>OY728121.1:1510362320-1520362320 GCA_963277665.1 Viscum album | reverse complement strand
TAATATATTTAAATAAATATAACTCTATATATATCACACACATAAACAAATATTTTATAAATTTATTAAAAAATAATTAAATAAATATATGAATAAAAAATATGCATGTAAATATATATATATATATATATAAATAAATAGAAATATCAAAAAAATATAATAAAACAAGTTGGTGTAGTGGTAAATGCCTTCAAATACTAAAAGGGAGGTCCAATGTTTGAATCTAGGTGCACATAGGAGGGATATAATTTCCTAAAGCGTTGTTAAAGGGGTGCATGTAAGTACATGAAAAGCACTGATGGGGGGGGGGGTGCTGATAAATGGGTGGTGCAGAGAGTAAAAAACAAAAAATAACCCCCCTTTAATATCCCTTTTTGTGAGCATTTATAAAGAGGTCCTTTATCAGTGCTTTTAATTGTGCTGATAAAGGAACCCTTTAACAGTGCTCGTAAAAAACACTGATAAAGGTCGACTTTTAACATCGCTTTGGTAGATAGCACTTTTCAAGTGCTTTTAAATCCCAAAACTAGCACTGTTAAAAGTGTGTCTTATAGTAGTATCATGATTTATTGCACATAATACACACTAGAATATTGAAAATTATAGTGTCTTTGGGTAATTAGGTACATTAAATAATCACTTTAATAAGGGGTACATCAGTATTATTGAAAACTTTCTTAACATGCTCATAATATTCCTTTGTTCTTAAAACTGTATGGAATAATCTAGGAAAAAACATAAGAAAGGGGTGAGCTATAAAGACCATTAAGGGAATAAAAAAACATGAAGAAATAATTACATGTTATATAATAGGAATTTCAATGAGACATAAAATTGGTGATAATCATAAAGATGAACAAAGATGGATGATATAACATGACAACATAAAGCCAACATGGGAAAGTAAAAACAACTTTAAACATGACATCATAAACACAGGTCAAGGATAACCCCAAGACATAAAAACATAGTGGAAAAATTACTATAATGGATTAGTTTCACTCCCTAATCCCATACATGATGTCTCATGAGCCTGAAACATTACCCAACACATTAGAGCACTATATAATTCATGGAGCACCCGTCACTTTCATATCATATTCATGCATAAGTGTGCCACATATACCATTCAACATAGGATCATATTTCATCAAATTTAATTCCAAGATGAAGGAGTGTGGAATATATACATGGATTTCCCAAATCAAATAATTATATGTATGTATAGATGAATACCCTTGAGTGAAAATTGTGATGGTATTCATAATACAAAGGTTTGGCATGGAATAATCACAGTGAAATTCTAGTAGCATAACGACAAAACCTAAAGATTCATAAAATGATTTATGAGAGAGAAATGGGTATATCATCATTTGGATATAAAATTCATAGTAATAAGGATGTTGAAAAATATATTCCAATATTATGAATTGGAAATAAAAGGTATAAAATGAAGAAGATGCTTGAATAAAGAAAAAAAATGACCCCTTGTGTTGAGAGGGTGATTCCAAGAGATTGAGAGGAGATTATTGAGAGTTTGAGGGAACCTTGGGATGAATATAGAGAGGGTATGGTAGATTAAGTATGTTCTCCATGGTTTTTTAGTGAAGAGTAATGAGATACTGTGTGGGTTTATATAGGATAAAAGAGGAGAGTTCTTTATTATTTCTCAAACTTAGCTTTTGGACTCTATATGATAAATTAATCAAAATCATAAAAATTACCATGGTTTTTTCCCATGGTTTCTTCCAAATTGGAGTGGTTTCATTTATTTTATAATTATAATGGACTAAATCATTAAAATATTACCCTTGGTGATGTGGAAATGAGTCATGTTCTTAAAGAAATGACTTTAGAACCTTAAAATATAATACATGTTTTGGAGGCTTCATAAAGGCTTTATAAAATCAATAAAATAACCTAAAAATCTAATTATTTTAAAGGGGAAAAATATATTTGGTTTTTTATACCTTTTATATAATTTATCACATCACTTTTGGGCCATTATGATGTCCTAATACACATTGTATATTTATACCGCACTTAAGTTTTACCCGAAAATTCAACTGTCTCAAAAAATAATGAAAAAATCACTATTGGATAATTTAGACATCATGATTCCAAAAATAATATTAATTTTATCAAAATAATTTTCTAAATATGTGAATTTTTACTTTTAAAACAAGAGTCGACATTTATTGAGAAATACTGATTTTTTCGACAATAACAGTTTTCAAACCCTTATAATTTTTTTTTGTTTTTTTAAAATTATATGATAAACTATAATTAATATATATTATTTAATAATAATATTTTATTAAAATTTCATTCATTTTAAAAATTAATTAATTCATCGAAAGTAATTTCTTAATTGAAATTGCATATTAGCCAAAAATATAATTTATGTTTTATTGTATCATAATCAAAATCATTTAAAAAGTAACAATAATAAGAAGTAAATATAACCATTATTATATTGAAAATACAATATAAATATTCATATTATTAGGGTCTTTATACACATCTATTTTTACACCAGAAAATTCCCTGAGGGTAAAGTGTGCAATGGTGAAATTTTTATGGGGTGGTTCAGCGTACATGGTTTGGGACATGATCTCGATGAGCTTGAAATTTTCTTCAAAATGTTTTTTCTCATGCTTTAGTTATTAGATCCTAGATTGGGATTGGTCAAGGGAAAATCATAGTGTTTCTATCTCCCTCAGAATCTCTGATAAATGGGATTCGTAGGGCACAATCATACCAGTCGAGGTCATCACTTCCTTTGTTTGTGTCAATTGGATTTATCAAAACCCTATATTTATAATAATAATATGATCACTGTTCAATGACTATTTTACCAATATTTATGGTTATTAAAAATATTTTAAATATTATAGGATAAAACCAAATAAGTGAATGTGTTTTTTATAACCATAATAGGGCATTTAATTCAATCAAAATGGGAATTTTATTTATAAAATTTTGGGTCGTTACAATCAACCACACATCTACCTAAGGGTCATGTTCACCCTAGGTTTAACCATAAAACATGCATCCACCCATGGCCATGTTCACCCTAGGTTTAATCATAAACCATGCATCCACCCAAGGGCTATTTCCACCCTGAGTTTAACTGTTAAGAACACTCAAGGGAATCATACACATATCAACAATGCTTTAAAACAAGCTAAACAAACAAGGCATAAAGATTCATTTAAAATTTATATTTCAAGAACATTTCTAAGATCATTGACTCAACCATTTAAAAACCCCCATTCCAAAATTAGGTTTCAAAATACCCTTTCCCAAAAACCAACTTTCCAAAAGAAACCAAACACATGCCATCAAACACATTCCACATTCCCATTTCAAGAAATAAACTAATTTATACTTTTTAACATTTTCATTCCGAAAATATAATTCCATAAATATTAATTTCTAAATAATAAAAAAAGTGATCAAAACTATTTTCTATTTCTTCCTTAAAAACCAATTTATATCATCATTTCTATTTTCCATTTTCAAAATACCAATTTTCAAGTACTAACACATGTTATGAATATCATTTTACTATTCCTTTTTCAAAAACAGGGTTCCATTTTTTACATAAGGAACCCCATTAGGGAACCTCTTTATAAGACTCAAATATGTATAAGGGCCTAAGTTAAGGGAAAAAAATTTAAAACATTTTATTAATTCCCATGGTTGTCACTCGACAACTAGCTAGACCACTTTCATAAGAAATTAAAAGTGAAGCTCAACTATGGGTGAATTTAGGTACCACCTACCTTGATTTTGAAGATTTCCAATTTAACTGCAAGGTCTGAAAATAGTTTTCAAGGACCATACAATACCAACCATACTCCACCGACCATCGACAACTAACCTGATGCCCTAAATCAAGCCAAACAACCCACATTATTTAATTATAACACTAATAATTACTTAATGAATTTAATTCTAAGATGTATAATCACTAAAATATCAATGTAAATCCAATGATTTCATAATTCTTAGGAAATGGGGTTCTAGCCATCCCCGACACCCCCAAACCCAATATGAGTCAAATCCCTAACAAATGACACTAATTCCATGATCAATTAATTTTATTTTTAAAGAAAAACACTAATAAATTTGGTGGAATGACATATCTCCATCAGACCACCAATATATTTCATGTAAATGGGGTCTTAGGATTCCCTATTCCAAGGTATAGTGGAATCCCTAGCTCAATCAACTAATTCCACCAAGAACCAGTGGAATAAGAATTGAAACCCTAACTGAGAGAGAAGGAAATTAGAATGGAGGGAGGATGAAATTGACAAATATCACCAGATTAAAATATTTACCTCACAACATAAAAAAAACCCAAGAAGACCTACCCTTGACTAAGGGAGAAGAAGGATAGTAATGGGAGGGGATCCCCTATACACATGAACAAATAGAGAGGGAAAAGAGGGTACTTACCCCTTAAAAATTCTAAGGGAAAAAATAGAATTCCCCTTCTTTTAACCCCACCAGCTATCCCAACATCCCTATGGTTATTTACCAATCCCTTTAGCCACCATTAGACCTCCATTACATGTCAAAAACACCCCCCTTTAGGGGTTTCAACATTTATAATTAAAGTCAAAATCTCAATTCAAAATCTATCCCAACCACTAAGCGAAAAAAATTCACGTTCCTTCTAAAATTCCCAACCGTACATAGAGGGTTTTACAATCTCCTCACCATATAACTTATCATCCCCAAGAATACCCATTGGAAATTCTATTAATGATACCGACCCACTCAGGTCACCAAATCATAAACAAATGACCATGTTCTACCCCTTGAACACCCAAAATGTTTTGAAGGTATATTTCTAAACATTAAGTGGTCAAACTGCTAATCCAAACTCATAAACATACTTGTAACATTAAGAAGATGGTTTCCCAAGACCATCTATCATGATACAAGATTGTGTTTTCATCCAACAAAACATCCAGTCTATAGTGCTCCCCACTATAGGATTTAAATTATTAAAGAAAATTATGACACCTTGACACTCCTCACCATAGGAATTTCCCATCGAAACATGCTCTCAGTGGTCCACTAACATACTCGACATAGTTCCCAACTTACCACCACCAAACATAAGCAAAACTACTATCCCCTAGCCGATACCAACTCCCTTTACTTGATTCTCTACTGAAATGGACACGTTTCAAACACCCAACATAGGACTAGATCATGCAGAATTTTCCTTGAAAGGCCCTGACCAAAGCCTAAAACATCCCATCACATCCAAAAAATAGCCATGATATATTTTCTAGATCATTTCACCCAATTAAACAAAAATAAACAAGTTGAACCTTCTTATAATGATTTTCCCTAAAAAAACTCAACTTATGTTGCTAACATGCTTCCAATTTAACTGACCATGATGCCTTTATCCCCAAATGCATACTATGATTGTTCAAAAAAGACTCACTAGAGTCTATACTTGACTCTTGGTGAAGATTCTATGGCTAAAACACCAACCAGGAAAAACAATTCATCATGCCCTACCACATCATGAGCACCGACGTACTTCTGATCCAAATCCTTTGAAACATATCAATTTATTCTAAGCCCAAAACCAACAATTAGAGTCCACATGATACCATGCCTGATATTACACCCAATATTCACCAAGGAATTCAGATAAACCACACCCATTTTCTCATCAACATCCCAATGCTAAGGTATCCATCTAATGGTTGGTTCCACACACCCATGATCCCACCCACACTGGGTCACATTTCTCATAATCAATATGAGGCTCCCCACCATGGGGGCACCATCATAATCATTTTATTATACTAGAACAGAGCTCCAAAACCCATTCTCCTTCCATCAATGTACATCAAGGATGGATTTGGACATCTCTTTCATTATTTAGTGTCAACCCAAGCAATAATTCATTTCCATGTTCCTACGAATGAAAAAAATCACCCACGAAAATTCCAAAACTAAATTCTTGGTGAGGGTTATGCCCTCAAATGGCTGATAGTTTACTCCACAATGTATGGATTACCTTATTCCACTTCTCAAGAAACACCTAAATAGGTTACATCACCACATATCTTTCACTCCTCCTGAGCTACACTACATTTCTATGTCGACCTTAAAAACTTCTATCTATATCCAACCTAGATTGATCATAGCATCATACCTTGCCCAGCCAATGTACCACCTCTATCTGAAGAGACACCTCAAGTACCACCATAAGCTCTGACTACTAGGCCCACACTTAGGACAACTATACCATGAAACCCATTTCATTTATAGTGTCTCTTCTACCCTGAATGTTGATTTCAAATTCTCATTCAAACCTAAGCCACCATTCCCACATGTATCTTCTTAATTTATATTAAAATTTACTCACACATAACCTTGAACAATATATATCACCTCAATTTCCTTCTAGAGTCATTGGGTGTATGCTCCCATACCACCAATTCACTAGAACCTAACCCATGATTCCATGAGTCATATCATACCAAAATTAGGATCAAGATCCGAATTCTACAACTAACCATACCTCTTGCATATTAGTTTCATGAAACCCAAGCACTCTAGAGGGTCTCATCCAAAAAAGGGATCCTGACATGTTATCTATATTGAGGTTTACTGTCCAAAACAACTAACAATGGCCCTTCCACACATCGGATCCAACCAACAAGGAGCACCCTAGGCACTCCATTTCAAAATTCGAAAACTCATTGGTTCCATGATTTAATTCACCGTCAGATGAAACATGAGTGTTGTTCATAAACCGCAGGTGTTCAACCAAGCTACAAAGAATGACAACCACATCCACACACTTATCCACCACTCGATACCACACCAAAACCAAAAGTGTATACCCATGATTGCACCATGCTTTTAAAACACATCCCGAAACATCAGGTGAAAACACTCTATCGACTATTCTCTTACACTCCCATTATAATACCAAGCACTTCCACTTTAATCACTTTACCTCCCCAAGGAACAAGGCATTCTCCATTACTTTTACCAAACTTTTATAAGGGAATTATCATATTCTAATCATCCCTATGCTTGGTCTAAAAAACATTATTCAAGACCATAATGCCTATAGGATCATCCTCAAGGCATCCTAATACCTAAACCACATTGGTATCACCTCACATGCACCATTTATCACCCGAAACACCTGACCATGTTTCCCATATCCACGTAAAACAAAACTTGGGCTAAACCCTATGAAAAGTCACTCTCTACCATGAAATTAACTAGCTCACAAAAGTCTAACTCATATATCAAGGGTCACTAGGGTCTCCCACTTAGCCTGTAAACTAGGTCTCATGCATAGGTCACAACTCATGGGACATTACTTGCTCTAACCATATAAAAAATCCATGGAAAACAATGTTCCAAAACACCCCCTCATGGGTCCCATGTATGCTAGGAATCACATGCCAAAACCATCCACCAAAAAGGCACTGATTCTTATGAGCATACACACCTGAGACCACCCCTAAGAAAATAAAAACTCGTTAGTCACTCCCATCACAACCCATGAAATCCTCCTAGATGACCTATATTTGGGAAAACTTGACCTCTAGCTTGATTAAGTATAATTTTATTCCAATATATATAGAAAAACACTATATAGGTTGTTATTGTAACTTTAAATAAATGAACCAATATAAAAAAAAACCATAATGGTTTCCCAATAAGTCATTACATTCCCTTACTAACCTACTAGGGTCACTACACCTCTTATGCACACAAATTATTCCATCCTTATCAAGCACCTCAATATAGATCCACATGAACTTCCATTAGAAGAAAATGTAAACACAATTCGGCCCAACTGAGTAGTATTCCACCAAGTAATTATACATGAAAACACCATATGAGTTGTTGATGAAACTTTAAAAAGAAAAACCACTCATCAAAGATAAAAATCACATGGAGGAAGGCATACATGTCATGTAGACCCTACATGCCTAATTATGATTTATACTACACCTCTTGCCTCTAAAGTCCAAGAGTCAAATCCAATAGATAGATTCTTGACAATAATACAAGATACAATATATAATAAATCATATAATTAAAATATAATGTGAAACACATGAGGTGAAAATCCCATCAATTGAAACATAAAAAATCCATAACAACAATTCCCATCCACAGTTACCTAAAATTACTACCAAAATAAGTGTTCATCACACACTATAATGATATTCATCATAGGATCTAATACATTCCTATATTTCTTTACCAACATGTTCCAAATAGTAATACAAACAAAATAGCTCTGATACCACTTTGTAATGTATTGACCCAACTCACTCTAAATAGTAACAAGATTGGAATGTTATGTGGCCTCAAACGCACCTCCTTTTATGCCAAAGGTTTCTAACTAGTAGTGGGGGTCTAAGGAGTCACTGTGTAGAGGCTATACCCCCCAAATCAGCGTATGAAATTATATATAAATAACCAAAACTCATCCAAGAATAAAAATATCCATAAGAGTATATAGATGGAATAAATAAACTAAACATGCTGAATAAAGAGGATTTTTGACATACATGAATAGGGGACAAATCACCCACTAGGCCGATCATATATACGAATAAAAAATAAATAAAGAAACTAAAACCAAAATAAAAAATATAGGATGATCCACTAAAATCCCCAAGCCACACCTCATCCCAAACTCCAAATCATATTTGAGTTGATCCATCTCGACTATGCAATTCTAGGCCTTAGCACCACATGATCTTACAACAAGTGTAGGGATGCTTGGGTACCCAAGTGCTATGGTGGAAAAATAAGAGCGTGAATACAAATAAAAAATCCTTCACCAATTAATTCCTTAAATATAACCAGTCCATAATAGTACATGCAGATGTTCTCAAGATAAACAATTTCAAAAAAATCATTTTAATTTTAAAAAATGAAAGTGTAAAAATCTATTGAACCTGAGGTTTGGGTTCACCTAGGGAACTATACATACCTACTACACCTAGTGCTAATGTGTCTATGAGAATGTCTCTAAGACTGTTCTAACTATACCTTTCCTCACCCGGGGTAATATACTCATCCCTAGTCCAAACCGACACCTGAGGGTAATATACCCATCCTCGGGACCCCAACATCCACATAGGGGCTATTTTCACCCCTATTTTAACCATAAACCATGAATCAACTAGGGGTCCATGTTCACCTCAGTTTTAACCATAAACCATGCATACACCTGATGGCTATGTTCAACCTGGGTTTAACTATCAAGCATACCCAAAGGAAACATACACATCTCAACACTTTTATAACAAAATCTAAACAAACATTGCATAAAGATCCATTTAACATTTCCTTTTCAAGAAAATTTCCAAGACCATTTGCTAAACCATTTCAAAAATACCATTTATAAATGAAGTTTCAAAATACCCTTTTCTAAAAACTAGTTTTCCAAAAGAAACCAAACACATTCCATTAAACACATTTCACATTCCCATTTAATGAAAAAAACCAAATTACCTTTTTCCCATTATCATTCCAAAAAACATCATTATAAAAATATTAACTTCCAAATACCAAAACAAGTGATCAAAACTATTTCCCATTTCTTCTTTCAAAACCAATTTCTATCATCATTACCAATTTCCATTTTTTGAATACCCATTTTTAAGTACTAACACATTTCATGAATATAATTTCACAATTAAATTTTCAAAACCCATGTTCCATTTTTTACCCAAGGCCCCCCACTAGGGAACATCTTTCTAAGGCTTAAGCACGTACAAGGGAAGTAATTAAGGAAATAACAATTTTTTTATTAATTACTGTGTACATCACTCAAAAACCATCTAAACCGCCATCACAAGAACTTAAAAGTGAATCTAGACTATGGGTTAATTTAGGAACCACCTATCTCAATTTTGAAGCTTTCATATTTAACTCTAAGGTATGATAATAGCTTCCAAGGCCCATCTAATCCCATCCATGCTCCACTGAATATCAAAAACTCACCCGATACCCTAAATCAAGCCAAATAACCCATATTAATTAATGATAAAACTAATAATTAATTAAAAAATTTAATTTTAAGATGAATAATCACCAAAATCCCATCAAACGTTTTATGATTTATGAATTCTTGGTAAATAGGGTGTTAAATATCCTTGACACACCCCATAACCCAATCTAGGTCAAATACCCAACCTACGCCACTAATTCCATGAACAATTTATTTTAATTTTAAATAAAAACCCTAATAAATTAGATGTTGTGACATACCTCCATCAAATTTCTGAGCAACTATATGGAGACAGGGTCTCAAGACACAATCTACCATAGATTAGTGGAATTACCCACACAACCAAAAAATTCCACCAAGATATGGTGGAATCAGAATAAAAAACCTAACCGATAGAGAAGTAAATTATAATATAGGGATGAGGAAATCATTAGAGATCACTATATTTGAATACGCACCAAAAAATGTTGAAAAAATATCAACAAGAACGCTATTTAACCAAGGGAGAAGAAGGAGAGGAAGGGGATGGGAGATCCTGGTTGCACAACCAAAACAAGAGGGTTAAGATGGATCTAACCTCAATAAAATTTGAGGGAAAAAATGGAATTCCCCCATTTAAACCCCACTGGATATCTGATGGAGCCTGCAGTGGAACCCAAGCCATTTACAGCCCCAACAGTTAGCCAGTGGTCGCAAAATGAAACATGGCTGGCCAACATATCTCTAGTTCTTTCCCAAACCCTCTGAACACCATTTGACCTCTATTATATGTTCAAAACACCCCCTTTTAGGGTTTCTAAACTTTAGAATTCAAGTCCAAATCCCAGTTCAAAATCCGACCCAACAAATAATTGATTTTTTTTTAAGTTTATTAGGTAATTACCAACTCATCCGTACACACAAGGTTTTAAACCACACTTAGAGGCTATAAATTTTACAAATAGACCACACTTGGAGGCTTTTAATTTCAAAAATAGACCACACTTGGAGGCTTCCATTTTTAAGGTTCAAATCATTTTAAGTGCAAATCACACATCATTAATCAAACTACCAAAATTCATAATAAACATTATTTGAAATCCCTTTTAAATTTAAATAAAAAAGGGGAAATAAATTTTATAAAATAATCCCAAACTATAAAATTTCAAGAATCATAAATCATTCTATTAAATAATTTGGAAAAACCAATTTAAAATGAGTAAGTAATTATGGTTTTTAAATAAAGTATTTTCATGAAAACACCTATCTTAATCACTTGGTATTTCTAACAAAAAAATAAGATCTATAATAGTTTAACTCCAGTAACCCAAAGCTAGTGGTTTTCTTACTGCATTGGAACAAGATATAAGAGATCATATCTAAAAAGATCAAACAATTTAGTAGTATTGGGAGAGTAGATACATACATGGTTCTCACATTACATCTAAAAATATGAAATACATCATAAAATTATAATAATAACTTTTTTTTATCATATCCCTAAAATCATTCATAGATCCCTTATTAGTATCCTAGGGAAAAGAAAACATAATAAAGGGTGATATTTTATGATTAGTAAGAGAAATCTTACAACAAAAGCTATAGATAAATCATAAATAGGCAAGTTGTACACCAAATACCCAAACTAGATTGTATCATGAGAACTATCGATGAATTGAGGGGATATAACAAGATCCACCCATCACTTACCAATTCCAATGAAATAATGATATAAAAGGGGTGAATAATCAATACAATACATAATCAACATAAATATTCATATTTTAAAACCAATATAGGTAATGCTAATATTTTTTACTCGTAAAAAATATAAAATCATGTTTATAATCCATCCAGAGTAATATGGTGGATGGTATAATTAGGGTATATCCCCAGTAAAACATAAGTTTCATCAATGTATGTTGACATATATGAAAATAATTTTAAAATAATATTTGTCCCTTTATTTAAAAATGTGAGAAAAATATATTTTTCTTCTGATAACATTTTAAATAAATTTTTTCCTAATATTGATAAATGAATTTCTTTGAAAATAATCATGGAAACTTGTAAAGTAATCTTCATATCAAATAATGATTATGATAGTGTGAAAATCTATTCATTCGGTAAATATTAAAATAAATATTCCTGTCACACTTTTGGTAAAAAGTCAGAAGTACCATGTTCAGAAAAATACAAGAATATTCCTTTTAAAACATTTAAAATAAAGTAAAATATGATTGAAAATGACTTTAAATACTAATTTGATCATAAAAAATTATATTCTTGATTTTTTAAAGAAACATGGACATGAAAGAAAATTTTCATCAACTAAAGAGGAAATAAGGTCGTCTTTTCTTAAAAAAATGTTTTCTTTATCATATTAAATAACAAAGAAGGTAAAAATGGAACTAATACTTGAAAAAATAGAAAAAATAGATTAGAATAATATAGATGAGTTTTAATATAAAAATATCATATAATTTCCGCAACATAAACTTAAATATAAAAAATCCCGAATAAGGAAGAGACTGCGAAATAAACCATTACCTCAAGTTTGAATTACCTCGTAAGTTACTTTAACCTCATGTATAATAAATTTAAATTTAATATAAATATATAATATAACCATATTAATACCCATAATACCATATATAGTTTACTTATAACATCTTATCACCCATTCATTAATAATTATTTATTAAGATAACTGCTCTAGGTGATAACTATTTCATTTTCATGCATTTTTCAGTTTGACGGTTCCAGTACTTGAACTTTAATCATGGATACATCATATAAATAATTTTAATAATGTAATTTATATCATATTATTAAATAATATCATCAGTATTAAATATTTATTAATCATTCATTCTATAAACATTATAACATCACTTATATAGGTGATAAAACTGATCTAAACAAGAGTGTGTTGTAAAGACCGAATGGGTACGAACATTTCAAGTTATAATGTTAATATAAGATTTAAATAAGATTATTAATGTGATAATTATCATATAAATTGATTATATATAATTTTAGTACCATCCATAAATTGTGTATATTGAAAATGAAATATATCACTTATGGAGATGGTAGTCCATACACACGCATGAACAATACTTCCATTTTCTAATGAGAAAAAGGAAAAGAAACTAGATAATATTTTATCATTAAATAATAATTATTACATCTTAAATATAATATATATTTAGAACATTCATCATTATAACTTTCCATGAGAGGTGGATATAGAAGATGAATCGCATCACTATGTGGAGATGATAGTCCACACATAAACATGAGCGATACTTTTATTTCCCATTTGATAAAAATGAGGTGGAAAATGGTTGTATCATAATAATAATAACATATAAGTATATTTATGAAAATGGGGTAATTATGTTAGTATAGACACAATAGATTTATAGTAAGTATAAGAAGAAATAAACTTTGAAAGATTCGGGTAAGACAATTACCTTTTCTTTGATAGACCACCTTTGGATTACACCTTAAGCCTTATTAATATGGTCTTAGGGTGATAAAAGGAGATAAATAATTAATGGAAGTATTCTAGGAAAGTATTAGGGTAGGTTTTTGATGAGATATAAAGCTAAAACTTTGTGAATAAGGGATTATAGGAGGTTCCCTTTTATAAGTGAGGAGATGATACACTTGAAATTACTTAAAATATTTAAATATAATTAATGTATTTATCAATTAAAATAATTCCAAATGGATATTTATTCAAATAAAAATATCCTAAGGTATAAATATAATTATATAATAAAATTTAGATCGGTTCTAGTGTTATTTTAAACCATATATTTTGGTTTAACCCCTTCATTAATCTTTTCAACCTTAACTATGGAAACACATTTGTTAGCCTTTAAGGGTCATAAATTTACTTCTAAGATGAAAACTAGATAAAAAATGTAACATGTATGAAATTTTAGGAAATTTAACATTCCACGTGACCTATTTTTTTAAACTATTTAATAAAATATTATTTAACATAAAATATCATTAAAGTCTTTTTTTGAGACTATTCATTTAATTTGACATTAAAGTCATAAAGATAACAATGTATTTAGAATATAAACTCTTTAAACATAAATTATACATTATTATTAACCATAAAAATCATGTAATGCCATAATTTATTCAAAATATTTTTTTAATGTTTTTAAAATCATTTATGTGATTTTTTCCTACTGTTTGCACAAACACCAAGTCAATGTTGCGTAAGCATTTAAGGTAGTTATACCATATAAAAAAATTAAAAATAAATTATAATCATAAAAATAATTTATTTATGTTCAAATTAACTATTTATATTAGTTTATAACTTCTTTTTTATCCCCATGACAACTTATAAGAGAAATTAAAATCACAAGAGTGGCATTTTGTATTTATCATTTTTTTAAATAATATAAATGTTATAATAAAAGGAAAGTGGAAATAAATTTCCATATTTTCATATATAGGATTTATTTGGTAAACAAACACCTATAAAATAGGATAAAGGTGATTTTTAGAGATATTTTAAATCCTTACCGCATAGTTTTAACCCGGTTTTACCTTTACTAAGGTGACAAATCTTTACTATAATTACTATTCATAATGACCACAAATAAAAAAAACATATTTACCAAATTTAAATATTATGATTCCAAATATAAAATAAATTTTTATATATTCTATTTATATAAGTTTTAGAAATCAATTTTATTATAAATGTGTAAAACGCAATGAAAAATAGTTTTAAAAAAAAATGCATTTTTAAGCTCAAAAATGAACTTATACCAAAATCAATTATAATACCGATTATAATGTAATTAATTAGATTATTTATAATTAAAGGATACTTATATTAATTTAATATCAAATTAAAAACATAATTTTACTTTTAAATTATTTTATTTAATGAAAATAAATGATAGTTTTACAAAAATTGGTATTTTCACTATTCACTTAAAAATAATTCTTTTAAGAAAAATCCCAAAAATTAACCATAATATAATATTGAAATTATGATTTTAAAAATGAAATTAATTTCATCAATTAAAATTTCTAAAAGAATTCTAGATATTAATTATAATTTCCTCACACAAAAGACAATAAAACCCATTTTTTAAAGAAAACATATTTTTGAAGCATAAAATGACAAAACTGAAAATTGAATACTTATTTGTTATGAATTAATAAATAAAATTTAATTATATAAAACGTTTATACACATCTTTAATAATGTGTTTATTCTTATTCATACCACTAATTTACCAACTAGGTTATAATGGTCACATTTAAATAATAATATTTTTATAGTATATCGTGGTTCGCTTAAAGATCAGTGTTGTGGGTTAAGAAATATATCAAGATTATTAATATTTTAAACTAAATTTTTGGGTTGTTACACTCTACACCTCAAATAAATTGCATCCTCATAATTTTTTTATCACGGTAATCAAGGGTTCAATATTTGAAAATACTTTTATTAAAAACACACTTCATGAAAATGAATAATAAAACTTCCTTTAAAAGGGGGAAGTGGAAAAAATAAAGGTTACTTGTGATAACACATAATTTGGTTCCCGGATAAGGAAAATATTAGCAGGAAGTGAAAATATGGACACAGAGTAGAAAAATAATGTCATAGGAATAATAGAGAGTGATAGAGAACATGATCATGAGAAAGTTAATGACCAAAAAACTATAAATTAGTAAGGGATAAAGAAGGACATCAATTCATCAAAAATGAAGGTAAAATAATAATTTTTTTATTTCAAGATCCTTTTATTAGAGTTGAGTGATTATTTTAGTATCAATATAGACAACATAAGAAAATATACTTGATTTATTTCCATTTCATAAGAACAATTTCATCATTTAGTTGTTCTTTAATCAATTTTTGCTTTTATCACGTCTCTTAAAATAATAAATGGATATTAAAGATGAATTTTTCTTACCTAAAACACTAAAATTAACTTTCAATGAATTATAATATCCATTAATTTATAACAAGTTATTCCTCATATCTCTAGAAAAAACCAAAATTGTTATCATAAGTTGAGATAATATCCAATATGAATAAATACTACATTAATCTTCAAAGCCTCAAAAATAACACCCAAAGTTCAACTTAAATCATTCTATAAAGAACTAACCTTAAAGCTCTTCAAAATATTCTAGACAAAATGAAACTCAAATATTATATGATTTGATCACATATTCTTCCAAGATCAACTTAAAAATAATCTATAAACAATATTAATCACTCATACATGCCAAAAATGTATATGGCCTAATCATATAATATCCAAAATATGCTAATTGTTTATATAAATATCATAAATCACTATAAATACATAATAAAATCATTTATGATTCCAAAAGATAATTCACCCTTTGTTCCTAAGAAAACTTTCATCTCAACCAAAAATATTTCCATTTACCTTAATCATATAATATTCCCAATATAGTGAACTTCTTAAAATATAACATTAATCACTTAATCACCAAATCAATTTTCAATCCCATGGTTATCTATATAATAAAAAATATGGTCCCAAAGTGTAATAATTTTTTTATCCCAATTAACCATCAAATATCATATTAATCCTAAAGGTTATCAATATCTTTAAACTTATGTCCATAAAATATAAAAGCATTATTCTTCAAATAAACTTTTCATATGTTAAACCTAAGGGTTACATATACCTAAAACATCTATTAAGATTCAATAAATGTCCCAAAGGTACGTCCATCACATAAAACATAAAAAGAGTAATAATTCCTTTAAACTTATGACCATACTTATATTTATTAATAAAATTCCATCACATCATAACTCTAAAAACCCTATATATAGAAACTCTAATCATCTAAAATCTTGAATAAACCTTTATCCATGCTTTGTCATCTTATTCCTTAATACTTACTTCCTATAATAAAAAACATACATTATATCCTAAGATTCATCATTCTAAATCTAGTCATGTTTTTTACTTTAAACATAAGAAAATCTATTAAAATAATTCATACCACATATATGTTAAGGAAAATTTATTTTTTATTCACTATAATAACATATTTCCTTACAAAACTTTTATTTGTATGATCTTAATGATTCCCTTATTAAGATTTACTCATTATAATTGGTAGTTTATTTCATTATTCCCTCATTTACCACATATGAAACATATTCTAGTTCCTTTTAAACATTTTTCTAGGTACTTCTTCCCACATTTTTGACATGTAGGAAGTTAAATATTTTTACCTTTATAATATTTATCACCTGAACTTCCATGAATATCCTTTTTATTTTAATTTATGTGTTAAGAAACTCACCTAGGTTTATGCTATTGATCATAACTTGAGATATCTGGTTAGGCATAAACACAAGAGTTTCAATCTAGCTCCCATATCATTTTGTTGACAATTACATTTTCTATCACATTCATTGTTAGGAAGATTCCTTCTGGTTTCAACTATTAAATAAAAAAAACATATTGTAATCATCAAACTATAATAATCAGAGTTAGCAATTATTTAATCATAAAAACCATTCTTGATATTTCATAAATTTTAACACCTTATTATCAACCTGTCTCACTTTTAGGTTCACACTATATAACTTTTAACTCATCATAGGTTATCTTAGATTCTTCATCCATTATAAAAACACATAAATATAATGACAATTAACCAAATAATATCCCTCAGAAGTGTCAATCCAGGTGTGAAGTCTTAGGACCACTCATTGTGCACCAAGTAAATATTGAGATGATACTCATTCAACCTTTTTCAAGGTGTTTTCCCTTAGGTGAATCTATATCACAACCACATCCACTTGCTAGTATCCAGAAAAATATTTCATTTCTAGGAAACCACATAATCTCTACTTTACCAAAATTTTAGGATGTAATCCTATATTTAGACTTATCCCTTGAGTCTTTTATAGGGTTATATTCTCTAATATATATTTTCTTAAATCAAGTTACCAAGTTTTATACTAAACTTTATCTAATATCGGCTATAACACCCCGAATTCAGTAACCTAAAGTCAATGGTTATCATACTACATTAACAAAAGATTCAAGATATCACATTCGACATGATCAAATAGTTTAACAGTCTTGGGAGATTAGATGCATACATGATTCTAAGATTACATTTGAAAATATGAAATACACCATAACATTCTAATAAGAAATTTATTATTTATTCTAGTATATCCATAAAATAATTCATATATCTTTTTTTGGTATCCTGGGGAAAGGAAAACATAATAAAGGGTGAGCTTAGATGCTTAGTAAGGGAAAATGTATAACATAAGCTATTATAAAATAAACAAAACCTGAATAATATGATAAATATAAAAAATAATCAAACATTCCACATAAATAATACCATAAAGGGGAATATATCCATGGATTACATAACAAAAATAATACCCACTTGGATAAAAGTAACTAGTTTCAGAATTATAGATCACATGATGTTGGACATCATAATCTCACTGTCAAGGAATCATGCCAAGACATCATATATAAATTGGTAAGACATACAAAAAATACCCAAACTAGTTTATCTCATGAGACCTACTGATGAATCTAAGACCTACCGATGAATCTAATACCCATAATAGTCCCTATCCATCACTAAGTTCAATCTAATCACCATATAATAGGGGTGAGTAATCAATACAATACACAATCAACATAAATATCCATACTTGAAAACCAATATATGGAATGTCAATATATTTCCCCTATCAAAAATAGAACATTATGATCATAATAAATCTAGATTAATATGGTGGATGGTATCATTATACTATATCCCTAGTAAATAATAATATTTTTCAAAGGATATTGAAATAAATGAAATTACTTTTAAAAGAACATTTGAACCTTTGTTTGAAAATGTGAGAAAAATATTTTTTCTTTTGATAAAATTTTAAATAAAAATTTATAGAATATTTATAAAATGACTTGATTTGAAAATAACCATGGAAACTTGTAAGGATATCTTCAAAGCAAAGAACAATTATGATATAGGGAAAATCAATTTGTTTGGTAAATGTTAAAACAATGAGTTTCACAATTTTGGTAAAAAGTAAAAAATAAACCATTCAAAAAAAAGAAGATTCCTTTTAAAACATTGAAAATAAAGTCAAATATGATTGAAAATGACTTTAAATAACAATTTTATCATAGAAAAGTATATTCTTGAAAACATTTTAAGAAACATGGACATAGAAGAAAAAGTTCATTGACCAAAGAGGAAATAAGATTATTTTTCCTAAAAAAACATTTTATCGATCATATTAAGCACAAAAGAAGGTAAAGATAGAACTAATAATAAAAAATAATATAAATTACTAGAAGAGAATAAAATAGATAAGTTTTAAGATAGAAATATCATAAATAATCCCCAATAAGGATCATATTGTGAAATAAACCTTTACCTCAAGTTCAATATACATCGTAAGTTCCTTTAACATCATGTATAATAAATTTAAAATTATTATAATTCTATAAAAGAACTATATTTATACTTAAAATATTATTACCCATTCATTAATAATTCTTTATTATGATCGTTGTTTCAGGTGATAACTGTTTTATTTTTCATGCATTTTTCGGTTCAACAGCTCCGATCCTTGCACTTTAATCGCAGTTATATAATCTAAAAAATCTTAATAATTTAATACATATCATATTATTATATAATATCATCAGTATTTAACATTACTTAATCATTTATTTCATAAAAATTTTAACATCACCCATCTAAGTGGAAAAACTAACATAAACAAGAGCATGTTATAATGACTGAATGAGTAAGAACATGCGAATGTATAATATTAATATAAAATTTACAAAATATTATTAATTTAATAAGTATAATATATATTTATTATACATAATTTTAGGAATATACATAAAGTTTGGATATTGACATGAAATATATCGCTCACGGAGACGGTAGTCTGTATACACGCATGAACGATGCTTCCGCCTTCTAATGAGAAAAAGAAAAATAAAGTAAATAATATTTTATCATTAAAAAATAATTATAAAATAATAAATATCATATATATTTATTAAATCCATAATTATAACTATTCATGAGAGGAAGTTATAGAAAATGAATCACATCACTACACGGAGGCGGTAGTTTACACATACACATGAGCAATACTTTCATTTCCCATTTGATGGAAAAGAGGTGGAAAATGGTTATAACATAATAATAATAAAATATATATAAATTTATGATATTTTATCAATCATTTTTAATTTCCTGAGATTTTAAAATAATACTATACTTGATAACGTACAAGACACACAACACCATGCTTAAATAAAGCATAAAATATTATTATTTAAATATGACCGTTATAACCTAGATGTTGAATTGGAGGATATGAATTGGTGTAACAAAATTATGAAATATATATAAAATTTTCATACTCAATACAAATTTATTGATTAATTATTAGGAAATAAGCACTTAATTTTTAGTAATGTCATTTTATTTTTCAAAAATACATTTTATTTAAAAATGGTTTTTATTACTTTTTATGAGTGAATATTATAATTAATTTATACCACATTTAAAAATTTAATTTTATTAAAATTATATAATTTTTTAAATAATAATATCAAAATTATCTTAGTATGATATTTTGAGATGTTTCTTAAAATATTAATTTTTCAGTGAATAGTGAAAAATACCGATTTTATAGAAAACTCTCTTTTCCATTTAAGAATTTACAAAGTCCCATTTTGTATTAAATTGATTTTAAAATTTAATTAGTTTATTTTGATTAAAAAAAATACAATTAATGTCATTATAATTGACATTATACTTAATTTTGGTATAAAAACATTTTTATACTTGAAAATGTATTTTTCTAGAAGACCATTTTAATTGCATTTTGCGGGTTTATTTTAAATTTAATTTATGCCACTTATAGGAAATTAATCCTAAAAAAATATTTCATATTTTTAATCAGTATGTTCAAAATTTTTAAATAGTTCAAATTTATTTTTTGTCATAATTAATAGTGAACATAATAAATATTTGTCACATCGGTAAGGGTAAATCAGGAAATTAAGGTTAAAAATAATGTACAAAGGATTTAAAAATATATATAAAACATAATTTATTTATATTGTAAGAGTTTATTTTGAAAAAAAACTTTATATATTTGAAAATATTTCATTTTTGTGTTATTTTACTTTGATACAGACTTATTTTATTTTAAGTATAGGAAAATTCTAAAATGTCACTCTCTTGCTTTTAATTTCTCTTATATGTTCACATAGGGATGAGAAGAAGTTATGAATGAATATAAAAGTTTATTTTGAACATAATTAATTTATTTTTATGATTTTTTTTTAATTTTTAATGATGGTATAATTACCTTAAATTCTTACACAACACTGACACAATGCTTGTGCAAGCCGTACAAAAATCAAAGTAAATGATTTTAAAAACATCAAAAGTAATATTGTTTTGATGAATTATGATATAACATGAATTTTATGGTTAATAATAATTTATAATTAATGCTTAAAGAGTTTATATTCGATTTACATACCTCTATTGAGGTCTTTAAAGTCAAAGTATGTGAATAGTTATTAAAATGAATTTAATGGTATTTTGTGTTAATTAATATAGTATTTAATGATTTAAAAATTATAAAAATATTTAAATAATACAAGTGAGATGGGATATGGTCTAAAATTTCATAAATTTACCATTTTGATCTAATTTTTTCCTTAGAATAAAATTTATAACCCTTTAGTATTGAAAAAGTTGTTACCACAGTTAAGGTTAAAAGTGGTTAACGAAGGGGTTAAACCCAAAGATAATGTTTAAAATGCAACATAAACCCATCCAAATTTTATTGTTTGAAATTATTTAAACCTTAAACTATCTTAGAATATTTTTTTTCACTTTCAAATGAAAAATAATTTATTATATTTAAATATTTTAAGTAATTCAAAGTGTGTCATTTCTTTCACTATAAAGGACACCACCTTTCCTCTATTCTTCACACTAACGTGATCCACTTGTCTCAAAAAAACCATAAAAAACTATTCTAAAAATCCTTATACAAGTTATATATTCACTTGTATCTTTAAAATACCACCCCTAGGGTCCTTAAGGAGAGATCCAAAGGAGGTTCTTCAAAGAGGAGGTAATCATCTCAACCGAGCATTTTCATTTTTCTCCTCCTTATACCTCCTTTAATTATATATTAACCATTAAAATATAATAAAATCAGTATCTAACATATACTAATATATTATTATTTTAATTTAATAACCTTAATCATCTCCTTTTCCATATTATAGGTAATGAAATCATAGTTCGTTCATACGTGTGGACTACCACCTCCATGAAGCGATATGTTTTCGTTTTTCATCACCACCTCACAAGGATGGTTATTATAATGGATTTAATAAATATATATGATATTAATGAAATAATTATTATTCTTTAAATATAATATATTACTTACCTTCTTACACTTCCACCTATTAAAAAATGATAACGTCGCTTGTATGTACATGTGGAATACCACCCCCATGAATTGATGTGGTTCGTTTTTCAGGTCCACATTTAATTAGAGATTAGAAAATTGTATTTTATATTTAAAAAATATAATTATTTAATAATAATTATTATATATATTATTAAAAAATGAAACTTTTGACCATATTCAGCCTGCCAAATTCAATTTGCAATTATGAATTGAATTTCCTCAAAACACTTGACGTAGATTTAACTCATTAAGTAATTAAATATGAAATTGTAATAAATGAAATAAATGTTTTAATAATATGAGAATAAACCTATAAAATGTTATTAAATAATTAAATAATTTATATATATTTATTATAAAGTAAATTAATGGATGTCCATAGCAAGTCTGGACTCAAGGTAATGGGGTTTTTAACTCAATTTATGTTCATTAAGTTATACTTCTACTTCATTGACTATATTATGAAATGATTATGTGTGAAATAAACTCTGATTATATTATGGTTTATTTAAAAAAAATATATGGTATTAAATTTTTACACATAATAAATTCAATGATTAATCCTCACTTCATTGATATGATCTCTGTAAGGATTATTCGTCTCAATATTGTTTCTTTAAGACAGATTTTTAATTATAAACCTAATTCCTTTTATAAAGTATATATGAAAACTATTGATATATTTTATCATGAATAATATTTTATCATGATATTTAATGTTCCTTTTAAGTTCTATCTTTCATGATATATTTATTCAAGTGTTATAAAAGTTTCAAGGGTTTTTATGGTCTCAATTTCAATTCTTTGAGACATAATTCATGTTATGAACCATGTTTTATTTTATATGGTGTAACTAATGCCCCATGAATTCATTTTCACATATTATTTCATGGAAATTATGGGTTTTATATAATCATGTTATGTTCCTTAATTCAATGGCTTTTTTGATTCAAGCATTACCCAAGTTTCAAGGGTTTTTTTTATCTCAAACTTAATTCTTTGAGACATGTTTTCATTGATGAAACTATATTCATTTATATGGTGTATATAAATACTCTTTAAATATAATATCACAAGTCTTTTTATACATATGTTATTTTATTTTCCTTTTTATGTTTTTTCTTTTAAATGGATTTTGGTTTTAAAATATCGTAAATGGTATTTCTTTAAAAATGTTGTTTTATAGTTTTTGAAGACTTTTAACCAAAATATTCCACCATGTTCTTTATATTATTTAAATAATGTTTTTTTATAAACATAAATTATTTCCTAAAGTTATTTTCTATGATACTTGACCTTATTTTAAAAGTTTTAAAAAATAAATTTCTTAACGTTTTCTGTATGGGTCACTTTTGACTCTCTTTATAAATGTTTGAAAAGAATGTTTATTTTTAACATTTAAAAAATGAATGGATTTTCCCACATAATTAACATTATTTTATTTTAATATTAATTTATATGTTTACATGTTTATTTTCAAACAAAAAAATTTATGAATATTTTGATATTTTTTAATTAAAATGATATCCAAAGAAAAAGGGATATTTTCTCATCTTTTCAAATAAATGTTTGAATGATATTTTAAAGGTATTATTAATCTATGTAAAAATAATTTAATGATTCTTATGATTAAATATAGATATGAAATCATGATAAAATTAAATTTCTTTATCTTAATGGTTTATTATGATGTTTTAAAGAGAATTATAGGAAACCTTTTTTTCCATAGGTAAATCAAACTAAGATAGTTTTGATGAAATGCAAGAATACATGTGTTTTATTTAATGATATGGTACTTAGAAATTATTGATGAAATATGTATTGGGAGTGAAAAAAATCATTAAGGTATTTTTTTTCTGATATGTGATGGGTGGATATGTTATAACCCTCTAATGCATTGTGTAATGAGACATAGTTAACTGGATGAAAGTTACTCCTAAGTGATGAAAATGTTATGTTAATCATAATAGATGATGTAGTTAAATTATTTTAAGTTAATCCTATGAGATGAGAGAGTTTACTAGTTATAGGTTACTCCTAATAGATATGGTAATGATATAGTTAGGTGATTCCATGATGAATGTTTGATGTTCCAATATACCTACATAGTTTTTCAATGCTTGTTATGAATTATATTGGATCCTTTGATCAAGGATTGTTTTCACATGGATCATAATTGTTGAATTATATAAATCTTATCATGTGTTAAATCTTTATTTCATGTATCATAATTTATGATCTAGGTTTTTATGGGTATGAATTATGTTATGTTTTTATCATAAACTTTGATTATGCCATCATACCCTTATACTCATATTATTCTTACTAATGATATTATTTTTTAATACTTATATTTACCCTTACTGAGTGTTTGAGCTTACCCTTATTATGTTTTACATTTAATTAGGTTATGACGATTGATGTTAAATGAATTATGTCTATAAATGTTTTATGTATAAATAATTTTATAGGTCATGTTGAAGAAATACTGTGAAATAAGTAAAATGGATAATAGTGGAAAAATGATCACTTGAAGAAATGAGTATTGTTATATAAGAGTTTATCCAAATTCTTTAAAACTCTAAACCAAAAAATCTTTGGGTATGAAAGTGATCCAATATTTTTCTTTGATGTTGTATGTTTTATATGGATAAAATTGGGTCATGTTTATTGGTATCAAATATATAGATGTAAATATTATGTTTTTAGCACCATATCTGAGAGTGTAGATTTAAAGCTATTATAGTTAGTATCAGAGTTGGGTTTAGAAAACTTTAGAGATTAAGATTTTTTCATATGAGGTTAGCTTATGAGTTATGGATACCATCATGTGTTTATAATTTTAATGTTGATAATAATTTCAAAGGTATAGTCACCCATTTTTAGGTTTTAAGTAATGGGATTTTAAAGTGATTAATGTTATTTTAGGATATTTTTTATTGGGTTTAATTATAAGTAGGCCTTAGGTGTATCATTTGATTTAACATGAAGGATTATTTGAAAATAATTCTATTGAATTTTGGGGATTCAAGATGAATGTTATAAGACAAAATTTGAGGTTAATATGTTCTTATTAAAGTTATTTGGGATACAGGGTTAATTATTTTTGGGATGATTTAATTTGATATTTGAGTATTATTATTGAACTTTGGAGATTAATGTATTATTTCTTCACATAAAGTTTTATTTATTTTAGGTATTATCTTACCTTGTGATAACCATTTTGGTTTTAGTAAAGGTAAGAAGAAAATATTTTTATCCTTTTATACACCTTATGGTTAATCAGAAGTTAATTATAGTGCTTCAGAAATTAAATATTCATACTCATAATTTAGCATAAAAAATGTTATAAAGGTGGAAAATAATTGAAAGGTGCAACCAAAGGATAAAATTTAATTTGAATAAAATCATGTAAGTATGCTTCCTTATGTTATTAGTTTACATGGTAAAGTAATTCCTCAACTCTAGAAAAATAATCTTGAAATAAAAATGTTATCCTAATACATTCATTTCTGATGAATTGATGGTCTTTTTCAAACCTCATTGGTTTATGGTTTTGTGGTCATTGACTTTATCGTGATGAATGTTCTCTATCACTATCCATCATTATTTTGACATTAATTTTTTTATCCATGTCCATATTTTCACTTCTTGCTAATTTAATCTTATTTGGAAACCTAGTCATGTGTTCTTCCTAATGACCTTTATATTTCCTTTTCCCTCTTTTCAAAAGAAATTTTTATTAACCCTTTTTACTATATGGGTTTTCAAAAAAGGTATTTTCAAAATTTAAACCCTTGATTACTAAGCTCAAGATAAAATTGTGAGGACACATTTTTTAAAGGAGGGGAGAATGAAATACCTTGAGATTTTAAAAGAACACTATGTTCGATAGCTTATACGACACACAACATTGAGCTTAAACGAATGATAAAATATTATTATTTAAATATGAGCATTATAAAATAGCCATTGAATTAACTGATATGAATAAGAGTAACCATATAATTAAATATATATAAAATAGTCCCACACAATATAAATGTATTTATTAATCCTTAGGAAATAAGACCTCAGTTTTTAGTAGTAATTTTATTATCCCAAAATATGTTTTCTTCAAAAATAGTTTTTATTTATTTTTTATGAGTGAATATTATAATTAATGTTTTACACATTTATAAATTTTACTTAATAAAATGGATGTCATTTTTGAAATTAGCGTATAAAAATTATCTTAGGATGATATTTTGAGATACTTATAAAGAGATTAATTTTTTAGAGAATAGTGAAAAAATACCATGTTTTTAGAAAACTGTATTTTCCATTCAAGTATTTACAAATCCCTATTTTATGTTGAATTTATTTTAGAATTTCATTAGTTGATTTTAATTAAACACAATCTAATCACATTTTGTGGGATTATTTTAAAAGTAATTTATTCCACTTATAGGTGTTGAATATTGAAAAATGGATTCCATATTTAGAATCACAAGTTTCAAATTTTGAAATCATTTTAACTTTATTTTTTGTTATAATGAATAGTAACTATGGTGGATATTTATCACCTCAGTAAGGGTACATCAGATAATTAAGGTTAAAAATAATGTGATAAAGCTATAAAAAAATATACAACACCTAAATTATTTTTATTGGAAGAGTTTATTTCTACCAAACCCTTCATGTATTCTAGAATATTCCTTTTTTTGTAACATTTTAATTTGATAAAGACCTTTATGTTATTTTAAGTAAAGGAAAATTCTAAAATGCCACTCTATTGATTTTAATTTATCATATATGTTAAAATAGGTAGAATAAGATGTTATGAACAAAAATAAAAGTTTATTTTGAATATAATTAATTTATTTTTATTATTTTAATTGTTTTTTAATTTTTATTGATGATATAATTACCTTAAATGCTCACACAATGCATGCGCAAGTAGTAGAAAAATTAAAGTAAATGATTTTAAAAATATAAAAAGTAATATTTTTTGGATGACTTATGGTGTAAAATTAAATTTATGGTTAATAATAATTTATAATCAATGGTTAAAGATTTTAGATTCTAATTACATAAATCTCTTTATGTCTTTAAATTCAATATGAATAGTTCTTAAAATGAATTTAATGGTATTTTATATTAAATAATATATTATTGAATGATTTAAAAATCATAAAAATATTGAAATAAGAAAAGGGGGTGAAATATGGTCTAAAATGTCATAAATTTACCATTTTGAGATAATTTTTACCTCATAAGTAAAGTTATAACACTTTAGTGTAGAAAAATTTGTTACCATGGTTAAGGTTAAAATTGATTAATGAAGAGGTTAAACCCAAAGATAAGGGTTAAAATTCCACATATAACTATCAAAATTTTATTGGTTGAAATTAATTATCCCAAACCTATCTTATTTTTAAATTTTTGAACAATTTTTTCACTCTCACATGAAAAAGAATTTATTATATTTAAATATTTTAAGTAATTCCAGGTGTGAACTTTCTTTCACTATAAAAGACACCACATATCCTTCATTATTCACACCAACTTGAGACATTTAGCTCAAAAAATCCTGAAAAAACCTCTTATAAACATCATTGTACTTATTATAGAGGTTTTTTTATCTTCAAAAGACTATCCACAGGGCCCTTAAGAAGAGATCCAAATGAGGTTATTTAAAGAAGAGGTAACTATCTCAACTGAGTATTTTCATTTAACTCTTTCTTATAGCTCCTTAAATTCTATCCTAACCATTCCAATACAATAAAAAAAATACCTAACATATACTTACATGTTATTATTTTAATGGGATGACCTTATTTATCTCATTTTCCATCCTATGGGGAATAAAATCATAGTTCGTACGTCCATGTGTACTACCACTTCCATGAAGCAATGTGTTTCATTTTTCATCACCACCTCACAAGAATAGTTATTATGATGGATTTAGTAAATATATATGATATTACTAACATAATTATAATTCTATAAATATAATATATTACTTACCTTCTTACACTTCCACTTGTTAAAAAATGATAACATTGTTTATGAGTATGTGTGGAATACCACCTCCACATAGCGATATGATTCGTTTTTCACATATGAATTTCATTGGTGATTATAAAATTTTATTTTATGTATAAAAATTATAATTATCTAATGAATATTATTCTTTTTATGATTAAATAATGAATCTTTTGACCATGGTAAACCCAGTAAAGTCATTTTTCAATTATGTACAGAATGTCCTCAAAACAACTGATGCAGACTTAACTGATTAAGTAATTAAACATGTCATTGTAATAAATGAAATAAATGGTTTAATGATAAGGTAATAAACCTATAAAATTTTATTAAATAGTTAAATAATTAATATAAATATATACATTTATTATATAGGAAAGTAATAGATGTACATAACAAGTCTATACTCATGGTAATGGGTTTCTTAACATAATTTCCTTTCATTGGGTTATAATTCCAATTCATTGAATATATTATGAAATTATTATGTGTGAAATAACCACTAATTATATTATTTTTTATTTCTAATTATTTTATATTGTTTTAAATTTTTTACACATAATCACCTCAATGATTAATCCTCACTTCAATGATATGATCTTTGTAAGGATTATTCGTCTCAATATTGTTTCTTTGATAAAAGTTTCATATTATAAACCTACTTACTTTTATAAGGTGTATATGCTTATTAATGATATATTATATCATGTTTGACTCTTTGGTCATGATATTTAATATTTTTTTTGAATTTATCTCTTTCATGAGATATTTATTCAAGTGTTATAAAAGATGTAAGAGTTTTGATGGTCTCAATTTCAATTAATTGAGACATAATTCATGTTATGAACCATGTTTTATTTTATATGATTTACTTAGTACCATATGAAAATGTTTTCAAATATTATTTCATGGAAATTATGGTTTTCATAGAATCATATTATTCTCATTCATTAAATGGATTTTTTATTCAAGCATTACCCAAGTTGCATGGTTTTTTTATCACAAACTTCCTTCTTTGAGACATGTTTTGATTAATGATCCTATATTCATTTATATGGTTTGTATACTAAATCATTAAATATAATATAATTAAACTTTTTATAATAATATTTTTTTATATTTCTTTTTATGATATTTATTTAAATGGGGTTTTTGGTTTTAAAAGGCCATAAATGGTATTTCTTTAATTTTTTTAAAGTTTTTAAAGACTTTTAACTGAACTCTTCCTTATTTTTATTTATTTTATTTCAATAATGTAATTTTATAAACATAAATTATTTCATAAAGTTATTTTACATGATCTCTGAACTTATTTTAAAAGGTATTAAAAGGAAATTTCTTAATGTTTTCTGCATGGGTCACTTTTGACTCTCCTTGAAAAAGTTTGAGAAGAATATTTATTGTTAACATTTAAAACATGAATGCATTTTACCACCATCATGAGAATTATTTTATTTGAATATTAATTTACAAGTTTCCATGGTTATTTTAAACTAAAAGTACTTTCTCAATATTCTAGTAATTTTTAGTTAAAATATTATCAAAGGAATAGGATATTTTATCATGTTTTAAAAGAAATACTTGAATGATACTTTAAAGGTATTTTTAATCCATGTAAAAATAATTTAATGATTCATATGATTCACTAGGGATATAATCTTATGAAACTATTAAATTTATTTCTTTGATTGGTTTATGATTATGTTTTAAAGAGAATTATAGGAAATCCGATTCTTTTTCATGGGTAAATAAATCTATGATAGTTTTAATAAAATACAAGTATATATGTATTTTATTTTATGATACGGTAATTAAAAATTATTTATTAAATATGGATTGGTAGTGGAACCAAATACTTAAGGTAATTTGTCTGATATGTGATAGGTGGTTCTGTTATAACCCTCCAATGCATTGAGTAATGAGACATAGTTAACTAGATGAAAGTTACTCCAAAGATATGATAGAGTTATATTACTCCTAAGATATTAATAATTTAATTGATTTAAAGTTACTCCTAATAGATGACATAGTTTAACACTTATAGTTTACTTCTAGAAGATATTAGAATTATCCAATTTGGTGATTCTATGATGAATGTTTGATGTACCAAGATACCTACATAGTTTTTCAATGCTTACTATGAGTTTTCATGGATCCTTTTCTCAAGGTTTTTTTTCACATGGCTCATGATTGTTTAATTATATGAATATTTTCATAGGTTAATGATTTATTCCAAGTATCCTGATTTATGATCCAGGTTTTTATGTTTATAAATTATCTTATGTTATACTCATGCATTTTGATTATGTCATTATAACCTTATGATATTCTTATGATCACTGATGAAATTCAATTGTTAATGATTATTTTTACCCTTAATGAGTTTTTGAGATAACACTTTTTATGTTTTCCATTTACTTGGGTTATGGATATTAATGTTGAATGAATTATGTCTGGAAATGTTTCATGTATGAAGAATTTTATGGGGCATGTTGAAGATATAATGTGAAATAAGAAAAGTGGGGAATAATGGGAAAATGATCACTTGAAGACATGGTTATTTTTATGTAAGATATTTTAATAATTCTCTAAAAATATAAACCTAAAAGTTCCTTGGGTATGCAAGTGATCCAATATTTCTATTTGATGTTTTATGTTTTAGATGAGTAAAATTGGGTTATGTTTATTGGCATCAAAGACAAAAAATGCAAAGATTATGTTTTTAGAACACTATCTAAGAGTATGGGTTCAAAGATATTATATTATTTTAGGATGGATACAATATCTTTATAGGAAGTAGAATAAGAAATAAACTTTAAAAGAGTCAGTTATGATGATTACCTTTTCTTTAAGAGACCTCATTTGGATTAAATATTAAGCCTTCTTAGGATGGTCTTAAGGTGAGACCAAGAGCTCAATAATGAATTAAAGGAATCTAGGAAGGAATTAAGGAATGGATTATCTAGGATATAAGGATAAAAATTTTTGAATAAGGGAGGATAGGAGGTTCCCTTTTATAAGTTTGGAGAGGAAACACTTGGAATTATTTAATGATTTTAATGTAATTAATTTATTTCTCAAGTAAAATTATTTCAAATGGAAATGGATTCAAATTAAAATAGTATAAGGTCAAAATATCATAATTTAATAAAATTTATACTATTTTAAATGTAATTTTAAACCTTATTTTTTGGTTTAACCCCATTGTTAATCCCTTTTAACCTTAATGATGATAATTTTTTTTAGACTTTCAGGGTTATAAATTCATCTATGATGAAAAGTGGATATAAAATGGTCCATAGATGAAATTTTAGATCATTTACTATTCCAAATTCCATATTTAAATATTTTTTTTTTATTTTTAAATCATTTAATAAAATATTATTTAACATAAAATATCATTAAAGTCATTTTGGGACTCTTCATTTAACTTGACTTTAAAGTCTTTAAGATAATAATAGATTTAGAATATAAAATATTTTACCATAAATTATAAATTATTTTTAACCAAAAAATTCTTGTAACACCATATTTATTCCAAAAAAAATCTTTTAATATTTTTAAAATCATTTACTAGATATTTCCTACTATTTGCAGAAGCGTCGAGTTAGCATTGCATACAAATTTAATGTAATTATACTATCAGAAAAAATTAAAAATAAATTAACATCATAAAAATAATTTATTTATGTTCAAAATAACATTTTATATTCATTCATAAATTCTTTTTATCCTTATGAAAACATATAATATAAATTAAAATAAATAGAGTGACATTTTGTATTTATCCTTTCCTTAAAATAATATAAATGTTATAAACAAATAAAAGTGGTAATAAATTGAAATATATTCATATATTGGAGATATTGTGTCAAAAAATTCTTATAAAATAGGTTAAAAAAAGTTTTATAGATATTTTAAAGCCTTACCTCATATTTTTAACCCAATTTTACTTGTTTTACCCTTATCAAGGTGACAAATCTTTACCATGGTTACTATTCATAAAGACAAAAAATAAAAGGGAAATATTTAAAAAATTTAAAACTAATAATTAAAAATATTGAATAAAATTTTCCATATTAAATTTATTGAAGTATTAGAAATCAATTTTAATATAAATTCATAAAACACAATGAAAAATAGTTTTTAAAAAAATATGTTTTTAAGCTAAAAAATGAACTTATGCCAAAATAAAGTATAATGTTGATCACTATGTAATTAATTAGACTATTTATAATTAAATTATACTTATTTTAATTTAATATCAAATTTAAAACATAATTAGACTTTTAAATTACTTTATTTTATAAAAATAAATCATAGTTTTACAAAAAACAGTGTTTTTCACTATTCACTTAAAAATAAACATTTTCAAAAAAATACAAAAAATCACCCTAAGATAATATTTACATGATTATTTAAAAAATGATATTAATTTAATAAAATAATTCTAAAAAATATTATAAATTAATTATAACATTTGTGGATAAAAAGAAATAAAAACCATTTTTGAAGTAAACATATTCTTGAAGGATAAAATGACTTTATTGAAAATTGAGTACTTATTTATTATGAATTAAACAATAAATTTTCATTATATAAAACCATTTTTGATATTTTTCATAACATGTTTATTACTACTCATACCACCAATTTAATGACTGGGTTATAATGGTTACATTTAAATAATAATATTTTCATAGTATATCGCAGTTCACTTAATGCACAGTGTTGTGTGTTAAGCAAGATATCAAGCTTCTTATTTTTTTAAAATATTTTTTTGGGGTGTTAGATGATCCAAAAACCAATATTAATGATGGATCCTAAGAAGAAAAGGAGAACCTTAAACCATGAAACCCATATCAAGAAACTCAGATTGAAGGTTTCAGGCCTAGTGGAAGCATGCGATGGGTCATACCCAAATTTTCTTTTTGTTATGACCAATGATCAATATGATATTTACATGATGATGAATAACATAATCAATGGAATTTAATCAAAGAAAATGGACAAGGTATAGAACACTAGAACAAAGCATAGGATCATCACATATTATTTATAATTAATTTAATCAATTAATGAATTATCTTGCTTGAATTATTTCTTCATTGATGGTTATGAAACAAATATACATTGTACTATCATTGAATTATAGGAATAAAAAGAAGGTTCCATCTAATGGTGATCCACATATGTTCCACAAACCTTTGAACATCGCCTTAGGAATATCTGGGTACTGGCACGAAAGATCCCAACGATTACGTCATTCGCTTTTAATTTCCTTGAGAATCATTTCCAAAGATTTCTCCTTGATCTCTCTAGACTCGAGATTGGATAGTAGAGGAAGACCACTCTAAATTATTGGGAGAATTCTTGGAGAGGGATCTCTCTAGGTATTTATAGTATTCTCTCCTTCTATTGTTGTTCACAACACAAATGATTTGGCTATTTTGAAAAAAAATATAATTGGGTTTAAATACCGCTAGGGTTAAGAAATAAATATATTCAAAAGTTACCTTTAATATTTATTTAATACCTTGTAGAACCCCATTTCTAAGATACTAATAATAATATTATTTATTAGACATGTTATTAACTTGTGAATTAAATTAAATATTGTTTAATCAAATAATATTCAATATATATTATCTCTCACCAGATCTAAAAACTCAGTCTCTCATTCTTCCATAATATTTATTTGGACTTGAATAATGACTATTTATTTAATAAATAAATACCATTGCATTATTATTTAATAAATAAATAAATATTATATTCACTAAATATAAAATAAATATTTACTAAATATTATACTCACATAATATTCTCTTGAATAACTGACAACAGAATATATGCGATCAATAATACATGAATAATTATTAATCCATGTGTGGGAATAATATTTATTTAAATTTTTAAATAATAAATAATAATATTTTATTTAACTAATATTATGGATACACTTGGTGTGTGATCCTATAGACCTATTTCTCAATGGCATTAGACAAAGTAACCTAAATTCCAAGGTAAACATCTAGAAACATGCCAAGGAAACCAGAGAGAAAGAATTTAATGCTGAAATGACATAATACCTCATACAGATTCTTACTGTATAATATAATCCCTTTATCATGATATCTCAAATCAAACAGGTTGCATACTGGTGCCATCAACCTATGTTCACGATGTCTCTTTCTTTGAATTTCCAGAAATCAAACTTTCCTATAGAACACAATGGATATGGATTTATTTAGGATATATCATTTAAATATAAGAGACTGAGATATCAAATTCTATTAAATAATAGAAGGGACAAATCCTTTCTCACATTATTCATTAATGCAATATTACTCATGACGCACCCAACGTATCCTACCTCACTGTGAACATATGTCATCATGATTTTCATCAATATATCAAAGTAAATGACTCATAATACTCATTAATAATAATCTTAAATACTAAGGATCAATACATATGTCTGTATATATGAACATCCAATGACACATATAAATGCGTATTTCCTATTGGCAGGTCTCATTCTCATAATATCATACACTGGATATTACCAAGGGAATACACCATGATAAGGTGCCTCAAAGTCCTATGAGTATCCAACCCTGATATATTATATCATTTGTGTCCCTCAAATGATATCATCCATCTATAGAACATATATTTAAGATTAGTGTTATAGAACTTTTGGATTCTCATCATAGCGAGGAACTATTATGTCCTTTTAGTGCGACAACTACTCTTAGGACATTATCACATACTATGTTACGTAGAATAACAATCATGATGTGATAAGGTGTTTATTAATATTAAAAACTATGAATATAGGTAATCATAAAGTACATAAAATTTCGTTCCAAGGCACCAAATCCAATAGAATCCCACTTACACTAGAGACAACTACTAACAACCTTCAGTCTACTATCTCTTACAAGATACTCATTCTTCTACTGAGATAGGCCTTTAGTTGAGGGGTCCACCATATTCTCTTTTTTGGGTACTCTTCTTACTTCAACTTCACCCCTTTGACTAAAATACCTTAAGAGGTGATATTTATAGAATATATTCATTTCCATTAGTGTGACCTTGGCACTTTTGAAAGAGACATATCTACAGTATTATCACAATACAATGTGATAGGGTCTTTAATACTAGGTTCCACATCAAGATCTTGGAAAAAGTTTTGTATCAAAACTACTTCCTTGGCTACATCATAATCTACTATATACTTAGACTCCACTGCAGAATAAACAACAACTAGATGCTTTGAACTATTCTAGTTCAAATCTCCTCTATTGAGGTAAAAAAAATATCATGATTGTGACTTCAGATTATTCTAATCTATTTGAAAACTAGCATCAATATAGAACCTAATGACCAACTCCTTATCTCCTCCATAAACTAGGAACACATCTTTATTTCTTCTTAGATACTTGAGGATATACTTAACAGCAGACCAATGTTGTTATCCTAGATATTCTTGATATCTTCCTACCATGCTCAATGCATAGGAGACATCAAGTCTATTAGACAACATGAGATGCATGATTGATACTATCACTGAAGTGTATGAGATATTACTCATTCTCTCCTTCTCCTGTTGTGTCTAAGGACACATTTTCTTAGAAATATATAAACTATGTGACACTAGAACCAATACCCTCTTGGATTGTTCCATACTAAATATATTTAGTATCTGGTCAATGTATGTACATTTACTTAGTCCAAGAAGCCTCTTGGATATATCATGAATGATATTAATCCCTAGAATATACGCTACTTCACCTAAGTCCTTCATGGAGAAACAATAGTTTAACTAGTACTTAATAGACTATAAGACTATTATGTAATTTCCAATAAGTAACATGTATTCAACATATAATACTAAGATAACGACTAAATTATCACTAAACCTATTATAAACACATGACTCACATACATTATTAATGAAATTAAATTATTTTATAACTTCACCGAATTGAATGTTCCATAACCTAGATGCTTTCTTCAATCCATAAATATATCCCCGCAACTTGAAAATCTTTTTGACATCACCTATAATCACAATTTCTTATGTTTGTTTCATATATAAATCTTACTTAAGGTTACCATTAATTAAAATTGTTTTGACATCCATCTTAAAAATTTCATATTCATGGTAAGATTCTATAACAAGTAGAATTATGATGGATTTAAACATGTAAACTGGTGAAAAGGTTTCATTATAGTCAATTCCTTGATGCTGTTTAAACCCATTAGCCACTATCCTTGCTTTATAGGTATTTACTTAACCTTATATATCTAGTTTTATCTTGAATACCCATTTTCACCCTATGAACTTTACATCAATTGGCACATTGACCAAAACCAAAATTTGGTTCTGATACATGGAAACCATTTTAGAATTCATGGATTGTAACGATGCGAACTTTTATTAATGAAAATTCTTCTTGACCTAATTAAATTTATTATTATGGTAATATAAAATGTGAATTTAATTGGTTTTATGTTTCTGTATTTTAAAATACCGTTATTAATTATGACCGTTGATAATATAGCCGTTGAATAGTGATCACATGATTAATATAAATATAGGGCTTTAACAAATCCAATTTACTCAGAAAAAGGAAGCGATGGACTCATCCAGTAGACTTGCCCCATATGAAGCCCATTTTTCAGAGCTCAGAAAGGAGGTGGCGTCATTGGGCTTCACTCTTAACCAAGCCTAAGCTGAGCTTGAACACGTTAAGCTTGAGCAGAACCGACTACGAGATAAGTGGAAGTTAATAGAGATTACCACCCGAGCGATGTTATCCGAGCCACCCCAAGAGTATGTAACTAATGAACACCTTACCCTTAGGTCTTATGCTGGTGTTATAAGAGGTTATGTAACAATACCCTAGCACTATGACTATGTACATTATTTTTGTATAAAGAATGTGCATTCGTTTTATTATTGTTACTTTGTAAATAGTTTTTAAAGAACAAATAGTATTTTTAGTTAATATTCAACTAGGAAATCTATTTTGATAAATTAATGGATTTTTGAATTAAATAATATTTTAATAAAATATTATTATTATTATTATAAAATTACTTTTTACTGAATATAAATTATCATATAATTTTATGAATGCAATTGTAATTTTTATTAAGGTTTGAAAGCTATTTTTGTCAAAACCCATAAATTTTCGATAAATGTAGGTTTTTTATTTTAAAAGTAAAAATTAAAATATTTAAAAAATTATTTAGATAAAATGAATATTATTTTTGGAATCAGGATGTCAAAATTATCCAATGGTGAATTTTTCATAATTTCCAGAGACAGTCGAATTTTTGGGTAAAAATTAAATACCGTTTAAATATATAATGTGTTTTATGATATAATAATGACCCAATGGTGATATAATAAAATAATAAAAAAATTATTTTCGACCAATATATGTTTTACCATTAAAATAATGTTATTTTGGGTTTTTTTGATTTATTTTACAAAGCTTTAGTGGACCCTTCAATGCTTATAAAACATTTTGTCTTTTTAAATTGTTTTCCTTGAGAGTGTGACTCACCTCCAAATAAGCAACCATATTATTTTAAGAATTTAGGACATTTTAATTATAAAATATTTTTTCCACTTCCCTTTGGAAAAAACCATGGGATGGTTTGTGGTTTTGATTAGATTAATGTGAGGTGTCCCAAACCTAAATAATAAAGAATTCCCTCTCCTTTCCTATATAAACCCACCCAAGATCCCACTTAATCTTCACTAAAATCCTTTTAAGTTCAACCAAAACCTACCCTTATCTCTCTATAATCCTACCAAGGTACCCAAATCTTCCAAGAAACCTCTCTCAAAGCCTCTCCCAAGCCTTTGGGATCACACTTCTAAGTAAGAGATTTCTTCCTTTCTCATTTTTGTCCAATTTTATTTAAGTTGTTATAACCTTTTGTTTTCAATTAAAGATGTTCGGGTATGATTTTTAACCTCCCCCATACTTCCCTATTTATGTTTGTATGTTGATATACCCCTTTATCTCTCATTAATTCCTCCCATCTACACCTGTTACCATGTCGAAATTCCGTGAGGGATTTCTCTCTCCTCATTTACATCCAAGTAATTATTTTTTATTATGCATCTAAATTCCATTAAGTTTGTTGGTAAATGTATATATATGACCCCTTACCATCCATTTCATGTAAATATTATGAGACACCCCTTTCTCTCTCATTAACCATTTTTTATGAGTTCTTATTTCACGTCGTTATGCTGCCGAAATTGCACTACGATTTTCTAAGCTAATGTCATTGTGTAGTGAATACCATGACCATTTCTCTATCAAGGGTATTCACCTTTATGAAAATTTACTTATTGATTATAAATATTCATGTATGTATTCCACATCCCTTTATCATGGAATAAATTATGATGATTGATTCCATGTTGTATGATCCATGTGACACACTTATGCATGAAATGAAATGTTTAAGAAGGGTGCACCCTGATAGCACTCCAATGCATTGGGTAAAGTATAGTATCATGATACATCATGTTAAATGGGTTTTTACTCATTATAATTCAAGTGAAATGAGGTTTTACTTGTGATTTATGTGAAATGAGGCTTTACTCATGCTCCATGTGCAATGAGCCTTGACTCATTGGGTAAAGTATAGTATCATGATACATCCTCTTGATCTAATTAAATTTATTATTATGGTTATATAAAATGTGAAATTAATTGGTTTTATGTTTCTAGATTTTAAAATACCATTAAGAATTGTGACCATTTCTAATATAGCTATTGAATAGTGATAACATGATTAGTATAAATATAGGGCTTTAACAAATCCAATTTACTCAGACAAAGGAAGCGATGACCTCATCCATTAGACTTTCCCCGTATGAAGCCCATTTGTTAGAGCTCAGAAAGGAGGTGGAATCATTTGGATTCTCTCTTGACCAAGACCAAGCTGAGCTTGAACACGTTAATCTTGAGCAGAACCGACTACGAGAGAAGTGGAAGTTAATAGAGATTACTACCCGAGTGATGTTATCCAAGCCACCCCAAGAGTATGTCACTAATGAACACCTTACCCTTCGGTATTATGTGGGTGTTATAAGGGGTTATGTAACAATACCCTATCAATATGAATATGTAAATTATTTTTGTATAAATAATGTGCATTCATTTTATTAGTATTACTTTGTAAATAGTTTTTAAAGCACAAATAATATTTTTAGTTAATATTCAACTAATAAATCTATTTTGATGAATTAATGGATTTTTGAATTAAATAATATTTTAATAAAATATTATTATTATTATTACCAAATTATTTTTTATTAAATATAAATTATCGTATAATTTTATGAATGCAATTATAATTTTTATTAAGGTTTGAAAGCTATTTTTGTCAAAACCCATGAATTTTCAATAAATGTCAGTTTTTATTTTAAAAGTAAAAAATTCACATATTTAGAAAATTATTTAGATACAATGAATATTATTTTTGGAATCATGACTTTGAAATTATCCAACGGTTAATTTTTCATTATTTTCTGAGACACTCGAATTTTTGGGTCAAAATTAAATACCGTTTAAATATATAATATGTTTTATGACATCATAATTACCCAATAGTGATGTAATAAAATAATATAAAAATTATGTTCGGCCAATATATGTTTTACCATTAAAATAATTTTATTTTGGGTTTGTTTGATTTATTTTACAAAGCTTTAGTGGACCCTTCAAGGCTTATAAAACATTTTGTCTTTTTAAATTGTTTTCCTTGAGAGTGTGACTCACCTCCACATAAGCAACCCTATTATTTTAAGAAGTTAGACCATTGGAATTATAAAATATTTTTTACTAGTCCAATTTGAAAAAAACCATGGGTAAAAACCATGGGATGGATTGTGGTTTTGATTAGTTTAATGTGAGGTGTCCCAAACCTAAATAATAAAGAATTCCCTCTCCTTTCCTATATAAACCCACCGAAGCTCCCACTTCCTCTTCACTCAAAGACTTTGGATTTCGACCAAACCCTACCCTAATATCTCTATAATCCTCCCAAGGTTTCCCAATATCCCAAGAATCCTCTCTCAAAGCCTCTCCCAAGCCTTTGGGATCACACTTCCAAGTAAGAGATTTCTTCCTTTCTCATTTTTGTCCAATTTTCTTTAAGTTGTTATGCACTTTTTTTCAATTAAAAATGTTGGGGTATGATTTAACACCTTCCCCATACTTTCCTCTTTATTCTTGGATTATGGGAGACCCCTTTATCTCTCATTAATGCCTCCCATGTACACCCGTTACCATGCCGAAATTCCATGAGGGATTTCTCTCTCCTCATTTACATCCAAGTAATTCTTTTGTATTATGCATCTAAATTCCATTATTTTTGTTGGGACATGTATATATATGAACCCCTTACTTTCCATTTCATGTAAATATGACTAGTCACGCCTTTATCTCTCATCAACCATTTTTTATGAGTTTTTATTTCACATCGTTATGCTGCCAAAATTGCACTACAATTTTCCAAGACAATGTCATTGTGTAGTGAATACAATGCCCATTTCTCTATCAAGGGGATTCAAATTTATACACATTTACTTATTGATTATGAAGATTCATGTATGTATTCCACATCCCTTTATCATGGAATAAATTATGTTGATTGATTCCATGTTGTTTGATCCATGTGGCACACTTATGCATGAAATGAAATGTTTAAGAAGGGTGCGCCCTGATAGTGCTCCAATGCATTGGGTAAAGTATAGTATCATGATACGTCATGTGAAATGGGTGTTGAACCATTATAATTCAAGTACAATGAGGTTTTACTCTTTCTTCATGTGCAATGAGGGTTTACTCATGCTCCATGTGAAATGAGCCTTGGATCTTGCTAATTCCATGCTAAGTGTTGTTGCCACATTTCCATGTTATGATTATCATGATTTATCATGCCTTTATGTTCATGTTTCTCTTGTTCTCCGTTTATATTCCTATTGTATAACATGTATTATATTCTTCATGTTATTACATGTTTATTCTCTTACTGGGCTTTATATCTCACCCTTTTCTTATTCTTGTTCTCAGTTTATCCCATGCAATGCTAAGAATGAGGGAATATAGTGGTCATGTAAAGGAAGTTTTAAATAAAGATGTTATATTTCATATTTTAAGTTGTTATGTAATGTTCCTAATCCCCAAAGACACTAGACCTATCGATCTTCCTTTTTGTATCGAGTGAAGAGTTTATGTAATAAACCATGTTTAAGTATGTAATAAAAAGAAGGGTTATTATATGGATTCTTTCTATCTTACAACTTCTGAGATCTCTAATACCCCTTTGCAAGAGATAGGTTCATCATTGTCAACCAATAATGAGTCACCATATTTGGTTACTAGAAAACCATATCTCTATAGTTCTATAAAATTTCTTGTGCTCCTACACATTACTTGTGTTTTAGAAAATACTTCTTCTATGGGTACTTATGGAATCTATTACTGTATAAACTCTTATGTATCTTGAGCATCAACTTCATCTAAGTCAATATTACTCCCACTATTTTTTTTGAGGATGTTATCCCTCTCAAGAAATATGAATTGTCTAGTAGTAATAACTTTCTTGTCTGAGGGGTTGTATAGGTAGTTACCCTTTGTTTCCTTTGAATACCCTATAAAGATACACTTTGTGCCCCCTGGTGCTAGTTTGTTTCTTGAGAAGGCCTTAAAAAATTACTTGCAACCCCATACACATGTATGCAAAAAAAGTTTTTTTACACTCCATAACTCAAAGGTAATTATATTTTCCACTTTTTTGGTACTCAGTTTAGTGTGTATTCCATAGTTTATAATTCATATCCCCAAAAGGATAAAAAAATATCTACACGACTCATCATCGACCTTACCATGTCCAACAAGGTATGATTCATCCTTTCAGTAACACCATTCCACTATAGTGTATAAAGTGAAGTGTGTTGAGATAGAATCCCAAACTCTTGTAAAAAGTTAATAAACTCTTGGTTAATATATTCACCACCTCAATCTGATAAAATATTCTTTATATTATTTCCAAGTTTATTCTCTACTCCATTCTTGAATTCTTTGAATTTCTCAAAGGACTCAAACTTATAACTCATCAAGTAGACATAACCATATCCACTCAAGTCGTCAGTAAAATTTATGAAGTAATAATACCCACCTCTTGCTTCTAATGAAAATGGTCTACACACATTAGTGTGTACCAATCCTAGATTCTCTGTGGACCTTTCACCCTATCCACCAAATGAGAGTTTGTTAATTTTTTCTTATAAACAAGTATGACATATTTCAAGTGGTTTTAGATTAGAAGAGTCTAAATAACCATATTGAAAGAGATTTCTCAAATGGTTCTCATTTACATGACCAAAATAGTTATGTCATAGTTGGGTGTTATATAAGTCATGTGAATAGGATTCATTATCAATTTCCAATACTTGGTTTTCATAATTTAATTCATAAAGACTGCTATTTAAATGTTCCATACCATAACATATGTTGTCTTTATAAAATAAAGAAATTTTATTTCCAAACTAGAATATAAACCCATCTGTATCTAAGAATGATACATAAATTATGTCTTGGTAATAGTTGGTACATAATAAAAATATTTTTAAACAAAAATCATTCATATTGGAAATGAAAGGTGGTAGACACCAATGTATAGAGTAGCCAAACTCACACCATTGGAAGCTTGTAGATCCACCTCTCTTCTAGAAATATTTCAAAATATACTTGGCTCTTTAATTTGGATATATATGTGAGAAACACAAGATTTATCTTATACCCAATGTGTATATATTGAAAGATTACACTCGATAACAAATGTAACTTTATCTTCCCCTTGATTTTGGATGCAGTTCTTCTTCTAGTGACCTTGCTTGCCACATTCAAAACATACTACCTCCTTTTCCTTTCCTTGACTCTAGATATTATTTTTCTTGTAAGGATATCTCTCAGAATATTTAGACTTATTATGATTCTTTGGACCTTTCAAATTGTTCTTAATTTTTTTATTCACCATCAGTACCAAGGGTTTATCATTCCCCATGTCCTTATCTACTTGGTGAATCAAAGTAAGAAGTTTTGAAAGACCCTTCTCATTATTACTCATATTGTAATTAACAATAAAAATATATAAGGTCTTGAGTAAATTATTTTTTTCCATGAATACCATGTAAAATGAAACAAGGCACCGATGGAAAATCCTATTCACTAAAAACATGAAAATAGTTAGAGTGTTAGTCAGACCAAACAATATCACAAGATATTCAAAATGGACAAACCTACTCCTGAAGGTGGTATTTGGAATGTCCAACTCCTTAAATTTTAAATGATGATATCTAGACCAAAGGTAAATTTTCAAGAACCACTTTTCTCCCTTTAATTGATCAAACAATTCATCGATATGAAAAAAATTATACTTATTATTAATCGTTACCTAATTAAGCTTCTAATAATCGAAACACAAACAGAGAGTTCCAACAACCTTTTTAGTGAAAAGTATAGGGGAAACCTAAGGTAATAAAATAGGATGATTGAATCCTTTAAATTTTAAATCATTCATATGAATATTAAATTCCTTTAGTTTTGAAAAGGAAATATGATATAATGGAATGGATATTGGATGAGTTCCTAACACCAAATAAATCAAAAAATAAACTTCCCTCTTTAGAGTTAGACTAGATAAATTCACTAAAACACTTTAGGAAATACCTTAAGCACTAAAGGAAGATAAAAACCTATAGTTTAATCCCTAAGTTTAACTACGAAAGAGTAAATCAATTTTATAAGTTCTGTTAAAATAGGTCTTACTCGACTAGATATCAGATCCCACTCTCCCTAGAACACTTGAGAGCTCCCATTAGAGGTAGTAAAGAAAACCAACTGATGATTTCAATCAATCTATTCTTTATGGAAAACTAACCAATATATACTAAGGATAACATCAAAGAGATCCAAGTTAAGAAACAAAAAATCCCAAATTAGCTTAGCTTTATATATCATCAAAGAATATGAGAGACATTGAAAACTCTGCTCTTTCTTCTTTCCAAGAGGTGCCATTAAATCTATGAAAAAAAACATGAGTTCCATTATAAGTTTAAAAGAATCATGAATATGGTAAATATAAAGAATGAGATGAACTAATATGAAATAAATTAGTCTCTACAGAATAAGAAATAAATATATTACCTCTCATAGTTGTAGGGCCCGTATCATCTTCCACTTGAGACTCTTTCACTGTGTGAAATTGCATCATTCCAAAATTATATGGCCAAAACCATGTAGTATTTGAAGAATATGACTATACCAAAGACCCTTTAGGCATTGATGAGCCTATTCCATAACTTGGAGAAGAAAAATATTGACATAAATTCTATAAGTGACCCCAGTAACCACAAAAATTATATATTTTAGGAGGTTTGGGGTGAGTACATCTCGTGTTACCTATCTTTCCACACTAGTAGTAAGTCAATGGTCCACTAATAACTACTATAAAATGTGTGGTATATGTTTACTACCAGGAGACACTACCACCATCCTGGCATACCTCGTTCCACTTTCTATTCTTTCCAAAGGAGTCACTAAAAATACCACAAGGAAAAATAGAATTAAAAACTAATACCAACCTTCCTTATAGGTCAATATCTGCTATTATATCTATATCAACCACTTTAAAACAAGAGGTAAGCTTTAGTATATAAAATGAAGATAGAATATTCAGTCATAATCCCATATGAAACCTTCAAGCCTGTAATTTATCACTTGATGCAATCTTGGGAGAGAATTCAGAAAAGAAGTTGACATATTACATTACAGTACAATCACCTTATTTAAGAGTGAGGAACTCTAGGTATTTAACCATCATCAACAACTTAGAAAAAACTATTGGAGGAATATGGTCATGAAGTCTTTCCACTCAAAACCTTCATACTATTTTCCAAGAACCATTATACCCCTCCATCCACTATTAGTCCATTCAAGTTAAAGGTTTCACATTTCACCTTATCATTTCCAAGAAATAAAAAATCCACTTGATCTTATATAACTAATACTCAAATTCTTGAGGATTATTCATTCCATTGAAGGATGATGGTTTATAGAAAAGAAAATATTGGGCTTGATATTTATCTCCTCCAGTCTATATTTTCACCTCCATAACTTGATCCAGGATAAAGACAATACCCCTATCCATATCACAGACTAGTCACACTATTTTTTCAGTAAGATTCTAATCAACTGGAGGGTTTCCTCATAGAAAATCATCCACAACACCCTCCTAATAAACTCTATAATTCCTTTTGGGGGGAATTTTACTATATAAAAGAAATAAGATAAACCATCAGACAAGTAAGAAATATTAGTTTGAACCAAGAGAATATAAGAAAAGAACTGAGGTTAGATCAATTCTCAAAAAAAGAGTAAAACTTCCTAAAATTCCATGGTAACTTAAGGATCGTCATGATGTGAGTTGTATAGAAACTCACTTACAACCTACCTCTCAAGTCCTAATAATCCAATATCCTATCTATCAGAATATCCCATGACATAAAGGCCATGGGAAAAGAAACCTCCCTTTGAAACCAATTTTTCATGAACCAACATGGATTATCCCTAAACTAGACACCAAATACGGTATATGGAAAGGCATAAAGTGATTTTCTGATCCCCATGGGCTGGTGAAAAGTGCATGGTAATCAATAACTAACTTTGTGAATATTTTTTCCCATAATAAACTAAAAAATCAATGAATGGGATATATAAAGGAAAGGCAACATGAAAATAAAAATTCAACATCACAAGTTTAAGATTATGAGGAAAAATAGTTTCCAAACCAAAACAAGTAAACCTAAGTAGATGAGAGAAAAAAATCCCATCTCCATGTGATATGAGGGAAAACACCCCACCATGATCATTACCAAACTCCCACACCCCACTAACATGGATACCCATCACCACCATGTGATGCCATGAATTTACCCATGTAAAATAAAATAAGATCTACACACACCAAAAATTATGTGTAGGGCATGAGAAAACAAGCCTAGTAGGACCCCACCAAGTGTTTTGTAAGAAATTTTTATAAAACAAACCAATTATGCTCATTTTAAAAAATAATATTTTTGAAATATACCTTTATATACTTTAAAAAAACATGGAAATACACCATTTTTAGAATAGTTTATAAATAATGCATAAAAAACAATTTTCCAAGAATTTACCAATAAACCATTTCTCAAGAATTTATAAATAACCAATCCAAAAGGAGTGCCCTAAAAATTATTCCTAGGGTAGGTCAGGTAGGGGTTATCTGTTGGAGTTGGTGGTCTAGAACCAACTACTTTGTACTTTATTCATTAAATAAAATACTTATCACATCTTGATTGATCTTCTGCGTGACATGTCATGTGATAATGTCCTAAGGACAGCTGTTGCATTAAAGGGTCGTAGCGGATCCCTACTATGATGAGAACCCAAAAGTGCCATGACACTGTTCTTGAATGTATGTTCTATGGCCGGATGATATTATTTGAGGGACACAAATAATACAGGTCATTAGGGGTGAGGACTCATAAAACTTTGAGGCACCTTCTCATGGTGTGTGCCCTTGGAAATATCCAGGAGGATATTATGAGAACGAGACCCGCCAGTAGGAAATCCACATTTCATAGTGTCATTGGATGTTCCTATCTACGGACGTGTGTATTGATCCTTAGACTTTAAGATTATTATTAATGGGTATTACAACTCGCACACTTAGTTGTATTGACGAAAACTATGACGACACACTGTTCGCAGCGAGGTAGGATACGTTGGGTGCGTCACGAGTAATACCGCATTAATAGATAATGCGAGAAAGGATTTGTCCCTTCCATTCCATAACAGAAGTAGATATCTCAGGACCTTTGATGGAATTGATATAGCCTAAATAAATCCATGGCCATGGTAAGGTATGGGGAATTTCAATTCTGGGAAGTCAAAGAAAGAATAATCAAGCACATGGGTTGATGGCACTAGCATGCAACCCGCTTGATTGGAGATATCGAGACAAAGGGATTATATTACACGGTAAGCGTTCGTAGGAGGTGACACGTCATTGCGGCATTAACTTCTTTCTCTATGGGTGCCTTGGCGTGTTGCTAGACGCTAACCTTGGAATTTAGGCTGGCTCAACCTAATTCCACTGAGAAAGAGGCCTAGAGGGTCACACACTAAGTGTGTCCATGTATCTCAGTTAAATATTAATTTAACAAGTTAAATAAATATTATTCCTGACTGTGGTTTAATAATTATTTAAGGATGTCTGATCGCATTTATTTTGACACTAGTTATTTGAGAGAATATACTGTGGATAAAATAATATATTTATTAGCGAGTAATGCAGTTACATTTATTTAAGAAATACATAGTCATTACTCAAGGTCTAATAAATGTGGTGGAGAAAAAAATGGAAAATAAAAGTACACGCTGTGTAGTTTTATGGAAAACAAGTACACGCCGTGTATTAATTATTACACGCAGTGTAGTTTTTCCAATTGGGATTTTGAGGATTTAATATTGTTTTATTAAATGATATTTATTATAATCAGTGTGGGTGCATGTCAAGGAATTAATAATTCTACATGGGGGTTTTCAATAAGAGTTAATGAAATAAATAAAACGCGTAACGCGTTTATTTATTGTCATAACTCTATTAACCTCAAACCTGATTATAAATATCCTCGCAACCCCAACATTTTTTGAAGATTCATTGTTGTACACAACGGATTTGGAAATACTCTCAAGCCAAGAGAGAATTCCCTTTCCACCAAGAACGCCCTCAAGTTACGAGAGCAAGATCCTCCACCGGATCAAGGCGGTCGAAGGTGGACATCACAAGAGAAGGTTCTTCCGCACTAGCACCCGGAGATATCTTCGGTGATGTCTGGAGATACGTGACACACGTGTGGATCACCGCTAGAGGAATCCTACACTTGGATTCTACGATGCAACGACGGATCACCGAATCGTGACCGGACACATCAACGAAGAAAGAATTTCAACAAGGTAATTATTATGCATTAATTAAATTAATTATAATCAACATATGATGATCCTTCTCAAGGGTTCCGGGACTCTTCTTTTCTTTTCGTTCTTCATTCTATTCTGAAGATTCGGCATTTTATATCGTGACGGATCTCAGATTGAACGTTGTTTAACGTTAAAATTAAAGTTGGGAAAACCTACCAATGCACTTCCGCTGCGCCCGGAACCTACAAGTGGTATCAAAGGGTCATATCGTTGGTTATAATTATTTAGTTTTTTTGTTGGTGATTTACGCATTTAATAATTTAGTTATTTCAATTCATGTTTAATCATTCTGGAAATCTGAATATCGAGATCTGTTCCTCCTCTCTCATTTCTCGTTCACCTCACTGAAACGGATTTTTCTTTTAATTTTGATTAAAATAAAATAGAGGAACTCATCCGGAGGAGCCAAATATTTCTGGCCGTATAACACCAGAATACACGGCGTGTATTCGGAAGTACACACCGTGTAGTCTAGGTTCAATGCATTGACTGATCCACCAAATCAGGCCGTGTATTGGATTATTTCTAAGAATTTAAGACACCGTGTGTTGACCAGAAACAGGTGGCACACGGTTTCCGGAATACATGCCGTGTGGTCCAATGAACATGGCGTGTAGTCCCTTCGGGTTAGGGTTGGGTCGTGTACTCCATACATAGCCTGCCCGGCTGGAAACCGTGTAACGCGGAAACTACACGGCGTGTGTCCCACTGTACATGCCGTGTACTCCGAAAATTTCCGAAGTACATTAACACGCCCTATCCCCAGGCGTGTACTTCGGATGGATGGTGAAGAAAAAGTACACGCCGTGTAGTCGGAACTACACGCTGTGTACTCACCCAAATTATGCAGATTTATTAAAATTTATTATTATATTATACAAACCCTTGAGACGTGTACCATGGTGCAGGCGTAAAGCTGAGGCACAACACGTGATAGGTGTTATATATATATGTGTTTAATTTAACATCTGCGTAATAAATGGGAATTCACCGGGTTGCCTCCAAGGTACAAGTTGTGTACAAGGATAATTTTAAATGAATTTATTTGTTTAAAATTATGATGGATGAGAATCTCAATGAAATTCAGAAAAGGGATTTAAGATAAAAGGATTGATTAATTAAAGATAATTAATTGATTTGAGCGTGATTTATCTTAAACAAGAACGATTAAAGAATTGAATGCTAGTTTTATTTATGCGTAAATATCGTTGCATGTATGGATGATCATGAGCTAGACCGAGACCTTTGTATGTGAATGGTTTCTTTTAATTTATTTATTTAAATTAAATTTGTTGGCCTGCGAGCCATCTCCTCATTAATATGTAGGGCCTGCGCGCCCAAGGATTCTTTTATGTAAAAACCCCTTTTTCCCCTCACCTGCGTGTGAGATAAATGCATATGTAATTGATGGAGCTCCCAAGCTAGTGGTGGCGGCTCAAGTCAGGAGCCAAGATGAAACCAATCTAAGGAGATACAAAGGTGGACAGGTGGAAAGCTGTAAACACGAACCCGAAAGGTTCAAGGTGTTTCTCCCCTAGGTCTTGGGTTAGTTTATCAACTTCTAGATAAACTAACCAATAGAAAAGCTCATGATCATACCATTTATTTTATTTCTATCAGTTGCATGGTTTATTTATTGTGGGTGTGTTGTCACGATCACACAATTAATGAATTAAACGAGCATGCAAGATGGAACTAAAATAAAATTGGCTTATACGTAAATATTATCTTAGACATGGTTAATCACTTAAGTATATCCCACTTAATATTAACAAGCATGTAATCAAAGATAATAAAATGGAAATTTATGTACAAGGATAAAATCCCTCAAAATAAATATTAAGTCGGCATAGCCTTCCATAATCTTGGTTAGAATCGAACCATAGTTCAAAGTTCTTGACCAACCCTAGTTGGGGTGCTTTCAATTATCGAGGAATTATAATTCAAGGTTTTGGATTGACTTGACTTGGTTCGCATCAAGGGTTGACTTCCACAGCAGGACTTGGTGTGACCAAGAGGCAAAGGTTGAGGAAATCCAAAAAAAGGATTTCAAGATTGGGGAGTCCACTCAGCGGATCAAGGAACTGCGAGATAATGTAGTTGGAATTTGGAATGCCTACCTAAAACCCTTCAAGTTTCTTGACCAACCCTAGTTGGGGTAATGCGAAGGGCAATATGGATCCTTGCCACTAGAATACTCACGCAATAGAATATTTTGAAGTCAATGGTGAGGGATATTGGATTTCGATAAAATAGTGGGAGACTAATAAGTATTAATTTATTTATTTGTCTCAATTTTTATAATAAATTACTAAACCTTTGCTCATCTTAAATTGTAGAAATGGAAAGAAAATGACTTCAAACATATCATTGCGCACCATACTCGAAAAAGAAAACCTTCTCACCGACACCAATTTCCAAGAGTGGTAGAGGCGTTTACGCGTCGTCCTTCGCCACGAAAGGAAATTATATGTGCTGGAAGAGCCTATTCCAGTTGCGCCTGGGAAAGATGCTAGTGATGAGGAATTATCTCTCTACATGAAACACATGGATGATGCCACATATGTCCAATGTTTCATGCTATCGGCCATGTCTAACGATCTCTTGAAGCAACATGAAAACATGGATGCGTATAGCCTGATGTCTCACCTTAAAGATCTCTACCAAGAGAAGGCGAGACAGGAGAGGTATGAGATCTCCAATGCTTTGTTTACCATGAAGCTTGGAGAGTATGCGCCAGCTGGGCCTTATGTGGTCAAGCTTATTGGCTACATTGAACGCTTGGACATCTTAGGGATTAAATTCCCAGATGAGTTGCGTACAGATCTCATACTATCATCATTGCCCAAGACCTTCTCTAGCTTCATTGTCAACTATAACATGAGCGGCAATAAGAAGAGTCTATCAGAGCTTCTGACCTTGATTTGCCAGGTAGATAAGGACATGGGGCATGACAAACCCGCGGTCCTTATGGTGAACAAGAAAAGGAAGGACAAGGAAAAGGGGCCAAAGACTTATAAACGGTCTGAAGCCCCCGAGCACCGTCCCTCCAAGAAGGGGAAGATCCAGAGGCAGGGAAAGGAATGGGAAGCAATGTGTTTTGCATGTGGCAAGCAGGGCCACTGGAAGAGGAACTGCACCCAGAAGCGTGGGGACGCTAAAGGTGAGTTCGTTATCGAGTGCAATCTTTCTATTTATACACATTGGGTATTAGATACAGCTTGTGGGGCTCACATCTGTATTCAAATGCAGGAACCAAGTAGATTTAGAAAGATCGCCAGAGGAGAGGTGGATCTTCGAGCTTCTAATGGCGCAAGGCTGGATGTGTTGGCTATTGGCGACTATCACCTCTCATTGCCAACTGGCATGATTTTGGTTTTACAAAACTGTTATTTTGTGCCTAGTGTTACCAAGAACATAATTTCTGTATCTTGTTTGGATATGGATGGATTTATTTTCAAGTTTGGAAATAAGGGTTGTCTCTTTTATAAGAACAACGTATGTTATGGTATGGCACATTTGAATAATGGTTTGTATGTATTAAATTACAAAAACCAAGTGTTGGAAATTGATAACGAAACAAACTCACATGACTCATACATCACCCAGTTATGGCATCACCGCCTTGGTCATGTGAATGAGAAGCACTTGACAAAGCTCTGCCAAGATGGCTATTTAGACTCTACTGAGCTAAAACCACTTGATAGATGTCACACTTGTTTACAAGGAAAAATGACCAAGCCGCCTTTTGGTGGACAAGGTGAAAGGGCCACAGAGCTTCTAGGATTGGTACACACAGATGTGTGTGGACCATTTCCAGTAGAAGCTAGAGGTGGATATTCTTACTTTATTACTTTTACTGATGATTTGAGTAGATATGGCTATGTCTACTTAATGAGGTATAAGTCAGAGTCCTTAGAGAAATTTAAGGAATTCAAGAATGAAGTAGAGAATCAACTTGGTAAGAAGATAAAGAAGCTTCGATCGGATCGAGGTGGAGAATATCTGAACCAAGAGTTCATCGATCTTCTACGGGAGTCTGGGATTCTATCTCAGCTCACTCCTCCTTATACACCACAGTGGAATGGTGTTAGTGAAAGGAGGAACCGCACCTTGTTGGACATGGTGAGGTCGATGATGAGTCATGCGGATCTTCCATTATCCTTTTGGGGATATGCATTACAAACTGCAACATACAAATTAAACCGAGTACCAACTAAGGCGGCAAATGGAATTCCATCCGAGTTATGGAATGGAAGGAAACCCAATTTGTTGTACACACATGTATGGGGATGTGAGGCGTTTGTTAAGGCCTTCTCAGGCAACAAACTAGCACCCCGAGGCACGAAGTGTATCTTTATAGGATATCCCAAGGAAACAAAAGGATATTACCTATATAACCCCCAAGACAAGAAAGTGACTGTCGCCAGACAAGTCATCTTTCTTGAGAGGGAGCACATCCTCAAGAAGGATAGTGGGAGCAAGATTGACTTCGAAGAAGTTGATGCTCAAGATACACAGGAGTTGGTACAGGAACAAGTTCCACAGGTCCCTGTGGAAGAGGTTCCAGAAACAAAAGTACTGCGTAGGAGCTCAAGAGAGGTAAGGGAACCAGATAGATTTGGTTTCCTAGTCACCGAGGATGGTGAATCATTATTGTTGGACAATGATGAACCTCTCTCCTACAAGGAAGCAGTAGAAATCTCAGAAGCTACAAGATGGCTAGAAGCTATGAATTCTGAGATGGATTCCATGTATCAGAACCAAGTTTGGGTTCTGGTCGATGAGACAGTTGATGTAAAGCCTGTTGGATGCAAATGGGTATTCAAAAGAAAGATGGACATGGAAGGTCAAGTTAGCACCTATAAAGCAAGGATAGTGGCTAAAGGATTCAGAAAGCGTCAAGGAATTGACTATGATGAAACCTTCTCGCCAGTTTCCATGTTTAAATCCATAAGAATCATACTTGCCATAGTAGCTTACCATGACTACGAGATTTGGCAGATGGATGTCAAAACAGCATTCCTTAACGGGAACCTTCCAGAAGAGGTCTATATGACACAACCATAAGGGTTTGTGACACCAGGTGAAGCCAAACGGGTTTTCAAGTTGCAGAAATCCATTTATGGATTAAAGCAAGCATCCAGGTCATGGAACATTCGATTTGATGAAGCCATAAAGGAATTTGGTTTCATTAAGAACGAATGTGAGCCATGTGTTTATAAGCAGTTTAATGGGAATGTGGTCGTCATCCTAGTGGTATATGTTGATGACATATTACTTATTGGAAGCAATGTACCAGACTTATAGTCAGTTAAGGACTGGTTGAACAAGTGTTTCTCCATGAAGGACTTAGGAGAAGCAGCCTACATTCTAGGGATCAAGATCATTCGTGATAGATCCAAGAGGCTGCTTGGACTAAGTCAGCGTACATACATTGACCAGATACTAAAGAGATTTAGTATGGAAAAATCCAAGAGGGGATTGGTTCCAGTGTCACATGTCTTACATCTTTCTAAGAAAATGTGTCCCCAGACACAACAGGAGAAAGATAGGATGAGCAAGATCCCATACGCTTTGGCTATAGGATCCATCATGTATGCCATGTTATGTACCAGGCTTGATGTTGCCTATGCACTGAGCATGGTAGGCAGATATCAAGCAGATCCAGAAGAACAACATTGGACTGCTGTTAAGACTATCCTTAAGTATCTGAGAAGAACTAAGGATATGTTCCTGGTGTATGGAGGAGACGAGGAGATTGTCATCAGAGGGTATGCTGATGCTGGTTTTCAAACAGATCAGAATGATCTGAAGTCACAATCTGGATATGTTTTCTGTCTCAATGGAGGAGCTGTGAGTTGGAAGAGTTCAAAGCAGCCAGTTGTCGCCGATTCTACAGCGGAGTCTGAGTATATAGCGGCTTCTGATGCATCCAAAGAAGCCGTTTGGATTTGGAACTTTGTCCAGGATCTTGATGTGGTGCCTAGCAATAAAGATCCTATTACATTGTATTGTGATAATACTGCAGCGGTGGCTCTTGCAAAAGAACCAAGGTCACATCAACGGACAAAGCACATACTCCGGAAGTATCACCTCTTGAGGGATTTCTATCAAAGGGGTGAAGTTGCAGTGAGAAGAGTGTCCACGGAATAGAACGTGGCGGACCCCATGACTAAAGGCCTATCTCAGCAGAAGCATGAATATCATGTGAGAGCTAGCGGGTTAAAGGTTGTTAGCAGTTGGCTCTAGTCCAAGTGGGAGTCTGTTGGAGTTGGTGGTCTAGAACCAACTAATTTTTACTTTATTCATTAAATAAAAGCCTTATCACATCTTTATTGTTCTTCTGCGTGACATGTCATGTGATAATGTCCTAAGGACAACTGTTGCATTAAAGGGTCATAGCGGATCCCTGCTATGATGAGAACCCGAAAGTGCCATAACACTGTTCTTGAATGTATGTTCTATGGCCGGATGATATTATTTGAGGGACACAAATAATACAGGTCATTAGGGGTGAGGACTCATAAAACTTTGAGGCACCTTCTCATGGTGTGTGCCCTTGGTAATATCCAGGAGGATATTATGAGAACGAGACCCGCCAGTAGGAAATCCACATTTCATAGTGTCATTGGATGTTCCTATCTACGGACGTGTGTATTGATCCTTAGACTTTAAGATTATTATTAATGGGTATTACAACTCGCGCACTTAGATGTATTGACGAAAACTGTGACGACACACTGTTCGCAGCGAGGTAGGATACGTTGGGTGCGTCACGAGTAATACCACATTAATAGATAATGAGAGAAAGGATTTGTCCCTTCCGTTCCATAACGGAAGTAGATATCTCAGGCCCTTTGATAGAATTGATATAGCCTAAATAAATCCATGGCCATGGTAAGGTATGGGAAAGTTCAATTCCGGGAAGTCAAAGAAAGAATAATCAAGAACATGGGTTGATGGCACTAGCATGCAACCCGCTTGATTGGAGATATCGAGACAAAGGGATTATATTACACAGTAAGCGTTCGTAGGAGGTGACACGTCATTGCGGCGTTAACTTCTTTCTCTCTGGGTGCCTTGGCGTGTTTCTAGACGCTAACCTTGGACTTTAGGCAGGATCAGCCTAATGCCACTGAGAAAGAGGCCTAGAGGGTCACACACTAAGTGTGTCCATTTATCTCAGTTAAATATTAATTTAACAAGTTAAATAAATATTATTCCCGACTGTGGTTTAATAATTATTTAAGGATGTCTGATCACATTTATTTTGACACTAGTTATTCAAGAGAATATACTGTGGATAAAATAATATATTTATTAGCAAGTAATGCAGTTACATTTATTTAAGAAATAAATAGTCATTACTCAAGGTCTAATAAATGTGGTGGAGAAAAAAATGGAAAATAAAAGTACACGCCGTCTATATTAAATATACACGCTGTGTAGTTTTATGGAAAACAAGTACACGCCGTGTATTAATTATTACACGCAGTGTAGTTTTTCCAATTGGGATTTTGAGGATTTAATATTGTTTTATTAAATGATATTTATTATAATCAGTGTGGGCGCATGTCAAGGAATTAATAATTCAATATGGGGGTTTTCAATAAGAGTTAATGAAATAAATAAAACGCGTAACGCGTTTATTTATTGTCATAACTCTATTAACCTCAAACCTGATTATAAATATCCTCACAACCCCAACATTTTTTGAAGAGCCATTATTGTGCACAATGGATTTGGAAATACTCTCAAGCCAAGAGAGAATTCCCTTTCCACCAAGAATGCCCTCAAGTTACGAGAGCAAGATCCTCCACCGGATCAAGGCGGTCTAAGGCGGACATCGCAAGCGAAGGTTCTTCCGCTCTAGCACCTGGAAATCTCTTAGGTGATGTCTGGAGATACGTGACACACGTGTGGATCACCGCTAGAGGAATCCTACACTTGGATTCTACGATGCAACGAAGGATCACCGAATCGTGACCGAACACATCAACGAAGAAAGAATTCCAACAAGGTAATTCTTATGAATTAATTATAATCAACATATGATGATCCTCCTCAAGGGTTCCGGGACTATTCTTTTCTTTTCGTTCTTCGTTCTATTCCGAAGATTCAGCGTTTTATATCGTGACGGATCTCGGATTGAACGTTGTTTAACGTTAAAATTAAAGTTGGGAAAACCTACCAATGCGCTTCCACTGCGCCCTGAACCTACATTATCTAGGATCATTACACCCCAATAATCAACTGACTAAGAGTGAACACATCCCTAGGAAACAAGCCTAGGGATGAGATAACACCTTGATAATTTAACCCCCTATCATAATAAAGTTTAGTTAGAGTTGTAATGTAAGTCCATGCTAGGTATCCACAAACCATCCTAGCATGCTTATACCAATTTATCTCCATCCAAAGCACCCTAGGTTCCTATATACCATAAACCACACTTTTAGGCTTTCAATTTTGTAAACATCCCACACTTAGAGGCTTCCATTATAAAGGTTAAAATCATTTCAAGGGAATATCACACATCATTAATTAAATTAACCAAATCCATAATAAAACATTATTTAAAATAGCTATCTATTTTCAATAAAACATGGGAAATAAATTTTATAAAATAATCCCAAACTATAATATTTCAAGAATCATATATAATTCCATTAAACAATTTAGAAAAACTAATTTAAAATGATAAATAAATCATGGTTTATAAACAATGGATTTTCATGAAACCAACCACCTAAATCACTTGGTATTTGAAAAAAACGAATGGGATCCACATGCCAAGAGGAAAGAAGGATCCTAAGAAGAAAATGGGAACCTTAAACCATGAAACCCATATCAAGAAACCCAAATTTGACAAACTTTAGATCAATTAAGTCAAGGTAAACCACTTACCATGACACTTCTTAAATAAGAACACAATTACTAACATAGATCAGGTTCATTTCTTGCTTCCTCATAATGGATCTAATATAATTATTAATAGATCATGAAAAAAACTATAGATCCATCCATAACATCCATGATCTATGGTTCCTTTTCAAGAGAAAGAGAGAAGATCTAGAAAAAATATGAAGAACAATTAAGAACATACTCTTACCTTGAGTTTTCTAGATCTAACACCACAAGATCCATCAGAATTTATATCTGAAAAGGATATAACCACCAAAGTCTCTAAGTGGAACCCCTAGAGTTGAGAGACTAGGATGTAGGAGTAATAATGAGATAAATGAGAAGCGTATTAGTTTCAAAAATGAATTTCCAAATTAATTAATTGATGTTTCATGGTTTAGACACACAGTTTAACAAATTGTCTACCAAACATGTGTCTAGTTCTGTCTATTGGGAGAAGTCACACAGTTTAGTTGTATAGTTTTACTAACCATGAACCAAACATGTGAACAAATATTATCCCAAAACACCACAAGTCACACATTTTTTTTTGAATGCTGCACGGTTTTTCCTAACCATGCACTAACCATGAACATGCCCATAATACACCAAAATTTCCCAAAAATCACCTAGAACTACCCAATAATGGTTCAAAACAAAATATGGTAAAAATGAATATAAATACCTGAAATTAACATTGATATGTGACAATTTTCATACATGAAAAACACTTTTATAAGAAGATGAGTTACTTAACACTTTCAAATGGTATCACATAAAAATATATTAGGAGTTGGATCATTTAATAATAAAAGTTCAATCTCAAAATAAAAACATCATAAAAGAATTTTGAGGGTAATACATGAAGCATAACTCCAAATGAGATAATATTTTTAGATCTTGAGAGGAAGATATTAATGAAAGTATTTTCATAATGTTTTTGTGACATGGTTGAAAAAACAAACTTATAAGTCATTTCAAAAATAGATTTCAAGGGGAAGAAAATAGGAAATTGAAAACCTTATTTTTTAAAGAGTTAAAAATATTGAAACCTCTAAAAGAAATTAAGTTAAATATAAGATATATGGAGTGGAGGATAAAAATATACATAAGTGAAATTAAATTCCTTTATTTTTTATTCTAAAATAATAACCTATATTTTTTTAAAAAAATCAGAAAACAATGAGCATAAAAATTACTTTAGAAAACCATGGAAAATTAAATAGAAAGATTCATTAAGAAAAATGTTTATAAAAATGGGAAAAGGAATTGATGTGTGAAATGTTAAAAATGATATTATTTTCACACTTTTGTAAAAAATTTAAAAACAACCTATACGGAAAATGTTAAAAATATTCATTTTAAATTTTTTTTCAAGGAATTCAAAATCAATAAAAAATGAAATTGAGTAATCATTGAATTATAAATATGAATATTCATAAAACAATATAAGGAATATTGACATGGATAAAAAAAGGATTTCTGATCATAAAGAAGAGATATGGTCGACTCGAGTTACAAGAAACCTTTTGGTTGAATTATGAACCAAAGAGAATTAAAAGGAAAAGAAGAAATATAAAACCCAATAATGACCTTTATAGAAGTAAGTATATGGTATTTAAGAGATAAATATTATATTATTTACCCAAATGTAAACTTAGTTATAAAAAATCTCAAATTCAAAGTGAGTTTGGAAATAAAACCCTTATGAACAAAGTAATGTATGAAATATAAATACATAGGGAAAAAATACCATAAATTAATCAAAAATTAAATTAAAACAATAAGGTAAAAATTAAATAACTTGAAATTTATTCAAATAAGAAAAAATATAGAATTGAAGGATAATACTTGAAATGAGTGGATATTTGGAAAATAAACCCTTACTAAGAACATAAAATTTTAAGTAAGAATATACCATGGAAGAGATTATGTGAAAGGAATTTAAATCCACATAAAACAATTGCAAATATAACACAAAAAAATCATAGGTTATAATTAATATAATCTTAGAGAAACATAGTCAATGGATAAAAATATAACTCCCTAAAAGGAAACCGAGTTAAGAATCCCCTTATGGGTTCAATAATATATGAATTAAAATCACATGGAAAGAGATCATAAAAATGAATTTTAAATCACATGAATAAAAGTTAAGTTATGATAAAATAAGTTAATGGATAATAATTAAATCATATTAAAGAATAATAGGTGCATAATTTTAAATATGTCTCAAGGAATGGAAATTGAGACAAAGAACCCTTACCACAGATACCCGCTTGCTCAGACATTCTTTAAATTACAGTATAATAAACTAAGAACCATTAATTATCTTTAACATAACATTATTCACGTTTATTAACTTCAATATTAATCATTTATATTCATTTATAAAATATTTATTACTTATTTTTAGCTAATATTTATCGTCTATTGTTAGTACTTTCAACCGTTCTTTTCTTGTTTCGATGTAATGGTTTTGGTCATCACTTCATGTTCATAAGTTCATAATATACTATTGGGGTGGTTTCCAAGTGGTAAAAACCATATAATCCTGAATTATATGCCTGAGTTCAAATCTTTCTGGTGGATTATTTCCAAAGTTACTATAACATTAATTTAACAGGCACTGTCGTGGTATCATAACATCAAAACTATTCACCCGAATTGGATTTTTAGGCCAAAAATTTTAGTTTATAGGACATTGTGACTTCATAAAATCAATGGAATTAATTACACCATTGGGCCTTCAAGACACTATTTATGGATAACTGGTGAGATGGAGGGACTATAAAAAATGGATTGACGTAATAGGTAGGTGGTGTAGAATGGAAACACATAGGTGCTACTGGTTGGGCGACCTTGAAAGAGGGATGAAAATGCTTAGATCTATCAAAAAACCACCTATCCCTATAAAAATTTTAATTTGGTGTTTATTGGTTACCTTTCATTGACTGTAAAGTAGTGGGACTAGTTAGATAATGTGCCATGATAGATAGACGATGCAACAGGGAACCACGTATCACATCACTGAGTGGACAAATCGAAAGGGATATGAGTGTTTTAACACCTATAATCCATAAATATGACCACATAGTTATTGTGGTTAGAGGTATTTCCTATCATGGTGTGTTATAGGGAAACACATTGCATCAATTCTTGGTAGGGGTGAAAAAGAATTCAGACTAGTGACATGGTTCAATGAATGCTAGTAGGGGGTGGCAATAAGGGGCCTGACTGGTGACACGACATGATACAAGATTATCTATTGGGCCTTAAATCCACATTTTATGCCTTTGGTCTATGTTATAGACTTTAGGTTAATGTTAATTAGGTCTATCATATTTAATAAAATAGCTTTGGTGGGTGATTTACATTTTTACGAGGAGGGATGGGGCTTAACCCACTAAGGTTCCTATGTGTGTGTGTTGTTTGGTTTCTTATATTCCCATATACCTATAATAAATGAGTTCATAATATCTATAATTATATATTTATATATTATTTATCATTTCAATAGAATAAAAGTTATGAATCACAATATATTGTCCAAAATAGATTCAAATTATGAAAGATGTCTCAATAAGCTTGTTTTTGGTGGTTAAAATCACTATGATCATTTATTATTAATATCATTAATATAATGGAAAATTTATATTAAAAAAATATTAATAATGTCTTAAATATAAAATTTGTAGTACCCCCAGTTTCTGGTAATTAACCTTTATTTTATGCTGTTTAAGTGCATGAAGCATATGTGCGATGGTTGGAGAAAGTTTGGAAACTTGTAAAGAGTAAAAAGGGAAAAATGTGGTGACACACAGGCTATGCACGGTTTGCCAAACCGTGTGGAAGTCGTGCAGGTGATGGTCACCTGGGTAGAGGTAACCATACAGTTTGCGCACGGTTTGGGAAAACCGTGTGATGAGACCATGCGTGAAGGTTGGACGAGGCAGAAGCTAACGCACGGTTAGCACACGGTTTGTCAAACCATGCGGACTAACCATGTGGTAACTTAAAATCAGATCCTAAATTTGTGGATCTAACTCTTTTTGCCTTTAATTTCCTTGTTTAAACCTCCTAAGCGGCCCTAACTTGGGATTACTCTCCCTGGAAGGTTGAAAGACTTCTCCCAGGCGTTCCAGAGGTGATTCGAAGGGTTCTCTTGGCGAATCGAAGCCAGATTCTTAATGTATGTGATCGTTCTTGATCGATTTCTTAGATCTACTTAGATATAATTCTCCTATTCTCTCATTTTATTAGATCTACGCCCTTTATGGACATATCTAAGGGTGTGGATGACAAATATGACAAGATTTTGTCTTGTTTGTGTTAGGAGAAGAGATCTAAGGAGGGTTTTTGGAGTTTGACCCGGTGTTCTTGAGCGTTATTCGTCCGTGGCTTGGTTTCGCCCAATTTGTTGAGGTAGGTGGCTTCACTCTCGATTCCTCTTTCTTAGAACTTGAGGGATTAGTTAAAATTGATTTAATTGCTTGGTTTTGATTGTGAAATTGTGGTGCAAAGCATGTTATAAATCTTCTTTAGTGATGATTTATGAGTTTTGATGGAATTGTGGAAATTGAAAGAATGGTTTGTGCAAAGTGTTTTGATTTCTTGATTTTAAAATAGTGATTTTAAATTATGGATTTTCTGGATTTGGAAAATGGTTTGTTGGAAAAATGTTTTTAATAAAAGGGGTGTTTTATTGAAATGGTTATGATTTTGCTGCTGAAAGAAAAGATTTTCAATAAAAGGTTTGATGCTTTATTGAAAGGTTTTGAAAACACTTGGTTTTGGCATGGATTTTCTTGGTTGTGGTGTGTGTTCATATGCATTGGGATGGATAAGGGTGAGAAGTACCCCCATCAAAAGGTTGGGATGGATAAGGGTGAGAAGTACCCCCATCAAAAGGTTGGGACAGATAAGGTCGTGAAGTACCCCCGTCAAGGTATTCCACTAAGTGACGACTTAGTGGAAGGATAACTCACCACTTGTGAGTATAGGGAGGTCCAGGTTGCATGCATGGTTGATTGTGTGGATTGGTGGAATGGAATGAATGTGACAAATGGAAATGCGAATGGAACTGGGAACTTTGCTTGGTTGATTTTCTTGAGAAAGATGGATTTTTTTGGAAAATGGTTTTGACATGGAACTTGTTATTGTGAACTGTTTTTGGAATTTTTTTATATAAATTGTTTTATATAAATGTGCTAATATGTTTTATCCTAGAGGCATGGGTTGGGAAGTCATCGGGGAAAACCTATTGAGTTCCATTACTCACCCTCTGCTTTGTCACGTTGGTGCTTTTGTAGATGTCATATACCAGGACGTTGGAAAAGGTAAAGTGTCACATGTTTAGAGCACTGCTTCGTGATACATGGACTAGTTCGTGATGTTGGATCTTGGAGCTGGTGGATCATGGAGTTTTGTTGTTGTCTTGTAGTCTTTGAGTTGTCTTTCCTCTGTTTACTCTGACGTTTTAGTGTTGGTTTATGATGTGGTACTCTTGGTTGATTTTTGATAAATAAATGGTTGAGTTTTCTGATTTTTATCATGCATCATTAGTAAATTTTTTGGTTATGGTTGTTGGATCTGTGGTGTGTTCTTAAAGGTTAAATCGTACCCCACTTGTTTTGAAACCCTTCGGTATTTATTTCCAGCCTTTGGCGCCTTGGGGATGTTGCTTAAGGCCAATTAATGACTCATTGAGCTCTCAAGCCAATGAAAATTAGCGGGTTATTACAAATGGTATCATCTTGTTCGGTCCTTGCCTAACAAGTGGTCATCGATGTTCTTTGTCCTAGAGTTGAAATTACTTCTTGTATATTCCTTGGGTGATCATCTTAGACAGGAGTAGGATTGTCGGAACTTGAAATATATAGCATAAAAGGATGTAGCTAACCCGTTTATTCTGAAATTCAAGTTACCAGGGTGTTGGGTACATAAGTGTTTTGGATACAATTCTAGAATGTTACAAATCTCATTGTCATGGGTTTAGCCAATGAGATGAGCATGACATGCATTAGAGGAATGAATTCCCACTAGGATGACATATCTCATTACGAATAATTATTTATGATTTTGGACAAGGTGAATTTTTTTGAAAAAGGCATAAATTGATTTTCAAATGAAAGATTTTGAAAACTGGATATTTAGTATATTTTGAAAACGGGTGGATTTTCAAAACATATGTGGGATGTTTTCAAAAATGATTGAACATGTGGATAAGTTGGATGGTTGGAAAACAATTATGTGATAGTTGATGTGATAGAAATTGAAATGTTAAGACTTCATTTGCTAGGAAGTGAGACTAACGGTGTGTGTTGTTTGTATAGAAAATGGCACCTGTTAGGCGTCGTAGAAACCAACCCAAAGAAGCTGTAGAGAATGTGGTTGCACCTGAACCACGTGTGAACCAGGAGCTGGTTCAGAGTATTGTTCAAGCATTCCAGGCTATGGACATAGGGATTCAGAGGGATGAGTCAAGGCATATAGACCATTCTGTCCAGTTCCAGAAGTAGAATCCACCCATCTTTTAGGGTGATTCTGAACCAGAACGGGCGGAGGTGTGGCTGAGTAGGATGAATTTTATCTTCGATTTCATCAGTACACCAGTAGAGATGAAAGCAAAGCTGGTGACGTATATGCTCGAAGATCTTGCACGTCAGTGGTGGGATTTAGCGGTGCATGCTAAATTGGATGAAGGCCTTACATGGGAGGATTTTGAATAATTGTTTAACAAACAATTCTATCCTCACACGTTCAAGATCCAGAAAATGACGAACTTTTTCAGCTTGAAACAAGAGAGCCTCTCTGTCACAGAGTATGCAGATAAGTTCATGAATTTAGTCCGTTTTGCACCAGAGGTTGTGAAAAGTGATTCTTTGAAGGCACACATCTTCGAATCAGGGCTAAGGCAGGAGATTCGATTGAAGATTGCAGTGCTCTATATTACAGATTATACATATATGGTGAACAGAGAAATGGTTGCTGAACGTGATATCTCGGGATCGATAGGAGGAGGCATGATGATACCCACAGGAATGGGTGGGAACTCTAATTCTGGGAATAAGCGGAAGAGGTACACCTACTTCCAAGGTGGGAGTGCGAATCAGAACCAGAAGATGGGATCCGTCAAAATTCCTCCACGACCCCAGAGTAAATCAGGTTGTTTTCAGTGTGTCTTGATTGATCACATAAAGTGAGAGTGTACGTCGCAACCTAGAAAATGTCACAATTGCAAGTAGATGGGGCATCGATAGAACTATTGTAGAAATACTCCCAGGTCGGGTACACGTGACACTTCCCAGGCGTCGCAAGCATCGTATGCTTCGACAGGATGAGGACAGCAAAGTCAGTTTCGTTAGCATAACAGAGCCAGCCATGTTGATTCTCGAAATACCATGACTCCTCAACCAGGGCAATCTTAGCAAGGAAATAAGGAGCAAAGTGCAGAAACAAAGAAATTGTATGGAGCTGAGCAGATGATTGTTGATGATCAGGCTGGACCATCAATAGTAAGAGGTACAATTATTTTGAATTATACCTTTGTGAAAGTGTTGTTTGATATTGGTGCATTGAATTACTTCATTGCTTCTCATGCTGTTGACTTGCTATTTTTAAAACTGGAAATGATGCCTTCTCTGTTAAAACTGAAAAATCCTCTGGGTGAAATAGAATGTCAAGCCTTCGTGTGTAGAACATGTACTATAACTGTTGATGGAGCTGAGCTGAAATGGGACTTCTCTATGTTGGATATGGATGTCAATGATATAATACTGGGTATGGATTGGTTGACAACGTTTAAGGCTCACATCGACTATTATGGGAGAACGATTAGTTTCGCGACTGAGGATGGCATGGTGCATCTCTTCAGAGGAGAAAGGATAGTAAAGAAAGGTGCAAAGAGCTTGTTGGCACCAATGGTGGGAATGATTTCTCACTAATTGGTAGCGTTGACTTTGTCGTCAATGGAAGAGATTGAGGAAAATAGTTTTTCAGCTGTGGTGGATCAATTTCCAGATGTCTTTCCAAAGAACTTCTCAGGGTTACCACCTGTAAGAGAAGTGTATTTTATGATTGATCTCCTTACGGGGACCAGTCCTATCTCACTTCCATCTTATAGGATGGCACCAATGGAATTAAAGGAATTTAAAGTGCAGTTGGAAGAACTGGAAAGCAAAGGTTTTATTCGGCCAAGCGTGTCTTTATGGGTAGAACCATTTTTGTTTGTAAAGAAAGCAGATGGAACCTTGAGGCTATGTGTGGATTATTGTAAACTTAACCAAGTTACGATAAATAATAGATATCCACTTCCATGCATTGATGACCTATTTGATCAATTGAGGGGAGATCAGTGGTTCTCTAAGATTTAATTACGGTCAGGATATCACCAGTTGCGAGTTCGGAAGGAGGATATTCCAAAGACAGCCTTCATAAGTAGATATGGCCACTACGAATATGTAGTCATGCCTTTCGGTCTAACGAATGCACCAACGGTCTTCATGGATTTGATGAATCGGATATTTCAGCAATATCTGGATTCTTTTGTTGTGGTGTTTGTCAACGACATATTGGTGTATTCAAGAACAAGGGCTGATCATGAGCAACACTTGGCGATAGTGTTGGAAATCTTGAGATACAATCAGTTGTATTCCAAATTATCAAAGTGTGATTTTTGGATACAAGAGGTATGCTTTCTGGGCCATATTGTTTCTGAGAAAGGTGTTTCACTGGATCCGGAAAAGATAGAAGCTGTTCTTTCTTGGCAACCGCTGAAGAATGTCTTCGAAATACGAAGTTTTCTTGGTCTAGCTGGTTATTACCGATGCTTTTTCCGTGAATTCTCATTACTAGTTTCACCTATGACAGCATTTAAAAATAAGAACAATGCATTTCAATGGACTAAGGAATGTCAGCAATCTTTTCAAGAGTTGAAAATTCGCCTTACATCTGCACCTATCTTAATCTTGCCAGAATCAGAGCAAGGATACGTGGTGTATTGTGATGCTTCGAGAACAGGGTTGGGTTGTGTTCTCATGCAAGGAGACCATGTTGTTACTTATGGCTCAAGGCATTTGAGAGTGCATGAGAAGAATTATCCAACACACGATTTGGAGTTAGCTGCAGTCGTCCATGCTTTGAAAACATAGAGACACTATCTCTTTGGTGAAAAATTTACTGTGTTTACAGATCACAAAAGCTTGAAACACATTTTCTCACAGCGAGATTTAAATCTGAGGCATAGGAGATGGATGGAGTATCTTCAAATGTTCGACTTTGACTTAATGTATACACCGGGTAAGGGAAATTCGGCAGCCGATGCATTAAGCAGGAAGTTGTATGTTCAGTTGGCAAAGGAAGCTTCAGATGAATGGCAGTTGATGTCGGTCTTAGCCGACATGCATGTGGAATGTAAAAATCGAGGTGATGTTGCTGTTTTCTTTTCAGCTACACTTGTTACTGATTTGGTGGATATAGTAAAGGAGGCACATGCATCCGATGTAGACTGTGTTGCAATGAGTTCAAAACTCAATGGTGGGGAGACCATTGAGGGATGGAAGCTGGATGGGAGTTCAGTTTTGTGTTTCAGAGATCGGATGGTTGTACCTATGGTTTTTCAGGAATAACTCCTTCATGCTTACCATCATTCGAGATGGGCTGTACACCCAGGTACACAGAAGATTTATAAGGTGTTGAAGGCGTAGTTTTGGTGGAGCGGTATGAAAAGGAGGGTGGCCGAGTTCGTCTCGCGATGCTTAACTTGTCAGCAGGTTAAAGTAGAGCATCAGCGACCAGCTGGTATGTTACAGTCTCTACCTATCCCAGTGTGGAAATGGGATCAGATAACAATGGATTTTGTTACAGGTCTTCCAAGAATGGTCCGGAAACACGTTTCCATTTGGGTGATAGGGGATCGTCTAACCAAATCGGCCCATTTCATCCTGATTTGTGAAACTCATACGGTGGAAGATATTTCAAAAATCTATATCTGGGAAGTGGTAAAGAGACATGGTGTTCCAGTTTCTATCATCTCAGATAGATATTCTAGGTTCACATCTCGTTTCTGGAAATCCTTACAACAAGCCCTTGGGACTCAGTTGACTATGAGCACAACGTATCTTCCCCAGACGATGGGAAATATGAGAGGACAATACAAACTTTGAAAGACTTGTTGCAGGCTTATGTAATGGACTTTGGTGGCTCATGGGAGGATCATATAACCATAGTGGAGTTCTCATACAATAACAGCTATCAAGCTTCGATATGAATGGCTCCGTTTGAAGAATTGTATGGGCGTCCGTGTCGTTCTCCACTATGCTGGGTGGAAACGGGTGAAACTTCACTAGTTGGGCTGAGCCTTGTCCAAGAAACAACGGAGAAGATCTAGGTGATTAGAAATAGGATCGAGACGGCTCAGAGTCATCAGAAATCTTATGCAGATCACCGTCGAAGACCATTGTCGTTCGTTGTGGGTGATCATGTCTTTTTGAGAATCTCTCCAAGATTTGGACATCGTCGTTTCGGGAAGCAGGGAAAATTATCTCCTGAATATATAGGCCCTTTTGAGATACTGGAAAGGGTTGGCGAGGTGGCGTATCAGTTGGCATTACCACCTCGGTTCAGTCTTTTGCATAATGTGTTCCATGTATCTCAGTTGAAGAAGTATCAGCCCGATCCTGACCATGTGATCTGATGGGATCACGTTGACCTAGAGCTGGATGCTTCTTTGGTACATATTCCGGTGCGGATTGTGGATAAGAAGAATAAAGTCTTGCATGGGAAAAGCATCGACCTAGTGAGAGTTTTGTGGAAACATGGTCAGATCCAGGAAGAGACTTCGGAACGTGAGAAAGAAATGAAAGAGCAGTGGCCAAAACTCTTTCAAGCAAGTGATGGTCTTCTACTTTCCAGGGACGGAAAGGCCAATGGTGGGGAGAATGTAGTACCCCCAGTTTTTGGTAATTAACCATTTTTTAATGATTTTTAATTGCATGAAGCATATGTGCGATGGTTGGATAAAGTTTGGAAACTTGTAAAGAGTAAAAAGGCAAAAATGTGGTGACGCACGGGCTACGCACGGTTTTCCAAACCATGCGGAAGTCGTACGGGTGATGGTCACCTGGGTAGAGGTAACCACACATTTTGTGCACGGTTTTGGAAAACCGTGCAATGAGGCCGTGTGTGAGGGTTGGGCAAGGCAGAAGCTAACGCATGGTTAGCGCACGGTTTGTCAAACCGTGTGGACTAACCGTGCGGTAACTTAAAATCAGATCCTAAAATTGTGGATCTAACTCGTTTTGCCTTTAATTTCTTTGTTTAAACCTCCTAAGCAGCCCTAACTCGGGATTAATCTCCTTGGAAGGTTGGAAGACTTCTCCCAGGAATTCTGGAGGCAATTTGAAGGGTTCTCTTGGCGAATCGAAGCCGGATTCTTAAGGTATGTGATCGTTCTTGATCGATTTCTTAGATATACTTAGATTTACTTCTCCTCTTCTCTCGTTTTCTTAGATCTACGCCCGTTATGGGTGGATATAAGGGTTTGGATGCCAAATATGACAAGATTTGGTCTTGTTTGTGTCAGGAGAAGAGATTTAAGGAGGGTTTTTGGAGTTTGACTCGGTGTTCTTGAGCGTTCTTCATCCGTGGCTTGGTTTCGCCCAATTTGTTGAGGTAGGCGGATTCACTCTCAATTCCTCTTTCTTATAACTTTATGTCTTAGTTCAAATTGATTTAATTTCATGGTTTCAATTGTGAAATTGTGGTGCAAAGCATGTTATAAATCTTCTTTAGTGATGATTTATGGGTTTTGATGGAATTGTATAAATTGAAAGAATGGTTTGTGCAAAGTGTTTTGGTTTCTTGATTTTAAAATAGTGATTTTAAATTATGGATTTGATGGATTTGGAAAATGGATTGCGGGAAAAAGGTTTTCATAAAAGGTTTGTTTTATTGAAATGGTTATGGTTTTTCTGCTGAAAGAAATGGTTTTCAATAAAAGGTTTGATGCTTTATTGAAAGGTTTTGAACACACTTGGTTTTTTCATGGATTTTCTTGGGTTGTGGTGTGTGTTCATATGCATTGGGATGGATAAGGGCGAGAAGTACCCCCATAAAAATGTTGGGATGGATAAGGGAGATAAGTAACCCCATCAAAAGGTTGGGATGGATAAGTTTGTGAAGTACCCCCATCATGGTATTCCACTAAGTGACGACTTAGTGGAAGGATAACTCACCACTCGCGAGTATAGGGAGGTCCAGGTTGTATGCATGGTTGATTGTGTGGATTGGTGAAATGGAACGAATGTTCCAAATGGAAATGCGAATGGAACTGGGAACTTTTTTTGGTTGCTTTTCTTGAGAAATATGGGTTTTGTTGGAAAATAGTTTTGACATGGAACTTGTTATTGTGAACTATTTTTGGAATTGTTTTATATAAATTGTTTTATATAAATGTGCTAACATGTTTTATCCTAGAGGCATGGGTTGGTAAGTCATCGGGGAAAACCTACTGAGTTTAATTACTTATCTTCTACTTTGGAACATTGGTGGTTTTGCAGATGTCATATATCGGTACGTTGGCAAAGGTAATGTGTCACATGTTTAGAGAACTGATTTGTGATACTTAGACTGGTTCGTGATGTTGGAGCTTGGAGCTGGTGGAGCATGGATTTGTGTTGTTTTCTTGTAGTCTTTGAGTTGTCTTTCTGCTGTTTACTCTGATGTTTTAGTGTTGGTTTCCACTGTGGTACTCTTGGTTGATTTTTGATAAATAAATTGTTGAGTTTTCTGATTTTTATCATGCATCATTAGTAGATTGGTTGGTTATGGTTTTTGGATCTGTGGTATGTTCTTAAAGGGTAAATCGTCCCCCACTTGTTTTGAAACCCTTCAGAATTTATTGCCAGCCTTTGGCACCTTGAGGATGTCGCTTAAGGCCAAGTAATGACTCATTGAGCTCTCAATCCAATGAGAATTAGCAGGTCATTACAAAATTTATTCATTAAATATATTTTTATATCCATCCATGTAAGGTGGTGATGAAAAATGAAATACATTGTCCATAGAGGTGGTGAACTGACCATAATACGAGCGACATTTTCATTTTTTGAATAGATGGAAGGAAGGTAGATAATGGTTATTCCATAAAGAAAATAAAATTTTAGTATACTAATGATATAAATTTAATTATATTAGGATAAGTTTAATATACTTGTAAGAGGTATAAGAATAAAATTTAAAGGAATAGAAATGAGAAAGTGATAAAGAGTTTTAACCTTACTCCCTGGGATGAATCCTTTGATAATTAGATTATTCCATTAAAGGGTGTTATTTTGTTGAGAACAAAACCTATAGGACATGGATAAGAGTGTTTATAAAGGGTTTTGGAAGATATTTTTTGGTCTTAGAATTTTTTTATGTGAGGATAAGTGGGGTGGTGAATGTAAGAACCCAGATCTTCTTTTCAGGTACGTTTTCCCTTTTTCTGGAGTTTTTAAGAAAAATGAATTTTCTGTAAATTTTTGAAGTACACGCCGTGTACTTTATGAGTACACGCTGTGCACTCCCTTTTTCGCTCGAAGCTGTGTGCTGGCCGTGTCTAGGACACACACACGGTGTTTAAGGGTGAGGTGGAGGCTGGTTAATTCGGAGTACGGAAAACTGAAGTACACGCCGTGTACTCAAGAAGTACATGCCGTGTACTTTTTTTTCATTAAATGGACCAAGGTCGCGCCTCATCACGATATTTGCCTTCTTCTAGGTCTGGTTCGTCCGAGAGCGACCCGTATGGCCGAATCTTCGACGAAATCCCGTCTCGCTATCCGTTATCCGATTCGAGCACGGTTAGTTGCGTTGGAATCGCAGCGGTAAGTTCTTCCTTCTACCTGAGTCTTGTTTCTTGATTCCTCCTCGTTTCCAAGTTATCGTGGGATGAACGTTTTGTGCATTTTATCAGATATTCGTCATTCTAAGGGGAATCTGTCGTCGGGGTTCACGTATATCAATCTCCTAGGATCGAGGTTGGTGGTTTGTGCCTTTCCGTAGAAAGTTGATGAATATTATGTGCAAATTCCACCAATACCCTTGAATGGGGTATTGAGTGTTTCCTATTTTTCCCTTGCTATTTTCCTGATTTGCTTGATTTCTTTAGTAGAGGTTATTTCTTGTGAGTAGAGTAATTTATTTTTTGCTCAGGTTTCTTTTCCATGCTTGTTTTTCCTGATGAGCGTTTTCCAGTTGCCATACCTTGTTGTAGGATAGTGGAACTGTCTTTTTGATATACTGTTGAGCCTTAGTTGATATCCAAGTAGTTCTTGAGGTTTACTTGGGACGATTTATGTGTGCTGATCATGTTTAGTTATACTCAGGACCGTGAGAACCTAGAGTAGTAGACCAAAGAGAGAATTGACGGAAGGGCTTCTCCAGAGTGTCTTTTAATTACGATGCAAGGCTATAGGGGTAATTGACGTTGAGTGCTTACCCAGAGAGTCTGTAGATCCTCGACGCGGGCCACATGGGGAATTGATGTTGAGTGATTCCCCAAAGAGCCTTTAGCATGATACGAGACTATAGGGGGAATTGATGGTGAGTGCTTCCCCAGAGAGTCTTCTTAATTATGTAGCTGAACCAGAGGGGTGAGACTGTGTGTGCCTCCCAGAGGGTTGCTAGTACTTGTGGGTTGAACCATAGGGGTTAGGATGTGAGATCTACCCAGAGGGTTACCTGTTTCTTCTTTTGTTGCTGGCTGCTTACTTGTGTACTTTACTTGTTAGAACTGTGGATTGTAGCTACTTGTGCTTGCCTGTTTACTGCTTCTTGTTTATTTACTGCCATGTATTCATTGACTGTTAGGCAAAAATCTTTGGGTGATTGCCTACTGGGATTGTATCTCACACCCTGTTTGGGACATGCTTTTGGGCCCAAGTAGACTATGTTGTTGCAGGTATAGATAAGGGAAATCGCCCTTCTACATCAGGTTCTTGATTGCACTGGAGCTGGAGAGCATGGGACCGAGCCATGGCTCGTGATGCTGAGGAGCCTACTTTGTTTTTCTTTTGAACTTGTTTTAAGTTGTATTTCAGCACGTTGTTGTGTTTTCTACTTTCCTTAGATACTTGTACCTGCTGCATCATCGTCATCATTTCTATATATCTAATTGTTTCCGCTGTTTGGTTTCAGTTGTTATGTATGTTGTTATTGCTTATGCTCTTGATTTTTGTCTTCCTTACATTGTATACCTTACCGAATGAGGGCATAGTTTCCCCACTGACCCACCAAGGACCTCACTGCTAGTCGGAAGCCTCTGGCGTTTGGGGAAATGCTCTTGAGGTCATGTGGCGAACCGGGTACGGGGCACCAGTAGAGGGGCTCCAGACTTGGGTCGTTACAAAGTGGTATCAGAGGAGTTCTTTTCTCTTTCTTTACTGTTTGGAGACCTTATCCAGGGATATGAAGGATTCAGTACTTGGTATTAAGCTATGCTCGGGAGTAGCTAACCCATGTACAAAGAAAATCCATACTACCTCATTAATTGCAGTTTGCTGGTTTTGAGATTTTATAGTTGATCTGATTTCACCTAGAGTGATTCACATGACTTGTGCTATTATTGTTTTGATATTACGGTTCTATTTCTATCGCAACCTGATGAGATGATGGTATGTCATCTCATGCATCATACAAGCACTTGTAGAAATCACATGCCTTGCATTCTTGCCATTCCATCTAGGGTGCATTAGCGGTTTCATGCTGTTGTGATAGACTTTGTGTAGATTATGCATGCTGTTGTGATAGATGCTTGATAGATTCTCTACTATCATGTTAGAAAACTGGTTGTTTTGCTCTTTTCTTAAAAATGAACGCCAAATTTTGGTTCTTGAGGTGTTATGGGCCCTCACAGATCGAAATTTGGCACCTCTTTTCGCCTTGTTTTAGTGTTTCTGGAATTCTGTGCAGTTTCTGAGCTACTGCCCAGAAAAACCCAGAATACATGGAGTGTACTTTTTGGATACACACCATGTAGTTTTTAGGCCATGTCACTGACCGTGTGGGAAGAACACGGTGTTGTGGAAGTAACTTCGGAAACACGCCGTGTACGGTAGCCACACACCGTGTAAGTTCGGAGCCGTGTACCTGGCCGTGTCACTTACAACACGGGTTGGGGAAGCACGGGTAGAACACGCTGTGTCCATAGGAAACACGCCGTGTAGTCCTGTCCAGGTACCCGACCGTGTCACAAACAACACGGGCCGATGTTACCTTCCTTTCCACACGCCGTGTTTGTTTGGAACACGCCGTGTAGTCTTGCCCAGGTACCTGGCCGTGTCACGAACAACACGGGACGATGTCGCTTTCACCTATACATGCCGTTTTTGTTCAGAGCATTCAGTGTAGGGTCCAGCCATGTAGACAGCCATGTACTCAACAACACGGACCGCCAAAGCCTTGTCTAGTACATACCGTGTTTGTGTAGAACACGCCGTGTAGTCTCGGGTTAAGTCGGACAGTGTGGGTTAGCCGTGTAAAGAGACTCGGGCAGGGGATAGTTTTCTTGTACACGCTATGTGTTGGGGTCAACAAGTCGTGTAGTTGAGGTGTTACATGACTTGTAGGGTGAGAGTACACACCCATGTCAGTGGCTTAAAAAGACACGCCGTGTAGTTTTTATACACGCCATGTAGTCGTGTTTTGAAATCTTGTGTGTTTTTATTCCCTTGTTCCCATTTTGTACTCTTGTGTTCTCTGTCCTTGTTTTCCTGATCTAAGGAATACTTTTGATCTTTCAGAGCTATGCCTCTGAGACGTCCTCCGGTCATACGTCTGTCATCAGACAGTGATCAGACGCTAGATATGGCCGATTAGGGACTTCCTTCCGATCCCCCAGCCGAGCCAGCCTTGACACCGGTTGTTGTACCAGTTGCAGGCACTGATGTGTAGTTTAGGGAAGTTTTCATGAGGATGATGCAGGCCTTCTAGGGAGCACCGCCTCCTACCACGTCTATGGAAACTTGACGCGGGTTTTCCAGCAGTAGCATCCTCCCACGTTCTCGGGGGAGGGAGGACCTCAGGTTGCAGAGTCATGGCTGGAAGCCATACTGACTATCTTCGAGCACCTGGAGACGCCTCCAGAGAGGCGGGTCAAGCTCACCACCTACATGCTCTGAGACTCTGCCAAGAGGTGATGGGACGTGATCTCACAGGCGGGTCAACAGCAGGTTATGACTTGGGAGGAGTTCCAGAGCGTGTTCTACGACTACTTCTACCCGGAGACCCTGAGGGCCGATCGAGCTCAGGAGTTCATGAGCTTAGAGAAGGGTACTCTATCTGTCATGGAGTATTCCTATCGTTTCACCGAGCTGCAGCGTTTTACACCCCTTCAGGATGGGAGTGCGGTGTTCTTGGCGAGGAAGTTTGAGGATGGTCTCAGGTGGGAGATCCGCTCACAGGTGAAAATCTTCCAGCTAACTTCCATTGCTTCCATTGTCAACCAGACACTGATTGTAGAGCACAATCTGAGAGACTCTAGAGCTTCAAGTCAGGGAGGTTCTTCTTCCAGATCTAGTTTTCCCCCAGATGATATCAAGAAGTGACGTAGGGAGCCTACGCGCAGTGATTCGAGGAAGTGAGATGCATCGTCAGGCAGCCAGGTGACATGCTACCAGTGTGTCCGGTCAGGGAACACGAGGCCACAATGCCAGGGAGACCCCGTGGAGTGCCGATCTTGTGGAAAGATGGGCCACCTTTAACATTTCTGCCAGGTTTTCTCACCAGCAGTTGGTGACCGGGGTTCTTCCATGACTCCTTGTTCAGGAGAAGCCCCACCAGTTTCTCACCAGTCGGGAAACTGGAGTTCTTCCGGCTGTTCGGTCTGAGGTGGAGGTCGAGGCCATGGCAGTCAGCCACCAGTTCCTCAGCACCAGCAGGGAGGTTTAGCTCAGAGTGGTCAGCCAGGGGCACAGGGCCATGGTACATGCCGGTCTTTTGCCATGGAGCAGACTTATTAAGAGCAGGATCCCGACCCTTCTACTATTCGAGGTACGATTTTAGTAGCCTTAGTTTTATCTTCATCCCTTTTCGATACTGGTGCTACGCATAGCTTTATCTCTGTTGCTATTGTGGAGATCATTAGACTCTACATCTTTTCTTCTTCTTACTCGTTGACACTAGACACACCTTTGGGAATGAGGAAATCTAGTGCACGCCAGTGTAGAGAGTTCCCTCTCGAGGTTGCAGGGTATCACTTCTTATGGGATCTCTATGTCCTAGAGATGACAGGCTATGATGTCATCCTCGGCATGGACTGGTTGATTCCCTTCTAGGCAGTCGTTGACTATTATCACCGCAGATTCAGTTTCATTTCACCAGAGGGTGAATCATTCCTTCATAGAGGCGAATGGGACGTTCGGGCAAGTCGAGCGGGACTCGAGAAACTTGGGCTCAGAGGGGTGACAACCCAGATTTCTATCCTTTATCTGGATGATCAGGGGACTCCACAGTTGGAATTTCCTCCAATGGTGGATCGCTTCAGGGATGTCTTTCCAGAGGACTTTTTAGATTTTCCTCCAGAGCATGAGGTAGACTTTTCTATTGATCTCGTGCCAGGAGTGGCACCGGTGTCCATTCCTCCCTATAGGATGGACACACCTGAGTTGCAAGAGCTCAAGAAGTAGTTAGAGGAGCTACATGCTAAGGGTTTCATCCAACCCAGTACTTCTCCTTGGGGTTCGCTTGTTCTATTTGCGAAGAAGGCAGACGGTACCCTTTGGCTTTGTGTGGATTATCGGAAGTTGAACCAGTTGACGATCAAGAACCGATATCGATTTCCGTGAAATGATGACCTCTTTGATCAGCTTCGAGGATCCCAGGTGTTATTTAAGATTGACTTGAGGTCCGGTTATCATTAGTTGCGTGTTAGACCATCAGATATACCTCTGACAGCCTTCAGAAGCAGGTACGGTCTTTACGAGTATACATTCATGCCGTTCGGACTCACAAACGCACCTGCAGTTTTCATAGAACTGATGAACTGAGTGTTTTATCCTTACTTGGACTCCTTCTTCGTGGTCTTCATGGACGATATCTTGGTGTACTCTCACACTCGACACGACCATGCCACACATATTGAGATCATTCTGAGTACACTGAGAGAGCATCGACTTTAAGTTAAACTCACGAAGTGCCAATTTTGGATGGATCAGATTCAATTCTTGGGTCACATCATCTCAGAGGCAGGAGTATCTGTGGACCCAGAGAAAGTGAGAGCTGTAGTTTCCTAGGAGCATCCGAAGAACGTCTTTGAGGTATGGAGCTTCCTAGGGCTGGCTGGTTACTACCGACGCTTCATTCGGGACTTTTCTCGTCTAGAAGCACCTTTGATAGTTCTGACCAAGAAGGGGGAGAAGTTCTTATGGTCAGATTCTTATGAGTCAGCCTTTCAGGAACTGAAAGAAAGGTTGACGTCGACACCGATATTAGTCTTGCTAGAGCCAGACAAGAACTTTACAGTCTACTGTGATGCTTCAGGTATCAGGCTAGGAGCTGTGATTATGCAGGGAGATGGAGTCGTTGCATATGGGTCTCGGAAACTGAGGCCATATGAGAGGAACTACCCAACGCACGATCTGGAGTTGGTAGCTGTTGTTCATGCCTTGCGCTGTTGGAGACACTATCTTCTAGTAGAGCATTTTGTGGTCTTCACTGACCACAAGAGTCTCAAGTATATCTTCACTCAGCGTGATCTGAATCTGAGGTAGCGCAGGTGGGTCGAGTATCTTCAGTCTTTTGATTTCGATATTTCCTATACGCCGGGAAAGGTAAATGCCGTGGCAGATGCGTTGAGCAGGAGAACTCAGATTCAGGCAGTTTAGGAGGCCAGTAGTGAGTGGAAGCTGATGAAACTGTTCTCTGAGATGCATCTGGAGGTGCACGACAGACAGAGACAGACCTTCCTATCTTCTGTAGCTGTTACCTCAACACTACTTGATCGGGTACATATGAGGCAACTATCAGACTCAGAAGGCTTAGTCCTACGGGAGAGTGTGTCAGGAGATGACCCTCTTCCTAGATGGACAGTGGGAAAGGATAAGATCTTGCATTTTCAGGGACGCGTATGAGTTCCAGCAGACATATGTGAGGAGTTGATGCGGGATTTCCATTTCTCAGTTTGGGCAGTTCATCCTGGTGTCACCAAAATGTATCGGGACCTTCATCGCCAATACTGGTGGCCAGGTATGAAGAAGGATGTTGCTGGTTTTGTCATGAGATGTTCTACTTGTCAGCAGGTGAAAGCAGAGAATCAGTGACCAACGGGGCTTTTACAGCAGTTACCCATTCCAGAGTGGAAGTGGAACGATGTTCCGATGGACTTTGTGACCGGGTTTCCGAGATCACCTCGGGGAAATGATGCTGTTTGGGTTATCGTTGATAGGATTACGAAGGTTTCTCACTTCTTACCGATCAAGGAGACCTTCAGTGTCGATGATCTGGGATGACTTTACATCAGATAGATCGTTCGTCTGAATGGAGTTCCGTGCTCTATTGTTTCAGACAGAGATGCACGCTTTACCTCTTGGTTTTAGCAGGGACTTTAGAAGGCCTTGGGTACATAGGTACTCTTGAGTATAGCTTACCATCCCCAGACTGATGGCAAGTCCGAGCGCATGATCCAGGTGCTTGAGGATATGCTCCGAGCTTACATCCTTGACTTTGGCGGTTCTTGGGAGAAGCATATTCCTCTGGTGGAGTTTGCCTACAACAACAGTTTTCAGGCGACCATTCAGATGGCACCATACGAGGCTTTGTACAGTAGGCCATGCCGATCACCCTTATGCTGGCTTGAGGCAGGAGAGAAAACTTTGCTAGGACCTCGTCTTGTACAGGAGACTTTAGAGCAGATAGAACTGATTTGGAAGAGAATGGCTATAACACAGTCTCGGCAGAAGTCTTATGCTAATCAGTAAAGACGACCTCTGGAGTTTGAGGTTGGAGATCAGGTTTTCCTACATGTCGCACCGAGGTTGGGACACAAAAGGATTCAGAGACAGGGTAAGCTTTCACCAGGGTACGTCGGGCCGTTTGAGGTATTGGAGAGAGTGGGGCTGGTCGCCTATCAGTTGCAGCTACCTCAGAGGTATCGGGCCATGCATGACGTCTTACAGTTCTCTCAACTCCAATGTTACTTTTCAAACTTGTCTCATTTCTTTCATCCTGAGGAAGTTGAGCTTGAAGCGGATGCATCGTTCAAGCAGCATCCTATTCGGATTTTCAATCGCAGTATGAAGGTTCTCTGCGGGTGGTCTGTTCCTCTGGTACGAGTGCTATGGCAGCATGGGCGAGTACAGGATGAGACCTGGGAGAGGGAGGCCGATGTACGATCACAGTGGCCGGAGCTATTTGGGGTTTCTTCTTCTTCTCCTCGTTAGGGAAATTCGGGGACGAATTTCTTTAAGGGGGGAAGTTTGCAAGAACCCGGATCTTCTTTTCAGGTACATTTTCCCTTTTTATGGAGTTTTTGAGAAAAATGAATTTTCTAGAAATTTTTGAAGTACACGCCGTGTGCTTTATGAGTACATGCCGTGTACTCCCTTTTTCGCTTGAAGCCGTGTTCTAGCCGTGTCCGGGCCACACACATAGTGTGTAAGGGTGAGGTGGAGGCCGGTTAATTCGGAGTACGGAAAACTGAATTACACGCCGTGTACTCAAGAAGTACACGCCGTGTACTTTCTTTTTTTTCATTAAACGGACCGGGGTCGCGCCTCATCGTGATATTTGCCTTCTTCTAGGTCTGGTTCGTTCGAGAGCGACCCATACGACCGAATCTTCGACGAACTCCCATCTCGCCGTCCGTTCTCCGATTAGAGCACGGTTAGTTGCGTTGGAATCACAACGGTAAGTTCTTCCTTCTTCTTGAGTCTTGTTTCTTGATTCCTCCTCATTTCTAAGTTATCGTGGGATGAACGTTTTGTGCGTTTTCTCAGATCTTCTTCATTCTAAGGGGAATCTGTCATTGAGGTTCACGTATATTGATCTCCTAGGATCGAGGTAGGTGGTTTGTGCCTTTCCGTAGAAAGTTGATGAATATTATGTGAAAATTCCACCAATACCCTTGAACGGGGTATTGCATGTTTCCTGTTTTTCCCTTTCTGTTTGCCTTCTTTTCTTGATTTCTTTAGTAGAGGTTATTGCTTGTGAGTAGAGTAATTTATTTTGTGCTCATGTTTCTTTTCCATGTTTGTTTTGTCTGTTGGGAGTTTTTCCAGTTGACATACCTTGTTGTAGGATAGTGGAACTGTCTTTTTGATATACTGTTGAGCCTTAGTTGATAGCCAAGTATTTCTTGAGGTTTACTTGGGATGATATACGCGCGCTGAGCATGTTTAGTTATACTCAGGACTTTGAGAACCTAGAGTAGTAGACCAAAGGGAGAATTGATGGAAGGGCTTCTCTAGAGTGTCTTTTAATTATGATGCGAGGCTATAGGGGGAATTGACGTTGATTACTTCCCTATATAGTCTGTAGATCCTCAATGTGGGCCACAAAGGGAATTTATGTTGAGTGCTTCCCCAGAGATCCTTTAGCACGATACGAGACTATAGGGAGAATTAACGGTGAGTGATTCCCCAGAGAGTCTGCTTAATTATGTAGCTGAACCAGAGGGGTGAGACTGTGTGTGCCTCCCAGAGGGTTGCTAGTACTTGTGGGTTGAACCATAGGGGTTAGGATGTGAGAGCTACCCAGAGGGTTACCTGTTTCTTCTTTTGTTGCTGGCTGATTACTTGTGTACTTTAATTGTTAGAACTGTGGATTGTAGCTGCTTGTGCTTGCCTGTTTACTGCTTCTTGTTTATTTAATGCCATGTATTCATTGACTGTTAGGCACAAATCTTTGGGTGATTGCCTACTGGGATTATATCTCACACCCTGTTTGGGACATGCTTTTGGGCCCAATAAGACTATGTTGTTGCAGGTATAGATAAGGGAAAGTGCCCTTCTACATCAGGTTCTTGATTGCACTGGAGATGGAGAGCATGGGACCGAGCCGTGGCTCGCGATGCTGAGGAGCCTACTTTGTTTTTCTTTTGCACTTGTTTTCAGTTCTATTTCAGCACGTTGTTGTGTTTGATTCTTTCCTTAGATACTTGTACCTGCTGCATCATCATCATCATTGCTATATATCTACTTGTTTCCGCTGTTTGGTTTTAGTTGTTATGTATGTTGTTATTGCTTCTGCTGTTGATTGTTGTCTTCCTTATCTTTTATACCTTACCGAATGAGGGAATAGTTTCCCCACCGACTCACCAAGGCCCTCGCGGCTAGTCGGTAGCCTCTGGCATTTGGGGAAACGCGCTTGAGGTCATGTGGCGAACCGAGTACGGGGCACCAGTGGAGGGGCTCCAAACTCGGGTCGTTACAGTGAAATGGTTCTTTTATAAGTGATAGTGGTGGATTTTTTATAAATATTAATTTCTTAATAAAAAATTCACATTCAAGGAAATTGGAACCAAAATAAATAATTAATGAGGATAATATAAGTTAATTTCGTTAAATCCCTCATAAAACCATTTATATATGATTTTATATGATATCTTGTGACTTTATCCTTTGATTTAACACTTTTACCTTATTTTAACTTTTACCATGCTGACTAACTTTTACCTTGGTAAATTTTTTTATACACTAAAAATAAAATTTAACTTATTATATAATATTTATCTTTATGATTCCAAATATTAAATCCATTTTATTTAATTCAATTTCTAAAGGTGTGGAAAATTAATTTCAATATAAGTACGCATAACACAATAAAGACAATTTTTAGAAAAATATATTTTTAAGCATAAAAAAGAATTTATAATTAGATAATATTAATTACCATTATATTTAATAGTTTATTATTAAAAAAATTATGGTTATTTTTCTTTCAAAACAATCGAAAACTGAATGGAATCTTGTGAATACAGAATTAATTGAAAAGGACCAAAAATAATTTTTTTAGAATAAAATATAACTTAGGTTCCAAAATGTAAAACATAGGTTTCTAAATTCAACATTATATTTTTAAATTTATTATTTTCTTACTTAAATAAATATTTGGTTGATAAAAAGGTTTTATAAATTTCTAAGTCATAATTATATAATTATTAGGTCATAAAATTTACAGTATTTATAAAAAATGTATTTTTACTATTTACTAAAAAATCAACCTTTCTAGAAAAATACCAAAAATTCATCCTAAGATAAATTATATGTGATGATTCTAAAAATAAATTTCTTTTATAAAAATAATTTTCTAAATATGAGAAATTTAATTTTTTAAATAAAATCCTTATTTATTGAAAAATATCAATTTTTATGACATAATTGAATTTACAACCTTTAGAAAAATTACTTATGACATAAAATTATATTATAATTTATATAAAAATAAACAATGTTTTATAAAACCATTTTATGAAAATAAATCTTATATAAAATAAAATATATTTTAACAAAAATAAAACATATATGCTTTTACCAAAAATACAAGAATGCTTTCTTAATGTCAAATATTTATTTTATCATATTTAACACTTATATTTAATTATATTGTGATTTAGATTTATTATATTTTTTTCTATAAATTTAATGTTCTAAATAAATATATTAAAGTGTGTTTTATATTATATGACATTATTAAATATGACACATGTTAAGTTATAAGGATAATTACTTATATAAAAGTCCAGGTCATCACATTATTTTCCCCTTTAGAATTTTTTTTCTAGAAATTTTGTTAATAAAAAACAAATTAAGATGTCCATAATATATAAAAGACTCAATTTATAATTAGATATCAACCTTACTATCTTAGGTAATATTAAGAAACTCATCTTTTACCTCATATGTCTAGATTTTCATTTGTCACTACCCTTAGTCCAAATATGTCTTCTTAGCTGGTTATAGGAGTTTCCAAAGACATACCTTTTGTGGATTCATTTTCATGATCCCACACTCAACCAAATACTACAACCAAAATGGTTATGATAAACATATTAATATGAAAAATCAACCATAATTATCTTATCATTTGTCACTTTTTAACCCAAAATACATCTATTTTAACTATTGGTTCAATTCTTTTAGTTTAACCTAAATTTACTTTAGTTTTATCCTCTATTAAAATTATGAAAAACTATACACCTATAATTACTCTTTAAACTTGAAATAACATAAAATCACATACCAATCAATATTAACTTAATCATAATTACACCCAAAAATATATTAACCTTTTCCCAAAATAACATGAATTTCCTTAATATCAAATTAATTTTCAATCCACAAGGTTATATCATCTTATATACCCAAAATTATTTAAACCTTTATCCTAATTAATCATAGTTACCTCAATATAAGACCACATACTAACCCTAAGGGCTATCTATATCTCAATTATGTATTCTTCTTAAAGTCTAATAAAAATCTCCAAAATATCATTAATCACTTTAAAATCCTATCACATAAGACACAAAAAGGTTATATATGCATCTGAGATTATAATCAACCTTAAAATTATTAACCCATGATGGTATACACAACTCTTAAATTATCATCCTAATAACATCATTACCTCTAAAGTTATCTAAACCCTCCTCTAATATTAACTAAGATGCCCTGAACCCATACTCTCAGATCCAATGCTAAAAAAACATTAATTACATACTAGCTTTGTTACCAACTGAAGAAACCCTAAATTAACCATTCATAATTAAAATATCAATAATAAATATTGAGTCACTTATATACCTGAGACCTTTTAGGTTTAGAGTTTTATATAATTAGGATAAACCTTTAAGAACAAAAACACATATCTTTCCCATAAAATGTAATTTTTTTTCCAATAAACCAAGGATTCATTATTTTATAATATGACTTCAACATCTCACAAAAATTTATCCACACATGATACATATTTCGAAATATCATATGTAATGCTTTTCTTCAAAACCTAGGGAAATATAAATATGAGAAGGGTGATATTAAATTATCATAAGTTTAAACATAAGTAATAACAATTGAAAGTCATAAGTGAGCATAAGATAAACATGTGGGTATGAGAATATAACCAAGGTGCAATGCCATAACATAAAGGAATCATATCTAGTACAACATAGATCATAAATCATGAATCATAACATAAGGATTTTTGTATAAAAAGTATATATCATAGGATCATGACATCATGGAATCATTAGAATATGGAAAAAACATAAAATATGACATCATAAGTATATGTCAAGGATCACTTTTAAGACCATTATCACATAATGGAAATAGTATCATAGTGGATTGGATTTACTCCCCAACATGATACATGTAATATCATGATATATAAAACATTACCCAATGCATTGTAGAGATATATAATTTCATTCCCATTCATCACAATATAATATATACATGCATATGTGTTCCATACAAGAAAACATTCATAACTTCATCAAAGAATGATTAACCTGAGAAAGAAATGGGTTTCATGAATATTTATACAAAACATGATCATATTCTATCTAGAGAAAGAATATGGATGGTATCATTAAAATATATCCCTAATTAACTATAAGAAACTGACAGCCTGTAGGGTGTCATTAATTCATACGGGGATAACCAAATTTAGTAATTTATAAAACTCAGACAATCCTAACTAAAAATGAAGTACTTGGTAAGTCTGAGTGTAAAACCCACAAGGACGATCCATATGTTCTAAATTAATTAGGAAATTGAAATTGAAATTGATTGGTTGTTTGTGAGAAAATAGAAATAATATAAGGATTTATTGGGGTTTGAATCAAGATGGGAGGCATTCTAGGTTCAATGATTCTTAGGTTCATGTGCCAAGGATTTACTTGAAAGTGTGTTTAATCATTTTTGGTGTCAAAATTGGGTCTGTAGGGATCCTTGGTCTTGGTATCCCATACCATTCCTATGATTGAACCATTGAATGGTCATATAATAGATTCAATCACATGGATAGGTGACCGAAAACCATGTTTAAAAATAATCGACCTATGTTGCCTAATGGTCATACAAAAAATAGATCGATTAATTGATGAAATGAAATGAATAACTTCAGAACGTAGCAATGGTCATGCAATACAAAAATAGAGAGATTTGGAATTGAAAGAATGAGTTAAAACAATCCAAAACATGAATAAGATAATTAAATAATCCCTAATCATCACATCCACCTATGATCACATCACCCGACACAAATGGGACCACTCTCTCATGATGAGAGCGAGCGTTATGGGTACCCAAAGAAGATAAGCGACAAAGAGGGGCTCCAGATCATCACTCCTCCATCTTTTGGTGTTGCCTTGCCTTCTGTTGGTCCCAGAGTGATTTAGAAGGGTTCCATAGGTCTCTTTTTATAGTTAGGATCGTCCAAAACCCACAACCTTGCATCTATGATTTTTTCCTACGTGTTGACCCCTACACGACGTGTACCTGGGGTACATGACGTGTACTTCAAATCCTATTTTTCCTCCACCGCATTGATTCCGTGGACACTGCTTTGAATGTTTGACTCTGGTCACATTGTGTACTCTCAATTCACATTGTGTACTTGGATTTCACACTGTGTATGCTCATCGTGACTTGTCTAGCACATATCTGTTCCACTTGAAATGGTCACGATGTGTACTTTTAGTACATGATGTTTAACTGTGTTTTTCTAGTTTTATGCTCTGATTCATCTCCAAAAATCTGGTGTCGTTCCGTGAGCAAATCTCGCGGTGCGAAGAGTCATTTAGCTCATATTCTCTCCTCTTTTTATTAATTTTCCACAAATTCGTTATTTCATACTACAAAACATAAAACAAGTAAATGCATTCCAAAATTGGAAATATTTATCATTGAAATATAAAAATCATCACATTAAAATACCGTGAAATATATACATGAAATAGACATATCAGAAACATCAAAGGATGATGACATATATGAAAAACAATTTTATAATTAGATGATCTACTTAACACTTAATGTAATCACATAATAAAATATCAAGAATTGGATTATTTTATACTACAAGTTAAATCTCAAAATAAAAACATCATAATGTAATTTAGAGGGTAATATATTAAACAGAAATCTAAAGGAGATATATATTTTATAGTTTTAGAGGAAATGGAAGTGAAATAATTTTTATAAATCTTTTGTGACATAGTTATAAAAACAAACTTATAAGTCACTTCAAAAATCCATTTTAAGGGGATGGAAATAGGACATTGAAAACATTAATTTTTAAAAAATTTAAAATATTGAAACCTTGAAAAGAAATAAAGTTGAATATAATAAATTTGGAGTGGAATATAAAAATATACATAAGTGGAATAAAATCCCTTTATTTATTCTTTTAAAACATTAAACTTTATTTTTAAAATGAAGAATCCATAAAATAATGAGAATAGAAATCAATTTGGAAAACCATGAAAACTTGAAGAGGAAGATTCATTAAAAAAATGGTTATAAAAGTAAAAAATATGTTCATGTATAAAATGTTAAAAATGTGATTCTTTACACACTTTTTAAAATAAAGTAAAAAATGACCCATGTAGAAAACATTAAAAAATTACCTTTTGAACATTTTTGAAGGAATTAAAAGTTAATAGAAAATGAAATTATTAATTCATTGAATTAAAAATAATAACATTCATAAAAAATATAAAGAATATGGGCATGGAGGGTAAATATTCCCAATCATAAATAAGAGATAAGATCAGCTCCAATTACAAGAAATTTTTTGGTTTAATTGTGAACTAAAGGGAATTGAATGGGTAATAAGACATATAAACCCCTATAATGACTAGTGGAGAAGAAAATGGATGGGGTTTAAGAGATAAAGATCATACAGTTTACCCAAATGGAAACTTAGTCACAAATAATCTTCAATTCAAAGTGAGTTTGGAAAGAAAACCCTATGAACAAAGTTAGTTATGAAATATAAATGCATAGGTAAGGAAAAGAGGCTATAAATTAATTAAAAATGAAAGTAAAACAATAAGGTAAATATTTAAGAACTTGAATTTGATTCATATAATATAAAATAAGGAATTTTATGATAATACTTGAAATGAGTGGGGACTTGGAAATAAATACTTAATAAGAATGTAATATGTGAAATAATAATATATCAAGGAAGACACAAGTGAAAAAATAGTGTATAGCCATGGGCGATGCCCATGAATATAACCCAAATTCCCATGGTTGTAGGATATAGCCACAGGTATAGAATCTATGGCTATAGTATTTTGTATATATACTCTTCCACATGTTATTCCCAGAACCACATGTTCCATTCCTATGTAAATAACTTTATTTTAAAAAATAATGTTGTCGTGGTGTTTCAGACCACAACCTCCCACATACAATTCATCATATATTACCACTAGACTAACTTACTTATATATATATATAAGATTTATTAAACATATTTAATTATTATTATAAAATAAATTATACTTTTTATGATGTTATGAAAATATATAGCCATGATCATAAATGATCGTAGATTAAAGGTATATTTTTTAAGGCCTAGATCCACGATCATCTATGACTGTGGATACATGGTCTGATTCTAAGGATTATAGCCATAAGATAATATGATTATGGTAATAGGGGTTCTGGGTGGAGATTTTAGCCATGGGATCCTATTCCTATGGCTATATTGGTTCTTGGCGCGAGCTTTTATCTAGAGGATAATTATGACCATGGATATAGGGTTTCAATGAGGGTCCTGAAGCAAAGATCACCTATGCCCGTGGCTACATTGGATCTTAGTGGGGGCCTATAACCATGGCCCCCTATTCCCATGGACATAGACCCTTCCCATGAAATACCCATTGGAAAAAAATTACCACCTATTTTGAAAAAAAAATCACCTATAGCCAAGAGAATTGGTGCCCATGGCTATAGGTTAGATATATCCATGAGAATAGGTGCCCATGGCTATAGGATAACAATAGCCACAAACATCCCTACTCATGGCTATAGCCCCATGACTATATCTATATTTTCTATTAGTGAGAAATTAAGTTAAATAAACATAAATCAACATAAAACAAGTGGAAATATATCAAAAAAATCATGGGTTATAGTTAACATAATCTTAGAGTAACATAGTCAATGAAGAAAAAAGATAACTCAATAAAAGGAAATTGAGTTAAGAATCTCCCTATGAGTTTGGTAATATATGAATCAAAAGAATATTGAAATAGATCATGAAATAAAATTTTAAATCACATAAATAAAAGGTGATTTATTATAAAATAATTCAATGGAAAATAATCACATCATATCAAATAATAATAGGTGCATAATTTGAAATATTTATCAAGGAATATAAATTGAGACATAGAACCCTTACCTTAGATTCCCACTTTCTCAGACATACTTTAAATTCCAATATAATAAACTAAGTACCATTAATTATATTTCTAGAAACTTATTCATATACATTAACTTTTATATTAATCCTTTATATTCATTTATTACATAATTATTACTTATTTTCAGTTAGTATTTATCATCAGTTGTTAATAGTTTCAACTATTTTTGATCTATTTCAGTGTGATGGTTAGATTCATAACTTTATGTTCATGAGACCATATTCTAAAAAATTATATAGTTATAGATTATTTATCATTAAAATATCATAAAATTTATAAATATCAATATATTTTACAAAATATATTAAATTATGAAAGATGTCTCGATATGATCATTTTAGGCAGTTAAAATCATTATAATAATTTATTATTAATATCATTAATATAATAGTAAATTTATATTTATAGAATATTAATAATTTAATAATTATAATATTTATTTATTAAATAAACTTTTACATCCAACCATGTAAAAAAATGATGAAAAATAAAATATGTTGTCCATAGAGGTGGAAAACTGACCATAATACAACTAATGTTTTCATTTTTTGAATGGAAGGAAGGAAGGTAGATAATGGTTATTCTATCAATATAATAACATTTCACTATACTAATTATAGTAATGTAATTATATAATTATGGATTTAATAGACTTGGAGGAGGTAGAATAAGAAAATTTAAAGGAATATAAATGAGAATGTGATAATGATTACTCCTTGGAACAACTCATTTGTTAATTGGATTATTCCATTGAAGGGTAGTATTTTGATGATACTAGTATTGGATGTGTAATAAAATGTACACTACTGTGACTTGGTGGTGAAAGTGATGCCATGGTTAATAACCACATTGGTTTTATCATCCATGTGATGCATACGACTGCCATGTCCTTCTCTACTTAGTTTTCATCAGTTATGAACCAAATGGTTGTTTAGTTTATTGAAATGTTAAATGAATTAACACAAAAGGCTATAATATTCAGGTTCCATGGATGGAACTTAATACATTATGTTATGGTTGACGCTCTTCATTCAATGAAGATAATTTAGAATGCCTATATAAGGATACAATCCTTCTCCTGGTGGATGTAGTGAAGTGTGTGTGAAATTTTTGAATCATTCACAAGCCAACCAAAGCTATATTCTATTCTTGAAGCTCGTTCATCACATATTGAAGGATCTTGAAACCCTTTTATAATTTGGGTATCCTCACGAACTATTCATGAATCTATTAGCCAGTGTTCTCCCCTTAGAGTTAGGAGGAATTTGTGTGCCACTCCTCATGATTGTCATCATTCTAAATACATCAAATAACAAGGTTGAAATCTATTAATGTTCAATAATTTTAGGTATGATAGTTTCTAATATATTTTTCAAATACACTTAGGCATTTGATTCCTTAGAGATAGACCTATCTGTGTCTGGGTTTACTTCCACTTCTAGTGGTTATAAGATAATCCAACAAAACCCATTAGTGACATCAAAGTGAGGTTCTTTAAGGATTATATGTTTTTAATCCATGTTTTCAAAAAAAAATCACCATCACCATGGAATAGTGGTGACTGTGGTGGTTCTTGGATGGGGTCTCTAGGAACTACAACTGAATCCATGGACAAGAGTCACCACAGTCCTTCAAAATTCACAAATCACCATAACCAAATCATAGTTAAAGTCAATGTTCATCTTTGAGTTATCACTACATAAAGGTAATACCACTTAACTTTATGCAAGATGTTTCTTGATGCTGGCTTGCACCATAGGTGGTGAAGCAGTTTGGCTGGCCTTTTTTTGATATGTCATTTCACCTTTCCCCAAAATGAATCACCTTTACACACAAGGTGTGTGTAAAGATAGTCTATTGGTTACCTTTAAATATAAGAAAATAGATGGTTAACGACGATTTATTCATGGTAGTTCTAGTAACTACCATGAAATAAATCTGGTTAAAAAAAATATTGCAGTGGTTCCATAAAACCTCCACAATATTTTTTTTATGTTTTCAATTAGAAGTCGTTTCAATTAAACTACTGCTAAATGTTTAGAAAAAAAAACCTAATCCATCCCCTTCTCTCTCTATGCGACCCTGAACTCCCCCCACCTCCCCCGACCACCTCTCCTCCCCCCATTGGTAACCTTGAGCCCACAAACTCCTTTTTTCCCACCCCTTATCATTTCCTCCCCCCGATGGTGACCCCAAGATCGTGACCCCCTTTACCCCCACCCCTCCTCTTATCCTCTCCCAAATGGAAACCTCGATCCCATGACCCATGAACCGCCCTATGACCTTGACCCTCGCATCCCTCCCCCCTTTGACCTCCTCTCTAGCTGGCTCACTAGTGACGAGAACCTCCCCTTCGACCTCTCTCACCCCATCTCAGTTCCCCTCCCTAGCAAAAAAATTGTACTAAAGTGGTATCATTACATTTCTGGAGTCTATTATATCCCGTAATGTTTTATTATCCATATCTATTTCCATTGGGTGGTTGTATATGTGTCATTGTATTCAATAATTATTTTTTCATTCACAATTTTTTTATACAATTAGTTACTTGTTTATTAATGGTGGTTGTTGATTATGTATTGAGTATTTTTGTTTATTATCAGCTATAGATTTCTATAGGTTAAGGCCTCTTATATATTTTTTCCTTCTTGGTGCTAGTCATCATCCCCTATCCTATTTTAGGTGGGCTCAGGCTAGAACACTTAGCACACCACCAACCCAGGAGTGGAACCAGTGAGACGGGTTTCATTTCAATTGCTTCAGATAGGTTCAGTAGATACAAACATATATGGATCCCATTCTCTATTTTTTACTACTTTATTAAATATAATTTCCTAAGAGATAAATTTAATTTGTAGCTACCAAAATTTATGGATGTTTTTATATAATAATTTATGAACATTATTATAATTATATATTTATTATAAATGATTATATAAATCATTATAATGATTAATATTTTAATAATAACCAATATGGAAATATGAATTGCAACATTATATTACATAAAATATATCATAGATCTACTGTATGATATGATATAAGACTATGATAAATACCCTAGGATTTAGTTATGATTATAATTTTTCGTTTGATATGTATAATATTCAAATAATATATTAAAATAAAATAGTGATTAATACTATATGATTTATCCATTTTATTAAATATTTATCATTTTCACACAAGAAATAATGTTCTTTAATGATTATTTGTTATAATTCACAATTCTATGAGAATCCTTCAAAACTCCATTAAAAATGGTTTATAAAAAACATCCATTTTAAACATAAAAATTTCCAATCATTTTAATCAATTTTATAAAATATAAATTTGTAACAATATGGTCCTTAATCATTTGAAATGAAGGAATTATAAGAAAAAAATATTTTAGGATCCCAACCGATCAGCATCTTGGAGCACTCCACCACTACCATCATCTTCTGTGGATGCTAGTGATTCTGTTGTACCCAATACTGTCAGTGATCCAGCCATTTCCCTAGATTTCATTGATAGCCCACTGCCTGATTCACCTCCAGCAATGGAGCAGTTCATCACCCCTCCATCTTGGGGATATTGGTGAGTTACCGTTACTAGTATGTCTTTCATTTTTAAAAAAAAAATATTTTATTAATTGTTTAATTAATTTTTCAAACAGATAAAGTCAACCATATAAGGGATACAAATATGAACATATTAGATTTATGAGACCCGAAGGAATTCAATATTATTGTTCCATTTGATGAGTTTGGGGTGCCTACCGATGATGCTACCAGAATCTACGGAAAGATTCTTAGGTAGCTTGCTTGCGATACAATGAAATATCCCATTAATTATAAATATTAGAGGCATATTCCTATATCTTGGAAAAATTAGGTCTTTCATACTCAAGTAAAGGTAATATTAATTTAATATTCCTTAACAACTAATATAAAATACATGAGTAATTTTTTTTCATATACTGATAAAGTGTTATGTTTTTTATTTCTGGATGTTTTTTTATTTTGATTTCCCTAACTATGTTTAATGCCCATGGACTTTGAAAAATTTGGGCAATAAATAGAGATATTTTAAATGGATATTATGGCATGAGTTTAATGACTCTTCTCTGAGTTCATGAAAAATGTATGAGAAAGATTCTGAATGCATTTATCATGAGAAATGGAAGCTCATGTTGATATCAACAGAGATGGATCTCATGATGTAATTACATATTTTACAGTATCTTAATAACATAAACAAAATAAAATTATAATTTTATTAATGTTGCTATTTTTTTTAGTAATTATCAAAAACAAAAAATCTATGAATCGTGAGAAGCTAGTCATTCCTCACATTGCTGGGTCTCAGAGTTTTTTGAGAAAAAGAAAAATTTTGGTTTATATTTTATTCAATATTATTTATATCATTTTATTATAACTCAAGGTTTTTTCTAACTTTTTTACATTTTTTATAAAGGATAATCAATTAGGTCACTTTGTTGGATGAATAGAGACGTGGTTTAAAGTTCACAGGAAACCAGATATAAGTTTTGTAAATGACCATACTAAAGATGTTGAAGTAAGTAATTTTCATTACCATTTCATATTATTTCATTACCATAAAAACTTAATAATAAAAAATCTATTATAATAAATAACAATCCTTAAACCCAATTAAATGGGGCCAGCTACATGGATAAAAAAATGTCAATTTTTCATCATTTGATACATCTAGATGACTCCAATTAATTGAGTTCAAGGCTTGTTTATTGTTATAAAATAATTTTAAATATTATGTTTCTATATTTTTGAAATAACAATAAATACTAATAAAAAATTTATTAATTAGATAACATTATGATGTCCATAAACATTAAAAAATAATTGTTAATATTTTTTTATTAACATGTTAAAATTCATGAAGTCTGGGATGTGAACCCTTCTCAATCAGCATCAGTTTCCCAGAACGATGTAGTTGAAATAGTTTTAGGGAAGGAGAATCCCAGATGTGTATGAGGGATGGGTTCTGGGCCTACTCCTTCAGATGTATTTGGTAGGGCAGCATCATCCATTACTGCTACACCTGGTGGGGTTTTAGTAGTACCGTTGATCGAGAACCACAAAGAGAAATTTCAAGATTGATAGAAAAAGTTCAAGAACAAGATTGTTATAGGAAAACATAAGATCAATGGTGGTCACAAATAGAAAATGCTTTAGTTTATGTATTTTAGCAGATGAATGAAATGATCCCTGAAGAAATTTCCAACCTTACAGCTCATATCGGTGAAGTAAATTCTAAATTAAATAGATTATTCACACATTTGTAAAGAACACATACAAAACACATAATCTCTATAGCCATAATTTATGATAACCATCACTAAAAAAATTTATTTTATCTATTTAGATATGGTTATTGATAACCACCGCTAAATAATTTATAAATTGTTATATTAAATTTTCCCGTGTTATTTTGTTGTTGTTTTTTGTTAAAAAACTATTTCCAAATAAATAAATACCCACTGCTGAGTACCCAAAAAACAACACATATAAAAACCACCACTCAACTATAAAAATCACCATTAATGATTGTTGGCCATGAAATACATGGTGGTTTATAAATTAAAATTCTCTTTCTTCAATCAAATTAGAGAACCGAAAGATATAAAATAACCAATCTATATTTTAGTAATTAATTAAACTAATATTGGAAATAATGATAAATCATTAATTTTGTTAATAATATATTATTGATACAATAATAATTTTTTAAAAATATTTAATGATTACAAAATTTATCATAGGAAAACAACCACATATTGATTTGTGAAATGTAGGAATCGAAGCCACATTAATCTAAGTTACGGTTTTCTTGTGATGCCCGTAAGTACATTTTTAGTGTTTTAAAAAACTAAAATGCACATTTAATGATCAAAAGAATAACAAATGATCCCGTATTTATATGAAATTAGGGGAAAAATACCGTTGAATTATTTGTGAAATGTACAAGCAAATAACATGTTAATTCAACATGCGGCGTGCTCTGAATGATTCAATAATAAATTTTAAAATATATCAAAGATTTAGAAACATGTGTTAGGGGGTTAAAACCAAGAAAAGGACATCATATTTCCCTAAAATCATGGGAAAATGACTGTATATTTAATTTTTAAATTTAGGAACCGAAGACACATCATTATGAATGTTGGTTTTCCTGTTATGGTCGTAAACACATTTTTAGTGTTTTAAAGCACTATAACATGTGTGGAATAAGAAAAACCAGAAAAAAATATTGTATTGTCTTGAAATCAGGAGAAAATAATAATAGATTTAATTTTAAAATGTAGGTACTGATGGAACATCATTTCGAATGACAGTATTCTTGTTATATCTGTAAACACATTTTTAGTGTTTTAAAACACTAAAACATGTGTAGAATTGTCAAAACCAGAGAAACGAATTAAAATTGTCCTAAAATCAAGGAAAAACCACCTTATATTTAATTGTGAAATGTAGGAACCAACAGTACTTCATTCTAAATGAAGGTTTACCCATTATGCCCATAAACACATTTTTAGTGTTTTAAAGCACTAAAATGTGTGTGGAATAGTCAAAATTAGTAAAAAACATCATATTGTACTGAAATAAGGATAAAATGACTGTAGATTTAATTCTTAAATATAGGAACCGATGAAATTTCATTTTGAATGACAGTTTTCCTATTATGGTCGTAAACACATTTTTCATGTTTTAAAACACTAAAATGTGCATGGAATGGTCAAAACCTAACAAGAAATGTTATATTGTCCTTAAATAAAAGGAAAACTACTATAGATTTAATTTTGAAATATAATAACCAATGGCACATCATTCTGAATGATGATTTTACTGCTATATCTGAAAACACATTTTTAGTATTTTAAAACCCTAAAACGTGCGTGGAATGGTCAAACCAGACAAACGATGTTATATTTTTCTAAAATAAAGAGAAAACTGCCATATATTTAATTGTGAAATTTAGGAAACAATGACACATCATTATAAATGGCGGTTTTCCCATTATGGATGTAAATGCATTTTTAGTGTTTTAAAACACTAAAACATGCATGGAATGGTCAAAACCATGAAAAAAACATTGGATTGTCATGAAATCATGGAAAAAGACTATAGATTTAATTTTGAAATGTATGAAATGGAAACATATCATTCTGAATGGAGGTTTTTCCGTTATGATCTTAAACACATTTTCAGTGTTTTAAAACATGAAAACATGCATGGAGAGGTAAAAACTAGACAAACAATGCCATATTGTCATAAAATTAGGGGGAAACCACTTTAGATTTAATTGTAAAATGTATGAACTAAGAGATCATCATTCCGAATGACAGTTTTCCTGTTATGACTGTAAACATGTTTTTAGTATTTTAAAATATTAAAACATGCATGGAATGATCAAAACCAAACAAAATAAATTAGATTTTACTGAAATTTGGGGAAAACCACCACAGATTTAATTGTGAAATTTAGGAAGTGACGACACATCATTTCAAATGATGGTTTTCCTATTATGGCTGTAAACACATTTTTAGTGTTTTAAAACACTAAAACATGCATGGAATAGTCAAAACCATGAAAACAACATCAAATTGTTCTGAAATCATGTTACAAGGACCATATATTTAATTTTGAAATGTAGGAATCGAAGACACATCATTACAAATGACAGTTTTCCCGTTATGGCCGTAAACACATTTTTTGTGTTTTAAAACACTAAAACTTGTGTGGAATGGTCAAAACCAGACAAAAGATGTCAAATTATTCTAAAATCATGGGAAAACCACTGTAGATTTAATTGTGAAATGTAAGAACTGATAGATCATCATTTTGAATGATTTTTTCCCGTTATGGCCATAAACACATTTTTAGAGTTTTAAAACACTAAAACGAGTATGGAACGGTTAAAACCAGACAAACGATGTCATATTGTATTAAAATCAAGGTAAAACCACCAATTAGTTATTTTTGACATGTACACATAGACAACACATCAATCTAATGTGCGGTGTGGTTGGAATTACTCAGTAAACACTTATGAAAGGTTCAAAAGGCTTTAAAAACAAGTGTTGAGGGGTCAAAACCAAAAAAACTACATCTTATTTCCTTGAAATCATGGTACAATGACCGTAGATTTAATTTTGAAAATTTTTAATTGACGATATGTCATTCTGAATGATGGTTTTCTCGTTATGGATGTAAATGTGTTTTTAGTGTTTTAAGACACTAAAATGTGCGTGCAATGGTCAAAACTAGACAAACAATGTCGGATTGTCCTAAAATCAGGGGAAAACCACCATAGATTTAATTTTGAAATATAGGAACTAACATCACATCATTCCGAATGACGGTTTTCCTGTTATGTCCATAAACACATTTTTAGTATTTTAAAACACTAAAACATACGTGGAACGATCAAAATCAAGAAAACGATGTTGGATTGTACTAAAATCAGGGACAAAAAACTGTAGATTTAATTGTGAAATATATGAACTGACGACATGTCATTCTAAATTATGGTTTGCCTGTTATGGTCGTAAATATGTCTTTAGTGTTTTAAAACACTAAAACATGCATGGAATGGTCAAAACCATCCAAGCAAAGCCATATTTTCTTGAAATCATGGAAAAAATACCATATATTTAATTTTGAAATTTAGGAACTGATGACATGTCATTCCAAATGACCGTTTTCCCGTTATGGATGTAAATGCATTTTTACAGTTTTAAAACACTAAAACGTGTGTGGAATGGTCAAAACTATAGAAAACAACCTAAAATTGATTTGAAATCAAGGTAAAACCATTGATTATTTGTTTTTGAAATATTGGACATGTTTTGATATCAAAATATTTTAAAAAAATTTATTAAATAAATTTCAAGCACACCACTCATCACTTTAAAAATAAATTAGAATATTTACTTATCATTTTTCAGATTCAAGTGTTTAATATTATCCTAAATAGGTATTTTTTTGTTTTCAAAGTGTTTTTCATTATATATTATTTATTTCATGTTAAAATTTATTCTATTTGATTAATAAAATAACAAAATTTATGTGCAATATTCTGAATATATTCTGTATCTTTTCGCTTGCACATTTCTTTTCTTAAATGTTCTGGTTTACATTATAGGTGGCAGATACAGGAAATAGGTAGGAGGTTTACTATTCTGATCGAGAAAATTCTTTATAATCCAATAATTATGGTTCTTAGTTTCCATGGTATGCTCAAATTTTATCAATTATTCTACTGTAATTTTGATTTATTATGTGTAGTTTTAATTTTTGTTTACTTTTTTGTTACAGTTGATGAGATGATGTGTACAATTTTAGTTTATTACATGATATAGAGGTAGATAGATGTGGTGTAGGTCATGAAATGGATGTATATTTTGCCTTGGTTGTTTTTGAACATATTTTATTTGTATATTGACATATGTATGGGTTGACTTATATTGAGGTTATGATGACTGGATGTTTGTATATGACTGTGGATGTATGATGGGTTTATCATATATTTATGTTTTAGTTTATTATTTGTAATTTTTTTTATATTTATAGTTTTTTATTAATTTTTTTAATAATAAATCTAATTTATCCATAGTTTTATGTAACTGCTTCTAAATACATTAAGTAAAAAATGTTTACCGGCGGTTTATTTTATTTTATTTATATTTCCCTAGGATATGTTTTAAAATAACAAAATTGTCGCTAAATAAATAGGTAACCACCGTTAAATTCTCAAAAAATGATACATAACAAAACCACCGTGAAATAATAAAAACCACTGCTAAATGAGTAGCGACTGTGCAATACGCGGTAATTTTTATAACCGCCGCTAAACCTAAAAGCAACGATTTAAACTGCCACTAGATCATGAAAAAACTATTACTACTTACCTTTTTTTGTAGTGTTTACATGAATGGTTTATGTAAAATTAATTTAAAATGACTAGAGTTTGGGCACCATGATGCCTTTCAAGCCATGGTGGAGCTAAACATGTTTAAAAAATTAGTTTGTAACATTTTAATGTAAATGTTTTATAAAATGTTTATAAATCATTATAAAATGAATCTTGATATATTTTAATTTATAAAAGGTTTATAAATTAATTAATTACATATTATTTATAATTAATTTATTTTTTTTGAAAAATTTAAAATATTCCCAAATATTAAATATTAATATTTAAATACCTTTTACCAAAATTATACGACATTTATTACAATCTACAAATAAAAGGGTTTATTTAGAAATCATAAGGGGTAATTTATAAAGTGTTTATAAATTAAAAAATATATGATATTTAGATTATATAAAATTTTATATAATATAAATTGAATTATATAATGTTTACGATTATTAAAATATCATATAAATTCCATGTAATATAAAATATGAAAGAGTTCATATTGATATGAACATAAAATGTTTATATTCTTTATAATATATAAATTGTTTATAATTATCATTTATTTATGATTTTTTCATGAATTATTATCTCATTTTTTGGAAAATAAATAAAATGTTTATTTATTTGTTAAATTCCTTTAATGTTCATGTTTAGTAAATTTTCTAAGAAATGTGAATACTAAGTTTTCTTTTGTTTAATTGTTAAACTACTTTTAGGAGTTAGAGCCTTTCATTGCACATGTAAGAACCCAAACTTTTCTGGAGATGAATTAGGATTTTTTATTGGTACTATTTTGCCTTATTTTGAGTAATTTTTTTCGGGTGTTACCTTTGGAAGTTTTTGAGTGAAATTGGATAAAATTGGAAGGAGGAGAGGCAGTGTACGGTTGGCACACAATTTTCCCAAACCATGTGCCCAATCTAGAAAACCATGCAAACCCAAGAAGAGGGGATTCTCATAGTTGACATATGATTTATCAAACCATGTTCCCTCATAGGATAAACTGTGCACCCCCTAGAAGAGGCACATGGTTTTCCAAACCGTGCATCCCTACCCAAGAAATCGTGCACAAGTTTTTAATTAACCCAAAAATTATATTTAAAATTCCTGAACCCCCATATTAACCCCAAACCAACCCTAACTATTCCATTAATGATTTATCTCATTTTTGAGGCTTTTGGATAGATTCCAAGCCCTTTTGAACTCCATTCTTAGCGATTCAAAGCCCAGATTGAAGATCTGCACCACCCTGGGTATGTGTTTTGTTCCTATTTAGATCTCTCTCTCTGCCTCTCCTCATCCTAAATAAAATAGGGATGTTTATCCACTTTTGGTTATATATCTAGATCTAGTTTTGTTAGATCTTGATTCGTTTGGTCATGGATCTAGGTTTTAGATCTAGATCATGTTCTTCATCGTGATTTCAGTTGTTTATCTCAAATTGGGTATTTTTGTTAGTGATCATTCATCACTGATTTTGAGGTAGGTGGTCTATTATTCAAATCCCAAAGTCTTGATTTCAATTATGTGTATGTAATTATAGAATTGATATTGGATGGTTAGAAATTATTATTTTTTAAATTGAATTAATTAATTTGGTAAATTAATTAATTAAGGGATTTTGAAATTAGGGATACTCAATCCATATTTTTTTTGTATTTTATAATGACACTTTTAGGGTAAGTGTGAAGAAAACATATTCCCACTAGATTCAACCCATCCACAAAATAAATCATCACCACCCAAACTACATTGAAGAACCACGCCCAAGATTTTCAAAATTCAAATTCAAATTCAAAAAGATGTTAAACGAACCACATGCCGCTGTGCTGCCTAAGAAACCAATCACTCGAATAGCTCACCGCCATCATCACATCATTGGATCAGTCACATCAACACCAAATACCATCATCGTCACACTAGAGCTCAATCAATGCGTCCCTATCCCGTCACTATCCCCTGCCTGCAACTCATCCACCACACACCGTTGCCTCCGGAAACATGATCCGCTAGAGGAACCAAGAACTATGATCACCATAACCTATGTATTTGATAACCATTTTCTTCAAACCAGCATAGAAACCTCACCAAACAACATAACCATTCAACATTTCACGTTAACACATTACCAAGGTCTTCTTCCTCCATGCCTCAACACCACCGGTCTTTGCTCCTATGTCGACCGCCTGCACCCAACGTCGACTAGAACTTCGATAGAATCACCAACTTTTAGTCATCAATGATATCCAAAAAACCATAAACACCATCATTATCAATCACATAACCCACCATAACGACGAAATCAACAGAAACCACAAACACAACGTCTCACCACAAGCAACCGACACCATAAAAGGAGACCACTGACAAAAATAAAAACCACCAATGAGAAAGAGGACCAATATGAAACCAAGGAAAACCCTAAAAAGGGTGGGAATGTACCCTGAAAAAGATCGGGGAAGAAACCCAAAAAAAAGGAACCTTGGTGGCAACAAATCGTATGCCCAAAACCCTGTATACCCATCACTCCAACTCCGAACTAGAGAGAAGCAATGAAACCCTAGGTCAGAGCTGGTTTGGGAGGCCGAGGAGAAGACCGTCTCGAGAAGAATCTGGAAACCCAACATCCACCAAAACACAATCCCAAAGCCTTAGGATAACTCCACACCATCCCTGACCCGGAGAGGTGTGAAGGAAATTAAGGCCAGAGCAGGTTAAGGAAACATAGGGCATCCAAAACACATACCTTCAACCGAAGAAATGATAGAATGATGGAGAAATCCCACAACAACAAGCACCTGAGGGGAGGGTAGATCAAGAGCGGATGAAGCCGAGAGTGAAGGGGAGATGCCGTGGATGAAAAATGAAACCCTAGAAGAATGGAGGAGATGATCATGGAGAGAACCCTCCACAGAGAGTGTAGAGAGCGCTCCCTCGAGAAATTAGGGATACTGATATTGTGAATGGAATAATTAATTATTAAATTAATTATGGGATATTGGGACTATGAATTGATTAATTTATTATTGAATTAATTAATAAAGATTGATGTGTTTATACAATTTACTAAATTGGATTAATTAATTGCTGAATTAATTAATGGATTGTTGTGATTATGGAATTGATGAATTTGATTAATTAATTAATTAATTAATTAATTAATTATTGTTATGATGAAATTGAAGGAATTAGATTAATTAATTTGGATTAATTAATAGAATATTGTGATGTGAAATGTGATAAGGGGGTTAATGTTGATTAACCTTGATTGATGTGATATATGGGAAATTGCGATACATGTGATATTGTGACATATGTGTTTGATAATGAAATGGGGTGAGGGACATGGAATGACTCTCCAAATACCCATGGGGTCTTAGCCATGATTTTTAGGACCAAAGGCTAGCATGTGAATATTATTGTATGAGATAGGGACTGATTATCCAAATACCCATGGGGTGTGGGACAAATATTGATTCTATAAATACCCATGGGGTGCTAGACACGACATTCTACACCCATGAGATTGGCATTGGACTATGGTTCCAATTGGCTGTATTATGAATTGAAATGAAATGAAATGGAAAATGAAATCCCATGTGTTATAATGAATTTTGAATTGAATATGTGATACGGTTCATACTCCGACATAGGATGAAGTAGGTATTGAGAGTTCGGGTGTCCCCAGGAACCTGAGAGTTTATGTGGTCAAATAAAGAATAACTGAATAAATGTAAACTATATACTTTATTTCTTTTATTTATTTCTTTATACAATTACATACAAATTTTTTGACTGGATATTGTTTTATATGTCATTGGTGGTGGCCTACTAAGTTGTAATCACACCCTACTTAGGCTGCCTAATTAGTACCCAAATATATTTCATGGTTGTAGGACATGTTAATGGAAAGGGCCCTATATTAGATGGATGATATGGGATGGATCATGGATGAAGGAACCCAAATTGGTGTCAGAAACCGCTTGGGAGTTGTCAGTGTCTTTATTTGTTTTGGGTTTTTCATATTAACACTTGAAATGTATTTATCTAGACATGTATACTATTTAGTTTTGGATATTGTATTTCCCATGTTGGTCATCCTGTGACATTGGTTTGTTCTGGTTATGGTTATATCATTTGCTATTATTTTTTATTTCCACAATTAATATGATTTGATAAAGAGAGTATAATCTCCCCATGTTGATATATCAGACCCTCTCTACTATTTGGAAGTCTCTGGTATATGGGGAGGCATGCTTGATGTCATGTAACCGACCGGCTCAGGGCACTAACATGTGGTACCCAGGCCGGGATGTTACAAAATGGTATCATAGACATGTTTTATTTTCTTATTTTATTGTGTATTACTATTTGGGAAATGTAGACAGAAAAATAGGATGATTTGGGCCTTGGTTAAGAGCTCATGGATAGGAGTAGCTAACCCATGTACAGGGGTAAAAGCTAAGTACTCAGTTTGGGATTGTTGTTATTGATATGTGTTTTTACATTTGATTTTATTTTACCTCGAGTGATAAACTTGTTGTGTGATTTGATTACTATTTCTGAGATTTTATAATATTTGAATCATGGAATATAATTTCAAGAGAGTTGGGTATGCATGTATCATTCTAGAAACTCAGGATTATTTTATGACATGCATCATTTTAGGCATGCACGAGAAAATGGGTTTTGGGTAAGTTCTAAAAATTGAAATGTTTTCCTTGCTTGCATAATTAAAATGAAAAATGTGCCTAATGTGAATTTGAAACTGAATAATGATGAATAATATGAATAAATGGGTGTCTAATGTGAAACTTGAATAATGATAATGATTTTACCCTTCATTAACCATAACCTAGATGTATGATGGTTAAGGGTGGTAATAGTGCCTCAGTTTTGACCATGTGGTGGGGTTTGGGGGAAATGATCCTCAAGTGGTGGAACCTAAGGCACCGATAATGTTGGGTGAGGAATTTGGAGAGTAGTTCTGAGAGAAATTTTCTTGGTTTATGAAATTCATAGAAAGAGACCCAGGGATAGTTTTGAAAAGCATGTCTGGTCTGACGAGGGAGTTCTAGTTGTAGTACCCTCCAACATTTACCAAAGAGGGTGGACCCGAGGTAGCTGAGTTCTAGATTGATTTTATCCAAACTATACTTGAACAATTAAATACTCCTACCGATAAGAGAGTTAAGTTGAATGCTTACATGTTACGTGGTCAAGAAAAGTGTTGGTGGGACATATGGACTTGGGATGGACAACTAAAGATTATGGAGTGGAAGGAAATTCAGGAGAATTTCTTGGATCACTTTTACCCTAAGATGCTCATACATGAGAGAGAAGATAATTTCACAAGACTAACTCAGGGGAGAATGTACGTGATGGACTATGATGGAAATTTTACACATTTGTTGTACTTTGTTCTAGCGTTGGCAGGAGATGAGGCTACTACAGTGAAGCAGTTTCAAGATGGGATTAAATGTGAAATAAAGTCCCAAGTAGATATATTCAGGCTGAAGAAGTTTTTAGAAGCAGTGAATTAGGATCTCATATCATAGGGGAACCTAAAGGAGGAATCCAGTGGATTATAGGTGGTTTCTTTTGGATGATCAGGAGGTATGAATTCTGAGAGTAGGAAGCATCATTACGAGAATGTTATCCAGGGTAGTGGGAAGCATAGTATCCAAAAAGAGGGATCAATTACATAGGATCTTACCCTAGTGATTTTACACCATTGTGGTTAGTTGGTCCACTTTCATAAACATTGTCCTAGACCAGTGGTAGAGTGACAAGACAATGACAAGATGGGTCATCTACATAGGTTCTGCAAGAACCCACAATAAATGGGGAATGACAGAGAAGATAGGTAGAACCAGATTATGGGAAGGGGATATTCTTCACTATATCAGTCTAGCAGTTGGAGTTCTAATGGTCATGGTGGTAGCGGCAATGGGCATGGAGCTTCTTGGAAAGATCATCTATATCAGCAAAGTGGTGTAGCTGAGGGGACTCAAACTGCATTGTAAGGAAGAGGGAAATGATAGTTTTATACAGTTCAACCTACAATTTTGGATAGTGAGGTTGGAACATCGATATTTATATGTACAATTCTCATAGCCTCTATGCTTTCTAGTGCCTTATTTGATACTAGTGACTTCAATTATTTTATATCTTTATAACTTGTTAATTGTTTTATCCTGGTAGTGGAGTTCATATGTGGGGTTATGATGATAGATACACATTTGGGATTATGTTTGAGATACATCTATTTGTTCAAGGGGTGTTCTCTCAAGGTTGTAGAGTATCACTTTTTGTGGGATCTTTACATCCTTGAAATATCAAGATTTGACCTAATTTTGGGTATGGAGTAGTTAGTATCATACTGATCCCACATAGATTGTTACTATAAGAGAGTGATTTTTATGTCTCCTAAGGGTGATAATTATGTTCATCATGGAGAGTGGGATATCCAAGAAGACCATTTAGGGCCAGTTCATTAGTAACTGTGGAAGCACAACACCCAGGTTTCTAGTCTATTACTGGATGATGATGGTGAAAAGCATGATGTCTTTACACCCATAGTGAACTGGTTTTAGGATGTGTTTATTGAATACTTCTCAGGTATGCCACCCGAGAGAGATGTGAATTTTACAATTGAGATCATTCTGGGGGCTTAGCCAGTTTCTATTCCACCATATAGAATTGAGCCAATAGTGCTTCACGAGCTTAAGGTTAAACTAAAAGAGTTGACGAATAAGGTATTTATCTATCTGAGTATGTCACCTTGGGGTTCACCAATGTTGTTTTCTAAGAAGGAGATGAGACTATATTCTTGTATGTCGATTAATGAAAGTTGAACCAGATGGTAGTGAATAACTGGTATCCTCTTCTGCGAATTGATGATATTTTTTACCAGTTGAGAGGAGCTTGTGTATTTTCTAAGATCTATTTGAGATCAGGGTATCATCAGTTTAGATTTAGGCCATTTGATATACCGATGAATGCTTTTAGAAGTAGGTATGACCTATATGAGTTTTTCGTAATGCTGTTTGGGTTGATGAACACACTAGTAGTTTTTATGGCCTTGATGAAAAAAATCATCCTTCTATACCTAGATCAATTTGTTGTTGTCTTTGTGGATGAAATCTTTGTGTACTCCAACACTCATGATGATCTTGCCCAATATCTTGAAATCATCCTGAGTATATTGAGAGAGAATCGACTATATTCCAAGCCATCTAAGTGTTAGTTATGTATTGATTGGGTACACTTTTTGGGTTAAATAATCTCGAAGGAAGGTGTGTTAGTATACCCAAATAAGGTTTAGACATTTTTTTCTTAGGAGAATCCCAAGAATGTTTTTAATATCTATAGTTTTCTGGGGTTAGTGGGATATTATCAAAGGTTTATCCAGGAATTTTCCTATTTTACAGTCCCACTTTCGGGCTTGACCAAAAAGGGGGTAAGGTTTGAATGGTACAAAGCATGCGATAATGCCTTCTAGGAGTTGAAGAAGTGCTTGAAAAAGTGATTAGTATATTTCATGCATAGAGTGTTTTAATTTATTTTTCTATGTATTTAATTGATTAATATTTCCAATTTTGGAGTTAATTGACTTGTTTTATGTTTTATGGTTGGAAATGATGAATTTTTGAAAAAGGAATAAAAAGAGGTGGAAATAGGAGATTAAAGAAACTTCACGCCACGAGCGGAGTGAAGTGGTGTGACACTGTATTTTTGAATATGAAGTAGGATTTGATTTTGGACAAAGATCAATTACACACCGTATAATACAATTACACATCATGTACCTATTGAATAAAACTGTCTCCACTAGAACAAGTCATGACGAGGTTACACACTATGAAAGGATGTTACATGTCACGAATCCTAATTTAACATCATGAATGGATTTAAAGATTAAATTTATGTATGATATTCACACAATATTCTCACAACACATCAGCAAACATAGATTGATATTAAACAACATGTAATCTAATTACATGTCGTGATGGTGGTGGGAAACATAAAAAAATAAAGATACATGGATCTGATGCATGACTGAGGATTGACCAAAACCCCTATAAATACTACTCTTGGACGCACCTTGTAAAGAAATTCTAGAGGGAGATCAAAGAGGGGCACCTATCGGAAAATGTGCACCTGCTGCTATCGGCACATTCTTTAGGATTTTTATTTATTTATTTTTCTACACCTACTCATGGTTAGCCTAAGTGGGTGATTTCTTCGTGATGAGGCAAGCATGATGAAAGGGGATTTAATGTATGAGGTATTTTATATTTTAATTGAATTCATGTCGGTATTTCATATTTTATCTTTATTTCTATCTCTTCCTTGATTTATTCTTACATGAACATTGTGAGTGGGGTTAGAAAAAGGGTATAATTTATTTCTTTCTTTACGCATGACCATTACCTAGATTTATTGAATGCGTCTCTTTAATATGGGATATAGGGTTTATAATTCCACCATGACCATTAGGTTTTTCCATTCCCTATGTTTAAATAAGGTTTCAGGTTACCCATTCTTTGTATTCTGAAATACCTGACCATGAGAAAAGAAAAACTTAGGATGGTGAGCATTTTACATGACCATTGTACTCCCTAAGACCTGATTCCAATAAATGCATGATTTTTAATTTATTATTTCATATCTTATCATCCCATGAACCTAGAATCATTTCTGCCTAACATCCATTTTATATTTTCTTCTCCCACCTTATTCACCAAATCCAATGCTTAGTAGTTTAGATTTATTTTCTACAAAAAAAATTAGTTTAGGTTTATTTTATTTATTTAATATTTTCTTCAACCTTGTCTCTATGAGTTTGACCTCAGACTTTCATATCCTATACTACCCTATAGTTTAGTGGTTTGTTTGATTTTTGTTTTAAATTTCTAAATTTGGTAACCCGATAGGAATTAACGATGCCAGTGGGGATATCACAAAGACACCTATATTGATCCTACCCAAGATAGGGGAGGAGTATACGGTGTTTTGTGATGCTTCTAGGATTAGTCTTGGAGCAGTGTTAATGCAGGGAGATTGAGTTGTAGTGTATGGTTCTCAGAATTTGAGTCCACATGAATAGAATTACCCTATGCAAGACCTCAAATTAACTATAATGGTTTATGCTTTGAAGTGTTGGTGACATTATCTATTGGGTGAAAAGTTTACAGTGTATACTAATCATAAGAGTTTAAAGTATATCTTTTCACCATGAAATCTGAATCTCTAATAGCGGAGGTGGGTTGATTATATATGGTATTTTTAATTTAATCTAGAATATATGACTGGAAAGGGAAAAATGTTGCTCATACTATAAGTAGAAAAAATTAGACTTAGGAAGTTCAGGAGTCTAGTGATAAGTGGAAGATAATGACTTTGCTGGATGAGATGTATTTTATGGTTTAGGAGAGTTAGGAGCAGATGACTGTCATATCAGTTTTAGTGGAGTCTACACTTTTGAGTTAGATCAGGGATAAAAAATATAATTATCTAGAATGTTTTTCCTTGTGGTAAATCCTAGAAGGTGTGGAGTCACCTTCTGATTAAAACATAGATGAGGATGAGATCATCTATGTCAGGAATTAGGTTGTTGTTCCTACAGACATGTAGGAAGATATAATGAGTGAATTTCATGCCTCAAAGTGGGCAGTGCATCCAGGTGTGACCAAAATGTACCATGACCTACAATGATAGTTTTGGTGGCCAGACATGAAAAATGACATAATAGGGTTTGTGACATTATACTAAACCTATCAAAAGGTGAATTCCAAACATAAATGACCTAGAGTTTTAATATAGTTGTTTCTAATTCTATAATGGAAGTGGGATGACATTACTACAGAATTTTTGGGGGGTCTCCTGTGAATAACTTGGAAGAATGATACTATTTTGGTGATTGTGGGACGTTTGACAAAGGAATCACATTTCTTTCCAGTATAAGAGACTTTCTAAGTGGATCCATTGGGATACATACATGTTTGAGAGATAGTATATCTACACAGGGTGCTAGAGACTATAGTTTCATACCATGACTCATGTTTTACTTCACACTTCTAGAAGGTCTTATAGAAGGTGCTTGGCACACAGTTTTTATTGAGTAAATATTTCCACCCATAGACAAATGGACAGTCAGAACGAACTATACAGGTTCTTGAGGATATGATTTGGGATGTGTCCTGGACTTTGGTGGGTCTTAGGAGAAACACCTAGCACTGGTGAAGTTCACCTATAACAATATTTATCAGGAAACTATTCATATGGAACCATTCGAGGCTCTTTATAGTAGGTCATGAAGATAACCTCTATACCAGATGGAGGTAGGTGAGTCAGAACTATTGGGACTAAGTCTTGTGCAGGAGACGTCAGAGAAGGTCCAACTAATTCAGAAGTATATAGATATGGATTAGAGTAGACATAATTAATATACAGTAGATTTATATGACCCCTAGAGTTTACAAATGGTGATCGTGTATTCCTTTGGGTGTTTCCTAGATTGGGTCACCATAGGATATAGAGGCAGGGCAAGCTTGCACCCAAATTTGTTGAACCGTTTGAGGTTGTGGAGAGAATTGGACTATTGGCATAATGATTATCTCTTCTACAGAGATATAGTGTTATGCATGATGTTTTCCATGTGTCACAACTTTAGCAGTATCACCGCAACCCTTCTCATGTGATCGATGTGGATGCTGTTGAGATTAAGACTGATGTGTTCTTTGAGGAGCATCCGATATGTGTGTTGGATCGTAGTGAGAAAGTGTTGTGAGGAAAAACCGTGCTGATATTTTGTGTATTGTGAAAACATGGGTGTGTGTAGAGGAAAACTTAGGAGAGATAAGTGGATATACATGCTTATTTCCCCAATATTTTTTACTTGGAATCTTAGAGATTCTTGGGAGTACATCTCGAGGATGAGCTGCTATAAGTTGGGGAGATTGTAAGAACCTGAACTTTTCTAGTGATGTATCAGGCTTGTTTATAGGTAATATTTTTCCTTATTTGGTGTAATGTTTTTGGGATTTACCTTGGGGAGTTTTTGGATGAAATTAGAGAAAATTGGAAGGAGGAGAGACAATGTACGGTTGACGCATAGTTTTCACATGATTTTCCCAAACTGTGCACCCATCCCAGAAAACCGTGTGAACCCAAACAAAGGGGATTCACACAGCTGGTTCATGGTTTGTCAAACCATGTTCCTTCTTAGTAGAAACTATTCCCCCTATAAGAGGAACATAGTTAAGGCACACAATTTGGAAAACCGTGTGCCCCAACCCAGGAAATCATGCGTGGGTTTTTTAATTAAACCAAAAATTATATTTAAAATTCCCAAACCCCCATATTAACCCCAAATCAACCCTAACTCATAAATTAATGATTTATCTTGTTTTTGGAAGCTTATATATGGATTCCAAGCCCTTTCAACCTCCTTTATTGGTAATTCAAATCCTGGATTGAAGATATGCACCACCTTGGGTATGTTTTTTCTTCCTATTTAGATCTCTCTCTCTCTCCCACTCCTCTTCCTAGATAAAAGTTGGATGTTTATACTCTATTGGTTCTAGATCTAGATATAGTTTTGTTAGATCTTTATTTATTTGGTCCCAAATTTAGGTTTTAGATCTATATCATGTTCTTTGTCATGATTTCAATTGTTCCACTCAAATTTTGGATTTCTGTTGGTGAGCGTTCGTCATCGATTTTGAGGTAGGTGGTCTATTATTCAAATCCCAAAGTCTTGATTTTAATCTTGTGTATGAAATTGTATAATTTATATTGGATGATTAGTAATTGAGTTTCTTAAATTTAATTAATTAATTTGGTAAATTAATTAATTAATTTATTATGAAATTGGGGATATTGATACTGTGAATTGAATAATTAATTGTTGAATTATTTATGGGATATTAGGATTGTGAATTAATCAATTAATTATTAAATTAATTAATGAATATTTATGTGATTATACAATTGATTTAATTATATTAATTAATTATTGAATTAATGGATTATTATGATTGTGTAATTGATGAATTGGATTAATTAATTGTTGAATTAATTAATGAATTGTTGTGATGATGGAATTGATTGAATTGGATTAATTAATTTTGATTAATTAATAGAATATTGTGATATGAAATGTGATAGTGGGGTTAATGTTGATTAACCTTGATTTATTTGGTATGTGGGAAATTATGATACATGTGATATTGTAGCATATGTGTTTGATTGAGAAATAGGGTTTGGAACACATACAGACGCTCCAAATACCCACGGGGTCCTAACCATGATGTTTAAGGGCCAAAGGAATGCATGAAAATATTACTGTATGGGATAGGGAGTGATGTTCTAATTATCCATGGGGCATGGGATTGGGAATGATGCTCCAAATACCCATGGGGTGCTAGACACGACATTCTACACCCATGAGATTGGCATTGGACTATGGTTCCAATTGGTCGTATTATGAATTGAAGTGAAATGGATAATGAAAGACTATGTGTTATAATGAATTTTTAATTTAATATGTGACATGGTTTAGAATATGGTATAGGATGAAGTAGACATTGAGAGTCTGAGTGTCCTATGGAACCTGAGAGTTTATGTGGTTAAATAAAGAATAACTGAATAAATGTAAACTATCTACTTTATTGATTGTATTTATTTATTTATGAAACTGCACACACTATTTTGAATGGATATTGTTTTAGACGCTGTTGGTGGTGGCCTATTGAGTTTTACTCACATCTTACTCAGGCTGCCTAATCGGTACCCAGATAGATTCCATGGTTGAAGGATAGGTTAATGGAAAGGGACCTATGTTAGATGGCTGATATGGGATGAATCATGGATGAGGGAACTAGACTTAGTGTTGAGACCCACTTGGGAGCTATCAGTGTCTTTATTTTTTTTGGGTTTTCATATTGACATTTGACACATATTTAGCATGACATGTCTACTGTTTAGTTTTGGATATTGTATTTCCCATGTTGGTCATCTTGTGATATTGGTTTATTATGGTTATGGTTATATAATTTGTTATTCTTATTTATTTATACTATTAAAATGATTTTATAAAAATGGTATAGTATCCCCATGTTGATATATCAGACCCTCGCTGCTAGTTGGCCACCTATGGCATATGGGGAAGTGCGCTTGAGGTCATATAATCAGTTGACTTGTAGCACCGACATGTGGCACTCGAGTCAGGACGTTACAACATGCTAGGTATGACTCAATAAAATTTAGCTCTTATCTACCTTAAACTTGGTTTGTATTATGATTTACATGATTAAAAATAGTTATTGAATATAGTTTATGAATATTATGTGTTATAAATATAATGAATTTAATTCTCTCTTGATTAAAGTCTCCCTGGGTAGAGGGAATTGGGGTCAGACCACCTACTGGCTTGGAGGCTTATGCCTTTATATAAAAGCGATTGAGGTTAGATATCAGTCACTTTAGGCTTACTCATGTAGATATTTTCAATCTCATACATCTCTATGATTTTACATGAAAGGTTCATATAACTTATGCATATGACACATTCTAATATGTATGAATATACTTAACTTATGTTTTTGGGTGAGTAACACAAACTTATGGGTTGTGTAAAGAGTTACACATTAATGTAGTTTGAACCCATTATTTTGGTGTTGGAATAGGGATTCCAAAATTAAAATGAGAGAAGAATTCATACAAAAAAGGAATAAAACATGATAATATAAAATTACATAATATGTAATAATTATAAATTTAATATTCATATAATGTATATTAAATTGGTGAGACTGAAAAATCCCTTGATACTAAGGGTGAGTTTCCTTATAAAGTGAAAATTTTTAAGACCTCAATCATCCAACTGAGTAGTTCATTCTATAGATATATTCCCAAGTATTATCTTGTACAAGGTAGTCAAGTAATGGGTGACATTGGAATATCCTTGGGTAGGTCATGCCATAGTTAGGTTCCCTTGGAATGAAAATTTTTAACAATTTTTTAGTGTTTTCTTTGGGTTACACTAGCTGCGATACCCTAATAGGATTAGGTTACCATAGAAATAGAGTTTAGTGAATCTATATGATGGATTTGGATAAAAATTTATCCACTCAAATATCCAAGAGTCACAATTATTGTGATTGATATGAATCCCTACCTAAATAACTAAATGGTGAGAGAAACACCATAGTGGAATCATTTTTTAGTAAAATATGGATCTTGGCTCACTAAATGTATATGATGTTTGGGCTTATCATTTTTAGTTGTGGAACTTTTATTTAAAGTCCTTGGTTGCTCCCAAATTTACCCAAGTTGTATAGTGTAAGCGGTCATTGTAGTACGACTTAGGTTATCGATCCTTAGAGACCTAAGAAGAAACCTAAGAAACATGCATTCTAAGAAGGTGATTTGATGGTGTTGATTTAGATATGAAGTGGCCAAATTTGGTTTGAATTGATTGTATTATTTGATATTTTAAATATTTAAAATAATGAGTTGATCCTTGGTTATCGAATGGAGTGTATTGGATGGATTTCTTTTTAAATCATTTCAATGTCTTAAATTTGAGTGTTTCCTTTAACGAAATACAGCCATCCCAAATCACTCACCAATTTTGAGTTTTCAATATCCTAAGGCTAATCAGCTATACACTTGGAGGATCATATTTATGAGCACTCCAAGGTAGAGGATCGTTTTATCACTCGTGATATGTATCCTTAAAATTGGTGAGTTTAAAGGCTAACGTACATCATTGAATTAAAATCTCAAAAATAGAATTGATTAAGAATTATTAAATTAAGAAATAAAATCCAATTCACCCTTTTCTACTCCCTTGGATCAACCCATGATAGGATTATCCCTCCATTTATGCTATTATATCAATGAAAGCGGGTAGTAGACTTATGATGGTAGAATTGGAGAAGAAGAAAAAAATAAATAACAATCACTCCACCGTTGTGTGAAGAGTTTCACAAAAGATAATGTGAATAACCTCACTCTCTCAGGCAATGGTATCAAAATTATATGGAAAAATAAATAAGAAATTAATAATAAGAATATGACGATGATATTTTATTAATTAAATGAAGGTGAACTAAAAACTTATATGGGAGAAATTGACAAAGCGATTACAAAATGAAAGCATGACAATAAAATTGAAAGAAAATAAAAACTTTCATTCCAAAGAAAAATATTCGATGCTAATTCCCTTCACCACCATATTCTTATATAGGAATATTTTGAGCCTTAAATACACCCCCAACAATAAATTACATCTCAATTAATTGGGAGAGTTAAAAGGAGGGTGAGAAAATCAAGGGAATTTGACGTTTCGAAGTTGACCTGAAAATTCATCCCGATTCGTCCACCGTTTTGACGTGTGAATTTGTAATTTAAGGAAGAAGAATACAGAGGGGTCGTATAAGTAAAATACGCTCTTCCATATGTCCTCTATTATCTGTAAAAATTTTAGGAAATTTTGTGCAACCTTTTGGAAGTTATGATCGAAATGGTAGGAAGACATTATGGGAATTCAGGTCGGACCCACCATTTAAATGTTAACTTCGGATCCATATATCTTCATGAAAAATTCAGAATTAGCTCTAGCCAAAGCTGAATTAAATGATACCCATAGTTTTATATTTCTACTGTAAAAATTTGAGCTTCATTGGGCCTGGTTTGTGGGCCCCAGATTTGTTTTATGGGCCTTAGGCCCATTATGTTTTCTCTAGAAAAGTTCTGCATTCATCCCCAGAAATATCCATCTTCCATTGAGATTCATTCATCGATCTTAAAATAAAAAATTTTCCAAAAAAGTGATCAATAATATCCCAAAATATCAAATTCATAAAATGAATATAATGTTGTCCACAAACAGATGAATGATTGGGCCCAAATTTTCATTTTAAACATGAATTTCATTTGAGATGAGAAATGAAGTTCAATTTATATAATGCACTAAAATTAATGTTTATGGAATTCGGAACATATTATTAAGATATTAAAAATGAATATTAGCCACTTTAAGTGGCTAATCACACCCCCTAACTTGAGTTTTTCTAGTCCTGAGAAAAATATATTACAAATATGAAATTCGAATTCTCTTTTCCAAAAACATTTTAATACACATTGCTCACCCAAAGACCTCATACCAAAAAAATTATGAAACTCATCCAAATAATTTAAAAAAATCTAGATATATAACTATATCCGAAGCCCAAGCCCATTCCTTCATTCAAATTCATCACCACATTTCATCCAATTTCAATTAAGCATGATAAAGTGTTGCATCACAAAAGACATGAGACCCATTTTATTGTTCAAGGGGGAAAAATGGAAGCGCTAGGTGGAAATCACATTAAAACTTAATATGAGTATCAAATTTTTTTTATTTTGTTTGTTTTTTTTATTTTTTTAACTACAATAGATATGAAAAGACTAACTCTGGGCAAGACAATTATGGAGTCACGATCCCCAAGTGCCGGAAGCCACACATATTGTCAATTCCATGCTCTATAATAGATATATAAAGCCTAACTCTGTGCAAGAAAACTATGGAGTCACAATCCTCAAGTACTGGATGCCACACATTTGGACAAAACATTGCTCTATGTGGTTATTATTTTTTTTCATTTTTTTTGTTTTTTTTTGTTTTTTTGTTTTTTTTGGATACTCAAATTAAACTAAAAGTGACCCCAGAACCCTATTCTATAATGAAAGGGACATAAGAACTAAATTTTACACCCAAGATCTAGTAGACGTGCATTGTGGAATTTTTATTAAGATTATGAAAATGTAAACTTTGAAAAATCACATCGGACAACCGCACTTTCAAAAAACTATGCTCATGAAGTTAAACTTGCATTAAAATCAGAATCAAGGAATGAAAAATAATTTGATATCCAATTTCAAAGTTTTCAATGTGTGTTATCATGTTCATGGTTAATGAAAATTTTCTTTCCATTCATGTTCTTATTAAAAAAAATCATTTTTTATTTCATCTCACACAAATATAGAATAACACTATCCCTAGTGTTTAAAGAAAACTTAGAAGGGGGTATGGGAGAGGTGTTCAAAGAGGAAATTTAAATGATAATAATGGAATGAATTCACCTGGTGGTTGATGATGAAAGTACATGCCACAGTCTCCCTTCAATCCTAGATTTGAGTTTTAGGGGCTTGGATGGATGTGTTGGGCTTTTCCCTACGACCTACGACATGTCCTTTTAATTTTCTTAACCTATAAAATAAAACAAAATAAACTGATGATACATTGTCTTATTTTTAAATTTCTAGGTAAGGTATTACTCAGAGATCACGCCACGTGACACGGATGAATATGGAGATCCCCTTTCATACCCATCCATACTCATAATAGAAGAATAGGTCAACAGTCTAATGTACTATCATATTCATATTTTTTTAAACCTACAAAAAAATACACTAATGATACATTGTCTTCCTTTTAAATTTTTGGGTAAGGTATTACTTAGGGATCAAACCACATGACACGGATGAATATGAATCCCCCCTTTAATACCCATCCTTACTCATAAAAGAAGAACAAGTCAATAGCCTATGGTAAAAATGAAAAAAATGATTCACAATGATTGGAACTATGAAAACCATGGGTTGCCTCCCATGCATCGTTTTTGTTTAACGTCGTTAGCTCGACTTGGACAATTCATTGTTTATGCTTTTTCCTCATCGAAGGATGGTTCACACAAGTCTTCCTCAAATTTTTGTTTTTTCAATGGTTCAATGAATGGTTTGACTCCATGACCATTAAATTTAAATGTTTGACCATTGGTGGGATCTTGAATTTCTATAGCCCCATGGGGGTATACCTTATGCACTATGTATGGACCTGACCATCTGAATCTCAACTTTCCTGGGTGTAAATGAAGTTTAGAACTATACAAAAGAATAGGTTTACTCGGTACAATGTGTTTGGATTTAATATTTCAAGATTGGTAGGCTTGTACTTTAGCTTTATTGATCCTTGAATTTTCATTAGCCTCCATCCTAAGTTCCTCAAGTTCATTGAGATCTAGTTTCCTTTTTTTTTGACCAATGAGAGGTCATAATTCATTTTCTTAATTGCCCAAAAGGATTTATGTTCAATCTCTACTGGAAAATGACATGCTTTACCATAAACAAACTTATATGGGGACATTCCTAAAATGGTTTTATATGTATTTTGATAGGCCCAAAGAGAATCTAAGAGCTTGCCTGACCAATCTTTCCTAGATGGATTAACTGTTTTCTCAAGAATCTGTTTGATTTCTCAATTGGCTAACTCTGCTTGAACATTTTTCTGTGGGTGGTAAGCAGTGGACACTTTTTGAGAAATTATATATTTTTCCATGATTGCTGATAATGGATGATTGCAAAAATGTGATCCACGATCACTAATGATAGCCATAGGAATTCCAAATCTAGAGAGGATGTTTTCCTTGAGAAAGATAATTACCATTTGATGATCATTGGATTTTGTAGTAATTTACTCAACCCATTTTGATACATAATCGACAAATAAGAGAATGTAAAAATATCCCCCATAGATTGGGAAGGGACCCATGAAATCGATTCCCCAGCAGTCAAAGATTTCAATCACTAATATGGGAGTGAGTGGAATTTGATTCATTTTTGTGATGGACCCTAATTGTTGACACCTAGGGAAGCTTTGAAAAAATGTTTAGGAATCCTTTGAGAGGGTGGGCCAGAAGATACCACTCTAAAGAACCTTAGAAGATGTTTTCTTAGAGGAAAAGTGACCTCCACATGCCTCACTATGACGGAATTTAAGGATGGATTCTTGTTCAGATTAAGGGACACACCTTCTAATGACTTGGTCATGACAGAACTTATAGAGGTATGGATCATCAAAAACATAGTGCCTGACATTAGAAAGAAATTTTCTTCTAGCTTGAGTCCCTAAGAATTTTGGAATGACTCTTGTAACTAAGAAGTTAGCTATGTTGGCATACCAAGGGCAGTCACTCACATAGTATAAGTGTTCATTAGGGAATGAATCAGTCACATAATGGTGGGATAATTTTTCATTAAATTCTATCCTAGAGAGATTATTAGATACAAAATTTTCAACACCCTTTTTTTCCTTGATTGTGAGGTCAAATTTTTGTAATAGAAGGACCCACCTAATCATTCTAGCCTTAACATCTTGCTTCTGGAAGAGGTATTTCAATGCAGAATGGTCAGTGTACACAGTGATGGTGGATCCTAAGAGGTAGTACCTAAACTTTTATAAGGAAAACACAATAGCAAGTAACTTCTTTTTAGTGGTGGTGTAGTTGATTTGGGCATCATTTAAGGATTTTCTTGCATAAGCAATTACATAAGGAGTTTTATCACAATGTTTTCCTAACACAACTCCTAATGAAAATTCACCTGCATCACACAGTTCGAAAGGAAGGTTCCAATTTGGGGATTTCATAATGGGAGGAGAGGTGAGAGATTATTTAAGGGTTGAGAATGAACCCTCACAGCTTTTTGTCCAAACAAATGGAGCATCCTTTACTAGAAGACCACAAAGGGGAAGAGCGATTTAACTAAAGTTCCTAATGAATCTTCTATAGAAACCAGCATTACCTAATAAATACCTCACTTCCTTGACAGTTTTGGGTGATGTAAGGTGACGAATGATGTCAACCTTGGATTTATCTACTTCAATCCCCCTACCCGAGACCAGATGGCCAAGGACTGGTCCCTCTTTAACCATGAAATGACATTTTTTCTAGTTTAGGACCAAATTCATTTCTTCACATCTTGAAAAAACTCTCTCCACATTCCTCAGACATTCCTTAAATGTATCCCCAAACATAGAGAAGTCATCCATGAAGACCTCTATAAAATCCCCTACCATGTTTGAGAAGATTCCCATCATGTACCGCTGGAAGGTTCCAGGGGCATTGCATAACCTAAAGGGAATGCGTTTGAAGGAAAAAGGTGCCGAAAAGACAGGTGAATGTAGTATTCCCTTGATCCTCCAGGGAGACCTCAATCTGATTATACCCCGAGTACCCATCAAAGAAATAGTAGAATGCATGACCTACCACTCTCTCAAGGATTTGGTCAATGAATGGTAAGGGGAAATGGTCCTTCTTGGTAAATGAGTTTAGCTTCCTATAGTCGATGCAGACTCTCCAGCCACTACTCACCCTAGTTGGAAGAATCTCTCCATCCTTATTGGTTATCACTGTGATTCCAGCCTTCTTTGGAACCATGTGGATCGGGCTGACCCACTCACTCTCAGCTATGGGATAGATGATACCATCTTTTTACAATTTCAGAATTTCTTTTCTCACTACTTCCATGAGATTCAGATTGATTCGCCACTGAGGTTGACAACATAGCTTTGAATTGGATTCTAGAACAATCCTATGACTCCCGATAAGTGGGCTAATCCCAGGAATATCAGATAGGGTCCATCCAATAGATTTCTTGTGTCTCTTAAGGACATCTAGAAGCATCCTCTCATGATCATCTTGAAGATAAGAATAAACGACAATAGGTTGTGTTCCATTTTTTCCTAGTAAGGCATAATTTAGTGCAGTAGGAAGTTTTTTCAATTCAAGATCATGTTGGTTCAAAATTTCAGTATAATATTGGGACATTGGATCAAGATAAATTTATTTTTTTATACTTTCAGATAATATTTATTCCCCATGAGTAGACTTTTAGCTACTAGATTGGTTTGATCAATGTTAGGGAAGGGAGTTGGACTAGCCTCCATGAATGTGGTTTATTGAAATATTTCACTAATTGTTGGTCTTAAGATTTCATCATTGGAGCAATATGAAAGTGATTCTAGCCAATGAGATAAACTTCCTTCATGTGAACAAAGGAAATTAATCTTGTCCTCACTTAAACATTCCTCGAATATTCCTTGATGTTCTATGGATTCTTTATCAATGCAACCTATCATGTTTACTTCATGAATATCCTCATCATCCCCTATTTGTGAGCTTGCATTATAGATGTTAAAGTCTAGACTCATGTTTCCAAAAGTGATGGTCATGTTCCCATTTCAGACTTGGATAACAGAGTTGATTGTTGCAAGGAAGGGACGACCAAGGATGATTGGGTTTTGTTTCTTATTGCCTATGGTTGGATTTCTATCAAGGAAAATGAAGTCAGCAGGGTAGATGGAGTTTTCTACTTTTACCAGAACATCTTAGTATTCCCTTTGGAACCCTAATGCTACGATCATCAAGTTGAAGTGTAAAAGATGTGGGTTTGAGCTCTTCTAGGCCTAATTGAAAGTACACAACATAGGGAATGAGATTGACACTGGCACCTAGGTCACACAAGGCTTTTACAACATTGTTCTCTCCTAGTTCAACATTGATGTAAGGGCATCCTGGGTCTTTCATCTTTGGTGGAAGGGTTCCTTGGATTGTTGTGCTAACATTTGCTGCCATAAGGACTTGGTTCTTATGTGAGAATTTACTTTTAAATATATAGAGTTCCTTTAGGTATTTTGATTATGCAGGAATGGTTTGAATATCATTGAGGAGTGGAATGTTCATCTTGACTTGTGAGAATATTTCCCTCAATGTTTCACTTAATTCAGGCTTGGTTTTCCACCTCATACGTTGAGGAAATGGTGTAGGTTGTGGGATTGTTTATTGAAGAGTTGTTTCTTTCACATTGTTATCCGTTTTCTCTGTTTGATCATATGGTTCATTTGAATTTTCATTAGATTTTGAAGCTTCAGATGGTTTTTGAATTATTTGTTCAGTTTTCTCAATTGATTTCCCACTTCTCAAAACTGTCACAACCTTTCGTTGTTCATGAGTTATTTGAGTGAAACTTGTCTCTCCCCTTGATGTTTGTTGTGGAATGGCCTGTGTGGGCATGGGTGCCTTTCTATTTTTTATGGTTTGAAGTTCTTGTTTAATGGATGATAATTCTGAGTTCATTTTGTCCATTTGTTTGCACAACTGTTCTAGTAGGATTTGTGGAACAATTTGGGTTGGTGCTTGAGCTTGTTGGTTTATCCCAGGAGGATACTTTTGTTTTTGGATTGTCTTTTGAATGGGTTGTTGAATAGGTTGTTGATATTGGTCATGAGAATGTTGTAATTGGACCAGTTGTGGTTGGAACTGATTATGAGGTTGAAAGTTTTGTTTAGGGTATGGGTTGATACATTGTTGTTGTGTTGGTTGTTGATTGTCCTTCCAATGAAAGCCTGGATGGTCATTATACCTTGGATTGAAGGTGTTTTGGAATTGTGACTTTTGAAAGTTCATTTCATTAACTTATTCTGGTGGTCCTCCCAAAAGAACAACCTTGATAGAAGGAATGGTTGGACAATTATCAGTCTTGTGGTCATGTTTGTCACAAATTGTACAAACAAGCTCAACAGTTTGGGTTTTGTGGACCTTTCTAAGATCAATCTCCTCAACTTTCCTCATGAGTGCAACAAGTTTTTCTCTAAGGTTTTATTCTTCTCCAAGATTGTACATTCCAGAAGATTTGGGTGGCTTCTCATAGTATGGCGATGTTCCCCATGTTTGGTTCTATTCAGAAAGATTTTATAGATACTCATAAGCATCATTTAGGGATTTGTTTTTGAAGGTTCCATTACACATCATATCAATGAATTGTTTGTTTCTAGGACCTAACCCTTCATAGAAAATTATAACTTGTTCTGGGATTAAGAAACCATGGTGCGGTACCATGTTTAATGTGTCCTTGAATCTTTACCATGTTTCATAGAATGTTTCTCCCTCTCTTTCAAAAAAGTTTTGTATCCTCTTTTTAAGTGCAATTTTTTTGTTATGGGGGAATTATTTTTTATAAAATTCTCATTGAAGTTGGTCCCAAGAGTAAATGGATGCTGGTCTCAAATTGTTTAACCAATTCTTTGCTCGGACCTTCAGAGAAAAAGGAAAAAGTATCATTTTAGAAGATTCAATTTGATTTGGAGGGAACATGGTTTTAACAATGTCATTAAATTATTTAACATGAAGGTAAGGAATCTCAAACTCCATCCCATAAAAGGTTGGAAGGTGGTTCAAGACACGGGGTTTGAAAACATATTGGGCATATCCTATGTTATCATGCCTAATGCATGAGGGTACATTGGTCAAGGTAGGTGTGAGGTAGTCATTCATGGTCAGGTCTACAACAATTCCCAAGTTAGGGTCTTGCTCATTATTTCGGTTCCCTCCATGGTTTATGATTTGGTTTTGTGGAAGATTCTCCATTGTATCGAACTCAAATTCTGAATCTAGAGTATTAAGAATATTTGGATCTAATGGAAAGAGACCTCTATGATTTCTTGAATCCTCATCCCTAGGACTATCCACCCTAACTAGACGATTTGAATTGCCATGGGTGTAGGTGGACATGTGCCAAGAATAGAGAAGAAAAAAAAGAAAGGGGAAAATATAAGAGAAATGGGATGAGAAAAGAGAAATGGGGGAGAATAGAAAGATGTTCTAAGGTGACTTACTTGGTCCCTGACAATGGCGCCAAAATTTGGTTGTGCCCAAATTTACCCAAGTTGTATGGTGTAAGCAGTCATTGTAGTACGGCTTGGGTTATCGATCCTCAGATACCTAAGAAGAAACCTAAGAAACATGCATTCTAAGAAGGTGATTTGATGGTGTTGATTTGGCTATGAAGTGGCTAACTTTGGTTTAAATTGATTGGATTATTTGATATTTTAATGACTTAAGTGAATTCAATTTAAAAGAATGAGTTGATCCTTGGTTATCACATGGGGTGTATTGGATGAATTTCTTTTTAAATTATTTCAATGTCTTAAATTAGAGTGTTTCCTTTAAAGAAAACAACCATCCCAAATCACTCACCAATTTTGAGTTTTCACTATCCTAAGGCTAATCAGCTATACACTTGTAGGATCATATTGATGATAACTCCAAGGTAGAGGATCGTTTTAGCACTCAGGATTTGTATCCTTAAAATTGGACAGTTTAAATGATAACATACATTATTGAATTAAAATCTCAACAATAGAATTGATTAAGAATTATTAAATTAAGAAATAACATCAAATTCACCCTTTGATACTCCCTTTGATCAACCCATTATATTATTAGCCCTACATTGATGCTATTATATCAATGAAAGTGGGTATTAGACTTATGATGGTAGAATTGGAGAAGAAGAAAAAAATAAATAACAATCACTCTACCGTTGTGTGAAGAGTTTCACAAAATATAATGTGAATAACCTCAATCCCTAAGGAAATGGTATAAACATGATATGGAAAAAGAAATAAGAAATTAAGAATAAGAATATTATGATGATATTTTATTAATTAAATGAAGGTGAATGAAAAACTTACATGGGAGAAATTAACAAAGCGATTACAAAATGAAAGCATGACAATACAATTGAAAGAAAATAAAAACTCCCATTCCAAAGAAAAATATTAGATGCTAATTACCTTCACCACCAGACCCTTATATATTCATATTCAGAGCCTTAGATACACCCCAAACAATAAATTACATCTCCGTTAATCGGGATAGTTAAAAGGAGGGTGATAAAATCAAGGGAATTTGACGTTTCAAAGTTGACCCAAAAATTCATCCAGATTTGTCCACCGTTTTGACATGTGAAATTGTAATTGAAGAAGGCCAAATCAGGAGGGGTCATAGAAAAGAAATATTCTATTCCATATGTCCTCTATTAGTTGTAAACATTTCAGGAAATTTTGTGCAACCGTTTTGAAGTTATGATCGAAATGGTTGGAAGACATTATGGGCGTTCAGGTCAGGCCCACCATTTAAATGTTAACTTAAAATCCATATATCTCCATGAAAAATTAGAAATTAGCTCTGTCCACAGTTGAATAAAATTATCCCCATAGTTTTATCTTTCTAATTTAAAAATTTTAACTTCATTGGGCCTGGTTTGTGGGCCCCACATTTGTTTGATGGGCCTTAGGCCCATTATGCTTTCTCCAGAAAAGTTCTGCATTCATCCCCAAAAATATCCATCTTACATTAGGATTAATCCATCGATCCTAAAATAAAAAATGTTCCAAAAACATGATCAATAATATCCCAAAATATAAAATTCAGAAAATGAATATAATGTTGTCCACAAACAGATGAATGATTGGGCCCAAATTTTCATTTTAAACATGAATTGCATTTGAGATGAGAAATGAAGTTCAATTTCTATAATGCACTAAAATTAATGTTTATGGACTTTGGAACATATTATTAAGATATTAAAAATGAATATTAGCCACTTTTAGTGTCTAATCATTCCTTAATGAAAATATATAATACATGATCTCACCCACTGATATGTGTTTGTTGTATATTATGGCGTACTTAATCATAATCATATTGAGATAATTAATTAGCATGACCTATAAAATAGTTAAAGGATAGTATCTAGGATTGAGTAGTGTTCTCATGGAGAAACATTCAAAGTACCCAAATATGAATGTTATAGAGATTAATTCCACCAGATCTAACTCAAGGGTATTAGATACCGGGTGTGCATCACACATTTGTTCTAAAGATCATAGACTAAGAGATAAGAGAAAATTGATAAAGGGTGAAGTATATATTCACGTTAATAATGGAGCACAAGTTTCTACATTAGAATTAAAAACATATAATCTATGTCTACATAGTAGATTATTCCTAGAATTGAAAATCTATTATTATGTTCCCACCATAATCATGAATTTGATTTCTTTGTCTTGTTTGGAAAAGATTATATTTTCATTCACTATCAAGAACAAGAGTTGATATATATATATAAAAGAAATGTTTTATGGAACTGGGAATATAATGAATGGTTTATACATTTTATACATGGATAATCCTATTTATAACATTCAAGATAAGAAGTTTAGGGTTGATTCTAATCCCACCTACATTTGGCATTGTATTCTTGGATATATAAATGATAAAAATGTTTAAAGACACCATAGGGATGAATTTATAGATTCATTCGATTATAAATTTTTTGATACACATGAATATTATTTATTAGGAAAAATGAAAAAGTGACATTTTTGGAGAAAAGGTGAAAGGGCTAGTGGACTATTGGATCTTATACATAGTGATGTATGTGGACCAATGAGTACTCAAGAAAGTGGTGGTTTTAGGCACTTCATTACTTTTACTAATGAATTATGATAATATGGTTATGTGTTTCTAATGAAATTGAAGTATGAAAATTTTGATAATTTTAAAGAGTTTTATAACTAAGTAAAAAATCAACTGGTCAAAAGTATTAATATTCCCCTATTAGATTGGGGTGGTGAATACTTGATCTAAGAATTCATAACTCATATGAGAGATTGTGGTATTGTTTGAAAACTCACTCATCCTAGAACACCAAAATAGAATGGTGTGTCTGAAAGGAGGAATTATACCCAATTAGAAATGGTTTAATTGATGTTGATTCAATTTGACCATCCTATTTTATTATGGGGTTATGTTATCGAAACCATAGCATTTTTAGTCACCCACATTCCATCTAAAGAAATCATGAAGACACCACATGAGATATAGTATTGGAAGCATAATATTTCATATTTAATTAATATTTAGGGTTAAAAATCACTCTTAATACAATTGGATTGCAATAAACTTGACCCCAAGTCTAATAAATTATTATTTGTTGGTTATCCGAAAGAAACTAAGGTATATTATTTTTATAACCAAAATAAACACAAAGTGTTTGTGGATTGAACTGATGTTTTCCTTAAGAATAATCACTTGATTCTTGTTGTTAGTGAAAATAAATGTTAACTTTGATAAGTTTAAGACTAAGAAATAGGAAATTTTCCTAAGATGGAAGTCAATACAGTTCCATGAAGAATTATGGAAGATGAACTAAATCAAGTTACACAAGAACCTTGAATGTATGGTAGGATTCATCACAAAACTTAGAGAAATATATTTCTTTTTGATAATGATGATGAATTAATATTCATAGAAGTTGAAACTACTTCCTACCAAGAGGCTATTGAGAGTTCTGATTCCGAGAAATAGTTAAAATCCATGGAATCTAAAATGGACTCTATGCACACTAACCAAGTTTGGAACTTGGTGGATGCACCTGAAGGGGTAATACCCATAGGGTGAAAGTGTAATTTTCCTAAGAAAATCGACATGTATGGTAGAGTGACTACCTATAAATTATTCTTGGTAGATAAATGTTACAAAAAAAATAATGGTATTAAATATAAAGATACCTTTTCACCTATTGTGATGATAAATTCCATTTGGATTTTTTACCCATAATAGCTCATTATAATTATGAGATATATCAAATGGATCTAAAAACCAAATTTCTTAATGGTAATTTAGCCAAGGAAATATATATGATACAACCTAAATATTTTGAACTTCCAAATGAGTTTGTTAAGGTATAAAAGTTGAAAAGAACCATTTATGGACTAAATCAGGCTTCTCAGAGTTAGAATATATGGTTTGATAATGTAATAAAAGAGTTTGGTTTCATTAAAAATTTAGATGATTCCTATGTATATAAGAAATCTAGTGGGAGAATAATAATATTTTTGATATTGTATGTAAATTAGATACTTCTTATCAGACATGATGTCCTGAATATTCACTTTGTTAAGATTTGTCTTGTTAAATGTTTCTCAATGAAAAACACGGGTGAAAAGGATTATATAATGGGTATAGATATCTATATATATATATATATCTTAATGGTTTCTTAGAATGAGTCTAAACATATATATTGGTTAAGTGATAAAGTAATTTAGCATGGAGAACTACAATAATGGGTCTTTACTAGTGTTGCATGGCACTAATATTAGGAGGATTTAGGATCCTTATAAAGAGTTAGAAAGGATGGATAATATTCCTTATGCATCCTACATAGGATCTATCATGTATTCCATGTTGTGTACTTGAACTGATGTCTCTTTTGATTTGAGCATAACAATTAGATACCAATAAAATAATGGAGAGAGTCACTGGATTGTTGTAAAGAACATTATTAAGTATTTGAGAAGGACTAAGGATATGTTCTTGGTCTTTGTAAGAGAGGATGAACTTTGTGTAAATGGATACAAAAATTATAGTTTACAATTCAACAAACATGATCAGAGATATCAATATAGATTCATGTTTTTTTACAAATGGTAGATCTATTAGTTGGAAGAGTTCTAAGAAGGCCACTATACCATACTCAAAAACAGAAGTAGAATATATCACCACATCTGATTCAACATAGGAACTTATTTGGTTCAAGAATTTCATTACTAAACTTGGAGTGGTTCATAGTATCAAGGGAGGAATTAAGATATATTGTGATAATAATGTGGATATTTCTTAGGATAAGGAACCGTGATCTCATTGAAATACCAAATACATCCTTCATATATATCATATGATATGTGATATTATTGAGAGGGGTGATGTAAAGATCAGTTGGGTGGCTATAGAGGAAAATGTAGCAGATTCATTGAAGAAACCATTACCTCAAAAAATAACAAAAGGGTTTTATAGAATCTGTGGATATAAGAGACATGAGAAATTTATTATAATGGTTATTATGACATCATCACTTAATTTAAGGTATGAGATGTTATAATTTTATTAAAATTTGTGAATCTCACTTTTTTCATCTCTATTATGGGTGTTTTAGAGGTTGGTTTTTAGTATAAAAGGTATAGGAGTCAAAGCCTAGAGAGTTTAGTTTAGGCTAGGCTGAGTGGTGTCTATAAACTACCACCAACTAGGTGGTGGTGGTCCACCAACCAATTGGTTGGGTTAAAATGGATCTACAGAAAAATGAAGGCACTTCTAGCCGATCAGTGGTGATGGAAGAACCCAGTTGGTTCCACCTTGAACAACGTCTAGCTGAGGGCTTGCTAGTGGTGCCACTATCCATATAGTGAGGTCCACTAACTCACCGGTAGATCCTAACTGAGTGTGCATTAAATACACCCTATGACTTTTAATTACACTAATTTTACTCCTTAATTAATACCCTAATATTAACCTTACCACCATATTTTGAACCAAATACATTCTCTCTTGAATCTTGATCTTTAATATTCACTTACCCTTGGCCTTTTGACATTGGATCAATATAGTGATGCTATATTAGTATGTTTTATCTTGATCTATACTAAATTACTCATTTTACTTGAGAGATGTTCATGGTTCTATGACAAATCTATGAATTCTATGTGGATATGATGACATTTTCTTCCCTCCTCTATAGATTAGTGACAGATCTAGTGAGTTGAAAATGTCTATTGATCAGATCTAGGCCCACTTTAAACTATAGACACCTTATGAGTATGTAATTATATATTTTCTCCCTAAACCTATTCTTAATGGAATATTTATGATAGTACTATAATCCATTGACATGATCTAGGTTCTACTTATATATCTAATATGATATTGATGATCCTATGGTATATTGATTCCATATTCAATGCGTTGATGACTATAACTTGATTAGAGTTAGATATCTCATGAACGATGGACAATTATGGGTAAGCTATTATAGATCAATCATCTAGAGACCTTTTTATTATTGGATCTCATCTTGGATCTCTACTCTAATGAGAAATTGATGGTGATAAATTTTTATTGACTAGACCCAAGGTTCTCTTCCAAATTTAACAAGGAATTAAAGATTCACTATTTAATTGACAATAGATTTGTGAATTGGAATCCTATTCTTTGACATATTTTAGAACTAGTTCTATTGATAGCCTCTGTGTGGTTTGTGGATCTAGAAATACCATTATTTGAATAGAATATCCTTGGGTTTATTTTTATAAACCTCTTATTTGATTAAATAGTACTTGATATGATCATCCTTGATGAGAAAACTAATTTTCTGTGGGTGTGCAATGTGTTTTAGGATTTTATGCTTTTAAAAATACTGGATTACTTCATCAACATGGTTGAGGTAGGAAGTTACTTACTACATAGGGCTCTTGTACAACCCCTATTTCTTGACATGGTTATTGTTTTGACATAAATCATTTTCCATGAATGATTACGATCTCATGTGTGTGTGTGTATCACGTGAGACCATATTATGATGATTGATGTCATGGGTGTCCTTAGGTAGCCTAATATACCATGTTTTACTTTGATCACATGTGTTTACATGTAGCTCTATGAACCATGATGATATTATATCCTCATCTTATAGATATTATATTCACTATTTGGTGATATATCATATTGCCTTTGTAGGTATTGTTCTAGTATTCAGTGATAGGAAGACAAGTGTGACACGACTACTCCTTAAAGGGGGGGTGAACATAGCTTGTGATAGTGAAAATGATGGACCTAGACATAGGGCAGGGCCATGATGAACTTGAGGCCAGACCCGCGACAAAAAAATGGGGCATGATGGTATTGTTGACAAAACCAGGGAACAGTCAGGATATGATGAACTTAAGGTATGACCTATGAATACCATGTATTATGACGGCTTATATCCTGGTCCATGTTGGAGATAGGGTGTGAAGACATTGCATCTTGACCCAAATCATATGCCTTGAAACTTATCTTGGATATCCATTGGATTTGTGTCTAAACCATGATTCGACATCCGTATGACTATCCTTTCTACCACTATGTTGAAGTAGGTACAATTGGGATTTGTGGAACCTTGTTTAGTGCATGGATACTCCATGTATGATCGATTGTTTGCTTATAACTTATTATTCATTAACTATTATCATGGAATACACTTATTATAAATGTGAAAATATTTTAAGGATACATTGGTGGTGACCTACTGGGTTTAATTACTCACACCCTACATGTTAATCTTGGAACATGCATAGAATTCATGATTAGGTATCTAGATATAGGAAAGGGGCCAATAGCTGATAATAGAGCTTTTGGATCACAGAGTTAGAGTAGTACCAAGACACACTCTGGACGACTACTACAATGTTTTATTATGCATGACCTTATATTATTTGGTTTGAAATTTTTCTTTAGGGTTCCTTATCACTTTTATTTTGATTATGTGAAATTTTTTATAGCATGGTTATTAATATTTTTATTATACTATTATTTTTAGTGGTTATATCTTATGGCATATGGCTGTGATTGTTGAGGGTGTAGTCTCACCACTATATACTCACACCATATATAAAATATAGACACATGATATCAGGTACTCACATTACTTTTTTTGTCATATTTTTTTTGGTTTATATCATATGTTTTTTTGGGTGACTTTTGGAAATTTTTAGAAGTTTCTGGGCACATTCATAGTTGGTGCACGGTTAGAGAAAACTGTGTGGGTCAGCCCTGAAAACCATGCACCTTATGTTTGATTCCTAGAGGAGGGTGTACAGTTAGGTGTATTTTTAGTACTAATAATGCAACCTATTTCTCAAAACATATAACTTGATACATTGGGACTATGCAAGATTTACATATGGTTTGTCAAATCATGCGACCAAACCATACAACTCATCTAGTATCCTAGAAAGTGGCACATGATTCATTCATGGTTTTTCAAACCATGAAAACAAACCATGAGACATGTCTTAATTATTTTTAATTATGATTTTTAGACTTTAAACTCACCTAAATTTCCTCATTATTCTTCCATTGGAAAGGTCTCTTGACCAAGGAGACTCCTATTAGAGATTTTGGGAATTCCTTGCCTCCTGGTGATCGATTTAGATGGGTCTTTAACTATTAAATCTACATCCTCATTGGTAAGTGTCCATTTATTATCATTATTAATTGATATTATAAACCCACCCATATTCTCTTGAATTAAATCATAGATTGGGGATTTTGATGCTAAATCTATGGTTTTTAATTTTATTTAGTTAGATTTATTATAGATCCATTGTGAAATTGTGATTTGTTTTTTGGATCTTTGTTGATCATTTTGATTTCTTTGGGAATCATTGAGGTATAAATTTATCTATATCTTGTTGGTCTATATATAATTAATTAGAGATTATTATTTGATAATTTTAGTTCTAGGATCCTCCCTCGATCATTCTAGACATAGAATCTCTATTAGTGGATCCCTTATTGGGTGCTGACATGTTTGTGAATTGAGTTTGGTAGTTTTATAAGGAAATTTATATTATTTGAAACCACTGTTTCTTGCTTAATTTAAAATTTATTTTTTATTGATTTCAAAATCTTTATTTGAGTATTTGATAAATGATTTTGAAATGACATGGTGTGTGTGATAAATTTCCTTTGAAAATGGATTTTCAAATAAAGTGTGATTTCTAGAAAATGATATTAAATTGAAATGATTGATTTGAAGCATGATTTTGATGAGTAATTTTGAGATTAAAAGTAATGAAATTTTTTATGATTTAAAATGAAATGATTTATTTGAAAGGAATTATTTTTTGATGAAAAACCATTTGATGATTGGGTTTTTAAATAAAAATGAATGTTTTGAAACTTAAACTTGGGGATGACTGAAATGATTTTTTGAAATGATTTGAGATTGATTGAAATTAATGATTGCCCCAAGGATGATTGATTACCTTGAAGCACATGGGACCCTGGGTAATTAAGCAGAAAGATATGAAATCTAGGTAAATTTATATTTAGAAATGACTTGATGATGAAAACACTAAAAAAACTATCTTCAGGGAAGAGATTTTATTTTTTAGGATTATATCTTATTACTCCTTGGGTTTGGATCTATAAGTGTGTACACACCTAGATCCATATTTCACCGAGATATTGTGGAACCTTGTGACCAAAACTAACTAAACCCTGATTTTATTACCTTAGAGCTATAGTTGAAAATGATTATAAATGATGGTGTTTTAATTTAAATGATTATTCATACCTGATTTGAAAAAGGTGCTAATATCCTCCTGTTTTGAATGAAATTTACTTTTGTACTAGTTCTGTACTCACCATTGAAATGATTTGATTTTTTTCTTATGAATTGTGAAAATATTTCCATGTAATTTTTTACTTAAAATTGATTATATTTGGTTTATTTTATTTTGATTACTTATGAAATAATTGGTGATATCTCCTTAGGGTTTGTTTCTCACACACTAATTTTTTCCTTTGGGATTTTTTATAATTTCTTATGATAAGTCCAAGGAAATGAAAGACAATTCTTAGTGGTGGTTAATGTTATTGATTAGTGGGACCTTAGGAGTTGGAAGTGACTAATGGAGCATGTGATCCACTTATTTTATAGAGATTCTGGGATGTTGTCTTTGATGGTTTATGTGATGAATTTGGTTAAAACAATGTTTTGGGACTTGTATCTATCCACTTATATTACTTTTCTCTTGAGGAGTGTTTTTCATACTGACTATTTATTCTTGTATATCCATTGATTTTTATTGATGAGATATTCTTATGGTGAAATCATTCCCTATAGATTGTATATGATTCCCAGGAATAAGTCATCAACCCATGGGGACTGAGAATTCCTTTTGGGCGGTTTCATAACTGATTCAAGTACCATTTAGGTAGGTTATCTAAGTAAAATTGTGAAAACTTTATATCAAAGGTGTCTATTTATTTTCTTATTATTGGTATGAAACTTGGGATGTATTGGTAGTCAGGAGAAAATATTTTTAGGACTTAAGGGGTAGGTTAAAAGCGAGTTTTTAGAAAACTCTCACTATAACGAGCCTTAAGTTACCATGGTTTGTTGGGAAAGTGTCTTTGAGGAGCTGTTTGATCTGATTATATACTTTTTTCCAAAGCTTTTACCCATGTTTTGTATTTCCCTATTGAATTATTATTGATAGAGTTGAATAAATCATGTAACTTAACCGATGTTTTCCTTGTTATATATTGATGTTTTTTAGTACCATGACCCTAAGAAGTCATTTTAATAGAAATTAGGTGGGAGCTACTAATGAACCTTATCAAGGGAATATTATAGTTGATTAGAACCTTATAGAGGATATTATATATATGGTACAGGCACTATGACAGGTAGATACACCTGTTCATGTTTAGAATGTAGAGGTTGTACCTAAAAGGGACAATAACATAGATTGTGCCCAAAAGTTTCTTCTCCTAAAGCTTCCATATTTCTAGGGTATCAATGATCCTCAGGAGGTAGATGATCATTTGAAAAAATTTGAGAAAAAATTTGAGTTAATGGAGATTCTAGACTTTGTTAAGGTGAAATAAACCACCTTCAAACTTGAAGGAACTAGAATAAGGTGGCGGGATTCTATGGATTAGGTAGGATAGATTATGGGATTGGAGTGTAAATACTTCAAGGCTCTTTTCACAGAGCATTTATATCTGGAATCAATGGTATTGAATAAGTTAATAGAGTTACTTAACCTTCATCAAGGATAATGGAAATTTAATTATTATGAAAAACCTTTTGATGAGCTTATTTATTTCTCACATGAGGTGGTATCAAATGATAAATAAAAATCCTAGAGGTTTGAGATGGGTCTTTGAGAAGTTATTTGATCTTAAGTTTTTATGCTGAATCTTACAACATATGTTGATGTTATAGATAGATATTTGATGATAGAAATTTACTTGGATGGTAATTCATGGTTTATAGGAGTTACTCATACTCTCAATGGTAGTTTTAGTGGTCCCTTTAAAGAGAATAGTAAGAGGTATGGGTATTTTGGTGGAAACTATAGTGAAATTTCTTATCAACAAACTTCTTTTAAATATTTTGAAATATATTGTAAAGTACCACTGAATTTTTTCCAATGAGGAAAAGTTGGGCACTAAAAGAATGATTTCTTATAGGTACAAAATATTTGTAGCTATTTTGGATGCTCAAGTCACTTAAAAAAGTGTTTCTATGTTTTTACCACTCCATGTAGTGGTAAAGGATTGATAGTACTGGGAGGATCTATGAAAGAGTCATAAGCTTCATGAACAAAGGGGTTCTAGATACAAGCATTGAGGATGAAGCTTCCTTACACATTAGATGAGTCTCTAGTAGAAGTTAATGTGAGTCCAATAGTACTGAGAGGTACCATCACCACTACTTCATATTTAGAGACTACTTTGTTTGATACCAGTGTCTCACATTCCTTCATATCTACTCGTAATGTGAAACTATTTAATCTTCTAATGGATCTCATGCCTTATGTAATGGATATTGCTATGCCTCTTGAGATGAAGAAATACTAGGGTATCTAATTTCCATCTTTTTATTTTTCTTTATCAGAAGTAAATCTTGTTTGATACCTTTTGGTTATGGATACGAAACATCTGGATTTTATTATCAGGATGGATTGGTTGATCTCTCATAAATATCATATCGACTGCTATCTTCACTAGGTCTCCTTTATTAACCTCTATGGGGAGATATATTTCTTTCAATTAAAATAATAACTGAGTTTGAATTAATATAGAACTCTTATTTCATAGATGGATAGGATAATATATATGTTTTTCCTTGAAATGGAGCATGAATATTCATCTGGTGATCTTCCTCCAGTAGCATATGAGTTTCTATATTTTTTCCTGGAACCAGCTGAACTGGAGGAGTTAAAGACTCCACTAGATAACTTGTTGTCTAAAGGATTCATATGAGCTAGTGTTCCACCTTAGGTAGCACCAGTGATTTTTTTATAAGAAGTCTTATGGAATCATTTGACTATGTGTTGATTACCAAAATCTCAATCAGGTCATGATCAAGAAAAAGTATTTTTTCCCATATTAATGATTTATTTGACCAACTAAAAGGGGTGAAGTGGTTCCAAAAAATTGATCTTTAGTTTGGTTATCACCAGATTAGGATCAAGGAGTATAATATCCCTAAGAGTGATTTTAGGAGAAGTTATATCCATTGTGAGTACCTTTTTATTCCATTTTCTTTAACCAATTCTCCTGCTATGTTTATGGTGTCAATGAAAATATTTTCCATCAATACCTAGATTCTTTCGTTATGGTATTTTTTGATGACATATTGGTTTAATCTAAAGAAAAGGAGGACCATGTGCATCATTTGAGAGTAGTTATGGAAATATTGAGAAATTAAAGTTTTATATCATACCTAACAAGCAACAATGAGTTTCTTTTAAATCTTATGTTACACACAAGACGAAGTTATACAAAAAAATAATATATTATTAATATTAATATTTTAAGTCTCAATTATCGCATAACTATTAGAATAGTGGGAATGAATGATATTAACTGAATTATGAAAATATGGTTTACACATGTTTATATAATTATTCATTGGTTACTAAATTAATTAGTAAATTAAATAAAAACCAATTGAATAAAAAGGATGTGTTTTTCTGAAAAAAACTTTGTAAATGCAAATAAGTGAATTTATAAAATAATAAAATAAATCTTAACAAATTTTATTAATGAAATATATATTTAATATATTAAATTTAATGTTTAAAACTCATCTTATATGTTTTCTAGACATGATATAAAAACAAATTCAATTTTTTGAATAAAAGAAGTATTTTTCAAAAAAAATTAGTTTTGTCTCCTTTTGATGGAGAACCCATTTTAAATATGATTTTGACACTTTTATAAGTTATATTTGAAAAAATAAAATTCTTATTTAGAATAGGGACATCAAAATTCACTTTGGTTTATTTTTTTTATTTTTATGATAAAATTCATTTTTAATGAATAGCGAAGAAATACTGTATTTTAATTCAAAACTGCCTTTTCATATAATTTAATTATATTGTTAGATTGTCCTTTTACATGGTTTTAAGGTATAACTAGATGAATTTTTTATAATTTAATCCAATTTTTTCCATTTTAAGTAATTTCACATTTAAATTGGATATAAACACATATCAATCTTTTGATGTTTTTTACTTTTTAAAAACTTGTTTCCTCAATCTATCAATGAGATTAAATTTAAATTAATTTTATTCACTTTTTTGAATTGAATTTTTAAAAAATGGACATACATGGTTGTAATTAGTATAAAAAATATGATCTAATAGGATCAAAATAATTTTTGGTGAATAATAACTTTATTATTTTATTTACCACAGTTAAAGGTAAATCGGGTAATTAAAAGTAAAAATAATATTATAATAATATAAAACTACCCTAAAACTTTTCCTAATCTTATTTTATGAGTTATGGAATACTAATACAATCTTTGGGTTGAAATTTTGGAATTTTGAATCCACTTGGGTGTGATTATGACATTCATGACATTTAATTTATATTAAAGGCAAAAATGTCATAATCATGTTTCTTCTTACTAAAACAATTTTAATATGGGGTAATGTAAGTGACATATGCGACTATAAATATTCATTATAAATATAAAAATACTACCTACATCATGGTAATTTATTTACAGTTTTTAGGAAATAAATAATTAAATTTAATTATGACACAATGATGATGAAATAATAGATTTATTAATTAAAGAATCAAATAAATGATATTATAAATATTCAAATAAATATTATTTGACATAATTTATTTCTTACAAAAATGTTATGGAATACTTTTTCATGTTATAGATGAGTTAATTTATTTTTTTCAAAGGAATCAAGTTGTTATGATTTTTTTTAAAAAGTCAAGTAATGAATAGTGTCAAAATTGACATAATTCATCACTTAAAATATAAAATATCTAATTAAATGATATAAAATTTATAAAAATCCAAAATTTGTAAAAAAAGTTTATATAACTTAAAAAATGTCATTAATGACTAATTCATTGGTTTTTTGATAGGTTTTTTTAATTATTTTAACTCTCAAGTGTAAATTACTTGATAAAATGGTAAGAGTTAAACAGGTTAAAACAAAAAGATAAGGATTAAAAATTATTCAAAACATGTATAATTATTATTTTATGATTATATTTATACCCCTAATAATACTATATTCTAACTAAATAAACATGGACCCATTTGTAATAAAAAATAAATTTATATTAATTTAATACTTTTAATAATTCAAAGGGTGCCCCTCCCCTATATTATACAAGGCACCCATTCCTCTCTTTTACTTACACTTAAAAAAACCTTTGTCTCAGCCAATATCTACCAAAAAACCTTCCTATAATACCTACCCACATTTATGAGGCCTTAGTTTAGGCAGAACACCCTCCTTATAGGTGTTAAGGTGTTCTTCAAAGGCGATCAACCGAAGAAGAGGTATCGTTTTTTTAAGTATTTATATTTTATTTCTTATTATACTTCCTTAAAATAATATTCTCCATATATGAAATAATAAATACAATGTTATAAATATAATGAGATGTTATTATGATAATATAATCACCTAAATCCATCTCCACTTCCATTAAATGGGAAATTAATTAATCGTTCGTGCGTACGTGTGAACTATCACCTCCACAAACCGATCTAATTTGTTTTTCATAACCATATCTCATGAATAGTTATAATAATGGAATTAATTTTAATATTTGATATTCATGAAATATTAAACATTATATGATAATAATATATCAATTAGTTCTTACTTTCCATGTGCATAAAAATGATAACATCGTTCATGCGTACGTGTGAACTATCACCTCCACGAAGCGATGTGACTTGTTTTTATTATTTATATCACTTGTATGATATATATAAGTATATTTAAATTATTAATATGATATTAATAATTTTATTATAATTATTTAAATATAAAATAATACTTAACTTCTTTCCATAATGATCAATGAAATATGGAAAATGTTACTAATGCGTACGTATGGCTTACCGTCTCCATGAATATAACATTGTTCATTTTTCATAACCACAATTCATGATTTGATTTAAGGGTATAATTTATGTATACAAATGATAATAATGTCATGAATATTATTCTAGATATGAAGGACTTATGACCACATGGACTAGTGACATCAAACTATGTTCATTTTTGACTCAAGTACCAAATATCAACAAAACGTCCAATATGAACTTAAATAATTATGTAATTTTTATAACATGGTAATAAGTGATATAAAAGAACTAATAAACTTGAAAAAGGTTCTAAATTAAGTAGAAATTAACCTAATTTTACTATTCAGGAATATAAAGGTTGTACGTGATGAGTCGGACTCACGGTAAGGGACTTCGTTTCAATCCCCTTTTATCGAGGCATATTTTGATAATATACACCTCCTTATTTTATACAACCCATTTGAATTTTAATTTAATTAAACGGTTTTCAAAATTAATATTTTTATATGAATCATTTTACTTTCTTTACAAAATGACAAAAGTAATGTTTTTAACGTATGCAATGACAACGACTTCTTCACTGTTGTAATTGTTATTTGATATTTGGCTTCCTCTATAAGCCTTAATGTTTTTAAAAGGAAAAATAAATCCCTTATTAAATTTTTGTGTATTTTGGTATTAAAAATGGTTTTGGTAATTGATTGTTTATTTCAATATCTTGGAATGATTTCTTGTGATTTTAAATGAAATTTTATGAGTTAAATTATGATAATTGTAATCTTTTATATGTTATGATTATATAATGGTACTTGGAAATTTTATGGGTGGTTATGTGATAAACCAAGGATGGGTGGTTATGTGATAAACCAAAGATATGTGGTTCCATGATAAACCATGGAAGTGTGGTTACATTATAACCTCTAATGCATTGGGTATGGAAGTCATCCATATGGCTATTCTATTTGTAAGAGTGACATGTGTGGAGGTAGACCGTATGGTTATTCCATTTAATTATGGTTATGTCCCAAGTTACCTTTATATGTTATATTTTTCTTTATATTGGTTTTAAGGTAATATTTTTATTACAAAAAAATTTAAGAGATGAGATTATATTTATTGAAGTTTAATTACTACTTCTCAACGGTGAAAAGTATTACTTTATGATAAAGTATTCATAGTTTACATGTTTTTGAAAGACTAATAGTTTTACTTATTTTTGTATCCCTTATTAAACTTTTTATGATCATCCAAAGTTTTTGATTTTTTTTCATAGGATTTAAATAATAATTTATTCAAGGATGGGATCAAGGAAAATTTATGAAGTTTAAACATGAAATGAAACAATGTTTATTTTTAAACATTTTTTTTTGTTTATGAAAAAATGGATAGTGAGTAGAAGTGTCTACTTTGTAATATTTGAGTTGTTGTGTAATATTTATGGCCTAATTATCTAAAAATATAAACCTTAAAAGATCCTATATGTGAATGAAAGTCAAATTATTTACTTAACTCAAGATTAATTAATGTTTAAGGCTCAGGACTTATAAATATTTTATTATGAATCATGAAAATGTTTCCATGCCATGTTTTACTTAAAATTGACCACATTTGGTTTATTTGATGTGAATTACTTATAGAATAATTAGTGAGATACCACTAGGATTTTTTATCAAACTATACTTTTTCCTTTGGGTGTTTGTAGGATTTATTATGATAGGTCAAGAAAAAGGAAATACAACACTTTGAGGAGGTGGAAGTTCTTGATTAGCAGGACCTTGGGAGTTGGAGGTGAACAATGGAGCAATTTATCCACTTATTTCATGGAGAATATGGGTTGTTTTCATTGATGGTTGATATTATAACTTTTATTGATATACTATTTTGGGAATTTTATCTATTTACTTATGGAAATTTTATCTTGAGGATTGTTTGGAATACAAATTTTCTATTCTTTTATATCCACTGATTTGTATTGATGAGTTATTCATGTGGTGAAATCATTACCTCTTTATTGTATGTGATTCCCAAGTGCTAGTCTCCAACCCATAGGGATCATTAATTCCCTTTGGTCCATTTAATAACTGATTATAATAATATTTAGGTAGGTTATATAGGCCTATTCATGACACCCTTGCTAATAGTCAGTAACCTCTTGCATACAGGGAGGCACACTTGAGGTTATGTGGAACTCCAGCTCAGACTGGATCATTCAAGTCAAATAATTATAGTTTTAAAATGTATCATGTTATTATAATAAAGGAAATCTCCATTTATCATTCCTTTACATGTGTTGAAATTTATTTTACATGAATTTTCGAATGATAATATCACCTTAAATTTCGTATTTAAGTTGTCCCTAACCAATGATCATTATAGAGTTTTACGATCTATAATGATATGATAAGGTTATCATGAATATAATATTGTGTTTATTAAAAAGAGTTATATATGAGATAAAAATAGTAAATTTAGGAGGTAATTAGTAGATACTTAGTAATTGGATTGTCCCACCAAAGTACATCTCATGGAATATCATACAATCATCCATATACCCAGGGGTGTGTTCTTATTATCAATCCTTATTACATGAGGTTGGAAAGATACTTAACATGAGAAGATGTATTATTTTATACCCTACTTATATAATATTGAAAATAAATTAATAAACATGGGGATGGTTGGGTATGTTTATGACCATGTCATTGATTAGAGTGCAACCAAGATGACATTTTTCCTCTTGTATTATAAGTTAAATAAATATTTCCCTTGATTTAATTAGACTAAGGAGATGGATGGTCATGGTTATTTGATTCAAATATGATTTTTTCAGCTACTTATATGAGATACATGAGATTTTATCCTCTATAATATGAATGACATGTGATGTATTTATAATCTTGGTCAGTCTTTTTCAAAGAATCAAGAAAAAATGAGTTGGATATACTAGATTAACATGTTCCATGTCTATTGGTCACTTTATGTTATGAAAAAAGAGATTATATATTCATAAATATTATTTATATAATACATATTGTGGTATAAATGTTTATATAGATATATGAGTATGTTTGATAGAGATCACACTGGACCCCTTAGTAGCTTGATTAATAGTGATGATTTTATAGAGGCTACTCTTTTCTTACATTTATAAAATATTGATTTAATATTTGTTTTCAATTATACTAAGGTCTTAAGGTTCACACAGTTATAACCTTGGATAAATATAATGTTTTGGATAATTTTTTTGTTCAAAATGAAGAGATTTTAATAAAAAAGCATCCAAAAGAGTTTGGATGGATTCAAAAAGAGTTTTAAAGTTTGGAACTAAGTACTTATGGATTTTAGTGTAAGTGGGAGATTATTGGATGTGCACTAAAATTACCACTGATATGACATGGTGGTTCATGTGATGTTGTGGTTGATAAATGGTGTTATTCTACTTGACTTTTTATTTTTAGACTGCCCAAATTGAATTTTACCCAACCTCATAATGAGTATAGTGGATGTATGGGATTGATACTCAAGGAAACTTAGGTATTTTATAACTTGAATCCTTAGTTAATTACTTGAAGATTAAAATTAGTTAAGTGAAAATAATTTACACGTCAATTGTCCCAAACTAAAGGTATTAATATTTATGTCACTGAAAATAAAAAATACTTAAATTGGTTTTTTAACTTTATGATAAAGATGCATCAGGGATATGGGATTCAATTGGGATTAATGTAAATTATTCTATTCATGTGTGTTCATGTTAATCATCAAAAATTTTACCACCAGGATTCATGTATATCACAACCTCCTTGATTTGGTAGGTTTTGATACATATTTAAGGATTTATTTCTTGGATCGATAACCAATTATTCAAAAAACTTTATTAATGAAAACACTAAGGTGATAATGAATTCATATAATGATCATAGATATATTTTTCATAATTCCTTTGGAGATCCCTAAACACATATTTCTTGATCTGATATGAAATATCAAGTGAAATGATGAAATATGATATGAATAAATTATGAAATGAATGTATAATTCACATTAACACAATAAGAATAATTCAATTGCACAAGAAAAATCCATTGTCACCCACAACCCCATGCATAGAGGGGGATTTATCCTATCATGTTTCAAATGATAACAAAAAACATCCACTTATAGTAGGTGTACATGACAACAACAATAATAAGAAAATACAAGTAAAAACGTATAAAAATTCCACCATCTAGTGATATTTAGCTCCCTCCATGTTCCTCTTCTTAGTCCTGGATGAATTTTATCTCCAAATGAATATATCATTAATTATTCAACCCATAGTGTCTAGGGGTGGCTAGGAGTCATAATACTAGGTCAAAGGGTAGTTAGGGAGGTAGATGAGAAGTGGGTGGCTACCTATCCAAGGTCGCATGGTTAAGGTGCACGATTTAGTGAGTTGTTTACCAATCATAAAAGTTATTATATCCACTAATATTTATAGAACATAGATTTTTGGTGAACTCACATGGTTCGGTAAACCATGCAGAGATCATGAGAAATGGCTCTCTCCCTCAAATTTAAATTCTATATGGTTCCTAGGTGATGCCACACAATTTGGTAAACTATGTAGAGACTGTGAAAATTATAATGTCTCTTAAAATTTTGTTTCACATGGTTTCCTGGGTTGAGTTTCATGGTTTATAGGTTTTATTTCAAACCATACATAGTAGAAAATGTGCCCAAACACCTTTAATTTTCCTATAAAACTACCATTTCATGATAACATCAACCAAATCTTCATTGATTGCACATTTTTGACCTACCAAAATATGTTTAAATCATAAATAAATTAAATCAAAGTGAATTATCCATTTTCAAGGTTAAATATATTGAAATATTGGTTTATGAACACAAGTGTATCAAACTCCCACACACTTGATCAATTGTTTTTACTCAAAACAATTAACTAGAAAATCATTCAAAAGGGAATATAAAAGAAACAAGTATAAATATCACAATTAATACCAACTAAATGAGCATGATTTTTAATGAAAAATAATTGAAATATCTATATTAAACTTTCATAATTCTCTAATCTTCCATACAAGTAAGAAAAGAATATTTAAACTCATTTTTTAACTTTTCATCTTAAATCATTTTTTAAGAATGAAATATGCCTTCTCCATTTTAAAGAAATTCACCCAAGTCATATCCATACTATTATACCATAGAGTAAGATAAAAAAAATATTTTTTCAACTTCAAATGTTGGGTTACCACTTTTATAGGCCACACAATCTCATTGAATTGAATCTTTGAAGCATGATTTAGGGTCATCATCATCTTTGAAATTCTTTTTGATATCAATAATTTTCTATTTAGGTGATATTCCATCATTGAAATTTTCATACCCATATTTTTTGATTAATCACCTTGTTGAATTATAAAATCAACTCAAAAGATCATGAAATTATGAAATCATAATAACTACATGTGCCACATCAGTAATTCAAAAGAATATATTCAAAAAATTCATAAGTAATAATTCAAATTAAAGAATTTAATTAATTTAAACTACTCTATAAAAAAATCATACTTAAATAAAATGATTTAAGATTACAATTAAAATGATTTTACTTGAATTTTTATAAGCCAACTAACTAAAATAATGGTTTATCAACCCCATAATATAAAAAACCTCAAGATGGTTCACCCAATATCTTTTATTATTTAACTGGTATTCATGTATAATGATTATAATAGGTTCAAAATTGGTCTCTCATAAATTAATGTATTCCTTTTCTAGGCCAATGAAATGATCAAATGGGGAACCAAAGGATGAGAGGCCCTTCCCCACACCTAAAATTGATCATGGTTCGCCATGAGTGTATAACGTGGAGAATGGTGAGTAGTGGTAATGTAGGAAAGGGAAGTGGGGAAAAACTTGAAATCTAGAAGTGCATAAGTAAAATAAATAAAACTCCCATGGAGTGTGGCTATATGAATGGAATTAAGTTGGTGTGCGAGAGTTTGATGAGAAAAAAAGTGTGTTGGAAAACATGTGGGTGAGTCCACTTGCTACCTAAACCATAAAATTAAGAAGGTTTGAAACAAGAAAACAAGAATAATAGTTGGTGATATAGGAACTAGAAATGATGGCACCATGTAATCATTGAAATATAAATAAATAACAAAACTAATCAAGATAAATAGAGTTCATTGGTAGCCATGTAGAAATAGGGGGTAAAAATGTTGATAAAAATAACCATGTAGAAAAATAATCAATCCTAGACTATGGGAGGGATTATCGTGAATGGTTAACTAAAAGAATCATGGTATGAAATATCACAATATGGATCAAAATTATTATATTCATAGTCCATGGACAATGAATTTGGAGGATCAACACCATCACCACCTATGGAAGAATATCTAAACCTAGTAATAGTTTTAGTGCCTATTATGGTGGGATGATCACCAGCCACACAGGATGTCCAGGAAGTGTAGTGATGATAGGAGTAACCACCTATAAAGTAGTATTATGGGGGATATAGTGGTAAAATGTGGTAAAGTTTTGGGGTGGGAAGGTCTTGCAGACCGGTGCCTTCCAATTGGCGCATATTGAACTTGAATTTTCAGAAAAAGCTGGAATATTGACCCTAATTACATTTCCATTGGATGTAAGGGTCATTATAAGGTGTTACCTATTGGTCCATATGGTTCATAAAAGAGCAGTATGAGTGTGGATGCATGGAAGTGGTTGGGTTGGGTGGGCGGGCTACCTCGGTATGAGGTGGTGTAAAATGTTACCCCTTGATTGGAGATGGGGAAAGTTTCTCCTCCATGGAAGGGAAATGGAGGCCTGAGTTTCCTCCCTAGATTATTATTAGGTTCCATTTAAATGGTATTTTTATCTATCACATTAAATCATTTATATGCATCCAATCATAGTAAGATCGGGGGGGGGGGGGAGTTCTGTAAAGGCCTCTTTGTTAATATTTATCTACAGATGCTCGACCAAAAGTGTAATGTACAAACCTCAAAAGATTCCCCACTTTATATTTTTGAACATTTATAAGAGGTTTTGGGTAAATAAGAACACCAAATTTATGGGATTCTTAATGATTATTGAGTATAATAGAATCAAATGCTATAGGAAAACATTCCCTTTATTATCCGAGCATGAGATGAAGCATGTTGTAAGAAATATATATAGGAATCCCTGTATGAGACTTAGAATATTAGAGGATTTAGTAGTTTGAGGTATGTAAGAGGGCTCATTTTGAGTAATTTCTTCCCAAAACTATTGGGATTCATTTGGTTCCTAGACTGAGAAAGCTTCAATATACATTGTGTTGCTCAAAAAATCCTCACCATACAACCCAATCATAGTTGAAAATTCTATAAGGGGAAAGTGATATCATTTATTAATGAGGAAGAATGTGAATTCACCACACTTACACATAATTTAACCATTTCCATATATTATATACCTTTTTGTTCAATAAAGGTGTCTACAAACTCAATAACTAATTCCTTGTATTTTGGTTCATGGATTGAAAGAGAATCCATGAGATGAACCCTCTCAACAAAAGCTTGTACTGTGGCATTTATTACAAGTGAAATATTTTTTTTGGCTCAAAAAAAAAAAATGATGAGGACAAACCTCTTGAGTAGACAAGATGCAATATCACCAATTATCTACTTTGTGAGAGAACTGTAGGTGAGGTCCACAAGGGTTTTCAAAACCAGAACCATGGGTTCTTTTGGATGGAAGGTTTTCTATAGGGAGGTTTAATGGTTGGGAATGGGTTCTTACAGGAAGTTACCACAAAAAAGTTCAAATGATATAGTTTAATAGATTTATAATTTAATTAAAACATGTAAAACCTAATATATACTCATATAATCCTTGATTATATACAATTTTGGGAAATATAAATGGGATTTTTGAAGAAAAATGGTGTGCAATGTGTGAAAAATAATTTATTTGAAACATTAAGTATAAAAACTCTTAGAAAAAAAGGGGTATAAGGAAATAGAAATATAAATTGGAATATTGTAAGGGGAGGAATGGATTATGTAAACTAATAGATAAAGTAAAGAAAGAGGAGAATAAGAAAAAGAAGAAGAATAAGAAGAAAAAGAAGAAGAAGAGAGGGAGGAAGAAGAAGATTATAATACATACCTAGGTTTGGTCTTATTCAAGGAGGAGGATGAAGGGGGATAGATAGGGTATAAAGGGGGAAAATAAAGGTAAAAAGAGGGTGGGGGGGGGGGTCGGTTACATGAAATAAGTATGAATGGGGTTTAACAAAATTGAGGTTTTGAGTGAAGAAAAATAAAGTTTGGTGTTTTAAAAAGGCCACACAGTTTTCCCCATAGTTTGGTAAACCTTATAAAAATTGTGTGGTATTCCACTAAAAGATACTATTCTCATATAATGGTTTCTTCAAATTATTTGGTATACCATGAAGAAACTATGAGTTCTATTCTTCTTTTGAAAATTTTGTTTCTATCCCACTTTTGAAATCATATTATTTCCCTCAGATGAAAATTTTATCCCCCCCTGTAGTTTTGAAATATATCAAGGCCACCACAAATACTATATAAATACTTACATTATAAAATTTAATTCTAAAACTTTCAATTCACATTTATCCTATAACTAAAACACACAAAAATGAAAAAACACTAACATGCTCCCCTAAGCACATCCAAAGCACTAAAATATTTTTTTAATTTTCACAAGAATTTTTGGGTTAACTCTAGGTGAGTTCTACATGTAACATTTCAATATAGACATACATGGGCCTCTTTCTAACTGAAGTGGATGTTTTATATCATTACCACCATGTTTTCCATTTGAAACTATGTATTTAAACATTTTCTATTCATCTTGAATTCTTAACTGTCATCTCTTTGAATCTTCACCACACCATGGTGAAATGATTTTATGATTATAAATTTTCTTAACTAATGGGAATTTATCTTACCTAGAAAGAGTTGTAAATGTGATTTTAAGAGTAAATAATTATATCTTGGTTATAATTTCTTCTAAGAAATCACATTACCATGGACATCCCTTGTATTATCCTTGTATATTGTGACATTTTCATATTCATCTCTTCCAATTTCATCCAATTATGATAACAATAGTTTGTACTTATACTTGATGGATTTATGATCAAATTTGAGTACTATAACCACCCAATATTCTTTATGTTACATTTCCACTAACAAGTGGCACGTCTTTCCATAAACCAACAAGAAAGGTGAAAAAAGCATAAGAGTTTTATATTTTTTATATTACCATAGAGCCTCATTGAGATTCTATTCCCAATCTTTTTTATAGGCACTGACCATTTTCTCAAGAATTTGTTTAAGTTCCCATTTGGAAACTTACACTTTTCCACTTGACTAAGGGTAATAAAACTCTACTATGTTATATAATACCTCATATTTTAGAAATATGTTTATTAAAATGTTTTTACCAAATTGGATACCTCTATAACTAACAAGAACCCTTGAAATTCCAAACCTGCTGAAACGATTCTTCTTGAGAAATGAGACTAATACCTTGGTTTTTTTGTGTTCGATTGATGCACCTTCTACTCATATGGACACTCATCCCACACAAACAAGGATATAAGTTTTTACAAGAGAGTTTGTTAATGTACCCATTAATTTAATACCCTATACATCAAAGATCTATACTTCTAAAATGGGGTGTTGTGGCATATCCTCTCACTGTCTGATATTTCCCATGTGCTGGAATCTATCACAACGTTCTATAAAGCTTTGGAAATATCTGTGCATGGTAATAAAAAATAATATGGATTGTAAATTCTTTTCTATGGAATGTCCTGAGACATGATGTCCCCCAAATGTTAAGGAATGATATAAATATAATATCCCTTACACCTCTTCCTCCGACACATGCTGATAAATAATCTCATCTCCACATGATTGGAAAAGTAGAAAGTCTTCCAAAAAATAGTGCTTCAATTTCACCAAGAACCACTTTTTATGTTAGAAGGAGAGATAGTGGTGGAGTATACCCATGAATTGGTAATTTTAAATTTCAGTAAACTATGGTTGAGGTGTATCCACTATTGAAAATATGTGTTTTTATGGAAAATATTTTCAGATTTCTCTATCCTATTCTACTTGAAATAGAGGTAGCTCTAAGTAGGATATGTAATAATAAATGGTGTTATCAATTATAATATTATAATATATTTTCAAATTGAATTCTTATAGTAATAGTACCCATCTAATCAATCATGAATTAAAGTCTTTCTTGTTCATGTGGTATTTAAGTGCTGCATGATCCATGTAGAAAATCACCATAGATAACACCAAATATGAAAAAAAATATGTCAAATACAAAAACCACCTCCAATATTTCTTTATAAGTAGTTTTATAATTTTTTTGGGACTCATTTAAAGCAATACTAACATAATATACTGGATGAAATATACAATAAAATATTTCTTTTATCACTTCCCCTCAACATAGTCACTTTCATTACACATGAGCTCAAATAGCTCATTCTAGTCCAAGGAAATCATAATAAGGGTCTCTAAAAACATTTTCTTTAGTAGATTAAATGATTTAATTAATGACTCATCAAAACTATAGATAAAATCCTTTGTTAAATTTTTTTCTAATGGTTGGTAAATTTTCAAAAAAAAAACACTCCTGAACCATTGGTAAAAACCGACATACCTAAGGAAAATTTGAATTTCTCAAACCAAAGTTAGGATGGGTAGGTTAATTATCACTTCAATATTTACTAGATCAACTTCAATTCCATACATAGATAGTTTATAGACCGATAATATTATGTGATGTACTATAAAATGTCACTATTCCCAATTTAGCACCATATTTTTTTGCTCGTGTCTTTCCAATTATAGCTCCATGTTTTCCAATAAATAGTTTAATGATTTTCTGTATATATAAAATTAATCCATACATAATTCCAAGATTCACTCTCCCATGTCAAGAAATATTTCCATCATACAACTTTGAAAGTTATATGGAGTGTTGAAAATGCTGAATAAAATTTAGAGATAATAAAATGTTCCATATAGACATGTGAATGTGCTCTTTTCCTGGTCCTCCTAAGTAATGGATACTCAATTATATATTGAGTAACTATCCATGAATAAAAAATGGCACCCTAATAGTCACCCTAGTATTTAGTACATTAATGGGATTATAAAATGATCATTTTGGGTGACATCATTTATCTTGTATAAATCTATACATACCCTCTATCCCATTATCATTTTCATGGGTATTAACTCATTCCTATAATTTAAGATAATTATGACTACACCTTTATTTGGCTCGACTTGCAAGGAGATCACCCATGGGATATCCGAGATCAGATAAATTATTTTGATATCTAAAATTTTAATCACTTCCTTTTTAATCACCTCATTTATGGGAGGGTTCAACCTTCATTTTGGTTTCCAAGATAAGCACCTTATGAGTGTAAATTATCTAAATATTCCATTTAAGATCATAAAACATCCACCCAATCACCTTTTTCCTCTTTTTAAAAATTGTAATATTTCAACATCTTGATTATTAGGGAGGCATGAGTTGATAATGACCAGTGATGTTTCCTTTTCCTATAAGTATACATATTTCAATGATGATGGAAGGGGATTGATTTCTAGTTGAGGGGATTTTAAAACTGGCGACACCAAAAGCTCGGTCTTCTCTCTATCTCCAAGATGTCCAAAATTACATCACATTACCAATATATATTTCTCTATATAGAAAAATAATCCACCACTCCCAGTTCTATAAAAATATACAATTATTCTTCATCTTGTTCTTCAATTGATTTAGAAAAACTCACATTAATTTTAACACACCCCAAGTAGTTTTATAGGGTGACACAATAGTCTTCATATTCCATATGAGAGTCTTGTTTCATATCCTTGATTAAATTATAACATACTTATTAAATGAATAATAGAAATATAATTTCCCCTTATCAGACATCAATTAACACTTTTACTATTTCTAGAAACAACCTTCCCAAAATCAGGGGTACCTCAACATGCTCCTCAATGTTAAGAATGATTATATCAGTTGAGAAAATAAATTTCATGACATTTAATAATACATCCTCTAAAAATCACTTAGTATATTTGATATATCTATCAACTAATTGAAGGGACACATAGGTGGGTTTGAATTATTCCAACCATATATTTTTGAAAACTGAAAGGGGAATTAGATTAATGTTATCCCCCAAGTCACATAGAGATTTCCCAAATTTATAGTAGGCAATGGTGCATAGGGTAGAGAAACTCATGGAGTCTTGAAGTTTTGGAGGGATTTCATGTTCAATGACTTTCAATCATTCCTTATTGAGGGAAATGGTGGGTAAGTATTTCATATTCCTTTTTTTTGAGAGGATTTGTTTCAGGAATTTGTTATAGGTGTGAATTTGAGTCAATAACTCAGTAAAGGGAATGTTAATGTGGATTTTTTGGAACACTTTCATAAAATTTCCAAACTATAATTCTAGATTACTTTGATCCATACATTTGGGAAAAGTTAATGGTGGTACATAAGGCTTTAATACCTCATTCTCTTTCTATTTTACCACTTCATTCCCCTTTGATAGACCTTTTTTTCTAATGATGTTACCTCAAGACCAACTTCTACTTCCAAGATTTGAGGAGTAAAATTATGTTTCTCACATTACACTACATTTTTCTTTATTTGATATGGTTTCAAGATTTATTTACCAGTCTATAAGGTTACCACCTTTTATTCCTATCAGGTGTTCTTTTTTGTGTTATCAGGAAGTGTATCAGTTGTCTCACTGAGAACTGATTTATTGCTCACGTATTTAGATAGTTTCCTCTTGATTCTAAAACTTGTTTCAACAGTGGTGATAAATTTATAAATCATCTATTTTAAGTTTTACTTCATCTCTAGTTTCGGTTTTTGATATACTTTTTGTTTTTTCTGAAAGGAAGGTTATTATGGATGGGGGTTTTGATACCCTTGTTGTTAATATGAGACTTTAATGTTTATTTTCTTATTTTGGTCTTAATAATGGATTCTGATATTGAGGTTAATCATACCTTAGAGGTCTTTTAGGTATTGAGTGTGGGGATTTTTACTACAATTGATTCCAACAATATTTTTTATTGTCTTTACATGCCATATTTTGATAAGAAGAAAACATATTTGTCCCATTATTATACAATACATAACTCACTTCACTAGTAGAGTGATCGATACTTGTGTTTGGACACTCTCCCATAACATTATTATCACCACACTCACTGTATATTTGGTTTTGGATAGATTTAACTTACGTGTTTGTGTTAAGTTAAAGTGAAACAATATTATTTGAAATAGAATCTAATTGTGTAGCTAAAATAGTGGTTGAATAAACATTTTGAATTCCATTATTCTATGTTTTATGCTTTGAGTTCTATTGGAAACTATTGACTGACATATCTTCCAACTGGTCAAATAATTATTCGAGTGACTTACTCATTACTATTACCCTAGCTACTATATCTACCATAGAATTTATTCTCATGGTGAGTCCACCATAGAAGGTTTGGAATTACATATATAATGGTATCCCACAGTTAGTAACTTCCTCAAAATTTCCTTGAATCGCTCCCATTATTTGTAGAGGGATTCACCTTTAAACTACTAAAATCTATGGATGTAATTTCTTAGCATCATGGTTTTGGATGGAGGGAATTATTTATCTAGGAATGATTGAGCAAGAGCTTCCAAAGTAAGAATTAAATTTTGTGGAAATCCCTTGATCCAATCTTTTACTTTGTTTCTCAATTAAAAAGGTAAGAGGTGGAGATTTGTCATATCATATGACACTATATATTAATGGAAAGTGTAAAAAATATCTAAGAAATTAGTGAGGTGAGTATTGGGGCCTTTACTTGATAAACCAAAAAAATTAGACAGTATTTTGAATAAGTTTCATGATGGAAACCTTAATTTCAAAATTTTTAGCCTGAAAAAGTGGCCGAATAATGATAAAATATTCTCCATGGATAGATGGAAATATATACTCCATTAAAGTTCATCGAAGGAAACATGTACTTGAGGAACTTGGAATATGTATTATTTACAATATTGTTAAAAAATTCCAATCAAAATTGCATAGGTTGTTGATTTTATGGTACATATATTTTCATAAATAGAGGGGTATTCTAGTTCCCCCTCCACAAGTATGATTTTTTTCCAAATCTATAGACAACAAATGGATCTTCCTCTTCCATGTTTATCATGGGGGTGTTTGGAATGTGTTCTCTCATAAGTGATCATCTTTATTTTGATAATTTTCATTTGATCTCTAGATCAAATAGGAGTATCTCTGATGATTCGACACTCCTAGAATGAGTGAGGTGAGAACTCATGCACTCATGGTCTTACACAAACATAAACAAAAAAATAATCATAAAAGGGGAAAATAAAAAGTAATAAAAATTGAAATGATTTTAAGAATACAATTTTTCAGATTTTTTATTTTTTTTTTAAAATTAAATGACCTAAAATTGATCGACAATACACCATTTTATGAGGTCCAAAACAATGGTGCTAGAATTTGATGTCGTTCTACTGACTAGTTATTTTTTAGAGACCCAAATTGAATTTTATCCAATTCCGTAATGAGAATTGTTGAAATATTGGGTTGATCCTTTAGAAAACTTGGGTATTTTCCAACTTGAATCCTTTTTTAATTATTTTAAGATTCAAATTGGTTTTCTAAAAATCATTTAAGATTAAATTGATCCAAATTAAATATCTTAATATTTATGTCATTGAAAACTAAAAAACGCTTAAACTAGATGTTTAACTTTATGATAAAGATGAATTAGGGCTATGGTATTTAATGGAGATTTATAAAAATTGTAATATTCATGTGTGTTTGTGTTAATCAAAACAAATTTCAATACCAGGATTCAATTGAATCAAAACCTCCTTGATCCAATATATTTTTATTAAATGTTTAAAAATTAGTTTCTTATTTTGACAACCAATTATTCAAAAACCTTATTAAATAAAACATTAAGGTGACAAAAAATGTATCTAATGGTTATATAAACATTCTTAATAATTCTAAAGATATTTTCTTGGAAATATATACAATTATTCAAAAACATTTTTAAATAAAACCTTAAGGTGAAAGAAAATGAATCTAATAGTCATAGATTAATTCACTATAATTCTTTCATAGATCCCTAAACATGTCATTATTGGTCTGATATGATATATCCAGTGAAATGATAGAGGATTACATAAATAAATTATGAAATTAATGTATAATTCACATTAAAACCACAAATAATAATTCAATTACACAAGAAAAAGTACATTGTCACCCACGACCCCAAACATAGATGGGAAGTTTTCCTATCATGATACAAATGATGAAAAATAAGCTCCACTTATAGTAGGTATACATGAAAGCAAGAAGAAAAAGGAAATCAAAGTATAAAACACTAAAAATAGAACTTCCTCTATTGATTTTCATCTCCCTCCAGGTTCATACTCTTACTCCCAGATGATTATTCCCTCTAACTGGTTAGAGATATCATTAATTATTTGACCCCCAATGTATAAGGATGGTTAGGGATTATAATCCCAGTTTAAAGGTAGTTGGGGAGGTAGATGAGAAGTGGGTAGCTAGTTATCCAAGGTCACATAGTTAAGACACATAGTTTAGTAAATTGTACAACAACCGTGCGATACATTATATCCACTAATCTTTGAGGCACATGGTTTTTGGGTGAACCCTCATGGTTTGGTAAACTGTGTAGAGACCTTGAAAAATGTATCTGTCCTTTAAATTTGAATTCCACATGGTTCTTGAGTGATACTGCATGGTTTAGTAAATTGTGCAGAGACTATGTAGATTTTACCATCTCTTCATATTATTCCTCACATGGTTTCTTGGTCTAAGGTTCATGGTTTCTAGGTTTTAGTAAAAACTTTTCGTAGTAGAAAAAGTTCCCAAACATCTTCATTTTGCCTATAAAACTATCATCTCACACCAAAATCATCCAAATATTAATTAATAGCCCATTTTGACCTACTAAAACACATTTTAATCATAAATACACGAAATATAAGTAAATTATCCTTTTTCATGGTGAAGTATACTATAATATTGGGTTATGAATGGAAGTGTATTAAACACCATGTTGGTTTTAGTATGCATGTGATGCATGCAGTTTCCACATCGTTCTACACTTGATTTTCATTTGTTACAAACAAAAGGGTTGGTTTTTTTATGGATGGTTCACCATATTCATTGAAGTGTTCAATGAATGATCATCAAATAGGCTGTAATGTTTAGGTTCCATGGATTACACTCTATACATTACATTATGGTCACCACTCTTCATTCAATGAAGAGAATTGAGTATTCCAATATAAGGATGTGATTCTTCTCCAGCTAGATATAGTGAAGTGGGTGTTATATTTGTGAATAATTCTCAAGCTATCCAAATATCTCTTCCATTCCCGAATCTCATTAATTAAAAAATGAAGGTTCTATCACCCATTCAAGCATTTGGGAGTCCTCATGAATTGTTCATGGATCCATTTTCTAGTGTTCCTTCCTCTAAGGAAGGAGGCATTCATCCGAATCTCCTCATAATTTTCATCAATATAACTCTACCAAAGAATAAGTATGTAATATTTTGATGTTTACATGTTTTATGTATGCTAATTTATGCTATATTTTTCAAATACACTTACAAATTTAATTCCTTGGAGATATATATGTCTGTGTTTGGGTTCACTTCCACTACTAAAGTTCATAGGATGATCCAATAAAACCCATCAAATAGAAACTCCAAGATGTGGATAAGTGTGTTTAGAAATCATTTTGGTAGATATTGGTCAAGATAATAATCTTATGGCATGAGTAGAAGTGGGGGTGGTGAAGGGGTCCTTTTATAAGTGTGAGGGGTGAAATTTTTTTAAATATAAATTTATTAATATAAAAAAATGTCATATTCAAGGAAAGTGAATCCAAAATTGATAATTAGTGGGGATAAGATAAGTTAAGTTAATAAAATACCTTATCCACCCATTTATTAATGAGATCTTGTGAGATTTTGTGACTTTATCCCTTGATTTAAAACTTTTACCTCATTTTACACTACTAGAAATATTACCTATACCCACGGTTTCAAACCATGGGTATAGCCCATGAAACCATGGGTATAGGCTATACCCATGGTTTCATGAACTGTGTGTTACCGAGGCATCAGTATATCCCTATACCCATGGTTTCTACATAACCATGGGTATATCCAAGAAAATTTTTATAATACCCATAGTTTAAGTAAACTGTGGGTATATATCTATAACCATGGTTTACAGAACTGTGGGTATAGTAGTAGATTTCACATATAATATAACTACAGTTCAATGAACTGTGGGTATAGATGCTTCTCCTAGGACATCAGCTGCCCACATTCCTACTTCCTACCATCCTTCACCTATAAAAATAATACAAACCAGGATACAAACCAGTTACAAATTGGATACAAACCAAATCTATAATTATACCAGGAAGAATCAAAGAACACCCCATATATATATTTTTCATATAGAGATTATAAAAAACCTACCTCTTCTTCAACCCCTTGAAGGCTCTTTGACTATGGTAAGTATTGATGAATGTATTCCCTTTTTGGGTAATGTTATTCATGGGAGTTTAAATATTGGATAACCAAACCCTAAAACTATAGTAATATCCTAGTATATGAAGGAAACTATAAAAATCAAACACCATATTAGGTGGAAACTAATCTATTATGGCCTCTATCATCATGAGGTCAACTGATAACCTTACCTTTGAGAAGACATTCCATGATAAATGAATATACAAAATCAAGAATAATAACTTAAATGGTTTTCTATACTACTGGTTCTCATGAAGTATGTTTAAGATAATCATAAAATTCTCAAGATTTATCATAATTGATTCTCAAAAAATTTAGGATTTCATTAATAAAAGTATCCATAAACCTCTCTATATGAAATGTCCAGTTTAGGAGTGGCATGAACATGGTGTGTGTTATGTATAAATGGATTGAAAAAGTATTGGTTATGTTTTGGGCATCTGGTATGATACATGGCTATGTGTAATGGTATGGTTAATAACTAGAGACTATGTGTGATAGGGGTATATTTGGAACTTGTAAATATAGTCAGGTATGATACCATCATCATATTTGATAGTTTGATTTTGATGTGACTAGGTAGGTGAATCCTATAGCAGTGAGTACCTATAGGTAAAATCAATTTTTTATGTCTATTATTTATGGTTATATAGAGTGGAAATATGTGTTTAGAATCATTATGGTGTTTTAGAAGTATGGTGAATGGAACAATTTAGTCTTGGTTAGGGTTTGTCAATGTTGTGTCCAGATATAGATCGAGGAAGAATCATTCTATAATGGGGAGGTTGTGATGGATTTGGTATTTGAGTGAGGCAGTTTAGTTCTAGGTTCATCCAGATTTTTCATAATTGGGAATATTTGAGCTATCAAAGGGGTCAATGAAGGATGAAGGGATGCATTTGGAAATATGATACTAGTTTCTGGACTTATATCGTGAATACAGAATCCACTAGGTACCTAGTGGAAATGTAATGGGCATATAGTGGGCCTAATAGAATTTGGGGGGGGGGGGGTCTGTTAGGTCGAACAACTACTCGGTGGATTTGGAGCACGTACCCAGTGTCCAGTTACCATGTACCTAAGGGTTATTTTAAATTTTAATTAGATTGATTAATTTGTTTTAATTTTATTTAAATGAGGAATCCTTATTTTTATTCCCTAGTGATCAGGGATCTTGAGATTCCCCCTTTCCCTTTCTATATTCTCTAACAAATAGGGTATATTGTCTATTAGGTGTTGGTTATTGGTTCCGTTTATTATAGGAGATTTTCATGGGTAAGCCTAATAATCCTTTGGTTCTCTCCATCGTATATTTATACTTTTTTCTTTGCAGTAGTGAGTTTCAACGGAAATAATAATTTTAGTTCTTTTTCATTGGTTTCTCAATATCTCCATCCTTGGGTAAAATTTGAATATGGGATTCAATGTAAAGGTCTCTAATAGTAATAGGTAGGTTGTGCCTAGATATTTATTTATTTTATTGGTGTGTTTATGAATTATACGATTTACAGGCATGGGTAGGGCCTTGTGTGTGATTAGGAATGGTAAAACAAATGATTTTCATTGCTCATGTAAGAAGCCCAAGGGTATACCAATGTGATTAATGATGATCTAAGCCATGTTTGGTCCACCCTTTCTTGGTTAGCATCTCGATTCTTGGTTAAAAAGTTTCCACATTATGTAATGGGAAGTATTATGGAATGATTTTATTTATATGGTTCCGTAGGAATATAATGGGTATGTATTGTGAGAGTGTGGGGTGATATGGTCTACCCAGGATGTCACACGTTATAATGAACCCTATCATGGATAATGATTGAGGTTTTCTATTTTTATTTTTCCCATAGGGTAATGATGATTTCCTCTCACCATGGGGCCAATGTCATTAGATTCGTGTGCATATGGGAAAGGGCCTGTGAGGTGGTATTGACCATTGGATTGTAGCAGTATCCATAATATTTTAGAAACATAGGATGATGGTGTTAACCATAAATTTAAAGGAATGATATGTTGAAGTTGGACATGATATCTTAGGGTGATTTATATCACCATATGGGAGTGTAATTCTCACCGTTTATGAAACTATTTGGGGATGTTGATCTAGGAATTAAATATTAGAATATGTTTTGTGGTTCGATGATGTCTCATTCACTAGCTAGTCATTAGTATGGTGATAAAATTTTTCTTTGTATGTGATTAGGGGTGATACATCATTATCTCTCTAGGTGAATTATGACCATGAATGCATAATCCCTATCCAACACTAGTCAAAACAGGTAGAGTACTCACCCATGTCTTGATTAGAATAGTGTGGAGTAGGCTATGTTGTTGTTTTCATTATAATAATTTCACTTTTTATGAACTCATATACATATGTATATTACAACTCCACCTGTGTTGGTTTTATATCCTACATTTTTTATCCCATTCCTGAATAATAGAGGATAGTTGCATTAGGTAGTCGACAACTAGTTTAAAACTTCATCGAATATTTTCATGACATAGATCAAATGTATCAATATAATAAAATTAGTTATTTATATAAAATAAAAATTCAACATTTCTCAAGTGCGGTTTCAAATGAGTACCTTCCAATATCCATGATCCTCGATATATTCCTATACATATACATGCTACCCTACTAAAAGTAAAATATATTCTAAACACATAATATCTTTAGTGTCAGTGGATGAAACTCTTCTGTAAATAGAATTTTAAATAATAACAAGGGTAGATTGAACTCATTGTGATTTTGAGTTATCAATGTATAAAAAAGATTAGTTTTTTGATGTAAAAGAATCAATGAAAGAATAAACATATGATCTCTGTGTTTCTGAACCATATAGAAAATGTGATTCATCGACACCAGTCATTTCTTTTCTATTAGGGGATTTGGATTGTTAGAAAACCTAGGAGGCCTCAACCACTGGAACTCATAAAGAACAATAATTATATGAGAAGTATCATTCAACTTAGTAGGGATTTGGATTGCTAGAAAATATTGGAGGCCTCTGCCATTGGAACTCATAAATTACAATCAATCTATGAGTAGTATCATTTAACTCAACAGGGATAACATACACTCAATGGGTGGGTCTACTCTCTTTGAAACTAGCTGAAGATCTACCATAAATTCATAGGTTGAGATACCTCCTAGTGAGGTCCATAAACTAATATATCATCATCCAAATATCTATCAACTGGATACTGAAGCACTAGAATAGGATCATTATAACTATAAATCTGTATCTATGTAGGTTATCTACAAGGTGACAACCTACATTTTGAAATCATGAACCTATGATTATTAAGGAATATCTATTTGACATTACCCATGGAGAAAATTGATAAAAATACAACTATCAATCTATATGATGCATATACTATCCTATTATTTCTCTCAAATGATAGAATATATTCTTGTGTCAAGTAATAAATTATTAGAGTCCTGGTGAAAGAATTTATTATCCTACCTTACTTATGAAGTGTTTTGTGGTGTATTAATAAAGCTCAAAATAGTCCAAAAGTATCATAGATAGAAAACACTAATCATAAAAGAGAACATACCACAACACCAAATGACATCTTTAATGATCCATAATTCAAAATAAGTTTGTGTTCAATCATTTGGTTAATTTATTAAAGCATATATTTACAATCAGAACCATATGAATCCCTAATGTACTTCAAAATTAGATAGAAATAAGATACGGTATAAAAGAAAAAGAGGGAAATTTAATGTTTTATAAACATTTGAAAGAACAAAAAATGGGTACAATAAGCATGATAAAGAAGGTATGAGAAAAAATAAATGATATTAGAGTTAACTTTTGGATGCTTAACAAAGTTACTTTACCTGTTGATCAAATTCAAATGGAACCATGCACTAATATCCCCAGCATAAGATGAACCAAACAAAAACCATGGATTTTCAAACTTGGTATTGAATTTCACAAACATGGATTTATAGAAGACAATTTGTTAAGAAGATAAAACACATTATAATGATAACACATATAAAATGAAATAAATAATAGGGACCACTTACCATATAATAATTTACATTTTTTCAAGCTCTGTCTAGTTATCCACAATGCACATGAGTTCCTATATCATTAAAATGTATCATAATTAATTACTAAATAAATCAAAACCAAAATATAAAGTCAATATAATCAAGGTAAATATCATTGAGAAGCACCAAAATTATGTAATCCTTCATATCAAGGTATAGATGGATCATAGATGAATCAGGCCCCCCATGAGAAAAAAGCTCAAATTTCACACACATAACCCAAGAGTCACATGGGTTGGCAACTCACATGACACATACAGACACTTATCAATATCTCATTTCCCTATGGATATTTAAATTTTAGACTTATATTATGATTCTCTCAAAATTTAACACATCACAAACAATAGATACTCTTAAATCTATGAAAAAAATACTCTATAAGTATATGATTTTGTGTTTTAATTTTTTTAAATGTATTGCTGTTTCATATTTTTACTATCTATGAACAACACAACATTGTAAAACAGAACAACAATACTCTATAAAAATGTACAGGTGTATTTATTATTTTTTCACATTTTCATAGACATGTAAGAGTATTGTTGTTTCAAATTTTCACAAACATTAATGGAAATAATGTAAAATAGCACATCACACATTACCACATCCTGAAAAAGAAATAGTTTGTATGGAAACCAAACATTTAAAATCATCACATATTCTTTCATTAGGTAAGGGATTAATTCAAAAATATGCAACGATATAGAAAAAATGTCAAAGTGAAAACATCAATATCAATATATTCCAATAAATAGATAACTAACATCAAAAAGGAAACATGATATGATCCTCTTATTTAATTGCATAGAGTATAAAACCCCGAACATGTGCAATAGATAAGGAGGTCAAAACCATTCATGGAAAGAACATGAAGGGAAATATTAGACGTACATGGGGCCTCTCATTGATTACCTTTTCCAGTCATCCATAGTAATGTTCTACATTCATGGCATGAAAAGGAAGTGTCAAAGAGGTAAAATGATGCAAAACACACATATACTAATAAGTATAAATCTTCATTGAATCCAGTAACTCTATACATACTCATAAATATACCTTGGGATAGTTGTCTCCATCGATATTTTGTAGCCACAAAATGAGTTCCCGTTCAGACTTTGTAAAGCTATTGAAACCATGAATAGAATACAATAGGGTGATGTGAAATAATATGGAAAATATAAACTACAACTAACAAATAATTTGGCATAAAACCAAACAACGAGAATGCACCACACCCTTCTCTTTTTCTTTCTCAAGATCAAACCTCTGTGCTTTCAAAAATATGTATGAATGGAACTAAAAGGAATTAAAAGATCGTATTACAAGAAAGATATAGGTTGAAGTGGAGGAAATGTATGTATAAGATTAAGGAAAGTACTATTGTTATTCTGGAATACTAGGCTGGACATATTCTTGATAGCATCCCTTTTAATGTTATGATTGTGGAGTAGATCTTCAAGGAAACCAAAGTCAAGTGATTATGAAAGGTGAATGCATTGAATTATGAATATGTAAAATTACCTAAAGAATTCCCATTTAACACCCCCGATGAAAACATAATCCAAAATTCTTTTCATTTCATGAAGAAATTCACATCATACAAGTAGTCCCCTAGTCCAAAAAAAATAAACAATAGCTCCAACACAAAACAAACCACACTGCACTTATAAATCAAATAAAACATACATGTATATCCAAATTCATACAAATAGTCAATTAAAGTTATTAAATTACTTGTACAAGTCTCTCTGCTAAGTCAAAAATAGAGGAGGTTAATATCCCCCATCTCTATCATCCCCATCCCCATCCTCATGTCCATCATCATCATCATCAGCAACATCATTAGCAACATCATCACCAACTGCACCATCAACATGATCATCAACAATCTCACCACCAACAGCAGCATCAACCTCCTCCTCACCACCAACATCTCTATCTACACCACCTTCATCGCCACTAGGAAACTCATAGGAATCAGTTGAGGAATCATTTAAAGAGCGCATTGACGCTATACATGAATGAAAAGTAGCCTCAACCTCTTATGGTAGTGACTGACTCAAAACTGAAAAAGATTTCATGAAATGTTCGTTCATAGACTTACTTCTTTTATTCTATTCTAAATCTATTTTATTAGCATTAACTTATTATATACATGATCTTTCCAAATCAGAGGTCTGAGAGGCTTGAGAGGATCCTGATGAGGAATAATACCTATAGGGTACGGTGTTTTTTCCTGGTCTACATCAGAATCTCCCCGAATGCTCCATACCTAATACCTGACTCAAATTATCATGCAACCCTAAGTTTTCACCTTCCTTCTCATCAAGGGCCTCCAAGGAAGAATGTGGAAATTATAAACAACATATTAAATTTGAAATTTCATATAAATATTTGAAATATAAATAAAAAAACTTACAATCTTATCTTATGTCTGTGATTTTATTGCACTTCCATCCTTTTTTTCCTACTGGAGAAAAATAATTTTACATGAGGTATATGACCTTCGATTCCCAATATAGTTTGTTGCAAATGATAAATGAACAAATATAAATTACAACAATATATAAGAAATGAATAAATATAGATTAAAGTAAGTTGCATCACAGACCTACAAACACTGAGGTAAATGAAACTCATAAATGATTGGTGGTTTTCTGAAGCATGTTTTAAGGAATTTTTCTAATTTTGTATAAAAAATATACAAGCCTTCTTTTGCTGGTATAATATTTCATTTCTAGGAAAAATGGACTAAACAAGGGGAAAATATGATGAATTTATGAGGACATGTTATCAATGAAATAAATTAGTGAATGGAATTCCATCAACAGTTCCAATAAAAAAAATTTATGAATATATTTTGTTTTAGTTATTTGTTGATGTTATTTCTTCTAGGTACTGAGGTGCGTGCTCTTGGGTTTGGTCCAATTGGCCATGCAAAGGTAACTGAGTAATAATATAAATGAAGAAATTATTTTAATTAAGATGAAAGTACATGATGATTCTCATGCTCGGGGATTGTAGTGCGCCCCAATGTGTAAAGATATTTCATTCCATCTTTTTTCTTTTTGTTTTTCTCTAACACTTCCTAAAAAAAAAAAAATAAATACTGGTAATATATAACAACCCAACTTTTTATTAAATACTTAAACAATATTTATTACATAAAATATTCACTTGATACAACATAGAAGATCGAGAGGTCTACTGTCTTTGGGGCTTAGGAACATTATATAACAACTTAAAACATAGAACACAACATCTTATTGAAAAATTCCTTTACATGACCACTACATTCCCTCGTACTTAGCATTTCATGGGATAACCTGAGGACATTCATAAGAAAAGGGTGAGATATAAAGCCCAGTAAGGGAATAAACAAGGAATAACATGAGGAATACAATACATGTTAGACAATAGGCATATCAATGGAGAACAATAGAAACATAAACATAAAGGCATGATAAATCATGATAATCATAACATGGAGATTTGGAAACAATATTTAACATGATATTAGCATGAGCCAAAACTCATTGCACATGGAGCATGAGTAAACCCTCATTGCACATGAAGCACGAGTAAAACCTCATTTCACTTGAATTATCATGATTCAACACTCATTTCACATGATGTATCATGATATTATACTTTAGCCAATGCATTAGAGTGCTATTAGGGCACACCCTTCTTAATCATTTCATTTTATGCATAAGTGTGCCACATGGATCATATAACATGGAATAAATCGACATCATAAGTTATTCAATGATTAAGTAATGTGGAATAAATACATTAAAGTACCATTCAATATGTATGTGCGCATAAAGGTGAATACCCTTGATAGAGACATGGGTATGGTATTCACTACACAATGATCTTGGCTTGGAAAAATTCGGTACAATTTCGGCTGCATAACGGTGTGACATAAGAATTCATAAAAATGGTTGATGAGAGAGAAATGGGTGTATCATCATACGTACATGAAATAGATAGTAAGGGGGTTAATATAGTTACATTTCCTAACAAAAGTAATGAAATTTAGATACATAATACAAAAGAATTTCTTGAATGTAAATGAGGAGAGAGAAATTCCTTACGGAATTTCGGCATGGTAACAGGTGTACATGAGAGGCATTATTGAGACAGAAATGGGATCTATCATTATTCAAACAAGAATAGGGAAGTATGGGGGAGGTGTGAAATCATACCCCAATATTTTTAATTGAAAATAAAAGGGCATAACAATCTAAGGAAACTTGGAAAAAAATAAGGAAAGTGAGAATCCCTTACTTGGAAGTGTGATTCCAAAGGCTTGAGTGAGGCTTTGGAGAGGCATATTGGGAGCTTGGGGTGCCTTAGGAGGATTCTAGAGAAAGGAGGGAATAGTATGGATGAACTCCAAAGGCTTTGAGTGAAGAGAAAGTGGGAGCTAGTGTGGGTTTATATAGGAAAGGAGAGGGAATTCTTTATTATTTAGGTTTGGGACACCACACATTAAACTAAAAAAACCAAAAACCAGTCCATGGTTTAAGCCCATAGTTTTTTCCAAAGGGGATTCAAAAACAATTTTTTATAAGGCCAATTTCCAAACTTTTTAAAATAATAGTGTTTCTTATATGGAGGTGAGTCACATTCTCAAGGAAAACAATTTAAAAATATAAAATGTTTTATAAGTCTTGAAGGGTCCACTAAACCTTTGTAAAATAAATCCAAAAAACCTAAAATCACATTATTTTAATGGTAAAACGTATATTTGCCGAAAATAATGTTTATAGTATTTTATTACATCACTATTGGGTCTTTATGATGTCATACAACACATTATATATTTAAATGGTATTTATTTTTTACCCAAAAATTCAACTGTCTCAGAAAATTATGAAAAAAATAACCATTGGATAATTTCAACATCCTGATTCCAAAAATAATATTAATTTTATCTAAATAATTTTCTAAATATGTGAATTTTTACTTTTAAAATAAAAACCGACATTTATCGAAAATTTATGGGTTTTGAAAAAAAACAGCTTTCAAACCTTAATAAAAATTACAATTGTATTCATAAAAATTATACAATCATTTATACTTAATAAAATTAATTTAATAATTATATTTTATAAAAATATTATTTAATTAAAAAATCCATTAATCTATCAAAATAGATTTCTTAGTTGAATATTAACTAAAAATACTATTTGTTCTTTAAAAACTATTTAAAACGTAACAATAATAAAATGAATGTGTATTCTTTATTATATACAAAAATAATTCACATAATCATAGTGATAAGGTCTTGTTACATAACCCCTTATAACACCCGCATAAGACCTTAGGGTAAGGTGCACGATGGTGACAGACTCTTGGGGTGGCTTGGATAAAATTGCTCGGGTGGTAATCTCTATCAATATCCACTTCCCCCGTAGGCGGTTCCCTTCAAGATTAACATGTTGAATCTCAGCTTGGGATTGGTCAAGAGTGAATCCTAATGATTCCACCTCCTTTCTAAGTTCTGACAAATGGGATTCATACGGGGCATGTCTACTGGATGAGGCCATCACTTCCTTTGTCTGAGTAAATTGGATTTGTTAAAGCCCTATATTTATACTAATCATGTGATCACTGTTCAATGGATATATTAGAAATGGTCATAATTCTTAATAGTATTTTAAAATCCAAAACATAAAACCAAATAAGTGCATACGTTTTACATAACCATAAGAAGACATTTAAATAAACCAAGTGGAATTTTCATTAATGAATTTTTGGGTTGTTACAATCTTCCCCCATTAATAAATTTCACCCTCAAAATTTCCTTTTCCCACACTAAAACAGATGCAGGTAACTCTACTTTATTACTTCCTCCGATTCCCACATCGCTTCTTCAAACTTGTGGTTTCTCCATATCACCTTGACAAGGGGAGCTGTCTTATTTCGTAGAACTTTTTCTCTTTGATCTAAGATCTTCACTGGTTTCTCCTCGTAAGAAAGATCATCCTTTAACTGTATCACCTTTTAAGAGATTACATGTTAAGGGTCTGGTATGTACTTCCTTAAGAGGGATACATGAAAGACATCATGTACTTTGTCCATGGTAGGTGGAAGTGCTAGTCGATAGGCCACAACCCCGACACAATCAAGAATCTCGAAGGGGCCGATGTACCTGGGACTTAACTTCCATTTCTTTCCAAAACTCATGAACCTATTCCATAGAGATATGTGTAGAAATACCATGTATCCAACTTTGAATTAAAGTTCTCATTCATGGTTATCCTCATAACTATTCTACCGACTTTGGGATGCCTTGATATGCTGCTGAATGGTTTTCACCTTCTCCACCATTTCTTTGACCATTTCAGGTCCCAGCAGCTTATGTTCACCGACTTCATCCCAACACGCCAGTGTTCTGCACCTTTTCCTATAAAGGTATTCATATAGTTCCATTCAGATGCTCGATTGGAAACTATTATTGTAGGATAATTCAACCAGTGGAAGATATTAGTCCCACCCTCCATTGAAGTCTATAGAACATGATCTTAACATATCTTCTAGTGTCTGAATAGTTTGCTCAGATTGGCCATCAGTTTGAGGATGATAGGTCATATTGAAGTTTAGTTTAGTACTTAGAGAATGTTGGAGACTTTTCTAGAATTTCGAGGTGAATCTTAGATCACAATCAGATACAATAGATAATGGTACTCTATGCAGCCTTACCACTTCTTTGATGTAAATCCGTGAAATTTGATCCAATGAGAAGTCCTCTTGAATCATGATAAAGTGATCTATCTTCATAAGACAATCCAAAACAACCCATATAGCATTGTTTCCTCTAGATGTCCTTGGAAGTCCAGTGACAAAGTCCATGGTAACATTCTCCCACTTCCATATTGGTATGGGTAGTTGTTGAATCATCCCCTTAGACTTTTGCCTCTCAGCCTTCACTTGCTAACATACTAGGAACTTTGATGTATATTCAGAAATCTTTCTTTTCATATTGTCCCAACAAAAGTTTTCTCTGAGATCTCAATACATCTTTGTTCTCCCGGGTGAATAGATAAGGTTGAGATATGCACGTCATTCATAAGCTCCATCTTTATCTTTGGATCAGATGGTACACATAATCGTGACCCAAATATCACAATTACATCCTTGTCAACCATGAACTATGATGATTTCCCATTTCTGATTCTTTCCACCCTTTTCAGAATTTCCACATCCTTTCTTCGAACATCCTTTATTTTCTCTAAGAGGGATGGTTGAGCAATCATTTGAGAAAGGATTTATGATGTTCCTAACTTAACTATTACCATGTCCATCCTATGCAAATCTAAGAAGATTGGATCCATCTAAATTCTCATCAATGATAGAATCATTGGATCCTTTCTACTTAGAGCATCCGCCACCTTTTTCTTTTTCCCAGGGTGGTAATGGATTGATAAGTCATAATCCTTGATGAGTTATATCCATATCTATTGATGCATATTAATCTCATTTTATGTGAATATATATTTGAGGATCTTGTGATCAGTATATATCTCACACTTCTCCCCATAGAGATAATGCCACCTGATTTTCAACGCAAAGATCACAACCACTAACTCCAGATCATGCATGGGATAGTTTTGCTCATGGATTTTCATCTGCCTTGAGGCGTAGAAAATCACTTTATCATTATGCATCAACACACAACCCAAGACCTTCTTCTAAGCACCAAAAAAATTTCTCCACTCATGGGTAATGTGAGCACGACACAGTGATAAACCTCATTTTCAACTCCTTGAAGATCTCTTTGCATTCATCACTCCAAGAAAACTTTACTCCATTCTAAGTTATCTTGGTAAGAGGGTTTGAGAATCATGAGAAATTTCTCACAAATCAGCGATAATATCCTACTAACCCCAAGAAGCTACGGATATTCGTTATCGATGTTAGCCTCGACCATCCATCAATTGTAGCTTTCTTGGAGGGATCCATAGATATCCCATTGCTTGTGATGATATGAACTAAGAATGAGACCTACTTTAACCAGAACTCACACTTTCTATACTTTGTATAGAGATCCTCCTTCCACAAGGTATCTAGTACAATTCATAGATGCTCCTCATGATCCTCCTTGATTTTAGAGTATATTAGAATATCATCTATAAATACTACCACAAATTTTCAAGGTAATATCTAAAAAATCTATTAATAAATTCCATGAAGATTACCGGAGCATTAGTGAGTTCAAAAGTAATTACTTTGAATTCATAGTTCTCGTATCTTTTATGAAAAGCACTCTTGGTGATATCTTCCTTCTTCAACCTTACTTGATAATATCCCGACCGAAAATCTACCTAGGATAAGTATTGTGCTCCACAAAGCTGATTGAACACATCATTAATTCATGGGAGAGGATACTTGTTCTTTATCGTGATTTTTTAAGGTCACGATAATCGATTCAAAGGTGCATTGATCCATCCTTTTTCTTGATGAAGAGGACTAGTGCACCCCATGGTGAAGCACTTGGGCATATAAACCCTTTATCCAGATTCTCCTGTAGTTGTTTCTTCAACTCCTCAAGCTCTACAATAGCCATTCTATATGGAGTCTTGGATATTGGAAATTCCCCAGGTATAAGATCAATTGAGAATTCAACATCTCTTCTAGGAGGAAGACCATGCAATTCCTTGGGAAACACTTCAGAGAATTCCCTCACAATAGGAATTTCTTCAAAGATGGTTTCCTCCTTAGACTTAGTCATCTTAGCTAGATACATGTGCTCATAGGGCATTAATATCCACTCTTAAGATGATGTAGATAAAGAAGATTCATCTTCCTCCTTGCACTTGTATAAAATCGGGGGTCGATTATCCATATGGAGAGTGATTTCCCTCTCACAACAATTTATGTTGGCTCTATATAGGGAAAGCCAATCCATGCCAATAATTGCATCAAATTACACCAAAGGGAGTATGATGAGATTCATTGGGAAGTTCAATCCACCGATTATGACTGGGGAGAAGCTAAATTCATGGGTTGCAATGATTGCCTCATTTTCCATACTGACCGACATATTCACTTCCATGATTTTTGGTGGTGTTGGGATTGTTCTAATAAACTTTTGGGATATAAAAGAATGCGTAGAACCAGAATCAAAAAGTACGTTCAATATTCTTGAATGAATAACTAGCATACCTATCACCACTTATTTTTCGGGGTTCACTTTGGAAGTAGTGATGGAAAAAGCTTTCCCTTGTTGCCTTGGAGGTTTTTGGTTGCCTCAAAAAATCCTTGGCTTAGAGAACTGATTTGCAAGATGCCCTAGTTCTTTGCAGTTGAAGTAATGAACAACATGTTGAGAGTCAAACAGAGCGTTCCTATCCTCTTCCACAGCCATGGGTTTTTCTTGTCAGTATTTAATAGCTAGGTGTCCTTCTATTCCACACCTAAAGCATTTCCTCGTCCCCTTTAAGAAATTTATGGGGTGCTTCTTTCTGCACCTTTGGAAAGTGGGGTGATGGATCTTCTTAGCACTGTTGGATTTATCCATCGGACTGAAAGAATTGAACTCCACCTTATGATTATTATCCCCATGATACCCCTAATATTTTACAATCTCCATTTCGACCTTGAGGGCACATCATACAATTTCCTCATAGTTGTTGAAGTCATAGATCGCCTGGGCTTTCCGTAGGCTAGGTTTCATTCCACCAAAGAAGCGATCAACCTTTCATTCAGGGGTAACGACAAAACCAGAGGCGTATCATGCAATAATTGTGAAGTTTTTCTCATACGATACGACATATTAATCATATTTTTGCCTAAGGGAAAGGAATTCACTTTCCATCTTAAGCCGGAGGGTGCGTGAAAAATATTTATTGTAAAACATTTTCTGGAAATCCTTCCATTCCAACACCTCGATCTCCTCCTTAGGCTTCGTATTTTTGATCAATTTCTACCATTGATCAGCTTCATCCTCTATAGGATAAGTAGCTAGAAGAACCTTCTCTTATTCAGAACATTGAAGGATGGGGAATATCTTTTCAATGGAGTTTATCCATTCTTCGACGATTGATGGATTAGATGATCCATTAAAAGTAGGAGGCCTTTGTCTCACAAAGCTTTCGATAGTGACTTGTTCTTTCTTGGGGGGGGGGGTTGAAATTCCTCTTGACCCATGTTTCTATTCAAATATTGAGTTAACTGAGAGAGTATCATGGTAAAGTTTGCGATTCCCACTCCCATCAGATTGGGGATGTCATTAAAAAAGTCATTGCATTGATCTTTACTTAAGTTGTTAGCTCGAGTCCTCCTATTACCGGCCATTGGATGGAATAAAAGGAAATTTAGGGGTAACACATAAAGGTTAATCTAAAGACAAAAACATATGAATTATAAATTACTTTTATTTCCTTAACTTATGAATCTATAAGCTTCAATATATGTTATCCATGATCTAATTTCTAATATGTATTTTTAGATGATTTTTTTTAAATTCCCTTAATAATGGTTCATACTAAGATTGTTAATTTAATAAAGAATATCCCCTAGGAGTGTAATAACCAAGAGTGTAGTAAGGCCTGTTGTCACGTACCAGGATACCCTGAGTCAAGCTCGAAACTCCTTGTCAGAGTTTTCACTCCTAGGTACATCTGTGACAGAGTCGCCTCTACTTTCTTGTATCCATACAGGGATGTATTTTCTTTATAAACCACTTACTCAATACTCACAAAAACTTCATAATGTTTTTATTATAATTATTCTTATCCATAATGCTTTCACTAGGGTTTTATAATCCTAATCCCAAAAATAAATAAACCTATCCTCTGATACCAACTATAACAACCCTGCTCTTTATTACATACTTAAACATGATTTATTACATAAAACCTTCACTTGATACAACAATGAAGATCAAGAGGTATAGTGTCTTTGGGTCTTAAGAACATTACATAACAACTTAAAAAATAGAACACAAAATCTTATTGAAAACTTCCTTTATATGACCACTACATTCCCTCGTACTTAGCACTACATGGGATAACCTGAGCACATGCATAAGAAAAAGGGTAATCTATAAAGCCTAGTAAGGAAATAAACAAGGAATAAAATGAGGAATACAATAATGTTAGAAAATATGAATATAAATGGAGAACAAGAGAAACATAAACATAAAGGCATGATAAAGTATGATAATCATAACATGGAGACGTGGCAATAACATTTAACATAATATTAGCATGATCCAAGGCTCACTGCACATTGAACATGAGTAGAACCTCATTGCACATGAAGCATGGGTAAACCCTCATTAAACTTTAATTAGCATGAGTAAACACTCATTTCACATAACGTATCATCATACTATACTTTACCCAATGCATTGGAGTGGTATTAGGGCGCACCCTTCTTAATCATTTCATTTCATGCATAAGTGTGCCACATGGATCATATAACATGGAATCAATCAACATCATAAGTTATTCCACAATTAAGGAATTTGGAATAAATAAATTAAAGTAACATTAAATATGTATGTGTTCATAAAGGTGAATAACCTTGATAAAGACATGGGTATGATATTCACTACACAATGATCTTGGCTTGGAAAAACGTGGTGAAATTTTGGTAGCATAATGGTGTGACATAAGAATTCATAAAAATGGTTGATGAGAGATAAATGAGTGTCTCATCATATGTACATGAAATTTAAAGTAAGGGGGGTCATATATATATATATATATATGTCCCAAAAAATTTAATAGAATTTAGATACATAATACAAAATAATTGCTTGAATGTAAATGAGGAGAGGGAAATTCCTTACGGAATTTCAGCATAGTAACGGGTGTACATGGGAGACATTAATGAGAAGGAAATGGGATCTATTATTATTCAAAAATGAATATGGTAGTGTGGGGGAGGTGTGAAATCATACCCCAACATTTATAATTGAAAATAAAATGTCATAACAATCTAAGGAAACTTGGACAAAAATAAGGAAAGTGAGAATCCCTTACTTGGAAGTGTGATCCCAAAGGCTTGGGAGAGGCTTGAGAGAGGATTCTTGGAAGCTCGGGGAACCTTGGTAGGATTATAGAGAGAATATGGAAGAGGTTGTATGAACTCCAAATTATTTGAGTGAAGAGGAAGTGGGAGCTTGGTTGAGTTTATATAGGAAAGGAGAGGGAATTCTTTATTATTTAGGTTTGGGACACCACACATTAAACTAATCAAAAACACAAACCAGCCCATGGTTTTTGCCCATGGTTTTTTCCAAAGAGGAGTGGAAAAAAATATTTTATAAGGCTAATGTCCTAAATTCTTAAAATAATAGGGTTGCTTATGTGGAGGTGAGTCACACTCTCAAGGAAAACAATTTAAAAATCTAAAATGTTTTATAAGTCTTGAAGGGTCCACTAAAGCTTTTTAAAATAAATAAAAAAACCTAAAATAAAATTATTTTAATGGAAAAACATATATTGACTAAACATAATGTTTATAGTATTTTATTACATTACTATTGGGTCTTTATGATGTCATACAACACATTATATATTTAAACGGTATTTAATTTTTACCCAAAAATTCAACTGTCTCAGAAAATTATGAAAAAAATTACCATTGAATAATTTAAATGTCCTGATTCCAAAAATAATATTCATTTTATATAAATAATTTTCTAAATATGTGAATTTTTACTTATAAAATAAAAACTGACATTTGTAAAAAATTTATGGGTTTTGACAAAAACGACTTTAAAATATTAATAAAAATTAAAATTGTATTCATAAAAATTATACGATCATTTATAATTAATAAAAGTAATTTAATAATAGTATTTTATTAAAATATTATTTAATTAAAAAATCCATTAATTTATCAAAATAGATTTCTTAGTTGAATATTAACTAAAAATACTATTTGTGCTTTAAAAACTATTTACAATGTAACAATAATAAAATAAATGTATATTATTTATTATATACAAAAAATAATGCACATAATCATAGTGATAAGGTCTTGTTACATAACCCCTTATAACACCCACATAAGCCCTTAGGGTAAGGTGTGCGATAGTGACGAACTCTTGGGGTGGCTCAGATAACATTGCTTGGGTGGTAATCTCTATCAACTTCTACTTCTCCTGTAGGTGGTTCTGTTCAAGCTTTACGTGTTGAAGCTTGGATTGGGCTTGGTCAAGAGCGAAGCCCAATGAAACCAACTCCTTTAATAGATCTAACAAATGGGATTTGTACAAGTTAAGTCTACTGGATGAGGCCATCGATTCCTTTTTCTTATTAAATTGGATTTGTTAAATCCCTATATTTATACTAATCATGTTATCACTGTTCAATGTCTATATTAGCAACGATCACAATTCTTAACGGTCTTTTAAAATCCAAAACATAAAACCAAATAAGTTCATATGTTTTACATAACCATAAGAATACATTTAAATAGACCAAGAGAAATTTTCATTAATGAATTTTTGGGTCATTACATAATAAGAATTAAATTTTATATACAAACCATTAAAGATTGGTATTACCTTAAACTGTTCAATCTTCCAATGTGCGATCATTTTTTGATATTGACTTTTTGGATTGTCAGGGTATGTGGGTACACCCTCTAAATCAGTACCCACTTTTCTCCTAAAACCTATATGTAACTCATGCCTGTATGACTGTGAGAACTCTCCAAGATCACTAAAAGTAGCAGATTTGGAATCTTCACCATTCGGAAAGTTAAACCAACTTTGCAATGAACATGTTAATTCATATAAATACATTAATAATATAGATATAAATTTATAAAATTTTCTTACCCATATCTGTTCCCATGCCCTATCCTTGATGTCATCACTGATATGTCTCTATGAGACTGGTTCTATCAGAAAAATATCATTGTATTTGGATAAAGTATCCATGAAACTTCTATAATGCCTAGAATTTTTACCCACAATTTGATTTTGAGGATTACAATCCACCATAATTTGAGTTTCGTGATTCCAGGCTTCCCACATACGAGTGCACCCATGTCACATACTGGAAGATCCCACCAAATAATATAAGAGGGGGAAAAAGAAGAGTTAAGTGATGATACAATAGGAAAAAAATTAAATGATATAATTTGACACATTTATAATAAAAAGACTGATGTAGGATCCTGAATAAACTGTGAGGCATCCATGGACTATGTTGGATCAACAGCCTCCGAAGGAAGTATCTGTTCCACTGCATACTCTGGATGATCTTCATGCACTGGAGTGGAAACTAAAGAAACAAACTTAATATATATAGGATGGATTTTAGGAAAAGTAGGTGGTGTAGACATTTCAGAATATGGGTAGTAGGTTTGGGGATACATGAAGGGATATGGATATGGTAAAGTTGGGTACATCAGTCGATTCAACATAGACATGGAAAGGGAAGAATATGATAAATGAGATGATGATGGGGGCATGGATGGGAACACCCTAGGAGTATCAAGTGGAGGACAAACATGTGTGGTGGATGGGATTTCCATTAATGGGTTAGTGTGGGAAGTGGTAAAATAGGTGCTCCATTTAGGTCTAGGAGGATCCCTGCTCAGACCCATGTTGGTTGGAGGAAACTCTAGAGATGTATATCCCTAAAAAAATTAAATAAAGGATATAAAAAATACAATATATTGAATACAGAAGATAAATATTACAATTATTATACTCACTAAAGGCATCCCACACTCACATCTATCAGGATCAACATTAAACAAACTCTTCTTGTGAGCTTCTGTAGTATTCTTTATAATCTACATAATAATGAAATGTACATTTTTTAGAAATAGTTTTTACAAATCATGCATATAACTTAGAAGTCAAAGAAGAAAAACAATGTCATAAAATCTTTCAGTAATGATAATTTAAAACCAAGTAATATATTTTTTAAAAACCTCTTTTAAACCCAGTTTTCCAAATTGAAATAAATATAATTAAATAAAATGAAACCAAACAATACTAAAACAAACATATCATTCCAAACTAAAACTAAATTAAATTAATTACATTAATACCAACATTAGAAATTCATGTCAAGGTAAAATAAATGAACTATTAACATATATGGTTACTTCTATATATTACCCTCCACTACCTCATGTTCAACATCAAATCTCACAATTGAACAATTTGTGTCATCAAATGAAATATTTTGGTCAAAATAGATGGGAAAGTCAAAGGTGAAAATTTCATCTCCATCATCATGAAAAATATGTCTTGGGATCACTTCATTAATGACACCATAATCAGGTCTGAGATGATCTTTCACATAAAACACTTGTTTTTCCATTAATGGAAAAATGTATGGTTTATCAGTATATATGAATCAACTCATGTCAATAACTCTAAATGCACAATCATAAATAAATGTACCCTATCGTGTCATTGAATCAAACCATTTTCATTTCATCATAGTGACTCGACCTTGAGAGTAATAATCCAATAACAATATTTTTCTCAACCAGTCCATAATAATACACATCTTCATATCGAGGTTGACTATCTGATGCACTGACATAAAAATACATCATAGCATTTAATATAACGCCATAATGTTGTGTTCTCATTTTCACCACTCTATCAATTGTAACAAATTTATATCTATTTATTATTAAATATTTGCAGTCACGAACCAAAGAATTGGGACAGAAAACTAACTCTCTTAATTCTTGAGAAATAGAGTCAATAGGTAAACTCAATACCTAGAATAGATACGAGTAATACAATTAAATGGATATCTATATATTAATCTATTTAAAGTAATGGTCATACCTTTGATTTCAACCAAGCTGGAAACTCTTGGCTATGAAAAAGGCTCTCTCCTTCTCAAAGGAAAAGATTCATGAACTCTAATTACAATTTGTTTATGTTATCTACATAAAATGATAATAAAAGTCTAAGGTATATGTGAAATGACATAGTATGAGATAACATATAGATATCTAAATTACTTACTTGATATAGTCATTGAACAAACCAAAATTAAATAATACTGTGTGATGTGCCATATCCCACTCTTCAATGCTCAATGTAACCAATGTATATGACCTGGAAATTACTTATATTTGGGGAAGAGATGGAAAAGAGGGATTAATTTCATTATACTTCTCATATTCATTTCTCATTGGCTGATTATGTCTTTTGATCACATCAGACAGATACATTGAACAAAAATCCATACATTCTTAGGCCAAATAACCCCTCACAATAGATCCTTTAGGATAATTATTATTTCAGAAATATGATTTCATTGTGCACATATTTCTTTCAATGGGATACATCCACTGAAAAGAGACCAGTCCCCAAATAAGTGTCTCAGTTGGACAATGAACTATTAAATGCAATATGTAGGTGAAAAAGGATGGAGAATTTTTTTCCAACTCACATAGAATTAACAACGCCTCTTGCTGATTTTTTATCAAGAATAACTTAGATAACCTTTTAGCATAATGGTATCTAAAAAATGGAACAACTGAATCACTACCACCCTTACATTATTAGATAGAAAATTCCTAATTGTTATTGGAATCAATTCATGAAGAAGGATGTGATAATCATGATATTTTAGGGATTTTAGTTTCAAATATCTTCTGTTGACTTGTTTAGATATGTTGTTGGAATAGCCATCAAGAACCTTGATATTCTCCAATACTACTACAAATTGATCTTTCTCTACCAATGTCATCACATAAGAAGCACAAGTAACTTTACATTTGTTTTCACTGATACACACAGGATGAAGTTCTGGTCGAATACCCCAATCCAACAAGTCCTGATGAGATTAGAAGTCATATTTGGTATTCCCCTTGATATTCAGAAGAATTAAAAGCAAAATTTCATATATATTTTTCTCAATATACATTACCTCTAAACAATGAAGTAACAAATTGGTAGAACAATATGGAAACTCAAAAAAAGTACTTCTCTTTTTCCAATTGTAAGTGGATTTAGTGTCAACATTATTCCTATTTTTAGATTTTAACTGACCTTTACCTAATGAAAAATTAAAATCTTTCAATTCATTATGCACATCACTTAATGACATATGTTGAGGTGGTTGTTCAGTGCCAACAATTTTATCAAACCTTCGTCGATTCTTCCTATATTGATGATTCATTAGTAAGAATCGTCAATGCCCCATGAAACTAAAACTATGATGATATTTAAGAATTATCAATCATGTATTCTTCATACAAGTGGGACATGATAGTTTTCCCTTCATGGTCTATCCAAACATCATTTCATAAACATGGAAATCATTTATGGTTCATATAAGGGTAGCACACATCTGAAACGTATTCTTTGAAGAAGCATGGAATGTCCGCACACCCAAATACCAAATTTATTTAAACTCTATTATTAAAGGCTGAAAGTAGATATCAATATAATTACTGGGATAAGAAGGTCCAGATATCAATGTAATCAGGAAAGTGAAAGGTTTTTTCATGCATAACCATAGAGGAAGATTATAATCATGAATAAAAATTATCCACATGCTATGAGTAGTAAGAATCTGACCAAATGGATTAAAACCATCATAGTATAGACCCAACCTAACATTATACACCTCATATGAAAAATCAGGATGTTTTACATCAAATGTCCACCATGATAATCCATCTACAGGATGAACCAACTCATCATTACCTTTAATTCTCTCAAAATCATGCCATTTCATATTAGATGAGATTTCCGCAGACATGAATAGGTTTTGAAGTCTAGGAATCAATGGAATGTGCCACATGAATTTCTATGGCACATGAGATGGTGTTACATATACATTTTTCTTCCATAGAGATATACCACATTCTTTACAATAATTATGATAAGCTATTTCCTCCTAAAATAAACTGCAATCTTTCAGACAAGTATGGAATTTATTAGTAGCTAATCCAAGCTGCTTAATTAACTTCCATGCCTTGTAATGATTTGACGAAATATCTACACCATTTGGAAGCATTTCCTTAAAAAATTTAAGAATATAATAAATGGAGGTATTAGAAATCCCATACATGGTTTTCCCATGATATAACATCATTAAAAAATTCCATCTTGGTCATTTTAGTACATTCCTGATATACTGGAGTTCTGGAATCATCCAATAAAATTTTCACCCTCTCAACATTTTCTTCAATATTTTCCTCATGTGTACTGATATAATTTCCTTCTTGAACTGGCGTAATATCTCTCTCAGGATGATGTACAAATGGAAACCGATAAAATATCAAATTATCCATGTCACTTATTTCATTTCGTTCATGAATAATAGAAGATTGACTCATCTCTCCATGGTGATACCAAACATAATAGTTTGTTTGAAATCCAAATTTCATTAAATGGTAGCTAACTTCTTCCCATATTAACCGTGGTATTCCAAAACATTTATATCATGGACACTATATACAAATTCCATCTAAATAATTATTAAATAAAAAATATAATAAATTCTCTTAATTATTTTGAAACTCGGTTGAAATCTGATCGGTACAATACATTCAGCTTCTATCCATTATATAATAAGGAAAAAAAGTTATCTTCAAATTAGAAATGTAAACCATAATTAAAAAAATCATTATAAACAATTTTATTATTAAATTAATCAAAGAATACTAGTATCTAGAAAAAAAAAGAATAAGAGAAATAATATATGCTATAAGTGAGGAACAATATCTATTTTAGCACTAGATTCAAAAGTGTAAGACTGGAAAATCATATTTAATAATTAAATGGACATATTTACGTGAGGCTATATTTTTTTGTTTATTTTAATTATGTTTTTAGCATAAATCGGAATCTCATTATGTGAATATCATCTTTATCAATTAATTATTTTCAAAAAATACACAATACTTGTAAATTGTGTCGAGAATGTCATTTTTTAAAATAAACTATTAAAATATCATGGATTTGGTAAATAATAAGTTTCTAACTCTTATACTCCCCTGGTATTATGTTTAACATTTAATAGTATACATAATTAATAACTCTTTTGGTCTAAAAAATATTTGATGTTCAATAGTCAAACACTAAGATCATTATTCTTCTATAATCCATTGTGAAGAGTTATTACTATCAAATATATTATAAAAATAAAATCAAAGAGGCAAGATCTGAACTAAATTGTTGTTATTATAAATAACCAAACAATGACATCAAGAGGGATTGAATTGAAGATGAAATAAAACTCAATTTTTATCCCACCCGATAATAAAAGTTTATTAGAGGACACAATTTCTAATAAAATATAATACATCATAGCATAAAAAATTAAAAAAAAAGGATATTTACTATAAAAAATAAAACTATTAGAACATAAAAACTTAATAGTTAAATCTAATTCACATTTATATTGCAAGTGCCTTATTTTTTATCACCAATTTCAACCCTTTCAGTATCAGAGATTAAATTCTTACCTATATCCACTAAAGGGATGATCAATAAGGTAAACCATAATGGGCCAAGAAAGGTTCTGTGTCTATGATAGAGTGGTATGTGTCATTATAGTTTAACTATACCATGATAATGTTATCATCCCATATCTAGCTAGAATCTAACAGACAATCCCTTTTTTAGATCCTTTAAAACATAAAATTATTAAATTTCATAGTCGTTAATCTAATGGAGTTATTTTTTAATGATTCATTATTGGGTCATGAATTCCTCCTACAATAAAATCCATAAATAATATGTGAACCAAGTGTCTTGTTATGAAGTGACCATATATAGTACCTCATACAATCAGAAAATATAATTTATTTATAACCATCAAAATCCATATACTAAACTCTAACCATGAATAGGGACATAATATTATTACATGATTTAGTGTCAAAACTAGAAAAATATTTACTATGATTGGTAATATGTTATGATAATAGATTCTCTAATATAATCCTGATCAATTACTCCATACAATCTTATCCAGAATAGAGAAGATTATACTTTTTGATAGTCCAAGATGAACCGAGTATCATGTGAACTTACAATGATTTATATATACAAAAACAACAATTATAACTATTTTTATGTTTTGAGAAAACCAAAATCAATCATATATCAAAGATAAATGAAAAAAATATGAAATGACACAAATTGAATCAACAATGATGTCATTTTGATTTAGAGAGATAAAATTTGTTTTTAGAACCATGATAGAATTTTTTGGTACCCTTGACTTTGTTGTTGTTGAGGTATCCAACCAATGAAATTATTTTGATGATTACAATCTACATAATTATCATCTTTTAAATACACACCTTGGATTTGGTTCATAGTTATCATCACATCCATATTCTTTTTCAAGAAGTCTAGTTTTTCAAAAACCCATCCATTATTTTCAACCATATGGACTCATAAATTTTGTCTATATTCACCTTAACATTGGAAGATATTTCTCACCATGTCATATAATAATTCAAAAATCTCTTCTATTTATTTCCTCATTAATAAACATACATTTGCAACATATAATATTGAACAATTACCCTAAAAATGATCCTTATATAATGTTTTTATAATAAAACACAACTTTATACCATGATGGGGAAACTTTTGAACCAAGTATTTAAACATATCCCATGAAATATAAATATATTCATAATTCAATTGATTAAAATTTAATATATTAGTATAAAAATCCATATACTTTTAGGGAGGGAAAAATCGAGTCAAGAACTTCCATACCAAGTCATCCCAAGCAGTTATAAAGTGTTATGGAATAATTTGGAAACATTCATGGGATTTTTCAATAAATTAAAATTAAAATAAGTTCATCCTTAACAAATAAATTGAAACATTATTGAACTTAATTGTATTAAAAAGTTTGAGAAAACTACCAAGGTGATAGTTTGGGTATTCTTGAGGTAGTTTGGTGAATTGTATCAAGTTTCATATCATTTTTATTATTGTTAGCTTTATCTAAAAGTGGTTTATAGTGATCAGGGATACATGAATGTTTGGATAAAATCCCATTAGTGAAGTTTAAACATAATTTTTTAGAGTCTGTATCCCCATATATATTATTTTCATCACTAGGTTAGATACTTATTCCCTTTTTTCTCCTTCCATGGTATCTTCCTTGACCTTCCTCTAATTTCGTATGCTCTTATCTATCTCAGGGTCATAGTAGAATATTTATTATTTTTCATTTCCATAATTTGAGTGTTGTGAATCAATGATACAACCATAAACTCTTAGAACTAGAATAAAAAGTGTAACAGATAAATAAAAAAGTGAGAGTTAGAATGAATTCTTAAATATCCTAAAGCATTTGAGAAACCATCCCCAGAAACCTCTAAAAACATGACTATTCCATGGGGCATAACTAATTCCCATAGGAAATATAGTTTAAAAAAAACAAGAACTCAACCAAAACACTAACTACTAAAATGTTTTATTATGTAGAATGATCAAAGTAGAATTGAATAGGATGGATTAAACAAACATGGAATGATTTGGAAATAATGAAAATGATAATGGTTTTCATTTGGAAACAATCATTATAGAGAATAATACCATGCTTTGTAAATTAATGTTCATTCATTAGTGGAGTAATTATTAATTAATTAAAAAAGATGTTGTTCAAAATAGATCTTAGTGATCCCCCTCCTAGGTAACAATCTATCTATTTTAATTATGCTATTTTTTTACTCTCATGTACTCCAGTTAATCAACTAGATAGGTAACACAATACCATGTTTAAACATATCAACCCTATCCCACCCAATTTTCATGGAATTCACATAATGTTATTGTTTATGTATTTAATTTAAAACCTCACTACACCCTTGATGGTCATGGGAGGAAGAAGAGGATAAGATGTATGAATAAAACAATTAAAGAAAAAATCCATACAAAATTAATAATACAAACATAATACACTAAATAAAATTTACCATAAATACATTGATTGGTACTAAAATAGTTTCCCCTCATATTATTTATGAGAAAATGTAAAAATAAAATAAAATAATAAATAACCTAGTAATATAAATATCCATGAAAACATTCCCTAGAAAATATTCCAGAAGTCCCAATTGAAAGTCCCCTCCATATCTTCCTTTATCCTCAATTTATAGACAAAAATTAATTGATTATATCTAAATGAATTATCTTGTATCACCTATATTTTTTTTGTTAATTCTCCCAATATTACTCCTAATCTTTATCCACTCAAGTTGTAATATCTATCTCCACACATACTCCTCTATTATCTTCTTTCAAATTATATCTGAAGTTGTTTCTAGGAGAGTGATATGTTTATCTGAGATTGTATCATCCATATCTATTTATATTTGTAGCTTTTATCTCCACTTATAATCTTTTATTATCTCAAAATTTTATCGAATTTGAACTACTTAAATATAATAAATTTCCTATATTCATGATACCTCTTAAAACTCCCAATAATATTTTCATGTTTATCCAAGATATAAGATCATATATCTCTATATATATTGTATAGATAAAAACTCTATAATGTAGGAGGTGTACTACAGTGTAGAAGAACTCACTTGACCTCAAATTCCATATGGTTCGGACACTACTATATAGGATCATCCTCTATAAAAAAAATCATGATCCTATTTATTCAATTCCCTCCATATCATAGAATCATTATATGCTGAAAAAGTCATTTCTAGTATTTTTTATTCTTCTTCATCTTTTATCCATGGTGAAAGAATAATTATGTGGTGAAATACTCCATGATATAGAAACAAACTCATCTCTATTGACTATAGGGTCTCTATGACATATTTGAATACCGAATTAAAGACCTCATGCTAACTAGACATTATTCATAACTATTTTTATGTTTTGATAAAACAAAAACAAATCATATATCAAAGATAAATGAAATAATATGAAATGATACAAATTGAATCAACAAAATTCAAACTAAACAATGAATCAATTAACCATACCATAATAGTATTAGGGACTCACTATCAAAGAATACCCAAATCAAAAAAATGTAGAAGGGGATCCTCGAACTAGGCGGGATGCTCAACCAGAGTGGATGATCGAACTAGTAGAAGGTGAAGCTCAACCTAGGGTAGATTTTTGTTGGGTGAGGGAAAGCTCGACCTAGGAGGGGATGCACGAATGAGGAGGGAATGCTCAACCAAAGTAAGAGGAGGTGGGGGGATGCACATCAATCAGAGGAGGAGGAGAATTGGGGGTGTCCGTCAACCAGAGGAGGAGAAGTGGCATTGGGTGAGGGAAATGTGTGGGGAGGGAAAGGGAGCCACAAGGGGGGGGGGGGTGTTACGGTCTAATGACCGAGGGGGGTGAACCTGGGTGGGGAGAAATTATTCACCCCTCTATACCAATTGTTGAGTAAAAACCATTGGTATAGTCTTTATATACCAACAGTTCATTCAAAACCATGGGTATAGACAAACCCTAATTAGGCTATATCCACAGTTTTATAAACCGTGGGTACAACTTCATGGGGTTAGACCCTCTTTCCAGTAGTGTTAGCCTTTATAAACTAAAATTAAACTGACCTTATTAAAAAATATTTATTATTATGATTCTAAATATGAAATACATTTTATTGAATTCAATTTCTAAAGTTGATAAAAAATAACTTCAATATAAGTACTCATAACACAATAAAAATATTTGTTAGAAAAAATGTATTTTTAAGCATAAAAAGGAATTTATAATTTGATAGTATTGATTCCCATGAAATTTATTGGTTTATGATTTAAAAAATGAGGGTTATTTGTCTTTTAAACTAATCTAAAACCAAATGGAATCTTGTAAATACTTAATTAAAGTAAAATGACCATTTTTTTTATTAGAATAAAATATAATTTAGGTTAAAAAATGTCAAATATAGACTTCTAAATTGAAAAAAATATTTTTAAATGAATTATTTTTCTCCGTAAATTAATTTTTGGTTAAGAAAAATGTTTCTTAAATTTTTAAGTCATTATTATATCATGATTATGTCAGAAATGTTACAGTTTTTATAAACACTATGTTTTTACTATTCATAAAAAAGACGTATTTTTAGAAAAATATAAAAAATTCATCTCAAGATAAATTTGATGTGTTGATTCCAAAAATAAAATTAATTTTATCAAAATGATTATATAAATATGGTAAATTAATTTTTTTAAATAAAATCCTTATTTATTGAAAAATATTACTTTTTTTGACATAATAAAAATTTTGAACCTTATAGAAATTAGTTATGAAAACATAAAATTAAATTATCATTTATATACTAATAAATATTTTTTTATAAAATAATTTTATGAAAATAACTTATATTTCAAATAAAAATATTTTTTAATGAAAAAAACTATATTCTTTTAACAAAAATAAAAGAATGGTTTATTTATGTAAAACATTTATTTTATCATATTTAACACTTATATTTAATTATATTGTGATTTATATTTATTATATTTTTATTTTCTAAATATAATTTTATAAATTAATATATTAAAATTTATAACTCCCCGTTATGAATTTCTGGCACTCACTTGTTTATGCTTTGTTTATCGTACTTGTTTGGGTGTGTTTGCGGGATTATCAGGGATAGATATCCTTTGTTGGAGAAAATGACCGAAAGTTTAGGGATGAATGTTTATTTGAATTAATGGAGTATGGGTATAAATTCATCAAAGACTTAGCTGGGTTTTTCCCAAGTTTGGAGAATGCTTAGAGTGGGGTCTTTGAGTTTTCTGCTTAAAACTTATAGTTTATGTAGTCTTCTAGGAGATTACATGCCATGTAAAGGTATTACATGCCATGTAATTCCCACTAGGAATATTACCTGAAATTGGTTTAGGTAATGAAGGGTTCACATGTCGTGTACTGGGTTCACATCATGTACTATAAAAAATTGGGTTTTTAATGAAAATGTGATAGGTTTTTCAGTGTACTTGAGCTTTATGGATTATATGACCTGTAATGATATTACACATCGTGTAATCATTGAGTGATGGAATTTTAAAGTGATTCAGGTCTAATTTATTATTTCATTCATTACATCCCTTCTCCCTCTCAACCTAGAATCTCTCAAGAGTGATTTTGGAGACCTCCAACCCTTCTGGATCATTTCGTTTGAGGAATGATCATTGTTTCAGTTTTAGTGTATTTCTATAAGAAAAAATTCCTTCTAGATATTCTTTGGATTTAGTTTTGGCTATTATTATGTTGAAATTTATGACAATATAGAGTTTTCTATTGATCCATTTTAGTTTTTTGGTATTCCATGTCTTTTGAAGGTTGTTCTCATGGTTTCCAATCACCTTTTCCAAAGATAGATAGGTTTGTACAATTTTGAGGCAGGTGTTTCTATAAAATGGGTTAATTTGATTAATTTATTATCATTCCTATAAATTTCCTTTGGATTGTTCAATTATTTTAAGTGATATGTTCTTTCAAAGTATTGTTTTTAAAGTAAAATGTTTTAAAATAGGTTTTTATTTTAAAAAATATTTCTTAATTTGGAAATGGGTTTTCAAACATCAAAGGGTATTGGATTATATTTGAAAAAGTTTTATAAAATTTTGAGCATGGGTTTGAAATTATATTTAGATAATTGGCACATTTGGAACCTTGGATGTGTCGGGAAAGAGACATGGGTAGCTTTAGTGTATATGGCACCACTATGAGGTAACCTTTTGGATATCAATGGACTGTGGGAAGAATCGATATTGGTTGGGTCAAACGTTATTATTGTTTAGGATATTGAGTGTCTCGTACATATTTTCTTATAGTCTAGGGGCCACTATGAGGTTCTTTTTCATTTATGGTTATTTATCCCATGATTTTTTTATCATGGATTATTTCTCATAGGTTTTTATATGATGTTGTATCACATAGATTTTCATGATAGGTTATTTCATGGATATGTGTTTACTTTCCTACCTCTTGATTCATGGATATTATTTCCAGTTTATGTCACTTCTACTTGTCATATTTTTTATTTGAGAATATGAATTTTTTTATCAAAACCAAAAGGTAAAATTATTTACAAATGAATTGGATTTATGAAAATTATTAATAAAACTATTTTCTTTTAAAAACTAGAACTGTTACAGTATTGATATTAGACCCTACATAGAAACTATGGTGGTATCCTACTAGGATTTGTGTTCACACCCTAATTTTGAATTTGGGTGATTGTATATGTTGTATTGGAAGATACAAGTAAAGGGAAGGGTATAATGTAACATGCCAGCTTCTCCTTTGGTATTTTCCTTCATAGCAGGGTGGTTTAGAGGTGATTGATGGTCACATGGAGACTTTTTGATCTTATTTTATTCATTATTTCATATTTATCTAGTTTGAATTGGATTTTTTGGATCTGGTTGTGTCTTTTTCTTCTATAGAATACTCTAGTTGTATGTATTTTTTTGTTATATGCAAGACTTGTTCTGTTTTCTTGCTTCACCTCACCATGTGATGACTGACTTGGGTGTATGGTTTGGATGACTCGAGTTGGTATGTTATAATTTTATATTAGAGGGAAGGCTCATCCTAAAGTGTGTTAAAACTTCCTAAGTTTGGTTTTATGTATTGGGTAGACAAGTGTTAGGACTGTTAGAATTCATATAGAATGCGTGGAAAAGGGGCATGTCCAGCTCACTTCTGTGATTGAATTCGAGTCACCATGGGTGTTAAAGGACTTTCAACATGCTTTAGACTTGGGGTTTGAGGTAATTTGAATGAAATATATGGAATTATTATTTAAATTAACACATCCCTTTTTGGAAATTCCTTTTTTTACAGAATTATTAATTACTCAATTTTTTTTAAAGAATTGATTTGAATTCTGGAAGTGGTCCTAAGATTTTTGGAATGTTCTTGTGATATAATTGGTTATTGTATTATGTTTATTAGAAAATTACTCTAATAATAGATCTTCCAAATACAAGAGAGGAAGCTATGAGATAGGTTCCTCAGGATAATCCTCTAGTGGACCCTTCTTTGGTAGAACTATTATGCACACTATTTATATTCTGGGTCAAGTGGGTCTCTGGAACCCAAGATGTGTGGTGGGTAATAGTGCGGAGTTTTCTAAGTTTCATCCACCCATATTATATGGTGATAAAGGGACACATGAATTTGATTATTGGCTTGAGTAGATTGAGGGGATCTTTAATTTATTGAAGACTCCTAAAGACTCAAAGGTGTGGTTTTCCATCTATGTGCTTGATGGACTGAGAAGGAGATGGTGAGACACTATTGTAAAAGTTATGTTGCATGAGGACAGTAATTTTAATTCCTTTAAGAAAATAAATAACCAACAGTTTTACCATAAAAAGTTACATAAAAAAGACCCAGGAGTTTCTAATCTTAGAGAAAGGGGAATATACCGTTCAGGAGTATTCTACTTATTATTTTTCTGAGTTGGTGCATTTGGAATGAGATCTTATCACTAATGGTTAACTTAAGGCTCAGAGGTTTGAGTTGGGACTGAGGCATAATATTAGGTTGATGCTGATTCTCATGTGCCTTCTGACATTTGTTGAGGTAGTTGAGAAGGAAGCCTTGGATAAGGTATACATATCTAGGAATAGAGGTTTGGGTGGAGCTTCAGTTAGTGAAGTTATAATCTAGAGTGTATCTTCTGGCTAGAAGAGGAAGAGAAAGGGTGATTAATTTTATTCAGGACCAGTTATATGGTCTTCTATAGGGTAGAATCAGGTTGTTTCTTATCAGTGTGGGTGGTGTGGTCATACCAGACCTAACATTATGGAGGCTCCTAGGACTTTTCATCACTACATATTATTGGGCCATCATAATCATTTATGTGAAAGGATGTCCCAGGGTAGTAAGTTAAGATCTTATCCTACCAAGGGTTCATAGGTTCTTAATGATGTTTCAAAGGGTGGTGGGTAAAATCCTCATTCTAAGGGGGATGTTCATGTAGTTAATACTAGATGTCTTTATGCGACTAAGTATGCACAAGAGGAATCTAAAGTAGGGACAAATACTACTAGAGGTACAATGTTTATTTTTTATTCTATGGTTCTAGGTTTGTTTGATACAAGTGTTACTCATTATTTTATATCATTAATGTTAGTTGAAATGTTGGGATTGTGTTCAGAACTTATTCCATACTTGTTAGATATTTCCACACATTTGGAAAAAAGGTATGAACAAGGTTTCAAGTGTCCCATGTTTCAGGTGATGATAGAAAACTTTGAGGTAGAATGGAACTTCCTGGTGATTGATATTGACACCTTCAACTTGATTATCAGCATGGATTGGATGATCAGTGTTAAAGACTAGAGAAAATATTATCTTTATTGGGTACAATTCTTATCTATTGATGGGGTCACTCATGTATTTTAGGGTGAGTGGGACTCTATATTTGGAAGGTCAAGGCCTATTGTTCCTTATGCCGGGGTAATTTCATGATAATTTTTAGAGATGTTTATTAATGAATTTTTCCCTTTTTTCAGTGGAAGACTTCCTACCATGGTGTGTTCATATGCTAAGTTCTTTCTAGATGATTTTTTTGGTTTACATTCTTAGAGAGGGGCCGAGTTTACTATTAGCATGCTCCCTGGTACGATGCCCATTTCTATTCCATATCATCAAATGGAACCTTCTGAGTTATTGGAACTTAAGGTCCTTCTTGAATACATATAGGATAAAGGATTTATTAATCCTAGTATGTCACCATGTTTTTATCCTTTACTCTTTTCTAAGAAGTAAGGAATGAGCCTTAAATTTTGTATTGAATATTAAAAGTTAAATTGGGTGACTATTAACAATGAATATTCTTTTCTTAGGATTGATGATATTTTTGACCGTCTTAGAGGGGAATGTTGGTTTTCAAATATTGACCTACAATTAAGGTACTATCAGTTGAGAGTCTGATAAGAACATATATCTACGTGAAAGTTCAGGATCTGGTATGGGAATTTTGAGTTTCTGGCTATGATATCAGTCTAACTAACACTCCTATAGTGTTTATGGATTTGATGAACTATATTTTCCATCAGTTCTTGGACTATTTTTGTTGTTGTGTTCATTGATAATATATTTTTTTACTCTAAATTAGAGGAGTACATAGACTATTTGGATTTCTTTCTTTGAATCTTGAAGAAAAAGTGTCTATATGGTAAGATTTCCAAATGTGAGTTTTGGATTGGCGGAGTGAAATTTATGGGGCATGTGATATCTAAGAGGGGTGTCTCAGTGGATCCTAAAATGATAAAGGCTATTATGTCTTGGGATCATCCAAAAAACGTGTTTAATATCTGAAGATTCTTGGGTTTGGCTGGTTACTATAGAAAGTTTGTTTAGGATTTCTCCAAGATCACATATTTGCTGACTACTTTAACCTGTAAGGGTGTAAAGTTTGAGTGGAATGAAAACTATCAGATATCTTTTGAGGATATAAAGATGAGGTTTACTTGAACACCAATTTTGATTCTTTCAAAACCAGGAACTGGTTATAACACTTTCTATGATGCTTCAAGTATGAGTTTGGGATGTGTCTTGATGCAAGAGAAATAGGTAGTGACCTATGGATCACTCTAGTTATGCCTACATGACAATAACTACACTACCCATGATATTGAGTTGACAGTAGTTATGCATTCACTAAATATGTGGTGTCACTATCTCTTTGGGGAGTGGTTTATAGTGTATTCAGATGATAAGAGCCTGGAATATATTTTTACATATAGGGATTTGAAATTATGATAGATACACTATGTAGAGTATCTTAAAACTTTTTATTTGGAAATTTCATACACCCTTAGAAAGGGAAATGTGGTTACCGATGCATTTAGCAGAAATTTTTTGATACAATCCATGATAGAATCAGTTGAGTTGTGGTTATTGATGAGTTTTTTTTTCTGAGATGAGCCTGGGAGTGGAAGAGGTTGATGGAAAGGTGTTGTTGGATTCATTAAAATCTGACTCATCTTTTTATGAGTGAGTTTGGCTTAGGCAGGTGACAAACATCAAGTGAAAATGCTTTAGTAAAAGCCTTTATGGTGGAGAGACCTCAAATGAGTGGTCTCTATCTCCTAGTGAAACTTTGTGTTTCCATAGTAGGTTGGTTGTTCCATTTTACTTGATGCAGAAGTTTTTAGACATTGGACACCAATCTTGTTGGTCTATGAACCCTGGGATACTAGGATTTATCATGAATTGAGACATCAATATTGGTGGTAGTGGATGAGGTGTTTGGTTTTGATTTTTGTATCTTAGTGTCTTACTCATTAGAGAATTAAGGAGGAACACCAGATACTTATAGGTTTTTTGTATCCATTACCCATTATAGTATGGAAGTGGGATTATATTTCCATTTATTTCATCATTGGTTTCCCACATACTCCTAGTGGGAAGGATATTATTTGGGAGATCATTAATAAACTCATGAAATCAGTGGATTTCCTCCATATCAAGGAGATGATGAAGGTGGAATAGCTTTGGTAGTAGTATGTATGAGAGATTGTGAGACTTCATGGGTTTCCCTATATGGTTGTGTCTGATAGGGACTTGAGGTTCATGTCTAGGTTTTGGAAAGGTTTACAGGAGGTAATGGGTTTCCAAATTAGAATGAGCATGAATTATCATCCATATACATATGGATAGATAGAGAGGACTATCAGAGTTCTTGAGGATATGTTCCAAGATTGTGTGCTTGATTTTGGAGGATCTTTAGAAAATCATATGCCTCTAGTTGAGTTTTTCTCTAACAATAGTTATCAGGCCTCAATTAGGATGGATCCCTTTGAGGATTTTCATGGGTGGATATGTAAATATTATTTATGTGGGGAAGAGTTGGGAGAGAGGTCCTTGGTTGGGTTGAGCCTCATCCAGGAGACGATGGAGATGGTTCAGTTGATCTAGAGAAGATTGATCATCATATAAAATCATCAGAAATATTACGAGGACTGTCATTATCGACCTTCAGAGTTTGAGGTGGGTGATAGGGTTTTCCTTATATTTTCACCTTTCTTGGGAAATCATTGTTTGGGTAATTAGGGTAATTTGACATTGAGGTTTGTGGATCCATTTGAGATCATTGGAAAACTGAGAAAAGTGGCCTATAAGTTATAATTAACTCCTTGTTTGACTTATATCCATATTGTATTTCACATTTCCCCGATGAATAGGTATAAAATGGATCCTTTCCATGATATTGGATGGGAGGATGTTGATATTGATACCAACACCACTTTGGTTGAGAAGCCAGTTCAGATTATGGATTGATGAGAGAAGGTACTACGCAATAAAATATTTCCTCTAGTCTTGGTACTGGGGAAGTATGAATAGTATAGCCATGAGATATGGTAGAGGAGATTATTGATGAGGTAGCAATGACCTTAAATTTTTTCAAGTCAAGGAATATAAGGGATTTTTGGGAGAAGAAATTGTTTATGATGGGGATATTTTAACATGCCATTATGCATTTTAGGTACTCCCTTGTTTATGATTTGTTTGCCATCCTTGTTTGGGTGTTTTTGCAGGATTCTCAAGGATATAAATCATTTTCTATGAAAAATGACCTAAAGTTCAGAGATGTATGTTTATTTGAATTAATGGACCCTGAGTATAAATATATTATTGACTTATCAGGGTTCTTCCCAATTTCAATGAATGCTCAGAGTGGGGTCTTTGGGTTTTCTTCTTAAAACTTATATTTTATTCAATTTTCTAGGTGATTATACACCATGTAAAGGTATTAAACATTGTGTAATTTTCTACAGTAATATTCCATGAAATAGGTTCATGAAATTAAGGGTTTACATGTCGTGTACTAGGTTCATGTTATGTACTATCAAAAATCAAGTTTATAATAAAATAGAGATGGGGTTTTCAGTGTACTTGAGTTTCATGGATTACACAACATGTAATTAGATTAAAATCCTTTTAATAATCAAAAGTTGGTATTTTTGGGTGCTAAATGAATGATTTATTATTTCATTCATTACATACCTTCTACCTCTCAACCTAGAAGCTCTCATTAGAAATTTTGGAGACCTTTAACCCTTCTGGATCGTTTCGTTCAACGGTTGATCATTTTTGTGGTTACAATGTGTTTATTTGGGTAAGATTTCCTTCTATATATTCTTTGGATTTGGTCTTGGATGTTATTGTGTTCATATTTGTTATCGAATAGTTTTTCTATCAATCCATTTTTATTTCTTGGCATGCCTTATCTTTTGAAGGTTGTTCTCATGGTTTCCAATCACCATTATTGAAGGAAGATGGGTTTATGACATTTTGAGGTAGTTGTTTATACATTGAGTTAATTTGATAAATTGATTATAGTTCTTGTAAATTTACATTTTTTTCATTTCTTTTAAGTGATATGTGTTTTCAAGGGATTCATTTGAAAGGAAAATTCTTTTAAATAGAGTTTTCTTTGAAAACAAATTTTCTTGATTTGGAAATAGGGTTTAAAACACCGAAGAATATTGTATTGGATTTAAACATTGTTTTATAAAATTTTGAGTATGTTTTTGAAAATTTATTTTGAAAATTGTAACATTGGGAACCTTGGGTTCATCGAGAAAGAGATACGGGAAGCCTTTGTGTGTGTGGCACCACTAGGAGGAAAACTTTTGGATATCGATGGACTGTGGTAGGACTCGATATTGGTTAGATCCAATGTTATACCTATTTAGTATATTGAGTATATAATACATATTTTACCATAGTCTAGGACCTAATATGAGGTTCTTTTAAATTTATGGTTATTTATCAAATGGTTGTTTTTATCATGGATTGTTGTTCATAGGTTTTTATATGAGGTTGTATCACATAACTTCACATGATAGGTTATTTCATGGATATGTGTTTACTTGCCTACCTCTTAATGCATGGATATGATTTCCTATTTAAATAACTTCTACTTATCATATTTTTATTTTGAGAATATGAAAGGATTTTATGAAAACCAAAAGGTAAAATGATTTACAAATGAATTGGATTTATGAAAATGCTTAGTCAAACTATTTTTTTTAAAAGCCATAACTATTGCATTCTGATCTTTTATAGACACTATGGTTATATCCTACTAAGATTTGTGATCACACATTAATTTTTCCATTTGTTTGTTATAGATTTTGTATTGTAGGATACAAATAAAGGGAAGGGTATCTTATAGCATGTCAGCTTCTCCTTTAGTATCTACCTTCATAGTGGGGTGATTTGGAGGTGACTAATGGTCACATGGAGACTTGTTGGTCATGTTTTATTCATGATTTCAGATTTATATGGGTTGGATTGTATTGTATGTATTTTTTGTATCTTTTTTCTTCCATATAATACTATAGTTTTTTGTATTATTTCATTATATACAAGACTTGTTCTATTTTCTTACTTCACCTCACCATGTGATAGCCGACTCGGGTGTATGGTTTGGTTGAAACAGGTTGGAATGTTAAAAAATTTGTTTTATATTATACTATATTACTAAATATGAAATATGTTAAATCATAAGGATAATTACTTATATAAAAGTTTGGGTCATTATAATAACCACTATGATAACACCCATATGCAAGATGACCATGGATGTAGGATATGACCACAGTTCTCAGGCCTATGACCATGGTTTTCACCCATGGTCATAGAATTTTTCTATAGTAGTGTATATTAATTTAGTTATATGAAATATATATTATTTAGTTTACCCAGTACAACAATTTAATAGATTGGGTAAAAATTTCATAATTTTGAATATGATTTAGGAATTTTGAACCCTTAAGGGATTCATAAATGTTTTAATCAATGTTACCATATATATAAATAATGATAAAATAAATTTAACACAATAAAAATATAAATATACACATTTATAAGGAATAAAATTTCTTATTATAAGATCATGTGTATTCAATAGTCTTAGTAATTTGGATAACCAATAAAAAACTTTATACATTGAGCATATCACATATTAATTTAATAGTTTTGGCCATCTATTTTGATGTAAACATATTTTAAAATAAATTATCATAAAGATGTTTTAAAAGAATTAAAATATTCAAATATATCTTCAATAACATTGAATGAGATCTCATAATTTATCTAGTACCAGTGTAACTTCAGGGAAAATATCTAAAAATACATATTGTTATCGATACATTAATTTTCCTCTTCAAGAGAAAATAAATTTATTTCTTTCTACTCATGATGAACAATGATTTTATATAATCAATTCAACCACAATTTTGATGTTTATAATAAGACTATTGATTTTCAATACTTTACAACTGAATTATTCGTTTAAGTGTTATTATTATCTTATCAATGGTTCTATTGAACAATTTTATATATGGTATATGATGCTCAATATTTATTTTTAATCAACATGTATAGCATGGAATGTGGTGTATACTCACCAGAAAATTATAATACACCTGACCATTTAATAGAAGAATCTTTCATAAAATATTTAAATGGTTCACATGGTAGGTGGTTCACCCCCACACATATTTCATAATTAGAACTTAATATAAATATCAGAAATTTACTTCCAATATAGGTAGATATGATATAGATAATTTAACTTAACAATATGCAACCCATGGTAAATCATCATACAAGGGTAATTTATAATAACACAATTAGAATGAATAATTCTTTTTATAAGTGATAATTTAGTATACATAAATCCATTAAATAAATTCATCATTCTCCATTTATGGATATATACTATTTTATTAATAAATTGATTCTCATGTATATTTGTAGTAAAATTTTACATTATAATTGACCCCAAATGACTTAAATGATCATGTCATGTATTTAATGTGTTAGGATCAGTAAAATTATAGTTTACCATGATTTATTTGATTATAAAAAGTAAAATTAAATTTGTAACAAATTCTTTAGATTTTTTTTCTATTATAAACTATTGTTATATATAGAGGTATGTGACACCTCCTTTATCCAATGTCTCTATATGAAATTAGTTTTAAATAATATCATTAATTCTAGATATACTTATTCATGAATTTAGAGATAACAAAGCATTATTTATTTAATTTTTTTACCACCATGTTGGAATATATTCAATATTTTGGAGCCTTTGATTAATTTTCAATATCAGTCAATGTGATTACATGAGAATACAATAACTCTTTAAGAGTTTTAATTAGCAATAAATATATATGAGTTATTTTTAATCATTACATTAAAATTTTATATATAATTTTTTTATTTAAGATAGTTATACATAAGATATTCAGGATCTTCTATTATGAATGATCATATTTATCATTATAATTCTTATTTATAGTGGTTTAGGAATTCAAAATATAATCATTATAGGTTAAGAACATCACTTAGTGGATATTTTATGCTTTGCAACTTTTTTCCAAAAATGTTTCTAAAATATATCTACTAGGGAAAGGGTCCCTCGTGTATTTTAAGGTCAATGAATGTGACAATGAGAAGCAATGTAGAAAATTATTATGGATTCAAAACACACATCATCATGGCTGTAACTATAATTTACAAAATAATTTTTATAATAACATTAAATTCCCAAAGTAAAGGAGAAATCATTTGATCAAATTTTATTAACTTCCTAAATATTCATGATAAAAACTCAAGTATGATCAACCTAAATCTTACCAAGTTTTTATTGAATAATTTAATTCTCATCAAGGAATACAATAAAGAAATTAAAATATCATTCCCATTAGAGAATTAATTCATTAATTGGATTTCATTATTCATGAATGATAATTCATTATTTATCATTAATGATCATATTTTAAAAAAATAATTTTTTTACTATAATAATCAATCACTACTAAAATTTTTCCTACAACCATGATAATAAAATGTCCATGGCTATAGGGGAGTTATAGACATAGGAAAATGTGCCTATGGATGTAGCTTATCCTGAACCCTTCTTGTAAAGGGATTTTTTCTTAGGAAGGGTGAAAGAGGATCCTATATCCATGGTCCAACTTGTACCATGACTATAAGTCACCTATACCCATAGGCAGGTCAACCCATGGCTATAGGGCCTCCAATCATTAAACCAAATAGAGCCCTATTTAACTAAATAGAAGAAAAATAATAAATTTATACATTATTACACACACAAGAACAAATATATATATATGATTTTATATATATAATAAATGTGTTAGTTATGTGGTAGTGTTCTCACTCTGCTGTTAAGATACTTGGGTTCAAAACCCAGCGATTGAATTTTTTCCTACCTTTTAGCCATATGAGATTGCTCATGGATATAGCCTAAAGTTTTATTGCTATGGAAATAACCTCCACAATTATCCTAAACATGTATATAATCTATATCCATGGTTAGAAGTCTTATATCTATATTTATATTCCATGGCTATAATAAATTTTTATATTAGCAATCATTTAAGCACTTCAGGTGGTAAAATCATTTCCATAAAATATATTGGATAATAAAAATTATCTAACCCCATTATCTCATTAACAAACTATAAGAATAATAACATTTATTTATGGGATAATATAAAATGAATTACATGATATTATATTGATAATCTATAAGAACACAATAAATAAATTTTTTCTTTATATTACTACTATAAGAGAACAAATTGATAGACATAAAATATTCCTCAACATAATGATAAAAATATTATATTCACCTTAAACATGATTTAAAATAAATCACATTTATTTTCATTCACTATGGGGAATTAAATAGATTTTTTAATAAACATTCTTATTTACTTCAAGGAATAGAATAAAATTATTTGATCAAGTTTTATGGTGTCTTCAAGAAAATAACATGAGTATTCAATTAAAATTTTCCATCCACTTCATGGAATGAGTATTAATATATTATTTTTTTATTCATGAAGGATCAATCTCTTTCATATATTATATATATAGAAAATAAATTTGATGTGAAAATAAATAAGAAAATAAAATATTTATTAAAAATATACAAAATTAAATATCATCCCAATCATGAGAATTTATACATCAAAATCATGATCACTCCATTAAGTGTAAAAAGAAATAAGAAATGTCAAATTTTATAATGTCACAATCATGGTTCTTGACATGATTAGAAAAGTAAATTTGATAATATGACAGGTACACGATGTTCATCATTATAACACTTCTGATGGTTTCAATTCATCTTTTAATTTGATGAATTATGTTTGTCTCGACATCAACTATGCTGGTTATTAATACAATTTCAATAATAACTAATCACATTTACTCTAGGTAATGGAGTGGTATTTGACAGTCCTGATTTATTACTTATATTTAAGTGATCATTATTTTTACCCTTACAAAATATTAATAAATAAATTCATATTTTTTCAATTCTATCAAGAGAGATAAAAATAAATATAATAATATATGATATTTAAAATAAGACCCACTTGTTCTGTAACGTCCCAAACCGGAAGCCACTAAACCGGTGCTCCGAGCCGGTTCGCCACAGGGCCTCAAGCGCGCCTCCCCGTATGCCAGAGGCTTCTGACTAGCAGCGAGGGCCTAGGGTGTGATAGTGGGGAGACTATTCCCTTATACCAGAGTAAGAAAACAACGGAAATAACTAAGTATCATACACAGCGGAAAGTAAACAGAGTACATAAGTAATAAAAAACTGAAATAAAACATGCTGTAATAGTAAAATGCTGTAAAATCCCGAAAAACTATGCAATACAATAGAACACTGGTCACCCACTAGGCCGACCATACAGATACAAGTACAAAAGAAACTAAAAGTAAAAGTACAAGGCTCTGCTATTAACTTCGAGCCAATCCACGTACCCGATCTCCAAACAATTTCGAACTGCAACAGCCTGATCTGTAAAACCACTCGAGCAGCTCCGCTCGATCATGAAACACTAGGCCTCAGCCCTATCCATCATGAAACTCGTGCTCAACCTGAAAAGCATACATAAGGTATACACGTACACCGAGGTTCACGTGCAGGGGTGAAAAATAATCTCAATAGGGCACCCTGACAAGCAACCTATAACTGTGCTGCTAAAAGTGTATGCAATAACAATGTGCTCAGCCTAGCTGGAACACAACAAAAGGAAGTAAACCAAATGTGCAACCATAGTGGAACTCAGGGTGTGTAATCCCTGTCAACTAGGAAAGTGCCACCATGGATGTCCATATCTATATACGTGCACATGTATAGTCCCATACCTATACACATATACATAAATATGAATATTCATGATTAAGTGATTCAAATAACAAGAAACAACATCAGCAGTCGATCCTTATGACTATAATCCTGATCTCCTGGACATCCTATGAAAGAGAATTGAGCTGGACGTCGTTCCACTCAAGCCATGTAACATTAAGTCGATCTATGGGTCCGTAATCCCATCGACATGTACCTGCTTTGGCCAACGCCGGAAAAATATGTCTCTGAAGAAGATAAACAAAAACAAGTAACCCTATGGGAAGTACTCACAACCTGTCCCCTCTAGTTCAACCAAACAAACACAAGGAAGCAGATCACACAACAGGTAACCCTATGGGAAGTACTCACAACCATCCCCTCTGGTCCTACCTAACAAGTACCAACAACCCTCTGGGCATTACACTCATCCTAACCCCTCTGGTTTGGTCATACGAAAATTATAATACTCTCTAAGGAAGCATGCTCATTCAATTCCCATGTTAGTCTAAGGCAGTCAGGGACTCTCTGAGGAAGATCACATGGTCTAATACCCTTATAGCCCTAAGGTCTAGAGAATCTCTGAGGAATCTCACTCGGTCAATTCCTCCTACAGCCTCAGGTCTATCACAGACTCTCTAAGGAAGCTCACTCAGTTAATTCCTTCTCTAGCCTGGAAAGGTTTTAAAGAAATTAAAACAAAGTAAAGACTCTCTGAGGAATCTCACTCGGTCTACCCTCCTATAGTCTATAATATCCAAGACTCTCTGGGAAGCTCACTCAGTCTATCCCCTCTAGTATATAATGTCCAAGACTCTCTGGTAAGCTCACTCGGTCTATCCCCTCTAGTCTATAATGTACAAGACTCTCTGGGAATCTCACTCGGTCTATCCCTTATAGTCTATAGCACCAGGTTATCACGGTCCCCTGCCAGTCAGTGCATAATAATGCTATAAGGCCAAAGTACACCTATAGAGTTACATGGCTAACCAATCTACAACATAACAAGCATGTCAAGAATATCACTTCATCCTACGGTCACAAGGCATGGACACAAGAATAACGGCCAGAGTCTAAACAAGACCAAAAGGTCGTAAACAGATAAGCATGGGAAAAACATCCAAGCATGGTAAAATACACTATTCAAAATAAATCCACCTCTACTTAGGCACACAAAGAATAGTAGGCATCCGAAAAAACAAGAAAGACACATCGCGTCAGGCTCAGCAGCTACCAACTAGGAAGCACATCTGGTAAACACTATAGCATCAGCAAACCAAGTCAGATATAAACAAACAGTGAGGGTGGCCCGAACGCCCAACCCAACAAACATCCAAAGCCCAAAGGGATTACCAGTTTGGAATGGGTTCTAGGTGACACCCGATCATCATCTCTACCCAAACCCGACATAACAACTCAGGGTCAGTCAAAAAACGGACACCCACTGGGTCCCTCAGGTCAAACACTGAGGAGGCATCATACTCAGGATCCTCCAGGTAAACATGAGAGAAGCCATCCTACGTGGTATCCTTAGCAAAGAGTAAGGGAGGAATCCTACATGGGATCCTCAAAGGAAGGACAGCATAGGCTTTCCATAACATGGTTCCTGTTAAAGTAAGAACAAGAGAGATATCCTACAAGGGACTCCCTAGGTCAGCACACAAGCAAAGGCATCCCTCAGGGGATCCTTAGAAGTACCTGTTCTCAAAGCCTCAAAGGCCAGAAGGGAACGTCTCACAAGGTAAACGTCCTCTAAAGCATGGGTTATGGGAGATATATCATATTTCTTCTCCTATTAAAGGTCTCAAATAAGTTGGTACGAACACCAAACCTATCATCCACCCCAAGTCTCACTCTCCAGTGACAACTGAACTCAACAAGTGGAGGAAGAACCCCTAAATTTATATGTAAACCCCAAAAACTCACTTTATATTACCTCTAAATGTAAAAATTATTCCCCCATTGCGATCTACGTGGAAAAACGCTCAGAATTGACTACTCACACACCCAATTATGATTTCCAGAGCCCATGATATCTCAAAATTACTAAACTGAAGCAGTACATGGCCAGAGTACATGGCCAGAGCACAATGGGCATGCCTCTGTAATAGTACACGGAGTGTACTATTCACAAAAAGTTACGTCGTGTCCATTTTCACCCAAAAACATGCCCATGTACCACTACACGGCGTGTACTTAAAGTACACGACGTGTACTCGCTAAAAACCACTATTCCGTGCTCTATTTAACACGGCCAGCCACACGACCACCGACTACATGGTGTGTACTCAAAGTAAACGGTGTGTACTTAAGAAAACTTCATATTCCCCTAATGGGAAGAACACACGGCATGTACCCTTGGAATACACGCCGTGTAATATGGGTTTCCGATGGGAAATCCCTGAAAACGCCCGAAACAAACGTTTTCGCCCCCGAAACAACAGATCGAGCCCCATGGGCTTACAAGCAAGAAATATAAGGATTTAAAGACTTAAAAAAAATGTTTTAAGGGGATCTATGGAGAAAAAATAAATGGCCCTACCTTTGGGTAGAAACCGTTGAAGCTTCGGTTGATTTCACGGTCCACGGATGCCGCACGCCGACTCAGCGCGTCGAGGGCTTCGAATCGGTACCCCTCTCGCCTTACTTATCTCCTATTTTCTCAATATACAAATTCTCCCATAGGTCACGGCCAAGGAGGAGTGGCGTTGGAGACGTGCACAAGGAGGAAGAGGAAATAAGAGAGAAGAAAATAAAAGTAAAGAAGAAAAGAAAAGGAAGAAAAAGGGGCCCGGGCCGGCCCCGGTGCCCGACATGAGTTTATGCCTTCACTAGGATAAACTCCCCATTCCGGACTCAATGACATAGACGAAATCACAATCCGACGCTCCGTTTTAAAGTTATTTCCAAATGAACCTAAGTGAATAATTTAATATTTAATTTAATTATATTAAATATTAAATATTCCACTAAAATTTGAACATCTTAGATTTCCACCAAACTCCTGTCCTAGGGTAAACACCCTATTCCAGGACCAATGGAGTGGTTGGAAAAAATATCTGAGATCAGATGGTAGGGGAAAATGACCGTTTTACCCCTCACGAGCATCCAACAGCAAAAATTCAAATTTTTTCTCAAAACGACTGTCTGGAAGAACATGGGTTCTTACAAACTCCCCACCATAAACCTTCTCGTCCCCGAGAAGCCCAGTGGAAGAACCAGCAACCATGATCATAACCCAAGCATCTGCACAACCAAGCTATCTAGACTGTCCAACGACCTGCCTTATAGCATTAACCGACACCTTCTACACATAATACATTCAACTACGACCAACTGGTACTCCCCACCATAAGAACACCCATGTCCTCATCTTAAAAGGAAACTCCGAGCTCAAAATACCACTGGAAAACACCAAAGTTTAACCTAAACAAGGAAAACAACCCTCAAAAGGGATAATGGTGCACTCCTCACCATATGGCCTTCCTTACACCACTTTGAGAGCACAACCAGAATAGGTTTCACCCTCAATCAGGGAAGAACATTAAGAAAGAAAAAGGAGATCGATGTAGGGTCGAAGCTCTCTTAGAATACTCAAGACGAATCAAGATAGCGCATGATCGTCTCTTACAAGAGTACACTAAGATTTCACCGAAGGCGTGTCTAGCTACCTCCGAGCCACACTAACATCCTACCAAAACCTGACCAGGATTCAATCACGGGTCAACCATTTCACGGTAACCCGAAATTTTACAAAGTCACCTCTACAACACAAGGAAATTCCAAAACAACTTCCAGGATCCGAGTCCATAGAAAGTCTTGAAACATCGGTCCTTGGAGCACACCCGGCCACTCACTTATTTAGATTTAAAATGATGCCTCCTGCAATAGCAACATCAGAAACACTGGTTGACTAGGCTAGGCACTCGAACATGCCTTCTCATTGAAACCAGTCACAAAAAACAAGCACCGCCAAAAAGGCATTGGAAAACGCTGGCCAACCTTTCACACATAGGTTTCCATAGAACAAAAAAGACATCGACCTACAAGGGTTCGATTCAAAACCAAGGGTATCTAGGTCTTCCACCTATCCCTACCGAAAAAGCCTCACATTTGGGTCACAGGGTCTAACCACCTAGCCCAAAAGATCCAAAACCACTCAGAAGATGGTAAAGATCACAACAACCAAAGGAGGTCAAAACTGAAACACAACCTACAAGGGCCCTGATCCTCTCTGAGAATCCTTAGAAGGAACTACTCCTTGGAGTTCACAACCCAAGAAGAAGAGAAACTGAACTGACCCCCATCGGGCATTCATATACGAGAATACCCCAAGGAGGTCATGTTCACAAGAAAATCCATGGTATCTATTGACATCATACTCATAAATACGACTAGATAACCATATACTTGAGAAACAACACCCAATAAAGGGGTTAAACAGAAATGCATCACGTGCCACATCGACCAACTAGGGTCACTGCACCACTTGTGCATGAGGATGGAGTCATCATCCTCACACCAACGCCTCAACATACATCCACATAACCTACCATCAGAGTAAAAAGTATGTGTAATCAGACCCAAAGGTCTCAGTCATCAGTAAAAACACATACTAGTAGGCCTATATGGTGAATCCTACGTGCCTAGTATGATGCATGAGACGCCTCTTTCCTTTTCCGGCCAAGAGTCCAAATCCATCCCTAACATCTTACCAATGGACAAGAGCCAGAGATCCATAGTAAGTAAAAAAACCACACAACATGTGCATCGATCAAGGTAAAAATCATATACAACTGTAACTTCACAAAATCAAAACAGCAATCCCAAACCCTGTCAACCAAGATTTCTTACCGGAACAAGTGTTCACGAAGCACCAGCCCGATATCCATCACAGGTTCTGAAACATTCCTAATACTCCTATCTACCATATCCCAAATAGTAATAACCATGAAAGAAAACTCCTATGATACCACTTTGTAACGTCCCGACCCAGAAGCCACTAAACCGGTGCTCCGAGCCGGTTCGCCACAAGGCCTCAAGTGCGCCTCCCCGTATGTTAGAGGCTTCCGACTAGCAGTGAGGGCCTAGGGTGTGATAGTGGGGAGACTATGCTCTCATAACAGAGTAAGAAAACAACGGAAATAACTAAGTATCACACACAACAGAAAGTAAACAGAGTACATAAGTAATAAACAACTAAAATAGAACATGCTATAATAGTAAAATGCTGTAAAATCCCAAACAGCTATGCAATACAATAGAACACTGGTCACCCACTGGGCCGACCATATAGATAAAAGTACAAAAGAAACTGAAAGTAAAAGTACAGGGCTCTGCTACTAAATCTGAGCCAATCCACATACCTAATCTCCGGACAATGTCGAACTCCAACAACCCGATCTGTAAAACCACTCGAGCAGCTCCGCTCAATCATGCAACACTGGGCCTCATCCCTATCCACCATGAAACTCGTGCTCAACCTGAAAGTAGACATAATGTCTACATATACACCGAGGTGCACATGCAGGGGTGAGAAATAATCTCAGTAGGTCACCCCAACAAGCAACCTATAACTGTGCTGCTAAAAGTGTATGTAACAGAAATGTGCTCAGCCTAGCTAGAACACAACAAAAGGAAGTAAACCAAACGTGAAACCATAGTGGAACTCAGGGTGTGTAATCCTTGTCAACTATGAAAGTTCCACCATGGATTTCCATATCTATATACGTACAAATGTATAGTCCCATACCTATACACATATACATAAATATGAATATTCATGATTAAGTGATTCAAATAACAAGAAACAACATCAACAGTCGATCCTTAGGACCATAAGACCGATCTCTTGGACATCTTGTGCAAGGGAATTGAGCTAGATGTCGTGCCACTTAAGACATGTATCATTAAGTCAATCTATGGGTCCGTAATCCCATCGACATGTACCTTCTTCAGCCAACGCCAGAAAAATATGTCTCTGAAAAAGATAAACAAAAACAAGTTACCCTATGGGAAGTACTCACAACCTGTCCCCTCTGGTTCAACCAAACAAACACAAGCAAGCAGATCACACACCAGGCAACCTTTTGGGAAGTACTCACAACCATCCCCTCTGGTCCTACCTAACAAGTACCAACAACCCTATGGGAAGTACACTCATCCTAACCCCTCTGTTTTGGTCATACAAAAATTATAAGACTCTTTGAGGAAGCATGCTTAGTCAATTCCCCTTATAGTATAAGGTAGTCAGGGACTCTCTGAGGAAGATCATGCTGTCTAATCCCCTAATTTCCCCAAGGTCTAGAGACTCTCTGAGGAAGATCACTCAGTCAATTCCTCCTATATCCTCAGGTCTGTCACAGATTCTCTAAGGAATCTCACTCAATCAATTTCTTCTCTATCCTGGAAAGGTTTTAAAGAAATTAAAACAATGTAAAGACTCTCTGAGGAAGCTCACTCAGTCTAACCTCCTGTAGTCTATAATATCCAAGACTCTCTGGGAAGCTCACTCAGTCTATCCCCTCTAGTATATAATTTCCAAGACTCTCTGGGAAGCTCACTCGGTCTATCCACTCTAGTCTATAATGTCCAAGACTCTCTGGAAAGCTCACTCGGTCTATCCCTTATAGTCTATATCACCTGGTTCTCACGGTCCCATGCCAGTCAGTGCATAATAATGCTATAAGGCCAAAGTACACCTATATATTTACTTGGCTAACTAGTCTACATCATAACAAGAATGTCAAGAATATCACTCCATCCTACGGTCACAAGGCATGGAAACAAGCATAACGACCAGAGTCTAAACAAGACCAAAAGGTTATAAACAGATAAGCATGGGAAAAACATCCAAGTAAGGTAAAATACACTATTCACAATCAACCCACCTCTACTTTGGCACACAAAGAATAGTAGGCATCCGAAAAAACAAGAAAGACACATCGCGTCGGGCTCAGCAGCCACCAACCAGGAAGCACCTCTGGTAAACACTATAGCATCAACAAACCAAGTCAGATATAAAAAAACAGTGAGGGTGGCCCAAATGCCCAACCCAACAAACATCTAAAGCCCAAAGGGATTACCAGTTTGGAATGGGTTCTAGGTGACACCCGATCACCATTTCTACCCAAACCCGACATAAAAACCCAGGGTCGTTTAAACAATGGGCACCCATTGGGTCCCTCAGGTCAAACACTGAGGAGGCATCATACTCGGGATCCTCCAGGAAAACACGAGCGAAGGAATCCTACGCAGGATCCTTAGAAAAGAGTAAGGGGGGAATCCTACATGGGATCCTCAAAGGAAGGAAAAAATAGGATTTCCATAACATGGTTCCCATTAAAGGAAGAACAAGAGAGAGAACCTATAAGGGACTCACTAGGTCGGCACACAAGCAAAGGCATCCCTCAGGGGATCCTTAGAAGTACCTGGTCTCAATGCCTCAAAGGACATAAGGGAACGTCTCACAAGGGAAATGTCCTCTAAATCATGGGTTATGGGAGATAGCTCATAGATCTTCTCATATTAAAGGTCTCAACTAAGTTGGTACGAACACCCAACCTATCATCCACCCCAAGTCTCACTCTCTGGTAACAACTGAACTCAACAAGTGGAGGAAGAACCCCTCAATTTAGATGGAAACCCACAAAACTCCCTTTATATTACCTATAAATGTAAAAATGATTCCACCATTGAGATATACGCAGAAAAACGCTTAGAATAGACTACTCACACGCCCAATTCTGACTTCCAGATCCCATGATATCTCAAAATTACTAAACTGAAGCAGTACATGGCCAGAGTACATGGCCAGAGCACAATGGGCCTGCCTGTGTAATAGTACACGACATGTACTTTACTGTACACAGCATGTAATGTTCACAAAAAAGTTATGCCATGTCCGTTTTCACCTGAACACATGCCCATGTACCACTACACGACATGTACTTAAAGTACACGACGTGTACTCACTAAAAACCACTATTCCGTGCTCTATTTCACAGGGCCAGCCACACGGCCACCGACTACATGGCGTGTACTCAAAGTACATGGTGTGTAATTAAGAAAACTTCATCTTCCCTGAACGATAAGAACACGTGGTGTGTACCCCTGGAATACACGCCGTGTAATCTGGGTTTTCCGACGGGAAATCCATGAAAACGCCCGAAACACCCGTTTTCGCCCCTGAAAAAACAGATCGAGCCCCATGGGCTTACAAAGAAGAAATATAAGGCTTTAAAGACTTAAAAAAACATCTTTTAAGGGGATCTATGGAGAAAACAAAAACGACTCTACCTTTGGGTGGAAACCGCTTAAGCTTCGGTTGATTTCACGGTCCACGGATGCCGCACGCCGACTCAGCGCGTCGAGGGCTTCGAATCGGTACCCCTCTCGCCTTACTTCTCTCCCGTTTTCTCGATCTCCAAATTCTCCCATAGGTCACAACCAAGGAGGAGTGGCATTGGAGATGTGTGAAAGTAGGAGAAAATAATAGAGAATAAAAGAAAAGGAAAGAAGAAAAGAAAAGGAAAGAAGAAAAGAAAAGGAAAGAAGAAAAGAAAAGGAAGAAAACGGGGCCCAGGTCGGCCCCGACACCCGACATGAGTTTATGCCTTCCCTAGGCTAAAATCCCCATTCCGGAATCAATGGTGCAGAAAAAATCATAATCCAACTCTCCGTTTTAAATTTATTGCCAAATGAACCTGCGTGAATAATTTAATATTTAATTTAATTATATTAAATATTAAATATTCCGCTAAAATTCGAACAGCTCAGATTTCCACCAAACTCCAGTCCTAGGGTAAACACCCTATTATGGGACCAACAGAGTGGTCCAAAAAAATATCTAAGATCACATGGTAGTGGAAAATGACCATTTTACCCCTCATGATCATCCAACAGCAAAAATTCAAATTTCTGCTCAAAACGACTGTCTAGAAAAACACGGGTTCTTACATGTTGGTATTAATATTTGTATGAGTGGATCATATGCACACATTAAGGAGCATTTCAAATGTATAATGTTTGAAAAAACACGAGATATAACTTTTTCATGTAATAATTATCTTATATCAATGATAATGATGGAGGCAATGTTGATGTGATAAAAAATGTAAAGAAGATGGTTGTGCTGATAATGTGTTCTGAAAAATATCTAATGCCAGTTGAAACCGTAACGAATTTTGAAATAAAAAATTTATGATCAATCATGGGTGAAGCACATAATTGACGAATTTTGAAGTCAAATATTCATAAGAATGAAAAAAAATATAAGAAATAAATAAGATACAAGGAGAAATCATATATTCCAAAAGTTTTAATTTACATTAATATGGTGACTTATATATAGGGTGCATGAATGTTGTTATCAATGGTCTAGATGAATACCTATCTCCCATGTTATATCCAATAGTTATAATGCCAATGATTGGAGAAAATAAAGAGTTGGATATACGAAGGATTATAACTAGGACATGGGTGTAATAATTTTTTGGGATTATTACATCTAAATAATAATTAATATTTCATAATTAAATGTTCATTATCATCAACACCATTTTCATCAATGTAAATTATCTTGTACATTATTTTTTTAATATCTATATTATATCATCAATTATAATTATTGGATAGTTTTTTTGGAAATCATAAAGAATATTAATATTGAAAAATAATTTAACACAAAATACATATCCATAAAATTTACACAACCATACTGAACATAAAACTCAACCCCCTTAATCTTACAACATAATAAAAAATAAAATTAGTCTCTCTCTTAACCAAAGTGCATTAAAAATAATCAAACAAAGGGACCAAGAACCAAATATAATCCAAAATAATCCCAATATACATAGAAATAGAAAAAATAATTAATCAAAGTAATTAATGCAAATTTTTTTCCTCTAATACAATAAAAATCCACACTAGATCCACAACAATCCTCAAAATAGTAATAAATACAATCACTTCAGTAACTTGTGGGAAACATTTACCAAAAAATAATCTATTCATATAAGACAATATGTTTCCAAAATAAATTTTAATGAAAATTTAAATAGTAATCCAACCATTGTCAAAAACTATAATATCCACATCCACTTAAACTAAATAAGAAGGTAGAGGACTCCATTGGTCAACATGAATGCTTGATTTCCTACTAACACTTTCATCCTATCAGTTCCTCTATAAATTTAGTATATTGAAAGTATGTTGCATCCAAAAATCATTAGGTATAACCTTATAATTAAGATAAAAATTATTATGATTCATATAGAATAACCACACTAAAGTGAAAAATTCCTGAAATATCTTAGCATCCAAACAACAAAACTACATAGTAACCCCTTTATAAATGGATGAACCTCATCTATATTAGACACTAGATTCTTACATAAATTATTCTATATTGGTATAACACTAGGGTATTAGAACAAGGAATGCGTTCTTGTATTTATAAATCCATCATAAATCAAGCATTGCTTATCAATAGGAATATGACGCCTATGTAAGAAACTCATCACTATAAGAACATATGAAGTAACCTTCCACCAAAATTGTAGAATCTTTGGATAAAAATTAGTGGACCAGAACTTCTTTCAAATTCTATCACAAAAAAGATAAATCCTTCATACTAAAAACTAATAATCAGGCTTCACTAAGTAAATACAATTTTGAGTGAAATTACAAAACAAACAATCACCTACAAAAATCCTATAAATAGGGATACTTAAAATTATAATTTTATCCCTCTCATTAAACATGTAATTAATTTTATCAATACACTAACATGAAAATTAATATTCAATAATATCATGAAAAATATCATCTTACATATGAAATGGAACTTCTAAGAAGAAAAACCCAATTTTCAAGCCCCACAACCAAGGGTCCTTCCAGATATTAGCCAACCAACCAGCATAAACTCACTAATAAATTTCCTCTGTAAAAAAGCTTATTATATCCCTAATAAAATTAACATAAAAAAATTTGTCATTACCAAGCTTGGAATGGAATAAATCAGATCATGAGAAATATTTTTCTTTTAAAATACATGCTAAGAGGGAACCAATATAGACCAAAATCACCAAAGAGTATTATTAAAGTGTCTAAAATGTCAAAAATCCATACCAACAGATTATTTTGGGACATATAATTTATTCCATGTAATAAAATGAATCTTATTCCAACACTCATATCATCCCCACCAAAAAATTAAAAACATAGAATAATTTTTTTTATAATATTATTTAGAAATTTAAACAAAGATATCTTATATAAGGGAATTACTTAAGTAAATTATTTTAATAAAATAGTCTTACCATCTTCCAATAAATCCTTCCACATCCATCCATTGATTTGATTCTAAAATCTGTTAATCATAGAGCTAAAGACCTCATTCTTTGATCAAACAATAATAGTTGGGAGCCCAATATACTTGTTATGCTTCTTTAATTGATTAAAATTTATAAAAGAGTATAACTCATCTATCATTTTCTTTAGAACCTAAATTCTAAATTATGCCTCATAATTGTGAAAATTAACTTTTTATCCCAGCTCATTCTGAAAACACTAAATAATCCATGATATATATTGAAATTCCTCTTGTATTTATCTTAGTAATAATAAATAACCATATGTAAAGAAAAGATGATTAATAAATGAATCATTCATTCTTTCCTTGAATCCATGAATTCTCCTATTTATAGCTGCATTTTTTATTAATTTTTAAAAATAAATTAGTTATAATAATGAAAATGTGAGGTGAAATAGGGTTACCCTTCCTGATACCTCTAGTTGGAAAAACAATATCTATAAAATAACCATTAAATCTAATTTTATAAGAGATACATCTCAGGATGTTTTGAATGAATAAATCATGAAACCCAAACTTTTATATGGTATATTTAAGGAACCCCCACTTGACTTGATCATATTCCTTCATCTTTTCAAGCTTCAAAACCATAATACCCTCTTCAAACCACTGATCTAGCATTAATTAATTGGAAAATTTCATAGGAAATAATTTTTGGATGTGAACTTAAATAAGGTTTATCTTATATTATGATACAATTGGACCACAGGCTATAATATCCATGAGATGAATATCATATAATATGATTTTTGTGAATCATATTAAAGATATGAGATTCCTTTTATACCTATATTATATCATATTATATACTTTATGATTATATACTTGAAATTCATGCATATTTAACCTTCCTCCCACCCAGTTCCATTCAGTTTGTAACCTATTATGAATGGATTAAACGTGGCATGAATATACATTAAATGATTTCAATGGATTATCCAATATGATGTAATTAATAGGTCCCATTTAATGACACTAAATATGTTTCATATGAATAAAAAATTCTCTATTAAATAAAGAGAATTGATTATGAAAATATAAGATAATGAGTTCCCTCATTGGTGGTTGTGATGATTATTAGTTTCATCAAAAGTTTTTTGAGACTCTAATTTTACTATCGCATCATTCATCACATATAATGAAGGTATTATAACTCCTATCCAAATATGAGAATCCTCAAGATAAGATCATGTATCCAAATGTCGGTGTAAATAACTCAGAGGCAGGAAACTAATTTTTTACTGATCTTGTGATCATCATCAAACAAATCCAAGAATATGGAGGATATTATAAATACTACACAAGCACTCTATTCTTGATAAATACCATGAATTTTTATTATTGAAGATAAATAGGGAATCATATGGGTTATATTCCACTGCTAATGATAATAATATTATTCCCCAAAACCCATAAGTGGTATTAGAGCCTTTTTCTTGAAGGATTTATCATGTGAATATTCTGGTTGTTTAAAGTTTTTATATATCATAATTCATATAATGTCATATCATAGAATATGACATGTTAAAAATATTCTACTTTTGTTAACCATATTATATGATTAACTTATATCATAAGGTATGATATATAATAAATCCATTGGTTTTAACTACAATGTATGATATGATATAGGATATCATAAAATATAGTCCATCCTTAGTTTTCTAAAAAACAGAGCTTCATGTTGTATTTATGATATCCCAATATATTATTAAATATAAATAGTGTAATATGATAACACTTATAATTATAAATGAAATGTGTTTTATTTTATAGTTTAAGGTTATATCATAAAATATGATTGACATCCAGACTACCGATCTCTTATATTAGTCGTATTTTACGACTGATAACCAGTCTTAAAATAACACATTCTTAAAACTATTTTTTATATTTTTAATTATGTTTAATAAATATTTTATAAATTATAATGTTTAGGAATTATAAAATGATATTTTATAAGATTAAATAAAATATGAAAATTTATATTGGTTTTTCTTTTTTGATAGAATAAATAAAGTGTTTATTTATTTATTTATTCCTTTATATTATTCATGTTTATAAATTTTTAATAGAATGTGAATAATATTTATTCTTAAATATATGAGATAAATTACTTCTAGGACATATATCCTTGCATTCCATGCTAAGTATGACTCCATAAGATTTAGTTTTTCATTTAACTTAACCTCTATTTTTTTATATTTATAATCTCAAGGATATTTGTTGAATATTTTTTGTAAATATTAGGTTTTAGAGATCTCATGAATTGAATTTTTTCTTGAGTAAAGTATCCCTAGGGTTCGGGACTTGGGGCCAGACTACCCAACATCTTGGAGGCTTATGAATTATTATAAAAATGTGAGGGGTTGACTATTTATCACTTCAAGCTTACTCATGTGGAGATTCTCAATCTCATATACCTATTTATATTTACATGAAAAGTTCATGTACCTTATGCCTGTGATGAATTTTGATATGTTTTAATATGTTTGGATTATTATTTTTGGGAGAATAACACAAAATTATGCTTTATGTAAAGAGATATACATTAATTTAGTGTGAACATATTAATTTTGTGGATATAATAGGATTCCAAAACTAAATCATTAGAATAATGCATCACAAAGGAATAAAGACATGAGATAATAAATATTGCATGAGATACAACGGATTTAATATTAATGATATGCACAATAAACTAGTGAAAATTTTAGAAGAAAAAACCTTAAAATACTATGTGTGAGATTCCATCTAAAGAAAATATTTTCAATACCTAGATCATAAAACTGGGTAGTTTCATGCCATAGTCAAGTGCCTTTGAATTATGTCATGTAAGGTAATAATGTTACAAGGTTACCCTAATAGTTTAGGTCATCTACATGGAATTTAATTTGGGTTACACTTAACTGGGAAACCCTAATAGTTAGGATACTAGAGTAATAGAGTTGAGTGAATCCATATGATGGATTTGGATAATGAGTTTATCTGATTAACTATCCAAGAATCATACTTGTTATGATTGGTATGATACCCTATATAAGTAGCTAAGTGGTGCGATCAATTACATATAATACTCAATAATTAGTTAAATATTTATATTTTCTCACTAAATAGAAGTGTTGTATTATGTCATCATTTTTAGTGGGAGTACTTTTATTAAAAGTCCTTGATGAAAATTTATAATACATGATACTGACCCATAGATATTCTTCTATAATAGTTTATGAATTATTTCATGTTAATCATATTGATATCCTCCATAGGTATGATTATATAATAGTTAAATATTTGTATCTTGGTTTGAGAAGTGTTCTCAAATAAAATATGGAATTCTGAGCATTTGAATGTGAATGTTATTGAAGTCAATTTTACTAACTATGGATCATGGGTATTGGAAACTAGGTGTGTGTCACACATTTGTACTAAAAAAACCAACTCATATATTGGAGGGAATTATAAAATGGTGGAGTATATCTCCATGTTGATAATGGAGAAAGAGTTACTACAATAGAATTTGATACTTATGATTTGATTTTACCAAATGTATTAGTCCTAGAATTAAAGAACTATTATTATATTCAAGCCATAAATTTTTTTTTGATTTTTGTATCTTGTTTGGATAATAAAATATTATCATTAACTATTAAGAACAATATTTTTTCTATATATATACACAAATGATATGTTTTATGGAATTGGGAATATAATAAATGATTTATACATTCTAGATATGGATAATCACGTTTGTAACATTCATAATAAGAAGGTCAAGGTTGTATATAATCCCACCTATCTTTGGCATTGTCACCTCAGTAATAGAAATTAAAAACACATCATAATACTCCATAGAGATGAATTATTGGAACCATTTTATTATGAATAATTTGAAAATTTTTAATCTTGTTTATTAGTTAAGATGGCCAAAACCCTATTTAATAGAAAAAGGTGAAAGGGATAGTGGACTGTTGGATCTCATACATGGTGATGTATATGGACCAATGAGTACTCAACAAAGTGATGGTTAAAATTAATTTATTACCTTTATCTATGAATTTTTTTAGTATTAATATGTGTTTATGAAGATACACAAGTCTAAAACATTTGAAAAGTTCAAATAGTTCTAGAACAAAGTATATAATTAACTATGAAAAAGTATAAAGATCCCATGATCAGATCAGAGTGGAGAATACTTGTGTAAGGAATTCGCTGATAATATGAGAGATTATATATTTTTTTTATAACTCACTCGACCTACAACACCATAATTTAATGTTGTGTTTTATAGGAATAATTATACCCTGTTGAAAATGGTTCGATTGATAATGAGTTAGAATGACCATTCTATTACATTCCAATGTTATACTATGGAGGTGAATTTATTTATACTAAACCATGTTCCATATAAAGTAATCATAAAGACACTATAAGAGATATAGTATGAGAAGCATCTTAGTTTTTCTTTTATGAATATTCGGGGTCATTAAGTACTCATATGATGACTAAATTCTGATAAGATTATCCCTAAGTTTGATAACTTCTTATTTTTTGGTTATTCCAAGGGAAAAATGGAATTTTATTTCTATAACTCTACTGAAGAAAAAGTGTTTGTATCCCTACATGATACTTTACTTGAAAAGAAACACATAAGTTGAGGATTTAGTGGGGTGAATATTGAAATTAGGGATGTTAAAGACTAGAAAAAGGAAGTGTTCCTGAGATATAGATTGATTGTTTCTGATGAAAAATCAGGCGTTCAATGATTGATTTTAGGGGGTTAAATTTTGTACAATCATTCATGTAGGGTTTGACATTTTTTTCAAACATATTCCAATGAGTTGTTCATGGAGCCAAAAACGCCCAACAATTCTTATATCCATGGTGACTCATGGGCCTACTTTCCAAAGGCAGACACTCATTGGAGAACTTAGAAAATGATAATTAATAACTCACATTGGTCGAATGGATGGGAGTTCGAGCTCATCACACCCTTTTAGGGGGAATTATTTCCTAATCTAGGAATCTACTATATATTTAAGATATGATCATGAATCCTTTATTAAAATCCCAATTATGATGTAGATCACTCTTGAATTAACAACCAGTTATTAACATGTATGGAATTTAGAATCATCTGTGTGTATCTGAAGTTATTCATTCATGGAGATATCTATATGTATCCTTGGTTATCAATAAATGGTACCCTTTTATGTACATATTAGAGATTATTTTTTCATTTATTATTATGATGTTGGTTTTGAGCCACACAGTGGGGTGCTCTGGAGTGTATCATCATCTTAGGAGGTGGGAGTTATTTTTATGTCAGGATCGGGAACATGATATGGGATTCCTATATATCCTCATGAAAGGAATCAGAACCCATGTAGTTCAGTGTCACTTAACGAGGCACATAAAACCTTTTAAGATCATGTGATAAGGACCAAACTATGAAGTTTAACGTCATTTGGCTAGGAAATCTAGGAAAAGAGTGCCTAATATAAATTTGGTGTGGGACTTATGCTAAAGAAGTACAAGTGACTTGGAAGGTATATGGGCTTTGAGGTTGTATATGACCCTACTGGGATTGTATCCCAGAGAGAATTAGTATTGATTTCGGGGTATTGGGTTTGGACCTCATGGAGGCTTCCTTCATATCCCATCTGGACAAGAATAAAATCCCACATAGTTTGGATCTGAGGACACATGCCTATATAGGTCCTCTTGAGGTTTTTATCATAGGGTAATGTGGTCCTTTTGACTTTGAGAGAATTAAGGTATGACTTTAGGGATGACACCATTTAGTAGGATACCCTTTTGAATGAGTACAGTTGGAGTTTATACCAAATAAGAGGCCCATTTGAATGGGATCATGTGGATGTCATGATCACCACTAACCTATAAGCCTATGTGAATCATTCTCTATGTGATAAATAAGAGGAAGTGATAGATCTAGAATAGCACACAATCTTTTTTATCTGCTGGTAGATGAGAGAGGGGCAATAAAAGAAGAAGGGGCTTTGATGTACCTATCTCCTCCCATCGTTGTACCCTAGATAGTCATGTATAACTACCCATATGGATACAACCCATGGGTATGGAGAAGGAGGAAGGGATGGAGTAGGAGAGGTATTTCAAGAGAGTTCAGGGGATTTCTCCAGGAGGTATTCCCTGGGGAATGGTTACTTAAAAATATATGAGGATAAGTCACTATCCCTTAAAGGTAAAATAAAGTGTAATCCTCTCCCTCCCTTCCTAGAATCAAATGTCCCTGGTTTTAGAGTTGAAGAGGGAAATACATGGTCCTAGCCCTTTCATCTGAGACCGGGAGGTCCTTGACACTACCCCCAATGTCTAGGTTCTTATGAATGAGTGTATTCATATCTGTATGCATCCCGAGGACCCTAACCGCCAGGTGGGAAAAGTGTGGGACACCTATGAAAGATGGAATACATATATGAATGAGATGTAAGATGATGTATCTCTTACCATGGTGTTTCAAGTTCTACATCTTCGATGGAGGCTTCAATATGGTTCCCCTAATATGAGGGATCCAAAGGAAGGGGATCCCTTCTATTTGTGGCTTGAAATATGGCTTGAATGTGTCTCACACAGGTCACGGATTGGAGAGCAGGAGGTGGTTCATGCAGGGGGTATGCCTATGTGAGTTGGAGGTTCCTTGAGAAATGGAAAACCTAGGAAACAAAACTTGGGTGAGGATATATCCTAGTCACCGTGGGTCTCCTCAGGTGTCCCTGTAAGGGTCTCACATTGGTCCTGAGCTTAGTAATAGACCTTAACAATAATGGTTATTAACTAGGGGGAAAAGGGTCCTCATGGAATTGTCTTTTGTTTCAGACCCTGGAGAACTGTTATCTCACTACCCCCTAAATTCCATCCTCTATTGGGTTTGGGAGAGATACTTGAGGGTTTTTTGAGGACCTGGGTGAAGGGGATGAACCATAGCTTGAAGGCTTCTTATGATTTTCTAGTCTTGCAAATAAGGAGGCCCAGGGTCTTATTTATGGGAAAATGTGAGACCCTAGTCAAATGAGTTACTCCATACAGGTACCTAGTGGAGGTACCCAACATAGGCACCTCACGTAGGGGTGGATAATCCTTCCATGCCATGCAAGGAGGGATACATGATCTTTCTAATGTGTAGGTAGGGTGTGTGCAAGACACTTTTAGGTAAGTTCCCCTGGTCCTTATTTTTGGGACTCTTAATATCTCTAACATACTAAGGGTTCTCTTGATAATATTTTCATCCCTTGTGATAAAACAAATTTTCAATAAAATCCCCCCTTAGGATTGGATCCAATCAAAAGAAGAGGGTCTAGTCCTAAGGTAGTGGGGGGGGGGGGGGGAAAGATTCTGAAGTTGGAACATGGTGGCCATGTGGGGCACCTGTGTAGGTTGGAAGTGTAGGATCGATATAAGATTTTGGTGTGATAATTTTTAGTTCAGGTCTAGATCATAAGTTTGAGGCATAGGCCTATAGTGTTTATAAATACCACTAACCCTATGCTGAATTATTCCTTTTTTGTTTGTGCCTTTTTCTCTCATCACATAGATCATCCTCCTAGTCATGCCATGCTTTTCATTTTGCACAGCTCTCCTAAAGAAACTCCTCACATACATAAATGGTATATCCACTTGAGATACTATCTTGTGTAGGACCACATGGTCAAGGGGCCTATGTGAAGGACCTGAAGGGGCTTACACGAAGGACCTAATTGAGGGGCCAGTGAAAAGGATCTTCCTTTGATAAAATTTCGGATTTTCCTAAATCAATACATTGAATTAATGGAAAATATTGATGTCTTTTTTTACGTTTTCAATGGATACCCCAATGGTTTCTCACAAACAAGCTACTCCATGTGTCTCAGAGAAGATCAAGGATATCATGCCAAATTATTATAACATGTGTGATTCCACTCTCCCAGATTTGAAGAAGCAGTTTAAGTAATATCATTATGAGTATCTATAGAGTGAATATCTACCCCTCTATGATCACAAACTTCTGAGGGATTCTCTCACCCCGAAGGTTCAGAGTTATTTTTTTATGTCTTGGTTCATGGAACACACTAATTTTCCTACCACTAATGTCTCATATAAGGGTGTATACATCAAGAGAGCGATGTTTGCCACTGTTTGTTTCATGAAACATGTCCATTGTACCCCAAATATTAATTCGCATACCCCATATTCAAAGCCTCACTATTAAAAATCAACCTTATGTGCTTCTTAGATAGACCAGTCATAAGGGTGGAAGGATGATTGATATTTCTGTTCTAGAGGGGAAGTTAGGACTGAGTAGATGTGGGTGTACTGGGTGCACAAAACTTGTAAAGAATTCAATAAATAGATACAAGATGTCAACATTTATGAGGCTATTTGGGTGATGAAAACTTATGTTTACAAGAACAAAGATATTATCCTTGAGATGTTGAGCCAATGGAGTCCTCATACAAATTCTTTCCATCTGAAATATGGAAAATTCGGCATTAGCTTCTAGGATCTCTACAAGAAAAACAACACATTAGCAGTGGTTTTTTAGAAGGGTTTATGAACAAACCCCTATAAATTCATTTTAAAGAGGGTTATGCACAACCACTTCTAATCATAAAATTTAGACTAGGTTCACAATCCCCTCTAATTTTTTTAGCATTATTTTTTTAATATTTGGTTTGATTTTAGAAGCGGTTATGTTAAAACCCCCGCTAATTTAGTGGCGGTATATATTCTGTTAGATTTTAAAGTATTTATATATATATATATATAACATTCGTTTTCAAATATATACATATATATATATATATATAGAAGGAAATAGTGGGGGTTCACAGCCCCCTCTAATTTAAGATATTATAGGGGGTTCATCAACCACCGCTAATCTATTAGATTTGAGGGGGTTTTGAAGCCCTTCTAATTTAAGAAATTAGAGTGGGTTTTGAACCCATTTTAATTTAATAAATTAGTGGGGGTTGTGAACCCCTTCTAATTTAATAAATTAGAGGGGGTTTTGAACCCCCTCTAATTGATGACATTAGAGGGTGTTTTGAACCCCCCCTTAATTCATGACATTAGAGGGGGTTTTGAACCCCATATAATTGATGAAATTAGAGGTGGATTTTGAAGACCATTTAATTTAAGAAATTATAGGAAGTTTTGAACCCATTCTAATTGAAGACATTTAAGGGGGTTTTGAACCCCCTCTAAATTTTATTTATTTTTTAAAAATAAATCTCATAAAAATTAAAATTTTATAATATATATGGGTGTGTGAGCATGTGTGTGTATATATATATATATTACATAAAAAAATTATATAAATGTTTTTAAATACATTATAAACACACATATATAAGGAAATTATATAAATAATTTAAATAAATACGTATACATATAAAAAATGTATACATATATAAATTTTGGTATACATAATAAAAATGTAATTATAAATATATTTATTCCAATTTATAAAATTTATATATGGTTTTATAAATATTATACATTTATATTATGATTTATATTATACATATATTATATTAAATATATTTTTATTGTAAAGTTTTGTATAAATACATTTATATTATATTATGTAAACAAAAATATATAATATATACAAAATTAAATATAAATACACACATATATTTTATATAATTATATTATATATATAATATTATAAATATTTAATTATATATATTATATAATTATTTTTTATATATTGTAGTATAGTGTATTAATTATAAATTAATTTAATATATATATATATATATCATTTAATTATATTATATATTTTCAATAATATGAAAGTATTTAGTTTTCTGTGTGTATATATATATATGATATAATATAAATGTATATAATCACATACATAAATATATTATATAAATGAATTTCATATAATATATGTATAATATAATTCATAAAATGTATAAATTTATAGTATTTATAAAACCAACATATAATTTTTATAGTTTAAAAAATAGTTGTAATAATAATAATAATTAATAATATTATTGTTACCCACACACGTACATATATACAAATATATAAAAATGATTATATAAATATAAATATATATATTATAATTATATCATATTTATAAATATCATATAAATACATAAATACACACACACCCAAATATAAATGTATTTACAAATATATGTATAAATATATATTTTTATATATAAATATAATTATTTATTCATATATTATATATACACAGATAATATATATATATATATATTATACACAAATATATATTTATTATATAATATACACAATAGAAAAAAATCATTTTATATTATTTATATTTCAATACCCACACACACACATATATATAATATCCTATATTTTGGATTGTAAATAAATAAAACGAATTGTATATATTATACAAAAGACATCACAACCTAGTGGTAAGCGATTGGAAGCATTTCTCGGTAGATCCTGGGTTCGACTCCCAGTGTCCACATTTTTACTTCCCTCACATGGGCGGGATATCCTCCTTCGGTGCTAGGCCGCGCACGGGCGAGGATGATTGGGCCTTAGGCCAGCCGCAGGGTGTTTTTATAGGTCTTGCTTGGGTGTGTTGGGTGTATGGGGTGTTGTCCTGGGGTGTCAGTTGGGTTTTCAGGGTTCTCGGTTGGTTTTCCGAGGGTCAGGGTGGGGTGTCCGAGGGGGGGGGGGGTCGGTCTTGGTGGGGTTGTCTGGGGTGGTTGTCAGGGGGCCAGGGAGGGGTGTTTGGGGTGGTGTCAGGGGTTGTCAAAGAGGGGTGTCTAGGGTGTGTCTCTAGGGGAGGGGTGTTTGGGGTGGTGTTGGGGCTTGTTAAGGAGCGGTGTCTGGGGTGTGTGTCTAGGGGGTCTAGGGTGGTGTGAGGGGTTTTCAAGGAGGGTGTTTGGTGTGTGTGTCTAGGGGTGTTAGGGGTTGTCAAGGGGGATATCGATTGGTTGTCAGGGGGTGTCGGTTGGTTTCCAGGGTGGTTGTTAAGGGGTTATCTGTAGGCTGTTCGGGTTGTTAGGGGGGTCTCGCTGGGAAAGGTGAAAAAATTTATAAAAAACTAGTTGTATTTTATGGGTGTTTAGAGTATAACCTCCCCTAAACTTGGTCCCAAAACATTCAAATAGGGGCAGTTCTAATCACCTTTAATGTGATGTTTGAAATATAGGTGGTTAAAACCACCTCCAATATATCAGTTTATGATGAATTTAGGGCAACATTAGAGGGGGTTAAAACCCCTTCTAATCTAATTGCTACTAAATATATCATAGTTTACCAGCGCTTACCCATAACCTCCCCTAATCAGAGTAGGTTTCTACTTTAGCGGTGGTTATGGGTAACTGCTGCTAAAGTATTTAGAAGGGGTTAAAACCCCTTATAAATGAAAAAATAACCCCTTATAATCACCCTATTTTTTTTATAATGGATTTATACAAGATTTATGGATCCCCTATCCTTGGGGATACATATTAAGACTTTATCCCACTAAATAAAACATGGGATGATGCTGAAAGGACACCGATTTTGGCCCATGATCTTTTTAAGGTGGCTCAAGAGGTGCAGAAGAAAGACCCTCACCTAAGGGGTAACATCCATCCTAGAACGTGAATGAAGGATTTCCAAAATATTGAAGGATAAGGTCCTAATTGATAGAGTCCTATGGATTACACACCATATAAAACCAGATCACTCTTAGAAAATTATAGCCTACATTGAAGAAGGTTCGGTATAACCAATGGGGTTACAAGGTCAATTCTAAGGTTTTTGTAAAGACCCATCTGGATAGATTCCTCGAAATGTGGATGAGTATGCACCTACTACCAGTCAGCAAATTCAATGGAGACGTGAGACCAGAGAATTTTTTTATAGAATCCAAACTAGTAGAAGGGATCTATATAGGGTTGGATTCCCCTGTCCTGGTCAGTATCTAGTGGTGTTTTCTACAAGAGTACATTGGGAAGGCCCCATTTAGAATTGTAGGGCCATTTCAACTTCTATGATGGTGGGTTTCATCACACTTCAATTCTTATGCTATGATAATTATATTTATAATCCCTAAAGGATGGTTTCACTTGTTTTTCTAGGATATTTTTGGAAACCAATCTTTAACTCGAATCTTGAAGAAGTCCTATGGATGCTGAATGTGTCAAGAGAGTTAAACTTCTTCCCATAAGGTGATCTTCCTACTGATACCTTTAATGAAAATGGAAAATATAATGAATAATTTAGGGTGTACATGATGGAATTTACAAATAGAATACTCGTGTCCCGTATTGACAATGAGATCATTTGTAAGTAATACACTCCATATCAATTTACCCACCAATTCAAATATCTACAATAATAAAGCGTCTTTACCCCATGCATGTTAGGCTTGAGAAACACCTGATGATGGCCTGATAGTTCTGGATCCTTATGGCCATAGTGGTGTCTCAAATTTCAATGAAACTACCTCTGTCAGGTTCATCAATTGGGATGTAGTTTGGGTATGCGAGTGCTTGGATTTTTTCATACCATCAAGGTGTATTAATGAAAGGAATTCCTTAGTTCACGACCAAAAAAAACTGATGGTCATGGAATGCATGGTAGAAAGGTTCAAACCAAAGGTGATGATGCTGAATCTCTGAAGTATTCAAGGAGATCTTTGGAAAAGATCACTGATCATTCCAGGGTTGAGAAAACCATATCTTTCAGGCCAAGGAGATCCAATCATCATCACTAGGAGGAGACTTGGGTCCCAGTCACTTAGTCCTCTATGAGATAAGAGAGGCCTGATAAGGATTCAAAATCAAAGTACAATGGGTCTTCCTCATAGCTAGATGAATTATCACCAAATTATGTGTGACCCCTGGAAATATAAATTTTGAAAGGCATGTCTCATGATATCAGAGGCCTATGGGTATTTATACAGGCTGGCATACTCATCCTAGAGATGGGGAATATCTGAGAACCCTTCTACCTCCACCCTAATAGTAATTTGATTGAGGTGGAAGAATATGTTTAGGATTTGGAGATATTAATATATGAAACTTATGATCAGATCCTGGCCAGAAAGCGAGTATCTGACATGTTGGACCAAGAAAAACTTGAGGGGGGAGTTGGTCACATTGAAGAGGAATGGGATGAATTTATTGACCCTAATGATGTATTTCCATTTTCCCCTTATCTATTTTATCTTTCATCCACCATAATTAATTATTAGGGGATCTATATCATAGTTTTTAGGAGAGGAAGAAGAATAACCAGGGGAAAAGGTGCTTAAGTCATTGAAATATGGGCCCACAGGCACCCCCATTGGATTAGTTGTTGAGTCTCTTGATCCCTCAGAAATATCCCCAAGTTATAGAACAATGGTGGAGGAAATAGAAGGAGGATCTTGTTAATCACCAACCCAAGTGTTCGTTACAGAGAGGACTATTATGGGCCCCTGGCCATATTTAGGGAAGAAGAAATAAAAGAGGGTGGAGAAGTTAGCCTGATGTATGAACTACAGTTATTATTTTCATTTTCATTTGACCTCATGACTTGCTCGACATACTTACTTGACAATGCTTTCCTTTTTAGGATTTGCTTCACTTTCCTCCCTAAAGGGTTACAACAGTGATCCTTTAAGGATTGAGGGGGGCATTCCAGGGGAGGCACAAACTCATGTTGATTAGTCCATCCCTTTGATGGATGAAGAATTAAGATATGAAACCACATCTACCCCCATCACATCAGAGAGGGGATAGGTTCATGATAATGTTAGATTCACTTCATGATGATTCATGTGTTAGTCACTGAATTTCTTCCTTGTGATATTTTAGATATTCCAAATACACTAGAGGACCCCATGATAACCACCACTAACCTCATCTACACTATATAAGGTGTTTATAGGGATCCAAAATGGTTTTTTGATGGTTTCGATGTTGATCCTGACCCTGTGAGGTTTGAAGATGTTGTGTCTGCTAAGAAGTCATCATAGAGAATCGACGACAGAGCCAATTTGGGTCCTGATCCCCATGTATCGGATTCCCCTACTGGTGAGGATGCTTTGATATGTGGGGGATTATATAATAAATTAACAGATGAACTAATGGAACTTGAGGATAGGTTAAAAATAATTAATATTACCACCTATATGGATGAGTTTATGAAGTTTAGTAGGTTATTAGATGGATACGATCTATCTATTTATTGCATGTTTCAAATACAATAGACCTCTTTTCATTTGATGTCACACATCAAAACTTGATCTATGCAGCCTTGTTTATAGAGAAAATTTCCAAGGAAATTCATGACTGTGGCCTCCAAGTCCATCCTACTCCCATTTCTGAGGGAGATATAGCTAAGAATCCTAAAGTGGGATATAGAATCCTGCCTTTTTTTCACATAAACTTTCATTACATTATACAAAACTGAGGATCTTTAAGGTTTAGTGTCTTGGAAACTAGGAACTTAATACATGAAACAAAAAAACATTCTTCTTAAACAATTGAAAGTCTTATCCTTATGTTCATCCTAGGTTCATTACTACATCTCATAACCTGGGTACATACATCAAAAGAAAGGGTGAGCAGAAGACCCGGTAAGGGAAACAAGGGAAACATTTAACATGTGAACTTGAGATACATCAATAAAGTCATGAAAAGAACTTTAATGAATGAGAATGAAATATTGAGGCATATCATAATAAAAATAATGTATTTCATAACTTGAATATGTGGATACAACATTTAACAAAGACAATCATTTCTGTTTCACCAAGGTCCATCCCCAAGGTGTCAATAAAAATTACCAAGGTTATTCACCAAGGTAACAGTCAAAATGGTCATCTCTAGAGATTATGTCTTTACCCAATGCATTGGAGCGCTATCAGGGCGCACCATTAAATTCGCCTTTATTATCATGTGATCCAAATATATCATCATAAATAATTTCATAAACAACCCATATATCATAAAATAAATGGGTTTCAGTTCATAATCATAACGTTTTAAAAACTGCTTTAAAGACATGATCTTTGTGACACTTTAAAACCCACAGAAAAGGAAGGTGGGTCTCATGTATGTAAATACTAGAATTTAAAATAGAAAATTTTGATATATATGTGAATAAAAATATATAAGAGATAGACTTGAGTATTAACTTAATAAAATAAAATAACTTTAGAAAAAGAGAGAGACATTTTGAGACAGAAATTTTGCAGCATAACGACTATGTTTTGGGGTTTTAGAAAACATTGAAAAGAGAGGGGGCATGGGTAAAAAATTCATAAATGACCCATAAAAAAGTAGAGGGACAAAATATGAAGGATATATGAACATGGTAATAAAATTTTAAGGACATACCATTTGAAATGAAAAACATAGAGTGAAGACGAAAATAAGATTTCTCTTATAAAAATTCGGCATCCTAACGACGTCCCTTAAACTTCAACAAAATGAATTGAAGAGATAAAATAGGGTATCTCATCATATGAACTTAGAAGATAAGTATGATAGATATATATATCATACCCAAACATAATAAAAAGGAACTTGTAAGACTTGACATGAAAGTAGAACTTTGAAAAATGAGAAAGGTGAACGAATCCCTTAAAAATCCGGCAGCCTAATGACGCCACTTAAACTTCAAAAAAAATGAATTGAAGAGATCAAATAGGGTCTCTAATCATATGAACATAAAAGATAAGTATGATAGATATAGATATCATACCCCAACATAATAAAAAGTAACTTGAAAGACTTGACATGAAAGTAGAACTTTGAAAAATGAGAAAGGTGAACAAATCCCTTAAAAATCCGGCAGCATAACAGCGCCACTTAAACTTAAACAAAAATGAATTGACAAGATCAAATAGGGTCTCTAATAATATGAACATAAAAGATAAGTATGATAGATATATAGATCATACCCCAACATAATAAAAAGGAACTTGAAAGAATTGCCATGAAAGTAGAACTTTGAAAAATGAGAAAGGTGAACGAATCCCTTAAAAATCCGGCAGCCTAACGACACCACTTAAACTTCAACCAAAATGAATTGAAGAGATAAAATAGGGTCTCTAATCATATGAACATAAAATATCAGTATGATAGATATAGATATCATACCCCAAAATAATAAAAAGTAACTTGAAAGACTTGACATGAAAGTAGAACTTTGAAAAATGAGAAAGGTGAACGAATCCCTTAAAAATACAGCAGCCTAACGACGTCATTTAAACTTTCTTAAAATGAATTGATGAGAGAAAGAGGGGTTCTCTCATAATATGAACATTAAAAGTGAATTAAGAGTAATGTAAAATAACATCCTCCAACATAATAGCATGGAGCATAAAAGGAATGACATAAAAGAGATTACTTGAAAAGAAAGAGAGAGGTATGATCCCTTACCTTAAAACGTAACTCTTAAAACTCAAAGGTAGGAACCTTGAGGGCTTGGGGGAACCTTGGGAGGACTTCTTGGGAGGTAATGAGACCAGATCTTCGTTGGGGGAGAGTTGAGAGTCTAATGGATGAGAGGATGGCTTGGTATTTATAGGTAAAGTGAGGGGACAAGGCATTAATGGCCAAGGGACACCTCATTGGTGGTTTTGAAAAAACCATGGGCTTTCCCATGATATTTGCCCATGGGGTTGGCCACATGGGTCCCCCCATACAATAATTCATCACCTTTGGTCGTCCAACCCTTAAAATATCTCATGACATCATCATGACACAGTTATGATGTCATTAAACATACAGAAACCCTAAAAGTGTATTTTCACTATTCATCGAAAATTCAACTTTCTTAGAAAAAACCAAAATTTCACCTTAACCAAATATCGATGCTATGATTTAAAAAATGAACTACATTTTATAAAGATATTTTTCTAAATATTTTTAATTTAATTTTTAAATAAATACACTATTCATCGAAAATCCATTTTTCTCAGAAAAATCCCCAAAAATTACCTTAATATAATATCGATGCTCTGAGTTCAAAAATGAAATCCATTTTATAAAAATAATTTTCTAAATAATTTTAATTTAATTTTTAATTAAAAAACACTATTCACCTGAAAAAAACTAATACTTGACTAATAATTTATGAAATCGTTATTTAACCATTTTATTGAATCACATTACTTAATCAAGGTGCCTAGATTATATTAATGCTTTCTTTAAGTGAGATTACTAATCCATTTGGTCACATTACTAATCCTAAGCATAAAATCACTATTCACAATTTACTATTCATCAAAAATTAAGTTGATCTTATTAGACTCTAAATTTCGTACTGAACATAATTGTAGAAGACCATTTTTAAAAAATCATTACACATTTTTAATTATTTAAGGTTTACATAAACATTTTTAAAATATCCTTTCTCTAAAATTCATCAAAAAATATGCATACTATATTTATCCAGACATTTGAAAATTCATAAACTTCATCATAAGAAGAAATCAAAATTTTTATTTAAAACAAAGGATTACACAAGGCAGTTACGGTCTCCTTACATAGCCCCTTATCACACCAGCATAGGACCTAAGTGTAAGGTGTGCTAAGGTGAGAGAATCTGAGGGAGGCTCGGCCAACATCGAACGAGTAGTAATTTCTATCAGTTTGAACTTCTCGCGAAGGTGATTCCGTTCTAGCTTCACATGATGAAGTTCGGCTTGGGTTTGGTCCAGAGCAAAGCCCAGTGGTGCTACCTCCTTCCCAAGTTCCGTTAGATGGGCTTCGATTGGCCCGAGACTACTGGATGAGGCCATCGAATCTCCTTTCTATATTAATTAACCAAGTTCACTTGTATTTAGAGACAAAAGTCGCAACATTCAGTTTTCAATGGTCATACTGACTAACGGTCATATAATAGTCAAAACCCAACAGTCTCATTTTTATTATACTCATTTTATCAAATGAAATAGTTTTGTTGAGTATGAAAAATAAAATAACACAAAAAAAGAGGAAATAAGATTTATTCAAAATTTCGAGTTGTTACATGGGAGATCCTTAAGGGACCACTATACCATTCACTAGGAAAATCTAGGGGGATTCTCCTTGTTTGGAGGTTCTTATTCTAGGTACTGATACTTGGAGTACTAGAGAGTCATTAATCCCAACAGTTGATCCAAATATGGGTGAGTGTTATCAAATTCTTTGGCTACTCCACTGCCTTCACTTTCTATTAACCCTCTAATGTAAATGGGGGGTGTCACCTATTTTTTAGTGCTACCAACTTTAGTGTCTGAACATGAAGTAGGGGATTCTATGCCAATTCATCCAACATTGGTAAGTGATACTGGGGATTCCTTATACAGAGTAGGACAAGGCGAATCACTAAGTGTACTAATACCAGACTAAATATTTCCCACTGAGAGAAGCTTTGATTTATATTTGGAGACACATGATGCTCTTCACACCACACACCATATCCTTTGGTGAGACATATAGAAGATAGTCATGGAGTCACCTATTGAATACCTTCCATCACAACTTCACCAACTTGTGACCCTATTTTCATTTCTAGGTTATGGCGGGTTTTATTACCACATGATCCACCATGTTGTAAAGTCAATCATCCTGCAAAGGGAATAAGAGCAAGGATCATAGTGGGTTGAGGCACAGTTAGTAGGATACTTTGAAAATATCAGGGCTAATGTATCCTATGAAAAGTATAAATTTTCCAAGGAGTTGTTGGAGCATCATCACAATCTAGAAGATAAATCTCTCCAAATGGTGCTCCCTCAACAAGAACTAAATTCCATTCAACAAGAGATCATCCAAATCCACCATTCATTAAATAGGGTATTCACACAAGGTGAGGATTCTGCGGCTGCAGAGAAATAGAATCCTTGTCAAATTGAAGAATCCATTACCACAAAAATAGCTAGGCTCCAGCAAGTTGAGAAAAATACTCGATCCATAGTTCAGAATATCAAGGCCTATATCGAATAACACCTGTAAAATTTGGCAGAGAGGCTTTAGAATGTGGAAGTTTCTCTATGTTTTAGAACATAAATGAAAAAGTTTTTTGTTTTTAATCACCTTTTTAATATTTTTTTCGCATAATAATTGTAATACAACACTAAAAATGACTCATTTCATTGAATTTCATCACATTATAATTGTGATGATAAGGGTGAAGGAGTGCTCCAATTTTTTTCCTAAGCTGTGGGGCCAAGAGAGTGTAGTTTGATTGTTTCTAGGATCATTTGGACAACCCTACAAAATTTTTATCTTTTTTTTCATTGAAATAATTTTTTCTTATTCAAATATTAAGAATACATAGTAGGGGAGACTTGGATTTTTCTTAGGCAACCCTTTTTGGGTTTTCTTCCTAACAATATTTTTTTCATTTTATCTTTTCATTGCTCGATTATTTCATAAACCATGATGAGAGTTGTTCTAGTGAGACAAGACTCGAATTTTATCTAGAGTTCCCTTTGTGGGTTTTCAACCTAGAAAGTACTATGTCTATTTTTTTGAAGTTTAATATTGTTAATGTTGGACTAATAAGACTATTATTTTAGGTCAAAAAACTTTGAAAATAAGTTTTGTAATGATGACCCATACAAGGATTGTTAGTCAAGAATGTTTTGACATTATTTAGATACCCCAAGGGGAATTCTGAGTCATTGCTTCAGGATTTTAGAATTTAAAACATGATTATATAAAAGTATGTGAGAAATGGATATGAACCAAGTTTGAAAAGTGGTTTCCAACACAATATTTTCAAGGATTATGTGAATAGTGGAGGTCTCTCCTAAGGATGAATGTGTCGTTGGTTGAAAAAACCTGTTTTGTGGGTGAATTTATGAAAAGAACACTCGGGAATGTTACTGTATAGTCAAATAGTGGTATAATTTTATTTATAGGTACATTTGGTTGGATACTTGTGAAAATCAAACTAGGGTGTGTTAATGTATATTCAAACAAAGGTATCCTTAGGAATTTTGAAATTCTATTATCAATAGCTGGGAAATTTTTTAAGATCCAAATTTCTCAAGACCATGAAGGATGGTTTTCCAAGGGAAGGTGTCTGAGAATGAAGAGATAATCTGTATTGTCATTATACGTGAATGGGAAACCACCCCCACATGATTTTTTTATGTAAATGAGGGTACATTTTATTAAATTACTGACGTCGGGGGGGCACCCTTTCTAACAAGGGCTGATGCATCATGTAGTTTTAATATCATGCGACTGGGACATGGATCATGTAGTTTAATATATTATAGTGAGGATGTTGTTGTAAAGTTTAACATATTTTGACTAGAACATTACACCATGTAGTTTAATGTCATATAATGAGGACATTGAAGGGTATAATTTAAGGTCCTTTAGCTCTTACTGAAATATTAACGATTCTCTCTTTCATGATAATCTGTCTGGGAATGTGCCTACATTTTAAGGTATAAATGGAGAAGGTTGTAAGATATATTCCGAGGTTTCAAGATTTGAAAAGTGATATGGAGGAAATTGATCAAGTATATATAAGAGGTATCTCCTAGGTATGAATATACCTGTGGTTGGAAAACCCATTTTGTTGGTGACTTGATGAAAAGATAACAGGGGTGTGTAACTGCATAGAAAAACAGTGACATCCTATGGATGACAATCCATTTTGGTGGGAGACTTATGAAAAGATAGTTGGGGAGTGTTACTGCATAGTAAAAAAATAATTTATCAGGAATTACAACATTGTTTTTCTGATGGCTGGAGGAAGTTTACGGAGATTCAGATTTCCCCGAACATAGATTTTGGTTTGTGGAAGTAAAGTACATGAATACAAAAGGATAATTTAAATTAAAAATTACCCATGAATGTGGGAAAATTTTTCATATGAAGGTCTGAACCAAATTCAATAAAATAGGGGTATTTTTTCTTACTAAGGTTGGGCTCAAAACATAGGGTCCATGTGTCTCTATGTATCTCATTTGAATGGGAATCAAGCCATACATATTTCAGGAAAACCATGTAGTTTCAAGTTTTTTTTTCCAGACTCATCATGAATTTTAAAGTCATGAATTAAGGATGATATTATGTCTATAATTTATAACCATGGTATTATAGAAATTATGGGTAATATGAGGCCAAGAAGACCAAGTTTGTTTCAACACACTTCAAACATAAGGGAATAAATTGTAAATAAAGATATTAGGGGTTCTTGGATTGAGAGAAGTGACATGGGACAAGAATATTAGGGATGGAAAAAGACCATGGTTGAATAAAGGGTTATGGAATTACGTTTTTAGGGATTATGGGGATATAATAGGCTTATCTAGAGAATTAATTCACCGTTGGTTGACAAACCTATTTTTTGGGAGACTTTATTTAATGCCAAATAGGACGTGTTCTGCATAGTAAAATAGTAAAGTCCTCTGGATGAAATTTCATTTTGGTGGGAGACATATGTAAAGACAACTAGTGCATGTTATTTTATAGTCACACAATTATGTCCTGGGGTATTAGAAATTATATTGTTGGTAGCTGGGGAAAGATAATGAAAATATGAAATTTCTTAAGATTAAGAGTATGACATGTGGAAGGAATGTGTTTGAGCATAAAGGAATCATTTGAACTGAATTTTTCCATGAAGTCTAAAGTCAGTTTCATAGATCTGACTCATATGTAGGAGGGGGAATTTCTATTTCCTTTATGGGACCCTGAATGATGGAGCCCAAATTAAAGTATCCCGTATAGATCTTTGTTTGTATGCAGGAGTGAGGGTATTTTTTACCCTGTGGATGGGACTAGAACATAGGGTCTATAAATCACAACATATCTCATTATATTTATAATCAAGCTAATGTAGTTATTTAAATCCTTGAAATTTAATGTCATATAGTGAGTACATCATTCATGTAGTTTAACATCTTGTAGTAAGGGTGAGGGTCAATCGACGTGAAAGAAAATGAATATTATGGATGGGCCCGAAAATGAATGGCTGCGCATCACTACATATCCTATAATGGATAAAGAATCAATCCATGTCTATTTATAGAAAGGATTTCCCATAACAATTGAACTTATGTGAGGAGAAAGGAGTTTTTAATAATAAAGGCTCACGCATGGGGTTAAAACCTATGTATGATACTCTTATATAGATCTAAATCATACATAGTAGAGTGGGAGAGTTTCCCATATTATGGTTGAACCAGGATATGGGACCTGAGTGTCATTATGTACATTGTGGAAAAATTAATGAGAATCAAGAAATACATAGTTCTTAAGGAACCATGCAGTTTAAAGTCATGTGGCAAGGATGTCTGGTGTGCCTTTTAAGGACTTGTGACTAGGACCATAGTAACCCTATTGTGAATTATATACCTTTATCAGGTGGGGAATACTTCACTAAAATTTCTAATCCCACACGAGATATGTTCAGTGTGAGAAACAAGGAGAGAAAAAGGTTTCTTCCACCACACAAAGGTAATAATAATGAAGTATGGGGTAATTTTTATTTTCTGGTGTCTAAACCATGATATAGGACCTAGGCATCACTATATATCTCATTAGAGAGAGAATCAAGCCATACGTAATTATTGAAAGCCTCCCTGTGAAGGTCTTAACTGTACACAAGGAGGGGGGAATTTTTTTTTATTATGGATCAACCCAATAATAGAGATTCAAGAATCACTACGTATCTCTTTGGAATGACAATTAAGCCACACATAGATCTTGAATAAAGGTGTGTGTGTGTGTGGGGGGGTGGGGGTACTATCACTGAAGATTGTGATCCACTCAAACATGTATTGAAAATTTATGCAGTTTTATGTCATGCAACAAGGACGTGAACCATACATATTTATATCATGCATCAAGGATATTGTTATACAGTTTAACATATTGTGACTAGGACATTGGTCTATGTAGTTTAAATTATTATAGCTCAGACTGTGATGTCTTTTAGTTATAAGTCATATGAATAGGAACATATGGTGCTTCTTTTAAGTTCATTCATGCAGGACCATGACACTATGCATTTTAATGTAACATAGAAAGGATGTTAGTGTGATGTTGTTTACCATATTACAATATTGATGGTATTTCATGCTTTTAATTCTCATGCGACAATGACTGACTACACAGTTTAACATCATGCTACTGAGATGTATCATTCTTTTTTTACATGGAGTAATCTTTTAGAAACCATGCATTAGTTGGGGCTGTAATGATCCATCCATCCATCGAGATCAAGGAATAATATCTGTTAGATTGGACCTTGCGTATAGCATAAGGTCCCTCCTAATTTGGATCATGATTTGGATGATTATTCCTTGATATCATTGTATTCATAAGGACCTATACCAGTTCTCCTTAGAGGAAAAAATGGTGGGATAACTTCTAGTTAAAATCTCACACTATCCAATTTTGACGGACCTCCAAGTGCTACAAGGTATTCAATATTTTCTCATCAATTCATTCTAATTCATCCAAACATTTCTAGGATTTCTCATCCATGGATAGATGATCACATATGAAATTGTGAAGTGATGGAAATTATACCTCAATGGGAAGGACTACTTCTATTCTATATATAACTAAATATGGGGTCACCCATGTGGTGGTACAAGTGGTAGCCTGATAGGCCCATAAGGCATGAAAGAGCTTGTCTGAAAAATAATTTTTATCTTTATCCACCATCTTATGGAGTATGTTTGATAGGGTATTTTTTAAGGCCTATATCTTTAAATTTTCTTTTGCATGATAGTAGGATGAATGGCCAGACTTGATATTATACTCATAATACATCTTTTCCATATCGTCATAACATAAATTGGTGTCATTTTCCATTAGTATTTTATGAGGGACACCAAATCTGGTAATTATGTTGGATTTCATGAAGCAAATGATGCTTTTGACCCCAAATTCTTTGATTGGTACTGCTTAAAACCATTAGGACAAGAAGCTGGTAGAGTTAGGATGTACTTGAATTTCTTGGCAGTGGTAGGAGGATATGGTCCTATGAAGTCAATTACCTAAATGGAAAATATCCAAGAGTATTTAGAAATGTGAAACAACTCTTGGGGTTGATTAATGAAGTTGTAATGCACTTTGAAGGAACGACACTTTTTGGTAAAATTTGTGCAGTCCTACATCATAGTGGGCCAATAGTACCCAAGGCTCCAGATTTTATGAGAGATCTTGAACCCTGACTGATAGGTTCCATAGGATTCAATGTGCACTTATTTCATTATAGAAGTGGTCTACTCTCCATCCATTCACATGAGAAGGACCCCATCAAGGCCCTAATTATAGAGTAAATTTTTATGATTTGTGCCTTCATATTAAAAAAAATTAATTTCTCATCTTTAGGTTTTCTTTTTCCCATCCCCGATGTGCACTTTTTCATCAGGAAAATGATGGTTAGAAATTTTTGATATTGAACTTCCCGAATGAAGTCATACATGACACTCTTATCCACTTCAGCCTCAATTTTGGAGGTGTGAGTCAGGTGTCTCCTTATGTATTCCTTTTTGTATCCCCAATGGTCTTTTGGAAAGCCTAAGTGATGAGTGGAAACCTCATTATCAAGGCCTATCATCTCTGTGTAATTCTGGGAAAACATGTTCTGATGTTACTTCAAGAAGAAGGTGTATACCTCTATTCTTTGAAATTCATGGTCTCATTGATCAGAGTGGGTCATGGGCCTTCTTCTGTACCCATATTTATTTATCTAAGTTTATTAACTGTTTTAGAGACACTTTACTCAAATGATGGAGGGGAATCCCTAATTTCTTACTCCTCTTACTCTTCCTCTTACTCCTCTTTATTTTGAGGGGAAGTAGGCAATGAAGGTATCTCTCTAGAGTTGGGAGGGGAGTTGATATTTTGACAACATTTTGAAGATGAAGTAACTACTTTTGACCTGACTAATGACATGGGGCCCCTTTGAAGATCTAAAGGGTAGATGAGGGACAAATAATGAGCATCTTAATTTTTTAATAACATGATAACCTATTATGAATAACTGATGAGGTAGGGATTTTTTGAAGATCAGGGGATGGAATGAGAGAATTTTTACCTCATATTCTATCATAGTCTAGAGGTTCAACAACTTCTACAATGTTTCTGGGTTCATTTTTTACAACTAATATCATTGAAGTCACTAAATATGCTCTTGGATTCAGATAAACCTCTTCAATATGATTTATGGGAATCACATGCTCTATACTAAGATACTTTAAGGGATTATCTGGGGTCATCTCTAAATCATTTAGGGAATTGATTTGAGAAACATTGTCAATAATGGGCCATTTACCCTCCCTCTGATAGAATACGACAATAATGTATTGTGATTTATAGGATTTAAATGGGGATTTATCACCATGAAATGTCCCAATTTAAAAATTAATACAATATTTGAGGAATTCGTGGTATGATGAGGGAATAGCCACATGTTGACGCAACCAAGGCCTTCCCAATAGAATGTTGAAGGTCGTATCTTTCCAAATAACCAAGAATTTTGATTCAAATACAAGAACCACAAACTAAGTCTAGAGTTTTATTTCTCTAAGATATTTTTTCTTACTCTTGTTATAACCCTAGAGTGTTAGAGTGGAGGGGGAAAAGTGGGACTCATTGTAGCCTAAGAAATAGAGTGTTCAGGATGGAATGAGGCTAACTCTTGGTCCATTATAAATGAAGTATCATCAGATATAAACGTCATTTCTTTTTATAGAAATGTACAAGGGTCTAATGTGTCCTTGTATAATGACATATTTATCTTGATCTGTGAAATATATGATTGTGTGCAATTCCACATGATATTTATCTACATGATATACTTTGGTAGTAACAAATTTATCCTCAAATTGATGAGGTCTTGATAGATCCTCTATGAGTTCTTACCGATGGTATTTTTATAGAATTAATGAATCCAAGATCAATAACTTGGAAAAAACCATGGATAATTGACTTAAAATGTCATACTTCTAGGATAAAGGTCTGCACTTCACAACATAGGATGCTATTTTCCAGGAACTTTAGAAACTGAAGTACTTGATGTAGGAAGGTTGGCCTTTGGAATTGGAGTTGAATATGATTCTCTCCTTGGTGAATTAGGTCAGCTAGGTCTATCTGCATGTTGAGGTTTATTGGGTGATAAACTATCCTCTAGTCAGTCTTACAGAACGACCGAGTTAGGAAAAAACATGTCTTGTGTGGTTAATCTTTCCTTCTCCTTCTGATTTTATTAGATGGATCTCCCATGAGTTTCAGACACTTAAATGGTTTAATCAGGGATGTGGCTGGAGTATTGACTTCTGACATGACTGAGTCTTTCGTGATATCCTTCGTTCTGGTGGCCTCTTACCCCAATTCCCCAATTGGATGTAGGGAATTCTGGTTCATAGTCATACTCGTCATCTGAGAAGGGATCCATTAAGTGAATAACATTAATGGAACTGAATATCAACTCCTCGTTTGATTAGGACTCCATTTGTAGGGTTGACTCTTGTGGTACCATTTGGTGGGGTGATGCCCATTTTTCTGGGACCATCAACATGAAGTTAAAGAGAGTCAAAGCCAACTTCTTCCTTTTTATAGGTTTATCTACCTGTGTTTTATTCTTCTCTTCTATCCATTTAATTTCTTGGAATAATGAATTTCTAAAGACTGTGATGTCGATGGAGTTGTCTGTGCCATAGCAGAAGCAAATGGGGGCATAGTTGGATATTTTAATTATACTTATAGGATAACATGCATCTCAATAATCATATTTATGACCATCCAATCACTAAACTTATGTGTACCCTTTATTTTAACTTCCTTTCATTCATTATCCTCCTCCAGATTAGCGGTAGAAATGTATGATACTTGCACAGGTAACTTTCCCAGATTCTACCACCTTTTGCAGGATGTATTTAAGAACAAAACATTCTTAGATGTTGTTCCCCAATTCCCGATAGAATGGGAAAAAGTTAAGTATATCTTCATCACCATCCTATTTGGGATTATTGGGCTTTGGAAACTTGATCAAGCTATTCTACAATGCTAAGATGAAATAGCCATAGACTTGGTCATTTAAAAAAACCTTGTTCTTCATCTCCTCAAACTATTTTTGCCTCTGATCCATTTTATCAACTTGATAAGGCAGGGATTATTGCTAATGATCAGGAGGGGGACCAAATGATATGGTGTAGGCTTTGGATCTATAGCAGGTATAGGGGCCGACTTAAGTGTAACATTGGAAACCTCTTCTTTCACCACTCTCTTTCCTTGAGTTTATGAGATTACTCAAGACTTATCCTTGGTTCATGTGACGAAGTCTTCCATTATTTGAGAAATTGTTGTAAGATCTTGAAAACCTCCTATATATTTCACAGGAATGAGTGGTGTGTGAAACTCATCATGAATATTTTCTATATAGATGGAGAAAAAATCTTATTGAGGAAGCTATAGTATTAAAGAGTATGTCAACCCCTTACACCAAGAAATGAAATAAAAAAACCCTCTCATTATACCACTATTTATAGTTTTAGAGTTTGAGGACTATTGTTTTCTACAAAATCGAGCTGAATTGGAAGAAAAAATTCCAATGAAGATCTTACCACCCTGTAATTGACCAATCTGACAAGCTGGTGTACTATACAAAGGCTAGCCCCTGTAATGTCTGCATGAAGCACCTGAGTTTCACTACTCTCTATTGTGTATGGGTCCCCATCATGGGATCATAGTGGGTCATGAAATGTTTCAAATGCTACTCTAGGTCCCCTAAACCATTGGAAATTGGATATTTAAGGTTTCTGAAGTTTGATCGGGGAAGAGTTGGATCAAAACATTCATGGTAAGGCTTCTTTTTTGGTTGTACCGACGTATTCCACTCCTCCATAAACTCCAGTCAAGTTGTTAGAAACTCAATAGTATAGATGAGCCCTTGAGTAATTTCTGGATAAGAAGGAACTTGAACAAGGGAAACAATAAGTAGGGTCAACTACAACATACCTGTTGGTATCTATCATGGATAACCTATAGAGTCAGGTTTGTAGGGATGCACATGGCCCTATTCTTATTGTGTAACCAATGAAGGGAACTACTGATCCACTATTGTGGTATCCAAGTATATTGGTTGTTAGTATCCCATGTTGAAATAATGGTCTAGCTCCATCTTGGTTTCTGTGATGAACCCTATTTATTGAGGTGAACCGGTTGGGTGTGCATGTTGAGTTTCTATTTACAAAACATATTTGGCAAGAATGTTTCCTTAGAGTAGTTCTGCTTTGAGTCTTCTCAATTATTTCATCTCTTCCTCCTACTGGTCGAATCTTTCCTCAAGTGTATGGGGTTCAACCTATTCAGGTGGTGGGTGAAGCACAACTTTACTTTTATCCTTTTCATTGGTCTATACTCTCTAAGAAGGTATAAATGGAGTGGTTGAAGGATTCCCAAATTTAGGGAAATACTCTTGTTATAGGTATGAACTTCTCCTTCAATCATTTCAAGGTGTACCATATTATGAACCAAAACTTCCTCCTCTAACTCCTCTATATTGGACTTGTGTTCTATAAGATATATGTACGTAGTGTTAATGACATACATTGATGCATAATGTATTGTAGGAACTTCATCATTCTATTTTTGAGTCTGCCTTTGTCTTCAACCTACACAAGGCCTTGTCCTATCCTTCACTGGTTCTCTTAGAGACATTTGGAAAATAGTAATATGAAGGGAATCTCTCAAAAATTTAGTCATGAACACTCCCAATGAGGATACCAGATCATGGGATGGGAAGAATTGAGAGGATTTATTATGTGGTGTCCCACTAAGTGGGAGAAGAATAAATTCCAATGAGGAGGAGGTTCTTGAGGTAAAAATCCCCCCATCCTTGAGGGATGGGTATATTCTCATTCCACTTCCACAACTCTTCAAGCTTGGTTTTCTGAACCCAAAGATTTTTTTTAGAAAAAATCCCCCAACCCTATAGGCTAGGGATGATCCTAGATTACCATGGTTTCTACTAACATATCTTCCTTCTTGATTTTATGGAGTTTTTTTAGAATATGGGTTGGTTGCATAATTTATTTTTCACTTGAACCACTTGATTCCAAAGACAATTGCGCTATCTGTGACATTTTCACTATCTGATGACTGAATTTCCTTAGCTGGTAGCCTACTTGATATTTTAATATTATTGATGAAAATGTATTATAATAGATTGATCTATTCTATCCTGAAGTTAGTGATAGTTGGTCACCGCCTATTTTTTGAGTATATTGTCAGTTGGTAATAGAGTCCATTTATTGTTGTCGGCCTGAAGTTATGAAATTACACGATGTCATATTTTTAAGAATTTGATGATTGGGGTGTGTAGTGATATAAAACATTCAATGTTCACCCTATACTCTTATTTGAACACTCGATGGGGTATCTGCAATCAGTTTATGCAATTCTTCTAATGTTTTGAGACATACATTCTAAAGAGCTCCTTACTACTTCCTCGATTATGGATGTTGTTTATCTAGGAGATCCATAAAGTCAATTTGGTGGTGTATCCATTCTATTACCTTGATTTGGATTAGGTATTCATCATAAGGTAATACTTTTGATCTAATTGATGAAGAGTGTCCCATATATTGAGGCATATTTTGTGCACACAATCTTCTAACAACGCCTCTAGAATACTATATTAGAGAGTGGATAAAGGCCAGAACATGACCAGTATGTCTCCTTTATCCAACTGCTTCCTCATGTTCAACATGTCTTCTTCATCTTTTTCTAGAGGTTTCTTGATCTAGTCTGATCAAAGTGGACTCTTCCCTACTACTTTATTATAAATAATAAGATTGGCAGGGACTTCCACTATCAAATTGATAGGCAGGTGATCCAAGATTGGTTTAGAGAATGACAACCACCTTGGGTTTTATTCCTGTTGATAAAGTATTTCACTTTTCAATGATAAGTAATCAAACATGAATGGCATCATTTTCCCAAGTTCCTAATGGTAGGATGGATTTCTCATCATTAAATCATGAAGTGGAGGACCCTTTTGATGAAGTGAAACACTATTACAGAGAGAAATTTTGTAGCGAATTCCATTACTGGTAGGACTAACATTATGGATTGATTTCCAACTACAAGGAAAATTCTTATAGTATATACATTGGGGAGGACCCTCAGGGTGGATGATAGAAAGGGTAAGATCCTCTTATTATTTGATATTCTATACATGTGGAGGGTTTCCATGAATTTCATCAGGAGATAGACTCTCAAGATTGATCATATTATGGACAAGAAGCATGCCTTCATGGTGAAGTGTCCAAGGAGGGCCTTCAAAATTACTAATACTATTCCCATAATTTGCTAATAGGGGAGTAGGATCCTAATCTACCATAGATAAATGTCCAAGTACTTCAATAACTCTAGAATTAAGTATAGGGAGATTGTAGATTGACTCTTCATTTTCCATCCATCTCTAATGAGGATTATTTTTGGATGCTTTCTTGTGAGTAACTGGGGACACTTGCTGGGAAAAGTGGTTTTTAGGTATGGAATCTTGTTTGACTATATATTGTGTCACTGCAAAAAATTTCTGACAGGCTTTTGGAATTTTGGTAGGGGTTTGTGCCTACCTTAGAGTGGCCATTGGAATAGGATGATAACCTCTGATTGGAATAGGGGCATGGAACCAATTCAGTTGTCCATATATCATGAGGGAGTTTTCCCCACGACCCTTTTGGATGGTATCAGAGGTGTGTGTCTTATCCGAAGTGACATGCTGATGAGTCACCCCATTTTTAGGATTAAAGTTGTGTATCCTCCCATCTACCACTGTTGTCACTATTATGATATCCTAAAAGGTTTTTATGATGTGGGTAAGAATTTACACCTTCCCTTTCACCATTTTCAAGGTGTTCATGGTGACTTCAGCAACTAGAATGGGGACATATGACAATTAAATGGATAGAAAAGGGGTGTGTTCCCACTCCTATCCTCTAATTCCTACCATTAGATACTGACAATACTCAGGCATGGGGTTAGATATTTGGGTCTACCCCCAATTTTTTTCAGGACTTTCTACCTAAATTTTCTAGATACTTCCAGGAGAGACTTCCAACAAGATTGATAAATGTGGGAAGGTGTGGGTACCTGCTATTGGTTTGCCACTAAAATTTATTGGTGGAATTTGAATACTAAAAAATGAGGCTACTAGTAGTATTAGTTGGTGTGGACATGTGTTTGTTCCTACTCATGATGTTCTTATGAATTTGATCGGAATTATTCTTCAGATGTTGTTAGACGAGGCTTCTGTAAAGCTTGACTGTCATGGGAAGGTGTTTTTTTTCTGCTCATTAATTTCCACAAAATTTGATTGGTGGGATTATCCAAAAGGAAAAGAGGTGTGTCCCTATTACCTATTGACCAGTTACTTCCCTTAGGGGGACATCTTATACACCCAATTTTGGATGGCCAAACCAAACTCCCAAGGATGACACCCTCATCATGTTGAGGGTTCATTTCCATACAGTGTTTGTGGTGGTTATTACTAGTAATATCCCTTTGAAAGGACCCCTGCATCTTCTGTGTGAGGATTTCCATAGCCTCTTGATCTACCTCCATAAGATAAGGGAGGATATGATTATTCCATTCTGGGGATAAGCTCTTGAAATAGTTGGAGACAATTATTGGCGTTGTCTACTTTTGGACCACCGGTCGTCACTGAGTCGATGAATAGAGGGGATTTGAAAACCGGATGGCCTATTGATCAGACTCTAGGGTCTTGATGGTACCATTTTTGTGGTACTTCTAGACTATTGCATCTAAGACCCAACATTGAAGACACTCAGTTGGTGACATTTTCCTCCACTTTGATGAGGAACCAACAAAAATTATAGAGGGCGAATAAGTATGTAAGAGCTAGTCTACCACAATTTGGTTTTATTGGAGATCTTATTAAAAGTGCCTGAAATATAGGTGACAAAAAAAACCCCATAAAAAACATCTCATTAAATGAAAACATGCAAAATGGATTGTATTGTTTATTCATATTTCACTTTTAAGAGTGAAAGGGTCCTAATAGGAAAGAGACACCATAATCTTGGTTAAGGATTCATGTTGGGTCCACCATTTTTATTTTCGATGAAAAATCAGGAACCAGATAATTGATTGCAGAGGGATGAATTTTGCAAAATTATTCATGTCGGGTTCACCATTTATGTTTATGCTAAAAAATTAGGCACCCATCGATTGATTATAATGGGTTGAATTTTGTACAATCATTCACATAGGGTTCACAATTTTCTTTGAATGGATTCTAATGAGTTTTTCTTGGAGCCAGAAATCCCCAATAGTTCTTATATTCATGATGACTCATGGTCTTGCTTTCTAAAGGTAGAAACTCATTAGAGAACTTGGAAAATGATACTTAATAACTCATACTGGTCGAGAGGATGGCTGGTAAGGATCATCACACCCTTTTTGGGGGAATTTTTTCCTACTATAGGACTCTATTATAGATTTAATATATGTTATCAAATCCTTTATTAAACTCCCAAGTATGACATAAGTCACTATTAAAATAACAACCAATTATTAGCATGTATGGAATTTATAATCATCTCTATGTATTCAAGGTTCTTCATTTATGGCTATATATATATGTATCTAAGTTTTTTCATCAGTGGTACCCTTTTATATATGAAGTAGGGATTATTTTGTTGTTTATTATTATGATGATTGTTTTGAGCCACACATTGGGGAACTTTGGAGTGTATCATCATCCATGGAGGTGTGAGTTGTTTTGATGCTGTTATTATACCCATGATATGAGATTCCTATGTATCCTCATGAAAGGAATCCGAACTCACATAGTTCAGTTCCACTTAATGGGGAACATCATACCTTTTACGGTCATGTGATAATGACTAAACCATGTATTTTAACATCATGTGGCCATGATGTTTAGGTGAATGGTGCATAATCAAAGTTTGGTGTGAGACTTATGTTGAAGTATGCTATGGGACTTGGAATAGATATGGGATATTATTTTAGAGTATACCCTACCGGGAGTATGGATAAGATATAATTAGTGTTGATTTTAAGGTGTTGGGTTTATAACTCATGGAGGCTTCCTATATATCTTATTTGGATGGTAATAAAATCCCATGTAGTTTGGTTGTGAAGAAAAATGCCTATAGAGGTCCTATTTAGGTCTATCTCACAGGGGAATTTGGATATTTGAGGGAATTAAGGAATGAATTTGGAGAATACACTATTTAGGAGGATTTCCTTTTGAATGTGTATGGTTGGGGATTATCTAAAATAGGAGGCCCATTTGAATGGGATCACGAAGATGTCATGATAACCAATTACCTATAATCCCATGTGAATCATGATCAGTATAATAAACAAGAAGAAGTGATAAATCTAGAAGACCACATAATCTGATTTGTACACCGGTGGATGAGGGAGGGGATACAGAAGAAAAAGAAGGGGATTTGATGTTCCCATATCCTCCCATCATTTTACCCTAGATAGTCACATAGGACTACCCATATGGATACATAAAATATGTATGAAGAAGGATAAAATAATGAACCAAGAGAGTTCTAGCAAGAGAGGTCAAGGGCTTACTCCAGGAGGGATGACTTGGTGATTGGTTCCTGGGGAAGAGAGAAGGATAATTCTATATTTATCAAAGGGAAAAGAAAGAATGATCCTCTCCCTCCCCGCCTAGAACCAGAGGTCCCTAGTCTTAGATATGATGAGGTAAGGACATTTTCCTAGACCTCATATCTAAGATCAAGAGGTCTCTGACACAGCCCCAGGGCCGCAGTCCTCATGACCGAGGGGATACATATATGCTTGCACCCTAAGGACCCTACCCATCCAGTGGGACATGTTCGGTACATCTTTGACCGATAGAATGAATATCCAAATAAGAGACACGATAATGTATCTATTTACATGGTTTTTAAAGTCTAGAGGCTTCGATTTGGTCCCCTCTTTTATGAGGGATAGAAAGGAAGGGGAGACCTTCCATTGGTGGCTTGAAAGAGGACTTGAAGGTGTCTCACATAGGTCAAGGCTTGGAAAGTAGGAGGTGCTTCATGTATGGATTGAGAGGAGACAGAAGTGATTTTCATAGGGGTAGGCCTAAGCGAGATGGAGGTTCCATGGGCAATGGACCACTTAGGAAACAAAATTTGGGCGAGGCCTTAGCCTAGGCACACGAGTCTCCTCAGGTGTCCCTAGAAGGGTCTTGTGAAGGTCCTAAGCTTGGGAAGGGAAATTTACACTAGTTATTGTCAATTAAGGGGGAAAGGGGTCCTCACACAGGTGTCATGTGTTTTATACCTCAGAGGGAATTTTATCTCACTACCCCCCTTAATTCCCTCTTCTCTTAGTGTTGGGAGAACTACTTGAGGGATTTTTTAAGACATGGACAAAGGGTCTGCACAACTAGAGTTTGGAGGATTCTTATGATTTTCTAGTATTTCAAATGAGAATCCACGGGGTCCCATTTATAAGAAAAAATGGGAACCTATTCAAATTATTTACTCCTCTTAGGTACACAATGCAAGTACCCAATGCAAGTACCTGATGCAAGGTTGTCCGGTCCTTCAGTGTCACACAAGGGGGGATGCATGAGCCCTATGGTATGCCGAATGGGTGTGTACATACCACTTTTTGGTAAGTTCACCTAGTCCTTATTTTTGGGGATATTCATATCTCTAACATACTTAGGTTACTCTTTATAATCATTTCATCCCATATGATAAAACATAGTGTCAAAATTGATCCAGTCTCATAAAGAGTTGTGGAAGAATAACTGACTCAAACTAAACAAGAACCAAAAAGGTCTGGTAGGATTCATCAACAGATCATGAGATATAGATTTCTCATAGCTAATGATGATTATGTAATGTTCATAGATGATGAACCTACTACCTACCATGAGTCCATAAATATATTGATTATGAGAAATGGTTAAAAACCATGGAATCTGAAATGGACCCTATATTACACTAACCAAGTTTGGAACTTGGTGGATGCATCTAAAGGGGTGATACTGATGTGTGAAAACATTTTAATATTTTTTGACCATTTTCATTAGAAATTAACCCAATAATTTATTTAATACTATAGGAAATTAATTCATATTTTTTACTTTTGAAAATCTAGACTTTATTTTTTAAAAGGATAAAATCTTGGTTTTTAAATTTTTTATTCATTTTTTTAATTTAATTAAGAATACATACATTTATTTGGGATTTTAGAATTTAATTTTTAAGTATTTTAATTTATTTATCAATGTTTTTGATCCATTTTGATCTAAATATGAACATTCCTAAATTTATTTATATTTTTCATGATATGAATTTTGGAATCTAAAAAATGGAAAAGGATAGATCAAATTACTTTCCAAGTCATTTCATATGGATTTGGAGTTAGTCTAAAAACAGTAAAAGAAAAAACTAAAACGTTTCATATGACTTAAATACCGATTATAAGAATTCATTCATGTTGGATCATAAGATGTTAGAGGCTTCTCCATTACATAAATTTTCCTAGATAAGTGTACAAATTTAATACTTTTTCAAATTATAATCCATGAGGATTTCATATGAATTTTCAAGGCTCATATGAAATATTTTCATCATATAAATTTCCTCTCCACTACTAATCACATAAATTTGGAGAGAGAATATTTTATGACTTTCCCATCATATGGATTTGGAGAAGATATGCTGTAAAACTTTAGTGATATTGTAGGATCATATGACTTCAACCAAGGGAACACATCTCCATGGTGTAATGGCACCGCTAAAACCAAAAATTGCAGATGTGTGAGGGTAATAATATATACATAAGTGTACCACCAAGATTACTATAGTTATGTTAGTGCAATCATCAAACCTATGTAAAGTTAAAGAGAAAATACATAGGAAATGTGAGGGTACTAATAATAGTTGAGTAAAGGCCAACCATGCTTTAGAAGTGCTATGTCAAGGTACTCCATTATATAAAACTGAAAAATTAGGGTATGAGATAACTTTTAAAGGTAACAACTGAGGTCCTTCTACTGTTTAAAGTTCATAGATCTCATACATAAAGTTAATACAAAATTGTGTAAAGGTAGTCCTACCACTATATAATAGTCACAAGAAAAGCCCAAAAGCTATGTCAAGGTAACCAATGAAGTTATGTGAGGGTCAAATTCAAGAGATGCATAAGGGTACCTGTGGAGAGATTAAAAAGACGAATTTTGAAAAATGGAAAAGGCTTAGTCTAAGATAAATTTTCATTCCACTTTTTTAACCAAATCAAGAAGAACTTAAATAGACAATCCACGTGGATATCATTAAGTTGGAGAAAAAGGTAGATATCATGGGGGGAATATCGAGCTGCTAAAATATTTGAGATGAGATTATATGAATAAATCCACACCCTCAAGCTGAACATGTAGAGGTAATTTAATAACGATATAGAGGTATTAAACTATGAGAGGATATCAATTATTCTATATGTATTTAAGGAGGAAGGAAGAGTTTGTGAAACTCACATGTAAGAAGGGTCTACTACAAGCCAGGAATCCTAACTACTATTATAAAAGAACCATTTTTCATTTCTTGAAATGAGGGGGGAGCTATGGTGGGTTGATCGATTAGAGATGATCTACTACTTTTATATTTCTTTCTTTCTTTACTTCAGTTGATGCAATGTCTTTGATGATGGAAAAATAGGACAATAGAGGTTGAGATAAGGAGAATATTTTCATTCTATATTGTTAAATTCTATTCTTAAATGATAAATATATTTTAAAATTATTTATATGGAAGTTATTTTTTATTTTTTAGCCAATAAAATACTTTAATTGCCTTTCCATTCAAAGTATTCTTCCCTTATTCACTATTTTTCACACAGTCCACCTAGTGAATCTTTAATACCCGTAATAGTGAGCAGTGGGATAATCCAGAATTGATTGAATATATCTGATCACTATGATATACAAGACTAGGAGATATAATGATAATTATATTACCTTATTCAAGTCAAAACAACTAGGTGAGGGTGATCAGTGAAGCTTCATTTAATTTTAGGGAAAGAGAAGAAGAATTAATTTGAGTAATGATTCAATATGAGAGTGAGGGGATAATATGAGGTTAGACCACTATTTTTAATACTGAATTTAAAACAAAACCACTTGTATTATCAACTAAATTAAGTCACAATTTTTAAACACATTGAACCCATAAAAATAAGAGAGTGAAAACACTAGAAACACCCTCCTCTCTATAGAGAACATGAGACCCACTAGTTACTATATTTTTCATAGGTTCATAATTTTTTTGATATGATCCACAAAATAGGTCCCCTCATCAACCTAGAACCATTATCATGGTGGAATGTCAGTGTGGAGTTTTTATTTTGTTTTGTTTCATTTGAAATTAATTTTATACATGACTGATATAGTTCATATCACCTCATTGTTTTTGATCCAGAGGTTGATAGAACAGTACTATAAAGAATTAGGTTGAAATGGATAACTGGACAAGAGTAAAGGGATTTTGTCACAATCCAATTAGTAAATTCCCCATCCTCATATCCTTCCTTCACTAGAGCCACCTAAAGAAGTTAAAATATGGAGGATAATTTTGCTCAATTGAATAGGAATTTGAGAGAGATTCATGAAAATAAATTTAATAATAATAACTAGATTTTACAATAATAATATTAATAATAAAGGTTGTGATATTAGAACTAAAATGATACAATTATTACCTAAATTTCATGGTTCATAAAGAGAGGAACCAGACCATAATTTTAAGGCATTTGGGGATATATATAATAACTTAAATCCTAGAGGAGTCCCTAAGGATCAGATCAGTTAGAAGGTCTTTCAATTCTACCTTGAAGGATCAGCCAAAGAGTGTCTATACAATTTTAATCCTAGAGAAGTCATCACTTAGGAAGAATTTTAAATGGACATCCTTCCTAAATTCTTCCCTGTATCTAGGATTACCAAGATAAGAAATCAGATTTATGGGATCAATCAAGTAAGTGGAGAAACTCTCTATGAGTTTTGGGAGAGATTCAAGAGGTTGAAATCATCTTTATGACATCAGCCAATTGAATACCATTATTTCTTGGTATTCATTTAATAAGGATTGATGAATAATGATATAAATCTGTTAGATGATTATTTTGTAGGGGAACTAATTGATAAGTCACTTTACAAAGCTACAGAGTTAATAGATAGGATCTCAAAAAACTCCCAACATATTAGTATAATATCCATAACTAGAGAAGTACACAATTTAAAGAGTTATAACTCTCATTTTCTTGAAAATAAAATTAAAGAACTAACATCACCTATAAGATAGTTAAAATTAAAAAAGGTTTAGGAAACAAAAACTTCCACACCTCCTCAAATGTTCTAAATATACCACTACCTAGAATATTATATCAATAGTTTCCCTAAAGTTCAATAGAGTCATGATTCTATGTACCAAAATAAATACAAGCAATAAAAAACTACCAATCATGGATTTAGGGATTATTTAAAAAATTAGTTTAGTGATAAAGAATGTAAGCATCAAATACCCCATTTATAAAAATATTTTCAACAATATTTATATCCACCACCATTTTAGATACATATTTCTCAACCTTCTAAAATTTATTGATGAAGAAAGAATAAAGAAACTTCAATAGAGGACCTGCTGAAACTGATTATGGAGTATCAATACAAATCAACAGTTCACTCTCACCACTCATGGATCAGAATTTATGGAGCTGAAAGAATAGTAAAACTAGATGATTTCTACCTTTAACAACTTGGTAAACCAAGGTTCAGGTAAAATCCATGCCCAATAAATTTACAAACCTAAGGGTAATTTTGGTTATATTTATTTATAGAGTATAAATGAGGTGAATAGAAATTAATAATAATCCTTTGGAACTAAAATGGGAAGTGGATGACCCAAGATACATAAAAAATCTATCCATTAGAAGAAACCATAAGAGGAAGTATCTATATAATGAAACCAATGAATAATAAAAATGTAAATGCCAAGATATATGACCTAAATCAACCCCAACCTACCATACCTACATGAATAAAACCACACAAGAAAACTAATAAAGAATCATTATACAATAAGAGGTCTTGGAGACATTCAAATGAGTGGATATCAACATCCCCTTATTATAGGCCATTCATTGAATCCCAAGGTATTAAATGTTTCTCAAGGAGAAGTGCACCAAGAATATGAAAATTCAAGGACATGAAAATGTAATTTTAGGTAGAAATTTATTTTCCATTATTTCCCCACAATTATATAGAAAATTTCAAGAACCATGTACATTAAATATCCCATTCATCATAGGATAAATCAATTTTACTAATGCACTATGTGATTTGAGAGCATCAATTAATTTCATGCCTTAGTTTATTATTCCCTGTAGATAAGAGAACTCATACTAACAAGGGTGGTTCTTCATCTAGACAATCTAACCACTACCTACCCAATGGGAGTCTTGGAGTTTTTTATGGTAAGAGTGAAAGGACTATTGTTCCCTTTTAAATTTTGTATTCTAAATATGGAATAAGAAAGAGGTAATTCTTATCCCCTATCATTATAGGTATCCCATTTCTTAAAACTACAAAAAAATAATAAATGTTAATGAAGGAACACTTTAAATGGACTTTGGGGATGATATAAAAAATTTGACATTTTAGATTCAATAAAATGAATCCATGATGAGAAATATATTTTTACACTCAAAAATTATGAAATTACTTGTTATTATAAGGAATATATTTAAATGTTTGATGAAATTATTAGACTATGAAATCATTAAAATCACCTAATTTTTCTAATGAATCTATTTTGGAAAATGAAATAAATCTGGATTATGTTTTGTGTATTGAATAGTTTAAAAAAATAAGCAAGTAATATTTTGATGGTTGGCTCAAATCTATCACTGTTACAACTTCCTTATATATGTAGGTTTTAAATATAGAAATATTTTATTTGGGTACATATTTATACCACCCCTTTAACTTTAAAAAAATATTCCCTCTAATCATAAATATGATTTTTTGAAAGAAAATAAAAAAAATACTTTCATAATTTCAAAAAAATTAGAACCTAATAAAGAAAAAAAGTTGTTGGAAATTTTGAAAAAAAATTCTTGGTCCATACGATGGTCATTAGGAGACATTATAGGAATTAGACCAATAAATTTTTTAGATAATATTTTACTAGAATTTGAGACAAAACTAGTGAGATAGCCCTAAATAAGGCTAAAAAAACTTAACAGAAGTTTTAAAAAATAAATTTGAGATTTTTTAGGAGATGGACTCATTTAAACCATCTCATACTCCAAAAAATTGAGTTCTATTTAGAGTATTCATAAACAAAATTAGGTTCACCATTGTATAAAATGAGAATAATGAGTTAGTGCCCATTAAGATTCATAATAGTTGGAGGGTCTATAATGATAAAAGAGATTTATCATGTCAATTGAAAGACCCATTTCCCCATCCATTTTGTATGAAAAATGTTATAGAGTCTATCTAGGAAAGTAAATTACTATATCCTTAATGGACTCCCTGGGTATTTTCATGTCCTAATAGCTCCAGAAGACCAGGATACAAAACTTTACATGTAGATTTATTAAATTTTCATACTAAAGTAATCCATTTGGGTTATGCAGTTCCCCATGTAATTTTCAATGTTTCATGATAATTATCTTTTCAGAACTGATTTATAGATGATTAGAGGCATTTCTTGATGATTTTAATGTTTATGGAACTTACTTTGACACATGTTTGGAGAATATGGATTTTTTTAAATAAATGCATTGAGAATAAATTGGTTTTAAAATTTGAAACATTTTATTTTATGGTAGATACAGTCAATGTGTTGCACCATATAATTTATAAATATGGGATTTATGTAGATAATTTCAAGGTTGACATTATTTACATACTACCTTACCCCACCATAGTTAGACACATTATATCATTTTTATGCCTGGATGGACTTTATATGAGGTTTATTAAAAATATTAGTAAATTTTATTTACCATTCAATAAATTTATGAAAAAGGAAATAGGTTTTTTGATTGAGGATTCATTTTAGAAATATTTTTAAAAACTTAAAGGTGGTTTGACCATAGCCTGTGTAATCTATATACTGGATCAAAACACCCCTTGTAAAGTAACATGTAATGCTTCAAATAGAGACTTGATAGTTCTACTATCCTAGAAGTCTAATGGGAACTGACATTTGATAAATTACACTTCATAGACTATGGAAAAAACCTAAATCAATTACAAAAAAACATAAAAGGAGTTTTTTTTTCAATCATTGTTTTATTGGAGAAATTTCTCCATATTTGTTAGGAAGTAAGGTAACTATTTTTTATGACCATATAGTACTGAGGTATTTAAACAATAAAGATAAAGAAAATTTTAGGTTATTAAGATGGATGTTACTGTCACAATAATTAAATGTATAGATTAAGGATAATAATGGTTATTAAAATTTATTTATAGACCGCATGAGTAGGATATGCAACACTGTTGAGGCAGATACACCTACTGAACATCCCTGGATGACTCCTTCACCAGTGAGAAGCTATACAGAGTTACCTAAGAGCTCTAATATACTAATATATTAAAACATTTAGTCACAAAAAGGTACACTCCTTATTATCCAAGAATTAATATTTTAAGTTTAAATACAAATTCAAATATTATGTATGGGAGGATCCTTATAGATGAAAGATATATCATGACTAAGTGATTAGAAGATGTATACATGAAGATAAAGTTAATAATTTTATTAGATTTTATCATACACTTACCTATGGAGGTAATTTTGAATATCAAATAATAACCCTGAAGGTTTTAAAAGATGGATTAATTTGGACCTAAATTTTTATAGATTTATATTTTTTTGTAAAAATTTCGAAACTGTTAATTTATTAGTTGAGTTTCTAAAAGGTAGAAAATTACTCAATTGAATTTGATTTTTTGTGAAGTGTTTGATGTACGAGGATTAGATTTCATGTGTCTATTTACTCTATCTTTTGGATTTTCCTATATTATATTAGTATTATATTATATTTACAATTGGATTTAAGTAAAATCAACCCAAAATGATGATGAAATAATTATTATTAAGTTTCTAAGATCAAATATTTTTTGTATGTTTGGAGTGGCTTGATCTATAACTAGTGTCCAATATAACAGCCCCAAAATTTGAATATATAGAAAACAGATGATTTATTTTCATAAATAATTTTAGAAGGAATCAATGGAGGAGTCTGAAATCATCCTTGATACTTATGAATAAGAAACCCTAGTTTTTTATTTCATTCACACTTATCTGAATAGTTATTTATTTTAAGTCTGTTTTCATTGAAATTTGTGTTGAAATTCATGGTAAGTGATGTCTTAGATAAGTGTCTGGGAGAGGATAAGTTATATTAGGTAATAAATATTTTTGGATGTTTTATTACCTATTTCTTAGTGTTTTTTTACTTTAAATAAAATAAAAAGGGCTATTTTAAAACCATTTTTTGGAATCAGTATATAAATTCTGCATACTGCTATACTTCTATTTTTATATTTTTGGAGTGTTTTTAGATAGTAAAAATTGATCCCAATGCTGCCTTTCCTAGAAATAAGTACCATGAATGTGTGGGGGAATATAATTGGTTCACAAATGCTTGAGATTTTATGATTACTAAGTGAATTACACCACTTTTTTCATGAATTTTTTTTCTTTATAATTTGTAAAGGGGGTTTTAATGAAAATTATTATAGTTGAATATGAATAATAGCATGAGGAAATTGGAATAATGAACTAAAACATAGGTAACCTACCCATAGTAATTAAGTATAACCTTATAGATCCTCTCTAAAATACATTTGGATAAATCATATGATTTGGAGTAAAACAAAAATATGGGAATTGATCTATAAGTCTTCCCAATTCAATATAAACATACATGTGCGTGTGTGTTGGACATAAAATAAGAGTTAGAGTGACCTGTGTGCTAGTTTCCTAGGAATTGATTATATTCCTTGAATATTATAATTAGTCTTGAGGGATACCTGCTATCTTTGGAATGTTTAGTTCTAGGTTTACATGTACTCATATAATAAGTTATTTATATAAATATGGTTGATAAAAAATCAACAAGTGCTATTTGATAAAGGAGATGGAAAGATTTGAGGAATTCAGAAACTTGGGTGAAGAAGGCGAAGATGATATATCTGAATTTCTTTTAGGAAGTATCAAGGAATTGTATAAAGTAACTTTGGAAAAAGGGAATATTAGGGGAGATGAATTAAGGGAGGTTCCACTGGATAAGATCTTGATTCTGTTAAGATCTATTCTATTTATAAATCTAAAACTAGGACTTTTTATAAATGTAAGTGAGGTAAATGAAGTAAATTTATAGAGGAGGCATAATATTTTCAAGAAATGAATAATTTTTTGACTTTTTTCTTCTTTGACTTGTGTATTTAAACATCGGAAGAATAATATTTTTATTAAAATAAATTATTTGTATTGTTTGGTAACACAATGGGAGTGATGTGAGATAACTTTTTAATATTTTTTGACTATTTTTTCATTATAAATTAACCAAATAATTTATTTAATACCTTGGAAATTAATTTATACTTATTAATTTTGAAAATATCAAATTTATTTTTTAAAATTATAAAATCATTTTTTAAACATATTATTCATTTTTTAATTTAATTGAGAATCCATACATTAATTTGGGATTATATAATTTCATTGTTAATGGATTTTAATTAATTTTTTTAATGTTTTGAATTTATTTTGATCTAAATTTGGATAGGCCCGCATTGATTTTTATTTTTCATGATGTGCATGTTGGATACTAAAAAACGTCAAAGGAAAAATCATATGACTTTAGAGGTTATTTCATATGACTTTGGAGATGAATGAGAAAAATAGAAAAGGCATGAGATACAATATTTTCTATAAATTTAGTATTGATCATAAGAGTCCGCCATGATGGATCGTAAGGCTTCAGAGACTTTCCTATCATATAAATTTTCTTGGATGAGTGTAAAAATTTTGGACTTTACAAAATTCTAAGATGTGGGGATTTCATATGACTTTTCAAGGCCTAATTTTTTTTTTCATCCTATGAATTTTCTCTCCACCACCGATCATGTGAATTTTGATTGGTTAGATCATATGACTTTTCCATCTTATGAATTTGGAGGAACCGAGTCATAATACTTTAGTGACATCATTGGATCATATGACTTCAACTAAGGGATCTCATATCTATGGAATAAAGGCCTTCTTATAGCTGCACAATGCACCTGTATGTGGGTAATAAGAGATATGTACGGGTTCAACTAAGATTATTAAATATTTTTTATGGTAATTATCATACCTACTTAAAGGTGAAGAGTACGATCCACCAAATATATAAGGGTAATAATATGAGATATGTAAAGTTCAGTTGAGATTCCAAAGAACAATGTCAAGTTACTCCAACATATCAAGCCGCTACGTCAGGGTATGAGACTGCTACATAAAGGTAATGACCGATGTCCCTCCACTACATAAAGGTCATAAATCCCATATGTCAAGGTAATATAGAGCTATCTAAAGGTACTAAAATTATTATGTAAAGGTTATAAGTGCGATCCATAAGATACATCAAGGTAAACAATGAACTCATGTGAGGATCAAATGAAAGAGATATATAAGGGTACTCATAGAGTGGTTAATCACCAAATTTCACAAAATGGTAAAGGTAAACCTAAAATAAATTTTTATTCCTCTGGTTTGACCAATTTAAGAATAAATTCAATATATGATCCATTTAAAAATCATAAAGTAATATAAAAAGGTAGATATAATGGGAGTAATGTTAAGTATTTAGAAGATTTAAGATGATATTAGTTAAAGAAATCTATACCCTTGAGTTGAAAAAATTGTAATAATCAAATAATGAGGGAGTGCCACTATATTTTAAGAGGATATTAAATATGCTACATGTAATGAAAAAGTAAGGGGGATTCTATGTGACTCCCATAGAATAAGAAGATACTATAAGAAAGGAACCCCAACCACTACTATAAAATAACCACTTTTCATTATTTGAGGGAGGGGGGCTATGATGGATCGATAGATTTGAGTTGAGATACTAATTCTAAATTTATTTATTCATTTATTTAATTTTCTACAATTTCACTAATGATAGAAAACTTGGCTATTAGAGATTTACCCAAGGAGAATATTCCTATGACTTTTTTTTCAATTCCCTTAGTTAGTGATAAATATATTTCTACTTGATTTCTCTATAATTTATTTTGATTGTTTTAAATAGTAGGATATTTTCATTATTTTATAATTAAAAGTATTCTTCCCTTCTCACTAGTTTACACACACAAGCCACCTAAGAAATATTAAATTCCTACTATAGTGAATAATGTGATAAACAAGGGGTGATTGGAGATATCAAATTACTGGGATATGAAAGACCACGGGATACAATGATCACTGTATTACCTTATTTAAGATGGAAAAACTAGGTGAGGGTGATAAATGTGGTTTCATTTGATTTTAGGGAAAGAGAAGATGAATTAATTTGAGTAATGATTCAATAGGATAGTGAGAACATAATTCAAGGTTGGGACACTATGTTTAATAATGAATCTAAAACTAATATACTTACATTATCAACCAAATATAATATCTATTTTCACACACACCAAAATTATTAAAAAACATTGGAAAGACCCCCTTCTCTATAGATAACCCAAGTTCCACTAGTTATAACAATTTTCCTAGGTTCATAAATTTGTTTGATAGAAGCTCCATGATAGGACCCTTCATCAGAGACCCATAGGGTGAAATTTGGTGTTTTTAAGAAAAATGACATGGATGGTTGAGTAATTACTTACAAAGAATTCATTGATTAATAAGGTTGTAAGAAAATTCATGGTATTGACTATGATGAAACCTATTTCCTGTAGAAATTATAAAGTATATTCATATTTTTCAACCCCTAAGATATATCAAATTGATGTCAAAACCAATTTAATCAATAAGAATTTAATCAAGGATGTGTATGTAATACAACCCAAAGGTTTTTAAGCTCCAAATGAGACTATTAAGGTATGAAAGTTTCAATGATCCATTTATGGATTGATGTAGGCTTCCTGAAGTTGGAATATACTGTTAAATAATGTGATCAAATTGTTTGGTTTCATAAAAAAGGATGATTATTATATATATAATTGGATTAGTGGGATCATAGTAGTATTTATGATATTTTATGTGGGTTGCATACTGTTTATCAAAAATGACAACCCAACACTTTTCTCTATAAATATGTGACCGGGTAAATACTTCTCAATGTAAGACATGGGTCAATATACCTATATATTGGGTATGAATATATATAGAGATATATTTAATAATCTACTTGGAATCATTCAGGACACTTACATGGGTAACATAGTTTATCATAGAGAATTCTAAGAAGGGGTCTTTACCAGTGTTAAATGGCATGAATCTTAGGAAGACTCAAAATCCTTCTAAATAATTATAAATTATGGATAGAATTCCCCATGTGTCTTCCATAAGATCTATCATGTATGAAATGTCGTGTACTTGACCTAATGTCACCTATGCTCTAATTATAAAAAATAGATACCAATCTAATCTTGGTATGATTCACCAGATTATCATGAATAACATTCTTAAGTACTTGATATGTAATGAATGTATTCTTTATCTTTATAGGAGAGGATGATCTATGTGTAATGGGTTACAAAAATTAAGTTACTAATATGATAGAGATGATATGAAATATCAATCTGGTTTCATGTTTTTCCTTAATGGTGGACCTATCAATTGTAATAGTTCCAAAAAATCCACCACTACAAACTCAATAATAGAGGTAGAGTATATCACCACATCAGATTTTGTGAAGAAAGTTATTTGGATCAATAAGTTCAGTTATGAACTAGAGATAGTTCTTAACATTGAGGGGGTGATTTCAATTTATTTTAAAAATAATAGAGTTATTGATTAGAATAAGGAACTTAGGTATCACCAATGAACTAATTACATCTTTCTAAAATACCATCTCATCTGAGAGATCACTGAGAGTGGTGGTGTAAATATCTATTGGGTGGTTACATATGATAATGTAACTGATCCATTAATGAAACCATTACCATAGTGAAAACATGAGGCTCTTATAAAATGAACCTATTTTGAACACATGAGATACTAGTTATAATGGTTCTAAATGCATCATGTTTTTATAGTAAAGCAAATATCTATTTATCATTCATTTATGTGTGATGAAATTTACTTTACTTAAATGGTCTAATGATAATATCCCCTCAAAGTGTGACTTTGAGTTATCCCTAATCAATGATCATCATATAGTATAATGGGTTTTGATGATATGTTAAGGTTAACAAGAATAAAATATTATGATCATTACAAATGGTTGTATATGAGATACTTATAATAGATTCATGAGGAAATAAGTAGAGACTTACTACTTGGAATGACTCGCTAAAGTATATCTCATGGAATTTCATAGAATCATAAATATACTTAGGGGTATATACTTATTATAAATACCCATTACTTTAGGTTTAAGATATTCCTAGAATAAAAACCTTCATACTTTGATACCTTTCTTACATAATTGAAAATAAATTTATCTAATCAGAGGGTGGTTAGGTATGTTTTTGATCATGTCATCGGTTGGAGTTCAACCAAGAATGGAGTTTTCCACTTGTATGATGTGAAAATACTAAACCATGATTGAATTAGATAAAGTAAATGCATGAAAATTCTTATTTGAGTAACATATAATGTATTCATCCACTTGGATGAGGGACACATGATGAAATCATATGCTATATGAATGACATGTAATGTATTCATTGACTTGATCAATATTTTTTAGAGAATCAATAAAGGATGATATGACCTATACTAGATTGAAAATTTTATGTGTATAGTGGTCACTCTATTCCATAGAAAAAGGTATTATATAGGTATATATCTAATTTATATGATATATATTATAGTGGATATGTTTTTATAATGATATGAGTATGTTTGATGGAGATCACAGTAGACCCCTTAGTAGCTTGAGCAGCACTGATTCTTTTCTTGAGGTTTCTCTTTACTTAAATCTATAAAATATGTATTTCATATTTTTTTAATGATTCTATGTACTCCAGGTTCACATATTTAGACCTTTGGATAAGAATTAAGTTTTGGAAAAAGTGTTTGTCTAAAAAAAGAAAGTTCAATGAAACCACATCCAAAAGAAGTTTTATATAGATTCACAAAGAGTTTTGAAGTTTTTCATTAAGAGCCTATAGGATTTAAGTGAAAGTGGGGGATTTTCGATGTCCACTTAAATAAGGTGTATCATAATATAAGATAAAACTATATCATAAGTATAAATATACATTATATGGATATCATATGATATGATATGTGTGAATCATATGTAAGGCATAAGATGAAGGTAGAAATGAGGAAAAAATGAGAAATAATCCATCTGTTACAATGGATGGATAGGAAAAGAACAATTTAAATTGGATGGAAATCCTTATAATCATATAATCCTGTATAGTTAAAAAGATCTAAATACCACTGGATAGACACTAGTGGAACCACCCGATAAATGTTTTTTTCTGATAAATTCCTCCTCAGAGTCTATTTGCTAGAACTAGGATGAGATCTCACCTAATCACCACAAAAACATGATAATCATACTTCATACACATAGTAGAAAAGAAATGTGAAAAAATATTTACATGGTTCAAACAAACATACTATATCCAAAGGATAACACTATAAACAGTTTCATTGCAAAGATTCAAGAAAATACAAAACTCATCGCTCACATCCTTTAACTTTACAAAGTCTCAGACTATGAAGTTAGAAACTCACATAAACTTCACATTCTATAAAAAATATCTAGAACAACACCTATATTTATTGTAAAACCCCGATATATTATGAAAAATATTCTTTTAATTTCATTGATGTCTTCTATTATACACTACACCAAGTTTAGCTTGTACTATACGCAACACTGTATTAGCTTGTAGTATACGCAACACTATTCTTGGCTCGTGTTATACATAATTTCAAGTTTGTTTTGTGGAAATTATTCTACGCAACATTAAGTATAGATTTTGTTTAATTTATAAATGAAATAAGTTTTGATTATGTTATACGCAACAAAAAACGGTGCTTTCACTACATACAACCCTGACTTGGCTTGCATTACACACAATCAAGACTTTCATCGATAGTGTGTGTAGTATGCAATACCGAGTTTCACTAAACGAGATATTATTATAATATTATTATAAACTAGCCATTATGAATAGTAATACCCAATTTTTGAAATTTTATAAATTTTATTTTTCAAAATGGACTTCATTTTTGGATTCGGAATATCGAAATTAGCCTAGGGTGAATTTTTGGTATTTTTCTAAAAACATTCAATTTTTGATGAATAGTGAAAACACTAGGTTACTATTTAAAAACATAATTTTTATTTAAATAATTATTTAAATTTATTTTAGGTAAAAATTGATATATAATACCTATATTAGTTCAATATAATTCATTGGAGTCATTTTATAATAATTTTCGATATATAAAAAGTTTATTGTATTTTTCACCGTCTTTTACCTACCTCCTAGGAGCTTTTTGAAAACTTACATAAAACTTAATTTTACCACTTCTGTGAGAGGAATTTAGAAAATCCAAGAGACACAATTAATATCAAGGACTAAAATGTGGTTCAATGAGATGAAAATAATTTTTGGTGAATATCAACTTTTTTACTTTTATTTACCACGGTTAATAGTAAATAGGGTAATTAAGGGTAAAAATGATATTATTATTACCCTAAAACATGTCCTAATTATATTGGATAAGTTTAATTCGACCTAAAACAACCTTAGGAATAAAATATGACCATTTAGGTCCACTTGGATTAGATTAGGGCATTTATTATTAATTTATTTAAAGAAGGGTTAAAATAGTTAAAATCAAAGTTTAATAACCAAATCATTTTTAATATAGGGTTATAAATAAGATAAATTCGACTATAAATATTCATTATAAATATAAAAATATTTCCTACATAATGGTATTTTATTTATAATTTTTAGACATTAAATAAGTTAATTTATATATTACATAATGATGATGTTGTAATTACCTTATTAATGTAATATTAACATAATTGATGTTATAAATACACAAATAAATGTAATTTGAGACTTTTTATAAATTAAACTAATTTTTAGGTTAATATGACATGTTAGTATTGATTTAATTAACTTTTTTTATAACTAATCATGCTGTTATGATTTTCACAAAAATCAATTACCAAATAGTGTCAAAATTGACATAAAATAGTTTTTAAAACAAATATTATATTATTAATTGTTATTATATTCCTAAAAATATAAGGTTCGGAGAAGATACTTATATCATGATAGGTGTATAATTAATGGAACACTTCTGGGTCTCTTGGATGTATATGGTAAGTTTATTAACTATATAATATAAAAATACAAAGCGACATGGTAAATGTCAATCTAATTAACTAAGAGTTAAAACTAAAAGATAAGGTTAATATAATGACCCAAACCTGTCTAAAATCTATTGGTTGAGATGATTTCGAGCCATACCCACTTTATCTTCTAAATAGATCAATTTGTAGCTATTAAAAACTGAATATGACTTTATTATAAAATAATATTTTAAGTTTTTCCTAAGGTGTCCCTCTCCTCCCTTATAAAAGGGCACCTCCTCCCTCTTCTCCTCACACCACTTTTATCCTTCAAGCTCGGCCAAACCCTGCCAATTTCTATTCTCCACTTCCCTAGTAATATTCTAGAGGTCATTATCTTCTTAAAAGACCAATTTTAGTGCCCTAAGAGGAGGTTTCAATGAGGCGTGTCGAAGAAGAGGTAATATCCGTTACCGATTCTTTCAAATTTATTTCTTCTTATAATTCCTATTATTTAGTTGTTTCATTATTAAGTAATAACATCAGTATAAATCATATACTGTTATGTTATTATAAATATGAAACAACCATATTTAACCTTCTATCCATCCTACGGAAAACGAAATCACCGCGCGTGCGTACGTACGGAATACCGTCTCCACGCCGTGGTGTAATCTGTTTTCGACCACCACCTTACATGGATGGGTATAATGGTGTAAATAAGTAACTATATATGATTATATTAAAGTGATATTGATTCTGAAATATTATATATATGCTTCAATACAATTCCATGATCATGAGAATGATATGATCGCTCGTGCGTACGTACGGACTACCGTCTCCACGACGCGATGAGATTCATTTTCCATGATTAACCATTCAAGTATGATTATAAAGTATATATAATAAATAATAATGAAATATATTACATAATAATGATACTGTATTTATGTACATATATGTTTCATTTACTTAATTCCATTTAATTCAATAAGGAAACGAAAAAAGCGTTCATGCGTACGTACGGCCTACCGTCTCCATGAATGATGTATTTCATTTCATTTATATATCTATTATATATATATATGATATATAAATCATAATTTACATTTTTTAAGTAAGTAGATCAAGAAATAAGTAATAATAATATCAATAACAACAAGTCCAAACACATACGATAAATAAAACGATTTTACCCAAAACGATGCTTTAACATGGAACTTACAAAAGAACGAGTAATATAAAGTCATAAGTGAACCATATATGATATCATAACAATGAATATGATTCTATAATAAGTCAATGACATTATTTAAATAATTATACAGGAGGTTCAGATACGTACGAAGCATATCGGACCTAAGGTAAGGGATAACTATTCCAATCTCACTCTTATCCGAGATTGTTTATTCGTAAGTATTTACTGGGGTTTTTGTTATCATCTATGTCCCTATTTTCTAAAAATGTTTTCATGTATGTTTAATGGCCGTTTTACCCATTTTTTTAATTTTACCACATGTTATGAAAGGAATCTTACTTTTGTTTACCACACGAGGAACTTTTTGACTTTTCCGAAAAAAGTACGAGGAGAATGTTATTTTTAACTTATACGATGTGAAAGGATTTTTACGGTTTCATAAAGACTCATTTTCATGAAGATTACTATACAATATTGCATGATTATTTTCAACAAGACCCTTTTCTTTTAAAATTTCATGGCATTTTGTGAAAAGAAAATGATTTAGAAGAAGAAAGGATATTTTCCTCAAGAATTCATTTCAAGTGTTTTATTAAAACTATTTTCCATCTAAAATGACATTATTTAATATGTTTATGTTTCAAGTATAATGTATCCATTATTTACATGGTTTGATTTTTCTTATGATGAAATGATATCCATTTTTTTATATGGATTATGTTATGATGGCATGATGTTTAAGAATCCCATTCTATTACATGGGTTATGCTATGATGTATGATTTATGAATTTGTGGAACACGAAAGAATGATTTCATTATGAGATGGGTGGGACCTATATCTCCCTCCAATGCATTGGGTAAAGATTTATATCTCATGATATAGACATGGATGGAACGGTAAGTTAATTCGGTTCAGTGTTACAGGACTGAAACGAGGAGTGAACTCGATTCAAAAAGGGACTTTTTCCACTAAGATGGTCTTGGAAGCAATGCCTTGGCTACTATGGAAATCATATCATGTGATTAATGGTTTTCCAAAATTAAATATTTTATTCCTATGCTATTTTATCATGATTAATGTTCTTTATGATCTATGCCTTACGCACTGCCAAGATTTATTTCACAACTCAAGATTTTGATGAGTAAACTTTATATTCAAGTTTTGAAGTTCAAATGTATATGATTTGTTTTATTTTCTCCATGCTTACCCTTACTAAGAATTTGAGCTCACCCTTTTTAGGTTTTCTTTTCCCCAGGATATAAAGAAAGGCTTTAGGTAAGAAAACAAAAGGGGAAGATCTTTATGGGTGATGTTGAAGACCTTTCACCAAGATTAGAAGATTATGTTCAGAGTTTCCAAAGACACTAAACTATTAAGGTCCTTGTGTGTTTGTTTTTGTTATGTATTAAGTATTCTAAAAACGTAATGTAATTTCCATGTACGTCAAGCTTTGGGTATCTACATTTATTGATATCATTTTCTAGTGAACGGGTTTCATTGACCCATGATATTCACATTCAACCACCCATTGATCATGGAAAACTCTGATACACTATCGAAATATCCAATGAAACCACCAAAAACCAATACCCATGCGTACAACCCACACAAAGAGAAGAAAAACCAGTGGAGTTTTTATTATGGAATCCATCCGATGGACTCTATCCGATTTATATCTGTATGGTACACTCTATCCATTTTCACTAAACTCTCCCCTCAATATTCCTTCATCCATTTATCTTTTTCTGATAACCTCTATCTAAAAAAATATAGTTTAGTGAAACTGAATAATTTTAAAAAAACCCAAAAATATCCCACTTAAAAAATGATTTAGGATTTAAACCTTATTCAAACATCTACCTAAGATCATTATCAGCCCAATACATGCAATTTTATTTTCTCCATTCGATCAGTCAATTCTAAGTAATAACAATATTGACTCAAATTTTATTATACTATCACCTTTTTAAAAATATTAGCAAGAATATTATTACTAACAATCTTATGTAGCTCTAACAATTTATCTTATCCTAGGTTTTGTATAAAGTGATATCTTTAGTCAATATGTTTTGTTTCTTCATGAAATAATCGATTATGGGAAATATGAATGACCCCATGACTATTAGAGAACAAGATAACTCTATCTGATCCCTTTATGAGTTTCTTTAGCAATAACATCAACCATATAATCTCTTTCCCCACTTCTATAATAGTAACACACTATGATTCCATTGTAAATAAAATAACAACTAGTTGCAGTCGATACATCAAGCTGACTGCTATCCCACCAAATGTAAGCAAAAAAAAACTATTTTACTTTTATATGAATCTATATCTCTAACAAAATACACATCTAAAAATCCCTTAAATTGATCATCATATATAAAACATAAAGTCACATATTTTTATATTTTAAAGTATTTAATGATCAATTTCATAGATTCACAATGTTTATTTTTGGGATTTGACATGAAACAGATAATAAATCACATTACAAAAGTAATATGTGAGTGTGTGAAAACCATTAAATACATAAAACATCCCATGAATGAAGAAAAAGGAACCTTTTTAGAATCACAAACATCTACATCCATTGATGTAACATTTACTTTATAATTTTTTTAGTGTCCCGAAAGAATATCTGAGAGATGTTTATAACTAGTCATTAAAATCCTTTTGACGACCTTCCTAATTATTCCTTCTAGGATAAAACCAAAGAGTCATTTTTCCTATCCCTCTCAATTCTCATCCCCAATATTTTCTTGTATTGTACAAGGTTATTCATTTAAAACCTTCTAGATAGATTTCTCTTTAGTTCCTCAATCTAATAGAAATCTTTACTATAAATCAACATATTATCAATGTAAAACAATAGTATGATATATGTTCCACCATCCTATTGATTATGGTAATAATAATGATCAGAATCATATCAATTAAAACTTTTATCCAGCATGAAAGTTTCAAAATTATGATTCCACCATAATCAAGATTACTCTAATCCATAAAGACTTCATTTCAACTTACAAATTGGATTATCTTTCTAATAAACCTCATAACCCTTAGGCTATACCATAAAAATTTATTCCACTAAATCCCCATGAAGAAAATATTCCTTTATATCCATCATCTCTAAGTTTAGATCATCATATATAATAATTATTAGCACCATTCGAATGGTTGTGTGATTCACCACTGGTGATAAAATTTCATAAAATTCAATCCCTTCTTTTTGATGAAAAACCTTTATAAATAACCTATATTTGTATCTCTTTTTTTTCCATCAACTTCCTATTTTAGTTAAAAAACCCATTTTTTATCTAGAAATCATTTTACTTCAGTCATTATAGCTAAATCCAATATATTATTGATATTTATGGAATTAATTTTCTCTTACATGGATTAATCCCACTATTTTGAGTCTCTAAGAGTAGATCTTATTCTAGAAATCCTAGTCTCCTTGCATTCATTAGAAGTAGAAAGTTTATATCAGCTCAAAACCCCTAAACAAGTTTTATGATATGAGCGGATCTTCTTAGAACAAAATCATGTTTGTATGATGGAACATTTCTATATGGTATTCATCCATCCAAACTTTCTCTATTTAGTAATTGAATATCCAAAAATTCTCCATCCGGTAGACTGACTGTTTGAACGATCACCTCTAAAGTTTCCCATGAAGTTTTTAGTTATAAAGTTCATATGATAACATTTTTCTGATTATCTTGAACCTCAATAGTTGATCTAGCCTCAAATTCCTTCTCATTAGAGCTTCTATATTTCCACAAAAGTCCTTAATTTAAAACAATATCTTTACTTTGGATGATTTTTTCTTTTAATTATCCCACAAGCGATATCCAAAGTTCACATTTCCATATCGGATGAGAAACCACACCTTGTATTTCTAATCTAAATTATCTCTATATTTATCATCAATATGAATAGGTAATTTACTTTTAAATAATTTAATATGGTTAATCTCTAGTCTTTTACCAAACCAAATTTCCTCTAGATGTTATTATCTCATAGCTGAAGATAAACTTCTAGTCACCAAATATGATGATGTTTTTAAAAATTATGCCAAAATTACCTTAGGAATTATAGAGTAAAACCTCATACTCTGAGATTTATCTTATAGATTCTGAATCATCATTTAAGCTAAAATATTTTTTGTAGAGTTTCTGGAATAATCTTATCATGCCTAATGCCATTCCTTTAATAAAAGTTATTTAAGTTGTGTCCAGTATACTCTTCACCATTCTCTATTTAGAGACAGTTCAAACTTCATTTACACTCTCTTTCATCAAAAAACTTACATTTCATAATCACATAAAAACCATCATATTTATTTTTTAGGTTTTAAACCCAAATATTTCAAGTGGAATCATTAATTATGGTTACAAAGTATAGAGCTCCTCCATTATAATGAATAGGGTCATGTCCCCAAACATCAAAATGAATAGTTCCATTCATTAATTCCTTAGTTTTTACCATATAGGTTAAAGTAAACTCTTATCTATTTCCCCAAAATAAAAATCTATCATCTTCCGTTATCCTTTTGATCAAGTTTAAGTATGTCATTTATCATTAGAACTTCGAAATTATTTTCACTAAGGTGATTAAATCATCAATTCCACACTTCCATACCATCCAATTAAGTTCTTCTGATCACTGCAACTTCATCCATGAATCCATTCAAGCATAAGGTTATATTTTTTTAATCTATGAGAAATCACCATGGAGACACTATTTGTTTTCTAGAATCCATTAAAAAGGTCATTTTGAACCCATCATCATCAATTTTTCCCACCGATATGAGGTGATTTTAGAGACTTAGTCTTAAGAAACTTCCATTTTTCATTTGAATGTTAACATCTACTTTACCATATATATCCAAAGATTTATCATGTACTAGATGTACTTCTCCAAATATTATTGGTACATAATTGACCATGCACCCTTACTCACAAGTTGAAGGAAATGATTCACCTGAATCAATGACCCATAGATCTTATATAATAATCACATTTAGTAACATATTAGTTCCTTCATCTATTACATTGACTGAGCTCATTTGTCTAGAAGTTGAAGCCTCCAATCGATTCTTAAAATCATTATTTATATTTTAATTCTTCCCCCAATGCCAATATGTAGGACCTAGATCATTTTATTTACCTAAAATTATTCAAGAAGACTTATCATATGGAGAACTATTATTTTTATTGTCCTTCCATTGAGGTGATTTCCCCCATACAGTTGTATGAAGAGCACTTCTAGATGAGGATTGAACTCCATTATACCTCAAATATTCATTCAAGATAAAGTTTTAAATGTCATCAAACACATGATTTGTCATCCCACCAGATTTTCTCACTCCTATCACAATGGAATCCCAACTTTCTTGGAGTGAATAAAGAATAAGATAATCTCAAACATCATTTGTGAAAGTTGCATTTACTAATTCGATCTACCATTAGATCATATTGAATTCATTCACGTGATCTTCTATACATATTCTATCCGATAACATCAAGTTGAAAAAAAAATTCACCATGACAACTTTATTAAGAGACATTGCATTTTTATACATGTCATCCAATGCTTTCATAACCTCTATAATATTTTTCTTTCATTGAATATTAAAATAATCATTTAGAGCTAGTGACATCCTTATAAAGGAAATAAATTCCTATCTAAACACCCACATTCTATCTTGTACATCTTATCAGGACACATGCAAGACAAAGGAGCATCTAGATCTTTCTATATCAAAATATCCTCCAGTTTCATTCTCCAAAAGGAAAATTCTGTCACATTGAACTTGTTGATACAAACCTTCCATTCCTCTGAAGTAATTCATCATGATAATAGTAAAACAAACTAAAATAAAACAACTTAAAATACAAAGAGAGGAGAAACCTGGATTCTTTGAGTGAAGTAAAACAAACCATTTGATACAACTTAAAGGGTGATGGGTGTAAAAAGGTGTAACACTCCATTCATTTTTATATATTGAAAAATAAATAACTTCACACATTTTATGAAAATCCTTATGATTTACTTAGCTTGCGTAGTGGAAAATCTCCAAAAACCACCAGACGAACACCATTAGAAACAATAGGCAAAGGTTTTTCTGATAAACACCTCCTCTAAGGATGAGCATTAGAATTAGGATGACAACCAACCTAATCACTACATAAACTTGATAATTATACTTCATGAACAAAATAAAAAATAAATGGATAAACAATATTTGTGTGGTTCAAATAGACATCCTAAATCAATGGGAGAACAATGCAAACATTTTCATTATAAGATATATAAGAGAATAAAAAACCCATCACTCACTTCTTCCCACTTTATAAAATATCTGACTATGAAATAAAAAAAACCGCATCATCTTGAAATTCCACCAAACAAAATTGGTCAACCACCTATATTTATAGAGATATTTTTTTATTTAACCAGTTTCACCAACCTATAAGATTCACGATCAACCTACCATTGACAAAAGAAACCACCGATACACTATTGAGATATCTAATGAAATCACCAATAACCAGTACCCATGTATGATACCCATGAAAAGAGAAGAGAACCTGGTGGACTCCACTTTATGTACTCTATCTGATGAACATCTATCTAATGAACATATTTTTGGTTATAATAAAGTATCTCTATAGTATTCCTTCACCCGTCTATCTTTTTTTGATGACCTCTATATGAAAAATGTTGATCCAAATAAATTGAAGAATTAGAACAAAACCAAACATAATATTCCTTTTTTTCCAATGTCATATCATATAAAAATATTTATGATTACATGAATGAAGTTAATGCATCTATCACCTTCCTCCTACATGGGTTACTTTAGTTTATAATACATTATGAATGGATTAAACTTGTCTTGTATATATATTAAATGAGTTTAATGGATTGAAAAACCATTCATAATTCATAGGTTCCATTTGAGGAAACTCAATACATTTCATATGTTCTATGTGTTATTAATTTAATGAAGAGAATTTAGGATGAATATATAAGGGAACGAGTACCCATGTTGGTTGTTATTTTGATCATCTGTTTTATGAAAATATTTCTGAAACTCTATTCTTCATGTAGAAACATTCATTGCATATAGTGAAGGTGATAGAACCCCTATAAATGTATAATAATCCTCATGATATGATTGTTGATCCAAAGGGTGGTGTAATCCCATTGGAATCAGGAAAATTATTTTTTTCCTCCTCTAATCATCATTAAACTACTCTAAGAAGATGAAGGTTACTGAAACTGCTATACATGTAAAATGTTCTTAAATACCATGAATATTGATTCTTGAAGATAGATAAAGAATCACATGAGTTATCTGATACCACTAATGGTCATAAAATTATTCACAAAAACCCACCAATAATTTCATTATTCATAATCAGTTGCTATGGAATCAAATTACTTTGTGCTTCTATAATAATATAAGGTAATATATTCATAAATCTATTCTCCAAAACTTCTGAAAAAATATTTTTGATAACATTACCATGGATGATAGTGAAAAATTATGTAATATAGATTATTCTAGAAACCTTTTCAATTAGTGTAATAATAATTTTTTATATGGTTAAAGCATTTCAATACCCTTCCAAAACACATTAATAAGATTTAACACATCTGACATGACAACATGCTATTATTTTTTTAAAATAAAATAAAATACAACCCATATAACCTAGCAGCATTCCTAGGATGTATATATTTTATGGATTCAAAAAATTCATGTTCCTGTATGTTACACACTAGAATAACATTCATCTATGATGAAATAGTCAATTACATACATGCATCTACCTATTCTAAAAGAGTCACATGTTCATACATAAATAGATTCTTATAAAAAATAAATATAATCCTTATTATACTTGGTGAATTTTACACCCATTAGTCATCTATATTTTTATGATCATTAATGATGTTTTTACACCTTCTAGATGAATCATTTTGAGGGAAGTAAGATATATTTTTATTTATTTCTTACACATAAAGTGTTCTTGACTAAATATTCCATAACTACTCTCTACTAATAATTAGTTTATAATTTTATTTTTCCAAGCCTTTCACCTATTCAATTGACTCTTTAGACAATATTTATTCACAAACTCTACTAGGTTTATTATCATCTTGATAGATACTTCTGTCAAAATATTTATGACTAATATCACCCTATCTCTAGAGATCAACAATGAACATTTTTTTTGAAACACATGCCATTAATTTAAATCCCATGAAACTTCAATAATATTTTCACAATTATTATATTTAATATATGAAGTCTTAAATTTGAAATACAATATTATTGTAATATAAATCATATTATCACTAGAAGAAATGAAAATGTTCTTATAATCAGACATTATAGGGTGAAAATGTGTGACTCTAAAGAAAAATAACATCTTCCATGTTTTCCATTTATCAACAGCACTAGGAAAAACATACACTCCAAAAAAACTACTCCTTTAAATTATCTTATCATATAACTATGATAGAATATTTTTGTGAATATTTTTTGATAGTGACATCTGTAACCTCATACCATAAGAGGAAAATATCCCCAGTATTCCCCAAAATATCCATAACAAAACCATTTTGAAACCTCATATTTTTTTAATAGAATGGTGTATTTATTCATTAATATGGTATTTGAAACAAAAATCATGTTAAGGAAATATTCCATACTCCAATTATGCAATATATGAACTATCAAGGAATTTATAATCCATTAACAGTTCCAACACGTGGCTTTCATTAATCATGAAAAATATAGACTTCAACTGCCTTTTCTTGATAAATATTTTATTACATTAGATTAATAAAAGACTTCAAATATTTCACTTGATAATAAATTCCTCAAATATTAATTCCTTTATATTGGGGTAGTGAAAGTTCTAGGTGACTAAACAAACAAAAATAGGGAAATAAAAAAATGAACATAAGAATTTACACGGTTCGATAGTCTGCCTACATACATATGAGAAAGGGGGTCCGGTTATATTATCACTCTCCATATGAAACATAAGTGGATCAAATTTATAATAGTTACAAAATCATGGGATGAATCATGTTTTATTGAGGATGGAAAAAATATATTCTTCAATGGTTGTTTGGATAGACCATCTAACCTTTAAAATTCCTCATCATTGCTAGCTATGTTCCATGTTAGATTCCCACCAAAGGAGACTGATTCTATCATAGTAGTTGTTTCTAATAAAATACTCTACCGAATTTCTCCCATGATTGTGAGTTCTAATGTCACGACCCGCCCTCGGGGCCCATGCCGTGACTACCCCAAGCCCGCCTTCCATAGGCCAGGGGCTGGCAACTAGCACCAAGGCGTAAATCCCGAAAAAAAGGGGAAGGCATTGCCTTTGAGAAGTAAACAAGAACCACAGAGTAAGCAAGCGGAAAAGTAAACACTAAGTAAAAACTGTACAAGCTGTGCTGAAAGTAAAAGGGGCCGGAAATACAAGCCCAATTGTAAAGTACAACTGAAAGGAAAAACAGCAACTGAAAAGAAAAGCCGCAGCGTCGAGCCATCCTTTGGAAGTCCCACCTGAAGGGTGGGTTCAGATAGCCTCCACAGCTCCTCAGTCCAGTCGTCCGCTCCGAGTGCATCCCGCCTAGTGGTCCACCTCCTGGTACCGTCCTACTCCACACACCTCCACCACGATCAGCGCTGTCCGTCATCTGCAACCAACACAACGAAGTGCGGGTATAGCCCGTGCAGGGGTGAGTATAAGCTACTCAGTAGGGACCCCGAGACCCCCGAAGGTCTCCCGAAATCCACAAAGGATAATCCACAAAGGAAAGATACAATCACGAAGTAACAACCGACACTTCTTAGGTATATGCCCATACATATACCTAAGTCAGCAATTCCCGTTCAGCTCTAACGTCCGAGCCCAAGCACAACCCATTCCACACAGGAAAGCAAAAACGTATACCCACACAGGATAGCACAACACAATCCACAAAGGAGAGTAAATAGTAATCCACATAGGATAGCTCAACACAATCCACAAAGGAGAGTAAACAGTAAATCCACACATGATAGCTCAACACAATCCACAAAGGAGAGTAAACAGTAATCCACACAGGATATCTCAACACAATCCACAAAGGAGAGTAACACAGGATTCAGCTCACACAGGTATACTTCTTTGTATGACGATAAAGATGATCACTGATCCATCTAAGTCGTCGGACCCACAAAGTATCGATAGGTAACTAACCCCCACAATGACCCATACAGGATCGGGCCCACACAGGACCTGTAGGCGCTGGCTCACACAGAACCGCTGAGCGCTGACCCAGACAGGATCGGACCCACACAGGATCGGGCCCACACAGGACCTGTAGCACTGATCCACGTAGGATTGCTGAGTTCTGTAGTCGTCGCAGTCCACTGAGGATCTCTGCACATTCATCGTCGCAGTCCACTGAGGATCTCTGCACAGTCGTCGCTATCGAAGTAGCAGTCGCAGCCAGCTCTAGGGTTCTCGCACACAGCAAGCTCGTTCGGGAGGGTCCGCTCCACGAGCCAAGAGGTTGATACATAAACTGACACAAAGTCCTAAGTTGATGTATCCAAAAGCTCCATATCGTCAAAAGGAACTCAACGTCGCAGACGGCGCGTCAATCGGACGCCCGGTCTGAGAGTTATTGGTTTTTTCGTCCCAGGGGCCCCGTTGTTTTTTAAGGCAAAACCAACCCGACCGTACTCCACCTACGTCCAAACCTCAGGCGGAGTGAGACAAAAGATCCTTCTCACTTAGAGGAACTCAGAAAAGCTGACGACACGTCAATCGGACGTCCGTAGCTCAAGATATGAGCGTTTCCGCTCCGAGGGCCCGGTTGGTTTCGTGTACGAACCAACCCGGCCGAACCCAAAGTATTCCGAAACCTTGAGTGTGATATACTGAAACGACCGTTTCGATCCAAGGATCGCGTTTCCGCTAACGTCGAGTCGTTTGGAGGCCCGTAGCTCAAGTTACGGGCATTTGACCGAAAACGGTCTGAAGACGGGGGGTCCGGGCCCGGGCCGACCCGCCCCCTGGGTCGGCCGAACCGAGTCGACCCGACCCGGTCCGACCCGGCCGGACCCAGTCCGGCCCGGCCAGGGCGCGGCCCGGCCGGTTGGACCGGCCTGGCTTGGCCAGCCCGGCCCGGCTCGGCCGCGCGGCCGAGCGACGCGGGGGGGAGCCGCCTCCCCCGCGTGACACCCCCGCAGCACCCGCGGGGTGTCGCCCTGGATGACCCGAGCGACGCGGGGGGGAGCCGCCGCCCCCACGTGACAACCCCGCGACATCCGCGAGGTGTCGCCCTGGACAGCCGGACGCGGCTTCAGCCGCGTCCCGCGCGCGCCGGACCCGCGCCGCCGCCGCGGCTCAGCTGCGACGGCCCTGTCCGGCGGCGCGCCAGGGCGCCGCCGCTCCCGGCTGCCGGCGCCACCGCGCCGGCGACCCGCGCCGCTGGCAGCTTCCGCGGGCCCCCGGAGTCGCTCCGATGGTCCGATTCTGTTCCCGTCTGCGCCGCTGCTTCTCCCGGGACCCGTTCTTCACTACGGAACCATCAAACATCCGTTGCGGCACGTTCCGTCGTCGCCCGTCAAATCCGCACAACAACGAAGAACGGCGGAGGGTTGTCGGGCCATGTTCGTTTGCCCCGCACCCTCCGCATTAGATAAAAAAACAACGGAGGATTTATTCAACACATGAACACATATCCGAAAACAATTTTAATGAAATAAAAATTGTTTTATGAATCGGGTTCTTCATTTTGAACGGAAACAACACGGGAATATAAACATCCAAATAAAAATACCTACCTCGTAGTCGTCATCGTACGCACGTTCTTCGCGGATTTGTTCGTCGCGGAAGGAGGGGATCGTCGCATCGTCGCGGAAGGGCGTCGCGTCATCGCGGAATCCGGCGTTGAGTCGGAAAACTCAACGGACCAAGAAACAACAGATTTAATTTAATTATATAAAATTAAATCCGTGTTTTGTTAAAAAAACACAAGGGAGATTTAAGAGAAACCCGAAGTCTCTTACCTCAAACAGCTGATCGAAGATTCGTTGCTGAGGAAGAGACGTCGCAGAAGAACATTGCAGGAAGGGAACATCGGCGTCGCGGAACACGGCGTCGCATCGTCGACTTCTGTGGGTTCGGCGATCTTCGTTGGAGGTCGGCGTTCTTCGCGTTCTTTGCGTTCTTCACGAAGGAGGATGGAGGCTCAAGAACTCTGACAAATCCTCTCAACGAGTAATCCTCCAAAAAGACTTGTTGGTCTTATTTTATTATTACGCCAACAAACGAAAAAAAGGTAAGTAACGACCCATCAATTCGTTGAATTAATTCAATAAAAGAAACCACCCATTTAATTCACGAAATAAACCACCCAATTAAATGGTGCGTTAAGGATTTAAGAAAACGCGTCAGTTGACTTTCATAATGACGGGTTTTCGTGGGTGCGTTACTTTGCGGAAAGAAACGGCGGGGCTCATGCGGGCCCCACCTCACAAATATCCTACCAAGAGGGTAGGATATTTCTGGATAGTACCCTATCCGTTTCAACTCAGTTTAAGCCGCTTTTAAGTGGCTTCAAGTTTCTTCCAAGTGGCTTAAGTGAAATAAAATAAAGTTGTCATAAAATTATTTTATTTCTTAACTTTAAGCCCGAAAATTAAAAACCACACCTGAGCAAACACAACTCCGGAAGAGGCATTTCTAAGCGAATACCGGCGCTACGATTTCATCGGTGCCCTCGGAATTCGATTCCAGTCACCGGTTCAAAAGTTAGAAAAACTCGCCCGTCTGTTCACTGAACGTACCCGAGCCAAACTTCGGAAAATGATTCCGGGCACACCGGGCCTCGGAATCAGGTGCCGTCAGAAACTGCGCTCTTGTAAAATTCCAAAGAAAATTAAGAAAAAAATTTCCTTGAAATTTTCGGGTCTTTACATCTAAACCTACAGTCTCCATGCATGATTCTATCTTCTCTTTTGGTAATTTTTTTCATCATGTATTCCCCATTATCAATGGTATGGATTTTATCAACTTTCAACAATCTTTCTTCCAATACATTACAAATCTAGTGATATCTCACACTAATATGTTTAGACCAAGAATGAAATTTCATGTTCTTTGTGAGATTAATAATTCTCCAACCATCCCAATAGAGAGTGTAATTTTCATGAAATTGTCCCTTCTACTATAAAAACTTCTTCATCCACAACATATACTTCTAGCCTTCAGTGACCATGATATATTATAAATACATGGTAGACAAGGAAAAAAACTTATGAAGTCATGATTTCCATGGGACATCACCGCCTAAAAATGATATCAGGTACCCAAATATAGATTTACTCGTGTCAAAATCTCTATCCATATAAATATCTCTATATCCTTCCAAAATAACTTTACCATTTCCAAAACATAAACAGTAACTAGATATACCTTACTGATACATCAATATACATTTTAATGATTTCCAATGAACCTTTCAATAATTTTATAAGAATATAATCATAATACCCATTGCATGAGAAATTTTTGGCTAGGTTAACACTAGATAATATATAAGACTACCAACTGCTAACTGATAAGTAACTTTTTCCATTTTCCTTTCTTCTTCTCAGTTGAAGGACTCTAACTTATTATGAGCCTGAAATGAATCAAAAGTTGAGTGTTATCTGGTTTTATATTTCTCATGTTGAACCTTTTAAGAACCTTATTAATGTACCATTAATGAGATAACCAAATCTTTTTATTCCTCCCATCATGGGTAATCATCATACCAAGAACATGAGTAGCATATCTTAAGTCTTTATTTTCAATAGAGCTGTTCATATCCTTCTTTAACCAGTCAATATTGGTAATATATTTAGAAATAATCAATATATCATCAACATAAAGAAAAAAAAGAATGAAATAACCATCATAAATTTGTTTTATTAAAATTCATTGATCAACATTCGTCCTCACGTACTCATTCTTCTCTATAAATGAGTCAAATTTCTTGTACCATTTTCTCGGTTCCTATTTAAAATCATATAAACTTTTCCTATGGTTAGATACTAGGTTTTGTTTACCTTTAACCTGAAATCCTTCTTAATACTCCATGTATATCTCCTCTTCAAGATCATCATATAATAGTACAGTCTTTACATCCAGTTACTGAACCTCCAGGTTTAGACTAGCTGCCAATCAAAGAACAAATCTAATAGAAGACATTTTTACCATATGGGAAAAAATTTCATTGATGTGAATACCTATCTTCTAAATAAATACCTCTGCAAAAATTCTTGATCTATTGTGTAACTTTGATATTCTATCTTCTCCTTTGATTCTATACACCTACTTGTTCTTGAGTGCCTTATTTCCATGTGGTAACTACACCAAATTAAATGTATAGTTCTTGTGCAAGGATTTCATCCTCACTTGCATGGTCGTTTTCCATTGCATCTTCTATTGAATCATCATAACATCATCATTAATATCCAGATATTCCCATAAATGATCATTACATACTCATGTGGTGATTTTTTATAACTCAGTAGTTGTTCTCTAGTAGATTCCTCAATTATGCTTCAGGTGGAATATTTTTTAGAATATCATATGATGGAGACATATCATTATATAGAGGAATATTACTTGGTTTTGATGTATCATTGGTTTCATGAATATCTCTCATACTTTATATAACTAATGGTGGTGATACTGGTTCCATATTGACTGGAATTTCATTAGACTACAACTTCTCAACATTTTTTAGCTTCTCAAAATCTTCAATAATCTGATCCTGAAGAAACACCACATCTCTAATTCTGATTATCATTTTAATAAAAATATCCCAAAATAAATATCCAAACTCCTCATGAGTGTACCCTAAAAAATAAATTTCTTTATTATTTCATCCAGCTTCACCCACTCATCCATCGGGATGTGAACAAATTCCCTGCATCCAAATACTCTCAAGTGTTTGTATAAAAAATATTTACCTATATAAAACTTTTTTAATGTTTTAGTTTAGTTTAATTGTTTGAGAAAGGTTGATAAGATAAACTATGGTCCAAATTGCCTATCCCAAAAGGTTCTTGATAGCTTTTCATTTGAGAGAACACATCTTTCTCTCTTGAAAATTATTCTGTTCATCCTCTCAAAAATACTGTTATGATCAACCATATTCAAAAATAAAAAATTATTTTTCTAGATTGATGATGAAACCCCTATAGTACTCCTCAAATAGACCATAAAACTATCCTCTGTTGTCTACTCTCTCACACTTTAACCATAAATATGTTTCTATTTAAATTTTCACATGAAACTGCTTGAAAACTTCATGCACTCTATCTTTAGTTCTCCAAGAAAAGGTCCACACTTTTCTAGAATGATCATCTATAAAGGTAATAAAATAAATAACACCTCCCATCAACTTAGAGCTTATCATGAAAACATCCATGTGAATCAAATCTAAAAATTTCACTTTTATGGATGGTAAATAACCATGAAATGGCACTCCATGTTATTTTCACATGATTAAATCAACACAAGTATACAAATTTGTATATTTTATTCCTAGTAAGAGATTATTCATTGAGATCGTTATGATATATTTCTCATGTGACTAAGTCATATATGAAAAACCTTTATAGGAACTTCTTTTCTGGCTGTATTGACTTCACCTCTACATAGTCTGGATTCTGTGAGATTAAAATAAGTATCTTTATTACCTCTAGAAATTACCATGTTACAATTGGAAAGATTACATTTCCCATCACCAAAGGAAAAACATATCTATCATCATCAAGAATTTAAATGGATATCATATTGTGGTAAATATCAACAACATGTCTCACATCCTTCAACAATAAACTGAATCCAATATTACTCTTTAGATAAATATTACCAATACTATATATTTTGGATACAACATCATTTCACATATTCACATTTCAAAAAATCCATGAAGTGTATGATGATAAGAAATATCTTATGATAGTGAAATGTTAGGATTCTACCAAATCAATCACCCATGTTGGTCTTATATTACAAGATTTACATGATTGTTTTCTTGAATAATAACGATTTATTCATTGAAAACTTTAACATTATTATATTGGGATTTACCTTCATGATTACTGTACTCTACCTTCAGATTATGATTCTACCAGATGAAGTGTCTAAAAATTCCATAGTGTTGGAACTTCATGTCATATATCGATCAATAATTTGATCACTTCCTCATTTGTAGAATTTGGTCCTAGGGTTATCTTCATTTTCTTATTCCTTTAAATTTATATTTCCCTTATCGTTTAGTGATAAGAGATTCTAATTCCATTATGAATCCCTCATCCTTCCTTCTGGATTCTTCATTCAACATTTTTCCTTTCACCATTTATATGGTGATATTTCCATATGGAGTTGAATTTTTAATTAATACAACTAGTGTGTCGCACATCTTTGGTAAATAACTCATCATCAACCATCATTTTAATGGAATTAAACTGATCAAAAATAAATTTTAACTCACTCATGTGCTCTGATATTTTGTTCCCATCCTTGTACTTCAAGTTTAAAAGTCATCATATCAGGTTTTCTTTATACTATGTGGTTTTACTTGTTTAAATATTTTCTAATTTTCATCATATAATAAAATCATTATGTTAATTGGAAAAATTGTGGAAGATACACTTGTTGATCCACTACCTAATTTATATAGTGCACTTCTTGTTGATAATGAACCACACCACATAAACTAGTAGGGTAATAGTAGAAATATTCTTAATGGATTTACCACCATATATTATTTTCTCTAATCACTCTTAAATAGGCTTATTATCCTCTACTATGGGATTCCACAAATCTTAAATGTACAAAAGATATTCCATTGTGGGTTTCTATATAGAATATTGAAAATAAATGAGTTAAATCATGTTACTAGTATTTTATTCTATTTATATATTAATAATATCAAAAATCCAACAATACATATGTGTCTGGTTTGGTCAAAATAATAGTAAACAACTTCTAGATTTCTAAAAACGGACTTAGTTTGACCAAGATATTGACAAAACTATTTCAACATTATATATTGACCAATGAGGTGGAATTGACATGGATTTCTAGAGTAGTCACCAGAAAAACCACAAAAAATCACTGATGACTTGAAATACCTTTTTCTCTGGTTGGGTTTATTGTGTCACCTGGGGTTTAACCTAAAGAGTTAATGACTCTAATAACTTCATTTGAGATCTGTTTTCAACCCCATTTACACTGTTAGAACATTCATGATAAAAATTAAAAAATATGGAATCAAAAATAAATTTCAACTACCTTTAATTTTTTGGTCACCAAAAAACCTCTCTGAGCCATCATCATTTTGACATCTATAGATCTGATATGAATTTTTTGGGGTAGCTAAAGTTCCAGGTGGAAAAACAAACACAAACAGAGAAAGAGAAAACAAATAAATGAAATAATTTACATGGTTCAGTAGTGTGCCTAATTCTATAGGAGAAATGGGACTGGTTCTACTATTTCTCTTGAGATTAATCATTTCATGATCACAATTATAGTAGTCAAAAAATCATGAGACTAAATCCTATTTTATAATGGAAGGAAAAATAGCTTCTTCAATGGTTGTTTGGGTAGATAATATATCATTTCAAATTCTTCCTTGTCATCGTCTGTGTTCTACATTATCTTCCCACCAAAGGACACTACTTATCCCATATAATTTTTTATCTATAGAAGACTTCCACTGATTTATACCATGATTGGGAGTGGTTCTTACACTGTAATCCTCTTTCCTATTATTCCTTTATTTTTCATCTTAATCAATTTTTTCACGTACAAAGTTGAATATTTTTGGAACCCAAAATAGTCTTGGGTTTTTTATTTATTAAATATGAATAATCCCTTACATTTTTAGTAAAAAAACAATTATAACCTTTTCCATACCCTTAATTAAAATTTTAATTAGGATCAAATTAAAATAAGTAGATAAACATTAGTTCATTATAAACCTCCTCTATCCCAAAGTTATATGAATCATTCCCATTCCACATCCTAGCACCAAAAAATATCTAATTTTATGGGTGGAACTAAACAAATCATATTGGATTTATTATGAATCCAATTATTACTTGTATTATACAATTATTGTAATTTTTATTTATCATTAACCATATTAGTATTATAGATCATACTATATCTTGAAACATTTGTGTAAAACCAAGATCCATATTTAAAAAAATATTTCCTTTATAATTAGGCACTTTCAAACCATTATCATTCTCATCAAGATCAAAATACCCAAAAAATAAGACAACATTAGAATGCATTTATATCATAATGAAATACACTAGAAACAACCTCCACTTTTAAATATTAGATCATGAGAAATTATTTTATTCACATTAATCCATACCTAAACCCTAACTACATAACTCTAATTTATATAATCAAAATTATTTCATTAAATGAATCCCCTAAGACATATCTTATTTTCTATATAACATCCATGTAGCGATTCATCAAAGGAATTTATTTTATGTTGATTTAGAATGGTGATTTTAAAAAAATAAACATTTTATAGGTTCAAATCATCTAATACTTCTTTTAGGATAATAATATGGTTATAAAATAACCATAATCATCCATAAAAATTCCTTTTATTGTCCTCCTTTAAGAATAATCGAAATTAAAAAATTCTAGTGTCAATTTCTATTATTATAACTCCTTTCTCTAAATGATAGATTAATTATAATTTATTTAATGGATAAAAAATAATATAGTTTCATTTCTCATGAATTTCCCATACTATAAGGAGATGTAGTAGTTTCATTAGATTAACACCTCTCCAACTTAGAGTCATTAAAAATAATTTTTCAGTTTCTGATGGAGTAAATTTCTCCCACCGATTAATCAAATAATTTTACATATTATAAATAATTAATTAATTCAAATATTAATTTATAGAACTTGTTTCAGATCAAAAATAGAGGAACCATATCTATATAATACTGTATCAAAAATCTAATAGAAAGAGAACAACCAATTGATTTGATCACTGAAAACCTGTAAACCCTACTAAAGTCTGAACAAGAGTCTTTTTTTAATATTGATGAAAAATTTTAATTACACTATCTTGAATATTATATATATTTCCATATGATAATAGAAATTAAGACTTTTGATCTATATTTTTCTTCACTACTTCCCATTTCTCAAATTTTTTAATATTAACAGTATGTTGTGTTTGTATTTATTCATTATTATCTCTATTATTTGTTTATGATTGACATAACATGTTTGATTATGTAATTTTTCCTGGTTTCAATTAATATTATGATCCTTTTTTTCAATATTTTTTCAATAAGAATTATATATAGGTGAAATTTTTTGTATTAATGGGTAAATATTAATTTCATGAAGAATATTTAAAAATTTTATTTTCTCCATATTGACATCAATATTAAAAATTACCTATAATGAATTATAAATGAAATAATGTATCTATATGAAAATGGCCTTAGAGAAATGATCAAAGAGGACAATAATTTTTCCATACAAGATTGTATATGATCCCTGATATTCCTCCATAATTATATTCATTAGGATTTAAATATATAATACACGGTAAAAAGATATTATTATTTTTTAGAAAGATATTTAAGAAAATTATGATTATCTATGACTGGTAATAATTTGTGGATAAAATATTACAAACATAGATATGCTTGAAAATATTTTTTAAATTTTCATGCTTCAAAATTTCTTCTACAATAATAATATCATGAAAATTATTTATAAATTATTTTAAAAAATTTTCTTACCTTCTTGTTATAAAAAATAATAAAATTATGATGAGGAATCATGATGTTTGATCAACTAGTTTGGATTCATTATATTAAGTGAATTTCAATAATTATAATCATGTTTATTATAATAATAATTGATGTGGTCAAGGTCAAGAAAAATCTTTTTCCCGAGGTGTTCATAATTATAAATTAAATAAAAGGGGATAGGCCACCACCATAGGTTCTCAAAAGATGAAAAAACATCCTAATAAATCATAACAAGATGAAATTGAATGTTTTTTATGTGGTGAGAAATGTAATTGGTCATGTATCCAATGCATGCCAAAATACTTCATTGATGTTTATGAATAATAAATTAAAGAAAAAGTGAAAATAATTGAAACAAAATTTACATATCTTTTAATTAAACTCGATGATGACATAATGATTTTTTACATCATTGATTTTTTTATAAACTCTAAAGGTGTTGAGTGTGAAAAAAATGAATAAATTTTCTTTAAAAGGATTTCCTTTATTTAGGTAATTTTTAAAATAAATATTTTATTTTTATTTTATTTTTTTCACTTTATTTTTTATATGTATATTTCATTTTTTTATTAGACATAGATGTGTTATAAAACTAAAGATTCTTCAATTTCACTTATTTCAACTATATGCACCCACTTTAAAATATGTGGGGGATCCCCTTCTAAGTAGACATATTTTAAAACCATCTAGACCTACTATTCCAAAGGAAACAATATATTCAAGGTGATTATCTTAGCCTATTATGATTATATTTTGAATGTTTTAAATATATAAAATGGAAGAACTTATAGTTCTTATATACATCTATCTTAATGTGAAGGTTTTATAAGTATTATTTTAATTAAATTATTTAAAGAGATTATATATATTTACTGCTAATCAAAGGTCTTGGAAGAAAAAATATATTCTTACTTGGTGGTATTTAAATTTTAATAAAAATGATTTGTTTTATCCCATGTTTATATGAAATATATTAAACTTTAAATATTTTTATAAAAATTGATATCATATTATGACTATTGATGAAGGAGATGTTGAATAACTCTATATATAACAAGCATTCATAATTTTTTTCCAAGGATTAATTTTTCTACTTATACCATGTCAATATATATATATAATTAGTTCAAATATAGTCGACTAGAAGTTTACTAATCTTGACACATTCATTGTATGACATGATGATTTAGCTAATATAGAATCAATTAAGATGTAAATATGATAAATATATATTAGCATTAATTTTTTAATAAAATAATAATCATTCATCAATGGAGAATCATGTATTTAATCAAATTATGCATGATTAATATTTTTTCATTGAAAATAGAAGTTTATTTATGATGCTACGACTACTCCCCATGTGATTAAATATAACAATTTACCATGGATTATTTATTATTAAGATAAATTATTTATATCATCACTAACTACATTGGAAGTGGATTTATAATATTTATATGAAATATTAATTATAGTATATATATGGGTCCACCCACCTACTATGTAAACTATATAATGTTTTATTAAATATTCAAGTATAAAATGGTTATATATATTATTATTTTTTATTAGATATATATCACACGATTTTCATGTTGATATAAATAAAGTATCACATATGTTATACAAAATAGTATAATAGAACCATTTAAAATAAACTCACAACAATTATATGAATAATTTAGTAAATAAGTATTGAAATTAAATAGGTTGATATATTATACACACTAGAAACAAGCTTGAACTGATTATATAAAATCATTTTTCCTTATTATCCATATCAAATATTGTCCCAGAAGCAGAATTGGTATTGAATAAATTATGTGATCTCATCAATTATTGTTTAAAGTTTCAATTTTTGAATTATTTTAAAACTTTTCAATAATAATGAGTTTTTAGATATGTTGACATAAAAATAACTCATAAAAAATAACCAAATCAATATATATTATGTTCAACTTGTGAAATTTTGGATGGATTATCGCAACGAAAAATGATATTATTATAAGAAATGTTTTTCCATATGAATTTAGTTATATATATATTTATACTCTATCCAATTGATGTTTTCATTATTTATCTATGTGGTAAAATTAATTACAACAAATATATATGGATATCTAAAGGGTTTAAAATTCTTGAAGCATATCCAAATTTATGAAAGCTTCAGCTAATCAGATAAACTACTATATAGGATAAACTACATAAGAAAAATATGATATATCCATATTAATAAATACCCATATAAATAATGATATAAAATTGATTTCATCATCCAATGGGCTAAATAAATTGATGAATTTTTGTTAATTATCATATTTATATAAATTTTTTAAATTACATCAGAAATAAAAAAGTGTTTATAAAAGTAGTAGAATGTTTTTTCATAAATAACATAAGAAATGTCATTTTAATTTGAATTAATCATCCATAAGATTAAATCTTATATTTTTGGAATGATTTTAACCATAATGAATAATTAAATCTTGTTATTAGAAGAGAAACATATTTTATAACAAGAGGGGGATAATAAAGGACTTTTTTATCCCTAAATGATTAAATATAAATACACATTTTATTTATTCCTAAAGGATATGTGAAAAAATGTTTATATATACCTTTAAAATAACATGTGGTCTTATTACAATAATTTTTTGCAAGGTAATGTTAGTCTAATTATTATTTAAATTTAATGGGAATGAATGGTTACTTATTCCAATACTTAGAACCAAAAATGAATAGTTATATTGATTTTGGATATTTTTCTTACACACATAAAACTAGATCTAAAATTGAATATTTATTCAAATTGTATTAAATGGTTATTTCATGGATTTATATAAAAAATAATTCATGTGGATTCCTAAAATTTTGTTTCTTTTATCTTAATTCATGAAGAAATCAGAGAATGTGTTGGTTGAGATAAATTTTTTATCATATCAGTAACTGTTGTTGATTGAATATGAAGAAAATGATATTCCCACCACTTTATTTGAGGATAATGAGGCTTTTATATCATAATTTAAAAACGAATATATCAAAGGTGATAGAGTAAAAACATACCTCACCAAAATTCATTTTTCACATGATCTCTAAAGGAATAGTGAGATTGATATCTAGTAAATTATATCATGTGACGATCTTCTCAATTTATTCACAATGGAATTGTAAACTCTAAATTTTTAGAAATTTATTTATAGAATTAGGATTAAAAAACTACATTTTTCATCATGATTTAATTATAGGTTGTTAGGAATTATATACCTCATTTACCTTTATCTAGTTCTCTCCCTGGGGTTTCCTAATTTATTTTTTAATAAGGAAACTTAAAATTGGACATGTAATTCAATTATATTTTATTCACCTATTTTTTCCACAAATATTTTTATATAAGGATAGATAATATTCCTTGAAATTGATAAATTCCTAGGAAATTATGAAATAAAATGATATTATATATGTTATAATTCCCATGGTTTTGGGTCCCCATGGGAACATTTCCATGAATGAAATTTATTATGGCTATTAATTTCTTAATATCTATCCGTTATCTTTAATTCTAGTAATTGGATCTTCCTTGGAAAATATACATTGATCTAAAATATTAATTATATTCTCATGTAGATTATATATCTATGAACACAATAATGAGAGTAAATAATTTTTTACTTATATTTTTCTTCTCTACTTGTTGTCCCTTTATTCTTTTTGGCGTTAATGTTGTGTTGTGTTGGTTTTCATTCATCATTGTCTCTATGTTTTATTTATTATTGACAACACACATTTTATTTCAACATCCCTCATTATTTCAATTGATTTTATGATCAATTTTTGGGAAAAAATATGATAGTTAAAATAATTCATGTAATGAATTAATGTGAATATATGTTATGATATAGTTTTTAAGAATAACACATACCATGAAATTTAATATATATAAATGTATGAATATATGTACACAAAATAAATGGAATGTAATATAAAATAATTATGTCGATAAATAATGAAAATAATTATATTTTTATCAATAATTTAAATTATTAATGATAATAAAAAAATAAAAAGGTCTCTATTTGGGTTTAAGACCATTGAATCTAAAATTATGTCAAATTATTATGAGGTATAATTTTTTTAAAAGGTATCCATGATATATTTATTTTATAATTTTTCATAAAATATTTTTAACATATATTAATATAATTTTGAAAAAGGTATTATTATCTTTAATTTTTATATTAATCATAAATGTTTCATTATATAATTGACTTAATAGATAAAAGAAATTTCAACATGGTTAAAATATAGTCTCATACATCTAAATAAAATAATTTTTAAAACTAATTTGATCCATTTTTAGAGTCATTAATTTTTACTTAATCCATGCATAAAATTTTAAAAAATAATTTATTGCAACCTCTAATTCTCACCTCACATCCTTTCATTTAAACCAAATTTTTAAAAACTTTTTTTTATTTTTTCTGTAAAATCATGAAACAATCTTTGAAAATTTCTACACAGGTTAAAAAAATAGCTACAAAAAAAAGAATACTTTATAACATTATCAAAAGGTATAAAAAATATATTTTATACCATGAATTAAAAAGTATTTATCACTCATTTTTTATACTAATCATAAAATAAATAGAATCTCAAACTTACAGGTGTTTATTATTATTATTTATTATTTTATACGTGTGAAAATATAATTTACCAATTTTAATACCACATAACACATGTTTTGTATATAATTTATTTAATTTTTATCTTATTATACATTTATACCACACCATGACATAAATTATTAACTTAAAAAGTGTGTATATAAGAGTATTTAAATTATAATTACAATATCCAAATCTATTGTAAATTAGATATAAAAATTTATATCAATATTTATATTCTAGAATACATGTTTTGAATATAAATCACTATTTTTTTCTATTTTCTCTTTCTTTAAATCATCTAAATAAAAAAAGAACTCAATTTAAATTACATTTTCTAAATATAAATTCTTTTTATACCCAGATTATTAGTATAGAACAAATATTTTGTACATAATTATTATATCATTATATCAATTTGTGACTCTAAAATTTACCCAAAAAAATAATTTTGATTAGGAATAATATTATATATATTATTTAATCTATATTTAAGAAATTAAAATACATTTTATATCAAAATTATGATGCTTGAACATATCTTATGTTCATAATTATTTATATTCTCTAACATGAATTAACTCTATCAAAACTATTTCTAGTTGGACAATATAATAAATATATTCAACCCAATTTTACCTTCAATGGACTAAAGGTTGATATTCAATGCCGAATAGAAAATCACACACATAATGGGAGCTATTTTTTTAAAACCTTTATATTTACATTTCTATGATGAATCATACAATAACCATATATACTTTCATACCCAACAAGATATAAATACATTTAATTTAAGGAAATATATAAAATATCTATGACATATCATGAATATTACCCAGAGTATAAAATAATAGGGAAAATCCAAATAAATAATAAAAGAAATGATTATTATTAAATATCTTATTCAGTTATTTTAATCACGAAAAATTGATACTCACTAGTTAAAACTCACCATACAAAACCAACCCTTAAATTACATAATTTATAGTAAGTATTTAATTTCCCAATATCCCCATAACCTTTTAGGTTTATATTTTTAGATAATTAGGGAAACCATTAAATTATAAAGGGTTCACTTTGACACATTGTACATTTTTTTTTCAAAAAAACAAATTGTTAAATTGACACTCTTGTTTCTTTCATGATACACTTTATTTGTTCTAGATGAGTCTTAATAACTAAAATATTCACCTTGATAGAGTTCATATATATTCTTAAATCCTTTAAAATCATTTAAAAATATGGGATGAGAAAATAAATATCATTAAGGGATATAAAAAATCAAATCCATTATTCCATTGAAAAACATAAAAACCCATAAAAAAGTCTTTCTTTTCACATAAAAAACATTGAGCTTATATTCACAAGTGTTTTTTTCAATAAAACCATAAAAAATTATAGAAAAAATAGAAAAACCATGAAGGTATATTGGTTCATCATATTTATATACTATTTAAAATAACCCTTTTATATCACCCTTTCCATATTAATAGTTTATTCAGTTACTTCCAACATTTTATCTTTGGAAACTAAATCATCACCACCCAATGAATTTAAGAGCTATATCCCAAGATCATATGTCATAATATATAATTCCCAAGTAATATAAAATTAAAAAAATATTAGTAATATTTATTTTTCATCCTCAAAATCATAAAAACTAACATTTCATTCCATAAGAAAAATCAGTTTCTGTTATATTATAAAAATAAGAAAAAATATCCTTTTCTTTTGATCCCTCTTTAAAAATGAAAACTTCATAGAAAAATTGGAATAATATATTATTTTAAAAACCATGGAAACTTGGAAATAATTTTAATATATTATAATATACATAGTTTTTATAAAAGTAAATCAAGCGGTAAATGTAAAAAAACAATATTTTTAAACCATTATAAAGAAAGTAAAAATTGAACCATACGATAAATGTTAAAAAAAATCATTTTTAAACCTCCATTAAGAAATTCCAAGGTAATAGAAAATTAATTTAATAAAAAATTTAATTTTACATAAAAAATTATTTAAATAATATTTATATGGAATATAAATAGTTGAAAGTAAAACTTAGAAGCATTTAAAATAAGATTTAAAAGAAAACTCCCTTACCGTGAGTCCCGACTTGCTTCATCTGACTTATACCATCATGAATAATAAATTTATATTAATTATTTACTTAATAAGTTTTTTCAGGTTTATTTCTTTATTATTATTACTTTTATTTCATTTATTATCATGTTTAATTTATTTACAAAATCGATATAGTTCACATTGGTCACTTTTGAGTCGTTTTGTTCATAATCTCCAAAACAGATTTCGTATCCTAGTAATGGTAAAAATTCAATTTATAATGGTTCCATAATTTCAATTTTTTTCTAGTTATAGTGATTATATCAATATATAAGCAATCTAGTTCAATATTTTATGATATAGTTACTTTCATATGAATTTTCCTTGATAAGATTGTTTTTTTACGATTTGAAGTAACCATGATTGTTTGCTCTTAATTCCATTATTATGATGGATATTTAACCATTATAAAATCATGAAAACGTCTTAAATTTATCATTACTTCGTATTATTAAAATTATTTATTTTTAATTAATCATTAATGACATAAAAATTATAACATCATTCATGTAGGTGGTCAAACCGACCCAAATAAGAAGACGTTATAATGGATGAATGATTAAGAACCTCTTAGTGTATAATAATAATATCAATTTTATAGAATCTTAATGATTTAAAAAACTTTTTATTAAATTGATAAATATGATTCAATAATAGTTAAATTAATAATATAAATGAAATATAATGGTAAGAAGTTATTACTTACAAAGTGTCTTGGTATGCCTGTTTTAAGTGGTTAAATTTTACTATAAAAATTTATTTTTAATATTTTTAATAGAATGGAAAATAAATCTTTAAAAAAAATTAAAAATGTTATAAATATAATATTAATTAATTAAAATAATTTTTATAACCATCTATATAAGGTGGTGATGAAAAATGAAACACGTCATTTATGGAGGTGGTAGTCCGTATATAACATGAGCATAATTTTCATTTTATAAGGGATGAGAAGAAGGTAGATAAAAGTAACTCCATAAATTTAATAACATTGAAGTATAATAATTATATTTATATGATTATAATATTATATATATAATATATATTAAGGATGTGGAAGGATAAAGAAACTTGAAAGAACATGGTTAAGGCCATTACCTCTTCCTTGGATATCCTCTTTTAAGAATCTCCTTAAGCCTTCATAGATTAATATTTGTAGAATAATAAAACCTATATAATATGGGAAATATAGTATTGAAGGTATTTTTTTAGGGATTTATTAATATAAGGTGGTCAAAGTGTGTGGAAAAGTGAGGAGGGGATGAGTTCCTTTTATAAGTGAGGGGAGTGACACTCTTGTAAATATTTATTTCCTTAATATATAATAAATTTCATATTAAATTAAAGTGGAAAAATGGATTAATTTCTAATATAGGATAATTAGGTTTTATAATACAGTCAAATAATAAAATTTAGACATGATTTTTTAAAATTTCTAACTTATCCCTTAGATTAGCCCCCATTTTAACCCTTTTAGCCTTTATCACAGTGGCTAAATTTTACCATGGTACAAATTTTTATGACAAAAAAATAAAATTAAATTTATTAACATATATGAAAATTATGATTCCAAATATGAAAATAATTTTTAAAAATTCAACTTCTCAAGGTATTAAAAATTTATTTTGATATAAGTACACAAAACAAAATAAAAAGCAGTTTTTGGAAAAATTCCTTTTTAGTCATAAAAATGAATGTTCACCAAAATAAAGTACAGTATTTATTCTCATGAAATTTATTAATTTATGAATAAAAATATATTATAATGTAACTTTGAAACTTATAAAAAACCTAATGATACTTTTTTAATACTTAATCAAAGGAAAATTTATGGTATTTGAGAACACAATATTTTCCATTATTCACCTAAAAATCAACCCTTTTAGAAAAATATAAAAAATTAAACCTAAGGTAATTTTGATATTATTAATACAAAAACAAATAATATTTTATCAAATTAAAATTATAAAATTTAAAAATTTAATTTCTAAACCAAACCATATAACACATAGAAATCAATTTAGTCAGAAAAAAACTAGATCCTTTTCCGAATGAAAAATCATATTCTTATTCCATAACCTAATAAAATTTATTTTTAAGGTTATAATAATAAATATTTATATAAATATAAAGAATAAAATATAAAATTGAGTCATTATAAAACAATACTTGGTTCTTTACACTAGTTCTACCATGATACCCAATACCTCTACCTTCACCAACAAAAATGCTTACATGGACACTAGTATGGTGCACACATTAGTGTTTTTATAGGCTGATTAAAACTGCCCGATATGTAATCCCATGTACTAGATAATGTATAGTTAAATTAAAAGTTCATTTAGTGTAACATGTGAACAAAAAAATCATCTAGATCATCTCACCACACCAATACAAGTCTTATAGATATGGTCCACTTATCCTAAAAATGATCTCAACATAATAAATATCTCACCAAATAATAGTGTTAGCAGTTTTAATACCCATATAAAAAAATACCAAACTTTATGAAATATAATTTAATGATAGTTTTCAAATGATATATATTACATCATGTCTTTATCATTTCACCAGTAGCAGAAAAATATTCGATGTTCCTCACTTACCCTCTTCTGGAATATTAGGTTCAAACATATAGTATCTATATAATGTATTTTTCACGAATCATATATATTTTAAATATATAAAAGAGAATTGTCCAAGATTTATTGGGAGATTATTTTTATATATCATTTTCAATGAATGAATAAAACCAAAATAAATCCCTTATTAATCATTATTCACCATGTTAATGAATAAAAAAACAATCAACCAAATGAGTCATGCCTCCCTAGGTAATCCATAAAATAAAGAATTTAATGTCTAATAAAAAGGATTTATCAAACACCATGGTGTGATAAAACTTTAATAACAAAGGTAGAAGATAAAAATTAAGCTTAAACAATGAGGAATTCAATCTAGTTTATACCCATGTTGTAAAGATATATCCCATTTTATAACACCCTATAATTTAATGTAAGAGCCTCTAAAGGGTAAGAAAAATTTAATAAATTTTTTATAAAATACTAATAAAACATTATAACCTATATAAAATACTTGGTATTTATGATTCAAACATTTAATAATTAATGCATACAATAATATAACTCCTTAAATACATTATATAAAAATATGTAAAAAAATAAATGATAATCTGATGGAGGATTCAAGTTACCCATTAGCTAAATGGTGTATTTCCCCGTTATATTCAATTTATACAATATATAATTTTAAAATATATACAATAAAAAATATAGTTTAACTACTTAAACTATTATGGTTTCAAGGAATAAATATATCAATATCCAACTTTCACTAAAGTCATCTAGGTTCTTTACAAATATGACACCATGTCACATCATATGTAACAAGTTTTCAAGCTATATCAAAACTATTTTGGATATCAAGATATCATATAAGATATTATATTTTATAAAAATTATTTATAAAGCAATAATACTTGTCGCATAACTTTATGTGTGAATCTATGAGTCATTGTTATATCAGCAATTATTATAAATTCTTAAGTTATAATATTTTGTAAATAATTATATCTAATAACTCATAAATGTTACTCAGATTGTGGTTTAATCTTAATCAATAACATGAATATTTAAATTATTAGAGTTTACAAACTTATTCATCCTTGATTTTCTAGGAAGAATTATTAAAAAAATATATATGTATAAATTACATACCATTGACCCAAGTAGATTGTAATGACTAATGTCATCAGGAGTTGATGGAATTGGAGAGAGTTGGATTTACAATGAAACTAGAATCATGGTTGATTTTAATTTTTTGTATTTAAAATGGAGGAAGGGGTTTTTTACTTATTTTAATTATGTAAATAGAGGTTTTCAAGTTTGTGGGCTAAGTGGAAAATACCTAGAGTAAATTTTAGGGTGTTAGGTAAATTAAATGAAATATATGGGTTTCTATAAGTGCCACCAGATACCAAATATAGTGTCCTAAGGTACCTGGTGGGAAGGCTAGTGGTGTTTTACCACTCACTAGACCACTAAAATAATAATGAGACTTCACTAAACACTCATCAAGATACCAAGTGGAAAATTTATGTCCACCAAGTACTCAGAAAGTACCTATTTTTTCAATGAAGGGGAAAATATACTTTTTTACTTATAAATAATAACCCATAAGGAAAGTACCTATTTATGGATAAAATAATAGGGAAACCACCCTATTTTATATACTTCTCCCACTACTATTTTTATTTGTATTCATGGTGTTTGGGAAGTGTCCATCCATTGATTGAGGGGAGTTCTTTCCCTTTATCTATCATCTCATTTTTCTCTTTCTCCTCCTCTAATTTAGTGCAATTATATTTAGGTATTTGTAAATGATTCCAAAAGATCAAGGTATAATTATGTTGGAAAAATATAGATTTTGTGTGTTCATTATAGTGATGAATTCTAAAAATTGGATTCTATTTTTATAGAGTTAAGTGAATTAGTGGATATTTCTTATAATTTCATCAATTATCGATGAAGTTGGATGATAACTTGATATAATATTTTAGTTATATTGTGATATTTATGTATCAATGTATGTTAGAAGTGTTTTAAACTCTATTTAATGAGTTTTTAAAGAAATTACAAGCTTCAGTGACGTTTCCCATTATTATGACTAATTATATTAATCATGATCATTAATTTTAAACATGTTACAATTAATTAGATGGTTGTTTTGAAGTGAAATGATATCAAGGATTCCATGATGATTGAATATAGATGTTCACACATCATGGAAATGTTTTAAATCCTTGTTTGAGGCATGCGTTCCCTAATTTTATCACTCTTATATATAGGTTTACATATTGTGTGATATTCTAGAAGGGATATATAATGAACCAAACTTGTATTCCAATTGAACTGACATCCAACCTGGCCTGCCACAAGGCCTGAAGGGAATTCTTGATCCTTATGGGTTGTAAACTAGTTCTAAAATATAAATAATGATCTTTTGTAAGGATTCCAACCTCAAAAATCAATATAAAAAGTAATTTAAGTAAATAATAAACTATAAAAACATGGTAATATAAATAAACATCCAAACCAAGATAAAATGTTAGAATAAAAAAAATGAAAAAAATAAATGTAATAATTCTAAGACAAAATTCTGAGACAATATCCCAAAAATAAAATTTTAAAGGAAACTAAACAATAATAGATCAAACATTCTCTCTAGTGACCCTTTATCACATTTCACATCCCACTTTTTATCCATGGACTAACCCGAAATCTTGAGAACAAAAAATAAAACTAGGAACCTAAAACCTGAAATATAAATATGTATGAGATAAACATCCTAGTACGTATCCACCCACAAAATATATAGAACTCCCCTTAGAAATATAATTCATAATTTTTTATCTTGAACATAATACATAAAATATATTTTTAACATGCTCTATAAAACAAAATAAAATAAACATACCACTCACATAATTACAAATAACCACATTTTTTATAAAATAAAAACAAGTATGTTTAAATTTTTTTAATAAAACATTTATAACTAAGGAAATAGGGTCTTTAAAACCATATAAAACAATGAAAAATATCACTTATACTTATTTCCAAACATTTAATGAAAAGTATACTTATATACACAAGCTCAAGGAAAACCCATTTCTAAAAACTCATTTAAGAAATAAAAAAATAATTTTTCTTTAAAACCACACTTTTAAAATCGTTTTAAAATAAAACAATTTAAAAGTATATGAAAAAACACTTAGGGTTTTACAAAATCACATATGGGAATCAAGTAAAAAAGAGACATCATCCAATAAATATTACAAACAAAGGTGCCATAAGATCAAATGAACTAAGGGAATGAAATTACGTTAAGAAAATAAATATCCTAAATCATCCTGAGAAGGACCTAAGTTTCATGGGAAACATCCAAATTATCTAGTAATAAAGATATAAACTAGAAACAAGGAACATATTCCAACAATACTAATCCTATTCACGTCCTTGATATCGCCCTAAAACTTTCTAGAAATAAACCTCCAAGGATCTTATTTATACTACATTCCAGTAAAAGGTGTCTTGTTCACATAAACCATTACCCCTCTTAGTATAATTGACTATATGTTGATGTGAAACATTACCTAGTCATCCAATTTACAAACACTAGAGATTTATCTCATTCAAATCATTTACTATATTCCTAGGACTCCCATTACAAGTTATATAGACGTGATCATAGATAAACCATCATAAAAATCAAATATAAATATTTTAAAATAACTCAAACTTCACCTCCAATACCCTCATATGAAACAACCCCTTTGACATCCATGCACAATAAATACATAAATATACAATAATAAAAAGCATCGCTTAAGGAATCCTAAGACACAAAGAGTATAAAAATAGACACACCAGGTTCAAATGTGGGTGTCATGCATTTATAAAACCAATTTACTTAACATACCAACTAGGATATCATAAACAAGACTCAAGAAGCTAAGAAATTTTCACACCATTTTAAAACCACATATAAAATTTACCTTGAAAACTATTTATCAAACCAAAAATGAAATCCAATTTGTAAAATACAAACTATTTCCAAAAATCATTTTTTAAAGTAGTAAACACATTTACTTCAAAATGAAATATGTTCCAAGAACCCTTTCATAAAACTAAAATTCCATTTTTAAAATACTTAAATCCACTATGAGACCCAAAAACCTCATAATCACTTAAAGAATGAAGGTTGAGATTCCACATAACCACACTTCCAGATATGATTCTAAACAAACATACTTTTTAATACATAATATGAATTACAAAAAACAACCAAGATCAAAAGTTTGTTGTCTTTGATAAATAGATACATATACATAAAAAATAATATTACTATACAATTTTCTTCCACAAATATTCTCACTGCATGTAACTATCATGCATTTGTCCCTTTGATTTTGATTCTTGGGGAAATTAGAAATCATATGAATATAGTGAGCTATAAAACCCAATAAGGGACAAATAATGAAAATAGAGCATAAATGATCATCATGAGTAAAACATGAGGAGTAATATAATAACATTAAAATGATGAAAATAATCATAACATTATCATAATAACATGAAAATAGTTATAACATGATCAGAAGAACATGAGGACTAATATGATCATAAGTACATGAGGTATAACATAATCATAGGTACATGAGGCATAACATGGAAATGTGGCTACAACAAAAACATGAGACATTAATAATAATATCACTAAGGTTTATAACCAAGGTGTCATAAAACATATTACCAAGTTTATTCACTAAAGTATCATAAAACATTACCAATGAATGCTTCCAAGGTAATATGATCATGTCATATCTAGAGATTAATTATTTACGCAATGCATTGGAGTGATATCAGGTTACTCCCTTCATATTCCTTAATACATGTGTGTAATATAATAAGAATATATATAAATCCATAAATAATTATAGCACGAACCCCTATAAAATAAACAGGTATCCAATTAAAGTAAGTATATCTCTGCCTAAATACCCTTCAATCAAGATAATGAATTATAATGTATTTACACTGTATAGAATAAATGGTATATGGTTTAGTCAATAATTTCCACAGTTAATATATGGATGATTATTTTTGTGAAAACCCTTCAATTATAAGAATTATACAAGTGTATCCACAAGGGAAATGCATGGAATGAAAAGTTATTCATAGATGACAATAAGGAAAGACAAAGTGATGTATTATTATCCATAGAGATTATATTTCTACTATAACACATGTACATAGGAACATGGACATAGATAATAAAGGTAAAATACCTAAGAAATATATAGAGTGATAAATAAAAATAAAATTTCATACAAATTGACCAAGAAAGAGACCTTTTCAAAGGATTAATATGACTATATTGGTGAATATCCAACATTAATCTTTAGAAACAATAGGATATTCACATGGAATGAAATTTAAAGGTGTATAGGTATCCTAATAAATGAGTTTTAAAAGGTATTATACCAATTTAATGATATATAAATTCTTTTATAATGATTTTTAAAATTTATTTATATCATCCAAGAATATCCCCCATTAGTGTCAAATCACGTGCATGGTAAGGGCCCATTTATTATGCACTAGGATGATGACTGGGATATACCTGAATAAATATTTTTAGGGTTATAAAAACTATATGCATTTGAGATAAAACCAATTAAACTTTTAGTATCTAGATAAGGATTTCTTTTCTTGTAAAACCACACACACATTACTTCACCAAAAATTTATGATAGTTTTATAGTTACAAGATAGTTTGAGCATTATAAAAACATAGAAAAAGTCTATAAATAGAGGGAGTATGTAATAAATCATTAGAAATAATTCAAATGTATGATAATAAAATGTAATTTAAAGAATTTATATATATTAAAATGAAGATAAAAATATAATATAACAAATTAATTTCAATTGAAAATTAAAGAGGAGGTTTGGGGAAAACCCTTTGGCATAATAACAACTTAAGAAAAAGAAATAATGAGAGGGAATAAATAAAATATAATTTTAAAAAAATAAAATAGAAGATAATAACATGGAATAATAATCATTTAAGTATAGGAAAAATAAATTTAATAAGGCAATATAAAAATCGTAATGAACTTTGAAATGAAGGAGGAGGATTGATGACTCTTACCATGGAAGGATGCTTCTTAAAGTTATATAGAGATTCATTAGAACCATATAACCACCTCAGAGAGAATATTGATATAGGAATTAAGATATTATTTATTTTCAATGGATTTTTTGTGGATATTTATTAGGTAATGGGGGGTATTTATACTTGAGGAGGGGGGATTTTAAGTGATTAAATAATGATTATTTTTTATTAAATACTAACGAATTTTGGGTGACATTAATTTAAAATAATTTGGTTGATAATTAATTTTGAATTTTTTTAAATAATTTTCAAAACAAAAACACCCATTTAAAATTTTCATTTTAAATTTTCTTATGTCTTTACCTTTTAATTTTATATTTTTACATTATTTTACCCATATTGGGATAACTCATTTTTTACTATGATAAATTTTTTATGCCTAATAATGAAATTGAAATTATTTATTAATTTGGACCTTATAATTAAAAATATTCAATCCATTTTACTGGTTTCAATTTATAATAGTGATAAAAATTAATTCTAATATGATGCGCCTATAACTCATAAAAACAGTTTTTTAGAGAAGATAAAAATCATGGTTTTCAAAATGTTAAGCATGTGTTTCTAAATGAAATAAATTATGTATCATGTTATTCCTAAAATATATTTTTTTATCAATAATAAGTATTAATAAATTTTAAATCATCATCATATCATTATTATACAATATGATATATTGTATTTTGTAATAAAATCGTATTTTCACTTTTTACCCCCAAAATCAACATTTTGTAGAAAATTATTGTAAATTAACTCCAATATAATTTTGATGTGATGAATAAAAAAATGATAATTATTTTATAAAAATAATTCTCTAAATATAATAATTTTATCTTTTAAATAAACATATTTATTTTTTAAAACTAACAGGTTTTATAACATAAAAAACTTTCTTACCGTTATACAAATTACTTAAGAATTAGTTAATTTATATTATCATATAAAAGAATTTTATAAGATAATTTCAATGAAAATAAACTTTATTTAAAATATATAAATTTATAATAAAACATAATTTGAATGGAAATTAAATATTTTTATAGTTTCTAAAAATAAAAAAATAAAATAATACCAATGGTCAGTTTATTACCCTAATAATTAAAATGACTAACTATCTTATTGATTAATGGTCATAATGTACATCAACCATACTTACCAACATTCCAAATACCGAACAACCATATTCTCTGATAAAAACACCATCATTTTATCTTTATTATTCACTACTTCATTTAAAAAAAGGTTTTACACATCCTTTGATAACGTCATTTGTTTTCCTAACACTTATCTTTCTTTTTTACAATCATTACAGAATGCGTGATTTTTATAGGGGAATTAAATCCTATGAATTTTATTTTAGTTAATGTACTCTTATTCTATATGCATACCCCCTTATTGTTCCTAGATGTAATAGTTCATATCAACACATTATTTGTACCATTCTTATGAAATGAAAAAGTCATTATACGCACTTCTATTGTAAAAAAATATTATAAAATAAGTACTTATATTAATAAAATTGAGGAATTTTCATGTCATTACATTCTACACCCTTAAATAAATCACATCCTCTCAATTTTACTAATTTAATGACACTTAGTAAACTAAAATTTTAACTTAAATTTTACCTATAGTAATGAAACATTATGAATTCCTAAGAGATGTTAATCTTATGGGGTAATATTATTTATACTTAACCTAGTAATATAGAGTAAAATGTTATATATCTAAGGCTTTATACCCAAATATTCTAAATCCCAATTCCCCAAAATAACCAAACTCTACTCGGATACCAACTGAGACACCCTAGACTTTTAATTTTGGATCTGATGATAAGCTTGCATAATTTTTAATCACATGAACTACAATAAACTCACAAAATTAAAAATTCAGTATCATTGAGAACTAGATACATATACATCTAAAATCATAGTACAATACAAATTTATTCCACATATATTCTCCACACATGTAACCCTCCAACATGTATCCCTCCTATAAGTACATAAGGTATAACATGATCATAGGTACATGTGGCATAATATAGAAATGTGGATACAACATAAACATGAGATATTCATATGAATATCACCAAGGTTTCATAAAACATATTACCATGGTTATTCACCAAGGTATCATAAAACATTACCAAGGCATGTTTCCAAGGTATCATGAACATGTAATATCTAGATATTAATTCTCTTCCCAATTCATTGGAGCACTATTAGGACACACCCTTAATATTCCATAATTAATGTGTTCCACATAAGAAGAACATACATAAATCCATAAATAATCATAACATGAACCCATGTAAAAAAATAGGTATATAATGAAAGTATATCTCTATGTAAATACTCTTCAGTAAAGATAATGAATTATAATATATTTACATCGAATAGAATAAATGGTATATGTTTTAATCAGCAACTTCCCTAGTTAATTGATATATGTGTATCTAGGTGAACACCCTAAAAGTAGATGAATCATGAAAGGGTATATATAAGGGAAATGCATTGGAAGAAAAGTTATTCATAACTGCAGATAAGGTATGAAAAAGGCAGTGATGGATTATTCTCCAAAAAGATTATATTTATATTATACAATATGTATATAAAAAATATAAATGTATAATAATGGAAAAATTTATTTTAAATATGGAGAGTGATATATAATATGAACATATTTTACAAATTGAGTGGTAAATAGACCCTTTTAATGGATTAATTTAGTTATCTTAGTGAATATCATATATTTAACTTTAAAAAAAATAAGATATTCAAAAAGAATAAGGGTTCAAGATGTTTAGGTAGTTGAATAAATACATTTAAAAACATAGTAGATAAATAAAATTATTGATAAATCCTTCATAATGGTTTTTAAATAGCATGTAGATCATCCAAGCATATCCCCTGAGAGTATCAAACCAAGTGAGCATAAGGACTCATTCACTCTGCACCGGGATGATGACAGTGATATACCCAACCAACTATTTTTGGGGTTACAACCCATATATGCATATAATAAAAAACCAAATCAAATTTTATTATATAAATAGAGATTTATTTTCTTGGAAAACAATACACACATTACTTTACTAAAAATTTAGGATTTTTTTATAGTTACAGGATAGTTCGAGCATTATAACGGTTTAAACAAAGAATATAATGAGACAGATCAAGTAATATCTCATTTTAAATAATTAAAATGGGTGATAATACCATGTAATTCAAAGTATATATATATATATATATATGAAACTTAATCTTAAAATACAATATACCATGGGAATTACAATTGAAAATTAAAGAAGTGGATTGGGGAAACCCCTTACATCGACATAATAACGACTTAGGATAAGAAAATAATGAGATAGAATAAATAAAATATAATTTATAAAATATCCAATAGAGTATAATATGATGTAATAAAAATCAGGTAATTATGATAAAAATAAATTTAATAAGGTAATATAACAAAGGTAATGAACTTTAAAAGGAAAGAGGAGGATTGATGACCCTTAACTTTGGAGGATGCTTCTTAAAGATAGAGATAGACTCATTAGAACTGTAAAACAACCATGAAGAGAATATTTATATGTTAATTTAGAGGTAATTTGTGGTCAATGTATTTTTTTGGAGAGTGTAGAGGGAATTGGGGTATTTATACTTGAGGAGGGGTGGTTTTAAGTAATTAAATAATGATTATTTTGTACTTAAGGATAACCACTATTGGGTGGAATTAATTTAAAATAATTTTGTTAGTAATTAATGTTAGAAATTTTATTTAAGGACATTAAAAAACTTAAACACCCATTTAAAGTTTTCATTTTTATTTTTCTTATGTATTTACCTTTTAATTTTAACATTTTACATTATTTTACCTATACAACGTTAACTCTTTTTTTACCACAATAACTTATTTGTGACTACAAATGTAATTTCCATTATAAACTATTTTAGATATTATAATTAAAAATATTCAAACCATTTTAAATGGTTAAATTATCTAAAATGATAAAAATTTATTCTAATACAATACACATATAACTCACAAAAATATTTTCTTTTAGAAATATTAAATCATGGTCTTAAATATTCTAAGAATGCATTTATAAATGTATTGAATTATGTATTATGTTATTAATTAATTAAATTTTTATCAATAATAAGTATTAATAAATTCTATATTATGATCATATCTTGATTACATCATAAGAGTTATGGTATTTCGTAATAAAATGGTATTTTTACTTTACACCCCAAAAATCAAATTTTGTAGAAAATTGCGGTAAATTCACCCTAAGATAATTTTGATGTCATGAATAAAAAAAATATTTATTTATAAAAATAATTCTCTAAATATGATAATTTTTTCTTTTAAATAAAAATCCTTAATTATTTAAAATTAAAGACATAAAAAACTTTCAGACCTTTTTAAAAATTATCTAGGACTTCGTTAATTTATATTATCATCTAAAATTGATTTATAAGATAATTTAAATGAAAATAAAATTTATTTAAAACATATAAATTTATCATAAAACATGCTTTTATTGGAAATTAATTTTTTTATATTTTCCAAAAATACAACCATAAAAAATCCAAACTATCACTTTATTACGCAAATAATTTTAATGAAAAACTATATTATTGATTAATAGTTATAATGACCATTTACCATATTTTCCAACATTAATAATACTAAATGGCTATATTTCCTGATAAATATGCCATCATTCTCTCTTTATCATCACTACTTCACTAACATGAGTTCTTTCACATCCTTTGATAATACCAATTTTTTCCTAACACTTATATTCTTTTTATAGTCATTATTAAAGGAGTGATATTTATGTGGGAATTCAAGCCCATGTAGTTTATTTTAGTGAATTTACTCTTCTTCTATGTGAATATTTCATTACTTTCCTTAGTTTTAATATTCCACATTGACACATGATTTGTATTGTTCTTATGAAATGTAAAATTCATTGTATGAACTACTATTATAAAACCAACATTACAAAACAAGAAGTACTTATATTAAAAAAAAGGGGAATTTTTAGTTCATTAAAAAGGTAAAATCCCATAATTTTTTAAAAAATATTTAAAATATCACATACCCATTTATAAAATATAATCGACATAAAAAATGATTTAAAAACATTTAAATCCCATTACAAAATCCTCCATGGAATTTTGATAAACACTAGAAATGCAATGTAAGTCCATTCCAAGTGATTAAAACATTTAAAATATATTTAAAAAATAATAAGGGTGTTCCTTGAGAACATAATTTCATAATAAAAAATTTTAAAACACTTGAATCACTTTAAAATACAAACTAGGGAAATTTCACAATCACTCAGCATGTGACACATCTATAGAAAGTGGAAAATAAATTTAAAATCAATTACATGCCTACTATGGACATATAATATGATTCTAAATTCATAAGATATAATTAGAAAAATACAATAAATTTACAACATACATTACAAGGTAATTCCAAATAAATACCTACCTCTCTAAGTATAACCACACCCGAAACTTATTGCCTTAGATGGGGAACAAAAAACCAAGCTAATATATGACCTTATAAACCCTAAAAAAACTAATTACTCATCATTAAAACCTATATAAACCCTAATACCAACCCGGACAATGGTTAGTGTTCATAGATGACAGAAAATTTTAGAGATAGGTAAAGTGAAGAAGAGAGGAGAAAAGGAGAGGAAGAAAAATGAAATCCCTGTAGGGAATCATTAGTTCGCTACGACACTCTATAATTTTTTTATAAAACTCAACTATACTACTCAATTAATAAAGTAAATTGTAAGTTGAGGTCAATCCCATAGAGACATTGATTTAACTTATTATAATTTCAAAATATTTTATTTTATTAAATGGATGAAAAAGGTGAGAAAAGAGTGAATTGATTGGTTTTATGAATGCAAAGTGAGAACGAAGAATCAGATTGATTTATTGTGTGAAAACAGATTTTAAAAGCATGATAGGGTAATGTAATTTTAGGTTTAGGTGCAATTTGATTTTTAGAAAATATATTGGTTAATTTATTATTTGATGTTAGAGTCGAGATGAGGAAGATCCAATGATCATGGTATTTCCTTAACGTGGCAATACCCTATTTCCCTTGGTCCAATAATTTAGGGTGTCGAAGAGTCAAGTTTATCTTGATACCATGTTTGAAATTGATATCCCCTAAATTTGAAAATGGTCATGACATCCTTCTGGTAGTCAGTTGTTCAATTTAAATGTATCTTTTTAATTAAATTATCAATGGTCATGATAAAATAAAAAGAAAGGTATTGGATGTTGATTGAAGAAATTTCACAAACCAAACACATGAATAATAAAAAAAATTAAATCCAATGTACCTTCCCCCTTTGATTACATTGCCCTAGAACAAGATGGGTTTACCCTCTCATCCCATTGATGAGAGAATAATAGGGAGGTAGAAAATAAAACATAGAGGAAAGAAATAAAAAACTTGGATATGCCGCAATAGATTTTCTCCAAGACTTTGTCTCCAATAAAATTGGAATGCCTCAAAGCAGCAGCCAACACCTCTATTTATAAGCATCAACTGGGTTCTGTCTGACCTCCGTCACGACGTGTACTTGAACTACACATCATGTAATGTCAATCCGTTTTTTGTGAATCTGCATGATGCGTGCACAGATCTGGAATGATATTTTGAAAATTTGACCACTTACATGATTTGTACTTGGATTACACACCGTGTACTTCTTATATGTGTTGTCTCTATATCTGTTAGAATATTGTACAAATATCCTTCATTAATTTTAAGTTTGACTTCCATCACATTGTGTACTGAAGGTACATGATGTGTACTTGTTATTCACAACATGTATGCTCATCATGACTTCTTTTAGAGGTGGCTTTCCTCCATGATGAAGACATGATGTGTAGTTGTGGTACATAATGTGTAATAGTGTTTTTTTTAGTTTTCCATCTTCATTCTTCCTCAAAAATCCGGTGTCGCACCACTTTACTTCGTTCGCAGGGAAAAGGGTCATTTTGCTCATAATTACACCCATTTTCGTTCCTTTTCCAAATATTCATCATTTCCTACCATAAAACATAAAACAACTCAATTCATTCCAAAATTGGCAAGACTATTCATTTAAATCCAAAAATCAGTACATTAAAACACTATAAAATGTTTGCATGAAATACACTTATCAAAATACATTTGATTCCACTTGGGAAAAAGGATGAGACATAAAATAGAAGGAGGGATATGGGATGAACTCCCCACGCATTCCCCATGATTAGACGATCCAAGGATAGGGGAAGAGGGGATAAAAAGGTAAAAAATGGTAAAGAATGTAATTTTACCTCTTTAATCAAATATGGGTAGACTGCATAGTTTACCAAACCATGAATTGAGTGTGAGGATGAAACTACCTAAAATAAACAGCCTCACATAGTTATACTTCATGGTTTAAAAACCATTATCCGACCATGTAAAACAGCTCAGTTAAATTTAAAACTTGATAATGATCTTGTTACATGGTTTCTTATAACCATTTTCAAGGTGCGTGCTCGTAATCCAAGCTCCAAAATAATCTATATGATTTCCCCTAATCTTTACATAGTTTGGATCAAACCATATTCTATTAGTTCAGGCCAACCATGTGATATAAAAAATCAACTAAAAACCTTACTATATAAAAGAATCCACACCATTTTCCCTAAAACATTCATGAAAACTATGTATATAAGGTAAAATTATATAAAATTAAAATATTAACATGAAATTTTACAAAAAATAATATAAAAAAAGAGAGATAAAATAATATAAAACATAAGGTAATGGTGACACGTGGGAGTCATAACTTTCCACACCATGCTACTTAGGGCCCCAAGTTAGTGTCAAGTCAATGTAAAGGTAAAGAAGGAAAATAAAATCCCATCACTACTTCATAATAAGTGGAAAGGTTCAGAGAATACTTAAAATAACCTGAGATGAAGAAACCATTAATTATAAAAATATCCACCAAAATCCTCCAATAATGACATCAACCTCAAGAAATAAACAACCCAGAGTATTCAATAAGAAACTATAAACAAAAGTAAACCAAATAGGGTCTCTCCACCATTTATAAAAAATCTAAATGGGTGAATCAATAATGAAATATACTACAACAAGGACATTACTAAGATAATTATGATTCCAAAAATCCTCAAAGGAAAACATCTAGATTCCACTAACCATGAGCATACACGAGCAAACTCAACTTCTAAAAAGAAGGCACCATTAAAAGAAAACAACACTTTAGAAGACCTCAATGCTAAAAATAATTCATGATCATAAGATTAGGTCATCATGGTGACCCACAACCATTTCATCCTGAAAGACCACAAGACAGCAAACCAAAAAACCCAAATCATGTGGTAACTAAGATAATGAATCAAATAAGAAAGAAACATGGGATCTAACCTTGGATCATATATCTAAATAAAAGGGGAGGAATAGGAATTCCAACCCAGGTTCGCCTCTCATGGTAAACCCAACCAAGTCTAAACTAAAACTAGCCAGTGCATAATCTCAACTAGTGTAATTCCTATCATATCCACTAAAATAAAACACCTCAAGCCACCCTACATCCAAAAAATGAATTAAAATCCAAGAATGTACCTAGCGATATGTAAAACATCACCAAAATTAGCCACATGAGGATTATAAGAACAAAAAGTCATGAAAAAAATCCAAATAACTACTACTTGAACAAGAGAAACTAAATAGATCAATAAAATGAATTCCTAAAAAATCAACCTCAAGGAAATAAGGCTATAAAACCATAAATAAAAAAATCCTCAAAAAACATCCAAAATCAAAAGTATATTGGACATCACCCACTCACCCAACTAACTAGATAGAGAAAACTTATCCTAGTCTCAAAAACAAAACCGATATCTAACTCATCACCACCACACCATTGAAAATGGAAGATGAAACTTTCCACTCTATTGGAGTCTAGGAAAGATCCAAGATTGAGAAAAGGATTACCCTTAGGGACAAACACACTAATTTTATCCATGGGCCTTCCAGGAGGAATAATTTAATTAAAAAGAAACATGAACCCAACTTGATCATGGTTCCTAAATCAAATTAAGTTATCCAAACCCACGTGGTAGAGAAACAATCCAAAAAACAAAAATAATTAAGAAAAATTAGATACCCAAAATAAAACTCCTTAAAAAACCTCCACATTTTCAAAGGAATGAAAACATATTTTTCAAAAACACATGTTCTTTTTAAGAGTACCCAATCATTTGAAAACATTTCACTTCATTTAAAATCCTAACCCACCAAGGGACTTCCAAAGTATTTTAACCCATATTTTAAAATCACAAATTTATTTACAAGATAATAAATATACTTGATCTTCACAAAGATAATTATTAAAAACATTAAAAAAATTTCCATTAAAATGTTACAAAAAACCCAAAAGGGTTAAAAATACTTTCAAAATAAAAAAATGGTTTCAAAACCAAAAAAAATCTAGTATTTGTGACCAAATCAACCAATTTAAACAAAAACACACTCAAAACCTTTCTAAAAAACTAATTTCATTTTGTAAATGGGTCTAAATACTAATTTTCCAAGACAAAAATCATTTTATATGGAAATTATCCTTAAAAAAACAATTTTCACAATGATCACATAAAAAAGGAGGCACACCAAAAATTTAAAGAAAAATCCCACCCACATCATATATATATCACAAGACCCACTTGATTCATTTCTAACTACTAGAAATTTATCAAGAGTAATCAAAAAAATAAGAAAAGTGAGAAGAAAAAACATTCTTAAATCGGCCACATGGCTTGATGGTATATGGAAATTAAAGAAATAATTACAATAATGTTTTCAAGATTTTGAGTTTGGTCACTACCTAGTTTATTAGGTTGTGCAAAATAAGCTCACAACCCCAATATACTTTTAATTAGTGTCTTAAAACACCAAATCAACCCCTATAGCAACTCACACCATGCCCTGAGTATTATCACACCATCGATTTTAAGTATAATAAAGTTCAAATTTTAAAATTCAAACACTAACACCCATGGTAACTTAAGATCCATAATAAAGGGTAGTGATCAAGCACTCATGCATGACCAATCTTTCGAGTCCAAATGATAATTTTAACTCAATATTCCAAGACACTTAAAATGAAAAGAGGGTGATATCAAGAACCTAGGTCTATAATGAGAAACCTAGGCACTAATACAATTTTATAATGAACCATCCCGAGAAACCACCTGAATCGACGCCCAATCTAGCCTTCCATAAGGCCTGAATGGTGTTCCCAATCCCCACAGATTGGAAACTAGTTCCTAGGTATAAATAATTATACTTGTGAATGTTTTAACCCTAAAAAATAAATATAAAACAAATAAAAATTGGAAACAATAAAATATATATACAATGAAATATAAATATAAATCCATAATTGGATATAGAATTAGAATAAAAACCAACCCAAAGTTAATACATGTAAGAAACCTAGGCCAAATGGTGGATAAAAAATCCCAAAAATAAATTATGAAAGGAAGCATAATCTGAATAGCTACAACATTATCTGTAGTGACCCCCAGTCACATTCCATATCCCACCATCCATCCATGAACCAACTAAAAAACATGAGAATGAAAACAAAAAATGGTAACATGAAACCTGAAATATAAATAGGCATGAGATAAACAGCCTAGTATGCCACCACTTGTTGAAACTATTGAAACTAACTTAGTAATATATTACATAAAGTTCTAGTTTTATCATACTATATAACAAAGATTTTTTATATCCTTTATAAAACAAATCCAATAAACATACCACTAACACATTTGCAAAAAAACACCCTTTTTATAAAATAAAAACAAGGATGGTTAATTTTTTTTTAAATAAAACATTTATAATTGAGGAAAGAGAGTTTTAAAACCATAAAATAAGAAAAAATACATCTTATTCCTCTTTCCAAACATTTCATGAAAACTATATTTTCATAAAAAAAATCAAGGGAAAACCATTTATTAAAACTCATTTAATGAATAAAAAAATCATTTTCATTTAAAGAAACACATTAAAAATCATTTTAATGTAAAAAAATTTGAAATTAAACAAAAAAACTCGATTTTTTACACAATCATACATAGGAATCAAGGAAATAAGGAGACATAGTTCAATAAAACATCCAAACAAAGGAACTATAAGATCAAATTAACTAATGGAATATAATCAGGTCATGAAAAGAAATACCCTAAAGTATATTAACAAGGACCTAAGTATCATAAGAAACATAAAAAGGCTCTAACAATAAATACCTGAACTGGAAACAAGGAATATAAGACAACATTACCGATCCTTCTCATTTATCCTATAGACCAATTAGACTATCTAGAAATAAACCCCCTAAGAGCTTACCACTACCATGGGCCACTAAAATGTCACTATCTCACATGTCTTTCTACTTATCTCTGTATAAATGACGACATGTATCCAAGGAGTATTCCCTAGTCAACCCAATGCTAAACATAATGGATTTATCTCATACAGGATATATACTATCTTCTTATGACTCCCATTAAATCTCAAATAGATGTTAACATAAAAACATTACAATAATCAAATATAAATAATTTTAAATAACTCACAACTCACCTCCCACACCCTCACATGAAACAAACCCTTTTACATCCATGAATAAGTAGCATATAAAGATACAATAATAAAAAAATCCCTTAAGGGATCTCAATCCACAATAAGTATAACAATAATCATATGGGGCTCAAATTATGGTATCAAAATTTTATAAAACAACTTTACTTAAGGTTCCAATAGAGGTTTCATAAAAAGGTCCTTGGAAGAAAACCCATTTTTACACCATTTAAAAACCACATTTCAAATGTCCCTTGAAAACTATTTATCAAAATGTACTTGAAATCCCATTTTGAAAAACCAAAAAATTTCTACAAATTAATTTTTAAATCAATAAAATCATTTCCATTAAAAATAAATTGGTTCCAAACACCCTTTCATGAAACTATAATTCCCATTAAAAAACACTTCAAGACACTTCAAGACCCAATGATATAAAAAAATATAAATAATTAAGGTAAACTCCCTTTGTTTTGGAAAACGCCTTTATAACATCAAACAACTATTTTTAAAATATGATTTACATCAAACATGATTTCCAAACATTTAAACATCTTTATAAATTCCTCACAATCATTTTGATAAACACTTGGCATGTGACCTAAGTCTATACCAAGTGATTAAACAATTTGAAAACCATTTAGAAAGTATCAAGGGTGTGAATTACACACATAATTCTATAGGAAACATTTTAAAAAATTTGAATCACTTTAAAATATCCACTCATGAAGTTTCACAAACACTTTTCATATGACACATCCATGACAGGTGAAAAATCCATTTAAAAATAATTTCAAGCCTACTATGGGTATACAATATGCTTCTAAATTTAAAATAAATAATTAAAAAACATACAATAAATATATAACATGTATTATAATTTAATTAAAAATAAACACCTGCCTCACCAAGAATAACCACAATTGAAACTCATCACATTCGATGGAGAATATAAATCCAAGCCAAGAGATGAAATTATCAACCCTAAATAACTCAAATCCCCAATATTAAAACATATATAAACCCTAATCCCATCCCAAATAGTGGTTACGGTTAATGGATGAGTGGAGAATCAATAGATAGGGAAAGGAAAAAATAAAGGAGAATAAAAGAGGAATAAATAATATAAATTTTTCTTAAAAACAAGGAGGATCCCTAAAATCAAATGGGGTAGAGGGGATGAAATTCCCATTAATTACCCATTATTTTCTAAGTTAAGGAAAGGGGAATAGGTGAAGAAAAGGTAAAAACTAAAGGAAAAAAAGGTAATTTGTCCTTTTTAATAAAATCTAGGAAGACCCCATGGTTTGGCCATATGGGTTTCTAAACTATGCACCAACAATGAATATGGGACTGCGTAAACCAAAAAAACCTCACATAGTTAGGCTACATATTTTACAAACCATATTCAAACTATGTAAAAAACTCTATTAAAATTATAGATCTTCACTCAAACTTGTTTTATAGTTTCCTCTAACCATGTAGAATTTATGTTCTAATACTCCAATCCACAAAATATCCTGTACAATTTTAAATAAGCTTCTAATATTTTGGACTCAACTATGAACTACTCACATAGGACAACCATGTTCTATACAAACTAAACTTAAAACCTTTCCACAAAATGTAATCTTTATAGTTTCCCCTAAACTGTGTGTGAATATCGTGCATATAAGGAAAAATTTCAAAAACATAACAATTTAACTTGAAATTATCCAAAAAATTAAACAAAATAAAAAATAAAATAAAATAATATAAAATATAAGGTAAAAAATGACATGTGTGTGCCATAGGATAAGTTAGTGTGAATGACCTGATATGGAATCAAGATGGCTTCCCATGTGTGAGGTTAGAAAAGTGAGATCTCTTAGGCTTATAACGGGCCCAAAGGGTGTTATGTCTTGATTACACACTTTCTAAGGGATATTTTCCAATGGTAAAGTCTAGGTTATAGTGAAATTGAAACACATAAAGAGTCTAAAATCTTGATTAGATGATCTAGAGACATGAGGAGATCCTATTTAAGAGTGAATATTATCGCCTTAAAATAATGGGCTAAGGGAGAATCTTGTGAGTGTTTTCTTAGGTAACCTTATAAGTTTTAGGTTACCCAAGGGGTGCGAATTTTAGGTATGAACTATGAATGATTGATAAGGTACTTTATAGGGAAAGTATGATAGTGAAAAAGTTTACATAGGGTGTATTAGTGAGATAACCTCCCAATGATTAGTTCAACTTTGGGGTTAGAGTATGGGATGGGTTATAGGGGAGAAATATAGCTAAGAAACCATGGTGATGGTGACTGTGATATGGAAATGGGATAACGAAATAAACTAAAAATGTTGTAAAAAGATTAATTGTGGTGGCCCACTGAGGGTAGAGTATCCTGATATTAATAGATTATAAATATATTTGGTGGCCTTAGACATGTGGGAATTATGGGTTATAACCTAGGGGATTGTATCACCATAGAGGTGAGTAGATAGAGAGTGATAGAGGTTAGGGGGAGTGAGGGAGGGAGATAGAGCTAAGCCTGGGATGGTTAATCCCACCAAGTGTGTTAGTTTTAATAACTCAGATGGTGTGGTTCATGATATTATCTAAGGTCTAGTAGTTGGTTATGTTCAAATGTTCTCTATATGTGGTATAATAGGTTATATCCAAGGGATAGGATTTGACTAGGGTGATTCACATTATTGTTATTTTGATTACCTTAACACAGTGTGGATCTGATACCCCATTCCCTTCTCAAATATGGATTTTTTGTATGATGTTTCTATCCAAAAGATGTTTTTAGGTGGTAAAAGGTTATCGTTGAGCTTACAATGACCATTATATCCCCACACTAGTGGTAGTTTCTATGATTCTATATCCAAGACTATTATATTATGAGATTGGATGGGTTTTATATGATGTCAACCTGGTATCCACAGGCTATATCCCATTCCACCATAGATTGGATGGGTTAGGCACCATGATAACCTATTATCTCTACGATATACGTAAGACTATTATTATTCAAATATTTATAGAACATCAAGTATATAATGAGACTATTATAGTCATACGAGAGGAATTTATATAACATAGCATCCTGAGGCTATACTCGATACTATCATTATAAAATATCCCCCTATAATTCTAGTTAACCTAGGATATACCTAAGTCTACCAGATAATAACATTTTATAAACTCTATCCCACAGGAGGGATAACCATTTCATGTAAGTCCAATATTGTTGATATGATTCGACCATGGAAAATTTCATCCCATAATATGACACTAGTCAAAGAAGGTATGAGTCAACTATCAAGGTGACTCCTTGAGTACCCAATGGTTTAACATGTGATATGTATGTGATTTTTTACCACTTTTGTTCATACTAAACATATATGAATATATATACTGGTTATTATTAGGGGAACCATTGGTGGTGGCCTACTGAGTTTTATGATCACACCTTTCATGTACACCGTGGTGTACATGGAGACCTTATATTGGAATGAAGTTCAAGGAGATGGACTTAGTATAGGTTGTTGAGAAGGATTATCTCAAAGGGGATTTGGAGATAGTACCAAGGTGATGCTGAAGTCTCTTGTAGTAGTATCTCCTTTATAATTATTTTTTGTGCATATGTTTTTTATAGTCCTTATAATTGAATTTTCATTTCATTTTTCATAGTCCCCCCATTTTAAATGGTTTAAGGGGGGTAAAAACTCTTACACACACACACACACCCCATATGCCCCTATACACCTATTCAACATCACTTTCACTGAGCCTATTCCTATAAAAGGGAAAGGGTCCACCACCATAGGATAATCACTAGAATACCATTTCATGCCTGTGTTCATGTGTTCCATGACTTTCTACATCCAAATACTTACCATTTCTTGTTATAGTCATGCCCACATCTCCCCACGAGCATGTGTTAGGTGATAAATTTTGAGATATATGACTATATGATATATCATGGGTTTCATTTACTATTACATTGATGTATGATTTTTTTATGGTTATATTTTAGCTATAATTTTGTATATGTGATATAATTTTTATATCATTTATGAGTTTTATATTATTTAGTTATTATTTATGATGAAATTGAGGGTATAATCTCCCAATGAGATATTATTTGACCCTTTCTACCAGTCAGTAGTGTCTAGGGTATGGGGGTGAAGAATTGAGGTAATATGGCAACTTAACCCAGGTTAAAGAATGGTTACTAGTATAAATAGTGTTACTAAATGGGAATGGAGCATTGTTTATAGTTGTATTAGTATTTTGGATATGATAGATAGAGGCATGATTAATTAAAACTTGAAATGGAAGTCATGTTTTTTGCTTTACCAAAAAAATCATTGGAGGAAATCCATGTTTTCAAGGATTTGATAGTCTTATAATTGTTTTTCATTATTATAGGTTAATTTTTTTAAAAAAGTATGGTTTTTATATTTTTGGTTATTTGTTTTTATATTTCCTAGGGTGGTATTAGGAGTCTGAACATGTATCATTCTTAGTACATAGGTTCATATGACATGCGTGTGATTGTATGTGATTGAGAAATTGGATTTTAAAATGGATTTTGATTACTTAAAGTGTAAATAACAACTTATTCAACATTTTACCAAATAATTTATTATTGGAGACTTATTTAACTAAATCATATTATGATGAACTCCTTAATATGAATCATTGAGTGTGATGTCATTAAGATGCACATGGATATGATGATAATCCTAGAGTGGGTAATATGGGTATGAGGACACCCTAATAAGAATCATATTCCTTGAGTGGGTGCATGGAATAAGATATTACTTTGTTTCTATAATATAAAATCATAATCTTTACTTCATGATCAATGACCTATGGGGGTTAATGGTCTATAATATAGATAATAGTGACTAGTGATTATGAGATAAGACTTAGGATAGTGGTGAGTTGAGTGTATAATATGGTAATAATACATTAACTTTTTCTTTCTCTTAGTGAATTATAGGATCAATTATTATGATAATACTATAACATGGGTATGATTAAGGGTATCCTAAGAGTGTGGGGTTAACCCAAACACACATATAAATTTAAAGAGAGGGATCGTGTGTAGTTTCTAGGTGCTATGAGTGAAATGCATATTTTGTGTGTGTGATTGAAAGTTCAGGGTAGTTAGGTCGATTTACTTAGGCATATATAGGTATAAAATCATAAATAATTCATCATGAATGGGATGAGATTGATATGTATGATAGGAATGGTCAACTGATTTATTAGGCATGTTAGCTTAAGACAACTAGGCTATGACTCCTGGCTATATGCTTTGAATTTGATATAAGGGGGTATAAGAGTATAATATTTATAAAAAATAGGATTAAATAGGTAGTGGTGGAGGTTTATCACGGTTATAAGAGTGGTTCATGATCTCTCCCTTTCTATGAGAGTGTGTAAGTGATTTATAACTCTATATACATGATATGCGGAGAGGGTATAACCTATTATAGGATTTTTGATGGTGAGAGTATAGATTCATGAGGAATACCTAGCCTTGGGTAGTATGTGAGACATGTATATTGGATGATAATAATGAATCTCATAGGAAACAAGATCATGCTAGAGTTGAGATCTCTTAATTCATCATCTATTTAAAGTTAAGTGGGTTTTTGTGAATTATCAGACTCAAGGTGTGATCGGGTGTGATATGTCTCAAGGAAAGGTGTGTGAACCATTTCATGGATAGGAAATAGAAAAGGTAAGTATCACTTTAATGCTATGTCAAGTGTGAGAAATATCAAGGGTTTCTCTGGGAATGGAAAAATATGTGTATACTAGTGAGAATCGATGGAACAAGGCATGGCTAATATGATAGATGATCTCTTGGTAGTTCTATTATATAATTAAATAGGGTTTGTGAGGATTATGGTTAATTTGAGATAGATAACTCATATGGATGATAGAATATGATCTCTTGATAACCACAAAGGATGATGATATGATCTATGAATTTAGTGGAACATCAAGGATTCATGTGGATTAGTGTGATTATTGAGGAAATATGGAGAGTACCTCAACTATCATTAGTTTGGAATTGGTAAAACTATTAAATTTCTAGTTGAATAATGTGGAGTCCATAATAATTTATAACATGAGAGTTTCATGGTAGTGAGTGAGGTCATTGGTTTTTTGATATATCTTTTGGGAATTGGGAGTTATCACAATAGTTCATCAATGGAATTTAAATACAATATCATAGATAACCATGGTATTCATATAATTTAGATCAATGATTATGGGATGATTTTATTGGAGAACAAAGATCATTTCTCATGAGTGAATACATTTAGGTGTTGATGGAATTTTTTGAAATTTTATTCCCATGGAATTAGGATAAGGGAAATCCTATGACATAGAGCACACAATTGATAGTTTTAGGGTGAAACCCTTATTTTTAAATATCTATGGTGAATTTTGGAGGTTATATTCATGAAAAAACCAAACCCAAAGTTGGTTATGGTTCCTTGTCAATTATTGGATACAAAAAATTAAATGTGTTAGGTTTATAGAAAATACTTAGTTTTGGGTATCAAATTTTGAAATTTAAATAAACCAATGTGTATGGTAATTTATGGGTTAGAAATTCAAAAAATAGTTTGTCGGGTTGACTGGGTAAGAGAATTTTAGTGCTCACATTAGAGTATAATGACCAGTTCGATGAAGAAAGGATTTATACAATAAAGATAATCTCAGGAGAGAGATTGTGATTTTTTTTATAATTTTCTAGTTTTTTAGGTGAAATATCAATTGTGACATGGATGAATAAATATTAGTGATATTAACCATAAGATTATGAAATTAGGTATTGGGTGAAACATGAATATCATCAAGATTGGGGAATAACCATTAATTTGGTGTATTCACCTAATGCCACGGTGTTTGATCCATCAAATTTTCAGAGGTAGAATATGTAACAAGGTAATAGGTGGAACATTTCATGCGTGATAATGTATTATTATGAAGTAGAATTTGACTTAGTCACATTAGTAGAGTAATGATTAAAATTTATAATGGATCAGAATAATAGGCATCCATAGATTAAATAGCTCCACTAGTTTGGGTATAATAATGGTACACTATAATTATTATAACACTTATAGGTGATAAGTTGGTGTTAAATTTAATTAACCAATGTGGTCTAACAGAAATAAACAAACACACTTTTCAAGGATAAGAAAAAATATAGCGGGGAGTTTGTCACAACCCATACTATCAGGTTTCGATGAAATCAAAGAAGGTATAATTTCTAGTGAAATTTAAATAAGGATAGATTTTTAATTTTTAATTTAGATTATTGGAAAGAATTAATTTGAAATGTGAAAATATTGTTTTTGGAATTAAATAGATGGGTGAAAAATACCTAAAGTGAATTTTAGGGCATTGTGTAAATTTATATAAATTGGTTGGTGGTTGTAGCTGCCATTAGGTATCTGGTATAATACCACCAAGTACCCAGTGAGAATAATCATGGGGTTGTATAATTTTATAGGGCACTAGAATATAAACATGTGATACCCATGATTTCACTATTTAGTATTTAATTTATTATTTATGGGTATTGTTATTTATTTTAAGATAAAGGTAGAAAATTAGTAAAATTTGTGGGATTTACTAGGAAACATGGTTAGGGTGAATAGTTTCACTAACCATGCATGGTAACCATGTATGGGGGTTTGGGATATAGAAATTATGCACAATTATGTGTAAAATTTTCCTAACTATGAATCTTTCCTAGAAAACATATATTTTTAGGTTTTTGTTCCCTATTTTAATTAGGACCCCCATTTCAATTCCTTACTTTTTTGAGAAACTTATCTATGTGTACTACGCTATATACCTATCTCCTCATTACACCCAATTAGTTATTCTCATCTATATTAAGTGTATTTATCATGGAAACCTCTATCTTCTTCTTCCATTTCATCTCCTCTCATCCTGACATCCTATTTTATGTTATTCCCTTATCCTTTCCCTACTTGACCATTGTGACCACTTCTATGGGTATGGAATGTTCTAATAAAAGGGGTTTTGGTCTCTAGGTTTAGAAAGGTTTCTATTTTATCCTAATAACTCTCTATTAATATATAAAATATAATTTTATAATGGATGAGGTAGGTATTTTGACGCAACCCCTTTAATTTTTCATACCTTTAATGCTTGGGTTTTCTATAAATATTTTCATAGAAAATTAGTATTCCTGAAAAAAAAATTCAATACTTAAATAATTGTTGTCAAGTATTTTTGTGATTTACAAGCTTGGAATAAATTTTTTACATGTCTTTCAAAGTTTATGTTTTCAATGTGAATTCCAATGACCATAAGGTGTTTGTTAAATTGTTTAAATGACACGTTTTAGCTCAAATGGATTCATAAAAGGCATATGATTGATGTTTTATTTTATATAATGATATTTTTTTTGATTTTTTTTGATTTTTGTATTTAGAAGGTTTTATGTTACACTATAATTATTATTATTAATTATTATTATCCTCTTATACAAATGCCTCATTTTTTGTGTTTTTAATGAATGTGGTATTTTTCATATTGGTTAATTTCTATGGAATTTGTAAATAAAAAATAACTTGAGTTTATTGGTTTACATGGGAGACTTATTTGTTAAGCGGGAAATATGATGATTTTAAGGAGATCATATAATGATAATTTATAGTGAAAGAAACCCATGGAAATTTTTTATATATCTTTATTATATTCAACATGATGCACAGATAAAGAATGTAAAAACAAACATTCCAACACTAATAAGTAATCTATATTTTAAAATTCAACATATTATTAAAGGTGATTATTATAGAATCATTTAAATGACTCATGCCTCTAAAGGTACTACACTAACCAGTGGATCCTTGATCATATCGAGAGGATTGCTGATCACCAAAGGGGTGCTAGTGCCTTCTTATCAAGATAGTCGATGGTGCGATATCGAAGATATTTTTGGCCATATTTTCATGTATCAAGGGTACACTAATAAGAAGGATCACATCCCCTTTTATAGTGACTCTAAAATAAATGAATAGTGATTCAAGAATAATTGTATTCAGTTTCATCTCATGGAAGCCGTACATTATTTCCCACTAGAATATTATTCATTAAACACTTTAGTAAATATGAAAATCCATTAATGAATCATCTTATGATTCATAATAGATGTAAAGAAAATGAGATACCATGGAAGTGATTAATGTATGAAGATCCCATATCATAATCCATTCATACAATTCAATATTAGAAAACAAAAGAATCTTATGCCTCTTTATGATACATTCATATCATATCCTATGATATTCATCATAAAAATATCATAGAATATGACTTGGGTATATCGTAAAATATGATATAACCTTATTTAGGGCATATCAAAAAATCTCCCACCACCATAAATAATTAATGTAAAACTTTGCAACTATGTATGAATCCACCTAAAATTCTTTTGGATATAGTTTATCAAACTCTCTTCATTTTGGAAAAAAAAGTTTTTTTCTAAAACATAATCCTTATCTAAAGGACTAACCATGTAACCCTACTAGTATTAGTATCATTAAAAGAATACAATATCTAAATTTCATAAATATAATAAAAGGGAAAATTTTAGAAAATAATCAGTGCTACTCAATATATAAATATTTTTAATGTGATCTTGATCAAATATACTCATATTTCCATATGAAATTCTATACCACAATATTTATCATATAAATCATATAAATATATATAAAATCCATTTTTACATGACATAAAGTGACCCCTAAACATGGAAAAATTTCATTCTAGTATAACCCATCTCATAATTTCTTGATTCTATAAAATATAATGACCTAGTTGATGAATACATCACATGTCATTCATCTAAAAGATGAGAAAATCACATGTACATCAAAAAAGTAGCTAAATACATCATATGTGACTTAACTAATCATGTCCATAAATTTCCTCAATCTTATTAAATCAAGGTCTAGACGTATTTTCTTTTCATTAGAGTGGAAAAATCCCATCTTGGCTGAGCTATAACCAATGACATGATCAAAAACATACTCAACCACCATTGATTAGATAAAAATCTATGTTTTTATAAGAAATGTATCAAAGTATGAAGGTTATCATTCTAGGTATCTTAAAATCCTTAGGTAAAAGGGACTGATAATAATCATACACCCCTAAGTATATCGATGATTATATGACATTCCATGGGATATACTTTGGAGGGTCATTTTAAATAATAGGTCTCCAATTATGTAAGAAATTGGTTTTTCTTAAAGGTATATAGACTTTGAATTTCAGTTTGAATCCCTGATTTTATCCTTTTAAATGTTCCCTATGGTTTAAGGAAGGGTTCAAGATAGTCTGAGGCTTGTTTGGGGCCTGAAGCTCTAGATTTTAGAGGAAATAGTTGGGCCGCACAATTAGTAGAAACCATACAACCCAGTCTACATAGTTAAAACCAACCATACATGGTGCTTCAGGGCTCCATATAAGGGAGTGCACAGGCTGTGAATGGTTTGTCTAACCATGTGCTACAACCCATGTGGGGTGTGTTCCCTAGGAATAGGGGGACACACAGGTAGATCATGGTTAGATAAACTGTGCTCCCCCAACCAAATGGGTCATTATCCTAAGAAAATATCCAGAACATGGTTGGCATATGGTTTGACCAACCGTGTATAAAAACCATGAACATATTTAAATTGGGTGAAATGAAATTTTTTCCCCTCTCTATTTATAACTCACCCCTCCTTTTTCTTTCCTTTCCTCTAGTATACAGGACCTCCTCCTCTCATTAAAATCTATCAAGCCTCCTTACCTAGGCTTTTAAGCCTTTACTTCATCTAGTTTCTGAATCAATATCTTTCTATTTCATTGGATAACCATTATTAAGATTTCAATTCATTTAGTTTATTTCTTTGTATTTATTTCCATCGACGACATTATTTTAGTGTAACCTCGTATTCCCTATTTTTAGGGAATTAATTTATTCTTCCATTTTCTTATGATCTATGCCAAACCAAGGGCCGATATTGGAAAAGGAATCTACCACAAGCATAAGGTATGTGGTCTAGGAATTATAGCTCAAAGTCTTGCAATTTATAAATTTTTTTCCTTTGTGCTCACACCGATTTCATTAGGAATTATTTATAAAATTATTATTACTTTAATTTAAATTGATTAAAGTATGTTATATGTCCCTGATGATACATTTCCTTTAGGTTATTGGAGGTTGAGACCTCAACGTTGATCACCCTTTTAGGGTGAGTACCCAGTTATGCCCTTTTAACTATCACTGTGATTATTCAAAACACCATTTGGGTGTGATTGATTAAAATTTAATAAATTAAGTGATTTAATTTAATAAATGAAACTTAAATTGTTAAATGTGAAGTGTATATGAAAACATATAGATATCACTTGGCCCTTATCCTTTATAATTGATTTGATAATTGGTTGTATATCATTATTTCACTTTGTTATGTATGATGAAAGGTAATAGAATGAACCTAATGAAAATGTAATTGGAATGGGTAATAAATGGACTTAAATTAATTATGATATATATATATATATATATATTAAATTGATAATGTTTCTAATGAAAATAGAGATTTTTATTCTTTATAGGAATGGTCAGACTTGAGCCAACCTTAGATTCCTGATGAAATTCTTTGAGCACTTAGAGGACACCATTCTAATTCATTGATCTGGTTTCAAAGGGATAAAAACACTTTGGAACATGTTCTTTGTATATTTCTGGATTCCTGGAATGATTCCATAGGAACCCTTAACTTTCTCTCTAGAAATTATAATGCCTCAGATACAATCCTTGGATCATTATCCTTGGGTCTAGTCATGATTATCAAAAGATTTAATATGGAAATTATCTATTGACTTGGTTAGAAAATATTCCAGTGTAATGCCTTGTGGGTTACTTATTAGATTAAACTTAGTCCCTTTTCTAGGATTCTTAGTTGTATACCATTAGCAGAATCACCTTCTAAGGTCAAGGATGCCTCAGCTTCACCTTGGATACTATGTTATTATCATTATCATTATTTTTTATGTTACTTCTAACCGCTTATTATAATATCCTCATTACAAACTAAATCATAATTAATTAAATGAATGAATGTTTAGAGACACCATCTATGGATGAAGTAGGTATGGGTTGTTTACATTTTCACTTCCCTACTTTTTTTATACATGTACACCGTTACAATTTATATTCACAAACAATATTTTTATATATTTCGTTGGTGGTATCCTATTTATATTTATCTCACACCCTATATAAGCCGCTGTTGACACCCAATAATATTATATGATTGTAGGTGTGGACAAAGGGAAGCATCCCTCTTTGGACACTAGACTTATTTCTTTAGTATGTGATCTTGGTAGCAGATGAATGATCATGTTATCAGGATGCTTGTATAGATTTTCACCTTTTGATTATTTTGTATATCATGCATTATACCATCTTCTTGCTTCCATGTATGCTTTATTTCCTTTTTGTAGAGACATGTCATCATCTTTTTTATATGATACAACTTACAACTTTTTATGATTATGTATTTCTTGATGCCTATTCTTGTTTCTACTACCTTATTAATTAATATTATGATTATGTTTTTTATTCATCTTTTCATCCATTATTATCCACTATTACCTGAGGGTATAGTATCTCTATGAACACACCCTAGGTCGTCACTACTAGTCGGTAGCCTCTAGAATATAGGGAGGCACTCTTGAGGCATTGTGGCCAACCATGTTCGATTACTCAAGAGTAAACCGAGTCTGGTACATCACAAAGTGGTATCAGAGAGGTTTTATTTTCTTGTATTATTTTTGAAAAATTTAGAAAGGAGATTAGTAATGTGTTAAAACTTGTTTATAAGATGTTTCTTGGAGTAAATAACCCACTTTTGGTGTAAGCACCATGTTTCCTAGGAAGGGGAAATTGTTGTTTTATGTTCTACTTATTATAGTTAATATACTTTCACTATTGGGTGATGGAAATAGATTTTAGTATTTGTTATGATTTATGGATATTTTACCTTGTCCTGGTATGGAAAGAATAATTTCTAAAAGAATAATCATAGGGAGCTAGGAATTCATATTTCATGAATATGCCATGCCATATAGGTGCATTTAGTTTCCTTCCTTGTCTATGTTGCCTATGATTTTTGAGTGTTCCTTAGTTGTGATATATTCCTTTACTACTAATGTCTTCTATGGGAAAGGGAAAATTGTGGTTTAAAATATCATCATCAACCTAAATAGTGTTTAACCATATAGCTATATAGTGGCATCTTAAACAACCAATTTCGATCCATGTAAGATTTGTACCCCTGGTTGCATGATCTGAACTTTGGTTGTGGTTATATGAGTACCAATTGTGATTTATAAAGAGTATCGACCTTTATAAATTAAGTAGTGTAATTAAATGAATCGATACATTATATTTTTTCCTATTACACTCTAAGACTTAATGTAAGGGGAGTTGGTCGGAATTACATGCGTGTCAATCTCAATTTATAAAGTGCATGGGATTTTATAAATTGGGAATGGTAAACCATTTAATTGAGCCTTGTATTATTTATATAATCCCATATGAATTTAAAATTTTAATTATTGAATTATAAATAAAATGGTTACCAATAAATGGGAATTCCAAGTACAACTTAAGGAGTGTTTTCCTCCTTAACTTTCCATTAACCCCTCCTATATACCAGAACCCATGTGGATGGAAACATAAAGACTTACCAATACATTGACCTTAAACCCAGGTGGTTAGGATAGTATGCCTTGGCTAGAGAGACCATATATTTTTCTTTCTATTATAAGTGAAAGTTATTTATTGGGCCTTGAGTATTTTCTAGTTTCGATTGAGATATATCTCCATACTTTTATCAAATCTTGTTCTGAGGCATGTTCTTGGAATTTTTAGAGTTATTTCACCACAATGTCCTCAAGTCGTGCATCAAGAGGGTAGAAATGACCATGATCCGAAGGTGGTGGGACCTGATCCACCAGTACTACCTCTTATAGTTACACCTAAAGCACCACCTAATGTTCTTCAACTAAGCATTGTCACACAGCTTTAAGAGAGTTTCCTACGCTTGATGTAGTCTATACATGGTGCTCTATGTCCTACACCTACGATGTTTAATCTTACTCATGAGTTCTAGAAGTACCATCCTACCATATTCTTAATGGATGATAGTCCTTAGGCTATTGAGTCATGGAAATATGTTATTTTAGATATCTTTGAGAATCTAGAGATGCCTCCAGAGTGGAGGGTCAAGCTCACCTCCTACATATTGCAAGATTATTCCAATCACTGGTGTGATGTGATTACCCAAGCAGGTCATCATTAGGGAATGGTTTTTATGTACTTTTATACTACCTTCTATGATTAATTTTCCCTGAGATACTAAGAGATAACTGAGTCAGGGAGTTCATGAACATGGAATAGAGTACGAGGCCATCTACTATACAAGGTCCAATTCTAGTAGCCTTTACTATCATATCCATTTTGTTTGATATAAGTGCTTCACACTTCTTTATCTCTATATCATTCATGTAAAGTATTGAACTTGAAATTATATAGTTTTGTGGGGTAATGACATTGGATACACCAGTGTGTGTACAATTAGAGGGTATACACCAATGAAAAGATTATCCTCTTGAGAATGGAAGTTATCACTTATTGTTTAATTTCTTTATCCTTGAGATGATAAGGTTTGATTCCATATTTTTTAGGGATTGGATCAAGACTTATCATTCCCACATTTATTATCATCTCCAAAGGGTAAATTTCACATCAAAGGCAGTGGATATGTACATAAGGGTAAATGGGATGTACAAGAAAGTCGAGTAGGACCAGAGCATCGTGGTTTGGGAGGAGTGACATCCTAGATTTCTAAACTTTTCTTAGATTATTGGAAGATGCATATGATAGACTTTACTATAGTGGTGGATCATTTTATGGATGTTTTCCCTAATGATTTTTATAGAATACCTCCGAATAAAGAGGTAGAGTTTACTATAAAGTTTATTTCAAGAGCATCTTCGATATCTACTCCTATATACAGGATGGATCCTACTAAGCTCTAAGAGATCAAGAAATAATTGGAGGATTTATAATCTAAGGTTTTTATCTGAACCAACACTTATTCTTCAGTTTCACCTATCCCTTTCACTAAGAAGGTGGGCATAATCCTCTGACTTTTGATGGATTATATATGGCTAACCAACTTACAGTTAAGAATTAGTATCCTTTTCTATTAATAGATAATCTCTTTGACCATATTTGAGGTACTAAAGTGTTCTTGAAGGTCAACTGAAGATCAAGCTACCATCAGGTGAAAGTCAGGTCTTCAGACATACCATGTATGACCTTCCATAGTTGGTATGGTTTATATGAGTATCTATTTGAGTCATTCAATCTTCTAAATGTTCCCACATTTTTCATGCCCATGATGAAAAGGATTTTCCACCTCTACTTGGATTCCTTCATCGTGATTTTTTGGATGACATATTATTGTATTATCATAGTTGGAGTGACTATTCCAAATATCTTGAGATCATATTAATTAAACTGAGAGAGAATTAGTTGTATTCAAAAATCACAAATTGCCACTTCTAGATAGACAAGGATCACTTCTTGGGGCATATTATATTGGGATCAAGAGTATTAGTTGACCCAAAGAAGGTGAGTGAAATTATTTCCTAGGGATATCTCAAGAAAGTGTTTGATATACATAGTTTCTTGGGGATGGATGATATTATATATGTTTTATATAGAACTTATCATTCCTTGTAACAACTCTTACTAGTATGAATAAGAAGGGTGTGAACTTATTATGGTATGAATAGTGAGAGAATGCCTTTCAGGATCTAAAAGCAAGTCTTACTTCAGCACCAATCCTAATTCAACCAGAGCCCAGAAGAGGTTATAAAATGTTCTATGATACATCATGTATTTGGATGGGTGAAGTATTGATGATATAATATTGAGTTGGAACATACGGTTCTTACCAGTTGTGACCTCATGAGAATAATTTCCTAACACAAGACCTAGATCTTGAAGTAGTCATTCATACCGTGAATTTCTGGTGGAATTATCTTATGGGAGAGAAATTTTTGGTGTTTATAGAGCAGAATAGCCTTAAATATATCTTTAAATAGTTCTAATTGAATATAATATAGTGAATATGGGTTTAATACCTTCATTATTTTGACTTTGAGCTTGCCTGTATGTCTAGAAAGGGAAATGCATTAGCTGATTCTCTGAGTCGAAAATCTCAGGAAAAATCTTTTCAAGAAGTGAGTGATTAATGGAAGTTTATGGGTCTCTTTTCTGAGATGAGTCTAGAGTTTCAATAGAGTCATGAGTGACATTTTATTTTAGACTTATCAGTTACCTCTTAAATCCTGGATAGGGTTAAGAGAATGTATTTTTCAAACCCTAAAGGCTTGGTCCTATAAGAAAGTATTTCAGGTGAGGAACTACCTCTAGATTAATATATCAATGGAGATGAGATCATTAATGTACATGGAATTATCTAGGTTCTTATAGACATGAAAGAGGAGATAATAAAATAATACCATTCTTATTAATAAGTAGTTCACCCGGGTATCTCCAAGATGTATCATGATATGCACTACAAGTATTGGTGGTCTAGGATGAAACATCAGACCTTAGGTTTTATCACTAGGTGTTCTACCTATCAGTAGGTGAAGGTAGAACACCAATATACCGCCATCATGTTATAACCCCTATTGGTCCTATAATGGAAATGGGATGATGTCACAATGGATTTTGTGACTGGTTTATCTAGGTTACCTCGGTGTAGTGATGTGGTTTGGGTAGTTATCGATAGGATGATGATAGTAGCCCAATTCCTTCATATTAGGGAGACCTTTTCAATGTATTATCTTGGTCGACTGTATGTCCATGAGATTATACACCTAAATGGGGTCCCTCATACTATCATTTCAAATAGGGATTCTCATTTAACATTGAGGTTTTGTAAAGGGTTAAAGAAATATTTGGGTAGATAAGTGCTTTTGATCACAAATTTTCACCCTCAGAATGATGACTAATCAAAACAGACTATAAAAGTGTTTGAGGAAATGCTTCAAGAAAGAATCCTTGATTTCAAAGATTCTTGGGAGAAACATTTACAACACGTCAAGTTTTCCTAAAATAATATATTTTAGAAAAAAAATCCAGATGGATCCATATGATTCCTTATATTATATTTCATGTTTCTCAACTATGTGTTTGATAGAGGTAGGGGAGGTAGTGCTACTAGGTCCTCATATCATGTAGGAGACTTCATAGTAGGCGAAGTTGATTAAAAAGTGTATGGATACTACTAAATATAGTCTGGAATTGTATGATAATTTCCATTAAAGACCTCTAGAGTTTGAGGTCAAGGATCATGTTTTCTTTCAAGTATCACCCATTCTTGTTCATAGGTATATATGAAGGAAAGGTAAGTTGTCTCCTCATTTTTTTGGGCCTTTTGATATTTTGTAGAGCATCAAGCCAGTAGTCTATCAGTTGTTGTTACCTCAGAGGTACCATTCCATGCATTATATTGTCTATTTTTCATAGCTTCACCATTACCATACCAACCGATATCATACTTTTGATGATGAGTATATTGAATTTGATGTCAATGATTCTTTTATAGAGTATCACATTCACATCATCAATTGTAGCATGAAGGCCCAAGAAGGAAGGTCTGTCCCTTTAGTATGTGTGTTATAGAAACATGGCTATATATAAGATGTGACTTGGGAGTGGGCGGCTAAATTATGGGATCATTGGTTGAATTTATTCTCAGATGAAGTTTTATCACCCTTGAAATAGAAACTTGGGGATGAGTTCTTTTAAGGGGGAATAATATAAGAACCGGGTTTTTCTTCAAGGTAAAAAACCTTTTAATTTCAGTTTGAATCCTTACTTTTATTCTTGTAAATGTTCTATATGGTTTAAGTAAGGGTTCACGAGTGTATGAGTATTTTATATAGATCATAGATCCATCTTTTAGAGGAAACATTTGGGATGCACAATTAGTAGAAACCATGTTTTCTAGTCTACATGGTTAGAAAAAATCATGTGGGGTACTGCAAGGCTCTATAGTGGGGAGAACAATATCTACATATGGTTTGTTTAACCATGTACTACAACTCGTGTGGGGTGTGTTCCTTGGGTAGAGGGGGATTCACATGTAGATAAAGGTTAGATAGACAGTGATACCCAAACTATACATGTCACTATCCTTAGATAGTATCTAGCCCATGGTTGGTGCATGGTTTGGAAAACCATGTGTCCAAACCATAATCCTCTTTAAATTAAAGAAATTACCTTTCCCCCCTCTCTTTGTAACTAACCCCTTATCCTTATTTACTTTCCTCCAGTAGATAAAACCTCCTCATCCTCTTGTTTGAAGCTCTCAAGACTCCTCTCATAGGTTTTGAATTATTTTATTCACTGAAACTCCAAATCAGGATCTTTCTGTCACATTATATATCCACTAGTAATCTCTCCATTCCTTTAGCTCCATTTTTTATTTTTATTTCCATCGATGACATTATTTTGGTGCGAGCACATATGGCCTATTTTATTACATTAACTTAGTATTCCATTTTATTTGAATTTATTCCAATACAATGGATGATACTAGATGAAGAATCTACTATGGGAATAAGGTAGGTTTTCTATGACTAATCCCTCAAAGTCTCACCATTTATAAATTATTATCATTATGCACATGCTAATTTCACCAGGAATTTCTTCTAAAATTATTACGGCATTAATTTAAATTTTTTTAAGTATGTTCTAAGTCCCTAATGATACTTTTATCTAGTCCAATGAATTTTGAGTCCTCAATTATAATCACCCTTTTAGGGTGTGTACCTTGTTATGTCATTTTGAATCTCATTAGAATTTTTTGAAACACTATTTGGGTGTGATCGATTGAACTTGAAAAAAGTGATTTAAATTAATAAATGAAACATAAATTATTAAATGTAATATGTTTATTCAAATGTATAGATATCACTTGACCCTTATCCTTTATAATTAACTTGATAATTGGTTGCATGTCCTCATTTTTCCTTTTCATGTATAACGAAAGGTATTAGAATGAACCTAAGGAAAATGTAATTGGTATGAGTAATAAATGGACTTAAATGACTTATAATATATATATATATATATATATATATTAAATTTATATGGTTCCTATTGAATATGGACCATTTTATTATTTATAGGAATGTTCAGACTTGATCCAGCCTTAGATTCTCGAGGGAATGACTTTAACACTCAGAGGACACTATTATGATTCATTTAGATGGTTTCCAAGGGAGTTTAAAAACTTGGAACATGTTATTTTTATATTATTTGATGTTTGAAATGACATTATAGCATCCTTTCAATTTATATCCAAAAATTAGGATTCCTTAGATACACTCAGATTGAGCTTGATGTTGATGGACATGTGACATGTTAGATCATTCTCCTAAGGTCCAGTCAATCTTATCTCTAGATTTACTTTATATGTTCCCCATAGAATTTGTTAGAAACTATTATAGTGGAATTAATTTGGGGATAAATCTTTGATTACACTTAGTCCCTTATTCTAGGATTCTTGGTTGTATACCATGAGTTGGATCGATCATCTAAGGTCAAGGATTACACAGTTTCACATTATATACTATTTTATTATCATTATCATTATCTTTTACTATAATAATGACACCTTATTATGATATCATTATTAAAAATGAAATCATAATTAATTAAATGAATTCATGTTCATTGACACCATTTGAGGTTAGAGTAGGTATAGGTTGTTTACATTTTCACTACCTTACTTTTATTTTACCTATACACTATTAAAATTTATATTCAAAAACTGGGTTTGTATACATTCCATTGGTGTTGGAATATTAATACTTATCTAACACACTCTCTAGGCCACCATTGGATCCCGATTAGATTATATGATCATAGGCATATACAAAGGGAAGCATCCCACTTTGGACATCTAACTTCTTACTTTTGGATGAGAGATTGGTAGCAGATGAGTAAGATAGTTCTCAGGATGATTGGATAGGTTTTTTACTTTTTATTATTTTCTATATAATGTATTTTAATATCCTCCCACTTCCATGTATTATTTATTTCATTTTTGAAGATACATTTCATTATATTTTGTATTTGATACAATTTACAAATTTTGACAATTTTGTATTTTTTGATGCTTATGATTGTTTCTGCTACCTTATTCACTACTATTATGATTATTTTATTTATTAATATTTTCCTCTACTATGATACACTATGAATTTAGGGAATAGTCTCCCCAAAAACACCCCCTAAGCCCTCGTTTTCTAGCCGACAACCTCTAGTATTTGGGGAGGTTCACTTAAGTCTATATGGAAAATCGGGTTCAGTTACTCAGGAGTGAACTAAGTCTGAAACATCACATATTATTATCTCATGATCCCACTAATCATAAAAATCTTAAAATATCATCACAACCCAAAATACTCCATGATGATCATTAATTAGGGAAAACTCAAAGTTATACTTTAATGGGATATTATCATTCCACTATTCATGTAAAATAAATTACAATACACATAAATGAATGATAAATAGAAATTAACTTTTATTATAAAAGCAAGTTACATTATTCAACCATTAAATCAATCTATTATGTATCATATACCATGAGACTAAAAATGATGTGATAATAATTTCATCAATGGATCAACTACATTATCTTATGTATCAACCAAACAGATGATAACATCACCCCTATAAATGATATATCACATGAGATTGTATTTTTGAATGATGTGTTTGTACCTTTGGTGGTATTATGGTTCCTTGGATTGACTAATGGATCCATTATTGTCATAGTATGGTTTATTTCCTACTTATATGCTAGAAACTACATCAATTTCAAAGATGATCTTCCTAATCCAAACAACTTCCTTCATTGATTCTAATGTAGTGATGTACTCTACCTTTGTTGTCGAGTCTTCCATAATAGATCATTTGGAACTCTTACAACTAATAAATACAAAATTTTGGAAAAAATTTGAAACCATATTGAGACCTTATATCAATTTTTAAAAATTGAAACTAGAATTAGTGTAACCCTTTACATAGATCTCATCCTCCCATCCAAAGAAAAAGAACATATCCCCATTCCTTCTTAAGTACTTAAGGATATTTTTAACTGTAATACAATGAATTTCACCCAGATTGGATTGGTATTTAATGGATAAGCTAATAACATAAGCAATATCAGGTTGAGTGCACAGTATGATATACATGATATAGCCTATGGTGGACACATAGGGAATTCTGTCTATACATTCTAACTACTAAGAAGGATATTGAATCTCTATGATATTAATTCCATGTAATAATGATAAAGACCCCCTTTTTGAGATATATATGATAAAAATACTTTCCAATTTACCAATTCATGTGTCATAAATTAGTCCAAGTAGACTCTTAGATCAGTATCTATAGATCATCATACCTTGTATTTATATTTATTCATCCATGTCTTTCATAGAGAATAATTTTCCCAACCACATCATTATATAGTGTAAATTTGAGATGTAATTTTTTGATAATAAGTATGTAATCAATATAAAATATAAAAAGAACTACTACACTACCAATAATATGATGATATAAAAAAGAATCATATGTGTTATTGGTGAAACTAGTATCTTTGATTTCATCATAAATTGATATATTCTAACTATGAGAAGTTTTATTCAATCCATAAATGGTATTTTTCAGTATACATTCTTTAGTAGACTCATTTTTCACTTTAAAGACTTTAGGTTGTATCATATACACATCCTAGATTAAATTCCCATTAATTATAGAAGTTTTGATATCCATTTGATATATCTCATATTCAAAATGAGATTTTATGTAAATAAATACTTGAAAATACTTTATCATCACAATAGGTGAAAAGGGTTCTTCATAGTCAATACCATACATTCGTTTGTAACCCTTTTCCATTAGGAATGAATTATAAGTAGAAAATTTACCATCCATATTAGTTTTATTATGAGAAAACCACTTGAAACCTATAGGTGTTACCCTTTAGGTGTATCCACCAAGTTTTAAAAATAGTTAGTGTATATGGAGTTTATTTTAGATTATATGTATTATAACCATTTCTCATAATCAAAGCTCTCAATGTCCTACTATTAGGTAGTTGGTTCATATTTTATGAACCTTAATTAATAATAATTAAATAAAAGAAATCCATATCTCTTGTGATTGTAATGAATCTTACTAGACCTTGAAGGTTCTTGTATAACTTCAGTAAGATCTTTTCCACAAATATTTATAGAATCAAATCAAAATACACTCCTAGAACACATATTGATTATTAGTTTTAAACCTTATAAGGTCAATTTTACTCATACTAAATCCACAATAAATATTTTACTTATCAATTAATGTAAAAACTAATTCCAAAAACACTTTTTTCTTTCTATTATTATAGAAATAATATCCTTTTGTTTCCTTACGATAGGAAAAATATATTCATTTGATAGACTTAGGTTCAAGTTCATCAAAAGAAAAACATCATAATTATTCTTCACAACCCAAAATCCACATATAATATTGAACGAGATGTTTCCCATAACATATCTTATATGGTGTATTTATAACTTCTTTATATGGAACACAATTCAGTAGGAATACTACAGTATATAGAGTATAAACCTATAATTAAATAAGAAGGTCACACTGACTCGTCATTGATTAAATCATGTCCAAAAGGGTATGATTCCTCCTATCGTACATAACACTACACTATGGAATTCCTAGAGGAGTAAGTTGTAGAATAATTCTACAATATCAAACATAATTAGTGGATTATGAGATCAAGTATTTAGAAACCCAATCTTATTAGAGAATATTAATAATTTTCATAGTCGATTATGTACTTTATTCTGAAACTCATTAAACTTTTAAAAAGTTTTATACTTATGTATCATAATAAACACATAACCATATTGAATAAATTCATATATAAAATTAATGAGGTACCTAAACTCACCACTTTCTTGAGTACTCAATAGTACACAGACATCCCTATATATGAGATTCGACAATCAACCAACCCTTTCACCATTTTCCACTAAATGTAATTTTAGTCATCTTACATAATAAAAAAGAATTATAATTTTCAAATTATTCATAATTTAATGAGTCCAAAAATAAATACCTATGGAGTCTTTTGATTTATTTCTCATTCATATTCCCATAATGATAATGAATTTTTTTGGTGAGATTATAATCAACCCTAAAATTATTTTTTAAAATATTATATACACTATTATCCATATCCAAAATATATAAACCATTTACAATATTCCCAATACCATAAAACATTTAATTATTATATATAGAAAAAATATTATTATTATTAATGAATTAAAATACCATATTTTCGTAAAAATTTATAAAAATAAGAAAAAATTATGTCAATAACATAATAATAGTTCTTTAATTCTAAACTAATCCAATTAGTAAATTCCGATTATGATTACCAACTTCTAATGTAGTAAATCTATATCAATTATTGAATTGAAGATCTAATTAACCCTTTTAAAATTAAATCTTATCTCTGAGTCTATGTTTATTAGAAAAAATATGTGATTCACACTTTTTATTCAATACCCATGATTCATAGTTAGAGAAATTGACCTCTATAATAACCACATTCATTTGCTCAGAATGCTTCTCCTTTGGAACACTTCCCAATCTTAAACACCAATCTAGAAATGTTTTATAGGTAATACCTATAAGAGATATCAAAATTATTATCATCATATAATATATAATCTATAGTAAATACATATATAAGGAGGAGTATCATGTTTTATATCTCCTCGTCAAGGTGTTTTAATGAAAGTAATCCCAAAAAATTGATGACCCCAAAAATCATATCTATTTAGTGTGCCAAGATCAATATTTCACTAAGTAATTATTCCTATATATTTTTTCTATAAACACTTATTTATTTAGGTAGGGAATCATCCTAATCATAATAGTTATGATTCTTGGATAGGTTAGTGGGAAAACCTTTACCCGAATATATCATATGGAAAACTCAAATCTATTCCTCGGGTATATGAACTCTTAGGGTTTCTATATTGACCCACACTTTTTATACATAGATATCACATCTTAATAGATGAATATTCATTACATAACATAACTATCAATTCAAAATCATTTAGGTTTAGTTCCTTTGGAAACTTGGATACATAAAAAACTAGTTCATAGGTGAACTACATCATTTCTTATAACTATCACCCTTCATATACATATCATACATAATATATTTCTTCATAACATGGGGAAAGGAAACATAATAAAGGGTGATATTATAATATTATTAAGGGTAAAAAATGGATTTATTAGCATAACATTTTCATAAGGGTATAATAACATGAGAAATATATTTGAAATCCATACACTGCACATTATAGATCATAAACTTGAGTCATGGAATAAATCATTGCAGTTCATAAGACATGTATAAAAACCCTTCTCTTTATTACACACTTAAACATGATTTATTACATAAAATTTCAGTTAAAATAACTATGAGGATATATAGGTCTAGTGTCTTGGGAAATTAATAACATTAAATGATAACTTATGACATAAAAATACAAAATCTTTATTGAAAACTTCTTTTACATGACCACATCATTCCTTTGTACTTAGAATTTCATGGGATAACCTGAGGACATGCATAAAAAATGGTAAGATATAAATCCCAGTAAGGGAGTAAATAAGGAATAACATGAATAATACAATATATGTTAGGAAATTGTCATATCAATGGAGCATAAGATAAACATGAACATAAATGCATGATATAGCATGATTATCATAACATGGAGATGTGGCAATAACATTTAACATGATATTAACATGATCCAAAGCTCATTGCACATATAGCATGAGTAAAACCTCATTGAACTTGAATTATCATGAGTAAAACCTCATTTCACATAACGTATCATGATACTAATCTTTACCCAATGCATTGGAGTGCTATTAGGGAACACCCTTCTTAATCATTTCATTTCATGCATAAGTGTGCCACATAGATCATACAACATGGATTCATTAAACGTAATAATTTATTCCATGAATAATAGATGTGGAATAAATAAAGTCCTCAATCAACAAGTACATTTTTATAAAGGTGAATTACTTTGATAGAGAAATGGGTATGGTATTCACTTACATGATGATTTTGGCATGAGAAATTTTGGTTTAACTTCTGCAGCACAACGATGTCAAATAGAAATCGTAAAATGGGTTGATGAGAGAGAAAGGGGTCTCTAATCATTTATAAATGAAATGGAAAGAAATGGGGTCATGGAAAATAATATACCAAAATAATTAATGGAATTTAGATTCATAATAAAAATAATTCATTGAATGTAAATGAGGAGAGAGAAATCCTTTACGGAAAACAGAGGGGAATTCTTTAATATTTTGCAAACATAAGTTTTGGAATCTACATAATTAAATATTCAAAAACAAAAACCAACCCATGTTTTTTTCTCATTGTTTATGCCAAATGGGAGTGGAAAACATAATTTTATAATTCCAATGGTCTAACTTATTAAAATATTAGTCTTTATTATGTGGAGGTGAGTCACACTCACAAGGAAATCATTTTAAAAAGTTAAAATATTTTATAAGTCTTGGAGGGTCCACTAAGGCATCATAAAATTAATCAAAAAAAATTTAAAATCATATTATGTTAAAGGTAAAATATATATTTACCAAATATACCTTTTATAGTATTTTATTACATCACTATTGGGTCATTATTATGTCATAAAACACATTATATATTTAAATGGTATTTAATTTTTACCCAAAAATTCGACTGTCTCAGAAAATTATGAAAAATTCACCGTCAGATAATTTAGATGTCCTGAATCCAAAAATATTATTAATTTTATGTAAATAATTTTATAAATATGTGAATTTTCACTTTTAAAATAAAAACTTATATTTATCGAAAATTCATGGGTTTTGACAAAAACAGCTTTCAAACCTTAATAAAAATTACAATTGTATAAAAATTATATGATAATTTATATTTAAAAATTAATTTAGTAATAATATTTTATTAAAATATTATTTAATTAAAAATCTATTAGTTGATCAAAATAGATTTCTTAATTGAATATTAACTAAAAATAATATTTGTGCTTTAAAAACAATTTACAAAGTAACAATAATAAAATTAATGTATATTATTTATAAAAAAATAATGCACATAATAATAGTGTTAGGGTATTGTTACATAACCCCTTATAACACCTGTATAAGACCTAAGGGTATGGTGTGAGATGGTGACAGACTCTTGGGTGGCTCAGATAACATTGCTCAGGTGGTAATCTCTATTAACTTCTACTTCTCTCATAGGTGATTCCGTTCAAGCTTAACGTGTTGAATCTAGGGTTGGGATTGGTCTAGAGCGAAGCCCAGTGATGCTACCTCCTTCCTGAGCTTTGACAAATGGGCTTCGTATGGAGAAATTATACTGTATGAGGTCATCACTTAATTTTTCTAAGAAAATTGGATTTGTTAAAGCCCTATATTCATACCAATCATCTGTTCAATAGCTATATTAGAAACGGTAACAATTCTTAATGGTATTTTAAAATCAAAAAACATAAAACCAATGAAGTTCATATGTTTTATATAACCATTTTACATAATAATACATTTAATTATATCAAGAGGAATTTTCCTTAATAAAATTTTGGGGCATTACAATATTCCCCCCTTAAGAAATTTCTCCCTTGAAATTTCCTTTTCCCACACTAAAAGAGATGAGGGTAACTCTGATTCATCATTTTCTCTGATTCCCAAGTTTTTTCTTCAAGCTTCTGGTTTCCCCACAACACTTTGACGAGGGGAATTGTCTTATTTTGGAGAACTTTTTCCTTACGATCTAAGATCTTCACTGGCTTCTCTTCATAGGATATGTTATTCTCTAATGGTACCACCTCTAGATTGAGTACATGAGATGGGTTGGGTTTTTACTTCCTCAAGAGTGATACATGGAATACATCATGTACTTGAGATAGGTTCGGTGGGAATTCTAGTTGATATGCCACTGCTCTGATGCGATCAAGGATCTCAAAAGGGTCGATGTACCTTGAACTAAGCTTTCCATTCTTCCCAAATCTCATAAATCTCTTCCACAGTGATATGTGTAGGAATAACATGTATTCAACTTCAAACTCTAGGTCTCGTCGATAATTATCAGAATAGCTCTTTTATCAACTCTGAGTAGCTTTAATGTGCTGCTGGATGGTCTTAACCTTCTCCACCATTTCTTCGACCATTTCTAGACCTAGGAGTTTTCGCTCCCCAACTTCATCCCAACATGCTAGTGTTCTACACCACTTTCCATAAAAGTCTTCATAAGGATCCATTTGGATTCTTGAGTGGAAACTATTATTATAAGAGAACTCAACCAAAGAAATATGTTGATCCCATCCTCCTTTGAATTCCATTGAGCATTCTCTCTACATGTCCTCAAGTGTTTGGATAGTCTACTCAGATTGGCCATCAGTTTGTGGATGATAATCTGTACTGAAGTTCAGCTTAGTATTCAGAGTTTGTTAGAGACTCTTCTAGAACATAGAGTTAAATCTTGGATCTTTATCAGATACAATCGATAATGGTACTCTATGAAGCCTTACCACTTCTCTAATGTATATATGTGTAAGTTTATCCAATGATAAATCCTCATAAATTGAAATGAAGTGTGCAATCTTTGTAAAATGATCCACAAAAATCCAGATAGCATTGTTTCCTTTAGATGTCTTCGGAAGTCCAGTGGCAAATTCCATGGTGATGTTTTCCCATTTCTATGTTGGTATGGGTAATGGCTTCATCATCCCCTTAGACTTATGCCCCTCAACCTTCACTTGCTGACATACCAAGCACATTTATGTACACTCATTGATATCCTTCTTCATATTATCCCACCAATAATGCTCTCAGAGATCTCGATACATATTTGTGTTTCTTGGGTGAATGGAGAAATTAGAACTATGTGCATTATCCAAAAGATAATTCATTAACTCTATATTTTATGGAACACATAGTCTTGAACAAAATCTCAAAATTCCTTCTTCATTAAAATTGAACTCTGAGGATTTCCCTTTTCTGATAGCTTTCACTCTCTTCTAAATTCCCACATCATCCTTTTGATCATCCTTTAAACTTTCCAAAAGAGACGTTTGAGCAATCATTTGTGAAATGATTGATGATGTTCCCTTGTTTATGATTCCCATGTCCATCTTCATAAAATATAAGAAGATTGGATCATTTTCAATTCTCATCAATGATAGAATTGTTGGGTCCTTTCTACTTAGAGTATTCACCACCTTATTCGATTTCCCAGGGTGGTAATGGATTAATAAGTTGTAATTTTTGATTAGATCTAACCATATTTGTTGGAGTATATTCAGCTATTTCTATATGAATATATACTTGTGGCTTTTGTGATCTGTATATATTCCACACTTCTCCCCAAAGAGGTAATGTCGCCAAATTTTTAAAGTGAGGATTACTACAGCTAACTCCAAATCATGTGTCGGATAGTTTTTCTCATGAACTCTCAATTGACTTGAATCATAGGCAATAACATTGTCATTTTTCTTCAACACAAAACCCATTACCTTCTTCGAAGAATCACTGAATACCACAAAAATTTCTCCACTTGTGGGTAGTGTGAGCATGAGAGCAGTGATAAGACTCCTTTTTAACTCCTTGAAGATCTCTTCACATTTAATTCTCCAAGAAAACTTGACTCCCTTTTGAGTTAGCTTGGTAAGAGGGTTTGAAAATCATAAGAAATTTCTCACAAATCAATGAAAATATCCAGCTAACCCTAGGAAGCTAAAGATATCCATCACATATGTTGGCCTCAGCCATCCCTCAATTAAATTTATCTTAGAGGGATCCATAGATATCCCATTTCTTGTAATGATATGACCCAATAATGATACTTCCTTCAACCAGAACTCACACTTTCTATACTTTTCATAGATATTATCATTTCTCTAGGTCTCTAGTACAGTTCTTAGATACTCCTCATTCTCCTCCTTGGTTTTGAATTATATTATAATATCATATATAAAGACTACCAAAAATTTGTCAAGGTAATCTATAAAGACTCTATTTATCAAGTCCATGAAGATTGCTAGAACATTAGTGAGTTTAAAAGGCATTACTAGGAATTCATAGTATCTGTACCTTGTATGAAAAGTAGTCTGGGGGGTATCCTTTTTCTTCACCCATACTTTTTAATATCCCAACCATAAATCCACCTTAGAGAATTATTGTGCTCCATGTAGCTGATCAAACAAGTCATCAATTCGTGGTAGAGGATACTTGTTCTTTATTGTGATTTTGTTGAGCTCACGATAATCAATGCAAAGGCGCATTGACATATCCTTCTTCGTGATGAAGAGAACTGGTTTACCCCATGGTGAAGCACTTGGGCATATAAACCCTTTATCTAGATTCTCATATAGTTGTTTCTTTAGCTACTCAAGCTCCACAACAACCATTCTATACAGATTATTGGATATTGGAAATTCCCCAGGTATAAGATCAATTGAGACTTCAATATCTATTATAGGAGGAAGAATAGGAAATTCCTTGGGAAACACTTCAACAAATTCCTTCACAATAGGCATGTCTTCAAGGATGGTTTCTTCCTTAGACTCAATCATCTGAGCAAGATACGCATACTTATAGGGTAGTAATATCCACATTCGAGATGATGGTGCTAAAGAAGATCCATCCTCTTACTTTCACTTGTACAGAATCAGGGGTCGATTCTCCATATGGAGATTGATTTCCCTCTCATGACAATTTATGTTGGATCTATATAGAGAAATCAAATCCATGCCAAGAATTAAATCAAATTCCACTAGAGGGAGTATGACAGGCTTCAATGGGAAGTTCAATCCACAAATTGTAATAGGGGAGGAGTTATATTCATGGGAGGAAATGATTTCCCCATTTTCTATTCTCACCGACATCTCTACTTCCATGATTTTTGGTTGTGTTGGGATTGTTCTACTAAACTTTCAAGATATAAAATAATGTGTAGAACCAGAATAAAAAAGTACATTCCCTATTCCTGAATGAATAACTAGCATACCTATCACCACATTGTTTTCAGGGTTATCTTCAGTGGTAGTGATGGGAAAATCTCACCCTTGCTTCCCTGGAGGTTGTTGGTTTCCTCCGAAAACCCTTGGCTTAGGGAAATGGTTTTCAAAGTACCTTGGTTCTTTGCAGTTGAAGTAATGAACAATGTGTTGAGGGTCAAATGGAGCATTTCTATCCTCTGTCGCAGTAGCGAGTTTTTCTTTTCAGCAATTAATGGATAGTTTTCCTTCTCATCCACACCTAAATCATTCCTCATCCCCTTCAAGAAATTTCTGGGGTGCTACTTTCCACACCTTTGGAAAGTGGGGTGCTATAATTTCTTAGCGCTGTTGGATTTATCCATTGGACCACCAAAATTAAATTCTACTTTCTGCTTCTTATCCCCATGATACCCTTGAGATTCACCAATCACCATTTCAACTTTGAGGGCACATCAGACAATTTCCTCATATCTATTGAAGTCACAGATTGTTAGGTATTTCCATAGGATAGGTTTTATCCCAACAAAGAAGCAGAAAACCTTGCATTCGGGTGTAATAACAAAGCTGAAGGTGTATCATGAAAGACTTGTGAAGTTTTCCTCATACGATCTAATGGATTCGTCCTCTTTTTTCTTGAGGTCAAGGAAGTCACTTTCCATATTAAGTTGGTGGGTGCGAGGAAAATATTTATCAAAAAACATTTATCAAAAACCCTTAAATTCCAACACCTCTATCTCTTCCTCATGCTTCATATTTTTTATCAATGTCCACTATTGATCAGCTTCACCCTCCATATGATAAGAAGCCAGAAGAACCTTCTCTTGTTCTGAACATTGAAGTATGGAGAAGATATTCTCAATGGATTTGATACATTGTTTGACGATTGAGGGATTAGATGATCCATTGAAAGTAGGAGGCCTTTGTCTAATGAATCTCTCAATTGCAGCTTGTTCTTTCTTGGGGGGGGGGGGGGGTGGATGATCCTCTTAACACATGTTTCTATTAAAAACTTGAGTTAACTGAGATATTATCATGAAAAATTTCGTGATTATTGCTCCTATTGGATTGAGAATCTCATTAGAATAGTCATCACATAATTCTTTGCATCGATTGTTATCCCTAGTCCTTATATTACCAGCCATTGGCTAGTGAACACAGAGTTGTTGAGTACGCGCAAATTTAAAATTTATAAACCCTAAAAACTACTAGTACAGTGGTAAGAAGGGTGTCGAACCGCAGAGAAGAAATTACATTATGCTAGACCAGAAAAAAACTAAAACAAAAAAAGGATAAAATAGAACACTAACAAAAACTATATGCAAATAGTGAAACAAACACTGAAAGTGGGTGTGAAAATGAAGGTGATATGGTGAAATATATGGCTTGAACAGAGAGAAAATAGTAATGATGATTTTAGGGTCCTCAGGATTCTTTGAACTTATTAAAAAGATATCCTCCGCTTCTTCTTGGTTAAATTCAATTACTCAGTGCATAGAAAAATGGTGCTAATCCACTGCATTGTCACTATAGTGGATCTACACTGCTCGATTAACTTCCTTGAGCCTCAATCTTCCGATCTTGACCCTTGGAAAAATCTGCTTAAATTGGAGAAGAGATGCATTGACCTTTTCCGATTCTCAGTACTTCGGTCAATGATCCATGGTGAAATGATTAATTACCACACCCGTCATTCATTAGGTAATGTAAAAAGATACTCAAAATAAACAGAAGAGAAAACCGAGAAATGGAATTACACTGAGTAATCAAACTAATAAAACATGACGGATATATGGATGATCAGTTCTCTATAGCCCAATTCCCATAATATATTTAACTACACAATAAAATCGTAAAATAGAAAGAAACAGATAATGAATTAAGAAACATCTCCCGCGAGATTGCTCCTCTCTCCAGAAACTGCTTCTATTTTGATCTCTTGCTCTGTGTCTGTCTGCCTCCATTTTGGTGATGAGATGGATCAAGGGTTAATCATGATGAATTGATGGATTGAGGGATCTCTGGATCGAAGAATGGATGCTCACCTCTACCGAATGAAGTTCTCGCTTGCCTCTGCTGCTCCCCCCCATTCTTTTTCAGGCTGTTCAGAAGGAGGGTTCGGTCGGCGATGCCCAGCGGCTTGGATGGATCAGCAGTGAGGTGCTGGGGAAGCAGCTATGTAGGCTGTTGGAAAGAAGAGTCCATAGGTTTCAGGGTGTGCAGCGAGACTTGGGTTTCAGCGCAAACAGGGTGATAGGAGATGCTTCGAGTGGCGTGACGTTGTGTTTGAGGAAGAAGGTGGACGACAAGGTGATAGGGAAGCCCGGAGCAGGTGGTGTCTTGGGTTGAGAGTGGTTGATGGTTCAAGGCAGTACGAAGTAGGTGATGGATCAGCCTGGGTTCGTGAAGGTTCCATATCTAAAGGGTTGTGGATTTCATGTCTGTTATTCTGATTCAAGTAATTTCAAATTTGGGTTTCTGTTCTATTTGTAATTGTGCTATTCGATTTGCTGCGAAGACTTTTGTGGGAATTTTGCTACAGTTGGTTTGTTGTGTTATGGCTGGTGATTCGATCAGGGCAAGATGTGGCTAGGGTAAAGGAAGGTGGTGGGTTAGGTGAGGTCTGAGTAGGGGTTCGTGTGGCGGGTTTCAGCAAAACAATGCAGGAAGGGGGGTTTTAGCGGGCTGGTGGAGATGTGGGTCGAAGATGAGGCTAGGGCGTAGGTTCAGCTGGAAGGTGAGGTGAGCATCGACCAGGGTGGTCTCGGTAAGGTGGTGGATTCGGGTAGCAGCAGGGCAGAAAGAAAGGAGCTACAGTGCCAAGGGATTGGAGATATGGCGACACCATAAGACAGTCACGTGAGATAGTGAAGAGGTGAAGCGGTGAGACAAACGGTGGGACAGACCGTGATGGAAACAGTGGTTAGAGAATACAGTGGGACAGTCATGTGGGGTGGGGAAGGAGGCACCATTAATATTTTTCACAGTCTCACCATGAGTGAAACACTAAGACAATGAAAGAGAAATGGTTGCTGGAATTAGGTGTCCCACCATGAGGGAAATGGTGTGACGTGCCACTGTGAGTACCTGCAAATTAAAAAGAACAGATTAAATAAATTAATAATTCAAATAAAACTAAAAAATCGATTAAAAAATTAAATTTAATTAAAAACTAAACAAACAAAACAAAGTTAAATAATAAAATTAGTTGTGTTTTATTTAAATGAATGAATTTATTTGTATTAAAAATTATAAACAAATTTATTAAATAACTAATAAAGTACATTAAAGAATAAGAAAAATTAATTGAATAAAATTAAATTGTTAAATTAATTAAATAATTAAGAATAAAGTGATTTATTTTTTTTCCAATTAAAACAAATAAAAGATTAATTAAATTAATGAATTGATAAATTAAATAGAATGAAAAATTATAAAAACTAAAAGAATGAATAAATAAAAGTCTAATTCGCAAGACTAAATTAATATAAGAATTATTTAAAATGACACTAATGCACATTAAAACACATGTTTTAAACTAAAAAATGATTATTCTACACAGAAAGTACAAAAACACAACAATTATCAAATACTTACTAAAAACAATCATTTTGGTATAGAAAAGTCAATAAAAATATAAAGAGGATGTGGTAAAGAGTGTGAAAACACTGCCTCATCAAATTTCCCCACACTTAAAGCTTTGTTTGTCCTCAAACAAATACATGCCTTGACCTTTCTAACATGAAGATGTTTTGTGAGTTTCAGCTCAAAAGGTTCATAATTAAACATTAATATCAAGATGAGTAGGACCAACAGTAGGTCAGGCTATCCAAAGGTGTTCAAAAATGATGTCATGTCTAGCTTCAAAAACCCACTAGAAGTCAAGAGCATCACAAATTTGTACACTATCAAGTATGTAGTGCCTCTTATGTGTATTCATTAACTATCCTAATTCAATTTCCAATTCAAGTTCTTATTCCAGGAGTGTTCATAGGTTAGGTTAAGTGGAACTCAAAACTTGACCAAGGGCACCTTCAATTCTCACCTTCCCCCAGGACCTACGTTGTGCTAGACTAGAATAAAACTAAAACAACAAAAAGATAAAATAGAACACTAACAAAAACTGTATGCAAACAGTGAAACAAACACTGAAAGTGGGTGTGAGAATGAAGGTGATATGGTGAAATATATGGCTTGAGCAGAGAGAAAATAGTAATGATGATTTTAGGGTCCTCAGGCTGCTTTGAACTGATTAAAAAGATATCCTATGATTCTTCTTGTTTAAATTCAATTACTCAGTACCTAGAAAAATGGTTCTAATCCACTATGTTCTCACTATAGTGGATCTACACTACTCTATTAACTTCCTTGAGCCTCGATCTTTCGATCTTGACCCTTGGAAAAATCTGCTTAAATTGGAGAAGAGATGCATTGACCATTTCCGATTCTCGGTACTTTGGTCAATGATCCACAGTGAAATTATTCATTACCAAAATCGTCGGTCATTAGTTAATGTAAAAAGATACTCAAAATAAACAGAAGAGAAAACTAAGAAATGGAATCACACTGAGCAATCAAACTAATAAAACATGACGGATATATGGATGATCAGTTCTCTACAGCCCAATTCCCCTAATATATTTAACTACACATTAAAATAGTAAAACAGAAAGAAACAAATAATGAATTAAGAAACATCTCCCGCGATATTGCTTCTTTCTTCATCTGGGTTCAAAATTCCCCTCACCTTAATGAGTTCATTCTTGACAAGGGAACTTTATTTTACTTTTTCCCAGCCATATTCCATGTACAAAGCACTGTGCATAACACTTATTAAAATTGAAATTGGATTTATTTATTCAAAAAAATGCACCCAATTCACCTTGTCTCTGATACTCACCATGGGATCCCATTTTCCCATTTTACTCTAGTTACAAAGGACTTAATTAATAATCATTCTAATTGACTTCCTAAAGTGATTGAATATTATTTTATAAAAATTTGAGTCCCCTGGGTTCTAGTGAGAACATCAAGTGACCCTATGTCATGATACTCATTCCAAAAAACCTATCCTGTCACACTCTTATGCTCGGTTCCTAAACAGACTGATCTATAGAGACAGTGAAAAATTGCACTCAGCAATCATTCATACTTAACAGTTTCTGACTATGTGTCACTCTCAACATCTAGCAAAAAATAATCCACTAAACATGATATAAATGAAGTACCATTGAACCTATGATGACCATCATGTGATGAAAGAAATTGACAATTTTTGAAGTAATTTTGAACCATTTTTTTGAAAAAATTTGACCATTTTTTAAACAACTACAAACTCAAGTTCAAGAAGGGGGAATTCAAAATGACACTAGAATGACCCCTCTCCCCCACGCATAATACCCAAAATTGTCCCTAATGTTGTATTATAAGGTAGAAGACAGATTATGTTCCAAATAGATGGACATTTCAGCTGAAAAAGAATATGGAGGGGGTATCAATGAAGTTCAAAAATTTTCTTTTCCACAGAAAAAGTGAATGAAAGAAAAAACAAAACCAAACAAAAATAGAAGAGTCTAACCCCACCAACCATCACCAGCAACCAAGTGCAGTTCTATTAATAAACTATTCATGCTTGAAAAATTGTGAGAAGATAAAATATTGTATCAATTTACTTCAAATAGTATCATGATTAACAGTGAGTGCAGCAGTAGTATAATGAAATTGAAAGCAGTGGGTGGAATCATGTGTTAGAAAATCAACTCAAAATACATTTTCAACTCTCTAAATACTAGAATCTAAACACCCATGCAAGAAATACAATTCACAAGTTTCAAAAACCAGCAAGAACTCCCCCACACTTAATTCACAGTATCATGAAATGAAAATGTGAAAAGTAAAACATTGAAACATAAAACAATACTCCCCTGAATGTGCAGTTTCTCAATTTTTTTATGCCACCCTTTATTTGCCTTGTGCATGACTCTGGCTACTCCAGTTTGTCCTAAATGATGAAGCAATTTAACATTAGTGTTAAAGATTTAAAGCTCAAATAAAAAGAAGCTACAAAGTGTGATATTGGGAGTTTTATCCATTAATTCAGTGTTCTCTGACGACAGCCTCCTTCCACCATGAATGTTCCAAATGTGGCTACCACTGAAACATTATTCTATAAGAAAACTAGTACAAATAGACCACTTGCATCATATGATAAGAAAATGCAGATATTATTGTTCACTAAATAGAGAGACAAACAACTGAGCAATGATCATTTATTCAAAATAAAAATTTAAAGAAGAAAAAAAAAGTAAACCATGGGTTGCCTCCCATGCAGCGCTAGGTTTAAAGTCCCTAACCAGACCTTATTCCCCTAAATATTTCTAATCATGATCATTTAATGGGAAATATTTTTCAATGGTTTGAACTTCACAATTGTCTAAGGAATCAAGAAAAGGACTACTCAAGACATTTTCATCTTCAGCACCAATAGGAATTCTCCAAAATTTATCCAAATAACTAAGAGGATTCATGTTGCCCAGCTCAACTGTGTCTCTAAAAATCAGTTCATTAGCGCTTAAAAAGTTCAACAGTTTCCCATGAAAATCATTGATCAGATCAAGAATACTTCCAGAGCTTCCACCACACTTAGAGTTTTTCTCAAACCTAAAAATATAAAGGGAAACATTGAAAAATCCCTAAGAAATTCCAAGAATAGCTCGCAACTCTAACAACTCAAAAATCTCCCAGAAGAAGTTATCAAATTTAGTTTTCAACAAATTGTTCTGAATGTCCACAGAGTACTCAAATGATGTGAATCTTTCGATTTCAGGTTTGAAATCATCACTCACAACATCAAACTGGGCAGGTAAGATGATATCAAGGAAATGAACTTGTTCATAATGGAAATCATCATGTTTTTCAGCAGGGCTCAACCCAGATCTTTCTCCAGCTTTAGGAACTCTTAGACAATCAACTTCACAAGGGAAACTTTCATAAATAGGTTGATATAGTGCAGGAAAAAGTTGTGAATCACTCTTTAGAATGGGTTCCAAATAAATAATTTGTTCATCAATAGGAGGGTGTGGGGAAAGAGCAGTAGCTAGGGAAAAATTTTCAGTGGGTTGGGGAATTAGAATCTCTATGACCTCAAGTGGGAAAGACCCATACTCACCTCTAACCTCAATTTTGTAACATTGATTCACAACCACATCTATAACATCACAAGTAACCTCATGTCGGGGCCTTTCAAACACCAAAATTTCCTTCACATCATCTATAAATTGGAGGGTGAATTTACCTTTGGAGACATCAATGATGTCACCACCAGTAGAAAGGATGGGTCTGCCTAAGATGATTGGAACCTTTTCATCACATTCCATATCAAGGATCAGGAAATCAGTGGGCAATGTGAGTTTTACAACACTTACTAATAAGTCATCCACTCTCCCATAAAGGTGTGTGAGTGACCTATCATCAAGATGAAGACAAACAGAAGTTAGTTGGATATCCCTAAGAACTAGCTTTTTGAACAAGGAGAAAGGCATAAGATTGATACTCGCTCCTAAGTCACATAGAATTTTCAGTTGTCCACTTCCTCTTATTCGGCACTGAATGATAAAGCCATCAGGGAACGTTAATTTTGGAGGAATATTTTTTTGGACAATTTCACTACACTCTGCATTGATATCAATTTTATCCAACTTCTTATAATCATTATTGTTCTTCAAAAACCTTTTTTTGAATGAAACATATGAAGGGATTTTATCCAAGGCTTCTAAGAAAGGCATGTTGATGGTGAAGCTTCAAATCAGTTTCAAAAATCTCAGGTAATCAGGTTCATCACTTTGCTTCACTCTTTTAGGGAAGGGAATGGGAGGATTTTAATGTTTTAGAATAGGTAGGTTATTCACCTTCTCCTCAGATCCCACTTTCTTCTTCACTTCCTTAATCAATTCCCACTTCATTTTCTTTGGTTCCTTAGCTTTCTAAGGTGTGGGTTGCACAATCTGTTCAGTTTGAAACTCACTTTCTAGATTTCCAGAATTGGGATTTTCTAGATTTTTATTTTCAATTTCAGCTTGAAATTTTTTTTCCTCTTGCCTAGGTGGTTCCTGAACTGGTTCCTTAAGTTTAATCCATGACCTAGTTGTTACTAACATCACATTTTCTCTTAGATTGGGAGTTGAATTTCTAGGCAGCTTTCTCTTTTCCTTACCATCTTGATTCTTAGACATTTGACTCATTTGAAGTTCTAAATTTTAAATCTTAGAATCTCTGTCCTTATAAAATGAGATTATCTCACTTAACACCTGTTGTAACATCCCCTTTAACTCCCCTTGATAATTAAAAGATTCATCCTCAAATTGATTCTGGAAAATTTGTCTGGGATGTGGGTGGAATGTTGGGGCAATGGGATGCTTGTTTGGGGAAGTGGGTTGATTTGTGACCCCTTTCTCATTCCATGATAGATTGGGATGACCTTGATATCTAGAGTGGTATGGATTTGAGGGTTGAGCATGTACACCTTGATTCCTAGACCTGTAATCAACAAATCGGGCACTCTCATCACATGAACCAGGGAGATCAAAGTTTGGACAATATCTCTGACTGTGATCAAACATCCCACAATGATAGCACAGATCCCTAGGGACCCTATCATCAACAACAACAGCTTGAGGACCTGTATCAGCCCTATGGATGACTCTTTTCCTATTGCACTTGTGCTGAGATTTTTGAGCCAACTTATCAAACAATTGTTTCAACTCATCAGTGGTGGAATCATAGAAATCACCTCCACAAGATTGATCAACTAAGTTCTGATTTTAGGGGGTGAGGGTATTATAAAAAGTCTCCATGAGAAGATGGGGAGAAAATTGATGGTTGGGGCTCTGTCTAAGAATACCTATGAACCTTTCCCATGCTTCGTGAAAGAGTTCCCCCTCATCCTGGACAAAGCCAGTGATCCTATGCCTAACCTCAATGGTGGTGTTCCTGGGATAGAATTTAGATACAAATGCATTGCACACCTCTTACCATGTTTCAAATATTTCCTCATCTAAATTTTTAAACCAAGTCCTAGCCCTCCCCTTTAGACAGAATGGAAACAACCTCAGCCTCAACTCATCCTCACTAAGATCTCGTAGAGAGGACAGAACCATAAAAATCTCTGATAAACTCTAAGGATTCCTCTGTTGGAAGACCATTAAATGATGGCATTTGAGAAAGATGAGACTGTTTGATCTCATAGATACTAGACCTAGTAGATAATTTGATGCAGGATGGATTGTTTGACACAGTAGGAATTTGGAAATCCATAAGCTTAGGTCTCTTAAGGGAAAGAACTAAGGGCTATGGCCCATTGACATTTTGATTTCCAGAAATGTTTTCCAAATTATCCATTTCAAGTTGATTTTGTTTTCTAAGTGCAGAACAGTGCTTGTTGATTTCTTGATTTAGAGTTTCAAGTTCTGACTTAGAAGCTCTAGTGTGCATGCAACTTCAACAAAAAGCTTTTCTTCAGATTTTTTTGTACAGTTTTAAGTTTTGTATATTTTTTCTGTGTTCTATTTAATAATTTTTTTTCGTGTTATTTTTTTTAAACGTGGTTGCACGTGCCTTCCCCGGCAAAGATGCCAAAATTTGAACGCGGAGTCATTGAGTACGCGCAAATTTAAAATTTATAAACCCTAAAAACTACTAGTACTGTGGTAAGAAGGGTGTCGAACCATAGAGAAGGACTTACAATGTGCTAGACTAGAATAAAACTAAAACAACAAAAAGATAAAATAGAACACTAACAAAAACTGTACGCAAACAGTGAAACAAACACTGAAAGTGGGTGTGAAAATGAAGGTGATATAGTGAAATATATGGTTTGAATAGAGAGAAAACAGTAATGTTGATTTTAGGGTCCTCAGGCTACTTTGAACTGATTAAAAATATATCCTCCGCTTCTTCTTGGTTAAATTCAATTACTCAGTGCATAGAAAAATGGTTTTAATCCACTGCGTTGTCACTACAGTAGATCTACAATGCTCAATTAACTTCCTTGAGCCTTGATCTTCTGATCTTGACCCTTGGAAAAATCTTTTTAAATTGGAGAAGATATTCATTGACCTTTTCTGATTCTCGGTACTTCGGTCAATGATCCATGGGGAAATGATTCATTACCACACTCATCGGTCATTATGTAATGTAAAAAGATACTCAAAATAAAACGAAGAGAAAACCGAGCAATGGAATCACACTGAGAAAAAAAAAACTAATAAAACATGATGGATATATGGATGATGAGTTCTCTACAGCCCGATTCCCATAATCTATTTAACTACACATTAAAATCATAAAACAGAAAGAAACAGATAATGAATTAAGAAACATCTCCGGTGAGATTGCTCCTCTCTCCAGCAACTGCTTTGATTTTGATCTCCTTCTCTGTGTCTGTCTGCCTCTGTTTTGGTGATGAGATGGATCAAGGTTTAATCACGATAAATTTATGGATAGAGGGATCTCTGGATGGAAGAATGGATGCTCACCTCTACCGAATGAAGTTCTCGCTTGCCTCTACTTCTCCCCCTCGGTCTTGTTCCAACCGTTCAGAAGGAGGGTTCGAAAGGCGATGCCCGGTGGCTCGGATGGCTTAGTGGCGAGGTGCTGGGGAAGTGGCTATGCATGTTGTAGGAAAGAAGATGCCACGGGTTGTAGGGTTTACAGCGAGACTAGGGTTTTAGCGCAGACATGGAGAGATGATATGCTTCGAGTGGCGTGACGCTGTGCTTGAGGAAGAAGGCGGACGACGAGGTGATAGGGAAGGCCGGAGCAGGCGACGACCTGGGTTGAGAGTGTTTGCGGGTTCAAGGCAGTACGAAGCAGGTGATGGCTCATCCTGGGTTTGTGAAGGTTCCAGATCTAAAGGGTTGGGGATTTCATGTCTGGTATTCAGATTCAAGAAATTTCAAATTTGGGTTTCTGTTCTGTTTGTAATTGTGCTGTTCGATTTGCTGTGGATATTTTTGTGGGATTTTTTCTATTGTTGGTTTGTTGTGTTATGGCTAGGGTTTCGATCAGGGCAGGTCGCAGCTAGGGTAGAGAAAGGTGGTGGGTTAGGCGAGGTCTGACCAGGGGTTCATGTGGTGGGTTTCAGCAGAACGATGCAGGAAGGGGGGTTTCAGCAGGCTGGTGTAGATGTGGGTCGAAGATGAGGCCAAGGCGCAGGTTCAGCTGGAAGGTGAGGTGACCATTTACCAGGGTGGTCTCGGCGAGGTGGTGGATTCGGGCAGTAGGGCAGAAAGCATGGAGCTATGGTGCCAAGGGATTGGAGAGATGGTGGCACTGTAAGACAGTCACGTGAGACAGTGAAGAGGTGAAGCGGTGAGACAAACGGTGGGACAGACCATGATGGAAATGGTGGCTGCGGAATATAGTGGGACATTCACGTGGGGTGGGGAAGGAGGCACCATTAATATTTTTCATGGTCTCACCGTGAGTGAAACGGTGAGACAATGAAAGAGAAACGGTGTCTGGAATTAGGTGTGCCACCGTGAGGGAAACGGTGTGACCTGCCACCGTGAGTACCTGCAAATTAAAAATAATAGATTAAATAAATTAATAATTCAAATAAAACTAAAAAATCGATTAACAAATTAAATTTAATTAAAAAATAAACAAATAAAACAAAGTTAAATAAAAAAATTAGTTGTGTTTTATTTAAATGAATGAATTTATTTGTATTAAAAATTATAAACAAATTTATTAAAGAACTAATAAAGTACATTAAAGAATAAGAAAAATTAATTGAATAAAATTAAATTGTTAAAATAATTAAATAATTAAGAATAAAGTGATTTATTTATTTCCAATTAAAAAAAATAAATGATTAATTAAATTAATGAATTGATAAATTAACTAGAATGAAAAATTATAAAAACTAAAAGAATGAATAAATAAAAGTCTAATTCGAAAGACTAAATTAATATAAGAATTATTTAAAATGACACTAATGCACATTAAAACATATATTTTAAACTAAAAACTGATTATTCTAGACAGAAAGTACAAAAACACAACAATTATCAAATACTTACTAAAAACAATCATTTCGGTATAAAAAAAGTCAATAAAAATATAAAAAGGATGTGGAAAAGAGTGTGAGAACACTTCCAAATCAGCTAGAGTAAAAGGAAATTTAAGGGTAACACATAATGGGTAATCCAATGAAAAAATGGGATATCTTATAAATACCATTTATTTCCTTAACATATGAATTTATTGGATTTAATCTAAGTTATCCATGATCTACTTCCCAACATATATTATTTGGGAATTTTTTATTCCCTTAATAATGTTTGATACTAAGCTTATGAATTTACCAAATCATATCCCCCAAGAGTGTTAAACCAAGAGTACATGAAGGCCTATTTTAGTGCACCAGTTCCTATTTAGGTCTAGATTAAAGTAGTGTTTTCGGGTTTTATACTAAGATACATATGTGTCAGAGCCACCTCTATTTGTTTATATCTAGATAGGGATGTATTTTATTGATAAACCACTTACTCTATGCTCACCAAAATTTAGGTATGTTTTTATTATAATTAGTATTATGCCTAAGGCTTTCACTAGATTTTTCTAATCCTAATCCCAAAAATAACTAAACCTATCATTTGATACCAACTATAAAAAACCTTCTCTTTATTACACACTTAAGCATGATTTATTACATAAACTTGAACTTAAGAAAACTTTTAGGATTGAGAGGTCTAGTGTCTTGGGAAATTAGGAACATTACATGACAACTTAAGACATAAAAATACAACATATTTATTGAAAACTTTTTTACATGGAAACAACATTCCTTCGTACTAAGCATTTCATGAGATAACCTAAGGACATACATAACAAAAGGGTGAGCTATAAAGCCTAGTAATGGAGTAAAAAAGTCATAACATTAAGAATACAATACATGTGAGGAAATAGGTATATCAATAGATCATAAGAGTAACATGAACATAAAGGCATGATATAGCATGATTATCATAACATGAATATATGACAACAACATTTAACAAGATATTAGCATGAGCCAAGGATCATTACACATGGAGTATGAGTAAACCCTCATTGAACTTGAATTAGCATGAGTAAACCCTCATTTCACATGACTTATCAGGATACTAATATTTACCCAATGCATTGGAGCGCTATCAGGGCACACCCTTCTTAATCATTTCATTTCATGCATAAGTGTTCCACGTAGATTATACAACATGGATTCATTAAACATCATAATTTATTCCAAGAATAAGAGAGGTGGAATACATAAATGTAAGTCCTCAATAAACAAGTATAGTTTTATAAAGGTGAATAGCCTTGATAGATAAATGGGTATGGTATTCACTTACATGGTGATTTTTGAATGGTAAATTTTGGTTTAACTTTGGTATCATAACGACGTCAAATAGAAATTGTAAAATGCGTTGATGAGAGATAAAGGAGTATATAATCATTTATACATGAAATGGATAGTAAGGGGGTAATTTAAAATTATATCCCAACAAATTTTATTGAATTTAGATTCATAATATAAAATAATTTCTTAAATATAAATGAGGAGAGAGAAATCCCTTACAGAATTTTGGTATGGTAACGGGTGTACATGAGAGGAATTAGTGAGAGGGAAAGGGGTATATCATAATTAAAACATAATGAGAGAAGTATATGGGAGATGATAAATCATATAAAAAAATTTTTAATTGAAAATAAAATGGTCATAACAATATAAGGAAACTTGGACATAAATAAGGAAGGAAGGAAAGTGAGGATCCCTTACTTGAGTGTGTGACTTCAAGAGCTTGGGGAGGGGCTTATTGAGAGCTTGGGGCGCATTTTAAGGATTATAGAGTGAGGAGGGAAGAGTAGAGATGTGATAAAAGGGTTTTTAGTGAAGATAATTGGGATCTTGGGTGAGTTTATATAGGAAAAGAGTGGGGAATTCTTTAATATTTCACAAACTTGGGTTTTGGAATCTATATAATTAAATATTCAAAACCACAAACCAAACCATAGTTTTTCCCATTGTTTTTACCAAAGGGGATTGGAAAAAATTATTTTATAAGTAAAATTTTCTAACTTATTAAAATAATAGGCTTTATTATCTGGAGATGAGTCACACTCTCAAGGAAATCATTTTAAAATGTTAAAATATTTTGTAAGCCTTAAAGGGTCCACTAAGCCATAATAAAATTAATAAAACAAATCTAAAATTACAATATTTTAAAGGTGAAACATATATTGGAAGAATATATCTTTTATAGTTTTTTATTACATCACTATTTGGTCATTATGATGTCATAAAACACATTATATATTTAAATGGTATTTAATTTTTACCCAAAAATTCTACTGTCTCAAAAAATTATGAAAAATTCACCATTAGATAATTTTGACATCATAAATCCAAAAATAATATTCATTTTATTAAAATAATTTTCTAAATATTTGAATTTTTACTTATAAAATAAAAACCGACATTTATTGAAAATTCATGGGTTTTGACAAAAATAAATTTCAAACGTTAATAAAAATTACAATTTTATAAAAAATATATAATCATTTATATTTAAAAAGTTATTTAGTAATAATATTTTTTTTAAATATTATTTAATTAAAAATACATTAATTCATCAAAATATATTTCTTAATTGAATATTAACTAAAAATATTTTTTATGCTTTAAAAACCATTTACAAAGTTACAATAATAAAATGAATGTATATTATTTATAAAAAAAATTAATGCACATAATTATAGTTATATGGTCTTGTTAAATAACCCCTTATAACACCCACATAATACCTAAGGGTAAGGTGTGCAATGGTGACAAAATCTTGGGGCAACTTAGATAACATCGCTTGGGTGGTAATCTCTCTTAACTTACACTTCTCCTGTAGACGATTCCATTCAAGCATAATTTGTTGAAGCTAAGATTGGGATTGGTCCAGAGAGAATCCCAATTATGCTACCTCCTTCCCAAGCTCCGACAAATGGGCTTCGTATGGAGAAATTCTACTGGATGAGGCCATCACTTCCTTTGTCTGAGTAAATTGGATTTGTTAAAGCCCTGTATTTATACTTATCATGTGATCACTGTTCAATGGATATATTAGAAATGGTAATAATTATTAACGGTATTTTAAAATAAAAAAAAAACAAGGAAGTTTATATGTTTTATATAACCATTTTACATAATAAGATATTTAATTAGATCAAGAGGAATTTTCATTAATACAATTTTGGGTCGCTACAACATGAATCATATTAGAATCAAAGAACAGATCAATGAGAACATAAAATTGGAATAATACATGGTTTATTGGAATACACATAACAATAAAAAAATATTATTTCAAGGATACCCAACATGACATTCATGACATGTTAGGCTTGAGCTAACTGCTCATGTATCTGCTTCAGGCTTGGGATAACCTCCCATGTACCCTCTTTCAGGAATGGGTTGACCTTCTATATACCCTATTTAAGGTTTAGGACAACTTCCTAAGTACCCTTTTTAGTCCTGTGATAACTTCTATTGTATGATATTTTGGGCCTAGGATAACCTCATGTGTACTCTATTTTAGGCTCGGAATAAACTCTTATGTACCCAATGAACTCATAGAACATTTTTAATTACTCAATGAATTTAAGGGAGATATTTGTTCCTCCCAAAACATAATCCATACATTTTGGTTATATATGATCATAAAACATTGATCATATCATAACCCATAAAAAGGAAATGAGTTTCATAAACATTTCATCATAGTATAATATTTTGAAAAGAAACAGGTTTTATAAACATATTTCATCATAATCATAAATAATATAGAGAAATAATAAGTATGGTATCATTGTATCCAATCACTAAAAAATCTTAATTATCTTAAAAAGATGTCATCTTAGATGGAAAATTATTTTTAAATATTACTTGGATCATTTCTTGAGGAAAATAACCATTACACGTTAAAAACACATATTTAAAATCTAAAAATTTACAAAATATTAAAGAAAAAATATTCTTTGAAAAAAAAAGATTTTAAAATTGTAAATTTATATTTAAATCAATGAGTGTTTATGGTGGTGTAAAATACCATTTATTTTTTACTCGTTGAAACAAATATTCCTTTCACATTTTCTGTAAAAAGTCAAAAGATCCTTATTCTGAAAATGACAAGAAGATTCATTTTAATTTTTATTGTAATAATTAAATAATGGGTAAAATTTTATTTTAAAAAATCATTTTATAATTGTAAAATCTTTCTTTAAAACATTTTTAGGAAACATGGAAATATAATAAAAACAATTTTCGATCGAAGCGAGAAATACATTTGACTTTTCTTAAAAACGTTCTTTCAGTCTCTTGAGTACTGAAAAAGAAAAAAATGGAATGGAAATAAGTATTATATTGAAATAAATAGGGGATAATAAAATAAATTATTGTATTGATATATTTATCTTAATATTTCATCCTTGGAATCATAATCATGAGCAATCCCGATAAATAATGATATTGTAGTATAAAACATTTACCACTTTGGTAATGTTTGAATTGTAAGACGCATGAAAGAAATAACCTTATATATATATTTAAATCCCCATAATTTTCTGAAGAATAATAATAAAATACATTCAATTCATATTATAATCTACAAAAAAGAAACAAGTTGTGAATATGGCATGTGTCCCACAGAAATAAAATTGAGACAAAAATCCCCTTATCTCAAGTCTCGACTTTCTTTAAACATGTTCAAACCTCATGTATAATAAATATAAGTTTATTATAAATATATTATAGAAATATTATCATATGTATCATACTATATATGATTTAATTATGAACGTTTCTTACCCATTTATTAATAATTTCCTATTAAAAATCATGTTTTGGGTAATAAGTGCTTCGTTTTTCATGCATGTTTTGGTTTGGTATTTTTGATCCTTTTACTTTAATCATGTTTCCATAATCAACATAATTTTAATAGGGATATATATATCACATATATTCATTATATATTTATTTATAATAGTCTATAAAGGTTAGATATAGAAAATTAATTACACCATCCATGGAGAAGGTAGGTCGTATGTATGCATGAAAGCTATTTCCATTTTCTCGACAGATAGAACGAAAGAACGGTAAATATTTATTTAACAATATAGAATCATTTTTATATTATATATATCATATATATTCATTATATATAACATCATTACCATCCATTTCAAAATAAAATAAAAAAAACAGGTCACATCACTTCGTGGAAGCGGTAGTCGACACGTACACACAAGCGACATTATAGTTTTCCAATAGATTTCAAGGTAACAAGGAAGCTATGATATTATAATTAAAAAAGTATAATTATGTCACAAATATAATTTAAATATTTTAAATCTAAAATTATATCTAGTTTTCAGAGGTTGTGATGAAAAACAAATTATATCGATTTGCAAGACTGTAGTCTACCGTACACATAATCGACAATTTTGTTTCCTATTTTATGGAGGGAGAGATAGATATCGGTTATTCCATTAACATAATAAAATATCAATATATGGATAATATTCATGTTTTTATATCTTAATATTTGAATAATATTTGAAGGAGGTGGAATAATAAATAAAATAAAAATGTTCGATTAATAATGATTACCTCTTCTTCAAATAACCTCATTTGGTTATCACCAAAATCCTTCTTAGGAGGGTTTCCTAATAAAAATAAGTCCACTAGGATGTGTGGAGGGAAGAAAGAAATATATTTTTTCAGGGACTGTCCAAACCAAAATTCTTCCGGTGTAACACCTGGAGATTTTTTTTAAAATTAAGATATGTTCAATAGTTTATTCTACATGAAAAACTAAGCTTAATGACCTATGAAATATATTTCTTTAAATATATTATGGTACATACAACCCCGAGTATAAATGAACTATAATATAGTATACCATTATAACCTAGCCAATAAATTTGTGGGTATGAATATGAATAAATAAATTATGAGAAATATATGGTTTACATATGTAAAAAATAAATCCAATGGTTATATATTTATTATAAAATAAAATAAGAATCATTTGAAAAGAATAGAAATGTAAAAAAAATTATATTTTTCTAAAAGTCGGTTTCGTTATGCTTTCCGAACATAAATTAAAATTAATTTTTATATTTTTTATAATTTTTTTAAAAAAATTGAATTAATTTTTAATCCTTCATATCAAAATTAACATAGGGTGAAATTTTGGGATTTTTTGGAAAATATTTATTTTTTTAGTGAATAGTTAAAAATGAAATTTTTTGTAATTATTTCATTTATTTTCAATATATTAAGTAATTTAAAATTCCCATTATGTTTTTAATATTATTTAAATTAAAATAATTATTTTTTAATTATATTTAATCTACTTAATTACATTTTAATCATCCTCATATTGGATTTTAGTATAGGTTTTTTTAGGTTTGAAAACGATATTTTTTTGAAAACCATATTAAAGTGTATAATATTTCTCCATTTTATTTAGTTTAAAAACACATAATGAGGAATGATTTAAATGAGATATATATTATATATCAATTAATATGGATTCAAATTCTTATAATGATTATTACTAGTCATGGAGTTAATATAAAATCTTTTCTTTCTTGAAAAATAAACTTCTTCAAAACCCACTTTTTCATCAAATATAAGGGTTTAATTTTAAATTAAATTCCTAACAATATATGAATTTAATTTGATAAAATATATTCCACATTTGGAATCATAATAATTTATATTATCTAATAAGTTCAACTTTATTTTTTAGTATAATGAATATTGAAAACAATAAAAATATTTTACCACTGTTAAGGTAAAAACGGATTTACCTAGGGTTAAAATAAAAATATAAGTGTAAAAATGACCTAGAAACTTTTATAAAATCTATTGGATGTCCATATATAGACCATATAATCTCTAAGTCTCAATAGTGGTCCATTTTTGAGTCGTCTAGCATGTGAAAAATGTCAGTATCACTTTTATTTCAAAAATTACAGGGGTGCCACTCACCTCACTTATAAAAGGCCACCCACTCTCCTCACCTATTAAAACCTTAAAGCACTTTTGGTTAGGATAATACATATAAAAATAAATTACTTACTTACCTGAACAAATACTACAATCTTTTTTTTGATCAAAAATCCATTTTAAGAAGGCTTTTGGTGCTGACCTAAGGAGGTTGTCTGAAGAAGAGGTATCATGCTTACTTGAGAATGTTTATTTAATATTTCTTAAACATCCTTAAAATATTCTTAAATTATGATGATATAATAAAAATAGTATCTATAATATAATTAGATGTTATTTTTTAGTGGAATAACCTAAATCTATCTCTTCTTCTATTAAATGGGAAATTAAATCATCATTCGTGTGTATGGTGGACTGTTGCCTCACAAACCAATATAATTCATTTTCATCATAGTCTCTCACAAATTGTTATAATGATGGATTTAAAGTATATATATATATATATGATATTTGTACCATGATTATACTCCTTTAATGTAAAGACCTGGATTTTTTCATGTAATTTTTTTAATTACATGGGACAATTCTAAGGCTGCGAAATCTGATGGCGTTTGATTACGATGTCTTGTGTGCCCAGAGAGGAATTTCAAACATTCTTTGAGGTACGTTCAGTAAACGTGTGAGTGGGAAATCCTAACTTTTGAACTAGTGCTCAGAATTGAAATCTGAGGGCACTGTAGAAATCGCAGTGCTGAGATTTGCTTAAGGGAGGTTTAACCTCGACCGTAGTGGGTCGAGGAGGAAAGTTGTTTTTGCATTTATCATGGATAAATAAATAAATAAAAATATTTTATTTTATTTTTAAAAACATCCTTCCACCACACTTTTAAGTTTTTATGGTGGGGATCATAGGTGTGGTCGAGCATTTAATGAAGGTCATTAAATGCTTGGTTACACAATGGTTGTGTAACCACCCTTCGTGTGATTAATGAGGCTCAATAATTACACCAATTAATGAACCTTTTAATCACATGTTAGAGAGTTGAACTCTAGCGTGGTGTTTTAGAAAATCATTGGAAAAGGCTTGATCTTGGGAGGATTCTTGAAGAAGAATGAATCCCCTCACCAAGGAAGAACTGAATAATGATGATTGAGTGGTGTCATTAGAGGCTTGTTGCGGGAATGACAAACACCAAATCTTCCTCAAACGCAGAAGTTTTCCAATGATCCTGAGGTAGGGTTATTATTTGGATTATTTTTAAAAGAAATGTTGAATATTATTCTTACCTTATGTTATCAATCTAATGTGGATGGAATGGGCCAAACGAACAAGGCATGGAACCTCCTCTACTTTTTTGATCTATGCGTTCTTCACGGACTTTTTATTCGGCTTGGATGGAACCCGGAACAAAGGTTCAAGCGGAGAAGAGGGCATCTCGAGGACCTTCGGGTGAAAAAATAGGCCACCGAAGCTCACCTAGCGACCCATGGAAGACCGTCAGTGCCGCACTGGCACAACGACGCTGGCAACCGGTGCTAGCGGGGGTGATGGCGGCGGCCGACACCGGCCGACCGTGAAGGAGGTGGCGGTGCACCATTGTTTGCCACTGGTGAAGGGGGTCGTGACATATAGTTGCGGCGGACAGCATCGGTCAGCACCATCCGACCACAAGCAGAGGTGAGAGGTGCACCGTTGTGCACCAATGAAGATGGTTGTGGCTCAGAAGCCACGACGGAGGGTCAGGACCTGCTCCCTGGTGGTCCCTCGGGCGACCTAGCGGTGCCATGTGGCACCGCCATTCCTCCTTCCAAACGGGGGATCCGTTTCCCCCCTCCCATGCTAGCTAGGGTAGTCCTCATCCAGTGGGTCGTACCCTCCACAGGCCGGGCCCTAGGAGCCCAGCGGGCCGCGCCCCCCGTGGGCTGGGCCACACCCCTCTATGGGCCTGGCCATGCCAGCCCAGCCCACCGCAGCCCAGCCCAACCAGGCCTGCCTAGGACGGTTCGGGCTAGGCTGGGTTGGTTCAACCTGAACCGGGTCATTTTGGCCCAAACGAGGTCGGGTCAGGTCGGTCCAACTGGGTCGGACCGGACCCGAACCCATCCAAGCCCAGTTTCTCTTACAGGGCCTTGTCTCCTAAATCAGAAGTTTGTTTGAAGAACCGTCTACAGAGCTGGAACCCTTGGAATGAGATGGTCCTTTTGGTATACTCCACTTGAATTTTGGATAAAGTTGTGGTACGGATGGGTTGGATTGTACCTGAATCCAACCGAGCCCCCGGTACTAAAACTCTTATAAGTCACAGACCAGGTGTCCGATTGACGCGCCGTCTATCGCATTAGAACCCTTACGACATGTCGGTCCTTTGGGATACTTTTTCATGGAACTTAGTGGCGGTTGAGGTATGACCTATGGCTTTAGGAGAAGATCCACCTGGAATCAAGCTTTCTTAGTGTGTGAATCTAGTGGCTGGTTGTAACATGAAGAAAGAACATCGATCTTATGTGAGTTAGCATATATAGATCCTATGTGGGTAAGTATCTATTGATCCTATGTGGGTTAGTGCTCAGCGATCCTGTGTGGGTTAGCACTCACTGATCCTATGTGAGTCAGCATCTACTAATCCTGTGTGGGTCAACAGCAGAGCTTCTCGATAGAATAAGATGATCCAGCTATATATCTAATCATATGTACTTCTGTACTTAAGTTATACCTGGTGTGATCTGAGTCTTTACCTTTGTGGTACTTTTACCTTCATGGTGTTACCTTCATGGTGTTACCTTTGTGGTATTCTCCCATTGTGGATCAGTTGTGCAAATGGCTTAAAAGTTGGAGCCTTATGTTTCCTTAGGAATGAGACATGTATATTTGGATAAATTAGGTATATGTATGGGGATATACATAAGTAGAGTTGATGACTGCTTCGTGCTTTGGTATTGAGGTCTTTCTTTGTGGGTTTTCCTTTATGGAAATCTGGGAGACCTTCAGGGGTCTCGGGGTCCCTACTGAGTATTGTTAAACTCACCCCTGCACAGGCTATTCCCGCACCTTACTGTGTCTTGTGAAGAAAACGAACAATGTTGATCGAGGCTGAGGGAGCTAGGACTGGATGATGCTCAGAGGTGGACCATTTGACGTGATGTATTATAGTGACTACTGATCATGAGATGTACCTACCTGTTAGTTAGGATCCTTGGTGGATGAATACATGAGCTGTTTTTATATTGCTGTTGTATTTTTTAGTTGGGCTTGTATCCCAAACCCCTTTACTTACAGTACTCACTCTTTCACTATATAGTTTTACTTCTTGTTTTTCTTCCTGTTTTGTGCTTGGACTGTGTGTTTGCAGGTTTAAAGTTAATGCCTTCCCATTTATAAGGATATGCCTTTCCAGTTATAGTCTTCAGCCCTGAGCCTATGGAAGGAGGGATTGGAGTAGTCACGACATGGGCCCCGGGGGACGAGTTGTGACAAAGTGGTATCAGAGGAGTTGGTTCTACCAAATAACTAGGACTATGATCTTTTTGATGTGGAAATAGTGTTATGTGTTATGAATGTGTTTTTTAGTTTTGGGAATCTAGTGTTGGTATGGTGGATGACGTATCCATACACCAGGACCCTAAATTCTGATTTCTGACCCTGTGCACAAAAACACTGATTGCATGTGTTTTGGAAATGTTTCTACATTGATCTCTTTGAGTCAGCTAACCAGGTATAACTTAATGACTGTGGTGCACCTATTTCTTTTCAGTATGCCACCACGTAGACAGCCATCCAGGGTTACCAAGAGAGTACATGATGACGGCCCACCGAGCGATGAGGCCTTGGTGCAGGGCCCTCTTACGACGTTATCACCACCATGTGGTGTACCAGCAGCACCACTACCTGTTGGGAAGTCATTGCCACCATCTCAACCAGTAGATGGTGCATGCCGACTGAGCGTGTTTCACGAGTTTTAGCGGCAGAGGCCTCCAAGGTTCTGAGGCGAGATGGATCTGCAGGCGGCTGAGGACTGGCTAGAGGCTGTGGCTAGAGTTTTTCACCTAGTTGGGACACCAGTCGACCAGATGGTGATCCAAGCTGCCAACCTTTTCCAGGGAGCAGTAGGGAGATGGTGGAGCCTAATTCTCTAGATACACGACAAGGTGACCCTCACCTAGGTAGAATTTGAGGTCCTTTTTTAGGTCAGAGTTCATCCCAACGACTCTACTCTCAGTGCGTATACAAGAGCTGCTACACTTAAGGCAGGGCAGAATAACCGTGGCCCAGTACTCGGCGAGGTTAACTGATCTCTCTCGCTACTCCACCAAAATGGTACAAGAACATTTCCTCAGGTCCCAGACCTTTGAGCAGGGTATCTGACGGGAGATCAGAGCATCGATGATATCGATCATCATTCCGACATAGGCTGGGGTGCTAGAGAGAGCACTTTTAGTGGAGAGATTTCTAGCTAAGCAGGCATCGACAGCGAGAGCCACCACCAGACGTCAGGTAGCAGATTTATCTGCAGCATAAAGTATATGGATGACCTAGAGGCCCATGTGGGCCAGACCTTCTGGTGGTTGACCTTAGGATACATGGTCAGTGGTGTGGGGATCAAAGGACAGAGGAGGACAGATGAGGAGAAGGCAGTGCTACTCATGCGGCGGGCAAGGTCACATGGCTCGCGACTGCCTGACCCGCCATATGGATGACCTGAATATGGTCAAGGGACCTCCGAAGTAGAGGAAGAGATTTTATCGGGGATGTCCTAAGGAAGTAGGCGGACGTGGAAAATGAGTTTTCCATGTAGAAGGCAGTGGGTGGTGATTCTAGGTTCTACCGAAACCACCTCTAGGTAGTCCACCCTGACCACAGGGAGCAGGAGGACAGGGATGAGCTCAGCTCTAGGCAGTTGAGGCCTACAACCATGGTGCTCCGGAGATGATTCAAGGTATGATCTGTGTCTACTCCACCCTAGCTTCAATACTTATAGACATAGGTGTTAGTCAATCTTTTATTTCCACAACGCTCGTTCAGAGTTCAGATAATCTGGTGGATCCGTTGGATCGATCCTTACAACTATAGGATCCTACGGGAGGGGATTCGATGATTACACACTAGTGTCGGTAGTGTGAGCTTACTCTAGGAGGTGAGAGATTTGGCTGTGATCTTCTAGTAGCAGCTTCTAGGAATTATGACATCATCTTGGGTATGGACTAGTTATCTATAGTCCATGCTCAGATTGACTGCATTAGGTGCAAAGTGTGTTGCGTCCACGAATATGGGACCAGGTTTTCCTTTAACAACAAGCAAGGAACCTTTTCATCATAGGATGGACTTAACCGGAGGAGGTTGCAGCCGATCACTCATCAGTTGGCTAGCCTTACCCTCGGAGCATTTGATGTTGAGAGTCTAAGATATCTTGTAGTGGTGGACCAATATGTTGATGTCTTTTCGGATGATGTTTTGGGACTACCGCCTCATAGAGAGGTGGAAATTTACATCGACGTATACCCTGGGATGACACTGATATATACACCAACATATAGGATGGCTCTCGCAGAGCCTCATGAGTTATGAGTACAGTTGGAGGACTTTCATTGGAAGGGGTTCATAAGGCCCTGTTTTTCTCCATGGGAAACCCTGATTTTGTTCTCCAAGAAGGCAGATGGGAGTTTGAGACTCTGTGTGGACAATCGGTGCCTGAACCAGGTGACCGTGAAGAACAAGTATCCACTTATGAGGATTGATGATCTTTTCGATCAACTGAAGGGAGCTAGTTGGTTTTCGAAGATAGAACTCAGATTAGGCTATCATCAACTTAGGGTACGGGATGATGATGTGTAGAAGATGGCCTTCAGATGTTGGTATGGCCACTATGAGTTCTTGGTTATACCATTTGGTGTGACCAACTCCCCTACAGTGTTCATGGGACTCATGAACAGGATATTTCAGCCATACCTTGATCGCTTTGTGGTGTACTTCATCATTGACATCTTGATATACTCGTCGTTGGAGGAAGAGAATGTCTATCATTTGTAGATAGTTCTAGATACACTTAGAGAGAACTATCCTTATGGTAAGCTCTCGAAGTTCTAGTTCTAGATACGGGAGGTCCACCTTATAGGACACATTATCTTAGAGGCCGGAGTTTCAGTGGATCTGGAAAATATAGAGGTTGTTCTTTCTTGGTAGCCACCCAGGAGTGTAACTAAGGTGTGGAGATTCCTAGGGTTTGCTGGGTACTACCGGAGATTCATACCAAAATTTTCTAGAGTTGATACACCATTTTCAGCATTGAAAAAGAAGGGATAGCCCTTCATATTGATGGAGAGATGCTAGTAGAGATTTCAGGAGCTGAGGTAGAGACTGACGAGTGCCCCCATCTTGAGGCTACTAGAAGAAGGAATTGGGTATGTAGTCTACTACAACACATCAGGGACCAGACTTGGATGTGTCCTGATGTAGGAGCGACAAGTGATCACTTATGGTTTAAGACAACTGAGAGAAAATGAGTAGAACTCTGCTAACCATGACCTAGATCTAGCAGTAGTAGTCTTCTCCTTGAAGATGTGGCGACCCTACTTGATGGGTGAACGATTTACTGTTTACTCTAATCACAAGAGTCTCAAGTATATCTTCTCACATAAGGACCTAAACCTGAGACAACGGTGATGTATAGAGTTCCTCTAGGACCATGACATTGAGATAGTATAAACTCCTAGAAAGGGGAACGTAGTATCAGACACACTCAGTAGGAGGTCCGGTTTATAGCTGCTGAGTGAGGCGATAGAGTAGCTAGCCGCGTTACAGATATCCTTTGTGGATAGAGATAGAGTATTCTACCTTCAGTCTATGACTTTCACTCCCCCACTTCTTCCACAAGTTCAGGAGGCACATATTGGGTACATTGACTACGAGGCTCGACGTTCCCATATATCCTCAGTACATGCACCTGATGGATTTTCTGAAGGTGGGGAGCATGTCATCCTCTTTAGAGGATGCACCCTGGTACTAGTGGCGCTATGAGAGGTGGTGTTGAGAGAGTTCCATACGTCCCCTCTGGCGGTACAACCTGGTGCAGCGAAGATGTACAAGGACCTCCGGCATCAGCACTGGTGGCCAGGGACGAAGAAGGAAGTGGCAGAGTTTGTTTTACGATTCCTCGCTTGTTAGCAAGTGAAGGTCGAGCATCAGGTTCCAGAAGGCTTAGAGAAACCACTAGAAATTCTAGAGTGGAAGTGGGATGGTATTTACATAGAATTTGTGACATGGATTCCACGTATGTCCAGGGTAAATGATTCCATCTGGGGGGTCGTTGAAAGACTCACCAAGTTGGCCCACTTCCTACCCATCTGAGAGCAAGGATCAGAAGAGAGATTAGGATGCCTCTACGTACATAATATTGTATGACTTCATGGGGTGACATCGATGATTGTCTCTAACCGTGAAATAAGTTTTACATCCAAGTTGTGGAGGGGATTATAGGAGGTGTTCGAGACTCAGCTATGTTTGAACACCGCCTTTCATCCGCAGACAGATAGTCAGACAGAGCAAACCATTCAGACACTAGAGGAAATGCTTCGTGCTTGCGTCCTAGATTTTGGCCACAGTTGGGAAGATCACTTTCCCTTGGTGGAGTTCTCATACAACAATATCTATCAATCCACCATCGGTATGACACTATTTGAGGCCTTATACGGTCGAACTTGAAGATCACCTCTATGCTAGACAAACCCAGGGGAGTCTACACTTATGGGTCCAGAGTTGGTACGGGCTACCATTGAGAATGTGCAGATCATCCAAGAGCAGATGAAGACTGAACAGAGCAGGCAGAAGTCTTATGCTGATAGGAGACGGAGACCTTTGTAGTTGGAAGAGGGAGAACATGTCTTCCTACAGGTCTCACCTTGATGAGGTTTGCTGTAAAGACCCGTAAATTTCAAGGAAATTTTTTTTCTTAATTTTCTTTGGAATTTTACAAGAGCGCAGTTTTTGACGGCACCTGATTCCGAGGCCCGGTGTGCCCGAAATCATTTTCCGAAGTTTGGCTCGGGTACGTTCAGTGAACGGACGAGTGGGTTTTTCTAACTTTTGAACTGGTGCCTGGAATCGAATTCTGAGGGCACCGATGAAATCGCAGCGCTGGTATTCGCTTAGAAACGCCTTTTCCGGAGTTGCGTTTTCTCGGGTGTGGTTTTTAATTTTCGGACATAAAGTTAAGAAATAAAATAATTTTACGACAACTTTATTTTATTTCACTTAAGCCACTTGGAAGCCACTTGAAGCCACTTAAAGACGGATTAAACTGAGTTGATCCGGATAGGATGCTATCCAGAAATATCCTACCCCCTTGGTAGGATATTTGTGAGGTGGGGCCCACACGAGCCCCGCCGTTTCTTTCCGCTAAGTAACGCAGCCACGAAAACCCGTCATTATGAAATTCAACTGACGCGTTTTCTTAAATTATTAACAGACCATTTAATTGGGCGGTTTATTTCATAAATTAAATGAGCTGTTTCTTTCGTTGAATTAATTCAAAGAATTGATGAGTCGTTACTTACCATTTTTCGTGTGTTGGCATAATAGTAAAATAAGACCAACCAGTCTTTTGGAAGTTTGCGCGTTGAGAGGATTTGATAGAATCCTTGTATCTTCTTTCTCCTTTGCGAAGAACGCGAAGAACGCGAAGAACGCGAAGAATGTCGTCATCCGTGGAAATCGACGACGCTCTAATCCGAGATGTTCTTCCCCGCCCCGATCTCTGATCACCAACCGTTTGAGGTGAGTGATTTCGGGTTTCTTCTAAAAGTTCTTTGTGGTTTAAAACGAAACATGGATTTAATTATTTATAATTAAAATCTGTTGTTTCTTGGTCCGTCGAGTTCGTCGACGCTATGCCAGATTCTGCGACGACGCGACGCCCTTCCCCGACGATCTCCACCTTCCGCGACGAGCAATTTCGCGAAGAACGCTCACGCGTGACGACTACGAGGTAGGGATTTTATTTTTGGAATTACCCCTTTTTATTATTCCCGTAAATGTTTCTTTAAAAAGTTAAAGAACCGGTTTCGTGAACAATTTAATATTTATTAAAATTGTTGTTTCCTGTGTGGAATAAAAAATCTCCCGTTGATTATATCTAACGCGGAGGGTGCGGGCCAAACGAACACGGCCCGACGACCCTTCGCCATTCTTCATTCTTGTGCGGATTGACGGGCGATGACGGAACGTGCCGCAATGGAGGTTTGATGATTCTACAGTGAAGAACGAGTCCCGAGAGGAGCAACGGCGCAGACGGGAAGAAAATCGGGCCACCGGAGCGACTCCGGCGGCCCGCGGAAGCCGGCGGCGGCGCCCGGCGCGCCGCCGGATGAGACCGCCGTGGCACCGGCCGTGACGGCGGTGCTCGCGGGACGCGGCTGAAGCCGCGTCCGGGCACCAGGGAGACACCCCGCGGGTGTCGCGGGGGTGTCACACGGGGGGCGGCGGCTCCCCCCCCCTGCGTCACTCGGGACGCGGCTTCAGCCGCGTCCGGCTGTCTGGCCGACACCCCGCGGGTGTCGCGGGGGTGTCACGGGGGGCGGCGACTCCCCCCACGTCGGCCGCTCGGCCGCTCGGCCGAGCCGGGCCGGGTTCGGCCGACCTAGGGGGGGTCGGGCCGGGTTGGCCCGGGCCCAGAACCCCCGTCTTCGGACGGTTTTCGTTCAAATGGATGTATCTTGAGCTAAGGGCCTCCAAAAGACTTTCTGTCAGCGGCAACGCGATCCTTGGATCGATACGGTCGTTTCGGTATATCGCACTCAAGGTTTCGGAATACTTTGAGTTCGGTCGGGTTGGTTTGTACACGAAACCAACCGGGACCTCGGAGCGGAAACGCTCATATCTTGAGCTACGGACGTCCGATTGAAACACCGTCAGCTTTGTTGAGTTCCTCTAGGTGAGATGGATATTTTGGCATACTCTGCTCGAGGTTTGGGCCCAGATGGAGTACGGTCGGGTTGGTTTTGCCTTAAAAACCAACCAGGCCCCTGGGACGAAAAAACCAATAACTCTCAGACTGGACGTCTGATTGACGGGCCGTCTGCGACGTTGAGTTCCTGTTGATGATACGGAACTTTTGGATACATCAACTTCGGACTTTGTGACAGTTGATGTATCGGCCTCTCGGCTCGTGGAGCGGACCCTCCCGAACGAGCTTGCTGTGTGCGGGAACCCTAGTGCTGGCTGCGACTTCGACGACGACGTTTGTGCAGAGATCCTCAGTGGACTGCGACGATAAAGAGTGCTGGTCTTGTATCCTATGTGGGTCCCAGCTTAGATTATTCAATACTGGTCTTGTATCCTATGTGGGTCCCAGTATAGATGAATCAATGAAGAGTGCTGGTCTTGTATCCTATGTGGGTCCCAGCTTAGATAACTCAGTGCTGGTCTTGTATCCTATGTGGGTCCCAGCCATGATGGTCTTGTATCCTATGTGGGTCCCAGCTTAGATGATTCAATACTGGTCTTGTATCCTATGTGGGTCCCAGTATAGTTGAATCAATGAAGACAGATGGTCTTGTATCCTATGTGGGTCCCAGTTGTGCTGGTCTTGTATCTTATGTGGGTCCCAGCTTAGATGATTCAATACTGGTCTTGTATCCTATGTGGGTCCCAGTATAGATGAATCAATGAAGAGTGCTGGTCTTGTATCCTATGTGGGTCCCAGCTTAGATGACTCAGTGCTGGTCTTGTATCCTATGTGGGTCCCAACCGTGCTGGTCTTGTATCCTATGTGGGTCCCAGCATAAACGAAACAATGAGGACAGCTGGTCTTGTAACCAATGTGGGTCCTAGCTTAGATGATTCAGTATCTATGTATGATCATCTCTTTCACCTTTTCGATGATGTATACCTGTGTGAGATGATTCTTCTGTTACTCTCCTTTGTGGATTGTGTTGAGCTATCCTGTGTGGATTTACTGTTTACTCTCCTTTGTGGATTGTGTTGAGCTATCCTATGTGGATTTACTGTTTACTCTCCTTTGTGGATTGTGTTGAGCTATCCTGTATGGATTTACTGATTACTCTCCTATGTGGATTGTGTTGAGCTATCCTGTGTGGATTTACTGTTTACTCTCCTTTGTGGATTGTGTTGAGCTATCCGGTGTGGATTTACTGTTTACTCTCCTTTGTGGATTGTGTTGAGCTATCCTGTGTGGATTTACTAATTACTCTCCTATGTGGATTGTGTTGAGCTATCCTGTGTGGATTTACTGTTTACTCTCCTTTGTGGATTGTGTTGAGCTATCCTATATGGATTTACTGTTTAATCTCCTTTGTGGATTGTGTTGAGCTATCCTGTGTGGATTTACTGTTTACTCTCCTTTGTGGATTGTGTTGTGCTATCCTATGTGGGTATACATTTTTCTTTCCTGTGTGGACTGAGTTGTGCTTGGGCTCGGACGTTGGATCCGAACAGGAATTGATGACTTAGGTATATGTATGGGAATATACCTAAGCAGTGTCGGTTGTTACTTTGTGATTGTATCTTTCCTTTGTGGTTTATCCTTTGTGGATTTTGGGAGACCTTCGGGGGTCTCGGGGTCCCTACTGAGTAGCTTATACTTACCCCCGCATGGGCTATGCCCGCACTTCGTGGTGTTGGTTGCAGACGACGGGCAACGCTGATCGAGGTGGAGGCGTGCGGAGCAAGACGGTACCTGGAGGTGGACCACTGGGCGGGACGTACTCAGAGTGGACGGCTGGAACGAGGAGATGTGGAGGCTATCTGTACCCACCCTTCATGTGGGACTTCCAGAGGACAGCTCGACGCTGCGGCTTTTCCTTTCAGTTGCTGTTTTTCCTTTCAGTTGTACTTTACAGTTGGGCTTGTATTTCCGGCCCGTTTTACTTCCAGCACAGCTTGTTACAGTTTTACTTAGTTTTTACTTTTCCGCTTTCTTACTCTGTGGTGCTTGTTTACCTTTCAAAGGCAATGCCTTCCCTTCTTGTTGGGATATATGCCTTGGTGCTAGTCGTCAGCCCCTGGCCTATGGAAGGCGGGCTTGGGGTACTCACGGCACGGGCCCCAAGGACGGGTCGTGACAAATTGGTATCAGAGGCGGTCGGTTCTACCACAGAATCTGATCTTTCTTCTATGTGAAGCAATAGTTTTTAGCGTATTGGGTGTGATTATCAGTCCAGGGAGTCCAGTGTTGGTGCGGCGGCCGACGTATCCATACACCAGGATCCTGACTTCTGATTTTCGACTTAATGCACGAAAACATTGATTGCATGTGTGTTTCAAGTTTTCTTTGTGATTACTTGTGTCAACTCACCAGGTATAATGTTCTGACCGTGGCGCACTTGTTTCCTTTTCAGGATGGCCCCACGATGGCAGCCAGCTAGGGTTCCGAGAGTGGAGCATGATGATAGCCCACTGAGCGACGAGGCCTCGGTGCAGGGCTCCTTGTCAGCAGAGGCACCGACGGTACCTTTACCCGTCGAGCCGCCGATGCTTCCCGCCACGACCGCTGACGATGCACATCGCCTTGGAGCTCTGCATGAGTTCCAGCACCAACGACCACCCAGGTTTCGTGGGGAAACAGACCCCCAGGCAGCCGAGGACTGGCTGGAGGCGGTCGTGCAAGTTTTCAGGCTAGTGAGGACACCAGCAGACCTCATGGTGTTCCTCGCAGCGAGCATCCTGCATGCGACAGCAGGCAGATGGTGGAGCTTGATGCTCCAGGTTCACGACGAGACATCTCTTCTCTGGACGGACTTTGAGAGCATCTTCCGCTCCGAGTTCATCCCAGCCACCCTCCGTGCGGTGCGCATCCAAGAGCTGCTACAGCTACGGCAGGGCAGTATGACAGTGGCCCAGTACTCGGCGAGATTTACTGATCTCTCGCGCTACTCCACAGATATGGTACGGGACCCGTTCTTCCAGGCCCAGACCTTCGAGCAGGGACTGAGTCATGAGATCAGGGCTTTGATGATCTCCCTCAACATTCCGACACAGGCAGAGGTGTTGGAGAGAGCCCTTCTAGTGGAGATTTTTCTCGCCGAGCAGGCTCCAGTGACAGGACCCTCCGCAGGATGGCCCGTAGCAGGGTCTTCTGCAGCTGGCAGTAGACATGTGACGCAGAGGTTCAAACGGGCCAAACCATCATATGGGCAGTCTCAGGATGAAGATTCGGTTGTGCGGGGCACCCAAAGGAGAGCCAGCTACGCGAGGGGCAAACATTGTTACGCATGCAGTGGGCAAGGTCACATGGCTCGAGACTGCCCGACTCGTCTTGCAGATGAGCAGCAGGTGGTAGAGGGACCTCCCAGACATAGGTTCGGCCACGGTGGTCCGCAGGGTGTAGGCGGACGAGGCAGAGGAGCTGACCGAGTAGCTGATGGTGGGAGACACTTCGAGGTGTTGCCACCACCACCACCAGGAGGTCCACCCCGACCGCAGGGAGTAGGTGGACATGCGAGAGCTCAGCTTCAGGCAGCCGAGGACTTCGATCATGGAGCTCTAGGAGCAGATGGACAGGAGCAGAACTAGTGGATACGTCCTTTGTACTTCTAGTTCCTTGTTGCTATTGTGTAGCGTCTTTGTATTATGAGCTGCAATAATAAAAGATGCATACCTTTGTGATGTTTTCATTCCTGTCCTCTTTTGTGTTGTTACTAATAGGTTCCAGTTTTGACTATTGACTTGACCCTCATTTGTGAGACATCTACTGGAGGAGACCCAGTTACCACACACTGATACCGACAGTGTGACTCAACCCTTGGAGGCGAGAGTAACGGTTGGATCTCTTGGTAGTAGCGTCGAGGCCTTACGACGTCATCCTTGGTATGGATTAGTATCATCCATGTCGGGATTGACAGTATTAGGCAAAGAATGTGGTTCATCCAGGGGCGGATGAGTACAGCTCAGAGCCAGCAGAAGTCATATGCTGACAGGAGGCGGAGGCAACTAGAGTTCGAGGATGGCGACCACGTCTTCTTGCAGGTCTCACCTCGACGTGGTTTGCAGAGTTTTGGCCGAGGCGGAAAGTTGTCTCCATGCTTCATCGGGCCTTTCCAGGTCCTCAGCAGGATTGGAGAGGTGGCTTATCGCTTGGATCTGCCACCTCAGTTGCACCGGGTGCATGACGTCTTCCACGTGTCCCAGCTAAGGAGATACGTGCACGACCCGACGCAAACCTTTGACTATGGGGAGCTAGACGTGGATGATGGGGAGACTTTTGTGGAGGTCCCAATGGAGAATGAGGATCGACAGGAGCGGGTCCTACGTGGACGATCGATTCCTCTAGTGTGCATCAAATGGCAGCACGGTAACCTCCAGATAGCACTTTGGAGCGGGAGGCTCAATTGCGTGCTCAGTACCGCCTTTGTTTCCCTAGTTTGTGTTGAAGCTTTACGGGGACGTAAAGCCCTGTGGTGGGAGTAATTTAAAGACCCATAAATTTAAAGGAAACTTTTTTTCTTAATTTTCTTTGGAATTTTACAAGAGCGCAGTTTCTGACGGCACCTGATTCCGAGGCCCGGTGTGCCCGAAATCATTTTCCGAATTTTGGCTCGGATACGTTCAGTGAACGGACGAGCGGGTTTTTCTAACTTTTGAACTGGTGCCCAGAATAGAATTCTGAGGGCACCGATGAAATCGCATCGCCGGTATTCGCTTATAAATTCCTCTTCCGGAGTTGCGTTTTCTCGGGTGTGGTTTTTAATTTTCGGGCTTAAAGTTAAGAAATAAAATAATTTTACGACAACTTTATTTTATTTCACTTAAGCCACTTGAAGCCACTTAAAGACGGCTTAAACTGAGTTGATCCGGATAAGATGCTATCCAGAAATATCCTACCCCCTTGGTATGATATTTGTGAGGTGGGGCCCGCACGATCCCTGCCGTTTCTTTCCGCTAAGTAACGCACCCGCGAAAACTCATCATCATGAAAGTCAACTGACGCGTTTTCTTAAATTATTAACAGACCATTTAATTGGGAGGTTTATTTCGTAAATTGAATGAGCTGTTTCTTTCGTTGAATTAATTCAACGAATTGATGAGTCGTTACTTACCCTTTTTCATGTGTTGGCATAATAATAAAATAAGACCAACCAGTCTTTTGGAAGTTTGCGCGTTGAGAGGATTTGACAGAATCCTTGTATCTTCTTTCTCCTTTGCGAAGAACACGAAGAACGCGAAAAACGCGAAGAACGCGAAGAATGCCGTCATCCGTGGAAATCGACGACGCTCTAATCTGAGACGTTCTTCCCCGCCCCGATCTCCGATCACCAACCGTTTGAGGTGAGTAATTTCGGGTTTCTTCTAAAAGTTCTTTGTGGTTTAAAATGAAACATGGATTTAATTATTTATAATTAAAATCTGTTGTTTCTTGGTCCGTCGAGTTCGTCGACGCTACACCGGATTCTGCGACGACGCGACACCCTTCCGCGACGACGCGACGATCTCCACCTTCCGCGACGAGCAATTCCGCGAAGAACGCTCACGCGCGACGACTACGAGGTAGGGATTTTATTTTTGGAATTACCCCTTTTTATTATTCCCATAAATTTTTCTTTAAAAAGTTAAAGAACCGGTTTTTTGAAAAATTTAATATTTATTAAAATTGTTGTTTCCTGTGTGGAATAAAAATTCTCCCGTTGTTTATATCTAACGCGGAGGGTGCGTGCCAAACGAACACGGCCCGACAACCCTCTGCCGTTCTTCGTTCTTGTGCGGATTGACAGGCAACGACGGAACGTGCCGCAACGGAGGTTTGATGATTCCGCAGTGAAGAACGAGTCCCGGGAGGAGCAACGGCGCAGATGGGAAGAAAATCGGGCCACCGGAGCGACTCTAGCGGCCCGCGGAAGCCGGCGGCGGCGCCCGGCGCGCCGCCGGATGAGACCGCCGCGGCACCGGCCGTGGCGGCGGTGCTCGTGGGACGCGGCTGAAGCCACGTCCGGCCACCAGGGAGACACCCCGCGGGTGTCGCGAGGGTGTCACGCGGGGGGCGACGGCTCCCCCCCCCCCCCCCCCCCCGCATCACTCGGGACGCTGCTTCAGCCGCGTCCGGCTGTCTGGCCGACACCCCGTGGGTGCCGCGGGGGTGTCACGCGGGGCGACGGCTCCCCCCGCGTCGGCCGCTTGGCCGAGCCGGGCCGGGCTGGCCGAGCCAGACCGGTCCGACCGGGTCGGACCGGGTTCGGCCGACCTAGGGGGGGTCGGGCCGGGTCGGCCCGGGCCCGGACCCCCCGTCTTCGGACGGTTTTCGTTCAAATGGTCGTATCTTGATCTACGGGCCCCCAAACGACTTTCCGTCAGCGGCAACGCGATCCTTGGATCGAGACGGTCGTTTCGGTATATTGCACTCAAGGTTTCAGAATACTTTGAGTTCGGTCGGGTTGGTTCGTACACGAAACCAACCGGGACCTCGGAGTAGAAACGCTCATATCTTGAGCTACGGACGTCCGATTGACGCACCGTCAGCTTTGTTGAGTTCCTCTAGGTGAGACGGATCTTTTGGAATACTCCGCCCGAGGTTTGGCCGCAGGTGGAGTACGGTCGGGTTGGTTTTGCCTTAAAAACCAACAGGGCCCCCGGGACGAAAAAGCCAATAACTCTCAGACTGGACGTCCGATTGATGCGCCATCTGCGACGTTGAGTTCCTGTTGACGATACGGAACTTTTGGATACATCAACTTCGGACTTTGTGACAGTTGATGTATCGGCCTCTCGATTCGTGGAGCGGACCCTCCAGAACGAGCTTGCTGCGTGCGGGAACCCTAGTGCTGGCTGCGACTTCGACGACGACGATTGTGCAGAGATCCTCAGTGGACTGCGACGATAAAGAGTGCTGGTCTTGTATCCTATGTGGGTCCCAGCTTAGATGATTCAATACTGGTCTTGTATCCTATGTGGGTCCTAGTATAGATGAATCAATGAAGAGTGCTGGTCTTGTATCCTATGTGGGTCCCAGCTTAGATGACTCAGTGCTGGTCTTGTATCCTATGTGGGTCCCAGCCGTGCTGGTCTTGTATCCTATGTGGGTCCCAGCTTAGATGATTCAATACTGGTCTTGTATCCTATGTGGGTCCCAGTATAGTTGAATCGATGAAGACAGCTGGTCTTGTATCCTATGTGGGTCCCAGCTTAGATGACTCAGTGCTGGTCTTGTATCCTATGTGGGTCCCAGCCGTGTTGGTCTTGTATCCTATGTGGGTCCCAGCATAAACGAAACAATGAGGACGGCTGGTCTTGTAACCAATGTGGGTCCCAGCTAAGATGATTCAGTATCTATGTCTGATCATCTCTTTCACCTTTTCGATGATGTATACCTGTGTGAGCCGATTCTTCTGTAACTCTCCTTTGTGGATTGTGTTGAGCTATCCTGTGTGGATTTAGTCTTTACTCTCCTTTGTGGATTTTGTTGAGCTATCCTGTGTGGATTTACAGTTTACTCTCCTTTGTGGATTGTGTTGAGCTATCCTGTGTGGATTTACTGATTACTCTCCTATGTGGATTGTGTTGAGCTATCCTGTGTGGATTTACTGTTTACTCTCCTTTATGGAGTGTGTTGAGCTATCCTGTGTGGATTTACTATTTACTCTCCTTTGTGGATTGTGTTGAGCTATCCTGTGTGGATTTACTGATTACTCTCCTATGTGGATTGTGTTGAGCTATCCTGTGTGGATTTACTGTTTACTCTCCTTTGTGGATTGTGTTGAGCTATCCTATGTGGATTTACTGTTTACTCTCCTTTGTGGATTGTGTTGAGCTATCCAGTGTGGATTTACTATTTACTCTCCTTTGTGGATTGTGTTGTGCTATCCTGTTTGGGTATACGTTTTGCTTTACTATGTGGACTGGGTTGTGCTTGGTCTCGGATGTTAGAGCCGAACGGGAATTGATGACTTAGGTATATGTATGGCCATATACCTAAGCAGTGTCGGTTGTTACTTTGTTATTGTATCTTTCCTTTGTGGTTTATCCTTTGTGGATTTCGGGAGACCTCCGGGGGTCTCGGGGTCCCTACTGAGTAGCTTATACTCACCCCTGCACGGGCTATGCCCGCACTTCGTGGTGTTGGTTGCAGATGACGGGCAGCGCTGATCGAGGTGGAGGCGTGCGGAGCAGGACGGTACCTGGAGGTGGACCACTGGGCAGGACGTACTCGGAGCAGACGGCTGGACCGAGGAGCTGTGGAGGCTATCTGTACCCACCCTTCAGGTGGGACTTCTAGAGGACGGCTCGACGCTGCGGCTTTTCCTTTCAGTTGCTTTTTTTCCTTTCAGTTGTACTTTACAGTTGGGCTTGTATTTCCAGCCCCTTTTACTTCCAGCACAGCTTGTTACAGTTTTACTTAGTGTTTACTTTTCCGCTTGCTTACTCTGTGGTGCTTGTTTACCTTTCAAAGGCAATTCCTTCCCTTCTTGTTGGGATTTACGCCTTGGGGCTAGTCACCAGCCCCTGGCCTATGGAAGGCAGGCTTGGGTTAGTCACGGCACGGGCCCCGAGGACGGGTCGTGACAAATTGGTATCAGAGGCAGTCGGTTCTACCACAGACTCTGATCTTTCTTCTATGTGAAGCAATAGTGTTTAGCGTATTGGGTGTGATTATCAGTCCAGGGAGTCCAGTGTTGGTGCGGCGGCCGACGTATCTGTACACCAGGACCCTGACTTCTGATTTCCGACTTAATGCACGAAAACATTGATTGCATGTGTGTTTCAAGTTTTCTTTGTGATTACTTGTGTCAGCTCACCAGGTATACTGTTCTGACCGTGGCGCACTTGTTTCCTTTTCAGGATAGCCCCACGATGGCAGCCAGCTAGGGTTCTGAGAGTGGAGCGTGATGACAGCCCACTGAGCGACGAGGCCTCGGTGCAGGGCTCCTTGTCAGCAGAGGCACCGGCGGTACCTTTACCCGCCGAGCCGCCGCTGCTTCCCGCCACGACCGCTGACGATGCACATCGCCTTGGAGCTCTGCATGAGTTCCAGCGCCAGCGACCACCCAGGTTTTGTGGGGAAACGGACCCCCAGGCAGCCGAGGACTGGCTGGAGGCGGTCATGCGAGTTTTCAGGCTAGTGAGGACACCAGCAGACCTCATGGTGATCCTCGCAGCGAGCCTCCTGCACGCGGCAGCAGGCAGATGGTGGATCTTGATGCTCCAGGTGCACGACGAGACATCTCTTCTCTGGACGGACTTTGAGAGCATCTTCCACTCCGAGTTCATCCCAGCCACCCTCCGTGCGGTGCGCATCCAAGAGCTGCTATAGCTACGGCAGGGCAGTATGACAGTGGCCCAGTACTCGGCGAGATTTACTGATCTCTCGCGCTACTCCATAGATATGGTACGGGACCCGTTCTTCCGGGCCCGGACCTTCAAGCAGGGACTGAGGCCTGAGATCAAGGCTTCGATGATGTCCCTCAACATTCCGACACAGTCAGAGGTGTTGGAGAGAGCCCTTCTAGTGGAGAGTTTTCTCGCCGAGCAGGCTCCAGTGACAGGACCCTCCGCAGGACGGCCCGTAGCAGGGTCTTCTACAGCTGGCAGTAGACAGGTGACGCAGAGGTTCAAACGGGTCAGACCATCAGATGGGCAGTCTCAGGATGAAGATTCGGTTGTGTGGGGCACCCGAAGGAGAGCCAGCTACGCGAGGGGAAAACATTGCTACGCATGCAGTGGGTGAGGTCACATGGCTCGAGACTGCCCAACTCGTCTTGCAGATGAGCAGCCGGTGGTTGAGGGACCTCCCAGACAGAGGTTCGGCCATGGTGGTCCGCAGGGTGCAGGTGAACGAGGCAGAGGAGCTGACCGAGTAGAAGATGGTGGGAGACACTTCGAGGTGTTTCCACCACCACCACCAGGAGGTCCACCCCGACCAGAGGGAGTAGGTGGACATGCGAGAGCTCAGCTTCAGGAAGCTGAGGCCTTCAATAATGGAGCTCTGGGAGCAGATGGACAGGAGCAGAACTAGTGGATACGTCCTTTTTACTTCTAGTTCCTTGTTTCTATTGTGTAACGTCTTTGTATTATGAGCTGCAATAATAAAAGATGCATACCTTTGTGATGTTTTCATTCCTGTCCTCTTTTGTGTTGTTACTAAGAGGATCCAGTTTTGACTATTGACTTGACCCTCACTTGTGAGACATCTACTGGAGGAGACCCAGTTACCACACACTGATACCGACAATGTGACTCAACCCTTGGAGGCGAGAGTAACGGTTGGATCTCTTGGTAGTAGCATCGAGGCCTTACGACGTCATCCTTGGTATGGATTAGTATCATCCATGTCGGGATTGACTGTATTAGGCAAAGAATGTGGTTCATCTAGGGGCGGATGAGTACAGCTCAGAGCCGGCAGAAGTCATATGTTGACCGGAGGCGGAGGCCACTAGAGTTCGAGGATGGTGACCACGTCTTCTTGCGGGTCACACCTCGACGTGGTTTGCGGAGTTTTGGCCGAGGCGGAAAGTTGTCTCCACACTTCATCGGGCCTTTCCAGGTCCTCAGCAGGATTGGCGAGGTGGCTTATCACTTGGCTCTGCCACCTCAGTTGCACCGGGTGCACGACGTCTTCCACGTGTCCCAGCTAAGGAGATACGTGCACGACCCGACGCAAACCTTTGACTATGGGGAGCTAGACGTGGATGATGGGGCGACTTTTGCGGAGGTCCCAGTAGAGATCGAGGATCGACAGGAGAGGGTCCTACGTGGACGATTGATTCCTCTAGTGTGCATCAGATGGCAGCACGGGAACCTCCAGAGAGAACTTTGGAGCGGGAGGCTCAGTTGCGTGCTCAGTACCGCCTTTGTTTCCCTAGTTTGTGTTGAAGCTTTACGGGGACGTAAAGCCCTGTGGTGGGAGTAATGTAAAGACCCATAAATTTTAAGGAAATTTTTTTCTCAATTTTCTTTGGAATTTTACAAGAGCGCAGTTTCTGACGGCACCTGATTCTGAGGCCCGGTGTGCCCGAAATCATTTTCCGAAGTTTGGCTCGGGTACGTTCAGTGAACGGACGAGCAGGTTTTTCTAACTTTTGAACTGTTTCCCGGAATCGAATTCTGAGGGAAATGATGAAATCACAGCGCCGATATTCTCTTACAAACGCCTCTTCCGGAGTTGCGTTTGCTCGGGTGTGGTTTTTAATTTTCCGGCTTAAAGTTAAGAAATAAAATAATTTTACGACAACTTTATTTTATTTCACTTAAGCCACTTGGAAGCCACATGAAGCCACTTAAAGACGGATTAAACTGAGTTGATCCGGATATGATGCTATCCAGAAATATCCTACCCCCTTGGTAGGATATTTGTGAGGTGGGTCCCGCACGAGCCCCGCCGTTTCTTTCCGCTAAGTAACGCACCCGCAAAAACCCGTCGTTATGAAAGTCAACTGACGTGTTTTCTTAAATTCTTAACAGACCATTTAATTGGGCGGTTTATTTCGTAAATTAAATGAGCTGTTTCTTTTGTTGAATTAATTCAATGAATTGATGAGTCATTATTTACCCTTTTTCGTGTGTTGGCATAATAATAAAATAAGACCAACCAGTCTTTTGAAAGTTTGCGCGTTGAGAGGATTTGAAAGAATCCTTGTATCTTCTTTCTCCTTTGCGAAGAACGCGAAGAACGCGAAGAACGCGAAGAACGCCGTCATCCATGGAAATCGATGACACTCTAATCCGAGACGTTCTTCCTCGCCCCGATCTCCGATCACCAACCGTTTGAGGTGAGTGATTTCGGGTTTCTTCTAAAATTTCTTTGTGGTTTAAAACGAAACACAGATTTAATTATTTATAATTAAAATCTATTGTTTCTTGGTCCATCGAGTTCGTCGACGCTACGCCGGATTCTGCGACGACGTGACGGCCTTCCGCGACGACGCGACGATCTCCACCTTCCACGACGAGCAATTCCGCGAAGAACGCTCACGCGCGATGACTATGAGGTAGGGAATTTATTTTTGGAATTACCCCTTTTTATTATTCCCGTAAATGTTTCTTTAAAAAGTTAAAGAACCGGTTTTGTGAACAATTTTAAATTTATTAAAATTCATGTTTCCTGTGTGGAATAAAAATTCTCCCGTTGTTTATATCTAACGCGGAGGGTGCGGGCCAAACGAACACGGCCCGACGACCCTCCGCCGTTCTTCGTTCTTGTGCGGATTGATGGGCGACGACGGAACGTGCCGCAACAGAGGTTTGATGATTCTGCAGTGAAGAATAAGTCCTGGGAGGAGCAACGGCGCAGACGGGAAGAAAATCGGGCCACCGGAGCGACTCCGGCGGCGCGGGTCGCCGGCACGGCGACGTCGGCGCCCGCAGACGGCGGCGCCCGGCGCGCCGCCGGACGAGACCGCCACGGCACCGTCCGTGGCGACGGTGCTCGCGAGACGCGGCTGAATCCGCGTCCGGCCACCAGGGAGACACCCCGCGGGTGGCGTGGGGGTGTCACGCGGGGGGTGGCCGCTCCCCCCCCCCCCCCCCCGCGTCACTAGGGACGCGGCTTCAGCCGCGTCCGGCTATCTGGCCGACACCCCGCGGGTGCCGCGGGGGTGTCACGCGGGGAAGCGGCTCCCCCCGCGTCGGCCGCTCGGCCGCTCGGCCGAGCCGGGCCGGGCTGGCCTAGCCAGACTGGTCCGACCGGGTCGGACTGGGTCGGACCGGGTTCGGCCGACCCAGGGGGGGTCGGGCCGGGTCGGCCCGGGCCCGGACCCCCCGTCTTCGGACGGTTTTCGTTCAAATGGTCGTATCTTAAGCTACGGGCCTCCAAACGACTTTCCGTCAACGGAAACACGATCCTTGGATCGAGACGGTCGTTTCGGTATATTGCACTCAAGGTTTTGGAATACTTTGTGTTCGGTCGGGTTGGTTCGTACACGAAACCAACCGGGACCTCGGAGCGGAAACGCTCATATCTTGAGCTACGGACATCCGATTGATGCACCGTCATCTTTGTTGAGTTCCTCTAGGTGAGACGGATCTTTTGGCATACTCCGCCTGAGGTTTGGGCGCAGGTGGAGTACGGTCGGGTTGGTTTTGCCTTAAAAACCAACCGGGCCCCCGGGACGAAAAAACCAATAACTCTCAAACTGGACGTCCGATTGACGCGCCGTCTGCGACGTTGAGTTCCTGTTGACTATACAGAACTTTTGGATACATCAACTTCGGACTTTGTGACAGTTTATGTATCGGCCTCTCGGCTCGTGGAGCGGAACCTCCCGAACGAGCTTGCTGTGTGCGGGAACCCTAGTGCTGGCTGCGACTTCGACGACGACGATTGTGCAGAGATCCTCAGTGGACTACGACGATAAAGAGTGCTGGTCTTGTATCCTATGTGGGTCCCAGCTTAGATGATTCAATACTGGTCTTGTATACTATGTGGGTCCCAGTATAGATGAATCAATGAAGAGTGTTGGTCTTGTATCCTATGTGGGTCCCAGCTTAGATGACTCAGTGCTGGTCTTGTATCCTATGTGGGTCCCAGCCGTGCTGGTCTTGTATCCTATGTGGGTCCCAGCTTAGATGATTCAATACTGGTCTTGTATCCTATGTGGGTCCCAGTATAGTTGAATCAATGAAGACAGCTGGTCTTGTATCCTATATGGGTCCTAGTTGTGCTGGTCGTGTATCCTATGTGGGTCCCATATTAGATGATTCAATACTGGTCTTGTATCCTATGTGGGTCCCAGTATAGATGAATCAATGAAGAGTGCTGGTCTTGTATCCTATGTGGGTCCCAGCTTAGATGACTCAGTGCTGGTCTTGTATCCTATGTGGGTCTCAGCCGTGCTGGTCTTGTATCCTATGTGGGTCCCAACATAAACGAAACAATGAGGACGGCTGGTCTTGTAACCAATGTGGGTCCCAGCTTAGATGATTCAGTATCTATGTCTGATCATCTCTTTCACCTTTTCGATGATGTATACCTGTGTGAGCTGATTCTTCTGTTACTCTCCTTTGTGGATTGTGTTGAGCTATCCTGTGTGGATTTACTGTTTACTCTCCTTTGTGGATTGTGTTGAGCTATCCTGTGTGGATTTACTGTTTACTCTCCTTGGTGGATTGTGTTGAGATATCCTGTGTGGATTTACTGATTACTCTCCTATGTGGATTGTGTTGAGCTATCCTGTGTGGATTTACTGTTTACTCTCCTTTGTGGATTGTGTTGAGCCATCCTGTGTGGATTTACTATTTACTCTCCTTTGTGGATTGTGTTGAGCTATCCTGTGTGGATTTACTGATTACTCTCCTATGTGGATTGTGTTGAGCTATCCTGTGTGGATTTATTGTTTACTCTCCTTTGTGGATTGTGTTGAGCTATCCTGTGTGGATTTACTGTTTACTCTCCTTTGTGGATTGTGTTGATCTATCCTGTGTGGATTTACTGTTTACTCTCCTTTGTGGATTGTGTTGTGCTATCCTGTGTGGGTATACGTTTTGCTTTCCTGTGTGGACTGGGTTGTGCTTGGGCTCGGACGTTGGAGCCGAACGAGAATTGATGACTTAGGTATATGTATGGACATATACCTAAGCAGTGTCGGTTTTTACTTTGTGATTGTATCTTTCCTTTGTGGTTTATCCTTTGTGGATTTCGGGAGACCTCTGGGGGTCTCGGGGTCCCTACTGAGTAGCTTATACTCACCCCTGCACGGGCTATGCCCGCACTTCATGGTGTTGGTTGCAGACGACGGGCAGCGCTGATCGAGGTGGAGGCGTGCGGAGCAGGACGGTACCTGGAGGTGGACCACTGGGCGGGACGTACTCGGAGCGGACGGCTGGACCGAGGAGCTGTGGAGGCTATCTGTACCCACCCTTCAGGTGGGACTTCTAGAGGACGGCTCGACGCTGCGGCTTTTCCTTTCACTTGTTGTGTTTCCTTTCAGTTGTACTTTACAGTTGGGCTTGTATTTCCGGCCCCTTTTACTTCCAGCACAGCTTGTTACAGTTTTACTTAGTGTTTACTTTTCCGCTTTCTTACTCTGTGGTGCTTGTTTACCTTTCAAAGGCAATGCCTTCCCTTCTTATTGGGATTTACGCCTTGGTGCTAGTCGCCAGCCCCTGTCCTATAGAAGGCGGGCTTGGGGTAGTCACGGCACGGGCCCCGAGGACGGGTCGTGACATTTTCGGAAATTTGACCGGGGTGGAAAGCTATCTCCAAGGTTCTTCGGACCCTTTTTGGTTCTCAGCAGAGTTGGTGAGGTGACATATCACCTAGTTCTTTCCCCACATATGCATTGGGTGAATGATGTTTTCCATGTGTTACAACTGAGGAAGTACGTGCATGATATATTGCACGTTATCGACTTGGGCATGCTGGACATTGATGATGGGGTGATGTTTTCAAAGGTTTCAGTAGAGATTGAGTATTGACAGGAGTGGGTCCTTCATGGATTATCAATTCCTCTGGTGCACATTCGCTGGAAGCATGGAAACCTCCAGGATAGTACATGGGAGCGGGAGGCTCATATTTGTGCTTAGTACCCCCATTTGTTTCCACAGTCTATGTGGTGGCTTTCGGGGGTCAAAATACCTAAGGTGGGGAGAATGTAAAGACTCAGATTTTTTATGTATTTTTTTAATTATATAGGACTATTCTAAGGTTGTGAAATCTGACGGTGTTTGATTCTGATGCCCGGTGTGCCCGGAGCAGAATTTTAAACTTTCTTCAAGGTAAGTTCAGTAAATGTGCGAGCAGGAAATTCTAACTTTTGAACTGGTGATTGGAATTGAAATCTAAATGCACCATTGAACTCACAGCACCAGGATTCTCTTAAAGGAGGTTTATCCTTGACCGTAGTGGGTCGAGGAGGAAAGTTGTTTTTGTGTTTATTGTGGATGGATAAATAAAATAAAATTTATTTTATTTTATTTTAAAAAACATCCTTCCACCTCACTTTTATGTTTTGATGGTGGGGACCACAGGGGTGGTCAGACATTTAATGAAGGACATTAAATGCCCAGTTACACAATGGTTGTGTAACCACCCTTCATGTGATTAATGAGGCTCATTAATTACACCAATTAATGAACCTCTTAATCACATGTTAGAGAGTTAGAATCTAACATGGGGTTTTGGAAAATATTTGGAAAAGGCTTGATCTTTGGAGGATTATTGACGAAGAATGAATCCCCTCACCAAGGAAGAACTGAATAACGACAATTGAGTGGCGTTGTTGGAGGCTTGTTACGGGAACTATGAACACTGACTCTTCCTCTGATGAGGATGTTTTCCAACAATCTTGAGTTAGGATTATTATTTGGTTTAGTTTTAAATAAAATTGTTGAATATTATTCTTCCCTCATGTTATCAAGCTAAAACGGAGGGCGTGAGCCAAAAAAACAAGGTCTAGACCCTCCACTACTTTTTTGATCCATTCATTCTTCGTGGAATTTTTATTCAGGTTGGATGGAACCCGGAACAGAGGGTTAAGTGGAGAAGAGGGAATCCCAGGGAGGTCGTTGATACCTTCAGAAGGAAAAACAGGCCACTAGAGCTCGCCTGGTGATCTGTGAAAGACCGCTGACGCGGAACCGACACAGTGATGCTAGAAACCGATGCCGGAAGGGGAGATGGAGGTGGTCGGAACCAGCCAACCGCAAAGGAGGTGGCGGCGTGCCATTGTGCGCTACCGGTGAAGGGTGCTGCGATGAACAGCAGCAGCCAGCACTGGCCGGCCATGGACAGAGGTGAGTGGCGCACCATCATGCACCGCTGAAGATGGTCGTGGCTTGGAATCCATGACGGAGGGTTGAGACCCACTAACTATGGGTCCCACGGGTGACCTATAGGCACCATGTGGAGCCGCCGCTCCACCTTCCGAACGGGGGGAGTCGTTTCCCCTCAGCGCCAGCTTGGGCGGGCCATAGCCAGTGGGTCGCGCCCTCCGTGGGCTGGACCGTGCGATCCCAACAAGTCGCGCACTCCACGGTCCAGGACGCACAAGTCCAGCGGGCTGCATGAGCCCAGTGGGTTGTGCCACTCTGCGGGCTGGGCCGCGCCATCCCGGCTGGTCGCGCCGCCCAAGCGGGTCGGGACGGTCCGCGGCCCACCGGGCCCAGCCCGCCGCAACCCAGCCTAACCAGGACAGCCCAGGCCGGTTCGGGCCAGGCTAGGTCATCCTGAACTGGGTCGAGTCGGCCTATACGTGGGAGGGCCGAGTCGGTCCAACCGGGTCAAACCGGACCCGAACCCATCCAAGCCCAATTTCTCTTAAAGGGCCTTATCTCCTAAACCAGATGTATTTTTGACGAACCATCTATGGAAATGGAACCCTTTGAATGAGATGGTCCTTTTGGTAAACTCCACTTGAATTTTGGAGAAATTTGGAGTATGTCCGGGTTGGATCAAACCCGAATCCAATAGGGCCCTCGGTACTAAAACGCTTATAAGTCACAGACCGGGCATCCAATTGACGTTTCATCTATCGCATTGGAACCCTTACGACATGGTGGTCCTTTGGGATAATTTTTCATGGAACTTCATGGTAGTTGAGGTGAGACCAATGACATGAGGAGAAGATCCTCTCAGAATCAAGTGTTTGTAGTACGGGAATCTAGTGGCTGGATGTAACGTGAAGAAAGAACATAGATCCTATGTGGGTAAGAATATATTGATACTATATGGGTGAGAATATATCAATCCTACATGGGTCAACTCTTAGTGATCCTAAGTGGGTTAGTGCTCATCGATCCTATATGGGTCAGCATCTACCGATCCTATGTGGGTCAGCAGCAGAGCCTCTCGACATAATATGATGATCCATCGATACGTCTAATCATCTATACTTCTGTACTTTAGTTATACCTGGTGTGAGTTGAGTCTTTACCTTTGTGGTAATTTTACCTTCATGGTGTTACCTTCATGGTGTTACCTTTGTGGTATTCTCCCCTTGTGGATCAGTTGTGCAAATGGCTTAAAAGTTAGAGCCTTATGTTTCCTCATGAATGAGACATGTATATTTTGATAACTTAGGTATATGTATGGGAATATAACTAAGTAGAGTTAATGAATTATTTTTGATTTGTGATTGAGGTCTTGATTTGTGTTTTTTCCTTTGTGTAATTCTATAAGACCTTCGGGGGTCTCGGGGTCCCTACTGAGTATTTTTATACTCACCCCTGCACGGGCTACGCCCGCACCTTATTGTGTCTTGTACAAATGATGGACATCATTGATCGAGGATGAGGGAGCCAGGACTGGACGGTTCTCAGAGGTGGAACATTTGACGTGACGTGACCTAGTGACTACTGATCATGATTTGTACCTACCCTTTAGTTAGGATCCTTGGCGGATGAACACAGGAGCTATTTTTCTGTTGCTGTTGTACTTTTCAGTTGGGCTTGTATTCCGGCCCCCTTTACTTAAAATACTCATTATTTTACTATATAGTTTTACTTCATTGTTTTCTTCCTATTGTGTGATTGGACTATGTTTTTAGAGGTTTAAAGGCAATGCCTTCCCATTTATTGGGATATGCCTTTTCGGTGCTAGTCGCCAGCCCCTGGCCTATGGAAGGCGGGCTTGGGGTAGTCATGGCACAGGCCCCGAGGGATGGGTCGTGACATTTAATTATCATATCACTGATAAATTCTTAATTTACATTCCATAGGGTATATGGTAATGTCACTCGTGTGTGTGAAATACTACGACCTTATGAAGTGATGTTCTTTATTCGCGCGTATCTGTGGACTACCACCTTCACGAAGCGGTGTGATTATTTTTCAACACCATGAAAATGGATGATATATATAATTATATTTAAAGAAATATTATGAAATTTATTATATTATTATCATTATATAAATATAAAATATTACATATCTTCATTCCATAATGATCATTGAAAAATGGAAACGTCACTCATGCATACATACGACCTACCGTCTCCATGATTGTAACATAGTTAATTTTTTAAAACAATATTTCATGATGGGTTTTAAAATTATAATTGATGAATAAATATAATAATTTTTCCATGAATATTATTCTAGATATTTTTAAATAATGAAATCTTTGTTCACAGTCAACCCACTGAATCCATTTTGAAACAATGAACCAAACATCCTCAAAACGCACAATGTGTAATCGATTAAGTATTTAAAAATGTCATTAAAATAAATGAAATAAATAATTTAAGTATATTTTATAAAATCTAGAAAGGTTTATTAAGAAATTAAATAATTTAAATAATCTTATTATACTGTAGTTAAATGACATACATGGAAATTCTGGACTCAAGGTAAGTGTTTCTCATATCACTTTTATTTCTATGAGACATATGCCCTCTTCACCAATTTTTTTTGGTGTATTAACTACCCTATAATTTATTTTATTATTATTTTAATTTTTTTTTATTTAAAAATCCATATGTTGTTTTTTATTTCAGGGGGTTTGGTCCAGATATTACCAAATCCATAAGGGACTTCATATCAATTTCCCTTCATTGAGGCATAGTGTAACGTTATGTACCTAATTTAATTTATATGGTGTGTATAATGTCACTTTTACATGTTATATCATTAATCTTTTATAATTAATGATATTTAAAATTAAAATTTTAATTATTTCTCCATGGGGATTTGAATTGAAAGTTACCAACCGATAAAAGTTTTCTTAACTCAATTTCCTTATATTGGGTTATAAGTCCTTTTCATTAACTTTATTATTCCATGATTATGTGTGAATTGATCTAATTTTTTTTATTATATATTTAAACTTTTTTTGTGTGTATTTACATTTTTTACACATAATATTTCCATTTATTAACTCTTAATTCAATGATATGATCTTTGTAAGGGTTATTCATCTCAAATTCCCTTTCTTTGGGACATATGTTGCATTATACACTTATATTCTTTTATGAGGTGTATATACTTATAATTTGATATGTTATATAATTAAAATCCTTATTTTCATGATATTTAAATTATTAATTGGAGTTAATCAATCATTTAACTTACCATTTAAAAGTTACCCAAGTAGAAAAGGATTTATGTTATAATATTCTTTATTTTCATGATTGTTTATGTTCAAGGTTCCTTTAGAGGAAATCATATGATATTATTTTATTGAACCACATATATTTTATTCTAATAGGGTTATAAATGTTTTTTACATTATTAATTTCCATTTCTCCCCTTATTCATTAAAGAAACATCATAGAAGTTCTTTGTAAGTGATATTTATCTTGTATTTTTTTTAGATCAGAAATGTTTGTCTTCCATATCAATGTTTTATATTTTTTTTCAAAAATATTATTTTATAAAACTAAATTATTTCATCAATCTATTTTACTTGATATTTTACTTTATTTTAAAAAAAATTAAAAGGAAATTTCTTATTATTTTCCAAATCGGTCACTTTTGACTCCCTTTATAAAATGTTTGAAAAGATTATTTATTTTTTTAACATCTACATCATGAAAGAATTTTCCCATCATCATGAAAATTATTTTCTTGGAATATTACTCTATAATTTTGTAATATTGTTTTCAAATAAAAGGATTTTCACTATTTTTTTGGAATTTTTAGTTTTTAAAAGTGATTTTCAAAGTAAAAAGGTTATTTTCCTCAAAAATATTTTTAATGATATTTTAATGGTATTTATATTCATCAACAAAAAAAATCTTGATGTTACATAAAATCCACTGGGGATATGTGGTAATCATACCATCCTTATTATTAATATTGATGGATTATGAGACTGACATGGAATCTATTTCTTTTTCACGGGTGAATCAAGGATTGAAAGACCAATGATTATTATTATTTTAAAAAGTGAAATCTCTAAATGTTTTATTCATTAAGGGTACTTTTAAATTATTTATGATGAATGGGTGAGACTGATATACCTCATATAAAGGGTTTATCCTCATTATAGTTTGTGGATGATGTAAGGACCCAACCTTAAACATAACTTATTCTAGTGTTTTTTAACTATAATTCACATTTGAGGATCTTTTCAGTTTAGAGTTTTAGATAATTAGTACAAACTCTTACAAAGTATACCCATACATTACATTTGTATAATTACACTTAGTATCCACTTTTTTCACTAAAGGGAATACTTTTAAAATAAAACATAACTTCTTTTCGAGACACAACCTCAATTATTTCATCATGAAATATTCTTTATCGTTATCAATATCAATACTTGTGAATTTTTTTAAAACTTGGGATGAGAACAAAAATATCATTAAGGGTCATAAATGAAGGAAAGAAACCGTTAGTCTGTGAATATTTTAAACTCATGAAAACAAAATCATAATTTTCACCCATGAAATGTGATTCCTTTAGGTTTCCTCATGAAATCATAAGATTAATGTAAAACTCATAGAAATAATAAATCATAAAGTTAACTAGTGGAATCCATATCATTCTTACATTTTAACTTTCACAGCTACATAGGGAGTAAGCTTTATGGTTACATTTTGAATACCCATCATGGTATATTTCCTAAATATATTAGGAGAAACCCAAATAGTTAACCCCATCTCATTAACCAATGTTTTAGAGAGATATAATGGTCTCACCCACCCGTGATTTATCATGGAACCACCCGTACTTATAAACAATGCTTAATAACAATAACATAATCATAACACAGAAAACAAGTATAAAGGAAAAATAACATTTCCACTTTGAAATAATAAGATATCATTTAAAGATATTGAAATAATCAATCCATTATCAAAACCATTCTAAATACCAAAATACCTAAAAAGGGAATATGAAATTTATTTTTCTTTTAAAAATATTATATCTTATAGAGGAAGAAAAATATAAAATAATGGTCACAAAGATTAAAAAGTCATTGTCTCTATATATGTTAAAAAACCATTCATTTTGTCATTTATTAAAATGATTCATATAAAAATATTGCTTTTGAAAACATGTGAATGAAATTAAAATTAAAATGGGTTGATTATACACCGTACAGAAGATGGGGGTGTATATTATCAAAATATGCCTCATTGATAGGAGGTTGAGAGGAAGTCCCTTACCTCGAGTCTGAATTGTATAATTTTTTATTTATATTCATGAATAATAAACTTAGGTTAATTTATAATTTCTTTAGAACCATTTTAAAGTTTATTATTACCTTTATATCACTTATTTCAATATTATAATATTTACAAAATTATTTAAGGTCATATCAGATGTTTTGTCAATATTCAGTACTTGAGTCGCAAATAAACTATGTATGATGTCAATAGTCCATGTGTTCATAAGTCCATCATCTCCATAATAATGTTAATGACATAATAATCACTTTTATATATCAATTATACATTTAAATACATTCCTTAAATATGGATATGAAAAATGAACAATGTTACAATCATGGAGACGGTAAGCCATACGTACGTGTGAGTAACAATTTTATTTTTCATTGATCATTACGTAAAGAAAGTAAATATTATTTTATATTTAGATAATTTTAATAATATAATTAATATAATATTAATAATTTACATATACTTATATATATAATCTAAGTGATGTGGTGATTAAAAACGAATCACATCGCTTCGTGCGAAGGTGATAATTCACACGTACACACGAACAACGTTATCATTTTTATGATCATGGAAAGTAAGAAAAAAATTGATTTAATTTTCTATTATAATGATAAATAAGTAATTAATATCATATATAAAAATTAATTCCCTCAATTTAACTATCCTTTAGAGATGGTAATGAAAAATGAACTATATCAGTTTGCGAGGCAGTAGTCCGCCGTACACATGAACAAAAAGTTCATTTCTCATTTGATGAAATTGGTGATGAATTTAGGTGATTATATTAACATAATAAAATATTATTATATTTAGGAACTGTATTTATTATCTCATCAGCTTTGGAGAATATTTTAAGGAAGTGTATGAAGAAATAAAATAGAAACACTTAAATAAAAACATTACATTTCCTTTGGATGATCACCTTTGTTTAACACCCTAACACCTCTAAAGAGGGAGTTCTTCCTAAAATAAGGCCTATATAATGTGGGTAGGTATTCTAGGAATATTTTTGGTCATATATTGTCTGAAAAAAATGGTTTTTGAAGTGTAAGGAATAGACATGAATGAGTTCCCTTTTATAGTATATGGGAGGGCCACTTTTGCAATTATGAAAAGAATTAAATTAATATAAATTTATTTTCTTTTAAAAATGAGTCCAAATTTATTTATTAAGAATATAGGATGATTATGGGTCTAAATATAATAATCAAATGAAAATTAGACATGTTTCAGATATATTTTTTAATCCTTATCTTTATGTTTTAACCCTTTTAACTCTTACCATTTTATTAAGTAATTTACATTTTGAGGGTTAAAATAATTACCACATCATGAAAACGACCAATTAATGAGTTGTTAATGAAATTTTTAAATTCATATCAACTTTTTTGATGAATATTTTTTTTTATAAATTTTATATAATTTAATTAAATATTTTATATTTTATGATATGAATTATGTCAATTTTGACACTATTCATTATTTGAATTTTTAAAAAATCCTAAAAACTTGATTACTTCAAAAAAATACTCTAAATCATATATTACATTTCAAATTCATCAAAAAAAAATTAATGGAAAAAAATATTTCAAATTATATTGATTTTAATATTATTAATATCTTTTATTTGATTCTTCCTTTAATAAATCTATTACTACATAATCATGTTTTCACAATTAAATTTAATTATTCAATGTATAAAAATTATAAATAAAATATCATGATGTAGATAAAAATTTTATATTTTAAGTGACTATTTATAGTCAAATTTATCTTCTATATAACCATATATAAAAAATAATTTACTTATTAAAAATATGAGTATGAAAATTTTAACTTATTTTTAAATAAAATATATTAAATGTCACATTCTTATCCAAGCAGCTTAAAAAGGTTAGAATTTCAGAAAAAGGTATATTTTGGTCTAAATCCACTTATCCGATTAAATTAGGACAATTGTTAGAATAATTTTGTATTATTATAATATTATTTTTACCTTTAATTACCTGATTTACCCTTAACCATGGTAAATAAAATACGAAAGTTACTATTCACAAAAAATTAATTTTATCCTATTTGATATAAATTTTCATATGTATTACAATAATGTATTTATATTTTTGAAAATTCAATTCACGGAAGTGGTTAAATTAGGTTTAACACTAATCCCACAGATGTGGCGAGAAGACGGGTAAAGGAGACATTCAAAATTTTAATAACTTTTTATATATAATTTTAATTTAAAATTTATTCAAATTACCTATATTTAATTAATACATGTATTATTTATTTATTTAGACTTTAAAATATTAGTCTAAGTTATAATAATTATTTAAATGAAAAATCATTTTTTAACTATAATGCAGTATTTTTCTCTATTTATTAAAAATGAAAATTTTCAGAAAAATACCAAAAATTAAACCAAAGTAAAATTTTATGTCCCTATTAAAAATAATAAGTTTATTTTTTTAAATATAACTTATTAAAGTGTCTAAAACTATATTTACAATGGGTTATCTATCAAAAGGCGGTGAAAATGTCTTGTTTTAAAATACTCTTTTTGTGCATAAAATTGAATTTCTTCTTACACCATCTCTAGAGAACATATAATATGAATTTTAAACAATATATTGAATTTATATTTCATTAATTTAATACAAAAATAGTGATTTATTATCATAATTAAATAGTTTTTCATATAAATAAATCCATTATATTCAATTGGTTTTTAGTTTCATTTATAGTTAATTTGGTAACCAATGAGTTATTTTATAAACATATGTAAAAAATATTTTAATAATTCAATTAATATTGTTTATTACCACCATTATAAAGGCTAGGTGATAACTACCACTTAAAATAATAATAATATAATATATTATTTTTTTTCGGTAAAACATAGTCTTGCATGCAACATAAGATTTCAGAGAAACTCATTGTTGTGTGTCGAGTACACTATCAGAGTTAGAATCCCTTTAAGGTAAAATTACTATCTAAATCATAAATATTAATAAATATGAAAAATATTATTCTATAATTACCTGAGATGTTAAAGGTGAACCCAATATAGATTTTATGATTGGTGCACCCAGATAGCACCCGATGAGTCCAATATAGATTATACATTGGGTGTGCCTAGATAGTGCCGAGTGAACTCGATATAGATTATATGATGGGTGTGCCCAGATATAAAACCAATGAATTAGGTAATGTTACTTGTATTTATATTTAATAACAAGGGAGTTACTGGAGTATTTAACCTTTGGATTTAAATGGGATGTAGTTATTTCTAACATAGGTTTAAAATGGTTTATAAAGATAACATTCCAAGATACCAACACATTTTATTTATGCTTGGTAAGCATTTTTGAATATTACTTTGATCAATTTTGAAATTGAATGTCTCATTATTATTGATTCTTATTAATCTTTACTTTAATAAATAATTATTCCATGTTTCATGATTAATGATCCAGTTATTGATGGGTATAAATATTCTTATGTTATGCTCATGCACTTTGATTATATCATCATAATCATATGCTCTTCTTATGATCACTGATGATATTAAATTTTTATTGATTATGTTTACCATTACTGAGTAGTTGTGTTTACCCTTCTTATGTTTCCTATTCCCCATGTTATCAATAATGATGTTACATGAATTATTTCTATAAGGATTTCATATGGATGATTATGATGTGTTATTATGAAATAATAAAATCTGGGTATAATGGTAAATATACACTATTAAAGTCATGAGAATTGTTTATGTAAGAGTTTTACCTAATTATATAATACTCTAAACCTAAATGGTCCTCAAGTATGTAAATGATCCAATATTTCCTTTTGATGTTGTAAGTTTCAGATAGTGAAAATTAGGTCACCTTAATTAGTATTAAAGATAGAAATGTAAATATCATTTTAGCACCAGATCTAGGAGCGCAGGTTTAGGGATGTCATAATTGGTATTAGATGTATGGTTTAGATAACTTTGAATATTTGTATTTTTTCATGCAAGGTTATCTTAATATTTATGGATACCATCACAGGTCTATAAGATTAAGGTTGATAATAAGTTCAAAAGTCTTAAAGAACCCTTTTGAGGTTATAAGTGATAATATCTTAAAGTGATTAATTTCATTTTAGTAAATTCTTTATTAGGTTTAAGTATAAGTAAATATTTGGTCTAATTTTACTTATAAATTTACATTTTTTGGACAAACGTTTTATGGTATTGATAACATTTAGGGTTTATATGGTCTTGTACATTGAGTTGATTATTGGAGCACAAGTTTTATCGTATTGATAACCATGGGATTGAAAAGTGATTTAGTGACTAAGTGATTAATTTTATTTTATAATAATATCACCATATTTTTGGGCTTGAAATCTGAAATTTATGAGATAAAAATTGATGTAAAAACAATCTATAATGCTGAGGTTATTTTGGAAATAGGGTTATTTGTTTATGGATTGATTTAGTTTAAATGTTGGGTATTATTATTGAATTTTGGTGATTAATATTTCATTTCATCATATGAGGGTTTATTAATTTTGGGAATCATATTACCATATATAACCATTTTTGTTTTTTTAATTTCTAAAGATAGTTGGAATATCTTGATTATCTCTTTTATGGTTATGTGGTCCTTTAAAAGCTGATTTTAGTGCTTCATTCATGAATAAAATTCATCTTTAATGATCATCATTTGGAAAAAAAGAAGAGGTTATTGTGGAAATTGACAAAAGTATGAAATTATACCTATCAATTAAGTATATTTCCTTATGATCTTAGTATATATGGTAAAGTAATTCCTCAACTCTAGGAAAAGGATCATGAAAAAAATGTTTTCCTTATACCATAATTTTTTAGGGAATCAATGATATTTTTCACACCACATCTTTTATTGTTTTTTTGTTTTTTAATTTCTCATTATCATTCACTTTATTATGATTAATGATCTCTATCACTCTATATCTTTATTTGGACTTTACACTTTTCTTCCATGTCCATATATTATCTTCCCACCAATGTTTTCCTACTTTAGAACATATTTATATATTATTATAGATGACCATAATATTTCAATTTCTCTATTATCAAGATGATGTTTTTAACCATTTTTAATATATGGGTTTTCTATAAAATTATTTTCAAATATAAAAACCATAATTATCAAGATAAAGTTAAAATTGTGAGGACACAATTTATTAAAGGGGGGAGAATGTAACACCATGGTATTTAAAAATAAGGAAGTTATTTTATATAATTTATTTTAAATGAAACACTGATCATAAAAGAACCATGAAATATATTTCTTTAAATATATTTCACTACATGAAACCCTGAGTATAAATGAACTACAATATAATAAACCATTATAACATAACTGTTAAATCAGTAGATATAAATAAGAATCAATAAATTATGAAAATTATATGGTTCACACAAGTATAAGATAAACTAAATGGTCATAAATTTATTATAAAATAAAATAAGAATCATTTGAAAGAAAAGAATGTTTTTTTGAAGAAAAAAACTGTATTTTTCTAAAAGACAGCTTCATCGCTCTTTGCGCACATACATTAAAATTTAATTTTGCTAACTTTTGAAAATTAATTTTAAAAAATGTACATAATTTTTCAAGTAATAAAATAAAAATTAACTTAGGGTTAAATTTTATGGATTTTTTTGGAAAATATTGATTTTTTAATGAATAGTGAAAAGAATATATTTTTTGTAAAACTATCATTTCATTTTAATAAATGAAGTGATTTAAAAGTTAAATTATGTTTTGAATATTATTTAAAGTAAAATAATAATTATTTAGTTATATTTAGTCCACTCAATTACATTTTAATCATTTTTATATTTTATTTTAGAATTAGTTTATTTTTTGTTTAAAAATGGGATTTTTCTGAAAACTGTTTTAAAGTACATAACGTTTCTCCATTTTAATTAATTTAAAAAACAACTAATTATGAATAATTTAAATAAAATTTATAGATTATATTTATATATATATATATATTAATTTAAATTCATATAATTATTATTACTAGTCATGATGATAATATAAAATCATCTTTTTCATAAAAAAATACATTTCTTGATAACTAGCTTTTTCATTGCATCTATGAGTTTAATTTTAAATTAAATTATACCACTTATGTGAATTAAATTTGGTAAAATGAATTAAATAATTTTAATAATCATAATTTATATTATCTAATAAGGTAAAAAAAATTCCTTAATTAATAGTGAGAATAATAAAAATATTTTACCATGGTTATGGTAAAAACAGATTTATGGCGGGGGTGGGATGGATAAAATAAAAATATAATGGTTAAAATCACCCAATTTTTTTTATAAAATCTATTTTATGTAAATATTTAAAAATTATCATGTCTACATTTTGAGAATGGTCTATTTTAGAGCCTTTTGGAATGTGAAAAATATTGGGATCAATTTTTATTTTCAAAAATTACAAGTGGGCCACTCACCTCACTTATAAAAGGTCACCCCTCTTATACCCTATTCACACATTAAAACCATTTTGGTTATCCAATAAGAACCCAAATAAATCAATTAATTACCTCCCAACTTCCTATAATATTTTTTTGATAAAAATCCATACTAAAAATTCTTTTAGTGCTAACCTAATGAGGTTATCTGAAGAAGAGGTATTGTTCTCAACCGAGCATTTTTATTTTATTTTTTCTTCCATATCCTTAATTTTTTTCAATTATGATTATATAAAAACAAAAATATATCCCATATACTGAGATTTTATTATTTTAATTTAATAACCTAAATCTATCTCCTCTTCCATCAAATGGAAAATGAAATCATCATTCATGCATACGATAGACTACTACTTTGTGAACCGATATTATCTGTTTTTCATTATCTCCTATAACAACTAATTATGATGATGAATTTAAATTATATATATTTTATTTTTAACATAATTATACTATTTTAATTATGATATCATATATACCTTATTACTTTTCATTTTATAGGGGATATGATAACATCGCTCGTGTGTACAACAGAATACCACCACATGAAGAGATGTGATTTGTTTTTTCACTAACACTTTCATGGAAGGTAAAAAGGATAAATATAATGAATATTATATATATATATATATTAAATAGTTATTATATAAATGAAATATTTATAATTCTGAAAAATATAATATCATTTTATCTCTTACCTTTTCACTCACTGAAAAATGAAAACGTCGTTCGTGCGTACATGTGGTCTACCGCCTCTACGAAGTGATGTGATTTATTTTCATCACCAAAACAAATGGATGATATATATAAGTATATTTATAGTAATAATATGGTATTTTGATATTATTATAGTTATGTAAATAAAAAATATTACTTAATTTCTTTCTATAATTATCATTTAAAAATGGATACATTACTCTTGCGTACATGCAACCTACCATCTCCCTGATTGTAACGTAGTTCATTTTTCATAACCATATTTAATGATTGATTTTAAAAGTATAATTTATGAATAAATATGAAAACTATGTAATGATTATTATTCTATATATGTTTAAATAATAACCTCTTTAACCATGGTCAACACACAAAAGAAGTTTTGAAACAATGAATCAGACATCCTCAAAATGCATGTCACAAACTTAACTGATTTTGTATTTAAATATGTAATTAAAATGAATAAAATAAATTATTTAATTATGGTGTATTAGAACTGTAAAATTATTATGAATAAATATAATAGTTGTTATAATCTTATTATACAGGTGTTAAAGTACATACATGGAATGTCTAGACATGAGGTAAGAGTTTCTCATCTAAATTTTATTTCTGTTATACATATGGCATATTAACCACTTTTTTTTATTGTGTGTTGTATATAATACTCTTGAATTTATTTCATGACTATTTTCATGAAAATTTTTTGTATTTAAAAATCCATATGATGTTATAACATTTATGGGATTTGAAATGGAGATTACCAAATCTGTAAGGGACTTCTTCTAAATTTCCCTTCATTGAGTCATATTGTAATACTATACACCTAATTTACTTTATATGGTGTATATAATATCTAATTTATATGTTATATAATTAATTATTTATACTTCATGGTAATTTATTTTTCTATTTTAATTATTTTATCTAAGGGGATTTTACTTGTAACTTACCATATGGTAAAATTTTTCTTAACTCAATTACCTTGTTGGGTTATAACTCCTTTTCATTAACTTTGTTATGAAATTATTTTGTGTTTATTAATATATAAATTGTTTTTTTATATATTTAAATTTGTTTTTTTAGGTTTAAATTTGTTACACATAATATATATATTGATTAATTCTTAATTAAAGGATATGATCTTTGTAAGGGTCATTCGTCTCAAACTCCATTTCTTTTGGAGATATATTGTATTATTTACCTATTATATTTTAGGAGGTGTATCTACTGCAACTTTGACATGTTATATCATTAAACTACTTATGTTAATGATATTTAAAGTGTCAACTGATGTCATTATTTCATGGTACTTACCATTGAAAACTTTCCAAATTGGCCAAGGCTTTATGTTATAATATGCTTTCTTTTTTGGGATTGTTTTTGTTCAAGGTTCCTTTGGTGGAAATAATATTATCTTATTTTCATGAACCAAGTATACTTTATTCCACTATAGTTATAATTTTTTTAAATGATTAATTTACATTTCCTCCCTTATTTATTAAATAATCATCAAAGAAGTTGTTTGTAAGTGATACTAATATTGTACTTTTTTATAGATCGGGAATTGTTTTCCTTCCATATAAATGTTTTAAAAAATGTATTTTTCTATAAAAAATTATTTCCTAAAGACATTTTACATTATCTTTGACCTTATTTTAAATGGTTTTAAAAGGAAATTTCTTAATGTTTTCCAAATAGTTAACTTTTAACTCCCTTTACAAAATATTTTAGAGGAATGTTTATTTTTTTTTAAAATATAAATCATGAATGGATCTTACCACTATCATAACTATTATATTATTTAAATATTACTTTATAATTTTTCAATATTATTTTAAAATAAAATTATTTTCACAGTATTTTGTGAATTTTTAGTTTTTAAAAGTGATTTATAAAGTAAAAAGGGTATTTCCTCAAGAATGTTTAATGGCCTTTATTGGAATTTCATTTAATAAAAAACAAAAACCCTTGATTATAATTACACTTAATTGGGAATATTTGGTAATTTAACCATCATTATTCTTTCTCTGGATGGATTATGAGATTTATAAATAACCCATTTATTTTTTACTGGTTAATCAAGAAATGAAAGAACAATGATTATTTTTCATGTGAAAAAGTGAAAGAATAAAAATGTTTTATTCATGAATGGTACTTGTACATTATTTATGATAAATTTTTGAGACTGATATAGCTTATAAAAAGGGTTTAGAACCATTATAGTTCATGGGTGAGCCTGATATTGCTTATACAATGGGTGTGCCCAGATAGCATCGAGTGAGCCCGATATAGCTTATACATTGGGTATTCACAAACAACATCTAATGAGACCAATATAGATTAAATTATGGGTAAACCCAAAAAGAACTCCAATTTATTGAGTAATGTTCCCCTTCTTTAGAGGCAAAAAGGAGGGAGTTATTGAATGGTTTCTCTTATGTATTTAACTACACTCTACTTATTTCCGACACGAGTTTAAAATGGTTTATGAAGATAATGTTCCAAGATAACAACACATTTATTTATTATTTATATGGGGGTTTAATGATTCATTTGATAAATATTTAAATCACATGGATCATGATTGTTTATTCTTATGACTCTTTCCTTTGATAAAGAATTATAACATTTTCATGATTGATGATCTAAGTATTGTTAGGTATAAATATTCTTATGTTATGTTCATGCATTTTTATTATGTAATGATACCATTATGATCTTATCATGATCAATGATGATATATAATTGTTAATTATTAGGTTTACCCTCACTAAGAATTTGATCTCACCCTTCTTATGTTTCATATTCCCCAGGTTATTAAGAATGATGTTACATGAATTATGTATTGAAGGGATTCACATGGATGAGGATGATGAGTTATTGTGAAATGAGAAAAATTGGATATAGTGGGAAATACAGTTTCCTAAATTCATTAGTATTTTTTTATTTAATATTTTTTCTTAATTCACTAAATCTATAAACCTAAATGATCTTTGGGTTTGTAAGTGATACATTATTTCCTTTAGATGTTGTATGTTTTGGACGGTGAAAATGAGGTCACCTTCATCAGGATAAAATAAAGAAATTTATATATCATGTTTTAGCACTAGATCCAATTTTGAGGGTTTGGGACTGTTATATTGTGAGTGTGAAGAGAAGAGTCTAGGGGGTCCCATTTATAAGTGATGGAGAGGACACACGTGTAATTTTTTGAAAATAAAAAGTTATACCCACATTTTACATATGAAAATGGTTAAAAATGTCTCATTATAAAAAATTATATGAGATAAGTTTTATTTAAGGAAAAATAACAGGTTTTGGATAAGTTTTTAGATCATTCCTACCCTTATTTTTTAGTTTAACCCCCCTGTAAATCTGTTTTAATCTTAACCACGGTAATTAAATTTTACCATTTTTACAATTCATTATGAAAAAAATTAACTTTACCTTATTATATAATATTAATTATGAAAATTTAAAATATGAAATCCATTTTATAAATTAAATTCATAGAGTTAGAAAATTTTAATCTAAAATTAAACATGAAGACGCGATGAAAAACCGATTTTCCAAAGAAAATGTTTTCATAAGTATAGAATATTTTAATATAAAAACTCATTATAAAATTTATTCCAATTAAATAAATTAGATTAATTATGATATTATTTAAATAATTTATCATTTAAAACTATCTTAAAACCAAATATAACCTTTAAATTCTTTAAATAAATGGTAATTTTTAATAAAAATTAGAATTTTTCACTATTCTTTTAAAAAATAAACAGTCTAGAAAAATCTGAAAAATTCACCCTAGGATAATATTTATATGTTTATTACAAAAAATAATTCCATTTTTTCAAATATATTTTCTAAAAGTATAAAAATCATTTTATTATTTTAAAAAAATCATTTTTGGAGAAAAATGTATTTTCAAAGCATATAAAGACTTTACTAAAAATTAAGTACTTATTTATCAATATATTTTATTTATATAAAACCATTATAATTAATTTTTATAATGTGGTTATTAATTTTCATATTTCCAAATTTAATATCTAGTTTATAATAGTCATTTTTAAATAATAATATTTATAGTATTTTGAGGTTTGTTAAAACGTGGAGTTGTGTGAAACTCAAATTATCAAAGAAATTAAATTTATTTGAAAAAAATATTTCATAAAATATTGGTTCCTAAAATAATACCTCCCAAAAAATGAATTTTGAAGTAAAATTTCCTTCACTATGGTATAGAAAATCAAGGATACTTCTTCGTTATCCTATCTTTAGGTTCCCATGGAGCTTCCCCAAGTTGGTGGTTTCACCATAAAACCTTGAGTAGGTGAGTGGTATTTTTTCATAGAAATTTATCTCCATGATCCTTCATATCCAAATTTTTTTCATCATATAAATGATCATGATCCATTGGTATGAACACTTTGTTCAGTATATGTGAAGGATCAGATATGTAGTTACTCAGGAGAGATACATAGAACATATTGTGGACTTTAGAGAGGTTCAGTGGGAGCACCAAGTGATAATAAACCATCCCTACTCGATCAATAATATTGAAAGGAAAAATATACCTAGGTAATAACTTTCATTTATTTCTGAATCTCATCACCGTATTCCATGGTGAAATTCAATAAAAAACTTTCTCACCAACATTAAATTCTATATCAAACCAACGATTGTCAATATAACTTTTATATCGATTTTGTGATGACCAAATATGGTACTGAATGGATATATCCTTTTATGATGTTTCTTTATCCTACTATGGTCCCAAAAGCTTTCATTCTCCAACTTCATCCCAACATTTTGGAGTTCTACCCTTCTTTCCAAAGAGGGATTCATAAGTATCCATCTGAATGTTTGAGTGAAAGATATTGTTGTAAGAAAACCTAAATAAAGGAATGTGTTGATACCAACCCCCTTTGAAATACATTGAAAAATATCATAGAATGTACTATAATGTTTAAATTGTTCTCTTAGACTGAAAATCTTTCTGAGGATGATACACAGTGCAGAAACTCAACTCCATATCATGGTCTTTCTGAAGACTTTTCTAGAACTTTGAGGTAAACCTCAGATCCCAATCAGATAAAAGAGAACATGTTACTCAATAAAACCTTACCAATTAATTTATGTATATCTAGGAAGGTTTATCAAGATATAAATTCTATTTTATAAAAATTAAGTGTGCTGACTTCATAATGAAATCGACCACAACCCATATAACATTGTGCCCTTTTGATTTTTTGGGGAGTCAAATGACAAAATTCACGATGATGTTTTCCCATTTCAATTTTGGTATGTGTAATGGTTATAAAATACCCTTATAATTTTGTCTCCCATAATTAACTTACTAACATAACAAGCATCTAGATAGAAACTATGGAACATATCGCTTAATTTAATCCCACTAGAAATGCTCTTTTATATCTATATACATATTCATTCATCTATAATGAATATAGAATTCAGAAAGATGTGCTTACTATAACAAATTTTTCTTTAAATATGGTATGTATGAGATATATACATGGTTCATAAACCTTATCATTCCATTATAATCAATGTTTAAATCAAGATCATTTCTCACCTTCTTCTGCAACTTTATATCTTCCTTCCGTGACTCTTTAATCTTCACTTATATATATGGTTGAACAGTCATTTTAGAAATATAATATTTTTCCATCCCTTAAAGATTTTAACTTCTATAATTTTAAATTATAGAATTATTGGATCTTTTTTATCCTCATCATAGATAATATATCTTGATCTTTTTTATTCAAATCATAGGCTACATTTATCACTTTTCCTAGGTTGTAATGTATTGAGAATTCATAATATTTAATTATTTCCAACCATATTCACTATCATATATTCAACCACTTAAGTTTGAATATATACTTTAAATTTTTTTGATCAGTATATATATAGCACCTTTATTAGTAAATATAAATCCTTTATATATTTAATAAAAAAATTACCGTAGCTAACTCTAAATCACGAGTTGGGTAATATTTCTCATAAACCTTGAATTGTCATGAGGCATAGTCTATCACCATATCATTATACATGATAATTCATCTAAATACCTTCTTTGACACATCACTATATATTATAAATCCTTCTATACTATAGGCTAATGTAAGTATAGGTTCACTGACTAACCTTCACTTTAGTTCCTTGAAATTTTCCTCACATTCATATGTCTAAAGGAACTTGGATCACTTTTAAGTTAACTTATTAACTGGATAGGACATCGATGATAAATTTTCCAAAAAATATCTATAATATCAATAAAAACCATGAAAACTATGGATATTATACACCATTATTGGTTTTATCCAATATTAATTAGAATCTGTCTTTGATGGATCCACCAATATACATTCTCTTGAGATTATGTAACCCAAAAATAAAACTTTCTTCAACCAAAATGCACACTAGTTAAAATATTCATATAGATTATACCTACTTAGGGTATTTAGTACAATCCCAAGGTGATATTAATACTCTTCTTTGGTCTTTGAATATAAAATAATATCATCTATAAATACTACCACAAAATAATCAAGGAAATATCTAAAGACTCTATTCATTAAATCCATGAAGATAGAAGGGGAATTAGTAATATGAAATTGAATAATTATATATTCATAGTGTCCATACATTTTGTGGAATGTTGTATTGGGTATATCATCTTTCTTAACCCTTATTTGATGATATACATAACTAAAGTCAATCTTGGAAAAGTATTGAGGTATGTGGAGCTGATCAAACAAGTCATCAATATAGGGTAGGGGATACTTGTTCTTGAATGTTATCTCATTCATCTCTCGATAATCAATGGAAATTTTCATCGATCCATATTTATTCTTAAATAAAATAACAGGTGCACCTCAAGGTGACACACTAGTCCAAATAAATCCCTTATTAAGATTCTCTTGGAGTTTCTTTTTCAATTATTTCAACTCAATCTGGGCCATTATATAGAGAGTCTTTGAAATAAATGTGTCATCAAGTATGAGTTCTATTAAGAACTCGAATTAATGTTTCGATAGAAGGCTAGGAAAATATTTTGTAAAGGAATAAAAAAATCCCACATAATAGGAATATCATCGATGTTAAGTTTCTCCCAAATCATTTGTGATAAACACCTCATTTTAATCAGAATCATGACCCATACAATGGATGTTATTTCCATCAAAAGTTCATATTTATCATCACAGTAATAGAAGATCATAGGTTGGTTTATAATATCAAACATTAATTCCCTTTATTATAAATTAATGTGGGATTTATATAGATAAATCCAATCCATATATAAGATAACATTAAATTCAACCATATGGAGAATAACAATATTTACAGGAAGCACATTACAACAAAATTTAACCAAAAAAGAACCATAAACTTGAGATGTTATCATCACACCATTAAGTATCTTTACTACTAATTCATCATCGAATCATTGAGGTTATGAATTTATATTCCATGATACTTCTCCTTATATAAAGGAATTCATATAAAAATGATCAAATAGGGTACTTTGATATTTGATCATTCTTATTACCACGTCAACTTAATAATTCTATCATCAATCCCATAATAAAACAAGAATTTTTATCATGACCAATAATAATCTCTGATCAGAGTGATCAATCATAAAAAATCATTCATAGTATTTATAAATTATGACACATTTTTTTCGATCTATAGAACCTTAGGTTTAACCTAAAAAATTCATAGTTGTCATCTATTCAAATACTTTATGATGGTTTATAAATATTTTTTCAATTCCAAAACATATACACAAGGAGTGTCAACATGGGTGTGTAGCAAGACCCATTGTCATGCACCATGTGATGATCGATTAAAATCCCAATGCACCCTTTTTAGAGTTATTACCCTTAGGTACAACTATTACAGAGCCATATCCACTTGTAATATCTAGACAAGGATGTAATTTAATGTAAACCACTCTTTCTATTCTTCACCAAAATAATAGGATATTTTCCAATAGTTAGAATAATCCTTATGGTTCTCACTAAAATTTTCTCATCATAGTTTCCAATGTTTAAATAAACCTAGCTATGATAAAAAATATATATTTACGCATGATTTTAATATATAGACATGACATCTGAATAAATTAATATTCATTACAAAAACTAGTGATCCATGCCAAAATATTTTAGGTTTAGTGAATTTGGAAACATGGATACATAAAAAATTGGTTCATAGGTGAACTACATCATATCCCACAACTAAAACCCTTTTAAAAAATATTATATATAATACCTTTATTTATAACATGGGGAAATGAAACAAAAGAAAGGGTGACTTTGAATGTTTAATAAGGGTAACCAAGGGAGATATTAACATAACATGAGAATAAGGGTATGAAAACAAGAGAATAAAATTTTAAATCTATAACCTACTTATCATAGATCCTAAACAGGAGCCATAAAATAAATCTTGGTAGTTCATAAGACTTGGATCATAATGGAATCAAAGAACATGAGACATGATAACATAACATTTCCATAAGACATATATTTTCAACATAGACATAAAAATAGAAAATATTATTTCAAGGATACCCAAAAATACATTAATAACATGTTAGGTTTGGGATAACCACCCATGTACCTACTTCAGGCTTGGGATAACCTCTGATATACCCTCATTTTGACTTGGTATAACCTTCATTGTACCCTATTTCATACTTGAGATAACATCCCATGCACCCTCTTTCGGGATTGGTATAACCTTCCTTGTACACTATTTAGATATTGGGATAACCTAACATGGATAAAATAAATCCAATGGTTATCTATTTATTAGAAAATAAAATAATAATCATTTGAAAAAAAATAAATGTTTAAAAACTGTATTTTTCTAAAAGGCGGATTCGTCATTCTTTGCGCACATAAAATAAAATTATTTTTTAAAATTTTTTAAAATTTATTTTAAAATTTTGAATTAATTTTTTAATCCATAATATCAAATTTAAATTAGGGTGAAATTTTGGTATTTTTGGAAAATATTTATTTTTTAGTGAATAGTGAAAATGATTTTTTTTGTAAAACTATAATTTATTTTCAATAAATTAAGTAATTTAAAATTACCATTATATTTAAAATATTATTTAATTTAAAATAATAATTTTTAGTTATACTTAATCCAATTAATTACATTTTCATCATCCATATATAGGATTTTAGTATTGGTTTATTTTTGGGTTTAAATATGATATTTTTTTTAAAATGTTTTAATGTGTATAATATTTATCCATTTTATTTAATTTAAAAAACAATTAATGAGGAATGATTTAAATGATATATATATATATATATTATAAATTAATATGGATTTAAATTCTTATAATTATTATTACTAATCATGGAGTTAATATAAATCTTTTTTATTGAAAAATACACTTCTTCAAAACCCTCTTTTTCATTGAATCTAAGGGTTTAATTTTGAATTAAATTCTGAAAATTATATGAATTGAATTTGGTAAAATATATTCCAAATTTTTAATCATAATAATTTATATTATATAATAATTTCAACTTAATTTTTTGGTATAATTAATAGTGAAAACTGTAAAACTCTTTTACCACGGTTAAGGTAAAACCGATTTACCTAGGGGTTAAACAAAAAATATAAGTGTTAAAATGACTTAAAAAATTTTATAAAATCTATTTTATGTCCTTATATAGAACATATAATATATAAGGCTCAATAATGGTTCATTTTTATCTATTTTTCATGTAAAAAATGTGGGTATCACTTTTTTTTCAAAAATTATAGGGGTGTCACTCACCTCACTTAAAAAAGGCCATCCCCTTTCCTATTCACACCTTAAAACATGTTTGCTTCAGATAATACATACCCAAATAACTTCATTACTTACCTTAACATATATTATAATCCTTTTTTATTATAAATCTATTTTAAGAAGGCTTTTGGTGCTAACCTAAGGACATTATCTGAAGAAGAGGTATCACGCTTACTTGAGATTTTTTTATTTTTTTTCTTCTCACACCTCCTTAAAATCTTATTAAGTTATGATGATATGATAAAAAATTTACATATAATATAATTATATATTATTTTTTAGTGGAATAACATTAATCTATCACCCATTCCATTAAATGGGAAATGAAATCATCATTCCTGTGTACAAAGAACTATTTTCTAGTGAACCTATGTAATTCATTTTTCATCATCACATCTCATAGATTGTTATAATGATGTATTTAAAGTATATATATATATATATTATATTTTTACCATAATTCTACTCCTTTAATTATGATATCACATATAAATTCTTACTTTCCATTTCATAGGGGATACATTAACGTCACTCATGTGCACGACAGACTACTACCTTGCAAAGCGATGTGCTTCATTCGTGCGTATGTGTGGACTACCACCTCCACAAAGCGATGTGATTATTTTTCATCACCATGAAAAATTTATGATATATATAATTATATTTAAAGAAATATTATGGAATTTATGATATTATTATCATTTTATAATGATAGAATATAACTTACCTTATTTCCATAATGATCATTGAAAAATGTAAACGTCACTCATGAGTATGTACGACCTACTGTCTCTATGATTGTAACATAGTTAATATTTCATAACCATATTTCATGATAGGTTTTAAAATTATAATTTATGAATAAATATAATAACTATTCCATGAATATTAGTCTTTATATTTTGAATTAATGACCTCTTTGATCACGATCAACACACCAAATCTATTTTGAAACAATGAACCGAATGTCCTCAAAATGCACAATGTGGCCTTAACCAATTAATTATTTAAAAATGTCATTAAAATAAACAAAATAAAAAATTTAATTATAAGTTATTAAACCTTGAATGATTTATTAAGAAATTAAATAATTTATATAATCTTATTATATAGTAGTTAAATGACATACATGGAAGTCTGGACTCGAGGTAAGGGTTTCTCATCTCACTTTTATTTCTGTGAGAAATATGCCATGTTCACCAGTTTTTTATTGTGTGGTGTATATAATACCCCATAATTTATTTTATTATTCTTCTAATTAATTTTTTTTGGGATTTAAAAGTTTATATGAGGTTATATCTTTCATGGGGTTTTAATCTAGAGATTACTAAATTCATAAGGGACTTAATATGAATTTCCCTTCATTGAGGCATATTGTAATGTTATGAACTTAATTTATTTTATATGGTTTGTATAATTTCAATTTTATATGTTATATCGTGAATCCTTTTATAATTCATGATATTTAAAATTAAAATTTTATTTTTTTTATCCAAGGGTATTTGACTTGAAAGTTACCAAGTGATAAAATGTTTCTTAACTCAATTTCCTTTTACTGGGTTATAACTCATTTTCATTAAATTTATTATGCCATGATTATGTCCAAGAGACCCGGGTTCAAAACCGGGTGGAGGAGAACTTCCAGGTTACTATAGCAGTGCTGTAGCAGTCACTGTAGCAGTACTATAGCAGTTACTATTCGGTACTGTAACAGCCAAAACTATTCACCCGCTTTGGGCATACGGGTCTCCAGGGCCTTCGGGTCATCAAAGGCCTTCGGGCCACAGGGACTTCGGGTCACGTAGACCATAGAGTAGCCCAGTTCGCACAAAACAGTCCCCAGAATAGGATCATAGCAATAGGAGTCGTAGCCACCAGATGCAGAGCTAACCAGATTTGAAGAATGAGAGGGTATGACAGCCGCCATCGGGACCAGGCACCCTGCAGCTTTTTATGGGGAAATGCTAGTTGATCAGCAATGCAAGGTGGGGAGATAAGGAGATCAATTATGCAAGAAACTGGGGAGGGGTAGTTCTAGTGGGTTGGGCCTACGAGTCTTGTAATAGGGCATGGTATTCCTCTAGGCCTTCGGGTCATGTATTGTGGGTCATGTCGGGCCTTGGGCCTTGGGCCTACGGGTCATGTACGGGTTCCCCTTCAACCCTTAAAAGGGGGATTATCTATAAAAAAATAAAAAATAAGTTTTTTTATTTACATTTGTTACACATGATATTTACATTTATTAACTCCCAATTTAATGATATGATCTTTGTAAGGTTTATTCATCACAATTTTTCTTTCTTTGGGACATTTGTTATATTATACACCTATATTTGTTTATGAGGTGAATATACTTACAATTTGATATGTTATATCATGAAACTCATTATTTTCATTATATTTAAATTATTAATTGAAGTTAATATTTCATCTTACTTACTTTTGAAAAGTTACCAAAGTGGAAAATGCTTCATGTTATAATCTCCTTTATTTTCAATATTTTTTATGTTAAATGTTCCTTTAGGGGAAATCATATGATCTTATTTTATTGAACCACATATATTTTATTTTAATATGGTTATAAATGTTTTTTACATGATTAATTTCTATTTAGTCCCTAATTAATTAAATAAACATTAAGTATGTTCTTCGTAAGTGATACCAATCTTGTATTTTCATTTAAGTCAGAAATGTTTCTATTCCATATCAATGTTTTCTAAAATGTTTTCAAAATTATTATTTTATAAACATAAATTATTTCATAAATCCTTTTTAATTGATCTTTTACCTTCTTTTAAAATGTTTTAAAAGGAAATTTCTTAACATTTTTTAAATGGGTCACTTTTGACTCCCTTTACAAAATTTTTGAAAAGAATGTTTAGTTTTTAAACATCTATACCATAAATGGATTTTACCATAATCATGAACATTATTTTATTTGAATATTAGTCTTTAATTTTTAAATATTATTTTCAAATAAAATGATTTTCACTATTTTCTTTGAATTTTTAGTTTTTAAAATTGATTTTCAAAGTAAAAAAGTTTATTTTTATTAAGAATATTTTTAATGGTATTTTAATGGTATTTATATTTGTAAAAAACAACAAATATTGATGTTATATACATTACACTAGGGATATGTGGTAATTATTCCATCCTTTTTATTCATATGGATGGATTATGAGACTCACAAAGAATCTGTTTATTTTTCATGAGTGAATCAAGGAATGAAAGAATAATGATTATTATTATTTCAAAAAGCGAAAACTCTAAATATTTTATTCATGAACAGTACTTTGAAATTATTTATGATGAATGGGTGAGACTGATATATCTTATAAAAGGGTTGATCCCAATTATAGTTCATGGGTGATGTAAGGACCCAACCTTAAACATAACTTATTCTAGTGTTTCTGAACTAGAATTCACATTCGAGGATATTTTTAGTTTATAGTTTTATAGAATTTGGATAAACTCTTACAAAGTAGACCCATAAATTACTTGTGGATAGTTATATTCAGTATCCACTTTTTACACCCAAGGAATGCCTTTTTAAATAAAACATAACTTCTTTTTGAGACACATCCCCAATTCTTTCATCATGACATCTTCTTTATCCATATCAATCTTAAGACCTATGAAAAACATTTTAAAACTTGGGATGAGCACAAAAAAGCTCAGTAAGGGGATTAAAAGAAGGAAAGAAATTGTTAGACTATGAATATTTTAAACTTATGAAAACAAAATCATACTTTTCACCCATAAAACATAAACCCTTTAGATTACCTCATAAAATCATAAGATTAATGAAAAAATCATAGAAATCATAAATAATAAAGGTGATTTGTGGAATCCATATCACTCTTACATTGTATCTTTCATGGATACAAAGGGAATAACCATTATGGTTACGTTTAGAATACCTATCATGCTATATTACCTAAATATATTAGGATAAACCCAACCAGTTAACTGCATCTCATTACCTAATGCATTGGATAGATTTCACGGGATCACCCTCCCTCATTTTATCATGGAACCACCCATACTTATAAACAGTTCCCATGAACCATAACATAATCATAACACATAAAACAAGCATAAAGGGAAAAATAACATTTAAAATTTGAAATAAAAAGATATCATTTAAGGATATTGAAATAATAAATCCATTCTCAAAACTATTTTAAATACAAAAATACCTCAAAAGGGAATATGGATTTTTTGTCTTTTAAAAACATTGCGTCTTATATAGGAATCCAAATATCAAATAACGATCACAACAGTGAAAAAGTATTTGTCACCTTATACGTTAAAAAATAGTCCTTTTTTATTTATTAAAATAATTTGTCTAAAAAGATACCTTTTAAAAACCTTTAAATAAAATTAAAATTCAAAGGGTTTTATTATACATCGTATAGAAGAAGGTGGTGTATATTATAAAAATAGTCCTCAATGAAAGGAGATTGAGACGAAGTCCCTTACCTCAAGTCTGACTCATCTAGTATGTTCATTATATTCTATAATAATAAACTTAGGTTAATTTATACTTTATTTATAACCTTTTTAAATTTTATTATTATATTTATATAACTTATTTCCATGTTATAATAATAATATAATTATTTAAGTTCATATCATATGTTTTGTCGATATTTGGTACTTGAGTAGAAAATAAAATTCGTATAATGTCAACAAACCATGTGGTTATAATTTCATCATATCCATAATAATATTCATGAAATAATAATCACTTTTATATAACAATTATACCTTTAAATCGATTCATTAAATATGAATATGATAAATTAACAATGTTACAATCATGGAGACGGTAAATCGTATATACACATGAGTAATGATTTCATTTTTCATTGATCATTATGAAAAAGAAGATAAATATTATTTTATATTTTCAGAATTATAATAATATAATTAATATAACATTAATAATTTACATATACTTATATATATTATCCAAGTGATGTGGTGATTAAAAATGAATCACATCGCTTTGTGGAGGTGATAATTCATACGTACGCACGACCGAGATTATCATTTTTATGTACATGAAAAGTAAGGAAATAATTGATTTATTATTATATTATAATGATAAATATGTCATAAATATATTAGATAAAAATTAATTCCATCATTATAACCATACTTGAGAGACGGTAATGAAAAATGAACTATATCGGTTCGTGTGGCAGTAGTCCACCGTACACACAAACGAAAATTTCATTTCTCATTTGATGAAGTTGGTGATGGATTTAGGTTATGATATTAAAATAATAACATATAAGTATATTTAGGATACTGTATTTGTTATCTCATATTGTTTGGAGAATATTTAAAGGAAGTGGAAGAAGAAATAAAATATAAATAATTAAATAAAAACGTTACCTTTCCTTTGGATGATAACCTTTTCTTAACACCTTAACACATTTAAAAAGGGTGTTATGAATAAAATAATTCCTATATAATGTGGGTAGTTATTATTATAATATGTTTGGGTAGATATTTTCTGAACCAAATGGTTTGTTAAGTGCAAGGAATAGAGATGAATGAGTACACTTTTATAGGAGATGGGAGAGGCACTCTTGGAATTATTAAAAGTATTAAATTAATATAAATTAATTGTCTATTTAAAATGGGTCAAAAATTATTTATTAGAATATAGGATGATTATGGGTATAAATATAATCATAAAATAAAAATTATACATGTTTTGGATATTTTTTTAATCCTTATCTGTATGTTTTAACCCTTTTAAATCTTACTGTTTTATTTAGTAATTCCCACTTTGAGAGTTAAAATAATTACCAAATCATACCAAATGACAAATTAATTAGTTTTTAATGATATTTTTAGAATTATATAATATTTTTGGCAAAATATTATATTTTTATAAGTTTTATATCATTTAATTAAATATTTTCTATTTTAAGATAAGAATTATGTCAATTTTGACACTGTTCATTATTTGACTTTTTAAAAAATCATAACAACTTGATTACATCAAAAAAACTTCTTTAACTCATATATTACCTGTATAAATAATAATAAAAATTTTTGTATGACATAAAATATTTCAAATTATATTTATTTTAATATTATTAATATCATTTATTTGGTTCTTCTTTTAATAAATCTTTTACTGCATCATCCTTGTATCACAATTAAATTTAATTATTTAATGCCTAAAAATTATAAATAAATTATAATGATATAGATAAACATTTTAGATTTTAAAGGAACATTTATAGTTGAATTTATTTTCTATATAAGCATATATTACAAATAATTACTTATTAAAAATATGAGTATGACATTTTCAACTTATCTTTAAAAAAACTATATTAAATGTCATATTCTTACCAAAGTGTATTAGAAAGGTTAGAATTTAATAATATGTTTTATTTTAGTCATAAAAACAATTATCCAATGAAATTAAGATAATTTTTAAAGTAATGTTACATTATTATAATATTTTTTTTACCTTTAATTACCTGATTTAGCCTTAACTATGGTAAATAAAATAAAAAAGTTACTATTCAAAAAAATTAAGTTGATCCTATTTGATAAATTTTTCATATTTATTATAATAATTTATGTCTATTTTTGAAAATTTGATTCACAGAAGTGGTTAAATTAGGTTTAACACTAATCCCACAGATATGGCAAGAAGGCGGGTAAAAGAGACATTCAAATTTTCAATAACTTTTTATATCTAATTTCAAAATAAAATTTATTACAATTACCCAAATTGAATTATTACATGTATTATTTATCTATTTAAACTTAAAAAATTGATTTAATGTATTATAATTATTTAAATGAAAAATTAGTTTTTAACTATAATGTAGTATTTTTCACTATTCATTAAAAATGAAACGTTTCAGAAAAATACAAAAAATTCAACCAAAGTAAATTTTTATATCCCTATTCCAAATAATAAGTTTATTTTTTCAAATAGAACTTATAAAATATTAAAAAACTAGATTTAAAATGGGTTATCCATCAAAAGGTTGTAAAAATGTCTTTTTTTTAAAATACTCATTTTATGTATAAAAATGAATTTCTTATTATATAATCTCTAGAAAACATATAATATGGATTTTAAACATTATATTAAATGTATATTTCATTAATTTAATCCAATAATAGTGATTTTATTATCATAATTTAATATTTGTTCATAGAAATACATCCTTTATATTCAATTGGTTTTTAGTTTCATTTCTTATTAATTTCGTAACCAATGAGTCATTATATAAATAGGTGTAAATTTTTTTAATAATTCAATTAATATTTTTCATTCCCACCATTATAATATCTAGTAGATAACTACCAATTAAAATAATAATATTAAAATATATTATTTTTTTGGTATAACTCAGTCTTTCTTGCAACGTAAAATTTCAGATAAATCCATTGTTGTGTGTTGGGTACACTATTAGAGGTAGCATAAAGTTAAGGTAAAATTACTATCTAATTCATAAATATTAATAAATATTAAAAATCATTATTACATAATTACCTAGGATGTTATAGGTGAGCTCGATATATCTTTTACAATTGGTTCCCCAGATAACACTTGATGGGCCCGATATAGATTATACGTTGGGTGTGCTTGATAGTATCAAGTGAAATAGATATATCTTATATGATTGGTGTTCTCAAATAGTGAACCAATGAATTGGGTATTTTTCCTTTTATTTTTAGGTTATAAGGAGGGTGTTACTGGAGAATTTCCCCTTTGGATTTAACTAGGATCTAGTTATTTCTAACCCAAGTTTAAAATGGGTTATAAAGATAATATTACAAGATACCGACACATTTTATTTATTCTTGATAAGGGTTTTTAAAGATTACTTTGATCAATATTGAAATCACATGGTTCATAATTATTGATTCTTATAAATCTTGCCTTTAATTAATCATTATTCCTTGTTTCATGATTGATGATCCAGTTATTGATGGGTATGAATATTTATATGTTATGCTCATGCACGTTGATTATATAATAATAACCTTATGCTCTTCTTATGATCACTGATGATATTCAATTGTTAATGTTTTTGTTTACCCTTATTGTGCATTTGATCTCACCCTTTTTATGTTTCCTCTTCCCTAGGTTATCAATAATGATGTTACATGAATTATTTCTATAAGGGTTTCATATGGAAGATGATGATGAGTTATTGTGAAATAAGAAAATATGGTTATAATGGAAAAGAAACACTATTGAAGTCATGGGTATTTTTTATGTAAGATTTTTTCCAAATTCTATAATACTTTAAACCTAAAAGTTCCTCAATTATGTAAGTGATCCAATATTTCCTTTTGATGTTGTATGTTTTAGATGGTGAAAATTAGGTCACCTTATTCAGTATTAAAGCCATAAATGTAAATATCATGTTTTAGAACTGTATCTTGGAGTGTGGGTTCAGGGATGTTATAGTTGGTATCAGAGGTAGGGTTTAGATAACTATGGATATTTGGATGTTTTCACACAAGATTATCTTAATATTTATGGATACCATCATAGGTATATAAGATTAAGGTTGATCATAAGTTCAAAAGTATTAAGCACAACTTTTGAGGTTATAAGTGATAAGTTATTAAAGTGATTAATGAAATTTTAGGAGATGCTTTATAAGGTTAAATTATAAGTAAATATTTGGTCTAATGTGAATTATAAGTTTACCTTTTTTAGATAAAAGTTTTATGGTATTGATAACATTTATGGGTTATAGGTCTTGTATATTTAGGTAATTATTGGAGTATAAGTTTTATCATATTGATTACTATGGGATTGAAAAGTGATTTAGTGACTAATTGATTAATTTTGTTTTATAATAAGATCACCATATTTTTGGGCCTGAAAGATGAAAGGTATGGGATAAAAATTAATATAAAAATACGCTTTGATGGTGAGGTTATTTTGGATATAGGGTTACTTATTTATGTATTTATTTAGTTTAAATGTTTGGTATTACTATTGAATTTTAGAGATTAATCTATTATTTCATCATATGAGGGTTTATTTATTTCGGTAATTATATTACCATATTCTAACAATTTTAGTTTTTTAATGACTAAAGATAGTTGGAATATCTTGATTATCTCTTTTATGGTTATGTGGTCCTTTAAAAGATAATTTTAGTGCTTCAGTCATGAAAAAAATCATCTTGAATGATCATTATTTAGATAAAAAGATGAGATTGATGTGGAAATTTATTAAAGTATGAAATTCTACTAATCAATTAAGTTTATTTCCTTATGATCTTATTATTCATGGTAAAGTAATTCCTCAACTCTAGGAAAAGTATCTTGAAACAAAATTTTTTCCTAATACCGTAATTTTTTATGGCATCAATGATATTTTCCAGACCACTTTTTTTTGGTTTTTTGGTATTTTACTTTCTCATGACCATTCACTTTCTTGTGATAAATGATCTTTATCACTCTCTATCATTATTTGGACATTACACTTTTCTTCCACATCTATATCATAACTTCCCACCAATGTTTTCATAATTGGGAACCTATTTATATATTATTATAGATGAACATAATACTTAACTTTATATCTTATCAAGAGTATGTTTTTTAACCCTATTTATGATATTGTTTTTCTATAAAATTATTTTCAAATATCAAACCCATAATTATCAAGATCAAGTTAAAATTGTGAGGACACAATATTTTAAAGGGGGGATAATATAACACCCTGGTATTTTAAAAAATAAGGTATTTTATATAGTGTATTTTTCATTAAACACTGAGCTTAAATAAACCACGAAATATATTTCTTTAAATATCTTGCAGTACATGCAACCCCAAGTAAAAATGAACAATAATATAATATATCGTTATAACATAACCGTGAAATTGGTGGGTATGAATAAGAATAAATAAATTATGAAACTTATATGGTTCAAACATGTATAAAAAAATTCAATGGTTATCAATTTATTATAAAATAAAATAATAATCATTTGAAAGAAAAAAAATGTTTTTTTGAAAAAAAACTCTATTTTTCTAAAAGACAGCCTCATCGCGCTTTGCGCACATACAATAAAAATAAATTTTACCAATTTTAGAAAATTAATTTTATAAAATTTACATAATATTTTAATTAATAAAATAAAAATTAACTTAGGGTTAAATTTTAGGGATTGTTTAGAAAATATGGATTTTTTAATGAATAGTGAAAAATATAGTAAAACTATCATTTCTTTTTAATAAATGATGTAATTTAAAAGTATAATTATGTCTTAAATATGATTTAATGTAACATAAGTATTATTTATTTATATATATTCCACTTAATTACTTTTTAATCATTTTTATATTTTATTTTAGAATAAGTTTATTTTTTGTTTTAAAATGGGGTTTTTCTGAAAACTGTTTTAAAGTACATAATGTTTATCCATTTTGATTAATTAAAAAAAGTAATTATTAATTATTTAAATAAAATTTATATATTATATTTAAATAAATATTAATTTAAATTCATATAATGATTATTACTAGTCATGAAGTTAATATAAAATCATTTTTTCTTGAAAAATACACTTCTTGATAACTCACTTTTTCGTCACGTCTATGAGTTTACATTTAAATTAAATTGTACCAATTTTGTGAATTGAATTTAGTAAAATGGATTACATAATTTTAATAATAATAATTTATATTATCTAATAATTTCAATTTTTTTGCCTTAATTAAAAGTAAAAATAGTAAATATATTTTACTGTGGTTACGGTAAAAATTGATTTATGGGGGGTAGGGTTAAAATAAGAAGATAATGGTTAAAATCACATAATTTTTTTTATAAAATATATTTTATGGAAATATTTGGAAATTATCATGTATAAATTTTGAGAATGATCTATTTTGGATCCTTTTATCATGTGAAAAATGTGGGTATCACTTTTTATTTTCAAAAATTATAAGTGTTCCACTCACCTCACTTATAAAAGGCCACCCCTCTCCTCCACTATTCACACATTAAAACACATTTTGTTTTTCCAATACCCACCCAAATAACTTAATTAATTCTATTCCAACTTCCTATAATATATTTTTTTATTATAAATGCATACTAAAAATTCTTTTAGTGCTAACCTAATGAGGTTATCCGAAGAAGTGGTATCGTTCTCAACCGAGTGTTTTTTGTTTTATTTTATATTCCACATCCTTAAAATTTTATTAAATTATGATGATATAATAAAACATATATATACCATATACTAATATGTTATTATTTTAATTTTCATAACCTAAATCAATCTCCTCTTCGATCAAATTGGAAATGAAATCATCATTCATGTATACGATATACAACTGCCATGTGAACCAATATTATTCATTTTTCATTGTCACCTATCATGACTAATTATAATGATGTATTTAAATTATATATACTATATTTTTAGAATAATTAGAATATTTTAATTATGATATCACATAACCTTATTATTTTCCATTTTATAGGGGATATGATAACATCTCTCATGTGTACGAAAAAATACCACCATGCGAAGAGATGTTATTTTTTTCACTAACAATTTCATGGAAGGTAAAATAGATAAATATAATGAATATAATATATATATATATATGAAAAAATTATTATATAAATGACATATTTATAATTCTAAAAAATAACCTATCATTTTATTTCTTACCTTTCCACTTATTGAAAAATGACAACGTCATTCATGCGTACGTGTGGACTATTGCCTCTATGAAGTGATGTGATTTTTTTAATCACCACAACACATGGATGATATATATAAGTATATTTATAGTAATAATATTTTATTTATTATATGATTATCATTATTTAAATGTAAAATATTACTTACTTTCTATCCATAATGATCATTGAAAAATTGAAACATTACTCATGTGTACGTGCAACCTATTGTCTCTATGATTGTAACGTAGTTCATTTTTCATAACCATATTTAATGATTGATTTTAAAAGTATAATATATGAATAAATATGAAAAATATTTCATTACTATTATTTTATAGATGTTGAAATAATAACCTCTTTAACCATGGTCAACACACCGAAGCCGTTTTGAAACAGTGAATCAAACATCCTCAAAACGCATGTCCTAGAATTAACTGATTTTGTATTTTAATATGTAATTAAAATGAATAAAATAAATTATTTAAGTATATATTATTAGAACTAAAAAATTATTATTAATAAATTTAATAATTGATATAATCTTATTATACATGTGTTAAAGGACATACATGGAATGTATGGACATGAGGTAAGAGTTTCTCATCTCACTTTTATTTATGTTAGACGTATGAAATATTCACCACTTGTTCTTATTATGTGTTGTATATAATACCCTTTAATTTATTTTATTATTATTTTCATTAAAAATTTTGGTATTTAAAAATCCATATGAGGTTCTCTCTTATACGGGCTTATGAAATGGAGATTACCAAATCTATAAGGGACTTCATATAAAATTCCCTTCATTGAGGCATAATGTAATGTTATAAACCTAATTTATTTTATATGGTGTATATAATATATAATTTATATGTTATATAATCAATAATTTATAATTCATGGTATTTTAATTTTTAATTTTAATTATTTTATCAAAGGGGATTTTACTTGAAACTTACAAAGGGGTTAACTTTTTCCTTACTCAATTTCCTTGTTGGGTTATAACTCCTTTTAATTAACTTTGTTATGAAATTATTTTGTGTTAATTGATATATAAATTGTTTTATTAGTTATTATAAATTATTTTGGGTTTACATTTGTTACAAAAAATATATATATTGATTAACTCTTAATCCAAGGATATGATCTTTGTAACGATTTTTCATCTCAAACTCCCTTTCTTTTAGAGATATATTGTATTATATATCTATTTTATTTTATAATATGTGTATACTACACCTTTTACATGTTATATCATGAAAATAATTATGTTCATGATATTTAAATTATTAAGTGACATCATTCTTTCATGGTACTTACCATTGAAAAGTTACCAAAGTGGCCAAGTCTTTATGTTACAATCTCCTTTCTTTTTGGGATTGTTTATCTTCAAGGTTCCTTTGGTGGAAATAATATGTTCTAATTTTATTGAGCCAGGTATACTTTATTACAATCTAGTTATAAATTTTTTAAATGATTAATTTCCATTTCCTCCCTTATTGATTACAGAAACATCATGGAAGTTTTTTGTAAGTGATACTGATATTGTATTTTCTTATAGATCAAGAATTTTTCCCTTCCATATAAATGTTTTATAAAATATTTTTTAAAAAATGTTATTTTATAAAAATAAATTATTTCTTAATTCTATTTTACAATATCTTTTACCTTCTTTTAAAAGTTCTTAAACCAAATTTTCTTAATGTTTTCAAAATAGTTCACTTTTGACTCCCTTTAAAAAATATTTGAGAGGAATGTTTATTTTTTTAACATCTACATCATGAATATATTTTCCCACTATCATGGACATTATATTATTTAAATATTACTTAATAATTTTCCAAGATTATTTTAAAATAAAAATATTTTCACAATGTTTTGTGAATTTTTACTTTTTAAAAGTGATTTCTAAAGAAAAAATGGTATTTCTTTCAAGAATGTTTTTAATGACATTTTAATTTAATTTAAATTAATAAAAAACAAAAACCTTTATTATAATTAAACTACATTGGGGATATTTTTTAATTTAACCATCCTTATTCTTCCTCTGGTTGGATTATGAGATTTATATGTTACCAGTTTATTTTTTACTGGTTAATCAAGCAATGAAAGAACAATGATTTTTATCATGTCAAAAAGTGAAAGAATCAATTTTTTTTATTCATGAATGGTACTTGTACATTATTCATTAATAATGGTTGATCCTCATTTATCTTATACAATGGGTTGAGTCCCATTATAGTTCACAGGTGAGACCGATATATCTTATACAATGGGTGTGCCTAGATAGCATCGAGTGAGACCAATATAGCCTATACAGTGGGTATTCCTAGACAGTTATGAATGATCCCAATATATATTAAATTATGGGTGAAACAAAATAACACTCTAGTGCATTGAGTAATGTTCCCCTTCTTTAAAGGCAAGAAGGAGGGAGTTACTGAAGGGTTTTTCTTATGTATTTAACTAGGCTCTAGTTATTTATGACACAGGTTTAAAATGGTTTATGAATATAATGTTCCAAGATACCAACACATTTTATTTATTATTGATATGGGGGTTTAATGATTCCTTTTATCAATATTGAAATCACATGGCTCATGATTATTGATTCTTATGACTCTTTTCTTTGATAAATAATTATGACATTTTTCATGATTGATGATCTAAGTATTGTTTGGTAAAAATATTCTAATGTTATGTTAATGAATTTTAATTATGTAATCATACCATTATGATTTTATCATGATCAATGATGATATTTAATTTTTAATTCTTATGTTTACCCTCACTGGGAATTTCATCTCACCCTTCTTAGGTTTCATATTCCCCAGGTTATTAAGAATGATGTTATATGAATTATGTTTAGAAGGGTTTCACATAGATGAGGATGGTGATTTATTATGAAACGATAAAAATTGGATATAGTTGGAAATATAGTCTACAAAAGTCATTAGTATTTTAATTTAAGAGTTTGTCTTAATTCGATAAATTTCTAAACCTAAATGTTCCTTGGGTATGTAAGTGATCTAATATTTCCTTTTGATGTTGTATGTTTTTTATGGTAAAAATTGGGTCACCTTCATCAGGATAAAATAAAGAAATATAAATATCATGTTTTATAACTAGATCCATGTTTGAGGGTTTAGTAATAGTATATTGTAATTGTGAAGAGAAGAGGCTAGGTGGTGCCCATTTATAAGTGATAGAGAGGACATACTTTTAATTTTTGAAATTAAAAAGTTATAACCACATTTTACACATGAAAATAGTTTCAAAATGTCTCATTATAAAAAATTATATGAAATAAGTTTTATATATGAAAAACTAATAGGTTTTGAATAATTTATTTGATCTTTTTAACCCTTATCATTTTAGTTTAACCCCCTGAAAACCCATTTTAACCATAACTATGGTAATTAATTTTTACTATTTTTACAGTTCATTATAAATAAAATTAACTTTAACTTATTATATAATATTAATTATGTTAATTTAAAATATTAAATCCATTTTTCGAAATTAAATTCATAGGAGTGGAAAATTTTAATTTAAAATTAAACATATTGATATGAAGAAAAATTGATTTTCCAAAGATAACGTTTTCATATGTATTGAATGTTTTAATATCAAAATTCATTATAAAATTGATTCCAATGAAATAAATTAAATAAATTATGATATTATTGAAATAATTTAACTTTTAAAACCATCTTAAAATAAAATATAACTTTTAAATTCTTTAAATAAACTATAATTTTTAATGAAAATTGGAATTTTTTACTATTCTTATAAAAAATGAACATTCTAGAAAAATAAAAAAAATCACCCAAGGATAATTTTTACGTGTTTATAAAAAAATTAAGTTAATTTTTTCAAATATAATTTCTACAAGTATAAAAAATTTGTTTTATTATTTTTTAACAAAAATAAATAAAAATCCTTTTTTGAGAAAAAAAGTATTTTCGAAGCATACACAAACGTTACCAAAAATTAAGTACTTATTTGTCAACATATTTTCTTTATCTAAAACCATTATAATTAATTTTTTAAATTACTTTATTACTACTCATATTTCAAAATTTAATATCTAGTTTATAAAAGTCATATTTAAATAATAATTTTAACAGTATCTTGGGGTTCATTAAAACTCGAAGTTGTGTGTAACTCAAGTTATCAAAGAAATAAAATTTATTTTAAAAATATATTTCATAAAATATAAGTGCATAATATTATACCTACCTTAAAATGAATTTTGACATAAAAACTCCTTCACTATGATATAAAAAAATTGAGGACTCTTCTACATCATCATATCTTTAGGTTCCCATGTAGCTTCCTCAAGTTGATAGTTTCACTATAAAATCTTGAGCAGGTGAGTGGTCTTGTTTCATTGAACTTTATCTCCATTTTATATCATATCCAAAAGTTTTTCATGATAGGAAATATCAGGATCTAGTGGTATGAACTCTTTTTTCATTACATGTGAAGGATCATGTATGTACTTACTCAGGAGAGATACATGGAACAAATCATGGACTTTAGAGAGGTTTAGTGGGAGAACCATGAGATAAGAAACCATCCCAGCTTGATCAAGAATATTAAAAGGGACAATATACCTAGGTCTTATTATTCATTTATTTTTGAATATCATAACGTCATTCCATGGGGTAAATTTAGAGAAAAACTTTCTCACCAACTTAAAATTCTATATCACACTAATGATTGTCAATATAACTTTTATATCAATATTTTGATGCCTGAATATGTTTCTGAATAGTTATATCCTTCTATGATGTTCATTCATCCTACTCTAGTCCCAATATATTTATTTCTCTAACTTAATCCCAACAATTTGGAGTTCTACCCTTCTTTCCATATCGGGCTTCATAAGGATCCATATGAAAGTTTGAGTGAAAGATATTGTTGTAAGAAAAATAAAATAGAGGAAGGTGTTGATACGAAGAAACTTTGAAATCCATAGAAAAAGATCTCAAAATATCCTATAATATTTAAATTGTTCTCTCAAACTAAACATCTATATGAGGATGATATACAGTTCTGAAACTCAAATATGTATCAAGGTCTTGCTGAAAACTTTTCTATAACTTTGAGGTAAACCTTAGATCCCAATCAAATAAAATAAAATTTGGTACTCAATAAAACCTTACCACTTAATTTATGTATATTTAGAAAAGTTTGTCAAGAGATAAATTTACTTTTATAGTAATTAAGTGTGGTGACTTTATAAGGAAATTGACCGCAACCCATATAACATTAGGCCCTTTTGATGTTTTGGGGTGTCTAATGACAAAATCCATGGTGATGTTTTCCCATTTCCATTTTGGTATGTGTAGTGGTTGTAACATCCCCTTAGAATTTTGTCTCTCAACCTTAACTTACTAACAAAGCAAGCATCTAGATACAAACTATGAAACATATCTCTCAATTTCTCCCACTAGGAATTTCCTTTTATATCTCTATATATATTTATACATTTAGAATGAACAAAGAATGCATAAACATGTTCTTCCTATAAATTTTTTCTTCTTTAAATCTGGTATGTATGGGACACATACATCATTCTTGAACCTTATCATTCCATTATAATCAATGTTAAACTCCAGATCATTTCTCACCTTCTTTTTCAACTCCCCATATTCCTTATGCGCCTCTTTAATCTTAACTTTTATAGATGGTTGAACACTCATTTTAGAAATCTCAACCACGAGTTGGGTAATATTTCTCATGAACTTTGAATTTCACGATGTATAATCTATCACCATATCATTCCATATGAGAATTCATTAAAATACCTTCATTAATGCATCACTATAGATTATAAACCCTTCTCCACTATAGGGTAATATAAACAAAGTGTAAAGACCCAGAAATTTCAAGGAAATTTTTTTCTTAATTTTCTTTGAAATTTTGTAAGAACGCAGTTTCTGACGGCACCTGATTCTGAGACCCGGTGTGCCTGGAATCATTTTCCGAAGTTTGGCTCGGGTACGTTCAGTGAAAGAACGAGCGGGTTTTTCTAACTTTTGAACCGGTGCTCGGAATTGAAATCCGAGGACACCAATGAACTCGCAGCGTCGATATTCGCTTAAGGAGACCTTTTCCAAGGTTGCGTTTTATGCGGGTTGAGATTTAGTTTTGGGGGAAATTAGAAGAAGTTAAATAAATTGTGGAACACAATTTATTTTTAACTTTGTTGGTTATTTCCTCCCAAAGGGAGTTAGAGGTGGGACCCACATCCACATAACCTCCCTTGAGAGGATTAAGTGTGGTGGGGCCCACACGAGCCCTAACTCTTCAACTTCCCTTAAACTCCCCAATAACTCCACTCTAATTAATTTGAAAACTTGTGTTATTAATTTAGATGAGTTACTTAATTTCAAACTTTTGAAATTCAAAGAGGTTAGGATGTGTAAATAAAATAAGGCTTGGACTTATTTTATTTTGGTTAGTTTCTTTTGCAACCTTGAGAGGATTGGGAAGCATTCTTCATCTTCTTCTTCCTCGACGAAGAACGCGAAGAACACTGTTCTTCAACGAAGAACTTCTCCGCCAAAGAACACGGTTCTTCCGTGACACCGTATCCGCGGCGCGATGCTCTTCTTCCATGACGGTTTTCCGTGACAAAATCGCCATCAACGACTTCGAATCCTCGCTTCGTGACGTCGACGTTCTTTCCCCGCGACGCCCGACCTCTGCGACGCTCGTCTTCCGCGGGTCGTTGACGAACACCGTTCCTGAACCGAGGTAGGGGTTTGTTTTCAAATATTTATATTTGTTCGAGAATTCCGACCTGATGATCTTCATGGTTTAAAACCATTTGTTATCGAATTTGAATTTGTGGTTTAAAACCCAATGATAACAAATAACGTGAGGGGGGACGGACCGCACAAACACGGCCGACCCTCCTCCTTTTTTTCCTGTTGGTTCTTTGTGGTTCGGTGCGGGAGACAAGGTGCTGTCGCACCATGTGGAACCTTGCGACAAGAAAATGCGCGGCGCCGTCGCGCCGCGCCGTGAAATGAAGAACAAGAACGCGACGTCGTCGCGTCGCGTCGGAGATACCCAGAAAATACCGCGGCCAGAGCGGGGCCGCGGCGGAGGGGCGCGGTTTCGTCGCACCACGCCGGACGACAAGGGTCGCGGCCGATTCCGGACCGCGGCGGAGCAGGGTGACCGGCGGCCGGCATCGGGCCACTGGCGTCGGAACAGGAAGGGGGACCGGCCGTCGCCGGTCCCATGGTGCAAGAACCGGCCGGCCATGGTGGGTCGGCCGGACTTGGAGAACCGGGGGAATTAATTCCCCCAGCCGGCTGGCAGCAAGCGGCCCCATTAAGGGGCCACGGTTTCGAAGGAACCGAGGGGGCAGCCCCCCCCCCTCCCCCCGTGTGCGGGCCGCCAAAACGGCTCAGCCATTTTGGATGAGTGACCGGCCATCGCGCCCAGCGCGCGGGTCGTCCCGGCCGACCAGGTTCGGGCCAACCGGGGGGTCTCGGGCCGGGTCGGCCCGGGCCCAGACCCCCGTTTTCGGATAACTTTCGGTCAAAAGCTCGTAACTTGAGCTACGGGCCTCCAAACGACTCGCCGTCAACGGCAATGCGATCCTTGGATCGAGACAGTCGTTTTGGTATATTGCACTCAAGGTTTCAGATTACTTTGGGTTCGGCCGGGTTGGTTCGGATACGAAACCAACCGGGCCCTCGGAGCGGAAACGCTCGTAACTTGAGTTCCGGATGTCTGTTTGATGTGCCGTCGATTTTGATGGATTCCTCTAAGTGAGACGGATCTTTTGGCTTACTCCGCTTGAGGTTTGAATGTCTTCGGAGTGCGGTCGGGTTGGTTCGCTCACGAAACCAACCGGGCCCTTGGAACGAAAAAGCCAATAACTCACAAACCGGGCGTCCGATAGTCGCGCCGTCTGTTTCGTTGAATTCCTCTTGATGAGGCAGAACTTTTGGCATACTTTGCCCGAGTTTTGGATACACTTGGATAGTGGCCGAGTTGGATCGCAACCGAAATCCAACCGGGCCCCTGGAACGGAAAAGCTGATATCTTTCAGACAAGACGTCCGTTTGACGAACTGTCAGCGGCATTGTTAATCACGTTGAGAAATGGTCCCAATGAGTATACCCTATGAGAGTTCGGGGTACATTTGAGATACGGCCGGGTTGGTTCGCTCACGAAACCAACCGGGCCCCTGGGATGAAAAGGCTAATAACTCACAGAACGGGCATCCAATTGACGCGTCGTCTGTTGCGTTGAGACCCCTATGACGAGGCGGTACTTTGTGATACTTCTTAATGGGACTTTGAGATACTTGGAGTATCGACCAGTAGCTCGTGGAGCGGACCCTCCCGGAGATGAGCGTGCGGAGTACGGAGACCGTGTAGCCGACTGAGACCTGACGACTGCTTGACCGACTCAACTTGGAGTGAATCGACTAGCCCAGTGGACGGAGAACTACTTTCTGAGGTGCAGACCCATGGCGGACGGAGCACTGCTTGTGTGACAGTGCAGACCTGCGGTACTTGTCTGGAGAGTACCTCAGCAGGCTACTTAGGGGTGTGCACTACTGTGTTTGGGTGACATACCCCGGCGGGAAGCACTACTGTGTTTGGGTGGTTGACCTGCAGTACTCGACAGGAGGAGTACCTCAGCAGTCTTAGCTTAGTGAGCAGTACCTCGGAGTCGTGACAGGACCACTGTACACTCCAGAGACGGAGCTCTTCAGCAGTTACGGTTTCGATAATGAAAATCCTGTTTTGAGCTGAGACTTTTGACCTTTGTGTTTACCTCATGATTGAGATGGGTCACTTGATAACTTAGGTATATGTATAGGCATATACCTGGGTAGTGGTTATCCATTGATTTCATGATCCTTGTGTTTCCTCATGATTGAGATGGGTTACTTGATAAATTAGGTATATGTATGGGCATATACCTAAGTAGAGGTTATCTATTGAGATCTTCTTTATGGTTATCCTTGTTGGTTTTAGAGAGACCTTGAGGGTCTCGGGGTCCCTACTGAGTATCGTTATACTCACCCCTGCACGGGCTATGCCCGCACCTCGTTGTGTTGGTTGCAGATGACGGGCAGTGATGACAGAGGCCGAGTGTTCGAGGACTGGACAGTACCCGGAGGTGGACTACACGACGAGTCAGTACCCGGAGGTGGACTACCCGACGAGTCAGTATCTGGAGGAGGTTGACGGGCGAGATCATTGAGGAGGCTATCTGTACCTACCCTTCAGGTAGGATCCGTGGCGGATGATCCAGGAGCTGCGCCATCTATACCTACCCTTCAGGTAGGATCCGAGGTGGAAGACCCAGGAGCTGATTCCTTCTTCCAGCTGTTTTCCTTTTTCAGTTGTAATTTCGTTCAGTTGTAGCTGCACTTTCAGTTGGGTTTGTATTCTGGCCCATTTACTTTTCAGCACTTTCTTTTGTACTTAGTGTTTTACTTCCGCTTGTACTCTGTGGTTTTTTGTTTACTTTTATAAAGGCAATGCCTTCCCAGTTATCGGGATTTACGCCTTTGGTGCTAGTCGCCAGCCCCTGGCCTATGGAAGGTGGGCTTGGGGTAGTCACGGCACGGGCCCCGAGGACGGGTCGTGACAAATTGGTATCAGAGGAGTCGGTTCTACCGTAGAACTTATAACTCTGATATTTTCTTTCTGTGAAGCAATAGTGTTAAGGTTACCGAGTGTGGTCTTCAGTTCAGGGAGTCCAGTGTTGGTGCGGGCGGCCAACGTATCCATACACCAGGACCCTGAAAACTGATTTCTTACTTTGTGCACGAAAACACTAATTGCATGTGTGTTTCCAGATGTTTTATTTAAATGTCAGCTCAAACCAGGTCATCTCACCAGGTATAATCGTTTGATCGTGTCACGTTGTTTCTTTCAGGATGCCTTTTCTCGGACGACCAGCTAGAGCCCAAAGGGATGTGCGTGCTGACAGCCTGTCGAGCGACGAGGCTTCAGTACAGGGCCCTCTCACAGTTGAGGCACCAGCGGAGGCACCAGCGGTACTACCATACGTTGGGCCACCGATGCCACCAGCCCCAGCAGTAGGCGATGCATGCCACTTGAGTGCACTGCACGAGTTCCAGCGCCAGAGTTCACCCAGGTTTCGGGGAGAGACAGACCCGCAGGCGGCTGAGGTTTGGCTGGAGGCTGTGGTGAGAGTCTTCAGGCTAGTGGGGATGCCTGCAGACTTCATGGTGATCTTTGCTGCCAGCCTCCTTCAGGCAGCAGCAGGCTGGTGGTGGAGCCACTTGTTTCAGTTTTGCGACGGGATGACCTTCGCATGGGAAGACTTCGAGACCTTCTTCAGGGTGGAGTTTGTGCCAGTAGCTCTACACCCCGAGCGTGTACAGGAGCTTCTGCCTTTGCCGCGTGTTTTTCGATCAGTATCCAAGTCATCTGTGGGTAGTAGACAGATGATGTAGAGGTCCAGGAGGACCAGAATAGCAGTTGGACGATCTCGGGTTTTAGGACCGGTGGTGTGTGGCACCCGAGGTGGGAACAGAGCTAGGCGTGCCAGAAACAGGTTGTGTTACTCATGCGGCAGGAAGGGTCACTTAACATGTGACTATCTGACTCCTCGTACAGTTGATCTGTAGGCGTTGGAGGAGCCACCAAGGTAGTAGAGCTCCGGGAACAGGTGGATAGGAGCGGAACTAGTGGATATGTCCCTTGTACTTCTAGTTCCATGTTTCTGTTGTATTCGTGTCTTTGTACTATGAGCTGCAATAATAAAAAGACACTTATCTTTGAGATATTTTCTTTCTTGTCCTTTTTGTTTGGTTAATACTGAGTGGTCCCGGTTAAAACTGTTGACTTGACCCTCACTTTCGAGATTTCTACTGGAGGAGACCCAGTGACCTCACACTGATGCCGACAGTGTGACTCGAACCTTGGAGGCGAGAGTGACAGTTGGATCTCTTAGTAGTTACGTCGAGGCCTTACGACGTCATCCATGGCATGAATGCGTCATTCAAGTCAGGATTTACTGTATTAGGCAATGGGCGTGTTTCATCCAGGCGATGAGACTAAGTTTCTCTTTTCGGAAAAAGAGAAATTTTAGCAGCTCTTTCAGATCATAGGCAAAGCAGGTGCTGATCATCCAGGAGTGGATGAAGACTGCACAGTGCAGTAAGAAACTGGAAACCGGCTCTAGTCTTAGAAACTCGAGCGTGTTAAATGTTAAAGAAGTGGAAGCTTTAAGGATATATGAGTCTGCGAAGCAGCAGACGTGGAGGCAGAGCTAGGAGAGAAGTATTAGGTGGTGTACATCTTAACATGCTACAACCTCCCGCCTTAGTTATTCCCGCCAGGCTCAGGGAGCTGGAGGGCGGAGGAAGAGTGTGGCTGCATGCGGTCAAGGAGTGTGACCCAATGGCTCTAGAAATGATTCAAGGGACATTCTGTGTCCACTACTATCTGCTGTAGTAACAGACGTCGATATGAATCATTACTTGCTTTCACAAATCTTGTTCCAGAGCTAGAGTTTCCGGTAAGCCGTGGACTTGACCCTCACGTCTGGAGATACCTTGGGAGGAGACTCGATAATCACACTTACGCCGACAGTGTGGTCAGACCCTCGAGGCGAGAGTTCCGGTTGGAATCTCTTGGTGGCAGAGTTGAGGCCTTACGACGTTAGTTTGAGTATGGAATGGGCAATACATGTTCATACTCAAATTGACGGTTTTAGGCAAACGTCTGGATGGGTTTTCCTGGGTCGGCGAAAAGGAAACCCCAGGCAACACAGGATAAACTCTTTCATAGGAGGGTATGACCGATCACTCTTGAGTTGGTCAACCTTACCCTCGTAGCGGAAGTCGTTTCGAGTTCCAGTTCTAACAGGAATTGGAGACCTCTAGAGTTCGAGGATGACGATCACGTCCTTATACGGGTCTCACCTCGACGAAGTTTACTGAGTTGTGGCCAAGACGTAAAGTAAACTCTGAGGTTCAACGTACCTTTCTAGGTCTACAGCTGGGAGGGCGAGGTGGTTTACCGCTTGACCCATCCACCTCAGTTGCACCAGGTGCACGACGACTTCCACGTATCTCAACTGAAGAGATACGTGTTCGACCCTTCCCATATCATCGACCATGAGGAGCTGGACGATGGCGATGAGGTGTTTTTCACGGAGGTTCCAGTGGGGATCGAGGATCGACAGGAGTGGATCCTACGAGGACGATCAATTCCTTGGGTGAGCTTTCTTTGGCAGTACGGAACCTCCAGGTAAGCACATGGGAGCGGAAGGCTCAGATGCGTGCTCTGTACTGCTTTTGTGACCCTAGTTTGTGTTGAAGCTTTACGGGGACGTAAAGCCCTGAGGTGGGAGTAATGTAAAGACCCAGAAATTTCAAGGAAAATTTTTTCTTAATTTTCTTTGTAATTTTAAAAGAATGCAGTTTCTAACGGCACCTGATTCCGAGGCCCGGTGTGCCCGGAATCGTTTTCCGAAGTTTGGCTCGGGTACGTTCAGTGAACGAACGAGCGGGTTTTTCTAACTTTTGAACCGGTGCTCGGAATTGAAATCTGAGGACACCAATGAACTCACAGCGTCAATATTTTCTTAAGGAGACCTTTTCCGAGGTTGTGTTTTATGTCGGTTGAGATTTAGTTTTGGGGGAAATTAGAAGAAGTTAAATAAATTGTGGAACACAATTTATTTTTAACTTTGTTGGTTATTTCCTCCCAAAGGGAGTTAGAGGTGGGACCCACATCCACATAACCTCCCTTGAGAGGATTAAGTGTGGTGGGGCCCACACAAGCCCTAACTCTTCAACTTCCCTTAAACTCCCCAATAACTCCACTCTAATTAATTTGACAACTTGTGTTATTAATTAAGATGAGTTACTTAATTTCAAACTTTTGAAATTCAAAGAGGTTAAGATGTGTAAATAAAATAAGGCTTGGACTTATTTTATTTTGGTTAGTTTCTTTTACAACCTTGAGAGGATTGGGAAGCGTTCTTCATCTTCTTCTTCCTCGACGAAGAACGAGAAGAACACCGTTCTTCAACGAAGAACTTCTCCGCCAAAGAACACGGTTCTTCCGTGACGCCGTATCCGCGACGCGACGTTCTTCTTCCGTGATGGTTTTCCATGACGAAATCACCATCAATGACTTCGAATCCTCGCTTCGTGATGTCGACGTTCTTTCCCCGCAATGCCCAACCTCCGCGACTCTCGTCTTCCGCGGGTCTTTGACGAACACCGTTCCTAAACCGAGGTAGGGGTTTGTTTTCAAATATTTATATTTGTTCGAGAATTCCGACTTGATGATCTTCGTGGTTTAAAACCATTTGTTATCGAATTTGAATTTGTGGTTTAAAACCCAATGATAACGAATAACGGGAGGGGGGCCGGACCGCACAAACACGGCCGACCCTCCTCCTTTTTTTCGTGTTGGTTCTTTGTGGTTTGGTGCGGGAGACAAGGTGCCGTCACACCATGCGGAACCTTGAGACAAGAAAATGCGCGGCGCCATCGCGTCGCGCCGTGAAATGAAGAACAAGAACGTGACGTCGTCGCGCCGCGTCGGAGATACCCGGAAAATACCGCGGCCAGAGCAGGGCCACGGCGGAGGGGCGCGGTGCCGTCGCACCACGCCGGACGACAAGGGTCACGGCCGGTTTCGGACCGCGGCGGAGCAGGGTGACCGGCGGCCGGCATTGGGCCGCCGGCGTCGGTGCAGGAAGGGGGACCGGCCGTCGCCGGTCCCATGGTGCAGGAACCGGCCAGCCATGGCGGGCCAGACGGACTTGGAGAACCGGGGGAATTAATTCCCCCGGCCGGCTGGCAGCAAGCGGCCCCATTAAGGGGTCGCGGTTTCGAAGGAACCGAGGGGGCAGCGCCCCCCCCCCCCCCCCCCCTGTGTGCGGGCCGCCAAAACGGCTCAACCGTTTTGGCTGAGCGACCGGCCAGCGTGCCCAGCGCGTGGGTTGCCGGGTCACCGGGCCGCGCCGGGCCGACCCGGACCGGGGTGGGTCGACCCGGTTCGGGCCAACAGGGGGGTCTCGGGCCGGGTCGGCCCGGGCCCAGACCCCCGTTTTCGGATCACTTTCGGTCAAAAGCCCGTAACTTGAGCTAAGGGCCTCCAAACGACTCGCCGTCAGTGGAAACACGATCCTTGGATCGGGACGGTCGTTTCAGTATATCGCACTCAAGGTTTCGGATTACTTTGGGTTCGGCCGGGTTGGTTCGGATACAAAACCAACCGGGCCCTCGGAGCGGAAACGCTCATAACTTGAGTTCCGGACGTCCGTTTGACGTGCCGTCAATTTTGATGGATTCCTATAAGTGAGACGGATCTTTTGGATTACTCCGCTCGAGGTTTGGATGTCGTCGGAGTGCAGTCAGGTTGGTTCGCTCACGAAACCAACCGGGCCCCTGGAACGAAAAATCCAATAACTCACAGACCGGGCGTCCGATAGTCGCGCCTTCTGTTTCGTTGAATTCATCTTGATGAGACGGAACTTTTGGCATACTTCGCCCAAGTTTTGGATACACTTGGATAGTGGCCGGGTTGGATCGCACCCAAAATCCAACCGGGCCCCTGGAACGGAAAAACTGATATCTTTCAGACATGACGTCTGTTTGACGAACCGTCAGCGGCGTTGTTGATCACGATGAGAAACGGTCTCAATGAGTATACCCTATGAGAGTTCGGGGTACAGTTGAGATACGGCCGGGTTGGTTCGCTCACGAAACCAACCGGGCCCCTGGGACGAAAAGGCTAATAACTCACAGATCGGGCGTCCAATTGACGCACCGTCTGTTGCATTGAGACCCCTATGACGAGGAGGTCCTTTGTGATACTTCTTCGTGGGAATTTGAGATACTTGGAGTATCGACCAGTAGCTCGTGGAGTGGACCCTCCCGGAGACGAGCGTGCGGAGTACGGAGACCGTGTAGTCGACTGAGACCTGACGACTGCTTGACCGACTTGACTTGGAGTGAGTCGACTAGCCCAGTGGACGAAGCACTACTTTCTGAGGTGCAGACCCATGGCGGACGGAGCACTACCTGTGTGACAGTGCAGACCTGCGGTACTTGTCCAGAGAGTACCTCAGCAGGCTACTTGGGGGTGTGCACTACTGTGTTTGGGTGACATACCCCGGCGGGAAGCACTACTGTGTTTGGATGGATGACCCACAGTACTCGACAGGAGGAGTACCTCAGCAGTCTTAGGTTAGTGAGCAGTACCTCGGAGTCGTGACAGGACCACTGTACACTCCAGAGACGGAGCTCTTCAGTAGTTACGGTTTCGATAATGAAAATCCTGGTTTGAGCTGAGACTTTTGACCTTTGTGTTTACCTCATGATTGAGATGGGTCATTTGATAACTTAGGTATATGTATGGGCATATACCTGGGTAGCGGTTATCCGTTGATTTCATGATCCTTGTGTTTCCTCATGATTGAGATGGGTTACTTGATAACTTAGGTATATGTATGGGCATATACCTAAGTAGAGGTTATCTGTTGAGATCTTCTTTGTGGTTATCCTTGTTGGTTTTAGAGAGACCTTGAGGGTATCGGGGTCCCTACTGAGTATCATTATAATCACCCCTGCACGGACTAGGCCCGCACCTCATTGTGTTGGTTGCAGACGACGGGCAGTGCTGACAGAGGCCGAGTGTTCGAGGACTGGATGGTACCCGGAGGTGGACTACACGACGAGTCAGTACCCGGAGGTGGACTACCCGACGAGTCAGTATCCAGAGGAGGTTGACGGGCGAGAGCGTTGAGGAGGCTATCTGTACCTACCCTTCAGGTAGGATCTGTGGCGGACGATCCAGGAGCTGCGCCATCTATACCTACCCTTCAGGTAGGATCCGAGGTGGATGACCCAGGAGCTGCTTCCTTCTTCCAGCTGTTTGACTTTTTCTTTTGTACTTCCGTTCAGTTATAGTTGCACTTTCAGTTGGGTTTGTATTCTGGCCCATTTACTTTTCAGCACTTTCTTTTTTACTTAGTGTTTTTCTTCCACTTGTACTCTGTGGTGTTTTGTTTACTTTTATAAAGGCAATGCCATCCCAGTTATCGGGATTTACGCCTTTGGTGCTAGTCGCCAGCCCCTGGCCTATGGAAGGAGGGCTTGGGGTAGTCACGACACGGGCCCCGAGGACAGGTCGTGACACAAAGGTACACTAACTAACCTTCACTTTAGTTCCTTGAAATTTTTTTCATATTCATCTATACAAAGGAACTTGGATCCCTTTCAAGTTAACTTATTAAGTTGATAGGAAATCCATGAAAAATTTTCCAAAAAAAATCTATGATATCCATCAAAACCATGAAAACTATGGATCTTAGTCATCATTGTTAGTTTGATCCAAAATTAAATAGCCTTTGTATTTGATGGATCCACCAGTATACCCTCTCTTGAAATTATATAACCCAAAAATGAAACTTTTTTCAACCAAAATTCACACTTGTTAAAATATTCATATAGCTTATCCATCCTTAGGGTCTTCAGTAAAATCCCAATGTGTTATTAACACTCTTCCTTGGTCTTTAAATATATAAAAAATATCATCTATAAAGACTACCACAAACTGATCAAGGTAATCTCTAAAGACTCTATTCATTAAATCCATGAATATTGTTAGGTCCACTAGGTCGAATACCCTAAGAGGGGGATGAATCAGGGTATGGCATATTCAAACTTTCTCCCTTTTGGATCTTGTTTTGTTGTTAGACAAAACTCAATTCTCTCTTACTCCCATAGAAGTATATATAACCAGATATGAAATCATGCACAGGACACATCAATTTTAATTGGTTCACCCTCACTAGGCTACGTACAAGGAGAATACAATGGCGATGTGCCGATGTACCAATTTCACAAAGGCTCACAACCAATAATGAGTACAATGACCAGTCTAGATCTTCTGTTCCTAGGATTGCTGCCTTTACAAGTTTTAGGGTTTTATCATTGCATTCCCAAGTGTCACTCCCTATTCCACATTCTCTACCTCACTACCAGTGGAAAGGGTCACGATCTTCCTCTTCCAACACCTACTTCTCTTGGAAAGGAATCTATACACAGTTTATTAACTTGTAGGTCAAACACAGTTTATGAAAATGTAGGTCCCTTCATTTTCATGAATTATTGCATCCTCAACTATAGGTAGATGCACTGTTGAAGTTCCTTTTTCAACAGTAGATGAAGTCCACCTTCCCAAGTACTGTTAGGCACCAGAAACTACTTTCGTAAACTGATTTGATGCATTCACAGGATTCCTTGTGAAAATCACGAAATACATTGTTCCTCCACGTACTGTGTAGAGGGTTTGGTACGTGGAAGAACTCTCTGCATACTTCTTCTGCCATCTGCAAATAGCTACCGCCTCCGCATACTGCTACCTTCACTCCGCCTCTACGAACTTCCCTCTATCCACGAACTATTCTCTGCTCATGGATTGTCCTCTCTTCCACGTACCGTAGCTCCCCCTCCTCGTACCGCTTGAGGAATTATCTCTCTTTCATACCAAAGATTCATCCTCCATGTACCAAGTCTTCTTTTGTGGGTTAAGAATCCCCACAAACACCTTCGAAGGAATTTCTTCCGCGCAAACCACTTCATCTTTTGCGGAATTCTTCCACACGAATCTCCTTTCACTTTTCTGAAATCCAGGACCAAAAATATGTTCTCTAATGATATTTGGTCTCACTTGTAATCAGTGGGATTAGCGATTCTTATATAGGCAAAGATACCCGCAAAATCTACTAATCTAAGATTTACCCAATCCTCAATACCACCTTCACCGTATATTGATCCTTCTACCGCCGTGAACTGTAAGCCACCCATGAATCATTTTTCCTATCCAGTTCGCATACTATCTTTGTTCCTAAATGGTCGATCTCCTCCTCCAACGTCAAGACATCCACATACTATACTGCCTTCCTCTGCGAAACATTTTCGGTTTTTCAAACCGTTCTGGAGAACTGTTCTCTCCGCTCCGCGTATCGTTCCCAACACTCCACGTACCGTTCCCAGAACATAGTACACAGCCCATGAATTATGGTACATGGTTCTCATCCTTTTCTAATTTTATTCAACGTTCTTAATATAGTTCAATCCTATGAATAAATCATTCCTTTTCCAACAATAAACTCTCGATTTTGAGGCCCAAAAATTTAGCAAACACTGGGAAACAATGCCACCTTAAAAACCTATCTTTGGAAAACACAAACCATTCTTATTCACGATCATCTGGCTTTTAAACAAACACAATAACACCCAAAAAATTCTGAGGGGACACCTTTAGGGATTTTTTCCCAACAATCTCCCCCTTTGGGTTTGTTGACAAATATTTTCATGACAATTCTTTTCATTTTGATATCTCATTAAAGATCCTTCCATATTCAACCATAATTTGCTTCATGTGATTAAGATAACTATCAAGGATTTACTCAACACATACTCTAAGCCCACGTGATCCATGCTCGGTGTGAGAAACAAGAGTATAGTGAAAAGTTCATTAATGAATAACCGCATTGGTAATCACCAATTGTTGAAACCACACTGATACCAATAAACTACTTCCATCATGAACCTCGGCCATTGTGATATATAATCATTGATTGATCACTTCTAGAATCGTTAGATTTGATTCTCCCCTATGTTATAGCTCCTCTAACCAGCTTTATCTCAGCTTCAACTCCCCAAATCTTGATGCTCCACTTAATAGCTTCTCCCTTTGTATTTTCTCCCCCTGAATAGTCACACTTTCTCTCCCTTTTTCAACAAACCCGAAGATCACTTCAAGTATGTCTACAATAGGGTAAAGAACACATATCAATATATTATGAAAAAACACACCATACCTCATGGATATGGGGTCCCACAACCACACTTTTTCAAGTGCATAAAGTCTAATGGACTCCTAAATCCAGTCGATGCCTTTAAAATACTTCTTTGGGTAATTCCTTCATAAGAATATCTATAACTTGTTGTTTTATAGGATCATACTCCAACTTCACAAGCACTTTCTCCACCTTTTCCTTGATAAAATGATATTTGATTTCAATGTGATTTTTCCTTGAGTGATGGAATTTATTTTTACTAATATTTATAGCACTTGAATTAGCACAATGAATTCTGATCAGAGATTTCACTTCAATTCTCATATCCTCATGTTGTTTCTTCATCCAAAATAGTTGTGTGCAAGTTTGAGTAGCTGAAATGTATTCAGATTCTACAGTTCTCAATGAAATTCAATCTTGTTTCTTTCCCATCCAAGAAATACACAATCCCCTAAGATAGAAAGCACCTCCTGATGTTGATTTCCTATCATTCGTTGAACCAGCCCAATCTGCATCTTAATATCACAATAGCTCCGGTTAAGATTTTTCATTATACATCAAACAAAAATCCACAGTTCCTTTGATATACCGAAGTATCCTTTTCACTAAAATAATGTGGATTTCCTTGGGATTTCTTTGATATATTTATTCTTAGCATGTAGAGAATTCAATGTCAGGCCTTGTCATGATTAATTATAGAAAACTTCTAATGATTGGCCTGTATTCTGTGATGTTAATGGCCTTTCCATCATCATTTTTGGATAGTTTCATCCGGGTAGCAACCAGAGTCTTTATATCCTTGGAATTATCCATTCCAAACCTTCTCAAAAACCCCTTGGAATATTTATATTAAGAAATAAAAGTTTTATTCCTTCCTTACGTCACTTGTAAGCCAAGGAATAATGTCATCTCACAAATCATCAACATTTCGAACTCACTTTTCAAGAATTTAAAAAACTATCTGCATTGTAATTTATCTGATCAAGCCTTGAATACCATGCTCTATGTGCTTCCTTCAAATCGAGATTCTTTATAAATTGATCAAGCCTTGAATACCATTCTCTATGTGCTTCCTTCAAACCATATAAATCCTTCTTCAGCTGGTAAACCCTATTCTCATCTTCATGGATGAGATAACCATCTTGTTGTTTAGTGTAAACTTCTTCTTCTAGAACTCCATTCATAAATGCTGATTTTAAATCCATTTGAAAAACCTTACACTTTCTTTGCACTGTTCTGGCCAAGAATAATCTTATTATCTCCAGCCTTGCAATAGGTGAAAATGTTTCATCAACATCTATACCCTCTATTTGGGAGTACCCTTTTCACACAAGTCGTGATTTTTTTTGAATTAAAACACCATATTCATTCGTTTTTTGTGAAAAAACCCATTTTTTCTCTATTAAATTCTTGGCTGGTGGTCTTGAAACAATTTCCCATGTTTAATTCTTCTAAATTTGATCAAGCTCTCCATTCATTGCATGAACCCAATTCTCGTCTCCAACTGCTTCATCAAAGCTTTTAGGATCCACTTATGATAAGTATGATGCTTGCTATGGAGACTTCAATCTCTTTGTCTATACTGGTGATGTTTGATCACTAATTATGTTCTCCCTATCAATTTTAGCTTTTCTCACCAGTCTCTCGGTAGATACTGATTTATTCTCATCATCTGAGTCTCCTTCTGAATCGTCCTCCTGAGCTGGAGCATCTCCTGATCTGCTCATCTCTTCATCACTATCCTCCCAAGTTTGATGATGTATTTGTAGAATATTCTATTCATTATCTAATATATTCACATCATGACTTTCCACTATCTTTTCTATCCACATATTGAATCATTTATACATTTTTCTTTTCTTTGAGTAGCCAAGAAATATTCTTTCATATCCATGAGATACAAAATTCCTACGTTTCTTCTTATTGAGAATGAAACACTTACTTATGAAAAATCAAAAAGTATTTTAATGATGGATTCTTTCCATACCACATATCATATAGAGTTTTCTCTTATTTTGGGAACAATAAGGCTCTATTTGATGTGTAGACTACTGTCATCACTGCCTCTTTCCAAAACTTATCTAGAAGATCTTTCTTAATGAGTATGGTTCCAGCTATGTTGTTTACAATTCGATTTCTTATCTTAACTACTCCATTATGTTGTGGAGTTCTTACTGCTGAAACTTGATGCTTTATCCCATGTTTCTTAATATAATCCTCCACTTGACTATTTGTGAACTCTGTTATATTATCTATTTGAATTTTCTGGATTTTCTGACCAAGCATCTTTTCACATTCCCTTCGATATCTTATAATGAAACTGAACACTTCAGATTTGTGGGTGATTATTAATACCCATTCTATTCTTCTATAGTCATCAATGAAGAGAACATAATATCTAATTCCATTAATAACCCTTGGAGAAATTCTCCCACACACGTCAATATTCACCAATTCAAGCAATATTTTTGACCTTTTATCCTTTGGCTTATATATCTTTCAAATTATCTTCCCTTGTTGATAGGCATCACACATATGATTACGATCACATGAAAATCTAGGGAGATTTCAAGCTGCATCATATTTCACCAGATCTTCCAAGGAACCTTGGATTATTTAGCTAATATGCTTATGCCATAACTTGTTTTCTTCATCCTTGGACAGAAAGCACATATCTTCTTCTCCGCTCATGAGGTAGATATTCCCATTCATACACTTTCCTTTCAACATAACAGCACCATACTTTGCATTGATGATACACAATTTCTTGTAAAAACTTATGGAAATCCTTGAGTCACACAATTGACTAGCACTAAGTAAGTTTTGACTAATCCCCTCGTCAACCAATACATCTTCTCATCTCATATCTTTTCCTCCAAAATTGGATTTTTCTGAACCAATAATTTTCAAGCCCTCATCATTACCAAATCTTATGATACCTTATGTATCGTCCTAATTCTGGTAACTAGATCCTTGTTTCCTGTCATGTGGGAACTGTATCCACTGTCAATGATCTATATCCCAGTGTGATCTGATGCCTTGAATGCAATTTCTTTAACCACCACCTGTTATTCCCTTTTATTTTTGACCCAAGTATTTGGCTTCATATCTGACATGGAATGGTAATATTGATCTTCCTCAGTATGTGATAGACCAACTTCAGATCATAGAGCTACAAATCAATTTTCAATTTTTATCTCTCTTGAAGATACATTTGGCTTCTTCTTATGAGAAGATTCAGTTAGCCTCTACACATTCCTCTGCATTGTTGATATGAAATATCTTTCCATATGTCTGAGTCCTTTACACCTAAAACAATGACTATCAAATGATGACTTGGAATTTTGAGCTCTATATGACTACCTCTATTTGTCTTGTTCCCTTTGGTACCTCTTTGTTATGGAACATACATTTTGAAATTTTCCCATATTACCACAACAATAGCATCTTATGTGAGGTATATTCTTATGTGGCAATGATGCACCACTAGTTGTGTCTTGGGTTCTATGAATCTTATGATTATGGTTCATACCCAAATCAATCTTCAATCTTGGAGTGTATTCTTGTGGTATGAATTGAACCATAATTTATTTTTGTTTTAAATCAAGCCCCATACCAGCCTTATCATTCAGAATTTATTGTTGCTTCTATTAGGATGGTTCAATCTGCTCAAATATTATCTTATATATTTCCTGTATGATCTTCTTTCCTAATTTCAAATCCGAAGTTAGTAGTTTCTATTGATCTTCAATTGTTCATTGCAGATTGATGACTTCCTCTTCTATTTGTTCGACAAGTTTGATTTGATCCTTTTCAGTTTCATTCAAACTATCAATTTCTATTTTCTATTCTTGAATTTTGAGTTTGTACTCAACCACCTTTTCTAAGTTTTTTGGCATTGAGGACCTCAACTTTTCAATTTATATATTCAGCTCAGAATTCTATTATACCTACTACTGCATAAAGAGTTTGGAATCATGAAAAACTTTGTTAGCTTTCTTAGTTTTGGATCTCAAAATATCTACCTTCTCAAGGACATAATCTAATTCAGCCTTAAGATTAAGTCTTCCTTCAATTTATTCTTCTTCATTGTCACTTTACTCTCTTATTAATTAATTTCTGAAAACTGCAACCAAAGCATCTATTTTATGATACTTGCAGTCCTCCAACTCTTTTTCCTTAGATTATTCTTAACTTCCATCCTCTCTTAAAAGAATATTGTTTTTTTGAAGAACTTTCTCCTAGTACTTCTCCTCCATTTCTCATTTGATTAATACTTATTTTTTGTAATTTCATAATTTTCTTCATTTTCTTCATCAAACTTCTTAGGACATTTTGATGAAAAATGTCCAATATTTCCGCATCGAAAGCATTCAAATGGATGTTTACCTTTGAACTTTCCTTTTCCCCTTTGCAGATTAGAGGAGATAAATGACATGACATCATCCATATTGTCCTCTTCAGGACTATCTTCAATAGAGATATTCTTCATGTCCTTGAATACCACTTCCTTAGACTTCCCCTTTTCCACTGCATTGTTATCATCATTTCTCATTTCATATGCTACAAGGGTAATGTGTAGGTTATCTAGTTTCATCTATTTCGAGTCTTTGCCTTCCAACACTGAAACTTTCGGATTGTACCATGGTGGAAGTTTACTTAAGATCTGTTTCACAATCTTTATATCTTCAATGACTTCTCCAAGACCCCTCATTTCTTCCAAAATAATATTTATCCTCTCGAAGAATGCATCAACAGCCTCATTGGTATTCATTTTGAGATCCTAATACTTTTTCTATAGAACTTGCAGCTTTGCTTCTTGAACTTTTGTGTCGCCCTCATAAATGTTTAACAATTTTTCCCACATTCCATGTGATGTTTTACAGGACATCCCCTTCATATAAATTTCATTTTATAGGGCTCCCCCTAAATAATTGATCCCTGTAGCATCAGAATCTAATTCTCTTTGTTCATCTTTTGATATAGCACCACTATTAATGTGAGCAGATATTTCATGCATAGCTGCTGTGAAGACATCCATCCCTTCTGATTGAAAGTAGTGCTGCATCCAATTATTACATATTTGAAATTATTTTTATTAAATATTTAAATTCCTTTATGATTGACCACCTCCATTTCTTTTTCTCGAGAGAGAACCACTGACTTTCAACCTTTTGATCAGATACCAATTGTTAGGTCCACTAGGTCGAATACCCTAAGAGGGGGGGGGGTGAATCAGGGTATGGAATATTGAAACTTTCTCCCTTTTGGATCTTGTTTATTTGTTAGATAAAAATCAATTATATATTCTTCTTGTAGTAATATATATAACCATATATGAAATCATGCAAAAGACACAATGATTTTACTTGGTTCACCCTTACTAGGCTATGTCCAAGGAGCATACAACGACGATGTACCGATGTACCAATTTTACTAAGTCTCAATGCCAATAATGTGTACAATGTTTAGGATAGATATTCTATACCCAGGATCACTAACCTTACAAGTTTTAGGATCTGATCACTAAATTCCCTAGGGTCACTCCCAATGCCTCTTTCTCTGGCTCACTACTAGTGGAAAGGGTCACAGACTTCCTCTTCCCGCGGTCACTGCTCTTAGAAAGGAATCCAGGCGCAGTTTATCAACTTGTAGGTCAAAAACAGTCTATTGACATGTAGGTCCCTTCATTTGAATGAATTCCTACATCCTCAACTATAGGTAGATGCACTGTTGAAGTTTCTTTTTCACCCGTAGATGAAGTCCACCTTCTCGAGTACTACTAGGAACCAGAAAATACTTTTGCAAACTGATTTGAAGATTTCAGAAGATTCTTTGTGCAAATAATGAACCACCTTGTTCCTCCATGTACTATATAATGTGTTTGGTATGTGGAATTCCTCTCCATGTACTGATTCTTCCTTCTGCAAAATGCTATTTCCTTCGCGTACCACTACCTTCGCCCTGCCACTACGAACTTCCCTCTATCTGCGAACTATTCTCTATTCGCATAATATCTTTTATCTTGCATACCGGAGCTCCCCCTCAACTTACCACTTGCCTAATTCTCTCTCTCTCGTACCAGAGATTCCTTCTCTGCATACTGAGTCTTCCTTTTTGGGTTAAGAATCCCCACAAACACCTTCAGCGGAATTTCTTCCACAAAAACCACTTCATCATTCACAGAATTCATCATCGCAAACCTTCTTAGGACTTTTTCAAAATCCTGGACCAAAAATATGTTCTCTAATGATATTCGATATCACTTGTAATCTGTGATATTGGCAATTATTATATAGGAAAAGATTCCCTCAAAATAAAATAATCTAAGATTTACCAAATCATTAATTTAGCCTTCACCACATACCGATACTTCTGACGTCATGAACTGCAAACCACCCACGAACCGTTTTTCCTATCTGGTCTATGTACTGTCTTTATTATTATGTGTTTGATCTCCTCCGCCGACATCCAGACATTAGATTAGTACACTACCTTCGTCTGTGAACCATTTTTAGTTTCGAGAACCGCTTCGGCGAACCGTTCCTGCCACTCCATGTATTGTTCTCAGTGCTCCGCGTACCATTCTCAGAACATGGTATGCAGCCCATTACTTCTGGTACATAATTCTCATCCTTTAGAAATTTTCTTTAACATTATTCATATTTTTAACTCCTATGAAGAAATCCTTCCTTTTCCAACAACAGACTGTTGATTTTGAGGCCCAAAAATTTGGAAAACACTGGGAAATAGTTCTACCTTAAAAACTTATTTTTATCAAACACCAACCATTCTTATTCGTGATCATCTGGATTTTTCAACAAACAAAATCACAACCAAAACATTCTGAGGGGACACCTTGAGGTATTTTTTCCCAACAAATATAGAAGGTGAATTAGTATTATGAAATGGAATCATTATATATTCATAGAGTTCATACCTTGTATGGAATTTTTTATTGGTTATATCATCATTCTTAACCCCCAAGTGATGATATCCATAAATAATTTCAATCTTGGAAAAGTATTGAGCTCTGTGGAGTTGATCAAAATAGTCATCAATATTGGGTATGAGATACTTGTTCTTGATTTTTATCTCATTCAACTCTCAATAATAAATGTAAATTTTCATCGATCCATATTTCTTCTTAAATAAAAGAATAGGTTCACCTGAAGGTGACACACTTGGCCAAATAAATCCCTTGTCAAGATTCTCTTGGAGATTCTTCTTTAATTCTTTCAACTCAATTAGGGCTATTCTATAGAGAGTATTTGAAATAAATGTGTCACAAGGTATGAGTTTTATTGGGAAATCAACTTAATGTTTTGATGGAAGACAAGGAAAATATTTTGGAAAGGCATAAAAAAAATCTCACATAATAAGTGTATCATCAATGTTTAGTTTCTCCCAAACCATTTGGGTTAAACACCCCTTTTGAATTGAAATCATGACCCATACAATGGATGTGATTTCCATCAAAAGCTCATATTTATAATTGCACTAATAGAAGATCATAGGTTGGTTTATAATATCAAACATGAATTACCTTTCTTAGAAATTAATGTGGGACTTATGTAGATAAATCCAATCCAAACATAAGATAACATTAAATTCAACAAGAGGGAGAATAACAGGATTTTCAGGAAGAAAATTACAACAAAATTCAACCAAAAAAGAATTATATACTTGATATGTGAGCATCATACCATTAAGTATGTTTACTACTAATTATTCATCAAATCATTGAGGTTATGAATTTACATTCCATGATACTTTTCCAAATATAAAGGAATTCATATAAAAATGATCAAATAGGGTACTTCAATATTTGATCATTCTTATTACCACATCAACTTCATCATTATATCATCAATCCATTAGTAAAATAATAATGGTTTTCATGAACAATAATAATCTTTTATCAGAGTGATCAATAATAAATAATCATTCATAGTTTTTCTAAATTATGACACATTCTTTTCAATCTACGACACCTTAGCTTTAACCTAAAAAATTCATGGTTATCATCTATTAAAATCCTTCATGATGGATTGTAAAGATTTTGTGAATTCCAAAACATATCCACTAGGAGTGTGAATATGGGTGTGCATCAAGACCCATTGTCATGCACCATGTGATTATCGATTATAATTCCAATGCACCCTTTTTAGAATTATTACCCTTAAGTACAACTATTATAGATCAATATCCACTTGTAGTATCTAGACAAGGATATAATTTCTTGTAAACCATCCTCTCTATTCTTCACCAAAATTAAAAGATATTTTCTAATACTTATAATTATTCTTATGGTTCCCACTAAAGTTTTCTCATCATAGTTTCCAAAGTTTAACTAAATCTAGCTCTGATAAAAACTATATTTACACATTATTTCCATATATCCTTCAATGGCCCGAAGGCCTTCATTTTTTATTGATTTTGATAATACACCTTTCAAGGGATGAGGTGGAACCCTTAAAAGGCCCGTAGGTGTAAGTATTACATGGACTATAGGCCATAGAGGAATTCATGTGCTCGTAGGCTTCAAACATTACATACAACCCAGACTAACTACTTGGAATTGATCCTCCCCAACATCTTCATCATGAAATCAGCTCTCCATCTTCGCATAGTTGTTCGGCTAGGAATTCTCGTGCATGTACAGGCTTGTCCCGATGGTAGGTTCCATACCCTCTCATTCTTGCAATCCGTTTAGCTTCTGCTATGGTGAAATCTCCTTGCTCATCCTCCTTGTAGAGCTTGTTCCTCGTAGGTCGTCTGGTTTGCATCTGCACTTAAGGTGGCCCGAAGGCCTTGAGGTGGCCCGAAGGCCTTACTGACCTGAAGGATTGGGTGGCCCGAAGGCCTTAAAGGACTCGGGGACCAAATCAGTGGCCCAAAGTCTCAAACGGGAGCATATTCCTAGCTGCTATAATGCCAAACAGTACCTGCTACAGTCCCGCTACAGTACTGCTATAGTAACCCGGAAATAATGTCTCTGCCTGGACTTGATCCCGGGTCTCCCGGATGCACTTACAGAGTCCTTACCAACCAGGCTAAGTCTCATGTGCATAATTTCCATATATAGAAATCACATCTAAATAAATTTATATTCATTACAAAACCTAGTTATCCATGCCAAAATATTTTAGGTTTGGTGACTTTGGAAACATGGATACATAAAAAATTATTCCAAAGGTGAACTACATAACCTCCTATAACTAGAACCCTTCTTAAAAATATTATATATAATTCCTTTATTTATAAAATGGCAAAAGTAAACATAAGAAACTGTGACTTCAAATGTTTATTAAGGGAAAAAAAGGGAGATGTTAATATAACATGAGAATAAGGGTATGAAAACATGAGAATAACATTTGAAATCTATACCCTTATTATCATAGATCATAAACTTGATCCATGAAATTAATCTTAGATGTTCATAAGATGTGGATCATAATGGAATCAATGAACCCAAGACATGATAACATAACATTTCCATAAGACATATATTTTCAACATACACATAAGAATAGGAAATCTTATATCAAGGATACCCACCAAGACATTCATAACATGTTAGGCTTGGGATAACCACCCATCTACCTACTTTATGCTTGGTATAACCTCCCATATACCATCTTTTTGGCTTAGTATAACCTTTAGTATACCCTCTTTCATACATGAGATAACCTCTCATGTACCCTCTTTCGTGCTTGGGATAACCTCCCTTGTACCTCTTTAGGGATTGGGATAACCTACCATGTACCCTTTGAGATCATAGAATGTCAATTGTTACCAAATGTATCAGAGAGAGATAAAAATACCACCCATAACATAATCCACTCATTTTTTACCAAAATATCATAAAAAATTCATCATATCATAACCTGTGAAAAGGAAATGGGTTTCATAAAAATTTCATCATAGAATAACCTGTGGGAAAGAAATGAGTTTCATAAATATTTTTCATCATAATTATAAATCATTCAAAGAAAGAATATGGAAGGTGTCACTAGATCATATCCCTAGTAAATCTTATGTAATATAAATGGATGTCAACTTAGATATAAAATGATTTTAAAAGACAAGTTGAACTATTTCATGAGTGAAAAAAATTTCCACTTTTAAAAAACATATTTAAAATCCAAAAATTTCACAATTAGTAAATAAAAATTTTATTTTAAAATAAAATTTGAAAATTGTAAAGAAATATTTAAATCATTGATCAGTCATGATTTTATAAAATACTATTCATGTCGTATATGTTAAAAGGAATATTCCTTTTATATTTTTGGTAAAAATTAAAAAGATCCTTGTTTGGAAAATGATATGAAGATTTATTTTATACCATTTTTAAAAATTCATACATGGATAAAAATATCTATAAATAATCATTGTATAATTATAAAATATTTCTTTAAAACATTTTTAAAAAACATGAACATAGAATAATTCGACCGAAGAGAGAAGTAAAGTTGGTTTTTCTTAAAAAAATTATTTCAGTATCTTGAGTAATTAAAGATAGAAAAATGAAATGGAAACATGTATTCTATAGAAATGACTAGGTAATAATAAAATACATGAGTTTCTTGAGAGATTGATCATAATATTTCATCATTAGAATGAAAATCATAAAAAATATTGATAAAAAATGAGATTGCAACACAAAACCATTACCACATTGGTAATGTTTGAATTGTAAGCCCTATGAAATAAATGTCTGATCATTATAAGTATGTAAAAAAGACTAGAGGGGGGTTGAATAGTCATTTTAAAATTTTAATCACAATTAATAGTAATAATCAAAGTTTATAAAATCAAACCTTATGGGTGAAACATTCTTGTGAATAAATGGATGCAGCAGAACAATAAAGAACATGAACACAGATAATTTTTATAGTGGTTCATATCTAAAGATCTTATTCAACTCATCAATATTATATACTCCTTGAGTATACTAGTACCCACTAAAACTCTCTTTTAAAGGTGTGATAACCTATTATAGACTATGCCTTTTACAACACTCAGAGGAAAAACCCAATCTTTACTACAAGAGACTACCCTTATCTATTTCCCAGACTTTTGTTCAGAAGTCACAACCCAATCCTTCCTTTTTGGTGGTAGAATAACCATCGAATTAGAAAAAATTATTTTAAAGGGAAAAATCATAAACCAAACACTGAATACTTACAAGGATAATAGTAAATAATTACACAATTTAAACAAAAATAATGAAAAGTGGTAGACAATTTGATTGTTGTTGATGTATATAGAACAAGATCATGGGTCACTTGAAGGAAAATATGTAAAATATGTATTCCTTATTATGATCAAAACATATGGAAGAAGTCACAGATGATCGAGAAACAATTTTTAGAGCAGTAGGTATTTTTGAAGTATCACACAGTTCTTGTTGTATTTTTTCTACCTCTTTTGAATGATCTCCACAACCCATTTTATAGGAGTCCCTTTGAATGGTTCTTTAGGAAAATTTTAATAGAATCCAAAAAGTGTGTATCTATATTCACTCACTACATGAAACTTGTTAAAATATCATAAGAAATTTCGTTACAAGAAGGTGATACAAAAACATAGTGAATTCAAAAATAAAACAATTGGGTTATTAATCACATAAAATATTAATCAAAACAATTAATATAACTATTAAAACACTTGTAATAAAATTAGAATTTAAAAACAATTGAATTAATCAATTGAAATAACTATTTAAAACTAAATAAGATATGCATTAAAATTGAGCATCGTATGAAATATTAATCTTCTTGTATAAAGTCTTATAAAAATATTTTAACACAGTAAAATAATTATTTTAATCATAAAATAATAAAAAAATAATTCTAGCATCAAAATAATAAAATTTAAAAAAAAAAAAAATTGAAGAAGAAAATTTAGCTAAGTAAATTTGTTTACCGGTGGATGACCAATGGTGACTTATTTGACATACCATTGCATGAAGCCAAAAGTGACTCAAATGAAGTACCATTGCATGAAACCAATAGTGACTCATTTGAAATACCATTGTGAGTTTAATAACAACTAAATCAAGTTTTTACAAAACTAAAAACATCATGATTATCTATGAACAAAATGGAAACATCTTAAACAATAAAAAAATTACTCACCGTTGTAAGTCCAATAGTGACTTACTGAACAACCATTGGGTGACTTATTGACCTACCATTATATGAAACTAATGGTGGATAGCAACTGTGACTCATTTTGATAGTGACTCATTTCAATAGTAACTCGTTTCCATGAAGAATTGTTTCAATGGTGACTCATTTCAATAGTGAATCATATCAATTGTGACTCTTTGGTCACTCGTTTCAATGGTTACCCATTTCAATACTGACTTGTTTCAATGGTGACTCATTTTAATGGTGACTCATTCCAATGGTGAATTATTTTAATAGTGACTCATTTCAACGGTGACTCATTTTCTATATTTCTAAAAAAAAATATTTGAAAATTTAATGAACAAAAATTTATAAAGTAATTTATCGAAACATAATTTAAAAGAGAGAAAATAATTTAACACTTTTACATAATTTTAAATCCTGACAAACTCCCCCATTTTGTAAATTAAAAAATTTTAAATTTTCAAGATAAAACTCCACCATTTTGTAATTTATCAAAAAGTAAACATAATTTTAATAAAAACTCTACATTTTAAGCATTTAACATACCTAATTCGAATTTCAATTTTTAAAATTTAGAAAAATCTATGGGTTTTTTGAAAATTTATGCTAATTGATTCTTAGTGGGAATAAATTACAAGAAAATATATCTTTTATTAACATGATCTCTTAAGAAATTAAATCAAACATCTATGTGTTTAGTTCTATAATGTTAAGAGGGTTTTTAGAAATTGAAATAGAACTATAAGTTTCACATAACATAAAAATTTTATCTAAACAAATATTGAAATCATACAAAGTTTGTTTAATCCATATGCTTTGGGAACAAAAATTAATAGCAACAACATACTCAGCCGCAACTATTGATAGTGTTACTGATAGTTGTTTCCTTGACCTCCAAGAAATTAAAATTTTACCTAGAAAGTGACACATACATGTGTTACTCTTTCTATCAAGTCTGAAACCTCCAAATTTAGAGTCAGAGTAAGACAATAAATCAAAACAGTTTATTTTTTAATAAAACAAACAAGTACCAAAACTACCTTTGATGTATATTATTATTCTTTTAACAAATTTTAAGTGACTTTCTTTGAGTTTATATTAGAACCTAGAACATAGGCATATTAAAAACATGATATCTGGCCTAGAATTAGTGAGATATAAAAGACTACCAATCATGCCTCTAGATTGTTTAATTTCAACAGAACTATCAGATTCATCTAAGTCTCATTTAAAATTAGTGCTCTTAGGTTTTTTTATAGCTTTAATAGAATCTAAATTAAATATTTTTACAAGAACTTTATCATATTTATCTTGATTTATGAAAATACCATCTTTCATTTGATTAATTTTTAATCCAATGAGAAAGATTAATTCACCCACCAATATCAGGTCAAATTCCTTAGTCATAAGTTTATAAAAATCCTTAATCAATGAATCATTTGTTGAACTGAAGATTATATCATCTACATAAATCTGAATAAGAAGTAAATAATTTAAAACCCTTTTGATAAACAAGTTTTGATCAATATTACATTTAACAAAATCATTTTTAAGTAAAAACTATGTAAGTCTATGATACTAGGCTCTTAGATCTTGTTTGAGACCATACATGGATTTATTATGTTTGAAAACATGATTTCGAAACTCATCTTTCTAAAAACTATGAGGTTGTGTTACATAGACTTCCTCTAAAATAATTCAATTTAGAAAAGAACTTCTTACATCTATTTGAAAAAAATATATATTTTGAAAATTAGAAAAGGATAGTAGGATTATAATTTCTTCTATACTTTAAATAGGAAAAAAATAATATTCAAATTCAATTCCTTATTCTTGGGAATAACCTTGATCTACTAGTCTAGATTTATTTTTAACAATATTTCCAAAATTATCAAGTTTTTTTCGAAAAATCCATTTGGTTTCTATAACTGGTTTAAATTTAGAAAAAACAACCAAGTCTCGTACATTATTTCTTTCAAATTGATTTAATTCATCATGCATGGAATTAATCCAAATTGAATCAGTTAAAGTAGTTTTAATAATAGTTAGAAGAAAATTAGCTACAAAATCATAATTAAAACAACAAAGCATAATATATTTTAAGGTTTGAATACCAGATTCAACATGTCCAATTACTTTTTCAATTGTGTGATCTTTATGAGTTTCCCATTTATTTAGATCACTTTGAGAAAAGGCATGATCCCCCTCAACTGATGCATTATCATTTTTAGGATCATCATCTTCACCAAAATTAAAATGTCTAAATTCATCAATTTTAGTTAAAGAACCAGAATCCTTATTTTTAGAGAAATTTTCATCAAACATTACATGCATAGATTCTTCTAATACTAAATAAACATTATTGAAAACTCTATAAGCTTTAATAGTATCAGAATATCCTAATAAAATTACTTCATCTAATTTTGATTCAAATTTAACTAAGTTATCTTTATTATTTAAGATAAAAACTTTACACACAAAGACCTTGAAATAACCTACATTAGATTTATAACCTTTCAAGAGTTCATAAGAGGTCTTATTTATAAAGGTTATAATAGATAATCTATTTAACACATGGAAAGTGGTATTTATAGCTTCTTCCCAAACATAATTTGGAATAGTATATTCCATTAGCATGGATCTAGCCATATCAATAATGGACCTATTTTTTCTTTATACAACACCATTCTGTTGTGGTGTCCTAGGGGCTATGAAGAAATGTTTATAGACATTAGATTCACAAAACTTATCAAATTCTATGTTCATAAACTCACAACCTCTATCATATATGATAGAGATGATTGATTTATTTTTTAAATTCTAAATAAGTTTACAGAATGTAGATAATTTGGATAAATTTTCATTTTTTTGAGACAATAAATAAATCTATAAAAATATACTGTAATAATCTACAATAAAAAAACATACCTTTTACCACCTAAAATAGTAGGTTGAATAAATCTAAACAAGTCAAGATGGAATAATTCTAAGCATCTAGTAGTACTAACATCATTAAGAGATTTAAAACTTTATTTGTGTTTTACCTTTCAAACGGGAATCACACAAATATGACTTACTTATTTGCAGCTTTTACAATTGCAGAACATGTTCATGCTTTGAAAATTTATGAAAACATATGAAATTTTCATTCCTAATACTCATATTTCATAGAACATTATATTTTTCTATAGTATTCGGAAACTTTAATTTTTTTGGGTTAATTCAGAAAGATTAATAGAGTAAAAATTTTATTTTCTACTTAAAGATAATAAAACTAATTTATTTTTCAGAACTGTTCACTAATTATTTTCCAAAAAAACTTTTGAACCATTATCACAAAGTTGTGATATACAAAAAATAATATTTTTCAAACCATCTACATATAGTAATTTTGAAATTATTATAGTTTTAGAAAAATCTAACTCACACATACCTTTAATTTGTCCCTTGGAGGTATCTTGAAAAGTGATAAGGCCACCATCACATGTATTATATGATAGAAATTTACTAATATCACCTGTCATATGCCTGAAGTAGCCACTGTCTAAGTACTATGAGTTTGTGAGAATTCCATGATAGATTTTTTTATAATTAATCAATCAACAGTTTGTTTTGGCACCCATTCCAACTTGGGTCCAATTGGGTTAGTAGTAGAAAATTTGGGAACTTATATAGATTTAAATCATTTGTTAGAGGGTTGATTCAAAAGTGAATCATTTTAAATATAATTTCTGTTATGTCCAAAATATTTTGTAAATATTAGTTAACACTCATTGGTATAATACCCATGAATTCTATATTTAAAACATGTTACACTTAAAATAATTTCTTTCAAGATTTTAACAAAAGTAGTTTTATTTTGGCTAGGAGTAAAATTGTTGTAACCAAAACTTGTCTTATTGTGATTTTTTCTCATTAAATTCATCATCTTATCATACTATTTATTACCATTTACAAAGGTATAAAATTCCTTTATAATATTAACCAATTAATCTTTTAAATCCAAGTTTTCCTTTTGAACATTTTCTAAATCTAAAAATGCCTTTTAATTTCTACTAAATGGAGTATTTCTCACTTTCTTATTTTCTTTTTTATGTTTCTTACATTCATTCTCTACTTTCATTAAAATATCAATAATCAAGTTAAATATTGTATCTAGAAATTTATCATTTTCCACCAACAAATATTTAATTATTTCATTTTCATTCATTAGATTAAGTAGTTCAGAATTTTGATCTTCTCTAGACTTATTATTGTGGGAATTATTGATATCCAGATTCTCACATTTCCTTTAAAAAAATTTTCTTGTTCCTTGATTTTAACTCATTATAATTTTCAATTAATCTTTCTCTATAATTTTGTAATTCTTAAATTTTTTTAAGAATTTTATTTGTTTCATGATTTTCAGAATCAGAATAATATGATGAATCAGAAAACATTTTAGTTTCATTTCCTGATAAATCATTTTTATCACTAACAACAAGAGATATAAAATGAATAGAAAGAGAGTTATTTACCTCATGCTAAATACCCATTAGGGATAAGTTCCCTGTCTCCTGTTCACATCCAGAATCATTATTATTGTCAGAAATATCTAAGCATCCCCAAACTCCAAACAGATATTCTTTCTCTTTCCTTCTTTTTTCTTTGTCTTTGTTTGGATGTATGAGTTTAAGGCAGTCGGTTATTATATGAACTTTCTTCCTACACTCATAACAGGTTATTTTGGAAAAATCATTATTATTGGTATAATTATCTTTTCTATTGTCTTTATTGAATTTCTTATGGAAAGACCTATTCCTACCTTTTTTTCATGTACTTGAAAAATTCCTTACCCTAGTGGGCCATCTCCTTGTCACTATCTTGGCACTCAGATTCAGATGCATTAGAGGTGTCAATAATTTTAGATTTAAATTAAATACATTTTCTTTTTTTAGTCTCTTCATCAGCAATGTTTTTTAGCTCAATATTATATTGTAGTAGGGATCCAATCAGTTCATCCAGAGTATATTATTTGAAGTTCTTACTCCCATAGATGTCCACCTTCTTTGCATTCCATCTTTATGAAATAGATCTCAGTACTCCTTCCACTTGAGCAGTGTTTTCTAATGGTTCATAAAGACCACTCATCCCATTAGTGATGCTCGTAAACTGGTGGAACATCAGGTTCATGGATTCTTCATCACCCATCTTGAAATATTGATATCTGGTCGGAGCATTCCCAACTTGGTTATCTTGAGATTTTCAATTATATAATGGGTCACTTATAGAATCCTCCATATTTCATGGGAAGTCTTATAGGCTGATACATGGATTTATACACTCCTACTAATATCACAGTATAAAATATTTTTGACCTTCTAATTTAAGATATATCTCACCATGTCATTACTAGTAAGAGTCTCTGGATTAACTTCAGGTAACTTTTTTTCTTTCTCCATTATATTCCAGTGTTCGGTACTTAGTTTCTTTAGGTAAGATTCAATTATATACTTCCATTAACCTTAGTTACTCCCATCGAAGTATAGGGGTTTTTTTGGTATCCATCCATCATTATTGTTGATACCTACCATTATAAAAGAAATATCTTATTTTGATTATTATACTCTTAAGTCTGGAGTTTCGGGTTAGCACAGCAATATCAAATATGTAGTAAAATATTTATGTTAACAAAAGACCTATAGTTCCAATAACCAAACTTCCCTATGATACCAATTGTTGGATCGTTATAAATATGGAAAAAAGAATAGAGGGGGAGTGAATAGTCATTTTAAAAATTTAATCATAGTTACTAGTAATTATCAGAGTTTATAAAATTTAACATTTTGGGAGAATCTTTCTTCTAAATAAATGGATGTAGTGGAAAAATAAAGAACTTGAACATAGAGAATTTTTATAGAGGTTTAAATCTAAATATCTTAGCCCACTCATCAATCTCCTATACTTCTCAAGGAGACTGGTACCCACTAAACCTTACTTCTAAAATTGTGATAACATATTATAGAATCTATCTTTTACAACACCCAGAGGCATAACCCATTCTTTACTAAAGGAGACTACCCTTGCCTGTTTCCCTGAATTTTGTTTGGGATTCACAACCCAAACCTTCCTTTTGGGTGGTAGAATAACCAAAGAATGAGAAAACATGCTTTTAAATGGAAACAACATAAATGAGACATTGAATACATACAAACAAAAGATTACATAATTATATGATTTAAACAAAAACAATGAAAATAAACAGACGATCGTATTTTTGTTGATGTGTGTAGCACAAGATCATAGGTCACTTGAAGGAGTAGATATAGAAGATGTAGTCCTTATGATCACAGCAGATGGAGGAAGTTTCAGATGATCGTGAAACAATTTTGAGAGTAATAGGTATTTTCAAAGTATCACACAGTTCTCGTTGTATATTTTTTCTGCCTCTTTCGAATGACCTGCACAACCCATTTTATAGGAGTCCCTTTGAATGGTTCTTCAGGAACATTTAAACAGAATCCAAAAATAATGTATCTATATTCACTCCCTATATGAAACTTGTTAAAATAATAGTAATAATTCAGTTATAAGAAGGTGATACAAAAACATTGTGAATTCAAAAATAAAATAATTGGGCTATTAAATCACTTTAAATATTAACCAAACAAATTAATATGAATAGTAAAACACTTGTAATCAAATTATAATTGAAATACAATTGAATTAATCAATTGAAATAATTGTTTCAAACAAGCTGCAAATATATATTAAAATAGAGCATCGTATGAAATATTAATATTCTTGTATAAATTATTATAAAAACATTTTAACACATTAGAATAATTATTTCAATCATGAAATAATAAAAAAATTATTCTATCATCCAAATAATTAAATTTAAGAAAAATAAAATTTGAAGAAGGAAATTTAATTAAGTAAATTTATTTACCAGTGGATGACCAAAAATGACTTATTTGACATACCGTTGCATTAAGTCAATAGTGACTCAAATGGCATACCATTACATAAATCCAATAGTTACTCATTTGACATACTGTTTTGAGTTTAAGAAAAACTAAATTCAGTTTTACAAAGCTAACTACATCATGATTAACTGTGAACAAAAAGGAAACATCTTAAATAATAAAAACATTACTCACCATTGTAAGTCCAATAGTGAATTACTGACCTACTATTGGGGGACTTACTGACCTACCATTGTATGAATCCAACGGTGGTTGGCAACGGTGAATTGTTTCAATGGTTAATTATTTCAATAGTAACTAGTTTCAATGATGACTCATTTCAATGATGACTTGTTTTAATGTTGACTCATTTCAATGATGACTCATTTCAACAGTGACTCATTTTTCATTTTTCTAAAAAATATATATTTGAAAATTTAATTAACACAAATTTATAAAGTTATTTATCAAAACATAATTTAAATGAGAGAAAATTAATTTAACACTTTTACAAACTATTAAATACTAACACAAAAATAACCTTAATTAGATATATAAATACCAATAATTTTTATAATAATCATTTTAAAATACATTCATGTTTATAATATACACCACATAAAATAAATAAGTGGTGAATATGGAAAATGGCCCACCAAAACAAAACTGAGATAAAAAATACCCTTACCTCAAGTATCAACTTTTTCCGTACATGTTCAAACATCCTGTATAATAAATATATTTTTATTATAAAACTGTTATAGAACCACACTCATATGTATCATACCATATATTATTTACTTACAATCTTTTATTACCCATTTATTAACATTTTTTTTGTTAAAATCACGTTCTGTGTAATAACTGCTTCTTTTTTCATGTATGTTTTGGTTTGGTATTTTCGATAATTTTACTTTGATCATGGTTCCTTAATCTATATAATTTTAAACATGATATAAATATCATATATATTCATTATATATATATTTATTTATTTAATGTAACCCATAAAAGTTAGAGATACAAAATGAGTTACAATGTTCATAGAGAAGGTATATCATACATACGCATTAATGTTGTTTCCATTTTCTTGATGGATTGAAAAAAAGAAAGTTAAATATTAATTATAATTTATAGAATAATTTTTATATCATATATATAATATATATTCATCAAATATAACCTCATTACCATCCATGTCAAAATAAAATAAAAAATGTGTCACATCACTCTGTGGAGGCGGTAGGCCACACGTACACACGAGCGATGTTATAATTTTCCAAAGGATTGGAAGGTAAGAAGTTAGATGTGATATTATAATTAAATTTGTATAATTATTTCATATAAATCATTTAAATATGTTAAATCCATCATTATATCCATCTGTTATAGGCGGTGATGGAAAACTAATTATATCAGTTCACGAAGCGGTAATCCTTTGTACAAACGATTGACGATTTTCATTTATCATTTGATGGAGGAGGATATGGATATTGGTTATTGAATTTATATAATAAAATATCAGTATATTATAGATAATTATGTTATTATATTATCATATTTTAGAAATATTTTAAGGAGGTGTAAGAATAAATAAAAAATGCTCGATTAAGAATGATGCCTCTTCTTCAGACAACTTCCTTACGTTAGCACCAATATCCTTCTTAGGAGGGTTTCATAATAAAAACAAGGAATATTAGATGTGTTAAGGTAATTAAGGAAAATATTTTATTATTTATTTGAAAAAAATCCTTTGGGAGTGTGAATAGATAAATAGAGGGTGTGCAATTTTATAAGTGAGGGAGAGGACACACTTTGAATTTTTGAAAAAAAAATTTATTACCACATTTGACACATTTAAAAAGGATAAAAAGGATAATTATCAAAAATATTATGAGATAATGTCTAACTATATACATAAAATAGGATTTGGACAAGTTTTTAGGTCATTTTAACCCTTATTTTTAAGTTTACCGCCGGTAAACCAGTTTTAACCTTAACCGCAGTAATTAATTTTTACTATTTTTACTATTAATTATGATAAAAAATTAAGTTGAATTTATTATCTAATATTAATTGTTATTACTTAAAATATGAAATCTATTTTTAAAAGTTCAATTCATATAATTTTCATAATTTGATTTAAAATTCATCCCATAGAAGTGACAAAAAAAGTTTTCCAAAGAAAAGTTTTCATAATTATAAAAAGTTTCAATATAAAAAAATAATATTAAATTGATTCAAATAACCTAAATTGTATTAATTATTATATAAATTAACCAATTTTACATATAAAATAATCTTAAAACAAAATTAATTTAGTTAATGGTTTAAATGAAAATGTAGTTTTTAATAAAAATTGAAATTTTTACTATTCATTAAAAAATGAAACCTTTCATAAAAATCCAAAAAATTAACCCTAATATAATTTTAAAATGTTAATTAAAAATTGAATTGAATTTAATAAAATAATTTTTCATAAATTTATAAAAAATTATTTTGTTATTTGTTATAAAAAATTAATACAAAATCAATTTTTAAAAAAAAAATTATTTTCAAAGCATATAAAGACTTTACCAAAAATTAAGAACTTATTTATCAATATTATATATATATATATATAACTACTATATGTAATTATAAATTTTTTAATTCTTATTCATATAACCAAATTTAATGGATAGGTTATCATGATCGTATTTAAATAATGATATTAATAGTATCTCATGATTTATTAAAACTTAGTGTTGCGTGTAACACAAGCTATCGATGAAATTAAATTTATTTGAAAAAAAAATTCATAAAATGTAAAGTTGTTATAGTTTCCTATTTATGTTTCACCCAAACCTCACAATGGTATTTTTTTACCTAAATTTAAGGGTTTTCCATTTCCACCACACCTTACATTAGATAATCCATGGGCACACTACTCTGAAAAAACCTACCTGATTAGATGATTGAGGTCTTGGAATATGACACGTTGGAATGAATCTCACACTTATTATTTTAGGTATTTTTTAAACTATAACCAATTTTAATATAAATCATATTCAAATTTAATCCATAATTATTGCATCTCATGAAATATTTATTTTCCCATGTCTTATTCCTTTGTGTATGCATGATTCTAACTATTTAATTTTGGAGTCCCTATTCCATCCAACATAATAATGTGTACACACCACATTATTGTGTAAATATTTACACAACCCAAAAGTTTGTGTTACTCACCCAAAAATATAAGTAAAACATATTTATAGTTATCCAAATGCATCTCATGCATAAGGTATGTGAACTATTCATGCAAAGTATTATAATTATATAAGATTAATAATCTCTACATGAGTAAGACCAAATCCATAGATAGAAAATCCCACCTTTTTAGGAAAAGGAATAATCCTACAAGAAAGTGTTATGTTTAACCCAAAGTCTCATTACTCAGGGATACATTACAGTAGGTAGAATCCAAATCATTATAACTCTAAAATCAAATATACAAAAACTATATTTAACAACTATATTCAAGATCATAACTTCAATTACAAACCAAGATCATGGTATATCAAAAATAAATCTTATATTATAATAACTAGCATGTAATTCCTGGTATAACAATCTACTAGAATAAATTTATCACATAAATTAATCATAAATAATATTCACGATTCATAAAAATTTTATAGACATGAATATTAAAAAGTAATAAATAAATAAATAAACTCATTAATTATTTTTCAAACATGTGATTAAAATATAAACTTTTTATATTTAATTCAGAAATTGATATATCATTCTATATGGTATAACACTTATAATTTATAAATATTTTATATAGAATAAGAAAAATAACATTTTTTTAAAAAAATTATACAAATATCATATTTTATGACTAATAATAGGAATTATAAATCATTAATTACGATTGAAAAAAAGTGAAATATCACTTATGAGTCATATTCTATTATATAAATCGCAACCATGAACTAATATTTCTTCACCACTTATGACTAGGGATATCATAAGGATCTAATCATATTTTATGATATAATTGATATCATAATTATAATAAAATACTCTATTTTTTCTGAAACTTTGGACTGAGTCCTGTTTTATTATATCCTATATCATATCCTATTCTATAGTTCAAATCCATAGGTTTCCACTATGTATTACTTTATGGTATATCTTAGTAGTATGATGTGACTAAACCAAAAAGAATAATTACAATGTATCATATTTTATGATATGACTAAAAATTATTTATAAGAAAAAGTTCTTTGAAAACCCAATAAAATCACATATTGATCTATTGAAGATAATGGCTATGAGGCCATTAATGGGTTTATGGAGATCATATAATGATAATTTTTAGTAGAATAAACCCATATAAATTCTCAATTTATCTTTAATAGATTATTTTTTTTGTGCAAATGAAGAATATAAAACCAAGCATAACTTAACTGATGAGTAATCCATTTTTTACTATTCGATATATTCTAGAAGGTGATCATGATAGTAGTAGTAAAATTCCTCCTACCTCTGAAGGTAATACTTCAAAAAATGGATCATCGTTAGTATTCAGAGAACTCACAATCACCAAAGGGGTTTTAGTAGCTTCATCTGAAGAAAAAAATGTGATATTTAAAAGAGTTTTAGCTAGATTTTCATATATCTGGGTTACAAAAAAAGGAAGGATCACACCCCCTTTTATAGAAACTCATCAATATATGAATATTTCTTCGAGAAGTGGTTATATCGGATTCCAAATCATGGAATCCATAAATTACTTCCCATTGGTATATTATTTATTGGACACTTCAATGAATACTCAATTCCATTATTGAATCATCTTATGATTCATAATAGATTTAAATCACATATGATAGAATGAAAGTAATGCATCCATATAAATCTCATATCATAATCTATTCATACAATATGATATTCGAAAATAAGATCATCTTATTCATTTTTATGATATAGGCATGTCATAACAAATGATATTTATAACATGAATATTTTAGAATACAACTTCAGTATATCATAAAATATTATATACAGTTATTTAGTGAATATCCAAAAATCAAGGATAAAAGCTACCTAAGCTGCAATATTTATTTGAATTGGGGTTATTTTTTATAATTTTACATTTTCTAGGGGTTGTTTCCTAGTGAGGCCATGAGGGTAAGTTAGGTTCTAATTCTTTTAGGATTACATTAGGTCAATATATATCTATAAGCGAGGTCCTAGATTATCCTGAGTTAACTTGAGGTTGTCATTTCATGTTTGTTAATGTTATTTTGTGACATTCTATATACCGTGATATCACATGTTATGAACTCTTTAGTTCTTGCCTTGATTTATATCATGTTTTCTATTATTCCCTTTGATATATACTTATTATGTAATCATACTTACCCTAATTCACATTTCATGACTTCTTAATGAATGGGTTTTATCATGTTTAAGGAATTTTTTTGGATATTCCTTTAAAAAACATGAATTAATTTTCAAATTTCATTTATTACTAGGATTTAAGCCATGAATTATAAAATTAATTACATTAATTATTAGTGGTTTCATATAGAGAAATTGATTACACCCTATATAAACCCATCAGGTATATATAGAATTTATATGTTTAATGCAGGCAATGGTAAAGGACATAATTCCATTGATGTTTTACCACAAATGGATTCTTCCTCATTTATTATAATAATTACTAAATGATGACTATGCGTAATGATGAGATGGTTCATATTGTTTTTAGGGACTTTTGTATTATCATTATGATGTACTTGTATCAAACACTCTATCCTATAATCCATTTTAGTCTATTTTATATATTATATTTCATGTGTTTCTATTTAATTTTTGTTTATGGAGACATGTTTGGATGTTCATTTTGGTTTTTCTTATTATGATTCATTTATTTTCACTTATAACTTTAAACTATTTATCTGGTTAGCATAGATTTATAATTTATCGATAACTCACTTAAAATTATCCGTTGGATCCTATTTTTAATTTTATTGGTTTGAGAGAGTGAAATCATTCCCAACTGGTATATTTGATACACTTAGTTATTATCTATAGCTTGTGGAAATAGGGAACATGCTTAATTATTTTTGGTAATTTGACCTAGGTTACATGCTAGGTTTACCTTAGGGAAACTCATTAAAAAATGGTACCAGATCCCTATATTTATTTGGTGATTAATTGTAGATATGATATTTGAAAATTGAATCTTGAGATGTAGGTATAAGGAAGTGTCTAGACAACTCTTTCTCATATTGATTTGTTTTTATGTGGTTTTCTATTGTTATAGATCTCATAATGGCTTTATGAGTTATTTTAGAAAACTCTAATATTAGGGGTGAAAATGGGAGGAAATATAGGGTTGAATGGTCTAGAAAACCATACACAGACTATGAAACTATTTTTTGATATCTTATAGTAGACTGTGAATGTTTAGGAACATGTTCTTCCAAACTGTGTGACCAAACCAAGAATAGTGTTAAATACTTAAAAAATTTGATGCTTTGGTTCTATTTATGATTTCAAATTACCTCTTTTGTTATTATTACTAATTTATGAATAATAGAATTATGTTTTCATAATTTTTTGATGTTATGTGGATTGAGTTATTTATAATGATGGGTTTTTTATCCCATGTTTTTATAGTCAATACTTACTAGAAAGAATCTAAATAAATATAGAGAAGGAGTAACAAATAATTTTCCACAATTCAACCCTTCAGTGGACACCAACCTTTTATAGTTAGTTATTCTAACTATTCAAAATCAGAGTCGAGAAGGTGAGTGAGATAAATCTTGATTGGGGGATCATGATTAAGAACATAATTAGAATACACAAAATTCTTTTTAATAATGACTAAGATTTTATAGAACATAATTAATAGATGGAGAAAACTGAGTATATTTTCAATTTTCCTCAAATTCATGAGGCTTAAAAAGTTAAATTTACATATATATAGAAGAGGGACTGATCTGTAGATGGTGGTAATAACTTATACTGGAAAATATGCACAAAGGTCTCACCTGAGAAACATTTAGGGAAATGTAAAATTAATAATTTTACTTAGAGACCACGAATATGGTTAAATACATGGAGTATAAAACCCTATATAATGTAAATCACTCTATGTTGGATTATTCCACTCGATTTTCTGAGTTGGTACAATTTTCTTCTAAAATCCTTACAAATGAATTCCTAAAATATTAATTCCTTAAATTGGACTTGAGGATCAATATTATATTAAAGATCATTCTATTATTCCTACCAAACTATTTGAGTTATTTAATTAGGAATCAATGGATGCGACTGATATAGTAGTACAGATCAACTTAGCTGGTTCTATAGTTTCTATAAATCAAAGTAATAGTTCTTCATCTGGCCAGAAAAGGAAGTATGGATAATCATAGAGTGTTAATAGAGGTATTGTTCAATAGACACTAACCCTACTATTTCTGATCTATCGATGTGAATTACTTTTATGATTTTATAGTGTGGGAGGTCTGGAAATTCTAAGATCAATTGCTAAGATACTCTAAATACTTTCCACTAATGTGGTCTATTGGGTCATCTTCAATGCTTCAAAAAAATTATACTCAAAGTATTAAAGATGGATCATCCTATACCATGGGCTATCTAGTGTATTCATATGAATATAAGGGAACATGGTATTATACTTAAATATGGGGGGAGTATAGTTTGATTAATTAAAAGTCTCCCCTAGAAATAAATCTCAATGAGGGAATGAATCTGGACATTTATATGTGGTTGATCTTGGACTAGTGAAATAAAAAGTTGGGAAAGTGACAATTAGAGGTACTATATTTATCACTTCTTCTATGTTTATGTATTTATTTGATACAGGTTCCTCACATTACTTCATAACATTTAAATTGATTGTTTAATTAGACTAGAAATCTTAATTAATTACTTATGTGATAGAAATGACTACTCTTATGGTCAATAGGAAGGAACAGGTTTTTAAGTTACCTTTGTGTCATGTGATGATTTTCAATGATGAAATTATATGGGATATTCTCATTATTTTTCTAGATATATTTCACCTTATCTTTAACATGAGTTTGATGATCATTTATAAGTCTTGTATTGACTACTATCATCAGAATTTTTTGTTTTTATCGTTTTATGGAAATATACATATTTCCATGGTGAGTGGGATCCAACATTTTCTTGACCAGGGCTTATTATTTATGATATTATATATTTCTAATGTAAAATATCTAGAATTCACTTAGATTTCATTGAAGGGAATTCTAATAGTTAACTTCATATGGCTATGGATAAGTATCCTGAGGTCTTTCATTGCTATAATATAAAATGAATCTAGTTCAGATAAAATAATTGAAGGAATTATTGGATGATGTTGAGAGTATTGGTTTTATATATCCTAATGTGTCACTATGTGTGACGCTTTCACTCTTTGTAAATAAGGCAGATATAAGTCTCTAATTTTTCATTTATTATCATAAGATCAACCAAGTAACCATTAAAAATAAATACCCATTTACCCGGATTGGAAATATTTTTTATTAACTCAGGGAAGTATGATAGTTCTAGAATATTGACCAGATATTAGATACCATCAGTCGAGAGTGAAGGAAGATGATATTTCCAAGATTTTTTTTAGAAGTGGATATGAAAATTATGTGTATTTGGTTATGATATTTAGTCTTACAAATTCTCCTATGATCTTTATAAAATTTATGAACTGAATCATCCGTAGATACCTTATCACTTTGTATGGTATTTATGGATGATATCTTAGTTTACTATAAGAGAAAAGAGAATCATGTGAACCAGTTGGAAATTTTGCAAAATACATTGAATAATCATCACCAGTATGATAAATAATTTAATTTCTAATTTTTGATTCAAGAAGTGAAATTATTAATTCGTGTGGTGTTTGAGAGAGGCATATTTTTTTACCTTAAAATTTTCTAAGCGGTTATGACTTAGAAAAGTCCCAAGAATGTGTTTTAGATCTCATGATTTTTGAAGTTGTCTATATATCACAAGAAATTTGTTTAATACCTCAATAATATGGAATATCTCTTAACAACCATGATTATGAAAGTAGAAAAATTCAAATGAAATTAAAAATTTTAATTGTATTTTGATAAATTGAAAGCATAACTAGCATCCTTCCCTTTTTTTTATTCTTCCCAATTCTGCTGAATTCTTGGTGGTTTTATACAACTCTTTAGGTATAGGTTTGGGGTATGTTTTGATGAGACCTGACCATGTTGTCATGCATGGATCATTCTAATCATTCCCTTATGAAAATAATTACACTAATCATGACTTGTAATTGTAAACGATGATGTATTCATTAATTTTTTTGGCACCACTATCTCTTTGGGGAGAATATCAGAGTGTATATATATCATAAATTTATAAAATATATTTTCTCTAGGAAGGATCTGAATATTAGATAGATGATGGGTGGTTTGTCTCTAGACATTTGATTTTTATTTGGATTTCACACCAAATCAAGTGATTGTGTCCACTTATGTGTTATGAAAAAGGTTACTAACTAAGGAGGAAAAAGAATTAGAGGAATAATGATATATGATGATTCTATTTTCTAGGATGCATCTGGATGAAAATAATAAATATGATTAGTTATTCTTGGTTAGTGTGTAGGGTACACCTCCCTTGGATTTTTTGATTTGAAAAGAGTAAGAATTTGATATATATTATTAGTGTAAAAGAGGAATTATAAATAATGGTGATACCTTAAGTGATTAGTCTCGGTATCTTGATAAAGCCTTATGTTTCAAGAAGAGGATAGTAGTTATCATGTATCTAATATGGGAAGTGATAAAATATGGACATCATTTTAGCTGGACTACACATCCTAGTACATGAGAGATGTTTTATGTTCTCAGAATATGATATTTTTAGTCAGTAATAAAGTGAGTGATTGTAAAATTTATATCTCATGTACTCACATATCAAAAGGTGGATTTTAATAACCAATATTTTGCTAGGTTGTTTCAGCCACTTCCCATCCCTATATGGAAATGGGTTGATATTTCCATGAACCTTGTGATTAGGTTGCCTCAGTATACTTAGGAAACAAGAGATATTTGTGTCATAATTGGTTGTTTGACCAAATTATTTCACTTCATTACTATCAATTAGATTATAGAGGTTGAATAGTTAGGACATTTATATGTCTAGAAGACTTTGAATCTTCAAGGATCATCATCGACTACTAATTTTGATCAATACCCACACATCACCTCTTGATTTCATAATGTTCTTAAAGAAGCAATGGGTTATCAATTAAAGTTGAGAATGACTTATCACCCATAAACATGTGGTTGGATTGAGTGAGTGATTTATATTCTTGAAGACATTATCTACACTTGTGTGCTCAACTTTAGAAGTTTTTGAGATAACCAATTTTAATTGATTGAGTTTTATTATAATAATAGTTAATAATCAATGATAAACATGGATATATTTGAGGCTCTCTATGGATGGTCATTCTTATCATCTCTCTATTGGTATGAGTTGGATGAACACTCTCTATTAGAAGCAAGACTTGTTTAGGAGATGATGATTAAAATATAGTTGATCCAAAAAAAATTAATGATAGCAAAAAGTCTTTAGAAATCATATACTAATCAACAACACCATCCCTTATAATTTACAGTTAATGATAGGGTATTTCTCTATAACAACCCAAAATTTCATAAATGAAACTCCATTTTTGAATAAATAAATTTCTTATTAGGTAATGTAGTTGTAGAAAACACATTCACTACTTTGGTTATTTTGGACCATTATAAAGTATAGCCTATCATATTTACAAAACCATTAAGAATCACAACAATTGAAAATATATCCATTTAACAGTGACCATCAAGATTAATGTATATTAAGGGTTATGATAAAGTCTAATTGACACATATAGAAGAAACAATGGCCTCGATCAGTAGTAGAATACCCTATAAATCTCATTATCAGTGCTTCCAAGGGATATGACATCATTGGGATTTCCCTTGACTAAGCCTAATCTGAGATTTAAATGCTAAATATCAAGAAAAAACTTTTTATGGGATAAGTTCAAGATTAATGAGATCACAACCCATACAATGTTCTTTGAACCACCCCAAGAAATCATTTTCATCACACACCAAACTCTTAGGACTTACACTAGTGTAATAAGAGGTTTTGTATCTAGACCCTAGTTGTATAAATTTTTATATTTAATTTTTATTAAAGTAATGATTATTATAATTCATTTTATTACTACTTTATAAATGATTTAATTAAGAGGTTTAAAATTTATATTTTTATATGAAGAAATCAGAATTGAATTTTTGAGAAATATATAGTTTTAATTAAGACAAAATTCTGATAAATTCAATATGTGTTTGAAATAGATTTTATTCTAATCAAATTTTGCTTATTAAATAATATTTATTTAAATATTAATTATAATAAAATTTAATGAAGTCCACTATACCTTTTATATGGTTCATAAAGTTGTTAGTGTTGTAAAAACTAGTATTTTACAGTAAATAAGGATTTTTATTTAAAGTAAAAATTCAAATATTTATTAAATTATTTTTTAAAATAAATATTATTTTTTAAAACATCATATCGAAATTATCCAAAGTTTTTTTTTTCATATTTTTTTGAGGTTGTCAATGTTTTGGGTAAAAATTAAATATGGTATAAATATAGGGCACGTATTTTGACATCATAAAACCTCAAAAGTGATGTAATCGGTCATATAAAAGGAATAAATGGAAAAATATTTATTTATAATTTAAAATACTTTCGTATTTTATTTGATCAATTTTATAAACCTTTAATGGACCCTCCAAAACTTATATTATATTTTAAGGTTTTAAAATCAATTCTTTATGAACTTGCCTCACTTAGACATCACCATTGACATTATATTAATATGTTCAGCTATTGGAATTATAAAATATTGAATAAAATCATATTTGGTAGAAACCATTAGAAAAAACCATGTTAATATTTGTAGTTTGAATTATTTTATTATAGAGTCCAAAACCAAAGTTTAGAATTTAATAAATAATTCCCCTCTATTTTTCAATAAATACCCATCCAACCTTCCACTTATTTTCACTAAAAACCTATTTATCATGAATTTAGTCTCTCTATATCTCTATAAACCTATTACAAGGTGTTCCCAAGATCTTAAGAATCTCCTCCCTATCTTTTAAAAGCGTCCTCTCAAGGTAAGATACCCTCTTCTCTTCCTTTTTATTTCATGTACTTTCTTTGTTCTAAGCCTTTTGGTTTTAAATTTTTTATTTTGTATTGTGTTTTTACACATACATTTAAAATCCTTATAACTCCCATGTAATTATAGACCACATTTAAACCTTATTAAACTCTTCCATGAACCTTTATGTACACCCATCATACTACTGAAATTAACCCATCATTTTCCATGATGAACTTTTCATTTATGAATACACATCCCCATTTACACTCAAGGGTGTTAAACTAGATGTAATTATATTTAATTTAATGGGGAATTTCATATATGTAAATCACAATCCCTAATCATGGGATTATAAGTATTGAAATATTTTATTATCTTGTATGATCTATGTTTCACACAAATGCATGTGCATGATATAAATGTGACAGGTAGGCCTCGAATTATACAACTCTTTAATGCATTGGGTAATATTCTTATTTCATGAGTTACCATGTATAGTGCATGGGAGGTTATATTAAGTTCACTATGTTATGATTTCTTAGTGGTTATCCTTGGATTATTTTTATGATGTCATGTTTTATGTTGTTTCAACATTTCTATATTTCATGGATATTATCATATTATATCATAATTTTATGTTCATTTTTATGATTATCACCCTTATATGACACCTTTATAATCCTATTGACTCATATTTATTACTTTCATCATGTTATTTTTTTATTATTATTTTATTGATATTTATATATCACCCCTTTCTGATGAACATTCTTGGGTTATCCTGTGTAGTCTTTAAAGATCAATAGAATTTAAGGGTATGTTATGGAGTTTTTAAAATAATGTTGTTGTATCCCTATTTCAATTTATTATAATGTGTATATAATTACAAAAATACACTAGGCCTTTCAATCTTTTGGTAATGTATTTTGTGTTCTATTATTTAATAAATCATGAAATAAAGTGTATAAAAGATATGATTTTTCATAGTTGGAATCAGAGCAATTTCTAGATATTTTTGGGTATTAGTATTGGAAACCTTTAGTGAAATAAACAGGGATAAGGCCAAATATATGAAAACAACCCAAATTTTTTGTATAGTATAGAGTTATTGGTTTCAAAAAAACAAAATCCCAACTGAATACTATAAGTGGATATGGTTCTAGTACAGTTGTACCTAGGGGTAATAGCCTTGAAAATGGAGCATTGAGTTTTAACTAGATCATCAATTGGTTCCTGAAAAAGATGTCTTTCTACAAACCTATTTTGACACTCCCAAGGGATATGCTTTGGTAAACTTACAAGCCCCTTACAAACTAATATGATGGCCATGAAATTTTCTATCAGGAAGTAGACCATGGATAACTTATATTGAAACCTATAAATTAATCGGTTAAGGAATATATATAATTTATTAGTTATCCCTTAATATTTCACAGTTTCCAGTTTATAGGTTTAATAGTTTAAAAAATACCATCCCTAAGTTGATTTTGGATAAAGTAAATGATTAAAACCAAAATAAAATAGTGAAAGGCAGTATTATCACCCACTCATGAACTTCAAATGTTCTATATGATTATGGTTCTACACATTCCTTAATATCATGCAAGTTTAGTATAACTATTCAAACACCACCTCAAAACATGGAACTTAAACAATCAGTGAAAATGGTAAATGGGGAAATTATTGCATCATAAGTATATAACTCCTACCTTGATATTATTTGAGAGATGTATTTACTAGAAAACATTATGATACTCACTTTAGAAGAATTAAATTCTATTTTGGGTATGGATTTTCTTTACTTGTATAAAGAAATCATAAATTTCAGAGAGAAGGAAATCACCCATCATTTCCAAAATCACCCTCTGATTCTATAAAAGTTTAAGGAAGATGAATCTTATAGGGAATAATCATCTCAAGAATGGATATTATTACCTTATGATAAATCATATCTAGCTCCAATGATTGAGGAAAATGAAAAATAATCCTTGATGACATGCCCATTTTGAGGGAATACACTAATGAGTTTCCCAAAGAATTTCTTAGTCTTCCTCCTATCTGAGAGTTTGAGTTGTCAAACAAACATATATCGATAGAGTTTGTCAATATCCAAGAATACATATAGAAATACCACTATTGAACTACTATTGAACTTGAAGAGTTGAATAAGGAACTAAAAGAGAATCTAGATAAAGGGTTTATATGCCCAAGTGCTTCACCATGGGGTGAACCTATCCTTTTCTTCAATAATAAGGATATTTTAATGTTCCTATAAATTTATTATAATGATCTTAGCAAGATTATGATATAGAAAAAGTATCATAATCAATAGATTGATGAATTTTTCAATAAACTATGTGGATACTAGTACTTCTTTAAGGTGGATCTTTGGCTAGGATATTATCAATTAATGGTGAAGAAGGTAGATCTCCCTATGAATATTTTTCATATAAGGTAGAGACACTTTGAGTTCACAGTGGTCCCATTTGGACTCACTAATCTCCAACTATATTCATGGAAATAATTAATAGATTCTTTAGGTATTAACTCAATAAATTTGGGGTAGTCTTTATAGATGATATTATTATCTACTCCAAAATTAAGGCGGAAAATGTGGGGCATTTAAAAGTTGTACTGAAGACCTTGTGAGAAGAAAATTTATGTGAATAGTACAAAAATGTTTTTTTTTGATAGATAAAGTAACATTACCAGGGAATATTATCACTAGTAAGTGGATAACTATGGATCCTTTAAAAATAGATGCAATTATAGGAGGACCCTAAAAATCTATGATAGAGATCAATAGTTTCCTTGGATTATTTGGCTACTATCATTGATTCGTGAGACACTTCTCTTGATTTTCAATCCCACTAACCTAGCCAAATCATAAGGGAGTGAATCTTGTTTGGACTAATGAATATGAGGAGATATTTAAAGAGTTAAAGTAGAGTCTAATCACTATGCCTATACTCACATTAACCATAAGAGGGGATCCATATTCTCATTGTTAAGAATAAAGATGGATCCATGAGGCTATTTATTTATTATAGGGAAATCAATGCCACTATGATAAAAAACAAGTATCCTATTCATCGCATTGTTGAATTATTCAACCAGCGTCATGGAGATAAATATTTTTCAAAGATTTACCTTCATTAGGGGTATCATAAATTGTTAGTAAAAAATTAAGACATTTCTAAGATAACATTCTGAATGAGGTATGGCCATTTTGAGTTTATAGAAATTCCATTTGGATTGATTAATTCACCATCCATTTTTATGGATATGATGAACAAAGTATTCAAGTAATATCTTGATGATTTTTTTGGTATTCATTGATTATATCCTAGTCTATTCTAAGATATATTAGGACCATGATAACCACTTGTTCATAATAATTAAGACTCATGGAAGAAAAGAGTTATATAGGAAATTCAGAAAGTGTAAATTATATCTTCATTAAGTTTATTTTCTTGGTCATATTGTCTTAATGGAAGGAATCTTGGTTGATCTTATTCATTTATAGAATAGCCTAATCCAATGAACACAGCTGAGGTATTTAGCTTCATTGTTTTGGTAGGTCACTATCGATAATTCATTCAGAATTTTTCCTAATTGGCTAACCCGTTAACCAAGATTACATGTAAAGAGGTTATGTTAATATAGAAAAATAAATGTGAAGAATGTTTTGACGAATTTAAGAGGATATTAGTGAATTATATTATTTTTAGTCAAGAATTAATAAATAATTAATTTGTGATATTTAGTAATTTATCAAAGAAGGGGCTTAGTTTATTCCTTATGAAAGATTATAAAGTTATTGAATATGAATAAAGGTAGGTAAAGACTCATGGAGAGAACTATAAAACCCATGATATTGAGTTTGAAACTATAATATTTTTTTTGAAGATATGGAAACATTATCTTTATGGTTAAATATATGAGATATACACAGAGCATAAGTGCAAAAATACATATTTCATTGAAAGAACTCAACATGAGGCAATTAAGATGACTCTAAATACTCAATGAGTATAGTTTTTCAATAAACTACCAACTAGAAAATTCATATAAGTTATGAGATGCATTAAGTTGGAAGGATCAAGGATTTCTGACCCAAGGATATAGTAAAGATGTAAAGGGGGATTTTTAAGGAAGGGGAGACATAAATCCTTTTTCAAATGATTATAAAACCATATTTATTAGAAATGATAAAAATTTATCAATATAATAATATAAATTTTCATAATAAAAATAATTTTTTGAATGATAGGAAGTTGGAAGACATTATTTTTAATATAGTATTCTAAAATTTATAAAGATATTATGTGTTCTTTCAATACCTGAGCTAAATAAGGAATTGTTGGGTGATTCTCATCACTCAAATTTCTATATACACCATTATAGAACTAAGATGTACATATATTTGAGGGATCATGTTTGGGATAATATAAAGTAGGAAATTGATAATTATGTGTCTAAATGATTAGTTTCTTAAGAAGTGATGTCTAAGAGACAAAATCCTGGAGGATTTATAGAACCTATGCCTTTTATTTTGTAGAAATGGGATAAAATTACTATGTTCTTTTCCATAGAACTACCAAATACTCTTATAACTAATGATACAATATGGGTTATTATTGATCACTAAACTGAATCCACACATTTCTACTCTATAATAGATTATTTACATATTGAGTGAATCACAAGGCTCAATATGAAGAAAATTTTAAGACATGATGGCATACCTTTTATATTGTGTCGTATCATGATTACCATTTTACATTGAAATTATAGAAGATTATTTATAAGACTCTTGATACTTAGCTTTATTTAAGCACCACCTACCATCCTAAAACTGATGGACAATCCTAAAGGACTATTCAAACATTGGAAGACATGTCAAGGTTGTTATCACTTGACTTTAAAGGCATGTGAGATCAATATTTACCTTTTTTATAGTTTTACTTTAATAATATTTTCCATTAAAGTATTCAAATGGCACCATATGATGTATTATATGGAAATATATTTCATACGCCGACTTTTAGGGATGAAGTTTGTGAAAGTAAACTTGTAGGACCAAAACTTGTTGAGGAGACAATGATAAAGTTAAATACTATTCAAGTTCATATTAAAGTAGCTCAAAGTAGAAAAGAGGGTTATGTCTATAATCAGAGGAAATATTTTAAATTTAAATTGGGAGATCATGTTTTATTAAAAGTATCTCCATAGAAGGGTTTCATAAGATTCAGTAAGAAGGGAAAACTCAGCCCTAGGTACATAAGACCATTTGAAAATATAGAAATAATTAGATCTAGGGCTTATAATTTAGTAATTAAACCAATTATATATAAATTGCTTGATTTATTTCATATATAATTATTAAGGAATTACTATCCAGAACCAACACATGTATACACCTATGAAGAAATATAATTGGAACTTTATCTATTTTACTATAAATATCCTATCCAGATTCTTAATAATAGAGAAAAATATTAGGGAATCATATGATAAAATAGAGGAATCAACATAGGAACCATAGTATGTTATGAAAAATAACCACCCTCATTTGTTTAAAAGGTAACATACATGAAAGTTTCATGGATGAATTTTTTTAGGAGAAAAAAATGAAACACCTGAGCCTCAATTATAGTAGGTGAACTTTATATTTTAAAAAAAATTGTAATAAAATGAAAATTTTCATATTTCATAGTGAAAAATAATGATTTTATAGTATGAATATCGATTTTGAACTTACTCGGTCAAAATATGCCAAGAATGATTTTTTGAGATTTTTCCTTAAAAATAAGATTTTATGAAAATAAAAAATGTAGTATTTAACTAACCCCCATTTTATTTATAATAATATGTAATAACATGTAAAATTAAAAATTTATTAAAATTAAATTTTATATAAACAAATATAAGATCATTTTTAGGTAAAAATGGATATTTTTTAGAAAACTATTTTTTTCAGAAAACTGTTTTTATTTAAAAAGGCATAATGTATATCCATTTTAATTAATTAAAAATGATAGTTAATGATGAATTATTTCAATGATATTAATATATAACATATCAAACTATAATAATTTAAATCCATATAATGGTTATTACTAGTCATATAGTTAATATAAGATCATCTTATACTTGAAAAATGAATTTCTTAAAAACCATTTTTTGACACAATTTTCAGGTTTGTTTTTAAATTAAATTATTAAAATTATGTGAATTTAATCTAATAAAATGGATCATATGTTTTTTATATGAAAAAATAATATTATGTAATAATTTAAACATATTTTTTGGTTTTAATGATTAGTAAAAATAGTACAAATTAATTAATATGGTTAAGGTTAAAATGAGGTTTTGTGCGCTACATGCACTTACGTTAAAATTAATTTTCAACAAATATATAATTTTTTTTGATATTTTTTTTAATATTTATAATCATTAGTTTCAAAATATATAATAAGGATAATTTTATTTTTAGTATTAAAGGATTAATTACCTAGGTTATAAAAACTTGTTACCGTAGTGAAAAATAAAATGGAAAAAGTAAGTAAACTTAGTTGATAAATGAATAAAAGGTTTTTTTTATTTTTAAGTGTTTTGGGTACTTAATGAACTTAAATTAAAAACAGTCCATTATTTATTAATTTTTAGGCACTTGCAGTGAGAGTTACTTCTCATTACTAAATAGTTTTGGGTATTTACAAGTATGAAACTCATCAATTATAAAAGGGAACTCCAACTCCTCATTTATTCACATCGATCAAGAAATTTTCTCAATAAAACCCTAAAAAAATATATTCCCAACATTATTATCCACATTATATAGATTATTTTTTTCCCAAAATTACAACCATAGGGTCATTAATAAGGGATCCAAAGGAGGTTATTCTAAGTGAACATAATTGTCTTCACTAAGCTCCTTCTTTTTTAATTATTATTTTTCCTCCTTCAATTATGTCTTAAAATTTTAATATAGTAACACTGGTATACAAAATATACTGAGATGTTATTATGTTTATGTCATAATATTTATCCATATCCTTCTCCATCAAATTGGAAACAAATCCATCACTTGTGTGTATAATAGACTACAACCTTACGAACCAAGGTAATTTGTTTTCAATAATCGAGCAACATGGATAGTAATAATGATAGAAATAAATAATTTATATGATAAATATAACATGATATTAATTATTTAAATTAATATGTCATCTAATTCCTTAACCTTTAACCCATTAATGTAACTATATCATCACTCGTGTGTATGTATGGCCTACTACCTCCACGGAGTGATGCGATTCATTTTCCATGTAAAATTTTTATGAATGGTTATAAAAATGTATTGAATGGTTACATATTATTTTATAAAATTAATATAATTCTAGATTTTATATAATTATATCCTATAATGAACAATTTTAACTTTCATTAAAACACATTCTTGATAAAACAAGGCAATTAACATGCGAAACAATAGTAATAATAAATGGTTATTAACAAACGAATGGTAATATGTTATAAGAGGACCATATATGATATTATAAAAATAAATATTATATTTTAATAAATTAATAACATGTTTAAAATCATTATATAGTAGTTTTAAGTATGTTCAACTAAAGGTAATCATGATGTAATAGATTTCCTCTCAATTTCCATTTCATTATTACATTTTTGTTAATATGCACAAATTCAATTTTATGTGGTGAATATAGTACCCCTTTGTTTTATTTAACATGAATAACTATTTATTCATGATGGATAATGTTTCAATTCAAGTTTATTATTTTAAGGTATTACAATCTAAAAGTTACCGAAGTGGTAAGAATCTATTTTACAATCTCACTTTCCTTTGAGATTTCTTTTACTTTCTTGAAGGAATATTGTCATTTATCCTTCATAAGATCCAATAATATTCTTATCCTATGTATATTTCTGTATTTTCCATATTGTAATCTAAATTTTCCTCTCTTTGGTACTTTATTCAAGAAAATATATGGTTAAAATAAAATTTTATTTTATTTCTATTTAAATCAAATATATTTTCATTCCATGTCTATGTTTTTCAAAATTATTTTTAAAATTAAATTTTAATTAGTAAAATGATTTATTAAGGAAATTTTAAGTTACCATTGAATATAATATATTTTTATAAATAAATATTTCTACTATTTTTCTAATGTTACATTTTCGACAAAAAGTTATAAGGAATGTTTTTTTAACATATATAGCAATAATAGAATTCCCTACCATCATAACCCTATTTTGAAATGCAGATTCTTATACATGTTTTCAGTGGTTTTTAAATGAAAACAATTTTATTAAATATTATTTTAATATTTTAATTCTATTTCTTTTATTCTTAAAATGGATATTGTTTTAATGAAAAAACCTATATTCTCGATGAACGGATGGTCACCTCTCATTTCACGATTAATTTTGTGATTTCTAAATTTCTATTTAGAAAATCAATTTATTATGATCATTATTCATTAGAAATAAAATTTTAATTAAATATACATATTCTTTGTATCTTGTATATGATTATTCCACACTATGTATACCAATTTTAGATATTGTGTTAACTTTTATTGTTATCTGATTAACTGAGAAAATATTGATAAATCTGCATTCTTTAATCAATAAAGATATTTTTTGTTAAGTTATATTGTTCATAAATTACATTGATCATTCAATATATGAGGAATTATTTAAACATGAAGTGATAGTTGGGGCCTAAAATTATATATCCCCTTGATACATCGATAGATATCATGTGACAAATTAGTCTTCCAAATTAAATATGTTTTTCCCATAGTTTTATACTATCTTGGTGCAAGATCTTAATAGTATAGATATAATGATGTGTGAGATCATGACATATAATATTAATAATTTCATTAATTTATAATTTAGTTATTATTATCTATGATATTATTACATTGATATTATCCATGGATGCATTTTCTTCTTATGTTATTGTTAAATGGAATGTGTTTTTACTTATTTAACATGCCATATTAATTATGAATTATTGATTCATGATATTTTCCACTATACACAACCCTTATTGAGCATTTGGGCTCACCCATATTTCGTTTCCCTTTCTAAGGATATGAATACAAATCCATTTAATGAGTTTAAAGGATAATGTTCATTTTGTTTGTTATGTTTTACATTCTATTCCCAATGTAAACAGGTTTTATGTATGTATATAGTTCTCCAAGACTACTAAATTGATCGATCCTGTGGGATTTAACCCCTTGTATATTTTACAATGGAGGAACAACCTAAGGACCCATCTCTTTTTACCTATAGGCCCAACACAAGAACTTCATTTTTCTACCTGGAGGAAAAACCCAACATACCATTTATAGGGTTAATTTAACTCAATAATCCATATTTTGAATGTAAAATTATAAACAAACTTTAATATTTACAGAAAATAGATGGGAAGAATACAACACTATAGAAACCAGTTTAAACATAGAATTTATTAATGTTGAGGAAAATGAAACTTTTATATCATTAGAAGTAAAAACTTTCATGATTGAGTTCAACCAAAGGAATCATATAGTAAGAGTGGTAAGATCACATGTATAACAATAAATGTTCATGTATGTATATCTTACATTTATACTAGTTATCTCAAAATCTATTTATATATTTTCTTCATACATGGAAAATTTTAAAGGATGATATATGTATGTACAACCACATAAAAATACCAGTCATTGTAATTTTCTTTTCCCAAATATCAGTAGAAATTTTCTCTCTCAATGATAACAAACTACATCATATTTGGAAGTAACTTTGATAATCTAAAAAACTAAAAATAACTTTATAATTAAAATTATTAAAATAATAAATTATCGAACAATTAATACTCCCTTTATATATAGAGTAATTTTTTTAATCATCCTTAAATACTTTTTATTGTTCCAAGACAACCACATTTAATGGATTTCTATAAATACCAAGAAATTTGGAATTTTTACTTTTACTATAGTAACTATACAACCTAAATATTAAACATGCCTCATCCCTCATGATTACAATTTAATTTTTTATATATTCTTCCAATATTCTTTATAAAGAGTAGTAATAATTAATAATTAATTATAAAGCAAAGAAATAATAGAAAATAAGTAACATGAAATTCCTATATATCAAAATACAAAAGATGAGAAAAGAAAAACATATTTTGAGTTTTTGAAAAAAAATTGATAAGTCATATGACACATGTAAGACTTCCAAAATATCATTATATAGAGTTTTCCATAAGAGTTAAAAACTTTATAATATAAAATTTTCATAAGATACATAAAAAATTACATAATATATGCATTTTCATGGAATAGGATTTTCATAAGACATAATGAACTTTATAAGATAAGAAAACCCATAAGATACTGAATTTTTTAAGATATGATTCATACTATATAAGATATAAAATTTAATAATATAGGAAATCTAATAAGACTTTATCCAATTTTAAAGTTTTCATAAGATTTCATATCCTGTTGTAAAATTATATTCGATAAGACTTTCTTTCTCATAAGAGTATTTCTCTTAATACTTCTCATAATTTATAAGCCTTATAAATTTATCAAAAAACTATTTTGTAATACTTTAATTATACTACATAATATATTGATCCTTATAATACGATTCTTCATACATATGTGAATTTTTCTCCAAAAGGATCATGAAAAACATGAAGAATAATTAAAAGAATAATTAATCAATGAATAAATAATAAAAAATAAACATCATTATCTTATTCTATAATTAGTTAAAGATTAAATAATTTTTTTACTTATGTAGGATGTAATAAAATGAGGATTTTTTAATAATAAAAAAATTAATGTGGAAATAACCCACTAGAAAATGCATCCACTCATAAAAAATAAAATAGTTTTTATTTTAAAATATTTTTTTCATTGTATTGTATAATTTTATTTAAAATTTAAATATCCAATATATTAACTTTTAATTTTTAAAAATTTAACTCATTTTTTGTAATCGGCACATCAAAATTTTGAAAGGGTTATGTTTTGGTATTCTTCATAAATAATAAAATACATAAGTCAATAGTAATATATATTATATGTAGTATATAAGTACTATATTTTGTAAGAGTTTATATAAAAGAATTTTTGAGGTTTATATAAGCTATATGAATATTTTAATGTATTATTTACTATTAATTCATAACCACCTTAGTATTTAATCAAAAAAATGATCACTATTCAAAGATATAATATTTCAATTTAAAACACCCATTTCTTCCCCATATAAATATTACCCCATAAAACCTACTCTATTCACACATTAAGATTTTAATATTTCTTAAAATATTCTAAAATACCTCCTAAAATCTCATAGGCACATTCTGGAGGTTTTTATCTTCATAAAATACCACCCATTAATTCCCAAGTATCATATTAAAAGAGGATTTCTAAAGGAAGAGGTAAACTATCTCTATCGGTCTCTTTTCATTTTTCACCATCTTATACATCCTCCAAATATCTTATAACCATCGTGATATAATTAAATCACTGTCATATGTATACTAAAATTTTATTATATTAATGTAAAATCAGTTATCATACTCCCTTTATTTAATTATAATATGAAATCATTGTCTATATTATGGTCGGTTCATCACCTCCATGGATGATGTATTCTATTTCTCATCACTGTTTCCATGGTGAGTTTTAATATGATATTGTTATATAGTTATATTATAAATTAATGAATTTAAAAATTATTAATATTCTTTAATATTAATGTTAAAAATATAAACTAAACAGAATAGTTGTTTCTTTAAAACAAACATCCATTCATGGCTGGTATGACCACCTATAATGATATTGTTTTTGAAAAACTTTCATCACATTCATATATAATTTAAATAAACAATTTTATTGTTAAATATAAACATATTAATTATATTATAATAATATTAAAAAAATTGAATTTCTAAATTATCATAAAATTATGTAAAATAAAATTAAGTTCAAAATGTCCGATAAACTACCTTAATGAACGCACCAATACACGATAACACTTCTACTAATTGAATTTTTCATACATTGGAACAAAATTTAATATTTGGAGCTATTTTAAGTTATATAATTATGTGAAATCCATATCATCTCACTTTTTTATTTGTGGACATGTTTGATAAGAACTTCAATCATTACCAACCAATCAATGTGACCTTGGAATCGGGAAACAAACATCCTCAAGATAAATGAATTGAACAAAAATATTAAATAAAATGATTAAAAATGAAGAAAAAATAATTATTATAAAATAAAAAATGAAAAAGGTTATGGATCAAGTATTTAAAAAATTTAATTTCACTATTCAGTAGGTTACGTGAACACAAGAAGTCGAGCTAGGACTCGAGGTAGAGGTTTTTTTTAAAAGAAATGTTTCAATTCCTATATTTATTCTAAGTATTAACTATGAAATATTAAAATTATACCTTACATTTTTCCATTTACATTTGAGGTATTACTTATATCCTTTCCTCTTATACATACTGTCACGAACCAGGCCAGTTCGCCATCTGACCCGGTGCCCGACCCGGTCCACGACATGGCCCGAAGGGTGTTCCCGATCCCCACGGACTGGCACAAGTGCCCGGGTATCAAACATTACATGGGAACAATTTACCCGAAATAGTAAACACAAAACAACTGACAAGATAAAGAAACTGAAACTGAAAATAGACAACCAACTAGGGCCTTAAACTAAAAATAAATTTAGAGGTTTACTACTTGAACCAACATCCAGAAATAAACGACAACGAAAGAAACTAAAATTCTAACTCAAACATCCAATAAACAAGAGAGGAACAACATCCACACGCTACAACACCAACCTGAACGAGAAGACCATCAACGACCAAAACCACCATCGCTGAGCACGATGTCACAACCTAGAATACACAAGAAACAAAGTCTATATACACCCAAAGGTGTATGTAGGGTGTGAGCCAAAAACCCAGTAGGACGTCACCCAATAAAAAGGTTCCATGTATAAACATTAAATGACAAATACATTTTTAGGCTAAATAAACTAAAGGACACCAAAGCTTAAACAACTTTAAAGAAACAGTTTCTATGAAGAAAACACTTAAAGAAAAAAACTTAAATAAAAATAAAACACCCTTGCAGTTAAGAAAACTCAAACCTTGAAGAGAACCCAAATGATACACCGTATGCTGATGGTGAGTGTATAGTAATCCAGGAGCACTAAAAGTGGGAGAGGCCCTATAGGTACTAAAGCTGTGTGGGGCCCTAGAACCTCACGTCTCAGTGTACCAAAGAATATATATCATACGTTCTCGTGCACGAGCCACTAGTAGGGAAACACCTCCATAACCTAGTGGTCTCCAATCATCATCCAAGGTTTAGTTAGTGTTGTAAGCATCAATCCAGCTAAGTGAAACTGGGTCGGGGCCACTTCTGAATCACTAGCATGCTAGTCTAGTCCACCCACCTAATACCCAGGCTTCCCCTTTTTATGCTCAACATTATTTCAATTTCACATTTCATGTCAAACTCAGATGAATAAAACAAAAAAGTTGTTACATAAACCCAACGCCACAATTTCACACACACAGGAAACTATTAACAAAGTACGCACGCCAGAAGACATTACCCAACTCAAATAAAATAATTTCTGCATTGCTAATAATTGTTTATTTGAAACATATTTAATTTTTATCATTAATAATTTTATTAAATCATATTAGATTCTTTTTAAACAAATTATTTAAAAATAAACATGACACGACTTTGACACACAAAACCAACTCAACCCTCCTCCCTGAAAAAACATACCTAACGCCACATGAGGAACACAACCTCCACCACTCGCATCAATTAATAACCCAAACGCATAGTTAAAAGACCATTTTCTCGATTAGACAAAACACTAAAAAATTTATTACACAATTCCAGAAGATGAAACATGACTTAAAACACTAAAGACGCACTCAAATTAACTTTTTGGACAAATCACATATGAATGCTACACCAAAACATAAACCGCGCACTTTTCACATTTTCACAAAACAAATGAAAAATTTATTAAACACTACTAGCTTGTTCAATGTGGGTTTTCACAACAACAACCCATGCTTAACACCACTTTCACAAATAAAAACCAACTGCACATATTATTAAACACTAATGATCTAATAAAAGCAAGTTTTCAACCAAAGAACGCACCCACCCATTTGATCCTTATACCAAACAATCTAACACATGGAAGAATTCAAGAAAATCAAATCCGGACCCAAAAAAAATAACCAATAAACAATATAAATTAACTAAGAAAACAAATTAACTCATTAAATAATGTTTAAAATGCAGAACCCCCAACCTCGGGTGTTGAAAACCCCAAAACCCGGTGCGAAACTTCAATCACTTGTCATTCGCACCACAAAGAACCTAATGCAAACCTGCAAACATGAATTCAAACCAAAAAATTCAAGTTAAAACCCCAAAATAAGAACATATACCTGCTGGAAAAAAAAATCAACGTAAAGAAAAAAAAACATTAAGGGGAAGAAGACATAACCAGGGGGAGGCCGACGTCGGTGACCACAGGACATCAGCATGCCTGGAGAAGTAAGCAATGCCGAAAGGAGGTGCGGCGCAACAAGATGGTGGCCAAACGGGAGGGGCAGGGGTAGTCGGGATGGGGGTCACCAAACGGAGCAAGGGTAGGGGTGGCGCCGGCTCGGAAGAGTCACTAGAAAAGAGATCTCACTGGCCGGAAGTGGGGGTGGAATGCATGGGCCGTCGGACATAAAGGGAGAAGCTGGCTAGGGAGAATAGGGGGAGACGTAACAGGGTTTGAGGGAGGAAGGTCGGACGGGAATGGTGAGGCTGTCGGCAATACAGGAGCTTGGACAGGGGTGCGTTTAGGGTGGTGCGTAGGTGGTTCTCCGGAGCTGCTCGCCGAGAAGATGTGTAAGTGATACCAATAGGTCGGCCAGGAGGCGAGGCGAAGGAGATGAGTGATGCGACGGGATTTAAGGGGGAGGAGGAGGCTGATCCGGAGTAGCGGCGAGCTGGCCATGGGGAGAGCATGGCGCTGGGCAGGAGGAGATGGAGGCGGCGCGATGGCCACCAGGGCAAGGGGGTGCAAAGCCACAGGTCAAGGGGGAGGGGAGGCACAAACCCTAAGTGGAAGAGGGGGAATAAGGTAATAAAAAAAAGTAATGAAATAAATAAATTAAATACATAAAATAGAAAAGGAAAAAATAAAATTAATTAATATTAACCATAATAATTTTTATCAAAAAATTAATAAAAATTTAATAAATTTTGTATCCTTAATATTATTAATAATAGTATTATTAATATTCTCAAACAACATTTTTATTATTTTAGTTAAAACAATTTCTTAAAGTTTATTAATCTTTTTGTTTTTATTTTATTCCTATTTCCTTATACATCACTATTTTATTATCCCATTTTTCCTTAACTAAAAAAAATCGAAACACGGGCAGACTGCGCGGTCTCAGAACCGCGTGGTGTCCGGTGACGCTAGACCTGAAACAGTCATAATAATAATAATAATAATAATAATAATAATAATGATAATGATAATAAACTAAAATATGTATAATGATATCAATAATAATAAGAATAATAAAACTCAATTAATAGTATTAAAATAAAATAAAACAGTATATCAATAATGATAATAATTATTATTATTATATCCCTGAATAACATTATTATTATTATCTTTTTAAAAAACTCTTATTTTATTTGGTTTTTATTTCATCACACTATTAATTTTATTGCTTTATTATTAATCCATTTTATGTCATTAATTGACCATCGAGCAGGGCGTGCGGTGAACCGGTTGAGGTCGCACGGTGACCTAGGCGAGGTCACGCACCTTCAACCGCGGTACGCTATACACAGTCAAGGCCAAAACATTCGGTTTTTAAATAAAATTTCTGAAATTTTAGGTCGAGTCTTGACCCGAACTACCTGATGCCAAATAAAAATAATGAAATAACTTATTTAAAGATGACAGGTGTGACAATTCTCCCCACTATAAATCTTTCCATCCCCGGAAAGCCACAACTAAGGCTGAAACCCATTGTAAGAAATGACACTCCCTTAAGGTTCAAAGAGGATACCTAAGAAAACAAGAAAAAAGAGGGAAACACATCGTGCTCAGAGATGGTGACTAAAATGAAAGACTCAAGAACCTCATAAAAAGACTTTCTGAAATGTGTCGCCCGCCCTGAAGAGATAAAACACCTCCAATTGATTAAATAATGATAAGAACTCTCGCACCCACAGAAACCAACTTCACAAACCGAAACACATCGAGCGCCAAAGAACGAAAACCATGTTGTTTAACTGGAACGAACAAACAAGATCAACCATGTCCAAGGAGAACTCTTATCACTTATCACCAAATCATCTCTAGGAACATAACTAAAAGGTCAACATGGGGAAAGCCTAAAGGGGCTCCCCACCATTAGAAGCTTACTAACGCCCAAGGTCAGATTAGAAAACTGACACGGGGAGGGGGGAGGGGCTGGGCGAACTCCCCACTATTAGGGAAAATCCCAACACCGATTCATTCTAGATACATTTGTACGAGACCCAACATGGGTCTCCCCATCATTGGAACTCACAGAAGATACAAAACTTTGGAAATTTTCCAACGGGGACCAAGCACCCCACCACCAAGGGAGGGGGGTTAGTCCCAACCACCAGGCATCCAAACCACGTCCAGAGACAGACCAACATCTACAAATCCTTGGATGAGAATTATTCAAATTTGAGACTGACTTACCCAACATATCCCATAAGGTCCACTAAAGCGATTTCATCTAGTGGAAAGTGACCCCCAAGACTCTAAGGCAACGATCCGAACACGCTTCCATATAGTCACATAAACCTAATGCAACCAGATGGTTCGTTCGAAATGGAACAACCATAGAAAACAATTTAAGCTGATTTGACTTTCAACACTGATGAGATAAATAAATTCGGGGTCCCATACACTCCTGGGGTTCCTGACCACGTGCCAGCTTCACTCCGAGGACTATGGCTGGAGTCTTGATGTTTGAAGCATCTCCTGCCTCACATTCAGGTATTGAAGACTCCCAAACGGAGCTTCTCCTTTTGGTGTCACATGCAACCAAACTGCAACCGAGATAACACCAGCAAACAAAACACATTACAACATCCAACTGATCATACATCGAATATTCACCAACACAAGAGCTGAAGTGGTGCATGTGCATCACCCTTTGTCACACTGAATGAGAACGCGACACCACAAATCATCACCTTAACATGACCATTGCTATTGAGGAAAACATTATACATATAAGGACTTCAAACTGAGTCTTAAACAACACTTGATTCCTGAAATAGACCGTAGCATCCCCACATGGCTGGGTCTGCCACACTGGTGGCCTAATAGATCCTTTTTCTTAAACGAAACCAACGAAGGACCAAAGTTCATTTAAAAAATAACAGCCCGCACCGACAAACCCTGGTTTCTTCCACCTTTGCACTTCAAAGAGAACTCACACTGCAAGTGGTCCCAAACCTGACCCTTGCAGCTGATGAAAACACTACAACCCATTCAAGACATTGGTAAGCACTGATAACTCTGAATCGCCTTCACCCTTCCCCACTAGAATTTCTTTCACCACTTCCATGGGAAACCATCAAACGCAACGATGTCAAACTTCATACTCGACGACTCAAGAAACTCAAAGAAACCAAAAATCTGTTCAACTCCCCTCGCATATGTCATCCCACTGCAAGAGGATCCGTCTAGTTGTAAAAAGGAGAGGTGGGTTCAATTATATAATTCAAGAAGAGAGTCATCTGATCAACTGGAGGGTCGTCCAATGACGAATTTCATGTGGCCGCACTTCAAATGCATGCTAACGCTTCATGGGGGAATACACTAGTCAAGAAATAAAACCATGGACTCAACCAAATTGGTCCAATGGTCAAGACATACCTAAAAAAAATAGACGTGTAGGGGGAACCACTGTAAGGGCTTCCCAAATCACTTTTCAAAAGAATCACTAACCACACACTTTAATACTAAATTAAAAATAAAAATTCAAACTCACAACAAAAATCAGTCAGAAAGGGTCCTCAACTCAAAACGCTTCACATCTGACATTTCCAAAACACAAGGACACACCACACAGTCACAGGTTATTTAAAAACACCAAATTTTCCTTCAACAAAGCTTTTTGAAAAAAAATAAGCGAAGCTAGTGGGTTGCACAAACACCAATGGTGTCCCATGGGCCTCACACATGCATGTTCCAGTGCCACACTAGCACCCACCTCATGTCCATCCAGGAATTCATCTGCTCAGGCCATTGCCATTCCTCTTTCCATATACACTAATGCAGGTGGATACCCATGAGAACACCAAGAATCAAAATCGGACCCTTTCCATTTTTCAAAACCAAACATTCTACCCACAATTTTCAAACATTTAACATCATTTTATATTTAAAGAACTTCATTTAAAAACATTTTTCAAGACCAAATCAGTTTTACTTAAAAAACAGGTTTCCAAGAATCCAAAACAAAGAGAAGAGGTTCAATTAAAGAAGAAACTAGTGTCAGTGGGTGATTGGAACATATGGTTTGAGGCCATACGCCAATCATGCCACTGGCCACGGAGAGTATTTTAGGATAGTTTACCTGGCTCCACAAGGCTTGCCAGACCCTATGAGCTCACTAGGACCACTGGCCCTCCTCTTTTTTCATTTCTCCTATACAAGATTAACCGCAAGGACCAATGATGTAGACAAACATCAACTTATTTTGGTAACTCAAGTCCTACCATGAGGTGTGCTGGCCAGGAACCTTACTCATAACCATAATGTCGAGTTCCGACACCCTTAACTTTGGTCTAAATTGACTCTATCCCAAAAGAAAATGACCCAAGAGAGCAAACCTTCTCCTCTGATACCATTTTTTCACGAACGAGGCCGGGTCACCATCTGACCCAGCGCCCGACCCAGTCCACGATGTGCCCGAAGGGCGTTCCCGATACCCACGGGTTGGCACAAGTGCTCGGGTATCAAACATTACATGGGAACGATTTACCTGAAATAGTAAACACAAAACAACTGACATGATAAAGAAACTGAAACTGAAAATAGACAACCAACCAGGGCATTAAACTAAAAACAATTTAAGAGGTTTACTACTTGAACCAACATCCAGAAATAAACAACAACGAAAGAAACTAAAATTCTAACTCAAACCTCCAAGAAACAAGAGAGGCGCAACATCCACACGCCACAACACCAACCTGCACGAGAAGACCATCAATGACCAAAACCACCATTGCTGAGCACGATGTAACAACCTAGAATACACAAGAAACAAAGTCTACATACACCCAAATGTGTATGTAGGGTGTGAGCCAAAAACCCAGTAGGACTTCACCCAATAAAAAGGTTCCACGTATAAACATTAAATGACAAATAAATTTGAAGGCTAAATAAATGAAAGGACACCAAAGCTTAAACAACTTTAAAGAAATAGTTTCTATGAAGAAAACACTTAAAGAAAACAACTTAAATAAAAATAAAACACCCATGCAGTTATGAAAACTCAAACCTTCAAGGGAACCCAAATGCTACATCATATGCCGACAGTGAGTGTGTAGTAATCCAGGAGCACTAAAAGTGGGAGAGGCCCTATAGGTACTAAAGCTGTATGGGGCCCTAGAACCTCACGTATCGGGGTACCAAATAATCCATATCATACGTTCACATGCACGAGCCACTGGTAGGTAAACACCTCCATAACCTAGTGGTCTCCAGTCATCATCCAAGGTTTAGTTATTATTGTAAGCGTCAATCCAGCTAAGTGAAACTTGGTCGAGGCCACTCCCAAATCACTAGCACGCTAGTCTAGTCCACCCACCTAGTACCCAGGCTTCCGCTTTTTGTGCTCAATTTTATTCCAATTTCACATTTCATGTCAAACTCAGATGAATAAAACAAATAGGGTGTTACATAAACCCAAAGCCACACTTTCACACACACAAGAAACCATTAACAAAGTACGCACGCCAAAAGACATTTCCCAACTCAAATAAAACAATTTCTGTATTGAAAATAATTGTTTATTTGAAACATATTTAATTTTTATCGTTAATAATTTTATTAAATCATATTAGATTCTTTGTAAACAAAATCTTTAAAAAGAAACATGACACGACTTTGACACGCAAAACCAACTCAACCCTCCCCCCTGAAAAAATATACATTACGCCACATGAGGAACACAACTTGCACCACTCACATCAATTAATAACCCAATCGAATAGTTAAAAGACCATTTTCCTGATTAGAAAAAACACTAAAAAATTTATTACAAAATTCCATAAGATGAAACATGACTTAAAACACCAAGGACGCACTCAAATTAACTTTTTGGACAAAGTGCATATGAATGCTACACCAAAACATAAACCGTGAACTTTGCGTATTTTCACAAATCAAAAGCAAAATTTATGAAACACTAGTAGAAAGTTCAATGTGGGGTTTCACAGTAACAACCCATGCTTAACACCACTTTCACAAATAAAAAAAATTGCACATATTATTAAACACTAACGATATAATAAAAGAAAGTTTTCAACCAAAGAACGCACCCACCCATTTGATCACTATACCAAACAATCTAACACATGGAAGACTTCAAGAAAATCAAATCCGCACCCAAAAAAATTAACCAATAAACAATATAAATTAACTAAGTAAACAAACAAACTCATTAAATAATGTTTAAAATGGGGAACCACCCACCTCGGGTGTTGAAAACCCCAAAACTCTGTGTGAAACTTCATTTGAGTGTCGTTCGCACCACAAAGAACCTAATGTGAACCTGAAAACATGAATTAAAACTGAAAAATTCAATTTAAAACCCCAAAATTAGAACATATACCTGCTGAAAAAAAAAACAAAAAATAAAAAGAAAGAAAAAAACATCAAGGGGAAGAAGACATAACCGAGGTGGGGGAGGTCGACACCGGTGACCACCGGACAGCAGCATGCCTGGAGAAGGAAGCAACACCAAAATGAGGCATGAAACAATGGGCTGGTGGCTGAACGGGAGGGACAGGGGCAGTCGGGATGGGGGTCATCGGACAGAGCAAGGGCAGGGTTGGCGCTGGCTCGAAAGAGTCGCCAGAAAGGAGATCTCGCTGGCCGGACATAGGGGTGGCACGCATGGACCGTCGGACAAAAAGGGAGTAGCTGGATAGGGAGAACAGGGGGCGACGCAATAGGTTTTGAGGGAGGAAGGTCGGACGGGAGTGGGGAGGCAGGCGGCAATACAGGAGCTCGGCCAGAGGTGCGTTCGGGGTGGCGCGTAGGTGGTTCTCCGGAGCTGCTCACCAAGAGGAGGTGTGGGTGATACCAGCAGGTCGGCCGGGAGGCGCGGTGAAGGAGATGAGCGACGTGACGGGATTTAAGAGGGAGGAGGAGGACGATCAAAAGTGGTGGCGAGCTGGCCATGGGGAGAGCATGGCGCTGGGCGGGAGGAGATGGAGGCGGCGCGATGGACACTAGGGAAAGAGGGTACAAAGCCACGGGTCAAGGGGGAGGGGAGGCACAATCCCTAAGTTAAAGAGGGGGAACAAGGTAATAAAAAAAAGTAATGAAATAAATAAATTAAATAAGTAAAATAGAAAAGAAAAAATAATAATAACATTACGTAATATTAACCATAATAATTTTTATAAAAAATTTAATAAAAGTTTAATAAATTACATATCCTTAACACTATTAATAATAATATTATTATTATTCTCAAACAACATTTTTATTATTTTCATTAAAACAATTTCTTAAAGTTTACTAATATTCTTGTTGTTATTTTATTCCTATTTCATTATTCATCACTATTTTATTTTCCCATTTTGCCTTAACTAAAAAAAATTGAAAGCCGGGCAAACTGCGCGGTCTCAGAACCGCGTGTTGTCCGTGCGTCCGGCGACGCTAGACCAGAAACAGTCATAATAATAATAATAATGATGATAATGATAATGATAATAAACTAAAATATGTATAATGATATCAATAATAATAATAATAATAAAACTCAATTAATAGTATTAAAATAAAATAACACAGTATATCAATAATGATAATAATAATAATAATTATACCCCTGAATAACATTATTATTATTATCTTTTAAAAAAAACTCTTATTTTATTTTGTTTTTATTTCATCACCCTATTAATTTTATTGCTTTATTATTAATCCATTTTATTTCATTAATTGACCATTGAGCAGGGTGTGTGGTGAACCAGGCGAGGTTGTGCGGTAACTTAGGTGAGGTCACGCACCTTCGACCGCAGTACGCTATACACAGTCAAGGACAAAACATTTGGTTTTTAAATAAAAATTCTGAAATTTTAAGTCGAGTCTTGACCCAAACTACCTGATTCCAAATAAAAATAATGAAATAACTTATTTAGAGATTATGGGTGTGACATTTCTCCCCACCATAAATCTTTCTATCCCTGGAAATCCACAACTAAGGCTGAAACCCATTGTAAGAAATGACACCCCCTTAAGGTCCAAAGAGGATCCCTAATAAAACAAGCAAAAAGAGGAAAACACATCATGCTCAGAGAATGTGACTAAAATGAAAGACTCAAGAATCTCATAAAAATACATTCTAAAATGTGTCGCCCTCCCTAAAGAGATAAAACGCCTCTAATTGATTAATAAATTATAGGAACTCTCGCACCCACAGAAACCAAATTCACAAACTGAAACACCTCGAGCACCAAAGAATGAAAACCACATCATTTGAATGGAACGAACAAACAAGATCAACCACGTCCAAGGAGCACTCTTATCACTTATAACCAAATCATCTCTAGGAACATAACTAAAAGGTCAACATGGGGAAAGCCCGAAGGGGTTCTCCACCATTAGAAGCTTACTGACGCCCGAGGAGAGATTAGAAAACTGACACGGGGGGGGGGGGGGGGGGGACTCCCCACCATTAGGGAAAATCCCAACACTGATTCATTCTAGAGACATTTGTGTGAGACCCAATGTGGGTCTTCCCATCGTTGGAACTCATAGAAGATACAAAACTTTGGAAATTTTCCGATGGGGACCAAGAACCCCACCACCAGGGGAGGGGAGGGTCGGTCCCAACCACTGGGCATCCAAACCATGTCTGGAGACAGACAAACATCTACAAATCCTTGGATGAGTATTATTCAAATTTAAGACTGACTTACCCAACATATCCCATAAGGGACACTAAAGTGTTTTCATCTAGTGGAACGCGACCCCCAAGACTCTAAGGAAACGAGCCGAACACGAATCCACATAGTCACGGAAACCTTACGCAACCAGATGGTTCGTTCGAAATGGAACAACCATAGAAAACAATTTAAGCTGATTTTACTTTCAACACTGATGACAAAAATAAATTCGGGGTCCAATACACTCCTGGGGTTCCTGACCACGGGCCATCTTCACTCCGTGGCCTATGGCTAGAGTCTTGATGTTTGAAGCATCTCCTACCTCGCAGTTAGGTATTGAAGACTCCCAAATAGACCTTCTCCGTTTGGTGTCACACACGACCACACTGCAACCGAGACAACACCACTAAACACAACACATTACGACATCCAACTGATCATACATAGAACATTCACCAACACAAGAGCTGAAGTGGTGCATGCGCATCACCCTTTGTCACACTGAATGAGAACACGTCACCACAAATCGTCACCTGAATGTGACCATTGATATTGAGGAAAACTTTATATGGAGAAGGACTTCAAACTGAGTCTTAAACAACAATTGATTCCTGCAATCGACCATAGCATCCCCACGTGGCGGGGTCTTCCACACTAGTGGCCTAACAGAGCCTTTTTCTTAAACGAAACCAATGAAGGACCAAAGTTCATTTAAAAAATAATAGCCTACACTGACAACCCCAAGTTTCTTCCATCTTTTCACTTAAAAGAGAACTCACACTGCAAGTGGTCACCAAACATGACCCTTGAATCCGATGAAAACACTACAACCCATTCAAGACATTTGTAAGCACTAATAACTCTGAATCGCGTTCACCCTTACCGGCTAGAATTTCATTCACCACTTCCACGAGATACCATCAAACACAACGATGTCAAACTTCATACCCGACGACTCAGACAACTCAAAGAAACCAAAACTCTGTTCAACTCCCCTCGAATATGTCATCCTGGTGCGAGAGGATCCGTCTAGTTGTAAAAATGAGAGGTGGGTTCAATTCTATAATTCAAGAAGAGAGTCATCTGATCAACTGGAGGGTTGACCAATGAAGAATTGCTTGTGACCGCACTTCAAACGCATGCTAACGCTTCCTGGGGGGCGTACACTAGTCATGAAAGAAAACCATGGACTCAACCAAATTGGTCCAATGGTCAAGACATACCACAAGAAAACACTAGACGTGCAGGGGGAACCACTGCAAGGGAATCCCGAATCACTTTTCAATATAATCACTAACCACAAACTTTCATAATAAATTACAAATAAAAATTCAAACTCATGACACAAATCAGTTAGAAAGGTCACTCGGCTCGAAACGCCTCACATATGACATTTCCAAAACACAAGGACACACCACACAACACCGGTTATTTAAAAACACCAAATTTTCCTTCAACAAAACTTTTTGATAAAACATAAGCAAAGATAGTGGGTTTCACAAACACCAATGGTGTCCCATGGGACTCACACATACATGTTTCTATGCCACACCGGCACCAACCTCATGTCCATCCAAGAATTCATCCGCTCATGACATTGACCATTCCTCTTTCCATATCACTAATGCAGGTGGCTGCCCATGAGAACACCAAGAATAAAAATCAGACCCTTTCCATTTTTCAAAACCAAACATTCTACCCACAATTTTCAAACCTTTAACATAATTTTATATTTAAAGTCCTTCATTTAAAAACATTTTTCAAGACCAAATCATCTTTACTTAAAAACCAGGTTTCCACAAATCCAAAACAAAGAGATAAGGGACAATGAAAGAAGAAACTAGTGTCAGTGGGTGATTGGAACATATGGTTGGTGGCCATATGCCAAGCATGCCACTGGCCATGGAGAGTATTTTAGGATAGTGTCCCCGGATCCACAAGGCTTTCTAGACCCTACGAGCTCACTTGGACCACTGACCCTACTCCCTTTTCATTTCACCTAGACAAGATTAACCGCAAGGACCAAAGATGTAGACAAACATCAACTTACTTTGGTAACTCGAGTCCTACCATGAGGTGTGCTGTCCAGGAACCTTACTCATAACCAGAACATTGAGTTCAGACACCCATAACTTTGGTCTACACTGACTCTATCCCAAAAGAACATGACCAAAGAGAGCAAACCTACTCCTCCGATACCATTTTTTCATGAACCAGGCCAGGTCGCCATCTGAACCGGTGCCCGACCTAGTCTGCGACATGGCCCGAAGGGCATTCCTGATCCCCACAGGCTGGAACAAGTGCCCGGGTATCAAACATTACATGGGAACTATTTACCCGAAATAGTAAACACAAAACAACTGACAAGTTAAATAAACTGAAACTGAAAATAGATAACCAACCAGGGCCTTAAACTAAAAACAAATTTAGAGGTTTACTACTTAAACCAACATCCATAAATAAACGACAATGAAAGAAAATAAAATTCTAACTCAAACCACCAAGAAACAAGAGAGGCGCAACATCCACATGCCACAACACCAACCTGCACGAGAATACCATCAACGACCAAAACCACCATCGCTGAGCACGATGTCACAACCTGTAATACATAAGAAAAAAATTATACAAACACCCAAAGGTGTATGTAGGGTGTGAGCCAAAAACCCAGTAGGATTTCACCCAATAAAAAGGTTCCACGTATAAACATTAAATGACAAATACATTTTCAGGATAAATAAATGAAAGGACACCAAATCTTAAACAACTTTAAAGAAACAGTTTATATGAAGAAAACACTTAAAGAAAACAACTTAAATAAAAATAAAACACCCTTGAAGTTAAGAAAACTCAAACCTTCAAGAGAACCCAAATGCTACACCATATGTTGATGGGGAGTGTATAGTAATCCAGGAGCACTAAAAGTGGGAGAGGCCCTATAGGTACTAAATCTGTGTGGGGCCCTAGAACCTTACGTCTCGGTGTACCAAAGAATCTATATCATACGTTACCTTGCACGGGCCACTAGTAGGGAAACACCTCCATAACCTAGTGGTCTCCAGTCATCATCCAAGGTTTAGTTAGTGTTGTAAGCGTCAATCCAGCTAAGTGAAACTGGGTCGGGGCCACTCCTGAATCACTAGCACGCTAGTCTAGTCCGCCCGCCTAGTACCCAGGCTTCCCTTTTAGTGCTCAACATTATTCCAATTTCACATTTCATGTCAAACTCAGACAAATAAAACAAACAGGGTGTTAAATAAACCCAACACCACACTTTCACACACACAGGAAACCATTGAAAAAGTACGTACGCCAAAAGACATTACCCAAATCAAATAAAACAATTTCTGCATTTATAATAATTGTTTATTTGAAACATATTAAATTTTTGTCGTTAATAATTTTTTAAAATCATATTAGATTCTTTGTAAACAAATTCTTTAAAAATAAACATGAAACGACTTTGACACGCAAAACCAACTCAACCCTCCTCCCTGACAAAACATACCTGGCGCCACATGAGGAACACAACCTGCACTACTCGCATCAATTAATAACCCAATTGCACAGTTAAAAGACCATTTTCCCGATTAGACAAAACACTAAAAAAATTATTACACAATTCTAGAAGATGAAAAATTACTTAAAACACCAAAGACGCACTCAAATTAACATTTTGGAAAAAGTGCATATGAATGATACACCAAAACATAAACCACACACATTGTGCATTTTCACAAAACAAATGAAAAATTTATGAAACACTAGTAGAAAATTCAATGTGGGTTCTCACAACAACAACCCATTCTTAACACCACTTTCACAAATAAAAACCAACTGCACATATTATTAAACACTAACGATATAATAAAAGCAAGTTTTCAACGAAAGAATGCACCCACCCATTTGATCACTATACCAAACAATCTAACACCTGGATGACTTCAAGAAAATCAAATCCACACCCAAAAAAATTAACCAATAAACAATATAAATTAACTAATAAAACAAATGAACTCATTAAATAATGTTTAAAATGCGGAACCACCTACCTCGGGTGTTGAAAACCCCAAAACCCAGTGCGAAACTTCAATCGATGGTCATTCGCACCACAAAGAACCTAATGTGAACCCGCAAACATGAATTCAAACTGAAAAATTCAAGTTAAAACCCCAAAATAAAAACATATACCCACTGGAAAAAAACAACAAAAAATCAAAAGAAAGAAAAAAACATCAAGGGGAATAAGACATAACCGAGGGGGGAGGTCGATGTCGGTGACCACCGGATAGCAGCATGCCTGGAGAAGGAAGAAACACCGAAAGGAGGTGCGGCCCAATGGGCTGGTGTCTAAATGGGAGGGGCAGGGGCAGTCAGGATGGGGGTCACCAGACAGAGCAAGGGAAGGGGTGGCGCCGGCTCAGAAGAGTCGCCGGAAAGGAGATCTCACTGGCTAGACGTGGGGGTGGCACACATGGACCATCGAACAGAAAGGGAGCATCTAGATAGGGAGAATAGGGGGAGACGCAACAGGGTTCGAGGGAGGAAGGTCGGATGGGAGGGGAGGCCGACGACAATATAGGAGCTCGGCCAGGGGTGCGTTCGGGGTGGCGTATAGGTGGTTCTCTGGAGCTGCTCACCGAGAGGAGGTGTGGGTGATACCAATAGGTCGGCCAGGAGGCGCGGCAAAGGAGATGAGCGACGCGATGGGATTTAAGGGGGAGGAGGAGTCCGATCCGGAGTGGCGGCGAGCTGGCCATGGGGAGAGCATGGCGTTGGGCGGGAGGAGATAGAGGTGACGCGATGGACACCAGGGCAAGGGGGTGTGAAGCCATGGGTCAAGGGGGAGGGGAGGCACAAACCCTAAGTGAAAGAGGGGGAACAAGGTAATAAAAAAAGTAATGAAATAAATAAATTAAATAAGTAAAATAAAAAATAAAAAAAACATTACATAATATTAACCATAATAATTTTTATCAAAAAATTAATAAAATTTTAATAAATTCCATATCCTTAACACTATTAATATTAGTATTATTATTATTCTCAAACAACATTTTTATAATTTTTTTAAAACAATTTCTTAAAGTTTATTAATCTTCTTGTTTTTATTTTATTCCTATTTCATTATTCATCACTATTTTATTATCCCATTTTTCCTTAACTAAAAAAAAATTTGAAAGCCGGGCAGACTGCGCTGTCTCAGAACCACGTGCTATCCGTGCGTCCGACGACGCTAGACCTGAAACAGTCATAATAATAATAATAATAATAATAACAATGATGATAATGAACTAAAATATGTATAATGATATAAATAAAAATAATAATAATAAAACTCAATTAATAGTATTAAAATAAAATAAAACAGTATATCAATAATGATAATAATAATAATTATTATATCCCTGAATAACATTATTATTATTATCTTTTAAAATAAACTCTTATTTTATTTTGTTTTTATTTCATCACACTATTAATTTTATTGATTTATTATTAATCCATTTTATTTCATTAATTGACCATCGATTCGGGCATGCGGTGAACTGAGCGAGGTCGTGCGGTGACCTAGGCGATGCCGCGCACCTTCGACCGCCGTACTCTATACACAGTCAAGGCCAAAACATTCGGTTTTTAAATAAAAATTCTGAAATTTTAAGTCAGGTCTCGACTCTAACTACCCGATGCCAAATAAACATAATGAAATAACTTATTTTAAGATGACGGGTGCGACACGTACTCAATGTTCACAACATACATTTTTTGTAAGGGATCTTTCTCACTCTTTATTCTTGATGTTATATCATTTATCACTCACTATCCCTATCAATTCATTTTTACATATTTCTAATATGATTTATTTATGTTATTTTGGATTCCATACCCTTCATTTTTAGGGGATAATCGTTTCTTTATGATTCCTTTTCAACTCTTATATTTAGTGAAAGAATATGACGTTTAAAAAGGAAACTTTTACATTTTTTTATATTCTCCTCTAAGTTTATTATATTGAAAATCTATTTATTTTAAAAATTCCACTATTGGGAGGTTTTATTGTTAATTTTTTTACAATCATTTTATCCTTTTTTTAAATAATTATTGAAACTGAACCATTTTATATTTTTATGAAAAAGTCAAAATAAAATTATGAAATCGTATTTCATAATTTATCTTCCATTTTAATCTCTAATTTTATAAATAATATTTCTAATATTTTTTTATATTATATTTTATAAGAATTTATTATTTTTAAATATAATTTTTATAGAAAATTTTATATTTATGACCTTCCATGAAAATTATGTTTTATTTATTTACATCAAAATTTCACAAAAACTAAGAAATTATTTTCTTAAAACTTATTGTGTTTCTTATATTACTATAAATTATTCTTTATATATCCTAATACCCTTTTATATTCCATGAATTTGAATATTTTTTATGTTATATTCTCTTGAATGGAATCATTATCACAGACAATTACAATGTCAAAATAATCCTATCATTCTTTATCCAAGTTCCTATATATGTGTAGTGTAATAAAAATGAAATATCTATTTGTGAAATTATCCCTAGTTTCCTCTTTTTCTTTCCTTATCATCAACTATGAATTAAAATAATGTTTCTTTCAATCCATTTCCTATATGAATACCCTTAATTCATTCTTCTTATTTAAGGGAGTTCACTTATATACCCATAAATTTTACTGAATAAGGAAAATTTTGACTACACCATATACCCTTTATTCAATAAGGTGTAAATACCTCACCATTATCTTGATTAAATTGTATTTACCTATAGAATTACTTTATTTCAATGTATTCCTATTTTATGTCCATGGGTATTCAAGTTACGATTTTTTATGGATTTATGATTGTTTTCATATTCATGTGGAAAAAATATTCAAGATATGTCAGGATGTGGTAGGGAGGCTAAAAATTTTATTTCCACCCAATTTATTGGGAAATGCTTTCAACTGATGAGATATTATATACAGTGCATGGGTGAGGAGCCTTAATCTTTATGTTACGATGTTTTAGAAGTAATGTTACACCATGAGATTTTGTGAAATATTATTTTTTCAAATAAATTTAATCTTTTAGATATTTTAAATTTCATGAAACATCAAGTCTATCTTGTGTTATATGCAACACTGAGTATTTCTTATGTTCCATGCAACACTGAGTTTAAACCAAATGTGACATACAATTAAAATATTATTATGATAATTATCACCTAGCCATTAGAATGGTATATATGAATATTATTATATAAATTATCAAATTATATGTATTTAACATGTACATAAAATAAATTCATTGGGGGCCAATTAATTGGAAATGAAAATAAAAACTTTTTGAAAATAAAGAAAATCTTTTTTATGAAAAACTATTTTTTTGCACACAAATTTGTTTTACCTAAATAAATTTAAAAGATAAATTTGGTGAATTATTTTAATGATATATATATTATTTAATATAATTTTTAACATTCATCTTATGTGTTTTATATACAAGAGATAAGAATAATTCCAATTTTACGCTTAAAATTTGTATTTTTCTGAAAAGAAGTTTTGTCACCTTTTGCACACTTATTTAAAAATTACTTTTTTCCAATTTTATAAAATTATTGACAAAAAATAAAATTATTTTTTGGAATCATCATGTCCAAATTATCTTGGTGTTAACTTTTTAAAATTTTCTGAAAAGATAAATTTTTTGATGAACAGTGAAAATACTGGGTTTTGTTAAAAATTTTCATTTATTTTAATGAGTTTAAAAAAATAAAAATTATTTTAAGATGGTTTTGAAAGTAAAATTAGTTAAATTATATATCTATTAATTAAATTTATGTCATTTGAATCAATTATGTATTGAAATTTGATATTAATACTTTCTATACTCATGAGAATTTTCTCTTTGGAAAACTGCTTTCTCGTCGCATCTACGGGTTAATTTTAAATTAAATACTGCCAATTACATGAGTTGAATTTATAATAATGGGTTAAATATTTTAATAATATTAATTTACATTATATAATAAGTACAAATTAATTTTTACCATAATGAATAGTAAAAATCATAAAAATTATTTACTGCGGTTAAGGTAAAAATTGGTTTGCCAAGGGTAAAACTAAAACATAAGGGGTAAAATAACATATAAATTTATCTATAACCCATTTTATATAACTATTTAGATCATATAACATATATGAATCTATAATAGATCATTTTGGATCCTATTTGAATATGAAAAATGTGGGTACACCTTTTTATTTTCAAAAATTACAAGTGTTCTTCTCACCTCGCTTATAAAAGACCACCCCTATCTTCTCCTATTAACACTCTAAAAACCAATAGTTTTAAAATACATATAAAAATAAGTTCCTATATTCCATAATATCATATAATAATCCTTATTTTGGTCATAAATTCAACCTATAAATGATTTTGGTGTAAACTAAAAGAAGTTGTTCGAAGAAGAGGTTACTTCCCTAGTCGAGCATTTTATTTTATTTCTTCCTCAAACTCTATAAATTTTTATGAAACCAGGATTATATAATAAAAAAAAATATTAAATATAATAATATATTTTTATTTTAAGGTAATGTATTATATCCATATCCTATTCAATCAAATAGTGTATGATGTTATCATTCATGTGTACGGTGGACTACTGCCTTCCGAATCGATGTTATTTGTTTTCCATCACCACCTATAAAGGATAGATATAATTATGGATTTAATATTTATTTATGATATTTATGATATCATTATACCTATTTAATTATAATACCACATATACCGTCTTACCTCCCAACCCATTGGAAAACAATAATGTTGCTCATGTGTACGGCGGACTACCGCCTCGCGAATTGATGTTTTGAATTTTTCCATTTCCATTTTACTTGGATAGTAATAATGGTATATTAAATAAATATATAATATTCTTAACATAATTTTACCTCTTTAATTAATATATCACATATAAATTCTTACTTTCCATTTTTGGGGGATACGATAACGTCGTTCATGTGTATAGTGGACTACCACCTCGCAATGTGATATGATTCATTTTTTAGTAACAATTTACATGGAAGGTAATAAGGGAAAATTTTATGAATTTATCTGATATATATGAAATAAAAATTAATCATTAAATTTGATACATTATATACCTTCCTTTCTTTCAATCTTTCGAGAAAATGAAAATAGTGTTGATGAGTACGTACGTCATACCGTCTCCGTGATTGATGTATTTAATTTTGTATCTCTAAACTTTTATGGATTGCTATAAATAAATATATAGTGAGTATATATGATATTCATATCATGGTTAAAATTATGGACATTATATAACAATGATCAATGTAATAGGACTGAAAATACCAAATCAAAACATACATGAAAAAACAAATCATTTATTACTCAAAACATGATTTTAACATGGAATTGTTAATAAATGGGTAATAAAAGGTCATAAGTAAATCATATATATTATGATATATATAATTATGGTTATTTAATATATTTATAATAAAATTATGTTTATTATACAAGATGTTTTAACATGTATGAAGTAATTCGAGACTTAAGGCAAGAGATTTTTCATCTAACTTTTATATCCACGAGAAACATGCCATATTCCCCACTTGTTTCTTATATGTGGTGTATATATAGACCACGATTTTTTTTATCTTAATTCTCATTAAAATTATACAGATTTATATATATATATATATATATATTTGGATATCCCTTTCATGGGTTTTATGATTCAAAACATACTAAAGTAGTAAGGATTTTTGTTTCAATGTTCTTTCTTTGATATATATGTTGTGTTATGAACCAATCTGATTTTTTAATATGTATATAAATACAATTTTATTTGAAATATCATGAATTTATTTATTCTAATTATATTTTAATTTTCATTTAATTTTATTCTTTCCTGGGGATTATTTTTCAAAGTTACCAAAGTGGTTAGGGTTTTATGATACAATATCATTATTTGTTGGGATTGTTTATATTTATGCTTATAAGGATGAAATATTATTATAAATATATCATTAAAATTATAAAATTTCTTATCCCCTAGTTATTTCATTAGAATAATTATTCTCCATTTGTTTAAATCTCTATATATACTCAATAGTTTAAAAGAATATTTTTAAAGAAAACTGACATTATTTATCTCTTCAGTCAAATATCCTTTTTTCTTCAAAAACAATGTTTTCTAAAAAAGTTTTAAAAAAAGATTTTAAAAATCATATAAATGATATTTTAAATAAATTTTACCCTTTTGACTTTTTATAATTTTTTTAAAGGAATATTTTATCCATTTTCCAAACAATGCTCATTTGGATTTAATTAAAAATGGTAAAGGAATATTTGTTTTAATGTGTGTGAAAAGAATATAATTTCCAACTTCAAAACCAATAAATTTTTTAAATATACATATATAAATTTCAAATTTCATTTTTGAAGAAAAATATTTCTAAAATATTTTATGATTTTTTTAGTAATTTTGATAATAGATTTGATATTTTCCTTAATAAATGTTTTAAATGATTTTTAAAAATTCCTTTATAAGTTTCCAAGTCTATTTTAAAAGTAAAGTATTTTGAAAATGTTTTATATTTTAAAAAGTGTTTTTTAAAGTATTAAGGATATTTTTTCTCAAGAAATGTTCTGTTTGATTTTTTGAAATCATTTTCCATCTAAGATGACATCCTTTTATGTTACTTAATATTTACTAAGGATATTATCCAATAATACCATCTTTATTCTATCTCTATATGGTATATGTTTATGATAAGAATATTTTTTTGAAACCCATTTCTCTGCCATGGGTTATGGTTTGATGAAATGATGAAATTATTATGAAACCATTTTTTTCCACAGGTTATGTTATGATTAAATGTTTATGAAACCAATTTTTTTATTAGGTTATGATATGATGAATAATTTAAGACCATGTGGAATGTGTATGCATGATTTTCATTATGTGATGGGTAAGAACTATATCTCCCTATAATGAAATGGGTAAATATGGATAACTCAAGAGTAAATATGTTTTGTGTAAACCTGATTAGATTTTCACAATGTTCTGTGTGAACCAAATTACATGTTCACAATGTTATGTGTGAATATTATAACATGTTCACAATTTTATGAATGAACCTAATTACATGTTCATTGTGTTATGCATGTACCAAGATTTCATATCCATAAGGTTATGCTTAGACCTGGTTTCATGTTTATAAGTTTATGTGAGGGTCTGATTTCATGTCCTTAAATTAATGAGTGAACCTGTTTCTATTTATACATGTTCAAAATGTTATAATATTATGTGTATTACATAAATCTATATCTTATCAAAATTTTATTCTCTCATGACTCATGTTATTTGATTCCCTTATGATTCATGTCTTATGAATTTTCATGATTTATGCTACAACTCAGGTTTAGGATCTATGATATCTAGGGTATGATTTTAAAATGTTATTATCATGTTCTCATATCCTTATGCTCATGATAGACTGATATCTCTCTTATTTACCCTCAATAAGAATCTGAGCTCACCCTTTTTATGTTTTCTTTCCCCAGGTTATGAAGAAATATTTTAAGAAGGGTATTCATAAGAATAGTACTATATTGTATTATATTTTTGGAGGATACCTTTTACTAAATAATAATATTTCGTACCTTGTATCCAAAGTAACTAAAACATTATGGTCCTTGGGTGTGTATATTTTAAATGTAATGAATATTCATATATTAATATGTGACATCTATGTATGAGAAGTTTTGGTCTCTATAGTTGGTATCAGAGGATAGGTTTAGTAAAACTTTTCAAACTAAGATGAAAAATATTTAGTGAGAACCCCAGAGATATTAATATATATATTCCTAGAGATATATCTAAGGATATATACAAGGATGATTCAAAGTATTGGAAAATGTCCAGAAATTTTAGTAAAGGGTAGGGCAAGTGGTCTCCAAGAAATCACAGTCCTCTCTGGATACTACAAGTTGATGTGGTTCTGGCATAGAGGTACCTAGCGGTAATAACTCTAAAAAGGGTGCATTGATTTGGACTCTATCATCACTTGGTTCATAACAACAGGCCTTGCTGCACACCTGATTTGAAACTCCTAGGGAATTTTATTTGGAAAATCACAAACTCTTTATGAACCATTATGAAGGATTTAAATATATGGTGACTATGAATGACCTAGAATAAACCTAAGGTGTCATATATTAAAAACAATTTTTAATTATTTAGACGTATTATAATTTATATTTCTTAATTATGTGGGTTTCTATTATGATTACTATTCACATGAAATTCTTTCTAGTTTTAGTCAATGGCTGGAACCTGAAGGAACCATGTTAGCAATAGACCATTCAATGATTATCCTATTGAGCAAAAAAATGTTATGGGATCTGGAATGAAAAATCTTATTGCATTAATCACACAATTTTCTCAATATATGAATCATGTTGAAGTTCCAAATGAGAAAAGGTGGGAATAATGTTGTATTGATTCCTTCATAAGGAAACTCCCACCCTCTTTTAGTGATTCCACTGATCCACTAGTTTCTAATCAATGTATTAGTACCATTGAAAATATATTGTCTATTATCCAGTGCTTGGAGCATTAAAAAGTCATTTTTCATATATATCATTTAGAAGGAGAAGTATATTAAAGGTGTAACTTTATTAAGAATACAAGTCAAGAGGGGTTAATTGACTCCATGGAATGTCATGAGTTTAATAGAATATTTTTAAGTAAGTACATCCCACATATTCTACAAAAAATGATGAAGAATTAATTTCTTGAGCTCAAATCGAAGGATAGTGAATATATTGTTACATAGGAAGATATTTTACAAGACTTTCATAGCATGATTTTGATTTAACCATTAGGCAAGAAAGAAAAAATGATCGATTATTTGGTTTCTTAAGACCAATTATTCAAACTATAGTAGCTATAAGATACTTTAGTAGCTAGGAAAAATTCATTCAATATTCACTTAAGGTAGATATGAAAATTGGAGATTCTGGCCATTCCCTTAGCTTTGATAAGAAAAGGAAGATCAAGTCTCATGAGAACTCAAATAAATATCATTGTATAAGGAAGTTTCAGCCACCTACATGCCATAATTGTGGAAATAAGAACATAAGAGAATTATTTAAAGGAACAAGAGGGAGTAATAAGTTTGGTAAGCCTATCCATTGAGAAAAAGAATGTATAAGTGACGTAAAGAGGATAGTTAGTTAAATGAATGGAGAGAGAGCTAAAAAATTCACCACCCACACTATAATGTTTCAAGTGAAAAGGGATTGGGAAATATGTGAATCAATGCCACAATCCATGGAAAATTTTGTATGATAAGACACAATAACCTATGAAGACAAAGCACAAAGGGAAAACTTATTCAATAACAATAGATTTGGTGAATTATGAAAATTAGGGCACACTTATCCTACCATCCTTAGTTGGAAATTTCATGTTTCATTTTGTATGAATGAGACCAATGAAAATATTATTTTATATCTTTTAGTGAAATTTCATGGGATTATCTCCCTCTATATGGATTATGGAATAATGAAATAAAACATCATATTTTACCGGTATAAGGATGAACCCAAGATTCCAATGAAAATGTTTTTGTATAATATATAAGATCATATAAGGAATAAATTGTGAATTAACTTTTATAAGTGTATATGTATCCATGAAATGTTAACTTAAGATTTATGGATACCATTATGGGTTTATAATTTTAAGGTTGATCATAAGTTCAAAGTCATTAAGACCCCATTTTTATGTTTTATATAATGAGAGTTTATCATGATGAAGGATATTTTAAGATTCATTTATGGAAATAAAAACATTTGGTTTTGTATAGGTTTGAGTGAAAATTTATTTGAGAAGGAATTACTTTACGCTTTGTGGACGTATGATTAAAGGTACTGGTAACCTTTAGGGTTTATCTTATCTTTTATGTTGACGTAATTATGGGTTGTAGTTGATCAAATTATGATGTTAGCACACTTTATTGCTATCAGAGAAGATTTATCTCAGGATTAAATTTCTAAAATATACATTAAAGAAGTTGTAATGTTGCATGGATCACCATAATCAATTTTATTTGACTGGGTTCTAATGTTTACCTCAAATTTTTGGTGAAGTATTTAGTAAAATCATGATATGGAGACGAGGTTCATCATTGCATATCATCCTCAGAAAGATAGTTAGTATGAGATAAAAATTCAACCCCTAGTGGATATTCTAAGATATTATTATATAGATTTAAAGGTGGTTGGTATCAACACCTTACTCTTGTTGAGTTTTCTTACAACAATAGCTTTCACTTCATCATTGATTAATTATAATTCCATTTATGGAAAGAAGTGTAAAACTCCAACATATTATAATGAAGTTGTAGAAATAAATCTATTGGGACCTGATATAGATAATGAAATGGTAGATAAGATTAGATCTATTCAGAAACAAATAAGGGAAACATGATGCTGACTTAAATGTTATGTTGATAATCATCGACACGGTCTATAATTTTAAGTTAGTGAGAAGGTGTTTCTATGAATTTATACATGGAATAAAGAAGGGAAAACTAAACCATAGGTATATCAGTCCCATTGAAATTATTGATCATATCAAGACTAGATTATTGTTTTGTTCTTACACTAAAACTCTATTAGGTTCATGATGTATTCCATGTATCTCTCTTGAGGAAGTATATAACTCATCCATCACATGTACTAAACTCAGAGGTCATATCACTAGATCCTGATATTTCTTATGAGGAACAAACAATAGTGATTCTGGATCGTATGGAGAATGTTATAAGAAACAAGACCACTCATCGGGTCAATGTTTTATAGAGAAATCACAATCTTGAGGAAGTTATATAAGAACATGAGGATGTCATGATGTAAAAATTTCCTCAGTTTTTGGTACCAAAGTGATTAATTTTGAGCATGGAATTCATTTTATGGGGGGTAGAATATAACATTCCAAAAATTTGTGAAATATTTTTTTTCATAAATAAACTTATACTTTTTGAAAGATTTTTTTACACTCAACCCTTATTTTATCTTTCTTTACTCACATCATTATGTTTTTCTTGTGTTACATGCTGCAGTGATTTAAAACGAAACATGACATAATATTAAAATATTATTATGATAGGTATCAACAAGCTATTTGAATAGAGGGTATAAAAAATATTAACTAAATTTTAAAAATATATGGTTTACAGTATATGAAATTATTTTTTTGGTGACCAATTAATTAGAAATTAAAATAAAAACTATTTGAAAATAGAAGAAATATTTTTTTTGAAAAAAAATATTTTTATACACAAAAATGGATTTTATCCCAAAAAAATTAATTTTTTTATGATTTGAGTTAAATTTTTATATTATATATTCAATAACAAAATTTACATTTATTTTATGTTTTTTCTAAAAAGTAGATAAGAATAAATCCAATTTTATGCTTAAAAACTCTATTTTTATAAAAAGTAGTTTTGTCGCATATTACACAATTATTTTAAAAATAATTTTTAAACTTTTTTAAAATTAATTTTAAAAAAAATTAAATTATAATTTTAAAATTATCCTCGGGTGATGTTTTGATAATTAAAAAGATTAATTTTTTATGAATACTAAAAATACTGGTTTTTGTTAAGAATTTTCATTTCTTTTAAATAATTTTAGAACATAAAAATATCTTTAGATGAATTTAAAAATAAAATTAGTTAAATTATATATTTATTAATCTAGTTTAGGTTATTAGAATAAATTCCATAAAGAATTTTTATATTAAAATTTTCTATACTTATGAGATTTTTTCTTTGGAAAACCGCTTTCTCGTCTTAACTATGAGTTTAATTTTAAATTAAATTATGATAATTATATGAGTTGATTTTGAAAAAACTGAATCCTTATTTTTAATCATAATAATTTATATTATCTAAAATTTTAAATTTTATTTTTTTCCATAATAAATAATAAAAACAGTAATAATTATTCACCATAGTTAAGGTAAAAATTAGTTTATTGGGGATTATACTAAAAAGATAAGGACTGAAATCACCTAGAAAATTTACAAAAACCAATTTTATTTCCATATTTTGACCTTAAAACCTCAAATGTTATATAATTTCCCATTTCAGATCCTTTTTTCATGTGAAAACATGAGTGCACCTTTTTATTTTCAAAAATTATAAGTGTGCCACTCACCACACTTATAAAAGGCCACCCCTTCTCCTATCAAACTAAAAAAACCCATTGGTTCAGAAAATACCTGAAAAAATAAAATCCTTAATGTATTAATATCATCATATAATCATTATTTTTTTCATAAATTCAACCTAGGAAGGCTTTTAGTGTAAACCAAAAGAAGTTGTTTGAAGAAGTGCTAACATCCCTAACGAGACATTTTATTTTATTTCTTCATTCACATCCTTAAATTATTATTAAATCATGATTTAATAATATAGTAACTATATTATATATATTTATATGTTTTTATGTTAATTTCATGACCTATATATTTATTCTATTCCATCAAATGGGTTGAGAAATAATCATTCATTTGTACAGTGGATTATCTCTTTGCTAACTGATGTAATTTGTTTTCCACCACAACCTCTCACAGATAGATATGATGACAGATTTAATGTTTATATATGATATTATTATTCCACTATAATTATAATACCACATATAACTTCTTACCTCTTAAATTTTGGAAAATAATAATATCACTCATGTGTATAGAGAACTAACATCTCACGAATTAATGTGATGTGTTTTTTCATTTACATTTTAATTTTATGGTAATAAGGATATGTTAAATGAATATATATGATAATTTTAACATAATTATACCTATTTAAAAAATATATCATATATAACTTCTTACTTTCCATTTCATAGTGGATACGATAGCATCACTTGTCTGTATGGCGGACTACCGCCTCACAAAGCGATGTGATTCATTTTTCACTAACGCATTTCATGGATAGTAATAAGGGTAAATTTAATTAATATATGTGACATATATGATACAAAAATTAATTTTAAAATGTAAAATATTATTTAACTTCCTTTCATTAAATACTTTTATAAAATAGAAACAACATTAATGCGTACGTATGACCTACCGTCTCCATGAACAATGTGTTTCTTTTTCTATCTATAAAATTTTATAGATTACTACAAATACATACAGAATGATTATATATGATATTTATATCATGGTTAAAATTTTTATAGGATATAATACTTATCAAAGTAATAAGACCAAAAATACCAAATCAAAACATTCATGTAAACAAAGCAGTTATTACCCGAAACATGTATTAAGTAAGTTGAGACTTAAGGTAAGGGTTTTTTGTCTCAATTTTATATCATTAGGATACATTCCATATTCACAAATTTTTTGTTATATGTGGTGTATATAACTCCCATAGATTCATTTTTATATTTTTTCTTATAATAATTATGGTTATTTATATTTACATTTTAGGATCTATCTTTCATGGGGTTTATAGCTCAAAATTTACCAAAACGGTAAGGGATTATTGTTTAACATTGCCTTATTTGAGACATATGTTGTGTTATATACCTATATTATTTTATGAGGTGTATATAAATCCCCTTTGAAATATAATATCATGAATTTAATTATTATCATTATATTTTATGTCTCATTTAATTTTATTCTTCAATGGGGATTCAACTCAAAGTTACCAAAATGGCAAGGGTTTTATGATATAATCTCATCGTTTATCAAGATTGTTTATGTTTATGATTCCGATGATGAAATATTATGATCCATCTCTCAAGAAACTCATAGATTTTCTTATCATATGGGTATGTCATGATAATATATGTTTTCCATTAATTTTCCTCTTTATTCTATACTCAATAGTGTAAAATGATGTTTTTAATGAAATTTGGCTTTATTTATCTCTTCAGTCGAAAATCTTTTTTTCTTTCAAAATCATGTTTTCTAAAAATGTTTCAAAAATGATTTTTTTAAAATTATACAAATTATTTTTAATGAAATTTTTTCCCATATTGATTTTTTAATTTTTTTAAAGGAAAATTCTTGGCGTTTTCCATACAATTCTCATTTTGATTTTAACAAAAATGTGAAAGGAATATTAATTTTAATGTGTATGAAATAAATGGAATTTATACCATCATAAAGAATAAATATTTTAAAGCTTACTTTAAAAATTTATAATTTATTTTCAATGATATGGATTTTCAAAATATTTTATGAATTTTCTGTGGTTTTCAAAATGAAATGATATTTTTTCTAATAAATGGTTTCAAATATTTTTAAAGTTTCCTTTATATGATTCCAAGTCTATTTTCAGAGAAAATGATTTTGAAATTTCATTACGTTTTCAAAAGTGTTTTTCAAATTAGAAAGGTTGGTTTCCTTAGGAATTGTTTCAAGTGATTTTTCAAAATCATTTTACATCTAATATGAAATATTTTGATGTTAATTAAGATTTATTATGGATATGATCCAATGATACCATATTTATTCTATATTTGGGAAGTTTTTTTTAATGATAAAAATATGTTTATAAAATCCATTTCTCTTCCATGGGTTATACCATAATAAAATTATTATGAAACCTACATCTTTTTCCATGGGTTATGAGATGATGAAATGACTATTAAACCTTTTTCTTTTCCAAAAGAAATTTCATGATAAAATTTTTATGGAACCCATTTATTTTATTGGATTTTTATATGATGAATGTTTTATGATCATATGGAAAATGTATGTATGATTTTCATTATTTTATGGGTTGGACCTATATCTTCCTCCAATGCATTGAATAAATATGGATAACTCATAAGTATTTTTTTTTTGTGAAACTCATTACATGCTCCCAATGTTATGTGTGAACCAGATTACATGTTCACAATGTTATGTGTGAACCAGATGATATGTTCTCAATGTTATGTGTGAACTCGAGTACATGTTCATAGTGTTATTCATGTATATATATTTCATTTCCATAAGGTTATGCATAGAACCAATTGCATATACATATTTTTTTCAAATTCCTGCATTCATGTCCTTAAATTAATGAGTGAATATGTTTCTATTTATACATGCCCATAATGTTATGAACTTATGTTTATGCCAAAAATATATGTCTTATGAAAATGTTATGTTCTCATGGCTCACATTGTTTGATTCCATTATGATTCATGTTTTCTAAACGTCCATTATTTATTCCATGACTAAAGTTTTTTATCAATGATATATAGGGTATGGTTTTAAAATGTTATTCTCATGTTCTCATACCCTTATTATCATTATATATTGATATCCCCATTGTTGACCCTTACCGAGTATCTGAGCTCACCCTTTCTTATGTTTCATTTCCCCAAGTTGTGAATAAATGTTTTAAGTAGGTTATTTCTAAGAAACATATTATGCAGGAAGATCTTTATTGGGTATGTTGAAGATATTTCACTAAATAAGAAGATTGTCTACCTAGTATCTAAAGGCACTAAATGGTTACGGTCCTTGGGAATGTACATATGAAATATAATGAATCTGAATCTATTAAGATTTGATATCTATTTATGAAAAGTTTAGGTCTCTATAAGTATTCAATGACTTATGTTTATGACATGATTTATATTTGTGCCACATTTTTTTGATTCTCATGATTACCAGGATCATATGAAACCATGACCCTTATTCCATAATTTAGGATAGAGTATATGATTTATGATTATTATATCATACCTCATTTTCACTTTTTTTTTATTTTATGATATTATTCTTTTAATCATTAAATCTATCACATGATCACTCCCCTCATTTTTTATGACATATTGCATCATTTTAAATGTTTTACCACTTATTGAGCATTTGAGATCACTCCTTTCATATATTTACCTATTTCCCTAAGTTACTGCAACTTGAAAAGAGATTTTGATCTAATTATAAGTGGAATTTGAAAAAGTATTTAAATAAATTTTATGGTAATGTATATTTTTATTATGTTTTATGTACCTAGTCCCCAAAGACACTAAACTGTTGATCTTGTGAGTTGGTTTTAACTCATGTGTTGTATGAAAATTACGTATGTTTAGAACCAAATCCAGAAGTGTGGGTGTGGGGGTGTCTCATTTGGTATTAGAGTATAGTTTAGTTATTTTTAGGAATTAGGATTTTAGAAATTTTGGTATAGATCCCTAGATAGATAAACATTATCCATAGAATACAAGGTTAAGTATAACTAGTATGAACATATAGGATTAACAGTTACCGGGTATTTATGATGTTTCCTTGCCATAGATAACATTTATGATCACATTTGGGTTTAGTATTTCAATTAATGAAAATCTTCATAGGCATTAATAAGTGTTTATCAATGAGTAAAAATTGTGAGGACACAATTTCTTTAATGAGGGTATAATGTAACATCCAATATTTCTAATGAACATTTTTAAAATTATTCATTCTTAAATTATATATTAATTTCAAATTAATTTATTTCTATTAATTTTAATCATATAAAACAAACATTTATATATATAAATCCTAATTAGTTTCCATTATTTATTACTTGTTTTTATTTAAAATATTAATTCAATTACAATCTAATTTTAGTAATACTATTTATTTATTAAAATAGACTAATAAAATAACTTTTAATGCATTCATGATTGTTTTTAAACAAAAATTTCATTTGATAAAAACGTTACTCTTATTGTTAATTAATTTCATAATTTAATTTAAAGAGTAATTTAGTAATTGAAATAAAAATTCTAAAATAGTATTTCACTTGTTTAGTCATTATTTAATTATTATATATGACCATTGAATGTAATTTTAGAAATTTTAATATCATATAATATTTTTTATACATCATATAATAAAATAAAATCATAAATAATATTTTATACAATAAAATAATATTTTATGTTGAATTATAAATTTAAATAGTAATTTATTTAATGTTTAGATGATTGTTTTAATATTTTGATACTATATAAATTTCCTTTTAAAAAAATATGTAACATGTTTTACACAGAAATAATGCTATGAATTATTTATTATATTCATTTTAAAACTTAATTTCTCATTCATTTAGTGTATTATTATAACATTATATACATTATTGTTAGATAATGTAGTTATTATAAGTTTAATATGGCCTTTGGCATAACATTGTTAAAATAATGTATAATATTCATCAAAACATATTTTTTTCATAAATATATAATTAAATGATAAATTTCACTTAACTAGAATTTGGATTTTATAAAAATCATACTATGTTTAATATTTATAAATAAATATTATATAATTATTCTAGAATCATAAAAAATATAAATGTATTCACTCATAACAAAATAAATAGTTTTATTCTAAATAAATTGTTTTTCTATCTATTATATTATTTTTTTAAAAGTTAAATATCTTATATTTAGAAATTTAATTTTACAAAATATAATTAATATTTGAAATTATTACATTAAAATTTGGTAAAGGTGGGGATTTTTATTTTTCATAAATATTAAAATATGTAGGTGAATAGTAACATAACTTTTAAGTATCACATTTTTTAATAGTTTATATAAATGATTTTTTGAAGTTTTTAGAATTTATATGAATATTTTAATGTCTTATTCATTATTAAATCACAATGAATACCACCCCTCACTACCCCACTTATACCCACAGCATAGATTATAATATTGTCTAAAATATTCAAAATTCCCTCCCAAAATATTATATCCATGTTATGGAGGTTCTGGTCTTTACAAAAAACCACTCTGTAATGCTCAAGTATCATATCAAAAGAGGAAATATAAAGGAAGAGGAAAACTATCTCTACCATTCTCTTTTGAGTTTTCATCTTCTTCTACCTCCCCCAAATATATTATAACCATCATGATGTAATGGAATTAATATTATATGTATACTAAAATGTTATTATATTAATTAAATATTAATAATCCTACTCCATCAATTTAATTCTAAAATGAAACCATCTATCATATTATGGTTGGTTCATAGCCTTCATGGATGATTCATTCCATTTTTCATCAATGCATCCATGGATAATTTTAATAGTAAATTATTATATAATTATGATATAAATGAATAAATTAAAAAATTATTAATATTCTATAAAATTAATTTTTAAAACATAAATTGAACATAATAGTTTTTTCTTTTACACAATCATCTATTCATGGATGATATAACCTCTTATAAGGATGTTATTTTTAAAAATTATCACCTCCATAGATGATTGAAATAATAAATTTTATTGTTATATATGAACTTAATAATTATATTATAATATTATTCATATTCTTTAATTGGTAAATAATCATAAAAATAAATAAAACTAATTATGTTCATAATGGTTGGTAAACTGCCATAATGAACACACCGATATATGATAACAATTTTACTAATTGAATTTTTATAAGTTGTAAAGAAATTTCATATTTGGAACTTTTTAAGATTTTTAATGATATATAATATATATCATCGCACTTATAGAGTTATAGATTCATTTGAAAAGAACTTCAATCATTACCAATAAATCAATGGGCCATTGAAACCATGAAATAAACATCATTTATACCATGGAAAGGAATAAAAATATTATAAATGTGTAAAAAAGAATAATAATAAATGAAATAAACATGATTTTTTAGATTATTTAATAAATTTAATTTGATCATTCATGGGGTTAGGTGCATGTACTAAGCCAAGTCAAGACTAGAGGTAAGGGGATTTCATTTTTTATTGATCTATCTTTTCATATATCATTTTTTTATAGTCTATATTATCTTATATTACTTACATAAAAAAATTAAAATTATACCTTACTAGTTTCCATTTAATTTTGAGGCATTATTTCTCTCCTTTCATCTTATATGTACTCAAAGTTCATACCTTACATGGTTTGTAAGGGGTTTTTCCCTCTCATTCTTGTTCTTAATGATATATTCTCTATCACTATCTATCTATCTAAACACCTATTTACATATTTATAATATTATTTCTTTATGTTATTTTGGATTCCATCTCCTCCCTTTTTAAGGGATACACATGTTTTTATGATTCCCTTCCAACTCTTACATTAAGTCAAATTATATGATGTTTATAATGAAATATATATATATATTTCTTATCTTCTCCTCAAATTATATTCTATTTTAAATTGATATATTTTCAAGATTCCATTAATAGAGAGCTTTTTTATTAATATTATTTATTTAAATCTGATTATAATGTTTATTTAAAATAATTATTGAAACTAACTCATTTTCTATTTTTTAAAAAGTTAACAATAGCTATGAAACAAATTTCTATAACTTATCTTTAATTTTCCTCCATAATCTTATCTAGATATATTATAAAATTATTTAATAATATTATTTTTTATAATAATTAATTATTTTTAAATATAATTTTTATTGAAAATTATTTATATATATGTCCTTCCTTGAAAATTATATTTAATTTATTTACATGAACATTGTCTAAACACTTACCAGTTATTTTCCTAAATCATCTTTGATTTATTATCTTCAAGTGAAAAATTATTAGTCTATTCCAATATAATTTTATATTCCACCTATTTGACCATTTCCTATTTTTTATTCCCATGAATAGTACCTTTCTACTAAATGGTTACTATGTAAAAATAAATCTCTAATTATTTATCAAAGTTTCTATGTATGTATAGTGTCGAGAAAATGAAATATCTATAAGAGAAATGATCCACTATTTCCTTTTTCTATTCTTATCATCAACTATTCATAAACAAAACCTTTCTTATAGTGAATTTTATTTGTGAATACCTTTAATTCCTTCTTCCAATTGAAGGGTGTTCTCTTAAATACCCATACATTTGGTTGATTGGGGAAATTTTTACTAGATCACATACCCTTTATTATATATATTGAAAATAAATTATACATCATTATCCTAATTAAAGGTTATTTACCTAGAGAGTCGCTTTATTGAATTGGATGTGTGTTTTATGTCAACGGGTAATCGTGTTACTATTTTTAGAGGATTTATGTTTGTCTTCAAATTTACATAGAACACATATTCCAGATATATTATAATTTGTTGTGTGGGCCCAATAATTATATATCACCTCAATTGATTTTATAATTATTCATCTAATGAGACACTATGTATGGTGAATGAGTAATGAGACTAGAACATTATGTTATGATGACTAAGTAGTAACCCTTTCATTATGTTTATGAAATGTTTTATGTTCATTCCATATTCTTATGATTCTCATAATTATCAATCTCAAATGACACCTTGAATTTTTCCTACGTTTTATGATCTAATCCATGATTTATGATGATGATATCATTACTTATTTTCAATTCTTATGATCTCATGATCATATTCCTTTTATCATTCTATTTCTAACATGATAATGTCTCTATTATTTTTATGAAATATTGTCTCTTCATAAATGTTTTACCCCTACTGTGCTTTTGAGATCAATTTTTTATTATGTTTCCCTATTTCCCTAGGTGATTATAGGTGCTAAAAAAGTGTGATATATTTAAAATTTGTCTTTGATAAAGTATTTAAATAAATTTTATGGTATTATATAGGTTTATGATATTTTATACACATATTCCCCAAATACACTTAACTTTTAATCTTGAGAGTTGGTTGTAACTCTTGTAATGTATAAAATGTATGTATATTTAGAACCAAATCAAGAATTATGGGTTTGGGGGAGTCTCGTGGATGGTGGAAATAATTGGAACAATTTTAAGGACATACCCTTTTCTGTAACTTCTATTAGATTATAAAATAGGAGTTGTGTGTGTATGGGATAAAAACCAATATACACTAGGGATATAGTCATCCATCTTGGAGGTGAACCTCATTAAAAAAATCTATGTTCCTTTTCAATTATACATCATTGTGAGTTAGAGATATTTTTGTTGAATAAGTAGGAGGGAGTTTGGGATTTAGAAGAAAAATATTAACACAGATTCACCTCCTCTCAATGTTAATCATATCCCAAGTGATTCTATTAATTATTATTAGAGAACGTGTTTTCTCTTAGAAATATATCTTAAATTTATTTTTGATCAACAAAACATAGTCAATCATAAAGGGAATACAACATTTTATAGGAAAGGATTTCATTTATAAATGTAACAAATGGTACCCTATTGTCTCTTATATTGACTATATTTTCTTTATTATATCCTTTATGATTTCAAATTTATGAAAGGGACTTATGCATAGCCTTAATTTGATAATAAAAATGTTGAAAGTGATGGAAAGGAAACTAATTATCTTGTATCCTCATTATTTTAAAAGGAGAAAAAAATCATGGGATGTAAAAATGCTAATGAAATTTGGGAAAAATATCATATTATTTATAAAGGAAACAAGAAGGTGAAGAAAGAAAAGTTGAAAATTTATAAACAGTTTTAAGATGCTACAATGTAAGAAAATGAATCTATTGACGAATTATTCACTAGAGTTAATTTCATTTTCAGTATCATAAGAGTATATATAAGAAGTATTAAATACTCTACTATAATAAATAAACACAAGATAATTTTAGAAAATAAGTTTGATTCTAATATATAAGTTCTTAAAGATAAAGATCTTGATGACTTCACCATTGGTGAAATTCACAGTACTCTAACTATGAAATGAGAGGAGGATATTCTCTAAAAATAAATTTCAAGATTGATAATGAAATAAATTTAATATATTTCAATTATTTTAAGAAAGGATATGAGTAGTTTTGTTATAATGAATAGGAGAGTATAGAATAATATGTTGAGACTCTTACCCTAGTGTCAAGAAAATTAAGAAGAGGAAAAGGAAATTATAAAGGGATAATTCCTTTTAAATTCCTTCACAGTGGGAAAATTATTCATTTATATGATAGGTATATGATGTTATTAATATTTTCATGACTTATTATATACTTCCTTTACTTATTTTATATGAAATGTGCATAATGTTTGTGAAATATTAATGTTTAAATATTAAATATAATTTTTGAGCACTATTTGGATTAATCCAGATTCGAGTCTATTTAATGTTTTAACAATAACTATCACCCTAATTATCCAAATTGCATGATTCTTGTTTTGTAGGGTTCCAAATTACAATTCCAAAATTTCATTAGAAGTCACATTTGGCAAATTCGTCCATTTAGAGGGTCATATGGACCCCACAAGAAGGCCCAAGGAAACTGTGAAGAAACCGGACCATATATGAAGGTCGAATTACTGGTCTCAATACAGAATTCCAAATACCTTAATTCTCCTCCCAAGTTCGGAGTACATTTAAAGGAGTCCATGATAAAAAATTCAGAACCCAATCACAAATAAAAGGGTCCCAAATGATGTATTGAAGTCCAGCCCACCATTCTGGACGGGAATTAAAAATAGCACATTAATATTGACATTTCTCCTGATTTAGACATCCATTCGAGCTGAAATTTTTCAGTGTGAAAGAGGAGATTCTGACGGCCAACTTTGTTGAAGAAATGTTTTTTATTTGAGGGAATCTTCCTATTCAAAAACCGATTCATATTATGGACTTCGAAAAAGTATGTATTGAAATGGACAGATCAGAATTATTTACTAAAACCTCCATAACTTTGGATAAATAAGTCCAATGGCCGCCAAATTTTCACAGTAGACATAAGAACTCTTTATATACAACTTTGAAGAAAGATATATCTCATGATTCGGCTGTTTGGATGTACATATCGGCGAGCCAAGTGGAGGGGTATTTATGGAATGTAAACAGTCCACCACCTTGGGCTATAAATACATCCCCTCCTCTCCTTTCAAAAAGGTTGGCACTTCATCACTTAAGGAGGAGGGTTGGAATTACTAGAGCCTTGAAAATGTTCTGGGAGGATATTATTTGATCTTGTTTCAACAAGAGATACCTCTCCTCCACTTCTCTTTCACGTTTGTTTATGTTTGCGTTCAATTGTAATTGTGTAACTTTGTTTTCATTTCAATAAAATTTTAGTGTTTGTTTCTTATTCAATATCTCTTATTCTTCTCCACCTTCTGTAGTATAATATTCATGGTCTTAAAATAGTTTTAATCATTTTAAATTACAGTCTCTTATTTTGCTTCCTCATTCAATAGAAATTCCATTTTTGATTCTCAAAAATATTTCATGTGTGTGTTCGGCACACTACTCTTATCTTGTCCCTTTCTTTTTCTTCTCTTTGTAATTCATCACCACAAACATATATTACCAGATTAATAAACATCATAATGGCTGAGTAAATCTCTCATTGGGGTGAGTTTTAATTTAGGTATGTTAAGCGATTGAGAGCTTTTGCTCGATGAGTATTCGTTGAATTAACATTGTGTATATTGGACTTAGCATGTCATGGATTAATGACTTGTTTTTTTAGCATGTGGTTTCCATGGATTATTGGAACCATAAATATACTACCATAAACAAGATATGATCAAGATTAGAATATTAAGTTAAGTTGAGACTTGGATTAAAGCCTTAACACTTGGGAATTCAAATCAACGTCAACTTGTGACATGGGTGTTAATTTAAATGCAATATAAAGCAAAGCTCAAGGATATCACAAGCTTAAATAACCTAATGATGAACTCACCCCAAAATTTATCAACTTGTTAAATTAAACATCATCCATTAGTCATTTTAATTAAGCTCTGCAATCAAAACCCCCCCAATCAGAATACAATCAACTAAAAACAAACGACTATTTCAAAGTATCATCGCCGAGGATTCGACCCGAGTGTTGCTATACACATTAGCAGAGCACCGGAACTTTGACCGGTCGATAGGCGACAATCAGTTGTGCGTTTTAAATGGCTTCGTTGCCGGGGATGGTTCTTTAAGTAGTCATTAGTTTCTGGTTATTGTCAAAAAAACCAAAAAAACAAAATTTAAAAAAAAAAATTGAAAAAAAAATCACAAAGAAAAACCCGTCTTCCTCTTAAAAATCATAAACTGAAAAAAAAATACAAAGAAAAACTCATCTTCCTCTTTCTTCCAAAATCTCTCTGAATTCCCCATAGCCTTCCAAACAATCCCTTAGATTTGTTTGAACCTGAAATTGAGTGAACACTTCGCCAACTTAGGAGGAACATAAGAGATAATCAACTCAATCAAGAACCAGTCCTCATCCAACTAGTTGAATTTGAAATGGCCAATCATAGGGAACAAACCCTTAAAGAACTCATTGCCCCTAATATGAATTACCAACCTCTTGGTATTCAATATCCAAACATAGAAACTGACTTCAAACTCAAACCGGGTTTGATTCATCTTCTCCCTCATTTTCACGGGCTAGCCGGTGAGGATCCACATCTCCACCTTAAAGAGTTCCAAGTGGTGTGCTCTACCATGAAGCCTCAAGGGGTTTATGAAGAACAAATCAAACTTCGAGCATTCCCTTTCTCCCTGGCTGACACTGCTAAGTCATGGCTCTACTACCTTCCTCCTGGTTCCATAACCACATGGAATGACATGAAGCGACTCTTCTTAGAGAAATTCTTTCCTGCTTCTCGTACTGCTTCTATCTGAAAGGAAATAAGTGGTATCCATCAGTTCCCAAGTGAATCACTCCATGAGTACTGGGAGAGGTTCAAAAAGCTTGTTTCAACCATCCCACACCACCAAATTCCTGACCAACTCTTGATCCAATACTTCTATGAGGGGTTATTGTCTATAGAGAGAACTCTCATTTATGTCGCAAGTGGCGGTGCTCTGGTTGATAAAACTCTTGCAGCTGCAAGAGATCTCAAAAGTAACATGGCTGCAAACACACAACAATTCCATACTCGAGCACATGCTCAAGTCAAACAAGCCCAAGATAATAAATCAATTGAGCCGAATAAGATGACCGAGTGGATGAGTGAACTTATAGGTCTTGTGCGAAAACTAGCTGTGGCCACCAAATCCCCAACCTTGTCTTCTCCACAATCAATGTTTCCTGGACCTGTCAAAAACTGTGGAATCTACAACTCTCCATGTCATCCAACTGACACATGTCCACACCTTCAAGAGGATCAATCTGATTCATCTGGACCAATGGAGCTCAATGCAGCATATGCTCAACGGAACACTAACCCTCAACTATCAGGTCAGTTTTTCAGAAACTTCATCCAACCTCACTCTAAGCCCTTCTCTTCTTCCTATAACCAAGTCCTTAGGTATGGTAATCCCATATCTCATCCCCCTAAATTCCCTCCTAAAAACCAAAACCAATTCTAATATGGTCAAGGTGGTGGAAACTTCCATCAACCTTATCCTTTTGTTCCTCAACCTCAAAGGAACAATCCTCCTCCTGGATTCCATTATCCTAGTGATCATTCCCAATTCCAAAACCAATACAATCGCTTTCCCAAGAACCAAAATCAAGGCAATCCCAATCCAGGACAAGCCTCTTCTTCCAAGCAACCGTGGGAAAGTGCTGTTGAAGATCTTGCCTCGTTCACCCGTTCTAGCCTTAAAAAAATTGAAACTCAAATAGGTCAACTTGCATCCCACCTGAGCCAGCAACAACAATCAAATTCTTCCCAACTCCCAGCTCAACCATTAACCAACCCCAAGGGTAATGTAAGTGCAATTGAACTTAGATAAGGAAAGCAACTTTCTATGCCTCAAGATAAATCCTCAAACCCTCCTTTAAATGTTGACCTAGAAAATGAAAAGAAAAAGAAAATTGAAAAGGAATCTGAATCCATTCCATCACCCCCTTCCATTCCACTTAGGAACCCAATTCCTTTTCCTCATGTTGTTTCTAAGACAAGGAAGTCCTTTGAACCTGATCCTGAAATGCTTGACATGTTTAGACGCATTGAAGTCAACATTCCCCTCTTAGATGCCATAAAACAAATTCCTAAGTATGCCAAGTTTCTCAAGGAGTTGTGTACCCACAAGAGGCAACTTAGGACCTTTGAAAATGTTTACACCCAGCAGTCCATACCCATTAAGTGCAAAGATCCAGGTACCTTTACAGTCCCATGACAAATTGGAAGTTCCAACTTTGATGATGCACTCATAGACCTAGGAGCCACAATTAATGTCATTCCCAAATCCATCTTCTCCAACCTTGGTCTAGGTCCCTTACATCCAACAAGTGTTGTCATTCAGTTGGCCAATCGAAGCATAGGCAGTCCTGAGGGAATAATTGAGGATGTCCTTGCCCGAGTCAATGATCTTATCTTCTATGCTAATTTCTATGTCCTTGACATGGAAGGTGAGACGAACTCTTCTCTATCTCCCCTAATTCTAGGAAGAAAATTCCTCATGACTGTGAGAACCAAGATTGATGTCCATTCAGGCATCTTATCCATGGAATTCGTTGACCAACTGGTCAAGTTTGACATTTTCCTAGCCATGCGATACCCATCTGAGGACCACTCTATATTCTCTATCCATTCTTCTGATACTCCCTCTGAGAGGGTATTGAATCCCAATCCATCATGTTCTTCCTGTTCTACTAATAGAGGAGTTTGTGATTATTGCATCCTCATTAACCAAGTGATTAATGGAGAAGTTGATGTTGACATTACAAATGAAAACTCCATTGATCTAAAGGATCTTGAAAACTCTTTGGAATCACATCTCACCTCTGACCTCCAATGCTCCAACATGGATGGTAATGAGGAAAATGAACTAGAATGATCATTTTTTGATTTAGATCAGATTATCCCACATTCATCCTTTCCTATCCATGATTCTAAAAATTCTGTTATATGTGAAGTGAACCTTGAACCAATGTGTTTATATTGTCCTGATGGTAGTGATGTTTGTGATATGTGTACCCTAATTAATAAGGTGATCACTGGTGAGGTTAAAATTTACAATTCTTTAGTGAACAATATTGAAATAAAGGATATTGAAAATTTTATTCATTCATATGACTCCACTGATCCTCATTACTCTACATCTGTAAGTGATGAAATAAATGAGTCAAAAAAAATTGGGATCTCATACTCTGATTTTGTGTTATCTGAACCTTATATAAATGAACCATCCAAATTAAGACATCTTACTGAATTTCCAAGAATAGAAAATCATCACTTTGTGGATAAAATTATTCCTCACATTGAAGACCAAAGGGGGGATAGTCATATTCTCGTTCCACCCCCATTGAATTTCAAGCACACCAACAAGGATGGGAAGAAATTATCCAATGAATCATCAGGCCTCACAAAGGAAAAGTTTTTCTGGAAGCACACTGGAGTTGAGAAAATAAGATGTCCACCGTTAGACTATGGGTAGTCCACTGCAATTGTCCAGCTGTAGACAAATAAATGCAGCGCTTCTTGGGAGGCAACCCATGTTTTCTTTTACTTTTGTGAAATTTCAATTTCTTTTTAGTTTTTCATTATATGAATAATGATTTTTCTTTTTCAGGTAACATCCCACAATCTTGGATCAACATCGACTTCCATTGGATCCCCAAATTCTGTACTCGACCCAACACTAGATGGAGATGGCGACCCGCCAAATCCAAACTAGGGGGCACCTCTTTCCCTTTAAATCTCTATATATCTTCCTCTCTCTACCTCTTTCTTCTTATTCCTCTCTCTTTAATTTTTTTTACCACTTTATTTATCAAAACCTTTCTTTTTCACTTTCTCTTTTGTGTGGGTGTATCTTTATAAAAAAAACAAAAAAAATATAAAAACCTAAAAAACTAAAAAAAAACCAAAAAAAAACACTTAAAAATACAAAAAAAAATTATAAGTCATGCTTACTCACCATCGAGTTTTGAAATTTTGTCCAACCATTTTGTGGAGTTAACAGACATGTTTTCATCTCAAAAATTTTGTATTTTCATCATGACTTTGGATAAAGAATTTTGTGTCAAAATTAACAAATTTTGAATGCTCAATTTTTGATTTGGAAAATGCTTTTCCTGAACCGTGAGGAACAACATTTTCTTTCATGCCAAGGCCACCTATGGCCATCATTTCAAAATGTGTGTTTTCACCCTCATTTGTGAGTCTTGAGTTTGTGGACCTTCGAGCTGAATTTCCTGCCTTAGTGTGCATTAATATGATATAGGCATTTTCTGAACCACAGGAGAATCACAATAGTCAAATAGCCTCTCATTACCCTTACATTAATCCTACTTTTGAAAGCCCCTTCAAGCCTATGAAAACCTTTTCTTTGATAGCCACATTACAATACCAATACCTTATCCCACCTAATATCAACATGGATTTTCATTGCATAAGTTTTTGAAATTTAAGTGTGGGGGGGAATGGATTTCATTTTTTGGTATCATTTCCTTACTTTCCGGTGTGTTATCATATGTTTGAGGGCATTCATACATTTTAGTGTGGGGGAAGGTTGTAATTCAGTGGGATTTTGGAATGTATTGTACAAATGATATTGAAAAGTGTTCAAAAAATCAAAAATAAAATCAAAATAAAATCAAAATCAAAAAAATCAAAAAATGGGTTGTGTCTTGGGTAGGTCAAAAATCACTCTTCCACAACCTTTGATCTTGTTATAACTATTACAATTAGTGTCGTGAGGAGATCAAACATGGGTTGGGATATGAGTGTGAGATCTGTTTCAAGCTCAACTTTCGAAAAAACAAAGAAAAAAAAGGAAAAGAAAAAAAAAAGAACACTTGCATTATATTATTATTGGGAGAAGTTTTTTGTTTTGTAAATATTCCATATTCTCATTACCTTCATATTTTCTTCCTCTATTGTGTCTTTCTTCACACAATAATTCCCTTGTAAATATTTGTTTTCATTTCCTTCCATGTTTTATTTCAAAAAAAATTGCATTGTTTTTCTATGTTGGTATTTTAACCCTCTTATTCTCTCTCTTGGACATTATATTCCTACCATCCCATAGCCACAGAAAAACCCCTTCAAAAGACCTCTTGATTTTTGATCACTTTGGATAGGGAGTGGAATCTGAGAGCTCTTACAAACTCTATGATTTTCACTTTCGGTTGGTGAAAGAGTGAACCTCCACAAATGAATTTTATCATCTTGAGAGGTGTGAGTTTTGAGTGTCCACATTTTCCATTTCAAAATTTGTGCATGAAAAAATGAATTAGTTTTGGAACATTGTTTCTGTAAAAACTTGTGGTGGATTTCAAAATGGATTAGTGAAATAGTCTAAACCTCTCCTGATTGGAGAAAACAAAATTTTAATATTTGTTGGTGAGTGAAAATGATTTTGTCATGTTTTTATATTTGTTGCACATGAGGACATGCACAAAACTAAGTGTGGGGTATTTGATGTTATTAATATTTTCATGACATATTATATACTCCCTTTAATTATTTTATATGAAATTTGCATAATTTTTGTGAAATATTAATGTTTAAATATTAAATATAATTTTTGAGCACTATTTGGATTAATCCAGATTCGAGTCTGTTTAATGTTTTAACAATAACTATCACCCTACTTATCCTAATTGCATGATTATTGTTTTTTAGGGTTCCAAATTCCAATTACAACATTTCATTATAAGTCACATTTGGCATATTCGTCCATTTATAGGGTCATATGGACCCCACACGAAGGCCCAAGGAAACTGTGAAGCAACTGGACCATATATGAAGGTAGAATTACTGGGCTCAATCCAGAAGTCCAAATACCTTAATTCTCCTCCCAAGTTCGGAGGAAATTTAAAGGAGTCCATGATAAAATTTTCAGAACCCAATCATAAATACAAGGGGCTCAACTGATGCATTGAAGTCCAGCCCACCATTCTGGCCAGGAATTAAAAATAGCACACTAATATTGACATTTCTCCTGATGTAGACATCCATTCGAGCTGAAATTTTGCGCTGTGAAAGAGGAGATTCGGCCGGCCAACTTTGTTGAAGAAATGATTTTTATTTGAGGGCATATTCATATTCAAAAACCGATTCACATTATGGACTTTGAAAAAGTATGTATTGAAATGGACAGATCAGAATTATTTACTAAAACCGCCATAACTTTGGATCAATAAGTCAAATGGCCGCAAAAGTTTCACAGTAGACATAAGACCTCTTTATATACAACTTTTAAGAAGGATATTTCTCATGATTCATCTATTTTTATGTACATATCGGCGAGCCAAGTGGAGGGATATTTATGGAATGTAAATAGTCCACCACCTTGGGCTATAAATACATCCCCTCCTCTTCTTTCAAAAAGGTTGGCACTTCATCACTTAATGATGAGGGTTGTAATTACTAGATCCTTGAAAAGGTTCTGGGAGGATATTATTTGATCTTTTTTCAACAAGAGAGACCTCTCCTCCACTTCTCTTTCACGTTTGTTTATGTTTGCGTTCAATTGTAATTGTGTAACTTTGTTTTCATTTCAATCAAATTTTAGTGCTTGTTTCTTCTTCAATACCTCTTATTCTTCTCCGCCTTCTGTAGTATAATATTCATGATCTTAAAATAGTTTTAATCATTTTAAATTACAGTCCCTTATTTTTCTTCCTCATTCAATCGAAATTCCATTTTTGATTCTCAAAATATTTCGTGTGTGTGTTCGGCACACTACTCTTATCTTGTCCCTTTCTTTTTCTTCTCTTTGTAATTCATCACCATAAACATATATTACCAGATTAATAAACATCATAATGGATGAGTAAATATCTCATTGGGGTGAGTTTTAATTTAGATATGTTAAGCGATTGAGAGCTTTTTCTCGATGAGTATTCGTTGAATTAACATTGTGTATATTGGACTTAGCATGTCATGGATTAATGACTTGTTCTGTTTAGAGTGTAGTTTACATGGATTATTGGAACCATAAATATACTACCATAAACAAGATATGATCAAGATTAGAATATTAAGTTAAGTTGAGGCTTGGATTAAAGCCTTAACACTTGGGAATTCAAATCAACGTCAACTTGTGACATGGGTGTTAATTTAAATGCAATATAAAGCAAAGCTCAAGGATATCACAAGCTTAAATAACCTAATGATGAACTCACCCCAGTCTTTATCAGCTTGTTAAATTAAACATCATCCATTAGTCATTTTAATTAATCTCTACAATCAACCCCACCCCAATCAGAATACAATCAACTAAAAACAAACGACTATTTCAAAGTATCATCGTCGAGGATTCGACCTGAGTGCTTCTATACACATTAGAAGAGCACTGGAACTTTGACCGATCGATAGGCGACAATCAGCCGTGCATTTCAAATGGCGTCGTTGCCGGGGATGGTGCTTTAATTAGTCATTAGTTTCTGGTTATTGTCAAAAAAACCAAAAATAACAAAATTTGAAAAAAAAATTGAAAAAAATCACAAAGAAAAACCCGTCTTCCTCTTAAAAATCATAAACTGAAAAAAAAAATTCAAAGAAAAACCCATCTTCCTCTTTCTTCCAAAATCTCTCTGAATGCCCCGTAGCCTTCCAAACAATCCCTCGGATTTGTTTGAACCTGAAATTGAGTGAAAACTTCACCAACTTAGGAGGAACATAAGAGATAATCAACTCATTCAAGAACCAGTCCTCATCCAACCAGTTGAATTTGAAATGACCAATCATAGGGAACAAAACCTTAAAGAACTCGCTGCCCCTGATATGAATTACCAACCTCTTGGTATTCAATATCCAAACATAGAAGCTGACTTCGAACTCAAATCGGGTTTGATTCATCTTCTCCCTCATTTTCACGGGCTAGCCGCTGAGGATCCACATCTCCACCTTAAAGAGTTCCAAGTGGTGTGCTCTACCATGAAGCCTCAAGGGGTTTCTGAAGAACAAATCAAACTTCGAGCATTACCTTTCTCCCTAGCTGACACTGCTAAGTCATGGCTCTACTACCTTCCTCCTGGTTCCATAACCACATGGAATGACATGAAGCGACTCTTCTTAGAGAAATTCTTTCCTGCTTCTTGTACTGCTTCTATCTGAAAGGAAATAAGTGGTATCCATCAGTTCCCAAGTTAATCACTCTATGAATACTTGGAGAGGTTCAAAAAGCTTGTTGCAACCTTCCCACACCACCAAATTCCTGACCAACTCTTGATCCAATACTTCTATGAGGGGTTATTGGCTATGGAGAGAACTCTCATTGATGCCGCAAGTGGCGGTGCTCTGGTTGATAAAACTCCCGCAGCTGCAAGAGATCTCATAAGTAACATGGCTGCAAACACACAATAATTCCATACTCGAGCACATGCTCAAGTCAAACAATCCCAAGATAATCAATCAATTGAGCCGAAAAAGATGACCGAGTGGATGAGTGAACTTACAGGTCTTGTGCGACAACTAGTTGTGGCCACCAAATCCCCAACCTCTTCTTCTCCACAATCAATGTTTCCTGGACCTGTCAAAAACTGTGGAATCTACAACTCTCCATCTCATCCAACTGACACATGTCCACAACTTCAAGAGGATCAATCTGATTCATCTGGACCAATGGAGCTCAATGCAGCATATGCTCAACGGAACACCAACCCTCAACTATCAGGTCAGTTTGTTAGAAACTACCAACCTTACTCTGAGCCCTTCTCTTCTTACTATAACCAAGGCCTTAGGTATGGTAATCCCATATCTCATCCCCCTCAATTCCCCCCTCAAAACCCAAACCAATTCCAATATGGTCAAGGTGATGGTAACTTCCATCAACCTTATCCTTTTGTTCCTCAACCTCAAAGGAACAATCCTCCTCCTGGATTCCATTATCCTAGTGATCCTTCCCAATTCCAAAACCAATACAATCGCTTTCCCAAGAACCAAAATCAAGGAAATCCCAATCCGGGACAAGCCTCTTCTTCCAAGCAACCATGGGAAAGTGTTGTTCAATATCTTGCCTCCTTCACCCGTTCTAGCCTTAAAAACATTGAAACTCAAATAGGTCAACTTGAATCCCACCTGAGCCAGCAACAACAATCAAATTCTTCCCAACTCTCAGCTCAACCATTACCCAACCCCAAGGGTAATGTAAGTGCAATTGCACTTAGATCAGGAAAGAAAATTTCTATGCCTCAAGATAAATCCTCAAACCCTCCTTTGAATGTTGACCTAGAAAATGAAAAGAAAAAGAAAATTGAAAAGGAATCTGAATCCATTCCATCACCCCCTTTCATTCCACTTAGGAACCCAATTCCTTTTCCTCAAGTTGTTTCTAAGATAAGGAAGTCCTTTGAACCTGATCCTGAGATGCTTGACATGTTTAGACGTGTTGAAGTCAACATTCCCCTCTTAGATGCCATAAAAAAAATTCCTAAGTATTCCAAGTTTCTCAAGGAGTTGTGTACCCACAAGAGGCAACTTAGGACCTTTGAAAATGTTTACACCCAGTAGTCCATACCCATTAAGTGCAAAGATCCCGGAACCTCTACAGTCCCATGCCAAATTGGAAGTTCCAACTTTGATGATTCACTCATAGACCTAGGAGCCTCAATTAATGTCATTCCCAAATACATATTCTCCAACCTTGGTGTAGGTCCCTTACATCCAACAGGTGTTGTCATTCAGTTAGCCAATCGAAGCATAGCCAGTCCTGAGGGAATAATTGAGGATGTCCTTGCCTGAGTCAATGATCTTATCTTCCCTGCTGATTTCTATGTCCTTGACATGGAAGGTGAGACGAACTCTTCTCGATCTCCCCTAATTCTAGGAAGACCATTCCTCATGACTACGAGAACTAAGATTGATGTCCATTTAGGCATCTTATCCATGGAATTCGGTGACCAACTGGTCAAGTTTGACATTTTCCAAGCCATGCGATACCCATCTGAGGACCACTCTGTATTCTCTATCCATTCTTCTGATACTCCCTTTTAGAGGGTATTGAATCCCAATCCATCATGTTCTTCCTATTCTACTAATAGAGGAGTTTGTGATTATTGCATCCTCATTAACCAAGTGATTAATGGAGAAGTTGATGTTGACATTACAAATGAAAACTCCATTGATCTAAAGGATATTGAAAATTCTTTGGAATCTCATCTCACCTCTGACCTCCAATGCTCCAACATGGATGGTAATGAGGAAAATGAACTAGAATGATCATTTGTTGATTTAGATTAGATTATCTCACATTCATCCTTTCCTATCCATGATTCTGAAAATTTTGTTATATGTGAAGTGAACCTTGAACCAATGTGTTTATATTGTCCTGATGGTATTGATGTTTGTGATATTTGTACCCTAATTAATAAAGTGATCATTGGTGAGGTTAAAATTGACAATTATTTGGCGAACAATATTGAAATAAAGGATATTGAAAATTTTATTCAGTCATATGACTCCACTGATCCTCATTACTCTACATCGGTAAGTGATGAAATAAATGAGTCAAAAACAATTGGGATCTCATACTCTGCTTTTGTGTTATCTGAACCTTACATAAATGAACCATCCTAATTAAGACATCTTCCTGAATTTCCAAGAATAGAAAATCATCACTTTGTGGATAAAATTATTCCTCACATTGAAGACCAAAGGGGGATATTCATATTCTCTTTCCACCCCCATTGAATTGCAAGCACACCAACAAGGATGGGAAGAAATTATCCAATGAATCATCAGGCCTCCCAAAGAAAAAGTTTTTCTAGAAGCACACTGGTGTTGAGAAAATACGATGGCCACTGTCAGACTATGGGTAGTCCACTGCAATTGTCCAGCTGTAGACAAATAAATGGAGCGCTTCTTGGGAGGCAACCCATGTTTTCTTTTACTTCTGTGAAATTTCAATTTCTTTTTAGTTTTTCATTATATGAATAATGATTTTTCTTTTTTAGGTAACATCCCACAATCTTGGATCAACATAGACTTCTATTGGATCCCCAAATTCTGTACTCGACCCACCACTAGATGGAGATGGCGACCCGCCAAATCCAAACCAGGGGGCACCTCTTTCCCTTTAACTCTCTCTCTATCTCTTCCTCTCTCTACCTCTTTCTTATTCTTCCTCTCTCTTTAATTTTTTTACCACTTTATTTATCAAAAACCTTTCTTTTTCACTCTCTCTTTTTTGTGGGTGTATCTTTATAAAAAAACAAAAAAAAATATAAAAACCTAAAAAACTAAAAAAAACCCAAAAAATCACTTAAAAATACAAAAAAAAATTATAAGTCAGGCTTACTCACCATCGAGTTTTGAAATTTTGTCCAACCATTTTGGGGATTTAACAGACATGTTTTCATCTCAAAAATTTTGTATTTTCATCATGACTTTGGATAAATAATTTTGTGTCAAAATTAACAAATTTTGATGCTCAATTTTTGATTTGGAAAATGCTTTTCCCGAACCGTGAGGAACAACATTTGCTTTCATGCCAAGGCCACCTATGGCCATCTTTTCAAAATTTGTGTTTTCACACCCATTTGTGAGTCTTGAGTTTGTGGACCTTCGAGCTGAATTTCCTGACTTAGTGTGCATTAATATGATAGAGACATTTTCTGAACCACATGAGAATCACAATAGCCAAATAGCCTCTCATTACCCTTACATTAATCCTACTTTTGAAATCCCCTTCAAGCCTATGAAAACCTTTTCTTTGATAGCCACATTACAAGCCCAATACTTTATCCCATCTAATATCAACATGGATTTTCATTGCATAAGTTTTTGAAATTTAAGTGTGGGGGGGAATGGATTTCATTTTTGGGTATCATTTCCTTAATTTTCGGTGTGTTATCATATGCTTGAGGGCATGCATACATTTTATTGTGGGGGGGAGGTTGTCATTCAGTGGGATTTGGGAATTTATTGTACAAATGATATTGAAAAGTGTTCAAAAAATCAAAAAAAAATCAAAAAAAATCAAAATCAAAAAAAATCAAAAAAATTCAAAAAAATGGGTTGTGTCTTGGGTAGGTCAAAAATCACTCTTCCTAAACCTTTGATCTTGTTATAACTATTACAATTAGTGTCGTGAGGAGATCAAACATGGGTTGGGATATGAGTTTGAGATCTGTTTCAAGGTCAACTTTCAAAAAAACAAAGAAAAAAAAGGAAAAGAAAAAAAAGAACACTTGCATTATATTCTTATTGGGAGAAGTTTTCTGTTTTGTAAATATTACATCTTCTCATTACCTTCATATTTTCTTCATTTATTGTGTCTTTATTCACACAATCATTCCCTTGTAAATATTTGTTTTCATTTCCTTCCATGTTTTATTTCAAAAAAATGTGCATTGTTTTTCTATGTTGGTATTTTAAACCTCTTATTCTCTCTCTTGGACATTATATTCCTACCGTCCCATAGCCACAGAAAAAACCCTTCAAAAGACCTCTTGATTTTTGATCACTTTGGATAGGTAGTGGAATCTGAGAGCTCTTAAAAACTCTATGATTTTCACTTTCAGTTGTTGAAAGAGTGAACCTCCACAAATGAATTTTATCATCTTGAGAGGTGTGAGTTTTGAGTGTCCACATTTTCCATTTCTAAATTTGAGCATGAAAAAATGAATTAGTTTTGGAACATTGTTTATGTAAAAACTTTTGGTAGATTTCAAAATGGATGAGTGAAATAGTCTAAACCTCCCCTGATTGGAGAAAACAAAATTTTAATATTTGTTGGTGAGTGAAAATGATTTTGTCATGTTTTTATATTTGTTGCACATGAGGACATACACAAAACTAAGTGTGGGGGAGTTGATGTTATTAATATTTTAGTGACTTATTATATACTCCCTTTACTGATTTTATATGAAATGTGCATAATTTTCGTGAAATATTAATGTTTAAATATTAAATATAATTTTTGAGCACTATTTGGATTAATCCAGATTCGAGTCTATTTAATGTTTTAACAATAACTATCACCCTACTTATCCGAATTGCATGATTATTGTTTTTTAGGGTTTAAAATTCCAATTACAACATTTCATTAGAAGTCACATTTGGCAAATTCATCAATTTAGAGGGTCATATGGACCCCACAAGAAGGCCCAAGGAAACTGTGAAGAAACTGGACCATATATGAAGGTCGAATTACTGGGCTCAATCCAGAAGTACAAATACCTTAATTATCCTCCCAAGTTCGGAGGACATTTAAAGGAGTCCATGATAAAAATTTCAGAACCCAATCACAAATACAAGGGGCCCAACTGATGCATTTAATTTCAGCCCACCATTCTGGACGGGAATTAAAAATAGAACACTAATATTGACATTTCTCCTGATGTATATATCAATTCAAGCTGAAATTTTTCAGTGTGAAAGAGGAGATTCGGAAGGCCAACTTTGTTGAATAAATTATTTTTATTTTAGGGCATCTTTCTATACAAAAACCGATTCACATTATGGACTTCGAAAAAGTATGTATTGGAATGGACAGATCAGAATTATTTACTAAAACCGCCATAACTTTGGATCAATAAGTCCAATGGCCGCTAAATTTTCACAGTAGACATAAGACCTCTTTATATACAACTTTGAAGAAGGATATTTCTCAATATTCAGCTGTTTGGATGTACATATCGGCGAGCCAAGTGGAGGGGTATTTCTGGAATGTAAACAGTCCACCACCTTAGGCTATAAATACATCCTCTCCTCTCCTTTCAAAAAGGTTGGCACTTCATCACTTAAGGAGGAGGGTTGGCATTACTAGAGCCTTGACAAGGTTATGGGAGGATATGATTTGATCTTTTTTCAACAATAGAGACCTCTCCTCCACTTCTCTTTCACGTTTGTTTATGTTTGCGTTCAATTGTAATTGTGTAACTTTGTTTTCATTTCAATCAAATTTTAGTGCTTGTTTCTTCTTCAATACCTCTTATTCTTATCCACCTTCTGTATTATAATATTCATGGTCTTAAATTAGTTTGAATCATTTTAAATTATAGTCCCTTATTTTTCTTCCTCATTCAATCGAAATTCCATTTTTGATTCTCAAAATATTTCGTGTGTGTGTTCGGCACACTACTCTTATCTTGTCCCTTTATTTGTTTTCTCTTTGTAATTCATTACCATAAAAATATATTACCAGATTAATAAATATCATAATGGATGAGTAAATCTCTCATTGGTGTGAGTTTTAATTTAGGTATGTTAAGCGATTGATAGCTTTGGCTCGATGAGTATTCGTTGAATTAACATTGTGTATATTGGACTTAGCATGTCATGGATTAATGACTTGTTTTGTTTAGCGTGTGGTTTCCATGGATTATTGGAACCATAAATATACTACCATAAACAAGATATGATCAAGATTAGAATATTAAGTTAAGTTGAGGCTTGGATTAAAGCCTTAACACTTGGGAATTCAAATCAACGTCATCTTGTGACATGGGTGTTAATTTAAATGCAATATAAAGAAAAGCTCAAGGATATCACAAGCTTAAATAACATAATGATGAACTCATCCCAATCTTTATCAACTTGTTAAATTAAACATCATCCATTAGTCATTTTAATTAAGCTCTGCAATCAAAACCCCCCCAATCAGAATACAATCAACTAAAAACAAACGACTATTTCAAAGTATCATCGCCGAGGATTCGACCCGAGTGCTGCTATACACATTAGCAGAACACCGGAACTTTGACCGGTCGATAGGAGACAATCGGCCGTGCGTTTCAGTATCCTTTGAAAATTAGAAGATAAAATGAAGATAAAGAACCTTCTAAGACATTATCTAATAAATAATATTCTCATAGGAGGAATCAATTAATTAAATTGAAAGAAGAAAATTTCAACCATGATCATATGAAGTAATTCAATATCTATTGAAGAAGTTATTTCTTGTAATGAGGAAATATTTAATGAGTTGGAAAATTCTAAAGTTGTTTCTCAAAAATTCCTGATAGATTATGAAAACGATGAATGTGGATCATCAGACAATGATTAAAAAATAAATTTAAATTTTACTACTAATGTAACACCCGAGACTTTTATGAGAAATATTTTGTTTTTATGTTATATAAATCATCAAAGGAATCTTTCACTACACACAAAACTAGCTTTTCTTGCTTTACACGCAACTTCGTCCTTCCTCGATAGCTTGCGTCGTACGCAATACCGAGTTTCACTAAACAACGATATGCTATTAAAATATTATTAAAACTAGCTGTTTTGAATAGTAATAACCACTTTTTGAAATTTTGTAGATTTTATTTTTCAAAATGGACTTCATTTTTGGATTCAGAATATCGAAATTAGCTTAGGGTGAAATTTTGGTACTTTTCGGATAACTTTCATATTCTGATGAATAGTGAAAATTATTAAATTTTAATTAAAAACAACTTTTTTAATCGAAATAATTAATAGTGATAAATTATTAATTTGAGTGGTTTTAAAGTATATTTAGAATATATTTTTACAATTTAATACAATGTTTTTCATTGGATGTAATTTCACATTTAAACCAGACATAAACAAGTGTCAATCTTTTGATAGTTATTATCTCTTAAAAACACGCTATTTGTCTTGACGACGGGAATTAATTTTTAAATTAGTTAATGTAACTGATATGTTTTGAATTTGGTAAAATAAACATCATTTTTGAATTCATAATATCAAATGTATCTTAGGCCTAATTTTTGGTATTTTTCTGGAAACTTTCATTTTTTGATGAATAGTGAAACCACTAAGTGGTAGTTAAAAAACTGAATTTTTTCATAAAACTTAATTTTACCGCTTATGTGAGTGGAATTTCGAAAATCTGAGAGACACGGTTAATATCAAGGACTAAAATGTGGTTCAATGAGATGAAAATAATTTTTGGTGAATAGTAACTTTTTACTTTTTTTTACCACGATTAAAAGTAAATAGGGTAGTTAAGGGTAAAAATGATATTATTATTACCCTGACACATGTCCTAATTATATTGGATAAGTATAATTCGACCAAAAACAACCTTAGGAACAAAATATGACCATTTAGACCCACTTGGATTAGATTAGGACATTTATTATCAATTTATTTAAAGAAGGGTTAAAATAGTTAAAATCAAAGTTTAATAACTAAAGAATTTTTAATATATGGTTATACATAAGATAAATTTGACTATAAATATTCATTAGAAATTTAAAAAGATTTTTCTACATAATGGTATTTTATTTTTAATTTTTAGACTTAAAATAATTTAATTTATTTATGATACAATGATGATGCAGTAATTATCTTATTAATGAAATATTGACATAATTGATGTTATAAATACCAAAATAAATGTAATTTGAGACTTTTTATGAATTCCAATAATTTTATATGTTAATATGACATGTTAGTATTGATTTGATTAAATTTTTTAGAACTAATCATTCTGTTATTATTTTCACAAAAATCAATTACCAAATAGTGTCAAAATTGACATAAAATAGTTTTTAAAACAAATACTATATTATTAATTGTTATTTTATTCCTAAAAATATAAGGTTCGGCCAAATGACTTAGATAAGGTTATATATATTAATAATAAACAACTTTGTGTTCGTTTGGCTTGATATAGTAAGTTTATTAACCTTATAGTGTAAGAAAACAAGAAGACACCGTAAAAGTTAAATTATCTAACTTAAAGTTAAATCTAAATGATAAGGTTAAAATTGATACCTAAACTTGTCTAAATTATATTGGATGAGAGGCTTTCGACCCATCCCCACCTTATCTTCTAAATATATCAATTTGGAGCTATTAAAAACTGAATTTGACTTTATAATAAAATAATATTTTTAGTGATTCCAAAGGTGTCACTCTCCTCCCTTATAAAAGGGCACCTCCTCCCTCTCCTCCTCACACCAATTCCATCCTTCAAGCTCGGCCAACCCCTGCCCATTTCACATCCCCATTTCCCTAGAAACATCCTAGAGGTCCTGGTCTTCTTCAAAGACCAATTTTAGTGCCCTAAGAGGAGGTCTCAAAGAGGCGCTTCAAAGAAGTGGTAATGCCCGTTACCGATTCTTTCATCTTTATTTATTCTTCCGCTTCTTCTTCTTTAGATGTTTCATTATTAAGTAATAACATCAGTATCACTCATATACTAATATGTTATTATAAGTATGAAACAACCCTATTTCACCATCTATCCATCCTACGGAAAACGAAATCACCACGCGTGCGTACGTACGGAATACCGTCTCAACACCGTGGTGTAATCTATTTTCCACCACCACCGTACTCGGATTGGTATAATGGTGTAAATAATAAATATATATGATTATTGTAAAGTGATATTTATTCTGAAATAGTATACATACGCTCCAATACAATTCCACGATCATGGGAATGATATCATCGCTCGTGCGTAGGTATGGAATACCGTCTCCACGATGTGATGCGACTCATTATACATGATCTTCATTGAATAATGATTATATAAATGAATTGAGTGAATTAATATGATATATATTACACTAATACCATTCTGGAAATGAGTTATCTATAACCTAAAAATAAAAATAAGAATTTATTCGACAAAACGCGCATAAGAACAAAAAGTAATAAACACCCGAATAACAAGTAGTAATGAAATATTACTAATAAGAAGCTAAGAATATGACCATATATGATATAATAAAAATAATTATGATTCTGGAATAAGTCAATAACATTATTTAAATCATTATACAGGAGGTTCGGACACTTACGAAGCAAATCAGACCTAAGGTAAGGGAAAATATCACAATCTCATTTTATCCGAGATTGTTTATACTTTGGTATTTACTGGGGTGTATTTTATCATCCACATCCATGTTTACTCAATATGTAATATTGTTTCCATCCACCTACAATTGTTTAAATCCAATTTTACCATTCGGTGAGTTTTTAGTAAAAGATATAAAAGGAATCTTATGTCATTTTTCGTACGAGGTACTTTTTGACTTTTCCGACAAAAGTACGGGAAGAATGTTTTTTTAACTTATACGGAATGAATGGATTTTTAAAACATTATTTCCAAGAAGCTTACTTTACAAGTTTTCAAGTTTATTTTTAATCAACTTATTTTAGTTTAAAATTGTATGACATATTAAGAAAAGAAAATGTTTTTGAAGTAGAAAGGATATTTTCCTCAAGAATGGAGTTCAAGTGTTTTATCAAAATTATTTTTCATCTAAGATAATATAGGGTTATGTTTATATCCCTATTATTACATTGATTTGATTATGATGTGATGGAATTATTTTTATAAATTCCTTTATCTTATATGAATTGTTTTATGATGTCATGTTGTTTAAGAATCCCATTTTTATTACATGGGTTATGAAATGATGTATGATTTATGATTTTGTGGCGCACATATAAATGGAATCATTATGAGATGGGTGGGAACTATATATCCCTCCAATTCATTGGGTAAATATTTTATATCTCATGAGATAGACATGGCTGGAACGGCAGGTTAAACTGGTTCAGTGAAACACGACTGAAACGAGGAGTGAACTCGGTTCAGAAATGGACTTTGTCCACTAAGATAGTCTTGACAATGAGTCTTGACTAATAAGAAATGATTCTCTATGATTATGTGTGTATGCCAAAAAGTTTCATGTTTTAAGTTATGATTATTTGGATTTCATTTCACTACTATAATTTATCCCTTGTTATGAAATTATGCTCTCTTTTGCAGGTTAAGATTTCCAAAATGTTATGTTCTTATGAATATGATGTGATTGATATTTCTTTTTTTACCCTTACTGAGCATTTGAGCTCAACCTTTTGTATGTTTTCTTTCCCCAGGTCAGGAAGAAGGTTATTAAATAAGATATTCCAAAAGGGACTATAGATATGATGAAATAAATGGGAGACAGTGTAGACGCTTTATAAACCAGTTGTTTATGTTTCCCAGTTTCTAAAGACATTATACCTATACGGTCCTTTCATGGTTTTTTTATATTTTGTAATAATTATGCTTCAATTTTGAAGTAATAACAATGTATGTAAAGTATGGGTCGTTATAGTTGGTATCAGAGGAAAGGTATAGTCAACATTTGGAAACTAGGATGTGAAATCCTTAGTAAGAACCCTAAGGATAATTCTAAGCATAGAACACGATCTTAGTGTTTTAGAAATGACCATGAATAACCTAGGATAAGACCTTAAGTGTGAAATTTTATTCTTGATTATGTGGTTTTCATATTATAATTAGTTTTGCTCACACTATTCTTCTTGGTTTCAGTCAATGGCTGGAACCCGAAGGAACCGTGTTAATGTGGAATGTGACGGGCAATGCAATGATTGTCCCCCTGAGAAACCAAACGTTATGGGAGATGGAATGCAAAATCTTGTATCCATGCTCGCACTACTTTCTCAAGCTATGAATCATTCAGGACTTCCAAATGAGCAAAGGAAGGAGCAACATTCTGTTGAATCCTTCATGAGGCAGCGTCCACCTTCTTTCAGCTGGTCTACTGATCCATTAGTTTCTGAACAATGGATTGGTACTACTAAAAAGATATTTTCAGTTCTTCAATATTCTGAACATGATAAAGCCATCCTAGCATTGTATCGTTTGGAAGGAGATGCTGATCAATGGTGGAATCTTATTAAGAATATGAGGCAAAGGGATGAAATTGAGTCCATGGAATGGGATGAGTTCAAGAACTTATTTTTCAATAAGTACTTCCCTCGTATTCTCCAAACAAAGATGGAGAAAGAGTTTATTGAACTGAAGAAAAAGGATGATAAATCTGTTGGTACCTATAAAGAAAATTTTACAAGACTTGCAAGGTATGCTTCTGGTATTATTATCCAACCTGAGAGTAAGATCGATCGATTCTTTAGTGGATTAAAACCAAGTCTTCGAAGGGCCTTAGCCATAAGAGACTTCAATAGCTATGAGGAAATCATTCGATGTGCTCTCAAAGTTGAGATAGAGATTTGAGTAACCCATCAGTCATATGGGTTTGATAAGAAGAGGAAAATGGAATTCAAAGGAAAATCTAAAGAGCACACTGAAAAGAAGATGATCTTTCCCTTATGCTCAAAGTGTGGAAAGAAAAATGGAGGGAGTTGTCTTAAAGGGACAAGTAAATGTTTCAAATGTGGAAAGGAAGGTCATCGGGCATTTGAATGCCGCAATGATGGGAAGAAGATGTCTAATGATGCAAACAAAGGAAGGGACACACAGAATGAACCTAATACACTTTAATGTTTCAAGTGCAAGGAGATGGGGAATTATGCCAATAAATGCCCTAATCCAAGGGTTGTTGATGATTATCGACATCAACAAAATCTTAAGGCTAAAGACAAAGGAAAGTCACATGAAATTTCTATCAGCGATGTGGAGTACGATAACGATGTGGTGAAAGGTACACTTACCATCCACTATAAAGTAGAAAATGTTTTATTTGATTCTGGATCCACCCACTCTTTTATTTCTGAAGATTTTTCTAAGGGTATCACCATATTACCTCAACAATTAGATGTTGAGTTAGCTGTGACAACACCTAATGGCACAACAGTCACATCAAAAGTTTATAATTCTTCCCCGATTGAAGTTTGTGGGAAATTGCTTCCTGCAAATCTTGTGATCCTTCCTATAGTGGAATTTCATGTGATTCTTGGCATGGATTGTCTTTCTTTATATGGAGCTCATATCAATTTCCAAAGAAGGGAAGTCACATTTCATATTCTAGATCAATCTATGATCGTCTATCGATGCAAGGATGAACATAACCTTCTAGTGGAAATTTCTTCCATCTTATGGGTCTTAATTCCACTGAATGTAGGTTATTTATCTCAAATGGTTAGTAAGAAACTCACAATTAAGAATATGCCCATTGTACGGGAGTTTGATGATGTCTTTCCGGAGGAATTTTCGGGTCTTCCACCAAATCGTGAAGTTTAGTTTTCAATAGAACTCATTCCGGGTGCTTTGCCTATTTCAAAGACACCTTATAGAATGGCCCCAATTGAGTTACAGGAATTGAAGAAGCAACTCCAAGAGAATCTTGATAAGGGATTCATACGCCCTAGTGCATCACCTTGGGGAGCACCTGTTCTATTTGTTAAGAAGAAAGATGGATCAATGAGACTCTGAATCAATTATCAAGAACTTAACAAGATCACTATCAAGAAAAAATATCCTCTCCCACGCATTGATGACTTATTTGACCAACTACGCGAAGCTCAATACTTTTCCAAGATTGATCTTCGTTCAGGGTATGATCAATTAAGGGTCAAAAGGGAGGATATACCAAAGACGGCTTTTCGTACAAGGTATGGACACTATGAATTTATAGTGATGCCATTTGGTCTTACTAATGCCCCTGCTATCTTCATGGATCTGATGAATAGAGTCTTTAGAGACTATCTTGATCAATTTGTGGTAGTATTTAGAGATTATATTCTTGTCTATTCAAAGAGCGTGGAAGAACATGAAGATCACTTGAGAATTATATTGAAGACCCTGAGAAAGGAGAAGTTTTATGCCAAATTTACCAAGTGTGAATTTTGGCTTCAAAAGGTTGCATTTTTGGGTCACATAATCTCAAAAGAGGGGATATCTGTGGATCCAGCAAAAATAGAGGTTATCGAAAGATGGTCGAGACCAACTACAGTAACTGAGATCCGAAGTTTTCTTGGTTTGGATGGATATTATCGACGTTTTGTGAAAGATTTTTCAAGATTATCTAATCCACTCACCAGGTTGACTCGGAAAGGAGTTAATTTTGTTTGGACGAAGGAATGTGAAGAGAATTTCAAGGAGTTGAAAAGAAGGTTATACAGTGCACCTGTGCTCACACTGCATTGTAGTGGAGAAAGGTTTGTGATCTACAGTGATGCATCCAAGAAGGGGCTAGAGTGTGTTCTTATGCAAAATGATATGGTGATAGCTTATGCCTCACGACAGTTGAAAATCCATGAGCAAAATTACCCAACACATGATTTCGAGTTAGCTGCGGTAATCTTTGCATTAAAGATTTGGAGGCATTATCTTTATGGAGAAAGGTGTGATATTTTTACTGATCATAAAATTTTAAAGTATATTTTCACACAAAAGGAGCTAAATATGCGCCAAAGAAGATGGTTGGAACTGATTAAGGATTAAGACTGCTCAATTCATTACCACCCTGGGAAAGAAAACAAGGTGGCAGATGCATTAAGTCGACAAGACCATACTAGCTTATCCATGATGTGGATCACAAAAGATCCAATATTTATGGATTTACAAAGGATGGATCTTGGAATTTTAATGGAAGGTGGAAAATCGTATCTTTCTCAAATGAATGTTCAACCATCTATACATGTGAAGATTAAAGAGGCGTAGAAAGAAGATGTCGAGTTACAAAAGAAGGTGAGAAATGTTCCTGAATTCAACCTTGATTGTGATGGGATAATAAAGTTCAGGAATCGGGTTTGTGTTCCTCCCATCCCAGAATTAAATAAGGAGCTGCTGGATGAGTCTCATAGTTCTTCATTATCTATTCATCCTGGAAGCACAAAGATGTATAGGGACCTGAAAGAGTACTTCTGGTGGGATGGAATGAAAAGTGATGTTGCTGAATATGTCTCTCGATGCTTGGTTTTTCATCAAGTTAAAGCTGAGAGACAGAAGTCTAAGGGGATGTTACAACCATTACCCATACCTGAATGGAAATGGGAAAACATCACTCTGGACTTTGTCATAGGACTTCCTAAAACATCCAAAGGCAATAATGTTATCTGGTTCATAGTTGATCGTCTTACAAAGTCTGTACACTTCATTGCTATTAGAGAGGATTTCTCTCTGGATCAGCTTGCCAGGATATATGTAAAGGAAGTGGTAAGATTGCATGGAGTACCACTTTCTATTATATCTGATCGGGATCCGAGATTTACCTCGAAGTTCTGGCGAAGTCTTCAGCATACTCTGGATACAGAGTTGAGTTTCAGCACTGCTTATCATCCTCAGACAGACGGTCAGTCTGAGAGAACAATTCAAACTCTAGAAGAAATGTTGAGAGCTTGCTCTATGGATTTCAAAGGTGGTTGGGATCAACACCTACCTTTGGTTTAATTTTCTTATAATAATATCTTTCACTCCAGTATTCATATGGCTCCTTATGAAGCTCTCTATGGAAAGAAATGCAGGACTCCAACTTGCTGGGATGAAGTTGGGGAAAGAAAGCTATTAGGACCTGATCTTGTTGATGAGATGGCAGAAAAGGTCCGATCTATTCAACAACACATAAGAGCAGCTCAGAGTCGACAGAAAAGTTATGCCGACAACCGAAGAAAATACCTAGAGTTTGAAGTGGGTGATAAAGTGTTCTTACGAATATCTCCCTGAAAGAGGGTCATGAGATTTGGAAAGAAGGGGAAGTTGAGCCCTAGATATATCGGTCCTTTCGAAATACTGGATCGTGTTGGAAAGGTAGCTTACCGATTGGATCTTCCACCGAATCTCTCTCAAGTTCATGATGTGTTCCATGTATCTCTCTTGAGAAAGTAAATACCTGATCCTTCACATGTACTCAACTCAGAAGTTGTACCGCTAGAGCAAGATCTTTCTTATGAAGAACAACCGATAGAGATTCTGGATCATAGCGAAAAAGTCCTACGGAACAAGACCACTCTTTTGGTGAAAGTTTTATAGAGGAACCACCAATTAGAAGAAGCTACATGGGAGCTTGAGGATATGATGAAGGAGAGGTATCCTCATCTTTTTTTTACAAAGTGACAAATTTTGAGGGCGAAATTCATTTTAAGGGGGGTAGAATGTAACACCCGAGAATTTTATGAGAAATATTTTGTTTTTATGTTATATAAATCATAAAAGGAATATTTCACTACACACAACACTAGCTTGGTTTGCTTTACACGCAACTGCGGCCTTCCTCGATAGATTGTGTCGTACGCAATACCGAGTTTCACTAAATAATGATATGCTATTAAAATATTATTAAAACTAGCTGTTATGAATAGTAATAACCACTTTTTGAAATTTTGTAAATTTTATTTTTCAAAATGGACTTCATTTTTGGATTCGGAATATCGAAATTAGCTTAGGGTGAAATTTTGGTACTTTTCAGATAACTTTCATATTCTGATGAATAGTGAAAATTATTAAATTTTAATTAAAAAAAACTTTTTTAATAGAAATAATTAATAGTGATAAATTATTAATTTTAGTGGTTTTAAAGTATATTTAGAATATATTTTTACAATTTAATACAATTTTTTTCATTGGATGTAATTTCACATTTACACCAAACATAAACAAGTGTCAATCTTTTGATAGTTATTATCTCTTAAAAACATGCTATATGTCTTGACAACGGGAATTAATTTTTAGATTAGTTAATGTTACTGATATTTTTCGAATTTGGTAAAATAAACATCATTTTTGAATTCATAATATCAAATATATCTTAGGCCTAATTTTTGGTATTTTTCTGGAAACTTTCATTTTTTGATGAATAGTGAAACCACTAAGTGGTAGTTAAAAAACTGAATTTTTTCATAAAACATAATTTTACCATTTCTGTGATTGGAATTTCTAAAATCCAAGAGACACGGTTAATATCAAGGACTAAAATGTGGTTCAAAGAGATGAAAATAATTTTTGGTGAATAGTAACTTTTTACTTTTTTTTACCACGGTAAAAAGTAAATAAGGTAGTTAAGGGTAAAAATGATATTATTATTACCCTAACACATGTCCTAATTCTATTGGATAAGTATAATTCGACCAAAAACAACCTTATGAATAAAATATGACCATTTAGGCCCACTTGGATTAGATTAGGACATTTATTATCAATTTATTTAAAGAAGGGTTAAAATAGTTAAAATCAAAGTTTAATAACTAAATAATTTTTAATATATGGTTATCCATAAGATACATTCAACTATAAATATTCATTATAAAGCTAAAACGATTTCCTACATAATGGTATTTTATTTGTAATTTTTAGACTTAAAATAATTTAATTTATTTATGATACAATGATGATGTAGTAATTATCTTATTAATGAAATATTGACATAATTGATGTTATAAATACCCAAATAAATGTAATTTTAGACTTTTTATGAATTACAATAATTTTATATGTTAATATGACATGTTAGTATTGATTTAATTAAATTTTTTAGAACTAATCATTCTGTTATTATTTTCACAAAAATCAATTACCAAATAGTGTCAAAATTGACATAAAATAGTTTTTAAAACAAATACTATATTATTAATTGTTATTTTATTCCTGAAAATCTAAGGTTCGGCCAAATGACTTATATAAGGTTATATATATTAATAATAAACAACTTTGTGTTCGTTTTTCTTGATATATTACGTTTATTAACCTTATAGTGTAAGAAAACAAGAAGACACCGTAAAAGTTAAATTATCTAACTTAAAGTTAAATCTAAATTATAAGGTTAAAATTGATACCTAAACTTGTCTAAATTATATTTTATGAGAGGCTTTCGACCCATCCCCACCTTATCTTCTAAATATATCAATTTTTAGCTATTAAAAACCGAATTTGACTTTATAATAAAATAATATTTTTAGTTATTCCAAAGGTGTCCCTCTCCTCCCTTATAAAAGGGCACCTCCTCCCTCTCCTCCCCACACCAATTTCAGCCTTCAAGCTCGGACAACCCCTGACCATTTCACTTCCCCATTTCCCTAGAAACATCCTAAAGGTCCTGGTCTTCTTCAAAGACCAATTTTAGTGCCCTAAGATGAGGTCTCAAAGAGGCGCTTCAAAGAAGAGGTAATGCCCGTTACCGATTCTTTCATCTTTATTTATTCTTACGCTTATTCTTCTTTAGTTGTTTCATTATGAAGTAATAACATCAGTATAACTCATATACTGATATGTTATTATAAGTATGAAACAACCCTATTTCACCATCTATCCATCCTACGGAAAACGAAATCACCACGCGTGTGTACGTACGGAATACCGTCTCCACGTCGTGGTGTAATCTATTTTCCACCACCAACTTACTCAGATGGTTATAATGGTGTAAATAATAACTATATATGATTATTTTAAATTAATATTGATTCTGAAATAGTATACATACACTCCAATACAATTCCAAGATCATGAGAACGATATCATCGCTCGTGCGTACGTACGGAATACCGTCTCCACGATGTGATGTGACTCGTTATACATGATCTTCATTGCATAATGATTATATAAATGAATTTAGTGAATGAATATGATATATATTACACTAATACCATTCTAGAAATGGGGTATCTATAACCTAAAAAGAAAAATAAGAATTTATTCGACAAAACGCGCATAAGAACAAAAAGTAATAAACACCCGAATAACAAGTAGTAATGAAATATTACAAATAAGAAGCTAAGAATATGACCATATATGATATAATAAAAATAAGTATGATTCTGTAATAAGTAAATAATATTATTTAAATCATTATACAGGAGGTTCGGACACTTACGAAGCAAATCGGACCTAAGGTAAGGGAAAATATCACAATCTCATTTTATCCGAGATTGTTTATACTTTGGTATTTACTAGGGTGTATTTTATCATCCACATCCATGTTTCCTCAATATGTAATATTGTTTCCATCCACCTACAATTGTTTAAATCCAATTTTACCATTCGGTGAGTTTTTATTAAAAGATATAAAAGGAATCTTTTGTCATTTTTCGTACGAGGTACTTTTTGACTTTTCTAACAAAAGTACGGGAAGAATGTTTTTTAACTTATACGGCATGAATGGATTTTTAAAACATTATTTCCAAGAATCTTACTTTACAAGTTTTCAAGTTTATTTTTAATCAACTTCTTTTAGTTTAAAATTGTATGACATGTTAAGAAAAGAAAATGTTTTTGTATTAGAAAGGATATTTTCCTCAAAAATGGAGTTAAAGTGTTTTATCAAAATTATTTGCCATCTAAGATAATATAAGGTTCTGTTTCTATCCCTATTATTACATTGATTTGATTATGTTGTGATGGAATTATATTTATGAATTCCTTTATCTTATATGAATTGTTTTATGATGTCATGTTGTTTAAGAATCCCATTTTTATTACATGGTTTATGCAATGATGTATGATTTATGATTTTGTGGCACACATATGAATGGAATCATTATGAGATGGGTGGGACCTATATCTCCCTCAAATGCATTGGGTAAAGATTTTATATCTCATGAGATATACATGGCTGGAACGGCAGGTTAAACCGGTTCAGTGAAATAGGACTGAAACGAGGAGTGAACTCGGTTCAGAAATGGAATTTGTCCACTAAGATAGTCTTGACAATGAGTCTTGACTAATAAGAAATGATTCTCTATGATTATGTGTGTATGACAAAAAGTTTCATGTTTTAAGTTATGATTATTGGGATTTCATTTCACTACTATGATTTATCCCTTGTTATGAAATTATGCTCTCTTTTGCAGGTTAAGATTTCCAAAATGTTATGTTCTTATGAACATGATGTGATTGATATTTATTTTGTTTACCCTTACTGAGCATTTGAGCTCAACCTTTTGTATGTTTTCTTTCCCCAAGTCAGGAAGAAGGTTATTAAGTAAGTTATGTCAAAAGAGACTATAGATATGATGAAATAAATGGGAGACAGTGTAGACGCTTTATGAACCAGTTGTTTATGTTTCCCAGTTTCTAAAGACACTATACCTATACGGTCCTTTCATGGTATTGTTATACGTTGTAATAAGTATGCTTAAATTTTGAAGTAATAACAATGTATGTAAAGTATGGGTCGTTATAGTTGGTATCAGAGTAAAGGTATAGTCAACCTTTGGAAACTAGGATGTGAAAGCCTTAGTAAGAACCCTAAGGATAATTCTAAGCATAGAACATGATCTTAGTGTTTTAGAAATGACCATGAATAACCTAGGATAAGACCTTAAGTGTGAAATTTTATTCTTGATTATGTGGTTTTCCTATTATAATTAGTGTCGCTCACACTATTCTTCTTGGTTTTAGTCAATGGCTGGAACCCGAAGGAACCGTGTTAATGCGGAATGCGACGGGCAATGCAATTACTGTCCCCCTGAGCAACCAAACGTTATGGGAGCTGGAATGCAAAATCTTGTAGCCATGCTCACACAACTTTCTCAAGCTATGAATCATGCAGGACTTCCAAACGAGCAAAGTAAGGAGCAACATTCTGTTGAATCCTTCATGAGGCAGCGTCCACATTCTTTCAGCGGGTCTAATGATCCATTAGTTGCTGAACAATGGATTGGTACTACTGAAAAGATATTTTAAGTTCTTCAATGTTCTGAACATGATAAAGTCATCCTAGCAGTGTATCGTTTGGAAGGAGATGTTGATCAATGGTGGAATCTTATTAAGAATATGAGGCAAAGGGATGAAATTGAGTCCATGGAATGGGAAGAGTTCAAGAACTTATTTTTCAATAAGTACTTCCCTCATATTCTCCGAACAAAGATGGAGAAAGAGTTTCTTTAACTGAAGCAAAAGGATGATGAATCTGTTGGTACCTATGAAGAAAATTTTACAAGACTTTCAAGGTACGCTTCTGGCATTATTATCCAACCTGAGAGTAAGATCGATCGATTCTTTAGTGGCTTAAAATCAAGTCTTCGAAGGGCCTTAGCCATAAGAGACTTCAATAGCTATGAGGAAATCGTTCGATGTGCTCTCAAAGTTGAGATGGAGATTGGAGTAACCCATCAGTCATATGGGTTTGATAAGAAGAGGAAAATGGAATTCAAAGGAAAATCTAAAGAGCACACTAAAAAGAAGATGAGCTTTCCCTTATGCTCAAAGTGTGGAAAGAAACATGGAGGGAGTTGTCTTAAAGGGACAAGTAAATGTTTCAAATGTGGAAACGAAGGTCATCGGGCATTTGAATGCCGCAATGATGGGAAGAATATGTCTAATGATGTAAACAATGTAAGGGACACACAGAATGAACCTAATACACTTCAATGTTTCAAGTTCAAGGAGATGGGTAATTATGCCAATAAATGCCCTAATCCAAGGGTTATTGATGATGATCAACATCAACAAAATATTAAGGCTAAAGACAAAGGAAAGTCACATGCAATTTCTATCAGCAATGTGGAGTATGATAACGATGTGGTGAAAGATACACTTACCATCCACTCTAAAGTAGCAAATGTTTTATTTGATTCTGGATCCAACCACTATTTTATTTATGAATATTTTTATAAGGGTATCACCATATTACCTCAACAATTAGATTTTGAGTTAGCTATGACAACACCTAATGGCACAACAGTCACATCAAAAGTTTATAATTATTCCCCGATTGAAGTTTGTGGGAAAGTGCTTCCTACAAATCTTGTGATCCTTCCTATAGTGGAATTTCATTTGATTATTGTCATGGATTGGATTTATTTATATGGAGATCATATCAATTTCCAAATAAGGGAAGTCACATTTCATATTCCAAATCAATCTATAATCGTCTATCGATGCAAGGATGAACATAACCTTCCAGTGGAAATTACTTCCATCTTATGGGTCTTGATTCCACTGAATGAAGGTTATTTATCTCAAATGGTTGGTGAGAAACTCACAATTAAGAATATGCCCATTGTACGGGAGTTTGATGATGTCTTTTTGGAGGAATTGTCGGGTCTTCCACCAAATCGTGAAGTTGAGTTTTCAATAGAACTCGTACCAGGTGCTTTTCCTATTTCAAAGACACCTTATAGAATGGCCCCAATTGAGTTGCAGGAATTGAAGAAGCAACTCTAAGAGAATCTTGATAAGGGATTCATACGCCCTAGTGCATTACCTTGGGGAGCACCTGTTCTATTTGTTAAGAAGAAAGATGGATCAATGAGACTCTGTATTGATTATCGAGAACTTAAAAAGATCACTATCAAGAACAAATATCCTCTCCCACGCATTGATGACTTATTTGACCAACTACGCGGAGCTCAATACTTTTCCAAGATTGATCTTCATTCAGGGTATCATCAATTAAGGGTCAAAAGGGAGGATATACCAAAGACGGATTTCCATACAAGGTATGGACACTATGAATTTATAGTGATGTCATTTGGTCTTACTAATGCCCCTGCTATCTTCATGCATCTAATGAATAGAGTCTTTAGAGACTATCTTGATCAATTTGTGGTAGTCTTTATAGACGATATTCTTGTCTATTAAAAGTGAAATGAAGAACATGAAGATCACTTGAGAATTATATTGAAGACCCTGAGAAAGGAGAAGTTTTATGAAAAATTTACCAAGTGTGAATTTTAGCTTCAAAAAATTGCATTTTTGGGTCACATAATCTCAAAAGAGGGGATATCTGTGGATCCAGCAAAAACAGAGGTTATCAAAAGATGGTCGAGACCAACAAAAGTAACTGAGATCCGAAGTTTTCTTGGTTTGGCTGGATATTATCGACGTTTTGTGAAATATTTTTCACGATTATCTAATCCACTCACCAGGTTGACTCAGAAAGGAGTTAAGTTTGTTTGGATGGAGGAATGTGAAGAGAATTTCAAGGAGTTGAAAAGAAGGTTATCCAGTGCACCTGTGCTCACACTGCCTTGTAGTGGAGAAAGGTTTGTGATCTACAGAGATGCATCCAAGAAGGGTTTGGGGTGTATTCTTATGCAAAATGATATGGTGATAGCTTATGCCTCACGATAGTTGAAAATCCATGAGCAAAATTACCCAACACATGATTTGGAGTTATCTGCGGTAATCTTTGCATTAAATATTTGGAGACATTATCTTTATGGAGAAAGGTGTGATATTTTTACTGATCATAAAAGTTTAAAGTATATTTTCACACAAAAGGAGCTGAATATGCGCCAAAGAAGATGGTTGGAACTGATTAAGGATTATGATTGCTCAATTCATTACCACCCTGGGAAAGCAAACAAGGTGGCAGATGCATTAAGTCGACAAGACCATCCTAGCTTATCAATGATGAGGATCACAAAAGATCCAATATTTATGGATTTACAAAAGATGGATCTTGGAATTTTAATGGAAGGGGGAAAATCATATCTTTATCAAATGAATGTTCAACCATCTATACATGTGAATATTAAAGAGGCGCAGAAAGAAGATGTCGAGTTACAAAAGAAGGTGAGAAATGTTCCTGAATTCAACCTTGATTGTGATGGGATAATAAAGTTCAGGAATCGGGTTTGTGTTCCTCCCATCCTAGAATTAAAGAAGGAGATGCTGGATGAGGCTCATAGTTCTTCATTCTCTATTCATCCTGGAAGAACGAAGATGTATAGGGACCTGAAAGAGTACTTCTGGTGGGATGACATGAAAAGAGATGTTGCTGAATATGTCTCTCGATGCTTGGTTTGTCATCAAGTTAAAGCTGAGAGACAGAAGTCTAAGGGGATGTTACAACCATTACCCATACCCAAATGGAAATGGGAAAACATCACTATGGACTTTGTCATAGGACTTCCTAAAACATCCAAAGGCAATAATGCTATCTGGGTCATAGTTGATCGTCTTACAAAGTCTGCACACTTCATTGCTATTAGAGAGGATTTCTCTCTGGATCAGCTTGCCAGGATATATGTAAAGGAAGTGGTAAGATTTCATGGAGTACCAATTTCTATTATATCTTATCGGGATCCGAGATTTACCTCGAAGTTCTGGCGAATTATTCAGCATACTCTAGATACAGAGTTGAGTTTCAGCATTGCTTATCATCCTCAGACAGACGGTCAGTCTGAGAGAACAATTCAAACTCTAGAAGATATGTTGAGAGCTTGCTCTATGGATTTCAAAGGTGGTTGGGATCAACACATACCTTTGGTTGAATTTTTTTATAATAATATCTTTCACTTCAGTATTCATATGGCTCCTTATGAAGCTCTCTATGGAAAGAAATGCAGGACTCCAACATGCTGGGATGAAGTTGGGGAAAGAAAGCTATTAGGACCTGATCTTGTTGATGAGATGGCAGAAAAGGTCCGATCTATTCAACAACACATAAGAGCAGCTCAGAGTGGACAGAAAAGTTATGCCGACAACTGAAGAAAAGACCTAGAGTTTGAATTGGGTGATAAAGTGTTCCTACGAATATCTCCCTGGAAGAGGGTCATGAGATTAGGAAAGAAGGGGAAGTTGAGCCCTAGATATATCGGTCCTTTCGAAATACTGGATCGTGTTGGAAAGGTAGCTTACCGATTGGATCTTCCACCGAATCTCTCTCATGTTCAAGATGTGTTCCATGTATCTCTCCTGAGAAAGTACATACCTGATCCTTCACATGTACTCAGCTAAGAAGTTGTACCGCTGGAGCAAGATCTTTCTTATGAAGAACAGCCGATAGAGATTCTGGATCGTAGCGAAAAAGTCCTACAGAACAAGACCACTCTCTTGGTGAAAGTGTTATGGAGGAACCACCAATTAAAAGAAACTACATGGGATCCTGAGGATATGATGAGGGAGAGGTATCCTCATCTTTTTGTTACAAAGTGACGAATTTCGAGGGCGAAATTCATTTTAAGGGGGGTAGAATGTAACACCCGAGACTTTTATGAGAAATATTTTGTTTTTATGTTATATAAATCATCAAAGGAATCTTTCACTACACACAACACTAGCTTGGCTTGCTTTACACGCAACTGCGGCCTTCCTCGATAGCTTGCATCTTACACAATACCGAGTTTCACTAAACAACGATATGCTATTAAAATATTATTAAAACTAGCTTTTATGAATAGTAATAACCATTATTTGAAATTTTGTAAATTTTATTTTTCAAAATGGACTTCATTTTTGGATTCAGAATATTGAAATTAGCTTAGGGTGAAATTTTGGTACTTTTCGGATAACTTTCATATTCTGATGAATAGTGAAAATTATTAAATTTTAATTAAAAACAACTTTTTTAATCGAAATAATTAATAGTGATAAATTATTAATTTCAGTGGTTTTAAAGTATATTTAGAATATATTTTTACAATTTAATACAATGTTGTTCATTGGATGTAATTTCACATTTAAACCAGACATAAACAAGTGTCAATCTTTTGATAGTTATTATCTCTTAAAAACACGCTATTTGTCTTGATGACGGGAATTAATTTTTAAATTAGTTAATGTAACTGATATGTTTTGAATTTGGTAAAATAAAAATCATTTTTGAATTCATAATATCAAATATAGCTTAGGCCTAATTTTTGGTATTTTTCTGGAAACTTTCATTTTTTGATGAATAGTGAAACCACTAAGTGGTAGTTAAAAAACTGAATTTTTTCATAAAACTTAATTTTACCGCTTCTGTGAGTGGAATTTTGAAAATCCGAGAGACACGGTTAATATCAAGGACTAAAATGTGGTTCAATGAGATGAAAATAATTTTTGGTGAATAGTAACTTTTTACTTTTTTTACCACAGTTAAAAGTAAATAGGGTAGTTAAGGGTAAAAATGATATTATTATTACCCTAACACATGTCTTAATTCTATTGGATAAGTATAATTCGACCAAAAACAAGCTTAGGAATAAAATATGACCATTTAGGCCCACTTGGATTAGATTAGGACATTTATTATCAATTTATTTAAAGAAGGGTTAAAATAGTTAAAATCAAAGTTTAATAACTAAAGAATTTTTAATATAGGGTAATACATAAGATAAATTCAACTATAAATATTCATTAGAAAGATAAAAAGATTTACTACATAATGGTAGTTTATTTTAATTTTTAGACTTAAAATAATTTAATTTATTTATGATACAATGATGATACAGTAATTATCTTATTAATGAAATATTGACATAATTAATGTTATAAATACCCAAATAAATGTAATTTGAGACTTTTTATGAATTAAAATAGTTTAATATGTTAATATGACATGTTATTATTGATTTAATAAAAAAATTTCGAACTAATCATTCTGTTATAATTTTCACAAAAATCAATTACCAAATAGTGTCAAAAATTGACATAAAATAGTTTTTAAAACAAATACTATATTATTAATTGTTATTTTATTCCTAAAAATCTAAGGCTCGGCAAAATGACTTATATAAGGTTATATGTATTAATAATAAACAACTTGGGGTTCGTTTGGCTTGATATAGTAAGTTTATTAACCTTATAGTGTAAGAAAACAAGAAGGCACCGTAAAAGTTAAATTATCTAACTTAAAGTAAAATCTAAATGATAAGGTTAAAATTGATACCTAAACTTGTCTAAATTCTATTGGATGAGAGGATTTCGACCCATCCCCACCTTATCTTCTAAATATATCAATTTGGAGCTATTAAAAACCGAATTTGACTTTATAATAAAATAATATTTTTAGTTATTCCAAAGGTGCCCCTCTCCTCCCTTATAAAAGGGCACCTCCTCCCTCTCCTCCTCACACCAATTTGAGCCTTCAAGATCGGCCAACCCCTGCCCATTTCACTTCCCCATTTCCCTAGAAACATCCTAGAGGTCCTGGTCTTCTTCAAAGGCAAATTTTAGTGCCCTAAGAGGAGGTCTCAAAGAGGCGCTTCAAAGAAGAGGTAATGCCCGTTACCGATTCATTCATCTTTATTTCTTCTTCCGCTTCTTCTTATTTAGTTGTTTCATTATGAAGTAATAACATCAGTATCACTAATATAATGATATGTTATTATAAGTATGAAACAACCCTATTTCACCATCTATCCATCCTACGGAAAACGAAATCACCACGTGTGCGTACGTACGGAATACCGTCTCCACGCCATGGTGTAATCTATTTTCCACCACCACCTTACTCGGATGGGTATAATGGTGTAAATAATAACTATATATGATTATTTTAAATTGATATTTATTATTAAATAGTATACATACACTCCAATACAATTCCACGATCATGGGAACGATATCATCGCTCGTGCGTACGTACGGAATACCGTCTCCACGATGTGATGCGACTCGTTATACATGATATTCATTGCATAATTATTATATAAATGAATTGAGTGAATGAATATGATATATATTACACTAATACCATTCTGGAAATGAGGTATCTAAAACCTAAAAAGAAAAATAAGAATTTATTCGACAAAACGCGCATAAGAACAAAACGTAATAAACACCTGAATAACAAGTAGTAATGAAATATTACTAATAAGAAGCTAATAATATGACCATATATGATATAATAAAAATAAGTATGATTCTGGAATAAGTCAATAACATTATTTAAATAATTATACAGGAGGTTCGGACACTTACGAAGCAAATCGGACCTAAGGTAAGGGAAAATATCACAATCTCATTTTATCCGAGATTGTTTATACTTTGGTATTTACTGGGGTGTATTTTATCATCCACATCCATGTTTCCTCAATATTTAATATTGTTTCCATCCACCTACAATTGTTTAAATAAAATTTTACCATTCGGTGATTTTTTAGTAAAAGATATAAAAGGAATCTTTTTTCATTTTTTGTACGAGGTACTTTTTGACTTTTCCGAAAAAAGTACGGGAAGAATGTTTTTTTTAACTTATACGACATGAATGGATTTTTAAAACATTATTTCCAAGAAGCTTACTTTACAAGTTTTCAAGTTTATTTTTAATCAACTTCTTTTAGTTTAAAATTTTATGACATGTTAAGAAAGGAAAATGTTTTTGAAGTAGAAAGGATATTTTCCTCAAGAATGGAGTTCAAGTGTTTTATCAAAATTATTTTCCATCTAAGATAATATAGGGTTCTTTTTCTATCCCTATTATTACATTTATTTGATTATGTTGTGATGGAATTAGTTTTATGAATTCCTTTATATTATATGAATTTTTTTATGATGTCATGTTGTTTAAGAATCGCATTTTTATTACATGGGTTATGTAATGACGTACGATTTATGATTTTGTGTCACACTTATGAATGGAATCATTATGAGATTGGTGGGACCTATATCTCCCTCCAATTCATTGGGTAAAGATTTTATATCTCATGAGATAGACATGGCTGGAACAGTAGGTTAAACCGGTTCAGTGAAACAGGACTGAAACGAGGAGTGAACTAGGTTCAGAAATGGACTTTGTCCAGTAAGATAGTCTTGGCAATGAGTCTTGACTAATAAGAAATGATTCTCTATGATTATGTGTGTATGCCTCAAAGTTTCATGTTTTAAGTTATGATTATTGGGATTTCATTTCACTACTATGATTTATCCCTTGTTATGAAATTATGCTCTCTTTTGTAGGTTAAGATTTCCAAAATGTTATGTTCTTATGAATATGATGTGATTGATATTTCTTTTGTTTACCCTTACTGAGCATTTGAGCTCACCCTTTTGTATGTTTTCTTTCCCCAGGTCAGGAAGAAGGTTATTAAGTAAGATATGCCAAAAGGGACTATAGATATGATGAAATAAATGGGATACAATGTAGACGCTTTATGAACTAGTTGTTTATGTTTCCCAGTTTCTAAAGACACTATACCTATACGGTCCTTTCATGGTTTTTTTATATGTTGTAATAAGTATGCTTCAATTTTGAAGTAATAACAATGAATGTAAAGTATGGTTTGTTATAACTGAAATGGGATAATTATCCATGTAGTAAAAAATGATAATTGAGATAAAAATGTTCATTAATGATATTATAAGACTAATACATGAAAATTCACAACTCAAAGGGAACTTTGATAAGATTGATCAATCAAGATTAAGAAAGAAAGTCTGGTCAAAGAAGTTTAGAGGTTAAAACTTTAGAATGATGAGAAAAGGATAATTATTATAGAAATGAATTCCACTGTCATCCTTAGGTATAAGAAGACTTATAATTTAAAAATGAAATATATTAAAGATGATAAGTAAAAAAAGAAAATTTTAAGCATGATCGCAAGAGAGCAGTCATAGGTGAATGTTATAAGAAATATTTGAGTAAAATCAAAGATACCGAGTAGTTGGGTGAGTATTTCAAGTAAAAAACATATAATATTTTAATGACAAAGATATTGTATGTGAATAAGGGAGAAATAATTATGTTATACCTAATAATAGAATTGTGGTTTCAGAAGAATCCAATGGAAAACTACAATCTAAATTTTCAATGAATTATGAAGTAAAAGAAAAACTAGGTCATAGATGGAAGAGGAAAATTTTTGGTAAAATGTCCTTGGTAGCCCAAAATTTGAAAATATGATATCCAAAAAAGTGTTCAGTGAAATCATATTTTTAGTGGTTTTAGAATGAAGATATGTAGTAACCCATGAAATAATATAATTTATATTAAAAATGAGGTTTCAAGGATACTTTTTAATTTGTGGTGTGTTTGGAAAAAAAAATTACAATTACTGATATAACATGTCTTTAGCTAGACTAATAAGGGATCATGAATCCTGGGGGGATACAACACCAATAGATAAAAACTAATTTTAATATCCAATTTCATGAGACGAATATTAAAGTAAAAAATATTTTTTAAAGTTTACAAGAAGTTTATGGGAGGTTTGATGAAAAAGGTAAAATCTCAAATAAATGTCTTAAATTCATACTAGCATAGTTAAATATTTTCCAGAAATCTGAAATTTTTAAAAGTAAGAATCAATTAAAACAATGAGAAATTGGGGTTGAAGTTTCATTTAAATCATGGAAATTTGAGAAGACATGGATTATGGACATAGATTGATATTTTCACATAATATGAGGTTTATATTACCTAAAGAATTTTGAAATATATTAAGGAGGATATTTTACCTTTTCCAAGGATAGATCATAAAAAATAAAATGTGTTCAAGTGGATATAATTAGAAAAATTAGATAAATAATAATAATGTTGTATATATTGATCTACTAAAGTATAATATTTTGAGTGTATCATAATTTTGTGATGATATAAATGAGTATATTTTTAGAAATAATTTTTGTTTAATAGAGATACTAAAAGATAGTGTTGTGATAATAAGAGGTTTGAGAACTTGAGGTAACTTATACTAACAAATATTTTTTACAATATCTTGATAAACATTTCATAAGATATGTGTTTAGTTCACCCTAAAATCCTCAAAAAATAGAGTAGTTGAAATAAATAATATTAACCCTATTGATATGTCTAGAACCATACTAACCAAGCATGACACTTCAAAATATTTTCATTAAAAAGAAATTACAACTTCTAAAATCATTCAATAAATATGATTTTTAGGCCAAATTCCGATACCACTACTTATGAAATATGGTTAAATAATAAGAAAAATATAAATAAAATTAGAGTGTTTTGAAGCCCATGTTTTATCAAGAAGAAATATAGAAGTGGTGGTGTGCTTGATGAGAAGTATGAAGATGGAATATTTCATATTGTTTCACCAAATGGAAGATATTATAGGTGATATAACAAAAAATATGATAATATTATGGATTGCGATGATGTATTAGTAATTGATAATGAATAAGTGATAAGAAATTCAGTCATGGTGGATGTTTTTGTTAATTCGTAATCTAATGATGTGACTAAAAAAATACATAGAATCGGGATGGAGAATCTATTTTCTCTTAATATTTTTAGTATTATAAATAAATTAAGTCCATATGAACAAATAAAATACTGAATAAACTTGTTTATGATGAGAATATCATTGGGGATTATAACCAAGGGGTTAAAAACATGAGAAAACATGAAACAGTTTGTCACACAAGTGTAACATCCTTCCATATACCGCTCTATGAATAGTATATGAACTAGTTCACCACATGACCTTAGGCGCACATACTCATACCCCAGAGGCTTCCGATTAAAATAGAGGGTATAATATGGTACTATGGGGAGACTATAACCCCTAAATTATAGTGAACAGTAACAAAACAATAACCAAACATCACACACAATAGTAAATAATCAAAAATTAGAAGTAATAAATATAAATAAGTCTATAATAAATGAAATAAGGTAAAGGATCAAATGGATATCCCATACATACAATGACTTCCCAATGGTATGGTTATACAGATATACAAGAATAATAGAAAATAAAAAAATGTATATACTTAATATCCATGAAAAAACACATCACAATATCCTCTACATATTTGAACCCTCCAACTCGATTAGTCTTTGTCCTCACCCAAACCCATTCCTACAACAATGTGATCATTTTCTTGGGCACCCAAGTGCAGTCTTAGTATGAGTAGGGTGTGAGTACAAAACTCACTAGGTTGCCATGAATATTTTCCCATACTGAATAGAATATGTTGTGATAAGTTCATGTGGAATTCTAAGATGAAATAAATAAAAAACTACCTAAAATAAAAAAAAATGTCAATCTTTAATTCCATGACCCTGATCAATAATACATACTTTAATCAGGGATTGGGTGTCTCTTGGAATGTCTTGATGACCTTTCCACCCATGTAACATGTGGGCTCAAAATCCCTGGTAACCCCAACCAATCCACATGACTATGGGGACCCATTTCATGAAATTCCTATCATTTAGGACCCCAACACAATGTATCCATTATCATCCTTATAACTCCAGGGACAAGGCCCATAAGAGCCCTATCAGTTGAGATCATAACCCAAGACAACCCCTTCTATATCCTCCCAACTATGGGGATTATTCCCATGAAATCCCTATTATTTGGGATCCTAATCCAAGGAATCCCCCATTATTACCTGATCCTCAAATCCATGGCAGCTCCTATCAAATACTATTCTCCTAATCCAAGGCAGCTCCAACCATCAAGATCCATATCTGTGGCTACTCAAACTGCAAATGAATCTAAAACATAATAACCCATACATGTACCTAGATCTACATCCCTATCATACAAATAATGAGATCTCATCCTAGAGGTATTATCCCATAACATTCTATGAAGAAAAAAATAATATTATCCGAACACCCATGCCCATCATCACTGCCTAAATCCCCTTGGGATCACTGGTCTAGTATGGGTTCTATGGGGACACCCAATAACATACCAAGAACAATTTATCAGGGTTATTCTATAAACGAGGCACTCAGTGGGTCCCCTTAGTCTTATCACAATATAGGAACCATCACATGGGTCCTTGGTCTCAATCATCATCATTAGTCAGCACCTAACACACCCAGATATCATATATCTCAAAATTATAAACTTGGAAGCATAGCCTTCCTGGATAAATGGGGTATCACCACATAAAAAATAGTTAAGTGGTGAATCATGATCCATCTCAGTCATTAGGGTCGTTCAGTGTCAGTCTACCCACCCAACCTAATCCTGGTCTGCTTATGGTATGTCAACCTAGACCGAGTCACATCAGAGACACATCAATATAGGATACTAGATCTCATTCAATCTGGCCTCACCTCTAAAAAGTTTAGGAGGACACACGATGTCTCAACATTCTTACCTTGTCCATCAATAGTTTAGGCATCAAGATATTGTATAAGGTTTTTTCATAAGTTTTGGTTCTCCTCATTCATTTAAATATATATTTAAATTTAATTAAAAACTCCACTTTAATTGAAATAACGAGGTGAAATTTACTCAATGGCATGACCAATAATACCAATGTAACATAAAAGAAACCTAAACTATAGGGAAAGTATGTGAGAATAGCTACCATTTACTGAAGCTTTTCCATTCAACTCTGTGGGATGAAAGTAGCTTCCAAGGCTCATCCAAGATTATCCATCCACTTCCATAATCAACCAGGCTCAACTCCACATCCCAAGCTCCTAACCCACATCAAACACTAATAATTAATTAACCATAACAATTATAATTAACTTATTAATTAAATATTCAGTGAAAAATAATCGGGTCACCATGTCACACTAAAAATTATAGTAACGGGGTGCTTTCCATTCTTGTTACACACTTAGACCCAAGCCATGTAAAATCCACAATTAATACCACTGATTCTATGGCCCAAAAATTTTAATTTAGAGGGAAACCCATTAAAAAATTACAAACGGAGACATCCATGAACATAAAAGTGCACAATTATAGGAAGATTTCATCTTTGGTTCCCCTCTTCTTAAGCTACATAAAAACTTAGATGAAATTGGGAGATTTCACCATTCTCTAATGAAATTTATATTTTCAAACTAAACCAAACATCTCCAAAATCGGTGACGAGTGAGAGGTGAATGGAAGGAGGATAAGTGAAAGAAAATAACTATTTATTCTGTCAAATCGCACCCATGAATTCCAAAAATGGTGAATAATGGAGGGAGGGAGGCATTGACTGAATCCCTCCTATGTGTGTCCCACCAATATAAAGAAAAGGACCATCGATTCTGATATTGTTATTTTAAGAATAACCATCCAACTAGTTTTGTTGTGTGACACATGGGATCATGTCTTGAATTTTTTAGGCTATCCCCTAGCCTCCTCTTTTCATATACTAATTTTTTTTTATCCACCCCATAAACCATATTCACATCATGAATACCCTATTCATGATGTGAATAACATGTAACAACACATTTCAACATGTTGAAGCCCCCAAACACTCCTATAGAAACCTCATAAACCCTTGAGTCATCACCCAAGTCATAAACCATTTACAAATCATTATTTATGGATGTTTCAAACCTCAAAATATCTTTTTAAAATTTGGTTCTCCAATTGAACTGTTAGTTAAATTGAAAATCGAAATTCTTACCAACCTTTTCAAACCCATATAGAAACTATATTTTAAAACCTCCCCACCATAACACTTCTCATCCCCAAGATGTCTCTAAAAAAATTCAAATAATGTAACCGACATTCATAGGCCACCAAAAAAATCTAAATTCATTGCATTATACCCTAGAACACTGAGTATGATTCCACTGTGAAACTCCAGACATGAGGCGTATCACCCATTGAAACCCAAGCCACTACTCATAGTCATCACTAAAACCTATATATGGCTCTCCACAACACCCTTCTTTCTTAAGACACCTCTTATAATAAAATAACTCATTAATAATATTATTATGTTCCCCACCATAATATTCATCTTATAACAACTAATTTATATCTATAGTTCTCTTCTCCATTGGAATCATATTCTAAAACACATCCTCCAGTGGTCCAATGACTCACTCACTATGTCACATGAGATGCACCTAACACGGTTCCCCCCTTACCATATCTAAAATCAAGAAAAATCAATATCCATACCTCCTATATCTAAAAATAGTTAAAAAACATAGCCTCACCCACCAACACATCCTTATAAGAAACAAATTCTTCTAATCAAATAATTTCCACCAATAATCCCATATACTAGGCCCAATTTGTATCCTGAGATATAACACCAACTCTCCTTGATTTCAAATCATTTTCACCCAAAAAGGCATCTTGACTACTTTCCATCCCATTTTTACCCCTTGAAATATGTTATTAATTTTTTCACATTATTCACCCCCTAAACCATGCAATGAAATAACGATTCACCCATAAAAAATGTCACAAAACTAGTTCACCCTATGAATCACCCTCAGGTCACAATGATATCATTTTGATCATGATTTAAATGAACCAAATACATCTATTATCTAATTAAAATATATAACTATTATTAAACAAGTAATCTATTAGTACCTAAGTATATTTATTTAGAAACATGAGAAATCCAAAATGAACATCCAATGACCAGTCCCATAATTCTCATGACCTTTCTCATGAGAGGGTCACATACTAATGACTAAGATCCCACTCCACGTATTAGGATAATTTTTATAACTATAATAATAAAACTAACTCCCAATTACTAAACCCCACACACTTTCAATCATTGGACATAAACACTAGTGTGGATAAACCTATTCGTTCTTGATCACCAACCCGAAACACCAAAACATCACCCATTCTTGCTTCTCAATAACGGTCTCCAAGAAAATCACTAAATTTAAACTCATAATAAGGTTAATCACCCTAAAACAATCAACAGTGGAATACAAAACATATGGATTACCTTATACAACTCCTCGATCACATTCCTGGTAGGTTCTATACCAACCATGCATGCTGCTTTTCCCAAGCCACAATCACCATCTTGTTAATACATGACTAGGATTAATCCAGATCAGTTATTCCACCACACTTGATCTGTTCTCAATGTCTACATTAACATAGAGGTAACTCTATCATTTCATCAAAACTCCTGGTAAACCATTCCCACAATATTTCTTTGATACCATCAATCCTCACCTTGCACATGGACGATAACCAATTTTTAATTGAAACAATTCTATATGAAATTTATATGTATTGTTCCTATATCTCCCAACCCCATGGGTGCATAATCCTGTACCAGACAATGAAACCACTTGACTCGTTATTATATTAACCAAATAACACAAATATAAAGATGATCATTCTACATAGTGTGTCAGTATTGACATGCTAGTATATCCCTTATAACTTCTCTTCAAACTCAGGCACCATAATTGTGCCATGTTTTATTCCATTACCACACATATCATGGTATCTTCCTAGTACCATAGGTGTTCATCCTTGTTCTATGGTGTGTTAACATAATCCACATGATTATCCACCACTAGGTTCCATTCTAGGGATGAACATAAACTCACACTCTGATCATGATTCTATAACATATCCAAAACAAAAAGAGCTATACATCACCAAAATCCAATCCTCAAAATTCACAAATTGATACATAAAGCAATGACACCCTAGGTGGTTATCACTAAAATCCTAAGAACCTATTTTTCATCCCACAAATAAGAAAATCCCAGGATAACCCCTCTCACAACATCCCTTGATCAATGTAAACCATTAAACCGCTAAAGTTCAAGTCAAACTAAGGGTCTCTAATTCTCTTATATTGCCACACTAGTTAGGTATCATAAAGTTCAAAACTCATGGGATGTCATACATGATCCTATCTCAAAACCCATGACATCAACATGCCTAAAAACCCACTCACAGGGTCTCACATTCAACAACACCATACAAAAAAACCACCACCCACAACTAGGGAAACCATCCTCTCTAAGCATTTTTATACAAGAATTTTCCCTAGAGTTCTATCACTCACTGGTAAACTCTCCCCATAAAAAAATACATCTTCCTAGATGACTCGTACTGGGGGGAACACACAACCATGGTTTAGTTAAGTAGAATTCCATTAAAATATATGTGGGAAACACAACATATGTTTTTACAGTCATATTCAATAATAAAACATAAAAAATAAAAATCACAAGGGGTTCAATGCTTAGGAATCATGTGCCATATTGAACCACTAGGGTCACTGCACCTCATATGCATTAGGACTATGTTTTTTTTTCTCACCATCAATCTTCTCACTAGATCCTCATGACCTACTATTATAAGAAAATTTTTATAAATGTTGAACCATATGAGTAGAATGACACTATGTATTTATATGGTAAACCACCACATGGAAATTTATTAACATTTTAGAAGACTGGTCCTACATCCTCAGCAAAATAACAAACTACCAAACCTACATTCCATGTAAATCTAACATTCCTAACATGATTCATGAGTCACCATTGGCCTGTATAGGTCAAGAGTCAAATACAAACACTATCCTCTTTCTAATGGGAAAAGGGATATAATCCATAAACCGAAAATCATAAAATCCAAACCATATGTGTGTCACTTGATGAAAAAATCAAATAAAACCATAAAATCACAAACCAAAACAACAATCTCATCCCTAGTAACCTGGACTTGATATCGAATTAGGTGTTCTTGATGTACCATCCCAATATCCATCATAGTCCCTGACATAGTTATAAATCTCTAGTATACTAAATCTTGAAATAGTAATAAAAATAACATAGCTCTAATACCACTTTTCAATGTTCCTCCCTAGATCATTATTTTAACAGTATCCAGATTGGTTCTCCATGTTACCTCATGTGCACCTCACAATATGATAGAGGCTACTAAATAGCATCGAGGGTCTATGGTGGTTCCATTGGTATACTATACCCTATATATAATATTTTAAACTAATAAAAAACAAACAAACATTATCCATAAAAGTAAATAATCTAAAAGATGAATTAATAAATATAAATAAGATTGTAATAAATGAAATTATGTAAAGGACCTAATGACCATGCCATATATACACTGAACACCCACTAGTATGGTTATACATACATACCAAAATAAAAGAAAATAAAAAATGGCTCTAATGTATCTCTAAGACAAAACACATCCCATGCTTCGGTACACATATGATCAGTCCCGCTTGATCAATCATGAGCCTCAAAATAACCCATGTCTTAAACTGAGTTAATATATTATTTGGTACCTAAGTGAAGGGTGGATCAATCAGGGTGTGATTATAATACTCATTATGGAGGCACCCACATAGTCCATTACTAGACAACATATTTTTTGATATGTGCATGTGACATACTTTAGTGAAAAATAATAATCTAATGTTGAAAATATATAAATTATTTTTGATCCTTAGGTCTATGATCCAAATTTGACATACCTACTTTTTCCTGTTTTAGGGAATCTATAATCATGTATTGAATACAATGAATACCAAATAACATGTGGGATCTATATCCATGGTAACCCTATCCAATCACCATAAATCTAGGGACCCATCCCATGATAGTTTTGTTGTCCTGTCTCTTAATCCATGGTATCCCCTATCATCCTCATGAATCTTGGGATGAGGCCCATGATAGCCTTATCATCCAGGATCCTATTCCAAGGTTTCCTCTATCATATCCTATTAAATCCAGGGATGAGTCCCATGATATCCCCATCATACATTATCATAATCCAAGGTATACCCTATCAGTACCCAATCCCCAAATCCATGGTGGATTTTATCATATAATGATATCCTAATACAAGGTATCTCCAATAATAGAGCTCTATATCCCTGGTAGCTCAAACTGTAACTGTCTCCAAAACATGGTATCATATCCATATACTCAGCTCCATATCTATGGAATCCCAATCATGTGATCTATTCCATGTGGGGACATCCCATGACCAACCATGAATAAATACACTAGGTTGTCTAAATACCCATCCCCATTATCCCTATTGTCACCCCCCCTTCGGCTCGCCAATCAGGCATGAGTTCCACAAGAACATGTAGTACCATCCAAAACACACCTTCTTAGGGTTGGTTTGTTAATGAGGCACCCAAAGGGTCCCCTTGGTATGAATATAGAATATAAAATCTCTCATGTTTCCTAGATCTCATTCATGGTCATAGTTCTACACCTGACGCATGAAAATGCCACATTCATTGATTTTTTTAATTCAATAGTAGGACCCTACAAGCTACATGGGGTTTCACCACATAGAAAACTGTCAAGAGATGGACCATGACCCATATCATCCCTAAATATTTCTCAAGGTTGGTTTTCTACCCCAACTTAGTCTTAGTATGCTTAAGTTCTATCCACTAATTCCTGGTCACATCAGACAGAAGAAGGTCACTCATATGTACTTATCCCAACGAGCCCAAAAAGATCTAAGTATATAAAAGGGGATCCTGTAAGGCAACAAAAACTACGATATCCTCCATCATAGAGATGAATCAATCCCCTTTATATAGGAAACTAGGTCTTATTTAGTCCTACCTCACCCCTCAAGAGGTCTGGAGGCCACACAGGTCTCAAGGTTCTGCCTCATCCATTGGTAACCAAGGCATAAAACTAGTCCATGAAGGTTTTTTGTGACCCATGGATCTCCTCAATAATTTAAATATATATTTAAATTTAACTAAAAACCCTCCACTTTAATTGAATTAACTAGGTGAGACACCCTCATTGGTGTTACCAGGTATCCCCATGTTGTAGAAAAGAAACATAAGTTATAGGGAAAGTATGAGAGACTACCAACCATTAACTGAAACTTTTCCTTTTTATGCCAAGGTTTGAAAATAGTTTCCAAGGTCTGTCTAAGATCTTCTATTCCTATCCTTGATTATCAGTCTCAAACCCATATATTGAGCCCCTAACCCACCCCAAACACTAACAATCAATTAATCATAACATTTAAAATTAATTAACTAATTCCGTTTAAACTAGGAATATTCAGAGAAAACTCATTGGGTCAGTACTTCGTGCCTAAATTTCCTGCAATGAAGTGTGGTCCACACTCATCACAAACTCAAACCCAAGTTATGAGAAAGCCCTAATTAATACCATTGATTCAATTTACCAACAATTTTAATTTAGGAAAAAAGCCTTGGAAAATTCCAAACTATAACGTACCTCAATGAAATTGTGAACAATAGTAAGTAAACATCGCCTTGGGTTTCCATATTCCTAGAATACACAACAACTATAAAGAAATCATGTGATTTCACCATTATCTAGTAAAATATAAATATTTTACCTAAAAAGAAGATCCACAAAATTAGTGATAATGAGAGGGTGATACATATAAGTGTAACATACCAAACTAGGATCCACTAAAACGGTTCCCTGAGCTAGTTCAATACATGTCCTCAAGTGATCCTGCTTGGACACCTATGGCTATAGACTAGTAGAGATGGTCTAAAGGTTGTATTGTGGGGATAATATACCCTATTGATTAGTAAACAACATATCTAAAGAATAAGTAAAGAAAAACATAAGATAATAATAACTGAAAATCAAAAAAATAAATGAATAATTAATAATGAATGATCATGCTACAATGTAAAATAATAGACATACCACTGGTACATACAACATGTCTAGAAATAAAAAAGAATAATAAATGAAAGACACTAACTCATTAAGGAATATCGAGTACATTACCAACCATTAATCCAAGGATCACATGTCCATTCCTAAAACATGATGAAAAATAGTACAGGGAATAATCTAGATCCTAACCTCCAATCATGAGATTTGTCCGGGTACCAAACGATGACACAAACAGGGTGTGAGAGAAACTCAGTAGGTCAAAAAAATGGTGTCTAATTAAACCCATTCCATGGATATAAAATAAATTAGTTTTAAGGTATAATAAATAAGTACTAAATAAATAAATGTAATCAAGTCGGGCTCAGGTTCCTCAAAGACACTCGACCGACCATACCTACTTCAGCCTGAGCCGGAATGTCTCTAAACATTCCATCGTATATATATATATATATATATATATATATATATATATATATATATTCATATATGTAACCATATATATGTATATATATACATGAACCATCAAGGACCTGATACATAAGACAAATTGATCCACATATAATAATAATATAATAATAAAATCCTCATTGTATAAATATGGGTACAATCCCAAACATCTAAATAGGGGATACAGAGTTCTATTCTTGACAATCCAAATTAATGATATGAAACATCACATTAAATATCCAAATCATAGTTCATGAAATGTCATGTAAAACCACCCAAATAGATGTGGAATTCCATGCTCAACATCCCTGAAGATCCAAAGTATTGAATAATAAAAAATAAGGGGTGGTTGAATTAGTTGTTCACTTTTTATAAGTTTCAACACATTTCAAAACTTAACTCCTGCAGCCTATTAATATTTATTTCCTTATCAACTTTTAGTAAATACTCTTTCATGAAAAAGTATGAAATAATTTAAAGAACAAATGATTTATAAGGTTCATCCTTAGTTTGAGAACCTACATCCTTGCTATAGCCACTCCCATGGGTCTATAGAAATCCACTAATATGAATAAGTGAATACAACTTGTTCCAACTACCATTAGATACATTCTATCCCCCAATAGAAAAGGTTATACTAAATCCTACCAATTTATAATGTTTACCTATAAAACAATTGGTCCAAACAAAAGAATAAATACTTTTTTGAAACCACTCCACAATTACTCAGTATGAATCCTTGGTATGATTTGGATGGATCCAATTTTCTCAATCCAATGAGTCTGGATCCGATTCTCTCAATAGAATCTATCTAGATCAGATTCTATCAATATGATGAGTCAGGATCCGATTTTCTAAATATAATCAATCTAGATCTGATTCTCTCAATATGATGTACTCAAAACTATGAACCCATTCTCAATCTACAAAAATCAAACTCTACTCAAATTCTCTATATGATCTTCTTCAGTCTGATTGGATCACTCAAATTGACTAAATACGATCTTGTCAATATGATCTTTCTTAGTCCAGTAAACAAACATTTACTATCTTATCCTCCTCACGAGGTCTCTAGATAGCAATGACTTAAACTTTATTTCTTCATAACTTTACCTTTTCCTCTTTCATGAATGTTTTTTAATGAATAAATGATTTGAGCAAGTATTTATAAGCAACTCAGAAAGAAAAAATGGGAAACTTGAAATCATTCCCCGCTTCCTCAAATTTCAAAATCTTTGAAAATTTATCACATTTTGAACTTAAACTTTGAATTCTTCAAAACTCCTTGGATTTATTCAAGATTTTTGAAAAATTGAATTTCAAGTTTAACCTCCTAAAATCTTTATAAAACTTATGAAATTTTATTTTTGAGTATTCTTCGTAATCAACTCAATGAAATTTCTATTTCTTTTTTAGTGAATAGAATTTCTATTTCTTTCTTAGTGAAACTAATTCTATTTCTTTCTTAGTGAATCTGATTTCTATTTCTTTCTTAGTGAATCTGATTTCTATTTCTTTCTTAGTGAATCTAAATTTTTTATCCTTTTCAGTGAATCTAAATTTAGAATCCTTCTCAGTGAATTAAAATTATGCATCCTTCTCAGTGAATTTGAATTTTATATCCTTATCATTGAATCAGAATTTTGAATCCTTATTAGTGAATCTGATTGAATTTTCATTACGATGTAATTCCCATTACGATGGAATTCCAATTATGATGGATATCCCATTATGAAGTAATCTCCATACTATAACTTTTAAATTCTTTAAACTTCTCCACCAATAATTCAAAAGATTTTATCATGAAAGTTTTCATGATTTGTGATAACTTTATGATCATCAAAGCATCGTATGACTTGGTTTAGACAGTATAAAAAATTTCTAATTCCTGAATTAAATTTCTTAAAAAAACCTATTCAACAAAAATACAAATTCTTCACTCGGAAACCTATTTCTTTCTCTGATTACAACAAAGAAAACTTCTAGAAAACAACAACGTCTACCTCCAATTATTTTGGATATGATGACCTAAATACAATCCAGATGGATCTGATGATCTAAATCTAATGTTGGTCAGTCTGATTATCTCATTACGATGGTCTTGGTCTAATTCTTGGAAAATAAAAACATTATTTTATGAAGAGAGTTAGTTTTAAATAAATAAAAAAAAAATTAAAACAAAAAACCACAAAGGTTCTTCAAAATACCCTTTGGATTTGTTGACAACCTTTATTAAAAACTTTTCTAACTCTTAGAATTTTTTCACAACTCAAATTTTGTAAAAAAATATTGTTTTTGAATGTTTTTCAAAACATATCCTTTATCAAAAGTGAGTTACCTAACACCACACTACTAGATAAAGTATTGTTTTTGAATGAATTCCATCCCTTGTTGGAAATAAAATTTTGTGGCAATTAAAAGATAAATCCTCCCTTAATTTTATCTTTTCCTCTATCATTTTTATTTTTCACTCACTTTTATTTTAATCACATTTTTATTTTTCTCTACCCAATTTTATGATAAACACAACTTAATATTCATTTAATAAAGATAATTAAAAACTTCTTACAAAGTAAAAAAGTTATTATATTCTCTCTACCTTTTTCAAAATAATCCAAAGCACAGTGGGGGGCTTTTCTTATGAGGTTTAGGAAGAAATAGGAAGAGTCTGAACATAAAATTGAAGACTCAATTACATAAACATTTATTTTAGAATTTATTTTGAAATGATATCAACTATTAGATTCTTTGTTGAAATGTATTCTAGAAAAACATCTCCAGCAATAACTTTCTCTTTTATAAAGTGAAACTTTATATCAATGTACTTTGATCTAGAATGTTGGATGGGATTTTTTGAAAGATCAATTACACTCTGATTATCATAAATTATATTCAATGGTTTATAAACTTTTACTTTAAAATCATCCAATGGAACATAAATCCATAACATTTGAGTACAAGCTAGAGTATCTGCAACATATTTGTATTCATCTGTGCTCAAAGTTACCAAACTTGTTTTCTTACTATGCCAACTCACCCAACATTCACCCAAGAAAAATGTTCCTCCAGAGGTTTATTTTCTATAATTACAATCTCTAGCCTAATCAGCATTAGTAAAACCATGAAATTTCATCTAACTGTTTCTTTTTTATAACAATCCATGTGAATTTGTTCCTTTGAAATATCTTAGAATTATTTTTTCTTCCAAAATATGTAATTTATTTTGGATTACTTTGATACCTAGAACACAAATTCATAGCATAAATAATATTAGACCATAATTCTATAAGATAAATAAGACTTCATATCAGCTTCCAAAAGTTTTTCTAATTGACCTTTATTATAGATTCATCTTTACTCAACTTTGTACTCACTAAAATATGAGTTGAAACTTCTTTGTATTCTACCATCCCAAACTTATTTAGAAACTCCCTCACATTCTTTTCTTAAGATAAGAAAATGTATTTTTCCTTTTTTTTAACTTTTAATCCAAGGAAAAAGTTAATTATCTTAAAATAGACATTTCAAAATTCTTCTTCATTTACTCAAAAAATGTTTTACCAAAATCTTCTCTATCCCCATAAAAAATTATATCATCCACATAAATAATTAAAATTAGAGCTTCAGAGTCAACATCTTTCACACATAAGTTTCTATAAACTTTTACTTTATAAAGTTCAACATTATCAACCAATTTTCAAGTTTAGAATAACCAGCACGTAGAGATTGTTTTTTCCCATACAAATATTTCTTCAATTTATAAACTTTTTTTCCATGCCCATCAAGTATAAACCCACAATGTTGTTCAACTTAAACTTTTTCCTCAATCTCACTATTTAAGAAATTTGACTTTACATCCATCTGATACACTTTTTTACTCTGATGAGAAGCCACTGTAAGAAACATTATAATAGTTTCTATCCTTACATCTAGTGGAAAGGTTTCATCAAAATCTACACCTTCCTCCTACGCATATCCTTTACAAAAAAGTCTTGATTTGTTTCTTGAAACATCTCCATGATCATTCAACTTGTTTCTATAAACCCACTTGGTTCTGATAACATTTTTTTTTGATAGTTGTGAAATAAGTTCTCATGTTTCATTATTCTCAATATGATCCAACTCTTTATTCATGGAATCCACCCATTCATTGTGTTGAATAGATTCTGAAACAAATTGCACTTTAGAATTTGATATAAGTGATGTCCAATTATCTAATCTCATATTTCTTCTAGTCTGAACCAGAGCCTTCTGATTTTCAATAATGTATTTAGATTATACATGTTTTTTCAAGGTAGTAAATTTCAAAGTTTCTTTCCCAACTGAAATGTACTCATCACATGATTCTTTTGAATCTTGATAAGGATGTTTTGAATTACTTTCACCATTGTTGGAATTATTTAGTTTATCCTCCTTGGTATTCTCAACATATTTTGTTAAGGAAATTTTATTTTCAATTACCTTTACATCATATGAGTCCACAAACTTTTGTAAAAGTTTGTTCCAACATTTGTAACTTCTTCTATATGTTGAATAACCCATAAAAATTTTTTCCTCAGATTTTCCATCAAACATTCCCAAGTCTGGATTTTTTATTTTGAGCAAACATGGAATTCCAAAAACATTAAAGTATTTCAATCAAGGGTTTTTGTTATACCACATTTCATAAGGAGTCATGATAGTTTCTAGTCTCAACAAGCATCTGTTTTGAACATTTACAATAGTACTAACAAGATTTCTCCAATAGAATTTTGAATGTTTGTATTCTGTCAACATAGTTCTTCCCATTTCCACCAAAATTATATTATTTCTTTCTTCTACACCATTTTATTGTGGATTATAGGAATAACTAAACTGATTTTTGATATAATTCTTTCTCATATGTGTTTCAAAAGTATTTTTTGTGAATTCAGTATCATTATATGTTCTCAAATTGTTTATGGAAACCCCCATTTCTTTCTCAACATCTGTTCTAAAGAATTTAAAATTTTCAATAGCCTCTGACTTATGATTCAAAAACATGATGTTTTTCAGCCAAGTGAAATCATTAATAAAAGTGATAAAGTATAAATGTCCTTTTATTGATTTATGTCTCATCGGCACACATAAATTGGAATGAATAAGCTCAAGTGGTCTGGTAGATTGAATCTTAGCTCTTTTATTACTTTTGTTATCCATATTCCCTTTTTGAAAAGTTACAAAAACATATTCTTCTCTTCTTCTCGATTTTGGAAAGTTTCGAACGACATCAAATTTATAACGTTTGTTCATACTTTTTTTTTTCAGGGTACCCAAGCCTTCAGTGACACAATTTCTTATCATCTCTTGTACTCAAGTAATAGGGGTTATTTAATTCTATTATTTGGAAGAGATTCCCACTAGTTCTTTCTCGTTTTTAATGATTTATCCATATTTCACACTTTTGATGATATAAAAATATTTTCTAAAAATAAATCTTTTTCCATCATCACAATGTTGAATTAGACTAATTAAGTTATGTTTTAGACCATCAATAAATGAAACTTCATTAGATTTCAACTTTTCAGCTTCAATATGAGCCATTTTGATTCCTATGTTTTTTAAGGAACTATCATTACCAATGGTAACTACTCTCCATCACGACTTTCAACATGTTTCAAGATTTTTATATCACCTATCATATGTGATGAGTAACCACTATCAATTATCCATGGTTTTTTCATTTTACGTGATTTTGAATCCGTTTTAAAAACAAAATCCCTTTCCTCAACTTTATTCTTTTCGTGTTTCTTTTCTTTTCTATAAAAAGAAACTTATTCTAAAAGGATTGTCATAAATATTTATGAATGATGAACAGATTGATCACATCTTCCACAAACTTCTTCTAGACATTCAAATTGATTTCTTGTTTCCAAGTTTCTAACATCTTGATAATTCATTTTTTTCAACTTTTTGTGAGTTAGGAAAGTTTCTCATTATACTTTCACTATTCTTGTACTTTTATAAAATCTTATTCCAGGTAAGGATATGTTGTGACAAATTTTAAATCCATATGTCCATAGATTCCAAAACACCAATAATAACTTTAAAATCTTTATTTTCTGTTAAAATAAGATATTTCTCTATTGAAACGTTGTTGAGGTTGGTAACTTCTTTCATCTCTAACATGATCAAGAAGTGGACCATATTTTCTTTTGATTGAGTTTTCTAATATTGTAGATTTTATAGGTTTCTCGCATCCTTTATCCACCCAAGCTTTCCAATTACTTTTTATAGAACCTAAAATGTTAAAATAATTAGATGAAACATTATTATTGGTAAGATAATATTTCACCTCGTTCTTATATCAATCCTTTTAAGCATCTTTAGAAGTATCATATTTTAATTATGAAGTTTTTTTGAAGTCTTCTTTAATCTCCCTCAAGGTACATTCATACTAAAGTAGTTTTGATTGAAAATTTTTAACATATTCTTCCTTAGATTCCATCTTCTTACTAAGATCCTCAATCATCTTTCCCTATTTAGCAATTCTATGTTTGAAACTTTAAATCTCTTGAATATATTCATCCTTCTACTTGATGACATCTTATCTTCCACTAGAAACTTCTTCACAATATTTATTCATTACTATAATTTATTTCTTGAGAGTTTTTTTTTCTAAAGACATGCAATGAGTTATGTTCTAAGCTGATACTCTCTAGAATATTCTTCACCACTTTCTTCACTCTTTGAGGAATCTTTTTTTTTACCTTTTCAATGAAGGATTTGATTTTTTCTAAACATTCATCTTCAGAAGAACTGTTTTCAGTTGAGTCTGATTCATATTTATTAGTCAAAATACTAATTTTGTTTCTATTAAACTTTTTATTGTATTTTTTGGAAGACTTTTCTTCTTTATCATTTGTGTCCCACTTCTTCCATCAAGGTTTTTCATCGAAATCATCTAGATATTCAAAAACTTTCTTCTTGGGTAAATTCATAGCAAAGTGTTTGATTCCACCACACTCAAAACATTTTATAGGAATTTTACCTCTATACTTTCCTCTTCCTCTTAGATATATTTTAGAGATAAGAGACATAATATTATCATTCAATTAACTATCCTATTTATCATCAGACTCACAAGGATCAACTTCTTCAACATCTTGGATTTTCATCTTTCTCATAGATTCAAAATCCATTTCATCTTTTATCTTATTTTTATACATTTTAGATTTATTCATTTAATAAGCAATAAAACTGTTATACAATTCATCAAGAGATAAATCATCTTTATCTTATAATGAATAATTTTTTGAATCAAACTTGTATGGAAAGTTTCTCATATGTTTCTTCACAACTTTAGAATATTCTAAGACATCTCTAAATACTTTTATGTTGTAAAAAAATCATTTAATATGGTCTAGTATTCATCAATTATTTCTTTATTTCTCATTCAAATGTCTTCATACTTACTATGAAATATTAGTAGGATTTCTTCCTTAACTTTACTATTCCCTTCAAAAACACTTTCCAACTTGTCCCATATTCTTTTTGAAGTATTGAGACCCATCGCCTTCTGATAAACATTCTATGATAAAGACATAAGGATTGAATTTATATCCTTTCCATCAACTTCTATATTTCTATTATCATCAAATGTTATTGGAGCATATTTCTCAATATGTGAAAAACCAATAGTAGTAGCATCAACAAATTCCAGACCAAGAGATAAGAGATAAGAAATCATCCTATTTTTTCATCCATAATAATTTTTTCCTATCAAATGTATGAATTTCTCTACTATTGATAGAAATGATATTATCCAAAAAAATTATTCAACAAGGGATCCTTCACTCTAATACCAATTGAAGTTCCAAAGGATCAAATAACAACTAAGAGGGGGGTTGAATTAGTTGTTCACTTTTTATAAGTTTCAATACTTTTTAAAACTTAACCACTAAAAGCTTTTAAGATTTATTTCCTTATCAAATTTTAGTAAATACTCATGCATGAAAATTTAGGAAATAAATTAAATCACACAAGATTTATAAGGACTGGCCTCAGTGTGAGAACATACATCCTTTTCATAATAACTTCAGTGGGTCTATGGAAATCTGCTATTATGAATAAGTGAATACAACTTTGGCCAAATCCTATTATAAACCTTCTATATCCTGATATAAAAGATTATACTAACTCCCATCAGTTTACAATGTTTTCTTATAAAACAATTCATCCAAAAAAATAATAAAGACTTTTTTGAAACCGTTCCACAATTCCTCTATCTGAATCCTCCGTCTGATTTGGCTCGATCTAATTTTCTCAACCTGATGAGTCTGGATCTGATTCTCTCAATACGATCTTTCTGGATCTAATTCTCTGAATATGATGATTATGGATATGATTTTATCAATACAATCAGTCTGGGTTTTATTCTCTCAATATAATGGAATCAATATGATGAACCCATTCTCAATCTTCAAAACTCAAAATCTACTAAAATTCTAAAAATGTTCTTCTTTAGTCTTATTGACTCACTTTGATTGACTGAATATGATCTTCTCAATATGATTTTTTCAATCTGATAAACAAACATTTAGCTATCTAATCCTATTCCCAAGATCTCTGTCTGACAATGACTTTCACTTGAATTCTTCAGTGCTCTTCCTTTTCTACTTGTGAGAAAGTTTTTTAATGAATGAATTATCTAAAAAAGTATTTATAGGCGACTCATAAAGAAAAAGTAGAAAACTTGAAATCTTTCCCCACTTCCTCAAATTTCAAAATATCTGAAAATCTCTCAAATTTAAAAATTCAACTTTGAATTCTTCAAACCTCTTTAGATTTCTCTAAGATTTTTGAAATTTTGAATTTTAGGTTTTACCTCCTCAACTCCTCATAAAAATTCAGGAATTTTATTTTTGAGTCTTCTTCATAATCATCTCACTACGATTTCTGTTTCTTTATCATTGAATATAATTTTTGTTTCTTTATTAGTGAATCCAAATTATGTTTTTTTCTCAGTGAATATGATTTCTATTTCTTTCTCAGTGAATCTGAATTCTATATCCTTCTGAGTGAATCCGATTTATGTACCTTTCTTAGTGTATCTGAATTCTATATCATTCTCAGTGAATCTGAATTCTGTATCCTTCTCAATAAATATGAATTTTGTATCCTTATCAATGAATATGATTGAATTATCATTATGTTGTAATTCCCATTATTATGGAATTACCATTACGATGGATATCCCATTATGATTGAATCCCCATACTGTAAGTCTTTAATTCATTAAACCAGTCCACCATTTATTCAAAAGCTTTTATCATGAAAAGTTTAATGATTTGTGAGAACTTTATCACCATCAAAGAATTTTCTAACTTGGTTTATAAAGTATGAATAATTTAAAAATCCTAAATTCACTTTCATCAACAAATATATTCCATAACAATAAAAAAATATTCACTCTATAACTTCTTTCTTTCTATGATTACAAAAAAGAAAACTTCTAGGAAACAATAATTTCTACCTATGGTTATTTTTGATTCGATGACCTGAATATGATGCAGATGGATCCAATTATCTAAAACTGATGCTGGTCAATCTGATTAACTCAATACGATGAATTGGGTCAGATTCCTAGAAAACAAAAAACATTATTTTACAGAGAGAGTTTGTTATCAACAAATACAAAACTTTGTTAAAACAAAACACCACAAAGGTTCTTCAATCCCTGGACATGGGGGTGTGAAACTTTATGTACAATAACCCTAATTGAGGAATCTCAATAATAATCATGTACAATGTAACCTCACTTACCCTATGAACCCTTAAACAAGGTGTTCCATAAAGAGGAACCTACTATCTCTCAAGGTAAAGTGTAATTACTTTACCTATGAGCCCTTAACTAAGGAATTATGTAAAGAGGAATCTGATATCACTCAAGGAATTATATAAAGTATACCAAATTCACATTCAATAATTAACATAGGCTATGATAAGTCCTTCATTCCATAAAATATATGATTCATCATGATCATTTAATTTTTGAATTTAATAATAAGGAGTAAAGAAAGTTGTGCAAGTATAAATTCCATAGGATAATTCATCATAATTGATTTATCAGGTGTGATAATTCAAGCATTACATTTAAACAATTGTTCATTTCTATGGTAAAATCCTTACCTTAAACATCCCACTCAATTCTATTAGGCCATTTCTTTATGAAGGATAGAATAACCGAATCTAAATAATGATCATAAGCTAAGTGGTTCATACACACCACTTATAGTATATTTAATTCCATTTAACCATTTCATTTCAGAAAATAAAGTTAACATGACTCAAAGTGTGATTTTAAATTCTAAATCTAAATCATAAGGGTTGTGTAATATAAGAATAAAACCCTGAATGGGTGATTCGAGTCATGGTATATGACTTTCATTGGTTCAATTTAGTGTATAAGGACTAACTAATTTAAGGAATTAGTATTTATATAATTAGAATTTAAAGGGTGATGTTAGGATTGTCTAGTGTGTGAAATAATGATGTTTTTCATAAACATGCTATACATTAAGGTAAAAGGTATAGAACACCTACCTCATACATATAAATCTCACTCATCCATTATCAGCCTTTGATTAGAGATATTTTGAGTGAAATTGAAGGAATAGAAAAATTCTTTATAAATAGGGAATATGAGATCATATGGAAATAGTATCCAAGATGGAAAAACCAAATAATGGAAGAAAGAGAAATCCTAGTCTTAATAAGGGTGACCCAACCTGAATTAAAACACTTTATCATGAGTCTAAATGAGGGAGATATCTCCAAGCCTATTTCATGGAGAGGGAGAGATCTCCCTAGTTGGGAGGAGACGATATGAAAATATGGGATAAAAAGGGTGGATGAAACCTTATATTTGGTAGGGTAAAAACAGTAAAATCCCTAATTTTAAAGGTTTGAGAAGTTTGGACACATGGTTTTCCAAACCATGTGCCTAACTGTGTGCCACTACTGGTTAATTGGCACTAACCATGCAGTCTAAGAACATGGTTTGAAAAACCATGTGTAGCCCATGTAGATCACCTCTATAAAACTTTTCCACCATTTCAAATGGTTTACCTAGTGTGTACCGTGGTTACAAAAATCATTTCCCCATACAAAACATGTCCCATGATTTTTGGACACATGGTTAGTACTAACTGTGCTCCAACCGTGTGCCCGTGTTTGTTTCTCTTGAAACTGTGTTTTTTGGATCCCAAAGTGTCTAAAACTCATCTGAACACCTAATAAACCTCTCAATATTAAAACCCACTTAAAAAACAATTTTAATTTTTCCAACTCTTATAATTATAGTCCAACGCTTAATTTAAGAGTTTTCCCTACCATTAAATGAAATGATAAAACTCTCTTGGAAATTTCAACCTAGTCCAAAACAAGAGATGTTATAAGAAGGAATATAATTTTATGAACTTAAATAATGATGTTTTATAATCACACCCAATAATTAAAAAAATTAATAATTGTGGGAGGGATGCACTGATCAAAGCCCTCCAGTGTGCATCCCACTTTCCTAATGAAAACTGGGACTAAGCGACCTTTTATCATTTTAAAAAAATGGCCAACAGGTTTCATGGTGTGACCCAAGGGGTCACACCATAAATTTTTAGGGAAAATATCAATTTTATATTTTAACACCATAAACATACTTGGTCCACCCCAAAAAACCCTATTCACAACATGAATCACTTATAACAAAAATTTTCATTAGCCTGGAGCACCCAAACACTTTTCTGATAGCCTCCCAAATCCCTAGGTTAACACTCAATCCTTAAACCATTACCAAAAAATAATTTAATTATGTTTCAACCTTAAAAAATCATTCTAAATTTTTGGTTCTCTAAAAAATCATATATCAAATGGAAAATTCAAATTTTTGTTGAAAATTTCCAACTTGTATAGACATAGGGGTTTACATAGAAGATCCTTTTAAAAAATTAAATTCCAAAGTGTTGAAGAAGATTTTGAGCACAATAAATAGGTTGAATCCATAAATGAATAAATGAATAAGATAAAAAATAATGGTATATAATATCATGTTCCTATGCCCAAGAATAATAACATTATTGGCACAAAATGGGTTTTTAGGAATAAGATAAATGAGAAAGGTGAAGTTGTAAGAAACAAAGCTATACTTGTGTGCAATTGGTACTCACAAATTGAAGGACTTTATTTTTCTACAACATTTTCACTATTATTAGTATTGATACCCTAAAATGTTTCCTTACAATTATAACTCAAAGAATATTTAAGGTATTTTCAAATGGCTATAAAGTCTTCATTTATGAATGGTAATATAAATTTAGAGGTTTATATAGAGAAATATAAGGGTTTTATGATTTATAAAAATGAAAAAAATTAGGTGAATTGAAAAGGTATCTATATGGGTTGAAAAAATACCTAATATCTTGGTATTTTAATATTTATGTGTACCTGAGATGCATGGACTATATGAAAGGGTAGGTGGATAAAAAAATGTATGTGAATAAGGCTAAAACCACATCCCTCATTATGATTGTGTATGATGATATCATTTTTTATAGTAATGAGGGGAATTTGTGTGAAAAAAAATCAATGAAAACATAGAAGTTTTTTGATATGTATTTACTTGGGGAAATTAGATTTTTCATTATTTTGAAAATTATGCATGATGTTGGCCACATGTTCATGTCTCGGTAAAAATATTCAAAGGAATTATTAAAAAGGTTCGCACTAAAGAATACAAATAAGTGTCTCCACCAATTAAATTAGGAATAAATCTGAGTAAATATGGTGAAATAACAGTGTTTAATGAAAAATAATTCCTAAATTTATTTGTTAGACATTTGTTTTTTATTACCTCAAGGCCAGATATTGTGTTTTTTGTTAGTCTTTGTGTTAGGAATCAATCCAATCCAAAAGAGTCACAATTAATAATAGCCAATAGGATTGTAAGATATGAAAAAATATTTCCTAATATTGGATTTTTTATGAGAATAAAAGTAATATATATTTAAAGGGATTCATAGATGCTAACCAGGATGGTTATGTAGGTGATATAAATCTACTTTAGGAGGATCATTCTATGTTTATGGGAGATGTATAACGTGGAATTTCAAGAAGTAATTATTATTCACATATATCTCCACTAAATCCAAGGGTTAAGTTACATCGTAGTATACTATATATATGATATATATGAAAACTCAACTTGAGAATATGCATGATATTACTAAATTTCCACTGGTTAATCTGCTAGATAAACAAATTTAAATAAATTTGTCCGAGAATCAAGTACAATATTCAAGATCAAATCAAGTTGACATAAAGTACCATTTCTTAAAGGATATAGTGGATAAATGAATATTAAAGATATAAATATCATATCCAAGGATAATATTGTTCATATTATTAAAAAACCACTTCTAACTAAGTCTTTTAGAAATATGAGGCTACAAATAGGAGTGCATCCCATATCCCAACATTGAGGTGTTTTTTTTAGTATCCTACCCTCTTTAACTGTGTTTTTCTTTAATACAAAGGGGGATAAGTAATCTTTTTAGGGATAAAAATTATTTCACTTGATTTTTTTGGATCTATTTATTGAGTGAGTGTGGGAAAGTGATTGGACATATCTCAAAAAATTCATGATAGAAGATTCTAAATTGGTATCTGTTATTGATATATTTATGGAAAACATTGATATCTAGATTAAAAACTCTTTTTTATACATTGATCTATCTCACATAGACTTAGAGTTGAGCTATTAATGGATTTTTTTCTTTGAATAAATTGATAACACCCATTTCACAAAATCACTTTGTATTTATAATTATTAAGGGGAATAAGAGATATTTCACATCTCAGTTTCTTTTTATGGATTGGGGGGTATTATTTTGTATTTCATAAGTAGTTCTTGAATAATAAAGGAAATTTAAATATAATGCATTGAAAACAAATATATACGGAGGTGTTGTTGATCCCATTTAAAGACAATGTTGTATTTATTGTTAATAATTGTGTATGAGGATTTGATTCATCTGTTTTAAGCTAAAGTTTGGGGACATATCCCAAGAAATATCCTAAGAAATGTTGAATAGGTTTTTAAGTTGAGTTAAATGATTTATGTATTTCTAATGAATATTTATGATTTTTAAAAATTCATATAAATGATATTAAGGGTGAAAAAATGAGTTACATAACATATTTTGATGATACATAACCAATTTTGATGATATAAAATATATATTAGGAGATTCATAATATTTTCAAATAATATATAAGATATTTAAGCACATAAAGAATAAATGTATTGAGGATTAGACTAAAATGTGAAAAAGTAAATGACCACTCTATTATATGTAATATATTTTTATCATAAAAAATGTTTCAGAGTATATTTAATATATCATAGATATACTGTAAGATTATATCTAAGTGAAAATTGACAAAGTACCAGAGATTAATGTTATATGTAGGATATTTTTGTTAAGACATAATATCTTTAAGATAATTCGTAATACATTACAATTAATATATAATATATCCTATTGGAACATAACAGATTTTCTATAAGCATTTTTCAAAGGGGATGGATTCATAGTAATATGTAAGATAATTGTTCTCTCCACTGTGATATGTAAGATATTTCATACATAAGGTTTTATAGTTTTAAGAAATGAGATAAATATAGAGTTTTAAATGTTATGATTTGGATATGTTATTCAAGTTATAAACATCATGGCATTGAAGGATTGAGATATGATTCAAGATATAATAATAATGATGAAAATTGAGGAAGAAGGTTGTTCCATTATGGGGGTTGCTACACAACTAGGGTTTTTGTATATGTTCATACAGTAATTAGAAAAAATATTTTAATGGAAACCAAATGTGGAAGATTATACTAAGGGGTTGAGATTAATGGGAATATAGAGATCCAAGATTAAAGGAAGCCAACATTGTTGTTTATCATTTTACAACTGTATTTGAATGCATAAAGGATGATAATAAAATAAGTTATCATGAAAGAATATTAATATTCTATTAATGAATTTAATATTTATAATAATATTTAATATGTTGGATCAATAATTATGGAATTTTTAATAATGAGATCATGATTCTGAGGTTGAAGGATTTAAATATTCAAATATGACAATATTACCTTCATGATGATGGTGAGAATAAATATGAAAGTTAAGAAGAATATAATATAGAGATAATGATTTAAAAATTAATTGAAAGAATTTTGAGTGGAGAAAAATAAATGAGTATTGATATATAAGGTTATGAAGAAGAAGTTCAAGATCAAATTATTCCATTTGTGGATCACGTTTAAACTTGTGATCATTATTCTAAGGATTGTTTATATTTTGGTTGTAAAATATTGTTTCTTATTCATGTTTGGTTAGTGACAATAATTTTGATAGGTTCAAGGATAAACCCCTTTCTGTATCTTCTACTTTATAATAAAATAGGATTATTGTGTTCATTGGATAAAAACCGTTATACACTGGGGATTTATTCATCCACCATAGAGTCGAACATTGTTAACAAATTTATCATGTTCCTTTTTGTTCATTTTTGTGAGTTAGTGGGATATATGATGAATAAATAGGTGGGAGATTGTGATTTGGGAGAAAATATTAGCAATTATTCACTCTCATATTACGGTTAATTGAAGTAATTTCTACTGTTAGGTGCATGCATCATTCACAATCAATTCATTGAATGAGATCAATAAATAAAATTTAAAATAAGAATAAATTTATTAAATATGGAAAATGATTTGTTTCATTGAATAAAACTTATCAAGAATGGATATATAAGGATTTATTTAGGATCATACTTGAATAATCCAATTTAGATATAGCGAGATAATATATATTTTGAGATCCTTGAGAAATCTAAATGAGAGAAATAAAGGGAGGACCAAGAGGAGTTGATTCTTATATTCCTTATTTTCTATAAAATAAAATTTCATTCTCTATGAATTATCTTTTATTAGTTATAAAAATAATAATAAGTGGTATCAAATCCATGGTTGGTAAAAAAATACAATTATAATAGGATAATAAGTCATTGTTCCTGCTGCAATTAATTTTTTCTGGTGAGTTTTACGATAGGTACTACGACATGCTATGTTGGTGCCATGTTATCACCCCATAATCAATGAATCTTGACCATTGACACTGATTTAATTATACCCTAATAAATAAAAGTTTTATTTTAATAATCTAGGAGTTGATTCTATCCTTTTCAAACATTATGGATGAACCAATATACTCTATTTTTCAAAACTCAAATCAAAATTTTAAAAAATTTAAATTCAATGTAGGGACTATCCATAAGAGGTATGATCATGTTTAATTCATCAAACTACTCCATTTATAAGTCATGAATAAATTATCTACTCAATTCTAAGGATCTCATTTACCCCATTGAGAATAAGGGAGTTAACATTGATTCCATAAAAGATGTTGAGTGAATGAAACTGAACAAGAATATTGTTAGTCAGATTAACCAATAAATCAATCATAGCTTATACCACTATATTTCTCAAGAAAATAGAGTATATGAACTGTAGATAAAGTTAGAGAATATATAAAATTCAAATACCACTCAAAACAAGATTTTATATTTAAAATTGTTGATAAATCTTCTACTTTTAATTGGAAACTCCGTATCTGAACACACTTGTGAGCTCCAAAGTCAGGTAAATAAATTGATGGATGTAGGTAAGACTCTAAATAAGGAATATCTGGTGAAACACCTACTATGAATACTTCTTTATAGTTGGGATACATTGGTATTCTTCCTTAGAAACTTGTATATTGAAGGGAAACTTACCCCGAAAATCATAAAAGCTACACTATTCAATGAGGAGTCCTGAAGGATGGAAGTGAGTTACACCCAAACATAATATCTCATCCTATATAAGTGAGGGAGATAATAAGGAGGTTGTTAAGGGGTATTAATCAAAGGTCAAAGAAAGAGTAGAGGAAAGTCTATAGATGGTAAGTGGACAATATAAAAATTCTACAATTGTGTCATGGAGGGATGCTTGAAGAAGAAATTCCAAAATTTAATATAAGAGAAGGGCCAAGGTAAAAGGAAATAGAGAAGAAATAAATAATCACACATGATTATCACTAGAGAATTTTCAATTTTCTCCAAATATAAATAAGACAATTTCTTTTACACAACATAATAAGACATGGAATGGGTAGTTGATACTACAACACAATACCATATCTCTCCACATCATGAGTATTTCTTAACTTATCAAGATAGTGACTTTAGAGAAGTAAATATGGGGTATACCAATTTGATAGAGATTTTTTGTATGGGTTATATAAAATTTAATTTTAACATTTTATATATAATGACTATGAAGTATTTTCAGCATGTTATAAGCTTTAATATCAAAATTTTTATAAGGGAAAACCTTTGAAAGAAAAGGATATGAAAATATATTCAATAATGGACCATATAAGATTATAAAAAATATTTATCATCATCATCACTTGAGGACACATATGTGGAACTTTTTACAAAACTGATGTGAAGATATGTATAAAAAACCTAAACATGCCAGAAAGATATTCTTCATCTAGTTTATGGCATAAGAGTCTTGACCACATGGGTGAAAGAGGGATATCAATCCAAATGAATAATAAGTACACCAATGTTTACAAGGATACATCACTATATCATTTAAACTAATTATTATATGAGAATCATCATAGAGTCTTATTCAGCACCACTTCATCGAGGAGATTATAGTTTTTGATTTGGTGAACTTTGATGTATGTGGTCCCTTGAAGGTGGAATCACTGGGAGGCAACAAATATTTCCTAACATTTATTGATGATTCACCTAAAAAGCTGTGGGTATTTTTATTAAAAATAAATGATCAAGTGTTAGAATACATCGATATGTTCCATGCTATAGTAGAGTATGAATCTAGAAGGAATCTAATGTTCCTTTATTTAAACAGTGAAGGAGATGACACATTCTAGGTGTTTGATGCATATCACAGGAGTCAAGTCATCTGATATGAGAGAATGGTCTCATGCACCCAAAAAAATAGAGTTGTTGATAAAATAAACATAACCATCATAGAGAATGCAATGAACATGATGAGTTTTGATAAGTTTCCTATGAAATTACAGGGAGAATATTCTCAAGTTTCATGCTACCACATCAACAAATCACCAGAAGTTCCTATGAATTTTGAGATTCCATAGAATATGTGGTCTAGTAAACACCCATATTACTATCATTTATAGGTATTTGTATGTTTATAATTTTCACATGTATCAAAAGATCTTAAGTAATAGCTTCATATGAGATCTATTTTAGGCATCTTCATTGGATATGGAGATAATGAGTTTAGATATAATATTTGGGAACTGATGTAAAATAAGGTGATCATAAATAGATATGTCATGTTCCTTGATAAAAAGACTATTTAAGACAACCAAAGGCCCATAATATATCAAATATAAAGTGTTTAAGAACCAATTCCCAATCCCACATCTATATTTTCACTACCTACCATTAAAGAGGATGAGGTGAAAGGAGACTCATCAAAAGCAGACCAGGAGGTAGTGGAAGAGTATATTGAGAAAGGGGAGACTAAATAATCTCTATGAGAAGTCATAAATCCATTATAAGAGGTATTTGATGGTGTGCCTCCCAAACCTAACATTTCAAAAGTTTATATATCTACATGAGGAATCCATCAAAATGATATCTAGAATCAAAGTTCCTATTACTGATTGAATAAGGGGATCCAAAAGGATACCAAGAAGTGACATCTCGTAAAAAAACATAATTAATTACACACAATAGAGGATGATATTGATTCATTAATGAAGAACTATACATATGATTTGGTTCAACTACTCAAAGGTAAGAAGGAACTAACAAATAAATGGGTGTTTATGTTGGAGAAGGATTTCAACATAAAGGTGGTCAACCAAAAAGCATAGTTAGTGGTCAAAGGACTATATCAAAATAAAGGAGTTAACTTTAATGAGATCTTTTCACCCATGATGAATATGAATTCAATTCAAGTCATCTTTGTATTGGTGTCTATATTGAACCTGTAGATTGAAAAAATAGATGTGAATAAAACTTTTCTTCATGGTTACTTCATCGAGGAGATCTACATGAAGCTTCTTAAAGGTTTTGAGGTTTCTAGATAAGAAAACATCATGTAAAAATTTAATAAATAAACTATATCGACTAAAATAGTCCCCTAGAAAGTGTTATAATAAGTTTCAATCATTCATGGTGTGTAATGGATATAATTGAAAATAGATAGACTAGTGTGCTTACTTCCAGATATTTTAGGAGGGTAACTTCGTTTCTCTTCAACTTTATATTGATGACATGTTTAACATTGGAAATTAGGAAACAAAGATCACCCAATTAAATAAGGAGTTATATATGTATTTTTATAATAATTAATTAGGAGTGGATCGATATATTTGGGGATGTAGGTCACTCATGAAAAAAAGAGGAGTTTGTTATGACTATCTTAGGATGAGTATGTTAAACATGATTTGAAACATTTCAACATGGATAGAGCCAAACTGGTGAGAATTAATCTTACCCAATCATATTAAGTTGATAAAAAGTTCATTCCTATCATCCAAGGAAGAAATTTAAGAAATTTAGATGATACCATACTCCTTGGTAGTTGTAATAATAATGTACACTGTTGTATTTACAAGGCATGGAGTTTCCCATATAGTGGAAAATGTGAGATATTTTCCTTCTAATTATGGGAAAAAACATTGGGATGTAATCAATCAGATTATATGGTATCTTAAAGATATATTGAAACTATATTTTTTCTATAAGGGATATGATCCATCTAATGAATTTTTTTCTTTGTAAAAATTTGTAATATTTTAATGAATATTTTCATATTTAGGTGTTGAGGTAGTGTGCGATTTTGGGGATTGGGGAGCCTAAATGTTGATTTAATAAAAATATTAAATATATTATATCATGCATCATAGTTTTTATGAAATATTGGAATGAATCATGAATGGGTTATTAAATATAAAATTTGTGACCACTATTAAATCCATAATGTGGGTTTTACCCTATCAGTGATAGAACATTTTTGTGAATCACGTGTTTTCTTTAAGAGAAATCATGGGTGGATAAATAAATAAACATATTTATTAAATGAAAAAATATAAATCCTCATTTATATAAATCCTATTATAAAAACCCCTAGGGTTAGCCACATAACCCTAGGGATTTTAGAGGATCCATTAGAGGAGATCCTTAATGAATGACGGGATCATGGTTTGGTGTTTAGTGTGCTGAGGAGTTTGTCTTCAAAAAAGGAGTTCCTAGATCTCAGAAATGAAAATGACTTAGAACCATTATTCATAAATAATCAATCCAATATTTATGAAGGGATTTTTTATGTTGGTTGAACCCTGATTTTTTATCCCATATTTAACATGAATCAATTCCACAAAAAAATTGATTCATGGGTTGATCCTTCATTTTGAGCCAATTTTTTATCGTCATAGAATTAATAATGGATAATTATTTGATGATACTTGATTACTTTCTTTGTTTAATGTTTTCTATACCAACATATTGGGGCATGTAGATTCCTATTTCAGTAAAAGTATGTGATGGGAAGTGCCCAACTATGCTCTTTTTATGATCGATGATTAATATGAGATTTAACACAATGTTGAACATCATGATCAACAGAATTAAATCATAGAATAAAAAATATAAATTATGATTGAATAAGAGTTATAATCATCATATATTATTTATAATTAATTTAATTAATTAAAGAATTACCACTGTTTTAATTATTTATTCGTTGATGAATTAGGAAATAGATCAGTGTTTATTCATTATTTCATTATAGGAATCAAATGTATATTTCCTATAGATTTTATCCAAACATGTTCCAAGAATCTATAGATGAATCTAAAGTAATCTTTGGCTACTAGAATGACATGTCCTTACTCTTGCATCGCCTGCCTTTGATCGCTTTGAGAACCGCTCCCAAATCGTTCTCCTTGATCCAGTGGAGGATGATTTCTCTCCATTCTTTGGATAGTTCTTGGAGAAGCGAGCTCTCTACACTTGAGAGAATTCTCTAATTCCATTGTTCACAACCTAAAAAATGAATTTAATATTGAGAAAATAACATAACTGGGTTTATATATTGCTAGGGTTAAAATAAAATAACTGCAAAAGTGCCCTTAATTATTTATTTAATACCAAAAAAAACCCATGTCAAATAATAATAATAATATCATTATTTATCGACATGCACTTAATTGAAAATTATAATTAAATATTATTTAATAAAATAATATTCAATATTTATTATTTCTCATGGGACCTAAAATCTCAATCCTCCATTCCTTCATAATATTGATCAGGCCTTGAAAAATGTATATTTATTTATTAAATAAATATCACTACATTATTCACCAATAAATAAATATTATATTTACTAAGATGGAAAATAAATATTTATATGTGACCAAGCACACATGAATAATTATTAAGCCATGTATGGGAGTAATATTAATTCAACCTATTAAATAAATAATAATAATATATCATTTAATGGAGATTTTGTATGCACTTAGTGTGTGACCCTCTAGGCCTCTTTCTTAGTGGAATTAGGAAAAGTAGCCTAAATTCTAAGGTTAACATATGACAACACACCAAAAAACCCATAAATAAAGAAGTTAATACCTTAAAAACATAATACCTCATAAGAACACTTACTATGTAATATAATCATTTTATCATGATATCTCAAATCAAGCAGGTTGTATGTCGGTGCCATCAACCTATGTGGTCGATGTCTATTTCTGTGACTTTACAAAAATAGAAATTTCCTATAGAACACCATGACCATGGATTTATTTAAAAAATGTCATTTCCATAAAAGGGCATGAGATATCAACTTCCTTTAAAGAATAGAAGGGACAAATCCTTTCTCTCATTATTCATTAATGCAATATTAATTGTGATGCACCCAAAGTATCCTACTTTTCTATGAACATATAATGTCATTGTTTTCATCAATACATCAAATTACATGACTCATAATACTCATTAATAATAATCATAAAGTCTAAGAAACAATACACGCATCCTCATATAGGAAAATCCAATGACACATATAAATGATGATTTCCTATTGGGGTCTCATTATATTAATTTTCTATAGGATATTACCAAGGGTGTACACTATGAGAAGATGCCTTAAATTCCTACAAGTCTCCACCCCTAATATCCTATATAATTTGTGTCCCTTAAATTATATCATTCGGCTATAGAACATATATTCAAGAATAGTGTCATAGCACTTCCAGGTTCTCATCAAAGTGGGGAACTGCTAGGACCTTTTATTGTGACAACTACTCTTAGGACATTATCACATACTATGCTATATAGAAAAAAAATAATGATGTGGTAAATAGTTTATTAATATTCAAAACTAGTAATTCAGGGTTATCATAAAGTATAAAGAAGTTGGTTATAGGGAACCGACTCCATAAAACTCCCACTTACACTAGAGACAATTGCTGACAACATTCAGTCTTATAGCTCTCGCATGATACACATTATTCTACTAAGATATGAGTTTATTCAATGGGTCCATCACATTCTCTTAAGTTGGTACTCTGCTCACTGCAACTTCAACCCTCTGATATAAATCCCTCAAGAGGTGATACTTCCAGATTATATGATTTTTCCGTTGGTGTGACCTTGTATCTTTTGAAAGATCCACCATTATAGTATTATCAAAATAAAATGTGACAGGGTTTTACTTCTTGTTACCACATCAAGATCCTAAAAAAATTATGAATCCAAAAAGATTCCTTGGATATATCAAAAGCTTCTATATACTCAAACTTTGCTGTAGAATTAGAAAAAACTGGCTACTTTGAACTCTTCCATCTCACAGCTCCTCTGTTGATATATAAAAAATATCCTAATTTCAAATTAAGATTTTTATTATTTATCTAAAAACTATAATTAGTATAACCTATGAAAACCATATCCTCATCTCCTCCATACACTAGGAACATATCCTTAGTTCTTCTCAGATACTTAAGGATAGCCTTAACATCAGTCCAATGTTGTTCTCCTAGATCTACTTGATATCTACCTACCATGATCTATGCAAAAATAACATCAATTCTAGTACATAACATGGAATGAATGATTGATACTATTTCCAAATCATATGGGATCTTATTCATCCTCTCTTTATCATGTTGTGTTTGAGGATACATTTTCCTAGAAAGAAGTAAATCATTTAACCCAGGAACCAATCCCTTATTGGATTGTTCCATATTAAATCTCTTTAATATATGGTCAAAATATGTACTTTGGATTAGTCAAATCAGTCTCTTGGATCAATCATGAATGATCTTGATCCCTAGAATATAGGCTAAATCGCCTAAGTCCTTCATGGAGAAACACTTGTTGAACCAGTCCTTAATTGACTATAAGACTGGTATATCATTTTTAATAAGTAATATATCATCAAAATATACTACTAGGATAATGAACACATTCCCACTAAACCTCTTATAAATAAATGACTCGAATTATTTATGTATAAAACCAAATTCTCTGATGGATTCATCAAATCAAATGCTCCATGACTTAGATGTTTGCTTCAATCCCTAAATGTATATATGCAACTTGAAAATTCTTTCTTGGATCTCCTAGAGTCACAAACCCTTTTGGTTGTGTCATATAGACATCTTCCTGAAGGTTCCCATTAAGGAATGATGTTTTTAAATTCATCTTTCAAATATCATAGTCATGGAAAGTTGTTATATATAGTATACTTCCAATGGATTTAAACATAGAAACTGGAGAAAAGGTTTCATCTTATTCAATTCATTGATGTTTTTTAAACTCATTATCTAATAGCCTTGATTTATAGTTATTTACTTTACCTTTCATGTCTAGTTTCCTCTTTAATACTCATTTTCATCCAATAGGACTTACATCAACTGGAACATCAATTAGAATCAAAACTTGGTTATGATACATGGAATCCATTTTAGAAATCCTGGCCTCTTTCCATCTTACAGCTCCTAATCTCTCTAATGCATCCTTATAGGTGATAAGTTCATCATTTTCAACTAATAATTAATCACCATCTTTGGTGACTAGAAAATATTATCTCTCTAGTTCTCTTACCTCCCTTACACTCCTATGCAGTAGTTGTGTTTCAGGAACTACTTATTCCATGGGGACTTATGAAATCTATTCCTATACCAACTCTTGTCTATATTGAGAATCAATTTTCATTGAATTAAATATTGATCCCACTATCCTTTTGAGGATGTGATACTTATTATAAAATATGACTTATCTGGAGAAAATCAATTTCTTGTCTGAGGGTTTGTGTAGGTAGCATTCCTTTATTTCCATAGGATACCACATAAAGATACACTTTGTGCCTCGGGGTGGTAGTTTGTTTCATGAGAGGGCCTTAACAAATACCTCACAACCCCATACATGTGTATGTGAAAAAATGGGTTTCTTTACACTCCATAACTCAAAGGTAATTCTATTTTTTAGTTGGAACTTAGTTTAATGTGTATTCCACAGTTTGTAATGCATATCCCCAAAAGGATAATGGAAGATCTGCATGACTCATCATCAACCTTACCATGTCCAATAAAGAACAATTCCTCCTTTCACTAACACCATTCCACTATGGTGTATAAGGTGGAGTGAGTTGAGATATAATCCCAAAATCCCGTAGAAAGTTGATGAACTCTTGGTTAAGATAGTCATCACCTTGATCCGATCGAATCATCTTTGTCTTCTTACTAAGCTGATTCTCTACTTCATTCTTTAATTCCTTGAACTTCTCAAAGGACTTGAACATATACCCAATTATGTAAATATATCCATATCAACTCAAGTAATTAGTAAATGTTATGAAGTATGAATATCCACCTCTATATTCTACTAGAAATGGTCCACACACATCAGTGTGTACCAATCTTAAAAGTTCTATGGCCCTTTCATCTTGTCCACCAAATAGTGGTTTTGTCATTTTTCCTTGTAAAAAAGCATGACATCTATCAAGTGGTTTTAGCTTAGAAGATTCTAAATAGCCTTCTTAACATAGATTTTTCAAATGCTTCTCGTTTACATAACCAAGATGGTGATGTGAAATTTGGGTGTTATATGAGTCGTTATCAGTTTCCAACACTTAGTTTTCGTAATATAATAGATAAAGAGAATTATTTAAATGTGTCATACCATAACATATGTTGTCCTTATAAAATAAAAAAATTTATTTCCAAACATGAAAATAAATGCATCTGCATCTAGGCATGATATAGAAATTATTTTCCTAGTTACTGTAGGTACAAAATAACAATCTATTAAAACCAAAATCATTCCCATTGGAAATGAAAGGTGGTAGTCACCAATGGCTAGAGCATACAAACTTGAACTATTATCATCTCTTATATCCACTACTCCTATTGAAATATTATAGAATCTACTTTGTTCCTACATTTTTATACTAATGTGAGTACAAAAAACTATATATAATACCCAATGTGTAGAAATAGAAATATTTCACTTGATAACAAACACAATTGTAGATTCCCATTTTTTCTAGGTGCAGTTCCTCTTCCTGTGTCCTGGCTTTGCACATGAAAAACATACTGCCTCCTTTCCCTTACCCTGCCTCTGAATCTTATTCTTCTTGGAAGGATGACACTCGGGAACTTTAGGATTTTTATAAGTCATGGGTCCCTTTTCATTGTTCTTAATTTTCTTATTCACCGTAAGGACCGTGAGTTTATCTTTCCTTATATCCTTTTCCACTTGGTAAAATAATGTAAGAATTTATAAAATAATCTTCTCATTGTTTCTCATATTGTAATTAAAAATAAAACCAGATAATCCCTTGGATAGTGAAGAAAGTATGAGATCTATATACAACTCATTTGGGAATTTATTTCCTAAGATGTCCAAGAATTCAATGTAGACAATAATCCTGACTACATGGGGCCTGACTGGCATAGAATCTCCAATATTAGTTGTTAACAAATCATTATATATCCCATACCTCTCTTGTATTTCCTTCTCTTTATAGAGATCTTGAAGGTGAGAAATCATGATATATGCATCCATGTCCTCATTTTTCTTCAAAATATCATTGTACATAGATGATAGCATGAAACGCTAAACATATATGGCATCATTTAGATGTTTCTCATAGAGATATATCTCTTCACCACTTACCTCATTACTAGGCACAACTGGAAAATGTTCTTCCAGCACATATACTTTTCTTTTCATGGAGAAGGACGACACATAGGCACCTTTTCCATCCTTAGAAATTTGTGCCTGTAAGAAGGTTTCCCTTCTCAAGTATGAATCACAATGATATTTTTGAATTCATTTTAATGATGTTTCTTAAAAATAAGATAAGTAGAATTCTAGAACTTTATCTTATAAAATTTAGACAAATAAATAAATATTATATTCATCAGTCTCTCACTATTTTATTGAAACCCAATATCCTTGACCATTGGCTTCATAATATCTTATTTCTTGTACATCCTATTGTAAAGTATCCATATTCTCTTTCTCATTGCCCAAACTTTTTTTGGTCAAGCAACTTGAATGTTTTTAGGTAGGAATTCCAAATTCCAAATGTATTAACTCATAGTTCCTTGATCTGCTAAGTGGACTCCCCAATCCTAAAATCCTTAATTTTGATTTCCTTAACCTTTTCCTCTCAATTACATAAATTCCTGCTTTGGAAGTCAACCCTTAATGTGAACCAAGTTAATTCAACCCAAAGCCTCAAGTTAAAATTCCATTATAATTGAAATCACCCCAACATTGGTTGGTCAAACACTTTGAACAATGGTTTTATTTTAACTAAATTAATGGAAGTCTAAATTGACATAATATTTTATTGAGGTATTCTATCCTTTTATCTGTAAATTTAAAATTTATTATCTTTATCTCATGCTTGTTAAAATTAAGTAGATTTACTTAAGTGATTAACCATGTCTTAGATAATATTTACACATAAACTAATTTATTTTAGTTTTATCTTGCATACTTGTTGATTTCATTAATTTTGTGATTGTGAAAAAACATCCATAATGAAATAACCATGAAACCTGAAAAAAATAAAATAATAAAGGTCATGATCATGATATTTTATGAGTAGCTAGTTTATCTTGCAGCTGATAAAATAATTTTTGACCTAGGGGAAAAACATCTTGAACCAATCAAGGTTCATGTTGCAGCTTTCCACATGTCTACCTTTCCATCTATGTATCTCGTTGGATTGGTTTCATCTCAGGTTCAAACTTGAACTTCCTCCACTAGCATGGGATCTCCATCCATTACATATGATTTTACTCACACGTAGGTGAGGGGAAAAGGTTTAGATAAAATAAACCATGGACATGCTTGCCCAACACAATGAAATGAGAGAAGGAACACAAGCCAACAATTTAATTTAATAATAAATTAAATGAAATCAATCACATACAAAGGTCTGGCCTAGCTCATTATCATCCATATGCATGCAATGAAATATGCAATTAATAAAACTACCATTCAATTCTTAATCATTTTTATTTAAGATAAATCACGCTTGAATAAATTAATTATCACCTTTAATTAATAAATAATTTTATCTTAATTTTTATTTGAATTTCCTTGATATTATAATCCATTATAATTTTAAACAAATTAAATAAATTCATTTAAATTAACTGTGTACATAAATTAACCTTTGAGGCAACACATTGAATACCCGTCTGATCCTTCCCAACATGTATTATACTCATATATTATATTACTCTTGTGACATATGGAATACATGACTTATCACTTACTTTTAAAATATGTAATTAATATATTATAACATGAATTACATGATTTTTCAGTCACATGTTATGATTAAATGAACATAGAGTAGAAAATTTTAATAAAAACCATACATGATATGCATATCTAAACATTAAATAGACATTAAATAAACATTTAAATATTTATTTATATTAAAACCTATCACATGGAATGTCCTATATTTATAACCACATGAAAGTACATATCTCAAGTTTTAAATAGTAAAATAAATAAATTTAAAATATGTTTAACTTGGTATAAGTTCACTGTGTGTAGATCTAATCTAAATGGCATGTACACCTCTCACCATATATCCGAGACACATGCCTAGGTACTCATCATGTAATCTATGCCTCATAAAATTTGGAGTACCCAGTGTGTCCAATGGGCCACATGTTGTGTGAACTCCAAGTTACATGGTCACCAGTAAGGTAGGCCATATATGGAATAAATGGCCCATATATGACTCAAAGGGAATACAAGCCATGTATGTGGGCTACACTGTGTGTAGTAAAACTGACTATGCACCATTAAATTATGGTCAACATGTGGTGCATTAAGTGTATAGTTAATAAAATAATCAATGCATAATATTGAATTCATTTCCAAATCAATTCTGATGCATTGAACCTGTTTACATGGAATGTACCTCTAGTTACGGGGCGTGTAGTTTGTTGTTGTTATGCCAGAAACCTTGGAACCTCCGAATGAGTTCCTCGATTTTAGTTTAATCATAAAATTAATCATCTCGATTATATCTATGAGAAATGAAGGAGTAAGAATCATATCTTGTTATTCATATTATGAGAACGATCAAACATGAATTGAAAAGCTAAATTAAAATGCATAAATCACCAATGATCTATAAAGAATTATAAAGAATTATGTGACCTATTTGATACCACTTGTAGGTTTTAGGTGTAGTGGGAGCGTGCGATGGGAAGTGTCGAACTCTGATTTTTTTCAATGATCGATGATTAATACGAGATTTAACACAACATTGAATGTCATGATAAATGGAATTAAATCAATGAATTTTTAATGTCCCAGATTTTCTGTGTATTATTTTTTAAAATATTATATAGAATTATTTCAAGACTTGTATTTGCGACGACGTGCGATTTAGAGGCCTGGAGTGCCTGAATAAATGTTTGAAATAGATTAAAATTTTAAATAGCGTACATGATCAGTTTTCCTGAAAAAGTGGAATAACTTTTAAATAGGTTCTTGTATCATAAATACAAGGTAACCATTGCATTAAAAGGGGTGACATTACCTTGGGTAGGTCCTGACACTGACTTACGCGGGTTGGCTTCAAAATTTAGTTTTTGGTCATTTAAGAAAATAAAATAAAATAAAATATTTACTTTATTTACTTTACGTCAATGTACCGACAATAGATTTTAAATAATATATTAAAAAGAATCTCTAGGGTTGGCAGCATAACCCTGAAATTCTCTAGAGGTGTGGATAGGAGACCCCTTAGAGAAACCTCTTGACAACAGATGACAACAAATCAACCGTTCGTGAATCACAGTGCCAACAGAGTTAGAGGATCTTGTCAATGATAGTAGTGTAATCCCTCTTCATCAGTGATCGATCCTAACCCAAGGTAGTGGTTGTGATTTCAATTCTTCCTTCCCCTTTCTTAGATTCAAATAATGAATGCAGATCAACCCGTGAACAAGTTGACCCATGGATCGTTCATTCTTGTGGGAGGGATTTTTATCGGGTTTATTTTGGGGAATTGATCCATGTTTTATTTGATTTATTTTTATTTTCTCCATTACATCCTTCTAACGGGAGTAGATCAACACTGTGATGAATGAAAGTGGAGGTTTTTTCCTCAATTAATTATTTGGATTTCTTCTCCCCTTTTTGACCCTGTGTTATTCATGGGGTCTTGAACAATGGATCATTGTGCATCCGTTTCACAATACAACGATCCCAAACTCAAGATCCGACATCATGAAGACCTAGTGGAGGTGCGGGAATGATGGAAGGTGATGAATCAACCTAGATCATAAGAAATAGTTCTTCAACCGTTCTTCACACATATTATAAAAACGCATTCTCGGAGTCGATCGAAGGCCGAAAAATGACTGTTTTGATGTTATCAAGGTAGTATGACTTCAGATATTTATTTTCTAGGTGATCAGATGGCCGAATAGAGGGATAAAAGATCACCTGAGGTGCGCCGGAAAAGAACTCGAGTTCTGTAAATTCTCAAAGAACACAGCGTGTTCTCTAAATAACACGGTGTGTAGGGCCAACCCTATAATTACTAGGGTTTCACGATGCAGGAAGTGATGAAATGGAATGTGAAAACTTTAACATGGAATGTGGGTCCTTACGTGGGACTTGGCGTGTATCTCAGATGATACACAGACACAGTATGGAGTACACGACATGTACTCCACCACATGACCTGACCAGGCCGGATATGAGGGGCACCCTGTGTACCGGTACATGGCTTGGTATACATGAGTTGAAGTTGTGTATGGGCACACTACTAATGTACATGGAGCCTACCTCAAATAATAGTTCATGGTGTTTCACTCTCTTACACACCATGTATATATCTTTCCACACAACATGCTCTTCAACATGGGCCATTGTACACAGGCAGTACCCGAGGTTAGAGGACATAGTGTGTGACCTTTCTACACACCATGTAGTTTTCTGTACATGGATTGATCTTCTTTTCCACTATTCCTTGGATAGGTCTTATTTGGGTTAGTTACCCCCTTTGTTCATTTTCTTTAATGTCAGGTATTATTTTCTATTCATATGTTTATGACCCCTTTAGCAGGACCTTCCTGGATAGATTCAGAGTCCCTCCGAGAGGCCCAGAGTGAGATCATCTATCCATTATTGTACCCTAAGTAGAGTTAGGTTATCAACACAACCAATCCTACCGGACATTATTCCTATACTTATTAGGTGAAATCTGTAGGATTCGTGGTATAGGGCAAGGCCCTGGTAGTGATCCTCATCCATGTATCATGATCTTTCCCACTCAGGACTAAATTATCCTAAAATGAGTATATCATGATCTTCTAGACTCCGGAGTGAGTTCTCCCAAAATGAGTCTATCTATATATATATATATCTATCTCTATCTCTCTTTCATGAAAATTCCTAAAAAATAGTACTTCTCTAACATACATCATCAGGGTTATCAGACTCAAGAGTGAGTTCTCCTGGATGAGTGTTTCATGAATCTTCAGACTGAATTCCTAGTGTGGGTATGCGGTCATTATGAATTACCTCTAGACTATGGTTCTGGGTTTTTTAAGTATATTTGGATATGTTTCTATTGTTATATGTTCTGTAGACATATACTATGTATAGTTGATTTTACCTTTACTTTGTGTATTTCTTTGTGGTTTTGGGGGTCCTCTACCGAGTATTGTTATACTCACCCCAGCATGGGCTTTGCTCACACATGTCATGTATTGTGTAGACGATCAGCCTTTTGACAGAGTCAAGGGTGGACTAGGACCGAACCGAGATTTTTGAGCTTCCTTACTAGCTGAGGTGTTCCTATGGCTACGAGCATCAGTCCCAATACCTATTTCTTTATTACAAGTTGGACTTATAATTTTTAGACTCTTTCTTTTGGTGGGATTGTATTATATCCTAGTTTACATTCCACACTTTACATTCCATCATACTCTTTTGGTTGGGTTTATTTGTATGCATGCATTTTGTTCCTTATTGGGTTTTTTACATTTCATAATTTATGGTCTTGGAGATGTGTGTGTGTACAGGTACTTAGAAAATGCCTCCCATGTTAGTGTTATGCCTACTCAGTGCTAGTCCCAGCCCCTCTCCTATTGGAGGTGAGCTTGGGGAGTCGTAGAGTGGTCCCCACTGGGACGGGTCATGAAAGAATGGTATCAGAGGTGTTCAATTCTACTTTAGGACTGGGAGTCTATGTGGTTGGTTTGGGGAAATAGTGTTAAATGTTTCGAGTTTGGCTTTCTGACCAGGGACTCCAGTGTTGGTGCGGCGGCTGATATATCTATACACTAGGACTCTGATAAACTACTTTTTGACTTGTTACATGAGAACATTAGTTGTAGGAAATACAGTGGTACATGAAACATATAGGAATGGGTTGTGGTTCTATGTCCTTCTTAACTCATCTATCCAGATATACTCAGTGATCGTGGTACATATTGTTTTCGTACAAGATTCCTCTACGATACATACCGTCTAGGGTTCTGTATCTCAATCATGAGGGTGATCCACTCAGTGATGATGCTCTAATATAGGGGTCAGTTCCCCAGATGACACATCTGGGTGGTGCACCAGCTGTGCCCCCACCTGTAGAGTATCACATGGTACCCGCAGTACTAGTGGATGAGGTTTGTTGGATGAGTATGCCTCACAAGTTTTAGCAGCAAAGACCCCTTAGGTTTGAGGGTGAGCCTAACACACATGCGTCCGAGGATTGGCTTGAGGCTATGACCTGAGTTTTCCATATAGTCAAGATACCAGCAGATTAGATGTTGGTCTCAGTGGCGATCTTTCTTCACAGTTCGAAAGGATGGTGGTGGGGTTTAGTTACCCAATCATACTATGAGGTGACCCTTTCGTGGCTGGAGTTTGAGAACCTTTTTAGAGAAGAGTTATCACCTTACAAGATAAGGGATATGTTTATCCAAGAGCTTATACATATCTGATAGGGATACATGTTGGTATCTGAATAATCATCGAGGTTCACCAATCTCTCTAGGTACTCGATGGATATGGTACGAGATCAATACTTCAGGGATCAGACCTTTGAATGAGGTATGCATGGAGACATTTGGGCTTGTGTTACCCTATTGATATTTTTTACATTTGTTGGGGTGCTTGATAAAGCTTTGGTGGTCGAAGGTTTCTTGGATAATTGGATACAACTAGTGGTTTTTATCAGTAGGCAAGCAGGATTATAGACCTCGATAGTAGGTAGCTGATGTTAGTCTCAGAAACCTGGATGTGGGAGATGTTTCAAGAGAAAGTCCCAAAATAAAGGACATGCAATTCAAGGATTTCAAGGCGGGTCCAATCATCCTAGAGAGAGGTGGTGATTTGTATGTGATAGATGGGGAAATATATCTTGAGATTGTCTAACCCATCATGATGCTGATAGGAAGACAGTGAGTATACCACTAAGGTAGAGATAGTGACAAAAGTAGGTAGATCTGTAGGGAAGAATATGTGGCAGAGGAGCTGGGAGTGTAGTAGGAGGTGTTCAACACTTTAATGTGTTACCACCCCCACCCCCAGGTAGTCCATGACAAGCTCATGGAGCTAGAGGATAGGGGCAGGGATAACTACATATTTTCATAGTTTGTGACCCAGGAGCTTCAAGGATGATTTGAGGTACAATATGTGTCTTTTTCAACTTTAACTGCCTTTGATAGACAAAGGTGTTAGTCATTCCTTTATTTCCACATATCTTAATTAAAAATTGAAGATTCTATTTAAACCAGACTTTAACCTCACATATGGAGACCCCTACTAGAGGAGACCCAATGATCATGCGCTAGTTCTGATAGTACAACCCGACTCTTGGAGGTGAGATTTTGGGTTGGGATCTCTTGGTAGCGATGTCAAAGCCTTACAATGTCTTTCTTGGTATAAATCTGTTATCTTCGGTCCATTCCTAGATTTATTGTTTTAGGAGAAGGGTATGGTGTGTCTGTAATGTTGGAAATGAGGTTTACCATTCTTGGTGAAAAGAAAACCCAGGCATCATGTGATGAACTTAGGCATGAGAGGGGGGTGACCAATGGCTCATCAATTGGCCAGCCTGAAAATTAGAGCAGTGGATGTTATGAGTTCCTAGTTTCCAGTAGTACTAGCGGAGAGCAAGGATGTATTCCCTGAAGATGTCCTAGGATCACATCCCCACCAATATATTGACTTCTACATCGACTTGCACCCTGTGATGACTACGATATCCTCACCAACATATCAGATGGGTACTGTAGAGTTTTGTGAGCTGAGGGTGTAGTTGGAGGACTTTTAAAGGAAGGACTTCGTAAGACCCAGTTTTTTACCTTGGTCGGACCCAATTTTGTTTTCCAAGAAGGTCAATAGGAGCTTAAGGTTGTATGTGTATTTCTCATGCTTAAATATTGTGACCGTGAAGAGTAAGTATCCACTATTGAGGATAAATGAACTCTTCAATCAGTTAAGAGGGGCATGATGGTTCTCGAAGGCTAACCTTCAATCAGGATATCCCCAACTTCAAGTACGAGACACAGATATACTGAAGATGGATTTCAGACATTGGTATAGTAATCATGAGTACATGGTGATGCCTTTTTGTGTGATGAATTCCCTAGCAGTGTTCATGAGACTCATGAACTAGATATTCCATCCTTACTTATACTGGTTCATGGCAGTGTTCATCGAAGATATCCTTGTTTACTCGGTGTTTGAGGAGGAGCACGCGTGGAACCTATGGATGGTTCTAGATGTACACTGAGAGCACCATATTTATGGGAAACTCTCAAAGTACCAATTTTTTAATTAAGGTAATCCACTTTCTAGGACATGTTATCTCAATGGATGGATCGGTAGTGGACCCGACCAAGGTGGTGGTGGTGTTTTCATGGAAGCCACATAGGTGCGTAACAGAGGTTTAGAGCTTCCTTGGGCTGTAAATATATTACCATAGATTCATACTTGATTTATCTAGGATATTATCACCCATGATATCTTTAACTCGAAAGGGGAATCCTTTCATGTGGATGAAAAGATTTCAGCATGCTTTTCAGTAGTTGAGGCAGAGTTTAATGAGAACCCCAATCTCAAGGTTGCTAAGGGAAGGTGTCAAGTATGTAGTTTTTTGCAATGCATCAAGAACCAGGTTGGGTTGTGTCCTGATGTAGAGGAAAGTGGTGGATGTCTGTGGTTTGTGCTAGTTGAGACCACATGAGAAAAACTACACAACCCATGATATTGATTTGATAGCGGTAGTCTTCGTATTGGAGATGTGGTGACACTACCTGATGGGAGAGTGGTTTATCATCTACTCTGATCAAGAGATTTTTAGGTGTATCTTCTCTCAGAAGAATTTGGACTTGATACAGAGGTGATGGATAGAGTTCCTCTAGGATTATGACTTTGAAATTTTTTTATACTCTTGGAATGAGGAACATGGTGTAAGATACTCTCGGCAAGAGATCTAGTTCATAGATTCTAAGCGAGGCAATGGAGAATTTGGCATCATCCCTGTTATCCTTCATGGATGGAGATGTTGTAACTTAGATACAGCCAGTGGTTGTCACCCCCCACTCTTATGGAGAGTCAGGGAGGCACAATGTGGGGATACTAACTACATGACCTTACATGCTCTGATGTCCACAGGGAATGCTCCTGATGGATATTCATAAGGTGGGTATCTTGTCATTCTTTTCAGAGGACGCTTAGTTGTATCAGTGGTGTTGTGGGAGGAGGTTCTATGATATTTTCATACATCCCCTTTTTGATGGTACATCCAGATGTGGTGAATATTTACCAAGACCTATGATGTTAGTTCTGGTGGGTAGGAATGAAGAAGGGAGTTTCATAGCTTGTCTCTCTATGCCTTACATGCCAGTAAGTGAAGGCTGAGCACCAAGTTCCAATGGGTTGGTATCAACCCCTTGAAGTGATAGAGTGGAACTAGGATGGAATATCAGTGGACCTCATGACGGTTGTACCACATACATCTAGGGGATGATTACATCGGGGTGATCATTAACCATCATACCATGTCAGACCATTTCCTGGATATCTGAGAGTTGAGTTCAGTAGAGGGTTGAGGCACCTCTACGTGCTAGATATAGTTTCGCTTCACAGAGTGCCATCAACAATTATTTCAAATCGCAATTCTATTTCTACGTCCTAGTTGTGGAAGGGATTACATGAGGTGGTTGGGACTCGGTTATGCTGGAGTACAATGTTCCACTCACAAAAAAAGGTCTTCAAAGTTCGAGGAAGGAGACCGTGTGTTCCTTCAGGTCCCAACTCGACCTAGGTTGTGGAGATTTGGACATGGTGACAAGTTATCTTTTGGGTTCATCGACCCTTTTCAAAAAAACTAAATAGATTAGGTGAGGTGGTGTTCCACCTAGCTCAACCCCCATAGTTTCTTTGAGTACATGATGTCTTCCACATGTCATAGTAGATTAGGTACATGCCTAACCCATCACACATTATCTACTTAGGCGAGTTGGATGTCAAGGATGGAGTGACTTTTGCTAAGTACCCAGTGGAGATCAAGGATCGGTAGGAGAGTATCCTTTATGGGTGAGTGATTCTCTTAGCATAAGTCCAGAGGTAGCACAGGAATCTTCATGAGAGCACGTGGAAGTGGGAGGCTCAAATTCATGTGCAATACCAACATCTTCTTGAGTAGCCTTTTGTTTTGGATTTGAAGGATGTAAATCCCTACGGTGGGGAGAATGTAATGTCTCAGATTTTCCATGAATTATTTTTTAAAATATTATATAAAATTATTTTAAGACCAGGATTTGTGATAGCATGTGATTCCAAGGCACAGAGTTCCCGGATTAAATGTTTTAAATATATTAAACTTTTAAATAGAACGTGCGAGCGGTTTTACTGAAAAAGTGGAATAAATTTTAAATGAGTTCCCAGATCATAAATATAATGGAACCATTTCATTATAAGTAGATACTTTACCTTAGGTGGGGCCTAACATTTATTAGAATGGGTTGGCTATAGAAGTTAGTTTTTGGACGTTTATGGAAATAAAATAAATTAAAATATTTATTTTATTTACTTTGCATCAACACAACGATGAGATATTTTAAATAAGATGTTAAAGGGAATATCCAAGGTTATCCACATAACCTTGAAATTCTATAGAGGCGTGGAGAGGATACCCCTTATAGAAACATCTTCACAACAAATGGAAACAAATCAACCATTCATGAATCGCGGCACCAACGGAGTTAGAGGATCTCACAGATAATGGTAATGTAATCCCTCTTTTTCAATGATCGATCCTAACCTGAGGTAGGGGTTTTTAATTCAATTATTCCTTCCCTATTCTAGGATTAAAATGATGAATTCAGATCAACCCATGAACAGGTTGACCCACAGATCGTTCATTCTTGTGGGAGGGCCTTTTATCAGGTTTATTTTTTGGGAATTGATCCATATGAGACTTGATTTATTTTGATTTTCTCTGTTTGATCCTTCTAATGTAAAAAGATCAAATACATGATGAATGATAGTGGAGGTTTTCTTCTCAATTCATTATTTTTATTTCTCCCCACCTTTTTGACCTCGCGTTCTTTGCGTTCTTCACGGGGTTATGAACAATGGATTGTTGCACGTTCATTTTTCAACACAACGATCCCAAACTCAGTATCTGAAAATGTGAAGACCCAATGAAGGTATGAAGATGATGGAAGAATATTAATTGACCTAGATCATAAGAAATTTTTTTTTGAATTTTCTTCGCATGGATGATTGAAACACGTTCTTAGAGACGATCGAAGGCCCAAAACCTAATGTTTCAGTGTTATCATGGTGGGATGACTTCAGATATTCATTTTCAAGGAAATCAGATTTCCCAATAAATGAATTTAATATCACCCAAGGAACTCCAGAAAAGAACTGTAGTTCTGTAAATTCGTGAAGAACACGACATATTATCCAAAGAACATGGTGTGTGGGGTCGACCCTACGATGGCTAGGGTTTTGCGATGCAGGCAGCGATGAAATGGTGTGTGAAAACTGTAACACAGTGTGTGGGTTCTTACAAAAGACTCAATGTGTATCTGATATGATACAAAGAAATTGGGTGGAGTACACAACATGTACTCCACCACACAGCCAAACTAGGCCAGATACGCGGGTCACCCCATGTACCGGTACACAGCTTGACAAACACGGGTTGAAGCCGTGTATGGGCACACAGCCAACATACACAGAGCCTCCCCTGGATAATTGGACATGGCATGTCACTCTCTTACTTGTTGTGTATATATATTTCTCCATGACATGGTCTTCAACATGAGCCATTGTACACGTGCAGTACCCGTGGTTAGAGGATACGACGTGTGACCTTTCTACACACCGTGTACTTTTCTGTACATGGCTTGATCTTCCTGTCCACTATTCCTTGGACAAGTTTTATTTGGGTTAGTTCCCCAATTTGCTTGTTTCCTTGAATTTCAGGTATTTTTTCCTATTTATAGGAGTATGACCCCTTCAGCGGGACTTTCCTAGATAGAGTCAAAGTCCCTCTGAGAGACCTGGAGTGAGATCCTCTATCCATTATTGTACCCTAAGTAGAGTTAGGTAATTGGCACGACCAATCCTAGAAAACATCAATCCTCTACTTAGTAGGTGAAATATAGATGATTTTTGTTATACTCCATGGCCCTTGTAGTGATCCTCATTCGTGCATCATGATCTTTCCCACTCAAGAGTGAGTTCTCCTAGAATGAGTATATCGTGATCTTCCATAATCAAAAGTGAGTTCTCCCGGAATGAGACTATATATATAGATATATGTTTATCTATATATCAATTTATCTATCTATCAATATATCTCTCTATATCTCTCATGATGATTCTTGACAAACAGTACTTCTTGGACGGACATTATCAGGGTTATCAGACTCTGGAGTGAGTTCTCCCAGATGAGTGCTTCGTGAATCTTCGGATTGAATCCCTAGCATGGGTATGAGGTATTTATGACTTATCTCTAGACTATGGATCTGGGTTTTGAGTATATCTGGATATGTTTCTCTTGTTATATGTTATGTAGACATATACTGTGTAGAGTTTATTGTACCTTTACTTTGTGTATTGCTTTATGATTTTTGGGGGTCCTCTACGGAGTATTGTTATACTCAACCCTAGACAAGATTTGATCGCACGTGTTGTGTCTTATGCAAACAAGTGGCCTTTTGATAGAGTCTAGGGTGGACCAAGACCAGAATGAGCTTTATGATCTTCCTTACAGGTCAAGTTATTTCTATGGCTACGAGAAGCAGTCCCATTACCTATTTCTTTCTTACAGGTTGGACTTTTATTTTTTAGACTCTTTCTTTTGGTGGGCTTGCATTCTGGCCCAGTTTACTTTCCATACTTTACATTCCATTATACCCTATTGGTTGGGTTTAGTTGTATACATGAATTTTGTTCCTTACTGGTTTTTTTACATTTCATAATTTGTGGTCTTGGAGATGTGTGTGTGTGTATAGGTACTTAGGAAATGCCTCACATGTTAGTGATATGCCTACTTGGTGATAGTCACCAGCCCCTGGCCTATTGGAAGTGGGTTTGGGGAGTCATGGTGTGGTCCCTACTAAGATGGGTTGTGACGGAATTAGATAAAATAAATTACATCAGAACCAGAGGGAGGATTATCACATATTATTTATAATTAATTTAATTAATTAAATTTTTATCTTTGTTGGAATTATTTATTCATTGATGAATTAGGAAACAGATCGGTGTTGTTGCGTTGTTATTTTGTAGGAATCAAGTAGATATTCCCTCTAGAAATGATCCACACGTCTCCCAAGAATCTTCAGGCATCGCCAATGGAATCACTTGGTGCTTTCACAATAGATCCTTGTGCTTTTTTCTTCTACCTTTGATCACTTTGAGAATCGCTTTCAAATCATTATCCCTGATCTGGTGGAGGAGGATTGATCTTTATTCTTGGGAGCATTCTTAGAGAAGGGAGCTCTCAAGTCTTGAGAGAATTGTCCAATTATGATATTAAAAACTCAAACAAATGAATTTTCTATTAAGAAAATAACATATATGGGTTTATATATCCCTAGGGTTAAAATAAAATAATTGCACAAGTGCCCTTAATTATTTATTTAATCCTAGAGAAACCCCATGTCAAATAATAATAATAATATCATTATTTCTCAACATGTGCTTAGATTTAAAATTATAATTAAATATTATTTAGTCAAATAATATTCAATATTTATTATTTCTCATCGGACCTAAAATCTTGGTCCATAATTACTCAATAATATTTATCAGACCTTGAATAATGTCTATTTATTTATTAAATAAATATCACTACATTATTTTCTGGTAAATAAATATTATATTTACTAAAATATAAAATATATATATATATGCGACAAAGCATACATGAATAATTATTAAAACATGTACATGAATAATATTTATTCAACTTGTTAAGTAATAAATAATAATATATTATTTAAACGAGATTCTCAATACACTTAGTGTGTGACCCTCTAGGATTCTTTCCCAGTGGCATTAGGTAGAGGGCCTAAAGTCCATGGTTAGTGTCTAAAAACATTCCATGTCACCCATAGAGAAAGAAGTAAATTATGAAATGAAATAATACTTCATACAAACACGTACTGTGTAATATAATCCCTTTATCATGATATCTCAAATCAAGGAAGTTGCATGCCGGTGCCATTAACCTATAAGGTCGATGTCTCTTTCTTTGACTTTTTGGAAATAGAACTTACCTATAGAAAACCATGAACATGGATTTATTTAAGCTATATCATTTAAATAAAAGGTCCTGAGATATTATATTCCGTTAAAGAACAAAAGGGACAAATCCTTTCTCGTATTATTCGTTAATGCAATATTAATCATGACACACCCATCATATCCTACTTCACTGTGAACATATTCATTACAATTTTCATAAATTCATAAAATTACATGACTAATAATACCCATTAATAATAATTTTAAATTATAAGGACCAATACACACCTCTACAGATAGGAACATCCAATGATGCATATAAATGTGGATTTCATATTAGTGGGTACCTGATAATATCCTACTGAATATTACCCAGGGTGTACAACATGAGATGGTGCCTCAAAGTCCCATGAGTCTTCACCCATGATAGCATGTATCATTTATCTCGCTCAAATGACATAATTTAGGTATAAAAAATATATTAAAGAAGAGTGTCATAGAACTTTCGGGTTCTCATCATAGTGGGGAACTACTATGACCTTTTAGTGTCATAGCTACTCTTAGGACATTATCACACATGATGTTATTAAAAAGAAAAATCATGATGTGATAAGTTGTTTATTAATATTCAAAAACATGAATATAATGTTATCATAAAGTACACATAAGTTAGTTCTAGGGAACCAACTCTAACAAGGCCAAATCAAACAATGGTCGAGGTTTGTTCCTCACATGTGTGTTGTGTGATTTTATCCCCTTGTTATTGTTCATACAACGTCGATATTTAATTTTTCAATTGGTTATACAAATAAATAGAAATAAATCATTTAACAATCAATATTAGGAGAAATGAATCATTTCCACAAGTTTGGATTTTGGATCGGAAGCATGGTTGAGGCGTGGCGATGTGTGACAAGAGATCATACAATGATTAGAGATCAAATCAATAATGTTTGAATGAAATTTGGTGATATGAAAATGTGGAATTATAGGGAGTGTTCTTGAGAAGATTGGTTATCCATAGTCTAACCAGTGATGGTGATTCAAAATCAATCAACACTATATCTGAGTTCCTTGGTGGATTTCATAGATGGATCATAGGTAGTGATAGTGTGGGTGATAATGCATGAGATCTTCAAGAGTTTCTAGATAATATTGAAATAAATGGAATGTAATTAAGAAGAACACATACTGTGTGGTCCCCTTTCTATAGAGTTTTGGGTTCTGCATTGAGTTAAATATAACATGCTATGTGGGCTATCCACACACCATGTGACTCAATGCTGGTGACTCATCATGTACCCTAGGAAGACATGGGCATAGAAACGACCATGTACATGGGAATGATAAGAGTACATGGGCATAAATAGGAACCTAGGTCTATCCAAGAACATGTGAATGACCATAGTATATAGACATGATTAGAGTACATAGGCACTACCAATGTACATGGGCACATGCTAAAGTACATGCGCATGGGCCAGAGGAAATAGGCACGAGCCATAGTAAATGGGTAGACTCAGTCTATCAATGAAATTAAGTGTAATCCTTATACACATAGTGTATTATTCCTAGGGAAATTTGAATCCCCAGTTCTCTTCAGTATTCCCTAGGGTGTGTTACCTCTTTCTATTTTAGTGTGGGTGAGTTCCCTTGTTCCCAGATGAGTTTCCTAGTTTTCTTCCATGAGGGTTTAGTATGAAATCTAGTCCCAAGTATTATGTGTGAGATCCCCTTGATGGATTAGAGAAGTCATCCCTTTTCGAGGTATATAGTCAAATCCACATTCCTTATTTTTTCCTTGTTAGGGTCTGATATCATATGAATAACATATGTGGTTGTTCAACCACTCATGTAGAAGATTAATCTAACTAGGGTTAGGTATCCCCTAGAGTCATAGGGTGTGATTATCCATATTTGTATCAACATTTTCCAAGTTCTATCATGTAATTATTCATGGTAAGACATAATGAGAATGACCTATCGAATGAGTTCCATCAGTGTTAGCAATACCTAGGGATTGTTTTCTCCTAGATGAGTGTCACCTCATAGCCTCTAGTAGAATCATAGGCTTAAAGTTTTTTTGTGACCTTATTAGAGACTTATTGTCTATCTTTAGCATGTCTAGGATTTTTTATTATTATTTTTATTTTCTCAAACGATGATGAACATAACTTTATAATGATGAGTCAAATAATCTCTTGATACTTTATGTTTGGTGATTTATGGGTGTCCTACTGGGTATTGTTATACTCACCCATGCAAGTTATTTTCCAACACATAGCGTGTATTATGAAGATTAAAGACTCTTTGACAGAGTCCTAGGAGGATCAGAAGTGGGTGGATCATAGTTGGGATAGACATACCACAGTCATTTTTATAAGCTGTGTTTGATAGTATCCCTTTCCTTAATAGAAATTTGGTCTCTAACATAGCTTTAATAGGCTTGTATTTGGCCCTTTGTATTCCCATATTTGTGTTGTAATCTAATATGAGATTTAGTTACATGAATGAATTTTTATATTAGTTGTATATTTCCTTTCACACACTATAGTGGTGGTTATATACGTGTTCGTGTGTTCATTTACCTTTGGATAAGTCCTTCCACGTGTGTGAAATGACTACTCGACAATTTTTTCTAGCCCCTGGCCTATTGGAGGTGGTCTTGGGGTGTCACACTTGGCTTACCACTATCCAAGAAAGCCCCAGTGGTTCATAACATGGTAGAGTGGTATAAGGGGATTTCATTTTAGGAAGTTTGGATATTTTATAGCAGTAAAGTTTGGTTTGGGAACTTGTCCATCAATTTTAATGTATCTTGACCCCATCTCTCAGGTTAGGGAACCTAGTGTTGTTGTGGTGGTCAATGTATCCATTCACCAAAAATATGATAACCAAATTGATGACTCGGTACATGTAGACACTGGTTTCAGGGGAAAAATTAGTACATACATTATATAGGAATGATTTGTAGTTTCCATGTCCTTCTTGAGTCATATCTCCAGATATTCTCATTAACTATGGTGTGTCTTGAATATTATAGGATACCTACATGATGATATCTAGTTTAAGTTCCATATTAGGATCATGAAGATAATCCTCCTAGGGATGAGGATTCAGTATAGGGACCTATAAAAGAGGTGGTACCTCAAGGTAGTTTTCTGATAATGCCTCCACCTGTTGAGAAATTAGATATCCCAAAGTACTAGCAGATGATTTTTACAAGATGAGAACACTTTATGAGTTATATAGAAATATACCTATCAAGTTTCGGGGTGAGATAGACCCCCAGGTATAAAAGGACTATTTTTAGGTAGTCAGGTGAGTTTTTCACCATGTTCGGACTGCTCTTGATCAGATGGTTGTCCTAGCGGTCAGAATTCTCCATGTCCCTACAGGGAGATGGTGCAACCTGATGAATCAGATGCATGGTGAGGAAAATCTCACTTAAAAAATTTTTGACTACCTCGTTAGGGAGTAGTTTCAACCAGTGATGCTATGAGCAGTATGAATTCAGTGGTTTTAGATCTCTAGTAGAGCAAATTTTCAGTTGTTGTGTATTCATCGAGGTTCACTAATATCTCATAGCACTCTATGAACATGGTTCGTGATGCATAATTTTGAGCATGGAATTTTGATCATGTACTTCACTAAGATATCTGGTATGGATGGGTATAACTATATACCCCTACATATATTGGAGTGCTGGAGAATTCTTTGGTTATAGAGAGCTTTATATGTGATAATTAACCAATATTTAGTGTTAGTAATTAGAACTTGGGAGATGAGAGTTAGGCTACTAGTAGTTGATGGTAGACTCAAGGGTCTAGGCCTATGATATGTTTTAGGATACAATATTAGGATAGAGGTTCTACAGCTTAGTTATCTCATGATGGTTCCAATCAACTAAGGTAGAGGTTATGTAACTTCTATGATGGTAAGGTACATCTTGCATGGGATTTTCTAACCCATCATATTGATGATTGGGGGAAGATTTAATGGAATGACTAGGAAGAGGTATCAGTTTGAGAAGGGATATCAGTATGGTGGTATACATGGAAAATGATCTAGGAGAGAAGTTAGAGGTGTCTGGTGTTTTGATCTATTTCTAGCCCCACCTGAGGTGGTCCACACCAAGCTCACAGATTTGGTGGCCAAGGGTGAGGGAAGCTACATGTATTAGAGGCTTTTGGCCCAAATTCTTCCAAGATTATTCAAGGTATTATATGTGTCTTCTCTAATTTATCCTCAATATGGATAGATACAGAAGCAATCCACTCTTTCCTTTCCACGTCCCTTTTTTGATATTTGGATATTCTAATGGAACATTTGGCTCAACCCTTGAATTTAGAGACTCCTAACATGGGAGATTCAGTAATCAAAAACGTCCAATGATAGTGTAACCTAACCCATATAAGATATATCTTACTATTATATCTTTTAATGTTCATAATGAGTCCTTATGACATAATTATAGTTATTGACTATATTTACATAGTTCATGAAAAAATTGACTATTTCTAGTGGAGGATACGGTGTGTCCTTAATGATAGGATGATGTTTTCCTTTATTAGTGAGAAGGAAGCCTGGGAAGAGTTGGATGTGATCATATATAGGAGGATATAACTGATTACTCATCAGTTAGAAAGTATTAACCTTGGTGTAGAAAATTACATGAGCTTCCAAATTCATGAAGTACTGGTGGATTATGAGGAAATATTTTCTAGGGATGTTCCATGATTATCTACCCACTTAGAGATTGAATTAGACTATGAATTTCCTTGATATCTACACCATCATATCAGATAACTCCCTTAGATATTTGTGAGATGAAGGTGAAATTGGAGGACTTGCAGAGGAATGAATTTTTTTGACCCAGTGTGTCACCCTAGGTAGCCCCTATTTTTTTCAAGAAGGAAAAAAGAGAACTTGAGGTTATGTGTATATTATCATCACTTGAATTAGGAGACCACTAAGAATTTTTATACACTCTTGATAATCAAGTACCTCTACAAACATTTTAAAGAGGAACATTAGTTCTCAAATATTATCCTCAAATTAGGATATCACCATTTTTTATTTTTAGGTGAGGATATACAAAATATGAAAATTCAATATTTCTATAGTAACTACAAGTACTTGGTGATACCTTTCGGTGTGAAGAATTCCCCACCAGTATTCATGGGACATGTGAACTAGATATTTCTTCCCTTCTTAGACCAGTTCATTGTATTATCCATCGATGAAATCCTTTTGCACTTGGCATCATATGAGGAGTATGAAAGACATATAAGGATGGTTCTAGAAATAATCTGAGAGAAATAGTTATATATGCTACTCTTGAAGTGTCAATTCTAGATTCAAGAGGTCCACTTGTAGGGATAAGTGATCTTAGAAGAGAGTGTACCAATGGACCCACAATGGTTGAGGTAGTGCTATGTTGGGAACCACCAAAGAGTATAACCAAGGTGTAGAGATTACTTGGGTTATTAAACTACTCTCTGAGATTCATGACTAATTTCTCAATAATTTTGTAACCCCTAACTACTTTTACCCATAAGGGGAATCCTTTCATGAGGATAGAGAGGTTACAGTAGTCTTTTCAGGAGTTTTGGTTGGGGTTGATAAGCACTCTCATATTAGAAATTCAAGAGGTGGTTGTTGAGTAAGTGATATTATTTGATGAATCTAGAACTAGGATTGTTTTTGTTCTAATGAAGAGGTAGGAAGTGATTGTCTACAGGTATCAATAGTTGAGACCATATGAGTAGAAGTATGTGACCCATGATCTTTAGATGTGTGTAGTAGTCTTTTCCCAGAAATTGTAGTGACACTGCCTTATGGGTGAGTGGTTTATCATATATTTTGACCACAAGAGGCTCAATTATATCTTTTCACATAAATATCTCCATGTGTGATAGAGGTTATGGAAAAATTTTCTCCCAGATTATAATTTTTCGATAGTCTATATTCCCAGGAAGGGTAATGTGGTTGAATATTCTCTCAGAAGGAGATCTAGTTCATAGTTGTTGATCGAGGTGTCAAAGTAGTTGGGATCATTTTAGTTTCCCATATTAGGAAAGGATGGTATAGCTTATCTCCAATCAATATTTTTCACCCCACTACTTCTTCAACATTTTAGGGTGTATCATATTGGAGATATTGATTATGAGACCTTGCATACTCAGATATCCAATAAACTTTATACTAATGGATTTCATAATGTTTGGGATCACTTCATCATTATTTAAGGGTGGAAGATGGTACCAGTGATTCTATGAGAAGTGGTACTAAGGGAGATTCAAATCCCCCACTAGAAGTAAATTCATGAGTGGAAAGATGTAATAGGACCTTAAATTTCAGATCTAGTGGATAGGGATGAAAATCTTTGTAGTATATTTTTTCTCTAGATCCCTCACTTGTTAGTAAGTGATGGTCAAGAAATAGGTTCTAGTGGGTTTGGATCAACCCCTTGAGGTGACAAAATAGAAGTGGGATGTTATCTTCATAGAGATTATGATGAGACTTCCATGATCGACTAGATTTCACAATGCTGTCTAGGTGATCATAGATTTATTCACTAAGTCTACCCACATCCTATCTATTCAAGTATAGAGTTCAGTAGATAGATTGTGAAACCTTTACATTTAAGAGACATTTTCGATTATTGGAGTTCCCTTGATAACCGTTTGAGATTTTAATCCTCACTTCACATCATGATTATAGAGAAGATTGTAGTAGACCATTGGGAATCAGTTTCATTTAATTATGGAGTTTCACCCCCTGATAGATGTCCAAAATGATTTGAATATTCAGGTTCTATATGACATGCTTTGGGATTGAATGTTGGAATTTTTTCCATGGTTGGAAGGGTCACCAACCCTTGATGGAGTTTGTGTATAATAGTATTTACTACTCTACCTTAGATATGAAACCATTTGAGGACATGTGTGAGAGACCCTACAGGTCACAACTATACTGGTCTGATCTAGTGGATTCAGAACTTATGGACCTAGAGTTGTCCTGAGTGATGATATAGAAGGTTCAGATTATCTATGAGTGGATAAGGACTTCTCGGAGCTGTTAGAATTCATATATGGTCTGATGATGGATTCTTTTAGAGTCCAACAAGGGTGATAATTTTTCTTGAAGGCCTCACCTCAGTTAGGATTATAGATATTTGGATAGTTTGAAATGTTATAATCAGGATTCATGAGAAATTTACAAATACAATTTAGGTTTATAAATGAGGCATATGGCTTGACCCTAACACTGTATCTAGACTAGGTGCATGAAGTCTTCCATGTGTCATATCTAAAAAGGTATCTAGGAAACCCATCACATGTTATCGACTAGGGAGATCTGGACATTGAGGATGAATCTACCTTTATTGATTATCCAGTAGAGATCGAGGATCCAAAATAGAAGGTCCTTCAAGGGTGATAATCTCCCTTGGTGTGTGTCCGATGGTAGCACGAGAATCTCCAAGAGAGAACCTAGGAGCAAGAAAACCAAATGTGAGCCCAATATCCTCATATTTTTTATTATATTTTTTTCATTTTGGGATAAAATTTTCTAAGGTGGGGATATTGTAATGACCCTATTTTCCCATTATAAAACATTGGAATATTTAAATAATATTTTAAGATCTAGGTACTAAGTCGATGTAGGATTTTGGGTCTCGAGGAGTATTGATGTTGATATAATAAAAATATTAAATATATTATATTATACATGAACAATTTTTCTAATATAATGTAATAAATCCCAAATATATTCTTAGATATAAAATTTTATACCACTATTAAGTTTAGAATATGGATTTTACCCTAGGGAAAACATAACTTTTGTATGCATTGAGTGTTTGTTTTAAGATCTGTCATGGGAAGATTAATAAATAAATAAATAATTGAACTAATTTATTCATTTATTAAATGGATAAACCTAAATATTATTCTATATAAAACATTTTGTAGAAAACCTTAAGGTTTACCCGCATAACCCTTAGGATTTTAGATGATCCATTGTAGGAGAGCCTTGACAGACGATGAGATTGTGGTTTGGTGATCGGTGTGCTAAGGAGTTCATCTTCAAAAAAGGAGTTCTTGGATCTCACCAATGGAAAAGACACATAACCATTACTCATAAGTGATCAATTCAATCTTTAATTAGGGATTTTTTATGGTTTTTTAATCCCCTTTTTGTTTATCCCATGTAGAACATGAATAAATTTCACTAAAAAATTGATTCACTGGTCAATCATTGATGTTAGGGTATTGTGTTATCTTACTAAAATTATGAATGGATAATGTTTTGATGGTCCTTAATTATTACATTCATCTAGAATTTTTTTACATCACCATATTGAGGACAATATGAAAAATGGACGAGGTTAATTCCTCATGTTTGTGTTTTGTGATTTCCTCCCATTGTTCTTCATGCATAAATCATCATTTTTTTTGTTTGGATGGTAGTTATAGAAATAACAAAAAATTGATCCTTGTGTAATAAATATTTGTCACAATTGATCATTTCTATGGGTTCATATTTGGGATTAGAATTAAATTTTAGGTGTGATGAGTGATCATTAAAGGATCGTAGGCCGAATAAAGGGTTTTGTATATGGTGTTAGGTCGGAATATACAAATATACACAAGTGAGGGGGTGAATTGTGTTTTTTCAAAATCTTCCACAATTATGGATTTTGATATCAACTACAGATTATGTGGATAATAAGTGTTTACAATTGTATAAAAAATTATGCATTGGATAAAGTATAAATATAGAACATGAATTTTTATAGTGGTTTGGGGCACAAAGATCCCCTAGTCCACTCTACCAATTAATCTATCTGAGAGCTTGGTGAATTTCACTAGTCAGACCCTCATATCATAAGACCAATTCATAACTAAGTGCATATAGTTGAAACCTTTACAAACAAGGCTAAAAAAACATAGCCTCCTGATTCTTTAACAGAGAACTGAATATCTAAAGCTTAGATCGAGAAGCAGATACTTCACCAAAACTGAGTAGGAGCAGTTGAAACTCTAAATAAAAAGATATTTATTTAAAAGTTTATGATTGAACTTCATAGTTGTAACTGCAACTTACAGTAGATGGATCATCTTCTTAAAAAAATAATATCTTCAAGAAAGAGTAGTTCTGAAGAGATCTGGTTGCAATAGATCTTTAAATAAAAGCAGCAACAAATAACAACATCAGAATTAAAACATAATCGAGATTTAAAACTTGTATGTCTCCAAAATTTAGCCTCTTATGTAGATAACAGAGTCTAATCAATTATTGCAGTAGATCTATAAAATATCTTCACAATAATTCGGATGAAAATAAATATGTGAATCTATTTTTATATGAATCACACACACATATATATTGAACAAATATACTGATAGAATATATAAAGTAGAGAGCCTACTTATCAATTCTAGATCCAAGAAAATCACCTGATAGATCATTAGAATTCAAATTCATAAAACAACTCATAGTAGTCATAACTTCCCTTAAGAATAATATATAATTTCTCCACTGAATATGATTCTTTGAATCAATCATAAATATCTTTAAATTGGTCAAATAATATATTTAAATTGGCTTGGTATTCCACAAAGACTATTGCATGAAACTCTGGTAAAATCATAAATTCAAATCTCTGATGTTGAAAATTCAAACATAGTGTTGCTTCATAAAAATAAAAAATACCAAACATAGGATTCGAATACATAGCTTTCAATATCTAAACATAGGGTTGACAACATAATATTGATCACAAAAGTAATTTGATGATCCATAAATTTTCTTCTCAAATGTAGGGTTCCATACTTACATAGGGGTCTTTAACCATGCATTTTATCTTTTTCAAACGTAAGGTTCCATCCAAATGTAAGGTTATTTATCCATAATTTTCTGTCAAAGTAGGATTAATTAACCATACATGATGATCTTTCAACATAAAATTTAATACAAACATAGGGTTTGTTCCTTATGTTACATTCTTAAATGTATGGTATGAATGATGTTTCCAAAATATGAAAAAAAGTGTTTCCAGAATATGCTTAAGAGAATTTCAAACACTTTGACAAATATTCCACATGAATAAAAAGCATGAATATAATTCCAAAATAAGGATTATAAAGAATATTAATTTCTTAAAATACACTTAAAGTAATATCATTAGTAAAACATAAAAAAGTATTTGTGAGCATCAAAATCAATAAAAATTATAGAGTATTGTTGAGACAATACATGACCAATAATCCCCCCCTTTTTGATGATCACAAAACCCATATACTCATAAAAATATTTAATAGAAAATATATTCTTTGGTAAATACACTACATTTATGATTAACTTTATCAAAGTAATATGAAGATTAATATTAATATTAATATATAAATATTAATATTTTGATTTCATAGTGCTAAAAATGTAAAATGAAGTGTTGTGTTTAACAAAATTTATCCCCCTTTTTGTGAGATAAAAAAGAATTTATAAGAAAAAAATGATTAAACACTTGTAATGTGTAACAAAATAGTAAATGAATGTTTGAGTATACTATATGAACAAACATTTCAGTGATTTTGGAAGTTATTGATAAACATATAAAAATAAAAATAACAAAATAATTTTATTAATGAAAATAATACAAGTAAAAAAGATAGTTTTTGGATAAGGGATTGAAGATTAAGAATCTGGTTAAGGAAAGGTTTATTGGGTTTGGTTAGGGTTAGCTGAAGGTACTGCTTCTATAGGAGCCTGAGATTCTTAAAAAAATCGAGTTCTTCCATTTGAGATTGTAATAAATATATAAGATCATCACCCAGTTTCCTGATCAAAATCCTTGATTTTTGAGTTACATGTAGAATTTCAATTAAATTGACTTTTAAAAAGTCATGAAAATGTTCTTCTAACTACATAAATTCTGATAAATTATCACATAATTTGTTTAGTAGAAATCTGATACAAGGTTAAATCTAAGTCAATTGGTCGATTAGAAATTTCTAATTTTCCAATAGAACTGACAAATGGGCACTATTTCACTGAAGGTTTTGCAATCTTTCATTTATATTGTTCATGATATAAGTGATAGCTTGAAATATTCTAACCAAATCAGGTGATGTTGAAGGGGCAGTAGTAGATGTATTGGTCTGACTGAAACTAATTTTGATTGAATCAAATTGTCTCCCCAAATACGACTTTATATCTACAAAGTATGATTTAAAAACAAATTCAGATCTGATATTTCCAACCTCCTCCAACATTTCTCTCTTGAAAGAATCAAAATATTTTTTGGAAACAGAATTATCTTTAAGATCCGAAAACTTTTTACTTTCAACTTCTATCTCTTTTCGAATATTTACATTTTATTCCTAATATTTATTGAACTTAATCACAATATCTTCAACATGATTTGAAAAATAATTAGATTTTACTTCATCTAGATTTTGTGTCTGATAAAAAACCATATTTTATAAAAGATCGTCAATTGATTTCTCCACATATTTTCACTAGAGCACGATTGATTATTAAGTACTTATATTTTCTCTCTAGAGATAGGTCCTAATCTCTCCACTGACTTATGCTCAACAAAATCAGTAACTTTAGTTACTGATTTCTGCACTTGTTGTTCTTCTTGAGAAGCTTCTTCTTAAACATTTTCATCTTGAATATTATTTTCTTGAATATTCTCTTCTACTTGATCAACTATATTTGGTACATCCTTAATCTCTCCATCTTTACTATCTACTTGATGATATTCTTCATGAATTGGTTCTTCTAAATGAACCGAGAAAGTAGATTCTCTAGAACCCAACATTGGTTCTTTAATTTGTTGAACTTATCTGTTTATTAGATTGAGGAAAATTCCCTCCTTACTTTCTTCTTATTCTTCTTCTGTAGTAATATATTGAATCCTCCTCTTAGTTGGCTTGGTAATACCGTTTGTTCATGATTCAGAAACTCCTTCTTTTCTAACAGTCCCTTGCTCCCCCTAAGTAAAAGCTCCAAAACCTTATTTCTCATCAGCACCAATAGGTAAAAATTTTACTTTCACATTACTCCAGAAAAAACCTAAATTCCTTAGAGTTCCCGAATTGAGTACATTATTTTGATGAAATTTTAGTTTAGAATCAATTAATTGAATCATATCTTTCTTAAACAGAATCTGAGAAAGTATCCGTCCACAAGGATAAAAAGTCATCCTTGCATATGGTTAACAGCAGTATTGAAGATATCTGAACATATACCTTGTAAAATTAAGATTTATTTCACTTAAAAATAGAAACATAATGTATATATCTAGATACAGAATTTTCTTTAGTTCATCCATCCTTGAAGCAATTCCAGATTGAATAAATTTAACCAATATTTTCTAGTTTTCCTCAAGATCTTTGAAAAACTTATTCCTTATGTTTTTTGAACCAAAAAGAAAAGAAATAATATCTTTGGACTTATTATATTTATCTCCAATAGACCTTAGATCAAAGTGGAAGACTCCTTCATGAGGAAAGTTCAAAATTTGGGAAATTTTAATGGAAGAAATAGAAAAATCATTATCATCTATTATCGAAAAATCAGTATCTTTAGAATCATCTAAAGTAAACTGTATGATTTTTAGAAATATTTTAGTTCTGCCTCATAGAGAAAATTTGAGTTCACTTCATTGAACATAGACTCCATACCATGAAACTCTAACGCCTATTTTAGGAGTATATTTTTCTGGTAATGCCATTCGAAATCTACCAATTTTCCTTGAAGAATATTTCTTCTGAAAACTCATTTTCTCTTCGAATTTCTGGCTTCGACCTCTTCATTTTGCTTGGTTTTTGTCTTTTATAAAGACCTGAAAATATGAGGTTTTTCAGCTTCTAGGGTTTGGAAGGTAGAAAAAGGTTTTGGTTAGGCGAAATGGTTTAAAAAATTAAGGGTAGGTATTTGAAAGGTTTTTGGCAAGTGATGTCATATCATTGTTTCTCGTGCAGGTTACATAGGGTAATTATGATTTTTTTTAATAACACGCGACCCAAATAAATTTAAGATAAAAAATTATCTAAATATATAGAAAAATAAAAACATTAAAAGAAATTAGATTTAAAGTAATCAGAAAATAAATTTAACAAAAATAAATCGGAATAAAATAAAAAATTTAAAAAGATAAAAAATTAACATTTCTTATAAAATTAAATAAACTTACCCCCCTAATAAAATAAAAACATATAGTAGGAAGTGGTTTGGTAAAAATATCAGCTAATTGATATTCATTGTTGACAAATTCTAAAGATATATCCTTTTTAAGAACATTGTATCTTAGAAAATGATGTCCAATATCAATATTCTTAGTTCTTGAATGACTTATAGGTTTTTTTGAAATATTTATAGTACTGGTATTATCACCTAAAATAGGTGTAATATTAAAATTTAGTCCAAATTTTATTAGTGTGTTTTTCATTCTCAATACTTGTGCACAATAACTTCATGTAGATACATATTCTACCTCGGCTATTGATAGGGCAATTGAGTGTTTTTTTTACTTGACCATGATACTAAAGATTTTCCTAAAAAGTGGTAGGTTCCTGAGGTATTTTTTCTTATCTAATCTAAAACCTCAAAAATAAGCATATGAATATGGTATTAAATTAAAATCAGAAGTTTTTGGATAAATAAGAGATTGAAAAACAGTTCCTTTTAAATATTTATAAAATGTTTTAATAGCAATAAGATGTGATTATTTAGTATTTTTTTGAAATATAGCACATAAACATACAAAAAACATAATGTCAGGTCTGCTAGCAGTAAGATATAATAAAATACCAATCATACCTCTATATATCTTATTTTCCACTAGTTTTTCATCTTTATTCAAATCAAGTATTATATTAGTACACATGGGAGTTGTATATGTTTTGTTGTGTTCAAGAACAAACTTTTTCAATAAATCAATAATATATTTACTTTGGTTTAAAACATTTCTATAATAGTTTTGATAAATTTTAATTCCTAAAAAGAAATTCAATTCTCACATCATAGTCATTTCAAATTCTTTTTGCATGAGTTCTGAAAAATCATTACCAGTTTGTTTATTAGTTGAACCAAAAATAACACCATTAACATAGAATTAAACTAATAATGTATTATAATTAACTATTTTCTTAAAAATTATTGGATCTTCTATACTAATAGTAAAATAATTTTCTAAAATCCCATAACATAATCTTTTATACCAAGCTTTAGGTGCTTGTTTAAGTCCATAGAGAGTTTTAGTAAGTTTAATAACAGAATATGGTTTTTGAGAATTTCTAAAACTATGAGGTTGTTCAACATAGACTTACTCCATTAAATAACCATTTAAAAAGGAAGATTTAACATCCATCTGATATAATTTAAAGTTCATATGAGATAAATAAGCTAAAAGGATTCTAATTGCTTCTAATATAGAAACAAGGACAAAGGTTTCATCATAATCTATACCTTCTTCCTGATTATATACTTTAGCTACTAATCTAGTTTTGTTTCTATTTATAATCCCTTGATCATCTTGTTTATTTCTAAAGACCCATTTAGTTCCTATAAATGGATAATTTGATGGTCTTTCAACTAATTCCCAAACTTTATTCCTTTTGAATTGGTTTAGCTCTTTGGGCATTTCTAACATCCAACTCTCATCTTATAAGACTGCTTCCAAAATATTTAGGTTCTAATTGAGATAAAAAGGTAGGTAGTTCAATTATGTTTTTTAAATTACTTCTATTTTTTATTACTATGTCTAGTTATCCTATAATAGTTTATAAAGGATGATTATTTAGGGTTCTAGACTGTCTAGGAAAAAAACTTTTATGTTCATCAGTATCATGTTCTTCTAAACTAGACTGAATTTTATTTATATTAGTTTTAAAATCATTTTTTAGGTTTTCAAGTCTCATGTTTTCAAAAGAGTTAGTGATTTCATCAGTTTGATCTTTTTCTAATAAAAGGGTTAGTTTCATCAAACATCACATGTACTGATTCTTCAACAATCCTTGACTTTTTATTTAACAATATATAGGCTTTAGTGGTAACAGAATATCCTAAAAATATTCCTTCATCAGATTTTGGATCGAACTTACCAAGATTATCCTTGGTGTTCAAGATATATACCTTGCATCCAAAAAACTTTAAAGTGTTTTACTTTAGGTGTTCTGTTATTACAAGGTTCATAAGGTGTATTTTTGAAAATAAGCCAAATTAAAACTCTATTCATGATATAGCAGATCCACGACTCATTTATATTAGTAGTTAAATAATTCACTTTCTGTTTACACAAGGAATTTAAGTCCACAGTAAAAACATTATCAGTTCTAGGTGCTCTAAACATAAGAAATTTATCTTTAATCACATATTAGGAATTTTTAAAAAAATAAACATAATATCCATCATCATAGAGTTGAGAGATACTTAGCAGGTTGTGCTTCAGCCCTAGTACATATAATACTTTGTTGATTGAGACAATTTTGGGATCTCAAATAGTTCTAAGTCGAATTATCTTTCCTTTGGAATTATCACTAAAGGTGACTAGACCTCCATCTATTTGAGTCAGTGTATTGAGGTTTGAGGAGTTTCCACTCATGTGCCTGGAGTAGCCACTATCCATATACTATATATATTTTCTATTTTCTGTGACCTACTTCCTACAAAGTAAATTATAAAAAATATTTTTTTGGTACCCATATCCTCTTGGGTCCAATAGTGTTAGCTAGCAGAGATCTAGGAATCCTTATCTACTTTATTTTTCCATAATTCATATCATTTTCTTCAAATAAACTTTTTTAAATAAAATTTATTTTAATTCCACTTATTCTAGGATTTATCAAATAATTTTTTTTGTTATATTTAATTTTGTTCCACAAAAATGATAAGTAACACTTTTTGAGTTGGGAACAAAATAAATCTTATATAGTTTAGCCTTTTCACCCTTACTAACTAAACCGAATCTTTCCTTTTTAATGACATTATTTCCCAAAATTTCATTCAGAATATTTTCTCCTTTTTTAAATAAGAGAGTAGAACATTTATAAGTTTCTTATTCATCTGTTAATGCTTTAATATTTTTTTCATGATCATCACAGTTTGTGGTAGATGAGTTAAATTTTCCAATTAACCCATGATGTTGTTTATGTAAGGTATCTATTTCTCTTAAAACAACATTGTGAATATTCTTTAAAGTTTTTTGATTATTTAATAAAGATTCATATCTTTGTTCTAGAATTGTATAGTAGGTATCCAATTTATCATTTGAACAACTAGAATCAGAATCTGAATTAGAGGAATAATAGGTTTGTACCTTATCTTCTTCATCCATTAAGCACATATTTTCTTTCAGAATTGATTCTTCCTTTTCTGAATCAGATTTTGATGAGCTTCTAGAGTATTTAGAAACATTCCATATTGATTTCATTATTACTATGCCTTTATTTTCATAATCATCATTTTATGATATTTCTTTTCTATCTTTCTCTTTTCACCTTTTAGATGAGGACAATCAGTTTTTAGGTGGTCCAATTTATTGCATTCGTAGAATCTGACTTCTATTGAGTCTTTCTCATCCTTTTTGAAGGGATTTATAAATACTTTATTTTTATTATAAAATTTTCAAAACTTTTTGGCTAACATAGACAATTCCATTTCAAAATCAGATGAATTATAATTCTTTTGTTTTTTATCTTCTTTCTTTATTCTTATGTTTTTCTTATGAGATGTTACCTTTAGGCCATTATTATCCCTTTTTTCTAAGACTTTATGATCTTTAGCTTCATCTTTACTTTAAGATTCATACATTATTAGTGTCCCAATTAATTATCTCGTTGTAAGATCTTTTACAGGTGATTATTAAATAATTTAAATTGATATACCATTCCATTTAATTGGTAGTACTCTCAGTACTTTCAAAGCTTGATCTGTTTGTTTGATAAGATCACCTAAGGTTGTAATATTGTTGATAATATTTGTAAACCTTCCATTAATTTGAGTGATAATCTCTACATCAAACATTCTAAATGTGTCAAATTTTAGCTTTGTTTTTTCATACCTCATTTTTCTTACATTATTTGTTCCTCCATATGCAACTACAATGGTTTTCCACATTTCATAAGTAGTAGGAAATTACGAGACATGATTGAATTCATCTAGTCCAAGACCACATATAATTGAATTCATAGCTTTAGATTTCATATCATATTCAGTTTTAGTTGCAATATCCCATGTTTATTGTTTCTCAGGAATCTTATAGGGAGTAACAATCTTAGAATAAACTCTAAATCCAAGATTTTTTTTAAAAAATGATCATCATTGATTTACAGCACCCATAATTTTCACCATTAAAATATGGATCCTAAACCATGTACATCCCTTCTCTTGGATTATCCATTAACATATATGTATAGACCTTTAAACTTGCATCTTTTTATAGCTTTATCAAAAATCTCTCCTTTGATACCAATTCTTAGGTCAGAATATAAAAATATATAAATGAGGGGGGGTGAATTGTGTATTTTCAAAATCTTCCACAATTCTGGATTTTGATATCAAATGTAGATTTTGTAAATAATTAGTTTTTATGATTTTATAAAAAATTATGTAGTGGATAAAACAAAAATACAGAACATGGATTTTTATAGTGTTCTGGGGCACAATGATCCCCTAGTATACTCCACCAATTACCCTCTCTGTGAGCTTGATTAATTTCACTAGTCAGGTCCTCATATCATAAGACCAATTCAAAACTGAGTGTAGGCAATTGAAACCTTTAGAAACAAGGATAAAAAACATATCCTTCTAGTTCTTTAATAGATAACTGAATATCCCTAGCTTAGATCAAGAAGATGATATTGATTTAAAAGGTTCTGATTGAACATTACCGTTGTAACAACAACTGAAAGTAGATGGATATTCTTCTTTATAAAATAATATCATTAAGAAAGATTAGTTCCCGAGTGATCCTGTTATAGAAGAACTTTAAATAAAAGCAACAAAAAATAGTAGTAGAAGACTTATAGAAAATACGAGATTCAAAACATGTATGTCTCCAAAGTGTAGCCTCTTCTGTTGATAACGAAGTCTGGTCGATTGTTACAGTAGATCTGTAAAATATATTCACAAGAATGAATTTTAATATAAATATGTGAATATATTTTTATATGAATCACAAACACATATATATTTAACAAATATGCTGATAGAATAAATAAAGCAGAGAGCCCACTTCACAATTCCAGATCCAAGAAAATTGCCTGATAGATATTGAGAATTAAAATTCATAAAATATATCAAAGTATTTGTAACTTCCCTTAAGAATAGTAGAAAATTTATCTACTCAATACGATTCATTGAATTAATCATAAAGAGATTTAAATCGGTCAAAAACGAGCTTTAAATCGATATGATATTCCTCAAAGACTATTGCACAAAACAGTTATAAAATTGTAAATTAAAATCTCTGATGTTGAAAAGTCAAATGTAGGGTTCCTTCATAAAAAAAATACCAAACATAGGGTTTAAATATGTAGCATTCATTCTCCTAACATAGGGTTGACAACATAAGGTTGATCACAAAAGTAAGTTTGATGATCCATACATTTTCTTCTCAAACATTGGATTCTTTAACCATATTTTTTCTCTTTGTCAAACGTAAGGTTCCATCAAAACTTAAGGTTATTTATCCATAAATTTCTATCAATGTAGGGTTGATTAACCATATTTTCTGATCTTTTAACATAATTTTTAATAAAAATGTAGAGTTTGTTCCTTACATTACGTTCTTCAATGTAGGGTATGAACAATGTTTCGAGAATATGACAAACAATGTTTCCAGAATATGTTTAAGAGTGTTTTGAACACATTGAAGAATATTCCACATGAATAAAAAGCTTGAATATAATTCCAAAATAAGGATTAAAAAGAATATTAATTTCCTTAAATACACTTTAAGTAATATCATTAGTAAAACAGACAAGGGTATTTTTGTGCATCAGAATCAATAAGATTTATAGAGTATTGTTGAGACAATACATGCCCAACATATGGTTTGTTGATATGGTGGTGCAACATGATGGGGATAATTTTTAAAGGGATTAGGTGGCTATAACCCATCAACTGATGATGATTCAGAATCATTCAACACCAGATCCAAGTTCCATAGTGGATTTTATAGATGGATCATAGATAGTAGCAGCATAGTTGAAGTTGTGTGAGGGATTTAAGAGTATCTAGAAAATACTAATATACACGACATATACTTTGAAATAACACATGATGTGTAGTCCAATTTCTATTACAGATAGGGTTATAATCAGTGTTAAATATCACATTTCATGTGGAATATCCATAAAAAATGTGACTTGGTGCCTATGACTGGGTGTGTACCCCATAGGTACATAGGTATAAACATGACTATGTACATTGGTGTGGGTATATTACATGGGCACAACCTGATACCTAGAAATAGCCAGGTACATGGGCACGACTAGATTACACAGACACAGGATTAGTATACATCAAGACCTCTGTACATGGTAATAGTCCATAGTATAAGAGAATGATCCAAAGTACAAAAGAAGATATAGGGTAGACATGAAATTTTGTTTACTCCCTACACATATCACATACTTTTCCTAGGGTAGGTTTAATCCCTCATTATCTTCAGTTTTTTCTAGGGTACATTCCCTATTTACAATTCGGTGTGGGTGCGTTCCATTGTTCCATGATGATTTTACTAGTCTTTTTCCATGAGGGTTTAGTATGACATCTAGTTCCGAGTATTGGATATGAGATTCCCTTAGTGGATTAGATAAAGTATCCATCTGTGAGTCATGTAATTGGATCCTCATTCAACTTTTTCCACTAGGTTGGATTAGGTTTCATGTGACCAATATACATGGGAATTAAATACCATATATAGCAGGTTAATATAGTTAGGGTTAGTTATACCCTAGAGGTGATGGGTATGATCCCCTATATATGAATCAATATATTCTGAGTTCTAGTGTGTACTTATTTTTGGAAAGACCTTATGTGAATGACCTCTCATATTAGTGAGATCAGTGTTATGAATACATGAGGAGTGTGTTCTATGAGATGGGCATTACCTCAGAGCCTCAAGAAGAATCCTATGCTAAAAGTTTGGTTATGGGCTTCTTGGAGACTTAGTGAATATCTTGAGAATATCTTGGTTTTTGTGATAATTATTTATTTTTTATCATACTTTGATTAACATACCTCCACGATGATGAGTTAACTGTTATCTTGATGATTTTGTGTTTAGTGATTTTGGGGTGCCTTACTGGGTTTTTTTATACTCACCACTGTATGGGATTTTCCTACAAATGACATGTCCAATGAAGATGAAAATATTTTCTATGGATTCCTAGGAGGTCTTGGAGATGGTGAAGCATATTTAGGATATATGGAATTCAATTGGTTTTAGGAGTTTCATTTTATAACAGCACCCTCCTTACTTGTAGTTTGGAATCTTTCATAGAATTCATGGGCTTGTATTTATCCATTTACTTTCCCATACATTTTATGTAATATAATATGGGATTTAGTTGTATGCATTAATTTTGATATCGGTTGTATCATTCCCTTTTTGAATTATATTAGTGTTTGGTGATGTGTGTGTGTGTGTGTATAGGCACCTTAGGCTAAGTCATCCCATGTGTGTGATATTCCAACTCAACAATTTTTTAGCTCATGGATTATTGTAGGTGGTCCTGCGGAATCACACTTGGCTTATAGCTGTCCATAAGGTCACCAGTGGGTTGGGTCATGATAATCTACATATAGAGGGATATACAGATGCAAATATGGCTAGATATCTTAATATCTAGACATCTATATTTAGATACTTCTATAATTTTTTAGGAGGAATTGTATCATGGCAGTCATGCTTTTAGAAGTTTGTATTGATTTATCCATGAATGAAGTAGAGTAAATTGATACTATGGAAGATGGTAAGGAGATTTTGTGGATAAATCATTTTATCCATGAGTTTGTATTAATCTAGAAGGAGTGCAAGGTTCATTGTGATAGTCAAAGTGCTTTTGACTTGAGAAAGAACTCTATGTATCTTTCCCAGACAAAGAACATTGAAATCACTGTCATTGGATACATGAGGTGATAAATTTATAAATCCTATGAATTGTTAATATATGGATGAAGGATAACTCTAAATACATGTTGAAAATGTGCTAGATTAAGAGAAGATATACTTTTGTAGATGCTCTAGTGGATTTTAGATGAATGGGGATAATTTAATTCATTTCCATCTTTAGGTGAATGCATCAGTCATAATCAATTCATTGAATCGGATCAATGAATAAAATGTCAAATTGGAATAAATTTATTAAATATATCCAATGTATATTTCATTAAATAAAATGAATCTATCATGACTATATAAGGAGGTCTTAAGGATTTTCCTTGAATCATTAAATTTAGAGCTAGTGTTCTAATTTGTATTGTGAGAGCATCACGAGCTCCAAATAAGGGAAAGAATGGGAGGAGTGGGAAGGGTTTATTCTTGTATTATATGTTCTCCATGAAATGAAATTTCATTATATTCCCATTACATTTAATTAGTGATCAATGAATCACAAAAGTAATCACATCCCAAGTGATATTATTAGTATAATTTAAAATATCCTCCCTTTTGGTCACTTTCTTATATTACATTTCATGTATTACTCTTTAAATTTTGTTTATGGAGGCTTTTTTTCTTTTTTTTCTTTTAGTTTTTATTATCATGGATCTTTTTTTAGACTTATAACTTGAAATTTTTAATTTTCTTATCCTAGATGTCCAATGTGTGAATAACTCATATTTATCCCTAGTAGGAGTCCATTTTCTTATTTTATTGGTTTGAGAGGGTGAATTCATCCCAAACTGGTATGTTTAATACCCTTGGTGTTTTTATCTAGCCCGTGGTGACTAGGAATGTGCTTCAAAACTTACAACAAAATTAATTAAGTGATGTGGTAGGTTGAACCCCCCCCCCCAAGTAGTTCATTACATGAAAATACTTAACCAGGTACTTAGGAGGCCAAACTCTATTTTTTAATTTGAGGAAAATGGAATTTTCACCCTTAAAAATAAGAACCCCATAAGTTTTGGGGTTATTTATAAGGACCCGGCCTTAAAACATTACATAATCTTGAATTAAATGAATAATTCACATTGATTATCTTTTCGGGTTTAGAGTTTTAGAGAGTTAGTCCATAACTATTACATTTCAAAATATTACAAAGTATACACTTCTACCTAGTGTCCATTTTTTCACAAAACATGAACTCTTGAAAAAAAGGTCATTTCTAGTTCCATGCTTAAGACAGCATGTGAATTTTCCTTGATCCCATCCTTGACCCTATTCCACATTATGTCCTATGGTAAACATTTCAAAAACTTGGGATGAGCATAAAAAGCTCAGTAAGGTATACACAAAGAAGGAAAACTGTTAGTTTTTCAAAAAATTAATTACACCATGAATACTTTAACATAGGTAATACTTTTCACCTTTATGAAGTAGTAAATACTCTTCACTGAATAAAAGATCATTACTTACCCTTTTGTAACCAAAATATTACCATAAAACCCATATAAAGAACACATAACATATAAAGGTAACTTGGGACATAAACATACTTAAATGGAATAACCATACGGTCGACTTCCACACATATCACTAAATGGAATAGCCATACGGCTAACTTCCATACCCAATGCATTGGAGGTTATAATGTAACCACCCATCCGGGTATTCACAGCACCACCCGTCATTTGGTTTATCACGTAACCACCCGTAAAATGTCCAAGTACCATTATAAAATCATAAGACATGAAACAAATATAAAGGAAAGAAAACATTTCCACATTTCAATCCCAATATATCACTTAAATATATTGACATATAAAATCTATTTTAAAAACCATTTTCAATACCAAAAATACGTAAAAGAGTATATGGTATTTATTTATTTTTAAACATTACGTCTTGTTGAGGAAGCCAAAGATCAAATAATACTCACGGCGGTGGAAAAGGTTGTTGTCACCGCGTACATTAAAAGAAACATTCTTTTTTTTCGTTTAGTAAAATGCTTCGTAGAAAAATATTCCCTTTGAATGAAATGAAAAGTCAAAGGTTTTTATACAGCTTATAAAATAAAGTCTTGTATTAGAACAAAATATGCCTCAATAAAAGGAGATTGAGACGAAGTCCCTTACCTCGTGTCTGACTTGACTCGATCGTTATTTAATCTCATGAATAATAAACTAAAGTTAATTTCTACTTGATTAAGAACATTTTTCAAGTTTATTATTCCTTTTATATCACGTATTACCATGTTATAAAAATTATGCAATCATTTAAGTTAATAACGTTCGTTTTGTCGATATTTGGTACTTGAGTCAAAAATGGACTTCTTATAATTACATGTTGTTCATGTGGTCAAAGTTTCATTATATCCAGAATGATATTCATGATTTGGGTATCATATATATCATATATATCCATCATATACATGTATTTATAATAGTACATAACATTTATAGGTAATAAATCAAATGCACCGTTCATGGAGACAGTAAGCCGTAGGTACGCATGAACGCTACTTTCATTTCTATTTCTTATTTTAATGGAATTAAAACATAATTATACATAGTTATATTATAATTCTATTATAATATCATATATAATATCATTAAATCTATCCTTTATACATCCTACATAAGGCATTAACGAATCACACCACTTTGAGGGGGCGGTAGTCCGCACTTCCTCAAATGAGATTATCGTATTTACCCACTATGGAAACCATAAAGGAATGCTATAAAAAGGGAAGTACAGAAGAATAAGGAAATCATAAAAATAATATATATCATATATAAATACATTTCCATCATAATGTCCACCATGATAGGCGGTAAGATGTAATTTAACAATCATCGTTTCGGGAGGCCTTAATTTTCCATCCACAGAAACATTATGTTATTCATCCATTAGATGGAGGTGTGTGTAAGTGTAGTTAAAATACTTCTCATAAAAACATCCTAGTATATTGAGGATACTAGTGTTGTTACAAAAGAAAAGAAATAAAAATATTTTAGGGGTTGGAGAAGTAAAATAAAAGAAAACAATTTAAGGCACATGAGCCTTAGCCCGATTGTTAATGACTCTGTAAGTGCATCCAAGCGACCAGGGATCAAAACCAGGAAGAGGCAGAATTTTTGGGGGGTACTGTAGCAGTACTGTACCAGGTACTGTAGTGGGAACTATACAGTACTGTAGCAGGTACTGTATCGGGAACTGTAGCAGGCACTGTTTGGCACTGTAGCAGCCGGGAATATGCCCCTGTTTGGGCCTTCGGGCCACCGATTTGGTCCATGAGTCCTTTAAGGCCTTCGGGCCACCCATGCCTTCAGGTCATTAAGACCGTAAGGCAACCTCAAGGCCTTTGAGCCACCATAAGTGCAGATGCAAACCAGACAACCTACAAGGAACAAGTTCTACAAGAAGGATGAGCAAAAAGCTTTCACCACATCAGAAGCTAAACGGATTGCAAGAATGAGAGGGTATGTCAACTGTCATCGGGAAAAGTTTGTGCATGCATGGGAATGCCTAGCCGAACATCCATGTGAAGGTGGAGAGCTGATTTCACAATGAAGATTTTGGGGAAGGAGCAGTTCTAAGTAGTTAGTCTAGGTTGTATGTAATGTTTGAAGTCTACGGGCAATGAATTCCTCTAAGGCCTACGGGCCATGTAATACTTACGCCTATGGGCCTTTTAAGGGTTACACCTCACCCCTTGAAAGTTTTATTATCAAAATAAATAAAAAATGAAGGCCTTTGGGCCATTGGAGGAAAAGAAAACAATTTAAGAGAAATCGTTACCTTTAATTTGGGTAACTCCCTTTGGTTTGAACCAAAGGACTTCTTGAAGTGCCTTCTGCCTAAGGTAGGGCTTCTAAGAGGAGTAGAGGTATGTTGAGAGCTTAATTGTGCAGAGGTTGGATGAGCCAAATGGCTTGAGAGGTGTGAGGAATTGGTTAGAAGTGGTCTCCTTTTATAAGGGGGGGGGGCTCTTTAGGAAAGTGTGGAACTATTATTTTATAATATAATGATATTTGGTTTCTAATGGTCCAAAAATCATTATAGTCAAAGATAAGATGAGTCCTGGTTTAAATAAAATCATCCAATCATAATTGGACATGTTCTAGATAATAGTTTAATCATTATAATCTTATTTATTTAAATGGTTTATTAAAGAGGTAAATATTGCATCATTATTATGTCATAAATAATTTAATTTATATGTTGTCTGAAAATTATATAAAAAAAATACCATGATATAGGAAATATTTTTATCTTTCCAAATAATATTTATAGTCGAAAATAGAACTTATATAACACCATATAAAAATTAATTACTAAAATATTTTTCTTTATGTTATTTTGGCCTTTACTTTAAATTAATTAATCTAAATTGTCATTATCACTTCCAAGTGGATCAAAGGGGTCCCAAAATAGACCCAAAGATTCTCATGTTCGTTAATGACTCAACCAATAAGGTTTGGACAAGTTTTAAGGTAATTTTTAATTATTATAATATTCTTTTAACCTTGAATTACCTTATTTACCTTTAACCGTGGTAAATAAAAGTCAAAAGTTACTATTCACCAAAAATTATTTTCATCTTAATGAACCACATTTTACTTCTTGATAACAACCATGTATGTTGGATTTTTGAAATTCAATTCACAGAAGTGGTAAAATTTCATTTAAATGAAAAATTCATTTTTTAACTACCACTAAGTGGTTTCACTATTCATCAAAAATTGAAGTTTTTCAGAAAAATACCAAAAATTCAGCCTAAGATAAATTTGATATTCCGAATTCAAAAATGATGTCTATTTTTAAAAATTCAAAACATATAAGTGGCATTAATTAATTTTAAAATTAATTCCTTTTATCAAAAAAAATAGCGTGTTTTTAAGAAACAATAACTATCAAAAGATTGATACTTGTTTATGTCCAATTTCAAAGTGAAATTAATTCCAATGACCAACATTGGATTAAATGGTAAAAATATATTTTAATTTAACTTTAAAACCAATTAAAAATATAATATAACCATATAAATAAATTAGATTAAAAGGCACTTTTGAATTAAAATACAATATTTTTCACTATTCATTAAAAATGAACTTTATCGGAAAAATTTCAAAAATTTACACAAAGTAAATTTTGATGTCCCCATTCTAAAGAAGGATTTTATTTGGTCATATATAATTTATTAAAGTGACCAAAACTAGATTTAAAAAGGGTTCTCCATTAAAAGGCGATAAATCGGCCTTTTAATGTAAATTATGCTTAAAATTAGATTCATTCACATTTTAAGCCTCTAACTTTTTATTGGATAAATTTAAATACATCTAACAAACATGTATAATCATATTGTAGTTATTTTCTTTAATTCCCACCACTACAATGTCTAGGAGTTAACTACCATTTAAAATAATAATATTATATTATTATTGTGCAACGTAAGATTCCAAAGAAACCCGTTGTTGCGTATCGGGTACGCTATCGAACATAGAAACCCTTTTAAAGTAAAATTAATATTTAATTCAAAAATATTAATAAATATTAAATATGTCTTATTATTCATTTACTTGTGATGTTACATTATTTGTCTAAAATTATAGGGGATTTTCTCCCTTGTCCCTCATTCTTAGACTCTTTGTCCTTCATCGTCTAGGGTGTTTAGGAAGTATTTATCTATTGATTGAGGTGTGTTTCCTCCCCTTTCCCACTCTTCCTCCTCCTCTAATTTGGTATGGATGGATTTAGGGATTTATCATCAATTCCACTAGATCATAGCGGAATATTATTTAAAACATAGGGCTTTTGTGAATAGAGGACAAAGGATGTTGTGGAGTTTAAAACAATTTCTATTGGATTCCATTTCACTAGAGGTAACGTTCTTGGGGGATATTTCATAAAATTTCATCAATACACCATAATAAATATGATATTTAGTATCAATTTTCAAAACCACATCTAAATGTTTTGTTTTAGTTTTTTTAGTAGGGGTTTATTAAAACATCTCCATTAAATCGCAGTGATTTTTTTAGTGGCGGTTAAACCCACCGCTATGTCTGGAATTTTTTATTTTTGATTATTTTTTTAAACATTAGCGATGGTTTTTAAAAAACCATCATGTAATTAATAATTGTTAATAATAATAATTAATTAATCAACTAAAATTTTAATTACTTTTTGATAATTAATGATATTTATTTATTATATTTATTAACTGATAGTTATTAATTACTATTTATAATTATTTATCATTTACTTTTTTTTATAATTTTGAATTGTTAATTTATAATTATTAATTAATGATTAATAATTTATTATTTATAATTATTTTTATATGTATATATTTAAATACAAAACACACATATATACCTATATATAAATATTATTTTTATTTTTATATAATTATATTTAATTATATATATATATATATATTAATGTGAATATATTAATATTTATATATATTTAACATTGATAAGACTCATTATACATAAAAAACACTTTATATATTATGAAATGTCAAATTGGTTTATAAATATACTTATATTGATATAGATATAATATATTTTATTAAATATGATTTATATAACACTAAATATGTATTTTCACTTAATATATATTATATTTAATGAAAAATGGTTTATAAAATAGTTATAAATTAATATAAATTAAAAATACATAAACTAGTATTGGTAAATGGACGTTTAATAACAATTTAGTGATAGAAAAAATTAAAAAATTAAAATCTTAAGATTAGTTGAAAATGTGACTTGAACTTCAAAAAACCATAACTTTTGGTTCGTGTTTTTATTTGTGCTCCATGAGCTATCAAATCAAAGCATGTGAATAGTTCTACAATTCCTAGTATGGAGAGGGGGGATAGGACTTTTTATCTTGTTTTTTCTAGGTCAAAAAGTCCAAGAATCCTCCAAAAATATATTTTTATTTGGGATAACCTAATTTTTGAACATTCAATGGAATTTCACCTTTGGTTAAGATGATATTATTATCTTTTTTAAGTGGAGATTGAATTTATTCTCTGGGATTACATTCATATGGATATCAGGGTGTTGAAATTTTTTCATTTTTCATACAATAGTGTTATTTATTAATAAATAAACACACACACACACATTTCCATATATTTACATATATAAATTTAGTTGTATAAATAAAAATTTAAATGTATAAATACATATTATGTGGGTGTGTATATATATATCTATGTGTATTTATGTATCTTTAGATGTATAAATATAGTTATATATATATGTATGTATGTATGTATGTACATATATATATTAATGTATATTTATTTATAATTATATAAATTTATATATATATATATATATATATATTTAAATATATTTTTTTATAGATATATGTCTTTTTATTTTAATATATTTTAATATATTTATAGGCATTTATCAAAATTTATATGTATTTATATTTATATATATTTATATGTATTTTAAATGGTGTGGTTTGGACATTATGTTTGGATTTTTTTAGATATTGACCTGAGTGAAAATTTGATTGATATGGTAATTATTTCAACTGAGAAGGATGATAATGATTTAAAGATTTTTTATGAGAAGATACATAATTTCTATATGGATTGTAAATTTATTTTCCATTCAATGTATAATTGTTGAAGGAAGCAGGTATGTGAGATTTGTTCCTTATAAGGACATGTTGATCATGAATGTGTTAAGAATAAATTGAATCCAAATTACACATATTAGGGACCCCTTAGAGTTTATATATATATATATATGATGTATAGGATCATCTTCAAGAGGGTCTGGGATAAAAATCTATAGCGAATATACCTTAGTACAGGTCAATTGAAAAATTTGATTCACCTCTTTCAAGACAGAATGTGTAGGGACTTGATGGAGTGACTTTGAATGCTACTTATCCCTTTCATTCAAGAGAATTGGTGTCTAGAGGTAAACATGTAGTATAAATAGTCTATTATAGTTTATGTTGGTAGGAATTCTGATAAAACTATAGTTTGGGCCTCTCTTGAAGGTTCTGAAACTTAGTGGAAGATGTAACAGAAGGGTTTGGAGAGTCATACAGTGAAAACATGATCAATTTAGGGAGGTATATAGAAGTATTAGAATACAAACATGAATTTTTATTAGGGTGGATCCAATCATGCAGTGGATGTTCCAGATAATATTTTTAAGAATGGGGGATCCACCTTGAATATTCCTTATAGTGGAGGGCATGGTCAAAATTATGTTTTATTCTAGCCTGGTCTCTTTGATTTGTTAGGGGTTAGTCAGGGAAAAACTACTTCCTATAAATATATAATGGGAAAGGGTAAGAAGAATATGGTGGATGAAGAGGGATTCCAATTATTTATATATAGGAAACCCAACCATGTTGCCTCTTCTCATATTAAAATATATGATTTTGAAACCCATTTCTAGGAGGAGTTTCTAACCTGTATGCAGATTGGATCAAGGGATTCAAGGGACATAACTGATTAGTAGACTTAGGTGAATGTTGTAGATGAGGGTTTTTATAAGTATTCCCTCCCATATCACATTCCAGTTTTTATGAATTACATTTATAAAATTATTGTTAAAGCCACTAAAGAAGAATCTGAGGAGGCTAGGGTCAAAACTTCTAGCTCCAACCAACCAAAGGATCTTGAAAAGTATAGGTTGACCTCGATCCTTAGTGTTAACCTCACAGATTGGTATAACATACATGATGAGAATATTTTTTCAAAATTTTAGTCTCAATAATTTATCTATAAATACTACATTATAGTCTCTAAATTTATATCCTCCAATAATGATGACAATCCTCGATCCAACAAAATGATGGAAATTTGAGATTTATCTTGGAAATATATCACTATGATATAAATTTCTATCTCATCATATGGTGATGTTTCCAATGCTTGTAATTAGAATACATGAAGATGAATCTATTATCTGTAAGTTATAGGAAAACCTAAGAATATGGGTTCTAAAGGGAAAAATAAGAAATGAAATCTTGTCTTGTGTACTTTTTGTTGCTTTTCTTTATTGATGAGGACAGTGTTCCTTGTCAAACCACATCCTCTCCCATTATTCCTATATTTTAATCTCTTCTAATAAATTGGCTAGATATATTAGGCTCTATCCTTGGAATATATTGATAAATAATAAATAATAAATAATAAATTTAAAATAATAAATAATAAATGATAAAATAATTTTTAAAAAAATAAAAAAACACTATTATTTCATAGAAGTTTCGTAAAAGAGTTGTGAAATAATGTGTGATGCCTTATTATGTAGCAGTTAAAAAACTATGGAACCATTTCATAGTGGTTTAGATGGCCAATAAATGCTAAAAAATATCACTAAATGGAGTTTTTGGCATAGTAATAATAGAAGAAACTTTTTAACTAATTAACATATGATTTTCATGATTTTGTGCGTTATAGGTTCTAAGGAATGTTGTAAGTTATAAATTTTATTATTCATGAGAATTAATTATAGAATTTTAATAAATAAATTTATAATTGTTTTGAAGAGTTGAGATTCCATGGACATCGTGGTGAACAAGGATTGATGTTTTGGAACTATAAAAATGCGTAACTCTATGGTTGAGGTAGGGATTCAATAATTTTACAACTTTTATATGCAGTTTCATATTTCTTATGATATGCTTATGGGGGTAAGTGGATGTGAATGATTTGAGATGGAACTGAGGTGGGTCCCGATATATGAAGTGAGACAAGTGAAGTACATTAGGCTTACTGTGATTCATCTGTGTATTATTTCTTGATTATATAGTCATTAAGGGTTATGTTGGCTATGGGAAATTCCAAGTTAGAGTGAAATTAGAACCCATAGGTGATTTCCAACCATGAGTAAAAGCTCCAGTGACCTGATAAGGTCCTATGTAAGGGTGTTTTTTATTCACCTAGAGCAATGGGATAGGGTCGATTCTTATGAGTGGTTATGTAGGTAACCTTATAAGGTTTTGGTTACCCAATAGGGATGAATTTTAGATAAAAAATATCAATGGTTGAGAGGGTCCTTGAGAGGTATGGTATGATAGTGAAAGATGGACCACCTTGGGGGGATTTTTGATCTAATTACCTAATGATCTATTCATCTTTGTGGATATATTATGGTATAGGTTACTAGTGATACATATGGATAAGTCACTATGGGGGAGGTGACTTATGATATGGTGATGGGCTAATGTCATAGTAAAATGGTGTTATGATAAGATTATTATCTATGTATTACTAAGGGATGAATATTGTGATATTAATAGATTTTAAGTATATTTCATGACATTACACATGTAGGAATTATGGTTTAGGTCCTGGGGGTCTACATCACCAGTGAGGTGAGTTTTGAGAGAGATATAGAGAGAGTCAACTGAGAATGGGATGGTTGATCCCACCATGTGTGTTAGTTTTAGTGGCACATGTGATGTAGTTAAAAATATTTTATGAGGGATAATAATTCTTTAGGTTAGGATGAATTCTAAATGTGGTTTGATGGGTTTTAATTAGGGACTATGATTTTGGTAGGGTGATACCGATGATTGTGATTTATATTATGCTAACATTGTGTTAATGTGATACCTTGTCAACTAACCAATGATGGATATGTGTATTCCACCACTACCAGGAAGATGTTTCCAAGTGGTATTAATTTATAACTGATTCAATGATGATTAATATGTCCTTTAAATAACATAAGGTTGATTAAATATATATTTTGTACTATTACATTATGAGATTAGATGGGTTAGATAAGAATAAAATATAATATCCCAAGGCTTTATCCAGGCTTATCACAGATCTGATTGGTTAGGTTCTAGGAAAACTTAGTTTCCTAAGGCCATTCTTGGGCATATTATTATTATGAATGTTAACATGATTCTAAATCTATACCAAAAATATTATAGTTGTACATACATAATTTATATCACCTAGTATACTAAGGTTATACACAATCCTACCCTTATATAGTATATCAATGCACTTTAGGTTTTCCAAGGTGATACCCAAGACAATCTTATGTTAAAAATTATGAAAATTAATCCCATTATAGGTACATATATTAATGAGATTTATTTCCCAATTGATGTAATTAGACTATGGAAAATTATATCACATATTCAAAAAATTTCCAAATAAAGTATGAGTCAATGGTTAAGGTGGTTTCTTAAGTACCCAACAATTAGAAAATTTTCATTCATGTGTTTTTTTACATCTTTCATTCATACTTCACATGCATGTACATATATAATGGTTATTATTATGGTAACCATTGGTTGTATCCTATTTAGTTTTATGCTCACACCCTACAAATCCAACTTGGTCGACATGCAGACCTAATTTTGGAAAGTGGGTTAGGGAAATAACCCTTGTAAAAGTGGATGAGCTAGAATATATTCTTTGGGATTGGAAGATAGTACCTAGGTCATGTTGAGGTCATAGATGAAAATGTATCCTTTTATTTTTTTTATGTTGTTTATTTCATGTATATAATCTACTGGTTATGAAATACATTTTGATATATATGAATGTATGATATCAAATGATTTTCTTTTTCTATTAAAATGGGGTAAGAAATTCTTATGATCGTATTTCTACAATAATTATATATATTCATTATAATGTATATATCATTTATAGATGTTCTTATATTTAACTATTATTATATGTGATTAGATTGAGTGTATATTCACTCTAGGATATATTATTCAACCATTTATACTAGTTGATAACTTTTGAAAAATGGTTAGATTCATTGAGGTCATGTAGTGGCCTATCCTAGGATGATGGATAGTATCTAGTCTGATGAAGTTACATAGATGATCATATCACATGTAACTTATCTAAACATGACCATGAAATTCCTAAGTTATAATCAATAGGGGGCCATATATCATGCTCATCAATGAGTGGGAAAATATATTATGGGTTAACCAAATTCCTCTAAATGATTAACATGACACCCTACCACCCTATAAGTTACTAATCATTGAAAATAATATAGAATTATTATCAAAGTATAATGATTTACATATAAGGAATATTCTCAACCATATTCATGATATTAATATATAGTATATATCCAAAGTGTACAATAACACATGCACATGTTCACACGCACACACACACACAAATTCAATGTGGGTCGCTTAAATCAAATTAATCTAAGAATTAATTCAAGTTTATATCCCATGAGTAAACTATGTATCTTCATATGAGTTCTTACTAATGAAAATCAAAGTATATCATCACAATCCATATATTTAAATGATAAATATTGATCTTGTATTACTCTATGTTTTACCTCCAATAGGTTAAATATCATATCACATACATAATAAACATATATGAATGATGATTAATAAACGTATATAAATATTAAAATCAAAATATAATGTGTATTCATAAGATTTACATATCATGAATATATATAGAACATATTATTTGAAAAAACCATGAAAACTAGAGTTTTCTTCTGATTTATTTAATACTAAAATTATTTACATGACCAATATTTTCCTATTGTGAAATTTGGTTTTTAAATGTATATGATACATTTTATCTACTATCCACTTAAAAAAATACTTACATCACCATGGTGGGAGGATTTGTTGTTGGATCACTCAATAAAAGTATTTAAAATTCCAAAGAAATGAAATATAGTGTTTTCACTTTGTTGTCTTTCAAGGATTCCTATATACACTTAATTTGTTTTATTGTGACCTAATATATTTTTAGTATTATTGAGTATTTTACAAATTTAGGAAAATTGGGACTAGTGTTTTAGTTTGAAAAAAATAAAAGAAAAAATTAAAATAAAATAGAAAGTTAAAAAATAATAACATATAGTACTAATGTGATTTCCCAATTGGATTCCATTATTATTAACCAATATGTTTTTTAGTTTAATCCTCACATAGTGAATCAAATAAATATTATTCATTAAATCACCTCTAACTGTATTTTTATTATATGTCTTAGAACACCATTATCCTTGAGTAAACTAGGACTTATATTTCCTATGTGTACAAGTTTGAATCTTTCAACTCCACCAAATGAAGAGCGATCAATGAAACCTTTGATCTTAGAGATCAAAACACCATTAATTAGGTTATTCATATATAAAATAACCAATTCCCATATATTACACCCCCAAACACATGATCATGATTGTGTATGAATCACCCCTTGAATTACTCAAGTATAACATATGAATAATGAGCCAAGTGAAGGGAATATTTGAACATGCACAAAATAAAATCATAAATTAAATAGTGCATGGAGAAAAAAATGAGTGAATATTACCAATCACATTTCTAAAATCACCCACAACAATTTATTAGAGTAAAAAAATAAACTAATACATAATTTTATTATAAATGAGAACTTAGTAACTATATCAAGTTCTCTTACCATGAATAAAAACACTCAAGGTTAGTAATAATTTCAAGAGTTATAGAATAAAATGGAATAATCACACTGCCAATAAAAACTGGAATAAAATATAAGAAACTCTAAAAGTAATATAGGGATCCAAAAACCTTTCTCACTAGGGCCCTCTTCACATTTATAGTTGACCAATGATTGAACTTATATTTTCATATATTTTACATTTTAATTTAATTATTTTCTTTCCACCATTTTTATATTTTATGGGTAATTATCATATATTTAATTTTTGGGTGTAAATTGAGGTTTAATATAAAAATTTATTAAATATTTATTTTAAAATGATTGATTTATTTTTTTGGATTTATTAGAATAAAAAATAAATTGAATTCCATAATTTTTTTATATTTATAGATATTTTTAAAAATAGATGGATTGATAAATGATTTCATGCAAAAGATTCATATAACTATATGAAAGAGTCTGTTTAATAAACATTGAAAATTATAAAATATACCAGTAAAAAGAAAAGGAATATGTAAAAGTAAATTTTCAACAATATAATTGAAATTTATAAAATTCACGATGTGTAAAATTCACAATCTCATTATGTAAGAGTAACTTTGAGTATATGTTTTAAAATTTTGAAACATCTACCATGTGTAAGAGTAACTTAACACAATATGTAAGAGTTACTTTATTGATATGTAAGAGTCTTTGAATTTTTCACTAGAAGTGAAGTAAAATGTTTTCCTGAGATAAGTAAGAGTGATTTATATGTCCCAAGTGAAATGTAAGATTCATTTAAGAAATATTTAAGGGTTATATAATTTATAAAATAATAAGAACCGAAGCTTTAAATCACAAAGATAACTATTTTGGTGTGATATCCATCTGCATTATTTTTTCCATTAAAATATTTTACGTATATTTTATTGAAAAATTGAATTAATTGAAGGGATAAGAAAGGATTATGAATTAAAATTAGGGATCATGAGAAAATTTTGAAGACTTCGAATCTAGAAAAAAAATATGTGGCTTACTTCACACATGGAAACATCTTAATTCCCAAGTCATCCTCATGTGAAGTGATCCCATGCACACATCAAATTCCCCACTACATATTTAGATATTTATCCATTATATTGTAAAAATATTTATTTATTGTAGTTATATCTTAGTATAGTAATAATATTTTTTTATTATGTTTTTCTATTGTAATTAATTGTATATTTTTTTTAATAAAAATTTTATCATTTTCTCTCCCCCTTTCATTTTATTTGTGAATTATTACTATGATATCTAATATTTATGATGGTAAAGAATAATATGAGGGATATCCTAGGTTAGTAATACAATGATAAACCTGAGTCCTCACACATTCATGATTAATGTTTCTTTTATATGATTTGAGTTCCTTTGAGGATAACCAGTAGTGGGGAATAGTGACAATGTGTTATCAATATAGTTTTATTAGTATTTAATTATTATTTTTTATTATTATATCTTTTTTTTCATTTTATTATGTGGTAATAAGATAATGGATTGATGGTTAAGTTTTGAATGGGTGAAATTGCATACTAATAAAGTGGGTTAGGGGGTTCTCACAATTGAGGATTCATTTAACTTACCAACTAAGGAGATGATGGATGTGTAGTGTGCTTGAAGATTATCAAGTGAACTATACATTCACAACTATGGTAGAAGTGGATAAACACAAATAAAATGGAGTGTGATCATTAAGTTTGTAATAGACCAATAAAGTAGAAAAATGATCACTTTGGGTGATTATCTTGAGGGTATATACTTTATTTATAACTTCATTCCAACTATAATATGCATGAAAATTTATTTTTATATATGTATTTTATCATTCTCAAACACTAATAATTTTCATTATTTTCATTAAAATATAAAAATAGTAAAAATATAATATGTGAATAGGGTAGTGAGTGATATAAAATCAGCTCCTTAAGAGATTGACTTAGTTAGCCACTATGTTTCACTTAGAGAAATATAAATAATATTTTTTACCACCCTAAAATATGTGTGTCAAAATTTGTTTCCATTTTAATGGACCTAGTCATACAATTTTTATTCCTTTAATATATTGTAAATATTTATCTTTGATTTCAACCAAAAAATATAAAAAATGGAAACTATTATTGACTCACCATCTCTCATAAAGAAATTGATTTACTTTTTCTATATAGTTAAGCGGTTTCTAGTGTTGAAATTGTAAAGTGCATGTGTATTTAGAGATCCAAAATTATTTTAAAGTGAACCTCAAATACCCAATTCTAAAATAATTTCCAAGATAACTAACTAAGTTCTACAACTAATTTCTATATTTCTATCAGAAAATATCAATGGAACCCAAAGAGTCTCTTCCACTCCATCCCACATTCTAAAAGTACATTGATGCATTTGAATATACAATTCAAAATCCTCTTTCACCTCAACATGAAGAAAGAATTAAAATAGAACAACATGCTGAATAAGAAATACCATATTAAATTTTGGAGAAGGATTATCAAAACCTTGATTTTCTAGTCTTTACATTCTCTAAAATACATTTGCAAACCACCCCTCTTTATTTTGATAATAAAAATTCAAAACTTTTATAGTATACCTTAATGTATGAGGAAGAAAATAAGATAGTATGATTTAATGAAATAATGATGTACCTACTACCCTCTCCTACAAATATATTCCAAGAGGAAATCAGTATAGAAAAATAGTAAGATCGTAAGGCCTATCTACGGAAGTTCATTGAACATTATTTATATTCTATTTTATTAGATTTATATTTTATGGTAACACAATATCACTACCTATATTTTGAAATTCCATATCTGAAAGATCTATACACATCCATGGAAAGTGAAGGAAGTGTATACATGGCTATATTTGAAGAAAGGAAGGTTAAATTAAGTGGAATACCCAATGTATTTTAATGAAGAAACAATTATACAAGCTAAAATGATTAAGGGGGGATATTTTGATATTTATTTATCTTGTTTTTATTCAATCCATATTAATCTATTCATTGGATTACCTTTGGTTAAAGATGTTAATTAATTATAAAATGAACATATCCTAGAAGTTGAACTAGAGTCCACAATAGTTGTGGTAGACAAAGTAAAGGAGTAACCATAACTAATCCTATCCCCTCCATCTAATAAATATCTCATTATAATGAGGGAGGAATTATAACATGATCTCTATATGGTTTTCTATAATCGGTGCATATAGATTTGAACTATAATAGAAATTTGTAGTGTCTTCGATCAAAGAACCCACATCCACCTATGGATTGGGGATAACCATAAGAGTACTTGGATATAGGTAATATTAACACGACACCAATCGTGTGATTACCTAATTTTATATAAACTTTGATCATTTATTTATTTCTCTAATTTTTAAATAACTAGTATTTTTTTATTTTCTTTTAGACATGTAGAAGGTAGAAACCAAGATCTTAACTCAAGATTTCCACTATCAAATAAACCAGGTTATATTTCTTCTTCTTATTCAATTTTTACCCTAGATTTTATAATAGTTATTATTTTTCCTTAATTCAAATGGGTAGTTTCATTTAAGTGTGGAGGAGTGATAACCTAGTGTATATTTTTTGAGTGTTTTTATTTTTCCTTTTCATTTTACGAAATTTTAGATTTAATGATAATTCATTATCATTTTCAATCAAAAAATTATTTTGAGAGTGTTTTCATGATTTTTGGGATTTTTTTAAAAATTATTTTTGATATAGAAAAGTTTCTTAAAATATTATTTTAATTTCTTTTTATGATTTTGACCAATTTATAAAATCCATGTACCTGAAGCATTGGAACTATTTTTTTCAGTCTTAAGTGGTTTTCTAAATCACTTTTGGAATATTCTTTATAATACCCCACTTTATCAATAGAAACTTAGATCTTGTGTTAGAGTTATAATACAAGATTATTTCTCTTTCAAAGATTTTGAGTTCATGAAAAGTTTAAAATATAAATGATGTATTTAATTGTATAGCCCATATTTTTTACTTGATATCTACCCTTTACAAAAACCCTTGTTTAACCCTTAGAATCCATTAATTACATTATAAGTTTAATACAAATTACAAGTTGATTTACCCTTTCTTACCTTCACTCTTAATATATTTTCATGACTATTTAGAGTTTGGTGTGGGGGAAGGGCAGTTCATGAGTGTGTTCTTTGGGAAGTAGCTCATTACTAGGCATGTGAGGTGTGGGTCACTAAATTGTGAGAGTAATGTAAATGGGAAAATTTTATCCATTTTAATTCATTTATTCTCGTCCTATTATATTAAAAATATTTTGAAAATAAAAATAGAGAGAATGAGATAAGCCCAAATTATTCATTATGTTCACTCATATGAATCATTTTAATCTAAAAAATAAAAGGGCATGGAATTTGATTAATTAATTTTACTTATTGATAATCTCTTCCTTCTTGAAAAAAAATCAAAAAAATAAAATAAAAAAAATAGAATAAGGATGAATCCATTAATTGTTTTTGTTTGATTCATGGATTATGTCAAAAAAAGGATTGTGGTGTAAATTTTTTAATGGGTATTTGAGTAAGGTATATTTATTTTGGTTTCACTTGAATATTTATTCAATTATATTTAAGGATTAAAACCTTATATTTTAAAGATTTTAATTTTTAAATTATTTTACACACTAACCTTTACCCATCAAATCAACTTGAAAAATTCATCATGATTGAAAACATTTTTTATATCTCATGGTGTGTGGAAATGATAGTTTTTATAATATTATAGTGATACATTCATTTTCCAAGTATGAGAATAACTATAGATTAAATTTCTCTTGAGTAAATATTTACATGAATTTTCATGTGAGGTGGGTTTTGATTGGTTTATAGATGTATAATTGATGATAAAAAAATTTAAATGTGAAAAGAAAGAAATAAAGGAAATTGTTTTTTTATAAATGAGTCATGATGAATTTTATTTTGAAAATGATATTTAAAATTATATTGTTTTTATTTTTATGTGAATTTAATATGGCTATTTGAGTATTTCCCATGATTGAAATATTTATGTTTGAGGGAATTTACAGAGCATATTTTTTAGATATTTTACTTTGTAATTTTATGATTTTATTCCCAATTATTTTCATATTTTATAGGTAACTATCTCATATTTAGTTTGTAGGTGTAATTTCTGGTTTTATATAAAAATGTCTTAAATAATGGTTATTAGTTGATTTATTTAATTTTTTTATAATTATTAAAATAAAGCCTATATCCAATTCTAGAGTTTTGTGATATTTCAAGGCATGTTAGAGGATAACTGGATTGAAAAAGGACCTCACGAGTAAGATTCCATTCACACAAATTTAAGTCTTCTTCCAAGACACCTTGAAAATTCATAAAATTACCCATTAAGTGTATAGGAATAAATTAGATTCATTTTTCTATAATATACCCAAAATTTGGAAAAGTAATGATGTATAAATTCACCATATTAATATGTAAGGGTAACTCTAATTAGATGGTTGGAAATTTAGAAAATTCCTCTATAATTAAGTGTAACTTTTATCAATACATAAGAGTCACTTTACTGGTGCATAAAAGACCATGAATTTATCATTGGAAGTGAAGTTCCATGTTTCCCTAAGATATGTATGAGTCATTTCTATGGACTAAGTGAAACATAAGAGTCATTCAATGAATACATAAGATTCATTTCTTCAACCCAGGTGATACATAAGAGTCATCCAAGGAATAGAAAAGTGTCTAGTCCTTCATATGGAGCGTTTTCATACACATATCAATGCCCATGGTATATATTTAAATATTTATCCCCTATATTATAAAAAAATTAGGTTCCTTTTAGTTTGGTCTTTGATGAAGTATAATAGGTTTTTATATCTTTTTCTACTCTAATTAATTCTTCATATTTTTTAATAAAAATATTCTATGTTTCTATAACCCCTATCATTTTCTTCTTACATTCTCATAGTGATGAATAATCATTATAGTGTAAAATAACTAACCTAAGTAATCTCTTGGGAGAGGAATCTAGTGATGAACCTGAGTCCTTGTGCATTCATGATTAATGATTCTCTTATCTTCTTTGAGTTCTTTAGAGGATAATTTTTAGTTGGTAATAGAGAAGATGTGTTCACACTATGGTTGTATTAGTATTTAATTTTTATTTTGCACTATTCATATACCCTTTACTTAATTATTTAGGCCTGAGATTGAGCTTCGATGTTTAAGTACTGAATGAGTGTGATTTCATACCAGAAAGATAAGTTAGTGGCTGATCTTTATTAAATAGACCTTTATCTTTCTAACCAAGAGGTGGTGGATGTGTTGTATGGTTAGAAATTGTCAGGTTCACTATGTATTCACAACTAGTCTAGAATAGTATGACTAAAAATATGATCTAGTGTGATCATTAAGAAAGTAAGATACTAATTAAGAGGCAATGAATGATCTCTGAGGGTGATTCTCCTTAGAGAATCTAATTTATTTATAACTTCATTTTTATACATTCTTCATGCATGTTCATTTTTATATATTCATTTTATCGCTCTCATAACACACCAATTTTCATTATTCTCCTTAAAAATATAAAAATCAAAAAAATATAATAAGTGAATAGAGTAGTGAGTGATCCAAAAATAGCTCTTTGATAAATGACACTAGCTAGCCACCGTTTTGCACTACAATAAATATAAATAATATTTTATACCACCTCGCTACTAGTATGTCAACCACCAAAATCTTTGAATCAATTTAAAATGAGATAATCCAATGTGTATTAAAATATAATGGTATATTTCCTTATAGAATGGGTGAAAATTCAAGACATTATTTAAAAATCATATCCATTATCATGTATCTTTTCTACCAACAACATCAGATCCCATGATTTATTATTATTATGACTCATTTATCCTAGGAATTTCTATAATTTTAATGATTTTTTCACCTGATTCTATCACATAGTCCCCTTTAATTTTTTTTACTCTAACTCAATACTATCTTCCACTTCTAACTTAGGAATAAGTATAATTAGTTCTTTAATATGTTATTAACTATATTTAACATACATATATTATTCTTTATCATACAGAGAAAGAATAAACTGTGACAAGTAATGATTAATAGAATAAAGAATATTATATTACAATTCAGTTTAAAAAATTACAATAAAATACATTTAGGCTTATATTATCAACCTTAAATGTTCAAAATGATATGTATTCTTCCATTTATATTGATTTTCGGAAGTAAGATGTTGTATTATCTGAAATTGGGTCATCTTATTCCAATCTTTTATAAAAAGAAACCATATTTTATGCAAACTATTCTTATTTTTCTCTATAATGTCGAGTATGAAAATTTTATACTGAATATGCAATATCAAAATAGGGATGATGAGATAACATTTTAATTTATACATAATTTGACTAATATGCATAAAAATTTATTTAATCTACCTTAAATGCATTATTTATTATCTTACTCTTCACAAAAACTTTTTATAGAAGGTATTTTGTTATTATATTAGTAAAGGAGTGGTTTTTTAAATTTTATCCAGCTTCTAAAATTTCTTCATTTTACAACCATATACCAGATACTTCCGAAGAGGGGGGGAGGGAATTACAGACTAAACATTTATCCTCTTTCTTAAGATCTTATTATCATGTTAGAATGAATAAAATAAATGCTTTATTTTTTAAGAATGTACTCAATTACCTGATGTAAAAAACAAATATAGAGATAAGAGGGTTTTACATGGATCTCTATAAAGGGATAATCCAAATAGAATATTTCGAGGGTTTTTCAACGCATCATAGGGTAAAAATATTCACTATATGTGTTAAAAAAAATAGAAGGGATGAACTATCATTCCTAATAAAACTCCATCATATTGTCTCTTTACACACATATTAGAGACAAAGATTATTATAAAGAATGAAAATATGAAGATCACTTACAATATTTATTCACAATAGAAAAAAACACCAGGCCGACTAGGGCAATATTCAATGTTACTTTTCATAATAAACTCTCTTATACACTTTCTTATATCCTTATCATGTAATTCTTAATTCATAGAATGATTATATAGTAGCAATATCACTTTTTTCTTTTCTTAACCATTTTTTATCACTGAATTATTACATGAGATATTTTCCATATTTACAATATGGAAACTACACAAATATTATAGTGGGATATAATTATTTAAATTAGAGTAAAATATTTTCATTTAATATTTATATTTATATAGAAAAATTATGTGTGATATTTTCCATATTTATTAATACAGAAATTATATAAAATAATAATTGAATAATATTTGTGAACATCCTCAAAAAATGTGATCTTTGTCATTCAAAAAAATTCAAAATATCCATTAACCATACTTTACTGCATTATAAATCCTATATTTGGACTGATAATATATATTATAAACTTGTAACTATCTGATATATTCTCCCATTAATGAAGATGAAGAAACATGAATCTTTGAGTCATGGTGTGTTCCACCTCTTCCTCTTAACAGGTTAAAACATGAAAATCCCTCCACAGTGTGGGAATCTCCAAAATGGAAGTACCACTGAATTTATCCCAATTTAATTCTAAATGTGTCTAAAAAACCACACCATGGATTAAAATTATCTATAAACATCAAAGGTAGTAAACCTTATGTTTCTCTTATATCCTTGAAAAATAATTCTTATGTTTTACCCATGAGTCACAAGAAATAATATTATATATTACTTCAACGTAAATAAAATGACTCTTACATATCCTAAACCTTTTAAATATTTCCAACCTTCTGGTAGAAATTATTATTATGTTTTAGATGAAGACTTATAATTATTCCATGATTTTTCTAATTTTCATAATTATTTAAGATAATGACTATTACATTTCATAGGGTAGCCTATACGAATTTACTAATTATACCACTTCTAAGAACATCTTTCTTGTATTTATAAAAGATGTCTGATATGTCGTTGATAAATTTTTCTATCACTCTAAAAATTTTATTCTTATGTATCTGGGGAGGATTCTTTAGGGACTTACCATTTTCCTTAGTTTACTCATCACTGGTTTCTTTTATGTATAAACTAGATTAGTTTCATGTGTTATTCTAATGACCTTTACATATTCCAATGATTTATTAATTCCCTTTATAAATTATTAAAGAGTTTAACTAAGTTAATTTTATACATGTTATGTGTTTTTTGAAATTTTTTATGGTCTCTAAATTATTACTTTCACATTAGGGTAATAATGACCTTTACATGTAAAATAAAATTCTTTGGAATTTTTTATATTTTATTTGGACTACCTTTACACACCGCCTTTGTTACACTTACATATAAAATATAAAACTTCAAAAATACTTCCTAAAATCATTGAATTCATTAAAAAATTCTAAAAACATCTTTCATACTTCCAAATCATCCTCAATAATCTTTCTAAAAAATAATTTCCAGATTCAAAAATGACTTACATTTGAAGTAACAGTCAATGGAAAAAAATTCAACAACACAAGTTATGGTTCCAAAATTCCCCCCTTTGGATTTTTTCATCAATAATTAAGTTTCAACTATTTTAAATCATTTATTTTATTCCATCCTTGATCTAATTCTCCCTCATTATAGTTTCACTCTCACCCTTTGAAAATAAAATTCAAAGGGTTCACTTTTTTAGATTTGATAAAAAATGAGCCATCCAAAACTTACACCATACAAAAAACTAATCAATGAGTTGTTAGAAAATTTTCTAAGCCTAAAAAAATTGAATGTTCATAATAGGAAATAAGAAAATATTTCAACATATACAATTCTATTCATTTCTGTCAGGTCCCTTCTTACTGCAGCCATGTCCCCATGGATTATGTCTCCCCCTTTCTACCCAATATGAAAAAATAAGAACCTGTAACAAATAAACATAAAAACCAAGTAAAACATTATAAATAATAAGAATTTTGAACCCTCTAAATCACTATAATGAAAGGTAGGTGGTGGAAAACCATGGTTAAAATGTTGCTTCTCAGATGATGGAGTGGTTGAAGGTTTATCCATGATGTGTTCCACTAGTTAGTTAGTTCCAAAATGATCCATTTTAATCACTCATTAACCTACCTTCTCCTTAATAAATAGATACTTAATTTCAATATGTTTGGGTCTATAGTATTGTAGTATATTTTTAGTGATTTCTTTTTAAATTTTATTATCATTAAAGATCACTATAGGCTACTTCACTTCTTCGCCAATATCCTTTAACTATTACTTCATCCATAGGAGTTGAGTACAAGACTTATTTCATAAGATATACTTGTCTTTAGTTTTACTAAGGGGTATAATTTATTTTTTTCTTTCTCATCTATCCGAAAAACTTACTTCCAATAAATAATGCACCACAACTTATTTATTTTTGATTCATCACATCTCTAACACAGTCCACATCACAAATGGTAATAATTTATGATCTTTTCCTACATCAAACAATAATTCATAATTAATATTACCTAGAATTTTCCTCATAATCATTTCTACCATTGTGAGATTTGATTCCCTAGGGTTATCTTTTAAATGGTATGTGAAGAACATTTCATAAGAAATATATGGCTGAGGTGCTTCTAGATATTACAATATTCCAATAATTATTATATATAAAGTGGGATTCAAATATTTTCCAACCTCATGCTTCCCAATCTTGGTTACAAATATAATTATAGTTGAAAATTGTTTGGACTCATGCATATCAAACTTACTAATTAGTTATATTTATTATTTTTATTTAGAGATAAAGTTGTATTTATCTTTTTGAACCACTTGATTCCCCAACAAATATTCATGCTCATTATTCAAAGACATTTTAAACTTTGACCTTGTAATAATAAAAAAATCTTACACATATTTATACGATCTTATAAAAAATATTATATCATCTACATATATAATCACCATAAACTTTTTTTTACTTAGATGTATTGATTTATAGGTTTTGATCAGCAACCCCTTTGAATTCTAGCTTCCACAAATTTTAGCGACCCGACCCCGGAAGACTGGAGTTGGTGTTTCCTACCATTACATTGGTAAGATTACAAGTAATAAAATCTTGAAGGACCAAAGATTTTATTAGCCTTTCTAAACTAGTTAAATGCCTGAGTCATAATTTAAAATTTAATAAACTAATTAAAACATAAATCTTTTCTTTCTTGGAAAATCACTTTATTTCATCTTGATTATCCTTTCATATATTTCTTAGTACACTTCTTGGATTCTTGGGGAAATGAAAAAAAAAATAAGTGTGATATCAAATGATCATTAAGGGATAAGTATAGTGGAATAAATAATAAATAAATGAGAATAGTATATATGGAAAGTTAATAACTGAAGACACATTCCATATAATTAATAAATTAAGAAGGAAGTGTGTAAACAACATGGCAAGGTAAATAACTGAAAACAAATCCCATTTAAATAAATGGATAAGGAATAATCAATATGGAAAGGTAAGAGATTGAAAAAACATTCCATTTAATCAATAAAATGAAAATTAAATGCATCAATAGATATGTCAAATAAAAATATCATGGATAAATAGTAACTTATTCTGAATGAGGGAAATGATTAATTATTGGATTCCATGATTCTTAGGTACATGGTACCTTTACTGTCAAGATCATTCACAAGATGGTTTAGAATATTGGGTAAAAACCCATCTAAGGCTAGCTAATTTAATCGTCCCATGAGACTACGGGTGCATTGAGGGGCTATCTATACCTGGGACCCACCCGTGCCGCACCTTTACAATGCATTCCTCATATATCAAATAATTTATTTAACATCATGCCTTATCAAATATCCATATGGATTAGAAGATAAATATTTATAAATATTTCCTCATTTAATCAAATAACTGTAAAGTACACACCATATGTAAAAATGGTATATGGTTTAAAAAATAAAGATATCCATGATAAATGAAATAAATAATTAGGGGAAATTCAATGTACAATTATCATAGGAAATTTAATATTTCAAGAGGACTAAAAGATTCAAGGAAGTGAATTTCAATACTATACTTAGCCAAATCAATCAAAAACCATCTAGAGGAAGAATAGGGATTGTATCAATATAACATATAACCATTGGAGTAATAATAAGAGTTGTTTTCATTGATGAAATAGAAGGATAAAATTAAAATAATTTTTGAGGAAAATATCATTTTGTTTAAAAAACCTTTTCTTTGAAAATAACTTTTAAAAGAAACATTTTCTATAAAAATTAACCTTTTAAACATGGAAAAGAATATTGAAAGGAATGATTGAGGGTAAATCCATACATGTCGTACAAGGTAAAAAGAACATTCTTTTTGAATAGTAAAAAAGACAAAATAATTCCTTGTTCAGAAAGTGACAAGAAGATTCTTTTAAAAAATTGTAAAATGAAAAAGGGTAAAAATTTATTTAATTGATCATTTTGGAAGGGGTAAAAATATTTTTAGAAAAATGAGTTTTTAGAAGAAAACAGGTTCTCCGACTAAAGATAGAAATGAAGTCGGGTTATCTTAAAAACATTTTCTAAAACATTTTAAGTACTAAATAGTGTAAAATGGTACTATTACATGAAAAAAGTTCATGAATAACTATAGGATAAGAAAATGAAATTATTTGTTAAAAAATTATTGAATCATTTCCTCTTTTGTAAATTCAAGGTTAAACAATCTCGAACAAAATGAGATTTGGAATTGCACCCTTGAAAAGACCATAAAATTGATGTGGGAATAAATAAATAAATAAATTGTGTGTTTCAAATGTAAATCCACATAAAACAAGTGTAAATAAAAAAAAATAGATAGTAAAAAATTATTACGCACGTAATATTATAATATTAAAGACAACGAGGAAGTAATATAACCCAAAGAAAAGAAATTGGATTATGAAATTATTTTCCACTTGGTAATGCTTAATTAAAATACCCTTTAAGGAAATAATTAAATTTGGAACTAAAAATATCATGAGTAATAAATTAATCATGATATTATATGTAAATGTGGAAGTACATACACCATATATAATAATTAGGAGCACAAAAATATACTATGTCTCAAAGAATAGAAATTGAGATGAAGTCCCTTATTAATTGGTGACTTTTAAATTAAAACACCCAAAAGTAAAAATAATCAAATGAAAAATTTAGATACTACGAAGATAAAATAATTCATGATATAGTATATAAAAAGGGGCAGTAGGTACACCACACAAAATAAGTAATTGGTGTTAATAGTGTATGCCTCATAGAAAGAAAATGAGACAAGAATACCTTACCTTGTGTTTCCTTTTAGGTGAAAATATTTTAACCTCATTTATAATGGTTTTAAACTTATAAATAACTTATAAAAAACCATAATTATATTTATAATATCATATAATATTATTTTATAATATATTATTACCTGTTTTTTAATAACCTTTCATTATTTTCACTATTTAGGTGTTAATTGTCGAGTTTTTCAAGTATGTTTTGGCTTGTTATTTATGTTATTAATTAGATAATGATTTCATCATCTCAATAATGTTAAACATGATTTAAATATCATATAAATATAGTATATATGTTTATATAATAATCCAAAATACTTGGATATTGGAAATGAAATGCACCATTCATGGAGACAGTAGGTCATACGTACACATGAATGATACTTTCATTTATTTGTCGTATTTAAAAGAATGGAAAGTAAATGATATATATGTATATTTATATTATAATTTTAGTATCATATTTATGTAATATATTTCACATATTTTTAATAAAACCATCCTTTATGCATTCAATCTATAGTGTGAACGAATCACATTGATTTGATGAGGCGGTAGTCCACACTTCCACAAATGATGTTATCGTATTACCATAAAATGGAAGGCATGAAGGTATGTGTTATATAAAAATTAAATAAGTATAAAGAAATTATAAATATAATATATAAAATTTAAAAACATCATGCCCATAAAAATTCCAAACCATGATAGGTGGTAAATAAAAAACAAATAAAAAACGTTTCATGAGGCAGTAGTTCGTCGTACACAAACGATAAATTTGTTACCCATTAAATGGAAGTGTGTGTAAGTTTAGGTTTAAAAATTAACATAAATTTTTTTATTATATTCATTATACTAATTTTATTATGTAACAATCTAATAATAAGTGTTTATGGGGTGTATAATGAAAACAAATCAAAAGATCTTGAGGAAGGATGTTACCTCTTCTTTGGGAAACTCTTTTTGGTTTACACCAAAGGGAATCCTTGTATAGATTTATGCAAAAAAGGAGGCTTATAATATGATGGTAGGTATTTTTAAAATATATTTTGGAATATAATGTTCAAACCAAAGTGGCATGATGGGTGTGAGGAATTGGGTGGTGTGAGTGCCTTTTTACAGTTGAGGAGGGGTGGCATTCTTGTAAATTTTGGAAAGGGAAATTCCACCCATGTTTTTCCTATGAAAAGTGGATCCAATAATGGAACAAATTTGATATAAGTGAGAAATGGTTCTAAATATGAACATACAATGTCCTTTGAACATGTTTCTAGTTCATTTTCCCCTTACTTTTAAGGTATAGTCCCTTATTAATCTAATTTTTCTCTTAATCTCTATAATTAATTTTAGTCACATTCATTAATGTTTTTAGTAAAAAAATAAGGAGAACATATTAGAAATTATAAATTATTATTATTATAAATATGGAACCCATTTTTTCAAATTACAATCACATATGTGGAAGAAATTAATTTAATAGTCTCGTATATGGGACGACAATGCAGGTTTTTAAAGTAAGTTTTTTTAAAAGTTTGAGATGTTTTTATATCCAATTTCAATGAAATTTTGATTAAAATTAACTAAATTGGATTAATTTATGTAAAATTGATCAAATTTTACTTTAAAAACAATTTGAAATATAATTTATCCTTAAAAATTAATTATACAAAAAGCAGTTTTGAATTAAAATTCAGTATTTTCACTATTCATCAAAAAATAAAATATTTCATTAAAATACCAAAAATTAACCGTAAGATAATATTGGTGGTTATATATCAAAAATGAATTTTAATTTTACATATAATAATAATAAATGATCCAAAAATTGGGATTAAAATAGGTTCTCCATAAAAAGTCGGTAAAATTTCCTTTAGAAAAATATTGATTTTTATGCGAAATATTGGGTTTTTTCTTATATTATGCTTATAAAATATATTGGATGAATGTAAAAAATATTTTTTTCAATAATATATATATATATATATATATATATATATTTCATTAATATCACTCACTAATTTTAATTAATTTAATTTATTAGGATAAAATAACTTTGTGGGCATAAAAATGGTTTTCTATAAAAACATTTCCTTTATATTCAATTGGTTCTTATATACATTTAAAATTAATTTGTAACCAATGAACTCATTTTATATTTTTGTAAACCACATATTTTCAAAAGTTATTTAATAATATTCATCATCTCTAATTTAATGTCTAGGTTATATCTTATTATATTAAGTAATAATATTTTTAAAAATATACTGTTGTTTGGTAAAACTAGGTCTTACATGTAATGTAAGCTATTGAACAAGGTCATTCTTGCATGTACAGAAAACTAACTTAGTGTTTGTGTGCATTGAAATCTATATCCAAGATTTAATTTATTTAAAATAGTAATTATATCATAAAGTATCAGGGTCTTATATTTCCTTACACATCTTGGTGTTGTGTATCAAACATGCTATCAAATAAAATTTCTTACTTTAGAATTTTAGGGTGCTATATTCTCCCCACCTTAATTAAATTGTCGCCTCACAATTTAAACATGAACTTGGTAATAAAATGATTTATATTTCCTATGTTTAAATCCAAAATAGTGAGAAGGGTTTGTAAAACATCCTCTAGAAAAGAGATAATGGGATGTATAAAGGTCACATGGACTAACATATAACTAGGTTTCTAAGTTGAAGAAAATTAGTGGAAAGTGGAGATACGTACGTAGAGGAAAAGCGTAAATATTTATAGGGAGTGATTGAGGTAATCAATCAAAAACAACTGAATGATCAATGGGAAGATGAGGGCCTCAAATCCATAAATCTATGATGATTTAAAAGACCATTAGTTCAATAAAAATTAAGGTATTGGGGAAATATTTTTTTAATATACTCTTCCTAATGTTGAGGAGTTAATTTATTAACCAAGAATATAAGGAAAAATATTTACTTGATAGGTTTAAATTTCATATGAATTATTCCATCATTTGGTTGTGCTTTGATCAAATTCAAATTCATCCCTTACCCCCACGAAATGGGTATCCTGGAATGAACTTTTTTTATTTATGAAGCACTAAAATACAAATTTAACGGATCGTAAAGACTATAAAAAATGACAAGTCTTACCATTTGTCTCTAACTATTATATAAAGCCAATATGGTCAATATATTAATCTCAAAATCTTAAAAGTAACACTAATGGTTCATCATTAATATTTATTTTTCAAATTTATTAACAAAAAAAATCAAAAATTAACCAGGAGATCACGTAGGCTAGTTGTAGGCATGAAACTGTAATCGTCTTTCTGTCATGGGTTCAAGTCCCATGGCCTAGCCAGACTTGATGGTTTTTCACCCGACATATAATTTGTTCTTTTCTAAAACCATATTAACATAATTATTATAACATATCGAAAATTATTATGGACATCCATGAAATTTAATAATTAAATAGCCTTTTAACTAAGGTTTTCAATAGAACCTCAATAGATAAATACTTCATCGATTTATTTCCACAAAGGCCCTTACTTGGGTTAATGTTTAACCTAGGTCATTCATTATCATTATCTATTCAAATTCTTTATAATGGTTTGTAAATAAAATTTGAATTATCCTAAGAATATCCCCCATGAGTGTTAAACCAGGTGTGAAGTAAGGCCCGTTGTCATGTGTCAGGTTACACTTGAGTCCGGCCCAATGGACCTTGTTGGAGTTGTAACCCCTAGGTATATCTGTGTCAGAACTATGTCCACTTCTAGTATTTAGAATTTTATGTATTCCTAGGAATACCCATATAATCTCCACCTTACCAAAATTCTGGGATGTTCTTCTATATTTATCCTGAAAGTATTCCTTATGGCTATATTTTCTGTTCTAAGTTTTCCTAAATATAGTTCCTAAGATTTCTACTAAACTTTCTCTATTACCAACTGTAGTTACCTGACCCAAGAATCTCATAGTTGGTGTTTACTATCATTACATTGACATGATTACCAGGAATCAATTATTGAAGGACCAAATAGTTTAGTAGTATTGGTAAACCTGATACATGAATGCCTTTTGTACTAAAAATTAATACACTAATGAAATAATACTTTTTTTCTTTTATAATAACTCAATTCCATATATAGTATCATTTCATATCTTTCTCCGCACACTTATTAGATTCCTAAGGAAATGAAAGAAAATAAGGGTGAGCTCAAATATCCAATAAGGGTCAAGTATAGAAGAAGAAATAATGGATCAATGAGAATAGAAAATATGGAAAGGTAATAACTAAACAGATATGCCATGTAATCAATAAACTAAGAAGTGTGTAAAAAAAATTCAAGGTAAGTGAGTGAAATAACTTTTACATTTTGTCAATAAACTAAAAATGAAATTCATCCATAGATGTGTCGAAGAAAAATCTCTTGGATAGATAGTAATTGAGTCTAAATGAGGGAAATGCTTAATTATTGTATTCTATATTTCTAAGGTACGTGGTACCTTTACCGTCAGGACCTTTCACAAGATAGTTTAGCATATCAGGTAAAAATGCATCTAAGGCTGGCCAACTAACTCATCCCATGAGGCTACCGATGCATCGATGGGCTATCTGTAACCAAGCCCCACCCATGTCGTACCATTCCAAATCATTCCTCATATATCGAATAATCGATTTAACAATGTGCCTTATCAAATATCCATATGGATTTTAAGATATAGATTTATCAATATTTACCTAGTTAATCAAATAATTTTAAAGTACAGACCATGTGTAAAAATGGTAAAAGGTTTAGGAAATAAACATATCCTCAATAAATGATAATGATAATAAGGGGAAATTCAATGTTCAATTATCATAGGAAATTGAATATTTCAATGGGACTAACAAAGGAGTCAAGTAAGTGAATTTCAATATTATCCTTGTCCAAATCAATCAAAAAACATCTATAATAAGAATAAGGATTGTATCAATATGAAATATACCCATTAGAGTAAGAATAAGGGTTGCTTTTATTGATGAAATAGAAGAATAACTTTAAAATAATTCTTGAGGAAAAGATCCTTTTGTGTTGAAAAACCTTTTGAAAAACCATTTCTTTGAAAATAAATTTTAAAAACAAAACATTCTATAAAAATTACCCTTTTAAACTTTTAAAGGAAGCTTCAAAGGAATGATGGCGGGTAAATCCATACATGTTGTACAAGGTAAAAAAGTGCATTCCTTTTTCATGGTAAAAAGGTTAGAAATGTTCCTTGCTTGGAAAGAGATAAGCATATTCTTTTGAAAACATTTTTAAAATACATAAAGTTTAAAATTTTCTTTAGTAAATAATTTTTTAAAGGGAAAAAACATTTTTAAAAACTTATTTAGAAAACTAGAATTTTATAAGAAAACAAGATCTCTGACCAAAGAGAGAAATGATGTCGGTTTTTCTTTAAAACATTTTCTAAAACATTTTAAGTAAAAAAAGTTGAAAATGGTACTATTACATGAAAAAGGTTGTGAATAAACATTGTAGAATAAAATTAAAGTATATATTAAACAATTATCTAATAATTTCTTCTGATAGAAATTTAAGTGTAAACAATCCTGAACAAAATGAGATTGTAATGTGAAACCTTGAAAAGACCATAATGTTGATGTGAGTATAAACAAATAAATAGAATATGTGTTCCAAATGTAAATGCACATAAAAAAATTGTAAATAAAATGACAGATAGTAAAAAGTGATTACACACATAATTTTAGAATATTAACAACAATGAGGAAGTAATGTAACCCAAAGAAAAGAAATTGCTTTATGAAATTATTTCCCACTTGGTAATGCTTAATTCAAATCCCCTTTGATGAAATAATTGAATTTGAAACTAAAAATATAATGAATCATGAATGAATCATGATATTATATGTCAAAGTGGCTATAAGTACACCATATATAAGAAATTAGGTGCTCAATAATAAAATATGTCTCAAAGAATGGAAATTGAGACAAAGTCCCCTATTAGCTGGTAACTTTTGAATCGAAAGACCCAAAAGTAAATATCATCAAATTAAACATTTAAATAACATGAAGATAAAATAATTCAGATATAGTGTATCAAAATGCGAAGTAGGTACACCACACAAAAGAAGTAAGTGGTGTTAATGGAATATGTCTCATAAAAGAAAAGTGAGACAAGAATCTCTTACACTGTGTTTCCATTCAAGTGAACATCCTTTTACCACATGTATAATTGTTTTATACATGTCACTAACTTATATGAGAACCATAATTATATCCATATATCATAAATTATTATTTTATAATATCTTATTACCCGTTTGTTAATAACCTTTCCTTATTTTCACTTTTTCGGGTGTTTATTGCTAGTTTTTCGATTATGTTTTGACTTGTTATATTCGTTTTTCTTAATTAGATCATGATTGGATAATATAAAAATTTAAACCATGATATAAATATCATATATATCTAGTATATATCTATTTATAATAATCCATAATATTTGGAGATAGGAAATGAAATGCACCCTTCATGGAGACGGTAGACCATACATACACATAAACACTACTTTCATTTAATTGTTATATTTAAAAGAATGAAAAGTAAATAATATATATTTATATTTATATTATAATTCAAGTATCGTATTTATGTCATATATGTCACATAGTTTTAATAAAACTGTCCTTTATACATTTCATGTATAGTGTGAAGGAATCACATCACATTGAGGAGACATTAGTTCACACTTCTACAACAGATGTTATCGTATTTCCACAAAATTGAAAGTATGATTTTATGTGTGATATAAAAATTTTAAAAAAAGTATAAATACATTATAAATATTATACATAACATATAAAATAGTGTTTGCATCATAATTCTCAACCATGAAGGTGGTAAAGGAAAAATAGACAGTCATCGTTTTGTGAGGCGGTAGTTCACCGTACACGAATGATAAGTTTGTTACCCATTAGATGGTAGTGATGTAAGTGTAGGTCGAAACCTTAACATAAAAAATCTTACTATATTGAGGATAATGATGTTATGTAGTCATGGAATAAGAACAATTGAGGGGGGTGAAGAATGGAAATAAAACAAAAGAGCTAGAGGAAGGATTTTACTTCTTTGGGTAACTCCTTTTAATTTGTACCAACGACTTCCTTGGATGACTTTTTTCCCAAAGGGAGTATTCTAGAATGAGAGGAGGGATGTTGAGAAGCTATTTGGGAAAAACTTGGTTGAGAAAAAGTGGCTTGAGCGGTGTGAAGATGTGAGAGGTGTGAGTTCCTTTTTATAGTGGAGGAGGAGTGATGTTCTTGTATATTTTTGAAAAGAGAATTCCACTCACATTTTTCCTATGACAAGTGACTCTAATAATAGACCAAATTTGAGCTAAAGGATGATATGGTCAAAATATGTATAACCAATGGAATTTGGAGAAGTTTCTCGATCATTTTGACCCTTAAGTTTAATGTTTACACTACAAAAAATGGTGTTTCCAAGCGGTTTCTTTGGTATTTAGCGGCGGTTTAAACCACTACTAACTGTTGTGTGACATTTTCTAAGTGTTGTGTATTTGTATGTCGGAATCATTTTGCGACACTTTTTTTTCAATGGTTTTTTTATTTAGCAGCATTTCATTTGACACCGGTTTGAACAACCTCTAAATATTTAGCAGTGTTTTTTTGTTTTTGTTTTTTAAATTTTTTTATTTAATTAATTAATTAATTTTTTATTATTAATTTTTTAGTTTTTATTATTTATTTATTATTATTATTATTTACTTATTATTTATTTATTATTATTACTTATTATTTATCCTACAATGCAGGTGTATTTCATGCATGCCATGCATGAATCTGGAAAATATATGCGATTTGAGAGTTTTGAACTCCTTACCTCTTGGACATACTACAAAGACTTTATCACTCCAAAAACTTTATCTAGTGAGTAAATTGTATGTAATATACTTAAAAATATACAAATAAAAAACAAATAATGATATTAAATTATAATAAATAAACAACAAATTAATAAATAACAAATAATAAATAAATGATAAATAGATTGTAAATAATTATTAAATGAATAATAAATATATAATAAACGAATAATAAATAAATAAATAAAAAATAAAAAATAAAAAAATAAAAAATAAAAAATAATAATAAATGATAATAAAAAATAAATGATTATAAATAATAAAAGATAATAAATAATAAATGGTAGTAAATAATAAATAATAATAAATAATAAATAAATAAATAATACATAAATAATAAATAAGTAATAAATAAATAATACATAAATAATAAATAAATAATAATAAATAATGAATAATAAGTAAATATTACTCAAAAGGTTCAGGAGGTGGGAGAGCCCACCACTCCTAAAAAATGTATTAGAAAAAGAAAGATGACAAGGATGATGGACAGGGCATGTCATGACGCAAAAAAGATAAACTACAAATCAAAGATAGGATCGGTTCTGCAAACATGATCAGAGTCATCATAATCCTCAATAGTTTCCAATTTTGAATGTGGGTTTTTTGTTTGAGGATAACCGAGTATTTCTCCCTGAGTTGTTGCTATTCCAAAGTGAGCTCTTTGTTATAGGACTTGGTAGAGTCAGTACCACATCCTCGACCACGATGTTTGGGATGCCGACCCACCATGTTTTAGGATGTTTCCACACCCCTTCCAGCTCTTCCATTTCCAAGGCAGAACTATCCATGAGTGTCTGCTCCTTCGAGACCACTTTAGAAGCTGAGGTAGAGTCTTTGCTATCAGCTGCCGAAGATGAGAGACTTGTTATGGGGCTGATCACCCCTTGTGACTAAATGGGAGTTGCTTTTTGAGGAGTTTCATCAATATTTATCCCCTGGAAAATATCTTGGCACTGATTTAAGTCCACTTTCTTTGAAGACACTCATTCATGATTCTGGGAGGTAACCATCACCCACCTTTCCAGCCTGCCCTCCAAATAAGCTACACCAAAACATGTAGCCTCCTTGCATTTTTCCACGGCAGCACCAATTCCATCCTTAGAACTCTTCAGCGGTAAGGCCTGATCAACTTTCAGTTTTCCCTTCATATGTTTAGAGGATATCTATACATTTACTAGCTGATAATCAAAAAGAAGTTGCGCTTCCCGTTCCAAGTCAGAATCGGCAACCTGTTCATCATCAAGCACTGCAAGTCCTGTGACAAGGGCATCCCTAAACAATGCACCAGCCTTGACAGGTTCCCTGCCTTTTATAAGGTCTGAGCTATGAGTAGTCCCATCCATCTAAGATCCTTCCTCCATACCAAGGGAACCAGTTGTAGTATCCTCTAAGGGCATAGCAGGAGGAACCTCTTCAGTTCGCCCCTGACCAGATCCCTCTATAGGCTTCTATCTCCTAGATTTTTTGAAGCAATATTGTACAACATACCCCTAGCAGCGCAGAAAACACATGTAACAGATCTTCTACAATAACATTTGTCATGGACTATGATTATGCATTCAGAACAGAACCGAGGAAGCCTATCATACTCAATCCTGAGTTCACAATCACCCTCATCAGTTGATAAAACATCCTTATCAACCATCGAAGCACTCATATCCACTTCAACCAAAAGACGAGGAAAGTGCCTGAACCTAGCAAGCTCAGTCTCCCTATCCATTTTAATAGGAACCACAACCAACAAGGAAATATCATGTTGAATTATGGGATGCCAAAGCAACCAATTAAGACCACGTACCATGATCCAAGCTTGGACAGAGGAATTGTAGACCTCCGTGGGGCAGAAACTCCAATCGCACTCCTAGATATGGAGAATACCCAGTTTGAAAGAAACTGAACCAAATCCCCACGCACGCATCTTCAATTCATCAGTAGGGAAGATGAAATGGAAGAAAACCCAGTCCATAGAAACACACTTCCAGATGGAAAATCCCAAAATACCCGAGAGGCGCGCCATTAGATCATCCAATCTCCATGGCCTCGGGCCCCGAGGCTGGAAAAGACGACCAATAATGGAGTGTTTACCTTTTTCCAGACATTCCAGAATCGCATCTGGATCCGCCTTCACATGAGCTATGTTCCCCTTTCATCGAAGACCACAAACTGTAGAATCTTTAAAGTGGGAGAAAGAGCGGTGCGCTGTATCGAGACCATGACCGCTCCTCCTAAAATCTTCACCATCAGCGACAACCGTATGGCTGTCATAGCGACCACGATGCAGAAATGATTCGACTCGAGAAGGAACCATCGAAGATGCCATGAGGACGAAACCCTAATTGCCATAGAGTCGTGTAGACGGGAGCTCCCGGCCAAGATCCATCAAAATTTTATAAATAATAAATAAATATTAAATGAATAATAAATAATTAATAATTAATAATTAATAAATACAAAATAAATAAATAATAATAAAATATTAAATAATAAATAAATAAATAAATGTTAAATAATTAAATAATAATTAAATAGTCCATAAATAATAAAAATAAATAAATAAATAAATAAAAATAAATTATAATAAATATTAAATATTAAATATTAAATAAATAAAAATAACAAATAAATATTTAATATTTAATATTTAAATAATAAATGAACAATAAATAAATAGTAAATAAATATTAAATAGTCGTTTAATAATAAATTTATAATTAAAATAAAAAAATAATTAATTAATCAATAATAAATAAATATTAAAATAATAAATAGTAAATAATAAATAATAAAATAATAAAATAATAAATGGATATAAATATCTTAAAATATATATACATATAACAAAATTTTCATAAATATATATAAACACACATTCATTTTACATAAATATATAGAAACACACTCAGATATATAATTGTGTGTATATATATATATATATATATAAACACATGTACTTATATATATATATATATATATATATATATATCTACACATATATGAGATAAAAATATATAAACATTAATATATGTAAATATTTACAAATGTTTATAAATATACAGAAATACTAACATATATATACATATATATGTATTTTTTTACATATATTATAATCTACACATAAATATAGATTTTTTGACTGACACACACGTCTATATAAAAACATTACTTGTATAAGTATATATGTACAAATTAATACATTTTTATAAGGTAAATAAAATCCATAATTATTTATTTCAAATGAAATGAATAATAAATATTTATTTCGATATGGATTATATGTTTAAAAATACATTTATATGTAAATATGTATTTATACAAGTGATTTATTATAAGTAAATATATGAAAATATGAAAATATTTAATTATAAATTTAACTACATTGTGAAAAAACGATAAAATGTCTAAACCATAATATCAATATGAATGTAATCTCCGAGAATAAATTCAGTCCCCGATGAAAAAAAGACAATAAGCCCCCCTTAAATGAGGATGAAATTCTATCGAATGTTAAAAAATTGTGATACCTTGGCTAAAAACTCAACTTTATAGGCCTTTTGGGCCTCTTTTGACCTATGAAAAATAGTGACGAGGGTTCACTAGTCATTATAGAATAGGGATCATCACATGATTTGATTTGATATGTGGTAGAGCTCAAACAGATATGTGGATCAAAAGTTATGGTTGTTTAAAGTTCAAGTTCGATTTCCTATATTTCAGGAAACTATAATAAATTTTATTCTTTTAATTATTTCAAAATTTAAATCTAATGTGATTTCATTTCATTTCATAAGCTTCGATTTTACTAGTTGTGGAGTTAAAACGGACTCCCAGATCAAAAGTTACGGTCAATTGATGATGAATTCTGATTTTCAACTTATTGAACATTTGTTTTTATGTTTCAAATTATTATTAACTAATAATTTTATATATTTATTAATTAAAAAAAATATAATTAATTAAAATTATAAATAATAAACTATTTATGATAGTAAATGATAAATAATAAATACTATATCATAAATAAACAATTTGTTTAAATTTTTTCGTTTAATTTAGCGGCGGTTTTTTAAAACCGCCTGTATTTCTTGATAGTTTTTTAAAAAATCATCACTAAAAAAAGTAATTTTTTTGATAATTTTTTTTATATAATTTAAAAAAATTTGATTTTTTTTTAAAAATAGCGGTGGTTGTTAAAATTGCTTTTAAAAAACCGCTGCTAATTTATTTTTGGGAAAACATTTAATGGATGTTTTTGAAATCCACATGAAAAAACCACTGTTAAATTCATATTTTGGCATAGTGTTAGTCTCTTGTTAAACTAATTTTCTCTCAATCACTATAATTAATTTTAATTACATTGACTAATATTTTTGGTCAAAAGGTAATTTGACCTCATGAGACATTATAAAGTATTTTGATTCTAAACATGTAATCCATTTTCCAAATTTCAATTATAGAAGTGGTATAAATTAATTTAAATTTAATCTTGTAGACGGGATGACAATGCTGGTTTTTAAAGTAAAAAATGTTCAAAAGTTTGAGATGTATTCATATCCAATTTCAATGAAAAATTGATTCCAATGACCTAAATTGGATTGATTTGTGTAAAATTGATCTAATTTAACTTTAATACCAATTTAAATTATAATTTAACCTTATAAATAAATTATATGAAAAAGCAGTTTGAATTAAAAATCAGTATTTTTTAATATTCATGAAAAATTGATATATTTCAGAATAATACCAGAAATTCACCCTAACCAAATTTAAATGTTTCTATTTCAAAAATAAAGTCTATTTTGACATATAATATTTTTAAATGTTCCAAAAATTAGGTTTAAAATTGGTTCTCCATTAAAAGGTGGTAAAAGTGTCTTTAGAAAATATTGATTTTTATATGAAATATTATGCTTGTTCTATTCTTATGCTTATCAAATCTATTAGATGAATGTAAAAAATATTTGATTGAACATGTAATATATATTACATTAATATCACTCACTAATTGTAATTAATTTAATTGTTGGGATAAAACAACTTTTTGGGCATAAAAACATTTTTTTATAAAAACATTCCCTTTATATTCAATTGGTTCTTATATTCATTTCTAATTAATTTTTAACTAATGAATTCATTTTATATTTATGTAAACAATAGATTTTCATAAGTTAGTTAATACTATCTGTAATCACCAATTTAACAGCTAGGTTATATATTATTATATTAAGTTATATCTTACTATTTGCATGTAAGTAAAGATAACTTAGTGTTTGTGTGCATTGAAAACTATTTCCTAGAATGTATTTATTTGAAATAGTAATTATATTGTAAACTCTCGAGATATTATATTCCCTTACACATTTGGTGTTGCATTTCATACACGCTATGAAATAAAATGTTCTTACTTTAGAATTTTGGGGGTGTTAGATAAATGAAAGTAAATCAAACTGCACCATGATCATGATGACCATTTTAGTCTATAAAATCCCTTTTTTTAATTTTCACAACTTAGTTTCATAATTTCTAATTAAAAAGTCTAGTATATGTTCAATATAGACCTTCCCTTGAAGTACTCTATTTAGTAATGTTGTTTCTCTATTAGTTTGGAAGATATTAGTCCATCATTGAATATATACGGCTAAGAAAATCCTAATTGAATCAAGACATATCACGGGTGTAAAAGTTTTATCAAAATAACCCCCCTCAATTTGTGAATAGAATTTACACATTATCCATGCCTTATTTGGAATAACTTTTCTATTCTCATTGAGTTTATTCTTGGAGACCCACTTTGTTCCAATTACATTTGTCATGTTCAGGACTTTCCATAAGCTCAAATGTATAATTTTTTGTCAATGTTATCCAAAACCTCATTCATAGCTCAAACCCATGACTTGTCTTTTATTTATTCTTCAAATAAATTTTGTTCCATCATTAATAATAGAGAATTGTGCTCTATATTCCTCATCCATAGAGTTTGTGTTAGTGAAAACTTGTCTCAAATTATTTTGACTGACCAGCTTTTATTATCTTGTTTCCTTTGGAATGTAGATTGAATCCCTTTAAAAACTTTTTTACCCTTATATTTGGCTTCATAATATTCATCATTTGAGGAACCTTGCAAACCATTATAGATCATATCGATTCCATTATCATATATACACAATCCATCAATGTATAAACTTCTAGATTCTTTCCATTATTTTCTAAAATGAATTTAACATCATTAGATTTCACAATATTATTTATAATTTTTTTAATAATTCACAGGATCCACTATTTTTTGAGTAACCTAAAACACTCATTCATTAGTTGAATAAAAATACTTACATTTATTTCATTTTTATTCTAGATATAACATATACTTCCAAACACATAAAAAATGTTTCAATAAAGTATTCCTTCCATGTCACATTTCAAAGGATGTCCTCTATTCCTCAGATCCTAGTAGTGCTCGATTCTGAGTGTACACCATAACTGGTGATGTCTTCTTCCAACAGTGGTGAGAGACACCACTCTTAATAAGAAAAGTACTAGGCATGTTGTTTACCATTTTGTTTGATCATTCTACAAATCCATCATATTGGGGAGTCCTCATTGAATATACCTCATTCCTAATTCCATGTTTCTTAAGGTAATTTTTTTAAAACCCTGGGACTTTAAAATATATTGATTTTAAATAAATTTAACCCCTTCGACATCTTTTGATACATGCAACTCCAAGTCTAAATAAACCATAATATGGTTTACTGTTATAAACCAATCGTTAAATTAGAGGGTATGAATACAAATAACAATATTATGAAAATTATATGGTTTAAACATCTATAAAATGAATTAATTAATTATTAATCTATAATAAATATAAATAAAAATAATTTTAAAGAAAATGAATTTTTTTTCAGAAAAACAATATTTTTCTAAAAATCGGTTTTAACACACTTTGCACACTTATTTTTAAATTAATTTTTTTCCATTTTTATATAATTTATCTAGAAAAATGAAATTTATTTTTGAAATCATCATTTCAAAATTATCTTAGGATTAATTTTTGACAATTATTTGAAAATATTAATTTTTCAATTAATAGTGAAAAGGCTGATTTTTATTGAAAATAGTCATTTGATTTAAAGCATTAAAAAAGATCCATTTTTTTAAAATTGTTTAAAAGTTACATTAGTTTAATTATATTATGATTAATTAAATTTAGGTAATTTTAATCAACTTTATTTTGACATCTGATATAAAAACATTTTGTACTTATGAAAAATTTTCTTTTGGAAACCACGTTTTCATCGTTCTTGTGGGTTTAATTTAAAATAAAAATCTACCACTTCTGTTAATTCAATTTGAAAAAATGGATTGCATATTTGAAATCATAATTATTAATTTTATGAATTAAGGTTATATTAATTTTGTTCTTAATTAATAGTAAAAATATTAAAAATTAATTGCCACTCTTAAGGATAAAATAGGTTTACTGGGGGGTTAAATTAAAAATATAAGGGATAAAATGATCTAAAAAATTTTCCAATACCTATTGGATGAAAATATTTTAACCTTATATCATCCAATGTTCTATAATGATCCATTTTAGATCCTTTTTCCATGTTTAAAACATGGGTATAGCTTTTTATTTTAAAAAATTCTAAGCGTGTCATGTCCCCCACTTCTAAAAGGACACCGCCTCTCATATCCTATCCATAGTTAAATTGTCCTTTTCTATGTCAATGTCTACCCAAATACCTTCCTTAAATCCCTAAAAAAAATTTAGAGGCATTCTTTGATCAGAAAACCTTTTTAGGAAGGCTTTAGGTATGGGCCAAAAGAGGTTTTCCGAAGAAGAGATATAGTTCTTAACCAAGCATTTTCATTTTATTTCTTCTTATAACTACTTAAAATATAAATAAAATATGATAAAATAATGACAAAAATATATACCATATAATGATATGATATGATATTAATTTAATAACCTATATCAATCTCCTCTTCTATCAAATGAGAAATGAAACCGTTGATCTTGTGTACGAAGGACTACCGCCACACGAACCGATGTAATTCATTTTCCATCACCACCTATCATGGATTTATATAATAATGGATTTAATATATATATATATATATATTATTTATTAAATAATTATACTTATAAAAATATAATATCACATCTACCTTTTTACCTCCCAATCCATTGGAAAACAATAACGTCGCTTGTGCATACGTATGGACTACCGCCTCCACATAACAATGTGATACATTTTTCATTTTATTTTGACACAGATGGTAATAAGAAAATATTTAATGAATATATATGATATATATTATATAATAATGACTCTTTAAAGGTAAAATATTGTTTTTATTTCCTTTTTTCCATCCATTAAAAAATATAAACAACGTTCTTACGTACATATGTCCTATTGTCTCCATGAACAATGTAATTCATTTTCTATCTATAGATATTATGGATTAATCTAAATACATATATAATGAAAAATATGATATTTATATCATGTTTAAAATTATATAGATTATTTAACCATGATAAAATTACAAGAACCAAAACCACCAAACCAGAACATATATGAAAAATAAAGTATTTATTACTCGAAACTATGATTTTAAAAAGGAATTATTAATAAACATGTAATAATAAGTTCAAAATAAATCATGTATTGTAGTATATAAATTATTATTATTATTTAATATATTTATAATAAATCTATATATATTATATAGGAGGTTCGATCACATATTAAGGAAATAGAACCTGAGGTAAAGGATTCCATCTCAGTTTCCTTCCATTGAGGCATATTTTAATGTTATGAACCCAATTTATTTTATATGGTGTATATAATGATCCATTTACATTATATATCATGAATCCTTAATAATTAATGGTATTTTAATCTTCAATTCAATTTATTTCATCCAATAGAATTTTAATTGAATATTACCAAGTGGTAAGTGTTTTATAACTCAATTTTCTTTCATTGGGTTATGCCACTTCTCCATTGATTATATGATTTAAATATTATGTGTTAAATGGATTTTTTTGGTTTATATTGTTTTTAAAATTGTTTTTTATGGATTTAAATTTGGTATAAACAATCACTTCATAGATTGATTCTCACTTTAACATTATGATCATTATAAGTGTTTCTCATCTCACTTTAGCTTCCATGGGACATATTCTATATCCCCTACTTGTTTATTTTGTGGTGTATATACTATAATTTTATATGTTATATATTTAATCTCTTTATAATCATGGTATCTAAAGTTTAATTTGATGTTATTTATTTTTTGGGGGTTATGATTCAAAAGTTAGCAAATTGGCGAGTGTTTATTTCACAATCTCATCATTATTCCGGATTTTTTATATTAAGTATCCCTTAAGGGATTTTTTTATTTCTATATTAAAAACAATATACTTTATTATCTTATAGAAATTCATGAGATTTTCATGTAATAGTACCATTTTCCTCTCTTTGGTACTTAAAACGATTGAGATTTTTTTAAGAAATACTTTCTTTATTTATCATATTAGTTAAAAATCCTTTCTATTCCATATACACACTCTCTAAAAATGTTTTTGAAAATGTTTATACTATTTCTCTATGATTTTTAAATTAATGTTTACCCATGATAGAGTTTTTACAAAATGTATTAAAGGGAATATCAAAGTCTTTTCTAAATGAGGCTCTCTTTTACTTTTTATAAAATTGTGAAAGGAATGTTTTCTTTTAACTTATTTAGTAGGAATGGTCTTTTACACCATTATGACCAATCAACGATTTGATGCTTCCTTTGAAAGTTTATATATTTATTTTAAATTAATTTTTTCCCAAATATTATTGAAATTTCAAGTTTTTTTAAAAGTGATTTCCAAAGTGAAAAGGGTATATTTTTTAAGAATTTTTTAAATGTAATTTTATGGTATTTCTATTCATCAATGACAAAAAACCTTATTTTAATTATGATATAATGTGGGTGTGCTGTAATGGTACCATCCTTATCATATCTCTAGATGGTTTATGATCCATTTTACTTGGGATGTAATATTTTTATACCTTTCTCCATTTTCCTTTGGAATGATTATGATTATGTTTATTAATTGGTGAAAGTATTAAATTTTTTCATGATAGTTATTCAATACAAATGTTTACATTGATTATGTTTCTAAAATTTTATATGAGTAATTAATTAGACTTGGTAAGTGATAAAGAGAGTCTGATTTAACCCATTGATTCATCAGTAGGTTTCATGAGACAAACTAGCTTGGGTATTGTGCCAAGGACTTACCCATTTATATAATATGTCTTAGAATATGGCATTGATAGTATGTTTATGATGAAAAAAATCATGGATTCCATCATTATGAGATTATTTATTGATTTCTATATGAATATTTAATTATTTATGATATTCATGGATAAGTTTCAAGATCATGTGATTATTTATATAGAATTATTTTATCATCATTTATTCCTTAATTATTATTATTTTTGATAATTTTTTTGATTAAATGGAATGTGTTTTTAGTAATTTACTATTCCATATTGATAATTCATTATTCATGATAGATTCCACTATACAAATACCCTTACTAACCAATATAGGTCACCCCATTCTTATATTTACTTTCCTAAGGTTTCCAGGAAATGTATTATGATTTATATATAAGGATATGATAAAGGTAACATTGGAATTATCAAATAAAATATTATTTTGTATTTTAAACTTTCAAATGCAATTTGAAATTCAAGTATGAATCTAGTTTTCTGATAATACTAAAAAATTCAATCATTTGGGATGCGATCACTAGTATCTAGCCCCAATGTAATAAAGTAACCATGACCTCTGGGCTACTAGGGTTAGTGTATTTATAGTTGGTATCCTATAATGTTTAGTAGAAACCTTGGGAATGGGATTTTGGAAAACATAGTTTAGATAAAAATACCCTATGTCTGAAATTGAGGATAAGTATAATATATGATAAGATCCTAAAGTTTTGGAATGGTAGATATTATGTGGATTTCCTAGTAATAAATATCTATGTTTATATTATAAGTGTATGTGGATCTAGAATAGTTATACCTAGTTGAAATAACTCCAAAAAGGGAACATTGGTTTTTGACTCGATCATCACTTGGGGCATGACAACATGCTTTTCTGCACACCTAGTTTGACACTCTCTGGGGGATATACATGGGTTAATTCACATTTTCATAACAAAACATTATTAATGAAATTAAAATTTGTGATGAATAGGTGGAATTAATTTTATTTTTATGGGAGACTTCATCATATGAATCTTTTCTAGATAAACACCCAATAGCTCTTTTGAATAAGATTCTTAGGGGATGAAGAGGAGAAAAAAATCTACAGATGAAAAAGGTAATATTCAAATTGAGGATGTATGATTAGCCACTAAATTAGTCTAATATTAATTGTTAATATATATAATATTCATGTGCTTTATTATTTATAAACACCATTTTTAGTGCATTTTACACTTTGAACATCATTTCACATTATGATTGTAATTCCTTCTTAAAATGCACTATTATGTGGTACATTTTTTAACATCATTTAAAGTACCCAATGATCTTGATTTTATTTTAATATTTAATTTTAATGTTTATAATTATATTGGGAACAATTCATACTTGTGGAGTGTTGGAAGAATCACACTGGAAGACCACCAAAATGGGATTTCATGTAAACAATTCTGGAGAAGACAGATTGGATACCAGCCAACTGATGAGAATGTGGATCCAAACATACATGACCAATTAATTCCAAATTTCTTGGTATGATAAAATAAATATATAGGAACAAATAATTATTTAGGCTCCAGTGCTAATTCTTCCTCCATTGTGGTTATTCAGGCGGCCCAAGTTGAAGATAAAATTCTGGGCCAGATTCTGCGGCCCAGAAAACATCTTACCAATCTAATCATATCTCGGAATCCACAACTCCAAATGGGCCCACATTTTACAGGAAATTATAATACATTAGGGTATCCATTTTCTTATTCTATGGACCAATCTAATTCGCCATATAGAAGGTCTTCCAAGCGCTTCTATTCATTGGTTGCAAGCTGGCTGCCACCTCGGGTCAAGAGTGGAAAAGTCCAAGTTCCACAAGTTTTCCACCACCCTAGGCCTACGATAATAATGTGGGATGATTTGTACTGTTGGAGGATCGACCCAAGGCTCCAAAAATTCCTATTTAATGCAGTGGTTATGGAGGAGTTTTTGATCTTTGAGCTTTGTTTCATCTTAATGTTATGCTGCCAATTTGATGTTGTAATCACATTCCCTCAATTGTAAGTTCCTTGAATTACCTTATATTCTATATAAAAGTTATTCATATTCTATTTTTATATTCTTCTTATTATCACTTTGATACCGTTTCCTCAAGGTGTGAACTTGTTCATACCAAACCTTGTGATATTATCACACAACGGTGGAGTGATTGTTATTTCATTGCTTTTTTTACTTCTCCAATTCCCCCCTCATGAGTCTACTTTCCACTTCCATTGAAGCCATAGGATAAATGGAGGGATAACCCACTTATGGGTTGATATAAGGGAGTAGAAAGGGGATATATTGGATGTTATTTATCACTAGATTAATCTCTAATAACTTCTTTAAAATGAGATTTTTATTTGATGATTTTTATACTTCTTCATCCTTATTGAATTTTAAGGCCACACACTTCAAGTGATAATATGAACCTTTACCTTGGAGTTCTCAAAGATTTTATCCTTCAAGTTTATATGTGATTAGTATTAGGGTGTGTAGAAATTAAACCAGTGAGTGATGATTTTGTTTGATCTTCTTAAATGAACTCATCTCAAATATAATAAATTGAAATATTTGGAAAGGGAATGCATCCAATCCACCTCAAGTGATAACCTAGGATCAACTCATACTTTAAATTTAATTAACTTTAGTGTATTATAGTTAACTTAAAACCATATAAAATCAACCCAAGTTGGCCACTTCATAGCCAAAAACAATCCATAGAATGTACGTTTCTGTAGGTTACTTCTTAGGTCCCTGAGGACTTGACAACCCAAGCTAAACTACAAAGACTGTTCTACCTTCATCTCTTGGGTAAATTTAAATCCTGAATAAAATTTTTGCACCGTTTATGGGGAACCAATTAAGTCATCTAAACACCCATTCTATTCTCCCTCATTTAATCTATTCTCACCCAAGATATCTTATCTTGTCCCTTTCTCATTTTTTTTTCTTTTGGTGCATGTACGCCTACACTCGCGATCAATCAAACCGTTTAGTTAGGGTGGAAAGTCCTAGGGTTGGGGAGTCAAGTGAACATAGGGGATTTATTCCATTAGATCCTAATCCTATTGATATTACATAGTCAAAAATTGATCCCATTTCAATGGAAGGTATCTAACGAAACCAACTCATAAACCCGGGTGGAAACCAAAATGGAAACCCAAATGAGGTAGCCCCAAACTTGGAGAATGCAATCGATCAAACCATGAATGACTACCTCACACCTTCCTGGAACAATACCCCCTCATTAATTAAACAAAACTCATTAGGAGATTCCAATTACATCTTTAAACCCCATGTCCTAAACCATCTACCCACATTCCATGGGATGGAGTCTGAAATGCCCCACCTTCACATTAAGGAGTTCAATGACATTGTGGAAACCATGTGTCCCCCACATCAACTAGAATCAGCTAAGATGAGGCTATTTAATTTTTCTAAGGATCGAGCTAAAAATTGGATAAAAAATTTGAGACCATCATACATCAACTCTTGGGACCAATTACAAAGAGAATTCTACAAAAAATACTTTCCCCACCACAAAACAATTGAACTTAAAAAGAGCATCCAATTTTTTTTGAAAAAGAGGGAGAGTCATTCTATGAAACATGGGAGAGGTTAAAAGACACTCTAAACATGGTTCCACACCATGTATTTTCTATTCCTGAACAAGTGAGAATTTTCTATGAAGGGTTGGGTCCTGGGAACAAACAATTAATTGACATGATGTGTAATGGATCATTTAAAAACAAATCCCCAAATGATGCTTACAAGTATCTAGAAATCCTTTCTGAAAAAAACCAAACATGGGGAACTTCACCTTATTCTGAAAAGACACAAATAACTATTGTAATTCATACATTTAGAGAAGATGAAATCCGTAGGGCTAAACTCGCATTACTCTCTATGAAGGTTGAAGAGATAGACCTTAGGAAAGTCCATGAAATCCAAACTATAGACCCTGTTTGCACAATTTTTGAAAAAAATGACCATAATATAGACAACTACCCAAAAATTCCATCCATAAAGCATGTTCTTTTAGGAGGACCCCCAGTGGAAGTAAATACCTTGAACTTTAAAAATCCTCAATACCAAAACACCTTCAACCCAAGGTATAATGACCACCCAGGCTTCCGCTGGAAAGATAACCAACAACCTAGCCAACCACATGGACAAAATCCTTACCCCCATCAAAACTACCAAACCCATAACCAGTTCCAAACCCAAACTATCCAATACCAACAGCCACCAGTCCAATTTCAAAAAACCATACCACCTCCAAAATACCCCCTGGGATAAACCAATATTCTCAAGCACCAAACCAAACTGTTCCACAAAACCTACTAGAAAAACTATGAAAACAAATGGAAAGGATGAACTCAGAAGTCTCTTACCTAAAACAAGAACTTGAAACCATCAAAACTAGAAAGTAACCCATGCCTACTCAGGCGGTAAAATCCTCAACTTCAAGGGGCGAGTCAAGTTGCACTCAAACAACTCATGAACAACTAAAGGTTGTGACTGTTTTAAGAAATGGAAAATCAATTAAGAAACCTGAAAAACTAATTCAGAACACATATGAAGATTCAAAATTGGATGAAAATTCAGATGAACCAAATTATCAAACTAAAAAACATGATAACATTGTCAAAGAAAAAACTCTTCAACAAACAACCCCAAAACCTACACCATTTCCTCAATGCACGAGGGGGAAAACTAAGCCTTAATTGAGTGAAACATTGAGGGAAATATTCTCACAAGTCAAGTTGAACATTCCTCTTCTAGATTCAATCCAAACCATACCTGCCTACTCAAAGTACCTTAAGGACTTGTGCACTTTTAAAAGAAAATTTTCATATAAAAACCAAGTCCTTTTGGCTGAAAATGTGAGTACCACCATTCAAGGGACCATTCCTCATAAGTTTAAAGACTCAGGTTTCCCTTACATCAATGTTGAACTAGGAGAGAGAAAAGTTTTCAAGGCCTTGTGTGACCTAGGTACTAGTGTCAATATCATTCCCTATGTTGTGTACTGCCAGTTAGGCCTAGAAGAGATCTAACCCACATCTGTCACACTTCAACTTGCTGATCGTAGCATTAGGGTTCCAAATATGATTTTAAAGGATGTTTTGGTAAAGGTTGAAAACTTCATCTACCCTGATGACTTCATTATCCTTGACAACCATCCAAACTTATGAAATAAGGAACAAACCCCAATCATCCTTGGTCGTCCCTTCTTTGAAACAATCAACTCTATTATCCGAGTCCGAAATGGGAACATGACTATCACCTTTGGAAACATGAGTCTAGACTTGAAAATATATAATGCAAGCTCAAAAATAGGGGATGATGATGACATTCATGAAGTAAACATGATAAGAAGCATTGATAATGAATCCATAGAACATCAAAGAATATTTGATGGATGTTTAAGTCGGGATGAGATTGATTTCCTTTTTTCACATGAAGGAAGTTTATCTCCTTGGCTTGAATCATTTCCAAATTTCTCTTATGATGAAGTCTTAGGTCCAACAATCAGTGAAACCTTTTAGGAAACCACTTTCATGGAGACCACTCCAACTTCCTTCCCTAAATTTGATCATGACAATCTAGTAGCTGAACCTTCTACATGCGGGGAATCAATCCTATCTAAAACTCTAGGAAACAAAATTGATCTCGATCCAATGTCCCAATCTTCTGCTGAAATTCTGAACCAACTTGATCTTGAATTGAAGTAACTTCCTACTGTACTCAAGTATGCCTTCCTAGGGGACAATCAAACACATCCTATTGTCATTTCTTCTTCTCTTGAAGCCAATCATGAGATGATGCTTCTATATTTCCTTAGGAAACATAAGAAATCCATTGGTTGGACCCTGTCTGATATTCATGAGATTAGCCTACTTATTGGGACTCATAGGATTGCTTTGGAATCTAATTCAAAGCCATGTAGTCAACCTCAACAGTGAATCAATCTTAATATCATGGAAGTAGTGATAAAAGAACTTCTGAAATTGTTAAAAGATGGTATCATATATCCCATAGCTGAGAGTGAGTGGGTCAGCCCAATATAAGTGGTTCCCAAGAAGGCAGGAATCACAGTGATAACCAAAAAGGATGGAGAGATTCTTCCAAATAGGGTGAGTAGTGGATGGAGGGTCTGCATTGACTATAGGAAGCTAAACTCATTCACCAAGAAGGACCATTTTCCCTTACCATTCATTGAACAAGTCCTTGAGAGAGTAGTAGGTCATGCCTTCTACTATTTCTTATATGGGTACTTAGGGTATAATCAAATTGAGGTATCCCTATAGGATCAAGGTAAGACTACATTCACATGTCCATTCGGTACCTTTTCTTTCAAACGCATGCCCTTAGGGTTATGCAATGCCCATGGAACCTTCCATAGGTGCATGATGAGAATATTCTCAGACATGGTAGGGGATTTTATTGAGGTCTTCATGGATGACTTCTCTGTGTTTGGGGATATATTTGAGGGATGTCTACAGAATGTGGAAAGAGTCTTGTCAAGATGCGAAGAAAAGAATCTAGTCCTAAACTGGGAAAAATTCCATTTCATGGTTAAAGAGGGACTATTTCTAGGTCATCTAGTCGCAGGTAGGGGGATTGAAGTTGATAAATCCAGGGTTGACATCATTCGTCACCTTTCATCACCCAAAACTACAAAGGAAGTGAGGTATTTCTTAGGACATGCTGGTTTCTATAGAAGATTCATCAAGGACTTTAGTTCAATCTCCCATCCCCTTTGTGCTCTCCTAGTAAAGGATGCTCCATTTGTTTGGATAGAAAGCTGTGAGGGTTCATTATCAACCCTCAAATCCTCTCTCAACTCTCCTCCCATTATGAAATATCCAAATTGTAACCTTCCTTTAGAACTTATGTGTGATGCCAGTGACTTTGCTGTAGGAGTTGTGTTTAACAACATTGTGATAAAACTACTTATGTCATTGCTTATGCAAGAAAATACTTAAATGATGCCCAAATCAACTACACCACCATTGAAAAGGAGTTACTTTCTATTTTGATTTCCTTAGATAAGTTTATATCCTACCTCTTAGGATCCCCCATCACTTTGTTCACTGACCATTCTGCACTAAAATAACTCTTCAAAAAACAAGATGCTAAGGCTAGACTGATTAGGTGGGTCCTTCTATTACAATAATTTTACCTCACAATCAAGGATAAAAAGGGTTTTGAAAATGTTGTAGTTGATCACCTCTCTAGGATGGAATTCAAAGACAACTAAAATCACCTTTCTGTGTCTGATTCATTTTCTGATGAACACCTATACTCTGTGAGTGACTGCCCTTGGTATGCCGACATAGCCAATTTCTTAGTTATAGGAGTCATTCCAAAATTCTTAGGGTCTCAAGCTCGAAATAAATTTCTTTCTGATGTTAGAAACTATATTTTTAATGATCCATACCTCTGTAAGTTCTGCCCTGACCAAGTCATTAGAAGGTGTGTCCCAGAATCTAAACAAGAGTCCATTCTTAAATTCTGTCATAGTGAGGCATGTGGAGGTCACTTTTCCTCTAAGAAAACATCTGTTAAGATTATTCAGTGTGGTCTCTTCTGGACCAACCTCTCAAGGTACTTCTATACATTTTTTCAAAGCTTTCCTAGGTGTCAAAAAGTAGGATCCATCACAAAAAGGAATCAAATTCCACTCACTCCCATCTTAGTGATTGAAATATTTGACTTCTGGGGAATTGATTTCATGGGTCCCTTACCAAACTCTAGGGGACACCTTTACTTCCTCTTAGCTGTTGATTATGTCACAAAATGGGTTTAATCCATTCCCACCAAGTCTAATGACCATCATGTTGTGATCTGATTTCTAAAAGAGCACATATTTTCTTGATTTGGAATTCCTAGGGCTATAATCAGTGACCGAGGAATCCATTTCTGCAACCATCCATTCTCTTCACTCATGTCTAAGTATGGTATTTCTCACAAGGTTTACACTGCATACCATATTCAAACCAATGGTCAAGCTGAGTTAGTGAATAGGGAGATTAAGAATATTCTTGAAAAAAATGTCAATCCTTCTAGGAAAGATTGGTCTGAGAAACTCCTGGATGCTCCTTGGGCATATCGTACAACATACAAAACCATCCGAGGAATGTCACCATATAGGTTGGTTTATTGAAAATCATGCCATTTACCTGTTGAAATTGAGCATAAGGCTTTTTGGGAAATTAAGAAATTAAATTATGACCTCTCATTGGCCTGAACAAAAAGGAAAATAGATCTTAATGAACTTGAGGAACTAAGGATGGAGGCTAATGAAAATTCAAGGATCAATAAAGCTAGAGTTCAAGCCTACCAATCTAGGAATATCAAAGTCAAAAATTTTGAACCGGGAAAATTTGTGCTCTTATATAGTTAAAAACTTCATTTACACTTGGGAAAGTTAAGGTCTAGATGGTCAGGTCCTTTCATAGTGCATCATGTGTACCCCCATGGGGCAGTAGAGATTCAAGATCCCACTAGTGGTCACATTTTCAAGGTCAATGGTCATAGGTTAAAACCACTCATTGAATCATTCAATAAACAAGAAATAGAGGTTGAGTTAACTGATCCAACCTATGAACCAGGAAAAAATTGATAGATTTAGGATCCATGTCAGGCTAATGACATTAAATAACAGCGCTGCACAGGAGGCAACCCGTGGTTTTTATGTCATCTTTATTTTTTCAAATAGGATTAATTAATCATTTTGATATTTAAAAAAAATATAGACTATTGACCTGTTCTTCTATTATGAGTATGGATGGGTATGAAAGGGGAGAACCATATTCATCCATGTCATGTGGTGTGATCCTTGAGTAATACCTTACCTAGAAATTTAAAAAGAAGACAATGTATCATCAGTTCATTTTATTTTTATGTGTTTTTAAGTTAAAATAAAAATATAAAAAAATATATAAATAAAAAAGGGGCACGTCATAGGTCATGGGTCAAACCCTGTCACAACCGGCGAAGCCACGAAAAATTGAACTCGGGACCAAAGGGAGATAGGGGCGCGCTCTTACCACTGACCTATGACTTTTTGTGCTTCCTTATTCTATAATTTATATATATATACTTATATTTTTATTTCTTTATTATATATATATATATATAGTTTTTTTTGTTTTTTTGTTTTTTTATTTGTTTGTTTTTTTTTCACTAGGGAATTCTCAGAGTGACATTGAGATCAATGGATTAAAAGGGAGTATCAAGAATTTCAACTTCAACCACCAAGTGACTTCATTCCATGATCCTCATTTTAAATTTCCTTTTTGAACTCTCATTCTCTACCTCTACCCCTTCTAAATTTTCTTTTCTTTAAACACTGGGGACATTGTTATTTTAAGTTGGGGGGGGGGATATAAAATAAAAATGATTTTGTGTCAAAAAAATGATGAATTATTTGAAAAAATGTGTGTAAATGGAAGGAAAAAATTCTTTAACTTTGAACATGGTAATACACATTGCACACTTTGAAAATGAATATTAAATAATTTAGCATGCCCTAATTCTGATTTTAATATTTTTATAATTTCATGAGCATTGATTTTGGAAAGTGTGTCTATCCAATGTGATATTTCATCATTTATATTTTCATTAAAAAAATATCACAATGCACGTCCTTTGGATAGTGGGGTATTAGTTTGAGTTCATGGGGTCCCTCAAATAAATAACATAGGTTTGGTGATCATTTTAGTTTTAATATGAGTATTCAATAAAAAAATTAAAAAAAACAATAAATTTGTGCGTAGAGCAATGAAATGACCTAATACATGGCTTTCAGCACTTGGGGATCGTGACTCCAAAGCTGTCTGGCCCAGAGTTAGTAATTTTATCTCTATTTTTGGTAATTTGATTTTGTTTTTGATCGAGTTAACTCGAGATGATGCCTGATTATGTAGTATTCACTTGGTTCCCTAAGGTCTTTGAGCCTGGGAGTCATCGGCAAAGTCTCGCTATAGGGGTTGACTCTTTTGAGTGCAATTTCAATTACCATGGAAAAATTGAAAAAAAAAATAAAAAAATAAAAAAATAAAATAAAATTTTTGAATACTCATCTTAATATTGAAGTGTGATTCCACCTAGCTCTTCCATAATTTCCCTATTGAATAACGATGAACCCCCATGTCTAATGCGATGCACAACACATCATCACTCTTAATTGATATTGGATGAAATATGGAGATTAATTTGAACAAATGAATAGTCTTGGGATTGGGATCTTCTTATGAAACTATCTTTTATTAAAAAAAATTATGGGTTTCATGATTGTTTGGTATAAGGGTTTTGGGTGATCATTGTGTGTTAATTTTTTTTTGGAAAAGGGAATTCGAATTTCATATTGTTGAGATATATCTTTCTAGGGACTAGCAAAACTCAAGTTGGGGGGTGTGATTAGCCACTAAATGAGGCTAATATTCATTGTTAATATATATAATATCCATGTGCTTTATTATTCATAAACACCATTTTTAGTGCATTTTACACTTTGAACATCATTTCACATTATGATTGTAATTCCTTCTTAAAATACACTATTATGTGGTACATTTTTTAACATAATTTAAAGCACCCAATGATCTTGATTTTATTTTCATATTTAATTTTCAGGTTTATAATTATATTGGGAACAATTCATACTTGTGGAGTGTTGGAATATTCAAATTGGAAGACCACCAAAATGGGATTTCATGCAAACATTTCTGGAGAGGGCATATTGGACACCATCCCACTGATGAGAATGTGGGGCCCAACATACATGCCCAATGAAGCCAAAATTTTGTGGTATTCTAGAAGAAATATAGAGGAAAAAAATAATTTTTCAGGAGCCAGTGATAATTCTACCTCCATTGTGGTTATTTAGGCGACCCAAGTTGAAGATAAAATTCTGGACCAGATTCTGTGGCCCAGAAAACATCTTACCAATATAATCATATATCGGAATCTGCAACTAAAAATGAGCCCAAATTTACAGGTGATTAGGAGATATCCAGGGATAAATTTTCTTATTATATGGACCACTCTAATTTGACCATCTAAAGGATCTTACAAGCACGTCTGTTCGGTGGTTTCAAGCTGGCTGCCACCTCGGGTTAAGAGTGGAAAAGTCCAAGTTCCACAAGTTTTCCACCACCCTAGGCCTACCATAATCAAGTGGGATGCTTTGTACTATTGGAGGCTCGACCCAAGGCTCCCAAAATTCCTATTTAAGGTAGTGGTAATGGAGGAGTATTTATCTTTGAGCTTTGTTTCATCTTAATGTTATGCTGCCAATTTGGTGTTGTAATCACATTCCTTCAATTATAAGTTCCTTGAATTACCTTAGATTATTTATAAAAGTTCTTCATATTATCTTTTTCTATTCTTCTTCTTATCACTTTGATACCATTGCCTCAAGGTGTGAACTTGTTCATACCAAACCTTGTGAGATTATCACACAACGGTGGAGTGATTGTTATTTCATTGTTTTTTACTTCTCCAATTCCTCCCTCATGAGTCTACTTTCCACTTCCATTGAAACCATAGGATCAATGGAGGGCTAACCCACTTATGGGTTGATTATAACACCCCTGAATTATAAAGGGTTAAATGAATAAATGATATGACTCATGTCAAGAATTTGCACCTTCCTTTTCAGGAGCCTGTCTGATTAGAAATCTACAGTTAAGCGTGCTTGGCCTGGAGTAGTGATCAGAATGGGTGACCTTCTGGGAAGTCTCTTAGGGTGTGTGTGAGTGAGGAAAAAGCACACTGGAAAGTACATGTGTTGTCCTGTAGGGACTGTCATTAGTTAGATGACCTATTCGGGTACGTGGGTGGGACCTTGGGTGGGAACCACGTGTCTGCGGGGCAACTGGTGGTACCTGGTGGGCCAGGACCTGACGACCATGTTAAGGCGGGGTGGCTGTGCAGTCACCAGGACCCAGTTGTTACATTTGGTATCATAGGTGGTACCCGGCCTTAAGTGCGGTGCACATCCTGGGTTGAGATGTAGGGCCCACAACGAGGACGTTGCACTCTGGGGGGGGGGTGTGATTGTAACACCCCTGAATGATAAAGGGTTAAATGACTAAATGATATGACTCATGTCAATAAGGTGCACCTTCCTTTTCGGGAGCCTGTCTGATTAGAACTCCACAGTTAAGAGTGCTTGGCCTGGAGTAATGATCAGGATGGGTGAACTTCTGAGAAGTTTCTCAAGGTGTGTGTGAGTGAGGACAAAGAACACTAGAAATGACATGTGTTGGCCTGTAGGGACTGTCATTAGTCAAATGACCTGTTCGGGTATGTGGATGGGCCCTTGGGTGGGAACCACGTGTCTGTGGGGCAACTGGTGGTACTTGGTGGGACAAGACCCGACGACCATATTAAGGTGGGGTGGTTGTGTAGTCACTGGGACCCGGTTGTTACATTTATCCAAGGGAGTAACAAGGGGCTAGATTGGATGTTATTTATCACTAACTTAATCTCTAATCACTTCTTTAAAATGAGATTTTTATTTAAGGATTTTTAAACTTCTTCATCCTTATTGAATTTTAAGGCCACACACTTCAAGTGCTAATATGAACCTTTACCTTGGAGTGCTCAAAGCTTTGATCCTTCAAGTGTATAGGTGATTAGTATTAGGGTGTGTAGGAATTAAACCAGTGAGTGATGATTTTGTTTGATCTTCTTAAATGAACTCATCTCAAATATAAGAAATTGAAGTAGTTGAAAAGGGAATGCATCCAATCCACCCCAAGTGATAACCTAGGATCAACTCACACTTTAAATTGAATTAACTTAAGTGTATTAGAGTTCACTTAAACCCATATAAAATCAACCCAAGTTGGCCACTTCATAGCTAAAAACAATCCATAGAATGTATATGTCTGTAGGTTACTTCTTAGGTCTCTAAGGATTCGACAACCCAAGCTAAACTACAAGGACCGTTCTAACTTCATCTCTTGGGTAAATTTGAGCGCGAATCAATGTACCTATTGTGCATGAATACATTGATATATTTTCTGAGGAATTAACTAGACATCCAATAGATTATGAATTATTATTTTCCATAGATTTTTATTTGATGATTTTTAAACTTCTTCATCCTTATTTAATTTTAAGGTCACACACTTCAAGTGCTAATACAAACCTTTACCTTGGAGTGCTCAAAGATTTGATCCTTCAAGTGAATAGGTGATTTGTATTAGGGTGTGTAGGAATTAAACTAGTGAGTGATGATTTTGTTTGATTTTCTTAAATGAACTCATCTCAAATATAAGAAATTGAAATAGTTGAAAAGGGAATGCATCCAATCCACCCCAAGTGATAACATAGGATCAAATCACACTTTAAATTGAATTAACTTCAGTGTATTAGAGTTTACTTAAACCCATATAAAATCAACCCAAGTTGGCCACTTCATAGCTAAAAACAATCCATAGAATGTACGTGTCTGTAGGTTACTTCTTAGGTCTCTGAGTATTCGACAACCCAAGCTAAACTACAAGGACCGTTCTACCTTCATCTCTTGGGTAAATTTGAGCGCGAATCAATGTACCTATTGTGCATGAATACATTGATATATTTTCTGAGGAATTAACTAGACATCCACTAGATTATGAATTATTATTTTCCATAGATTTAGTCCCTGATGCAACACCAATATCAACAAATCCCTATAGAATAACCACCGTGGAATTAGTTTAGTTAAAGAAATAACTAAATGATTTTGGTGATAAGAGATTTATAGGCTCTAGTGTTTCTCCTTGAGAAACCCCTGTTATTTTCATTAAGAATAAAGATGGATCTGTGAGGCTGTTCATTGATTATAGAGAAATTAATGCTATTATGATAAAGAATAAGTATCCTATACTTTTCATTGATTACTTATTTTATCAACATCACAGAGCTGAATATTTTTCAAAGATTTACTATAGTTCTTGGAATCATAAATTTTGAGTAAATAAGTAATATATTCCAAATACATCATTTCATACGAGGTATATAAATTATGTGTTTACCGTCATTATATTTGGATTGAATAGTGTACCCTATGTTTTTATGAACCCAATGAATAGAGTATTAAAGTATTATCTTGATGATTTTTTTTGTGAAATTTATTTGAGATATCTTGGTGGATAATAAAATATATGAGGACCATGCGAGTCTTTTATAATTCTTTTTGGAGACTCTTAAAATAAAAGGGTTATATATAAAATTTATAAAGTGTGAAATATGGATTCAAAAAAATTATTTTGTTGGCCATATTGTCACCAAGGATGGAATCATAGTTGATCCTATAAAGACAAAGGCATTCCAAGAATGTCATAGGCCAACGAACATAACTGATGTGCGTAGTTTCATGAGTTTGATAGGTTACTATTAATGATTTTTTTAAAATATTACCTGATTTGATAAGAAATTAAATAATATTACACGTAAAGGGGTTATGATTTTATGGAAAAAGGGACGCGAGTAATTAATGTTTTTAAGAATTGAAGAGGATATTGGTGAATAATTTTATTTTGACTCTACCATAAGGAAATGACAGATTTATGATATATAATGATGCATCAAAGAAGATATTTGGTTGTATCCTCATATAGAATGATAATGTTATTTCTTATGCATCAATACAATTAAAGGTTTATTAGGAAAGCTATCTAACCCATGATCTTGAGTTGGTGTTCGTAATGTCTTCTTTGAAGATATGAAGACATTATCTATATGGAGAATGATGTAAGATATACATAGATCATAAGATTCTGAAATCCATATTTTCATATAAAGAGTTCAATATAATGTAAAGGTGATGGATTGAGCTTCTCAAGGATTATGATTTCTTAGTACAATACAACCCATCAAAGGAAAATAAGGTATCAGATGCATTAGTATGAAACATCATGGAGTTCTAACCAAAATAAGGGTTTAAAGGGATTATATGTTCATTGATTTAGTATATATGGACATGGGAATTATTAAAGGAGGGTATACATCATTAAATTTTCAAATTATTTCCAAACCACATCTCTTTTAAATGATAAAATTTTCTCAATCCAATGATGAGAATTTTAAAAAGAAAATTAAATCCATGAATGATTAAAAATTGGAAGACTTCATTTGTTAAGATAACACTCTAAAATTTAGAAATATACTATGTGTTCCATATATATCTGATGGGAAGAGGGAACTATAGGTTTATTCTCATTTCTAGAATTTCTCTATACACCATGGAATCCCTAAGATGTATAAAGATTTGAAGGAACATTTTTTAAGGGATAATATAAAGTATTAAATTACTAATTATGCGTCAATATGATTAGTTTTTCAACATTTTAAAGAAAAGATATAGCATCCTAGAGGATTCATGCAACCTATACCTATTATTTTGTGGAAATGGGATGACATTACTATGTATGTTTTCACTAGATTACCAAATAATCCAAGAAAGAATGAAGTAAAATGGGTTACTGTTGATCACCTAAAAAAATATTCATATTTCCTCACCATAAGAGAAGATTTACCTCTAAAGAACTTTTAAATACTCTATATTAACAAATTTTTAATACTTCATGGTTCACATCTTTCAATTTTGTTTGATCATGAACCATGATTCCCATATAAATTTTAGAAAATTCTTTAAAAGGCTCTTGGTACATAGCTTAATTTGAGTAATGCTTATCAACCTTAAACCGATAGATAATTTGAAAGGAAATTTTAAACATTATAAGATATATTAAGGTAATTAACATTTAACTTTCAAGGTATACGAGATCATTATTTACCTTTGGTGTAATTCTAATATAAAAATTGATTCTATTAAAGTATTAAAGTGGAACCGTATGAAGCATTATATTGAAAGAGATGTCGTACTCCAACTTGTTTGGATGATGTTGGAGAATGTAAGCTTGTTGGACCAGAACATTCATAGGAGACATTGAGATACGTAAATACTATTAAAAAACATATTAAAGTAGATTAAATAAGGAAAAAGATCTATGATGATAACTGAAGGAAAGATTTGGAATTTCAAGTGGGAGATTATGTTTTAATAAATATATCTCCATATAAGGGTGTTATATGGTTTCTTAAGAAATAGAAAATGATCCCCTGGTACATAAAACCTTTTGAAATACTGGAAATAATTTGATCTATGGCTTACCATTTGAAAATCCCACCAAGTATCTCTAAAGTACATGATGTGTTCCATATATCATTATTACAGAAGTACATGCTAAGACTAATGCATGTGATCACCTCTAAATAAATAGAATTGGAACTCGATATATCTTAATATGAAGAGAATATCTATATTTTGGACACTAGAGAGTAAGTGTAGAAGAACCAGATTACTTAGTTAGTAAAGATACTTCGTAGAAATAATAAGATAGAAGAGGTTACATTATAACCTCAAGAAGTTATGTTGAATAACTACCCAAATATTTTTATGAGGTGACATTTTGGAAATTTTGAGGATGAATATTTTTAAGGATGGATTAATGTAACACCCCAAAACTTTATGATAAATTTATTTTAAATAAATTTAATCTCTTCAATAACTTTCTATACACGCAACCCAATTGAAATATAATATGGTTTACCATTATAAAATAGCTATTAAATTATAGAGTAAGAATAAGGATGACTAAATTATGAAAAATATATGGTTTATACATTTATTAAATAAATTCATTGGATATATATCAGTTATAAATAGAAATAAAAATCATTTTAAATAAAAAAAACATTAAAAAAAATATATATATATTTTTCTAAAAAGAGGGTTCATAACATTATTTGAAATTATTTTAAAACTAATTTTTGAAACATTTAGAAAATTTATTTTAAAAAATAAATTAATTTTAGAAATCATCATGTCAATTAATTTTTGCAAATTTCCTAAAAAGATTAATTTTTTAGATGAATAGTTAAAAATAAGGGTTTTTATTTAAAACTACATTTTTTTAAAGAATTTTAAAAGTGAAATTTTGTTTTAAAATGATTTAAAAGTAAAATAATTTCAATTATATTATTATTAACAGAATTTAGGTTATTGGAATCCATTGTATGATGTAATTTTATATAAATTTTTCACTTAAGAAAACATTTCATTGGGAATCTGCATTTTCATCATGCATACAAGTTAATTTTTTAAATTAAATTATACCAATTCTATGAATTTTATTTTAAGAAATGAATTATATATTTTAAATCAATATAATTAATATTATGTAATAAATTCAACTTAATTTTTGGTCATAATGAATAGTAAAAACATTAAATCTTAATTACCACGGTTAAGGATAAAACGGGTTTACTGGGGGTTAAACTAAAATGATAAGGGTTAAAATGAGCTTAAAAATTTAAATTACATAATCAATATATGTATTTATACCTTATATCATACAATGTTTTATAATTTTCTATTTTTGATCCTTTTTCTATGTTTAAAACATGGGTATGTCTTTTAATTTTTAAATACTCCTAGTGTGTTCTCTCCCAAACTTATAAAAGGACACCACCAATCCTATCCTATCAACACTTCAAGAGAACCTTGGTTTAGAAAAAACCTACCAAAATCCCTTCCTCACATCCTTAACCATGAACTAGATTCCATTTTTTTTATCATAACACCATTTATAAGTCATTAGATATAAACTTAAAGAGGTTTTCTAAAGAAGAGGTATGGTTCTTAACCAAGAATTTCCAATTTATTTCATCTTCTAATTACATGAAATATTCATCAAATATGATAAAATAATAATCTAAGTATCTCCCATATACTAAGATGTTATTGGGTTAATGTAATAACTTATATCCATCTCTACTTCCATCAAATGGGAAATGAAACAATTGATCATGTGTACAATGGACTACCGCCACACGAAACGATGTAATTCATTTTCAATCACCACATATCACAAATGGATATATGTATTTAACACACACACAAACACACAAATATGTAATTTATAACATAATTATACTTCTAAAATTATAATATCACATCTACCTTCTTACCCTCCAATCTAATGGAAAACAATAACGTCGCTCGTGCATACGTTTGGACTTCAACCTCCACATAGAGATGTGATACGTTTTTCATTTTATTTTTACATGGATGGTAATAAGAATATATTTAATGAATGTATATGATATATATGATATAATAATGATTCTATAAGGGTTAAATATTGTTTACCTTTCTTTTGTTATATTGTTTAAAAAAATGGAAACAACGTTCATGCCTACGTACAACCTACCGTCTCCATGAATGATGTAATTCATTTTTATATCTCTAATTTTATGGATTAATCTAAATAAATATATAATAAATATATATTATATTTATTTCATTTTTAAAATTCTGGTGATTATGGAACCACAATCAAATTATAAGGATTGAAACTATCAAACCAAAATATATATGAAAAATAAAGTAGTTATTCACCAGAACTGTGATTTTAATAAGAAATAATTAATAAATAGTTAATAAAAATTTATAAGTAAATAATATATGTTAGTATATATGTTATTATGGTTATTAAATATATTTAAAGTAAATCTATATTTATTATACAGGATTTTCAGACACATATAAAGGAAATCAGACATGAAGTAAGTGATTTTATCTCAATTTCCATCCATTGAGGCATATTTTAATATTATGAATATAATTTCTTTTATATGGTGTATATAATTACCATTTTACATGTGATATCATGAATTATTCAAACATCATGGTATTTAATTTTTCAATTGAATTTCATTCATCCAAGGGTATTTTACTTGAATGTTACTAAGTGGAAAGTGTTTCATAACTCGATGTTCTTTCATTATGATATATCATTTCTTAATTGATTATATTATGTAAATATTATGTGTGAAATTGTATTTTTTGGATTTATATTGTATTTATAGTTATTGTTTTTTTAATTTACATTTTTCACACAAAATCACTTCATTGATTATGTCTCACATCAACGTTATGATCATTGTAAGGGTTTTTCATCTCAGTTTTACTTCTATGAGACAAATTCCATATTTAACACATATTTATTTTGTAATATATATACCTCCCATTTGATTTTTTATGTCATGAACCTATTTATCTTCATGTTATTTTAAGTTTCATTTGAAATTATTTATTTCTTGGGGGTTATGATTAAAAAGTTACCAATGTTGTAAGGGTTTATTTCAAAATCTCATCATTATTTGAGATTAATTATGTTAAGTATCCCTTGGATGGATTATTTGAAATTTCTATCTTAAACCCAATATATTTTATACTCCCCAGGTTATTCATTAAATTTTCATGTAATAGTTCAATTTTCCTCACTTTGGTACTTAAAATTATTGAAGAAATGTTTTTAATAACAACAACCTTTACTTCTCACTGGTGGAAAATCCTTTCTCCTACATGTCCATGTTATTTAATGTTTTTTTAAAAATGATTTTAATATTGTAATATTATTGTTTAAAGTCATTTATTATATGATGTATTTTTTATAAAATGTTTTAAAAGTAATCTTCCTATATTTTTCTGAATGAGGTACTTTTTGACTTTTTATAATTGCGTGAAAGAAATGTTTTATTTTAACTTATTTAGAATGAATGATCTTTCCCACCATTGTGACCACTCAATGGTTTGAATACTCCTTTATATGTTTATATGGTTATTTTCAAATAATTTTTTCTTAATATTATAGAAATTTCAATTTTTAAAAGTTATTTTCAAATTGAAAATTGTATTTTCCTAAAGAATGTTTTTAATGAAATTTTTATGGTATTTCTATTCATAAAAGAAAAAAAAACAAATTTTACCTATTGTTCAGTGTTTATATATTGTAATGATACCATCCTTATTGTTTTTCTAGATGGTTTATAAAAATTTTAACTAATGATCTATTATTTTGAAACCATTCTCTATATCACTCTTTATGGATTGTGATTATGTTTATTGAATGGGAAAAGTATTAACATTTTAGTTGCTAGTTTTTCTTATTTTAATTTTACATGGATTATGTTTCTACCCTTTCATATGAGAAATGTATTATACTTAGTAAGTGATGGGTGAGGCCTTCTATATCCCCTCAATACCTCAGTAGGTATCATGAGACAAACCATCTTGGGTATTTAGTAGAGGCCTTACCCATTTATATAAGATGTCTTGGAACAAGGCCTTGATAGTATGTTTATGATGTGCAAAATTATTCATTCCCTCATTATGAGATTAGTTATTTATTTACATATGATTATTGATTAGTTATGATATCCATGGATAAGATTCAATATTATGTGTTTATTTTTATGGAATTATTTGATCATTATTTATTACTTTCATATAATTATTCATACTAAAGATATTAATTAATTGGAATGTGTTTTTATTTATTTACTTTTCCATATTTATGACTCCTTATTCATGATAGCTTCTACTACACTCATAACCTTATGGAGAATTTAATATCACCCCTTTATTATGTTTACTTTCCCCAAAATGTTTGGAAATTTATTATAATTAATATAATTTTAATAGTGGTGTTCTTAAAGAAAATACTATGTTTTATTTTAAACATTAAAATATAATGATAAATTAAATTATTTATATAGTTGTCCAATACAACTAAATTTTTCAGTTATTTGGGATGTTATAACTTGTATCTAGAACCAATGTAATAAAGTAACCATTGATTTTGGGATAATAGGGTTGAGGTCTTTACATTTTTACACCTCAATAGATATTAAGATAGTTCCATTGACAAAAAATAATCATTTGATTTTTCATCCATTATTATTTTCAACTATCCATTGATACCTCTTCATTCAATCTATAAATTTTTTCTTTCTTTTCATGAACAACATACATGATATTATATTGTGAACATCCAAAAAAGGATAAAACACATCTCTCTACATGTTATGGGTTTATTCATTAGACCACATACATCTGTGCGGATGAGATCAATAAAATTGGATTATCTTTTCTTCTTCAATTGATAATGATTTTACACTATCCTTCCTTACATACATGCCTAACATGTTATTTAATAATATAAATTCAGGTTTTAAATATCCAATTTGGATTTTATCTTGTATAAATTATACATTCTTTGTTAATGAGTGAATCATAGACTTCAATTCTACAATATGTTCTCCCATTACAATATAATAATACACATGCTTTATTTTTTATCCACCAGGTAAAGGTTATCGTTTCTATCTATTCTATCATGAGAGAGTTCCAAGACATTCATTTAATCATGAAATCCTTTTAGTTAAATGTAACATCAAGTATAGGGTCACAAAGATAACTCAAAATCACGATATTATATAAAAAACCATCCATATGGAGAACCTATGTATTCTTAACCTCTTCACCTATTAGCGAGGACTTCCTACTTTATTTGATTTTTAATGCCTCATTATTTTCAAATTGAACCATTCAATAAACTCTTCTCTTCAAATTATTTTGGAGATTTCTATTTCCAGTCATATGGGATGGACACCCACTATCATGGATCCATATGATACTATTATTTATTGCATTGAGCACAATTTCATCCAGGTTTTACTTCTCAATATTCTTTATCACATTACAAGAGATACCCATCGAGTTGAATTATAATATGGATTCACCTATTTTTTTAGTGTATACATTCTAATAAAACTCTTCTTCATCTTCCATTATGTATTACCAATTTCCAAAATTAATCAGGTTGGATTTATTTCTATACATCCTCCTTTAGATTCTATCGAAACAATTTAAAATTCTAATTTTACTATAATAAATAATTTTATGCATAAAATTAGATCAATTAATGGAATATCAATGGAATGGATTTCTTCTATGAGATAAAAGATATAGTATCATTATTTTTTTTTATGAATTATGAGTGATCCTTCTTCCAAATAGCACATCATCTCTCTAAAATAATACATAGTGTGCTTAAGATAGCCACAAAACTATCACTTCATTAAAGAAAATATCTTCTTAGTTTTACTCTTTCATATATATCTAACTTTTTAATTACTTATTGGGTTTTTATTAACACTTTAATATTGAAGATTTTATACAAAATTCAACATACATTTTTTTTGGATTTCCTCTTATCCAATTTTTGATGTCTCAACATCACAACCAACTCCACTTTTACCCATATATCTCGGTCTTTGTTCATAAATAAATTTCTCAACACCTTCTGAGAACTTTAAAATATTTTTAAAAATTATACATATGAAAATTTTACAAATTATAGATTATTATTTGGATCACTTTATTTGAGTATAGATTCAAGTTTTCTTCTAAAAGTGAACACTTATTCCTATAGATATTCTACTCTAATTTATTTATCTTTTAAAGAAACATTAAGGTCATCAATAACAATAGATTTTTGTTAAATTTTTTTTCTTTAAATCTACTACTTCTCCCAATACTTCTTGACTAATTGAAATATATTTTACTTATTTCTATATTCAATCAATTTAGCTTCAATAAAATAAACATATTCATAATATTATTTCACAAATCCACCAATATTTTTTTATTCCTCTAAATATCAAGCTCTTCAAGATCCCCCTTGAGTTCAATCTTGTCATCAATAATGCATTCTAGTCAATTTTTTTCCACGTTTTATGGTGTTTTATTTTCAAATATATCCATAATTTAATCTTTTATATATGACTAAAATTCCATTTAACTTTCCTTTAAATAACCTTCAACCCTATTTCCATATTTTTTAACTAGGATCTTCCTTTTAAACTTCCTTCCAAATAAACTTCCCTATTTAAAATCTCTTTTAAGAGAAAATTTATTTTTTTCATTCTATGTAGTTTCTAATTTATCACCACTATCATCAAATTTATGTGGACCCATTTATGAAATTTTTATTAACTTTAACACATATAAAACATTCCAAGGGTATCCTACCTTCAAACATACCCTTTACACTCTTTAATTGTATTTCTATAAGAGATAGAAACCCATCAATTATATTTTCTTCTACATCTACACCATCACCAATGTCAAGATTCTCCATACTTTTGAAATCCATCTTCTTATTTTTTTTAGTTTTATGTTTATTTTATCTTCACTCACATATCATATCCAAAAAAAATTCTATATAAATAATCAAAATATAATTTTTCTAAATATATTTATTTAAGGGTTGATAGTTTTGGATTATAAAGAGGTGAAGATTTTTATACGATCTTCTCTATAATCTCAAAATCCTCGATTTCTTCTCTAAGACCTAGAATATCTCTTACAACCATTATGATTATGTTGAAGAAACTATCAAAATTAGAATTAGTTTACATTTTTATATCTTCAAATTTATTATTAAACACTTCAATCTCGACCACCCTTACCTTTCTATTACCATTGTATATATTGTATATTTATCTTACATATCCCAAAAATTTATTCAACTCATTATATTCATGTATATTTGTTTTAAAAAAGATATATATAAGTAATTTTGATCTTTAAAATAAGTATCAAGTTAATTTTTATCTTACTTAGTCCTAGAAAATTCAAAAGCATCACATACATGTATCCCATGCACAATATCTGAGAAGACTCAAAGACTAACTGTGATCTCATTCTATTATTCTAGATATGGTAATTGAAACCATTTAATGAGGTTAATAATTTTATATTCAGTGTGTTATCCATAATACATCACCATAGATAATAGATTCAATACTCAAAACCTATGGTTCTAATACAATGTGTTCCAACCAATGACTTGATACTCCATATGGGGGGGGGGGTGAATTAGGGTGTAAAATTTTATTTTATTTCTTATGATATCATTTTTGGGTTAGAAATAACCACCTAAATATATCATTTTTATTAATTAATTTAATAATTAGATATAAAAAATAAATTCCGGGACATTGGGGTTTTACTTGGTTCACTATGAAGGTCTAATCTAAGGAGTATACACAAATTGTGTGTTGATATACCATAGGGTAACACTATTCACTATATGTGTTATATAAATTTTGGAAGGATAAAATATCAATCCTTTTAGAACTCACTCATCTTATATATCTATATACTTCTTAGATAAAAAAATATAGAAAATAATTAAAAACATATATCACTTAAAACATTTCTTTACTAGAGAAAAAAACATGAGGATGACTAGGATGTTGTCATCACACTTTGGTTTCTATTTCATTTCTTGAACTTTAAAGTGTCTTACCCCAATAGCCTATCTATTACACATTATTCCAGACTCATCACATAAATATTCTTTTAAATACTGACTAGATATTAATAGAATAACTTTCCCCCCTTCTTCTCCATTTTTTATCCTTGGATTATTATATGAGATATTTTCAATATGGAAACTCAAAAAATATTTTAGTGGAATATCATTCATTAAATATGAGTAAAAAAAAATCATTTAATATTAATACTCACAAATAATTATTACATTCAATATTTACCATATTTTTTAATATAGAAACTATAGAGAATCATCATTGAATAGACACCATAAATTTCATAAAATATCATATTTTTGATCCTTCCATAAAATCCACAAGATCCTTTAGCCATAATTTAATGAATTATCAATTTTATATGATGATTGATAATATCTCATAAAACTATGAATATTATATATCTTCTCATATTCATGTAGACATAAAGACACAAAGCTCTGGGTTATGACAAGTTTAACCTCTTGCTATTGACAAGTTATAGTGTAAAAATTATTCTATGGTGTGGGAATATCTAAAAAGGTAATTGAATTGTATTTCTCATAATTCTCTTCCAATAATGTTCAAATCTTCTCCTAAAATATAAAATAGTATAACCCTTAATTTTTCCTCTATCCTATAGAAATGATTCTTATGTATTACCCTTGATTCATGAAATATACTCTTACATATTCCTCATGATACATGAAAATGACTCTTATGTATCCCATACCTTTTCCATATTTTCAATATTCTAATGTAAACAAGTTTTATGTTTTCAATGTTGAACCATATTTATTCTATCACTTTTCTATTTCTTAGCATTTTGTAAGATAATGACTCATATTATTCATAGGGTAGCCACTAGGACTTTGCCGATTATGCCTATTTATAGAAAATCTTACTTGTACATATATAGGGTGACAAATATCCATTTTTTATTTCAATATCACTCATAAAATTATACTCTTATGTACATAGGGAGGATTCTTTATGACCATTTACCTAAGTCTACTCAATATTGTTTACTTGTTTCTTTAAACTATATTACTTTCACTTATTGTCCTGATAAAATTATGTATTATAGGGAGTTATTCATGCATTTTCCAAATTCTTCAAGAGTGTGACCAAGTTACTTTTATGCATGGAATTCCTTTTAAAAATTTCATTATGAGTTAAATTTTTTAACTTTTATGCATGGGAATTAATGACCTTTATGTAGTCATTGAACTTCATTTATATTTTCCACATTCTATTTATAATACCATTACACACCACCTTGGTTACACTAATATATAAAACAAAAACCTTCGAGAATGAATCTAAAATTATTAAAATTAATTCCATCCATCCAATAATATATTTCTTAATTCTAACCATTCCATAAACACATTTACAAAAACAATTTGATTATTTCAAAATTAATTCCAATTTAATTGAATTCTGATTTATAAAAAATCAAATAATACAAGCTATGGTTCCAATACTTAAATATTGGAAAAGGGGATTCTTCTTCTTATTCCTCAAAATATTTTTATTCCCCCTCTAACCTTTTTATTTTGAGATCTTGGAGTGTATTATTCTCTTATGATAAAAATTATTTTAAATTATTTATTTTGGAACCTTGAATAATTATTTGGTTACTAAAGAGTGTAGTGTTTAATTTTATTATTATCTACCTTACAAATTATAGTGCATTGTTCTTATTTTTTATGGAATGGGGGTGGTCGATACTATTGTTGAACATGAAATTATTATTCTTGTAGAAAAAATTCAAATTTATTCTTACTTATATCCACTCATAAATGATTTTCATTTGATTTTATTGGCACTATTTTTGTTCCTAATGACAACCTCCAACAAATTATCCTTGTAACTGTGGAAAAAAATTTCAACCATATTAATTTTGAATCTTTATATAAAAAATAGTGAGTTAATAAAAAATAATTTATTATTCTAGATTCTTACAATCCATAAAATACTATTGAAATTATACTATAAAAAATAAAAAAATTAAAAAGGATAATAAATAAAATAATTGAAAAAAAAAGACTAAAAATAATGAAAATTGAGTGCAAGAAATGAGCCTCCCTAAAAAATTTTCCAAATTACAAGGAGGGAATATCATAGGGTTGCTAAAAAACAATATCTAAAATCCTAAAAAAATTAAATATAATGAAAACCATGAGTTGTATCTCAAGTTTTCCTTCATATAGTCAACATTTCTTTATGATAACTTATTATATTTTAAATATTTTTACATGTTTTAAAAAAAAGGTAAAAATTAGGATTGGTGTTTTTTTGATAAAAATAGAAGAATAAAATAAAATAAGATGAAATTTTAAAAAAATAGTGGTTGATCCTAATGTGATTACTCAGTTTTGTTCTATCTCTATTAACCTATATATGTTCTAGTTGAATCCTCCCTTTATGACTCAAGTCAATTCCATTAATTAATGTATCACTATTCTAAGTATTAGAAAATTATGATCCTTGAGTAAACCAAACCATGTATTTATTATTTTAATAGGACATAATTACTCTAATGTCCCATATGAAGAGTACCGAGTAGAACCTTGGATCATAGCTACTCGAAAAAACAACAATCGAGTGATGTATTCATTGAAAAAAAAATCTAAAGTATTTCATGCCATAAAAAATGGTTTTGATCACTCACCACTCATCCCCTGGCTCACTCAACTCCATAATATAATTAATGATCCAAGTAAATGGAAAATTAAATGTATTCATAGTGAAAAAGTAAATACAAATGCGTGATGATAATGACCAAGAAATGATCTCTAAGACCTTCAATTAAATCAACATTTATGATTTTCAAGTGTAAAAATAAACTAAACATGGATATATTGTAAATAAGAAATCATAAATTATAACAACCTTGAATCCAATATCCTAAAGTTGATGGTTAAATTATTACATTAGTACAAGATACAAGGGATCACATTACATGTGATAACATAATATAATAGTCTTGATATACTAGACACATACATGATCCTCAAATTAAATTTAAGAATATGAAAAACAAATTAAAATGAATTTTATAAATTTATTATATATTTTAGTATATCCCCAAAATAAATCAAAGTTCAATTATAGGTACCCTATGGATAAGAAAAAAGGCCAAGGTCTAATTCTCAGTAAGGTAAAACGTACATAGGAAGCTATCATAGAATAAGCAAGGCATAAATAATATGACATAGAAAAAAATAAAAATAAATTCAATAAAAATAATATGATAAAATAGGAATATATCCATAGATTACATAAGAACATAAATAATCACATGGATAACAATAATTTATTTCATAGATATTGAATGTATAATGATGAACACCATAATTTTACAGTCAAGTCCTACTTCCATTATATCATACATAAATTGATAAGGAATATGCCAAATACCAAAACTAGAATGTCCCATGAGACATGACAATACACTAAGAGGATATTAAAGGCCACACCCATCACTTAATAATTCCAAATCATTTAAAATATGAAATAAATGAATAAAAATATAATTCATAATCTATATTACTTAGTAATCAATAAAATTACATATTAGAATAATAAATATATGGTATTCTAATACTTTACCCATTTAATAAATTGAATAACATGATCATAAGACATATATACAAAGAAGTTGGATGGTATAATTATATAATTTCCCTAGTGAAACATGAGAAAAATTAAAGGATTTTGACATAGATGAATAAACATTTTTATGATTATTGGATAATTTGAAAAACATGAAGAAATGTCCATTTTGGAAATTCTTGAAAAAGTACTTAAAAATGATTTACTTGAAATGAAATGATTTACTCTTGATAGATAATACAAATTTTTTTTCTTTAATACCAATAATTTTTTTCAAAAAATAAATTTTATAAAATAATGATGCTTTCAGAAACTTTCTTTGAGAGGACATAAAAATATCAAATCCTTATTTCATAAAAAAACAAGCCTTAAAATCCCTTTCAAAATAAATAATTCCCTTTTAAAATAAAACTCATACTTTTGAAAAATCTAACCAAATTTTATTTTATTTTCAAAATCATTAAGAATCATAATCATTTTGAAAACCTTTTTGAAATATGTAAAGGAAGCTTCATAAAGAAGAATGCACATAATGATGAAAGAATCCCTTAACACTTTGGTAACTTTTAAATTGAATTCCCTTTAAAGAGAGAACTTATTCCATGAATATAAATAGAATAATTTTATAACATTTCAAAGAGTCATTATATACCCCACATAAAATAAAACAAGTGTTGAATATGACTTATGCCTCAAATATTGAAAATCGAGACTAAGAACCCTTAATTTTTACTCTTGAATTTCATGAAATCACTTTAAAATAATGTATAATTAACAAAAACAAAATAATAACTTATTTAATATCCTTATTAATATCTATAAACTTTGAAATTATTTCACTATCCTCATTTTCTATATATATGATTGTAAGATATTGTTTATTTTCATTATAGAATGTTAATAATTTCGATTGTTTCCTATGTGTTTCATAAAGATGATGTCAAATCCCATTAATTGATACAAATTTAATCATTAATAAATTATTAAATGTATTGTAATAATTTTTTTCAATGATTTATTAAGTTTCATTTTCATTCAATGGAATTCATGGGTATGGTTTTCAAAAATGGAATCTATGATGAGCTTGTTTCGGGTAATTTACTAATATCAATGGGTTACATCATAATGAGAATTTTTTATTGTGTTATAATTAATTAATTTTATTAATTAATTATAATAATCCATAATGTCATTAATATTCATGAAATATATTTTTATAACAATCTATGTAAGGTGGTGATGAAAAATAAAACATGTCGCTTTGTGAAGGTGATAGTCCGCTTATACACATGGTTGCTTTTTTCATTTTTCATAGAATGAGTGTAAGGTAGAAAATGGATTATATTTTTGTAATGTTAAAAATGCTATAAATAGAATATTTATTTATTAAATTCCCATTTATATCCTGTGCGTCCTAAACCCGGATTCCACTTAGTAGTGCCCCAAGCCTAGTTGGCCACATGACCTCAAGCGCATCTCCCCAAATGCCAGAGGCTGTCGGCTAGTAGCAAAGGCCTATGACGTGTATGTGGAGATAGTATTCCATCATTAATAGATTTTATCCTAGTGTATAACATATAAGAACAATTAAATAAGTATCATAAGCAATATAAGTAAGTATAAGGAACAACATAAAGAGACAAAATCAACAATAAATGGAACAACTGAAATAACCAATAATCACATACAAAAGCTGATGATGATATGTCATGTATCTAATAAGTTGGAAAATTGTTATATAAAGAATCACGAAATCATTCTATAAAAAAGTATCCAAAAAGGAATAAAAAATTAATCCCAATCATCCGAAGCTCTATCTCAGTCATCTACTACCAACTCCATCCTAAGCAACAAACAATTAAGTGTCCGAAGAAACTCGCTTCCCTTTGTCAACACTTGCATACATATAGTTTTCCTGGGTACCATTGGTGACCCAGATAGGGTGTGATAAAAATCTCAATATTCCACCACCAATAGTGTCTATAACATCCTATCCATGTAATATGAATTGAATGGAGTGAAAGCATGCATATATAAAAGTAAAAGAGTACACTAACATAAATACCCAAGTACCTACTTCATCCATCAGTTGGTGTCTAAACAAGTAACCAGTTCATTAATTAATTAAGTATAGTTTATATATTCAAGTCACATGAGGTATATATAGCACTAAAATCACCACAGGATAATAATAGTAAAGGTTCCAAGATGTAACTAGGAAACCCGGATGACAATAATATAAATGGGTTTGAAGGTAATAACCAAGGAACCCATAACCACAAGGGTCACCAAATTAGTAATAATTGTAGCTTGTCTAAGGGGTAAGAGTATAATCTTAGGGGAATCATCCAAGGTTTTCTACAATAGCATGATGTAACTGATTCCATAGAATATATCCAAGGTAAAAAGGGATAAGATATGGCTAGACCCAAGGATATAACCAAGGCACCTCATGTCTATAGTAGCTATAATGGATCCAAGGAGTATATCCAAGGAATCCTGTAATAGTAAAGAAGGGATCCTACGGTGTTGTACCAGGCATCCATAGATAGATGAGAATCAAGTTCTAAGGTGGGTCGCAACCAAGGAAACCAGCATCCTTGAATCAAAATGGTGTCCTTGAGTGCTCAAGGAATTCCCTCGGGAATCCAAAGAAAGCTCAAGTCAAACCAATTTTATAAATATGCCAAGGTCCATGTTTATAATTAAAAACGTTAAATTTAAATCATTTAATCAATTAATCCAAGTTATGGTCATAATATTTAATAAAGTGAAGAGGTTTAAGCCTTTCCTTTCATTAGTGTGACATGGCCAATGGGCATATAACCATTAAAGTCATTTTATAGATAAGTCATATTAAACTCATTTATGTCATAGTCATTTATTATGGTTCACTCTACTACATACCATCATAAGTGTCAAGGGGTGCTACAAACATGAAACTAAGCATTCATTTTCATTTATCAAGGCTGAGTCATATATTTAAGATATACTTTCCATTTCAATTCAATAGTCATTTAACAGGTGAAGAACTTACCTTAGGCATGTCAAGTGTTAGGAACCCATGGTACTATAAATTTAATAATTCAATATCCATTAAAAATAATGAGGCTTTCTATTAGAATGGTCAATCTCAAGGAACACCTAAACGGTGGCTGAAACGTGCCAAATCACTGAACACCCAATTATGAATAACACCCTACTTGTGGTGGTTAGAGTTGTGGATGTAACCACAAACTATGAATTAATTATATGAAAAGGGTCATAGAACATGATTCTAATGACTGTAATAAATAAATATAAATTTAACAAATAATTCTTGATGAAGTCGGCATGACGACATGGAAACTTCCAAAATGAAGAAACACAAAGGATGATTGATAGACTACCCACCTTAGGCTCGTATGATTATACTCATCCAGTATCAGTATTTAGTTATTCCTGGATTAGATTATATATGAACAGAAAATCAATTCCCTAAAATTGGGGCATAATATCCTATATCTAAATAGCATCGTTGATAGGAAGAAGAAAAATGAATGATTTAAAAGGAATCAAGAACATACCAGTGTAGATCCAATGAGATGAACAATGGTTAATTCATAATTCTAAAGGATGATATATAAAAAATTCTATAATATGCATAAAAAAGGAGGATTTGGAGTTGTTGTTCGCTAGAGAAAAAAAATGAGAGAGGAAGATTAAAAAATTTCATTTAAGGAAAAAATGATAATTTCAAAAAAAATGGCCATCACATGGTTTGGATGCATAGTTTATTAAAACACACCCCAACTGTGCATGGTCTTCTATAGTAAAGGAGAACCCACATGGTTAGGCTACATGATTAGGGAAATAGTGCACCCACCGTGTGAAATGCCACTGTCAAAATTGCAAACATTCTCACACAACCGTGAAGCCCATTTCACACAGTTTTGGTTAAACATGTTCCCTCCTACTACTCATTTTATAGCCTCACACAGTTTAAATAAATTGTGCGTCTAGAATCACATAGCTTAAACTAACCATACGATATTCCTTTTTTCTCCCAAAACACAGGGTTTTGGGGTCCGAACAAGCCCCAAACACCCCCGATAACTTCATGAAATCATAGAAATCCATATTTGGCCTATAAAATAGAATTAAAATGAAATTTAATGGTTTTTTACCTACATTAAAAAAAAAATTCTTATAGTCTTACCCCTTAAAGGAACTCATCTTTGAGTTTATCTTACAAGGGAAGAAAAACACTGTCTGTGAACAACTATGGACATTGGAAACATACATCAGTCTCTCGCTCCCAAGTCTCATCCTATACATGGATGTGCTGCCATATTACCCATACTAAAGGGATAGAATGGACTCATAGAGACTTCATTCTCTGGTCGATGATGTGTATAAGATACTCCTCAAAAGACGAATTGACATCCAGCTCAACTTCCTCAGGATAAAAAGTATGATATGGGTGGACATGAAAACAATAAAGCTATGAAACATGGAAGGCGTCATGCATTGAAAAATAACTCTAAGGCAGTGAGAACCAATAGTCTACTATCCTAAATCTCTCTAAGATCTCAAATGTATCAACAAAGCACTATTATAACTTCCCTATCCTCTATATTTGTCTATGCTCAAGCCTGGGTGATACCCGCATGGAAGCATGATCACCAACCTCAAACTCCATAGGTCGTTGACAGTGATCATCATATGATTTCTTTATATACTGAGTAGTACACATATTCTTCTTGATCAGCTGAACCAACTCTTAAATCTCCTACACGAGATGAGGAACCAGTACGGGCTACCTCACTAGCCTATAGCCAACACATGGGTGAGTTGCATGGCCTACTACACATGGCCTTAAAAAGAGAAATCTTAATCGTCACCTAAAAGCTATTATTGTAGGAAAAATCTATAATAGGGATATGATTCTCTCAAGAATCTCCAAAATCAAGGACACATGCTCAGATCATTTCCTATATAACTTGTATTATCCATTTGAACTATCCATCAGTTTGAGGGTGAAATGTTGTGCTTAGAAGCACCTGTGTACACATAGCTTTCTACAACCCCTACCAAAACCATGCCGTGAAGTGATAATAACTATATGAAATGATAGTATGAGGGACCCCATATAGTAAGATGATCTTAGGAATGTACAACCTACCCATCTCATCAATTGAGAAAGTATCCCATATAGGAATGAAGTAGGATACCTTTGTCAGCCGATCAATAAGTACCCATACAATGTCGCTACCTCTAGGAGACGTAGGTAAACTGACTATGAAATCCATGGAAAAATATTCCCATTTCCATTATGGGATAGGAACCTATTTTAACAATAATGTGGGTCTCTAGTGCCCCATATTCACCTGCTAACAGGTGGAACACTTTGTAATAAATCCTACTATCTGAAGTTTCATCCTAGGCCACCAATATTGGAATCACATATCTAGATAAATTTTGGAGATGAGTGGATGAAAAAACCCCTAGGTAGCATGAGAAAATAAAATCAACTCTAATCTCATATCTGTAGGAACTTAGTCATATTTATTTATATATAGAATTTTTTCTTCTGTCCATAGACCAATCCGGAGGTGGGTAATATCCTAGAATACTCTCATAGAGAACCAAGCCTTGAGGATATTAAAATTGAATGATCTTAACCTTATCAAGAAGGGAATAGGTAACTATCAAGTCCAATAGGAAAGACTACTCATGACTATCATGAAACTCTAGATTTAGCTTAGAAAAGTGGTCCATCAATTTACATTAATCATGGGCCTCCCGTAAGTTGTGTGCCTGAGTTTTCTTGCCCAATTCATCAATAACTACAATTTCCTTTCCAAGCATATAAGAAATATCAAAATCAAAGGACTGAGAATATTTGACCCATATTTTCTATATAATATTCAATTCATGTTGTATAAAGATATATTTGAGGATCTTGTCATTTTTGTACACCAAAAATCACTCACCCAATAGATAGTGTCTCTTGCAATATAAGACATGGACAACTGGTGCCAGCTTAAGGACATGCATCAAGTAGTTTCTATCATGAGGCCTCAACTACCAATATCCATACACAACACACCTACCCTCCTATATCATCACTACTCCTAAGACATTTCATGACACATCACAAATAATGGTATAACCTTTTCCAATCTTTGGAAAATTTAGAGTAGGTGTTGATACAAGACTCCCTATCAGCTCTTGAAATGATTTCTCACACTCTTTCTGACCATAGTAACTTAACATACTTCTTTATAAGACCTATAATAGATGAATCAAGGCATGATAAGTGCTGTGTGAAATATAGATAATTTCCATCCATCCCCAAGAAACTCCACATATCAAACACATTCATGGGATGCACCTAGAAGAATACAACACTCACCTTATCTAGGTCAACATAGACTCCTGATTCCAAGGTAATATAACCCAAGAAGTGAAATTTTCCAATCTGAAAGTGGCACATAGAAATTTTGGAATACATATGATGCTATATCAGTGTAATAATAATGATATCAAGGTACTTATCATGGTCTCTATGAGTGAGATAATACACTTATATGTCATTAAAAAATACTATAACAAAGGAATATAGATATGGGTATACCACCCTATTAATCAGATCTATGAAAATTAAAGGCATGTTTTTATAACTGAACGACATAATAACATACTCATATATACCATACATATTATAGAAAGCTGTATGAGGTATGTCTGAGAGCCTAACTCGCACCTGATGATAGCCCAATCTTAGGTTGATCTTTGAGAAGATCCCATCTCCTCAGGTCTAGTCAAAGAGATCATCTATCCAAGGAAGTGGATACCAGTTCTTTACCATTGGTTGGTTCAAATATATATAATCAATGAATAGATGAAGGATACCATCCGCCTTCTTAGAAAAATCATATGAGAACCCTATGAGGAAGTTCTAGGATGTATAAAACCTTTGGCCTCTAGATCCTCTAAATGCCTCTTGTGCTCCGGGATCTCAGTAGATGTCATCCTCTATGGATTAATGGACATTGGAGCTGCTCCTAGATGAAGATCGATCATAAAATCCACCTCTCTCTTAAGAGGTAAACCAGAAAAGTCATTAGGAATGACATACCTAAAATGATATACTATTGGAGGGAATTCATCCTTAAGTAAACCATGTTCATACATAAAATGATTAGAAATTTGGGTGGTCACTCCACCTAGACCATGATGCTCCGATCCAACTATGCTATCCTGAACATCCCACTCACCCTTATGTAGATAAATCTTTCCCTCTACCGATTTAAATGATAGCCTTTAGTGATAGCAGTCTACAAAGTCATGATACAAAACAAACTAATTCATCCAGATAATGACATAGAATCCCATCATCTAAAGAACAAAGAGGTCCCACAAGAAAGGGTAACTACCTACCTTAAGAGTACAGTCCCTACACTGGCGTATTCCCTCTAACCGTACTCCCAATAGTGTATCTAAGGCCATTAAACCATAGTAATACTATATTTCCATCCCGATACATTGCATGATAGATCAAGAGATAAAAGTGTGTGAATCACCTATATCAAATGAATAAGACACTACAATGGAGGCTACTAAAATAGTACCTCATACTGTAGATGATCCCACATCCTGATCCTTGGGTATAGGCTATAGTGTATACGAATGACCTGATCCATGGACCTATTAAAAAAATGGATTACCATGATCAAAAATGCTCTACTGGCGCTACTGGTGATCTGGAGTATGTCTACTAAAACCATGACCTACTACTCTTCTAGTCCTGCCGGTGCTCCTACATCTCCCTACTTGACACAACGTAAATGAATCTTCCCATGAAGGTGGAGTTGGTATGGAACCTCTTCCACTAGAAGATGATAGAAAGGTACAATATAATCTTTGAATATTACCCATACATCCACAAGCACTCCACTACATAGGTTCTCTATCACACTGAGGCTTCAAGTTCCCCTATCGTCCATACTGGTGAAGCACTATAGATCTACCGGTATAGGTACTATGGCTGTCACTACCACGATGAGAATACTTGAGGGAGTATTTAATTCTGCAGGAAGAACTACTGGCCCGATGTGGCGCTGTTCCTATATTCCCTGTACTATCTCCATCCATCATGTTGCACTCAGTGATAAGATAATGATTTAATATTTCTGAAAAGGTAGGTAGTAAAAAGGTGTTCACCTGAGTACAGATGACATACACAAGACCATACTCGAAGCATCTAGCACGTGTATTCTCATAAACAGCTAGAAGTAGTACAAAGAGATGTATCTCTATGAAACATGTTGAATACTCCATAACTAAGATACAAACCTAATTAATATGCATGAAATATATGTCTCTATTAGCTCTTAGAATCTTGAGAAATAACTAATCATAGAAGGATGTCTGAAAGTCAGCCAATAACATTCCCTGATTGAGATCCTCTTGGGTAATTACATCCCACCAGTGATTAGCCGAATCATGTAGAATGTATGAAAAAAGCTTGACCCTCATATCTAGAGGCATCTCCAGATTATCAAAGATCAACAAGGTGGACTATATCCAAGACTCATCAGCCTATGGACCACCCTCCTCTGAGAAGGTAGGAGGATGCTGCTGCTGGAACTCGCACATTAGATCAACCATCATTGGTGAAACTCTTATAGCACCATCTGTGTACTATATCAGATGTAAGAAGCTATCATGGACCTAAACGCAAGTTCCTAGATCAGGTATAGAATTAGGTGTATCAATTGAACCTCCTGGAGGTAAGTCTGATAGCTTAGGGCCCACCATGTATGGAGCATCGTCGTCGCCACCCACTTGGCACATGACACAAGGATGTTGTGGCGAAATTGGTCAGAAATGCCAAGCACATGTCTCAGAACAAGCTTAAAAGCATAAAGATAGAAATACTAGAAAAGTATGAATGAACGAAAGGGAATACAACCCATGATATACTACCCCAACTACCCACCAAGAAGGCCAAGTATTGGTAAGTGGTAAATTATTATTTATAGGGGTTTCAGTAGATAAAGGGTCAATAGCACCTTGCCTCATCATTTACCAAAAACCAAATCATTAATTTCGTTTTTAATTGCAAGGTTAACTCCTTTAACTTTCAAAAACATGACAAGGTAGTATAAGGACCTACAGCCATTTCATTTTAGAATCCTTTTTTCACTTTTATAGTTTTCACTTGCTTATAACTTATATTAAAGTTTACTTAACATGGATCACCATTTCCACTAAATTAGGGCCCATAAACCTTATCACTTCAAACAACACCCATTTGATTTTAATCTAATGGATTGAATTGGTAAATCACTAATTCCAACCCATGAGGGACCATAAAACCTCATGAATTGAAAAAAAAATCACTCAATCATAGTCGGAATGTAGAAAAAGAAATATATATAAATAAGTTTCACTCAGCAATCACAATAATATAAATAAATTAAATGATTTAAATGCACATATATGGTATGACAATATGCATGACATGAAAATTATAGGTACCAAAGATGATTAATGTAAAAATTCTCCTTTCCCTCACATAATTGGGCCAAGGATAAAATGAAATCTCAATTAGAATAATAATCAACAACACCACATAGCATGTTTTTCGCCCAATGTTGAAATGATATCAAATGTAATTAGAAAAAATATAACAAAAATTATAATTTAGGAAACTCAAAACTTACCCCAAACACGTGTCCATGATGCCCTAGAACGACTTATAACTAAGTTAAAAGTGTTCCTAATATCTTGACTATTGTATCCAAATAGTAAAGAAATAAAGGAATCCTCTGATACCACTTTGTGACATCCTAGACCTGAATTCAACATAGTAGTTCTCTGAGATTGGTTGGACACATGGCCTCAAACACATCTCCCTAATTGCTAGTGGCTTCCGACTAGCAGCGAGGGCCTAGGGTGTGTATGTGGGTAGACTATTCACTCATTACCAGAGAATATCATAGTAGATAACATATAACAATAAGTAAATAAGTAATGGAAGCAATATAAGTAAGTAGAAGTCACAAAAGAAAGGGAAAAGATCAATAATAACTATTTTTTTGAATAACTGATAATCACATAAAAAAGACGATGATGATATGTCATGTATCTAATAAGTTGGAACAAAGGGATACAAAGCAGCATAAAAGCATGCTATACACAAATTATAAAAAAGAAATACAAAATATATCCCATGTATCCTGATCTCCAGAACCGTCATCTGATACTAGCTCCATCCTATACAACAAGAAATCATGTGTCTAAAGAAAATATCTTCCCTTTGTCAACACTTGTATACATATATTCTTCCTGGGAACTAATGTAATCCCAAATAGGGTGTGAGATAAATCTCAGTATTCCACCACCAATAGTGTATATAACATATAGTTCATGTAATATAAACTGAAAGGTGTGTAAGCATGCATATATAAATGTAAAGTATCACAATAACGTAGATACCCTAGTACCTACTTTATCCCTCTGCTGGTGTTTGAAATATAACTAATTCATTAATTAATTAAGTTCAATTTATGTATTCAAGTCATGTGAGGCATATCCATCACTAACATCACCATGTGATAGTAATAGTAAAGGTTTCAGGATGTAATAATACAACCATGATGATAATAATATAAATGGGTTCCAAGGTAGTAACCAAGGAAGCCTAGAACAAAAGGGTTTAAAACTCAGTAATAATTATAGCCTAGATAAGGGGAAAGAGTGTAATCCAAGTATAATCATCCAAGGCATTCCATGATATCATGATTTAACAATGTCTAAGAAATACATCCAAGGTAAAATAGGAAAATCTATGGATAGACCCAAGGATATAACTAAGGAACCTAATGTCTATAGAATCCATGTTGTATCTAAAGAGTGTATCCAAGGCATCCTTTAATAGTAAATGAGGGATCCTATAGTTTCATACCCAACATCCAATGATAGATGAGGATCATGTTCCACAGTGGGTCTCAACTAATGAAAATAAAATCCATTAATTAGAATGGTGTCCTTGAGTGATCAAGGCTTTCCCTTGGGAATCCCAGGAAAGCTTGAGTCTAACCACTCCTATAAATATGTCAATATCCATGTGTATAATTTGGAACCTTATATTTAAATAATTTCATATATTAGTCCATGTGATTTTCATACCATTTAATAAAGTGAAGAGGTTCAAGCCTTGTCTTTCATTAGTGTGAAAAGTCTAAGGGTAATGACACCCATAATTCATCCATGCATCATCATGTTGATGGATGGATGGGTGCCTCACCATGGATTTTTCTCAGTGTTTTCTATCTTATTTTTCATTGCATCAGGTTGATATTACTGAAATTTACTTTCATGCTTTATCGAACGGGAGGATTGAAAGAGAGAAGGGTGTGCTGGAACCCTTCATCTGACTCTCATCCACATTTCTATTTTGGTTAGAAGAGTGATCTACCATGTTGTGTTGTCAGCATAGCAAAACTTCTTGGTAGAGGGGGCAAATTTTTTTTTACTAATCTCACTGTTGCGATGTCTAGTGAGGGGGGTGAGGAGGAGTTCTGGTGCCTGCCCGATCTTTTGATTCATTTGTACTTATATGATCTTTTTTTACATTTGTTTTTAATGAATTTTCCCTTATTGTAATGGGTTTCCTCTTTCTTAGTCCTGAAATATGATTTTTTTTTTTTTATGTTCAATAAAGGCGGCTTAACCCACAGCCTTAAAAAAAACTAGTGAAAAACTCAACTTAAGAAAATATACTGTTTAGAAACCATGGTATTAACCATTTAACAATTCAATAGCTATTTAATATAAGGAGGCTTACCATTATAATGGTCAATCTCAAGGAACACCCTAATAGTGGCTGAAACATGTAAAAACAGTAAAAACCAAATTATTAATAAGACCCTACTTGGGGTGGTCAGAGTTGTGAATTTAGCCAAAAATTATGAATTACATATATGGAAAGGGTCATAGAACATGATCCCGATTACTATAATAAGGACATAAATTTAACAAATGATGGATGATTGAATTGGCACAATGACACAACAATTTCCAAAATGAATAATCTCAATGGATGAGTTATATACCACCAACCGTAGGCTTGTATGAATCTCTTTATCCAGAATCATCCTTTAGTTCAGCCTAGAATGGATTATATCTGAAAAATGGATTAATGCCATGAAATTGGGTCATATGAGCCTACATCTAAATATAATCATTTATAGGAAGAATAATGATGAAATATTAAAAAGGAATCGAGAATGTACTGGTGCCGATCAAATGAGATGAACAAAGGTCGATTAAGACTTCAGATAGACGATCGATCTGAAATCATAGAATAGGCTTCAAAAAGGATAGGATTTGGGGCTGCTGTCTTATAGAGGAAAAAATGATAGAGGAATATTAAAACATTTCATTTATGAGAAAATTTTTAATTTCACCTAAAAATGGACTTTACATGGGTTGGCTACACGGTTTTTCAACCCATGTGCCAACCTTTCATTATTTTCTATAGGAAAGGGGCACCCACACATTTAGGCCACATGGTTAGGAAAACCATGCACCAAACATGTGAAATTACACTATCAAAATTGCAGACATTCTCGCATGACTGTGCAACACATTTCACATGGTTTGGGTTAACCATGAGCCCTCATGCTACTCACTCTCCACTATCACATGGTTTAAACAAACTATGTGGCCTACCTTGTATGGTTAAAACTAACTATGCAACCTGTTTTTTTCTCTAAAAATGTTCGGTTCTAGGCTCTGAACAAGACCCAAACACCCCTAAGATATTCAAGAACTCATTTGTCTTTAATATTAGATCTATAAAAGAGAATTAGACCTACATTTAAAGGATCATTAATTGAGTAAAAAACTAGTTTATTACATATCCAACAATTTATGTTGGTTATAAAAAACTAAATACATCACTTTGTGGAGGTGGCGGTTTGCACGAATGCATGAACAATGTTATCATTTTTCAAAATATGTGGGAAGAATATATAATGGTTTTTCCATTAACATAATAAAATTTAAGTATAATAATAATTATGATTTAATTATATTATAATGGTTAAAATATATTCAGAGGATAAAGGTAAAGATGAAAAAAGTTAATAATTGATTTTTACCAACATTGAGAATTTGAACCTTCTCTTGGAGGACCTCTTGAGAATGGATGATTTAGTGTTTTCTCATGGATATAAGAGATAAAAAATATGGGATATTGATTTAGTGGATTTAAAATGGTTAGAGGTTCAAAAAGAAAATTAAATTTAGATTTCATGTAAAGGGGTGGTGGGAGACTCCTTTTGTAAGTGTTAGGGATGACACTTGTAAATAGCCACAATTTTATTTAAATTTCATGTCACTTGCAAAGGAAAATGTACCCAAAGTGTAAAATAATGGATATGGGATGATTTTCTCTTGGTAAAACCCTTAAAGATTCATTTTTTGAAAAGGTTCTAGGAATTTTAGGCTTTTCTCCTTAGCTTTAACTTTTACTCCTATTTACGTTTACCATGGAAATTACTTTTTTAATCCTTGGTAACTTATTACAATGACCAAAATTAAACTTGAACTTATTAAAAAATTTTAACATGTTGATTTAAAATATGAAAATAATTTATGAAATAAAATCTTCAAGGTTGAGATAAATTAATTTTAACATTAGTTAACACGATTCGTAAAAATTTCTTTTTTAAAAAGTATATTTTTAAGATTAAAAAATATGTTTATGATAAAATCATATTTTTTTAAATTTTGATAAAATTAATTGGTTTATTACTAAAATAATAATATTAATGTGGATTTAAAGGAAATACAAAACTAAAATACAACATGTTATTATTTAATTAATTAAAAAGACCAAATATAATTTTTATTATAATTAAACTAAACTAGAGTTCCATATGGTTAAAAATATGTTTCTAAATTAAACATAATATTTAAAATTTATAATTTTTTATTAATAACGATATATTTGATCTGGAAATATTTTTATAAATTTTTAATTGATTTTTATATCCTAATGATTTCATAAAAGTCATTATGTTTGTAAAAATGGTATTTTAACTATTCACCTAAAAATAAATCTTTATAGAAAAATTAGAAAACATATCCATGATATAAAATTATTATAATTAATATAAAAATAAATTTATTTTTTTCAAATTGAAATTATATTTTTTTTGAATTTACATTTTCAATGGAAATATAATATATAATGAAAACTGTTTTTATAAGAAAATGACTTTTTTAAAACATTAAGTGTTCTTAATATCATTTCATATAAATTATCAAGATTTTTTTTTATTTTTTTTATAAAATGGAAAATGTAGAATAATATTTTAATATAATTTATTAAGATAAAAATATATAACATATATAAAAATATAATTCTTAAAAAATAGATCTTAGTTGATTTTATTCCAAATTCTTTAAGATGGATTAATCTTTTAATATGAATTAATTAAATTTCATCAATAAATTTGTTTTAAATACAACATTTATTATTTAGTTAAATTAATTTTTAAAAATTAATTATTATTGAAATACCAAATGTATAAAATACATGTATTGATATAAGAATTATTACATTACATGTTATATCGTCTTATATTCTACTTAAAAATATCCTAAAAACATCCACATAAGATCTAAGGGTAAGAGAATAAGTGATGCTAATCATGGGTGGAGACATGGATACCATGGATACCATATACATTTCCTTGAACTTGAACTTATTTATTAAATTATTTCTATCAAGCCATTATTGATAGAGTTTGACCTGGGTTTGGTCTAGGACAAATCCTAGCGATACTACATCCCTTACAAACTTAGATAAATGTGCCTCATAAGGAAGAATTATACTACATGATTCTATTTATTCTTATTTCTATATAGATTTCATAATGTTATTACTTCTGTTTGTACCCAAAAATTTAATGGTTATATTATAATGGTCATATAAAATATATCATGTTTTATATTGGTTCGAAATTGTTCATGAAATATGTTAATTGAAAAAATATTTATTTAATTTTAAATTAATAATAAAATTGAATGGTGTTATATTCCCACATATATATAAAATTTTCCTCAAAATTTTAATTAGTATTCAATAATGAATAATAGATAAGGGTATATATAATATAGAAAAGCCTGAAGATATAATTTCCAACTCACTATAGTGGGTAATACTATAGAACTGATATTTTTCTTCACAATAAGCACATATTGACATTCTCAATCATTTTTTATAAATATGACACCTTAGATATCTATAAATATTATGAGTTTATAAAGACATAACTATTATAGATTCCATTTCATGATCCTTTTCCCAATTAAATACTAAAATAAAAATGATTATCATAATAACTTAATAACAAATTAATATGAAAAATTAACCACAGGTCTCTTATTCTTTGACATTATTATTTTTAAAAAAATCATTCCATTCAACTATTTTGTCTCTTATTAAGTTCCAACCACTTAATGTTAGTAACCTAATCCTAAATCACATATCAATCAATTCCAACTTAATTATAAATACACCAAAAAATATAATAACCTTTTCTAGAATACCCTAAATTGACTTGTCAAGAAATCACTTCTCAACTCTAATGGTTTATGTATAATTCTAATCTTATTTTCCTAAAACTAATTAACCCATTGTAAAACTATCCATAAATATTTCAACATATTACACTAGTTTACATATCTAAAAATAGAATATAATAAATTAATTCATGAATAACACCATGAATTTTAAATTATAGTATATAATTTTGAATCAGGTTCAACACATAACATAAATTATTTTTTTTATAATGACCAATCCCAGGATCATAAGTTTATTGTCATTGGGATTTTCTTAAAATAATAATAATATTTTAAAATCATTCATAATGTTATTCAATGACATTTTTAATTATCCAAAGCATATCCCCCAAGAGTGTCAAACCATGTGTGTAGTTAGGCCTCTCTATCAGTCACGAGGTGAAGATCAAGTTAATACCCGACCATTAGTTTCGGTGTTATTACCCCTATGTGCATTTATTCCAGATAATATATTCACCTATTTGTATCCTGAATGGGATTCCATTACTAGGAAACCACAGAATCTCCACTTTACCAAAATTTTAGAATGTTATACTATACTTATACTTATCCATAGAGTATGTTATAAGGTTACATTCTATAATACATGTTTTCTAAAATCTTGTTCCCATGGTTTCTACTAAACATGCTCTAAAATCAGTTGTAACAACCTTGAATCCAATAGCATGGATCTGATGTTTACTTTATTACCTTGGTGCAAGATACATGGGATCACATCACACATGATCACACAATTTCGTAATTTTGGGAGACTATATGCATACATGATTCTCACATTACATTTGAAAACATGAAATACATGTCAAATACGGTGACCTGAGCCTTCTAAAAATATTGTTACATGATTTTCAGAATAATTTTTTATTAAATATAAAACAAGGATAAAACATTATTGTGTCTTTGGAAGACTATGTACATAATTAAAAATCATGAAAATATAATAAAAAATCATTTTATTAATATCCATAATGAGCTAATAACATATTTTTAGATGATAAAACTACGTAGGATAACCTAGGGAATACATAGACAAAAGGGGTGAGCTAAAAATCCTAGTAAGGGAATAAATTTGATAATGATGCATAAAACATGGGTTAGAAGTGATAACATGATAACATAAAAGGAATGGATCATGAATAAACATATATAAGAATACAATATAGACCATAGAATCATTAAATAATGGAAACATAAGAAATTGGAAGCAATATATAACATGACATAAACATGAGTCAATGCTAACTTCCAAGACTATATAATAGGGTGGAAAGAGTCCCATAATGGATTAGGTTTACTCCTTATTCTCATTCATAACACCTCATGAGACTAAAAAACTACCCAATGAATTGGGGCACTATCTGAGTGAACCCATTATAAAATGTTCATTCACATGTGTTCCACATAAGGAATCAAACATAAGTAATAAACATAAGGTTTACCAATGGAAAGAAATGGGTATTGTAATCATGTCATAAGGCATAACCAAACGGCGTATAACAGTGGTATCTATGAAATATGGTATTTAAATCATTCATGGAAATTAATAAGGTAAAATTAATAATATATCAATAATATATATGTATAAATGAATTTAAAATATTAAAAATAGTGGTTATGTAACATTAGAATTGTGCCACTTAAGTGCGGTTTTAGGGAAATGAATAAAGAGTCTTTAAAGAGCATAAAGGAATAATTATTTTTATAAAATCAGAAATAAACTAAAATTGTTTTTCCTAATAATTTTAGTGATTCTATAATAATATCAGTGGTTTAATTCATTTTATAGAGTATACTTGAATATGGGTAAGAAATTGATAAGTTCCCTTTAACCAGGTTTGCATATCGATAGAAATTGAGAAGGTAACCTTTTTAAAACTTTTAATTTCACATAAAAGAAAGATGAATTGAGATACATAAATATTTATGGTACATATACATAGAATATAGAAGAATTATAAAATAATAATAAATAGATAAATTGAGTAAAAAATAGAGCAAGTGTAACCCAAAGGAAATATGGAGGCACAAAGAGATCCCTTACTTTATGTATGAATGCATACTACACTTGAACATAATGTCCTGGATAATAAAAATAGATTCATTAATTGATTAATTTATAACTTATTAAGCATGTATTTTATTTATTAAAATTTTATTAAGTTCATTCATAGCCATCTGTATTAGTTATAATGTTTAATTTCTCCACTCCAGTAGTGTTTGTTTCATGGTTTTAATGGTCGGTTCACTTGTGTATAATTATGGAAGTTACTTTTGAATATGAAATCTATTACAAAAGTTAAATGAGATGGTATTAATATAATTAAATAATCTTAAATAGTCCCATATATAATTTTTTTATAACATTAGTATGATTCATTTTATAAAAGGTTAATGATAAAATTTCAGTTTATTTGGTAGTTTTTCCAACCACCACACATTAGTTTCAATTTATTTAATTCCAGGTCCACATATTAGTTCCATAACATTAAATAAGTTATAGTATACTTATTAAAATATTATTTAAACATAAAAATAGTTTTATGACCAGCATTGAAGGTGGTAATGGAAAATGAAAACTCATTATCCATGGAGACGGGTTCCCACCATAATTTGGACAATGGTTTCATTTATTTGAAAAAGAGGAGATTTGAAAAAGGGATAGGAAGCTTATATTCCATTAGAAATATAAAATTACACTATATACATGAGAATGGAGTTATTATGATTTTATATATGAAATATCCGAGGAGATAATAGAAGAAGAAAATAAATTAAAAGAGGTAGTTTGAGAATGTTACCTCTTGAATATAACCTCCTTGAATTACCCCATGAGGAACTTGGAATTTGACTTTTGTTGAGACAATTAGAAAATTTAAGTGGGGAAAGTGTGGTGTAGAGTATGTTTCATTGGTTTTGAAACCTTAAAGTCTTGTATGTCATGAGGAGAAGGGGTGGTATTTATAAGGGGAGGGGAGAGGTGTTTTTAGATTTTATCAAAATATTAAAATATAATAAGACTATTCTAGATCCAAATGATTCAAAATGGCCTAAAATTATTATTGTTTGAAATTTACGACCATATATTATCCTATTTGGATTATTTATTATTTTTAAATAATTTAATAAAATATTAATCAATAAAATATCATTATTTTCAAATTTAATAGTATCCATTTCTTTGAAGTTAAAATCATCAAGAAAATAAGTAAAATTTAAAAAAATTATTATATCATAAACATGTTATGGTAATATATAGAATTCTTGGATCACATTGAATATTTAAATTATATTTATTTTAATATTTTTAATATCATTTATATGATTTTCAATTAATTTCATAATTACCACCTCTTCATTGTGTACGCATTTAATTTAATTTTTTATTCCCTAAAAATTAAAAATAAATAACCATGATGGATATAAATCTTTTAGATTTAAAAATACTATTTATTTTCAAACATATCCTTTGGATTACCACATATTAAAAATTTTATAATTATTAAAAATAATAGTTTGACATATTTTACTATTCTTTAAATAAAATAATATAAAGGACTTGATGTGAACAATTTTTCTCCAAAAAAGTCATAAATTTGACCCCTAGATGGTTATGGTTGAAACTTACTTATAAAATAGATTTGGGGTAGGTTTTAGGTTCATTTTATAATTCTTATCATATTATTTTTACCCTTAATTACCCGATTTACCATTAAATGTGATAACAAAAATTACTAATGTTAATATTCATAATGACCAAAAAATAAAAGGGGTATAATTTCTAAATTTGGACCTCATGATTTAAAATATGTAATCATTTTTTTAAAAATTAAAATCATAGAAGTGGTATAATTTAATTTAATATTCAACAGGTGAAACACAACAGATTTTTTTTGAAAGGTTCCCTTTTTAAGTATACAATATTTTTATACTAAAATCATTTATAAAATTCATTTTAAAGACAAAAATTGGATTATTTATGATCTAAATGAACTAATTAAAGTTTAAAACTAATAAAAAATATAATTTTACTTTGTAATTTTTTTAAAATATAATACAATTTTCAATATAAATCAGTATTTTTCACTATTCTTTAAAATTTCGGACTTTTTAGAAAATTATACAAAATTCAACCCAAGATAATTTTGACATTATGAATTTAAAAATTAATTTTATTTTAAAATAAAATTTCTAAATGTTTCAAAATTAATTATATTTATTTTCTCATATACAGGAATAGAATCATTTTTTTTGAAGAAAACATATTTTGGTGGAATAAAATGAGTTTACTAAAAATGAAGGGTTTATTTCCTAAGAATTAATAAAAATATTTCATAATATGGTTGTTACTATTCATAAATTAAATTAAATTGATAGTTTATAATGTTAATATTAACATATTAATATTATAATAGTATATCAATATTCATTTAAACACGGTGTTGCGTGCAACACAAGCTATTGAAGAAATCAAAATATTAAAATAGAAATATTTCAGGGTGTTACATTCATCCCCCTTATAAAATTTCTCACATGAAATTTCTTTTTAAAAACTATTGTGAAAATAGGTTAGGGTACTTCTCCTTCATCACTTACTCCAGTTCCCATGTCACCTCTTTATATTTGTGGTTCCTCCATAGTACTTCAACTAAGTTGGTGTCTTGTTGTATAGAAATTTATCTCTATGGTAAAATATATTTACTAGATTCTACTCATAAGAGAGATCATTTTCCAGATATACCACCTCTAAATTTAATACATGTGAGGGATCTGGTATGTAATACCTTAGGAGGGATATGTAGAATACATCATGTACTTTAGACATGACTGGTGGAAGTGAATGTCGATATGCCACAGGTCCGATGCGATCAAGAATATCAAAGGGGATGATGTAATTGGGATATACGATTCAATTTTTACCAAATATGATGACTCTATCCAATGAAGATATTTGGAGGAGTACCTTATGTCCAACCTCAAACTCTAATTCCCATCGACGATTGTCTGCATAGCTCTTCTATTGAATTTGGGATAACCTAATGAGCTTTTGGACCACCTTCACATTTTCTACCATTTCTTAGAGCAGTTCAAGAAATATTAGCTTACATTATTCAACATCATCCCAAAAATTAGGTGTCCTATATATCTTCCTATAAAGGGCTTTATATGGAGCCATTTGGATTCCTTAATGGAAACTATTGTGGTAAGTAAACTCGACCAGTGGAAGATCCTGATCCCACCCTCCTTTGAAGCCCATTTAGAAATCTCTCAATAAGTCTTCCATTGTATGAATGGTCTACTCAGACTGGACATTAATTTGAGGGTGATAATCCATACTAAATTTTACCATAGTGTTTAGATCATGTTGGATACTTTTCTAGAACATGGAGTTAAATATTTGATCTCGATCAGATATAATCAATAATGGCACTCCATGTATCCTACCACTTTTCTGATGTATATCATTGTAAGTTGATTGAGTGAGAATTCCTCTAGAATTTAAATAAAGTGAGACATATTTTTAAGATGATCCAAAACAACCCATATTGAATTATTTCCTCTCACTACTAGAAATTTAGGCTATAGCCCCGGTTCTAAACCATGGCTATAGGCTCAAAAACCATGGCTATAGGTTATATACATGGTTTCATGAACCGTGGATGGTATTGGCATGGTTATAGGTCGGAGCCTATATCCACGGTTTGAAACTGTGGCTATATACCTATAGCCACGGTTTGAACCGTGGCTATATCCCTAAAGCCACGACTCTAACCATAGCTATAGCCCTATAGCCATGCCAATAAAGTCCACAGTTCATAGAACCGTGGCTAAAGCTCTATATCCACGATTTAAAACCGCGGCTATAGGTTTATATCCATGGTTCAAACCGTGGGTATAGGGCTTTAGCCACGGTTTAATACCGTGGCAATAGGCCTCTCCACTGCATAAAAAAAACCCAGCACGGTTCACCATGCTGGCTATTGGGAGGACACAACCAACTCCCCCCTCCACCCACCCACATCTCCCCCACCCTACACCAGCACCCCTAACCCCTGCTCCTGCACACCTCCCCTACCCCACCCCCCACCCCCCGCACCTTGCACCCCACCCCCTGCCCCCTCCTCACTACACACCCCCTCCCCCTAGACAGCCCCCCTCCCCACCCTGCACCAGCACCCCCACCCCTTGCTTCTACACACCTTCCCTACCCCACCCCCACCCCCACCCCCTGCACCTTACACCCCCACCCCCTGCACCTTGCACCCCCTGCCCCCTCCTCACTGCACACCCCTCCCCCCCTCCCCACCCTGCACCTGCACCCCCACCCCCTTCTCCTGCACACCTCTTCTTCCCCACCCCCCTGCACCTTGCACCCCACCCCCTGCCCCCTCCTCATTGCACACCCCCACTCCCCCCATTCCTATACACCCCCTCCTCAACAGACCCCCCCAGACAGCCCCCCACCCTAAACCCCCCCAACCTGCCCAACACACCAGTCAATTGAATTTCGAAAACCAAAAACATGAAAATATGGCTATGATACAAATATTTCTAGTCAAATGAACTACACTAAGAAAAAACATGCTAATACGATTAGAACTAAATCAAACATCATCAATCCAAATTGAGTAGAGTGGAACCAAACCAAATGGTTTTGAAAAAGATGAAACTGAAACAAACTGAAAATAATGTAACCAAACTGACTCAAACCAATAAAAACTGACTTCAATAAAGCATAATTGAGCAAGAAAAAAATGAAACTAATTAAACATACCTGGTTGAATCTAAAATTAATTTAATTTAACTGAATAGCCCCAAATCGAACAAAATGAACCCGTTACAATTGACATAAACCAACAAAAAAAATGAACCCAATAAAAAATAACCTAGCAAACCTAAACTGACCCAAACTGAACCAAGGAGCCGAGCCTTGTGATGAACTTTTAGAAGGCCTCATCCCCACAAGTTGAGAGGATATCCCAGTCATGTGGTGCTTTAATGTCCTCAACAAGATCCAAAATGCACTGCAAAAAGATAGGGAACCCAAAAACCACAAAAACCCTAATTAAAATTGAGTCAAAGAATAAAATTGGAAGAAAACTTACCTGAATCTGACAGTGAACTGTACAGCTTGCACCCTGTACTCCACGACACCCTGCACCTAGTTAATCATACATGAGTGCCCATCATCCATATGTTAAGAGACCAACATCTCATCCATAATTTAAACATTCTCAAAGTACATGATATTATGTACCACATAGTTGGAACACATGAACATAAAAAAAAACTACATGAACGAAAACTAAATCATGCAATGTCCAACACCCTGCAAAACACCCTGCACAACACCCTACACTGCACCCTTCACTCCACTGCCTGCACTGCACCCTCCACTGCCTGCACCCTACACCCCCTGTCAGTCCTCCCTGCCCATTTCCCCCTCCCCTACCTCCCCCACCCCTGCCAGCCCCCACCCCACCCCACCCCCTACCACCCCCTTCCCATTCCCCCCTCCAGTCCCCCACTGCCATCCCCCCTTGTGAGTCCCCCATGCATATTCCTAATTCTTTATTTATCTATATTGGCTTTATTTACATGTAGATTCTAAGAAAATAGGAATAAAAGGATGAAGTACAACCATAATTAACCAAGTTAATATGCAGTGATGAAACTTTTGGCCTTCATGGTTATCCTCATGAGTGACTGGCCTGCAATGTATGCACAGTCTGACAAGGAAAAATGGGATTTAGAAATGCGTATAATAAGACAAGATACCAGAATCTATTAATAAAAAAATGGTTGCTAAATAAAAGGAACTTCATGAGGCACAATCTAGGTATCTTAAATCTGGAAACGCCTTAAATAATATGATATAAGTCTATGAAAATGCAGTGGATATTCAAGATGAACCATCCAAGGATGATGAGAAAACCAGCCCCATGAAAAAGGTACAACATTTTTCTAAATTCTCATGTGATACTAAATCTGTTTCCTTTCATTATAAAGATTATGAAACATAATTTGAATATTTTTAGGATGATGAATGGTGTAAAAATTTCCCTCCTATGGATGACCTGAGAATGGGAAAACCCCAAGGAAATGGGAAAATAAAGGCTGGAGGATGCCTAAAAAACAAGCATAATTTTATAAAAAAAATCATCAATATAAAGGAAGATCAAGTTTCAAGGGATATTAATATTGTTGTAGAAGTTTTTGGTATAAATCTTTTGAGTACTAGTACAACATGTCATTTCACTGGAACTGGGATGAAAAAAGGGGGAGCAGACCTGATAAGAATAAAAGTAGTTGTAATAGAAGTAGGAATACTCTTAGTAAAAAAAATTCCCAGCCTAAAAAAACTACTGGAAAGGTATCGCCTCTTTATTCCCATTCATTTTATGTATACTTTCCTATAGGGAATTAATGAAAACAATTGGGTAGATGTATGACTGTTGTATTATTTGGGTATAACAAGAATGAAGTATCCTTCCCAGAATACCATTGAAGTTATATTTTCCATGATGAAGAAAGTGAGACCATCCCTCAAGGGGGAAAAGAATAAATTAACGTTTTCAATAATGAAAAACTATATGTAATCTCAAAATCTGGACAACCTAATTCTAATTAGTCATTGAGGTTATGTTGAACAACCCTAATATTAATTTTTATATTGACATCACATACTCAATGATTTATGTACTGCATTTATTACTTGTTTATAAACTCTTTTTTCTATAAAGGTTTTTGCCTCATAGACTTATAGTTGAATATATCAAGTCTTTTTTCCAAGAATATCATGTGATTTTATCCTTCTCTCACAAGTGGATAAGTTTGACACTTCGAATATATGGAGGAGAAGAAGATTTCATGATGGGAGTGCTCAGCATCCAGGACCACTATCAGTGAGTTATAAAAATCCATTCCCACTAACCCTATAGCCATTTTGTAACTCTAAACCTGGGGGTGCACTAATTCAGATCACCCATTAGCTCCCTAGGACCTGTCTAACACAACCAGTAGGCCAATAAAAGAAAACATCATATCAATCTCAGGGTCAAATACAGATCCAGTAATATCCCAAAGTTATCATCCTATTTCTAGTACCTGATCAAGGAACTACCTCAACCATCTTTGGTATAAGGTATAAAACACTATTCAATCAAATTCATGAACAAAACATTACAAAAATAGCCACAATAGGATCACATTTCCAAACTCTAGGTTCTAAGGTAACACCCAAAGACACCAATGATTAAATCAGCATTTCCCCTTTTAGGGATAATAAAACATGGGGCACCCATGGTCCCCTATATCACATCTATCAAATCATGATCCAATCTAGATAGGGAAACCTCATCTTGCGACTCAGAAAACTAACCCATCCATGATCATCACCTCACCCACTAGGGAATCATCAAGAAACACCACACCCATAAGAAAGTCCTCAAGGTTTCCTCAGACCCATCTCATTTCATGTTCGCACCGCATACTACTAGACAACAGCCCCCCCGGACAGCCCCCCCTGCTAGACCCCCCTGGACAGCAGCCCCCCTGGACCCCCTGGATAGAAGCCCCCCTTGGAAAGAAACCCGCAGCCCCCCTAGACAACAACCCCCCTGGACAGCATCCCCCCTGGATAGAACCCCCCCTACTAGACAACATCCCCCCTGGACAGAAGCCCCCTGGACAGAACCCCCCTTCTGGATAGAAGCCCCCCCTGGACAACAGCCCTCCCGGACAGAACCCCCCCTTCTGGACCCCCCTGAACAACTTCCCCCCCTGAACAGCTGCCTCCGCTGCTGGACCCCCCTGGACAGCAGCCCCCCTACTTTGGATGCTTCTTAAGGTTGAAGCTGGGATATGCTGGGTTTATCCAATAGAGGCTTACAGATATTCTCATACTGGGGTTATAGGTTTCTTGTGGAGGATTTAGGAGGTGAGGTTGTGAGTTTCGTGTTGCTGTTTGGAATTATAGGACCTTTAAAGATGGGTTTCAGCTGGGGGTGTTGCTATTTGGATTTTTCTACATGGTGTAGTATAAGATAAAATTACATGGTGCATGGTGCTGGTTGGTTTGTGATTTATACTATGTTTGGTAACATGTTTTGGGTGCATATGGGTTGGCTTTCTGGTGTTTCTTCTTTGTTTTTGATTACTATTGTAGGCTTTTGGTTCTCTCGATTGTCTAGTGTGAAGATAAGGGAATACCATGTGTATGTGAGAAAATCATTAGTAGGAATCTTTCACAGAAAACTAGCATGATGAAACATCTGTGTTTAATAAAAGAACTGGGATAGCTGAAGGGTGGCTAAAACTGTTATAAGGTGATAAGAAGAGACTTCAAGCCATCGATGCTATTTATAAATGCACGAACACCTACACTAGTGGAATGTGCACCTAACCTTCATAGACTAACTACATGAACCACCAATGAAAGACACCAGCACGACATACTTTTAAGGCCCATCCTTCCCCATTCATCCCTTGCATGGTACTCAAGATGTTACTTTCTTCAAGACCAATCAAGAATGTAAATGGGAATCTAGATACCAAAAAAGAAAGAATATTTCAACTTCTGTATTTCATTACTTAAAGATTAGACCCTCTTCTTCCAATTGGATAAAATCACGAGGGTTTTGTTTTACACTCCCATTTCCATATGAGGATGACTACATTCAAAAGATAATACCTAAAGTAATTGGGAAGTTAAGAACAAAAAATATTAAAATCGATCGCCCAATAAATCCCAACAAAAGACCCAAACAACGCCATCACGTAGGGCCAGGTTGTGCAACCCCAGACTTGTGAAAGTCATCATATAAAGGGAGATATGTGCCAACACCCAGTGAAATAACCTATGATAGAACCCTGTTCAAGACATATCCTTCTCCCAGGGTACCAAAATTTCCTATAAATAGGACCTTGGGCTCAGTATTTATGAAATATGGAAGATCAGAATAAGTCATAAAGCTCCACTTGCTCTATTCCATTTCCTGGTCCATCAAAACCATCCAGGTATCTCTCCAAAACCTGATCGAAGAGGTAAATAAGGGTAATAGTTATTTTATTGTGCCTAAATTGTTTGAATAATTATTCACCCTCATGAGTAACCACTCACCCTCAGTCCCTAAGTATTAGATTTAAGGTATCCTCCCAAACTAAGTACCTACACAAAACCCTTCCATAGACACCTGAGGTAACCCTACTATCCTAGAGAAAGGCCTCACCTAAGTGTTAATGCCAAGGATTTATATTTTCAAAATTCACCTCTAGCTCACATAGGTATATCCTGCACAAATTAATCTCATGTCGTCCAGGTCTATCCTGCAAGAGACATTCCAGTCCATCTAGTTCAATCTTGCGTGTGCCTTCCAGTCCACCCAAGTCTACCCTACACGAGACCCTTCTATCCACCTATTTCCCACCTAGGTGTACCATCCTTTGGGATGCATTTTCATGTCACCAATGGTAGTTCAACTCTTCCCTTAGACACCTCACCCAAAAGAGATGAAGACGAGGCCTTCCCTGAATCCTCCAAATATGTAGTCAGACCATAGGGAACACTAGAATGTCCTCTATATTATACATTATAATAATAATTAAGGTCTTAAATTTATAATATCTAATAGGTTGGATCCTTGGAGTGTTGTTAATTATAAAATCTTTTAGTAATAAGGACCAAAACCTTATTGGCAATGCTAGAAACCACCCCATTTTAGATAGTGAGGGGATAAATTTTATTATCCTTTGATGATTGTGCTTGTGGTTAAAGATTCCAAAATTTGGTATGAAGAGAAAAATATTGATTCTCAGCCTGTGTTTTTGGTACAAGAGGAGCTGTTTTAAGTTCTTATTCGGGGGCATGAAGCTCTATTATTTAAACTGGGATTTCCATGTGTTTGGTTTATTTGTGATGGGATACTAAAAATGGGCCAACAAAGTAAGGTCAGTGAGCTTCAAAAGACTTATGCTCTAAGGAAAAGACTGGAAAAAGTTACATTAATGCTTAGGCTGCCCCCAAAGCCACCTCTAGGGGTTTCCGTTATAATGCTTGACAATAGGTTGTCATTCCAGTACTTACGCAATTGAGCAAAGCTATTCGTAGTCCACCTAGAGGATAATATGAGTTTTTAAAGGGTATGAAATGTTAGTAATATATTGGGGTTAGATTGTTGTGGGGCTGGCTGGGGCATGTATGGGAAGTAGTGAATAATTAGGGGCGATGTTGTCTTTCTCGATACTTTTATATTTTGGCCAGCTATAGTAGTTAGGGTGTTGTTGGATGGGTTGTTATCATTTGTTTCAGATATTGAATAGGGGAGAGAATAGCGGGAAGGGGGTACAAATTAATTGGTTGGTTCAGCTAATTGATGTTGAGAGGTAGGGTCCTTGGGAGGTGCCGACCTTGTCTCTCAGAGAGGTGGTCTTCTTCCTTGAGATTCTTCTCTTCCCTCCTTATGTATCTCCATTTCTTCTCATCCTAGAAATATCAAGTGAGTCATGTCTATTTTTCAATGATTTTCTACCTATTTTCAACTACTCTCATTGCTGTTAGGTTTGTTACCTTACTTTTGAATAACCCAATGGGGAAATCACTCAAGGAGGGAAGTTGATCCAAGATTTTCGATAGCTGGAGAGAGAGTAAGGATTTGGGAAATACAACACAGGTGGGTAAAATTGAAGATGCATCTCTCATTGAGGAAATGGTTTATGCGACTAGTTAATGTTAGGCATGATTGTGATCGGAAGGTATGCGTGACTCTTTCATGGAGGTATTTTTCATTGAAAAAAGATGAAATAAATGAATTACTTGTAGTTTATTTCTCTCTCTAATAGCTATTTTTATATTGGACAAAACCTTTGGGAAAATTGCTGCTAAAAACTCGACTCTGATGGAGGCACGAACATTGGGAAGTTGTGACCATTTCTGAATACACGCTGCAGAAGCTGGAGGAAGTTCACGAGCTTTGTTAGCTTGATTGTTGTTTATGATGGAATTCAAATTTTCTACAGAGGTGAGGCTTATTCAAACTAATATTATCATGATTCAAGAACTAATAACTATAAAAAAACAGCTTTAGTTCTTACGAGTAGAATCATGAGAGATGGAGATGCAAGAGTCTCATTGCTTAGATTCTGGAAATTGAGGTGACACAACCGCTGCATGTACATTTAGTAGACGCAATGCCAAGGAGCAGCAGCTTGAAACCAAACTAGTATGTCCTGAAGAGGTAATATCTTATTTGTATTTTTTCATGGAATTGGATCAAATGGAATTGAATAGAGAGGTAGAAATCTTGTGGAATTTTTAGTCCAGACAGAAAGGGATAAACAATGAAGAGATTGAGGAGAAGTTTGAATCCTGTCTCGAATGGCCTGACGTGGTACATTATGATTTGATTTCTTCATAGGATAAGCATGAAAGACATATTGAGGAGGGGAAACATGTTCATGTTCTAATAGAACCACTAACTAAGGGAAAAAGTGTTTTAATGTTCTATTAGAACAAATCACGATGAATGAAAAATTAGCGACAATAGATGAGTATTTTGATTTTTTTGAAGTAGAACCCATAGAACCAGAAGTGATTGATGTTGGAACTGCCATGGAAAATTTAATGGAGACTGGTAGAGTTTCTATGAGACAACAATGTATTACCTCTGTAGATACTCGGATTGGTTGTGACCACGGCGTGACGACAGCATGATCGCGGCGTGACGGTGGCGTGACCGCGGCGTGACAGTGGCGTGACCGCGGCGTGACCGCCGCGTGAACGCGGCGTGAGGGCGGCGTGACCGCGGCGTGACCACGGCGTGACCGCGGCATGACCGCGGCGTGACCGCGCGGCGTGACCGCGGCGTGACCACGACGTGACCGCGGCGTGACCGTGGCGTGACCGCGGCGTGACCGTGGCGTGACCGCGGTGTGATCGCGGCGTGACCGCGACATGACCGCGGTGTGAACACAGCATGTTGGCCCAGTCCAGCGATATCTGTAGGGCAGCATCTTCCGGCCATGAGTGAAGGGAGCAGGAGGAGGCTGGAATGCTGGTGGAAGGGGGCTGGTTGCAGGTGTTGGGGGGATGGTGCGGGCTGATTCGAAGGTGGTAGGGGGGCTGTTTCGGACTAGAATGCTAGTGGTAGCGGGCTGAAATGAAGGTGGAAGGGGGCTAGTGTGGGTTGGATGTGGATGGAGCAGGGCCAAATCATGGAATTATCGTGGCATGACCGTGACGTGTTGGCCCGGTCCAGCGACATCCGTGGAGCAGCATCTTCCGGCCAGGAGCGAAGGGAGCGGGAGGAGGCTAGAATGATGGTGGAAGGGGGCTGGTTTCAGGTTCTAGGGGGATGGTGTGGGTTGATTCGAAGGTGGCAGGGGGGGCTGTCGCGGGCTGGAATGCTGGTGGAAGCAGGCTGAAATGAAGGTGGAAGGGGGATGGTGTGGGCTGGATATGGATAGAGTAGGGCCAAATCACGACATTACCGTGGCGTGACTGCGGCATGTTGGCCCAGTCCAGCGACATCCGCAGGGCAGTATCTTCCGGCCATGAGCGAAGGGAGCAGGAGGAGGCTAGAATGCTGGTGGAAGGGGGAAGGTTGTAGGTGTTGAGGGGATGGTGCGGGCTGATTCAAAGGTGGCAGGGGGGGCTGTTGCGGGCTGGAATTCTGGTGGCATCAGGCTGAAATGAAGGTGGAAGGGGGATGGTGTGGGCTGGATGTGGCTAGAGCAGGGCCAAATAATGGAATTACCGCGGCGTTACCATAGTGTGACCACAGAGTGACTGCGGCATGACCACGACGTGTTGGCCCTGTCCAGCGACATCCGCAGGGCAGTATCTTCCGGCCAGGAGAGAAGGGAGCAGGAGGAGGCAGGGTAACATTCCGAATGTCGCCCCGCCGGTAGATGATAGAACAAATCAACTGTTTAATATGTTATAATAAGGGATCACCAGAGAAGGTTGTAGCGAGCGGCACAATGACGCAACGTCTAAAGGGAAACAAAACGGCGGAAAATAACCATACACCCTACACAAACCATTTACAAATTCACTCACTTTGCCTAAACATGGAAATTTTATTTATAATATTCAAAGCATAAAAAGGAAAGTTTCATGGTCAAGGCATATGCCTACTCGAGCAATGTCATTTGAGTTAAACGAGTATGATAAGCCAATTTATATTATTCAAAGAAAACAAAAACTAACTAGCCACAAAACAAACACCAACAAGAGGAATATGAAAGACTCAAACCAAATCTAAACATGATACAAATAACTGTCACTACTCTTTGGTTTAGAAGACACCTCACCTCCGTTGGAGGGGTTTTATTATAAAATCATGGCATTTATTTATCACACAATTCATTTAATTATATTTAACATTTATTCTAAAACTCATTCAGCACAAATAAAATGCAATAATTTAAGAAACTAGATAAACATAACTATCACTGTGAGTTTTCGCAGACAGTGCACCTCCGTTGGAGGGGTTTTATTATAAAAACATGAATTTATATATCAAATGAAACAATTATATTAAAGAACACTTATTCAAGATATGCAATTCAATATAATTAAGCAGAATTAAGAAAAAATCTAAATTCAATTTAAATCATTCTTGAATTAAAGAGGCTAGAAGAGGGATCCTACCTCAAGGTGGAACCAAACCATCCACTTCGGCTCTTGGAGCTTTCTAACTAAAAGTTGTTACTACCCCACTGGGTATACGCATCTTCACACACATGCAAGGACACCTAGCCCCTATGCACACACCCACATGGCCATGAGAATGTGCAAGGGGATCCTTGCACATATGCTTATATGCATATACCAGTCTCCACTCACATGCGTATGCATTTATATATATATACATGGGCACACATAGACCCATACGTGCATAATCACTGCCATGGTTGAATATACACGTAACGGGGGAACCCACATACATATATTTTCTTACCTATGCACAAGCAAGCGAGTTGCCCTTAACTTGGCTACTCGAAACCAACGAGCAGGGATCAACGCACTACAAAAAGGATATTAGGAACATTAAAACACATAAAGGATGCTACATAACCAGTGAGAAACCAACCAATGACATTAAAGCCTTACCTCAATTGGGAGAACCACATCCACTCGAACCAACACGAAATGATCCAATGCCCTACTGAAAACATAACATGGAGTCAAAAACACGGAAATCCCCAAATACATGAGGTGCGAGAACATATTAAAACAGTATGCATTAGATAAAACTTTATAATTTAATAAAATATGGTTACCCATTCAACTTTTTGTGAATCCAAAAAGAACAACAAATTTATCCATAACCAATTTCCCTTCACATGCATCATGAACATATTAAAATAGTATGCATTAGATAACATTTTCATTTGCAAATTATAACACTCCATTCACAGGACAACTGCATCCACAAAGCATCAATGGTATGAATAATTCTACACATAAAATATTCTTAACATTTTTATGAGCTCTAAATGATTTCACATAGAATATGACATTCTTTATGAAACTAGAAACACATCATATATTGTTCACCTAAATCGCAAAGAAATAATGTTCTTGTGGTATCTTCTTTTTGAAATTCCAATGATTTATATCTATAAACACTACAATGATAACTATTTTTATGTTTTGAGAAAACCAAAATCAATCATATATCACAGTTTGATATTGATTTTCATAAATTATTTTTGGGGGGGGGGGGGTTCCCTATGATTTATAAAAACCGTAGGAAAATATTGTCTAATATAATCTATTCCCAACGGTTTAATGAAACTGTTGGGAAAACACATCAAATTATTACTTAAACCAATAGTTTTTTTCAAACTGTTGGTATTCAGGTGTTGGTATAAGTGGGATTTCCACCATTGAATGTAATTTAAAACATCATATTGAATCTAGCTATGTACAGGTAAATTCATGCAATGTGGTAGTGGAATCAACCCACCAAAAGGAGGACAAATTGCAGGATCCAAATCTATATTTATAAGCTATAATTAAAAAAGTGGACATAATGGCCTGGATTTTTAAAAGAAAAGGTGTTAAAGCCATACCAATAACAACTAGAGGTATCATACAAAATCTGATTTTTTTCAACTAATATCAAGCCTTGATTTAGTGAAAGCAACCTATTGTAAATAGGAGGGCATATTTGGAGAAACCTAATCATGAAGAAATGGGGGAGTTAGAGGTGGATTGTAATGGTTATTCAACCTTATCTAAGATTAAAGAAACCTATAGAGACTAACTACACCCCCCTGCCCCACCCCTCCCCCTGCCCTACAGACCCCCCTACAGACCACCCCCCGCCCTACAGACCTCCCCACTCCACCCTGCCCCCTCCACCCACCCCCTTCCCCTCCCCCCTCCCTGAAGACCTCCCCCCTACCCTACAGACCTCCCCCCTGCCCCCTGCCCCCCTCCACACCATACCCCCTACCCCCTGCCCCCCTCCACCACCCCCTTCCCCCTACCCCCTGCTCTGCAGACCTCCCCCTACCCCCTGCCCCCTCCAACCTCCCCCTACCCCATGCCCCCTACCCCCTGCCCCCTTCCCCCTCCCCCTTCCCCCTCCACCCTTCCCCCTTCCCCCTGCCCCCTTCCCCCCTGCCCTGCAGACCTGCAGACCTGCCCCCTGCCCCCTGCTCCATGATTTGGAAGTTTTCCATGGATTTCCTTATTCCTCCCTAGAATCAACCACAAGATGCATGATCAAGTCCTTACCACCCTATTCCTACATATCTTAAGGATTTATATCCTTCTCATCCCATTCTTGTACAATAGGAATATATATTTTATCATCTGGCATTAAAATGGTTTCGACCTTGCCCTTCTCTTTTTGAGCCTCCTTGAGAATTTTATCGGGGATACTCAGTGATTCTACCCCTGGTACTAAATACTGACTTTCCACATTCTTATTATTGTTGAAACTAACTATTTCCTTTACTTCATGTTTTGAAGCAACAGATGCATTGGTGTGTAGCACAACTTTCTCCTGTATAGCATCAGGAACAATTTATTTAGCAGCCAACTTGAAGTTACTTATAACCTTCTCTAGAGTTTTTTTAGTGTCCACCAGATAGATTTCCATGTTTTAAAGAACACTTATGAATATAACATAGAGAAGAAATTGCCTCCCATTGGTGTCATCTCTAATTGAGGGTTACCACCAAACCCTTTACCACTGCTTAGATTAGCCTCATCAATTGGAGTAGCCAAAGTTGCTTGACTCTCTTTATTTTTTCCTTATATCTAGCTTAGCAATCAAAAAAGAAGTAGATTTATATTTCCCTTTAGAAGAAGATTCCTGAACATCATCCAAAATAGAAGTTTCTGCACCATCCAAGGTTGACTGCTTCACCCACTTACCTATTTTCTTACCATCCACCAGTGTTAGTACATCAGAGTTTCCAAGACTAGGTTCCACTACCCCATTTGGAAATTTCCCTGTATCTAGCTCAGTTCCCAGTGAGCACATGTTGAAACATGAACCTATTATATATCCATCAGGGAAGAAGATTCATATTTACCTCTAATTGAAACACCATTTTTCTTCTATTTCCTTTGTACTAAGGAATAAACACCAACCATAACAGTGTTCTTATTACATTTAATATCTCCAGAATTCATAAAATCTTTCTCTTGGAGATCCACTGTATCCACCTCAGTTTCATTATCTGAGAACCATGGATCTTGAGTACTAATCTCTCCAACATCTTGGGTAGTATCATTACATGATTTTCTATTTGAAATTCGATCCTCCCGACCTACCTCAACTGATTTAACTGTAGTTTCCTTATCCATAAAAATTTACGTTGGTTGATTAACAACCACCATAGCAGGAAAGGAGATTCCAGAACCTTTACCCTGTTTGTCTCCCCACATAACATTCCCAACCTAATAAATTTCAATCTCCTTATCTAGGATTGTCCCATCCTTGGCAGCAACATCATTTACAGGTAGTTTAAAATTACATTGATCAATCAGATGACCAATATTCTTGTAATTGAAAAATCTTATATTTATACAACACTTATCACTCTAGTTCCCAATGCAGTTACACTTACTAAAAAATTCAGGTAAACTTTCAAACTCAGATGATAATTCAAGATTATAACCATTAACAACAAGGAAAATATTTTCAATGAGAGGCAAACATAAATCAACCTCAACAACAAATCTTACAAAATGACCATATCAAGCATGCTCATTCTCCCCATTAAATTTGATAGTAATTATCACAACTGATTTACTACCCCAAAGGATTTGAGAATTCCAAAAAAACAACTTAATCCCTGAAAGCGAATCTGATTTTGAATAATTAAATTCTTAACCGAAGATAGATCAAAGAGAGGATCCCAATCTTGATACCTCAAGATTCCAGGTTTGAGGGAGACAAAACTGAAGCCCCATGTTATTGATTTTAATTCATCCTATGGGGAGAAGATGAAAAAATACCCTACCAATTGACCCCATGAACCATCCACCGAATCCCCAAATCTGATGGAACTGCTTTAGGAGATCTTCAATTTTCCATGGGTTATTATTCTGCTACAACATTAAACATCCACAAATTAAATGCTTCATTATTATAAAAGTTGTTCAAGAATTTTAACGTTCGGCTCAATAAAATATAAAGTACCATTTCTCATAATTCTTTTATTTTATGAATCAGAACTATCTCTAAGGTAAAAAAATATCTATCCGAGTGTAAGAGAGATGGTTATCCTTCAAATCATCTCGAACATCCACATTGCAGGAATCCATCACATCATGATTCACTGGACTATCTTCATCCAAAACCAAAGGCACTTGAATCACACCATGTCCAGCAGCAACCTTCCTCAAAATCTCTAATGAAATCCTCCTCTGGATTGAAGTAGCACTCCAACAGGAAATCCATCAATCGAGGGCATGGGTGAGCATGGCGAGCGATAGTGTGGGTGAGTGCAGGGAGAGCATGGCCATGCATGGGGTGTGGCATTGTAGAGACCCGAATCTTTACATACATGGACATTACATTACTTTTACGGAATACTTAATACATAACAAAAACAGACACACAAGGACCGTAATAGTTTAGTGTCTTTGGAAACTCAGAAAAATAATCTTCTAATCGTGGTGAAAGATCTTCAACATTTCCCATAAAGATCTTCCCCTTTTGTTTTCTTACGTAAAACCTTTCTTTATATACTGGGGGAAAGAAAACATATAAAGGGTGAGCTCAAATTCTCAGTAAGGGTAAGCATGGATAAAATAAAACAAATCATATACATTTGAACTTAAAAACATGAACATAATGTTTAAACATCAAAATCTTGAGCAATGACATAAAACATGGCAGTACATAAGGGATAGATAATAAAGAAACATTAATCATGATAAAATAGCATGGGAATAAAACATGTAATTGTGTCAAAACGTTAAGCACATGATATGATTTCCATAGTAGCCAAGGCATTGCTGCCAAGACCATCTTAGTGGACAAAGTCCCTTACTGAACCGAGTTTACTTGCCGTTCCAGCCCTGTATTACTGAACCAGATTTACTTGTCGTTCCAGCCATATCTATCTCATGAGATATAAATCTTTACCCAATGCATTGGAGGGAGATATAGGTCCCACCCATCTCATATTGAAATCATTCTTACGTGTGCCATAAAAAAATCATAAATCATTCATCATAACCCAAAGAATAAATTGGGTTTCATAAACATCATTCCATCATAACATAATCCATATAAAACAAATGGATATCATTTCATCATAAGAAATGTGAAACCATATAAATCATAGAGACATTATACTTGAAACATACACATATGAGATAATGACATCTTATATGGAAAATGGTTTTGATAAAACACTTGAAATAAATTCTTGAGGAAAATATCCTTTCTTCTTTAAAATCATTTTCTTTTCTCAAAATGACATAAAATTTTAAAAGAAAAGGATTTTGTTGAAAATAATCATGAAATCTTGTACAGTAAGTTTCATGAAAATAAGGCGTTATGAAACCGTAAAAATCCGTTCATGCGGTATAATTTAAAAATAACATTCTTCTTGTACTTTTTTTGGAAAAGTCAAAAAGTACCTCGTATGGTAAGTAAAAGAAATATTCCTTCCATACGATGTGGTAAAAGTAGAAAATGGTAAAAATGACTTTAAAAATACATGGAAGAAAATTAAACATTTTATGAAAACATTTTGAGAACATATGGACGTGGATAATAATCATAACCCCAGTAAATACTTACGAATAAACAATCTCGGATAAGAATGAGATTGGAATAATTATCCCTTACCTTAGGTCTGATATGCTTCGTACGTATCTGAAACTCCTGTATAATGATTTAAATAATTTAATTGACTTATTAAAGAATCATATTAATTTTTATGATATCATATATGGTTTACTTATTACTTTATATTACCCTTTCTTTTGTAAATCCCTTGTTAAAGCAACGTTTTGGGTAAAATCATCTTATTTATCATACGTGTTTGGACTTGTTGTTATTGATGTTATTATTACTTATATCATGATTTAATTAATTCCAGAATGTCAATAATGATTTATATATCATATATATTCATTATATATCCAGCATATACATGTATTTATAATAGTACATAACATATGGAGGTAAGAAATGAAATGCACCGTTCATGGAGACGGTAAGTCGTACGTACGCATGAACGCTAATTTCATTTCTATTTATTTATTTTAATGGAATAGGTATATTATAATTCCAGTATAATATCATATTTAATATCATTAACTCCATCCTTTATACATCCTACATAAGGCATTAACGAATCACATCACTTTGAGGGGGCGGTAGTCCGCACTTCCTCAAATGAGATCATCGTATTTACCCACTATGGAAACCATAAAGGCTTGATATAATTGGGAAGTAAACAAGAATAAGGAAATCATAAACATAATATATATCATATAGAAATACAGTTCCATCATAATGGCCACCATGAGAGGCGGAAGGAGAAAATTGAACAATCATCGTTTCGTGAGGCGTTAGTTTTCCATCACAGAAACATTATGTTCTTCATCCATTAGATGGAGGTGTGTGTAAGTGTAGTTCGAATCCTTATCATAAAAAAATATTAGTATATTTAGGATAATAGTGTTGTTACAAAATAAAGGATTAAAAATAGTTTAGGGGTTGGAGAAGTATAATAAAAGAAAACAACTTAAGAGAAACCGTTACCTTTAATTTGGGAAACTTCCTTTGGATTGAACCAAAAGGACTTCTTGGATTACATTATTCCCAATGTAAGGCTTAAAGGGGGAGGAGAGGGATGTATAGAGCTTAATTGGGTAGATTTTGGATGATCCAAATTGATTTAGAGGTGTGTGGAATTTCATAGAAGTGGTCTCCTTTTATAATGGAGAGGAGGGGCTCTTTAGGAAATTGTGAAAACATTATTTTATTATAAACTTATATTCAGTTTCAAGAGGTCTAAAACACATTAATGTCGAAGATAATATGACTCATATTCGAAATAAAATCATCCAATAGGAATTGTACAGGTTTTTTATAATATTTTAATCATTATAATCTTATTTATTTAAATCATTTATTAATGAGGTAAATACTGCACCATTATTGTTTCATAAATAATTTAATTTATTTTATGTCTAAAAATTATAAAAAAATACCAACATGTAGGAAATATTTTTAGCTTTCTAGTTAATATTTATAGTCGAAAAGATAATTTATATATCCCCTTATAAAAATTAATTACTAAAAGATTTTTGTTAATGCCAATTTTGTCTTTACATTAAATTAATTAATCTAATGTGTCATTGTCTTTCATAAGTGGATCCATGGGGTCCCAAAATAGACCCAAGGATGCCCATGGTCGGAAATCACTCATCCAATAATTTTAGGACAAGTGTGAAGATATTTTTGAATTATTATAATATTCTTTTAACCTTAAATTACCGTATTTACCTTTAACCGCAGTAAATAAAAATTACCGTAGTTACTATTCATAATATCAAAAAAAAATTAACCTATTAACATAATTTAGACCCACTGATTCCAAATATGGAATCAATTTTTCAAAATTCAATTCACAGAAGTTGCAGTAATTAATTTAAAATTAATCCCGTTGTTAAGTAAACGAGTTTTAAAAGTTAAAACATTGACAAAGATTGAAATGTTTTTACCTATGAATTCAATGTAAAATTAATGCTAATGAAATAAATTATATTAAATGGTAAAAATATATTTTATTTATACTTTAAAACCATTAAATATTATAATTTAACCATATAAATTATTGCGATGAAAAAAGTTGTTTTTAATTAAAATATAGCGTGTTTTTACTATTCATCAAAATATGAAAGTTACCAAAATAATATGAAAAATTTATCCAAAGTAAATTTTTATATCATGATTCCAAAGAAGAATTATTTTTTTCAAATTGAACTTATAAACATGTGAAAAAATAGATTTAAAATGGGTGCGCCATCAAAAGGCAGTAAAACTGCATTTTTTGAAAAATACTTCTTTTATCCGAAAAACTGATTATGTTTTCATACCTCATTCTAGAAAATGTGTAAGATGAATTATAATGTTATAAAATTCAAAATTCAGTTAATACTATTCATAACGGCTAGTTTATAATATTATAATAATATATCGTTGTTTAGTGAAACCCGGTATTGCGTACTACACACGCTATCGAGGAAGGTCGTGATTGCGTGTAATGCAAGCCAAGTCAGGGTTGCGTGTTGTGAAAGACTCCTTTGTTGTTTCATTATAACAGAATCCAACCATTTTTCATTTATACATTGAATATATATATATATATACACACACTCAATGTTGCGTAGAATGACTATTATCAAACGAACTTGAAATTGTGTGTAACACAATCTAAGAATAGTGTTGCGTATACTGTAAGCTAATACGGTGTTGCGTATAACACAATATAATATTGGTGTAGCATAAAACACATGACATCAAATAAATTAAAAAGAATACTTATCATAAAATCTCTAGGTGTTACATTCTACCCCCCTAAAAATGAATTTCTCCCTTGAAATTCATCGGGGTTATAAATGGTTTACTACTTGAAAGTTTCTTTCATAGAAACCCACATCGTAAAATGGAATACAAAAACTGAACATTAAAAACTAAATTATGAAACATAACGGTTACCCAAATTAACTAATCACTGGGTTTCCACATAAAAAAACATAGGTGAAAATATGGATATGGAAGAGAAATCTAACCATTAAATTCTGATGGAGAGTGGTTGAGAACGTGGCTATGAAAAAGCCAACAATCACAAAGCCATAAATTTGTGATGATCTAAGGTACCATCTGATTCATCGGATATGAGAGTACTAGGACAAAATTTTTGTCTTTCAAGATAATTTCCCTAATGTTGAAGAATTTGAATTAGAAGAATACATACTTAATTTCGGTACAATCTCACCATTGTTTGTGCCTTAAACAATTTCCACTTGATCTCTTAAAGAAATGAAGTTGAATTTGTCTTCCGTGAAGTGTTAGCAGATCATGTGATAGAATGATAGGTCATTCCATATGTCTCAAACATAAGGTTAGAAAAAGATATATATATATATATATATATATATATATATAAGTCAATCTATGGTGATATTAATCATATATGGTTCAAAAAATGGACTTATACTTCATCTATCATACTGCTTAATATAATAAAACTAGTTTCTACTAACCAGGGATTTCTTGTAGGCTAGTGGTAGGCAATGAAGGCCTGTCGCACTTCGGTTGTGGGTTCGATTCCCACAACCTTGTCCGACGCGACGGGTTGTCGCCTGTCCTGCAGGTTGTCCTTTTTCTAAAATTACATCATTATGACATCCCATCAATAATATCAAAAAAAGTTCTAGCCTTAAACAATACTAACTTGTGTCCAACATAATCCATTCCAATCTTTAGGCTTATCCAAAATACATATGTCCAATCTCATAGTATAAAGAAAACAATTACTAGAAATGTCATCTACTGAGCATGTGAATACCATCATTTATCCCCGATATATCTTGTTGATCACATTCCAATCACGTGAATACCTTAATCATGTATTATCTTGAAAAATGAATACCCATTGAACCTTAGTGAAAACATGAATGCTGTCAAAAGTTAACTCTTTCCACATACTAAAATCCAAAAAATTCTATATACTCAAACCATGATATCTCTTTGTCTTTATATAATTCATGAGCTCAAACATTTCATTATCTTCTTAGCACTTATTTATGCACATATTAGGTGCTTTCCAAAAATATCTGAATAACCTTTCATGGTTACCAGTACCATTCATCATACACTTTCAAAACTTAAGGAAAGACAACAATGTAACAATCCTTAGATGTCTCTTTATTCAACAGTACCATGAGATTACTTATACAAAATTACTCTTGATAAACATGTAATTATTCCACTACCTTCTTAAACCATTGAACGAGCTTCAACAATTCTTTTATCTCACATATCATTTGTTGTCTATTAATCATCATCCACATAAATACTACCCATATGAACATGCTGATTCTCTTTATGAGATTTTCCCTTTGGGCATTGGTTTGCATAATACCCGTACATTCCACATTTAAAACTCTTAACCATTGTTGATGTCTTAGCAATACCATTATCCTTGTCTATGGTGTTAACTGAACCTTTTCCTTTACAATTACTAGATTTGTGTCCTTCTTTTCCACACCCAAAGCATCTTCCAGTTCCTTTGAAACATTCTCCTTGATGCCACTTCCTACATGACTTACATGAGGGAAATTGAACTTTATTTCCTCTATGATCATCATGAAACTCCATATTTCTTTTATTATCTGAGTCAAGAAACTTACCAAAGATGATATTATTGATCATATTATGAGATTGTTGATTAGGCATAATAACGATGTTTCACCTTCCAAATCCCATTTCATTTGCTTGATCATGAATAATATCATTCCATTGTCCATCATATTTTCCATTATCGTGAATTTTCCTATTTCCATCCATTTTCTAAAACCCAAAAAGAATAGCGTGAGAGGCAAAAATCATGATAGGTAAAAAAACATAATAAAGGGGGAGTAACTTCAATATCTAACATCTTAGGTTTAATTCTATGATATTTACCATAATTCTAGGACTATAACCTATACTTATACTTAACCTTAGGGACATCCCTAGACATACCATAGAAATATCTCTAGGGATCTCACTAAAGTTTTCGCATCCTAGTTTCCAAAGGTTAACTAAACCTCCCTCTGATATCAAATGTAGAGACCCGAATCTTGATGTACATGGACATTACATTACTTTTTCGGAATACTTAATACATAACAAAAACAGAAACACAAGGACCGTAATAGTTTAGTGTCTTTGGAAACTCGGAAAAATAATCTTCTAATCGTAGTGAAAGATCTTCAACATCTCCCATAAATATATTCCCCTTTTGTTTTCTTACCTAAAACCTTTATTTATATCCTGGGGAAAAGAAAACATATAAATGGTGAGCTCAAATTCTCAGTAAGGGTAAGAATGGATAAAATAAAACAAATCATATACATTTTAACTAAAAAATATGAACATAATGTTTAAACACCAAAATCTTGAGCAATGACATAAAACATGGTAGTACATAAGGAATAGATCATAAAGAAACATTAATATGATAAAATATAATGGGAATAAAACATATAATTGTGGAAAAACATTAAGCACATGATATGATTTCCATAGTAGCCAAGACATTGCTACCAAGACCATCTTAGTGGACAAAGTCCCTTACAGAACCGGGTTTACTTGCCGTTCCAGCCCTGTATTACTAAACCAGATTTACTTTCCGTTCCAGCCATGTCCATCTCATGAGATATAAATCTTTACCCAATTCATTGGAGGGAGATATAGGTACCACCCATCTCATATTGAAATCATTTTTACATGTGCCATAAAACAATCATAAATCATTCATCATAACCCAAAGAATAAATTGGGTTTCATAAACATCATTCCATCATAACATAATCCATATAAAACAAATGGATATAATTTCATCATAAGAAAAGTGAAAGCATATAAATCATTGAGACATTATACTTGAAAAATACTCATATGAAATAATTCCATCTTATATGGAAAATGGTTTTTATAAAACACTTGAAATGAATTCTTGAGGAAAATATACTTTCTTCTTTAAAATCATTTTCTTTTCTAAAAATGACATAAAATTTTAAAAGAAAAGGATTTTGTTGAAAATAATCATGAAATCTTGTAGAGTAAGTTTCGTGAAAATAAGGCATTATGAAACCGTAAAAATCCGTTCATGCTGTATAAGTTAAAAATAACATTCTTCTCATACTTTTGTCGGAAAAGTCAAAAAGTACCTCGTATGGTAAACAAAAGAAAGATTCCTTCCATACGATGTGGTAAAAGTAGAAAAGGGTAAAAATGACTTTAAAAATACATGGAATAAAAGTAAACATTTGATGAAAACATTTTGAGAACATTTGGACATGGGTAATAATCATAACCCTAGTAAATACTTACGAATAAACAATCTCAAATAAGAATGAGATTGGAATAATTATCCCTTACCTTAGGTCCGATATGCTTCGTACGTATCCGAACCTCCTATATAATTCTTTAAATAATGTCATTGACTTATTAAAGAATCATATTAATTTTTATGATATCATATATGGTTTACTTATTACTTTATATTACCCGTTCTTTTGTAAATCCCATGTTAAAGCAACGTTTTGGGTAAAATCATCTTATTTATCGTACGTGTTTGGACTTGTTGTTATTGATGTTATTATTACTTATATCATGATTTACTTAATTCCATAATGTAAATCATTATTTATATATCATATATATTCATTATATATACAGCATATACATGTATTTATAATAGTATATAACATATGGAGGTAAGAAATGAAATGCACCGTTCATGGAGATGGTAAGCCGTACGCATGTATGAACGCTACTTTCATTTATATTTATTTTTTTAATGGAATAGGTATATTATAATTCCAGTATAATATCATATATAATATCATTAAATCCATCCTTTATACATCCCACATAAGGCATTAACGAATCACATCACTTTGAGGGGGCGGTAGTCCACACTTCCTCAAATGAGATCATCGTATTTACCCACTATGGAAACCATAAAGGATTGATATAATTGGGACGCAAAGAAGCATAAGGAAATCATAAAAATAATATATATCATATATAAATACAGTTCCATCATAATGACCACCATGAGAGGCGGTAGGAGAAAATCGAACAATCATCGTTTCGTGAGTCGTTAGTTTTCCATCACAGAAACATTATGTTCTTCATCCATTAGATGGAGGTGTGTGTAAGTGTAGTTAGAATCCTTATCATAAAAAAATACTAGTATATTTAGGATAATGGTGTTTTTACAAAATAAAGGATTAAAAAGAGTTTAGGGGTTGGAGAAGTTGAATAAAGAAAACAACTTAAGAGAAACCGTTACCTTTAATTTGGGTAACTTCCTTTGGATTGAACCAAAAGGACTTTTTGGAGTGCCTTATGCCTAATGTAAGGCTTCAAGGGGGAGTAGAGGGATGTATATAGATTAATTGGGTAGAGTTTGGACGATCCAAATGGCTTTAGAGGTGTGTGGAATTTCATAGAAGTGGTCTCCTTTTATAATGGAGAGGAGGGGCTCTTTAGGAAAGTGTGAAAACATTATTTTATTATAAACTTATCTTCGGTTTCAAGAGGTCCAAAAAACATTAATGTAGAATATAATATGAATAATATTCTAAATAAAATCATCCAATTGTAATTGGACAGGTTTTGTATAATATTTTAATCATTATAATCTTATTTATTTAAATCATTTATTAATGATGTAAATACTGCATCATTATTGTGTCATAAATAATTTAATTTATTTGATGTCTAAAAATTATAAAAAAAATACCAAAATATAGGAAATAGTTTTATATTTCCAATGAATATTTATAGTCGAAAATATAATTTATATTTCCCCTTATAAAAATTAATTACTAAAATATTTTTGTTAATGCCAATTTTGTCTTTACATTAAATTAATTAATCTAATGTGTCATTTTCTTTCATAAGTGGCTCCATGGGGTCCCAAAATATACCCAAGGATGAACATGGTTGGCCATTACTAATCCAATAAGGTTAGGACAAGTGTCAAGATAATTTTGAATTATTATAATATTCTTTTAACCTTGAATTACCCTATTTACCTTTAACCGTAGTAAATAAAAATTACCGTAGTTACTATTCATAATATCAAAAAAAATAAAAGTAACCAATTAACATAATTTGGACCCACTGATTCCAAATATAGAATCCATTTTTAAAAATTCAAAACACAGAAGTTGCAGTAATTAATTTAAAATTAATCTCGTTGTTAAGCAAATGGGTTTTAAAAGTTAAAACATTGCCAAAGATTGAAATGTTTTTACCTATGACTTCAATGTAAAATTAATGCTAATGACATACATTATATAAATGGTAAAAATATATTCTATTTATACTTTAAAACCATTCAATATTATAATTTAACCATATAAATTATTGCGATGAAAAAAGTTGTTTTTAATTAAAATATAGCGTGTTTTTACTATTCATGAAAATATGAAAGTTACCAGAATAATATGAAAAATTTATCCAAAGTAAATTTTTATATCCTGATTCCAAAGAATAATTTTATTTTGTCAAATTGAACTTATAAACATGTGAAAAAGTAGATTTAAAATGGGTGCGCCATCAAAAGGCGGTAAAACTGTATTTTTTGAAAAATACTTCTTTTATCCGAAAAACTGATTTTGTTTTCATACCTCATTCTAGAAAATGTTTAAGATGAATTATAATGTTATAAAATTAAAAATTCACTTAATACTATTCATAATAGCTAGTTTATAATATTATAATAATATATCATTGTTTAGTGAAACCCGATATTGCGTACTACACACACTATCGAGGAAGGTCGCGATTGCGTGTAATGCAAGCCATGTCAGGGTTGCGTGTTATGAAAGACTCCTTTGTTGTTTCATTATAACAGAATCCAACCATTTTTCATTTATACATTGAAGATATATATATATACACACACTCAATGTTTCTTAGAATGACGATTATCAAACAAACTTGAAATTGTGTGTAACACAATCTAAGAATAGTGTTGCGTATACTAAAAGCTAATACAGTGTTGCGTATAGCACTGGATAATCTTGGTGTAGCATAAAACACATGACATCAAATAAATTAAAAATAATACTTATCATAAAATCTCAGGGTGTTACAGGCATGCACAAGTAATAGGAAGGGGGCATTGGTGAGGGCAACGCTGGTACCTGATGGGCCCACTGGGGGCTACTCGACCTAGGCCCTGCTTTCATGGGCAGGGGAACATCATTTGACCCCCATGGCAGCTTGAGATGAGAAATCTATAAATTATGGCCTTTGTTCCACTAGGACTTCAGGAAATCTCATCTAGGGGCCTTTGGTAAGCCATCATCCAAGCCTTCAAGACATTTCAAATTCTTATAAATAGTTCCAACTGGATTAACAATGCTAATTTGGTGGTATGAGGCTTGATCCAATAATATACCTGAGTGTGTGTTTGCGCTTGTGTTTATAATTACCCCAAATTAGGATGATTTCTTTGCCTTGTTATGAGATTACATTAGGAAAGATGTCTTCAGGATTTCTTTGGCCTGTTATTTGGACCATTCTCAAGATGTAATGAAATTTCTATGTCAGAATCCTCATGCATCATCATCAGCCACATTTCATAAAGGAAAAATGGGTTATATTATCTCTAAATATTGATTAGAGGTAAAGATGTAACCTGTTTTAAATGACCAAATTATCATGAGAACCTATAAGGATCAAAAGGATCTAAAATAGTTACTCCATCTATAAAATCATCCAAAATCCCATCTCACAACAAGATAATGTATGAAATTTATTCTGAATTCCCTATATCATTATCTACCACTGCACCAAAACGTGTTGAATAAGGAATGAACCCAAAATTGGAAACATCCTTTAACAAATAAATAGGACCATCGAGTCATTAATTGAAAAAGAACAAGACCATCTACCATAGCTTCTTACACATACAGTATTAGTTTCAGATTTAAGAAAGAACAAAAGAAATCAAAAAGAATTCAAATACCTTGATGATAGGGCGTGGGGGGTGTCGACCTCAGTGTCTGGGGTGTTGAGGGTTGTAGGGGAGAGCCATCGGGAAGGAAGGGAGGAGGTGGGGAGACCGCTCGGAGCAGCTTTGCTGGAGGAGGAGGATCGTGGGGAGGAGGGTCACGATGAGGGGGCGTCGTGGGTATTGAGGGCTGTTGGCGAGGAGGCATCAGGGAGGCATCGGGGAGGCGTCGGGAAGGAAGAGAGGAGGTGGGGAGGCCGCTCGGAGCAACTTCTCTGGATGAGGAGGGTCACAGCGAGGAGGCATCGGGGAGGGCGTCGGGCTATTGAGGGGTTTTGTGGAGGATGGATCGAGCGGAAGGAAGAATAAATTAACGGGTCGGGGTATTCAGCCATGGATCCGTGGCTAATTGTGGGGGTGAAGCCATGGATTTTTTAATTCGTAGATTTATAGGTGTGTCTATAGTTCAATTTCCTAGTAGTGTCTAGATGTATTAATAAGTACAATGAAAAAGTAAATTGTGATATTTTCCCATTTTCTTGTAGGTATATATAATGTTTGCATCATCCCCTTAAAATTTTTCCTTGCAACCCTGACTTGCTGAGATACCAAGAACTTTTATATATATATTGCGATCTACTTCTATATATTGTCCCACCAATAGTTCTCTTGGAGATATCGATACATCTTTGTGCTCTATGGGTGGATAAAGAAGGTTATGATATTTTCACCATTCATAATATACCTATTTATCTCATGATTTCATGGTACACATAGTCATGAACCAAATCTGATGAATCCATCCTCATCAATTTTGAACTCCAAGGTTTTCCCTTTTCTATCAGATTCCACCTTCATATAAATTTACACATAATTTATTTGAGCATAATTTATCTTCTGCATATGTTATGGTTGAATAATCATTTGAGAAAGAAATGATGACGTTCCTTCCCTTATGTTTCCCATGTCCACCATTTGTATATATAAGAAGATTGGATGATTCTCAATTATGATCATTGATAAAGCTGTAGGATTCTTTCTACTTAGAGATTCTTCCAAATTATTTTCTTTACCAAGATGGTAGTGGATTGAGTAGTCATAATTTTTAAGGAGATCTTACCATTTTCATTAACGCATAATAAGATCTTTCTATGTTAATATACATTTGAGTCTCTTTAAATTAGAATATAGCTCACACTTCTCCCCATAGATATAATACTACCAGATTTTCAACATGAATATCAAATCCACCAACTCCAGATCCTATGTGGTAAAGTTTTCCTCATGAATATTCAGCTACCTTGAGGTGTAGGATATTAATTTACCATTTTTCATTAGTACACATCCAAATACCTTCTTTGATGCATCGTTGTATACCATGAAGAGTTAACCACTTATGGATAGTGTAAATACTGGTGTATTGATAAGCCTATTTTCCAACAATTTGAAGAAGTATTCACCATCACTGGTCTAGAAAAACATTACTCCATTCTGAGTTATCTTTGTTAATGGTTTTGAAAATTTTAATAATTTCCTCAAAAATCGTTGGTAATACCCAGCTAGACTAAGGAAACTATGGATATCCATTACATATGATGGTTTAAGAAAATACTAAATTTCTAATGTCTTAGAAGGGTCCATAAATATCCATTTTATGTTGATAAATTGAACCAATAATGATACTTCCTCCATCTATAACTCACATTTATTATAATTTTCATATAGTTTCCCCCTTTATAAAGTATTCAATACACTATTCAAATGCCCCTCCTCCTCCTCCTTACACTTAGAATATAAGATAATATCATATATAAATAATAAATTTTTTTCCCAGGTAATATATAAATACTCTATTAATTAAGTCCATGAAAATTTATGAGCATTAGTGATTCATTAGAGAATCACTACAAACTCATGGTGTCCATACCATGTCCAAATTCAGCATTGGGAATATCTTCCAACTTCATATTTAATTAGTGATATCTTGACTGAAGGTCCAACTTAAAGAAATACTTGGACCCATTTAGTTGATCGAACAAGTAATATATCCATGGTAGGAGATAACTATTCTTTATTGTGAGTTTGTTAAGATATCGATAATCAATGTAATGGTGCAATGATCCATCCTTATTCTTAATGAAGAGGACCAGAACACCCCATGGGGAAGCACTTTGGTGTATGAAACCTTGTCCAAATTCTATTGTAAATTCTTCTTCAATTATTATAATTAAATGGTGTTCATCCTATAAGGAGTATTTGATATGGGTAGATATCTAAGTATTAGTTCAATTTATAACTCAAATTATCAGTTAGGAGGAAGACCGAATAATTATTCATGGAACACATCGGTGTATTCCCTAACAATGGGAAAGTATTCAAGAACCATCCTCTACTTTGAATTAATCATTTGATCTATATATTCTTGATCATAAGGATATAATATCCACACTTGAGTTGATGATTCTAAATTAAATCCATCATCCTCCTTAAACTTTTATAAAATTGGAGGATGTATCAGGATCTAAAGAGTGATCTACCTCTCATGACAGTTGATGTTGGATTTGTATAATGAGACCCAATACATGCCCAATATAGCTTAAAAATCTACAAAATAAATTAATATAATAATTTATTGAAGGTTGAGTCCAAAAAAATTGATTGGGGAGGATCTATATACATTAGATGAAATAATTTCCCCATTTATTTATCTCAGAGACAAGTCAAACTCTGTATTTTTAGGTGGTTTTTGAATAGTTCTTGTAAACTTGAAAGACATGAATGAATTTATAGAAGTAGAATCAAATAATATGTTCACTATTATTGAATGCATAACCATCTTACTTATCAGAACATCATTTTCAGGTTCCACCTTAGCAGTAGTGATAGAATATGACATTCCTTTCTACCTTGGAGGTTGTTGTCATTGATTGTCTCTGAAAACCCTTAGATTAGATAATTGGATCGCACAATTACCATGTTACTTGTAGTTGAAGCATTTTACTATATTTTGAGTATAGATCTGGAATTTCCATTATTATTCTAAATTAATTTTATTCTTCAAATCACTTCAGTAATGATTATCCTAATTCCCCTCTCTTGCACATTTTAATTATCTATTGGTTCCCATTATAAAATTACCTTAATTCTTCTTCCCATACTTTTAACATAAGTTATGTTGGATTTTATTTCTTCCATGAAATTTATCTATTGATCCTATAATATTAAAATAAATCTTTCTATTTTTATCCTTAAGTCCACAGGAACACTAAAAGTCTTTAATATCTATCACAACCTTAAGAGAACAATAAACAATCTCCTTATAGCTGCCAAAGTCTTGAATCAAAAATAATTTTCACAGAACCAGATTTAATACACTCAAGAAAAAATCCATCTTACTTTTGGTGTTCATGAAAAGTCCATAGAAATATCATGCATTCCTTGTAATTTTTTCCTTGTATTCCCCAGTAGACTCATCTTCATTTTTCTTGAGTCTGAGGAAGTCCCTCTCCATCTTATGATGGATATTTCATGAAAATATTTATTGTGAAATATTTTCTTGAATCCTTTCCAATAAATAGAGTAAATTTCCTCCATAGAAATAATTTTCTTGATTAGTGACCACCATTGATCAACTTCTCCATCGAAATGATTGAATTCCATCATGATTTTCTCTTCCTTTGATCCCCAAAGGACCGATAATAACTTCTCAATAGATTTAATACATTGTTCCTTGATGATATGATTATAATATCTAATAATGTTATGAGGAATTTTTTACATAAATTATTCTACCACAAAATGAAATTTCTTAGGAGAAAGAGGGTGTTCCACATGATTCATGTTATTATTTATAACTTGAGTCAGTTGAGCTAGTACTTTTATGAATTTCCGATCTCTCGTTCCAATTAGGTTTGGAATCTCATTTGGTAAATTATTCCATTTTCAATCACATTGTTTGTTATAATTAATTTTTTTCCTATTTCAATAGATTAAATAAAAAAGAAAAAAAAATTAAATTATGGGTCCTGAATACTTAGATAATGAACATATAAAAAGGAAACTATGAACATAGAAGGATAAGATTATAAATGAAAAGTATATCCTAAATTATGGTTATATAATTTTAAATATAGGTTATCCATGGTGATATAATTATGACTTGGGTTATTACTAATGTTTTCTAGGCATCATCTCTAAAATAACTAGACAATCATATGATACCAACTATGCCGACCTCATCCTTTTACACATATTATTTCTCAAATTTAATCATAATTATCCATTAAATGAAAACCAAGGATCAAAAAGTATAGTTCTTTGTAAGACTAGGTACATAACTAGAAATAATGAATCTAGAATAAAAATAAATTTTTACTAATCTCTAAAATGAGATCCAAACTTCCTTTGAGATCCTATAACTGCATAGGATAACTTAATAAATACATAGACAAAAGGGATGAGCTAAAAATACCATTAAGGGAATAAAAATTAGAATGAAGCATATAACACGAGTTATAAGGCATAAAATGATAACATAAAAGGATTAGATCACGAATAAACATATATAAGAATAACATATAGAACATAGAATCATAAAATCATGGAAACATAGGAAAGTGGAAGAAAAATTTAACATGATATAAACATGAGTCAAGGATAACTACCATGACTATATCACATGGTGGAAAAAGTCCTATAATGGAATAGGTTTACTTATTAATCCCATAAATAACATATCATAAGACTAAAAAATTATCTAATACATCGGCTTGCTATCAGGGTGAAACCATCACAACATGTTCATGCATATATGTTCCACATAAGGAAGAAAACACAAGGAATAAAGATAAGTGTTACCTATGGAATGCAATGAGAATCGTAATCTTGTCATAAGGCATAACCAAATTGTATATAATAATGGTATCCATGAAATAAGGAATTTCAATCATTCATGGTCACTCATAAAAGGAAAATTAAAATATATCAAGAATAATGATGTGTAAATGAATTGAAAACATGAAAGAGTGTGGTTAGGTAACATTTGAAATGTGCCCCTTAAGTGTAGTTTAGGGAAAAGAATAAAGTTTCTTTAAAGAGGATAAATTCATAATTTTTTTCATAAAATAATAAACGAACCAAAATATATTTTTTATAGTTTGATTGATTTTATAAAAATATTGGATGTTTAAATCATTTTATAGACTGTACTTGGAAATGGGTAAGAATCAAAGAAGTTCCCTTTAATCAGGTTTGCTTATCGAGAGGAATCAAGAATAAAACCTTTTTAAAAAATTCAATTCCCTAAAAAAGAAATATTTATTGAGATAAATAAATATGTGTGTTATATATAAATAGAATATAGGTGAATTATATAAGAATAATTATGGGATAATTTAAGGAAAATATAGAGAAAGCGTAACCCAAAGGAAATATGGAGGTTCAGAGAGATCCCTAACCTTATGTACGAATGCATTCTTAATTTTCACTTAATGTATTAGATAAAAAAATTAGATTCATTAATTTCTTAATTAAAAACCTATTCAATATTTATTTTATTTTTTATAATTTTATTAATTTCATTTACGGCCATTTTGATGATTTATAATGTTCAATTTCATAGTTCCAGGAGTGTTTGTTTCATGGTTTCATGGTTGGTTCACTTGTAGATTATTATGGTAGTTATTTATGAATGGGAATAATATTATTGAATAAAAATGTGATGGAATTAATAAATTTACATATGTTTAAATGGTACCATATATTATTTTTTTATATGAGTATGATTCATTTGATAAAATATTGATGATAAAAGTTTTGTTTATTTTGGAAGTTTTTATGACCATCACATGTTAGATTCATTTTATTTAATATCATGTAAATATATTAGTTTCATCACATGAAATAATTTATAATATACTTATTAAAATATTATTTAACCATAAAAATATTTTTATGACCAACCTTGATGGCGGTAATGGAAAACGAAAACTCATTATCCATTGAGACGACAAATCAAAATAATTTGGAAAATGGTTTCCTTTATTTTAATACGAGGAGATGAGAAAAAAGGTAATATATAATATTTTCCACACATGATACTGGATTTATTATTATTTTATAGATGAAATAGGTGAGGATAAGGTAGAATAAGAAAAAAAAATTAAAAGAGGTAGTTTGAGAATGATACATCTTGAATGTCACCTCTTTGAAGGACCCCTTGAGGAACTTGGAAATATTATTTTAGTGATACTAGAAGAACTTGGATGTGGGGAGAGTGGGTAGGAGGGTTTTTGTAATATATTTGTAAGGATTAAAGGATTATATGGTGTGAGGAGAAGGGGTGGTATTTATAAGGGGAGGAGAGGGGTGTTTTTTTGAATTTATCAACATATTAAAATATAATAAGACTGTTTTAGAGAAAAATACTTCCAAATGAACTATAAGTGTATCAAGTATGAAATTTTAGACCATATATTACCACATTTGGGATTATTTAATATTTTTATGATTTTAAAATAACTTAATAAAATATTAATCCCATAAAATATCATTATTTTCAAATTTAAAACTATTCATTACATTTTACATTAAAACCATCAATAAAAAAATTAAAATTAGAACAAACAATTTAATTATATCCAAAACATGTCATGTTAATCTATAGAATTATTATATCACCTTCAGTATCTCAAATCGTATTTATTTTAAAATTTTTAATATCATTTATTTGATTTTCCATTAATTTAATAATTATTATATCATCGTTGTGTAAGCATTTAAAGTAATTATTTATTCCATAAAAATTAAAAATAAAATACCATGATAGAGATAAATATTTTTTATTTAAAAATTATTTTTATTTTTGAACATATCTTCTGGATAAACACATATTAAAATTGATATACTTATTAAAAAAACCTTATGACATGTTTGAACTTTCTTTAAATAAAATACTATAAACCAAGTGGCTCCAAAAGGTAATAAATTAGACCCATTGATGATTATAGTTGAAATTGACTCTTAAAATATAATTGGGAAAGTTTTAGGATCATTTTATAATCCTTATAATATTTTTTGTACCCTTAATTACACACTCTACCCTTAACCATGGTAACATAAATTATTAAGGTTACTATTCATATAAACCAAAAAAATAAATGGGGTAAATTTAATAAATTTGGACCTAATGATTCCAAAATGTAATAAAATTTTAAAAATTAAAAACAATGATGTATAAGAATTTTATTTAATATTAAACCAGCAAAAAACAAGAAAATAATTTTTCAAAAAATTCCCTTTTTATGCATAAATTATTTCCACTAAATTCAGGTATAAAATTCATTTAAAAGGAAAAAATTATTTTATTTATAATAAAAATGAACTAATTAAAGTTTAAAAATAATAAAAAATATAATTTTATTTTTTAAATTATTTAAAAGAAAATATAGTTTTCAATGTAAATCAATATTTTTCACTATTTCTTAAAATTTCAAACATTTTAGAAAATTCAAAAAAAGATATCCTTAGATAATTTTCGCATGATGAATTAAAAAATTATGTTTATTTTTAAATTTTATTTTCTAAAATTTTCAAAATTAATTATATTAATTTTCTCATAGAAAGTAATAAAATAATTGTTTTTTGAAAAAAACATATTTTTGAAGTATAAAATGACTTTAATAAAAATTAATTTGTTTTTTATGTGTTCATTTATTAATAATTAATAAATATTTTTCAAAATTTATTTAATTTTAGAGATAAGGTTTGAGGAATATTTTTTCTCCTTAGTTTCAACTTTTACACTAATTTACTTTTACCATGGTAACTATTTTTTAACATCGATAAATTATTTTAAAGGCCAAAATTGAACTTGAAAATATTATATAATTTTGTAATTTTGATTTAAAATATGAAAAAAAATCATATAAAATTACCAGGTTTAGGAAAAAGAAATTTTAATATTAGTTCACACAACGCATACAAACCATTTTTTAGAAAATCCTAAATTTTAATAATAAAAATTATGTTTATGAGAAAATTATTAATGCTGTTAATTTTCATATAATTAATTAATTAAAAATAATATTTATTTATCTTCAAAGTAAATTAAAAACCAAAATCCACCATTTGAATGTTTAATTATTATAAAAGACTAGAAAGTGTTTTTTTGGAATAAAACATTACTTGAGTTCCAAAATGCTAAACATAGTTTTCTAAATTAAAATTAATATTTAAAATATATAATTTATATTATAAAATACATATTTTTTTGGAAGAGGTGCTCACAAATATTTAATTTATTCTTATATCCTAATGATTTCATAAAATCCATGACATTTGTAAAAATCGTATTTTTCAATATTCAATTAAAAGTCAATATTTCTAGAAAAATACCAAAAATTAATACAACACTAATATTTGTTTTCTAAATCCAAAAATAAAGTTCATTTTTTTCAAATTAAAATTCTAAAATTTAGTAATTTAACTCTTAAATGGAAACATAAAATATAATGAAATCTGTTTTTTTAGGAAAATGACTTTTAAAAACATTAATTGTTCTTAATCTTTTTTTATATCAACTATACCTATGAGTTAATATATATTTTTTACATTGAAATATTTATATAAATATTTAAATTTTATTTATTAAGACAAAAATACATAATTTTTATAAAAAAAAATCTTTAAAAAATATATCTTATATGATTTTATTCAAAATTATTTTGGTTTGATTAATTATTTAATAGTAATTAATTAAATTTTTTTCAATACATTTGTATTAAATAAAAAATTATTATTCACTTAAATTAATTAATTAAAATTTGAATTATGGATATACCAAATGTTTAAAATACTTGTATTAATATAATATTTATCACCTTACATGTTTATGTCATCCTAAATTCTACAAAGAAAACCCCTCAAAACTTATGCATAAGATCTAGGTGTGAGATAAATGAAGATGCTTGTTTTGGGTGTAGAATTAGATAACATGGATCTATTAGTGATTTCTATGAGCTTTAACTTCTCTGAAAAATTATTTTTCTAAAGCCACACTTGATGGAGTTCGACTTGGGCTTGGTATATGGAAAACCAAAGTGATGCTGCCTCACTTCTATGATCATATGAATGACCCTCATAAAGAAGAACTCTAATACTTGATTATATTGATTATTATTTATAGAAAAGTTTCATTATGTAGTTACTGATTTTTATACCCCCAAAATTAATCAATATAATATAACAGTAATTTAAAATGTATTGGGTTTCATCTTGGTTTGGAGTCCCATGTATAACAAGTTATTCATAATAATATTTACTTAATTATAAATTAATAATAAAATATCAGGGTGTTATATAAATAAATATAGATCTTTTCCCTCAAATTAAACTAATGAAGGTTGTTTCATTATTTTTATAGTTACCGAGTTTGAGGTAAGAAGTGTATTATAATGAAAAATTATAAAAAGGAAAATGAAATTATAAAAATAATATAAATATTTGAAACCTTCCTCTTTAAAACCCTCTTCAATATCATAGATTTCCTACAACATCATAGAATGAATTCCTTTTAAAAAACAACAGGATCCCAATTGTATTATAATGGGATAATACATTTCAATGTTTCATGGGTAAACCTTTGAGACTTTTTTTATATTATATCTATTCTTGGGTATCTTATCTACTAGAAACATCCACTCCCACAATATTTTATTCTTATCTATAATATAAATAAGGAATTTTTTTATTTTAAAAATTTGTTACCCAATTAGATTAGATAATCCCTTTTAAAACATCTTATCTCTCTTTTCATTGAAAATGTGTTTAGTCTGTTAGGTAATTTCATGATTTGGTTTGGAAATACATACAAAATATATTATTTTCTCTTTTGGTATTTTTCATATTTCCCAATTTGATTGTGATTAGAATCAGTGGCCAGAAATTAATTTATAAATGAATCAACTTCATTCTTCTAGAATGTTCAAGATATTATCAAATTAAATATAACTTTATTTATCTTTTTTTTGACATACCGATTCACTTAATTTAATATTTTTATGTTGTATTTGGAAACATCCTCTTCTACTTTAGTCTATACCACTAAAATCATCATGTTGTATTAGTGACTGGCTTATCATATTCTACGTTTCACTACATTTCACCATAGATATGAAATAAATATCCTTATATATATATATTATAGGTGGGAAGACACTCCTTTTTTTATTATAAACCAAGAAACATCTATTTTTTGGGAAGAAGGAACCCATAACATGGCCCTGAAGGCCCAGGGGAAAACAAATAAAAAGATACATGATATATATGCTCATCCTATTATCCAAATTGTTGGCCACATCATTTGGATATACCAGCATCTTCATATCTCCTACATTGTTTTCAAGAGGATCGAACCTCCATTGATACCATCTCTTGTTCACTACTATGACATTGCGAGCTAGTGCAATTTTCCATCACTAATGTCCACTGAAACCAACATCAGCTAACCATCCTCTTTATCTTTAATCAAGAAAACACACCATATGTGTCCACTAATTGCATTGTCCTTTCCTTCATCTGTCACCTTCGATCCACCCGTATCCAATGGATGTTGTTGCCTCCTGCCAGAAACCTAATGGTGTCATAGTGATTCCATACCATCTATGTCACATGAATGGTGGAAATATTTCTTCCCCAATGTGATGGGTTATCAATGGGAAACGACTGGTAATCGAACCAAGATGCAATGGATGCACTTAAAGAGACCCTGACCAACCAGGTTGGGGCTCATGTGAAACACAACTTCTTATTTTATAAAACATGGTTTATAATATTTTATTTTATGTTTGATACTAAATATTTATGATATATTATTATCAAATCTATATATATTTTTAGTCAGTAGTGTCTCATTAGAATATCCAACGTCATCTCTTATTTTTTTATATATCGACCATGTAATCATTGGTGATATCCCCACATAATATGTACGTGATGTAATGAAATTAATTCAGTTATTTTATTTTTTATATTTACCTGTACTCTAAATCACCCTTAAAATCATTCATGATAACTTTGGGTTAACATTGTTCTTTATGGTCTACTATAATATTTATTTTTTTCTTTATGATTGACCTTGTCACAAATTTTGTTCTGTATGGTTGACTACTATGGCTTCAACATCATCTCCTCTTTTCATCCTAATCAACTCAAGGTACTTTTTTGTAGACTCATCTATTTTTCATGGTTAATAAAAATACTTAAAAAAACTCTTAATAAAACACATAATCCTAAATATAGTTTATTTTATTGGAATTTTTATGGCCACTGAAAACTTCAACAAAAAAATTTAAAATAATTTTACATGATTTGACCCAATGAGACATCACCAGAGCTAATGGTAAGCTGAGTGTTCTTCCCCAATCTCTCTACTAATTGGATTAGGATAGGTGAATAACACCAAGTAGAAATAAAATACATGGGATTCCATAGCCTTTAAAACCCTAAAAGAGATATGAAACTCAAGAAAAAATTATATATATATATATATATATATATAACATCCACTAATGATTTATAAATAGAAAACTAGACAAAAATTTCTTATTTGAGACAAAAACTATCCAAAACAATGAAAAATAAGAAATAATATAAGGGTAATTATACACAAGGAAATTTCACCAAGAACAACATATAAATGAAAAGGGAAAACCCCCATCATTGAAAGAAATCATGGGAAGAAAACACAAATAATAATCTCCATCATTAAGCATCACTAGGATACATTAGACTACAAATTTAGACATGCTATGACATTTTCATGATAACCAAGGTCATATTCAAACCGTACGATGTCTGCATAGAGACAACATATATGGCTCAAAGAAGATACATTAGTGAGTATAAACATACCCAATAGGATAATCTAAGAGAATTAATTCAATATTAAATTAAATGTGAAATCAAAATAGAGGAAATATCTAGATACTATGTAATGATCAAGATAAACATGGGTGAAAAAATAATCTAAGACCTCTCAACTCAGTTCCATGAAGAATCGTATACAGATAATAACCCAAAATTCCAAAGGTTACTTAATGTTTTAAATAAAAAACCTAACTATAAGATTTATCAATAAGGGACCCACAAAGGCTAATGCACTAAAAGGATCACAATGCTTACACTACCTAACTTCTATGACTTACATGATTCCTCATAGAATTTGTAGTAGGGACCCATGAATCATTATGTTATGATTGTTAGTTGAGAGAGTAATGAACCCATAAGAATGACAGAACTACAACTTATCTCAAAGGGAAACATTGAAATCTATATGCAGTGGGCCTACATGCTATAACATGGGGTATTACTGAATCTAACTATATTATTTGATACCCTCACCTAATTGAGATCATGGGAGTTACCAAACTAAATCCTGAACTACCTAATATAAAGGAACCACAACCTAGACTAATTGGGGAGTACCTTAATTCCATATATCACATGTAGAACCACACATGTTATGATTATATCACTAATGAAGCACCAGAACCCCATGCACGAGGGAACACACCGCAACACATGAGAGAGTAATTGAAGTCAATGTTCTCTTAGAATACCTTACCTAATTACTATCACCAAATATATAGAGATATATTCCTTAAACTACCTAAAATTTATTATACCATCATAATTTATGTAGAAAAGATCCTAGAATTGAGAATTTACTTGTCAGATTTTAACACCCAGTTTAGAAGATATCAAAAACACTAAGGGATGCATAGTACACGTCATATACTCTTCTAAACACACTTTGTTAGCCTTATCCAATATAAGGTGATATACTTCCATCATTCTATTATATTGGTGATGGAAGTAACTTTTAATTAATTAATATAATTTAATTATTATTACCTAAGCATGAACTATAGTTCCATAACCTGGGGTTTATATATTAATGATACCACTTACAAACATTTAATTTATATTTTCACTATTTATTATTAAAATATATTTTAAGAAAGAAATAAAAATATTATGAGGGTTTTAAAAATATATGTTATATATAAATATAAGTGAATAAAAATTTTGGAAACAAAAAAATAATGTTATTAAAAAAATAAATAAATAATACAACTCTATGGTTGGGGGTTTATTATTAATATATAATTATTCTTTAAAAATACTAATTCTTAATAATTTATCTAATGTTGAGATAAATAAATATTAATTAAAACCTTCCTTATTTGAATTATTATTTCCCAATATTAGTACCTCTTCAATGAACAAAACTATCCATATCAAACTCCAACATATGAATGATTTAAACAGTGAAGGGAATGAATATTAATGATTAAGTAAAAAACAAAATATTAGTGAAAATGAGGAAAAATCTCACTCTAAATGATTTAACCAATAATTAAATTACCAAATTAAAATAAAGAGATTCATTAAAGCACAAAGAACTAAAAAAAGACTATTCCCTCCCTTCAAACATTATCCAAAGTTATTTCTCTATTTCCATGGAGATGAGATTCATAGATATAGAAAAATAATAATAAAATGAGAGATAAGAAGAATATAATAAGATATATAAAAAGAATAAACATATAAAAATAAAATAGTATTACAATATCAAAGTACCCCTCCCAACCGACTGCAAATTCCTAACTTTTTAAAAGGATTTGGAAGTAAAAAATTTAAATTGTTGTTGGGTTTCTCATTTTCAATCCAAATATATCCTTCAAATGTTTATGTTTGTTTGGACCATTAAATATCTGAATATTAAAAAGTTTACTTCATTAAAGTTTTTCTTAAATTTCTTGGATGTCCATTAGAAAAAAAAACGAGCTTCATTGAAAATATATAGAAAATATTAGAACCACATTATTATGTAAACTTTTCTATCCTAATAGTCTCTTTAAAATACCATTATTTGATTTCCCATGAACTTATGGCCCAAAAAATAACTAATTTCAACTAAAAATTGTTAAATAAAACATTCCATTAACTATTTTCTCTTTACATTCAAAATTTTATCTCTTTTTAATTATTACATTGTGAAATATTGGCTCAATATTTTAATTAACCAAACCTGCACACAAATTTCAAATCCCCACATGTAAGCTTCATCTAGTCCACCTATGGTTGGATTAATAAATTAATATTATTGAATTAAATGTATCCCATCAGTCATTTAAACCTAATAAAAGGAATTTTTCAATTTAGATTAGTTTAAAAATGTTATAATAGAAATACTAAAGTGAATAATAATAAATAAATAATCTTTCTTCACAACTGAGTCCCAAAATATTCCTAAAACATAAAAATGTGACAATTAAACTTAAAATAACAAATTAATGTGATTAAAATAAATTAAAGTAAAAAATAAAAGGTATGAAAATACGATATTCATCAATTTAACATACTTAAATATTGCACTACTAGGAAATAATAAAATATACAAATGGAAATCCACACCAAAATAAAAAGTGAGAAAATTTTGAAGATCCTTTCTAAAATAGAATTTCAGAATGTATCATATATGAAAAATAATTTCCTTTAATTTTTTTCTCTCACATTTAAAATTTTCAATATAAAAAATCCTTACATGACCCAATCAGATCTTACCTCAAGTGGAAATTCATGTCACCCTTAACTCAAGAGAAATTTATTATATCACTATGAACATACTTGGAAAATGAATGTATCACAATATACATATGAATATTATCATCTATTCACACCACAATACATAAGAAATGTTTCCAATAATGAGGTCATTTCTAGGTAATTTTGAGGCTAAGGGTTGGTGGGTAAAATTATTTAATAATTCAAAGGATAAAAAGAGGAGTTTATACTCTAAAGTATAATTTCGTGAATATTCAAGTGAAAATATATGAAATATATCTCATAAATTCCTCTACGAGTCTAAAAAAATACACACTATTTTGAATAAAATTGCCTATGAGTTAAAAAGTTAATGCAATGAAGGATTTCACCTTAATTCTCCCCCTTTTTTTGCATAGTGGATTTGATGAAAATTGTAACGCCCCGACCCCAGTTACCCAGAGTCGGTGCCTTATTACATAACATTGGCATGATCACAAGAAAGATAAAATCTCGAAAGACCGATTGGTTTAGTAGCCTTGGAAACACTAGATATATTCATAAGTTTTACATTACATCATAAAATGAAAAACTACTACAACAACATAATGTCTCCATAATCCACACTCATATCCCCACATAATATCCCTGCAGGTCATTCATAATTTACTTCTTCACTTCCTGGGAAAAATAAAACATAGAAAAGGGGTGAGCTCAAATTCCCAGTAAGGATAACAATATAGCGGAAACTTTCATAAATAAGAATAAACATTTAAGGCAATGTATAACTAAAACAAAAGCCTTTCAAACATGAACTTTCAACATGGTACGACATAAATAAAATGAAATAATGCCATTTACTTATTCACATGGATATTCTACTAATCGAATAATCACATGCAAAAATCAATAACCACTTTCATAATGTTGGAATGCATAATGCTGAACTTTAATTTCTTTGTCAAGGCCTCGTCCCAAGACCTTGGGGCTAACTGTAACCGGAACCCAACCCGGAGTGCCTCTAATAACCGGACACCAACCCGGAGTGCCTCTAATAATCGGACACCAACCCGGAGTTCCTCTAATAACCGGAGACCAAACCGGAGTTCCTCTAATAACCAGAGACCAAACCGGAGGGCTTACTTTTACCGGTCCCCAACCCGGAACATACTTGTCTAACACATTCATCTGAATGAAAGGTTGAAATATAACATAAACATTTGGATTAAAAATAACTTATGAAATGTCAATACTTTAAACAAAAACCATGAGTGACATAAGAATAACGTATCCACTGTGAAAAATATCATAAAACCTTCAATAAAATATGGATGTTTTGTATCATAATAAATCAACTTCAAATAAGCTTAAAATCCATCAAAAGATGTTGACATAGATGAAATCAAAACTATTTTGGAGAAATATCACTTTTTTTTAAATCATTTTAAAAGTAACATAATTATAAAATAATACATTCAATTTGAAAATATTCTTATAAGCTTGTAAGGGAAGCTTCGACGATTTTATAACGGCGGAAAATAACCGCACCCGCCGTATAAGTTAAAAAAAACATTCTTACCTTAATTCTCTCGAAAAGGTTAAAAAGCACCTTGTTTGGAAAACAACGGCAAGATTCCTTTATAAACCACTTATAAAAAGTCAAACAAGGGTATAAATGACTTTAACCCATATTCTTGTAAATAGTAAAAATGTTTTGAAATACATTTTGAAGAAACATGGATGTGGATGATAAAGAGATCCCAGTAGATTATTACGTATAAACAACCTCGGATAATGAAGAGATTGTGAAATAACCCTTACCAATTTGGTAACTTATGAAACATACAACCCATGAAAGAGGTATCATACAATGAATATGTAAATACACATAAATTAAAGTGTATTACACAAAGAATATAATTATGGGCAGTACATACACCACACAAAAGGTAATGGTGGCAATATGGCATGAATCTCACAGGAATAAGGAGTGAGATGAAAACCCCTTACCACGTTAATCAACTGAGTCGTGTGGCCAAAAGTTAATAACCAGAAAATGATTTACAGAATAAAATGAATATAAAGAGAATCATGGCAGTACACAATACACCACTTTCAATAATTTAGTGGCGAACAATGGAAATCTCACGGAATTGAAAGTGAGATAAGAAAATCCCTTAACTTGTACTTTTACTTGGTTGGGGTAGGTTAACCTCCTGTATAATATTGAAATAATTTTTATTAAATTATAAAAGAATCATATATATTAATATCATATCATATATGATCTTTTAACTTTGCTTTGTTAATAATGTCTTAGTATTATCGTTGTTTCGGGTGTTAACTTACTCGTTTTATTTTATATGTTTTATTACGTAAGCCATGTTTGTAATGGATAGGTTGTATATTATTCATATCCAGAATGATATCAAGTCCTTAAACATCATTTTTAAATCAGCAAATGATAATTATACTTGAATGGATATGATGGAGAATGAATCTCATCGCGTTCGTGGAGACGGTAGTCCGTACGTACGCACGAGCGACAATATCATTCTTTTGATATTAAAATAATATATAAATGAATGGTATATCATATATATAGAATCACTAACATGTTATATTTATTATTTACATGAGTTACACATCATTATTATACCCATCCAAATAATAATATATTGAATAACAATTACACCACGACGTGGAGACGGTAAGCCGTACGTACGCACGTATGGTGACATGTTATTCAAAGGGTGGATAGAATACTGAATATGGTTGTACCATATTTATAATAACATCACAGTATATATATGATACTGGATTTATTATTTTAGAATGGTAACAACAAAGTAAAAAGAAGTGGAAGAAGAAGGAACTTGGAAAAGGGTGGTGAAATCATTACCTCTTCTTCGGGTTCTTCCTTTTGATTTGATCAAAAGGGCTCCTTATGTTGAATTTATGATCAAACTAAGGCCTATAGGTTGTAGTGAGGGATGTTGGGAGAGTATTTGGGCAGAGTTTGGCCGAACCAAAAGGCTTTGAAGGTGTGAAGAAATGAGAAGGAGGAGTGCCTTTTTATAAGAGGGGTGAGGGGCACCTTTGGAAAAGCTAGAGATATTAGTTTATAATAAATTCATAATCGGTTTCCAATGTCTCAAAAGTTGACTATTCAAAGGTTAAGGTGGGTATGGGTCGAAAACAACTCAACCAATAGAATTTAGACAGGTTTGGGTACTTATATTAACCTTATCTTTAAGTATTAACTCTAAGTTAATTAGTTTCACTTTTACAATTTCTCTTTGTATTTTTATATAATATGGTTAATGAACTTACTATATACATCCAAGAGACCCCCCAAGTGGTCCATTAATGATGAAAATATCATGATATAAGTCTCTTGGCCGAACCTTATATTTTTAGGAATTTAATATCAATTAATAATATAATATTTGTTTTAAGAACTCTTTTATGTCAATTTTGACACTATTCAATAGTTGATTTTTTTGAAACTCATAACAGATTGATTACTTCGAACAAAGTAAATTAAATCAATACTAATATATCATATTATCCTATAAAATTAGTTTAATTCATTAAAAGTTTCATATTATATTTATTTGGGTATTTATAATATCAATTAATTTAATTTTTCACTATTTTAGTAATTACTGCATCATCATTTTGTCATAAATAAAATAAATTATTTAATGTTTAAAAATTATAAATAAAATATCATTATGTAGGAAATCTTTTTATATTTCTAATGAATATTTATAATCTAAAATACAACATATATAACCCTATGTAATAATTGTTTTTCTAAAAGATATATGCTTGTGTCATTTTTGTATTCATTTTAACTTAATTAAAATAAAGTGTCCCTATCACCTACAAGTGGCACCATGGGGTCCCCAAATCGACCCAAATATGCCTATGGTCGAACATGTATCAACCAATAAGGCTAGGACACGTTTTAGGGTAATTTAGTATTATTATAATATTATTTTTTAACCCTTATTTACCGGATTTACCCTTAACCATGGTAAATAAAATTTTTACCGCAGTAATTATTCAAAATGTCTAAAAATAAAAGTTACCTATTTACACAATTTGAACATCCTGATTCTAAATATGGAATCCATTTTTATAAATTCAAAACACAGAAGTGGCAGAAATTAATTTAAAATTAATTCCCGCTGTCAAAACAAAAAGCGTGTTTTTAAGAGATAATAACTATCAAAAGATTGACACCTGTTTATGTTCGGTTTAATTGTAAAATTATGTACAATGACCAAAAATATATTAAATGGTAAAAATATATTCTAAATATACTTTAAAACCACTTAAATTCATAATTTATCACTATTAATTATTTTGATTAAAAAAGTTGTTTTTAATTAAAATTTAGTAATTTTCACTATTCATCAAAATATGAAAGTTATCCGAAATGCCCCAAAATTTCACCTTAGTCTAAATTCGATATTCCGAATCCAGAAATGAAGTCCATTTTAAAATATAAAATATATATAATTTCGAAAAGTAGGTATTACTATTCATAACGGCTAGTTTGATTGGTTATGGTGTGTGTTAAAACTCAAGGTTGCGTACAACACACGCTACTGTATTATTCAAAGAAAGTGTACCGTGGAAGCTTGGGATGTTTCATTTTAAATTTTTGATGTCCCCATTTAGTCAAAAAGTTTAAAATATTGTATTTAAAAAGGGTTCACTATTAAAAGTTGATAAAAGTGCAATACTGAAAATGAATTTGTTCTTGCATTATGTCTAAGATACTCATAATATGGAAAAATTATAAGGATTATATAAAGTTTAAAATTTAGTTAATACTATTCATAACCTCTTTTTAATGGCTTTTTGGTAAGTCATGGTGCAATTGAACTCGGTGTTGCATGTAGTGCAAGTTATTGAATTATTTTGAAGAAATAACACATTATGAATTCTTGGGGTGTTACATTCTCCCCTCCTTCAATAAATTGCGTCCTCGCAATTTGAAATTGTTCTTTGAAAATAAAAGGTTGAAAATAGAAAATATATTTGTGGGAAAACCCACATCAGAAATTGGGTTACTAAAATTTAGTCTTAATATGAGGAAAAGAGAAATCAAAGGGTCACCACCAAATTATGATCTCGATTAGGAGAATATTGGTGGCAATTAGAGACATATAATTGGAGGAAAAACGTAAATATTTATAGGTAGTGATTGAGGTCATCAATCACAAACAAGTGTAAAATTGAGGTCCTTAAATTCATCAATCTATGATGATTTGAAATACCATCGATTCAAAAAAACATAGGGTATTAGGATAACACATTTTTGACGTTTCAAAATATCTTAGTTGAAATCCCACATCGAAAAATGAATTAATGAGACCTCTATTTAAAATAAAGAGTCGAAAGTATGAAGATTACCGAAAATAACACATACTAGGGTTCCATGTAGGAAAATATGGATATGGAAGAAAAATCTAACCATCAATTATCTGATGGAGAGTGGTAGAGAACATGGCTATGAAAAGGCCAACAATCCCAAAGCCAAAAATTAGTGATGATTTAAGGTACCATCTAGGAAAGCATTTTTGTTCTAAGTTGCTTTTCTTAATGTTGAGGAATTTATTTATGAGATTGGCTAAGATCATAAAGATATATACTTACTTTATAATTAGAGTTTTATCCATAAATTTCTACCACAAACTCATCTTTCACTCTAAAAGATAATAGAATGTAAAAAATTCTATTTACACTATTCGTATAGGGTTCCAAAATAAACGAATTTATAATTCATCTACGAGATCATTAAAAAAAATACATTATTTAATCCAGGACATCTCTTGGGCCAGTGGTAGGTGATACACCCTTGTCGCCCTTCGGTTGCGGGTTCAAGTCTCGCGGCCTTGCCGGACGCGACGGGTTGCCGCCCGACCTCCGGGTTGTCCTTTTATGGAAATCCAAAATTAATCTCAAACTAGAATTTATCCAAAATATTTCTGACCAAACTCACAGTCCAACATTTATAAGGAAGTTAAACATAATGTAGATCCTTTTTACCACGTAATAGCATATGAATACCTTCATCATGTATTCTTTTAATACACTGAAACATCCTGAATTACCATATTCCTTATTGATTACATTCATGCTCCCTTATTCCATATAGAATGCTGGATATACCTCATCAATCCAAAAATGTTTTAAACCCCAACAATAATGGAATATACAGATCATTAATCAGTTCCAAGGTAGTCAAAAATATCCAATATAATTTATCCAAAACAATCATGTATTATTCCAAAATCACTAACTCGGTATCAGAACTATATTATGGTTTATCATTATCTCAACCATATATTTTCCAAAAATTTATCCTGCTATTGAGTCACCTTTCTTTGTTCCACACAATCTCAAGTCCTTAATGAAATAGTACTACAGTACAATCCTTATATACTCCATAATTATTATAACAAGTACATTGTTGATACAACACTCAATTGACATAATCAACATAAGAACTCTAATCATTCCTCTTCATCTGTGGTAGTATCATAACTTGATTATTATCCAATAACATCATTTGCGGCATAGTCTGATGACTGGGACATAGGTTCGCGTAGTGTCCAAACTCCTTGCAAATGAAGCATTGTACATTTGAAACCATTTTCTTACCCTTGCAGTCACGTACTTTGTGCCCTTTTCCTCCACACTTATAACAAACTCCCATTCCTTTCAGGCAAGTTCCAGGGTGTTTCTTTCCACAGTTACCACATATGAGAAAATTCTTCTTTTCCCTCTTCCCTTTATCCATCTTTCTCTCTTCCATCCTTTTCTTCTCTTGCTTCCCTTCAAAGCCATATGACTCAGTAAACTCTTTACTTATCTTATCAACACATGATATTATTTCTTCATATGATGATAATACATGGGAGACTATTTCTCTTATAAATTCTAGCTTAAGACCATGAAATATATGATCCTTCCTTCTCTTTGTATCAAGTGCATTGCTGGAGTTCTCATTCCTTCTACTAGGCGCCATTTCTAAACATTGGCATACACTAGATTAGTTTATGAATAACAATACCTAATCCCAATCTTTTAAAACACATAACATAAATTAAATAGTTTATGGATATAATCCATAATCATAAAAATGTCTCCTTTGAGGAAGTATATACTCATAAACCCTTCATAACGATTTGTAAAGAAAATGAGAGTTATCCTAAGAATATCCCCCGGGAGTGTCGTAACCAAGAGTGCAGCAAGGCCCGTTGTCGTGCACCAGTTCCCGTTCGAGTCTAGCTCAAAGAGGTGTTTTCGGGTTTTACCCCTAGGTACATCTGTGACAGAGCTGCCTCTACCTGCTCATATCCAGACAGGGATGTATTGCTCGGAAAACTCACAAAATCTTTACAATACCAAAATTCTAGGAAGTTCTTCTATACTAATCCTCAAAGTTCATCTTAGGTCTACGTGCTCTAATCAGAGTTTATCTAAATCTAGCTTCCAAGGTTTGTACTAAACTTCCTCTGATACCAACTGTAACGCCCCGACCCCAGTTACCCAGAGTCGGTGCATTATTACATAACATTGGCATGATCACAAGAAAGATCAAATCTCGAAAGACCGATTGGTTTAGTAGCCTTGGAAACACTAGATATATTCATAAGTTTTACATTACATCATAAAATGAAAAACTACTACAACAATATAATGTCTCCATAATCCACACTCATATCCCCACATAATATCCCTGCAGGTCATTCATAATTTACTTCTTCACTTCCTGGGAAAAATAAAACATAGAAAAGGGGTGAGCTTAAATGCCCAGTAAGGATAACAATATAGCGGATACTTTCATAAATAAGAATAAACATTTAAGGAAATGTATAACTAAAACAAAAGCCTTTCAAACATGAACTTTCAACATGGTACGACATAAATAAAATGAAATAATTCCATTTACTTATTCACATGGATATTCTACTAATCGAATAATCACATGCAAAAATCAATAACCACTTTCATAATGTTGGAATGCATAATGCTGAACTTTAATTTCTTTGTCAAGGCCTCGTCCCAAGACCTTGGGGCTAACTGTAACCGGAACCCAACCCAGAGTGCCTCTAATAACCGGACACCAACCCGGAGTGCCTCTAATAACTGGACACCAACCCGGAGTTCCTCTAATAACCGGAGACCAAACCGGAGTTCCTCTAATAACCGGAGACCAAACCGGAGGGCTTACTTTTACCGGTCTCCAACCCGGAACATACTTGTCTAACACATTCATCTGAATGAAAGGTTGAAATATAACATAAACATTTGGATTAAAAATAACTTATGAAATGTCAATACTTTAAACAAAAACCATGAGTGACATAAGAATAACGTATCCACTGTGAAAAATATCACAAAACCTTCAATAAAATATGGATGTTTTGTATCATAATAAATCAAATTCAAATAATCTTAAAATCCATCAAAAGATGTTGACATAGATGAAATCAAAACTATTTTGGAGAAATATCACTTTTTTTTTAAAATCATTTTAAAAGTAAAATAATTATAAAATAATACATTCAATTTGAAAATATTCTTTTAAGCTTTTAAGGGAAGCTTCGACGATTTTATAATGGCGGAAAATAACCGCACCCGCCGTATAAGTTAAAAAAAACATTCTTACCTTAATTCTGTCGAAATGGTTAAAAAGCACCTTGTTTGGAAAACAACGACAAGATTCCTTTATAAACCACTTATAAAAAGTCAAACAAGGGTATAAAAGACTTTAACCCATATTCTTGTAAATAGTAAAAATGTTTTGAAATACATTTTTAAGAAACATGGATGTGGATGATAAAGAGATCCCAATAGATTATTACGTATAAACAACCTCGGATAATGAAGAGATTGTGAAATAACCATTACCAATTTGGTAACTTATGAAACATACAAACCATGAAATAGGTATCATACAATGAATATGTAAATACACATAAATTAAAGTGTATTACACAAAGAATATAATTATGGGCAGTACATACACCACACAAAAGGTAATGGTGGCAATATGGCATGAATCTCACAGGAATAAGGAGTGAGATGAAAACCCCTTACCACGTTAATCAACTGAGTCGTGTGGCCAAACGTTAATAACCAGAAAATTATTTACAGAATAAAATTAATATAAAGAGAATCATGGCAGTACACAATACGCCACTTTCAATAATTTAGTGGCGAACAATGGAAATCTCACGGAATTGAAAGTGAGATAAGAAAATCCCTTACCTTGTACTTTTACTTGGTTGGGGTAGGTTAACCTCCTGTATAATATTGAAATAATTGTTATTAAATTATAAAAGAATCATATATATTAATATCATATCATATATGATCTTTTAACTTTGCTTTGTTAATAATGTCTTAGTATTATCGTTGTTTCGGGTGTTAACTTACTCGTTTTATTTTATATGTTTTATTACATAAGCCATGTTTGTAATGGATAGGTTGTATATTATTCATATCCAGAATGATATCAAGTCCTTAAACATCATTTTTAAATCAGCAAATGATAATTATACTTGAATGGATATGATGGAGAATGAATCTCATCGCGTTCGTGGAGACGGTAGTCCGTACGTACGCACGAGCGACAATATCATTCTTTTGATATTAAAATAATATATAAATGAATGGTATATCATATATATAGAATCACTAACATGTTATATTTATTATTTACATGAGTTACACATCATTATTATACCCATCCAAATAATAATATATTGAATAACAATTACACCACGACGTGGAGACGGTAAGCCGTACGTACGCACGTATGGTGACATGTTATTCAAAGGGTGGATAGAATACTGAATATGGTTGTACCATATTTATAATAACATCACAGTATATATATGATACTGGAGTTATTATTTTAGAATGGTAACAACAAAGTAAAAAGAAGTGGAAGAAGAAGGAACTTGGAAAAGGGTGGTGAAATCATTACCTCTTCTTCGGGTTCTTCCTTTTGATTTGATCAAAAGGGCTCCTTATGTTGGATTTCTGATCAAACTAAGGCCTATAGGTTGTAGTGAGGGATGTTGGGAGAGTATTTGGGCAGAGTTTGGCCGAACCAAAAGGCTTTGAAGGTGTGAAGAAATGAGAAGGAGGAGTGCCCTTTTATAAGAGGGGTGAGGGGCACCTTTGGAAAAGCTAGAGATATTAGTTTATAATGAATTCATAATCGGTTTCAAATGTCTCCAAAGTTGACTATTCAAAGGTTAAGGTGGGTATTGGTCGAAAAAAACTCAACAAATAGAATTTAGACAGGTTTGGGTACTTATATTAACCTTATATTTAAGTATTAACTCTAAGTTAATTAGTTTCACTTTTACAATGTCTCTTTGTATTTTTATATAATATGGTTAATAAACTTACTATATACATCCAAGCGACCCCCCAAGTGGTCCATTAATGATGAAACTATCATGATATAAGTCTCTTGGCCGAACCTTAGATTTTTAAGAATTTAATATCAATTAATAATATAATATTTGTTTTAAGAACTCTTTTATGTCAATTTTGACACTATTCAATAGTTGATTTTTTTGAAACTCATAACAGATTGATTACTTCGAACAAAGTAAATTAAATCAATACTAATATATCATATTATCCTAGAAAATTAGTTTAATTCATTAAAAGTTTCATATTATATTTATTTGGGTATTTATAATATCAATTAATTTAATTTTTCACTATTTTAGTAATTACTGCATCATCATTGTGTCATAAATAAAATAAATTATTTAATGTCTAAAAATTATAAATAAAATATAATTATGTAGGAAATCTTTTTATCTTTCTAATGAATATTTATAATCTAAAATACAACATATATAACCCTATGTAATAATTGTTTTTCTAAAAGATATATGCTTGTGTCATTTTTGTATTCATTTTAACTTAATTAAAATAAAGTGTCCCTATCACCTACAAGTGGCACCATGGGGTCCCCAAATCGACCCAAATATTCCTATGGTCGAACATGTATCAACCAATAAGTCTAAGACACGTTTTAGGGTAATTTAGTATTATTATAATATTATTTTTTAACCCTTATTTACCGGATTTACCCTTAACCATGGTAAATAAAATTTTTACCGCAGTAATTATTCAAAATGTCTAAAAATAAAAGTTACCTATTTACACAATTTGAAAATCCTGATTCTAAATATGGAATCCATTTTTCTAAATTCAAAACACAGAAGTGGCAGAAATTAATTTAAAATTTATTCCCGCTGTCAAAACAAAAAGCGTGTTTTTAAGAGATAATAACTATCAAAAGATTGACACCTGTTTATGTTCGGTTTAATTGTAAAATTATGTACAATGACCAAAAGTATACTAAATGGTAAAAATATATTCTAAATATACTTTAAAACTACTTAAATTCATAATTTATCACTATTAATTATTTTTATTAAAAAAGTTGTTTTTAATTAAAATTTAGTAATTTTTACTATTCATCAAAATATGAAAGTTATCCGAAATGTACCAAAATTTCACCTTAGGCTAAATTCGATATTCCGAATCCAGAAATGAAGTCCATTTTAAAATATAAAATATATATAATTTCGAAAATTAGGTATTACTATTCATAACGGCTAGTTTGATTGGTTATGGTGTGTGTTAAAACTCAAGGTTGCGTACAACACACGCTACTGTATTATTCAAAGAAAGTGTACCGTGGAAGCTTGGGATGTTTCATTTTAAATTTTTGATGTCTCCATTTAGTCAAAAAGTTTAAAATATTGTATTTAAAAAGGGTTCACTATTAAAAGTTGATAAAAGTGCAATACTGAAAATGAATTTGTTCTTGCATTATGTCTAAGATACTCATAATATTGAAAAATTATAAGGATTATATAAAGTTTAAAATTTAGTTAATACTATTCATAACCTCTTTTGAATGGCTTTTTGGTAAGTCATGGTGCAATTGAACTCGGTGTTGCGTGTAGTGCAAGTTATTGAATTATTTTGAAGAAATAACACATTATGAATTCTTGGGGTGTTACAAAAATAAAACATAATGAATGAATAAAATATCATGCAAATAATCAAAATTATGAATTCAATATCATTTATAATTTTTTTCCATTCCCCCACTTCCCCCTTATTTTCTTATATATATTTTTTATTTTTTAAGAAGAGAACTAGATAATATGAATGGGGTATAATGAATAATGAATCCTGACCATTATATATCCATTTATTATAATAATTAAAAAAATACCACATCACACTAAAATGAATTGATACACTAAAATTAATTTATTACAAAAGAACATAGACTAAACCCTCTTCCCCCATACTAGAACTTGATACATACATGAAAAATATTAAGAGTGATAATTAGAGAGGAAAATTAATCTAGTAAACTATCTTTAACCTATAATGTCATTTATGAATTATAAAGGGAAAAAATTATATGTAAATTGTACGTCTCATGTAAAAATTTTTATACCAAAAAATTAACTAAATCATATCAAAAATATTTTATGAACTCCAAATATTTGAAAGAGAAACAATCACAAGATTTGGTTCTCACATAGAATCCAAGTTCCTCTCAAGAAGGTGAGGGTATTAGGAAGAATATTTCAAATGGTTTCAAAATAAAATATAATACTCAAAAAATATTTTGAGTCAATGGTTTATAGGCTTGGATTTCAAAAATTGTTCAACATTAGAAAAATGTTTGACAATTAAATACTGAGAAAAAGATCCACGTCTGTAATTATTTAAAATTTATTATTTCAAAAAGAAATTAAAATCTCTAAAAATCAATTAAAGATTAAAATTTGATAAATAATATTAATTGTATCTCAAATTTTCTATGAAATTTAAAATTTGGGAAAACACAGAAAAAATCCTTAGTGAGATGACACCCCCCCCAAAAAATCTAAATTTTACTACCCTTTATATTTTATCTTATCCGAGTAAAAAGATATTGTCAGAAGAACCATTTAGAAAGAGATACATAGTATGGGTTTATTTTTTTGTGTTATCCTTGAGTTAATCTCATAGATACTTCTACTTTAAACCTACCATAAAGAAATAACAAAACATAAGAAATTTATTGAAATCAAAATGAAAAAAGGGAAAGGAAAAGGAAAGGATATGGATAATGCTTGGTTTGGAGCCCCAATGTCAGTAATATATTTTGACTTCCACTCGTTAGGTATTTCCAACTAGTTATCCTCAATTATAAGTTTTATGGGGTTTTTATGTAATGTACCACCACATGTTATTTTTATCACCATCAAAACATGTATTCCAAGAGTGGGAATACTTAAAGAATTTAAGAAATTTCCCAAACCGAAAGAGAGAAGAGGGAGAGATAAGTTGAAGTGTAAAGGGGGTGGAAATAAAATATAGATGGAATCCCCAAATACTATCATGGTTTACTTATATATTAGGTTTTATATTTGATATTGAGGAGGTAGTTTTTGAACCATGACCTCCTTTAACTCTTACTTGTCTTTAATTACCACTTATTGGGTGATATTTTCCTCACTGACCATGGATTGAATTAGTAATGTTAAATATTAATGGAGAATATAGGTAAATCATTAATAAACTATATTTGATATTTATTTAATAAATATAAATTTAAATCTCTATTTCCCCTCATTTATGTCGGATTTTAAAACATTTTCTTCATGCACAACCTATGGTACATGTTTATCTTCAATTTTCAACACCATTTTATCCTCAATGGTGGCCTTTTCAAGTTCTTATTAATTATAAAACATATTATTAAAGATTTACTATAGTTTTAAATCCATAATGTATAGAGTGAAAAGGAATTTCAAAAAGTGAAAAATCAAACAAAATAGATTTAAAAGAATGTTTTACTCCCTTGAGCAGTTCATACTTGAGCTCCTTATCAGGAGTGAAAACCTGATGGAATATATTTTTAGAAGTGGGAAGTGGATAATTTTTAAGTTTATACTTTAAATATTAGAATCATTATTGGAATTAAGGAGTAATAATATTTTTTATGTTGAAATTAGTTTTTCAATTCTCTTAGGGATGTGTAATAAAGATCGATTTGTTTACTAACTAGCCCAAGATTTTTAATTTTTTCTTAAAATATTTTCCTTAAAAATTATTCTAAATGAAATAAATAATGATTATTATGATATTTAGAAAAATAATAATTATTATAATCTATCATTATGAATTTTGTTTAAAAAAATGTTCTATTTTTTAATATTTTTAATTTATGCTCTTTCGTAATTTTTTGATAATAATATGTTCAAGTGTTTAACATATCTTAAAATAGTGCAAAATTTATTTAATGTTTTTTTCATGAATCCATATCAATAAATTATTATTACCTTATCATGAAATATAGTGACATGACCTATGGTTAATCTGTCTAGGAGGTCCCTTACAAATATTGAATTCCTATCATCACTATTTATTATTAAATTAAACTATAAAAAAATTAATATAGTTGGGGTTTTAAAAATACAGGTGATATATAAATATAAATTAATGATAATTAATGATACAATATAATAAAATTAGAAATAAATAAATAAATAAAGAAAGAAATAAATAAAGATGAAATAGATGTTGTTCTTGGGTGTTCACAATGAATCTATAATTGTTATATAGAAATATTAACTCTCAATATTTTATCCAATGGTGAGATAAATAAATACTACTTTACACCCTACTAGTTCACTTTTTTTAACCCAAAGTAAAACCTATATGTGTGGTATAATACGCTTTCTAAAGTAATCTAGGGAACCTCTTCACTGACTGACACCATTCAAGTTAAAATCCTCTGTAAGAATTACTTAAATAGTTAAGGGATTGAATATTGATGAGAAAAATGAAGAAAACAATAGTAGTGAAAACATGGTTACCAATCACATTAATTTATTTAAATAGTATTGATATTCTTAAAATTATAAAAATAGTATCATTGAAGAATAAATAACTAAAACAAACAGTACTCCTTCCCTTAAAATAACAACTGAAGTTAGTTATCCATTTACATGGCGATGAGATTCATGGTGGGAGAAAAAAATAATAAATTGAGATATAATAATAATTGAAAAAGAGATAGAAAAATAATATATATAAGAATGTATAAGATTATTACAATTGAAAAAAATCAGCATCCTGGTTACTAAAAATTCATGAATCCATGAAAGGATGCAGAAGTAAACATTTATAAGGATATTAAGATGAGTTATATACACTTCAAATATATCTATAAAAAATTCATGTGTGTGTGTCCCATTAAATATATGAATCTCATCAAGTGAAAATCATTGTCGTTTTTTGTTAATTTCTTTTTTGTCTACCCACAAAATATATTCTTCATTAGATACTTGTAGCAATATTTAGAGAGTAATTACTAAAGTAAACCTTTATGGACAAATAGAATATTCTAATTCTCATTATATGAGTTTTTATTAATGTATATACTTGAAAAATGGTGAATATATAATATCAAAAGTTATAGAAAATGTTTCTTAGAGTATTATATATATTTATACACAATTTGATCTCCTTTGGATTGGTAATTTTTAAAATATGGCTTCAACATTAAAATTATCCAAAAACAATGAAATATTTCAAGTTCCTACTTGTATGCCTCAATTGGACCAACCTATGGTTGGATTAGGTAGCTGGTATGGTTGAACAAAATTTATCTCATCAATCATGTAAACCTATAATAATTAATTTTTCAATTTGGATTAGCATATAAAATTCTATGATAGGAATAAAAAACTAATTAAAAATAAAAAATAAACCATTTTTAGAATTAAGACCAAAATACCCATAAAATGACACATTACTAGAATTAAATCATTAAACTACATAATATAATATGTGAAAATATAAGATTCTCCAATCCACCATAGTTAAACATTTCACTCATGGGAAATAATCAAATATCTTGATTAAAATCCATACAAAAAAATGTGAGAAAATTTTTATGATCTTTTCAAAAAATAAATTTCATAATGTATCATCTATGAGAAAAAATTCATTTCAGTTTATTCTACCACATTTAAATTCTTTAAAACTCAAAAATAGTTTTATAACCAAATTAGAACTTACCACACATGGAAATTCATGTCACTCTTTAATTAATATAAATTTAATTTAGATAAATGATCATACTTGGAAACTAATATATCCCTATAGAATTTTGAAAATGCTCATCTCTACACACCATGAGACATATTTTTTTTTAATTATGAGGTATTTTCAAGGTGATTTAGTGGATAATAATTGGTGGGTAAAAGAATTTAAATATTCAACGGATGAAAGGAGTAGGTAGGACTCTTAAAGACAATCACATGAATATTCAAATCAAAACACTAGAAATATAACTCACTCAATCCTAATTACCAGTGTAGAACACCACACCCCTTTTTGAATGGTGTGGTCCTTTAGTCAAATAATGAATTAAATTATTGATTTTCTATTAATTATCTATTTTTTTTGTTTTTTTTTCACATAGTTTGAGATGAAAATAAAAGGTAAATAATAAATAAAAGATCATAAAACTATAAAAATTAACGAGTTCCATATAATATCAATTTTTCCTTCTATATTTATTTATTTTTTATTTTTTAAAACTTTTTAAGAGGATAATAAGATGATATAAATGAAGTACAATGAAAAATTAATCATTCATATTATCTATCCACTAGCTATAATAATGAGACACACACCTCACAAAACCCTAAAATTAATTGATTCTAATATAATACACACAAAAGGCCCTTCATCCACAATCGAACATGATATATCTATCGAAAATATTAATAATAAAGATAGGTTAGAAAAAATAATCTTGTAATGTTGACTAAACTTAGAATGAAATTCATGTATTCTAAGGTATAATCAATGGTATATTTAAAGGGTAGATTTCATGTTAAAAATGTGTCCACCAAATAATTTCTTCAATTATATCAAAAAAATTTTGTGAATTTAAAATCATGAAAAGAGAAAAAATCACAAGTTCTAGTTATCAATCAAAATATAGGTTTCTCTCAAAAAGGTGAGGGTATTAAGAATAATATTTCAAATGGTTTATAATAAATCACATTAATAAAACATTATTTTTAATAAGTGTTTCATGGTAATTTATTTAAAAAATTCATTAAACATATAATTTTTTTTGAAAATATAATTCCATGAAAAAGTTCCATATCAATAATCATTTTAAATAAATTTGTTCAAAAATAAATTCAACTATAAAAAAATAGTTTAAGGGTGAAATTATATAAATAATATTTCTCAAATCTCAAAGATTTTAAAAACTAAAAAAAGGAAAACACAAAAAAAGTTCATAGGAAAGTTTTCCCTCTCCACACCTAAATTTAATTATCCTTCATTTCAGCTCATGATATTAAAAAGATAATGGTTAAAAAAATAGAGAGGAGTGGTACAACTTGGGTTTATTTTTAGAGGTTATATTGAGTTAGGATTCTAGCTACTTCTAATTTAAATATAATAGAAAGAAAGAACAAAACACAATAAATTTATTGGAATAAAATCTAAAATAAAGAGAAAGTAAAAGGAACGTAAAGGGATAAGGCTTGGTTTGGAACCCCTACTGGGTACTTGATTTATTCCTCCACTAGTCATGAAATTATAATTGATTTTACAAATTGGGATGTGTATAATTATTTTATGAAATGAAGCACCACATGTTATTTTTCTCAACATTTATATGTGGAATCCAAAATTGGGATCCCCCAAATAGAAGAATAAATTTCCCAAACCCTAAAAAAGTTGAGGGAGAGAAGTAGAAGTGAAAATTGGGAGGGAATAAAAGAGAGTGGGACTACCTATCAACTATCATTGAATCACCATAAATTAGACACTCTATTTGGTGTGGAGTAGGTATTTGTTGAACTATAGTCTCCTCAAGATTATCTTCTTCATTAATCGACACCTTTGGGGTGCTATTTTACTCAGTGACTAGGTATAGAATTAATAGTGAATTTTTTTTCATAGAGAACAATGTTAATATATTTATAAAGTTTTATTTTATTAATATTAAAGCAATAATAATTATAATTCACATTACCTCTCAATTATGTTAGATTTATCAATTTTTTCTTCATGCACAACCACTAATACTTGTTCATCTATTATTTAAAATAATTATTTCTCCCTAATGATGGATTATTTAATTTCTTAATCACTATTCAGTAGAGTTTTGGTTTTGAGACAATAAAAAAATATTGAATGGATAGAGTGAAATTCCATTTCAATTAGTGGAAAATCAAATAAAACCATTAAAAAGACACTTTTACTCCCTTAAGTAGTTCAACATTATAATATTTCTCATGAATTCATGCCTCCCAAAATCATTTTTTAAGAGAGGGAAGTGGATAATTTTTATGTGAAAAATAAAACTATTTGATGTATTCTTAAAATAAGGGAGGAACACACTTTTAGTTTTCTTGAAACTCATTTTAGATTTCTCTTAGGGAAGTGGAAATACGTTCCATTTTTTTACAAAGTAGATCAAAATTTTTAAGTATATCTTTAACTTTATTCCTCAAATATTCTCCCCAGTAACAATCATCATGGTTATTAGGTCATGAATAAAATAATCACTATGATAATCCACACTGAAAAAATCAGTTTTAAAAAATGATATGTAATAAAGATCAGCTTTCTATTTTTTGAAATTTAAGTTTTTTATATTTTGTGTAAAAAGTGTGTGAAAGTGTTATAAATCCCTAGAAATGGCACAAAATTGATGGAAGAGTTTTATCCTGAATCCCTATAAATAAAATATTATCACTTAAGAAAGAAATGTAATGGCACTTACTAGTGTCTATTTATCAAGTATTCCATTTAAAAACACTAAATTCCTATGGTTACTATTTATTATTAAAATATAATATAATAAATAAACATTAATATAGTGGGGGTTTCATAAATGAAAGTGATATATAACTACAATTTAATGAAAATGAAATATTTAATATAATGAATTTAGTATGAAATTAATAAATAAGTGAAGGCTATCATTCATTGGAGATCATAGTGAAGCTATCATTGTTATTTAAAAATATCAATTCTAAATATTTATCCAATTTTTAGATTATTAAATATTACTCAATACTCTCCTTTTACAAATAATTATTTTCCCACATCGAGTGCTATGAATATGGGACAATATTGTTCCTAAATTTATCTATGATACCTATTCATTGAAAAATACTATCTAATTCAAACTCTACCATATAAATGACATAAATAGTGAAGGTAAGGAATATCGATGAAAAAGGAATAAGAAAACAATAGTAGTGAAAAGATGTAGTCTAATAATTGTAATTGATTTAACCACTACTAAAATTCTTATAATACCATGTAGTGTCATAGGATCATCAACTCCAACCAATACTAGGGGATATCATATGCATCAACTAAGAAGGGATTCCAACCATATGAATAAGTAATAATGATTGTTCATGTAATGTATGGGACTCTATAGAAAGCAGACATGGTTCCAATGACTGTGAGTGGTACCATAACTATAGTTTGTCATTAGTGATTCTTTATTTGATACCTATTCATCTAATTTGTTTATTTCAACCCATATTGTTAATCTATTAAATATTATTATATATAATTTTTCTTATGTGATGGATATCAGTACACCCCTTGGAATAATGAGATAGAGCATGGTCTCCATATTTCCCCCTTATACATTCTCCTTATTAGATGTAGATGTAATGACCCTCTCATTCCCATTAGCATGAGGGAACAATGAGTCATTACATGGCCTTAAGTGACATCACCAAGATGGAAAAGGAAGTAAATAAATGATGAAGGGTTTCAAATACAAGTGGGGGATGATTTACCCTTTAATAAATAAACCAATAAACCAACAAACCATAACCAAACCATTCACTAAATGATGTAAGAACAAAAGAATGAAATCTAAACAAATTAATGTATCTCAAAGCTACATCAAATTGTGCTACAATGAAAGAGAAAACAATTATCAAATAAATAAACAAATAAACCACTAGTGTCTCTCAAGAGACCATGGGACTACATGCTCCATGAGCTCCAATGTCCATAATCACCGAACAACCCAAGTATCACATGGTACAACAAAAAACGTTGGAAATGTTACCTTTTCCCCTTTCCCAGAAGATAAAATTGGAAATGCACCAATGTTCCAAAATAGGGATGAGTTTAAAACTCAGTAGGTTTTACCTAATGACTTCCTACTCAAGCCACTAGGATAGAAATATTAGCCACATTTTAATAAAACAGTTTGTATAAAAAAATATACAAAAATATTTTATAAACAAATATAAACAAGTTCCGAAAGCTGTTGGCAACCAAGTGAAGAAAAAACTAAATGAATCCAATTTCCAACAAGTTATTTTTTTGACAAAAGTAACTAATCAAACCTAAAAACCGATTTATCATCATCATTTGGTATACCCATTCCATAGTTCACAACACACCCACACATGCATTCTTCGTTTGATAGTTCCATACTAATGAGCAGTATCTCATCTAATTACCTTTTTTCTCAATGACACAAGCCCCCGATCTAGCATCACATCACTTGTACCCAAACGGTTCTCTTCCCTTATCAAGGTCCTATTAATCATTAATTCACACCAACACCATTTATGCCAAATGTTTCCATTTACAAAACAAACCATTCCGATAAAAATGTAGTTTTGTTGAAAACCAATGAAAAAATATGTTTCAAAGAAACATTTAATTTCAATAAAACAATCCATTTTATTGAATACATCAAATAAAATTCATGTTCATACAATCCAGAAAAATTCCCTTCTAAAAATGCATATTTTATCAATAAGAGAAAAATCCATTTACTCAAACACCCAATTTTTTAGATTTCACAACCCTCACTGAAATGGGTTTCAAACAAGTGTTAATCAAAAAAATCACAATATATTAAACTCCACACATTAAATTTTAAATAAATAAAACCATTTCTACTAAGTTGAGTCAATAATGAATCCTCATATCTCAATGGTTTTGACGAAAACCCCAACGAACGAGTAACACATAAGAAAACCGGTTCGATTCCCCAAGAACCTGCCTTAGATCTCTTCTCCTAGAAATATCATGACCAAATATAATCATATTTGGAATCCAAATTCCTAGATATACCCATAATGGTCATAGATATATTAATCAAAGAGAAGAGGAGAAATATATATGTGTATATCTAAGAAATTGATCATGAAGGAATAATAACGATTACATACCTGCAGAATCCAGCTTTGATTCAATAAGGGAAGCCATAAAATAACCTCCGGATCGATGGTAGAACATTATTTGGCCTTATAAGAAGAAAAATCCCGATTTATGGTCTCATAGAAGAAAAAAAGAACAACTAAGAAGCCAAAAAGTGTGTGATCCACTTTTTAAGGATCTCACATAAACCATCTGCACGGTTAGTTCACACAGTTAGAAAAATCGTGTGCTAACCGTACGTTAGATACTAGTTGGGAAGACCCTCACATGGATTCCTCGCATGATCTCCCTAAATTTTCTCCAACCATGTTGATTCTACTACCTCAAGTGGACTATTTTTCATGGTTTGGCCGCACGATTAGGCAAACTGTGCGCCACCCATGCAACTTCCAATTTTCCTCCAAACTACTTCCAAAGTTCTCCTAACTATCCCATCAATCACCCTTAAACATTATAACCATGAAAATAATCATTTAAGTGTTACATAAAAAAACGGGGGGGGGGGGGGGGTACTAAATTCTCCCCACCATTGGTCTTTCCTTCCTCAAATATAGAGAACCCTCACCGATCTGAAAGAGTTCCGACCATTTCTCTTTCATATCCTTCTCGCATTCCCAAGTCTCTTCTTGAATCTGACCGTGCTTCCATTCAATCCACACTAGATCAATAATTTTCCCCACAGAACATTCTATTTCCTTTCCACAATCCTCATCAGGATATTTATTAATGATGCATCTGGCTCTAGGTCGACGTGATCCCATATGATAACATGGTCAGTATCATGCTGAAACTTTTTCAACTGAGGTACATAGAACACATTACGCATCTAACTAAACCTTTTTGGTAATTACAACTGATATTCCACCCCTCTAACCCATTTATGTATCATGACAAGGCCACTGTATCTAGGAGATAACATTACCTGCTTCCCAAAATGACGATGTCCATGTCTTGGAGAGATCCTTAAGAACACAAAATCACCCACAACAGAAAACAATGGTCTTCGACAGTGATCTTAAAATGATTTATGATGACTTTAAGCCATCTACACCATCTTTCTAATCACCCAGATCTTATTTGTTGTTTCATGGAAAAGGATCATCCAAACTAGTGACATCTCACCCATTTCCACCTAGTACAATGGAGAAAAAAAAGGAGGCCCATACAATGCTTCAAAGAGATCCATATGTATCAAGGATTGATAACTGTTATTATATGAGAACAAAAATAAGGGTATATTATCCTCTAATGAGATGCCAAAATACATTACACTAGTCAATAATATGTCTTCCAACATTTGTATCATTTGCTTGGATTGCACATCTGTATGAGTATGATACATCGTGCTCATATTCAACTTAGTACAAAGGGTGTTAATAAGGATTTCTTGAATTGAGATGTGAACTTCGAATATCTATTAGAGGCTATGGATACTAGTATTCGATGCCTATTTAACACTTCCTAGATATTGATTTTTGACAGATCCTCCAATATATGTGTTTCATAAATAGGGATGAAATAGGCCAACTCGGTAAGCTAATCCACTATCACCCATATGGAATTGTGTTTTTGAACAGTTCTTGGAAGAACTATAATAAAGCCCATCAAAATCTGCTCGCATTTCTACACTAGGATAGGTAATGATTGCAACATACCTGTAGGTCTCTGATGCTCTACTTTAACATGCTAACATGTTATGCATTGTGAGACAGACTCAACCACTTTTCTTTTAATGCCATGCCACCAAAACTACACCTTTAACACCTTATAAATATTTTTTGTACCTATATGTACAACCCATATTGAATGGTGGTAAGAATGAAAAAGTTGTCCCTGACAAGACCAGGTACATCCATCTGATCTGTAAAGCAGAAAACTGAACTCCCATCATGTTTCCATCCTTCATTGGTCTCCCCACCATTGAGTTTTGAACTCATGAACAGACATTCTGCAACAAATTTTTCTTCCTAATTGACCATTTTTACCAAATAAATAACAAGTGTAGCTAAAAAGAAAACTAAAACATCACCTCGGTCTTCAAATTCCACATGCATGTTGGTTAGGACCGACATCAACTTCTGTTCATATAAAGCTTCTTTCGCAAATTGATCATATGAATATATGCTAAATGCATCTACCACATAATACCAAATTTCTGGTGTACACATCATGTCAATGTTAAACATATGAAGATACTCCATTCATATGTTGGCCTTAGGTTATAATATCACAGTGATAAAATTTGTTTCAAGTTTTTGTGGTCCGTGAACACAGTGAATTTCTCAACAAAGATATAGTGCCTCTATGTTTTCGAAGAATTGATGACTGTGGTAAATTCCAAATTGTGTGTTCGGTAATTCTTCTTATAAATCCTCAACTACCTTGAACCATATGAAACCACATGGTCTCCATGCATGAGAAAACAACCCAACCCAAATCCCAAAGCATCACAGTACACCACATACCTATGTCATAATTATGTAAAAATAAAGATAGGTGCTGATGTAAGAAAAAAATTCAGTTACTAGAATGTTTTCTGGATATCTTTTGTCCATTTGAATGTAGCATTCTTCTTTGTCAAAGCTGTTATTGGTGAAGCTCGTCATGAGAAATCATGAAAAAATCATCAATTTTAACCATCTAGACCAAGAAAATATCATATCTCAAAGAAATTCATCGGTGGTTTCCATGAGATTACAACTTCTAGCTTTTCATATCAATAGAAACCCCTTTTTTAGAAATGACATGTCCGAGGAAATGTACATCCTGTATGAAAAAATCACACATTGATAATTTGGCATTAAAACAGTGATCTCTCATGATCTGGAACACTGTTTCTAGATTCTCTTCATGGTCTTCCATTGTCTCTGAATACACCATGTTGCCATCCAAAAACACCAAAACAAAAGAATCCAGATATGGATGTAATATCCAATTCATCAAATCCATGAAGCCCACTGGTTCATTTTTTAGACTGAAAGGCATGAATACATATTTTTAGTGGCCATACCTACTTCTGAATGCTGCCTTTGGAATATCCTCCTTCCAAACTCACAATTGATGATATCATAATCACAATTCAATTTGGGAGAACCATTGAGCTCCCCATAATTGATCAAACTGATCATAAATGTGTGGAAGTTGATATCTTTTCTTTATCATAACATGGTTAAGCTTATGATAATCAACACACAGCCGATGAGTTCTATCTACTTTTATCATGAAAAATACCATTGCTTCCCATGGACACATATTGGGCTGAATGAAACCCTTTCTTTCCTGCTCCTCCAACTACACTATCAATTCCCGTAACTCTTTTGGTGCAATCCTATAAGACAGAATGGAAATAGGAATGGTCTTTGGAAGGATATTAGTCGTAAAATCCACTTCTCTTATAGGTGGTAACCCAAAGAAGTTATCTGGAAATACTTCTAGAAAGTGATCCTCAACTAATGAAAATCTATTTCCCTCTACACCATCTATTAGTTACAAATTAAATGCTTCCAACTCATAAGAGATCATTCCTCCCATTGGTGCCAAAAAAATATTTTCACCTGTATTTACCATCCTATTCTCTCAGAAGAAATTATTGATGTCGTCCTCAGTCATGAAACTAACTATTTTCATATAAAATTCGATGCGATCCTTAAACATTGTCAACCAATACATACCTTGGATTACATCATAAACTTACATGTCCAAAATTGAGAACTCACATTTCCACACATCTCAATCAACAATTATAACATATTCTCTAGACACAATGGCATGACATACACTTTCACTGACAGGATTTTGCAGTTTTAAAATAGAAGGCATAACTTCCAACATTAGTCATAGAAAATCAAAAAAATGAGAAGAATTGAAAGAATGTGATACACCAGTGTCGAAGAGAACTTTCATGATGGTAGAATACAAAACAATCGTACCTCTTACTATAGATGGTCCAGCCCGATCATCAACAATCATCTGCTCAACTCCATACAATTTCTTTGTCACAACATTTTTTTCCTTATTTCATTGATGACATTTCCTTGGTCGAGGATTCATGGTATTTCTTGACTCACCATTGCTAGCTCTACAATGCTGACAAGGCTAGTCCTGCTGTACTCACCTAGTTGAACCATATGATGCATGCGATGCCTATGAAGTTTCTTGAGCACCTGGACAAGAAGCACTGTGACAGTAGTGCTGAAGATGTACCATATTCTTTTAGTAATGTAATGATATAAGTTGTGTCATAAACTCTCTCTTTATTTGGTCAAGCGAACCACATTGAAAGAAACCTTCTTTTCTCATGGTTAGTGAAGGAATGTTCACTGATCTGGCCATCAGATTATGATTTCTACATACACTATGGAAATAGGCGTCCCTTTTCTGCTTACTCCCAATGTTTGAGTTCCCACCATTCTGTGTGGGTAGCATCATACCTCCTCCCATTGATCATGAGATATCATGTTCAACCATAATTTCACTGTTCACCATATCTGAATAATCCGTAATATAGAGAACTAAAATATTTGATAGAATATCTCAATATTGACCCAATTCTATGACGTGTTCTTTCAGATACAAACTTTCCACAACCTCTAGTGCAAAATAGTCTGAATTCATAAATTTAGCTACATACTCAGTGACAAAGAGAATCTATTGTTCTAGGATGAAGAATTCCACCATTTTCCGAATCATGAACGTGTGAGGTTAGAATTGTTTGTTGAACAATTACACAAAATATTTCTATGTAAGGCCTTCATCCAATTTATCCCACATCACTAAATCCCACCACTAGCGTGCAAGATCCTCAAGCATATAAATCACCAGATGAAATTTAGCTCTACTAGTGTGCTGATGAAGTTAAAGATAAGATTCATCCAACTTAGCCACACCCCCGCCTTCTCAGGTTCAGAATCACCCTGGGTGTTTGGTGGATTCATTTTCATGAACTGAATGGTTTGATCCAAATGTCGTGGCACATTCCTCCAGTTCCCCATATCTACATCTTGAAATCATGGACAATAATCTGAACCAGCTCTTGGTTCACATGTGGTTCAGGTGCAACTACATTCTCCATAGTTTCTTCGGGATGGTTCTGACGATGCCTACTGGGTGCCATATCTTAAACCAACAACAAAATCCTTCAATATCACTCTCTAGAAAACTGATGAATTAGAATTTCAAATTCAATCACATCAACTATCACAACCTTTTTTTTAAAAACAACATTTTTCCCATGTTCAAATTTTTTTTGAAAACATTTAACCTACTTTTAGATAAATAAATAAGTTCCAAAATACCATATGCATTCACTTTTTCAAAAAATTTCATTTTAAAAAACCATTTCATAATTTTTAAAAAATCAACACTTTTTTCTCAATTTGAATCATTACTAGATGTCATGTATTCACTCCTAGTGGGAAGTCATTCCTCTACAATGAATGTCATGCACATCTGATTGGATAAACCCAAGACATTGAGATTCCTAAATCTGGGATGTGTCTCCAAACACATATGTACCCAACTCCATGGTAACTTGATGTTCAACATAAAAGGGTTAGCTATGTCCTTTTATGCTATACATTTCAAGTTATAAAAATCCTACTACATTCTATGATTCCGACCTCAGTAATAAACAAGATGGAATTTCAAATACAAGATAAAAAACATCGATACCTACTTTTTAGGCATGGACCTAACTAGATGATAACATTTATACCACAATGGAAGGACCATACTGTTACCATTTGTAATGACCTGCTCAATCCCACTGGCTTGAGAGCACAACGAGTCATTACATGGCCTTAAGCGACATCCCCAAGATGCCAAAGGCTAGAAATAACTTCCATGGTGTTTCAAATTCTTGTGGGGGGTGATTTAACCTTTATGAGATAAACCAATAAACCAAAAACCCATAACGAAACCATTCACTAAATGATGAATGAAAAAATGAAAAACAACTAAACAACATCATATATCTTAATACCACATCAAAGTGTGCTACACTGGAAGACCAAAAATGTTTCAAAGTACACAATGGATAAACAAATAATGAATATTAAGAGACCAAAAGACTCCATGATCCATGAGCTCAGATTGCCATAATCACTGCATAGCCCAAGTATCACATGGTTGTGAAAAAAATGTGAAAAATGACACCTTTTCCCTTAACCCGGAAGATGGAATCTAAAAAAGAAACAATGTGCCAAAGAAGGGATGAGTATAAGAATCGGTAGGATTTACCCAATGACTTCCCCACTCAATCCAATAGGATAGAAATTCTAGACACATTTATGTAAAATAGTTTGTATAAAACAATTTACCAATACAGTGTATAACCAAATATAAACAAGTTCCCAAAACTGTTAGCAACCAAGTTAAAAAAAAACAAAATGAAACCAATTTCTAACAATTTGTTTTTAGAAAAATAAATAATCAATTATAAAAACCCATTTATAATAATCATTTGGAATACCCATTCCATATTTCACAACACACCCACACATGCATGCTTTGTTTGACAGTTCCATACTAATGAGAGGTCTATCATCCAATTACCTTGTGTCCCAATGATACATGACCCCGATCTAGGGTCACGTTCCTTATACCCCAATGGTACTCATCTATCATAAAGGTCCCTTTATTCATGAACTCACATAGGCACCATTTATTCCAAATGATTCCATTTCCAAAACAATCCATTCCAATAAAACTGAACATTTATTAAAAACCAATGCACAATAAAATTTTAAAAAAACATTTAATTTCAATAAAAACAACCATTTTATTGAAAAAATACAATCCCATTCATGTTCTAACAATCAATAAAAATCCCCTTTTTAATATTCATATTTTAAATCCAAGAAAAAAAGCCTTTTACACAAACACCCAATATTCTAGATTTCACAACAATCACTCAAAAGGGTTTCCAACAAGTGTTCAATAACCAGATCACTATCAATTCCTCACTAAAAATTAAATATGAAAAGAAATATACTAATTTATACTAATTGGAGTTGATAATTAATCCTCCTACATCAAAGGTTTTGATTAAAATCCAAACAAATGAAGAACACACAAGAAAACCAAGTTGATTCTCTTAGAACTCACATTAGATCTATTATCCTCAAAATATCATGACCAAATCACATCAATTTTTGAATCCACAAACCTTGATATACCCATAACATGCATATATCAATGAAACCAATAGAATATGAGAATTAAAACTAAGTAGATCTAAGATACCGATCAATAATGAAGAGAAACAATCACATACCTCAAGATTTCGGCTTCAATTAACCATGGGAAGCCTTCTTATCACATCCAGATCAATGGGAGAAACATATTGGAATTAGGAGAAGAAAAATTCATAGGTATGTCCTAATAGGAAATAAATGATCCACTAAGAGAATAAAATGTGTGAGATCCACTTTTTTAGGATCTCACCTAAACCATCTGTACATTTAGTTCACATGGTTAGACAAACTATGGGATAACTATGTGTTAGATACTACCTAGGAAGACCCTTATAAGGATTCTTCACACGGTCTCCCTAATCATGCTCCAACCATTCTAAATCTACCTCCTCAATAGGACCATTGAACACGGTTTGGCTGCACAATTAGGAAAATCGTGCGCCACATGTACTACTTCAATTTTGACCCAAAACTACTTCCAACATTCTCCCTATTCTCCCATCTATCAAACATAAACTTTATAACCATGAAAAGAATCAAGTAAGGGTTACATACCATAAAACGGGGGTACTATAATTTATCTTGTTTTGAGTTTTCTAGTTTAATAAATTATGCACCTTGATTTCATATTCAGAATAGATTAGCTCATTTATAATAAAAAAATTATTGATTGTTATCTTATCTGGGTATCCTTTACTATCCACAATGGTGGGTGACATTTATTCAAGGAGAATGGGTTCCATGATTGAGTAGATATGTAAATTATTATCTGGAGTTGGGTAAAGTAATATTAGTTTTTTTATTTTGTGTAGAGAGGGAATCTTGGTGCGGGGATATCCCTATAATTTTCAAGAAGTTTCCCAATGTATTTTCTTATGAATTCTATGTTTTTTCACTGATAAGGGAGGTATAGGTTTCATTAAAATCAATACTTGTTAATAAAATATTTTCAATTCTTTATTACCGCATGGAAATAGCTAAAATGATATACTTAAGGTTATAATTAGATGAACATCTAGATAGGAAATTTATATGTCTATGATTGCCACATTTTGTGGTGCTGATTCTCTTCACTAAGAAAGAAGATGGTTAACTTTTAATTGGTGTTGATTATTTAAAACATATAAGAATCATAATGATTAATGAGTATCATTTTACACATATTCATGATATGTATGATCATTTTAAAGTGGTGAAATGGTTCTCAAATATTGATCTTCGATCTGGTTACCATAAGTTGAGAATAAATGAATCTGATGCATAGAAAACCTTTTTTAAGAGTAGGTATGGCCATTATGTGTACCCTATCATACCATTTGGACTAATAAATAATACTACTAGTTTATGGAATTAATGAACATGATTTTCAATGAGTATATTGATGCATTTTTGGAAGTCTTTGTGGATAACATAATTATTTACTCTATGTCTGAGGATGATCCTGGAGTTATCAATTATCAGTGTTGTAATTGTTGAGAAATCACTGAATGTATGCCCTGATATCGAAATTTGAATTCAGGATTCATGAATTTAAATTATTGGGATACATGGTGTCGAAAAATGGTATTTATGTTGATCTAGAAAAGAGAAAGGATTTTATGTCACTTGATCAATTAGGGAATGATTTTAATATTTGGAGCATCTTATGTTTGGATGGGTATTACCACCAGTTTTTTGAGGAATTATCACAGTTAGCTTCTACAATATTGGCACTAACTCAGAATGGAGTAATGTTTTCTTAGGATGAAAGATGCCAGAATTATTTTATTATTCTGAATCTTATTTTAACTAATGTGCTGGTTTTATATATTCTATAGGCCAGGAAGGGATATTTTGTCTTTTGTTATGTATCAGGTTTAGGTTTCGACTGAGTTCTTATGGAAAGTGATCAGGTCATTGCATATGGATCTTGTAAAAATAGGAAACATGAGAAGACTTATCAACCCATGATATTGAATATTCTGTTGCGACACATTAGGATAAGAGTTGGGAGAATATCATTTACATACACAAGGTTTATCATGTTTTCAATCCATACGACCTTGAGCTATATCTTCTATCAAATAGATTTTAATATCCACCATAGGTGTTGGGGTGAGTACTTAAAATTTTTTTGCTTCGAAATCACCTATACCCTAGGTAAAGGGAATCCCATTACAGATTATTTAACTAGTAAACATAAAACTTTGGCCATGAACAAATCATTAGATGTGTGGAATTTGATGGCTCTCTTTTTAGCATTGCATATTGGAGTTCTAGAAATTGTGGCTGAGGTTGTTTTGACAAGTGGTATGATGACCTATACTATTATAAAATTAATTCATTAGGATCATCAACACGAGGATTAGTTCCATAGAATTGTAGACTCTATTTATGTTGGGAAGAATGTTTCTAGGTTTTCATTGCCTAGAAATGAAATTATATTCATTCCAAATCACATTATTGTGTCGTTAGGACTAAAGAAAAATGTTATGGGGGGATTTTCATAACTCCCAATGGGTTGTGAACATGGGAACCACATGATGTTCTTTGACATGCTGCATAAATTATAATGGCCATGTATGAGATGGGGAATTTAAAATTTTGTCTCTCAATATTATACATTTCAACAGATAAAGGCCGATAATAAAAAATCATTGTGTTGTCATAAAACTCTTACCATCCTTATTTGGAAGTGGGATGAAATCTCTATGGTCATTGTGGTTGGGTTTCCGCATACCCAAAGAAAGAGGAATGTGATATTATTTGTGGTCGATCAGTTGACCAAACCAGCTCATTTTATACCCATTCCTCATACAACCAATGATGAGGTGTTGGTATGTCTCTTTGTGAATGTGATTGTTCATCTACATGGAGTTCTATTATCTTTTGTCTCTTATAGGGATACCTGGATCACTTTTATATTTTTTTGAGGCCATAAAGAGGCACTTGGATCTATGGTTTGATTGAGTAAAACATACCATTCATAGTCCAATGTACAAAATGAATGATATAAACATATTTTTAAAGACCCGGAAATCCTGGGGAAATTTTTTTCTTAAACACATGGGAGTTTTACGAGTCCTCAGTTTCTGACTGCACCTGATTCTGAGGCCCAGTGTGCCTGGAATCAATTTCTAAAGTTTTGTTCAGGTACATTCAGTAAACAAACGTGCAAGATTTTGTATCTTTTGAACCGGTGCTCGGAATCGAAATACAAGAACACCGTTGAACTCACAGCGCCGATATTCGCTTAAGGGGACCTTTACCGCAGTTGCGTTTTAGCGTGTTTGGAAGTTAGTGTTCTGGGTTTCTTAAAAAAAAGTAAAATAAAAATAAGTGATGGATTATTTTTATTTAGATGGTTAAAGTCTTTGGGTGGTGGTTATTTTCTCCGAAGGGAAGTTGGAGGTGGGGCCCACCCCCACATAACCTCCCATGGGAGGATATTTTGTGGTGGGGCCCACATGAGTTCAAACCCTTCAACTCCCCTTGAAACCCCCCTTTAACTCTTTAACTCCCCTTGAATTTATTAAAGCCACTAATCTTCATTTAATTTGGGTGAACTCTCCACCTCCCTCCCCCTTAATTATGCCAACACAATTAATTAATGTCTTCATTAATTAATTTGAGTGTTTGAATTCATTTGAAATGCATGGAAACATTAAAATAATAGGGAGGCTATTATTTTACTTTTGCACGACGATTATTCTTTGGAAGCTTGGGAGAACTCTTGAAATGACGACCCTTTTCCAACGAGGAACGTGTAGAACATGAAGAAACCCCATTCTCTCCAATAAAGAATGAATAGTCACCGACGAAGAACAGGGATGACGCTTGAGCTTGGAATCGGAAGAGTGTGATGGGCGCAACACTCGACGATGTCTTCGAATTATTTTTTCACGCCTTTGACAACATACTATGAATCGAGGTAGGGGGATTTGATTAATTTTAAATTAATAAAATTATACCCTCATTCTTCGATGAATTCCTTGGTTCATCGTTGGCCATATGATATCATTTAATACGGAGGGCGCGGGCCAAACCAACATGGTCCGACATCCCTCCGTTGGTTATTTATTGTTTGACGTCGGAGGTGAAATCGAAAGGGCACGGTGTCGTCGCACCGCGCCGGAGAAGAACCATGGGACGAAGGAGGTGGCGGCGTCAGTGATCACAAGTGGCAGCGGCAGCGGTGGCCATGCTCCGGCCGCATTGAGGGAGACTGGTGGCCGCTCGGGCTTCCTGGACCGCGGAACAACCGGACGACTGATCTGGCCGGTCCGTGAGTAGAATCTGCGGCACACGAAGGCACCATGAAGAGGGCGATCGCGGCCCGAATCGGCGGGCCGCTCAGCCGGAGAAAACCGGCCGGCCTCATGCTGGCCGGGCTGGAAGAACCGGCCGGCTACGACCAGTCAGGCAGGAGGACTGCGGCGCTCGTAGGCGCCGCGCGGAGAAGACCGCCACCCGCTTCCGCGGGCCGCTCCGCTGGGTGAACCGGATGGCCGCCTGCTGGCCGGGCTGGAAAACCGTGGTGCCCGCAGGCGACACGTGCAAAGGACCGTGGAACTCTGTGCGGGCCGCGTGTGCCAGGAAGAATCGGCCAGCTACAGCTGGCCGGGCAGGGAGAGGCGGTGCCACTTGGCACCACCGGGCGAACTGGACCGACCCACATAGCGAGCCGAGTCCGTAGGTGGGCCGTGCCCCATCGTGCCGGGCTGACCCCCCAGCCGGGTCAGACCCACCAAAACGGGTCGGACCGACCCCCCAGTTGGGTCGGACTCGCCGAGCCGGGTCGGGCCGACCCACCACAGCCCACTGGGCTTGACGGGCTGGGCCCGACTTCGCTTAAATGTGAATATATTTAGGACTGCATGTACGAACGACGCACCGTCAGTGACACTAGGACCATTGCGACGAGGTGGTCATTTTGCGATACTCTAAGTGAGTTTTGGAAAACTTTGGAAAACAACTGCGTTTGGAACGAGCGTAAATCCAACCGGGCCATTGGAACGAAAATGCCAATAACTCTCAGATCGGGCGTCCGATTGACGCGTTGTCTATCACGTTGGGTTCCTTTTGATGATATGGAATTACAGGATACATCAACTCAAGAATTTTTGATAGTTAATGTATCGACACTTGACTCGAAGAGAGGACCCTCCCGGAATCGAGCGTGCTGTGTGTGGGAACTTTAGAGCTGGATACGACGACTACTGTACCAGAATCCTATGTGGGTTCGACAATGATGACTATTGTACCAAAATACTACATGGGTTCAGCATCGACATCTACTGAACCGGAATCCTCTGTGGGTTCGACAGTGATGACTACTATACCAGGATCCTCCGTGGGTCTGATAGTTCTGACTTTTGTTCCTGTATCCTGTGTGGGTCCGATGGAGTAGCTGGTGCTGTATCCTGTGTGGGTCTGACAACTTAGCTGGTCCTGTATTCTATGTGGGTCTGATAGCTTAGATGAATCAGTGACTACATCTGATCATCTCTATCGCTCTACGAAAGATGTATACCTATGTGAGATGAGTATTGTCTTTCGATCATTGTCATCGATGTGATTGACCTTACTTCCTTTGTGGACTGGGGTGTGTTTGGGCTCGAGAGTTGGAGCCGGGCTGTGACTGGTAACTTAGGTATATGTGTGGTCATATACCTAAGCAGGGTTAGTTGGACTTCGTGAATGTATATTTCTTCTGTGGTTTATCCTTTGTGGATTCTCGGTGACCTTCGGGGGTCTCGGGGTCCCCTACTGAGTATTGTTATACTCATCCCTGCACAGGCTTCGCCCACACCTTGTTGTATTCTGTGCAGACGACGGAAAACAGTGATCGAGGCTGAGGGTGATGGACGGAGGCTGCTCGGAGCTGGACTAGACAGGACATACCTCAGGGATTATTTGATCGAGTTATGTACCTACCCTTAATGTAGGATTCCCAAGCGGACGGTCTAGGATATGTTTTCCGTTTTTACTTGTACTTGTACTTGTTGCTCAGTTGGGTTTGTATATTGGACCACTTACTTTCAGCACACCTTAATTTTCTATTTTAGTACTTTAGCCTCTTCTGTTTGTGTTTATACTGTGTGTGTGTTACAGTTTAAAAGGAAATTCCTTCCATTTTTATCGGGATTACGCCTTTGGTGATAATATCCAACCCCTGACCTATGGAAGGCGGGCTTGGGGTAGTCACGACATGGGCCCTGAGGACAGGTTGTGACAAATCGGTATCAGAGGAGTCGGTTCTATCAAAGAAATTGGACTCTGATTCTTTTAATGGAAATAAAGTTAAGTTTTTTGGGTGTGGTTATCAGTTTAGGGAAACCGGTGTTGGTGTGGCGGCCGACATATCCATACACTAGGACTCTGACTTCTGATCCCCAACTCAGTGCACGAAAACACTGATTGCATGTGTCTTTCCTTGAAAAAGTTTTCTTCGTTATTACTTTGTGTCATCTCACCAGGTATAATGTTTTAACAATGACACACCTGTTTATTTTCAGGATTCCCCCATGAAGGTAGCTAACTAGGGTTCCAAGTTTCATACAAGATGGTAGCCCACCGAGCGATGAGGCCTTGGTGCAGGGCCCCATCATAGCGGAGGTACCAGCGGTACCACTACCCGCTGGGCGACCGATACCACCAGCCCCAACAGAAGAGAGTGAACGCCGCCTGAGTGAGTTGCACGAGTTCCAGCGCCAGGGTCTGCCCAGGTTCTGGGAAGAGATTGACCCACAGGTAGCTGAGGATTGGCTGGAGGCTGTCATGAGAGTTTTCAAATTGGTAGGGACACCAACCAACCTCATGGTGATCCTTGCCGTGAGTCTCCTGCAGGCAGCGGAAGGCAGATGGTGGAGATTTATGCTCCAGGTGCATGACGAGGCATAATTACTCTGTACATACTTCGAGAGTCTCTTCCACTTAGAGTTTTTTCTAGCCACCCTTCGCGCGGTGCAGATTCAGGAGATTCTTCATCTGCAGTAGGGTAGCATGACAGTAGCTCAGTACTCAGTGAGGTTCACTGACCTCTCATGCTACTCCACAGATATGGTACAGGACTCGTTCTTCAGGGCCCGGACCTTCGAGCAGGGACTCAGGCATGAGATCAGGGATTCGATGATTCCCCTCAGCATTCCGACGCAGGCGAGGGTGCTGGAGTGAGCCCTTCTAGTGGAGAGTTTTCTCGCTGAGCAGTCACCAGTGGCGAGACCCACCACTGGGAAACACATAGTAGAGTCTTCTGCAACTGGCATTAGAAAGATGACGCAGAGGTCTAATCGGACCAGGACATCAGGTGGGTGACCCCAGGATATAGGTTCGGTTGTGCGGGGCACACGAGACAGAGCCAGCTATATGAGGAGCAGGCAGTGTTATGCATGTGGTGGGTAGGGGCACATGGATCGTGACTGCCTGACCTTCCATGCAGATGAGAAGCAGACAGTAGAGGGACCTCTCAGGCAGAGGCAGAGGTTCAACCGTGGTGGTCCACTAGGAGCAGGCGGACATGGAAGAGGAGCTGGCCGAGCAACGGGTGGTGGACGATGTTTCGAGGCTTTACCACCACCACCACCAGGAGGTCCACCCCGACCACAGGGAGCTGGCAGAAAGAGGCGGGTTCATCTCTAGGCAGTCGAGGCCTATGACCACAGCGCACCTGAGATGATTCGAGGTACTATCTGTGTCTACTCCACCCTTGCTGTAGTACTTATAGATATAGGTGCGAGTTATTATTTTATTTCCACTGCCCTCATTCGAAGCTCAGAGATTCCGACGGTGCTGTTGGCTTGATCCTTACGGCTAGAGACTCCTACGGGAGAAGACTCGATGATTACACACTGGTTCCGGCAGTTCGAGCTTACTCTTGGAGGCGAGAGCTTCGACTAGGATCTTCTTATAGTGGCATCGAGGCCTTATGATGTCATTTTGGGTATGGACTGGTTATCCACAGTTCATGCTCAGATTGACTATATTAGGCATAAAGTACGATGTATCCGCACAAATGGGACCAGGTTCACCTTCACCGGCGAGAAGGGAGCCTATGCAGCGCAGGATGAACTTATGCAGAGGAGGGGGTAGCTGATCACACATCAGTTGGATAGTCTCATCCTTAGAGTGGTTGATGTGCGGAGTCCGAGTTTTCCTGTTGTGGTGGATCAGTACATGGATGTTTTCCCTGAAGAAGTTCCTGGACTACCTCCTCACAGAGAGGTAGACTTCTACATTGACCTATACCTCAGGACAACACCGATATATACTCCAGCATACCGGATGTATCTCGCTGAGCTTCATGAGATGTGGGTATAGATGGAGGACTTGTAGGGGAAGAGATTTAACCGACCCAGTGTTTCACCCTGGGCATCTCCGATTTTGTTCTCTAAGAAGGAGGATGGGAGCTTGCGACTGTGTGTTGACTACTGTCGCCTGAATCAGGTGACCGTGAAGAACAAGTACCCACTCTCGAGGATTGACGACCTCTTTGATCAGCTCAAGGGAGCATGATGGTTCTCGAAGATAGACCTCAGGCCAGGCGATCACCAGATCAGAGTTCGGGATGAGGATGTGTAGAAGACGCCCTTCAGGTGTCGGTATGGCCACTAAGAGTTCTTGGTTATTCCATTCGACATAACCAACGCTCCAGTAGTATTCATGGGTATCATGAACAGGATCTTCTAGCCTTACCTCGATCGTTTTGTCATAGTATTCATCGACGACATACTGATTTACTCGACTACTGAGGAGGAGTACGCCTACCATTTGCGGGTAGTACTGGACACACTCTGAGAGAATCAAATTTATGGTAAGATCTCTAAGTACTAGTTCTGGATTTAAGAGGTTCATTTCTTAGGACACTTCATCTCGGAGGCTGTAGTTGTAGTGGATCCAGCGAATATCGAGGCAGTACTTGCTTGGGAGCCAACCAGGAGTGTGACGAAGGTGAGGAGTTTCCTGGGATTGGATAGGTACTATCAGAGATCTTTTCCAGACTTCTCTATAGTTACAACACTACTTTAAGCATTGACGAAGAAGGGGCAACCCTTAATGTGGTCAGATAGATGATAGTAGAGCTTTCAGGAGCTGAGGCAGAGGTTGACCAATGCACCCATCTTGAGGCTACTAGAAAAGGGCATTGGGTATGTAGTTTACTGTGACGCATCAGGGACCAAACATGGGTGTGTCCTGATGCAGGATCGAGTAGTGATCATATATGGTTCACGGTAATTGAGAGAACATGATCAGAACAAAACTACCCATGACCTGAAGTTAGAAACAGTGGTTTTCTCCTTGAAGATGTAGTGACACTATCTGATGGGAGAGCATTTTACAGTCTACTCTGACCACCAGAGTCTCAGGTACATCTTCACGCAGAAGGACCTGAACCTGAGACAGCGACGATGGCTCGAGTTCCTCCAGGACTATGACTTCAAGATAGTCTATAATCCTAGAAAGGGGAATACTGTAGCAGATGCTCTCAGCAGGAGATCAGGCATTCAGTTGCTAGGAGAGGCGACAGAGCAGCTGGCCGCGTTGCAAATATCCTTTGTGAATAGAGATGGAGCAGCCTTTCTACAGTCTCTCACACTCACTCCTCCACTTCTTTAGCAAATCAAAGAGGAACAATGTGGGGACGTTGACTGTGAGACGCGACGTGCTCATATATCCTTAGGGTAGGCACCTGATGGGTTTTCTGAAGGTGGGGAGCACATTATCCTCTTCAGAGGACGTACGATGGTACCATTTGCACTACAGGAGGAGGTGTTGAGGGAGTTTCACACTTCCCCTCTAGCGGTACATCTAGGAGTGACGAATATGTATCAGGACCTTAGACGACAGCACTGGTGGCTGGGTATGAAGAAGGCGGTAGAAGAGTTTGTTTCACGATGCCTCACTTGTCAGCAAGTGAAGGCAGAGCACTAGGTTTTAGCAGGCTTGGTTCAGCCCTTAGAGGTCCCAAAGTGGAAGTGGGATGGGATATCCATGAATTTCATGATGGGACTTCCATGTACATCCAGAGGACATGACTTTATCTGGGTGATTGTTGACCGACTCACCAAGTCGGCCCACATCCTACCGATCAGAGAGCAGGGCTCGGTAGAGAGCTTGGGACGCCTCTACGTATGGGAGATCATACGGATTAATGGTGTGCCATCAACGATCATCTTCGATCGGGATGCCCATTTCACTTCTCGGCTATGGAAGGGCTTACAGGAGGCTTTTAGGACGCATCTTCGCTTGAGCACTGCCTTCCACCCACAAATGGATGGCCAGACTGAGAGGAATATTCAGACTCTTGAGGACATGCTCCGTACATGTGTCCTCGACTTTGGTCGCAGCTGGGAGGATCACTTTACCATGGTAGAGTTTGTATATAACAACAAATACCACTCTACCATCGGGATGGAACCTTACGAGACACTGTACGGCCAACCTTGCAGATCGCCTCTGTGCTAGACTGACCCAGGGGAGTCAGCACTTGTAGGACCAAAGATGGTGCAGGCTATGACGGAGAAGGTGCAGATCATCCAGGAGCAGATGAAGACTGCACAAAGCAGAAATAAGTCCTATGCTGATAGGAAATGGATACCACTGGAGTTTGAGGATGGCGACCACGTATTTCTACAGGTCTCACCTCGATGAGGTCTACGGAGATTTGGATGAGGTGGAAAGTTGTCTCCGTGATTCATCGGACATTTTCAGGTCCTCATCAGGGTAGGTGAGGTGGCTTACCACCTAGTTATTCCACCTCAGTTGCACTGGGTGCACGACATCTTCCACGTATCTCAGTTGAGGAGATATGTGCACGACCCGTCCCACATCATCGACCATGTGGAGATAGACATCGATGACGGGGAGACATTCATAGAGGTTCTAGTGGAGATTGAGGATCAACATGAGCGGGTCCTATGAGGACGGTCGATTCCTCTGGTGCGCATTCGCTGGAAGCATGGGAACCTCCAGGGGATCACATGGGAGCGGGAGGCTCAGATGCGTGCTCAGTACCCCCATTTGTTCCCTTAGTATGTCTTGTAGATTACGGGGACTTAAAGCCCTGAGGTGGGGAGAATTTAAAGACCTGGAAGTCCTGTGGAATTTTTTTTCTAAAATACATGGGAGTTTTACGAGTTCGCAATTTCTAACGGCATTTGATTCTGAAGCCTGGTGCGCCCGAAATCAATTTCTGAAGTTTTGTTCAAGTACGTTCAGTAAACGTAAGTGCGGGATCTTGTATCTTTTGAACTGGTGCTCAGAATAAAAATCTGAGAACACCATTGAACTCACAACGCCTGTATTATCTTAAGGGGACCTTTACCTTAGTTGCGTTTTAGTGTGTTTGGAAGTTAGTTTTTTGGGTTTCTTAAAAAAAGTAAAATAAAAATAAGTGATGGATTATTTTTATTTATATGGTTAAAGTTTTTGGGTGGTGGTTATTTTCTCCAAAGGGAAGTTGGAGGTGGGGACCACCCCCACATAACCTCCCATGGGAGGATATTTTGTGGTGGGGTCCACATGATTTCAAACCCCTCAATTCCCCTTGAAACCCCACTTTAACTCTTTAACTCCCCCTGAATTTATTAAAGCCACCACTATTCATTTAATTTGGGTGAACACTCCACCTCCATCCCACTTAATTGTGCCAACACAATTAATTAATGTCCGCATTAATTAATTTGAGTGTTTGAATTCATTTGAAATGCATGGAAAAATTAAAATAATAGGGAGCCTATTATTTTACTTTGGCTTGGAGATTATTCTTTGGAAGCTTGGGAGAACTCTTGAAAGGATGACCCTTTTCCAACAAGGAACATGAAGAAAATGAAGAACGCCCATTATCTCTAAAAAAGAATGCACCATCATCGACAAAGAATGAGGACGACGCTTGAGCCCAGAATTGGTGGCGTGTGATGGGCGCAACATTCGATGACGTCTTCGAATTCTTTTTCTGTGCCTTCAACAACGTACTACAAATCGAGGTAGGGGGATTTGATTAATTTTAAATGAATAAAATTATACCCTAATTATTCGATGAATGCCTTGGTTCATCATTGGATATATGATATCATATAATACGGAGGGCGCAGGCCGAACCAACACGGCCCGACGTCCCTCCGTTGGTTATTGTTGTTTGACATCGGAGGCGAAATCGAAAGGGCGTGGTGCCGTCGCACTGCGCCGGAGAAGAACCATGGGACAGAGGAGGTGGTGGCGTCGGTGACCGGAAGTGGTGGTGACAGTGGTGGCCGCGCGCCGACTACATTAAGGGAGACCGGTGGCCACTCAGGCCGCCTGGACCGCGGAACAACCGGCCGACCGATCCAGCCGATCCGCGAGCAGGAGCTGCGGCGCACGAAGGCGCTGTGAGGAGGGAGACCGCGGCCCGTATCCACGGGACGCTCGACCAGAGAAGAACTGGCCAACCTCATGTCGACCGAGCTGGAAGAACCGGCCGACTACAGCTGGCCGGGCAGAAGGACCGCGGTGCCCGCAGGCGCCGCGCAGAGAAGACCGCGACCCGCTTCTGTCGGCCACCCTGCTGGGCGAACCGGCCGGCCGCCTGCCGATCGGGATGGAAAACCGCGGCGCCCGCATGCGCCGCTTGGGAAGGACTGCGGCCCGCTGTGTGGGCCGCGTGCACTTGGAAAAACCGGTCGACTGGGCAGGGAGAGGCGGCGCCCCTTAGCGCCGCCGGGTGAACCGGACCGGCCCGCAGTGCAAGCCGGGTCCGCAGGTGGGCCGCGCCCCACCGGGCCGAGTCGACCCCCCAGCTGGGTTGGACCCACCAAACCGGGACGGGCCGACCCCCCTGCCGGGTCAGACCCGCCGAGCCGGGTCAGGCCGACCTGCCACAGCCCACTGGGCTTGACGTGCCAGACTCGACTTCGCTTAAATGCGAATATCTTCAAGACTGCCAGTCAGAACGACGTGCCTTCAGTTAAACTGGGACCCTTACGACGAGGCGGTACTTTTGCGACACTCTAAGTGATTTTTGGACAACTTTGGAAAATGACCGGGTTTGGAATGAGCGTAAATCCAACCGGGACCCTGGAACGGAAATGCCAATAACACTCAAACCGTGCATCCGATTGACGCGTTGTCTGTCGCGTTGGGTTCATTTTGATGATACAGAACTATGGGATACGTCAAATCGAGACTTCATGATAGTTGATGTATCGAAACTTGACTGAAGGAGTGGAACCTCCCGGAATCGAGCGTGCTGTGTGTGGGAACCTTAGAGCTGGCTGCAACGACTACTGTACCGGAATCCTACATGGGTTCGATGTAACGTCCCAGACCCAGGTGCCACGCAACGGGTTCCCCAAGCCCGGTTCTCCACGTGACCTCAAGCACATTTCCCCAAATTCCAGAGGCTATCGACTAGCAGCGAGGGCCCATGTCTGATAGTGGAGAAACTATGCCCTCATTTGTCAAAGTGTAGCGCAGTGGAATACAGTATAAACATACAACGACAACGGAAGCAGTAAACATACACAACTGAAATAACTACAGCAGTGGATATAAACAATAGTATATAAGTGATGATGCTACATGTTTCAAGTTCTATAAAAATATCCAGAACATGTTATACATCAATACAGTACAACAGAAAATAGAGTACAACAAAACAAAGCAAAATAGCTGGCAGCGGCATCGCGAGCCTAGGCTCGGTCCCATGCCCTCCTACTCCTCAGCAATAGTCAAGAACCTGTATAGGGACTCTTTCCCCTATCTACACCTGCAGCAACGTAATCTGTTTGGACCGAAAAGCATGACCCAAATAGGGTGTGAGAACTATATCTCAGTAGGCACCCACCAAAGGCCCGTTCCCAACTGCGTGTAAGCATGCAACAACAGTGTGCAGTAGTAAAATGCAATAAAGTAAGAAGTACTCAAAAGTAACTAATTACCAGTTATATTTCCATTTTATTATCCATTTAATTTATTTAACTTAGTAAAATTCTTATGCTCAACAGCACCAAGCCCTCAGGCCAATCAGAACCGTGCCCTCAGGCTAAAATAGTAACCACGCCCTCAGGCTTGCCCTCAGGCCACACAGAATCCAACCCGCAGGTATTTCCCTCAGGCGTAACAGAAATTTCCCTCAGGCATAGGAAGTGTCGCCCTCAGGCATAGAAGTCAAGCCCTCAGGCACTAAAGGTTGCCCTCAGGCGGAATAATGACAGCCCTTAGGATAAAACAGTCACACCCTCAGGCTAATACAGTACAGTGCCCACAGGCTAATCACAACAACGCCCTCAGGCTAAACAGGTAACCGGGCCATGACCAACAGGTAAACAAGCAGTAACAAGCAATTCCTCTCAAGGAAATTCTACAATTACTACTTTAAAGGCATACCCTTGGGTATCCTGGCCAAACGGCTAAACAGTGGAACACACCCCCGGGGTGGTTCCGGATCCAAGCAACGATTCCAACCAGAAATTTATTATCATAATTAAATACCTAATCAATTATAGGTATTAAATATAGAAACAACCTCAGCCACACGACACTCCAACATGGGTTCGTGGCACAAAAATTCACAAAACACACAACATTTGGAAAACTAAACACAAAGCCACCTACCTTATACGCCAACAAATGCTATACCCGAACGCTGACTCCAGAAACGCCCAAGATGTAGATCTGAAAAAGAAAAAAACTCATTCAAACGTAAATAACTTACGTTAGGAGAATAATTGGCAAGAACGATCCCAGGAGAGGAGATGGATTACCCTTGCGGTTCCAACAAGATCGTCCGAAGCCGAAACGGATTCCAGACGGACTCCCGGAAGATCTTTAAAGATCCAACCTCCTCCTTTGGCTCTAAAATGGCTCAAACGCCTCCTCTGCCAAATGAGGAGGCTAATGCCTATTTTAAGTCATAAAAACAAAGTACACACCGTGTACTTATGAGTACACTACGTGTACTTCTTTCATTTAACTGTTCATTTGGCGGCACCGCCACACTGTTTATCCGTCGACATGAGTACACGGCATGTACTCTCGAGTACACGGCGTGTACTGTCGTCCAGCTGGCGGCGACACCAATACCTTACTGTTTAAGCCTGCCAACTGACTACACAGCGTGTAAGGTACCACTACACGACATGTAGTCGGTTCCTACACCCTTCGTCACTGGCATGGCTACATGCCCTGTGTACTCATCCCAACACGGCCAAAAGTAAACGACGTGCGGATAAAGTACACGACGTGTAGTTCCAAAATTCAGGATTTTCCCCCATTTTCCATATTTTCTCAAAATCACTTAAGGAAAAGGAAAAGAAGAAGCCCGTACCTCTAAAATAAGAACCAGGTTCTTACAAACTTCCCCCCTTATAGCAATTCGTCCCCGAATTGCACTTCCAAGGGTGGCGAAGATAAAACTCAGAACAGCTCTGTACACTGAGCACGTACGTTGGCCTCAGGCTCCCAGGTCTCATCCTGCACTCGTCCATGCTGCCATATCACCTGTACGAGAGGAACTGACCGGTCTCAGACAACCTTCCTGCTCCTGTCAATGATACGGATCAGATGCTCCTCAAAGGACACATCATGCTGTAGCTCAACCTCCTTTGGATGAAAGGTGTGATACAGGTCTGAATGGTAGCGACGCAACTGAGACATGTGGAAGAAGTCGTTCATGGCTCGGTACCGCTGTGGTAACTACAACCGATAGGAAACCAGCCCGACTCTCTCCAGAATCTCAAATGGTACCACATACCTCGGTGAAAGCTTACCCTGTATCCTGATCTGTTTGTGTCCTAGCCTCGGCGAAACACGCAAGAAAACCTAATCTCCGACCACAAACTCCAAAGGTCATCTGCGGTGATCAACATAAGACTTCTGAAGAGACTGCGCGGTAGCCATCTGCTTCCGAATCAACTGGACCTGGTTAGATGTCTCCTGGACGAGCTGTGGCCCCAGTAAAGCTGCCTCAGCTGCCTCTAACCAGCACAAAGGTGACCGGCATGGCCTACCATATAAAGCCTCGTATGGTGCCATCTCAATAGTCACTTGAAAACTACTATTATAGGAAAAATCGACTAAGGGTATATGCTTCTCCCAAGAGCCCCCAAAGTCTAGGACGCATGCACACAGTATGTCCTCTAGCACATGTATCGTTCGCTCTGACTGGCCATCTATCTGAGGGTGGTATGCTGTGCTCAGTAGCACCTATGTACCCAGCGCCCTCTGAAAACTCTGCCAGAAACGAGAAATAAAGCGAGCGTCCTATCTGAAACGATAGAACGAGGGACGCCATGAATACGTAAGATATCTCGGATATACAGCCTTCCGAGATTGTCCACACCGAAGTTATCCTTGATCGGAAAGAAGTGAGCTACCTTCGTGAGTCTTTCCACAACAACCCACACGACGTCATTGCCTCGAGGTGACCTCGACAATCCCGTCATGAAATCCATCGCGACATCATCCCATTTCCACTCTGGAATGGGAAACTACTGTAATAGCCCAACTGGTCTCTAATGCACTGCCTTCACCTGTTGATAGGTGGAACACCTCCTAACAAAACCAGCTATCTCTCCCTTCATACCCAGCCACCAGTATTGATGCCTCAAGTCACGGTACATCTTGGTAACCCCGAGATGAACTGCCCAAGCTGAAGCATGAAACTCCCGCATCATCTCTTCGCGTATATCCCCTGGAACCCATACACGTCCATGGAAACGCAAAACCTCATCATCGCCTATCGTCCAATTGGGAGGAGGGTCCTCACTTGCCACCGACTCCCATAGAACTAGGCCTTCTGAATCCGATAGCTGCCTCATCCTCACTTTGTCCAGGAGGGTAGAAGTCACAGCTAACGAGGAAATATAAGTCTTCCCCTGACTGTCATGCACCTCCAGATGCATCTCAAAGAACAAAGCCATAAGCTGACACTCACCACTGGCCTCCTGAACTGCCTATATCTAAGTCTTCCTGCTCAGTGCATCATCTACTGCATTACCTTTACCAGGTGTATAGGCAAGCTCAAAATCGAAGGACTGTAGGTACTCGACCAACCTTCTCTGCCTCAGATTCATGTCATGCTGAGTAAAGATATACTTGAGGATTTTGTGGTCAGTTAAAACCACAAAATGCTCTCCCAACAGATAGTGTCTCCAACAGCGCAACACATGCACAACTGCAGCTAACTCGAGATCATACGTCGGGTAATTCCTCTCATGTGGCCTCAACTACCGAGACCCGTACGCCACAACTCGGTCACCCTGCATCAAAACGGCTCTCAGCCCAAACCCTAATGCATCACAGTAAACTGTATAGCTCTTCCCCTGCTCTGGGAGTATTAGGATCTGTGCTGATGTCAGCCTTCCCTTAAGGTCCTGAAAAGATGTCTCGCAAGCTTCTGACCAAACGAACTTCACACCCTTCTTAGTTATACTTGTCAACGGTGCTGCTAAGCGGGAGAAGTCATGTATGAAGCATATGTAGTAACCAGCCATCCCTAAGAAACTCCGTATCTCAAAAAAGTTCTTAGGCTGTTATCAGGAAACTACTGCTCTCACCTTCTCTGGGTCTACTGCAACTCCTACCTCTGAGATGATATGAACCAGGAAGTGAATCTGGTCTATCCAAAAGTGGCACTTCGAGAGCTTAGCATATAGACGGTGCTCTCTCAGTGTACTCAATACGATCTCAAGATGGGTGGCATGGTCGTGTCGAGTGTGGGAGTACACCAAGATGTCATCCAAGAATACTACCACAAATGAATCAAGATACGGATGGAACACACGATTCATCAGAGCCATGAAAACTGCTAGCACGTTTGTGAGTCCGAACGGCATAACCATATACTCATATAGACCATACCTACTCCTAAAAGCCGTGAGTGGTAAATCTGATGGTCTAACACGTAGCTGATGATATCCGAATCTCAAGTAAATCTTTGAGAACACTCGTGATCCACAAAGCTGATCAAAAAGATCGTCTATCCTCGGTAAGGGATATCGGTTCTTAACTGTCAACTGGTTCAGCTTACGATAATCCATACAAAGTCTGAGGGTACCATCCGCCTTCTTCGCAAAAAGGACCAGATAACCCCAAGGAGAAGTACTGGGTCGGATAAAACCCTTTTCCTGTAACTCCTCTAATTGCCTCTTGAGCTCCTTCAACTCAGGCGTGGCCATCCTATAAGGAGGAATGGACACCGGTGCTGCTCCTGGAACTAGCTCAATATAGAAATCCACCTCACGCACTGGAGGTAGACCTGAAAAGTAGTCTGGGAAGACATCCCTGAAACGATCAACAACTCGAGGGAAATCCATCTGACAAGTCCCCTGGTCATCCAGATATAAGATCGCAATTTGGGCTGTGAATCCACCTCACCCATGATGATCTGGTCCGGCTTGACTCGCCTGAACATCCCAATCACCCTTGTATAGAAACTCCCCGCCCTCGGGTGACGTGAAACACACCCTGCGACGGTGGCGGTCTACGAAGGCTCGAAAGGGAACCAACCAGTCCATCTTGAGAATGACGTCATATCTCATCATCTACAAGACATAGAGGACCCAAAGGAAGTGACACCCTCCAACCCCAAGGGGGAACTCCTTACACTGACGCACACCAGCAGTTCTAGTCCCCAATAGAGTTTCTAGAATTAAGATATCAGAAGAAGTAGAAACACCAAGCCCAAGGATCTCCACAACGGGTACAAATATGAAACTATGTGTAGCAACCGTATCAAAAAGTACCGAAGACAAGACATAAGCTAATAGAATAGTAACTCTGACTGTAGAAGGTCTGGGATCCTGCTCCTGATGGGTCTATTGCACTGCATATGCCTGCTCAGTGCCGCGGCCCTATGACACATCCTGTCTACCCTGAGCTGTCCCGCCCTACTGCCTCTGAGATCCTGGTGTCTGGCTACCATGGCCACGACCAACATCTCTGCCTGCACGCCCTAACGTATTCCAGTTCCCCGACTGGTAAGAAGCCACTGGTCCTGCTACCACATGCGGAGTCTGCACATAAACCCTCTCACTATCCACTGGTAGAAACGCCCTACAAAAGCACTACAGATGACCCATCTTGCCGCAAGCTCGACACTCCACTGGGTCTCGTGGACACTGCAGCCTCTTGTGCCCCTCTCTGCCACACTAGTAGCACCTGATCGGGCCACCTGAAGAAGCTGCCTGGCTGGTACTGCCACCCTGAGAGAAGTCCATCTGTCTCTTCCTCTTGCCAGCAGAAATAGTACCAGTAACTGGTGCTGAACCGCCCTGGCCCACACCACTAGATTCCCGTAGGTTCCTCTCTGTAATCAACGTCTGGTTCACAATCGCATGTAAAGTAGGCAACCTGAAAACATTCACCAGCACTCGGATGTCATACCGAAGACCATCCTAAAAACGTCTGGCTCTCAACGTCTCATCAACCACCAGCACGGGTGAAAAATGATGAAGCTCCGTAAAACGAGCAGAATAGTCCATCACTGACATAGATCCCTGCTGCAGATTCATGAACTCTCGAGCTCTATCTTCCCTTAGTGTCTCGGGAAAAAATAAGTCATAGAAGACTGCCTGAATATCTTCCCACGCCATGTCTCTATGATGCTCTGTCTGGGTGGTAACATACCACCACCTCTTGGCAGAATCATGAAGCATGTAAGTCACGAGCTTGACCCTCTGCCCTGGAGGCATCTCTAGATGCTCGAAAGTAGTCGGCATCGATCCTAGCCAAGACTCTGTAGCCTGTGGTCTGCCATCCCCTGAAAACGTAGGCGGATGCTGCTGCTGAAAGATAGGTGTCAGCTCGTCCATATATGTGGCAGCCTGCGGTGCTCCCTGAAAGGTCTGCATGAACCGCAATAAGCCTTCACAGAACTGCGCCTCTGCGCCTGTGTCCGGTATAACATCTGGTGCCACATCTGGCTCTACTGGTGGATCAACTGGTAGCCCATGGCCCACCATCTCCGGAGTATAATCGTCGCCGCTCTCCTGGCGAACAACTCGCTGTCTTCTAGGAGGCATGACTCTACAAGGTCAAAAACACGCCTCAGATTCAAGATTATTAAGACTAAAAGCGAAGGAACCACAAAGGGAACAAGAGGAAGAAGGTATTCAAAATTGGCAAAACAAGACTACATGGCGTGTACACTGACTACACGGTGTGTACTTGACTTCCTTTCCCCTGCCCGGGTCCTTCTACACGGATAATCCACACGACTTCTGTTCAACAAAACTACACAGCGTGTATAATATCTACACGGCATGTACTGTGTTATTTTCCAACTACCCGTGTCGTCTGTGACACGGACGACTACTCGGCTTAACCCTACACGGTGTGTTACACCTGTACACGGCGTGTACAACACCTCCTTTCCCAGCCACATGGCTAACTGCACACGTGATTTCCTCAGACAAGACTACACGGCGTGTCCCACAGGTACACGACGTGTTTAGGGAGAGGTGACACCGGCCCGTGTTGTTAGTTATATGACCGAGTCCCCAGGTCACACTACTCGGCGTGTCTATTATTGGAATGACGTGTTCTGTCAAGGAGTTCACCAACCCGTGTTGTTAGTTACACGGCCGGACTCCGGGTCACACTACACGGCGTGCACAAAAACTACACGGCGTGTTTTACGCAAGCCCTTCCCTACCCCGTGTCGCCGCCCACATGGTTTGTGACACAGGAAGAGATTACATGGCGTGTACTCGGGGTACACGTCGTGTACTCAAAAAGTTCATTTTTCTTCCTGAACAGAAGAACACAGACGGCGTGTATGAGGTCCTACACGGCGTGTACTCAAAAAGTTCATTTTTCTTCCTGAACAGAAGAACACAGATGGCGTGTATGAGGTCCTACACAGCGTGTATTCTGGTTTTTCCAGACAGTATGCCTCAGAAACTTCCTCGGAACCCAGAAAATACAAAAAAACAACACCTAAGTGTCAAATTCCGACCCGTGGGGGCCCATACTCCCCACGAATCAAAGTTTGACATCTTATCTGTGTTATAACCAATAACAGTCAATGATCCACCAAATTACGGTCAATGGGGGCCCATACTCCCCAAAAACCAAAGTTTGGCATCCATCCTATAAACAAGCTCAAACAAACATACCATATCACAAGGAAGTTATTTATCAAATAGCTATCACAACATCATGCTTTATTAGCACAACAACTATCACAACAACATGCACATTTCTAATGCACCTACATGGAATGGAAACTATGCATGGAATGTGATATCTAGCATGTGCCTATATGATGCATGGGATGACATACCCTCATCTCATCGGGTTGCAACTAAATATAAACCATAGATAAAATATAAACAACACAATCCAAGTGCGTCACCCAACAGTGAAAAGCATATCAACCGTAAAATTGCAAAATCAACAAAATTGCAATCACGAGGTAAATTGGATTTTCCCTGTACATGGGTTAGCTACGCCCGGGCACAACTTATTACCAACTACCGTTCTGTCCTATCCCTGACTACGACTACAAATAGTAAATCAAAGAAAAGAAACTCTCCTTTGATACCACTTTGTAACGTCCCGGACTCGGGTGCCACGCAACGGGTGCCCCGAGCCCGGTTCACCACGTGACCTCAAGCGTATTTCCCCAAACGCCAGAGGCTGCCGACTAGCAGCGAGGACCCAAGTTTGATAGTGGAGAAACTATTCCCTCATTTGTCAAAGTGTAGCGTAGTGGAATACAGTATAAACATACAACGACAACGGAAGCAGTAAACATAGACAACTGAAATAACTACAGCAGTGGATATAACCAACAGTATATAAGTGATGATGCTACATGTTTCAAGTTCTAAGAAAACTGCCATGTTATAGTACAGTAGAAAACAGAGTACAACAAAACAAAGCAAAATAGCTGGCAGCAGCATCGCGAGCCTAGGCTCAGTCCCATGCCCTCCTACTCCTCAGCAACATTCAAGTACCTGTATGTGGACTCTTGCCCCTATCTACACCTGCATAAACGTAATCTGTTTGGGCCGAAAAGCGTGAACCAAACAGGGTGTGAGAAATATATCTCAGTAGGCACCCACCAAAGGCCTGTGCCCAACTGCGTGTAAGCATGCAACAACAGTGAGCAATAGTAAAATGAAATAAAGTAAGCAGTAAACAAAAGTAACTAATTACCAGTTATATTTCCATTTTATTATCCATTTAATTCATTTAACTTAGTAACATTCTTGTGCTCAACAACACCAAGCCCCCAGGCCAATCAGAACCGTGCCCTCAGGCTAAAATAGTAACCACACCCTCAGGCTTGCCCTTATGCCACACAGAATCCAACTCGCAGGTATTTCCCTCAGGCATAATAGAAATTTCCCTCAGGCGTAGGAAGTGTCGCCCTCAGACACATAAGTCAAGCCCTCAGGCACGAAAGGTTTCCCTCAGGCGGAATAACGACAGCCCTCAGGCTAAAACAGTCACGCCCTCAGGCTAATATAGTATAGTGCCCATAGGCTAATCACAACAACGCCCTCAGGCTAAACAGGTAACTGGGACATGCCCAACAGGTAAACAAGTAGTAACAAGAAATTCCTCTTAAGACAATTCTACAATTACTACTTTAAAGGCATACCCTCGGGTATCCTGGCCAAACGGCTAAACAGTGGAACACACCCCCGGGGTGGTTCCAGATCCAAGCAACGATCCCAACCAGCATTTTATTATCACAATTAAATACTTAATCAATTATAGGTATTAAATATATCAACGACCTCAGCCACATGACACCCCAACATGGGTTCGTGGCACAAAAGCGCACAAAACGCACAATAGTTGGAAAACTAAACACAAAGCCACCTACCTTATACACCAACGAATGCTATACCTGAACGCCGACTCCAGAAACGCCCAAGAATGGCATAGATATGATGAAGAACAAAACTCATTCAAACGTAAATAACTTATGTTAGGAGAAGAATTGGCAAGAACAGTCCCAGGAGAGGAGAGGGCTTACCCGTGTTGTTCCAACGAGATCGTTCGAAGCCGAAATGGATTCCAGATGGACTCCCGGCAGATCTTCAAAGATCCAGCCTCCTCCTTTGGCTTCAAAATGGCTCAAACGCCTCCTCTTCCAAATGAGGAGGCTACTGCCTATTTTAAGCCGGAAAAACAAAGTACACAGCGTGTACTTCTGAGTACACAACGTGTACTTATTTCATTTAACTATTCATTTGGCGGCACCACCACACTGTTCATCCGTGGACATGAGTACACGACATGTACTCTCGAGTACACGGCATGTACTGTCGCCCAGCTGGCGGCGATGCCACCGCCTTACTGTTTAAGCCTTCCGACTAACTACACGGCGTGTAAGGTACCACTACACGGTGTGTAGTCGGTTCCTACACCCTTCGTCGCCGGCATGGCTACACGCCCCATGTACTCATCCCAACACGGCCAAAAGTACACGGCGTGTGGATAAAGTACACGGTGTGTAGTTACAAAATTCAGGATTTTTCCCCATTTTCCATATTTTCTCAAAAACACTTAAGGAAATGGAAAAGAAGAATCCCGTACCTCTAAAATAAGAACCGGGTTCTTACATTCGACAACGAAGACTATTATACCAGAATCCTACGTGGGTTCGACAACGACGTCTACTTAACCGGAATCCTCCGTGGGTTCGACAACGATGACTACTGTACCAGGATCCTCCGTGGGTCCGATAGTTCTGACTTCTGTTCCTGTATCCTGTGTGGGTCCGACAGAGTAGCTGGTCCTGTATCCTGTGTGGGCCCGATAGCTTAGTTGGTCCTGTATCCTGTGTGGGTCCGATAGTTGAGATGAATCAGTGACTACATCTGATCATCTCTATCGCTCTACGAAATATGTATACCTGTGTGAGCTGAGTTGTTTCTTTCAATCATTATCATCGATGTGATTGACCTTAATTCCTTTGTGGACTGGGCTGTGTTTGGGCTCGAGAGTTGGAGTCATGCTGTGACTGGTAACTTAGGTATATGTATGGGCATATACATAAGTGGGGTTGGTTAGACTTATTGAATGTATCTTTCTTCTATGGTTTATCCTTTTTGGATTCTGGGAGACCTTCTGGGGTCTCGGGGTCCCTTATTGAGTATTGTTATACTCACCCCTGCACGGGCTTCACCCACACCTTTTTGTATTCTGTGTAGATGACAGAAAATAGTGATCGAGGGTGAGGGTGACGGACGGAGGCTTCTCGGAGCTGGACTAGACGGGATATACCACATGGACAAGTTGATCAAGTTCTATACCTACCCTTCAGGTAGGATTCCTGGGCGGATGATCCAGGAGCTGTTTTCCCTTTTTACTTGTACTTGTACTTGTTGTTTAGTTGGGTTTGTATACTGGCCCACTTACTTTCAGCACACCTTACTTTTCTATTTTAGTACTTGTTGCCTCTTCTTCTTGTGTTCAGACTGTGTGTGTGTTACAGGTTAAAAGGCAATGCCTTCCCTTTTTATTGGGATTACACCTTTGGTGCTAGTCACCAACCCCTGGCCTATGGAAGGCGGGTTTGGGGTAGTCACGGCACGAGCCCCGAGGACGGGTCGTGACAATATTCTTGAGGATATGAGTGACACTTCTGTTCACTACATTATTTGAGATTAGGATTATCCATTAGGAGTAGTTGAGTTTTATTATAACAATAGTTATCAATCTGCAGTCATAATGGCTCATTTTGAGGTATTGTATGACTGGTGTTGAAGAAAATCTATATTGTGTTTGTCAGATATTGGTGAATGTTCTGTAGGGTGACTAAGCATGGATGAAGATACAACATCAAATATTTAGTTGATTATTAAAATAATATTGATAGCACAGAGATGACATAAAATATATACTGATCTTCATTGTAGGATATTGGAATTCATAGTTAGTGACTGTGAATTTATGAATGTATCACATCAGGTTGTTCATTGGTGGCTTAGGAGGAAAAGGAAACTTACTCAACATTGTTTTGGGACCTTTTGAGGATGTTTATTATATGTGGAATGTTTATTACCATTTATCCCTTATACCACAAATGAAATATATACATAATGTGTTTCATGTATCTCAACTAGGAATGTATATATATGAACCATATCATGTTGTGAGATAGTGTGATATTAATATTGAACCTAATTTATCTGGGACCAAATGGAAAATCAGGATATTTTATTCTAAAACAATGCATCTTCTTGGGAGGAAAACAACTTATTTTCGAGTTCTATGGTAGAACAATTCAGATTTTCATGAGGCATTTCAATATAAATATTCTATATGAGAGAAGTGGACTCAAACTTTAAATATGGAAGCCTAATGATATGATTTCTAGGGATAGAATGTTTTCATGGTGGGAATATTGTAACATCATGTTTCCATCCAGAAATTTTAATATTAAATAATTTTAATGTTTTTCTTTTTATATTTTTGGGAATAGATGAGAAGGAATTATGAGAAAACATATAATGTTGAATTTATATATATTTTGGATTATCATAAAAAACCTACAAGTTATATAGACTTAATAGAATTTATATGGAATCTAATTTGGTTAAAAAAAATTTAAATTATAAATTAATATTAAAAACTATTTTATCAAACAGTGATAAGTATTTCTGTGATTTTGGGATTTATCAATTTCACAATGTGTAATTGGGTTACTTGTCATGTTATGTCCCAATTTTTGTTTTTTTATTATAACCTTGGATGTGTTTTCTTTTCATTGTACATAGTTTTAATTTCCCACAACCCAAGACCATTATTATGAGACATTAGATCCCTCAAACCATTTTGGGTTTGTTTGATCTTTTATTGGCGATTTTTGTGGTTATGGTGTGACTCACTAATTATGAGTTCTGCCTATCTCTTACCCTTTTTATATAATCATCCTTGGTGGATGATATATCATAATGGAAATTATGGATCTAAAATCTATGATTTTAAATCATGTTTCAAGGTTATCTTCTTAGTTCATCCTCAACTTCATTCTTGTTGGCATGTTATGTTGCTGGAATTTTATTTTTGTGAGAAGGGAATATGACACCATTGTGACTTATAAAATTTGATTATCCATGAATTTATTGATTTAATTTTTGTATTTAAATTAAATAATTTGAACTATTTTCCATTTCTTTATTGAAAAACCATTTCAATTGAATTGGGGAATTGTTATGTGAAAATTAATTTCTTTCTCTAAATTGGGAAAACCTCTAATTTCATTGAATTATGGTGTATTTGAAAAATTGTGGAAAAATGTAACTTGAATGGTTGAAATTAAATTATGAAATTTATTTGTTGAAATTTATTTCAATGTTGTATTTGAGAAAATGGATGGAAATGGTTTTTTTATAGAAAACCAGTGGTTTTATTTGGGAAAACGGTATTTTAGATTAAAACACACTGTTTTCTTTTAAAATGGAAAATATTTTCTTTTGAAACGGCAGAATGGGATGAATTTTATATTTAATAACTATAAAATATATTTCCCATTATTTTATTACTATATCACATGAATGACTTGGTATTTAGTGAATTATTAAAATAACACTCTTTTGATGCTTTACAATTGAAAAGGAACTAATGAAACCTGTCACATCCTCGAAGGGATGATGATGAGTCTCATATGACCAGTGTCATATGGACGTGTGAATCCACATATTATTACGATCACCTTCGACTGTGTGAGGATCCTATAGTATGGAATTATTGTACCTTTTGTAAGATGACTATGTTTATCGCTTATTTATATATGATATAAAAAAGTGTGTCAATGTTTGTAAGAAGTTTTACATTCCTAATGAATTTTTTTAAATGTATTATATAAATTATTTATGAATCCATTTGTTTAAATTTTTTTCATCATTTGAAATGTGAAACATGTAATTTTTTTAATTATGAATTAATCTTATATACATATTTATATCCACATGAGATAATTAATTAGTTAATTATGTATTGGAATCTCTTATTGAATCCTTGGTGATACCCTAATGTGATTTTAGCCCACGCCATACCTATGCATTTGGAAGTTTGTAAATTATCTTCTTCCAGGTTCTATAAATGGTAAGAACTCATTTTTGGGTTGTAGTTATTAATCCATGGGGCTTGGAATGTTGAAGTAGTTGCGACGTTGATTTTTATCCTATTTTTCTAGTAGTTTTACATAGTACATTTGGGTTGTTTACCTATATTATTTCTGGTAAACTACACTGTGGGGAGTTTTCCGTTTTATTCAAAATGAATTGTTTATATATTTTCACAATGTAATTGGAAAAAATCATTTTCGTTGTTGTTTGGTATTATTCTTGGTTCTAGTATCCAACCCATGGAGTTTTGGAATGCCATTCAGGCCATGGAAGGACTGCCTCATTTATTGGATTACCAGGGTTCCCAAACTAGTTCATGACAAAGGGGGTGAGTATATACTTGGTAGTATTTCTGTAATTACTCCCCAACATATTCCATTATGTAAATAATTAATAGAAAATTTATATAAAATAGTTTAATGTTAATTTTACCATTTTAATCAAAAAACATAAAAATTTACTAGGAACACATTTTCCAGTATAAAACAATTTTACAATCATTTGGAACACCCATTACTATGTCTCAACACACAACACGCATGCACGAGTGATAGTTATATATTCATGAGCTATATATATTTTATCATCCTAGTTATCACATGATGACATATTTCCATGTTCTCCAATATCATATACCCCTTATCTAGGGTTACACATTTGTATGCCAACAATACACTCCCTTTATTTCTTACCACATCAAATGAAATGAATTCATACCAATAATGTATTTTAAATATCGATGAAAACACATTCTTTATAAATCCTTTTAATACATTAAGTAATCTTAGTAAACACATTATATAAAACAATTGAAATCGTTATTTTGAAATAATTATTTTAAAATTATAAATAAGTCTATAATTTCTTAAAATATAACCATTTATTCTATATTTTAAATACAAAAATCTAATGGGATTACTTCTACAATCACACAATTATTTAAAAATGATTTAAAAAATCATATTCTAATATATAATCCTCTATTTTCTGAACCATGTAGACATAATATATAATCCACATACCTGAAAAACATTAGTTAATATAATGAATATCATAATATAAGTTCAATATCAAATAAAAAATAATGTTCCCATCACTATATCAAATAATATATCATTATAAACCATTAAAAAAATTATATCTGTACAAAATGTACTAGATATATGTTCTAAGAGATGTAAGATCCTTGATCATATAGTGAAAAATGATTAATGGGATCTTATCAATGAATTTAGTCCTCCAATGCAATTTTATTCACCAAAGAATCACACCGAATCGAAGGGGTCATCTCTCACACATCAGATAAAATGGAATTTTATTTATGAAGTGGTTATGAAAAAATAATTTATAAAGTTTCTAAATTATATTATATAAAAATTTTATGGAGGTAACACTTTACGCCACATTATTATGTAGCATGGTTTGTTAAACCATGCGACAACTATATGGATCTACTATCTTAACTCCACACCTCACATAGTAGGATTGAATGGTTAGAAAAAACATTTAGAAACCATGAATTTAACATTTCATGGAGTTGAATTGTTTCTTATAGTAATATTTATAGTTTTTCAAACCCATATGCCAAATATGTTCCTTTCTGGATCACTCTTTAATCCCATGAATTGAATTATATAGATATTACAAGCTTTGTACTAAAGGTGAACAAACCGTGCACCTAAAAAATAGACTCTAAAACATATTGAAACTCTTAAATACCTCATAAACATGACATGAAATTTATATAGGATCAAAATCCCTGAATAATGAGTAATTTTCATGAATCTTGTGGCGATATATTCTCACCACCATCGGACATTCAATCCATGGAATATAAAAATTCATTGTTATCATGGAAGTGTCTAAGAAATGGATTTATAATTTCATTTTCACATTTCCACAATTTATCCTAAATCTAAAAATGATTCTATTAAACCTATATTAGAATAATTCTTTTACCATTAATGATATTTTCTTTACTATTAAAAATCCATTTCAAATCATGAATTATTGTATGACCTAGCTCTAGGTCAACATGATCCTAGTGAATCACCTTTTTGGGATGATCTTAGAATTTATCTAATGAAGATGCATGAAAAAAATATCCTTGAACTATATTTTGAAAGAACATACAACTGATATTCTGCCTCACAATCATTATATTGAATCTTAGAAGGGAATGTTTTTTGGGATAAAACAATACATATCTAAAAAAATTAAAATTACCATAACGTAGAGAGATTCTCATGAACACCTAGTAACTCACATAAAATTATAATGGTTCTTGATGATGATCCCCATATGAATTTTATTGACTCTATAAAATCGACATTCCGTGTCAAATCAACAAAATCATATATATAGTTTTTTGAACATCTCAAGGTCCATTTAACGAGGTCTCTACTGTATCCACCAACAATTGTGGAGAAAAATAAGAAATCACAAACGTTACTTCAAATTGATCCATATGTATTGAGTCATGATAGATGTTACTATATGAAGAATACAATAAAGATATATGATCCTCATAAGCGCCACTAAAATCCATAAAAATACCTTGGAATTTCAACACTTGTATGGATTATCCTATTTGGCTATCCATTATTCTTAGGGTGACAATTCATACTCATAGGGAATTATTTTTCAAGGTATTCATTTATAGATTTCAAAAATCAATATGAATATATGTGTTGTTTCCTAGATACAATAATAAAAATAAAAATATGAATCCTTACAATTTTGAGAATGTAGATTTTCAATAATTTATCCCAATAATTAGTTTTATGAATATTTATGGAGTGTGATGAATTTATGAGGTAATCTACAGTCACTAATACGAAATCTTATTTCCTATCCTTCCTTGGTAGATCTATTATAAAATTAAGGCCATATTATCTCATTTCCACCCATGAATCGGTAGTGACTACAATATACACATATGCCATTGATTCATTACCTTTATCTATTATAGTAATATTTATCTTGTGACATAATCATACGTTGATCATTTCATGAAAACCAACAAAAAATATTCATTAATGACATCGTTAAAATTTGAGATTTCATTGATGAAGAAGCCATCTCAAATAGTTGTAATATCTATGATTATTTTACTCATAAGACAATGGTAGGACTATCTAAACACAAAACCATAACACTAATATCCAATCCAACATCAATCCCTCTATTTTCTCCCCACCATTTATTTAATACAATATAGTAGAAGAATCATGTTCATAATACTATGAAACTATAACCTGATCAAACCACTCATGATAAAAATAAATTGGAATTAAAATAGAAACATTAAAATAATCTATAAAACCCAAATGGAAATCTATTGATACTAACATTAGATTCCCCTATTTTGAAGCCACATTATCCAACTGAGCATTCATCTTCCTACCCAATGCATCAGCCATAGAGTTCAGATTGTATTATATATATATATATCAAGATTATATGAAACATCATCAGATACACCCATTAATTTAATATAGATTAATTTAAAATATCTATGTGATAATATTTTTTTCAAACACTAATGATTTGTAAAAACTATTATTGTATAATCAAATAGATAATGGATCAAATAAATTAATATGTTGACACTACCAACTAATTCCATGTTGTGTGTTGATTAGGTCATCTCATGCTTCGATAACTATTATTAGGCATAATAATAAACATGATTTCCTTTGATGAGAACATATCCCAAACTATTAACGATTCATTACATTTTAATACATAGACCTTTTGAAAATTTGGAAGCCTGAGGATCAGTTAAAATGATTGAATATTAATAAGTTATTGAGAGAATTTATTTCATTCATCATTCTATTAAAATGGACCAACATTCCTCATCAAATCTATCACTAGTGAGTTTATGCATGAAATATTAAATACAAAAATCATTTAGTATCTAACTAATCCTAGGAAACTACTTATATGAAAGGCATTCTTCAGTTCTTCCAAGGAGTTATCATCTTATATCATTTTAGGATCCATAAGAACACATTATCCAGAATTGAAATGAACAAGGAATCATAAATGATTCATGTAAACATCACAATTTCATAACATTGTATACAAAGGATGTTCCTACAATATTCTCAATAGTATTTTTATGTTTTTCTAATGATCATATTATGTCTTAGAATACACCATTATATAATCCACACGCACCACAAAAAAATAATCAATATACAAATCAATGGTTTGATTAATCAATTACCTAAGTATGGAAGATGAAATAATAACACCAAAAGGCATAACCACATACTCATAATGGTCATATAATCTACCTTGAGATATCTTAAATGTATCCACCTTCCATAATCACAATTAGCGATACACCAAGAATTTTTTGATTTTTAGGAACCATTAGGATCAAATAAATTGATAAAATAGATCATCATTTCATTATAGGGTTTACAAATTAAATTTAATAAAATGGTTAATAATATGGTAATCCAATCAAAGTCTAATAGTTCTATACACCTTCCTTACAAATAGAACTGTTGCTTCTCATGGAAACATTATTGGTAAAATATAACCTTTTTATTCCAATTATTCATACTAATGTTTTAATTATAATATTTTAATTTTTTCAATCTAATAAGATATACGTGGGATTGTATTGGACCCCTATATGATCTTAATCATAAAACCCACATGTGTTTTAGGTATCTTCCCCATTAATTATTTTAGTAAAAAAATATAATGTTGTATCCAATATTTAGAAAATCAATTTTCCAAATCTAATCCATTGATTTTAATTTTATATTTTCCAACATATTAGTGATTATTATAACCACCGATGAAAAATGTCATATTCTACATTCATTTTCATCCCATTCTCACCGAATGAGATGTGAAATACCATATAGAGATGTGATACTAACCTTTTAGAGATGATATATGATGCGAGTATTGAATTATGTCAATAAATTCATAAACCAAATAAATTCATGTATATCTATATCAAGAATAGAGAAACATAAATGAAACTCATCCCCATCAGTGGTTATAGAAAAATCATTACACATATATGTTCAATAGTATCTTTGGAAGAGATTATATTAATGTTGAAAAAAATATGGCATCATCTCCACATAATACCACTTATGATCGGAAAACATGATTATAAATAAACAAGTGGGTTGAACCCTATCAAATAATGCATGCATAAGGGTATAGTTTAAAATAATCATTACCCTCATTGTAAAAAAAGAATAATGATCATCTAGATAACTTTCATAGAGCTATAAAATTTCATAGACATAGAATATTTCTCATTGTTTCCCAATTTAGATTTCATAGGTTGAGGAGTCTAGGTGTTTTAATAATCACCATGGTTCACTAGATTTTGATGACAATATTTATTCTAAATTTATCATGAAGATTAATCATAATATGCTTGTGAAATATTTGATGGTCTCATGGACCAAAACATGGAGCACTATGACAATGGTGCTAAAGATGTCCCATCTTACCTCAATTCTGACATACTCTTTGTGGTGTTGTAAAATATCACATTATATGGTGGAAATATTGAAATTTTTAACGTCGTGATTTATTTTTCGATTGAGGCTGATTGTTTATTGATCACTTGCTCTAACTCTTAGGTGTAATAAAACTATGGATGTTGGTTTCCCTTTTTATATAAAGCTAATAATTAGTGTTCCCACTTGTTCTTATATGGATTAAAATGTTCCCCTTAACTATGATTCCAAATATATCTCTTTATTACTCTATATCTCAATTGACCATCTTCATATAATTCACTATGTAAATCATAGAAATCATTGAGAAAATATACATCCTCCACCCAAATGAAAAAAATTTTCTTTAAAAAATTCATTGGAAGAAATTTTAATGGAATAGAAGAAAAACTTATTAAATTTATCTTCATAATCTATCACTATATATTTATAGAACTTAAATCTAAATAATAACGTTGTTCTAGAAATTTAAATGGTTTTTGGATTCAATAAATTTTTAAAAAATTCTTAAAAATCCTGCAATGTCAAGATTTGGTCTAATTTATTTTTAATTTAAAATTCACACGATTAGCATGCCTATTCAAACATTATATTTATTTCAAATTATTCTTTGAATGATGATGGTTCTCCAAATAAATAAGAAACTCGAATAATCTGATTCATCCAGAATTATGATTTTTTCATCATAGAATACCCCCAAATAGTGGGTGAATTCTACTTATTTAATTGAATATATTGATACCCAATTAAAGCTTCAACATTATTATTACACTTATCCTTGTCCGATATATCATGTAAAATTCTTTTAACTATTTGTTGTATCAATTTTATCTTAGGAGAGTCCAAATTTTTAGTAGCCTCTCCCAATTGATTTCTCTAATGCTTACACAATTCCATTCATTATGAATAAAATAAATATTCATTTATCCTCACTAATTTTAATCCAAACTAATAGGAATTATAATTTTACACATCATCAAATATCACAAACATTTTCTTCTAGAAGTCAACCATTTAAATAATTTTTTAACCATTTTCAAAAATAGTAAATTCATGTTAACTTTTTTTTTCAAGAGTTTAAAAAATCATCAATGTTTTCCATTTCTTAATTAATCTAACACAAAATAACAAATTTCTATAAAATTGAGAATAATTTCTATCCACAATTTTCATGTGTCTCTCATATTCTAAACCCATGGAATAGAGATGAATATTCCCCTAAAAGTATCTAAAAATACATTAGTAGAAAAATACTATGGTAACATTGAGTTCATAATAAAAATGGTAGTTACACATTTTGTGTTATACATTTCATGTTCCCACTATATTAAATCTTATTATCATCCCAAAAGATATATTGATACTACTTCCAACACATGGAACAAATAGAACTGATACCATTTTCCCCATAAGACATTTGATGAAACCATGAGTGATACTATATCATATGAATATGACCAATCATGTTGATACAATTTATAATATCCCACCCCTTATACATTGTCTTGAAGGGTAAAGGGAGGATAATAGGCTTGATGTGAAATCCAAAATACATAGCATACTAGTAATAAAATACAAGGGGACCAAGATAAATTGGTAGATGGTTTGTGCTAAGAAAGATAAAAAATAAACACTATTTTGAAAATAACCACCCAACCCACTATATGATGCATGAGAATATAATATAACTCCAAAATAAGGAAATCTATAAAGTAATGTAATGTAAAAGTGGAAAATAAAATACATCATCTACAATCTCCAAAAGACCATCATACCCATTACTCTAATGTGACATCAAATAGAGACACAAGGCCAATACAAGCATAAAATACACATTCCATGCCCAAAATATCAAAATAACATCACTATAGTGATGAGATACTATAAATTTACCTATGCCTCTATATATTAATTCTAAAAATTCACAAGAGATCAGAAAATAAGTGGTGATTCTAATATCAGTTGGATTACCCCCAATAACATCCAAAACAATTCCACTAGTAAAAAACATAATAACATAATTTAAATACAATAGTTTAAAATTATATTGAAAAATGAATATCAAATCTATAAAAATTGTGATGGAAACCATTTTCAAGTGTAAACCTATTTTTCAATTAAATATAACAACCATAGCCATGTATCCAAACACACCCCTAATATCTAGGTGGTAATTCCATTTCCGCGAGTGGTATCTTGTCAATCTAACCAGTGATCACATGGTAATTATTTTCCATCTTCACCAATGGAACATGCCTCCAATATAAGATAACATACCTGTACCTAAATTGACCACACCACTTACTTACGGTCACATCAACAAAATAAACTCACAACAAACACATATACCTATTATGCACATCATATTTTCCTTATAAAATCTTTTAATTCATTAAATAATCGTAAGAATTATTATGAATCAAAACAAAATAATTATTTTAAATTCATAATTTCAAATTTATAAAAAAGATTATGTTTTCTAAATAATACATAAATTTTCCCAAATTAACTATTCATAACCACAAAGGTATTAAATCAAGAATAATCCATGGATTTCAAAAAAACATGAAAAAAAATTAAGAATAATTAAGCATTCCACTTCTATATCTCATGGAGATAGGAGATAAGACACCTACATCTCAAACATTGGGAAAAAAGGAATACACAATGAAACTACATGATCTGAACAAAACCCCCAATCTTATAAAAATATTAAACATGATTTCAATATTAAAACAATCATAAAACATTTATATACACATAATATATAATATTAATGGTTATAAGGGAGATAGAGAAGAACTTTGGATCTTTGAAGAATGAGGAATAATGAGGACATACTAGCGATTTGTGTCTCCAACACACATTTATTCAGCTATGGATCACTCCCAAAATCGAAGGGGAATGTTTAAAATTCTGTTATATAATATGAATTCACATTATAGAGGGATAAGGGATTAAATGTTGTTAAAAATGAGGAATTTTATTATATGAACAGTTATATGGTGGGATAACTGTGTGTAGAATTGTTGAAAAACTTAGTATGTAAATCATTGTTCAATCTGTGGGATACAACTTTCTTAACACCTCACCTCCCATGCTTGTATTACATGATTAGAAAAAAAAATCCACCATTGTTTGAATATTCATAGTTTATTCTAGTCATTTTTTGAAACTATTCACCAATTGTGTGGCTTCCCAATGGCCACTTTCCTTCATTTCATGGTTTTACAGAGACGCTACATATTTTAAACTAACCATTCACAAACCCTTCACCTCTATAAAATCCTATAAAACATTACTCAAACCATTTGAAAGTCTGAAAACATATTTACAGTATTATATTGACACAGAATACATGAATAAAAGGTTAAGTACATAAAAAAAGGGGTTATACAATATTAGAATCAACACATATAAAATGATGTAGTATTCATGAATTTTGTGACAATTAAACTACAATAATTTACTATTAAAATGTAATTATAATTTTATTCAACTATCTTTTAATTATTTTATATCATTTTGAACTTATTGAAATTACATTTCTATGATTTTTTCATCACATTAGAATCATTGGGACCATCCTATTTTCTATGAATGATAAAATCATAATGTGTAACTTATTTATTACCAAAATACATAAATTTATTCCATGATAATATATCATCATTCATTATACATTGGATTTTTCTGGGGAACTGAATGTAGGGAAACATATATATTCTTTCCAATGAAAAGTTTTTTTAAAAATAATGTTTTAAATTTGATGATTATTATGTAAAATCATAATAACACTTTTTCATCATACTATAGTAATTTTATTTGATATAAAAATTAATAATATTTATATTTTATGGTTGAAATTTTCTATATAGAGACCAAAAATTGTTCAGTTTGTTAATAACATTAATTACTATATTAACATAAGGTGGTTTCTATGTCATAATGGTATTTAAAAAATATTGATGGATTTTTTGGTATTGGTGAATAACATGTATGAATCACAATGACATATGAAACTAAATATATAATAAAAATTTAGCTATTTGGGTCTTTAATTCCTCATTAAAATATAACAAGATAATATAACCATTATTTTCTAACCAGTTATGAATCCATATATTGTAATATCATTATAGATAAATATAATTGAAACTTGAATATGAAGTAATTATTTAGAAGACACATCCTACATGTGAACGCCCACATTTAAAATAAACTAAAAATATTTTTTTCAAAGGATTCATGAACATTTAAATATAATTTCATGATTAAATTTGACTATATGATTATTTATTTTGGAAATTAAATTTTTTTTCTACACATAATAATGTATGGAGGTTATAAATGTGAATGAAAAATGACACAAAATAAATAATATAAAGATCTAAACATATAAATTTACACTATCCCATATTACACTAAACTAAAAATTATGTAAATAAAATAAATACTACAATATCGAACATAAAATATTTTTTACTAATAAAACCATATGATATTCCAGTTTATCATTATCCTCATTTAATTTAACAAACTAGGAAAAGATCGGTCCAAACAATGGAATCCCTAAAATTTATCAAATAGAAATTTGATGATAAAATCATGAATTATAATGGGATTTACATAGTTAGGAGCAAATCACTACATGCATATCTGAATCATCCTTGTGAAGAAAGTATTGAGGAGATCTGTATGACCACATAGTGATTGTTTCCATTATCTCTCTCTTTTAAAATGCATAATCCACTTGAATTTCTTCCCTATATAAATTTGAACCCATGATGTGATGATGATTCATATATTTAAGGTAGTTAAACCATTAAGGAATCACTCTCTACATTACATTTATAGTTATTTCTTTGAGTTCTTGAACATCACATTCTAAATCAGACTCAATCCCTTTAGTTTTACCATTTTTGTGGATAACATGTTTAATATAATAGAAAATGGCCCAAAATTAATCCCCATATGAAGTTTTATGTCCAATAATGTTTAAAAAAACATTAAAACCCCATGATGTGTACGAAACAAAACTCCACATTCCATGGGTCAAGGCGTGATATTGGTGTAACTTTCATTATTTAACTTCATCATTAAGAAGATTGAATCGATATAAATAATGTACCTTATCACCATGTGATTCCTAGATTTTCTTAGAACACCATGAAGGATCAAGATATTATAGTTAAGAGCAATGTTATGAATTTACACTATCAATATTTTAGTATCAAATTTAAAATACCTATGCACGGCCCTAATACCTACATTTCATCAAACATGAAAATATTAAAAAATGATATATTAAATCATATGTTCAATAAATTTTTTGGAACAAATATATTGTTCAATCAACATGTGGATTTGATTTAGAAGAAACAAGTTCATTGATCTCAATTAGACATGGGTTTCATTGTTTAATCAATATATTCATTTTTCTTATGTGTGAATTTTATTTATTGAATACATAATCAAGTCCATTACTATAATTTTTTATAATGATTTTTGGGTTTCTTTTCAACATAAGTAAATACATAACTCTAAAAATTGTGAAGAAATTTAGTTCCTTTTTTAGAAATTCAATTCAAATTTTCCCATTGATACGTTAATATAAAAACATTTATCCTATACATTTTACCACATCACTAAAATTAATGATTCCTTTCACCATCCATCAATATTTTCATTCTATCAACCTTATAATTATAATTACAATTGTAATGTGAACTTATACAATATTCACCCAAAATCAACCTAAATTCATTTCTATGACATTGAATGAATTTAAAGTAATAAAATATTATATTATATATTCTATTTCATTCATTGAAATCATCCACTAAACCAAATTTATTTTTCATGTTAGTGTAATAAAAGTAATAATTAATAGTGTCAAAACATCATTAATGATATTATTACTCAATTAATCCAAACATAACCATGGTTTATTAATATAGTAATAAAATGTGAAATGAATAATACCTCTTGAAATAATTATAAAATGATAGATTTAATAATATTACAACACATTTTTATACTCAGTAGGGATTAGTTCATTAGCTCACTTTCATCTTCTATCCATTATGGTATAAAAATTAATATATTTTTTTCCACTAATAAATTTAACCACAAATAAGTTCCATCATAATGATAATAAATTTTTTTAATATATAAAACTATAAATACAAGTTATATTATGAAAAATAATAATTTTTTTATAATATTATGTAAATTTGTTTTCATTAAATGGTAAATTTTCATTGAATTTATAGTAAGGTGAGTAATGTTGGTATGACTTATGAGGTTATTTAACAATTTTACATATTTTAAAAGTATTGAATTTATATTAAAAAATTTATTATGGTTTAATAAGTGTTTAAATTATTAATGATAAATATATTTTAAATTTCATGGCTGTGTTTTAGTAAAATAATTTATTAAGACGAATTAATTTTATAACACTATATTAATTACCATAATATATGTCTGTGTTATTATATTTTTTGATGTTAAATAATGATCTATATTATAGTATATTATTATTATTATATTTTATTTGGGTTTCATTTTTTTGGAATATTTTTTACTGTTTTCAATAATTTTCTTTTGGAATAATTTTATTGCTCAATTTTTACAAGGAAATATTATCTTGGAAAATAGTAACTATGTTTGTTAAAATTTATTTTTTTATTTTATTGATACATTACATATCCTTAAATGAAAAATCGATTACATCCACATGTTTTATATATGAAATAACATTAGTTAATGTTTGAGATGAAATGATATATAGTGTCTTGATTATACTAAATTGAACCATTATTTTAAATTAATATTACTTGAATGATGATTTCATTATATTTTTAAAAATACCACCATTTTCAGGTATATGAACACTTGGTTTGGTTAATAATACATTTCCATAACATACATATTTTATTGGTGATGAATGAACACTATTTTAGTGAAATAACATGTTTTTTTTCAATTGGTTAGGTTTTATATTATATGTATTCAATAGGTTGAATTTAGAATTTTTATTTAATTTAATATAAATAGGATATTTTTTATGTATTTTTGGGGAATTTAAATTATTTTATTTTGATTTAAAATATGCAGTATAATTATAATTTATTGTTTAAATAGATTTAAATGTTTTTACATGAAAAAAACTTCAATATTTATTTATTTTTTCTGATCACATTCCATTAAGCACAATATGATACCACATAAAACAGATAATTATTATCAAACAATATTGAAATATACAAAAAATAACTAATATTGAATTTCAAATACTATATTCATTTAATATTTTTAATCACCATCATGGTTATTACAATTGATAAAAAAAATTATATGGAAATCAATGATACCAAATTTGTGATTATTTGTTAATTGAAATAAAAATAATAAATGAACAAATTCATAGCACACTATTCAATTAAAAAATAAATAAAAACATTAAATTAATTATTATATAATACCCTATAAAAATTAATATAAAATAGTTACATTGGATTTTGGTATAATTTTAATGTCTGAAATATTAATAAAAAAATAGACGACATCCAAATTTAATATGCATTAAAATATAAAAATTAATTAAAATGAATGATGGTTTGATGAACTAGGCTGAATAATGACATAATAAGATATATATTTCTACATAATATATTGAAAAAATTAAACCTACAACAGACACATTTGATGAAGGTATAATTTCTTGTTTATTTTATACCAAATATGGTTAAATTGGCAAAATGATGATTGTGGGAGGATTTTTCTTATGTTAGTTTATTGATATTGAGGCTTGTTCATTAATATAGTAGAAGAATTATCTATCAAGTAATGTGAATTTATAAGGATGGATTTTATATGGATGAGTATATAAATTTCTTTTAAAAACTATTTAGATTGGAAACATTATATAATATTTATAAAGAAATTATATATGTTATATATCATCAATGTAACCCCATAGTTAGAGAATATTGTGGGAATAAATTTTTCATCATAGCCCACATTTTTAGTTTATAATTTTTTTCAAACATTAATATTTTAATTTTAATTTTGTATATGATAGGTAGTGCATTATGAATTTTGAGTGGAATATGTGGGAAATTTACATAAATATATTCATTATATAGATGAGTAAGTCAAAATATTTTCAATATTCACATAATTATATATAATAAAAAAATTATAAATAGTGATCTTTTATTAAATTTCTATGGGATTTTTTGAATAAAAAAATTGTACTGAATATTTTAAAAAACTTAAATTCTTATATTTTTTAAATAATGGTTAGTTACCTTATGAAACTTTATGAAACATATTTCGATTTTCTTATTTAAATCATTATAAATTACATTGATATGAAAGTCATGACTAGAATATATGTAAGGAGAAGAGAATACCTACGAAAATGTGAAACATTTTACATAAAAACATCTATAGAAACTACTATCATTTTGAAACTTTAAATAAAACCCAATGAGAATAACACGAACACAATTAAAATAAATTATTATGAGGAATGTATGATAGGGTCAAAATTTTATTTAATATTATCACCATCACATAAATTTTTATAATGAAAATTCTAATTGATTGGAATTTGGTCCCTAATGTTAATGGTAGAGAACCTATACATTAACCATATATTTTTCAAAATTATAGGAACTTGAAATTAGTTTTCTATTAGATAATGAATTTAAAAGTTTCAACCAAATATTAAATATTTTTATTTCTTAATATTTTACATATATATAATAGTTATTGTTTTCATTTAGGGACTTATGTAAAAGATAACGTTTAACCAAAATGTAATTTTATTAATGGTTACATTGATGTTTAAAGAATAACAATTTATACAAGATATTTATATTTTATGGATAAATTATTCACTTATATGGGATATTATAATGAAAATCCTCTACATTCTAAATGAATCAAGTAATAATTGACATTTTATTCTTTGTGTCTAGATACATTAACTACATAAAATTTTCCTTCTTAATATATAATATTTTTTCATTCGAATAAATATTTTTCACAAATTATTAATATTTTTGATCCATACAGTAAATAATGTTTTATACAAGAAGAAACTAGCATAAGAAAATGAATATAAATTGATGAGGTGATAACAAAATATGTTAAATAGATAAATGTATTACAGGTTGTGTATATACTTATTGTAATACCTATTGGTTATATTTTAATAATTTTTAATGAATATATAAATATTTATACAAATTTTTCAATATAATAAACATTTAATCACAATATGAATTACTGGTATAAAGTAGGTATTTTAGTTTTTACCCTATGATGTATGTTAGGATATTCTTGGGTTATAAAATTGTTATTTTTATGTCTCATATGATTTAACTACGTGGATTAAAAAAATAGAAGGAATAAATATCTATTTAGTGTTTTATATGTATTATTCATTTTATAGATCAATGGATTAAAAAATTTACATAATAATGGAAATTTAAATATTCTATTATTCAAAACCAAAATTTTCAATTTTAATAGAAGGGTAATGAATTATTTTAAACAAATTAGATCACTCTACATCTGGTAAATGATCAATATTTTTTATATATATGAATAATATTTCAATAATTATCATTCCAATGAAAAATTATTATATTATTTTGATGATAATTATTACGACGAGTGTATTGTTTTTTTCACCCAAAACTAAGGGATAATTCTAATACAGTTGATGAAGTTGAGGTAGTTTGTTATAGTAAGATCAGTTATGAATGTAATATTGAATTTATTATTCATAATTATATTGAAAATTTATGTCATGTAATGGATGGAGAATAAGTTAATGACTAAGTGATATTATTGATGGAAGTTGATAGGATGATTACATAATATAAAAAAGAAATTATACTCTACAATTCATTTCATTAGTTTCAATTATTAAATATGAATAAAATTAATTGTTGATATAGTTTTTTTATAAAACATTTTTTTAACATTCATATTTATTAAGTTAATATATTAAATATGATAATTATTTTTGATAAACTAAATGAATAAATATGTAAATTATTTATCAAATTTGAAATATTTGATTATATGAGTTATATATTTTCCTAATTTGGTTTAGAGTAATTTCATGTGTGATAAAGATTATTGATATTTTCTACTCAATTGTTCAAGATAGTTAATTTATCATTTTTAGAAAAATTAATTTTAAAATATATCTTAGTAATTTCACCCCCCAAAAATGGGATACACATTTCGACATTATTCTTATTTATTCGTTTACTATTTAATTTATGCTAATATATTTTTATCGAAAATTTGGTTAGCTAAGGTGATACCCTCTACCATTCATAGTTGGACTAAATTACTATAAAGGTTTTATTGAAATTTCATAATTATAGTTATGTATTTTATCAGTTTAGTGTTGATTAAAAATATCGATTAATTTATATATATATATATATATTAAATAAATAAAAATAAAAATTTATTAAAACCAAAAAATTTGTTACGTAAGTTGTTTCTATGATTTATAATAAATACATTCCATAATTTTTTATTATGTTTTATCTAATAATGACATATGTCTGATTTATTTTTTATTAAGTTTTTTAAAACATCCTAATGAGTTTGATTCATTATCTTAGTAACATGGTTGGTGATGTTTTTATAAAATTTTTTGTATGGTTTTATTCATTTATTTATTGACTAATTTTAGTAATTTTTTTAAGTATATTAATTGTAAATATTATGTTATCTATTTAAAAGAAAATCACCAAATATAGCATATTGTAAGGAATATGATGAATATTAATTCCCACAATGGGATATATAACGGGATCTATTATAGTATATAATTCACGATGTTTGTAATCATATTATGAATTATAATAATAATTAAAACATTACATAGAGTGTTTTATAACATCAAATCTTGTATTGTCATATTATGAATATTGGTTTTTTATAGGTTGATGGTTGTAAAAATTTCATGTGTATTTTAATAATGAAATAGATTAGATAAACCTTTTATTCTTATATATCAAAATTTATTGAATTATAGATAATGTGGGGCCATTATGGCCCACTTAATACTACACTTCCATAATTGGTACTGGCAATAATTACCACTAATTATTACGAGAAATATTTAACTACAATTAGTTATTTAGTGAATTCATTAACCAATGATCTGTGTAGAATATAAATAAATATATCCAAATATTTATAATATGTATTAGAATAAAATTCAATTTTTTTTTTGTTTTAATAGATCTAAAACTAGACTCTTAGTTCCGTTGTTAGAAAGATAATCTTTACATTTATGGCTTTGATACAGATAAATGTGATAGAATTATTGGCCCAAAACAAACTATTTCAAATAGAAATATTTTAATCATATAAATATGATTAGAAATATAAAATTTATATTTTCATAGATTAATCAAAAACCATTATATAAAATACACATTTTATCTAGATATAAATTTTAATATACCCAATTTTTTATAATTCACAATATATCTTCAATAACTCATGTAAACTAATTCACATGCATAATAGTTATTGAAAAAATTAATTTAACATCATATATTATACTCTTGGGATACAAAAAAAATATTATTGGTGAGCATAAATTATATCTATGACTATACATATGTATTAATAATTTGTAATCGGTCCGAAAATGATGATTATAATGGTATGAGAAAAAATTCATGGGGAATAATAATTAAATTAGAAAAATAATTTCCATATAAACCTATATAATTATGCACTTGATATGTAATAAAAAAGGAAAAAACATAGGAGGAATTAGAATCAATTACAATGGGCAATGTGATGTCAAACAAGAAAAATATAACCGTTAATGAACATAGAATAAAAAGAGAAACATATTGGTATCTTATAATAGTGTCATCAACACCAATATAGAATCAAAATTAAAATTACATGAAAATAGATAAATAAATAAGAGAAACCATCATAACTAACTCCTTCCTTCTTTCCATTAATGACAACAACACCACCTAATGCATTGTAGATCTATATCTTCCTCATTAATTATATATTCTATATCTGGGTCCCATGTCATCATGTGGTATATCTCTCCCACCTATAATCACCAATAATTTCAATGTAATAAATATGAATTTAACATGATGAATCATTAATTATTAAAATTATAATTTTATATCAACTTTCATTCATTTAAAGCTTCATTTACTAGCTTAAAAATATGCATCATGGAAATCTATTTAAAATAATCCTTAGGAGACATCAAGAGAAATAATATAGATTGTTTCATCATAAAATATAAAATATTATGCCATATAATTATTAATATATATTGAAACATTGTAAATTACCTTTACAAGTAAAATTAAAATAATTCCTTAAAAAGGGAAAACAAAATTTTATTTTGGTGATAATTTATAATAATTTCTATAATACTAAATTAAAATATTTTCTTTGAAAATAACCACAGAATCATATTATAGAATTATCAACATAAAAAAATTTCAATACTATTAAAAAATTTATTATTTTTTATAAACATTAAAAATAGTCTATATCATCAAACAATTTTTATATTTTAAAAAGTTACAAGTGTAGAAAATGATAATAAAATTCAGTTTGAGTTATTTTAATGGAATCATAAAATCATGTAAAATTAAATAAAAAAATAATTTCTATTTATTAAATAAAATTAATGAAATAGCATAATAAAAATTTAATAATATATTAGTTATTAGGATTTAATAAATTAAAAAAAATTAATTAAAACCCCTTTTATATATATTGAGAACCAATAAAACATTTAATAAAAATAACATATTAAGTGAATAATCACCTTGAGTATAAAAAAAGGAATCACAGTATTTTTCAAGATTAATTGTATAATCCTTGTAATTTAATACAAGATAATAAATCCAAATATTTATCAATGAAATATATTTTAAATGAGTTATTATAATATTGTAAATGTTTTCAAAAAACATTATATTTGATTTGATATACAAAACAGAGCACTGAGATTATACGAACCATGAAATATTATTATACTACTATGTTTTTAAAAAAAATACCCATTTATTTTGAAGTAATACTATGAATCAAATTATTTTATAATAAATATAATGGTGATATTAAGAAAATATATTTTTCAAATGTTTATGACATAAATAGTCAATTATTTTTAATAGGAATTTTTCTTGAAAAACAAGTTTTCTTTAAAAATTATTTTAATTTGTTTTTATAATAAAATAATATTATATTTTTTAGCTAATAAAATATATGAAAATAAAAAATAAATAAAAATTTTAAAATAATGAAATAGATATAATTTTAGGATGATTTTTTTTCATTTTTCAAGAATGTTTTAATTTTCAATGAATTGTTAATGAAATTGATTTTTCTTGAAAAAAAATATTATTTCAAGATTTAAAAAAAATTATATTTTTTTAATAAATTATAAATGAAAAATATATTCTATTATAAAATTTAAAAGAAAACTCTATTTTTTCGAATTAAAATTGTAAATGAATTTAATAGAAGAACATTTTTATACATAATATTTAATTTTTCAGGAAAACTATTATTCATTATGTTTTATCAGTTTCTATTTAAATTAAATTAATTAAATTATTTGGATTTAATTGTAATGAATGGATTCTGTATTTGGAATCAGAATAGAAAAATTTATTATTTAGTCCACATTTATATTTTCATTAACGAATATAAAAATAGTAAAACATTCCAACCACGGTTATGGTTAAAAACATCTTTACATTGGGAATATTATAAAGAAATATAGTCATAAATAATAATTTTGGTTTATATATTCCATTTATATATATATAGACCATATCACTTATAATCCTCAGAGATGATCCATCTTGGAAAAATATTTCATGATAAATTCATTAATATATTTTATTATTTTTTCAAACTAGATGTGTTTTATCTCTTTATCTTTTAAACGGACACCACATACCCATCTTCGTTACAATTTAATGAGAGAAATATACCTTCCAAACCATGAAAATATCTTTATAAAAAATCTATATCCATGTTCTATCTATTTTTTCATCTAAAAAGACAATGTCTATAGCACTTAATTAGAGGTAAAATAGTATCATCTTTAAGCGAAGGTAATCATCTTAACAAATATTTTCATTTTACAGCCTTGCGATCTGATGATACTTGTTTTCCCTAAATGATTTACATGTATATCTATAAAATTGGAAACATTGAATATATATAATACTTATTACATGAAATTAATCATGTAACATAAATATATCATCCTCTTTTATACCCTTTAACCATTATGGAAATGATAACATTTCATATCTGCACCCAATACCTTCCATTTCCACATTGTTATGCGATTCATTTACGATGTCCAAAATTAATTATTGAATTTATAAATTATTATGTAATGAAAAAATAATATTTACAGTATTAATATCATAAGGGATATAATATAACTATATCTTATCAAATGAAATAATAACTTCTATGTGAAAAATTCATAATGAAATGAAACAATTACAACATGGAAAAATTGTATCAATGAAATATTATTTAAAAAATGTGTAATAAGATGATATAACAGAAACTTATGTGATATTATTATTATAAATATGAACCTCATATAATTAAATAAACAGATTAAACCCATTATATAAAATATTAAATCAGTTTCATGAATTGGTAAGTGTAAGGTAAGGGGTTATGTCTCGATTTCCCCTCAATTAATACTTGTTTGGTATTATATACCTATTTGTTTTTTGGTGTGTATACACTACACGCTTATATTATTTAAAATAAATATTAATTTATTCTATATATCTAATGTTTCATTTAATGATTTATATTTTATGGAGTTTCTATATTTTCCTATTGTTTTAATTCTTTTGGAACATGCAATAAGAAATATAATTTTTAATGAAAAACAAATCATATTTATTTTTTATAATAATCATATTTAATTTAAATGATTTCAAATTTGTATTCTATTTTTCTTAAATAATTGTTTTTTAAATCCGTACATTTTTATATGAATTAAAAGGAATCACCCAATCATTTAGAAAAAGTTTGTTTCATCGAAATGATTAAATTGAATATGTTTTAACTTGAAATAAATGAACAACCATTCCAACCATCATGAATAATACTTACATTAAAAATTATGTTAATAATTTATGAGGTTATTTTTAAATGATAAAAACAACCTTTGAATTTATGTAAATTTTTAATAAATAATTTCTCAAATGACATGTTATTTTTCAAAAGATTTTCTGTATATTTTTATTGTATTTCCATTCAACAAATAAAAAACCCATAATTTTATTCAAAATATACTTAATGAAATTTGGAAATGAAACAATCCAAGATATATTAATTTTTGTGATTAAATTTTATTGTAAATTAAATTTATCTTAGATATTTGTTTTATTCTGGATATATTAATTTTCTAAAATATAATCCATTTCTAAAAAATGTAGATTTCATTTTATACCAAATAATTGTAAAATTTTTATTCTATACTCAATATAGATATTTGTTTCAAGAAAAATATTTTTATAAATAATAATGATCATTCAATGAATAAATAATCCAATGAAAATAAGGTAAATGGATGTGCCATGTTATTGATATCCACTTGATGCAATGTTAGGTGTAATGAGACAAATCAGTTATAAAAATTATAATGGTTACTTCCTATAGTTTTAAAATATCTTGTTAATGGTATTTATAGAAGTGTTATCATGATTTCTATGATCATTACTTCCAATAAATATTATTTTTATTTCATTTGGAATTAATAATATATTATCCCTGAGATAACTACTTTTATATTTTCCATGAATTCCTTTCATAGTCATATTATTTTTTAAATGGAATGTTTATTAAAATATATACATTTTAATATTGATTATGGGTAATTTAAAGCTGATAGATTCCACTTTAAATAACCCTTATCGAGAATTTTATGTCAGCCTTATTTTTTTACATTCACAAGATTATGTAGATGAATTCATGGAATTATTGTCAATGGTATATATCATTTTACATCGTTATGTTTTATATTTGTTCCCTAATAAAAAAAATGAGTTTCATGTATTTGTATAGTTATACAAGACTATTAATATAATCATTCATTTAGGACTTGATCATCTATATTTTAGAAATTTTAATAAAATAGACACTAACAATAAATTACTAGAGTTATGGTTTACAAATTGGTATCAATGCATTTTTAATTAAAACCACTCAAACTAGATAAATGAAAAAATATATTAGATAACACTATTGTTTTCATTTACGATAATTATTGAAGAACACCGTATTGTTTTTGAAAGATTCACCTTATTTGTTTTACCTAGAAATTCATCCTAGTATCGATAAAATAATTGGATTTGGATCCGATAAAATGTTCCTATGGGTAAAAACACCGTAAAGTGTGCATCATGATCGACTTTAGACCTACCAAGTATAAAACAATGAGGCTTAATTGGTATAAATTTCCTCACTACTAATTGATTTATTTCTTTAATTCACATTTTTTTCAAACCATTAAGAAATATTTGAGTATTTTCCCAAATAAAAGATATAAATAATTATGAGTTAAAAAAGTAATAATTTTTTAATTTATGTGCATAATTACCATATTTTTTTAATTATATAATTTTACTCATAATGATATGAACTTATCCATTAATCCTTTATCTAATTCTTTGTTTTATGTTTGTGATGTTACAAATTTAATATGGGGGTGATCCTCAGCATTAGGGTGGGGTGATGGCCATGGTTAGCAGTGAACCACATTGGTGTTAGGGGATTCATAATCATGTTTCAGAGTGGATGGTGGATTCATTTAAAATAAAATAAACAAAGGTTCCACATAGATGAACCAGGAATGATGACTTGGTGTTATTCCATTTGTGTTAGTTAAGGGGAAACCATCATCATGTAATGGTGGTTAGTGACTTCATAGGAAACATGATATCGAGAATGAAAATTTGGATTGGAAACAACTTCCCATGGGAATTTGGATATTGTTATTATGGTAACCATATTGTATAAGATGGATCATATATATATTGAAATTATTTGGTATGGTTCCCCACAGTGAGGGGACTGTCAACTTGAAATAAAATTGTTGGTTTCATTCCTCAAGTGTAGACTCAAGGTGCTGTGAATAAATTAGAACAAAATATATAGGAATACCAGAATAGGAAGGATGAGAGGGTATTAAATAAATGATTAATACCAGAAAATGTGAATCTCTTCAAGGGGTTATGATAGATATGAATCTATTCATGGTGGGGGCTAGGTCAGATGTAAATATATATGTTTGAGATGGGATGTTATAGTTTAAATTGGTAAATGGGGCCTCAAGATCATGTTCATAGGCTATGATTATCATACGACTATGGTTCATGTAAGGGTTCCCCCTCACACTAATTAAAAATGAATATTATCAATAAAATAAATAATAATGTATGGCCTTCTATATTTTAGGAAAATATAAAATAATTATCAAATTTCCATTATATAGACCTGGAACAAGAAAGTAATCTTATCTTAAATACACATGGTTATTATTTAAATCCCCCTTTAGAGTAAATCATTACAATAGTATTCGATGATGTGTTTATCATTAACATATTTGTGGATCATACTTTGGATATGAAAATAACCTTTGTGAATGAAGCATCTTATTGTTATAGATTTTGATTCCCCTATGTTTTACCATTTAATGTGTCATAAGTCATAAAATTTTAGTGTTATTATAAAAAATATTATAGCTAAATAAAGGATTAAGAATCTTTGGATGATATTTCTAACATTATTCTGTGATGAAAAAAATATAATACTGTTATTATATTTGTGTAAGGGAAACACTAAATAATTGTGGTTATTGATCTAAAATACTAGAGAAGAGGATGAAATCAACTTTATTTAATTGATGGATTTTTTATTATTAATTTTTAATAAATAATTGCCTTGTATTAAACAAAGGGAAATGAATATAACGTTACTCATCCAAATGAAAATTGAGGATGAATGTGTTGTTCATTTTGAGGATCCCTTTATGAAACTAAAATTGAATGATATATATTATAGAACTAATATTTAATTTATGATTTACCATTAATTTTTATTGAATAATCCCAATCTCGGATTGGAAATAGTTTCACAAGATTTTTTTCCATATGATGAAATTGTTTTATGTTCCATTAAAATATAATACAAATTTAATAGATCATATATATTGATTGTAAATCAAGAAAATTATATTTATTATAAACACCAGGTAAAATTTAATTCATCAAATAAAATAAAGGCGATGAAATTTAATTCCAATGAGTAATTTTGAATAGAACTATTTGTAATTGGATTTTAGTGTAGAAGATGATGAAACTAGTATTAGGAAAGTGTCATATGGATTATGAATGTAAGGTGAAAAAACATTACACTTATATCTTGTGATTAATGTATAATTAATTGGTAAAATTTCTGACCAAATATCTTAGGCAACAAGGTATACTACCACATAAGAATAAAATAGGAGAAGGTATAGTATACGTGATCACTATAGTGGAAATTGATGTCCCAAAATAACTGGATGTTGGTATGTTAATCATATCTTTGAATTTGAGTAATTATTTATTTGATTGTACATCCTTGAACTCCAATATATATACCCTATTTTCTATGAAAATAATACATCCCCCCTTCATCTTATGAAATGATTGGTTAGTTATAACTCCTAGTGGAAACCACTCTCCTAGAATGATGTGTCATGATGATCCCATTATGACACATGAACGTGCCCTATCTTCTAATATTATTATCTTTGTAATGGTATATTTGGATAAAATATAGGTATAAACATGAATTCATAATATTATGAATAAAATTAATTGAAGGTGAAGAAAATTATGATTAATAAAGAATAAATGGAATTCCAAATCATTAGAGGGGAATATTAATCATCTGATTCATTTCTAGATCAAACTCTATTTACCCGTATGATATATATTTTAATATAAGAAGTGTATTCATATCCTAGTGATGAAAAATTTAATCATAAAATTGAAGATGTATATATTTTAAATAAATACATTGATTTATTTCTTGGGAAATTAACTGAACATCCACTATAGGAAGAAGTTTAGTTTTTAATATATTTAATTACTTATGAATTTTCATTATCAATGAATCCCTATAGAATTTCCACAATGGTGTTAGTAAATTTGAAGAAAAAACTATAAGAGTTTAGAGATAATGTATTTATACATCTCTAGGGAGACCCTGTTCTTTTTTTAAGAATAAATATTCATCTAGGAGGTTATACGTTGATTATATATAAATCAAAAATGTTAAGAGAATGAATTAGTATCCTATACTACAAAATTATTACTTATTCGATCAACTACTTGGTTATCATGATTTTTAAAATATTTTCCTTATTTTGGGTATCTTAAATTGTGGGTAATTAAGTAAGATATTATAAATATATTATTTCAAATGAGGTACTCAACAAACAATTTTATAGTAATTCTCAATAAATTGAAAAAACCCTATATTTTTATGGATTTACCGAATATATTATTTAGGTAATATCCTAATAATTTTTATGTGGTATTAATTCATGATATTATAGTTTGTTCTAAGTGGGATGGTGACCCTGATAATCACTAGAAGATCATTCTTGAGGGTCTTAGTGGGAAGGATTTGAAGATAAAATTTAGATCATTTTTATTCTGTATTTATAATGTTTTTTTTTCATGGAAATATTCTATCCATGTATAGAATATCAGTTGTTACTTTGAAGAAAAATGTATTCAAATAATGTATTCCACAAATGAACAAAACTAATCTACGTAGTAACATTTTATTGGTAAGATACTACCATTGATTCATTCAAAATATTTCTCTATTGGATAACCCATTAATAGAGATTACACAATAAGGGATTGTGATCCTATGGACAATGGAATGTGGAGAATATTTTTATGAACTTCATTTAATATTTTTCAATGCTCTGAAGATGATTATACCACTAGTAAAGGATTTATTTTTAATATATAGTGATGCATCAAGGAAGTTTCTTGGTTGTTTTATTTTGAAGATTGATATTTCTATGTCATATGAGTTTTTATAGTTAATGAATAATGAATAGAAATATACAAATCAAGATCATTAGTCAATAATCATAATCATTACATTGAAAATATGGTGAAATTATCTCAATGATGAAAGATGCGATATATACATATATCATAATAGTCTGAAACATATCATTTCACAAAATGTTCACCATATGAGGTTAATATGATCATTCAAGATATTAAACAAATATGATTCCTCAATACACAATTAATCATGGAAGGAAAATAAGGTAGATAATGCAATGAGTTGGAAGGGTGATGAGGTTCATCCAAATATTAGGAAAGATGGAGATCCTATGTTCATGGATCTCGTAATGATTTATTTGATAATTATTATAGATAGGGATACATCATTGATGTTTCAAAGGACTTCAAACACATTTTTATTGGAAAAGATAAAATTTTATTACCCAATTGATTATAATTTTCAAATATAAACTCAAATATATGAATGATGGAAAATTTGGAGAAGATGTATATGAAGACTATAATTAGAAACATGGATAATTTATTTGTATCAACTTATAACTAGGATGTAAATGGATGTATTAGATAATTATCATAACATTTATTTCTCCATACACCATGGTAAAACAAATAGGAATAGTGATTTGAAGGATCAATTTTTTTAGGATAATATAAATCAGAATGTAGTGGAATGTGTGTCATGATTTTTGGGGTTTTAATGGTTCATAGTTGAGAGAAAACATCCCATAGGGTTCCTATAACCTCAAAATTTATCTCTATTAATATTAAATGATATCAATACATATATTTTCCCTAGACTGAAAAATAATCCAAGGAATATTGATACAATATGGGTAATTCTCTACCACTATAATAAAATAAAAATTTAATTTATACACTATAATATTTACAAAATGCATAGCTTGAACATCTAAATATTAATGGATTTTTTAAAAATTATAGTGATCCACATTCAATTGTGCTTGTTCATGATCCCTGTTTTACATTAATATTCTAGAGAAGTATTCAGAAGCCTTTGGATATTGATCATCATTTGAGAGCTACAAAACATACACAAAATAATTGAATGTATGAAATGAATATCAAAATATTATAAGAATGATGATATCCCTATCACATGTCATTCATGCTATATAGGATCATTGTTTACCTTTTTTTGTTTTTTATAATGTAATTTCTTCGAGTCAAGTATGAAAATGGCACTATATGCAAAATTTTATGGAATGAGAAACCGAACTCTAGATTGATGATATGAATATGGTCGTAGGATGTTTCTATGCCCATAATATGTTTATGACAAAATATAAATGATAAATACTATTCAACTTTATATTAAATTATATTAGAGTAATATAAATGGATATATTGGTAACTAGATTAATGATTTGGAATTTCATATGGGAGAAAACATTTTACAGATGGCATCTTTATTGAAGGGTGTTCTAATGGTATGTAAAAAAAGAAAAAAATCCATATGTACAATATATATTTTAAAATTCTAGTTATATTTGGAACTCTAGCCTTCTTTTTTGAAACACCACCAAGCCTCTCTAATAAACATGATGTTTTCCAAAAATATTTGTTAAGTTCATAAATGCTAGAAAAAATGAAATTCCTAAACTATGAATTGATCAAATTACATAATAGTTATAATAATGGTAATATAATACTAATAATATTGAAATTAGAGACCATGGGTTAATTTATAACACAACATTGTGAGTAATGGTACATTGGATAGATCATACAATAGATGATAAAATATTGGAACCAATGGTAATTATAATAAAGAACAACTACCATTTTGTCAAAGGTAATACTAAAAAAGTATTTATATTTAATTTTTTTAGGTTGTATGTATGCAATATATTGATAAATTAAAAGAGCATTATATTCGATAAGATATACAGTATATATCACCAATCATAAATAGTTAAAAAAATATAGTTATATAAATATGAATATCAAAATATAGCCATTGAAATACATAGTAAGAATACGAATAACCAAATATTGAACTATTTAATATGGTCAGATTTAATTAAAATTAATTAACCAATGGTTAGTATAAAAACACTCAATCATTTGAAATTTCTTTTTATTATTTAAAAATGGGTTTTCTTAAAAAAATCATTGTTTCTTTTTGAGGAAAAATAGTTGAATTAAAATTTTCACTTTTTGTAACATTTTTTTATAAAATTAGAATGTTTTTTGAAATTTATATATAAAAATAATCTTTATGTGTGTTTTTTTGGATTTTTCTACAATGTTTTTTATTGAATAATGATATATTTTAATTATTACTGAATATATTATTTTGATTCATGATATTTAAAAATAAATTTTTTTTATTAAAATATTCTAAAATAATAATTTATTTCACTATATTATTTATAACTACATGAAATTTTATAAATTAATATATTATTTTAATTTATTTTAGATTCATTTTTATACATAAATTTTATTTATCGAAAAATGATTACATTCTATTTTATGGGATTAAAAATATATTAATTTATACAATTTATTATGAATGAATATCATTAAATAGATTAAAAAATTTTATTCAACATACTCAAATTTACTAATGAGGCCACTTTTATTTAAGGCCATAATGAATATTAAAAATTATAAGAAAATCCCAACATAGTTATGGTTAAAAAAAGTTCATCATGGGTTATGCTAACGTAAAAAGTGTTAGAAGGACCTATAAAAATTACAAATTTATATTTTTTGGCAATATTTGAACAATATATCATCTATTCCTCTGAAATAGGATATTTTGGATCAATATTACTTGATTAATACATTAAAATATTTTACTTATTTTTAAAATATCATGTTTTTCCTCTACCCCACTTATTAGAGGATACTCCTTCTATGTCTTCTTCACACAACATTAAGAAATATACATTGACCATCCCATGAAAAATTTCTAACCCAAAATAAATATACAGATTCTATTTATGTATTTCTTCCCAAAAGACAAATTATAAATCATTAAAAATATATACAATAGAGGTATCTTTAAGATAAAGTATTCATCTTAATAAATCATTTTCATTTTACTTGTTCATTTACCAAATAAAATTATAAAAAATAATCAAATGAAATAATTCCAATATATAAATTTTATTGGTATAACATTAGTATTGAGAAATAATATTTATCCATCTTCTTCTTCATCAAATAGAAAACAAAACCATCTCTCTATTGTATAGTGGACAACCAACTTTTGATCCGATGTCATTTTTTCCATCACCGACTCAAATATATTATCATAAAGATTTCACTAATGAATGTATATGTAATAATTATGACAAAATACATATTATATAAAATTTAAAAATAATACACTTCTTTACCCTTTCATAATTATTTAAATTAAAATGACTGTTGAGCGTACGTATGACCTATAGTCTCTATGAATAAATTCGATTAATTTGGTATTGTCAACATTAACAGATGATTCTATAATAATATATATATTAAATAATATTAAACATTACAACATTAATAACATTAAGTGAATTTTTTAAGTATATCATATTCACATGAATCAATATTTTGACGTTAAAACATTAATATTGAAAAAATAGTTAACACGTGAAATGATGTTATTAGTAAAATATTACAAACAAATCAATAAAAGGAGTGTAAAAAAGGATCATATATGATATTATGAATATTATTATGGTTATAATATAATTAAAAGAAATGTTTTATATCATTTAACATGAAATTTATTAATGTTAATGTAATGGAAGGAATGAGAAATTGGATTTTGTCTCATTTTACACTTCATTAGGTCATGTTTATAATTATGAACATGTTAATTATAATTTTGGGGAATATACTACACCCATTAGGTATTTAAAATGAGTATATATTAGTTAATTTAAATATAATATTTATTTAATATATATTATTTCATGGGAATTCTAAATATTCATCCATTTTTTGTACCATTAAAAATTCAAATAAGAAAATAAATATTTTAATGAAAAATACATATTATTTATTTTCAGTCATGTATATATTATCTCCTTGTAATTTTTTTTAAAATGTATTAAAAATTTGATTAAATGTTTATTAGTTATTTATCACATGAAAATTTTACCCATTTTTGACATTTTTCAATGATGAGTTAAAATGAATAATCCTTTCCTTTTTTTCAAATGAGGTATATAACTTGTTAAATTTTTATAATGAATATTTTATATATTAAATGACATGAACAGATTTTATTTCCATCATGAATAATATTGTAATTATACCATCCTTTTCATTTTAAAAATTTACTTATCAATGAAAATTATTTAATTTATGTTAGTACTATTTTGTAAATATGTAATATCAATATTTAATTGTTATTTAACTCAATAAATTTTTTATTATTTTATGTTATTCCATTCCAAAAATTAAAAAAACACTATTAATTTAGATATGGTACACTAATGATATTGTGAAATTATATAATCCTTGAAGTGTTCACATTTTTTTGATTATTTTTTCATGAAATTATATTTTCTTTGATATCCATATTCTTTCCATCATGGATTTGTTAATTTCTAATACTATATACCATGTATACAGATGATTATTTTATTTTATGGTAAAAAATTAATAAATATATATTTTTTAATCCATATATATACTTTTTGATAAATAAAATTATTTATTTTTTGAATTGATCAATAAATATATTAATAATTAATTATATGTGATATTATGGGTGGATCTCAGTTATTGATAGACTCTTGATACTTCAAAAGGTATCATGGGAAGAATTATTTATCCAATTGAAAATTTCTTCAACCAATTATTTTAATCTCAATTACGAATGGTATTGATAATTGTGTTCATATTTTTATAGATATAAAAGATTCAAATATTATGAATTTCCTTTATTTAATATTTATTTATTTCTCTTATCCATGATTTTACTGCGTATATATTTTCATCTAATGTCTTTCATGATCAAGTAATTATTTAAATGGAAGGTGTTTTATGTTATTTTACTTTATGTGTGTATTTTTTCTTATTAACATATGGTGTCTTAAATTATTCTTAACCCTTATAATCATTTGATTTCATATTTATTTCTATTCTCTTCCCCATGATATGAATTTGAATTCATGAAATGAGTATCAAGGCATTTAATCATTTATCTTTGTTATGGTTTATATTTTATTCCTAATATTAAATGAGTTTTGATGATTTTTTCTAGAACAAAAGGACAACATAACAAATTATTCCTTTCTTAATAGATAATTTTTTAATTATAATGCAATAAAATAGACAGGGAGTATGGGTTTCTAGAGTTTGAGTTGTTATAGATTGCCTTACAAAAAGGGTAATGCCTGAATGAAAAATATATTAAATTAAGGAACATAACCTAATTCTATAAAAAAATAATTATCCATAATGGAATATAGTAAAAATATTATTTTGGTAGTAATTACCCTATATTAAATTAATCACTGAGCATAAAATTAATTATTCATCAATAAATTGAAATTTATACCTTCAAAACCCTTGAATGTTTTTAAATTATTTTAAAAATATTTCATTAAGGTAATTGATTAAAGGACCATTAAAAATTAATTTCAATGAATTATTCATGAAATAATATCTTATTATACATCATATAGTCCTTATAAACCGAATTTCATAAAACACACCATATCTCAAAGAATGAAATGGGAGGCGATTAAACCATTTAATAATTTAATAATTTATGTTATAGTTAATCAATGAAATATTTTGGTGTACCAATTTTAAAAAATCATAAAATATTGGTATATACATAATAATAAAATCAGAGATCCTTTCATAGGTAATATTCTCAAGCATAGTCAATAAAGTAGATGTATTGCCCATGGAACTGAAATTGTGTTAAAAATATCTTACATAGAGTCCATATTTTATATTTATATCCCTTATATCCAATATAATAAACATATATTAATTATTTTAATATTTTAATAAATTTTCAATGATTATTGATATAACATTAAATCATTTATTTCAATGAAATATTTTTTTTACATAACCTGTTTTGTCCACATAAGGTGTTTTAAGGATGTTCAGTTCATAATTGAACTATGCCATTGGTAGGTAAATTGTGGATAGTGTGGTCATTATTTTATAATAAAAATAATTTTAATAATAATATAAATATTATTATTACAATTTAATTATATTTTATAACCATTTATGTGTGTTATAAAAGATAAATGAATCACAACCATTCCTAGAAGTGGTAATCAACTTGTATGCATGATAATCCTTTTAATTTTAAAACATTTCGAAGGGAATTGAAAAAAGATAATATATTATATTTCATTAATTATTAATATATCATTATAATCATACAAATTCTTTATATCCATCATTACGTACATTTAAGAGAGTTATTAAGGGAAACAATTACCTATCCCTCCATATAGGTATTAGTAAAAATATACACATGATCAATGTTTTTGTCCTCCATATGATGGAAAAGTAGGTGAAAAAATGCTGAACCATATTCATAATAACATTTTAGTATACATGATAAATTAATTTCTTTATATAATTATGGATTAATATTATTTCACATTAGTACCAATATATACTCCAAAAAACTTGACTAAGATAATATAAATATATCATCATTATAATAGTGGCATTTTGTTATTTTATCATCATGGTATTATGAAGGAAAAAGATAAGTTAAATTTTAATTTCTCAGTTATGAATATTACCTCATATCTAGAAGACCACTACCATCTAACAAACCCAAACTTCTAGGATGATATTTTTGTGAATCAAAGACCCATATGATGTGATAAATAATTTTAGGATGTTATTTGGATAGGTAATGTCTATGATAATAGGCCATTGAGTTTTTATATGGGATGATAGTTTGTTTCAATTTATAATAGATGATAGGTTTACTCTTCGAATGAAAAAATGTATTAAATTAAAATTACATAATTTTCATTTTCATGTCTATAAAAAACAATATATTTTAATTAAAGGATAGATATATGTTGAAATAATATCATAAAATATAATTTTGACATGTATAAAATATGTTTTAACCCTTATCACTTTTTACGACATGTTAATATTTTAATTGTTATGATGATAGAATATTTTTGCAGTATATGTGGTCAAAAAAGATAATATATAAGGATAGGTTACCCATAAATAGAAAATGTATTAAATTCCTAACCAAAAACCATTTATACATCCATATATATTATATTTTAAAACTAAAATCATTGGATAAGTTATTATTTATAATAAAATAACATTAAATAAATTTTTATAACTAAATAAATTATTGAAAATTTTGAAATATTAGATATAATGCCTCAGAATTCTATGTAAAGAACATATTATTTGAACGCATGTATGACTTGCCACACCAAGAATGTAAGGGAATATAAAATCTCGAGAATTTATGATACAAATACTATATTAAATAAAATCAATATATTATGTAGCATAAATTCTGAAATACAATATGTTTTCTTTACTTTCACGCAATAATGACCTTGTTCGGTAACCTGTGTTACACACAAGACCTACTTTTACCAAACAAAAATATATTAAAAAATATTATTAAATAATATAATAAGATATGTACTTTCCATAAAATTAGTGTTAATGTATAATATTAACTAAATATTTAATATATATGGTTTAAATAAATATAAAATGTATTAATTTTTTTAAAATTAATCAAAAATCAATATAAGAACTAGTTCACTATAAAAAGATTGTTTTTGTAGTAGAACCTTTTTATTCCAAAAATGATGTTTTATCCAAATGAAATAAATTAATTTTAATTATATAATGTTATTAATGTAATATTTATATTATTTACTCAATAAAATATATTTGACATTCATACAACAGATTTCATAAGCATAATATGACAACTAAATGAATATTTTGCAATTTTTTTTTCTAATGGTAATTTTACCACTGTTTAATGGAGAACCTATTTTAAAAAAAAATTTACAAAATTTAATAAATAATATATTTAGAATATGAATTATTTGTTTAATTTAATTTTCAAAATTAGGATAGGGTAATTTTTTGGTATTTTTCTGATATTTTTTTTAATATTGAAACATACTGAATTTATTTTTGAATACTGATTTTTAATATAATTTATTAATAAGAATAAATTATATTTTAAATTTGTTTTAATTTCACATTATATAATATGACCATAAATTATTAAAATTTACCTCATTGGAATCAATTTCTATTTGAAATTTGATATACACAGATCTCTAACATTTGAATATTTTTACTTTAAAAACATGCATTGTTATCCTCCATATAGGAGTGAATATAAATTTATTTGATCCACATTAGTGATAAGAATTTTGAAAATATATTAAATATTTTTAATAATTAGAATTTATATAATCAATTATGGTAAAAATTGTTTTTTGGGGAGACATATTAATGACCATAAAAAGGAACTCACCCCTTGCACTTCATTAAAACACCTTAAGAAACTTTGGTTCAACCATGATCTAAAAAATTGTTCCAAAAATCCATACCTTAAATCTACAATCCTACCATTGTTATGATATAATATAAGGCCCCAGCCTTAAACCTTACTTAATCTTGAGTTATTACAAGATTACACATTGAGGATCTTTTCAGGTTTAGAGTTTTAGAGAATTAGATCATGAAACTTGCATTACATTCCACATTTAGACAAAGTGGTTACATAAAAGATAGTATTCATTCTTCCCATAAACGGAAAAATATTTAAAATAAAACATGGATTCTTTCTTGACACATCCTTGACACTATCATCACATCATGTAACCTTCCCTTGACCTGTGAAAAACATTTCAAAAACTTGGGATGAGCATAAAAAGCTCACTAAGGGATATAAGAATATGGAAAGGAATCATGAGTACATGTATACATAAGAATGAAATCATACTTTACCCATAAAACATAAGCACTTTAACATACCTCATAAAATCATAGAAATCATATGACATAAAGGTAACTTGAGGCATTCATAACATTCTTACGTAGGGAGTAACCCTCTTGGTTACGTTTGGAATACCCATCACAGAATATTCCCTAAATCTCTTCGGAGAAACCTTAACGTTTCACTCCTTCGCGTTACCCAATGCATTGGAGAGCTATATCGGGCTCACCCGCCCTTAGTTTATCACAGAACCACCCGTCTTCATAATAATTCCCAAGAACCTCAACATAATCGTATCACATAAAACATGCATAAAGGAAACATAACATTTCCACCTTTCAATTACAAGATATCAATACAAAACATTGATATAAAAACATTATGAAAACCATTTTCAATACCAAAAGAAAAGAAAATTAAAACATGGTATTTATTTTTCTTTTAAAAAGAAGGTATGGCTTGTGGAGGAAGCTGAAACTCAAATAAAGATCACGGCGGAAGAGAAGTCGTTGTCGCCGCATACGTATGACAAAAACATTCCATTTTGTCATTTAGTAAAACGCTTCGTATAAAAAATATTCCTTTTGGATAAACGTAAAAGTCAAAGGTTTTTATACACCGTATAAAAGAAGGTTGTGTACAAAACAAAATATGCCTCAATGAAAGGAGATTGAGACGAAGTCCCATACAAAGATGGTATCCTTGGATTGAGGATAAATTAGTTACATAACTATGTGTGAAAAATTAATACACGAAATATAAGTGGGTATTAAGTGTAAAAAAATCAGAGTACATTCACACATAATCATATAATGACATATTTAAGGTGTACAAGTTTATCCCAAAGAATCGGAATTGGGTTAAGAAGTTCCCTTGCAATAATTAGACAGCCTAACGGCGTCACTTCAAAATTTAGAAAAAGAGTTGATGAGAGATAAAAAGGGCATCTCATCACTTGGAAATGAAATTTAAATCAATAAGGATATAAAATAACATATCCCAACATAATAGTATGTGAATTAAAGGACATAACAAAAGAAGTCTTTTAAAAAGAGGAGGGTGAAAGGTCCCCTTACCGAGTTGGGTAACTTTCGAAACGTACACCCCATGGAAGAAGGGTCATACAATGAAGATGTTAATACCCATAAATGAAATTATACTACACAAAGTGTATAATAATGGGCAGTACATACACCACTCAAAGGAAATTGTGGCAAATGTAGCATAAATCTCACGGGAATAAAAGTGAGATGAAAAATCTCTTACGAAAACTCGACAGCCTAACGACACCACATAAAACTTACAAAAATGGATTGATGAGATCAAATAGGGTATCTCATCATATTAACATAAAGTTTATAGAAAGATGAATATAAAAGAACATCCCCCAACATAACAAATAGGAGATTAAAAGAAGTGACATAAAGGAGAGTACTAAAAAAGAAAGAGAGAGGTTGGATCTCTTACGAAAATTCGGCAGCCTAACGGCGCCACTCAAAAATTACAAAATAGATTGATGAGAGAGAATAGGATATCTCATCACATGAACATAAAAATTAAAGTAATATTAATATAAAAGAATATCCCAATAACAAGAAAGATGAGCTTTAAAAGGAATGACATAAAAGAGTGTACTTAAAAAGAATGTGTGGAGTAGGATCCCTTACCTCAAGTCCAACTTGTCTTGTTCGTTTCCATATATTCCTGAATAATAAACTTTGGTCAATTAATAATTGCCTAAGTAACTCCTTTAGATATTATTATTCAGTTCATATCACATATTATAATGTTATAATAATTGTTTAACAATGTTAGTTCATATCAGACGTTTTTGCCGATGTTTGGAACATGAGTCAAAAATGAACTTGTTTAAAAAAAAGATTGCTCATGTAGTTATAAGTAAATAATTTACAGAATAGTATTAATGATTAAAATATCATATATATCCAGTAAATATTCATTTCATACTATTCCATATCATTTGGAGATAAAAAACAAAAAGCATCGTTCATGGAGACGGTAGGCCGTACGTACGCATGAATGCTTCTTTCATTTTTTGTCATATTAATGGAATTAAAACAAAATGAGAGAGATATATATATTATAATTCCAGAATTATATCCATAATTTTGATTTAATATATTACATATATATCCATTATATATATGTACTTATAGTATTACATAACATTTTGAGATAAGAAATGAAATGTACCGTTCATGGAGACGGTATGCCGTACATACGCATGAACGCTACTTCCATTTATATTTCATATTTAATGGAATTAAAACATAATGATACATAATAGTATTTTAATTCCAGTATGGTATCATATATAATATCATTAAATATATCCTTTATATGTACCACATATGGTATTAACAAATCAAATCACTTTGAGGGGGCGGTAGTCCACACTTCCTTAAATGAAGATATCGCGTTTACCCATAATGGAAACCATAAAGGTATGCCCAAAATGAAAAATAAAGAATCTTAAGTAAAACATAAACATATTATATATCATATATAAATATAGTGTCATCTTAATGGCCACCTTTGAAGGTGTTAGAAGAATGTTGAACAATCATCGTTTCGGGAGGAAGAAATTCGCCATCCACGGAAACAGTATGTTCTTTAACCATTGGATGTAGGTGTGTGTAAGTGTAGCTAGAATACTTATTATAACAACATCCTAGTATATTGAAGATACTGGATTTGTTACAAAATAAATTAATAAAAAGAGTTTATGGGGTTGGAGAAGCAAAATAAAACAAAAGGACACAAGTGAAGACATTACCTTAAAATCGGGTAACTCCCTTTGGTTTGAGATCAAAGGCTTCCTTGGGAAGACTTATGCCCAAAGTGAGGCTTCAAGGAGTAAGAGAGTGAAGTTTAGAGACAAAATGGGCAGGGGTTGGCCGAGCCAAAGGCTTTGGGAGTGTGGGTAATGAGGTAGAGTTGAGGGCCTTTTATAAGACGAGAGGAGGGGCACTCTTGGAAGGTAAAGAAAAGTCACTTTATTTTAAAATGGTATTCGGATTTAAGAGGTCCCACATTGATGTGTTTCGAGGATAAGGTGATAAGGGTTCGAAATACACTCATCCAATAGGTTTTGGACATATTTAGGTCTTAGATATTACATTATCTTTCCATTTTATTTAAATCGTTAAATAATGAGGTCATCGCTGCATCATCATGATGTCATAAATAATTTAATTTATTTAATGTCTAAAAATTATAAAAAAAATAATATGATGTAGGAAATCTTTTTATCTTTCCAATTAATATTTATAGTCAAAAATATTATTTGTATAACCCCATGTAAAAATTGTTTTAGTAAAACATTTCATGTTTGTCTCATTTTCACTTTAACTTTAAATAAAAAGATATTAAAGTCATTTTCCAACCAAAGTGGCTTCATGGGGTCCCCAAGTTGAACCATGGGTTTTCTTGGTCTGCCATGACACATCAAATGAGGTTAGGACTTGTGTTAAGTTCATTTCATATTATTAAAACATTATTTTTACCTTAAACTACACTAATTACCACTAATCTCGATTAAAAACTTAATAAGTTACTATTCACCAAAAAATTATTTTTATCCCATTGAACCACATTTTACTTCTTAATTACAACCATGAATGTCAGATTTTTTAAATTCAAAACACAAAGATGACAAAATTTCATTTAAACGGAAAAATCAGTTTTTATAAGTACCACTTAGTGGGTTCACTATTCATAAAAAATTGATGTTTTTCAGAAAAATCCCAAAAATTCACCCTAAGCTATATTTGATATTACGAATTCAAAAATGAAGTCCATTTTACAAAATTCAAAACATATAAGTCACATTAATTAATTTAATAATTAATTCCCGCTGCCAGAGCAAATAGCTTGTGTTTATGAAATAATAAGTATCAAAAGATTGACACTAGTTTAAGTCTGATTTCAAAGTGAAATTAATTCAAAAGACCACTATTGGATTTAATGGTAAAAATATATTCTAATTTCACTTTAAAAAAAATTCAAAATATAATCTAATCATATAAATAAATTAGATTAAAAAGATGTTTTGAATTAAAATACAACATTTTACACTATTCATTAAAAAAATGAACTTTATCGGAAAGATACCAAAAATTTACACAAAGTAAATTTTGATGTCCCAATTCTTAATAAGAGTTTTATTTTGGTCCAATAGAATGTATAAGAGTGAACAAAACTAAATTTAATGACGGTTCACCATCAAAAGGCGATAAGTGAACCTTTAGTGAAAACTAGGGCATATATGCCTAAAATTGAATTCTTTCCGTATTTTAAGCCTTTATCTTTTATTGGATAAATGTAAAAACATTTAAAAACATATATAATCATATTTTAGTTATTTATATCCATTACCGCCAATACAACGACTACATGTTAACTATCATTTAAAATAATATTATTTTATTATTAGAGTGCAACGTAAGATTCCCAAGAAACTCGTTGTTGCGTGTTGGGTACGCCATCGAGCATAACGTCCCCTTTAAAGTCATATTAATATTTTATTCACAAATATGGATAAATAAGAAAATTTCATATTCTTTATTTACCTGGGGTGTTACATCCTTCCCCCCTTTTGGGAATTGCATCCTCGCAATTTTTAAAATTGAGCTTGGAAACATCCTTGAAAGTCCCACATCGGAACAAGAGTCGGTAAAACAATCACTTTGAAATAAAGAAAGATAAGTACAGAGGTCACCCGAGTTAACCCATACTAGGAATCCATGTAGGAAAACATGGACATGGAGGAGAAAACATAGGGTCATGTTCTGATGGAGAGTGATAGAAAACATGTTTAGGAGAAAGTTAACAATAAGAAAATCACAAACTTGTGATGGGTTAAACGGTGTTGGGTTCCCCAGTAGGAAAAGTTAATAGACAAAATTTTTGTTTTAAGTTACTTTTTATTGAGGAATTTATTTTTGAGCTTAAATAAAACATAAGGAAACATACTTACTTGTCATGTTGACTTTCAACTTTTACTAGATTTCTCACACAGACTCATACTTTCTCCAAAAGACGAGTATTTAGGAAGACTTGTTCGCATTAAGAGTACTATAAACAACTTCTAGAGGATCACCTAATACACAAAAAAGAACTATACATTTCCCATGTCTTCAAACCTTAACCAAAACTAAAACCAAAAAGGTTACTACAAGATCAGATAATCCAAAAAGGATAACCCTTTATAAAAAGAAAATCTATTCTTAATCTCAAAATTTGTCCAACAAAACCCAAAGTTCAACGAGGACCATTTGATAACCAATTTGTCCATAAAATTATTCAAAGTAAACCAATCTAAGATTGAAACCCAAATATTTGAAGGATTTAGTCACATAGTCTTCCAAGTTAAATCGTAACATTTATCTCCAAACAACACCAGTTGCTCCTAAAGTCTCGTATTGAAAAGTAATTAACCTAATCACATATCCTACATGATAGGTTAATAATTTTCATAAATAACCCAAAATAAACTTACTCTTAATTCATAAAATCATCTAACTAAAAATAATCAGTCAAACTAACCAGGGACATCACGTAGTCCAGTGGTTGGCAATAAATACAAGTTGCACTTTGGTTGTGGGTTCGATTCCCGCAGCTTCGTCCGATGCGATGGGTTGTCACACAGTCTGCGTGTTATCCCTTTTCAAAAACTTTATAATTTTATAACATTTCTCAAAAAGAGATAAATTCATCAAAAATAAATATAACATATTCCTCAAGTTTATCTCATGCCTTCTTATTCCATCATATCATATAATAACCCATAATTACCTCAAAAGTAAGGATCATATAAACTCTAATTATTACCTTTATAATTATTACCTAAACTTACACATCGATTTGGTAATCTTGTACATGATGCATTATAGAACACACCAAGGTTCAGGTGGTTGATCATGGCTCCTTGATAGTTGGTTTAGAACAGCCATGAGATTCCTCATTGAATCCCCCATTTCATCAAGTCTCTTAATCAGAGAACCACCACAGTTTCCTTCAAACTTCTTGTCTCTTTGGTGCCTGCTAGATCCATCATTTCACTAAAAATAGAAATGACAGTGTGAGTATATCAACAAAACCATCATGTAATAATGAGTAATATAAAAACTAAGATATACTTACTCATTCACTTTATCTAAAACTAGGACTCTTTCTGAAATCCTAACCATTATGGTACTGTCACTTATGCTTAGAGAATACCCTAACCTCTAAAGTTATCTAAACCGACATTTGATACCAACTATAAGGCCCCAGCCTTAAACATTACTTAATCTTGATTTATTACAAGATTACACATTGAGTATCTTTTCAGGTTTAGAGTTTTAGAGAATTAGATCATGAAACTTGCATTACATTCCACATTTAGACAAAGTGGTTACATAAAAGACAGTATTCATTCTTCCCATCAACGGAAACATATTTAAAATAAAACATGGATTCTTTCTTGACACATCCTTGACACTATCATCACATCATGTACCCTTCCCTTGACCTGTGAAAAACATTTCAAAGACTTGGGATGAGCATAAAAAGCCCAGTAAGGGATATAAAAATATGGAAAGGAATCATGAGTACATGTATACATAAGAATGAAATCATACTTTACCCATAAAACATAATAACTTTAACATACCTAATAAAATCATAGAAATCATATGACATAAAGGTAACTTGAGGCATTCATAACATTCTTATGTAGGGAGTAACCCTCTTGGTTACGTTTGGAATACCCATCACAGTATATTCCCTAAATCTCTTCGGAGAAACCTTAACGTTTCACTCCTTCACGTTACCCAATGCATTGGAGATCTATATCGGGCTCACCAGACCTTAGTTTATCATGGAACCACCAGTCTTCATAATAATGCCCAAGAACCTCAACATAATTGTATCACATAAAACATGCATAAAGGAAACATAACATTTCCACCTTTCAATCACAAGATATCAATACAACACATTGATATAAAAACATTATGAAAACCATTTTCAATTCCAAAAGAAAATAAAATTAAAACATGGTATTTATTTTTCTTTTAAAAAGAAGGTATGTCTTGTAGAGGAAGCTGAAACTCAAATAACGGTCACGGCGGCGGAGAAGTCGTTGTCGCCGCATACGTACGACAAAACCATTCCCTTTTGTCATTTTGTAAAACGCTTCGTATAAAAAAGATTCCTTTTGGATAAACGTAAAAGTCAAAGGGGTTTATACACCGTATAAAATAAGGTTGTGTATAAAACAGAATATTCCTCAATGAAAGGAGATTGAGACGAAGTCCCATACAAAGACGATATCCTTGGATTGAGGATAAATCAGTTACATAACTATGTGTGAAAAATGAATACATGAAATATAAGTGGGTAATAAGTGTAAAAAAGTCAGAGTAAATTCACAAATAATCATAGAATGACATATTCAAGGTGTACAAGTTTATCCCAAAGAATCAAAATTGGGTTAAGAAGTTCCCTTGCAATAATTAGACAGCCTAAGGGCGTCACTTCAAAATTTAGAAAAAGAGTTGATGAGAGATAAAAAGGGCATCTCATCACTTGGACATAAAATTTACATCAATAAGGATATAAAATAACATATCCCAACATAATAGTATGTGAGTTAAAGGACATAACCAAAGAAGTCTTTTAAAAAGAGGAGGGTGAAAGGTCCCCTTACCGAGTTGGGTAACTTTCGAAACGTACACCCCATGGAAGAAGGGTCATACAATGAAGATGTTAATACCCATAAATGAAATTATACTACAAAAAGTGTATAATAATGGGAAGTACATACAACACTCAAAGGAAATTGTGGCAAATGTAGCATAAATCTCACGGGAATAAAAGTGAGATGAAAAATCCCTTACGAAAACTCGGCAGCCTAACGGCGCCACATAAAACTTACAAAAATGGATTGATGAGATAAAATAGGGTATCTCATCATATTAACATAAAGTTTATATAAATAGGAATATAAAAGAACATCCCCCAAAATAACAAAGAGGAGCTTTAAAGAAGTGACATAAAGGAGAGTACTAAAAAATAAAGAGAGAGGTTGGATCTCTTACGAAAATTCGGCAGCCTAACGGCGCCACTCAAAAATTCCAAAATAGATTGATGAGAGAGAATAGGGTCTCTCATCACATGAACATAAAAATTACAGTAATATTAATATAATATAACATCCCAATAACAAGAAAGATGAGCTTTAAAATTAATGACATAAAAGAGTGTACTTAAAAAGAAAGAGTGGAGTAGGATCCCTTACCTCAAGTCCAACTTGTCTTGTTCATTTCTTTATATTCCTGAAAAATAAACTTTGGTCAATTAATAATTTCATAATTACCTCCTTTAGAGATTATTATTCAGTTCATATCACATATTATAATGTTATTATAATTGTTTAATAATGTTAGTTCATATCAGACGTTTTTGCCGATGTTTGGTACATGAGTCAGAAATGAACTTGTTTAAAAAAAGATTGATCATGTAGTTATAAGTAAATAATTTACAGAATAGTATTAATGATTAAAATATCATATATATCCAGTAAATATTCATTTCATACTATTCCATATCATTTGGAGATAAAAAACTAAAATCACAGTTCATGGAGACGGTAGGCCGTACGTACGCATGAACGCTACTTTCATTTTTTGTCATATTAATGGAATTAAAACAAAATGAGAGAGGTATATATATTTATTATAATTCCAGAATGATATCCATAATTTTTATGTAATATATTACATATATATCCATTATATATATGTACTTATAGTATTACATAACATTTTGAGATAAGAAATGAAATGTACCGTTCATGGAAACGGTAAGCCGTACATACGCATGAACGCTACTTCCATTTCTATTTCATATTTAATGGAATTAAAATATAATGATACATAATAGTATTTTAATTCCAGTATGGTATCATATATAATATCATTAAATATATCCTTTATATGTACCACATATGGTATTAACGAATCAAATCACTTTGAGGGGGCGGTAGTCCGCACTTCCTTAAATGAAGATATCGCGTTTACCCATAATGGAAACCATAAAGGTATGCCCAAAATGAAAAATACAGAAGCTTAAGTAAAACATAAACATATTAGATATCATATATAAATATAGTGTCATCTTAATGGCCACCTTTTAAGGTGTTAGAAGAATGTTGAACAATCATCGTTTCGGGAGGAAGAAATTCACCATCCACGGAAACAGTATGTTCTTTAACCATTAGATGTAGGTGTGTGTAAGTGTAGCTAGAATAATTATTATAAAAACATCCTAGTATATTGAAGATACTGTATCTGTTACAAAATAAATGAATAAAAAGAGTTTATTGGGTTGGAGAAGCAAAATAAAACAAAAGGACACAAGTGAAGACATTACCTTAAAATCGGGTAACTCCCTTTGGTTTGAGCTCAAAGGCTTCCTTGGGAAGACTTCTGCCCAAAGTGAGGCTTCAAGGAGTAAGAGAGTGAAGTGTAGAGACAAAATGGGCAGGGGTTGGACGAGCCAAAGGCTTTGGGAGTGTGGGAAAGGAGGTAGAGGTGGGGGCCTTTTATAAGAGGAGAGGAGGGGCACTCTTGGAAGGTAAAGAAAAGTCACTTTATTTTAAAATGGTATTCAGATTTAAGAGGTCCCACATTGATGTGTTTCGAGTATAAGGTGATAAGGGTTAGAAATCCACTCATCCAATAGGTTTTGGACATGTGTAGGTCTTAGATATTACATTATATTTCCATTTTATTTAAATCGTTAAATAATGAGGTCATCGCTGCATCATCATGATGTCATAAATAATTTAATTTATTTAATGTCTAAAAATTATAAAAAAATACTATGATGTAGGAAATATTTTTATCTTTCCAATTAATATTTATAGTTAAAAATATTATTTGTATAACCCCATGTAAAAATTGTTTTAGTAAAACATTTCATGTTTGTCTCATTTTTTACTTTAACTTTAAATAAAAAGATATTAATGTCATTTTCCAACCAAAGTGGCTTCATGGGGTCCCCAAGTTGACCCATGGGTTGTATTGGTCGGCCATGACACATCCAATGAGGTTAGGACATGTGTCAAGTTCATTTAATATTATTAAAATATTATTTTTACCTTAAACTACACTAATTACCACTAATCGCGATTAAAAACTTAATAAGTTACTATTCACCAAAAAATTATTTTTATCCCATTGAACCACATTTTACTTCTTAATGACAACCATGAATGTCGGATTTTTGAAATTCAAAATACAAAGATGATAAAATTTCATTTAAACAGAAAAATCAGTTTTTATAAGTACCACTTAGTGGTTTCACTATTCATCAAAAATTGAAGTTTTTCAGAAAAATCCCAAAAATTCACCCTAAGCTATATTTGATATTTCGAATTAAAAAATGAATTCCATTTTAAAAAATTCAAAACATATAAGTCACATTAATTAATTTAATAATTAATTCCCGCTGCCAGAGCAAATAGCGTGTTTTTATGAAACAATAAGTATCAAAAGATTGACACTAGTTTAAGTCTGATTTCAAAGTGAAATTAATTCCAAAGACCACTATTGGATTTAATGGTAAAAATATATTCTAATTTAACTTTAAAACAAATTCAAAAGATAATATAATCATATAAATAAATTAGATTAAAAAGAGGTTTTGAATTAAAATACAACATTTTACACTATTCATTAAAAAAATGAACATTATCAGAAAAATACCAAAAATTTACACAAAGTAAATTTTGATGTCCCAATTCTTAAGAAGAGTTTTATTTTGGTCCAATAGAATGTATAAGAGTGAACAAAACTACATTTAATGACGGTTCGCCATCGAAAGGTGATAAGTGAACCTTTAGTGAAAACTAGGGCATATATGCCTAAAATTGAATTCTTTCCGTATTTTTAGCCTTTATCTTTTATTGGATAAATGTAAAAACATTTAAAAACATATATAATCATATTTTAGTTATTTATATCCATTCCCGCCAATACAACGGCTACATGTTAACTACCATTTAAAATAATATTATTTTATTATTAGAGTGCAACGTAAGATTCCCAAGAAACTCGTTGTTGCGTGTTGGGTACGCCATCGAGCATAGCATCCCCTTTAAAGTCATATTAATATTTTATTCAAAAATATGGATAAATAAGAAAATGTCATATTCTTTATTTACCTGGGGTGTTACATATAAATTCATGGAATCCCTTTGATGAAAATGAAAAGGAATTTTCCAAATAATGGGAGGTTAAAAATGATCACCATAAAGGAAATATATGGAATGAGATTCTTGTCTCACATTTTATTTTGTGGGGAATACCCCATTAACACCACATGATTATTTTTTGTGGTGTAACTCCTTTCTCAGTTTATATACTAAATCATTAATTCTTTTATCTTAATGATATTTAAAATTTTCATTTTATGATTTTCACATTTGGGTTTTCTAATTCAAAACCGACCATGTAATTAGCGAGTTCATCTTAATTTTCATTCATTGAGAGATATTTTATTGATATGAATTTAATTTCTTATATATGTTGTATGTACTAAAATATTTATTTATAATATCAATATTTATTCATTCTTCATGACATTATGTGTTTCAAATTGAATTATTTCATCAAAGGGGATTAAAATTAAGCGTTACCCAGAGGAAAATAATTCCACAACATAATTTCTTTTCTATATGTTATATTACATCCTCCTTATCATTAATATTTATTTATTTCATTTATAATCATGTTTTAATATCTATTTTTTATTTAAACTTTAATTATGTGTATTTTAAATTGAAATACATAATATATTGATTTATTGATGCCCACAAAAAGGTGTGGTCTTTTCAAGGGTTTACTTCTAAATTTTATTCTTTTTGGATTGTTTACACTTGAGTTTACATAAGAGTAAATTATTGGTTAATTTATTGATAGATAATTTCATTTTCTATTTTTTTTCTGGATATTCATGGACATTTTCAAGTAATAGAATTTTTTTTCCAATATTTGGAACCTAAATCTTTTTAGAAAATGATATTAAGAAACCCTAATAATCTATTTAGTCAGAGAATCTATTATTTTTTAAAAAACCCCAATTTTATTAAAATGAACTCAAAAATATTTTAAACATTTCTCAAATGTTTAATTATTTAATTTTACTTCATATTAATATTCGTGTTTATTTATGAACAATGAACTTTTAAAACATTTTTATCCTGAAAGATCAATGTTATTTTAACCCTGTATGACATGAATGGATCTACCCACCGTAATTCCATATAATATTCCATTTTATGATTAAAAGGATAATATTTAAGGAAATATCTGTTTAAAATGTTATTTTCATGTAAATGGATTTTCAAATGGTTTATAAAAACTCTAATATATTTTTCCCAAGAATGGTTTTAATTTTTTTCATCTATTTGATCAATGAAAATAACCTTTATTATTTCTATAATGGGTATATGTCATATTAATACCATACTTATTCTTATAATATAAAATTTTTCATTCTTTTTTTAAGTATAGTATTGAAATTTACATCATTGACTCATTTGGATATCCCCTTGAAATATCAAATTTTATATTAACATTGAACATTGAAGTTCCCCTAGTTATCCATATCATATATCATGGATATTTTTATTTCCTAACCTGTATTTAAATTTTATATATAGTGTGTACATGATAGTTACATTATTAATGGGTAAATATTGAAAATTATGTATCCTCTACTCCATACAAATATTTGATACAACATATTCTTAAATAGATTATTTGGTATATGAGGAATCCATTGGAAATTTATAACATGGCTTGGGAATGGTTATAGATAACCCCTCGATGCATTGATAGTATTATGGGAAGAGTCGGTTGGCTAGCCTTATATGGGGTTTTACATGATATGATAAACCATGTTTTGAATGTTCTTGACGGTAAAGTTACCATGTACCTAGGAAATATAACATTCAATAAATATGCATTTCCTCCATCCAGACTCAATTAATATTTATCCATGAGAATACTAGTATACATATTTATGTATGCATATCATTTTAATTATATTGATTAAATGGCATGTGTTTTTACTCTCTTATATTTCCATATTTATTATGCCTTATTGAGTCAGATAAATGGAATTTTTTTCATTTATATATAGTTTCATATTGAATATACACTTCCTTATCACTTTATTTATTACATGACTTCTTTTATCAGTAATTACCTTTATATATTAACAATTATGATTTATTTAATATTTATTCTCATATACCTGATGCTTATTGATATTTTTAGGTCACTGATATTTTCTTTCCCTTCCTAAGATATCCATGATATATATAAAGAATGATATGAAACGATACACTAGATGGAATAATGTTGTTATCCAAAACTAAAAAAATTATGTTGTAATTAGTGTACTAATTTGAATTAGGTGACTCATGAAGTTATTTAGAATACCAAGACCACTACACTCTTTGGTCCCTCAATATTTGATTCTTTTTAATTATGTTAATGCAATTGTAATAGAAAGAAACTTCATGATTTTCAGGTCGGGTCGCTACAGTTGGTATCATTGAATGTTTAGGATAATTTTTGTTAACTAGATGTGGGAAAACAGATATTATAAAACATAGCCCTAACATAAATATTAGGGATATGTATATAAGAACATAATAGAATTTTGGTTCGGTATAGATTATGTGGGTCTTCCTAGAAATACATTTTTTTAGATACTACTAGTTGACATGGTTCTGGAATATGTATACTAAGGGATAATAACTCTAACAAGGTTTACTGAGATGAACTCAAGTGTAAACTAGTTCAAATCAACATGCCTTACTATGCACTTAGTTTGACACTCCTTGGAGATATTCTTAGAATAATTAACATTTTCTTTAAACATAATTATGAAGGATTTGAATGAAAAATACAATTAATTACCTTGGATAATAATTAGGCCGTGGAAGGTACTATGTGGATATAAATTAATGAAGTATGAATATATTGTGTATTTATAGAAAACCTTAGTTAAAAGGATATTTAGTAATTAAATTTATTATATTTAAATAATATATTTTAAAACATTATAGGTATGATATTAAAATAAATTCAGAAAAATACTAACTATATGATGAGTGATTAAATATAAATTCCACCAAGGATGCATGAGAAGAACACATGACTTAAGAATGATAAGGTTTTCATGCATACCACTAGCGAACGTGACGTCCATGATAACATTTCATTTATTTTAGTTATATTATTTTAAAAACAAATAGTAACGGAAAATAATTATTCATAATTTTAATGTGAACTCATTAATGTATTAACTATATTGGACTTGTAATGTTTTAGAGAGATATAGGAAGATATTTCACTTTTTTTGGTCTATATGATATGTTAATAGTTTATATTAGTTTGTTATAATTAATAATATTTAATTATATGATATCGATTTCATTGATAAATTGATGAATTATAATTTAATCAATGAACAACCATAATATGGAATCATACATAGGAAATTTAACCCTATAAAGATATTATATTTACTTTATTCTTGGTCAACTGAATAATTCATCAAGATTAGGAAGAGTATCTTAAAAATAATATTGTCCTAACACATTAAATTTTTTTAACCAAGTGTCTTTTAAACCATTGTAATTTTTTGTATTTGAGGCACAAACATTCAATTGATCATAAAATTTTATTTTGATTGAGAAATAAATCACTCCCTAAATTTTTTTACTATTTTCCTCCATTACCTATCACAACATGCCACTAATTTTATTCTATATATTGACTGAGTTATATGTTATTCCACATGAACTTTTTACAAACCATTCAATCTTTTCAAGAGGATGTTTTATTGACCCTTATAACCAAGTTGGATTTAATCATAGGAAATATAAAACAAATTTATTACCATGTTCGATTTTAAATTTCGAGGATGAAATTTTATTAAGGTGGGGATAATTTAACACCAAAATATTTTAATGTAAGAACATTATATTTGATATCCTTTATCATGTGAAACACTAATCATGTAATTGAATATACTATCACAAGACATTATCATATTATTATTATTATTTTAAATAAATTAAATATAGAATATATATTTCAATGCACAAAAATGCTAAGTTATATTTTCATACATGTAATGACAACTATTTTCGATTGTATCTGTTATACGCATTACAATGTGTTACCAAAACTAATATATTATTTAAAAAATTTATTATATAATATAATAATTAATAAGATAAACATTAAATAAGTGGTAATGAATATTATTAACTAAATTATCCTAATATATGGTTTACAAAAATGTAAAAATATTTAATTGTTCAAAAATTAATTAGAAATTAACATAAGAACTAATTGAACGTAAAGGGAATGTTTCTGTAGAAAGTATTATTTCTGCTCACAAAGCTATTTTTACAAAAAAATTAAATTAATTATAATTATTAGGTGTTATTATTATAATATATATATTTTCTCTTCAATAAAGTATTTTTTAGAATAGTACATTAAATTGAAAAAGATTAAGATAAAAAACCCAATATTTTATAAAAAAGAAAAATTTATAATTGAGAACCTATTTAAATCTAAATTTTTTGGAACATTAATAATTTTAATATTACAAAAATTAAAATAATTTTTGAAATGGAAAAATAAATATATGTTTTGAGTGAATTTGGGTATTTTTATGAAAAAATATTTTTCATGAATAATAAAAAATACAAAATTTTAATTGCCAAATGCTTTTTGGAATAATTTATTTTTAAGGATAATTTATATATTAAATTGGGTTTAAAATCACATTAGATAAATTTAACATAAAATGATCAAATTTAGGTCATTTTATCCATTTCTTATAGGAATTATAAATAATCACATCTCAATATTTGGAACAATATTACTTTAAAAATGCACTTCGGCATTCTCTAGGCAGGATTAAATTTAAATTAATTTATTCCACTTCTATGATTGTAATTTTCATAAAAATTATCTATATTTGGAATCATAATAATTTATAATTTCTATGAAAGTAATTATATTTTTTTACCAAAAACATTATTTAATGTAATTAAATGTAATTACAATGAGTAAGAGAAAAAATAGCTTAACAACAGACTACTCTGTAATTTTAAGGGCCAAAATGACCTAGAAACATGTCTAAAGGACATTTTTTTGTTCATATTTGGCCTTATACTCCTTTGTATGATATGTTTTCCATTGTTAAGCCACTTTTCGTTAATTTTTTTGTGGAATTCCATTTTGAAAAATTAACAATAATTCCACTCCACCCCTAATATAAAAAGGAACTCACCATTTCCACTTCCTCACACATGTAAAGCAATTTTGGATGGACCATGATCTATCAAAATAGTTCCAAAATATCCATTAATAATCATAGAATAAATTTTTTATGGAAAATTATAACAAACAAATATTAACATAAATGAAAATTACATCATTTTTTAAAAATACTTAAAAAAGTAAAAAAACAGACACCCAAGGACCATATTAGATTAGTTCCTCTAGAAAATTTGAAATGTAAATTATAGTACATGAGGGATATATATTATATCTCACTATGTTCTCTATAAATATAACCCCTCATATACAAATCATATATAAAATATATCTTCATATCCATGGGAAGGAAACATAAAAATGGGAGATGTTAGATTAAAAAAAATGGAAGTCAATTAATATATGTTTTCATAAAATGATCTTAATGGTATAATAACGTGATCACAACATTATATGATCATAACCTTCATATCAAGGATCATAAATATGAGTCATTACATAATGATTAGCAATTATGAAGTCATTAATCACAATGTAATCAAGAGCATTACCCATGAAGGAATAATATGGGAGTAAGACTTAGAATTATGGCATACATATAAACTTGTATTATCATTTCCCATATGCCATGATACATTTCTAGAACATATCAGGGCACTTGATGAGTAATAAATCGTCATGTAAGGACACACCGACACACTAGTCACAACCCTATACTTTTAATGCATCTCAATTTTCCATCGTCCCATAATGGATAGGGTTTCCACATATTCTCATAGTGGATTTGGTTTACCAATCATCCAATAGTGGACCAGGTTTCCCCATCTTCCATCTTCATGAGGACTACACCAATAGGGAAGGACACACCACCATCCCCAATTGTTTCCCTTTCCATATAAGGGATCATGTTTCTATATCTTATCAGAGTGGTTCAATCCCAAAAACATGATTACCATCATTAAAAAATTATATATACATCATTATCCACTGCATTGGATGAAGATATAGGTCACAAAAATTACATAATAAAATAATTCATAAATGTGAAACAAGATAACAAATCATTAATCATATCATGAACCATAAAAAAGATAGATTTCATAAGCATCATGTCATAACCTATGAAATTAATTTGGTGTTATAAACATTTATTCAAAATATAACCTATAGAAAATAGATAAGTTTCATAATAATTAAATTGAATCATAACCCATGAAATTATATAGATTTTGAAATCATATAACCTACATGAGAGACACATGGTTAATAAAAATCATGTAATTAATAAATTAACCATTTTAGAAATAATATGAATGGAATTATTAGATCATGTCCCCAGAAATTATAAATTAATAAAAAATGATGACATCTAGAATTGAAATTTATTTATAAATACCACTTGAAACTTTCTATAATGATAACTCAATTTCATTCAAAATCCATTTCAAAAAACCATGTCTAAAGATCCTTTTCATATAATGAAATAAGAATGATATAATTTTAAAAAAATCTTGTTGAAAATATAATTTCCTCTTTGAAAAATATTTTTTCAATCTTAAATAAATTTTAAGTAATTTTCTTTGTAATATAAATTTGGGATCTTATAAAAGGATATTGAAATTATTTTGAAGACCTTATTCTTTTAAAACACCATAAAAATTGTGATTATATTTTAAAAACATTTTGAAAACTAACTTTTCTATGAAAATAAATTGAAAAAATAAATAAAAGTAATGAAATAATATTGAAAACAATTTTTCTTGAAAACTTATAATGAAATCTAGAAAACATTTAAAACACTTTTTAATCATAAAGTTTTTTTTGAAAAGTATACTTCAATTAATTATTTTAAACAAAGAAATAAATTATATTAGAGATAAAAATTTCTTTTAAAAAATAACCATGTAAATATAAAGCATAACCATCATGTAAATGATGGTCACGATGACATGTAAGTCTATATATATGAAAAACATTCCTTTTGTACAATAAAAGTCTAGAAAAGTTATTTGATTGGAAAATTACATGAATATTATTTTTAAAAACCTTTTTTAAAATGTAATAGATGTTTATAAATTTAATTTAAACATTATTTCATAATAATAAAAGAAATTGATATTTTATATTGAATATATGGTTATGAAAGAACATCGTTTTCTAACTATAAGGAAAAACAACGTCAAGTTTTCATAAAAACATTTACATAATTATGTTAAGTACCAAAGAGTTCAAAAATGGGACCATTAATTTTATATAACAATAATATCTGTTGGGGAATAAAATTCAATAGATTTATTGAATGATGGTTCATAATATTTCATTAGTTGAAGTAAAATCATAAAATATCTCGAAAAACAATGTGATTATAGCTATAAAATGTTACCACATTGGTGTCCTTGAATGATAATAAAATTTAAGGAATAAAATTACATGAATATTGAAATATAATTAAATTAATTTGATTCATGATATAACATGATAATTTTAGTATATAAATAGCATTGAAAAATATTTGTGCATAACATGGAATGATTCTTAAAGATGGAAAATTGAGACAAAATTACATTACCAGTTTAGTAACATTTGAATCATAAACCCTAAGAAATAAATATTATCAAATGAGTATGTAAACACCCATTATATTATATAAATGAATCATATAATAAATCCATGGTACTTTTACACACCACAAAAAAGAAATTATTATTGGATAAGGAATATATCTCACAGAAATAAAAACTAAGATGAAATTCCTTTAACTTAAGTATCTAAATTCTTCTTAAAAATTTAAAAATCATATATAATAAATATATGGTTATTATAAATATTATATATATATATATTATTATAAATAATACCATATATGATTCACTTTTTAATTTATATTACCAGTTTATTAACAATTCCCTATTAATGTAATGTTTCGGGTAAGAACCTTTTAGTTTATCATATAAGTTTCGATTTGTTATTCACGATCCAATTAGAGTGAGCATGATTAACTTATTTCAAGAATTTATAACATAATTTTCATATCATTTATATTAAGTATATAAATATTTAAATTATTCTATAATAAATTTAAATATAAAACTAAGTACACTGTTCATGGGGAGGGTAGGTCGTACGTACGCATGGATGTTGCATCCGTTTTATTTTCATATTGAAACAATTAAATTATATGAAATCAATATATATATATATATATGTGATATCATTAAATTATAATTATTAGTTGATATATATCAGACAAATTTAATGTAATCCCCCATGATTTCTTAGTAAGTTATTTTCTATAAAGTATTTCAATAGTTTGCACTACAAGCAACACCGAGTTCGAGCACACCATGACTTACCAAACTAACCGTTTAAAAAGCGGTTATGAATAGTATTTACTGAATTTTTGAATTTTATATACTACATATAATTTTATAATCCATATTATGAGTTTCATAGACATAATATAAGAACAAATTCATTTTTTAGATAAAGGAAGTATTTTTCAAAAAATGAAAATTTACCACCATTTATTGGAGAAATAATTTTAAAACCATTATTTGAAACTTTTATATATTAAATTTAATTAAATTATATTATTATTTAGAATTGGGATATAAAAATTTATTTTGGATAAATTTCTGTTACTTTTCTAATATCTCTCATATTTTGATGAATACTGAAAAATACTAAATTTTAATTGAAAACAATTTTTTTAATCGAAATAATTTATAGTGTTAAATTATGCATATGAATGGTTTGGAAGTATAATAAGATTATATTTTTATAATTTAATACAATGTAGGTCAATATAATTAATTTTAGGTTTAAATTTGACATAAACACATGTCAATCTTTTGATATTTTTACTTTTAAAAAAACCAACCTTTTGGTTTTGACAACAGGAATTAATTTTAAATTAATTAACGAAACTTTTATTTTTTAAATTTGGTAAAATAGAATTAATTTTTGAATTCGTAATATCAAAATTATCTTAGGGTGAATTTTTGGTATTTTTCTGAAAACATTCAATTTTTTAGGAATAGTGAAAAATATTGCATTATTGTTTAAAACTGACTTTTTATTTAAATAATTATTTATTTTTTATATTTTAAGTTAAAATAGATACATAATACCTTTATATTTTCAATTTACTTCATTTATTTCATTTTATAATAAGTTTAGATAGATAAAATTTTATTGAACTCTTTACTGTCTTTTACCCACCTTCTAGGAGCATTTGAAAATTTGCATAAAAAATAATTTTACCGCCTTTGTGAGTTTAATTTCAAAAATCTGAGTGACAAGGTTAAAATCAGTAAGTAAAATGTGGTTCAATAAGATGAAAATATTTTTTAGTGAATAGTAACTTTTGACTTTTATTTACCACAGTTAAAATTAAATAGGGTAATTAAGGGTAAAAATGATATTATAATTACCCAAACAATACTTTTTTCCTCGAAATTACAATAATGTTAACTGATAAAAAGATTTAGGTAGTTCATCATCATAAGCTCCTCAGGCTCTCATGTCACCTCCTCATTTTTTTACAAATTTACTTTAACACCTAGGTCACCCAATTCCTCAACACATATTATATATTTTTTAGAATACATATATTCTCTTCATAGTAAGACATGAAATGTTCCAGTTCTATACCATCAGAAGTGATTACATGTGTTGGGTATGGCATGTACTTCCATGATAGTGAGATACATAAAAAATTGTTTACTTTATAATTTCTAAGCGACATTTCCAAATTAAAATCCATAGAAACAATTATATCCAGTATTTGAAAAGGTCCAATGTACCTAGGGCTCAATTTCCCTTTCTTCCCAAATATTATAACACCCTTCCATTGAGATACTTTCAGGAAAACATGATCTCCCCCTTGAAATTAGAAATCCTTCATTCGATTATCAAAATATTTATTTCACCGAATTGGTGACTCATTAATATATCTTTCAATAGTATTTACCATTTCTATTGTTTCCTCTATAAGCTATGGGCCTACAAGCTTCCATTCAACAACTTCATCCCAACATGTTGGTGTACAACATCTCTTTTCATACAATTCTTCATATGGTGCCATGTTAATACATGAAAGGAATATATTATTGTAAGATAACTCCACAAAAGGAAAAATAATTATCCCACATTCCATGAAAATCATGTGAGCATAATCGAAAATGTCTTTTAAAGATGGGATCATTATTTCTGATTACACATTATTTTGAGGTTGATAAGAAGTACTCAATCAAAGCTGAATATCCAATTATTTCTAAATACTTTTCCATATTTTTAATGTAAATCATAGAAAATTATTATACACAATAGATAGAGAGGTTCTAAATGATGTAATAAAAATTCATTAATATAGATTCATAAAAGGTTCTCCAGTGGAAAATCCTCTCTTAGAGTGAGGAAATGTGCAGATTTGGTATATTGATCAATAATCACCCTTATTTCATCATTCTTCCTTAAAGTTTTTTGTTAATCCAATAACAAAATCCAAAGTGATGTCAGCCGATTTTTATATTTCAATAGGAATATGTTGCATATATCCTCTAGGATGTTTTATTTCATACATCACTTATTGAAAGACTAAACATGTTGATACATAATCTATAATTTCCCACTTCATGTTGTCACACTAGAAATGATCCTCAAAATCACTATACAAATTAGTGCTTCCATGGTTTATAGAGAAATTAAAAATATGTGCATAATCCAATAAATACATTTTAGCAAGGGGATTGAGGGAAAACATAACCCCCTCCAAAATTATATAATTCCATCCACACACACGAGGTAATCCAACATCCCATAATTCACAACATTAATTTTCTTTTGAATATTCACATCATCAGACTAAGAACATTTAATTATTTCCATAAGAGATGGTTGTTCAACCAATTGAAAAATTAGTTATGTGAAACCTTATTTAATGAATCCCATACCCATCCAATCTAGATTTATGTACATAGGATCCTTGTCTATTCTCATTCTGTTTAAAACACCATGATCCTTCTTGTTTAATGCATCAATAGCATATTTTACTTTTTTTGGCAGTGTATAGAATATTCATAGTATTTATGTATCTTGAGACATCATATTTACCTCATGTTGAGTTCTTTCTGTGAGAATATATATTTTAAGCTATTGTTATCCTTATATATCTCAAATGATTCACTAAAAATATATTGTCTTCATATCATCCTATAAAGGATCACAACTGATAAATAAAGATCTTGAGTGGGATTGTTCTATAAATGAATTTTTAACAAAATTAATGCATAGACAATAACTATATCATTCTGCATAAGGACACAAATGAGTACTTTCACTGATGCATTAATATAGATAAAAAAACCACCACTACATGATGGTAGATTATGGATTGGAGAATTTAATAATATCCTCTTCAATTCTTCAAAACATTCTTTATATTCCTTTGTATATATAAAAGTTAACCCCATTACAAGTAATCATGGTTAATAGGTTTTCTAATAAGAAGATGTTCTAAATGAAATTATAATAATAACCAACTAAATAAATTAAACTATGTACCATGGTTATGTTCATTAGTGTAGGAAATTATTGAACTACCTTTTCCTTCATAGAATCCACTAAAATTAAAACATCTGAGACAATATTACCTAGAAAATAACCCACTTGAATACAGAATTCACATTTTCTAAACATCCCATTTAATTTATTTCATATACGAGACTTCAAAATAATGTAGAGGTTATTCTCATGATCTTCATAGATTTTGGATTATACAAATATATCATCATTATATACCTAAAAAATTTCATAAATATATTCCTCAAAAACTTTATTATTTAGATCAATGAAAGGAAAGGGTACATTAGATAGTCCCAAAGTCATTACTGTAAACTCATAACTCCCATACCTGATTCAAAATTTTTATTTTGAAATATTTTCCTTCATCACAGAAAACAAATGATATCCATATATTGAAAATTATTAGGCTTTGTGATGTTGATAAAGTAAATCATCAATGTGAGGAAGAGGATACTTGTTGTTTATCATAATAGCATTGATCACCCTATATTCAATGCAATTAATCATAGACCCATCCTTCTTCATTAAAAAAATAATAGGGCACCCCATAGAGAATCTATTGGTCAAAGATATCCTTTATCAATCAATTCATCAATTTTTTTGGTTCTACCAACTCCACAGTTCCCATTATATAAAGATTCATTGATATGGGCCTTCAACCATGAATTAAATGAATAATAAACTCAACTTACTACTCTAGAGTATATCTAGGTAAATTCCTTAGAAATTCATCAATGTATTCTTTCATAATAGGTACACCCTCAATTTGAATATTTCTTTCCTCGACCATATATATTGGGTTCTCAACCTTCCAAATAATTAAATTCATTAGAGAAACTAGGGGTGGATCTAGATGAGAATCAGATGGTGAAGATTATTCTCTATAGATAAGGGACTCTACATAAATCTCCAAAATTGCAACACCCTTCTTATAATATATTCTCATATCATAGTTTGAAAGCAGATTCATACAAAGAATTTTATCAAACATAATCATGTGTATGATGATATGTTCATAGACTGAAGCATATTTTTTTGTCATAAGGGGGAATTATTGACACATCTTTGTTGTAATGATGCTTCTTGTATGAGATTTGACTGGAAACTCCTTTATTAAATAAAATATAAAATGTCTAAATTTCTAGGAAATATGGGAAGATTTAAAGGAATGGGATGATCCAGAAAAAAAATTTCTATTTTTGAGGAAACTATTAAAGTACATGCCACCACATTATTATGAACTTCAACATCATCAGTTGTGATCACATAATATTGTTCTTTCTCCCACAACCCTTTTTAGGGAATGTTTCCTTGACTCTTAAGAAAAATAATTTTCATAATGTCCAATATCATTTAAATTGTAGCATTAAAAATGGTGGATTATTTCTTTCCCATATAATAATAGGATTGGTGGCCTTTTATTATGAACACGTAACAAATACTCATACCATTCAGGCATGTACCAGGGTGTTTAATCCCAAAATTGTCACAACATGGAAAATAAATTCTTATCTTATTTCCCTAATACTTATTTCCTTTTCCAGAGTGTTCATCATCCCACTTCTTATCTTTCATTCCATTAATGTAATAAGACATAGAGAATTCTTTTTATGTCTTGATATCACATTAGAATATATCTTCATATGATGAGAATAATTAGGAGACTATTTTCCTTTAGAGGAATGGTTTTCAACCATCAAAGGACTGATCAATATTTATCCTTAGATTATGTATGTAGTTCGCAACATGCCTTGCTAACATTGTGAATTTAGATTCATACTTTGCAATATTCTCATCCTCGTTCTTCCTCATATCTAGAAAAAACCTTTCCCTATCAGCCTATTGTTCACGAGGAATTTAATTTTCTAGGAATATTTCTTTAAAATCCATCCATTTCTAATTTAAAATATCTTCCTCCTATTTTATGTTTTGAATAAATGACCACCGTTGATCAGCATCAGTCAATAGAAGATAAAATTCCATTACAACGATCTACCTTTCGTTACATCCATAAGTGAGAAATAGATTTTCCATGGAACATATCCACTACTATGCTACAAATTTGTTTGTACTACCATTAAATTAAGGAGGCTATTTTGGCATAATGCAGTCTAACATATCTCCTCCATGTTATGGATCAATATTCTATATACTAGTAAGGTTATTTTTCATAACATTAGTCAGTGTTTCTAGTATAGTTATAAGCCATTCAACAACAATCACAACATCAATATCCTCTATAGGAAATAAATATATACATGGGAAACATGTGTTCATACGGGATCCATTCCTCCCACTTGGCAAAATTTATAAATAATGGCACACACTATATTAGGATATGAATCATCAAGTATAATATCAACTAGAAAAATACATATCATAAATTGAAATCTTATGCATATCTAATCTAATAACCATAAAAATGGTTTCTTAGAGGAAAAATTTACTTTTAAATCCTTCACAATGGCCTTTAAATAAAATTGGAATTATTCTCGCATATCCCATGAGAGTGTCAAACTAGGTGCATTATGACACTATTTGTCATGCAAATGGTTATCCTTAGTCAGGCTCGAAGAAATTATCAGAGTTTTTACTCTTAGTTACATCTATGTCAGAGCCACATGTAATTATAGTATTTAGAAAGGGATGTATTTGTAGAAATATCCATGTAATATGTACCTTAAAAAATTATATTATGTTCTTGTATGATTATCCAAAAACTATAACCTAGGGATATGTTCCCTAATCTATGTTTTCTATATCTAGTTTCCATGATTTCTTCTAAACGTCCTATGATACAAACTGCAAAAACCCAACAGGAATTTCCTTGAGAAGGTTCATTATATTATTACATTAGAATGATTATAAGGAAATGATTTCCTAAATATGTGAATTGTTTAGTTGTTTTGAAAAAATATATACATACCTAAGTTCCACATTACAACTTGAAATGAACCAAAATATATCAAATCCATTAGTAAGTCTCATGAAACATTGATTGCCTCTACATTTCATTCATAATAAACATATTCACATATGGAGGAAATATAAAACATAATTAAGGGGTGAGATGAGATTCTAATTAGGTGTAAATAATAAGTGGAATTATTCATAATCCTAAACACTAGTCATGATGTATAACTAAAAACAAATTCCTTTAAAAATAAACACGAGAATAATATTGTAATAATAAAAACTAATTAAATAATTACATAAAACATAACAGTGGACATTATACTAGTCGAATAATCACATGGACTATCAATATCAAGGATAATAATGAGGGAATTAATAATTTTAGATATCATAATCATTCTATCAATTCATTGTGCCATGACCATACATAAAGAGTAAAAACCAAAACTAGTTTTTCTCATGAGACCTACTGATGTAGCAAGGGTCAATATCAGGCCCCACCTATTACGTTATAAGTCCAAGGAATTATTTATATAAATGGTGATAAACATAATAAAAATATACATTCATATTGAAAATAACATATGACATGAAATTAATTTCCCCCAATCATTAAATATTAACACTAACAATTTAGAGTAATATGTTGAATGGTATAATGGTTTTACATTCATAGTAACCCTAATAATAAATAATTCACTAATATATGGTATATTATATCATAAAATACTAATCTAAATTAAATATAATAATCAATAAGTGTGATGAAATAGATGAAAATAATCGTATAAAATCATCGAACAATTCATAAGATAGATACTCTTTTACTTTGAAAAGAAGAGTTCATTTTTAAAAATATTTTCATAAAACCATAAGTGAATTAATTTAGTTTTTTCAAAATAATCGTATAAATTATAATTTGGATGTTCATGTTGTTAATGATAATAAAAATGTGTAAATGTTTATATATGTCATTTGGTTATATATTATGAGGATGAATCATTATATAATACATTTGGTGATAATCTTTTAGATTATTACGACAATTATTGATCATAACAAACTCATTTTGTATTATCGCTTGATATTATATAAATATGTTACATACAGAACATCAACAAGGTTGTAATATTAATTTTAATTTTTTTCAAACACAAAAATTGTTTAAAAAACTTAATTTAAGGAGAAACTAAAGAATGAAACATTGTCATCCATGAAGGTCTTAAATTGGCACATTCAGGATGATGATTTTGTTTTTAAAATAAAAAGTGAGAGAGTAAAGATATTGATGTTGGTTATTATATTAAAATGAGATAATTAAAATATATAAATTAAAATGGATTTATCATGATCATCTGGACATAGTAGGTGAGGATAGAATCATAAATAAAAATAAATTGATATGAAATTAAATGAAAAGGAAGATGACTTACCACTTGAATGAACCTACTTGACAACCTCCTTAAGGGGATATGTTTTAGTATTTATCATAATACCGATAGCTCCTAAAAACTGGTAGATACTAGGGAGGTTAATTTTGGCCAATAATTGAAAATAAAAAAGGATTATAGGAGTGCAAAGATGAGGGAGTGAGGGGTCGATTTTATTGGGGGGGGGAGAGGAGTGAATTTTGTATATCTTATTCATTATATTATTATTTTTCTCAAGAAAATAAATAATGTTGATTATTGGGAACCAAAATAGTAATATGTTCTCGTGATTTTTATTCACATGTTCTTACATCAACCATACATAACTTATGACTCAATAAATCATGTATTTAACATTTATCGCTAATTATCATATTTTACTATTCACAAACATTTCAATTATTTTAGAAAAATCACAAAAATTCACCATAAACATTTTTTGATTTGTAGAATTCAAAAATAAACTCAATTTTATCAAAATAATTTTCTATATTAGAGAAATTTAATTTATAAATAAATTCATTATTTACTTGAAAAGTAATGATTTTAAATTCAAAATTGATTTATTAATAATTTCAAAAATTAACCTACGTATCATAAAATATCCTTAAAAACATTTAATGACAAAATAATTATTTATAAATACATTTTATTAAAATAAATTATATTTTAAATAAATTTATTAATTTAAAATTGAAATTAAATAATTATAACTCATAAAAATATCAACACCTAATTATTAATTTTTAAAAAATTCATTCTCATTTATAAGGTGCCTAGATAAAATTTTAACATACATAGGCAAGGTTACTCTTTATAAGGGTCAAATTACTATTCATAAGGGTCAAGTTACTATTAAAAAAATATTTGTTGGTTCTATCATACTCTAAATATATTACTGATCACAACCGTGTATGACTTTTTTCCAAAATTTAAAACAAAAAAGAAAAATAATTATGTCTTTCAGCTAGGTTAATCATGTCCTCTATAATAAAAAAGCGTGTTTTTCATAGATACTTAGTGTTTCATGCCTTATATATTAATTTTTTTGTACTTCCATGGGGTGTTACAAACCATTTCAAATTAACTGTCATTAAATTATTAATCATAATGACAATTTTTTAACTTTACTTTTTCCAATCATGGGTATTATAATTCAATGATACCAAAGTGGTATCAATTTTATGTTATAATATGTCTAGCTATCGAGATTGTTTATGTTTATGTCTCTAATTTCAAAATATTATTATCTAAATATCATGTATTATAATTATTTTTTTTCCTTATGATATTCAAGATATTTTAATGTAATAGTATCATTATTAGATTCATTTTTAATTGAAATAATAGAGAAAACATTTTTATGAAAAATCATCTTTATTTATAACTTCATTAAATCAAATTATTCTTCCAAAATAGTGTTCTGTAAAATAAATTAATTTTTTTACCAATCCTCATAGGATTTATTTAAATAAAATTTACCATTTAATGATTTTTTTAAAATGTTTCAATTAAATAATCTATTATTTTTTCAAACAATTATCATATAGATTTTACTGATAATATGAGTGGAATCATTTTTTTATCAAATATGTCATGAAGAAAATTTTCTATCATCATGATAATTATTTTCCATTGAGAATTATTTATATGTTTTCAAGGTAATTTTCAATTAAAATTATTTTAATAAGGTTTCAAAATGTGTTTTCCATAATGGAAATGATATTTTTTTTCATGAAAGTTTCTAATTGATAATGAAAGCATCATTTAAATTTTTCTAAGGTTTCTTTCAATGATAATGATTTACATAATTATTTCACTATTTACAATTTAAAAAAAAATATTTTTTCATTTGAAATTTTAATTTTCCACCAAATTAATTTCATAATATTATAATGGTATCCCCATTAATTAATATATATATATAACTATTTTTGACTTATTATTCAATGGAGATATTATGTAATGGTTCCATCCCTTTCATTATCTGGATGGAATAAGATTTTTTTGTGGAGATAGTTATGAAACCCATATCATTCCATCATTTCAATCACATTTCAATGAGATTATTATAGAACCCATTTCTATTCCATGGGTTAACCATGTTTCAAGGTTATTTTTAAAGAACCTCTTTCATTTTTATGGGTTATCCATGTTAAAAATATATTCTTTTAGAGCACTTTTATTCCATAGTTTTTAACATATTAATGATATTGAAATGAAAATGATTTCTTTTTTATGTGATAATCATTTTACAATGGGAATAGTGTTTTTTTTATTTTAATATGAAACCTCTACGTTCATTATTCATGTTTTGTTTCATGGAAATTGTATATGATGGGTTCTCCATGAAAACGTGATGTGATAAAGTTATTGTATATATTCTGGGTATTCTCAGATTGTATCAGGTGAGCCTGATTTAGCTTAAATAATGGGTGGGACTATATAGCACTATAATGGATTGGGTAATTATTATATTCTTTGGATAATTACATTTTATTACAGAAGTTTTTTAAATCCATTTTTAAGGATTCTATTAGGTTTACCTAATTGATCTATGATGAATATGATCTAAGATACTAACACAATTTATATATTCTTTCTATGAGTATATAGGGTTTCCTTTGAAAATTATTAATTTCTAATAGATCATGATTATTTATTTTTATGGATCATGATTTTTTATATTGTTATACCATATTTCATGATTTATGATTCATGTAAGGATGGTTGTGTGTTATTTTTATTATTTCATCATTCATTTTTATTAGTTCGCTATACCATTATTGAATTATTTGTTTTATTAATTACATTTAACTGTTATTTCATAGGTTTACCCTTACTGAGCATTGTATATAACCCAACATATGTTTCTGTTTCCATATGTTACCAAGAAATTAGTTTGAATGAATTATTTCTACAATTTATTTTATATTGATGACTACGATGACTTAATGTTTAATAATAAAATCATGGTTATGTGGGAGAATTTCTCATTTAAAAACTTGAGTATTGTTTATGATGAAATTTTTTATATTTATCTAATACAAAACGACTAAATTATCCTTGATAATGTATTTTATCCAACCAATATTTTTTATTTTGAATGGTTTGGAAGGGGAAAATTTGGTAACAATTATTGGTATTAATGATAGAAAAATAGTGTTTATGATTCAACACCAGATTATAGAGTGTGAGATATTTTCTGTTATAGTTTATATCAGGGTATTGGTCTAGATTATTATAGATACTAGGATGTTTTAATGTGAGTAACAAATAATAGTTATGGATACCATCATTTGACATATTTTATGGATTTTCATACGTTCAAATTCATAGACACCCCTTTAAAGGTTTTGATGTGATGGGATCATAAATTTATTAATGAAAACTTAGGATACATTATTTAGATTGATTTATAAGTAATTCACTGGTTTAACATTAATATTATTTTTTTATTTTGTTGAAATTTTATTTAAGCTCGTTATATGTTTTAGGATTTATATGATTATATATATTGAGGAAATTAGGGTAACACATGTTTTATTATATAAATATCTTGTAGTATTGAAGAGTGATTTTGTTACTAGGTGACTACTGTTATTTTAATAAATTACATCAAATTTTTTTTCAAATGAAATCTGAATTTTATAATAAAAAATTATCCATTAAAACACACATTAAGCTTGATGTTTTTTAAGAATCATTTTTTAAAAAAAATGGTTAATACAGTTGAATTTTGGTGAATAATGTTATATTTCATCGTATGAAGGTTCATTAATTTTGGTAATTATCATACATTGTGATAAATGTTTCTATTATGGATAATTTCCAAAGACATATGGAATTGATTTTTATCCTTTTTTTGATTATATGATCCTTCAAAATATTATTTTTAGGGCATTTGGTATGAAAAATTCATCTCAAATACTAATCATCTAGGAAACAATATGATGTTATATAGGAAATTGGTTAAAGGATGATATTTTAATTCTCAATATGTATATTTCACTATTATTTATGAATATATGGTGAATATTTCATTAAAAATAGGAAAAATATTGTAAAATGAATATATTATTCTATTAAAATCTTATATGATTAATTAGATATTATTTTATATAATAAATATTTTTGTTTTTGAGTCCCTTATATTTCCATTGATTATTAACATATTTTTATCGATAACCTCAATACATCTCTATTATTATTAACTCTTTTATTCCATGTCGATGTCATCAATTTTGTCATATGTTATACAATATTTGTATAATTTTGTTACTTATTTTAAGACACTATTTAAACCTTCTTTTGATCATTCATTGTTTGTGTGTTGTATTAGGTTATTTTAGGTGATATATGGAAATTATAGAGGTTATCTGTGATTTTTACAGTTAGCACATATTTTTTTTCCAAAATGTGTTCCCCTTAGTGAAAACCATATAAAACTATATAATGAGGGTTTGAATGTTTGGAACATGGTTTGATAAACCATCACCCTGGTTAGTATAATGTTTTTTCATTCTGTATTTAGTATATATGGGGAACACAATTAGGAAACAAATTTATTTTTACCATGTAGCCTTCCACAGAAAACCATGTGCACAACTCTTATTTATTCTTATTTTTTTTAATTTTTCAAGCCCCTAATTTAACCCATGATCTACCCACTCTCAACCTAAATCAATTTACTTGTCTAGGTGGTATCTATAGAGGTGACTTTAAACCTCCCAAACGATTCCCTGGAAGATCGAAATATGGGGGTTGACATTCAATATACTTCGGTAGGGTGGATCTCCTCTCATGTGTCTTCTCCAACTCTCTTTTTCTCACCACCATATAGAGTTTTACATAATAAAGATATTGTTAGATATAAACATATTTTAATTTTCTATTGATTATTGGGTTGGTTTCAATATATATTTATAATTAATTATTCATTGGAATTCCTATTTGTTGGAATTGTGTATTATGATACATTGATAAAAGTTATGTGGTTTCATTTTATATTAGCAATTTTATTAAACCCTAATTTGATTGATTTCATTGTAATGGAATTAAGTTTATTTATAGAAACCCAACTTGATATGAATTTTAATTTTAATTTGATATGTAATTAATTTTGAGTAAAACCCCCAATTCCAATTGACTGTGACTATAGGGAGTATTTTGAAATTTATGGAATTGGTAAAATGGGTTAAAAATTTATTAAAAAAATTGATTAAATTTAAATGATAAAAACCATGGATTTACTATTCATTGAAATGGAATATAATGATAACAGACTCATGTTTTTATTTTTAAATTTAATTTTCATATTGAAAATGAAAATTTTAGGACTTGAATTATAAATTTTTATTGATTTAAAAAGAGATGAATTTCTTATGATTGATTTATTTTTTGACCACATTTGAGCTAATTTAGATAGTATGTTATTAGAGAGATGACCACTAGGAATATTACTCCCTACTAGTTGATTTAAGATGAAAACACAAACAAAGAAATAGCTGATTAAATATTATCCACAACTGGTTATTGATGAATCCTGTTTGCATTTAGATTAGGAGATGACCATACACATTCTTGTTATCATCACTGATATGAGGAGTGTGAACATACTATAACTTGAGACAATCACACCACATGGAAGATAACCATTGTGTTTTTTTATTATTCTTTGATATATATAGTAACTTCATAGAGAAATTATTATTTCACAAAAATTTATTTAAATAACATTATTTATATAAAATTTTTATTTAATCCTCATTTTTAAATGTTTTCCACCATTTCAAATTAAAAAGATATTTTCTTATAAATAAGATAGATTATTTACATACCTTGTTATATTTAAAGTGAAAGAATGTTTTGTTTTATTTTTATTGAATATTTTATGGAAAAATTGGTGATACCGTACTAGGATTTATAGCTCACACACTACATATTCCATTGGGAACATGAATATTTCCATCTTCCAAATCTGATAAAAGGGAATGTGACTTATGGAGTTGGTGTATAATCTTGGACCATTAATCATGGATTAATGTTACTTTTATGGTGTTTTAATGTTCAAATTATAGTTGTTGAGTATGTTTATATTTTATGGTTATGTGTTTTATATATATTTTTTCTTTCAGGTACATTATACATGAGTAGTATTAAGCATACATACCTCTATATTTTATCATCCCTAGTTTTTTAGAAAAAAATATTCCCTATTTTATCATGTATGATTCCATTTTCTAGTCTCTAAACCACTGTGATTGAGAATGAAATTTGGGATATTTTAGATCTTGATTGGTTGTCAGGGTATTAGGGTATTCAGGTTAGTTATTGAAAACATGGTATTATATGGAGGTTGATAATCCTTCCCTGATGTTAGTATGTAGATAAGAGTATTACATCTAGAGTAAGAGGTATTTATGTGTGACTTCTATGATATAAATCATTTGTAAATGGCCTTAAGTTACCATGAGAGGTTTCAAAAAGGCATCTTGATTAATAATATTATATAGTTCATGTCATTTCACTATTTCTTATTTTCAAATTTTGAAATCGGAAAATATTTTTTCTAATATTATGGGATTAATATTTTTAATTCTAATGTTTTATGTGTTTATATGAGTATCCTTATATTGTTTTCAAGGATAATTTATGATATTTTTTGGAATCATTTATTCAAGAAAGCATTTGAATTGGACCAAGGAGGAAGCTACCGGTGAACCCTAGTGGGAGAATCCACCATTGTAATAGAATCTAATCGATTTTATTATGCATGTTGTTGATTTACTCATATAATATCCTTAAAATATTCAAAATTATGATCTAGTTGTGAAAATAAAATGGATAAATCATGTAATCATTATCAGGTTATCCTTCTATAGAATCCAAAAATGTCCCATGGGTCAAATCATCACCAAGAGGATGCAGATTGGATGAGGAATATAAAGATATTATTTTTGTTCATATAAATAATTTATTTTAATAATAATAAATATTACACTATGATGCTAGAGGGTCTAAGTTAAAGATAATAGAATTATTTGGTTATATATAAGAATAATGAGGGTTTAGAGAGAAAGGAAATCGTATTTATTTTGACTGTTTAGTTCTATCTATAGTATATTGTAGTGGCTAAGGCTATGGTGTTTTTCAAACATGAATATTCTAGTAAGATCATGATGGATTATATGTACCTATTTTCACTGTATTTCCAATTTTTACCTGAGGTCATATTTAAGGAGAAGATAACAAATCAATGATTAGGTATTGGTATTCAAAATGATATTCATTGTAATGCTTTATTTCCAACGGTCAATTTTTATGATGATAATGTGTATAGGGTTTCATGGTTGATCCTGGTTAGTCTAGTATCATGATGACGAGAGAACATTTTACCCCACTATATGTTCTATGAGTTATATAAAAATATATAGTAAGTGTGAGTCTTCCCATGGTGGTTCTCAATAGATGGGTTCTTCAAGAATTCTTATAGTTCTTTTTAGAGGCTATTTGAAATTCTTCCAGTGTGGAATGCATAGGAATTCAAAAAATAATTTCAATGAGTCACCCATGATATTCTTCTCATTTGGATGACCATGAAAATAATATTATTCTATTATATATTTTCTACACCACATAGTGGTACATGATCATCATCACTTATATGTATTACAGTGTAATCAAATAATCAGTAATAAAGGGTTTCCAGATACTAAAATATAGATCTAAGATTATTACTATATTAGAAGAGTCACTATAATAAATAGAAAAAGGTAAAAAAATATATGAAAGGTATCATCACTATAACTTCATCATATGTGACTAATATGTTTGATACTGGTGAATTTCACTAATTTTAATCAACTCATATTTAGAAATTATTAAATCATCCTATGAAACTTTTATCATATTTGAAGTATGTTATTATGCCCTTCAAAACCTAGAGAGAGTATGATCTCTATTTTATTTCCAGTAATTTCTCTTTATGAGAGATCAATCATAAATGTGGTTCTATGTTTCTCAAAATTAATTATCATTAAGTCATATTAATTAAGGATTTTCTCATTTCTAATAAGTTTCAAATTTAATAAAATATTTGATGGGTATTCTATACTTCACCCCATGGGGTGTTCCCTATCATTAAGGGAGAATGGGACCCAAGGTCAAGTAGATCCATAAACACTAATCTGAATTTGGGGAATGTAAGTTCATTGTTTTATTTTTTACATTCATTTGAAACCATTTAGTGGTGACATCTCCCCAGTTTTCAACAAGTTTCATGACATTTTTAATTCTAAATTCATTGGTTTTACCCTATTATATAGGGTAGAGTTCATTATTGATTTAGTGATTGGAAAAAACTAGTATTTATATGTTCATACTACATGGAACTAGCAGAGATGAGATAGTTTGATACATATATAGAGATCTTGTTTTTGACCTATAATAATTTGTATTATTTTCCAAAATATAAAAAAAATATAGGCACCAATTCAACACAATAATTCGAGGCATGGAGAGCCTCTACATGGTGATTTTTAAAATATAAAATATATATTTTCACATGCATTCATTTTATCGTGAAAGGAGGAAAATATACCTTGATGAGTCTCAGATATGATTTATGAGACCAAAGTTATGTCAAGAAAGTCATGTTTACCCTATGTGTAACATAAAATTTTCGGTGTTGGGAGGATTGTTCAGAGGTGATTTGGCAGGGTGTTAAGTGGTTGAATAATTAATAATTTAATAATTTAAAATAACATAAACAAAAACCCCTACCCCTTTCATTGGCACCTGACACAACTGAAATGAGCCCCTCCTCACCCCTCTCGTCCTCTCTTTATATAATTGGAGAAATGAGTTGATTCATTGAACTGAGGTTCTATTGATCTCTATTTTTGGCGCAGATCATCGTAAAATCAAGAACTAAAACAAGCCAAGCACCATTTTCAACCAAAGCATTTGTGGTTCTCCATTAAGGTTTACAGTTTTTATTTTTAGCCATGATCCCATTAATTTTTCATTGTTCTAAAGTTTAATAGCCCAACTATTATTGTTATTGTCCCTGATATATGGATATTTGAGTTTTAGAATGAATCAGGGTGAACCGAGCATTTTTGAATGTTATTCCCAACTGGAATTACCATCTACACGACTTGTACTCTAGAGAACACATCATGTAGAAATTCATGTTCGATGAAGATAATCATTGGGTACTAAACACATTGTACTATAGTTATGTGATGTGTAGTGAAAAAATCCATGTGGCTATGGGACTTGTCATGGGAAGCCTTGTGAAAATCCATGGATGTGTACTAACACATGGCCAAAGTACATGGACACGTGGTCTAGTACATGGACATGGGTAAACTATATGTCTAGGGGATGAGTGAAGTAGAACACTCCATGTACCACATCTATATTCTGTGTACCCCTACATGGGTTTTAAACCATGTATACTAGATACAAGGTTAGGTGCTTAGGGGGGATCACACACAATGTGTTTCCCAGTGCACATTATGTAATCATAGGGGATCTCATTGTGATCTTTTTTCCTTCTATATCTCCTTCTCTATGACTCATATTCAGGCTTATGAGTAGTATATCCTAGAGTTTTTCCCATTTATAATGGAATTATGGATTTTTTTTGGAATATGAGTTATGAGTGGGTGAATTTAGATAAATAATCTTGTGTTGCGGTGAAAATCGTATGTAGTGATCAGGGTGAATCACTAGGTTGATGTCAGGGTCTGTGCCTTCCCCTTCAACATTAGGATATGGGTCCCATGGATTATTTAGATTGGTATGGTTGTCAGAGAGAGATTTTGGGATTGGTACTCCCCTACAGAATCAGGGTGCGTGTATCTCTTACCTCTTTTTTTAGTTGAGATGGGAATCCCCAATTCCCAGGTGTATGTTCTTTTACCTCTTGGTATTTTACTGGTTCAAGATGTTTTTTTTAATATACATAGAATCACATGTAAGAGGAATATTTTCACCACTGATATGTGTCCTTGTGATATGACCTAAAATTATGTGGTAAAATCTGTGCCGACCAAAAAAGATTGTATCAAGGTGCATGGATTTAGTTCATTAGAATTGTGTGTATAGGGTAGACATGTAAGATGTTTGGAATTGTCAATAAAATTTCATAATAATTAGTACTCCTTAAATGGTTTAGGGAGTAGGTTCCTCATATTTTTTGTAATGATGGTCATTGATCCCCTACCATTATATGGTGTGGGACCTCCATACTTGTTGTCCAGATAGAGTATGAACTGTCCTGTTGGACTAAGGTGTGGGTCCTCAATTTTTAGAGTTGGTAATACCCTACTATGTCAGGGTGCAGGTCCTCCGTATGTGACATATATGTAGAATTGGTACTCACCAACCATTTTAGGGAGTGGGTCCTCTATCATTGGAGTTAGAACTCCCATGACATTCTGCAGGGAGGGTCCTTCATACATAATTTTCTTGTAGAGATGGTATACCCCTATCATTCTAGGGAGTGAGTCCTCTTGCCAAGGGTAGGTACTCCCCTATCAAACCAGGGTGAAAGTCCCTTATAGTAAATTATCTAGAAGAGTTGGTGCTCCCCTGTCATACCATGGTGTCGGTCCCCTATCCATAGAGTACTACTCCCCTACCAGGTTAGGGTGCGGGTCCTTGAACTATGGAGTAGTACTCTTATTTTGTAAAAGGGTTTGTGTCATCCTTTCTCAGAGTAGTACACCCCTATAGTTCCAAGGTGAAAGTCCTCATATACAGAGTAGAACTCCCCTATATTTGAGTTGCATTGGGGAGAAGGTCCTCCATTAGAATTAGAGATCTGTTAGATTTGAATCATGTATCCGAGGAGTTGGCTTGTCCACTTGATATGCATGATACCTGGATAAGAGTTAGTTCTGACACAACAGACCGAGGTGTGGTCCCCTACATACCTGAGAAACATAGGTTTCATGAGTATTTTAGGATCTATTTATCCCCCTACTGAGGGGTAGTGGTGAGGTGTGGTTCCCTCCATTACCTATCAGTAGAGAATATTCACAAAGTGCATGGTTTAAGGTATTGCTCCCTCAACTGATTGGAAGTGGTTAGGAGCAGGCCTTTAGAGTATTGCTCCCTCTCACTAGATAACTTGTAGCCTCATCCAAATCTCCCCAAACCTCATCGATGTGAGACCCATATAAAGATGTGGTCGCCATCATCGAACTATATAGGTCTCCATCTCCTATCGGCATATTAATTCTGTCTGCTTTGTGCAGTCTTCATCCGCTCATGGATGACCTACACCTTATCTGTGGTAGCCCGTAACACATCTGGTCTCACTAGTGCTGACTCCCGTGGGTATGTCCAGCACAAATGTGATTTGAAGGGTCGCCCATACAACTTCTCAAAAGGTGCCATACCTATGGTGGAGTGATAGCTGTTGTTGTATGCAAACTCTACCAAAGTTAAGTGATCCTCCCAGCTGCGACCGAAGTTGAGGACACAAACACGTATCATATCCTTGAGGGTCTGAATGGTCCGCTCAGTCTGGACATCCATCCGAGGATGGAAGGCAGTGCTCAAGAGAAGCTGTGTTCTGAAATCCTCCTGCAACCCCATCCATATCCAGGAAGTAAATCATGCATCACGATCGGATACAATCGTCATGGATACTCCATATAGCTGCACAATTGACACGTGCCTGTCGTGGGGTGTGACAAAAACAAATAAAACCTAAGTTAAAATGTAGAAAAGTGGGTAACCTAAGTTGTCTCTAGAGAGGAGTTCACAACAATTATGTTTGTCACTTAAATTAAAGAAAGAAGAAGAGGTTTTTTTTAAAAGTTGTTTGAGTTGAAAAATAAACAAGAAATTAAAAAGAAAGGTTGAACACTAATGGATGAAGAGAGTGATGGGGTCAGGGTAGGATCACCTTTTGTAATGTCATCATAGTCACAAATATCATCTCACCTCTCTTCCTTTTGAATGACAAATGAAAGACTCCTCGATCGAGTCATCTATCACCCTTGATTAAAGAAGAAAATAGAACTCACTCCTATGTGCATGGAAGTTCATAAACAATTCCTAAACAACTAAGGCAAGTCCCGATCATGAATTGTTGCTCCCTAGAACTCTAGAAAAATTTTACTAGTTCCAAACATGTGCCAACGATCATTAGACACTCACCACCTAACACAATCTGCTCGATCGAGACAAATTGCACTAGGCAGAGGGAGATAAAAAGTCTTTAACCAAAGCTATTAAAAATGAATACACCAAACTCAAAACACGATCGAATTAAGAGAATTGGGAAACATTGATAATAGATATCATTCAGAAGAAAGATAAGGTTTTACATTTAAGCACAAAACTCCGACATTACAAAAGAGAAACTCCCCCTTCCCCAATCACTCAAAGGTTTTACCCCTCCATGTGAAGGGTATTAGAGTTGAAAGGGGAAGAAGAGAGCATAATCCAACTAAGTAAAAAGAAAATAGAAAATAAAAAGAACATCAATAACTCAATCCTCCAGCACAGCCCTTCTTGCACCTTCTTCAACCCCTTGGAATGGAAGTGAATACTCTTATTTATAGGATTGGGGAGTAGAAAATTTCCCTCCAAAATTACTCCCCCGAAAGTTTGAGTCCGGTTGGAATAATAAATGACCGATTTTGAGAATTGTTCCTTCTTGAAAGTTGTTCCCCTACATCTTTTCTGGCTACCCACAAAATTTGAGCCTAATTGGTCCTCGTAGGTAGGAGATATGGTCACATTACTCCGGATGTTTAATTCTGTCCAGGTGACTCTTCGTCTTCCACAACTCCAACTTCCCATGACATTAAGACCTTGAAAACAGCAGATTCAGACGTGGCCTCCTTAATGAAAGATGTTCATTAATTCCTCTTCCAGCCTCTTGTCTAATATCAGATCCATTGTATCAGTCAGCTTCGAGATAAAAGCTCAGAATTAAAATTTTCCAAATCTATACACAGTTTTCGAGGCCTGGTTTGGGAGCTGAATTTGAGCTTCCAAATGATGGATTGAGCTTTGTGTCCAGAAGGATAAAATGAATCCCACGAGCATAGAAATCCTAAAAAAAAGTAACCATACAATTTGGATCAAATATGTAAAAGATATTCACAAAATACAGAAGCTCCACAAAACTGCTAAATTTCCAGAATTAACCAATTTCCACAATTAAGCCCATAATTCACCAAAATACTAAAATGATACAAATCAGATCAAATTGATTAATTGTAAGGGGTTAAATCATTGAAACACATATAAAATATTATGAAAATATTATCTCTATCAATTCCCCCACACTTAGCACTTGGACTCCCGGACAAGTCAAAATCCAAATCAAATCAAACCAAATTCAAAACACATGCCATTGAGATCCACCAATTCCACACCAAGAAATAAAAGTTATCATGCCTCATCCATAATCATTATTCCAAGTTCTCAAATCAGATCATTCAATATTTTTCCACTTCATTTCTCTTCCCATGCACACAAGACACCTACCTCACATTAATTTTCTCTCATCTCACAAATATCACTTTTCAACAAAGTTTTTCTCATCCAAACCAATGCAAGGGTCACCATAGGTTTGAAAAACTCCTACTTCTCCACCCAATGTGAGTCAAGGAAATTTGTTTATCATGAGGACTTTTCAAGGTTGTTCTGTGGCTTTTGGTTGGTAGGATTTTTAGGTGAAAAATTCTGAGGCTGAATGAGGAAGGCTTGGCTCTTTTTGAAGCAAAATTGCACAATTCTAATTTTCACTCAAGTATGGTATCCTCCTCACTCCACTTAGTAGAAATTCAGCTCCATAATTATGAAATATCAATAAATGTTCAAACAGATCAGCATTTCTTCAGAAAAAATTTCAATCTTCTTAAGCATGATTTTCTTGAAAGCTCCAGAAAAGGCACAGCTTTCTTCCTCCATGTGAAGCTCCAGAAAGGCACAGCTTCTTTTATCATGAAAGCTCCAGAAAAGGCACAACTTTCAACATGATGATTTTTCATCAGCACACACATCTCTTCAGAATTTGATTTTCCAACCAAAGTTTCACCAAAATAAGGTAGCACAACACAAGACAGCTTCCCCCACACTTAAGTTCAACTAGATCATGCAATTTCACTTCAAGAGCAGGTTGGAAAGGGAAAATTGGATTGTAATGTGGCTAACCAAACAGGCTGTTCATGGATTCTATGGGCTACAAGGATTAATTTACAAGGTAGGCCAGAATGAAAGGGATTATCTTGAAAAGGGGGCTTTCAAACCAAAGAAATGCCTCAATCATTCAAAACACATGTACCCCAAACCCTCAAGTTTTGAAAGGAATGAATCAAATTCTGGTTAAAACAAGCATGGTCTGGTTCTCTCAAGAAGTGAGGTGAATGAAAAGAATATACAATAATGGTTCAAAAGCCTCACAGGAAAGTGATTTCAAAGATAATGACAGTGAGATGTGTCATGGGATTAAAAAACCTGAGTACTTTTCATGAAATTCACAAAGAATTGAACTTGAAACAAAATCATTTTTAGCATTCATTTAAGCTCAGTTCATGGAATAAATTGGTTCACTCAATGACATGGGTTTCAAAAATAGAAATGATAATCATTTTAGCTCAAAAGTTTCAAAAACACACCAAAAAAAACTGAAAAATAAACACACAAAAAATTTGAAACAAACATTTTTTTTTGAAAACAAACAACAAATGAAAATCCAAAACTAAAAAGGTTCCCTCCACCACACTTAAATGATGCAGTTTCCTCAATGCATTCAAGTGGATTTAACAAGTAATTAGATTTTAGAATGAATCCCAACAACAAGAAAGTGTAAAGGAGAGGTACAACCTGACTTATTGGTAATGCAACATTGAGTTAAGCTCCTAAGTGTTGCACACTAAAAACCTAAAAGAAAAATAACAAAAGAAAACATAAGAAATTTATTAAAAAAAATGAAAATAGAAATAGGATGAGAAAAGAAGGATAGATCTTGGTTTAATCCCCCAAGTGGGCCCTGGGTTTTGACTGCCTCCAGATGGGCAGTTTCAGTTGGTTATCCCCAATCTGAAGGTGGGTTGAGTTTCTTTATGATGAACCAACAAAACTTCTTCTTCACATCATGTGCTTCATCCTTTTTGTTGAGGACACCATGGGTATAGTACACCAAATCCACCCCTAGTACAATAAGATACAATTTTCTTGGTGGGTGTAGGATAAAGAATGAGTCCCCATATTTCTTGGTTTCCAATTTCATAACCATCTCTTCATTCTCCAGTGTTTTCTGAAGGTATGCTGCATCATTGAAAAAATCAAAGGAAATGTTAGAGTTTAATTCTATTTGAACAAAGTTAAAGCATGAAGAATCAATATCGAATTCTTCCCATTCAAATTAATCATCTTGCATCACTTTTTCCTTTTCCAAATCCACTTGTATTCCCTCTTGAACTCCCTCCAATAAATGGTCAACTTGTTCTGGGAGCTCCATATGTTCTTCGTTAAGCACATATCCCTTTTCTTCCTTAGCCGCCAAGACAATACATGGGTTTTCCGAGTCTAAAAAGAAAGGGGAGGTGATACTCAATTTAGATTCAATAAAATTAGAATATAATGAGTTCAAGAAAAGATCATCTCCCTGAGGTTTCTCGGCTTCATTTGCTTCTTCAGTGGGAAGTTCTTCTTGAAGTAGAGTGGTAGCAGATGGAGGAGGGTAGTCAGGATCCTCAACATTCTCTTCAAATTCAACCATGTTGGTGGTGTATTCCTTCAATGATGATGGATCTTCTACATTATGAGGAACTGGGGGACCAAGTAGTTCCTCACACTACTTCCAGAACTCATCCATATCTTGTTGATCTCTCGAACTTACTTTATAAGGCACGTCCTCTTCATCAATCTTCTTCAGCAATGGTTGAGAATAGCCAAATGGATCTTAGTTTAATTCCATCATGGTCTCCATAGGTTCTTCAACATCAAGTATAAGAGGGGAATACACTTCCACTAATGGCTCAGGTTTAGGTTCAGGTTGAGGTTCTTGATCCAATGTAACCTTCTCTATGGACTTCAATCTTTGATAATAAATGTTGAATTGATTCACCATGTCCATCAGTTCATGAAGCGAGATACCTATGACATGGTCATTCATCATTTGCTTTTGCCAAAACAGTGAGTTCATAAAGCTTTTGAAAGAGGGATTCCTCATCATTATAAACCATTTTCCCCTGAAACTATGAGTAATCAATCCAAGAAGAATAATTGCAGTTGGCATACATCATGGATTTTTTTTATATTTTTTTTAAATAAAATAAATGAAAATATTTACAAAATGTTAGAATTAGATTGTTGGCACAGCCTCCCCGGCAACGACGCCAAGTTTTGAAACGTGCCTGTCGTGGGGTGTGAAAAAAACAAATAAAACATAAGTTAAAATGTAGCAAAGTGGGTAACCTAAGTTGTCTCCAGATAGGAGTGCACAACAATTATGTTTGTCACTTAAATTAAAGAAAGAAGAATATCTTTTTTTTAAAAGTTGTTTGAGTTGAAAAATAAACAAGCAATTGAAAAGAAAGGTTGAACACTAATGGATGAAGAGAGTGATGGGGTCAGGGTAGGATCACCTTTTTTAATGTCATCATAGTCACAAATATAATCTCACCTCTCTTCTTTTTGAATGACAAATGAAAGACTCCTCGATCGAGTTATCTATCACCCTTGATTAAAGAAGAAAATAGAACTCACTCCTATGTGCATGGAAGTTCATAAACAATTCCTAAACAACTAAGGCAAGTCCCGATCAGGAATTGTTTCTACCTATAACTCTAGAAAAATTTTACTAGTTCCAAAAACGTGCCAACGATCGTTAGACACTCACCACCTAACACAATCTGCTCGATCGAGACAAATTGAACTAGGCAGAGGTAGATAAAAAGTCTTTAACCAAAGCTATTAAAAATGAATACACCAAACTCAAAACATGATCGCATTAAGAGAATTGGGAAACACTGATAATATATGTCATTCATAAGAAATATAATGTTTTACATTTAAGCACAATACTCCGACATTACAAAAGAGAAACTCCCCCTTCCTCAATCACTCAAAGGTTTTACCCCTCCATGTGAAGGGTATTAGAGTTGAAAGGGGAAGAAGAGAGCATAATCCAACTAAGTAAAAAGAAAATAGAAAATACAAAGAACATCAAGAACTCAATCCTCCAGAACATCCCTTCTTGCACCTTCTTCAACCCCTTTGAATGGAAGTGAATACTCTTATTTATAGGATTGGGGAGTAGAAAATTTCCCTCCAAAATTACTCCCCCGAAAGCTTGAGTCCGGTTGGCATAATAAATGACCGATTTTGAGAAGTGGTCCTTCTTGAAATTTTTCCACTCCATCTCTTCTTTCGACCCAAAAAATTTGAGCCTAATGGGTCCACGTAGGAAGGAGATATGTTCACATTACTCTGGATATTTAATTCTGTCCAGGTGACTCTTTGTCTTCCACAACTCCAACTTACCATGACATTAAGACTTTGAAAACAGCAGATTCAGACGTGGACTCCTTAATGAAATATGTTAATTAATTCCTCTTCCAGCTCCTTTTCGAATATCAGCTCCATTGGATCAGTCATCTTCGAGATAAAAGCTCAGAATTAAAATCTTCCAAATCTGTACACAGTTTTCGAGGCCTGGTTTGTGAGCTGAATTTGAGCTTCCAAATGATGGATTGAGCTTCGGGTCCAGAAGGATAAAATGAAGCCCACGAGCATAGAAATACTAAAAAAAAGGAACCGTACAATTTTGATCAAATATGTAAAAGATATTCACAAAATACAGAAGCTCCACAAAACTGCTAAATTTCTCGAATTAACCAATTTCCACAATTAAGCCCATAATTCACCAAAATACTAAAATGATACAAATAAGATCAAATTGATTAATTGGAAGGGGTTAAATCATTGAAACACATATAAAAAATTATGAAAATATTATCTCTATCAATTCCCCCACACTTAGCACTTGGACTCCCGGACAAGTCAAAATCAAAATCAAATCAAACCAAATTCGAAACACATGCCATTGAGATCCACCAATTCCACACCAAGAAATAAAAGTTATCATGACTCATCCATAAACATTATTCCAAGTTCTCAAATCAGATCATTCAATATTTTTCCTCTTCATTTCTCCTCCCATGCACACAAGACACCTACCTCACATTAATTTTCTCTCATCTCACAAATATCACTTTTCAACAAGGTTTTTCTCATCCAAACCAATGCAAGGGTCACCATAGGTTTGAAAAACTCCTACTTCTCCATCCGATGTGATTCAAGGACATTTGTTTATTATGAGGACTTTTCAAGGTTGTTCTGTGGCTTTTGGTTGGTAGGATTTTTAGGTGAAAAATTCTGAGGCCGAATGAGGAAGGCTTGGCTCTTTTTGAAGCAAAATTGCACAATTCTAATTTTCACTCAAGTATGGTATCCTCCTCACTCCACTTAGTAGAAATTCAGCTCCATAATTATGAAATATCAAGAAATGTTCAAACAGATCATCATTTCTTCAGAAAAAATTTCAATCTTCTTAATCATGATTTTCTTGAAAGCTCCAGAAAAGGAACAACTTTCTTCCTCCATGTGAAGCTCTAGAAAGGCACGACTTCTTTTATCATGAAAGCTCCAGAAAAGGCACAACTTTCAACATGATGATTTTTCATCAGCACACACATCACTTCAGCATATGATTTTCCAACCAAAGTTTCACCAAAATAAGGTAGAACAACACAAGACAGCTTCCCCCACACTTAAATTCAACTAGATCATGCAATTTCACTTCAAGGGCAGGTTGGAAAGGGAAAATTGGCTTGTAATGTGGCTAACCTAACAGGCTGTTCATGGCTTCTATGGGCTACAAGGATTAATTTACAAGGTAGGCCAGAATGAAAGGGATTATCTTGAAAAGGGGGCTTTCAAACCAAAGAAACGCCTCAATCATTTAAAACACATGTACCCCAAACCCTCAAGTTTTGAAAGGAATGAATCAAATTCTGGTTAAAACAAGCATGTTCTGGTTCTCTCAAGAAGTGAGGTGAATGAAAAGAATATACAATAATGGTTCAGAAGCCTCACAGGAAAGATATTTCAAAGATAATGACAGTGAGATGTGTCATGGGATTCAAAAACCTGAGTACTTTTCATGAAATTCACAAAGAATTGAACTTGAAACAAAATCATTTTCAGCATTCATTTAAGCTCAGTTCATGGAATAAATTGGTTCACTCAATTAAATGGGTTTCAAAAATAGAAATGATAATCATTTTAGCTCAAAAGTTTCAAAAACACACCAAAACAAACTGAAAAATAAACACACAAAAAATTTGAAACAAACAATTTTTTTTTAAAACAAACAACAAATGACAATCCAAAACTACAAAGGTTCCCTCCCCCACACTTAAATGATGTAGTTTCCTCAATGCATTCAAGTGGATTTAACATGTAATTAGATTTTAGAATGAATCACAACAACAAGAAAGTGTAAAGGAGAGGTACAACCTGACTTATTGGTAATGAAACATTGAGTTAAGCTCCTAAGTGTTGCACACTAAAAACCTAAAAGAAAAATAACAAAAGAAAACATAAGAAATTTATTTAAAAAAATGAAAATAGAAATAGGATGAGAAAAGAAGGATAGATCTTGGTTTAATCCCCCAAGTGGGCCTTGGGTTTTGACTGCCTCTAGATGGGCAGTTTCAGTTGGTTATCCCCAATCTGAAGGTGGGTTGAGTTTCTTTATGATGAACCAACACAACTTCTTCTTCACATCATGTGCTTCATCCTTTTTGTTGAGGACACCATGGGTATAGTACACCAAATACACCCCTAGTACAATAAGATACAATTTTCTTGGTGGTTGTAGGATAAATAATGAGTCCCCATATTTCTTGGTTTCCAATTTCACAACCATCTCTTCATTCTCCAGTGATTTTTGAAGGTATGATGCATCATTGAAAAAATCAAAGGAAATGTTAGAGTTTAATTCTATTTGAACAAAGTTAAAGCATGAAGAATCAATATCGAATTCTTCCCTTTCAAAGTAATCATCTTTCATCACTTTTTCCTTTTCCAAATCCACTTGGATTCCCTCTTGAACTCCCTCCAATAAATGGTCAACATGTTCTGGGAGCTCCATATGTTCTTCGTTAAGCACATATCCCTTTTCTTCCTTAGCCTCCAAGACAATACATGAGTTTTCCAAGTCTGAAAAGAAAGGGGAGGTGATACTCAATTTAGATTCAATAAAATTAGAATATAATGAGTTCAAGAAAAGATCATCTCCCTGAGGTTTCTCGGCTTCATTTGCTTCTTCAGTGGGAAGTTCTTCTTGAAGTAGAGTGGTAGCAGATGGAGGAGGGTAGTCAGGATCCTCAAAATTCTCTTCAAATTCAACCTTGTTGGTGGTGTATTCCTTCAATAATGATGGATCTTATACATTATGAGGAACTGGGGGACCAAGTAGTTCCTCACACTCCTTCCAGAACTCATCCAGATCTTGTTGATCTCTCTAACTTACTTTATAAGGCACGCCCTCTTCATCAATCTTCTTCAGCAATGGTTGAGAATAGCCAAATGGATCTTCTTTTAATTCCATCATGGTCTCCATAAGTTCTTCAACATAAAGTATAAGAGGGGAATACACTTCCACTAATGGCTCAGGTTCAGGTTCAGGTTGAGGTTCTTGATCCAATGTAACCTTCTCTATGGACTTCAATCTTTGATAATCAATGTTGAATTGATTCACCATGTCCATCAGTTCATGAAGCGAGATACCTGTGACATGGTCATTCATCATTTGCTTGGCCAAAACAGTTAGTTCATCAAGCTTTTGAAAGAGGGATTCCTCATCATTATAAACCATTTTCCCCTGAAACTATGAGTAATCAATCCAAGAAGAATAATTTCATTTGGCATACATCATGGATTTTTTTTTAGATTTTTTTAAAATAAAATAAATGAAAATATTTACAAAATGTTAGAATTAGATTGTTGGCAAAGCCTCCCCGACAACGGCGCCAAGTTTTGACACGTGCCTGTCGTGGGGTGTGACAAAAACAAATAAAACCTAAGTTAAAATGTAGCAAAGTGGGTAACCTAAGTCGTCTCCAGAGAGGAGTGCACAACAATTGTGTTTGTCACTTAAATTAAAGAAAGAAGAAGAGGTTTTTTTTAAAAGTTGTTTGAGTTGAAAAATAAACAAGCAATTGAAAAGAAAGGTTGAACACTAATGGATGAAGAGAGTGATGGGGTCAGGGTAGGATCACCTTTTGTAATGTCATCATAGTCACAAATATCATCTCACCTCTCTTCCTTTTGAATGACAAATGAAAGACTCCTCGATCGAGTCATCTATCACCCTTGATTAAAGAAGAAAATAGAACTCACTCCTATGTGCATGGAAGTTCATAAACAATTCCTAAACAACTAAGGCAAGTCCCGATCGGGAATTGTTGCTCCCTATAACTCTAGAAAAAGTTTACTAGTTCCAAACACGTGCCAACGATCGTTAGACACTCACCACATAACACAATCTGCTCGATCGAGACAAATTGCACTAGGTAGAGGGAGATAAAAAGTCTTTAACCAAAGCTATTAAAAATGAATACACCAAACTCAAAACACGATCGCATTAATAGAATTGGGAAACACTAATAATAGATGTCATTCAGAAGAAAGATAAGGTTTTACATTTAAGCACAAAACTCTGACATTACAAAAGAGAAACTCCCCCTTCCCCAATCACTCAAAGGTTTTACCCCTCCATGTGAAGGGTATTAGAGTTGAAAGGGGAAGAAGAGAGCATAATACAACTAAGTAAAAAGAAAATAGAAAATAAAAAGAACATCAAGAACTCAATCCTCCAGCACAACCCTTCTTGCACCTTCTTCAACCCCTTTGAATGGAAGTGAATACTCTTATTTATAGGATTGGGGAGTAGAAAAGTTCCCTCCAAAATTACTCCCCCGAAAGATTGAGTCCGGTTGGCATATTAAATGACAGATTTTGAGAATTGTTCCTTCTTGAAAGTTGATCCCCTACATCTCTTATGTAGACCCACAAAATTGGAGCCTAATTGGTTTACGAAGTAAGGAGATATGCTCACATTACTCCGGATATTTAATTCTGTCCAGGTGACTCTTCGTCTTCCACAACTCCAACTTCCCATGACATTAAGACCTTGATAACAGCCGATTCAGACGTGGCCTACTTAATGAAATATGTTAATTAATTCCTCTTCCAGATCCTTGTCGAATATAAGCTCCATTGGATCAGTAAGCTTCGATATAAAAGCTCAGAATTAAAACCTTCCAAATATGTACACAGTTTTCGAGGCCTGGTTTGTGAGCTGAATTTGAGCTTCCAAATGATGGATTGAGCTTTGGGTACAGCAGGATAAATTGAATCCCACGAGCATAGAAATCCTACAAAAAAGGAACAATACAATTTGGATCAAATATGTAAAATATATTCACAAAATACAGAAGCTCCACAAAACTGCTAAATTTCCAGAATTAACCAATTTCCACAATTAAGCCCATAATTCACCAAAATACTAAAATGATAAAAATCAGATCAAATTGATTAATTGGAAGGGGTTAAATAATTGAAACACATATAAAAAATTATGAAAATATTATCTCTATCAATTCCCCCACACTTAGCACTTGGACTCCCGGACAAGTCAAAATCAAAATCAAATCAAACCAAATTCGAAACACATGGCATTGAGATCCACCAATTCCACACCAAGAAATAAAAGTTATCATGCCTCATCCATAACCATTATTCCAAGTTCTCAAATCATATCATTCAATATTTTTCCTCTTCATTTCTCCTCCCATGCACACAAGACACCTACCTCACATTAATTTTCTCTCATATCACAAATATCACTTTACAACAAAGTTTTTCTCATCCAAACAAATGCAAGGGTCACCATAGGTTTGAAAAACTCCTACTTATCCACCCGATGTGAGTCAAGGACATTTGTTTATAATGAGGAATTTGCAGGGTTGTTCTGTGGATTTTGGTTGGTAGGATTTTTAGGTGAAAAATTCTAAGGCTGAATGAGGAAGGCTTGGTTCTTTTTGAAGCAAAATTGCACAATTCTAATTTTCACTCAAGTATGGTATCCTCCTCACTCCACTTAGTAGAAATTCATCTCCATAATTATGAAATATCCAAAAATGTTCAAACAGATCAGCATTTCTTCAGAAAAAATTTCAATCTTCTTAAGCATGATTTTCTTGAAAGCTCCAGAAAAGGCACAACTTTCTTCCTCCATGTGAAGCTCCAGAAATGCACAACTTATTTTATCCTGAAAGCTCCAGAAAAGGCACAGCTTTCAACATGATGATTTTTCATAAGCACACACATCTCTTCAGCATTTGATTTTCCAACCAAAGTTTCACCAAAATAAGGTAGCACAACACAAGACAGCTTCCCCCACACTTAAGTTCAACTAGATCATGCAATTTCACTTCAAGAGCAGGTTGGAAACGGAAAATTGGCTTGTAATGTGGCTAACCAAAGAGTCTGTTCATGGCTTATATGGGCTACAAGGATTAATTTACAAGGTAGGCCAGAATTAAAGGGATTATCTTGAAAATGGGGCTTTCAAACCAAAGAAACGCCTCAATCATTTAAAACACATGTACCCCAAACCCTCAAGTTTTGAAAGGAATGAATCAAATTCTGGTTAAAACAAGCATGGTCTGGTTCTCTCAAGAAGTGAGGTGAATGAAAAGAATATACAATAATGGTTCAGAAGCCTCACAGGAAAGTGATTTCAAAGATAATGACAATGAGATGTGTCATGGGATTAAAAAACCTGAGTACTTTTCATGAAATTCACAAATAATTGAACTTGAAACAAAATCATTTTCAGCATTCATTTAAGCTCAGTTCATGGAATAAATTGGTTCACTCAATTACATGGGTTTAAAAAATAGAAATGATAATCATTTTAGCTCAAAAGTTTCAAAAACACACCAAAAAAAACTGAAAAATAAACACACAAAAAATTTGAAATAAACAATTTTTTTTTTGAAAACAAACAACAAATGAAAATCCAAAACTACAAAGGTTCCCTCCCCCACAATTAAATGATGCTGTTTCCTCAATGCATTCAAGTGGATTTAACATGTAATTTTATTTTAGAAAGAATCACAATAATAAGAAAGTGTAAAGGAGAGGTACAAACTGACTTATTTGTAATACAACATTGAGTTAAGCTCCTAAGTGTTTCACACTAAAAACCTAAAAGAAAAATAACAAAAGAAAACATAAGAAATTTATTAAAAAAAATGAAAATAGAAATAGGATGAGAAAAGAAGGATAGATCTTGGTTTAATCCCCCAAGTGGGCCCTGGGTTTTGACTGCCTCCAGATGGGCAGTTTCAGTTGGTTATCCCCAATCTGAAGGTGGGTTGAGTTTCTTTATGATAAACCAACAAAACTTCTTCTTCACATCATGTGCTTCATCCTTTTTGTTGAGGACACCATGGGTATAGTACACCAAATCCACTCCTAGTACAATAAGATACAATTTTCTTGGTGGGTGTAGGATAAAGAATGAGTCCCCATATTTCTTGGTTTCCAATTTCACAACCATCTCTTCATTCTCCAGTGATTTCTGAAGGTATGCTGCATCATTGAAAAAATCAAAGGAAATGTTAGAGTTTAATTCTATTTGAACAAAGTTAAAGCATGAAGAATCAATATCGAATTCTTCCCTTTCAAAGTAATCATCTTGAATCACTTTTTCCTTTTCCAAATCCACTTGGATTCCCTCTTGAACTCCCTCCAATAAATGGTCAACATGTTCTGGGAGCTCCATATGTTCTTCGTTAAGCACATATCCCTTTTCTTCCTTAGCCGCCAAGACAATACATGAGTTTTCCGAGTCTGAAAAGCAAGGGGAGGTGATACTCAATTTAGATTCAATAAAATTAGAATATAATGAGTTCAAGAAAATATCATCTCCCTGAGGTTTCTCGGCTTCATTTGCTTCTTCAGTGGGAAGTTCTTCTTGAAGTAGAGTGGTAGCAGATGGAGGAGGGTAGTCAGGATCCTCAACATTCTCTTCAAATTCAACCACGTTGGTGGTGTATTCCTTCAATTATGATGGATCTTCTACATTATGAGGAACTCGGGGACCAAGTAGTTCCTCACACTCCTTCCAGAACTCATCCAGATCTTGTTGATCTCTCGAACTTACTTTATAAGGCACGTCCTATTCATCAATCTTCTTCAGCAATGGTTGAGAATAGCCAAATGGATCTTCGTTTAATTCCATCATGGTCTCCATAGGTTCTTCAACATCAAGTATAAGAGGGGAATACACTTCCACTAATGGCTCAGGTTTAGGTTCAGTTTGAGGTTCTTGATCCAATGTAACCTTCTCTATGGACTTCAATCTTTGATAATAAATGTTGAATTGATTCACCATGTCCATCAGTTCATGAAGCGAGATACCTGTGACATGGTCATTCATCATTTTCTTGGCCAAAACAGTGAGTTCATCAAGCTTTTGAAAGAGGGATTCCTCATCATTATAAACCATTTTCCCCTGAAACTATGAGTAATCAATCCAAGAAGAATAATTGCAGTTGGCATACATCATTGATTTTTTTTAGATTTTTTTTAAATAAAATAAATGAAAATATTTACAAAATGTTAGAATTAGATTGTTGGCACAGCCTCCCCGGCAACGACGCCAAGTTTTGACACGTGCCTGTCATGGGGTTTGACAAAAACAAATAAAACCTAAGTTAAAATGTAGCAAAGTTGGTAACCTAAGTTGTCTCCAGATAGGAGTGCACAACAATTATGTTTGTCACTTAAATTAAAGAAAGAAGAAGAGATTTTTTTTAAAAGTTGTTTGAGTTGAAAAATAAACAAGCAATTGAAAAGAAAGGTTGAACACTAATGGATGAAGAGAGTGATGGGGTCAGGGTAGGATCACCTTTTGTAATGTCATCATAGTCACAAATATCACCTCACCTCTCTTCCTTTTGAATGACAAATGAAAGTCTCCTCGATCGAGTCATCTATCACCCTTGATTAAAGAAGAAAATAGAACTCACTCCTATGTGCATGGAAGTTCATAAACAATTCCTAAACAACTAAGGCAAGTCCCGATCGGGAATTTTCGCTCCCTAGAACTCTAGAAAAAGTTTACTAGTTCCAAACATGTGCCAACGATCGTTAGACACTCACCACCTAACACAATCTGCTCGATCGAGAAAAATTGCACTAGGCAGAGGGAGATAAAAAGTCTTTAACCAAAGCTATTAAAAATGAATACACCAAACTCAAAACACGATCGCATTAATAGAATTGGGAAACACTGATAATAGATGTCATTCAGAAGAAAGATATGGTTTTACATTTAAGCACAAAACTCTGACATTACAAAAGAGAAACTCCCCCTTCCCCAATCACTCAAAGGTTTTACCCCTCCATGTGAAGGGTATTAGAGTTGAAAGGGGAAGAAGAGAGCATAATCCAACTAAGTAAAAAGAAAATAGAAAATACAAAGAACATCAAGAACTCAATCCTCCAGCACAGCCCTTCTTGCACCTTCTTCAACCCCTTTGAATGGAAGTGAATACTCTTATTTATAGGATTGGGGAGTAGAAAATTTCCCTCCAAAATTACTCCCCCGAAATTTTGAGTCCGGTTGGCATATTAAATGACCGATTTTGAGAATTGTTCCTTCTTGAAAGTTGTTCCCCTCCATCGCTTTTGTCGACCCACAAAATATGAGCCTAATTGGTCCACGTAGGAAGGAGATATGGTCACATTACTCCGGATATTTTGATTCTGTCCAGGTGACTCTTCGTCTTCCACAACTCCAACTTCCCATGACATTAAGACCTTGCAAAAAGCCGATTCAGACGTGTCCTCCTTAATGAAATATGTTCATTAATTTCTCTTACATCTCCTTGTAGAATATCAGCTCCATTGGATCAGTCAGCTTCGAGATAAAATCTCATAATTAAAACCTTCCAAATCTGTACACAGTTTTCGAGGCCTGGTTTGTGAGCTGAATTTGAGCTTCCAAATGATGGATTGAGCTTTGGGTCCAGAAGGATAAAATGAATCCCACGATCATAGAAATCCTAAAAAAAATAACCATACAATTTGGATCAAATATGTAAATGATATTCACAAAATACAGAATCTCCACAAAACTGCTAAATTTCCAGAATTAACCAATTTCCACAATTAAGCCCATAATTCACCAAAATACTAAAATGATACAAATCAGATAAAATTGATTAATTGGAAGGGGTTAAATCATTGAAACAAATATAAAAAATTATGAAAATATTATCTCTATAAATTCCCCCACACTTAGCACTTGGACTCCCGGACAAGTCAAAATCAAAATCAAATCAAACCAAATTCGAAACACATGCCATTGAGATCCACAAATTCCACACCAAGAAATAAAAGTTATCATGCCTAATCCATAACCATTATTCCAAGTTATCAAATCAGATCATTCAATATTTTTCCTCTTCATTTCTCCTCCCATGCACACAAGAAACCTACCTCACATTAATTTTCTCTCATCTCACAAATATCACTTTTCAACAAAGTTTTTCTCATCCAAACCAATGCAAGGGTCACCATAGGTTTGAAAAACTCCTACTTCTCCACCCGATGTGAGTCAAGGACATTTGTTTATCATGAGGACTTTGCAAGGTTGTTCTGTGGCTTTTGGTTGGAAGGATTTTTAGGTGAAAAATTCTGAGGCTGAATGAGGAAGGCTTGGCTCTTTTTGAAGCAAAATTGCACAATTCTAATTTTCACTCAAGTATGGTATCCTCCTCACTCCACTTAGTAGAAATTCAGCTCCATAATTATGAAATATCAAGAAATTTTCGAACATATCAGCATTTCTTTAGAAAAAATTTCAATCTTCTTAAGCATGATTTTCTTGAAAGCCCCAAAAAAGGCACAACTTTCTTCTTCCATGTGAAGCTCCAGAAAGGCACAACTTCTTTTATCATGAAAGCTCCCGAAAAGGCACAGCTTTCAACATGATGATTTTTCATCAGCACACACATCTCTTCAGCATTTGATTTTCCAACCAAAGTTTCCCCAAAATAAGGTAGCACAACACAATACAGCTTCCCCCACACTTAAGTTCAACTAGATCATGCAATTTCACTTCAAGAGAAGGTTAGAAAGGGAAAATTGGCTTGTAATGTGGCTAACCTAACAGGATGTTCATGGATTCTATGGGTTAAAAGGATTAATTTACATGGTAGGCCAGAATGAAAGGGATTATCTTGAAAAGGGGGCTTTCAAACCAAAGAAACGCCTCAATCATTTAAAACACATGTACCCCAAACCCTCAAGTTTTGAAAGGAATGAATCAAATTCTGGTTAAAAAAAGCATGGTCTGGTTCTCTCAAGAAGTGAGGTGAATGAAAAGAATATACAATAATGGTTCAGAAGCCTCACAGGAAAGTGATTTCAAAGATAATGACAGTGAGATGTGTCATGGGATTCAAAAACCTGAGTACTTTTCATGAAATTCAAAAAGAATTGAACTTGAAACAAAATCATTTTCAGCATTCATTTAAGCTCAGTTCATGGAATAAATTGGTTCAATCAATGACATGGGTTTCAAAAATATAAATGATAATCATTTTAGCTCAAAATTTTCAAAAACACACCAAAAAAAACTGAAAAATAAACACACAAAAAATTTGAAACAAACAATTTTTTTTTGAAAACAAACAAAAAATGAACATCCAAAACTACAAAGGTTCCCACCCCCACACTTAAATGATGTAGTGTACTCAATGCATTCAAGTGGATTTAACATGTAATTAGATTTTAGAATGAATCACAACAACAAGAAAGTGTAAAGGAGAGGTACAACCTGACTTATTGGTAATGGAACATTGAGTTAAGCTCCTAAGTGTTGCACACTAAAAACCTAAAAGAAAAATAACAAAAGAAAACATAATAAATTTATTAAAAAAAATGAAAATAGAAATAGGATGAGAAATGAAGGATAGATCTTGGTTTAATCCCCCAAGTGGGCCCTGGGATTTGACTGCCTCCAGATGGGCAGTTTTAGTTGGTTATCCCCAATCTGAAGGTGGGTTGAGTTTCTTTATGATGAACCAACAAAACTTCTTCTTCACATCATGTGCTTCATCCTTTTTGTTGAGGACACCATGGGTATAGTACACCAAATCCACCCCTATTACAATAAGATACAATTTTCTTGGTGGGTGTAGGATAAAGAATGAGTCCCCATATTTCTTGGTTTCCAATTTCACAACCATCTCTTCATTCTCCAGTGATTTCTGAAGGTATGCTGCATCATTGAAAAAATCAAAGGAAATGTTAGAGTTTAATTCTATTTGAACAAAGTTAAAGCATGAAGAATCAATATCGAATTCTTCCCTTTCAAAGTAATCATCTTGCATCACTTTTTCCTTTTCCAAATCCACTTGGATTCCCTCTTGAACTCCCTCCAATAAATGGTCAACATGTTCTGGGAGCTCCATATGTTCTTCGTTAAGCACATATCCCTTTTCTTCCTTAGCCGCCAAGACAATACATGAGTTTTACGAGTCTAAAAATCAAGGGGAGGTGATACTCAATTTAGATTGAATAAAATTAGAATATAATGAGTTCAATAAAAGATCATCTCCCTGAGGTTTCTCGACTTCATTTGCTTCTTCAGTGGGAAGTTCTTCTTGAAGTAGAGTGGTAGCAGATGGAGGAGGGTAGTCAGGATCCTCAACATTCTCTTCAAATACAACCACGTTGGTGGTGTATTCCTTCAATGATGATGGATATTCTATATTATGAGGAATTGGGGGACCAAGTAGTTCCTCACACTCCTTCCAGAACTCATCCAGATCTTGTTGATCTCTCAAACTTACTTTATAAGGCACGTCCTCTTCATCAATCTTCTTCAGCAATGGTTGAGAATAGCCAAATGGATCTTCGTTTAATTCCATCATGGTCTCCATAGGTTCTTCAACATTAAGTATAAGAGGGGAATACACTTCCACTAATGGCTCAGGTTTAGGTTCAGGTTGAGGTTCTTGATCCAATGTAACCTTCTCTATGGACTTCAATCTTTGATAATCAATGTTGAATTGATTCACCATGTCCATCAGTTCATGAAGCGAGATACCTGTGACATGGTCATTCATCATTTTCTTGGCCAAAACAGTGAGTTCATCAAGATTTTGAAAGAGGGATTCCTCATAATTATAAACCATTTTCCCCTGAAACTATGAGTAATCAATCCAAGAAGAATAATTGTAGTTGGCATACATCATGGATTTTTTTTAGATTTTTTTTAAATAAAATAAATGAAAATATTTACAAAATGTTAGAATTTGATTGTTGGCACAACCTCCCCGTCAACGGCGCCAAGTTTTGACACGTGCCTGTCGTGGGGTGTGACAAAAACAAATAAAACCTAAGTTAAAATGTAGCAAAGTGGGTAACCTAAGTTGTCTCCAGAGAGGAGTGCACAACAATTATGTTTGTCACTTAAATTAAAGAAAGAAGAAGAGGTTTTTTTAAAAGTTATTTGAGTTGAAAAATAAACAAGCAATTGAAAAGAAAGGTTGAACACTAATGGATGAAGAGAGTGATGGGGTCAGGGTAGGATCACCTTTTTTAATGTCATCATAGTCACAAATATCATCTCACCTCTCTTCGTTTTGAATGACAAATGAAAGACTCCTCGATCGAGTCATCTATCACCCTTGATTAAAGAAAAAAATAGAACTCACTCCTATGTGCATGGAAGTTCATAAACAATTCCTAAACAACTAAGGCAAGTCCCGATCGGGAATTTTTGCTCCCTAGAACTCTAGAAAAAGTTTACTAGTTCCAAACACGTGCCAACGATCGTTAGACACTCACCACCTAACACAATCTGCTCGATCGAGACAAATTGCACTAGGCAGAGGGAGATAAAAAGTCTTTAACCAAAGCTATTAAAAATGAATACACCAAACTCAAAACACGATCGCATTAATAGAATTGGGAAAAACTGATAATATATGTCATTCAGAAGAAATATAAGGTTTTACATTTAAGCACAAAACTCTAACATTACAAAAGAGAAACTCCTCCTTCCCCAATCACTCAAAGGTTTTACCCCTCCATGTGAAGGGTATTAGAGTTGAAAGGGGAATAAGAGAGAATAATCCAACTAAGTAAAAAGAAAATAGAAAATAAAAAGAACATCAAGAACTCAATCCTCCAGCAATGCCCTTCTTGCACCTTCTTCAACCCCTTTGAATGGAAGTGAATACTCTTATTTATAGGATTGGGGAGTAGAAAATTTCCCTCCAAAATTACTCCCCCGAAAGTTTGAGTCCGGTTGGCATATTAAATTACCGATTTTGAGAATTGTTCCTTCTTGAAAGTTGTTCCCATCCATCGCTTCTGTCGACCCACAAAATTTGAGCCTACTTGTTCCACGTAGGAAGGATATATGGTCACATTACTCCGGATATTTAATTCTGTCCAGGTGACTCTTCGTCTTCCACAACTCCAACTTACCATGACATTAAGACCTTGAAAACAGCCGATTAAGACGTGGCCTCATTAATGAAAGATGTTAATTAATTCCTCTTCCAGCTCCTTTTAGAATATCAGCTCCATTGGATCAGTCAGAGTCGAGATAAAAGCTCAGAATTAGAACCTTCCAAATCTGTACACAGTTTTCGAGGCCTGGTTTGTGAGCTGAATTTGAGCTTCCAAATGATGGATTGAGCTTTGGGTCCAGAAGGATAAAATGAAGCCCAAGAGCATAGAAATCCTACAAAAAAAGGAACCATACAATTTGGATGAAATATATAAAAGATATTCACAAAATACAGAAGCTCCACAAAACTGCTAAATTTCCAGAATTAACCAATTTTCACAATTAAGCCAATAATTCACCAAAATACTAAAATGATAAAAATCAGATCAAATTGATTAATTGGAAGGGGTTAAATCATTGAAACACATATAAAAAATTATTAAAATATTATCTCTATCAACAATCTCTTGCACATAGAGGCGTCCCATTCTCTCTACTGAACCTTGCTCTCTGATCGGTAGGAAGTGGGACGACTTGGTGAGTCGATCGACGATCACCCAGATAGATTCATGACCCCTGAATGTATTTGGAAGTCATGTCATGAAGTCCATGGATATCCCATACCACTTCCCCTCTGGAACCTCTAAAGGATGAATCAAGCCCGCTGGTACCTAATGCTCTTCCTTCACTTGATGACAAGTGAGGCATCGAGAGACAAACTCTACAATTTCTTTCTTTATTCCCGGCCAACAGTGCTGTCATCAGAGGTACTGTTACATCTTTTCCACTTCTAGATGTACCGCTAGAGGGGATGTGTGGAACTCCCTCAGTACTTCCTCCTAAAGTGACATGGGTACTATGATATGTCCTCTAAAGAGGATGACATGCTCCCCACCATCATAAAATCTATCAGGTGCCAGCCTTGTGGATATCTGAGCATGTCGTGTCTCGTGGTCAATGTCCCCATGTTGCGCCTCCCCGAATCACTAAACAAGTGGGGAAGTGACTTTATGATACTGAAGAAAAGTGGCTCCATCCCGATCCACAAAGGATATCAACAAAGTGGATAGCTACTCCATCGCCTCGCCTAATAGCTGTATACCAGATCTCCTACTAAGTGAATCTGCAACAATGTTCCCCTTCCCAGGAGTATAGACTATCTCGATGTAATTGTCCTGGAGAAACTCAAGCCAATGTTGTTGTCTCAGGTTTAGGTCCTTCTGAGTGAATATATACCTGAGACTCTTGTGATTAGAGTACACTGTAAAATGCTCACCCATCAGATAGTGTCTCCACTTATTCAAGGTGAAGACCACAGATGCTAACTCCAGGTCATGGGTAGCATAGTTCTACTCATGCTATCTTATCTTTCGAGAACCATATGCGATCACTGCTCACTCCTGCATTAGGACACATCTGAGTCCGGTCCCTAATGTGTCACAGTTGACTACGTACCCTATGCCTTCCTCTGGAAGCCTTAGGATGGAGGCACTAGTCAGCCTCTGCCTCAGCTCTTGAAAACTCCATTGTCCTTTCTCTGACCAAATGAAGGTTTGCCCCTTATTTTTCAAGGCTGAAAGTGGTGCTGCAAATCTGGAGAAGTCGGGAACAAACCTCGGGTAATAACCATCCAAACCTAGGAAACTACATACCTCCATCACACTCCTGGGTGGCTCCCAAGCATGTACCACCTCAATCTTCGCTGGATCTACTGCAACTCCAGCCTCTGATATGACATGTCCCAGGAAGTTAGCCTGTCAGATCAAGAACTGGAACTTCGATAGCTTACCATAAATCTGGTGCTCTCGGAGTGTGTCATATACTACCCGCAAGTGATAGGCATGCTCCTCCTCAGTAGTCGAGTAGATCAGAATGTCATCGATGAAGACTACTATGAAGCGATCATGGTACGACTGAAAGATCCTGTTAATGAGTCCCATGAACACTTCTGGAACGTTTTTCATGCCAAACAACATAACAAATAACTCATAGTGGTCATACCGACATCTGAAGTCCATCTTATGCACATCCTCATCTCGTACTATAAGCTGGTGACAGCTTGATCTCAGGACTATCTTCGAGAACCGCCGTGCTCCCTTCAACTAATCAATGAGGCCGTTAATCATTGTGAGTGGGTACTTTTTCTTTATAGTCACCTGGTTCAGGAACTGATAGTCAACACAAAGTCTCAAGATCCCATCCACCTTCTTGGAAAATAGAATCGGGGCTACCCTGGGAGAAACACTAGGCTGGATAAATACCTTTCCCTGCAAGTCCTCTAGCGGTACCCTTAGCTCAGGAAGCTCTGTGGGAGACATCCAATACATTGGTGTAGATATTGGTGCCATACCAGGGTACAATTCAATGTAAAAGTCTACCTCTCTACGAGGAGGTAGACCTGGGACATCATTAGGGAAAACATCCGCGTACTGGTCCACCACTACAGGATAACTCAGACTCTCCACATCAACCACTCTGAGGGTAAGGCTAGCCATCTGATGAGTGATCAACTTTACTCTACTCTGAGAAAGTCCATCATGTGCTGCATAGGCTCCCTTCTCACTGGTGAAGGTAAACCTGGTCCCATCCGTGCAGACACACCGCACTTTGCACCTAATACAGTATATCAGAGCATGGACTATAGATAACTAGTCCATACCCAAGATGACATCGTAAGGCCTCGATACCGCTACTAGGAGATCCCAACTGAAGCTCTCGGCTCCTAGAGTAAGCTCACACTACCATCACCAGTGCGTAATCATAGAATATGATCCCGTAGGAGTCTCTAGCCGTAAGGATCGAGCCAACGGCTCCATCGAAATCTCTGAGCTCCGAACGAGGGTGGTGGAAGTAAAAGAATGACTGGCACCTTTGTTTATAATTACTAAAGATAAGGTTGAGTAGACACAAATCGTACCTCAAATCATCTCCGGAGTGCCATGATCATAAGGCTTAGCTGCCTGGAGCTTAGTTCTCCCCTATCCACCTACTCCCTGCGGTCGGGGTGGACCTCTTGGTGGTGGTGGCAGTAATATCTCAAAACGTCGCCCCCACCTGATGCACGGCCAGCTCCTCTTCCATGTCCACCTGATCCCTATAGACCACCTCGATTGAATCTATGTATCTGCCTGTGAGATACCTCGACCATCTTCTGATCATCCGTATGGCGGGTCGGACAATCACGAGCCATGTGACCCTGTCCGCCGCATGTGAAACACTGCCCGCTCCTAGCATGTCTGTCTCCACTTTGGGTGCCCCGAACAACCGTTCCTGAGTTATGCGATCGTCCACCTGTAGGTATGGTCCTCTTGGACCTCTCTGACATCTGTCTACTACCAGCTGCAGAAGACTCCAGTACGTTTCGACTAATGGTGGATCTCGCTTATGGAGACTGCTCATCAAGGAAACTCTCCACCAAGAGGTCTCTCTCTAACACCCCCACCAGCGTTGGGATGATAATTGAGATCACTGAAGCCATAATCTCCTTCTTGAGTCCCTACTCGAAGGTCCAGGACCTAAATAATGGGTCCCGTACCATATCTGTGGGGTAGAATTAGAGGTCAGTGAACCTCGCTGAGTACTGAGCTACAGTTATGCTACCCTGCTGCAGATGAAGTAGCTTCTGAATGTGTATTGGTCGAAGTGTAGCTCAGACAAATTCTACCTGAAACAGGCTCTCGAAGTCTTCACAGAGAAGTGTCACACCATTGTAGACCTAGATCATCAAGCTCTACCATCTTCCCGCCGCTGCCTGTAGAAGGCTGGTATCAAGAATCACCATGAGTTCTGCTGGTGTCCCTACCAGTCGGTAGACTCTCACTATAGCCTCCATCCAATCCTTAGCAGCATGTGGGTCCGTCTCTCCCCTGAAACTAGGTGGCCTCTGGTGCTGGAACTCATGCAAAGCGCTCAAGCGGCGTGCATCATCTGCTGCTAGGGCTGGTGGTATTGGTGGCTCAATGGGGAAAGGTACCGCTGGTGCCTCTGCTGGAAAATGGACCAATACCGAGGCCTCGTCGCTCGGTGGGCTATGAGTGTAGAGACCCGAATCTTGACGTACATGGAAATTACATTACTTTTTCGGAATACTTAATACATAACAAAAATAGACACATAAGGACCGTAATTGTTTAGTGTATTTGGAAACTCGGAAAAATAATCTTCTAATCGTGGTGAAAGATCTTCAACATCTCCCATAAAGATCTTCCACTTTTGTTTTCTTACCTAAAACCTTTCTTTATATCCTGGGGAAAAGAAAACATATAAAGGGTGAGCTCAAATTCTCAGTAAGGGTAAGTATGGATAAAATAAAACAAATCATATACATTTGAACTTAAAAACATGAACATAATGTTAAAACATCAAAATCTTGAGAAATGACATAAAAAATGGTAGTACATAAGGCATAGATCATAAAGAAACATTAATCATGATAAAATAGAATGGGAATAAAACATGAAATTATGGAAAAACATTAATCGCATGATATGATTTACATAGTATCCAAGACATTGCTTCCAAGACCATCTTAGTGGACAAAGTCCCTTACGGAACCGGGTTTACTTTCCGTTCCAGCCCTGTATTAATGAACCAGATTTACTTGCCGTTCTAGCCATGTCTATATCATGAGATATAAATATTTACCCAATGCATTGGAGGGATATATAGGTCCCACCCATCTCATAATGAAATCCTTCTTACTTGTTCCACAAAATAAACATACATCATTCATAATAACCCAACGAATAAAATGGGTTTCATAAACATCATCCCATCATCACATAATACATATAAAAGAAATGGATATCATTTCATAATAAGAAAAGTAAAACCATGTAAATCATAGAGACATTATACTTGAAACATACACATATGAAATAGTGTCATTTTAGATGGAAAATGGTTTTGATAAAACACTTGAAATGAATTCTTGAGGAAAATATCCTTTCTTCTTTAAAATCATTTTATTTTCACAAAATGTCATGCATTTTTAAAAGAAAATGATTTTTTTGAAAATATTCATGAAATATTTTGGAGTAAGCTTCATGAAAATAAGCCTTTATAAAACCGTAAAAATCAGTTCACGCCGTATAAGTTAAAAAACATTCTTCTCTTACTTTTGCCGGAAAGTCAAAAAAGTATCTCGTACGACAAAAGATTTCTTACATACCATTTAGTAAAAGTAAAAATGGATGAAAATGAATTTAAACATACATGAAAAAATTTCTAGAAAACATAGATATGGATGATAACAATAACCCCAGTAAATACTTACGAATAAACAATCTCGGATAAAAATGAGATTGGAAAAGATATCCCTTACCTTAGGTCCGATATGCTTCGTACGTATCCGAACCTCCTGTATAATGATTTAAATAATGTCATTGACTTATTAAAGAATAATATTCATTGTTATTATATCATATATGGTTTACTTATGACTTTATATTACCCGTTATTTTGTAAATCCCATGTTAAAGCAACATTTTGGGTAAAATCATCTTATTTATCGTACGTGTTTGGACTTGTTGTTCTTGATGTTATTATTACTTATATCACGATTTACTTACTTCCAGAATGTAAATCATGATTTATATATCATATATATTCATTATATATCCATTATATACATGTATTTATAATAGTACAAAACATATGGAGGTAAGAAATGAAATGCACCGTGAATGGAGACGGTAAGCCGTACATACGCATGAACGCTAATTTAATTTATATTTATTATTTTAATGAAATCGGTATATTATAATTCCAGTATAATATAATATCATTAACTCCATCCTTTATACATCCCACATAAGGCATTAAGGAATCACATCACTTTGAGGAGGTGGTAGTCCGCACTTCCTCAAATGAGATCATCATATTAACCCACTATGGAAACCATAAAGGCTTGATATAATTGGGAAGTAAAGAAGAATAAGGAAATAATAAACATAATATATATCATATATAAATACATTCCCATCATAATGGACACCATGAGAGGTGGTAGGAGAAAATCAAACAATCATTGTTTCGTGAGGCGTTAGTTTGCCATCCACAGAAACATTATGTTCTTAATCCATTAGATAGAGGTGTGTGTAAGTGTAGTTAAAATAATTCTCATAACAACATCCTAGTATATTTATGATACTGGTTTTTTTACAAAATAAAGGATTAAAAAGAGTTTAGGGGTTGGAGAAGTAGAATAAAAGAAAACAACTTAAGAGAAACCGTTACCTTTAATTTGGGTAACTTTCTTTGGATTAAACCAAAAGGACTTCTTGAAGTGCCTTATGCCTAATGTAAGGCTTCAAGGGGGAGGAGAGGGATGTATAGATCATAATTGGTCAGAGTTTGGACGAGCCAAATGGCTTGAGAGGTGTGTAGAATTGCATAAAAGTGGTCTCCTTTTATATTGGAGAGGAGGGGCTCTTTAGGAAAGTGTGAAAACATTATTTTATTATAAACTTATATTCGGTTTCAAGAGGTCAAAAACACATTAATTTAGAATATACGATGACTCATATTCGAAATAAAATCATACAATAGGAATTGGAAAGGTTTTGTATAATATTTTAATCATTATACTCTTATTTATTTAAATCATTTATTAATGAGGTAAATACTGCATCATTATTATGTCATAAATAATTTAATTTATTTGATGTCTAAAAATTATAAAAAAATACCAAAATTTAGGAAATATTTTTAGATTTCCAATTAATATTTATAGTCGAAAAGATAATTTATATAGCCCCTTATAAAAATTAATTACTAAAAGATTTTTGTTAATTCCAATTTTGTCTTTACATTAAATTAATTAATCTAATGTGTCATTGTCTTTCATAAGTTGCTCCATGGGGTCCCAAAATCTACCCAAGGATTCCCATGGTCAGCCATTAATAATCAAATAAGGTTAGGACAAGTGTCAAGATAATTTTGAAATATTATAATATTCTTTTAACCTTGAATTACCCTATTTACCTTTAACCGTAGTAAATAAAAATTACCGTAGTTACTATTCATAATATCAAAAAAAATAAAAGTAACCTATTAACATAATTTGGACCCAGTGATTCCTAATATGGAATCCATTTTTAAAAATTCAAAACATAGAAGTTGCAGTAATTAATTTAAAATTAATCCCATTGTTAAGCAAACGGGTTTTAAAAGTTAAAACATTGCCAAAGATTGAAATGTTTTTACCTATGAATTCAATGTAAAATTAATGGTAATTACATAAGTTATATTAAATGGTAAAAATATATTCTATTTATACTTTAAAACCATTCAATATTATAATTTAACCATATAAATTATTGCGATGAAAAAAGTTGTTTTTAATTAAAATATACCGTGTTTTTACTATTCATCAAAATATGAAAGTTACCAGAATAATATGAAAAATTTATCCAAAGTAAATTTTTATATCATGATTCCAAAGAAGGATTTTATTTTGTCAAATTTAACTTATAAACATGTGAAAAACTAGATTTAAAATGGGTGCGCCATCAAAAGGCGGTAAAACTGCATTTTTTGAAAAATACTTCTTTTATCCGAAAAACTGGTTTTGTTTTCATACCTCATTCTAGAAAATGTGTAAGATGAATTACAAAGTTATAAAATTCAAAATTCAGTTAATAATATTCATAAAGGCTAGTTTATAATATTATAATAATATATCGTTGTTTAGTGAAACCCGGTATTGCGTACTACACACGCTATCGAGGAAGGTCGCCATTGCGTGTAATGCAAGCCAAGTCAGGGTTGTGTGTTGTGAAAGACTCCTTTGTTGTTTCATTATAACATAATCCAACCATTTTTCATTTATAAATTGAATATATATATATATACACACACTCAATGTTTCGTAGAATGACTATTATCAAACGAACTTGAAATTATGTGTAACACAATCTAAGAATAGTGTTGCATATACTACAAGCTAATACAGTGGTGCGTATAGAACAAGATAATATTGGTGTAGCATAAAACACTTGACATCAAATAAATTAAAAAGAATACTTATCATAAAATCTCGGGGTGTTACATTCTACCCCCCTTAAAATAAATTTCGCCCTCGAAATTCGTCAGGGTTATAAATGGTTTACTACTTGAAAGTTTATTTCATAGAAACCCACATCATAAAAAGGAATAACAAAACTGAACATTAAAAACTAAATTATGAAACGTAACGGTTACCCAAATTAACTAATCACTGGGTTTCCACATAAAAAAAACACAGGTGAAAATATGGATATGGAAGAGAAATCTAACCATTAAATTCTGATGGAGAGTGGTAGAGAACATTTCTATAAAAAAGCCAACAATCACAAAGCCATAAATTTGTGATGATCTAAGGTATCATCTGATTCATCGGATACGAGAGTACTAGGACAACATTTTTTTCTTTCAAGATAATTTCCCTAATGTTGAATAATTTGAATTATAAGAATACTTACATTATTTCGGTACAATCTCACCGCTGTTTGTGCCTTAAAAAATTTCCACTTCATCTCTTAAAGAAATGAAGTTGAATTTGTCTTCTGTGAAGTGTTAGCAGATCATGTGATAGAATGATAGGTCATTACATCTGTCTGAAACATAAGGTTAGAAAAAGATATATATATAAGTCCATCTATGGTGAGATTAATCGTATATGGTTCCAAAAATGGACTTATACTTCATCTATCATACCGCTTAATATAATAAAACTAGTTTCTACTAACCAGGGACTTCCTGTAGGCCAGTGGTAGGCGATGAAGGCCTATCGCACTTCGATTGTGGGTTCGATTCCCACAAACTTGTCCGACGTGACGGGTTGTCGCCCATCTTGCAGGTTGTCCTTTTTCTAAAACTACATTATTATAACATTCTATCAATAATATCGATTTTTTTTCTAGCCTTAAACAATACTAACTTATGTTCAACATAATCCATTCGAATATTTAGGCTTATCCAAAATACTTCTTTCCAAACTCATAGTATAAAGAGAACGATTACTAAAAAGGTCATATAACAAGCATGTGAATCCCATCATTTATCCCTCATATATCTTTTTGGTCACATTCCAATCATGTGAATAACTTAATCATGTAATCTCTTGAAAAATGAATACTCATTGAACCTTAGTGAAAACATGAATGCTGTCAAAAGTTAACTCTTTCCACATACCAAAATACCAAAAATTCTATATACTCAAACCATGATATCAGTTAGTCCTTATATCAATCATGAGATCATGAATACTATCAAACACTTTATTTTCCACTCATCCCTTCATTATGTGCATATCATCTGCTTTCCAAAATATTTGAATCACTTTTCATGGTTACCAGTACTATAAAATTATTGAAAACCACAATAGACCAATACATAGATATTCAAAAATTCCACAATACCATAAATGAGATTCCATTATACTATTTTGAAATCCCATTACATAAACACTTAATCATAACACAACATCATTTTCAGACTCAACATCACAAATAGTGATCGCATGAGACTTCCCTTTATCCTTTGACTTAAGAGGTTGCTCACGTTGATCATCATTAACCCGTGTATTAGGGCATTTATTAGCATAATGTCCCATTTCATTGCACTTGAAGCATTGAAGTGTTGGTGGAGAGTTCTCTGTAGTCTTTTCTCTATTCACATCATTAGCAACTTTTTTCCCATTACTTCAACAATCAACTACTCAATGACCTTATTTTCCACACTTAAAACATTTTCTAGTACCTTTTAGGAAATCTCCACCATGCTTATTTCCACAATTTGAGCATAAAGAAACATTCATCTTCTTTTCACCATTGTTCTTAGATTTCTCCTTAAACTCCATTTTTCGTTTCTTTTCAAAACCATGAGATGTATATATAACACCAACTTACATTTCTACCTTGATATCACGATGCACAATTTCTTTATAGCTATTAAAGTCTCTTATAGCTAATGCCCTTAGAAGACTTGGTTTTAATCCACTGAAGAATCGATCAACTTTACTTTTAGGTTGGATGATAAAGCCAGATGCATACCTTGCAAGCCTTGTAAAATTCACTTTGTATATACTAACAGATTCATCATCCTTTTTCTTAAGCTCAAGGAACTCCTTTTCTATCTTTATTCAAAGAATACGAGGGACGTACTTATTGAAAAATAAGTTCTTGAACTCATCCCATTCCATGGAGTCAATTTCACCTTGGGGAATTGTATTATTAATTAAAGTCCACCATTGATCTGCTTCACCTTCTAATCAGTAAATATCCAGAATGGATTTTTCATGTTCCGAATAGCGAAGTATAGAAAATATCTTCTCAATGGTACTGATCCATTGTTCAGCAACAAGTGGATTAGAAGACCCACTGAAAGAAGGGGGACGTTGCCTCATGAAGGACTCAATAGAATATTGTTCCCTTCTCTGCTCATTTGGAAGTCCAGAATGATTCATAGCTTCAGTAAGTATAGCAATAAGATTTTTCACTCCATATCCCATAACATTGGTTTGTTCATAAGGACAATCATTGCATTGTCCATTACATTGATCAACACGGTTCCTTCGGGTTCCAGCCATCATCTAAAACCCAAAAAGAATAGTGTGAGAGGCAAAAATCATGATAGGTAAAACAACATAATAATGGGGGAGTAACTTCAATATCTAACAGCTTAGGTTTAATTCTAAGATCGTTACCGTAATTCTAGGACTATAACCTATACTTATACTTAACCTTAGGGACATCCCTAGACATACCTTAGAAATATCTCTAGGGATCTCACTAAAGTTTTTGCATCCTAGTTTCCAAAGGTTAACTAAACCTTTCCTCTGATACCAACTGTAGAGACTCGAATCTTGATGTACATGGACATTACATTAATTTTGCAGAATACTTAATACATAACAAAAACAGACACACAAGGACCGTAATAGTTTAGTGTCTTTGGAAAATCGGAAAAATAATCTTCTAATCGTGGTGAAAGATCTTCAACATCTCCCATAAAGATATTCCCCTTTTGTTTTCTTACCTAAAACCTTTCTTTATATCCTAGGGAAAAGGAAACATATAAAGGGTGAGCTAAAATGCTCAGTAAGGTTAAGCATGGATAAAATAAAACAAATCATATACATTTGAACTTAAAAACATGAACATAATGTTTAAACATAAAAATCTTGAGCAATGACATAAAACATGGCAGTACATAAGGAATAGATCATAAAGAAACATTAATCATGATAAAATAGAATGGTAATAAAACATGTAATTGTGGAAAAACATTAAGCACATGATATGATTTCCATAGTATCCAAGACATTTATTCTAAGACGATCTTAGTAGACAAAGTCCCTTACTGAACCGAGTTTACTTGCTGTTCTAGCCCTGTATTACTGAACCGGATTTACTTTCCGTTCTAGACATGTCTATATCATGAGATATAAATCTTTACCTAATGCATTTCATGGTGATATAGGTCCCACCCATCTCATAATGAAATCATTCTTACTTGTGCCACAAAATAAACATACATCATTCATAATAACCCAATGAATAAAATGAATTTCATAAACATCATCCCATCATCACATAATCCATATAAAATAAATGGATATCATTTCATAATAATAAAAGTGAAACCATGTAAATCATAGAGACATTATACTTGAAACATACACATATTAAATAACGTCATTTAAATGGAAAATGGTTTTGATAAAACACTTGAAATGAATTCTTGAGGAAAATTTTATTTCTTCTTTAAAATCATCTTCTTTTCACAAAATGTCATGAATTTTTAAAAGAAAATGATTTTGTTGAAAATATTCATGAAATATTTTGGAGGAATCTTCATGAAAATAAGGCTTTATAAAATCGTAAAAATCCGTTCACGCTGTATAAGTTAAAAAAAACATTCTTCTCGTACTTTTGCCCGAAAGTCAAAAAAGTATCTCGTACGACAAAAGATTCCTTACATACCATGTAGTAAAAGTCAAAATGGATGAAAATGACTTTAAAAATACTTGAAAAAATTTCTAGAAAACATGGATATGGATTATAACAATAACCCCAGTAAATACTTACGAATAAACAATCTCGGATAAAAACGAGATTAGAAAAGATATCCCTTACCTTAGGTCCGATATGCTTCGTACGTATCCGAACCTCCTGTATAATGATTTAAATGATGTCATTGACTTATTAAAGAATCATATTCATTGTTATGATATCATATATGGTTTACTTATGACTTTATATTACCCGTTCTATTGTAAATCCCATGTTAACATATGGAGGTAAGAAATGAAATGCACCGTTCATAGAGACGGTAATCCGTAGGAACGCATGAACACTACTTTAATTTCTATTTATTATTTTAATGGAATAGTTATATTATAATTCCAGTATAATATAATATCATTAACTCCATCCTTTAAACATCCCACATAAGGCATTAACGAATCACATCACTTTGAGGGGGCGGTAGTCCGCACTTCCTCAAATGAGATCATCGTATTTACCCACTATGGAAACCATAAAGGCTTGATATAATTGGGAGGTAAAGAAGCATAAGGAAATCATAAAAATAATATATATCATATATAAATACAGTGCAATCATAATGGCCACCATGAGAGGCGGTAGGAGAAATTCGAACAATCATCGTTTCGTGAGGCGTTAGTTTTCCATCCACAGAAACATTATATTCTTCATCCATTAGATGGAGGTGTGTGTAATTTTAGTTCGAATAATTCTCATAAAAACATCCTAGTATATTTAGGATACTGGTTTTGTTATAAAATAAAGGATTAAAAAGAGTTTAGGGGTTGGAGAAGTAGAATAAAAGAGAACAACTTAAGAGAAACCGTTACCTTTAATTTGGGTAACTTCCTTTGGATTGAACCAAAAGGACTTCTTTGAGTGCCTTCTGCCTAATGTAAGGCTTAAAGGGGGAGTATAGGGATATAGAGAGCTTAATTGGGCAGAGTTTGGACGAGCCAAATGTCTTGAGAGGTGTGTGTAATTTCATAGAAGTGGTCTCCTTTTATAATGGGCTCTTTAGGAAAGTGTGAAAACATTATTTTATTATAAACTTATCTTCGGTTTAAAGAGGTCCAAAACACATTAATGTTGAAGATAAGATGACTCATATTCGAAATAAAATCATCCAATAGGAATTGGACAGGTTTTTTATAATATTTTAATCATTATAATCTTATTTATTTAAATCATTTATTAATGAGGTAAATACTGCATCATTATTGTGTCATAAATAATTTAATTTATTTAATGTCTAAAAATTATAAAAAAATACCAACATGTAGGAAATATTTTTATATTTCCAATGAATATTTATAGTCAAAATGATAATTTATATAGCCCCTTATAAAAATTAATTACTAAAATATTTTTGTTAATGCCAATTTTGACTTTACATTAAATTAATTAATCTAATGTGTCATTGTCTTTCATAAGTGGCTCCATGGGGTCCCAAAATAGACCCAAGGATGACCATGGTCGGCCATTACTCATCCAATAATCTTAGGACAAGTTTCAAGATAATTTTGAATTATTATAATATTCTTTTAACCTTGAATTACCCTATTTACCTTTAACTGCATTAAATAAAAATTATCGTAGTTACTATTCATAATATCAAAAAAAATAAAGTACACTATTAACATAATTTGGACCCAATGATTCCAAATATGTAATCCATTTTTCAAAATTAAAAAAACAGAAGTTGCAGTAATTAATTTAAAATTAATCATGTTGTTAAGAAAACGAGTTTTAAAAGTTAAAACATTGCCAAAGATTGAAATGTTTTTACCTATGAATTCAATGTAAAATTAATGCTAATTACATAAATTATATTAAATTCTAAAAATATATTCTATTTATACTTTAAAACCATTAAATATTAAAATTTAACCATATAAATTATTGCGATGAAAAAAGTTGTTTTTAATTAAAATATAGCGTGTTTTTACTATTCATCAAAATATGAAAGTTACCAGAATAATATGAAAATTTATCCAAAGTAAATTTTTATATCCTGATTCCAAAAAAGAATTTTATTTTGTCAAATTGAACTTATAAACAGGTGAAAAACTAGATTTAAAATGGGTACGCCATCAAAAGGAGGTAAAACTGCATTTTTTTGAAAAATACTTCTTTTATCCGAAAAACTGATTTTGTTTTCATACCTCATTCTAGAAAATGTGTAAGATGAATTATAATGTTATAAAATTCAAAATTCAGTTAATAATATTCATAACGGCTAGTTTATAATATTATAATAATATATCGTTTTTTAGTTAAACCCGGTATTGCGTACTACACACGCTATCGAGGAAGGTCGAGATTGCGTGTAATGCAAGCCAAGTCAGGGTTGTGTGTTGTGAAAGACTCCTTTGTTGTTTCATTATAACAGAATCCAACCATTTTTCATTGATACATTGAATATATATATATATACACACACTCAATGTTGCGTAGAATGACTATTATCAAACGAACTTGAAATTGTGTGTAACACAATCTAAGAATAGTGTTGCATATACTGAAAGCTAATAAGGTGGTGCGTATAGAACAAGATAATATTGGTGTAGCATAAAACACATGACATAAAATAAATTAAAAAGAATACTTATCATAAATTCTCTGGGTGTTACAATCAGTGCATACAACTCTCGGAACTCTAGTCGGCTATCTGCGTAGAGGCATCCTGAAAAGAAACAGGTGTGATACGGTTAAAAAGTTATACTTGGTGAGCTGACCTGGTGAGATGACTTAAATTTTTTTTTTTAAAACACACACGCAATCAGTATTTTTGTGCACCAAGTTGGAAATCAGAATTCAGGGTCCTGGTGTATGGATATGTCGGCTTCCATACCAACACTAGACTCCCTGAACTGAAAACCACACTCACTACACTTAACACTATTGCTTCACATAAAATATCAGAGTCCTAAGTTATACGGTAGAACCGACCCCTATGATAACAATTTGTCATGACCCGTTCCCCGGGGCCTGTTCTGTGACTACCCCAAGCCCTCCTTCCATAGGCCAGGGGCTGGAGACTAGCACCAAAGGCATAATCCCCTAAAAAGGGAAGACATTTCTTTTATAACCTATAAAAACACACACAAGAAAGCACACAACTGGACGCAACACTAAGTAAACTGTATAAAAAAAGAGTGTGAAAAGTAAATGGGTCCATAATACAAGCCCAACAAAAAAGTTATAAGTACAACTGAAATGTAATACAACTGAAGAAATAGAAAAGATAGCTACTGGATCATCCTTCGAGGTTCCTACCTGCAGGGTAGGTACAGATCTCCTCCTCAGCACTCCACGCCCATCCATATCCTCTAGGTACCGATAGGATGTATGGTCCACCTCCTGGTACCATCCAGTCCTGGTACTCTCAGCCTCCGCTAGCACTGTCCTTCGTCTACATCCAACACAACGAAGTGCGAGCATAGCTCGTGTAGGGCTGAGTATAACGATACTCAGTATGGACCCCGAGACCCTCTAGGTCTCAAAAAATACATCAAGGATAAACACAAAGAGTGAAATCAACAGATAACCCTACTTAGGTATATGCCCATACATATACCTAAGTTATCAAGTGATCCATCTCAATCATGAGGAAATCACAGAAAAACTGACTCAGCTCAAACCAGGATTTTATTCTAGGGGCTAGTATCAAGTAACATCCCTAGTCACATTGTCGAAACCTTAGCTACTGGATAACTCCTCCTCTATCAAGTACAGTGGGCCTGCCATGACACCAAGAATGATTCCCACTAACCTTGGACTGCTGAGGTACTCCTCCTATTGAGTATCGTGGATCTGCCGTGTCACCAAGAACGCTCCCCACCATGGGTCTGCTGCGTTACCAAACGCGCTCTCCCTCGTAGCTTGCTGAGGTACTACTCCTATAGAGTACTGTGGGTCTTCCATGACACCAAGGTGCTCCCCACTTTGGGTCTGCCGTGACACCAAGGAGCTCCCCACTGGGCTAGTCGAGTCACTCCAAGTCGAAACGGTCAGCAGTCGTCAGGTCTCAGCCAGCTACTAAGTCTCTACACTACACTCGCTCGTCTTAGGGAGGATCCACTCCATGAGATAATGGTTGATACTCCCACTATCACAAAGTTCCACGAAGAAGTATCTCAAAGGTCTACTACGTCGTAGGGATATTAACTCAACTGACGGTGCATCAATCGGATGCCCAGTCTGTGAGTTATTAGCCTTTTAGTCTCGAGGGCCCGGTTGGATTCGTGCTCGATCCAACCTGACTGTTTCTCATATCAAACCAAATATCCATTGAAGTATACTCCAAAGGACCATCTCGCTCCAATATTTACAGTTCCGCTGACGGTTCATCAAACAGATGTTCAGTGCCAAAGTTATGGCCAAAAGAGCGTAAAGGGTCATAATGGGTCCATGTCCGGTCAGACCTGGCCCGACCTGGCATGGGTCGACCCGGTTCAGGTTGACCCATCCCGACCCACTGGTTCAGGCCCGACCCGTGATGTGGCCCGGTCCACTAGGAGGTCTAGCAGGCCGCGAGGGCCGCGGGGGGCCGTGGGGGCCACGGGGTGGCTCGACCGCGGGGGTGCCGCGTGTGCGCGGGGCCAGTTCGGCCGGGGCGCCGTGTGGGGTGCGGGTCGATTCGGGAGGCCTTCGGACAGTCGCGATCCGGGACAGCTCAGAGGGCCAGCGGCGGCGCGGTCAGCGGTGGAAAAACCGATGGGTGGTGCGACTGGTGGGTGGCTCGGCAGGCGGGGGGTGCAATCGGCGGGCGGCGTGGCTGGTGCGGTCGGAGCACCACGAGAGCGGCGTGGGTCGCAGTGGCCACAAGTAGCGGAACCATTTCCTGCGTCACATTCATCGTCTTACTTCATTCCTAAGAATTCCACAAAGAAGAACGATGGAGGGGGTCGGGCCATGTTAGTTTGGCCCACACCCTCCGCGTTTAGAGTGGTATCATATGGGTCAACAAGAAAGAAGAACGTCAAGCTTAAGAAATCCCACAACGTTTCATTCCCAAACCAAAAATTAAAATAAATTAAGATCATGTGAAAAGTATTATCAAGCAAATAATCCTTCTACCTCAGGTTGATACGTTGACGGAGTCGCGAGGAATAAGACGATTTGTTGGGAAAAGACGGACATTGGTGTCGTCAGCGTTTTCCTCGATCGTCGGTTTGTGCGTCGGTTCATCATAGTCGAGGACGTTCCACGTCGAAAGAAGCCCCAAGGAAGAAGGTCAAAGGAGGTTGGCATTCTTCGTTCAGAGAAGAAGTTCTTCGTTGGCGTTCTGAATTCGAAGAAGAAGATATTCATTGGAGAGATTTCCTCTCAAAGCTCCTCCTCTCCCCAATTCCACCCAATTTCAAATTGTTTCAAAATAATAGATTATGCAATCTATTATTTTGTTTGCAGAATTCAAAAAGTTTCATTAATTATGGTGGGTGGAATTATTAAAGCATGAGGGTTGGATCAATTAAATTGTGGAGGTGTTGAAGAGGCTCCCCCCACATTTATTAAGGAGTTGAGGGTTTCTTCCAATTAAAGGGGGGTTTCAAGGGGTTTAATCCCAGGTGCTCCCCACCACCATAACCTCTCATGGGAGGTTATGGTTTGGGTGGTCACCACCACCATAACCTCTCATTGAAGGTTAAGGTCTGGTGGTCCCCACTTCCAACTTCCACATAGAGGTTTAGTTCCTATGGACCCCACCTCCCAACACCGACATGGGTGTTGCAAATAAAAATAAAAATGTCACACACTTTTATTTTTATTTTATTCTTATATGAAAAACCCAAAAACTATCTTTCACTCTCAAACCACTACAATCGAGGTGAAAGTCTCCTTAAGTGAAACCGGCACTGCAGGTTCAATGGTGCCCTCAGATTTCAATTCTGAGCACCAGTACAAAGGTTAGTAAAACCCACTCACACGTTTAATGAACGTACCCAAAAAAATGTTCAAGAATTCATTCCGGGCACTCCGGACCTCGGAATCATGTTCCGTCAATTTTCGTGGACTCATAAAATTCCCATTTATTTAAAAAAATAAAATAAATTTACTTTGAAATTCTTGGTATTTACAATTCAATCGAGAGTTAATTAATATTAAAGGATTGGATTAATTATTAGTTATGTGATGGGATGAATGATTAAATAATAAAATAATATCCAATTGATCCATATTAATACACGTAGTAGAACACATAGAGATTAATAAATGGTAAAATTAATCTATCTATTAATGATTGTTGAATAATGGTATATTCCATTAGGTTTATTTTGGATGGTTCTGATTTGTTTCTATTTTATCATAAGAATTTTAACATATATAAAATTTAGTGACCCTTGGAGGAAATTATGAATGAACATCTCAATTATACCCCATAGTAGTATTATTTTTGTATAAATTACTAAGAAATATTTTATCACGAATGTCTAACACAAAATGACTATATGCCAATGCATGATTGAGTTAGGGAATCTCAAGAGGCATGGAACATTCATGTAACTAATTTTAAAACCAATAGATAATTATTAATACAAAAAACACAATGTCTGATGAATAGTTTACTTCACACATCAGTCTTAGAAATTCAAAATAACGTATTTATCTATTGAATATGAACTGAATGATAAGGTTCCCATACCATATAACCTTAATTTTAAAATTAAATAGCCCTTAAAATATATCATTAAACTTATCAATGTTGTAAGTAGTATATTATATTGAAATACATACTTCTTATAATAAATAAAGTATTGTTTTTATTATCCAATCATCTCACAAAACAAGTGAATAAGTTCACATAACTATTAACCATGTTTCACCCATTACACACAGTGAACTAAATTATTTACATATGAGGTTTCATTTGAAATCAAATTTATTAGTATTTATTCTATTTTAATATGTATATTATCTAACACATCATTCTATAATTTTATAGTATTCAAAACCCCATTGGACACTCTTATTCGACAATATTGTCTATATAATATTTATGATTGAATGAACATTATCTAAAATTAATAAATTTTATTTTATTTTCTTGGATATATTAAAATAATGGAATACATTATTCCCATAGGGATCCATATCCTTGATTTGAGAGTTTCATATTCCCATCACACAAAAACATTAATCTTGTTCTCTTTGTTTCTCCTAAAATATTCATTGGTAATGTGTTCATTGAATTATCAAAATACATCCCCATAAATAAATAATAAAAAACATATTATATTTTGGGAAATAGATAAACCATTAGTTAATTTTTCCTTCTTAAAAGAATGTCCCTAAAAATATAATCTACCTTGTGATGATGAATCAATTGATTCTTCATTAATAATTGTTATGATATCTTAACCAATGAATATAACATTAATTTTTTAAAACATATAATATGATGACATAACATATACATTTCATCCTTGATCAAAAGGATTAGAAAATATCTATGTTTTATTCCTGTATGTATTATAGCCCAAATTATGGAGGTTTCCTCTCATAAGAGAATAAACCATGTGATACATTGTTCAATGATGTAGAATAATAATGTGTAATCGTCATGGTTTTTATATCCAGACCATCAAACTACATAACACAAGGACTATCTAATATGCCCATAATCTGCTCAATGTGAACCACATAACATGAAATTAAACACATTAATGAGTTTAATCACCAATGAATAGTAACATATTAGGGTGGTCAATTACATTTAACCAAAAGTTGTAAAATAATACATTATAAAATATTTTAATATATGGGATAATCCACTTTATTATATGATTTGATAACAATGGAAACATATCCCTTTTATAAATTCATGTTTTATCAAAAAAATAATAAAAATTACACATTAATAGAATAATGTGTGAAATGATTATGATTATTAAAATATATATAGTGAATCCTATAAAATTAATCAAGTTCCCATGAATATGTTTTATTATATTTGATAATTAAACCCAATGGTTGATACCATTTCTGTTGGGTTTCACCTTTCCGTCCCATGCCACAACACCCACACAATAGTAACCATCCCCCATAATCAATAGATATTTATAGAGGCCCTATTCCATGAACAACATATGACATAATTAAAATCATTATGGGATATGTAGTGATTCCTTTATATCTTAACCTAATCCTAACTATAAAATCCCAATCCTATAGTAACCACCCCTCGAACCATGATTATGGGTATTCCAAATTCTCAAACATTATCCTCTAATTCCATTATATTAGGATAAAAACATCAAATTTAATAAACATCATATAGTTTTATTCTTATTATAATAGTATATGTATTTTCACATAGTTTTCAAATTCTAGGTGTATCGATAAATTATATCACCATTAAACCTCCTCCACGTGTATGTCACCTCATTTACAGTGAGGATTTCTACATTATATTCTATATTGGTAATTAATGATCTATTTTAGAACTATATGTGGATAGATTAATATTTATGTTTGATACATAGTGACACATAAATCTCATATAATTTCCTAAAAATAAATTTCAATTGCATTAAAACCACAATTCTGACCAGGTTCTAGGATCATTATAAATCATGTTTCATTTATCCTTTTCCCCCACTCACTAGGTTTCCTCCCTAATTATATTGAATTTTCTCCAATATATGAGACTAATATATGATGAGGTCTTTAAGGTACCCAACATGGATTGAGTTAAGTGAAATGAATCAACGAGTAAAACATTATCTTAAACAATGTGACCATAAAATACCAACAAAATATTCTAGAAAATGAGTTCAGTACTATATAAGTTTTTATCATTCATATTTGGACAAATTTACCTCTAACACTATATATTTTACCTCCATAATTATATTCGATATATGAATTTAAGTATTTTATATTTGGTTTTAGTAGAATTTAATTAAAACTACATAAATGACCACACCCCATTGATGTTGTTTGCATTGGGATAGGGTACATTATTAAAAATTGTTTATATACTCTACTATATAAAATATTAAGTCCCATAGATATGTTAATTATTTATGTTTTGTTATTTCATATCATCATTATGATGTTCCAACACATATTTGGTCTTTTTTTTATAACAATAAAGCATTGCCGCTGTTGGTAATATCTGTATGACCATAAATATCATCCCACTATGATATATATTTTTAGGTGTAAACTACATATGAAATAGGGAAAATTTATTTTTGTTTCAAAACTATAAATTTATTACTAAATTATATTCATTTAATTATATTCTAAGATATAACATTTCATGAAATAAAAATATGTTAATGAAAATGAATTATTAAAAGTGAAGAAAGGGTTTAAGGTTAGAAGACCCTTAAAGGTAAGGGAGGGGTAATGTGAATAATTAACTCTGTAATCTATTTTCATGAATGGTACTAGAAAACATTTTGGTTATAGATAAAAATTATAGAAAATATTACCAACACATAGAACTAAAATAATTCATGTTATTCTCTCAAGAATATTTTATCAAGGAATGTGTTAAATATGTTATTTACTAATGTAAATTACTATAAGAAAATCATGGGATATATTTTTATTCAATAAAATTAAAACTATTCACATAAACCAGAACATAATAGTAATATGATTGAACATTAATAAAATTTCATTTTATAGATCATCACATAGAGAATATGTTTATTTCAAAGTATTGTAAACTATAGGGGTAATAAAACCCTTCATTAATATCCATGTATCAATTAATCCCACATCATAAAATCTATGTTTGAGTCCCTATAATATACATAAATGGATTTAAATTATTCTTACACTATCTGAAAACAACAAGGATATCTTCATAGTTCAAACTATAAGAAGATATTCAAAACATGTAGAATGAATAATTTGAATGTAACCATATATATATATATATATGGTAGATTTTTTTGACATTCAGCCACTATGTGACCTAAAGGAAGTGTTTTTTTGTATTGTGGTAATGTTACACCATAACCCCAATCACAATTTCAATTTGATAAGATAATATTTACCTAATTTAAAATTATTATCTTATTCTAAACATTTTCCATTCTAAATTGAATCATGTGTTCTTATCTAATGATGTAAAAATTTTATAACAAAAATATTATTATTTAGTAAAACAAACTCAAATTTATACAATATTTCAGTAAACCCATTAAAATAATTATTATTCCATTCTATTTGTATATTCATTTCATATTTGTATAAATTTTATTGGAACGAATAATCAAATATGTCAAGATACCCTCAATAGAAAACTAAATTACATTATTTGCGATACTAATTTTGGAATGTAAAATACCTTGGGTAAAAATGAACATATTGGTAACCCTAAATAAGTTATATTAGATAAAATACCTATAATTCCACACACATTGAATATAGTGTTTTGTCTTAGAAAATTCCATTCGGGTATATAGACATCATCACATTAATAAATAATTTATGAATAAATGATCTATTATTCAGATCCATAAACTATTTTGAGTGTTTTATTACATAATTACTTATTCAATTATATATGATCTACAACTATAGAATAGTTCATAGTGTATGACCTTATGAGGTCATGTTGACTATTATTCTTCTTCAGTGTTAAACTATGAATAAATCATTATTTTTCCCCCATGAAAATGTATGGTCTTTGAAATGAACCATTATTCCAAACTATATATTCCTTTAATACCATTCATGATTCACATTAAGAGAACTTCAACCCACTTATCATAGTTGGTTCCATAATATTTCATTTTTTTCTTTTCCATGATGTTACGAACATTTCAATTCATGTCATGTTTTACTCAATCTTCTCCCACTAGGAATATCATTACATACATTTATTTTATATCTGTAAGATCAAGGTATATAACCTCTTCATAAAACTATATGTGTCTTGAATCAAATTTTCAATGGATATGAATCATCCTATAGATCTCTTCGCTAAAATCATCAATAAATATAAAATTTTTCCAAACCATTCTACATTATGATCTTTATATTAACGAAGTGGATTTTTAAATCATCCATGTATTAAGAAATTATATAATAAAACCCTTATATATATATAATAACAATAATAAATTTCTGGTCATATATAATAATGAAAATATATTATTAGAAAGATTTATTTTTATACATATTTTTATAAGTCACATTGTGAACACAGTATCTCCTAACTTGGGTCTATCAAAATATTTCACAATCATTAAATTCATAAAAATTTCCATGAATTGTGATGTTTGGTTTCATTAATTATTTCCATCCATTCTCAATATCTTAGTATATAAAATCCAGGACTTAATTATTCCTTTGAGCCCATTATTCATACGGTGACTTCCAATTCCTTAGTTAGAGACATCCATCATGTAAATAAAAAAGTCATGTGTCAATATCATCATTATTTATGTTCATGATAATTGATTTATGATCCTATTTATTGAAATATAATATCATTTTTTCGTGATCATCTTCATGTTCATGAATCCCTTTAATTAAATATCCAATATTTGGGATGAAAAAATACATGAGTTCAGATCCGTTTTTTGAAAAAAAACAGTGGTCAATATTCTATACATAAAAATAAAAAATCCTTTAGTTGAGATTTAATTTTTTTGAAATTCAAATGAATTTTATTAATATCCTCATCCGGGATTCATAAATCCAATGATTAAATATATTTAATATTTTTATGATTACCTAATGACTTTTCATCCTTTTCTTTGTGAACATAAATTTTATTATACAACATTATAAAAAAACATTTTGTTAATGGAATATAGAAATTTGAAATATATTACATTAACATCATATTAATTTCATTTCAATTAAGTCCAATAATTAGGGGGATTTGATGGTACTATAAAAATTTAAACCACGAGCATCACTAAGAAGAACATAATATGAGAATTTCCCAAATAAGAAGATATTATCTAAATAATATAGAGTAAAAATATAGAAAAACATGGAATTAATTGGATCTCTAAATGATTCATGACTACTTAAATCCCGAGGGGTAGAGAACCATAACAAATTTCAATATAATGATGTCTTGGTGACAAAGTAAAACTAAGAGTTTGTCAATGATTTAATTGATTTGTGGGGAAAATATAGTTATTACTTTATGACCAATACATGGATCCTTTCAGGACCTTAGATATCATTTTCATAACCTAGTTATTAGAAAATGTTATATTGTTTAGTATTGTTCATAACATAGGAATTAACTTGATAGCTCTAGTATCTAAAGAATTTTTTTTGATAAAAGTTCATTATTGTTTGATATTGTGATGAGTTATTGAAAATTATATTCAACTCCTTCTCAAAAATAAGTCTACTATACACTAAAATAGTTTCCCCACTCAAAATTGCATTTTATTTTATCCATCCTTCACTCACCCTAATATAAGTTACAAATTACCACATCCTATGATAAAACCCATGATTATTTCCAGGAATAAATATTTTTACATATAGTTATTATATTATTTACTAGATTCTATTCATGGTAAAATAATCATTTACATCCACATAATCCATGTATTTACAATAAAAGGAACCTACAATTATAATTTTCACTATAAGTAACACTCAATAAAAACCTGATCATAAAATAAGAAGAATGTATATAACTCCCCATTTGGTAATTTTTGAATCTTCTCCAAAATTGAAAGGGATAGAAAATTCAATAATAAGGCCCTGATTACTTATGGATAATACCACCAGAGTAAAAAACCACTAAGAATCTCAACCAACTAAATTTAAAATGTTTTGTTTACCTTAATACATATGATCCTAAAATGTTAAGAACAAATTCAAAAATAGGTCTGAAATTTTTTATAGGACTCAAAAAAGGGAACCCTTCACACAAGACACTACCCATATAATCACATCACATATTTATTTTACCTAGTCCACCACTACATAGGCTACAATATTAGGTAAATCTTAAAAATGCTCACCAACCTAGAATCCCCATTTTACAAGATCTCCTACCTAGGTTACCTTTTAATCAATCCTAATAATTTGATATCCCTTCAATATTTCCTTTTTCCGCATCCCCCCTTCAACTGGTGCTATAAAAATAGTCCCCCTATTCCAGGGAATCCATCCAAAGATACCCTTTTCATAGGTTTCCACCTTATACTCACATTAACTTAGTCCAAAATTGTTGGATAACATTATCCTTAGTCACCAATATAGTTTAAAAATGGTCCAAACCATAGAGGGTCAATAATTTTATCTCTTGTTGTGATTAAATATGGGCTATTAACTCCAACATAGTCTTTATTACTACACTTTTATCACTAACCCTAATGAATGATCAATATTACCACTATGAATTTTTTGGTCTATATAAAACATTATTTGGGTTTAAATACATATAAAAATATGAATTATCATATATATTAAATAAAGTTGACACACCCCTAATGGTTTATTTATTTAAATCTAGTTGAAATCCTCTATTTGAATGTCCTAAAATATATTGATTTTACATAGTAATTTAATATTCAATATATTATTCAATTCAATATTATCAACTTATTTTTCTCATATTATTTTTTCCATGAATCACATATGTGATTCATAATATATTTTGATTCATGATTCTCCCGACAGTTCCTAATAATTCAATCACATTAAAAAGAATTAGGATAAACACAAATTTTCACTCTTATGTATACCCTGTAAAAACACATTTATAAGTACCATTCACCTTGTATTAAACTAGAAATCATTTCAAATTATATGTAAGTGTTCATAGTGTAATGATGTTATAAGGAAACACTATGATCATTGTCACTTGAAATTAAAACTTTGGAGTTTTCTCTGATAATTTTTCCATAAAACATGGGTTCAAATTCCTTCATAATTAAAAATATGATGAAATTTTCCTAGGTTATATCCCAATTGGAAACAACTCATGTAACGTACATCTATTATCATTATATTGAATAGGTTTTGGAAGATTACCTGGCCTTAAGAGGCATCCCCAACATTCCAATGGATAAAATTAAATGCCAAAAAACAACAATACATATAGCGGATTATTTTCCCTTTAAGAAAAAAACCATCCAAATGAACCATAACCCAAAGTCCAATATATGATTCATTATTACAATTAATGAAAAATAATAATTTCATTTATGAAAATATAACCAAAATGGAGTACCACTATGGAAGAATAAAATATCAATGTAAATAATAGAAGACAAAAAATCAAGGACTCTAAAGACCACTCAATGCTCCAAACATGTTTCATGATCTAACTAAACAACATCCCAAGTATGAAAATATACTGTTATAGATGTGTGATACTTATCAATTTCCCATTTCATTATATATAACATCTAAAAGAGCACCAATGTTAAAAACATATGTGAGTACTAAAACATAGTATATTTTCCCCAAATGTGATCCAAATTCATTTATTAGGATATAACAAGTTATATCAATATATAAAATAATTTATACAAAAAATATCTAAAATAGATTATATCATAGTATAAAAAGTGAAATCGAAAAATAGTTTCCTTGATATGATATCTCATTCCAAGGAAATAAAAACAAACAATGTACTAAAACCAGTTCATAAATTCCACTTTGGCATAATACATTACATTAAACATATGCACACAACTACAAAGGTATGATTCATTATGAATGTTCCTTTCACTTGAGTGGTCTCTCATCTATTTACTATGTATTAAAATGGTAATTAAATACCATGTTCCATGACAGCTTTGGCACCAAGAACAAGGTAATATTTTAACCAAGAATCATTATGCAATATGAACACAGACCAACAAGTGTGATGAAAACCCATTTCAATGTCAAAACTACCTCACTAAAAAACCATTTTAATAAAAAATATTTTTATTGAAATACCATTCCAAAAAAGATCAATAAAACAACCTTTTTCGGAAACCCATTCTCATGCAGTCAAACCTAAGAACCATTTTTTAAATCCATATATCAAGACCATTTAACAATGAATCTTACACTATAATTCAATATTTCACAAAATCAACAAAAAATAACTATAAATGGTTTATAACATGCTTTTCACACCATTTTCACAAAAAAATTCTAAAAATATAATCAATTTAAACTAATCAATCATGTTATAAATAGAGGAGTTGAGAGTGTAGCCACCTACCACATGTTTTAAGATGAAAACAAATAACGACACAAAAAACAACAACAAAACTGGTTTAAATATCCAGGGACTTGCCATAGATCTCTTTCACTATCATTAATCAATCGATACACAATAATATTTTGATACAATAATCTTTGATCAAACAATAACAAATTTATATCAAAGAAAACAAGATATATAGAGAAGTATATCTAGGAAACCCCATATATATCTACTATGAAAGAATGTATACCATAAGAATCTGGCTTCAAATAACCAAGTGAATCCTTTGGATTGCCTCTGTATCGACGAGAGAAGATTACATAACCATAGGGAAGATATAATAGTGAGTTAGGGAAACATAAGAGAAAAATAAAATATTTATAGACAATAATATGTGAGATACAAAATTTTATGATCTCACTTTTAAATCATGCATGGTTAGTCACGGTATTAGGAATATTGTGTTCAAGATACTAACTTGAGGGTTAAACGTCTCATGGTTCTATAGCATGGTTCCAAAACCCTGCTCAATACATGAAAAATCCCTCTATCCAATAAAGCACCGTTTCTCCTAGGCTTCCCTATGATTTGGTCAAACCATTCACAGACCATGTTCCTTCCATTTAGAACCTCTCTCACTATGGATGGTTTCTGGTATGTGTTTCATGGATTTCCCAAACTATGTAATAGTAGTGAACCTATTGAAAATCTAAAAATACTCTAAACTATCTCCAAACTCCACAAAAAATCACCCACATAAGATACAAAACTAAAAATAATTTAGAAAGGGTTACATAAAGTAAACTAGGGGTGCTACATTATTCCCACAATTGGCCATTCCATCCATGAAAAGTAGAAAACCAAAATTACTCTAAAATTGTTTCTATTATTACTCTTTCATTTCCTTCTTATGTTCCCATGTCTCTACTTAAATCTGACCATCTTGTAACAAAACCTATACTAAATCGATTATTTATTCATGAAATAATTTATTTTTATTATCCATAGTCTACACTGGGATATATAGAAACCATGAATACCTCTCTAGTTCAACATGATCCCATCAAATCACATTTTCAGTATCAGGATGATAATTTTTCAACTGATATATGTGAAAAAATTATACACTACATAGAATCATGGAGTAAATTCCAATAGATTTTCCATCTCACCAGTAAATCCCTAAACCCACTCTTCCAAATTAGGTAATAGAATATTCAGTGTATTTTTTTTATAAGATAAAATATAAAAATACACATTAAATTATACATCCGAGGATTTTTTTTGTCTAGGTTATGGAGAATTAGAAAATAACTTACTTACATTGAATCTGAATTTTCAAAAAAAATTTCAAAATAACTAATTGGATTCCTCTTTACAAGCACCTTAAAAATCCATCGAAATTTTAAGGAATCCAACAAAAAACATTTTAAATACTTGGTATGAGAAAAAAACATAGTAAGGTATATAAAAATGATTAAAGGAACAATTATTCCATAAATAATTATAAACATATGAAATCATTTTCACGAATATGTACTCCTCAACCATAAGGAATCATATACTTACTTTGTGAAACATGATATTTCCATAAATAATAGAAAAAAAATATGGTTTAAAGTTATATTGGGCCATTACATACATAATTATGAAACTCACACTCCTGAATTGTGATTTATAACTCTCATGGATAACTTACAATGTTACCCTCACGATTACCTTTTGGTGTAACTATCGTAGTGACCCTTGAAGTAACCATACGAAAAACCTACAAAATAAGCATAAATAATGCATTGGAGGGAGATATAGGTACCACCATTAATTATAATAAATTCCCAATAATAAGAACATAATCATAAAAAAATAATAATTTCATAAAAACATTAATTTTGAATTTTTTACATTATAATTTTGAAATATAATTTTTACAGAAAAGTACCTTAAAATATCATTTAACTAAATTGAGAATTTATAGAATTAAATTAATATGTTCATACACTATAAATAAACATTATAAAACAAAATATGAATTAAATTCATTACATAAATAATCTTAGTACAACATAATTAATGAAATAAAAGGTTAACCAAAAAATGGAAAATGGGTTAATAATTCCCTAACCTCTATTTTTTATTACTTGAAACTTGTTCAAACATCAATTATAACATATAAAATTGTGTTTTAATATTTTATAAAAACTAATTGATATTTATAACACCTCATATGATCATTTTATAACATCATTCCACCCATTAATTAATAATATTTTGTTCTTTCCATTGTTTAAAGTGTATTCCTTATATAATTTCCATGGTCGGTTCGTAAATGAATTCCTTATAGAATGGAAGTGAAACTATAGAATATGAATTAAATGGTATTAATATGTTTAAATAATAATAAATTATTCAATAAATCATGTTGTTTATATGGTATGATGATGAATGATTAGATAAATTTTTAGTTATATCTGTTTAGATCATTTTTGTGGTTATTTGATAATCACAAACTAGTTTCATTATATAACATATTATTATATATATATGTTAACTAAATAACATGAAAAATGATATATCATACATATTAAGTTCTGCTTCAACCATTAAAAATGTTTTATAACCCGTTTTTATCGATGTAATCGAAAATGAAAACACATCATCTATGATTTTGTTAAATCAGCACATCATGAATGATGTTTTTATTTTTAGAATAAGAGGAATAAGAGAGGAAGAATGATGATTAATTATTATCCATATACATGATAAAATATAGAATATATAATATTCTAGAGATTTTATTCATCATGGATAAGTGGAGGGGAAGGGATTAAATGAAATGAAATTAAGTTGAAAAGAAAATATATGAAAATGAAAGAGGATTCTTACCTCCTAATCTCTTCTCGTTGAGATCCTCGTTAAGGACTTTGTTTTGGGCCTTTTGTTAATACAATAAGGTATTGTACGTGGGGATGGGCCTTGTTAAGGGGATTTGGAATAATTTAGACAATTATCATAGATTTAGAGGTCTGAGAGAAAGAGGTGGGGGGTGAGGGTGGTATTTATAGTGGAGGAGAGGTGGGGTTTTCCACTATTTTAATCATTGGTTAAAATGTTTTACTCAAGACTATGTATATTCATGATTCATGTGACCCTAAAAATTAAATATAGTATGTGAGATCAAAGCAAGGATGGTTACATCAGCCAATATTCTAGGTATATTGTATTTTACTAGTAATGTATATATACGGTATATTACTGTATTTTACTATTCATAAATAATTCCATAATTTTAGTAAAATCCATAAAATTCACCCTAAACATTTTTAAATTCTTAGAATTAAAAAATGAACTCCATTTTTTTGAAAACAATTTTCTAATTATGATTACGTATATTTATTATTAAAATTATATTTTATTCCAAGAAATAAAAATTTTAAATCTGTAACTATTTTTATATCACCTTGAGAAATTAATCAAGATATTATTATATTATAACCCTATGAAACTATGGTAATGATATTATTTAATATTAATATGGGTTATAATTATATTTATATTACTATTCCTAAGGGTATGTTACTATTCATCAAAAAACAATTTGGTTTTATAATACATCAGATAATATACTAATGAAAATATTAGATGTCCATTTTTCAGAATTTATTTCAAAGAAATGGATTTTTTAAATGATATGTTTTAAAATTCACATAGAATTTGTATGTTCATTTAAGCACATAATGATTCCTTTTAAAATCTAGAGATGTTACATTATCCCAACCATAAATGAATTACGCACTTAAAATTCATTCATTGTACTTATAGTTATGATTTTTCATATCCATAATTATGAAAAACTGTTTTCATATGTGTACATAATTAACTAGTAATACAAAATTTAATTTTATGGATAATATTTTTTCAAAAGGAAAATTTATTATCTCCAATGTTGATTAAATTGTTCCACTGATACCAACTATAAATCCCTGAACCCAAACTTCTGGATTTATTACTATACATATTACATTATACATCTGAGGACCTTTTCAGATCTAGGTTTTTTGAAATCAGACAAGAACTTTCATACATTGAATGAGAATTTACAAAAATAATTACAAAATAACTAATTATATTCATCTGCACAAGCACCTTAATTGTCCTTTGAAATTCTAAGGAATCCCATTAAAAACATTTTAAAATAATGGGATGAGAAAAAAAACTATTTAATGGAAATAAGAATAATGACAGAAACCATTAGTCCATAAATAATTATTAATATATGAAATAATTTTCACAAATACATACTTCTCACCCATAAAGAATCATATACATACATTTTGAATCTTGAGATTTTCCATGAATCATAGAAAAAATAAATTAGAGAATAATGGTATCATGGGGAATTACTTACATAGTTTTGTATCCCTCATATCTACCTTATGATTTGTAACCCTCACAACTACCATATAATGTAACTCTCATAGCTACCTTATGTAATAACCATCATAGTTAAGCATAGAGAAACCATACAACCGACCTCCAACTTACACATACCCAGTGATTTGTATGGAGATTTAGGTCACACTATTCATCATAAAAAATTACCAATTACAAAAAAAGAGTCATAAAATAGGAATAATTGCATAGAAACATGGATTTTGAATTTTATAAAATATAATTTTGATAGAGAATTTTTAAATAAAACTTCGTGAAAAATAACATATAACTGAAGTGAGAATTGATAAAATGAATGAAATATGTGTATACACTGTATATACACATAATAAAACCTAATATTAATTATATTAATAAAAAAATAATCTTTGTACCACATAATTAATGAAAATGAAGGTTAACCCAAAGAATAGAAATTTGGTTAAGAATTCCATTTCCTTGTGTTTTTCTTACTTGAAACATGTTCAATACTCTTATATAATGGTTAAAATAGTATTATTAATATATAAGAGTCATATATATGTTTATATCACCTCATATGATCATTTTATAACATTATTCCACCCATTAATTAATAATATATTGTTCTTTCCATTGTTTCATGTGCGTTCTTTACATGATTTCCTAGGTCAGTTCATGCATGATTTCCTTATTGAATGGAAGTGAAACTATAATGCCCCGACCCCAAAAACCTAGAGTTGGCACATTATTACATAACATTGGCATGATACAAGGAATCAAGTCATAAATACCGATCATTTTAGTAGCCTTGGAAGTAATAGATACATACATAAGTTTTACATTACACCATGAAATAAAGAAAACAATATTGTGTCTCCTTTTAACATAATCATCTCTCTTAGACTATCCCTACAGGTGAGTCATAATATTATTGTTCGCATCCTAGGAAAAATAATACATAGAAAATGGGTGAGCTCAGGTGCTCAGTAAGGATAAAAATATAGAAAAACTTTTATAAATAAGCATAAACATCTAAGGAAATATATAAGACTAAAACCCAATCCTTTTAAAAATAATTATGAGAATAATATAGAAAAGATAAATCAAATAATTCAATGTAATTTTTTACAAGAATATTCTACTAGTAGAATAATCACATGTAATATCAATAGCCAATTTCATAATGATGGAATGCATAATGCTTGACTTCATAATCACAGAGTCAAGGCCTCGTTCCAAGACTACAAATAATATTTTCTCAAGGCCTTGTTCCAAGAAACTAGTTTGTATCATTAGACCTAATGATGCATCATGGAGTTTTAGTGGTCTCTACTCATCACTTACTTAGTCCAATGCATTCCTCATATGAAATGATTGAAACAATAATAAAAATTCGTATTAAAACTAGCATACTAAATGTTAATACATTAACCATAAACCATGAATGGTATAAAAATAAATAATCCACAGTTAAGCATAACAAAAAACCATTATTACAATATGGAAGATTGTATCATAATAAATCAACATCAAACAAGTGTAAAATCCATCAAAGGATGCTGACATAGATGAAATAAAAAATCTTTGATATAAATATAAATTACTATTATGAAATAATTTAAAAGTAACATAATTATAAAAGAAAAAATTTATTTTTGAAAATGATGTTATAATATTGTAAAGGATGTTTCTAAGGTTTTATAATGGCATAAAATAGCCGCACCCGCCGTATAAGTAAAAACAATCATTCTTTCCTTAATTTTGTCGAAAAGGTCGTAAAGTACCTTGTTTGGAAAATGATTGAAATATTCCTTTATAAACATTTTATAAAATGTAAAACAAGGGTATATATTACATTAACCCATAGTATAGGAAGTAGAAAAATGTTTTGAAATAGATTTTTAAGAAACACGGATGTGGATGATAAAGAGTTCCCAGAAGAGACACACGTATAAACAACCTCAGATAATGAAGAGATTGTAGAAATAACCCTTACCTTTTACTTTTCCTTGGTCGAGGTTACGTTAACCTCCTATATAACAGTTAAATAAATTTTATAAAATAAAAAAATAACTACATATATAAATATGATATCATATATGATCTTCTATTATTTCTTTGTTAATAATATTCTAGTTGTATCATCGTTTCGGGTGTTAAGTGATTCGTTTTTCTTAATATTCTTGTTTACATAAGCCATGTTTTTTATGGATATGATGTATTTTATTCATATCCAGAATGATATTATGTTATTAAAAATTATTTTTATTCATAAAATGAAAATTATTCTTGAATGGTTATGATGGGGAATGAATTTCATCACGTTCGTGGAGACGGTAATTTGTATCTACACATGAGTGACAATATCATTCTATTCATGGTAAAATAATATATAATTGGAAGGTATATCATATATACAGAATAAGTAACATGTTATATTTATTATTTACATCAATTATACTCATTATTATACCCATCCAAATAATGATGTGTTGAATAACAAACTACACCACGACATGGAGATGGTAAGCCGTATATACGCACTTATGGGGAGTTTTTCATTCATAGGATGGATAAAATAATGAATATAGTTATACCATATCTATAATAACATCACATTATGTAGAAGGTACTGGAGTTATTATTTTGGTATAGAAACAATAAATAATGTGGATGTGGAACAAGACATGAAATTTGAAAGAGGATGTGAAATTATACCTCTTCTTTGGGTGTTTCATATTATGTTGATCAAAAGGGCTACTTAGAATGGATTTATGATCAAAGTGAGGCCTCTAGATCGATTTGAGGGTTGTTGGGAGGATATTTGAACAGTGTTTGGCCGAGGCAAAAGGCTTTGGATGTATGACTTTGATAGAAGGGGAAGTACCCTTTTATAAGAGAGGTGAGGGTCATTTTAGGAAAAGCATGACATATTAATTTGTTATACAATAATATTCGGCCTATAATGGCTCCAAAATGACTTATTTAGAAGATAAGGTGAGCATGGGTGAAAAACCCCTCAACCAATAGGTTTTAGAGAGGTTTAGGTCACTATATTGACCTTATCTTTTAGATTTAACTCTTAGTTAAATATTTTAACATTTACCATGTATTCTGGTATTATTATAATAAGTGGTTAATAAACATACTATAAAATTCCAAGAGAACCCCAATAAATTTTTTAAAAAACTCATTTCTGTAAATTTTGACACTATTTAGTTATTCATTTTTGTGGATGACATAACAACATGATTATTTCGAATGAAATTCATTGAATAACCCCTAACATGTCATATTAATCAAGAAAACAATTAGAATTCATCGAAAGTCTCAATTTAAATTTATTTGGATATTTGTAATATCAATTATTTTAATCCATCATTAATAAGGTAATTAGTACATCATAATTATCACATTAATAAATTTAATTATTTAATGTCTAAAATTTATAAAAAAACAACATTATGTAGGAATTATTTTTATCTTTCTAATGATTATTTAATGTCTAATTTATTTTATGAGTAACCCAATTTTAAAAAGGTTTTAGTTATGAAAATTTGGATTTAACACTTTAAACTCTTCTTCAAATAAAATAATAATAAATGTCCTAATATAATCCATGTAGACCCAACATATCGTAATTTATTACTAAGGTTGTTTTTTTGTAGAAATAAACTTATCCCATATAATTAGGACATGTGTTAGGATAATTAAAATATCATTTTTTACCATTAATTACCCTATTTACTTTTAACTTTTGTAAATAAAAGACAAAAGATACTATTAAACAATAATTATTTTCATTTTATTGAACAAAATTTTAATTACTGATGTCAACCATGTCTCTTGTATTTTTGAAATTCAATTCATAGAAGCGGTAAAATTATGTTTTATGAAAATTTTCTAACGTGCCTTGAATGTGGGTAAAAGACAATAAAAAGTTCAATAAAATTTTATATATCTAATTTTATTATAAAATGACTCTAATTAATTAAATTGAAAATATATAGGTATTATATATCTATTTTTACCTAAAATAAATTTAAATAATATAATTAATTATTTAAATAAAAATTCGGTTTTAAACAACAACGCAATGGTTTTCAATATTAATCAAACATTGAATGTTTTCAGAAAAATACCAAAAATTCACCCTAATCTAATTTTGATATTCCGAATCAAAAAATGAAGTCCATTTTGAAATATAAAATTTATGAAATTTCAAAAGGTGGGTATTGCTATTCATAACTGCTAGTTTGGTTGGTCATGGTGTGTTATAACTCAAAGTTGCGTACAACACAAGCTATTGTATTATTCAATGGGAAATGTACTATAGAAGCATGGGATTTTACATTCTCCCATCCAAATAATTTCACCCTTGAAATTTCTGGAATAATACTACATAAACAGGTTCGTGTTGTTCTTCATCATATGTTCCTCGGGTTCCCATGTTTCCTCTTCCATCTTATAATTTCTCCAAAGAACATTCACAAGATGATTCATCCTGTTTCTCAACACTTTTTATCTAGTATCAAGAATTCAGATAGTCTCTTCACAATAAGATAGGTTGATTCCCAGTTCTATTTCTCCATAGGTGAGTACATGTATTGGTTCTAGAAAGTATTTTCTCAATAGTGATATGTGGAACACATCATGATCTTTGGAGAGACTTTGAAACATTTCCAAACGATAATCTAAAACTTCAATTGGTTCAAGAATTTCGAAAGGTATGATGTACCTAGAACTTAATTTCTCCTTCTTACTGAATCATATAACACACTTCCATGGAGTTACCTTCAAGAAAACATGGTCACCTACTTGAAATTCCAAATCCTTCATTCAGTTATCAACATAGCTCTTTTGCCTACTTTGAGATGCTTTGATGTGTATTTGGATAATTTTCACCTTTTCCATTGTTCCCTCAACAAGTTCTGGGCCTACGAGTTTTCTTTCACCAACATCATCCTAACAAGTTGGTGTGAAACATCTCATTCCATATAACACTTCATACAGTGCCATCGGAATACTTGAATGAAATCTATTGATATAAGAAAATTCTACCAGAGGTAAATATTGATACCATATAACTTGAAAGTCTAGTGAGCAAGATCTCAAAATGTATTCTAAGGTTTGAATAGATTGTTTTGATTGTCCATCAGTTTGAGGGTGGTAGGCAGTGCTTAAACGAATATCAGTATCCAAGTCCTTCTAAATACATTTCCAGAATCTTGATGTAAAATGAAAATCACGATCTGAAACAATTGATATGGGTACTCCATGAAGTCTTAAAACTTCATTAATTTATAGTCTTATTAAAAAATTAAGTGGAAAATCTTCTCTTATAAAAAGAAAATGTGTTGAATTGGTAAGAAAATATACAATGGCCCATATTACATCATTATTTCTAGGTGTCTTTGGTATCACCATGAAAAAATCCATCGTAATGTCATCACATTTCCAATCAGGTATGAAAAGAGGTTTCATGACTCTTATAGGATGTTGTATTCTAGCCTTTACCTATTTGAAAACCATAAATCTTGCCACATAATCAGAAATCTCTCACTTGTTGTTGTCCCAACAAAAATGTTCCTTAAAATGTCTATACATCTTAGTAATACTAGGGTGTATAGAGAAATTAAAGCTATGAGCATCATCCAACAATTGTTTTTTTTAGATCATGTATATCAGGAACACAATGTCTCTTCCCAAATTTCAAAATTCCATCTTCATATACCGTGTCAATCAATCTTCTATCATTCACTGATTTAATTTTATTTTGAAACTCTTCATCATCAATATAAGAACATTTTATCCTTTCTAGTAAATATGGTTTGGAAACCATTGGAAAAAGTCTTGATGTTTCACCTTCCTTGATTATTACCATATCCATATTTACAAGATCAATGAATATAAGATCCCTTTTAACTCTCATCTTGTTCAAAACTCCATGACCCTTTTTGCTCAAAGCATCTGCCACCTTATTTTCATTCCTCGGGTGGTAGTTTATAGTGCAATAATAATCCTTGAGAAGCTCGATCCATCTCCTTTGCCTCATGTTGTGTTATATTTGTGAGAAACTATACTTCAAGATCTTGTGATTGGTATATATGTAACACTTTTCACCATAGAGATAGTGTCTCCAAATTTTCAAATAAATGATTACAGCTGCTAACTCAAGATCATGAGTGAGGCAGTTTTTTTTCATTAATTTTTAGCTTTCATGATGCATATGAAATAAATATATCATTCTACATAAGGACACAACCAAGTCCTTTATTTTATGCATCACTATAAATAACAAACCCATCATTCCCCGATGGTAGAGTCAATATTAGAGCATTGACTAATCTTCTTTTTAGTTCTTCAAAACATTCTTCAAACTTGTTTGTTAAAACAAATTTAACCCCTTTATGTGTGATCTTGTTTAATGGGTTATCCAATAAGGAAAAATTATGGATGAAGCACCAATAATGACCTGCTAAACTAATAAAATTGTGTACCTTAGTTATACTAGTCGGTGATGGCCATTCTTGTATTTCCTTGGCCTTTGAATAAATAAAAAATATTCCATCCTTAGTTAAAATATGAAAAAAATGAAATATCCTGAAGCAAAAATTCACACTTTCTAAACTTCCCATATAATTTATTTCTTCTAAGGGTTTTCAGAATAGTGCGAAAGTGATTTTTATGATCTTCGTATATTTTTGAGTAAACCAAGATATCATCCATAAATAAGACTACAAAGTCATCCTAATATTCCTTAAAAACACAATTCATTAGAACGATGAATACAGAGGGTGCATTAGTCATTCTAAAAGGCATTAATGAAATCTCATAATGGTCATACCTTATTCGAAATGCTGTTTTTGCAATGTCTTGCATCTTCACACACAACTGATGATATCCAGATCGAAGGTCAATCATTGAAAAATATTAAGTTCCATGAAGTTGGTCAAATAAATCATCATTGTTTGGTAAGGGATACTTTTTCTTTATTGTAATAACATTGATCTCTCTGTAGTCAAAGCAAAACATCCTAGATCCATCATTCTTCTTAAGAAAACGAATAGGGGATCCCCATAGAGAAACACTAGGGTGAATAAATCCTTGATAACTTAATTCCTCTAGTTGTTTCTTTAGTTCCACTAATTCAAAAGTTTCCATTTTATAAGGGGTCTTTGATATGGTCCTCGAACAAGGAATTAAATCAATATAAAAATAAATTTATCATTCTAGAGGATGTCCAGATAAATCCTCTAGAAACACATCAACATATTCTTCTACAATAAATACATTCTCTATTAGAACATTATTTTCCTCACCCATAGTTATTTCAATATCTTCCTACAAAATAATTGAATTTAGTAGAGCTACTGGGGGTGGATCAAGATAAGAATCATGTGTTGACATTTCGGCTCTAAAGATAAGGTACTCCATATCATCATAGAAAATTGTTACCTCCTTCTCTTTTAATAAATTTTCCCATCATGGTCTGAAATCCAATCAATTCTGCAGATTATATCAAATTCAATCATGGTTATGACAATGAGATCACCAGATAACGAACATTTATATTTCCTAATGGGAACTGATTAACAAAACTTTGTTGAAATGATACTTCCCTTAGGAGTTTTGACTAACAAATCCATTGTTAAATCAAATTGGAAATATCTAATTTTCTTAGAAAACTGGAAATATATGAAGCAATGCGACGATCCAGAATCAAATACAACATTGGCTAAACATGTGGAAACCATTAAATTACCCACCACCACGTCTTTCGTAGCTTCAAACTCAGCAGTAGTGATCGCATGAGATTGGCCTTTCTCCCTTGGCCTTTTTTGAGGCAAGTTTCCTTGGCAGTTATGACACTTTTTTTATAATGCCCCTTTTCTCTACAATTATAGAATTCAACATTTACAACTTCTTTCTTTCCCTTGAAATCACGAGCTTGGTGGCCTTTTTCACCACACTTGTAACAGACTCCCATTAACTTCAAGAAAGTATTGTGGTGTTTCTTCCCACATTTACCATAGAATGGATATTCAACATTTACCTTCTTCCCCTTATCTCCATTTCCAGAGTGTTCAGTAGATCACTTCTTTTCTTTCTTTGCTTTAAGGTCCTATTACATAGAGAATTAATGTTCTGTCTTGATAGAACATGAGAAAATATTGTTATATGATGAGAAGGATTGTGAGACTAATGCTCGATGGAGGAATGGGTTTAACCCATCAAAGTATCGATCAATATTACTCCTTGGGTTATGTATATAATTTGTTTCATGCCTTGCTATCCTTGTAATGTTAGCCTCATACTTTGCGACATTCACATCCTCCTTTTCCCTCTGAATCAGAAATTGTCTTTCCATATCCGCTTGACAGTCACGAGGAAATTATTTTTCTAAAAAGAGATATTTAAACTCCATAAATTCCATATATGATACTTATTCATCCTGTTTTGTGTTTTGAATTAATGATCACCATTGATCTGCATCTCCAGTGAGGAAATAAACTACCATGACAACTTTTTCCCTTTCGCTACTCCCCTAAGAATGAAATATTTTCTCTAAGGAACTTATCCATTGCTCAACTAAAAATGTATTTTTTGTCCCATTAAATATCGGTGGTTGTTTACTCATGAAGTGGTCTAACATTGATCCTCCGCATTGTGTATCAAGGTGCTCCATACAGGTTTGGTTATTATTCATAACCTGAGTGTGTTGTCCTAGTATGGTGATAAGTAGATCAGCACCAGTTGCATCACCAGCTCCACTATAATTATTTTGAGTTGGAGGGAAATCCCAACATGAATTACGTGCATTGATACAGTTTCCATTCTTTCCACTATGTGCCATTTCTAAACAATGGGATACACTTGATTAGTTTATGAATCACAATACATAATTCCAAACATGTAAAATACTTAACATAAATTAACAGTTTATGAATATAATCCATAATCATAAAAATATCTTATTTTAGGAGGTTTATACTCATAAATACTTCATAATTGGTTTTAATGAAAATTTATATTATCCTAAGCATATCCCCCAAGAGAGACGCAACCTAGAGTGCTGTAAGGCCTGTTGTCATGTACCAGGTTACCCTGGGTCAAGCCTGGAACTCCTTGTCGGAGTTTTCACTCCTAGGTACATATGTGCTAGAGCCGCCACTATCTGCTTATATCCAGATAATGATTTATTTTTTGGAAATTACACAAAATATGTACATTACCAAAATTTTAGGAAGTTCATCTATACTAATCTAAATGTCTATCTTAGGGTAATGTTATCTAATCAGTGTTTTTATAAATATAGCTTCCATGGTTTTTACTAAACCTCCTCTGATACCAACAGTAAAGCCCCAACCCCAGTTACCCAAAGTCAGTGTATTATTACATAACATTGGAATGATACAAGGAATCATGTCCCAAATGACTGCTCAAATTAGTATCTATAGAGGTACTAGATACATACATAACTTTTACATTACATTATGAAATAAAAAAATATGGTGTATCCTTTTAACACAATAATCTACCTTAGACTATCCTAGCATGTGAGTCATAATATACTTCTTCTCATCCTCAGAAAAATAATATATATATAATGGGTGATCTCAGATGCTCAGTATGGGTAAAAATATAACAAAACTTTAAAAAATAAGCCCAAACCATTAAGGCAATGTATAAGACTAACAAACAAACCTTTTAAACATAAACATGAGAATAATATGTAAAAGATAAATCAAATAATTTCATTTACTTATTCACATGAATATTCTACTTGTCAAATAATCACATGTAATATCAATAACCAATATCATAATTATGGAATTCATAATTCCAGACTTCATAACCACATAGTCAAGGCCTCGTGCCAAGACTAAAAATAAGATTTTTTCAAGGCCTTGTGCCAAGACACTAGTTTGTTTCGTGAGACCTATGGATGCATCAAGGAGCTATAACAGGCTCCCCCATCACATACATAGTCCAATGCATTCCTTATATGAAAATATTGAAACATAACATAAAAATTAATATTAAAACTAGCATACGTAATGTTAATACCATAACCATAAACCATGACTGGTATAAAAATAACACATCTACAATAAAACATATCACAAAACCTTTAATACAATATGGATGATTGTTTCATAATAAATCAACTTCAATCAAGTGTAACATCCAGCAAAGGATGTTGACATAGATGAAATCAAAACTATTTGAGAGAAATATCTCTTTTTATTTTAAAATCATTTAAAAGTAATATATTTATAAAAGAAAAATTTATTTTGAAAATATTATTATAATATTGTAAGGGAATATTCAAAGGAGTTATAATTGAGGAAAATATCTGCACCCACTGTATATGATAAAAAAACATTCTTTTCTTTAATTTTTTTGAAAAGGTGGTAATGTTCAATGTTTGGAAAATGAAGGAGAGATTACTTTATAATTTTTTTATAAATGGTAAAACAAGTGTATAAATTACATTAACCCATATTCTAGTAAATATTAAAAATGTTTCGAAATACATTTTTAAGAAACACGGATGTGGATGATAAAGAGTTCCCAATAGATAGTCACGTATAAACAACCTCGGATAATGGAGAGATTGTTGAATTAACCATTACCTTGTACTTTTCCTTAGTCGATGGTACATTAAACTCCCGTATAATAGTTAAATAATTTATATTGAATTATAAAATAACCACATACCTAAATATGATATCATATATGATCTTATAATATTGCTTTGTTAATAAAATTCCAGTAGTATCATCATTTCAGGTGTTAACTGATTCGATTTCCTTTATATTCTTGGTTACATATGACATGTTTGTTATGGATATAATGAATTTTATTCATATTAATAATTATTTTAAGTTCTTAAACATTGTTTTTAATCATAAAATGAAAATTATTCTTGAATGGTTACGATGGGGAATGAATCACATCGTGTTCATTGAGACGGTAATCTGTACGTACACACGAGCGAAAATAGAATACTATTTATGAAGAAATAATTTGTAATTGAATGTTATTTAATATATAAATAATAATTAACATGTTAAATTTATTATTTAAATCAATTATACTCATCATTATACCCATCCAAATAATGATGTGTTGAATAACAAACTACACCATGACGTGGAGACGGTAAGTTGTACGTATGCACGTATTCTGACATTGTCATTCATAGGATGGATAAAATAATAAATATGGGTGTACCATATATATAATAACATCATAGTTTTTATAATGTACTGGATTTATTATTTTTGTATAGAAACAATAAAGAAAGTGGAAGTGGAAGAAGAAAAGAACTTTGAATGAGGTGGTGAAATTATTACCTCTTATTCGAGTGTTTCCTTTTGAGTTGATCAAAATAGCTCCATAAGTTGGATTTATGATAATTTTAAGGCATATATGTCGAAGTGAGGGTAGTTTGGAGGATATTTGAGTAGGGTTTTTTCGAGCCAAATGGCTTTGGTGGTGTGATTTTGAGAGAAGGGAAAGTACCCTTTAATAAGAGAGGTGAGGATCACATTATGAAAAGCTTGAAATATTATATTATTATACAATCATATTCAGTTTATAATGACTCCAAAAGGATTTATATATAGTATAATGTGGTTATGGGTCAAAATACTTTCAACCAATAGGCTTTAGATAGGTTTAGTTTACTATATTAACCATATCATTTAAATTAAACTCTTAGAAAAATAATTTAGCATTTACAATGTATTCTTTAATTATTAGAATAAATTGTTAATAAACATAAAATAATATTCCAAGAGAACTCAAAGTGGTTCATTAATGAAATATATATTATTATATAAGTCCTTTGGATGATCCTTATATTTTTATGATTATTATATCATTTAATCATATAGTATTTGTTTTAAAAACCCATTTATGTCAATTTTTACACTATTTAGTAATTGATTTTTTTGGAAGTCATAACAGCATGATTACATCAATAAGAATTAATTTAATCAACCCTAACATGTCATATTAATCAATAAAATAATTTTAATTCATCAAAAGTCTCAATTAACATTTATTTGGGTATTTATAATATTAATTATTTTAATATTACATTAATAAGGTAATTACTGCCTCATCATTGTCTCAAAAATAAATTTTATTATTTAATGTGTAACTTTTTTAAATAAAATAAAATTATGTATGAAATATTTTTATCTTTCTAATGAATATTTATATTCAAATTTATCTTATGATTAACCCTTCATTAAAAATGTTGTTTTATGAAAATTTGAATTTTACACTTTTATCTCCTTTTTAAAAATAATAATAATAAATGTCCTAATATAATCCAAGTGGACCCAAAGGATAATATTTTATTCCTAAGGATTTTTATTGTCTAAATAATCTTATCCAATAAAATTAAGACATCTATTAGGGTAATTATAATATCATTTTTTCCTTTAATTACCCTATTTACTTTTAACCGTGGTAAATAAAAGTCAAAAGTTACTATTCATCAGAAACTATTTTCATCTTATTGAACCACATTTTACTTTATATTGTCAATTATATCTACTTGGTTTTTTTAATTCAATTCACAGAAGCGGTAAAATTACGTTTTATGCAAATTTGTTAACATGCCTAGAAGGTGGGTAAAAGGGGTAAAAAGTTCAATAAAATTTTAAATATCTAATATTATTATAAAATGAATCCAATGAATTACATTGAAAATGTATAGTTATTATGTATCTTTTTTTTACCAAAATAAATTTAAATAAAACAATTAATTATTTAAATAATAAGTCAATTTTAGACAATAACACAATATTTTCACTATTCATAAAAAATTGATATTTTCAGAAAAATACCATAAATTCATCGTAAGATAATTTTGATATTACAAATAAAAAAATGAAGTCCATTTTGAAAAATAAAGATTAAAAAAATTCAAAAATTGGGTATTACTATTCATAACAGATAGTTTGGTTGGTCGTGGTGTGTTAGAACTCGATGTTTTGTACAACGCAAGATATTGTATTATTAAAGGGAAATGACCTGTAAAAGATTAGGGTGTTATAGAAACTATAGTAATGGAATGAAATTTTATTAATAAGTTTCAATAATATTAAATTATTCCATAAATAAATTATTTTATATGTATAACGATTAATCATTAGATAAATCATTACTTATATCTGTTTAGATCACTTTGGTGGTTCTTTTATAATCATGAACTAGTTTCATTATATAACATAATATTATTTATATAAGTTACCTATAGATCATGAAATTGAATATATAATACACTATAAATTATTTTTTTAACCATTAAAAAGGTTATATAACCAATTTTTAATGAAGTAATGGAAAAAAAATTGTCCACGATTCTGCTAAATAGGCATATCACTGACTGTGTATTTAATTTTAAAATAATAGAAAGTGGTGAGGAAGATTGATGATTAATTTTTTCCATAGACATGAAAAAAACCAGAATATATAAGATTCTAGAGCTTTCATGCAAATAGTATAACTGGAGGGGATGTTAATAAATGAAAAGAAAATGAATCAAAAAAGAAAACATAAGAAAATGAAAGAGTATTTTTTTCCTATTGATCTCTTCTCCATGAGATCATCCTGAAGGCATTTGGTTTTGGACTTTTGGTGAGACCAGTAGGCCATGAACATGGGGAACGACATTGGTAAGGGGATTTGGATGAATTTAGAAAATTCTTGAATCTTGAAAAATCTGAGAGAAAGAGGGGCGACCGTGGTATTTATTGTGGAGGAGAAGAGGGGTTTTCTATTATTTCTATCATTAGTTTAATATTTTTTTTCTAAATACTATGAATAGTATTGATTATTGTGACCCTAAATAGTAAATAGAGAAACTGAGTTCTAACCTAGGGTTCTTACATGATCCATGATTTTAGGAATAGTGTGTTTAACTTATAATGTATATATATGGTATATTACCGTATTTTACTATTCATAAAAATATCAACAAATTTAGAAAAATCCAAAAATTCACCCTAATAATTTATCGACCTGTAGAATGGAAAAAATGAACACCTTTCTTTCACAATAATTTTTATAATTTTATTTATTTTATTTTAAATTAAAATAATTTTTTATTCAAAAAATTACAATTTCAATACTGTAACTGATTTTATATCACCTTGAAATATTAATCTGGATCTCATTATAATATATCCTTAAGAATATAAAATAATAATATGATTTACTATTACTTAGGTCTATATTACAATACATATTAATATTCATATTACTATTCATAAAGGTATTTTACTATTCACCAAAAAACATGTCGGTTCTATTAGACTCCAATTAACATACTGATCACAACCATAGATATTTGTTGTAACACCCCAAGCTTCCATGGTACGCTTCTCTTTGAATAATGCAATAACTTGCATTGTACGAAACTTTTAGATTCTAACACACCACAACCAATCAAAGTAGCCGTTATGAATAGTAATACCCAATTTTTAAAATTTTAAAAATTTTATCTTTCAAAATGGACTTCATTTTTGAATTCAGAATATTGAAATTAGGTTAGGACGAATTTTTGGTATTTTTCTGAAAACTTTCAATTTTTGACGAATAGTGAAAAACACTGAGTTATAGTTTAAAACCAAATTTTTATTTAAATAATTATTTATTTTAGTTAAATTTATATTAGTTAAAAATAGATAATACCTATATGAGTTCAATGTAATTCATTGGAGTCAGTTTATAATAATTTTAGATATATAAAAATTTTATTGAACTTTTCACCGTCTTTTACCCACCTCCTAGGAGAATTTGAAAATTCACATAAAACATAATTTTACCACTTATGTGAGTGGAATTTAAAAAATAATAGAGACACAGTTGATATAAGTAAGTAAAATGCGGTTCAATGAGATGAAAATAATTTTTGGTGAATAGTAACTTTTTACTTTTATTTACCACGGTTAAAAGTAAATAGGGTAATTAAGGGTAAAAATGATATTATTATTACCCTAAAACATGTCATAAATCTATTTGATAAGTATAATTATACCAAAAAAAACCTTAGGAATAAAATATGATCCTCTTTGGTCCACTTGAATTAGATTAGGACATTTATTATTATTTAATTCAAAGAAGAGTTAAAAGAGTTAAAATCAATGTTTAATAACTAAAACATTTTTAATATAGGGTTATACATAAGATAAATTCGACTATAAATATTCATTATAAATATAAAAACATTTCATACATAATGGTATTTTATTTATATTTTTTAAACATTAAATAATTTAAATTATTTGTAACAAAATGATGATGAAATAATTACCTAATTAATGAAATATTAAAATACATGACATTATAAATATCCAAATAAATGAAATTTGAGACTGTTTATTAATTAAAATAATTTTATTGGTTAATATGACATATTAGGGTTGGTTAGATTAATTTTATTCAAAGTAATAATGCATTTAAGAATTTATAAAAAACAAAATACCAAATAGTGTCAAAATTGACATAAAAGAGTTTTTAAAACAAATATTATATTATTAATTGATATTATATTCCTAAAAATATGAGGTTTGGAAAAAGGACTTATATAATGATAGGTGTATCATTAATGAACCACTTGGGGTTCTATTGGAAGTATATAGTAATTTTATTAACCACATAATATAAAAATACAAAGAGACATGGTAAATGTCAAACTATTTAACTAAGAGTTAAATATAAAAGATAAAGTTAATATAGTGACCCAAACCTATCTAAAACCTATTGTTTGTGTGGTTTATGACCCATAACCATCTTATACTTTAAATAATCCACTTTTGAGCCATTAGAAACCGAAAATTAGTTTATTATAAAATAATATTTCTAGCTTTTCCTAAGGTGTACGTCACCCCTCTTATAAAAGGGAACTCCGCCTTCTCTCTAATTCACACCTTCAAAACCATTTTTCTCGACCAAAATCTTCCCAAATACCCTCTCAACAGTCCTACCTTCATCCTAGATTCCTTCCTTTAGTCATAAATCCATCCTAAGAATCCCTTTTCATAAAATCAAAAGGAAGAACCCGAAGAAGAGGTAAATATTTCATCACCTCTTTCAAGTTCTTTTCTTCTTCCACTTCCTTTTTCTTTGTCTTTTCCATTATAAAATAATAAATCCAGTATATTATATATACTATTATTTTATTATATATATGGTACAACCAAATTCATTATTATATCCATCCTTTGATTGACATGTCACCATACGTGCGTACGTATGACTTACCGTCTCCACATTGTGGTGTAATTGTTATTCAATACATTATTATTTGGATGGGTATAATAATGATGTGAAATTGATGTAAATAATAAATATAAAATGATAATTATTCTTTATATATGATATAACATCCAATTATATATTATTTTAATCTCAAAAGAATGATATTGTGGCTCGTGCGTACATACGAATTACCGTCTCCATGAACGCGATGAGATTCATTATCCATCGTATCCATTCAAGACTAATTTTAATTAGATGATTAAAAATAATGTTTAAAGACTTGATATCATTCTGTATATGACTAAGATACATCCCATCCACAACAAATATTACTCACATAACAATGAATATAAAGGAAAACTTATCCGTTAACACCCGAAACAACGATAATACTAAGATATTATTAATAAAGAAATGTTAAAAGATCATATATGATATCATATTAATGTATATAATTCTTGTATAATTTAATATCAATTATTTCACCATTATATAGGAGGTTAACCTACCCTCAAACAAGGAAATGTACAAGTTAAGGGTTTATTTCACAATCTCCTCATTATCCGAGATTGTTTATATGTAATTATCTACTAGGACCTCTTTATCATCCACATCCATGTTTCTTATAAATGTATTTAAAAACATTATTACTATTTTATAGACTATGGGTTAAAGTCATTTATACCCTTTTTTGACTTTTATAATATGTTTATAAAGGAATCTTTCCGTCATTTTCCAAACAAGGTCCTTTTTAACCTTTTCGACAAAATTAAGGTTAGAATGTCTTTTTTTAACTTATACGGCGAGTCCAGATATTTTTTTCCGTTATAAAATCGTCAAAGCTTGCCTTACAATCCTATAAGAATATTTTCAAATTAAATGTTTTCTTTTATATTTAGGTTACTTTTAAATGATTTCAAAAAAGAGATATTTCTCTCAAATAGATTTGATTTCATCTATGTCAACATCCTTTGATGGATTTTAAGCTTATTTGAAGTTGATTTATTATAATACAAAACTTCCGTATTGTATTGAAGGTTTTGTGATATGTTTGACTGTGGATGTTTTATTTTTATACCATTAATGGTTTATGGATAAATTATTGACATTTTTTATTCTAGTTTTAATAATAATGTTTATGTTATGTTTAAACCTATTCATATGAGGAATGCATTGGACTTAGTAAGTGACGGGTGGATCCTACTATAGCTCCTCGATGCATAGGTAGGTCTCATGAGACAAACTAGTGTCTTGGAACAAGGCCTTGACAAAATCTTATTTGTAGTCTTGGAACAAGGTCTTGACTATGTGGTTATGATAGTCTGGAATTATGCATTCCATCATTATGAAAGTGGTTATTGATATTGCATGTGATTATTAGACTAGTAGAATATCTATGTGAATAGGTAAATGGAAATATTTAATTTTATTTTTTCCATATTATGCTGCAGTTCAAGTTTAAAAGGCTTTTGTTTTAGTTATACATTGCCTTAAATGTTTATGCTTATTTATGAAAGTTTCCACTATATTTTTATCCTTACTGAGCATCTGATCTCACCCCTTTCTATGTTTTATTTTTCCCAGGATATGAAGAAGTATTTTATGACTGACCTGTAGGGATAGTATAAGGGGATATGAGTGTGGACTATGGAGACTATATTGTTGTAGTTTTTCACTTTATCATGTAATGTAAGACTTATGAATGTATCTAGTGTTTCCAAGGCTACTAAACTAATCGGCCTTTCGAGACTTGATCTTTTGTGATCATGCCAATGTTATGTAATAATGCACTGACTCTGGATAACTGGGGTCGGGGCTTTATAGTTGTTACTAGATGAAGTTTAGTACAAAACTTGGAAGCTATATTTAAATAAACTCTGATTAGAGAACATTACCATAAGATAGACTTTGAGGATTAGTATAGAAGAACTTCCTAGAATTTTGGTAATGTAGAGATTTTGTGAGTTTTCCAAGAAATAAATTCTTGTCTATATACGAGCAGGTAGAGGTGGCTCTGGAATAGATGTACCGAGGGGTAAAACCCAAAAACACCGCTTTGAGCTAGACTCGAATGAGAACTGGTGTACGATAATGGGCCTTACTGCACTCTTGGTTATGACACTCCCGATGGATATGCTTAGGATAATTCTCATTTTCTTTACAGACCATTATGAAGGGTTTATGAGTATATACTTCCTCAAAGAAATTTTTTTTATGATTATGAATTATATCCATAAACTGTTCAATTTATGTTATGTATTTTACAAGTTTGGATTTATGTATTGCGATTCATAAACTAATCTAGTTTATGCCATTGTTTAGAAATGGTGCTTAGTAGAAGTAATGGAAATCGTATCAATGCACGAACTCTATGTAGGGATTTAACTACTACTCAAGATAATTATAGTGGAGCTAGTGATAAAACTGGTGCTGATCAACTTATCACCATGCTGGGACAACTCACTCAGGTTATGAATAATAACCTTACCCGTATGGAGCACCCTGATCCGCAGCGTGGAGGATCAATGTTAGATCTATTCATGAGGAAAAAACCACAAAAATTCAATGGGATTACAAATCCATTAGTAGCTGAGCAATGGATAAATTCCTTATATAAAATATTCCATGCCTTGGGAAGTAGTGAAAGAGAAAAAGTTGTCATGGAAGTTTACCGCCTCACTGGAGATGCTAATCAATGGTGGTCATTGATTCAAAACACAAAAAAATATGATATAGTATCAAATATGGAATGGAGGGAGTTTAATGATATTTTCTTAGAAAAATAATTTCCTTGTGACCATCGAGCAAATATGGGAAGGCAATTTCCGAGTCTGAGGGAAAAGGAGAATGAGAATGTTGCAAAGTATGAGTCTAACTTTACAATGTTATCAAGGCATGCTACAAATTATATATGTAACCAAGAAGTAATATTGATCATTTCTTTGATGGGTTAAAACCATTTCTCTATTGATAATTAGTATCACAATCCTTCTCGTCGTACGGAGATATTGTCTCATGTGCTATAAAGACAGAAAAGGAATTCTCTAAGTCTTATGACTTTAGATCAAAGCAAGAGAAGAAGCGATCTGCTGATCACTCTGGAAATGGAAATAATGGGAAGAAGGGAAATGTTGAATATCCATCCTGTATTAAATGTGGGAAGAAACAGCCCGGTACTTTCTTGAAGGGAATGTGAGTCTATTACAAGTGTGGTGAAAAAGGCCACCAAGCTCGTGATTGCAAGGGGAAGAAAGAAGCTACTGATGTTCAATGATACAATTGCAGGGATATGGGACATTATGCAAATGAATGTCCTAAGCATCAAGGAAACATACTCCAGAAAAGGCCAAGGGATCAAGGAAAAGCTTATGAAATCACTACTGATAAGGTTGAAGCTTCAAAAGACATGGTGGCAGGTAATTTAATGGTTTCCTCAAGTTTAGCCAATGCTTTATTTGATTCCATATCATTGCATTATTTCATATCTTCCTAGTTTTCTAATAAAATTATATATTCACAATTTGATTCAACAAGGGAGTTGTCAGTCAAAACTCATAAGGAAGTATCATCGCAACAAAGTTTTGTGAATCAGTTCCCATTAGAGCATATAAATGTTCTTTATCTGCTGATATCATCGTCATACACATGATTGAATTTTATATAATCCTCTATATGGATTGGCTTTCGGACCATGATGAAAAATTTATTATAAGAAGAAGGAGGCTACTATTTTTGATGATGATGATAAAGAACACCTTATCTTTAGAGTAGAATTGTCACCACCTAATTCTTATCTTGATCCACCCTCAGTAGCTCAAGTAAATTAAATTATTGGGGAGGAAGATAATGAAATAACTATGGGTGAGGAAATTAATGTTAAAATAGAGGACGTACCAATTGTGAAAGAATATGTTGATTTGTTTCCAGAAGATTTACCTCGACATCCTCCAGAATGAGAAATTGAGTTTTCCATTGATTTAATTACTGGTTCAAGGCCCATATCGAAGACCCTTTATAGAATGGCCAATGTGGAATTAGTGGAACTAAGGAAATAACTAGTGGAATTGAGTAATAAGGGATTTATTCACCCTAGTTTTTCTCCATGGGGAGCCCCTGTCCTTTTTGTTATGAAGAAAGATGGATCTATGAGGTTGTGCATTGACTACAGGGAGATCAATACTATAACAATAAAGAACAAGTATCCCCTACCTGGAATTGATGATTTATTTGACCAACTGCATGGAGCTCAATACTTTTCAAAGATTTAACTTTGATTTGGATACCATCAGTAGTGCATGAAGAAGGAATACATTCCAAAGACGACATTTTGAACCATGTACGGGCATTACGAGTTTACAATAATTCCTTTTTGGTTTACTAATGCACCCTCTGTCTTCATGGATCTAATGAATAGAGTTTTCAAGGAATATCTTGATGAATTTGTAGTGGTATTTATCGATGATATCTTGGTATACTCCAAAAGCTATGAAGATCATGAAAATCACTTGCGTATTATCCTGAATACTCTTAGAAGACATGAATTATATGGGAAGTTTAGCAAGTGTGAATTCTGGCTTCAAGGGATTTTTTTCTTGGCCATATTGTCTCTAAGGATGGAATCTCTATTGATCCTTCTAAGACAAGAGAAATCCAATAATGGCCAGCACCAACAAGTATAACTGTGTTACATAGTTTTATTGGTTTAGCAGGTTATTATCGACATTTCATCCATAATTTTTCCCGATTGGCTAACCCATTAACGAATCTCACATGTAAAGGGGTTAAATGTGTTTGGACAAAAGAGTGTGAATAATGTTTCGATGAACTGAATAAAAGATTAGTCAATGCTCCTATCTTGACTCTACCATTGAGGAATGATGGGTTTGTTATTTATAGTGATGCTTCAAAGAAATAAATTGGTTTTATCCTTATGGAGAATGATAGGGTTATTGCCTATGTATCACGACAGCTAAAAATTCATGAGCAAAACGATCCTACTCATGATCTTGAGTTAGAAACTATAATCTTTTCTTTGAAGATATGAAGACATTATCTCTATGGAAAAAAATGTGAGATATATACCGATCACAAGAGTTTGAAGTATATTTTCTCACAGAAAGAACTCAAAATGAGGCAAAGGAGATGGACTGAATTACTCAAGGATTATGATTGCATGATACACTACCACTTGGAGAAGGAAAATAAGGTGGAAGATGCTTTGAGTAGAAAAGATCAAGGAGTTTTGAACAAGATGAGAGTTTAAAAGGATCCTATATTCATGGATCTAATAAAGATGGATATGGGAATAACCATGGAAGGTGAAACATCAATGTTTTTTCAAATGGTTTCCAATCCATCTTTACTAGAATGTATAAAGAGTTCTCAGACCGATGATGAAGAGTTTAAAAAGAAGATTAAAGCTGTGAATGATGGGATATTGAATTAATTTGTGTATGAATATGGAATTTTGAAATTTGGGAAGAGACTTTGTGTTCCTGATATACCTGATCTAAAAAGGGAATTGTTGGATGATTCTCATAGTTCCAATTTATCTATACACCTTGGTAGCACTAAGATGTATATATAATTTAAGGATCATTTTTGGTGGGACAACATGAAGAGGGAGATTTCTGATTTTGTGTCAAGATGTATGGTTTGTCAACAAGTGAAAGCTAGAAGGGAACAACTTGGAGGAGTCATGAAACCTATTCCTATAACTGAGTGGAAATAAGATAATATTACGATGGAATTTGTCATGGGACTACCAAATAATCCTAGAAGGAACAATGCAATATGGTTCATTGTTGATTGTCTTACCAAGTCAACACATTTTCTTGCTATAAGAGAAGATTTACCACTTGAACGTCTAGAAAGACTATATATTAATGAAGTTGTGAGACTTCATGGAGTACCCCTATCGATTGTTTCTGATCGTGATCCCCGTTTTACTTCAAGATTTTGGAAAATTCTTCAGAAAGCCCTAGATACTGAACTTCATTTGAGTACCCCCTACCACCCTCAAACTGATGGAAAATAAGAATAAACTATTCAAACCTTAGAAGACATGTTGAGATCATGCTCATTCGACTTTCAAGGTATATGGGATCAATATTAAACTATGGTATAATTTTCCTATAACAATAGCTTCCATTCAAGTATTCAGATGGCACCATATGAAGCATTATATGTAAAGAGATGTCGCACACAAACCTTTTGGGATGATGTTGGTGAAAGAAAACTCGTAGGCCCAGATATTGTGGAGGAAATGATGGAAAAGGTGAAGGTAATCCAAACCCACATCAAAGCAGCTCAAAGTAGGCAGAAGAGCTATGCCAATAATCAAAGGAAGGATTTGGAATTTCAGGTAAGAGATCATGTTTTCTTGAAGGTATCTCCATGGAAGGGTGTTATACGTTTCGGTAAGAAGGGTAAATTGAGTCCCAGGTATATGGGAACTTTCAAAATTCTAGAACGAATTGGGGATGTAGCTTATTGGTTGGAAATTCCACCAAGTCTCTCCAAATTTCACGATGTGTTCCACGTATCACTGTTGAGAAAATACACGCCTGACCCAACGCATGCACTCACCTATGAGGAATTAGAATTGGAACCCGATATGTCTTATTACAAAGAGCCCATCAGGATTCTTGATACCAGAGAACAAGTGTTGAGAAACCGAACGACTCGTCTGGTAAAAGTTCTATAGAGAAACCATAAGATGGAAGATGCAACGTGGGAACCTGAGGAACTTATGATGAAGAACCACCCGAGTATTTTTATGTAGTAATACTCTAGAAATTTCAATGATGAAATTATTTTAAGTAGGTGAGAATGTAACACCCCAAGCTTCCACGATACACTTCTCTTTGAATAATGAAATAGCTTGCATTGTACGCAACTCCGAGATTCTAACACACCGCGAACAATCAAAGTAGCCGTTATGAATAGTAATACCCAATTTTTAAAATTTTAAAAATTTTATCTTTCAAAATGGATTTTATTTTTGGATTCGGAATATCAAAATTAGCTTAGGGTGAATTTTTGATTTTTTTCTGAAAACTTTCAATTTTTGATGAATAGTGAAAAACACTAAGTTATAGTTTAAAACCGAATTTTTATTTAAATTTATTTTAGGTCAAAATAGATACATAATACCTATATAAGTTCAATGTAATGCATTGGAGTAAGTTTATAATAATTTTAGATATATAAAAATTTTATTGAACTTTTCACCGTCTTTTACCCACCTCCTAAGAGAATTTTCAAATTCAAATAAAACTAAATTTTACCACTTCTGTGAGTGGAATTTCAAAAATCCAAGAGTCACGGTTGATATCAGTAAGTAAAATGTGGTTCAATGAGATGAAAATAATTTTTGGTGAATAGTAACTTTTTACTTTTATTTACCACAGTTAAAAGTAAATAGGATAATTAACGGTAAAAATGATATTATTATTACCCTAACACATGTCCTAATTCTATTGGATAAGTATAATTCGACAAAAAAAAACCTTAGGAATAAAATATGAACCTATTTGGTCCACTTGGATTAGATTAGGACAATTATTATTATTTAATTCAAAGAAGAGTTAAAAGAGTTAAAATCAAAGTTTAATAACTAAAACATTTTTAATATAGGGCTATAAATAATATAAATTCGACTATAAATATTCATTATAAATCTAAAAAAATTTCCTACATAATGTTATTTTATTTATATTTTTTAGACATTAGATAATTTAAATTATTTATGACACAATGACGATTCAATAATTACCTAATTAGTGAAATATTAAAATAATTTACATTATAAATATCCAAATAAATGTAATTTGAGACTTTTTATGAATTAAAGAAAATTTTATAGGTTAATATGACATATTAGGGTTGGTTAGATGAATTTTATTCAAAGTAATAATGCTGTTATGAATTTATAAAAAACAAAATACCAAATAGTGGAAAAATTGACATAAAAGAGTTTTTAAAACAAATATTATATTATTAATTGATATTCTATTTTTAAAAATCTGAGGTTCGGCCAAAGGACTTATATAATGATAGATGTATCATTAATGAACCACTTGGGGTTATATTGGAATTATATAGTATGTTTATTAATCATATAATATAAAAATACAAAGAGACATGGTAAATGTCAAACTATTTAACTAAGAGTTAAATCTAAAAGATAAAGTTAATATAGTGACCCAAACCTGTCTAAAACCTATTGGTTGTGTGGTTTTAGACCCATAAACACCTTATACTTTAAATAATTAACCTTGGAGCCATTAGAAACCGAAAATGAATTTATTATAAAATAATATTTCTAGCTTTTCCTAAGGTGCCCCTCACCCCTCTTATAAAAGGGCACTACCCTACTCTCTAATTCACACCTTCAAAGCCATTTTTCTCGGCCAAAATCTACCCAAATACCCTCTCAACTGTCCTAAATTCATCATATAGGCCTTCCTTTAGTCATACAGCCAACCTAAGGAGCCATATTGATCAAATCAAAAGGAAGAACCTGAAGAAGAGGTAAATATTTCATCACCTCTTTCAAGTTCCTTTCTTCTTCCACTTCCTTTTTCTTTGTTGTTTCCATTACAAAATAATAACTCCAGTATATTATATATACTGTGATGTTATTATAAATATGGTACAACCAAATTCATTATTCTATCCGTCCTTTGATTGGCATGTCACCATACGTGCGTACATACGACTTACCGTCTCCACGTCGTGGTGTAATTGTTATTCAATACATTATTATTTGGATGGGTATACTAATGATTTGAAATTGATGTCAATAATAAATATAACATGATAATGATTATGTATATATTATATAGCATCCAATTATATATTATTTTAATATCAAAATAATGATATTGTCGCTCTTGCATACGTACAGATTACCGTCTCTACGAATACGATGAGATTCATTCCCCATCATATCCATTCAAGACTAATTTTCATTAGATGATTAAAAATAATGTTTAAATACTTGATATAATTATGTATATGAATAAGATACATCCCATCCACAATAAATATGACTCACATAACAAATAATATAAAAGAAAACGAACCCGTTAACACCTAAAACAATGATAATACTAAGATATTATTAATAAAGCAATGTTAAAAGATCATATATGATATCATATTAATGTATATGATTATTGTATAATTTAATAAAAATTATTTTACCATTATAAAGGAGGTTAACCTACCATATACCAAGTAAAATTACAAGGTAAGGGTTTATTTCACAATCTCTTCATTATCCAAGATTGTTTATACGTAATTATCTACTGGGACCTCTTTATCATCCAAATCCATGTTTCTTAAAAATGTATTTCAAAACATTATTACGATTTTATAGACTATGATTTAAAGTCATTTATACCCTTGTTGTCTTTTATAAGATGTTTATAAAGGAATATTCTCATCGTTTTCCAAACAAGGTCCTTTTTAACCTTTTCGACAAAATTAAGGTAAGAATGTCTTTTTTTAACTTATACGGTGGGTGCAAATATTTTTTTCCATTATAAAATCATCAAAGCTTCCATTATAATCCTATAAGAATATTTTCAAAGTAAATGTTTTATTTTATAATTATGCGACTTTTAAGTTATTTCAAAAAAGAGATATTTATCTCAAATAGTTTTGATTTCATCTATGTCAACATCCTTTGATGGATTTTAAGCTTATTTGAAGTTGATTTATTATAATACAAAACTTCCATATTGTATTGACAGTTTTGTGATATGTTTGACTATGGATGTGTTATTTTTATACCATTCATGGTTTATGGAGAAAGTATTGACATTTCGTATACTATTTTTAATACGAATGTTTATGTTATGTTTAAACCTCTTCATATGAGGAATGCATTGGACTTAGTAAGTGACAGGTGGAGCCCGATATAGCTCCTCGATGCATCGGTAGGTCTCATGAGACAAACTAGTGTCTTGGCACAAGGCCTTGACAAAATATTATTTGTAGTATTGGCACAAGGCCTTGACTATGTGGTTATGATAGTCTGGAATTATGCTTTCCATCATTATGAAAGTGGTTATTGATATTGAATGTGATTATTAGAATAGTAGAATATACATGGGAATAAGTAAATGGCAATATTTCATTTTATTTTTTCTATATTATGCTAAAGTTCAAGTTTAAAAGGCTTTTGTTTTAGTTATAAATTGCCTTAAATGTTTATGCTTATTTATGAATGTTTCCGCTATATTGTTATCCTTACTGAGCATCTGAGCTCACCCCTTTCTATGTTTTATTTTCTCCAAGACGTGAAGAAGTATTTTATGACTGACCTGTAGAGATGTTCTGAGGGGATATGAGTGTGAACTATGGAGACTATGTTGTTGTAGTTTTTCACTTTATCATGTAATGTAAGACTTATGAATGTATCTAGTGTTTCCAAGGCTACTAAACTAATCGGTCTTTTGAGACTTGGTCTTTCATGATCATGCCAATGTTATGTAATAAAGCACCGACTCTGGGTAACTGGGGTCGGGGATTTACATTTGTTTTTAAAAATTACATTCACAGAAGTAGAAAAATTATGTTTAACATATAAGATATAATGGTCACATATTGTTTAGTATTTAATTTATCCATATTAAATTATTTACTATTAATAAGAGTCATATATAATATTCATAAGGTTATGTTACTATTCACAAAAAACATGGTTCTATCAGAATCCAAATAATATGTTGAGAACTATAGTAGATTTCATTTTCTTGATATTTATTTCACTTAAGTGGAAAAATTATGTTTAACTTCTTGGATATATAGGTCACATAGTATTTAGTAGTTCATTTAAGTACATATTGTTTCCTTTTTAAAATACCACGATGTAACATCACCAACCTATTCTAGTGTCTCAAATGGTCCTATATATATAAGAATAACATTCCCTTCTCCCAAATATAATTATTTCCAATACATAGAGAATTCCTAAAGAACTCAAGATCACTAACAGTAAATGAAAACAACCATCAATGATGATACCCAAACGATTTCTAATGACTCCATGTCTTCTATATCATTTTAATAATCAGATGAATCTTATCCATTTTTTAATGGACAAGGCTCGACAAAACTAGATAAATCTCAACCCATTCTACCCAGCAATGTGGACGACGAAAAAATATGTCTATAAAATAATTCAAATAGGCAAACATGTATTCAGGCTTGATAACATTTTTTATACAAGAACTCCACCAGTGGCATGTGATCTCACCATGAGCCACTGATATCCATTATTCAATCCCACCACATGTCATACTATGTTTTTTCATCCATTTTGATTTTCCATCTGTTTGAGAATGATACAATGTACTCATGGTCAACTGAATCCCAAGGGAACACTATAAGGATTTACCAAAAAAATACATAAACCTAAATTCCCTATTTAACATGAACAAAAATGGAATGAAACACCTATTTAAATCTTCTTGAGTATTGATTTTTGACATGTCCTCCACCATTTGAGTTTTAGGAATTGGAATCAAATGACGTGACATTGTGAGATGATCCACTATCACTTATATGGAATCGATTTTCAGAATCATTCATGGGAGACCTTTTACAAAATCCATATCTATATTCTCCAACTATTAAAGAAGAATTTGAAAAGATTGCATCTTACCTACTTATCATTGATGATCTTCTATAACCATCTAACTGGTTAATAATCTTGAAACAAATATAGACTCATTATTTTTTATATCATTCTAAAAAAACTATGCATTCAATACCTTATACATTTTCTGTAAAGACCCGAAACTTCCATGTAATTTTTTTAAATATATGGGAATTTTATAAGTTTGTTAAATTAGACGGTGCTTGATTCCGAGGACCTGAGTGCCTGGAATTATCCGTTGAAGTTTTGTTAAGATTATGTTAATGCACATAAGTAGTTTTTCAGAAAAAGTGGACTAACTATTAAAAGTTTACTCAGATCAGAAATCTGAGGGCACCGTTGCGCTCAGGATGGCAGGTTTACCCTAGGCATGACTTAAGATTTTTCGGCACATGCCTCCTGTGAGAAAAACCCAAATTGGCATAATCGTAAATAAAATAATTAAATAAATTATTTTATTTTTCAAATGATTATAAATCAAAAAAGGTATCTTAGATTAAAAATCTGAGACCACCACAGAACTCATGAGTGCATGATTTATTTAAGTAGATAATAACTTTGGTCGATGTGGGCCACCAGAAAAAGTTAGTTTCTGGCCACAAATAAAATAATTAGGTGACAATTATTTTATTGTTAAATTCATAACTTCTAATTGGTAACTCAAATTAAAAATATGAGAGTACCGTTGGGTTCTTTGAGACGTGTTTCACCTCGGTAGGGCTTAACCTCGATTGGTGTGGGTCGAGGGTGACTGATAATATTTTTACAAACTTTTTTGGGTACATTCAGTAAATGCACGAGCGGCGTTTTATAACTTTTGAACCGGTTCTCAGAATTGAAATCCAAGGGCACCGTTGAACTCGCAACACTGGTATTCGCTTAAGTATACTTTCACCTTAATTGCAAATGGACGAGGGCAAAAGTTAGTTTTTGGGTTTTTCATGGAAATAATAAAATAAAATAAAATTCAGTTTTTTTTTATTTTGAGCTTCCATGTGGATATTTCAGGTGGGGTCCCCCAGAACTATACCTCCATGTGGAAGTTGGATGTGGTGACCACCAGACCTTGACCTCCCATGAGAGGTTAAGGTGGTAGGGGACCACCCAAACCATAACCTCCCATGAGAGGTTATGGTGGTGGGGACCACCCGGGATTAGACCTCCATTTCAATTTGGAGAAACCCTCAACTCCCACAATTAATGAGGGAGATCCTCTTGACCTCCTCCACCTTAAATGTGCCAACACACATACCATTAATCTTGCCAACTCACCTCATCATTGAACCATTGTAAATTAATTGTCTTGCCCCTTTTTAAATTAAGTAACAACGTCATTGGAATTTAGGAAGGTTTATAATAAATGAACCGTCATAAATTCCAATGATCGTTACCTACCTCCACCATCTTCTATATATATGGAGATTGGGAGGAGAATTTGGGAGGCTTCACCAAGCGACGAAGCACTGGTAAAGTGACGCGACACCCAACACTTGGAGGATTATGCTCTCCAATGAAGATCACGTTCTTACATGAAGAATGCTCCACTGATGAAGAATGCCGATGAGGAACTCCTTAGACTATGAAGAACGACCTCAACTTCGACTTCCTTTCTCGGAACTTCCATCAATGTAGGACGTATTCATCTACAACGAGTTGACATCTGCCTTCTCGCGCCAACGTTGACAAACAAGGAGCAATGTAGAGATTTTATTTAAGTATGATGTTATTCCCTTGTTTCTTTCATTCCAAAACAAATAACGTGGCCCAACTTATTATCATGTTGATCCGTGGATGTTTTTCCTTGCGGGTTGGGAATATTTTTTTAATGAGTTATTATGGGAAATGATGATTTTAAGATATCATCCATGCTCATTCTTTGTTTATGTTCTTGATGAACCACTTGCTACCAACCTAAATGTGGAGGTTGCGGGCCAAAATAACATGGCCCGACCCCCCTATGTCGTTCTTCTTTGTGATGTTCTTTGGCATGGCGATGAGGCGATGAAGGCAACCTGAACCACCCCCGCTGCGCTCTGCCGCCCCAGGCCGCACTGCACCACCCTGTCTGCGCTACCCGCTTGCCGCGCCACCCGCCGGCCGAACCAGCCAAAGCCGTGCTTCACCCTGGCTGAGCCGCGCTCCGGCCGCACGTGCCCCAACTCCTGGCTTCTGTGCCTCCCCCGCCTACCGCACCCCTCATGGTGCCCTCCCGATCCCCAACCGAGCCGGCCTCCGCGCACGCCCCGCGTGCCCCGCGGCTCTGCTGTCCTCGCACCCGGTGCCCCCCGCACACCCTGCGTGCCCCACATCACCACTGGCTGAACTAGACACCAGCCTCTGCGTGCCCTATGACGCCACAGTTGAGCCAGCCTCCCGGCCCCGGCCACGACACCCTGACCCCAGGCCGAGCCACCCCGAGCCGGATCCTCGCGGCACCCTCCGGGCCGAGCTGTGCCCTCGTGGTGCCCTCCGGGCCGAGCCGCCAACGTGGCGCCCTCCGGGCCAAACTTCCCTCCCGCAAACCCACGGCCGGTCCGCACCCTCGTGACCGGTCTGTGCTCTCGTGGCCTAGCCTGCCTAACGGGCCGGGCCAAACACAACGTGTTAGTCTTGGTTGACCCGGATCAGGTCAGCCCATGCTGGGTCAGGTCGGGTTGGACCAGAATTGGGCCCAATATTACCCTTTACCTTCATTAGCCATATCTTTGGCACCGGGTGTCCGTTTGATGAACCGTCATCGACCCTGGTAATCTTGGAGCATGAAGGTCCCTTTGAGTATACCCCACTAGAGTTTGGGGTATAGTTGAGATACGGTCAGGTCGGATCGTGCACGAATCCAACTGAGCCCCTGAGACTAAAAAGCTAATAACTCACATACCAGGCGTCCGATTGATGCGCCGTCTATTGTGTGGGACCTCTAGGATGTGGAAGATTTTTGAGATAACTCTTCGTGGGACTTTGTGACAGTTGGAGTATCGACCAGTAGCTCATGGCGTGGATCCTTCTAGAGACGATTAAATATAGTGCGGAGACCTTGTAGCTATCTGAGACTTGACAACTGCTGACCGATTGAATCGAAGTGACTCGACTAGCCTAGTGGGGAGTGCCTGGTTGTGGTGGAAGGCCCACGATGGAGGAGCTCATGGTTTTGTTGGAAAACCCATGGTACTTGACAGGGGGAGTACCTCTACAAGATATTAGGGGGAGTGCCTAGTTGTGGTGGCAGACCCACTGTACTCGATAGAGGAGGAGTTTTCCAGCAGCTGAGGTTTCCATAATGTGAATAAAAATACTGGTTGAGCTAAGTCAGGATCTTTAGTGTTTTCCTCATGATTGAGAGGGATTACTTGATAAATTAGGTATATGTATGGGCATATACTTAAGTAAGGTTATCTATTGATTTAGGACTTTTTGGTTTATCCTTGTTGGATTTTCTGAGACCTTGAGGTTCTCGGGGTCCTTATGGAGTATCGTTATACTCTCCCATGCACGGGCTATGCCTGCACCTTGTTGTGTTAGTTGTAGATGACAGACAACACTGACTGAGGCTGAGAGTACCAGGACTGGATGGTACCCGGAGGGGGACCTCATGACAAGTTGGTACATGGAGGAAACTAGCGGAAGTGGAGTGCTGAGGAGGATATCTGTACATACCAATCAGGTAGGAATTCCATAGGATGACCCAACAGATGTTTTTCCCTTATTTAGTTGTACGTGTACTTCTAGTTCATTATACTTTAAAGTTGGTCTTGTATTTATGGACCCTTTTACTTTTCATCAACCTTTCGTTATATAGTTTACTTAGTGTTTTGTATCCAGCTGTGTGGTTTGATATGTGCGTTTATAGGTTATAAAGGCAATGCCTTCCCATTTTTAGTGAATTACGCCTTTGGTTCTAGTTACCAGCCCCTGGCCTATTTAAAGCGGGCTTGGAGTAGTCATGGAACGGGCCCTGGGGGACGGGTCGTGACAAATTGGTATCAGAGGAGTTGTTTCTACAACAGAACTTAGGACTATGGTCTTTATTTTCTATAAAGTAACAGTGTTAAGATTAGTGGGTGTGGTTCTCAGTTCAGGGAGTCCTGTATTGGTGTGGCGGCCAACATATCCATACACCCGGACCCTGACTTCTGATTTCCAACTTAGTGCATGGAAACACTAATTTCATGTGTATTTTTAAAAGTTTTCTTTACGTCAGCTCAACTAGGTCAGCTCACCAGGTATAATATTTTGACCATGTCACATTTGTTTCTTTCAGAATACCTCACCGTAGATGAACATCTAGAGTCCCGAGAGTTTAACACACAGATATACCATCGAGCGATGAGGCTCCGATGCAGGGCCCTCTTACTATGTTGGCACCTTCGGGTGGTGTACCAGCAGCACCACCACCCATTGGGCAGAAGATACCACCAGCCACACTAGCGGATAGTTCATGCCTACTGATCATGTTGCATGAGTTCTAGCAGCAGAGGCCTCTGAAGTTTTGAGGTGAGAGAGATTCCCACATAGCTGAGGGCTGGCTGGAGGAGATTGCTGGAGTTTCCCATCTAGTTGAGACACCAGTAGAGCAGAAGATGATCTTAGCTACTAGCCTTATTCATTGAGTGATCATAAGGATGGTCCGCTTAGTGATGAGACTTCGGTACGTGGACCACTGCTCAAGATAGTATCTTCGGGTAGTGTGCTAGTTATATCACTACACGTTGGTTAGCAGTTACAACCGGCGGTACCGGTAGAGGACCCATATGGGCTTAGTGCCTTACACGTGTTTCAGCATCAGATACCCCTTAGGTTCTAAGGCGAGCCCGTCTCATAGGCGGATGAAGACTGGCTCGAGGAGGTGGCTGAGAGTTCTCTAGAACTTCTACAGCTTCGGCATGTGACATGTCGGTAGCTGGGTACTCATCGAGGCATACCGATCTTTCTTGGTACTCGATGAATACGATACGATCAATGCTTCAGGGCTCGAACTTCCAAGAGAGGTGTGTTTAAAGGACATCTGAGCCAACACTATTCCTATATGAATTACTACTTATGCTAGGGTACTAGAGAGATCCTTTGTGGTTGAATGTTATTTGGATTAACGGATATAGACAATGAATATTAGAAGTAGGAAATCAGGGAATAGGCACCAGTATCAGAGACATGGGCATGTAAAATGTGTTAGGGACAGATGAATCTGTAGGGCAGCAGATGTGGAAGCAGAGATAGGAGAGTATAATTTGGTGGATTACTTTTTGACATGTTACAACAACCCCCTTTTGTGGACCCTGTCAGGCTTAGGGAGCTAGAGGATAGGGGAAGAGATTTGTTGCATGCGGTCAAGGAATGGGACCCAAGGGCTCTAGGAATGATTCGAGGTATGGTCTATGTCTACTACTAGATGTCATATCAATAGACACAGGTACCAATAATTCCTTCCTTCCACAAATCATGTCCAAGACCTAGAGTTTCTGATTAAACTGTTAACATGACCCTCACATCTGGAGAAACCTTGGGGAGGAGACTCGATAATCACACTTACGCCTATGGTGTGATATGACCCTTGAGGCAAGAGTTTCGGTGGGAACCTCTAGGTGGCAGTGTCGAGGCATTATGACATTAGTTTGGGTTTGGACTTGACATCCATAGCTCACACTCAGATTAACTGTATTAGGCAATGAGGTTGTGGTTTATCTATAGCCTTGGGATGGGGTTTCCCTTGGTCGGGGAAAAAGGAATCCCAGGAAGCACAGGAAAAACTCATGCATAGGAGGGTGCATCCAATAACTCATGAGTCGGTAAACCTCACCCTCGTGGTAGTAGAAGTTGACTTTGAGATAGTATATACTCCTCGGAAGGGGAACATGATAGCAGACACACTCAGCAAAAGGTCTGGCTAGCATTTGCTGAGTGAGGCGACCGAGCAGCTGAATGTTTTATAGATATCATTTGTTGATAGTGATGGAGAATCCTTCCTTCAGTCTCTTACAGTCACTCCCACACATCTTCAGTGAGTCATAGAGGCACAACATGGGGATGCTGACTGCAAGACACAATTTTCTCAGATATCCACAGGGCAGACACCTGATGGATTTTCTGAAGGTGAAGAGCACGTCATCCTCTTCAGAGAACATACTATGGTACCCATTTCACTTAAGGAGGAAGTGTTGAGGGAGTTCCACACATACCCTCTAGAGGTACATCTAGGAGTGGCGAAGATGTACCATGATATCCGAAGACAGCACTGGTGGCCGAGAATGAAGAAATCAGTAGCAGAGTTTGTTTCTCGGTACCTCACATGACAAAAAGTGAAGGTGGAGCATCAGGTACCAGAAGGATTGGTTCAGCATTTGGAGTTCCCAGAGTGGAAGTTGTATGGGATATCCATGGACTTCCTGATAGGAGTTCCACGTACATCCAGAAGACATGACTCGATTTGTGTGATTGTCGACCGACTCACCATGTCGGGCCTCTTCCTACCGATCAGAGAGTAGGGTTCAGTAGAGGTCTTGGGATGAATCAATGTGCAAGAGATTGTGTGGCTACATGGAGTACATTAGACTATTGTCTCTGATCATGATTCACATTTTACTTACCAACTATAGAAGGGGTTGCAGAAGGCTTTTGGGATGCAGCTTCGTTTGAGCACCGCCATCCCTCCTCAGACGGATGGTCTGGCTGAGCGAACCATTCAGACCCTCGAGGAAATGTTGCGTGCTTGTGTCCTCAACTTCAGTCACAACTGGGAGGATCACTTACCGTTGTTGGAGTTTTCATACAAAAACAACTATCACTCCACCTTTGGGATGACACGTTTTGAGGCATTGTACGAGCGACCTTGCAGATCACCTTTGTGTTGGACTGACCTAGGGGAGTCAACACTCATGCGACCAGAGATGGTACGAGCTACCACAGAGAATGTGTATATCATCCAGGAGTAGATGAAGACTGCACAGAGTAGGCCTAAGTCATATGTTGACAGAAGACATAGACATCTAGAGTTTCATGATGGTGACCACATCTTTCAATGGGTCTCACCTTGACGAGGTTTATGGATATTTGGACGAGGTGAAAAGTTATCTCCAAAGTTCATCGGACCTTTTTAGGTCCTACACAGAGTTGGCGAGGTTTCTTACTGGTTATCTCTTTCACCTTAGTTGCATCAGGTGCACAACGTCTTCTATGTATCCCAGCTGAAGAGATACGTGCATGACCCTTCTCATGTCATCGACCACAGAGAGCTGGATATCGATGATGCGGCGAATTTTATGGAGGTTCCAGTAGAGATTGAGGATCGACAGAAGAAGGCCCTTCGTGGACGGTTGATACCTTTGGTGCATGTTCATTGGTAGCACAGGAACCTCCAGGAGAGCACATGGGAGTCAGAGGCTCATATGTGTGCACAATACCCCCATTTGTTTCCATAATTTGAGTTGTGGCTTATGGGGACATAGAGCTGTAAGGTGGGGAGAATGTAAAGAACCAAAATATCCATGTATTTTTTTAAATATATGGGAATTTTAAAAGTCTGTGAAATCATACGGCGCGCTATTCCGAGGCTCGGAGTGCCCAGAATGATCCGTCGATGTTTTGTTAAGCTTAAGTTGACATGGGTAACCAGTTTTCATGAAAAAGTGGAATAACTCTTAAATGGTTACTCAGATCAGAAATCCAAGGGCACCGTTGTGCTCAAAATGGGGGGTATACCCTAGGTGTGAATTAAGATTAGTCGGTGCGAGCCTCCTGTGAGAAAACCCAAAATTGGCATAACTGCAAATAGAATAATTAAATAAATTATTTTATTTTTCAAATGCTTATAACACAAAAACGGTAGCTCAGATTAAAAATTTGAGACCACCTTTGAACTTTTTAGGGCATGTTTTATTTATGAAGATACTAACTTTGGTCGGCACGGGCCACCAGAAAAAGTTAGTTTCTGGCCGCAAATAAAATAATTAAGTGAAAATTATTTTATTGTAATATTCATAACTTCTAAACGGTAGCTTGAATTAAAAATCCGAGAGTACTGTTGAGGTATTTGGGGAGTGTTTCACCTAGGCAAAGCCTAAAATAGACTGGCATGGGTCGCGGGTGACTGATAATATTTTTCCAAACTTTTTTTCAGGTACGTTCAGTAAACGAACGAGCAACATTTTATAACTTTTGAACCAGTGCTCGGAATTGAAATCCGAGGGCACCATTGAACTCGCAGTGCTGATATTTTCTTAAGGATACTTTTACCTCGATGGAAGATAGACAAGGTTGAAAGTTAGTTTTTGGGTTTTTCGTGGAAATAATAAAATAAAATAAAATAAAATTTATTTTATTTTATTATGGGCTTCCATGTGGATATTTCAGGTAGGGTCCACCAGAACTAAACCTCCATGTGGAAGTTGGATGTGGGGACCACTAGACCATAACCTCCCATGAGAGGTTAAGGTGGTGGGGACCACTCGAACCATAACCTTCCATGAGAGGTTATGGTGGTGGGGACCACCCGGGATTAAACCTACATTTTTAATTGGGAGAAACCCTCAACTCCCACAATTAATTAGGGAGAGCCTCTTGACCTCCTCCACCTTAATTGTGCCAATGAACATACCATTAATCATTCCAATGCACCACATCGTTGCTCTAGCACTAATTAATTGGCTTTCCACTTTTTAAATTAAGTAAAAACATCGTTGGAATTTAGGAAGGTTCCTAATAAATGAACCGTTATAAATTCCAACAATCATTACCTACCTCCCCCTCTCCTATATATTTGGAGCTTGAGAGGAGGATTTGGGATGCCTTCACCAAGCGACGAAGTACAGGTAAATTAACGTGACTCCCAACACTTGGAGGATTATGCTCTCTAATGAAGAATGTGTTCTTCCATGATGAACACTCCATCAATGAAGAATGCCGATGAGGTACGCCTTTGACTATGAAGAATGACCTCGACTTCGACTTCCTTTCTCGAAACTTCCTTTGAAGTAGTATGTGTTCATTTACAATGAATCAACGTCCGCCTTCTCACGCCAACGTCGACGAACAACAAGACATGTAGGGATTTTATTTAAGTATAATATTATTCCCTTGTTTCTTTCCTTCCAAAACAAAGAACGCGGACCAACTTATTTTCAAGTTGATCCACAGATGTTTTTCCTTGTGGGATGGGAATACTTTGTTAATGAGGGATTATGGGAATTGATGGTTTTAAGATATCTTTCATGCTTATTCTTTGTTTATGTTCTTGATGAACCGCTTGATACCACCCTAAACGCAGAAGGAGCGGGCCAAACCAATATAGCCTGACCCCCCTCCGTCATTTTTCTTTGTGAGGTTCTTAGGCATGGCGACGAGGTGATGAAGGTAACTTGTGACGCCCCCATGGCACTCCGCCACCCCTGGCTGAACCGCGTCGCCCCGGCCATGCTGCCCACTGGTCGTGCAAACCACAGACTGAACCGGCTCGAGCCGCCCTACACCCCGGCCGAGACGCGCTCTGACCGTACCACGCCCCGACTCCCAACCGCCGCACCTCCCTGCCCCTCGCAGCGCCCTCCCGAGCCCCGGCCGAGCCGGCCTCCGTGCACGCCCCGCGGCTCTACCATCCGCACACCCCGCCCACCCCGCACGCCCCGTGTCGCCTGTAACATACCAGGTAAATAAAGAATAAAACCTTTTCATATTTATTAATATTTACGAATTAAAAATTAATTTTACTTTAAACGGGTTTCTATGTTCAATAGCGTACCCGATATGCAACAAAGAGTTTCTTTGAAAACTTACGTTGCACACTAGTAATAAAATAATATTATTTTAAATAGTAGTTAACACGTAGCCGTTGTATTGGCGGGAATGAATAGAAATAACTAAAATATGATTATATATGTTTGTTAAATGTTTTTAAATTTAACCAATAAAATATAATGTCTTAAAATACGAAAAGAATTCAATTTTAGGCACATATACTCTAATTTTCACTAAAGGTCCACTTATCGCCTTTTGATGGAGAATCATCATTAAATATAGTTTTGGTCACTCTTATACATTCTATTGGACCAAATAAAATTCTTATTTATAATCGGGACATCAAAATTTACTTTGTGTAAATTTTTGGTATTTTTCCGATAAAGTTCATTTTTTAACGAATAGTGAAAAATTTTGTATTTTAATTCAAAACATCTTTTTAATCTATCTTATTTATATGATTAGATTATCTTATGAATTGGTTTTAAAGTTAAATTAGAATATATTTTTACCATTAAATACAATAGTGGTCGTTGGTATTAATTTCACTTTGAAATCGGACTTAAACTAGTGTCAATCTTTTGATACTTATTATTTCATAAAAACACGCTATTTGGTCTGGCAGCGGGAGTTAATTATTAAATTAATTAATGCAACTTATATGTTTTGAATTTTTTAAAATGGACTTCATTTTTTAATTCAGAATATCGAATATATCTTAGGGTGAAGTTTTGGTATTTTTGTGAAAAACTTCAATTTTTGATGAATAGTGAAACCACTAAGTGGTACTTAAAAAACTGATTTTTCGTTTAAATGAAAATTTACCACCTCTGTGTTTTGAATTTCAAAAATCATAAATACATGGTTTTCATTAAGAAGTAAAATGTGGTTCAATGGGATTAAAATAATTTTTTGGTGAATAGTAACTTTTAAGTTTTTAATCGCGATTAGAGGTAATTAGTGTAGTTTAAGGTAAAAATAATGTTTTAATAATATGAAATGACTTATACACATGTCCTACACTTATTGGATGTGTCAGGGAAGACCAAGAAAATCCATGGGTCAACTTTGGGACCCCATGGAGCCACTTTGGTAGGAAAATGACATTTATATCTTTTTATTTAATATTAAAGTAAAAATGACACAAACATGAGTTATTTTACTATAAATTTTTTTAAATGGGGTTATACAAGTCATATTTTTGACTATAAATAGTCATTGGAAATATAAAAATATTTCATACATCATAGTATTTTTTTATAATTTTTAGACATTAAATAAATTAAATTATTTATGACATCATGATGATGCAGCGATTACCTCATTATTAAACGATTTAAATAAAATGAAAAGATAATGTAAAATCAAAGACCTACACTTCTAAAAAACCTATTGGATTGGTATATTTAGAACCCTTATCACCTTATCCTGGAATTATATCAATGTGGAACCTTTTAAATCTGAAACTCATTTTAAAATAAAGTAACATTTCTTTACTTTCCAAGAGTGCCCCTCCTCTCCTCTTATAAAAGGCCCCCACCACTATCACCTTACCCACACCTCTCAAGCCTTTGGTTCGGCCAAGATCTGACCATTTTATATCTCCAAAACCCTCTCTTACTCCTAGAAGCATTACTTTGGGCAGAAGTCTTCCCAATGAAGCCTTTGAGCTCAAATTAAAAAGATTTACCCATTTTAAAGGTAGTGTTTTCTCTTGTGTTCTTTTGTTTTATTTTTCTTCTCCAACCCCCTAAACTCTTTTTATTCATTTATTTTCTAACAAATCCAGTATCTTCAATATAATAGGATTTTTTTATAAGAAGCATTCGTGCTACACTTAGACACACCTACATATAATGGTTAAGGAACATACTGTTTCTGTGGATGGCGAATTTCTGCCTCACGAAACGATGATTGTTCAATATTCTTCTAAAACCTTCAAAGGTGGCCATTAAGATGTCAATATATTTATATATGAAATATAATATGTTTATGTTTTCCTTAATCTTCTGTATTTTTCATTTATGTCATACCTTTGTGGCTTCCATTATGGGTATACACAATATCTTCATTTTAGGAAGTGCGGACTACCGCCCCCTCAAAGTGATTTGATTCGTTAATTCCATATGTGGGATGTATAAAGAATGGATTTAAAGTTATTATATATGATGTATGTTACATATAAATTATGAATATAATTCTGGTATTAAAATATACATACCTCTCATTTAGTTTTAATTCCATTAATATGACATATAAATAAAAGTAGCGTTCATGCGTACGTACGGCTTACCGTCTCCATGAATGGTGCATTTAATTTCTTACCTATAAATGATTATGTAATATTATAATTACATGTATATGCTGGATATATATGATATATATGATATCCAAATCATGAATATCATTCTGGATATAATGAACCTTTCACCACACGAACAACATGTAATTGTAAGAAGTCCACTTTTGACTTAAGAACCAAATATCGAAAAAACAAACATTATTAACTTAAATGATTACATAATGTTTATAACATGGTCATAAGTGATATAAAAGTAATAATGAAGTTGAAAACGGTTCTTAAGAAAGTATAAATTAACTCAAGTTTATTATTCAGGACGTTAAAGAACGATCGAGTCAAGTCGGACCCGAGGTAAGGGACTTCGTATCAATATCCTTTCATTGAGGAATATTTCCTTTTATACACAACTTTCTTTTATACGGTGTATAAAACCATCTGAATTTTACTTTTATACAAAAAGGAATCTTTTTCTATGAATCATTTTACTAAACGACAAAAAGGAATGTTTCTTTTAACGTATGCGGTGACAACGACCTTTTCTGCCGCCACGAGTATTATTTGGTCCTTGGCTTCCTCAACAAGCCATAATGTTTTTAAAATGAAATAAATACCATATAATCTTTTACGTATTTTGGTATTGAAAATTGTTTTTATAATGGATTTTTTATGTCAATATATTTATGTGATATATTGTGATCAAAGTGTTGAAATGTTTTTTTTCCATTATATTTGTTTTATGTCTTATGATTTTATAATGGTACTTGGAAATTTGATGGGTGGTTACGTGATAAACCATATGACGGGTGGTGCCGTGAATACCAGGATGAGTGGTTATATTATAACCTCCAATGCATTGGGTATGGAAGTCGGCCGTATGGCTATTCCATTAAGTGATATGTGTGGAAGTCGACCGTATGGTTATTCCATTTAAGTATGTTTATCTCCCAAGTTACCTTTATATGTTATGTGATCTTTATATGGGTTTTATGGTAATCTTTTGGTTATAAAAGGGTAAGTAATGAACTTTTATTCAATGAATAGTTTTTTCTACTTCATAAAGGTTAAAAGTATTACTTTGATAAAGTATACATGGTTTACTTGGTATTTTGAAAAACTAACAGTTTTCATTCATTGTGTATCCCTTACTGAGATTTTTATACTCACCCCAAGTTTTTGAAATGTTTTTCACAGGACTTAACATGGAATAGGGTCAAGGATGGGATCAAGGGAAATTCATGCTACCTAAAACATGGAACTATACATGTTTCTTTTTAAGAGTTTTTATTTTATGGAAAATTAGTAGAAGTTTATAATTTTTAATCTTTTGAGATGTAATAGTTATATCCTAATTCTCTAAAACTCTAAACCTGAAAAGATCCTCAATGTGAATTATTAATGTAATTCAATATTAAGTAAGGTTTAAGTCCGGGGCCTTATAGTTGGTATTAGAGGTCGGTTTAGACAACTTTAGGAGTTAGAAAATTGTTAAATTATAAATTAATTTATGGTATGATTGAAATGATATAGCATTTGATGATTACCATGTTCCTTCACCTAAGATATTTCTGTGTTACGAATGGTTTTTCATAGAGGAAACAGAACAGATTTCATGGGAATGCATACAGAGGGAAATGACCTTTCAAATCAGCAACCAGAGATGGTCGGAATCAGAATTGAGCAGCTTACTGCAGTGATGACTCAGTTGAATCAGGTGATAAATGGTGGTTGTGTTTATTGATGATATTTTGGTGTTTTCTAAAAGTAAATAGGAGCATGAAAGTCATTTAAGGGTTATTTAGAAAACCTTAAAAGAAAATAAATTGTATGGGAAATTCAGCAAGTGTGAGTTTTGGTTGCAACAAATTTCTTTCCTTGGTCATATTGTTTCTAAAGATGGGATAACTGTTGATCCTGCAAAAATAGAGGTTGTGGAAGAATGGCCAAGACCCACAAATGTAACTGAGATTCGTAGATTCCTTGGTTTGGCAGGCTATTACCGAAGGTTTGTTAGAAATTTTTCACGGTTATCTAGTCCAATGACTAAGCTAACTCGGAAGGGTGTTAAGTTTATCTGGAAAAAAGAATGTGAGGATTGTTTTCAGGAACTGAAAAGAAGATTGGTGAATGCTCCAGTTTTGGCACTACCTTCCAGGAATGGTGAGTTTGTTATCTATAGTGATGCTTCATTGAAGGGACTTGGTTGTGTCCTTATGAAGAATGATCAGGTAATTTCTTATGCTTCAAGACAGTTGAAAACTCATGAGGTAAATTACCCTACACATGATTTGGAATTAGTTGCTGTTGTTTTTGATTTAAAAATTTGGAGGCATCATTTGTATGGAGTAAAGTGTGAAATATATACTGATCACAAAAGTTTAAAATATATATATTCACTCAGAAAGAATTGAACATGAGACAGAGGAGATTGCTGGAATTAATCAAGGATTATGATTGTAAAATTCATTACCATCTAGGAAAAGCAAATAAAGTGGCCGATGCATTGAGTCGAAAAAGTAATGCTTCATTAAACATGCTACATTTGGAATGAGATCCTTTGGTTAAGGATTTGATGAACTTTGGCATAGAAGTTGTTGGTGCAGGATGTTCTTTTGTTTTGTTTCAGGTATCCGTGAGATCATCCCTATCAGACAAAATTAAGCAAGCGCAAAAGAAAGAAAGTGGGTTGCAGAAAAAGGTAGAGCTGGTTCAGAAGGGTAAGTTTCCTGAATTCAATATTGATAATGATTGTGTTTTGAGGATTGGGAAGAGATTATGTGTGCCTTGTGATTCACAGTTGAAGGGTGAGTTGTTATGCAAGGATCATAGTTCTCCATTTTCAGTTCATCCTGGCAGTACTAAGATGTACAATGATCTACAGGAGTATTACTGGTGGGATGGAATGAAAAGAGATATTGCTGATTTTACTGTGAAGTGTTTGACTTGTCAGCAGGTTAAAGTAGAGCGAGAGTTACCGAAAGGGATGATTCAGCCTTTACCAGTGCCAGAGTGGAAATGGGAGAATATATCTATAGACTTCGTTGTGGGATTTCTGAAGACACCTCAAGGTAATAATGCAATATGAGTTATTATTGATCGCTTGGCTAAATCTGATCATTTCCTTACTATACGAGATACTTTTTCCCTAGATCAACTTTCCCGTTTGTATCTTAAAGAGATAGTCAGGTTACATGGAGTTCCTATCTCCATTGTGTCCGATAGTGATCCCAGGTTTACTTCTAACTTTTGGAAGGGCCTTCATAAGTCGTTGGGTACTGATTTAAATTTTAGTTCAACTTTTCATCTGCAATCAGATGGGCAGTCAGAACGAACAATTCATACATTAGAGGATATGCTACGTGCTTGTTCGATGGATTATCAGGGAAGTTGGGACCAACATCTTTCTTCAGTTGATTTTTCTTATAATAACAGTTTTCATTCCAGTATACAGATGGCACCATTTGAGGCATTATATGGTAAGCGGTGTCGAACTCCAGCTTTTTGGGATGAAGTGGGTGAAAGGAAGATGATGGGACTAGAATTGGTAGAAGAGATGGAAGAAAAAGTTCAGTTGATTCAGAAATACATGAGAACAACTCAGAGCAGATAGAAAAGTTATGCAGATAATCGGAGGAAGGATCTATCTTTTGAGGTAGGTGATCATGTTTTTCTCAAGGTTTCTCCATGGAAAAGTGTGATGTGATTTAGTAAGAAAAGAAAGCTGAGTCCAAGGTTCATTAGACCATATGAAATTCTGGAGAAAGTTGGATCAGTTGCTTACCGAGTGGATTTACCTCCAAGTTTATATCAGGTACACAATGTTTTTCATGTTTCGATGTTGAGAAAGTATATGCCAGATTCATCTCATGTTTTGAGCCCAGAGGTAGTTCAGTTGGAAGAGAATCTCTCTTATGAAGAACAACTAGTCCATATTCTTGACCGAAGAGAGCAAGTATTGTGAAATAAGGTAATTTACCAGGTAAAGGTTTTGTGGAAAAACCATATGGTTTAAGAGGCAACATGGGAATCTGAAAATGCTATGAGGGATAAATACACCCCACTTATTTTGATAAGTGAATAAAATTGCGAGGACGCAATTCCCAAAAGGGGGGAAGGATGTAACATCCCAGGTAAATAAAGAATAAAACATTTTCATATTTATTAATATTTACGAATTAAAAATTAATTTTACTTTAATTGTGTTGCTATGTTCGATAGCGTACCCGATACGCAACAAAGAGTTTCTTTGAAAACTTACGTTGCACACTAGTAATAAAATAATATTATTTTAAATGGTAGTTAACACTTAGCCATTGTATTAGCAGGAATGAATATAAATAACTAAAATATGATTATATATGTTTGTTAAATGTTTTTACATTTATCCAATAAAATATAAAGGCTTAAAATACGAAAAGAATTCAATTTTAGGCATATATACTCTAATTTTCACTAAAGGTCAACTTATCGCCTTTTGATGGAGAACCGTAATTAAATATAGTTTTGGTCACTCTTATACATTCTATTGGACCAAATAAAATTCTTCTTTAGAATCGGGACATCAAAATTTACTTTGTGTAAATTTTTGGTATTTTTATGATAAAGTTCATTTTTTAATGAATAGTGAAAAATGTTGTATTTTAATTCAAAACTTATTTTTAATATAATTTATTTATATGATTAGATTATCTTTTGAATTTGTTTTAAAGTGAAATTAGAATATATTTTTACCATTAAATCCAATAGTGGTCATTGAAATTTATTTCACTTTGAAATATGACTTAAACTAGTGTCAATCTTTTGATACTTATTGTTTCATAAAAACACGCTATTTGCTCTGAAAGCGGGAGTTAATTATTAAATTAATTAATGCAACTTATATGTTTTTTAATTTTGTAAAATGGAATTCATTTTTGAATTCGTAATATCAAATATAGCTTAGGGTGAAGTTTTGGTATTTTTCTGAAAAACTTCAATTTTTGATGATTAGTGAAACCACTAAGTGGTACTTAAAAAACTGATTTTTCGTTTAAATGAAATTTTACCACCTCTGTGTTTTGAATTTCAAAAATCCGACATACATGGTTGTCATTAAGAATTAAAATGTGGTTCAATGAGATTAAAATAATTTTTTGGTGAATAGTAACTTTTAAGTTTTTAATCGCGATTAGTGGTAATTAGTGTAGTTTAAGGTAAAAATAATGTTTTAATAATATGAAATGACCTAGACACATTTCCTACCCTTATTGTATGTGTAATTTCCGACCAATACAATCCATGGGTCAACTTGGGGACCCCATGGATCCACTTTGGTAGGAAAATGACATTTATATCTTTTTATTTAATGTTAAAGTAAAAATGAAACAAACATGAGTTGTTTTACTAAAACAATTTTTAAATGGGGTTATAGAAGTCATATTTTTGACTATAAATAGTAATTGGAAAGATAAAAATATTTTATACATCATTGTATTTTTTTTATAATTTTTAGACATTAAATAAATTAAATTATTTATGACATCATGATGATGCAGCGATTACCTCATTATTTAACGATTTAAATAAAATGAAATGATAATGTAAAATATAATACCTACACTTGTCAAAAACCTATTGGATGGGTATATTTAGAACCCTTATCACCTTATCCTCGAATTATATCAATGTGAGACCTTTTAAATCCGAAAATCATTTTAAAATAAAGTAACATTTCTTTACTTTCCAAGAGTTCCCCTCCTCTCCTCTTATAAAAGGCCCCCACAACTATCACCTTACCCACACCTCTCAAGCCTTTGGTTCGGCCAATATCTGCCCATTTTGTCTCTCGAAATCCCTATCTTACTCCTAGAATCATCACTTTTGGCAGAAGTCTTCCCAAGGAAGCCTTTGAGCTCAAATTAAAAAGAGTTACCCGTTTTAAAGGTAGTGTTTTCTTTTGTGTTCTTTTGTTTTATTTTGATTATCCAACACCCTAAACTCTTTTTATTCAATTATTTTGTAACAAATCTAGTATATTCAATATACAAGGATATTTTTATAAGAATAATTCGAGCTAAACTTACACACACCTACATCTAATGGTTAAAAAACATACTGTTTCTGTGGATGGCGATTTTCTGCCTCACGAAATGATGATTGTTCAATATTCTTATAACACCTTAAAAGGTGGACATTAAGATGTCACTATATTTATATATTATATATAATATGTTTATGTTTTCCTTAAGATTCTGTATTTTTCATTTATTTCATACCTTTGTGGCTTCCATTATGGGTATACGCGATATCTTCATTTTAGGAAGTGCGAACTACCGCCCCCTCAAAGTTATTTGATTCGTTAATGCCATATGTGGAACGTATAAAGGATGGATTTAAAGTTATTATATATGATGTATGTTATATATAAATGATGAATATAATTCTAGAATTAAAATATACATACCTCTCATTTAGTTTTAATTCCATTAATATGACATAGAAATGAAAGTAGTGTTCATGCGTACGTACGACTTACCATCTCCATGAACGGTGCATTTCATTCCTTACCTATAAATGATTATGTAATATTATAATTACATGTATATGATGGATATATATGATATATATGATATCCAAATCATGAATATCATTCTGGATATAATGATCCTTTGACCACACGAACAACATGTAATTGTAAGAAGTCCACTTTCGACTTAAGAACCAAATATCGAAAAAACAAACATTATTAACTTAAATGATTACATAATGTTTATAACACGGTCATAAGTGATATAAAATTAATAATGAACTTGAAAAATTTTCTTAAGAAAGTAGACATTAACTCAAGTTTATTATTCAGGACGTCAAAAGAACGATCGAGTCAAGTCGGACCCGAGGTAAGGGACTTCGTCTCAATCTCCTTTCATTGATGCATATTTCGTTTTATACACAACATTATTTTATATGGTGTATAAAACCCTTTTAATTTTACTTTTATACAAAAGGAATCTTTTTCTATGAGGCTTTTTACTAAATGAAAAAAAGGAATGCTTCTTTTAACGTACGCAGTGACAACGACCTTTTCCGTCGCCGCGAGTATTATTTGGTCTTTGGATTCCTCAACAAGCCGTAATGTTTTTAAAATGAAATAAATACCATATAATATTTTATGTATTTTGGTATTGAAAATGGTTTTGATAATTTATTTTTTATGTCAATATATTTATGGGATATATTGTGATCAAAGTGTGGAAATGCTTTCTTTCCATTATATTTGTTTCATGTCTTATGATTTTATAATGGTACATGGACATTTGACAGGTGGTTAAATGATAAACAATATGACGGGTGATGCCATGAATACCAGGATGGGTGGTTACGTTATAACCTCTAATGCATTGGGTATGGAAGTCAGCTGTATGGCTATTCCATTAAGTGATATGTGTGGAAGTCGACCATATGGTTATTCCATTTAAGTATGTTTATGTCCCAAGTTACCTTTATATATTATGTGATCTTTATATGGGTTTTATGGTAATCTTTTGGTTACAAAAGGGTAAGTAATGAACTTTTATTCAGTGAAGAGTTTTTACTACTTCATAAAGGTGAAAGGTATTACTTTGATAAAGTATACATGGTTTACTTGTTGTTCTGAAAAACTAACAGTTTTCATTCATTGTGTATCCCTTACTGAGCTTTTTATGCTCACCCCAAGTTTTTGAAATGTTTTTCACAGGACTTAACGTGGAATAGGGTCAAGGATGGGATCAAGGGAAATTCATGCTACCTAAAACATGGAACTAGACATGTTTCTTTTTAAGAGTTTTTATTTTATGGAAAATTAGTAGAAGTTTCTACTTTGTAATCTTTTGAGATGTAATAGTTAGGTCCTAATTCTCTAAAACTCTAAACCTGAAAAGATCCTCAATGTGAATCATTAATTTAATTCAATATTAAGTAAGGTTTAAGGTCGAATCCTTATATCATCGTTGGCCAAACTGGCCACCGACCTGTGCGCACCGGACGTGCCCCATTGCTCCACCATCCGTGTGCCACACAACGCCACGGCCGTGCTGGCCTCCCGGCCCCGGCTGCACCACCTCAACCCTAGGCCGAGCCGCCCCAAGCTAGCTCCTCACAGAGCCCTCTGGGCCGAACCGCGCCCTCACGGTGCCCTCCGATCCGAGCCGCCCACGCGGTTCCCTCTAGGCCGAGCCGCCCACACGGTGCCCTATGGGCCAAACCACCCACGCGCTGACCCACGACCGGTCCACGCCCTCGCAATCGGTCTGCGCTCTCACGGCCTGCTGGGCTGGGCCAAACCTAATGGGCTGACCCATGCTTGGTTGGGCTGGGTCAGACCGTAACCGGGTCCACTATGACCCTTTACCTTCTTTGGACATATCATTGGAACTGGGCATCCATTTGAAGAACCTTCAGCGACCCTAGTAATATTGGAGCCTAAAAGTAACTTTGAGTATACCCCACTAGAGATTGTGGTATAGTTGAGATATGGTCTGGTTGGATTGTGCACGAATCAAACCGGGCCCTTAGGACTAAAATGCTAATAACTCACAGACCAGGTGTCCGATTGACGCGCCGTCTGTTGCATTGAGACCTCTATGACGTGGCAGACATTTGAGATACTTCTTCGTGGTAATTTGTGACAGTTGGAGTATCGAAAAGTAGGTCATGGAGAAGATCCTTCCAGAGATGAGTAGACAGAGCGCGGAGAACTTGTAGCTGGCTGAGACTTGATGACTGCAGATCGTTTGACTCTGAGTGACTCGACTAGCCTAGTGGGGAGCACTTGGATGTGGTTGTAGACCCACGATAAAGGAGCACCTATTTGTGGTTCCAGAACTGTAGTTCTTGATAGGAGGAGTACCTCTGCAGGCTATTAGGGGGAGCGCCTGGTTGTGGCGGCAGACCCAAGGTGGAGAGCGCCTCTGTGTGACGCGGCAGACCCAAGGTACTCTACAGGAGGAGTACCTCAACAGTCAAAGGATAGTGGGAAGCGCCTTGGTGTCGTGGAAGACCCACTGTAATCGATAGAGGAGGAGTTCTCTAGCATCTGAGGTTTCGATAATGTAAATAAAAATCTTGGTTGAGTTGAGTTAGTATCTTTTGTGTTTTCCTCATGATTGAGATGGATTACTTGAAAACTTAGGTATATGTATGGGCATATACCTAAGTAAGGTTATCTGTTGATTTCATACTTTTTGGTTTATACTTGTTGGATTTTGTGAGATATTTAGGGTCTCAGGGTCCCTACTGAGTATCATTATACTCACCCCTACACGGGCTATGCCTGCACCTTATTGTGTTGTTTGCAGATGACAGAAAACACTAACTGAGGCTGAGAGTACCAGGACTGGACGGTACTCAGAGGTTGACCTTACAACGAGTCAGTACACGGAGAAGACTGACGGACATGGAGTGCTGAGGAGGCTATCTGTACCTACCCTCAAGGTAGGAATTTCAGCGTATGACCCAACATATATTTTTACTTTCTTCAGTTGTACTTGTACTTTTAGTTCCTTGCACTTTACTATTGGGCTTGTATTTCCGGCCCCATTTACTTTTCAGCACTCTTTAGTTATATAGTTTACTTAGTGTTTGGTATCCATCTATGTGCTCTGATTTGTGCATTCACAGGTTATAAAGACACTGCCTTCCCAGTTTTAGGGAATTGCACCTTTGGTGCTAGTCGTCAGCCCCTGGCCTATGGAAGGCGGGCTTGGGGTAGTCACGACACGGGCCCCGGGGGTTGGGTCGTGAAATTTTCTATATTCCAGGATGAATAAACCATATTGATTGGTGGTAATCATTAGGTAGTTTTCCAGAAAACCCATAGGTATGACCATCTTATTTCTTAACCACATCACTGAAATCTAATCCATCTTCTATCGCTCAATGGTCTCACCACCATTGAGTTATTATCTCATAAAAAAATTCAGAATAAAAAAATGTGTCTCAATAGACATATTTAAAAAATTAGGAACCACAAAAAATAGAATGAACACTATAACATCACCTCAATCATCACATTAAACCTGAATGTTGGCTAGGAAGAACATCAACTTCAACTCATTAGAAGTCTCCTTTCCTAGGTGATTTGTTGAAATTATACTTATTGTATATTCCATTGAATTACCTTCACCTAGTGCTTACACCATAGTAATGTCACAAATTTTAAGATACACCATCAATTATCTTATCCTTATATTCAACTAACATTTTGATACAATATGTTTCACTATTTTGTTATTCACAATCATATTAAATTTTTCACCAAAGAGGTAATGATGAAAAGTCATAAAATCATGGACTACATTAGCTTATTTAAAATCATGTGTTGGGTAGTTCATCCCATGCACTCTTAGTTACCATAATCCTTAAGAAATAATAGGATTTACTTTCTTGATAACACAACCCAATCCTAATCCTAAAGCATCAAATTCTCCACATATCCCTGTATTGGTTCTGATAAAATCAAGATTTATACAGATTTATATAAATTCATAAGATCTTGATAGGAGTTATATAATTCATCTTTTTTTTGGAATGGAACATTATTCTTTTTCAATAATGTAATTGGTGAATATAATCATGAAAAGTCATGAACAATGAATTGGTAATAATCATAAATACCATCAATGCTTCATATCTCAAAGTCATTCATTGGTGGTTGCGATGAGGTAACAACATCTATCTTTTCTAGGTTCACTAAAACTCCACTTTCATAAATTATATGGCCAATAGTTTTTATTTATTGAATTAAAAAAATTCACTTTGATAATTTGGAATAAAAACGGAGATCTCTCAGGATTCCCAACATTTTTTTTCATGTGATTATCATACATAACACTTTTCCTTGAATACAATAATATTTCTTCCACAAACACCACCATGAATGAATCTAGATATCTATAAAATATCTGATTTATCAATTCCATAATGACCAATAGTTCTTTTGTACAAATGAATATAATTACCAAAAATTCATAATGGTAATATCTTATTGTGAATGTTGTCTTCAGAATATCCTCATTCTTAACTCGAAATCACTACTATCCTAATTATATGAAAATTTTGGAGAACCATTGAGAACCCCTTAATTGATCAAAAAGATCATAAATTCATGGAAATGGATATATTTTATTTATCATACTTGGTTATTTGTAGGATAATCAACTCAAATTTTTAGTGCTTAGCTACCATTAACCCAAACAAGACTGGTGCATCCCATAGATATGTTCCACGACATATGAAACAATTTATTTCTAGCTATTTCAAAAGAACATTTTTCTCCCTCTATTATCATGGTTCCATTCAATAATATAGACGGAAAATTGGATTGGTTCCCATAAAATTTTCAATAATAATGTCCACCTCTCTCAATGGTGGATTCCATGAGAAATTATTGGGAAACACATCAGGAAACTGATCAACCACTACTATAAAATAAATATTCTTGATATCAATTATTGATGTAAAAGACAATGCTACCAACTGGTAAGTATTATTTCCAACATCTAGTTCTAACAAGTACATTTCACTAGACATTACACTTTGGTCCAGCCGGATGAGTTTCTCAATGCCATATTTACTCTTGGAGCTAAACCATCAGCTAATAAAATTCGATGTGAGCTTTGAACATCATTAAAAAATCCATACATTGGAGGATATAAAAAACAAACATCTCATTAATTGATAATTCCAATTAAATCTAGACTCAATCAAATTTTATAGAATATTCACTACCCACGATGTCTTGACACTTTCTTTGAACAATAGGAGTTTATAGTTTTATCACAGAAGGTATAATTTGATGTTTTAATCTCATGAATTCAATAATAGAATGATAAATAAAGGAATGTGATAAAACCATACCAAAAAACACATTCATATGTGTAGAATTAAAAATAATATTACCTCAAACTATAAACCATCTGGGATAAACATCCACAATAACCTGCTATGGTCCATATAATTTCTTTATCACAATATATTTATATTTGTTTTACTATTGAGATTGTACTACCATAAGATTCATAGAATTCCTAGAATTAACATGGATAGCTCTGTTCTATTAATGAGATTGATTATGATTCCCTCATCCCATTAAATCATATGACGCTTGCGATATCTTAGAAGTGTCCCGAATACTCGACCATAGAGAAATGTCAAAACAGTGTTGATGATTCCACATATTTTTATAATTTTGTCATGTTTTTGGTAGTGTGGTACATTACTTATTCAGGTGGTCAAAGTTACCATAATGAAAACATATAGAAAATATCATGGTTCTTTGAGGAATATTCACTGATCCAATCATCTAATTTTGATCCACGCTCCCACCATTGAAATATTTATCCCTCGTCTGATTTTTCCCTACATTAGAGTTTCAACTGTTTCCCATGGGTTTCAACATAACTCCTCCTACCCTAGCTCTTGAGATATCCAGTTCATCCGCTATCTCATTGATGACCATATATATATTATCAACAATATAGAGTACAACAATCTTTCAGTGAATCTCCATCCCCTTGCATGATTCCAAGATTTCTTCCTTCAAGGGAACACTAGCAGAAACCTCAGGAGAAAAGGGCCATAAATTGATGAATTTAGCCACATACTCAATGAAATAATTTTATTCCTACGTCAATCTAGAAACATTAGTTTTATATGGATTCTGAACGTTTGAGGATAGAATTATTTGTCGGAAAACACTATAAAATCCTCCCAAAAAGGGCATTGATCCACTTTAGACTATATAACTAAATCCCAAACTGACACGCAAGATCCTCCACCGTATATATATCTAACTTGATAATCATCACCTCTAGTGTGCTGATGAAATCGATGATATGATTCCTCATATTCAGTCACACCTCTACTTTTTCTATATTGGAGTCACCTAGAAAAATGGGTGGATTCTACTTATATAACTATATGGAATGATACACTTTTCAATACTAATCGCTTTGGTAACCTATTTACATAGTTTGAAAAAATTTTATGGTACTTTAAACTAGTTGTTGGTTCCCTAGTGACTTAGGTGAAACCACATTCTCTATATCTTCATCTGGTGGCATTATACAACACCTACTGGGTTCCATTTTCTAGAAACACAATGGACGTCATAAGTCTCACATTCTAATAGATGATGTTTTACCATTTAAAACTATAACACAAAAATCAATCACAATAGTGCTTTCCAAATTCAGTTTCTTACACATTCAACAATTTCTGAAATATCACAACTTAATTTGAAATTCAAACCATTTTCAAAGTACCACAACCATTATCATGTTCCAAATAATATCTTTTTTAAAAAATAACATTTTTCTAAAATCAACATTTTTTCACCACATCATAAATCATTACTCAAATTGAAATATACTCTTCTAGTGGGAATTAATTCCTCCAATCCATGTCATGCTTGTATCATTGGATAAACCCATGAAAATTAGGATAAAAATCCTATAAGTGTCTCAAAAACACTATTTTTCTCAACATCATAGTAACTTGAAGTCCATCATAAAAATTGTATCTACATCTTCTTATTCTCAACATTTCAATTTTAAAAAATCCAACTCTTTTCTATAACTAATACTCAAGGAATATAGCTGAATGAATATGAACTACAAGAAAAAAATAATGGATGATTATCTATTACACAATGGAAGGACATTGGTGATACCACTTTTTTCAAACTCTTTTTTGGACCGAACAAAATTGACACCAACTGTAACATCCCACCAATTCTTGATGGATTGAAAATGTGGTGGGACAATACTTAGCCTAATGGAAATCCCAATGATACCAATGATTGGAAGTAAATACCAAAGTGATTCAATAAATTTGTGGGTGACTTTCCCTTTAATAATTAAAATAATAACCAAATGATCCTTATCCAAACAAACTACTACATGATGCATGATAAAAATGAAATAAAATTCAGCATTTAATTTATCAAAATCAAGATAAATCTTTGTTTCATAGTAGAAATATAAAATATCAATGTAACAAAAATAGAAAAACTCAATGAAACTAAATACTACTCCATGCTCCAAACATGGTCCATGTTCCAAACACGGTCCATGCTCCAACTACACAATAGAACCTATATAAAAAATTACTACTAAAGATGTATAATACTATAAAAATTAATAGGTCTTGATAATCAGCATCTAAAAAAGAAATGATTTTCTAAATAAGGGGCGAGTAATAAAACTTAGAATATTTTACACAAATTACTTCCCTAATCATGATAATTTTATAGAAAAAGTTATCCTAATATAAAAAATAGTTTATATAAAACAATTTCAACAGTAGTTTATATCATTTTATAAACATGTTTCCTAGTAATTTTTTTTTCAAGACAATATCTTATTCTTAGGAAACAAACCAAACAATGTTCAAAAACGTTTTCTTAAATTCCACTTTGGCATATTCCATTCTATTCTGCATATCCACACATCTACACTTGCTTGCTTCATTATTATAGTTTTATACTGATGAACACATAATCATCTATCTACCATGTTGTCACAAGGTAATTAAATCTAATGTCCCATTAAACCGTTCTCACCAAGGCCATGTTCATATTTAATACAAGAATCATATTGAAATATGAACACACACCACCATGTATTCCCAAAACCATTTTGATGACAACACTACCTCAATTCAAAAATCTTTTTAATAAAAAGAACTTTTTTTGACATTAGTTTCCAAAAAACCATTACTGTAAACCCAAAATATTATTGAATACCCATTCTCAATAAATCAAAACAAAACAAAAATTTTTAAATTCAAAATTCAAAAAAAATATCAAACCATCATGAATTTTTTTTTAAAATTTCACAAAATCCAAAAACCAACAATAAAGACGATTTCAGCAATACATTGGACACAAATTTCACAATAAATTTCAAACAATTTAATCCATTGAAACTAAGACATCATTTTCTAAATATAGGATTTGAGAGTGAATCCACCTACCATGGGTTTTATTACAAAAATAATGAACCACACACAAATTTCCATTCAAACTAGGTCAAATCTCCATGAAACAACCTTAGATCTCTTCCACTATAATAAACCAAGATAATTATAGTAATATTTGTAAAAGAAAACTTATAACTAAAAAAATTAGATGTATATATAAGAAATCATGATAGCTATAGAATTATATATTGGAAAACACATCACAAACATATACTAATGAAGGCTTACTTCAAGTATCCTGCTTCAAATCACCAAGATAATCCATTGGATTTCCACCATACTGATGATAAAAGCTTCATTATCCTTTGGGAGGAGATAATATCAAGTTAGGGATGTATATGCAGAAAAATGAGGGAGGTAGAGACCAAAATTCATGAGATACATAACTTTGGGATCTCATCTTTAACCCATTAATGGTTTTTCAAACATTTAAGAAAACCCTACGCTAACTGTGAGCAATATACATTCTCAAGGGTTGAACCAGATATGGTTGGCTTGCATAGGTTCCCAACCATGCACCAAACATGCCAAATCCCACTATCTAACAAATCAAGGTTTCTACTTAGATTTAATACATTTTGTAAAACCCATGAATATCCCATGCACCTTCCCTTTAGGCCATGTTTCATTGTTCATCATTTTCTATAGGTGTTTCATGGTTTCCCCAAAATGTGAACCAGTTTTAACTTGTAGAAAACCCCCAAATATACTCCAAAATTTCTCCAAACATTCCCACACAACGCCCATATATTTTACATAATTAATAATCATATAGAACATTATACTTAAATGAAACTGATGGTGTTTCAATTATTTTTTCTTTTCATCGGAGTCTAACTCAACTATTAATGGAAATAAATTCTTTATTTCCCTCTAATATTAATTTAAATAGTAGGTTAACAAAATATTTATATTCTATGTGAGATAGAATAATTACTTATGATTTCAATCAATTTAAAGAAAAATAAATGACTAGAAAATCTATAAGAGAATACTCTATACAATTTATATTATATTGATACATAATTAGAGACCCAGTTTTTGGAATTTTTTTCAAGAGTTATTGACAATAGAAGTTTCATTATGGTAATAAGAAAATTAATTATTTTTGAACTAAAATGTTTGTTGGAAACCAAAAGATCTATCTCAATTGAAAAAAATTTAATAACATTAAAGTAATAGTTGTAAATACAAAGAAAAATTAGTAAATAGTTTATGATGGGAGACAGTTGTGTGACATTGGGACAACAGTTATATGCTATTGGAATAAGTCATATTATATATTATAAATAGAATACTTTTTATGAGAAGGAAATATTATACACAGTGGGAGTTTATTTATGTATATTTACCATAAATACATTGATTTAATGCCTTGATTGTAGTGGAGAAACCTAAATTATTGTGAACAACCTATCATTATAAGGATAAGGCCGTTTAGATGCACCATGTTAAAATAATGTGTTCTCTCATAATATTAATCACTAGAATTCCTTTTTTCTTTTTTTTATTAGTAATAAAATTTAACCCAATATAGAAACAAAAAATAGTCATTCAAAAAAAGGGTATATTATTTCATAGTAGATATAGATTTTGGTAAAATAAATTCAATACCTAATTCACCAACATCTCAATTTCCTATAATAATGTTAGGGTATTTTCAATTTAGAATCAACTAATGTGAATAAATAACATAAAAATTTTTAGATCCTTATTGTATATTAAAATTTTATAAGATTAAAAAATATGACATTAAATAAATGAATTTTAAAAATAATTGTTTCAAAAACTAAGAGAATAAATTCGACTGATGATAGGATTCATGAAATTTAAGTAACATGAAAGGATTCCATTACTCTCATGAATTATGATTTAGAGACAATGGAAAATAATATAAAGGTGGTTAAAATTTAATTTCATTATAATGATATGATCGATGAATATTATTTGGAAAATATTATATATAAAATAAAAGATATAGTGTTATCTATAATGGTTTTTTAAAAATCATCAAACATAAGAAACATTATCTTGAAGTTAAAATATGAAATAAATAAGTGATAGAATATAATTCATAGAAAGTATCTTAGATATGTGTAGATGTCATCAATTTTCATGTATATATTATTTTAGTTAAATTGACTCAAATTATTGGAATTATTGGCTTCAAAACAAATATATATTTACTTAAAATATGCTCAATGAAAATTGAAACAATTTTTCTAGAATGTGTTTTCTATAAAAATATTTTCTAAATGGATAAATATAGTTACTATATAAATAAAAAAAGTGTGGATAATTTAAAAAAATAATGGAACAAATAGATGTGAGAGATATCTAAAAAATTGGCCAATAAAAAATATTCTAAAATAAGATTTATCTATTTTAAAAATAAAAACTTTCTGGTACATTTTAGATTTATATTAATGGTAAAAATCAATGTCCATTTTTCATTTTTTTGGGTAATGAAGTTATTTGAAAAGGCCAGTAACTAATTATATAAAATTTATATCATATGAATAAAAAAACCAATATCAAGCGGGACCCATGTTGAAATGAGGGGTAATTCTACTAGGTTGTGTAATATATATAATATATGAGAAATAATCTCACTATATAAAATTTATTAATAAAATTAGTCAATATTTATGAAAATTGTGTTGATGGGGTTCATTGTTTTCAATAATGGTGCTTTTTAAAAACAATTGATGACTCATTGGATATTTAAGAAGGCCTAATGAAAAAAATGATGATTAAAAAAATTGATTATGTGTTCATTATTTGGTGTATGAAAAGAGATATTATTGTAATAAAAATTCCCAAAAATTTCTAACAAGTGTGTTATTCCAAATATATGATACATTTATTTAGGTGAAAGTGGCATGTCATATATTATTTTAAATGGTTCATGAGTGTATGTATTTATGGAGTGATTCTTGAAAAAAATAGAAGAGACTCGATCTATGAAATAAATAAAAGGATTGTCTTCCATTATGATGCCTATTAAATTTATGTAGAATTAATATTTTAGGAGAACATTATAGAAATATTAGGTAATATATTTATTAGGATGTTGTCTTAAAAGTGAATAAAATATGCACTCATATATATTGAATACAAGAAATTCATTATTCAATATGAAATAATAGTGAAAATTATGAATGTGGTACAAATGAATTCTTTTTCTATGTTTTCTAAAATGGTAAAGTGTATGAAAACAAATGATATTATTGATGATATAATGAATATGTTTCTTCCCAAGTATACATCTATCGTGAAAATCAACTAGGTTAGAAGAAACTATTCTAACATAATTATAGATAAAAGGAATATTTTTTATATGGACAATAGTAACACTTTTCCTTATTTGTGTCAATAACGAGAAAAAGATAAAACACATTTTTATCAAATTTTATTTATTTTTATTAAGGAATTTATGGTCATTAAATTCTTGGATAAAGATATGGATTCAATATTTATTTTATAGTTGGTTGGATGATATATCATTGAGTGATTTCCATTTTTTATCATTTCATTTTAATTATACCTTATAACATCTGTTTTTGGAGTTTATATAAAAGTAGAATCAACCATGATCAATATATTAATAGTGTTTACACATAAAGGGTCGTGATGTTGATAATGATCCCATCTGTTATTAATCTCTTAAAAACATAACATATTGCCCATATTATATTTTTTTACATTCGTGTAACATTGAATAGTTTTTTTATCTTTTTATTTGAAACAATATTGTATTTAAATTTGAGAAGATAAATTATTTATTGAAATGTAGTCTAATGAATAGATTATTTATAAATTCATAGATTGGAATTTTTTAATAATATCATTTAAATGTTTAATTGATCATGAAATCATTGTGTTAATTAATTTATATAACTTAATTGGATTCATTCATTTTGTTTATTTCCATTATTTTAGGGGGCTATAAAAAATGTGAATATTGATATTAGATTATTTTTTTTGTTAAAAAAATTGATGGTTCAATTGAAGTTCTCAATTAATTTTCAGGAAGTGTGATTAATATATCGTATATAGTGAATAAATTCAATATGTTTAGAGTAAATAAGATAACACAATGAACATGTAGGTTTAATTTATAAGATAATATAATTTATAATGAATGAAATATTATTCTGTGAATATTTCGAAAGATGAGGATAAGAGAATGAGTATTCCTTGAAACGATAATTTATTCTATTTTAAATTATTTAAAATAACCTATATATAAAGCCATTAAAATTTGAAATTATGTGGTTATCTATTAATTAGTTGATTTGGGGAGGTTAATTCTATTAAAAAAATTATGTTATAATATATTATTTTTTATTTATATAATATTAACAAGTTTCATGTCGTATGAATAATTAAATACTTATGGTTTTTCTATTTATGTTTAGGAAATAATATTGATTAATGAGTAATGAAGTTTGATAAAAGTACAAGGATTATTTTATTGTTATTACCAATGATAGAAAATATAATATCAAAATGTACATAAATGGATATTAGTTGAAGAAATTATTTTAAATTGAATCGTGATAAATTTTATTCTAAATTAATTAGCAAAAATTAAAATAAAAATAAATTAGTGTAATTTGATGACTATTGTGATGATAATGTTTCATGTTAGTCGAATACACATTAAAGTCCTAAAAATAATTCATATAGTATTATAAATTCTTTGGATATAATGTTTGTGGTTTTTCTAGTATCTTGATTAATTCTTATTGTGGTTGGGAATATTTGGAATCCTTTTATATGGTTGTACATTAATAAAATAAGTTAAGAGTTAACTTCAGGTTTTTATAGTTCATATAAAATAATTTCATGGATTTTATACTTACTATGTAATATCTTAAATATTTATAAATACTAAAGATGTGACATGAATAATATTACTGAGGAAGATATCAAAATTATACATATATAATTCTAAATATGGGATATGTAAGAATAAATCAATGTCTGTATTGTTAATTCATGATATATTATAATTATACATAATATTAACTAAGAGAATACATATGATTAATATTGTAATACATAATATTAACTATGATGTTTCGTTTCTTATGTATGATTAAATTTTGGATAATGAAAAGTAATCTAAAATTTCAAAAGGATATATAAGTTTGTTCAAAGAAACACTGATGTTAAAGCATGTGTTATCATTGGTGATATATGTTTTCAATAAGATGATTTGTTTATTCTTCCTGATAAATGAATAAAAATTATATGTAATAAGATTATATTCTAGCTGTTGATGTTGTTGATATTTGAAGAGGAATGATACACCATGAGTCTAAAAACTTCATCATAATTACATCTACATATGAGAATGTGGAAAATGAAAATAATAGGTGGAGTTTATAGACTCTTTATGGTGGAAGGAACCTAATATTTAAAATGATTTAACTGAGGTATATCAATTTAATTTTATATATGATATTCCTATAAGAATCCTTGAGATTTAAAAACTTATGTTTTGAATCCATTTATAATTATTGATGGAGGGTATTTTTCATGGGGAATATTTGACTACTCTCAAATATAAAAATCACTATGTTATAGGTTTCATGGGTATTTTTAGTTATAATATCAGAAAAAACCACACTAATAAATTTTTAGACTCTAAATACAAATAGTTTCATATAAATGAGTGTGCATTTGTAAATATTGACATATAAACTTTTTATATATGAATATCATATTTATAAACAATAAAAATAGTTTTATTTTGATTTTAATGTTATTAAATATCTCAAAAATTAACAAGAGATGCGAAGATATCTGCATATCAGAAGGATAAATGTTGTTTTATAAGAAGAATATATATATATATATATATAACTATTTGGTCATTTTAATTATAATATTGTTCAATGAGTTTCTCTTATTTCTAGGCATTAACTTTTTATTAATGTTATTATTTGAAGAAGATTATGTTACAGGATCCTAACCATTTATATAAATGTATCGGGCTCATTTACACATAGTCATTTATCATTTTTTATGTTTATCTTGGTTGCGTTTTACTTTGGGGTGTTTTGGGGTGAAATTGAAGAATATTATAAGGAGGGGCAGTGCATTGTTAGCACATGAATTGTTAGAAAACATTGTGAAGCCAAAAAAATGTGATTTCCATGGTTGGTTCATTGTTTTTCAAATAGTTTCCCCTCGTACTATTAACATTATAGACCGTAAAGAGGAGGCACCTGGTTAGGCACACCTTTAGGGAAAAAAATGCACGTGGTATAGGAAATCATGTGTACAAAAATTTAATCACCAAAAAATTGATATAAAATACAAAGGTGATTTCCAAGGTTGGTTCATTATTTTTCAAACATTGTCCCCTCATAATATTAACATTATAGACTGTTAAGAGGAGGCACCTAGTTAGGAACACCATTTTGGAAAACAATGCACGTGGTATAAGAAATCATGTGTACAAAAATTTAATCACCGAAAAATTGATATAAAATCCAAAACCCCAGTAATAATCCCTAATCAACCACACTCCGACCTAGCCAGATTACACCATATTTTAGAGGCACGTAGGTGAGTTTCAAGAAATTTTAACTTCATTTATTGATGATTCATTGATCGGATTGATGAATCTTCACCTCTCTATCATTATATTCTAGATATCATTATTCGCTGTAATATAGGCTATTCCACCTCAATTGGGGATTTCCATTCGCAAGTGTTCATCAAAAACCTTGATGTAGGTGGTCTAACTTAAAAATCCCAAAGTCTCTATTTAATTATGTGTTTGTTATTATGAAATATAATTTTCTTTTATTGGGAAAATATATATTAAATTGATTTGATTATGTTAAATTCTCATGTGATAATTATTTGGGATAAATTGGGGAAATTGAAATTTGATTACTCATGATTATGAAATTGAAAGGGTTAACAGATTATGGGATTGGTTAAATAAATGGGGTTGTGGAATTGATCTATTAAATAGATTTTGGAATTGGACAATTAATTGAACAGTTGAATTGGTCAATTAAATGAATTGTGGATTTTGGTCAATTATTGTGTCCTTAAATAATTATCAGTGATATTTAAGAGATGGTTGTATTAACCTTAATGGGATAATGTTTTTTGTGATTAAATATTATAAATAATTTAATAGTGAATTTTTTATTTTATTAAATGTGGTTGATATAAGGAACCATGTTTTTTGTGATAAATTTTATTGGTATACCATGATGTGAAATATTAATAAAAGGGTTGATTTGGATTTACCGAGATAAATGTGATATATGTAATATATTTCATTGATTGATATAAGAGTGTGGGAAAAGGATTAATTTTGAAAATCACTATATGTTATTGACTGATATACAAGTGTGGTCTACTAATTGATTATCCCAATATTCATATGTGATTTACTAGGAAACATGGTGTGATATAGATACTAATTCTCTAAATACTCATTGGGTGTTATACATCAAACTATAAAACCATGATTTTTGAATATAAATGTTGTTTCATGTTTATATGTTAGGAATTTTAAATGAATTCATAAATAAAACCCCATTTTATATGATGAATTTTTATTATCTTCGTGATATCTATTAGGGAATGTTTGGACACTTAGATGGGCCAGAGATGGTATTGATGGTGTTGGAGTCATTGTGAACCCTGTTTAAATATGGTTAAATAATAAATAATTGTATATGAGAACTACATCCTATAGTTATTGTGATTTATTATATATAAAAATTTCTACACTACTATTGACATGTTATTTTTTTAAACATCAATAGTAGTGGCACATTAAGGTGTAATCAATCCCTTCTGGGAATGCCTAATTGATACCTAAATAGGCATCATGGATGGAAGATGGGATAATTTCCATATCCCTATGTTATATTTATTATATGTAATGGATCATGGATGAGGGAAAAATAAATGGTGTTACATCCCTCTGAGGAGTTTTCAGTTCCATTGTTTTGGGTTTTTTATTTGACACATGAGACATATTTTTGAAGACATATCTATATAATTAGTTTTTTATATTTTATTCATGTTTTGGTCATCAAATGATACTGGAATGTTTGTAGTTATGATCATATTATTTTTCTATTTTTTATTTATTTATGGTGTTATGTTACTTTAAAAAAGAGTTTATAGTCTCCCGATTACCTAATTTAGTCCCTTATATCTATTAGATAGCCGATGGAATACAGGGAGGCACGCCAGAGGTCATGTGTCTATCCAGCTTGTAGAACCAGTGTTTGGAACTATATATGGGACCTCAATAAATTGTATCATATGGGATTTCTTCTTCTATCATTTGTATTTATTATTGGTAATGGTATATGGGTTAATAGGATGATTCGAGCCTTTCCCAAGTGATCGTGCATGGGAGTATCTATCCAATGTACAAGGGTAAAATCCATGTACCCTAGGTGGGATTGTTGTTTTTGTTGTGTGTTATTACTATTGAATATTTTTTCACCTCAATTGATGAACATGTTTTGTGATTATATTTCATTCTATTATTTTATTTGATTTACAATAAGGTCTGATATGGAATGATAGTTGAGTTTCCATGATAAATTTTAGGCACTCATGAATTATTATGACATGAAACATTTTCGGAACTCATGGGAAAATAATGTTTTTGGATGAGTGGCATATGTTTATGTTGTTCTCATTCATGTGTGAATTTAAGATTAAAATGTTGTCTCATATGAATTGGAAAATTTTAAAACATGGAAAAAGTGGAAAAGGGATAAATTAGTTTCCAATGATAAAAATGATTTATAAGATTGTTATTACACACTAGTAATGTCGACCTAGATAAAGGATGCTTAAGGGTAGTGATAATGCCTCAATTTCGATCATGTGGTGGAATAAGGGGGATGATTTGTTATGAAAAAATGTGAAAAAATCTTATCAAAGTTGTAATGTTTTGAATGTTTCTTAAAATGTGTGTTTGGAATTATGGATATATACCTCACGATGATGCTTGTTGAGAGGAGGATAAGAGGAAATGGATAAAAATATACCTCTAGGAGGGGAACCAGAGGTCCATATAGTTACGAGTTAGAAAAATTACATGAGATATTTTATCACCTCATATAGGTAATGGAATGTGATCTACAATTCTTTTTAAAAAACTTGTTCAATCTAACATGAGATATTCAGTTTAAACACCCTCAAATATTCACCAGAGAGGGTGGAACTTAGGTATCCGACTCCTATTTTGACTCTATAAAGATGACACACGACCACCAAGATACTACTATGGAGAAGAGAGTAAAACTTGGGTTTTACATGTTACGTAGACAAGCGATTCAGTGGTGGGACATCCAAACATGGTATGGATAAATGGAAAATATTGAGTGGGATGAATTAAAAGATATGTTTTTTGTAAAGACCTATAATTTACATGATTTTTATTAAATATATAGGAATTTTATGAGTCTGCAAAAATTGATGGCGCGTGATTCTGAGGCCCAGAGTGCCTGGAATTAATTTATGAACTTCATTTCGGGTATGTTCAATAAATGTGCGATCAGGTTTTTTTAACTTTTGATGTGGTACTCAGAATTGAAATCTGAGGCCACCATTGAACTCACAGCGCTAGTATTTTCTCAAGGAGACTTTCACCTCGACGACAGATGGTCGAGGGTGAAAGTTATTTTTTTGGGTTTTTCCTGGAAATAATAAATAATATAAACACACGATTTATTTTATATTTGCTGTAACCACCCTCCATGTGGATGTTCATGTGTGGGGTCCATCAGAACTAACACTACTAAAAAATGGCCTATACCCACGATTCAAAATTGTGGGTATAGCCCCCAAAACCATGGGTATAGCCTATACCCACGGTTTTGAGAATCGTGGGCTGGAACGACGTCGATATAGGTCCCCACCCTATACCCACGGTTTTCCAAAACTGTGGGTAAAGGTATCCTTCCACCGTGTCACCGAAACATAGCCATTTTCCACGGTGTCAACGGCTTTTACCCACGGTTTCAAAACCGAGGGTATAGGTCCTAAAATAATGCAGCCGCCGAGTTTCGATCTCGCAACCTCTTTACTGCAAACACCACGTCTAACCACTACCCTAACATCACCTATATGTATATATATATATAGTTAAATATAGTTATAAAAACCGTGGGTATAGAGGGAAGAACCATGGGTATAGGGTTCCCGCCAAAAAAAATATCCTTCCTGCAGAATTTTTTTTTCCCACGCACACAAAAGTGACCTATACCCACGGTTTTTCAAAACCATGGGTATAGGTATTTTAGCCCAGACCTATCCCCATGTTTTCCCCAAAACCATGGGGATAGGTACCCCTATACCCACGGTTTTGGGAAACGGTGGGTATAGGTCACTTTTCAGGACCTATCCCCACGGTTTTGGAAAACCGTGGGTATAGGTCATTAAAAGTCACCTATACCCACGGTTTCCCAAAACCGTGGGTATAGGGGGTCCATTTTCCATTACTGTAAACCTCCTCTTCATGTTTAATTGTGGTGTGGACTACCCTAGTTTTCAATAACCTCCCAAATTGAATTTAGGGGTGGGGACCACCCAACCAATATTAATGGGGGGAGAAGAAACCAATCAACCCCCCTCTTTAATGTGGAGGAGCCCCTTTAACTTCCTCCACATTAATTAAACCAACCCACCTTAATTAGATGTGCCAAACTAGGTGTTTAATTAGGCTATTAATAATTTGTCCCAACGATTAAAGTTGGGGGAAACACATCAGTTGGCCATTTTATTTTTGGTGGAGACTTGGGAGAAAAGCTCTACAACGAAGAATGTGTTCTTCCACTGAAGAATGCTGACAAAGAACACCAACCCCAAATTCAACCTTGTTTCTTGAGACTTCCTCCGATGTAGGATGTCTTCAACTACGATGAACTGATGCAAAAACCGACGATTGAGGAAAACGCCGACGACACCGACATCGGTATTTTTCCCAATGATTCATCTTCTTCCCTGTGACTCTATCGACGTATCAACCCGAGGTAGGGGTTTAATACTATTTGATTATCAATTCACAAGTACACCCCTTCTTTTCCTTTTCGGGTTGGTAAGAATCTTTGCAGGAGGGTTTGATGTGCTTTGTTCTTGTGAATGTCTTGCTACCACTCTAATGCGGAGAGTGCAGGCCAAGCTGACATGGACCATCCTCTCCGTAACCCTTGTGTTGTTTTGCAGTGTTCTTTGAAATGGAAAAAGGTGAAGAAGGTGAAGAAGGCAACAACAATGATACCGACAGCTTCCGTGACTTGTACCACCCCCACGGCACTCCGGCCTCCCGGACAAACCGGCCCCACGCCGCCGCCGGACGAACAGGCCCCGAGCCACCCTAGTCGCTCCATTCACCGACCTAGCCACCTTGACCACTCTGGCCTCCCGGCTGAACCGGCCTCGGTTGCACCACCCACTGGCCGAACCGGACCTGGCCGCGCAACCTCGGCCCCCGGGCTGAGCCACCCCGAGCCCCGCCCCCACGACCCTCCGATCCGAACTGGACCCATGCCCCATGCTGAGCCTCCCTCACGGTGCGCTCCGAGCAGAGCCGCCCATGTGGTGCCCTCCAGGACGAACCTCCCTCGCACCGACCCACGACCGGTCCGTTCCCTCACAACCGGTCCGTGCCCTCACTGCTCTCTGCGGTCCCCTCGTGGCATACTAGGCTGGGCCCAGCAGGTGGGGCCAAACACAACAGGCTGGGCCGCCCAATGGGTTGGGTCAGACCAGACCCGGGCCCACTATGACCCATTTACGCTCTTTCGGCCATATCTTTGGCACCAGATGTCCGTTAGATGAACCGTCTATGATGCTGGAAATCTTAGAGCGTGGCAATACATTTGAGTATACCCCACTAGAGTTTGAGTTATAGTTGAGATACGGTTAGGTTGCATCTTGAACTAATCCAATCGGGCCCCCGGGACTAAAAGGCTAATAACTAACAGACCGAGCGTTCGATTAGCATGTCGTCTGTTACGTTCTGACCCATATGACATGGTGGAACTTTGTGATACTTATTTGTGGTAATTCATGACAGTTTGAGTATCCACTAGTATCTTGTGGATCATATACTCTTGGAGACGAGCGAGCATAGTACAGATACCTAGTAGCTGGCTGAGACCTGACGACTGTTGACCGTTTTGACTCGGAGTGACTCTACTAGTCCAGTTGGGAGTGCCTTGGTATCACGACTGGCCCATAGAGAGGAACGCCTTGGTGTCATGGAAGTCCCATGGTACTCTCCAAGAGGAGTACCTCATCAGGCAACGAGGGGGAGCACTCTTGGTGACGCGGCATACCCACAGTGGGGAGCATGCTAGGTGACACGACAGATCCACGGTACTTGACAGGAGGAGTACCTCATCTGTCAATGGTTAGTGGGAGGATCTCTTGGTGTCACGTAAGGCTCACTGTACTCGATAGAGGAAGAGTTATCCAGAAGCCGAGGGTTTGACAATGTTACTGGGGATGTACTTGATATCACCCCCTAGAATAAAATCTTGGTTTGAGCCGAGTCAGTTTTTTTGTGTTTTCCTCATGATTGAGATGGATCGCTTGATAACATAGGTATATGAATTGGCATATACCTATGTATGGTTATCTATTGTTTTCATACTTTTTGGTTTACCCTTGTTGGATTTTGTGAGACCTTGAGGGTCTCGGGGTCCCTACCGAATATCATTATACTCACCGCAGCACGGGCAATGCCTGCACCTTGTTGTGTTGGTTGCAGATGACATACATCACTGACGGTGGTGGAGAGTACCAGTACTGGACGGTTCCCAGAGGTGGACCATAAGACACGTCGGTATGCGGAGGAGACGAATGGACACAAAGTGATGAGGAGGATATCTGTACCTACCCTTCAGGTAGGGATCATGGAGGAAGACCCAATAGCTTCTTCTCTTTCTTTTTCTTCAGTTGTATTGTTTTCAGTTGTACTTGTAACTTTACTGTTGGGATTGTATTCTGGCCCATTTTAATTTCATCACTCTTTTGGTTATACAGTTTACTCATGTTCATATCTGGCTGCGTGTGTTTACAGGTTATAAAGGCAATGCCTTCACAATTTTATGAAATTACACCTTTGGTGCTATTCGCTAGCCCTTGGACTATAGAAGGTGGGCTTGGGGTACTGACGGCACGAGCCCCATTGGACGGGTCATGACATTTTTGGTTCATCATTAACAAAATGAATAAGAATGAAAAGGTAGCTAAGATCATGAGATTGAATTAGGGAAGTATGTTTGTGATAGACACTGCATGACACATTATATATTTACAGTGCATTTCCTTATTGTTGGATGAAGATGAGGAAACTGTGGGAAAATAATTTCAAGATGGTCTTAAATGTAATATTATGTCCCAAAATAATATCATCATGATGAAATAGTATTCTTACATTGCGAATTAGTCTCTCATTACTAGGGAAAGATGAATTAGGATCCCATTGGAGGGGATTTGATATCTACTGAATGATCAGTACATACATTTTCTGATGGTAGGAAGTGTCTCTATAATAGTGTTATTTAGAGGATTATAATGTTCAGTAGTGAGGTGAAAATATCACTTAATAAAGATAACAATTGAGTAAAGTTTTACCAGTATGGTTGGCCCGATCACTTTTAAAAATAGTTCCCCTAAACACCTTTTGAGTGCGGAGACTGAGGAAATGTGGGAAATCTATAGAGGTTCTACCATATCCAATAAAAATGGATAAATATGGATCATCTAAGAAGAACCAAAGTACTTTAATGATGTATTATACCATATATTATTTGTATGTTTGAGTTGTACTAGTCATGGTGGATGAGGTAGTGAACATGGTGCTTTTGGGAAAGAGAACATGTATTAATAGAGTGGTTTAGCTTAGGGGACCCAGACTATTATAGAGGGAATAATATAAGGATAGTTTCATGCATTTCATCATACAATTGTGTATAGTGATTATGGACCATCAATAATTAGAGATACTATTATTTAATATTATATGATTTAATGCTTTTTATTTTATTCTATTGCCTCTCATTATTTAATATATTCAAAACAATATAATGGTTTTAAAGTCACAATGGAGTATATAAGAGGAGTTATGATGATCGATACACTATTGGGAGTATGATCATGAGACATATATTTATGAAATCGATCCATTTAAGAGGTTGGGGAGTATTAGCTTCTATGACATCATTATATTCATGATAACTCAAGTTTCATCCTAATTTTTTGTATGGACTGGTTATTATAATACCAACGAAATATTTATTTTTACAATAGGATAGTGTCTTTTACATCTCCTGAGGGTGAAAATTATATTCAACGTGGAGTGTGGGATATGAAAGTGAGAAATATTGGTATAGTTAAATATAATATATGGGATAACACTGTCTTAGTTTCCAATATATTTTTGGACCATGGGGGTATGGAGATATATGTATTTCTACCCATAGTGGTCGGGTTCCAAGACATGTCTCTTGAGGACTTTCTGGTGCCGCCACATGAAAGATATGTATAATTTATAATTGATCTCAATTTACGATATGATCCAAATTATACTCCATCTTATAGAAGGGAACCACATGATCTTAAAGTGCTTATGTAACTGCTTGATGAGTTTTTTATAATAGTTTTATCTATATGAGTACTTAAAATTGGGGTTCTGATATTTTCTTAAAAGAAGTTTGAAAATATATTGTGCTTATGTAGTTTTTTATGGGATGTTGAACTAGATTTCTTGTGAAGAACCAACATCCTATTTCGTGTATCAATGACCTATTTGATCATATTAGGGGTGAATTTTTTTTCTCTATCATAAAAATTGGATCATGATATAGTTATCTGATGTTTTGACCTTCTGATATTCCTCAAGTTGATTTTAGAAAAAGGTATGTACATTATTAGTTTGTCTTGAATTTTTTGTGTGGATGAATGATTTAACACTGTTAATGGCCTTGATAAACTAATTCATCCACCACAACATATATAATTTTATTATTTTTATGGAATCAAGGTGTATTATATGAAACATGAATATCATTACCAATATGTTCACATATTCTTGAGTACAGTGGGAGAGAATCGACTATACACCATGTTATCTATGTTTTGGTTTTTGGATTGATAAGGTAAATTTTTAGGACACATAATATATGAGTATATGGTGCCAATAAAAATGGATAAGGTTAATGTAGTTATATGTTATAATAAGCCTATGAATATTTCTGATATCAACATATTTTGGGGGATAGGGTGTTATGATTGAATGTTCATCAAGGTCTTTCCCGATTGGGAGTAGTTATAATAGGATATACCATAAATGGAGATAAAATTTGATGGCCTAGAGCATGTGATAATTATTTACTAAAGCGAATAAAGAATTTGACTACTATATTTATTTTGATCCTACATGAGATAGGTGATGAGTACATTGTGTTTTTTGACACATATGATATTGTACATGGATATATTTTTATGAAGAGATATCAATTTGTGGAATATTGGTCTCAGATGTTCAGAAAAAATGAACAGAAATAACATACACATGACCTCATATTAGCTATAGTTATATGTGATTTGATTTGTTAGTGACATTACATGTTAAGATTAATTTTATCAGTGTATATCGATCATAATAAATTAAATTATATCATTTCTCAATGAGATTTTAATATCTAGTAGAGGATATGGGTTGAGTATATGAAGTTATTAGATTTTGATATAGCATATATGGAATGATACCGAAACTATGTTATTGATTCAATAAGTAGGAAAAACTATAATAGGATAGTTTATGAGTCTAGTTAGGTGATGAAGATGACAACCATGTTGGCTAAGATGCTTGTTTTGGTTCATGAGGTCTTGGAGAAGATTAATTTCATATTAATTTTATTAGATTTTACATGGTTGATCTAGATCAAGGAGAGGAAGTATGTGGATCCATATTGTTTGGAATTTAGTTAATTCCTTGATGGCGGGGAGTCACCATCATAACGAAAAATAAGTGATTATGAGATAATAAATTTCTGATGGATTTTTTTAGACCTATTAGTATACAAGAAGAGATGATTCATGAATTTCATTCCACGAAGTGGGTGGTGCATTTGGTTGTGAAAAAATGTATCATGACCATGTCAATAGTATTGGCCACCATAAATGAAACATTAAATTTAAATGTTCATGAAAATATTCTTCAGTTATCAATAGGTGAAGGTTGAGCATCAGTGACCTTATCGTATGCTATATCCATTGCACATTTTGGAATGGATGTTGAAAAATTTTACAATGTATTTTTTTTGTGGGTATCCAAAGGATGATTCAAAAGAATGAATATATTTGGGTTATTGTGGAACACTTGAAAAAGGTAACACATTTCTTCTTATACATGATATTTTCTCAAAAGAATAGTTGAGATACTTATAAATTTGGGAGATTATATATCTGCATAGGGTCCTATTCAGTATAGTTTCAAACCGTTACTCCCATTTGACATTGCACTTCTAGCAGGGTTTACAGACATCACTTGACATAATAGTTTTATTATATAAGATATTCCACCAATTGATAGATTAGTATTCTAGATGTACTATATAGGCACATAAGGATATTCATTAGGTGTGTCTCCTTAACATATGTGGGTATTGGGTTAAGAAACTATAATTTTTGAAGTTTTTCTATAATAATAGATATCATTAATATATTCATATGGTATTGTATGATGATATTTGTGGTATACCATGAATATCACCTCCTTGCTGGATGAAGGAATATGAGTCAGAGTTGTTGGGACTGAGTCTCATGCATGAAGTTTCATTGCCTTTATAGCTATTTCAATTGAATTTGTTTATGGAATGGAGTAAATATAAGTAATATATTGATATAAATTGATGAACCCTTGAGTTTATAATGGGTGATCATGTATTCCATTAGGTGTCTCCAAGATTGTCTCACCATATGATTCAGATGCATGTCAAGTTGGCACCCATGATTGATGGACCTTTGGAGGTTTTGGGGAGAATTGTGTTGTGTAATAATGATTGTGTATTCAATATAGACACATTATTATAAATGATTTTTTTATGTTTCTAGACATCATCAGTATCACTTCGATCATTCTCATGTGATCGATATGGAGGATGTTGAGCTTGATATAGATACATCCTTTAAGGAGAATCCAATATGTGTGTTGTATAATAGAGTGAATTTTTTCCAGTGAATGATTATAAAGATAGTTCATGTATTGTGGAAATATTTCCATGTACATGAGGAATCATAGGACAAAAAAGTGGATATGTTGGCTTAGTGGCCTAATCCTTTCACCTTGAAATCATAAATATAATTGGGAGTACACCTCGAGGAAAATCTATTATAAGGTGGGGAGATAATAAGATCTTAAAATTTTGTAGATATTTATAGAGCCCATTTAGTGGTGCTATTTTACATTTTTTGGTACCTTTTTATTAATAGTTTTGTTATTTTGATGAGATATTGGAGAATTTGGGATGTAGGAGGGCTTGTGGATAGTCGACACATAGTTTTCCCAAATAATTTACACATGCCAGAAAATTGTGAAAAACTAATTATACAAAAATCTCATGGTTGACACACATCATATCAAATCATGTTACCTCCATACAGTAATCGTAATTCCCCCTATGAGGAGTCACACTATTTGGTATAAGGTTAGGGAAAACTGTGCATCGTTATAGGAAATTGTGTGTGCATAAATATAAACCTTGTGAAAATTAAAATTAAATCATTTAAACCATATTAATCCCTAATCATAACCACTCAACCTAAAACTTATAAATTATAATTTTAGATGGTTCTAGATGAGATATAATGTAACGTCCTAGCCCAAATGACCATAAAACCAGTAGCCAGACCAGTGGGTCACATCGCCTCAATCTTGTCTCCCTATACGCTAGATGGTTCCAACTAGAAGAAAGGGTCTCAAGAGGTGATAGTGTGGGGACTATACCCTCATATCAGAGTTCAAACAGAAGGAAATAGTAAGAAATAGTAGAAGTAGTAGATAAATAATAGACAATAGTGGAAGACAAATATTAATAATTTTATAATACTTGACAACACACTTTTATATAATATATGAATTCATGTCATGGAAATTATACATTTCTGAATGCATTAAATAAGGAATCGTGCTTTCAATACAATAAAAAATAATTAAAAGATAGAAAATTACCATGGGAGATCTCCATGAGAATCCTGATCTCCAGATCACTTTTTTCCTCCGATCTCTAGGTATAAGTATATAACAACATGCAAGGTCCAAGGTCCACAATCCTAAGAACCAGAAATGTCTACTCGGGAACCCCAGTGCAATGGTGTCCTTATTAGGGTGTGATATATAAATATTACTAGGCTAGAACAACCAGTGTCAAGCCTTATCTAGAAAATGTAATAAAAATTAAACGGTGTTTCATTAAAGATAGATAATAACAGAACTATATAAATTAACTAACACATGTCCTGGTTCCCATGGGTCACTCAATGCCTATACCAACTTCGGCTCAATGCTGTAATTTCATACTGATCATGCCACTTTAATATATATATATATATTGTAGTAATATATATATATATATAGTTGTGTGTTGAGCAGGATCGGGACATACCACTACCATCTCAATTCTAGGGGAGCTGCCACGGTCTTCCCCAAACCCTAGTCCAAGATCTCTTTAAATCTCATTGTCTATATGGAGATAATTACATGTGGTAAATATAGCTACCACCAACATTTTAACAGAATGTCTTGGGTCTATAATTCTAACCACACACATTTATTTTAATGGATTGGGTCTATAATGCCTACCACCTACATTTAATATAATGTATTAGGGCTATAATGCCATCCACCCACATTTAATAGAATGTCGTAATGCTGAAATCCCTACCACCAACATTGAATTGAATTGAATGGGGATATAATTCCTACATTACAATGTTAATATAATGTCATCATGCTATAATTCCTACTATCCACATGTAAGAAATGTCATGAGATAAATATACCTATCAAACACATTTTAAATTACAATAATTTTCAAAGTTGTAATGTATTGTATAAAGAATTAAATCTTATTCATTTAAAATGATCATACCATATTCATAATATAACCAATCACATTCACAATAATACTTTAGGAAACACATTTTATGTATCTTAATTAAAATCAACAAGGGATTAATAATTTTAAAAACATACCATGAAGCATCGACTTCCCATTTATGTTTTTTTCCACATTTAATTCCACCTTAATGAAGCCATTACATTAAACCGATTTTATATAAGGAAATTCATTTAATGTGTCTAATCCATTCATTTAAGACCTTTTATTTGGTTAGATTCATTTTCCTGAAGGTCATCTTAACCAATTTTCATAAACATGGAAAATTAGTTTAAGGGTCATGTTCGCCATCATAAGTCATGATTACAGTTTTAACCCAAGGTGTGGTATTACCACCCTAATATGTTTCATTTAATGGTTAACCCATTTATATATTTCAAAGGAAAAACAACCCATTAGGTAGAATTCATCCTACTCATGTATTTATATTCAATTTTCCAAAACATGGAAAATTATTCTAAAGCATAGCCATTCTAATTAATCGATTTCACAATTTCACTTAAGTCATCATAAACATGTCATGTTCATTTAGATAACTACAAGGATGTTCATCCTATCATATATGGGATTCCTTAAATGTTTTTTCTCATTCACCTTTACATAACATTGAATATTCATACACATGGAATAAAGATACACCAAGACATTTAAGCAGGAATGAATAAAATTCTAATGATACTGCATTAATTTAAAACTATGCGCAATGCAACAATAAATTAGTTAATGAATTACATAAATTAAAAAGGCATGGAAAGGGACCTTGCCTCATAGTGGAACCAATACATCCACTTTAGCTATTTGACCTTTCTATCTAGAATATGTTACTCTCCTACTTGGTATGCGCGCTTTCACATAATTCATTGACACCTAGACCCAATTCCCACACCCGCATGGCCATGACCATGTGAAAGGGAATCCTTACATATATTCTTATATGCATATACTAGTCTCTACTCACCTATGTATGAAATTTCATATATATATATATATATATATATATAGTACAACCTAGACCCATAAAATTATAAACACTACCATGGATAAATATATGCGTAATGAGGGAACCTATATATATACATATCTATGCATATGCAGCCGAGTCACCCTTGACTTGGCGACTTGACAGCAATAATCAAGGGCCAACACAGTACACATACCATACTAGAATCCTAAAACAATTAATGAACCTAATCCATAAGGATCGTTTCCAGGATAAAAATAGAAAACTATTAGCTCATATATTAAAGACCAAATGAAATGAGGTGAACAACCTTTCCTTTGGTGATAGTCGTCAGAACATGCCTCAAAGGGCCCCGTGAGACCATTCACACAATCTTAGACGGAATGAAAAATGAAATCAGAGAAACCCCCAACCCTAGGGTGTTTGGATGAACCAAAATAGGGAAAAGGGAGGCCATAATTGTACAATGAAGGGAGGAGATAAGAAGAGAGATCATACCATGAACATTCGGATGAAGATCCAGTAGGGATCTAGGCAGAATCAGTAGAAGGAGAGGAGGTCGTAGGTAGTTGTGTCATGCATCGAAAGGAAGAACCCATTGGGCGGTGTCGCGTAGGTCTGAGAGAGAGAGGAGGGGTGAGGTTTATTTTTAGTTTTTAATTTTATTTTTAATTTAATTAATAATAATTAATTTTATAATATCTGGGTATCTATAATAGTTATTCTGTACGGTTTAGAAAACCATGGGCTAACCCTGCGTCCTATAATGAAAAAGTAGAAAACACTGCATGAGCTTGTTAAATGTTTTGGAAAACCATGTGCAGCCCATTTGAAACGCACCTGTCCCCTTAAATAAGGATCGCACGGTTACCCTCAGTGGGCCACATGGTTCAACAGACTGTGCGCCATTATATGTACTTCAAAATAAGATGTTTTTTAGATCGATCGCTCCCACTACTTATCAAGACACCTATTAGAATTAAATGTGCAAAAAAAAATTCTAAAAACATCACAATGAAGTAACCCAACACTCAAAATTATGTTCCATGTCTTCCTTATAAAAACAACCAGTTCAAAAATTGAAAAAGTTAAAAAAAAACTTTTATTTTCATCCAGTTCAAAATGTGGATTGACACAACCTTCCCAATTTAGAACATCTCATCTATGATAATCCATAGGAATTAATGTCCACCTCACCAAACCTATAAGATTCTTGAGGCTTTGTTCAAATGGTAGTGTTGCAATCCTAAAATCCCAATGCACTTGAAGTATTTCATAAGCCTGTATCACATATGTACTTTAAAACCCATAGCCAATACTCTATTTCCAATCGATACACTAGGAAGAGATGTACCCAAGACCATTAAACTAGAGACATGATCACATCATTTTCTTTTTCATGTATTTTTCCCATGGTACTTCCCACCATAGGTTTTAATGTTATGTTGAAAATTATCAAACTGTAGTACAAACCACCATTGGAATTTCCTTATGAGAATGCAACTAAGCATTTTCACTAGGAACATAGAGTGATTTGAAATGAAACAAACGATAAATTATACATCGACCTTGATGACCAAAACAAACTAGACTTTCATGAAAAGAACTAGCCGACACCAACCAGAATCATATTCACCTGACGATGTAATGTAAAATAGTTCCTCACATACTCCATCCATTTAACATGAAAAGGAAGAGTCATGAAACTAAGGCTGAAAAATTCTGGAAGTTCCCGGAATAGACATCCTACATTTTAAATGTTGAACCACAATGACTTATCCCAAGGAATATTTCATTTACAACAAGCACATTCACTGAAGCATACACTCAACACCCGATGAATTTTCTACAATCAATCCATAAAGGAAAACATGCATCCCACGTGAAACACCTTAAGAGAACCACCCAATCAATCCAAACTTCGATAAAGAATTTGATCTACATAATATTGACACTCTATTAGTGCATCAAGGATAAAGACAAGATAGGGGACATGCTCATTGCTTTGTTGAATACACTAAGAGTTTATAAACAAATTCTTGTTAAACACATGAAATTACATGAAGTGAGAAGGGTCGAAACCACCACTAGTTGTATTTCATAGGAAGCAACTTGGCTTCACCCACTAACAAACATCAATTACCTTAAACAAGATGCCTTATGCACCCATGGAATCATGTGATTGCTCAAACATTTCCACCAAAATCTAACCACATACTGCTATGTTTTTCAAAGGCTGTATACACATCCAACGACACTAGAGTCATTCTTCCAATAAATAACCAACATCAAACAACACTTGGAAGCCTCAAACAAATTAAAACATGATCAACCATTTCCAAAAGAAATTTCATGTAGTGTCCATTCTACATGAATTTCCACCATTCCCATATTCGACACGAAACACCCCAACATAGGAGTGTCCTAGTCATCGAAGGGGAAGAATATCAAATATCCCCTCAAAAGTGAACTAGTAAAAAAAATAGATGTGTGATGCTCCTCTGATATACCATAAAAATGTCAAGAATAGATGGGATTTCGAAATCCAAATTGAAACCGTAACCAAAACGACTGACATGTAACAAAACCAGAGTATTTAGAAACACATCCTGAGTATTTGGATGAACATATTACTTTAACAATCAGGTCAACCTACCTAGATATGACACGAGATTTCACTCAAAGGCACAAAACACAAAAATTTAACTAAACTCATCCTAATCATTATTTAATATAACAATCAACATTACCATGTATCTCCACACATACTAGTCGAGGAAACAAGAATGGGTCATATGGCTAAAGAAACAACTAACCTTGCACGATCCATGTCTAACCAGCTAAAAATGAACACCAACCATTAATCAATCCTACAACAAGGCCATGAAAGAATGACAACCCATCTTTACAAGGGTGTCATTGGGATCCAGAATTCTTACAAGGGACAACGACACCCAAACACTACCTAAAATAAGAAAAAAAAGTTACTAGAAAGCCATTCATGTTTATATGTGTGCTATAAACCATGGGTTATCCCCTCATAAGAACACATGTATCTCAAAGAATTTGTTCACGTAAAACAAAATACATCAGATCAATGCCAACAATATAAGCCATCGCTAAAAGTAAAAGAATGCATATGGAAAACAGTGCTGTTTACATTCCAAGTAAACTCAATGTGAACACAATACTACCCACACACGAGGGTTTTACACAGAGGATACCATTACAAGTTCCTTTTCCAATCCCCTTTCCCATTTATTCCCATTTCATCTTTATCCATTTAATTATTTCATTAAAAACATCATGTACAATTTTTCAAAAAAAAAACTCAAGGTACTTGATTTCCAAAAAATTCCCCAAGGAAAAATTAGAATGTTTCATAATCCTCATTTAAATCATTTAATCATTCAATGAAATCCCATCATAAGCAAGAAATTTATCATAATAAACTCCATTTTAATAATCCAGGAAACCTATATGGATTCCAATAAGCTACCCTATGACCATAACCATGCACCCTAATAGTAGGTTATCCATTCATTTTAGATGAAAATTAAACATCTTGAACATAAATAAGCATACATTTCATATAACGTCATGTCATTATATTTTACATGGATTTCATGTTCCAAACTCATGAAGTTACCATATACTTCATGGATGGAAAATTTGATCACCTTTTTGGAAACCAAAATCACATTAGAATTTTCACATGATCACATATGTAAATATAACAATGTAGATAGATGAGTGGACATACACCAACATATAAAGTGCCCATAAACTTTCAAGTTTAGAATTTATCTCCCATTTAATCATGAAAAAATCATCATTGTATTTAATCTTTATCAATGGTTACATTTTATTAATATCCATAAAATATATTTGATTTATTCTCATAATGGATTGAATCTATGGGTTACCCTTTCCCTGTTATAAGGAACCCATACACATTATAATCGAAAACTAGTTTTCGTTAATTAAAAACCCATATTAAACAAGGAAAATCATATCATTATATATAGTAAACATAGAAGGCATGCTAAAGAATGAAAATCATGAAATACTAATAATCTAAGAATGTTATACTAAAAGGAAATCATGCATAAAAATTAACTATGAAGGTTCACATCTAAGCATGTTATTCAAACACCTATCATGGCATAATACTCATTTCACATAGTCAAATGAGTAGGAAAACTACAATGAAACTTCATAGAATTACACTATGCATTTCATTCTTATTTCTATGTGCCTCTTATGATGAATGGAATGAAAATTCCTTTCCATTACAGTTCATGATTAGGAATACATGAAATCAAATAAATCATAAGTTACAAAAATTATAATAGTCACTCTTGGTGAAATCCTATAAAAGGTTACTGCGAACAACATGAACAACAATCCCATCCCTAGTCACTTGGTCATTTCCCATACATGGGGAGATCATTCCCCAACACAGTTGTTAAAGAAGGATCCAATAATTTCTATTCTTTTCTCTACTTACCCAAAAAATAAAGGAAAAAAGTAAACATTTCACTTAGATAGGACTTTTTGCAAGTGGATGCCAAGAAACTTTAAGGGTCTCAGGAGGTGATCATGGGGAGTCTATACAATCGTATCAGAGTTCAAAGAGTATGAAATAACAAGAAAATAAAGATGCATAAGATAAATAATATAATGTAGTGGAGAACATATAATAATCATTTGATAAAAGTTTCCAATGCCCATTTATACAATATATGAATTCATTCCATTGAAGCGATAAATATATGAGAGAAGTAACCTAGGGGAACATGATTTCAATATAATACAAAATATGGAAATGATAGAAAATCACCACAGGTGATCTCTATGAGCATCCCAAGCTCCAGATCGGTCTTTTGATCCCAACTGTAGATACACGTATACAAAAACAACCATGGTCCATGTTCCGCAGTACTGTGAATAAGAAATGTCTACTCAGGTACCCTAGTGAAATGGTATCCAGAGTAGGTTGTGATATATAAATCATAGTAGGATGGAACCACCAGTGTCATTCCATATCTAGATAGTGTAATATAAATTAAACAAGGTTTAGGTATAGAAATATTATAACATAACTGAAAAAATTAACAAACACCAGTCCATGTTCATAGTGGTCACCCGACGACTATACTAGCATCATCACAATGATGGGATGTCAACCTAATCATGTCACTTTAATATATATATATATAGTAGCAGTATATATATATATATATCAGTGAGTTTGGGTGGAACCAGACATACTACTGCCATCCAAATTCCCGGGGAGCACTCACGGTATGCCCCAAACCCAGGTCCCAGAGCCCTTTTAATCTCATGGACAATATGGAGATAATCACTTGAGGTAAATATACCTACATACAACATTTTAACATAGTGGATCAGGGTTGTAATGCCTACTTCCAACATTTAATAGAATTAATCGAGGCTATAATTCCTCCCACCCACATTTAAAAGCATTGCTCAGGGCTATAATACCAACCGCCGACATTTAATAGAATGGTTCAAGTCTATAATACCTACCACACATAATTAAAAGAATGTAAAAAGTCTATAATTCCTATCTCCCATATTTAATAAAATGGCATGGGGCAATAATGCCTACCACCCAAATGTAATGAATGGAATGAGGTAAATAAACATTCCACCCATATTTTTAATTACAATCATTTTTATTGATGTAATGTAATTAGTTGGTTAGTTCCACTTATGAATTTAAAATGGTGCTACCATGTTCATAATATAATAAATCACATTCATGTACAAACATGAGGCAAACCATATTATGTATCTCAATTAAAATAAACAAGGGATTAATATTCTTCAAAACATACTAGGAAGCAAGGAATTTCCATTTATGTTTTTATCCACATTCAATTTCACTTCAAGGACACCATTAAATCTAATCCCATTGATATAAGGATATTAAACCAATATACCTATTCCATTCATTTATTAAATTTCATTTGGTATGAGTCATTTCCCTCGAGGTTATCATAATTTTTTTTCCTAAACATGGAAAATTTGTTTAAGGGTCAAGTTCGCTATCATAAACCATGCTTACTATATTAAACCATAGTGTGGTGTTAACACCCTAATATGTTACATTTCATGTTTAACCCTTTAATATTTTTCAATGGAAGAACATTCAATTAGGTATAATTCATCTTAATAAATTCTTTACACATAATTTTTCTAAATATGTCAAATTGATTTAATGCCTATTCATTCCAATTAATGGATGTACCCATTTTACATAAGTCATTATAATCATATAATGTTATATCAGATTACTACAAGGATGGTCATCAAATCATATTTATGTATCCCTAAACGATTCATCTCATTCACCATGTCTTATTATGGAAAATTCATTCAAATGGAATAAAGAGACACCATGAATTTTAAGTAGGACTGGATAAAATTTTAATGATACTGCATTAATTTAAAACTAAAGGTAGTGAAATAATAAATTCCTTAATGCATTTCATAAAATAATGTGTCATTGAAATTGATCCAACCACCTAGTGGATCCAAGTCTCCCAATTCATCTCTTGGATATTTCTAACTAAAATTTGTTTCTCCCCCACTGGGTATTCGTAAATTCACATACATGCAAGGAAACCTAGCCTCTATGCACACACCCACATAGCTATTACTGCATGCAAGGGGATCCATACATATATTATTATATGCATATACACATCTCCTATCACCTAACCATGCATATTCATATATATACATCGGAACACATATCCCCATATAGGTATAAACACATCCGTGGTTGAGTATACATGTAACGGGGGAACCTCTATATATATATACCTCTGCATACGCAGGTGAGTATCCCTTTACTTGGAGGCTCAAAAACAACATTTTGGGACCAACAAACTTCACAAAGCATAATAGAAAATGTAAAACAATTAAAGAACCAAATTTGGAAGGAGAGAAGCCATGAAACAAGATAAAACCCCCAACTCAGATATCGACGACCAACCAAAAGGAACTTAACTACCTCACCTTCGGTGGAGGTTGTTGGAACAAACATCAAAGGGCCCCGATAGACCAATATATCTAACTTATACCAAAGTAAAAAAGAAATAAAGGACACCTCCAACCAAATGGTGTTTGGATGAAGAAAATAAAGCAATAGGGAGGCCAATAATTTTCCAAGGTAGGAGAGGAGAGCATATAGAATACCATTATGATTTTGACGATGATCCGGTGGAGATCCAGGCGAAATTAGTGGAAGGATAGGAGGCCTTATAGAAGAGTTGTGTTCATAAAAGGGGAGAACCCCTTTGAGGGTGCAAATGTGTTAGAGAAAGGGGATGAGTGATGATTAGTTATTGGTTTTAATTTAATTTTTAAATTAATTAAAAATAATTAAATTTCTAAAATATAGGTATTACACACATTTAAGCAACACAGTTTGGAAAAACATGTACTAATTGTGTGTCCTAAACTAGAGAAGTGGAGAACCCCGCATTAGTTAGTCCCATGATTAGGAAAACTATGAGTATACAATGTGAAATTCATTTATCCACTTAAATTAAGGTTGAAAGATTACCTAAAGTGAGCCATACAGTTTACCAGACCCTGCGCCAACCATTCTCTATCTGATGTACTTCAAAACATGACATTTTTCTGGCCCTACATTCCTAAAACATCTTTATCTACCTGGGGAGACATAATGTGGCTTCAACCAAGTCTATAAACATCTCATTTATGTAAACCAACTCTCATAATTCTATTCTATGGCTTGGTTATAAAAACAATCTATTCAATAATTGAAAAAGTTTATGAACCGTTGTATTTTTTTATGGTTTAAAACACAAATCATTAAATATAAGGCATTATTAAATCAATTCTTGAATAATCCAGGATCTGACTACTGAATATACACCTCTCCCATTTTTTTTCTAGATATAATTATTTATCATCATTTTGGTTGTTATTCTTGAATTCATCATATACTTTGAATGTTTTCATCTTCAATCTTGATATAGGTTGTCTAAATTTTAAACACCATAATACTGATTTAATTATTTTTATGTAATTTGGATTTTATAACTTGCATTATTTTTAAATTTCATATGAAATTTATTTTATTTTATTATGTTTTCCATTATTGATTATTTGGGGTGAATTGAGGGTATTGAAGATGGTTGACCAGTGATTAATAAATTTATTGGATAAATGGATAATATGAATGGGCAATAAAATGTGATTATAGAATTGGATAACTAATTTTTTTGTTGAATTGGTCAATTAAATGGATTGTGAATTGTTCAATTTAATAGTTGTGGAATTGATAAATTAATGTGAGTATGAGATAATTTAAAATTAAAGTTATTATATGTTTTCATTATCCTTAACGAGTATATGGTTTATGTGTTAAAATTAACAAATGGTTTAGTGGTGAAATTTTCATATTTTTTAAATGTGATTATATTGAAGAACCATGTTTGTGGTGATAAAATGTAATGGTATAGAATGATGTGAAATATAGAGAAAAGTGTTAACGATGATTAACGAGGATAACTATGATATATGGGATATATATGTTTGATTAATATGCACATTTGGGAAACTAAATGATGTTCCAAATTACGATATTCGAATGATTTATATAAGATTGTGGGACATGAACTGATTCTCCAATTACCCATATGAGATTTTTTGGTATATGTGGTGTGATACGTGGAATGATTCTCCAAATACTAATGGTCTAATAGACATGAAAATTTAAACCAATGATTTTTTCATTGGACTACAGTTCCAAGTGGTCATGTTATGAAGTTGAATTGAAATGTTAAATGACAACCCTGGTGATATTTTTAATTGTGATTCTGTAAATAACATCTAATGTGGATAGTTCAGACTCTATAGTAGAATGAGGCATGTATAGATGGTATGGGGGTCATCATGAACCACTTGTAATTGGGGATAAAAAAATAATAATTTAATATAATAACTATTAAAATTTATTGATTTTTCATTAATATTTATACAACTTTCTAGAAATTTTTTAACCAGGTATTGTTTTGGATGATGTTTGTGGTGTCCCATAGAGATATACTCGTATCCTACATGGGAAGACTGAGTAGTAACAATATAGACTTAATGTTTCCATGATATAATATGGGAAATACACATATTTTTGATGGATTATATGGGATGGATCATAGATGAGGGAACATGATATTATATCAAGAACCACTTAAGAGTTTTTTGTGTCTTTAATATTCATTTTTCATTTAACACATGACACGTATTTTCAATAATGTATCTACTAAATTAGTTTAGAATATTTTATTATTTATGCAGTCATTATATGATACAAATATAGTTCTAATTTTTGTTATATCATTGGTCTAGGGATTATTTATTTCAGGTATTTTACTACTTTGATAAAGAGGTTATATTGATCCCCTTGATTTATTTGGATTATCACCACTAGTTGGGTAAATCTGGAATGTGGGGAGTCTAACCTTAGTTTATATGGAAAATTAGATCTAGGTACCGATGTGTGGAACTCAGGTTGATAATTCACATATATGACCATTTATATAGTGATTTCTTGGATATGAATAGAAAACCATGTTAAATATTTAGGTTAGAAAAACCATTTTAATCATCATGGATCCTATATAAAGAACCCATTTAGATACATATATTTTCTAAAAAATGTTTCTCACGATTATGTATAATTCCCTTCATATTTTAAAAACCTTTTTGTTTTTGTGTATAATAAATTCTCATAGATGCCCCCAATTTTGTAAGGATATATACATTCAAATTGATGGAAATTCTTCTAAATACATTACATTGTTTTCAAATTTATCAATTTACACATGGAAATATATTTTGGTTTTTCATAAATAGTTACAGTGTTTAATAAAAGTGTAGTGGGAGAACTAATAAATGAATAAAATAACATAAAAAATAAATTACCAAAATTATTAACCCCATTTTGAGTGGCTTTATTGGTTCCTTAAAAATCATAGTAATAATTTTTTCCAATAAATTCCTTTCACATGTCCCTCACGATACCATTAAATAAATTCTCATAAATTTTTATAAAATTAAAAAATGATATAATAAATTACTTTCATAATTTAGATGGGAAATATTTGCATTCAAACCCATATTTTCTGATGTACATGGTTATAAAATGTCATTAGATACACCAAAATGTGAGAAAATATTAAAATTAAATTTATTAAAATCATTATACTTTCAATATAATTAATAATATAATATTATTTTATCATATTTGGATAATAAATCAATAATAAACATTTTCTTATTTATCAAATAATTAATTATTCAAGGGTAATAGAATATACCACTAATTAAAATAATGTATGGGGATGGATGTTTCCTAAAACAAATAGGCCATAAAAAATGTATTATAAAGACCCACAATATTTTTATTAATTAAAATAAACAAATATAATTTCACAACTATATTAATTGAAATGAGAATCCAAATTTTTTAATTATAGATGTATATATTTTTTCTGTCACTATTACTTCCCATTTCAAGAAAATAACATTGTAATTATATTTTATATTTAAGGAATAATTATTATCATAATGAAATGGATTTCAATGTTTTTTAAAAAAATGTACCATATATATGGTATACTCATTGTCTCATCTTGTGAAGGTTCTATCCAGGATGGTATTCCGAATAACAAAGCATTACCACTTAATATAGTAGTAGAGGACATAAGAATAATAGTAGACATAATTACAACATTACCAGAATACATAATAAGAACCACTAATGGTAAACTAGTAATAATTTAACCTTAAGGGTTAGGGATTCCCACCATTATACTATTTAATTTTGTCGATGTATACAATAATTTAATTGGTGTACCACGTAATAATGTAAGTGTACTTAATAATTACTCTTGAACACATTATATTGTCCTTATATTTCTTTGTGATGTATACAATTTTAGCTATGATTTAATATATCTAATATGCAATATTTATTGACTAGAATCTCTAAAAATAATAGTTTTAGTCATCCCTATAATAAAACATTACATGATATTATACCAATTATATAAAATATAAAAATTATAAAAAATGTAAAAATGTAAACAAATAAATCAATATACGTAGTTGTTAAAAAATAAAATAATTTTTTTGTTTTATTATATTAAAAATATACATAGAAATATAAATAACACATTTATTAATACAACAATAAATCATTCATTTAATAAATTTTTTAAAAATATTATATTTAATGATTAGTACATACAATTATTTAATTTCATCTCATTCACATTTTTTAAATTAAATTGTATCTATATAAAAATATATATTTATAGTAATAATAAATCTTAATTGATGATATAGTTTTTATCCCCCATAGGAAAAGTTATATATAAATACATAATAAGTGGATAATAAATTAGGGAAAACATTTATTTAACTAAAATATTAATATAAAAATTATTTAAAAATATATTTTATAATTATAATTAATATATTTACAAATGATACATTAATAAAAAATAGTTCATTTAGTATAATATTTATATTTGATATGATTTTTAAAAAATAAATATTATAATTAAAAGGAAATCGACCACATATTATTCTCATGTGTAACAACCAAATTTAGTTCGTTAAGAAAATAAAATATACATTTTAGACTCATGAAATTGAAAAACATAAAAAGTATTTATCATATTTTAAAATTATAATAAACATTTTGAAATTAGGAAATAGAAATATTTATTTTTCTTGATGATAATTTAAGTTAAATAATTTTAATAATAGGAAAACAATTAATTAATAAAACAAATTTATGTGATAAATACTATTAATTGTAAAAATAATAAAAAATCAAATATTTTGTATATCAATTAGGGAAAGGATTGTAAAATAACCGAGATGGGGAGTTATAGAGGAAAATATTTTAATGTTAATGTAAATTAATTGAAACATCACGAAATTTAAAAATGTTTCATTAAAATAAGAAAAAATAAAACAATTTTCTTATTATTATTAATTATAATGTAAGGGATTAATAGTAAAATGGAAAACATTAATGTTCTATATGGTAATAATGAAAATTGTAAACATTATTTACCAATGAAAATTAGTTAAATATAAATTAATTTTCATATTACTACTAACATGAAATTATTGGTTTGAGACTAAGGAAAATTATGATAGATTTTAACCTTCATCATATATGGAATTTATTATCAAATTCATTTTTGGGAAATTTTTATACATTCTATTGAAAATTATTTTATAAATATAATTTTAGCTATATTCCCAAAAATATTTTTGAAAATATAAATGTACTAGATAAACAGTTAATTAAAAATATTATTCACATTATATCTCTCATTCCATTTTCATTCTAATATTTAATTATTAACACATATTGATAAAATCCAAAAAACAACCAAAAAAATTCAAAAAAGTCAAATAAATTTTCATTAGACTCCTAAAAATATAATGATTGAAGCATATATCAAATTACATAAATCTCTATTTTTTAAATGATAAAAAATATTAGATAAACTAAGATATATATGTTTTATTATGACACAAAATATATAAATTGAATAAGGGAAAAAATTAATGAGGATAATTAAAGAAAACAGATTGTTATGTCAAAGAGGTGCACTATCAGGATGAATCTGTTCTGTTGTAGAGAAACATGAGTGTGATAATGAAAACTAATATGGATGATTTAGAAAGATGGGGATGTGAATATGTAAAATGGGAGAGGGGAAAACATGGAAAATTTCACTCTGTATAAGTAAACAATTTGAGAGTGTTTGTTTCGTTGTGTTTTATTTAAAAAAAATTCATTCATTTTTAAAATAAAAAGGCCAATTAGATTTTTTTTTAATTTTAATAGTGGAATAAAAAAGTATTTTATAAATTCAATAATTATTCAATATTATTTATTTTTTATTCAAAAAACCATTATAAACCTAATTCCCATAATGAATTATACTATAGCAATGAAATTGATTTTTAGACAGAGTTAAAATTCATGTTCCAACATGGATAGACAACCATTTTTAGAAAAGGGATAAAAAATATTAGTGGTAAATGGGTATATGATTTTGTAATGGACATTCCTAATATATTTTTTACCATGATTCAACGGAAAATATAATCATCCATGTCTACAAAATATGGGGCATCATCCAGAATAAGAAAACTATTAAAAATAATATCATGATATACCGTGGTGGTATTCCAATCAGAGGGTCCTAGAGCTTCAATAATAATTTTCCTTTTTTCATTGTCATCTCAACAAAATGTGTATGGAATTTTTAAGGTTATTCATGATTTTTTAATAGGTTATTTAGTCCATTTACAAATAAATATGTACCATGTGTAGGATTTGGTAGGTCTATCATTTATAATTCATTCCATATTTTTTTTATAACTTAATTACATGGAGGATGGACATAAATTATTTAATTTACCTTTATTTAAATGACTATAATGATGTTCCCAAATCAATATAAAATACTATAGTCTCCAAAATGAGTCAACTATAATCCCTAGTCATTAGATGTAGAATACTATGAAAAATTGATAAAATAAATGTTTCAGATATTATATTATTTAAATGAATAATAAAACCTATATATATATATATTTATATATATATATCATTAAATTAAATTATAAATATTAAATATATTTTTATCAGGTAGTACAAACAAATTTTATTTACAATTAAACATAAAAAATTAAACCTATGGTCATAATTATAGTGGTAGGATATTATCTCAATTTCACCAAAAACCTGTAGTTTTTTCACTATTGTGGATCAATGGATCCCCATAAAAGAAGATCATGGTGAACATTTTTTCTTTATTAATATCCAATAAAATATAAAAGTCTAACAATAATAATATGTAAATGGTGGGTATAACCTTATTATGATTTCCCTAAGACATTATAATAATCCTATACACATGTAAAAAAGTTTCAATTATAGAATGTATAAAAAACAAACATATGTAGTTTATTATATGTAAAAAAATAAAATATATTTTTTATAAAAAAATGAAATTATTAAATTTAAAGGAATTACATACTTTTCTTTAATATGGAATAAAATTTTTTATTCAAAAAATTAATTAGATATAAGTATTAAACCCTTCATATATTAACAATAATAGTGTACTCTGTCAAAGAGGATCAAAATAATAATTGAATTCAATAACAAAAAGTAACTGGAAAAACACCAATATAATTAATAATTTTGTATACTAAATAACTAACATTTAATTAATATATAGGGATACCAATCATTTTTATAGGCACTATCACCCACATGTAAATACACTTTCTATAAATTAATTCATAATTTAACAACCCAACACCTAAACATTTCAATTTTATTAGAAATGAAAAATCCCACAAACTAGTTCAATCCAAAACCATGACCAATATTTTAAGAGTACTAAGGTGTGCCATATGTGGATAGTTAGGGATATTTTACTCCATAAAATTAAAATTATCCCAAAATTTTCCAATATAAATTACACAACATTACACATATAGTAATATTTTTTCAAAAAAATAAAATACAGCTTCCCCATTTTGATCCCAAATCCCACACATTAAAAAAATAATAATAATATATGGAAGTATACAAAAAAACAACAATTTATTGTTTATTAAAATTGATAAAACATTAATGGAAAATAATTTATAATAATATCATTACAAATAATTTCCATATTTTTTCAAAAAAACACCACATTAGAAATAAGAATAATGGATATCTATACACACCATAAACAATGAATTATAATTTTTATGAAAATAATGATTCAAAAAATATTTACATTAATTTATCACAAATTAAAAATAATATTCATCATAAAAAATTCATCAACAATTGTAGAACATAATATAATGATATAGAAATAGTTTGAGGACACCTACCAATATCTTTATTCCATGTAATTTTCATGAACCCCCAATATTATTATACTTATGGGTTGAACTACATATCCTAATTAAATGAATCATCTTTAAAAATTATTTCATAAAATTTAATTCCTTTTTATAGATGATCTTATATATATTTCGTATTCTTGGATTGACCCTTATTCAATATGTCATGACCAATGTTATTTTACATAGTTCATATGTGATATTTTTTTAAGCTGCATGCTCTCCATTGGGTGGAAAAGACCATATGTAAAATAGAACAACATCATGTACCTATCCAAATATGATGCATAGAGAATATTCATACTGAGTGTAATTATCTCATATACATAATTACATAAATGTAATTTCTCTAAATGATGATAGAAATTTTGTAAATCACAAAATCAATCATTGAATATGATGTTTTTGAATTATTGTTTTATTGGAAATTTTTTTAAAACCCATTAAATATTTAAAATTTTGTATTTTAATATCTTCAAATTAAATTCCTCAAAACAATTTTCACTCATAAAATCCATTGATTCACCATTCCTTATGTATTATTTCTATATAGAGTAATTCACAAAAAGTTATAACTCAAAGGAAATTGCAGAATATCATCAAGAGGTGTGTCAAAAAATAGAGATATGCCGATCAATTTTATAATCCATTTCCCATATGAACTTTTTAAACCACAATAATAGCATCCATACCTCTCATATTTAATTGGCACCTTCTTATAAATGAAATTTTCTATTCCATAACCAACATATTAAATATCAACCAATTATTTTAATACTCATATTAACCCAAAAAAATTAGTATGTAGATATCTTATTCTCATAACTCTCTATTAATCCTCTAAATTTACTCTCTAATTCCCCTATTAATTAATGTGATTAAAACTATAATTTAAACCCCCAAATATTATTCATATTCTAGTAATTTAATTTATCATCATGTTAATACCAATAAATTAATATTATTTATTAAAAATCCTATCTCGACAATCATCATTAAACCATATGGAATAATTAAAAATATAACATAATTACCACACTCCTAGTAATATTGAAATAAGAAAAATAATTATTTTCCTTATTTTTAATTTAAAAATGAACATTTAAAACTAATTTATTTCACTGATAGCTAAATTAATAAATTGAATCCATGGTACCATTTATTGTATTTAATGAAACGTCGTTGTTATATTTCATTCCATTATAAACAATTTCTACATTACAAAAATTACAAATCCTTATAAAAAATCACCACCTGTAAATTTTTTATGTGAGATTCTATCCTATAATTCATATTTATAATTTTCATGTCTCTACAACAAATATGCTAATGAAATTTACCATCCTGTAAATAATGTTTCATTCATAAATAGTATTTCCATAGGTGATTCACTGAATATCATATCAGGAACAAAATAAATTAATTTTGAATAAGGAATTTGATATGTATTTTTTTAGTATCTCATCAACATAGATTTTGGAAAGACCTTATGAATTTTTATCTATTACCGTAATAATGAAAACAACTATGAAATTTCACTATTCCATGAAAACAATTAACATGTATCCAAAAAACATTTTTTTAGCTTCCCTTTGTGACCAATCATTTTATTTGAAAATCAATTTAATACCCATAAGAGGAAATGATCACCCACATTGACATCCAATTGTCCCTACAAAAAAATAAGTATAAGACAATTATTATATTGGTATTGTAGCAAAATTTTTATAAATAATAAAAATATTTGAAACTATTTCCTTTACTATAACTATAATATAATAAACCATTCCCATTTTCTATGAAGAATATTTGTGATATATTTGAGGTCCTTGGATAAATTCAATGATAATTGACCAGTTTGACTAGCCATAAAACCCCAAGAGTGTCTCCCTATTCACAAAATGTTATTGAGTAGTTGTGAGGGAGTTTGATAGTAGTGTTGGATGACTATATCCTCTATGTTAGAGTAAATTTTAATAGTCAATACCACTATATAAATTTTATGGTATTGTAAAAACCCATAAATATAATCAATGATACAAATATAGTAGTAATATATATATATATATATATATTAGGATGAAATCATGAAAATATTAAAATCAAATCCATCTAGACATGGTAGCATGTATAAAATGACTACATTGTAACTAAAAAGGAGAAAATGACATAAAAAATATACATATATGAATCCTGATAAACAAATCGACCTTCTACTCCCATGATCCCATATAAAAAGGAATTCAAACATCTAATGTTGGTTTCTTCCCTTTATCATAACTTGTATCCATGAAATATTTATGAGTAACAAATGAAATCCTAAATACAGTGTGAGTGTGACTGAGTAGACAACTACTAATGTTTTCTAAAAAAAATAAAATAAATTATTTTATGATCTATCATAGTTCAATATATATAAAAATATAAATATAAATTGGGGTGGACTAGTAAATTCCACATTTTTTAGCCCGTGAAGGATGTTTCTGAGCATAAGAACTTTTATTCATCAAGTGATCCATGCCACATATAATACTCCACTTCTAGTATAGGGAATATATTTTGGATAGAAATATTTTAAATGATAAAATATGATTCTTAAAAAATATTTGGTATAAACAATAGTTACATTGGAATATATTTACATGTTAGGAGAAAGAGAAAATGGAAACTAACAATGTGTTTTCCTTATCATGGGTGTATCAATGTGACATGGGAAAATTGAATTAGAACCACGGTGAGGGAGATCCACCAAAAAACACAAAAGGATTAAGTTATACAAATGGTTGAGGCGATATGACAAATATGGAGGATTGATAGGAAAATTAGTATTAAATTAACTAATGAAAAATTACAATTATATGTAGTTTTAAAAGGGAAATCGATTGAGTCACACTGTAGGCCAAACCATGTTCTAGCCACACCTTCATACTTTATACGAGTACTTAAAATCACATTGATAATGGGAAAGGATTGTAAATACAAGAAAAAACATTTCCTTCTAAAAATACTATAAATTATTGGGATCTTTTAACACCAGAAGATTTTCTATGATGAATTAAAAAATTTAATCTATATGATATCTTACATTGTAGAAAAATATAATCATAAACGAACTCAAAAATAATATTATTTTAACATATATTTTAACACCAATACATTGGAATGACATGAATGAATGAAATTAACTTAATATTAAAATTTTGGTGTCTCATTTATATTAACTGAATTAATTGGATACTAATAAGTTATAAAATAAATTAATAACCAAATGAATTAATAAAATGTGTTAGAAAATAATTTAAAAGCACATAATGTAATTTTATCATAATAAATTAAATAAATTAATATTATTTAAATATGTTAATGAAAATTATATATTTTATATTAAATGAAATGTTTTTAAATTCACCCAATATGTGTTATGTTCATTATAAAAAAATAAAATCCAATTTTAAGAAGAAAATGATATATTTTATTAAAAGTTAATTTCCTTCTTTTTAATGGTACACCTGTTGTAAATCCAAATTTTAAAATTTTCATATGTTTTATTTGAAAAAATAAATTTATATTTTTAAATAGTAATATAATAATAACCTTAGGTCTATTTTTGGGTAATCTTCTAAAAAGTTTCATTTATTTTTGAATATTGAAAAATACTTTATTTTAACAGGAAAATATATTTTCATCAAAATTATATATAGAGTTAAATTATAAATAAAATTTGAATAAAAGAATAATTATTAAAAATATATATAAATAAATACATGATAGTAAATTGGAATAAATTTTAAAAAGAAATTGGTTACAAAAAATATTTAAAGTTGTTGATCTTTTCACATTAAAAACGATCTTTTTAATTATGTATACTAGATTAATTTTAAATAAATTTTTAAAAATTATATGAATTGAATCATAAATATATTGTTTCCATATTTTAAATAATAATTTACTACTTATGTTGCAATATAAAAATCATTTTTGGGTATAAAATATTTATTGTGATAAAACAATAATTTACCGTAGTATAAGTAAAATAACAACAAGGGATAATGTAAAATAGTAAAAGTTTAACATAAATAAAAATTAAAACATCTAATGATTTTTTGATGTATTTATCAAACCTAAGAAGACTATAAAATTTTGATTTTAATCAAAAATCATGGAAATTAAGACCACCTCAAAGTGAATGAATTTTAATATAAAATAATCATTACTTTTATCACTAAAACCCACCTCTACACGATTATAAATACCAAATATCACAACCCTATTTTGATTAATAATCCTTCAATATCCTCAAATACCTTCCAAAAAATATCCTCCTCACTCTTCTTATATCATTTTTCTTATTTTCCCTGAAAAATTTAAAATTTAAGGTCCTCATGTGTCTCTCAAGGAGGAGATATTCAGTTTCTAAATTTCCCAAAAAAACCTCTTAGAATTTCATTACACCTTCAACATTATCCTAGCCACCGTCATCTATCAAGGAATTAAAACTACATAATAACATATTCACTAATGTGTTATTATAATAATTTCATATATAATATTCATACCTTTTATTACCTCCTCATATTTAATGGAATGAATATATTGCTAAAATTAACCTAGTTAGTCATCTCTATGAATAATATGTTTGTAAATTTTCCATTAAAGATTTAATTTTTCATAATATAACTAATTATCCTATTAAATAAAGTTTTAATAGGTATATAATTACCTATATCATGTTCTGGGACAAATATATATGCATTATATAAAATAAAACGAAACAAGATCAAAATGTTTATAAAAACCACAAAAATATTCAAACCATTTACCACTAACGTTTTATCAAATGAAACATCCTCATATAAGAAAATAAAATTAAATATGGGACCATTCAAAATTCTAGGGTATGATTAATATTATTTAATTCCTCTTTTGGTGTTATTCCATTTTACAAGGACATCCATAATTATAATCCAGAGAACCGATCATGACACCATCAAATGAAAACACTAAAAACAATGAAATTCATGGAATACTATTAATTAAAAGGTCATAATATGTAATAAATTATAATATAAGGTATTATTATAAATTTTATGGATTTTAATGAATTTATAACATTATTCAAAACATTATACATGAGTTTTATGTACACAATGTTAAATGTAAGTATGGGGTAAGGATATATAATCTAACTTTTTTACTTCTATGAGGTATTTTTCTTATTCACAATTATTTCTTATGAATGGTTTATATACACATACCATTGATATATAATACAATGAATCTAATTATATTCAAGTAATTAAATGTTTCATTTCAAAATTATTAATTTTGTGGTACATATGATTCGATTGATTATAATGTAGTAAGGGAATTCATAATCCAATTTCAATTACATGGGTTAAACATTTAATTCCTTGATTATGTAATACAAATATTATTTTAATGGAATTATGAATATATTATCTCATATTTACACTCAATTTTTTGGGTTTATATAGATAACACATAATTTATTCATTTTTAATGATCAAACCAATTTATGATGGTGTTTCTTTTAGAAAATAACATTGTTTATTTTCCCCTAAAACAACCATTATCTTCCATTTACAAATTTTATTTAATTGTATCTAACATATTTTAAAATTCTCCCATAGTTTTTTAATGATATTTTTAATTATGATGAACTTTTTTTTTAAAAAATCAAATGTTTATTTAATTTGTTTCTATATATTTTCTTTGAGAATATTCAATAAAAATATAGAAGTAATGTTTTTCTAAATTATAAAGCTTGAACATAATTTTCCATCATCATGAAGCCTAATTTTTTTGATGATTAATTTAAATTTCTTAATGTTTATCTTAAATGAAAATTATTTCTTTTAATATTTTATAGTATTTTAATCTTATATACTTTTTAAAGGGAAAAGTTGTATTTTACAAAATAATTTTACAATAATATCATTTAATGTATTATCATCTATGAAAACATCGAGTAACCACTATGATTATTTCTTATATTTGATTAATTATGTGTCACACATACATATGAGAAATCTGTAATGGGCGCGCCTAGATAGTTCTCCAATTCATTGGGTATTATTTTAATCTCATAATACATCATGTTAAGATAGGGAGTATAACTAATTCTATTATGGGACTTTTCCACCTTGTGATATAGTCCTAGAATTTAGCTTTGACTCATTTTTATTTCATGTTATATGATATTGTAGAAATTCCATGTTTTATGTCATGACCCCATTATCGCATTGTCTGATTATTTTATAACACATTTATTATGATCATCTACATATTATATCATGAATCATGATTTTATCAGTTTTTATATATAGTATAATTTAAAAACGTTTGGTTCATGATCATGTAACATTATGATCATCTTATGACTTCATAGGATCATGCTTTGATTACTCTTCTTCTTACCCATACTGAGAATCTTATCTCACCCCTTTTATGATTTCTTTTTCCGATGTTATGAGTAATGATGTTAATTGAACCATGTCTAGAAGTATTTCACATGGAAGATGCTGACTACATATTTGATAAAGTTTGGTATAGTGGGAGATAATATTGATATTTATGATAGATTACTATATAAACCAATTTTGTTTTTATTTTTTCATAATTATATAAAACTCTTAACAAAAAAGGTCCATTGGAATATATGTGTTCCATTAATTCCTTTCGATGATGAATGTTTTCAAGGTAAATTTTGGGTACCATTTGTCAGTATCAAAATCCAGAATATAATGTTTCTATTTTTATCACCATTTCTAGATGTGGGTATTCATGGTTATTATAGATGGTTTCATATAATAGTTTAGACATCTTTGGATATTATCGTGTTCTCCTTTTTTATTATTTATTCTTATGGATATCCACAATGGTTTATAATTTTCAAGTTGATCATTTTTTAATTGTCATAGAAACTCCTCTAGAGGATCTATGTTATGAATTTTTAAGTAGACTAGTGGTATTTTTGGAGACATCCATTTTTAGGTAATATATTTCGAAAAAAAACCACCCCTAGGATGGGTGAAAAAACATTGAATTTAGAAATTTCATGGTAATTGATCCCACAATTTATGAGGGGATAAGGTGAATCACATACCACTAGCATACATAATAACTAGGTTATTATAATTTTTTATTAAAAATTAACTAAAAGATAATGGTTATGTTCATTTTGGAAAATATTTTTTATAGATATCCATGAAATTGGAAATTTTTCATTGATAAAGTGACTGCTGTTATTTAGAAATATTTTCACAATTTTTGGGATCCATATATGACCACGATAAATACAATACTATGGGATTTTATTTGATTAATAGTGGTTTATTTATATTTTGGAATCATATATTATTTATTCTATGTCTTTTTTGGGATCCAGGTTATTTAAGAAAATTATTATAATATCATGGAGATTATGTTGTATATTAAATAACATTATTGTAATGTGATATTATGAGTAATTTATGTTATTTCTGTATAAATATTAAAAATTATCTTTGAAGACTATGCGATAAAATACTTCTATTTTTTGTGTTTCACTTACAGTCTAGAATAGTTTTTTTGAATTTTAGAGATAATTATTTATCTAATGATCTATGTTTTATATGGGTATTACTATTGGGTTTTTTGATATTAAATTAGTTTTTCAACATATAATGTTTTTATTGTTTTTAGAAAATTATTTCCTGTACTAACCATTTTTTTAATTAATACATAATGACAAAAGAAATATATTGTTATATTTTTTTATTAACAGATCAACATAAGATGTTTCTATTTAATTATGTCTAAAACTCATAGTCCTCATTTGGGGTAAAATATGATTATATGGTGGAAATTTATTAAATTATGAAACTATACTTGTCTTGTATGTATATTTACTCATATTCATATATAGTGAGGTATTTTTATACCTCAAATATATGAAAATGTTCTAGAAAAAATATTATTCATATTATTTTCATTCCAAGAAGTCACTTTCATATTTAATCCATTAGCTATTTATGGTTTTTTGATAGAATACTTCACGATGACTTTGTTATCTATGACATACCATCAAGATTTGATTCTTTTGTTTCTATTTTATGAAAGAGTTTTCACATTCAATTAATGTTCTCTAAATCATAATCCTACTTATTTGGTGATCTTACCCTTTTAATTTCCCACTATTTAAGTGGAATTTTTATTTACCCATTTTACGATAAGGGATTCCCAATGGTGTTATTTTTTAATATCCATTTTTTATTTTCATAATCAATTTCAAATATGCAATGATAATTTTTGTTGAAATTCACTATCGTGTCAGAGAGGTATCTTAGTGATTGGATCATCCCCCAAATATCCATCATGGTCATAATGTGTTCCATGTTTATATCCTGAGGATTTATATAACTAATCCTTATATACATTGAACTCAGATATTTACTGGTGGAGATATATATTTCTTATAAATAACAACATTTATGTATTCTATATTGTATAGATTGTGTTCCACTAAATAACAATACTCATCTGGTTAATTTATTGTGGAAAAACCAACAATTTAAATAAGCTATGTGGGAAACTGTAGATGTGAGGAGGCATATGTATGACCATTTTTTTATATCCAAGTAATAAATTTATATAGGGAAATTTCTGTTAAGGGTGTAGAATCTCACTCCCCCAAATTTTAATCTATGCATTTTTCTTTAGCAAAAATTATAAATTTGATCTATTTGATCTCTATCTTTTCACAAAACATTGATCTTGAGTGAACTCAAAAATATTAACATTTTAACACAACATTTATCACTTAATAATTGAAATGATGGGAATAAATGAGATTAACTATATTATAGAGTTATATTTTTCACATTTTTATAAAATAAATTCATTGGTTTCTAATTAATTACTATTGAAAATATTAACCAATTGAACATACATGATGTTTTATTATAAAAATACTTATTTTTATGCTCTCAAAAGAATTTTATTACCATAAATTAATTTAATAAATATTATTGAAACATATTAATGAAATTTATATATTATATATTCAATAATTTTTTTTAAATTCATCCAATAAGTAACAGAGGATGAAGACAAGAATAAAATCCAATTATAGGCATAAGAGCTATATTTTTCAAAATGATAATTTACTGCTTTAGTGCCTAGATCAGTGTGAATCACTGAGGGGGGAAGGGGTGATTTAGTGATCCCATTTTATCATTTTACTAATTTATTCTTTTCAATTAAAAATATATGACCGGTTAAAGTCTCGATCCACTCTTCTTGTGTCTCTCCCCCTTACCTTGAATGATGTTGTAAATGTAAAGGATCTGAACAAAAGGATTTACAAGGATTGGTTCAAATACCTTCTCTATTATGTGTTGGATATTCTCCCAAACACAGATTCACCACTATAATTCAGTTAGTAATTACATTGGTTGATACAGAGCCCCACTATATCTCTCCTGAGTCCCATAAGATGTTCATTATACAGCTTCCCAAAGTGTTACCAAAGTCCCACTTGCCTGCTTCAAAGTCCCATTGGAGACTTCTTATCCTCTCAAAATTTTATAGGGGTATTCTAGCACTCGATTCACATGAGAATCATCCTTATATATGTCCTTTATTTATTCACTTTAGACGATAATCTTCTATCTTCACACAGGCTTATTAAATCACACTTTCCTGTGAATCTCTTCATGGAACCTCAATAACATTTTGTAAGGTCTATTGGCCTTGCTCAATATTTTTGATCAATTAAGTAGATTAGTTCACATTCTCAATAATGCTCAGAAAATTCTTTCTTCTTCTAAAGAAGACCTGGCCTCACTTATATGTGATCCAATGGTTCACACAACTTCTTCAAGAATATAATTTTCAAGAATAATCTTGCACAATATCACTAATGTCTTTATTCTTCGATTCTCAATTACTGAAAACTTAGATATAAGAGCTTATATAATAAAATATAGATTTTTTATTAGTACTCATTCACTCCATGCATGTATTTCATGGGATCCAATACTTATTGTATTTGGATATCTCAATTTATTATTCTTAGTGCAACTACTGAATTCACTAACACTTCTTTTTGTTCTCTTGGAAAGAATCACATACACTTATGTGATTAGTCAAACCATGAGGATCTTCTCACTTGGTATCTTCTGAATTAATTATGATTTATGCATGAGTTTCATGGCATTGCATCATATTGTTGACAAATGTGCACTAGTAATCTTGATTCTCCATTTAAGTGTATTCACGTGTGCATGTGAATGCATGCTTGCACACACAATAATTTTCTTCTTTGTGTTAAAACCTTTAAGGTAAAACACTTTGATTAGACACAGAAAATCTCGTCTCTTTCTCCATTGCTCTTTATATTCTTCCAAGGTTTAAGCACACACACACTTAATATTTTTAGTTGGGGTTCAAAGGGTGTGTTTTCTTTTTTATTTCCTTTTCCTTATTCACATGTTCACACACACTTTTTTCGTATGTTTTCATGAACATGAACTACACCATGCATGCAACCTTTTTCTTCTTCATGTAAAGCACACACAATTTGAATGGGTGTAAGGATGGTGTATGTGTGAGTTTTTCTTCTCAATATATTATCAAGGCCTCAACCTCATTCATGCGATACTTTTTGTGAAAACCCAAGACATAAAGTTCATCTTCTTCGTGTAATACAGGAGGGAATGATTATTCTTCTTCATGCAAACCTGGGATCACGAGTTCTCCTCCTTTGCACGTAGGGTGCTCGAGAGTCTCTTTTGTAGAACCTGAGATGTTCATGGTTTTGTCTTCAAAAGTGAAGAAACGGTTGCAACAGCACCGGTTGTTTTACCTATAGGAATCCTCACAAAGAAAGAGTGAGGGTTCAAAGAACCTATGACGTGCTTGTGGGAAATTCTCATAGGGTGTGTGATTTCCTTCATGAACCAGGGGGTTCTTGATTATTCTCTTCATGAAAGGGATTCACGACTTCTTTCATTGACCAAGGGGTTCGCCCTTTTCCTCCATAGAAGGGATTCATGGTACTCCATTATGAAAGAGATTTGCAGAAACCTCCTACATTTCACGAACCAAAGGGGTTCACGGTTGATCTATTTCATTGGAGAAACAGGAACACCTTTCTTCGAGAATGGAAAAAACTCTTCATGGCTTGGGATCCTCCTTTTAGAGGTGAGGAGAACCTTCAAATCCACTGGGATCAAATATTTTAATGCCTGAGATATACAGAATTTTGAAATAATCAAACACAGATCAGGATATGGTTGTAAGTATCAGTTTCATTCTTTTCAATGTAAGCACCTTATTTCTCAGTGCAATCCTCACGTGCATGCATTTTCAAACACATGAAAATATTTTCACTGTACATCGAACGACCATTGCACCCTCGTAAACATAATTTTCCTTAGGCTACTTCAAATTTTTTTTATTTAAATGCAAGAATGATATATTAAATGCCTGAATGTGTTCGGTTTGTCCAGACGATCTAGAAGAGATTGTAACAAACTCAAACGGTGGCCGGATTGATGTGATCAGTGTTCTGGAACTTCATTGGTTCGTGGGAGAAGCTCGAGTTTCCAGAGGTTGAAGATAACCTCAGTGCCTCTCCTTGGATGTTGGATCACCTTAGATTAATCACAGATGACGGTGATTATAATGCGAGATGCAGGATGAAGTGTGCATCTCAGATCAGATGCAAGATCAAATGAATGGTCTAGATCATATCTGTGTTTATAAAATTTCACCCCACATCAAAATAATTCATGGTTTTATCACTATTTAAATATCAATTCACGGTGGCTTTAGCTCAGATTACACCACCTCCCTCCACAGTACTACCTCGTACCGTGTTCACCCTGCAGGCACTCTCTTAGCACACACTCTTCTCCTTGGGTGCACACCTAGTGTCCACATTGAATGCTTGCATGCACGGGCTGATCACCATGCATGCTCTTTCAAGCTTATACATGGCCAGCATGTGAACCTCTTGTAGTCTCGCATCGAGGGATTCCCCTTGGGCATGGTAGACCCTTGGGTCCTGAATATGCCTTGGTTGATGGCTTCAGCTGGCATTCAAGATTGTGCATAATATTTTGGTTAATACATATACTAAGTTGTTAGTATAAAAACCGAGTATTAATTTCTCCTTAAAATTACACACCATACATCTTCATTCAAAGCCCATGCATACCTTATTTTTTTTCTTCAACATCAATCATCATCCATTCCATTCCTTTTAGATCATAAATTTCAAATGATCTTCAATATGTTTTATACAATCATTGATGATGCATAGATCATTTGTTAATTCCTCATGCATTAAGTCATTATTCATAGACTTCATCTTTGTAATGAGTGAAGTGTTCTCTTTAAAACACATGTATACTTATTTTAGGATCATCAAAAAATCATTTGATATTATTCACAAACTTCATCTAATTGGGAGTCATTGGATGTATATTATTTCTTCTCATGCAATTGTTTATTGCATGTTCTTCTTCAAGTGATGTATCAATGTATCACCTTGATACAAGTATTGGAACATAAGACCATTTCTATGATCATCAGAATTATATCCTCTTTGAGAATTGATCAAGTGTAGTTTTCAATGCATTGAATCAACATCAATTCTCCAAGGGTTCACCATCTTCTTCATCAATACCTTTCTTTCAAATATTTACATTTCATTGAAAAAAATTCAACTCTTATGCACTTCAATCCATATTGACAACACATTCAACTCTTATTCACTTCAATCTCCCCCTTTGTATTTTGTTGTCAATATTACCTAAGCACACATTTAATGGGTAAATATGTGTGCCAAAAATTTCTCCCCCATATTGGCAATAATATGCAAAGGTGTAAGTGATGTATCTTCAAAAACATGTACTCTTCCCTTTGAATAATATATTTTTGGAATGTTTCTGAGAGAGGAATGATGTCACATGGTTTACATAGAATAGAGCCTTTAGTTAATCAACTCTCCGTCTACATGGGAAAAAAATATGTTGAAAACAAGGCAGATATGTCCAAGGTTTTCAGTGATGTCCATAAACCACTATACATATGAAATCATGATCATAATGTATCACCTCTTATTCTTGGGGTTGGAAACAATCAGATTTATCAATGAAATGCTCAATCCTGCACATACTTCACCAAACATATTAAAAGGTTCAAGTGAAAAGGTAAAGCTCCCTCTTTCATCCCATTATTTTATCAATCAAGAACTACCCATTAATTGATATGATAAATAAAATTATGACCAAAGGATGAAAATGTGTCTGGAATACCTCATTTTCAACTTCTTGAGATGATTTGAATTTTAAAATTTTCACTAAAATAATCCTTGATATCATCTCCTTACTATTTTTTCTCTCCTTAAGGGGTGAACTCTCATTGAATTACCTTGGTGGAGAATATCAATAGATAATCTTAAAAAAATGAATGTTGATAATCTTCCACTATAGATCACTTCAACAAATTATAAAATCATGAATAATGAGTTCAACATATATTTCTCCACTTTTCTCATTCAACATTCATTTAAGAATGGCCTTCATCTTCAATTCCAGGCAATGTTAGCACACATGTATAAAAAAAGTATAAGGGAATAATATGGAACACATGTGATCTTTTTAATAGAAGCACTGGGGATGGGAATTTTTTATTAACATAAGAACTCCTTTCATTCTAGATGTAATGTGTCCGGTACACTTCATGCTGATGTCTCAGCTCAATTAAGAATTTTGATCATTCTTTGTCTGTATGGACCCTTAACATTCACTCACCTTCATCTTTTGTGGATTTTTCGCCTTTACATCTGCCAGTAGTGAATTAGTTTCCACTAGTGCATGTTCTTTAATTTTTAGAATCTTCATTTGTCCCCGTAAAGTAGATATACATTTGTTTACATGATGTCCAGCCTTATTGCACCATCCTCATAGCAGTGGTGAGACACTAGGGTTATCATGTGCTGACAACCGCTCTTGAAATTAAAATTTTCCTTCATGTGGATTGACTTGTTTCCCTTTCTCCTTTTCATTAGCTAGTACTTCATCTTTATCTCATTGCAGGTCTCTAGTAATTTTCTACTGATTCGACCAGAAAACTGAACACTCCTTCTTAACATTTTCAAAATTGGATCTTCCACATGGATTCTACATTGTCTTAAAGATACCTATTTTAGGCAACTTATTATCCTTAGGAATGTCTTTAGTCAATCCCATCTTCTTCTGAATTGATTACCCTTTTAGTTTCATCTTGATTTCATTCATTTCAATGGCTTGTTTGTAGTGATCCACAGTATGGCCTTTCTTTCCATAGTAGAAGCATCTTTTTTTTGTTGGGATGAAATTATGAGAATTCATCTTATACTTCTTCTTGGGAATAGTTTGTTTTAAATTTTTCCTGACTTTGGTGTTTTTTCATATTCTCAATAGAATACTTTTCAACTACAGTTTTTTTCTCATGCCTTTGTTGTGGTCTATGCTTCTTATAAACATATTATTGAGGCATGGTAGGACTAAAACATCACTCATCATAACACTGACCACCTCTATAGTAATTATCATAGAAGTATTCAAGATATCCAAATTCGTTCTTGATGGAAATATTCTTCATATTCTGTGTTTTATTCCTTTTATTTGCTGGATGATTCATTTCTTCATATGTAGATTACCTGAATGCAGGCCTTGCAAAATTTTCATATGCTAAAAAATTCTGCCAACAATCATTGGCCTGATGTCCAAAAATCCAACAACAACAAAAATAGCCGACAAATATCCTTCTATTTCTTGAAGTATCTGTATGTATAGATTTAGTTCATTTTGGTTTCTGGAATTATATTTCTTTAATAGGAGAATCCATATAATTGTTTCTATTCTTAATCATTCCTGAACCCACCCTTGAAGTTTTGATGGATGTATCAACATTTTTATCAATCCGTATATTCCCAAATTTTTGTTTGGAACCTGTACTTGTTGATGAATGTTCATTATTTGAAACAGAAATAACTAGGCTATGGGATTCCTTTTTCTTGTAGGATGTTTCCATTTTATTAGAGGATGATTTGATATTATTCTTGGAATCATATTACTCAATGCATTCTTTAGTGACATCATATATTCTTTCATTTGATTGGGATGTTTCAGCTTGGGTTGATTGCTGATTTTCAATCTCACCTACAATTATAAACATTTTATGTTGAGAGAGTTCTACTCATCCTCAACTAATCTTAGATTACTTTTCCAATTCTCCTTCTACATTGTTATTTTTTCTTCATTCACATTTCTTAACTGTTGAAAAGAGATGTCAAGCACCTTTAGCATGTTGTCTTTGTCTTCTAGTTGAGAAACTTTGACGACTATAGAAACTTTTGGTAACTTTTTAAATGCATGGAATGATTCTACAAATAAAGTATCAAAGAATTATTTCTCACAAATACTTCCCTGCAATTATTCAGTAACTTGAGCATGTCTTCCATTGCGAAGAGAAAAATCTTCATCCTTTTCCTTCACTAGTTTTGTGAGAGTGTTGGATATGCCTACCCTTTTAAACAATGCTTCTTACATGGAATTAGATTCTTCTTTTAGCAGTAATTTTTCATCATGAAGAGCACTAATTCACACAACAATGTGTCTTGACACCTCTATAGGGACATTCTTTAGATGATCATTGTGTACAGTTTGAAGATAGATAATTGATATATCATCATAATTTCTTGATAATGCTTCATCAGAATAATAATTAGTATTATCACATGTTGTAATGTTATGATTACCTTTAGTATAAGGTGACTCTCTATTTGCAGTACGATTATTCTTCATCTTCCTTTCCTATTTCTTCTTTCTATTTTTTTGAGTCTTGGAAAAAATTTTCATTTGATGTTTCTCATTCATCTCCTCAAATCTACACTTCATAAAGACTCACTTGGATATTTTAGAGGTAACCTCTCTCTAATATCAATTGAAGTGCCCAGATCAGTGTGAAACACTGAGAGGGGGAGGGGGTGAATCAATGATCCCTTTAAATATTTTTACTAATTGATTCTTTTCAATTGAACCTCTATGGATGGTTAAATCCTCGATCCACTCTTATTGTGTCTCTTAGCCTTACCTAGAATGATGTTGTAAATTTAAAGACACCGAACACAAGGATTTACAAGGTTTGGTTCAAAGACCAACTCCATGTTGTGTTAGTTATTCTCCCCAACATAGATTCTCCAATATAATTCGGTTAGTAATTACAATGGTTGAGACAGTGTCACACTGTATCTCTCCTGAGTCCCAAAGGTGGTTCTTTAAACTGCTTCCAATAGTTTTACCAGTGTCCCACTGGCCTACTTCAGAGTCCCACAAAGGACTTCTTCTCCTCCCTAAATCTCATAGGGATCTTCTAGATCTCAATTTACATGAGCAGATTCCTTCTTTAAGTTCATTCTTGATTCACTGTAGATTATCTTCTACTCTCTTTAGAAAGTCTTGCTGAATCAAACCTTTTGTGAATATCTTCAAGGATCTTCAACAATCTTTGTTATGGTCTGCTGCCCTCACTCAGTATTTCTGATCACTTGAGTTGATCAGTTGTCAGTCTCAACAATGCTCAAGAAATTCTTTCTTCATATGATGAAGACATGTCCTCACATAGAATTGTGAAAATAGTGCACAAAAATTCTTCAAGAATATAATATTCTATAATAATCTTGAACAATATCACTAATGTCATTTTTATTGGATTCTAAATTATTGAAAACTCAGATAGAAGTTCTTCTTTAATTCAGTCTGGCTTCAGTCCCAGTACTCATTCACTTCATGGATAGATTTCATGGGATCAAATACTTCTTGTATTTGGATATCAAAACTTCTTATTTTTAGAGAAACTAATGAATTAACTAACACTTCTCCTTGTTCTCTTGGAAATAATCACATAAACATATGTGATTATTCAAACACTAATGATCATCTCACTTGGAATCATCTAAATTAATTATGCTTCATGAATGAGTTTCATGGTTTTGATTATTCTTGTTTACACACATCCACTAATAATCTCGATTCTTCTTTTAAGTGTCTTCACGTGTCCATGTGCAGGAATGCATGAATGAAAAATCATTTTCTTCTTTGTGTGAAAACCTATAAGGATAAAACACTTTGATCACACACACATAATATCTTTCCTTTCTCCTATCCTCTTTCTCTTATTTTGGGTATTTTCACACACATAATTGTTCTTTTTAACTGTGGTTCAAATGGTGCATTTTCTTTTTATTTCATCCTCCTTTATCACATGTGCACAAACACATTGTTCTAATGTTTTCATGCACATGAACTCCACCATAATTTCACCCTCCTTCTTGTTTAAGTAAAGCACACACAACCCGAATGGGTATGAGGATGGTGTATGAGTGTGTTTTTCATCTCAAGATCTTATCAAAGCCTCAACCTCATGCATGTGTTCCTTTTTTTGAAAACTCAAGGCATTATGTTCTTCTTCGTAGTGAAAAATGGGAGGGCATGGTTCTTTTTCTTCATGAAAATTAGGGAGCATGAGTTCTCCTCCTTTGCGCTGAGGGAGCATGAGAGTCTCATTCACAGAACCAGAGAGGTTCATGGTTCTGTCTTCTCAAGGGAAGAACAAGGTTTCAAGTGAACCTGTTTCTTTACCTATGGGTTAATCCTAACAATGACACAAAGAGGTTTCAAAGAGCCTATCACGTGCTTGTGGGTAATTTGCACAGGTGGTGCATGTTATTTAACGAACTAAGGGGTTCACGGTTATTCTCTTTGTGAAAAGGATGCATGACTTCTTTCATAAACCAAGGGTTTTCTCTTATCCCATGCACAAGGGATTCATGGGACTCCTTTATGCCAGAGATGCATGAAAAGATCCTACCATTTGAAAACCAGAGGGGTTCATGGTTGCTATATTTTATAGGAGAAACAGGAGCACCTTCGTTTGAGAATGGTAGAAACCTCTTTACAGATTGGGCTCCTCCTTTTATAGGCGAGGCATGTGTTCAATACCACGTGGTTAAAATAATTGAATTCTTGAGATATATGACGTTTTTTAATCTTTAAACGTGGATAAATATATGGCCATAAGTCTCAACTTATTTCTATTCAATTTAAACTCTTTATTTCTCTATTCAATCCTCATGTGCATGCATTTTTTAACGCAAGAAAATCATCTATCTGTACATCGAACGGCTAATGGACCCTTGGAAACTTTTTTTGCCTTGGGATCCTTTGAATTTCATTATTTCAATACATGAATCAAAGTTTTAATGCATTCATGTGTTTGATTAGTTCAGATGATCCAAACAAGCTTGGAACGACCTTAATCGACTGTCGAAGTGATATGATCGGTGTTATGGATCATCTCTGGTTCACGGGAGAAGATCGAGTGTCCAGAGGTTTAAGATAACCTCGATGCCACTCCGTGGACATTAGATCACCTTAGATTAATCATGGACGATGGATATTATAACACGAGATGCAGGATGGAGCGTGTAGCTATGATCAGATGTCAGATCATAATAACAGCGCAGATCCCATTTTTGTTTTTAAAATTCCATCCCACATCGAAATAGTTTACATTTTTCTCGTCATTTAAATATCAATCTGCAGAGGCTTCAGCTCAGATTACTCCTCCTCCCTCAACGATATTGTCTCGTACAATGTTCACCCTACAAGGGAGCTCCTAGCGCCTACTCTGCTCCTCGGGCATGCACCTAGGGCCCACTAAGCATGCTTGCACGCATGGGTTGATCACCCTGCATGCTCCTGATGGATTATTCATGGACCACTTGTGCACCTATTGTGAGCAGGATTCGAGGCCTTCCCATTGGGAATGGTAGACCCTCGGGTCCTGCATATGACTTGGGTGAGGGCTTTAGATGGACTTCATGATTTGTCCTAATTTTTTGGTAAAGGCATATATAAAGTAGTTAGTATAAAAACCATGTATGATTTCTTCCTTAAACTGCCAAACCATCCTTATTCATTCAAATCCCAAGCATTCCTCATTTCTTATTCTTCAACATCAAACATCATTCATTCCATTCCTTTTAAAACATAAATTCCAAATGATCTTAAATATGTTGTTTTGATCGAATCATGGATGATGCATGGATCATTTTTTAATTCCTCATGCATTAAGGCATAATGCATGACCTTTATTGTTGCAATGAGTGATGTGTTATCTTTAAAACACATGTCTGCTTATTTGAGGATCATCTAAAATAATCATCTGATTTTATCCACAACGTTAATATAATTGGTATTCATTGGATGTATCTTCTTTCATCACATTCAATTGAGTATTGCATCATCTTCTTCAAGTGTTTTAACAATGTATCACTTTGATAAAAGTCTTGGAACATAAAACCGATTTTACAATCATCATAATTATACCCTCTTGGAGAATTGATTAGGTGTTGTATTCAATGTTTTGATTTAGAAAAAATTCTCAAAGGCTTCACTAAATTCTCCATAAATACCTTTCATTCACATATTTACTTCTCGTTGAAAACAAATGCAACTATTATGCACGTCAATCCATATTGACAAAAAATGCAACTCTTATGAACTACAGCTGCATTTTGATAACTCACATAATTTATATCTAAATATTCATTGTTTTATAATTTTCAATTGAAAAAATAATTTTAATGTTTCAAATTGGAATATCAAAATATCTTAGGGTGAATTTTTGATATTTTCCTAACTAGTATCTATTTTATTTTATGTTGAAAAATAATTAATTTTAAAAGAAAACATAATTTCTATATAATATATTTATATAGATATATTATAGTTGAAAATTGTTTTAACATATAATTAGTTCAATTATAAAACATAAAATCAAATTTAGGTCATTGAAATAAATTTCACATTTTAATTTTATGTAAAAACCAATAGAATATAAGAACATTTAACATTAAAAACATGATTTTTTATTCTATATATGGGATAATTGTTAAATCTAATTTCTATAATTCTGTATCATTATTTTGTTAAAATAGATTCAAATTTATGTAACAAAATGCCCAATTTATATTTAATGATATTTTAATTTTTAGGAATAAAAAAGTTATTGTGGTAAAAAATATATATACCGTAGTATATGTAAAATAGTGTCAACGATTAAAGCTAAAAAGGTAAAATATTATCATAACTAAGATTTAAAAAAATTTTATGGTTGGTTTAAATATTTATCAACCCCATCCAGCATAAAAAATACTAATTTCTAGGAAAATTCATCAACATTATTTCCACGTCATTGTGGTCAACATAAAATATAAAATAATCAATAGTTTAATCACATGACCACACAACACCTCAGGTACAAATACCACCCCTCACCACCCCATATCAAATCAATATCCCTGAATATCCTCAAATCATTGACCAAAAATCTCCTACTAACTCTCCCCACATCATAGTGAGGATGGTCTCACAAAAATTCCAAATAAATGGTCCTCAAAGGTCCTTTAAGGATTTGATATTTGAGAGGTAATTTTTATAAAAAAAATTTATAATTTATTTTCTTATTCTACATTATCATGACCTTCTTCATCCATTAAGACATTAAAACGTCATAATAATGTATAGAAATTGGATTAATTTCAATAATTTACTATCATATATTCATCCCTTTTATCACCCACTATTATTTAATGGAAAAAAACTATTAAAAAAATTATGATGGTTAATCATCTCCATGAATAATGTTTCTATTCATTTTCTATTAAAACCGTTATTTCTGATCATAGAACTGTTATTATGGTAAAATATTATTGTAAATATTATATAATAATGTATATCATGTTTTTTTAACTTATATATAGACATAATTTTAAATAAAATAAAACTATATCGGGATATTCAGACAAAATGTCAACATAAAATAAAAATTTTACATTAATTTTTTATCTAACGAATCATACTCTTGTAAGAAATTAATATAACATATGGGACCATTAAAATTTATATTTAATAAGAATTTCCATTTAATCCCACTTCTGTATTTTTAATTCCATATTAAATGAACATTTATAATTATACTTAGGGGAACTGATCAAGAAACCAACAATTGAACGCTCCCAAAACAATGAAATTCATGAAAAATTATTTGTGAAAAGTTCATAAGATATTATAAAAATAGAATATAATGTATTATAAAAATTAATATAGTTATATAATGAATTAATATCCTTCTTTAAAGAATTATACTGAAGTTTTATGTTCTAAAAACTAAAGCTATGTGTTGGGTAAGGGTTTCTCATCTCACATTTTTTACTTCTATAAGATATATATATATATGTTATTCACAACTATTTCTTTTCTGTGGTGTATATATAATGACCATTGATATATCATAAAATGAATCTATATATATTCATGGTATTAAATGTATCATTTGATAATTATAACTTTTTGGGACATATGATTTGAAAAATTACACTGCGGTAAATGAATTCTTAATGGAATTTAGATCCCTTGGTGAAACATCTACCTCTGTGATTATGTCATACAAAGAATATTTGTGAAATTACTATTTAATATCATATTTAATATTTGAAATTTCTTTATGTGTATTTATAAATAATACACATATTTGATTCATTTAATTATTTCATAGTCCAATTTATGTGTATTTGTTGGGAAAAAATCTCTCAAGGTAACATTGCAATATTTTTGGGTTGTTTTTGTTTGTTGACAAAGCAGGTTTCCAGGGTGAATTTTCAAGTTCCAGAGATATTGTTGACAATCAAAGTTGACAAAGAACCTTTACAAAGGAACAAATGATCTGGAGGTAGTACAAAAGAGTAGTACAAGGTGGCGCCATTTTCCAGTGTTGGCCAAATTTTTGGGGTCCAAAATTTGGAGTTTGGTGAGCATCGTGAAAAGTGGATATCCTTGAAGATATTATTTATATATGGAAAATGAATGATTTTCGCAAAGATAGGATTCATGGATTGAATTTCCTGAAGATAAGAAGAATATTGACGGTGTTCTTTACGATTACGTAAAGCTTCGCGAATAGCAGAGGCTGAAGCGCATCATAGCGGGGAAGGGATTTGCGAGGGAGCATCGCAGAGAAGGCATGAAGGTATTGATGGTGATGAACCATGATTACATCAAGCTGCGCGATCAGAAAATTTCCATGGTGCTTCTTGAGATTGAGAGAATTTTGACAGAAACTTTGGAGCTTCGCGATTTGTGATAATGTGGCGTAGAATTTGCGCGGAAGGATCGAGGGTCAGTGAAATCGCCTATAAATAGAGGTATACCCCCCTCGAGAGAATTAGAGAGAGTTTTCGAAGAAAATATTTTTATCTCGGTTCGTGAAGGTGATTCGTGAAGGTAGTGTTCTTCACGAAAGAGTGGTGCTTCGCGGCGGCTAATTTAGGTCTGCGAAGGATGTGCGCTTCATGAGGCCACATGATCTAAGGAGTGTGCTTCGCGAAGAGGCAGGAGCTTCGTGACGACCTAATCTTTTAAAAGGCTTGAGCTTCACAAAAAATCAGGAGCTTCGTGAAGGCTTGTTTGAGCTTTGAGAAATTGGAATCCTCACGAAGTCGGGTGCTTTGCGATAGTTCTTTCAATGGAATTTCCCAGTGTTTAATAGTAAAAGGGGTATTCATTTGTGGATGAAAGTTGGAATTCAACAGAGAATCTATCAATAGTTGTGGATGCATAAATTCATGCAAATTAAGAGACCTAGAGGTCTGTAAACTATGAGTGGATCCCTTCCAAGTGCAGTGAGCAAAGGAAGAGGAAGGAGGTAATACATTCTACCAGCAGTGAGCCACAGAAAGAGAAACAGGGAGTAAACCTTGGGAAATCAGTGAGATGACCCTAAACTTTGTAAAGGAAGTGATCCTGGGAATATAAGTGATCAATCCCGAACCTTGTAAACACCAGTACGGTTTTAGTGGATTTGGTACATCAGCACATCACCGGTGTATGCTCCTTGGATGTAGCCCAGTGAGGGTGAACCAAGTAAAAATTGCAGTGTCCTGTGCATGCTTTAGTTTTTTTGTTTATACTTTGCTGTAGGAAAGAGAGATAAGAGAGTATTTCTTAACAGTGAGACAAGATTAATAGGGGCAATTGTTTTAATCTATCATACCCTGATTCACCCCCTCTCAGGGTATCTAACCTAGTGGACCTAAGAGTTTCTTTCCATAAAAATTATCTTTTTAACGATCTTATAACTCAATTTTTCTAACATGTTCGTGTTTTCTAAAATTATATTTAATTTTTTTACTATTATACCATGGTTTTTAATGATATTTTTTACAAATATTTTAATTTTATAAAAATTCATTGAAATTATATTTCATCATATTCTAAAAAAGGTTTTCTGATAATCGTTCAACAACAGTATGGAGGTAATATTTTCTAACATATACGCCATGATTGAAATTATCCACCATCTTGATGCCTTAATTTTTCTAATAATAATTCATAATTTTACTTTTTTTCATTAAAATAATATGTTTTCACTTATAATTTCTTATTTTTGTACACCTATGTAAATTTCAATGGTAAAAGTGTATTTTCTTGAATAATATTTCAATAATCTCATTTATTGTATTTTCATCTATGTTAACATAATTTATAAAGTATTATTCTTAATTTAGGATGATTTTTTATGATACCATATTCAGTATTTTGTTATATTGATTATGATCTGTTTGATTAGATATGTACTATTTTTAAACATTTTTTTATATTTTTTTGGTTATGTTTCTGAAAAAGATACAATACTCATTTAATTCCATGTGTAACACTAATGATTATTACTTTTGATTTATTATTTATGTGGAACAAATATAAAAGATAATTTTTATTTCTTACACTTAGATAGAACACCGATGAAATGGGTAATGTTTTAGTATCATGATACATCATGTACAGATCGGGAGTAAACCTAATTCATATATGGGATATTTTCCACCATGTGATATAGTGTGAGAAGTTATCCTTGAATCATGTTTATTTTATGTTATATATTATTCCCAAAAAACGATTTTTTTATGTTATTCTCTCATCGATATTGTTATTTTATTATATTGTGACTCTTGTCTTATGAACATCTATGTTTTACTTTATGACTCAATATTTGGACCTTTAATATATAGGGATTAATTTTCAAATGATACAATCATTATTACATACACATGTGACCAAATTATGATTTCATATGAGCATGGTTTGATTACTCTTATGTTCACCTTTACTATAAACCTAATCTCACACTTCTTGGGTTTTTATTTCACATGCTATAGGAATGATGTTAACTAAACAATGCTTAGAAGGATTTCACATGTATGATGATGATTCTCTATTTTGAATGTTGGTTATATTAGGAGATAATGTTGTCTATTATGATCTAGTTGATTATGAACCCATGTATTTAATACATAGAAATTATTAAAAAAATATATGCCTAAAAGTTCCATGAGTATGTAAGTGATCCATTGGTTCATATTTATCATTATCAAAGTCAGTAATATAATGTTTGTGTTTTTATCACCGTATATAGAAGTAGAAATTCATGGAAATTGTAGATATAATGGTATACATTTATCAATTCTAATGGTTTATAAAATGATGATCCTCCCTTTTTGGGATACATTTTTTAGGTGAAAGGATATACAAACTATGTACTAATTGTACACCACATTTTTCATCAATAGATACATTAATTCTGGGCCCCATAACCCTATTAATATCTCCCACATCATTTTTGAATCACATTGATACGTCTATTTGTTGAAAATATATATATATTTATTGAATTTAAAGGGTATTTTACCTTATTAATGGTCATATATCATACAAAATAGAATACTTAAGATAAATCACCCCCATTTTTTACATCTTAGGGTGGTTCAGTTGTATCTACGACCATCTACAACTATTGATCATATACATTAGGATCACAATCCCTCATCTCCTCCTACGCATGTCCATTTTACCATTTATCCTGAACCAGATGATCCATCCTACCTATAAGGCCCCGAACTTAACCATTACATAATATTGGATTATGTTAATAATTCACATTTATAATCTTTTCAGGTTTAGAGTTTTAGATAATTAGGACATATCTATTACATTACATCTCAGAAATTACAATTTAGACTCTTCTACTCAGTATCCATTTTTTTCATAAAATAAAAATTCTTAAAAGAAAACCACAATTATTTTCTTAATATAAATCATATTGAGTTCTTAATTTCTCTTACCCTGCCTTATACCCTATGAAAAACATTTCAAAAATATGGGATGAGCATAAAAATCACAGTAAGTGTTATAAAATAATGAAAGAAAACATTAGTTCATCAATACATACAAAACATAAGCTCTTTGACAAACCTCATGAAATCATAAATTTATGAATAACATAGAGAAATCATAAATCATAAAGGTAACTTGTGGAATCCATATCAAGCATACATAATAGCATTCACAGATATGTAGGGAGTAGCATTTGGAATACTCATCGCAGTATATTCCATAAATCTCTTAGGATAAACTTTAAAGTTTACCTCCATCACATTACCCAAATTATTGGAGAGATATCTCGAGCTCACCCACCCTAGGATTATCAAGGAACTTCTCTTATATGTAAACAATTCTAGAGAACGATAATGTAATAATAACACATAACATAATCATAAAGATAACATTTCCACATCACAATATATCATTTCAACAAATTGATATAATTAATGCTTTATCAAACCATTTTCAAAATCATCTAAAATATTTAATAAAAATATTTTTTAATAATAGTTTTCCATTACACTTTGAATATTTTGAAAGAAATTTTAATTTCAAAACATTTATTCTAATATAAATAAATCTTTAAAATATTTTTTAAAACTTGTACATTAATGAGAAATATTTTGAATAATAAATCTTTAAAACATTTAAAATGATATTTTTGTTAAAGAGTTAATAACCAAATGAGAGACGCTTGAATACAAATAATTGAGAAATAAAATTAATAAAAACATTATAATATCATGAAAATAAAGGGATTCATGATATAATATTCCAAAGGATATAATTAACAACATATAAAAGTGGATTGGTTTGTAACAACGATGAAGTCTCAATGGAATGTAAATTGAGATGAAATCCATTATAAAAATTGTATCCTTAGATTAAGGTTTAATAAATTTCATATTAATGTGTGTAAAATATAAATACACTCAATATTATTGGATATTCAATGTAAATAAATCAGTTTATCCTCATACATGTTCTTTTTAAAACAAAACCAATAACTTGGTTGTTAAACTCAAGGAATGGAAATTGAGTTAAGAATACCCTAATCAAGTTCATATCAATGACATGAGAATATATAAATGGAGTGATTATGTGTATAAAAATTTTACCCACACAATGGGGAGTGTAAATTAAAATATAAATAAATAAATAGTTATTCCACACATAATCATAGAATGACATAATTAAGAATTAGAAGATTAACCCAAGGAATAGAAATTAGGCTAAAAAGTTCTCTTACTGCTTTGATAACTTACGAAACATACACCAAATTTAAAAATGATCGTAAATTGAAGATTTAAATACCCATAAATTAAATTATATTACAAAATGAATTCAATTATGGGTAGTACCGACACCACACAAAAGGAAATTGTTTAAAATATAGCATGAATCTCACAAGAATAAAAAGGTATATGAAAACCCCTTACCACGTTGAAATCAATCGAGTAGTAAGACCAAAAGTTTTTAACCACCTAATGAATTACAGAATAACATGAATATAAATAATATAATTATTATATATATCAAATTGCAGTACAAAATACACCACATGCAATAAATAATTGGTGAACAATGTAAATATCACGAAATTAAAATTGAGATAAGAAACCCCTAAACTCATGTCCGACTTGACTCGTATGCTCCATGTTCTTCCTACATAATAAAAATACGTTAATTTATACATTATTATGAAAATTTTTAATGTTTATTATTCTTTTTATATAACTTATTATCTTTCTATAACAAATATTTAATTATTTGAGTTCATATCAGACATTTTGTCGATGTTTAGAACATTAGTCAAAAATAAAATTGTTATAATTAAAAAGTGTCCATGTAGTCAAAAGTCCATTATCTCTAGAATTATATTCATGATTTAGATGTCATATATATATCATATATATCCTGTTTATATGTATTTATAATATTCCATATGATTTGGAGTTAATAAATGAAACACACCGTTCATGGAGACAGAAAACCATACGTACGCATGAACGCTACATTCATTTTATTTTATATATGAAGGAATGAAAGCTTAATAAAAATTAGGTATGTTATAATTCTAGTATAATATCTATGGTATGTAATTTAATTAACTCTATTCTGTATACATTCCACGTATGGAATGAATGATTCACATCACTTTGAGGGGGCAGTAGTCCGCACATCCTCAAATGAAATTATCGTATTTACCCTTTATTGAAACCATAAAGGTATGATATAAATGAAAAATAATGAAGTATAGAAAAAATATAAATATAATATATACCAAATTTAAATATAGTTCCATATTAATGGCCACCATAAGAGGTGGTAGGAGAATATTTAACAATCATCATTTCGTGAGGCAGTAGTTTGCCGTCCACAGAAACAGTATGTTCATTACCCATTAGAAATATATGTGTGTATGTGTAGTTTGAATAATTCTAATATAAAAAATATAGTATATTTGAGGATAATTTTTTTGTTATGAAATAATAGAATAAAATGAGTTTAGGGGGTTGGAGAAGTAAAATAAAAGAAAGGAACTTAAGAGAAGACGCTGCCATTAAATCGGGTAACTCCCTTTAGTTTGAACCAAACAGATTTCTTGAAGTGCCTTCTGCCAAAGGTAAGGCTTCTAGGTGGTAGAGAGGGATCTTGAGAGATTATTTGGACAGAGTTTGGGTGATAAAATTGGCTTGAGAGGCATGAGTAATGGGTTAGAGGTGAGGGACATTTATAAGGGGGAGGAGGGGCACTTTAAGAAAGATTGAAAATATTATTTTATTATATAATGATTTTAGGTTTCTAAAGGTCCAAAACTAATTAAATTAGAAAATAAGATGACTCTTGTTTGAAATAAAATCATCCAATAATAATTGGACATGTTTTTTATATTTTTTTAGTCTTTATAGTCTTATTTATTTAAATCATTCATTAATGTGGTGAACACTGCATCATTATTGTGTCGTAAATATGTTTATTTATTTTATGTATAAAAATTATAAAAAAATACCATGAAGTTGGAAATATTTTTATATTTAAAATTAATATTTATAGTAAATAAGATAAATCATATAACCCAACGTACGAAATGATTTACTAAAAGATATATTCTTTTTCATTTTTGACATTACTTAAAATTAATTAATATAAAGTGTCATTATCACTTTTAAGTGGCTTTATGGGATCCCAAAATAGACTAAAGTATGCCAATGGTTTTAAATTTAACTGTGGTCACTAAAAGTCAAAAGTTACTATTCACCAAAAATTATTTAATCTTAGTGAACCAAATTTTACTTTCTAATAACAACCATGTATGTCTGATTATTGAAATTCAATTCACTGAAGTGGTAAAATTTCATTTAAATGAAAATTTAGTTTTTTAACTACTACTCAGTGTTTTCATTATTCATAAAAAAATGATGTTTTTTTGGAAAAATACCAAAAATCATCTCTAAGATATATTTGATATTATGAATTCAAAAATGATTTCTATTTTACCAAATTAATAACATATAAGTTTAATTAATTAATTTAAATTTAATTCCCATTGTCAAAACAAAAAAGCTTTTTTTATCAAATAATAACTATCTAAAGATTGTCAATTGTTTATATCCAATTTCAAAGTGAAGTTGCTTCCAATGACAATAATTGGTTTAAATGGTAAAAATATAATCTAATTAAAATTTAAAACTAGTTAAAAATATAATCTATTCATATAAATAAATTAGATTAAAAGGCAGTTTTTGAGTTAAAATATAGTATTTTTCAATATTCATTAAAAAATTAATTTTATCAAAAAGATACCAAAAAATTACCCAAAGTAAATATTGATGACCCAATTCTAAAAAATTATTTTATTTTATCAAATAAACATATAAAAGTGACCAAAAAAGATTTAAATAGGGTTCTCCATCAAAAGGTGGTAAATCGACCTTTTAAATAATATTAGAGTATTTATGCTAAAAATTAGATTCATTCATATTTTTAGCCTCTAAATTTTATTGGATAAATGTAAAAACATTTAAGAAACATGTTTAATCCTAGTATATTTAGTTCTATTCATTCCATCCAATACAATGGATATTAATTAACTACTATTTAAAATAATAATATATTATTATTTTTCAGTATCACCAAACGTTGTGTGCAATGTAAGATTTCAAAGAGACTCATTGTTGTGTTTCAGTTACACTATAGAACATAACATTCCCTTTAAAGTAAAATTAATAATTAATTCACAAATATTAATATATATGAAAATGTATTGTTCTTTAATTACTTGGGATGTTACATCCTTCCCCCATTTTAGAAATTTTGTCCTTGTATTTTTAAAACTGGGATTGGAAACATCATTAAAAGTCCCACATCGGAAAAAATAGTCAATAAAACTATAACATTAAAAGAAAGAGAAGTAAAAAGGTCATCTGAGATAGCCCATAATAGGATTCCATGAAAACATGGATTTAAAGGAGAAACTAAGTGTCATGTTCTGATGAGAGTGATAGAAAACATGATTATGAGAAAGTTAACCCCCATAAAATCACAAACATGTGATAGTTTAAATGGTATTTGGTTTACCATTAGGAAAAGTAAATAGAAAACATTTTTTAAGTTCCTTTTCATAATGTTGGTGAATATTTTTATTTTATTGACTATGTACGAAGAGAAACATACTTACATTTCAAGTAGAGTTTCTTCCTTTAATAAGTCTATACCAAAAACTCATCTTTTCTCCAAATAATCAGTATTCTAGATGAGTTGTTCACATATGATGTTCTATAATCAACTTCTATAGAATCACATAATCTACAGAAGATGAACTATATATTTTCTCTATCTTTAGACATTAACCAAAACCAAAATGGTTAGTAAAAGATTAGATAATCCCAAAAAAATTTAAACTATCATGACCCGTCCTCAGGGCTCGTACCATGGCTACTCCAAGCTCGCCATCCATAGGCTAGTGGCTGGCGACTAGCACAAAAGGAATAATCCCGATAAAAGGAAAGGAATGACCTTTATCCTATAACACACACACAGTCTGAACACAAGAAGTAGAGACAACAACCGAAAATAAGCACTAAGTAAGACTGAATACAAAAGTAAGTGTTAAAAGGAAAGGGGCTGGAAATACAAGCCCAACAGTAAAGTACAAATCCAGAAAAGTAAACAGAAACTACTAAGTCGTCCTCTGGGAATCCCACCTGAAGGTTGGGTACAGATGGTCTCCTCAGCACATCAGGTCCCTCCGTCCGCTCCATGAATTTCTCGCCAAGTGGACCACCTCTAGGTACCGTCCATCTCCACAACACTCTGAATTGATCAGAGTTGTCCGTCTTCTGCAACCAACACAACAAAGTACGGGCATTGATCGTGCAAGGGTGAGTATAACGATAATCAGTAGGGACCCCGAGACCCCTGAAGGTCTCCCAGAATCCACAATGGATAAAAGACAAAAGGAAAGATACAATCACAAAGTATCAAAAAACCATACTTAGGTATATGCCCATACATATACCTAAGTTTTCAATCTCAGTTCGGCTCCAACTCTCAAGCCCAAGCACAACCCAGTCCACATAGGAAGTAAAGTCAATCACATCAATGATAATGATTGAAAGTAAAGACTCAACTCACACAGGTATACATCTTTCATATAGTGATAGAGATGATCAGATGTAGTCACTGATTCATCTATGCTGTCGAACCCACACAGGATACAATACCAGCTAAGCTGTCGGACCACACAGGATACAAGACCAGCTACTCTATTGGACCCACACAGGATACAAGTACATAGGTCATACTTCCGGACCCAAAGAAGATACAAGAACATTAGTCATCACCGTTGAACCCATGGAGGATCCCAGTACAATAGTCGTTGCTGTCGAACCCACGCATGATCCTAGTAAAGTGGTCGTTGCTATCGTTCCCACGGAGGATTCCAGTACAGTAGTCGTTGTAGTCATGGACAGCTCTAGGGTTCCCACACACAGCACGCTCGATTCTAGGAGGGTCTGCTCCTCGAGCAAAGGGGTAATTACATCAACTATCACAAAGTCTAGAGTTGTTGTACCCTGAAGTTCCATCACATCAAAAGAAACCCAACATGACTAATGGCGCGTCAATCGGATGCTCGGTCTAAGAGTTATTGGCTTTTCTGTTCTAGGGGCCCGGTTGGAATTACAATCGTTCCAAACCTGGATGTTTTCCAAATTTGTCCAAAACTCATTTAGTGTATCGCAAAAGGACCGTATCGTCACTAGGATCCCAGTGCCTCAGACGGCACATTGATCAGACGTGCGATCTAGAAGTTATTCACGTTTAAGTGAAACGGGCCCGGCCCGCCAAGCCCAGTGGGCCAGCGGGTCGGCCCGACCCAGTTTGGCGGGTATGACCCGTCTCGGAGGGTTGGCGTGGCCCGGTGGAATGCGACCCGACATGGAATATAAGTCCCTGCCCGCTTAAGGAAGGCCCGAGGCGCACGAGGGCAGTCTGACCCGCGCGTGGGCGGCCCGACCCGCGCGGTAGGCATCCCGGCCTAACGGCTTGCCGTGGTTCGGCCAGCTGGCCAAGCAGAGTGGGGGGGGGGATTCTTGTAACGACAACACTGCCTCTCCTGCTCGGCCTGCCAATGCTATCCAATTATTCCGGCGCGAGTGGCCCGCACAGGGGGCCGTTGTCCTCCCACACTGTACCAGCGGGTGCCGCGGTTTCTTCCGCCCGGCCGAAAGATGGCCAGCCGGCTCACCCGCCGAAGCGGCCCACCCAGTGCTGGCCATGGTTCCTCCGTAGCACGACGCCAAGAGGTGCCACGGTCCTCTACCCAGTCGGCTGTAGCCATCCGGTTTGTCTAGCAAGCGGCCCGCACAGCGGGCCGTGGTATTCCCGCAGCGCGATGCCAAGGAGGCATCATGGTCCTCTAGCCCTGCTGGCTACGACCGGCCAGTTTGCTTCATCTGAGTGGCCCGAACGGCGGGCCATGGTTTCCTCCTCACGGCCGGTGTGCGGTCACTGCTTCTAGTTGCCTTCGCCTCCAGACGCCGCCGCCTCCAAAATATTCAAGAATCAACAGAGGGTCGTCGGGCCATGTTCGTTCAGCCCACGCCCTCCGCATTAGGCGATAACAATAGGCCAAATACAATCCTAGATTTTCAAAGAAGAATGAGGTATAATTTTATTCAATTAAAAATTGATCATAACCCCCTACCTCGATTCAAGGTGCATTGTCGTTGTCGCGGAAATTGGAATTGCGGATGACGGTGTTGTTCCGTCAACGTTGGAGGAAGAGGAAGGTAGGTAGTGTTCTTTGTGGCGTCACCTTCTTTCTTTCCCCGGTTGAAGAAGTGGAGGAAGACGATCGAGTTCCTTGGGTTCTTCGCTAGAGAGGGTGAATTCTCCAAAAGCCTTTCCACCGGAAAGTTTCCAAGGAAAATGAAATAATAATAGGCTCCTCCAAATTATAATATTTCCATGCATTTCAAAATATTTCAAATGAATTCATGACACACAAATAATTAATTCATTGTGAAGCTCAATTAATTAATTAGCAGTGTTGGCACATTAAATGAGAGAGGAATGTGGAAGGTTTAACCCTCATCAATGGGGGTTCCAAGGGTTTCAAGGGGGAGTTGAAGAGTTGAAGTTTGTGTGGGCCCCACACACATTATCCTCCCATGGAAGGTTATGTGGGGGTGGTCCCCACCATCAACCTCCCATTGGAGTTAATAACCACCGACTAAATAAATTATGTAACACAAAAATTTATTTAATTTATTATGAATACCCAAAATATAACTTCTACTCCCAACCAAATGCAATTGCGATAAAGGTCCCCTTACGCGAATAACAGTGCTCCGAGTTCATAGATTTCCTCAAATTTCAATTCTGAGAACCAGTTAAAAAGATAGAAAAACCTGCACGTACGTTTACTGAACGTACCCGAACAAAACTTCAGAGAATGATTCCGGGCACACAGGGCCTCGGAATTAAGCGCCGTCAGAAACTACGAAATCGTAAAATTCCAAAGTATTTAAGAAAAAAATTTCCTTCAAATTTCCCGGTCTTTAAATTACCCCCACCTCAGGGCTTTACGTCCCCGTAAAGCTACAACACACACTAGGGAAACAAAAGTGGGTACTGAGCATGCATCTGAGACTCTCGCTCCCATGTGCTCTCCTAGAGGTTATCGTGCTACCAGCGAACACGCACCAGAGGAATCGAACATCCACATAAGACCCACTGTTGTCGATCCTCGATCTCCACCAGGACCTCCGTGAATGTTTCCCCATCATCGATGTCCAGTTCCCTGTTGTCGATGATGTGTGATGGGTCGTTCATGTATCTCCTCAGCTGAGATACGTGAAAGACGTCATGCACCCGGTGCAACTGAGGTGGAAGGTCCAGGCGGTAAGCCACCTCACCTACTCTGCTGAGGACCTAGAATGGCCCAATAAAGTGCAAAGATAAATTACCGCCTCAGCCAAATATCCATAGACCCCGTCGAGGTGAGACCCGTAAGAAGGCATGGTCTCTATCCTCGAACTCCAGTGGTCTCCATATCCTATCAGCAAAGGACTTCTGTATGCTCTATGCAGTCTTCATGTCACGAACTAGGCCGGGTCGCCATCCGACCCAGTGCCCAACCTGGTCCGCGACATGGCCCGAAGGGCGTTCCCAATCCCCAGGGGCTGGCACAAGTGCCCAAATATCATAAGTAACAAGTGGGAATGGTTTAACCAAAATAAAAGATAGAAAGACAACTAAAAATGTAAACAAACTGAAACTGGAAACATAAAACCAAACATTCCCTTAAACTAAAAACAAATTCAGAGGTTTACAACTTGAACCAACATCAAAAAAAAATCTACAACAAAAGAACTAAAACTCTAACTCAAAACTCCAAGCAACAAGAGAGGCGCAACATCCACACACCACAATACCAACCTACACGAGAAGACCATCAACGACCAGAACCACCATCACTGAGCACTATGTCACAACCTGGAATACACAAGAAAAAAGTATACATACACCCAAGGGTGTATGTAGGGTGTGATCCAAAATCCCATTTGGAGGTCACCCAATAAAAAGGTTCCACATGTAAACATTAAATGACAAATACATTTGCAGGCTAAATAAATGAAAGGACACCAAAGCTTAAACAAATTTAAAGAAATAGTTTATATAAAGAAAAAACTTTTAAAGAAAACATCTTAAATAAAAGAAAACACCCATGCATATAAGAAAACCCAAACCTTCCCAAAATCCCAAAAGTTTCACCATATGACGACGATGAATGTCCAGTAGTCCAGGAGCACCAAAAGTGGGAGAGGCCCTATAGGTACCAGCAAAAGGAATGAGACCCTATAACCTTGCGTCTCAGTGAACAGTATAGGAATCACAACAAAAATATGTTCTCATGCACGTGCCACTAGTAGGGCAACACATCCATAACCTAGTGGTCTCCAATCGTCATCCAATGTTTAGTTAGTTTTGTAATGATCAAACCAGCTAAGTGAAACCGGGACAAAGCCACTTTCAAATCCCTAGAACGGTATATCTAGTCCACCCACCTAGTACCCAGGATTCCCCTTTTGTGCTCATGATGTTCCAATTTCACATTTCTTGTCAACTTATACAAATAAATCAAACAGGGTGTTACATAAACCAAAAACCACACTTTCACACACACAGAAAACCATTTAGCAAAGTACGCACGCCAAAAGAATTTATCCAACTCAATTAAAACAATTTTTGCATTACTAAAAATTCTTTATTAAAACTTATTATATTCTTTGCCAAAAAATTATTTTAAAAGAAACATAACATGACTAAAAAAATGAAAAAACTCATCCCTCCACCCTGACCAAACATACCTGACGCCACATGAAGACCACAACCTGCACCACTCACTCCAATTAATAACCCGATCGCACGGCTAAAATACCATTTTACCGATTAAACAAAACACTAAAAACTTTATTACACACTTCCAGAAGATCAAAATGACTTTAAACACTAAAGAATCACTGAAACCTTAATTTTTTTTAAAAACTCACATGAATGCCACACCAAAAAAACCGCGCACTTTGCGCATTTTCACAAAAGGAACACACACTTTATAAAACACCAGTAGAAAAATCAACAAATGTTTTCACCGCAACAACCTACTCAACCACCACAAAACCATAACTTGTGATCAAAAATATGCAGAGCCATATCAAAACACAATTAACACCACTTGCACGTAACAACAGATAACTGCACGTAAAATTAAATACTAAAAATCAACTAAATATGTTCTTTCAACCAATGAACACCCCACTCATATTAACATACTACCAACAAATCTATCACATGAAATAATTCAAGAAAACAAAATCTGCAAGAAAAAGGATTAATCAAATAGCGCTATAAATTAATTAAGCAAGAAAATAATTTATTAAATAATGTTTAAATGTGGAACCACCTACCTCGAGTGTAGTGGACTTCACAAACATGGTGCCTAATGATCGTCACACACCATCCGCAACTCAGACCAATCCAAATAGAACCTAATAAATAACGCATCAGACCAATTATTCCAAAATTGAACCAAACTTAATTCAAAACTCTAACCGTACTCAACCAGGATTAAACAATAATCAATCAAAGAAAACACACTTTAAGCGGGGGTGCGGGAGGTCGGCCGGAGGTCGATGGAGGCTGTCGCAGTTGCGCGAGGGGGTGCGGGGCGGCTGTCTGGCGTCGCAAAGGGGTGTGGGGCGGCTGTCTGGTGGTGCGAAGGGGTGCAGGGAGGCCGTTCGGTGGTGCGAAGGGGTGCAGAGCGGCTGGTGCGGGGCTGGCCAGTCGACGAGGTCTCCAGAAAAAAAGGGAGAAGTGTTGTTCATCGGAGAAGGTAGCGGGTGCAACGGCGGGAGGCTAAGGGGCTGCGCTAGTGGCCGGAAGGGAGGGGCAGGGAGGTTACTGGGCGGAAGCCGGAAATAAGAGGGGGTCTGGTGGGGTTCCGGGCCGGTAGGAGGAGGGGAAGAGGGTGCGACGCGATGAGGTAGGGGGATGCGCGGCGCGACAGGGTACCAGCGGGAGGGGGGCTGCGACGGGCCGACGGGGAGACGGGGAGGTCCCGACCGGGTTATGGCTGGTCCGGAGGGGTACCAGGGAGAGGGAATGTGATGCGGCAGGGTAAGTGAAGGGAGATGCGATGAAAAGGGTGGGGGGGGGGAGACGCGAAGGGGATGGGGGTCCAAACCCTACCCGAAAAATAAAAAAAACTAAACTAAATTTTAAACAAAAACTAATAATAATAATAATAATAATAATAATAATAACAAACATAACAAACACAATTGTAAACTATATGATAATAAAATTAATAAAATGATAATAATAAAAATAATACTCTCAAATAAATTATTATTCAACATAAAAATGATATTTTTTTTCTAGTGACATTAATAATATTGTTATTATTAAAACCATCCTTAATTCATCTTATTTTGTTAATTGAACATCAGCAAGGCATATAGTGACCAGGCGAGGTCGCACGACGACCCAATCGAGGCCGTACAGCTTCGACCTTGGTGCATTGGACGCAGTCAAGGTCGAAACACGCGTTTTTAAATAAGAATTTATAAATTTTATGTCGGGCCTCGACCCGAACTACCCGATGACCAGAAAATTTAATAAAATAAACAAATTAGAAAAGGCGGGTGTGGAAATTCTCCCCACTATAATGCTTTCCATCCCCGGAAAGCCACAACTAGGACCAAACCCCAAAGTAGAAAACCACACTCCATTAAGTTTAAAATGGGACAACCACAAACATCAAGTAAAGAGAGGCAAAATCATCATGCTCAGAGAGAGTGACTCAAAGACATCTTCAAAAAACTCATAAAAAGACTTTCTGATATGTGTTGCCGACCCCAAAGAGCTAGGACGCCTCCAGTTGACTAATCACGGAAGGGAACTCTCGCACCCACGAAAACCAACTTCACAAGCCGAAACATCTCAAGAACTATTAAACAAAAACCACAACATTTGGATAGAATGAACAAAAATTGTCAAACCATGTCCAAGGAACATTCTTATCACTTATCACTAATCCAACATTGGAAATAGAACCAAAAGGTCAACGTGGAGATGTCTGAGGGGCTCCCCACCATTAAGAACCTACTATCGCCCAAGATGGGGTTGGAAAACTGACAAGGGGAGGTCCGAGTGGACTCCCCACCATTAATGAAAATTCCAACATCAATTAATTCCAAAGACATTCATGGGAGATCCAATGTGGGTATCCCCACCATTGGAACTAACAGCAGAAACAAAACTTTAGAAATTTTTTGACGGGGAGCAAGCACCCCACCACAAGGGGCGGGGAGGGTCGGGCCCAACTACCGGGCGTCAGACCCAGAACCCAGGACAAACCAACATATTCACATACCTAGATGAGAACTATTCCAATTTGGGACAGATTTACCCGAAAGAATCCCATACGGACCACTAAAGTGATTACATCTAGTGGAACCCGACCCCCAAGACTCTAAGGCAAAGAGACGACCCCACCTCTACATAGTCACAGAATCCTTACGTGCCCAAATGGTTCGTTTGGAACAGAGCAACCACAAGAAATGATTTAAATTTCTTTTAATTTCAACACTGATGAAAGAACAAAGTCGGGGTCCCATACACTATCTGGGTTCCTGACCATGCGCCAGCTTCACTCCGAGGCCTATGGCTGGAGCCCTAATGTTTGAAGCCTCTCCTGCCTCGCAGTCAGGTAACGAAGACTCCCGAATGGATCTCCTCCTTTTGGTGTCACACACAACCACACTGCAACCGAGGAAACACCAGCAAACACAACACATTACAACATCCAACTGATCATACACGGAAAATTCACCAATACAAGAGCTGAAATGGTGCATGTGCATCACCCTTTGTCGCACCGAATGAGAACACGACACCACAAATCACCACTGAACACGACCATTGCTGCTGAGAGGAACATTATACAAAGAAGGACTTCAAACTGAGTCTTAAACAACACATGATTCTGGAAATTGACCGTAGCATCCCCATGTGACTGGGTCTGCCACACTAGTGGCCTAACGTAGACCCTTTCTTAAATGAAACCAACGAAGGACCAAAGGTCATTTAGAATAGTGGCCCGCACCGACCACTATAGGTTGTTTCCACCTTTCCCCACTAGAATCTCCTTCACCATTTCCAAACAGAACATTAAAATTAATGAGGTCAAACTTCACCCTTGACTATCAAAGAGAACTCACACTGCAAGAGGTCACCAAACATGACCCTTGCAGCTAATGAAAATACTACAAAGCTCTTCAAGACACTGGTCAACACTGATAATTCTGAACCGCCTTCTCCCTTCCCTATTGGAATTCCTTTCATCACTTCTAAGGGGGAACCTTCAGATGAAACAATGTCAAACCTCATACCTAACAAATAAGAAAACTCAAAGAGACCAAAGTCCCCTTCAACTCCTCTTGTGTCTGTGATCCCACTACAAGAGGATCCGCTTAACTGGAAAAAAAGGGACAACTTATCATTATCTCTCAAAAGAGAGAGTCCTTATTTTAATGAACTGGAGGGTTGGCCAACGGTGAATTACTCGTGGCCGCACTTCAATCGCATGTCAACGCTTTATGGGGGGCATACACTAGTCAAGAAAGGAAACCATGGACCCAAAAGAACTAGTCCAATGGTCAAGATATACCACAAGAAAACACCAAACGTGTAGGTGGAACCACTACAAGGGCTCCTCGATGTACTTTTAAAAAGAATTAACTAGCTACACACCTACATACCAACTTACAAATAAGAATTCAAACTCAGGACACAAATGATTCAGAAAGGATCCTCGGCTCAAAATTCCTCACATATGACATTTCAAAAAACACAAGGACACACCACAAAACACCAGTTATTAACACATTGATTTCTCATTTAACAAGAATTTTTGAAAATAAGAAAAGTTGGTGGGTTGCACAAACACCAATGGTGTCCCATAGACCTCACACATGCATGTTCTCATGCCGCACTGGCACCCACCTCATATCCATCCAAGAACTCATCCTATCATGCCATTATCCCTTTCTCTTTCCCATATACATTCATGCATGTGGTTTCCCTTGAGAACACCAAGAATAAAAACCAAACCTTTACATTTTTTTTCAAAACCAAAACATTCCACCCATGCTTTTCAAACCTTACACATCATTTTATTTTTAAAGTGCTTAATTTGGAAACATTTTCTAAGACCAAAATATTTTTACTTCAAAAAAAATGTCCACAATTTGAAAACAATGAAACGAGGAACAGTTCAAGAGAAACTAGTGTCAGCGGGTGACTGGAACAAATGGTTGGTGGCCATACGCCAATCATGCCACTGCCATGGAGGGTATTCTAGGAAAACATCCTCGGCTCCGCATGGCTTGACAGATCCTGCGAGCTCACTGGGACCACTGACCCTACTCCCTTTTAATTTCTCATAAACTAAATTAACCATACCAACCAAAGGTTTAAACAAACCTCAACTTTCTTTGGTAACTCGAGTCCTGTCACGAGGTGTGCTGGCCAGGCACCTTACTTTTAGCCAAGACGTCGAGTCCTGAGAACCTTAACTCCAGTCTACCGTGACTCTATCCCAAAAGAAAACGACCAAAGAGAGAAAAACACACCTCTAATACCATTTTGTCACAAACCAGGCCAGGTCGCCATCCGACCTGGTGCCCGAATAGGTCCGCAACATGGCTCGAAGGGCCTTCTCGATCCCCACAGGCTGGCACAAGTTCCTGAGTATCATAAGTGACAAGTGGGAATGATTTACCTAAAATAAAAGGTAGAAAGACAACTAACAATATAAACAAACTGAAACTAGAAATAGAAAACCAAACAAGCCCTTAAACTAAAAACAAATTCAGAGGTTTACAACTTGAACCAACATCCAAAAAAAATCGACAACAAAATAACTAAAACTCCAACTCAAACCTCCAAGAAACAAGAGAGGCACAACATACACACACCACAATACCAACCTTCACGAGACGACCATCAATGAACAGAACCACCATCGCTGAGCACGATGTCACAACCTAGAATACACAAGAAACAAAGTCTTTATATACCCAAGGGTGTATGTAGGGTGTGAGCAAAAATCCCAGTAGTACGTCACCCAATAAAAAGTTTCCACTTTTAAACATTAAATGAAAAATACATTTGCAGGCTAAATAAATGAAAGGACACCTAACCTTAAACAACTTTGATGAAACAGTATCTATAAATAAAACACTTTTAATGAAAACAACTTAAATAAAAGAAAACACCCCTGCATATAAGAAAAACACAAACCTTCCCAAAAACAAAAAAGTTTCACCGTATCCCAATGGTGAATGCGTAGTAGTCATGGAGAAGCAAAAGTGGGAGAGGCCCTATAGGTACCATCAAAAGGAATGAGACCCTAGAACTTCACGTCTCGGTGAACAGTATAGGAATCACAACAAAAATATGTTCTCATGCACGATCCAATAGTAGGGAAACACATCCATAACCTAGTGGTCTCCAATCATCATCCAGTGTTTATTTAGTGTTGTAATCGTCAAACCATCTAAGTGAAACCGGGACATAGCCACTTCTAAATCACTAGCACACTAGATCTAGTCTGCCCACCTAGTACCCAGGCTTCCCCTGTTGTGATCAAGATGTTCCAATTTCACATTTAATGTAAACTCAAACAAATAAAACAAACAGGGTGTTACATAAACCAAAATCCATACTTTCACACACACAGAAAACCATTTAGCAAAGTACACACACCAAAATAATTTATCGAACTCAATTAATTTTTTTTTTGAATTACTAAAAATTCTTTATTAAAACTTATTAAATTCTTTGTCAACAAATTATTTTAAAAGAAACATAACACGACTAACACAAAAGAAACAACTCAGCCCTCCACCCTGACCAAACATACCTGACACCACATGAATAACACAACCTGCACCACTTGCACCAATTAATAACCCAATCGCATGGGTAAAAGACCATTTCCTAGATTAAAAAAAACACTAAAAACTTTATTACACACTTCCAGAAGATCAAATTTACTTTAAACACTAAAGACTCACTAAAACCCTCTTTTTGAAAAAAATGCACATGAATGCCACACCAAAACAAAAACCGTGCACTTTGCGTATTTTCACAAAACAAACACACACTTTATAAAACACGAGTAGACAACTAAACAAATTTTTTCACCGCAACATCATACTCAACCAACACAACACCATAACTTGTGACCAGACATATGCAACTCCATATCGAAACACAATTAACACTACTTGAATGAATGAACAGATAACTGCACGTAATATTAAACACTAAAAATTGACTAAATATGTTCTTTCAACCAATGAACGCCCCCACTCTTATTATCATACTACCAAAAAATCTATCACATGAAAGAATTCAAGAAAACAGAATCCGCAAGAAAAAGAATTAATCAAATAGTGCTATAAATTAATTAAGCAAGAAAATAATTTATTAAATAATGTTTAACCGTGGAACCACCTACCTCGAGTGTAGCAGACTTCACAAACATGGTGCGTAAGGATCGTCACACACCAACCGCAACTCAGACCAACCCAAATATAACGTAATAAATAATGCATCAGACCAATTATATGAAAATTGAACCAAAATTAATTCAAAAATCTAACCTCACTCAACCAGGATTAAACAACAAGCAATCAAAGAAAACTCACTTATAGCGGGGGTGCGGGAGGTCAGAAGGGAGTCGATGGAGGCTACCGGAGTTGTGCGAGGGGGTGAGGGGTGCCTGTCCGGCGGTGCAAAGGGGTGCGGGGTGGCCGTCCGGTTGCGCAAAGGGGTGATGGACGACCGTCCAGTGGTGCGGAGGGGTGCGGGGTGGCCGGTGTGGGGCTGGCCAGTCGACGAGGTCACCAGAAAAAAAGGGAGAAGCACTGTGCATCAGAGAAGGTAGGGGGTGCAACGGCGGGAGGTTGGGGGGCTGTACTGGTGGATGGACGGGAGGGGCAGGGCGGTCGCCGGGTGGAAGCTAGAAATAGGAGTGGGTATGGTGGGGTTTCGGGCCGGTAGCAGGAGGGGAAGAGGGTGCGGCGCGATGGGGTAGGGGATGCGTGGCACGACGGGGTACCGGTGGGAGGGGGGCTGCGATGAGCCGAGGGGGAGCTGGGGAGGTCCCGACCGGGTGATGGCTTGTCCGACAGCGTATCAGGGAGAGGGAATGTGATACGGCAGGGTAAGGTAAGGGAGATGCGACGCAAAGGGGGGGAGGAGACGTGAAGGGGATGGGGGGGGGGGGGGGGGGTCCAAACCCTACCCAAAAAATAAAAAAAAACTAAACTAAATGTAAAACAAAAACCAATAATAATAATAATAATACTAATAATAACAAACATAACAAACACAATTGTAAACTATACGATAATCAAATTAATAAAATTCTAATAATAAAAATAATAATCTCTAATAAATTATTATTCAACACAAAAATGATATATTTTTTCTAGTGAAATTAATAATATTGTTATTATTAAAACCATCCTTAATTCATCTTATTTCATCAATTGAACATCGACAAGGAATGTAGTGACCAGGAAGGGTCGCGCGACGACCCAAGCGAGGCCGCACAGCTTCGACCATGGTGTGTTGGATGTAGTCAAGGTCGAAACACACGTTTTTAAATAAGAATTTAAAAATTTTATGTCGGGCCTCTATCCTAACTACCCGATGCCCAGAAAAGTTAATAAAATAAATGAATTAGAAAAGGCGGATGTGACACTTCATCCACTCCTGGATGATCTGCACCTTCTCCATCATAGCCTGAACCATATCTGGTCCTACAAGTGCTAACTCCCCTAGTTCAGTCCAGCACATAGGTGATCTACAAGGTCTGTCGTACTGTGCCTCATATGGTGCCATCCTGATGGTGGAGTGGTAGCTGTTGTTGTACAAAAACTCCACCAAGGGTAAGTGATCCTCCCAGCTGTGACCAAAGTCAAGGAAACATGCAAAGAGCTTGTCCTCGAGAGTCAGAATGGTTCTCTCAGTATGACCGTCCGTCTGAGGATGGAAGGCCATGCTCAAATGAAGCTATGTCTCAAAATCCTCCTGTAACCCCTTCCATAGCCGAGAAGTGAAATGAGCATCTCGATCAGAGATGATAGTCGATGGCACACCATGAAGCCGTAAGATCTCATGAACATAGAAGCATACCAAGCTATCTACTAAGCCCTGTTCTCTAATCGGTAGGAAGTGGGACTACTTGGTGAGTCAGTCAAAAATCACCCAAATAGAGTCGTGTCCTCTGGTTGTGCGTGGAATCCCCATCACTAAATCCATGGATATCCTGTCCCAATTCCACTTCGGAACCTCTAAGGGTTGTACCAAGACTGCTGGTACCTGGTGATCTACCTTCACTTGCTGACAAGTGAGGCACCGTGATACAAACTCTGATACAGTCTTCTTCATACCCGGCCACCAGTGCTATCGTCTGAGGTCCTGATCCATCTTCGCCACTCCTGGATGTACCACTAGAGGGGAAGTGTGGAACTCCCTCAACACCTCCTCCTGTAGTGCAACTGGTACCATGGTACGTCCTCTGAAGAGAATGACGTGTTCCAATCATTAAGAAAACCCATCAGGTTCCTGTCTTTAGGATATCTGAGTACATCGCATCTCACAGTCAATGTCCCCTCGCTGTGCCTCCCTGACTCGCTGAAGAAGTGGAGGAGTGATTGTGAGAGACTGAAGAAAGGATGCTCCATCTCTATCCACAAAGGATATTTGCAATGCGGCTAGTTGCTCTGTCTCCTCTCCTGGTAGCTAAATGCCCGATCTCCTGCTGAGAGCATCTACAACAACATTCCCCTTCCCAGGAGTATAGACTATCTCGAAGTCATAGTACTGGAGGAACTCGAGCCATCAACTCTATCTCAGATTATGGTCCTTCTACGAGATGATATACCTGAGACTCTGGTGGTCAGAGTAGACTGTAAAACGCTCGCCCATCAGATAATTCCGCCACATATTCAAGGAAAAGACCACTTTTTCTAACTCCAGGTCATGGGTAGCGTAGTTCTGCTTGTTCCATCTCAACTTCCGTGAACCATATGCGATCACTGCTCGCTCCTGCATCAGGACACACCTGAGTCCGGTCCCTGATGCATCGTAGTAAACTATGTACCCTATTCCCTCCTCCGGTAGCCTCAAGATGGATGAACTAGTCAACCTCTTCCTCAGCTTATGAAAGATCTACTGGCATCTCTCTGACCACACGAAGGGTTTCCCCTTATTCGTAAATACTGAAAGTTGTGCTGCAACTCTGGAGAAGTCTGACACAAATCTATGATAGTACCCAGCCGGACCCAGGAAACTCCGCACCTCCGTCACACTCCTGGGTGGCTCCCAAGCAAGTACTGCCTCGATCTTTGCTGGATCCACTGCAACTCCAGCCTCCGAGATGACCTGTCCCAAGAACTGAACCTCTCTAATCCAGAACTGGCACTTCGAGAGCTTACCATAAAGCTGGTGCTATTGGAGGGTGTCCAGTACCACCCGCAAATGGTAGGTGTGCTCCTCCTCAGTAGTCGAGTAAATCAGTATGTCTTCGATGATGACTATGAAAAAATGATTGAGGTAAGGTTGGAAGATCCCGTTCATGAGACTCATGAACACTGCTGGTGCATTTGTTATGATGAAGGGCATAAACAAGAACTCATAGTGTCCATACCGACACCTAAAGGCCATCTTCTGCACATCCTCATCTCGAACTCTAAGCTGGTGATAGCCTAATCTGAGGTCTATCTTCGAGAACCATTGTGCTCCCTTAAGCTGATCAAAGAGGTCATCTATCCTCGGGAGTGGGTACTTGTTCTTCACGGTCACCTGATTCAGGCGATGGTAGTCGACACACAGTCGCAAGCTCTCATCCGCCACTTTGGCGAACAAAATCGGGGATGACCAGGGTGAAACATTGGGTCAGATAAATCCCTTCCCATGCAAGTCCTCCAGCTGTACCCACAGCTCAAGAAGCTCGGCGGGAGCCATCAGATATGCTGGAGTAGATATCGGTGTTGTCCTAGGGTATAGGTCAATGTAGAAATCTACCTCTCTGTGAGGAGGTAGTCCTAGAACATCTTCAGGGAAAACATCCATGTACCGATCCACCACAACAGGAAAACTTGGACTCCGCACATCAACCGCTCCAAGGATGAGACTAGCCAACTGATGTGTGATCGGATGCCCCCTCCTATGTGTAAGTCCATCCTGCATTGAAAAGGATCCCTTCTCACCGGTGAATGTGAACCTGGTCCAATCCGTGCAGACACACTGCACTTTGTGCCTAATATATTCAATCTGATCATGAACTGTGGATAACTAGTCCATACCCAAGATGATGTCGTAAGACCTCAACGCCGCTATAGGAAGATCCCAACTGAAGCTCTCGCCTCCTAGAGTAAGCTCACACTGCTGACACCAGTGTGTAATCGTCGAGTCTTTTCCTGTAGGAGTCTCTAGCCGTAAGGATCAAGCTAAAGGCTCCGTCAGAATCTATGAGAACCGAACAAGGGCTGCGGAAGTAAAAGAATGAATCGCACCTATGTCTACAAGTACTGAAACAAGGGTGGAGTAGACACATATAGTTCCTCGAATCATCTCAGGTGTTCCAAGGTTGTAGGCCTCGAATTCCTGGAGTCGAGCCTGCCTCTGTCTGCCAACTCCCTGTGGTCGGGGTGGACCTCCTCATGGTGGTGGCGGTAGAGCCTCAAAACGTCGTCCACCACCCACTAATCGGTTGTCTCCTCTGCCACGTTCGCCTGCTCCCATTGGACAACCACGGTCAAACTGCTGCCTCTGCCTAGGAGGTCCCTCTACTGTCTGATGCTTGTCTGCATGGTGGGTCGGGCAGTCACGAGCCATGTGGCCCTGCCCGCAGCAAGCATAAAACTGCCTGCTCCTCGTAAGGCTGACACTGTTTAGTGTACCCCGCACAACCAAACCTATATCCTGAGGTCTCCCACCTGATGGCCTGGTCCGCTTGGACCTCTGCATTAACTGTCTACTTACAGCTACAGAAGTCTCTGCTATGTGTCATCCTGTGGTGGGTCTCGCCGCTGGTGACTTTTCAGTGAGAAAAATCTCCACTAGAAGGGCTCACTCCAGCACCCCCTTCTACGTCGAAATGCTGAGGGGAATCATTGAAGCCTGATATCATGCCTGAGTCCCTTCTCGAAGGTCTGGGACCTAAAGAACGGGTCCCGTACCATATCCATGGAGTAGCGTGAGAGGTCGGTGAACCTCGCTGAGTACTGAGCTACTGTCATGATGCCCTACTGTAGATGAAGTAACTCCTGAATCCGCACTGCACGTAGGGTGGCTGGAACAAACTCCGAGCAGAAGAGACTCTCGAAGTACGTCCAGAGTAATGATTCCTCGTCATGCACCTGGAGCATCAGGATCCACCATCTGCCTGATGCAGCGTGCAGGAGACTTGCGACAAAGATCACCATAAGGTCTTATGGTTTCCCTACCGATATGAAAACTCTCACTATAGCCTCCATCCAATCCTCAGCTGCCTGTGGGTTCGTTTCTCCCTGGAACCTGGGCAGCCTCTAGCGCTAGAACTCGTGCAACGCACTCAGGCGACGTTCACTCTCCACTGTTGGGGATGGTGGTATCAGTGGTCCAGCAGGTAGAGGTTCCACTGGTACCTCTGCTGTGATGGGTCACTGTACCAAGGCCTCATCGCTCGGTGGGATACCATCTCGTATGTAACTCGGAACCCTAGCTGGCTACCTTAGTGGGGCCATATTAAGAAGAAACAGGTGCAGCACTGTCAAACAGTATACCTGGTGAGTTGACACAAAGTAATCACAAAGAAAATTTTTCAAAGCAAACACACACGCAATCAGTGTATTTGTTCACTGAGTCAGAAATCAGAGGTCAGGGTCCTGGTGTATGGATACATCGGCCGCTGAACCAACACTGGACTCCTTGGACTGAAAACCATACTCAATACTCTTAACACTATTGCTTCACAGAAAGAATGATCAGAGTCCGGAGTTCTGCTGTAGAACCGACTCTTCTGATACCAATTTTTCATGACCCGTCCTCAAGGCTTGTTCCGTTACTACCCCAATACCGCCTTCCATAGGCTAGGGGCTAGAGATTAGCACCAAAGGCATAATCCCGATAAAAGGGAAGGAATTAACTTAATCCTATAACACACACATAGTCTGAACACAAGAAGTAGAGGAAACAACTGAAAATAAGAACTAAGTAAAACTGAATCCAAAAGTAAGTGCTGAAAGGAAAGGGGTCAGAAATACAAGCCCAACAGTAAAGTACAACTGCAGAAAAATAAACAGAAACTACTGAGTCATCCTCTAGGAATCCCACCTGAAGGGTTGGTACAAATGGTCTCCTCTACACCTCAGGTCCCTCCGTACGCTCCATGAATGTATCACCAAGTGGTCCACCTCTGGGTACCGTCCACCTCCACAACACTCTGTCTCTATCAGTGCTGTCCGTCGTCTGTAACCAACACAACGAAGCGAGGGCATTTCCCGGGCAGGGGTGAGTATAACGATACTCAGTAGGGACCCCGAAACCCTTGAAGGTCTCCCAGAATCCATGAAGTATAAACCACAAAAGTAAAGACACAATCATGAAGTATCAAACAACCCTACTTAGGTATATGCCCATACATATACCTAAGTTATCAATCTCAGTTAGGCTCCAACTCTCAAGCCCAAGCACAACCCAGTCCATATAGAAAGTAAAGTCAATCACATCGATGATAATGATAGAAATTCAAGACTCAGCTCACAAAGGTATACAACTTTTGTATAGTGATAGAGATGATCATACGTAGTCACTGATTCATATAAACTGTTGGACCCACACAGGATACAAGACCAGCTAAGCTGTCGGACACACACATGATACAATACCACCTACAATGTCAGACCCACAGAGGATACAAGTACATAGGTCATACTGTCAGACCCACACATGATACAAGAACAATAGTCATTGTTGTCGAACCCACGGAGGATCCCAATACTGCATTCATCACTGTCGAACCCACGGAGGATCCCAGTACAGTAGTCATCACTGTCGAACCCACAGAGGATTCCAGTAAAGTAGTCTTCGCAGTTGCAACTAGCTCTAGGTTTCCCACAAACAACACGCTCGATTCCGGGAGGGTCCACTCCTCGAGCAAAGGGTTAATTACATAAACTACCACGAAGTCCAGATTTGATGTACCCCGAAGTTTCGTCATATCAAAAGGAACCCAACGCGACAGACGGTGCTTCAATCGGACGCCCGGTCTGAGAGTTATTGGCTTTTCTATTCCAGGGGCCCAGTTGGAATTACACTCGTTCCAAACCCGACTATTTTCTGAAGTTTTCAAAAACTCACTTAGATTATCTAAAAAGGACCGTCTCGTCACAAGGATACCAGTGCCGCAGATGGCGCGTCGATCAGACGTGCGGTCTAGAAGTTATTCACGTTTAAGTGAAACAGGCCCAGCCCGCCAAGCCCAGTGGGACGGCGGGTCGGCCCGGCCCGGTGGAGAGTGGCCCGCCCCGCGCGTGGGTGTCCCATCCCACGCGGTAGGCGGACCAGCCTGCGTGTGGGCGTCCCGGACCATGCGGTAAGCAGTCCAGCCTCACGGCTTACCAAGGCTTGGCCAGCTGGCCGAGCGGAGCAGGTGGGGGGGGGGGTGGATTCTTGTAATGGCGGCGCCGCCTCTCCTACCCGACCGGTCGAAGCCGGCCGGTTTTTACAGCACGAGCAGCCCGCACAGTGGGCCGCTGTCCTCCCACGGGGCACCTGTGGGTGCCGCGGTTTCTTCTTCTTAGCCGGCTCATCCGCCGAAGCGGCCCGCCTCGTGCGGGCTGCGGTTCCTCCGTAGCGCGACGCCAAGAGGCACCGCAGTCCTCTGCCCGGTCGACTGTAGCTGGCCAGTTTGACCAGAAAGAGGCCCGCATAGCGGGCCGCGGTCTTCCCACAACACGGTGCCAAGGAGGCGTCGTGGTCCTCCACCCCGGCCAGCTACGACCGCCTGATTTTCTTTCTCCGAGCGGCCCGCACCGTGGGTCATGGTTTCATCCACGCTGCCGGTGCGCGGTCGCTGCTTCCGGTCGTCGTCGCCACCAGACGCCACCGCCTCTGGTCTCCCCTTCCAAAATATTCAATAACCAATGGAGGGTCGTCAGGCCATGTTCGTTCAGACCACACCATCCCCGTTAGGTGATAACAATAGGCCAAAGACAATCCAAGATTTTCATTGGAGAATGAGGTACAATTTTATTCAATTAAAAATTGATGATAACACCCTACCTCAATTCAAGGTGCATTGTCATTGTTGCGGAAATCCGCGTTGTGAATGACAGTGTCATTCCATCAATTTCGGAGGAAGAGGAAGGTAGGTAGCGTTCTTTGTGGAATCGCCTTATTTTTTGCCCTGGTTGAAGAAGTGGAGGAAGATGATCGAGTTCCTAGTGTCCTTCGCTGGAGAGGGTGAATTCTCCCAAAGCCTTTCCACCGAAAATTTTCCAAGGAAAATGAAATAATAATAGGCTCCTCTAAATTAAAATATTTCCATGAATTTCAAAATATTTCAAATGTATTCATGACAAACAAATAATTAATTAATTTGGAAGCTCAATTAATTAATTAGCAGTGTTGGCACATTAAATGAGAGATGAAGGTGGAAGGTTTAACCCTCATCAATGGGGGTTCCAAAGGTTTCAAGGGGGAGTTGAAGAGTTGATGTTAGTATGAGCCCCACACACATTATCCTCCCATGGGAGGTTATGTGGGGGTGGTCCCCACCATCAACCTCCCTTTGGAGATAATAACCGCTAACTTAATAAATTGTGTAACAGAACAATTTGTTTAATTTATTATGAATCCCCAAAATATAACTTCTACTCCCAACCAAACGCAACTGCAGTAGAGGTCCCCTTAGGCAAATACCGGTGCTTTGAGTTCTTCAGTGTCCTCAGATTTTATTTTTGAGCACCGGTTCAAAATATAGAAAAACCTGCATGTACGTTTACTGAACGTACCCGAACAAAACTTCAGAGAATGATTCTGGGCACACCGGGGCTCGGAATCAGGCACCGTCAGAAACTGCAGACTCGTAAAATTCCAAAGTATTTAAGAAAAAAATTTCCTTGAAATTTATAGGTCTTTACATAATCCTTAAAAAAATAAATATTATTCCTAATCTTCAAAATTTGAAAAAAATACCCAAAATTCAACTAATACCATTCAATAAACAATTGTCCATAAAATTATTCAAATTAGACCAAACTAATATTGAAACCCATAACTCAAGAAAGATTTAATCACATAGTCTTCCATATTAAATCATAAAATTTATCTCCAAATAACATCGGCTACTCTTAATATCTCATACTGATGTGTAATTAACATAATCAAATATTTTTTAGGATAGGTTAATCATTTACATAAATAAACCTAATATCCATAAAACATAGATTCTTCCAAAATAATATTCAACCAATATTCAACAAATGAAATCCCATAGTATTCTATTTTCTTTAGGCATATAGTGTTTTCTAAAAAAGGGGGAACATCTTCCAAAAAAACCATTATCACATAATCGCAAAATCATTTTCTTATAATAAGGATATCCATTTGATAAAACATAATATCCTGAAATCAACTTATTCTTGATATATAAAATCATTTAACTAAAGTAATAACTCATACAAACCAGGGACTTCACGTTGGCCAGTGGACGGCGATGCGCCCTTGTCGACCATCAATTGTGGGTTAGATTCCCATGACCTTGCTAGACGCGATGGGGTTTCATCCATCTTACAGGTTGTCTTTTTTATAAAACTACAAATAATCCTATCATATTTTAACCTCAAAGACTGTCTTATACCTATCATTTTCATCCCATCTTATTTAGACTTCAACATCTTCATGAAGACTTGTATATATTGTCATATTTTTTTATTTCACCTCCATATGATAAAATAAATCTATTCCCAAAATAAAGAACATCATACCTAGATCATGTTGTCCACATGGTTTCACCATCATCTCGTTCTCATATGTAGAAGGTGCATACATTGCAAAAATGATTTAGAGATCCATCAAAATAATTTGCTTCCTTAATCCAAATACACCTTGTACAACTTGGGCCATATGGTTGTTTGTAGAAAAATATTTTCATAAAATTATCTTGTATAACATATAATTTTAAAACACATGACAAAACAAGATTTTTATAAAACTGTCAGACCAAATTTGAGTTTAAACATTCAATTAATTATCCTTTTAAAATACCATAAGTATGTGCTACAAGACTATGTTGTAAAACAAAATATAAATAGTTTGCGCAAGGGTCACATTTTTTAGAACCATTTTCAAAATCATAATATTCTTCCAAATAATGAGATAAGGTAAAATATTTGAAAATGCCTTGATAATATTTACCTTTCTTGGAAATATGAAAATACTATGAAAATAGTATTTGAATAAATACAACCCATGATCCAAGATGATATCGAGGTATAGTGGAGGTGTTTGATATCTCAAAATACTGCTCGTAAGTGATTTGTATACTAGAAAATGATTCAAAATCATACGAACATGACTTTGAAATAATTATTGAAATCATCTCATCAGGAAGAGATAGGAATGTTGTTTGAGATACTCCTCATTCCATTTATAACCGAAATTCCTTGATCTAAAAAATTTATGAAACAATGATTTAATGGAAATAATAGACATAGGGACTAACCATGTGTTTAACAAAAAACTTCTAATCCCAAAAGTTGTCTAAACCGAGCTCTGAAACCAAATATAAGGCCCCAGACTTAAACATTACAAAATCTTGAATTATGTTAATAATTCACATTGAGGATATTTTTAGGTTTTGATTTATAGAGATTTAGACCATAAATATTACATTACATCTCAAAAATTACAAAGTAGACTCTTCTACTCAGTATCAATTTTTTTCATAAAATAAAAATTCATAAAAGAAATCAATAATTATTTTCTTGATATAAATCTTCTTGTGTTCTTCCTTTCACTGACCCTACCTAATACCCTGTGAAAAACATTTGAAAAACATTGTATGAGCATAAAAAGCTTAGTAAAGGTTATAAAATAAAGAAAGAAAACATTAGATCATCAATACATACAAAACATAATCTCTTTAACATACCACATGAAATCATAAGATTTATGAACAACACATAGAAATCGTAAATAATAAAGGTATATTGTGGAATCCATATCAAACATACATTGTATCTTTCATAGATACATAGGGAGTTACATTTGGAATACTCATCAAAATATATTCCCAAAATCTATTAGGATAAATATTAACATTTACCTCCCTCATGTTACCCAATTCATTAGAGAGTTATCTCGGGCTCACCTGCCCTAGGTTTATCATGGAACCGCCCGTATACATAAACAGTGCCCAAGAACCATAACATAATCATAACACATAAAATAAGCATAAAGATTACATTTCCACATCACAATATATCATTTCATGATATTGACAATATCAATGATTTATTAAAAAAATTTCAAAATCATCTAAAATATTTAATAAAGAGATTTTTGAATCAATGTGTCCCATAGAACAATGAAACTTTTTGAATATTTTTTTAATTCAGTAACATTAGTTTCCATATAAATAAATCCTTAAAACCATTTTTAAAACATGTACATTAATGATAATTATTTAGAATCACAAATCATTAAAGCATTTAAAACAATATTTTAGTTAAAGTGTTCTAACCATATGACTATTGCTTGAATACAAATAATTGAAGAATAACATTAGTCAAAACATTATAATACCATTAAAATAAATGTATTCATGATATAATTTTCCAAAGGACAATATTAACACCATATAAAAGTGAATTGGTGCATACCAATGATGAAGTCTCAATGGAATGTAAATTGAGACGAAACCCCCTATAAAAACTGTATCCTTAGATTAAGGCCAAATAAATTTCATAATAATGGATGAAAAATATAAATACACACAATATTTTTGGGTATTAAATGTAAATAAATTATAGGACCCCCACAAATTTTCTTTTTAAAACAAAACCAACGACTTGGTTGTTTAAATCAATGAATGGAAATTGAGTTAAGATTACCTTTATCAAGTTCATATCAATGAAATGAGAATTTATCAATTGAGTGATTATGTGTATCAAAATTATACCCACACAATGGGGAGTTTAAATTACAACACAAATAAATAAATAGTGATTCCACACATAATCATAGCATGATATAATTAATAATTATAAGATTAACCCAAGGAATTGAAATTGGGTTAAAAATTTCCCTTACTGATTTGGTAAATTACGAAACATACACCACATGAAATAAGGATCATACAATGAAGATTTAAATACCCATAAAATAAATTATATTACAGATATAATAAAATCATTGGAAGTACATACACCACACAAAAGAAAATAGTGGAAAATATAACATTAATCACACAGGAATAAAATGTGATATGAAAACCCCTTACCACGTTGAAATCAATTGAGCCGTAAGGCCAAAAGTTACTAACCACAAAATGAATCACAGAATACCATGAATATAAATAGAATAATTATAATATATATCAAATGTATGTACAAATTACCCCACATGAAATAAATAAGTAGTGAACAATGGAAATCGTGTGAAATTAAAAGTGAGATAAGAAACCCCTTACCTCTTATCCGAATTGACTTGTATATTCCATGTACATAATGAATAATAAACATGAGATAATTTATACTTCCTTAAGAACCATTTTTAAATTTATTATTCCTTTTATATAACTTATTACCTTTCTATAACAATTAGTTAATTATTTGAGTTCCTATCGGACATTTTGTCGATGTTTGGAACTTTAGTCCAAAATGAACTTATTATAATTACAAATTGTCCATGTGGCCAAAATTCCATTATATCCAAATTGATATTCATGATTTATATTTCATATATATCATATATATCCAGTGTATATGTATTTTTAATATTTCATATCATTTGGTGTTAATAAATGAAATGCATCGTTCATGGAGACGGTAATCCGTACGTACTCATGAACGCTAATTTCATTTATATTTTATATTTAAAGGAATGAAAACGTAATAATAAAAAGGTATATTATAATTCTAGTATAATATCTAGGTTAGGTAATTTAATTAACTCTGTCCTTTATACATTCCATGTATGATAGGAATGAGTCATATCACTTTGAACGAGCAGTAGTCGACACTTCCTCAAATGAAATTATCATATTTACACATTATGGAAACAATAAAGGTATGATATAAATGAAAAATACAGAATTATAGAGGAAATATAAATATAATATATATCAAATTTAAATACGGTTCCATTGTAATGGACACCATAAGAGGTGGAAAGAGAATATTGAACAATCATTGTTTCATGAGGCAGTAGTTCACCGTCCAAAGAAAGAGTATGTTCATTACCCATTAGACAGAGGTGTGTGTAAATTTAGTTCAAATACTTCACATATAAACAACCTAGTATATTTATGATACTGCTTTTGTTATAAAAGAATTTAATAAAAATATTTTAGGGGGTTGGAGAAGTAAAATAAAAGAAAATAACTTAAGAAAAGATGTTACCTTTAAACCGGGTAACTCCCTTTGGTTTGAACCAAAATGAATTTTTGATGTGCCTTCTGCTTAAGGTAAGGCTTTTAGGACGAACACAAGGATATTGAGAGCTTATTTTCATAGAGGATGGATGAGAAAGAGGATTGAAAGCTATGAGTAATGGGTTAGGGGTGAGGGCTTTTTATAAGGGGGAGGAGGGGCTATTTAGGAAAGATTGAAAATATTATTTTATTATATAATGATTTTCAGTTTCTAAAGGAACAAAACACAATAAAGTCAGAACCGAAACAACTATTTCTTGAAATAAAATCATCCAATAAGAATTTTATTGGGTTTTGATATTTTTTTAATCTCTATAATATTATTTATTGAAATCATTATTTAATGAGGTAAACACTATATCATTATTGTGTCATAAATAATTTTATTTATTTGATGACTAAAAATTAAAAAATATACCATGATGTAGGAAATATTTTTTGCTTTAAAAATAATATTTATTGTTTAATAGATAACTTATATAACCCAATGTAAGATTTTATTTACTAAAAAATATAAGTTTATGTAATTTTTTTCATTACTTTAAATTAATTTATATAAAGTGTCATTATCCCACATAAGTGGCTCCATGGGGTCCCAAAATACACAAAAAGATTTCCGTGGTCTGAAATGTATCAACCAATAAGATTAAGACACATGTAAGGGTAATTTAATATTATTATTATATATTTTTTACTTTGAATTACCCTATTAACCTTTAACCGCAGATAATAAAAGTCAAAAGTTATTATTCACCAAAAATTATATTCATCTTATTGAACCTAATTTTATTTACTAATAACAACCATGTATGTCATATTTTCAAAATTCTATTTACATAAGTAGTATAATTTCATTTAAAAGTAAAAGTCAGTTTTTTAACTACTACTTAGTGTTTTCACTATTAATTAAAAATTGATGTTTTTCAGAAAAATATAAAAAATTCAGACTAAGATATATTTGATTTTATGAATTCAAAAATAATGTATATTTTTTTCAAATTAATTAGATATAAGGTTCATTAATTAATTTAAAATTAATTCTCATTGTCAAAACAAAAAAGCGTGTTTTTTAGGAAATAATAACTATCAAAAGATTAACACTTGTTTATGTACAATTTCAAAGTGAAATTAATTACAATAACCAACATTGGATTAAATGGAAAAAATATAATCTAATTAAACTTTAAAACCAATTTTAAATATAATCTTACCATAAAAATAAATTAGATTTAAAGGCAGTTTTGATTTAAAATACAATATTTTTCACTATTCATTAAAAATGAATTTTATCTAAAAAATACCAAAAATTTACCAAAATAAATTTTGATGCCTCGATTCTAAAGAAAAATATTATTTTTTAAAAAAAACATATAAAAGTGACCAAAATCATATTTAAATAGGGTTCCCTATCAAAAGGTGGTAAATCAACATTTTAATGAATATTAGAGTATTTATGATTAAAATTAGATTCATTCACATTTTAGGCCTCTAACTTTTTTTTGGATAAATGTAAAAACATTTAAGAATCACATTTAATCATAAGATGGTTAGTTCTGTTCATTCCTGCCAATACAATGGTTAGGCATTAACTACTATTTAAAATATTATTATATTATTATTTTTCATTGTGACCCAACATTTTGTGCTACGTAAGATATCAAGGAAACTCATTGTTGCATATTGGGTACACCATTAAAAATAGCATTCCCTTTAATGTAAATTCAATATTTTATTCAAAAATATTAATAAATATGAAAATGTATTGTTCTTTATTTACTTGGGATGTTACACTGCCCATTAGAGTCTTCATGATTTGTCTAATGATAAAAAATGGATATTACACCAAAGAAGAAGAAACCTCTAACTCAACATCCACAAAGATATTTATATAAGTTGGTTAAGACTAATAATGGTAAAGAATTAAAACATGGTTGAAATCATTAATTTATTTTTAGTAATGTTGGTTGTCTATCTCATATTCTAATGTACCCACCCATTCCATGATGTAAAAAGGCCCATTGAATCTATGTGCCAACATACCTTGACTACAAATCTGTCAATGACCCAGTCTAGGAGAAACTAAAAACAGGACCCAATCCCCATGCTTAATATCCAATGGTATGGGATGGTGTTCAACAAATTAAATCGTCACAGAACAATAAATATAGATACATATCATAATAAATGTTAACTAATTTTTTTTGCAAAATGATATAATGTCCTAGTAGTGCTACCAACCCAACCTCTAACTGGAATAATTGTCAACATCATTTCCAACAATAGATTTCCTCAAAAGTATAAATCTAAATAGTGAAATCGAAATTTTTATAATGGATTATCTTAATTATGGTTAATTGAAATTATGAAGAGCCTAAAAATGAAGGAAAAAATAATGAATCATGTATTTCAAAACATTTATAGTGAGCTTGGACAAGTCAATAGTTTGAGGGTGGTATATTATTCCAAAAATTAAAAGTCAACCATGATCTTTATGGAACCCCTTTAAAGCCAATAATTAAATTTAATTCCACTTTTAGATATAATTCTATGTGGAATCCCAGGATATTGTATGACCAATTAAAAATATAGAATCCAAATATCATAATCCAATAAGGCCTTATGAATTGGATGAATGTGGGGGAAAATAATTATTCAATCTACCCACATAGTTTCACTTCCATAGGATATATTTTCTAACATTACCGTGATATCCATAGTGAAATTTTCATATTTCCACTACATGATGGGTATAGGTTGTAGTAGGATAGTATACCACTGGTGTTCAGTTTTTACCTACTAACATGTGTAATACCATGTAATATATTCTACTATATACTTCTAATTATAAACTACAAATACTAGTGGTGGATTTAAGGATAAATCAAATTGTTTATATGATTCACAACTCACATGTCATAATGAGATTCTCAAATTATTTCCTCTCATATATAGATACAAGGACCAAGATAATCCCATGAATATGTAGCATTTTAGCCTCATAAAAATCCCAACCAATAGTGATTCTTTACTATAATCACATTATATTAAGAATAATACTACTATGAATTATAGATGAATCCACTTCACTGATTCTAAAATTTATGTTATCAATGATAAAAACATGATGTTAGAATTCTTGTTAAATCATTACGCTTCCACATACCTCATGTAATAAAGATCAATTAAATGAAATTCACTAAATATCTTACTGAACAACATGTGTATGAGGAATTCAACTCAATGCTTTAGAAACTACATTGCATTACCCTAGCTTGTGAGAATAAAAAATGTTAAAATACTAATAGTATTCATCCCATATGATCTACCATAGGTTTATGTCATACTATGAGAATATGTATTCATGAATTTTTTCCCTTTATTTAACAACCCTCTACCTCAGTTGATAATGCATCCTACAAAGTAAGGGCTAAACAATAATATCTAACTCTATGCCGGGTATAGGGTAATTAATCTCACGATGGACCAAATGATGAGAACCATACTCCCTGAATTATTTCATGTGAATCAATATATATCATAATCATGTTCTCAATGCTTCACAATATATTATATAACCACTCTTAGAATCTAGTAGAATCAATATTGGTGATGAGGATTTCATTACATTTATCTCTAGATGTCCTTATCCAAATCCTTAAAACTTTAAGTCTATTCAACCTTCTTAGTTATAATGATAACTGTTACTTGAAGGAATGCATGTTATATATGAAATAGAGTTAGTTACTAGATAATCCCATGAAGCTTAATATATAAAAATGGATTCCCCCATGAAGAAATGACTCCCACCATCTTGTGATCCCTTTATCCCACTATTTTTTATGTAATGTGGACTAGGAAGGGTACTAGTTTGGCCCAAATTTTTCATGTTGTTGGGTTGGAATTTTCAACATTCACTCTTAGTGTACTTTGTATGAACTCATGTTGTTTGGAATGATCATGAGGTTTTTCAGAGTATACAAATTTTTCATCCAAAAAATTACCATAGATGCATTCATTTGATTGTAGAAACCACAATTCATCAATTCCATGAAGGCATAAGTTTCTTTCATTATAATAACCAACTTTACCAGATATTAATATAATCCAAGACTAATTTGGAATGTTTTAAATCTTTTATTCAAGTGTCTATGACTCGTATGATGATATTCAATCTCATATCAATCTTTGAGAAGTCCCTGGCTCCTAGGAGGTGGTCAAAGTGGTCTTCAATTCATTGAAATCTTATCCCGATCGTAAAATTATGTTGATGAAACAACTGGTAATACCCCCACAATGATAAGAATCCTTCAAAATTATAGAATAAAATTATAGGTCAACCCCAAGGAAAATTATTGGTTCATATAAAACATTTGGATTCAAATTACACTATTTTACAATTGAGCTCTTAGATATCACTAGGGATAAAATTGTGAGGATGAATAGATTATATTTATGCTCCAAGAAAAATATCGATAGTGAAATATACATCTCTCTTTATAGAGGTAGGAAAAAAAATAATCAGGAGAGACATATCAAAATTAATCTACAACTATAGGAAATATAATATTCTGATATCATGATAACAGATATAAATATAGTCCAACACCCTTCCTATCCCCTCATACTCTGATCTATCCTGATTTTCAGAGTAATAAATTTATCCCTTATGAACATATCCACCACCATATGGTGATTATAAAATAATGGTATGTAGATAATAATAAATATGGGCTCAAAATTCTACTAAGGAGTGTACCCTATGATTAATATCAAGACACTTCATCATATGGATCAAAAGTTTTTATAAAAATGATTTTTTCTATATGAATATGAATCCCCATGAAACTCCTAACAGCCTATGACCATTATACCAGCAGAGTGTATAGAGAAAACACCCAATAAATGTATCCAATAACAAGACCAACAACTCAAATAAATCATAAGATATTAATGAGTGTGATTGAACAATGTGAAATAATGAATATATTATAGTCATGAATATTAATATCATTACACTAATTTTAAATAGTATGATTCTATACCCCATAAGAATAGGTTACACTATATATGAATTTATAGATCCACTCCCATATTCCACAATCTATACTCCAAGATTAGTTATGTTGTGTAGCTGTTACATTACATATAATTATCTCCCAAAACCTCGACTACATCCATGGAATGAATAGACAATAGTTCACTAAATTCTTACCTAACATAGGGCAGTGGATAATAAACAATATACTGTAGCTTGTTAAGATCCTATCTAACTATGAATTAGTATAAGGGTCTAGAAAATATATACAGATATCCCATTATACTAGGGGACCATTCCTCTATAAGGTCTCTTTTACACAGGTTCATTATGTGACCCTATCGTCCACACTAATAGCATACCACATTAATACTATTTTTTATACTATCGTGTCCAATTCCCTCATGATATTTCATAATGGGATGATTCTTAGCACTGGATTGTACACTACTATGATTAGAATATGAATCACCTTTCTTGGTACCATAAACTCCCAATATATATCAATTGGATATAAGGTTTATGTGAACCATCTTAGAGATGGTAGTTATTATAAAGAAGATCCATAGTGGTTATATTAAATTCCCAATCTCATCCACAATGTGTATCACCCTGGATAGTAAACCAACTATAATAGTGGGTGAAAATTATTTTATATCAGTGAACTGAGTAGAGTTATCAGTGATGAAAATAGTTCCATACTCATAATGAATAAATTACCTATCCTAATAATCTCTCATCCTCTATGCGAAACTTTTTTCATAGAAATTATTATGTAATTATTAATATAAAATATTATAATGAATATTGTCTTGAGTATGAATGTCTTAACATCACTTTTCAAATCCAAAAATCATATAATATGTGAGAATCACAAAAATTTCCAATGGAATCTCTATATGTTCAAATATCATGACTATAGAATCTATGAAAGTCTCCATATATTGGGGACCTATTTCCTCCAAAAGATTAGGTGAATTATTTTATTGGTACTCCCTCATATATATATAAATCAATGGATTATGTCATGGAGGTCCCTATATAGACATAACTAGATATAGAAAACCTTATCTAATATAAGAATAATTTCATTATCTAATAGAAATAAGTGTTAACAAGGGAGTTACCATAATTTTAGCTATAGATGGTTCATGTCACATCACCTTACAAGTATATTCTCCTCAAATATTATGGAATGTGTCTAAAAGTCTTATATTGAGGAATGTGCCTAAAACATAATGTACATTACTAAAAAATCAATAAATGGAAGAAGAGATGACAAGTTGAAAAATAAGACAGTTATAAGGCCTTATAAATGAGATATACTAACCCTACATAATTTCTTCCAATGTTAGGTAAAAAGGTATGTTTTTTATTCCATACCTCTAAAGGATAGTTCTATTGGTTTATATTCAATGTTATAGAGGAATGTACTTGTTATTATGAAATCAGTTAACTCATTTGATGAGATCACATTTTTTCATCACCAGGAATCTAAATTTTTTATTATTTATATATAATGGTTCTTTTTATTGATTTCCATTAACATGTGATAATGAAATAACATTACATGAATTAATTTTTATTCTGTTTAATTTCCACCATCATGTTAAAACATGTTTTATAATGTAACATGTATATATATTATTATTAATATATTTTAATTTCCATTCCAAATTTATATCATTATGGAAATATAAATTGGAATATTCAGAATATTTAACTATATCTAAAACAAATTATCAATGATATTATCATTGTTCTATATTTTAACCCTTTAGCAAATGGTTATTTATTGTTATATCATCAATCAATATTGTAATACACATTTTATGTTGACGTATACACTATAAGTAACTATTTTTTACTCCTATGAAAGAAACACTATAAATTTATAAAATATAAATAAATACACAAAAAATGAATATTAAATATAAGTGGTGAAATATATTTTGCATTGAATATACATCACATATAAAACACAACATTAATATTTTTATACGTGAGGTAATTTTACATTAATATATTGTACCAAGGGTGAAAATACATAAAACATAACATCGTAAGGAATTTTCATCACCCAATGTCTGAAATATTATACTAATAAAATCAAAAATCTAGAAAAATATGTCTCATCTATAGAAATAAGGATTTATACCATATGTGTGTTAGATAATCCTAGACCCAATTTATTACCATGTTATTACACATCCTCAACTCTTGAATACCCACCTTAGATGTTATAAAAAAATATCTAAAACATCTTTTAGACAATATTGGAAACATTTTATGAGAAGTGACCAGTCCATTTGCACAAAATACCTTAAGCATGACTCTTCATATTCCCGATGATAGAGACAATCAATAATGTTTAATAGTTGAATTGTGGGGATACTATACCATCTTTATCATAGTGAAAACATTGTAAAATAATGTTGTGGAAATATTGAGGGACCATAGATAATTGATATATATAATAATAAATATATATATAATGAAATACATAACACAATATCTGTTTAATTTTATGATATTACAAAATGAAATTCACATTTTACATGGATTTATATGATTCCACATACCTTCTCTTTTAAATTAAGTGCTAAAATACATACTTTTTAATATAATACATGTATTTCAACAAACACTTATGGTAAAATGTTTTTTATTTTTGAGAAATGGGTGCATATACAATTAAAAAAATGACAAAATAGAAATTTCATCCGTAAATATTATCAACACATGAAATTCCCATATACTGACCATTTTCATTAAATTTATTTTTGGAAGGGGGAAATATAAAAAATGGTGACATATAAGGCCTTGTAATGTGTAAAAAATGAAAATTGATCATTAATAATGGCTATGGGTGAAACATGAATCATGATATAACATCATGAAAAAGAGTAAAATACACATAACCAGATTATATGTTTACGAGGAATAAGATGATAATATGTAGCTAAGTCATTACATGGAAACATGATACAACATAAGACTAATTCATTTAAAATAATATCACCAAGGTTAATCACCAAGGACTCAGAAAACATATTACCAATGTTATTTATGAAGATATCATAAAAATTTACCACGGAAAAACCAAATTATAATGAACATTTCATCTATATAGTTAAATTCTCTACAAAAAAAATTGTAATACTATCTGGGTGAACCCTTCATATTTCCATGGTTGTTCACCAATGTATAATAAAATATATCATATCTAGATATTAATTTATTATCAAATTTTATATATTTTATTCATGGGAAATATTCATATGTATTAATTAATTTGTTACATAAATTTATATCATAAAAAATATATAAATAATTCAAACATTAAATTGTGAAAAATAAATGGAAATTCATTGTTGTAATTAAAACACTATATAAATACCCAATAATCAAGATAAAAAATCATGGGTTATATAAACCACCTATAATTTATATATTTTAGTTTAGTTACTAAATTACCCAATCAATATTTATATGATTTTCTATGTTAAAACCCTTCCATAAAATGAATCATACAAGGTTATTCAAAGTGAAAATGATTTATAAGAAATGTTATCAACAGAGGATGATAATGATATACATAAACAATGATGGGACATTCTCAATAGAGATCTCATTTACAATAAAATAAATTATTTCCAAGATAAATTTACCTATAGGGTAATGGTATAGTCTATGTGAATGATAGATACTCATAGAAAATATTTTCATGGATATCAAATTAGTTAGGAATTAAATCCATTTGAAGGGTTAATGAATTTATCTATTTGAATACACAACAATCAAAAAAATTTATAGTATGTTAATTTTTATAAATAAGTATACATTACTGGAATATATTTATTTGGAATTGTATGAGACCAATTAAATTATAAACCGATCTTTAATTTTTTTTCATAAAAAAATTAATTTAACCATAGAATCCACCCAAGAGTGTCAAACTATGTATGAAATAAAGTGCGTGTTTACAAAACATGTGATAATAAAGTAAAATACCAATGTTAAATTCTTGGGTTAAAAACCCTAGGTACAACTATTACATATCAATAAATAATCATAGTATCAGGATAATGATTTTATTACTTTTAAAATCAAAATAAAAGTACTTTATGAAAATTTTATAATGGATTTATGGATATGAGACAATATGTGTATTAAACAACATGAATTATTGTAAAATGGGAATAAATAACTAAACTATAATTTAAAACATATAATATGGTAGATAATTTCATGACATATTAGTAATTTATTTATATGAAATGAAATTTGAAAATAAAATAGTGAAAACCTAATGAACTCGAACAGTAAAGGGGACTGAGGAATCATACCTATAGTAGGATTATTCTTAATGAAAAATAGAGGATCCATTGAACAATGTAAACATATTATAGAGTCTCAATATATTTATATTATGAAATTAGAACTTCTAAAAAAATTGGTATTAGAAACTGAGGAGGTATTGGCAGTAGTTAAAATTTATGAGTTGTTATTTTATGTGATTAAATATTTGTTATTTTATAATACAAGACAACAAAATTAGAGTGAAATGAATTATGATCAATAATATTGACTAATGATGATTTATAAAGGGTTTCTAGGCTATAATACCCTTCCAATAATGATTCATATGTTACAACATACACATCAGATATACAAAATCTAAAAAAATACATCCTAAAATCAATTTTTTGATGCAAAACGTATATTTCAAATTTCAAATTTAATATATATTTTTTTAAATTATTATTTTTTATTAAATTATGTATTTAATGAAGAAAATTTTTCATGAATATTTTATATATTTTTACATTATAATGATTTATTTAATCTCAATTCACATAAAATAGTAATTTTTACTTGTTCACCAAATAATAATAATTTTATTAGAAAATTACAAAAGAGTAAACATTATGTAATTTTTAGGTGATTAATAAAAATTTAAAACTTGTTTAATCAAAATAATAAATTAAATATTGTAAATTTACCTTTTAAATAAATAACCTCATTTATTGAATATTTTCTATTGTATAGAAAATAAACATTCATTACAAAATAAAAAATACATAGGACATACTTAAAATTTATTAGCATTTAATATAGTTCATATATGATTATTTCAATAAAATTAATTTTAGTTATATCAAATACAATTATAGTAAAAATTATTTTAAATGAAATATATTTGTTGTCCCCAAAAATAATACAATGTTTGTTACATTATTAAAAAATCATAATTGTAACTTAATTGTCTTTACATAACCAATTATAATAACGATAAACTGTCATATTGAATAAAGGTTATAATGCGAATCAACCATATTGTATGAACATAATAGAGGAAAATTATCATATTTCTCTATTAATATCCTATAATTTTCTTATACATTATCACTCACTACTTCACTTATAGAGGTTTTTACACACCCCTTGAAAAATTTAATTTTTTCTTAATGGTTAATATTTTTATGATAATTATAGTATGTGAAATAATTTTGGGGGATTTCAAAACAATGTAATATTTATTAGATAATTTAATATTCTTCAATATTAATATCCTTTTAATATTCTTCATTTTACTAGTCCATATTCTTCTAGTATGTATATAAAATGTAAGAGTGTTTATTGGTGATTATATTATATAAATATCAGTATGAATTAATATGTACTTCAAGTAGTTGTTGTATTACATTTTTTGGTCATCCCATTTTGTATACCTTAATGAAATTTCAACATCGTAATTTAACACATTAAATACCACATATTCATCATAATTTTCTGGTAAATGTTATCATTAAAATGAAACATTGGGAATAATTACATGAAAATAATCTTATGTGGCTAAACTAGTTATAAATTACAATGTCTATTATATAAAAGTTTTATCTTTTTATCTCTCTATTTTAAAATATTTCATATTCCAATTCCCCAAATTCATTAACTTCTCTTATACAGAATGAAACTCCGTAGAACTGAACATCTTCTATTGGTTATAAAAATATACACTTTTTAATAAATAACATGAATGAGGAAAAACTTTTTATATCAATAGTTAGGTTTCATTTACAACTTGGATAATTTACAACTAACCATATGGTTAAAACACATTTCTTTAATATATGTTATAAAAACATGTACAACCCTTATTACTATCGATTTCAATGAAATTCCCCTGGAAAAAGGGATATATTATAACATATTGAGCATTAAAGACCAATAAAAAGTAAATAATGAAAAAATTATTAATAAATGAAATCCGTGAAATAAGAGGCATTTCATAAGAACATTTACTTGAGGAAAATATTTTTTACATGATCAAATGTATAGGTGAAAAAACATGATAGTATGTATATGTGGAATAACATGAAAATGATGCTACAAAATAAACAGAAGATATTAATAAGCATATCACTGTGGGATTAGAAAAATATTGACAAGGTTTCTCACCAAGGTGTCATAAATCATTACCTCTTTACACTACTATGGAATCAGGAACATTTCTTATCTATAAATTAATTCATTTCCATGAAATTAGTGTGATATCTGATAACACCCTTCATATTACAAAGTTCATTAACCTTGGTATAGTCAACCATGCCATCTCTAGAGTTTTATTTGTTTACTAATATATTGGTTCCCTATCATTACATAGCCTTTATATGTCATTATTATTTTTTCTTACTTAATGAAATAATACACAATTCAACCATTAATAATAGTATTAAAACATGAAAAATCAATTTGTATACAATGAATGTATTAATTATTCTATATTAATAAAAATAAATAATGATAAATATTTAAGGTTTATTTAAATATTATTAATTAAATAAAGTATGTATTATTCACTAGTTTCCGTAACAAATTGATATATGCATTTCTAGGAGAGATCAATTCAGTAATTAGAAGCATATAAGGGTATCTACAGGGTGAATTAATTGGGATGAAATGTAAGAAATTTATAATTTATACGAAAATATAATGATAGTGATGGTTCATTCCCTAGATATATCTCATTTCCACCAAATAATGTATTTATTGTGAAATTACATGGTGGTTAAAGGTATAGTCCTTGATAATTATGGTGGTTAAGAGATAATATAATGATTTCATTCAAATTATGTGGGATCAAATCCTAATCAATGGACTAATGTTCTTATATGGATGGATACCCAAATATTAACATAGAATCAATAGGATTTTAATAAGGAATGAGATTTCAATGTTTGTATGTATATTAAATACATGTATTTGAGAATTTAGGAGTCTGATTCAATGATAAATATGTCCCTAAAAAATTTTATATGGAAAATAAATAATCCAAAAATATCCTCAAGAGTGCAAAAATAGTTGTACAGTAAGAAATGTTGTTGTGAATTAGATAATGAACATGTCAATGAATAGTTTTCCCTTTTTGGTGTAATTTTAACTGATTAACACTGTTATTGAACCACTAATACATGTATTATCTCGAAATGGATTACATTTCTTGGAAAACAACACACTTATTTTCATTACAAAAAAATTATATGGGTTTTGTAGCTATGGGATAGTCTGAGTATTATAATGAAATAAAAAATATATAATCTTTGTGTATAAAAATGTATCATCCACATCATATCATTTGGATGATAGTACCATGGAATAACAAGACTGGTATTCTAGGAAGAGGATTGAGGAAACCCTTACATGGGGATTATTCTTCCAAAAACTATATAAAGAAACTTTATAACAATAGAACAACCATGGATAGAATCTACACAATGATATTTAGAAATAAATTATTTCAAATTGTGTTTTTTGGAAAATGAGAAGAGAATGTGTGGCATTTATAGTTGATGAGGGTGGGCTTATTTTATTAAATAATGGTTATTTTACTGTATAATTTAACCAATTGAGTTGGAAATGAATTGTATCAACTATTAGGGACCATTAATGAGGATTTTATGGTAGTTGGTCATCCAAGGCCATCAGAATCAAAACATCCCTTCCAACCTACCCATTAACTAAACCAAAATAAACAAAATCTTAAAAATATGCTTCTTATTCAAAATTTAATATATAATTTTTTTTAATATAACATTAATATATTATATTTAATTAATTTCAATATTAAATAACATTTTGATTCAATAAAAATTTTCATATAAATTTTAGTATTTTTTCCTATATTATTATTTTATAAATTGGAGTTCCTGTAAAATATTAATTTTCACATTTTCACCAAGAAAATTAAATTTTTGTAGTGTAATTCCATAAAAATTTCCCCAAATAATAAATTTTATTTGATGAGTCAAAAAATGATATATAATTTATCCACATAATTCACTGATTTTTTTATAAAAGTTTATATTTTTATATTTGTTTATTAAAATTTATTAATCTAATAGAAAAATATTCAATGTAACATTTATAAAACATACATATGAATTCACTAAAAAATATTATCATTAAAAATGTGTTTTTTATTTAACAAAATATTTTTAATTGAAAACATATGAATTTATTATTAAATAATTTTTGACAAAATATATTTATTATCTCCAAAAAAATTGTATTTTTTGTTAAAATAAAATCTTGATGGTCACTTAATTACATAAAAATAACCAAAAATAAAAATGTATAACTTCAATTTTGATGATTATTTAGAATTAAAATCAACTATATTGGCCTTAAATCAAAATGGTAAATGAGAAAATTTTCTTTTAAATACTCCTTTATTTTTCTCATAAATCATCAATTTCTGTCTGACACACAAAGTTTCTTGTAGACAATATCATCATATCAATTATTTTAATGATTAATTACATTATATTTATGATGCTTATGGTAGGGGAGATGTTATTATGTTAATTATAACCAAGGGTTCTTCTTTTAGTGAATGTACTATTCCTTCATGTTTATACACCTTTAATATTACTAATTTTACTTGTCCATATTTATGCTTGATGGGTAAGGAAACATGATTGTTATTTTTTTGGATTTATAAGGATATATTATGTATAAAATAATAATTACATCTTTTAACAACATAAATGAATTCTCATGATGATACATATCATTCATACATCAATGATAGTATAAAATTTTCCAATTGATATAGTAATTTATAAAATCATTATGAGAACTAGCTGAATAATTTTATCTCAATATCCGATCTCAAAAGGAAATATACCTTCCACAATAAGGATCTTCCCTTTATAGTGAAAAAAATCAATGTAATATACCCATGTACAAAACAATGACCCAAATACGGTTCATTACAGCATTGTACGCCAGTTGTAATACTATCTATAGAAAATCTATTTTTTGAGTATAAGATGTAAAATTTGGCTGTATATAAATAAGGTAAGATGTAAAGTGGATGTGAACATGGAATTACCACTGGATTTAGCCTAATATGGATCTCTCTATGTATAAACCATATTATTTATCCATGATCCAAATACTCTTGACCAAGGTGTCTTTAAATATTATCTAATGAACCCACAGAGGACCCATGAAAATCTTGTCATTTTTTATTCAATTTTACTCTATGGGTATTCTAAGGAATTACAAATTTTATATCTTCCCTAGTTAATCCCACAAAGAAATTCCAATGTAATCATAATATATAATTAATTCTAATTTAATGATATAATATATGGAATTTTTTTAGGTACATCACAAAAAATTATAGGATTCCATCATAGGAATTCATAGTTTTCTAATGACTAAAATGAAAATTATGACTTCATGAGAATGATTTCATTAATTTATGAAATATATTTACTGTGTGACAGTTTTACCACATTAAACTCACATAAATGGATTAGGATGCATCCATTGAGATCACTCAAGGCATTCAGGGTTTGGAATGTTAGTCATTAAATAAAATACCAAAAATTTAGTAGTGTGATCGAGTTTATTGAAGTAGTCAAATATATGTGATAAAATTAAATAAAATTCGTGATGTACCAATCCAATATAAAAATTTAATTAATTAAAATAAGGAAAATCACACATATGGGCAATAAAAGCACAAAATATGTTTTCTTTTCTTAATTAAATCTCTGTTATCGTATTCATTTGATCAAACACACCTTAATGAGTGGTTTAGGTTATGGTAAATAACCATCAATTGGGTATAACCATCAAATTACAAGTATCATATAAGGCTTTAGTTACCAATTTAAAAAATTATACATTTTTAATGCATATAATTGATGATATAGCATATGACACAATGTACATAGTTTTATATATTAATATAATTAGTGAAAATGACGCACCTGGTCCCTATAGAAGACTCATCATACATTATCATCAGCATATTTATGTTGAAGTAATATAAATTTTATGACCAAAAAAATCCCCCAAGAAAGGGTATAAATTTCTGTCATTTTAGAACAGATTTAGATGGATGTAGAAAGAAATAAATGAATCTAATGTATTATTATCCATATCAAGGGGGGTATGACATGCCCAAGGATAAAGGAATTGGATTTAATGTAAAGGAAATATGATAAAAATATATACTGAATGGAGGGTAATATATGATTAAGGAATTAATATAATCTTGGAGGAGGAAGAGAGATATTTTTCTAAAGTAACATATGGGGTGACATGGTCACTTAAATCATTTTAATAGGTTTCGTGGTTTTGAAGAAAAATTGTCTAAACTAGGTAATAATATTAGAGAAATAGTGTCTAGGGGAACTATAGATTGCACAATTTATGTGTATTATTATAAAAATAAAGATTATAAAAAACTAACCTTCAATAAGTTACAAAGATCCCATAGTTGACTGGCTCCCCTTGACATGGTTTATCAAACTAGGATCCTCTATTTATGGGTGGATGATTTAGGTTCATATAATTATAATCCCAGTTCAAAACTTCTTCGTCATCTATATACACAAACATTGATATCTATGGAACCTGAATTGCATCTAGATGCTTTGGGAATCTCTTCCAATCCCTTTTAATCTTATATTTGATGAAAAAGGGGTTTTTAATTAATTCAAAAGGTTTTTTTACCTTATTTAAGCTAAAAATGATAAAATTGAAATTTTTATATATAAAAAGAATAAAAATTTTCAATAAATATTGTGTATTAATGAATATTACTATTATAAAATTTAATCGATGAGAATTGTTTTTCTAAAGAATTCAAAAATTCACGATTGTATTCCAAAACCATATACTCAATAATATGAATAGTTCACCTTTCCAGGAAATGTTTCTAAGGATAGCGAGCCATACTAAAAAAATGGATTATTTAAGGTATTTTGGCATTACACTATTAATAATTAGATTAAATGAGGGTATCTATATGAATTGGTATACATAATAATATAATAAATCATTATAATCACCATGATTTAAAACATTCACATTTCATAAAAAAATTTCTCCTAAATTTGTAAGAATATTGGTAAAAATTTTAGGAACATAGAATAAATATCATCATTCTTAAAAGGAAACTATTTGGGTTAGAAATCCCTAAAGGTAACATTGATGCATTTTTGGGTTGATTTTGTTTGGAGAAAAAGTTGGTTTCTAAGGTATTTTTCAGAGCCCGGATATAATTGTTACTAAGAATGTTGACAGTGATCTTAGACAATATAATGGAGTCCTTGGAAGTGGAATATAAAATTGGGAACCCTACGTGACATCATTTCCTAGTGTTTACCAAATTTTGGTGGTCTAAAATTTGGAGGATGGATAGTATCACAATAATCATATTTTCTTGAAGGAATTATGACAATATAGAGAAGGGAAGAGATTTTTGTATAAAATATTTTGTGAAAGTAGTATCACGAAGTCACAAAGAAGTTGATAGTATTCTCCCAAACAACATCAATGAGCATTATTTATAAATTTTCATGGACTTCCCTAGATAGGGGGCATCATGAATAAAATGGGGGATAACCATGAAATGGTGATGAAGTTTATGGATTCTTATGTACTTGGGGGATACACTTATAAATAGGCCATTACCACCTTATAAAAGTAGCGAGAAATAAAGATGATCATAAGACTTTGAATTTGCAAAGTTTTTCCCAGAAGGTGGTTATTTTAAAACATTTCACAATGGAATGGAGATCACAGATCCTAAAAAAGACAACTGAAAATCATAACCATAAAAAAAGTAGGGGAGTTCACGAAGGCTATAAAAAGTAGACTGAATATTTGGATTGTTTCGAAGGATAAGTGAGACTTTAAAAGTAGATAATATTTATTAAGGTTCTATGCATAGTAAATGTTATGTGCTTTGTGAATGATAACTGATCTCTGAGAAAGGAGGGTGATTCGTGAAATATATTACAGCTTCATGTAACAAAGTGAGATTCAAGAAGGTTTTGATATTTATGAATGTTTTTAGAAATAGATTTCTAATTAAATTTATGATAAATTTGTATTCATCAATTGAATTAATGAGGAAAATCAATAGGAAATATCTATACAACTAAGGATGTATTCATTAGTGATAATTAAGGGACTTATATGTCCAAAAACTATGGGTGTATCTCCCCTTTTATCACTAATCAAAGGAAGGGTAAGAATTTGATCTATTCAACTAGTAGTGATCTGGAGAAAGAGGATCTAAGAGTGACCCTTGGGAAAGTAGTGTGTTAACTATAAATTGGGAAAAGGCGGTGAGCCTAATCATACAAGTGATCTATCCTAGACCATTTATTTTTGAAGTTAACCTTGGTGGATTTAGTACATCAGAAAATCTCCATTGTATGCGCCTTGGACATATACAATTGAGGGTGAACAATGTAAAATTTGAGTGTCTCGTGCATGATTTAGTTACTGTTCATACATTTATATGGGGGATGGAGAGAAGAGTGTTTTGTTTAATGACGAAACAATATCCAAAGGTTGTGTTTTTTATACTGTCATACTCTAATTTATTCCCCTCCCCCTCAGGGTATTTGAGAAAACATTGCTAAGAGTATTCTTGGATGACCAATTATGAATTCTATTGTAAAATCCTCCCACTTAAATGTTTTTATGTGCAAATTAATCAAATAATAATTCTATAATTGATGTTTCACCTTCACCATAAATTAAAATATACATTATTCAATATATAAATTGATATCATTTTTCACATTTGACCAAGAAAACATCTTTTCTTCATCATGATAGACCTTTTTATTTTTTTATGTACCGCTAAGTTAGAATGTGTAAAACTACCAATAACTATATACCCTAATGGAATGAAAACAAAAATCCATTCATCATATTAATTATTTAAAATTGAAACAAATCCCCACAAGTAAGTGGTATCCTTAATATAAAAGGTTCCTTTCATCACATTGGAGTTGATGTAATATATTTTTTAATCCCACACATGCTCCAGTAATTTATAAACATTGATAGAAAATACTATTGTATCATCACAATTTTAAAAAATGAATATATTAAATAAATTAATTGTGTAATTTAAATTTATTAATAATAATTTATTAAATGATGTACAATTTGATTTTGGCTATCTAAATAAATGAAAAAAAATTCACATATATAATGAAATTTATAATGATAAAACAAGAGAAATATTACCCTAACAAATGAATTTAAATTTTTTAAATATTCTCAGTCAACATCAACATGTTATTTTTCTTATAATATTTCCCAAAAAATAATTTATAAAGCATACTGATGAATTATCATTACCCAATTTTTTTTACTTTGTTATCACTTACAAAAATATTCCATATTCAAAATTTTCACATTCTTCATTAATAAATAATAATTCATGGTTTAATACATTAATCAATTGTTAAACATCATCTTTCAAATAGAGGAATCATTGTGTAGATAAATTGAGACAATGATAAAATTCAAATTACATTGTATGCATATTTCCAAAAATATTCTACATTTATAAAGAAATTTATATGAAATTGATTTTTTATAATTTTTTTTCAAAGGTAATATATATTTAATTTTCACATTAATTCTCATATACTTTGTTTCTTCTGTTATTTCTAATATCAAATGATTATTATCATTCATTCATAAATGAGATTAATTTTTAATGATTTATATAGAATACAAATAGTTACATTTTGAGAAATTACATTTCATTAATATTATGGTTTTAGATATTTTTCTATTAATTCTACATTTTCAAGTAAATTAATAAGGATATAGTATTATATAATATTTTTTCATTTTCTAAAAAAATAAAACATTTCCTCTCAGTTATTTTAAATAGAAATATGAAAATAAATTTATAAAATATATTATTTTGAATATAAATTATGAAATATTATTTTAAAAATAATTCTAAACATAATTGATTTTAGAGACCCGGCCCTAGAAACAAAGAGGTGATGTGTACAATAATAAATTAGAATATAATATAATGAATCTCATTAAAAAGTTCCAAATAGATTTGTTTTCTTATTAAATATGATACTTACATAATGTTATTATTAAAATTGAAAACATCAAGTACATGAATTATTTTGTTGGAGAATTCCATTATTCCCTATATTGTATCCCTACATATCATCCAAAAAACACTTATTCTTATATTGGGGAAAATAAATCTTAATAAATGGGTTAGGAAAAATTCTCATAAAGAGTAATAGTTCTTTGAATTCATTTATTAAATAATGAGTAATCAATATATGAGGGTATATTTCTAAAACACATTCCATTCAATGAATAATTTTACCATAATATGGAAGAAATAAATGATTAAAATATATTACCATATAAATAATCCCATTACCAAGAAAAATTTTCATGGATTATCTAACTAAAAAAATAATTCACATAGAATAACAAATAATTAATTCATAATAAATAAATTTCAATTCTAATCATCTAAATATATCATCATGTCCTAGTATAATGGAATCTAATACTCTTGAGTCCATGTGTCAACACAACTATATAGTTGAGTAAGGCCTCGACCAAATTCCAATCGAGTTTGTCTTAAGTGAACAACTAATACATATAGGGTATATAATAGTACCCACACATCACTTAGAAATTACAATTCATTTATCATATTAAATGGGTTAATCAAAATCCATATAAAAATTCATAATGAAACATCATCATAAAAAAGGTTTCCATTATCCTATTCAACGAACATAAATATAGTCCATCTAAAGTAAAATTTCTTGTATCAAACTTATACATCCCCTATGAAACTAAGAATAAACATTCCAATAAAATAATAAGGATGATATAAATATGTAAAATATATAGTGTATTGTATTTACAATGAATTGGTGATGTTTTTGGAGAATTGAAATACCATAAAATAACCGAAACAATATTTTGAGGAAAATAATCATTTAATTTTTGAAATCACCATTAAAAATTTATAATTTTTTTAATAATACGTTATTGATAATAACATTATAAAACATGTTAAAAATGGTTTATTAAATTTATTTTTCAGAATATTTTGAAATTTAGTTCAAGCCACACATTTTAAAACAATGATTCCATTCAAAAATTTTATAAAATAAAAACATGAATTATTTTTAAATAGACAAGATTATTAATTTAAAAAAACAAAAAAGTGAAAATGGATAAAAATTTATTTATAAATAATTGTTAAAATTTAAAAAAACATCTGATATCATTTTTATAAAAAATTCATTTTGATGAAAAATGTTTTCTTACCGAATAGAGTAATGGAGTCATATTTTCTTATAATTATTTTCTATAAATTTTTATATAAAAAAGTTTTTAAAATGGTATTGTAATTTCAAAAATATATATTAATAATATATGAATATTATTTATTCATTTTTTGATATAAATATCAAATAACTCTCACATGGTAGACGTAAACATAATCAATCCCGAATAATTATGAGATAGGGAAATAAACCCGGTAACTAAAAAATCATAATCCCCATAAAATAAATGAAATATAATGATATATTAAATACATGTAACATATATACATATATATATATATATATATATATTCATGAAATATCATATAAAATTTGTTGTATATACATGGAATAATGTCAATAAGTGGTGAATATGGCATATGCCTCATGGAAGTAAATGTGGGATGAGACACACTTACCTCATTTATGATTTCCTTCATACGTTTATGAAAATCCTATATATATGTTCTATGAACGTTATTAACTTATAATAAAACCACACTAATATTTATAATTTTATATAAGACCCTCTTATAATAATTTTCCTCCTATTTATTAATAATATTTAATTATTTTCATTGTTTAGATTGCAAATTATAATTTTATCTCATGAGTGTTTCGTAATGAATGTTCATGTTATTTATCATAGGATATATATATATATATTATAAATAATTATAATAATTTTATAAATAAAATATTTACACATTATATAAATTTATTGAACCGTTTATAAATGTTGGAAATAGAAAATGAATCACATTGCTCCATAGAGATGGTTGGTTGTACGTACAAATGTATGAGATATCAATATCTTAATGATTGAATCAGGTGAAAAATGTTTGACATTGCTTCAGGAAGTGGCAATCCATAGTACACATGAGAAATTTAATCATATTTAAAAAGGAAAGGAACGTAAAAAATTTATTTGTGACATTGAAATTTAAAATGTATAATATTATCCTGAATATATGATCCTTGTGGTAGATCATTAAATATATCCATCCTTCAAAGGAGGTGATGGATATTGAACTACATATCTTCATGATGTGGTTTTTCACCATGAACATGATCGATGATTTCCATTCCAATGAGATGGAAGTGGATATGGATAAAAAAAGTTACATAAACATAAAAAGATATTTTGTAGGATAGATACTTATACAATTATATTTTTGGTTTTAAGACGTAATTGATGGTGGGAAATGTTTAATTAAAATAAAATATATTATTAAAGATAATTTTGTTCACTATGAGGACCCTCCCTTGGATATAATCTCAAGGAACTGAGTGCTTCAAGCGTGTATTATCTTAATAATAATATATAAATGATATTGATTTTGATGCTCACAAATACCATTGTTTGTGTTTCTAAAGATATTACATTAAGAGTATTTTAGGAATGTAATATACTTCATATTCATTATTCAAGAAATATTGTCAACATTATTATTCACGGGGAATATTTGTCAATGTTTTCGGAACGCTCCTAACCGAAATATGGAAACACTGTTCATACCATACATTAAAGAAACATAATGTAAATAAAAACCCTAGGTTTTTATTATATATCATTCAGAAAGATCATCACGTATGGTTAATCAACCCTACATTGACAAAACATTATGTATAAGGAACCTTATGTTTGGATGAAAGCAAACGTTTGATAAAGAGAAAATGTATGCATAAAGAACCATACATATGTTTGGAACCTTATGTTTGAGGAGAAAATGTATGGATAGACTATTTTACTTTTATGATCATCCTTACCTTGTCATCCTTACATTCCAAGAATGGAAGCTACGTAATTGAACCCTACGTTTGGTATTTTTTCATTTTGTGAAGGAAACTTGTGTATGAATTTTCAAAATCATAGATTTGAATTTAGGATTTTATTGGGGTTTTAGGCGACGATCATTACCTAATATAAGTTCAATTTAACAATCGTTTTCAAGTGATTCAATGATCGTTATGTTTAAGTTCAAAATATTATTATATGGATAAATTATATCCTATTATTAAGGGAACATATGACTACTCTAAACAGTATCAGGAATTTGAATTATTACGATTTATCAGGTGATTTATATGGATAAGTAATTAAAAGATAGGCTCGTTATTTGACTTATATCAGGGTATTTATTCTATATGTATGCGAGTTTATGATTCAAAAAAATATTGAGATATATATTATGACATGTATTATCCTTTAAAATTATATTATTATAAATATCTTTATATATACCTACTACAAGATTTGATCAAAAATTGTTTTTTTATAGATGAGGCTACAATGGAAATATATATATTAAAAATTTAGTATTTATTTTAATTCTGTAGATGATATTCATTAATATAGTTATTTTAATGATCTATTGAAACTAGATCTCTTCTAAACTATTCCCGCCTAAAGAAACTATTTTCTAAAGAAGAATATTCATCTTCTGATACTTTTTTTTCAACTATAATGTTATAATAGAATCCTTCATAATAAATATATTTTTACAGAGAGTTTCAACTGCTCATACTCAGTTGTGGTGAAGTATTAGCTTCTCGGTCTAAGTTGTGTTTTATTGGATCTCTTTTAAAGAACCATACAGATTTGTTTTTAGTCTTGTTTATAATGGTTTCAACTTCTTGCACTCAGTTGGGGATTGAAATTATGATATGAGTACCTGACTAGTGAAATTCACTATACTCATGGAGAAAGTAATTGGTGGAGTGGAGTAGAAGATCTATATGTCCTGAACCACTATAAATAGTCGTGTTCTATATTTCTATTTTTATCCAGTGCTCATAATTTACTACAGATAGAAAACACTGCTCACCGGCATAATCATCAGTCGACATCAATAGGAAAAATTATAAACGAATTTGAAAATATAAAATTCACCCCCTCCAATGTATATTTATATATTTTTACCTAACAATTGGAATTAGAGAATAGATTTTGGAAAAGGATATAACAAGAAAAAAGTATAAGGTCTATACTAAGATGGAAATGATTTATCAGATAGAAGGAAAGTCAATGGTTCATTCTCCTTATTTCAATGGTTAAAAACATGGATTCTGGAAATCAAAGATGATTATGTATTTGAAGAGTATTGGATTCAATGTCTACTCTAAGATCATTACCCCTTAAATACTTCCTAATTTTTTTGTAATGTGGTCTACTGATATAGAATCTGAATATGACAAGAATTTTAGAGCTATGAATTATATTATATGATGTCTTGGACGTGATGAATTCAATTACTTCTAAAAATTTCATAATACATATGGAATGTGTAAAACCATGGTAGTTTCCTATGAAGTTACATATAATGTAAGAAAAATGTGGCATGAAACCTCAAAAATGAAATTTGATATATTCAGATTGATTGATGGAGAATGTATCACTAGATGAATGGAAGGATTACAGTGATCATGAATAAAATTAAAGATTTATGAGTTATTATCAAACAAGTAGATCATGATTTCATAGTACTGAGAGTAATACATACTAATTGTAAATTTATATCAACTTCAATTTGACAATCGTCACCTATAAAAAATTAGACAATGAGTGAACTGATTGGGACACTGATGATGAATGAAGCTAAAATGGAAGATGATGTTTATGATCATATTATCTTAGTAAAAAATGTTAATACTTTTCTAAAGGTAACATCTTAGAAGAAAATAAAAATAATAAAGAATTATTTCATAGAAGAATGAAATTCAGATATAACTGATTCTGAAATGGAATTGGATCAATTTGACAAAATTTTATGCAAGTTTTATAAGAAGAAAAAATGAATCAGAAAGCCTTAAAAATGGATGACAAAGACTCTATAGAATTCAGATTCTATGAATGTAAGCACTCAGGTTATATAAGACTTGATTTTTACCATCTAAAAGAGGAAACGAGAATGAATGAAAATATATATCAAAAAAATGATGATTAAAAACAAAAAGGGAAAAGTGAAATAAAGACAACATGGAGTGTCTATTAAGACTTCAAAATCTCATCAAAATCTGATTTGGAAATGGAATAATCACATATGAAATATAATAAGTGATTCATGGTAGATGATGATAAGGTACAAACCTATTATTCATCTAATTCTTATTCTGATTCTAATTATTCAAAAAATAAAATGGCTACCTACGAAAAAATGCTAGAAGAAAAATATGAATTTTTATAGAAGAAACAAAAATCATTAAAAATTATTCACAATGCTATTTTAGGAGAAATAGATTCCTTACTTAAACAACATAAATATTTTATTGAAAAATTTAACACATCTACCACAAATAGTTATAATCAAGGAAATAAGATTAAATAATTAGAAGAGAAAGTATAAACCTACAAAAGTGATGGTCTCTTCTATACAAAAGGAGAAAGTATTATGAATTAAATTTTTGGTAAGAATTTCATTATAATGAAAAAATCTGACTTAGGAAATAAATGATAAAAATCTAAACTATATACGAATTACATTTTTCCTAACTAAAAAACTATTACTTTTTATTTTTTGGGAATAAGGGAATATAACAAAAACATATCATTTAAAAAATCCTCAAATAAGTGGAATAAAAAAATCTTTTATTTAAAATATCTTATCTTTTGTAAATATGAGTTAAGAAAAACAATGTAGATCTCGATTCCAAAATCTTTTCTAGATAACATTGTTGTACCCATATGAATATGGGTACCAAAATAAACTCTTTTTTAAATTGCCTTTGTTGGAAATATTTCACGTAAAAAGAAAAGATATATGGTATGTGGATAGTGGATACTCTATGAATATAAGTGGAAACTAATCAAACATCAATACACTTACTCAAATATATGGAGGTCTAGTAACTTTTGGTGATAATGAAAAGAAAATATACTTGGACTTGTAACTGTTGGAGATCCAAAAATTGTGTCAATCAACAAAGTACTATATGTACAAGGGACGAAGCATAACATGATAAGTATATCTCAACACTATGGTGATGAATATTATGTTGATTTCTCTAAAAATTCATATTATATGTTTAATGATAAATTTCTTAAGTTTAGATCACCTAGAACTAATAATTTTAATACTTTTGATCTAAATTCTTTTTCTAAATAGAATGTGAATTTTTTAACTTATAAAATAAATGGTTCTTGGATATGGCATTAAAGGATTGTTAATTGTAATATTTAATATTTACATAAATTATCTAATAAACTGTTAGTTTCTAAATTACCTATTCTTATGTTTGATAGTCACATATTTTGTGATGCATTGCAAATTGGAAATGAACACAAATCTTCCTTTAAATATATTAACAAAATTGCTACATCAAAACCACTAGAACATATCCCATGGATCTATTTGGAACATCAAGAGTAGAAAGTTTTGATAGAAAATTATATTTATATGTTTTAGTTTGTGATTAATTTATAATTACATGGATTTATTTTCTAAAACTTAAAAGTGATGATATTTTGTTGTTTAACATCTCTATAAATTAGATCAAAATGAGAAAGTTATTAAGATAATTTCATTAAGATGTGATCATGGTGGAGAATTTGAGAATCATGAATTCAATTCCTTTGGTTCAAATATGGGTTTTAAACACACCTTCTTTGTACCAAGGAAATATCAACAAAATAGAATTGTTGAAAGAAGAAATATAACTATTCAAGAAATGGATAGGACTATGATTGATGAATAAAGTCTTCATACCTAATTATGGAAGAAGTTGTCATCACATCCTGTTATGTCATGAATATAAATTTAATTCATCCTATTTTCAAAAAGTATCCTTACGAACATTGAATGAATAGAAAATATAAGGTAAAGTAGTTTTAATGTTTTTGGATGTAAGGTGTATATCCTGAAGACCAAGGATTGTATTGGTATGTTTGATTTAAAATCTGATGAAGGAATATTTTTAGGATATTCTGCTACCACTAATGCCGATAGAGTGTTTAATATAAAGTCAATGAGTGTTGATGAATCAGTTCATGTGATGTTTGATGAAACTAAACCTTTTGTAAAAGAGAAAGATCAAACTGATGAAACTAATTACTCCTCTAACAACATGAAACTTGAAAATAGGAAAAATGATTTTGAATATGACATAAATAAAATTCAGTATAGTTCAGAAGAACATGATACTGATGAACCTAAGTGTGGTTTACCTAGATAGTCTAAAAAAATAAAGAATAATCTTTTAGAAACTATAATTGGATACCTAGACAGAGTAATAAGAATTAGAAGAAATATGGGAAACTGTGTTGAATTATCTACCTTTCAATCTCAACTAGAACCTAAATATTTTGAAGAAGCCTTTGAATACTAGAGTTAGATGATAACAATGCAAGATTAACTAAACAAATTCAAAAAGAATTATGTTTGGTAATTAGTGGAAACACTAGAAAATTATACATTTATAGGAATGTAGTGACTCTTTAGAAATAAGCACGATGGTCAAGGTGTTATAACTAGAAATAAAGCATGAATAGTAGATAAAGGATATAAATAGAAAGAAGGTATAAATTATGATGAATCCTTGGCCCCATTATCAATATTAGAAGAAATTATAATTCTTTTATTTTATGCATATCATATGAAATTTAAATTATATCGGATGGATGCTAAATCTACCTGTTTAAATGGATATTTAATAGAGCATGTTTATGTTGAACAACCTCCTGATTTTGAAAACTCTAAAAAATGAGATTCTGTTTTTAAACATACTAATTACCCTTATGGACTTAAACAAGAACCAAGATCTTGTTATGAATGATTACGTTTTTTTCGTTTGAAAAATGGATTTACTGTTGGAATAGATGATAAAACTCTTTTTATAAAAATCATTTTTTATAATACATTATTATTTCAAATATATGATGATGATGTTATTTTAGGTTAAACCAATAAAATTTTTTTTAATGATTTTTCAAAACTTATGAAAAATAATTTGAAATTAGTATGATGGGAGACTTTAATTTCTTTTTAAGAATCAAAATTTATCAAAGAGATTATGGAAATGTTCTAAACTGAAGAAAATATATTACTTATTTATTGAAAAATATTGGTTCGGCCACAACAAGACATATATAACTCTCATGTGAAGGAATATAAATCATTATTTAGGTGAAGCTGGAATACCAGTGGACAATAATTTATATAGATTTATTATTTGTAGTTTACTATATCTTACCAATAGAAAACCTAATATTATATTTTATTTATATTTATGTAAATGGTTTTAAAAAATTACTAAAGAATATCATCTTATTGCTATAAAATGAATATTTAAATATTTAAAGGGAATTATTTTTTAATCTTTTATGTATCAAAAAAACATCCGATTTTAATTTAATATCATATTCAGATGATTATTTTGGAGGTTGTAGATTATATAGATAAATTACATAAGGAACCTGTCACTTTTTAAGAAAATATTTAATATCATGATCAAGTAATAAACATTACATAGTTTCCCTATCCAAAGTCGAGTAAGAATATATATCTACAAGCATTTGATGTGCACAAGTATTGAAGAAGATAAACACATTAATGGACTTTGGACTAAATTTTAATAGTACTACTATTTTATGCAATAATAAAAGTACTATAAATATTTTAAAAAATAAAATAATTCATTCAATAACTAACCATACTGATACTGAGCATCATTCTCTAAGAGAACATTTTCTTAAAAAGGATATATGTTTAGAATTTATTAATAATGAATATCAACTAGCTGATATTTTTAATTAAACAACTTCTAACTATAAATTTTGATTTTATTATGGGGGAGTTAGGTTTACTTAATTTTTTTTAAAAATGTGTAATTATATTATAATCTTATTAATTGTAAATATTCATCTTATTTTATTTATTTATTTATACCTATTTATTTATGTTAAATTATTTACTAATTAGTATAAATATATTTTTTCAATATTTTTATTTATCTGTACATTTTGGTTAATTTATTTTAATCATAAATTTATTTGTTCCACGTGGTTCTAAATTTTTTAGTGATTATCTTACTTAATGAAACAAGAATCAAGGGATTTTTAGAAATATTTTGAATTTAAAAACCATTCAAATCTCAAACCACTTTCGATTATCGAAACCATAATTTACCCTCATATACCATTTCTTACTTATATTTTACATAAAAACCCTAAAACCCCAAAAAACTTCGAGATTTCCTTTCTCCAAAATGACGAAAACTAAGATAATTTAAGAAGTTATATCCAATGAACCATAACGTCACAATGTTTATAGAATAATGATACTATAGGGTAAAGTAGTTTATTTTAAATTTCTCAATCAGACAAATATACATATAAAGTAAGATCTAGAATTACAAGGATTGGAATATGTGTTCAATGAGATGAATACATAATTCATTTCTGTGTTATAATTGAGTTTTTATATAATAGTTTTCAGTTTAATTCTGTCAATTTTGAAGATATTGTTTTTTCATGAATATAAGATATTGACTTTTCATATTCTTCACCTAATATTTCCCAAATCTTGAAAAGTCCCCATGAGTGATATTTTCATTTAAATATACTATATATTCTAGATAAGATCTATAAATCTGAAGACATTATGTATTTTTTGTTGGCACAACATATGTTTGAAAAAAAAATTACAGGATCACGAGGCAGACCATAAAATCTTAGTCAAGATTTTACAAATAGGAATTTCTCCTAGAATAGATGAGATGGAGGAGATTCTATATCCAGACATGTATATCATGTTTCTATTTCTGGGAGAAATAAAGTGGAATTTTCCAAGGTAGATGTTTATATATTTAAATTACCGATGTTAACTAGATGCTTGAATGACTTTTTATCCTTATGGATGGATAATTTCATGAATTTCACTAATAAAAGGAATGATTCGATTTAGATATTCACAAATTAAATGTCATCATGAATGCATTCTCAATGAAATAACCTTAAGGAAGATAGGTTTTTACATGATTACACTCAATAGAAAACTCATAAAAAATGGTGTAGATGACTAACAAAGATCAGGATCTTTGGATCAAGGGGAGCGTAGTGAAATTGGGAATGAAAATAATGATTAAAAACATGAAGAAGGACTTTCTTTTATTACGCAATGAATATTAAGGAATATTAAAGAAGAATAAGTGCTTGATCAAGAATAATTGGTTGTAAAACCATGAAAAAGAGTAGATCCACGTGTTGTGGCATCAGTTTTAGGATATGATGAGGCTACCATGTCAGTACAAATTGAAGAGAATTTTCTTATGGAATATCACCATGTTGAAGTACATATAAGAGATCTGATGAATTTTGATTTACCAGTTGCTCTAGAGGAAGAACCATCTGTTCGTGGAGAGAAACAATTGATTAGAATAGAAATTTTGGCTATATAGATTGTTGATAATTTAATTTTGTTTGTTTTTTGATCATGTGGATGAAAGAAAACAATTTGAAACCGAATAAAAAAAATAAATTTCTTTATATTTTTCTTCTTCAAGTGAAAAAATCAATTGAAAAACTAGTGGAGAATTCTATGAAAAAATATCCTTCAAAATCACTAGAAATTGTGGAAGTTGGTCAGTAAAAAAATAAAGACGAAAGGAAATTTGATTCCCTATGAAATGTAGTTGAGTATCTTGAAATCAGGATTAATAACTATCAATAAGTGAATGATACTCTTTAGAAAGTTCTAAAAGTTACAATGAAAAAGATACAAGATCTTATAAAAAATCTAGTTTCCATGAATGAATTTGAGGCTTTCAAATGAGAGATTTTGAATGACATTTGAAAGATAAGATATGATGTTGTTTATAAGATAGACATATATGATATAAATTTTAATTTGGGGAGTAAGTTTGAATCGATCAACAGTATTGTTGGTTAGACCATCATATCAACCTCTCCTCCTACTACAAGTCCAGATCCGATTCAATGATTTTAGGCCTTCACCTCTATCATGGTAGATATAAATGACCATATAAAAAATCATCAATGTAATAGTTTACCTATATTAGTTATGTTGGAAAATCATAAATTTCTTGTTAACCAAATGATACAGAGTGAACCAAGAATCATATTTCTATTGAACAAATTCATAGAAAATTTAGACTGGTTTATGCAGCTAAATGAGAGTTTTCATGAATTTTTTTAAATCAATGTTTATGAGAATATTTATTTTAGTCATGATTCCATAATTTTAAATATGAAATTGTAGGATAGTCTGATGGATAAGTTGAGATTATAGATGGATGAGTTAAAAGATATGTTTGAAGCTTCTCATAATCCTTAGAACATTATCTGAGCCAACTCCTACCCAATATTTTGTACACAAACCATTTCAGTTGACTAAACTTGTTTCCCACTCAAACTGATTATTGTATTTATACAAATTTTGATCAATAAAAGTTCCATATTTTTATTTTTGTACATTATTTCTCAATATTTTATGGTCATTTCTATAATCCAAAATCTAGCCTTATTTATTTATACAGATTATTATAACATTCAATTAAAAATCTGTTCAAAATTAAATGTATTTTATTAATTTCTGCACTTTCGTTTAGATATCACAAAAGGGGGGGGGGGGGAATTTGGATAACAAAACATTTATGTTTCTCAAAATAATTCTGTAAAATAGAATTTCAAATTGTTTTCTTTTCAATTTTTGGAAAATAAATCCTATTATTAATTTTATGGGCATTGAGATCATAAAAAAGGGGTATATTGTTAGGCATGTATTGTCTCAATAATACTCTATAAATATAATTGATTTTTATTCTCACAAATATCCTTTTTTTTAAATGATATTATATGATGTGTATTTCTGGAAATTAATATACTTTATATTTATTATCCTAGAAATATTTTCAATTTTATTATTCATGTGGAATATTCCTCAAAGTGCTTAGAACTCTCTTAACCGTATTTTTGAAACATTGTCCATACAATATGTTTATGAAATATAATGTAAGGAAAAAACCCTATGTTTGTATTATACCATATACTGAAATATCAGCATGTATGGTTAATCAACCCTATGTTGACCCAATGTTATGTATAAAGAACCTTACGTTAAGATGAAACCCTACATTTGACAAAGAGAAAAAGTACGGTTAAAAAGACATATATAAGTATAAAACCTTAAATTTTAGAAGCACTTTTATGTATCATTGACCATACTTTTTCGATCAACCTTTCATTGTAAACCTTTCATTTTGATAATGAATGCTACATTTGGTATTATTTTGTTTTTTGAAGTTATCTTACATTATTCTTTTCCTCACTCGATATTTGAATTTATGATTTTATTGAGGATTTGTGAAACAATATTTATGGAATATCAGGATGATTTAAATCTCATTTCCAAAAAAATAAAATTTCATTATGTTTAATTCAAAATATCATATTAAGTGTAGAAATTTTCTTATATTGTTAAAGGATGTTACGAATAACCATAGCTATCTGAGGAATTAGAAATCTATGATTTATGAGGAAATTTTATTCTATCTAGAATTAAAATGCACAATCTCTATTTGGCTTCTATCAATGTATTTTTTTCTATATATATGAATGTGTATTATTAAATGAATTAAATATTGAGATATATATTGCGACATGTATTCTCAATTTAACCTGTATTTTTGTGAATATCATTTTACATATCTAATGAAACAATCAAGTATACTCTGTTATTCTATAGAAGAGGCTACAATGGAAATATATATTCAAAATTTAGTAATTTTTGTATTTCTGTTGCTACTATTAGTTTCTGTTTTTAGTTTAATGATCTATTACAACCAGATCTCATTGGAACTATTCTTTACTTAAGAAACAATTTTCAGAAGAATAAGAATAATCTAACATTAGTTTCTATTGAAATGTTAAGTTCAATCGGCATCCTTCATAATCAATATCTTTTTATTGAGATATTCAAAAGCTCGTACTCAGTGGTGGTGGAGTATTGGCTTCTCGGTCTAAGCCGTGGTTTACCAGTTCTATATTATAGGACTCGAAGACTGTATTTTTAGTCTTGTTTGTAATGGTGTCAGCTTCCTGCACACATTTGAGTATTGGTCTTATGATATGATGATATGACTAGTAATGTTCACAAAACTCATAGAGAGAGTAATTAGTGGAGTGGACTATGGGATCTATATGCCCCAAACCACTATAAATAGTCATGTTCTATATTTCTCTTTATATTTTCTTCTCATAATATCATACAGAAGAGATGCACTGCTCACCTGCATAATCATCAGTCAAAATCAAGAGGCATAATTATAAAGGAATTAGAAATTACACAATTCACCCACCTCTTGTGTATATGTTTTTATTCTGTCTTAACATTGTGATTTTATTTTGGGATGGAAACCATATCTAGAATATTTACATGGATGATGGGGATTTATTTTGAATGGGTTTGGTTGATCTAATGTGATATAGAGTTTTTATGTATATTGGGTAGGGAGTACTCATTTATAAGTGAGGCAGGGGGACCCTCTTTCAATGAACATAAAAACATGGAAAATGAAACCAAAATGATAAATTCATTAAATTTTACAAAATCACCCAAATGAGATAACATTATATCATGGGAATTATAATTTTGAAATTATTTAAATAAATAATTTTTTAAAACTTTTTAGGTTATATTATCTCATATATTCTAGGTTTAAACGCATAGTAAAAAATGTCCTTAACAATGTTAATTAATTTTTACATTTTTTACAACTAATTTTTGATAAATGATAAGTTAAAATTATTATATAATATAAAGTAATATGACTCTAAATATAGATTCCATGATTCCAAATTTATTTCATTATAATTTTGATATTTATTTTAAAATTAATCATACACAATCAATGGAAATCCACTTTTCAATGTTATAATGTTCAAAAGATTGCTAATATTTATTTAAAAATAACATTATTAAAATGATTCCAACAAGATAAACTGAATAAATATATATAATTAATCTTATTTTTCATTATATCTAATTACTTATATAATTTATATTTACAAATAATTTAAACTAAAAGTCTATTTTCAATTAAAAGTCAATATATCACTGTACTCATAAAAAAATAAATATTTTTAGAAAAATAAAAAAAGGTTTAATCTATTAAAATTTATATCATATGATTTAATAAATTAATTTTACATGGAATTTTTTTAAATGGTAGATATTAATTTTCATTTATATTCACAAAAATGGATTAATCCGTCTTTTAGAAAAAATATCATTATTAGAAAACATTTATTTTATATTTGAAATTATTTATGATTAATTTCTAATAAATAGATAAAAATATTTCTCAAACATCATTTAGTACTATTTATAATTGGAAATATAAATGTTAGATTAATGTATTATACTATATTATGGTTCATTTTGAATTAGGGGTGTGTGTTCCACTAGCTATCAAGGATATTACATTTAAATAAATATATATCATTTTTAGTTTAATCTATATGTTTCATGTCACATATGCTTTAAAACAATATTATCCATTCACAATAGCATTATTTTAAATTATATAAGAATATAATTAATTTCATTCACCCAAATTGATCATTCACAATGAAATATATGGTTTTCAATTACAAGTTTATTTGATGAAATCCCATGTATTAAAAAGTGTTAATATGAGACCTCATAATATGAGCAACAGGGAAGTAAAAAGGTGATCAATAATAAAAAAATTAAAAGGTTTCCATGTAGGATAAAATTGTTGGGAAATGAAAACATAGTCATGGAATATAATACTAACAGAAACTATTGAAAATAAGGTGATAGAGATCATTAAGTGTAGGAATACATGTGATCTAGATAATATTATCATCCATAAAACCAAAAAAATTGATGAGATAAATATCCATTCATTTCATCAGAAATAAAGGTACTATGATAATTATATTGTTTCACACTCCATTTTTGTAGTTTGAGGAATTATTTTACCATCTTGACTGGGAAAATAATAAAATGTAGTGAGTTGATATATATATTGGAATTTTTTTTCCTTTGAATGTGTTTTGATAAATTCTTATTGAATCTCTCTCTCAATGAAATGAATATCCAATAAGAATTTCTATATGTGGAGCACTAAAATGAACCATTAACAACTCAAAAACTCAATCAAAAGTTGTCGTGTCATTTCTACTATCTCTATATATTTTCTAACAAAAAATTAGGTATCATAAGATATCCAATTACACCCAATCTTAAGTATAAACCATTCCATTAATAATTTACCGTAAGACTCATACAAAAAAAAATTCATTCCCTATTCAATGACCAAAAATATTGAAGGAAACTAAATAAACATTATATTCCACCTACAATATATATTTTATCTTAATTTAATATTAAAAATATATGAATACCTTGGTCTCCATAATAACTTAATGAAAAAAAAAATATTTCTAATCATAAAATATCAAGTTGCTGAATATACTCCTTAAATCAATATTTTCACTAAACATTATAAAAAATATAAAAACAATGAATATTATAAATAATTTCAAATAAAAAATAGTATCCCATAATTATATGATTTTTTAACATCAAGAATATATTAATTGTTATCCTCCTTAAATCACATGTTTTTAAAGAGGTTTAACTTTTCAATAAATGATTTTTCGTGGAAATTAGTACCATTAAGAATATTATCTAAAACACATTATGATATTATAATTTAGTACAAACCAAATAAATTTCATGATTCTTATAACCAGAATATAAATTATGAAATATTAATATAACATAATTCATAAATCCAAACATGAAATCATTAATCATTCAACATATTATGTGGTAATAGCTTGACCATAACCACAATCCCTTATATTATTTTGAGGTATATCCCCTTTACACTAGGATAATTTTTTTTTCATATGTCCCCATATCCTTCTTGTTGAAATACTGAAAATTGGAAATTTATTTCATTCCTTTACAATCAAGATAATTGTTTCCATTATCTCAAAATATGTAGAAAATTATGATTCATTTCTTGAATTTCCTAGGGTGTTTCTTTAAATAATTAATACATTTGGGAAAATCCTACATTCCATTAAAAATATTATTATTTTTGTTCTCCTCCATACATTTTATCTCTATCTTCCCTTCAAATACATAACACTTAGGTAATATTTCATTGTCTTAATATCACATGTTACTATGTATTTATATGATTAAAATGTTTGGGATACTTAATTACATCAGTGGATCACCTTAATATCACCTAAGAAATGGTCATTCTTATTCTATGGATTATATTCATTGATAAATTTATTATTATTTCATCTAGTATCCATTTCTAAACAGTTTCATATACTAGATTAAGTCACATCATTATGAAACATTATGTAAAATTCTATTACTCATAAAAACATGACATGTATTGAATAATATATACATTACTATTTCCATATTCATTAACATGGTTTCATTTTTGATATTTTTATTTCAAAATATTTCATAATGGATTGTAATGAAAATATGATTCATCCTATGAATATACCCCAATGAGTGTATCGAGTGTTTAATAAGGCCTATTTTTCATCACCTAGTGATGATCGGGTCATTCCCAATTTATTATTTCCAGAATTACTAACCCTAGGTACATTTGATCCAAATTCACATCCACTTTTAGTATATATAATTGTAGGTTTTTTAAAAAATTACGTGTAATCTATACCTTTTGAAACATTATATTTTTCTTCTATACTTGTCATTATAAAGAATCATTCAGTTATGATCTCAAATCTATGTATTCATTAATATTAATAATATTTTTATACTAAACATTTTATGATTCAAGCTATAGTTACATGACCCCAGTAACCCAGAGTCAGTGACTAATTTATGAAATTTTCATAAGATACAAAGAATCACATCTCTAATGACTGAATAGTATAGTTGTATTGATATACCCGATATTTAATTTATGTTTTTATTATTATTGAAATAAAAAAATTTAAAATGTATTTTGTTTCAAAATATCATTATTCTAATTATTTTATCACTACATATCAATCAAAAAAAGAATCCTCATATCTCGGGGAAAATAAAAAACAAGATATGTGTGACATCAAATTCATAGTAAGGGTAATAAGACAATGGAATCTTTTAATAAATAAGATAAAATAAATTTGGTATTGTAAATAACTAAAACACGTGAAATTTTATCCATAACATATGAATTATATGAATAAAAAATAATGATAAAATAATGTCATATAAATAATAACATGAGCATGAAACTAAACCACGAATATTCTAAATAAATGAATAATCATATGGAATATCAATAACAAAATTCATTGGGGTTGAACACATAATGATGGACATCCAAATCATTATTTTAATTCTTCTTGAGAATAAAAATAATATCCCCCAAGCCTTGTAAAAAAAAATTATATAAATTGGTAAGGCGTCATCCAAAAACCCCATGTAGTTGTCTCAAGAGTTCAACATACACATATTGTTTCCATAATAAGCCTTTCATATCACATACTATATCTGAGGAATTACATGAATTAAATGGGTGAAACATAACCAAAATAAACATTCTTATTTAATAACTATCATATGATATATGAAAAAATAACCCAGTCCATATACATAATCATAAAAAATATAAAGTAATATGAATTACAAAAAAATTATAGATCCATAGTAAAACAAATATCTCAAACCATCTTATGAAATGATATTTATGAAACAAATATAACATTTCCCCAGTGGGTCATCAGTAAAATAAAGGGTTTTTATCATTTATGGATATAAATAACCTAAAAGTTCATTAACAATAGTTTATAGGAAAATAAAAATTTCATTTCCAAATTCATTTGTTAAATAAAAATGCACCAATGAAATTCTCAATTTACATTTATCTAAAGATAACCATAGAAAATGTATAAAATAAATATTTAAAAATTCATTGATCTTGATGGTAAAAAATTATGCTTATGTTGTACATGTTAAAAAACATATTCCTTTAATTTTTTTGGTAAACGAAAAACATACATTATTTTGAAAAAAAACATGAATATTACATTAAAAACCATTTTTATAATGTAGTAATTAGTGAAAATTTCATTAATAATCATTTTTTATATTTTAAATAAATTATGGAAAACATATTTTTAGAAAACATATGTTTTGATGAAAAAGTAATTTCAATTGAAGAGAGATATATCATTATTAATCATTTTTGAAAAAAATTGGTTGATTATGAAATTTAAATATCAAATAATTACTATGTGGGATACTTAAAAATGTAAAATTTTGAATAATAAATACATTTGGTAATAAACCATCAAATGTTTTGTAATATAAAATTAATAAATACATTAATGAAATTTATTTTAAAATAACATTTAAATACCAATAATATAAGTATTATTATGATATAACATATCAGTTTGGAATAATATACAATACATAATGTTAATAAATTATTAATAAGAGGTGATATTTGTGGAAGTAAAAGTGATTTGGGAAACCATTTTATCTTGTATGATTTCCTTCTTACATCTCAATACCTTATATATAATGGTTTTAATAATGGTATTAATTTATAAAATAACAAAACATATATTTATCATATCAATAATTATCCTCTTTTTACATTTTACAAGTAAGTTTTTAGTATTATTTTATTATTTTATCATTTTGGGTGTTAATTCCCAAATATTATCATGCATGTTTTTTCAGGAAAGTTATTAAAACGCCCTAAAATTCTAAAGTAAAGTTTACATTCAATATTTTTTTGAAACGTAACACCAATTATAAAAATTTAATATATTAACATGATATATTACAAAATATTTACAATATTAAAGGAATATGATGAATTATATTGTTGTTAATGCATTAAACACCATGTTATCTTACATTACACGGAAGATAAAACATCTATGAAAGCTTATGCTACATCCAATACTGAGTTTCAGAAAATAAAAATGCATTATTAAAATATAATTATTTAATATAATATGATATAATAATTAAAATATGTAATATTTTATGAATAGTATTTTCTATCTTATGAAAATTTATGGATTAGATAAATATAATATTAATTTAATAGTTACCCATCAATGAGAAATGAAAATAAGAAGCAACTGGATATAAAAAGAAATATATTTATTTTTATACATCAAATTATTATTTTTCATAATAATAATAATTAATTAAAATTAGTTAATTTTTTTGATGAAATATATATGTTATATCTTTGATTAAATATTTCTATATACATCTATTTTTTTTGATAGATATATGATAATAACAAACCTAATTTCACACATGAAACCTACATTTTTCTAATTAACATTTTTCCTCTCTATAATAAAGAACACATTTAAAATATTAATTTTTAAAAATTAATTTATTAAATAATTTAAAATAAACTTAATATTTTAAATATAAAGACAATAATTAGGTTAGAGTTAATTTTTTATATTTTTCTGAAACAATTTATTTTGAATGAATATTTAAAAATACTGAATTTTAGTTCAAAATATCTTTTTCATCCAATTTATTTAAAGAGTAAAATTATGTTTTATATTTACTATAGGCTATAATTAGGTCATTTTTTATCAATTATTCAAATTTATGTCATTGGAGTCAATTGATTATTGATATTCAATGTAAAAACATACAAATCTTTTTGATGTTTTTACATTAAAAACCCACCCCATCGTCCAACCGAGGGGATAAATTTTAAGTTAATTTCAAAAAGTTATGTTGCTGGAATTTTGAAATATGAATTAAATATTCAAGAACTGAAAAATTTATAATGTTTATTTAGAGAATTTTTTTCCAAAAAAAATTGGAAATTATTTAAAATTAATTACTAATATTATTGTAAAGTCAATCATCATAATGAAGTAAGCCGTTAACTTTAGGGACCAAATGACCTAGAAAATTTTATAAGACCTACTTTATGGCCAAAAATCATCTATTAACCTTCCATAATTGAGTTTTATTTTATTTTCAAAAAATGTGTTATGTAAAAACAAGGGTACACCTAACTTCATTTCAAAATCACCATGTGAGTACGTTTTCTCCCAAATAAAGGGATACCACCCCTCCCAATTCCCCACACCATCCAACCCACATAAGATTGGCCATTATCAACCCATATAGCTTCCTAAAATCCCTCACATAGAACTTTATTCCTCATATTTGGATGAACATCCTCCAAGGAATCCTTTTGTCACAAACCAAGAATTTGTTTCCCGATTAAGACATAACATCTTCTCTTATTCTATTTAAATTTATTTACATTATCTAACCACTAAAATCTCCTTATTACATTATCATGTAAAAAAATAGTATCATATATAATTGATATGTTTCTATGATAAATTTTTAACCTATAATTACTCACACCTCTATCTAATTGGTAAAGATCATATTATTTCTGCATATAGTGAACTATAGACTCATGAAATAATGATTATTCACTATTCCATTCCCACCTATCATTTTGGAAATTATGAGGGAAAATATGTTTATAAAAGATAAATATGACATTTATAATATATTAATTCTAATTTATTTTTTAATAACATACCTTAATGATATCCGTCTTGTGTAAATATGATAATTTCATTTGAGGAATTGTGGACTACCACACCCTCAATGGAATATGAATCATTCATTTCATACATTGAATGTATAAATGATGTGTTTATTAAATATCTGAAACATATAAAACATATATATTATAATTTAATTATAATATACATATGCATTGTTATGTTTTCATTCTTTTAATACATCAATGAAATGACAACAACTTCTATGTGTACAGACGACCAACTGTCTCCATGAACGGTACACTTCATTTCGAATATCAAAATATAAAGAGAAAATATAAATACATATATATTAATTATATATTAAAATAGAGTCATGTTATAAATTATGGATATATTGAAAAAATGATCTAATTAATAATAACAAAAAATAACATCTTAAAACTTATACAAAAAAACTAGGAAATGAACATCAAAAAAGTGAAATTAAGGACATTTGTTTTCTAATGGGTAATTATATATAATAAGAAGTTAATATATGGTATTATAAACATGGGTATGGTTACAATAATAGTAGTAAAAAAATTTAAACCACTATATAAGAGTGTAAATAAAAAAGTGAAGGATAGTTTAAGGAATTTAATCTCAATATACATTTCATTTAGATCTATTTATTATTATGTGTAAATTCACTTTAATTTCATGTATATATATGACTATTTCTTGTTATATAATGAATCCATATATTCTAATTATATTAAAAAAATTATTTAGCATTATAAATTTAAAAATATTATGACTCAAATGTGTTAATGTTGAATGGGGAACTTTGGAATTATTCATTATTATTAACCTCTAGATTGTTCTTAATGATTATAATTTCAATCTCACTTACTTTTTATATTTTTAAACATCTCTTAAAAAATAACATTCATGAAATAATTTTTCAATAAATATTTACTTGAAAATCCATAATATCATTAAAGGGATACTGGTATTTCATAAAAGATAAAATATTTTACATAAATTATCTACCATGAATTTTATTTCATTATTTGGGGGAATATTTTAAATTATGTATTATTTATTCAATAAAAATATTTGATAAGGAATATTATTTTTTTGAGTATTCATTTGAGAAATTATTTAAAAAAAATGATGGGAGGTGTGCAGAAATTATATAGCTTCAAGATACATAGATTGTTTCTCATGAGACAAATATGGTTACCAATATAAAAAGGTTTCTATCCATAGTTTTAAACCACCTAGTGAGCAGTCATGACTGTATTGGTTTTCATGTTCCTCAGACATGAAATCTAATAATATTTTTCCCTCATTTAGTTTTATTGATTATTTTTCCTTAAGATTTTATGCTGGAATTTCTATGGATTCATTTCATTTCATGTTCAGTGATTAAATGGCATGTGTTTCCATTTCCTACATTGCAATATTGACTTTTCATGATCTATTATTGAATGGAATGTGTTTTCAATTAATCAAATTGTTATGATGAATTATTCTCAATGATTCATTTTTACATCCTCTTCACATACCCATATTGAGTATTTGATATCACCAATACTATATTTTCTTCCCTCGGATATGAAGATAAAACTATTGAATAATACTTGAAGGACGTAGTCTATTTCATTTTTTTATGTATCATGTTATTATATCTTATTTCTAAATGTATTATGGGTATCATGAATGTAAGATGGATTTCCAAGAATACTAAACTACACTATATATGGTGATTTATTCCTTGTAATCATACCAATATAATAAATTAATGCATTGGATCATGGATTTTGGGGTTTTGGTGTTGTAGTTTTAATCAAACGAAGTTTAGTGGAATCCTTGGAAACAAGATTTACAAGACATAGATTAGGGAGAATAACCATAAGGTATAAATTAAGGATTATAATACAATAAGATAAAATAATTTTGTTAAGGTGGTTATTATGTGGGTATGCCTAGATATACACCCCTTTATGGATACTAAAAGTGGATGTGGTTTTATAATATATATACCTAGGGGTATATGCTCCAACAAGGTGTTCTAGTACTAACCCGGGGTAACCTGGTATAAGAAAATAGACCATACTCATCACCTCAGTTAACATTCCTATGGGTTATGCTTAGGATAGTTCAAATTTTCAATACATACCATTATGTTTATTTTGAAAGAAAATATTTCCTTAATGAATCCAAAGTATATTTATGATGCATAAATTTATGTTATGTGTTATTATATATTTGTAATTATACATTGTGACTTTATGAAATACTCCAATAGATTTCATTGTATATAAATTCCACCTGGAAAGAAGAATGGTATCAATACACATGGGAAATTATGATATTTCCATACTAAAGAAGTCAATGTAACCGATACTTGAACTGAACATGTTATGGAAATATTAGGGAAACATAGTCAGGTTATGAAAAAATTACATGACTAATTGTAGAAACCTAGTACACATTGAGAATATCTTATTTTAGATCCCATTATGTAGTAGAGGATCCCCTCATTTGGAGGGACTAGTAATCCAAATGTATTTTAGAAATGGATTAAGTTGTTGAAGAATATATATAATTCTTTGGAAAGCATAGAAAAGGAAAAGGTTAAACATATATTATATTGTCTCCATAGTGATGCTGACCATTATTGGTCTTTGATCCGGTATACAAGGGACGAAAAATAAATTAAACTGATGGAATGGAGAAAATTTATGTATACATTCATTAATGAGTATATCCCTCTTGATCAAAAAATTTAGATGAAGAGGAAGTTACATAGCGTAACGTAGAAGGATAAAGAATGTTCTGGAGATTATGATGCATCATTTTCAAGGCTTTCTATATATTCTACAGATTATATATGAATCATGGTGTGAAAGATCAACCACTCAATTAATGTTATTATTTTTAATCATTGTGGGGTGATCGTTTCTCAAGATTTCGCATCATACGAAGAGATAGTTTTATGTGCCATCATAATAGGGAATGAATTTTCTATATCCTATATATTAAAGGGAAACTAAGAGAATAAGAGATCTTATGAAAATAATGAAAAAGGGAATGAGCAATGAGGATGAAGGGATATATGGATTTTCCAACTTTTGATAATTATGGAATGAATCACCCTGCTAAATGGTTGAATGGATTGTGAGTTTTTTATGTGTATTGAAAAGGGTCACCGTGAAAAAGAATGCAAATGGAAGAAGTGAAACCCCGATATTCAATGTTACAACTGCAAGAAGAATGGTCATTATGCAAACGAATTCCCCAAGAATCAGGGGAATAATTCTCTGATGAAGATGATAGAGAAATTTTAATAATATGTTATTGACACAGCTGAAACAGAATGATTAATCTACTTATATAGTTGTATATATAAATTCTATTATAAAAGTATTTTATTTGTGTAGGTCCATCATATCATTTATGAAATATATAAATATTGTACTATATTCCTTTATCATTAGGTATTTGGGAGCATAAAATGAATGGTACCAAGAAAAATTATTATGTAAAAAGTTAATCCTTAGAGAAAACACATGATTGAGGTAAATACAAACCATAATATGTGTCTTATGTTGAGATAATGATGATGAAATGATTGATTTGGAAGAGATCTGACTACCTTTGAATAGATTAATGATTTTTTGAAAAATTAGTTCATTCTCTCACTGATCGAGATTACAAAAATATTGGATTCATTTAATATATATGATAACATGTGTCTTATATAAAGAATATTAAATAATGTATATTTCTGATAGTTTTTATGTTAATTCAAGTTATTACCATATTTCAAGAGTATACATATTGAAGTTATTCACATTTATTGAATGTGAATATTTAGAGATGATTTGAGTTTACTAAAGGCAAATGTTAAGTTAATTTTTGAAATTCAATGACATTCTTTCTTACGTATTGGATCATGATATCATGTAAAATTTATCTATTTATGAAATTATTTAAGTTGATCTTTGGAAATGGTTTTATAGATTGTTATGATCAATCACAATATGATACGTCATGTGTTAAGTGACGATGGGTATATAGTTCATGATGTAATAAAAATAAATAATTATGGTTACAAAAAAATATATTTACATATATTATTATAGTGTTAAATAATTCCTCAACTCCAAGAAAAGTTATTTTGAAACAAAAAATGTTGTCCTAGTACATTTATTTTCATGGAATCAAATAGACCCTCCGATCCTTATGCATTTATGGATATGTGATAGTTAACAGTATCCAAACCATTTTATCTATAACTCTCCATCCGAAAACAATTTATATATTTTTCCACTTTAACAATTTTCCATTTCCCACATATGTTCTCCTACTAAGGAACATAGTTACGTGACCATTGTGATTTACTTACTCTCTTGTTAAGAAGATGCGTTGTTAAACCTATTTATAAAGTGGGTTTTTAAGAAATAGTTACCTCAAAATATTAATCAACTTATAACCAAGATAAATTTTAAATTTCAAGGACAAATTTTAATTATGGAAGAGAGAATGTAACCCCCTTAAATTCTAAACCACAATTTTATATTCAATAGTTTTTATTAAATGTAACACTAAGTGTAAAAATGGAATATATTAACCCAGTAATTTACAAAATATTTACTATATTAAATACATATAATATATTATAATGTTTTTATTTTGTGAAACATTGAGTTAGATTGTGTTACATGTAATGAAATCCTTCTATGATAGATTCCATTAAACACAATACCATGTTTCACCATATAACAATGTATTATTAAAATTTTATTATTTAATATAATTTGATATAACCCATCCATTATTTTAGTGGTTATGAATTTCAGTTACTAACATATGAAAATTTTGGGTTTATATAAATATAAAATTAATTTCTTGGTTACCAATTAATGATAAACGAAAATAAGAACCAATTGGATATAAAAAAGTAATATTATTATTTTAATGCTTCCAAATAAGTTTTTTCCTAATGAAAAAAATTAATCTGAATTATTCAATGATAATTATTAAATTTATATATTATATTTTCAGTCAAGTTTTTTTATATTTATTCAGTTGGTTTGATAGTCATAAGATTTAAACAACCCTAATTTCACATGTAAAAACCAAAATTTTAAGAGAGGCAATATTCTTACCTTTTAATGGGGAACCCATTTTAATTATGAATTTTGAGTCTCTAATTTACATAATATGTCATAATAAACTTCATATTTATTATAGAAATATAAAAAATTAATTTTTTCTGAATATTTGATATTTTTCTGAAACAATTCAATTTTTAATGAATAGTGAAAATACTAAATTTTATTTGAAAACTACATTTTTATCTAATTTATTTCAAAAGAATAAATTATGTATTATATTGGTTTTAATGTATAATTCATTAATATTATTATCTATTAACCCAATTTAGGTCATTGGGATCAATTTTATATTGAAATTGAATAAAATATCGTATCAATCTTTTTGATGTTTTTACGTTTACAAACTAGATAGTCCTCCACACCATGGGATGGATTTTATATTAATTTCATCCACTTATGTGATTGGAATTTTAAAAAAATTGATTCCATATTTTTAAACAATGTAATTTATATTTTCAAATAATACCAACATTGTTTTTGACCAAAAATATATGTGCATGTAATTAAAATTAATTACAATTATTATTATAAAATTTATATTAATAAAGGAAAAAACTATTATCATTAGAGCCCAAATTACCTATCTACATGGACAAAAAAATATTATGGACAAAATTCAGAAATTATCATTCAATTTAGATTTTTTTTTGGTTTTTAATACTTTTAAATGTAAAAACGTTTTTACACTTAACATTATTTCAAAAATCCCAAGTGAGTCCTTTTCGTCCCTTATAAAAGGCCACTACCTATCCCCATTCCTCAAAAATCGCAAATTGGTTATGATTATAAAATATATTCTTATATATATTCCAAAAATACGTACCCTTTACCATTAATCCTCCCTTTTGGAATAAATCCTTATGAGGAATCATTTTTGCACTAACCAAAAGTAGTTATCTGATTTAGAGGTAATGTATTTTATGAAAAAATTTAATTTTATTTCCATTTTACACCACCTCAAATTTCATTATTAAATGATAATGTAAAAAACAAGAATCCTCAATATAATGATATTTTTTATGCTAAGGGTTCAACTTGAACTTATAAACACCTATATCAAATGGGTAACATACATATTGTAACTGTTTATGGTGAACTACTACCTCGTGAAACAATTATTGTTATATTTTCCATTACAAGCGTTCATGGTGGACATTATAATGGAACTGTGTATATATATATATATGTATATATTATATGATATTTATAATGTTTTTATGCTTTATTATGTTTTATTTGCAATATTATTTTATTCTTTAAATCTGGTGTAAATAAGATAATGTTGTTTGAGGAAGTGTGGACTATGACCACATCAATGCAATGTAACTCGTTTATTACATACATGGAACATATATAAAATGGTTTTAATATAACTATGTGACATATATAACATATTTATGATTATGAAATTTTAATATACTTATTTATAATTTTTATTTCATTCTATTAATACATAAATGAAATTAATGTGGCGTTCATGCGTACGTACGCCCTAACATCCTCATGAATAGTGAACTTCATTTATAATATCAAATTATGATAGAAGAATATAAATATATATATAATGATTATATGTTATAACAGATTCAGGGATTAAATTCTAGATATGATTAAAACACGATATAACTAATGATTAAAAAAATAAAAAGTAAATACATACTTGAGGAAACAAGGAAACTAACACCAAAAAAATGAAATTTGTTAATGTTCATAGAAAATTATTAATTAGATATTATAAGTAGATGTAATATAATCATGAGTATGGTTCTGAAAATAGTTACTCACATATTTTAAACCACAATATAGGTGGATAAAAACTCACAATAAAAATTAAGCATAACATAAGGAATTTCACCTCAATTTTCATTTCATTGATACTTATTTGTTATTATGTTCCAATTCACATTTATTTAGAATATATACTATGTTTTTATTATTATATCATTAATACCATTATTTTTAGGATACTATATGTATAATTTAATTTTATAACATTCTATATATTACGATTCAAATGATTCAATGTGGTATAGGACACGTTGGAGTCATTAAATATTATTTGCATAAAGAGTGTTCTTAATGATTATCATTTAAATATCACTTCCTTTTTGGATTATTAACCATCTGTTGAAGAAATAAATTTTTTGAATCATTTATCATTGGAAATTTACTTCCAAATCATTATTATTATAAAATGTATATTTTTAATTCTTAAATAGTATACCATTTTACATACAATATCTACTTTGAACGTTTTTTTATATTTGGGGAAATATTGTTAATTAATTATTCATTATTAAATATTGATATTTGATCAAGAATGTTATTTATTTAATCTTTTTGTTATGAGGAATGATTTGTACAAAGATTTATGGGAGAATATAAGAAATTATATATATCCTTGATACATCGTCAATGTTACCATGAGACAAATATGTTGGACAAATTAAATAGGGTTCAATCTATTGTTTTAAAGATTCTTCTAAATGGACTTGATTGTATAGGTTTTCATGTTGCTCTAAAATTAAATCTATTAAGAAATAATTTCCCTAATTTAATATTATTTAATATTATTGGTAATATTTTTCATCGATATATCTATCGATACATTTCATTTTCAGTTCATTGATTAAATGCCATGTGTTTCAGTTTCTTATCTTGACATAATGATTTTTCATTATCTTGTTATTGAATGGATGCTGTTTGAAATTAATAAACCTGACATGTTGATTTTTTCTCATTTATTCATTTTTCCCTCTAAATTCCTAACCCTTATTGATCATTTCACCTCACCCTTATTATGTTTCATTCTATAGGTTTTGAAGATTAAATCATTGAATAAGTATTCAAAGATTCATTTTATTTCATTTTATTATATATAATTTTTGTATTTATTATTTACAAATGTATTATGGGTTTTATATATAAAATCAATATTTCAAATACTAGTAAACTAAATGAACCTTTTATATTTTATTCCTTTTAATCATGCCGATGTAATAAAATAATGCACTATATTTTGGCTTCTGGGGTTGGTGCATTACAGTTATGATTTTTGTTCATATGATATGTATATATATATCATATTGAAAAATATAATAATTTTATAAATTTCATATCAACTCGTCAGATACATATTTATAACCATTTAAGATATATGGATATGGAAAATGAATTGTATCACTTCATGGAGATTGTAGTACTTTTGTACACTCGAGTGATGATATCATTCAATTAACAAGTGAAACAGTAAATAAATTTGAGGTATATATATTTCCCAAAATCAATATCATATCATGTATATCAAATTTAAAAATTTATATTATCCTTATAACATTTTATGTAAATCAATGTTCTAAAATGATTCATAACACTTTGGAGGGTGGTAATCAACTCTACATAGGGGTGATGTTATCATATTTAAAATGGAAAGGAAAATAAAATTTTATATGATATATTATAATTAAATTATTATAGTAATGTCATAAATATAATATAAATTTCATAAATTCATCATTATATACATCATTTAATGATGGTGTTGGATAACAAACTACATCAGTTCATGAGGTGGTAGTTCTCTATAAACATTATCAATTATTTTGGTTTTCATTTGATGGAAGTGGAAATAGATAAAATATACTTCATAATACATAATAACATCTTAGATAATATGATATATTGGTGAAATAATTTTTTTATGTTCCATGACATAATTAGAGGTGGGAAAAATAAGAATGAAAATTAGAGATATTTTTAATGATAATTACCTTCTCTAAGAGAACCCTCCATTGTATCTCCTATTATGGACCTTAGGGATGGAAATTTTAGAGGAACAATAAATCTATAATTTAAATATGGCTTATGGGGATATATTTTGGCAGGTTTTGGTCAATCAAAATAACTTGGATGGTTTTATGAAGTGAGGGGATCACATTCTCTTTTGTATGTGGGGAAGAAAAAACCCTTTTATAAATTAATCATAAATTTACTAAATGAAATCATAATAATAATGTCATCAATATGGAATAGGCATTAAAATGACCCTAAATTCCATATATTTAATTATACATTGGAAAAATTTCCATTAATTTTTTTACTTGTTCATAGGTTATTTCAACCATTATATTCTTAGTTTAACCCTATCGTAAACCCATGTATACCTTCACCACTATAAATAATTTCTTATATCATCGAATTCATTTTTTAAATAATATTTATTTATATTGATAAATAAAATAAATTATTTGGATTCAAAATATGGAATTCATATGTAAAAGTTTCTTTTGAATATATATATAAATTTGTTTTATTAATATTATTCAATATGGGAATAGAAATGAATGTTTTCAATGGGAAACATGTTCAAAAGATCACAAATTTTTTATATCCATATTTAAAATGATAATGAGTCCAATGACAACAACTAGATTCATAAATTTCTAGTTGAACTAATTTTACATTAAATACAATTTAAAAAAAACCTTAATATTACTAATTATTTAAACTAAATGGTGGTGTTTTATCAAAATTCATTATTTTTTTTACAATACATCAAAATCTAAAACATTTTACTAAAATAAAAAAAAATCAACAAAAGATATTTTTTTATTATTAAGAACAAAATTTTATTTTATAAAAATAAATTTTCTAAATATATGAAAAAAATTATTAATTATTTTTGAAAAAAATATGATAACTTTAATTAAGAAAAAAAATAGTTTTTAGAAAACATTTATTTTTCCATTAAGTGGTTATTATTTTATTTAAAATATATTAAGAAAAATAATTTCCATATCATAGTTATTATTTTTCAAACCCTCCAATTTAGTTATACTGATGTAATTTTATACTATATTATCATTAATTTTTATTCAAGGTTACGTGCTAGGTATACTATTGATGGGATTAAATTTAATGAAATGTATTTTATGTGTTATTTATGATTAGTGTTGTATGTCACGACCCGTCCTCGGGGCCCATGCCGTGACTACCCCAAGCCCACCTTCCATAGGCCAGGAGATGGCGACTATCACAAAGGAATAAACCCTGGTAAAAAAGGAAGACATTGCCATTGTAAAGTAAACAAACACCACAGAGCAAGAAAGCAGAAGATGTAAACACTAAGTAAAAACTGAGTACAACAGTGAGTGCGGAAAAGTAAGTGGGCCAGTATACAAACCCAAACTGAAAGTAAAGTACAACTAGAAGGGAAAACAACAACTGTAAAGTAAATCCACAACGTCGAGCCGTCCACTGGAAGTCCCACCTGAAGGGTGGGTACAGATTGCCTCCACTGCTCCTCGGGTCCAGCCGACCACTCCGAGTATGTCCCGCCTAGTGGTCCACCTCCGGGTACCGTCCTGCTCCGCAAGCCTCAACCACGATCAGCGTTGTCCGTTGTCTATAACCAACATAACGTAGTGCCAGCATAGCCCATGCAGGGGTGAGTATAAGCTACTCAGTAGGGACCCGAGACCCCCGGAGGTCTCCCAAAATCCACAAAGGATAATCCACAAAGGAAAGATGCAATCACGAAGTAATATCCGACACTGCTTAGGTATATTCCCATACATATACCTAAGTCATCAATTCTCGTTCGGCTCCAACATCCGAGCCCAAGTACAACCCAGTCCACACAGGAAAGAAAAACTTAAATCCACATAGGATATCACAACTCAATCCACATAGGAAATCAAAACAGGATCAGCTCAAACAGGTATACTTCTTCATATGATGATAGAGATGATCAGATATTGCCACTGATTTATCTAAGATGTCTGACCCACAAAGGATCGATAGGTACTAACCCCCGCAATGACCCACAAAGGATCTGACCCAAAAAGTATAGATAGGTAACTAACCCCCGCAATGACCCACAAAGGATCTGACCCACAAAGGATCGATAGGTAACTAACCCCCGCAAAGACCCACAAAGGATCTGACCCACAAAGGATTGATAGGTAACTAACCCCCGCAAAGACCCACACAGGATCAAACCCACATATGATCTGTAGGCGTTGGCCCACACAGGACCGCTGAGCGCTGACCCACACAATATCAGACCCACAAAGGATCTGTAGCACTGATCCACGTAGGATCACTGAGTACTGTAGTCGTCGTCGTCGAATCCACTGAGGATCTCTGTACAGTCATCGTCGTCACAGTCGCAACGCAGCCAGCTCTAGGGTTCCCGCACACAGCAAGCTCGTTCGGGAGGGTCTTCTCCACAAGATGAGAGGCTGATACATCAACTGACACAAAGTCCGGAGTTGATGTATCCAAAAGTTCCGTAGCGTCAATAGGAACTCAGCGTCACAGACGATGCGTCAATCGGTCACCTGGTCTGGAAGTTATTGGCTTTTTCATCCCAGGGGCCCGGTTGGTTTTTAAGTCAAAACCATCCTGACCATACTCCACCTGCGTCCAAACCTTGGGCGGAGTAAGACAAAAGATCTTTCTCACTAAGAGGAATCCAACAAAGTCTATGGCACATCAATCGGATGTCCGGACCTCAAGATATGAGCGTTTCAACTCCGAGGGACCGGTTGGTTTCGTGTACGAACCAACTCGGCCGAACCCAAAGTATTAAGAAACCTTGAGTTCGATATACCGAAAGGATCGTCTCGATCCAAGGATCGCATCGCAACTGACGGTGCGTCGATCGAACGCCCATAGCACAAGTTATGGGCGACCGACCGGAAGAGATTCAGTATTAAGGGGTTCGGGCCCGGCCCGAATCGGGTCGACCCGAACCGGGTCTGGGTCCGGCCCGCTTGGGAGCGGCCCGACCCGGCTGTCATGGCCCGGCCTGGGCACGGCCCGGCCCGGCCCGGCCTGGGCACGGCCCGGCCCGGCCCGGCCTGGGCGTGGCGCGCTGGCCAGGCGCTCGGCCAAATGGCCGAGCCGTTTGAGGGGGGGGGGGGCACCGGCCCCCTGTCCTTTGTAACCGCAACCACCATTATGGGGGGCCTCTTGAGCTGGCCGCCGGGGGTTCATAACCCCCGGATTCTCCAAGACCGGCCGGCCCTCTTGGCCGGCCGGCTTCCGCCGCCACGGGACCGGTGACGGCCGGTCCCCCCTACTCCGACACCGGCGGCCCGGAACCGGCCGCCGGTCTCCCTGCTCCGCCGCGGCTCGGAACCGGCCGCGACCTTGGTTCGTCCGGCGCGTCGGCGCCGTGCCCCTTCGCCGCGGCACCACTCCGGTCGCGGTGTCTTCGGGTTTCTCCAACGCGGCGCGACGGCGTCGCGACCTTGTTCGGTTTCAAGGCGCGGCGCGACGGCGCCGCGCATTCCTTGTCATATGATCCCGCGCAGTGCGACGACACCGCGCCATTCCCATTCCAATCCATATTAGAAACAAAAACATGGATAAGGGAGGAGGGTTGGCCATGTTTGTGCGGTCTGACCCCCTCTTGTTAATCAATAGCAATTGGCCATATTTCACGAAGAACGTCAAGGTAGTAATCACAAACAAAATAAATAAATCCCCTACCTTGATAACGAGATGAACGAAGGTTCGTCGTGGAAAAGATCATCGCGGAAGAAGACTCTGTAAGCGTCGTTGGCATCACGGAGAAGAGAGTCGTCGGTGTCGCAGTACACGACATCGCGTCGTCGATCTCTGAGGATGGTGTCTCTCACCGGCTGCAGAGAGGGAAGAAGATGGAACGAAGAACTCCCCTTTGTGGTGACGGAGTTCTTCGTCGAAGGCTCAGCGTTCTTCGCGTTCTTCGATGAGGAAGAAGATAAACTTCAAGAATTAGAGTTTTCTTCTCCCCAATCCCCTTACACCACAAGCCAACCGAATAAAATAGGATCCCTCTCATTTTATTATCTTAAGTCATGCCTTTCAAAATTACAAATTTCAAATACATAACTCACTTAATTAAATTAAAGAGTTGGCATTGAATAAATGTGGGGAGAGGAAAGGTTATAAATTAAATGGGAAGTTTTAAGGGTTACACACTTAAGAGGGAGATTAGAGGAGTTAGGGAATATGAGAAGATGGGGGCTCGTGTGGGGCCCACCACCCTCATAACCTCACATGGGAAGTTGGGTGGTTGTGGGCCCCACCAACAAATTCCCATGATAGAATTAAACTACCATGGATAAAATAAATTTGCACACAATTTATTTTACCTAACATTTAATTCCCTAATTTTTAACAAATCCTCCTGAGCAAACACAACTCAAGTAAAGCTCTTCCTAAACAATTACCGGCGCTGCGGTTTCATCGGTGCTCTCGGATTTCGATTCCGAGCACCGGTACAAAATTTAGGAAATCCCGCTTTTTTGTTCACTGAACGTACCCGAGATAAACTTCGAATAGAAATTCCGGGCACACCGGGCCTCAGAATCATGTGCCGTCAGAAACTGCGTTCTTGTAAAATCCCAAAGAAAATTAAGAAAAAAATTCCATTGAATTTTATGGGTCTTTATATTACTCCCACCTCAGGGATTTACGTCCCCATAAAGATACATCATAAACTAGGGAAACAAATGTGGGTATTGAGCACGCATCTGAGCCTCCCGCTCCCAAGTGCTCTCCTGGAGATTCCCGTGCTACCATCTGATGCACACTAGAGGAATCGACCGTCCACGTAGGACCCGCTCCTATCGATCCCCGATCTCCACTGGGACCTCCGCAAAAGTCTCCCCATCATCAAAGTCTAGCTCCCCATGGTCAATGATATGCGACGGGTTATGCACATATCTCCTCAGCTGAGATACGTGGAAGACGTCGTGCACCTGGTGCAACTGAGGTGGTAGAGCCAAGCGATAAGCTACCTCGCCAATCCTGCCGAGGACCTAGAATGGTCCGATGAAGCGTGGAGAAAACTTTCCACCTCGGCCAAATCTCCGTAATCCACGTTGAGGTGAGACATGCAAGAAGACGTGGTCGCCATCCTCAAACTCCAGTGGCCTCCGCCTCCTATCAGCATAAGACTTCTGCCAGCTCTGAGCTGTCCTCATCCGCTCCTAGATGATCTGGACCTTCTCTGTTGTGGCCTGGACCATCTCCGGTCCCACAAGTGCTGACTTCCCAGGGTCTTTCCAGCACAAAGGAGATCTGCAAGGTCGGTCGTACAACTCCTCGTATGGTGCCATCCCGGTGGTGGAGTGGTAGCTGTTGTTGTACGCAAACTCCACCAAGGGTAGGTGGTCCTCCCAGCTGCGACCAAAGTCGAGGACACATGCGCGGAGCATGTCCTCGAGAGTCTAAATAGTCCTCTCCATTTGACCATCCGTCTAAGGGTGAAAGGCAGTGCTCAGACGTAGATGCGTCCCGAACGCCTCCTGCAACCCCTTACAAAGCTGGGAAGTAAAGTGAGCATCTCGATCGGAGATGATAGATGATGGCACACCGTGAAGCCGTACAATATCCTGAACGTAGAGACGCCCCAAGCTCTCCACTAATCCCTTCTCTCTGATGGGTAAGAAGTGTGCCAACTTGGTGAGTCGGTCTACAATCACCCAAATGGAGTCGTGACCTCTCGAAGTGCGTGGAAGTCCAGTCACGAAGTCCATATATATCCCGTCCCACTTCCACTCCGGGACCTCCAAGGGCTGAACCAAGCATGATGGTACCTGGTGCTCTGCCTTCACCTGCTGGCAGGTGAGGCATCGAGAAATGAACTCCTCCATAGCCTTCTTCATGCCCAGCCACCAGTGTTGTCGTCTGAGATCCTGGTACATCTTCGCCACTCCATGATGTACCGCCAAAGGATAAGTGTGAAACTCTCTCAGCACCTCCTCCCATAAGGAAACTCGTACCAAGGTACATCCTCTGAAAAAGACGTCGTGCTCTGCTCCAAAGGAGAAACCATCAGATGCCTGTCCTGAGGATATCTTTGCACTCCGCATCTCACAGTCAGCGTCCCCACGCTATGCCTCTCTAACCCGCTGTAGTAGTGGAGGGGTGACTGTGAGAGACTGAAGGAAGGCTTCTCCATCTCAATCCATGCCTCTAGGGGTGCTGGTCAATCTCTGTCTCAGCTCTTGGAAGCTCTGCTGACATTTGTCTGACCACACGAAGGGTTGCCCCTTCCTCCTTAACGTTTTGAAAAGATGCAAAGATTTCTCCTTTTCCGAAAAGGGAAATCTGGTCTCATCCCCTAGATGAACCATGTTCCTTGCCTAATACAGTCAATCCAATCATGATTAGTTAATTAATGTAATGGATGACGTCGTAAGGCCTCGACGCTACTACCAAGAGATCCAACCGTTACTCTCGCCTCCAAGGGTTGAGTCACACTGTCGACATCAGTGTGTGGTCACTGGGTCTCCTCCAGTAAGAATCTAGCAAGTGAGGGTCAAGTCAACAGTTTTTTAACTGGCACCTCTTAGTATTAACAAACAAAAGACAAGAAAGAAAACGTCATTATTGCAAGCGTCTTTTATTACCTCAACTCAAAGTACAAGGACACTAGGCAACACAAACAAAGAAGCTAGAGGCATTATGGTCAAGGGCCTCTATGCCTAGAGCTAGACTCGCACTTGTCCACCCACGTCTAGAGATCCATGATCGTAAGCTTTAGCTTCCTGAATCTGTGCTCTCCCCTGAGGTCGGGGTGGACCTCCTGGTGGTGGTGGTGGTAGAGCCTCAAAGCGTCCCCCACCACCTGCTGCTCGGCCAGCTCCTCTGCCTTGTCCGCCTGCTCCCTGAAGACCGCCACGGTCGAACCTTTGCCTTTACCTAGGTGGTTCCTCAACCATCTTCTTCTCCTCTGCATAGCTAGTCGGGCAGTCACGAGCCATGTGTCCTTGCCCGCCTCATGCATTGCACTGTCTTCCACTCGTAAGACTGGTTCTGTTGCGTGTGCCCGCACCTCCGAGCCTGCATCCTGTGGTCATCCGCCCGATGGTCTGGCCCGCTTGGACCTCTGCGACATCTGTCTACTTCCAGCTGCAGAAGACTCCGCCACGTGTCGCCCTGTGGTAGGTCTCGCCGCTGGTGTAGACTCAGCAAGAAAGCTCTCGATGAGAAGGGCTCGCTCTAGTACTCCTACCTGAGTTAGAATACTGAGGGAGATCAGCGATGCCCTGATATCATGCCTCAATCCCTGCTAAAAGGTCCTGGCTCGGAAGAATGGGTCTCGTACCATATCTGTCGAGTAGCGCGAGAGATCGGTAAATCTCACCGAGTACTGGGCAACCGTCAAGCTTCCTTGCCGCAACTGTAGAAGCTCATGGATGCGCACCGCATGGAGGGTGGCTGGGACGAACTCAGAGAGGAAGAGGCTCTCAAAGTCCGTCCAGAGAAGAGATGCCTCATCGTGAACCAAGAGCATCAACCTCCACCATCTTCCTGCTGCCGCGTTCAGTAGGCTCGCTGCGAGGATCACCATGAGGTATGCTGGTGTCCTTACTAACCTGAAAACTCATACCACTGCCTCCAGCCAGTCCTCGACTTCCTGGGGGTCCGTCTCCCCATGGAACCTGGGTGGTCGCTGGCGCTGAAACTCATGCAGTTCACTAAAGAGACGTGCATCGTCAGCGGCTGGGGCTGGTAGCATCGGGGGCTCGGCGGGTAGAGGTACCGACGGTGCCTATGCTGTCAAAGGGCCCTACACCGAGGCCTCGTCGCTCGGTGGGCTATCATCACACACAACTCTCGGAACCCAAGATGGCTGCCGTCGTGGGGCCATCCTGAAAAGAAACAGGTGCGCCATGGTCAAATAGTATACCTGGTGAGCTGACATAAAGTAATCACAAAGAAAACTTGAAACACACATGCAATCAATGTTTTCGTGCATTAAGTCAGAAATCAGAAGTCAGGGTCCTAGTGTACGGATACGTCGGCCGCCGCACCAACACTGGACTCTCTGGACTGATAACCACACCCAATACTCTTAACACTATTGCTTCACATAGAAAAAGATCAGAGTCCTGAGTTATGCGGTAGAACCAAACTCCTCTGATACCAATTTGTTACGACCCGTCCTCGGGGCCTGTGCCGTGACTACCTCAAGCCCGCCTTCCATAGGCCAGGGGCTGGAGACTAGCACCAAGGCATAAATCCTGGTAAAAAGGGAAGGCATTGCCTTTGTAAAGTAAACAAACACCACAGAGCAAGCAAGCAGAAGATTTAAACACTAAGTAAAAACTCAGTATGACAGTGAGTGCGGAAAAGTAAGTGGGCCAGTATACAAACCCAAACTGAAAGTAAAGTACAACTGGAAGGGAAAATAGCAACTGTAAAGTATAGCCGAAAAGTCGAGTCGTCCACTGGAAGTCCCACCTAAAGGGTGGGTACAGATAGCCTCCACTGCTCCTCGGGTCCAGCCGACCGCTCCGAGTACATCCCGCCTAGTGGTCCACCTCCGGGTACCGTCCTGCTCCGCAAGCCTCAACCACGATCAACGCCCTCCATCATCTGCAACCAACACAACATAGTGCGGGCGTAGCCCGTGTAGGGGTGAGTATAAGCGACTCGGTAGGGACCCCGAGACCCCCGAAGGTCTCCCAAAATCCAGAAAGGATAATCCACAAAGGAATGATTCAATCATGAAGTAATATCCGAAACTGCTTAGGTATATGCCCATACATATACCTAAGTCATCAATTCTCGTTTGGCTCCAACATCCGAGCCCAAGTACAACCCAGTCCACACAGGAAAGAAAAACGTAAATCCACATAGGATAGCACAACTCAATCCACATAGGAAAGAAAAACAGGATCAGCTCACACAGGTATACTTCTTCATATGACGATAGTGATGATCATATATTTCCACTGATTCATCTAAGTCGTCGGACCCACAAAGGATCGATAGGTACTAACCCCCGCAATGACCCACAAAGGATCTGACCCAAAAAGGATCGATAGGTAACTAACCCCCGCAATGACCCACAAAGGATCTGACCCACAAAGGATCGATAGGTAACTAACCCCCGCAATGACCCACACAGGATCTGACCCACAAAGGATCGATATGTAACTAACCCCTACAAAGACCCACACAGGATCGGACCCACACAGGATCTGTATGCACTGACCCACACAGGACCGATGAGCGCTGACCCACATAGGATCGGACCCACAAAGGATCTGTAGCACTGATCCACGTAGGATCGCTGAGTTCTGTAGTCATCGCCGTCGAATCCACTGAGGATCTCTGTACAGTCGTCGTCGTCACAGTCGCAATGCAGCCAACTCTAGGGTTCCCGCACCCAGCAAGCTCATTCAGGAGGGTCCGCTCCACGAGATGGGAGGTTGATACATAAACTGACACAAAGTCCAGAGTTGATGTATCCAAAAGTTCTGTATCGTCAACAGGAACTCAGCGTCACAGACGGCGCGTCAATCAGACAACCAGTCTGGAAGTTATTGGCTTTTTCGTCCGAGGGGCCTGGTTGGTTTTTAAGTCAAAACCATCCCCACCATACGCCACCTACATTCAAACCTCGGGCGGAGTAAGCTAAAATATCCGTCTCACAAAGAGGAATCCAACAAAGTCGACGGCACGTCAATCGGACGTCCGGAGCTCAAGATATGAGCGTTTCCGCTCCGAGGGCCTGGTTGGTTTCGTGTACGAACCAACTTGGCCGAACCCAATGTATTCCGAAACCTTGAGTGCAGTATAACGAAACGACCATCTCGATCCAAGGATTGCATCGCAACTGACGGTGTGTCGATCGGAGGGTCGTAACACAAGTTATGGGCGACCGACCGGAGGAGATTCAGTATTAAGGGGTTCGGGCCCGGTCCGACCCGGCCTGATACCCCCAGGGTCGGCCCGAACCTAGTCGACCCGAACCGGGTCTGGGTCCGGCCTGCTTGGGCGCGGCTCGGCCCGGCTGGCGTGGCGTGGCCCGGCCGGCGCGGCGCGGCGCGGCCTGGGCTCGGCCCGGCCTCGCGGCCCGGCCAGGCAGCCGGCCCGGCCTGGGCGCGCTGGTCAGGCGCTCGGCCAAACGGCCGAGCCGTTTGAGGGGGGGGGGGTGCCTACCCCCTGTCCTTTGTAACCGCGACCACCATTATGGGGGGGGGGGCACTTGAGCTGGTCGCCGGGGGTTCGTAACCCCCGGATTCTCCATGACCGGCCGGCCGGCTTCCGCCGCCACGGGACCGGCGATGGCCGGTCCCACCTGCTCCGACACCGGCGGCCCAGAACCGGCTGCCGGTCTCCCTGCTCCACCGCGGCCCGGAACCGGCCGCGACCTTGGTTCGTCCGGTGCGGCGCGTCGGTACCGCGCCCCTTCGCCGCGGCCCCGCTCCGACTGCGGTGTCTTCGGGTTTCTCTGACGCGGCGCGACAGCGTCGCGAACTCGTTCGGTTTCACGGCGCGGCGCGACGGCGCCGAACATTCCTTGTCGTATGATCCCATGCGGTGCGACGACACCGCGCCATTCCTGTTCCAATCCATATTTGAAACAACATCATGGATAAGGGAGGAGGGTCGGCCGTGTTTGTGCGGTCCGTCCCCCTCTCGTTAATCGATAGCAATTGGTCATATTTCACGAAGAACGTCAAGGTAGTAATCACGATCAAAATAAATAAATCCCCTACCTTTATAACGAGATGAACGAAGGTTCGTCGCGGAAAATATCGTCACGGAAGAAGACTCCGTAAGCGTCGTCAGCGTCACAGAGAAGAGAGTCATTGGCATCGCGGTACACGACGTCGCGTCGTAGATCTCTAAGGATGGCGTCTCTCACCAGCTGTGGAGAGGGAAGATGACGATACGATGAACTCCCCTTTGTGGTGACAGAGTTCTTCGTCAAAGTCTCGACGTTCGTCGCGTTCTTCGACGAGGAAGAAGATGAACTTCAAGACTTAGAGTTTTCTTCTCCCCAATCCCCTTACACCACAAGCCAACCTAATAAAGTAGGATCCCTCTCATTTTATTATCTTAAGTCATGCCTTTCAAAATTACAAATTTCAAATACTTAACTCAATTAAATTAAAGAGTTGGCATTGAATAAATGTGGGGAGAGGAAAGGTTACAAATTAAATGGGAAGTTTTAAGGGTTACACACTTAAGAGGGAGATTAGAGGAGTTAGGGAATATGAGAAGATAGGGGCTCGTGTGGGACCCACCGCCCTCATAACCTCACATGGGAAGTTGGGTGGTTGTGGGCCCCACCAACAACTTCCCATGAGAGAATTAAACTACCATGGATAAAATAAATTTGCACAAAATTTATTTTACCTAACATTTAATTCCTCAATTTTTAACAAATCCTCCCGAGCAAATGCAACTCTAGTAAAGGTCTTCTTAAGCAATTACCGGTGCTGCGGTTTCATCGGTGCTCTCAGATTTCGATTCCGAGCACCGGTTCAAAAGTTAGGAAATCCTGCTTGTTCGTTCACTAAACGTACCCGAGCTAAACTTCAGATAGAATTTCCGGGCACACCGGGCCTCGGAATCATGTTCCGTCAGAAACTGCATTCTTGTAAAATCCCAAAGAAAATTATGAAAAAATTTCCCTTGAATTTTATGGGGGTTTACATTGTATATCACAAAAACTACCATAAATAATATTCATTTTTAAGAGTATTGGCGTGTTTAATTATTTATAACAATACATTGTATGTTTTTTCTCCTTATTATAGTGTCAAAACTATATTTAAAATATCTTATGTGGTGGTTTTACAATGAAAAAAATTAAAATTAAAAAACTATAGTTGCAATTATATTGTATTTTAGTGAAGTGCTATTAATATTGGGAATAATTAAAAAATAGTTTATTCCATTTATCTCCACATGAAAATTTACCATATATCTATTGTATACATGTCACCAATAGCATTCTCAACATTTTTAGATTGATTATTCCTATTAAAATCATCATATAATAAATTAAATTTTTCAATGGTATATCAATAGTCATAAAAAATGGATTGATGATATTCCTCCCACTAGTGTTTAATCATATTGAGTTCACATTTTGAAAAGATATATATCTATTTCATATAATTTATATATATTATGAACATTTCAAATAATATAAAATGGATAAATTTGATCAAATCTTGAACAATATAATCCAATTATAATTCATGTGTTGACTAATTATTCCACGAGGTTTCAGAAGTAATAGTTTATAGAAGTAAACTTGATCCCTTTTCTTTGAAAACAACCCTAGACATTTTCCTAGAGAAACAACATACAATCCAAAACCTAAAAATTTTTTTAGGTAGGATAAGAAAAAGATCTAATGTAAGTCTTATTTTATTCATTTGAATTTGATTTATATATTGAATAAAGAAGAGTATTATCTATAAGATAATCCCATTGATGTTCCACTACTAGATCCTAAATGAGAATGGGTCCAACAACATGTCTTGGATATTGGACATCACACACTACAATATCAATGTGATAATGATGAACTATACATTTTTCATATCATGGTTCATAAATATATCCATCTTTGGGACTTTTAAATTCATTAGAGGGTATATTACTACAAAGCATCAATAGGAAACCTAAAAAAACCTACAAGGATTCATATACTATAAAATCTTTCAAGAGATATGAGAATAACAATTTCATTAGTAGAATTTATTATTTTTCTACATCAATATACTCATGTAAAATTTAGGGAAAGTACAAGAATCTTATCAATTAATATTTCCAAGGGAATTTTCCTAAACAACCATAGTGACTCATGGCTCGTTATGTGGATACCTAGCCATGAGCTGGTTGTAACTACAACTTATGTCCAAAAAATCCTACACCATATCTACCATGAGATCTGTAACTAAACACTAACATCAATGACAGATGAAAAATATCATATTACTATAATTTGTTTTTCACAAACCAATCTAGATTACCCGGTACACTAATACCCTTGTTGACACTGACATCATTTGAATGATATTATTGACCCTAATAGGTTGTCAACTAGCACCAGAAAACAATAATATGCCCAACATAATAAATACGTTATGGTCGAAAACAGTAAATTTATAATAGTACAATAAAAATAAATAAATAGCCAGTATGAAAAACAATTCTCAAGGAGAAAAGAACAAATAAAAAATAGATATGAACCCCAAACACTATATCACCCAATGAAAATGATATAAAATCTATCAAAAAAATATTCATAATATAATTGTGTAATAAATGGACCATAGATCCCCCAAACACCACCATTCTTCTAGGGTCAAAAAAAATATTTACAACTTCCACCACCATATAGAACTATCCCTTTACTTGGACAGAGAATAAATAATTCTATAAATTCATGGGGTGAGAAAATAATCATAGTGGGATATCACAATGTAACCTATAAGAATATCCATTAAAAATAATAAATTTCTTCTTCAGTTTAAATTATTATTATTAATAAAAATCATATAAAACATTATCAGTAATTTCATTTTCAAATCATGATGAAAACAAGAATATCAAAAATATTCTTAAATGAAAAATTTCAGATAACATAATCAAATTTATGAAACAATTTTATAATCACATTATAATAATTTTAAATTAAAATCCATAATATATATTTGTAATTCCTATAGTTAGTATTTTTTTCTATTTGGTCCTCACACTACACAGTCAACCATCAAGGAAAAAAGTGTGTTCTTGGGTCCCCATGACTCAGGACATCAGGATAAACAATAAAAAACCCATTCATGAAATCTTGAAAAAAAATATAGCTAGTGTATTCATCAATAATACATTTTGAGGGAGCCAAAGTCCTATAATTCCAATAGAAACCCCCCACTAACATAACTACCTCCCAATTTAATTCAATTAGTAATTAATTGGAAAATATATTCAAATAAATTCAAATAATCATTCATTTTTTACAAGAAAATGTTCATTTTAAGCATTCCATATAAATTTCATAATCCAAATCATTAATTTTTTGTAAAAAAATCCCATTTAAAATTTATCTTTATTTGAAAATACATTTTTCTGAAATCAATATGATATCATTTTTAATTTCAGTCCATCTTATCTCAATAACCCAAAAATTAATCAAATCCATTCAAAAAGTATATTTATTTTAGAATTAATGTATTTTACAAACCATAGTGTCAAATGTTGGACTCCTCATGTGTTAATCATGTTTTAATGATCACAAATCTCATTACTATTAATTTATCTTGATCTTCAGTGCACATCATGTTTTTATAATAACAAATCATATGGATGTTACTTACTCTTTACAAGTCTTATGAATGATCATAATTCTCTCATATATTATCTCTAATGATTAACCTTAACCCATTTTCTTCATATCACTTTCTTAGTCTAAATACATATATTTGTCTAAGTACCCAGACACCGTGAAGAACTCACCATGACCCAGACACCATGGAGGATTCACCGTGACCCAGACACCGTGAAGAACTCACCGTGACCCAGACACCGTGACCACTCACCATGACCAGACACCGTGAATCAGACACCGTGACCACTCACCGTGACCAGACACCATGACCAGACACCATGATGAAGACACCGTTTCCATGATCATTGTCACACCGTTTCTTAAGCTTTTTTCAATATTATTTTAAATAATTCTAATGGTCGTATTTGTTGTTTTTAATGAAATTAATGTTATTTAATGTTAGTTGCTGGCATGACAGGAAACCGTATCTCGTACCTATGAAAAGGGAATCATTTCTACTGCTAGAAATTGTGGAATATAAGAATGAATAAGGTGCAGTACACAAAAAAAGGGAGAAGAACAAAACTAAAACAGTGAATATACAACAAGAAGAACTTACGTACACCCGAGTGCACTGTGCTGAACAAGAAGTAAATTGAAAGACCTTCAAAGAACTCTCACGAGTGAAATCCAATAATGCTGAAGAACACATGACGAATCAAGACATCCTTATCACTTTTGAAGAAGACAAGATGAACTAAGACACTCTGTTTTTCAACAGAAAACCCAGAGACTAACTCAGAAGCATTCTTGCTGAATCCAACGAGTCCAGAGCTACATTGATAATCACTAGATCTTTCTAAACTCTCATCTATCTTCTCTACATGATTTATTTATTAACTTTCGAGCAGTGTGGTGTACTCTTTATATCTTTACACACACTTTCTCCTGCACTGAACTGAAGGATATCAAAATCATCACTCAAATTCTCTTAACCTTTGTTTACCCACATTAACTATGGAAGAGGTCTTTGTGTGACCTGGTCTTTGTTTTGTTTCCCACAAAGTACAGTGGTAGAGGTCCCTGCATGGCCTGGAAAGTTTTATAAAACTGTTGTTAACCCCGATCCAGGGTGTGGATCAAATTTATATATATATATATATATATATATATATATATATATATATTTGAGAGGACTAAGTCTCGGCTTGAGACTGAACCTCTTGTTATATCTGCTGGGCATCTTTTATTTAATTTTAATGTATACGACATATATCATATTTATTCCCCTGCTATTACTTTAAAATAAAAAATTATTTTGAAGCTACTTTGATAGTTAAATTAGCAAGTGTTTACAATTATTGTAAATCAGTAGATTAGTTTCAAAAGTTAGTTTGATCTTGTGGTTAAACTAACTAATATCTAATAAATCTTTGAGAAGCTAAGTGAACATTTACAATCTGTATAAATTCACTACAAAATAACTTATTTTATAAATCGGAGGATTTTAACTAGACAATATTTTAACAGAAATTTTAATTGGAACTCAATTCACCCCCCTCTTGAGTGTCCACTCCGACCAACATTTGGTATCAGAGGATTAGTTTTTTGTTCAAAGATTTTTTAAATACTCTGTTTCTCAACTGTGATTTTAGTTTCATCTTTAAAGATCTTAAATTTCTGTTAGTTCTAAATTTTTATCTCTTTAAATTGACTTTCCAAAATCTAGTTATGGATAATAGACTAGAGGGTGATGCTACTAATAGGACACCTTTCTTCAATGGTACAAACTATGCTTAGTGGAAACTTAAAATGAAAATTCATTTAGAAATCATAGGTTTTGATATTTGGACCACCATAGAATCAGAATATAAACTTCCCACTACTGCTAGATCCACTTGGGATGAACCTACAAAACTGCTTACAATAATAATTGTAAATCCATGAATGCTCTGTACTATGCTTTAGGAGATGAAGAGTTTAACAGAATTTATGCTTGTAAACATGATTTTGAAATTTGGGATACCTTGGGTGTTTCTCATGAAGGAACAACCAACGTTAAAGAAATGAGATTAAATACTTATACTATTAAATATGATAATTTTAAAATGAAAACTGATGAACCTATTTCTGACAGGTATCTTAGGTTTAATGAGATATTCAATACAATGAATTCACTTGGAAAATTTGTTCCATAAAAAGAACAAATTATGAGAATCTTGAGATGTTTACCAGACCGATGGAGAGGCACATATGTTTTAATCAGAGAGTCATGTACCATTTATGATCTACCTGTCAAAGAACTCATTGGTAAGCTTATGATGTATGAGGAAGAACTCAAGGTGAATAAAGAGGAAGATGATGAACCTAAGAGGAAATCAGTGGCTTTCAAGACTACTACTTCAAAGAGCAAGGACAAAGATAAAGCTCAAATACCTACTGAAAGTTCAACCAGTGAAAACTCAGACTCTGATAGTGATGCTGAAATGGCTCAGACAGCCAGAAGGTTTAAGAAATTTTATAGGAAGAAGAAATTATTCAGAAAATCAAATTACAATGGAAAGTATGACAATAAGGGACATTGGAAGAAGGATTTGAAAAATCCAGATAAAAGTGATGAAGTTGTCTGTTATGAGTGCAAAAGAAAAGGACATATTAAAGAAGACTTCCCAAAGCTTAAATTCAAGAGGAAATATGATTACAAGGACAGTAAGTACAAAAAGGCTATGAAGGCTACTTGGATCGCTTCTGAGGATAGCTCTAGTGAATCTGAAGCTTCTGAGACTGAAACTAGAAATAAGGCAAACATGTGCTTTATGGAAAACACATCTGAGGTAACCCTAGATACTCCAATTTTAAATTCTTATTATTCTAAAGATAGTGCAGAATCTGATTCTGACTCTGAAAACATGACTAGTGAGGAATTGTTTGAATATTGTAATATGATAGAAGAGACATGCAATGAACTTAAGGATAAATACAAATCATTGAAGAAACAACATACTCTCATTACCACTTGTAAAACTGAACATACTATTGAAAAAGAGAGAAATGCTCAACTGTTAAAGGAGAACACTGAACTGAAAATGTCTAATGAGAAACTCAGAAAGGATTTAGAGAAATTCAAAAATGTAAATAATACAGTAACTCAAATGCAAGGAAAGCAAGTTGCACCAAAATACACTACTGGAATAGGCTACAAACCTGGACAGAGACAGTTTACTAAGAATAGTTTTATTCCTAAATCTGGACAGAATGCTACTAATTCTAGTTAAGGACATTTATATGCTTCAACTAGTTATATTCATAGTTATGGATCTAATAAGGTTTATCTTTCAAATTCTGTTGATTCTAAAAATTTTATGAGACCCACAAGACAAATTTGGGTACCAAAAGCTTTGATTTCTAACCTGTCTGGACCCAAGAAGATCTGGGTACCAAAATCATTTCCTATCTAAATCTCTTTTGTAGGAAACCTACTTAAAGAGCTACTGTAGGAATACCTGGTACATGGAAAGTGGATGTTCAAGGAATATGTCTGGAGACTTCTCATGCTTTAAAAGCTTAGTCAGAATTGATGGAGGTTTTGTCACCTTTGGTGATAATTTAAAAGGGAAAATCATCAGTTTAGGCCAGATTGGTAACACTGACTCAGTATTAATTTCTAAAGTTTTATTTGTTAATAGAATTAAATATAATCTGTTAATTATTTCTCAGTTATGTGATGATGGTTTTAATGTTAAATTTGAAAATGATTCTTGCAATGTTTTTAATTCTAAAATTGATTTAGTATTTTCTACCATGCGAAATGAAAATGTCTATGCTGTTTATTTAAATTCTTTAGCCATGAAAAATATTACTTGTTTAAATGCTTTTCATAAAGAGTCTTGGCTTTGGAACAGAAGATTAGGACACTGCAATATACACTCACTTAGAAAACTCACTAGGAAGAACTTTGTTAGAGACCTACACACACTTGAGTTTCCAAATGACAAAGTTTGTAATCCCTGTCAAAAGGGAAAGCAACACAAAATCTCTTTCAAACCAAAGAAATAAGTCTCATCTTCTTAACCTATTGAGTTGGTTCACAAGGATTTGTTTGGACCATCTAGAGTTTCTAGCTTAAATGGGAAGCACTATGTCTATGTCTTAGTAGATGACTTTTCTAGATATACTTGGGTATATTTTCTATCTCAAAAAAGTGAAGCTTGTTCTTACTTTGTTAAATACTCCAAATCTGTAGAGAACCTTATTGGACTTAAGATTAAAACATTGAGAAGTGATCATGGTAATGAGTTTGAGAATCATGAATTTGAATCCTATTGCTCACACAATGGCTATAGTCACAATTTCTCTGCCCCTAGGACACCTCAACAAAATTGTGTAGTAGAAAGAAGGAATAGAACCCTGTAAGAAATTTACATAACCATGCTTAATGAGTATGACCTACCTATTTATTTTTGGGCTAAAGCTATAAATACATCTTGTTATATTATCAATAGATTCTTAATCATACCTGTTCTTAAGAGGACCCCTTATGAGTTGTGGAACTATAGGAAACCTAAGGTTAACTACTTCAAAGTCTTTAGCTGCAAAGTCTCTATTCTTTATACCAAAGATAATCTTGAAAAGTTTGAATCCAAGAGTGATGAAGGAATTTTCTATGTTATTATATTTCTAGTAAAGCCTATAGAGTTTTCAATAAGAGAACCAAGTGTGTCGAAGAATCTATTCACATCAGGTTTGATGAAACTGATCCACATGAGCCTAAAATCTCTCTTAAAAATCTTGAAGAAGATTTATCTGTTCTTAACCTCAATGACGAATCAAATTAACCTGCTATAAAGACAACCAGTTCTGGAAATTTTCCAGAACCCGCTTCTATTGATTCCCAACATGTTGATGAACCTGAAATTTCTAATCCTACCTTTACTATATCAACTAGTATTCTAAAGAATCATCCTTTAGATGCTGTTGTTGGATATATTGATAGAGGGACACCGACTAGAGTTTCTCTTAGAAATCAGGTTGAACATCAAGCCTTCTTGTCACAGATTGAACATAAAAACATTGATGATGCTATTAATGATGAATTTTGGGTAATTCCTATGCAAGAAGAACTCAATCAGTTTGAATGAAATAAATTTTGGAATCTTGTTGAAAGACCTAAGGACACTTTCACAATAGGCACAAAATCGGTGTTTAGAAATAAATTAGATGAATCCGGAAACATAGTTAGAAATAAAGCTAGACTAGTTGCACAAGGATATAGTCAAGAATAAGGTATTGACTATGAGGAGACTTTTTCTCCAGTATCCAGATTAGAATCTATTAGGATTTTACTTGCTTATGCTCCACATCTAAATTTCAAACTATATCAAATGGATGTCAAGAGTGCATTCTTAAATGGGTATATTTATGAGGATGTTTTTTTTGAACAACCACCTGGTTTTTCAAACCCTCATTTTCCAAATCATATTTTCAAACTATCAAAAGACTTATACAGTTTAAAACAACCTCCAAGAGCTTGGTATGATAGATTAAGTACGTTTCTAATTTCTAAAGGTTTTACAAAAGGAATAGATGATCCTACTCTTTTTATAAAAAGAATTTCAAAAGATGTTTTAGTAGTACTAATTTATGTTGATGATATTATCTTTTGATCTTCTAGAAATTCTTTTTGTACTGATTTTTCTAAAATGATGAAAAATGAATTTGAAATGAGTTTAATTGGTGAACTTAAATTCATTTTTGGTTTTCAAGTCTTTCAAAATGATGATGGAATTATTTAAACTCAAAGTAAATATACTAGAGATCTTTTAAAACATTTTGGATTGGATAGAACAAAAAGTAGTGACACTCCCATGAGTACCTCCTGTATGATGGATCTTGATGAAATTGGTAAATCTGTTGATCAAACCACTTATAGAGGAATGATTGGAAGTCTACTCTACCCGACTGCTAGTTGTCCTGATATTATGTTTAGTGTGTGTATGTGTGCTCGTTTTCAAGAAAACCCTAAAGAGTCACATTTAAATGCTGTAAAAAGAATTTTCAAATACCTCAAGAATACTCCCAATCTAGGACTGTTCTATACCAAAGGACAATCATTTGAACTAGCTAGTTATTCTGATGCTGACTTTGCTGGATGTAAGATAGATAGAAAAAGAACCTCTGGAACATGTCATCTTTTAGGCAAGTCACTAGTATCATGGTGTAATAAGAAACAAAATTCTATTGCATTGTCAACTGCAGAAGCTGAATACATAGCTACTGGAAGTTTTTGTGAACAAATTTTGTGGATGAAACACACATTACTAGACTATGGATATCAATTTGGACATGTCTCAATAAATTGTGAAAACACAAGTTCTATTAATATTTCTAAGAATCTTGTTTCTCACTCTAGGACAAAACATATTGATGTAAGACATCACTTTTTGAGGGATCACTATCAAAAAGGTGATATCACTTTGGAATTCATTGGTACTGAATATCAACTTGATGATATATTCACTAAACCATTAAATTCTAAAAGATTACACTACTTCATACATGATCTTGGTATGATTAATCATAAATGAATATCTTACTGATCTTAATGTTTAATACTTTACTGTACTTTACCTTATGGTTTCATACTTACTGTTTCTAAGTTACTGTTTTATGCTCACGGTCTGACAACTCACTGTCTCACCGTGACTATATAAAATGCTCACTATCTCACCGTGATGACTAGTTTTCTATCTCACTGTAATACCTACTCACAGTCTCACCGTGAGAATTATGTTTATTTTTATTTTATCTTTTCCCGTATCACGGTAATTTTTATTTCACCGCTATTTGATTTCCCGCGTTTTTGTTTTTATGATGTTTGACATTCCCAAATGATAAAACATAAGGGTTTCATTTTATTCCTTACCCAAATTCTCTCCTGAACCTTCTCTTCCCTCTCGCCCGAAACTTTATTGAATGCCAAGGATGAAACGTCCATCTTCACCCTCGTCTAAGAAGAGCCGCTCTAAGAAAAAAAAGAGGATACCGAGGATAGCTCCCGAAGGACCTCTAAACCCAAACCTAGTAAGTCGTACCATTGTACCTAAAAAGAGGTTTGCCCTGAATGGTTTCTGTCTAGTAGATCGTTAGTTTTGAATGTTTTAAAAGAACAAGGATGGATTGAATGGTTCACTGGATAGAATAGACCGATTTACCCAACGCTTGTATCTCAATTCTATCAGTATGTGAAGTTCGCTTTTGAGTTTGGAGAAATGTTTTTGGTGACCAGCTGGATCAATGGTCAGAAGTGATCTTTCTCTTCAATGCTGTGGGCTGGATGCCTAATAATTCCACATGAAGGAGTGTGTGAAGATTACCAGAGAGACCCTCCTCCAACAACTGACATCTTTGACCTAGAAACCGCTTTGGAAAATCTAACTAGAAATGGCACCAATAGAAGGGCCATATCTACTGAACTGGATGGGGAGACAAGAATTCTGTTCAAGTTTGTTCAGGATTTGATTAGTCCAAGAAAAGGAGATTTTGCTGTGATGAAGTATCAGGATGTGTTCCTGATTCACCTGTTGAAGAGTGGCCATAAGATCAATCTGTGTAAGTATGTTATCAACCATATCTATGAGCTGATCAAAGTAACTTCCAAATACACCTCCCTATTTTATTCAAGGATGATTTCATCCATGTTAGTTGCAAAAGGTATGGTTGGACCGAATGGATAAAAATTAGAGGACCTTGATTTCTGCCTATCCATGCCTATCATCAGAAGGATGAAGATTAGCTGGAATCCCTGGAAAAAGCAATGGGTTGAGGATAGTGATCAACTGTATAAAATTTTTAATCCTGTTGACTATACAAGAAGGCCTAAGAACCTAGTTGATCCTGGTTTGGAACCAGATGAAGTGGCTGAGTATTCAGAAGAAGAAGAACAATAATAAGTAACAACTGAAGTTCCACCTAGAGAAGAATCTGTAATACCTCCAATGGTAACAGTTCCTGTTGAAGTGGAAAGGGATTTTATCCATGCTTCAATATCTCAAGTAGAGGAAGTTGTTGTTGAAAAGGAAAGGACTAATGATCCTTCATATGTTCTTCATGAGGAAGAAGCTCATCCCAATGCTGCAAGGAAATTGATTTTTCCTGGTTCAGAACAGCAAGGAACCTTTGAGGCAGATTTTGTTGAAGAGACTCTTTCTGTTGAGAAAGAAGGAAGTCTGGAAGCTTATCCAGTGGAACAATCGGTTCCTGAGATTATTCCATCTGCTGAAGAAATAATGGAAATTACCTTTCAGCTGGCAAGGCAATAGTTTGATGAAGAGATTAGGGATGATCCTGTGGATCTTGTCCATGTTTTTGAACCTCAAGAATCTGAAAGGGAAGTACAAGTTGAGGGGGAGGAAACACGAAATCTTGATGTTGTGGAAGCTGGATCTGCAGAAGCTTCTCAACCTTTTGTCACTTTCTCTGTGCACTATCGGTATGAGTTCCCAATATTTTATGATGTGAATGAGTCACAACAAGTGACTACAACTGGAATGGATCTTTCTTCTCTGTTTCAACTGAATTCCTTAGCTCGTTCAGAACCAGAACCAGAGCCCCTACCTCAATCTGGATCAGAATTTGAGTCTAAAGATGACTCTGACCGTCAACCAGAATCTAAACCCCTACCTTTACCTGCATCCTTACCTGAGCTTCACTCCTTTGTAACCAAAGATGATATGAAAGTTTTTGGCGAGACTTTGTTAGCAAGATTTGAGATAATATTCTCCACTCAACCTCACCTAGTGACTCAATTAAGTCAAGAAGATGCATCAGTTATCTTGGAAAATATTATCTTGCATATTCAACTAAGGATGATCCAAGAAATTCAAGAAGTCAGAGTAGAGAATAAGCTACTAAGTGCTCATGTTGAAAATCTGAAAAGTATGGTAGCAAGTATGTAGAATGAGTTATTTGTGAGATCAGAGCCTGCTCCTGTTTCTGCCCCTACACCTATTGCTGTTTCTCCTAATTCTTCTGATTCCATCCTTGCTAGGGAGATTGTGTCTCAAGTTCATCCTTACCTACATTATTTTGATGAAAATATTGGAAAAAGTAACACCAAGATGCTGAAACGCATGAGAGAGCTTGTGGAAACTCTGAATAAGCTTACAGATGAATACACTGGATGCCTGAAAAAAGTTATGAAATAGGTAAAAGTTCTAACCGAAGCTGTCAAGGCTTCACCTACTTCTGGTCAGGCCTCCACACCTTCTTTGGATGATTCTCCGCTGAGATCCATAATTAAGGAAGAATTTCAGAATGCCTTCAGTGGCTTGGATCTATCTTCTTTGTCAGAAGTAATTAAGAACAGTGATAGAGCATTGGACTTGGTTAGGATTCATTCTAAGACAGCCAATGATGCTCAACAAGAGATCTCCAAGAAAATAGATTTGTATCTTTCCTGGATTTTCTCTAAAAGTGATATGACAGACCACTTTAGATATCTTATGGAAAATCTAAGAATCCCTCCGGTGACTCAAGCATTTAAAGCTCAAGTTCAGAAACTTTCAGAGTTCACCAGATTGTTGGACAAATTTATGGTGAATAAGGATGATTTTGAAAAGGATATGCAGTATAGTGGTGAAATCATTACTAATTTCATCAATCCTTTGAAGCCGTATCTTCATGTGCAGAGTACTGCTATAGTTGCTCCAGCTGCTGCACCCCTTAGACCTGGACTACCTGCCTTAGCCTCAACTTCCATGACAGTTAGCCAAGACCTTTCTCAGATCCGGCCAGTCATTCTTGACCAACCTAAGACTAGATATTCTACTGCTCCTACTTTGGATCCATCTGTTTTTGAAGTTCTACCCTTACCCTCGTTGTCTACCACGTCTATGCCTTCTTCTACATCAGCAGCAGCTCCTGCTGCTGATAAAGGCAAGGAAAAAATGGATCCCTAAAGAGTCTAGCGACTGTTTTTCTTTTTGATGGGATGTCATTTCTTGTTTACAGTTTATACTTCTCCTGTACTTTGTATTCTGAATCCCTTGTTTAATGACAACTTCCGAGTTTCATTTCCTTTTCTCTACTTTTCGATAATCCCAAAAGGGGGATAAAACCTACAGGTATCAGTTCTATAATAGTATAAATGGGGGAGAAAAACTACAAGTCTCAGTCCTATAATGTTTTTTCTATGTTAGTATCTTTAATATTACATGTCTTTTATATTCTGCCTATATATGATTTGTGATCATCAAAAGGGGGATATTGTTGGACTCCTCATGTGTTAATCATGTTTTAATGATCACAAATCTCATTACTATTAATTTATCTTGATCTTCCGTGCACATCATGTTTTTATAATAATAAATCTTATGGATGTTACTTTCTCTTTACAAGTCTTATGCATGATCAAAATTCTCTCATATATTATCTCTAATGATTAACCTTAACCCATATTATGCATATCACTATCTTAGTCCAAATACAGATATTTTTCTAAGTACCTAGACACCGTGAAGAACTCACTGTGACCTAGACACTGTGAAGGACTCACCGTGACCCAGACACCGTGAAGAACTCACTGTGACCCAGACACCGTGACCACTCACCGTGACCAGACACCGTGAATCGGACACCGTGACCACTCACCGTGACCAGACATAGTGATCAGACACCGTGAAGAAGACATCGTTTCCATGATCACTGTGACACCATTTCTTAATCTTTTGTCAATATTAATTTAAATAATGCTAACGGTCATATTTGTTGTTTTTAATGCAATTAATGTTATTTAATGTTAGTTGTTGGCATGACAGGAAACTGTATCTCGTACCTATGAAAAGGGAATCATTCCTACTGCCAGAACTTGTGGAATATAAGAAAGACTGAGGTGCAGTACACAAAAAAGGGAGAAGAACGAAACTACAACAGTGAATATACAACACGAAGAACTTACGTACACCCGAGTGAACTGTACTGAACAAGAAGGAAACTGAAAGACCTTCAAAGAAATCTCATGAGTGAAATCTAATACTGTTGAAGAACACACGACGAATCAAGACATCCTTATCACTTCTAAAGAAGACAATCTGAACTACGACACTCTATTTTTCAATAGAAAAACCAGAGACTAACTCAGAAGCATTCCTGCTGAATCCATTGAGTCCCGAGCTACATTGATAATCACTAGAGATTTCTAAACTCTCATCTATCTTCTCTATATGATTTATTTATTAACTTTCGAGTAGTGTGGTGTACTCTATATATCATTACACACACTGTCTCCTGCACTGAACTGAAGGATATCAAAATCCTCACTCAAATTCTCTTAACCTTTGTTTACCCACGTTAACTGTGGAATAATTCCTTGTGTGACCTGGTCTTTGTTTTGTTTCCCACAAAGAACAGTGGTAGAGGTCCCTGCGTGGCCTGGACAGTTTTGTAAAACTGTTGTTAACACCGATCCAGGGTTTGGATCAGATTTATATATATATATTTGAGAGGACTAAGTCTCGGCTTGAGACTGAACCTCTTGTTATATCTGCTGTGCATATTTTATTTAAGTTTAATGTATACGACATATATCATATTTATTCCACTGCTATTACTTTAAAATACAAAATTATTTTGAAGCTAATTTGATAGTTAAATTATTATGTGTTTACACTTATTGTAAATCAGTAGATTAGTTTTAAAAGTTAGTTTGATCTTGTAGTTAAACTAACTGAGATCTAATCAATCTTTGAGATTCTAAGTGAACATTTACAATCTGTATAAATTCACTACAGTTTAACTTATTTTATAAATCTGGGGATTTTAACTAGACAATATTTTAACAGAAATTTTAATTGGAACTCAATTCACCCCCCCTCTTGAGTGTCCACTCCGACCAACATCAAATAATCTAAAATAAATGGTATAAATTGAAAAAAATTAATATCAATGATGAAATTAAGGATTCAATTTTAGTAAAATTCATTTGGAAGGGTTTTCCACTAGGTAGCATGTAGAAATGATCAATAAATCACCCAAAACTAAAATCACTAATTCTATTCCAAACACACATAATGTCAATGAAAAATCCCTTGAATCAAAATATATTATAAAAAGATTTTATCCATAAATATCATAAAGATAGGTGATATCCCAACCACACACATTTTATTGGGAATAAGTGAATTTTCTTCTTGTACTTAGATGATATCCCCAATAAGTCAAAAGTAGTCAATTAATGCTAATAGCTTCTTTAACTATCAGGGGAAGATTTTACATTTGGAATTGAAAAAAGAAGAATACATTTACCAAAAAACCACAGAATGATGAATGATAAAAAAATTAATATAAATCAATAAAATACAAGCTAAAAATAATTCCAAACTATATCCAGTAGCTATATCATAGTATAAATTTATAATTAATACATAAAACCAAAAAAAAATTTAAATCCATTAAAAAATCCTAATAATCTCCATGATCCATCTTAAAAATTCATGCCCAATGTATTTTGATGAATCAATAAAGAAAAAAATTCCATTCCATTACATGAGTCTTGGTTAACAACAACATCAAATGGTCAATCATTCCCATGAAGTGGGTGAGTATAAAACTATGTATTATTTTACCAAATGAATTCCCAACACAATATAGTATGATATAAAATGTTATAAAATTTATATAAAACAATTTAAGTACTATAATTTAAAATAATTACAATAGTTTATTTAAAATACAATGATGTTTGACAAAAGAAATAAATCAATTATTTAAAAACCATTCTCAAATTATCTTTCAATAAAATATCCAATGTCCCCAATACCAGAACCCATCATAACCAAGGGATTCCATTTTAAAAAATTAACATAAATTTCAAAATTAAATTCAATAAATTAAATTAATATGAATTCAATAATTCTTGTTATAATAAGATAAGTTGACAGCGAATCCACTTTCATCACAAACATAAGTGAAAATAAATAACCACAAAAATTCTACAAACACATTTTTTAGATATTCCAAAACATGCCTTCTATATTGTTCCCTATTATAAAAACATTTATATGTCAACATTATTGGGAAAAAATCATGGTTATATCCAAAAAATATTATATCCATGAAACCAATGGAGGGGAAGAGGAAACAAAACTAAGGAAAACTACCATCAATGAAAAGTTAACAAGAAATTCAACATGAAATGCACCATGATTCACCATCAAATAGCCCCAATATCAAATTAAAGGGACTCCACAACCAAAGAAGGGAGATGATTTATTATATTGATATGTTTTGGGGAAAATATTATTGTGTTTTTGATTCATAATATATTCAAAAAACATGGATCTAATTGTTAATTCTACATTGTTTATGTACTTGGATTAGAAAATAATCCCCAAACATTATGTCATCTACTATCCCCAAACACCCCTCACATGACTAGCCCCCATGGGAAGACAAAATATGAACCAACTATGATCAAACCCTCTTTTCTCACTTGTATGGATCATCTATGGTGGCCCCGTAGTTTTGGAAAACCGTTTGCCAACTAGGCAACTACATAGTGAAATTTTCCCCCTTACATAGATTGATAATGGTTCTTAATGGATTATAATAACCATTTTAAAACTATGATCCTATATAAAGGCAGAAAAAACAATTCAAAACGTATGATAAACTACCCAAACATAATGGAAATACATTATCTACATAAAATAGATAAATGAAAGGGTCAATTACCTAAAACTGGGGGTTCAAAATTATCCCCACCGTAGGTCTTTTCATTATAAAACATTTGAAAACCACCATTATCATATATTTATTTGGGATATTGATCGAACATTTCCTTCTCATAGTTCTGCATTTCCTCCTGAATGTGGAAGTGTTTTCATGAAACCCGCACAAGATGGATGATTTCCCATGATATACATTATAATGTCAATCTACAGTCAGCACTAGCACATGAACCAATTAATTGTCTAGATCAAGGACTATGTGATCCCATCAAATTACAATGTTAGGATCTGGTTGATAATTCTGAAACTGTGATACAAGAATCAAATTATGAAATGAATATAAAATTTGTGTCAAAACCAATGGATTAAAAATCTCACCAACCAATTCATGTATCTCAAATGGGACTACATATCAAGGGGATAACATTCCATAATTCAAAAAATGTACATTCCCCGTCCTTAGTAAGATTATCACGAACACATGTTTACTCAAGTCTAATGAAAATGGTCAATGAAGATGATCCATATACATTTTTTGAAGACTCTGATTTGTCTCCATACTTATCCAAATCAACTAAATAATCATTGTTGTTTCATACAATAGGCTTTGTCAGACTAGTGAAGTCTCACATATTTCTATCCAAAAAATTGGTTAACAACAAGGACCCCCATAAAGTTGTTCAAAGGGATCCATATATATTGTGTCCTAATAATTGTTATTATAGGATAACTACCAAAATATTAAGTTCTCTTACCATGAACCAAAATGAAGCATTACATAATCCAAAAGAATGTATTCAAAAGTTTGAATCATCCTTTCAAATTGTCAATCTTTATGAGGTTGATATTATATTCTCATATTATACTGAAACACAATGGATTGAAATAAGGATTCCCAAAAACAATATGTAAGTATAAAATCATTCTATGATACTGTCAAAACTATCACACCCTGACTCATGACCATTTATTAGAAGGATATTTTAGACATGTCCTCCACTGTATGAGATACACCAATAAGAATTAAATTAAATGAAATTGTGATATGATCATATTTAAACCATATGGAATTGTGTTTTAATCCCATCCATGGGATACATGTTGCATAATTCATAGCTATTTTGCCTCTTTTCTATATAGGAAATGTTAATTACTATAATATACCTGCTATATATTGGTGTTATACCTTATACATATGGGATGTGAGGCATCCAATAACTATCTCATCTGATATTATTTTCATATTTACTAACCTAAATTGTTCTTTCAATGACTTATACATATTTTTTATTATATAATTAATATCCCATATTGAATGGTATTAATAGATAATATGTTGTTCATATAAATAAATAGGTATGAACATACTATCTGGAAAATAGTTCATTGATCCATTATCAAGCATTCAAACCTCAATGGTTTCAACAACCTTGAATTTTCACCTTATAGTAACATATTATGAATCACATTTATGTGCCTCTTTAACCTTCTCAACCAATTAAGTTACAAAATAATCCAGGTTGAAAACTAAGAAAAAATACCTCTGTCTTCACAACACATGTTTGTGCATCTATCACTGTCATTAATTTCCACTTACCTGAAGCCTATTTTTCTAACAGAAAAAATGAATTTCATATTAATTCGTCCACCACCTGATTATCTTTACCCAGTGTATACATAAAGTCAAATCTAGGAATTCAAAGATACACTATCAATATTAATTGTCTCATATTCAAATATAATTGTGAAATAAATTATTTCAAATACTTATGATTCATAAACACCATAAATTTCTCACTAAAGTGGAAATAATGCCAAATATTCAAAGAATACACTATAGAAACTAAATAAAATTAGTGTGTTTAGATGTTATTCTCAGGAATCCATATCATTAACTACTAATAATAAATAGCATGATGAGCATGCATGAGAACATGACTCAAAAAATATGCTAGTATATCAAAATACACCACATAACCATGTCCTAATTCTAGATATATAAATATCTATTCCAATTTACGGGGAAAAAATGTTCATTAAAAGCCTTCTAATATTCATAATTTCATTGGAATTGAAAATATTTCATTTTCAAAAAGACCATTGGTGAATAAAATCCTAAAAATTTACAAAAAAATGTCAGTAATAACTAATGAAGACAATGAAATTGTTTATTTCAAAGACATTAATTTGAGTTATCCAATGCATCATATCCTTTTCCTTCTCTAGATCCATGAATTTTTTTTAAAGATATTAGATGGAAATGGAAATATACATTTTTATGTAAAAACAATTTTTTTAATATTGACATACAAATGATGATACCTAAAAATACACAAAAATACTATAAATTATTTATCATTCACATCATTTTTTCTTGAATACAAAAATATTTCATCCACAAACAGTAACATTAAAAATGATGAACCATTGAAATTTTTGATTCATCAATTCTATAAAGAAAAATATTGGGTCTATAGGTATCCCCTCAATTTTCCCAAAAAATCATTAATTCATGGATGTAGTTACTAATTAATTAATAGAACATCATTATAAAAACACTAATCTAAACATGGACATAGAGTTCAATCTCAACTTTCAAAATAAAATTGGGTTATTCCCATTTAGAATTAATATACATAAAAACCCTTTATATTCTATCTCTAATAAATGAACATTAAATTCCCCAAATAATTTTTTTAATATAATTATATGGAAGTGAGATAGGATTGATCTATTGTAATAGATCAATTGTGAAATCCAGTTCTCTTGTTGGTGGAAACCATGATATATTATAATGGAAAAACTTGAAACTGATGAATAATTACAGGAAAACCGCTGTCCCCAATCACATCCATGAATTACGTGGACAAATATACCAACTCGAATGAGATAGTTCCAACTAATGGTTCCAACAATCTGATTTACATAACTTTATATTCCTTTCTCCATATAAGGAGATTCTTGACATTATTATTTGTTGTAATGAAAAATTATAATGAATAATATTCAATGTGATATTTAAACATTATTAACCCACCCATGACCAATATTATATCATATTAATACATCCCAATTGTAGAGAAACACCAAATAATGATATCTCCATCAATAGTTATAAAATATTATTTGCACATAATGGTTTGATATTATCTTTGGCCAAGAGGATTTTCATGTTTTAAAATAGAATGCATCATCTGAACCTGAAAACCTATAAGACCAATATTATGAGAAGTAATACATGAATTAGTTTTCCATGTATCATAAAATAATTGAATAATGGTTGAATTGAATGAATCATACTTCTCACCATTGATGGGAAATTGTAACATCCCGACCTTTCATCACGTCGCACCTTCCTTCCCCCCTAGTTGGTGCTCCCCCCTTACCCCCATTCGGAGGGCCATAGATCCTCCATCCATAGTCTAATATCTTTACCGTTAGGTGAAAAATAAACCTTAGGGAAGTTATAACCTTGAGCAAGTGGAATCGTTTGATTTCATTGAGAATTTTGAGCACAGTTCATCGTAGAATAATTATACCCTATTTTGGGGTTTTTCGAAAATTCATCGTTTTCTTTCGTTTTAGGTCAAATCAAAGACTACCAAGGATCTTAGAGTCATCTATGACTAAAATTTATGGTGCCTACTCCTTTTCACTCTGTTTCATTGTAGTTTATAAAAACGCTGCATTGTGTTGTTAGTCGGTGCCTACCGGCTTTGTGCAATTTTACCCAATTTAATTACATTTATTATTTTGCCTAATTTTTTTAGCCATAATCAGATTAAATTAATTCTTCTGATTTGTTTCAACAAGTTTGTAAAACCCTTTGGGCCTGTCGACATGTTCGGTGTATTTCTCCGTTATCCGAGTTTATAATTTAATTAACAGCAGGTATTACAAATCAGTTTTTTATTGTTTTTAAAATAAATAAACAGTTGGTTGATTTTTTGCAAAAAGGTCGAACAACCCTTTGTACGTGCCGACATGGTTGAGGTTTTTTCCATTAGACAGGTTATAGTTTAATTAATTACAGGTGTAACACATCCCTTTTTACTGAGATTAAATTAAATAAATACTTTCCTTAAACATGAACATGAACTGTTGGATCATTGGCACATGTTTTTCTCAACTGTTTATTTATTTTAAAAAGTGCATTATCTGCTGATATTGATACAATATATATATATCCTTGTAAGTTGTTATGTTGTAATGTTAAATTTATACCTTGATATGCATGGGTGTATCCTGTTAGTTTCCAATCTGCGACTTTATATATTGATTATGCCTTAACTGATGCTGTGAAAACATTAATTAAATTCAGTGCGAGGAAAGGAGGTGGGTCCCATATTAAGGGCCACACATAGACCCTCCGTTCCAGACTGGTTACCTATATGTGTCGGGGGCGGTATCATTGGCTTTACCAGACCAATAATTCCCCGAGCATTCTAATACATATGAGTGATACGGTTTCCAAAAGGGCCCATCGGGACAGATCTAATGGAAAAGTGGCTAATCCAGCCTCAAATGATACTCGACCCCTTTTTGCGAGATCAGGACAGGATCAGGGTAAATCCATGCCCCAAGTGATACTTGGTCTTTCGAAAGAATGCCTTATATGGGCATGGTGGTATTGGATAAATTGACAGATGTTCTATAGAGATACCTTTGAGATGTGCATGGACTCCAACTCTCAACTTGTACCATAATAATGATGCACTTAAGGTTTATATGATTTCCATTTGAGTCTCTTGTGAATTGAGATATTCTTATGATATATGGAAGTGCACCTAGTTGACAATTGACTTAGACCCCAAGTTAAAGCACAAGCTAGGAGTATACTTATTCCTTATTTTACCTTGCTTCTTGGTTATATATATATATATATATATATATATATATATCCGTGTTCGTACATTATGCTGACAGGTACCCTTTTATACTACCATATTAGGCTAAAGTAGGTGATTAGGTACGAGTGTCTTTTGGAAATGAAGCCAACTTATTTATTTCATTTCAGTTAAATTAATTTTTTGAAATTGTTATGTAGTAGCACACTGCATTTTTATTGTTGAACGAAATGTAAAGGTATAGACACCGTGGGTGCCGACCTACTGGGTCCATATCTCACACACTGCTCGGGCGTCGTTGACACCCAAGTAGATTACGTGCTCACAAGTATTGACAAGGGGATGTAGGCTGCTTCCAAATCTTGATTTTTCATTACTTCTTTGGATGGAGGTATGGGTAAAAGACTGGGCGTTTCTCCTGATGTAGTTGCTAGTTTGTGTCTTTTCTTTTAGTTGAATATGTGTTTGAGTTCTGTTTTCCATACTTCTAGTTTAGACCTACCTCATGGCATGTTATATTTTTGTGAGCTTTTGCAATTGACTATTATCTTTCAGTGGGATTATTTATATTGCTTATTCTTCATTTTATTTATTCACATAATTCAGTTATTTATTTTTTTTCTATTTAATTCCTAGGTGATACTATCTATTAACAATGAGGGTATATTCTCCCCCAAAGACACAAAAATTACCCTCACTGCTAGTCGGTAGCCTCTGGTATTCAAGGAGATGTGATTAAGGTTATGTGACCCACCATTCCAACAACCGTCTTAGAGGTGAGTCAAGTCGAGACGTTACAATGTGGTATCAAAGGGGGTTTTCTTTTTTGTTTTACTATTTGGGATAGGTAGGAGAATAGTATATAGGGATTTGGGACGTAATCTATTCTTGGACGTAGCTAACCCATGTACATGGGAAAACTCATATTCCTAGGTTGGGATTGTAGTTATTTATTATTCCAGTTACTGTTGATATGATTTCACCATTGGGTGACTCACTTATATCGTTTTGTTATTGTGTTGTTATTATTGAGATAATGGGTTTATCATTATACCCCAATGATACGAGGGAAATACATTCCATGCATCATAATAAGAATTATAGAATTTAAATGTCATGCATATTTCCATGGAATATATACTTTCAGGGTGCATTTTCCTATTTGTATGTGAGTGTTGTTGTGCCTAGTGGATTTTTTTTAAAATTATGATTTCTTAAATATTAAATTTTGATTGTCTATTAGATGTTAATATGAATTAACCGAGGAAGGGATTGTATAACTTGTTTTGTAATCCTTTTGAGTTGTCTATTCCATATCAAAACCCAACTCTTGATGTGGGTTATCTGTTGTTTAGTGCTAAGAGGCAGGATTTGTACCTAACCTCTTTTGTGGCTTACTTGTTTTTCTCACTTTCTTAACTCCTTGTCTAAAGTTGTGTGTTTGGATATTGTATAAAAATTCTACCGCGATGTATTCTTGCTATGCCTCAGGAGAGTGGCAATGAGCACATTCCAATGATGCTGGCTCTTGAACCACCAGTGGTACCTCTTGTAGAGCCTCATGTGGAACTACCTCCTGTTGATCATCTGAGGGAATATGGCGCTCAGTTTAGGGATAGATTATCCATGTTTACACAGTTGTATCAGAATATACCCATACCTGGCCCATCTATGGTAGACCTCACATGAGAATTTTTTGCAGAAACACCCTCCCACCTTCTTAGGGAGTGGTGGCCCTCATACGGTAGAATCATGGATAAAATCAATAAGGTCTATCTTCGACAACCTTGAGATGCTTCCCGAGTGAAGGGTCAGGTTTGTTGTCTACATGCTCCATGACTCCGCCAAGAACTGGTGGGACGTTGTTTCTCAGGCTGAGCAGAACAATGACATGGCTTGGGGTGACATCCAAGTAGCCTTCTATGACGTCTTTTTCTCACAGAATCTGAGAGTTGATCGGGTGTGGGAGTTCCTATATATTCAGAAATCCTTTATGATTGTGTTAGAGTATTCTAATCATTTCTCATAACTTCAGCATTTTACCCCATCTCTGACTAGAAACACTCATACTACTATGAGGCATTTTGAGGATATACATGTGTATACTATCCACTTAGAGGGAACATATTCCATTGGAACACTATTATAGAGATCATGAATCAGGATCTGATCTCAGATTGAATTTTCAGGGAAGCTAAACTAGGGATCCAGGGTGGTTCAGTTCCTAGACAGGGTTATGGTTCCTCTGGTAGTAAGAAACATCATTTTGAGAGTGCACATGGGGGAAATCCTAGCCAAATATCACATCCTTATAGCCATTTCACGTGTTATCAGTGTGGAAAGGATGCTTAAAAGAATCGACAGTGCATGAGATATCTGAAGGACCACCGAGCTGTCGGAAGGATGGGTCACCTTCAGCGTTTCTTCCATTCCTTATCTTCAGCATCTAGTGGTAGAGGATCCAAACCTGCACCTTCTTCACGTATGGGATCTATGACTCCACTTCATGCCTGAAGTTTTTTTTCCACCAGTTGATCAAGCTGAGGTAATGGTGGAGGACATGGTTGAGGAAATCACGTTCCATATTATCAACATTAGCAGAGTGGACCTGCCTAGGCCAACCAGGAAGTGTATCTGAGCCATGGATCAGGTCTCATGTATGCAGTGCAATCATCACTAGAGGAGCAGAGTACAACACCATATACAAATAGAGGTACTATTATAGTATCCTCTACTTTAGTTTCTGCTCTTTTTGATATTAGCGCATCACACTCCATTATATCTGCTGCTGTTGTTTAAAGTATTGGTTTTTTCAATTGAATACCACTGCGGTGTCATGTCTCTCGACACTCCACTCGGAGTAAGGGAAGAGGGCATACACCAGTGTCAAGAGTGCACCCTCGATATAGGTGGGTACCATTTTCTATGTAATTTCTATATCCTTGATATGTCTGGATTCGAGGTCATTCTTGGTATGAACTGGCTATCTCCTTATCATGCCCAAGTGGATTTCTATAATCATTGAGTATCCTTTACATCTTCTGAGGGTGACACATATCTTCACAATGGATAATGGGATATGCAGGAAGACTGATCCTAGACTAAATATGCAGGGTTGGGCAGGGTGACAACCCAATTAACAAGTCTCTTCATGATAGATCAGGGAACACACCTAGTTGAATTCCCTCAACTGGTGGACCTTTTCAGGGACGTCTTCCCTTACAATTTCTCTGAATTACCTCATATGAGAGACGTGGAGTACACTATCGAGCATGTTCATGGTGTGGCACCGATTTCTATTCCTCATTATAAGATGGATCCAACAGAGCTACATGAACTCAAAAAGCAGCTTTAAGACCTTGAGGCTAAGGGTTTCATTAGACCTAGCACATCATCGTGGTGTTCACCTGTCCTTTTAGCCAAGATGGTAGACGGTACCCTCAGGTTATGGGTGGATTATCTTCAACACAACCAGATCACGGTAAATAATCGATATCCATTTCCTCATATAGAAGATCTCTTTGACCAGCTCTGGGGAGAAACTATTTTCTCCAAGTTTGATCTGAGGTCAGGATATCACTAGGAGAATATGCGACCATCTGACACACCACGTACGACATTCTGAAGGCGGTATGACTTGTAAGAGTATCTGGTTATGCCATTTGGCCTCACGAATGCTCTAGTAGTCTTCATGGATCTGATGAACCAGGTTTTTCATCCGTATCATGATTCCTTTGTGGTAGCCTTCATGGACGACATATTTGTTTATTCATGTTCCAAAAAAGACCATGAAAACCATATTGAGATTGTGCTGAGTACACTAAGAGAGCACCGACTATATACTAAGCTCAGTAAATGCCACATCTGGATTGATATGCTAAAATTCTTGGGTCATATTGTATCTGAAGATGGGGTATTAGTTGACCCAGAAAAGGTGAGTGTCATGGTTTAATGGGAGCCACCCAAGAGTGTATTCAACATCCACAATTTCATGGGTCTTACTGGCTATTACAGGTGTTTCATCCAGTATTTCTCTCACATGGAAGAACCTATTATGGCCTTGACTAAAAGAGCTGTACAGTTCATATTATCAAAATCTTGAGAAATGTAATTTCATAAATTGAAAGAAAGACTAACCTCAACCCCAATATTGATTCTTCCTGAACCTGGTAAGAGCTATATAGATAATTGTGAAGCTTCAGGAATCAGGATAGGTGCAGTTTTGATGGAGGGTGATTGAGTTGTGGATTACAGATCACGCTAGCTAAGACCACATGAGTAGAAATATCCTACACATGACCTTGAGCTGGAAGGTGTGTTTCATGCTCAAAGATGTTGGAGACACTATTTGTTGGGCGAGAGATTCATTGTTAACACAGATCATTAAGAAAAAAATATCCACTCAACGAGACTTGAACTTATGGAAACACAGGTGGGTCGAATACTTGTAGTTGTTCAAAATTTATATTTCTTATATCCCTTGTAAGGTTAATGATGTGGAGGAATCTTTAAACCACACGACACAGAAACAGGCCGCGCAGCTAGCTAGCTTTGAGTGGTAGATGATGGCACTATTTTATGAGATGCATCTGGAGGTTTAAGAGCATAGTGGACAACCGGTTCTAGAAGCTCTTACAATGGTATCCTCTCTTCTGGAGAATGTCTGTAGGAAATAGTTGACTGATCCTAAGGGGATAATTTTGAGGGAAAGCATTATAGGAGAAAACCCACCTCTTGGTTGGGTTGTTGATGGTAGAGAAACTCTCATTTACCATGGCCGTGTATGGGTACCTTCAGGTATACGGGAAGATATGATGAAGGAATATCACACCTCTATTTGGATAGTTCACCCTAGGCTGACCAAGACGTACATAGACATGTTTTGAGAGTATTGGTTGCTAGTTATGAATAAACAGATAGTAGGTTTCATCACTCGGTGCTCCACCTGCCAACAGGTGAAGGTAGAGCACCAGCGACCTGCTGGACTCCTAAAACGTCTATCCATTCATGAATTTTAATGGAATGACATCACCATGGATTTTATTATGGGATTTACAAGTGTATATACCCAAAGCTTAATGTATATAGAAATTACGTTACTTTTATGGAATACTTAATACATAACAAAAATAGACACCAAGGGACCATAATAGTTTATTGTCTTTGGAAACTTGGAACATAATCATCTAATCTTGGTGAAAGATATTAAACATCTCCCATAAAGATCATCACTTTTTTTTCTTACCTAAAACCTTTCTTTATATCCTGGGGAAAGTAAAACATATAAAGGGTGAGCTTAAATACTCAGTAAGGGTAAGCATGGAGAAAATAAAACAAACCATATACATTTGAACTTCAAAACATGAACATAATGTTTAAACATAAAAATATTGAGTTGTGAAATAAATCTTGGAAGTAAGTAAGGCATAGATCATAAAGGAACATCAATCATGATAAAATAGAATGGGAATAAAACATTTAGTTGTGGAAAACCATTAAGAACATGATATTATTTCCATAGTAGCCAAGCCATTTCGGCCAAGACCATCTTAGTGGACAAAGTCCCTTTCTGAATCGAGTTCACTCCTCGTTCCAGTCTTGTATCACTGAACCAGATTAACTTACCATTCCAGCCATGTCTATATCATGAGATATAAATCTTTACCTAATGAATTGGATGGAGATATAGGTCCCATCAATCTCATAATGAAATCATTATTTCGTGTGCCATAAAATAAACATACATCAATCATAATAACCCAATGAATAAAATGGGTTTCATAAACATCATCCCATCATAACATAATCCATATAAAAAGAAATGGATATCATTTCATCATAAGAAAAATAAAACCATGTAAATAATAGATACATTATACTTGAAACATAAACATACTTAATAATGTCATCTTAGATGGAAAATAGTTTTGATAAAACACTTGAAGTGAATTCTTGAGGAAAATATCATTTCTTCTTCAAAATCATTTTCTTTTCTGAAAATCCCATGACATTTTAAAAGAAAAGGATTTTGTTGAAAATAATCATGAAAACTTGTAGAAGAATCTTCATGAAAATTAGGCTTTATGAAACTGTAAAAATCCATTCATACCGTATAAGTTAAAAAAACATTCTCATCATACTTTTGTCGAAAAAGTCAAAAAGTACCACGTATGGTAAACAAAAGAAAGATTACTTCCATAAAAAAAGTAATATTAAAATAGGGGTAAACATGAAATTAAACATACATGGAACAATATTGAACACTTTATGAAAAATATTTTTATGGACGTGTAAGAAAAATATAACCCCAGTAAATACATACGTATAAGCAATCTCAGATAAAAAATGAGATTTGAAAAATTATCCCTTACCTTAGGTCCAATTTCATTGATATGTGTCCAAAACTCATGTATAGTGGGTTTAAACATACTATTAACTTGTAACAAAACTATAATAATATTTATGATATCATATATGATTCATTTATGACTTTATATTACCCGTTGTTTTGTCAATTCCATGTTAAAGCAGCGTTTTGGGTAAAATCGTTTCATTTATCATACGTGTTTGGACTTGTTGTTATTGATATTATAATTAATTATATCATTATTTACTTACTTATAGAATGAAAATCATGATTTATATATCATATATATATTCATTATATATATATATAATAGATAGATAAATGAAATGAAATACACCGTTCATGGAGACGGTAGGACGTACGTACGCATGAACGATATTTTCCTTTCCTTATTGGCTTGAATGGAAGTAAGTAGATGACATATATATATATATATACATAAATCCAGTAGCTTTATTATTTCATATATTTCATTATATATTCTTTATAATCATTCTTGAATGGTTAACATGGAGAATGAATCTCATCGCGTCGTGGAGACGGTAATCTGTACGTATGCACGAGCGATGATATCGTTCCCATAATTATTGAATGGAATCGGAGTGGATGATATAATATCTCAGAATAAGTATGATGTTATAATAACCACATATAGTTATTCTTTATACCATTATACCCATCCAAGTAAGGTGGTGGGGGAAGAACAGATTACACCATGGCGTGGAGACGGTATTCCGTACGTACGCACGCACGGTGATTTCGTTTTCCGTAGGATGGATAGAAGGTGAAATGAGGTTGTTTCATATTTATAATAACATATCAGTATATTAGTGATACTAATGTTATTACTTTATAATTAATCAACTAAAGAATAATATGTTTATGAAGAAAGAAACTTGAAAGAATCGGTAGAAGAGATTACATCTTCTTCGACACACTTCATTTAAGCTTCCTCTTAAGGCACTAGAGTTGGTATTTTGATGAGACCATAACCTATATAATGCTTATAGGAAAGTTTATAAGGGAAATGGGCAGGTTTTGGCTGAGCTTGAAGGCTCAAAATTGTGTAAAGAGAAGAGGGATGAGGTTCCCATTTATAAGGGAAGAGAGGGGCACTTTAGGAAGAAGCATAAAATATTATTTTATAATAAAGTCATATTTAGTTTATAATGTCTCTAAAGTGACTTATTTAGAATATAATGTGGGTATGTGTATAAAACCTCTCAAATAATAGGTTTTAGACATGTTTAGGTTACCATTTTAACCTTATCATTTAGATTTAACTCTAAGTTAAATAATTTAACTTTTACCCTGTATTCTTGTTTTCTTACACTATATTGTTAATAAACTTACTATAACAAGCTAAAAGAACCCAAAGTGGTTCATTATTAATATATATAACCTTATCTAAGTCATATGTCTTAGACTTAGATTTTTAGGAATAGAATAACAATTAATAATATAATATTTGTTTTAAAACTATTTTATGTCAATTTTCACACTATTTTTAATTGATTTTTGTGAAAATAATAAAAGAATTATTAGTTCGTAAAAATTTAATTTAATCAATAATAACATGTCATATTAACCAAAAAAATTTGTGGAATTTATAAAAAGTTTCAAATTACATTTATTTGGGTATTTATAACATAAATTATGTTAATATTTCATTAATAAGGTAATTATTGTGTCATCATTGTGTCATAAATAAATTAAATTATTTAATGTCTAATATTAATAAATAAAATACAATTATGTTGGAAATATTTTCATATTTCTAATGAATATTTATAGTCGAATTGATCTTATGTATAACCCTATATTAAAAATGTTTTAGTTATTGAACTTTGATTTTAACTATTTTAACTCTTCTTTAAATAAAATAATAATAAGTGTCCTAATCCAATCCAAGTGGACCTAAAGGGTAATATTTTATTTATAAGGTTATTTTTGGTAGAATTAAACTTATCCAATAGAATTAGGACATATTTTAGGGTAATAATAATATCATTTTTACCCTTAATTACCCTATTTACTTTTAACCGCGGTAAATAAAAGTAAAAAGTTACTATTCACCAAAAATTATTTTTATCTTATTAAACCATATTTTACTCCTTGATATTAACTGTGTTTCTCAGATTTTCGAAATTCCACTCACAAAAGCGGTAAAATCGAGTTTTATATAAATTTTCAAATTCTCCTAGGAGGTGGGTAAAAGACGGTGAAAAGTTCAATAAAATTTTTATATATCTAAAATTAATATAAAATGACTCCAATTAATTACATTAACCTTATACAAGTATTATGTATCAATTTTGACCTAAAATAAATTTAAATAAAATAAATAATTATTTAAATAAAAAGTCGGTTTTTAAATAGTAACCCAGTGTTTTAATTATTCATCAAAAATTGAAAGTTTTCAGAAAAATACAAAAAATTCACCCTAGGCTAATTTTGATATTCTGAATCCAAAAAATGAAGTCCATTTTGAATGATAAAATTTATAAAATTTCAAATACTGGGTATTACTATTCATAATAGCTAGTTTATAATAATATTATAATAATATCTCGTTTAGTGAAACTCGTTATTGCGTACTATACATGCTACCGAAAAAGGTGTTGATTGTGTGTAATGCAAGCCAAGTCAGGGCTGCGTGTAGTGAAAGCTCTATTTGGTGCTGTGTATAACATAATCAAATCTTATTTCATTTATACATTAAACAAAATCTATACATAATTTTGCGTAAAATAATTTCCACAAAATGCACTTGAAATTGTGTATAACATGAGCAAAGAATAGTGTTGCGTATACTGCAAGCTAATACGGTGTTGCGTATAGTAGAAGCTAAACTTAGTGTAGTGTATAATAGAAAGCATCAAAGAAACTAAAAATAATATGTCTCATAAAATCTCGGGGTGTTACATTCTACCCCCCTTAAAATGAATTTCGCCCTCAAAATTCATCGGGTTTATAACTGGTTTACTACTTGAAAGTTTCTTTCATAGAAACCCACATCGTAAAAAGGAACACTAAAACATCATTTTAAAAAGGGAAGTTAGAATAATAACGGTCACCCAAAGTAATTCAGCACTGGGTTTCCACATAAGACAACATAGGTGAAAATATGGATATGGAAGAGAAATCTAACTATCATGTTTAGATGAAGAGTGGTAGAGAACAGGGCTTTGAAAAAGCCAACAATCATAAAGCCATAAATTTGTGATGATCTAAGGTACCATCTGATTCATCATATATAAGGGCACTAGGAAAACATTTTTGGTTTTCAAGATCATTTCCCTAATGCTGAAGATTTTTTGAATTAAAATAAACACTTACTTGATTTTGGTACAATCTTACTGTATTTTTTTCCTTGAACAATTTCAACTTCATCTCTTAAAGAAATGAAGTTGAATTTGTCTTCCATGAAGTATTAGTAGATCATGCGATTGAATGATAGGTCATTCCATATATATAAAACATAAGGTTAGCAAAAGTTATAAGTCCATTTTATGGTGAGATTAATTGTATATGGTTCCAAAAATGGACTTATACTTCATCTATCATAGCGCTTAAAAAAATAAAACTAGTTTCTACTAACCAGGGACTTCCTGTAGGCCAGTGGTATGTGATAAAGGCATGTCACACTTCAGTTGTGGGTTCGATTCCCACATCCTTGTCCGACGCGACGGGTTGTTGCCCGTCCTGCAGGTTGTCCTTTTTATAAAACTACATTATTATAATATCCCATCAATAATATCGAAAAAAATTCTATCCTTAAACAATACTAACTTATGTCCAACATAACCCATTCCAATCTTTAGGATTATCTAAAATACTTATGTCTAAGCTCATAGTATAAAGAAAACAATTACTTGAAATGTCATCTACCGAGCATGTGAATACTATCTCTTATCCCCATATATTATAAAATATGTCTTGTTGGTCACATTAAAAAAATGTGAATACCTTAATAATGTATTATTTTGAAACATGAATTACCATAGAACCTTAGTGAAAACATGAATTCTTTCAAAAGTTAACTCTTTCCACATACCAAAATCAAAAAAAATTAAATACTCAAACCATGATATCACTTGGTCCTTATATCATTCACGAGCTCATGAATACTATCAAACATTTCATTTTCTCCTTATCCATTCAATATGCGCATATCATCTGCATTCGAAAAATATTTCAATCACCTTTCATGGTTACCAGTACCATTCAACATATACTTTCAGATACTTTAGGAAAATCAATAGTGTAATAATCCTTAGATGTTTCATTATTCGATAGTACCATACATTATTCTTGATAAACAAGCAATCATTCCACTACCTTATTAAACCACTGACTGAGATTCATCATTTATTTCATCTCATATATCATTTGTAGTCTCTCTATCATCATACACATAAACACTACCCATATGACCATGCTAATTCTCTTCATGAGATTTTCCCTTAGGGAATTGGTTTGCGTAATGCCCGTACATTCCACATTTAAAACATTTAATCATTGTTGATGTCTTAGAAATACCATTATCCTTGTCCATGGTGTTAACTGAACCTTTTCCTTTACAATTACTAGCTTAGTGTCCTTCTTTTACACACCCAAATCATCTTCTAGTTCCTTTGAAACATTCTCCCTGATGCCTCTTCCCACACGATTTACATGAGGGAAATTGAACATTCTTTCCTCTATGATCATCATGAAACTCCATATTTCTTTTATTAGATGAGTCGAGAAACTAACCAAAGTTCAGATTATTGATCATATTATGAGATTTCTAATTAGGCATAATAATGATATGTTCCAGATCCAATTTCATTTGGTTTCTCATGAATAATATCATTCCATTGTCCATCATATCCTCTATTATCGTGAATCTTCCTATTTCCAGCCATTTTCTAAAACCCAAAAAGAATAGTGTGAGAGGAAAAAATAATTCTGGGGAAAAAAACATAATAAAGGGGGATTACCTTCAATATCTAACATCTTAGGTTTAATTCTAACTTCATTACCGTAATTCTAGGATGTTAGGTCCACAAGGCTGAATACCCTGAGAGGGGGGGGGGGGGTGAATCAAGGTATGACAAATTTAAAATTAATGCTCGTTCTAATATTGGATCGCTGTTAAGAAAAACACTCTTCTCTCTCTCTCCTATCGCACAAAGTAAACAGAAAGTAAAGCATGCACCGGACGCAACAATTTTACTTGGTTCACTACAAAGGGCTACGTCCAAGGAGAATACACCGACGAGTTGCCGGTCATACCAATTCCACTAAACTTCACTAGCTATGGATTACAATGTTCGGGCTAGATCACTTCTATGGCCAGGCTCACTGCCTTTACAATGTTTAGGGTCAGCTCACTGCTTCCCCAAGGGTCACTCCCTATTTCTCTCTATCTAGCTCACTGTCGGTGGAGAAGATCACCTTCTTCCTTTTCCTTTTCTCACTGCTCCGGAAAGGATCCACTCACTGTTTATAGACCTGTAGGTCTCTTCATTTGCATGAAAGAATGCATCTTCCTCTGTATGTAGATGCTCTGTTGAAGTACAACTTTCACCCATAGATGAATATATCTATGCACCAAAGGTATCAGGGAAACTTCCAACTTCCACGCAGCCCGAAAATCACTACTGGAACAAAACCTTACTTGGCGCGCAAGTCTATCTCGGTGTGCAAGTATCGGTGCGCAAGTCACAACTAGCACGCAATTCCTCCTCAGACACTTGCACGACTCAAGATTCCTCAACTCTAAACCTACGCGACTCACTTCCTTTTACGCCCAATCCAATATTGGCGCACAACTCCACACTGGCATGCAGCTTCAAACACTGGCGCAGAACTATCACCCTGGCGCGCAAGTCCCACCTACGCGACCACACACACCACTTGCGCGACCACCACACCTGCACGACAGGAGCTCTGATTTCTCAAAGTGTTGAACTCCGGTGAAGAATGAAGAGGGGTGGTCCAGTATTTATAGGCAAATTGACCACCCTGCATGGCGGTGCGCAAGTCACCCGCGCGACCCAGTTTCGGCGCACATGTCTTCTGTCCTCATAGACACTTGCGCGACCAACTCCCAAACTTGCGCAAACCTATTTCCGTAGCCATATTTTGATCTTATGATCTCGAAAAACATATGGTGTGAAAGTTTCCTATACTCAAAGTCCTCGGCGCGCAATTCCCTTTGCCAAAAACAATTTTCTTCATTTTTCGACTTTCAGGCCAAACAATTTGGGAAACATTGGAAAACGGCGCCACCTTGTATCTGTTCTTTTTGTACCACCTCCAGATCATCCATTCCTTTTGTCGAAGTTCTTGAATCAAACATGGATCATTGACCTCATCTCTTGAACTCGACATTCCATCATGATACCTCTTTGTCAACAAATTTGTATGTCATTGTTTTGCTTTGCCAACAATCACCACTCAGATGTCCACTTTGTCAACAAACACAATCACCACAAAAATGCTTCAATGATGCCTTGAGGGATTTTTTCCCAACATAGGACTATAACCTGTACTTATACATAACCTTGGGTACATCCCTAGACAATCCTTAGAAATATCTCTAGGGATCTCACTAAAGTTTTCGCATCCCAGTTTCCAAAGGTTAACTAATCCTTTCTCCTGATACCAATTATTGAGACCCAAAGCTTGACGTACATAAACATTACATTACTTTTATGGAATACTTAATACATTACAAAAATAGACACCAAAGGACCATAATAGTTTAGTGTCTTTGGAAACTTGGAACATAATCTTCTAATCTTGGTGAAAGATCTTCAACATCTCCAATAAATACCTTCCCTTTTTTTTCTTACCTAAAAACCTTTCTTTATATCTCGGGGAAAAGAAATCATATAAAGGGTGAGCTCAAATGCTCAGTAAGGGTAAGCATGGAGAAAATAAAACAAACCATAAACATTTTAACTTCAAAACATGAAAATAAAGTTTAAACATCAAAATATTGAGTTGTGAAATAAATCTTGGTAGTACGTAAGGAATATATTTTAAAGGAACATCAATCATGATAAAATAGCATGGTAATAAAACATTTAGTTGTGGAAAACCATTAATCACATGATCTAATTTCCATAGTAGTCAAGGCATTTCTACCAAGACCATCTTAGTGGACAAAGTCCCTTTCTGAATCGAGTTCACTCCTCGTTCCAGTCCTGTATCACTGAACCATATTAACTTACTGTTCCAGCCATGTCTATCTCATGAGATATAAATCTTTACCCAATGAATTGGAGGGAGATATAGGTCCCACCCATCTCATAATGAAATCATTATTTCACGTGCGACAAAATAAACATACATCATTCATAATAACCCAATGAATAAAATGGGTTTTACAAACATCATATCATCATAACATAATCCATATAAAATAAATGGCTATCATTTCATCATAATAAAAATAAAACCATGTAAATAATAGATGCATTATAATTGAAACATAAACATACTTAATAATGTCATCTTAGATGGAAAATAGTTTTGATAAAACACTTGAAATGAATTCTTGAGGAAAATATCTGTTCTTCTTCAAAATCATTTTCTTTTCTCAAAATGCCATGAAATTTTAAAAGAAAAGGATTTTTTAGAAAATAGTCATGAAAAATTGTAGAAGATTTTTCATGAAAATTAGGTGTTATGAAACTGTAAAAATATGTTCATGCCGTATAAGTGAAAAAAACATTCTCCTCATACTTTTTTCGGAAAAGTCAAAAAGTTTCATGTATGGTATAAAAAAGAAGGATTACTTCCATAACAAAAAGTAACAGTCAAAGAGGGGTAAACATGACATTAAACATACATGGAATAATATTGAACACATTATAAAATTTTTTTTATAGACATGGATGAAAAATATAACCCTAGTAAATACATACATATAAGCAATCTCAGATAAAAATGAGATTTTAAAAATTATCCCTTACCTTAGGTCCAATTTCATCCATACGTGTCCGAAAATATTGTATATTGGGTTTAGAAATATTATTAACTTGTAACAGAACCATAATAATATTTACGATATCATATATGATTTATTTATGACTTTATATTACCTGTTCTTTTGTCAATTCCATGTTAAAGCAGTGTTTTGGGTAAAATCGTTTCATTTATCGTACATGTTTGGACTTGTTGTTCTTGATATTATTATTACTTATATCATGATTTACTTACTTCTAGAATGTAAATCCGGATTTATATATCATATATATATTCAGTATATATATATATAATATAGATAAATGAAATGAAATACACCGTTCATGGAGACGGTTGGACGTATGTACGCATGAACGCTGTTTTCCTTTCCTTATTGGCTTGAATTAAAGTAAGTAGATGACACACACAAACACATATATATATATACATAAATACAGTATCTTTAATATGTCATATATTTCATTATATATACTTTATAATCATTCTTGAATGGTTAACATGGAGAATGAATGTCATCGCGTCGTGGAGACTGTAATTCGTACGTACGCACGAGCGATGATATCGTTCCCATAATTATTGAATGGAATTAGAGTGGATGATATAATATCTCAAAATCAGTATGATGTTATTATAACCACATATAGTTATTCTTTACACCATTATACCCATCCAAGTAAGGAGGTGGTGGAAAAACAGATTACACCATGGCGTGGAGACGGTATTCCGTACGTACGCACGCGCAGTGATTTCGTTTTCCATAGGATGGATAGAAGGTTAAATGGGGTTGTTTCATATTTAAAATAACATATCAGTATATTAGTGATACTTATGTTATTATTTTATAATTAAACAACTAAAGAAGAAGAATTTCAAGAAGAAAGAAACTTGAATGAATCGGAAGAAGAGATTACCTCTTCTACGACACACCTCTTTTAAGCTTCCACTTAAGGCACTACAGTTGGTCTTTTGAGGAGACCAGAACCTATATAATGTTTCTTGGGAAGTTGAGAAGGGAAATGGGCAGGGTTTGGACGATATTGAAGGCTCAAAATTGTGTAAAGTGAAGAGGGAGGAGGTGCCCTTTTATAAGGGAAGAGAGGGGCACTTTAGGAAGAAGCATAAAATATTATTTTATAATAAAGTAATATTTAGTTTATAATGTCTCTAAAGTGACTTATTTAGAATATAATGTGGGTATGTGTATAAAACCTCTCAAATAATAGGTTTTAGACATGTTTAGGTTACCATTTTAACCTTATCATTTAGATTTAACTCTAAGTTAAATAATTTAACTTTTACCCTGTATTCTTGTTTTCTTACACTATATTGTTAATAAACTTACTATAACAAGCGAAAAGAACCCCAAGTGGTTCATTATTAATATATATAACCTTATCTAAGTCATATGGCCTAGACATAGATTTTTAGGAATAGAATAACAATTAATAATATAATATTTGTTTTAAAACTATTTTATGTCAATTTTGACACTATTATTAATTGATTTTTGTGAAAATAATAAAAGAATTATTAGTTCGTAAAAATTAAATTTAATCAATAATAACATGTCATGTTAACCAAAAAAATTTGTGGAATTTATAAAAAGTTTCAAATTACATTTATTTGGGTATTTATAACATAAATTATGTTAATATTTCGTTAATAAGGTAATTACTGTGTCATCATTGTGTCATAAATAAATTAAATTATTTAATGTCTAATATTAATAAATAAAATACAATTATGTTGGAAATATTTTCATATTTATAATGAATATTTATAGTCGAATTGATCTTATGTATAACCCTATATTAAAAATGTTTTAGTTATTAAACTTTGATTTTAACTATTTTAACTCTTCTTTAAATAAAATAATAATAAGTGTCCTAATCCAATCCAAGTGGACCTAAAGGGTAATATTTTATTTATAAGGTTATTTTTGGTAGAATTAAACTTATCCAATAGAATTAGGACATATTTTAGGGTAATAATAATATCATTTTTATCCTTAATTACCCTATTTACTTTTAACCGCGGTAAATAAAAGTAAAAAGTTACTATTCACCAAAAATTATTTTTATCTTATTAAACCATATTTTACTCCTTGATATTAACTTTGTTTCTCAGATTTTCGAAATTCCACTCACAAAATAGGTAAAATCAAGTTTTATATAAATTTTCAAATTCTCCTAGGAGGTGGGTAAAAGACGGTGAAAAGTTCAATAAACTTTTTATATATCTAAAATTAATATAAAATGACTCCAATTAATTACATTAACCTTATACAAGTATTATGTATCAATTTTGACCTAAAATAAATTTAAATAAAATAAATAATTATTTAAATAAAAAGTCGGTTTTTAAATAGTAACCCAGTGTTATAACTATTCATCAAAAATTGAAAGTTTTCAGAAAAATACAAAAAATTCACCCTAGGCTAATTTTGATATTCTGAATCCAAAAAATGAAGTCCATTTTGAATGATAAAATTTATAAAATTTCAAATACTGGGTATTACTATTCATAATAGCTAGTTTATAATAATATTATAATAATATCTCGTTTAGTGAAACTCGTTATTGCGTACTATACATGCTACCGAAAAAGGTGTTGATTGCGTGTAATGCAAGCCAAGTCAGGGCTGCGTGTAGTGAAAGCTCTATTTGGTGCTGCGTATAACATAATCAAATCTTATTTCATTTATACATTAAACAAAATCTATACTTAATGTTGCGTAAAATAATTTCCACAAAATGCACTTGAAATTGTGTATAACATGAGCAAAGAATAGTGTTGCGTATACTGCAAGCTAATACGGTGTTGCGTATAGTAGAAGCTAAACTTAGTGTAGTGTATAATAGAAAGCATGAAAGAAACTAAAAATAATATGTCTCATAAAATCTCGGGGTGTTACATTCTGCCCCCCTTAAAATAAATTTCGTCCTCAAAATTCATCGGGTTTATAAATGGTTTACTACTTGAAAGTTTCTTTCATAGAAACCCACATCGTAAAAAGGAACACTAAAACATCATTTTAAAAAGGGAAGTTAGAATCATAACGGTCACCCAAAGTAATTCAGCACTGGGTTTCCACATAAGACAATATAGGTGAAAATATGGATATGGAAGAGAAATCTAACCATTATGTTTAGATGAAGAGTGGTAGAGAACAAAGCTTTGAAAAAGCCAACAATCATAAAGCCATAAATTTGTGATGATCTAAGGTACCATCTGATTCATCATATATAAGGGCACTAGGACAACATTTTTGGTTTTCAAGATCATTTCCCTAATGCTGAATATTTTTTGAATTAAAATAAACACTTACTTGATTTTGGTACAATCTTACTGTATTTTTTTCCTTGAACAATTTCAACTTCATCTCTTAAAGAAATGAAGTTGAATTTGTCTTCCATGAAGTATTAGTAGATCATGCGATTGAATGATAGGTCATTCCATATATCTAAAACATAAGGTTAGCAAAAGTTATAAGTCCATCTTATGGTGAGATTAATCGTATATGGTTCCAAAAATGGACTTATACTTCATCTATCATAGCGCTTAAAAAAATAAAACTAGTTTCTACTAACCAGGTACTTCCTGTAGGCTATTGGTATGTGATAAAGGCATGTCACACTTCAGTTGTGGGTTCGATTCCCGCATCCTTGTCTGACGCGACGGGTTGTTGCCCGTCCTGCAGGTTGTCCTTTTTATAAAACTACATTATTATAATATCCCATCAATAATATCGAAAAAAATTCTATCCTTAAACAATACTAACTTATGACCAACATAACCCATTCCAATCTTTAGGATTATCTAAAATACTTATGTCTAAGCTCATAGTATAAAGAAAACAATTACTTGAAATGTCATCTACCGAGCATGTGAATACTATCTCTTATCCCCATATATTATAAAATATGTCTTGTTGGTCACATTAAAAAAATGTGAAAACCTTAATCATGTATTATTTTGAAACATGAATTACCATAGAACCTTAGTGAAAACATGAATGCTTTCAAAAGTTAACTCTTTCCACATACCAAAATCAAAAAAAAAATTATATACTCAAACCATGATATCACTTGGTCCTTATATCATTCACGAGCTCATGAATACTATCAAACATTTCATTTTCTCCTTATCCATTCAATATGCGCATATCATATGCATTCGAAAAATATTTCAATCACTTTTCATGGTTACCAGTACCATTCAACATATACTTTCAGATACTTTAGGAAAATCAATAGTGTAACAATCCTTAGATGTTTCATTATTCGATAGTACCATACATTATTCTTGATAAACAAGCAATCATTCCACTACCTTATTAAACCACTGACTGAGATTCATCATTTCTTTCATCTCATATATCATTTGTAGTCTCTCTATCATCATACACATAAACACTACCCATATGACCATGCTAATTCTCTTCATGAGATTTTCCCTTAGGGAATTGGTTTGCGTAATGCCCGTACATTCCACATTTAAAACATTTAATCATTGTTGATGTCTTAGAAATACCATTATCCTTGTCCATGGTGTTAACTGAACCTTTTCCTTTACAATTACTAGCTTAGTGTCCTTCTTTTACACACCCAAATCATCTTCTAGTTCCTTTGAAACATTCTCCCTGATGCCTCTTCCCACACGATTTACATGAGGGAAATTGAACATTCTTTCCTCTATGATCATCATGAAACTCCATATTTCTTTTATTAGATGAGTCGAGAAACTAACCAAAGTTCATATTATTGATCATATTATGAGATTTCTAATTAGGCATAATAATGATATGTTCCAGATCCAATTTCATTTGGTTTCTCATGAATAATATCATTCCATTGTCCATCATATCCTCTATTATCTTGAATCATCCTATTTCCAGCCATTTTCTAAAACCCAAAAAGAATAGTGTGAGAGGAAAAAATAATGCTGGGGAAAAAACATAATAAAGGGGGAGTACCTTCAATATCTAACATCTTAGGTTTAATTCTAACTTCATTACCGTAATTCTAGGATGTTAGGTCCACAAGGCTGAATACCCTGAGAGGGGGGGGGGTGAATCAAGGTATGACAAATTTAAAATTAATGCTCGTTCTAATATTGGTTCGCTGTTAAGAAAAACACTCTTCTCTCTATCTCCTATCGCACAAAGTAAACAGAAAGTAAATCATGCACCGGACGCAACAATTTTACTTGGTTCACTACAAAGGGCTACGTCCAAGGAGCATACGCCGACGAGTTGCCGGTCGTACCAATTCCACTAAAATTCACTAGCTATGGATTACAATGTTCGGGCTAGATCACTTCTATGGCCAGGCTCACTGCCTTTACAATGTTTAGGGTCAGCTCACTGCTTCCCCAAGGGTCACTCCCTATTTCCCTCTATCTGGCTCACTGCCGGTGGAGAAGATCACCTTCTTCCTCTTCCTTTTCTCACTGCTCCGGAAAGGATCCACTCACTGTTTATAGACCTGTAGGTCTCTTCATTTTCATGAAAGAATGCATCTTCCTCTGTATGTAGATGCTCTGTTGAAGTACAACTTTCACCCGTAGATGAATATATCTATGCACCGAAGGTATCAGGCAAACTTCCAACTTCCACGCAGCCCGAAAATCACTACTGGAACAAAACCTTACTTGGCGCGCAAGTCTATCTCGGTGTGCAAGTATCGGTGCGCAAGTCACAACTAGCACGCAATTCCTCCTCAGACACTTGCACGACTCAAGATTCCTCAACTCTAAACCTACGCGACTCACTTCCTTTTACGCCCAATCAAATATTGGCGCACAACTCCACACTGGCATGCAGCTTCAAACACTGGCGCAGAACTATCACCCTGGTGCGCAAGTCCCACCTACGCGACCACACACACCACTTGCGCGACCACCACACCTGCACAACAGGAGCTCTGATTTCTCAAAGTGTTGAACTCCGGTGAAGAATGAAGAGGGGTGGTCCAGTATTTATAGGCAAATTGACCACCCTGCGCGGCGGTGCGCAAGTCACCCGCGCGACCCAGTTTCGGCGCGCAAGTCTTCTGTCCTCATAGACACTTGCGCGACCAACTCCCAAACTTGCGCGAACCTATTTCCGTAGCCATATTTTGATCTTATGATCTCGAAAACATATGGTGTGCAAGTTTCCTATACTCAAAGTCCTCGGCGCGCAATTCCCTTTGCCAAAAAAATTTTTCTTCATTTTTCGACTTTCAGGCCAAACAATTTGGCAAACATTGGAAAACGGCGCCACCTTGTATCTATTCTTTTTGTACCACCTCCAGATCATCCATTCCTTTTGTCGAAGTTCTTGAATCAAACATGGATCATTGACCTCATCTCTTGAACTCGACATTCCATCATGATACCTCTTTGTCAACAAATTTGTATGTCATTGTTTTTCTTTGCCAACAATCACCACTCAGATGTCCACTTTGTCAACAAACACAATCACCTCAAAAATGCTTCAATGATGCCTTGAGGGATTTTTTCCCAACATAGGACTATAACCTGTACTTATACATAACCTTGGGTACATCCCTAGACAATCCTTAGAAATATCTCTAGGGATCTCACTAAAGTTTTCGCATCCCAGTTTCCAAAGGTTAACTAATCCTTTCTCCTGATACCAATTATTGAGACCCAAAGCTTGACGTACATAAAAATTACATTACTTTTATGGAATACTTAATACATTACAAAAACAGACACCAAAGGACCATAATAGTTTAGTGTCTTTGGAAACTTGGAACATAATATTCTAATCTTGGTGAAAGATCTTCAACATCTCCCATAAATACCTTCCCTTTTTTTTCTTACCTAAAAACCTTTCTTTATATCCTGGGGAAAAGAAATCATATAAAGGGTGAGCTCAAATGCTCAGTAAGGGTAAGCATGGAGAAAATAAAACAAACCATAAACATTTTAACTTCAAAACATGAAAATAAAGTTTAAACATCAAAATATTGAGTTGTGAAATAAATCTTGGTAGTACGTAAGACATATATTTTAAAGGAACATCAATAATGATAAAATAGCATGGTAATAAAACATTTAGTTGTGGAAAACCATTAATCACATGATATAATTTCCATAGTAGTCAAGGCATTTCTGCCAAGACCATCTTAGTGGACAAAGTCCCTTTCTGAATCGAGTTCACTCCTCGTTCCAGTCCTGTATCACTGAACCATATTAACTTACTGTTCCAGCCATGTCTATCTCATGAGATATAAATCTTTACCCAATGAATTGGAGGGAGATATAGGTCCCACCCATCTTATAATGAAATCATTATTTCATGTGCGACAAAATAAACATACATCATTGTTTCGGTGCGGATGTGCGTCGGGTTACGCTGTTCCGCCAGGACGCGTTCGCGCGTGCACCCGTCAACCCGAGGGGATGGGCGCGCGGCTTGTGGTCCCGCAGTCCCACTTTCCAAGGGCGGGCGGCATTTGTCCCTTATTCAGGGGCGTCTGCTCCTTGATCGAAACCGGGATGATGGGATGTCGGCTCCTCCTTCCTTGGACGTCTCCTCGGAACTCGTCGCCTAATCCGGGTCTCCCTCATAGACTTAAGAATGTTCGTGGATCTCGTTCCCAGCGCTATATCTTCATGGACACCGGTTAATTACGCTGCTTCCGCCCGGACGCTCCAAGGAGTCTGGGCGGGGCAGCAACCTGCGGTGAGAAGGCCGGGTGGCTCTGGGTGCTGGGGGCGTGTCGTAACACTGCGGCTCTGCACGTCTGTCTTCCGTCCCTAATAGGGCTTCTCGAAGGCATGATGACCTGAGGCATCCCGTACTGAGTGCGGGGAACTGTGTCACCTGAGGTTTTCCTCAGCTTCCCATGTTTAACATGGGGTATGCCGCGAGTTTAACGTCCAGCGGGGATGGCATCGGACCGATCAACACGAAAAAGTGGATCAGATGACAGAACCCCTTGCGGGGAACCTCCGACGCTGGGGCCAGCACATGGGCGGCTTCCCAAGTAACGTGGAGTGGAGTGAAGTGGCATGACCCCACCGGGACGTGGCGGCCCGGGTAAGGATCAGGATGGATGATGGAGTGAAGAGCTTAGACCCCGTAGGGGCTTCCTACGTACCGCGCGTTAGCACGGATCAAAGTCAACGTAGTTCGGGTATACAGTTTAACGTCATGCTGGACGTCGGCAAGCCGACTCACGAAGAGGTCGAGGCCGCCGGGCGGAGGATTGAACCGAACCACCTCGCACAGAGGGGGATGGAACGGCCGGGTGGATCACAGTTTCACGTCATGCTGGACGATAAAAGGAGAAATGGAAAAGGGGGGGCTGTGGGGAGGCACCGTGGAGATACACACGGGCAGTCTCCCACAGGGGCGAATTCATAGGTGAATCGACGCAAGCGTGAACCCTGGAGGGGTCCACTGATGGACGAACCGACGTAAATACGACCAGGACGACCAGGTGGCGGGCTTGGACCTCAAGAAGGCTTCCTACGTACCCTGTTTAGAAGACAGGGATCAAAGTCCACGTAGTTCATTCTGTCAGGAATTACGCACTTGAGGCAGCCCGGATGCGGCAAAACTCAGTTGGAAGGGACTTGGACTGAAAGCAGAAGACACCTCGATCCCAGTCACACCCTCTACTGGCTTCGGCAGTGGGGAGGCGCAATGGAGATACACATGTGCAGCCTCCCACGAGAAACTAGGGGTTTGTAATACCCTGCCCCCGTAGGGAAAAGCCACTCCCATTAAATCGTCCCAAAAGCGGGACAATCCCGACATCCCTGCAGAGACGAGCGGGTGGGGGCCACATCCAAACCGGGGGAGACCCTGCATGCAGAGCACGGGATCGGATGATGCGGACGGTTTAGCGTCTTTCCAGACGAAGTACAGTTTAACGTCGTGTGTTGAGGACGAAGCGGACGGTTTAACGTCTTGCCGGACGAAGTACAGTTTAACGTCGTGTGTTGAGGACGAAGGTGCTTGGCAGTTTAACGTCTTACAGCGCGGACGTGGTGCAGTTTAGCGTCATGCGGGACGGATGTGCAGTTTAGCGTCTTGCGGGACGAATGCTGTACAGTTTAACGCCTTTGTAGCTTGGACGATGAAGGCTAGGCAGTTTAGCGTCGTGCAGCTTGGACGTATGCTGAACAGTTTAACGTCTTGTAGCTCGGACGAGGTACAGTTTAACGTCGTGCAGGACGTAGAAGCTGCTGATAGGCCCGTGTCACTTCGCGCGAGCCTGGAGGGCCGCACGGGAAGACAACGCTCGGTGCGGGCACCCGGGATGAAGACCATCGGGCGCCACGCAGGCGGGTACCCTCAGGGGGTCAAGGGGGGCGACCCTGGCGGATTGCGCGCAAAAGAGGAGCTTTGCGCGCAAAACCGCGGGTCGGCGCGCAAAATGGCGGGCTGGCGCGAAATTGGGCCAGCGCTTCGCGCGCGGATGACTGGGATTGCGTGCACCGGGCTTCGGGTAGCGCGCGGGGGCAACGGCTCATTCTCTAACGAATGGCCACTTTGAAAATGGGGGGGGGGGGTGCACGCAATCGGGCTGGATTGCGCGCACCCAGGGGGCAATTGCGCGCAAGAGGCTTCTTTTGCGCGCAAAGGCCTTCGGGTTGAAATTTATTCAAAGGAAATGAGCCAAGGGGATTGCGTGCGAAGGCGGACCCCAAGGCTCTATTGCGCGAAAGAAAGGAGGTTACCTGAAGATCGGCATTGCGCGCGGAAGGGGTTGGATTGCGCGAACGAGCGACGCTTCGGATTCCGGCCACCTTCAAAACGTCGGGGGTCGCCTTATATTTATAGGCAACCCCGGGCGCGGAATCCGGTCTCGGGCGCGCAATTCGTTTCGCGGGCGCGGAATCAGGACCTAGCGCGCAAAGGCGCCGCGCAGGCCGCGGGCGCGCAAAATAGCGCGCCGATCCAGCGTATTGCGCGCATCCCGGGAGGATTGCGCGCCGCGGCTCAACTTTGCGCACGAGCCTCTGAAATTTCGCGCGAGTCCTCCGGGCCCTCCGGAACGTGCCTCTGACTCCAAATATCACTTCGCTTTCCGCATCCGGAGCTTCGTTTGGGAACAACGGACTTTTCCGGCGTCTACAAAAGCCCCCCCTCGGAATCTGGTCGGCGAGAGGTCGCAACGATCGGGTTCTGAGGGAGACGCCGGAATGCCGAAGTCCTGGGCGGCGCGGGACTTAGGCGCGCAAAAAGGGGCGCCGGGCGCGAAAGTCGCCGCTGCGGTCGCGCAAAGCGCTTTCCGCGCAGCGCGGACCCCGGCCTCGCCTATAAATAGGGGCCCTGGGTCCCGCGTTCCGTACTCAGGCCTTCCGCGCGATAGGCTCCAACGCTCTCGTGCGCGAAATTGCCTTTTCCGGCGCGAAATTCACCCGATCGGCGCGCAAAACCGTCCGGAATTCGCCTGTCTTTGCGCGAAAACCCGGAACTTTGCGCGACATTCTTCCCAATTGCGCGCCGTCCACTTGGATTGCGCGCCACCCTTCAAACTTCTCTACCATCCTCGTCCGATCCCGCACGCTTCATCCCTTAACCCGCATGACTCCCGAAACTTCTGAGATGGCCGCACACAGAGGAAATGAGGGGGATGCCGCCACTCGCAGGGCTGAGATGGCGACGAACGAGGAGGTTTACGGAGCCAAGGAGATTGTTTCCAACAATCAATCCTTGTTCGACTTACTAACGCCGGCCCAGAAGACCTATCCACTGTCGGACAACCTGCCGCTCTGGAACTTCGGCATCCTCGATGAGGTTCCGGTGCCAGGGTTCGAGATTGATGCGCCGCGGACCTGGGTGACCCGGGAGGACGAGCTTCACCGCTATAACATCACCAACAATGGGCATCCTGCCAGGGAAACCAGGCACTTGGATGTCTACGTCCTGAACCCGAGGACGCGGACCATTGACGGGGGTGAGCCTACTGCGGAGAATTCTCCAGCCCTCTACTCGAGCATATATCGCCAGAGCGTCACGGACGACACCAAGGGCTGGCTGAAGGACTGGGACTTGCGGTCTGGGGGCAATTTCACCAGTGAGTGGGCCTGGGCGTTCTGGGTACGCCACACTTGCGATCACTTCGCAGAGGAGCTGCGGTACATCGGCCTGTTCGAGGCGGTGTGGACGTCGCAGTTCCACTTCTACCAGCAGTCCGAGCTCGGGCCGGAGCTGTTCACCTGATGGTCTCCGGATACCAAAACCTTCCATCTTCACCATGGGGAGGTCGGCATCGGTCTCTGGGACATCCACTGCATCGGAGGTATCCCGCTGGAGGGCTACCAATACGATGAGTTCCTTCCCCCGAAGAACATCTAGGAAGACAGGTCACGGACTCCCATCCTGACATGGCATCTCCTTGACCTGGCTACGCAGCGGCTTGGGATCAAGGACTTCCATAAGGACATAGCCTACAAGGAGTGGTTCGGCCAGTTCTTGGAGCATGACCCAGCGGTCAAGATGCCAGGTAGGGGGAAGCGGTGCCCGACCGCAGCTCAGAGGAGCCGGAACGGGTCGTACTGGCGGGTCCTGGAGACGGGCGACTACCGCTCATGGGGGTACCGCGTCATCGAGGCCCGGGACCCAAATGTCCGGTATGCGGCGTTCCTGGCCGCCTTTCTGAGTGGGTGGCTCCTGCCAGTGCGGGACGCGAGAATGGGCGTTCGCCCGGCGACACTGGCGATGGCGGGCGCTATGGCCGCCAACAAGAGATACAACCTCGGGGTCCCAGTGTTGGCGAGGCTGTATGCCATCCTGGGACGCATCTCACGAGGGGGGTCGCCACGAAGGATCTGTGGGCCCTTTCAGTTCTTCCACGGCTGGGTGGCTGCTCACCTCGGTGGGTACACGTTTCCGAACGCCATCATTCCTCCGGGCAACGGCCTGCGACCCTCCCTGCTGAACATCGCGGGGGTCGCTCCGATGACCCTAAGTGAGGAGGGCGTGCGGATCCGGATTGGCAATCATGCCAACTTCAACTTCAGTCCGTTCCCCACTCCCGTCGGCCAGATGATCGACAATGGGCAGGGTCCGCTGGAGCAGCATGAATACTTCCTGAACATGCGGGGCGGGGTGCTCGTGGCTCGGATCGACGGGAAGGTGATCTGCGAGCCTTACGTGCCGACCCGGTTCGCCAGGCAGTTCGGGTGCCTTGAGCGGATGCCGAAGAGGGTATTCACTGCTGTCCGGGAGGAGACGAACCCTGGCGTCCTTCGCCAGATGTGGCTGATGTTTGCCGCTTTCGGCTCTGGCGACGTCATCACTCTCCCTCCTACCGGAGTTGACGCAGGCTTGGCAACCGAGTACGCCGAACACTGGGCCATCGCGTACCCCGAGGGGCTTTTGCGGAAGCTAGTTCGGCGGCTCGAGGTTACCCGTGCGGAGACCGGGCGTCAAGGAAGGAGGCGAGGCGCCGCCACACGGGGGAGAACGGAGGCGCGCCAAGCAGCGGAACCGGCGCGGGCAGGGACTTCGGCGGCGGGCACATCGCGAGCTGCCGCCACGACCTCAGCGCCCAGAGAGGGGGCACGTGCGGTGGTCGACGAGCGGCCCGGGAAGCAGGTGAGACGTCTGCTCGAACCTTCCCATGATGCGGTCTTCCCGGCGCTGTGGTCGGCCTGGATGACTCTGCGGCAGTCACTGGGGACCGACACCATCTGGCGAAAGATACTCAGAGAAGGAATCTATCTGCCAGAGGTCGGGCGCCTCCAGATTGCCGACAGAGTGGACTTCAACCGGCAGTATGCGTATCTGACGGCCATGGACGAGTACGCGCGCCAACGTGGTCAGCGCGCGGAGCCATCCCTTCTGGTGAAGGTGATGCTCGGTCTCGAGCCCGCTCCGGAACAGATGCCGCCGGAAGAAGATGACAGTAGCAGCGACTCCGAAGAAGAGGAGGAAATGGGGGAGGATGAAGGCTCCGAGGGAAGATCCCATCAGGGGAGCCCACGGGAGAGCGGCGAGGTGGCCGGCTCTGACAACGTTGATGTCACTGAGCTCCTCGAGGTCCGCTTCTATCCCTACTCAATCTGCTTCATCCACTCTCTTATGCAGCTTCTAACCCATTTCTCCATCTTTCTCAGGAGCACACGGATGTCGGTCAGGCGTCCTCAGCGGGAGTAGGAGAGGCGCCAGCAGGACAAGGCGGGGGCCAGGCACCCATTATCGAACTGACAAGCGCTAAGGGGTCCCCTGCTGCAACTGTTCCTGTGGCGACCGGGATAGCGGAAGATGACGCTCCGAACTCCCGTAAGTCTCTCTACTTTACTGCTGGTGCTTGCCGTTGACGATCCGTGACTAACCATGGCATGTCCTGCGCAGTGATCTCAACACTGGAGGCTCATCGGGTTGCCGAACCCGGGCCATCCACGAGTGGACCGGTGGCAGACATGCCGCCTGCTCCGGAACAGTCTTCCCAAACCGAGCCGGCCCCACCAACTGCTGATCAAGGGGCTGCGGACGTCGGCGGTGCTGCCATCGGAGAGAGGTTGGGGGCTGACGAGGGTGTCAGCGCCGCTGGGGAGAGAGAAGAAGGTCGCCCGGATGTTGGGGAACCTATCCCTCGTGAGGACCTCCCAGGGGCGGACCCTGCAGCAGACCTGCTGGCTGCCTTCCCTGCCTACCGGCCTGCCGATCCCGAGGAGATGGACGACTCAGACACGGAGGCGGTCGAGGAGAGCCGGATAACGCGCCGTAGGGGGTGGAAGTGCATCCAGCGCTTCCTCAAGAGAGACCCGTCGGAGTGGCTGGGACGCATGGGATCACTTCAAACCTGGCTGCGCTTTCTGTGTGCCGGGGGAGCTGATGCTCAACGCCTCCATCTAACGGTCCGTGATTTCATGGCCGAAAAGATGCGCGAGAGCTGCCGGCGTGCCGACGTCACACAAAGTCGGGACATGTCGGAGAGCACGCGGGCGCTCCTCGCGGCGGAGCAGGAAGTCCGGCGCCTCGAAGGGCAGGCGGCAGAGAAGGAGGCCTTCGTCGCAACGTGTACCGAGCTTGTGGAGCAACTAGCAGCCCAGCTGGTTGACGCCCAGGTACAGCTGACGGAGGCGGGCCAACAGATGGTCACAATTCAGGTCGAGCGGGAGCGTGCACAGGCCAGAATCGACGAACTGCGCGCTGCGACCGCCGACGAAGAGAAGGCACGCAGAGAGCGAGAAGCAGCTCTGGAGGCCACCAGCCAAAGGGTAGCGGCATTAGAAAGACTCATTCAGCACGCTAATCCCTAAGGGCTTTGTTTTGCCATTCCCAAAACATTTGCTTCCGCTACTTTGATCCATCTGTATGAATCAATATATTTATCTGCATCTTTTGGTTTAACATACTCAACCACAATTCGTTGTCTTGCGGGAGTGTTAACCAAGCATCAGGCATCCATAATTGGGCCTGGATTTCTGGAGAAAAGAGGGAGGTCATTCCTAGGAAAGGAGACCTCAGACCTAATCAATGTACCATCCCCCCAACCTGTTCCAACACACGAGCGGGACAATGCTAGGGGCGTTGAGATTTTATCCAAACATAAGGAAATGAGAAAGGGTGAATCGCGCGTCCCGAATCCAGACATCCACAACGGTCGGCCTTCCAGGAAATGCCCAAGACGGTAGGCGGACAGTGGATCGACCATAACAACTGCAATAGACGGACCGAAAAAGGCCATCATTCATATTGCAGGAGGCGGACCACATGTCATCATGAATACCGCTTTGGGGTTCCTTCAGACACAAGGGTGGAAATCCAGATCAACAGGGCATGCGAAGCGTGGGGCGAAGTGACGATTTGTTCGGACAGAATCCAACGTTCTCAAAATTGCGCCACCGTGGGGAGAGCGTATTAGGCGGATGCACTAATCTGGCCGTGAGTCACCTCAATTCTCAGACAGCACCTCTCTGACGAGGAAACCGTCGCTTCCCATCCTTGCGATGGGGCATCCCGAGCTGAATCAGGGAGAATATCACAACTGCACCACTCTACCCGAAGTCAGGCCAGACGGCCGGCGACGAGGAGGGGCGGGACTTAACGATCCCTGAGGCTGGACCCGAGTCGGAATGCCCGGGCGTTCCTACGTACTCCATCAGGCTGGAGATCAAGCCACACGTAGTTCTGAGAGTGCAGTTTAGCGTCATGCAGGACGTAGGACCCCATTTGGGGAGATCTTAGTTTAGGGTCGTAGAGCTCGGACCATAGGGGTAGATCTTAGTTTAAGTTCTTAGAGCTCGGACCATAAGGGCTAGATCTTAGTTTAAGGTCTTAGAGCTCGGACCATAAGGAGAGATCTTAGTTTAAGGTCTTAGAGCTCGGACCATAAGGGGAGATCTTAGTTTAAGGTCTTAGAGCTCGGACCATAAGGAGAGATCTTAGTTTAAGGTCTTAGAGCTCGGACCATAAGGAGAGATATTAGTTTAAGGTCTTAGAGCTCGGACCATAAGGAGAGATCTTAGTTTAAGGTCTTAGAGCTCGGACCATAAGGACTAGATCTTAGTTTAAGGTCTTAGAGCTCGGACCATAAGGAGAGATCTTAGTTTAAGGTCTTAGAGCTCGGACCATAAGGACTAGATCTTAGTTTAAGGTCTTAGAGCTCGGACCATAAGGGGAGATCTTAGTTTAAGGTCTTAGAGCTCGGACCATAAGGAGAGATCTTAGTTTAAGGTCTTAGAGCTCGGACCATAAGGAGAGATCTTCTTAGTTTAAGGTCTTAGAGCTCGGACCATAAGGAGAGATCTTAGTTTAAGGTCTTAGAGCTCGGACCATAAGGACCTCAAAGCACGCCACATCGCGGTCATATCCCCTGGATATGTGAAGATGCACTGAGGGATAGTGTCAAGAGCGTGGAGGTTTCGCCTGGCCGGAATGGGAGGTGGAAAATGTGAATCATGCGGCCATTCATTCAAGGACTGGGGGCACCGGCGTAACGATATGGGAGTACTGCCGACCGTGGCGGAAAAGCAGCATCAATATCGCACTAACCGTTGGTGGAATGAGGCAGCAAACGAGCATCGATCGCTCAATCGCAGGATTCATATCGATTTGCTGCCCGAGGCCATTGGGGGTACCGGCCCGAGTCGGTGGGAGAGCACTGAGGCATTGTGTCCGAACCGTTCACGGGGGCTCCACCCAGGGCGTAGACGATGGGTCCGAATGAAAGGGAGCACGAAGCCTGAAAAACGGAGGAAACCTGACCAAGCGGATCCTGACCCTCCTGGCAATAAACCAGAGTACTCTTGACACCGGTGGACCACTGCAAGGGGCCGGGGAACACGCCTTGAGGGTGACCTGAAGGCGGCGGATTCCCCAGAGAAGGGGGAATCTCTAAGAGGTGGGGGGCTGGACCCAAAGTTTCAAACATCCGGGCGTTCCTACGTATCCCATAAGGATGGGAATCAAGCCGCACGTAGTTCTTGAAGCGCGGCGCAACACAATCGGGCACCAGCGCGGGGAAGAGTGCGGGTCTGACCCTCGCACACAGAAGGAGCGGCATTTGATATTTCTTGTTTGTCCTTAAAGATGAATGGGTTTTCTTTGTGCGGCGACATGCCTGTGATTGAGAAATCTCTGGCGTCGCCACAATAATCAAGCCATGGAAGGCATTGATGAATGGCGTGGTTATTAACCAGCGCCCAACATGAGTGTCCCCCGAGGAGAACATCACGATGCAGTGCCGTTTCTCGTCGGGCGGCCAAGACGATCACAGTTTACGGTCGTGTGGTAGGACCAGACAACACAGTTTAAGGTCGTGTGGTTCGGACCATGGAGGAATCCGCTTATTGCGGTACGGCGGACACGGTGGAGGGGGGAACATACCCAGCCCTGCGGTCACGCACGATTCCCGGAGAAGAGTCTTGGGATAGGGGCCTGCGTATGTCCATCACCCGAGGGGCAGAGATGCTAGCCTCCAGATATACTGGGCCCAGAACGCGATTGTTCGGGCGACTCCTTCCTCCTTATGGGGACGAGGGTCCAGCTACGCATGGCCCTTAGGGAGGACATCCGCATATATCCTTGGTGCTCAGATCATGGGAGCCTCGAACGACATCATTACCCTGGTTGGTCTGCCTAACGTGTAGAGGTGTACTGAAGGTCAGTATGAAGAGAGTGTCGAGATTCCACTACAACGCACAAAGGCGGAGTGTGATGAGGACTGCGCAACCAATGTTCAGAGCCTGAAAGAGCTGACATGGCGATCAAGGACGTTGCTGACCATATTCGCAACACAACATCCGATCGCGTCAGCCTAAGACCGGGCAAGCAAACGAGCATCAACCGCTCAATCGCAGGATTCATATCGATTTGCGGCCCAGGACTCACCGGTAAATCGACCCGGAGCAGTAGGAGAGCACTGAGGCATCGTAACCAAACCACCAACGAGGATCCCTTTGAGTGAAGGCCCGAAAAAGAGGAAGCGCGAGGCCTGACAAGCAACACAGGACTTGTCGGGATTGAATCTGACACTACGAGTCATAGACCGAAGTACCCAAAACATGTTAACAGATCACCGGGAAGGGTCGGAGGACTCACCCTGAGAGCAACCAAAAGAGGGCAGATCCCCGTGATCAACCAAGAGACGGGGCTGGACCTGAAACACAAGCGTCCAGGCGGTCCTACGTATCCCATAAGGATGGGAATCAAGCCGCACGTAGTTCTTAAGAGGCAGTTTAACGTCATGCAGGACGATGAGAGGTGTGAGGTGGTCCCACACACGGGGGAGGCGTACGGAGCGGCCAGTAGACCAACGCGAATGAGGACATGATCCCCCGCTCACGCGATACGCCTCGCACAAAAAGGAGGGGAACTTGGGCCAGAGACCCAACGCGGGATAGAGATTCCCGGGAAATGGGGCTGGGCCTGAAACATGAATGTCCAGGCGGTCCTACGTATCCCATAAGGATGGGAATCAAGCCGCACGTAGTTCTTGAAGTGCAGTTTAACGTCATGCAGGACGAAAAGAGAGAAAAAAGGAAGGGGGGAGCAGAAGGCATCCCCAAACGTGGGGGGGCGTACAGCGTGACGAGCAAACCGACGTGAATGAGGGCATAGCCCCGCGCTCACACCATACGCCGCACACCCGAGGGCAACTGGGCCAAGGGCCCGAGATGGGATGGAAATTCCCAAAAGATGGGGCTGGGCCTGAAACATGAAGGTTCAGGCGGTCCTACGTATCCCATAAGGATGGGAATAAAGCCGCACGTAGTTCTTGAGGGGCAGTTTTACGTCATGCAGGACGAATGCTGAACAGTTTAACGTCTTGTAGCTCGGACGTAGTGCAGTTTAGCGTCATGCAGGACGATGCACTTGGCAGTTTAACGTCTTGCAGCGCGGACGAATGCTGAATAGTTTAACGTCTTGTAGCCTGGACGAATGCAGTTTAACGTCGTGCAGGACGTGGGCACACTCAGACAAAGTACTGCTTGAGGAACCTAGCGTTGGTGGGAGGAGTGACACGCTCACCATCCATAGTCGCTAGGGAGTACGCCCCATTGGGATAGACCTTGTGGACAACAAAAGGTCCCTCCCACTTGGGCTCCAACTTGGGCGGCTTCCTGCCGGGGATCATCGGCGCTCTTAGGGCTAGCACTAGATCACCCTGCAGGAAGGAGCGGAGGCGAACCTTCTTATTGAAAGCTCGAGCCATTCTGCTTTGATGCCTCTCTAAGTTGTGCAAAGCGCGAAGTCTATTCTCATCCAGTGCTTCCAACTCGACTAGACGGGCTTCAGCAACTCTGTCCGGCGCTTGCTGGTCGTAGACCGCAGTGCGCAAGGACGGCAACTAGATCTCGATGGGCAGGACGGCCTCAGCTCCATACACCAGGGAATAAGGGGTCATCTGGGTGGAATTGCGAGTCGTCGTCCGATAAGCCCAGAGGGCGTTGGGGAGCTTTTCCGGCCAACTCTTCCTGTTCTGACCAACCATCTTTTGCAGAATGTTAGAGAGGGTTTTGTTGAACGTCTCGATCTGTCCATTCGCCTGCGCATGATAGCGAGATGTATGGTTCGAGCGAATGTTATACTTGGCGTACAACTTCTTCAACTCGGCTGCTCGGAAATTGGTTCCGTTATCCGTGAGGATAGCGTGAGGCACTCCAAATCGATAGATGATGTTGGAGGTCACGAAGTCAGCGATCGAACATGATTTGACCTCTCTGAGCGGAATCGCTTCTGCCCATTTGGAGAAGAAGTCCGTGGCGGTCAGAATGAACCGGCACTGGAGAGCTGTCGCCGGCGGGTAAGGTCCCACAACGTCCAGTCCCCAGACTGCAAAGGGCCAGGAATACCTTGTGGTATGGAGAGGCTCCGGCGGCCGATGCACAAAGTTCACATGAACCTGGCACGCATGGCACCTCCTGGCATACTCGATGCAGTCATGGATCATAGAGGGCCAGAAGTATCCCAACCTCCGAATCTGGTGGGACAGCTTTGGCCCAGTCTGGTGGGCGCCACATGAACCAGCATGAACCTCTTGCATGACTCGTGGGATCTCAACTCCCTGAAGGCAACGGAGGAGAACACCATCAAATCCACGTTTGTAGAGGATCTGCTCCAGGCCGGGACTGCTCTGGAGGACGAACTGCGATGCGCGGCGTCGAACTCGCTCACGCTCGGCCCGATCCGATGGAAGAATGCCATGTTGGAGGTACTCAACCAAAGGCGTCCTCCAATCAGGGGCTGATCCGACTGTCATATCTGGGGTACTCGGGGCTCCGGGCATAGGGGCAACTGTGGTGAGGTTACTTACCAACGGGCCGCGATCTTCTTCCGGGATAACGGGAGCGATGAGCCTGCGGCGCGTCACGCGGACGATCAGGTTGTCCTGTTCAGGCTCCGCAAGTGACGCAGCGAGGCTGGCCAAAGCATCTGCTCGACCGTTCTGCGACCGGGGAACATGGAAAATTTCCGGCCGAGAAGGGAATCGGGCCATCAGAAGGAGGGTGCACTCCAACAATGGCACAAGTTCCGGCTTCCTGACAACGTAGTCGCCATTGATCTGCTTAACGACCAGCTCGGAGTCCCCTTTCACGCACAGACGGGGCACGTCGATCTCGAGAGCCAACTCGAGGCCGGTGATGAGGGCATGGTATTCCGCCTCATTGTTGGTACAGCCCTCTGACAACAGGAAAGAGTATGGCAGCATGGCTCGCTCCGGGGTAATGAAGACGATGCCCAAGCCCACTCTGTTGAGGTTAGGATTATCGAGTCTTCTACCGGTGGGGCTCCGGGATGCACTGTCAAAGTGCATCTGCCAGCATGGATCGGCTCGATCAACCGAGAGAATGGCCTCATCAGGAAAGCCTAGATCCAGCGGCTGATCCGCGGAGGTCGGGTGAGCTGCCAGAAAGTCTGCCAATGCTTGCCCTTTGATGGCCTTCTGAGACACATACCTGATGTCGAACTGCTGGAGAATCACAGCCCACCGCGCTAGGCGGCCAGTCAACATAGGCCGGCTCAGGATATATTTCAACTGGTCTACCTGAGAAACCAACTGTACCTCATGGTGCTGCAAGTAGTGCCGTAATTACTGTACGGCAAATACGAGCGCCAGGCAGCTCTTCTCGATGGGGGAATACCTAACTTCCGCATCGAGGAGCATGCGACTGAGGTAATAGAGGCTATTCTCTATTCCCTCGTTGTACTTCTGGGCGAGAAGGGCACACAGGGACCGTTCCAGGGCGGTCACATAAAGGACCAGCGGCTTTCCGGATACGGGCGGCATCAGGACCGGAGGTTGAAGCAGGTACTGCTTGATTTCCTCGAAAGAGGTCTGACACTCTTTATCCCATACATAGGTGGCACCTTTCTTCATGAGCCGAGAAAAGGGCTTACACTTGCCGGCCAGATTCGCGATGAATCGGCGTATATAGGCTAAGTGGCCTTGGAACCCTTGCAGTTCCCGGACGGTACCTGGGGGAGGCATCTGGCTAATCGCCCTGATTTTCTCTGGGTCGATCTCAATACCCCGGTATCTTACCACAAATCCAAGGAACTTTCCGGAGGTGACCCCAAAGGCACACTTCAACGGGTTCATCTTCAGGCAGCGAGACCGGAGGAAGCTGAACACTTTCTCAAGATCTTTGAGATGGTCCTGATGCTGGCGCGATTTGACAACCAAGTCGTCGACGTAGCATTCCACCAGTGTGCCGAGGATTGGCTTGAATATGCGGTGCATCGCCCGTTGATAGGTGGCACCTGCATTCTTCAGGCCGAAGGGCATGACCTGGTAGCAAAAGGTACCTTGGGGGGCCCTGAAGGCAGTGAACTCCTCATCCTCAGGGGCCATCCGAATTTGGATGTATCCGGAGTATCCATCCATGAAGGAGAGGGCTTGGAACCCTACCGTGGCATCAATCAACAGCTCTGTCACTGGAAGGGGAAAATCATCCTTCGGACAGTGGCGGTTGAGATCGCGGAAGTCGATGCAGACTCTAATCTGCCCGTTCTTCTTCCTGACCGGCACAATGTTGGCCAGCCATTTGGGGTACTGAACTTCCCTCACGAAGTTGGCTTTGATAAGCTTGTCAACATCGGCCTCAACCATGGCACCGTGGGATGGGTGCATCTTCCTGGGAGGCTGCTTGAACCCGCGATGGTTCGCCGGGAGACCAAGGCGGTGGACGGCTACCTGAGGATCTAGCCCCGGCATCTCGTCATAGCCCCAAGAGAACACATCACGGTGCTGCCTGAGAAAGTCCACGTACTGCTGCCGCTCCTCAGAGGGCATGGCGGCACTAACCAATGTGGGTCTTGGATCGGCCTCGGTTCCAAGGTTCACCTGTATTAACTCATCGACCGTGGCGGGGACGCCCTCCTCAAAGGCTGGGGGTGCGTCTTCCATATCCTCTCCGCTCGGGGAGGGATCGTCCACGGGAGAGACTGCGTTGGAAACTGCATTGGGGCTACCAGATCCTGCTGGGCCACTGGTGCTGGCGCGGGCGGTCGCGGCCATCTCATCAGGAGACTCGCGGACCGTCAAGACCATGGCGACGTCCAACCGGTGAATCGGGAGGACGTAAGCCTCATCCAGACTTGCCCAGGGATCGCTTGCAACAGCGACAGGCTCAACCTCACCTGCCAGGATCTGCTTATCCTTTCTCTTGTAATAGTCCACGTCCAGATAGAGGGCTTCACATGAGGCAAAAGGAGAGGCATCTCCTTGAAGCACGCCTACTCGACCATTAAGGGAGTATTTGAGGCATTGGTGGTATGACGAAGGAACCGCCGCGTGAAGGTGAAGCCATGGCCTGCCCATCAATGCGTTATACGCAGTGTCCTGAGAGACTACCATGAATTCGGTGTTGGCAACCAAGTCACCGAACTGGGTCTTCAAACGTATCTTGCCGACCGGGGTTTGCTCGGTGCGGTCGTACCCCTGGATCCTGAGGTCGGAGGGAATCAAGTCATCCTCAGACAACCCCAATCTCCGGAGCGTCCGAGTTGGAATCAGGTTAATCCCGGACCCCGTGTCGACAAGACAGCGCCGGACTTCAAGGCCATTGAACTGGCCAGTGACATACAGCGGACGGATATGTCCCTGTATAGGAGGGTCTTCATCCTTACCAGAGAACGAGATAACTGCCTGACATTCGGCGTCCTCGATCGTTTCGGCGTGAAAGGCCTCTGCAGCCGCAACCTCTGTCTCAAACTAGAGGGGGCTTTTCAGGGCTTCAGCGAGTGCCTCGCGCATCTCAGATGACATGCGCAGAGCCTCAAGGATGGAGAGCCTTGCTGGGATGTCGGCCAAGTGCTTCAGGACATCATACTTTTTGGCCAAGCGCGAGCCCCTGGTTGCAGGAGGTTGCTCTGCGGTTGGTGGCATGACGGGCCTTGCCGGTTGAATCGGCGGCCGACTGGTACTTGGCGCATCTCGCTGTTCACTGGTCGCAGTCCGGGAAATGGTCACCGTACTGGAGTCAGGAGGCCGGGATGGACTCGTGGCAGGGCGGAGCTGGTCGCGACGCGGCTGAGGCGGTTCTGCCTGGTCCCACACCACAAACAGTGGCGGAGGCGAATCCGTCATCCCCGGATGGGGGGGCTGCGCGCGCTGAGCTCGGTTTTGAGCCTGCTGCCTAGTCTCAGTGGCGTGCACGGCCTGGCTGGAGGTACCAACGGCTGTGCCCCGGCGACTCCTGTTGCTGCGGTTCTTCCGACGGTAGCGACGACCGGGGACACTAGGGAGGTCCACCTGGTGTTCTTCAACGTCGGGAACCGAAAAGGGATTTACCAGCTCGACGGTATTAACCGAAGCGTACCCAATACCGTCATCGGACGAATCACCCATCACCGGGCGGGTCCGAGGAGGGACCCCCATCTCCGGGGGCATGAAATCGCCGAGAGTGCGGGATAGTGGCGGAACCGGCGGGGCGCGCTCTTCCTTCTTGCGCTGCCGCCGTTTGCTCCTCTTGGAAGAGGCAGGCTGGGACGACGATGCCGAAGCAGCACCCGTAGGTTCTGGGGGCTCAGGCTGATTCAAGCGCGCACGGATGATTCCATGGGCGCGAATGGTCGTCTTGCGGGCCATCCAGTTATTGTACTTCTGGGATCCGCGGTCGGAGACCAGCTGCCATTCGTCCTCGTTGCCACTATCGTCATCTGATCCCACGAACACGCCCGCCACTTGTGCCGGAGCTGGGCCCAACCTGATTATATTGTTGTTAATATGGTCTTGGAGCCAATCCTTAAACACATAGCACCGCTGGATGGTGTGCCCCAGGGCCCAATGGTAGGGGCAGTAGCGGGGGTTATTCGTAAGATGTGCCTCCTTTGGCCTCCAACACTCAGGCAATCGCACAATCCTCTGCTCCAGGGCGCTCCGGAAATAACCGGGGACCTGATCCTCGTGGAATGAGTAAGTCAGGTGTCGCGGGCCCCTGGGAGCGTGGTCTTGACGAGGGGCTGGAGGGGCCGGCCGAGGAGGTGGACCCTGATTATCTCGCCTGGGTTGCGGCGGTACATTACGCGGAGGGGCCGGCCGGTTCTGAGGCTGCCGCTGCTGGGCCGGGAACTGAGCCCGTGGAGGCGGATTCCTGTGAGGCTGTGGAGCTGGCCTCGCCGGCAGCAGCTCCAATGGCCTGGGGGCCTCTATCTGGGCGACATCAGCGGGCTCAGCCCTGCTGACTCTCCTTGCAGGAATCATTGGAGGCAGCGGGTGTGCCTGGCTGGCCTGTTGCAGGGCTTCCTCAAGACGTTGAGCTTTGTCTGAGAAGTCCCTGAACCCTCCGGGGTAATTCTGAGTGATCAGGGAAGGGACCAGCTCGGTCTTGACGTTCCCGACGCACATTGTCAGCAACTGCTCCTGAGTCAATGGCATGTCAAGGGAATACGTGAGACCCTTCCATCGGGCGACGAAGTCCGCGACTCGCTCATCAGGCCTCTGCTTGCACTTGAAGAGGTCTGCGATACTTGTCTTCCGGGTCGTGGAACTGAACTGGTAGAGGAACTGTCTACGGAGGTCCTCCCAGCTGGTTACCGACCCGACGGGGAGCTGGCTGTACCAGACAAATGCTGGCCCTTCCAGTGTCTGAACAAAGCAGCGAAGCTTAGCGGCCTCCTGCTGCGCCGGAGTCCCCAACATAGGCCCGCACCTCGAGTTGAAGTGGGCTAAATGCTGTGGCGGATCTCCAGTTCCGTTGAAGGGGGCGAAAGTGGGATTCCCGAATCCCGGAGGCGCCGGCATGTCATCCACCCATGCTGGGTAGGGCTTGCCGTCCGGTGGGATCGCCACCTGCCGAGTCTCCAAGGCTTCCAAGCGGGCAATGAGTGCCGCCATCGGATCGTCCGGACATGGGTTCCAGTCCTGGCGAGGATCTCTAACCACGAGCGCATTGCATGGCCCTTCAATCGGGTCGTCGACCGGGTCGTCGAACTTGGCAGCTCGTGGGATGGCGGGCGGAGCGGCCCTTGGGGCAGCGGGAGGAATCCGAGCGGGATCTCTCAGGTAGTCACGCCGCTCAGGAGGGTGTGGCGAAACATACCGCGCCCTCTTTCCATAGGCAATGGCCTCTCTCCTGTCGGCGAACACGGCGTAATCACGGTTGCCCGGGAGAGTCTCATCGAGGAGCGGTTGTTCCGGTCCCTGCGGTCCTGGCCTGGGATCACCGTAGTCAGGCCGCCGTTCTGCAGCGCGCTCGGCGAGGAGCTGGTCAACCAGCTTCTTCTGTTCGGCGAGCTGCTGACGTAGCATAGCCTTCTCGAGATCCTCCTCTGCCCTCTGCATGGAGGCAGATGGGTCGGCGGGCCTTATAGCCTCGCTGTGCTCTTTTCCTTTGCTGACGTTTCGGCTCAACGTCAGTGCTTCAGTGGGTGCGGGGAGCCCCAGGAGGTTCCTCTGATGACGAGTAACTCTCACCGATGGATCTGACGACGGCTTGTCTTCGGGGGGGGAAGCCCCCGTCGAGAAGTTCCAAGTCGTTCCCCTCTCCCGACAGGTCAGCCATATTGACTGTTTCTGTCCCTGGGGATATACCCTCAGGGCCACCCAGCGAATCGGGCTGTCGGCGAATCACACTGAAGCGTAGGGCAGCGTACTGCCCCCATCCACGGATATACACGTGGGGAGTGGCTTCCTCGATAACTTTGCGGAGTACTTGAAAACACTCAACGCATCGTTGTTGGAGGGCCTCGTGGTGCTCAAATGACCCGGGGTGCCGAACCGCGGGGAGCATGGCCAGGTCAATTTGACGGCACTGCTCACCAATATCCTCCAGGTGCGATTGACTCCCGGGGTATGGCATTTGTAGGCGGCGAAGACAGGAGCGAGTTTCCCGGAGAGTTCGGCGGAAGCATTCGAACTCATCCGGGGTGAGCGATTCGGGTGCATCAAAGCCCGGTCCTGCGACTGGCCAAAACTTCTCAGGGAAGTGGCCCTCTACAAGGACGGTCCAGAAGCTTCACGACTCAAACTCGGGACCCAGATCTCCTTGGTCCTCTTCCATGGCTGGGAACGGACGGGGAACTGGTAGTGGTGCCGAGGCGGGCCGTCGGGCTGACGGGCTGGCCGGCGGTGAATACGGCGAGCAGGCCGATTGGCCTCCATATCCCGGGCCACCCTCTGAGGGTGGCGGTGCCCTGGCTACCACATCACGATAGGACGGGCCGGCGAGCGAACATCCTGCCGTAGCATCGGTGCTCGCCGAGGGCGCACCAAATCGTGGTTCGACCGTCGGTCCCCAGAAAAAGCCTCCGGCTTCTCCGATCGAGACGGAAGGCACTTCCGGAGGGGCCGGTACCAACCACAATCTTGATCCTTGGGGGTCTACCAGGCCCTCGTTACTCCGGATATACCTTCGGAGAGAAGCGGGGATCACATCGATCTCGCTCTCGGGGAGCACGAGGCTGACGTGCCGCATTCCTACCCCTGCCCTTGACTGGCGGGATTGGGGAAGGGGCTCTGTCGCCGAATCGTACTCCGCCTCTGAGTCAGAGAAGCAAACCGGTCGGATCTCTGTCCGGAATTCCGTAACATTCTTCCCTCGGCGTCGACGCCTTGCCTTCCTGCCCCTGGGTGGTTCTTCGGGGCAGGGCTGATCTCTGTCCTGGCGTCCTCCGGCCGCACTGGTGCTGGGGCCAAGAGGACTGGGAACCAAGGTGCGAGGGGCACCGGGACAGATATCAAAGGGGACGCGGGGAGAGATGATTCCGGGCAGGCCTCCGGGCCGGGATCGGAAGGTGGGATGACCCATGCCTCCTGGATCGGCCACACAGAGTAGATCCTGCCGGTGAATAGCGCTACCGCGAGGTGGTCCGCGGTGGCTACTGCCAGTGCCAGAAACCGGGAGAGTCGACCCAACCTGCCTTTGGGGCGGTCGGGGCCTCGATCCAGGTCGGGCATAGGAGTTCCCCCGCTCAGGATGCGCAGAGGCCTGGCGACTGGAGCCAGGAGTGGCTTGGGCCAATGCGGCCGCTGTTGCTAGAGCCCCAAGGTGGGCATCCTCTTCCGCTCGTGCCCGACGTTGGCGTCGATACAGACGAGTCGGGATGAGCGGCGCGGGCAGGTGGAGAGCCCGCTCTTCGACTGGAGAGGCCTGGCGGCGGTGTCGTCGTGGCCTGGCGGGAGTCCTTACCGTAGATCCCTGGAGCGAATCCCGGATAGGGTGACCCCGGGCATCTTCCACCTCATCCGCATAGGGAAGGGAACTGTCAGAGCGCTCCGGGGATAAACTCCCGAAGCGATTGGACGTTGAGATAGGCAGCGGTGCCTCCCTGCGCGGCCCTCGGGGGCGGCGGTGGTGGCGAGGCGCAGCCTCCTCAAGGTCTAGGCGAGCCATTTCCCTAGTGGGGATGACTCCCTCTTCCTCGTATCTCCGCACCAGGGTGTTGATCACCCTTCTCTGGATGACCTCCGAGGGGGAGAGAGGGCGTGGTCGTCCCACAATTGCGGCTGCTGGGACGACTGTGGAACGGGCAGGACCGCGCGGAGTAGCCGCGTCGGTGTTTCCCCTATCCCTGCGCCAGTGGGCGGGTGGCGATCGGGCACTGGATCGGGCGACCTGATTTCTGAAAGCAGGGAGAAGAACCCATTAACACTGACAGGAAAAAGGAATCGACAACCAACCATTAGCGCCACGACGCCTTCTGTGGGGGGAACCCAGGCCCTCGACGTTGCGAGACGGAGTGCCCGATGTCCCTTCCCCAGCCCCTGGCGGGTAAGACTGAATGCTTGGCCGGGCAACATGCCGGTCTTCCAACACCTTTGAAAGCCATCGGCCTTCGTATCGAGGAGAAGAGATTCACGTCGGGTTCACCATTTTTCTGTTTCGGTGCGGATGTGCGTCGGGTTACGCTGTTCCGCCAGGACGCGTTCGCGCGTGCACCCGTCAACCCGAGGGGATGGGCGCGCGGCTTGTGGTCCCGCAGTCCCGCTTTCCAAGGGCGGGCGGCATTCGTCCCTTATTCAGGGGTGTCTGCTCCTTGATCGAAACCGGGATGATGGGATGTCGGCTCCTCCTTCCTTGGACGTCTCCTCAGAACTCGTCGCCTAATCCGGGTCTCCCTCATAGACTTAAGAATGTTCGTGAATCTCGTTCCCGGCGCCATATCTTCATGGACACCGGTTAATTACGCTGATTCCGCCCGGACGCTCCAAGGAGTCTGGGCGGGGCAGCAACCTGCGGTGAGAAGGCCGGGTGGCTCTGGGTGCTGGGGGCGTGTCGTAACACTGCGGCTCTGCACGTCTGTCTTCCGTCCCTAATAGGGCTTCTCGAAGGCATGATGACCTGAGGCATCCCGTACTGAGTGCGGGGAACTGTGTCACCTGAGGTTTTCCTCAGCTTCCCATGTTTAACACGGGGTATGCCGCGAGTTTAACGTCCAGCAGGGACGGCATCGGACCGATCAACACGAAAAAGTGGATCAGATGACAGAACCCCTTGCGGGGAACCTCCGACGCTGGGGCCAGCACATGGGCGGCTTCCCAAGTAACGTGGAGTGGAGTGAAGTGGCATGACCCCACCGGGACGTGGCGGCCCGGGTAAGGATCAGGATGGATGATGGAGTGAAGAGCTTGGACCCCGTAGGGGCTTCCTACGTACCGCGCGTTAGCACGGATCAAAGTCAACGTAGTTCGGGTATACAGTTTAACGTCATGCTGGACGTCGACAAGCCGACTCACGAAGAGGTCGAGGCCGCCGGGCGGAGGATTGAACCGAACCACCTCGCACAGAGGGGGATGGAACGGCCGGGTGGATCACAGTTTCACGTCATGCTGGACGATAAAAGGAGAAATGGAAAAGGGGGGGCTGTGGGGAGGCACCGTGGAGATACACACGGGCAGTCTCCCACAGGGGCGGATTCATAGGTGAATCGACGCAAGCGTGAACCCTGGAGGGGTCCACTGATGGACGAACCGACGTAAATACGACCGGGAAGACCAGGTGGCGGGCTTGGACCTCAAGAAGGCTTCCTACGTACCCTGTTTAGAAGACAGGGATAAAAGTCCACGTAGTTCATTCTGTCAGGACTTACGCACTTGAGGCAGCCCGGATGCGGCAAAACTCAGTTGGAAGGGACTTGGACCGAAAGCAGAAGACACCTCGATCCCAGTCACACCCTCTACTGGCTTCGGCAGTGGGGAGGCGCAATGGAGATACACATGTGCAGCCTCCCACGAGAAACTAGGGGTTTGTAATACCCTGCCTCCGTAGGGAAAAGCCACTCCCATTAAATCGTCCCAAAAGCGGGACAATCCCGACATCCCTGCAGAGACGAGCGGGTGGGGGCCACATCCAAACCGGGGGAGACCCTGCGTGTAGAGCACGGGATCGGATGATGCGGACGGTTTAGCGTCTTGCCAGACGAAGTACAGTTTAACGTCGTGTGTTGAGGACGAAGCGGACGGTTTAACGTCTTGCCGGACGAAGTACAGTTTAACGTCGTGTGTTGAGGACGAAGCGGACGGTTTAACGTCTTGCCGGACGAAGTACAGTTTAACGTCGTGTGTTGAGGACGAAGGTGCTTGGCAGTTTAACGTCTTACAGCGCGGACGTGGTGCAGTTTAGCGTCATGCGGGACGGATGTGCAGTTTAGCGTCTTGCGGGACGAATGCTGTACAGTTTAACGTCTTTGTAGCTTGGACGATGAAGGCTAGGCAGTTTAGCGTCGTGCAGCTTGGACGTATGCTGAACAGTTTAACGTCTTGTAGCTCGGACGAGGTACAGTTTAACGTCGTGCAGGACGTAGAAGCTGCTGATAGGCCCGTGTCACTTCGCGCGAGCCTGGAGGGCCGCACGGGAAGACAACGCACGGTGCGGGCACCCGGGATGAAGACCATCGGGCGCCACGCAGGCGGGTACCCTCAGGGGGTCAAGGGGGGCGACCCTGGCGGATTGCGCGCAAAAGAGGAGCTTTGCGCGCAAAACCGCGGGTCGGCGCGCAAAATGGCGGGCTGGCGCGCAATTGGGCCAGCGCTTCGCGCGCGGATGACTGGGATTGCGCGCACCGGGCTTCGGGTAGCGCGCGGGGGCAACGGCTCATTCTCTAACGAATGGCCACTTTGAAAATGGGAGGGTGCGCGCAATCGGGCTGGATTGCGCGCACCCGGGGGGCAATTGCGCGCAAGAGGCTTCTTTTGCGCGCAAAGGCCTTTGGGTTGAAATTTATTCAAAGGAAATGAGCCAAGGGGATTGCGCGCGAAGGCGGACCCCAAGGCTCTATTGCGCGAAAGAAAGGAGGTTACCTGAAGATCGGTATTGCGCGCGGAAGGGGTTGGATTGCGCGAACGAGCGACGCTTCGGATTCCGGCCACCTTCAAAACGTCGGGGGTCGCCTTATATTTATAGGCAACCCCGGGCGCGGAATCCGGTCTCGGGCGCGCAATTCGTTTCGCGGGCGCGGAATCAGGACCTAGCGCGCAAAGGCGCCGCGCAGGCCGCGGGCGCGCAAAATAGTGCGCCGAGCCAGCGTATTGCGCGCATCCCGGGAGGATTGCGCGCCGCGGCTCAACTTTGCGCGCGAGCCTCTGAAATTTCGCGCGAGTCCTCCGGGCCCTCCGGAACGTGCCTCTGACTCCAAATATCACTTCGCTTTCCGCATCCGGAGCTTCGTTTGGGAACAACGGACTTTTCCGGCGTCTACAATCATTCATAATAACCCAATGAATAAAATGGGTTTTACAAACATCATATCATCATAACATAATCCATATAAAATAAATGGCTATCATTTCATCATAATAAAAATAAAACCATGTAAATAATAGATACATTATAATTGAAACATAAACATACTTAATAATGTCATCTTAGATGGAAAATAGTTTTGATAAAACACTTGAAATGAATTCTTGAGGAAAATATCTGTTCTTCTTCAAAATCATTTTCTTTTCTCAAAATGCCATGAAATTTTAAAAGAAAAGGATTTTTTAGAAAATATTCATGAAATATTGTAGAAGATTTTTCATGAAAATTAGGTGTTATGAAACTGTAAAAATATGTTCATGCCGTATAAGTGAAAAAAACATTCTCCTCATACTTTTTTCGGAAAAGTCAAAAAGTTTCATGTATGGTAAAAAAAAGAAGGATTACTTCCATAACAAAAAGTAACAGTCAAAGAGGGGTAAACATGACATTAAACATACATGGAATAATATTGACCACATTATGAATTTTTTTTATAGACATGGATGAAAAATATAACCCTAGTAAATACATACATATAAGCAATCTCAGATAAAAATGAGATTTTAAAAATTATCCCTTACCTTAGGTCCAATTTCATCCATACGTGTCCGAAAATATTGTATATTGGGTTTAGAAATATTATTATCTTGTAACAGAACCATAATAATATTTACGATATCATATATGATTTATTTATGACTTTATATTACCTGTTCTTTTGTCAATTCCATGTTAAAGCAGTGTTTTGGGTAAAATCGTTTCATTTATCGTACATGTTTGGACTTGTTGTTCTTGATATTATTATTACCTATATCATGATTTACTTACTTCTAGAATGTAAATCCGGATTTATATATCATATATATATTCAGTATATATATATATATAATATAGATAAATGAAATTAAATACACCGTTCATGGAGACGGTTGGACGTATGTACGCATGAACGTTGTTTTCCTTTCCTTATTGGCTTGAATTAAAGTAAGTAGATGACACACACACACATATATATATATACATAAATACAGTAGCTTTAATATGTCATATATTTCATTATATATACTTTATAATCATTCTTGAATGGTTAACATGGAGAATGAATGTCATCGCGTCGTGGAGACGGTAATTCGTACGTACGCACGAGCGATGATATCGTTCCCATAATTATTGAATGGAATTAGAGTGGATGATATAATATCTCAAAATCAGTATGATGTTATTATAACCACATATAGTTATTCTTTACACCATTATACCCATCCAAGTAAGGAGGTGGTGGAAAAACAGATTACACCATGGTGTGGAGACGGTATTCCGTACGTACGCACGCGCAGTGATTTCATTTTCTGTAGGATGGATAGAAGGTTAAATGGGGTTGTTTCATATTTACAATAACATATCATTATATTAGTGATACTGATGTTATTATTTTATAATTAAACAACTAAAGAAGAATAAGTTCAAGAAGAAAGAAACTTGAAAGAATCGGAAGAAGAGATTACCTCTTCTACGACACACCTCTTTTAAGCTTCCTCTTAAGGCACTACAGTTGGTCTTTTGAGGAGACCAGAACCTATATAATGTTTCTAGGGAAGTTGAGAAGGGAAATGTGCAGGGTTTGGACGAGATTTAAGGCTCAAAATTGTGTAAAGTGAAGAGGGAGGAGGTTCCCTTTTATAAGGGAAGAGAGGGGCACTTTAGGAAGAAACTTAAAATAATATTTTATAATAAAGTCATATTCGGTTTATAATTGCTCCAAAGTAAATTATTTAGAATATAATGTTGGGATGGGTCGAAATACTCTCAACCAATAAGTTTTAGACAAGTTTAGGCTAATTTTTTAACCTTATCATTTAGATTTAACTCTAAGTTAAATAATTTTACTTTTACCGTGTCTTCTTGTTTTCTTACACTATATGGTTAATAAACATACTATAACAAGACAAACGAACCCCAAGGGGTTCATTATTAATATATATAACCTTATATAAGTAATTTGGATGAACCTAATATTTTTAGGAATAGAATAACAATTAATAATATAATATTTGTTTTAAAACTATTTTATGTCACCTTTGACACTATTTGGTAATTGATTTTTGTAAAAATTATAAAAGATTTATTAGTTCTAAAAAAGTTAATTTAATCAATAATAACATGTAATATTAACCTAAAAAATTATTTTAATTTATAAAAAGCCTCAAATTACATTTCTTTGGGTATTTATAACATCAATTATGTTAATATTTCATTAATAAGGTAATTATTGTGTCATCATTGTGTCATAAATAAATTAAATTATTTAATGTATAAAATTTATAAATAAAATACCATCATGTATGAATTTTTTTATATTTATAATGAATATTTATAATCTAATTGATCTTATGTATAACGCTATGTTAAAAATGTTTTAGTTATTAAACCTTGATTTTAACTATTTTAACTCTTCTTTAAATAAAATAATAATAAGTGTCCTAATCTAATACAAGTGGACCTAAAGGGTAATATTTTATTCCTAAGGTTGTTTTTGGTTGAATTAAACTTATCCAATAGAATTAGGACATGTGTTAGGTTAATAATAATATCATTTTTACACTTAATTACCCTATTTACTTTTAACCGTGGTAAATAAAAGTAAAATGTTACTATTCACCAAAAATTATTTTTATCTTATTAAACAAAATTTTAAACCTTGATATTAACCGTGTGTCTTGTATTTTTGATATTCCACTCAGATAAGTGGTAAAATTATGTTTTATGTAAATTTTCAAATTCTCCTAGGAGGTGGGTAAAAGACAGTGAGAAGTTCAATAAAATTTTTATATATCTAAAATTATTATAAAATTACCCCAATGAATTAAATTGACCTTATATAGGTATTATGTATCAATTTTGACCTAAAATAAATTTAAATAAAATAAATAATTATTTAAATAAAAAGTCGGTTTTCAAATAGTAACATAGTGTTTTCACTATTCATCAAAAATTGAATGTTTTCAGAAAAATACAAAAAATTCACCCTAGGATAATTTTGATATTCTGAATCCAAAAATGAGGACCATTTTGGAAGATAAAATTTATAAAATTTCAAAAAGTGGGTATTACTATTTATAACAGCTATTTCATACTAATATTATAATAATATCTCGTTTAGTGAAACTCGGTATTGCGTACTACACACGCTATCGAAGAAGATATTGATTGCGTGTAATGCAAGACAAGTCAGGGATGTGTGTAGTGAAAGCTCCGTTTGGTGTTTTGTATAACATAATGAAAAATTATTTCATTTATACATTAAACAAAATCTATACTGAACGTTGCGTAGAATAATTTTCAAAAAACGAACTTGAAATTGTGTGTAACACGAGCCAAGAATAGTGTTGCGTATACTGCAAGCTAATACGGTGTTGCGTATAGTACAAGCTAAACTTGGTTTAGTGTATAATAGAAGGCAACACAGAAATTAAAAATAATATATCTCATAAAATCTCGGGGTGTTACACCAAGAGCACTTCGAGGCAGCGATGCAGTATGGGTGGTTCTCTATAGGTTGACCAAGGTTGCACACCTCTTACCAATATGAGAGAACATTATTCTTGATGAGTTTGGAAGGATGTATATCTGGGATATTGTGCGACTTCATGGTGTACATCGTTCTATTGTCCTAAATAAGGATCCCCACTTTACTTCACGGTTATGGCAAGGGTTTCAAATATCACTGGGTTCACAGGTACTTCTGAGTACTGCATATCACCCTCAGACCGATGGGAAATCCAAGAGAACTATACAAGTGTTAGAGGATATGTTGTGGGCCTGTATCCTTGATTTTGGAGGTTCTTGGGAGGATCATTCACCTCTGGTTTATTTTACCTATAATAACAGCTTCCAGAAGACAATTCAAATGGCTCCGTATGAGGCCCTCTATGGAAGGTCCTGTAGTTCACCTTTATGTTGGCACGAAGTAGGTGAAGAATCAATTTTGAGCACGTTCAGTTGACTAAGAAGAGTATGAATATAGCTCAGTACAGACAAAAGTCCTATATGGATCATCGCCGCAGACCTATAAAGTTTGAGGAGGGACATCGAGTCTTTCTTCGTGTTTCCCCAATGTGGGGTCATAGGTGGATCAAGAGGCAGGGGAAGTAATCACTGAGATATGTCAGGCCATTCAGGATTGTAGAGAGATTCGGGCCGGTAGCCTATCGGTTACGGCTACCTCAGAGGTACCGTTCCATGTAAGACATTTTCCATGTATCTCATCTCCGACAATATCATCGAGACCCGTCTCATTATTTTGACCCTGACGACATCAAGCTTGAAACTGATTCATCCATTACGGAGAATCTGATTTGTATCATCGAAAATAGCATGAATGTCCTTTGAGGAATGTCAGTCCCTCTGGTTTGGGTGTTTTGGCAACACAGGGGTGTTCAGGATGAGACCCGGGAGCGAGAGACAGATGTGCGTGCGCAGTGGCCGAAACTTTTCTCTGGTGACGTTCCACTAACCTTATAAGGGAAACTCGGGGATGAGTTGTCTTAAGGAGGGGAGGCTGTAACATCCCGAAATTAATCAGGCATGAACCATTTTTATTTTATTTCAGTATAATTAACTATGCGACCCGGGGTGCTTGCATGCGCACCTCGTTCAGGTCCTGGGAAACTTTTTAATTAATTTAAATAACCGTAGGCTTTTAATGAAAAATGTTATGTTTCACGTTAGTGCAATGTTCAGGATTTTAATTAATAAATTAAGAATATAATATAGTAATAAGTTATTTAAAGAAGACTTAAAATAAATCAAGAAAGGATAAAAATAAATTTTGAAATAAAATAAAATGGGGGCTAAGGGAAAAATAAAAATAATTAAAATTGGGGATTTGTATTTTAAATTATTTTTATCTTTTTTTCCTTTCCATCCTCGTATTTTATTTTATTCTTTTATTTTATTTCCATTTTTCCTTATCTTTTATTTCTCCCTTATTTTTTTTATTTTATTTTTCTCTATTTCGTTTTTTTTTCTCCTCTTCTATCTCCCTCTCCCTTCCCTCACGCCGCACCTCCCTTCCCCCTAGGTGGCGCACCCCTCCCACCCCCTTTAGAAGGTCTTAGCTCATCCATCTATCATCTGATCTCCTCACCGTTAGGTGTGCAGCAAACCTTAGGGAAAGGATAACCTTGATCAAGTAGAATTGTTCGATTCCGTTGAGTATTCTGCTTGTAGTTTGCCACAGATGATTCTTACCATATTTTGGGGATTTTCTAAAATTATTTGTTTTCATCCATTTTAGTTCAAATCAAAGCCTACTGTAGATCTTAGATTCATATATGACTACAAGGTAGGGCGCCTAATCACTTTCCCTCTGTTTCATAGTAGTTTATAAAAACGCACCATTGTGCCGTTAGTCGGTGCCTACAGAATTTGTGCAAGTTTACCCAATTTAATTATATTAATCATTTTGACAAATTTTTTTAGCCATAATCATATTAATTTAATTTATTTGATTTGTTTCAACAAGGCTAGACACCCATTTGGGTGTGCAGACAAGGTCGGTGTATTTTCCTTTTAGTCGGGATTGTAATTTAATTAACTATAGATATTACACAACCCCTTTTTATTGTTTTTAAATTAAATAAATAGTTTTTTTGAATTTTAGCAACATGGTCAGACACCCCTTTTGGAATGCCAACATGGTCAAGGTATTTTTACGTTAGCTGGGTTATAGTTTAAATTACTACAGGTGTTTTAGAACCCTTTTTATTGTGATTAAATTAAATAAATAGTTTCTTTGAACATGAACTTGAACTGTTGGATCATTGGCACATGTTTTTCTGAACTATTTATTTTTTTAAAAAAATCATTATCTATAGATCTTTATATGATATATATATATTTCCTTGTACGTTTCTATGTTGTAATGTTAAATTTATACCTTGTGATGCATGGGTGTATCTGGTTAGTTTTTAAGCTGTGACCTTATATGTCGATTATGTCTTATCTACTTTTATGAAAACATTAATTAAATTATGGGTGGGGAAAGGTGTTGGGCCCATTTTAGTGGTCATGCTTTGACCCTCTATTCGTGACTGTTAACCTCTATGTTCTGGGGGGTGGTGTTATTGTCTTTATCGGACCAAGACTTCCAGGGGAATTCTAATACTTGTGAGTGATACCGGTTCCAAAAGGGCCCATTGGGATAAATCTGTTGGTAATGTGGCTAATCCATCCTCATATGATAATCGATACCTTTTTGTAAGATTGGGATAAACTCAGGGTAACACCATGCCTCAAGAGATACTTGGTCCTTTGAAAGATTGCCTTGGATGGGCTCAGGGGTATTGGATAAATTGATGAATGTTCCATAGTGATACCTTTAGGATGGGCTCAGACTCAAACTCTCAACTTGAACCATAATAATCATGCACTTATGATTTATATGATTTCCATTTTAGTATCTTGAGAATTGAGATATTCTTATAATATATGTAAGTTTACCTAGTTGACACATGACTTATACCCCAAGTTAAAGCAAAAGTTTGGGGTATACTTATTCCTTTTTTTACATTTCTTCTGGGTTATATATATATATACATATATATATATGTGTGTGTGTGTGTGTGTGTTCGTACATTCTGTTGACAGGTTCCCTTTTAGACTACTGGATTAGGATGAAGTAGAAGATTAGGCACAGGTGCCGTTTGGTTCCCAATCCGATGCATTTATTTCATTTCACTGAAATTAATTATCTAAAATTGTTATGTAGTAGCACATTTCATTTTTATTATTACATGAAATGGAAAGGTCTAGACACCATGGGTGCCGACCTACTGGGATATTATCTCACACCCTACTCGGGCATCGTTGACACTTGAGTAGATTACATGCACGTAGGTATTGACAAGGGGAACTTTTCTGATTCTGATGCTTGTCTGTTCATTACTGCTTAGGATGGATACTGGCATAGAGGACCGGGCCTTACTCGTGATGTATTTGTTACTTTGTGTATTTTCTTTTAGTAAACTGTGTGTTTGAGTTCTGTTTTCCATACTTCCAGTTTATACCTACATCATGGTATGAAATCTTTTTGTAAGCTTCCGCACTTGACTATTATCTTTTTATAGGATTATTTATATTGCTTCTACTGTAGGTTATTTATTCACATGCTTCCATTATTTATTATTTTTTGTTGTTTACATCCGCTGTAATATTATCTATTACCTATGAGGGTATAGTCTCCCCCACGGTCTCAAAAAGGGCCCTCGCTACTATTAGGTAGCCTATGTTGTTTGGGGAGATGCGCTTGAGGTTATATGACCCACCTGTCCAACCACCGTCTTAAAGGTGAGTCAGTTCGGGACGTTACATAAATATATATCATCCAAAATTTCTTTCTCAACTACATATAATTTATTACTCATGCACTATGTTATTTATTATCTTATTGAGATTAGATTTGTTGATGAGTAATTGGGTTACTAGAATTACCATTTATTCCATGGTTTTACTGATGAGAGTTATACAGATTCACTCATTATATTGAACCATAGAACATCTACGAAACTTGAATTGTGTCTTGAGAACCTTACCCTGAATCACTACAATGTTAATGATTATTATTCCCTATCTATTATAAAAAATTGTATACTCTCAATGGTGATGTACAAATCATTATTCATGTGATCAAAAAATCCATATTGAAAAAAAATACTCACTCTTGGGTTAATGGGGAATATTTAATGATCTATCCATTTGATTCAGATACATTCCCCTAACATGGAAATATGTTTCCCTATTTTTGATATTCCCATTAATTTATTTCCCATCATTTCAAATGGGTATCATAATGCTTATTTTATTTCTATTTCCTGACACGTCTCTTCCTATAAAATTCTCTTCATTAAACATCTTTGTATAATATGTTATAAAAGTTTACACAATCTTCAAGAAAAAATACTACCTCAAACATCATTCAAAAATTTATTCCATTAAGGAAACACATGTAATTCCATATCATAATTTATCCCAAATATCTAAACCCCATAACATGAGAAATATATCCTCTTGCAGGTATAATAGAAATATTAATTGTTTTCACTTTTTGTGCCTAGAGAAATTAATGATTTTATTATTTCAATTTACCCACACATCTTCTCTTTATGGTTCTAAATCACCAAGAAAGGTGGGTTGATTATTCATCCAAAATTGGATAGAATGATCCTCTTTTCTTGGATTATCCAACTTGATAACATTATCCATGGCTTAAAATTATTGTAAAATAATATAAACTAAATGTTGGTTCATCTATGCCTTAGGAGAAACCACATTCTTAGTAGTCTATTTCGGTTCCTTTCTTCAAAAACTAACCAGTGGCATTTTATATAGAAAAATAAAACCCCATTTAATCTCACTCACTATAAACTAATGTCTAATAAATTAAAAATTTTCTACAACATAGAAATCACAAAAATATATTCCCAAATTCAACATTTTCACCATTCAAAAACATTTTTTAATAGTCCACTACACTCTGTAAAAGTCATACCATTTAAAACTATTATAAAATATCAAAACCATTTGGACAAATTATAAATCAATAATCAAAATTAAATATTCACTCCTAGTGGGAATTCATTTCTTTTAATTCACGTAATGCTCATATCATTAGAAAATTATAGGGAAATATGGTAATAACTACTAAGAGTGTCTCAAAACTCTCATGTACCCAAAATCCTTAGAAACATGAGGTTAAATATTAATTATTTTGGTAAGTGTTTTTATTCTCAAAATTTCATTTTATGAAACAATTACTCTATCATACCCTCCAACCTCATGGAATAGTCATGAATGATTTTACCACAAAATGATTGGGAAATCCAATAAAAATTGTTCCAAAATGAATGATGGATTTCCTAAGTGAGATAACATTTCAATCTTCCCACTTCACTTCCATTGGAAAATGATGTGTCAAAAGTGATACTAGTCATTAGGTGACAACCCCAATACACTAATGGAAGGAAATCATTATTGATGGATTTATAAATAGTCATTGTGATTATTTTATCTTTTAAACTAAAATAAATAAAGAAAAAATACATTAATCTATCATCCACTACATTATGAATGAGATAAATGTAATAAATATAAAATTAATACCAATTGAAAACATGAAAAATTGATCGCAAGATCTATATCAGAGTACAAGGAGGTAACTAAAAACAATAAACCAAAGACAACCAAGACATCTAACTTCAACTCCCAACTAGTTCTAATGTACAACTCAACAATCTAATGCCAATGTATCATGATTAATCACTAAAGTTTTTTTATGCCTTCCCTTTAAATATTTTCTGATATAGAAAATCTATAAATGCACAGAACACCCCAATGAGGGGTTGAGTATATAATTGAGTAGGATTTCTAAAAATTCATCCCACCTCATGGCACTAAGATATTAAATGGTAGTAAAATTATATTAAAATTATTATATTAGATAATTTAGAAAAATGAAACAATTTCATTCCACAAACATTTATTTCCAATAATAACATCCAAATAATTATTTAATACCCTTAATGAAATCCCATTTTGTAAAAACCTGTTCCATCCTACATAACCATGTATGGATGATTCCATGGAACTCCCTATACTAATTAGTGGTGAGTAATTCTTTCACTATGTCATCCCTTAGGTAAATTTTTATATAGGGGAATATTTATAACCATACCCATCACACATTTAATGGGGGTACTTCTTACCCCTATATTTCTTATATGCACAATGACACACACTAATAATTTATTCTAGAAACAAATACAGTCAAATTATGACAACCCATATCATTAAAATAATACATTTATTGAAAACAATTTCCAACCAATTTTACATGAATCGTATAATTTTTTTTAAATCATCATATCAAAGTTATGAAACAACTCATTTATTATACAAAACAACCAAATTTAAAAAAAACCACAAACCATCCCTAAAGGGGGTTTCCATACAACATTTAACATTAATTTCATAATTAATTTAAATAAATTAAATAAAATTTAAATCATTATGGAATTATATAATTATAGGATTCATGAGTTAATATACATACCTCAAAAACATATAAAGAAATGAAGAACAAAAAAATTATTTAAAATCATATCTTAAATATTCCCAACCCCACATTAAATATTATTTCTTACCAGAAAAAAAATATTATCTGATCATGAATGGAATTAAAAATCTGGGTTATATTCAGAACATTTTAGATCCATGAGTCCAAGAGTAGTTAGAAAAATAAAAATAAGTAAACCCACATCAAACGAGTACTTAACCGGGATCTCGGGCTCCAAATCACTATGATTCACCAATATATCACTCCATGAAAGAAGGGAAGGTTCTCCAAATCCTAATGTGGGAGATGATTTTGATTTGTGGCCTATTTAGAAAAAAAATTAAGGATTAAGATGGGGATTAAGATTAGATCCAAAAAGTCTAGTAAAATTATTAACAGTAGATCGTTTAGGTGCACAATTATTCATACTACGTGTAAATAGTGAAAAAGACACTACCTCCATAAACCACTCTCACTATTGGCTCACATTTTTTTAAAAACTATGAGAAAATCATTTGCCTCCTATCTGTCTAAAATTTCACTATTCCACCAGAGTAACCACACAGTTTGTCTTAACTGTGTTCTTTCCCAGTGACCTAAATTTCCCCTTGCATCATTTCTTCAAGGTTGTGTATGGTTTCAACTAACAATTGTAAAACTAAGAATCTCCATAAAATCTCCAAAAACATTAAAAAACTTTTAAAAACGTCCCAAACTTTAACCAAAAACTAAATATAGTTAAAATACATATACAATGTCTTAAATACCCTAATCTGTGGGTGCTACAAATTCATAACACCCTAAAAATAATTGATAATATGGTTATAGAATTCAAAATTAGAGAAGATTCACATAATGTACAAAGATCAAAAAATAATACATACACTTATATCTCAAATGAACGAGGTTCGAGATTATAATCCAATATTGATAGCCTTTAAAATCCATTAGACCTAATTAGGGTTCATGTGGAGGTGTTTGGAATATAAAACAATGGTGCATGGTTTTATCTCAGGAGAAAATAATGAAAAATCCTATAACAATATGTCATAAAAAATGTGGTAAGGGACAAGACCATGGAATTGTTGATAATATCTGTCTATAGTCACCCACATCGAAAAAACCATCTATAATAATTTTGGATGTCTCTCCCAGATCCAATTTACCATTTGAATGTTATGGTGCAACCCACATACCAAATTGGGACTGCATAAAAATTGTAAAATGAACCACTAATAACTCCACAGAAGAGATATTATTCACAATACACCCATAGAAAAAAATATAAAGGCAGAAAAACTCCTACGATGTATCTAGATTATCACAATACACACATAACTAAATTTAAAGAGGCATAAAAATTCACCACACAAATCTAAGACACATCCACCACATCAATTCCATATCCACCCTTTACATTATTCATCCCTTCTAATACATTATCAAACATCTTTTTAAAATTATCCATTATGTCCAAAAATTCTAAATTGACACCAAAACAATGTATAATCAAAATTAGATCAATTATAAGGGATCAAGAAGTACCTGAATGATTTTAACTGTATGTCACAATATTTACCATAAAAATATAGGATATATCTTTTTAGGGTTTTTCTATGACAAAGAAACATATTCACCAGGAAACTAGTCTTCTCTTGAATCAACCATGCCATAAAGCCATTTTTAATGACTCTATATATATCCTTGAATGAAAATACATACATTAGAAAACTACAATTCCTAACATGAACATAATATTAAGTAATTATTGTATAAATGTTTTTTGATATAAAATTGAATCTGTCTAAAATGATTATTCATTATTGAAAAATTAATCATAAATTTATATATTGTATTGCTCAATAATTAAAACATTCTGGATGAACATTCTAAATGAGTAGAAAATTTAGTTTTAAAAACCATCATCAAAATAATACCACATGAAAAAAATTAATTATACTATATTTAATCTATCTTAAACTAACAAAACTCCTCCATCCATTTTAACATAATAAATCATTGGTTCACTATTTATTAAAAACAATGACTCCATTTATCCTTTTCAAATAAAATCACATTTAATGTTACCCGAAAATACACATGTTGGGTGTGCATATAAATTCATATGGGTTCTCCAAAGACTCTAATTAAAAACCATGAATTACATATTAATATATAGGTGGTCAATGGATAGTTCTAAAGAATAATAAGATATAAATTTTATTATTACCTTCTGAAATAAAACATATATGTGTTCAAATTTGGAATAAGTTAATAATTAAAATTCTAAATAAAACATATCTATATTCAAAAATCACAATATTAAAGTATTAAGTATTTTAATAATAAGAAATATGTTTATAATAATTTTAATTGAACATGGATAGTGGATGGAAAAACCTAATGTTACATGGGATACCCCTATTCAATATAGATTCTACCCTTATGTGGTCTTCTGTTATGTTGTTCCTATAATCTTAATGGTTTTCTACTGATTAATAGATTCTTTTAACCTCTTCTAGGAGTGATCCTTAATGTTGTTTGTGTATTAGTTACATAAAAGGAATAAAAAATATTGTGGAATACCTAGAAAATTTCTGAGATTCAAAAAATTTCACTCAAACAAGAAGTAATTAATTCTACTTTTTGGAAGGGTCATATAGATCTCTTATCTCCATGGATGACCATAAAAAGTATCTTATAATTAAAAAACAAATTTTATGGTTCCTTCATAGTGGTTGAGGACCATAAAGATATCCATAAAAGTATTGATATGTTTTTATTTTCAATACTTTTTTCTTATAACATACATAAAGGGAGATAAGTATAGGTACAAGGATGATCATAAATCTATGATCTCTTATTATTAGAGTAACAATTATTTGAAATTATTTTTGACTTCTAATGGATTCTACCACATTATTTTGGGAATATAATAGGATATAAATTCCATTCATAATATTTTGAACCTTCATCAAAATCTTGTATTTATTTAAATCGTTTATTGGAATCTCAACAGTAATTCTATTAAATAGTGGAAACCCATGACACAATTTGTTTCATGATTAATGGTATGACTGGGGTATTCTGGTACCTAAAAACTATCATTAATACAGAATCATTCATTTCGAAATTTAAATTATTATAGTGCACTATTTTTTCATGAGTAGGATTATATTATAGGATATTAACAAACTCAATTTTGTAATCAATACTTATAGATGTGATCAAGCTCATTTATGATGAGAAAAAAATAAATGTAACAGTGGAGCATGATTTCATCCCACTATTATATGATGAATAAAAAATTTGTGGTATTCACATTCATGTTGTAGTTTGTTTTAGAAACAAAATAAAATTCAATCATATGATACTTCCAATATAGAATTATGTAAGAATAATAAATACAAGGAAATTGACTTTGAGAAAGGTGAATCCTCTAAGAAAAATGTATTTTAGAAATGGGTGAATGAAAATCATCCTTATACAAAAAATTTAAATTATGTGATCATAAGTTCTTGAGAAAATCTTATGGACGAATATTAAAATGAGAAGCCCCCCTCTTACCCTCCCATAGTGAAAAATGCCACTATAAGGACCCGATCATAAAAATGACATATTATAGTTATTTTTAAAACATGTAATTACATTCATTCCCAAATATCCTTTAGGTTTAGAGTTTTAAAAAATATAGAAAAACCATAATGTATTAATACCGTATATTATAGGAAGGAACATTAAATTTTTATCTATTTTCCTCCAAAAAACAAAGGTATTTTTATTAAAATAAATCATGGGATCTCATTTTGAAATGATTCACAATGTTACATTAATTTCATCCATGTCCCAAAAATTTAATAGACCCTATGAAAAATATTTCGAAACATGGAATGAAAAAAAATATTAGTAAGGGATACATAAAGAAGGAATGTTTCTAGTCATGTAAAATCATGAAACCCCATGAAAAAATTATCATAAATTAATACTTTTTACCCTTAAAAATTTGAAAATACAATCCTTTTAAACTGAGATAATTTCTTTATTTCTTTTTCATCACAACATTACAATAAAACCCATACAAATTATAGATAACACATTAAGATGATTTGTAAATTAGTATACATAAATTCAATATCCATGTGGTAGAATTCCACACATTTCACTCATACAAATGGTATAACCATTATGTAGACATCCCAACCAAATGCATTGGTAGTTATAAAATAACCACCCATCCTCAGTTTATCATAGAACCACCCATAAAAGTTCTAACTACCATTATATAATCATAAAATATATAATATTATAATTTTAATCATTTCACTCCTAAAATTTCAATTATAGTCATAAAAATGAATTTAATGTTATTAAAATAATCATACTATTTTTAAATTCAATTTTAAATAATAAATTACCCAAAAATAAAAAAGAGGTATTTATTTAAACAATAAATAAAATATTTAGTGGAATCCATAATATTTTCTTTATAATAAATTTATATCCATATAAATAATTAGGTAAAACAATATCATGAATATCCATATTGATGAAAATTAAGTGATTTTTAAATCAAAGTGTCCATTACAGCTTTTAATTTTTTGAATCATAATCCACATGAAGTAAATCTTATAAAATGTTATATTCATTAAATAATATTAAATTTTATACTTACATTATACATTTAAATGCTTCCATTAAATATTGCTATGAAAAATCAAATATTTTACTATTATGGGGATTGAAAGTCATACATATGAATGAGAAATGATTCAATTGTTAAATGATCATCACGGAAAGAAGGTCAATAACATTTTAATATTATAGAATGATAATAATATGATTCATGTCATATTAATCATTTAAATAGACATTTAAATATCATAAAAGTGATGTGGTGATGAAAAATTAATCACATCCTTTTGTGGAGGTGATACTTCACATGTAAACGTGAACGACATTATCATATTTACAAGCTTTAAATGGTAATATCTTAAAGGATATATTAATTTTTAAAAATTATAAATATTTTTATAAAATTTCTATAAATATTATTTCAATAATTATAACCTATCTAGAGAGACGATGATAATAATGAATTATATCGGTTCACAAGGTGGTAGTCTTCTATATGCATGAATGACTAATTATTTTCTAATTTAATGAAAGTGGATATGGATTTTGGTCTTGATATTAAAATAATATCATGAACATATATTTAGGATAATATAGACATTATTTCATCATGGTTGAATGATATTTTATGGAAGTGGAATAATAAATAAAATAGAAATAATTGATTAAAACAACACATATTATTCGAATGATCTCATTTTATTAACCCATTAAGACCACTAATGGTGGTATTATTTTTATAATAAGAGTTATAGAATGGGGGGATTGAATAATTAATGGGTTTTAGATATATGATGGGTGGTCTAATTAATATTTTCAGTGTATTGAAATCAGAAGAATATGTTCCCTTTTATAAGAGTGGAGAGGGGAACTCTTGTGATTATTCAAGATTATAAATTAATATAAAGTATAATTCTATTAAAAATTGATCCAAATTGAGTTTGTTACAATATATTACGATGATGGGAAAAAATACATTAATCTATTTATAATTAATCCGGTTTTTAAATTATATTAATCCTTATCATTTGGGTAATAAACCTTCTTTAACATTTAAAATTCTTACTATGATATCACGTAATTTACAATTACAGTATTAATACAATTATTATAAAATGATGAACAAAAAATAAATGAGTCATTTATGAAATTTTTAGACATACAGAAATCATTGGGGTGAGTTTTATAATTTTATAATTTTATTCATTTAATAAAATATTATTTATATTAAAATATCATTATGATCAATATTGACACAATTCCTTACATTACTTTTTAAAATATCATAAATACATGACAACCTCGAAAAAAATCAATTAAATCGTCCATAAAATTTCATTTGAATTTTAAAATTTATTTTATTCATTTTTATATTATATTATATTTATTTCAAAAAATTTAATATCATTGATTTGTTATTTCCATTACTAAAAAAATTACTTCGTCATCGTAGTGCGCCAAATTAATTTAATTAGTTTTGTGGGAAAATAAAGAAAATCAATAATAATTGAAATAATTTTATATTTTAAAATACAATTTATATTGGAATATATATCATATATTACTTCATATTAAACGTATTTACCTTGTTAAAAATAAAAGTATGAAACAATTGACTGTTCTATGAATAAAACACTATAAATGGAATAATATAATCCAAGTGGCTCCATGATCTTAAAAAATCGAATGAAGAATTATTTAGGTTGAAAATAACTCATCCAATAACTACATTCAACTTCAAATAGCTAAATGCTTCCTAAAACTGCTCACTCCACATGAAGGCCTTCTCTTTTCAGGTCAAGGATGTCATTAAAGATAAAATATGGGAGAAGTTGGGTATGATCTTCTAGTGAAAGCCTAGATAACCCAAGATGATGTGAACCTATACAACCTTTTTGGGTTCTACCTAAGAAACAACCGCTTTGACCTTATATGGGTTCATATATATCCCTTGTTGATACATCACATGTTTGAGGAAGCACACAAATTACATCCATAACATGGACTTTGACAACATTCCTTAGAGATGGTGGTGTCGGAGGACCTCCAAGATAGTCTTAAGTAGTCCGACAAACTCCTCCTCAGACCTCAAGTAGATTATGATGTCGTTGATGAACAATATAAAGAAGTGGTCCAGGTACTCATGGAAAATAGAGGTCATGAGCCCCATTAATACAACTTGTGAATTTGTGACACTAAAGGATATTCCCATGAACTCAATGTTCCCATACCTACACCTGAAAGTAATATTTGGGATGTCACATTCATTTAACCTAGACTGTTAATATCCAAACCTCAAGTCAATCTAAGAGAACCAACCTGCTCCATTTCATTGGTCAAAAATATCCTTGATTATCAAAAGGGGTAACAGTTCTTGACCGTCACCTGATTCAGTATCCGGTAACCTATGTAAAGTCTTATACAATCATCATCCTTTTTCTTGACAATGACTGGAGCACCCCATGGTGACACACATTGCTGGATAAAATCCTTCTTCATTAGGTCATCAACCTAAATATGCAAATCCCGCAACTCAGAAGGTGTCATTCTATAGGGAGCCATCAAAATCATATGGGCACTCGAATGTAAGTCGATCACGAACTAATAATCATGTCAATGAGGGAGAGTAACATCCTCTTTGGGGATGACATCCAAGAACTCATTGAAAACCATAATATCCTCAACTATCTCTGTATCTGTAGATTCTACTAACAACTCATCTAACAATGAAAGAAGAGGATCCATACTCCAGCTTCACTCCTGATAGCTCTTCTTGTCGACAAAATATACGCACTTTATGCCAATATCATAGAACAACACCCTTTTATGGAATTGGTTTATAATAGTGTGCATAGAATAAAACCAATCAATTCCTAGGATGATATCATATGGATTCATCTATAGAATAATAAGATCCCCACTAGACTAATGAATCCATAACATCATTCTACACCATCGAAAAACATCAAACAGACTTGTCTGACAACCAACTAGCATAATCAACACTCAGGGAATAGGATATCTCTCTACATATAGTCCCAAATCATGGGCTAGACGAGGTGCAACAACGGAGTGTGATTCTCTAGAATTAATCAAAGCACACACATGAGTACTAAACTGATAGATCGTAACTCAAACAACCTCTGGGCCTACTACAAATGCGACTTCTGTGGTGTGAAACTTCCCACACCCGAGTCATCTTCCCCTCGGATGTCGATCGCCTCCCTTAACACTCCCTAGTCGATGTCCCAAAGGATATAAATGAGTTATAACTCCTTTGGTACCTTCTCCCCTTGGTGGACAGGAGTTTGCTTCCCTTGGTTCTAGAAGGGTCTGACCAAAAACTGGTGCTGCTAAGGTTGGCGCTGAACCTACTCACCCCCACTGTACAATGCTAGAAATTGTCAATAGTTCCAAATATTTCCACAACTTTCATAGACAATTCACCAAAACCCTATGTCCATGGAGAATGAGAGAGTACTAGGAGATCAAAAATGGAACTTCTGTGGCCTAGTCACTGCTGGCCAAAACCTAAAATGCCTTGACTTGGAGAACAACTTTTGATGGATTTACCCTTTGACGAACTCATCTAGATATCCTCTCATGGAACATCTCCCATTGAGTGCATCCTTACAATACCTCATCCTTATTCTGAACCTCTATGTATGTCAGTAAATTTAATGGAGTGACGACATACTGAAGTGAAGGGAGGAGTGCCTCCAATAAGCATCTTACATTGTACACCTCATTCATAAAGGGATCTAGTTCAATGCGTATGTGAATTTTGAACTGGATCCTCAGTTTCCTCACCGAAATAATCACCTACTGGATGGATATTAGCTGCTGCCTCTTCTCAGCCTTCATTATGGAAGAAAGTAGTTCCTCCGGGAACTCCTTCTCAAATTCATACAACAAAACATAAGCCTCCTTCCTATCCCCATGATAAAGTGTCCTCCCCTGACTTTCTGATCCTCGCATCTGGATCACTTCCAGAGGAACCCATTACTCTATCAGAGCTCGAATAAAGATGAAAAATATCACCAAATTCTTGAGAAAACTCTTAGGCACCACGTCTGAGAAGCTTTTGTCATAATTCCCTAGAGTCTACCACTGGATGGCACGAAGAGTATTCTTCCACAGGACATTTTCCTCCTCTGAAATGTTCCACCACAGATCAAATAGGTCAACCTATAGAGCCTCTACTTCTCATATCACATATGAACAACACCTGAGATCCATAGTTGAAAAGTATTCAAGGAATTAATAATCAAAAATAGTGTGGAATTTCCTATTTAGATTCATATTAACTCATCATTTATTTTAGATTAATAAAACACAAAAAAACTACCAATAAAACAAGTCATTATGATGCATGTAACTTTCCTATGGTATCTACCCACCAATTGGTGTAGCCTCACTTCTTCGTTCAGTAGGTCCAGTTTCCTTGGATCAGATAACAGGGGGTGCTAAAATCTATTGTCCTAGTTGGTATTTCCTTTCCTATTTCACGCACCGAGGTCACCTTACATTGTTTCCATTCCATCATAGCCAATCCTCTCTATGCCAAAATCCAAACTCTATCCAAACTCTCAAACTCCCAAAAAATTTCTCTGACACCTTTTTTGTCAGGACCAGCTTACATCAAGATGAGGGAAGGGAGAAAAAAGTGACATGTGATTCCTTCATCAATAAGAAGAAGTGATAATGACCCATGGATCCCACCTTTAATAGACCTCGGTGCTGCGACTAGAACCAAGGGTGTAAAATCTCACAAAATATGAAATATATTACCCTTTTTATAGAAAATTATTGGGAGATAAGATAGAAAATACCAAGAAACTCAAATACTAAAATTAAAAGTACAACCAAAATCCTTTCCCACAAGAATGTTAAAAAAAATCTGATCCAAAGTAAAAAAAATCACCAAAGTAAAGCACCAAAAGAGAAGAGACTAAGAAGAAACAACAACTAATCCTCACGCCTGTGCTATTAAATACCATAACGTTCTTTAATGTACTCCTATGATCCTAAAAAAAGTTTTATATATGTATGGTAATCATACACGTGTACTCGTTAGGGAATCTATATCTACTCGTGAACAAGTGGGGGGAAATATTAATATCCCTGTGAGAAAATAGTATAACCTAGAAGCAAAAACCAAGGATTACTAACCATCCCAACCTCACCAAGGCACACTCACCAAATAATTCAAGTCAATTAAAGTAGTAGTATATGAACATCAATATTTGGGTACCCCACACCCCCTTACATTGCTTTACTTATCATACCTAATGGCTAAAGTATTGAAACTACCACTCTTCCCATATGATTTCCCACTTATACAACCCACCCTCACACACCATAGAATCAAACCACACATAATCCTGCCCAAAGACACCTAGGGCACAACAACCATGCCTCACACCTGAAATCACATGAGCCTCATCCTGAAGATACATGGGAAAAAACATGGCTTGCAGACACCTAGGAATTTCATCCACATAAAACGCATTTCTTAAAGGTTCATGGGATATAGTAGGACTAAATTAGTTACATCCTTCCTAGAAATGGTTAGGCAGTAAGAACTCCGAAGAGGGAGTGAGGAAGAAAGTCAATAACATGTTATCCATCCTCCCGTCAGGTTGTTTGAAAAAACACCCTCACCCATGAAATGGAGGTTTTCAACATATAGTTATCAACAAGGGTGTGGTGAATTTATAAATCACAATGAACTAAAATTTATATATGTATAGGTATGAAACATACATCCCATCCTAGGGGTCCCCACAACAGACAACCAACCTATATATAACCAAAGTTGCTACTACCCCTACATTCACATCCACAAAACAACCACTCCCAAAGCATAACTGAACCCATTTTTCACTTAAAAACTTTTAATTTATTAATTATGGAGTTCATGTTAATTTATTATAGCACTGTCGAGAAACTAACAACCACATACTTATCAAAACAATATATGAAACTAGATTTCAAAACACACTACACAGACACCCATTCATCCATTACCAACAACCGTTCTCCAAAATTATACCACAAAACCCTTCACTCACTACCTATCCCTACTTCCCCACTCTGTAACAATTACTAGATTATGTCATACTACATAAAAGTTCCTAACCATGTCTTAGTCCCACTGCCCAAATCCCTTCGATGTCCACATCAAAAAAAATACATTTTAACTTACGACAAGTCCACCCATTCAACAATCAATCAGTCTCTCAAACTGGGATACCAACACAACACTTGTACTTCCACACAGACAATGCCCAAAGAAAATACTATTAATCTAAAAACCTACTATACCCACACACACCACACCCTTATAATGGAACCAACACCTCTATCTAACCATTTACCAACAATCGTGCTCTTAAAAACAACACCACACAACTAACACAATGTTAAAAAAAATCAACAGAACACGTCAATCAAAAAAATACTATAAATAGTATTTGTATATATATATATATATATTTATATTTGGAAAAAACTATTTTTTATTCCACTTGATAAATAAGCGTGATCATATGTGGGTTTTCATCCTGGGGAATCAGTTCAATTAAACAAATGTATGTGTTTATGAATTTTTCATGTTATGGCTGATTATCACACATCATAACAATGTAAATAGGACACCACTGGTGTGTATGAAAAGTATACCAATAGCCATGATTTTTAGAAGGCATATAAACACAATAGTCTATAAGGAAAGAAGAATAAATAAAACAAAACATTTGATAAATCATTAATCCACTCCCCACAAATTATTTCATTACCCCTTCATTCTTCTTATCTATTTATTTCATTAAGAAAATATTCACCCATTACTATCATGGAATCATTATTACACCCACCCAGAATGATGCACAATTAAAGAGATATAGATTTAATCTAAACCATATGATCAACATATCGAAGTTACTCCTTCCGCAAAGAACTGGGGATCGTGCGAGCATGACTATACTCCAAGAAAACTGTCCAGGAGGGGCTCTAGCATAGGGGAACGAATCATCTAGAGAATAAATATCTATGTGAAAAAAGGGTAAATGAAAAACACACAACTAAGGGAATATCCCTAACATGATGAATTGGATCATATTTTAATGGAAAAATGGTTTCCAAAGGTATTTAATCGTGGAATCATGGTCATGATCATGTGGTTAGAGTATATCGAAGCCCCCAAAATGTTAAGATATTTAAGATATATTTAAAATTATTCACAATTATCTTTAATAATACCAAATATGGAATTAAACATGGTTCACGTTTAATAATACATAAGAGGGGTGAAACTGGAAAATTTGAAAAAAACTAAAAATACTGAACATGAGTCACCGATGTAGACCAACTGACATCTGAGCTATTAACACGACCTACCAAAGCGGAGAATCCAATGTCGACCCATAGATGCAATGACCTACCGATTCATTGACCTATAATGGAAGGACTGGCTGACTCCACAACTTATTGATTCACATGACTCACTGATGGACTCCCATATTGATGCACAAACATGCCAACACACTGACATACCAGCACACTGACATGCCGATGCACTGAATTGATAATTCACTAACATGCCAATACCGACTCCCTGAGTAACCGATGGAAAACTATAAATTTGTAAAAAACATGAGATGAGCCACTGTTTCCTCCCTAAACATGTAAAATAATATATTTCTACAAAGGATTGATCTAGGGAGATCCATTTTATTACTCCTAAGTAACTCAATATCCCTTTCAATGATCATTACATTTTTTCATAAATCTGTCCAAGAAACAATTTTTACCAAACAAAATAAAAAGTAACCATGTGGGGTTTGAACAATCCAACATTGTAAAGTCATTTTGATATAGTGAAATCCTAAATACTATGATAAAAAAAATAGAATAAATTTCCCCAATATTATTGAATATATGATAGTTACTAATAGAGTTAGATCGATTACAAATTTAATGGAAAAGATAATCTAGGATATAATATATTATATTTCATTGATGAAGTGAGGAGCTAGTATACATATAATGTTGAAAAATATGATCTTGCGTATTAAAAATTGGATAGTGGAATTTAAATATGAGAAACTATGATTTAAAATCAGAAGATACTATGGTATAATATTAGAGAAAATATTTTTCATATTCCATGTTGTATATATAGACTATGCATCATGAATGTAGTGATATAGTAAATTCATTTTTTAATACCATAATATGAACATAGTGATGAGAAAGATCATAAGTAAATGTTTCAAACGAGAGGATGATCCATGGATTTTAGAAATAGTGAACAATATATAGATTGATTTTTAAATAATTAGAGATATAATGCTAATAATTTCCAATATTAATAAAAACATTCGTGGTGGGCTCCCAAACATAGATTTCATTTAGAAGAACCATTTTGTATCTTTTAATGATTATTTTAATATCTTTAGGTAAGTCTATTTGATGATCAAAATGGTATTCACTAATGGATACTAAAATATAAATTTGTATGAATATGTTTTATAAAGATGATATATGTGGTGAAATATTCTAGTAATCAAGTGTAAATTTTATAATGAATTTCATTTTGAAATCCTTCTAAAATGGGATAATAAATTATTATCTATTTTTATATGGGTAAAATAGATAGGGGAGTCAATATAATGAATCATTTTATGTTTTATTTTTCCTTTGTTCCTTTTCTAGGGAAATGATAGAGATTCATATTTTCTATTTAAGATGTAACACATTTATTAATCCTGTAGATATTCATTGTAATTACTGATATATTTTCAATACAATTGCATTATCAGGTGGTTACAATTTTTTTTACAATGAACTATATCCATTTTAAAATGATATATTCTTATTATTTTATTTATAATTGGTAGGAAAATATTGATGTTATTTATTAGGTTAAAAGGATATCTATAAACAAAAAATTACAAGGCATGTGTGAGGAAATTTTTTCATTTTTAATGGTTGATCCTTATATTTAGATATATCTATTTCCAATTCTATATTTCAAGCTATATTTTCATATATTAATATACATAATTAATGTGATCAATCCTTGTTTTATCACTCAAAATGGTAATGAAAAGTGAAAATATTCGAATGAATCCATATTTATTTCATAGTTCATACATGATATTATTATTTTTAGTTTCATTGATATTCATTCCAAATTATATTAATTATTTACCGTATCGAATTGATTGGCCAAAGACACATTCTTAATAATAAATGATTTCCTTGAAGATATGAATGACTCTCATATTTCATTCAGGTTAGATAATAATATAATAATTAAAATGATATGTGAATGGAAAATAAAACAAATATTGGATTTTATGGGGTTTAATCTATACAAGTCGATGACATGAGTGATAATTCCAAAGAGTTATTTCTCTACAATATTGATGATTATAAAATAGATTTGGTAACAATTTCTAACAACGACTAATAATTTAATGTACCCATTATTTGATCCATAATTGAGAACCAAAGAGAATTAAATTCTTAACATGTTCATTAACCCATATGATGATTGTACCATTGAAATAAAACCTCTTAGGAATATTTAAAATAAATACTCAATACCCAGTGTAATATAATTTCTTCATTCCTAGTTATATTGAAATATAATAACCCATACATGTTATTTAATGGATGCTGAAACATTCAGAGGATCTATTAATAAAATATGGAATGATTATTTAGTAAATAATACCTAACAGTTTCAATGAAATAACCATGATGGGGATGAGATAAATATGGACAACAACTAAAATACTAAGGATTTTTATATTACGTTAAAAATGGTAATGGTTATAATGATATATATTTCATTATCATTCTAAACATTTCAAGTCAATTTACTAAATAAATCATTAAAAACAATGTAAGGGTTCCATTATTGAAAAATAATTTAACTAACATGAAAACATTATCTTAAATAACATCACTATTTTTTAAATAAAAGGATATTCAAACATTCAGTACTCAAGAAATTTCTCACAATAATTTTTAATACATCATCATTAATTTCATCACAATTGGGATTATACTAAGAATCATTTTATATTTAATAACGATAAGGGTGGAAATAATTTATTCTATTTAGGTATTAATTTATTTCAGGGCTATTGGTAAGATTTGAGTAGTATGTAACAATATACACTAAGATATATTATATATAATCAATTATCCTACCACCCTCTATATATAATTGAAGAGATTTAAAACATTTTTTCCCTATAATGGGAGGTAAAAAAGATTTCCTATTCCAATACATCATCCATTTATCTCGAAATTTTCAATTTGAGTTTCATCGTTCATAGAAAAAATGAATGTGAAAAATAGATGAACACCAGAGGTGGTAGTATCACAAGGGACCACATGATTCCCTATACTAAAAATTAACACATTTTCCAAGGGAGAGTGGGAAATATATCATCACATCCATTAATATTATTTGATAAGAACAGTTTAGGTTTAGATAAGACCATGATTTTGGGTTATCGTTTTTCAATATACCTTCATAAGGTGTTGTATGATTCCGCATTAGACATTCCATGGAAATAACAAAAGATGATATTTATCTTACATGTATTTTTTTAGGAGTTTACATTATTTTTGTTCCCATGATGTCAATATTGTATTGGATTATATATTCTTATCCTCCATTATATCTAATATTTTATGTTGTTCGTGGATATGGATTGAAACCTTAGGATATCCAACATAGGGATTTGGTTGATTAGAAGATGACATGGTATTGATTAGAAGGAAAATAAAATTTAACTATTAGGGGTCTCTATATAGATGATATATGAGGTATTGATATTTTTGTGAGTTAATATTCATCAATGATAATATAGAAACAAGATTCTATTATCACGATGTATTCTATGAGGATGATCATTTTAAAATTTTCATTTTCAAATGATTCAACAGACCCATAGAGTTATTATCCTGTATTACTATTTTTTTCATTAAAGGAATATGATGTCTCATCATGGTTATAAATGATCATAGATTATGGGGAAGGATTTTGGATATATTAAATTTAAATTTATAGGGTTTATTATGTTTATAACATCTTTTAAAATTTAGATGTCCATATTTTGAACCTCAGTGATAATGGTTGTAATACTCTTCCAAGAATTCTTAATGAAATCATTATTTCAAGAGGAGGATGTTGGGGGATCATGGGAAACACAAACTATAACTTCATTTTCATATATCAATTTTCTTCCTCCATAACCAAATCAACCCATTAGTTTTTAAGTGGAAACCTAAAATAAAATTGATAAGGTATATAATTAGTAAATTATCAACATTTTTAGGGTTGATCATTTTAAAAGGCTCACCTTTATTAAATGTAAATCTATTGTATATATTTTCATTAATAACATCCTTTAATGAGATATTATGAAAATGAGAATTGATTTATTTCTAGATAAATCTATAGATTCCATTTGAATGGACAATATTTATAAAAAAACCAATAAATATGAGAATATGATCTGACTCAACCTTAGAAACTATCTTATGATACTTGTATATGAGTGTAATTATATATATATATATATAGATATTATTTAATCTATATTCTCACATATAATCATAGGGGGATTTAAGCATGACCTCCCCTTTAGGTGTGTTGAGAAAATTTCATAGGGAAATATATAAATGAATCAAGGAAAAAATATATAATAGTATTTAAGAGCACCCATATTAATCCATGAAGTTTGATTAAGATATATTTCCCATATTTTATTATATTTAAATGATTAAAAAAATATCCCACTATATTTTTTACAGATTCTTTCATTATGTTATATATTCTAAATCATATATGCATACCTGAGATCATCCAAAAAACAGTGTATGAAAAGAAAATATAATTCCCCAATGAGGAAAAAATTAATAGGTAATTATATAACCATTTTTTATTTTTTTAGATATATATTTTTCCATAATTTTCTTATTATTTGTAGAATATATCAGTAAGAAGATATTATTTTCAAATAGAGAACATTTTATTGAGGGTATCCACATTTTCCATCGTTCAGATGATTCCATTTATGGATTTCCTAATTATAGGTACTCAAGAATGATTCAATATTGAGGGATAAAAAAACCATAGATAGCATCCATTAATGAATCTATGATTCATGTATACCAATAATAATTCTAAATCCCCATTGCATGATTTGATGGATTCATGTTTGATGATATATGTAGGGAAAATAACTATGATCTATTACTCGAAGGCCACTATAGTTAAGAATTCATAAATTAAATAGAATATCAAAATTATATAGTGTATTTTTTATGAAACATATATACCTAGTAATAACCATGTTTTATTACATAATGTCCATTATTTTTAGGCATGATGCTAATATGAATTTTTGTTTGAATATTCAAAGAATCTGAAGGGAGATATAACTCCCTTGAAAAATAGAAAGATCCCATTTAACTATTATATTTGAAGTATTTCATAAGTATGATGTCACATTAGAATTATAATGTTTTTGAATATTCTATATTCCACTTCTCTATGGGTAATTATAAATTAAAAAAATAAATCATTTAAATAGAGATAACAAAAAATTATTGGTTTTAAAAGACTAATTTTTTAAAACATATTGAATAATTTATACAATTTATATCAAATAAATTATATTTTACATATTAAGGAATTTAATATTCTTCAAATCCATCGATTCACCATTCCATCAATATAAAATTAAAATATAATATATCTATGGAATACATATATCAAGGCGGTGGGAGAGTATTTATTAGATATTTATGATAATTTTAGAAGTATGGATCTCTATTATTTTCCCATTAAAATAAATCTAACTTTAAAATGAAATAAAATCTATCCTACCATACATTGTTTCATTAACCAATTAATACTTTAATAATGGTTTTCATTACATAAATAACTCAATAAATTTTATTTTATACCTATAACCCCCATAATTTTCAATCAATAAAAACATAACCAATTTTTTCAGAATCATAAATCTCAATTAATCACATAAAATTGTTATCCAATCAAAAAAATATTTTTTAATTAACACAAAATTTTCATCCCCAAATATCCATATTTTTATGGGATTACTCAACCAAATATAATTAAAATTCCTATATAGAGTCAATAATTTGTCTATATTGTAGTTATAGAATGTACATTCAATACTGTGGTTATTTTGGAATGTTATATAAATTTGGAATTAAAATTAATTTAAGAATAATAGCTGTTAAGAATATATATATTTAACACTATCCATATGAATATTATATATAATTTATAATGATAAAGTCAAATTGATTTAGTTAAAATAAGTGATAGCCTCGACATTTTATGATCTTACCATATTAATCCCATTTATGAATGATTCTATTAGAGAAAAAAAGACTACGATTTTACATTTATCAATCCAAATGAGTGATTCAAAAACAAAATCATCAGTGAAATGGTTTATGGGACAAGTTCAAGATCATTGTAATCATGACCCAACACATTTTCTCTAAACCACCACATGAAATTAATACTGCTAGACACCTTAAACATAGTTATTTTTCTAGTGTAATAGTGGGATATGTTTCTACACCCTTAATGTATGAATATTTAATTTTTATAAATTAATATTTATTTTTTTCATTTATGATTATTATTTGTTTGAAATTATTAGATAATTAGTTTGATATAATATAGATTTCGATATGATGAAATAGAAATTGTATTTATCATGGGAAATGTATAGTTTTTATTAAGATGATCCAATTAAATGAAATTAGTTTTTCTAAAATAAATAAAATTTTATTATAAATCTCATATTAAATAAGATTTATTATGGAAAAATTATAATCTAATTTTTTGAATTAAAAAATAATTTCTATAATTTTCAAAATCCTGTTAATGTAAAAAACAATTTTTTATACTTTTAGGATATAATCATATTTTTTATTAAAAATTAAATTTGGAATAAATATATATGTTGTATAATGAAAACATAATGAAATAAAATTTAATTAATATATACCATTTAGTGGTTCCATTTCATAATATATTTTTCTTATTTAAATAAATTATTTTTAATGTTATTTTCGTTTTTTATCCTTTTTGAGTCTATAAAAATCAGTATATTATATTAATGTTATAAAATCAATTAGTTATAAACATGAATCACATGCACGTAAAAAGGGTTAATATTTGAAAGAGATATAATCTATATATAGTTAAATTATGTAAAAAAACGTTGTCAGAATCCATGGGAAAAACCATGGGAGGCATTGTGTTTTTAATACATCATTATATAAAGTCCAAAAGAGAAATTTGGAAAATAATAAAAACAACCCATCAATTTTCTATATAAAATGAAACATTATCCCATTAATATTCACTAAAAACCATATAGGAATACTATACTCTACCCTTACATCTCTATATACCTCTAATTGTCCCATCTATTTCACTTAATTCTCCTTCCATGAATTTGTAATCATCCTCTCAAGCTAAGGGATCCTTTATTTCTCCTCTTAACTCAAGAAGTGTCTTTTCTGTTTCCCTTTAAATTCCCAATTTACCATGTTTTATATAGTTAATATATATACTTATAAATTTCATTATGATATCAATGTTAACATATAATCCTATAACATTTATTAATCCATACCATGAATCATTGAGTTCCCTTGTTATGTTGTGGAAATGAAACATCAATTTTCTCTACCAAACTATTTCTTAAAAAAATACCAACACCATTTCCAATCAATGATATTAATTTAAATAAAAAAATAATTAACGTAATGGGGAATTCATGTGTGTATCACACACTACATAATAATGGGATTAAATTTGATGAAATGTGTCAATATATTAAATGATTTATATAGAAAACCAATGAATTTATATCATAAGAATATAAAAGGAGGTCCCAATATTATATATCCATATAATTTGTTGGTTAATGTTTTGATCTTTTGATATTCCATATATGGTATGTGTGTTTTTTTCATTGAGCCCAATATTTTTTTAATGGAGTTTATCCTTGTATTTTTATAATTCTATGTTTTATATTTTTCAATGATCATGAGTTTCTATTATGTTATCATTATATATGTTACTTTGATATTCATTTTTATTAATATCACCACTTTTATATCCCTTTTAAATTTATATTGAAAATAATTTCATACATTATTCATGTAATTTTTTGTTTATTAACATACTGGGAATTGTAGCTCACAACATTCGTAAGTACATCCCCAGGTTATCATGTGAGGTTTTAGAGGATAAATGATAACTTAGGGGAATGTTAAAGGAGATTAAAACAATGTGGTTTTATTTCTATTTCATGTATCTATTATATGTATCTAATTCACAAATTACAAAAGGATTCATGACCTTGATTTATTGAAATATGTTTACATATATATGATGATTCATGAAATGTTTTTTTTTAAAAATATATGTTTTCATATATTGAAATTACATATTCCCCATACATTACAACATAAGGAATCAATATTCAATTTTGATAACTCCTTGAAAAATTCAATAATTAAGATATCTAGAATAATTATATATAACACATCATTAACTGATAAACAGTAATCATGAATTAATGAAACATATAACATATACTATGTATATGAATAAAAAATGTGTCTTCACACTACATCAACAACACTTCAATAATTGAAATGATGCTATAATTAAATTTGAAAAATTAATATAAATATTGTTTCTATATTTGTCTATGTCTTTGTCATGGTTGGAGGTGTTTTTGAAAAAACATTATAACTCTATTGGTGGGTGTTTCCCATCTAATGTTATAAAAAATTCTAAAACTAGTCAGTCTACACTATCTTTTATTTTTTTTAGAGATATATTTGGAAACAATATTATTTTATAACCCCAAATTTTATAAATATTGATTATTTTATATTATCAATGTGATGTCCCCACCATAATATGTGTTCTATATTTTGATATGATGGAATAAATTCTTTCAAAAAACACGAATAAAATTTTCAATTCATCACTCAATCATTAGTCAAATGCATACTTTGTGGATTGAATATAGGGTAGTCTAACATAGTTAATTCATTAAATTTTCACACGAAAAATTTTATGACAGACCATAATTTATGAGAATAAATGACATATTTTATAGAGTTACCTTTGAGTTATAATTTTTTAAGAACTCAATAACTTTATAATTAATAAGGGGAGGTGTCATTTGTAAAGACTCGGAAATTTCAAGGAATTTTTTTTTTCTTAATTTTCTTTGGAATTTTAGAAGAACACAGTTTCTGACAGCGCCTGATTCCGAGCCCCGGTGTGCCCGGAATCAATTTCCGAAGTTTAGCTCGGGTACGTTCAGTGAACGAACGAGCGGGTTTTTCTAACTTCTGAACCGGTGCTCGGAATCAAATTACGAGGGCACCGATGGAATCGCAGCGCCTGTTTTTGCTTAGAAACGCCTTTTCTGGAGTTGTGTTTTCTCGGGTGTGGTTTTTAATTTTTGGGGGTTATGTGAAGAAAATAAAATAAAGTGGTGCGGCAACTTTATTTTATTTCACTTAAATCCACTTAAAGCTACTTAAGCCGAGTTGAAGCGGATAGGGTGAAATCCAAAATATCCTACCCTCTTGGTAGGATATTTTTGATGTGGGGCCCGCACGAGCCTCACCGTTTCTTTTCCTCTATGTAACGCACCCGCGAAACCTCCTCATTAATGAAAGTCAACCGTACATTTTTCTGGTTAAGAAACGCCCCAATTAATTGGGCAGTTAAATCGTTACAATTAATTCAACGAATTAATTGTTCATTTCTTATCTTTTGAATTTCAAAAGCTTCGGTCAATAATAAAATAAGGGTTGAACTTATTTTATTTAGTTGGACTTGTGGGATGGAGATAATTTGGGAGGAAAGCGTTCTTCTTCGACGAAGAACGTGAAGAACACGAAGAACGCGAGGAACGCTCCGACCTCCGACGAAGAACGCCAAACCCTCGAAGATCGACGACGTGACATCGTGTACCACGACGTCAATGACACTTCTTCCGTGATTCTCCCTCCGCGACGCTTCTTCCACGAAGAACCAACCCCGCGACAACCTTCGATCGACAACGACAAGGTAGGGGGTAGCGCTCCTTTTTAATTATTTTGGTTTATAACATCAACATGGATTTAATTATTATAATTAAATCTGTATGTTCTCGATCCTCAGAGTTCATCGACGCGACGCCGAGTACCGCACGACAGCGATGCGGCGACCCATTCTTCCGTGACGGTCGATCTCGCATCCGACGATGAAGTTAAGGTAGGGGTTTTGTTTTTGAAATGAATTTATTTTCGTGGTTGTTTCCTCCTAAAAACAAAGAACCTGAATCAAGTGCAATTTTAATTTATTAAAATTGTTTTTTGTTTGTTTTCCATGTGTGGATTATTTTCTTCCCGATTGTTATCACCTAACGCGGAGGGTGCGGGCCAAACAAACACGGCCCGACAACCCTCCGCAGTTCTTCGTTGATGTGCGGATTGGCGGGCGACGACAAAACTTGCCGCATGGGTGATTCGTTGATTTTGCAGTGAAGAACGAGACTCGGGAGGAGCTACGGCGCAGAAGGAAATGAAATCGGACCACCGGAGCAACTCCAGTGGCCCGCGGAACCCACAGGCGGCGCGCCGCGGGACAGAGCCGCCACGGCTGAGGCCGCGCCGGCGGCGGCACCAGCAGACCCGCGGCCGTGCGGGTCCGGCACACACGGGACGCGGCTTTGCCGCGTCCGCTGATCCAGTGCGGCCCCACGCGGGGTCGCGGCACCTTCATCCCGCGGGGGAAGCGCCCCGTAGCTCCCTCGCTCGGCCGCTCGGCCGAGCCGAGCCAGGCCGAGCCGACCCACCGGCCGGGTCGTGCCCAACCAGGTCCGACCCGGACCCGGGTCGGGTCGACCCGGTTCGGGCCGACCCAGGGGGGTCGGGCAGGGTCGGTCCGGGCCCAGACCCCCCGTCTTCAGACTGTTTTCGGTATTTTACCCGTATCATGAGCTAAGTGCCTCCGAACGACACGCCGTCAGTGGCGATGCGATCCTTGGATCGAGACGGTCGTTTCGGTATATCACACTCAATATTTCGAAATACTTTGGGTTCGGCCGGGTTTGTTCGGATACGAAACCAACCGGGCCCTCGGAGCGGAAACACTTATATCTTGAGCTCCGGACGTCCGATTGACGTGCCTTAGACTTTGATGGATTCCTCTAAGTGAGACGGATCTTTTGGCTTACTCCGCACGAGGTTTGGATGTTGTCGGAGTGCGGTCGGGTTGGTTCGCTCATGAAATCCAACCGGGCCCCTGGAACGAAAAGGCCAATAACTCACAGACCGGACATCCGATTGACGCGTCGTCTATCTCGTTGAATTTCTCTTTATGAGACGGAACTTTTGGCATACTTCGCCCGACTTTTGGATACAGTTGGATAGTGGCCGGATTGGATTGTACCCGAAATCCAACCGGGCCCCTGGAACGGAAAAGCTGATATCTTTCAGACCGGACGTCCGTTTGACAAACCGTCAGCGGCGTTGGTGATCTTGTTGAGAAACGGTTCCTATGAGTATAACCTATGAGAGTTCGGGGTACAGTTGAGATACGACCGGATTGGTTCGCACACGAAACCAACAGGGCCCCTGGGACGAAAAGGCTAATAACTCACAGACCGGGCGTCCGATTGACGCGCCATCCGTTGCGTTGAGACCCCTATGATGAGGCGGTCCTTTGAGATACTTCTGCGTGGTACTTTGGGATACTTGGAGTATCAACCTGTAGCTCGTGGAGCAGACCCTCCCGGAGACGAGCGTGCGGAGTACGGAGATCGTGTAGCCGACTGAGACCTGACGACTGCTTGACTGACTCGACTTGGAGTGAGTCGACTAGCCCAATGGACGGAGCACTACTTTGTGAGGTGAAGAACCATGGCGGACGGAGCACTACTTTGTGAGGTGAAGAACCATGGCGGACGGAGCACTACCTGTGTGACAGTGCAGACCCATGGTACTCGTCCGGAGAGTACCTCAGCAGGCTACAAGGGGGTGTGCACTACTGTGTTTGGGTGGCATACCCCGACGGGAAGCACTACTGTGTCTGGGTGGCTGACCCGCGGTACTCGACAGGAGGAGTACCTCAGCAGTCTTAGGTTAGTGAGCAGTACCTCAGAGTCGTGACAGGACCACTGTACACTCCAGAGACGGAGCTCTTCAGCAGTTACGGTTTCGATAATGAAAATCCTGGTTTGTGCTGAGACTTTTGACCTTTGTGTTTACCTCATGATTGAGATAGGTCACTTGATAACTTAGGTATATGTATGGGCAAATACCTGGGTAGTGGTTATCCGTTGATTTCATGATCTTGGTGTTTTCCTCATGATTGAGATGGGTTACTTGATAACTTAGGTATATGCATGGGCATATACCTAAGTAGAGGTTATCTATTGAGATCTTCTTTGTGGTTATCTTTGTTGGTTTTTAGTGAGACCTTGAGGGTCTCGGGGTCCCTACTGAGTATCATTATACTCACCCCTGCACGGGCTATGCCCGCACCTTGTTGTGTTGGTTGTAGACGACGGGCAGTGCTGACGGAGGCCGAGTGTTTGAGGACTGGACGGTACCCGGAGGTGGACTACAGGACGAGTCAGTATCCAGAGGTGGACTTCACGACGGGACGACACTCGGAGGAGGTTGACGGGTGAGGGCGTTGTGGAGGCTATCTGTACCTACCCTTCAGGTAGGATCCGTGGTGGACGATCCAAGAGCTGCACTATCTGTACCTACCCTTCAGGTAGGATCCGAGGAGGACGACCCAGGAGCCGTTTCCGTCCCTCCAACCGTTGTCTTTTTCTGTTGTACTTTGTTCAGTTGTGGTTGTACCTTCTTTTGGGTTTGTATTCTGGCCCATTTACCATTCAACACTTCTCTTTGTACTTAGTGTTTTACTTCCGCTTGTACTTTGTGGTGTTTTGTTTACTTTTATAAAGGAAATGCCTTCTCAGTTATCGGAATTTATGCCTTTGGTGCTAGTCGCTAGCCCCTGGCCTATGGAAGGCGGGCTTGGGGTAGTCACAACACGGGCCCTGAGGACGGGTCGTGACAAATTGGTATCAGAGGAGTCGGTTCTACCGCAGAACTTATAACTCTGATATTTTCTTTCTGTGAAGCAATAGTGTTAAGAGTACCGAGTGTGGTTTTCAGTTCAGGGAGTCCAGTGTTGGTGCGGGCGGCCGACGTATCCATACACCAGGACCCTGACAACTGATTTCCGACTTTGTGCACAAAAACACTGATTGCGTGTGTGTTTCCAGAAGTTTTATTTAAATATCAGCTCAAACTAGGTCAGCTCACCAGGTATAATCTTTTGACCATGTCACGTTGTTTCTTTCAGGATGCCTTTTCTCAGACAACCAGCTACAGCCCAGAGGGATGTGCGTACTGACAGCCTGTCAAGCGACGAGGCTTCGGTACAGGGCCCTCTTGCAGTTGAGGCACCAGCGGAGGCACCAGCGGTACTACCATATGTTGGGCCACCGATGCCACCAGCCCCAGCAATAGGCGATGCATGCCACTTGAGTGCGCTGCACGAGTTCCAGCGCCAGATGCCACCCAGGTTCCAGGGATAGACGGACCCGCAGTCAGCTGAGGATTGGCTTGAGGCTATGAGAAGAGTCTTCAGGCTAGTGGGGACGCCGAAAGACTTCATGGTGAGCTTTGCTGCCAGCCTCCTTTAGGCAGCATCAGGTAGTTGGTGGAGCCACTTGTTCCAGTTTTGCGATGGGATGACCTTCGCATGGGAAGACATCGAGACCTTCTTCAGGGTGGAGTTTGTGCCAGTAGCTCTACACCCCAAGCGTGTATAGGAGCTTCTGCCTTTTCCGCGTGTTTTTCTATCAGTAGCCGAGTCATCTATGGGTAGTAGACAGATGATGCAGAGGTCCAGGAGGAATAGAACAGTAGTTGGACGATCTCGGGTTTTAGGACTGGTGGTGCAGGGCACCCGGGGTGGGGTCAGAGCCAGGCATGCCAGAAACAGACAGTGTTACTCATGCGGCGGGAAGGGTCACCTGGAACGTGACTGTCCGACTCCTCGTACAGTTGATCCACAGGCTTTGGAGGAGCCACCGAGGAAGAAGCAGCGGCGGGTGCTTGAGCAACAGCCGAGCAGTGTACAAGTCAGTAGAGCTCCGGGAGCAGGTGGACAGGAGAGGAACTGGTGGATACGTCCCTTGTACTTCTAGTTCTATGTTGTTGTTGTATTCGTGTCTTTTTACTATGAGCTGCAATAAGAAAAAGGCACTTATCTTTGATTGCTTTCCTGTCCTTTTGTTTGGTTGATACTGAGTGGTCCCGGTTATAACTGTTGACTTGACTTTCACTTTCGAGATTTCTACTGGAGGAGACCCAATGACCTCACACTGATGCCGACAGTGTGACTAGACCCTTGGAGGCGAGAGTGATAGTTGGATCTCATAGTAGTTACGTCGAGGCCTTACGACGTCATCCATGGAATGAGTGCACCCTTCATGTCAAGATTGACTGTATTAGGCAATGAGCGTGGTTCATCCAGGGGATGAGACCAAGTTTCTCTTTTTCGGAAAAGGATAAATTTTAGCAGCTCTTCCAGATCGTAGGCAAAGAAGGTGCAGATCATCCAGGAGCAAATGAAGACTGCACAGTGCAGTAAGAAATAGGAAACTGGTGACAGTCTTAGAGACTCGGGCTTGTTAAATGTTTCCAGAAGAGGAAGCTTTAAAGAGAGATGAGTTTGCGAAGTGTCAGACGTGGATGCAGAGCTAGGAGAGCAGCATGAGGTGGTGTACATCTTAACATTCTACAACCACCCGCCTTAGTTATCCCCTCCAGGCTCAGGGAGCTAGAGGTTGGAGGAAGAGTGCAGCTGCATGCGGTCAAGGTTGTGACCCAATGGCTCCAAAAAATGATTCAAGGGACAGTTTGTGTCCACTACAAGCTGCTGTAGTAACAGACGTCGATATGAATCATTCCTCGCTTTCACAAATCTTGTTCCAGACCTAGAGTTTCCGGTAAGCCGTGGACTTGACCCTCACGTTTGGAGATACCTTGGGAGGAGACTCGATAATCACACTTACACCGACGATGTGGTCAGAACCTCGAGGTGAGAGTTTCGGTTGGGATCTCTTGGTGGCAGCGTCGAGGCCTTACAATGTTGGTTTGAGTATGGACTGGGCAATCGCAGTTCATACACAAATTGACAGTATTAGGCCAAAAGGTTGTGGTTTAACTAAGACGTCGGAATGGGTTTTCCTTGGTCGATGAAAAGGAAACCCTCGGCGGCACAGGATAACTCATGCATAGGAGGGTGCGGACGATCATTCTTGAGTCGGTCAACCTCACCCTCGGGGTAGCAGTCGTTTTATGTTTCTGTTCTAAACAGGAGTTGGAGACCTCTGAGTTCGAGAATGACGATCACGTCCTTATACGAGTCTCACCTCGACGAGGTTACGGAGATGTGGCCAAGGCGGCAAGTTATCTACGAGGTTCAACGGACCTTTGTAGGTCCTTAGCTGGGTAGGCGGGGTGGTTTACCGCTTGACCCATCCACCTCAGTTGCACCAGGTGCACGACGACTTCCACGTATCTCAACTGAGGAGATACGTGCTCGACCCTTCGCATATCATCGACCATGAGGAGATGGACGATGGCAATGGAGTGTCTTTCACGGAGGTTCCAGTGGGGATCGAGGATCGACAGGAGCGGATCCTACGAGGACGATCGATTACTTGGGTGCACTTTCTCTGGAATAATGGGAACCTCCGGGTGAGCACATGGGAGTGTAAGGCTCAGATGCGTGCTCTGTACCGCTTTTGTGACCCTAGTTTGTGTTAAAGCTTTATGAGGACGTAAAGCCCTGAGGTGGGAGTAATGTAAAGACCCAGAAATTTCAAGGAAATTTTTTTTCTTAATTTTCTTTGGAATTTTACAAGAACGCAGTTTCTGACGGCGCCTGATTCCGAGGCCCGGTGTGCCCGGAATCAATTTCCGAAGTTTAGCTCAGGTACATTCAATGAACGAACGAGCGAGTTTTTCTAGCTTCTGAACCGGTGCTCGGAATCAAATTATGAGGGCACTGATAGAATCACAACACCGGTATTTGCTTAGAAACGCCTTTTCTGGAGTTGCATTTGCTTGGGTGTGGTTTTTAATTTTTGGGGGTTAAGTGAAGAAAATAAAATAAAGTGGTGCGACAACTTTATTTTATTTCACTTAAAGCCACTTAAAGATACTTAAGCTGAGTTGAAGAGGATAGGGTGCAATCCAAAATATCCTACCCTCTTGGTAGGATATTTTTGAGGTGGGGCCTAAACGAGCCTCACCGTTTCTTTTCCTCTAAGTAACGCACCCGCGAAACCTCCTCATTAATGAAAGTCAACCGTGCGTTTTTCTGGTTAAGAAACGCCCCAATTTATTGGGCAGTTAAATCGTTACAATTAATTCAACGAATTAATTGTTCATTTCTTATCTTTTGAATTTCAAAAGCTTAGGTCAGTAATAAAATAAGGGTTTAACTTATTTTATTTAGTTGGACTTGTGGCGTGGAGAGAATTTGGGAGGAAAGCGTTCTTCTAAGACGAAGAACGCGAAGAACGCGAAGAACGTGAAGAACGCGAGGAACGCTCCGACCTCCGATGAAGAACGCAAAATCCTCAAAGATTGATGATGCGACACCGTGTACCGTGACGTCAACGAAGCTTCTTCCGCGATTCTCCCTCCGCGACGCTTCTTCCACGACGAACCAACCCCGCGACAACTTTCGATCGACAACGACAAGGTAGGGGGTAGCGCTCCTTTTTAATTATTTTGGTTTATAACATCAACATGGATTTAATTATTATAATTGAATCTGTATGTTCTCGATCCTCGGAGTTCGTCGACGCGATGCCGAGTACCGCACGACAGCGATGCCCTTCCGCGACACGACGACCCTTTCTTCCGCGACGGTCGATCTCGCGTCCGACGACGAAGTTAAGGTAGGGGTTTTGTTTGTGAAATGAATTTATTTCCGCGGTTGTTTCCTTCTAAAAACAAAGAACCTGAATCAAGAGCAATATTAATTTATTAAAATTGTTTTTTGTTTGTTTTCCATGTTTGGATTATTTTCTTCCCGATTATTATTACCTATCGCGGAGGGTGCGGGCCAAACAAACATGTCCCGACAACCCTCCGCAGTTCTTCGTTGATGTGCGAATTGGCGGGTGACGACAAAACTTGCCGCAGGGGTGATTCGCTGATTCCGCAGTGAAGAACGGGACTCGGGAGGAGCTACGGCGCAGAAAGAAATGAAATCGGACCACCGGAGAAACTCCGGTGGCCCGCGGAACCCACAGGCGGCGCGGGTCGCCGGCGCGGCGGCGGCCCCAGCGGACCCACGGCCGCGCGGGTCTGGCACACACGGGACGAGGCTTTGCCGCGTCCGCTGATCCAGCGCGGCCCCACACGGGGCCGTGACACCTTCATCCCGCGGGGGCAGCACCCAGCGGCTCCCTCACTCGGCCGCTCGGCCGAGCCGACCCGCCGGCCGTGTCGCGCCCTGGTCGGTCCGGGTCACGCCCAACCGGGTCCGACCCGAACCCGGGTCGGTCCGGGCCCAGACCCCCCGTCTTCGGACAGTTTTCGGTCTTTTACCCGTATCTTGAGCTACGGGCCTCCGAACGATGCGCCGCCAGCGGCGATGCGATCCTTAGATCGAGACGGTCATTTAGGTATATCACACTCAAGGTTTCGGAATACTTTGGGTTCGGCCGGGTTGGTTCGGATACGAAACCAACCGGGCCCTTGGAGCGGAAACGCTTATATCTTGAGCTCCGGACGTCCGATTGATGTGCCGTCGACTTTGAGGGATTTATCTAAGTGAGATGGATCTTTTGGATTACTCCGCACGAGGTTTGGATGTCGTCGAAGTGCGGTCGGGTTGGTTCGCTCACGAAATCCAACCGGGCCCCTAGAACGAAAAAGCCAATAACTCACAGACCAGGCGTCCGATTGATGCGCCGTCTGTCTCGTTGAATTTATATTGATGAGACGGAACTTTTGGCATACTTCGCCCGAGTTTTGGATGTAGTTGGATAGTGTCTAGATTGGATTGTACCCGAAATCCAACCGGGCCCCTGGAACGGAAAAGATGATATCTTTCAGACCGGACGTCCGTTTGACGAACCGTCAGCGGTGTTGGTGATCTTGTCGAGAAACGTTCCCTATGAGTATACCCTATGAGAGTTCGGGGTACAGTTGAGATACGACCGGATTGGTTCGCACACGAAACCAACCGAGCTCCTGGGACAAAAAGGCTAATAACTCACAGACCGAGCGTCCGATTGACGCACCGTCTGCTGCATTGAGACCCCTATGACGAGGCGGTACTTTGAGATACTTATTCGTGGGACTTTGGGATAATTGGAGTATCGACCTGTAGCTCGTGGATCGAACCCTCCCGGAGACGAGCGTGCAGAGTATGGAGATCGTGTAGCCGACTGAGACCTGACGACTGCTTGACCGACTCGACTTGGAGTGAGTCGACTAGCCCAGTGGACGGAGCACTACTTTTTGAGGTGCAGACCCATGGCGGACGAAGCACTACCTGTGTGACAGTGAAGACCCGCGGTACTTGTCCAGAGAGTACCTCAGCGGGCTACTAGGGGGTGTGCACTACTGTGTTTGGGTGGCATACCCCGGCGGGAAGCACTACTATGTCTGGGTGGCTGACCCGCGGTACTCGACAGGAGGAGTACCTCAGCAGTCTTAGGTTAGTGAGAAGTACCTCGGAGTCATGACAGGACCACTGTACACTCCAGAGACGTAGCTCTTCAGCAGTTACGGTTTCGATAATGAAAATCCTGGTTTGAGGTGAGACTTTTGACCTTTGTGTTTACCTCATGATTGAGATGGGTCCCTTGATAACTTAGGTATATGTATGGGCATATACCTGGGTAGTGGTTATCCATTGATTTCATTATCTTGGTGTTTTCCTCATGATTGAGATGGGTTACTTGATAACATAGGTATATGCATGGGCATATACCTAAGTAGAGGTTATCTGTTGAGATCTTATTTTTGGTTATCCTTGTTGGTTTTTAGTGATACCTTAAGGGTCTCGGGGTCCCTACTGAGTATCGTTATACTAACCCCTACAGAGGCTATGCCCGCACCTCGTTGTGTTGGTTGCAGACGACGGGCAGTGCTGACGGAGGCCGAGTGTTCGAGGACTGGACGGTACCCGGAGGTGGACTACACGACGAGTCAGTATCCAGAGGTGGACTTCACGATGAGACGACACTCGGAGGAGGTTGACGAGCGAGAGAGTTTTGGAGGCTATCTGTAACTACCCTTCAGGTAGGATCCGTGGTGGACGATCCAGGAGCTGCAACATCTGTACCTACCCTTCAGGTAGGATCCGAGGAGGACGACCCAGGAGCAGCTTCCATCCCTCCAACTATTATCTTTTTCTATTGTACTTTGTTCAGTTGTGGTTGTACCTTCTTTTGGGTTTATATTCTGGCCCATTTACCTTTCATCACTTCTCTTTGTACTTAGTGTTTTACTTTTGATTGTACTCTGTGGTGTTTTGTTTACTTTTATAAAGGCAATGCGTTCCCAGTTATCGGGATTTACGCCTTTGGTGCTAGTCGCCAGCCCCTGGCCTACGGAAGGCGGGCTTGGGGTAGTCACCGAACGGGCCCCGAGGACGGTTCGTGACATCATTGGTAATAAATTATACATCTAGTATCCTATGAAATATAAAAAAATCCTAATTTTTTTAATGGATTTATTTTTTTGCAAATATTTAGAATAATTTGACATTTTTTAGTTTCCTATATTACACAAAATCCTATACTATATGGACTGACGTTTTAGTACCCCCGGTTTTAGGTATGTGGCGTTTTTTATGCATTTTATGTGTTTAAAGTGCATTGGATGAGTTGGAAAGAGGTTAGGAGAGTTTGGAATGGTTTTGGATGAGTTTGGAGGCTTTTAAAGGGGTGCATGGTTTGAGCACGGTTAGTGGAAACCGTGCGGATTTTCTAAGAAACTGTGCAGGGAAGATAGTAGTCTTTGCACGGCCTGTGCATGGTTTACTAAACCATGCAAGGAAACCGTGCAGACCCTTTCTCCCGAGGCAGTAGCATACTCATGGTTAGGGAACGGTTTTCCAAACTATGCTGGTTAACTGTGCGACCACTTAAAAATAGGGTTATAAGTTTCGGGCTCCCTCGGGCTTAACCGATTTCACTCCAAACATCCTCCTACACATGGATCACTCAGGTTCTTTGGTTCTCAATGGGTGGAGTAATTTTCCCACTTGATTTGGAAGCATTTTGAAGAGGGTTATTGGTGTTTTGAAGGCATTTTCTCCCAGGTAAGTCTTCTCTCATGGTTTCTTTGTGTCATCCTCTAGATCTACTCTTCCCTCTTTCTTGGTTTTCTATATCTACACTTTTTGTGTGTAGATATAGGGTTTTTGTTGACTTGGATTATTATTTGAAGGCTTTTGAATGTTAGGGAAGGGGATATAGAGAGGTTTCGGTGGTACGTTCGCTAGATTTTAGGTGCAGTGTCTTGTGGGTCGATTTCTCAAGAAACCTAAAGGAAGGTGTCTTCTCTCTCAACTCCACTTGGTTATAACTAGTGGTTCCTTGTTACAATTAATTTTTGTGCTGAAAATTAATTGTGAATTTTTATGAGAAATTGGTTGGAAATCTCGTGGGTGATGTTTTGGGGATTTTGGGAAAAAGTGTGTTTTATGGTGAAATGCTATTCTTGTGAATTTTAAAATGAATATTTTAAAATGGTATGATATGGTTTATTTGTTAAAATTATTGATGGAAAGTATTTTCAATAAAAGTGTTGTTTTATTGAAATTTTATTTGGCATGTAAAATGGTTTTCAATAAATGGGTGATTTATTGAAGTTGATTGATATGTAATAGAATTGGTTGATTGCATGTTGTTGTGACCTTGGTGGGTTTATGCTTGGTTTGGTTTGATTGAAATATTGTATGGAAGTGGGCGGGAAGTCTCACTATAAAAAGGGGATGGATAGTGGTCAGAAGAACCACCATATGAGGAGTGGTCGGGAAGTACCACTAGTTGTGAATGGGTGAACAGGTCCGGCGGAAGTCCCACCATTTTGATTGTTTTGGTGTGAATTGGTGAACGGGTTGGGCGGAAGTCCCACCTTTATGGTTGTTTATTGTGCATTACTTTGAAAGATGGAAGTTGTTGTGATAACGTGTAAATGATGATATGGATTGTGGCATGTTTGGTTGGCTTTCCCTCATTTTCTTGGTTTGGGTGTGATGGCTTGGTAAGGGAATGTTGGGCTTATGAAAATTGATGTACTTGTGATTTATTTTATATAAACTATTTTATATAAATGTGCTAACGGTTTTATCCTAGTGGCATGTGTAGGGAAGTCATTTGGGAAAATCCTACTATGTTTTAGTACTCACCCCCAGCTTTGGCATGTTGGTGTCTTTGCAGATGTTGTGTAACGTGACGTGGGCACAGGTAAGGAATCTCCCTCCTTTAGTGGAGCTTTGTGATCCCTTGGCGGAGCTTGGAGCTTGGAGCTTGGTGTGGAGCTGTGGTGGTGTCATGGCTGGTGGTGTTTTTTTGTTTAGTTTTTGCAGTGTACTCTGATGTTTTGTGGACATACCGGGTTGTGTTGATTTTGAGTTGTGTTGTGGAACAACTTAGTTGTCTTTTGGGAATGCATGGTTTGGCAATTTATTTGAGATGCATCATATAGTGGCTATTAGTGGATGGTTTGGTTGGTTTTGTCTTAAGGTAAAATTGTTCCCTAACGTGATCTTGAAGCCCTTGACATTTATTTCCAGCCTTTGGCGTCTTGGGAACATTGCTTAAGGAAAAGTAGCCCTCACCGCCTCTTCATGCCAATGAGGTAGGGGCATGGTGTTACAAGTGGTATCAGTTTGTTTGGTCCTTTGGAGTTGATTCTTAGATTTGGTGTTGGCATTCGATGTGTTACATTCCTTGATTCGGGATGGTAGAAAGGCATAGGAATGTCGGAACATGGAACGTATAGCTTAAAAGAACATAGCTAACCCTTTTATGCTGAAATTCAAGTTACCAGGGAGTTGGGTACATAAGTGTTTTGGAGACACTTATAGGCATTGGAGATCTCATTATCGTGGGTGTAGCCAATGAGATGAGCATGACGTGCATGGTAGAAATGACTTCCCACTAGGATGCATATTTCATTGAGGTATAATGATTTATGATGTGATATGAATGTGTGAAATTGTAATGTGAATAAATTTATATTTTGAAAATGGTTTGGTTTTCAAAAAGGTGAAACATGAAAAATGTGGAAAGGGTGGAAAGCCTTGTTGTGATAGTGTTGTGTAATGTGATTTGAAATGGGATTTTGTGATGTCTACGGAAGTGAGACTCATGGTTGTTTGTTTTCTATTTATAGAAATGGCACCAGGTAGGCGTCGTAGAGACCAACTGGAGGAGGCTGCTGAGAATGTGGTAGCACCTGAGCCTCAGGTGAACCAGCAGCAAGTGCAAAGCATACTGCAAGCCTTCCATGCTGTGGAAAGTGGAAACAAAATGGATGAACCAAGGCATGTGGATCATGCGGTTCAGTTTCAAAAGAAGAATCCACCCATCTTCAAGGGTAATTCAGACCCAGAGAGGGTAGAAGCATGGTTGAATAGAATGAATAATATCTTCATGTTCTTGGGAACACTGGTAGAGTTAAAAGTAAAGTTTGCCACGTATATGTTGGAAGATCTTGACCTTTAGTGGTGGGAGTTGGTAGTCCAAGCGGGGACAGACCAAGGTATGATGCAAGAAGGCTTTGAGGAACTGTTTAATAAAAAATTCTACCCACATACATTCAAGATTCAGAGTATGACTGATTTATTCAGTTTGAAGCAAGTCCTTATGCCTGTGACGGAGTATGCAGCTATGTTTAAGAACTTAGTGCGGTTTGCACCTGAGGTGGTGGGTAGCATGTCGTTGAAAGCAAGGATATTTGAAGCAGGGTTAAGGCAATAATTCCATTCAAAGATAGTGGTGCTGTGTATAGATGATTACATAGAGATGGTGAATAGAGCCTTAGTGGCTGAGTGGGATCTTTTGGGTGCTCCAGGAAGAGGAAGCATGGTGTTACCCATGGGGAATAGTGGGAACTCTAACGCTGGGTTCAAGAGGAAGATGGAAACTTATTCCCATGGTGGGAATATGACATATAATCTGATGACAATATTGGTACATCTTCCTACGAAGCCCCAGAGCAAGCAGGATGTTTTCAGTGTGGTTTTACGAGCCACATAAAGCGGAATTGTATGACCCAACCTAGAGCATGTAATAATTGTAAGAAGATGGGGAATTTGCAGCGTTATTGTCAGAATGCTCTAAGTTCGGGTGCGCATGACACTCCTCAAGGACCGCAGATGTCGTATGCTTCGACGAGACGGGGATAACAGCATACCCCTCATCAGAAGATTAAAGTGGGTTGTGGTGATTCTCAAAATACCATGATGCCTCAAGAGAACAATAAAGAGTAGAGTGTGGCAAGAAAACATGTGTTTGGAGCTGAGCAGGTTGTGGTGGATGATCAGTTGGGACCATCCACGGTGCGAGGTAATATTCTTTTAAATTCTACCTTTATATAAGTGCTGTTTGATACGGGTGTTTCACAATCTTTTATTGCTGCATGTGTGGTTGATTTTCTGGGTTTAAGGGTAGAAATGATTCCCTCGGTTTTGAAACATCAAAATCCTCTGGGTCAAAGAGATCGTCGAGCCTTATTTTGAAGATAATGTTGTATCGTTGTGGGAAAGGCTTAGATAGTGTGGAATTTCCCAATGCTTGAGATGGATGGGTATGATGTAATCCGGGGAATGGATTGGCTGGTGGCTTTTAAGGCCCACATCAATTGTGATGCGTGAACAATGTCTTTTAAGACACACGATGGAGTTATAAATCTCTTTAGAGGAGAGAATCATGAAAGGTAGGGTGAAACAGGTTTTTTGGCACCAGGAGTGGGTACGTTATCATATCAGTTAGCGGTTTTGTCATTGGAATTGGTAGAGGGTGTTGAGTAGAGTGTTCCTCCAACAGTGGTGGATAAGTTAATGGATGTTTTTCCTGAATAATTCTCCTGGTTACCTCCCGTAAGAGAAGTGGAGTTTACGATTGATCTCTTTCTAGGGACCAGTCCTATCTCACATCCATCTTATCAGATTGCACCAGCTGAATTGCGGGAACTGAAAATCCAGTTGGAAGTTTTAGAAAACAAAGGGTTTATCCGGCCTAGCACGTCTCCGTGGGCAGTGCCGATGTTTTTTTCTGAGAAAGGCAGATGGAACTTTGTGGCTATGTGTTAATTAACATAGACTTAACCAAGTTACAATAAAGAATAGATATCCACTTCCATGAATTGATGATTTTTTCGACCAATTGAGGGGAGCCCAGTGGTTCGCCATGATTGTCCCGAGGTTGGGATATCATCAATTGTTGGTGAGGAAGGACAATATTCCTAAAAAAGCTTTCAGAAGTAGATATGGCCATTATGAATATGTGGTTATGACCTTTGGTCTAACAAATGCACTGGAGATGTTTATGGCATTGATGAATAATATATTTCAGAGAAATCTAGATTCATTTGTGGTGGTGTTTGTAGATGACATTCTCGTGTATTCAAAGACAAGGGTAGATCATGAACAGCACTTGGCAACAGTACTGGGGATCTTGAAGGATCATCAGTTGTATGCCAAATTGTCAAAGTGTGAATTTTGGATACGGGAAGTTTGTTTTCCTGGCCATGTGATTTCTGAAAGAGGTGTTTTAGTGGATCTGGAAGTGATAGAGGATGTTATCTCGTGGAAACCACCAAAGAATGTGTTTGAGATACGAAGTTTTCTTGGTCTAGCTGGGTATTATCGGCATTTTTTCGTGATTTTTCACGTTTGGGTTCACCAATGAAAACTTTGACAAGGAAGAATGATTCATTCCAGTGGAATGAACAGTGTCAGCAGTGTTTCGATGATCTAAAGTATCGCCTTACATCAGCACCAATCTTGGTTTTTCCAGAAGCAGGAAGAGGGTACATGGTGTATTGTGATGCATCGGGGTCAGGGTTGGGATACATTCTCATGCAAGGAAATCATGTGGTTGCGTATGGCTCATAGAAGTTTAGAGTGCTTGAGAAGAACTTCCCAAATCATGATTTGGAGTTGGAAGCAGTGGTCCATTCTTTGAAAGTGTGGCACCATTATCTCTTTGGTGAGAAATTCACGGTATATACAGATCATAAGAGCTTGAAACACATTTTATCATAAAGGGATTTAAACTTGTGGAAAAGGAGATGGATGGAATATCTCCAGATGTTTTATTTTTACTTGATGTACACACTGGGTAAGGGAAATTCGGTGGAAGATGCATTAAGTAGAAAATCAAATGCCCAGGTGGTGAAAAAGGCATTGGACCAGTGGCAGTTGATGTTGGTTATAGCTGATATACGGTTGGAATGTGAGGACCAGGGCGATAGAGTGGTCTTCTTTTGACTTTTCTTGATTCCTGACTTGGTTGGCCTGGTTAAGTAGGAAAAAATATCTGATTCTGAGTGTGTGACCATGGGGTCGAGACTCAATGGTGGGGAGACCATTGAGGGTTGGAAACTGAATGAAGATTCAGTTTTGTGTTTTCAGAATCAGATGGTTGTACCATTGGTTTTTCAGGAGGATCTTCTCAGGGCGTATCATCATTCCATGTGGGATGTTCATCCTGGAATTCAGAAAATGTATAAATAGTTGAAAGCGAAGTTCTGGTGGGTTGGTATTAAAAGAAGTGTGGATGAGTTTGTTTCAAGATGCTTGACTTGTTAGCAGGTCAAGGCAGAGCATCAGATGCCAGTATGAATGTTGCAGTCTTTACCAATCCCTATTTAGAAGTGGGAGCTGATAGTGATGGATTTTGTCACTGGTCTCCCAAGAATGGTTAAAATCATGATTCCATTTTGGCGATAGCGGATCAGCTAACAAAGTCAGGTAATTTCATCCCAATTTGTGAATCTCATACGGTGGAAGATCTGTCCAAAATCTATATCCGGGAGGTGTAAAGAGGCATGGAGTTCCAGTTTCGATTGTATTAGACAGAGATCCAATATTTACATCTCGTTTCTGGAAATCCAGGAAGCAAGCCCTTGGGACACAGTTGACGATGAGTACGGCATATCACCCTCAGACGGATGATCAATCCGAGAGGACGATACAAACTCTGGAGGATATGTTGTGGGATTTTTTCAAGGATTTTGGTGGCTCGTGGGAGGAGCACTTGTCATTGGTTGAGTTCTCATACAATAACAGTTTTCAGGCATCCTTACAGATGGCTGCATTTGAAGCATTGTATGGGCGGCCATGTCGGTGTCCACTATGTTGGGTGGAAACGGGTGAGTCCACTATGATTGGACCGAGCCTTGTCTTGGAAAGGACGAAGAAGATCAAGTTGATCAGGAAGAAAATGGAGATGGCTCAGAGTCGTCAGAAATCATATTCTGATCATCGTCGATGGCCATTGTCGTTCGAGGTGAGTGATCATGTGTTCTTGAGAATCTCTCCTAGGTTGGGACATCGTCGGTTTTGGAAGTAGGGAAAGTTATCTCCGAGGTATATTGGGCCTTTTGAGATTCTTGAGAGGGTTGGTGAGGTGGTTTATCGTTTTGGATTTTCCACCTAGGTTCATTGTGGTACACATTTTGTTTCATGTGTCGCTATTGAAAAAGTATCAACCGGATCGTGACCATGTGATTCGATGGGATCAGGTTGAGCTATAAACGGATGCTTTGTTGGTGCAGGTGCTAGTGCGGGTTGTGGATAGGAAAGAGAAAGTCTTGCGTGGTAAAAGTATCAGTTTAGTTCAGGTTTTGTGGCAACATGGTCAGATTCAAGAGGAGACTTGGGAGCGGGAGAAAGAAATGGTCGAGCAGTGGCCCGAGCTCTTTAGGCAAAGGGCGGGTTCACTACTTTCTGAGGACGGAAAGTCCAATGGTTGGGAGAATGTAGTAGCCTCGGTTTGAGGTATGTGGCCTTTGTTTATGAATTTTTATTTTTTTAATGTGCATGGGATGAGTTTGTAAGAGGTTGGGAGAGTTTGGAATGGTTTTGGATGAGTTTGGAGGCTATTAAAGGGGTGCACGACTTGAGCACAGTTAGTGGAAACCGTGTGGATTATCTAGGAAACCGTGCAGGGGAGATAATAGGATTCACACGACATGATCACGGTTTTCCAAACCATGTGAGGAAACCATGCAGACCCTTTCTCCCGAGGTAGTAGCGTGTGCACGGTTAGCACACGGTTTTCCAAACCGTGCGGGCTAACCGTGCAGACACTTAAAAATAGAGTTATAAGTTCTGGGATCCCTCAGGCTTAACCTATTTCACTCCAAACATCCTCCCACTTGTGTCTCACTCAGGTTATTCGGTTCTCAAGGGGTGGAGGAGCTTTCCCACTCGATTTGGAAGCATTTTGAAGAGGATTCTTGGTGTTTTGAATGTGTTTGCTCTCGGGTAATTCTTCTCTTATGGTTTCTTTGTGTTTTCCTCTAGATCTGCTCTTCCCACTTTCTTGGTTTTATATATATACAATTTTTTGGGTAGATCTAGGGTTGTGGTTGCCTTGGATGATTATTTGAAGGCTTTTTAATGTTAGGGAAGGGGATCTTGAGAGGTTTTGGTGGTGCATTCACTGGATTTGAGGTGTGGTGGCTTGTGGGTCGATTTCTCATGAACCTTAAAGGTCAGTGGCTTGTCTCTTGACCCCACGTGGATAGAAATAGTGGTTACTTGTTACAATTTATTATTGTGCTGAAAATTAATTGTGAATTTGTATGTGAAATTGGTTGGAAATCCCTTGGGTGATGTTTTGGGGATCTTGGAAAAAGGGTGTTTTATGGTGAAATGCTATTTTTGTGGATTTTAAAATGATGATTTTAAAATTGGATGATATGTTTTATTTGTGAAAAATATTGATGGAAAGGGTTTAAAATAAAATTGTGGTTTTATTGAAATGTTGTTTGGCATGGAAAATGGTTTTCAATAAATGGGTGATTTATTGAAGTGGATTGATATGCAATGGAATTAGTTGATTGCATGTTGTTTTGAACTTGGTGGGTTTATGATTGGTTTGGTTTGATTGAAATGTTTTATGGAAGTAGGGGGAAGTATCACTATAAAAAGGAGATGGATAGTGGTTGGAAGAACCACCATATGAGTAGTGGTAAGGAAGTACCACTAGTTTTGAATGGGTGAATGGGTTGGGCAGAAGTCCCACCATTTTGATTGTTTTGGTGTGAATTTGAGAACGAGTTGGGAGAAAGTCCCACCATTTTGGTTTTTTTTGTGAATTTCTTTGGAAGAAGGAATTTGGTGTGCTAACATGTAAATTATGAGATGGATTGTGGCATGTTTGGTTGTATTTCCCTCATTTTCTTCGTTTGGGTGTGATGTATTGGTAAGGTAATGTTGGGCTTATGAAAATGGTTGCACTTGTGATTTATTTTATATAAATTGTTTTATATAAATGTGTGAACGGTTTTATCCTAGTGGTGTGTGTAGGGAAGTCATTTGGGGAAATCCTACTAAGTTTTAGTACCCTCCCTCTACTTTGGCACGTTGGTGTCTTTGCAGATGTTGTGTACTGTGACACAGGAAAAGGTATGGCATCTCCCTCCTTTAGTGGTTCTTTTTGATCCCTTGGTGGAGCTTGGATCTTGGAGTTTGGTGTGGAGCTATGGTGGTGTCATGGCTGGAGGTGTTTGGTTTTTTAGTTTCCACAGTGTACTTCGATGTTTTGTGAACATGTCGGGTTGTGTTGATTTTGAGTGGTGTTGTGGAACAACTTAGTTGTCTTTTGGGAATGCATGGTTTGGAAATTTATATGACATGCATCATATAGTGGCTCTTAGTGGATGGTTTGGTTGGTTTTCTCTTAAGGGGAAATCATTCCCCAACTTGATCTTGAATCCCTCGACATTTATTTCCAGCCTTTGGCATCTTGGGAACGTCGCTTAAGGCCAAGTAGCCCTCACTGCCTCTTCAAGCCAATGAGGTAGGGGCAGGGTGTTACAGATGTAGGAATATTACTAGCAATGTTTATTGTGAATATTGATGTGTTAAATGTACCCAAAAAATGACACACCTGATTAAGGGCTTTATTAGATCTTTCCATTGGAAAATAATTGGAATAACCACTTAAATTATTGACATATCATCACTAAATCATAATGTAATAATGAACCTGAAAAATATTTCACGTAAAAAAATCACAATATATTATATATATATTGATCATGATGGTTTATATTTTACAGTTATCACCAAGAAATAACTAATAGTCTCTAACATCTATAGAGAAAATTTTGGGCCACTATAATCAAAAAATTATTTAACATGATCCCTTATAATCTAAATGTGTTATGGATTCTTTTATACAATGATGAATGAAAATTATTGAGGAAGGGAAATAATAAAATCTAGAAATGAGATTTCCTTATTTATCCATAGAAGGATATATATCGCTTATAAAAGGTACCGTTATTAAAATATGGGATTCTAAGTTCACTAAATAATGGTCTACATCTAACATATGTTACCCTGAAGAGATATTTTTTAGGGATTAATTAACATTAAATTTACCCATCATTTTTTATTCCATGAATGAATTTCCATGTTGATTCTTAAATGATGATATTGAATTTGGAATATTTGGATGTGTCTTTTAAATTTACTTGAAATATCATAATACTTCCATATAATACAAAAGAGGAATCATAATTCCATTTATAATATAGATATGTTTTTATATTCCCTTTTAATTATATATATTTTGCAGGATGAGATTCATTATATATTGGTATCTAAAATTTACTTCTTTTAGATTGATTCCAATAATCTTCCTCTTCCAATAAATGTCATCCTTAAATTTATGAATAATACTATAAACCATTTCAAATCCATATTATCTTATAAAGATGTGGTAAATTAAACTCTCATCATCGTTGAACAAAATAGTTCTTCTAAATTTATTCCTTCTATTGAGGGATAACTGATTAACAATACAATCCACTATTGGATTTAAAATTAATGTAAAATTGGGATTTGATAAATATATTTATGAAAATAATATCCTCTTGAAAAATTTCATTCAAACTCAAGATAAAATGATTACATTGAGAGACCATAATCTTTTGGTAAAAAAAAACATCTATACCTAATTATATAATTATCACTCTAAAAATAATTCATTAATGAAATTACATGAAATAAAATAATAATTTTAATTTGAAAAAATTACTATAATTTTTTGGATTTATAATTGAACATTAACTAAAGTGTTTTTTATATTTATGAGATAGTTCATTATTATGTGAATAGTGAAAATATAGATATTATAAAATTTTTATCTTTTATAAAATTAATACTATATATTTATATGATATAGAAGTGAATAAGACCATTTAATTTTCCAAATATGTGTTAATGGAGTAAAACTATTATTTTTTTAATAATATTTCTAATTTATACAACTATTTTTTAACATTTTATGAACATAAGTAACATTTCCAATTAATTAATATCTATTTAATAATTCCTTTCAATAAAAATAAATATTGTAAATTTTATTTTCTAATTCATTTGGAGGAAATATAAAATTAATATTATTAATAAATTGATATACTTCTTGAAAATAATAAGCAATGAAAATTTTATCATAAAAAAATTTTATCCTTAAAAACACACTTTTTCAGAATCACAGGTTCTTCACCTAATAATTTAAAAGTTAATCTACTATCAAAAAAACTAATTTTATTCAATATAATGGAATTTATATTTACATTTTTTGGTAAAAATTTTATAACAATTAATAAATTATTTTAAGGCATCGAAATAAAATTACATGGAATAATGATTGATTATGACATTAAAAGAAAAATGAATGTCTTTATAAAATTAATTGTATAAGTATTATATCAAATGTATAAACATAAATTAAATAATCATATATAAAATTAGTACTCTACTATGAATTTGAAATATATAGAAATATTTAAATTCCTTTTAAATTAATAATTATTTGAAAATAAAAATACATACTCTTAAATATACTAAAATAAATGTTTTTATGAAATCATTTTTTAGATTTTAGGAAGTACATTAAATGTTAAATTTTTCAAATTTAAAAATTAAATTAGTTGAAAATGATTCCATTTTATTATTTGAGATGGAAAAATAATATCTAATATTGGGTTTTTATATATTGTTTGTGATAAAATAATCACCATGGGTAATTTTTAATCAATATTAACAAGGGTAAAAAATTATGTAATTGATGTATCCCAATTTGATAATAATTAAAATATCTTATACACCATTTAAAATTTATATTTAGGTATAAAGACTTAAAAACTTATCACACATTACATTTAATCACCTAACTCTCCTAACTTAACAAACCCTCCTAATAGACATGTTATTTCATCGTTACCCTTTAACAAACATTTGTTTCCATTAATATGCCAATATTATTCTTCTATAAAAGGATATCACTCCCATAAATTCTATCACACCACTAAAAATATAAAGGAATTGATCATGAATGTACCCTCCCTTTATATCAAATAATCATACCTTGTATTTTCTAATGTTTATAGACTTCTTCCTTGAATTTAAATTCAAAATAACAATGTAAGGGTTTTTTTCCTTATCATTCCTTTTTTATTATTCTTTTTTATAATAATAACATATCATAATATTTATTTTATTTTAATATCATGGAATTATAACCCATTTTATATTTTGGATATTATATGTTAATTATTCACTCTCATTTTATCCTTTATCTTATGAGGTCATTATTCCATGATAAGGGTTCTCATTCATGCCATCCAATTTTAAATCCCATTCCATTATTATAATATCCTCTTGTAAGTAGTTTCATGGAATTATCACCAATTTATGATATTTAAAATGAAACTAAATCTCATTAAATACTTTTCATATGCTATAAATTGAGGAACGTAAAGACTATAGGTTTTTGAGAAATAAAATCCTTGCATTGACAGTAGAAAGTAGATGCATATGTGGCATTGATTCAACAAGTTGTAATCACCCTAAAAATGAAAATTCATTTTAAAATCAATATTCAATCAAATTCATGATGATTGATTCAGATTCTATACATTTATGAAGACAACATCGATGGATATTATTTGGTTAAATGAAAGTATCATTATGAAACACAATAAAAGTGTTTCCCACCATAATTTTTTTCTTTCCATTTATATGTACTAAAATAAATTACTATATTTATTGATAATCCAACACATTGAAAGTACCCTCTAAACCCCTTATATTAATCAACATTAAAATATTACTTAATTTTATATTGAAAAAATAACAGACTATTTTGTTGATTTTTTTGGATATTATTCATGATTTCAATGTTACTATATTTAATTTTGAAATATTTTTTTTATATTTCCATCATATATATATCCTTTATTTTATTTTTAAATAATTAATTAATGTTGTTAATATAAAATTAAATTAAATTAATTGATATCTCATAGGATTATTTCAATAATACTTCATTATCAATTGGTGTGGACCAAAATAAATACCTCATATAAGCATTGGAACGTCTCGTGAGACAAAATAGACAAGGTATTTTCATATACATTACATGCTTGCATATGATATCTTATTAGTGATCCATGTTGATGTTTTTATGAAGTTCAAAATTATGTTTTCCTTTAAAATGTGATCATTATTTATCTCTATTTTATTATGTATTTTCATTAATATTTTATTCCCTAAGTTTTATTTGATTTTAAATTTAGTTTTATATTTTTTTCCTTTTTACATAATATTAATGTCATTCACATGTTATGATATCTTTCACTATATTCTTCTCCTTGCCAATTATCCAAGCTCACCCTTATTCTTTCCATTACCTAAGAAAAATATAAGAGAACTATGTGTAATTTTCATAGATCCTCTAGAAAAGATAATAAGGATCTCATTGATATTTTATGATTTATTTTATTCTCTCAAGTGTAATGTGAAAAAAAATCACATCATGTCTCCCCAACTAGTCCAATAATTAATAATTCATGAAACCTTATATTCTAAACCATTAATGTAATATACAAATATCATAATGTTTCAAGAGACAATGTTTTAATATTTGGAGTCGTGTTATATTTATTAGAAACATTAGGGTATATTTTTAGTGGAACCTAGTATATATTATGGAACATCCATGACATATTAATTATTTTTATCACATAAATCATAATGGAAATTTTATTTTACAAATTAATTTTAGGTTCCAATTATCGTTATGTCATTATTTATTATTGAACATAGACATAAGTAATTAGAATCATATCAAAATCCAAACTCAATGTAGTAATGTTACCTTTTTTAAATTCTATAAGGATGAAGTTGGAGATGTTTAAATCACAACCATATTATAGTTTCTTACATGGATATAACAAATAAACATGATCACATGTAGAAACCAACCAATAAAAAAAATAGTGAAACTATGTTGTACAAGTTAATTGGGAAACAACATCAACCAATTAATGGAACTATTTTACTATTATTACATGATAAATGGATCATATCCCAAGAAATGAGATTTTTATATTATGGAATTAGTGAAAGAGAAACAATATCATGGTGGTATATTATTCAAATGTTTATGAAGAAAAATAGTTATAAAAAATTCATACAACTAAATTAGATGTAGAGATACAGTGTATAGAATGATGATCATTAAATGTGTAATTCAATGAATACTGTATTCCTTGTTTGACAATGGATGGAACATTATGGTAATTCCACATTATCAGATTGATTATATATGAAATTATTGATAAATATGAGGATAAGGTTATGTGTCTAGATACATATCATGATGAATTTATATGATCAATAGAAATAAATATTAATTTTTTCTTGTACGGGATAATTTCATAGAAAACGATGTAGTTGGACTCTCAAAAATTTTCTTATCATGAAGATATATTCTCAATTATCATTAAGAATGAATTTTAATTTTGAATGATTTTTTTAATTTAAATGTATTAACGAAGAGGTATATATAGATTAAATGACATGTATGTGAAAAGGTAAAAAGTATGATTGTAATTTAACACACATAATATCTATGGAAAGAAACACTTTGGGGCATGTATGTATTGAATATAAATTTATTTCACATTTCAAGAAATGGCCATTAAGATCATAAATTCAATGTTATAGAAGAAGTTTCCACTTTCAAATACATTAACTACTAGGATATAGTGGAAAATAACAATATATATCTTAATAATTAGGGGATTTTACTCTAATATTGATGATGGAGTACAAATGATTTTATGAAATGACAATATCAAAATTTTCACTAACGGTATGATAGTACGCACATCGATTCAATAATTAATGTTGGAAAATGAATAATGTTATTCAATATCTACTCTATTTTTTATATCATGAATGATTACTGAAAATATTGAATCAACCCCTCATAATCTAATATTTGAGTTTTCAATTAATAAACATAAGGAGAATCTTATCACGTTAATGATTTATAGAGTGTTATAATATAAGATAACAAAAAATTCCTTGGTAGAAATAATGTTTATTATACCTATGATTAATTTTTATATAATACATATATTATATTTCCATTCAACTTATAACAAAATACTTTACTATAAAGAGAATGAGATTACTTTTTGTGAAGAAGTCAAAGAATCTAGGTCATCAATAGAGAGACTTTACCTCCTGATTATTTTCTATACCCTCCCATAGTAGGAATATATGGGGGGATTTTGGGAGAAAAATATGATAAAACAATATCTATAAATTGAAAATACATCCTAATTATAGAGTATTTACCTGTAGTGAATAATTACATTGGATAATTTTCAAACTAATTACATGTTCAGCAATTTGAGCATGAATTTCAGTTTTCCATTTAACTCATTTTGGATGCACGATCATTATCTAATTAACCCAATAGAAAGGAACAATAAATTATTTTAGAGATTAAAAAATTACTACGAGTGTTGTGTGATAAGTTATTTATAAACCACATTATATCACAATTGTTACCCCATGTTTATATGTGAAATAATATGTTTTTATGATATTATATATCAATTATAGGGATACTAATTCCATTAATATAATGAATAAATATAAATTATAATTAATTGATGAACAACTTGACTATATTCATGGAGAAATTATTTTTAACATATCATTATTTAATTTTGAAAAACATAATACAGGGTGAAGGAGAAGACTCCATAGACAACATTTCATATGAGATATGATGATTTTCAAATTTTAGTAATGGCCTCTAATTTTGGTAACTCATTTTATATTTTATATATTATATAATTAATATAATTAAAGATTATATTGATAATATTACAATGTTATTAATTATTTATATCATGGAATACATCAATATCTATTATTTTAATGATAACCATATCCTAATAATCCATGAGACTCTTAGTGTAAAGGGATAGATTTAGAAATTACATAACTATGATTTTTGACTCTAAAAGGATTATTTTAATGGATTTATTACCTCACAGGATGGTATATTAATTGATCATTTAGATAATATTATAGTCAATGAATAGAATAAAGTGATGAATATAATTGAGCTATATTTATTTGGGGAAACAAGTCAATATCAGTGGTCAGTCTAAAAAATAATGATTGAAAAACCAAAAAAACCCAAGTTGGAATGTGAAGGGAATAGTTAACATGATACATATAATGTGAATAATGTTATCAAGAACTAAATAGATTATTTTTTAAATAATGTTTATTTACTTTAGAATCATGATAATGAATCATTTGAAATATATATTGATTCATCAAGGAAAGGAACGGATTGTGTCTTTATATGTCATAATAGTGTTATTTGATAAAAAATATAGGAAATTTAATATTGGTCCATACACTAGAAAACATAATATTTCCCTTGATGATATGGAGGTAATGTCTCTATTTATAATGATATGACATATTTACAAAATTGAATATTTTGATTTATATTTTCTCTCACAAAATGGTCAACATGAGGAAATGGTGATTGATATAACTAATAATGGAATATTATAGATCTATATAGTATAAAATAGTGGTGGTGAATAAGTTGGATACATTATTGATTAGTGGGGACCATGGTGTTCTAACAATCATGATTTTTAATAGTTATCCTATATTCAGGGGTGTAGTAATGACTTTAATGGTGTTTTTTAGGGATGAGATGAAATAATTATTTTTACATCTATCATTTTAATCATATTTACTATAAAATATTGAGAATAATTATTTGGATAAGAAATATATAAAAATAAGGATTATTATAATGAATAATGACAAATTGAAAAACATCATCTATAAATTATGAGTATTAATTTTTTAAATCTCTTACATGATACATCCATACCAAAATGACGGGGGAGATATTAGTTGGAGAATATATCTCAAATATCACTACACACCCATGTATAACAAATATTTTTATGGATTAAAGAGAAAATATTTGTTTATATTTTATAATGAATAAAATTTTACAATTTTTTTTGATTTTTAGTGTTCTAATTTTTAAATACTAATTGCAAATTTCATAAGGGATTCATGAATCTGATTTCATTACATACATGGTCATGTGAAAATAAAACAATAGAATTTATCATTAGATATATAAAGACTCTATGTAAGAATGATGTTTTGTCAGTCACCACTAATCATCATATAAAGACAAATATTTCATAGAAAAAATAGAATATTTACCCATGTAATCCCTTTCCAATTCCAATATCAAAGAAATCATTGGAATTTATGGGAATCCTCTATCACTTTTATTTGATGGAGACCCATTCATCACATCATATTTATAAAAAATTATTTAAATGTATCTCAAAATTTATGTGAATTAAAGACCCACATATCACCATACATGTTATGGATAATATAAAAGGTGTATTAAAACATTATGTCCTTCCTTGGATGTAATATCTCAACATCCCGGGTGTAAAAATTGAGCTTTAATTGTTGTATGTTTTTTCTAGATAAATAAAAACACAATACAAATATTTTTACTCATAAGTGTTATTTAAATTATATTTTCATATTTTATAAATTAAATTTATTTATGTTAATTTTATTTTTGAAATAATAATAATAAAATTTAAATCTAGTTTAATTTTGAGGTATTTAGGATATTCTTGATTTTTCATTGAATTATAAAAATAATTATTTTTTAAAAAAATAACCTTAAATTTTATTAAAATTAATAGTTCCATTGTTATATTTTTTGGAATTAATGTTTCATATGATGAATTGTATTTAGAATAATATTTTCACTCCTACAATTTTCATTATTTTGATAAAAGAAAAAATTTAATCCCAAAACGAATTTTTCTAAAAGCTCTTCAATATTGAGTTTAATGAATTTTTATTATATATAATTTATACCTCTTCTATGAGTTTTATATTTTAAAATGGATAATTTTTTTTGTGATAGGATGTTCACATTTGGTAATTGGGTCCATTTTTATTTTATTTTTTATGAATTTTAAATATGGTTTATATTTGCAACCTTCATAAGGGATATATAGTTAAAAAGGGCAAACACATAAAATAAAGTGTCTAAACCCTAAAAAAATACATTATTTTGTATCATCCGATAAAATTTAACATACATATCCTAAAATCAGATATATTATATTTCGATTCCATTTTCCATTGATAATGGAGTTTATATATATTTTTATAGAGAATTTCTAATTCTAAATCTCTTGAATTTAATGTCATTAAATTTATTTATGTCATGATAAACATTGTAAATGTTATGTAATAAATATTTAAGTGAATATTAAAATATATATTTGTATCATATTTATTTATGATGTAATTACAATAAATATACACATATTTGAAACACTACTTCTATAGAAAGTGTATAAATATAATGTAAATAATATTTAAATATAAAAATGTAATATTTTTAGGGTGATTTATAGTTCCCCACGAATTTTAAGGACTAATATAAAATATTTTTAATTTGTTGAAGGATTATATTTTATTTTCCACACTATATTTATTTCCATAATTTAAAATTAAGTGAATCGTAACAGAAAAAGAAAATAATGATATTTTATGAAATATAATATTTTATTAATTTATTTAAAAATATAAAAAATGGTAAGTGGAATATTATATTATAAGTGGACTAAAATTTCCTTAAGAAGCGATTTATGATAAATTTTTTACCTTATATGAAATACTATAACCCTTTAACATATAAAATTGATCACCTTAGTTACGGTGAAAACATGTTACCGAATGATAAATCCATAAACTTGAAGGAAATATAATCTAAAAACCTAATTAAACATAATTTCATGGTTTTATCTCAACAAAACTTTTATAAAAATTTATTGTGTGATTTGTTTTCATTTAACCATGAAAATTAAATAAAGAATTTTAATACAATAAAAATGATATATGTTCCACTCCACACAATTATCTAATGCGACATACTCCACTAAAATATTCACACATAATGAGACATAAATCTCAATAAAACCCTAAAAAGTCTATCTCAAACATCTTTATGGAAATTCAAGTGGTTATACTACTTCATAAAAATAATGGGTGGTTGAAAATCTAGAGAGAAAATAAACCATATGGGAAAAAGGGAGTGGTGGAATTTCCAACTTTTAATAAATTTCAAAACAAACATCATGGAACATGATTGATAGTAATGAGAGATTATTTCATGTATAGGGAGAAAGGTAACGAGGCTTAGAATTTCAAGATAATAAAAGATTATTCCAATGTTACATTTTTCATTAGTAAAGAGATGTGGAACTGTGAAAATTTATGACCTTTGAATAAATTAGCTTTTAGTCAAAAAATATTTAAGGTAGAAAGAACAATAATATTAAGTAACTATAAATATGGTTTAAATTCAAAATTATCTTGTAGAAGGTACATTTAGAGGAGCATAAAATTTATGTATTTTTTTATTTGGGATATTGCTACTGATTTTTTATATCATTGTTTCTATGAAAATTAAATATTTACATGTAATTTTAAGAATATACTTTTCTATCAATAGTCATACTTGATGTCTCAAAATGAATGTGATGTGTCCGTAATTTCCTATTATGAAATAAAAAAATGGATTATTTATTGACATAATTATTATACCTATGTTCTATTTTGATAAAATATTTTATTTGGATTGTCTATCAAAATATAATTCAGATTTTATTACCAAGTGATAAAAATTATGATTCATGTTGAATTTTTTTTTCTTATACCCTATACATAATAAACATAATCATATATATATCCCCTTCAGAATCTTTCCATAATGATATTATAGTTTCTAAAGATAACTCAAAACCTATTGAAGGGAAATGTACCCTAGGACATAAGAAGTTATAATTTTCCAATAATATATCCACACTTTTCTTGAGGAACAACCTAGAAATACACCTAGGAATGATGATGATATTTCTATTTAACTCAACCCTAATGGAAACACTATATCTATGACTCCATATAAGATGAGTATTGTGGATCTAATGGAGTAAAATAAACATACAAGATACTTGTGTGATATTGGATTTCTACTTCTAAGTGATTCTGCTAGGTGAAATCCTATTTTTTTTGTGCCAACGAGGCATGGTACTCTGTTGTTGTGCATGGATTATAAGGTAATATGTACCATCAATGGTAAGAAAATTATTATTTTCAACATATTGATGACCTCTTTGATAGACAATATATAGCATAAATTTTTTCAACGACTGTTTGTCATTTTGAGAATCATAGATTTCATGTATTAAAGGAATAAATTATAAAAAATAATTCCATAATAAGAATAGAAATTCAGTGGAAATAGTAATACCCTTTTTATTCACTAATTCATCCTCTCTTTTTATAGATATGATGAACAAAGTGTTCATGTAAGAACATTATAACTTTTTAATGTTATTTATCGATGATATCTTAGTATAACCAAACTATTATTAATAGAATTGGATCCATTTATTAATAATTCATCACTCTCTTATAGAAAATGAGTTATACGTTAAATTTATTATGATTGTATTTCTTATTTAGGATGTTCTATTTTTTGAAAATTTTGTCACTAATTATGTAAAATCAGTTGATCTAAAAAATTCATTGGCAGTAAATGAATGGCCTATATAGACATATATAACTACAGAACATAGTTTCATCAGATTATCATGTTACTATATAAGAGTTATTTAAAATATATAAAAATTTTGAATGCCATTTAACATGTTTTCATTTAAAAGGTTTATATTCCATTATATATTTAAATGTAGTGATATTATTTAATATTTAACTATGTTAATGATCATTGTGGTAGTGTTAATATTTTCATCAGGTGGGGATGGATTTCTCATGTATAATGATCCATCAGTGAATGGACATGGAAGTTTCCTTATGAAAAATGATAACACTATTCCAAAATAATTAAATAAGATAAATATACAAAAACTAACCTCTTCAAAAAATGGTATCTTATTGCAATTGTTAATATAATATTCAAATATATTGAGTCATTATCTATATGAAAAAATATGTGACAAAAAAAGATTGTAAAATTCTAAAATAAATATTTTCACAAAAATTACAGATTATAAGAACAAATCGATTTCTATATCTACTGATGAATTATGATTTTTTGATACAAAAACACCTTGTCAAGGATATTAAGGTATGGGCCCAAATATATGTGGATCAACCCCTTGAGTGTTTTCAAATATCATAGTGCTCAGATGTTTCATGGAATAATTTTAGAGAAGTTTGGTTAAGTAAAAAAAGGAAGGAGGGGATTACATGTCATGTAACAACATTACATGAAATGACATCATGTTTCATGGGTTTTCTATGAATTTTTTAGGATATGCATAATATTACACAATATTAAAGAGGGATTCACCGTTTGAAATACTTCATCATTTGAAATATAAAATAACGTGTTGAGGTGGCAGGTTTTTTAGAGAAACTCGACCTCGAGGCTTTACATGATGTGAAAGGGGATTACACTCCATGTAATTCCTTGAAACTGCATGGTTTATGTGTTTTCCAGCCACACTATTTTTTAGAAAACCAATGGCTACATCATCTCTCCATTGACCCATGGGACCCAGCAACCCTCTCTTCTACGTTTAGAGATTCCATCGTTAAGGAACGATCCCTAGCTCCCACCTTTGATCTATATAGATATTTCTTAGATATAAGGTACAACCTAGATTTATTCTTGATTATTCATTGACTAGTATCCTTCTTTTTCACCTTTCAATGTGATGGTGAGTGATCTCCATTTTTTAATAAATTTTTCTTGGTTGTTTGTTGGGGTTGTTTTGTTATTTCATCTTAGGGTGTATGCAGTTGTTACAAGAGAGGGGATCATAATCTATTCCATTAACCCATTCTCATGTGAAGAATTTTAACGACCTTTTGAGGTTGTGGATTTAGTGTTTCACTATTTATATAGGTGCAATTGTATATTTAGCTTGATATAGACCATTGGATCATAATTAAATGGACCAAATAATTATATGAACCAGATTAAAGGAATTGATATTTATTGCGTAGCAATGTAGTTTTTTAATACTGTAACGACTTGACCACAGTTACCCAGAGTCAGTGAAATTATTCCATAACATTATCATGATACAAGGATTCACATTTCTAAAGACCAATCAATTTAGTATTATTGGAAACATGATACATACATATGTTCATCATTACCACATAAAAAGAAATACAACATTAATTTAATCCATTAAAACATCCAAGCCTCCTAGATTATGACTACAAGACACTCATAAATAACTTATTCATATCCTAGGAAAATGAATAATAAGAAATGGGTGGGATCAAATGTTCAGTAAGAGTAATAAATATAGTGGAAGACAACATAAACAATAGGCATAGTGAATAATAGAAATAACATTCCTTTACAAATAATAATCATCAAATTATATAGTAGGAATATGAGATGAGTAAATAATTCCATAATAAAACATATTTAGGGGTATTATAATAGTCTAATAACCACATGAACCATCAATATTATTTTCATAATGAGAGAATTCATAATGCGGGAAATTATGAAACATTTTTTCATGGCCTCATCCAAGACGTCTAAAATGATTAAGCCCTTATCCAAAACCATATATCAAATTGGTAAAGTCCTCATCCAATTCGACATATAATTGTCTCATGAGAACTAGAGATGAATCAACGAGCTATATTGGGCTCCACTTATCACTTACTAAGTCCAATACATTTCTCATATAAAAATGTTGAAACATAACATAAAACTTTGTATTAAAACGAGCCTATAAAATTTCATTAATTTAAACATAAACCATGAATGGTATAAAAAAATACATCCACAATCAAACATATCCAAAAACCCTAAATACAATATAGAAGATTTTTATCATAATAAATCAACTTCAAACAAGTGTAAAATATATCAAAGTATGTTGACATATATGAAATCAAAACTATTTGAGGGAAATATATCTTTTTATTTAGAAATCATTTAAGTGCACATAAATATAAAATAATACATTTATTTTGAAAATATTTTTATATTCTTGTATAGGTAGCTTCGACGATGTTATAATGGTGGAAAATAGCTGCACCCACTGTATAAGTTAAAAAATGCATTCTTTACTTAATTTTGTCAAAACGACTATATAGTACCTTGTTTGGAAATCGACGGAAATATTAATTTAAAAAAATATAAGGACAAATAATGCTTTAAATGAATATAACCCATAGTCTAGTAAATACTAAAAATGTTTTGAAAAAAAATTGTATAAAAACAAGGATGTGTATGATATAGAGGTCATAGTAGATTCTTACGTATTAATAATCTCGGATATGTCAAAAATTATAAAATTAACCCTTACCATGTAATTTTCCTTAGTCGATGGTATGTTAAACGTCTGTATAATAGTTATAAAATTGTTATTAAATTATAAAACAACTATATACTTAAATATTATATAACATATGATCCTTTATTATTGCTTAGTTAATAATATTTCAGTTGTATTATCGTTTTAGGTGTTAACTGATTCGTCTTACTTTATAAGCTTGTATATATAAGACATGTTTTTTATGGATAGGATGTATTTGTTTCATATACAGAATTATATTATGTTTTTAATAGTTATTTTTAATCATAAAATGAAAATTATTCTTGAATGATTATTATGGGTAATGAATCACATTGCGTTTGTGGAGACAGTAATCGGTTTGTACACACGAGTGATAATATCATTATATTTATGGTGAAATTTTATGTAATTGGATGGTATATCATATATAAAAAATCATTAACATGTTATATTTATTATTTACATTAGTTATACTCATTATTATACCATCCAAATAATGATGTGTTTGAATAACAAACTACACCACGACGTGGCGACAGTAAGTTGTATGTACACATGTATGGTTAAATTATCTTTTATAGGATGGATAGAATAATAAATATGGTTATACCATATTTATATAAACATAACAGTATTTAGAAGGTAATGGAGTTATTATTTTGTTATGGAAACTACAAATAAAGGCGATGTGGAAGAGGAAACGAACTTGAAAGTGGGTGGTGAAATTACTACCTCTTATTCGGGTGTTTTTTTAAGTTGATCAAAAGGGCTCCATAGATTTTCTTTATGATAAATGTAATGAATCTAGGTAGAATTTAGGGATGTTGGGAGGATATTTGAGATGGTTTCAGTCGAGCCAAATGGATTTGGAGGTGTGATTTTGAGAGATGGAGAAGTACCCTTTTTTAAGAGAGGTGATGGTCACTTTAGGAAAACCTTGAAATATTTTTTTATTATAAAATCATATTCAGTTTATAATGGCTAAAAATAATTTATTTCAACTATAAGGTGGTTATGGGTCTAAATACACTCAACTAATATGTTTAAAATATGTTTATGTCACCATATTAACCTTATAATTTATATTTAACTCTTAGTTAAATAGTTTAACTTTTTCTATGTATTCTTGTATTATTATAATAAATGGTTAATAAAATTACTATAAAAATCCAAGAGATCCCAAAGTGGTTCATTATTGATATATCTAACATTATATATTTCCTTTTTCTGAACCTTATATTTTCAAAAATATTATATCAATTAGTAATATAGTAATTTTTTTAAAAACTAATTTATGTCGATTTTGACACTATTTGTTATTTTATACATGTTAAAGTCATAAAAAGTTGATTACGTTGAGAAAATTCATTGAATCAACCCTAAATATTTATATTAACCTTTAAAATTAGTTTAATTCATCAAAAGTTTCAAATTACATTAATTTGGATATTTATAATATAAATTATTTTAATCATTCATTAATAAGGTAATTACTGTATCATCATTGTGTCAAAAATAAAATAAATTATATAATGTATAAAAATTATTAATAAAACACTATTATTTATGAACTCTTTTTATCTTTCTAATGAATATTTACAGTTGAAATTATAACCTACATAAACCCCTGTAAAAATTCATTTACTTAAAAGTATATGTTTATCTCATTTTTTCTTTACTTTAAATTTATTAATATAAAGTGTCATTATCACTCTCACATGGCCCCATGGGGTCCCCAAATCGACCCATGGATGTCCATTTCAGACATGTTTCAACCAATAGTAATAGGACACATATTAGGGTAATTTAATATTATTATTATAATATTTTTTTACCCTTATTTATTAGATTTACCCTATAACCATGGTAAATAAAATATTTACTGAAGTAATATTCATAATTTAAAAAAGTAAAAGTTACCTATTTACACAATTTGGACCTCCTGATTCCAAATATGGATTACATTTTTACAAAAACATAGATGTTGTAGAAATTAATTTAAATTTAATTCCCGTTGTCAAATCAAAAAGCGTGTTTTTAAGAAATAATAACTATCAAAATATTGACACTTGTTTATATCTGGTTTAAATGTGAAATTACATCCAATGACCTAAATTATATTAAATGAAAAAAATTTAAGCTAATGATACATAAAAACCATTCAAATTTATAATTTAACACTATAAATTCTTTTTAATAAAAAAGTTGTTTCTAATTAATATTTAGTATTCTTCACTTCTAATAAAAAATTGAATGTTTTCAGAAGAGTACCAAAAATTCACCGTAAGATTATATTGATATTCCGAATTCAAAAATGAAACCCATTTTGAAAAAAATTATAAAATTTCAAAAAGTGGGTAATATTATTCATAACATCTAATTTTATTGGTCGTGGTGTGTTAGAATCTTGAATTTTCATACAACGCAAGCTATTGATTTGTTCAAAGGAAAACATACCATAGAAGCTTTGGGTGTTACATTTTTTCCTCCTTTAAATAATTTCGTCCTCAAAATTTCTAGAATATTACAACATAAAAATATTCTGGGGGTTCTTCGTCATAATATCCTCGGGTTCTCTTGTTTCCTCTTCCATCTTATGGTTTCTCCATAGTTCTTTCACCAGACGAGTTGTCTAGTTTCTCTACACTTTTCTCTGGTATCAAGAATTCTTATTGTCTCTTCGCAATAAGACAGATTGGGTTCCAGTTCTATTTCTTCTTAGTTAAGTACACGCATTGGGTCAGGTATTTATTTTCTCAACAATGATATGTGGAGCAGATCATGAACTTTATAGAGACTTGGAAGCATTTCCAAATGGTAAGGTAAAGCCCCAATTCATTCTAGAATTTTGAAAGGTCTGATGTACCTAGGACATAATTTAACCTTATACTGAATCTTATAACTCCCTTCCATGGAGATTAATTCAAGAAAACATGATCTCCTATTTGGAATTTCAAATCCTTCATTCGGTTATTGGCATAACACTTTTTCCTACATTGAGCTGTTTGATGTGGGTTTGTATCACCTTCACCTTTTCCATTGTTTCCTCAACAAGTTCGGGTCCTATGATTTTTCATTCACCAACATCATCCCAACAAGTTGTGTGTGGAATCTATTTCCATAAAATGATTCATATAGTGCCATATGAACACTTGAATTGAAGCTACTGTTTTAGGAAAATTCTTCCCGAGGTAAATACTAATCCCACTTTCCTTGAAAGTCATGCGAGCAAGATCACAACATGTTTTCAAAGGTTTTAATAGTCCGTTCTAATTTTCCATCTGTTTGAGGGTGGTAGGAAGTGCTCAAATGAAGTTCAGTATCTGGGGACTTCTAAATACTTTTCTTAAATCTTGATGTTAAAAAGGAATCATGATTAGAAAAAATCGATTGGGTTATTCCATGAAGTCTTACAACTTTGTTAATATATATTATTGCTAAATGTTCAAGTGGTAAATCTTCTTTTTTATCAAGAAAATGTGATAACTTGGAAAGATGATAAAAAAACCCAAATTGCATCATTCCGTCTAGGAGTCCTTGGTAGTCCCCAGACAATGTCAATCATATTACCATCCCATTTATACTCAGGTATGGGAAGAGGTTGCATGACTCCTCCAGGATGATGTCTTCCAGCTTTCACATGTTGACAAACCATACATCTTGACACATAATCAGCAATATTTCTCTTCATTATGTCCCACCAAAAACGTTCTTTCAAATCTTTATACATCATAGTGTTACCAAGTTCTATAAAGATATTGGAGCTTTGAGAATCATCCAAGAATTCCCTTTTTAGATCAGGTATATCAAGAACAAAAAGTCTCTTCCTAAATTTCAGAATCTCATCTTCATATATAATTCAATCAATCTCCCATAATTCACAGATTTAATTTTCATTTGAAACTAATCATCATCAGTTTGATAAATTTTTATACTTTATAGTAAATATGGTTTGCTAATAATTTGAAAAAATATATATTTGTTTCACCTTCCATGATTATTCCCATATCCATCATTACTATATCCATGAACATAGGATCCCCTTCAACTCTCATCTTGTTCAGAACTCTCTGATCCTTTCTGCTCAAAGCATATGTAACATTATCTTCCTTTCCTGAGTGGTAGTTTATAGTGAAATCATAATCTTTGAGTAGTTCAATACATTTACTTTTCCTCATGTAGAGTTCATTCTGTGAGAAAATATACTTCAATCTTTTGGGATCTGTATATATCTCAAATTTTTTACCATAAAGATAGTGTCTACATTTCTTTAAAGCAACAATTACAGCTGATAACTCAAGATCATGAGTATGATAGTTTTTTTCATTTTTTTTAAGTTGTTGTGATGAAAAGAAAATAACAATATCATTCTGCATAAGGACACAACCAAGTTCTTTCTTTGAATAATCACTATAAATAACAAACCCAACATTCTCTGATGGTAGATTAAAGAGAATAGTGTTGACTAATATCCTCCTCAACTCATCAAAACATTATCCACACTCCATTTTCCAAACAAATTTAATCCCTTTATGTGTGAACTTGGTTAATGGGTTTTCCAATCGAGAAAAATTCAAGAAAAAACACCGATAATTACCTACTAAACCAAAATAACTGCGTACCTTAGTTGTACTTGTCGGTGATGTACATACATGGATTTATCTTTCATTTGAAGGATCAACATAGATTCCATTATTAGAGGCAATATGTCCAAGAAAAGAAATCTCCAGATGCCAGAATTCATACTTTATAAACTTCCCATATAATTCATTTCATCTGAGGGTTTTCAGAATTGTGCGCATGTGATTTTCTTGATCATCTTAGCTTTTGGAGTATACCAATATATCATCAATAAATACCACAACAAAGTAATTAAGATATTCCTTGAAAACTCTATTAATTAGATCATTGTAGACAAATGGTGCATTAGTCAGCCCAAAAGGCATTACTGTAAACTCGTAATTCTCGTACCTGGTTCGTAATGTTGTATTCAGAATGCCTTCCTTCTTCACGCACAATGAATGGTTTCTAGATCAAAGTTCAATCATTGAAAATTATTGAGCTAGATGATGTTGATAGAATAAATCATCAATGTGAGGTAGGGGATAATTTTTCTTTATTTTTATAGTATTGATCTCCCAGTAGTCAATGTACAACCTCATAGATCTATCTTTCTTCTTAACAAAAAGTTATGGGGCTCCCCATGGAGAAAAAATAGGGAGAATAAATCCCCTATTACTCAATTCCTCTAGTTGTTTCTTTAGTTCATATAATTCCACAATGGCCATTCTATAAGGGGTCTTCGATATGGGGCTTTAACTAGTAATTAAGTTAATGGAAAACTCAATTTCTCATTTTGGAGGATGTCCAGGTAAATCCCCTAGAAACACATAAACGTATTCATGCACAATAGGTACATCCTCAATTTGAACGTTCCTTTCCTTACCTATAGTAATTTAATTCTCTTCCTCCCCAAAAATTGAATTTTTTATTGCTACTAGGTGTGGATATAGATATGAATCCAACGGTGTCGTTTCTGCTCTAATGATGAGGAAATCCTTATTATCATCAAAAATTGTAAACTCTTTCTTATTACAAAAAATTTTCACATCATGGTTTGAAAGCCAATCCATATAAAGGGTTATATAAAATTCAATCATGGTTATGAAAATGATACCAGTGGATAGAGAACATTTATATGCCCTAATGGGATCTAATTCACAAAAAAATGATGCAATAATACTTTCCTTAAGAGTTTTGTCTGAAAACTTCCATATTAAGTAAAATTGAAAATATCTAATTTTTGTGGAAAACCAGGAAGATATAAAACAATTTGATGATTTAGAATCAAATAAATCATAGGCTAAATTTTAGGAAACCATTAAAATACCTGCCACCACATCATTTGGAGCTTTAATCTCAGCAGTAGTGATCAAATTAGCTTGGCGTTTCTCCCTTGCCCTTTTTTGAGGTATATTTCCTTGCATTAGGACATTAATGTGCATAATGTCCATCTCCCTAAAATTGTAGAATTGATCATTGGTATTTTCTTTCTTCCCCTTATAGTCACTAGCAAGATGGCCTTTCTGCCCACATTTGTAGCATACTCATTTTCCATTTAGATAGGAACCAGTGTGATTCCTTCCACAATTTTCATAGGGTAGAAATTCAAATATTCCCTTCTTCCATGTTTCTTTATTTCCTTTCACAGAGTGTTCAGTAGATCTCTTATTGTCTTTATTTGTTTTAAAGTTATAAGACATAGATATTTCCTTTTATTTCTTGATAGCTCATGAGATAATATCATTGTACGATGAGATGGATTATGATATTAATGCCTGATAGTGAAATGGATTTAACCCATCAAATAAAACATCAATCTTACTTCTTGGGTTACATATATTATTTTCCACATGCCTTTCTATCCATGTATATTTAGATTCATACTTTGCGACATTTTCATCCTCTTTTAGCATCAGACTCAGAAATTTCCTCTCCATATCCAATTGATGGTCAGGAGAAAATTATTTTTCTAAAAAAATATCATTAAACTCCCTCCATTCTATAAATGATACTTTTTAACCCTCCTTTTTGTTTTGAATTAATGACCACCATTGATCTGCATCTCCCATGAGGGAATAAATTGCCATATTTTTTTCCCTTTCGCTACTCCCCTAAGCATGAAATATTTTCTCTAAGGAACATATCCAATGCTCAGATAAAAATGGGTTTATAGACCCATTTAATGTTGGTGGTTGTTTCCCCATGAAGCAGTCTAGCATTGATCCTCCACGTTGTGGACCATGGTGCTCAATACAGGGAAGGTTATTATTCATAACCTAAGTGAGTTGTCCCAGTATAGTCATAAGTTGATCAGCGCCGGTTAAATCAGAAGCGACACTATAATTATCTTGAGTATGAGGGAAATACCTCCATGCATTACGTTCATTGATACAATTTACATTCCTTCCACTAGGATCCATTTATAAACAATGGAATACACTAGATTGGTTTATGAATCACAATAAATAATTCCCAACTTGTAAAACACTTAACTTAAATTGAATATTTTATGGATATAATTCATAATCATAGAAATGTTTTCTTTGATGATGTATACACTCATAAATCATTCATAATGATTTTTAAAGAAAATGTGAATTATCTTAATCATATCCCTCAGGAGTGTTGTTACCAAGAGTGTAGCAAGGCCTGTTTTTTTGTACCAGGATGCCCCGAGTCAAGCCCGAAACTCCTTGTCAGAGTTTTCACTCCTAGGTACATATGTTCCAGAGCCTCATCTACCTCCTTGTATCCAAACAGGGATGTATTTATTGGAAAATAAACAAAATCTCTGAATTACCAAAATTCTATGAAGTTATCCTATAATAATCCTCAAAGTGTATCTTAGGGTAATGTGCTCTAATCAGAGATTATCTAAATCTAGTTCCATGATTTTTACTAAACTTCTTCTGAAACCAATTGTAACACCTCGACCCTAGTAACCCAGTGTTGGTGCATTATTCCATAGCATTGGCATGATACAAGGAATCATGTACCAAAAGACCGATCATTTGAGTATTATTGGAAACAAGATACATACATAAGTTCAACATTACAAGTTGAAAAGAAATAAAAAACTAATTTAATCCATTAGAAACATCCAAGCCTCCTAGATTATGCTTCTACGTCACTCATAACTAACTTCTTCATATCCTGGAAAATGAAAAATAAGAATGGATTGATCTCAAATTGTAACTCCCCGACCCCAGAAGCCCAGATTCGGTGCATTATTATGTATCATTTTCATGATCACAAAAGACCAAGTCTTGAAAGACCGATTAGTTTAGTAGCCTTGGAAGTACTAGATACATTCATAAGGTTTACATTACATAATAAAATGGAAAACTACAAAAATATTTTTTCCATAGACAAAACTGATATCCCATAGACTATCCTTGCAGGTCAGTCATAATATACATCATCACAACTCGGGAAAAATATGACATAGAAAGGGGTGAGCTCAGATGCTCAGTAAGGATAACAATATAGCAGAAACTTTAATAAATAAGCATAAACATTTAAGGAAATGTATAGAACTAAATCAAAATCCTTTTCAACATAAAAGTAATTATAATATGGAAAATATAAATCAAAATAATTCCATTTACTTACTAAAATGGATATTCTACTAGTCGAATAATAACATGAAATATCAATATCCACTTTCATAATGTTGGAATGCATAATGCCAGACTTCATAACCAAATATTCAAGGCCTTGTTCCAGGACTACAAATATTATTTTGTCAAGGCCTTATGCCAAGATACTAGTTTGTCTCATGAGACTTTCTGATGCATCGAGGAGCTATAGTGGGCTCCACCCATCAATTACTAAGTCCAATGCATTCCCCATATGAAGAGGTTTAAACATAACATAAACATTCTTATTAAAACTAGCAAATTAAATGTCAATACTATATCAATAAACCATGAATGGTATAAAAATAACACATCGACATTCAAACATATCCCAAAACCTTTAATACAATATGGAAGTTTTGTATCATAATAAATCAACTTCAAATAAGCTCAAAATCCATCAAAGGATATTGACATAGATGAAATCGAAACCTTTTTAGAGAAATATCTCTTTATATTTTAAATCATTTAAGAGTCACAAAATTATAAAGAAAAAATTTATTTTGAAATATTATTATAAGATTTTAAGGGATGATTCAACAATGTTATAATAGTGGAAAATAGCCACACCCGTCGTATAAGTTAAAAAAACATTCTTACCTTAATTTTGTCGAAAAGGTCCTGAGGTACCTTGTATGGAAAACGACAGAATGATTCCTTTCAAAACATTTTATAAAAAGTCAAACAAGGGTATAAAAGAATTTAACCCATAGTCTATTAAATAGTTAAAATTTTTTGGAATACATTTTTAAGAAACATGGATGTGGATGATAAAGAAGTTCTAGTAGATACTTACGTAAAAACACTCGGATAATAAAGAGATTGTGAAATTAACCATTACCTTGTAAATTTCCTTGGTTGAGGGTAGGTTAAACTCATATATAATTGTGAAATAAGTTTTATTAAATTATACAACAATCATATACATTAATATGATATCATATATGATCTTTTAATATTTATTTGTTAATAATATTTTAGTATTATCGTCATTTTGGGTGTTAACTGATTCGTTTTCCTTTATATGCTTTGTTACGTAAGTAATGTTTGATATGGATAGGTTGTATATTATTCATATTTAGAATTATATTAAGTCTTTAAACATTATTTTTTATCATCTAATGAAAATTAGTCTTGAATGGATACGAGGGGGAATGAATCTCATCGCGTTCGTGGAGACGGTAATCTGTTCGTATGCACGAGCGACAATATCATTCTTTTGATATTAAAATAATATATCATTGGATGGTATATCATATATACAGAATAATTATCATGAAATATTTATTATTTACATCAATTACACATCATTATTGTGACCATCCAATTAAAAATTTATTGAATAACAATTACACCACAACGTGGAGAGGGTAAGTCGTACATACGCACCTATGGTGACATGTTATTCAAAGGATGGATAGAATAATGAATATGGTTGTAACATATTTTTAATAACATCATAGTATATATAATATACTGGAGTTATTATTTTAGAATGGAAACAACAAAGAAAGATGAAGTGGAAGAAGAAAGGAACTTAAAAAAGGTGATGAAATATTTACCTCCTCTTCGGGTTCTTCCTTTTGATTTGACCAAAAGGGCTCCTTAGGTTGACTTTATGACTAAAGGAAGGCCTCTAGGATGAAGAGAGGATAGTTGAAATGGTATTTTGGAAGGTTTTTTCTGAGCCAAATGGCTTTGAAGGTGTGAATTAGAGAGAAGGTTGAGTGCTCTTTTATAAGAGGGGTGAGGGGAACCTTAGGAAAAGATAGAAATATTATTTTATAATAAAATAATATTCGGTTTATAAGGGATAAAAAATGAATTATTTAAACTATAATGTGGTTATGGGTCAAAAAACACTCAACCAATAGGTTTTATATAGGTTTGGGTCACTATATTAACTTTATAATTTAGATTTAACTCTTAGTTAAATAGTGTGACATTTACCATGTCACTTTGTATTTTTGTATTATATAGTTAAAAAACATTCTATAAACTTCCAAGAGAACCCCAAGTGGTTCATTAATGATAAAACTATCATTATATAAGTTTTTTGGCTGAACCTTAAATTTTTATGAATATAATATCAATTAATAATAAAATATTTGTTTTAAAAACTCTTTTATGTCAATTTTGACACTATTTTGTATTTTGTTTTTTCTAAATTCATAACAGCATTATTATTTCGAAATAAATTAATCTAACCAACCCTAACATTTCATATTAAACTTGAAATTAGTTTAATTTATTAAAATTCTCAAATTAAATTTATTTGGATATTTATAATATCAATTATTTTAATCTTTCATTAACATAGTAATTACTGTATCATCATTGTGTCATAAATTAATTTAATTATTTTTGCCTAAAAATTATAAATAAAATACCATTATGTAGGAAATATTTCTAGATTTATAATGAATATTTATAGACGAATTTATATTGTTTTTAACCCTATATTAAATATGGTTATGTTATTAAACATTGAATTTAACTTTTTTAACTCTTCTTTAAATAAAATAATAATAAATGTCCTAATTTAATCCAAGTGGACCAAAGAGGTTCATATTTTATTCCTAAGGTTGTTTTTGGTATAATTATACTTATCCAATAGAATTAAGACATTTGTTAGGGTAATAATAATATCATTTTTACCCTTAATTACCCAATTTAATTTTAATCGTGGTAAATAAAAGGTAAAAGTTACTATTCACCAAAAAATATTTTCATCTTATTGAACCAAATTTTATTAACTGATATCAACCGTGTCTCATAGATTTCTGAAATTCAACTCACATAAGTGGTAAAATTATGTTTTATGTAAATTTGCAAATGCTCCTAGGAGGTGGGTAAAAGACGGTAAAAAGTTCAATAAAATTTTTATATATCTAAAATTATTTTAAACTGACTCAAATGAATTACATTGAACATATATAGGTAATATGTATCTATTTTAACATAAAACAAATTTAAATAAAATAAAAAATTATTTTAATAAAAATTCGGTTTTAAACTATAACTCAGTGTTTTTCACTATTCATCAAAAATTGAAAGTTTTCAGAAAAATACCAAAAATTCAACCTAAGCTAATTTCAATATTCCAAATCCAAAAATGAAGTCCATTTTGAAAGATAAAATTTTCAAAATTTTAGAAAGTGAGTATTACTATTCATAACGGCAAGTTTGATTGGTTGTGGTGTGTTAGAACTTGAAGTTGTGTACAACACACATTATTGTATTATTCAAAGAGAAACGTACCATGGAAGCTTTGGATGTTACATTATTCCATCCCTCAAATAATTTCATCCTCGAAATTTCTAGAATATTTCTACATAAAAATACTCAGGTGGTTCTTCATCATAAGTTCATCCGGTTCCCATGTTGACTCTTCCACCTTATGGTTTCTCCATTGAACTTTTACCAGGCGAGTTGTCCGGTTTCTCAGCACTTGTTATCTTGTATCAAGAACCATGACAGGATCTTCAAAATAAGATAGATCGTGTTACAATTCTAATTTATCATAGGTGAGTACATGCGTTGGTTCAAGCATGTATTTTCTTAATACTGATATGTGGAACACATCGTGGACTTTGGAGAGACATGGCGGCATTGCCAAACTGTAAGATACAACCCCAATTCGTTCAATAATTTCGAAAGGTCCGATGTACCTGGGACTTAATTTTCCCTTCTTACTGAAAAGTATAACCCTATTCCATGGATATACCTTCAAGTAAACATGATCTACAAACTGAAATTTCAAATCCTTCCTTCAGTTATCAGCAAAGCTCTTCTGCCTACTTTGAGATGCTTTGATGTGGGTTTGGATTAAATTCATCTTTTCTATCATTTCCTCCACAAGTTGTGGGCCTATGAGTTTTCTTTCACTAGCATCATCCCAACAGGTAGGTGTGAGACACCTCTTTCTATATAACGCTTCATTTGGTGCCATCTAAATACTTGAATGGAAGATATTGTTATAAGAAAATTATACCAGAGGTAAATTTTGATCCCACATACCTTGAAAGTCAAGTGATCATGATATTAACATGTCTTCTAATGTTTGAATAGTCCGTTCTGATTGTCCATCAGTTTAGGGGTGGTAGGCAGTGCTCAAACTAAGTTCAATATGTAGGGATTTCTGATGACTTTTCCGGAATCTTAATGTAAAATGCTAATCATCATCAGAAACAATCGATAGGGGTACTCCATGAAGTTTCACAACTTCATTCATATATAGTCTTTCTAGACATTCAAGTGGTAAATATTCTCTTATAGTAAGAAAATGTGATGAATTGTTAAGATGATCAATAATGACCCATATTTCATCGTTCCTTATAGGAGTCTTTGGTAGTCCCATGACAAAGTCCAACATAATATTATCCCATTTCCACTCAGGTATGGGAAGAGGTTTCATGACTCCTCAAGGCTGTTGCCTTCCAGCTTTCACTTATTGAAAAACCATACATCTTGACACAAAATCAGAAATATCCCTAATCATGTTGTCCCACCAAAAATGTTACTCCAAATCTATATACATCTTGGTGCTACCAGGGTGTATAAAGAAATTGGAACTATGAGAATCATCCAACAATTCCCTTTTTAGATTAGGTATATTGGGTACACAAAGTCTCTTCCCAAATTTCAAAATTCCATCTTCATAAAAAATTCACTCAATCTCCCATCATTACCAGCTTTAATATTCATTTGAAACTCTTCATCATCGGTCTGAGAACTCTTTATCCTTTCTAGTAAATATGATTTGGAAACCATTTGAAAAAGTTTTGATGTTTCACCTTCCATGATTATCCCCATATCCAACTTTACTAGATCCGGGTATATAGGATCACTTTCAACTCTCATCTTGTTCCGAAATCCATGATCCTTTATGCTCAAAGCATCGTCCACCTTATTTTCCTTCCCTAGGTGGTAGTGTATAGTGAAATCATAATATTTGAGTAGTTCCAGCCATATTTTTTCGCTCATGTTGAGTTATTTCTGTGAGAAAATATACTTCAAACTCTCGTGATAGGTATATATCTCACATTTTTTACCGTAGAGATAGTGTCTCAAAATATTCAAAGTAAATATTATAGAATCTCACTCAAGATAATGAGTGGGATAGTTTTTTTTCATGAATTTTTAGCTGTTGTGATGCATAGGCAATAACTCTATCATTCTGCATAAGGACACAACCAAGTCCTTTCTTTGATGCATCACTATAAATAACAAACCCATCATTCCCTTATGGTAGAGTCAAGATAAGATCATTGACTAATATTATCTTCAGTTATTCAAAACATTCTTCACACTCTTTTTTCCAAACAAATTTAACCGCTTTAAGCGTGAGCTTTGTTAATGGGTTAGCCAACTGGGAAAAATTCTGGATGAAATGTCGATAATAACCAGCTAAACCAATAAAACTATGTATCTCACTTATACTCATTGGTGCTGAAATTTCTTGGATTTCCTTGGTCTTATAAGGATAAACAAAGATTCCATCTTTAGAGATAATATTTCCATGAAAAGAAAACTCCTGAATCTAGAATTCACACTTGCTAAACTTCCCATATAATTCATGTCTTATAAGAGTATTTAGAATAATATGCAAGTCATTTTCATGATCTTCATATCTTTTGGAGTATCCCAAGATATCATCAATAAATACCACTACAAATTCATAAATATATTCCTTGAAAAATATATTCATTAGATCCATGAAGACAGATGGTGCATTAGTCAATCCAAAAGGCATTACTGTAAACTCATAATGCTCGTACCTGGTTCGAAAGGATGTTTTCATAATGTCTTCCTTCTTCACACACAACGGATGAAATCCAGATCGAAGTTCAATCTTTGAAAATTATTGAGATCCATGAAGTTGGTCAAATAAATCATCAGTGCGAGGTAGGGGATACTTGTTCTTTATTTTTATAGCATTGATATCCCTGTATTCAATGCACAACATCATAGATCCATCTTTTTTCTTAACAAAAAGAACAGGGGATCCCCACGGAGAAACACTAGGGCGAATAAATCCCTTATTACTCAATTACTTTAGTTATTTCTTTAGTTCCACTAATTCCATAGTGGTCATTCTATAAGGGGTCTTCGATATGGGCCTTGAACTGGGAATTAAGTCGATGGAAAACTCAATTTCTCATTTTGGCGGATTTTCCGGTATATCTTCTAGAAACACATCAACATATTCTTGTGCATTAGGTACATCCTCTACTTTAACATTATTTCCCTCACCCATAGTTATTTCATCCTCTTCCTCCCCAATAATTGAATTTAGTTGAGCTATTTGGGGCGGATCTAGATACTAATTTGGTGGTGAAGTTTCTTCTCTAATGATAAGGTACTCCTTATCATCAAAAAAATTGTAACCTCCTTCTTATTACAATAAATTTTCACATCATGGTCCGAAAACCGATCCATACCGAGGATTATATCAAATTCAATCATGGGTATGGCGATGTGATCAATAGATAAATAACATTTATATACCTTAATGGGAACTGATTCACAAAAAATTGTTGCAATGATACTTCCCTTAAATGTTTTGACTGAAAACTCCCTTGTTAAATCATATTGGATATATCTAATTTTCTTAGCAAACTGGGAAGATATGAAACAATGCGATGATCCAAAATCAAATAAAGCAATGTCTAAAATTGAGGAAACCATTAAATTACCTACCACTATGTCTTTCAGAGCTTCAACCTCAACAGTAGTGATAACATAAGCTTGACCAGGATCCCTTTCCCTATTATGAGGTAAGTTCCCCTGATGCTTTGGAAATTCATTTTCATAATGTCCCCTTTATCTACAATTTTAGCATTCAACATTAACTGCCACTTTCTACCCCTTGAAATCACGAGATTGGTGGGCTTTTTCACTACACTTATAACAGACTCCCATTCCCTTCAGACAAGTATCAGGGTGTTTCTACCCACATTTACTTCAGGATGGATATTCAACTTTTCTCTTCTTCCCCTTATTTCTATTTCATGAGTGTTCAACCGATCTCTTATTCTCTTGATTTTCTTTAAAGTCGTAAGACATAGTGAATTCTTTTTCTATCTTGATAGCACATGAGACAATATCTTCATACAACGAGAAGGATTGTGAGACTAATGTTCGACGGAGAAATGGTTTTAAACCATCAAATGAATGATCAATATTACTTATTGGGTTATGTATATAATCCTAAGAATGTCTTGCTAACCTTGTAAAGTTAGATTCATACTTTGCAACATTATCATCCTCCTTTTTCCTCAGACTCAGAAATTGTCTTTCCATATCCGCTCGATGGTCATGAGGAAAGTATTTTTCTAAGAAAATTTCTTTAAACTCCCTCCATTCCATATTTGATACATCATCATCTTCGTTTGTGTTTTGAATCAAAGACCACCATTGATCAGCATCTCTAGTGAGGATGTAAACTTCCATTACAACCTTTTCCCTTTCGCTACTCCCCATGGCATGGAATATTTTCTCTAAGAAATTTATCCATTTCTCAGATACTAATGGATTTTTAACCCCATTTAATGTTGGTGGGTTTTCCCCATGAAGAGATCTAACATTGATCCTCCATGCTGTGGATTAGGGTGCTCTATACGGGTAAGGTTATTATTCATAGCCTAAGTGACTTTCCACAGTATGGTGATTAGCTGATCAGCCCAGTTTCATCACCAGCTCCACTATAATTATCTTGAGTAGGAGGGAAATCTCTACATGGAGCGCATGCATTAATACAGTTTACATTCCTTCCACTAGGCTCTATTTATAAACAATGGCATACTCTAGATTAGTTTATGAATCACAATACATAAACTCAAACTTGTAAAACACTTAACATAAATTGAATAGTTAATGGATATAATTCATTATCATAAAAATGTTTTCCTTGAGGAAGTATATATCCTACATAATGGTTTGTAAATAAAATGAGAATTATCCTAAGCACATCCCCCAGGAGTGTCGTAACCAAGAGTGCAACAAGGCCCATTGTCGTGCACCAATTCCTGTTTCAGTCTAGCTCAAGGAGGTGTTTTTGGGTTTTACCCCTAGGAACATCTGTGCCAGAGAAGCCTCTACCTACTCATATCCAGACAGAGATGTATTTCTTGGAAAACTCAAAAAATATATAAAATACCAAAATTCTAGGAAGTTCTGCTATACCAATTCTTAATGTGTATCTTAGGGCTATGTGATCTAATCATAGTTTATGTAAATGTAGTTTCCAAGGTTTGTACTAAACATCCTCTAATAACAACATTAACACCCCAACCCCAGAAGCCCAAAGTCGCTGCATTATTATGTATCATTTGCATCATAAAAAAAGATAAAGTCTCAAAACGCCACTTAGTTTAGTATCTTTGGAAGTACAAGATACATTCATAATGTTTGTATTACATCATAAAATAGAAAACTAAAACAAAATTATTTCCATAGACAACACCGAGATTCCATAGACTATCCCTGAAGGTCAGTCATAATTTCTTCGCATCTTGGGAAAAATAAAACATAGAAAGGGGTGAGCTTAGATTCTTAGTAAGGATAACAATATAGCAGAAACTTTCATAAATAAGTATAAGAATTTAAGGTAATGTATAGAACTAAAACAAAATCCTTTTTAACATAAAATTAATCATAATATGGAAAATATAAATCAAAATAATTCCATTTACTTACTCACATGGATATTCTACTAGTAAAATAATCACATGCAATATCAATAACAACTTTCATAATGATGGAATGCTTAATGCCAGACTTCATAACCACATAGTCAAGGCCTTGTGCCAAGACTACAAATAAGATTCTGTAAAGGCCTTATGCCAATACACTAGTTTGTCTCATTAGACCTACCGATGCATCAAGAAGCTATAGTGGGCTCCACCCGTCACTTACTAAGTCCAATGCATTCCTCATATGAAAAGGTTTAAACATAACATAATCATTCGTATTAATACTAGCATAATAAATGTCAACACTTTATCCATAAACCATGTATGGTATAAAAATAACAAATCCACAGTCGAACATATCATAAAACCTTTAATATAGTATGAATGTTTTGTATCATAATAAATAAACTTCAAATAAGCTTAAAATCCATCAAAGGATGTTGAGATAGATGAAATAAAAATCTTTTTATAGAAATATCTCTTTCTATTTTGAAATTATTTACGAGTCACATAATTATAAAGAAAACATTTATTTTGAAAATATTCTTATAAGCTTGTAAGGGAATATGTTTTTCGGATACTATATAACATAATCATTCCACCTATGAAAAGGTTAAAAGATAACAAAATAATTCATATTCTCCAATATGTTTTAGGATATTATATATCAATTATATGGATATTAATTCCATTAATATAATTAATAAATATAAATTATCATTAATTGATGAATAATTTGTCTAACTTCATGGGGAAATTATTTTTTACATATCAGTATTTAATTTTGAAAAACATAATTTAGGGTGAAGGAGAAGACTCCATGGACAACATTTCATACAGGATATGAAGATTTTTAGATTTTCGTAATGGCCTCTAATTTCGGTAACTAATTTTATATTTTATGTATCAGATAAATAATATATTTATAGATTATACTGATAATATTTCATTGTTATTAATTATTGATATCATTGAATACATCAATATATATAATTTTAGTGATAACAATATCTGAATAATTCATGAGACTCTTAGTGTAAAGGAATAGATTGGAAAATTACATAACTATGATTTTTGACTCTAAAATGATTATTTTAATGGATGTATTACCTCAGAGGGAGGAATATGAATTGATCATTTGGATAATATTATAGTCAATGAATAGAATAAAGTGATGAATATAATTGAGCTATATTATTTTGAGGTATCAAGTTAATATCAGTGGTCAGTCTAAAAAATCATGATTATAAAACCCAAAAAAACCCGAAGTTGGCAGGTGAAGGGGATAGTTAACATGATACATATAATGTGAATAATGTTATGAAGAAATAAATAGGTAATTTTTTAAATAATGTGTATTTACTTAAGAATCATGATAATGAGTCATTCGAAATATATATTGATTCATCAATGAAAGGAATGGATTGCGTCTTTATATGTAATAATAGATATTTGATAATAAATATAGGAAATTTAATATTGGTGAAAAATAATAAAAAACTAATAACCATACACTATAAAAATAATATTTCCCTTGATGATATGGAGGTAATGTATCTATTTATAATGATATGACATATTTACAAAATAGAATATTTTGATTTATATTTTCTCTCATAAACTCGTCAACATGACGAAATGATGATGGATATAAATAATAATGGAATATTATAGCTCTATATAGTAAAAAATAGGGGTGGTGAATAAGGATGATACATTATTGATTAGTGGGTACCATGGTGTTCTGACAATCATGATTATTAATAGTGATCCTATATTCAGGGGTATAGTAATGACTTGAATGGTCTTTTTTTGGGATGAGATGAAATAATTATTTTCCCATATATTATTTTAATAATATTTACTATAAAATATTGAGAATAATTATTTGTATGATAAATATATAAAGAGAATCACTATTATAATGAATAGAGAGAAATTGAAAAACGTCGTCTATAAATTATGAGTGTTTATTTTTTTAAAGCTCTTATATGATACATCCATACCAAAATTGATGAGGGAGATATTATTTGGAAAAATATATCTAAAATATAACTACACACCCAAGTATAATAAATATTTTTATTGATTAAAGAGAAACTATTTTTTTATATTTTATAATGAATGAAATTTTACAAATTATATTTTTCATTTTTAGTATTCTAGCACCTAAAGAATAATTGAAAATTTCATAAGGGATTCATGAATTTGATTTCATTACATACATGGTCATGTTAAAATAAAATAATAGAATTTATCATGGGATATATAAAGACTCTATGTAAGAATGAGGTTTTTTCAGTCACCATTGATCATCATATAAAGACAAATATTTCATAGAAAAAACAGAATATATACCCATGTAAACCCTTTCCAAGGCCAATATCAAAGAAATCATTGGAATTTATAGGAATCCTCTATCAATTATATTTTATGGAGACCCATTAATCACATCATATTTATATACAATTATTTTAATTTATCTCAATATTTATGTGAATTTAAGACCCATATATCACTATAAATGTTATGGAAAATATAAAAGGTGTATTCAAACATTATGTCCATACATGGATGTAATCTCTCAACATCCAGGGTGTAAAAATCGATCTTCAATTGTTTTATGTTTTTTACTAGATAAATAACAATACAATACATATATCTTTACTCATAAGTGTTATTTAAATTATATTTTCATATTTTATAAATTAAATTAATTTAAATTAATTTTAGTTTTGAAATCATAATAATAAAATTAAAATCTAGTGAAATTTTGAGGTATTTATGATATTCTTGATTTTTCATTTAATTATAAAAATAATTTTTTTTTAAAAAAATAACATTAAATTTTATAAAAATTAATAGTTTCAGTGTTATTTTTTTTGGAATTAATATTTTATATGATGAATTGTATTTAGAATAATATTTTTATTCCATCAATTTTTATTATTTTGATAAAAGAAAAAAATTTATTCCAAAACCAATTTTTCTAAAAGCTCTTCAATATTGAGTTTAATGAATTTTTATTATATTTAATTTATACATCTTCTATGAGTTTTATATTTTAAAATGGAAAACTTTTTTTAAAAAGGATATTCACATTTGGTAACTGGGTCCATTTTTTATTTTATTTTATATAAATTTTAACTATGGTTTATATTTTCAACCTTCATAAAGGATACATAGTTTAAAAAGGGTAAACCAGTAAAAAAAGTCTCTAAACCCTCAGAACAAAAGACATTATTTTTTATCAGTTAATAAATTATAAACTACATACCCCAAAATCAGATATATTATATTTCGATGCCATTTTCCATTGATAATGGAGTTTATATTTATTTTTATATGGAATTTCTAAATGTAAATCTCTTGAATTTAATGTCATTAAATTTATTTATGTATTGATAAACCTAGTAAATTTTTTGTTATAAATATTTATGTGAATGTTAAAATATATATTTGTATCATATTTTTTTATGATGTAATTACAATAAATATATTCACATTTGAAACACTACTTCTATAGAAAGTGAATAAATATAATGTAAAGAATAGTAAAATATATAAAGTTAATATTTTTAGGGTGACTTATAGTTCCCTATGAATTTTATGGACTAAAATAAAATATTTTTAATGTTTTAAAGGATTATATTTTATTTTCCTCACTATATTTATTTCTATAATTTAAAATTAAATGAATCATGACAGAAAAAGAAATTAATGATATTTTATGAATTATAATATTTTATTAAGATATTTTAAAATATAAAAAATGGTAAGTAGAATATTATGTTATAAGTGGCCTAAAATTTCCTTAAGAAGCGATTTATGATCAAATTTTTACCTTTTATGAAATACTATAACCCTTTAACATAAAAAATCGATCACCATAGTTACGGTGAAAACATGTAACCGAATGATAAATCCATAAAGTTGAAGGAAATATAATCTAAAACCCAAATTAAACATCATTGTATGGTTTTATCTCAACAACACATTTATAAAAGTTTATTGTGTGATTTTTTTCATTTAACCATGAAAATTAAATAAAGAATTTTAATACAATAAAAATGATATATGTTCCACTCCACACAATTATATAATGCGACCTACTACCCTAAAATATTCACACATAATGAGACATTAATCTCAATAAAACCCTAAAAAGTCTATCTCAAATATAATTATAGAAATTCAAGTGGTTATACTACTTCATAAAAAGAAGGGGTGGTTGAAAATATAGAAAGAAAATAAATCCTATGGGAAGAAGGGGGGGGGGGTGGAATTTTCAACTTTTAATAAATGTAAAAACAAACATTATCAAACATGATTGATAGTAATGGGAGATTACTTCATGTATAGGGAGAAAGTGAAAGGGGCTTAGAATTTCAAGATAATAAAAGATTATTCCAATGTTACATTCTTCATTAGTAATGATATTTAGAACTGTGAAAATATCTAACCTATGAATAAATTAGATTTTAGTCAAAAAAACTATAAGGGAGAAAATCCAATAATATTAAGTAACTATAACTATGCTTGAAATATAAAATTATCTTTTAGAAGGTACATTTAGAATATCATAAAATTTATTTATTTTTTTATTAGGGATATTGCCACTCATTTTTTATTTCATGGTTTCTATGAAAATTAAATATTTACATGTAATTTTAAGAATATTCTTTTCTATAAATAGTCATACTTGATGTCTCACAACAACAATGATGTGTCCTTAATTTCATATTATGAAGTAAAAAAATGGATTATTTATTGTCAAAACTATTATACATATGTTCTATTTTGATAAAATATTTTATTTGGATTGTCTATCAAAATAAAATTCATGTTTTATTATCAATTTATAAAAATTATTATTTATGTTGAATATTTTTTTTGTACTTATACAGTACACATAATAAACATAATCATATCTATATCCCCTTCAGAATATCTCCTTAATGATATTCTAGTTTATAAAGATACCACACAACCTATTGAAGGGAAATGTACCCTAGGATAGAAGAATCTATAATTTTATAATAATATATTCACATTTTTCATGAGGAACAACCTATAAATACACCTATTCATGATGATTAGATTTCTATTTAACTCAACCCTAATGGAAACAATATATCTATGACTTCATATAGGATGATTATTGTGGATCTACTAGAGTAAAATAAACATCTACGATACTTGTGTGATATGGGATTTCTACTCCTATGTGATTTAGCTAGGTGAACTCCTATTTCTTTGTGTTAACGAGGCATGATAATTTGTTGTTGTGCATGGATTATAAGGTAATAAGTACCATAAATGGTATGAAAATTATTATTTTCCTCATATTGATGACCTATTTGATGGTCATTAACTAAGTTAAATTTTTACTACGACTGTTCGTCATTTTGAGAATCATAGATTTAATTTATTAAAAGAAGATATTTTAAAACATAATTTCACAATAAGAATGGAAATTGTGTGGAAATAGTAATACCCTTTTTTATTCTCTAATTCATCCTCTATTTTTATAGATATTATGAATATATTGTTCATGTAAAAACATTATAAATTTTTAATGTTATTTAACAATGATATCTTAGTATACCCAAAATATTATTAAGAGAATAAGATCAATTTATTAATAATTTTTCACTCTCTTATAGATAATGAATTATATGGTAAATTTAGTAAGATTGAATTTATTATTTGGGATGTTCCAATTTATGAAAATGTTGTCACTAATTATTTAATATCAGTTGATCTAAAAAATTCATTAGCAGTAAATGAATGACCTATATAAACAGATATAACTACATAACATAGTTACATTGGATTATTATGTTACTATATAGAAGTTATTTAAAATATATAAAAATTTTGAATGCCATTTAAAATGTTTTCATTTAAAAGGTTTATGTTCCATTATATATTTTAATGTAGTGGTATTATTTAATATTTAACTAGGTGAATGATCAATGTGGTAGTGTTATTAGTTTCATCATGTGGGGACATATTTCTCATGTATAATGATGCATCAATGAATGGACATGGATGTTTCGTTATGAAAAATGATAAAAAAATTCTCAAAGAATTAAATAAGAGAAATATACAGAAACTAAACTCTTCAAAAAATGATATTGTGTTGGAATTTCTAATTAAATATTCAAATATATTGAGTCATTATCTATATGAAAAAATATGTGACAAAAAAAGATTGTAAAATTTTAAAATACATATTTTCAAAAAAGTGCAGATCATAAGAACAAATTGATTTCCATATCGACTCATGAATTATGATTTTTTGATACACAAAAAAATTGTCATAGATAATAAGGTATGGGACTGAATCTATGTGGATCAACCCTTTGAGTGTTTTAAAATATCTTAGTTCTCAAAGGTTTCCTTGAATAATTTTAGTGGAGTTTGGTTAAGTAAAAACGGAAGGAGGGGATTACTTGTCATGTAACAACATTACGTGACATGACATCCAGTTTCAAGGGTTTTCTAGGAACTCTTAAGGATATGCATAATATTACATAGTATTAAATAGGGACTCACAGTGAGAAATACATTAGCATTTGAAATATAAAATAATGTGTTGAGGCGACAGGTTTTTTAGAGAAACTCAACCTCGAGGATTTACATGATGTGAAAGGGGATTACATTCCATGTAATTCCTTGAAATTGCATGGTTTATGTGTTTTCCAGCCACACTATTTTTTAGAAAACCAATGGCTACATCAACTCTCCATTGACCCCATGTGACTCGGAAACCCTCTCTTCTATGTTTGTAAATTCCATCATCAAGGAACGATCCCTAGCTCCCACCTTTGATCTATAGCGATTCTTCTTAGATATAAGGTATGACCTACCTTTATTCTTGATTATTAATTGACTAGTATCCTTCTTTTTCACCTTTCATTGTGATGGTGAGTGATCTCCATTTTTTAATAAAATTTTCTTGGTTGTTTTTTGGGGTTGTTTTGTCTTTGCATCTTAGTGTGTATGCAGTTGTTGCGGGAGAGGGGATCATAATCTATTCCATTGACCCATTCTCCTGTGAATAATGTTAACAACCTTTTGAGGTTGTGTATTTAGTGTTTCTATATTTATATAAGTGAAACTGTATATTTAGCATGATATAGACCTTTGGATTGTAATGAAATGGAACAAATAATTATATGAACCAGATTAAAAGGAATTGTTATTTACCGCATAGCGATGTAGTTGTTTAATACTGTAATGCCTTGACCACAGTTACCCAGAGTCAGGGAATTATTCCATAACATTGGAATGATACAAGGAATCATGTTTTCAAAGACCGGTCAATTTAGTATTATTGGAAACATGATACATACATATGTTCATCACTACAACATAAAAAGAAATACAACATTAATTTATTCCATTAAAAACATCCAAGCCTCCTAGATTATGACTAAAAGTCACTCATAACTAACTTTTTCATATCCTGGTAAAATGAATAATAATAAATGGTTGGTCTCAAAATGCTCATTAAGAGTAATTAATATAGTGGAAGACAACATAAACAATAGGCATGGTGAATAATTGAAAAAACATGCCTTTACAAATAATAAACATCAAACTATATGGTAGGAATATGAGCTGAGTAAATAATTCCATAATAAAACATAGTCATGGGTATTATACTTTTCTAATAACCACATGAACAATCAATATTATTTTCATAATGAGAGAATTATTAATGCCGGACATTATGAAACATTATTTCAAGGCCTCATCCAAGATGTCAAAACATGATTAAGTCCTTGGATAAAACCATATATCAAATTGGGAAAGGACTCATCCAATTCGACATCTAATTGTCTCATGAGACCGAAAGATGCATCGAGGAGAAATATAAGGCTCCACCTATTAGTTACTAAGTCTAATACATTCCTCATATGAAAAGGTTGAAACATAACATAAACATTTGTATTAAAATGAGCCTAAAAAATGTCATTAATTTAAACATAAACCATGAATGGTATAAAAAAATACATCCACTGACAAACATATCACAAAACCCTAAATACACTATGGAATATTTGTATCATAATAAATCAACTTCAAACAAGTTTAAAATATATCAAAGGATGTTGACATAGATGAAATGAAAACTATTTGAGAGAAATATCTCTTTCTATTTTGAAATCATTTAAGTGTCAGATAATTATAAAAGAAAAAATTTATTTTGAAAATATTTTTATATTCTTGTAAGGAAAGATTCGATGATATTATAATAGTGGAAAAAATCCACACCCACCATATAAGTTAAAAAAGGAATTCTTACCTTAATTTTGTCGAAACGACCATATAATACCTAGTTTGGAAATCGACAGAAAGATTCATTTCAAAACATATAAGGTAAAATAAAGCTTTAAATTAATATACCCATATTATAGTAAATATTAAAAAAATTTTGAAATAAATTTTTATGAAAACAAGGGTGTGGTTGATATAGAGGTCCCAGTAGATACTTACGTATTAACAACCTCAGATAAGTAAAAATATTGTAAAATTAACCCTTACCATGTAATTTTCCTTAGTCGATGGTATGTTAACCTACTGCATAATAGTTATAACATTGTTATCAAATTATACAAGAACTATATAAAAAAATATGATATAATATATGATCCTCTTTTATTGATTAGTTTATAATATTTCAGTAGTATTATCGTTTCAGGTGTTAACTGATTAGTTTTCCTTTTTATGCATGTTTACGTAAGCCGTGATTATTATGGATAGGATATATTTGTTTCATATACAGAATTATATTATGTTCTTAGACATTATTTTTAATCCTAAAATGAAAATTATTCTTGAATGATTATTATGGGGAATGAATCACATCGCGTTCATGGAGACAGTAATCTGTACGCACGCACGAGTGATAATATCATTATATTGATGGTGAAATCATGTGTAATTTTATGGGATGTCATATATACAGAATCTTTAACATGTTATATTTACTATTTAAATTAGTTATACTCATTATTATACCATCCAAATAATGAAGTGTTTGAATAACAAACTACACCATGACGTGGAGACGGTAAGTTGTACGTACACACATATGGTTACATTGTCATTTATAGGATGTATAGAATAATGAATATGGTTATAACATATTTATATAAACATCACAGTATATAGAAGGTAATGGAGTTATTATTTTGGTATGGAAAACACAAAGAAAGGTTATGTGGAAGAAGAAAAGAACTTGAAAGAGGGTGTGAAATTATTACCTCTTTTTCGGGTGTTTTTTTAAGTTGATCAAAAGGGCTCCAAAGATTTGATTTATGATCAATGTAAGGAATCTATGTCGAATTGAGAGATGTTGGGAGGATATTTCATCTGGTTTTGGACGATCCAAATGACATTGGAGGTGTGATTTTGAGAAAAGGAGAAGTACCCTTTTATAAGAGAGGTGAGGGTCACTTTAGGAAAACCTTGAAATATTATTTTATTATAAAATCATTTTCGGTTTATAATGGCTAAAAATGATTTATTTCAACTATAAGGTGGGGATGGGTCTAAATAAACTCAACCAATAGGTTTCAGATATGTTTAGGTCACTATATTAACCTTATCATTTAGATTTAACTCTTAGTTAAATAGTTTAACTTTTTCCATGTATTCTTGTATTATTACAATAAATGGTTAATAAACCTACTATAAAAAGACAAGAGATACCCAAGTGGTTCATTGTTGATATATCTAACATTATATATGTCCTTTGGCTGAACCTTATATTTTCAGAAATATTATATCAATTAATAATATAGTATTTTTTTTAAACTAATTTATGTCAATTTTGGCACTAGTTGTTATTTTATACTTGTTAAAGTCACAACAACATGATTAATTCGAAAAAAATTCATTAAATCAACCATAAATAGTCATAACTATCAAAATATTGACACTTGTTTATGTCCAGTTTAAATGTGAAATTACATTTAATGACCTAAATTAAATTAAATGAAAAAAAATTAATCTAATGATACATAAAAACCATTAAAATTTATAATTTGACACTATAAATTCTTTAGAATAAAAAAGTTGTTTCTAATTAATATTTAGTATTCTTCATTACTAACCAAAAATTGAATGTTTTCAGAAGAGTGCTAAAAATTTACCCTAAGCTAATTTTGATATTATGAATCCAAAAATGATGTCCATTTTGAAAAAAATTATAACATTTTAATAAGTGGGTATTAATATTCATAATGTCTAATTTGATTGGTCGTCGTGTGTTAGAATCTTGAAGTAGCGTACAACGCAAACTATTGCTTTATTCAAAGGGAAATGTACCATGTAAGCTTAGGGAGTTACATTCTTTTCTCCTTCAAATAATTTCATCTTCGAAATTTCAAGAATATTAATACATAAAAATATTCTTGGGGTTCTTCATCATAATATCCTTGGATTCCCACGTTGCCTCTTCCATCTTATGGTTTCTCCATAGAACATTCACCAGACGAGATGTCCAGTTTCTCAAAAAATTTCTCTGGTATCAAGAATTCTGATTGGATTTTCGCAATAAGACAGATTGGGTTCCGATTCTATTTCTTCATAGTTAAGTACTTGAATTGGGTTGGGTATGTATTTTCTCAATAGTGATATGTAGAGCACATCATGAACTTTAGAGATACTTGGAAGCATTTCCAAACGGTAATCTAAAGCCCCAATTCATTCTATAATTTCGAATGCTTCAATGTACCTTGGACATAATTTTCCCTTCTACTAAATCATATAACTCCCTTCCATGGAGATTCATTCAAGAAAACATGATCTCCTATTTGGAATTTCAAATCCTTCCTTTAGATATTGGCATAACACTTTTGCCTACATTGAGCTGTTTGATGTGGGTTTGTATAACCTTCACCTTTTCCATTGTTTCCTCAACAAGTTCAGGGCCTATGAGTTTTCTTTCACCAACATCATCCCAAAAAGTTGTGTGCAGAATATCTTTTCATATAATGCTTTAAAGAGTTCCATATGAACACTTCAATTGATGCTATTACTTTAGGAAAATTTTACCAGAGGTAAATATTGATCCCACATACCTTGAAAGTCATGTGAGCAAGATCACAACATGTTTTAAAATGTTTTAATAGTCCGTTCTGATTATCCATCAGTTTTAGGGTGGTAGGCAGTGCTCAAACAAAGTTCAGTCTCTAGGGCCTTCTAATGACTTTTCCTGAATCATGATGTTAAAAGGGGATCATTATCAGAAACAATCCATTGGGGTATTCCATGAACTCTTACAACTTCTTTAATATATAGTATTGATAAATGATCAAGTAGTAAATCTTCTCTTTTATCAAGAAAATGTGCCCACTTAGTAAGATGATAAACAAGGACCCATATTGCATCATTCCATCTAGGAGTCCTTGGTAGTCCATAGACAATTTCCATCATAATATCACCCTATTTCCACTCAGGTATGAGAAGAGGTTGTGTGACTCCTCCACGATGATGTCTTCCATCTTTCACTTGTTGACAAACCATACATATTGACACATAATCAGCAATATTTCTCTTTATGTTTCCCCACAAAAAATGTTCCTTCAAATATCTATACATCATAGTGTTACCAGGGTGTATAAAGATATTGGATCTATGAGCATCATAAAACAATTCCTTTTTTAGATCTGGTATATCAGGAACACAAAGTCTCTTCGTAAATTTCAGAATCCCATCTTCATATTGAAGTTAATCAATATCCCATCATTCACAGATTTAATTTTTATTTAAAACAAATCATCATCAGTCTGATAAATTTTTATACTTTCTAGTAAATATGGGTTGGTAATCATTTGAAAAAAAATATTGATGTTTCACCTTCCATGATTATTCCCATATCCATATTTACAAGATCCATGAACATAAGATCCCTTTCAACTCTCATCTTGTTCAGAACTCTGTGATCCTTTCTGCTCAAAGCATCTGCCACATTATTTTCCTTTCCTGAGTGGTAGTTTTTAGTGAAATCATAATCTTTGAGTAGTTCAATCCATCGCCTTTTCCTCATGTAGAGTTCATTTTGTGATAAAATATACTTCAATCTCTTAGGATCTGTATGTGTCACATTTTTCACCATAAATATAGTGTATCCATATCTTTAAAGCAACGATTACAGCTGATAACTTAAGATCATGAGTATGATAGTTTTGTTCATGATTTTTATGTTTTTCTGATGCAAAGTTAATAACTATATCTTTCTGCATAAGGACACAACCATGTTCTTTCTTTGAATCATCACTATAAATAACAAACCCATCATTCCCCAATAGTAGAGTCAATATAGAAGCATTGAATAATATCCTCTTAAATTAACCAAAACATTATCCACACTCTATTTTACAAACAAATTTAATCCCTTTATGTGTGAGCTTGGTTAATGGGTTTTCCAATCGGGCAAAATTATGGAAAAAACACTAATAATAACCTACTAAACCAATATAACTGCGTACCTTAGTTATACTCGTCGGTGCTGACCATACATGGATTGCTCTTATCTTTAAATGATCAACATATATTCCATCATTAGAGGCAATATGGCCAAAAAAGAAATCTCTAGATTCCAGAATTCATACTTTCTAAACTTCCTATATAATTCATTTCATCTGAGGGTTTTCATAACTGTGCGCATGTGATTTTCTTGATCATCTTAGATTTTGGAGTATACCAATATATCATCAATAAATACCACAACAAAGTCATCAAGATATTCCTTTAAAACTATATTAATTAGATCCATGAAGACAAAGGGTGCATTATTCATTTCAAAAGGAATTACTATAAACTCTTAAAGCATGTACTTGGTCCGTAATGTTGTCTTCAAAATTACTTCCTTCTTCATGCACAGTGAATGGTTTCCGGATCAAAGTTCAATAATTGAAAATTATTGAGCTCCATGATATTGATAGAATAAATCATCAATGCGTGGTAGGGGATAATTGTTCTTTATTGTTATAATATTGATCTCCCTATAGTCAATGCACAACCTCATAGATCTATCTTTCTTCTTAACAAAAAGTTATGGGGCTCCCCATCGAGAAACACTAGGGTGAATAAATCCCTTATTACTCAATTCCTCTAGTTGTTTATTTAGTTAAAATAATTCCACTGTGGAAATTATATAAGGGGTCTTTGATATGGGCCTTGAACTAGTAATTAAGTCAATGGAAAACTCAATTTCTCATTTTTGAGAATGTCCTGGTAAATCCCCTGGAAACACATCAACATATTCATGCACATAAGTTACATCCACTATTTGAAAATTCCTTTCCTCACCTATATTAATTTCATTCTCTTCCTCCCCAATAATTGAACTCTTTATAGCTACTAGGTGTGGATCTAGATATGAATCATATGGTGTTGTTTCTTCTCTAATGATAAGGAACTCCTTATCATCATTGAAAATTGTAACCTCCTTCTTCTTATAATAAACTTTCACATCATGGTTCAAAAGCCAATCCATACCAAGGGTTATATTAAATTCAATCATGGGTATGCAAATGAGACCAGCAGATAAAGAACATTTATATGACTTAAAGGGAACTAATTCACAAAACATTGATGCAATAATACTTTACTTAAGAGTTTTGACTGAAAACTACCTTATTATGTCAAATTGAAAATAGCTAATTTTCATGGAAAACTGGGAAGTTATGAAACAATGTGATAATTTAAAATTAAATAAATCATACGCTAAATTTGAGGAAACCATTAAATTACCTTCCACCACATCATTCAGAGCTTCAATCTCAGTAGTAGTGATCACATAAGCTTGGAATTTCTCCCATATCCTTTTTTGAGGTATGTTTCTTTGGTGTTAGGACATTCATGTGAATAATGTCCCATCTCCCTACAATTGTAGAATTGATCATTGGTAGCTTATTTCTTCCCCTTACATTCACCAACAAGATGTACTTTCTGTCCACATTTGTAGCATACTCCTTTTCAATTTAGATAGGCACCAGTGTGGTTCCTTCCACAATTATCAGAGGGTAAAAATTAAACTATTCCCTTCTTCCATGTTTACTTATTTCCCTTCCCAGAGTTTTCAGTAGATCTCTTATTGTATTTCATTATTTTAAAGTTATAAGACAGAGATTTTCTTTTCTTTCTTGATAGCTCATGAGACATTGTCTTCGTACGATGACATGGATTATGAGATTAATGCTCGATAGTGAAATGGTTTTAACCCATCAAATAAATGATCGATATAACTTCTTTGGTTACGTATATTATTTGCATCATGCCTTACTATCCATGTATATTTAGTTTCATACTTTGCGACATTCTCATCCTCTTTTTGCTTCAGACTCAGAAATTGCCTTTCCATATCCGATCGATGGTCACGAAGAAATTATTTTTCTAAGAAAGTATCTTTAAACTCCCTCCATTCTATACATGAAACTTTTTACCCTCTTTTGTGTTTTGAATTTATGACCACCATTGATCTGTATCTCTTGTGAGGCAATAAATTTCCATAAATTTTTTTGCCTTTCTCTACTCCCCAAAGTATAAAATATTTTCTCTATGGAACTTATCCATTTCTCACCTACAAATGGATTTGAAGACCCATTGAATGTTGGTGGTTGTTTCCCCATGAAGCGGTCTAGCATTGATCCTCCACTGTCAAACATATAACAAAACCTTCAATACAATATGGAAATTTTGTATCATAATAAATCAACTTCAAATAAGCTTAAAATCCATCAAATGATGTTTACATAGATGAAATAAAAACCTTTTTAGATAAATATCTCTTTCTATTTTGATATCATTTAAGAGTCACATAATTATAAAGAAAAAATTTATTTTGAAAATATTTTTATAATCTTATAAGGGATGCTTCGATGATGTTATAACAGTAGAAAATAGCCACATCCACCATATAAGTTAAAAAAACATTGTTACCTTAATTTTGTAGAAAAGGTTATAAGGTACCTTGTTTGGAAAAGGATAGAAATATTCCTTTTAAACCATTTTATAAAAAGTCAAACAAGGGTATAAATTACTATAAACCATAGTCTTTTAAATAGTAAAAATGTTTTGGAATACATTTTTAAGGAACATGGATGTGGATGATAAAAAGGTCCCAGTAGATACTTACGTAAAAACAACCTTGGATAATAAAGAGATTGTGAAATTAACCCTTACCTTGTACATTTCCTTGGTCGAGGGTAGGTTAACCTCCAATGTAATGGTGAAATAATTGTTAATAAATTATTTAATAATCATATACATCAATATTATCTTTTAATATTTATTTGTTAATAATATTTTAGTATTATCATCGTTTCGATATTGTATGAGGCCTCTGAGCGGTGACGACTCGGTATTCTCCCAGGCTATGGTTTCATCCTCCAATTTTCTCCCCCCCTCCTCCGGCGTGATGCAGTGAGGGTTGACGTCCTTTTCTTGGTGTCGGCATGCCTCAGTTCCGACCTCCTTTCCCATCACGTCATCCCATATTTAGTTCAGGTGAGGCCTTGGCTCTATCTTTGTCTTCAAAGGTGTAGATCCAGCTTCGTTTTCTCACGGATGTTCTGGCATGGGTCCATCTGGAGAACCGGCTTGGCGAAGGCGTGGATCTGGCTTCGATGATGGATATGGCGTGGTTTTGGCTTCGGCTTCAATAGGGATTGGCAGGTTCTAGGTGTTCGGGTCTTCAGGAGAGGCTTAGAGATGGACCCAGTGTTGCGTGGAGGGGGAAGTATTTTCAGTTCTGGATTCCAGTGTTTTGAGGTTTTCATTACAGGTTCGATTTCAGAGTTTTGTCTTATAGTGGTGTTTGTGGTTAAGAGACAGAGCTTTGTTTCATTTCTAAATATGCGGAGTCGACTGAATCGTGGTTGTGTTACAATGTCTGCAGATTAGGGTGCGGCGTCTGGACGACCTGATATTCCTCATTCTGGTTTATTGTTCACTCTTTGTGGATGTACTATTAGTTCATCTCACGTCGCTGGAGTGTTTGGGCGTTCTCCGACTGGAGTCTGTTGGCTGGTTGTGGATTTGGGCAGGTGTCGACGGTCGCACCGGTGGGCGTTCGAGGAGACCAGTTATGCGGTTTTTCTTGATTTTTTGATGTTCGTGTTTCTTGGTTCATGGTTACTCGGCCTTCTCTTACGATTTCAACTCCAGCTTGAAGGTTTTTCTGCTTAAAGATTGCATGGATTGTCCATCCATTTTGTTTGATTATTGTTTGTTGGGAAGTATTGTATGTTTGAAGTGGTAAAGTGGTGAAGTGGTGAAGTGGTGATGTGATGAAGTGGTGAAGTGGTGAAGTTATGTTTGGTTTCTCACTTTTTCCTCAAAAGTGTTTGCGTTATAATAAAAAAACAATTTTCAGTCAGTGATCGTTTCAGGTGTTAATTGATTCATTTTCTTTTATATGCTTTTTTTACATAATTAATGTTTGTTATGGATAGTATGTATATTATTCATATTCAGAATGATATTAATTCTTTTAACATTATTTTTAATCATCTAATGAAAATTAGTCTTGAATGGATACGATGGGGAATGAATCTCATCGTGTTCGTGGAGACGACAATCCGTTCGTACACACGAGCGACAATATCATTTTTTTGATATTAAAATAATATATAATTGGATGGTATATAATATATACAGAATAATTATCATGAAATATTTATTATTTACATCAATTACACATTATTATTATAACCATCCAATTAATAATGTATTGAATTACAATTACACCACAACGTGGAGACAGTAAGTCGTACGTGCGCACATATGGTGACATGTCATTCAAAGGATGGATAGAATAATGAATATGGTTGTACCATATTTATAATGACATCATAGTATATAAAAGATATTGGAGTTATTGTTTTAGAATGGAAACAACATTGAAAGATGAAGTGGAAGAAGAAAGGAACTTGAAAAAGGTGATGAAATATTTACCTCTTCTTTGGGTTCTTCCTTTTGATTTGACCAAAAGTGCTCCTTAGGTTGACTTTCTGACTAAAGGAAGGCTTCTAGGATGAAGAGAGGATAGTTCAAAGGGTATTTGGGTAGGGTTTGGCCGAGGCAAATTGATTTTAAGGTTTTAATTAGAGATAAGGATGAGTTCCCTTTTATAAGAGGGGTGAGGGGCACCTTAGGAAAAACTAGAAATATTATTTTATAATAAAATAATTATCGGTTTATAATGGAACCAAAATGAATTATTTAAACTCTATGGTGTTTATGGGTCGAAAAAAACTCAACCAATAGGTTTTAGATAGGTTTGGGTCACTATATTAACTTTATTATTTAAATTTAACTCTTAGTTAAATAGTTTCGCATTTACAATGTCACATTGTATTTTTATATTATATGGTTCATAAACATACTATGAAATTCCAGTTGAACCCCAAGTGGTTAATTAATGATAAACCTATCATTATATAAGTCTTTTGTCTGAACATTAGATTTTTAGGAATAGAATATCAATTAATAATATAATATTTGTTTTAAAAACTCTTTTGTGTCAATTTTGACACTATTTTGTATTTTGTTTTCTCAAAATTCATAAAAGAATTATTACATCGAAAAAAATTCATGTAACCGACACTAACATGTCATATTAAAGTATAAAATTAGTTTAATTCATTAAAAGTCTCAAATTAAATTTATTTGTATATATTTAATATCAATTATTTTAATCTTCCATTAATATGGTAATTACTGCATCATAATTGTGTCATAAACTAATTTAATTATTTCTATCTAAAAATTATAAATAAAACCCAAATATGTAGGAAATATTTTTATATTTCTAATGAATATTTATAGTCTAATTTATATTATGTTTAATCCTGTATTAAAAATGGTTTAGTTGTTAAACTTTGAATTTAACTCTTTTAACTCTTCTTTAAATAAAATAATAATAAATTTCCTAATTTAATCCAAGTGGACCAAAGAGGTTCATATTTTATTCACAAGGTTTTTTTGGTTGAATTATACTTATCCAAAAGAATTAGAAAATGTGTTAATAATAATATCATTTTTACCATTAATTACCCTATTTAATTTTAACCGTGGTAAATAAAAGTTAAAAGTTACTGTTCCTGAAAAAATATTTTCATCTTATTTAACCACATTTTACTTACTGATATCAACCATGTCTCTAAGATTTTTAAAATTCAACTCACAGAAGTGGTAAAATTATGTTTTATGTAAATTTTCAAATTCTCCTAGGAGGTGGGTAAAAGACGATAAAAAGTTTAATAAAATTTATATATATATAAAATTATTATAAACTGACTCCAATGAATTACAATGAACTTATATATGTATTATGTATCTATTTTGACCAAAAATAAATTTAAATAAAATTATTTATTATTTAAATAAAAATTCAGTTTTAAACTATAACTCAATGTTTTTTACTATTCATCAAAAATTGAAACTTTTTAGAAAAATACAAAAAATTCACCCTAAGGTAAATTCAATATTCCGATTCCAAAAATAAAGTCCAATTTGAAAGGTAAAATTTTTAAAATTTCGAAAGGTGGATATTACTATTCACAACAGCTAGTTTGATTGGTTGTGGTGTGTTAGAACTCTATGTTGGGTAAAACACACACAATTGTATTATTCAAAGAGAAGATTACCGTGGAAGCTTGGGGTGTTAAATTCTCCCCTCCATCAAATGATTCTGTCCTCGAAATTTCTATAATATTACAGCCTAAAAAGACTCGGGTGGTTCTTCATCATATGTTCCACATGTTCCCACGTTGCCTCTTCCATCTTATGGTTTCTTGATAGAACATTTACCAGACGAGTCATCCGGTTTCTCCGCACTTGTTCTCTTGTGTCAAGAACCTTGAAAGGATTTTCACAATATGACAGATCGGGTTCCAGTTCTAATTCCTCATAGGTGAGTACATGTGTTGGTGCAAGCATGTATTTTCTTAATAGTGATAGGTGGAACACATTGTGGACTTTGGAGAGACATTGATGCATTTCATAACGGTAAGCTACAACCCCAATACATTATATAATTTCAAAAGGTCCGATGTACATGGGACTTAATTTTCTCTTCTTACCGAAAAGTATAACACCCTTCCATGGGGATATCTTCATGAAAACATGAACTCCTACCTAAAATTAAAAATCCTTCTTTCAGTTATCGGCATAGTTCTTCTGCCTACTTTGAGCTGTATTGATGTAGGTTTGGATTAAATTCACCTTTTCCATAGTTTCCTCCACAAGTTCTGGGCCTACAAGTTTTCTTTCACCAACATCATCCCAATAAGTTGGTGTGTGACATCTCTTTCTATATAACGCTTCATATAGTGCCATCTGAATAATTGAATGGAAGCTATTGTTATAGGAAAATTATAACAGAGGTAAATATTGATCCCACATACCTTTAAAGTCAAGTGACCATGATCTCAAAATTTCTTCTAACATTTGAATATTCCGTTCTGATTTTTCATCATTTTGGGGGTGGTAGGTAGTTCTCAAATGAAGTTCAGTATCTAGGGATTTCTGAATACTTTTCCAGAATCTTGTTGTAAATCATGGATCACGATTAGAAACAATCGATAGGGGTACTCCATGAAGTGTCTCAACTTCATTAATATATATTCTTGGTAGACGTTCAAGTGGTAAATCTTCTCTTATAGAAAGAAAATGTGATGACTTGTCAAGACGATCAACAATTACCCATATTGAATCATTCCTTCTAGGAGTCTTTGGTAGTCCCATGACAGAGTCCAATGTAATATTATCCCATTTCCACTCAGGTATGGGAAGAGGTTTCTTGACTCTTCTAGGCTATTTCCTTCCAGCTTTCACTTGTTGACAAACCATACATCATGACACAAAATCAGCAATCTCCCTCTTCATGTTGTCCCACCAAAAATGTTCTTTCAAAATCTCTATATATCTTGGTGCTACCAGGGTGTATTGAGAAATTGGAACTATGTGGTTCATCCAATAATTCCCTTTTTAGATCAGTTATATTGGGAACATAAAGTCTCTTCCCAAATTTTAAAATTCCATCTTCATACAAAAAGTCACTCAATCTCCCATCATTCACATCTTTAATATTCTTTTGAAACTCATCATCATCGGTCTGAAAACACTTTATCCTTTCTAGTTAATATGATTTGGAAACCATTTGAAAAAGTTTTGATGTTTCACCTTCCATGGTTATCCCCATGCCCAACTTTACTAGATCATTTTATATAGGATTCTTTTCAACACTCATCTTGTTCAGAGCTCCACGATCCTTTATGCTCAAAGAATCTGCCACCTTATTATCCTTCCCTGGGTGGTAGTGTATAGTGAAATGATAATCTTTGAGTAGTTAAAGGCATCTTATTTTCCTCATGTTGAGTTCTTTCTATGAGAAAATATACTTCAAACTCTTGTGATAGGAATATATCTCACATTTTTCACCATAGAGATAGTGTCTCGAAATATTCAAAGAAAATATTACAACTGCTAACTCAAGATCATGAGTGGGATAGTTTTGTTCATGAATTTTTAGGTGTCGTGATGCATAGGAAATAAATCTATTATTCTTCATAAGGACACAACCAAGTCCTTTCTTTGATTCATCACTATAAATAACAAACCCATCATTCCCCGATGGTAGAGTCAAGATAGGAGCATTGAATAATCCTCTATTCAGTTCTTCAAAACATTCTTCACACACTTTTTCCAAACAAATTTAACTCCTTTACGTGTGAGATCTGTTAATGGGTTATCTAACCCGGAAATATTCTGGACGAAACGTCGATAATAACCTACTAAACCAATAAAATTGCATACCTCAGTTATACTCGTTGGTGCTAGCCATTCTTGGATTTCCTTGGCCTTATAAGATCAATAGAGATTATATCCTTAGAGACAATATGGCCAAGAAAAGAAATCTCCTGACGCCAAAATTCACACTTTCTAAACTTCCCATATAATTCATGTCTTATAAGAGTCTTTTGAATAATATGCAAGTGATTTTCATGATCTTCGTAGCTTTTGGAGTATACCAAGATATCATCAATAAATACCACTACAAATTCATCATGATATTCCTTGAAAACACTATTCATTAGATCCGTGAAGACAGAGGGTGCATTAGTCAATCCAAATGGCCTTACTGTAAACTCATAATGCCCGTACCTGGTTCGAAAGGCTGTTTTTGGAATGTATTCCTTCTTCACACACAACTGATGATATCCAGATCGAAGGTCAATATTTTGAAAGTATTGAGCTCCATGATGTTGGTCAAATAAATCACCAATGCGAGGTAGGGGATACTTTTTCTTTATTTTTATATCATTGATCTCCCTGTAGTGAATGCACACCCTCATAGATCCATCTTTCTTCTTAAAAAAAAGAATAGGCGCTCCCCATGGAGAAACACTAGTGAGAATAAATCCCTTATTACTCAATTCCTCTTGTTGTATCTTTAGTTCCACTAATTACATAGTGTCCATTCTATAAGGGGTCTTCGATATGGGCCTTGAACCAAGAATTAAGTCGATGGAAAACTCAATTTCTCATTCTAGAGGATGTCCATGTAAATCTTCTGGAAACACATCAACATATTCTTTGACAATAGGTACATCCCCTATTTGAACACTCTTTTCCTCACCCACAGTTATTTCATTCTCTTCCTCATCAATAATTTAATTTATTTGATCTACTGGGGGTGGATCTAGATACGAATTAGGTGGTGACGTTTCTTCTCTAAAGATAAGGTACTCCTTATCATCATTAAAAATTTTAACCTCCTTCTTATTACAATAAATTTTCGTATCATGGTCCGAAATCCAGTCCATACTGAGGATTATATTAAATTCAACCATGGGTATGATGATGATATCAACAGATAAATAACATTTATCTGCCTTAATGGGAACTGATTCACAAAACATTGTTGAAATAATACTTCCCTAAAGAGTTTTTATTGACAACGCGCCTGTTAAATTAAATTGGATATATCTAATTTTCATAGAAAACTGGGAAGATATGAAACAATGAGATGATCCAGAATCAAATAAAGCATTGGTTAAACTTGAGGAAACCATTAAATTACCGACCATTATGTCTTTCAGAGCTTCAAATTCAGCAGTAGTGATAACATAATCTTTTCCTTGAACCCTTGGCCTTTTATGAGGAAAGTTCCCCTGATTCTTATTACATTCATCTTCATAATTTTCCCTTTCTCTACAATTGTAGAATTCAACATTAACTGCCTCTTTCTACCCCTTGAAATCACAAGCTTGGTGTCCTTTTCACCACACTTGTAGCAGACTCCCATTCCCTTCAGACAAGTACTAGGGTGTTTCAACCCACATTTACTATAGGTTTGATATTCAACTTTCCCCTTTTCCCCCTTATTTCTATTCCCTGAGTGTTCAGCTGATCTCTTTTTCTCTTGCTTTGCCTTAAAGTCATAAGACCTAGATAATTCCTTTTCCGTCTTCATAGCACATAAGACAATATCTTTGTACGATGAGAAGGATTGTGAGAATAATTCTTGATGGAGAAATGGTTTTAAATTATCAAAGAAACTATAAATCTTACATTTTGGGTTATGTATATAATAGGAAACATGCCTCGCTAACCTTCTACATTTAGCTACATACATTGCAACATTCTCATCCCCTTTTTCCCCAGACTCAAAAATTGTCTTTCCATATCCCCTCGATGGTCATGGGGAAAGAACTTTTCTAATAAAATTTCATTAAACTCCCTCAATTCCATATTTGAAACTTCATCATCATCCTTTGTGTTTTGAATCAAAGACCACCATTGATCAATATCTCCAGTGAGGTGGTAAACTGAGATTACAACTTTTTCCCTTTCGCTACTCCCCAAGGGATGGAATATTGTCTTTGATGAATTTATACATTTCTTAGATACTAATGGATCTGTACCCCCATTTAATGTTGGTGGTTGTTTCCTCATGAAGCGATCTAACATTGATCCTCCACACTGCGGATCAGGGTGCTCCATAAAGGTAAGGTTATTATTCATAACCTAAGTGAGTTGTCTTAGTATGGTGATTAGATAATCATCACTAGTTTCATTAATAGATCCACTATAATTATCTTGAGTAGGACGGAAATCCCTACATGGAGTGTGTGCATTGATATGGTTTACATCCATTCCACTAGGCACCATTTATAAACAATAGAATACACTATATTAGTTTATGAATCGCAATACATAAATCCAAACATGAAAAACACTTAACATAAATTGAACAGTTAATGGATATAATCCATAATCATAAAAATGTTTTCCTTGAAGATGTATATACTCATAAACCATTCATAATGGTTTTTAAAGAAAATGAGAATTATCCTAAGCATATCCCCCGGGAGTGTCGTAACCATGAGTGCAGAAAGGCCCGTTGTCCTGCACCAGTTCCCATTCGAGTCTAGCTCAAGGCGGTGTTTTCAGGTTTTACCCCTGGGAACATCTGTTCCAGAGCCCCATCTACCTGCTCGTATCCCGACAGGGATGTATTTCGTGGAAAACTCACAAAATCCCTACAATACTAAAATTATAGGAAGTTCTTCTATACTAATTCTCAATGTCTATCTTAGGTCTATGTGCTCTAATCAGAGTTTATCTAAATACAGTTTTCAAGGTTTCTACTAAACTTCCTCTGATGCTAACTGTAATACCCTGACCCCATAACCCTAGATTCGGTGCATTTATACATATCATTGTAATGATCACAAAATATCATGTCTCGAAAGACCAATTAGTTTATTATCCTTGGAAGTACTAGATACATTAATAAGTTTTACATTACATAATAAAATGGAAAAATAAAAATACATTGTTTCCATAGACAAAACTAAGATCCCATATACTATCCCAATGGGTCAGTCATAATATACTTCTTCATATCTTGGAAAAAATAAAACATAGAATGGGATGATCTTAGATGCTCAGTATGGATAAAAATATAGCAGAAACTTTAATAAATAAATATAAGTATTTACGGCAATGTATAGAACTAAATAAATCCTTTTCAACATAAACTTCATCATAATATAGAGAATATAAATAAAAATAATTCCATTTACTTACTCACATGGATATTCTACTAGTCAAATAATCACATGTAATATCAATAAAAACATTCATAATGATGGAATGCTTAATGACAGACTTCATATCCACATATTCAAGGCCTTGTGCCACGACTACAAGTAATATTTTTTAAAGGCCTTGTCTCAATAGACTAGTTTGTCTCATGATACCTACTGATGCATCGAGGATCTATATCAGGATCCACCCGTCACTTCCTAAGTCCAATTAATTCCTCATATGAAATGGTTTGAACATAACATAATCATCTGTATTAAGACCCGCATACAAAATTTCAATAATTTATTCATAAACCATGAATGGTATAAAAATAACTCATCCACAGTAAAACATATAAAAAAACATTCAATACAATATGGAAGCTTTGTATCATAATAAATCAACTTCCAATAAGCTTAAAATCCATCAAAGGATAATATCATTATATTGATGGGTAATGAATCACATCGTGTTTTTGGAGACGGTAATCAGGTACGTACGCACGAGTGATAATATCATTATATTGATGGTGAAATTGTATGTAATTGGATGGTATATCATATATACAGAATCATTATAATGTTATATTTATTATTTACATTAGTTATACTCATTATTATACCATCCAAATAATGATGTGTTTGAATAACAAACTACACCACGACGTGGCGACAATAAGTTGTACGTACACATGTATGGTTAAATTGTCATTTACAGGAAGGATAGAATAATGAATATGGTTATACCATATTTATATAAATAAACAGTATGTTGAAGGTAATGGAGTTCTTATTTTGGTATGGAAACTACAAATAAAGGCGATTTGGAAGAAGAAAAGAACTTGAAAGAGGGTGGTGAAATTACTACCCCTTATTCGGATGTTTTTTTTAAGTTGATCAAAAGGGATCACTAGATTTGCTTTTTGATCAATGTAATGACTGTAGGTCTAATTGAGGGATTTTGGGAAGATATTTGAGCTGGTTTTGGCCGAGTCAAATGGCTTTGGTGGTGTGATTTTGAGAGAATGAGAAGTAACCTTTTATAAGAGAGGCGAGGGTCACTTTAGGAAAACCATGAAATATTATTTTATTATACAATCATATTCAGTTTATAATGGCTAAAAATAATTTATTTTAACTCTAAGTTGGGTATGGGTCTAAATACACTCAACCAATAGGTTTGAAATATATTTAGGTCACCATATTAACCTTATCATTTAGATTTAACTCTTAGATAAATAGTTTAACTTTTTCCATATATTCTTGTATTATTATAATAAATGGTTAATAAACATACTATAAAAATTCAAGAGATCCCTAAGTCGTTCATTATTTAGATATCTAGCATTGTAAATGTCCTTTTTCTGAACCTTATATTTTCAAAAATATCATATCAATTAGAAATATATTAAATTTTTTTAAAACTAATTTATGTCAATTTTGACACTATTTGTTATTTTATACTTGTTAAAGTCATAAAAACATGATGAAATAGAAAAAAATTCATTGAATCAACCCAAAATAGTTATATTAACCTTTAAAATTAGTTTAATTCATCAAAAGTTTCAAATTACATTAATTTAGATATTTATAATATAAATTATTTTTATCATTCATTAATAAGGTTATTATTGTATCATAATTGTGTCATAAATAAATTAAATTATATAATGTATAAAAATTATTAATAAAATACTATTATTTAAGAAATATTTATATCTTTATAATGAATATTTATAGTCTAAATTATAACCTACATAACCCCTTGTAAAAATTGATTTACTAAAAAATATTTGTTTATGTCATTTTTTCTATACATTAAATTTATTAATATAAAGTGTCATAATCACTCTCATGTGGCCCCATGGGGTGCCAAAATCGACTCAATGATGCCCATATATGACATGTATCAAAAACTAGTAATTGTACACATATTAGGGTAATTTAATATTATTATTATAATATTTTTTTACCCTTATTTATTATATTTACCCTATAACCATGGTAAGTAAAATATTTACTGAAGTAATATTCATAGTTTATAAAAGTAAAAGTTACATATTTAAAAAATTTGGACCTCCTGATTCCAAATATGGATTCCATTTTTCCAAAAAACATATATGTGGTAGAAATTAATTTAAATTTAATTCTCGTTGTCAAATCAAAAAGCGTGTTTTTAAGAAATAATAACTATCAAAAGATTGACACTTGTTTATGTCCAGTTTAATTGTGAAATTAAATCCAATGACATAAATTATATTAAATGAAAAAAATTTAATCTAATGATACATAAAAACAATTCAAATGTATAATTTAACACTATAAATTTTTTCGAATAAAAAAGTAGTTTCTAATTAATATTTAGTATTCTTCACTACTAATCAAAAATATAATGTATTCAGAAGAGTGCCAAAAATTAACCTTAAGATTATATTGATATTCCAAATCCAAAAATGAAGTCTATTTTGAAAAAAATTTATAAAATTTCAATAAGTGGATATTAATATTCATAACAAATAATTTTATTGGTCGTGGTGTGTTAGAATCTTGATTTTTCATACAACGCATGTTATTGCTTTATTCAAAGGAAAACATACCATAGAAGCTTGGGGTGTTACATTTTTTCCTCCATCAAATAATTTCATCCTCAAATTTTCTAGAATATTACAACATAAAAATATTATGGGGTTTCTTAATCATAATATCCTCAGGTTCCCATATTTCCTCTTCCATCTTATGGTTTCTCCATATATCTTTCACCAGACGAGTTTTCCGGATTCTCAACAATTTTCTCTGGTATCAAGAATTCTGATTTTCTCTTCGCAATAAGATAGATTGGGTTCCAGTTCTATTTCTTCTTATTTAAGTACATGCATTGGGTCGGGTATTTATTTTCTCAACAGTGATATGTGGAGCACATCATGAACTTTATAGAGACTTGGAAGCATTTCAAAACGGTAAGCTAAATCCCCAATTCATTCTATAATTTTGAAAGATCTGATGTACCTAGGACATAATTTACCCTTATACTGAATCGTATAACTCCCTTCCATAGAGACTAATTCATGAAAACATGATCTCCTATTTGGAATTTCAAATCCTTCATTCGGTTATCAGCATAAAACTTTTGCCAACATTGAGCTGTTTGATGTGGGTTTGTATAACCTTCACCTTTTCCATTGTTTCCTCAACATGTTTGGGGCCAATGAGTTTTATTTCACCAACATCATCCCAACAAGTTTTGTGCGGAATCTCTTTCCATAAAATGTTTCATAGAGTGCCATATGAACACTTGAATAGAAGCTATTATTTTAGGAAAATTCTTCCATAGGTAAATACTGATCCCACATACCTTGAAAGTCATGTTAGCAAGATCACAACATGTTTTCAAAGGTTTTAATAGTTCTTTCTAATTTTCCATCTGTTTGAGGGTGGTAGGCAGTGCTCAAAAGAAGTTTAGTCTATGGGGCCATCTAAATACTTTTCCTAAATCTTGATGTTAAAAGGGGATCATGATCAGAAACAATTGATTGGGTTATTCCATTAAGTCTTACAACTTCATTAATATATAGTATTGCTAAATGTTCAAGTGCTAAATCTTCTCTTTTATCAAGAAAATGTGCTAACTTGGTAAGACGATCAACAAAAAACCATATTGCATTATTCTATCTAGGGGTCCTTGGTAGTCCTTAGACAATGTCAATCATAATACCATCCCATTTCTACTCAGGTATGGGAAGAGGTTGTGTGGCTCCTCCAGGATGATGTCTTCTAGCTTTCACATGTTGACAAACCATACATCTTGACACACAATCAACAATCTTTCTCTTCATGTTATCCCACCAGAAATGTTCCTTCAAATCTCCATACATAATAGTGTTACCAAGGTCTATAAAGATATTGGAGCTATGAGCATCATCCAACAATTCCCTTTTTAGATCAGTTATATCAAGAACACAAAGTCTCTTCCTAAATTTCAGAATCTCATCTTCATATACAATTTAATAAATATTCCATCATTCACATATTTAATTTTCATTTGAAACTACTCATCATCAGTCTAATAACTTTTTATAATTTCTAGTAAATATGTTTTGATAATTATTTGAAAAAAATATATTTGTTTCACCTTCCATGTTTATTCCCATATCCATCTTTACTATATCCATGAACATAGGATCCCCTTCAACTCTCATCTTATTCAGAACTCTCTGATCCTTTCTGCTCAAAGCATCTGACAAATTATTTTCCATTCCCGAGTGGTAGTTTGTAGTGAAATAGTAATATTTGAGTAGTTAAATCCATTTCCTTTTCCTCATGTAGAGTTCATTCTGTGAGAAAATATACTTCAATCTTTTGGGATCTGTATATATATCACATTTTTACCATAAAGATAGTGTCTCCATATCTTTAAAGAAACGAATACAGCAGATAACTCAAGATCATGAGTATGATAGTCTTGTTCATGATTTTAAGTTGTCATGATGCAATGTAAATAACTATATCATTCTTCATTAGGACACGACCAAGTTATTTCTTTGAATAATCACTATAAATAACAAACCCATCATTCCCCGATGGTAGATTCAAGATAGGAGTGTTGACTAATATCCTATTCAATTCATCAAAACATTATCCACACTCTATTTTACAAACACATTTAATCCCTTTATGTGTGAACTTGGTTAATGGGTTTGAAAATCGAGAAAAATTATAGAAAAAACACCGATAATTACCTACTAAACCAATATAACTATGTACCTTAGTTGTAATCATCGGTGCTATACATACTTGTATTTCTCTTGTATTTGAAGGATAAAAATAGATTCCATCCTTAGAGGCAATATGGACATGAAAAGAAATCTCTTGATGCCATAATTCATACTTGCTAAACTTCCCATATAATTCATTTCATTTGAGGGTTTTCAGAATTGTGCACATGTGATTTTCCTGGTCATCTTAGCTTTTGGAGTATACCAATATATCATCAATAAATACCACAAAAAATTCAAAAATATATTTCTTGAAAACTCTATTAATTAGATCCATGAAGACAAAGGGTGCATTAGTCATCCCAAAAGGCATTACTGTAAACTCGTAATGCCCGTACCTGGTTTGTAATGCTGTATTCGGAATGACTTCCTTATTCATGCACAATGAATGGTTTCTGGATTGAAGGTCAATAATTGAAAATTATTGAGCTCCATGATGTTGAGATAATAAATAATCAATGCGAGGTATGGGATAATTGTTCTTTATTATTATAGTATTGATCTCTCTGTAGTCAATGCACAACCTCATAGATCTATCTTTCTTCTTAACAAAAAGTTATGGGGCTCCCCATGGAGAAACACTAGGGAGAATAAATCACTTATTACTCAATTCTTCTAGTTTTTTCTTTAGTTCATATAATTCCACAGTGTCCATTCTATAAGGGGTCTTTGATATGGGGCTTGAACTAGTAATTAAGTTAATGGAAAACTCAATTTCTCATTTTGGAGGATGTCCAGGTAAATCCCCTGGAAACACATCAAAATATTCCAGAACAATAGGTACATCCTCAATTTGAACATTCCTTTCCTCACCTATAGTAATTTCATTGTCTTCCTCCCCAATAATTGAATTTTTATAGCTACTAGGTGTGGATATAGATATGAATTAGATGGTTTCATTTCTGCTATAAAGATAATGAACTCATTATCATCATCAAAAATTGTAAACTCCTTCTTCTTACAATAAATTTTCACATCATGGTTAGAAAGACAATCCATACAAAGGGTTATATCAAATTCAATCATGGGTATGAAAATGATACCAGTGGATAAAGAGAATTTATATGCCCTTATGGGGTCTAATTCACAAAAGAATGATGCATTAATACTTTCCTTAAGAGTTTTGTCTGAAAAATTCCTTATTAAGTCAAATTGAAAATATCTAATTTTTGTGGAAAACCAGGAAGATATGAAATGATGTGATGATTTAGAATCAAATAAATCATAGGATAAATTTGAGGAAACCATTAAATTACTTGGAACCACATCATTTAGAGCTTCAACCTCAGCAGTAGTGAACACATAAGCTTGGCATTGCTCCCTTGGAATTTTTGAGGTATGTTTCCATGGCGTTAGGACATTAATGTGAATAATGTCCCATCTACCTACAATTATAGCATTGATCATTGGTAGTTTCTTTCTTCCCCTTACAGTCACTAGAAAGATGGCCTTTCTATCCACATTTTTAGCATTCTCCTTTTCCATTTAGACAGGCACTGGTGTGCTTCCTTCCAAAATTATCATAGGGTGGAAATTCAACTATTCCCTTCTTCCATGTTTCCTTATTTCCTTTCCCAGATTGTTTAGTAGATCTCTTATTGTCTTTCTTTGTTGTAATGTTATAAGACATAGATATTTCCTTTTGTTTCTTGATATCTCATGAGACAATATCTTCGTACGATGAGATGGATTATGAGATTAATGCTCGATAGTGAAATGGTTTTAACCCATCAAATAAACGATCAATATTTCTTCTTGTGTTATGTATATTATTTGCTGCATGCCTTGCTATCCATGTATAGTTAGCTTCATACTTTGTGACATTCTCATCCTCTTTTAGCATCAGACTCCGAAATTTACTTTCCATATATGATCGATGGTGACGAGAAAATTATTTTTCTATGAAAATATCATTAAACTCGCTATATTCTATAAATGATACTTTTTAAATGTCCTTTTTGTTTTGAATTAATGACCACCATTGATCTGCATCTCCCGTGAGGGAATAAATTACCATAATTTTTTTCCCTTTCGCTACTCCCCGAAGCATGAAATATTTTCTCTAAGTAACATATCCAATGCTCAGCAACAAATGGATTTATAGAACCAATGAATTTTGGTTTTTGTTTCCCCATGAAGTGGTCTCGCATTGATCCACCACCTTGTGGACCAGGTTGCTCAATACGGGTAAGGTTATTATTCATAACCTAAGTAAGTTGTCCAAGTATAGTCATAAGCTGATCAACACCGGTTAAATCACCAGCGACACTATAATTATCTTGAGTAGGAGGGAAATCCCTCCATGGATTACGTGAATTGATACGGTTTACATTCTTTCCACTAGGCTCCATTTATAAACAAGGGCATACACTAGATTAGTTTATGAAGCGCAATACATAATTCCCAACTTGTAAAACACTTAACTTAAATTGAATAGTTTATGGATATAATCTATAATCATAAAAATGTATTCTTTGATGATGTATATACTCGTAAATCATTCATAATTATTTGTAAAGAATATGTGAATTATCTTAAGAATATACCTCATGAGTGTCATTAACAAGAGTGAAGCAAGGCCTGTTGTTGTGTACCAGGATGCCCCGAGTCAAGCCTGAAACTCCTTGTCAGAGTTTTCACTCCTAGGTACATATGTTCCAGATCCTCCTCTACCTACTTGTATCCAGACAGGGATGTATTTCTTGGAAAATACACAAAATCTCTACATTACCAAAATTCTATGAAGTTATTCTATACTAATTGTAACAGCCCAAGATTTTATAAAAAATATTCTTTTTAATTAATGTCTTGTGTTGTACGCTACACCAAAAGGAGCTTGCACAACACGCATCCTTGACTTGCCTTGCATTACACGCAATCGCGACCTTCCTCGATAGCTTGTGTAATACGCAATACCGAGTTTCACTAAACAACGATATTCTATTAAAATATTATTAAAAATAGTCGTTATGAATAGTAATAACCACTTTTTGAAATTCTTTAAATCTTATTTTTCAAAATGAACTACATTTTTGGATTCGGAGTATCGAATTTAGCCTAAGGTGAAATTTTGGTACATTTCGGATAACTTTCATATTCTGATGAATAGTGAAAATTACTAAATTTTAATTAAAAACAACTTTTTTAATCGAAATAATTAATAGTGATAAATTATTAATTTGAGTGGTTTTAAAATATATTTAGAATATATTTTTACAATTTAATACAATGTTGGTCATTGGTTGTAATTTCACATTTAAACCAGACATAATCAAGTGTCAATCTTTTGATAGATATTGTTTCTTAAAAACACGCTATTTGTTTTAACAGCGGGATTTAATTATAAAAATAATTAATGAAACTTCTATGTTATGAATTTGGTAAAATAGACTTTATTTTTTAATTCGGAATATAAAATATAGCTTAGGATGAAATTTTGGCATTGTTCTGAAAAACATCAATTTTTGATGAATAGTGAAACTACTAAGTGGTAGTTAAAAAACTGAATTTTTTCATAAAACTTAATTTTACCGCTTCTGTGAATGGAATTTCAAAAATCCGAAAGACACGGTTGATGTCAGTAAGTAAGTTGTGGTTCAATGAGATGAAAATAAATTTTTGGTGAATAGTAACTTTTTACTTTTTTTTACAGCGGTTAATAGTAAATAGGGTAACTAAGGGTAAATATGATATTACTATTACCCTAACACATGTCCTAATTCTATTGGATAAGTGTAATTCGACCAAAAACAACCTTATGAATAAAATATGACCATTTAGCCCCACTTGGATTAGATTAGGACATTTATTATTAATTTATTTAAAGAAGGGTTAAAATAGTTAAAATCTAAGTTTAATAAGTAAATAATTTTTAATATGGGGTTATACATAAGATAAATTCGACTATAAATATTCATTAGAAATCTAAAAAGATTTCCTACATAATGGTATTTTATTTGTAATTTGTAGACATCAAATAATTTAATTTATTTATGACACAAAGATGATGCAGTAATTATCTTATTTATGAAAAATTGACATAATTGATGTTATAAACACCAAAATAAATGTAATTTGAGAATTTTTATGAATTCCACTAATTTTCTAGGTTTCTATGATATATTAGTATTGATTTAATCAACTTGGTTCGAACATATAATTCTATTATGACTTTCACAAAAATCATATATCAAATAGTGTCAAAATTGACACAAAATAGTTTTTAAATCAAATATTATATTATTAATTGTTATTTTATTCCTAAAAATATAAGGTTCGGCAAAATGACTTAGATAAGGATATATATACTAATAATAAACAATTTGGGGTTCTTTTGGCATGTTATAGTAAGTTTATTAACCATATAGTGAAAGAAAACAAAAAGACACGGTAAGAGTTAAATTATTTAACTTAGAGTTAAATCTAATTGATAAGGTTAAAATAAGAACCTAAACTTGTCTAAATCCTATTGGTTGATAGGATTTCGACCCATACCCACTTTAGCTTCGAAATAAGACCCTTTGGAACCATTATAAACCGATGTTTACTTTAATATAAAATAATATTTTGAGATATTCCTAAGGTGCCCCTCTCCTCCCTTATAAAAGGACACCTCCTCCCCCTCCTCCTCACACCAATTTGAGCACTCAAGCTCGGCCAAACCCTGCCAAAATCTCTTCTCCACTTCCCTAGAAACATCCTAGAGGCTCTGGTCTTCCTCAAAGACCAATTTTAGTTCCCTAAGAGGAGGTCTCCAAAAGGCGCTTCAAAGAAGAGGAGGTTCGGACACTTACAAAGCAAGTCAGACATAAGGTAAGGAAAATACCACAATCTCATTTTTATCTGAGATTGTTTATTCGTAAGTATTTACTGGGGTGTATTTTATCATCCACATCCATGTTCCCTAAATATGTAATATTGTTTCCATCCACTTACAATAGTCTAAATCCAATTTTACCCTTCGGTGAGTTTTAGTAAAGAATATGAAAGGAATCTTTTGTCGCTTTTTCGTACGAGGTACTTTTTGACTTTTCTGACAAAAGTACGAGAAGAATGCTTTCTTTTTAACTTATACGGCATGAATGTATTTTTAAAACATTGTTTACAAGAATCTTCTTTTACAAGTTTTCAAGTTTATTTTTAATCAACTTCTTTTATTGTATAACATGTTAAGAAAGGAAAAATGTTTTTGAAGAAGAAAGGATATTTTCCTCAAGAATGGTGTTCAAGTATTTTATCAAAATTATTTTCCATCTAAGATAATAAAAGGGTTATTTTTTTATCCCTATTATTACATTGGTTTGATTATGTTGTGATGGAAATATTTTTATGAATTCCTTTATCTTATATGAATTGTTTTATGATGTCATGTTGTTTAAGAATCCCATTTTTATTACATAGGTTATGCAATGATGTATGATTTATGATTTTGTGGCGCACATAAGAATGGTATCATTATGAGATGGGTGGGACCTATATCTCCCTCCAATGCATTGGGTAAAGATTTTATATCTCATGAGATAGACATGGCTGAAATGGTAGGTTATACCGGTTCAGTGAAACAGAACTGAAACGAGGGTTACTCGATTCAGAAAGGGACTTTGTCCACTAAGATAGTCTTGGCAATTAGTCTTGACTAACAAGAAATGATTCTCTATGATTATGTGTGTATGCCACAAAGTTTCATGTTTTATGTTATGATTATTGGGATTACTTTTTCACTGCCATGATTTATCCCATGATTATGAAATTATGCTCTCTTTTGCAGGTTATGATTTCCAAAATGTTATATTCTTATGAATATGATGTGATTGATATTTATTTTGTTTACCCTTACTGAGCATTTGAGCTCACCCTTTTATGTTTTTTTTCCCCAGGATATAAATAAAGGTTTTAGGTAAAAAAAAAGAAGATCTTTATGGGAGATTTTGAAGATCTTTCACCACGATTAGAAGATTATAGTCCAAGTTTCCAAAGACACTAAACTATTACGGTCCTTGTGTGTGTGTTTTTGTAATGTACTAAGTATTCCGCAAAAGTAATGTAATGTCAATGTACGTCAAGATACGGGTCTCTACAGTTGGTATCAGAGGAAAGGTTTAGTCAACCTTTGGAAACTAGGATGCGAAAACGTTAGTGAGATCCCTAGAGATATTTCTAAGGTATGTCTAGGGATGTCCCTAAGGATAAGTATACGTATAGGATATAATCCTAGAACTACGATAACGATCTTATAATTTAACCTAAGATGTTAGATATTAAGGGTACTCCCCTTTACTATGTTGTTTTCCCTAGCATGATTTTTGCCTCTCACACTATTCTTTTTTGGGTTTTAGAAAATGGCTGGAAACAAGATGATTCACGATAATGGAGGATATGATGGACAATGGAATGATATTCTTCATAGTGAAATGGGATTTGGAAGTCCAAACATCATTATTATGCCGAATCAGCAATCTCATAATATGATCAATAAAGTAAAATTTGGTAAGTTTCCTGACTCGGCAAACAAGAGAAAGATGGAGTTTTATGATGATCATAGAGGAAAGAAAGTTCAATTTCCCCTATGTAAATCATGTGGGAAGAGGCATCAAGGAGAATGTTTCAAAGGAACTGGAAGATGATTTGGGTGTGGAAAAGAAGGACACAAATCAAGTAAGTGCAAAGGAAAAGATTCAGTTAACACCATGGATGAGGATAATGGTATTTCTACGACATCAACAATGGTTAAATGTTTTAAATGTGGAATGTACGGGCATTATGCAAACCAATGCCCTAAGGGAAAGTCTCATGAAGATAACCAGTATGGTCGTATGGGAAGTATTTATGTTGATGATGATGAAGAGACTACAAATGATATGTGAGATGAAAGAATTATTGAAGCTCGGTCAATGGTTTGAGAAGGTAGTGGAATGATTACATGTTTATCAAGTGTAATGTTGTACTATAGAATAAAAACACATCTAAGGATTGTTACACTGTTGTCTTTCCTTAAGTTTTGAAAGTTTATGATGAATGGTATGAGTAACAATGAAAGGTTATTCAGATATTTTTTTTGGAAAGTGGATGATATGTGCATAATGAAGGGATAAAGAGAATCTAATATGTTTGATAGTATTCATGAGATCATGATTGATATAAGGACTAAGTGATATCATGGTTTGAGTATATAGAATTTTGAGGATTTTAGTATGTGGAAAGTGTTAACTTTTAACTGCATTCAAGTTTTCACTAAGGTTCAATGGGTATTCAAGAGAGTACAAGATTAAGGCCTTTGAATGTTTGGAATGTGTCCAACAAGATATAACTTATGATATATGGGGATCAATGATGGTATTAAATCTCTGGTAATCGTTTTCACTATGTTATAAGAATGGACTGCAGTATTATGGATAGGACTAAACATTGGAATGGATTATGTTGGACATAAGTTAGTATTGTTTAAGGATAGAAGTTTTTTCGATATTATTTATGGGATGTTATAGTAATATAGTTTTAGAAAAAGGACAACCTGCAGGACGGGCGACAGCCCATCGCTTCGGACAAGGCTGTGGGAATCGAACCCACAACCGAAGTGCGACTGGCCTTTATCGCCTACCACTAGCCTACAGGAAGTCCCTGTTTAGTAGAAACTAGTTTTATTATATTAAGCAGTATGATATATGAAGTATAAGTCCATTTTAGGAACAATATATGATTAATCTCACTATAGATCGACTTATGTATATAATTTTTGCTAACCTTTTGTTTGAGACAGATGGAATGACTCGTCATTCTATCACATGATCTTCTAAAACTTCACAAATAACAAATTCAACTTCATTTATTTAAGAGATGAAGTTGAAATTGTTAAAAGAACGAACAACAATGAGGTTGTACCAACATAAAGTAAGTATTTATTCTAATTCAAATTCTTTAACTTTAGGGAAACGATCTTGAAAACCAAAAATGTTGTCCTAGTGATCTTATATCTGATGAATCAGATGGTACCTTAGATCGTCACAAATTTATGGCTTTGTGATTACTGGCTTTTCCATAGCCATGTTCTCTACCACTCTCCATCAGAACATGATGGTTAGATTTCTCTTCCATATCCATATTTTCACCTATGTGGAAACCCAATGATTAGTTTATTTGGATAACCGTTACGTTTCATAATTTTGTTTTTAAAGATTAGTTTTGATATTCCTTTTTACGATGTGGGTTTCTATTAAAGAAACTTTCAAATAGTAAACCATTTATAACCCCGACGAATTTCGAGGGCGAAATTCATTTTAAGGGGGGTAGAATGTAACAGCCCAAGATTTTATAAAAAATATTCTTTTTAATTAGTGTCTTGTGTTGTACGCTACACCAAAAGGAGCTTGCACAACACGCATCCTTGACTTGCCTTGCATTACACGTAATCGCGACCTTCCTCGATAGCGTGTGTAATACGCAATACCGAGTTTCACTAAACAACGATATTCTATTAAAATATTATTAAAAATAGTCGTTATGAATAGTAATAACCACTTTTTGAAATTCTTTAAATCTTATTTTTCAAAATGAACTACATTTTTGGATTCGGAGTATCGAATTTAGCCTAAGGTGAAATTTTGGTACATTTCGGATAACTTTCATATTCTGATGAATAGTGAAAATTACTAAATTTTAATTAAAAACAACTTTTTTAATCGAAATAATTAATAGTGATAAATTATTAATTTGAGTGGTTTTAAAATATATTTAGAATATATTTTTACAATTTAATACAATGTTGATCATTGGTTGTAATTTCACATTTAAACCAGACATAATCAAGTGTCAATCTTTTGATAGATATTGTTTCTTAAAAACACGCTATTTGTTTTAACAACGGGATTTAATTATAAAAATAATTAATGAAACTTCTATGTTATGAATTTGGTAAAATAGACTTTATTTTTGAATTCGGAATATAAAATATAGCTTAGGATGAAATTTTGGCATTGTTCTGAAAAACATCAATTTTTGATGAATAGTGAAACTACTAAGTGGTAGTTAAAAAACTGAATTTTTCATAAAACTTAATTTTACCGCTTCTGTGAATGGAATTTCAAAAATCCGAAAGACACGGTTGATGTCAGTAAGTAAGATGTGGTTCAATGAGATGAAAATAAATTTTTGGTGAATAGTAACTTTTTACTTTTTTTTACAGCGGTTAATAATAAATAGGGTAACTAAGGGTAAATATGATATTACTATTACCCTAACACATTTCCTAATTCTATTGGATAAGTGTAATTCGACCAAAAACAACCTTATGAATAAAATATGACCATTTAGCCCCACTTGGATTAGATTAGGACATTTATTATTAATTTATTTAAAGAAGGGTTAAAATAGTTAAAATCTATGTTTAATAAGTAAATAATTTTTAATATGGGGTTATACATAAGATAAATTCGACTATAAATATTCATTAGAAAGCTAAAACGATTTCCTACATAATGGTATTTTATTTGTAATTTTTAGACATCAAATAATTTAATTTATTTATGACACAATGATGATGCAGTAATTATCTTATTTATGAAAAATTGACATAATTGATGTTATAAACACCAAAATAAATGTAATTTGAGAATTTTTTTGAATTCCACTAATTTTCTAGGTTACTATGATATATTAATATTGATTTAATCAACTTGGTTCGAACATATAATTCTGTTATGACTTTCACAAAAATCATATATCAAATAGTGTCAAAATTGACACAAAATAGTTTTTAAATCAAATATTATATTATTAATTGTTATTTTATTACTAAAAATATAAGGTTCGTCCAAATGACTTATATAAGGATATATATACTAATAATAAACAATTTGGGGTTCGTTTGGCATGTTATAGTAAGTTTATTAACCATATAGTGAAAGAAAACAAAAAGACACGGTAAGAGTTAAATTATTTAACTTAGAGTTAAATCTAATTGATAAGGTTAAAATAAGAACCTAAACTTGTCTAAATCCTATTGGTTGATAGGATTTAGACCCATACCCACTTTAGCTTCGAAATAAGACCCTTTGGAACCATTATAAACCGATTTTTACTTTAATATAAAATAATATTTTGAGATATTCCTAAGGTGCCCCTCTCCTCCCTTATAAAAGGACACCTCCTCCCCCTCCTCCTCACACCAATTTGAGCACTCAAGCTCGGCCAACCCCTGCCAAATTCTCTTCTCCACTTCCCTAGAAACATCCTAGAGGCTCTGGTCTTCCTCAAAGACCAATTTTAGTTCCCTAAGAGGAGGTCTCCAAAAGGCGCTTCAAAGAAGAGGAGGTTCGGACACTTACAAAGCAAGTCAGACATAAGGTAAGGAAAATACCACAATCTCATTTTTATCTGAGATTGTTTATTCGTAAGTATTTACTGGGGTGTATTTTATCATCCACATCCATGTTCCCTAAATATGTAATATTGTTTCCATCCACTTACAATAGTCTAAATCCAATTTTACCCTTCGGTGAGTTTTAGTAAAGAATATGAAAGGAATCTTTTGTCGCTTTTTCGTACGAGGTACTTTTTGACTTTTCCGACAAAAGTACGAGAAGAATGCTTTATTTTTAACTTATACGGCATGAATGTATTTTTAAAACATTGTTTACAAGAATCTTCCTTTACAAGTTTTCAAGTTTATTTTTAATCAACTTCTTTTATTGTATAACATGTTAAGAAAGGAAAAATGTTTTTGAAGAAGAAAGGATATTTTCCTCAAGAATGGTGTTCAAGTATTTTATCAAAATTATTTTCCATCTAAGATAATAAAAGGGTTATTTTTTTATCCCTATTATTACATTGGTTTGATTATGTTGTGATGGAAATATTTTTATGAATTCCTTTATCTTATATGAATTGTTTTATGATGTCATGTTGTTTAAGAATCCCATTTTTATTACATAGGTTATGCAATGATGTATGATTTATGATTTTGTGGCGCACATAAGAATGGTATCATTATGATATGGGTGGGACCTATATCTCCCTCCAATGCCTTGGGTAAAGATTTTATATCTCATGAGATAGACATGGCTGAAATGGTAGGTTATACCGGTTCAGTGAAACAGGAATGAAACGAGGGTTACTCGATTCAGAAAGGGACTTTGTCCACTAAGATAGTCTTGGAAATTAGTCTTGACTAACAAGAAATGATTCTCTATGATTATGTGTGTATGCCACAAAGTTTCATGTTTTAAGTTATGATTATTGGGATTACTTTTTCACTGCCATGATTTATCCCATGATTATGAAATTATGCTCTCTTTTGCAGGTTATGATTTCCAAAATGTTATGTTCTTATGAATATGATGTGATTGATATTTATTTTGTTTACCCTTACTGAGCATTTGAGCTCACCCTTTTATGTTTTTTTCCCCAGGATATAAAGAAAGGTTTTAGGTAAAAAAAAGAAGATCTTTATGGGAGATTTTGAAGATCTTTCACCACCATTAGAAGATTATAGTCCGAGTTTCCAAAGACACTAAACTATTACGGTCCTTGTGTGTGTGTTTTTGTAATGTACTAAGTATTCCGCAATAGTAATGTAATGTCAATGTACGTCAAGATACGGGTCTCTACAGTTGGTATCAGAGGAAAGGTTTAGTCAACCTTTGGAAACTAGGATGCGAAAACGTTAGTGAGATCCCTAGAGATATTTCTAAGGTATGTCTAGGGATGTCCCTAAGGATAAGTATACGTATAGGATATAATCCTAGAACTACGATAACGATCTTATAATTTAACCTAAGATGTTAGATATTAAGGGTACTCCCCCTTTACTATGTTGTTTTCCCTAGCATGATTTTTTCCTCTCACACTATTCTTTTTTGGGTTTTAGAAAATGGCTGGAAACAAGATGATTCACGATAATGGAGGATATGATGGACAATGGAATGATATTCTTCATAGTGAAATGGGATTTGGAAGTCCAAACATCATTATTATGCCGAATCAGCAATCTCATAATATGATCAATAAAGTAAAATTTGGTAAGTTTCCTGACTCGGCTAACAAGAGAAAGATGGAGTTTTATGATGATCATAGAGGAAAGAAAGTTCAATTTCCCCTATGTAAATCATGTGGGAAGAGGCATCAAGGAGAATGTTTCAAAGGAACTGGAAGATGATTTGGGTGTGGAAAAGAAGGACACAAAGCAAGTAAGTGCAAAGGAAAAGGTTCAGTTAACACCATGGATGAGGATAATGGTATTTCTACGACATCAACAATGGTTAAATGTTTTAAATGTGGAATGTACGGGCATTATGCAAACCAATGCTCTAAGGGAAAGTCTCATGAAGATAACCAGTATGGTCGTATGGGAAATATTTATGTTGATGATGATGAAGAGACTACAATTGATATGTGAGATGAAAGAATTATTGAAGCTCGGTCAATGGTTTAAGAAGGTAGTGGAATGATTACATGTTTATCAAGTGTAATGTTGTACTATAGAATAAAAAGACATCTAAGGATTGTTACACTGTTGTCTTTCCTTAAGTTTTGAAAGTTTATGATGAATGGTATGAGTAACAATGAAAGGTTATTCAGATATTTTTTTTGGAAAGTGGATGATATGTGCATAATGAAGGGATAAAGAGAATCTAATATGTTTGATAGTATTCATGAGATCATGATTGATATAAGGACTAAGTGATATCATGGTTTGAGTATATAGAATTTTGAGGATTTTGGTATGTGGAAAGTGTTAACTTTTAACTGCATTCAAGTTGTCACTAAGGTTCAATGGGTATTCAAGAGAGTACAAGATTAAGGCCTTTGAATGTTTGGAATGTGTCCAACAAGATATATCTTATGATATATGGGGATCAACGATGGTATTAAATCTCTGGTAATCGTTTTCACTATGTTATAAGAATGGACTGCAGTATTATGGATAGGACTAAACATTGGAATGGATTATGTTGGACATAAGTTAGTATTGTTTAAGGATAGAAGTTTTTTCAATATTATTTATGGGATGTTATAGTGATATAGTTTTAGAAAAAGGACAACCTGCGGGACGGGCGATAGCCCATCGCTTCGGACAAGGCTGTGGGAATCGAACCCACAACCGAAGTGCAACTGGCCTTTATCGCCTACCACTGGCCTACAAGAAGTCCCTGTTTAGTAGAAACTAGTTTTATTATATTAAGCAGTATGATATATGAAGTATAAGTCCATTTTAGGAACAATATATGATTAATCTCACTATAGATCGACTTATGTATATAATTTTTGCTAACCTTTTGTTTGAGACAGATGGAATGACCCGTCATTCTATCACATGATCTGCTAACACTTCACAAATAACAAATTCAACTTCATTTATTTAAGAGATGAAGTTGAAATTGTTAAAATAACGAACAACAATGAGGTTGTACCAACATAAAGTAAGTATTTATTCTAATTCAAATTATTTAACTTTAGGGAAACGATCTTGAAAACCAAAAATGTTGTCCTAGTGATCTTATATCTGATGAATCAGATGGTACCTTAGATCGTCACAAATTTATGGCTTTGTGATTACTGGCTTTTCCATAGCCATGTTCTCTACCACTCTCCATCAGAACATGATGGTTAGATTTCTCTTCCATATCCATATTTTCACCTATGTGGAAACCCAATGATTAGTTTATTTGGATAACCGTTACGTTTCATACTTTTATTTTTAAAGATTAGTTTGGATATTCCTTTTTACGATGTGGGTTTCTATTAAAGAAACTTTCAAATAGTAAACCATTTATAACCCCGACGAATTTCGAGGGCGAAATTCATTTTAAGGGGGGTAGAATGTAACAGCCCAAGATTTTATAAAAAATATTCTTTTTAATTAATGTCTTGTGTTTTACGCTACACCAAAAGGAGCTTGCACAACACGCATCCTTGACTTGCCTTGAATTACACGCAATCGCGACCTTCCTCGATAGCGTGTGTAATACGCAATACCGAGTTTCACTAAACAACGATATTCTATTAAAATAGTATTAAAAATAGTCGTTATGAATAGTAATAACCACTTTTTGAAATTCTTTAAATCTTATTTTTCAAAATGAACTACATTTTTGGATTCGGAGTATTGAATTTAGCCTAAGGTGAAATTTTGGTACATTTCGGATAACTTTCATATTCTGATGAATAGTGAAAATTACTAAATTTTAATTAAAAACAACTTTTTTAATCGAAATAATTAATAGTGATAAATTATTAATTTTAGTGGTTTTAAAATATATTTAGAATATATTTTTACAATTTAATACAATGTTGGTCATTGGTTGTAATTTCACATTTAAACCAGACATAATCAAGTGTCAATCTTTTGATAGATATTGTTTCTTAAAAACACGCTATTTGTTTTAACAGCGGGATTTAATTATAAAAATAATTAATGAAACTTCTATGTTATGAATTTGGTAAAATAGACTTTATTTTTGAATTCGGAATATAAAATATAGCTTAGGATGAAATTTTGGCATTGTTCTGAAAAACATCAATTTTTGATGAATAGTGAAACTACTAAGTGGTAGTTAAAAAACTGAATTTTTCATAAAACTTAATTTTACCGCTTCTGTGAATGGAATTTCAAAAATCCGAAAGACACGGTTGATGTCAGTAAGTAAGATGTGGTTCAATGAGATGAAAATAAATTTTTGGTGAATAGTATCTTTTTACTTTTTTTTTACAGCGGTTAATAGTAAATAGGGTAACTAAGGGTAAATATGATATTACTATTACCCTAACACATGTTTTAATTCTATTGGATAAGTGTAATTCGACCAAAAACAACCTTATGAATAAAATATGACCATTTAGCCCCACTTGGATTAGATTAGGACATTTATTATTAATTTATTTAAAGAAGGGTTAAAATAGTTAAAATCTATGTTTAATAAGTAAATAATTTTTAATATGGGGTTATACATAAGATAAATTCGACTATAAATATTCATTAGAAAGCTAAAAAGATTTCATACATAATGGTATTTTATTTTTAATTTTTAGTCATCAAATAATGTAATTTATTTATGACACAAAGATGATGCAGTAATTATCTTATTTATGAAAAATTGACATAATTGATGTTATAAACACCAAAATAAATGTAATTTGAGAATTTTTATGAATTCCACTAATTTTCTAGGTTACTATGATATATTAGTATTGATTTAATCAACTTGGTTCGAACATATAATTCTTTTATGACTTTCACAAAAATCATATATCAAATAGTGTCAAAATTGACACAAAATAGTTTTTAAATCAAATATTATATTATTAATTGTTATTTTATTCCTAAAAATATAAGGTTCGGCCAAATGACTTAGATAAGGATATATATACTAATAATAAACAATTTGGGGTTCGTTTGGCATGTTATAGTAAGTGTATTAACCATATAGTGAAAGAAAACAAAAAGACACGGTAAGAGTTAAATTATTTAACTTAGAGTTAAATCTAATTGATAAGGTTAAAATAAGAACCTAAACTTGTCTAAATCCTATTGGTTGATAGGATTTCGACCCATACTCACTTTAGCTTCGAAATAAGACCCTTTGGAACCATTATAAACCGATTTTTTACTTTAATATAAAATAATATTTTGAGATATTCCTAAGGTGCCCCTCTCCTCCCTTATAAAAGGACACCTCCTCCCCCTCCTCCTCACACCAATTTGAGCACTCATGCTCGGCCAAACCCTGCCAAAATCTCTTCTCCACTTCCCTAGAAACATCCTAGAGGCTCTGGTCTTCCTCAAAGACCAATTTTAGTTCCCTAAGAGGAGGTCTCCAAAAGGCGCTTCAAAGAAGAGGAGGTTCGGACACTTACAAAGCAAGTCAGACATAAGGTAAGGAAAATACCACAATCTCATTTTTATCTGAGATTGTTTATTCGTAAGTATTTACTGGGGTGTATTTTATCATCCACATCCATGTTCCCTAAATATGTAATATTGTTTCCATCCACTTACAATAGTCTAAATCCAATTTTACCCTTCGGTGAGTTTTAGTAAAGAATATGAAAGGAATCTTTTGTCGCTTTTTCGTACGAGGTACTTTTTGACTTTTCCGACAAAAGTACGAGAAGAATGCTTTCTTTTTAACTTATACGGCATGAATGTATTTTTAAAACATTGTTTACAAGAATCTTCCTTTACAAGTTTTCAAGTTTATTTTTAATCAACTTCTTTTATTGTATAACATGTTAAGAAAGGAAAAATGTTTTTGAAGAAGAAAGGATATTTTCCTCAAGAATGGTGTTCAAGTATTTTATCAAAATTATTTTCCATCTAAGATAATAAAAGGGTTATTTTTTTATCCCTATTATTACATTGGTTTGATTATGTTGTGATGGAAATATTTTTATGAATTCCTTTATCTTATATGAATTGTTTTATGATATCATGTTGTTTAAGAATCCCATTTTTATTACATAGGTTATGCAATGATGTATGATTTATGATTTTGTGGCGCACATAAGAATGGTATCATTATGAGATGGGTGGGACCTATATCTCCCTCCAATGCATTGGGTAAAGATTTTATATCTCATGAGATAGACATGGCTGAAATGGTAGGTTATACTGGTTCAGTGAAACAGGACTGAAATGAGGGTTACTCGATTCAGAAAGGGACTTTGTCCACTAAGATAGTCTTGGCAATTTGTCTTGACTAACAAGAAATGATTCTCTATGATTATGTGTGTATGCCACAAAGTTTCATGTTTTAAGTTATGATTATTGGGATTAATTTTTCACTGCCATGATTTATCCCATGATTATGAAATTATGCTCTCTTTTGCAGGTTATGATTTCCAAAATGTTATGTTCTTATGAATATGATGTGATTGATATTTATTTTGTTTACCCTTACTGAGCATTTGAGCTCACCCTTTTATGTTTTTTTCCCCAGGATATAAAGAAAGGTTTTAGGTAAAAAAAAAGAAGATCTTTATGGGAGATTTTGAAGATCTTTCACCACGATTAGAAGATTATAGTCCGAGTTTCCAAAGACACTAAACTATTACGGTCCTTGTGTGTGTGTTTTTGTAATGTACTAAGTATTCCGCAAAAGTAATGTAATGTCAATGTATGTCAAGATACGGGTCTCTACAGTTGGTATCAGAGGAAAGGTTTAGTCAACCTTTGGAAACTAGGATGCGAAAACGTTAGTGAGATCCCTAGAGATATTTCTAAGGTATGTCTAGGGATGTCCCTAAGGATAAGTATACGTATAGGATATAATCCTAGAACTACGATAACGATCTTATAATTTAACCTAAGATGTTAGATATTAAGGGTACTCCCCCTTTACTATGTTGTTTTCCCTAGCATGATTTTTGCCTCTCACACTATTCTTTTTTGGGTTTTAGAAAATGGCTGGAAACAAGATAATTCACGATAATGGAGGATATGATGGACAATGGAATGATATTCTTCATAGTGAAATGGGATTTGGAAGTCCAAACATCATTATTATGCCGAATCAGCAATCTCATAATATGATCAATAAATTAAAATTTGGTAAGTTTCCTGACTCGGCTAACAAGAGAAAGATGGAGTTTTATGATGATCATAGAGGAAAGAAAGTTCAATTTCCCCTATGTAAATCATGTGGGAAGAGGCATCAAGGAGAATGTTTCAAAGGAACTGGAAGATTATTTGGGTGTGGAAAAGAAGGACACAAAGCAAGTAAGTGCAAAGGAAATGGTTCAGTTAACACCATGGATGAGGATAATGGTATTTCTACGACATCAACAATGGTTAAATGTTTTAAATGTGGAATGTACGGGCATTATGCAAACCAATGCCCTAAGGGAAAGTCTCATGAAGATAACCAGTATGGTCGTATGGGAAGTATTTATGTTGATGATGATGAAGAGACTACAAATGATATGTGAGATGAAAGAATTATTGAAGCTCGGTCAATGGTTTAAGAAGGTAGTGGAATGATTACATGTTTATCAAGTGTAATGTTGTACTATAGAATAAAAAGACATCTAAGGATTGTTACACTGTTGTCTTTCCTTAAGTTTTGAAAGTTTATGATGAATGGTATGAGTAACAATGAAAGGTTATTCAGATATTTTTTTTGGAAAGTGGATGATATGTGCATAATGAAGGGATAAAGAGAATCTAATATGTTTGATAGTATTCATGAGATCATGATTGATATAAGGACTAAGTGATATCATGGTTTGAGTATATAGAATTTTGAGGATTTTGGTATGTGGAAAGTGTTAACTTTTAACTGCATTCAAGTTTTCACTAAGGTTCAATGGGTATTCAAGAGAGTACAAGATTAAGGCCTTTGAATGTTTGGAATGTGTCCAACAAGATATATCTTATGATATATGGGGATCAACGATGGTATTAAATCTCTGGTAATCATTTTCACTATGTTATAAGAATGGACTGCAGTATTATGGATAGGACTAAACATTGGAATGGATTATGTTGGACATAAGTTAGTATTGTTTAAGGATAGAAGTTTTTTCGATATTATTTATGGGATGTTATAGTAATATAGTTTTAGAAAAAGGACAACCTGCAGGACAGGCGACAGCCCATCGCTTCGGACAAGGCTGTGGGAATCGAACCCACAACCGAAGTGCGACTGGCCTTTATCGCCTACCACTGGCCTACAGGAAGTCCCTGTTTAGTAGAAACTAGTTTTATTATATTAAGCAGTATGATATATGAAGTATAAGTCCATTTTAGGAACAATATATGATTAAACTCACTATAGATCGACTTATGTATATAATTTTTGCTAACCTTTTGTTTGAGACAGATGGAATGACCCGTAATTCTATCACATGATCTGCTAACACTTCACAAATAACAAATTCAACTTCATTTATTTAAGAGATGAAGTTGAAATTGTTAAAAGAACGAACAACAATGAGGTTGTACCAACATAAAGTAAGTATTTATTCTAATTCAAATTCTTTAACTTTAGGGAAACGATCTTGAAAACCAAAAATGTTGTCCTAGTGATCTTATATCTGATGAATCAGATGGTACCTTAGATCGTCACAAATTTATGGCTTTGTGATTACTGGCTTTTCCATAGACATGTTCTCTACCACTCTCCATCAGAACATGATGGTTAGATTTCTCTTCCATATCCATATTTTCACCTATGTGGAAACCCAATGATTAGTTTATTTGGATAACCGTTACGTTTCATACTTTTGTTTTTAAAGATTAGTTTTGATATTCCTTTTTACGATGTGGGTTTCTATTAAAGAAACTTTCAAATAGTAAACCATTTATAACCCCGACGAATTTCGAGGGCGAAATTCATTTTAAGGGGGGTAGAATGTAACAGCCCAAGATTTTATAAAAAATATTCTTTTTAATTAATGTCTTGTGTTGTACGCTACACCAAAAGGAGCTTGCACAACACGCATCCTTGACTTGCCTTGCATTACATGCAATCGCGACCTTCCTCGATAGCATGTGTAATATGCAATACCGAGTTTCACTAAACAACGATATTCTATTAAAATATTATTAAAAATAGTCGTTATGAATAGTAATAACCACTTTTTGAAATTCTTTAAATCTTATTTTTCAAAATGAACTACATTTTTGGATTCGGAGTATCGAATTTAGCCTAAGGTGAAATTTTGGTACATTTCGGATAACTTTCATATTCTGATGAATAGTGAAAATTACTAAATTTTAATTAAAAACAACTTTTTTAATCGAAATAATTAATAGTGATAAATTATTAATTTTAGTGGTTTTAAAATATATTTAGAATATATTTTTACAATTTAATACAATGTTGGTCATTGGTTGTAATTTCACATTTAAACCAGACATAATCAAGTGTCAATCTTTTGATAGATATTGTTTCTTAAAAACACGCTATTTGTTTTAACAGCGGGATTTAATTATAAAAATAATTAATGAAACTTCTATGTTATGAATTTGGTAAAATAGACTTTATTTTTGAATTCGGAATATAAAATATAGCTTAGGATGAAATTTTGGCATTGTTCTGAAAAACATCAATTTTTGATGAATAGTGAAACTACTAAGTGGTAGTTAAAAAACTGAATTTTTCATAAAACTTAATTTTACCGCTTCTGTGAATGGAATTTCAAAAATCCGAAAGACACGGTTGATGTCAGTAAGTAAGATGTGGTTCAATGAGATGAAAATAAATTTTTGGTGAATAGTAACTTTTTACTTTTTTTTACAGCGGTTAATAGTAAATAGGGTAACTAAGGGTAAATATGATATTACTATTACCCTAACACATGTCCTAAATCTATTGGATAAGTGTAATTCGACCAAAAACAACCTTATGAATAAAATATGACCATTTAGCCCCACTTGGATTAGATTAGGACATTTATTATTAATTTATTTAAAGAAGGGTTAAAATAGTTAAAATCTAAGTTTAATAAGTAAATAATTTTTAATATGGGGTTATACATAAGATAAATTCGACTATAAATATTCATTAGAAAGCTAAAAAGATTTCCTACATAATGGTATTTTATTTGTAATTTTTAGACATCAAATAATTTAATTTATTTATGACACAATGATGATGCAGTAATTATCTTATTTATGAAAAATTGACATAATTGATGTTATAAACACCAAAATAAATGTAATTTGAGAATTTTTATGAATTCCACTAATTTTCTAGGTTAATATGATATATTATTATTGATTTAATCAACTTGGTTCGAACATATAATTCTGTTATGACTTTCACAAAAATCATATATCAAATAGTGTCAAAATTGACACAAAATAGTTTTTAAATCAAATATTATATTATTAATTGTTATTTTATTCCTAAAAATATAAGGTTCGGACAAATGACTTAGATAAGGATATATATACTAATAATAAACAATTTGGGGTTCGTTTGGCATGTTATAGTAAGTGTATTAACCATATAGTGAAAGAAAACAAAAAGACACGGTAAGAGTTAAATTATTTAACTTAGAGTTAAATCTAATTGATAAGGTTAAAATAAGAATCTAAACTTGTCTAAATCCTATTGGTTGATAGGATTTCGACCCATACCCACTTTAGCTTCGAAATAAGACCCTTTGGAACCATTATAAACCGATTTTTACTTTAATATAAAATAATATTTTGAGATATTCCTAAGGTGCCCCTCTCCTCCCTTATAAAAGGACACCTCCTCCCCCTCCTCCTCACACAAATTTGAGCACTCAAGCTCGGCCAAACCCTGCCAAAATCTCTTCTCCACTTCCCTAGAAACATCCTAGAGGCTCTGGTCTTCCTAAAAGACCAATTTTAGTTCCCTAAGAGGAGGTCTCCAAAAGGCGCTTCAAAGAAGAGGAGGTTCGGACACTTACAAAGCAAGTCAGACATAAGGTAAGGAAAATACCACAATCTCATTTTTATCTGAGATTGTTTATTCGTAAGTATTTACTGGGGTGTATTTTATCATCCACATCCATGTTCCCTAAATATGTAATATTGTTTCCATCCACTTACAATAGTCTAAATCCAATTTTACCCTTCGGTGAGTTTTAGTAAAGAATATGAAAGGAATCTTTTGTCGCTTTTTCGTACGAGGTACTTTTTGAATTTTCCGACAAAAGTACGAGAAGAATGCTTTCTTTTTAACTTATACGGCATGAATGTATTTTTAAAACATTGTTTACAAGAATCTTCCTTTACAAGTTTTCAAGTTTATTTTTAATCAACTTCTTTTATTGTATAACATGTTAAGAAAGGAAAAATGTTTTTGAAGAAGAAAGGATATTTTCCTCAAGAATGGTGTTCAAGTATTTTATCAAAATTATTTTCCATCTAAGATAATAAAAGGGTTATTTTTTTATCCCTATTATTACATTGGTTTGATTATGTTGTGATGGAAATATTTTTATGAATTCCTTTATCTTATATGAATTGTTTTATGATGTCATGTTGTTTAAGAATCCCATTTTTATTACATAGGTTATGCAATGATGTATGATTTATGATTTTGTGGCGCACATAAGAATGGTATCATTATGAGATGGGTGGGACCTATATCTCCCTCCAATGCATTGGGTAAAGATTTTATATCTCATGAGATAGACATGGCTGAAATGGTAGGTTATACCGGTTCAGTGAAACAGGACTGAAACGAGGGTTACTCGATTCAGAAAGGGACTTTGTCCACTAAGATAGTCTTGGAAATTAGTCTTGACTAAAAAGAAATGATTCTCTATGATTATGTGTGTATGCCACAAAGTTTCATGTTTTAAGTTATGATTATTGGTATTACTTTTTCACTGCCATGATTTATCCCATGATTATGAAATTATGCTCTCTTTTGCAGGTTATGATTTCCAAAATGTTATGTTCTTATGAATATGATGTGATTGATATTTATTTTGTTTACCCTTACTGAGCATTTGAGCTCACCCTTTTATGTTTTTTCCCCAGGATATAAAGAAAGGTTTTAGGTAAAAAAAAAGAAGATCTTTATGGGAGATTTTGAAGATCTTTCACCACGATTAGAAGATTATAGTCCGAGTTTCCAAAGACACTAAACTATTACGGTCCTTGTGTGTGTGTTTTTGTAATGTACTAAGTATTCCTCAAAAGTAATGTAATGTCAATTTATGTCAAGATACGGGTCTCTACACTAATCCTCAAAGTGTATCTTAGGGAAATGTGCTCTAATCAGAGATTATCTAAATCTAGTTCCATGGTTTTTACTAAACTTCTTCTGAAAGAGATTGTAATGACCCAACCCTAGTAACCCAGTGTCGGTGCATTATTCCATATAATTGGCATGATACAAGGAATCGTGTACCGAATGACCGATTAGTTGAGTATTATTGGAAACAAGATACATACATAAGTTTAACATTACAACTTGAAAAGAAATAAAAAAATAATTTAATCAATTAGAAACATCCAAGCCTCCTAGATTATGCCTCCACATCACTCATAACTAACTTCTTCATATCCTGGAAAATGTAAAATAAGAATGTATTGATCTCAAATTGTAACTCCCAGACCCCAGAAGCCCAGATTCAGTGCATTATAACGTGTCATTTTCATGATCACAAAAGACCAAGTCTCAAAAGGATTATTAGTTTAGTATCCTGAGAAGTACTAGATACATTCATAAGGTTTACATTACATCATAAAATGGAAAACTACAACAACATTGTTTCCATAGACAACACTGGGATCCCATAGACTATCCTTGAAGGTCAGTCAAAATATACATCATCACATCCTAGGAAAAATAATACATAGAAAGGGGTGAGATCAGATGCTCAGTAAGGATAACAATATAGTGGAAACATTAATAAATAAGCATACACATTTAAGGAAATATATAGAACTAAATCAAAAGCCTTTTCAACTTAAACATAGTTATAATATGGAAAATATAAATCAAAATAATTCCATTTACTTACTCAAATGGATATTCTACTAGTCGAATAATCACATGCAATATCAAAAGCCCCTTTCATAATGATGGAATGCATAATTCCAGACTTTATAAGAAAATATTCAAGGCCTTGTTCCAAGACTAAAAATATGATTTTTCAAGGCCATGTGACAAGAAACTAGTTTGTCTCATGAGACCTACCGATGAATTGAGTATCTATAGCAGGTTCCACTCATAAATTACTATGTTCAATGCATTCCCCATATAGAAAGGTTTAAACATAACATAAACATTCTTATTTAGACTAGCATACGAAATTTCAATACTATATCGATAAACCATGAATGGTATAAAAATAACACATCCATAGTCAAACATATCCCAAAACCATTAATACAATATAGAAGTTTTGTATCATAATAAATCAACTTCAAATAAGATTAAAATCCATCAAAGGATGTTGACATAGATGAAATCGAATCCTTTTTAGAGAAATATCTCTTTCTATTTTGAAATCATTTAAGAGTCACATAATTATAAAGAAAAAATTTATTTTGAAATATTATTATAATATTTTAAGGGATTTTTTGATGATGTTATAATAGCGGAAGATAACCACACCCTCCGTGTAAGTTAAAAAACCATTCTTACCTTAATTTTTTCAAAAAGGTCAGAAGGTACCTTGTTTGGAAAACGACAGAAAGATTCCTTTAAAACCATTTTTTAAAATTTCAAAAAAGGGTATAAATTAATTTAACCCATAGTGTATTAAATATTTAAAATTTTTTGGAATACATTTTTAAGAAATATGGATGTGGATGATAAAGATGTCCCGGTAGATACTTACGTAAAAACACCCTCGGATAATAAAGAGATTGTAAAATTAACCCTTACCTTGTACATTTCCTTGGTCAAGAGTAGGTTAAACTCCTGTATAATGGTGAAATAATTGTTAATAAATTATAAAATAATCATATACATTAATACGATATCATATATTATCTTTTAATATTTCTTTGTTAATAATATTTTGTTATTATCGTCGTTTCGGGTGTTAACTGATTCGTTTTCCTTTATATGATTTGTTATGTAAGTAATGTTTGTTATGGATAAAATGTATCTTATTTATATTTAAAATTATATTAAGTCTTTAAAAATTATTTTTAATCATCTAATGAAAATTTGTCTTGAATGGATACGATGGGGAATGAATCTCATCACGTTCGTGGAGACGGTAATCTGTTCATAAGCATGAGCCACAATATCATTCTTTTGATATTAAAATAATATATAATTGGATGGTATATAATATATACAGAATAATTATCATGAAATATTTATTATTTACATCAATTACACTTTATTATTATAACCATCCAATTAATAATGTATTGAATTACAATTACACCACAACATGGAGACAGTAAGCCGTACGTGCGCACATATGGTGACATGTCATTCAAAGGATGGATAGAATAATGAATATGGTTGTACCATATTTATAATAACATCACAGTACATAGAATATATTGGAGTTATTATTTTAGAATGGAAACAACAAATAAATATGAAGTGGAAGAAGAAAGGAACTTGAATAAGGTGATGAAATATTTACCTCTTCTTTGGGTTCTTCCTTTTTATTTGACCAAAAGGGATCGTTAGGGTGACTTTCTGACTAAAGGAAGGACTCTAGGATGAAGATAGGACAGTTAAAAGGGTATTTCGTTAGGTTTTGGCCGAGAAAAATGGCTTTGAAGGTGTGAATTAGAGAGAAGGTTGAGTGCCCTTTTATAAGAGGGGTGAGGGGAACCATAGGAAAAGCTAGAAATATTATTTTATAATGAAATAATATTCAGTTTATAATGGATAAAAAATAAATTATTTAAACTCTAAGGTGGGGATGGGTCGAAAAACACTCAAAAAATAGGTTTTAGACAGGTTTGGGTCACTATATTAATTTTATCATTTAGATTTAACTCTTAGTTAAATAGTTTGACATTTACCATGTCACTTTGTATTTTTATATTATATGGTTAATAAACAAACTATAAACGTCCAAGAGAACCCCAAGTTGTTCATTAATGATAAAAATATCATTATATAAGTTTTTTGGTAGAACGTTATACTTTTATGAATATAATATCAATTAATAATATAATATTTTTTTTAAAACACTTTAATGTCAATTTTGACACTATTTTTCTATTTTGTTTTTTCAAAAATAATAACAGCATTATTAATTTGAAATAAATTCATATAACCAACCCTAACATGTCATATTAAACATGAAAATTAGTGTAATTTATTAAAAGTCTCAAAATGAATTTATTTTTATATTTATAATATCAATTATTTTAATCCTTCATTAATATGGTAATTACTACATCATCATTGTGTCATAAATTAATTTAATTATTTTGGCCTAAAAACTATAAATAAGATACCACTATATAGGAAATATTTTTTTCTTTATAATGAATATTTATAGTCTAATTTATATTGTGTGTAACCCTATATAAAAAATGGTTATGTTATTAAACATTGAATTTAACTTTTTTAACTCTTCCTTAAATAAAATAATATTAAAAGCCCTAATTTAATCCAAGTGGACCAAAGAGGTTCATATTTTATTACTAAGGTTTTTTTTGGTATAATTATACTTATCGAATAGAATTAGGACACGTTTTAGGGTAATAATAATATCTATTTTACCCTTAATTACCCAATTTAATTTTAACCATGGTAAATAAAAGTTAAAAGTTACTATTCACCAAAAAAAAATTTATCTTATTGAACCAAATTTTACTTCTTGATATCAACCGTTTCTCTCAGATTTTTGACATTCAACTCACAGAAGAAGTAAAATTATTTTTTATATAAATTTGCAAATGCTCCTAGGAGGTGGGTAAAAGACAGTAAAAAGTTCAATAAAATTTATATATATATATATAATTATTATAAACTGAATCCAATGAATTAAATTGAACTTATATAGGTATTATGTATAAATTTTGACCTAAAATAAATTCAAATAAAATAAATAATTATTTAAATAAAAAATTAAGTTTTAAACTATAACTCAGTGTTTTTCACTATTCATCAAAAATTGAAAGTATCCAGAAAAATACCCAAAATTCACCCTAAGCTAATTTCAATATTCCAAATCCAAAACTGAAGTCCATTTTGGAAGGTAAAATTTTCAAAATTTCAGAAAGTGGGTATTACTATTCATAACAGCTAGTTTGATTGTTTGTGGTGTGTTAGAACTCGAAGTTGCGTACAACACACGTTATTGTATTATTCAAAGAGAAGCGTACCGTGGAAGCTTGGGGTGTTACATTCTCCCCTCCTTAAGATAATTTCATCCTCGAAATTTCTAGAATATTACTGCACAAAAAGACTCAGGTGGTTCTTCATTATAAGTTCCCTAGGTTCCCATGTTGCCTCTTCCATCTTATAGTTTCTCCATATAACTTTTACCAGGCGAGTCGTCCGGTTTTTCAGCACTTTTTCTCTTGTACCAAGAACCATGACAGGCTCTTCGTAATAAGACAGATCATGTTCCAATTCTAATTTCTCATAGGTGAGTACATGCGTTGGTTCAAGCATGTATTTTCTTAATAGTGATATGTGGAACACATCGTGGACTTTGGAGAGATATGGCGGGATTTCCAAACGGTAATCTACAGCCCCAATTCGTTCTAGAATTTCGAAAGGTCCGATGTACCTAGGACTTAATTTTATTTTCTTACTGAAAAGTATAACACCCTTCCATGGATATACCTTCATGAAAACATGATCTCCTACCAAAAATTTCAAATCCTTCAGTCAGTTATTGACATAGCTCTTCTGCCTACTTTGAGCTGCTTTGATGTGGGTTTTGATTATATTCACCTTTTCCATCATTTCCTCCACATGTTCTAGCCCTGTGAGTTTTATTTCACCAACATCATCCAAACAGGTTGGTGTGAAACATCTCTTTCTATATAACGCTTCATATAGTGCCATCTGAATACTTGAATGAAAGCTATTGTTATAGGAAAATTCTACCAGAGGTAAATATTGATCCCACATACCTTGAAATTCAAGTGAGCATGATATCAACATGTCTTCTCACGTTTGAATAGCTTGTTCTGATTTTCCATCAGTTTAGGGGTGGTATGCAGTGCTGAAATGATGTTCAATATCTAGGGATTTCTAAAGACTTTTCCAAAATATTGATGTAAAACGTGGATCATGATTAGAAACAATTGATAGGGGTACTCCATGAAGTCTCACAAAATCATTAATATATAGTCATTATATACATTCAAGTGGTAAATCTTCTCTTATAGTAAGAAAATGTGATGACTTGATAAGACGATCAATAATGACCCATATTTCATCATTCCTTCTAGGAGTCTTTGGTAGTCCCAAGACAATGTCCAATGTAATATAATTCCATTTCCACGCAGGTATGGGAAGAGGTTGCATGACTCCTCAAGGATGTTGCCTTCCAGCTTTCAATTATTGACAAACCATACATCTTGACACAAAATTAGAAATCCCCCTCTTCATGTTGTCCCACAAAAAATGTTCCTTCAAATCTCTAAACATCTTGGTGCTACCAAGGTGTATAGAGAAATTGGAACTATGAGAATCATCCAACAATTCCCATTTTAGATTATGTATATTGGGAACACAAAGTCTCTTCCAAAATTTGAAAATTCCATCTTCATACAAAAAGTTTCTAAATCTCCCATCATTCATAGATTTAATATTCTTTCGAAACTCTTTATCATCAGTCTGAGAACTCTTTATCCTTTATAGTAAATATTATTTGGAAACCATTTGAATTTTTTTTGATGTTTCACCATCCAGGGTTATCCCCATGACCAAATTTACTAGATCTTGGTATATAGGATCCTTTTCAACTCCCATCTTGTCCAGAACTCCATGATCCTTTATGCTCAAATAATCTTCACCTTATTTTCCTTCCCTGGGTGGTAGTGTATAGTGTAATCATAATCTTTGAGTAGTTCAAGCCATATTTTTTCCCTCATGTTGAGTTATTTCTGTGAGAAATCATACTTCAAACTCTCGTGGGAGGTATATATCTCACATTTTTCACCATAGAGGTAGTGTCTCGAAATATTCAAAGCAAAAATTATAGCTGCTAACTCAATATCATGAGTGGGATAGTTTTGTTCAAGAATTTTTAGCTGTCGTGATGCATAGGCAATAACTCTATCATTCTGCATAAGGACACAACCAATTCCTTTCTTTGATGCATAACTATAAATAACAAACCCATCATTCCCTGATGGTAGAGTCAAGATAGGATCATTGACTAATCTTATCTTCAGTTCTTCAAAACATTCTTCACACTATTCTGTCCAAACAAATTTAACCTATATAAGCGTGAGCTTTGTTAATGGTTTAGCCAACCAGGAAAAATTATGGATGAAACGTCGATAATAACCTTCTAAACCAATAAAACTGCATACCTCAGTTATACTCATTGGTGTTGTCCATTATTGGATTGCCTTTGTCTTAGAAGGATCAACAGAGATTCCATCCTTAGAGAAAATATGTCCATGAAAAGAAATATCATGAAGCTATAATTCACACTTGATAAACTTCCCATATAATTCATGTCTTATAAGAGTATTTAGAATAATACGCAAGACATTTTCATGATATTAGTAGATTTTGGAGTATTCCAAGATATCATCAATAAATACCACTACAAATTCATCAAGATATTCCTTGAAAACTATATTCATTAGATCCATGAAGACAGAGGGTGAATTAGTCAATCCAAAAGGCATTACTGTAAACTCATAATTCTCGTACCTGGATCGAAAGGCTGTTTTCGGATTGTCTTCCTTCTTCACACACAACTGATGAAATCCAGATAGAAGTTCAATCTTTGAAAACTATTGAGCTCCATGAATTTGGTCAAAAAATCATCAATGCGAGGTAGGTGATACTTGTTCTTAATTGTTATAGCATTTATCTCCCTATAGTCAACGAAAAACATCGTAGATCCATCTTGTTTCTTATAAAAAAGAATAGGGGTTCCCCACGAAGAATCACTAGGGAAAATAAATCCCTTATTACAAAATTCCTCTAGTTATTTATTTAGTTCCACTAATTCCATAGTTTCCATTCTATAAGGGGTCTTTGATATGGGCCTTGAACTGGGAATTAAGTCGATGGAAATATCAATTTCACATTTTGGAGGATGTCTAGGTAAATCATCTTAAAAACACATCAAAATATTCTTGCGCAATAGGTACATCCTCTATTTGAAAATTATTTTCCTCACCCATAGTTATTTCATTCTCTTCCTCCCCAAAAATTGAATTTAGTTGAGCTATTGGGGGTGGATCTAGATAATAATTTGGTGGTGAATTTTCTTCTCTAAAGATAAGGTACTCCTTATCATCATCAAAAATTGCAACCTCCTTCTTCTTACAATAAATTTTCCCATCATGGTCCGAAAGCCAATCCATACCGAGGATTATATCAAATTAAATCATGGGTATGATGATGAGATCAACAGATAAATAACGTTTATATGCCTTAATGGGAACTGATTCACAAAACTTTGTTGCAATGATACTTCCCTTAGGAGTTTTGACTGAAAACTCCCTTGTTAAATCAAATTGGATATATCTAATTTTCTTAGCAAACTGGGAAGATATGAAACAATGCGATGATCTAGAATCAAATAAAGCATTGGCTAAACTTGAGGAAACTATTAAATTACTTGCCCTATGTCTTTCGGAGCTTCAACCTCAATAGTAGTGATAACATAAGCTTGACCTTGATCCCTTGGCCTATTCTGAGGTAAGTTCCCCTGACACTTAGGACATTCATTTTCATAATGTCCCCTTTCTCTATAATTGTAGTATTCAGCATTAACTGCCTCTTTCTACCCCTTGCAATCACGAGATTAGTGGCCTTTTTCACCACACTTATAACAGACTCCCATTCCCTTCAAAAAAGTATTAGGGTGTTTCTATCCACATTTACTGCAGGATGGATATTCAACTTTTCCCTTCATCTAATTATTTCTATTTCATGACTGTTCAACCGATCTCTTCTTCTCTTGATTTTCTTTAATGTCGTAAGACATAGAGAATTCTTTTTCTGTCTTGATAGCACATGAGACAATATCTTCATACAACGTGAAGGATTGTCAGACTAATTCTCAATGGAGAAATGGTTTTAAACCTTAAAATAAATGATCAATCTTACTTATTGGGTTTCTTATATAATCCTAAGCATTCCTTGCTAACCTTGTAAAGTTAGCTTCAAACTTTGAGACATTCTCATCCTCCTTTTTCCTCAGACTCAGAAATTGTCTTTTCATATCCCCTCGATGGCCATGAGAAATGTATTTTTCTAAGAAAATTTCTTTAAACTCCCTCCATTCCATATTTGATACTTCATCATCTTCCTTTTTGTTTTGAATCACAGACCACCATTGATCAGTATCTCCAGTGAGGCTATAAACTACCATTACAACTTTTTCCCTTTCACTACTCCCCATGGCATTGAATATTTTCTCTAAGGAATTTATCCATTACTCAGATACTAATTGATTTTTACCCCCATTTAATGTTGGTGGTTTTTTCCTCATGAAGAGATCTAACATTGATCCTCCATTCTGCGGATCAGGGTGCTCCATAAGGGTGAGGTTATTATTCATAACCTAAGTGAGTTTCCCCAGTATGGTGATTAGCTGATCAGCACCAGTTGCATCACCAGCTCCACTATAATTATCTGGAGTAGGAGAGAAATATCTATATGGAGTGCGTGCATTGATACATTTTCCATTCCTCCCACTAGAAGCCATTTAAAAACATTAGCATACCCTAGAATAGTTTATAAATCACAATACATAAATCCAAACTTGTATAATACTTAATATAAATTGAACAGTTAATGGATATAATCTATAATCATAAAAATGTTTTGCATGAGAAAGTATATACTCATAAACCCTTCATAATGATTTGCAAATAAAATGAGGATTATACTAAGCACATCCCCCAGGAGTGTCGTAACCAAGAGTGCAGCAAGGCTCGTTGTCGTGCACTAGTTCCTGTTCAAGTCTAACTCAAGGAGGTGTTTTTGGGTTTTACCTGTAGGAACATCTGTGCCAGAGCCCCCTCTACCTGCTCGTATCCATACAGGGATTTATTTCTTATAAAAATCCCAAAATATCTACAATACCAAAATTTTAGGAAGTTCTTTTATACTAATTATCGATGTCTATATTTGGGATTTGTGATCTAATAAGAGTTTATCTAAATATAGCTTCCAAGGATTGTACTAAACTTCCTCTGATACCAACTATAACGCCCTGTCCATAGAAGCCCAGAGTTTGTGAATTATTATGTATCATTGGCATGATAAAAAAATATCAAGTCTCAAAAGGCCGATTAGTTTAGTAGCCTTGGAAGTGCTAGATACATTCATAATGTTTGTATTACATTATAAAATAAAAAACTACAACAACATTGTTTCTATAGACAACACCGAGATCCCATAGACTATCCCTGCAGGTCAGTCATATTTTCTTCGCATCCTGGGAAAAATAAAACATTGAAAGGGGTGAGCTCAGATGCTCAGTAAGGATAAAAATATAGCGGAAACTTTCATAAATAAGCATAAGAATTTAATGAAATGTATAGAACTAAAACAAAATCCTTTTTGAACATAAAATTCATCATAATATGGAAAATATAAATCAAAATAATTCCATTTAATTACTCACATGGATATTCTACTAGTAAACTAATCACATGCAATATCAATAACAACTTTCATAATGATGGAATGATTAATGATAGACTTCGTAACCACATAGTCAAGACCTTGTTCCAAGACTACAAATAAGATTTTGTAAAGGCCTTATTCCAAGACACTAGTTTGTCTCATGAGACCAACCGATGCATCAAGAAGCTATAGTGGGATCCACCCATCACTTACTAAGTCCAATTAATTCCTCATATGAAAAAGTTTAAACATAACATAATCCTTTTTATTAAGACTAGAATACAAAATGTCAATACTTTATCCATAAACCATGAATGGTTTAAAAATAACACAACCATAGTCAAACATTTCACAAAACCTTCAATAAAGTATGAATGTTTTGTATCATAATAAATTAACATCAAATAATATTAAAATCCATCAAAGGATGTTGACATAGATGAAATAAAAATCTTTAGAGATAAATATCTCTTTCTATTTTGAAATTATTTAAGAGTCACATAATTAAAAAGAAAACATTTATTTTGAAAATATTCTTATAATCTTGTATGGGAATATGTTTTTAGGATATTATATAACATAATCATTCCTCATATGAAATGGTTTAAACATAACATAATCATTCATATTCACCAATATGTTTTAGGATATTATATATCAATTATAGGGATATTAATTCCATTAATATAATTAATATATATAAATTATCATTAATTGATGAATAATTTGATCAACTTCATGGGGAAATTATTTTTTAAATATCATTATCTAATTTTGAAAAACATAATTTTGGGTGAAGGAGAAGAATCCATGGACAACATTTCATACAGGATATGAATATTTCCAGATTTTAATAATGGCCTCTGATTTCGGTAACTAATTTTATATTTTATGTATCAGATAGATAATATATTTATAGATTATATTGATAATATTTAATTTTTATTAATTATTTATATCATGGAATACATCAATATTAATTATTTTAATGATAACTATATCTGAATAATTCATGAGACTCTTAGTGAAAAATAATAGATTAGAAAATTACATAACTATGATTTTTGAATCTAAAATTATTATTTTAATGGATTTATTACCCCATAATATGGAATATTAATTTATCATTTAGATAATATTATAGTCAATGAATATAATAAAGAGATGAATATAATTGAGCTATATTTTTTAGGGTATCAAGTTAATATCAGTGGTCAGTCTAAAAAATCATGATTGTAAAAAAAACCCAAGTTGGAATGTGAAGGAGATAGTTAACATGATACATAAAATGTGAATAATTTTATGAATAAACAAATAGGTTATTTTTAAATAAAGTTTATTTACTTAAGAATCATGATAATAAATCATTTGAAATATATATTGATTCATCAAGGAATGGAATTGATTGTGTCTTTATATGTAATAATAGTGTTATTTTCTAATAAATATTGGAAATTTAATATTGGTGAAAAATAATAACCAAATCATAACTATACACAAGAAAACATAATATTTCCCTTGATGATATAGAGGTAATGTCTCTATTTATAATGATATGACATATTTACAAAATAGAATATTTTGATTTATATTTTCTCTCATAAAATGGTCAACATGAGGAAATGATGATGGATATAAATAATAATGGAATATTTTAGATCTATATAGTACAAAATAGGGGTGGTGAATAAAGAGGATACATTGTTGACTAGTGGGTACCATGGTGTTCTGACAATCATGATTATTAATAGTGATCTTATATTCAGGGGTGTAGTAATGACTTGAATGGTCTTTTTTAGGGATGAGTTGAAATAATTACTTTCCGATCTATTATTTTAAACATATTTACTATAAAATATTGAGAATAATTATTTGGATGAGAAATATATAAAAATAAGCATTATTATAATGAATAGAGACAAATTGAAAAACATAATCTATAAATTATGAGTGTTTATTTTTCTAAAGCTCTTATATGATACATTCATACCAAAATTGATGAGGGAGATATTAGTTGGAGAATATATCTCAAATATAATGACACACCCAAGTATAATAAATATTTTTATTGATTAAAGAGAAAATATTTGTTTATATTTTATAATGAATGAAATTTTACAAATTTGGTTTTTGATTTTTAGTGTTCTAGCACGTAAAGACTAATTGGAAATTTCATATAGGATTCATGAATCTGATTTCATTACATACATGGTCATGTGAAAATAAAACAATAGAATTTATCATTGGATATATAAAGACTCTATGTAAGAATGAGGTTTTGTCAGTCACCATTGATCATCATATAAAGAAATATATTTCATAGAAAAAACAGAAGATCTACCCATGTAATCCCTTTCCAAGACCAATATCAAAGAAATCATTGGAATTTATAGGAATCCTCTATCAATTTTATTTTATGGAGACCCATTAATCACATCATATTTATAAACAATTTTTTTAATGTATCTAAAAATTTATGTGAATTTAAGACCCACATATCACTATAAATGTTATGGATAATATAAAAGGTGTATTCAAACATTATGTCCTTCCTTGGATGTAATCTCTCAACATCCAGGGTGTAAAAATTTATCTTCAATTGTTGTATGTTTTTTTTTCTTGATAAATAACAAGATAATACATATATATTTACTCATAAGTGTTATTTAAATTGTATTTTCATATTTTATAAATTAAATTTATTTAAATTAATTTTATTTTTGAAATCATAATAATAAAATTTAAATCTAGTGAAATTTGGAAATATTTATGATATTCTTGATTTTTCATTTTATTATAAAAATAAATATTTTTTTAAAAAATAACATTAAATTTTTTTAAAATTAATAGTTCCATTCTAATTTTTTTTGGAATTAATGTTTCATATGATGAATTTTATTTAGAATAATATTTTTATTCCAACAATTTTAATTATTTTGATAAAAAAAATTATTCCTGAAAAGAATTTTTATAAAAGATCTTCAATATTGGGTTTAATGAATTTTTATTATATTTAATTTATACCTCTTCTATGAGTTTTATATTTAAAATGGATAACTTTTTTTTGATATAGGATGTTCACATTTGGTAACTGGGTCCATTTTTATTTTATTTTTTTATGAATTTTAACTATGGTTTATATTTGCAACCTTCGTAAAGGATACATAGTTTAAAAAGGGTAAACCAGTAAAATAAAGTCTCTAAACCCTAAAAAAGACATTTTTTTGTATCATTCGATAAAATTTAACCTACATATCCCAAAATAAGATATATTATATTTTGATGCCATTTTCCATTGATAATGGAGTTTATATTTATTTTTATAGGGAATTTCAAATTGTAAGTATCTTGAATTTAATTTCTTTAAATTTATTTATGTAATGATAAACATAGTAAATATTATGTTATAAATATTTATGTGAATGTTAAAATATATAATTTTATCATATTTTTTTATGATGTAATTACAATAAATATATACACATTTGAAACACTACTTCTATAGAAAGTGTATAAATATAATTTAAAGAATAGTAAAATATATAAATGTAATATTTTTAGGGAGACTTATAGTTCCCTATGATTTTTATGGACTAACATAAAATATTTTTAATGTATTGAAGGATTATATTTGATTTTCCACACTATATTTATTTCTATAATTTAAAATTAAATGAATAATGATAGGAATGACATTAATGATATTTTATGAAATATAATATTTTATTAAGTTATTTAAAAATATAAAAAATGGTAAGTGTAATATTATGTTAGAAGTGGCCTAAAATTTCCTTAAGAAGCGATTTATGATCAAATTTTTACCTTTTATGAAATACTATAATTGTTTAACATAAAAAAATGATCCCCACAGTTACGGTGAAAACATGTTACCGAATGATAAATCCATAAAGTTGAAGGAAAAATAAGATAAAAACCTAATTAAAAATCATTGGATGGTTTTATCTCAGTAACACATTTATAAAAATTTATTGTTTGATTTTTTTCATTTAAACATGAAAATTAAATAAAGAATTTTAATACAATAAAAATGATATATGTTCTACTCCACACAATTATATAATGCGACCTACTACCCTAAAATATTCACACATAATGAGACATTAATCTCAATGAAACCCTAAAAACTCTATCTCAAATATCATTATGGAAATTCAAGTGGTTATACTACTTCATAAAAAGAAGGGGTGGTTGAAAATCTAGAAAAAATATAAAGTATACGGGAAGAAGGGGGTGGGGGTGGAATTTATAACTTTTAATAAATGTCAAAAGTAACATCATGAAACATGATTGATAGTAATGGGAAATTATTTCTTGTATAGGGAGAAAGTGAATGGGGATTATAATTTCATGATAATAAAAGATTCTTCCAATGTTACATTCTTCGATAGTAATGAGATTTGGAACTGTGAAAATGTCTGACCTATGAATAAATTAGTTTTTAGTCAAAAAAACTATAAGGATAAAATTCCAATAATATTAAGTAACTATAAATATGGTTGAAATTTAAAATTATCTTGTAGAAGGTACATTTAGAAGAGAAATAAATTTATTTATTTTTTTTATTTGGGATACTTCCACTCATTTTTTTATTTCATGGTTTCTATGAAAATTAAATATTTACATGTAATTTTAATAATATACATTTCTATAAATAGTCATACTTGATGTCTCACAACAACAATGATGTGTCATTAATTTCATATTATTATATAAAAAATGGGTTATTTATTGACATAATTATTATACCTATGTTCTATTTTGATAAAATATTTTATTTGGATTGTCTATCAAAATATAATTCACGTTTTATTATCAAGTTATAAAAATTATGATTTATGTTGAATATTTTTTTTGTACATATACAGAACACATAATAATCATAATCATATCTATATCCCCTTAAGAATCTCTCCTTAATGATATTATAGTTTATAAAGATACCACACAACCTATTGAAGGGAAATGTACCCTAGGACAGAAGAAGTTATAATTTTCCAATAATATATTCACATTTTTCTGGAGGAACAACCTATAAATACACCTATGCATGATGATGAGATTTCTATTCAACTCAACCCTAATGGAAACACTATATCTATGAATTCATATAGGATGAGTATTTTGGATCTACTGGAGTAAAATAAACATCTACGATACTTGTTTGATATGGGATTTCTACTCATAAGTGATTTAGCTAGGCGAACTCCTATTTCTTTATGTTAATGAGGCATGATACTTTGTTGTTGTTCATGGATTATAAGGTACTAAGTACCATCAATGGTAAGAAAATTAGTATTTTCCCCATATTGATGACCTATTTTATCGACAATATCTAGCTTAAATTTTTTCAACGACTTTTCGTCATTTTGAGAATCATAGATTTCATGTATTAAAGGAAGGAATTTTAAAAAAAATAATTTCATTATAAGAATGGAAATTGAGTGGAAACAGTAATAGCCTTTTTTATTCAGTAATTCATCATCTATTTTTGTAGATATTATGAACAGAGTGTTCATGTAAAAACATTATAACTTTTTAATGTTATTTATCTATGATATCTTAGTATACCCAAAATATTATTAAGAGAATAAGATCTATTTCTTAATATTTTTTCACTCTCTTATAGATAACGATTTATTTGGTAAATTTAGTACGATTGAATTTCTTATTTGGGATGTTCCATTTTATGAAAATGTTGTCACTAATTATGTAATATCATTTTATCTATAAAATTCATTTGCAGTAAATGAATGGTCTATATAGACAGATATAACTATAGAACATAGTTTCATTGGATTATCAAGTTACTGTATTGGATTTATTTAAAATATATAAAATTTTTGAATGCCATTTAACATGTTTTGATTTAAAAGGGTTATGTTCCATTATATATTTCAATGTAGTGGTATTATTTAATATTTAACTAGGTGAAAGATAAATGTGGTAGTGTTATGATTTTCATCATGTGGGGATAGATTTCTCATGTATAATGACGCATCAATGAATGGACATGGATGTTTCATTATGAAAAATGATAATACTATTCCCAAAGAATTAAATATGATAAATATACAAAAACTAAACTCTTCAAAAAAATGATATTGTGTTGGAATTGTTAATTAACTATTCAAATATATTGAGTTATTATATATATGAAAAATATGTGACAAAAAAAGATTATAAAATTTTAAAATACATATTTTCAAAAAAAGAGAAGATCATAAGAACAAATTGATTTCCATATGTACTCGTAAATTATGATTTTTTGATACACAAACAAATTGTCAAGGATAATAAGGTACGGGCCCGAATCTATGTGGATCTACCCCTTGAGTGTTTTAAAATATCTTATTTCTCATAGGTTTCCTTGAATAATTTTAGAAGAGTTTGGTTAAGTAAAAAACGGAAGGAGGGGATTACATGTCATGTTACAACATTACATGAAATGACATCCTGTTTCATGGGTTGTCTATGAACTCTTCAGGATATGCATAATATTACACATTATTAAATAGGGATTCACAATGAGAAATATATTTGCGTTTGAAATATAAAATAATGTGTTGAGGAGACAGGTTTTTTAGAAAACTCGACCTCGAGGATTTACATGATGTGAAAGGGGATTACACTCCATGTAATTACTTGAAACAGCATGGTTTATGTGTTTTCCAGCCACACTATTTTTTATAAAACCAATGGCTACATCAAATCTCCATTGACCCCATGTGACCCGGCAACCCTATCTTCTACGTTTTGAAATTACATCATCGAGGAACGATCCCTAGATCCCACCTTTGATCTATAGCGATCCTTCTTAGATATAAGGTATTACCTACATTTATTATTGATGATTCATTGACTAGTATACTTATTTTTCACATTTCAATGTGATGGTGAGTGATCTCCAATTTTTAATAGATTTTCCTTGGTTTTTTGTTGGGGTTGTTTTGTCATTTCATCTTAGGGTGTATGCAGTTGTTGCGAGAGAAGGGATCATAATCTATTCCATTGACCCATTCTCATGTGAAGAATGTTAACGACCTTTTGAGGTTGTGGATTTAGTATTTCCCTATTTATATACGTTCAACTATATATTTATCCTGATACAGACCTTTGGATTGCAATGAAATGGACCAAATAATTATATGAACCAGATTAAAGGAATTGTTATTTATCACGTAGCGATGTAGTTGTTTCATACTGTAATGCCTTGACCCCAATTACCCAGAGTCAGTGAATTTTTCCATAACATTGGCATGATACAAGGAATCATGTTTTGAAAGACCGGTCAATTTATTATTATTGAAAAAATGATACATACATATGTTCATCATTACAACATAAAAAGAAATAAAACATTAATTTATTCCATTAGAAACATTCAAGCCTCCTAGATTATGACTAAAAGTCACTCATAACTAACTTTTTCATATCTTGGGAAAATGAATAATTATAAATGGGTGGTCTCAAATGCTCATTAAGAGTAATTAATATAGTGGAAGACAACTTAAACAATAGGCATGGTGAATTATTGAAAAAACATGCCTTTACAAATAATAGACATCAAACTATATGGTAGGAATATGATCTGAGTAAATAATTCCATAATAAAACATAGTCATGGGTATTATACTTGTCTAATAACCACATGAACTATCAATATTATTTTCATAATGATAGAATTCATAATGTGGGATATTATGAAACATTTTGTCAAGGCCTCAGCCAAGATGTCTAAACATGATTAAGTCTTCGACTAAAACCATATATAAAATTGGGAAATTCCTCATCCAATTCGATATCTAATTGTCTCATGAGACCTAAATATGCATCGAGTAGCTATATCAGGCTCCACCAGTTAGTTACTATGTCCAATACATTCCTCATATGAAAAGTTTGAAACATAACATAAACATTTGTATTAAAACGAGCCTAAAAAATGTAATTAATTTAAACATAAACCATGAATGGTATAAAAAAATACATCCATAGTCAAACATATCACAAAACCCTAATTACAATATGGAAGATTTGTATCATACTAAATCAACTTCAAACTTTTTTAAAATATATCAAAGGATGTTGACATAGATGAAATGAAAACTATTTGAGGGAAATATCTCTTTCTATTTTGAAATAATTTAAGTGTCACATAATTATAAAAGAAAACATTTATTTTGAAAATATTTTTATATTCTTGTAAGGGAAGATTTGACGATATTCTAATAGTGGAAAAAATCCGCACCCGGTATATAAGTTAAAAAAGGCATTCTTACCTTATTTTTGACAAAACAACTATATAATACCTTGTTTGGAAATCGACGGAAAGATTCATTTGAAAATATAAAAGGTAAAATAAGGATTTAAATGAATTTAACCCATAGTCTAGTGAATAGTAAACTGTTTTGAAATAAATTTGTAAGAAAACAAGGGTGTGGATGATATATAGGTCCCAGTAGATACTTACGTATTAACAACCTTAGATAAGAAAAAAGATTGTAAAATTAACCCTTAACATGTAATTTTACTTAGTCGATGGTATGTTAACCTACTTTATTTTAGTTATAACATTTTTATTACATTATAAAATAACTATATACCTAAATATTATATAATTTATGATCCTATCTTATTGATTAGTTAATAATATTTTAGTAGTATTATCGTTTCAGGTGTTAACTGATTCGTTTTCTTTTATGTGCATGTTTACATAAGCCATGATTGTTATGGATAGGATGTAATTGTTTCATATATAGAATTATATTATGTTCTTAGACATTATTTTTAATCATAAAATGAAAATTATTCTTGAATTATTATGACGGGGAATGAATCACATCGCGTTCGTGGAGACAGTAATCTGTACATACGCACGAGTGATAATATCATTATATTGATGGTGAAATAATGTGTAATTGGATGGAATATCATATATAAAGAATCATTGACAAGTTATATTTATTATTTAAATTAGTCATACTCATTATTATACCATCAAAGTAATGATGTGTTTGAATAAGAAACTACAACATGGCGTGGAGACAGTATGTTGTATGTACACACATATGGTTACACTGTCATTTATAGGATGGATAGAATAATGAATATGGTTATACCATATTTATATAAACATCACATTATGGAGAAGGTAATGGAGTTATTATTTTGGTATGGAAACTAAAATGAAAGGCAATTTGGAAGAAGAAAAGAGCTTGAAAGGGGGTGGTGAAATTATTACCTCTTCTTCGGGTGTTTTTTTAAGTTGATCAAAAGGGATCCAAAGTTTTGATTTATGATCAATGTAAGGACTCTATGTATAATTGAGAGATGTTGGGAGGATATTTAATCTGGTTTTGGACGAGCCAAATGGCTTTGGAGGTGTGATTTTGAGAGAAGGAGAAGTACCCTTTTATAAGAGAGGTGAGGGTCACCTTAGGAAAACCTTGAAATATTATTTTATTATAAAATCATATTCAGTTTATAATGGCTAAAAATTATTTATTTCAACTCTAAGGTGGGGATGGGTCGAAATAAACTCAACCAATAGGTTTCAGATATGTTTAGGTCACCATATTAACCTTATCATTTAGATTTAACTTTTAGTTTAATAGTTTAACTTTTTCCATGTATTCTTGTAATATTACAATAAATAGTTAATAAACTTACTATAAAAGCCATTAGATCCCCAAGTGGTTCATTATTGACATATCTAACATTATATATTTCCTTTGGCCAAACCTTATATTTTCAAGAATATTATATCAATAAATAATATAGTATTTTTCAAAAAATTAATTTATGTCAATTTTGACATGATTTGTTATTTTATAATTGTTAAAGTCATAACAGCTTTATTAATTCGAAAAAAAATCATTAAATCAACCCTAAATAGTAATATTAACCTTTAAAATTAGTGGAATTCATCAAAAGTTTCAAATTACATTAATTTGGATATTTATAACAAAACTTATTTTAATCATTCATTAAATACATTAATTACTGCATCATCATTGTGTCATAAATAAATTAAATTATATAATGTATAAAAATTATTAATAAAATACTATTATATAGGAAATAATTTTTTCTTTATAATGAATATTTATTGTCGAAATGATAACCTACATAACCCCATGTAAAAATTTATTTACTAAAAAATATATTTTTATGTCATTTTTGTCTACATTAAATTTATTAATATAAAGTGTCATTATCACTCTCATGTGGATCCATGGGGTCCCAAAATCGACCCAAGGATGCCAATTTCAGACATGTAACAACCAATATAAATAGGAAACATATTAGAGTAATTTAATTTTATTATTACAATATTTTTTTACCCTTATTTACTATATTTTCCCTTTAACCATGGTAAATAAAATATTTACTGGAGTAATATCCATAATTTCTAAAAATAAAAGTTACCTATTTACAAAATTCGGACCTCCATACTCCAAATATGGAATCCATTTTTCGAAAAACATAGATGTGGAAGAAATTAATTTAAATTTAATTCTCGTTTTCAAAATAAAAAGAATATTTTGAATAAATAATAACTATCAAAAGATTGGCACTTCTTTATGTCCAGTTTAAATGTGAAATTACTTTTAATGACCTAAATTATATTAAATGAAAAAAATTAATCTAATGATACATAAAAACCATTAAAATGTATAATTTAACACTATAAATTCTTTCGAATAAAAAAGTTGTTTCTAATTAATATTTATTATTCTTCATTACTAACCAAAAATTGAATGTTTTCAGAAGAGTGCCAAAAATTCACCCTAAGCTAATTTTGATAATCCGAATCCAAAAATGATGTCCATTTTGAGAAAAAATTATAAAATTTTAATAAGTGGGTATTACTATTCATAATGTCTAATTTGATTGGTCGTGGTGTGTTATAATCTTGAAGTTGTGTACAACGCCAACTATTGCTTTATTCAAAGGGAAATGTTCCATGGAAGCTTGGGGTGTTACATTTTTTTCTCCTTCAAATAATTTCATCTTCGAAATTTAGAGAATATTACTATATAAAAAGATTCTAGGGGTTATTAATCATAATATCCTTGGATTCCCACATTGCCTCTTCCATATTATGGTTTCTCCATAGAACATTCACCAGACGAGTTGTCTAGTTTCTCAACACTTTTCTCTGGTATCAAGAATTCTGATTGGATTTTCTCAAGAAGACAGATTGTGTTCCAGATCTATTTTTTCATAGTTAAGTACATAAATTGGTTTGGGTATGTATTTTATCAATAGTGATATGTGGAGCACATCATGAACTTTAGAGAGACTCGGAAGCATTTCCAAACGGTATGCTAAAACCCCAATTCATTCTAGAATTTCAAATGGTCCGATGTACCAAGGACATAATGTACCCTTCTACTGAATCGTATAACTCCCTTACATGGAGATTTATTCAAGAAAACATGATCTCCTATTTGGAATTTCAAATCCTTCCTTCTGTTATCGGCATAACACTTTTTCCCTTTTGAGCTATTTGATGTGGGTTTGTATAACCTTCACCTTTTTCATTGTTTCCTCAACAAGTTCAGGGCCTAGGAGTTTTATTTCACCAACATCATCCCCGAAAGATGTGTATAGAATCTATTTTCATATAACGCTTCATAGAGTGCCATATGAACACTTGAATTGATGCTATTTCTTTAGGAAAATTTTACCAGAGGTAAATACTAATCCCATATACCTTGAAAGTCTTGTCAGAAAGATCAAAACATGTTTTCAAAGGTTTTAATAGTTCGTTCTGATTATCCATCGGCTTGAGGGTGCTAGGCAGTGCTCAAACAAAGTTCAGTCTCTGGGGACTTCTAAATACTTTTCCTGAATCTTGATGTTAAAAGTGGATCATGATCAGAAACAATCGATTGGGGTATTCCATGAAGTCTTACAACTTAATTAATATATAGTATTGCTAAATGTCCAAGTGGTAAGTCTTCTCTATTATCCAGAAAATGTGCCAACTTAGTAAGACGATAAACAAGGACCCATATTGCATCATTCCATCTAAGAGTCCTTTGTAGTCCACAAACAATGTCCATCATAATATTACCCCATTTCCACTCAATTATGGGAAGTGGTTGCGTGACTCCTCCACAATGATGCCTTCTAGCTTTCACTTGTTGACAAAACATACATCCTGACACATAATCAACAATCTTTCTCTTCATGTTGTCCCACCAAAAATGTTCCTTCAAATCTCTATACATCATAGTGTTACCTGGGTGTATAAAGATATTGGAGCTGTGAGCATCATCCAACAATTCCCTTTTTAGATCTGGTATATCAGGAACACAAAGTCTCTTCCTAAATTTTAGAATCCCATCTTCATATACATGTTAATCAATATCCCATCATTCAAAGATTTGATTTTCATTTGAAACTAATCATCATCAGTCTGATAAATTCTTATACATTATAGTAAATATGGATTGGTAATCATTTGAAAAAATATCGATGTTTCACCTTCCATGATTATTACCATATCCATCTTTACTAGATCCATGAACAGAGGATCCCTTTAAACTCTCATGTTGTTCAGTACTCTTTGATCCTTTCTGCTCAAAGAATCTACCACATTATTTTGCTTTCTTGAGTGGTAGTTTATAGTGAAATCATAATCATTGAGTAGTTCAAGCCTTCATATTTTCCTCATGTAGAGTTCATTCTGTGAGAAAATATACTTCAATCTCTTAGTATCTGTATATGTCTCACATTTTCACCATAAAGATAGTGTCTCCATATCATTAAATAAATGATTACAGCTAATAACTTAATATCATGAGTATGATAGTTTTGTTCATGATTTTTAAGTTGTTGTGATGCAAATTAAATAACTATATCATTCTTCATAAGGACACAACCAAGTTCTTTATTTGAATCATAACTATAAATAAAAACCCCATCATTCCCCGATAGTAGAGTCAAGATTGAAACATTGACTAATATCCAATTCAATTCATAAGAACATTATCCAAACTCTATTGTCAAAATAAATATAATCCCTTTATTTGTTAGCTTGGTTAATGGGTTTTCCATTAGGGAAAAATTCTGGAAAAACACCAATAATAACCTGCTAAACCAATATAACTGCATACCTTAGTTATGCTCGTTAGTATTGGACATACATGGATTGCTCTTATCTTTGAAGGATCAACATAGATTCCATCCTTAGAGGAAATATATCCATGAAAAGAAATCTCTAGATTCCAAGATTCATACTTTATAAACATCCCATATAATTCATTTCATCAGAGGATTTTCAGAATTGTGAGCATGTGATTTTCATGATCATCTTAGCTTTTGGAGTATACTAATATATCATCAACAAATACCACAAAAAAGTCATTAAGATATTCCTTTAAAACTCTATTAATTAGATCCATGAATAAAAAGGGTGCATTAGTCATCCCAATAGGAATTACTATAAACTCTTAATGCTCGTACCTGGTTTGTAATGTTGTCTTTGGAATGCCTTCCTTCTTCATGCAAAATGAATGGTTTCTGAATCAAAGTTCAATCATTAAAAATTATTGATCTCCATGATGTTGATAGAATAAATCATCAATGCAATCTTGTGGATAATTGTTCTTTTTTTATAACATTGATCTCTTTGTAGTTAATACACAACCTCATAGATCAATGTTTCTTCTTAAAAAAAAGTTTCGGGGCTCCCAATGGAGAAACACTAGGGTTAATAAATCCTTTATTACTCAATTCCTCTAGCTGTTTCTTTAGTTCAACTAATTTCATAGTGTCCATTCTATAAGGGGTCTTCGATATGGGCCTTGAACTAGTAATTAAGTCAATGGAAAAATCAATTTCTCATTTTTGAGGATGTCCAGGTAAATCCCCTAGAAACACATCAACATATTCATGCACAAAAGGTACTAATTTTGTAACAATTTCATTCCTATTTTTCATATTGTAATTTATTTAAATAGATTAAATATTAATAACTATGTTAAAATTAATTTATTATTTATAAATAAATAATTTAATTTGAGTTATATATATATTTTTAATGTAAAATAGATTAATATATCATAAATTACAAATCTGAAATTTTATTAAGCATATTACAAATATATAAACCCCCATTAGAATAATATAAAATTGTAAATACATATTAAAATAGATAAATATATAAAAACTCATTTCTCCATTGTCATAGACTTTCCTATATCATTGGACTAAATTTAGAAATTGAATTAATTACATATTGAAATTGATAAAAATTAAATGGTCTCAAAATTAATATTCAAAATGATAAAAGATAGAAAGAAATGAAAAATATTATTTTTTCATAAAAAATAGTTACCGTAGACAATTTATTATCATGATTTATAATAATAAAAATCGATAAATTAATTATCTCTAACTAATAATAATTTGGACAAAACACCATCTAAAACAATATTCTATGGTATAAAATACATACACACTTGTATTAAATACCATTTATCCTCCTAACTCACTTAAATCTATAATTACACCTAACAGTAATCTAAATCATTTCATACCCAATACCTAACATTAGTTTTTATGAAAAATATGAAATTTTTGAACTATTAAACGTGATCACTACTTCACATTTTAACATCCCTCTCCACTAATAAATGTCATTAATTTACCATAATTTTCTATATATAAATCCCTCCCATAGATTTCCTAATGGTCTAAGTGGTCCTCTATATATTTAACATGATAATTGACAAAAAAGGTTTTTCATTCCTTCTCTTTCCATTGTAAATTGAAATATTTTTTTAATTTTACAATTTCCACATATAGCAGTGTGGATAATTTTATATAGTAATCTCTAATTTATATTGTTTTCAATTAGAAGATACTTTTTTCCTGTAATTATAGATTTATATTATTCCTTTAATATTTAAAAATTATTTTTCTCATTCCACTCCATTCCTTTTCAATAAGAAAGAATTGTTTGAAGGCATTTATACATGAAATTATATTTTATCCCCACCCATGTGATATTTTTAAATTTATATTTAGTGAATAAAAGTATTTTTTATTAATATGTAATAATTACTGAAAATATTATATTTTTTGAAAGAAAATATTTTATGAATTTCCTAAAAATGTAATACTTGTCTTGATATTTTAAGGTCGATATATTTATGGCACAAATGCATCTAGAAGCGACAATTATAAAAGATATTGGTAAAAGTTAAAAAAAATATTTTCAATTCTGCATGATTAGTGGGAATAATATTTTACACCTATCTGTAAGTCCCAAGGGGTTATGTGTTGGATAATTAAAATAATCATTTACAAACAAAATGAAGGGTCATAAATAAATTTCTTGAGTCTTCTACCATTTTAAAATGATTAACTCAATTAATATCATATTTCTATTTCCTATTAAATTGATAGAAAAATATCCACCTCTATATAATTATCACATTGAATAGGATTCTTCTTTTTAAATAGTAAATACCATATATTAAAATTTTTATTTTTGATTCATCCCCAAAAAATGCACCTTATTCTATTTAATGTCGAAATTTGTGTCATATTCTCATCATAAAAATATAATGTTTTCTATTTTCTCTATGATAATGTAATATATTATTTACGAAATTTTATGGGATGTATTTTTTACTCATATGATGAATGAATTTGATATAATTATTTAATGGTGGGGAATGGTATATATATCCCCTTAATGAATAAATAAGTCACATGAGTCAAAATTTCTAGCATATTGGTGTAATGCACTGACCTAGAATCCTTGAGTCGGTGCATTATTTAATTGTAATGTCATGGTTACAAAGAATAAAATCTCAAAGAAGAAAATTTTTTATCTGTTCGGAAAGACCAATTTACACATATTATAATCATTTTAAATTTGGTATGATAGAAAATAAAATGTGATACAAAAAATATGAAATAAATAACATCTTTGAAATTCATTCAAATGATTCCTCTTCATAACCTAGAAAAATGAAACATAACAAGGGTGGTCTCGAATTCACTATTAGGGTTAGATGAAGTAATAAAAATTAATGTAAATTCAATGAGGCATATAAATCTAGGAAGGCTAAATAATCCAAAAACACATGGCATTAGTAAATTAAGAAGGAAAATGAATCCATAGATTTTCCATAGTGAAAATCACATGGAAAGTAATTTGTGAGTACTAAATAAAGAAAATTATTATTTTGTTGATGCAATGTATTTGGAACATGAAACATTATACCATCGATATGGATTATGATTTTGGGTAGATACCTGTCAAATTCAGTTTGAAAAAAAACACAATGGGTTTGTTAACAATTATTTTGTCTTATGAGACCTGTCAATTCATAGAGGGGCTATAGAGGGCCCATTTATCACTCCACGTCCAATATATTATTCATAAATATATTTAATACATGAAAAATATGTCTCGTAAATTCCCTTATTGAGTATAGGACACATATTTATCAGTATTTCTCTAGTTAAAACAACAATCAAAATAAACACCATATGTAAAATGGTATTTGACTTCGACACCTATCATATCAATGAAAAGGGAATATCGATATTTAATAAAAATTTTATTTAAAATGAAAATTTATCTAATATGGGTAGTAGATACACCAAATAATAATTATTAGGTGCACAGTAGAAATTATATCTCAATGAAATGGAAATTGAATCAAATTCCCTTACCTTGATTCTATTTAAATTTGTCTTGTTTTTGATTCCAAAACAACAAAAAAAATTCAATAAATTAGTGATATATTAGATAATAATATTCATTTATATAACTACAAACAAATTATAATAATTGGAATATATTTATTAAATTCCATTAAATAAAACTGAAGCATTTTATATCATGTTTTACATAAAGTATTCTAGGTTTTCAATAATTTTTCTAATTTATCTAAATATAAATTATAAATTATTATACATAATTAAATAAATATATTATATATATAATTATATTTTAAAATATTATATAATGTTTATAACATTTACCCTTGATGATGTATTTATGTGTTATTGTGGAAATGTCTCCATAAGTGGTTGGTCGACCCGTGACGGGACATTGATAGGAGAGTGGGAAGAAAATGTTTTAATATTTTATATAATGTAGTATGGAACTTTCAATAGAATCAAATAATTAATATATAGTCAATAAACTACCTAATTAATTACTTTAATTATTGGTTATATAATGGTTGTTAGAAAAAGAATGAAGAAGGTAACCCGAAGGAAAAAATGGTGGTTCAAGAGCATTCATTTCCTTAGATTTAATGATTGGTTCACTAATTTCTATGTAATGATGTTCAGGTAAAAATGTTATAAATCTCCAAAATTGGAAATCTTGTTATTAATTGAGATAAAGATGTGTAAATAGTTATATATATCATTTGTTTTAATTTCATGAGGATAAATCATTAGATAAAATTGTAGTGACAATATCTTAGAATATTTTGGGAGTTTTTTAGATCATTACGAACTATTTTTTTTAAATAATTAAATTTATTTACATCAAATCATTTAATAACATTACATAGAATGTATTAAATATTTCATAATCTTATTCAACAATAAAAATTATTTTCAGACCATCCATGATGGACAAATTGAAGAACAAAAATCTGTCAACCCTAATGAGTTTTGTTATTTTGGTAAGAACATGAGCTCCTGGATGATGGGAGAGAGTAGGGAAGCAGATTTTGGAATATTATTTAAATCATTCAAGTATTATAGATTTATAATAAAATTCGGTGAAGGGTGGTTTTTATATTGATTGAAATGGGTGAATTTTCATTATTTAATTCGTTATTTTTTTATTTTGCTGAAGAAAACAAATAATGTTGAAATGTGTGACTAAATATTTTAATTTATACAAGTGAGTTTGAACCAATGGTCGTTACATCATCCATGAATCAGTGAATAGTGTTTTTTACTTATACTTTATATATACTGTAAATTAAAGAAATTTATTATTAAAAAAAATCATTTATTTCAGAAAAATATTAAAAACTCACCAAACACATTTTTTGATGTGTATAATCCCAAAATTAACTCTATTATATAAAAATATTTTTTTAATATAATAAATTAAAAAATTAATTAAAACAATCATTTACTTGAAAATGAATGACTCTAAATTTTTTTCTCAATGTATATCACTATAAAAAATTTACTATTGTCTCGAAAAATTATCTTAAAATAATAAGACATCAAATTAATGATTTATGAATACTTTTTATTTAAATAAATTTTATTTTCAAGAATTATAGTAATTATAAAATTATAAATAATTTTTTACATTTTATTATAAAAATAATACATAATTAATAGTTTATAAAATATTTATTTACTATAATTATAACATATATTCATATATAATATGCATAAATATTATTTATTAATTCACTATTTTGGTTACCATTCCTTTGGTTGATTAATAAATCATAAGGATCATATTATTATTCATAATGATAACATTACTATTCCAAAGTGTCATGTGACTATTCACCAAAAAAATTAAGTTGATCTTATTAGACTATAAATATCACACTGATCACAATCATGTATGAATATTTTTCAAAATTCAATTTATTGAGAAGGAAAACTTATTTTTAATGGCAATGTTATAAAAATATTTTTAAAATAACTATAATAATGAATTATTTTTTCATAGATACTTGGCGTTGAATGAATTAAATTCTATATTAAATTTTTATGTAAATCCTTGGGGTGTTACACTATACCATCCTTCAATAAATTACATCCTAAAAATTTGAAATTTAAGTTCAAAATTGAAAAATAGTTATTACTACACATAACATTGATTTAAAATTTATATATATCTATTATCATAATTGTAAACATGGATTCATTGAGGACATTTTTTCATTTAAACCCTCCAAAATTGTTTTTAAAGAAAATGTAAATTATATTAAAAATATCCCCTAGGAATGTCAATGGAGGTGTGTAGTAAGTCTCATTTTTCATGTAGCAAGTGACCCTGAGTCAGGCCTAGAAAACCTTATCAGAGTTGTCACTCATAGGTACATATATGCTACAACCACATAAATTTTAGTATCTATACCATGATATATTTCTAGGAATACCCTAATAATATATTTTTTTATCAAAATTACAGGATTTTCTTCCATTATCATCCTTAAATTTTAACTCATGTTTATATCCACTATCCAATGTTATCTAAATCTAGTTTCAAATGTTTCTACTAAAACTCCTATAATACCAACTGTAATTCCCTGAACCCTAAATCCAAGAGATTCTACACTATTTACTACATTTTCATGATTAAAAGGAATCAAATCCTAGATTACTGAACCGTTTTATACAACCCCAATCTTTATAACATACATAAATAAGATTTATTACACAAATTTTCACTTAATAAATCATTGAGGATCGATAGGTCTAGTGTATTGGGAAATTAGGAACATTACATAATAACTTAAAACTTAAAATACAACAACATTATTGAAAACATTTTTTATATGACCACAGCATTCCTTCGTATTTATCATTTCATGGGATAACATAAGGATATACATAAGAAAATAAGGAGTTATAAACCACAGTAAGGGAGTAAACAAGGAATAACATGAAGAATAAAATATATGTCAGGAAACTGGGTAATCAATGGAGAATAAGAGAAACATGAACATAAAGGCATGATATAGCATGATTATCATAACATTTAAATGTGGAAAGAACATTTAACATGATATTAGCTTGATCAAATTCTCATTGCTCTTTTTAAATAATTAAACCCTCATTAAACATGAATTATCATTAGTAAACAATCATTTCACATTGTGTATCATGATACTATTCATTACCTAATGCATGGATTTCTATTAGGGCACACCCTTCTTAATCATTTCATTTCATGCATTAGTGTGCCACATAGATCATACTACAAGGATTCATTAAACATCATAAATTATTCAAAAAATAATATATGTGGAATAAAAAAACATAAATTCTCAATCAACCAGTATATGTGAATTAATGTGAATACCCTTGATAAAGATATGGGTAAAGTATTCACTTACATATTGATTTTGGAATGGTAAGTTTTGTGTAACTTCGGTAGAATAACGATGTGAAACAAAAATCATAAAATGGGTCGATGAGAAGAAAGGTGTATCTCATTATTTATACATTAAATAGAGAGTAAGGGTTAATGGAACATAATAACCCATCATATGAAATGGGAGTTAGACACATAATATAATTGATTTTTTAGTGTAACCAAAAAGGGTGAAATCCCTTACAGAATTTCAGAATGGTAATCGGTGTACATGGGTGGAATTAATTAGAGAGAAAGGGGTCTCTCATAATTGAAACATAAGGAGGTAAGTATATAGGTGGTATGAAATCATACCCCATCATTTTTAATTGAAAATAAAAGGGGATATTAATATAAGGAAACTTGGACATAAATAAGGTAGGAAGGAAAGTGAGGATACCTTACTTGGATGTGTGATTCCAAGGGCATAGGAGTTGCCTGAGAGAGGCTTCATGGGTGATTAGGTCACCATGGGAGTATTATAGAGAGAATAGGTAAGAGTATGGTTGTTCACCAAGGGTTTTTAGGGGAGATAAATGGGAGATTGTGTGGGTTTACACTGGAATGGAGAGAGAATTCTTTATTATTTATGTTTTGGACATTACACATTATGCTAATCAAAACCAAAAACCATCCCACAGGTTTTCCCATGGTTTTTGAAATAGTGGAGTGGAAAAAATTAGTTTATAAGTCCAATAGCCTAACATATTAAAATATTATGTTGGCTTAATTATAGGTGAGTCACATTCTCAAAGAAATAATTTTAAAATTTTAAAATATATTATATGTTTTGGAGGGTCCACTAAGGAACAATATAATTAATCAAACAAATATAAAATCACATTATTTTAAAGTTAAATCATATATTGGCCGAATAACCCTTATATGGTATTTTATTACATCACTATTTGGTCATTATGATTTCATACAAGAAATTATATATTTAAAAAGTATATAATTTTTACCCAAAAAATTGACTATCACAGAAAGAGGAAAAATTCACTATTAGATAATTTTGAGGTCCTGAATCCAAAAATGATTTTAATTGTATCTAAATAATTTTCTAAATATCTATATTTCCACTTTTAAAATAAAAACTGACATTTATAAAAAATTCATGGGTTTTGATAAAAACAACATTCAAAACATAATAAAAATTACCATTGTATTCAAAAAAAATATATGATAATTAATATTTAATGAAGAGTTATTTAGTAATAATATTGTATTAAAAAATTATTTAATTCAAAAAAAATCCATTAATTCATCAAAATAAATTTCATAATAGAATATTAACTAAAAATACTATTTGGGATTTAATTTTTTTTACAAAGTAACAATAATAAAATTAATGTATATTATCTATACAAAAAATAAAGCACATAATCATAGTGATAGGTTCTTGTTACATAACACCTTATAACACCCACATAATTCCTAATGTTATGATATGCGATGGTGACATACTCTTTGGGAAGCACAAATAACATCGCTCGTGTGGAAACCTCTATTAACTTCCACTTCTCCCATAGTCGGTTTTGATCAAACATAAAATGGTGAAGATCGGCTTGGGTATAGTCAAGAGAAAATCCAATTGATGCTACCTCCTTTCTGAGATCTGAAAAATTGCCTTCACATGGATCAATTCTAATGGATGAGGCCATTGCTTCCTTTTTCTATGTAAATTGGATTTGTTAGAGTCCTATACTTATACAAATCACGTGATCAGTGTTCAAAAATTATATTAGCAATGGTAACAATTTATAATGGTATTTTAAAATGAAAAAACATAGAACTGTGGATGTTCTTATGTTTAATATAACCATGTTAAATAATATTATATTTAATTAGGTCAAGATGAATTTTCATTAATAAATTTTTTGGTCATTAAAATCATCCCCTTAAGAAATTTCACCCTCAAAATATTATTTTCCCACTCTAAAATAGATGAGGGTAACTATTCCTCATCACTTTCTCTAGTTCCCACATTACTTCTTCAAACATGCTGTTTCTCCACAATACATTGATAAGGGGAACTCTCTTATTTTGTATAACATTTTCCATACAATCTAAGATCATCACTAACTTCTATCCATAGGATAGGTCATTCTCTGGTGAATCCCCTGTTGGATTGAGTACATGTTATGGGTCACATATGTACTTCCTCAAGAGTGATACATGGAATACATCATGCACTTGAGACTGTTTCAGTGGGAGATCTAGTTGATAGTATACTGCTGCAATGCGATCAAGGATCTCAAAAGGGCATATGTACCTTGGACTATGCTTTACCTTATACCCAAACATCATAACTCACTTCCACAGTGATATGTAGAGTAATACCGTGTCTACAACATTAAAATCTAGGTCTCATCGATGATTATCAGCGTAACTCTTCTTTCGACTCTGATCAACCTTAATGTCCTATTAGATTTTCCTAACATTCTCTACCATTTCATCGTCCATTTGTGGACCTAATGTTTTTTTCTCCCCAAATTCATCCCAACTTGTCGGAGTTTTGTACCTCATACCATAGTGGTCTTTATAAGAATCCATTTGGATACTTGAGTAGAAACTATTATGATATGTGAAATCTGCTAGAGGAAGTAGTTGATCTCATCCACCTTTGATGTCCATTGAGAAAGCTCTGAATAGGTCCTCAAGTGTTTGGATTGTCTTCTCAGATGGGCCATCAATTTGAGGAAGATAAGCTGTACTGATGTACTTCTTAGTATTCAGAGCATATTAGAGACTCTTCTGGAACATATAGGTATATCACAGATCTCAATCGGATACAATATATATTGGTACTCCATGCAGCCCTAACATTTCTTTGATGTATATTCATGCTAGTTGATCCAATGAGAAATCGTCTTGAATTTTAATTAATTGTGTAGTCTTTGTAAGACAATCCAGCACAACCCAAATTGCATTGTTTCATTTATATTTCATCAGATGTTCGGAGACAAAGTACATGGTGATGTTCTACCATTTTAATGTTGGTATAGGTAATGGTTTCATCATCCCCTTGTACTTCTACCTCTTAGCCTTCACTTGTTGACAAACATACGCTTTGATTTATACACAACAACCACCTTCTTCATGTGGTCCCGCTAATAATGCTCTCAGATATCTCGATACATCATTGTGCTTCATGGGTGAATGAAGAAATTTGAACTTTGCGAATCACCCAAAACATTATTATTTAACTACAAATTTGATGTAACACATATTATTGACACAAATCTCACAATTCCTTCTCTATTAACATAGAACTCTGAGGATTTCCCTTTTCTGATAGTTTCCACTTTCTTCTAAATTCCTTAATCATCCTTTTGAGCATCCATTATCCATTCCTAAAGAGATGGTTGGGAAATAATTTGTGAAAGGATTGATGATGTTCCCTTATTTATGTTTATCATGTCCATATTCATCATATCTAAGAATATTGGATCTTTTTCAATTCTCATCAATGAAATATTCACTGGGTACTATCTTCTCAGAGTATCTGTGACCTTGTTCGCTATCCCAGGGTGGTAATGAATTGAGAAGTCATTGTCATTGATCAGCTCTTACCATATTCATTGGTGCATGTTCAACTCATTCTGTGTGAATATATACATTATGATTTTGTAATCCATATATATATAAATCACACATCTCCCAAAAGAGGTAATGATGCCAAATTTTTAAAGTGAAGATTACTACTGCTAACTCCAAATCATGTTTTGGATTGTTTTTCTCATGAAATTTCAATTTCCTTTAAGCATAGGTGCAGACTTGGTCATTTTTCATCGACATACAGCCCATGAAATTATTCAAATAATCATTGAATACCACAAAATGTTCTCCACTTGTGGGTTGTGTGAGCACATACATAGTAATAAGCCTATTTTTCAACTCCTTAATGATATCATCGTATTCATCAATATAAGAAAACATGAATCCCTTTCGAGTTAGCTTGGTAAGAGGGTTTGACAATTGTGATAAATTTTTCACAAATCAGTGATAATATCCTGCTAACCTCAGGAAGCTATGGATATCCACCACCAATGTTGGCCTTCACTATCCCTCAATTGCATCTGTCATAGAGGGATTCACAAATATCCCATTACTTGTGATGATATGATGTAGGAATGAGAATTACGTCAAATACCACTCACTTTTTTTTGTCCTTTTCATAGAGATTATCATTTTTCAAAGTCTATATAATAGTGCTTAGATGCTCTTCATGCTCCTCTATGGTTTGGTAGTATATTAGAATATCGTCCATAAAGACTATCGAAAATTAGTTTAGGTAATATCTAAAGACATTATTAATATATTAAATTGATATTTCTAGAGGATTAGGTATTACGAAAGGAATTACAATGAATTCATAGCACCCATAACTTGTACAAAAATAAGTCTTAGGGAAATCCACCTTCTTCACTAGAGCTGGTTAATATCCCGACCGAAAATCCAACTTGGAGATGTAATGTGCTCCACGTAACTGATTGAATAATGCATCAATTTGGGGATGGGGGTACATGTTATTTATATTGTTTTTGGTGAACTCATGATAATCAATGAAAAGGTGCAATGACCCATCCTTCTTCTTGACAAGGATGAATGGTGGAACCCATGGTGAAGAACATTGGCATATAAACCCTTTATCCATATTCTCATGTACTTGTTTCTTTAGATATCCAAGGACCAAAACAACCATTATATACGTAGTATTGAATATTAGAAACTCCCCAGGTATATGATCAATCAAGAATTCAACATCTCTTCTAGGATAAAGATAAAGAAAATTCCTCAGGAAGCACTTCTGCTAATTCCCTCACAACAGGAATGTCTTCAAGTATGGTTTCTTCCTAAGACTCAATCATCTAACTAAGATATGTGTTCTCATAAGTTAGTAATATCCACTATTTTTAGGATAGTGCTAAATGAGATTCATCTTTCTCCTTGCACATGTACAGAATCAGTGGTCGATTATCCATATGGAGAGTGATTTTCCTCTCATGGAAATTTATGTTGGCTCTATTTAAGGAAAGCCAATCAATACCATGAATTTCATCAAATTACACAAGTGGGTGTATGATGAGGTTCTATAGAATGTTCAATCCACATATTGTGATAGGGGAGGATTTATATTCATGGGATGCAATGATTTTCCTATTTTGTGTTCTCACTGACATCTTTACTACAATGATTTGTAGAGGGGTGGGGATTTTTCTTCAAAAAAAATAACGATATAAAAGAATGCATCGAACTATAATGAATAAGTGCATTCACTATTATTGAATGAATAACTAGAATACCTGTCACCACTTCATTTTCAGCGTTATCTTCATTATAAGTGATGTAAAAAGATCACCCTTACTTCCTTGGAGGTTGTTGGTTTCCTTCGAAAACCCTTGGATTAAGGTATTTATCCGAAAATTCACCAGGTTCGTTATAGATGACGCGATGAACAATGTGTTGAGGGTGGAATGGAGTGTTCCTCTCATCTATCACATTTTTTGTTTTTTATTTTCAGCTGTTAATGGAATTGTTCCCTTCACTTCCAGACCTAATTTGTTTCGTCATCCCATTAAGAAAATTTCAGGGTTCTTCTTTCAACACCTTTGGCAAGTACGATGCTATAATTCCGTAGCAGCATTGGATTTATCCATTGGACCTCTAGAATTAACTTCTACTTTCTTCTTCTTATCCCCATGATAACCCTAAGATTATTTGACCTCTATTAAAAATTTGATGGAAGATCAGACAATTTCCCCATGGTTATCGATGTCACGGATCTCAAGGTCTTTCGGTAGACTAGGTTTTATCCCACAAAATAAGAGGTCAACATTGTATTCGGGGGTAACAATAAAACAAGTGGTATATCCTTCAGTCCTTGTGAAGTTTTCCCCAAACACTCTAATGGATTTTTAATCTATTTTCTTGAGGTTAAATATATCCATTTACTTTTTAAGTTGAAGGGTGCGAGGAAAATATTTATCAAAAATCATTTTCTAGATATCCTTACATTCCAATGCCTCAATCTCTTCCTTAAGCATCATATTTTTTTATCAATTTCCACCATTGATCAGCTTCACCCTCGATACGATAAGCAAGAAGAATAACCTTCTCTTTTTCAGAACATTGAAGGACGGAGAAGTTAATTTCAATGGATTTAATCAACTATTCTATGATTGAGGTATCATATGATTGATTAAATGTAAGAGGCATTTTTCTAATTAATCTCTCTATTATGACTTGTTCATTATTTCGGGGGGGGGGAGAGGGGGTGAATGTTACTCTTGATCCATGTTTCTATTAAAAACATCAGTTAACTAATAGAGTATTGTGTCAATGTTTTTGATTCCCGCTCTTATTAGTTGAGAATATAATTAGAATAGTCATTACATTGATCTTCTCATCGGTGTTTAGCTAGAGTCCTCATATTACTGGACATTGGATTAAATAAAAGAAAATTTAGCACTGACACATAAATGGGAATCTAGTAAAAAGGGATAACTGTTAAATTACATTTATTTCCATTACTTATGAATTTATAGGATTCAATCTATGTTATCTGTGATCTACATACGAACATATATTCTTAGTGGATTTTTTTTATTCCATTAATAATGGTTCATACTAAGCTTTTGAATTTACCAAAGCATATCCCCTAGGAGTGTCATAACCAAGAGTGAAACAAGGTCTGTTGTTATGACCTAGTTCCCATTTGAGTGTAGCTCAATGTGGTTTTTTCAGATATCACCGCTATATACATCTATTCTAGAGCCACATTGACTTGTTCGTATCTATAAAAGGATTTATTTTCTTGATAGACCTATTACTCTATAATCCACAAAATTTAGGGATGTTTTTTATAAATAGTATTATCCCAAAGGATTTCACTAGGGTTTTCTAATCCTAATTCCCAAAATAAATAAACATATCCTATAATATGAACTATAACCACCATGGTTTTAATTATAGACATAAACATGATTTATTACATAAAAATTCAATTAAGACAACTCTATGGATGGATAGGTCTCGTGTGTTGGGAAATTAAGAACATTATATAACAAAATTGAACATAAAATATAACATCATTATAGAGATATTATTTTATATGACCACATCATTCCCTCACACTTTGCATTCCATGGGATAACCTGAAGATATACATTAAAAAAGTGTGAGATATAAATCCCTAAAATTTATTAAAAAAGGCATAGCATGAAGAATAAAACTCATGTTAGGAAATAAGAATATCAATGGGACAAATAGGTACATGAACATAAAATATTTATATAGCATGATTATCATAACTTGGAAATGTGTCAACAATATTTCACATTATATTAGCATGAGCCAAGGATAATTGAACATGGAGAATGAGTAAACCCTCTCTAAAATTGAATTATCATGAGTAAACCCTCATTTCACATGGCATATCATGATACAATTATTTACCCAATGTATTGGAGTGCTACTTGGGTGCACCCTTTGTAATCCTCTCATTTCATGAATAACTGTGCCACATAGATCATACAACATGGATTCATTAAACATCATAATTTATTCCATTAATAATAGATATGGATTCCATAAATTTATTTCACAAATCAACATGTAAATTTTCATAACGGTGAATAACCTTGATAGAGAAATGGGTATGGTATTCACTTACATAATGATTTTTTCATGGAAAGTTTTGTGTAACTTCTCTAACATAACAACATAAAATAGAAATTCTAAAATGGGTTGATGATAGAGAAATAAGAATATCATAATTAATACATGAATTGGACAGTAAGGGGTTCATGTAATATAATACCCTAACATATGTAATGGAATTTAGATACATAATATAAAATAATTTCTTGAATGTAAATGTGGAGAGAGAAATCCCTAACAGAATTTCAGCATGGTAACGAATGTACATGGGTGGCATTAATGAGAGATAAAGGGGTATCCCATTATTAAAAAATAAGGAGGTAATTATAGGGGATTTGTGGAATCATACTCTAACATTTGTAATTTAAAATAAAATGGAATAACAATATAATGAATATGGACATAAATAAGGAAGGAATGAATGTTAGGATCCCTTATATGAAAGTGTGATTCCAAAGGCATGAGAGAGTCTTGATAGACACTTCCTGGGAGATCGGGGCACCATGGGAGGATCATATATATAATAGGGTAGAGTAGGGACATGCTATCATATTTTTTTGTAAATAGAAATGTGAGATTGAGTGGGTTTATATAGTAAAAGAGAGGAAATTAATTACTATTTAGGTTTTGGACATTACACATTAAACTAATCAAAACCACAAACCATCCAATTATTTTTAACAATGTTTATGTGAATGTGGAGTGGAATTTTTTTATATATCCAATGGAAAAAATTATTAAAATTTTAGGCTTGATTATGTGGAGTTGAGTCACACACTCAAAGAAATCATTTTAAAAAGATAAAATATTTTATAAGTCTTGGTGGGTCCACTACAACACCATATAATTATAAAAAAACTAAAATAAGATTATAATATAGGTAAATCATATATTGGCCAAATATACCTATTATTTTATTTTAATACAGCACTATTGGGTCATTATTATGTTATAAAAAATTATATATATAAACGGTATTTAATTTTTACCCAAAATTTCTACCTTCTCAGAAAATGATGAAAATTTCACCATTAGATAATTTTGATGTCCTAAATCCAAAAATGATATTAATTTTTCTAACTAATTTTATAAATATGTGAATTTTTACTTTTAATATAAAAACCAATATTTTTTGAAAATTCCTGGGTTTTGACCAAAACAGCTTTCAAAAATAATAAAAATTACAGTTATATTCATAAAAAATATATAATCATTTATATTTAACAAAAAGTTACATCATAATAATATTTTATTAAAATATTATTTAATTAAAAAATACCCCTAAATTATAAAAATAAATTTCTTAATTGAATATTAACTGAAAATACTTTAAATGCATTAAAAGCCATTTATAATGTAATAACAATAAAATGACTTTATATTCTTTATAAAAAAATAAATCACATAATCATAGTTATAGGGTATTGTTAAATAACCACTTATAACACCCAAATTATACCTAAGGGTAAGGTGTGAAGTGGTGACTGACTCTTGGGGAGGCTCAAATAACATCACTTGGGTGGTAATATTCATTAACTTCCACTTCTCCTATAGGTGGTTTTGTTCAAGATTAACATGTTGAAGCTACTCTTGGGTTGGTCAAGAGAGAATCCCAGTGATTCTACCTCTTTTCCAAGCTCCAAAAAAGTTGATTTTAATGGGGAAATTATATTGGATTTCATCATCACTTCCTTTATCTATGTAAATAGGATTTTTTGAAAGCCCTATATTTATAATATTCATGTCATCACTGTTCAATGACTATATTTGAAATGGTAAAAATTTATAATGGTATTTTTTATCTGAAAATATAAAACCAAGGAACTTTAAATGTTTTATATAACCATTTTACATAATTATATGTTTAATTTATTCAATAATAATTTCATTAAAAAATGTTTGGGCTATTAAAATTTAGTTGTTTAGGAAGTAAATATTACAAAAAATGATATTTATAGTACACTAGGAAATATAGAAAATATAACATGTCACATATCAATATGAAATAAATAACATCCTTGAAACTCATTCAAAGGATTCCCCTTCATAACTTAGGGAATGAAAACATAATAAGGGTGAGTTCAAATTCTCAGTAAGGCGTTAATAAATCAAAAAAAGGATAATTAAATTTAGTAAGGCCTTGAAATTATGGTAAGGTAAATAATCTGAAAAACACATTCCATCAAGAAAATGGGATTGAAAAATCATCCATATATTTAATCATATTGAAAATATCATGGGAGGTAAGAAATGGGTACTAAATGAAGAAAATTATTATTTAGTGGATGTCATTTATCTGTAACGTGAATCATTATACCATCCATATGATTTATGTATGTGGGTATAAAGAAATCATATGATGATTTGGAAAAATCAAATAGGGTTTTCACTAACAGTTTTGTCTCATGTGACATGTCGGTGCATCAAGGGCTATAGAAGACTCACCCATCACTGAATGTCCAAATATTTCTTCATATAAATATTTAATTGAATAAAAATATGTCTTATAAATTTAATTATTGAGAAGTGTATATGGATTCATCAATCATTCCCTATTTAAAACATCATTGAAAATAAACACCATATGTAAAATGTTATATGACTAAGACAATAATCCAATCAATGAGACGAGAATATGGATATTTAATAGAAACATAATTTGAAATTAAATTTTATATAAAATTGTTATTATATAATAAACATTATAATTTTTAGGTGCACAATACCCTGTAATTTTCAATTAAGTGTAAATGGAGACAAAGTCCCCCATCATAATTCTCGTTTAAATTTTTCATGATTGCGCCTCTTAAAGAAAAAAATTATAACAAATAAAACTCAAATACAGAAGATAATTATTGTCATATATATAACTATTTATTAATTAAAACCATTGGATTATATTTCCAAATTTCCATTGAAGTAAACTGAAGTGTTTGATATCATGTTTTACATAAATATTTCATGTTTTGAAACACTTTTTCTATTCTATCTAAATGTAAATTCTAAACAAATATGACTAATTGTATAAGTATTTTATGAATATAATTTTATTTTTTATAGATTATATATTTTTTATAAAATCCACCACTGAGGATGGTTTAATGTGTTTACATGGAAATGCTTCCATAGGTGGTTGACCGACCTTTGATATGACATTGACGAGAGAGTGGAAAAAATATGTATTAAATTTTTTTTATAGTATTATAACACTTAAATTAGGTTAAAATCATTAAAATATAGTTATATTACTTTCTAATTTATTCCATTAATTATTGGCCACTAAGTGGTTGGTGGAAAATTAAAGAGGATGTGTAACCAGATAGAAAAATGGGGTTTCAATATCATTTGTCTCCTCGGTTTTAATGATCAGACCACTTATTTAGAATTATTAATGTTAAAGTAAAATTTTTATATGTCTATATAATTGTAATAATTTTTTATGGGTAAACATACATATTTTTAATTGGTTTTATTTATCATTTGGATGAATTTTATGTGTACGAAAAATTAGATAAACATTTAGTGATAATTTATTTGCTTATATTGGGAATTATTTAGATCATTACACAATAGTTTTATTTAATTATCTAATACTATGTATATATAATGGATGAATAAAAAAATAGTATTTAATAAATATTTAATAATATTGTTCTACCATAAAAATGGTGTCATGACCAATCTTGAAGGAGATAATTATGAATGATAATTCATCGTCCCTAAAGGTTGTAAATCTGCACCTCACAAACTATTATATCATTTTTAAAGTAAAATATAGAGAAATAATATTCATAATTGGGATTACATTAGCATGATATAATTATAGTATATATATGATAATATATTTATCATTTTAATTATGAATGAGTAGGTGAGAAGTTTATAATAATAGAATGAACTAGGAAAAAAATATAAGGAATAGGAAGGGGATTTTACCTCTTGTATACTCTTCCTTGGGAACCTCCTTAATGAAAATTTTCAGGGCCTTTTGGTAAGACCAATAAATCATAACATGTAGGGAGATACTAGGTAAGAGTAACGGGGGAGAAATTTTAAACACATCAAGGAATTGAGGATTGAGGATAATAGGGGGGGGGGTGGTTTTTATAGTGGATGAGAGGGGGATTTCTCATTATATGATTCTTTATTTTAATATTTTTCTCAAGACAACAAATAGTTTTGATTCATTTAAATAAATGCACTAATTAATATTTTTATGTTCAAAAAAATGGTGCTTACATCATCCATGAATCATTTTATAGTGTCTTTATATTATAATGATTATATACCATAAATTCCCATATTATACTATTCACCAAAAGGTAAAGTATTTCAAAAAAATACCAAATATTAACCCTACTTATTTTTTGACTTGTAAAATCTAAATATGAACTCTATTTTGCGATAATAATTTTCTAAATAGGGTAAATTCAATTTTTAATTAAAAACATAATTTACTGGAAATTAATAGATTTTAAATTTATAACTCATTTTATAACACTCTGAAAAATTTACTAAGGTCTCACAATGTGATCCTAAAATCAAAAGAAAAAAAATATTAATTTATAAATAATATTTATAGAAATAAAATTTCTTTTGAATCATTATATTAATTATAAAATTATATATAAGCATTTACATTTCATAAAAATAAAACTACTTAATTAATAATTTCTAAAACATTAATTTACTAGGATTATATGTTTTATATATATATAAATATATAAGATACATAAATTTTTTTATACCTTCATTGGTGAGGTTACTAATCTGTTAGATATATTTTATATTCATATGGTCCATATTATTATTCATAAGGGTTATATTTTTATTCAAAAGGGTCCATTCATTATTCAATTAAAATTAATTTGATCTTATTAGAATCTAAATATCATACAGATCGAAGAGAGTGTATCGATTTTTTGAACTTAAATTCATAGAAGTAGGAAAACTATGATTAATGGAAATGTTATAACTATCTTGTATAAATAATTTTAATAATCAAGCTTTTTTCATAGAGAGTCAGTATTGTAATCATCATATTATCTATTAAATATATTTTTAAATCATTTGGGTGTTACAATTGGAATATTTCATAGATATTAAACTATAAGGTATTTGAATAAAGAATTAATGATATTTTCATAATGTCTTAGATTAATCATTCTTTTTTTTTCAAAAATTATTATCTGTTTTCTAATTTGTATTCATAGTTATAGTGTGACCACATTTATATTTTTTTATAGAATTAATTTTTTCTTTTTGTCTATTAATTTAATTAAATTTATATTCTTCTTGTGTTATGATAATATTCACTATAAACTACCCCTTACTAACCATAAAAATTAATTTTTTTCATTACATTGTTATCCTATAATTAAATACTGTATAAATTTAATAGATCATGGGGAAGGGTTACTAATGTCCACATGGAGTATTTATATTTTTTTGGTCTCATGATTAATGTAAAAAATAATTACTTATCAAATATTCACAGACTATTGGGTTATTGGATCCTTTTGAAACTTCTGTATTTTTTTTCCAATATTGTAATAAAATTACCAACTCTAAGTTTCTGTAGAGTTTTTATTTACAATTGGATTCCACTATAATTCCAAGTAAATCTTTTTATTTCACTATTTTAACATTTCCACTATATTATTCATCATATATATCATTTTTATACCCATGTAACACGTTTTTAAATGATGTTGATTGATATCTAGATATTAAATTTATAAATCTAATATAGTAAAATAATAAAATTCAAGGGTATCTATAGTTTTAGTGAATTTTTTTAATGAATCAATAACATGTAGTTAAATAATTAAATTAAGACCATAACAGTTTTTTCAAATAATCATTGAAATAAATTTTTTTAGTTTAAGTCACTAATGCTACCATATGTTTTTTCCTCCACAAATTTTTAGGAACTTTTATATTTGTTTTGATCAAACTGATATCATGATTTGAACAATACCTCGAGACCTATTTATTAGTAATTTTTAAAGTATTTAAAATTAAATGAATAATATTAAGAAGGTCACATTAATGGTATATCACAAACCCCAATTAATGAGGACCCTAAAAAATACACTCCACATTGTATATGGATAAAAATTTTAAATTTCATGTGATATAATTTAGTATGTTGGTGAATATAATAAGTATTGAATTATTCTGTCATGAGTCTATAAATTATATATTGTATAAATGTAATTGTATAAGACAAAAAAAATTTATAATTGTAATAATAACATAGAATCATAACTATTAACTCTCTATGATGGTCATCGATTTTAGAAAACACAACATCTTGATTTCCAGGAATATTATAATACCATTATGTTTGTTATGTAAATGTTCCATAAATGAATAAATGATAAATTGAGATTTCCTTTATCATAAAGATGTTATAAATTTTAGAAAAATGGAATCTATTAAATAATATATCTAATACCTAGATATTCAATATGTCCTTCATTATTTTTATTTTATAAGGGGTTTTCAAAGGATCTACTACATTTTTTGTTGTACCCACAAAATATATCATTATACATCGCCTAAAAATCATCTATCAAATGAGATGGTGAGTAATTGTGATGATCTAAACATTCATTAATGAAAATTCCTCTGATTTAATTAAATGAATTATTATGGATATATAAAATGTGAACATCATTGGTTTTCTGTTCCGAGATTTTAAAATGCTGTTAAAAATTGTGATCATTTCTAATATAGTCGTTGAGTAGTTATCACATGATTAGTATAAATATAGGGCTTTAACAAATCCAACTTACTCAGGAAAATGAAGTGATGACATCATCTAGTAGACTTTCCCTATACAAAGCCCATTTTTTGGAGCTTAGAAAGGAAGTGGAATCATTGGTATTCACTCATGAACAAGCCCAATCTAAGCTTGAATACGTTAAGCTCGAGTGGAACCGCCTATGAGAGAAGTGGAAGTTGATAGAGATTACCACTCAAGCAATGTTATCCGAGCCACCCCAATAGCCTGTCACCATCGCACACCTTACCATAAGGTCTTATGTAGGGGTTTTAAGTGGTTATGTAATAATAACCTAGTACTAAAATTATTTACATTATTCTTGATTTTAGAATATACATTCTTTTTATTATTGTGACTTTGCAAATAGTTTTTAAAGAAAAAATAGTATTTTTAGTTAATATTCATCTAAGAAATCTATTTTGATGAATTAATGGGTTTTTGAATTAAATAATATTTTAATTAAATATTATTATTATTAAATTAATATTTATTAAATATAAATGATCATATAATTTTAGGAATGCAATTGTAATTTTTATGAAGGTCTGAAAGCTGTTTTTTTCAAAACCCATGAATTTTTTATAAATGTCAGTTTTTATTTTAAATGTAAAAATTCACATATTTAGAATTTTTTTAGATAAAATGAAAACTATTTTTTAAATAATGATGTTGAAATTATCCAATGGTGAATTTTTAATAATTTTATGAGGCAGTCGAATTTTTGGGTAAAAATTAAATACCGTTTAAATATAAAAAGTGTTTTATGACATCATAATGACCAAATAGTGATGTAATAAAATAATTTAAACTTTATGTTCAGCCAATATATGTTTTACCATTAATACAATGTGATTTTTGGTTGGTTTTATTTATTTTACAAAGCATTAGTGGACCTTTCAAGGCTTATAAAACATTTTTTCTTTTTAAATTGTTTTCCTTGAGAGTGTGACTCACCTCCACGTAAGCAAGCCTATTATTTTAAGATCTTCAGCCATTGTAATTATAAAATATTGTTTTCCGATCCCCTTAGTAAGAAAAAATGGGGAAAAAATGGGATGGTTTGTGGTTTTGATTAGTTTAATGTGTGGTGTTCCAAACCTAAATAATAAAGAATAACTTCTCTTTTCTTATATAAACCCACACAAGCTCCCACTTAATCTTCACTCAAAGCCTTTGGAGTTCGTCCAAACTCTTCCTCCACTCTCTATAATCCTTCCAAGGCGGCCCAAGCTCCCAAGAAACCTCCTTCAACACTCTCTCAAGCCATTGGAAGCACACTTCCAAGTATATGATTTCATCATTTCTCAATTTTGTCCAATTTTTGTTAAGTTGTTATGCCCTTTTTTTAAATTAAAAATGTTGGGGTATGATTTTTCACCTCCACCATACTTCCCTATTTATTTTTTAATGATGGTATACCCCTTTATTTCTCATTAATTCCTCCCATGTACACCCATTCCCATGATGAAATTCCATGAGTGATTTCTTTCTCCTCATTTACATCCAAGTAATTCTTTTTGTATTATGTATCTAAATTCCATTACATGTGTTGTGACATGTATCTATATGAACCCATTACTATCCATTTCCTATAAATATGGTGAGACACCACTTTCTCTCTTATCAACCACTTTTTATGAGTTATTATTTCACACCGTTATGCTGCCAAAAATTGAACTACGATTTTCCCAGCCTATGTCATTGTGTAGTGAATATCATGACCATTTCTCTATCAGGGGTATTCACCTTTATTCATATTTACTTATTTATTATAAAACATAATGTATTTATTCCACATCCCTTTATTGTGGAATAAACTATGATTATTGATTCCATGTTGTATGATCCATGTTTCACACTTACGCATGAAATGAAATGTTTAAGATGGGTGCGCCCTAATAGCGCACCAATGCATTGGGTAAAGTATAGTATAATGAAACATCATTTGAAAAGATTGTTGAATCATGATAATTCAAGATAAATGAGGGTTTACACATGCTTCATGTTCAATGAGGGGTTACTCCTGCTCTGTAAGAAATGAGCCAAGTCTCTTGCTAATTCCATTTTAAGTGTTGTTGCCACATTTCCATGTTATAATTATCATGATTTATGATGCCTTTATGTTCATGTTTCTATTATGATACATTGATATTCCTATTTCCAAACATGTATTGTAATCATCGTGTTAATTCTTGTTTACTCTATTACTGGGCTTTATAGCTCACCCTTTTCTTACGCATGTCCTCAGGTTATCCCAAGCAATGCTAAGTACGAGGGAATGTAGTAGTCTTGTAAAGGAAGTTTTCAATAAGATGTTGTGCTCTATGTTTTATGTTGTTATGTAATGTTCATAATCCCAAAATAAACTATACCTCTTGAACTTCCATGATATATCAAGTGAATAATTTATGTAATAAATCATTATTAAGTGTGTAATAAAAAGTAGTGTTTTTATAGTTAGTATCATAGGATAGGTTTAGTTATTTTTGGGATTAGGATTTGAAAACACTAGTGAAAGTCATAGGGATATGAATAATTAAATAATATCATCCCAAAATTTTGTTAAGTATTGATTAAGTGGTTAATCAATCAAATACATCCCTATCTGGATACGAGCAGGTAGAGGCGGCGCTGACACAGACGTACCTAGGAGTGAAAACACCGACAAGAAGTTTTAGGCTGGACCCAGGGTTTCTTGGTACATAACAATAGGCCTTGCTGCACTCTTGGTTATGACACTCCCAATAGATATTCATTGGTAAATTTACAATCTTATTATGAACCATTATTAAGGGAATAAAAAAATTCCCCTATGAATATATATTAGAATGTTGATCATGGATAACCTAGATTGAATCCTATAGATTTATATTTTAGGGAAATAAAAGCTATTTAGAAGTAATCTTTTTTTAAATTACCCTTTATGTGTTACCCCATACTTTCCTTTTATTCCATCCAATGGCCGGTAATAGGAGGACTCAGACTACAAACCGATATGAAAACCAATGAGACTACTATTCTAATGAGATACCCAATCCTATGGGAGTGGGAATCACGAACATTGTCATGATACTCTCTCAGTTAACTCAAGCATTAAATAGAAACATCAGTCAAGGGGAACATTAAACCCCCCACCCCCTAGAATGAACAAGTCCCTATTTAGATCTTCATAAGACAAATTCCTACTACTTTTAATGGATCATCTGATCCATCAATCACTGAATAATGGATCAACTCCATTGAAATGATCTTATACATCCTTCAAGGTTATGAACAAGAGAAGGTTCTTCTGGATTATTATCATATGGATGTTGAAGCTGATCAATGGTTGACATTGATAAAAATCATGAAGCCTAAGGAGGAGATCGAGTCTTTGGAATTGATGTATTATTAGAAGATGTTTTTTGATAAATATTTTTCATGCACCCTCCAACTTAAGATGGAAAAATACATCCTTTCCATCAAGATAAAAGACAACAAATCTATAAGACCATACGAGGAAAACATCACAAGGATTGAACGATATGCTTCAGGATTTGTCGTTACCCAGTAAAGTACAGTTTACAACTTCTATGGTGGGATAAAACCAAGCCAGATGAAAGCTGTGGTGATCTGAAACTTCAATATCTATGAGGAAATTGTATGATGTTCCCTCAAGGTTGAAATAGATATCAGCGAACCTCAGGGGTATCGTGGGGATAATAAGCGTAAGGTGGACTTCAATTTTGGAAGTCCGATAGATAAATCCAATGGTTCTATGAAAATCCAGCACCCCACTTTCCAATGGTTCAGAAAGAAGCACCTAGGAAATTGCCTGAAGGGGACGAGGAAATGCTTTAGGTGTGGAATATATGTAAACCTAGCCATTAACTACTGACATGAAAAACCAACGACTGTGAAAAGGGATGGAATGATCCATTTTACTCTCAACACATTGTTAATGGCTTCAACTATATATAACTATGGCATATTGTAAATCAGTGCCCTAAGACAAGGGTTTTTGGAGGAATAAACAACCTCCAAGGTAGCAAGGGTGATGTTTTTCCATCACTACTGTCGAAGTGAACCCCAAAAATGAAGTTGTGATAGGTACGCTAGTTATTCACTCAATAATAGCAAAAATACTTTTTTATTAAGGTTCTACTCATTCTTTTATATCCTGAAAGTTTAGTAGAACAATCCCAATAAAAAAAAATCATGGAAGTAAAGATGTCGGTGAGTATGGAAAATGGGGAAATCAGTACATCCCGTGAATACAACTCCTCACATGTCTTAATCGGTAGATTGAACTTCTCATAAATCCTATTCATACTCTCTATGGTGGAATTTGATGCAATTGTTTACATGGATTGGATTTCCTTATATAGAGCCAACATAAATTTCCATGAGAGGGAAATCACTCTCCATGTAGAGAATCGACCCCTGATTCTGTGAAAGTGTATGGAGGAAGCTAAATCTTATTTAGATCCATCATCTCAATCATGGATATTAATATCCTATGTGCACACATATCTTCAACATATGATTGAGTCTAAGGATACAACCATCCTTGAAGACATTCCTATTATGAGGGAATTCACTAAAGTGTTACCCAAGGAATTGCATGGTCTTCCTCCTAGAAGAGATGTTGTATTCTAAATTGATCTCATTTTTGATGTGTTGCCAATATCCATGACTCAGTATAGAATTGATGTTGTGGTGCATAAGGAGTAAAAGAATAAACTACAAGAGAATCTAGATAAAGGGTTTATACACCTAAGTGATTCACCATGGGGAGCACCAGTACACTTCGTTAAGAAGAAGGATGGGTCAATTCGCCTTTGCATCGATTATCATGAGCATAACAAAATCACGATAATGAACATTCATCCCCTACTAATAATTGACGACTTGTTTAATCAACTACATGGAGCATAATACATATCCAAGTTATATTTGCAGTCAGGATACTATCATGTAAGGGGGAAGAAGGATGATATCCCCAACACTTCTTTTCATACATGATATGGGCACTATAAATTCATAGTAATGCCTTTCGGAATCACCAATTCTCTAGAAATCTTCATGGACCAGATGAATAAATTATTTATATATTACCTCAACAAATTTTTGTTAGTATTTATAGATGATATTCTAATATACTTCAAAACCAAGGAGGATCAAAAAGAGTATCTAAGAACAGTACTAGAGACCTTGCGAAAGGATAATCTCTATGCAACGCATAGAAAGTGTGAGTTCTGGTTGAAGGAGGTATCATTCTTCAGCCATATCATCACAGGCAATGGGATACCTGTGGATCCCTCCAAGATAGCTGCATTAGAGGGATAGTCGATGCCAACATCAGTAACAAATATCAGTAGCTTTTTGCGGTTATCTGGATATTATCGATGATTTGTGAGAAATTTTCTCACGATTGTCCAACACTATTAGCTAGCTAAATTGTAAGGGAGTAATGTTTTCTTGGAGTGATGGATGCAAAGAATGCTTCAAGGAGTTGAAAAAGAGGCTTATCACTACACTTGTGATCACATTACCCACAAGTGGAGAAAATTTTGTGATATTCAGTGATGCTTCAAAGAAGGGCATGAGCTATGTGTTGATGAAAAATGAAAAATTCATTGAATATTCTTCAAGGTAATTGAATTTTCATGAGAAAAATAATCCAACACATGATCTAGAGTCGGCTGCGGTGATCTTCACCTTAAAAATTTGGTTGAATTATCTATTTGGGAAGAAGTTTGAAATATATACACATCATAAAATCCTCAAGTATATAGTCACACAAAAAGAATTGAAATGCGCCAACAAAGATGGTTAGAGCTGATCAATGACTATAAATAATAAATCCATTTCCACACTGGGAAAGTGAACAAGGTGGACGATGATCTTAGTATAAAGGACCCATTGATTCTATCATTGATGAGAATTTAATAGGATCCAATCTTTTTATATTTGATGAAGATAGACATGGGATTCATAATGATGGGAAAATCATCAATCCTTCCACAAATGATTGCTCAACCGTCTCGTGTGGAAATGTTAAAGGATGCTCAAAAGGATGATGTGGGAATTTAGAAGAATGTGGAAGCTAACAGAAAATGGAAATCCTCAGATTCAATGTTAATAAAAAAGGAATTGTCAGATTTGGGGAAATACTATGTGTTCAATCATGTCTAGAGATAAAGAAGGAACTTTTGGATGATGCACATAGTTCAAAATTTTCTATTAGATGGGTAAAAACAATGATGTATCGAGATATCCAAGGGATTTATTGGTGGGATAATATGAAGAATGAGATTTCTGAGTATACATCAATGTTCCCAGTGTGTCAGCAAGTGAAGGCAGATAGGTAGAAGTCTAATGGGATGATGAAACCATTGCCTATACCTGCATGGAAATTAGAGAACATCACCATGACCTTTTTCACAGGACATCTGAAGACACCCAAAGGCAACATTGAAATATGGGTTGTTGTGGATCGCCTTACAATGTTTTCACCCTTCATTGCTATTCGGGAAGATTTCACATTGGATCAAATGGAACGGATATATATCAAGAATGTAGTAAGGTTGCATGGAGTACTACTATCTATTGTATCTGATCAAGATACAATATTATCCTCTATGTTTTGGAAGAGTATTCAACATGAATTGGATACTGAAATGAACTTCAGTACGACCTATTGTCCTCAAACAGATGGCCAATCTGAGTGAACTATTCAGACACATGAGGATAAGTTAAGATCATGTTCATTGTACTTCAAAGGATGGTGGTACAAACATCTTCCACCAGTTGAATTCTCTTATAATTAATGTTTACACTCGACAATCCAAATGGAACCTTATGAATCCCTATATGGGAAGAGGTTCAGAACACATACATGTTGAGATGAAGTTGGTGAGCGTAAGCTATTACGACCAGAAATGTTCTAAGAAATGGTTCAAAAGGTTAAAACCATTCAGCAGCATATCAAGGCAGCCCAAAGTTTACTGAAGAGTAATGCATATAACCGTCGACAATACCTTTAGTATAAAGATAGAGATAAGTTATTTGTACGCATATCTCCATGGAAGAATGTCATGAGGTTTGGAATGAAAGGTAAGTTATGTCCTAGGTACATCAACCCCTTCTAGATTCATGATCGGTGTAGGGGATGTGGTCTATCGACTAGAACTTCCACCAACCATGTCAAAGTACATGATGTCTTTCATGTATCCCTAATAATGATGTACATACCGGACCATTCACATGTACTCCTTTCAGAGGTAGTACAGTTATATGACGATCTTTCTTATGAGGTAAAACCAATGAAGATCTTAAATCGTAGAGAAAAAGTTATACGATGTAAGACAAGGCCCCTCATCAAGGTGTTGTGGAGAGACCAAAAATTTGAAGAAGCATCATGGGAATAATAGGAAGTGATGAAGTAAAGTTACCCAAATATGTTTTAGTGTGGGAAAATAAAATTTCGAGGGAATAATTTCTTAAGGGGGGAAGATTGTAAAGACCCAAACTTTCATTAATGAAAATTCCTCTTGATATAATTAAATGTATTATTATGGTTATAAAAAATGTGAACTTCATTGGTTCTATGTTTTTGGATTTGAATATACTGTTTAGAATTGTGATTGTTCATAATATAGTCATTGAGAAGTGAACATATTATTAGTATAAATATTGGGCTTTAACAAATCAAATTTACTCAGAAAAAGGAAGCGATTGCGTAATCTAGCATAAATTCCCAATATGAAGCACATTTGTCAGAGATAGGAAATGAGGTGGCATCATTGGGATTTTCTCTTGAACAAGCCCAAGCTTATCTTGAATACGTTATGCTCGAGCGAAACCGCCTACGAGAGAAGTGGAAGATGATAGAGATAGCCACTCAAGCAATGTTATCTGAGCCACCCCGAGAGTCTGTCACCATCACGCACATTACCCTATGGTATTATGTAGGTGTGTTAAAAGGTTATGTAACAATACCCTAGTTCTACAATTATGTACAATATTAGTGTATAGAGAATATACATTCTTTTTATTATCGATACTTTGTAAATAGTTTTTAAAGAAAAAATAGTATTTTTAGTTAATATTCAACTATGAAATCTATTTTAATTAATTAATGGATTTTTGAATTAAATAATATTTTAAAAATATATTATTATTATTAAATTACTTTTTGTTAAATATAATTTATTTTATAATTTTATGAATGCAATTATAATTTTTATTATGGTTTGAAAGTTATTTTTGTCAAAACCCACGAATTTTCAATAAATGTCGGTTTTTTTAAAAGAAAAACTTCACATATTTAGAAAATTATTTAGATAAATTGAATATTATTTTTGGAATTAGGACGTCAAAATTGTCCAACAGTGAATTTTTCATAATTTTCTGAGACATTCGAATGTTTGGTTAAAAATTAAATACCGTTTAAATATATAATGAGGTTTTGTGACATCATAATGACCCAATAGTGATGTAATAAAATACTATAAACAATATGTTCGGCCAATATATGTTTTAACATTAAAATAATGTTATTTTGGTTTTTTTGATTTATTTTACAAAGCTTAAGTGGACCCATCAATGCTTATGAAACATTTTTTCTTTTTAAATTGCTTTCCATGAGAGTGTGGCTCACCTCCACATAAGAAACACTATTATTTTAAGAAGTTATGACATTGGACTTATAAAATATTTTTTTTCACTCGAAATTGGAAAAAAACATGGGCAAACATCATGGTATGGTTAGTGGTTTTGATTATTTTAATGTGTGGTGCCCCAAGCATAAATAATAAAGAATTTCTTATCCTTTCCTATATAAACCTACCCCAGATCCGACTTCCTCTTCAATAAAAGCCTTTGGAGTTCATCCAACCACTACCCTCATCTCTCTAGAATCCTCCCAAGGTTCCCAAAGCTCTGAGGAATCTTCTCTCAAGACCGTCCCAAGCCTTTGGGAGCACACTTCCATGTAAGGGATTTCTTCCTTTCTCAGTTCTATCCAATTTTCTTTAAGTTGTTATGCCCTTCTGTTTTTAACTACAAAATATGGGGTATATTTTTCTATGTAATGGACCGGGATTTTGGGGGGTCCATTACTTTGTAAAAATCTGATGTTGGGTGTTCTGGGTAGTCTGGGAAAGTTATAAGGCTTCTCGGTGAAGATTTGACCCCTAACGGTAGGCCTACCGGTAGTCTTAGCCTATCGGTAGCTGGCCTACCGGTAGCCCTCAGCTACCGGTAGTTGCAGCCTACCAGAAGCTCGGCTACCGGTGGCTCTTACCTACCCCACGGGTTTTCCAGTAGCGCCTCCTTTTTGCGTGAATTGGGTTTTAAACCCTATTTCACCCCTTTAAGCTTGTTATGAAAGCCCAGTAATGCCCATAAAATGGAGTTTAATTAAATGTTTAAGAAGTACCCTGGTGTTTGTGTCGGTTAAAAACACCCCTAAAGTCAGGGGACCCTTTAATGACATGTGGGTCCGCATGGTCAACCCACGAGCCCACTCCTTATGCAGTTTCGCGTTCTTATCTCAACCATTCCCGACCCTTATAAACTAAAGGGTTCTCCCTGGGTTTCTTTTTCTCGATCACCCTCCCATCATTTCGTCTACTCGTGCTTGAGCTGCCGAGGCCCCACCCATGAAAATCGCGCGTCCCCTATTACTCGCGCGTGGAGAGAAGCTTCGATCGTCGATCAATCAAGTAGGGTTTCACCTTCGTCTCTCCTCTCTATGTATCATATGTGGTGGGTATGCTTTTATTTCTGTAGAATTGGATGAACCAAACTTTAATGAAGATAATAAACGGATTATAAAGAATGAAGGGGGAGGGGTGTGATTGATGATGCTCTGATTAATGATTTCAGAATTGTGTGGGCTTACTCCAACTGAAAATCAAGGGAGTTGGTGGTCTTTGTTTGTGAACTAATGAAACCTTACCTCTGGTAATGTTTAAATGGCTTGTATTGCGATTATGAACCTCTACTGTGTAAATTAATTTGGTTAGTTATGTATATTCGGCTAAATAAATTGATAGCACCAGGATCAACCCTTTTTGTGATAACCCCGACTAAAGCACACCGAAATTGAAATCATGGAGTGTGTTAAATATTTTAAATTTAAAAATACTAGCATGGGCATAATTTGTGTTGGTGGTAGTGGTTTGGTTTTTTCCCTTTCATGGGCTGATTGCTGAGTGATGTGGGTGGGGATGGGATCCCCTGTGGTTATTCTGTCAGTTGTGAATTTAAGGTTAGGTGGTTACTTTGATTATATCACGAATTGGAGTGGGATCCTCTGTTCATGAGAAACCGTTTGCTTTTGGAATTTGGGGAAACATGGGGTAGTATCTTGGGGTTTTCCTTGGTTCCAGTACTTTTAGGGATCTCACATATCCCTTTTTGTGGTTGTGACTTTACAAGAGAACCGGGTGTGAACGTCTATGTTGATGTTTGACTGTACTCTTTCCTTGGATTGTGCTTATGCTTTCTAGATGCCCAAGTAGGTGCATGAACTTATTTAAACATTATTACTGAGAAAGAAAATGGGGATGGGACAATGGTTTTGTTTTGGTATGAGTTGTGACTTGGGCATGGGTGTTGATTGTGTTCTTTAGGCTGGCTGAAGAAAAACCTAGATTTTGGTGTGTACTTGTTACCTATACATATACTTGTAGTTTTGTGTTTCTCGTTCGCACCCCAACCAAGTTTAGAACTTAGTGCTGAACACCCTCCTTTCATGGGGGAGGGTGTTATTTTCCCAACACTTCTATTAGTGGCTGGTTATTAGCTCCTTTCGCCTGCCTTTCCAGGATAGCCCTAGTGTCTTCGGGTAGGCTGTGATGGCCTGAAGTCCATTATTATCCCAAGAGTCTTCGGGCGGGGATAGTTTGGTTGTTGTCTTAGGTGTGTGCGGGAAGGTGGTTTCCCATGTATCTTCAGGATGAGGCCCTGGTGTCTTCAGGCGTGGCAGTGGTTGTTCTCGCCTAGGTGTTTGTAGGTGTGGATTACGTGTGACAGTTGTGGCCCAGGTGTCTGCGGGTGGGTTAGTGGTTGTGGCCCAGGTGTTTGCGGTCGGGATGTGTGGTTGTGGCCCAGGTGTGTACAGGTAGGGTATGGCAGTGGGATTGCAATGAGAATGGCGATGTTGGTCCGATGCGTAGGATGTCTTCAATAACCAGTGGGAAAGTGGTGCGGGGTACCCAAACATCGATGTGCTATTACTATACATTACTTGACTTGCGTTATTTAGGGAGTGTGCCTTGGTGAGGATTGGGTGGTTAGTTTCCTTACTAGGTGCTTGGATATATCTTTTCTCACAGGGCATTAGTATGCCTCCTGACTTGTGTACGAGTGCTTTTGGTCTTTCCCTACTAAGTATACTTGTATGCTCACCCTACGTAAATAAAACTTCTTTCAGGTTTCCAGTAGGACCTCGGGGATCGTGCTGGACCGTACTAGCTAGGACCTTGGGGTAGATTCTGTTGTCGTTTTTCTTTCTCTTGGTAATTTATCTTTGTAGTTCTTGTATCATGTATCTTTTACTCTTTAACATGCATGTGGAAATGGTTTACTTTTGGATTTAATTTTCCTTTAGTTTTGGTGTTGTTGGGTTTCATCATCTTATATCTCGATCATATTAAATGAAACGGGTAATGACTTCTATTTAGTATGTGATTCTATACCCTTGGTGTTTTTTGCCACTCCGGGACCTATTGAAGGCAGGTTTCAGGGGTCATTATCTGTCCTTCAACATAAAGAAGAAAGGGCCTGACAATCTACTGACCTTTCCCTCCTTTTGGTGAAGGAGGTTCATGACATAATGGTATCAGAGGAGGTTGAGAGATAGGATGGAGTATGGAGTTAGGAACAGTAAGGATTTCATGGGATGGTAGGGCAACAGTGTTGGGTGACCGTGGTGCGTGAATTAGGCCAGGGAAGACCGGCTAGGACACGGGATTTTAGGGCCCCCCGTGATCCGATGCAAGGACTCTGGACCTACCAAACGACCAAGTGAGGCCACACTGATTGAAGGGTAGAGACCCTAGGAAAGGTACATTCATCATAATGACTTATGTTCTCATGTTTATAAGGTGTTTTAGTGATTTTAAATAAATAAGAAGTCAAGAAGTTTTAAGAAAAAATATTCTACACTACTTGGGCTTAGGCATTCTTTGTTTAACTTGCAGCTATGGAACCCAGGAGACGACCACGAGTTGTACGGGAGATCGACACCCAGGAGGTTGATTTGGCCGATCGGCAGAGGGATGATCGAGAGGAGGAGGATGACCAGTGGCAGAAGATGCTTCGGGCCTTCCAGCGACAGACCCTCGAGAAGTATGAGGGCAACACCTCTGACATGAAGATAGAGAGCTGGCTAGAGGAGATGGTGATAGCCTTCTACCAGATTCGGGCCCCGACTGAGTATTGGGTTCCTCTGGCCATCAGCCAGATGTAGGGAGCAGCGCGTCAGTGGTGGACGCTCTACCTGGGGGAGAGGAGAGAGGCTGAGGTGGCATGGGATGATTTCCAGAAGGAGTTCCTGGCGGAATTCATCTCTTCTACGATGAGGGCGGAGAAGAGGCAAAAGCTACTCTCCCTCCAGCAGGGGAGTATGTCAGTAAGGGAGCTGGGGATCAAGTTCATGGACCTCCTCTTCTTTTCCCCGGACCTCTTTCCAGATGAGGAGTCTCGGGCGAGACGTTTAGAGGAGGCTCTCCGACCCTCCCTCCAGTACGTTGTTACCCCCTTCACCCTGCTGACATACATGGAGGTTCCAGAAATCATCAGTGAGTTTATGGAAGTCTTTCTTGACAAGGTGACGACTCTACCCCCTCGACATGATATCGATTTTGGGATAGACTTGCAGCCCGATGCACTTCTAATTTCGATGGCTCCTTACCGCATCGAACCTTTGGAGCTACCGGAGTAGCGGATTCAGATTGACGATCTGATGAAGAGGAATTATGTTCGACCAAGTGCGTCACCGTGCAGTGCTCTAGTCTTGTTTGCAAAGATGGTAGATGGTGGTATCAGTTTGTTCATAGACTACAGGAGACTGAATTAGGTAACGATCAAGAATCGCTACCTTCTTCCAAGGATAGACGATCTTTTCGACTAGCTGAAAGTGGCAGGATGGTTCTTGAAGATTGACCTGCGGTCTGGGTATCACCAGTTGAGGGTGAAAGAGGGTGACATCCCGAAGATGGCCTTCAGGTGAATATATGGACACTTCGAGTTTGTAGTCATGCCTTTCGGTGTTACAAACTCCCTGGTTGTGTTCGTGGGGCTTATGAAATCCATCTTCCAGGAGTACCTAGATCAGTTCGTAGTCATGTTCATCGATGACATCCTGATCTATTCAAGATTAGAGGAGGACCACACGGAGCACCTGAGGACAGTTTTGGAGGTCCTCCGACAGTACCAAATCTATGGGAAGTTGTCAAAATGCAAGTTCTGGATGCGAGAAGTGCACTTCCTTGGGAACGTAGTGTCCGAGCAGGGGGTAGCGGTGGAACCATCAAATGTTGAGGTGGTTTTTTCTTGGGCAACACCCAAGAATGTGGTAGAGGTTCACTATTTCCTCGGTCTGGTGGGTTACTATCAGAGGTTCGTACCCAATTTATCCCGAGTTGCAGCCGCTTTGACAGCCTTGACCAAGAGGGACCAGGTTTTCGTGTGGAGTGAGCAGTTCGAGACAGCCTTTTTCTATATTAAGGATAAGTTGGTTAGTGCCCCAGTGCTAAGGCTACTAGAAGAAGGGGCAGCGTATGAGGTGTTCTGTGATGGTTTAGGGAAAGGCCTCAGATTTGTGTTGATGTAGCAATAAGGAGTGATCTCTTATGGGTCTAGGAAGGTACACCCTCATGAGCGTAATTATGACAACCAATACCTGGAGCATGCAGCAGTCATTTTTGCGCTAAAGTTATGGCGGAATTACCTCATTGGAGAACGATTTGTGGTCTTCACAGATCACAAAAGTTTGAGGTATATCTTTTCCCAGCGGGACCTAAACTTGCGGCAGCGAAGGTGGATAGAGTTCGTCCAGGATTATGACTTCGATATTTCCTACACTTCAGGGAATGGGAATATAGTGGTCGATGCATTGAGTATGAGTTCACAGAAGGATACGGTCTGAGAGTCGACAGATGCCTGGATGGCGATGTAGGAGTTGGCTACCTTGCACCTAGATTCGAGGACGGATGATGGTCGAGGTTTCATGTATCAGATGATAGTGCAGTCTTCTCTGTTGCAGCAGGTGGAGGAGTCTCAGTGGGGAGACCCAGAGTGCGAAGTGATGTGTGAACGAGTTGACCAGAGTAATTCTCCAGAAGGGTGGACGGAGGATGGTTAGAACCAGATGCTTTTCCGAGGAAAGCTATTTGTTCTAGAGGCGATGCGTGGAAAGGTTCTTTGTGAGTTACACAACTCACCCCTAGCAGTGCACCCGGGAGTTTCAAAGATGTACCAGGGTCTGAAGAGACAGTTTTGTTGGCCCAAAGTAAAGCGAGCAGTGGCAGAGTTTGTGGCCAAGTGTCTAGTGTGTCCGCAGGTGAAGGCTGAACACTGTGTTCCAGGTGTCCTGCTGCAGTCTCTAGATGTCCTCGAGTAGAAGTGGGAGAACATCTCGACGTATTTCGTCACGGGACTACCCAAGGATCAAGGGGGATATGATTCCATTTGGGTAGTAGTGGACCAGTTGACAAAATCGACTCACTTTATGGAAATTAAGGACTCAAGTGCAGTGTATGCTTTGGCACAAAGGTACGTGAAAGAGGTGGTGCAGTTGCATTGAGTTCCAAGGACCATTGTCTCGGATAGGGATGTGCGGTTTACCTCACGAGTCTGGAGAGGATAACAACATGATTTTGGCACCCAGCTACGTCTTAGCACTACTTTCCATCCCCAAACAGATGGACAGACAGAGCGCACCATCCAGACCTTGGAGGATATGCTGCGGGTATGTGTTCTGGACTCAGGAGGATCATGGGTGCGACACTTTCCTCTGGTAGAGTTTGCCTACAATAATAACAATCACTCTACCATGGGTATGGTCCCGTTTGAAGCATTGTACGGGAGGCCATGCCGCTCACCTGTGTGTTGGACCGAAGTCAGAGAGGTGGGCATCCTTGGCCCGGAAGCGGTGCAGATCATGACAGAGAAGGTTCATCTTATATGGGAAAGGATGAAGGTGGCCCAGGACCGATAGAAGTAGTATGCTGATAGTAGGAGAAGGCCCGTGGAGTTTGAGGTTGGAGACCACGTTTTCTTGAAGGTCTCCCCTCAGCATGGACACCGGAGGTTCGACAAAGGGAGTAAGCTTTCTCCCAGGTTCACCAGACCCTTTGAAGTGTTGCGGATGGTCGGCGAAGTGGCTTATCAGCTAGCGTTACCACCACCGCTACTGAGGATACATGATGTCTTCCATGTGTCCCAACTCCGTAGGTATATGCACGAAGATTCAAACGTCCTCGACTCGGGAGAGATAAACATCGAGGACGACATGACCTTTGTGGAAAGACCAATGATGATCGAGGATCGCAAGGATAAGGTGCCTCATGGGTGAACCATTCCCTTGGTTCGTGTGTTATGAAGATATGGTGGGCATGAAGAGAGTACGTGGGAGAGGGAAGCACAGATGCCCGCCCAGTACCCTGAGCTGTTTTGAGTTTTGTACTATTCTATTTATACTTGTGGTGGAGCGTTTTACCTTGTTGGATATGAAATATGTGTTTTTTTCTTTCCTCCGAATGTGTGTGAAATGTCCTGGCTATGGGGAGGGGAGGACCTGACCCCTAATCAAGACGCATTAAGGTGGATGCGATTAAACCCGTGCGGGCGATTCAGTGCGGCCCAAAGCGGATAGTATAATAACATGGGGGAAAAGACTCCCCAACCCACATGACTGGGAAATTTAACATGGTACGTTTCTTGGTTCTAAAGATGAAGGTGTTTTTAGTTAACAATGGGGTTCACTCTTGAGAAGTATCTTTCTAGGTGGTTGTTCGGACCCTCTATTTCTTTCGGGTTGTTTTGATTCTCGAGGGAGAGAATAGTTTGAGAGGTATCTGATGTAATGGCCTAGGTTTGGGGGGGGGGTCCATTACTTTGTAAAAACCTGATGTTGGGTGTTCTGGGTAGTCTGGGAAAGTTATAAGGCCTCTCGGTGAAGTTTTGACCCCTAACAATAGGCCTACCTGTATCCTTAGCCTTCTGGTAGTAGGCCTACCGGTAGCTCGGCTTACCGGTAGCTCGACCTACTGGTAGCTCGGCTTACCGGTAGCTCGGCCTACCGGTAGCAGCAGCCTACTGGTAGCTCTCGGCTAGAGGTAGCTGCAGCCTACCGGTAGCTCAGCTACCGGTGGCTCTTTCCTACCCCACGGGTTTTCCCGTAGCGCCTCCTTTTTGCGCGAATTGGGTTCTAAACCCTATTTGACCCCTTTAATCTTGTTTTAAAAGCCGAGTAACGCCCATAAATGGATTTTAATTAAATGTATAAGAGGTACCCTAGTGTGCGCATCGGTTTAAACAACCCCTAAAGGCAGTGGACCCTTTAATGACGTGTGGGGCCGTATGGTCAACCCACGACCCCGCTCCTTACGCGATTTTGCGTAACCGTCCCCGACCCCTATAATCTAAAGGGTTATCCCTGGGTTTCTTTTTCTCGATCACCCTCCCATCATTTCTTCTGCTCGTGCTTGAGTTCCCGAGGTCCCACCCCTGCAAATCGTGCATCCCATGTTACTCTCATGTGGAGAGAAGCTTCGATCGCCGATCAATAAAGTAGGGTTTCACCTTCGTCTCACCTTTCTCTGTATCATGCAGGGTGGGTATGCTTTTGTTTTTGTAGAATTGGATGAACCAAACATTAATGAAGATAATAAATAGATTCTAAAGAATGAAGGTGGAGGGGTGTGATCGATGATGCTCTGATTAATGATTTCTAAATTGATTGGGCTTACGCCTACTGAAAATCAAGTATGTTGGTGGTCTTTGTCTGTGCACTAATGAACCCTTACCTCTGGTAATGTTTAAATGGCTGGTATTGTGATTATGAACCTCTACTGTGTAAATTAATTTTGTTAATTACGTATATTTGGATAAATAAATTGAAAGCACCAGGATCAACCCTTTTTGGGATAACTCCGGCTAAAGCACACCGAAATTGAAATCATGGAGTGTGTTAAATATTTTAAATCTGAAAATACTGGCATGGGCCTGCATTGTGTTGGTGGTAGTGGTTTGGTTGTTTCCCTTTCATGGGCCAATTTATGGGTGATGTGGCTTGGTATGGGATCCCCTATTGTTATGCTTTCAGTTGTGAATTTAAGGTCAGGTGGTTACTATGATTATATCAAGAATTGGGGTGGGATCCTCTATTGATGAGAAAAAATTTGCTTCTGGAATTTTGGGAAACATGGGATAGTATCTTGGGGTTTTCATTGGTTCTAGTACTTTGAGGGATCTCAAATATCCCTTTTTGTGGTTGTGACTTTACAAGAGAACCAGGTGTGAACGTTTAAGTTTATGTTTGACTGTACTCTTTCCTTGGCTTGTGCTTATGCTTGTTAGTTTCCCAAGTAGGTGCATGAACTTATTTAAACATTATTACTGAACATGAAAACAGGGATGTGACAATGGTTTTGGTTTGGTATGAGTTGTGACTTGGGAATGGGTGTTGATTGTGTTCTTTAGACTGGTTGAAGAAAAACCTAGATTTGGGTGAGTGCTTGTTACCTATACATATACTTGTATTTTTGTGTTTCTCGTTCGTGCCCCACCCATGTTGAGAACTTAGTGACAAACACCCCTATTTCTTGGTGGAGGGTGTTCTTTTCCCAAAACTTCTATTAGTGGCTAGTTATTAGCTCCTTTCTACTCCCTTTCCCGGATAGCCCTAGTGTCTTCGGGCAGGCTGTGACGGTCTAAAGTCCATTATTTGCCCAAGCGTCTTCGGGCGGGGATAGTGTGGTGGTTGGCTCAGGTGTGTGCAGGCAGGTGGTTTCCCAAGTATCTTCAGGATGAGGCCCAGGTGTCTCCGGGCGTGGCAGTGGTTGTTCTGGACTAGGTGTTTGCAGGCATGGATTACGTGTGACAGTTGTGGCCCAGGTGTCTGCGGGCCGGTTAGTGGTTGTGGCCTATGTGTTTGCGCGAAGGTTGTGTTGTTGTGGCCCAGGTGTGTGCGGGCGGGGTATGGCAGTGGTACTGCGATGAGAATGGCGGGATTAGTCTGATGCATAGGATGTCTTCAATAACCAGTGGGAAAGTGGCACGGGGTACCCAAACATCGATGTTCTTTTACTATACATTACTTGACTTGTGTTATTTGGGGAGTGTGCCTTGGTGAGGCTTGGGTGTTTAGTTTCCTTTCTAGGTGCTCGGTTATCTATTTTCTCATAGGGAATTAGTATGCCTCCCCACTTGTGCACGAGAGATTTTGGTCTTTCCCTACTGAGTATACTTGTATTCTCACCCTGCATATATAAAACTGCTTTCAGGTTTCCAGGAGGACTTCAGGGATCTTGCTGGACCATAATAGCTAGGACCTTGGGGTAGTTTTTGTTGTCGTTTTTCTTTCTTTTGGTACTTTATCTTTGGAGTTCTTGTATCATGTATCTTTTACTTTTGAACATGCATGTGGGTATAGTTTACTTTTGGCATTAATTTTCCTTCAGTTTTGGTGTTGTTGGGTTTCATCATCTTATCTCATGATCCTATTAAAAGAAAAAGGGTAATTCCTTTCTCTTCGTGTGTGATTCTATACCCTTGGTGCTGGTCTCCACTCCGGGACCTATTGAAGGCGGGTTTCGGGGGTCATTATCTCTCCTTCAACTTAAAAAAGGAAGGGACTAGCAATCTGCTAACCTTTCCCTCCTTTTGGTGAAGGCGGTTCGTGACATTCTTCCTACCCCATAATTCTATCTTTATGTTTAGATTATGGGGTACCAATTTCTCTCCATTAATGCCTCCCATGTACACCTGTTACCAGGCTGAAATTCCATGAGGGATTTATCTCTCCTCATATAAATCCAAATAATTATTTTTTTATGCATCTAAATTCCACTATGTTTGTTGGGACATGTATCTACATGACCACCTTACTATCCATTTATTGTAAATATGATGAGACACACCTTTCTCTCTCATCAACCATTTTTTATGAGTTCCTATTTCATGCTGTTATGCAGCAGAAATTGCACTACGATTTTCCAAGACAATGTCACTGTGTAGTGAATACCATGACCATTTGTCTATCAAGGGTATTCACCTTTATGCACATTTACTTATTGATTATAAATCTTCATGTATTTATTCCACATACCTTTATAATGTAATAAATTATGATGATTTATTCCATGTTGTATGATCCATGTGTCACACTTATGTGTAAAATGAAATGTTTAGGAAGGGTGAACCCTGATAGTGCTTAAATGTGGGTTTACTTGTGCTTAATGTGAAAAGAGGGTTTACCCATGCTTCATGTACACTGAGCCATGGATTATGAAAATTCCATGTTAAATGTTATTGCCAAATTTCCATGTTATGATTATCATGATTTATCATGCCTTTATGTTCATGTTTATCTTGTGTTCCATTGATATTCCTATTGCCTAAGATGTATTGTAATCTTTATGTAATTCCTTGTTTACTCTCTTACTAGGATTTATAGGTCACCCTTTTCTTATTCATGTCCTCAGGTTATCCCATGCAATGCTATGTATGAGGGAATGTAGTTGTCATGTAAAGAACGTTTTCAATAAGATATTGTGTTCTTTGTTTTAAGTTGTTTTGTAATTTTCATAACCACACAGACACTAGACCTCTCAATCTTCCAGGTTGTATCAGGTGAAGAGTTTATGTAATAAATCATGTTTTCATGTGTATTAAAGAGTTGGGTTTTTGTATAAATAGCATGTATTTTGACATTTTTGTAAATGAGGTTTCCCATTAAGTCAAATATATCTATTATTTTAAATATAAAGTCCATTTATACCATATTATTAGGAACCTCCTCATATAATGAAATTTTTTTCATGATCTGGACAACGTCCTTCATAATTTTTGAGATAGAGATGTTCTCTACCAATATTATTAATTATTCTATTGTTTCTTTTTTTTCTAACTCTTCCAACTGAAAACTACAATTTTTAGGAAAAAAATAAAACAAAATTTTATCCAATGTATCCTTATTCATCATGGAGAATAAAATTATTGTTACCCCTTATGATAAACATTATATTGATCCATATACCCATTCTATAGAGTATAGTACTAAAAACACGTTCCATAAACACTATCTTTGATATAATAAGATATAATCATATTATTATTTATAATGTCACCAAAAGTTAAATAAAATTTATTATACATTCCCCTAAAAAAGGTATGTTTTATTTTAGTATTATGTTCTACGAATTTATCCTCAAAAAATGATATTTCTTCATCTATCATAATATGACCTTATTATGACATCAAAATATTAAATAATGTGACATTAAATAAAAAATTATTCTATATATAGTCATTTATGAAATTTACTTGGTATAAAGAATAAAAAATAATTTGTAATATTGAACTCTAAATAAGTTAAAATCCTAAAGAGGAATCAAGGATTATCTAAAAAGAATATTATCAACAATGATTTGGTATATATATCTTATAAAAAAGATATTGATTAATATGGGTTTTCCAAAATAATCGACAATTTACATGTATTCCCAAAATGGGAAAAATATATAATGGATTAAAGGTGTGGAAATATTAATAAGTTAATATAATCCATAGAATAAAATCATATGCAAAATTATATGGAATTTCCGGGAAATGAATCTTTATAGTAAGCTACGACACTAACCCGACCATGGAAATTTAAAAATAGAAGAACATTACTCATTACATGTTATCCATAACATTTTCTATTAAAAGTAACTAACTAATTCCTAGTTTGGATTAAAAAACACAACCTAATTCCCAAAATCATATTAGATAATAATTTAGTAATTAAGTATCATATTCATAGTGGAGAAGTAATCACTACTTACTTCAATGATGATAATTATCAAGGAATTTCTATATGATTACTAGAAACATTGTAGTGGTGGAACCACATCCTAGTCCCCTTAAATATAGTATAGTATGCATCATGTATTTATTCTCATATTTATCTCATTTGATATTAATATTTAAGTATTTCATTGATGTTCTGTATTTATCTCACCATTTCAATCATCAATTAATATGCATTCCACTTGAGAGAAATCATTAGACACATCAAAAAGAACATAGTTAATGAAAATTAGTTTCAAAACATTTCATTGTGGTATTATATAAAAAACTCCTGAATAATTACAGTTGATACGAACATTTATTTTTCCAAAAAAGAATAATTCATATGTTAAATTAGAGGATGATACATGAGAAAATAATACAATTATATAAGACCATTATATATGAAAATGGAAATTTAAGAGAATACATAAAAAATTTTATAGAAAAACATTTTTTCCGTGACTTAAATGAAAAATTTAGGGATTATTTCAAAAGTTAATTTTGGAAGATTAAATTTGAGAAATAGAAAAGAAAGATTTTTAAATACATTATTTTGAAATAAAAATCAATAAATAATCCTTAAAAGATATGTAATGTTTTAAAAAATATGATGTGAAACATTATTTAGAAACATATACATTTAAACAGAACCATAAATAATATTTATATAAAAAGATGATTTTTTTTAAAAAAATCGATATTAAAAATATAGAAAACAATTAAATTTTGAATTAATATTAAAAATTGGGGCATTTAAATATATATAATTATTAAAAACATTATATGTACATGGGAATATAATCACCTAATTTTGAATTTATGGAAATAACTTTTAATATTTTCCAATAACTTTTATTATAACCAAAATTTTATATATAGTATGAGAAAATTATTTTTAAAAGATGAGAATGGATATTTCAAGGTCACGTTAGGTAAGAGAAAAATATATTTTAATTATACTAGAAAAAAATGGAATGAATTTAAAATATGGGTAATAATTGGAAAGTATATTTTTAAAGTATATGGATGAATCTCAAAAAGTTTATAATATTTATGGGGATAAAATTAATCGAGGATGAATTTTTTAATAAAAAGGGTCATTTTCCATAGAGAGAAATTCATGTTACCATGTAATAAAATCATGGGGTGAAATAAAATATGAGTATAAGAATGTATTTCATGATTATTTATTATAAATCATATAATAGTATTGAGTTAACAAAAAATCCCAAACTATTTGATTCATTTGAATAAATTCACATTTTAATAAAGAAAACAATATATATGTTAAAAAACTATGAATTTTTGGAATAATTTTAAATATATCATCAAGAATTCATCACACCATTTTGAAGATATTATGGTGCACAAGGTGAAATATGTCTTGAGATATTAAATTTGAGATAATTTTTATCATACCTTGATTCTTAACACTAAATAATCCTCTTGAATATCAAGTATATAAATATAAATATATTAGAAACCCAACGAAGAAAAGAATTCATATATATTTTCTTTTAAAAACATTATTTATATCTATTTGATACATGCACATTATTTAGTTATTATCTATTTTCACATTTATTTGTTAGTAATATTGGTTTTTTGGTACTGGTTTCTAAATTGAATTGTTGGTATTCACACCTCTCCAAGATTTCATCATTAACAAAATAAAAAAAGAACTTTATTTCATTTTTTAATTATATATAATATATTAATTTCATTAAATGGATTTTTTTTATTATGGTCCTTTTAGATGAAATATGTCAAAAATAATTTATCAATCATTTTAAAAAAAACCCAATAATTGTAAATTAATTAATGAAAAAAATACTAATTATAACATTCGAAAACAAAAATTATGTATTTATCTTCTAAATTATATAATATATTATTAGTAATTATGTTATCATATTCATCAATGATGTGTTTTTATTTAATTGTATGAGTCAGTGGCTGCACCAACAGAAACATTAACATTCCATTATTAGTGGTTGATAATGATTTTCATTGTGTTTTATTTTTTGTAATAATATCATTATTGTGGAATGATGATGAAATTTTTAGAAAAATATGTGTTTTTAAATTATATTTTTAATAATTTTAATTAACAATATTGAAAATGGATTAATGATGAAATATGTTACATCGGGGAGGTTTTACATTTCCCAATTCATAGCTATCATTTTCTTTTCCTGATGAATGTGAGAGAATAAAGATGAAAATAATTTTACAATTAATTATCATAATATTATGGAAAATGTCACATTTATTTGGAAATTTCACCCTTATATTCAGAGAAGTTAAATAGTGATGAAAAAAATAAATTTTTTCCTTTAAGAAGAAGGTAATTCTCAAACTAAATGATTTATGAATTCATTTTTTATAGAAAAATCGAATGAATGTTAACATTTTTTGTAATAAAATAATAATATTAATTGTCCAAAATATTCATGTCATTATATTGTAATTAGAATATTTTATTAAGGAAACTAGTAATGAAAATGATTTATTTAATAGAAAATATAACCCATGTGGAAGACATGGGTTTTCCTTTGCATGAAACCTTGTAAATATATCTATTGGGTAAATATATTCTTACTAGAGATCAAGTAAATTAAATAGGATTGTAGTGGGTATAATATAGTAATAATTTTATGTGGAAATTTTTATTACTATTATAACAAAGTGGTGGTCAGTGTCAACTATTATTGGTGTTGAGAATGGAATTTTAATTAATTTTCCATCTTAATATGAGGTGAAAATATGAATCATGTGTAATAAAATCAATATATAGAAAATATTTTGATGGGGTATGAGAAAACATTGTTAATACCTCATCTATTTATTTCCACAAATGTTTGGAAAATGTTTTTAATTATATTTATCGTAGAATATTGACGTTTATCATTTTTGGTATTAAAGTGGTATCCAATTTTTAATAAACTGTTTTAAATGTAATCTATAATATTAAAACTGTCCTTACTAAAAAAATGTATACCTTCCGATTCCATATATAAAATATATTTTATTTGAAACTATTTCTGGTTTATTAAATATTTTGTAAAATGTATGTTTTTACAATTCATAGTTTTTATTTTAAATATATATATTTCATGTCATTAATGAACATGTTATCAAGTTATATTTTCATAATTTTATTTATTACAATTACTTCATGATATTTTAATAAAATTTTTGTTTTTGTGAAGAATCAATTTTTCATATTCTCCAAAAATAAATTGTATTATAAAAATATAAAAAACTCAAATTATAAAAATAATTATATATGGATATCAAAACTGTTTATAATTTTATATAATTAAAATTTTACAATTTATAAATTTATCATTAAAATAATAAAATCAAAATTTAATGGAAAACATATTAATTTTAAAAAATGATTCTCTAAAAAATTATATGTTTTATATGTTATTTAATTTCAAGTACAGATTTAAAGAATGTTAAAATTTTACTTCATACATTTTAATATAATTTATTATGATAATAAAAATATTGAAGTGGTCAATTGAATCTAGTAATACTCTTTACTGTAATTTTTTAAAAACAATGTTTTTTGTGATGTAAAATAAATAATTTTCCCTTTATCCTTGGAAATGTTTATTATTTACTAAATTTTTATTTAATAAAGGTTTAATATATATATTATAATATCATAATAATTTTCAACTAATATGCTATGGCTCATTTTGGAATAGTCGTGAGCATAAATTCCTCATTTTAACAATGTATTTATTTAAAGATATATTTTCAAAAAAATCTTTGTGATACATTGTCCCACAATAAATAATTTTCATCCCAAAAACATTAATTGTTTTTAAAAAAGGATGAATCTAATGGATGTATAATAAATTGAAGTTATTCTATCTACTAAGATGTCTACCATAAAATCCATATTTATAATTGAAAACATCTTATCCCACATATAAATCCTCTAAGGTATTAGGGACAGACTATTCATTTATAAAATTTCATGATCCAAATATTTAGAAAATAAATATAATAATATTGTTTTTAAATATATAATAAAATAATAGTAAATGATCATATAAATTTGATAACTCATTCCAATGATTTATACACCAACCACACCATTATTTCAACCTATGATAATGTCATGAACTAGAATGGATAACTTGGTACCTAATACCTGATATGACTTTAATATACCCCAAATTCCATTATGGATCCCCACATGATGCCTACTAGTTTCTAGCATCATACAAGATAAAAGAAATAAATTTATTTCCATAAAACTATTGTATATAAAGATAAATATTAGTATTCTCAAAACAATAATAGAACACAATACTAGGTACCAAACAATTATTTCAAAAAACCAAAACAGTATGTCATAAAATACACATAATCAGATAAGATAAAACTCAAGCATCTAAATGGTATCAACACTACATTACCAAAGAGATAAGAACGTATACCCCTTTAAGAGGTACTATAACTTTTTCTCAGGCTGGGAATAAGAATATATACAAACACATAAATTAAAAAGGTATGGGGTGTTCTAAATATCCAAGAAGAGTATGACCATTCTTTCCATGATATGATTCCATAATAATAAATCAAATCATTATATCAATTTTATAACACCAAAGAATAGAATTATATTTCATTTAAAAATTTAAAAAGAAACAGTACTCTTTTCAAAGGATTGAAATCATTTCAAACATGGAATAAATACAATTTATATATAAATGTTTTTTTTTCAATCAATAGGCATAAGAGAAAAAATTCTACAATTAAGAGAATTTATAATCAAATCCGTGAAAATAAGCACTATGGATATCTGTCTTGTGGTATCAAAGAATATTATTATAATATCCTCACACTCCCTTATTATTGATCATGTTAATAACTATACACATGCGCCTCATGCACATTATAAGTAGGAATCATCAATATATCCTCAAGGATATTTTCTTTTAACTAGTTCTTAGTCAGAGTTGTCATTGTCAACCAATTTCTATTGAACAATCATAATATAATTGAATTCCAAAATTAGCCACAAATTACCCTAGCTCCCACTTTCTAAAAAAGTCAATAAAAAAGGGGAAATAATTCTATTTCATAACAATCATATCTCTAAATTAATATTACACAATTTTACTTTTGAAAAACTTAATTCACTATCAAAATAAATACATGTGGTTTTCATAGTTTCATTCTTTTTAAAACCCCAATAATATGATTTTATCAATTCAATTTATCCATTTTTTCTAAAAATAAATTATCCAATTATTTCAAAATTTCCAATAAATTACAAATATAATGCAATTTATAATTCCAATAGAATTGGGGGTTTCCCCAAAATTCCATGTCAAATAAAATCCCAATTAAAACTCACATAAAATTAGTACTTTTATAAAACATTGAATGAATTTCAAAAAATAAGAAATTTAGGGGTTAAAAATGTAACAACACCCTCCCTCCAATTATGCTCCTACTAAGCTATAAATGAAGGATGAGTGATAATAACCCTTGAGTCCTGACTCTAGTAGGCCCTGACATGGAAACCATCACAAAAGATATATAATATCATGAAATTTGGAGGAATTACCATTTTTTATAGTAACCATGATCGGGATACAAGATGTATCATCCACAAAATTCTCCAGGAATTATATAAAATTGAAAACAAAATCCATCCCACACGTATGTTTAATGTAAAACATCTTAACATGCAATGTAAATATCCAACGTAAATACCAAATGAACAAATCTAAGAAGCGACACGATAGGTGTCACTAATTTCAAGCTAGTAATTCCCATCCCAATCCACGTAGTTCACCTAGAAACCTAAAAGCTTTTTTTGTAGCATAGGTTGAGAATACATTTATACTCAGTATGAAAGGCCATGTCCCTCTTTCACATGTTGAGAAGCATATTAATTCCCCTATAAGAAAAAAATAGAATCCAAAACACCTAAATATATATACAATCAACCTCAAACTCCCCAAAGGCATGCATAACAAATAATTCAACTCAGGTAATATAATATAGATAACACCAATGATAGAGTACCCCACACAACATTACCACTGATTAGATACTCTCACACACTAAAGGCAGACATCCTGGCACTCCCTCCACTTCTGAACATACGGAACCACATCCCGCCCATAGACACCGCCCCTCACAAATACTCATCATCCCACCCATAGACACTTGGTCCACAAACCACACCACATCTTGATGACACTTGGGAACCAGAACTCGCATGCCCACACTTGGGCCTCCAAACACAGAACCTTCCCTAATATAATTGGGTTATCACGTCTTATAAGTGGGAGTAGGGAAGGGCAGGTGGAATTCCATCCATACTCACACCAAGATATTTGTGGAAGACATCCTCCCTGGTCACAAAGGGGGTGTTCGCTGCTTAGCACTCAACCTAGATGGGGTGCATATAAAATTCACATGTAAATACATACTTATATATATATATATATATATAGTAAACTATATTTCAAACCTATGGGGTTCCAAAAAAACTTTCCAACAAAATTACCTTTGCTTATACTTATAAATTCAGTTATTATGATGAACTATGGTCACTAGAGATATTGATAAAAGAAAGATACCTAAAACCCAATAATTTCAACATTTTATGAATTTACCAGTTTTTCCACGCATTCTCAGGGAATTAACAACCACATCACACAAACAACCTAACAAATAGGCCAAATAAAGAAAGAAAACAATAATAAAGCACCCAAATTAGCGATTCCTATTCAGTTATCACCATAACCAACCACATCCAATATCATTTATCAAATTCAAGGAGTATTTCTCTTTATATCAATAGGAAAACCCCAAATTTATAGAAAAACTCCAAAAAAAACCTCATTACAAACAACCTAACATCACTGCAATATATCAATTCCACCCCATTCACCCATAGTAAAAAAACATACCACAAACTGAACCTCCATTCCCACTGGTCAAATACTTCCCTTCCTTTCAACAATTAGTTAAACTCTCAACCTAAGATTCCATTACACAACATGTACCATCCCACATTACTTCCATGCTCTCAACCCTATCACCACAAAACCACACAAGGCATAAGACAAAAAAACAACACAAATAAGACAACCACCACAAGTAAAGAAATGTTTATTAACATTTTAAAAAAAACTCTTTTTTAATTTCACATTGAAAATTGTAGGTTTATTATTGAAAAAAGTAGATCGTGATAATTACATTTATTTAACCAAATATATGTGGTTAACCAATTTCATATTGACACATTTGATCATATAGGATCAATAATAAACATAAATAACCCATTATAGGTGCAAAAACAATGACCAATAATGAGAAGGATTTTCTGTAGGCATATATCCTATATAGATTCATATATCAGTAAAAAATAAAAAAATCAGACATAAATTTTCCCCTTAAACTGAATATCGAAATGAAATTGATTCAATTATCTTCATTTACTCATAATTATACTATCATCACCAAATAACTTTTATACACCCACCTCGAATGAAATACAAATTTAAATAAAGACAAAGGGATCCCTACATAGGACAACAGTTGATCAACAACTCCTCCTTGTGATAAAATAGTGGGTGCACCGACAATAGGAGGAACCTCTAGGGAGACCTGATCCAGTGGGGCTCACCAAAAACACATGATCACTTGGGGATTAATGATTCTAGGTACCTTGGTTTCAAGATAAATGAGAAACACAGAGTAATGGAAGGGTTTTGACTTTACAATGGGAATATCCTAAATTTAATTGGGTAACAATTTCAAAATCCATTCAAGCCAGATCATAATGAGGACCAGATAATTTAAGAGTAATAGGGATCTAATTGTTTTAGGGAGATAGATACCATTTTAAATGGTCCAAAAAGTCATTAAATATGCAATTTAACTCATTTGACATCTAAGGGGAGAAACTATAAAAATGAGAGAAAAATATTAATGAATCATCATTGGGTGACTCCAAAATGTGACTCACAAATAGGACTCACTGAATCCACTCTCTGTCACCACACATCGAGGCTACCTACTAACCCCACTGACTGACACCACTCACCGACACCACTCACTAACACCACTGACTGATGACACTCAATGAAACCACCAAAATTTTCTACGTACTGACAAAACATACCAACCCCACTCCCTGACACCAGTCACCAGCGCCACCTACCAACACCACTAACTGATGATACCTACAGACACCACTTAATGAAGCCACACACCAATGTCATCTACTAATGACACACACTAAAGACACGTGCTGATACCACTCCCCAACTCCACTCACTAACGCCATGCGCCGAAGCCAATCACTAACATCACCTAATTATGGAAGACAACGAAACAAATCAGTAATGACATTCACCCATTCTATTCACCAATGTGAACTAATGATAGTGAATCATCAACATGAACTACTAATAAGACCTACTGATAGCGATTCACCATCTGAAAACTATAAAATTAGAAAATTCATGAAATGAGTTATTGTGACCTCCCAAAACACCTCTAAACTAGATTTTCACAATGTAATTGACAGATTGGGTGCATGATATTACAAATCAATTATCCACACTTAAACAGAACTACCTACCATTAATAATGGTATCAAGACTCAACACTCATAGTGGGATTTTGCAATAAAAATCAATGAAAATTTACATAATGATTTCCAAACTATAATATAGAAATAAATCAATGGATTTTATTTAAAAAAACATGATTATATAAAAACCCATAATAATGAATGAAAGAGGGTGCATGAGGGATGGAATTAGAGGAGGAACACTTAATGGAGAGAGACTAAAAAATATCTACCATGATTTGATCAGCCTTGGAATACTTTTGGATGTTCCGAAAAAGGATATTAAAATATTTCATGATTTAAGAATTCAATATGGGGATAATTAATTTACTTAGAGAGTCTAAAAACGGTTTTGGGGAAAATATTAAGGTTTTTTCCTAAAAAACCTATATTTTTCATTGTTAGATAGAAAGAGATCCATAGTCAGAAAAATTGTGTTCTCCACCCATGAACTCCTCTACTAGGGTTCATGGTTTCGAATTTTTTGGTACATGGTTTTCTAAACAATGATTTATCCTTGTAAAAATCTATTATTTAGGGTTTCATGGTCTTCAATGGGTGTGTGAATGGTTTTGTAATGTCAATACCCAAACATCCATAGCCTAGAAACATGCGCAAATTAAAACTATTCACCCGAAAGAACCCGATAAAAACCCAGACCAAATATTTACAAAAAAGTAGGGTAGAGGAGTAGATAAATATTAGTAACATTATGTTATGACCTCACCTCTCTAGAAATATTATATCCCCAGAAAGCATATCACAGATATTCTATATTAGAAGATGAGGCCACTACTATCTCATTAGTGCCTCACTATCTAATGTCCCTTGAGATTGAGAACCTTGACTCTATATAAAATGGAAAAAAGGATTCTTCATCGAATGAAGTTCCATTGTATCAGAGTCAACTATCCTAAAAGTAAGATTATACAAGGAAAAACAAAGTTCAACATCAATATCACTCAATCCCAAAACATGATATGGATTATAAAGATAATTTTAAATATAAGAAACAAAGAACGTGTTATGTATTGATGTCAACTATAGAGAAAGATCAAAATCATAATCCATTATCCCAACTACACACCCACCACACAAGATCCGAAAAAACAAGGTGAAACATTCCCATTACTACCAAGACATAGATCACCAACCATAGGTGAATATTTCAAGAAATCATGGCTTCCATTTAAAAAATCCAATGTCCTTCAATGATGACCATCATACTATTTATTTTAGATTTTTGTTGTAAAATTTTTTTAATGACTCATCTGAATTTTTTGAGTAATCTCTTCGAAAAAACTAGTTTTAATTGAGGACCTTTCAACAATATTAAACAAACACTGTGGAGTCTTACATGACCTACCACACAAGACCTAAAACAGATCCATTCTAATATTAGACTAGTAACTATTTTTATATAAACAGTTAACCAATACAACATGTCCATACCATATTATTACATTGTAAAAGATTCAAGAATGAATTTTATACTAAAAAATCTATATAGATATATATCTCTACCTAGATGTCCTTCTTCAGATATTATGATAGAGTTAAATGTACCTTTGAATCCAATGCCTAAAAATGTACTCCTTAAAGTGAGAATTAAAACAAGGATCCCTATCAGAGAATCTATCAAATGGAAACCCAAAACAACTGAACTACCTATCTAACATAGTCGTTTTCCAACTCCGTAACATTTTTATTATAATTAATTGGTCAAAATTGGGCCAATTTGGTTCATGTATTGGTCAAAAACCATATTATATTGTTCTTTCTCAAAGTAAATATAATCCAAAGTAAAAATTACCCATCAACCTCATCCCACATCAATGTTAGCTGTTGAATTTTTTAAAGAATCCCCAAAGGCCTTTATTTCTCATCCTTTACAAGTTAGAAAGTATAACCGTGAAAAATAATGTAAATGTTACAATATCTAATACAAAGAAAAATGAATCATATCCATATTTCATGGAACATATATTTGGATCCTAAGTTTATATCCCACTATGAATTATGGAAATCCACCACCATATATTTTCTCATGAGTATAAGCACAACAAAATTATTTCAAAAATAATGAACACCCTCAATTAACAATGGCCACCTAGTGAAGGTCTCGACTTTATAATTAGAGTCAGTAGTGAAATGGAATTCATCATCAATATTCTATTCCGAGAAAATAATCTTGAGAATATAAGAGATCAACTAAATTATATGTAATAAAACCATAGACTATATTTCTGTAACTATAATATAACGCTATGAAAAAATTGTAATCAAGTTCCACACTTCCAAATATTATTTCATACAAAGGTTCAGTAATTTCCATCTCAACACATGAACCATTATATTTCATTTCCCTTGGGTATATTTTTTGTTGAAATAAAAGTATTTCACATACTCAACCATATTGTTTTCATAGCGATTAAAATCTTCTTGATAGAATATATAACACATGATCTTGAGGATGTAATAATCATTAATCTATTCTCTAAAATGATAATTCCACTAAGTCCAAAACACATTAATTGCAATGCTGAGTTCATGGCCAGGGGATGGGTAATTTTTCTCATGTTTCGTAATCTGATAAGATCCATAAGCAATGACATGATCAAAATGAATAAGAACACATCCCAATCCAAAACCTAATTGATTATAGAAGACAACATTACCCCACCTGACCTATAGAATAGTCAACATTGATTTTGATGTAAAAATACATTCTCTATAAACAATATAACTCTATATTTTCCACTACCAAATAAATATTAATCCCTTATAATTGAGATTAGTATTCATAAAATCCTTCATCGATAAATACATTAGTAATAAGAGATAATAGCCATCCAGACTGATGAATCAAAAAATATAAAAAGTATTTCATGGTTTCCCTAATGTCGTAATAGCATCAACCATTTTATGATCAAATAATATTTCATGTTCCAACACCTCATGTCCCAAGGACTCAAACTCCCAAATCCATAAATCACATTATGATATCTTAGTAAAAAATCATTGATTTCACAATAATTCCTTAATAATTCTCTAACAAAACACATGAAAGTCATCAAACATATAGTAAAATAAGATTTCATCCACAAATACAACCAAGAATTTATCACGTTACTCATAGAATATCATACCCATAAAAACCATAAAGGATCTATGATAATTTGTTAGACAAGGTGAAAGGATAAGATATTCGTAATGGTCAAACCTTTTCTAGAAGGCTATTTTCATTATGTTAGATTATTTAATTCTCAATTATTGATAACCAGACTGATGATAAATAATTTTTAAACTAATTTTCCACATTCAACTAGTCAAATAGATGATTAATACATTGAAACCCATTCTTATTCATCACTATAACTTGATTGTGTTTCCTATAATCATATAATCGCTTAACTATTCAAAAATAATTCTTATAATGGAGAACATGTTCTAGCCATGGTGACACACTCGAGTATATAATTCTTTTTTTAACAGATCATCCAACGATGTCATGAAGAATTTCACTTCACCTAGTTCGATATTATAAGATGATACAAATACTGTATAATAATCTAGAACTAAATCAATATAATACAATACATTCTTCAATTGTGTAAAACTATGGAATTTCAAAGGAATAAAATTAGGAATTTTTTCAAAATATAGAGGGATATCATCACATAGGGACAAGAACACCCTATAATTAGAATCCACTGATATTTATTTCCCTATATCTGGATATGAATGTCTATTTCTACTAAACATTCTATCCCATTCAACCTGAAATATATGACACAACCTGTCAGGTGTAGTAATTTAGGCCCATCGAAGATAAAATTCAAATCAAGAAATATTATCAATGACTCAATCCATCATGAAATTGAAATTAGTAATATTTTTGTTTAGAATAAGAAAATATCATGGATGTTTAATTTCATATAATGATAAAACATTAGTAGTACAATAGATAACCTTATCACTCTTCATTATAAGGGATGTAATAATATTCAACACATATGATAAAATATCCATAGGAAGATTGACCATGTTAATAAAATGCAGATATAAATGAATGAGATTCATCAGTATGAAAAAAATATTAGTCACTGGGGTATAATCTGTAGTGATGGTACCACTCTCAATTACTAGAGACATAACTGCTTCAACTAGAGACTCTTCAACTAAATTAATAAGCATTATTTAGGATTCATATTGATGTAACATCACTCATCATGAAAATTATTTTTACACAAAAATAATTTTATGTGTTGATGATCCTATACCTCTATGTGGGGTAGAAAATATATATCAATACATCAACAGATGTCCACAATGACCACATAAATTACATATTTTGGGTTCCTTGGTGAAACCCCATTTTGAATTCCCATGCTTTCCTTGATTGAAGAAATTCAATGGACCTCTTATAAGAACTAAAACATGTTTACAAAAACCCATAATTATGACATCCACCATGAGACTCATCCTGATATGACATAATTTTATGGGTACATACACAAATAACTCTAGGAAAAAAAATAACTCCTGCCATCCCTAAAATAACATCTAGGTCAAGTAAATAATAAAATACTTATATGAAATTTCATAATAATATGATATATTCATCCTAAAAAAATAATAAATACCATCTAATATAAGTAAAATCTTGATGTATTAGTTATTAATATTTTCATTTGATAGAATCTTAGGTGAAACTATACATGCAATTAAAATAAGTTTTCATATTCTTCTATGGTCTTGTCATACTACTAGACTCAGTTAATCTTCATATCCTAATCTAGAAATATAAACTAAAAATATAACTTTTATGTGAAAATAAACTTGTTGTCCATCAACATTACACCCTCATACTACTTCACTCTACCCGTAAAATTCAAACATCACCAGCTATGTCCTTCTATCTTGATATTGGCACATTTCACCTCAATAAAATCAATAATTTCATTAAACTCTAAAAGAAACTGTATCTTTCTTGAACCATCCCTAAAACCCTTTAGTATTATTTTATACTTATAAAATTCATGGATTTTATCAATGGAACATTTGAGCTTGATTCTGAAACTCATACCTCTGAGGTTCAGTGTATGGATCCTGAATGTGAAAGGGTGCATGTTCTTTTCTCTATATCTTGGATGGATTGAACAACAATATCAACATGGATCTTGTACCACTTTAGGATTTGGTCACAATGGGTTTTTAGTAGATTCCCATTATAATCTATTCATATTTATTTCCAGGGGAATGATGCTACACAACATAAAAAAGAAATATTTAATACATAAAGAGGTTACTCAAATAAACAACTCAACCTAACAAACTAAGAGATTGACACTATCAGATAATAAAACAAGATTTTTATAACAATAAATCCAAATAATAATTTGGGAAAATAAAAAACTATTAAATATGCATATAAAAAACCAATATTCGCGACTTAAGAATCATTATGATGTAATTTTTCTAGGATCTCACAAAAAACTACCTCTAATTTCGTAACCAGATACTCCAAAATACATACTAACATTAGTGAAAATTATTTACATGCATCCTATAATACAAAATTTTAATGAACTAGCTAGGTTACCCATGTATCTTAATGACCAAGTCAAAACCAACATAATCTGAATGTCATTCATGATCCCCACTTTTTATTTAATATAACTAGGAATAATCGAAGATAAAAGAGGGAAATGTGTTTATAAAAAATATTATAAGATAAATATATATATCTTAATGATCAAAAATACATATGGAGAATATACTAGAAACCAAATATGTATATAGAAAATTATTAATATTACATCATCAATTAATCTGAATATGAAAAATATAAAAACTAGACATCCTGGTGGTATCAGCACTCCAATACAAAACAGTAAAAATATCCACCTCCTTGAAGAGGTGCTTTCATTTTTCTCTATCATGGTAGAATAAAATATAAAATCTCCCAATTTAAAATGTAGGATGAGATATAAAAATACATGTTCAGTTTCACAATGTTTTACATAATAATATTCCATAATAAAAAAAAAACCATGCATTCAATTTAAATAAAATAAGGCATGAAATAATATTCATTTTTAATATTTAAAATGAATCCTTATTCATTTCAAATGATGAAAAATATTTCAAACATGGATTAAAGAATTTCAATATGTTAATTGGTTTTTTAATTAATTTTGAATTAGTAAATTAGTTACAAAATAAAAAGTATTTTTGATCATAATAGTCATAATAAGAGACACGGTCTACTTCCATATGGAATGACAACTTTTAGTTATAGGATTCTACATCTCTCAGATTTAAAATCATGGAAATATATGTATACATGTCCCTTGGGATAGGTCCATTTAAAACCCATTAAAATCTCATTGAGGAAAGGATATATCTACTTTGGTTTTATATAGAGTCGTCACCCTCTATATGTTATATGGTATTATTGTCATAGCACGATGGTGCCAAATAAACCAATAACTACCTAGTATCTCATGTTCTTAATCATTAATATAAAAATTGAAAATTGATCCATTTTAAATAAATAATCATTTATAATATAAATTTCCCAAATTTCCATTTTAATATTCTAACTATTTTTCAAAACAAAACCATAGGTTTTTAATTAGTTATCTCATTTTCAAAAAAACGAAAATTAAATTTTTATAAATTCAATATAATCCATATTTAACAAAATCAACTCTAAAATCATTTTTTTAATTTCCATAAAACTCCATATATTGAAAAATTTACTATTCCATTAGCATTAGTGGTTTTTACAAAATTACTTTCCAAATCAAATCAAAATCCAAATTCTCATCCAATTCATATTTCACTTACAATTTAAATGAATTTCAAAAAATACTAAATTCATGGTTTAATCAATTAAAAAATCATAACAAAACCATTGAAATTTAATCACTATATCAAAATTCAATACCCTCTATGAGATTTTACAATGATGAATGATGGAAATAGTGATCATTAAGTCCACCCTAGATTCATGAAGGATATCATTATTTTTTAGATTCATCATATATTTTATTATCTATAAAACCATATATAGTAATGAATGATAGGTAGAAGGTCAAGGAACAGGGTGAGAAACACTTACCAGTGAGGTGTAAAATGAGATCCACCACAATTTGATCACCATATGAATAGATTTTTAGAAGAAAAGGGTTACTAAAATAATATAATAATTTTAAATTATTTATAGGTTTAATTAATGTCTATATAATTTATAAATGTGTATTCAAGAATTTTAAAAATAGTATTCATATCAAATAGGTCCCAATTAAAGGACCCAAGCCATTCTCTCTTGAGAATGGTGATAAATTTTTTTATCATTGAACACTTATTGATTATCATTTGATATATATCTATCTATATTTAAATGTTGGAATATGGTATAAAGTATATATCCTAATAATTTCACAATATAATGATGGAATATTTATTTTAATTCATGATTATTTTCCATGAGATTTTTATATAAATGTTATTTACAATATAGAAATATTACATATTATTGCTTAAAACTATCTTATAAAGAAGGTCAATGTAAATTTTCCTTTTATCTATTTATAGTGTAAAAAATTATGGGGGAAATTAATTAAATTTTATGGGGTGAGATGGATAACTTAAAAAACTAATAAATATATAATTAATTTCAAGATCCTAAATAGATGATAAAACATGATTATTTATTATTATCATATAAATAATTCCATGGAACATGAATAATTTTCCATAATCTAAGATAATAAGACATTAATTCTAAAAAAAAGAAATCATATACCATATTAGAATCATGTGTAAACATGGTACAATAAAAATTAATCATGGAAAATAGAAGTATGAATGAAGATATAGAATGACATGATAATAACATATAATAGTAAAATATAGTAGTAACATAGTTGTATAAATCATAAAATAGTGGATGAGGAATACTTATATGATTTCTATAAAATGATGTATAATGTTTCAAAACGTAATACCTATAAAAGTTTTGTAGAAGTCTTCAATGCAAGATTCTGATACGTGTAGTGTATAAGAAATAACTACCCATTTCACAAAAACATTGAAGATTAATATTTACTACAAGATTCCAAAAAATATAGTCACATATGATTCACTTCCCCATTTCTATAAACATAGTGGAACAAGCCTCAATTAATGATTCAAACTGTTATCTCAAAGGATATGAATCATTTTCCAATTATTTGGATGGACGTTTATAACTGACTAATAAATCATTCATATATATCTATTCCACTTCAAAAAATTCATTAAACACTCCATAATGATAATGGTATCATTTTAGAATAAAACTAAAATATGTTTCTCCTAATTATATTGTACTTTATTAATAATTTTAATCCAATGGTTATTTATGAAATTATTTAAGATTATTTTTGGCATAGTTAGATTAGATGATAAAACATGACCATATCATAATTATTTGATTATTATGATTTGTAAGGTCTATTTTTTGAAATAATTTCACAATTTTAGATGAATAGTGATTTTTTAGATATATTAATTGTTTTTTCATATTTTTAATTATGATTAATAAATATTAATGAATTAACATGAAAAATATTATCAAATTCCTTGTAGATGTGGTAGTCTGCACATTACATGGCCATCATTTTCATTTATCAGTTAATGAGATGTGATGAACATGGATAATAATGTCTATATTAATTATCAAAATTATATTATATTTTTGTTAATTATTATTCTATTTTAACCTAATTGTATGAAGAGATGGGATGTAGGGAAAAACCAAATTTGTGGCTTCCAAGAGATGGTTACCCACATAACACTTGTATGATGGCTTCATTTTCATTAAGGGAATAGGGGGATGATGGTTAATTATTATTTATTTAGAAATATAAAATTATTAATGTAAAAATAATTAATACATTAAATTATAATTATAATAGTATATTTTTGTTAATAAGAATGAAAACTAAATAAGTTAGAGAAAACAAATATTCATTCTCAGGAATTATAATTTCAATTATAAAAATCCATTGAAATTGAGGTCTAATTCCATCAACATGTAAATAGAATCTATATAAAACTGAATAAGATACATTGGGATGGAAAATGGAATCATTTCAATGTTAATAATTATTTCTAGGGTTGCATGGAAGGTGTGGTGAGATGACTATTTTATAATGAGTTTGAATGGAAATTCTATAAATATTTCAATTTTATATAAGTGTGCACATTATTAACATATTTGTAGAATCGAAATTATAAATTACTATAGTTGGGAATGATATATGTTCAATAATTTTTTTAAAATTAATTTTAACATTTGTATTCAATAAATTATATGTTCATTACTATTAAAATTCCCACTTCTACCATTTACAGATTTACCCTGGTAGGTAACTTTTACATAATTAATTAATTATTATTTACTAAAAAGAAAATAAAACATATTAAAAAAAATTACCAACTAATAAAAAATATTAAATATATTTTATCCTAATAATTATATATGTATAAGAAAAATAAAATTTAATATTAGTATATTTAATGTAGTAAACATCAATTTGAGAGAAAAACTATTTTTATTATTAAAAATTATATGTAGGGAAAAATTATCATTTGTATAAATTTAAATGTTATAATTTTTTTATTATAAAAAATATAACTTATATTCATTTCATTAAAATAAAAAACTCAATTTTTTAGAGTCAAATAATATTAAAACTTAGGCAGTAGTAGATTCTCTTATTATAAAATATCTATTTATTAGATATGAAGATGTTTTTATAATACATAAAAGTATATAAAAAAGAATATTATTATGAAATAACACATATTTTAATATAAAAAATGTTCAATTTGGTTTTAAGTTAAACATAGTTGAGGATATAGTAATAAAATAATATTAATTCTATATGATTGTATTTTCCTATTCATAAAAAAAACATATAAATTAGAAATATTTAGGGAAAGGACCATATGAAATTGTTTGTCGGAGTGGATACTCAATAGGGGGTGAATTGAGTTCCAATTAAAATTTCTGTTAAAATATTTTCTATTAAAATATCCTAATTTATAAAACAAGTTAAACTATAGTGAATTTATACAGATTGTAAATGTTCACTTAGCTTCTAAAAGATTGATTAGGTCTCAGCTAATTTAACCACAAGATTAAACTAACTTTTGAATGTAACCTACTGATTTAAAATTAGTGTAAACACTTTCTAATTTAACTATCAAAGTAACTTTAAAATGAATTTTTTATTTAAAAGTAACAACAGTAGAATATAAAAGATATATGTAGTATACTTTAAACTTAAACTAAAAAATGCACAGCAGATACAACAAGAGGTTCAGTCTTAACCTGAGACTTAGTCCTCTCAAATTTATATAAATTTGATCCACACCCTACATCGGGGTTAACAATAGTTTAAAAAACTGTCCATGCCACATAGGGACCTCTACCACAGTTCTTCGTGGGAAACGAAACAAAGACCAGGCCACACAAGGACCTCTTCCATAGTTGTCATGGGTAAACAAGAGTTAAGAGTTTTGGAGTGAGGATTTTGATATCCTCCAGTTCAGTGCAGGAGACAGTGTGTGTGTGTAATATATACAAAGTAAACCATACTGCTCGAAAGTAAATATACACATCACTTAGAGAGAAAAGATAACAGTTTAGAAAGCTCTAGTGATTTGCAATGCAGCTCTGGACTCATTGGATTCAGCAGAAATGATCTTGAGTCCTTTGGTTTTTCTGTTGAAAAACAGAGTGTCTTAGTTCAGCTTGTGTTCTACAGAAGTGAAGGTGTTCTCTTGTCTTCAATTCCTACAGTAGTGTAGGATTTCATGTGTTGGAACTTCTTTGAGGATCGTTCAATGTCTTCTTCACTTGTTCTTTTGTTCAGAACAGAGCACTTCGCATGTGTTGTAGACTGTATGTCGAGGCGACTTCTTCTCTCTACTGCAGCTGAGACTTCTTTTTGTTCCATGAGCACCGGAAATCGGAATTAATCCCTTTACATAAGTACAAGGTACAGTTTCTTGACATGCCAAAAACTATCATTAAATAATATTAATTTCATTAAAAACATCAAATATGACCGTTAGCAATATTTAAATAATATTAACAAAAAGGTTAAGAAAAAGTGTCATAGTTTGTTGTGTAAATGGTGTCTTCTTCACGGTATGTATTTCACAATGTCTGATTCACGGTTTGTCCTTCACGGTGTCTGAGTCATGTTTTGTCCTTCACAGTGTGTTCTTCACGGTGTCTAAGTCACGGTTTGTCCTTCACGGTGTCTGAGTCACAGTTTGTTCTTCATGGTGTCTGAGTCACGGTTTGTCCTTTATGGTGTGTTCTTCATAATGTTTGAGTCACAGTTTGTCCTTCACGATGTGTTCATCATGGTGTTAGGCTTACTATCACGGTGTGTTGAGACTTAGACTTCACGGTTTCTACTTCACTGTGTCTGTGTCTTGCACACAGTCTGTCTTACTATGTCAAACATCACAATGTCTTGATACTTAGCCAAATAACTGTATTTAAACTTAAATAGTAATATGCATAGTATGAATTAAGCTTAACCATTATAAGATAATATAACATGACACATAAATACAGAGGATTGATAAGATATGTAAATATTAATGATATTAATTAATAGTAATAAGATTTGTGAATATTAATGAGAGTAATGAACAGTAATAAGATTTGTAAGCATTAAAACATGATTAATACATGAGGATTCCAAAAATATCCCCCTTTTTGATGATCACAAATCATATATAAATAAGAGACAAATGAGATGAAACTATATAGAATAACAATAGATAAAATAAGTCCAAAACTTCATACTTTTTCTCCCCATTTTTGGATTATCAAAAAGTACAAAGAATGGAGAGAAACATTGCAGTTATCATTAAAACACGTTCAGAATACATGATTCAAAATAAGTAGAAAAACAAAAACGTCCCCATCAAAAAGAAATTAGTCACTTGACTCTTCAGGGATCGGCCCTTGACTTGCCTTTATCAGTAGTAGGAGCTGATGCTGATGTAGAAGAAGGCATAGATGTGGTAGAAATAGATGGTAAGGGTAGACCATAAAAAATGGAGGGAACCAAAGATGGTGCAGTAGAAGATCTAGTCTGTGGTTGGTCAATAATGACTGGCCGGATTTGAGATATATCTTGACTGACTGACATGGAAGTTGAGGCTAAGGCAGGTATACCAGGTCTAAGAGGTGCACCAGCTGGAGAAACGATAGCAGTACTCTGCACATGAAGATACAACTTTAAAAGATTTATGAAATCAGTAATTATTTCTCCACTATATTGCATAGCCTTCTCGAAATCTTCCTTATTCTCCAAGAATTTGTCCATCAATCTGGTGAACTCTGTTAGCTTTTGAACTTGAGCTTTAAAAGCTTGAGTCACTGGAGGGATTCTCAAATTCTGCACAAGATATCTAAAGTGATCTGTTATATCACTTTTAGAGAAAATTTGGTTGAGATAGAAATCAATCTTCTTGGTGATAACTTGTTGATAATCATTGGAAATCTTTGAATTAATTCTAACAAAGTCCAATGCTCGATCACCATTCTTAACCACTTCTGACAAAGAAGACAGATCCAAGCCACTGAAGGCATTCCGAAGTTCTTCCTTGATTATGGATCTCAGTAGAGAATCATCCAAAGGAAGAACAGAAGGTTAGACAGAAGCAGGAGAAGCTTTTACAGCTATGGATAGAACTTTGAGCTGTTTCAAAACTTTTTACAGGCATCTAGTATACTCATCTATGAGCTTATTCAGATTTTCCACAAGATCTCTCATGCGTTGCAGCATCTAGGTGTGTCTTGTTCCAATATTCTCATCAAAAGATAGCAGATAAGGATGAACTTGAGACACAATCTCTCTAGAAAGGATGGAATCAGTTGGTTCAGGAGAAGCATCAACATGTACAGGGGCAGAAACATGAGCAGGCTTTTATCTCAAAGACAACTCATTCTGCAAGTCTGCTACCATACTTGGTTGAATATACCAAATAATATTTTCGAAGAGAATCGATGCATCTTGTTGACTCAGTTGAGTCACTGGACAAGGATGAGAGGATATAATCTTCTCAAATCCAGCTAAAAGAGTCTCTCCAAAGCCTTTCAGATCATCTTTAGTTACAAAAGATTGTTGATCAGGTAAGGGAGCAGGAAGAGGTATAGGTTCTGGTTATGATCTTGGTTAAGGTTCAGGTTGGGGCTCTGGTTCTAGTTTAGGTTCAGGGTGAGCTGTTGACTTCAGTAGAAACATAGAAGAGATATCCATTCCAGTTGTAGTCACTTTATGATACTCATTCACATCATAAAATCTTGGGAAAACATATCGATTGTACACGGAGTGTGACTCATCACCAGGTTCAGATTCAGATTCAGATTCATCAGAATCAGCTGGACTAGTCTCAAGATTTTGAGGTTCCTCCCCCTCAAATTGTGTTTCCATTTCAGATACTATAGGCTTAGAAACATGATCAAGATCCACAGGATCAGTTCTGATCTCTTAAATGATTTCATGACTTGACAACTAGAAGTCAAGTTGCACCCTCTCTTCAGCGGAGGGAATTATCTCAGGAACTGACTGTTCCATAGATAGTGCTTTCAGATTGGCTTGCTTCTCAATAGGTAGTTCTTCTACACCAGCAGACTCTTCCATGGATTTTTGCTCTGATTCTGTTACTACAGAATCTCTTACATCCTTAGATTGGATATCCAGATTAACAACTTCTCTATAAGCAGGAGCTTCTTCCTCACTAAGAACAACTGAAGGATCTACAATCCTTTACTTTTCATCCACAAATTCATCTCTATGAGGTATTTCAGCAGGAACAACAGCAAGAAAAACAGTCCTTTATTTTTCAATAGGAGTTGATTACATTGGAGGTATTCCAGCTTCTTCCCTAAGTGATACATCAGCTGCCACTTCCTCTTCTTCTTCAGCATCTGAGTATTCAGACACTTCATCTGGTTCCAAACCAGGATCAATAACATTCTTTGGCCTTCTTGGATAATCAACAGGATAATACTTCTTATACAATTGATCATCATCCTAAACCCATTGCTTCTTTCAGGGGTTCTAGTTAATTTTCATCCTTCTGATTATAGGCTTGGATAGGCAGAACACAAAATCTTCTAGCTTCTATTCATTCGGTCCAACAACTCCTTTTGAAACTAGTATGGATGAAATTACCCTTGATTAAAACATGGAGGTGGATTTGGAAGTGAATTTAATCAGCTCGCATATATGGTTAATGACATACTTGAAAAGATTGATCTTATGGAATTTCCTCAACAGGGGAATCAGGAACACATCCTGATACTTCATCACATCAAAATCTCATTTTCTTGGACTAATCAAATTCTAAACAAATTTGAATAGTTGTCGAGTTTCTCCATCTAGCTCTGCAGCTATAGCGCTTCGCTTAGTGCCATTACCAGTTAAGGTTTCCAAGGCATTTTCTAGATCAAATGTGTCAGATGATGGAGGAGGGTCTCTCTGGTAGTCATCACAAATTCCATCATGACAAATCCTTAGGCATGTAGCCCATATCCTTGAAGTGAAAGAACATTTCTGACCCTTGATCCAGCTGGTCACCATGAAACTTTCTCCAACATCAAAAGAAAACATTACAAATTGGTAAAACTGAGATACCAACCCCAGATAAATCAGCCTATCTTTTCAAGAGAACCATTAAAACCACCTTTGTTCTCTTAAGATTTTCAAGACCAAAGACTTACTAGACAACAGCCACTCAGGGAAAATCTCTTTTTTCAGGTACAATAGTACATTTAACAAGGTTCAAATTTAGAGGTCCTTTAGGAGATATCCTTTTATCTATCTTCTTCTTCTTGGAACTATGCTTCTCAGGTGTAGATGAAGACGGACGCTTCATCCTTGGCATCTACTGAAGGTTCGGGCGAGAGAGAATAAGAGGTTCGCAAGGTATAGAGGGTTCGAGAGAGAGAGAGAAAGAGAGATTTCAGGTGAGAGATCAGGTGAAACCTTTATGTTTTATCATTTGGGAATGTAAAACGTCATAAAAAACATGGGAAATAAAATAGCGGTGAAATAAAAATTACCGCGATATGGGTTAAAAATAAACGCATAAATAATCTTCACGGTGAGATCGTGAGTAGGCATTATGGTGCGATGAAAAACAGTCATCACAGTGAGATAGTGACCATTCTGTGCAGTCATGGTGAGACAGTGAACATTCTATGCAAGCACAGTGAGATAGTGAGTGAACTGTTCTGTCATAGTGAGACAATTAAGTGACATACTGTGAACAAAATGTGTTAACGGTGAGACCGTAAGCATGAAGCAGTAACTGTAAAATAGTGACCATGAAACCGTAAAGTAAAATACATTAAAGTATTAAACATTAAGATTAATAAGATATCTATTTATGATTAGTCATACCAAGATCATGTATGATGTAGTCTAATCTCTCAAAATTTAATGGTTTAGTGAATATATCAGCAAGTTGATATTTAGTACCAATGAATTCTAAAGTGATATAGCCTTTTTGGTAATGATCCCTCAAAAAGTGATGTCTTACATCAATATGTTTTGTCATATAATGTGAAACATGATTATTTGAAATATTAATAGCACTTGTGTTATCACAATTTATTGGGACATGTCTGAATTGATATCCATAGTCTAGTAATGTGTGTTTCATCCCCAAAATTTGTGCACAATAACTTCCAGTATCTATTTATTCAGCTTCTGTAGTAGATAATGCAAAAAAAATTTGTTTCTTACTACACCATGATATCAGTGACTTTCCTAAAAGGTGACAAGTTCTAAAGGTGCTTTTTCTATCTAACTTTCATCCAGCAAAATCAGCATCAGAATAACTAACTAATTCAAATGATTTTCCTTTGGGATAGAATAGTCCTAAATTGGGAGTATGCTTGAGGTATTTGAAAATTCTCTTTACATAATTTAAATGCTACTCTTTAGGATTTTCTTGAAAAGGAGCACACATACACTCACTAAACATAATATCAGGAAGACTAGCAGTCAAGTAGAGTATACTTCTAATCATTCCCCTATAAGTTGTTTGATCAACAGATTTACCATCCTCATCAAGATCCAACTTACAGGTGTTACTCATAGGAGTGTCACTACATTTAGTGCTATCCAATCCAAAACATTTTAAAGGATCTCTAGTATATTTAAATCTAGTTAAAATAATTCCATCTTTATTTTGAAATATTTTAAATCCACGAATGAATTTAAGTTCACCCATTAAGCTCAATTCAAATTTGTTTTGCATCATTTTAGAAAAATATGTACATAATTTAGTTTTTTAAGATCCAAAAATAATATCATCTACATAAATTTGTACACCTAAAACATCATTATAAATATGTTTTATAAAAAAAGTAGGATCAACTATACCATTTGTAAAACCTTTGTAAATTAGAAAGGTACTTAATCTATCATACCAAGATCTTGGAGCATGTTTTAAACCATATAAATCTTTTGATAATTTGAAAATATGATTTGGAAAATGAGGGTTTGAAAATATAGGTGGTTGTTCAACAAAAAAATCCTCAACAATATATCTACTTAAGAATGCACTCTTGACATCCATTTGATATAGTTTGAAATTTAGATGTGTAGCATATGCAAGTAAAATCCTAATGGTTTATAATCTGGATACTGGAGAAAAAGTCTCCTCATAGTTAGTTCCTTATTCTTGACTATAGCCTTGTGCAACTAATCTACCCTTTTTTCTAACTATATTTCGAGATTCATTTACTTTATTTCTAAACACCCATTTAGTGCCTATGGTGAAAGTGTCTTTAGGTATTTCTACTAGTTTCCAAACATTATTTCTTTCAAACTGATTGAGTTCTTCTTTCATATAAATTACCCAAAATTCATCATTAATAAAATCATCAATGTTTTTAGGTTCAAGCTGTGACCAGAAGGCTTGGTGTTCAACCTGATATCTAAGAGAAGCTCTAGTCTGTGTCCCTCTATCAAGATTACCAACAACAACATCTAAATGATGATTATTTAGAATTCTAGTTGATCTAGTAAAGGTAGGACTATAAATTTCAGGTTCATCTATATGTTCGGGTTCATTAGGATAAGATTCTGAAATATTTCCAGAACTGGTTGTCTTTACATCAGGTTCATTGATTTTATCATTAAGGTTCAGAACAGATAAATCTTCTTCAAGATTTTCAAGAGATGACTTGGGCTCATGTGGATCAGTTTCATCAAATTTGATGTGAACAGATTATTCCACAAATTTGGTTATTTTATTAAAGACTCTATAGGTTTTTCTAGTTAAAGAATAACCAATAAAAATCCCTTCATCACTCTTAGATGAAAACTTGTCAAGATTTTACATTGTATTAAGAATAAAAACTTTACAGCCAAAGACTCTAAAGTAACTAACTTTGGGTTTTCTATTGTTCCATAACTCATATGGAGTATTCTTGAGAAAAGGTCATATCAAGACTCTATTAAAAATATAACATGCTGTACTCAAAGCCTCAGCCGAAAAATAAATAGGCAGGTCATATTCATTAAGCATGGTTCTAGCAAATTCTTTAAGGGTTCAATTTCTTCTTTCTACTAAACCATTCTGTTGAGGTGCCCTATGGGAAGAAAAGTTGTGACTATAGACATTGTGTGAGAAATAAGATTCAAACTCTTTATTTTCAATCTCATGACCATGATCACTTCTTAGGGTCTTAATATTAAGTCCACTAAGGTTTTCTATAGACTTGTAGTATCTAATAAAGTAAGAACAGGCTTCAATTTTGTGAGCTAAGAAGTATACCCAAGTATGTCTAGAAAATTAATCTACTAAGATATAGAAATAGTGCTTCCCATTTAAACTAGAAACTCTAGAAGGTCCAAACAAGTCCATGTGAACCAACTTGAGAGGTTGAGAAGTTGAAACTTCTTTCTCTGATTTGAAAGAGATTTTGTGTTGTTTTCCCTTTTGACATGGATTGCACACTTTTTCATTTGGGAACTCTAGTTTGGGTATGTCTCTAACTAAGTTCTTCCTAGTAAATTTTCTAAGTGAATAGATGTTGCAGTGTCCTAATCTTCTAGTCCATAACCAATACTCTTTATGAAAATCATTTAAACAAGTAATATTTTGTTTAGCTAAAGAATTCATATCAAAGGCATAAATATTCTCATTTCTCAAAGCAGAAAATACTAAAACATTTTTAAAATTAAAAACATTACAAGAATCATTTTCAAACTTGAAATTAAAAGCATCATCACACAATTGGGAAATACATAACAGATTATATTTAAGTATATCAACAAATAAAACTTTAGAAATCAAAAACTGAATCAGTGTTACCATTTTGGCCAAAGCCGATGATCTTTCCTTTAGAATTGTCACCAAAGGTGACATAGCCTCCATCAACCATTATTAGACTTTTAAAGCATGATTAATCTCCAGAAATATGCCTTGAACATCCACTATCAAAGTACCATATCTTCTTATGGGAACTCTTCAAGTAGGTTTCCTACAAAATATATTTAGTTAGAAAATGATTTTGGTACCCATATCTTCTTGGGTCCAGATATGTTAGAAATCAATGATTTTGGTACCCAAATTTTCCTTATGGGTCTCATATAATTTGAGTCAAAAGATTTTTAAAGATAAAATCTATTTTATCTATAACTATGTGAGTAACTAGTCGAATCAAATGAATTTCCTTAACATGAACTAGAAGAATTTTGTCCAAATTTGGGAGTAAATTTAGTTTTAGTAAACTGTGTTTTTCCAGGTTGATAACCTATTCTAGTAGCATATTTTGGTGCAACTTTCTTTCCTAGAATTTGAGTTAGAGTGTCTTTTCCATTTATGAATTTCTCTAAGTTCTTTCTATGTTTCTCATTTGACATTTTCAGTTTAGTGTTTTCCTTTAACAGTTGAGAATATTTCTCTTTTTCAATAGTAAGTTCGGTTTTAACAGTTGTAGTGGGAGCATGCTATTTATTCAATGATTTGTATTTATCCTTAAGTTCATTGCATGTCTCTTCCAACATATTATAGTATTAAAATAATTCCTCACTAATCATGTTTTCAGAATCCAAATTAGATTCAGTTCCAGAATAATAGGAATTTAAAGCAGGAGTATTTAGGATTACCTCAGATGTGTTTTTCATGAAACACATATTGGAACGATTCTTTTCAGAATCAGACATTTCAGATTCACTTGTGCTATCTTCAGAAGCACTCCAGGTAGCCTTCATATATTTCTTGTACTTACTGTCCTTGTAATCATATTTCTTTTTGAATTTTAGCTTTGGGAAGTCTACTTTAATGTGTCCTTTTCTTTTGCACTCGTGGCAAAAAAAACTTCATCACTTTTATCTGGCTTTTTCCAGTCCTTCATCCAATGTACCTTATTGTCATACATTCCCTATTAATTTGATTTTCTGAAAAATTTCTTCTTCCTATAAAATTTCATAAACCTTCTGGCTATCTGATCCATTTTAGCATCACTATCAGAGTCTGAGCTTTCACTTGTTGAACTGTCAGTTGGTATTTGAGCTTTTTCTTTGTCCTTTCTCCTTTCTCCTTGAAGAAGTAGTCTTGAAATCCACTGATTTAATTTTTGGTTCGTCATCTTCCTCTTTATTCACCTTGAGTTATTCCTCATACATTATAAGATTACCAATGATTTTTTTGATAGATAGGGCATAAATTTCACACGACTATCTTATTGAAACAGATGTGCCACTCCATCGATCTAGAAAACATCTCAGTATCCTCATAATTTGTTTCTTTTTCAGGGACAAACTTTCCAAGTGAATTCATTGTATTGGCTATCTCATTGAACCTGAGATACATATCAGAAATAGGTTCATCAGTCTTCATTTTAAAATTGTCATATTTAATAGTATATATATTCAATATCATTTCTTTAACATTGGTTGTTCCCTCAGGAGAAAAACCTAAAGTATCCCAAATTTCATGAGCAGTTTTGCAAGAAGATATTCTATTAAATTCCTCATCTCCTAATGTGCAATACAAATAATTCATAGATTTACAGTTATTATTTTAAGCTACTCTAGTAGGTTCATCCCAAGTTGTTCTTTCAGTTTCTGGAATTTTATATTGAGATTCTATAGCAGTCTAGATATCAAAACCCATGCTTTCCAAATGAATTTTCATTTTAATTTTCCACTGGGCATAATTTGTACCATTAAGGAAAGGTGGCTGGTTAGTAGCTTCACCCTCTAGTCTACTCTCCACATCTATATTTTAGAAAGTAAAATTAATGAGTTAAAATTTAGAACTAATAGAAATTTAAGATCATTAAAGATGTAACTAAAATCACAGTGGAAAAACATAGTGTTTTGAAAACATGTATAAATAAAAACAAACTTTGATACCAAATGTTGGTCATAGTGGATACTCAAGAGGGGGTGAATTGAGTTATAATTAAAAATTTTGTTAAAATATTTTCTATTAAAATCCCCCAATTTATAATACAAGTTAAACTGTAGTGAATTTATACAGATTGTAAATGTTCACTTAGCTTCTCAAAGATTGATTAGGTCTCAGTTAATTTAACCACAATATTAAACTAAATTTTGAAAGTAACCTACTGATTGACAATAAGTGTAAACACATGCTAATTTAACATTAAAAGTAACTTTAAAATGATTTTGTATTTCAAAGTAAGAGCAGCAGAATATAAAAGATATATGTAGTAAACTTGAAACTTAAACTAAAAAATGCACAGCAGATACAACAAGAGGTTCAGTCTCAAGCCGAGACTTAGTCCTCTCAAATTTATATAGATTTGATCCACACCCTAGATTGGGGTTAAAAACAGTTTACAAAACTGTCTAGGCCACGCAGGGACCTCTACCACAGTTCTTCGTGGGAAACGAAACAGTGACCAGGCCATACAAGGACCTATTCCAAAGCTGTCGTGGGTAAACAAGAGTTAAGAGTTTTGGAGTGAGGATTTTGATATCCTCCAGTTCAGTGCAGGAGATAGTGTGTGTGTAAGATAAACATAGTACACCACACTACTCGAAGGTAAATAAAAAATCACTTAGATAGAACAGATAATAGTTTAGAAAGCTCTAGTGATTAGCAATGTAGCTCTGGACTCATTGGATTCAGCAGAAATGCTTCTGAGTCCTTCTCTGATTTTTCTGTTGAAAAAAAAGTGTCGTAGTTCAGCTTGTGTTCTACAGAAGAGAAGATGTTCTATTGACTTCAGTTCCTCCAGTAGTGTAGGATTGCATGTGTTGGAACTTCTTTGAGGATCATTCAATGACTTCTTCACTTGTTCTTTTGTTCAGTACAGAGCACTTCGCGTGTGTTGTAGAATGTATGTCGAGGCGACTTCTTCTCTCTACTGTAGCTGAGACTTCTTTTTATTCCATGAGCACCGGAAATAGGAGTGAATCCCTTTCTATAAGTACGAGGTAGGGTTTCCTGACATGCTAATAACTATCATTAAATAACATTAATTTCATTAAAAACATCAAATATGAACGTTAGAAATATTTAAATAATATTGACAAAAAGGTTAAGAAATGGTGTCACAGTTTGTTGTGTAAACGGTGTCTTCTTCATGGTATGTATTTCATGGTGTCTGAGTCACGGTTTGTCCTTCACGATGTCTGAGTCACGGTTTATCCTTCACGGTGTGTTATTCATGTTGTCTGAGTCATGGTTTGTCCTTCATGGTGTCTGAGTCACGGTTTTTCCTTCACGGTGTGTTCTTAACGGTGCCTGAGTCACGGTTTGTCCTTCACGATGTGTTATTCACGGTGTCAGGCTTACTATCACGGTGTGTTGATACTTAGACAACACGATGTCTGCTTCACTGTGTCTGTGTCTTGCACACAGTCTGTCTTACTGTGTCAAACATCATGGTGTCTTGATAGTTATCCAAATAACTGTATTTATACTTAAATAGTAATATGCATAATAGGAATTAAGCTTAACCATTATAAGATAATATTACTTGACACATAAATACAGAAGATTGATAAGATATGTAAATAATAATGAGATTAATTAACAGTAATAATATTTGTGAATGTTACTGAGATTAATGAACAATAATAATATTTGTGAGCATTAAAACATGATTAATACATGAGGAGTCCAACATAAATTATTGTAATTTATAATTAAAATGATCAAATATTTTTGAAATTAAAATAATAAAATTTATAACTTGTTCTTTTCAATTGGATTAAATATATAAATAAAAAAATCATTGAAAAAAAATTACATTTTTAAATACTAACTACATGTTATATTGTATGGTCTAAATTTAAAATTAATATTATATTAATATATTAGTTTCGATATTTTAATATATTATATTTTAATAATAATCATCAAAATTTATTTGATTTAATTTCTAAACACATTTAATAGTTATTTGTGAAAGGAAAATATTTTTTAAATATTAAATTACATTAAGTAATTATCCTATAAATTTATGAAATTATAATTGATTACAATCATTTGGTGTAATAATAATTTTATTCCACTAGTGATTTATAAACAATTATAATATAACATTGCACTTATTTATTTTGTTCTATGTGAAATGTAATGAAATCTATTTAATGATGTATTTATTTAATGACATATTTTAAAGAAATACTATATAAACAACACATAATTAACATGATATTTTTGGGTTATATTAGTACATATATAAGGTAAACCTTACATATCAATGTCTAAATTTCAAAAAATTGCCCATTTTCCCCACACAAAAATGTTACTTATAAATTTATATTTTTAGTGATCTAGTTAACTCAGAAATCTGGTTTGTGGGATTTATTATAGTTTATTCTCATTCTTAAGAAAAATAAAAAAAATTAGAATTTTTTTGATTGAAATGAAAGGATTAATAATGTTATTAATTGAAAAAAATAATGTTATTATTAATATAAACATAAAAATCCATAATAATATTTTTCATTTTTGATAGTAAATAGTTGACCTAAAAAATCTATTTAATATTTGATGAAAAAAGATAATTTCATAATTACGTACCAAATTATTCTGATGATATATCATAAAAAAATTGAAAATCATATGGTTTTCCTAGAATTTATGAGATATGATGAAAACCTTTACATAAAAAAACATCATTCCCCTGTATTTTGAAAACTATTCATTAACATTCCTCAATATCATATAAAATATATTATTTTTCGAAATTAAATGATTTATTTTATATACAATAGAATGGATTTCATTTAGTGTCCTCAAGTTATCATCCTTAAATTATCTTGTAAAATAATACATAAAATATGATCATACGATTTGATATTTCCTATATCTGATATGAGTATCATGTCATTGGTATACTCCTTTACATATAGCATTAGAGATATATATTGGAATAATAATCACCCATGTTATATTTGGATCACCCATCAATCATATTAAATATTAATGAAATATATCTAGAATAAAACTCATATAAAATTCACATTAATAAAAAAATAAAATTTTAATTTTCTTTCATTACCATATGTAATAAAACATTTGGTTATCCAAAAATGACCATGAAAAGTTTCCATTTCTTTTAAAAAACATTTTACGAATAAAAATTAAATGAATATTTATCTTAATATTATATTTCCTATTTATAATGGAATTTTTTTATATTATTGATATGAATAGTGGCTTTGATGGACGATAAATTTGGTCAGGATGTATGCATAGAGAAATCACTTTGGTAAAACTGTCAAATGACATGTTTGTTAAATGATTAAAATATTTAATTTTGAAAAAATATTAAAAAGTGAAATGTAGCTGAGAATTAATTTTAAAAATGAATGATGAATAAAATTGTAAATTCATGGATCATTTCTAATAAAATTGATATTTAGAAGATTTATTTTAAATTAATTCGTTAAAATTACTTTAAAAACAAATCTTATCATATGAGACATATAACATTGTACATTTTATAAATCCTTATTTAATAAAATTATATCATATTTATACTATCTTAGTAAACATATTCATATGTATTTTATTATTATTATTATTATTATTATTATATCATTTACTACCATGTCTTATTTATTAACAAAGATGGTAAAATTTTCATTGATGATTTGGGCACCATACGAAAAATATCCTCAAAAAAACATCTCTATATTGACCATGATAATTGAGTTAATTGTTACATTATCTATATATATTTTATAAGATTCAATATTTTTTATAGATATGTTAAATATACCTCTAAAACCAACAACATATGGTGGTCAAGAAAAAATATTCACATTATTTCATAGAGACTGAAGTTTGAATGTATTCATGAAAAGTGTTTTAATTTTTCTACTATATTTAAATGTAATAAATTAAATAAAATTTTACTCACCAAAATTACTAAATAGGATGTAAATTTAATATTTAATAATTAATAAAATACTTATGACCATTATTGATATTTGGAAATTAAACATGAATCCTATTTCTTCATGGACATGGAATTCCACACACACGCACGAGCGATGTTTTCATTTTACAATAGATATAATTGGTAAGAATCGAAGTAATATTTTATCATTACATAATTATAATAATTTCATAATAATATTGTATGTTATTTAATCACATATTTATAACAATATGTGTGATATGGTTATTGAAAATGAACACATATTCTTATGGATGTGGTGGTCCACATAGACCACATGCAATGTATTTATTTCCAAATGGATAGAAACATAGATAAAAAGGGTTTTAAATGAAAATAATTTTTTAAAAAATTTAATAATAATAAAATTCTTTTTTTTTGTTTTTAGAAAATATTTTATTCATTAAAATAAATAAATAACAATTCAATATATTATTGGTGATTTATAACATGTCCTCTTATATCACCCTTTGGATTAAATAATATGACTTATATGATTGGTCTATGGAGAAAAATAGTACCTTTATGTCATGGGATAAGATATATGATAGAGAATTGGTTTGGTGTTATACAAAATAAAATACTCAATTAATGGATGTGAATATTTTCAATTTCTAATGATATGGAAGTAGTAAAAAAATATTTTTTACGTCGGTTTTTACATTTTTAACGTCTCTTCATAAGGTGATGTCTTTAAATGTAACATTATAATTTTTATAAAATCGATTTTAATAAATGATATAAAATTCATTATTTTATGATTTTTCATTTTTTTTTAAAAATAGATTTGAAATAAAATCTTTTTAAAAAAACAATGTTACAGTGGTATTTTTTAGATCGGTCTTTTTTAAAATCGACATGAAAAATAGACTTCTTGTATTAGTTATTCAAAAAATGATGATAAATGTTATTTTAATTATATGTTTCTAAAAAAAGGCTTCAAAATTGTTTAGCATGTTGTAGATACTTTCTTAAGATTTAATTGTAGTGGAAGTAGTGCTCAATTGGAGTTACAGATCATATGTAAGGACTGTCAGAGGTTGGATATATTTTTCTCCTAAAAACGATCAAATTAGCAAACCAAATCATTGTATGAGAAAACAATTTGATATTCCTATGTAAGATTTCATGTTTTAGAATTATATGAATAATTATTCTTCATTGTAATAAAATAATGATCATTCAATGGTATGTCATTTAAGAAAACTAATCATAAAAAACCTAAATCATGGAAAAATAGTTTTGAATACCATGATGAGACCGTGGAAATAAGAAATAGAGGATTCCAGATAAAGATTAAGAGATACAATTTATTGGAATTATTATGGATGAAATAATCTTTCATTAAATTAATATATGTGTAGAATTAAAACCTATAAATTATATGGTAAAAGAAAAAGAAGTATTAATAATTTTTGGTAGTAGTCGAAACGTTTTATGTTGCCCTGTAAAAAATAGAAATTCCACATTAGAGGGATATTATAATAATATTTGAAATTATTTTTTGGATAACCATCATGAATGGATTTTAAAATTTTCATTTTTCATGTTAGTTATCACAAATATACTTTAAAAACATGCTTTTCACATCAGCTATTAATGAAATATAGTAGAAAACAAGCTTTTAATGTTGGGGTTTTTCAATAACCATTGTTAAAGGTAATTTCTCATATAAATTTTCAAACAAATAATTTCAAAAATGATAAAAACATTTATTTCATTTCTAAAGAATCGATTTTACTGGTCATGGTGGTCAAACGGAGTTACTGATCAAAAGTTATGGCCATTAGTAGCTAGAGTTCTCTAAGACATCATTTAAAGATGGTAATCTTTTGATGATCATAAATCCTGATCTATAACACTATTTGAGACCAATGAGGAGCTAGATTGATTAATGGGAAATGAAATATTTTTTTAACATTTTTTCATGTTATTTATCATAAAATAAATGATGGAACTTCCCTTTAACATTGGATACTGAAAAGATGACGTGGAAAACTAGATTTTAATGTCCATTATATTCAATTACCAATGTTACAGGGTATTTTTCATTCCAGTTTTAAAAATAATGACATAAAAAATGATAAAACTAATTTATTCCATTTTCTAATATTCTATTTGACTAGTATTGGAGGCCAAATGTAGTTATGGATCAAATGATATGGCCATCGGAAGTTGTACTTCTCTAAGACATCGTTTCAAGATGATGAATATATGATGGCCAACACTTTTGATCTGTAACTCTATTTGAGATTCAATAGTCGTCAAGAAAAAGAGTCAGAAAGAAAGTACATGTTTTCAATCATTTTTCAAGTAGGTTATCAAATAACAGACATGAAAATTTCATAAAGATCGGGTTTTTATGAAGGTTATTTAGAATCGATGTGAAAACGCCACGAACAATGATTTTTTCACATTGTTTCTTATATAACTATTGTGAAAAAGTGGTGAAAATACATTTTCATGTCGGTCCTAAAAATCGATGTGAAAATGGCGACATCAAAAATAGTTTTTTGTACTATTTTTGGAGTGAAAAAATTATATTTTACATAACTTATAATAAAATATGATGTCTTAATCTTGTGAATTTTGATAAAAAAATATATTATTTAGTATATAACAACATAAATCTCTAAATCCTATTATCCAATATGAAATAATGTATGATTATTATTAACTTCATTTAGTTGTTTCATTAAAAACACAATATACCATTTACCACGTAGATGCCTTTTTCACCATGTTTACTATTATTAATGAACAAAAATGTAATTAAATTCATTCATAAAATTGAACCATAGGATTCTAAATATTAATTACAATTACCATGATTCAATTAATATAACTAGTAAAAATTGATTTTTAATATAAATACCTAATACTAGTTGAAAATTGTTTTCGAATATAAAAAATTTTATTCAATATAATTATTTAATTATAAAATATGATAATATCATGATGAATGTGTATTTAATTTTATTCTACTAAATATAATTGATATTATTTTTCTATATAACTAAATATAATATTGAATGAGCGCGTGAATTTAGTTGATTGTTTGGAAAATATCATCATTTTCGATTAGTCGCTCAATGAAATCAATATTAAAAAATATCATTAATAATATATTATGATATGATGGTTTAAATTTATTTTTAGTTTATTCAAATAGAATTTATATTATTAAAATAAATTATTTATAATATCCATACATAAAGTTAAATATATACAATCTTATACCGAATGAATTTCATTTGAATAAAATGTCATTAATTTTTTATGTTTACAAATAAAAATTATTAAATGATTGATAATTAATTTTATTTGATATACCAAATAATTATTTAATTATAATAATTCTAAAATCAATATTAATTTAATCTTTTGTGATTGAATTATATTACAAAAATAATTTTTTTTAAAATAAATATCTTTTAGATTCATAAAACTTTACATTTATATTAAAAAATTAGTAATCAAATTATTGATAATATTAAATTATATAAAGGGAAATAATTCTTTTTAGATTTCACGTTATTTTTATTCTTATTTACACAAGTCAAGAAAAACATAATGTATAGTAACCATACTTATATAACATTATTTAATGGTTAATTAAACATGGAATCACAAATAAAACATGATATTTAATATAATATTTAATTAAAATAAATTCAAATATACTAGGGTTGTATGTTCTACCCTAATAAATAATCTTAATCCTTAATATTTTATCTTATTTATGATAATAATTGTTTAAATAAAAAAATATAAATCCTTTGATTGCAAGTCAAATCACACAATCATAAAGGGATAATCAATATAAATGTTAAGAACTAACTTTGTTGAAATCCACATGCTAAATGATTTAATGAAACATCCTTTTGAATGGAGGAGAAGGAAATTTTAAATTTCACTAAAAATAAATCATAATTATTTTTCAAAATGATTATAGCATTGAAAATAAAATAAAATATCTACATGGAGGATAGAAATAAACTTATTTAATAAGAGATACTCAAGGAGAATATGATCATAAGAATATTAGTAGCCACAAAACCATAAATAAATAAGTGGGGTAGAATAAAATAATTTCCTCAAAAATGATGTTAAAGTGAATAATTTTTTATTTCTAGATCCTTTTACAAATTTTGACTGATTTATTAAATATTACGATATGGAAGAATATAATATATAATTATAAGTTATATTATTTATTTCACAGAAATACTATCATACCATTTTATTTGATCAATTTCATATACTCTCTCAACTCTTAAACTAGGAAGTGAATATTTATGATTAATTATTCATGAAAAAACACTATAAATAAAATTTAATATATTGCATGACCTAGAAAAGGATGAAAAGTTATTCCTCATGACTATTGATATTAAACAAAATATATTTATCTAATAAAAGATAATGTAATATCCAATATGAAAAAACCTTCATTTTAAGAAATAAAACATGAATCTCTCAATCCACAATAATAAAACCATATGTACATCATAAATAATTTTATATATTACAAACCATAACACTTCTCAAAATATTCATAGTGGAATATTAATAAAAAAATAGGAATTATTTGATCACATATTCATCCAATATGAACATAACTGTTATATTCAAATATCATTAATCACTCCAAAAGTAAAATAACAAATAATTATATGTCATAACTATATAATGTTCCAAATATTCTTATATTTTTCATAAATAAATAGAATTAAAATAAATCCATATTAAAATTCTTTATTCTTCCATAATATAATTAAAAAATTATTTTACAAATAAAATTCCTTCTTAGATAATAATTTTTCTATTAAAAATAAATATACAAATTTCTAAAAATAGTAATATTATTCAAATAAAAAAATTATTCAATGAGTCAATTTTTATTCATGTTGTTCTCTATGTGACTTTTCCTGTGTTCCAAAAATGTAATAACCCCTTTATACCAACAATCTATAACTTTATCAAAGTCAATGATCATATTATCCATAATGTAAATCAATATCGTTCAATATTTTTCCATAATATATAAAATAAATAATCATAAACTAATTTTTTTTAAAATAACAAATGTTAGTAAAAATTGTTTCACATACCTTGAATATTTATTAATACAAATTAATTGTATGCCAATGTACTCCAATATGATAAAACATATTATAGCTTATCTTTTTCTCTAAGGTTATAATCAACTACATAATTATTAGAAATTATGGAATATAAAACTATTAATATACCACATTTGAATCATCATAATCACTAATGTCATCTAAATAATTACACAGATACCAAATATAATGGCATATATCATAAAAAAACCATAACTACCTAATTCTGTTAAATTTATTTCACTTTCTTATAATTCAATAGTAGTTTCGTATAATTATTTAGATATTTAAGTAAAACACTACATAATGAAGAGAACATTTTTAAAATGTACCATTTTTTCCAATTTTGTTCCCAAAATGATTTGGTTTGATTTTTCATAAATATGTTAATATATGTTTATAGAGTATGTTTTTTTTGGATAAACAATGAGGTGATTGAGTATATATTTTATTCCTAGTGTATAGAAAAATTTTCATTTCATATAGTGATTTACATATCATCAATGGTCCAAATATTAATAAAATATCCCTGATTCCTAAATGATTTTTTAAATGAAGAAGTTCTTGGAACTTGGTAGATATGAGCATGACGTTAATAGTGAATGTCTATAATAATTAGATGTATAATTTTTTATAAGAATGAAATATTTTATAGATGATCATTTTATAATTTCATATAGTTGATATTATTTGAACTTTTGTCAATGATGTTGTGATTGGATATTTAATGAGTGGAAAAAACATTTAAATTTAATTTGATGGAATGATTGTTGATTATTACCATATAGGACTACTTAATAAAAAAATAAAAAGGGTGAAACATGTATATATATTTTTTTTAGAAAAATTAAGGAATTTACACTGAAAGGAAAATATTATGTTATATAAGTTGGATAAAATTTTTATTTATAATTAAAATGTTTAGATAATGATCTAAAAAAATATTCCTTTGAAAGGATATTAAAAATATCAATTATATGAGGAACTTTGGTGTCATTGGACTAATAATTACAAAGAAAATAGATTGGAAACTGTTTACCGCATTTGATTGTGGCCTCGTAATGAACTAGAATAAAATAATTACACTGAAACGACTCATAATAGATAATTTTGATTGGGAAATCAATGTCTTACCATATAGAAATTCATGGATCCATCAAAAATTTGTTTCCTAAAAAATTTGATCAAAAAAATAGTTTATTGTAAAGAATATATTATTGAATCTATAAAACAGTGAAATAGGATGGTGTACTGGAAAAATTCTATAAAATAGAGGAGTTAATATGTTGACATAATTTTCAAGCATAACTTTATGACAGAACATTTTACCAATATTGTTGGACATTTATAATCAATTTTAATTAAATTCATATTTATGATGACGAGATGTTAATTCAATAATATTAAATCTATCCATGATTATAAAATCTCAAAGATATAATTTTCATATAGATTTTGGGAAACAATGATTTAGTATATTCACTATTACTATTTTTAAGATGGTAAAATTATGATTTATTTTGGTGGGAAATTTATATATGAGCATATACATGTTCCTTAACTCAAATAATAATTTTACCTATAATGGGATGAGATATAATTCAATGATATATTTAATTTTTTTGATATAATTCAAAAAAGGTTTACTATTTCTAGGAGCATAATGCACATACCTGATGAAGATTCTATTGGTTAAAAGATGTATATTAGAGGTGGATAGACATATTACATGATGACTATGGATAGTTAGACTGAGATGCTTCAGATATATGAGAAACATACTAATAATCACCAAGAAAGTGTTTAAAATAGGGAACTATATAATGTTTTTTGCTAGATAATATGCATCAGATTGAGAAAATTGGGAATAAGAGGATTGGACACATGTTACTAGAAGAATAAATTTTGTGTGGATATCTAAGGAATATTTATTAAAAAAGTTATTTAAAAGTTTTTTTCTATTTATCCCAACATGTGATGAATAGTATGATGATGTATGAATAATAATATTCTCTGATAAATATTTATTTTATTTTATAGAAAAATGTTATCATACATTATTGTTAAGTAAGACCATCTAATGAAGAAGATATTTCTAATCTGAATTAACAATGGGGACTTAATTTACTACACTTAGGGGTATGATAACTTTTTCATAAGGTCATTTTCAAGCTTTATAATCAATCATGAAAGAAGATAAGAAAAGAATAAATGATGGGGGTATAAATTTAATCTGAATAAGATTTTTTGGGATGTATAATCATATTCAAATAAATGAAAAATTTCTATAGTTCATTGGAAAAATATTGTGTCCCTTTCAATCTTTAATGAGATAGTAAATAATCAATGTAATGGGGATAAGAAAAAATGAATACATTATTTTATTGTTCTAAACCTTGAAAATATCATGTTCTGATATCTAAAATTATACTTACATCATATAAGGTTAGGTAGAAATATAACATTTACTTTAAACAATATAATAATTTTTTATTTGTTGAGTTTATTGAATAAATTTTATATGAATGGGGTCATTGATACAACCCTCACCCTCTCAACGATTTGAATCTAATATGGGAACTGTAATTATTATTAGAGAGTATGATAGCTCTGATATGTATTACTATTACTATGGAAGATAATATAAATTTATAGAATAGTTGGTGTGTTTTTATTATAAGTAATTTACTATAATGGTTGGAAAAATATGACATTACCCTATCTTCTATCAATAGAAATAAAATTGAGATATGTTTCTTTAGTGGGATAACCTCCCATTAAATAGATTTCAATGGTGTCATCTAAAATGGGAAATCAAGTTATTGATTTTTCACGACCCGACCAATATCGAGGCTCGATCTGCCACTACCCCAAGCCCTCCTCTATAGGCTAGAGGATGGTGACATGTTCCGAAGGAAAAAAAACCATTGAGGCATTTCCCTAAGAACTTTTACACACAAACATAGAGCCAACTGAAATGAAAAAATGTTGAGGGAATATAAAAAAGATACAATACTACTATATATAATCAAAAGACATGCCTCAACCCCTAAAAAATATAATTACAGAAACTTAAAATGAAAGGGAAAGGGGGAAAAATACCAACCCTACTCAAAAAGTGCAACTTCTTAGTAGTAAATAAAATTTAAAATAGATGTTGGCTCCCCTATCTAGGATCCCATGTTATGGATATCGTATTTATTCCAAGAAGTCATATCCCTAAGCTCCTATGAAGTCACATTCACCATTCCAACATCTCTATAAGTCATAACATGTGTGGGAAAATCCCCTCCACAAGTGAGTATAAAAATACATAGGACTCACCATAAAATGGGAAGGTGGAGCTGTAAGAGATACACTGAAGAGTAATATAGTGGATAAAACAATGTATTGATTGTTGATTACAACTCAACAAACAAGAGAGTAAAATTAAACTCATTTGAATTTGAGGAGGTTAAAATTGTGGTATGATTAAATTCTCATCAAGCCTTCTCTACATATAGTATAAGAGTATACTCATCCAACCATGAGAATATGGACATGAATGGCATACACCACATGTCTTTGATTCTCCTGGAATGAGAGTATCAAAAAACCAAGGAGGATGTACTATGATATATATATATATATATATATTCCCAAACAATGAATCCCAAATGAGAGACTAGTGGAATACCCATCTTATAGCTCAGCCCGGGAAAGGAATTTTCACCAGTTCCAGAAGTAGCCACCAACAATGCCCAGCATCCTCATATATTCTCTAAACAAGAATGTCAATGAAACTCAATCACTACACTTTGATACTATCCACTATGGGTTGTACTATAACTCCTTCATAGTTTTAGGCATCATCACAAGGACAGGTCTCGGTGGGGAAACCAAAAATATTACTCATTATTCTAATGTGACGTTATAATACGAATAGTCATTGATCCATAGCTATAAAGAGTAAAATAAAAGTTGAGGATTCAAACCCTAGTACTTCAATGGGATTTCTGTAACACCCCAGGTAAATAAAGAATATGAAATTTTTATATTTATCCCTATTTGTGAATAAAATTATAATATTAATTTTAAGGGAACACTATGCTCGATGGCTTACCCAATACGCAACAACGAGTTCCTTTGAAATCTTACATTGCACTCTAATAATAAAATAATTTTTCTTTTAAATGGTAGTTAACACCTAGCCGATGTAATGATGGGAATGAACAGAACTAAATACAAAATGATTATATATGTTTGTCAAATATTTTTACTTTTTACAATAAATGTTAGAGGATTAAAAATGTGAATGAATCCAATTTTAAGCGTAAACATTCTAATATTTTTTTAAAGGTCGATTAACTGCCTTTTGATGGAGAACCTCTTTTAAATCCACTTTTTGAAAATTTTTTGTGTTATAATTGAAAAAATAAAATTATTCTTTAGAATCGGGAAACCAAAATTTACTTTGGGTAAATTTTTGGTATTTTTCCGATAAAGTTCATTTTTTAATGAATAGTGAAAAATGTTGTATTTTAATTCAAAACCTCATTTTAATATAATTTATTTATATTATTAGATTATCTTTTGAATTGGTTTTAAAGTTAAATTAGAATATATTTTTACCATTTAATACAATGGTGGTAATTGGAATAAATATCACTTTGAGATTAGACATAAACGAGTGTCAATCTTTTGATAGATATTGTTTCTTAAAAACACACTATTTGATTTGACAGCGGGATTTCATTATAAAATTAATTAATTCAACTTATATGTTATGAATTTGGTAAAATATACATAATTTTTGAATTCGGAATATCAAATATATCTTAGGGTGAATTTTTGGTATTTTTCTGAAAAACCTTAATTTTTGATGAATAGTGAAACCACAAAGTGGTAGTTACAAAAACTGATTTTTCGTTTAAATGGAACTTTACCACTTCTGTGATTTGAATTTCAAAAATCCAATTTAAATTATTTTTATTATTAAGTAAAATGTGGTTCAATGGGTTGAAAATAATTTTTGATGAAAAGTAACTTTAAAGTTTTATTCATCGTGATTAAGGGTAATTAGTGTAATTTAAGGTAAAAATGATATTATAATAAAATGAAAATATCTTGACAGTTGTCCTAACCCTATTGGATGAGTCCTGGACGACCAAGACAACCCATGGGTCGATTTATTGGGACCCCATGGAGCCACTTGGGTAAGATAATGACATTTCTGCCTTTTATTTAAAGTAAAAGTAAAAATGACACAAACATGTATTGTTTTACTAAAACAATTTTTAAATGGGGTTATATAAGTCATATTTTTTACTATAAATAGTCATTGAAAATATAAAAATATTTCCTACATCTTATTATTTTTTTTATAATTTTTAGACATTAAATAAATAAAATTATTTATGACATCATGATGATGTAGTGATTACCTCATTATTTAACAATTTAAATAAAATGAAAATATAATGTAAAATCTAAGACCTAAACATGTCAAAAACCTATTTTATGGGTGTATTTAGAACTCTTATCACCTTATCCTCGAAATACATCATTGCGGGACCTTTAAAATCCGAAACTCATTTGAAAATAAAGTAACATTTTATACTTTTCCAAGAGTGCCTCTCCTCTCCTCTTATAAAAGGCCCCCACCTCTACCACCTTACACACACCTATCAATCCTTTTTCTCAGCCAAGATCTGATCATTTTGTCCCTCCACATCCCTCTACTCATCCTAGAAGCCTTATCTTAGGTTGGAAGCTATTCATGAAACCCTTTTGGTTCAAACCAAAGGGGGTTACCCGATTTTAAGGTAACGTCTTCACTTGTGATCTTTTGTTTTATTTTGATTCTCCAAACCACTAAAATCTTTTTATTAATTTATTTTGTAACAACATCAGTATCCTACATATACTAGTATGTTTTTATAATAAGTATTTGAGCTACACTTACACACAGCTACATCTAATGCTTAAAGAACATACTGTTTCTGTGGATGGTGAATTTCTGCCTCACGAAACAATGATTGTTCAAAATTCTTTTAACACCTTAAAAGGTGGCCATTAAGATGTAACTATATTTATATATGATATATAATATGTTTATGTTTTCTTTATGCTTCTGTATTTTTCATTTATGTCATACCTTTTTGGTTTCCATTATGGGTAAACATGATATCTTCATTTTAGGAAGTGCGGACTACCACCCCCTCAAAGTGATTTGATTCGTTAATACCATATGTGGTAAGTATAAAGGATATATTTAATGATATTATATATGATACCATACTTTATTTATAATACTATTATGTATCAGTATGTTTTAATTCCCTTAAATATGGAATAGAAATGGAAGTAGCGTTCATGCGTACGTACGGCTTACCGTCTCCATGAACGGTGCATTTCATTTCTTACCTCTAAATGTTATGTAATATTATAAATGCATGTATACAATGGATATATATTATATATATGATATCTAAATAATGAATATAATTATGTATATAATGGATATTTTACCCCATGAACAAACTTGAAATTATAAATAGTTTATTTTTTACTCAAGTAGAAATGATCGTTAAAATGACCGTTATAAACTTAAATAATTACATAGTGTTCATGACATGGTAATAAGTGATATAAAATGAATAATGAACTTGAAAAAGGTTCTTAAGAAAGTATAAATTAACTCATGTTTATTATTCAGGAGTTTAAAGAACGATCAAGTCAAGTCGGATATGAGGTAAGGGATCCGACCTCTCTCTTTCTTTTTAAGTACTCTCTTTTATGTCATTTCTTTTAAGCTCATATTTCTTTTGTTGGGGGATGTCATTTTATATTACTCTTGTGGAAAATTTTATGTTAATATGATGGGATACCCTATTTGATCTCATCAATCCATTTTGGAAGTTTTATGTGGTGCCGTTAGGCTGCCGAATTTTCATAAGGGGATTTTCATCTCACTTTTTATTCCCGTGGGATTCATGCTACATTGGCCACTATTTTCTTTTGTTTGGTATATTTACTGCCCATTATTTTAATATTTTTATAATATACTCTCATTTATGGGTAGTTACATCTTCATTGTATGACCCTTCTTTCATAGGGTGTACGTTTCAGAAGTTACCCAATTCGGTAAAGGAACCTTTCACCCTCTTCATTTTTAAAGACATCTTTTTTTGGTCTTTTAATCTTATTATGATGGGATATGTTATTTTATATCCTTATTTTTATAAATGTTATGTCCAAGTTATTAGATACCCCTTTTTATCTCTCATCAACTGATTTCTGAATTTTGAAGTGACACTATTAGGCTGTCAAATTTTTGCAAGGGAACTTCTTAACCCAATTTTGATTCTTTGGGATAAAATTTTACTCCTTGAATATGTTGTTCTATGAATATTTGTTAATAACCTATGATTGTTTTACACTTAATATCCACTTATATTTTGTGTATTCGTTTGTCACACATAATTATGTAATTGATTTATCCTTAATCCAAGGATACCGTCTTTGTAAGGGACGTCGTCTCAATCTCCTTTCATTGAGGAATATTTCGTTTTATACACAACATTCTTTTATACAGTGTATAAACCCCTATGACTTTTAATTTTATAAAAAAGGAATCTTTTTCTATGAATCATTTTACTAAACGACAAAAAGGAATGTTTCTTTTAACATACGCGGTGACAATGACCTTTTCTACCGCTGCGAGTATTATTTAGTCTTCGGATTCCTCAATAATCCGTAATGTTTTTAAAATGAAATAAATACCATATACTATTTTATGTATTTTGGTATTGAAAATGGTTTTTATAACGGATTTGTTGTGTCAATATATTTAAGTGATATATTTTGATCAAAGGGTGGAAATGTTTTATTTCCATTATATTTGTTTCTAGTCTTATGATTTTATAATGGTACATGGACATTTTACGGGTGGTTACGTGATAAACCATATGACGGGTGGTTTTGTGAATACCAGGATGGGTGGTTATGTTATAACCTCCAATGCATTGGGTATGGAAGTCATCCGTATGGCTATTCCATTAAGTATTTATGGAAGTCGATCGTATGGTTATTCCATTTAAGTATGTTTATTTCCCATGTTACCTTTATAAGTTATGTGTTCTTTATATGGGTTTTATGGTAATATTCTGGTTACAAAAGGGTACGTAATGGTCTTTTATTCAGTGAATAGTTTTTACTACTTCATAAAGGTGAAAAGTATTACTTTGGTAAAGTATTCATGGTTTACTTGTTGTTTTGAAAAACTAACAGTTTTCCTTCTTTGTGTATCCTTTACTGAGCTTGTCATGATCACCCCATGTTTTTTTTGAAATGTTTTTTACAGGACTTAATATGGAGTAGGGTCAAGGATGGGATCAAGGGAAAGTCATGCTATATAAAACATGGAACTAGACATGTTTCTTTTTAAGAGTTTTTAATTATGGAAACTTAGTAGAAGTTTCTACTTTGTAATCTTTTGAGATGTAATAGTTATGTCCTAATTCTCTAAAACTATAAACCTGAAAATATCCTCAATGTGAATTATTCATTTAATTCAATATTAAGAAAAGTTTATGGCCGAGGCCTTATAGTTGGTATCAAAGTTTGGTTTTGATAACTTAGGGATTAAGAGTTTTTCTTAGACACATGGTTAGTCTCTATATCTATTATTTCAGTTAAATCCTTGTTTTATAACTTTTTTCAGGTCAAGTAAAGTCAGTTACAAATGGAAGGAGGAGGATTTGAAACAACATTCCTATCTCTTCCTGATGACATGCTTGAAATAATTATTGCAAATTCATGTTCGTATGATTGTAAAACGTTTTCTAGCATACGAATCACTTGGAAGCAGTTGTTTGAGATATCAAACACCTCCACTATACCTCGTTATCATCATGGATCATGGGTTGTATTTAGACAAATACTATTTTCACAATATTCTCATATTTTCAAGAAAGGTAAATATTATCAAGGTATTTTCAAATATTTTACCTTATCACTAGAATTTGAAGCATATTATGATTTTAAAAATGGTGATAAGGAAGGAGACCCTTGCGCAACCTATTTATATTTTATTTTAAAATATAGTCTCTCAGCACATACTTATGGTATTTTAAAAGGACCAAAAATAGAAAGTTTCAACTCAAGTTCTGTCCGACTATTTTATAGAAATCATGTTTTATCAGATGTTTTGGAATTATATGTCATACATGATTATTTTCCAAAACTATTTTTCTATGGACACCCATATGATCCATGTTGTACAAGGTGTATTTGGATGGAGGAAGAAATTTATTTTGAAGGATCTCTAAATCATTGTTGTAATGAATGGGACTTCTACCTACGTGAACAAGATGACGATGAAACCGAGTGGACTCCATGATCAAGGTATGCTGTTATTCATTTTGGGAATCGTTTTATTTTATGGTGGTGAAATAAGACTTCCAAGAATTAAGATATTGAGATCATAATGAATTTGGATGAAAATGAGAGGTATAAGGAAACTATTGAGTTTAAACATATTAGGGTTATTTTTGGAGTTTTATAAAAAGGACAACACACAGACCGTGTGACAACCCGTCGTGTCGGACAATGATGCGGGAATCGAACCCACAACCAAAGTGTTACTGTTATTTATCACCTACCACTGGACTACATGAAGTCCCTGATTAGTTTGAATGATTATTTTTTGTTAGATGATTTTATGAAATAAGAGTAAGTTTATTTTGGCTTTTCTATGGAAATTATTAACCTATCATGGAGGATATGTGATTAGGTTAATTAATTTTCAATATGATACTTTTAGAGCAACTAATGTTAATTGGAGATAAGTGTTAATTTGTACCTTGGAAGACTATGTGACTAAATCCTTTAAATATTTGGGTTTTGATCTTATTTTGGTTTACTTTGAATAATTTTATGGACAAATTGTTTATCGAATGGTCCTCGTTGAACTTTGGGTATTGGACAAATTTTGGAGATTAAGAATTGATTTTCTTTTTATAAAGGTTTATCCTTTTCTGGATTATCTGATCTTGTACTAACCTTTTTGGTTTTGGTTTTGGTTAAAGTCTAAAGACATGGTAAGTATATAGTTCTCTTTTTTGGATTAGGTGATTCTCTAGAAGTTTATTATAGCTATCTTAATGTAAACAAGACATCCTAAATACTCATCTTTTGGAGAAAATATGAGTTCGTGTAAGAAATCTAGTAAAAGTTGAAAGTCAACATGACAAGTAAGTATGATTAATTATGTTTTAGTTAAGATCAAAAATAAATTCCTCAATGAAAAGTAACTAAAAAAATGTTTTCCATTAACTTTTCCTACTGGGGAATCCAATACCGTTTAACCCATCACAAGTTTGTGATTTTCTGGTGATTAACTTTCTCCTAAAAATGTTTTCTATCACACTCCCTCAGAACATGACCCTTTTTTTCTTCCATATCCATGTTTAAATACATTGATTCCTAGTATGGGTAAAATCCCATTTCTTTCTTTAAAAGTGATAGTTTAATTTACTCCTTTTCCGATGTGGGGATTTCAATGAAGTTTCCGAGCCAAATTTTAAAATTTAGAGGACGCAATTCCTAAAAGGGGGAAGGATGTAACACCCCAGGTAAATAAAGAATATGAAATTTTTATATTTATCCCTATTTTTGAATAAAATGTTAATATTAAATTAAAGGTAACACTATGCTCGATGGCTTACCCAATATGCAACAACGAGTTCCTTTGAAATCTTACATTGCACTCTAATAATAAAATAATTTTTATTTTAAATGGTAGTTAACAACTAGCTGTTGTAATGACTGGAATGAATAGAACTAACTGAAAAATTATTATATATGTTTGTCAAATATTTTTACTTTTTACAATAAATGTTAGAGGATTAAAAATGTGAATGAATCCAATTTTAAGCGTAAACATTCTAATATTCTTTAAATGGTCGATTAACCTCCTTTTGATGGAGAACCTCTTTTAAATACACTTTTTGAAAATTTTATGTGTTATATTTGACAAAATAAAATTCTTCTTTGGAATCGGGACATCAAAATTTACTTTGTGTAAATTTTTGGTATTTTTCCGATAATGTTCATTTTTTAATGAATAGTGGAAAATGTTCTATTTTAATTAAAAACCTCTTTTTAATATAATTTATTTATATGATTAGATTATCTTTTGAATTTGTTTTAAAGTGAAATTAGAATATATTTCTACCATTTAATCCAATGGTGTTCATTGTAATTAATATCACTTTGATATTGGACATAAACGAGAGTCAATCTTTTGATAGATATTGTTTCTAAAAAACACGCTATTTGATTTGACAGCAGGATTTAATTATAAAATTAATTAATGCAAATTATATGTTATGAATTTGGTAAAATAGAAATAATTTTTTAATTTGGAATATCAAATATATTTTAGGTTTAATTTTTGGTATTTGTCTGAAAAACCTTAATTTTTTATGAATAGTGAAACCACAAAGTGGTTGTTACAAAAACTGATTTTTCGTTTAAATGGAACTTTACCACTTCTATGATTTGAATTTCAAAAATCCAATTTAAATTATTTTTATTATTATGTAAAATGTTGTTCAATGGGATGAAAATAATTTGATGAAAAGTAACTTTTAAGTTTTATTAATCACGGTTAAGGGTAATTAGTGTGATTTAAGGTAAAAATGATATTATAATAAAATGAAAATATCTTAACACTTGTACTAAACCTATTGGATGAGTCATGTACGACCCATAAAACCCATGGGTCGATTTTTTGGGACCCCATGGAGCCACTTGGGTAAGATAATGACATTTATGCCTTTTATTTAAAGTAAAAGTAAAAATGACACAAACATGTACTGTTTTACTAAAACAATATTTACATGGGGTTATACAAGTCCGATTTTTGACTATAAATTATAATTGGAAATATAAAAAGATTTCCTACATCATAGTATTTTTTTTATAATTTTTAGACATTAAATAAATTCAATTATTTATGACATCATGATGATGCAGCGATTACCTCATTATTTAACGATTTAAATAAAATGAAAATATAATGTAACATCTAAGACCTAAACATGTCAAAAACATATTGGATGGGTGGATTTAGAAATAATATCACATTATCATCGAAAAAAATCATTGTGGGACCTTTAAAATCCGAAACTCATTTGAAATTAAAGTAACATTTTATACTTTTCCAAGAGTGTCCCTCCTCTCCTCTTATAGAAGGCCCCTACCTCTACCACCTTACCCACACCTCTCAGGCCTTTGGCTCAGCCAAGCTCTGATCATTTTGTCTGTCCACGTCACTCTCCTAATCCTAGAAGCCTTACCTTAGGCAGGAAGCTCTTCAAAAAACCCTTTTGGTTCAAACCAAAGGGAGTTACCCAATTTTAAGGTAACGTCTTCACTTGTGCTCTTTTGTTTTATTTTGCTTCTCCAACCCCCTAAACTATTTTTATTCATTTATTTTGTAACAAAACCAGTATCTTCTATAAACTAGGATGTTTTTATAAGAAGTATTCTATATACACTTACACACACCTAAATCTAATGGTTAAAGAACATACTGTTTATGTGGATGGTGAATTTCTATCTCACGAAACGATGATTGTGCAATATTATTTTAACACCTTCAAAGGTGGCCATTAATATGTCACTATATTTATATATTATATATAATATGTTTATGTTTTCCTTAATATTCTGTATTTTTCATTTATGGAATACCTTTATGGTTTCCATTATGGGTAAACACGATATCTTCATTTTAGGATGTGCGGACTACCACCCCTCAAAGTGATTTGATTCGTTAATACCATATGTGGTACATATAAAGGACATATTTAATGATATTATATATTATAAAATACTGTAATTATAATAATATTATGTATCAGTATGTTTTAATTCCATTAAATATCGAATATAAATGGAAGTAGCGTTCATGCGTACGTACGGCTTACCGTCTCCATGATCGGTGCATTTCATTTATTACCTCTAAATGTTATGTAATATTATAAATGCATGTATATAATGGATATATATTATATATATTATATCTACATAATGAATATAATTCTGGATATAATGGATATTTTACCCCAAGATCAAACTTGTAATTATAAAGAGTTTATTTTTGACTCAAGTAGCAATGATTGTTAAAACGAACGTTATTAACTTAAATAATTAAATAGTGTTCATGACATGGTAATAAGTGATATAAAAGGAATAATGAACTTGAAAAAGGTTATTATGCAAGTAGAAATTAACTCAAGCTTATTATTCAGGAGATTAAAGAACGATCGAGTCAAGTCGGATACGAGGTAATGGATCCGACCTCTCTCTTTCTTTTTAAGTACTCTCTTTTATGTCATTTCTTTAAAGCTCATATTTCTTATGTTGGGGGATGTTATTTTATATTCCTATTGCTTCAAATTTTATCTTAATATGATGGGATACTCTATTTTTTCTCATCAATTTATTTTTGAAGTTTTATGTGGCGCCGTTAGGCTGCCAAATTTTCATAAGGGGATTTTCATCTCACTTTTTATTCCCGTGGGATTCATGCTACATTGGACACTATTTCATTTTTTTGGTATATGTACTGCCCATTATTTTACTATTTGTATAATATACTTTCATTTATGGGTAGTTACATCTTCATTGTATGACCCTTCTTTCATGGGGTGTATATTTCGGATGTTACCCAATTCGGTTAGGGAACCTTTCACCCTCATCATTTTAAAAGACATATTTTTTTGGTCTTTCAATCTTATTATGATGGGATATGTTCTTATATATCCTTATTTATATAAATGTTATGTCCAAGTGATGAGATACCCCTTTTTATCTCTCATAAACTCATTTTATGAATTTTGAAGTGACACCGTTAGGCTGTCAAATTTTTGAAAGGGAACTTATTTACCCAATTTTGATTCTTTGGGATAAACTTTTACTCCTTGAATATGTCGTTCTATGAATATGTGTGAATAAACTCTGATTTTTTTACACTTAATATCCACATATATTTGGTGTATTCGTTTCTCACACATAATTATGTAATTTATTTATCCCTAATCCAAGGATACCGTCTTTGTAAGGGACTTCGTCTCAATATCCTTTCATTGAGGCATATTTCGTTTTATACACAACTTTCTTTTATATGGTGTATAAAACCCTTTAACATTTACTTTTATACAAAATGAATCTTTTTCTAAGAAGCGTTTTACTAAAGGACAAAATGGAATGTTTCTTTTAACGTACGCGGTGACAACGACCTTTTACGCCGTCATGAGTATTATTTGGTCTTTGGCTTCCTCAATAAGCTATAATGTTTTTGAAATGAAATAAATACCATGTAATCTTTTATGTATTTTGGTATTGAAAATGGTTTTTATAATGGATTGGTTATGTCAATATATTTAAGTGATATATTGTGATCAAAGGGTGGAAATGTTTTCTTTCCATTATATTTGTTTTAAGTCTTATGATTTTATAATGGTACTTGGACATTTTACGGGTGGTTACGTGATAAACCATATGATGGGTGGTGCCGTGAATACCAGGATGGGTGGTTACGTTATAACCTCCAATGCATTGGGTATGGATGTCGGTCGTATGGCTATTCCATTAAGTAAGTGTTGAAGTCGACCGTATGGTTATTCCATTTAAGTATGTTTAGGTCCCATGTTACCTTTATATGTTATGTGTTCTTTATATGGGTTTTATGGTATTGTTTTGGTTACAAAAGTGTAAGTAATGGTATTTTATTCAGTGGAGAGTTTTTACTACTTCATAAAGGTCAAAAGTATTACTTTGGTAAAGTATTCATGGTTTACCTGTTGTTTTGAAAAACTAACAGTTTTCCTTATTTGTGTATCCTTTACTGAGCTTGTCATGCTGGCCCCAAGTTTTTTTGAAATGTTTTTCACAGGACTTAATATGGAGTAGGGTCAAGGATGGGATCAAGGGAAAGTCATGCTATATAAAACATGAAACTAGACATGTTTCTTTTTAAGAGTTTTTAATTATGGAAACTTAGTAGAAGTGTCTACTTTGTAATATTTCGAGATGTAATAGTTATGTCATAATTCTCTAAAACTCTAAACCTGAAAAGATCCTCAATGTGAATTATTCATTTAATTCAATATTAAGTAATGTTTAAGTCCTAGGCCTTACAATTTCACTATAATAGTCATCCTAGTGTACCCACACCCTGATGTGTCAAGGGGATTCCACTCATATTCATCAAGGACCCTTTCCCTTGTGCATCAGGGGAAATTACACTCGAATGTAGCTAATAGAGGACCCATGCCCATGCAGATGAGGGATTCCACTCTTATTTTCCTAGAGTACCCACACCCTTTTGTGATTGGGGGATTCCATTCATATTCATCGAGGAACAATGACCTACTGCTTTAGGGGGATTCCACTCAGAAATAGCTGATAGAAGACACACACCCATGTTGATGGGTGATTCCACTAATATTTTTTTGGAACTACAATGGTAATCCTTTCTAGAGGTACCTCTCAAAAATCCTAAAGGACCACTGCTACCCAACCCAACTAGAGTGTATCCTTATAAAACTATGATAAACCCGCCTAATCACAACTATGATTAGTATATCTTAAAAATGAATCATTCCTATAATATCTAACACCATACCTTGAAATCCACTATGGAGGTCACCATCACATTTTTCATAGAAAAACACTCTGGATAGTTCACATGCATGCCAAGATCTAAGTCCACATAAATGAGATTAAAGAGATATTAGAATCATAAAGCTGTACATTGTGTATCTAGGGACTATATAACATTTTACCCAACCATATCTCATGTTCATGTACCTATCCATACTTTGGTACAAAACTATGAACATTTAACCACAAGTCATTCCAGTGTACTCCTTGAGTATATGGAACCCCTAGCCAAATGGCCGATGATTTCATGTTTCTCATTGATGATCAGAATGGAGAAAGAATAATTCTATGGATATGCCTCTTCAAATCAATATGGATAACCAAAAGGATCACACTATCATGATCCATGCTGAAAAACACACTAGATAAACAATTCATTTTCAATACTCATACTCCTGGTGATGAAACTCCATATTCCAACATCATAGAAAAAACAATGCTTCATGGGGTCTATGCCTCGATCCCAGAACATCTCAAATTTATAAGACCATTTTTATCCTCATAGAAAATCACACAGGATCATCTATTAATTTTCTCAAAATGGATACCTAGTGAAAAAGGGACATTTCGATGAAAACACACAAACTTGGCCTCATAGAGTCCAAACCTATATTTTGGATAAAGCAATAAAATTCAGTCTCAGAACATCTTCATCAATTACTAAGTCATAATGTTGTAGACAACACATAAATAAGACATAATATGCAAGAGAAATGTCCAATATAAGAATCATGAAATATTAATAATTAAGTTATTATTTTTTGTTGTTTTGTTCCACCGATCCTGGAGCCCAAAACATAATGTTCACAATCTAACCCTAAAAGGTCCTTCTCAAAAGCTTGGTCACATTACTGTAGACGAAACATTAAAGGGTGTATACATGTAGTACTTACACATGAATCAGTATGTGTAAAATATTAATAATATTATTATTTTTATTTGTTGGCAATTTTATTGGCTATGTCCCCATGCCGGCAAAAGGAACCCTACAATAGTCTCAAAAAGACCACATCGAAGATAGAATTGGATTTATGCTGATGAAACATTAATTTGACATCGTGTGGGGATGTTACAGGTGTTTAAATGTTTTAGTAATTATAATAAAAAATGGTTATACATAATTATTATTGTTACTGTTTCTTCTTTTTCTTCTGAAAACCCTTAGGGGGTGTTCCGGCGACTGGCTTCTGGCCTCAATTGCCATCCTATGTCACTCTGTCGTTGTCTTGGCTCTACACTGCCTTACCCAGCCTTAGTGCTGCCTACCGAACCCATCATATAGCATCCTTGTTAGATTTACATCTTACCTGACTTGTGCATACACTACCCTTCGAGAACAACTGAAACCACACCAGTGGTTGGAAAATTATTTTGAGACTAGATCTATTATCATCAGATTCGGATCTACACTATCGTGTATTCTACTAAAATTTTCATCAAAGTTTCGATGTGAGGAATAGTTGGTACCCCTTCATATCACTATCATTCCTCTTCCTCTTCCTGAAATTCTAAACTCTCGTAGATCTAGAATCTCTGTATCACAGACTATATGTATCCATTCATAGTTAAAACATCAAATTTTGTTTTAATGAGGTGAAAAGTCAACAAATAATAACGGTGAAGAACATTGAAGAATGACTGAACCAAAAATTTAATAGTTGAAGTGTATTATTTTTATGGCCATCAACAATGTAGTTCAAATAAAAAAATTGAATAATAATCTAATTAGATAACAAATACTCTCATTGGGGAAATAAGAATCCTAAAGGAAAAAATCCAACCTCAATAGTGGATATGCCGTTGTGTTAACTGTGCTATGATCTATGAGTTTATGAATTTTCATTGTGACCGATGATGATTAGACATGAAATTTCATCCGAAGTAGACAGATACAACTCCTCCATTCATGAGAGGAATGAGCTAATCATAGCTTATTTTTATAAACTCATTTTCATAGGAAACTGTAAGCGGTCGTAGAATCAGAACCACCCATGCCTCTCACCAAAGGTCACCCCTCGAGTAAACACCCCACTCCAAACTCAGTGGTAGTTTCAGATTTCCTATCATAGTCTCCATTAAAAAGTAATTTGATAATTCAACCGAGATAAAATAATTAAATTCAATTATTTTATTAGGGTTACGTCCTCTATAATGTTTTCTACATTAGGTAGGCACCAAAAAAAGTTATTTCCCTCCTGTGGTAAATGATGCACTTTGGATTAAACCATACCCTTGGATTTTTTATCCAATCTACTTTTTAATATAAATATCATTTCCATCATGTGAATAGTATAAAAATAATTAATATTTTTATAAAACGTTTTTTGGGAACACAAGGCCTCAGAATCACATTATGTCTCAGTGCATAACTCTATATATATGTGTTGAAATATTAAAAAATTATAAAAATAATAAATTGGGAATCTGCATAATTCTATCCTTCGGGATTTTCATCCCTTTAAAAGAAAACTATGCAAATTTTTTTTAATATTGATCTAGCACCTAGATCTCCTTATAATAGGGAAACTATTAATCTTTTACATGCTTCCATAAAACACAAACCAAAGGGATGGTCTGTCCGTTTATGGTATGCTCATGTAGATGATGTGCATACTATCAGGCACCAATATCCTCAATGGTGACATGTATAAAACATCATTCACTAGATTCAACTATTGTAGAGTATGGAAAGGAAGTGGGAAACCTCTCCATTTCTTTTCAAAATCTATAATGGTATTAAGAGCCTCATGGATAACTTTTCCCCCTAGAAAAAAACTAACACACAATCCCTCATCATATCTTCCATCACCTGGATATTACGCTCAGTATTCTAATCGTTATGGGGGTGAAATACTGTCTTCATCCACAGCTAGGTCCCGAATGCCTCTTACATGCCTCTAAACAATTGTGATGTAAACATCATGTCATGATCGGGGAGAAACATCTAGGGATCATTCTGATGGAGGATGACCTTCCAAAAGTAAATCTACAAAAAATACCTCCGTACACTATTCCATGATCGCTAGGAAGTGAGATTCCATCATGAGTTGCTCTACTATTACCCAAATGGAGTCATGGTCCTTTTATATGTGTGAAATTCCTATGAAAATTTTCATGGAAATGTCACCCCATTTCCACTTTCGGATTTCCATAGGCTTCACGACCCATTGAAACCTGCTGCTCATTGTTCACCTGTTGATAGATGAGGAATCATTACAGGAACTCATCTATGCATCACCTAATTTCAAACCATCAAAACATCGACTAAATATAAATTTACATATACCCGATATTAGGATGTATGGCTAAGGGATAAGTGTGGAACTCTCGAATCACCTCCTCCTATAACACATTTGAAACCGTTGTTTGTCCCTGAAACAAGGTATTGTGATTCCCTCATTCCTAATATCCTTGTGGTGCATCACCTATGGATATCTGAGTCATGTAAGATATCATATCTCTTGTCCGACAATATGGACTCTTTCACACGCTCGAAAAGCAAAGGAGTCAACACGATTGATTGAAGAAAAAAATTTCCTTCCTGCTCCATTATGGTCATCTTCAGGGAAGAAAACTTCTCCAAAACTTCCCACACTTGGTGAGCCTCAAACAACTTTCTAAGGGATTCTACTACAATAGTCCCCTTTATCAAAGTATATAATATATCAAGGTAATTTTCCTATGGGAATATCGACCATTGTTTCCTCCATTGGATCATGTCTGTCGGAGTGAAGACATACCAGATAATCTAGTGGTCTGAGTAAACCCTAAATCTTTCTCCCCAGAGGTATTGTCTCCACATCCTCGTTTAGAAGGATAACACTAGAATAACTATGTATAGAGTTACATATTTCTATTCAGGGTATCTCTGTCACCTTGACTTGTACTTGATGACTATTGTATCAATGTTGACGTTGAGCTTGCAAGGTAAGAATAGAGAGGAAAGGTGAGTAATCTCAGTAGACCAAAAGAGGGTAGACTAATAAAAAATGTGGCATACACCATTATAATTCTCCAATCTTGTTAGGATTGTTACCCCAAACCATGAACTATACCTCATCCACTAGTTTCATTTCATGAAAAAAGGTGGTCAAGTAGTAAAACTCCACTAGAAATGTCAGGAAGTGCTCGAACACTCCAATGAAAAACACCTCCATGAACACAAAGTTAATAGGGAATCATCCATCAAATGTCAATAATATCTATTTTGGGTGGCAACGAATCACCCTATTAGTATTTATATCATCATAAAAAAAATCTCGATTGTTGAAGGAACCCTCTTCCTCATGAATTTAAAGCTACATTGAACAACAGCAACATAGGGTTACACTGATTCCCTACGTCACCCCAATAAAACCATATGAAATAATCAAGAAGAAAATAATATGTCACCCAATGTCTAACATGTTCTTCCAAAAAAATGTTGAAATGAAACAAGGATGACTTCTTATCATCTCATGGGATGGAAGATCACAAACATCCATAGGGACTTGGTGCTAGAAGATAATACAGTTGAACTATGGTTTGTGGATGATGCTAAAAATGATAAGAGGTTTGTATCATGTTAGAAGGATTTACATTGTTATTCTTATGATGGTCCATGAGACATGGAATGAGACTGTCTGACCATCTTCAAAGAAAGATCAACATTTCTGGTCTGACAGACTCATTCCATGTGTCTTGGCCCATCATAAGCATAATAACATCCCTCCATAAGCTACAACGGTTCTCTATGTTACCCCAAAACACATGCCTATGTTTGGTTATGGGAAGGCCTCATACAATGAGGCCCTACCAACTAACGTCTGCTATCCATAGTACACATTTCATCTCTCTATCACTAATTCCCTCTCTATCACCCTAATGTAGTTGGGGATGCACAAGGGAACTGCATCTTAATGGAAATCTCTCCATAGTCCCTTATTAAACATTTTTGCTTGGATTTAGATGTAATGAATCATGTCTAGAGAGTACCAAGTATGTTTTGTGAACCTAGTTTCATACATTGACACCATCATCACTCCCTAGTAGAGCTAAAAAACTGAATGTAGCATAATATGGAGGGGTATTATTCCACATGGAATAGCTGATGGATGTCATCCCACCTGAGTATTGACTCACATGCATCTCTGTAATCATGTTCCACAAAAATCCAACCACTCCATGGAACTAAAAGGATGTTAAAACCCCCATATGATCCATTGGTGTCCAATCAATCCCAAAGAGGAAGACCACTAATGCTAGCCAAACCAAGACTACAAGAGGATGTGGCTCATCGTGAAGCATCAGTAGTCTCTAACACTAGAACTCATTATGTTCACTCTTCATACACACATCCTTAGCCTGCTCTTCTTGAAAAAACTACATGTCAATAGGCCGAGGTTATTTTACCTATCCATATGGAGGAAGGAGGATAATAAGATGAATATAGATGCGAGTCCTTGTCGGTCATAGGTTTGTCATCTCGAATAGAAGCATGTATCCTGGATGGATGTCATCATAGAGGTAACATGAAACTTAACAAGGTTTACCATGGGAAAATGAGTATATATATATATCAACCAAAAAGAGGTTCTTACTCAAGAAGGATAGTCAAGGACTCAATCACATAGGATGAATGCTATGATGTTCCCTAAAACTAATGTCTCATCGTACTAAGTCGACATATAGGTAATCAAGGTCCTAGTGAATGGATATGTTGGTCACGACACCAATACTTGACTTTTTTTCCAAAGAGCCACTCTCGATAAATGTTGAAATTGTTTCCCTGAACCCAACAAGGAACATTTTATGTTAATATCAAAACAAAATTCCAATGGTCAAACCTCCTTTGATACCAATTTTTCACATCCTAAACCATGTCAGACCTTGAGTCGCAACTATCGCAAGACTTCCACCATTTTCCAGGGGATTGTGACAAGTAATGAAGTAAAAAAAACCCATCTCACCAATTGAATAAGATAATATACACACACATGTACCCAATCCAATGAAGATTTTTAGAGGAAATAGAAAAAAAGATATAACACTGCTTTATATATACCAAAAACATGCATCATCATATAAAATTGTACAAGTGAATAAATGTAAACTGAAAGGGAAAGGGTAAAAATACCTGCAAAAAATGAAAAGCTCCACAACCTAGAATTACCTGAAATGTATAATAGAAGAGGCATACCTACTCATGGATCCCATGTTACGACCACCATACCCGGTCCAAACACCAGTATCCCAAATCTCATTTGAGGTCATGATCAAATTCATGACATCTGCATAAGTCACGATATGTGCAGGAAAACCCATGTAGAGATGATTATAAAAATACTCATTAAAATAACCCAAGAAGACTAAGATGGAGTCATAAGAGATTAACTGATGAGGAAAGAAGTTGATAAAAAAAGGTATAGTAAAAAGAGTCTATATCAACCCATCAATATAGTGATAGTAAACTCATCCAAACACAAGATGATCGAATTGGTGAGAAGATTAACTTCTCATCGAGACTTCCCTACCTATAGTAAAAGAGTAGAATTGTCCAAAAAAGGAAGCTATAAATAGAAATAACATGGCATAAACACCACATAATTTCCTCTCTTTGAAGGATAGTTACCAAAAACCCAAAAAGTGGGTAATGCAAAAGGATATATATTCTCTACCAAAGAAGCCCCAATGAGAGTGTCAGGGGATCTCCATCTCACAGATCAGCCTAGGGAAAGAGTCTCTAATAGATCAAGATGTAAACACCAATTATTCCCACGATCCACATGTCTTCTATGAACTAGAATTTCAAACAGACTCAATCATCACACCATGATAATATGAAATGTGAGAGGTACTATCTAACCCTCATGTTTCTAGGTCACGTCACAATGACACATCTGGATGGGTAATGTTCTCCTCTTAGTCATTATTCCAATGTAACATTAATTAAATTCTCAAACCTGGTCCATATTTGTAATGAGTAATCCCATGGTAGGGATCCCACACCCTAGTATGTCAGGTGGATTCCACAATAATAGTCTTCGTACAAGACCAACACATGAATACGTTAGGGGGATTCCACTAATGTTTATCGAGGACCCTTGCACTTGTTTGTTAGGTGTATTTTTCTCTTAATTTGATAATAGAGGATCCACTACCAAGCATATGAGGATTATACTATCATTTTCAGAGTGGTGCCACACCCTAATGCGTCAGGGGGATTCAAATCTTATTCATCGAGGACCCTCACCCTAGAGCTTTAGGGGGATTCCACTGAGAATTAGTTGATACATGACCCATGCCCATGATGACGAGGGATTACACTCATATTGTTGAGGAACTAGACTGTCCATCCCTGCAATATTGTACCTATTTGAAATAATTAAGGAGCAATGATGTTCAACCTTGCTAGAGGTTATGCTCAAAAAACTCTGATAAACCCACATGAACAGAGTCTTCGTCAGACATCACCTAAAATTGTGTCACGCCTAGAACTTCTCACATCGTACCTCCAACACAACTACAGAAAGACCCATATTATTCTAAATGAAAAAACACTTAGGATATTCTACTTGTATTCCACGATCCGAGTCAAAAATAATGATATATGAGGGATAGGAGATTCATAATGTGGTACACGATGTGTGTGGGGCCCATAAAACAAGTCACCTCGCTTCATTTCCTGGCCATGTACCTATTCATACATGGGTATAAAACAATAAAAAATTACCCATCAAGGGTGTTAGTGTACTCCAAGAGTACATGGAACCTCTAGAAAAAAATATGATGAGTGCATGTAGCTCAATGTTGACATGAATGAGGAAAATGAAATTCTATTAACATTACTCTTCGAATGGATCTAGATAACCAAACCGACAATACCTTCATAATCCTCATAGAAAAAAAAGATGATAACATATTCATTTTCCTAATTTAGACTCTTAGTAAAGAAACTGCATATCCTTGCGTCATACACGAATGGTGATTTGTGGGGCCCACACCTCAATCCTGAAAAACGTTAAATGGAATGCACCATTGCGATAATCATAGAAAACACTGCTAATTGGATGTTCATTTGTCCAAAATGGATACTCGGTGTAATATTAACATTACACCACAAACACACAAAACAAGTCTCTTGGGTACAACACCATGATTTTAATTTATCCACTCGAAAAATGTCTTAGACCACTACCTCAATTACATGGACACATAGCCACTGATGGACCATCAATCATAAACCTGATGTAGGAGTTATGTCTGATTCAACAATCAATGAAAAATAATAATTACATTTTTATTATTTTAATTCAATTTATTTTTTCCACTGATCCTTGATCCTGAAACATAATGATCTTTAAGTAGTCATAAATGGAACACCTCAAAAGATGGTTTATGTTTTCGTAGATGACACATTAATCAAAGGCCCCATATCAGTGTTACAACCAAATCAGCATCCGAATAATACTATTATTATTATTATCTTTATGAAGTCTTATTGACCCACTCCATGAGTTGGTGAAAATACCCCAACACTGGTCTTAAAAAGACCACATCAAAGAGATGCCACATTTCTGTTGGAAGTGCATGATTTTGATACAACAAGAGGATGTTATGTGTGTTTAAAAGTTTTAATAATAATAATAATAATAATAACAATAATAATATATTCTGAATACTCATATGGGTGTTATCATGGATGACTGCCTGATGCCATCATCATCCAACGGTGCTTCTCCGCCTTCTTGGATCTGCAACGTCGTGTTGTGCAACAAATTCTTCCATCACACTCAGTCATGCCGCTACACCCAGCCTCTGCATGACCTATCAAACCCGTCGTGCCTCCACCAGAAAGCGTGTAAAACTAGAACCACTCAGGTTGTTAGAAAATTATTTTGAGACTGGATCTGGGATCCTCAGATCTCGATTTACAGTGTCACGTGCTCTGATCAAAGGGGAATCAACGTTTCGATGTGTCGAAATGTTGGTACCGCTTCTGCTCGTTGTAGAATCTCCTATGGAACCCAAAAACAAAATCTTCATAGATTTGGAATCCCTGGATCACAACATTTAGAGATCTATGATTTTATTGATGATAAGATGTTGAATTTATGAGGCAACAAGATAATTTCGATGAATGGAAATGAATGAATATGAACATGCGAACCAAAAATTAAAACATTGATGGTTGTTGTTAGTTTGGACATCAAAAAAGGATCTCAATGAATATAAATTGATATATAGCCAAATTAGGCAACAAAAAAATCAATTGGGGAATGAAAACTAATAATGAATAATACTAAATTGATTTTGGATTTTTTGTTTTGTTCACTGTGATCTGATATACTAGTGTCTACATTTTCATCGTCATCAGATGAAGAGTAGATGTCGAATTACCATTGGAAGCATATGGCCAGAGCTATGAGATCTGCTAGAGAAATGAAATACACTAGATCATTTATCCAAACTGATATCTATATGAAAAATCAAACAGTTTTAGAATCTGAACCTCATGAACCATCTCACATGACATCCCTCAAACTATAAACACCCCATGTTGAACTCAATGATGATCTCAGATTCTAATCTGAGTTCCTGTACAGAATTTATTTGATTAGATCTCTGAGATAAAATAATATAATTAAATTAATTTTTAATAGTTATTTCCTCCATGGATTTTTCTACAGTAGGTCTGTACTGACAAATGTTATGCCCTTCCTAGGGTAAATTACATGCTACAGATTCAATCGTTCACTCATATTTCACTTTCGAGCTACTATTTAATAGAAATATCATTTTTTTCTCAAGAATAGTATTGAAATAATTAATATTATTATAAAATATATTCTGGGAACACCATGCCTCAGAATTTAATGTCGTCTTAGTGCTAATCTCATAAAATTTATGTATAAATGTTCCAATTTCTTACAAGGAAATAACATGTTATCTACATGATTAAAATATCTAAAATTTTAATTTTGATGAATATATATGATAAAATTTAATAAAATGATATGATATTTCTAATATTTAAATATGTGGGGGATATTTTTTTGAATATTTATTGTAAAAATTATTATTGGTATATAGTATTTTTTACAAATCTGGTGGACTAAATTTTAGCATATAATGATGTATAATGATTAAAAAAATTATAAAAAAATTACAAGGGTTAGTAAAGTGTTCAGAAACATTAGTGGTTTGGGTGATGATATTGATAATTATACAATAGTTAAAAAAATTATAATAAACAATATTTATAGTTTTGATGCCAAGGATTTAATTATTAATGTTTGAGAGTGTCAATCTATGGATGAACATCAGAACAATCTCATTGCCTATGAAATAAAAATGAATTAGTCTTATAAATATATATAATGAAGAAAAAAATTGTTTATATGTTCAATGTTATCTTCATTTATGAAGAAATATTAGAAGAATAAAATGATTCCAATGATGAATAATTTTAATAGGAATTAAAAATAATACATCTTCATCATTCAATAAGATACAAGTATTTAAATTATAAAGGATATCATAAGAAATTTAATATGGGTAAAAAAATAAATGAGCCTAAACATATTGTTGGATGTTTTCCTATCATGATGAATCATCATTTTTAATCATAATATTAAGATAATAATTAACAAAATCTAATACTAAATAATCCAATGTAATTTTTATCTTGTATAAGGAATAATTTTCTTGCTATAATTTATAAGGGTGATTCCTAATGAAACAACGAATTTTATGGAAAAGTAAACATTGTATCTTGTGTTAAAATTGGAAATAGTCCATAAGATGATATTTAGTTGTGGAAAGGGTGATAAAATTACATTGTTTTATTGTGGAAAATAAGAAAAAAATATCTTCTTAAAATCACAGAACAAAATATGGAAAATATAATCTTTTCGAATGAAGTTAATGAAAATTATTTTGGGACAAATGAGAATGACTTTTTTTTTAAAATATCTCATAATGAGATTATAAAATATAAATTTATTTTAATAAATCTATTGAATAATTTGAAATATGATGGATAAACAATAACAATATTTTATAATTATTATCACCACTAAACATCACAAGATGATGAATGTATGAAAAATAGATGGATAGTGGATGAATTCAAGATGTTTGATAAATATCATAAGGAAATATTATCAAATAAATAGGAATAAATTTTTAGGGCACAAAAATTGAGTTAAATTCTATTTGGAAAAACATCATTAAATAATTAAATGTTATAAGTGATTATTCTGAATCGAGTGAAAATGACTATTAAAAAAATGTAGTGTGATTCACCCCCCAAAAAATATATACGTGCATCGTACATTAATTCAAAATATTTTTAAAATAATTTTATATAATTATATATTGCTAATAAAGTGATTTATAAATCATATTCACACTATATGATGAAAAAAATTAATCAGGTTTTCCCTAGTATAATGATTTCCATTTATATAATCTGAAAACAATAAAATGCTTCAGAACACGAATAAAATCATTATAAAATATCATGTATTTTATCACATAGAATTTATTGTGGAGTATTTAGGATAAATTCCAATGTATGCAAATATTATATGTCTCTTCCATGAAAAACATATGAATCGGTGGATACTATATTAAAATGGAATAAATAAACATTTGATGAATTAAAGATGAGTAGGAAACAAATTTCAATGGGGTGAGAATTTTTAATATAACTTGTGATGAATATATAAGTATCACAATGAATTTGATCATGGAATGATATGTTCCATAATATTATTTCTAGACCAAATAGACATGTCTAAAAAGATAGACAAATCATAAAAACTTCTTGATGAAAAATGAACATTAAACACCATATTATATAAGAAAAAATTCGAATTGAACGTATTTAAAAACTATTGTTTAATTATTAAAATGAAATATATGAGATGTTTGAAAGGTGTAAATGGTACATTAAACTAAAAAAATATCATACATTCATAAGAGGAAATAAATAAAAGGATGCTGAATGAAAATAGAAATTACAGTTTTTCTAAATATTTGATGAAGATGAAAAAATCATCTAAAGAATCCATGGATGAATAAATACATTATCATATATTTCATAAATGATAAAAATAAAATAAGTACATAAAATTATAATAATATTAAGAAGAATAATAAAAAGATTATGATGAAATCTAGAGTAATAAAATACTCTCATTTCTAATGTTACTTCTAATGAACATTAATGTTCCTTCTAATTCCCATTACTACCATTTATTGTTACAAACATTTAGTGAATTGAATGTTAATAAGTTGAAGAGTTGGACAATTTACATAGTCATTTACTTCATGATGTGATATCCATCATAGAAAATTAAATTCACCATGAGGAATGATATTTTTAAAACCATTATGAGATTAATAGTTAGGAATGAGGTATGACTATAATAGTTTCCATGTATATATCAAACAAATATTTTAGAATTTTAGATTGTTTAGAATGACGAAATAAAGTTGATTTTTTTATTTATAAACGTGATTTTAATTTATTTTTTATTGTGATGGATGTAGGATTCAAAAAAATAGTCATATTTTTTAGTATAAACATGATTGAAGAAGCATAAAGAAATTATTACATATATGATTATCCATCGACCACAATGATAATCAGGATTATGCACTCATGTTTTCTATATTTGGTTCCCACAATAAGAAATATATTTTTCTTATTAATGGATATTTTTTGGAAATTCATATGATTATATCCCACTCTATAGGATTGTTTACTGGATTCTATGATGATAGATGATGAGTTAATATATCCCCTATATATCCATTTGAATTTCATTTTCACTGTAGTGGTGAAAAAAATAAAAAAATAAATATAAGAATAAATAATTGATCACACATATTAATGTTAAAGAATTGTGTAGATATTTGGGTATATAAACACAAAAAAGTTGAATATTATTATGATAATTAATGTGTGGTTGAGTTTTTTTCAATATGTAAAGGTTGTTTTATTGAGAAATTTACATTCTGAATCATGGATTTGTTTGAGATGAAACAACCTTCATATTTCTGAAGAACATTTTATTATTAGTCAATGATATACTAATCATCAATTATATAAATGCATGGATGTAATTAATATTTTTGGTATATAGTTTATCAAAAGAATAAATTTGAGGATCATGGTATATACATGAATGAGGTTAATGATAAAATTGTAATGGATGGATAATTATATATTTGTAACATATGGAAATAATTTTTGTTAAATTATATTTAAAATGAAAATGAGTTTTTATTGTATAAAGTTTGACCACTAAGGTTTTAATATGACATAGAATGACATGATCGAGACATTGATTGAAAATTAACATTCTTTTATCGAAACCATTTTAATGATAATGTTAGTAACCAATATGTCTATCAAATGACAAAAAAACAATTAAAAAATTTATCCAAAAACAAACTAAATGATCTGATCCTCACCAGACATTGTACCTTGATGACAAGCCTTCACCAAACCATGAACCTTATGCTAGTTGTCTCACAAATAAGTGCACATGCACAAACCCAATGGAAAATCCATACCCTCTCAGCATTGATATCCAAATGGCATACTATGATGAAGACTTCTTTCTATGATCCCCATCTGATGCAGATCCATGTAGAGTGCTAGTTGTGTGTCACCAAAATGACATAAAACCAAACAGAGTACCGAACTAACAATGAACACCCAATTAAACAGAGCCATTAAAAGGTAACTTGATATTCCTAGAATCTATTTTCTAAACAATTTCCAGGATAGAGAGGAATCCTCGGTTGTTGATACCTCCATCATCATCTTTTCATACATAGAATCTAGTGGATCCCATTACTATATGTACTCATCAATGTTGATCTCCCCTTTATTAAATCCCCTACCACAGTTGTGGGGGAGGTTGTGGTGTCCCATGAATCATCTTGTGTAATAATGTTACAACCACCTTGCTCTGTGAATGGTGTTGTCCATGGAACGACATGTTTGATGTCGTCACATATTCCATGTCCATCAATCCTCACAACGGCCATGGTGTATATTGGGGTGTCCCCAAAAAAACTAATTTTCAACACTATATTATGCTAGCATCCAATGGTTACTCTCTTGGGATAAAACATCATTTAATACTGGGAAACACAAGAACAATGTGATCGATGTTTCAAAATTTCTAGTTCACTAATGGTCATTTGAACATTTGGGGCGGTCAATAGAGCCATGTGAAATATCTATTTAGGGTCATACATAATCATTTAACTCATTTTAACTCTTAAAAAAGATTACTATCAAAAGTTTAACCACATTTTACTTTGACCAAGTTATAATAATGATGTTATAGGTGTACCGATATTCCTAGAATGGGATTTAATTCCTTTCACCACGATTCATGTTCTTTATTTCCAAGAGAATGTTATAATGTAAATAGTTTTTGTATTATTTTGATAATTTTATGAAAATAATTTTACATACTTGTTTATAAAGAAGCATACTTTTTTCATGTTTTATTGATGATATCAAAATTGATATAGGTTTTATAATAATTTAATTCCTAATAATTGAATTATTTGTTTATTTTTTTATTCGAAATGGACATATAATTATTTTAATGATTGAATTTGAAACTTTAAAAAATGGATCAAATAATTCATGGGGTGTGTTTAAACAATTATCATACATCTTTGAAAGTAAATAAATGATTTATAATAAAAAAATTGAATCCATATGGTTTATTATAATAGTTTAAATGATTATTATTTGGATGTGAATGTATTATATTTTTATGGATTTTAATTGAAATTAATTTTTCTGAAATGAATTATATTTTATGAAACTTAATTGATTTTGGTTTACAAAACCAAATGGAATGATGAAAATTTTACATGGGGATGTTTAAATGATGATAAATGAAATAGATTTGAGATGAATTTTTTCCCATTGTTTGATTTAGTTGAATCATTTGTGAGCATCGGTAGTTATGTGGGAACTTTATAAAAAAACACTCCAGTAATTTATTAAATATAGATATAAAATTATTAGTGAAGGAAATGAAACTATAAATGGATGTGTGTATGTATTTAATTCATTGAGGTAGACTAATATTCCAGCTATTACTAACATATTGTAATCACTTACCACCTGCAGATATATTTTACTATGATTTTTTAGGATCCATGAGCCATAATCCAACTAAACCTAGGGAATATAACAATAACAGTATGAACAATTGTTGAAATATTAATTCCCGTTTTTATGAACTAATATATCTATATATATTTATATTAACATGACTATTCATTAACATTCTGATGGAAATTTTTATTTGGACATGTTTTGTACTTCACATTAACATCAATTGAAAATAATTATTTATTAATAGTTGTCAATGTATTAATATTTAATGTTCTAATTAAAATTTGGAATATTTTTTTTGTGTAATAAGGTTGGATTATGGTTTTATTTGAGGTCTTATAATTAATGTGTTACTCAGGCCCAAGAGTTACCTATCAAAATTGGAGAAATTCTTTTTATTGGTCTAGAAAATGGAAAATCACTCTCTAGAGGTGTTGGGTGTTATTTATAATATGAACCTTGAAGTTGGTACTGAAAATATGATTATGTGATATAATTTTTTTGATGATATATTTTGATTATTTCATATTCATGTTTTGGGACGACATGGTTTTCTATCTAGTTATTGGAATAATATTCTTAATAAATAAATTTAAATATATATCTTTTATACATTTCTTTCAACTTCATTAGATTATTTTGGGGTTTTCTTGTGGTGAAGTCATCCCCTTGGTTCGTTATTGATGCACATATGCAAGTCTCTAGTCCAAAGATATCAAAAACACTATTCTATATATTTCTATATGATTTGATTAGATTTTTAGATGAATTTTTTGATTATTACATTACATGATTATGTTAAAGTATACTTTTCCTCTTCATGTGTTGTTTTTATAGTGTTTGGCATATCAGGGTAGATAAAAAATTGTATTTTTTGAAATTGAGGGGTTCGTTATGAGGAAGTATCTTTCCTTGTTTAATAATAAAATTATTTAATTTCTAATGGGTGGATTTGGAAATACGAAACTGAGGGTTTTTTGGAATTGGTTATAGACATTTCTCAAATATTGATACATACTTTCTCCCATGTAGAGTTATGATTTATATATTTTTGGTTCTCGTGTCTCTTGAAAAATGTTTCGATATATTTTGATGATGTTTTAACTAATATTCCCCTGATAATAATTCTTACTAAACCTCCATAGGAATTTGTTTATGAACCAAAATATAAAATCACTCTAGTTGAAAATAACCTCATTGAGGATGTGGAGTGCATTTTTTAATATCTCATAAAAGAGGCCACTCCTACAACCATTCAGGAAAGAGTGGTGGAACCTTGGAACAACTATAACTGAGATCATTCATTGGGTATTTCATCATCTAAAAGATCAATATATTCATTGTAATAATGGTTCATTGGAGGTGGATAACTATTTGAGAAATATTTAATTAATATTTTAGATTATAGAGATATCAAATTCAATTAAGGTTCAATGTTACATCTTATAACTTGTGAGTCCTAGAAGGAGATGATATTTTTCTGTATTTATTGAGAATTTGAATTAATAAATTTAGTTGAAAGAAATAAAGATACATTTTATGAAATGATTCATTGAATATTTTATGTTATTTTTTAAGTTAATATAGTTACTCATCATTCACTAATTTGTTAGGAAAATGACTTATTACACCAATCATTTTTTGATCTTGCTCCTTTTTTGGTGAGAGTTGGTGTTGAATGTGAAATTAAGTCATATTGGTTTTCGATGATTCTTCAATGAGATATATGATCTCATTACATTATAATAAATATTACCTCAATGATTTTGGTCAAATATAGGGATTATATGGTGTAAATTAACCAAGATAGTATGTTAGGGTTGACTGGAGTTTATCCTACACTAAGTAGCATATACAATGGTCCCATTAAACATAATATAATATTGAGTCAGTATCATTGTTGAAATTTTATTGTTATTTTCAATTGTAAAAATCATCTATATCAATAGTTATATCTAGTAAAATATTACTAACTTATTTCTAGTTTGGGGATATTGGGAAATCATAGCCTGATTTCAAGTGGAAACTATTGTTTTATTGATATATAGATGTTTTAGACACATATAATGGTTATATAATTCTTTTAATTTATTTTATTGAGTTTGAGGCTGTTCATTAGTAATTGGAACTAAAATGATATCAGATTCTTCAAGAATAATAGGGTTCTAATCTTCAGAATCCGGAATAAATCATCTTGACCTACTGAATGATTCCCTATTTGGAACTGATATGGGTCATGTGACTTGGATAGGTTTCTTTACTAATGATTCATATTTAGTGACTACATTATTTTATAATACTCCATATAATTATTTCATGTCAACCCAGACTATGGATCTATTAAAAATTACAAATAGATAACTTGCCACATTTTATGAACATTTCAACAAATCTTAAAATGAAGATAGATAATTATCTCTAATTCAACCTATTTTTCTATAAATGGATTGATAGTGTGCGTGTGACTTTTTTTCATGAAATGAAACTTTCATACGTCATTCATAACATATTTAAGTTGGTTTCTTTGAATTTAAAATTGACTATTATCATTGAAATGTTTCATTTACTAATCCTTATGAAGATATACTAGTTTTCTAGGGAGAATGTGACCATAGGTCTAGTCATTCTAGGACACCTATTTCATATTTGGGTGTGATGATATCATTTTCAATCATTAAATGGGAAAATAAACCCCAAATAGTGGAATTTATCTAGTATAAAATAAATATCTTTAGGTGTTTCCATTATATATTTTTGTCTTACCACTAAAGATGGAGGTGTATTCTTCTATCAACATGTTTAGAGGTTCATTTAATAGGTCTATTCCCTATGACTTTGTAACACTAAATTAAATAGTAGAATTGAATAATTCTTTTGATCGCCAGTTATTTAAAGGTTTCATTTGTCCCAAAGTCTCACCTTGAGAATTTTTTATGTTTTTATATTTTTTATTTTTACTTTTCATATGTGTATATTATTGGATTCATAATTGAGTAATGTAAATGATCAATAGTAGGTTTTCCCATATATATTATTTCACTGATCATCTAAAACGGGTGAAGTGAAAATCATGGATTAACATACATCATGTTACAACTGTGTTTATGGATTCATGAACCTAATTATCTTCCCCATTATATCTACACATTTTTTTATGGTAATTAGTGATGAAATAATTACTTTTCAAAAAAAGGAAGATCTCATGCATCACAGGACATTAGTTTTGTACATGTTGAGTGATCGAAAAAATCATCCTATTATATCTAAATTTCAATTAAATATTAATGCGATAATTTTATTAGGGAACACAGACTTATAAAATATATATCAATTGATCTAATGAAGGATAATGCTATCATATCACAGGGATAAGAATTAAATGACATTTATATTTGGAAATTCAAATGCATGTATTGTTTTATTACTAGTTTTTGAAATATTTATCTATATTTGATACACTATTAAAAACTATCACATGGATATAGGTGATGTCTATTTGAATTTGAAATATTAGTAATTATTCAATGATATGAAGTTAATTTTGATTACAGCTCTAGTTTTGAATCATTCAAAGGTTGGGAAACACTACTTTTCCTTTTGAAATGCCTCTGGTTTTGGATTTGAATCTTTTCTCATATAGGGTGACAAAATGGTGGATTATAATTCTTGTAATATTAATACATATGAAAATAACTATCACAATCATGATATTTTACTATTTTTTTGATTTACACTCATATTAGTTGGAAACATAACCCTTTCTGGGAGAGTGTTACTATTTAATCTGATCTAAACAAGTTGATTATATCATGATGAGGTAATTGAATATATATTAATTGATATGGGTTGAGAATCAAAAATTATTTTATTTCGGTGGTATATATATACATGGGAATCAATATTTTTTTTTGTCATGCATAGATATAATTTTCCATCCCTAGCTTTGAATAATTCATCAGATGATTTGGACCACATGAAACTCTTTTCTTACATGTGTTTGAGAGTCTAAGGGAATGAGACTAAGGGTTTTCAAATGTTTGTTTAGTTGAAATAAACTCTTATTGAGAGTATTCATAAGGATAAGTTGTGTGTTGAAGTTGTATATGGAATCCAAAATACATTATATGCTTGACATACATCCTTTTAATGGTGTCTATCTATAATGGTAATTAATTTCATTAAGAATCATTTTTTCATTCTATATCCATTGATATATTATTTTATGGGGAATTTTCATCACAACCATGTGAATTTTATAAGTATTAATGAATCATATGTATTATGATTTGAGGAATCTTTTATGTTATCCATGTATAATGTGGGAAGCCACATATTTTTTCTCTCATTCTTATATATATGATCATATAAAGAATGAGCATCATAAGTCATTGGTACTGCTTCAAAATATTTATCTGCATAATTGCTAGTGGGATGAGATATTAAAGTATTTTATTGTTGGTTTTAAATGTAATACATAGGGACATAATACATTTTGGATAGTCATTGAACTATTCACCAAATATGATCACTTTTTTTAACATTCGGGAAACCCCCAAAGATGATATAGGAAATTATTTTATTCAAGATATTATATAATAACATATTTCTCTCTCTTCCATTATATCAAATAAGGATTCCTAAATTAATTATAAATTTTGGATAGGTCTGTATGAGGAGATGTAATCTCAGGTTCTATTAAACACGGTTATATCAATTAGATATATAGTTCATCAGATCGTTCTATAAAGATTCATAATGTCATGTGTTGTACATTCTTCGATGAAATTAGAGGATCTATTAATTAAAAAATGTGGATGGATGAGTTTTTATAATAATCAATAATTTTTTCTATTATATTGTAAAAGTATAAATACTTGAATGTTCATCCTTGGAATCTTATGCTTTGTATGTCAGAGGTTGGTGAAGCTTCCCTTGTGGGACCTATTAGGGTCTATGAGATGGTGATAATGATCGAGATGAATCACCAATGTCTGGTAAAGTAACATATCCAATATAAAAATTACGTGGGATATCATTGACTCAAATCTGGGTTAATTTATTAGTGACTTAGTTATCTTATGAGTCTCACCTCAGTTGGGTCACTTAGATATTTTGAAACAATAGATATTATAATAGATATAAGTGTGACCTATTGTGCTCCAAAGAGGATTGGATGAAGGGATTACCATTTACCCATTTCTACTAGACTGGATTTGATAAATGTAATTTTATATATGTTAAAATACCAATATATATCATTTTGACCAATCTCAAGCTTGGAATTGGGATTACCCGGATTTTGATCATGATATTACTATAATTTTTTTGGTGATTCAGATTTTTGATTGTCATGTAATGATTCACTGTGGAAGTTATATATATTTTATTCAAATCTAGTTTTTAACGGTTCTGTTTCTCATTATATGTGTGAGTGGGATACACTATTGATATAATAGTGTCACAATTTATTTGATGACTATTCATCTAAAAAATGATGTTTAGCTTATCAAATTCTTTTTTATTTTGAATTATAATATCCAATATTTTTATTTGACATATATTCCAGGTTAAATATTAGTTTTTAAATCAATGGAATGGATTAGTGGATTTAAAATGGAATGTTATTTTATAAAAATATTACATACCACATCTACGGTAGAGGACTGGGTACCCCTTATAGCTTCATTAGTAACCTGAAATTAAATGATACCTTAGGTTTAGTGTTTTACATGGAATTTCGTGTTGGTGGTTACCTTATGTGCTACGACTGGCATACCTCACCGATGTCATAATGGAGGACATGCTTCACAAAAAACAGATTTTCATCACTAGACCATTTCTATACCCTATGTTTCGTCTCCTAGGTAAACCAACAATGTTTTATATTGAAATACCATATTTTGGTCAATAGGGAATCAAAATTTTTAATGATTGAATATATTATTGATCATCCTGGTAGGTTTATATATCCATGTACTATATAAAAGCTCGATTTCAATGGAATCTCAAACTCATTATCCTTATATTAAATTAATTTTTCAAAAAACCTTTTCTTATATTTATATTTGGGAATCCTCTACGAAGTATGATTAGGTGATCTATCTTTAATTGTAGGTGATATGGTTCCTCTCACCTTAGTTAATGTTCATTCATACTAAAAGGTCAGTGTAATGAAAATTGGTCTTAGATTTCATTGATCATTATTCAAAATCTAATTCAGATATTTCTATTTTGATGGTTTTGGATTACTAAGATTATTGATTAATGTTATAATTATTGAGTAAGGGGGTTTTAATTTTAAATTACAATTAAATGGGAAAAATATTTCATGTATTATTATAAATATAGTTCTAATTTATTTCAAATGCATGAATTGAATTCATTCATAAATTCATTAAATATTTAATAGTATGGAATTAATCTATTTCCTATGGGTTTTCAATTGCTGTATTAATTGATTAAAAAAATAGTATAAATGTTTTATTTGAATAGATAAATTGATTAGGAATGAGAAATAATGAATTAATTGATTTATTTGATTAATATAGAAGAATTATGTCAAAATTCACATGCATGGATGAAAACCGTTTGATTTTTTTTTTCAAATGTAATGGCCAATTGAAAATGTCACAACAGATGTCTTGCATGATAACTTAAGAAATTTATTTGAGACAAATGTTTTTCAATTTTTTTAATAAATTTAATTTCCTGGGATCCTGTGTATGTTTTTTGTGTAGTCCACAATAAGAATACATCGAATGTTTTACCTTTTCCAAATAATAATGATGAATACAATTTTAAATTATTATATTATAAGGGAGTTAATTTGTTTTGGGAGACTCATATATAACCAAGGAATGAGATCACTGGATCTGTGATCACTTAGAGTCTTATTTCTCTAATATGTGTGGGGATCATTAATCCATGGACTTATTCCCATGGTTCTATGATTGAATATTGGATAATACAACCCAATGTTAATGAAATTATGTATTAATGAATGTTTGTATTAAGATACCAATTCAAAAATCTTTTTATAGGAATACATATTTGTTCCTATTTTTAATAATCCATTGAAATTAATTGAACTGAATGATTTATTATGCCTTTTAAATTCAATATCATGGAATTTTTCATTAAAATCACACATTTTTGTTTTATTTAATATTGATTATTTATGGAATGATTAGTGGGATCCATATAGTCCAGTGATGATCACATAAAACTACTTTGTTAAGGTTGATTTATATTTTATATTTCAATTTCTAGGGAAAGGGAATCCACTAGATGGAGTAAGTGGGTTTTTGTGATTTTGGAACCTCTAGATTTGGCCATAATAAGTGAATTGTATGATCAACTTTTTTGGAGAGATACTGCAATGATATCCTTTTTAAATTATTTATTTTATTTATAATATATTTTTTTTAAATTATTTTTGATTAATGTATTTCAATACTGACAGTTTATGATTTTTTGGATTCATCTTTGCAATTTTTAGTTTAACATATGGTGAATTAATTTACATTGAATTCATCATGATACCCATTCTCTAATCAAAATTCCATGAGGTTTGATAATTACCTTCGCCGATGTTATAAATGATTGAGGCAACATTTTATATAATTATTTTGGTTGGTTATTTTTATATATGATTCTTATAGGGAAAAAAATTGATAACCCAATTAACTTCTAGAGGATAGGCTCTTAATGGTTCCATGAGTGGATAAATTTGATTTTATTAGAATGATAAATCCAAATACATAAAATCAATAAGTTTGGTTTCAACTGGAATAAGGTATCCAAAAAAATTCTAACTACATTAAAATATATAATAATAAATTGTAAATTTTATATTATACAAAGAATTATATGTTTTATTATGTTGGAAATAAATTGCTGATCATATAAATATTTACTAACAGAGTGGAATAAGAAAATGGTGTATATGGAAAAGATTATATATTATTATATTAAACCACAACTTCTAATGGTATATTATAAATTCTCTATCAAATGATGAATTTATTATGAAGACATATCAGATAGAGCTAAATTTATTTTGGAACACCAAACAAAGTATTAGTAGATTTTAAAACATTATAAAGTAAACTATTGTAATGATATTGGGATATTATTGAATTGTTAATAATTCCATCAATTCATTGATTAATCACATGATAACAATTACACTATGATTTTATGAACCCCTATTGATGTTAGTTTACTTTAAATATTAATAAATATTTTATTGTGTGAAATAATGTTTATGTTTAGCATGAAATCCAAATAGGAAGCAATGAAGTTTCATTAATTTTAAAAGTATTTTTTCCTATAAATGGTTGAAATCTCATTCTTATCTATAGTCATTGATGTTATTATATATAGTAATTTCTGGAGGTTTAGTGTGGGGACATTGTGAGTTTCAAACCATGATTTTATTTTGATGATGAAGATGAGTATATTCAGAAAAAACCAACAAACATAAAAGGAATCAACGTTGTATTTTGTTGATTTAGACATAATATCATGAGAATGGGGTTTTATTACTTGATTTCATTAGATATAAAACTATAAAATATTGATTTTTTGATAGATTTAATCATATATAGAATATTGTATTGAAGATAAAATTAAAAATATTTCATAAAGGAGTATTATGATAAATACATTGTCTAAGACAGATATATAAAAATATATATAATGTAGAAATTTAGTTTATCTATTTATTTCACGATCATGACGATTTTTCAATACAAAAATTATTATTATAGTGTCTTTGAAGTTATTTATGAAGATATAAAAATAGAAAGGTGATAAAAATATTCATTGAGAAATTCCACTTGAAAAAATAAGATATTTCATTACTTGATCTATAATGAAGAAGGAGGATCTTGGCGATTGGGTTATAACATGATTATAAAGAGAGTCACGCCATGGAGGTAAAAACATTCATTATGGATGATGGGAATAGAAGGATAATACTGGGGTATAACCAACTATGTAAAAAGAGAAGGATACATGTGGTAGAGTCAATGCCATGGGCTGGAAAAATTAATGGGGTGCATAACCAATTGTTGTATCTGAATTTTTAATCCTCATGATATTTTTAATTAATACATTTTTGGGGTATAACCAACCTAAAAACAATAATTTTTTCATACAAGAAATTTAAATATTATGTATTTATTTATTTCATTACTTTTAAAACATTCATTGTGAGTATAGATATATATTAATCTTAATTAAAAATATAATAATATTCAGATGATGAGTTTAGAAATGAATTTATAAAATAGTGTTATCACTGATTCCCACCTCCCACTATTGGTTATCTCATAGAAATATCATATTTAAACCCAAAGAACTTGTTATTCATAGTGACATACTTTTTTTCTTATGGGTATATCCAATATCTAGAATCTATAAATATTCACATTTCTAATCATCGTTAACCCCTATGAAAAATAATTTTTAAATTTTGGATTATGGAATAAAATAATATTATGTGAAAAAATAATGAATCATTTCAGTCCATTTTCAATCTATTAAAATACCTAATAATGCATTCATTTTTCATAATAATAATTTTTCACAAAATACACCAATTACATTATGTAAATAAAAATAATTTTACAAATTATTTTTTAAAACATTTCATATGAAATAATTATGTAGAAATAATAATCATAAATATTTCTTGTAATCTATGAAAAAACATCAATATTGGTCTATGAAAAATAATTCATAAACCATTATGATAAAAAGTAATACACTATACAAAAAATCATAATCACATTATTTATCTTCTGTAATAAAATAATTTACATTATCATCCATTGAATTCATATCATTTATGATCCTTGTTAAAAAATAATTTCGTTAACCCTTAAATTAAACCTTATATTTTTAACAACTAAATAGATAATTCTCGTATTTATAGGGAGTATCCTATCACTTGTAAACTCTATCATTTTACAAAATTCATTGCAGAGTTATATCAGGATCAAATTTTGTATTATCTATTTCATGTTGAACCATCATTGATATCATATTTCCATGAACCATAGTATTAATGAAGAATATATAAGTCCAAAATTGTTTCTAAATCCTATTTTAAATGTGTTTCATTCCCACTATAAATAATACATTTAGTTATCTCACAAAGAATTGAAAAAAAAAATTAAATTTCCTTATTTCATCTTTTTTAATAAATAAAACATCGAATATTATTGGGAGAAGTATATTAATTGAAAATAAAAATGGAAACATGTAGTAGATTATTGATAGTTAATAAAGGTTATTATAATAGAAAAAATTTATCAATATATATATATATATATATATATATTATGAAAAAAGGTTTTTCCTCTAGGTCATAAACCATAAAAAAGATAGGTATGGTAAAATTTTAATATTTTCCATTTAAAAAAATTATGGAAAGTAAACATTATTTTAATATGAATTATAAATATTATTTTTTTATGTATAAAAATAACATTGGAAATTTTTTCATAACCTGGAAATAGAGGATAATTATTTCAACAAACTACTTTAAAGAATGTTTTAATGAAAAATAACTTACCCCTATACCCAAATAGCATTATATATTCCCTAAAAATGAACAATAAAATTATATCAGAGTTAAACATACATTAAAATATTTTACATTTTCATTTCATTATTTTTTTCATTTTTTCATTTATTACCTTTATAGATATTATTTTCCAAATTACTAACATTATGTTGGATGTTTTTTGGTTTTTCATCCATTAACATCATATTCACATCATTGCAATGGTTGTGGTCAAAGTGGTTATTCATAAAATTAATATTGAATCATAAAAATGTTATAATTTACATATTATTACATTATATACACTTTCTATATGAAACATTTTACTGTCTATGAAAATATAACCACATCATTTTAAAGAGATGGTAGATTGTACATATTAATGATTGATGTTTTAAATTTTCTATTAAGTGGGAAAGATATAAAATATATAACAAACAATATAAAAAAATACTAGGAATGAAATAAATTTCAAATTTTTTCCATTATTTAAATCATTATTACAATATCTTTTTGTCAGTAATAAGAAAAAAATCATGTCTCTTAGAGAAGGTGGTACTATACAAGTTTAAGTAATAATGTAATATTATTTATTTATAATGAAAGTGTGTGAAGGTAAATAACAATTTATATCACCCAAATCATTGTAATTTCATAATATTATTATATATTAATTATTTATTTATTTATAATATATAATGCATTATGATGATGGAAAATGAGACACATCTCCACATGGTGGTGGTGGTCCACACAGATGCATAATAAATATTTTTATTTCCCATTAGATTGAATTAGTGATAAAAAGGGTTTAAGCTTCATAATAATGACATATTATTATAAATATGATACCTATTTTCATTTTTTTATAATTGATATTATTGTTTTTTTGGAAGTTGAATAAGAAATAAAATGTAAACAGTTTGGTTAGTCACTATACATTCTACAAGGATATGTTTGTTTGGATTACACCATAATCAATATATGATTTGACAATTTAGAATAATATTAAATCGTTGATGTGTGAAGGGATTTTTAGGTGGAGATTTATGTGGGTCACTATCAAAATACTATTTTCAAATTGTCTAAGAAAGAATGAAGTGGTGGATCCCTTTTTCAAGTATATATATGTAGAAACGTTTTTTTATTAAACATTAATATGTTATAATGAATTAGTGTTGTTAATGTGGACTGAGAAATAAAATTTATTTGATTTGGTGATAATGTTAGAAATTGAATATACCAATAGGAATTATGGAAATATTGTGAGGTCTTATAACATCATTTTAACCATAATTAAACACATTTATCCTTCACGATGGTGATATATATTTCTCACATTGGTGCCATTTATATTTCCCAATATTAAAATTAAATGTATTATAAAATTACAACATCCTAAAAATAAATAATAAATCCATTTTTAAAGATTCAATTCCTACAACTAGTAAAAATTATTTTAAATATATACACACAAAAAAATTGATTTTTTTTATAATTATTTATATTCAATTATAAAAATAAGGTTTTATAATAAGTAATATTCATTTAATAATAAATTTAAAACAATCATAATTTAATGATAATGATATATGTGTCAGAATATCATCTTTAAAAAATATGTTATGTGTGATTTTTTGGCCAAATCACAGAGATTTTACATTAATGAACACTATTTACCCATTACTAATGTAACAATTTTTTTAAACATTATTAATATTCATAGTGATCAAAAATTTAATACACATCATTATGGTATTTGAACATCATAATTATATATTTGAAATCCACATTTCATGTTCAATACATATAAGTCAATGAAATTGGTCTTAGTACAAATTGGAAAAATGATTCAAAAATAGTTTATAGCTATATGAATTTTTAAGCCTGAATATGAAAATTTTACAATATAAAATTTAATGGAGATTCATATGTATTAATTTATGTATTTTTTAATAATATTTATTTTATTTTTCTTTAAACGTGAATTAAATATTGAATATGAATTTTAAATTACATTATTTCATGAAATGGGATGTTATTTTTTAAAAAAGTGATATTCTACTTTTTAGCATAAAATAAAGGTTTTCAAAAAATAAAAAAACATAATCCAATTCCTTCTACCAGAAGTTTATTTAAAAAATTATTTCCATTTTAAAAAATATCTATATTATTTATTTATTTTTTAAAAGTATGTCCTCACAAAATTAAATAAAACCAATTTTATACGAATATTTTTTAAAACATAAAACTTAATTATTTCCATTACATTAATAATAACCATAATTTAATTAATGTTATTATGTCCAATTATATATATAATAATCATATTACATTATAGTTATTTAAAATTAATAACTAATTTTTTCTATTAAGATAAAAAACCAAGAACATTTAAAAACAATTATGAGAAATATTTCTATTAGGATTACAATATTTTTTTTCATTTCAAATAAAATTATAATATTAAAAGTATTAAAATTTTTAAATTTTAAAGAAACAACATCTACAGAAATTTCAAATTATAATTAATCTTTTTCTTACACTCTAACTCATAGACAAGGTTATAAAAATCATATTTATAAATATTATATCATGATTGTTTTATGGAAATGGGATTTTTAACGACTTGTTGTTGGTTATATTATTCAAATTATGTTAAATATTAAATTTTGGGGTTATATAAATATATTCCTAAATCACTAGGTGTTACAACCATCCTCTCCTCTAAATTCCCAAATCTTATCCTTAAAATTTTACTAGTACGTACAGATGTTCATAAAAATAATATTATCAGTCTATATTAGTTTATTTATGATTTTATTAAAGAATAAGAGACATCAATTCATGTACTCCACAAGTAATAAGTGATATATCATATGAAATTAGGAAATGGATCTTATCCAGCCATTAGGAAAAATTATAATGGCTTTGAATCTCCAATTTATTTTTTCTATGATCTATGGGAAAGGAATCAATCCCCATGTTCATAATATCAAGACACATTCATAATTTAGAAATTTATAGGATTTTTTTCCATAATTAATAACATATTTGAAATATCTTAATATATATTCATTTCTAGTATGTATGATACTTCACTAATGGATTTAATTGAGAATAATTATTTTAACCACATCCTTAAAAAATTAAAATTATAAATCTATCTCTGATAATATGAATGCAATATTCAAAGAACACTCCCACAACCGCCCTTTATAAAAATGAATCACCACCATTCTTGATGAATCATAACTCAATGATCATTTCATAAAACTATATATATAAACTCTATGAATATTTCTTTATTCAATAAATGGAAGATTTAATCATTTAGACCATAGAAAACTCTATTGGTTACTAAAAACTATCAGGTTGTACCCTATACAGATCTTCAAAAGAATAATTATTATCAGAATAGGTTTGAGTTATATTTGATATATCTAAAAATCATAATTAATTGTTATCAATCAAAATATCCATGTATGTATAATAATTTCAATATTATAAATTTTTTATTCATATTTAATACATTGAATACATTTAAGACCATTGATAACTAGAATAGATTTATAGATAAACATCATGTCATCCGTGTTAGTTAAATTTTGGAAACACACATTCACTATCATGAACCATCCCAAAGTGGTCCATTTTAAACTCCACAATCGCACATAAAATAGGATAAGGGTTGGAGACTAGCACCAAGTAGTCCTACCACTGACTAGGGAGGCCTCATCTTATGTACCTATACACATACACATATCTACAATCCTATAAAATGATGAAATGTAAAAAAAATGAACCAACATCCATGATTACATATAAATCCTATAAAAAGAGTAATATATGAGGTAAACTAATTTAAATAAGGCCAAATATAGGCCCTACCCAATGAGTCTAAAAAAAATTAAATCCTAAAAGTAAAAATTGGGCAACTACAGGAATTCCATAGGAACCCACCTTGTTTAGTACGATCTTGTTATGCATCATCTAGTAATGGTCCTTCTTGGACTATATCAATAGGTTGATTATTTTCACATGACATGAAATTTGTGGGAAAATACATGTAGGGTTCAACATTAAAACACCCAGAAGGATATCTCCAACCAAAAAAACATAAAAAATAATCATCAGTTCAACATGGTACTATTTTTGCATCACAAATAACACAAATATCTAGATATTCCCAATAATTAAACATAATATCAAAGGTAACTCAAACACACAAAGTCATCCTAGTATTGTAGCTTGAAGGATCAACAAATCACATTTATGGGGGAACATACTCAACAGTTTGATAGCATTGATGATGTCCATATGAGAGGTAATGCACATATTGTATCGCCACAAAAAGTACACACTAAACTTATGATGATATATGATGCATAGATTTAGATCACACCATATTCCATGGGGTATAAAAAACTAAATCTAGGATACCTAGAAATGTATAGTATATGATACAACATAGTGTCAATAATGTAGATATAATCAACTCCACCTACTACAAAACGATGAATAGAGGATCAATCTTTTGGCCTCATGATATAATTCTAACAACACTATCCATGAAGACCTATTAAGGGGATTAATCTCCAATCTATAAGAGATGATTCCATACTATCCCTCAGCGAAAAATATAGGGAGAAAAACCTAATGAAACTTGTCGAGGATATAGAGGAAATGTGCTCCAACATATTGTTTTAAAAATTATACGCCATGTAGAATGGGTCAAATGACATGTCCTTTGACTCAAGCTCTTACCCCTATAAATGGAATGTTTCTCCTTCCCATGTCCATTTAATAGTATAGGGAATGTAATATACAATTTTAGACCTCCAATGAACCTATAAAAAACATAGCATGTGTACATTTTTTCAGGCCATGTCCTTGTGGGAGTATACTACGTGTTAGCTACATATGTACTCTATCCCATTTCATTATACGATCCATTCTACATGATGATCCACAAGGGAGGGATAACATATCATGTGAAAGGGTCACATGATGCCAGATACATAACAATATATAAAACCATTTCCACCAGTAGGAGGGTCTAACATAATGTGTTCCTTCTAGTTACATTACTTGTAGAGAATGAATTTATAAAAACTCGAATCTAGTTTATTTTTCATCATCCCTTATTCCATCCTTAGATCGGAAAACATTCTCATTTAGATATGGGGAATCCAACACCATAGAGTCATTCTATCACTGAATAAAATTATTAATCCCTTTAATTTATTCCACAAATTGGATCATTCTTCATTCTTCATTGCACACCATAGAATAAAAAATCAGCTTCCAAAACTATATAATTCACTGCCACATCCATAATCACACCACCATCGTGTCAGGTCGATTCTTAATCAATGATATTAGAACATTTAACCATGAAATGAGTGTGAAATGATTGATTCATCAGAATATGGAGAACCACACAAAAACAATGAATGAGTGTCATAAACAAAGATGTGGAGGAGAAACACATAACCAATAACATTAGGAAAGAGCTTCTGAAAATGTCTATGGTTTCCTCGATCCATCACTATTATAATAATAATAATAATAATAAATAATAACATAGTAATTCTTCAAATAAATTCTATGCATATAGTCACATGCCACAAGATGACTGATATATGTATCAATCCATGGGTTGATCGATTAACATTCATCATAGAAGTTAATAATGGCGAACAAATACAAAAAAAAACAAACACCCAACCTATATTTGGATCAATCACTAAAAAATAATGGATTTGTTCCCCAATTTTTGGTGGTATCGTTCTATTTGTTCTCACAATGGTCATCGATCACTAATTTGGTCATTGTCTACTAATGTGATCCCCTCCATTAGATCCAATAGCACTAACCAACTCAAAGGGGTAAATGGATAACCCTATGAATTTTTCAATAGTTCATTTTTAATGTTGGAAATTAGCACTTTATGTAAAAACAGTACTATAATTTATTTAGTTATTTTATTTGTATTTTTCATGTAATTAATTCCTTATAAACTACATAAATTGACTAAGGTTATGTCGTTCCTATGATAAACCATGTGTTATGAACACAATGGTGACCAAAAATTTCTAATATGGGCCCCTTTTTATATTTTTTTACACTTTTAAGGAAAACTGAGTGTGGTTCTTATTTAATAGATTTAATATATTTCCCTCAATTATATTGTGCACACCGGGCCTCATAACTGCAAACTGTACAATAGTATGTTCTTAAAAATAATATATAAGATATTAAAAAAACTTAAAAATTGAATATTCAAGTCATTATATTCTTCCCAAAAAATGTATTTATGTCCCAAAAATCCAAAATTAGGGATCCATAATAGATTTGGTTATTAAGAATGAATATGATCTTATCACACCCACATGATTTCAAAAATATTCTCATTATGACACTAATCATGCACTAAAGGAATCAATGATCTATGAATTATTCCCTCCTCTCAATCGTCAATTTCTATTGGGTACTCTACCATGGTAGTTATATCCTCCATTTCCATAATTCCCCTGTCAATTACATGTGATGGTTCTTGCACATAACACCTCATCTATGACTTGTGGAAGACGTTGTGTTCCTAGTATAACAACATGAGTAGAGCTAAGTAGTATTTCACCTCACCAACTATATTCATTATCTAGAATGGGCCGATGAATATCAGAAACAACTTTCCACCGTGGAAAAATATTCATTGTCCACATTGAGTTGAAACCTGTTTGAAAACATGGCCACCATTCTCAAATTATAATGGCCTCTATCATCTATACATATAATACTTATGCTAGATTTATTCATTCTTCATCCACTCCTGGGTGATCTGATAATTCGTGGTATTTTATTGCACCAAATATGGTCCCCTGAGTTATAACTCTCCGTGGTAAGTCATGTAAAGTGGGGACCTATTGGGTCTCATGTACAAAGCCTCTAACAATTCCATACTAATGATAAAAGGGTAGTTTTGGTTTTATGTAAACTCTACATGTGGTAGGTGATCCTCCCAACTATGTCCAATGACCATCATGAATTTTTGTATCATACCCTATAGAAAAAAATGTTTAAATCTGTCTGGACAATAGGTTTGGGGTGAAATGATATTCTCAAGAAAAACTATGCCCCAAAATAATCATGAAACCCCTTCCATAACCGGGATGTAAATATATAATGACAGCCAAAAAACAATCATTGGTGGAATTCCATGTATTTTCAATATCTCATTCACATAGTGGTTCCCCAATATCTATTCTGAAATCTTTTCCCGAATATTTAATAAGTGGGATGACATAGAGATTCAGTCTACAATTACCAAAATGGAATCCATTACCCTATACATATTTGATAATAAAGTCATTATGTACATTTTTATCCATTCTTAATTCACTCTGGATGATAAAAGGATTGAGCTAAACCCATTGTAATGTACTTATCATCCACCATATACTGAAAAATAAGGCATTGAGAGACAAACTCTCTAAATCCTTTCATCATCCCTGGAAACGAAAATGTATGTTGGTGATTTTATTATATCTTTGAGATAGATAGTTAAAACCTAAAATATGTTTTATGAATCTCTCTCAGAACCTCATCCCACAACATCACTTGTAGCATCATGCATCCATTCAAAGAATGAAATTCTCCCCACTATCAAAAAATCTACTAGGAGAATTTCAAATGGGTAAATAAATCTGTAGGGTATCACAGTCAACATCCCTATGTTTTGCCTCCACAAATCGATGTCATAGTAGATGGGTAAAAACCATCGACTATAGGTAATCATGTCCATCTACATCGACAAAGGATAACTATAGTCGGGTAACTGCTGTGATTCCTCATTCAATATCTTTGAAAAAGTTATAATAATGAGAGCATCTACTACCACATTTCCCTTATAATTACAATTGAAAATATAAAATTCATAATAATTAGGAAAATCTTGACATCAACCCTATATCATGTTATGATCCACATGAGAGAAGATATACATGATACCCTTGTGATCAGAATTGATGATAAATTTCATTCTAGTTAGGTAGTTTCACAACATTATTAGTGTAAAGACCACCACTGCTAACTGAAGATCATGGGTCATGTAGTTCTAATCATGTGGTCTTAACTAACATGAATAATATAAAATCACTGGTCACCACTAAATCAAAAAAAACCAAAACATGTTCCATATGTATAAAAAACTATATACACTTCACCCTCCAAAGGAAATATCAAAATTTGAGTGTTCATTAATCTCTATCTCAACAACTAAATATCATATTATCACCTCTCCAACTACATGAATGGACTCCCTTTTTAGGTAAATGTTTTCATAGGTGAGGATATATTAGAGAAATCAGGTATGAATCTCTAATAATTCCCTACAAAACCTATGATGATATACACCTACATCATGAATTGGGGTTCTCCTAAGCTAGAACTACTTTTACCAATGTGGGGTCTATAACCACTACAAATATTTATATAATGTGTCCAATAATGTGTAATATATATATCTAGAACTATATGTTTGAGATATTAATAGAAATATTATTCCCTTATAGTGCACCTAAACTTGTTCTCAAGTGACATGAGTCCTCCTTATCCAAGGAAAAGTACATAAGGATATCATTGTTAAGGAATACCAAAAAGTGGAATATGAAAGGTTAAACGATCTGATTCATTATTATGATAAAAATTTTGGGGGAATTCATCACATAGAAGGGAATCACCAAATAATCGTAGTGGTAGTAGGGAACTCAAGAATATCATCTTCGGTATATCCTCGTCCTATACCCACAACTAATGATATCATGAACTCATTCCAACCATCAATAACCATACCTTTCCTCTCAACTAATAAACTAAATCATTGATACTCCGAAGTTGATACTTTTTATTCTTGTTAAACTAGTAAAAATAACCTATTATCCACAAAGAACCCGATGCTTTCTTCTTCCTTCTCAGAGAAAAAACCGGGGCCTCAAGGGGTGAATTAATGTGTTTAGAATGTAATTTTCCAAAAAACCACCATAAAACCCATAGATCAAAAAATATCTATAGGATCCATCATTTATACTCTAATTGATATTATCTTAATCATGGTGATTAGATCAATATAGAATTCTATCACGCTAAAGTAAGGTAGTATTGGTACTTCCATAAGGAAGACTTCTCATACTCCACCACCATTACATTAAACTGATGACCCATAAAATCACCTACACCAAGGGTTAGGCTATCCAACTGACGAGTAATAGGTTTCACCCTCCTATGCATGAATCTATCAATTTATTTTTGGGTTTCCATTAAACCAAAAAAGTAGAACCTTGTTCTATCACTATGATCACACTACATCATCTTCCTGAGATTGTTAATCCGGGCATGAACATTAAATATCTAGTTCATTCCTAGGATGGAATCCTAAGGCCTCATTTATTATATAAAGATATCTTAGTAGAAACACTCTCCATTAATTGTCTGATCACACTACCCACGCATGTGTGTGATCATTAAGTCATCTCCAGTCTAAGTATCCGTAGGGAAGGGTCGAGCCAAGGGTTCCATTATAATCTACAAGTCATGAACAATATATGTGGAAGAAAAAAATTGATAACACTTATTTTCATCATAACATTAACTAAATTAGAGTAGATATATGTCATACATTATATCATTTCGGGTTCCTAGGGGTCGTACAATTCGACCCCCTATTGCTATCACCACCCCTTTCATCCAGATCCTAAAGCCTGGCATAGACCACCTAGGGGTGGTGTTGGTAACAAGTCAACATTTTTTCAACTTCTTATACTCTCCCATCTATTCTGTCATTTCTATCTCCCTATATACCTATCTATTAATGTAATTTCCTCTTCTATATCATCTCACCTATTGTCTCTCTATTATCTATATGATGGGTCAAACAATCTTAGATGATGTGTCACCTTCTATAACATGATTATAAAAGCCTATCAATGGGATAACTAGTCATATATATAGTGAGCCCATAACTGTATACCCTTATTCCCATGACTTTCTCTTTAAAACATCACACATTTGGGTACCTAGGACTAACTTCATCTCACTAATTTTTAGGTATCTAATCTGATGTTCCCACCACTATAAATCACTCATTTTATGATGTCATATAAGAACCCCTTTACCACCAATGATTTCTCTATCAACCTAATATAAGATGGAATTCATAATGTATATCATTGGATCTGATTTCTCTATGAAGACGTCATTTTACTGATCAATTTATAATGAACTAACCATGAACTATATCCATATAGTAGCTAGAGAAGCTAAGGAACCTCACATAATACTTATCTATTATCATGGATATGCACAATAGCAATAGAATATCCTAGATATTTATATCCCACAATTTATTTGTAGATAAATCTAATGAAGTGTTTCTTAATATTTATCTGTTGAAGTGTCACCTAATTAAAAAATTGGGTCACTAACCCCCACCATTTCCCTCATGGTCTATTAAGATGTCTCTATTCCATGTCCACTATCTTCTCTGATGGTATCCTCACCACATGGAAAAATCACATCACCACACAAATCCATTCCTTAGCCATCGTCCTCTAGAGGGATATCCTCCAACAGAGCTGATGTATAAATTAAATTTTTATGGTAATGTGGATAAAAAAATTAATTTTCCATTAGAATGTATCTAAAAAAATAAATTGCGTCTCTACATCAACAAAAAATAAAATATTTTTTGTAATTTTTATTTTATTTTATGTCTGTGGTGAATTTTTTATAGAAACCTTATTTAAAATAAGGTTATGTCGCAACTAGGGTACAACCCATCTTCTAAATACATAGGATCCCTTGAATTCCCTATATGGGCCCCAATTTAGATGTTATTCCACTTTTTTTGGAAAAATTGACATGATATAAATTTTATATTCATTATATATTTCAAATGACTAGTGAATTTCTTGTTAAATTATACATAACCCTAATATGACCAAATAACTATAGTAATAATGACTTATTTATTTTTTACATTATTTGAAAAAATATTGATATTTTAACAAGTTTATACATGTTCCTTATCAATAACTTTTAACCATACTTACTTAATTCATCAGTAATTGAAATAATGTATGTATAACTAAAAATAATTGAGTACTCTTCAATATATAGACATAACTACATATTAGATCCAATAGACTACAATCCATTTCCCCATTACCAATAATGGTTTCTATGTTATTTTTTTAACAACTATGATTCATAGTTATCAAAATATTCATAATTTATTTCATAATAAAATCCATGTTTACAGCGTCATTGAATTCTTGACGCATTTATAAGTTCATGATGTTGTACATCTCGAACCTCTCGTTGTTTGATTTTCATGATCACAATCACTTTCTTTTTTATCTAACATTGTGTTTTAAGTGTTTGTGTTGATAGGCATTTGATTGCCAAGAAGTTGACCAAGGAAGAGGCAGAAATGGACTGAAATTCAGTCCACCGGCCGACCGGTGGCTTCACCACCGGCCAGCCGGTGGCACCCAGACTCAAGGGGTAGCTACTGCCTCCCCACCGGTCGACCGGTGGCTCTGCCACCGGTCGACCTGTGGCACCCAGCACAAATAGTGAGACCTACTGTCTTTCCACCGGCCAGCCGGTGGCTCCTCACCGGTCGACCGGTGGAGCCTGGATCAAGACTCTTCTTCTCTATCAAGGCACCGGCCAGCCGGTGGAGATGTACCGGTCAGCCGGTGGCCCCTGGACAAGAATCCTATGCCTTTTTGCACACACCGGCCAGCCGGTGGGACTGTACCGGCCAGCCGGTGGACACAGTCAAACTAGCCGTTGGGCTGTTGACCAGCCTGTCCACTTGACTCTCAACGGCTCCGAAGACCTCTCCAACGGCTCCGAAGCCTCCCCAAGGGTTCCTAGCCTATAAATAAAGGCTGAGGAAGCCCCGGACAATACCTGGAACACTTGTGAAGCCAACGGACATATTTTGGATCAATTGGCCAACCTCCGGCGACTTCCTTCAAAGGAACCCCAAGAGCTCCAACAACTTCCACATCCAAGGAGCTCCACTCAAGAAGCTTGGGAGAGCACGCCCATCAACTCCATCATCCATTGGCGCCCGAGTCTTCCCAATTACGGGTTTTATTGCATTTATTTATTTTGAGCTTAAAATTGGGTTTGTGCCTACAAACCCCAACCCTTTTCTCTTCCCCCCTTCTTTTGGGTTTCACACCACCACTAAGGTGTGAAGAGGTTGTCAAGCCTTACCTTGTAAAAATGCTTGAGATCGGTGAGCTAGTCTTCACCCGTAAAAAGACTAGTGGGTTATTGCTTAACCATTAAAAGCATTGGGTTCTTGCTTAACCACTAAAAGCAAGCTGTAATAGGTCCTAGTGCTACCTCAAAGCCTAGTGGGTTTCTTGCTAAAACCATTGAAAAGCAAGCGGTAGGAATCTCTCAACGGTTGAGTTGGGAGCGGAGACGTAGGCCGGGTTTTTGGCCGAACTCCGTTATCAATTTGCGTGTCTTGCCTCTTTATTTCCGCTGCACTTTGATATTTGTTTTTAATTTGTCAATCTTTTTTTAAAAGGCAATTCACCCCCCCTCTTGCCATCATTCCTCACTTTCTTCCGACCTAACAATTGGTATCAGAGGGATCTTTGAATAAATCCCTAACCCGGTTTCAAATTTAAGATCCATTTAGATGGCATCAACTTCTTTCGCCCCCGAGGGCTACTCTTTGGGTCGGGCTCCATTTTTTGATGGGTCCGACTATAATTATTGGAAAACCCGCATGACTACTTTTCTTAGAAGTATAGGGTATCCCATTTACAAAATTGTCATGCAAGGTTACACTTTGTCTACCCCCGACGAATCCAAATGGACCCCCGCCGATATAAAGAATTTTGAGCTTGATGGCAAAGCCATGAACGCTCTCCATTGCGGCCTAGACCGAAATGAATTCAATCGAGTGTCCACTTGCACCTCCTCACATGAAATCTGGAAACTTTTGGAGGTTACCCATGAGGGGACCAACAAAGTCAAGGACACTCGATTGGACATGTACCGTCAAGATTTCGAGTCTTTTTCCATGCATCCATCTGAATCAATTTCTGAAATGTTTACTCGATTTACTGATGTGTGCAATGGTAGAAAATCTCTTGGAGATGACATTTCTGCAGAAACAATGGTCAAGAAGATCCTATGGGTCCTTCCGAGCTCATGGGCACCTAAAGTGACGGCGATCCAAGAAGCTAAGGACGTCAAAAATATGCCGGTAGAGGAGCTCATCGGATCTCTCATGACTTATGAGATCACGATGAGGAGGAAAGCTCAAAAGGAGGGCACACCAATCAAGACACCAAAGAATATTGCCCTCAAGGTACAAAAAGAAGTAAGCTCCTCCTCATCGTCCTCTTCCTCCTCATCTTCATCATCTTCAAGCGGCGATTCGTAAATGGAGAATCTCGCCCGCCAAATGCAAAAATTCATGAAGAAGCACAACAAGAAGAAGAAATCTCGCAAGGCGCGAAAGCAAGAACCCACCGCAAGATCCGAGCCCAAGGTAAAATGCTACGGGTGCGGCGAAAAGGGCCATTACAAGCCCGATTGCCCACTCAACAAGAAACGGGCCACGCACAAGGAGAAAGGAAAGAAAAAGGTCCTCAAGGCCACATGGAGTGACACCTCATCATCCTCCTCCTCCTCCTCCTCGAGCGACCAAGGTACAAGATGCCTAATGGAATTCCATGAGGTAACATCTTCCGACTCCTCCTCTTGTTCTTCAAATTCAAATTCTTTAAATCATTTATCTTATGAAGAACTCTCACATGCTAGAGATCAACTAGAAAATGGTTTTCATGAGCTTTCTTCAAAATTTGTTGCTTTAAAAAAGTCTTTCAAAAAACTCTCTTCCGAAAAAGAACAACTTCTCAAAGAGAAGGAAGAGTTGTCCCTTAAAATCCAAAATTTTCCAAATGTTGATTCCATGGAATCAACCATCAAAGACCTTAGAGAGACCTTAGCCAAGTTCACCCAAGGTGAACAAAATTTGACCAAATTATTAGGTTCTCAACGAGTATCTAGAACCACCAATGGACTTGGCTACACCAACCGAGCCTCCTCCTCCCATGCTCAAACTGTTTTTGTAAGGGGGAGCTCCGATTACAAATTTTGTAATTATTGCAAGAAAACCGGGCATCTCATTTATGAGTGTAATTGTAAAAACGCCCGGTATGGCCAACCCAAGTCTATTTTCTATAGTGACGAGTTTTATAGGAGAAGACCCGCCATGAGACAAGTTTGGATTGAAAAATCCCTCCTTGCGAGTCTCTCCGGGCCTAAAATTGTTTCTTTTCAAAATCCCACTCCCCGGTGATTCATTATTTTTATTTAGGGGGAGAACTTTCTCATTTTTAATTCAAAAATTACATTTGGTTTCAAATTTCAATTTTCAATTCTTTTTCAAATCAATTTAGAATTTTCAATTTTCAATTGGTTTCCAACAGTTGGTATCGAATTTGTTTTTGTTTCAAAACTTTCAATTCAAACTGTTATTCAAATTTTCATTTCAATTTCAAAAATCTCAATTGATTTTCAAATCTCAAATCTTGTTTTTAAAATCTCAATTTCCCTCAATCAAGTTTTATGCCCCATTCTATTTTGATAATCACAAAGGGGGAGAAATTTCTTGATTGATTGGGGGAGAATCCTTTTTCATCATGCTTTGCATTTCCTTTTAATTTCATTTTTACTTTAATTGTTTTGGTGATTGTGATCATCAAAATAGGGGGAGATTGTTGTACATCTCGAACCTCTCGTTGTTTGATTTTCATGATCACAATCACTTTCTTTTTTATCTAACATTGTGTTTTAAGTGTTTGTGTTGATAGGCATTTGATTGCCAAGAAGTTGACCAAGGAAGAGGCAGAAATGGACTGAAATTCAGTCCACCGGCCGACCGGTGGCTTCACCACCGGCCAGCCGGTGGCACCCAGACTCAAGGGGTAGCTACTGCCTCCCCACCGGTCGACCGGTGGCTCTGCCACCGGTCGACCTGTGGCACCCAGCACAAATAGTGAGACCTACTGTCTTTCCACCGGCCAGCCGGTGGCTCCTCACCGGTCGACCGGTGGAGCCTGGATCAAGACTCTTCTTCTCTATCAAGGCACCGGCCAGCCGGTGGAGATGTACCGGTCAGCCGGTGGCCCCTGGACAAGAATCCTATGCCTTTTTGCACACACCGGCCAGCCGGTGGGACTGTACCGGCCAGCCGGTGGACACAGTCAAACTAGCCGTTGGGCTGTTGACCAGCCTGTCCACTTGACTCTCAACGGCTCCGAAGACCTCTCCAACGGCTCCGAAGCCTCCCCAAGGGTTCCTAGCCTATAAATAAAGGCTGAGGAAGCCCCGGACAATACCTGGAACACTTGTGAAGCCAACGGACATATTTTGGATCAATTGGCCAACCTCCGGCGACTTCCTTCAAAGGAACCCCAAGAGCTCCAACAACTTCCACATCCAAGGAGCTCCACTCAAGAAGCTTGGGAGAGCACGCCCATCAACTCCATCATCCATTGGCGCCCGAGTCTTCCCAATTACGGGTTTTATTGCATTTATTTATTTTGAGCTTAAAATTGGGTTTGTGCCTACAAACCCCAACCCTTTTCTCTTCCCCCCTTCTTTTGGGTTTCACACCACCACTAAGGTGTGAAGAGGTTGTCAAGCCTTACCTTGTAAAAAGGCTTGAGATCGGTGAGCTAGTCTTCACCCGTAAAAAGACTAGTGGGTTATTTCTTAACCATTAAAAGCATTGGGTTCTTGCTTAACCACTAAAAGCAAGCTGTAATAGGTCCTAGTGCTACCTCAAAGCCTAGTGGGTTTCTTGCTAAAACCATTGAAAAGCAAGCGGTAGGAATCTCTCAACGGTTGAGTTGGGAGCGGAGACGTAGGCCGGGTTTTTGGCCGAACTCCGTTATCAATTTGCGTGTCTTGCCTCTTTATTTCCGCTGCACTTTGATATTTGTTTTTAATTTGTCAATCTTTTTTTAAAAGGCAATTCACCCCCCCTCTTGCCATCATTCCTCACTTTCTTCCGACCTAACACATGAAAAATAATCTGAAGAAATATTTTTTTGGAATCAACCATTACCATCTAATTATTAATGGTATAGACTGTATTTCCCATGTCAATAATTTATAAAGGATATACAATAATTCCATTTCCAATCAACATTATATTAATATATATTGAAAAAATAATAATTTTTAATATTTATAGAAAATACAATGTTTTCAGATAGGATATATTTTTTTTGATTATGGTGGGAGTACTATTATGAATTTTTAATTCTAGATATAATATAATATGTAGTGTTATATCATAAATGTTTACCTATAATTCATCTACTATTTCTCATTTACAACACATATCTCTACATTGAATTTTCTAATTCACTCATATCATTGAGTCTTTGTTTATCTACAAAAATAAATGTTTCCCACCAAGTATCTAATACTGATTGGTCAATCATGTAGAAATAGATTAATACAATTTCAAAATATATATCGTCTTAAATTCATGACTAAGGAACACTTCTACGCCTTTGATAAAAATTTTATAATAACTAGATCATTTTAAATAAATTTACCTTTGTGGTTGAATTAAATTCTATATAATGTATAGTGGTTTTAGAAAACTCATGCACATAAATTGTATAAATTTATCACGTAAGATTTTAGAGACTACTAATCACTATAAACATTAAAAATATCATCATTTAATGGTTATATATAGATTATAATAATTATATGATTTTGAAAATTCCAATATACCTAGAAAATGGAAGTGATATTCTCAAATATTAGGATCATACCTGAAGATGTCCATTTAGCATTGCATCTATGGTAGATAGATTCACTTGGACTTTATCTTTACTATGACCCATATGGCATCCAATAAAATAAGCATCAGAAAAACTACTTAGGGGATATGTTCAAGCTCATTGAGTTCATGTCCCAAACCATGTGTGTCGAACCACCCCACAAATGTCTCACCATCACACACCTCACCTTTAGGGTGTTGTCCATTTCAAAAAAGGGATTTGTATAAATTCCATAATAAATATGTATATTTTATATAATAATGAACATATTTATATCTTACTATAGTCACATTATAAAATGATAAAATAAAATAGAATTTTATTTTCAAATAATATTATAATTTCATTAAGTAATTTATTTTGATAAATTAAATAATTTTTTGAATTAAATATTATTTTAATAAAATACTATTAATAATTAATTTTTATTAAATAAAAATTATCATATAAATTTTATGATGTCAAATGTTATTTTTATAATGTATCAAAATATATTGACAGAAAAAAACACATAATTTATCAATAAAATTAATTGTCATTTTAAATATTAAAATTAAAAAATTTAGAAAATTACTTGTTAAAAATAAATATTGTTTTTTCTAATTATAATTCCTAAATTATCAAAAGGCTAATTTTTCATAATTTTTCATGGCGTTCAAATTTTTAGGTAAAAATTACATGTGGATTAAGTATGTGGCATGTTTTATGACAAAATAATCACAAAAAAGTGATTTACCTAATTATATATGTTTATGAAAGACCTATTATTTTTTTACCCTTTTAAAAAATTTTGATTTTATTTTTATTTTATTAATTTGATAAATCCTTTATGAATCATCCCAAAAAAATATTATATTTTAGGATTTTAAAATATTTTCATTATTACAATGAACATATTCAACTTCAGCAGAGGTAATATTTTAATATTATTGTCCCATAACTTATAAAATAATGAAAACCTCCCATATTAGGATGAAAACTTCGGAAAACCCATTAGATGGTATGTGGTTTGGGTTATTGTTTATATAGAATCCAAAACCTATGTTTGGGAACTAATAAAGAATTCCCCACCCATTTCTTATATTATCCCACCCAATATCTCATTTATCTTCAATGAAAAACCTTAGATATAATCTTAGAGATTCCCTCCAGTATCTATAGTTCTTCCAGTGTTCCCACAATCTCTCATGAAGCTCATTCATTGATATTTTAATCAACATATAAATATATTAGATCCTCTCATTCTCCCCTTTATACATGTATCTTTATTATCATATGTCTGTTATCTTTAATTAAAGTTTTTGGGATATGTTCTTACATATCCCTATTGTTATCCATTTTATTTCTAAATTACGATATACCCCATTCACAGTCACTGATCCCTCACATGAACCCTTATGTACACCTGTTATGAGGATGAATTTTCATAAAATATCATCTCATTCTCCTATTTATTCGAGTATCTTCATTATCATATATCTATTATCCCCAATCTGTAATGTTGGGATATGTTCTTACAAATTCCCCACATATTTAATTTTATTTATAAATAATGAAAATCCCTTTTTACTCTCATTAATACCTTCCATGAAACCTTAGATACACTCATTACCATGCATAAATTTAGAAAGGGATCCTCTTATACTCCTGTATTTTCAAGTATCTTCATTATATTATATATATTATTTGAATTTAATAATTTTGGGATATATTCCTTTATATGAACCTTAAATTTTATTTTTATTCTAGTTGATGAGATACCCCTTTCACTCTCATTAATACATCTAATGATAATTTTTACACCAAAGTTATGCTACCAAAATTCTACCATAATTTTTCTTGCTAAAATTATTGTGTGCTGAATAGACAAACCCATTTCCAATCAATGTTTTTAAACATTATTAACTTGTAATTATTTTATTTTGGTATTAAATTTAATTATTCTTCACCTCTTGACCATGGAATAAAATTTTATAATAAAGTATTCTATGTTTTATGATCTATCTGGAACACTAATGAATGTTAATTAAATGAAAATAATTGGTGAACCCAGAAATAATATATTTCATCAATGAATTATGTAATGTATCAGTCTCATGATAAATCATGAATGAGATTTAGGAGTGAACATAATCTATCTGAGTAGTTTTTCTTTCAAGATTTCATGGATTTTATCTTTGAAATATGATTATATTGAAATGTTATCTACTTCTCCACAGTTCCAATGTTGCATTTATGATTTTCATTATATATCCTACCTCATTGTTCATATTTAAAATTTTCACTATGTTTATGCCTTTTTTATATGCCTATTGTCTAAAAAGTATGACATTATTCATGGAATTCCCCTTTTATTCCCTTACTGGGATTTATAGCTCACACCTTTCAATGTATATTCCTAGGTTATCCCATCTATTTTTAAGTAAAATGGAATAATATGAGCATTTTTTTGGATGTTATTAAAAATGTATTTGTTTCCCATATTTTAGGTTATTAAGTATCGTACCTAATTCCCAAATGTGCAATCATTCACGATCATCAAGGTTGTATTATTTGTAATCATATTTAATAAATAAATAATTAATGTGTAATAAAGAGCATGATTGTTATAGTTGGTATCTGATAAATAGTTTACTTATTTTAGATATTAAAAATAGAAAAATCTATAAAAATCATTATGGATTAGAATAAACATATTAATACATCCATATATTTTGGTAATTTATAGAGGATATAGTTTCAAAGAGAAAAATCCATATCTGGACACTACAAGTGGTTGTGGATCTAGAACACATGTACAAAAAGGATAACCCCAAAACTCCGTTATGAGCTACACTCGGCTAAGAACCGGTGCATGAAAATAGACCATGCTTCACTCCCATTTTGATACTCCTGGAGGATATGATTTAGTAAATTCATAATATCCTTAAACCCCATTATAAATTTTCCAAAAAAATCCCCAAACATTATATGATATGAAATAGATAATGGGTAACACTTATTAAATCATTTGAATTTACATGTTTTGGAATAAATATCATTTATAAGTTATCCTTTCAATTTCAATGCAATAATTTGCATTTTTTTAATAGTTTAAAAATAGTCTTCTCTAATTTTCCATTAATTCAATAAAATGGATGAAAATATGATGAATCTAGTAAAAAACATAAGTGAAGGGAAGTGTGATGACAACAAAAACATGATTCCTAACCCGATGGGAGAAGAAATAGAAAATTATGGAATGATAATCTCTCAAATAAATTGGGTTCAAAATAGAAAACTTATTCTATAGAGGAACCCAAATCCCCCAAAATAAATAAAAAGATGTTGTTAAGACCTATATTTGATAAATGCCTCTGATGTTAAATGGATAACATCATACCATAATAATGGAACATTGGAATAAATCAAATGGGGTGATATTCTATATATATATATGTTCCAATAATGTGATGTTTAGAATAGTTGTTTATCATATGGAGGGTGAATCTAATCATTGGTGGACATTGATATAATGTAAGAATCATAAGGAAGATATCAATGAGATGGTGTCAAAGGAATTTTAGAAGTTGATTTTCTGTAAATATTTTCCTCACAATCTCTACAATTAATTGGAAAGGGATTTAATTGCAATTAATAACGAAGATGATGAATAAATCCTAGAATAAGAGGAAATCATCACAATAATTGCATGATACACCTATGTATTTTTGGTTTCCCCCCCAAATTCATGGTTGGAAATTTATCTAGTGGGATAAAACACTTCCTAGGAAAATCCTTGGCAATCCAAGATGTTGATAGATATGAATAAATTACCTGATGTGAAATTAATGTTGAAATGGATATTACAAAATCTCAGGGTTATCATGATGAAAAGAAACAAAAATTGTATTTTAATTCAGGTGGACTCTTGGAGAAATACAATTGTTAAATTAAATTTCAACATCCCACATGTTAATGGTGGGTCTTGAAATACATCATTTATTTCCTAAGGGGAATGATAAAATGATTATGGAGAAAGAATAAAGAAAACCAATCTAGTGATGTCTGAAATGAGAATCCCACTAATGTTATGGAGGAATGGAATTCCCCAATTTACCCTCAATTTATTGTTCACTACTGCAACTCCATGGAACAAAAACACATTGAAAACCAATGTATTATGCCATGGGATTTCAGAAATAAGAAACATCCTCAAAGGTAGCATGATGGATATTATTCCATCATTACCATAGAGGCAGATCCTAACATTGATGTTCTAATATGTATTCTATTTACTCATTCATGTAAAACAAATATACCTTTTGGATTATGGTTCTAAAAATTAATTCTAATCACATATATTTAGTATAAATATTAAAACACCACCATGAATCATGGATGTAGAGATGTCTATGAAAACATAAAATAAGAGAAATTATATAATCCCAATAATATAATTGACCCCCTATTAATATATTGGGGATGATGTTCTATGTAAACCTTGTGATACTTTTTTTCATAATTTTATGTCATTTTGAGCATTGATTTACTTTACATATCTTTATATGAGATAAAATTTATTGAGAAAGAAATAATTCTCTATATGTTGTATCGTCCATCAATTTTGTAAAAATACATGGAGAAGGATGAATCCTCATTAGCACCAACATATCAATAATTTAAATTAATACCATATAATAATGTCTATCTATCTGAAATGATTGTGTCTATGGAAAATATCATCCTTAAATACATTTCCATAGTGAGGGGATATGCTATGGAATTTCCCGAATAATTTTCCATTATTACACCTAGGAGAGAAACAATATTTTTCAATAAATCATAATCATGGGGAAATGAAATTATCAAAGAATCCATATATATTAGTTTTTTTGGGATATGGGGAGATAATGATACAACTATAGTAGAATCTGGATGAAGGGTTCACACACCCAATTGCTTCACCATGAGGTTCACATGTCCTCTTCATCAAGAAGATGTATGTGAAAATGAAGCATTGTACTGATTATAATGTGATAAGAAAGATTCCAATAAAAATATATATTTTTGTACATATATTGATGACATTTTTTATCACCAACATATAATAAAATACTTATCTATGGTGGATATTCAGTATTGATATTACCATGTAAGGGTAGAGAAGGAGGATATCCCAAAGCCATATTTTTTAGAATGTTGATGGAAATATGAGTTCATGTAAATTCCATTTGAATACTAATGCTATAGAAATATTCTTGGATATAAAAATAGATTAATTTGAGAGTTCCTTGAATATTTTTTGATAGTATTTATAAATTGTATTCTAATACAGTTCATAAGTAAGGAGGATAATGAGGATAATCTAAATAAAATAAAGAAACATCTTATGATTGGAGAATCATTCTGAAATGTACAACAAATGTGATTTCATATTGAAGGATGTTACATTCCTCTATGTATTATCCCATATAATGTGATATATGTGGACCCTAAAAATATATAAGAAATATTATGTTTTACAATGATATCATATGTGAAAAAATATTTATTTTAAAATTTTGCGTAGGCTACAATTGTCGACTAATGCGAAATTTTGCACGATTTTCAAACAATCTAACCGAAATAAGTTAAAAGGGGGTCAAGATGGTTTGAAATAATGAATGTGATGTTATCATAATATATTTTAATATCTTTCAAATCAATATACATTGACTTCACTACCCATATATGGTGAACATTTCATAGTGTACAAAGATACCTTAGAGAAGGGATAAGGATGAGTGTTAATGTAGAATGGAAATGTGATAGCATATTCACAAAGGTAATTGAATTTTCAGGAATATAAATACATAAATAATGATCTGAAGTTAGATTTAGTGACCATTTCATTGAAATTATGGCTGAATTTTCTATTTTGATAGAATTGTAAAATATATATATCAAATGATCCTAATGTATATATTTGAAGGGAAATAGATGAATAAGTTCCAATGAAGATGGTTAGATGTGATCAAGAAATATGACTGGTAAATACACTATTGTCCTAGTAATGAAATACCCATAGAATATTCTATATATATAAATGATCCATCTAATTATCAATGATGAGAATTTATAAAGATATTATCTACCTAGACCAGAAAAATATGGATATGGGATTCATAAATGATGGATCATTATCAATCATATAACAATTGATTTATCAACAAAACATTTTGGCAAAGATAAATTATTACCAATAAAATTTTATGGGAATTCCAAAAAAATCCTAATCTATAAAAAATAGATACCATCATATTTAAATTATTTTTAAGAAGGTGATGTATGATTTTGGTAACTCTATGTGTAACGTCAATTCCACAGTTAATGAATGATTTGGTGGATTATAAAACATGTTCAACCATTCCAATACATCTAAGAAGAAAAATGATGTATCTTAATATTTTAGAGCACAATTTATGGATCATGATGAAGTAGATCCTGAAATATACAAAATGTTGTCTTGTTTATACAAAAGTGATGTCAGAATGGAAAAAATCCATTCTGGATGATGAACCGATTACCCATACCAAAATTGAAATGGGAAAGAATTGAAATTTAATTTTTCATAGGTCTTCTAAAGAAATTAAAAATAAATAACATTATATAGTAGATGGTGGATCATCTTAAATAGACTTAAATATTCATTGCGATTCAAGTGGAATTTCCACTCGATCAACTTGAATGGATATACATTCGAGTAGTGGCGAGGCTTCATGGAACATGACTATAGATTGTATATGTTCATGATCCAATGATTTACCTCCAGATTCTATAACAATATAAAAATCTATGAACTCAATTTTGTAATTCATCATTTCTTATCACCCCAAACTGATGTACAATCTATGATGACAATCAAGAGTGTCGAGGATATATTTAGATAATTTATAATTCACTTTTAAAATATTTGGTATCAAAAAATTCCTCTAATTGAGTTATCATACAATAATAGTTTCCACTAAATAACCTAAATGGATCCTGATGAAGCCCAACATTAGATTATTTTCATAGAACCTTCCAATAGGGATGAAGTTGGGGAATGCGAATTAATATGTAATGAAATGGTCAAGGAATATTAGAAATGGTCAAGACCGTTCAATATCACTTCAAGGATGATCATAGTTGACAGAAGATCTATGCTTACAATCTACACAATGGCCAATATTTTTAAAATGGGGATATGGTATTCTTATCCCTTTCTCCACTAAAACAATTCATGGTATTTGGGAGTATGGGAATGTTTATGTCATGATACATCAACTCCTTTAATATGCTTGATTTAATTATAATGTTGTCATTTCTAATAGCACTCAAAACAAACCTATCTCATATAACTTGAGTGTTCTTGATATCACTATTGAGGAAGTACATAACAGACCCCACTTATGTAATAAATATGGAGGTGGTTCTATTATAGAATAATTTTTCCAATGACGATCTGCTGGTGAAGATCATAGATTATTGAGAAAAATTTCAAAGGAATAATAAAATACAACTGGTCAATGTTTTTTGGGGAAGCTACATGTTTGAATTAGGAAAATGGGATCCAATGGATGTGATGAAATGGAGTTAACGTCATATTTTTATGTGTGTTAAATTAAAATTCCCAGGGTGTCATTTCTAAATGGGTGAAGATTGTAATGACCCAAAAATTTATAAATAAAAATCCACTTGGTGTTGAACTCAATTCCTTGTTATGTATTATAGTTATAGAAAACACATGTAAATGACTGATAATACTAAATCCTTTCACATTTAATATTCCATTATTCATCATAAATATTCAAAAAATAAATATTTAATAGTGATCATATTATTAATATAAATATAGGCTTTTGAATAATCTAATTAATAAACAAAATAAATGTGGTGTCCTCGACCATTAGAATCATAGCCTATAGATCCCATTTTACCGAGTATCTAAGAGAGATAACATTACTTGGCATTTCCTATGACTTAGACAAAATTAAATCCAACAACTTAATCATTAGTGAAACTATTTACTGGAGATGTTTAAGCATATCAAGATCACAACCCAAACTGTGTACTCCAAACAACCCCTAGAAATTATCAATATCATAGACCTTACCCTTATAGAATTTTCTGATATATTAAATAGAAATAGATCAATACCATATTAATATTAATATTTATAATTTATATAATAATAAATATTTCTTTATTTTATTATTGATACTCTTTAAATAATTTTTATTTCAAAAAATATTGTATTTTGTAATATTAAAATTCAATTAAGGAATTTATTTTATTAATAGAATAGAATTTGAAAATAAACTATATTTTAATAAATTATTATTATTTAATAATTTTTATTAAATATATTTTTTAAAAAATTATTACAATGTAAAATATAATTTTATATGGGTTTTAAAAAATATATTTGTAAAAAGACATTGTATTTATCAATAAATTAATTTTTTATGTAAAATGATCATACTTATAATTTTATTTGGAAAAAATAAATATTATTAGTTTAATAAAAATATTAAAATTATTCAAAGGATAATTTTTCACAATCCTTTGAGATAATCAAATTTCCTTGTAAAAATAAAATTTTGTATAAATATACGATGTGTATTATGACATCATATTGACACAAATGAAATATAATAAAGGATATAATAGGCATCCATGAGTATATATTTCGTAAACATTAAAATAATGCTATTTTATAAATATTTGAAAATATTATAAATTCTTTAGGGATCCTCTACAACCTATATTATATATTAAGGCTTCCAAATATTTTCATTAGGGAAATAACTCACTTCCACATCAAAAATGGTATATTTTTAATAAGAATGGCCCATAGGATTTTAATATAATTAAAACCACCCATATTTGATAGAAAAAATGGGAAAAATCGGTGTATGATTAGTGGTTTTGGTTATTTTATCATACAGAGTTCAAAACCAATGTTTGAGGAATAATATTGAATTTACCAACCATTTCCAATATAAGACAACCAAATCTCAAATTTCCCTTTACTAAAAACCATAAAGAATGTCCATATTCATATCTACCATCTCTAAATTCTCTTTAATGTGTGCTATTCTTTCAAGATTCTTCAATCAAGCAATTGGAGTCTCCCTTTCAGGGTATGGGTTCCACTACTTCTCAACTTTATGCATGTATCTTCATAATCTTATGTCTTTTGTGTTCTGTTAATAATAATGGTATATGTTTATACACATACAACGTACATTAAATTTTATTTAAAAATATTTAATTCCCCTTTCACTCACATCAATCCCTCTTATTAACTATTATGCATGCTAGTTACCATGCCAAAAATTAGTAAAGGATCATCTCATTCTTCTATTTATTCACATAAATTCATTATCTTGTGTCTCTTATATCTAATTCATAATATTTTGGTTTATTCTTCCATATCCCCCTTACATTAAATTTTATTTATAAATGACTATATAAACATTTAACTCTCATTAATACCTCTCATGAACCCTTATGGAGACTCATTACTAGGCTGAAATTTAGTAAGGGTTCCTCTCCTTATCCTCTTTATTGAAGTATATTCATTATCCTACATCATTTATATATAATCCTGAGTTTTTTAATTGTTATCTCATATACACCATACTGTCTTTTTTATTTCTAAACTATAAAATAACATTTTCTCTCTCATAATTCCCACCCTAGAAAATTTATATTCCCCCATCATGCTGGTAAAATTTCACTGCAATTTGTGATGCCAAACTAGTTGTGTATCGAATAACCATAGTCAAATAACATGATGAGTGTTAGTATTTATGAACATAATTTTTTTGGAATTTCAGGTATTTTTTAATCCTCATTATATAATATAATAAAATTTGGGGATAAATAATTCCTTTTTGATGATATATGTGGCACATTTATGCATGAGAAAGAAAAGAATGTGATGGATGAAACCTGAATTATATAGCTATTTAATGAATTAAATAATCTTTTTATCACCATGAGACATAATTAAAGTTATTAGAGGGTAAAAATAATCAATCAAAGTAATTTTTACATCATGATTTATTTTTATAGAGCCTTGACCTCTTTTTAAGATGCATTGTTTAATTTTTTTTCCACAGTTCTCATGTTGCCTTTATGATTTTGATGTTATATCATGCATTAGTGTTCATTTTAATGGTTCTTACCCATTTTATTCCTAATTTTTTTTCCTATTTATAATATTTGTTACATTCATCAATTTAATCCATTTTTATTCCCTTATTTTGGTTTTTTTCTTGGCCCTTTGTTATGTATGTTCCCAGGTTATCCTGTGCATTTTATATAAAATGGAATAATATAATAATTTCAAGGATGTAATCAATAATTATGCTATATCCCATGATTTAGTTTGTAATGTAATGTACCAAATTAAAAAATACATTATACCTCTTGATCTTTTGGGGTGTATTATTTGTAATCTTATTTAATATATCTTGAATTAATGTGTAATAATGAGTAATATTGTTATAAATGTTGTATTATTTCGTATTTTATTATAATAATATAACTAAAAATTATTTTCATCATGTGGTTTATATTATAAAAAGGAAATATTTTTTCTAAGTATCATGTTTTATATATTTATATTGAATTCATTTAATTAATGATATCACCACAAAATGATAACCCAACACACCATTACCATTGGAGGACCATGAACAATATTTCAGATAATAATGATTAAACATGTTCCATAATCCCAAAAAATTAAAATTCATGTAGGATATTATTCCAATCATATTACATTTTAATGTCTGGATATATGAGTTGACAATAAATTATCAAAATCCATTATATAATTTTTATCGAAAAAATATTCCTATTGTATTCAAAATCCTAGAGTTTTTAAACTGTGGTTCACCCAAATATGAAAATGTGATTCTGTTACATGACTAATATAGTTATCCATTCCAAAAATTTCTTACATAATATAATATATTTCCATACTACAATCGAATAACCTACCTATTTTTATGATAATGTTGTTGACATCTGTTTTATTTAGAATTAATCACACACAAAGTATTTGATTTTTTTTCCTAATGACACATATATATACATATATATCTGATTAATTTTGTTTGTTTATTAAATCCATAACTATCACCCCCATGAAGTAATAATTATATTATTTTTGTAATTTTTTTTATATTTTTGATTCTAATTATTTAATTATGTAACCCAATTTAATCCACCTACAGAATATATTTGAATGTATATATATTTTTAACAATTTATTAAACTCTTAGTTTTTCTAATATTCCAAAAATAAAATTAAACAAATCAAAAAATTGGAAATTAATTTATAGAGCATATTATAAAAACCACTATTGATAAAAATGATTATAATTATTTTAAATTTATTATCTCGGTATGTATAATATTGGATCAATAAAATATCCAACAAATACTTTTTTGGAAAAAATTATAAGACACTAGGATTGTGGAAAAAACGGCTAATAGTCCCACTACACATGGATACATTACTCAATTGTTATATTAGTGTTATCATAACTCAAAAACCTAATATTTATAATATGATAAAATATAAAATTTAAGGTTAATAATGATAATATAATTTGATTTCAATGTAGAAGAAAACATTATTATAAATTTTCATATATAGATATTATTTTAATTCATATAAATTTTCAAAAAATAAACTTATTTTATATAATTGTGGATATTAAATATTCAAATTATTTTAAAAAATATTGATAATTTAAAAACATTAAATAAATTAATAAATTCTTTAACAAAATAAATAAATATTAACATTGAATGTATAATTTTTTTTATCAAACTCATTTAAATATAATGTACCCTACATATTTTTTGTAGATATTTTATAAAAAATAATAATTTTAATATATATATATATATATTCTTATTTTTAGAATATATAGTAATAATCTATTGATATGTGAAATTATAAGTCATAAGTTCTGATTGAAAATGGTAATTTTTTAAAATTTCTACCATTTGAAACCAATTATAATGTATGGTATACATTATATCACCACAATTAAATGATTTATTTTAGAAAAAAATGTTATTCAATCATATCCTATGATACAAAATATCTAGCATTCAACATTAAAAATTCCCAAAGTATTTTTTCTTATCAAAAAAATTATTCAAACTATCAATACCCAATGAATAAAATAAATAAGTACAATATCTCATACTGAAAATATAGGCAGAGAGATATAATTTGGATAATTTCCAACCACATAATATTATACAATAATATATTCATATAACCTTGATGAAATGTACATGTTCATTATTAAATCAGATCAAAAATTGTTTCTTTAATATAAATCATGTATTTGATAGTAATATTGTGATACAAAAGATAATATCATGATCAATGCAGTGGAATATATCAATTAAAAATCATGATTTATTATAAAGTAATAAATATTAAATTAATAAGATGATATATATATATATACATGAATACCTCAGACTATGTTTCCTCTAACTCTACCAATTATTATAGTCTATCTCAGAAAGTGATCACCATGAGATAGCCAATAGTAACTCCAGAATATATTGAACATTAACCACTATAATAATTAAATTTATTAGAATAATCCCTCAATCTACAGTGGTGCTATAACACCTTTTATGAAAATATAAATGGAGAACTAGGAGAAAGATAAATCTTCGGTTACGAAATCCTAGTTTCTCATTATACCCAAAAAGGATATCTATCCTTTATATAGTATCCACAAATTAAATTAACAGATTTAAGTAAAATGTTCAAATTAATAGATTTTGATTTATGTTACCACTACACCTTATCATTGGTAGTCTATTATAATTAAATTTCCTAGATTTTTCATTACAAGAATGAATTAAAACATTGACAAATAAATGAATACATTCCTTTAAGAATACATGTATGTTTCTATAAAATAAATATTATATATTATATGCATTAGTATTTTATAAATGAGGAGTCCTATTTCAACATGATATATAACTATATCATCATTATTGATTCACATTATAAAATTATCCCATGAAGAAATTAAATATATATCATAACCGTTGATATACCAATTTTATGGAATATTAATCACCAATAACTATGATAGAATTAAATCACACAAAACTAATTATAGTGGAATGATAAATATTAATAATTATTTTTTTTGTAAATTTATATATATATATATGGATAGGGTATAATATGTCAGTAGTTTTTACCATAATAACTACTAACACATTCAATCTATCACAATCTTTTATGAAATGGAAAAATATTAATTTTTTTAAACCACAAGGGTCGTATCCATGTTACTGAATGAAGTGGGGATTATTTATTTAATTAATAAATAGGATCACCTATGATTATCTAATCTATTAGGGGTACTAATGATTCCCACTTTCATTAGGTGTTTATTAACAATGTTATATATTAGTAATTCTAGAATGGATATTTTTTAAAAAATGAATTTACAAAATAAGAGTTTCATAATAAAAGGTGAAATACATATTAACCAATATATCAAACAGTATATGGATTTTAGGGACACTATCTTAGGGTATTTTTATCACATTTACCCTAACCACTAGGTCTGAGATAGTGAGTTTCCAAACCTCATGTGTGCCTCACTGAACACATGAGTTTATATACTAAAACAGAGTTTCAGACATCCATTAGGGGGGAGGTTATACCATCAATATAATGTGTTTAAACCAATAATAAAACAAAATATAAAAACAAAATTAAACTATGATGAACTACATAATAATAAAGCAATGTTACAAGACACAAAATTTATTCAAATAAATTATATAATCAAATGGTCTTCCAATATATAAATCAAACCCAATGTGTAACATAATGTATATAAATAAACAAATCTATGGTATCATCTAATATATGTCCTTGTACCACTCCTTACTCAATTTTAATCACATCAATTACTTACCCCAATCCCATTTCTCATTATTTTATCCCTATACATGATATCTATACGTGCATCGAAATTTAAATATATGGTGTGAGTAATAAAACATTTTTGGAATCCCCCGAGAAAACATTATAAAATGAGAACATGTATAATATGTTCATGTAATCATTATAATAAATGCACAATAATTATTTATAATCACATAGTGTGAACCTTGATGAATTTTAATCCTCCATGATACATAGTACTTCATGGCTTTGATCTATAGAAAAATTAAAATCAAGATGATTTAAATTAAGATGAATGATTTGTAAAGCTCATGACATGTCACATATAATTGTAAAGGAATATTTTTGGCCTAATATATACCAATATAATACATTAAAATATTTTCATGTTAAAATAAATATAATTTTTCATATCTTTATATTAAACACCATGTTAAACTTACACTACACAACACACTTAGTTAGGTTTTGTTATATGTTAGACTGGGATTTAATGTTTTTTAATGGTGCACCAATTTTAAGACTAAATTTAGAAATTTTTATAAATTTAATTTTTAAAAAATATACATTTTTGAGTTTATAATGTCAATATTACATTAGGTATATTTTTTTGGTATTTTTTAGAGATGTTTCACTTGTTGATGAATAGTAAAAATTATTGAATTCTAATTAATAAATAGAATTTAATTTAAATAATTTTTCATGTTATATTATATTTAAAATTTGTTTTAAAGACAAAATATATCAATAATATATATATTAATAAAATTTAATACATTTATATCATTATTATATATAAATTAGATATAAATACTCATAGAACTTTTGAATGTTTCTACTTTAAATACATGCTTTCTCGCCATGTGTCCGAGAATAACATTAATCATAATATTATAACTAATACAGTTTGAATATTGAAATCATTATATATCAGGTTGTAATCACTAAATGTTTTTCCAAAAAAAGGTCAAATTAATTTATGACCAAAAAATAGTTGAAAATGGGATTTAAATTAATTACAATGTTTAAGGTAAGAATGAGCTTAATAAGTAACTAAACCATGATCTTATGTACCAAAATGACCTTTACAATTGACTAAAATCTATGGGATGTCAATAATTTTACTATACCTAAGCATGAATATAGTTTTTTTGAGTTATTAGGATATAAAAATATTTATGTGACATATATAAATTATTAACGAAGGAAAAAGGGAAAAAAGGGATCTTTCCTTCCTTTTACATTTATTGAAGATTAAGATATGTGAAGAACATAATTTTTTCATTTATACATATAATTATGAAAGATCAATTCGTTATTTTTATAATAATAATTTATAAATAATTTTTTAATGTTTAGTTTTATAAAATTCATATGAAACGCCAATGCAGTGATTATTTAGTTAATTAGAAATTAAATAATGACCCTATAAATATTAAAAGTTAACTGAATTGATTCAATTATTATAAATATATATTTATTTTAGAATAATTTATAATATTATAAAACTTTAAACCCAATATATTTTAATTATAATTTTTTTGATATTTTGAAATTAAAATTAAACAAATAATGTTAAAATTTAAATTGTTTTTATTTTACAATAAATGTTATTTTATTAAATGATTTAAAATTAATAAAAATAAGATATTTGGACCAGTTATTTTTTATAATCAATAAATTTTAAATATATTCATTTATTGGTCATATTTATGTTTAATAATTATTATATTGAGCGAGATATTATAAAAATATTGTTAGTAAAATCCATGTTTATGCAGTGTCTTAGCATGTTGCATGAACTTGTTTTAAAAATAATTTCAAAAAGACATGGTATTTTAATTTCATAAATTTGGTATCATATTAGTTATTCTGTTTATCTAGATTTTTTGATAAATTGCATAACATTTTATTCTTAATTATTATAATAAATAGGATGGAAAACTGGAAGATTTAATAAAAACAAAAACGATAACATTAGGGAATCATAGATGTTAAGGAATCAAGTTATTTAAATGATCATATATTTTTTTCAGGGAAGTTTAAAAAGGAAATTATTCCCATTTAATCGAAAAATTTTACATTTTTGTGTCACTTTAGGTATGATAGACATCTCATTAATGAATTCCCTTGGGTAATTACAAAAGTTCCACTACCCTTTACAATAAAAAAACATGCACTATTCCCCTTTACTCACACCTATAAAGCCACATTAGATTGACCAAGACCTAACCAAATATATTCCCAAAATCCTTTACATAATCTAGGAATACTACACTTGGGTTGAAATAAATCTAAAGATCCCTTTTTGTATAAACTAATAGAAGTTACCCGATTAAGAGGTTACTAACATCCATATAATTTCTAGTTTTATTTCCATTGTCCAATCTCCAAAATATTATTATTTAAATATTTAATAAAAACCCTCACATCATAAATATTCTATTATTTTATTATGATATGTTTTTAACTAAATTTACACAAACATCCATCTATTGGGGAACAACAATCAGGTTTTTGTATAGGGAGAACTGTTGCCTCACAAAACGATGAATGTTCATTTTTCCATTAAACCCTACCATGGGGGAAATTATGATGGATAGTATATTTATATAAAATATGTATGATATTTAAATTTCAATATATATATATATATTATAAAAAAAGTATATATACATTGCATTCTTTGTAAATACGAAAACATCATTTTTGGATGTGTGGATTACCGCACCCTCAAAGTAATGTAATTCGTTCATGTTAAACATGGAATGTATAAAGGATTGTTTAAATAAAACAATGTAAATATATATAATAGATATTAAACTTGAAATATAATATTAATATTTATCAATTACTTTCCATTCTTTTAAATACAATAATTAAAAGAAAGTAGTGTTCATGCATACGTATGACCTATCGTTCCCAAAACATTTCACTTCATTTTGTATTTTCATATGATATGAAATATTATAAATAAATATATACTGAATATATATGATAATGAAATCATGTATTAAACTATTTATATTATTAAATTATTTTCTATGCAACATGAATAACTTTTAACAACTCAAAAAATATTCGAGAAAACTAGGCAATTAACACCTGAAATAGTTAAAACAATGAATGAGTATTAACAAACGAGTACAAAATATTATAGTATGTTAATATTTGACATCATAAACATGATTATGTATCTAGTACAAGTTATTAAAATATATAAAACCACTATAAAGGATGATAAATACCACACACCAAAGTAACACTTAAGGTAAAAGAACATCTTCTAAATTTATATTTTATTGAAATATATTTATTATTATGTGCCAATTCACTTTTATTTGGTGTATATACTGACTTTTTTTTATTTTATATAATGAATCCAATTTTTCTCATGATATTATAATTTTTATTTAATTTTATTCCTTCTTGGAGATTATTATTGAAGTGTTTCAATGGTTTATGGGACACATTTCCATGTTTAATGATTATTCTCTAAAACAATTTTTGTAATTATCACCGTTGCAATCTCAAATCCTTCTGTGATTGTTACATTTCTTTTTAGAAAATAAATTTATTTTACTAATTTTTATTTTAAAATTTACTTCAATTCTAATATTTTAATTCAATATATTTGGTTATTTCCTAAACTATATAACATTTTACTTAATGTGTTCACTTTGATTGTTATTTTATTAACTTTAGAATTATTTGCAAAACCATATTATTTATTCAATTAAGATATTTCATAATTCATAAAATATATTTTTATTATTCTAATTGTGGAATACAAAGGAATGATAAAGATAGGTGGATCCCATAATGTCTATAGTTTTTAGATTAAATTATGTGTTCATATGAGACAAATAAGTTGGCCAAATTAAATAGGTTGGCATTTATTGTATTAAAATTTATTGATGGTATAGATTTTATTGTTCCTTATACATTACCTCTATAATGAATGAATTTACCTTATTTAGTTTCATTTATTATTCATCCATGATATTTTGTGTCAGAATATCTAGGTATATATTTTATTCTCATTTTATTGATTTAGATATCATATGTTTTAGTTTCAAAACCTGACATATTAATATTTCCTTATCTAGTTAATTGAATGGAATGTGTGATATGTTATTTAACATTCCCTGATAATTTTTTTTCTATAGTTCCATTATTGCTTCTATTTTACATACCCTTACTGACGATTTGAGCTCACTGTTATTATGATTCCTTTGCCAATGTTTTGAATACTAAAAAATTGTATAAGCATTATATTATGCATTTAATTTCATTTTTTATATATGATTATTATATTTTATATTTACCAATTTATTATATGAATCATGTATGTATTATATGTTTCCAAGACTACTAAACTAATTAGTCCTTTGGTATTGTATTCCTTGAATCATGAAAATGTAATAAAATAATGCACCGACACCGGGTTTCGGGGTTTGGGGTGTTACAAATGGTATCAAAGGGGGACTAGTCACAACATTGGAAACTAGATTTAGAAAACATATATTAAGGGACACAAACCTATGATGGACATTGAGGATAAGTATGTGAGAACATATTAGAATATTGTTAAGGTAGATATAATGTGGGTATTCATATAAATATATCCCTCTCTGGATTGTATGAGTTGAATTTGTTTTGGAAAAGATATACCTTGGAGTAATAACACCAACAAGGTGTTCCAAGCCTAAATCAGGGTAACTAGGTACCCGTCAATATTCCTTACTATGAATGTGGTATTACACTCTCGTTGCATACTCTTAGTTTAATTCACATGTTCTTTATGAATAATTAATAAGTAATTAAGTAGAAGATTACTATTAATATCCAAGGTTAATCCTATGATTTTATAGAATAAATGAGTAGGATCAATTTATTATGCAAAATATATGTCATTTTTCATGATTATGCGGTTTTCTATTTTGATATGTGTTTCTCGTAGTATAATTTCTAGTTTCATTCAATAGTATGAACCAAAATGGACTGGGTTAACATTGAATATGATGTAAAAGTTATTATTGAGAATTTTAATGGAATGATCATTGGATTTAAGGATGTTGTGATCATTGCAGAAAATCATTCATAGAAAAATATTAAAAATTAAAATCTTAACAAACTTTCAAACTGATCATGGAATATATGAAATTAGATAACTGAGAGTTTAGGTAATAGGGACTATGGGGGAAATAAGATTCAGTTTCCACTATGATAAGAATGTGGAGAAAATTTTCCATGTTAATGTCTTAGAGGGTCAATAATATGTTGTGACTATAGAAAATAAAGGGATAAATGGAGTAACAACAAGAGAAAAATGAATAGAAATGTTGATGATGAAGATATGAATATTTTCCTCTCTATGAAATAAGTAGTAGTTCAATTATTTTTTTATGGAATGAATGATCAATACAGAAATCAGTGTTCTATGTGGAATTCCCATGAATAGAATAAAAAAGTTGGTAATATTTATATTTATATTTTTGATGATGATGATAATACTGGTGAAATATGAAAAAAATGAGTTTTCAAGTAATATGATGAGGAATCCATGTTCATTGATTATAGATAACGTGGAATAATCAATTTGTTTATATACATGGATTCATGAAATATGTAATTTTAATATTTTATCAGCAATGTAGAAGTTATAATAATTGAAGAAAGTGTAAGGATTGTAGCGTAATTCATTTCTCGTTAAAGATGTGAGATAATTTTCTGAATGGAACAAAGAAATGTTATTCATTAAGAATTTAAATTTTTCAAAAAACAAATTATTAATGGAAAGACAACCCCTAATATTTTCCTGATGTTCATATAACAATTAAAAAATTATTTATTTGGAGAAGTGGTCACTACATTTTAATTTATTAATGAATTGTTGACATGTTCTATAATATATCATTTTTGGATTATAAAATAAATTTTTATTTAGAATATATCCCATAACATGTGTAATAAATAAGGAATATAGAAGAATTATAGATTTTAAGAATTAATTATAGTTATTAGAGTTATTACAATATTTCAATAGGATACTTTATAGTTTTATTTATATGTTTTGAATGTGAAAATTTTGAGATTCTTCATGTTGATTAAAAGGAATTGATATATTAATTTTGGAAATTTGGTGGCCATATTTCTAAAATGTTTGATAATAATCTTTTTTAATATTTATAAATATATGAAATTGTTTAAGTTGAACTTTAAATATGGTTGTAGAGATTAATATGTTACATCGCTATATTCTAAATCACAATATAATAAATAAAGTAGGAATAGTTCAATGAATGACCAATGGATATATTTTAAAAACATACCAAGTAATTATATTTACATATATTCTCATAGAGTGACAACTTTTTTCAATTCTAGGAATATTTATCTTGAAATTTTTTTTATCCAAGTTTCTTAATTATCGATGAATCAAATGGCCCCATAGATCACCACTAATTTAAGGATTTTTATTTTGAACTATTTCCAATCCATCTTCTCTAGAACTCTCTATAAAAAATTGATTATTACATTTTCCATTTTTATCCATTTTACAATTTACCACCTATGTTATCATAATGTTAAACCTACTTATATGACCATTATATTGTTCTATTTCACTTTTAAAGAAAATTTTTAATTAAAATAATTCACAATGTGGGGTTTTTAACAATAGTATTTTCAAATATCAATTCATTGATTATTAATATCATGTTGAAATTGAGAGGATGAAATTTAATTATGTTTGGTATAATGTAAAACAACAATAAATTATAGTTTTTTAATATTATAATACATATTATATTTATCTCTTTATATGCAACACCATATTAAGCTTATGCTACACCACACACCATGTCAGCTTGCATTACACGCAAGACTAGTTTTTTACTACCTTTTAATGGTGCACCTATTTTAAAACAATTTTTTTTGTTATTTGATAAACTTTTAAAAATATATATATAAAATAAGTTTTATTTCAATTTGTCAAAATTAAATGAGCGTGAATTTGTTTTACTTTATGTGAAGTTTCATTTTCTATTGAATAGTGAAAAATACCCCATTTTAATTCAATAATATCTTCTCATTTAAATAATTATTAAGGTTAAATTATATTTTAAATTTGTTTTAAAGTCAAAATAGATCAATTATTCATATATTTATAAAATCTAGGTCATTGAAGTATATTATATATTGTAAATAGATATAATAACTTATTGAACATTTGATCGTTTCTACATTAAAAACAAGTCTTCTTGCCATGTGTGTGGGATTAGCATTAATCAGAATTTTCCCACATATATGAATTGAATATTAAAAAATATACATTAATGTATATAATTAGTAAATTAGTAATTTATAATATGATCAAACTAGTATTTTACCACAATGATTAGTGGATGTGATTAAAATTAATTACAGTGATTAAGGTAAGATTACGCTAAATAATTAACACAACCATGTCCTTAAGGACCAAAATGACCTAGTAACTTTCCCAAAAGCCATTGGATTCTCATATTTTGTCCATATCTCTACATTTTTTAGTTATATTGGTTATTGGTATATTATTAATTGGATTTTCATTATATTAAATTTTATGTATGGAAAAAGGGAAAAAGGGAACTTTCAATGCCTTTTGCATTTATAAAACATTGTGATATGTACAAAACATCATATTTGTGGTTATACAAATACTTTTAAAATATAAATTCGAAATATTTATTATAATAATATATTATTAATTTTTATATATTGATTAATTTCATAAAATTCTTAATAAATGAAAACGTAGTTATTATATTATTAATAACCAACTAAAATAAATGATACTGTAAATATTAAAATCGAAGTTAAATTATTGAATTATTGAATTAATATATTTTTTAGATTAATTTATCATTTAACAAAAAATTTAACATAATATGTATATTTAAATTTTTTATTTTTAAATTAAAATTAAATAACTAATGTTAAAATTGACATTATTGTTGTTTTATAATAAATGACAATTTTTTAATTGATTTTAAATTAAAAAATCCTATATTTAAATAAGTGTTTTTTATGAATTAATAAATATTAAATATGTTCTATTAATGGACCAATTTATCTTTTATAATTAACATCATCACTCATATATTGTAAAACTGTTATTAACAAGGTCCAGGTTTATGATTGTTTTTGCATGTCACATCCGCCTATCAAAAAATTAATTTCAAAAATTGAAGAATTTTTTTCATAAATTAGATATAATATTAAAAACAAATTAAAAATATATATTCAAATAAATCAAAATTTAGTTTAAATATAATTGTAAAATTACATTGGATTGAAAACTGGATGCTTTAAAGAAACAAAAATGATAAAATTTTGGAATCGTAGATGTTAGGGAACCAAATTATTAAAATGCAAATATTTTTTTTGTGTTTGAGGTATTAATTGACCATTATTTTCATTTAATACATTTTTTTCATTTTTAGACACATTAGGTAAGGTATACCTCCCATTAAGGAATACCATTTTTTATTTACAATAGATACATTCCCCTGTACTATAAAAAGTCAATCACTTTTACCATTACGCACACATATCAAGCCACATTTTCTAGAACAAGATCATCCTAAAAATCACCCCACCATCCCTAAACATATCCTATTATCATCCCATTCTGATTAAATCCATATATTGTAGATTTTTGTTACAATACAAAAGAAGATAACCTTATAAGGTTAACAAATTTCATCTTGTTAGTTTTATATCCATTTCTAATCCATAAAATATTATTATTTATTGATTTTGTAACAAAAAAAGTACCCTAAATATACTTGGATTTTAATGATAATATTTTTACATATTCTTACCCACAAATAAATCTAATTTTTAATGAAAATATAGTTTTTATATACAATGAAATATAGCATAATGAAACGATTAATGCTTATTTATCCATTTCCACCAATAATGACACACTCATTCCCATTTTCATGGGAGCACACGAGTCATTACATGTCCATAAGTGAAAACCCAAAGATGAAAAGGGATATAAATAAATTCCTAAGGGTTTCAATTAAATGTGGTGACGATTTACCCTTTAATAAATAAACTAACAAACCAACAACCTATAACCAAGCTATTCACTAAATGATGCATGAAAAAAACATAGACAACAAAAAACATCATGTATCTCAGAAACACCACAAAGAGTGCTATAGTTGAAGAACAAACAAGTATAAATGTACAAAATGTATAAAAAACTAAATAATCTTAAGAGACCATAAGACTCTATGATTTATGAGCTCCAATCCCCACAATCACCGAAGATCCCAAGTATCACAATATAGTGCCAAAAAAGTTGGAAATGTTACCTTTTACCCTGTCCTGGAAGAAAGAATTTGGAAATGAACCAAAGTGAAAAAGAATGGATGAGAGTAAAAAATAACTAGTTTTCCCCAATTAATTACCTACTCATCCCACTAGGATATAAATGTTAATAAAATTTATATAAAATAGTTCTTATAAAACAATTTACCAAAATAGTTTATAACCAAATATAAACTAGTTCCAAAAAAATTTGAAACCAAGTGAAAACAGTACTAAATGAAAATAATTTAAAATATTTTATTTATCTAGAAAAATATATAATCAAAGATAAAAACCTATTTCCCGTCAACATTTGTCATACCCATTCCATAGTCCAGAACACACACACACATGCATGCTTCGTTTGACAGTTCCGTACTCATGAGTGGTCCCTCGTCCAATTACTGTTTTTCCAAATGAAATGTGACCCTGATCCAGGGTCACATCCCTTCCACCCTAATGGAACTATTATATTATCAAGGCCCCGTTAAGAATTAACTCACACCAAAACCATTTTTCCAAATGTTTACATTTCCAAATAAAATATTCCAATAAAACCAAACTTTTATTGAAAAAAAATAACAACCAAATTTCAAATAAATATTTCATTTCAACAAAACTTACCCATTATTGAAAACATAAAATCACATTTATGTTCTAAAAATAATGAAAAATCCACCTTTTAAAATACATATTTTAAAACCAAGAGAAATATCATTTTACCCAGTCTACCAATTTTCCAGATTTCACAACCATCACTCAAAAGGAGATCCAACAAGTGTTCAAAAACCAAATCACAATAAATTAAATAGCATTCGTTCAATTTTAATTCAGTATAATAATTTATACTAATTAGAGTTGATAAATAATCCGCCTACCTCGATGGTTTTGATGAAAACCCCAAAAAATGAAAAACACACAAGAAAACCGAGTCGATTCTCCAAGAACCTGCAATAGATCTCTCATAATAGAATGATCAAGACCAAATCTCATAATATTAGGAATAAAAACACCTTGATATACCCATAATGGGTATATATTTAAGGAACAAGAGAAGAGGAGAAGTATATCTATAAATAACCAACAAACTAATCAATAACGAAGAAGAATAATCACATACCTCGTGAATTCATCTTTGAATCACCAAGGGAATACATCAGATCAACTCCAAAATATTGGGAGGACCATATTTGGCCTTAGGAGAAGAAAAATCCATAGTTATGGCCTATTATGAGAAATAACATGCTAGTTAGAGTAAAAACCGTTTGAGATAATATTTTTTAGGATCTCACTTATGCTATCTGCATGGTTAGTTCTCACAGTTAGAAAAAATGTACTTTAACCATGTGTTACCTACTTTATAGGCAGACCCTAACAAGGATTTATTATATGCTATCCCAAACCATGATCTAACCTTTCTAGATACACTACCTCAAGAGGACCATTCTACACAGTTTGGATGAACGGTTAGAAAAACTGAGATCCACCCATGCGACTTCTTTTTTCCCCAAAACCACTTCCAATGTTCACCATACACTCCCATCCATAACCCTTAAACATTATAACCATAAAAAGAATCATGTAAGGGTTACATAACAGAAAATGGGGGTACTATATTCTCCTCTCCATTAGTTTTTTCAACCTAGGAAAGTAGATAACCCTCACCGATATGAATTATTTCTTGCCATTTCTATTTCATATCTTTCTCATGTTCCAAAGTATCTTCCTGAATCATAAAATGTTGCCATAAAACCCATACTAGACCGATGATTTTCCATGTATGACTTTCTCTTTCCTATCCACAATCCATACAAGGATATGTATCAATGAATCATCTGGTTCTAGGTCAACATCATCCTATGTGATCACATGGCCAGGATCAGGCTGATACTTTTTCAACTGAGATACATGGAACACATTATGCATAGAACTGAACCATGGTGGTAATTCCAACAGATATACCACCTATCCATACTATTCTAGTATCTCAATAAGGCCAATGTATCTTATAGATAAATTTATCTTTTTCCAAAAATTACGATGTCAATTTTTTGTAGAGATATTCAAGAACACATAATCACTCATGTCGAATGACAATGACCTTATGCTGTGATCCGGATAAGATTCATGAATTATTTGAACCATCTCCATCCTGTTTCTAATTAACTAGATCTTTTCTGTTGTTTCATAGACAAGGATCGACCCAAAAGGTGACATTTCACTTATTTCCACCCATCAAAGTGGATAACGACAAGGATGCCCATACAATGATTCAAATCGAGCCATATGTTTTGACACCATATAGAGGTTATTATATGAGAACTCCACTAAGGGTAAATGCTCCTCCAATGAGCCACCAAAATCAATTACACAAGCCTAAGACATGTGTTCCCATGTCTATATAACCCTCTTAAATTAGTCATCTTTCCGGGGACGATACGCCGTGCCCATAGTCAAATAATTCCTATGGTATTTATTTAAGGATTTACAGAAAAGATATGTGCACCTAGAATCTCTGTCTGAGATGATTGAACTGGCATGCCATGCCTCTTCAACACTTCCCAGATATAGTTTATTTTCAGATCCTCCACCGTATGAGTTTCAAAAATAGGGATGAAATGGCCCGACATGGTAAGTCGATCCACTAACACCCATATTACATCTTGTTTTAGTACCATTCTTGGAAGACCAGAAAAATATCCATCATTATCTACTCCCATTTCTACACTGGGATAGGAATTGACTGTAACATACCTGTAGGTAGATGATTCTCTGATTTAACCTGATGACAAGTTAAGCATCTTATGTCAGACTAGACCACTTTTATTTTCATGACTCTTCACCAAAAATAATCCATTAAAGCCTTATACATCATCTGTGTACCTGTACGTACAACCCATCTTGAATGATGGAAAGCATGAAGAAGTTGTTCTTTACAAGACATAGGTACAACCATTTGATCTATAATGCACAAGAATGAACTCCCATCAAGTTTCCAGCCTTCCATAGTCCCCGCACCATTGTGTTTTGAACTCATAACCAAATATTTTTTATCAGATGGTTGTTAATATATGACCATTTTCACCAAATCAGGAACACGAGTAACTGAAAACAAAACTGCAACATCACAATGGTGTTCATATTCCCCCCTGAATTTCGGTTAGGACAGACATCAACTTCCATTCAACAGATGCTTATTTCATAAACTAAGTATATGAATTTTTTGTCAATCCATCTATCATGGAATTCCCTTTTCCCGATGTATACATAATTCAAAGTCAAACATCTAGAGATACTTCATCTTTCTCCTTTGCCTCGAGTTCTAATATCATTGTGAGAAAATGTTTTTCAAGCATGTGTGGTCTGTGAACATAGTGAATTTCTCACCAAATAGTTAGTGTCTCCATGTTTTCATAGCTTGGATGACATTTGATAACTCCAATTACTATGTTGGATATTTCTGTTAATGCATCCTCAAATTACTTGAACCATAAGCAACCACATGGTCTCCTTACATGATAACACATCCCAACAGGGATCCTAAACCATCACAGTAAACCACATACACATATACCAGTTTAGGAAAAATCAATATAGTTGCTGATGTAAGTTGAAAATTTAGTTCCTCTAAAGAATTATGGCGTTCTTCTATCAATAGGAATGGAGAATTTTTCTTTTTAAATGTTGTCATTGGTGAAGATACTCTTGAGTAATCGTGTAAAAAGAATTAGTATTAACCATCTAGACCAAGAAAATATCATATCACGATAAAATTCCATAGTGCTTTATACAATATAAAAACATTTATCTTTTTAGGATCAATATAATTTGACTTTTTATAAATGACATGTCCAAGGAAACATACTTCCTATATCCAAAAATCACACGTTTTGAATTTGGAATAAAAAAGATTTTCTATCATGATTTTTAAAACTGTTTGTAGATTCTTCTTATGGTCAGACCATATCTTTGAATACCCCATATTTTCGTTAAAAAACACCACAGCAAAAGAATCCATATATTGCTGGAATATCTGATTCATCAAAGAATTGAGGACTGGTGGTTCATTCATTACACCGAAATGTACCACTACATATTTTTAGTGGAAAAATTTTATTTCGAGATCTATATTTATCATATTGTCCTTTCGAACTCATAATTGTTGATATCATGATTAGAAGGAAATTTTGGAGAATCACTGGGCTCCCCTTAATTGATCAAAATGATCATCAATTCATGGTAGTGTCTATTTTTTCTTTATCATAACATTTTTATGAATATGAAAATAAACACACAAGTGATGAGTTACATCTTCTTTCTTCATGAACAAGACCTGTTCTTCCCATAGAGACATACTTGGATGAATGAAACCCTTTCATTCCTGGTCCTCCAACTGCACATTCAATTTTCATAACTTTGTTGGTACCATCCTAAAAAATAGATGGGAAATACGACTGGTCTGTGGAAGGAGATAAATAACAAAATCCACTTCCCTTATAGATGGTATGCCTAAGAATTTATCTAGAAATATATATGTGAAGCGATCCACAACATCAGGAAAACTATTCCCCTCGATCATGACCATTGATGCCAAATTAAACATCTCCAACTAGTTAGTGAGTGTTCCACCATTGGTTCTAACAAGATCTCTTAAACATTCCTTACCATCCTCACTCCTCTGTAGAGTTTATTGATGTCGTCCTCAATCATGAAACTTACTGTTCTTATATAACAGATGATGTGAGCCTTAAAGGTTTTCAAATAATCCATACCCAGGATTACATCATAGACATCCATGTCCAAAATTGATAATTCCCTTTTTATCTCACCTCCATTAGTAGTTATAGAAAATGCTCTACACACAATGTCTTGACATTCTATTTCCCCGAGAGGAGTTTGTAGTTTTAAAAGAGAAGGAAAAATTTATAATTTCCATCAAGGATTCCCTTTCCACACCTTTAGTTGAAAAGTGCACTAAATTATTGAATCTAGTCGCATACTCTGTGATAGAAAGACTCTCCTTTTTAGGATAAAGAAGACCATAATTTTCTGGATCATGAACATGTGAGAATAGATTATTTTGGTGAACAATTCCTCAAAATAAACCCATGTAAGGAATTCATCTAATTTAGCCTACACTGCTAAATCCCACAATTATTGGGAAATATTCTCAAGAATATACGTCGCTAGCTTGATTGTTACCTCTACTTGTATTCCAATGAAGTGAAAGATAAAATTCATCATACTCAACCACACCTCTGCTTTCTCGGGATCAGAATCAGCTTCGATGTTAAGTGGATTCTTATTTATGAACTGAAAGGTATGATAAACATGTCAGGGAAAATTACTCTTAATCCCTGTATACACAACTTGAAAATATTGAACAATACTATTAACCATCTCTTGGTTCTCCTGTGGTTTAGGTGCAAAAAAATTTTCCATAGCTTCATCAGGTTTGTTTCAACAATGCCTACTGAGTTACATTTTCTAAACCTAACAAAAACTCCTTCAATCTCACTCTCTAGAAACTGATATATTTTCATTTAAAATTATATCACATCAACTATCACAAAATTGTTTTCCAAAACAACCTTTTCCCATGTTCAAACAATTTTTGGAAACACTTGACCTACATTTTGAAAATTAAACCATTTCAAAAATAACATAACCATTCCCTTTTTCATAATCCTTCAATTTGAAAAACCATTTAATAATTTTTTAAAAATCCTATCTTTTTTAACAATTTGAATCATTCCACAATGTGATGTATTAAATCCTAGAGGAATGTTATTCCTCAATAATGTGTGTAATGATTATCTCATTGGATAAACCTATGAGAATGAGATTCTTAAATCCTAGATGTGTCTCCAAATATATATGTACCCAACTCCCAGGTATCATGATGTTCATCATAAAGGGATAAGCTACATCGTTTTATTCTATACATTTCATTTTCTGGATATACTCCTTCTTTCTAAGATTCCATCCCCTGGAATAGAGTAGAATAGATTTCAACTCCATGACCAAAAACATTGATAACTACTTGTTAGGAATAGACTGAACAAGCTAATAACATTTATATGACAATGGAAGGACTATAAAAATACCATTTTTTTCTCATTCCCATTGTCTTGAGAGCACAACGAGTCATTAAATGTCCTTAAGAGTTATCCCAATGATCCCAAAGACTGGAAATAAATGATGACGTGTTTAAAATACAAGGCGGGGGGGTGATTTACCCTTTACGAAATAAATCATTAAGCCAACAACCCATAACAAAAACATTCAATAAATGAAGCATGAACAAAAGAAATACAACTAATCAACTTCATGTATCTCTAAACCACATCAAAGGGTGCTACAGTAGAAGACCGAACATGTATCAACACACATAATGGATAATAAATTAAAGAATCTCAAAAGACCAGTTGAATCCATGATCCATGTGATCCAGTCTCCACAATCATCGAACAACCCATGTATCATGAGGTGGTGCCAATGCTACTCATCACTTATCAAGGTACCATTAACTATGAACTCACATCAACACAATTTATGCCAAATGATTCCACTTCCAAAAAATATTCCAATAGAACTATTTTTTTATTAAAAACCAATGAACAACCAAAATTCAAAGGAAAATTTAATTACAATAAAACATTCCATTTTATTGAAAAAAATACAATCCCATTCAGGTGCCAACAATCTAGAAAAATCCCCCTTTTAAAATCCATATTTTAAAACCAAGAGAAAAATCCTTTTACTCAAAAACTGAATTTTCTATATTTCACATCCATAACTCAGAGGGGATTCCAAAAAGTGTTTAAAAACAAAATCAAAATCAATTAAAACACACAGATTCAATTTTAAAGAAATATGATCAGTTCTAATTTGTGTAGTAGAGATAGAAGCCTCCTAACTCAAAAGTTTTGACGAAAACCCCAACGAACGAAGAACGCACAAGAAAACATGGTTGGCTCTCCAATAACTCACCTTAGATATATTCTAAAAGATATATCAAGACCAAATAACATCATATATTGCATCCAAACAACTAGATCGTCACATAAAGGGAATATATCTACAGAACCAAGAGAAAAGGATAAATAGACCTTAGAAGATTTACGAAACTGATCAAGAATGAAGATGAACGATCACATACATCATGAATCAAGATTCTATTCACCAATGTAAGCCTTCATATTGCATCCAAATCGATGGGAGAAGATTTTTGGTCTTTAGGAGAAGAAAAATCCCGTGTTATGGCCACTTAGGAGAAAACACGATCCACATAGGGGAAAAAAAGTGTGAGATATACTTTTTAGGATCTTAGTTAAACCATCGGCATGGTTAGATTGCATAGTTAGCCAAATTCAGTGTTAGAAACACCCAAGAGCGACCCTCGCATGACTTGATCGCACGGTCTCCCTAACCATGATCCAACCATGCGGGAGCTACTACCTTAAGAGAACCATTGTGAATTGTTTCTCCACACAGTTAGGCAAACTGTGCACCACCCATGTGACTTCCAATTTTACCCTAAACCACTTCCAATGTTCTCCCAACACTCCCATCCATGACCCTTAAACATTATAAGAATAAAAAGAATCATAAAAGGGTTACATACTAGAAACTCGGGGTACTACACCACCTCTTATGGTGGATATTATCAAAGAAAATATATTTATATATTTATATATGATATATAAATTTAATTAATATTATGTAATTATTTGAGAAAAAATACCTATATATGTTCCATTTTGTCTAAATTCAACAATATTATTTATGGATGTGTGGACTACTTCCCCTCAAAGTAACGTGACTTGTTCACTCAAAATATGGAATGTATAAAAGATGATTTTAATAAACATATTTAGAACATATAACATATACATGCTATTATAAATATAATATATATATATATATATATCTTTCACATTTTATTCATTTAAATAAAACAATCAATTGAATGTAGCTTTCATGCGTACGTATGAGCTACTATCCCCATGAATCGTGCAAAAAATTTCATATCTCAAAATATTGTAAACTATTATAAATACATATGTACTGAATATATAAGACAATTAATTCAGGGTTTACATTATGATGACTATGAAATAATGGTCCAAGTAATATGAAGAATGTAACAATTCATAACATACTTAAGAAAACTATATAACTAACACCCTAAATAGTTAATATAATTAATGAGTATTAATAAAAGAGTGTAAAATATATTATGAAATTAATATATTATTTTATAAACAATAGTATAGTTATGTAATAAGTATGAAACTTATTTTAAATGAATATATAGGAGGATAAAGACCACACAACAAAATCATGGTTATGTTAAGGGAATATCATCTCAATTTTATTCCATTGAGACTTATTTGTTATTATGCATCAATTCACATTTATTTGGTGTATATAATACCATTTTATTGATATATCATAAAAACCCATATTCTAATAATATCCTAGGTTTTTCATTTAATTCCATGCATTTTTGGATATTATGATTAAAATGTTTGAATGTGGTATGAGACATATTAGAATGTTTATAGATTACTTTCCGAAAAAATGTTATTAATTGTTAAATTTTTAATCTCACTTAATTTTTTTATTGTTCTAATTATCTAAAAATTTACATTATTTTAATAATTTTTCATTGTATGTTTATATAAATATCTATATTCTCATACTATGGATATTAGTATCGCCAAAATCATATATTATTTTTCAAAAGGTAATCAATTTGATAGTTATTTGATTAAATTTTGAATTATTGATAAAACCATATTATTTATTAAATATGAATATTTGATCAAGAATATTATTTATTTTTATTATTCGATATGAGTATGTCTTTGGGCTAGAAATTATTGATGCATCCAAGACTTTATATAGCTCCTTGATGTATCGATGGGCTCACATGAGGCAAATAAGTTGGCCAAAATAAATGGGTTTCCATTTTTATTTTTTAACTAGGTTGTGAATGGTATTGATAGTGTAGGATTTCATGTAACTTAGACTTGTAGTCAATTATAAAAGTGTTCCTCTCATTTTTTTCAGTTATCATTCATCGATGATATTTGGTGTCAACATATCTATGGAAACATATCATTCTTAGTTTATTGGTTTAGATGTTGTGAGTTTTTTTACCTTTCTATATTGTTATTTATCTATGTAGTTATTAGAATGGCACATGTGAACAGTTATTTACCAATCCATGTTAATTTACCCCTATATATTCATTATTTCATCCACATTACAAAAACTTACTGAGCATTTGAGATCACCCTTTTAATTTATTCTTTCCCCATGTAATGAAGATGAAATATTTGAATAATATTTCAAGGGTTCATTTTATTTAATATTATTATGTGTCATGTTTTTATATACTATTTCCCAATGTATTAAAGGTATCATGTATGTAATCTGAAATTTGGATACTTGAAAACTGATAACCAAATTATGATTTTATTTTTTGTAATCAACCCAATATAATAAAATAATGGAACAACTTAGGGATTCTAGAGTTGGGGAATTATATGAAACTATGTATCATTAATAAATTGTGTTTTAGAAAATCTATTTGTTTCTCAGAGAATAGAGTCTCATATTGGATTGAAGGATATAATGAAACCACAAATTGAGTTTCTCTAGTATTGTAATATTTGTATGAAATGCATGCATCCCTCTATGAGGTGACAATATAACAAAGTTTTCCACCAATCAAGAATACAATGAAATATCATACAATTAAATAGTAATGCAAAAATAAGTACATAAAAATTATACATGAATATCATGAAATTATTAACATATAGTAAAAAAATTGGACATCATGTGATCATCATCATTCATGATATCGAGAAACTATTTCAATACTCAATGAAATATGATCATATATGGGTAACATAGTTACACACAAACCCATAAGAAATTATCCTCCAATAAGAAAAATTTGTCTCAACATCACATAAATCATACCAAAGAAATAGAATAAATTAATGTCCCCGAAAAAATTGTAACCTCATTCGTCATGGTTTTTAATTATGAAACAAAACATCGGTGAAGTATCGAATATTGGACATGTCACACACATATGAAGAATAGTTCTCACATGGTGTGATTCCAGAATGATGTTCTATTTCTTCAAAATAGATTTTTTAAATGGAGAATCATGATAATTTAATGTTAATATGGTGATTCTATAATATCATACCTTATAGTATATGATATTAAAATCAAATTTATGAATTTTTAATAAAATGATTTCTATTCACTTGATCCATTATAGTTAATGAACGAAACATGATTTCACCATCAAATTCAAGAAGTGATATTGATGTAATAAAAATTTTGATAAATACTTTATAATTATATATAAATGTGAATTAATATGTTGGGAGTGTCAAGAAGACAATTTTCTAGGGACCTTAGAAAAATTTTCTATATTATTGAGAGTAATATATATAGAAAAATGGGGGGGGATTCATTAACATATATAATCATATAACAATAAATTAATTAATCATAAAATAATATTATTCCATCCTGAATAAATAATCAAGAATGTGATTCAATAGATAAATAAAAAACAAATAACACATTAATATTCGACATTATTGTTAGATCCCTATTCGATGAATAAGAATTGTTAACAGACAACATCAATATCTAATAAAAAATAATATGGAAATTCATCATCATATCATCTATGAATCCATAGATCCAAAATATATAAAATTTCATATATGAATAAGGAATATTTAATTAGGATATGTTTTTATAAAACAAATTAATTAAGTGTTTTTAGATCGTTCTAATGATGTATTGAAAATGAAAAATTAATTGTAAGACTATGAATCAAGTAGGGATTTATAAATATTTTTATGGGGGCATTTGTATTCCTAATATCATATTAAATATTGTGAAAAATGACTTTGAATTATATTTAAATATATGTATCTAATACCCCCAAGGATTGGTAACATCATTGAGATACTGACACAACCTTTCAGATAGTTTTCTTGGTAGAATACTAAGAATTATACCATTGTAATTACTCTAGACCTATGAGCTAAGATTTGGTACTTAATTTTATTAAATCAAAAAATATAAAATCAATCTATTCACAATGAATGTAATAGAGTAGTATGCATGGTAATCAATATACATACATTATATTTACATTATAATTAATTAAATACTAATTTTTTTAAAATTTTTAATTTAATATTTCCCCTTAGAATATTACTAAATATAAATCAAAAAACACATCATGTTGTCATGGGGATATAAAACATAATAAAACGTCTTCTCCGATTCATATTAAGGGAATAAATAGAGTGAATCTATGATGAATAAATGTCGATAATTATATATTGAAATAAAAATAACTGAAATATATTTCATTTATTCAATTACCAGAACATAATGAATAATATGTTAGGAACATCTATTTATCAAAATATGTCTATAAAAACTACATAAACTATATAATAAACCATATATATTATAACTAATAGAATAATAAAATTTAACATTGATAACTAATATAATCAGTATGGAAATCATAATGTTGTACATCGCAAAAATACTTTCATGGAAATTCCCTTGATAGAAAACAAACCTCAGGTAAAAACCCCTCTAAATTGGTAATCCTATTTGTCTCATGAGACTTGTCTATGAATCGAGGGGATATTTATATCCATGACCCATCCATCTCATAACAAATCTAATTCATTACTCATGTGAATGGGGTGACCATAATCGAGAAAATATTTTTTATTATAAAACAAATATATGTAATTTTAATACTTACTTCAATGAAATGAATATAATAATAATCCATGTAGAGTAATTTGGTGTGCAGTCATAAAATACATCATCCTCTATTAAAATGACCAGAAACCATCTTATAAATAAATAACAATTATATAAATATAAAATATACCCAATGAATAATTACATCAATAAAGGGATAATTTAATTGATGAATACAAACACCATAGAAAATTCATTACATATTTTTTTTGTGGAAAATAAAATTTTCCCATTGAAAATATGTTATTTTAAAAAATTTAAACAATATTTTTAAATAAATTTTATTAGAAAATAATTTTTAATGATAGTAATATAAAAATTAAAAAATTTATTTTTCATTATGATGGAAAATACATTCATTCCATACACATAAAAAGGAGTGGCTTAAAATTTTCTGTAAAAGACTAGTGGGCAATGTTTAGAAAATAACATAAATATTACATTCGTTGAATTTTTAAAAATGATAAGAATGGAAATAAAAATAAATTAATCAATAATTTTTATAATTTTAAAAATATATCATAATTAATTTTCATAAAACATGTGTTTGGAACAATAATGGGGTTCAATAGAAAAAATTACTAATATATGATTTTCATCATTATAACTTTTCAATATTTTTTTGAACCAAGGTAATGGGAAATTGTATAATTTCTTGAAAATTTAATTAAAATATCTACTATAATATAATATATTTATTTTATGATATATATAATAATTACTTCTTGTGATACACAAACATGAACAATCTTGAATGATGATGAGATTGTGAAATACACCCTTACAAGTTTGGTAACATTTGAATAATAATCCTGAATAAATGAATTGCATAAAGTGAAGAACTTTATGTAATTATTGTCCATTTATTAATGATATAATGTATCAAAATAGGATGTATATACACCAAAAAAATCAATATGTTCTTAATATGTTATATGTCCCATGAAATTAAAAGTGATACGAGAAACCCTTAAATTAGGTTTAGATTCATTCATAAGTGACAAAAGAATATGTATAATAAATATTTGATAATTATAAATATATTTTATAACCATAATCATATATATAATCATATATATAATCATTTATTGTCATTTTATAACATTTTCACACATTTGTTAATACTATTTAGTGATATTAATGGTTTTGGTTGTTAATTTCTTAGTTATCTCTTATGTTCCTTGTCAAGAATGATTTAGTTAACGTAAAATGGTTATAGTTCCATATTATATAGAATCACAAAAAAAACTCAAAAAACAATTTTATCATTAAATACATATTTAGAACCATTATTGAAAATTTAACATAGAAAATGAGAAGATAACATCATGGAATTAATAGATTATACGTATGGAAGAACAACGATAACTCTCCTAGAAAGGGTTAATAGTTAAGGAAGTGTAAAATATATTAATTTTTAATAATTAATACCGTTTCATATATTTAAAATATAATCATATAATATATCATTATTACTTTCAGTGTGAACTGTAACTGAAAAACGAATCACATTTCTTCATAAGGCAGTAGTCCTCTGTACACACAATAGATATTATAATATTTTTAAAATAATGATAAGTAAGAAGGTACATGTAATATTATAACTCCATAAGTGTAAATATATTATGATTATTATATATATGAATTATATGACTCATTATATCTAATAATAACAAAAATTAATGGAAAATGAGTAGCATCATTTCGCTAGTTTGTAGTCTGATGTACACATGATTGATGGGTTTTTCCAATTTAATGGAAGTAAAGATTGATAAATATCATACCATCAATATAAATACATCATTGTATATAGTATATAATATTTTTTAATATTATATGTCAAAAAAATTGAAACAGAATAAAGAAACAGAATGCGATTAGTGACGCCAATTACCTTCTCTTAAAGAACCATAAATTGGATATGTTCTTAAAGGATATAGGGTTTTCTATTGTGATTAAAATAATATATTTAATTTTTATAATTTTTTTTGGGATGTATTTTGGTTGTTTATGATTTATAAAATTATCTTTATAGAATTAAATATGTTTAGGGAGTGATTTCACTTTTATAATTAAGGAAGAGTGGCATTTATTTAACTACCATAAACAATTCAATAATTGACGTCATTATCACCCTAATTGGAAAAAAATTATAATTAAGGGTTTCAATTTTTACTGGGTCTATAAAAACATCCAAAACACAATGAACAAATTTTTTAAAAAGTTATTACTAAACATCTATGTCTCTTTACTTTTACTGATTTCATTTTGGCTACTATATGTTGTATCATTTTGGATAGGTTATTTTTTTATTATGAATAAAACAATATATAAATTATTATCTATTATTCAAAAAATTATTATAAATATTTAATTTAAATTTTCAAATAAAAATCATGTGTGTTGAAAATTAATTTTAAAACAATCTCATGTAATGTGCAAAAATACTATTTAATATTAACCACAATATTAATGTTATTACTTATTATAGTTCAATATATCCACATTTTGTGGAAAATTTTATATTATTGGGGAATATATTATATTTTATGATAAATAAAATACAAAATGAATAAAATTTTATTTTTATTAATTTTAAAATATTTAATAAAATTTCATTTATTATAAAATAATATCAATATCAATTTAAATGTTTTTCAATTAATTTGAATTTTAGAAATATCAAATAAATGAGGAACAATATTATATTTTTTAGACCTTGTAAAACTTATATAATAATCAAATAAAATAGTGTAAAATGATAATTCATTAATTTTATTTTATTTTATTATCTTTATTATCAATAATTATATTTTTCTAATTAATAAATAATTATTGTGTCGGTGTTTCTACAGTAGTAAATGAAACAATATGATTACTAGAAATTAGATATAAATTACCCTTATAAAATTAATATCATTATTATCAAAATTTCCTTCTATATACATATACTTGTTTATTTTCTCCCTACATCAACCCTTCATTAAAATTTAAAAACAAAAGAGTGAAATTTTGTTTTTTTCATTACATAAATCAATATTTGAGAAAATTTCATGGAAAAGTGTCCTACAAAATAAAAATATGACACTAATTTTAGAAGGGTGGAAATATGGAATGAGAATATGTATTCTATGATTTTTTTGGATAATTTATCCTCTATAATTTTATATTAACCCCATAGAAAACTCGTTATAACCATAATGATGTTAAATAAATGTTAATGTTTTGTTTATTTATTAAAAGATAATTTTTATTTTAACTGTTTTTATATAATTACATATATTTATTCAAAATATGGAATATAACTTTTCAAATTCAACTGATTGAATTGAAAATATTTTTTAAACAACTAAACTTCTAGAAGAGATGAACAAGTTGTTTTTTTGATAGAAAATTAACATATTTATAGAGTGTTTAAATAAAAATTTTAAATAAGAAAAAAATTACACAACTCTTATTTTTATTTTATATAATATAATTTCACAGTTTTCACATTCAATAAAATCTTATATCAAAATGAAACCATTTAATGATAAAAATATAAAATGATGTTTTCAAAGAAATCAAATACTTTTTTACTATCCAATAAAGAATGAATCATTTTAAAAATATATTTAGGATATAACATAAATAATTTTTGTAAAATTATTTAAAATATGATGTTAATTTTTTAAAATTTATTTTCTTATTTTGTTAATATTAATTTTATCATAATTACACAAGAAAACATGAATCCTTTTTCATTGAAAAAATATAGTTTTAATAAAAATGTTTCAATTATATTCCATTAATTCATATTTTTTTATATTTATTAGAATTACTTTAAAACTTTGTATAAAAAATATATTAAATAAAATTATTAAAATATTAATTTCCACAAATATAACATCTATGTATTAATGGTCATGTTTATATAACATTTCAATAGAGCCTCAGGTTTTTTTCAAAACTAGTGTAGCATGAATTTTAGGCTATATAAGATATTATATTTATAAAAAATGAATATATAATAAATTATTGGTGTGATTAATTTAATTATATGTTTTTTTTCTGGTAAAAAACTCTATCAAACAATATTTACCTATTTTATAAACTCATGAATTTACCATTTATCCCATCAAATAAATTGTGACATTATCATTTTATCTTGATATAAGATATTGATGGTTTGAGATATGAAAATTCTATTTTGGGATTCCTATATAATAATAATGGTTAATAATACATTCTCTTGATAAGAGATATTGGGAAGTAATAAATTTCATCTAGAATAAAATATATCTTGATTTCTGAGTAGGGGGACGATGATGGGATGTTAAAATATTATCATTAAAGAAATGTGTAAATTATCATAGGGAGTGACATAGATCATTGATAATAATAAATTGGGTGATAAAAGAAGGTTAATGACCAAAACCCACAAATATATAAATGGTTAAAATATAATCAATTCATCATAAATGAAGGTTTTATGATAATAATTTGTTTTCAACATCCTTTTCCAAGATTTGTGAAATTCTTTCTACTGTAAAAAAATATAAGAAAATTTACTTACATCACATAGTTATATTTCATAATATCAATTACATCATTCAGTTCAGTTTTAGTGAATTCATAGTTTATCCCATTATCTAATAATTTAATAACGAAAATTATTTTTTTTTCAAATGGAATAATATTAACTTTTAACTAATCATAATATCTATAAACGTGTAAAAAAATCTATTCATCATGACCATAGAAAAACCAAAATTGTGGGAATAAACAATCAAATATAATACATTAATCTCTACTACCTCAATAGTAACTCTTGAAATTTAACAAAATCAATTGAAAAAATGTTGTACCTTAACACTAATCCAAAATAAATATTCTAAAAATCAATTCGAAAAAAATAGAAGAATGGTAAGGGAATTAAAAAAATCTACATAACATTATTTTTCCCAACCAATAAAAATTAAATTATAATGTATCATACAAAATATTTTAATTCCTTGATCTATATAAAAAACAAAATGAAAACCAATATGTATCTAAAAACATTATCCTCAGTTTCAAATATATCTATAAAAAAAATTATGTAAATTGACGTCAATATATACTAAACCATCAAATCACTCACGAATTTCAATGTTACCAATACTATAGCATAAATAATACTTTATCATAATAATATACAAATTAGGAACATATTATGGGATATCCTCCTATAATCATTTTTATCAAAAAAGTGATTAACTTTCAAATGTATCATTTTCATTGTCATTAGTACCATTCATCATATTCTCTAAAATCTTTAAGAAAAATTAAAATTTAACAATACTTATACATATCATAATTATAAAAAAAATAATATCATTGGTTAAATACTCCTATAACATAATTATAGAGCCAAAAAAATGTGAATTAATCATTTAAAATCATATATAGTAATATTATAAGCATTAAATTCATAAATATGTTTCATTTTAGGTATATTCTATCAATGGAATAGAAATTCATATTTTTATTAACCCATATCCTTATCATTAATAGTATTTACAATAATAGATTATTTAATTAGATTTAAATAACATGAATGGTTAACTATCACTTGAGAAATATATGAAATGACTATTTCATCCAAGGATGTATGGTGGTGTTTCTTTCAATAATTATCAGATGGGGGTAATCCTTCAATTCCTTCTTACCCTTATATAATTTTTATCTATACTAATATTATTATATTTCTATAACATGAATCCAAAGTTCAATGATTATTAATTATCTATCTCAATACCACATGATAGTATGTACTCATATGATGATAATTTTTGGGATACTAGTTTATGTAGAATGATTTGAATAATCCCACAAATGAAAGAGAAATTTTTGTTCTAAATAAAACATGAATTGATATAGTTATCATTATGACCACTTATCATAATTTATTATCAACTTAATACACCATATTATATTGTTAAATTATGTAACATATTTTAATATCACAAAAAAGTGATGAAATTAGCATAAATTAAAAAATGTATGCATAACTTCTCTCATAACCATAAACATGGCCAGTTTTGGAATGTATTGAAATTATAAAATTATTTTCAGACCATTGATAATGGGTTTTAATGAATATGAGAAATAACCTTATAATTTCCCCTAGGATCACAAAATTAGTTCTTAGTAAGTACTATTGTTGTGTACTAGAAAAATTTCAAGTCATGCTCGACCTGCAGTTTTTTGAGTTTTCACACCCAAGTATATTTATACAACAATTAGAACCACATATAGTATCATGAAGAGGATTCATATATAGGTAAATTAAAAAATATATTCCTTAAAAATATTATAATGTTATTATATAATTATATTCATTATATTTCATAGGATTATGTTCCCTAATTTATGATTTCCTAAATACAGTTCCCAATGTCTCTATTAATCTTCCTATAATACGAATAGTGAAGACCCCGACCCTACTTTCCATAAGTATGTGGTAACATTATTAAATGTCCATATGATATAATAGATACCTTACCAATTGACATAATATTTTAGTAGTCTGGGTAAAATATATTCATAATTGAAATTGTCATTTAAATTAAAAACATGAAAAAAAAACGTTTTTCATTGAGGACACTATATTTCCCCTAAGAATATCCCTAAATATCATTCACAAAACACTTCTTAATATTCTGGGGAAATAAAATATATCGAAGGGATGAGTTTATATAATCAATAAAGTCACGAATATATTGGATTCTATTATTAATTAAATAATCATAATCTATATGTCATGGTAATCGACTAAAACACATGTCAATATATCAATTAATGTATGATGATTATTAATATGGATTAATAATTTATAATCAATATAATTCCATATAAAAATCACATGATCTTGAAATTTTAAAAAGGATATGAAAATTAGAAAATTAATTTCATTTATCAAAAATAAATAATCATATAATGCGGTAATAAATAATGTTAGTAATTTGGAACATATTGTTTAGACTATTAACAATACAATTTAAATCTATTGGTAAAATCCAGACACATATGGTGATCCAATTTTTACCATGAGACATTTCTATGCATCGAGGGTATATATATGACCAGTCCCCACCCATCCGATACTAATTATACAACATTACACATTTAAATTTTTTAAAACATTGTCCAAATAAAATTTTTAATTTAAAAAATAGCATAATAAATTTTAATACATCCCCAATCAATTAAACAACATCATACACAATTAATAATAATCATGAGAATGATGATTAAATTATACATCTCTAGAAAATAAATCATTAACCATCTAATAAAGAAATAACGATGGTATTAGTAAAATATAACTTAAGTAAATCATAGTTTCAAAAAATTGGTGACATAATTAATGAATATATATACAACAAAAATGTGACTAAAATCATTTTTTATGAAAATAACTTTTCCACTTTTAGAAATATTTTAACAAAATTAAATATAATATTATAAAAATAGTTATATTTGATCATATCCTATTAAAACTAGTAAAATATTATTCAAAACATTTATTGGTATTCATGTTTTAAAATAATTTGATATTGTACAAGGTAAAATAATGATTAGTTTCATATTTTTCATAACATCCATCTAGATATTTTTTGAAAAAATAAATGAAAATTAATTTTAAAAATTTACTAAATGTTAAAAAATGTTAAATAATTTCAATAAATTATTTTGAAAATGATAAGAACATTTTTTAGAATACATATAAATCATGTTCTGGAATGAATAATGACATTATGGTACAAATAGAAATAATGTTGTATTTTCATGAAAACATTGCCACAACCATTTTTAGTGCCAATGAAATGAAGAATTTATATAATTATAATTAATATTCTATTAACATACATTGGAAGATATAACTTAATGAATTTAATTAATATCTTATAATTCCCCCTATGTATACCACAACATTAACATTGTAGAATAATGATGATGTTAAAAAATAAAGATACAATTTTGTAAACAATTGAATAGTATGACCCCTGAAATGAATAACATACAATGAAAAATTAAATAACATGAAGAGAAATAGATTCAAGATATTTCACATAAAAAGTTTCATTACATACACCACAAAAAAGAATATTTTCTGAATATAAAAAATATACAATGAAAGTAAACGTGAGACGATAAACACTTACCTCAAGTTTTATTTCTATAATTTCATTACTAACCCACTATAAAATAATTACTGGTTTATTATAAATCTATTATAGAAACATAATCAAATATATCATTCTGTATAAGATAATATTATAACATTTTACAACCCATTTGTTAAAAATATTTCATCATTTTTAATGTTTTATGTGTGAATTATTATGTTTTCTCAAATGTGGTCTGTCAAACAATTCATGGATTATATGCATATTATATAGATACATAATATCCAAAATAATATTATAGGTAAAAATATTATTTTTATTAGATTTAACTTTATTACCATTCATGAAAATTTAACATATAAAATGAATCACATCATTTAGTATAGATATTTGGTCGCATGTTTTCACAAGAAATCGAATCATTCCTTTTAAAGGTAAATGTGTAAGGATTTATATGATATAAAAATTTTCAATAATTTATATAATAAAACATATATCACCTATATAATATATATTTATCCTTCTTACATACCATGTAATTCATAATAGGAAAACAAATCATATCACTTCACAAGTTGGTGGCCAACCGTACACACAAGAAACTTAATCACATCTAAAATGGTTTCTAATGTATAAAGGTATATGCGATGTTATTACAAAAGATATATAACTATATTATACATATTATATATATAAAAAATATCCATTATTATACCCTAAAATGATAATTTTTTATAGAAAATGATTTACATTAGTTCATTAGGTGGCAGCCCGCCTCACCCATGATTGATTATTTTGTTTCCAATTTCAAGATATTGGAGATGGAAAATTATTAGACCATAAAAATTATAAAAAATAAGTATATGGGTGATAATTTATTAATTATATTTTATTTTTTATGGTATAATTTATGGTCAAAAAATTTGAAGGAAATAATCGGTCTTAGTGAAGGAAGTTATCTTATCATAGAGAGACCTCCTTTGGATCACATCATAAGGACATTAGGGATGATATTTTGTGATTTAAAATGAACTAGAATATAGATAAGGAATTTTGAAATTTTTTATATGTATTGTTCAAGCCTTGTGTCTTGAGAGGTTTGAATTATTAAAGTGATAAATTCCATTTTATCAATAATATGGAGAAGAATTATTATAAATACCAAAAACTATTAAATAATTATATATCAATTTCACATCGTGTGGCTCAAAATTTTATAATTAAATTGGTCGAGTACTTATATGGCCTATCCACAACTCTAAAACACAATAAATCACAATTTTAATACATGTATTTCCATGAATTCTATATTTATTTTTTTATCATTTTAATTTTACATTATGGTAAGTTTCATTTTTAAGCTAGGTAATTTATCCATTAAGTATAAAACAAAATGATACTAATTATATAATCTTTAACTATTTATTTTAACATTAAATACATTCTTTCAAATAAAAATAAAATTTGTTTTAGATTTATAATTTGATATAATAAAATATAATGTGAAAAAAAATTCATTACACTAGACTAAGAAAACAATGTTTTTACTCAATAGTGGTAAATATTGTAAATATAAAAGAATATTTTTTCCATTAATAGACCATGTATGGCATTCTAAAACATTTTAAAATCACTTGGAAGTATAAATTATTGTTATGAAATTTAAATCAATTAATAATATATATTTATTATAAAATAACATTAATGTAAATTTTGAATGTATTCATTTAATTTTCATTTGGAAAATATAACATAATGTATGGATTAGAATATATTATATATATATAATATTATAACATGCTACATTTATCTAAAAATAAATTCATCTACTATAATATTTATTTCATTTTTATTTAATTTTATTATTTTTTTGTATCATTTTTTTGTGTTATTAAAAAAATTATAGTAATAGAATATATTATTAATTTAAAGAGATTTTGTTATTATAAAAAAATATAAATAAATTACTTGAAATAAATTGATTTCCTTAATCTCATAATTACAATTCATATTCATTCACATCATTTTTTCTGTATGTGAACACCAAATTTAAAATTACAAGAAAGGGGGAAAGATTTTTCCTCTTTCATTACATAAATTTTTACATTTGTGACGTTTAAGAAAATGTTTCCCCAAAATAATAAAAAATGAGACCTAGGTTAAAATGTAGGAAATAAGGCTATAAAATATGAATTGAATTTTTTTACTTTATTGTATCGCTTTTATTTTTATTTTTTCCCCATAGTAATATCTTTTTAACCATATCCTTGTTAATTAAGTTTTAATATATTTAGATTTAATTAATAATAAAATTAATTTTTCATTATTATATAATAATAATTTTTATTAAAAATTTGGAATCGACTTTTTCAAATTCATCTCTGAAAGTTAGAAATATTGAATATAATATATAACCTAAATGGGTGACAAAGAAGTGTTTTTCCAATGAGAAAATCCCCATAAGTACTTATATTTTTTAAATAAAAATTAAATATGAAATTGATACCACTATCCTAATTTTTTTATTATAATTTATATGCACTACTTTAAAATTTTAAGAAATTAAAATAAAAATGGATCCAATTAATTGTATAATTAAAATGCAGTTTTCATTAAAAATAGTTATTATTCAATATTCATCGGCAAATAAATATATTAAGAATAATTTAAAAGAACATAACCATTATATGGGTTTTATATGGTTAATTAAAATTTTAATATTGTCATATCAAACTTCTTTTCCAAAACATGTGAAAAGAAATTTATATTACCTGTGTGGGAAGCAACAAAACCGTTTTATATAAAAATGCATTGTTTTTTGAAAACATTTATTTTACATTTAAATGTTTTTTATTTTTATCTCAAATAAATTGATAGTAATTGGACATGTGTAAAATATTTTTTCTTCCATAAATAGATAGTCATATTCATACCCACCAGTTTACCATCTCGTTTATAATGATTGTGACTATATAATATATTTATTAATTTACCGTGCTTCTTTAAATCACATGTTGTGTTAATTGGAAGAAATTGAGGAAATAAAATTTATTTAAAAATACATATATTGTAAAGTCTCATTATGTTATATTATATTCTGATATTTTTTTTTGGGTGTAATACTTTCTATTGAACATGATTTTTATCTTATAAAATGTTTATGCGTTACATACATGGCCAATGGATAAAAGATGTGGTCTATTTTAACTAGAAGACCTACATGAACCCCATTGTCAAGATGGTGGATTCCAGTGGCTCGATGGTTTTTGTTCTCTAGCCACCCCATGGGAAAACCTCAAACCACTATAAAAAAATTGGGTCATAATCACTTTACTCTAAAAATCTATATCATAATCTACTGTAAAAAGAGAAAACATCATAAAAATTATAAATTAATAACAATAAACATACGATAAAATTTATAAAGTTATGATGATAAATATTTCCACATATAATAACATATCATCCCTGATATGTACCATAAAGACTCCCCTTAAACAACTTTACCCACTGATCGTGAACATTATCTTCCGACTCGCAAGTATTCCCTTCGATCCTCCATGATGACATAGAATTTAGAATAGTGGTATCATCTTACCTTGATGGATAATATCACTAATGTATCTAATTTACATCGTCTTATCTACGTTTGATTGTCCTAGATCCAACAAGAATTCATTATTGTCTATGATGATTGTAGGATTGGATATATATCATTGGGGATCTAAAAATTAATCGTGTCGTATATAAAATAATTGAGAGAAGGAATATCCCAATGGTACCACAATGTACCAATCCTCATAATGTAGTTGAAGGATAGTATAATAAATGGTATTATATTCCATTTATCCCCCATAATATGGTATCCAAACTGACGAGTCTCTCAAAAAAATCCTTTTAAAAAACGTAAAAGGACTATACACACTTATGGAATTATAATTATACCTATTTCGAGTTATATTCATCATATTAAAATTTAGCTACAATCTCTAAAATATCTCATACTCCATGCTAGCTACCGGTACAACAACCATAATAGCATCATGACATGATAATGTTATAAGGTATTCCTAAAAAAATGATCCCTATAGGGTTCAATATGAATCAAATCCTTGTTAGTAATATTTTACAATAACATAAACAAATCAAGACTACAAATGTAAAGTGCACTAAAATCCTGAACATTATATTGATGATTGTCCTATAGCATGAGATTTGTCTTTTCATAATACCCATCTATCTATGGATGGTATAATGTTCATAATCATATTGAAGCCCCTAAAAAATTCCATAAGAAAAACTAATATTATACTACCCACTCCAAATATTCTACTACCCACATCATATATATTAGTAATTCTCCCAAATAATTTTCTGATTTATTATAGATAAAAACTTAACTAATACCATCACTAGGAAATATAAACAAAAAATTTGTATTTTACATCTTCTTCTTCTCAAAAAAATACTTCTCACACTGATCCATCCATAAGAGTTCCACACCCATCTTTATCAGTTAATTTATAGGTGATGATGATTGAGATAAGTCTGGAATAGAATGGTGTTGCTATCTTTTCAAATAAAGAACAATCATGATGACGTTTTTCGAATAATTTTATGACATTGATAATTATTTATTCTCTTTGTAGGAGGATATACCATTACAAGACAACATATTCCCCATCATTTTCAAATCCTGAATCAAAACATTACACATTGATAAGATTGAATAATGTCAAGGTGCATCATTTATATTAAGGAATGTCATGATATCTCAGGTATATTACTCTGGGGTCGATTGGTAGTGTGGAATTTGGAAAATGGAATCCATGATGAATGAGTATAAATATTTGTAGGATATTTCATTCATTAATAATTAATCATTATTAGACCTTCTTTAGATAAATATAATCACCAACACTCATAATTAATATTCCTTAATAGAATATTTTTTTGGTATTCCCTCATCTCTATCCTATAACATGTCATATCACAATCTATGATCAATCTTAGAGAACAACATTGTCTCATGTAACACATTGGATAGACTTTCAATCATGGGCGATGGGTTTCTATTCTTCTATATAACATGATACATATTCTTATAATCTATGAACTATAATTTTTTATTTTCATTCGTCATGCTAAAAATGGAATGTTCACCCCATGTGGATGTAATCCACCTAAAAAATCCATTCATCTATATTTCCTCAAGAAATTCCATGAGATCTTTAAAACTGGTTGGTACATTGTGATAACAGGTTTTTGAACTGGGAAGATTACCCATCATGATATCTATATCAAATTCAAAACCAGTATTAGAAGGATGTCTTATAAATTCATTTATAATTTAATAATAATGAATATCAACTACAGTAGAAAAAAACGAGGGTGTTATAAATAATATTACTATATAATCCAATCCTAAAATATATGTGATGACCATGATAAGATAAATCTTGTATATACCACCTCTTCTTTCTTGTAGTTAACAAATTCCATTTTTCATTTAATAATCCCTATTTGGGTGATGTAAATGATACATGTCTCGAATATCATCCAATATGATTTCCAAATATTGTCAACCAGTCCTTCTCAATAATCCCATTGAAACATAAAAATATATATTTTGAAATTCCCATAGATATTTATATAAAAAAATTAAACTAGTAAACTCTAGGAATCATTGATGATTGTATTCATTCACGATCAATGGTTTATTGATATAAAGTTACTTAGAAGAAGTAACTTCTATTAATATAAATCCAGTAATTAATTTTATAGAGTTAACATAAAATGAATCTTTAGTATCAAAAAAAGTTGTAGATAATATATAACTGATCATGACCATAACTTGAATAGTATATTTCTCATCCTTACCATATACTAGAGTTTAATAAAATTTAAAAATATGGTCTTACTCGAATCCATGTCTATATAACAGAAAGATCACCTATCTAATTCATCATTACACATGTTTTCTACTAAGGAACTTGGCCTGATATATATGTTGTATATTATGTCTATCATATATCATTTTGAAGCCTTGGAATACAATATCTGGATATGAAAATTGTAATATTTCCAATAATAAAACATATACACATGGTATGAAGTGAAATACAATACATTCAATAATATCAAACCTTCCTAGAATTGAAACACTATAGAAACCATGCGTATGTGTGTAAAGAATTAGTAATTTGGTCATCCATCATGCTATGACCATGATATATTTCAATAGTATTTTACTTTTTAATTCTCAAAATTACCCTATCTACATCCATAAAAGGTCCACCTTCTTCTATAGTAATGGGGGAAAATAACAATCCATGAATCCTCCACTATGACCATTGTTATATTCAATAATTTAAGAAAACTCTAAATGTATGATGTCCGATCAATGAGCATAACAAGTTATCTTATGTCTGAATTGTTACTAAACATGAATATACCATAATTTTTTAAATCATTCAGGATCATTAAAAGAATGAAAATTATTATATCAGTACGAAAAGTAGAGTTTTCAATTACTATCATTGAACAACACTAAAGCTTCATGAAATACTTTAATATGAAAATTTTTTGGGTATCATGAATGCACTCCTCAAATAGTAGTCATATGAAGACTACTCACTGGAGAGAATTACATATTCTACTATTTCCAATCATGACCCACTACAACCATGATGGAACATTTATTATGAACACTCTAACCTCAAATTCTTGTCATATGATGTATCAACGAAGTCAAAGACACCCTTGATAGTGTTTTTCCACTACTCAATATCATGTAGTAATATAGTTCCCTTTAATGATAGTGGTTACTATATATGAGTGTCTCTAGAATAGTTTACCATAGTACATGAAACCCATTTTACATGGATTGGTACAGGAAAAAGGGCTCTCAATCAAAGGGGGAGCATATCCTTCCTATTTATGTAGGTGCAAGTGCATCCTCTATGGTACCATTCTATGTACTGGGATTTGAAATTTTTTAATTCTCCTATGCTGGAGAATTTTTGCCTAAGTCAGGAGGTCATCCCCTCATTCTCCATTGGGGAATCATATTCTATGATGATAAAGAATGTAAGGAAATAATTTAATTTGAAAGAAAAACCTATTGACATAGTGTGGTCACACAATGTCATCCTAGAATTCTAGTGATAACCATATATATATATATCCTATAAATAACCAAGGTTTCCATCCCCATACATTAGATCACAATCAGGTATATACAAAAACCAAAAAAACTATGTCATATTTATCCAATTAAGTCCAATATATATATATATATAAACAAAGAATATGATATTTTACACAGTCAAAAAATACAAGTCATTCTTAAATAGATATAAAAAATCATGGAATTAAACAAATATAATATTATTCGGCACAACACATCTATATTCATTGAATTTGAACCTATTTTCATAGTAATTATGAATGAATTCAACCAAAACATTAAAAATTATACGGTATTTCCCATCAATGGAAACACAATGATATTTTATATATGTGATAGGTAGGAACATAAAAACATATCTACTCGATTACAAAACATCCTATATCCATTATTCCATGTTCATGGTTTGTGTGAAAAAATTAATGGTTCTCTAAAAATAGTTTGTTACACCCCCAAACAACCCACAATGTCTGGACCAAAGTGTCATATCACCACTATAGTGCCTCCCCATGTGAATGGGATTAAGTGTTTGTATTTAGGGTTTATCATCCATCAGTGGGGATACTATACCCTCACTACCATATCCGTCCACCAATAATAAAATCATATTATTACAATCATAGTAACATAGGGAATAAAATATAACTAAAAATAATTTCTAATGGAAAATGGTCCTAATAATTTTTGAAATAAACAAGTTGGATCTGAATGTGTATATTAAAACCATTGTATAATTTAATGAAGAATAATATAGAAAAATATGGTTTTATTTTTATTATGCCTTTATACTGATCCCAAATTGATACTTATGAGCTCAAATTTTAGCCACATTCCCTTTCCCTTACTATAATACCTAAATATGATGATTTATCAAGAATTTAATTCATATATGGGGCTTGGGTAATAAAAAAGCATTTTTATTACACAAATGATTCTTTGACATATGTGAACAGGTATTACATTTGTATTTATTTTTAAATATAATTGATAAAGAAATTATAACAATAACACTCCATGTACCTATGTTCCAACCAATACACAATTAGACCAAGCTATACCTTTATCAGCTATATAATTTAAGGATGACCAAGATGTTGAAATTTATCATGACCTAACTCCATGGATAGGGAAATGTCACTTGGAATCCTAAAAAAATTATTCTAAAATTCTCCTCACTCTCCTCAAGTTATCAAGTCTTATTTGGGGTATATGAGAATATTTATTAGGCCCCATGAATTTTTCCACCTTAATCATCGACTAATGAAATATGGAATACCTCTATAATAGAAAAAACCATTACTTTATGCCTATATTAAATATAATGAAAAACCTTCCAACTATACTATATCATAAAAACTGTTAGTTCTTAACAGAAAAATAATACCACATCTTCCTAAAAATACATTAAAAACCACAGAAAGCATGTTATAAAAGTCAAACATTATATAAACAACTATAGAAATACTCATGGGAACCAGATCATGTATAGGGATCATGGCTACACAACCATCCAAAACAAACTATCATCAATAAAGAATAATACTCAATTACATCACATTAATTGAAAAAAATAAAATGGAATAAAAGTGCCCCAAATTTTAATAAAAATCAGTCATGAAGTTTTTTGATTATGAAATAGAAATTGTCAAAAAAAATCAAAGGTTGGACAAATTGAACATCCAATGTGAATGTGTTCACATATCATGAGATTCTTGAATCATTTTTTGGTATGTCTATATTAAAGTCTTGAATGGAAAATCATATGAAATATAAGTCAATAAGTTGATTCTAGAATCTTATACAATACATTTAACACCATTGGAAAATATTATGATGTTTTTCAATAGAATGGATTCATATTCACCAAAACCATTTTCATTAAATGAATTATTCATGAATTCATAATTAATTAGAGAATATATTCTTAGAAATACCCAATGATAATCAATTCATCAATATGCTATCAATGAAAATGATATTTAAAATTAAAAGAGTCTCAAAATTGATGATTGTGGATGACATACTTAAAAATTACCAATATTCATGAATGTTATATCACCATTCAAGGGGAGATATCAATAACACATAAAATATTCAACCAATATACAAATGAATCATTAACACATTAGCAATACATCATCAATTTCAAATATAGAATATTATTTGGTTGAATATTCATAAAATCATTCTCGTGGAACAATACTCAACATTGGTGGATAATTAATCAATAAAAAATTGTTGTTATTTTACTTGATATTTTCATGATCTATGAAAAAATTGATAAAATATCATGATATCATTATAGAAACCATAGATACATAATGTAACTGAGAATAAATATCAATTATGAATAAGAATTTGGAAAACATAATAATAAAAGAAAATTATTTATTATTTCTGAATAATTATACTAAAGGAGAACTATTGGTTTATGAATAGAAGGATATAGAATAACAAGGGGAAATTTGAAATTTTTAATTGGCCATTAGTGCCCTAATTCAGTATCAAATTATGTTGAAAATTGATTGTTATTAAAATTCATGGGTTCATTTAATAAAAAAAATCAGGAGTTATAGACACATAAGTACCACTGGATTACTAGTGACTGGACACTAGTTATCAATTGTACATTATAGAATTCCTAGAATTCTTCATTGGTAACCAACTAACTGATGGGATCTTTTGTATCTATCAAACATGTCAGAACACCGTCAATTAGTTTCTAGGATCGATTGGAAATTTTCTCTATATTTTCCATCCACCATAAGGAAAATAATCAAACCACTAATCTAACCATAATTTTGTAGAGCCTGTCCTATAAAAATTAAACTCTCCAATTCCCATATCAGATATGAACCATTACTGGAAAAAAGAATGATATTATTTTGTCATAAACGTTAGTGTTAGTTAATCTTATATTTATTATTTTCATAATAATTCCTTTAAAATTTGTACATAATAGAGCATGTTGATATTATTTATCTTCTATTTTGGAACGATTAACCTAGATAATTATGCAGTATTCTCTAATGTGGAATTTAAATAAGTTTCCCAATATTACCTCTACATTAAAAAATTTAAACATTAGTGAATTATTATTTTTTAAAATTAATTCCTCCTATGATATGATCCTTGTTTGATGATGATTTAACTTAGTTGAGAATCATTATTATCACTAATAGTAGTAACTCCTCATTAAATTCCAATTTATATATATGGAGTACATTGATACTAGTCCATGTAATTATATTGAATGGTACTTAAATATAAAATGATCTCTCTTTTAGTGGTGTACCAATATAGTGGTTCGTTTCCCCTAAGGGGGGAGTGTTTTTTTGTAAGGAAACTAAACCATACCATGTGGTTGGTTAGTGAAATAAAGTCAGCATGACCAGAAATCATCCCTAGTTATTATATCGATAATGTAATGAAACTCTATTGTTTTCGAACCAGGGAGGTGATTATATTAACTTGTTTGTTGATGTTGGATTTATTTTGAAAAATTGTATTCTTGAATCCAAGTCTTAATGGACTAGGGAAACATAATATTAAAAATTAATTAGGGATATCAACTTCATATTATGGTTCCATTGTATATGGTATTATTGAACTCACATGGGAGAGATAACCTTAACCTAATTAATTTATATTACATTTCCATGACTCATTAAAAATATAAAAGAGGGAAATTTCTCACATGATATACAAACATATGATTAATTTTTTAAATAAAAATTCGGGATACCTTCATATTGTTGTTCCACTATTCAAATATCATATGTTGAGGGACTGTGAATTGTAAAGTTTTTGGATTTTTATCTAGGATGATTTCACTCCCAGGTATACGAATATAAAATTGTATAGTATATATATATATGGAGATACCAAGTTATAATTAAAGGGTTTATATTACATAGAAATAAAGGGGTTATATATAAATTATTAGTACACATGTGGCCTACTATTGTATGAAGGATATGAATCATCAGAATAGTTACACACCCTAACCAAATTTTGGATATCTAGATATATTTATTCCACTAAAAAATTTATGGTTAAGTAGTTATGAATAATTAAAAACAAAAAATAATAATAATTTTAGTATAGTATGCAAATTTTAATGGTGATATTATCCATTTCATTATGTAATGATTTTACATCATTTTCACCATTTTTATTCATAATGCTTGCATCCCTTAACTATAATCTATTTCATTGATGCATATATTGGTGTATTTTAATTAATAATGAATAAATATGATTATAAGTTGTTAAATAACCTCGTTTAAAACATTTTTCCTTTTTGTGGGATCTCTAATAGATCTATTAAATGTAACAAAATTTAATTCAAAGTACAATTATAATTAATTGCATCAAATTCCACCTTATCTTTGTGATTACCTATGATTATATAGAAAAATATTTCTTATCCTTATAGGGTATGATGTAAAATGATAAATAATTATGCACACTATGAATAATGAGTCATATTTAATGATGATCAAGATCTTACATTTGAGTTTAAGACTATCCTTGATAAAATATTTTTTCTATATTTTCTCAATATAAGGGCATGGCATGATGACTAATTGCATAGATTAAATATTTACAAAAAATAATGTTGGATCATTCTATATTATGGGGCCTCTATGAAAGGAAAAATGATTTAATACATTATGATTTCAATATAGATTATATAGCATTTATATTAGATATTCATGGCATATTGAAAAGAATTAATGGAAATCCTAGGTTTAATATTGTATTGGAATATTAAAAAGTTTAGACTAGGTATTTATGGAATCATGGGGGCATAATTTATATATTGGTTTTTAATTTTATCGCAAATGAAATATGGGATTCTATTGGAGTTTATTTTCAAATGTTGAGGCTTCTATAATATAATATATTTTAATTTTTTTTAATAATATAATTAAACAAACATAATGTTTTCATGAAATCCATTAGAGATTATAGGATATCCTATAGTTAAATTTCATCAAGGAAATCAGAAATGTTAAATGAAAATTTTATTCCCCCTTGGTATGCATATATTTTTTTGTCGAATTTTAATTTCATATAGGAATAAGGGAGGGATACAATACTGTATTTTAACATCTTGGAAATATTAATTATATAATTTAATGCAATGTTATCTATGAAGATAAAATGAATTAGATAGTGGGGGAGTATCCTTTGTTTTTTATTAAACCTCAATATATGTTCTTATATATCCATATTAGTAAAATCATTTCCCATGTAATTAGTTGTTAATATTTTAATCCATGTGACAATGTGTCCCACTCACCCTTAAAAAATATGAATTATATATTTTTTCCATGTTTGAATGTATAACATGAAATTTAAGGCAACTTGAGAATAGAATTACACTATTCATTTAAAATGTGGCTAATAAACTAAATCCATGTAATTAGGTTTACCATGTAATTCTTAATCATGTAAAAAAGAATGGTATCATTTATTTTTTTTGTTCATATTCAAAGGATAACATTTTATTATCATATGCTTTTTTGGTTTGGACATTTATTTTTGAAAAATTTCCATAATTAACTTTAATGTATTCATTATAATATAATATTTGTATAATATAAGGGTGACTTTTTAGAATAATCACATAGTACCCCCAATATTAGCTAATCAATTGAATATAGATGATACTGAATTGATCTAGGGTGTTTCATTAAAATGAACTAAAGAATTTGATTTTGTTGGATAATGTGAGGAAGGAATTAGGCTTAAACAGAGGATTCAAATATTAATTAATCTATAATTAACTTAATGAAACTATATAAATATATTTTTTTTGAGAAAATTTAATACGATAATTCTGTTTAGATATTAACCCCCATGATTTGTTTAGATCATGTGGTAGGGTATATGTAAGTAATTGTTGGATTATTTTTTCAAAAAAATATACTAATGAAGGTTCATAATTGTTCCTAGTATTCTAAACACAATAATATACAAGAGGAATATATATAATCATTACCATGTAAATATTTAATGAAAAATGATTTATATGATATAGAAATGGTTTTGAGGAAACATAATCTGGGGAACTGTGGAAAGAATTTCATCCTCGAATAAAAGGGATCTCCAGAATAAGTGAAGAATGGAGATTATGTGGGATTATAAAATGGTTATAAAAATATGGACACATTGAAATATATTTAATAATTGTAGGAATGAAGATCATATTGATAAATTATATTATAATATTTAGTTTCAATATTTATTTGACTTATGAACATATGTGGACGCCCAATCAATTTGAATCATGTTAGAATGCTTACAGTAGTATTTTTCTTTTCAAACATTCTCAACAATTATATATTTATGTAACATGCAATAAAATTTAAAATTTTATAATCTATAAGGATTTATCATGAACTCGAACCATGTTTTTTTAATTCCTTAGGATGAACATAAAAGAATTACCCTCATATAATTTTCATGTTTTTGTTCTATAGGATTTATAGATCCTATATATAATTAAAAATAGATGACCTGTGATGAATTGTATGTCTAAAAGAATTTACATGTTCCAAACTAGTTTTGGGTAAGGGTATCTATTTGATTCTCCAACTATTAGTATTAAAATTATATTAATTGTTAAATTGTTATGTTTTAAACATCAAAGGACCTACATTGAGAATCTTGTTGGCCAGCCCTGGATAAATTTCATTAGGAATGTAAATATCTTAATATTTTCATATGTCACTTGACAAGACATGTTTATAGTGAATTTGGTGACAACACTATTAAGAGTCCATAAAAAATTATAGAGTGCTTATTAATATTCAATTACTTGGATAATCTATCAAATTATTATGCAAAAACTAGTTTTCTACTGAAATATGATAATTTCCATTCCCTAACTACATATTCATGTATCAAATTTTTTTTAAAAATAAAAATTAATTATTTTTAAAAAATAATATTCAAGGATTGGATGAATTCATGACTATCCCTTGAATGGAGTTTCTCACTATTGTATAACCCAATTGGGAATTATTTTCAAAAAATCATTAGACCTCAATGTTTGAGAAATTATATGGGATAGGAATATCACATGTATATCTTCTCTATTATTCTGATGCTCATATATCATAAACTAACCATTTTTCGTCCATGCTATTATTTTATAAAGGTATTTTTGGAAAAAAAACCTTCCATATTTTTGTGTGGATAAATCCTCCTAGGAGTAATAATCAAACATGTGATATTATGTTTAGAGGATTTGGGTACGGGTATAACTATTAGTAAAACTATATGTTTATGTAGATATTTTTGGATTACCTAATCTATAACATTTTAATGAAGATACATTCTATATAGGATCTTAACATTATTTTGATGATGTAGGGGTCAAATATATAGAAATTTCATATTGAGATTATGTATAATCCCCCTAAAAGAAATGTGGTATTTTATATATAGATTAACAAAATTTCCTCTAATACTTCCTTATCATTTTTAGGAAGAATATAATTACAAAAATATTTTATTATAGTCATATTTAAATGTTTAATTGGAGTTGGGTAGTAACTTATTCACTCCTATAACTTTTAACTCATCCTAGATAATGTTCATGAAGGATAGTTATATTTCTCAAACCGTCTACCATGTAATTCATGGGTGATATATGGTGGTGATTATACCTATTAATTTATGAATCCTAGTAGGTTTTCGATAGAAAAAAGAATTCCCTTTTATCAACAGATCATTGATATTTAATTCCAAGACCAAAACATTTATTTTTTTATCCATTAAAGAAATATATTTTTTATTTATGAAATGTTCAATGAATAGAGGAGTGGTATTTTAATAGAAATGATAATATAGAATTTGGGGTTCAAATAACAACAACTATTTAAAATTACCTTTTTTTATTAGGGTGGTGGAATTTTCCCCTACCTAATTTGAGTGAGACAATTACATATAGTTATATAATGTCGATGGGAAGGTTAGGAGTATTAATCTGGGTACTATCAAATAGAAATAATCAACATCGACAAATAATAAAATATGAATATCATGGTAATTGGAAAGAGATTGCAAAGAGGCTGATAGTTATAGGTATACTTATAAGATAAAAAAAACCTCCATGATATTGGGTAATTTGGGAAATAATATTTTGGACCTTTTTTCTATGTTTTAGAATTTTATGATGTTGTGTAATTTGAATATCTAATTAAAATATTTTTATAAAATTATTTTTCAATCCTAGTTGAGATGGATTATACATTATGCCTTTTTTACTTTATGTGTTATTTTAGTAAAATTTTTCTCTCAATTTAACTTAAATAAATACTAATAATTGATAAATTTATAACATTATAATTATTAAAAAATTCATAAAATATTCAATTAATAGGAAATGTGGTCATGAGAAACATAAAAAATTAATGGCATGTTTTAGGTATTATGTTAATTATGGTTTTATATGTACCAAAAAATTATTATTTTTTCAAATAATATTTTAAATGATAGTGTCTTATATTTATAAATTAATATAAGTCTATATGGGTCCCCATACTAATCTGATCCTCTTATTGATATTAGATGATTTATTATTTTCAAAACTATGGTTACGCTCTCCAATAAGGTTTTCCATGAATTTTCATCATGTTTTTTAATATTTATTATGGTAAGGTATAAGGAAGAATATATTTGGGTTTGTTTTATGAATTTTTTAAAATATCGGTTGTAATAGTTCATCGTCAACGTCTAGTTATTTAGTTATAGTTACATTCATTTTGGGTATGTGGATAATAGTTTTTTTGTATGATTATGTGATTTTTCTAACATGATAATTTTAATGAATAAAAATGTTTTTTATGGTGTATTGTTTTATTATGGAAGAATCTTATTTCATACTAATATTGGAGATAGAAGTCCTCAATTGACATTGAACGATACTAGTTCATTAAATTTTAAAAAATCAAAAGGAACCCTATATTATATTGTGTGGATATGATTTAATTCTAACACTATGATTTTTATAGGGGTTGTAGATGGATTTTGGTATTTGGTTTAAAATGATTAATGTGTTTTATTAGTATAATAAAATGAATTTTGATATCACTATAATGATTTTTATGGATAAGCTAGAAAATATAAAATATCGTGTTTTATAGTTCATGGTTAATAAACTAATTTTGGAATTGTTTTTGTATAATAAAATATATAGAATCTTGATTTATATTTTAACATCAAAGGAATTAAATGGGATAATGTTCATAACTCTTTTTAACACAGAACTTGTACATTAGTCTTTATTTATTTACCTTGGTTTATAAAGTTGATTAAAAATTGAAATAATTAGGAATTTTTTTGGGTCATTTATAGAGTGTATAGAAGTCCTATGTGAATAAAAGATGAATTTTTTTTGACATTGGTGAAGAGATTACGTGTATTTTATATCTTCACTAATATAGGGAATGATGTAGCTACAAAAAAGGGATATTTTTTAATTAGTTTCATATATTAATTTAAATTCTTTATTACAAAAATCTAGATTGGTATCAGTTATCATTTCCAATACAGGTTACTAGAATGTACAATTTGTTTTATATAAAAAAACAATTTACAAATAATCTATTTTCTTTTGAATAAATTAATTTTTATTATGGGTAGTATGATATAGGTGCATACAACATTGTGAATTTATTGTTTAATATTGATTATATTTAGAATATTCAATATGTGGAATATCACCCAACTTTTTTTGTGATATAATCATGTATACTCATGTTCTAAATGAAAACTGCTATTAGGTTGTGGATACGAGTTTTTTTATGATTAGAGTTATTTACTAGAAATTCTTAGTGAAAATTATGATGGATAACAGTATATATTGTGGGGATTTTTTTAATATAAGGTAATTATGTGGATGTTTGTTTTTTTATGATAGAATTTATAAATTTTTGGAAATTTGGGGTGAACCGAAAAGATTTGAAGGAATTTATATTGTTTTATTATTGAATAAAATCATATGATACAACTGTTTACATTTTTGGGGTGTAACAAGTACATTATAGATAAGATATAAGGTATATGAAGTCCTATACTGACATCAAAGAGATTAGTGGTAGATCCAGGTTATCCAATTTCCAATATTTGTATGGTAAAATAAAAAATATTTCTTACACATCTTGCTGTTAAAATTTTTAATTAAGTAATTTTGAAAAAAATTTATTCCTATTTTGAAATTATAAAACTAATTTTAAGTCATGATGAATAATTGTTCATCATAAATTCAATAAATTCTATATTCCATAATTTCTGTCTAAAATACTATTTTAAATGGATATTTTATGCATTTATTATGTATGGTTCATGTTGGGGACTAAATTAAATTACATATGACTGTTTTTAATGAAATTATTGTCTTTTTTTCAAATTAGTATAAATATTTCATCTATTATGGGTAAAACATTCATTTCATGTTCTTATGGACAAATTTGGTGTCTGTTCCTTATACATAATTTTAAATTAGCATTTAAAATGTGATAATTATATTTTATTTACTTATAATTACCTTTTTTTGTATTATAATAATTTCATGTTGTGGGATTTTTTTATATGTGGCTAAAAGGAAATATTTTGATATATGATCCATATAATAACTTTTAGATGATTTCATGTGAATTAATTTATTTAATCCCACCTATATCTCTATTATATATTTATATGAAATGCATAGGTAACAAGAATAACATTTCACAAAATAATATTTACTACTGACAATATCCTTAATTATTCAAAGAATATTAAATGAAAAATCTTTATAAAGGATATTTCCATTTATATATTAGTAAAAATATATTATGAGTTGTTGAATTATATTAATGAGATAAAAAATATATTAATTATTTTAAAAATGTAATTAATTAATTATTATGGAGTAAAGGGACATATTAATTCATTTTTACACGGGAGATTATATTTTATATTATAGAATTTTATAATGAATTACATCATGAGTTGTTATTGGACAAATATGTATTTTTAATAATGTTATTTGATTATAAATGATTTATTAAACCATGCCAATAAGTTGTTATCGGTGGGAATATATCATTACAAAATTAATGTTCTAAATGAGTTATGATAAATTTTTGATTTATTAGATAAATTTCAAATAAAAATATTATTATCATAAAATGATTTTAGATTAAATAAAAAGGGATTATGAAATGTGATATGTGATGGATATGAATGAAAATTACTTAAAAATTGGTATCATTAGATTTGAATATGAAATTTTTACTGAAGGGTTCTTTAATAAAAAAAATATATTAAAATTTTTTCAAATATCACTTAATAATTTTATGGAAATTAATAATGTGATATTATGTCATTTTTTATTTCCATATTATTGTTAAAATGAAATGTGTTTCCTTGGGGTATTTGGAAGAACATGATTTCGTTCAATATAGGAATTGTTTTTGGTAGGATAATGAATATTCATTACTTTAGGTTATGAATAAATGTAGTTCATGTTTTTATAGGTTCTATTCTTATGTTTATAACAAAATGATAAATTTATATTGGAACCATCATTATTTTTAAAAAAAAATATAGACTAGTAACTTAACATCTCTTATTCACAATCAAATACATATTGATCAATGTGTTAATCTGTGTCTTGATTATGCCCATGTGGTGGATATTTTATGTGATCAATATAACATTGGTTTAATGAATGTGAAAATATTCCATTTTTAGTTGTTGTTTTCATGATATTGATTGCTTCATGTTTTTATATTATTTTTTATATAATTATTTGTTTTCTTTTTACCTTTTTAGAAATAGGTAAAATATGATATAAATTAAACTTTTATTAATGTGAGGATATTTTTTCTTTATTTTATAAATTTTCTATATTCAAATTATGAAAATTTAAGATTTTCATATGATCACATTAGGATATATATATATATATAAGTATTTAGTAGAATATAAACAAATATATTTTCCCCACATCCATTATTTTCACATATTATGATCATGACAATGTCACAACATTTAATACAATAAATTATATCATGATATTACATTATGATAGTGAATATGATCATCATTATCAAATTATGGGGAGTTCATAACTTATGGAAATATTATGAGTATTTATATTTCCACTGGAATCTTAATATATAATACATACATATATATATAGATATGTATATATATATATTTTATAACATATATATATATATATATAATGTTGGTCATTATTGGAGTGTCTTTTATAGGATTGTTGATGTTTTCGTGTATCAATATTCACTATATGTATTTACTAATCTGATTTTGATTATTTTTATCATAATAAATTCTTATTAGGAAAACATATTACTGGTTTATATTTTATACCTACTACCCTATTTTATAGCATCTATTGATCATGGACTATAATAGAGGTTATGGGGAATTTTTTCATTGTGGCATGTATATATTATGGATAGATGTAACATTGGTAATACTATTTATGAGATCCACCAATATACCTTGGGAATTTACCACATTCAATGGGGATATATAATATTATCACATTGTACCATTATATTTCTCAAAACTATGATAATATTTCATTACTAAATTTCTAATTCTATGAAAATATTCATTATATATATTAACAATTTTTTTCATAAGACTAAGAGGTAAGGTGTTTCATCAATAATATTATTTCATAGAGAAAAAATGGCATTATGTATATCAATATCTAAAACTAATTCTATGAATATATTGTTATACATTTTAATATCATATGAATAAAAAAATATTTTAATGAAATAATTTTATGTTTCACGTGAAAAATTATTTTTGATACATATTATTTTCTATATTATCAAAAAACAAATTATTCATATTTATATATTCATCTTCCCCTTTATTATTTTCTTACATGATAGTGGATTCCATAGTTTGATTATATTGATCAATATATTCATGATCAAATCCACCCCTGATATTTTGTTCTTCTTTCTAAAATCCATAATAATAAATGACTCCAAAAATATTGGATATGATGTTATTATTTTGGGAAGATTACATTAAATTAAATTTTCTTAAAAATAAATTTTATCCTCTATGGTCATTATTTTTTTATGTTCATTAAAAATACATTGGATAATCATATTCATATTGGTGATGGGTTATTTCAAATCAATTTTCCAAAAAAATCAGATTTTTGTTAAATAGAAAAATTATTTTAGAGGCTTATTATGGAACATTTCCAATCAAAATTTGAAGCCCTATGAAATAGATGTGGTAACCATAATAAAATTTACATATTATTTTCCATTATCAATTTATTAATCATGAAATTTATTTAAATCATTTTTCTTAAAAAAAATCATTTAATGAAATAAATTTATCAATTCATTATTTATTAATTAATATTGGTTCTATACAAATATCACAAGTAAACATAATATTATATATCTTTAACAAAAAATCATAAAAATAGTTAATAAAATTTTTTAAATATTTACATGATATTTGACAAGAAGGTTTTAAATTAATTTATTTATAATGGTTGAATCCTAAAAATATTGATAATAGAAACAAATCATTCTTATAATATTAATCAACAATGTAAAAAATTCTATTACATATTCATCCGCATCCATTGAAATGTCCTCATATTAGGCATGATAAAACTTTTCATGTGTCTTGTTCAACATTTAATATCCTTTATAAATAACATATTATTTTACCAATATAGTGATTTATATTTTTTGAATGATTAACTTTGATAGTTCCTTTGATGAGATTAATAAATAAAAAATAATATCAAATATTCAATGAGCATCATTAATTTTATAATCAATCAAAGAAGCATCAACTAATTTACAACGAATTATATAAAAATGTATTTTTAAATGAATAAATTAGAATATAAAGATTCATCATGTATGTAATATGATGAAATATAATATAATAAAGAATTTTCATAATATTTTTATTTAAATAATTCATGTGATCCGCGAAAAATACTTTGATTGAATGATATATGAATGTTATGAAATATTTGGAATGATCATTTATGTAAGGCCAAGGATATAATACTAATTAATATTTGTAGTTAGGTATGATGTGATCTATTATAATGGGTTGATCAATTACCCCCTAAATATTTATGACGAAATACATTTCTCTCATTATAAATTACTAGATATTATCAATGACATAAATTTTTAAAATGCGATTAATAATCATAAAATAATATATGAACTAAATAAAAATTTCATTTAAAATTTTCCATAAATCATTATTAGTGGACAATCGTTAATCATTAGAGGGTGTCATATAATATCATATAGTTTATGTCTAATTAATAAATTAGAGCATTAACGGATTAAATACATCCCTAATCCCTTAAAAATGGTGACTTAAAAAATTAGAAATAAATTATATTGAAATTATTTTATGAGAACTAATAAATAATAGGAAAAATGATTCATTATTATGATTATGTAAATAATTAAGATATTATGATTTTCATAAATATTCATATTTATCCACTATTGATGTATGCACTTAATTTATACTAAAACTCTATCCCCCTTATTTTCTTAAAACACTCTCTATAATATTCGTTATGATTTCTATATAAATTTATATATTAAATTTCAATATATATATATATATAATTCTATTATAGTGTTAAAAATGAAATTGATTCACATAATTAATTTTATAATAGAACAAACTTCATAATATCCCATTATTATAAATCATATATACTTTTTATATTCAATGATCTCATATATTGTTTATTTATCAATATGTAATATTTTGAACTGAATAGGCATCAACCAGTCTTAGAAACAAAAAAACATGATCAAATTTATACATCCTTGTACAATAGTGGTTATCAAATACTGTTATGTGTTGGGTAACGAAAAAATTGGAATATGATAACTATTATATTCTAACTATAAAATAATAATTAAAAAATAATTTATAAAATAAATAATTACATAACATTGTAGTCAAATCATAGTTGATGGAAATGAATAATCAAAAACATATCCATTAAAATAATAGATGATCTAATTACATATCAAAAGAGACTATCAACTAATAGTGATTATGTGATGGGTCAATAATGAACATAAAATTAAAAATTTATAAATATATAAATGAAATACCAACATAAAAGTTCATGACCAAAATCACCAGGGCCCTCTTAGAATTCCTCAAGCTATGTCTGATATCCCCAAGACATCGCTATTGTGCTAGAGCTTTAATATAATAATCAATATGAAATAACATATATAGGTGTTAATATTCTACTGTAAATAAAATCATGCAGCAGACCATTTAATCTTACAAGTAAATATGAATAAAATTATGGCTAGAACATGTAGAGAAAAAACATGAATGAAATAAAATATATATAATTCATCTGAGATCTATAGTACAAACCAATGAAACTGGGAAAAAAATAAATGGAGTTTCAATAATTTTAAAAAATGAACAAAAAATAAATAGATCCCAAATAATTATCCCCCGATCTAGCCAACGTATGTAGTCTATGTACCCACGTATCACTAAGATCCACTAATTCCCAATATGGACTATCTTTTATATGAATAAGATATGAAATGAGATATAAAAACCATGAGGGGTGATACAGTTCATATCTAGTAAGATACAACTAAATCCACAGGTGGAGAAATAGATAGATGCAGAATATGTTAGCTGAACCCATAATAAGAGAGATATTAAAACCATGTACAATATATACTCCTAAAAAGTACAATGCGGGAGAGAATGGGGATCCCCATATCCATTTAACTTACAATAATGTGGAGTCTTCCTATAGCTCTAAAATTCAATCTCTCATACCCAGCATCATTTGAATCCTTGTAAGAATCTATGTTTGGGGACACTCCTCGTAGATACAGTCGACAACTAAGGGAGACAGAACCATAGTGAAGGATCTATTATACACTATAGATTGAATATAGTGTAGTAATGTTTCATATATATATAGGACTCGCAAACATATATAGTATGGTGAATTAAAGAATATACCTATTTAAGGTGTATGGTGAAAGACCACTTATGTGTAATAGGGGAGTACTGATCCAAGAATCACTATGATGATCTATGTCTGATCATGTCATTGTAATGCCTCTCTTAAAGAGGTTTCATGTCCTAAAAACCCCACAACATAACTCATATTCCACAATGATGGCTACCAATGCATTCTAAATGAAATTAAACATATAATATGATACTCATCATCCAAATATATATTTTTTGATGAATGAGATAGAAAAGGTAGATGTCCCCATCAGAATAGAAGTAGGTGATTGAGGCTCCATACATAATTTTACCTCAACTCAATGACAGTTCATGTTCTCCATTTGACATAGTTTATAAATCCATTCGAAAATGAATTAAAATTATTGGTTTAACATGGAATGTCTTAGACACCTAGATTATACCTGTTATTTTTTTACTAGTGCCTATGTAAATTTCCATATTCTAATGTATGTGGTTATGTAGGGGTAACATAGATATTTTAGAGTACATAGACATTCCCTTGTTCCTTGTCTTTTTCTAGGTTCTAGAAACATTCTATCCTACTATAAACCCTGAGCACATGTTGAGAATCCATCATTGGGACACAATGTGACTGGGGGGGACTATATGTAGTGTGATATTGTTCACAACCTTAAACATGGGATTCCATTACTAAGATATTAGACTGTGTATTATCTTTAAAAAATCAATCCATGTCGTTTGGTTTTCTATAGAGAAAAATAATTTCGTCTTGTGTATCCTATATCATCCTTCTCTTTCATGAATCACACTATTTGAGCACCAGAAAAAGATTTAAAGGCTTATATCCATCGATTATTGGACTTAAATTTCTAGAAAATGAAATATGATAAGTCATGTGGGACTCATTTGTGCATCCCATATTTCATCATGTATCATATCTCCACAACTAATACAAAATCCAAAAAATAATAATTTATATCCCATATCTGTCATAAAAAATATATCATAAAATTCATCCGTTCATTATTCACACAACTGCCACTAATCTTGTGGTTTTATCATGTATAATCTCACCCTAACAATGTTTAATTGATACCCAGTGGGACAATGATGAATTACATGAATAAAATTAGGGTAATTATAAATAAAAAAGGTGATAATTCTCATTGGAAGATATGGACACAACCATGATAAATACATAAAGGATTATCCATGATAACTGGGAATTTAAAATTAATTAATTTATAAAAACCAAGTAAATGTATGGATTTATGAAAGGGGTGGTAAATTAAAATCAATAAAAATAGATTAGAAAATACACATTTATCAAAAAAAATGTTAAAGATCGAAAATAATACGACTGACATCAATTAAGGTATGATTTTTGAGGAAGATAATAGTAACCATTGATTAAGAAGATATACTATGTTCACTTACTTACTCTCAATCCACCTTGATCTGATCAACATTGTACTCAGATCTAGATATATCACCATATAATGTCATTCTCTAACAAAAATATGTCTATATATGTAACCAAAGATAAATATCATAATAATGTATTTATATAAAATTAGAATTTCTTATGTCATTTAAATTAAATTTAAAAAATTTAATTTCTGATTTTCATAATTGATCCTTCCAATGGATTTCTTTTATGATTCATCTGATGTAAAACAACCTTCTATCCCTCCAAGGGAATAATCAAAATTAAAAAACCATCCATGATCCCAATTTTGTCATTCAATGTCCTAAAAAAATAGTAAAACCATTTAATTGTTCAATGAATCGAGTGTAATAAATATGTATTAATATTTCAAATATACTTCTTTCGATGTCCCTAGACACCCAAAATTTGTGGTGAGATCAATTATATATATATATATAGAAATTGAAATAATTGAAATTGCAATTATAGAAAGTTGGAGTAATTAAATTATCCCATATTTAAATGATGTTCTCCCCAACAAGAACTGACTACAAAAAATGGGGGGTTTGAAGGCCTCCATCTATCTCTCAGGATCCCAAGAGCTCTATCGCATGATCATGGGAACAAAATAATGGGATGGTCTATCTATATATGATCCTCTCTAACTTATCCTCAGTCATCAATAGGTACTCATAAAAGGTGGAACAATCCTTTCCATCTGGAACTCCCCTATCAATAACATTTATATGATTTAGCATTTATCTATATAGTTGAATCACATCTCAAATGATGTGGACTCAATACAGTTTTGGGGGTATGAATATAAAGTATTAAAGCATCCCCACACTTTATAGCACATTGAACTACCATATGTTGCCCATATGTCCACTAAAGTCAGGCCCCATAATCTAAAATGTGAGGGTACTATCAAGACCACATAGTATCCATACTAAAACTCCATGGTCTAATGATATAGACCTTCATAATATTATCGACTTCTCTGGGATATCCTAATATACTCATGGATCACATTATCCTTTTCCATCATCTCTTAAACCATATTTAGTGAAAAAATTTATTCCTCACCATTCATATTACAACATAAGTGTGACATGAAGGTATACCATACTCGTCCTTGAAATGGTCAATGTAGATATTTGAGTGATATATATTATTATTTTAAATCTAAACTGGTGGATGGTGATCCATCTAACTCATTTCAATTTCCATTAAAATGATCATAGTATGTCCGCCAACACCTGAATAATATGATTGGTATGTCATTCATCTTGCTGTGGAACACAGTACTCATCCACAACTAGGTCTGAAAGGCCTCCTGTATTTCTCTCCATAATCATCACATGAACAAAGCATCACAATTAGAGGAAATTTTTTTGGGCACCAAATATAACTCTATGTTTAAGTCACATTAAACATCCCCAACTCTAAACTAAACACCACTATCAAATGAAGAGGATGCGTGCTGAATTAATGATTCAACTAATAATCACCCATATAACATCATGGCCACCCACTATCCACAAATTACCAATAACAATTTCCATGTATATTACATCCCATTTTCACTATGTGATCTCAATAAAATGCGTCAAATATTCCAGTACACTATTCTCATCCTTCAACTACAACATTATTGATAGAAATATATTAACACAACAAGGATATGGAAAATTAAATCCCATTAAAACTACTATTAGTGGTCTATTTATATATATATTCCGCACTAGGATGTAAAACCAGCTGGTATCTATGAAACTCACTCTTCTCCTCCTCTCATAACATGATTGTAAACACCAACCATCCACATAAAAGGATGATATTATCCAATCATTAAAATCCCTGATGTGAGTCTACTTAGTATATCTGGACATATAGAACCTCATTGTAGTTATATATCAAATGAGGAGATCTAATAAATTATATATTTAGAGGGATCATAAACATCTACAGAGGAAATATTTCATCCATATCATCCATTATGGTTAGATACATTAAGGAAAACTACTCAGGCAGCTCATCAACTAAGTGACGGGGAGACTCTATGCTGAGCAAATATTATATAAAATTACATTATAAAACAATATAAAATATATCATGGTCATAGTACTCTTTTAAATCCAAAAAAAAACACATTTTATGATATAATAATCTCTCTATGTGATGTCTTACCAAATACTCTAGTGGTCTATGTAAACAAATAATTTCACATCCAGGTGATAATGCCATAGAATCAACAATGTGAATAAAAAAACATCCAAATCTAGGCCTTGAGTCACACAGTTATCCTAATGGGGTTAAATTTCATCAAAACATATGTTATTTTTTCCTACCTATGCATCAACATGAATCTAATTATATTTTCATAGGAATTTTTAAACACTAGATACTCAGATCCCATTTCCAAGTGTATTAAATTATGACCACTAGTAAACTAAATCCATAGATCCAGAAAGGATCTCTAAAACATTTCATTTAAACTAAATGGATTCTCATTGAATAACATATTTTTCAAAGGGACTTTAGTCCTAGATAAGTCTTCCAAATTCATTATGATGTACACTATAATAAATTGAAAACTATTCAGCTATGAAAATTTATTTGTAATATCTTAATAAATCATTAGATAAATCTTATTCATGTTGAAAAAAATCAATTTTCATAGTTTTCATTCCTCAAAAAGTTAACCTCAAGGGTAAAAAATATATCATTGAGTGATAAAAATTATGAAATTTTCTATTGAGAAATTCAATGTAAATATTAATATTCCATTTATTATCCTCCTATGACATATAGTAAATGATTATTTCATTAATTAGGAAAAAAATAAATCATTAATTTTTTGATAAAATATATGTTTCATAAGATCCATAAACATATTTTAAGAATTCATTACATCTAATGGAATCCCCAAGAAGCCATATGGTAAAAAACAAATTGCGTAATTCCTTCTTCAGTGAATAATCCTAAAAAACACCAACCTCTAGGCATCCATACCTGAAATTGATCATTAAGAAACCACATGCACCTATATACATTTTGAAGAGGTCATCAATAATTTTATTGGGGTACATTATTTTATTATTACTTTGTTACAGGTATGATAATGAACATAGATAATCATGTTCTAATCTTCCTCTTTGATGAATAATGTTGGAGCTACCAAAGGGTAACCATAGGGTCCGATGTAACCCTTCCATAAAAATTACATCATCTATAACCTCATCACAATGATATTTATAAGGGAGATATGATTTGATGTATAATATATATATATGGACTTAGGGTGAATTATAATAATGGAATCCATCTCTAACTATAGAGGTAGTCCTAGAAATTCATGGTGGAATACATTTATATACTCCCCTATTTCAATAGGAGACTCGATGGTGGAAGGCCCCACTATCCTAAGGGATAAACATGCAAACCAATGGGTTATGTGTTGCTTAATCCTTCTTGTAAGACCAAATAACAAATCCCTAATACCCATGTCACCCAAAACTGATAAATTATTACAATATTTCAAAATGTGTCACACTCTTCTATGATGATATCCAATCTATGACCAAACTATGGAAAAAATTTCCATGTCAAGGATGAAAAAAATAGTTTTAAGCGTGATTTCTAAGAGATCCCATGAAAAATTATATCATCTAAGAACTAAATCACACTATAATTATATATGTGATATAATTGAATTCTTTGATATAGGAAAATATAGTTGTATCTATAGGGATAATGTCTCAAAAATAATCTATAACACTAAAAAAATTATATGATGAGGATGGAATCATTGGTTAATTTATTTAACAGTACATATGAATGAAAAAAAGTCAAAGATCATACATCAAATTATCTAGTATGAAACATTTCTAAATACCTCAATGGGATACTGCTTCCCACGACCCTGACGACTATATACATAAGAATATTTTGGTTTACATTGTTGTTGTTGTCAGGGATGTATCTCATAGTGTATTTGTCTAGTATCATATCATCACTCCAGTGCTCCACATTTTCGTCTTCAATCATTTCCTCCATAATAGAATCCCTAAATAAACATAGATGATCACATATCATGGTTCATATAATGTTTTGTTGATCAATCCAGTATCTTCATATCTTTAACCTCAGATATATTCATGAAATGAATTACTATGTTACCACTCTCTTCACAAGCATTAAATATCCCATCACTAGGCCTATTGGATATTTTTGTGTGAACTATACACTAATGACCTACATGAAAATATTTGTGATTGATTTTACCTATAATACTGATAACATGAATTCATTCATATTCTATATTTATTAGACGACTCAGTCACAAGATGTACACAACTCGCTCTAACCACCTGACATCACTTTGTTAGGATGATCTCATTCACTAGATCCCATTATAGCACTACAACACTGGTTGGAAAACACAAGGAGACTATGTTGGACCAAATCTATATCTCGAGACATAACTAATAAAACATTTCCAATAATAAACTATTTGAAATGATATATCTAGATTAATATGCGATTTTATTGAAACTCAAAATGTACATTGTAACTATCAAGTCACCATGGATATGTAGAACAAGATCAATAATCTACTCAACGAGTAATCATATATGTTAATACTCAACCTAAAACATCTTCTTAATTTCTAAACATTAGAGAATCTTCTAATCATTTGTATTCATAAAAATAATCGACCAGTACAATGTTGTTCCATGAAGAATAATGACAATATGTATAATCATTTTTTCCATTGAGGTATGAACAAGAACCAATGCAGAAACAACTGGATCAAGAAATTCCACTACTTCTTGTTGGTCTATCTCACCATATAACAATAGAAAACTATGATAATGGTAATTATATATCATGATAATTCTTAATCTATTATAATCATTCCATAACATGACTAATAATTTTTTGGATGTAAGGGGCACTACTCCAAGCTCATCTAGAGTAAAATAATCATAAAACAACCCCTTGAATTGAGCCATTACCACTCGATGAATAATTACCATGATAAAATATTTGTAACATGGATGTATGTCATTATATAGGTGTCATGAAAGATAACATGAAATATAAATATTATATTAAAATAAATATATTGGGATCAAACAACCGAAGATTAGTCAAAGGTCATATTCCTATATAATGCTTGAATCATTTTTCTATAAACTAATATATCGGTTTGCTGAGTTGAAAAATAGTTGGTCAGAGTCTTTGTGAGTGGGTATGTCAACCAAAAATCAAAAAATGGGATCCTTATCATAAAATCCTCACATAGGAATCCTTGACACTATTTCCCTAGGTTCCCAATCTAATCCCTAACATGAGTTCCAAACCAGCATTATCCTTAGGAAGAAATGATCTGATAATACTCTTTCACAACCTGAACCAATGGGGACCACATAGACTATAGAATGCTGGGCGTGACAACCCCATGATCGAATATAATATTCTAGGGGAAAGAAAAAAGAACTTAAATAGATTAAATAAAAAGGGATTATATTTACAAATGTAAAAATACATATTTACCCAACCATCACTATGAAAATCATTAGAGGAATAAAATAATGTTTAAAAATTTTAGAGGCGTAAGATGAAATAAATGAGTGCTCGGGAATTAATCATAGAACTATAATATAAATTAAAAAAATTTAAAAAATAATAGAAACTAGAATTTTTTGTTTAACATAATAACATTTTGAAAATAAAAAATATTAATGGTCCCCCTCTCATTATCTCCAACTATGAACATCATATATGGCCATTGAACCCATGTACCATTATGACCTTCAATTTTAACCTCTGATATATAAATAATTTTTATAATACATGACATGTGTGTGAAAATACAATGTATGGTTGGATTGATAAATACATAGAACAACAACCCTTAAAACACAAAGGGATACATAGATATATATATAAAATAAGTAAGCACATTCCATATAAGAGGGTAACGAAAATCCAATAAAAATATATTCTCATAAAGATACCCATGGAAGAGAGAAATTCAATATCTATATCCACTGTCAAAAAAATTTAAATGAATCTTCATGTGTCTTCATATGTACATATCTGATTCCCATCATCTGGCACAACTTCTGAAGAATATTTTTGAAGGTTTCTTCTTATCAACGATATACTCAATATCAGTCTTGTCAGATCTACAATGGAGGAACCACCATAGACTGGAACATTATGATACGAAATTAAAACTCCCTAAAAAGTGGAAATAAATAATTTTATAGTTGTGGGAGTACCAACACATCATATTTAATGATTATCTGGTTCCCATGTAATTATGAAATATGGGTTTTACAAACCCAAACGTTACTCTAATCATCTTTTCCTAGTCTCATCTATATATAAGAATATCTTGAATAAGTGACATGATCTGAACACCATACCATGAATCATGAATATAAAAATAACAAAAACCATCGAGTTCTACGAAAAAAACTCATTATAGGAAGTCTTGTGGCTAAACTCTATGTCCCAAAGATGGATATATCAATGGTAAAAGTCCCTAAGAAAACTAAATAGTTTTTATGAGGGATTCATGGAATGTCACCTTCACATGATTCCTTAAAGTGTTATACCTTAGAAATATAATTGAAATACATGTCACACTATGCGGCATTTACAAATTGTATAAATATTATCTTATCCACCTAGTGTATTCTCATACTCTTAGGACCTATAACATTGTACATCAAACCATGATAGTGTACATGGTCATGTCTCGGTATCATGTACATGTCTAACAACATGGTCCTTCCCCTATAATGTGTACATGCTTGTGTGTATTTCCATTTTTTCCCAATTCGCTCCATTATTATATGTTGATCCACAAGAACTAGGTCACATGGAATGTGGATAGAACCACAAAGTATATGATGATTTCTTCATCATAAGACCCTCAATGAAACATCAACTAGACTACATGATATGTTTTTGTACATACGAAAGAGTAATTTTTAATTTCATAGAAAACTAATTTTTTAACACATGTCCATGATCCACCAAATATATCATGAATCCAAATATTTGACTAATTTAAACTAATGAAAAACAACTCATGGTGGTTGCTTCCTGAACTATTATTCCCAAAAAGAGGAATCAGATCACTACTGAGGGAGTCTATCACATGTCACGTAGTGATTCCCATCTCCCTTCACCACATCTAATCGAAATCTTGGAATATTCACCCACGTCCTATTCTAAACATTGATGCAACTATATTACATTTATCAATTCATCATTCACATAGAATCCACGTATATGTGAGTTCAATAGTGCTATAATATTCTCCCAAAATATCAAACCATGACCCCATAGTCCAATTGTGAGTAACATGATGAATTATGTGGGAAAATTACAATAAAATAGGTCATTATCATCATCAGATGATGAGACCTTGTAAAATTATTGAAAATTGTGGGACTATGCTGATAATGTGGCACAAAAATGTTACTAATTTTAAAAAATTTAATTATAGAACAAGATCAACTAAAAGGTTGGTAATCATAAATAATGATTAAAATATATAAAAACATTTTTATTGAAAAAAATGGATGAAAGTAAAAATATTGACACCTACCACATTTATTGACCTATCATTGCTTAAGAAAACATCCTCAATTGATTAAAATGATCTATTTCATTAGATTCCTTAGTCTTCATCGAACCCTTTCTATCCATCACCATTATATGATCACCATTCATCATAGATTAATGATCTACTCTATTATAACATGGAATATGTGACAAACCCTGAGGAAAAATCATAAAATGTATTTATAGAGGATAATTTTAGGATAATAAATTTTATTAATATTAATAAATTATTTATTAATATTATTCAATGTACCAACAGTTGGATAACTTCAATGAAAATTTTAACACTTTACAAACATAGGCTATAGATAGGGGAAACACCACATTGTAGAATCAATTATTGTCATAGATTTCCCATATATGGTCTTGGACAATTTGAAAACCATTTTCGCTAAAACTATGTGTGAAAATGAAACAAAAATATACTCATTTGGGGTCTCAAGATAGCCAAACATGGAATAGAATTCTAGGATGACTATAATTATATACCTAGAAACATTTAAAGGACCAAATTAGAAAAAATAGATTCATTACATAATATTAATAGGCCTTACATTGATACTCTCTCCACATTTTTGTCATTTAACTTGAGATAAAAAATTACTTGCATCTGTTTGAAACCACAATACAATATATATGTTTTGAATGTCCAAAAATTTGAATATATAGGGTATAATTATAGAAATAAATTATATAAAAAATCAGGTCTCTATGATAAAATATTGTATATATACAATCACTTATGGATTGATATGAAAATGATAGTTAACACCTTCATCAAGAATGATATTTCAATGACAGTTTGTGATCCAACATAGTTGAATGACACATCCCCCATTGGTATATGTATGAAACATGGGTATATATACTAGATAATTTAGTTAGTTTGTCAATATCATGAAATTTTGGAATTTATAACACAAGGATTTTCCATGCTTTCATTTGATGATCATCATGTGCGTTTATTATCTTGTAATTTTCTTTCTCTATTGTTTTGTATGAAAACCCAAATAATATCCTTTACCATCTATTTTCAATTATGATAAACTAAATTTTAAAAAATCCATTTCCAATAATGATCCATGTTAAAATGTTGTAGAATAGTACATCCAGACCATATGAATTTCCTCCTCAAAGAATGATCACTAAGCATATATATAACCAAAGGAACCATCATCCACTTTATTGGTTGATGGATTATGTAACACCAGGATATTTAGAATACAAACATCATATTTGATTGGATGTATGAAAACCAAAAAAATTGATTAAGAGAATTTAAAATATGAAGATACATTGTTAACTTTATCTTTAGATAAATTAAATAAAATTTATATACTTTAATTCATAAAACACCGGATTTGAACAAAATATGATACTCTATTAAAATATTATTATTTAATCATTACCATTATATAAAAGCTGTTAAATATTTTTTTAATAACATTAATAAATAAAATATAAATGTTATGTGTATAAAAAGTGAAAAGAAATAAAACATATATATTTTTATATGTTATAAAATTATAACTATTTGAATGAAAAAAATGGTTTCTGAAAAACTATATTTTTCTGAAGGTTTTTTTTAAAGTTAACACACAAAATATGAAATTAATTTTCAATAATATTATAAAAATAGTTTTACGAAATAACCTAATTTTTAAATATACTAGTAAAAATAATATTAGGGTGAATGTTGGGTTTTTTTATGAGAAGGTTCATTTATTTATGAATAGTAAAAAATACTGAATTTTAACATCAAACTAACATTTGATTATGTTATATATGAATTTTACTGATATTTAAAATTTTTTAATGTAAAAATATTTAAAGTATATATATATATATATATCAATTTTAGGAAACTGTAATATTTTTTTATTATATTTTGAATAAAATAATTATTATATTTTGTACAAATTTTCAGTGAAAACATGTTTTCTCATCATGCATATGGTATTAATTTAAAATTAATTTTATCTAATAATTTGAATCGAATTTTAATAAAATGATTTCATATTTAGAATCATCATAATTTATTTTTTCCAACATATTCATCCTTATTTTTTAATACAATTAATCATAAAAATAGTAAAAAGTATTTGTAATGGTTAAGTAAAAATAGATTCTCAATGCTAATATTGTGAAATGATAAGGATGAAAATTACATACAAACATGTAAAATTATTATTTTATTGAAATATTTCCTCCAAAAAAACATTCTTGAATATATGGTCAATTTGAAAAAATTTCCATTTGAAAGACTTCACAATTTTTTATTATTTTGGGTACTTTCCACATAATTTCCATGAGTGTTCTATTTCACCACATATAAAAATGAAAACCCTCTCCTACCTTCATGAAACTAATAATGAATAGTTTATTGACAAAACCATGATAAAATTACTAAATAACATCCATATACATATTAGAGTGTTTTTTCCTACAATTATATCATTCATAGTGTCATTAAGAGGATATCCAGAAGAGGATTCTCTTGAAAAACATAACTTTCATAAAATATAACAATAAGTTTCATCTAATTTTTCCAAAAATAATTAGTTATTAGAAATTAAAATATAATCACACCATTATCTCAGATATAACCAGATGTTATTATATTTAGAAATTAATATTTATCCATCTCCAATTTAATCAAAAGGGAAATGAAATCTTCGATTGTGCGTACACCAAAATTCCACTGCACGAACCAATATAGTTTGTATTACATTACCAAATTTAAATGTAGGATATAATATTAGATTTAGAATATGTATATTATATTGATGATAATATTATAGTTATTTAATTTTGAAATCACATTTACCCATTTACATTACATTGCATTTAAAATATGTAAATGTCCATTGTGTGTACAATGGACTACCACCTTACTAAGTGATATGTTTTCTTTTTCAATTATTCATCATATGGAAAGTTATAAAAATAAAATTAAACAATATATGTGAAATAAATGATATGATATGAAATATTAAAAGTTAATATATCACCCAATTACATACCATTACACTGGTTATGGAAATAAAATTGTCGCACATGGGTATGTACGACATTCCATGGCCATACAGTGATGTGATTCATTTTCCATGTACCACATTTATAAATGGTTTTGGAAATGTGTATATTTGTAAATTATATATATATAATATTAGTTTCATAATATATTATATATATATATATAATTCACCCAAAAAAGATCATTCATCAATAATAATTCTTGAGTAAACATGGAAATTATAACCCAAAACAACAAAAGTAGTGAAATTTTATTCTCAAACGGGTGGTAAAATGTAATAAAAGGATAAAATATGATAATATAAATATTATAATGATTTCATTATAATGTAATAAAATTCATAAAACCATTATAATATAGCTACATACATGTATGAATGAAATTGTACCTAAGGTAAGGGGTTCTCATCTCACTTTTACTTATGCGAGACATATGTCATATTCACCGTATATTTAGGTTATATAATGTAGATACGTCACCATAAATATTTTATATCAAAAATATATTTTCCTTATTTGTATATAACTTTTCAAATGATTTCATTTATTTTATGAGGCAAATGATTTATATGTTTTCAAAGTGGAAATGTTTTATTTAACATTCTCATTATTATAAGGTATTTAATATGTTTTTGAAACACTAGGAGGAATTATTTCTTATTTATATCTTAAAATATATCCATTTTACTCAATTATGGTTATTAAATATATTTTTCTTTTAATATTAAAATCCTTCCACTCTATATTATGTAAAATTATTAAATTCTTTTTTTATTAAATTTTCATTTTTCCCTCATTTGTATTAAATCAATTTCCATCCAAAAAATGTTTTTGAAAACTAATTTTGAATATATTTTTCTCCCATTTAAAAATTAATTATAATTTTTTTAAAAAATTTTACATTTTAAAATTATTTCATAATAAAACCCTCTTATAATTTTCAAAATAAGATAAATTTTGATTACACTAAAAATGTCAATTGAATAATTGTTTTAACATAATAATATTGTATGAAATTTATATATGTTATAATCACTCTATGTTTAAAAATATCCATGATATGTTTGAATTATTATGTTCAATTGAATATTTTATTCCAAAATATTTTGTAACCATTATTTTTCAAAATAACATTCCCCAAATGAAATGTTTATTTTCACCAAAAATGTTTTTAATAAATTTTTTATTATATTTCACTTCATCAACGTAAAGTAATTTTGTTTTATGTATACACCACCATGGATATATTTTATTGTTACAGAATACATTATTCAAGATGCTATATGATTTTATTTATTTATTTGGGTATGTATATACATTTTTTATTCTAGTTTAAATATGAATTTTAATATTCATTATGTACCACCCCTTTCAAAAAAGGGAGGTAATATAATTTTTATATAATGGGAGGTAACCAATATTTTTCCTTGATGCATCAATATGTCTCATGAGAAAAATTAGATTAGGTTTTGGCTTATTAATTACTCATTCATATATATGTTTATAGGTACAAGGACTCGAAGGTATTATTTATATTCTATGGGATTATTCGAATATATAGAATAAAAATGGTAAATCATTAAATCACATGTGATTATTTATATTTAATCATTTTATCCTCAATTATTCCAAAAAATTTATTCCTAATTTATTATTTAAATTACATGTGTTTGAATTATTTATATCTCCATAATGATTTTTCTTTATTTATTCAAGGAGGAAATTGTACACAAAACCATATAATTAATTTGAACTAACCAATTTATTTTGTTTTATTTTCCCTAGTAAATGATGAATTTATTATCTATCCATATGCAGAGTTACAGTAAAGGAAATAATTATGTTCTCAAAGAAAATACTTTCTATATTTTATGTTTAAAAATGTAATGTGAATATAATTCATATATATATTTTACTAAGAATAATAAACTATTCAATCCATCATGAATTTATTTAATGTATCTTTTTGTGATTTTATATTTAATACATTGGATCCATTCAACAGGTATAAGGGTTGAGAAAGTAGGTGTTCTAGGATGTTTGGTTAACAAAAATGGATAAATATTTAGGATAACATAGATTCTGGTACCCAAAAATATGATATACCTTGAGTATAATCATAGATTAAAATCATAATGTTTTTTAGGAATATGTTATATATTTTCCATAAAAATGCATCTAGATCAATATAATATAACTGGGCTTGATTCAGGTATAAAGGTACCTAGGTGAAATAATTAAAATAATAATGCATTATGCTTGACACAATCATCACCAAATGCATGAAAATTTTTCCATACTATAGACCAAGAATAAAATACATGATGTATATTCATAGGATAATTAAAATTATCATTACAACGTATTATGATGAATTTAAAAATAATGATATCTTAAATGTAACTAGGTTTATGATTATAAGATTAGAAATGAATCAATTTTTTAATTTAGGTTTTGTATTTCAGTTGTTTTGGGATTATATATTGTATTTCACAGTGATATGGTCTAATCTAGAGAATGATATACTTATAAAAATATCATAGTAGATTTATTGTAAACCTCATCAATATGTATAATACAAATAATATGAGATAACCTTTCCTTGATTCACATAAGAAAACATTTCAAATGGATGTAGTCTCCAAAATATTCTCCTAAAATTATAACACAGTATCATATGCACACAATTTAGATAAATAATTGTCTATATTTTATAGATTCGATGAGAATAAATATAACAAGAGAATACCATAAAAACATATAGATAATGGTAATAAGAGAAGTGTTTATTTTACGACATGAGACAATCTTGGAAATAAACATATGGGTACTTGATTTATTTTAATGGAATTTAATTATATCTATAGAAATAAAGGACACCATGCTAGAGATTTTAAGGGAAATGTTTTTACAATGTTTAATACAGAAATAGTATGGAGATGGTGCACTAAAAAATAAATTCCTCATGTTTTAGATAAATATTCACCAATACCAAATAATTGATCTTGGTTATTCTTTATAAATTAAAATTGAATAATTGGAATAGTTAGTATTCATTTGTTTGGATTGAATAATCGATTCAATTTAGTATTTTGACAATGATATTATCATTATATTAATTATAAAATATTTAAGGGTTGTACTATATTAATATTCCATTAAATATTTGAGAGAATATTAATAATTATACCGATGACCAAGAAAAATGAAATTTAAAAAAGTTGAGCTTCCTCTAAAACACATTATATGTTCTAGATGATATAATAATTATGCTGGGATTAATAGATGATTTTATGGGTAAATTAAATTTGAATGAACTGAATACCTTTTAAACTGATTAATGAATTGTTTATAATGTGGTTTAGAATATCATATATGAAGTTTATAACCTTATTTCATTTAAAAAATATTTCAAATATTCTATGTTTTATTTAAAGAGCACAAAAGTGGGAATGTTTGCAATAAGGAATTATGGAAATTTCGATTATTTTTATATTTCAAGGGAATACATTATGAATAATTCTTCATGTTTGGTATATGATGATTATGAGATACTCCATGTTGTTTTTTGGATTAATGATAATTTAATTTTGTAATTTAGATGACCTTATTTGTAATTTTTTGGATCATAAAAACAAGTAATGGTCATTAGGGAAAACATTTATTAAACTATTCCTATTGAATAGGGAATGGGGTTTCAGAGAATATTGTATTACATCCCCATATAAATTTTTAATCATAATGGATAACCTATGAAAACCATTTTTTATAAAGATAATAAGAGATCAACGAAATAACATAACATTCTATTATGGATGTTGACATCCAATAGTGATTTATAGATAAATAATTCAAGAACATTTCATGGATTAAGAGATCACATGGAAATTTTTCAAGGTACAACCAGAGGATGATATTGTACTTATAAAATGGAATGAAATCAATTAAGAATAACTACTTATTAAAATTCACCAACATTAAGGAGAAGATATTGAAATAAAATTTTACACTATTTCTACCATTGTTGATGATATAAATGAAAATTTTCATCAACTATTTAGTTAGTGTATTTCATGGAATATATTTTCAAAAGATCATTCACATTCGTGTGATCAATGATCTATTTTACTGTCAATCATTATTTTGGACTTATGCTTTTTATCCATGTACAAATCTTGACATCGCCCATATTTTCTCTTATATAGAAACCCAAATATATGTTATTCAATACCATATTTATTATATCACATTTTCTTATCATGTAGATATTTTTTTAACCCTTTTAGTGATGTTGGAATTCATGACTGTTATTTTCAAAGGGAAATCCCTTTATTATAGAGATTATGATTAAATTACTATGTTATTATTTTTTATGGTGGTATAATGTAGCACCATAATATTTTAAAATATAATCATAATACTCAAATACACATATCAAATTAAACAACAATATTTAAAGGGAATAAAAAATCTACTACCTTCATGATATTGTTATTTTGAAATAAATTAAATATCTTTAATAGAATACAATGCCCAAAACACTAGGATTGAATGAAACAAAATACTATCTTAATATATTTTTATTTAAATACTAAAATTATATCATATAATTTTAACTGGAGGGTATTACTTATAGAAAAATAATAATGAAAATATTATATTTTAGACATGTATGAAATAAATAATATAAATATTGATTTTTTATAGTAAATAATGTTATCATATGAAAGAAAAAGAAATATATTGAAAAATATACTGTTATTCTAAAAGGAATTCTCGTCAAACATTCTTAACATAATTAATAATTAATTTTTTCAACATTTACAAAATTAAAATTCTAAATAATATTTTTAAATAGATTTATCAAATTTACCATAGGGTGAATTTTTGGGATGTTTCTGAAAATTTTAATGATATGATGAATACTAAAAAATAATAACGATCAATTGGAAATTTAACTTTTTAACTATTTATGAAGGTATATAGTATTTTTAATAGGTTATCATGTATAATTAGTTCAATTATATATGTATTATTAATATATAGAAAATTTTAATCTTATTCATAATTATTTTTTATCTGAAAACATTGTAAACATTTTAATATTTTCTTTTTGATAACCTTCATTCTTATCATGCATGTCAGTTTTACAATAAATTACATTGTTTTCTATTATATTAATTCAATTTTTAAAAATTAATTTCATATTTTAAAAAATATAAATTTATATTATCTAATAATTCGATCTCAATTTTAGATAATAACGATAGTAAAATAAATACAAAATCTTTACCATAGTTTTGGTAAAAAAGGATTAACCAAACGGTTATACTCAGAAGATATGTGTTACAAATCACATACCAATATGTCAACATATTATTTAATGTCCATATTTCCACTTTAACCATCCCTATATCAAATATGGGGTAATCTTTAACCGTTATTAATATTAATGTTTTTACCAATTTGGATTCATTTGAGAAATTTCAATGTACTTTACATGAGGGTTCCCTTTCCTCAATTACAATAGGTCATTATATATGATCAAGTCATCACATATATCAAGACCATTTACATGATAAAAACCTTCCAAAATATCTCCCCAAAATAAATTTATTTATTATTGATATGATGGTTCATTGAAAAAACCATAAATGGGGACCATAAGAGGTTCTCCAATTGAGGATTCCCATTATAGAAGATAGTTTTCATAACAAAGATCATACATATATTTTTTCATATTCCAACAAAAAATATTTCCTAACACATCCATTAGAATGGATCCAATGTAAAATATATAATGAGATTTTTTATCATTATGAAATAATAATTATCCATCTACATTTTCCTAAAATTGTGGAATGAAACATCAATTTTTTTGAAGGACACCTCCACGCGAACCGATGAATATCATTTTTTATAATGTAATAAACCAGATCTTTTTTTCAAGTATGTTTTCCTTTTCTAGTCATTTTTGAGAAAAAAAGAGTTTTTTCCTAGAGGTTGTTTAGAGGCGCACGGTTGGCGCACGGTCTGAGCAAACCGTGCGGTCATCCCAAGAAACCGTACACCCTTCATAGTGGGCTCCGTACGGGCTGCAGACATTTTTTCAAACTATGCGGGTAAGCTGTGCGAAGTCCCTAGGTGAGATAGTGGAAACCACATGGTTGGCGCACACTTTTCCAAACCGTGCGGGGTAACCATACAACCACTTAAAATATGGGTTTTTATGTCCCATGCCACTCGGGATTTCCCATTCCTCAACCATTCTTCCTCCTACTCATGGATCACAAGGGAGTTGCAATTTTCAGAGGTTGGAGGAGATTCCTGGCTCATTTTTGAGGAAAATCGAAGGGGTTTCTTGGTGTATTGAAGGCGGTTCTTCTCAGGTAAGTCCTTACCATTGGTTTCTAATTGGTTTTCCCTAGATGTTCTCTTCCCTCTCTCTAGGTTTTCTATATCTACATATGTTTCATGTAGATATATTGTTGGGTTTGCCTTAGGTGTTGATCTTAAGTCTTGTGGATGATAGAGAATGAGATTTAGAGCGGTATTCCGTGAAGCAGTTACTTGGATTTGTGGGTGCGGTTGATTGTGGATCGTTTTCACCAGAACCCAAAAGGTAGGTTTTTTGTGCCTTTCGGTTTAAGGTCTTTGAATTGTATGAGAAAAATTTCCAATACCCAAGAACGGGGTATTGTGAGTTCACCGTTTTAACCCTATTACTTTCCTGATTTGCTGGTGTGTGCGAGTAGATGTTATTTTTATGTGAATAGGTTTGCTTGTTATGATTTGGAGGAGTTTCCCATGCATGTTATGCTCTGACCGTTTGGTTCTTCTTAGCCTGTTTGGATACATTTTTTGTTTTTTATGACTAGTATTGTAGGATGGAGTGATCTTGTTTATGTGACATGCTGAGATGTTGTAGACTGCTAGCCAAGTAGTTCTTGAGGTTTACTTCGACCGATATGCGTAGCTATACTTGTTTGACTTAGACAGGGCCGTGAGAACTTGGTGTAGTAGACCATACGGAGAATGGACGTAAGGGCTTCTACAGAGTGTCTTATAATTTACGATGTGAGACCACAGGGGGAATTAATGTTTAGTGCTTCCCCAGAGAGTCTGTAGTTCCTCAACGCGGGCCACAGGGGGAATTGACGTTGAGTGCTTCCCCAGAGCGCCTTTAGTACGATACGGGACAATAAGGGGAATTGAAGGTTAGTTCATCCCTAGAGTGTCTATTCTTGAGCTGAACTATATGGGTTAGACTGAGTGTGCTGTCTGGAGGGTTGCTCGTACTTGATAGGTAAGACTAGAGGGGATAGGCTGTGGGCACTTCCCAGAGGTTTACCTATTTTTAGATGCATTCTTGTATCTGTGAGGTAGGACCCGAGGGGATAGGCTGTGAGTACATCCCAGAGGGTTACCTTTTTGTGCATATCTACTTTGTTTAGCTGTTACATGATTTTTGGACTGTGGATTGTTTACTGCTGAGTACTTCCTATTTACTGCTTTATATACTTTACCTGCCATATATATTCACTGACTATTTGGAACATCTCTTGTTGTGGTTGCCTACTAGGATTTATCTCACACCCTGTTCGTGCCATGCTTTTGGGCCCAAACAGATTATTTTTTTAGCAAGTATAGATAAGGGCAAGCACCCTACTACTTCAAGTACTTGATTGAATTGAAGTTGGAGAGCATGGGACCGAGCTGAGTCTTGCAATGCTGAGGAGTTTATCTATCTTCCTTTTTGTACCTTGATTTAGTACTATACTCAACATTGTGACTTATTTGGATGTTTTCCTAGATATATATGTATCATGCATCATTTATATATATATATATGTTTGCTCCAGTTGTTTTTTATCTCATTCTTCCGCTATTTTCTGTTGTTGGATGTTTACTATTTCCGCTATTTTATATTTTTTTTCTCTTCCACTGTGTTACTCTTCCTAAGAGGGCATAGTTTCCCCACTATCACACCAAAGGGCCTCACTGCTATTTGGTAGCCTCTGGCATTTGGGGAAATGCGCTTGAGGTCATGTGACCAACCGGGTACGGGGCGCCTCTGGGTGGCTTCTGGAACCGGGACGTTACAAAGTGGTATCCGGGGAATTATTTTCTCTTGAATTACTATTTGGAGCCTATAGCTAGGGATAAATCAGAATAGGTTCTTGGTAATAAGCTGTGCATGGGAGTAGCTAACCCGTGTACAAGGAAAATCCATACTACCTCGTTTATTTCAATTTCTTCTGGTTTTTTCATGTTTACAGTGGATTTGATTTTCACCGATGCGTGACTCACATGCTTTGTGCTGTTACTATTGATATTATTGGGGTTCTATTTCATTCCCAACCTGATTAGATGAGGGTATGAAATCTCATTCATCATATAGGAACTTTCTAGAATTCACATGCCATGCATTCTTTCCATGCCATCTAGATGCGTTAGCAATTGCATGTTGTTGTGATAGATGTTGTGTAACATATGCATGGTGTTGTGATAGATACCTTGATAAAAATACCTGCTGTTTTATAGGGTATTGTTTATGAAGGTATGGTTTGAATGAACACCAAATTTTTGTTCCTGAGGTGTTGTGGGCCCTCATGGACCAGAACTTGGTGGGTCATCACCTTCTTGTTGCTTGTTTTTAACATGTTTAAGATACCAAGATTTGATTCGTAGGGAGTATAGGCCCTCGTAGATCAGAATTTGGCACATTCAATGTTCATTTCAGTGTTTATCTGGGTTCTAAAGTAGTTTCTGAGGCTTAATGTATGTAAAAACCCTGAATAGACGCTATGTAATGTTAAGTATAGGCCATGCGTTCTTCTGTTTGGGATGAAACTGTTTTTCTTAAGTACATGTCATGTACTCTATGTGCACACCGTGTAGTCTCTGACCGTGTTGTAGGCCATGTGGTCAGAGACATGAGATGGGAAAAGTCTGGTGGAAACAATTCGTGTATGCTCTGAACACGCCGTGTAGTATAATCCTAGGAACTCGGCCGTGTATCTAGAAAACATGGGTTGGTGGATTAGTTTCTTATACCTGTTGTATCCATCTTGAACACGCCATGTAGTCTGACCAAGGTACCTGGACATGTCATGAACAACACAGGCCGATGTTATCCCTTAAAGTACACGATGTGTCTGTCCGGGACATGCCGTGTAGTGTCCAGTCGTGTGACATGCCATGTCACTAACAACATAGGCCAGGTGAAGCTTGTCTAGTACATGCCATGTCTATCTTGAACACACCGTGTAGTCTTGTCTTGGGATATTAGTGTGGATTAACCATGTATAAGGACTCAGGCAGGGAAGAGGATTCAAGTACACGCCATGTCTTTTGACAACACATCATGTATTTGGGGTGTTACACAACTAGTTCAGGCAGGAGTACATGCCCATGTAAATGACTTAAGGGAACACGCCATGTAGGAAATTTTCACACCGTGTAGTCATGTCATGTAAAAAATGAAAGCTTTATTCTTCAAGTTCCATTCTTATACTCCTTGTTTTTAGTCCTTGATAACCTTAATCTATGGAGTTCCCTCTAGAGGTTGTTGGGTGTCACTTTCTATGGGACCTCTATGTCCCAGAGATGACAGGCTATGATGTCATTCTCGGGATGGACTTGTTGGTTCCATTTCAGGCAGTCATCTACTATTATCTCTTCAGGGTGAGTTTTATATCACCAGAGGGTGGATCTTTTATTCATAGGGATGATTGGTATGTCCAGGAGAGCAGAGCGAGTCTAGAGCATCATGGGTTGGGAGTAGTTACAACCCAGATTTATAGTCTTTATCTGGATGACCAGGGGACGTCACAGTTAGACTTTCCTCCAGTGGTGGATCATTTCAGAGATGTCTTTCATGAGTACTTTTCAGGTTTGCCTCCAGAGCATGAGGTGGAATTTTCTATTGAGCTTGTTCTAGGTGCGGAACCAGTGTCCATTTCTACTTATAGGAGGGCTACAACAGAGTTGCAGGAGCTCAAGAAATAGATGGAGGTGTTGCAAGAGAAGGGTTTTATCTGACCCAGTACTTCTCCTTGGGGTTCTACTATCCTATTTGCAGAGAAGGAGGATAGTACCATCATGATTTGTGCGGATTATAGGAAGCTAAACCAGTTGACGGTCAAGAACCGATATCCTTTGCCTAGGATTGATGATCTCTTTGATCAGCTTCGGGGAGACTAGGTGTTCTCGAAGATTGAATTGCGGTCCGGTTATCATCAGTTAAGCGTTAGACCATCTAATATACCTATTAAATCCTTCTGGAGTAGGTATGGTCTATACTAGTATATGGTTAGGCCGTTCGGTCTCGAGAACATTCCTGCAGTCTTCATTTCACTGATGAACCGAGTGTTCCATCCATACTTGGATACCTTCTTGGTTATTTTCATGGATGATATCTTGTTGTACTCTCACACTCTACATGACCAAGATACCCATCTTGAGATCATTTTTAGTACACTGAGGAAGCATCAGTTATATGATAAGATCTCAAAATGCCACTTTTGGATGGACCAGATTCACTTCTTGGGTCACATTATCTTAGAGATAGAAGTATCAGTAGACCCAGAGAAAGAGAGAGCCGTACTTTCCTGGGATCAGCTAAATAATGTCTTTGAGGTGTGGAGTTTTCTAGGGCTAGATGGTTACTATAGACGTTTTATACAAAACTTTTCACGCTTAGCAGAACCACTGACAGGTCTGACCAATAAGGGTGTGAAGTTCTAATGGTCAGATTCTTATGAGTCAGCCATTTATGAGCAAAAAGTGATGTTGATTTCAGCACTGATACTAGTCTTTTTAGATCCAGGAAAGAGAAATACTATTTACTGAGATGCATCAGGTATCAGGATAGGAGTTATGCTTATGATGGGTGTTGGAGTCGTTGCGTACGGGTCTCAACAGTTGAGGCCACACGAGAGGAATTACCCGACACACGATCTAGAGTTCAAAGCTGTTGTTCATGCCTTACGCTGTTGGAGACACTATCTTCTAGGAGAGAATTTTATGGTTTTCACTGGCCCCAAAAGTCTCAAGTACATTTTCACTCAGCGTGATTTTAATTTGAGACAGTGGAGGTGGGTCAATTTGTAACGCCCCGACCCCAGTTACCCAGAGTCGGTGCATTATTGCGTAACATTGTCATGATCACAAAAGATCTAGTCTCGAAAGACCAATTAGTTTAGTATCCTTGTAAACACTAGATACATTCATAATTCTTACATTACATTATAATGTAAAACAAAACTACAACAACATCTTGTCTTCATATCCCCTCCTACTATCCCTGCAGGTCATTCATAATATACTTCTTCACATCCTGGAAAAATTCAAACATTTAAAGGGGTGAGCTTAGATGCTCAGTAAGGATAACAATATAGCAGAAGATTTCATAAACAAACATAAACATTTAAGGCAATGTATAACTAAAACAAAATCCTTTTAAACTTGAACTTCAACATAATACGGTAAAAGTAAAATGAAATAATGCCAATTACTTATTCACATGGATATTGTACTAGTCGAATAATCACATGAAATATCAATAACCACTTTCATATTGATGGAATGCATAATTCCAGACTATCATAACCACGTAACCACGGCCTCATGCCAAGACAACAAATAATATTTTGTCAAGGCCTCGTGCCAAGACACTAGTTTGTCTCATGAGACCTACCGATGCATCGAGGAGCTATAGGGAGCTCCATCTGTCACTTATTATGTCTAATGCATTCCTCATATGAACAGGTTTAAACATATCATAAACCATAACATAATCGTATCACATAAAACATGCATAAAGGAAACATAGAATTTCCACATTTCAATCACAAGATATCAATACAACACATTGATATAATAAAAACATTATCAAAAAAAAATTCAATACCAAAATAAAAGAAAATTAAAACTTGGTATTTATTTTTCATTTAAAAAAAGTTATGGCTTGTACAGGAAGCCGAAACTCAAATAATGGTCACGGCAGCGGAGAAGTCATTGTCGCCACATACGTACGAAAAGAAAAACATTCATTTTTTTGTTTAGTAAAACGCTTCATATAAAAATATTCCATTTTAATAAAAGTAAAAGTCAAAGGGGTTTATACACCGTATAAAAGAAAGTTGTGTATAAAACAAAATGTGCCTCAATGAAAGGAGATTGAGATGAAGTTCCTTACAAATAATTTTTTTTAAATAAAATAGATATATTATGTGTATTCAATATATGTACACATAAAGAAAGTACAAATACAAGATAGTAGATAATAATATCATGAAATAATTTGAATGTAGGAGATTAACCCAAAGATCGAAAATTGGGTTAAGAAGTTCCCTTACCTCGTGTCCGACTTCACTCGCCCGTTATTTAATCTCCTGAATAATAAACTAGAGTTAATATATACTTTAATAAGATCCTTTTTCAAGTTCATTACCCCTTTTATATCACTTATTACAATGTTACAAAAATTATTTAGTCATTTAAGTTAATAACGGTTGTTTTGTCGATCTTTGGTACTTGAGTCAACAATAAAATTATTATAATTACAAGTTGTTTATGTGGTAGAATATCCATTATCTCTAGAATTATATTAATGATGTAGAAATATTATATATCATATATATCCATTATATACATTCATTCATAATATTACGTAACATTTAGAGGTAAGAAATGAAATGCACCGTTCCTGGAGACGGTAAGCCATACGTACGCATGAACGCTACTTTCATTTCTATTTCGTATTTAATGGAATGAAATCATAATGATATAAAGGTATATTATAATTCCAGTATAATATAATGTAAAATAACATTTACTCCATCCTTTATACATCCCACATATGGCATTAACGATTCAAATCACTTTGAGGGGGCGGTAGTCCGCACTTCCTAAAATGAAATTATCGCATTTACCCATAATGGAAATCGTAAAGGTATGCCATAAATGAGAAATACAGAAGCATAAGGAAAACAAAAACATAATATATATCATATATAAAAATAGTTTCATCATAATGGACTCCATGAGAGGTGTTAAAAGAAGATTGAACAATCATCGTTTCATGAGGCAGAAATTCGCCAACCACAGAAACAGTATGTTCTTTAACCATTAGACGAAGGTGTGTGTAAGTTTAAATCAAATACTTCTCATAAAAACATCCTAGTATATTTAAGATAATGGTTTTGTTACAAAATAAAGGAATAATACGAGTTTACGGGGTTGGAGAAGCAAAATAAAACAAAATAACATAAGAGGAGACATTACCTTAAAATCCGGTAACTCTTTTTTGATTTGAGCCAAAGGATTGCTTGGGAATAATTATGCCAAAAGTGAGGATTCTAGGAGTAATAGAGGGAAGTTGAGAGAGTATTTTGGTAGAGTTTGGCCAATCCAAATGGCTTGAAGCTGTGAATACGGTGGTAGTGGTGGGGGCCTTTTATAAGAGGAGAAGAGGGGCACTTTTGGAAAGTAATGAAATGTTACATTATTATGAAGTGATTTTCGGATTTCAAATGTCCCAAAATTATATTTTTCAAGGATAAGATGATAAGGGTTCGAAATATACACATCCAATTGGTTTTTTACAAGTTTAGTTCTTAGATTTTACATTATCTTTTCATTTTATTTAAATCGTTAATTAAGGAGGTAATCGCTGCATCATCATGGTATCATACCAAATTTAATTTATTTAATGTCTAAAAATTATAAAAAAAATACTATGATTTATTAAATACATTTTTCTTTCCAATGAATATTTATAGTAGAAAAGTTAACTTATATAACCCCATGTAATAATTATTTTTGTAAAACAACACATGTGTGTGACAATTTTATTTTTTATTTAAATAAAAAGTTATTAATGTCATTTTCTTACCCAAGTGGCTCCATGGAGTCCCCAAGTTGACCCATGGATTTTATTGGTCGTTCATGACTCACCCAATAAGGGTAGGAAAATTGTAAAGTTAATATCATATTATTATAACATTATATTTACCTTAAGATACACTAATTACCTTTAATCGCGATTAATAGAACTTAAAAGTTACTATTCATGAATAATTATTTTAATCCCATTGAACAACATTTTACATACTAATGACAACCATGTATGTCAGATTTTTTTAATTCAATACACAGAAGTGGTAATGTTTCATTTACATGAAAAATTAGTTTTTAAACTACCACTTAGTGGTTTCACTATTCATCAAAAATCGATGTTTTTGAGAACAACACCAAAAATTAACCCTAATATATATTTGATATTCCTAATTCAAAAATGATGTCTATTTTAAAAAATTAAAAACATATAAGTTGAATTAATTAATTTAATAATTAATTCCTACTGTCACAATAAATAGCATGTTTTTAAGAAAGAATATCAATCAAAAGATTGACAATTGTTTTTGTCCAATTTCAAAGTGAAATTAATTCTAATGACCACCATTGGATAAAATGGTAAAAATATATTCTAATTGCACTTTATAACCACTAAATTGTATAATTTATCACTATAAATTATTTTGATTAAAGAAGTTGTTTTTAAGTATTTTTCACTACTCATCAAAAATTAGAAGTTCTCAGAAAAATACCAAAAATTCAACATAGGATAATTTCGATATTCTGAATCCAAAAATGAAGTCCATTTTGAAATATAAAATTTATATAATTTCAAAAAGTGGGTATTACTATTCATAACTCCTACTTTTATTGGTCATGGTGTGTTAGAACTCGAGGTTGCGTACAACACACGCTGCTCTATTATTCAAAGAGGAGCGTACCATGGAAGCTTGGGGTGTTACATTCTCTCCTCCTTCAATAAATTGCTTCCTCGCAATTTAAAATTTTTCTATGAAAATTAAATGTTGAAAATAGAAAATACCTTTGTGGAAAACCCACATCGTAAATAGGGTTAATAAAAATATAACTTTAAAATAATGAAGGAGAAGTACAAAGGTCACACGAGATAACCCATACTAGGATTCTATGAAAATATGGATATGGAGGAAAAAAAACTGTCAAGGTCTGATGGAGAGTTGTATAAAACAGGATTAGGAGAAAGTTAACTACAAGAAAATCACAAACTTGTGATTGGTTAAATGGTCATTGATTCCCCAATTGGAAAAGTTAACCGACAACATTTTTGTTTTAATTTACCTTTCATAAAGTTGATGAATTTATTTAGGAGATTTACTAAGAACGTAAGGAAATATACATACTTGTCATGTAGACTTTCATTCTTTAATAAATTTTTACCACAACCCCATCTTTCACTCCAAAAGGTAATAGAACTCCAAAATATTCTATTTATCATAATTGTATAAGGTTCCAAATATTAACACATACCATTTTGATTAGGAAAACGTTTTTGAAATAACAAGGGACTTCCTATAGGCTAGTGGTAGGTAATAAAGGTCAGTCACACTATAGTTGTGGGTTCGATTCCTACAGCTTTGTCCGAAGCGACGGGTTATCCCCCAACCTGCAGGTTGTCCTTTTCCTAAAACTATAGTATTATAATATTACAAAAATAATCTTCATAAATGTTTTAACATTAAACAATAATATCCAAAGTTCAACTTAATCCATTCCAACCTTTATCATTATCCAAAATACCTCCATCCAGACTTTCTCTAAAAAGTCTCTAAATTCCAAAATCAATTGTATCATCAGATTCCTCAAACAAAGTAATGTTTCTCTTATTGTCACATACTAAAAATATGATTACCTTCATCATATTAAAACCTTAATGAAAAGAACAAGTACTGCAGTACAATCCTTATATATATATATATATATCACATTATTCGTATAACCAGAATATAATCCTTGAGTCCAAATGCACCAATACATTAATTATTCCACATCAAATGTAGTAACAGCATAAGATTTTCCATGATCCCTTGGCCTTTTCTGAGGTAAGTTTCCCTGACGATTAGGACATTCATTTTCATAATTCCCCATTTCCCTAAAATTGTATCATTCATCACTGATAGCCTCTTTATTTCCCTTGCAATCACGAGCCTGATAACCTTTTTCTCTACATTTATAAAAAACACCCATTCCTTTTAGGCAAGTATTGGGGTGATTCTTCCCACAATTATCGCATAATGGAAAATCCTTCTTTCCCTTTTTCCTTTATCTGTCTTGTGTTCCACCATTCTCTTCTTCTCTTGCTTTACTTTTTTGTCATAAGACTTAGAGAATTCCTTTTTTGTCTTGATAGCACATGAGAATAAATCTTCGTATGTTGAGAAATATTGTGATACTAAAGCTCGACGGAGAAATGGTCTTAACCCATCAAATAAACGATCAGTCTTACTTCTTGGTTTATGTATATAATCTACTGCATGCCTTATGAACCTTGTAATGTTAGCCTTATACTTTGAGACATTCTCATCCTCCTTTTGTCTCAGACTCAAAAATTGCCTTTCCATATCTACTCGATGGTCACGAGGGAAGTATTTTTCTAAGAAAAGATCATTGAACTCCCTCCATTCCATTCTTGATACTTCTTCATATTCCTTTTTGTTTTGAATCAGCGACCACCATTGATCGAAATCTCTAGTGAGGCGGTAAACTGCCATGACAACCTTCTCCCATTCGCTACTCCCCAAGGCGTGGAATATTTTCTCTAAGGAGTTTATCCATTGCTCAGCTACTAATGGATTTGTACCACCATTAAATGTTGGCAGTTGTTTCCTCGTGAAGCAGTCTAACATTGATCCTCCACGTTGCAGATCACGGTGCTCCATACAAGTAAGGTTATTTTTCATAACCTGAGTGAGTTTTCCTAGTATGGTGATAAGCTGATCAGCACAAATTGTATCACCAGCTCCACTATAATTGTTTTTAGCAGGAGGGAAATCCCTACATGGATTGCGTGCATTGATACAGTTTTCATTCCTCCCACTAGGTTCCATTTCTAAACAATGGCATATATTAGATTAGTTTATGAATCAAAATACATAATTACAAACTTGGAAAACACTTAACAAAAATTGAACTATTTATGGATATAATCCATAATCATTAAAAAAATTTCTTTGAGGAGGTATATACTCATAACCCTTCATAGTGGTTTGTAAAGAAAACGAGAATTATCCTAAGAATATCCCCCGGGAATGTCGTAACCAAGAGTGCAGCAATGCCCATTGTCATGTACCAGTTCCCGTTTGAGTCTAGCTCAAAGCGGTGTTTTCGGGTTTTACCCCTAGGTACATCTGTCCCGGAGCCACCTCTACCTTCTTGTATCTAGACAGGGATGTATTGCTCGGAAAACTGACCAAATATCTATAATACCAAAATTCTATGAAGTTGTTATATACTAATCCTCAAAGTCTCTCTTAGGGCTATGTTCTCTAATCATAGTTCATCTAAATCTTGCTTCCAAGGTTAGTAATAAACTACCTCTGATACCAACTGTAACTCCCCGACCCCAGTTACCCATAGTCGGTGCATTATTGTGTAACATTGGCATGATCACAAAAGATCAAGTCTCGAAAGATCGATTAGTATAGTAGCCTTGAAAAAACTAGATACATTCATAAGTCTTACATTACATTATAAAGTAAAACAAAAATACAACAACATCTTGTCTTCATATCCCCTCATACTATCCCTGCAGGTCATTCATAATATACTTCTTCACATCCTGGAAAAATTAAAACATTTAAAGGGGTGAGCTCAGTTACTCATTAAGGATAACAATATAGTGGAAGCTTTCATAAATAAACATAAAAATTTAAGGCAATGTATAACTAAAACAAAAGCCTTTTAAACTTGAACTTCAGCATAATATGGAAAAAGTAAAATGAAATAATGCCATTTTCTTATTCACATGCATATTCTACTTGTCGAATAATCACATGCAATATCAATAACCACTTTCATAATGATGGAATTCATAATGCCAGACTATCATAACCACGTATCCAAGGCCTCGTGCCAAGACTACAAATAGGATTTGGTCAAATACTCGTTCCAAGACACTAGTTTGTCTCATGAGACCTACCGATGCATCAAGGATATATAGCGGGCTCCACCCATCACTTATTAAGTCCAATACATTCCTTATATGAAAAGGTTTAAACATATCATAAACCATAACATAATCGTATCACATAAAACATGAATAAAGGAAACATAAAATTTCCACATTTCAATCACAAGATATCAATACAACACATTGATATAATAAAAACATTATCAAAAACATTTTCAATACCAAAATAAAAGAAAATTAAAACTTGGTATTTATTTTTCATTTAAAAAAAGTTATGGCTTGTACAGGAAGCCGAAACTCAAATAATGGTCACGGCGGCGGAGAAGTCATTGTCTCCACATACGTACAAAAAGAAAAACATTCCTTTTTTTTATTAAAACGCTTCATATAAAAAGATTCCATTTGAATAAAAGTAAAAGTCAAAGGGGTTTATACACCGTATAAAAGAAAGTTGTGTATAAAACAAAATATGCCTTAATGAAAGGAGATTGAGATGAAGTTTTTTACAAAGAAAATTTTTTTTAAATAAAATAGATATATTATGTGTATTCAATATAAGTACACATAATGAAATTACAAATACAAGATAGTATATAATAATATCTTGACATAATTTGAATGTAGGAGATTAACCCAAAGAACGAAAATTGGGTTAAGAAGTTCCCTTACCTCGTGTCCGAATTCACTCGACTGTTATTTAATCTCCTGAATAATAAACTAGACATAATCTCTACTTGATTAAGATACTTTTTCAAGGTCATTATCCCTTTTATATCACTTATTATAATGTTACAAAAATTATGTAGTCATTTAAGTTAATAACGGTCGTTTTGTCGATCTTTGGTACTTGAGTCAACAATAAAATTCATATAATTACAAGTTGTTTATGTGGTAGAATATCCATTATCTCCAGAATTATATTCATGATGTAGATATATTATATACCACATATATCCAGTATATATATTCAATCATAATATTACATAACATTTAGAGTTAAGAAATGAAATGCACCGTTCATGGAGACGGTAAGCCGTACGTACGCATGAACGCTACTTTCATTTCTATTTCATATTTAATGGAATGAAATCATAATGATATAAAGTTATATTATAATTCTAGTATAATATAATTTATAATACCATTTACTCCATCATTTATACATCCCACATATGGCATTAACGATTGAAATCACTTTGAGGGGGCGGTAGTCCGCACTTCCTAAAATGAAATTATCGCATTTACCCATAATGGAAATCATAAAGGTCTGAAATAAATGAGAAATACAGAATAATAAGGAAAAAACATAATATATATCATATTTGAAAATAGTTTTATCATAATGGCCACCATGAGAGGTGTTAAATTAAGATTGAACAATCATTGTTTCGTGAGGCAGAAATTCACCAACCACAGAAACAGTATGATTTTTTAACCATTAAACGAAGGTGTGTGTAAGTTTAAATCAAATACTTCTCATAAAAACATCCTAGTATATTGAAGATAATGGTTTTGTCACAAAATAAAGGAATAAAAAGAGTTTAATGGGTTGGAGAAGCAAAATAAAACAAAATAACATAAGAGGAGACATTACCTTAAAATCGGGTAACTCTTTTTTGATTTGTGCCAAAGGATTCCTAGGGAAGAATTATGCACAAAGTGAGGCTTCTTGGAGTAATAGAGGGAAGTTGAGAGAGTATTTGGGCAGTTTTTGGCTGAGCCAAATGGCTTTATGGTGTGAATAATGTGGTAGTGGTGGGGGCCTTTTATAAGAGGAGAAGAGGGGCACTCTTGGAAAGTAATGAAATGTTACATTATTATGTAGTGCTTTTCGGATTTCAAAGGTCCCACAATTATATATTTCTAGGATAAGGTGATAAGGGTTCTAAATATACTCATCCAATTGGTTTTTGACAAGTTTAAGTCTTATATTTTACATTATCTTTTCATTTTATTTAAGTCGTTAATTAATGAGGTAATCACTGCATCATCATGGTGTCATAAAAAATTTAATATATTTAATGTATAAAAATTATAAAAAAATACTATGATGTAGTAAATAGTTTTAGATTTATAATGAATATTTATAGTCTAAAAGTTAACTTATATAACCCCATGTAATAATTGTTTTAGTAAAACAATAGATGTTTGTGACAATTTTCTTTTTTACATTAAATAAAAAGTTATTAATGTCATTTTCTTACCCAAGTGGCTCCATGGGGTCTCCAAGTTGACCCATGGATTTTCTTGGTCGTCCATTAATCACCCAATAATGGTAGGACAAGTGTAAAGGTAATCTCATATTATTATAACATTATATTTACCTTAAGTTACACTAATTACCTTTAATCGCGATTAATAGAACTTAAAAGTTACTATTCACCAATAATTATTTTAATCCCATTGAACCACATTTTACATCCTAATGACAACCATGTATGTCAGATTTTTTTAATTCAATACACAGAAGTGGTAATGTTTCATTTACATGAAAAATTAGTTTTTAAACTACCACTTAGTGGTTTCACTATTCATCAAAAATCGATGTTTTTCAGAACAACACCAAAAATTAACCCTAAGATATATTTGATATTCCTAATTCAAAAATGATTTTTATTTTAAAAAATTAAAAACATATAAGTTGAATTAATTATTTTAATAATTAATTCCTACTGTCACAGCAAATAGCATGTTTTTAAGAAAGAATATCAATCAAAAGATTGATAATTTTTTTTGTCCAATCTCAAAGTGAAATTAATTCTAATGAGCACCATTGGATAAAATGGTAAAAATATATTCTAATTGCACTTTAGAACCACTAAATTGTATAATTCATCACTATAAATTATTTTGATTAAAGAAGTTGTTTTTAAGTATTTTTCACTACTCATCAAAAATTGGAAGTTCTCAGAAAAATACCAAAAATTCAACATAGGATAATTTCGATATTCTGAATCCAAAAATGAAGTCCATTTTGAAATATAAAATTTATATAATTTCAAAAAGTGGGTATTACTATTCATAACTCCTACTTTTATTGGTCATGGTGTGTTAGAACTCGAGGTTGCGTACAACACACGCTGCTCTATTATTCAAAGAGGAGCGTACCATGGAAGCTTGGGGTGTTACATTCTCTCCTCCTTCAATAAATTGCTTCCTCGCAGTTTAAAATTTTTCTATGAAAATAAAATGTTGAAAATAAAAAATACCTTTGTGGAAAACCCACATCGGAAATAGGGTTAATAAAAATATAACTTTAAAAGAAAGAAGGAGAAGTACAATGGTCACCCGAGATAACCCATACTAGAATTCTATGAAAATATGGATATGGAGGAAAAACAAACTGTCAAGGTCTGATGGAGAGTTGTATAAAACAGGATTAGGAGAAAGTTAACTACAAGAAAATCAAAAACTTGTGATTGGTTAAACGGTCATTGATTCCCCAGTTGGAAAAGTTAACCGACAACATTTTTGTTTTAAGTTACCTTTCATAAAGTTGGTGAATTTATTTAGGAGATTTACTAAGAACATAAGGAAATACACATACTTGTCATGTATACTTTCATTCTTTAATAATTTTTTACCACAAACCCATCTTTCACTCCAAAAGGTAATAGAACTCCAAAATATTTTATTTATCATAATTGTATAAGGTTCCAAATATTAACACATACCATTTTGATTAGGAAAACGTTTTTGAAATAACAAGGGACTTCCTATAGGCTAGTGGTAGGTAATAAAGGCCAGTCGCACTATAGTTGTGGGTTCGATTCATACAGCTTTGTCCGACACGACGGGTTATCCCCCAACCTACAGGTTGTCCTTTTCCTAAAACTATAGTATCATAATATTACAAAAATAATCTTCATAAATGTTTTAACCTTAAACAATAATATCCAAATTTCAACTTAATCCATTCCAACCTTTATCATTATCCAAAATACCTCCGTCCAGACTTTCTCTAAAAAGTCTCTAAATTCCAAAAATCAATTGTATCATCAGATTCCTCAAACAAAGTAAAGTTTATCTTATTGTCACATACTAAAAATATGATTACCTTCATCATATTAAAACCTTAATGAAAAGAACAAGTACTGTAGTACAATCCTTATATATATATCACATTATTCGTATAACCAGAATATAATCCTTGATTCCAGAAGCACCAATACATTAATTATTCCACATCAAATGTAGTAACAACATAAGATTTTCCTTGATCCCTTGGCCTTTTCTGAGGTAAGTTTCCCTGATGATTAGAACATTCATTTTCATAATGCCCCATTTCCCCACAATTGTATCATTCATCATTGATAGCCTCTTTATTTCCCTTGCAATCACGAGCCTGGTGACCTTTTTCTCCACATTTATAACAAACACCCATTCCTTTTAGGCAAGTATTGGGGTGATTCTTCCCACAATTATCGCATAATGGAAAATCCTTCTTTCCCTTTTTCTTTTATCTGTCTTGTGTTCCACCATTCTCTTCTTCTCTTGCTTTACTTTGTTGTCATAAGACTTAGAGAATTCCTTTTTTGTCTTGATAGCACATGAGAATAAATCTTCGTATGTTGAGAAATGTTGTGATACTAAAGCTCGACAGAGAAATGGTTTTAACCCATCAAATAAACGATCAATCTTAGTTCTTGGGTTATGTATATAATCTACTGCATGCCTTATGAACCTTGTAATGTTAGCCTCATACTTTGCGACATTCTCATCCTCCTTTTATCTCAGACTTAGAAATTGCCTTTCCATATCTGCTCGATGGTCACGAGGGAAGTATTTTTATTACCCAAGTGGCTCCATGGGGTCCCCAAGTTGACCCACTGTCACAACAAATAGCGTGTTTTTAAGAAATAATATCAATCAAAATATTGACAATTGTTTATGTCCAATTTCAAGGTGAAATTAATTCTAATGACCACCATTGAATTAAATGGTAAAAATATATTCTAATTAAACTTTAGAACAACTAAATTTTATAATTTATCACTATATATTATTTTTATTAAAAAAGTTGTTTTTAAGTACTTTTCACTATTCATCAAAAATTGGAAGTTCTCAGAAAAATACCAAAAATTCAACATAGGCTAATTTCGATATTCTAAATCCAAAAATAAAGTACATTTTAATATATAAAATTTATATAATTTCAAAAAGTGGGTATTACTATTCAAAACTACTACTTTTATGGGTCGCGGTGTGTTAGAACTCGAGGTTGCGTACAACACACACTGATCTATTATTCAAAGACGAGCGTAGCATGGAAGCTTGGGGTGTTACACGAGTACGTACAGTCTTTCGACTATGAGCTTGCCTATAATCCCGGGAAAGGCAACACAGTGGATGATGCGTTGAGGAGGAGGACTTAGATATAGACAGTTCGGGAGGCCAACAGTGAGTGGAAGCTTTTGGATCTGTTCTCTGAGATGCATTTGGAAGTGCACGAAAGACATGGGAAGAATTTTCTATCTTCTGTAGCTGTTACCTCTACCTTTATTGATCGAGTACGAATGAGGAAGCTATCAGATTCTGAAGGCTTAGTCCTACATGAAAGTGTGTCTGGAAAGGACCTTATTCCAGGGTATACTATAGGTGAGGATTAGATCTTGCGTTTCCAAGGATGCATATGGGTGCCAAAAAATATTCACGAGGATCTGATACAGGACTTTCATTCCTCAGTTGGGCCAGTTCATCCTTGCATCACCAAGATGTATCATGATCTACACCGTCATTATTGTTGGCGAGGTATGAAGAGGGACGTTTATAGGTTCATCATGAGATGTTCCACTTGTCAATAGGTGAAGGCAGAGCATCAGCGACTAGTAGTGCTTCTGTAGTAGTTACCCATACCCGAGTGGAAGTGGAATGAAATCATGATGGACTTCATGAATGGTTTTACAAGGTCTCCATGAGGTAATGACATAGTTTGGGATTTCATCCAAAGGCTTACAATGGTCGCTCATTTCTTGCCGATCAAGGATACCTTCATTATTGATGAGCTGGGGCAGTTGTACATCCGAGAGATTTTATGTCTACATGGGGTTCCACACTCCATTATTTTAGATAGGGATGCACGTTTTACTTCTCGGGTCTAGTAGGGGCTTTAGAAGGCTTTGGGTACACATGTACTTTTGAGTACAACTTACCATCCCTAGAAAAATGACCAATCTGAATGTACGATTCCAGATTTTGAGGATATGATCTGACCATGAATTATATATTTTGGTGGTTCTTGGGAGATGTATAAACCTCTTGTGGAGTTCCCCTACAACAATAGTTTTCAGGAAACTATTTAGATGGACCCTTATGAGGCTTAGTACGGTAGTCCATGTCGATAAACTTTATGTAGGAAGGAGGCAGGAGAGGCATCATTGCTGGGACCTCATCTTGTTCAGGAATCCACAAAGCTGATGGAGTTAATTCGAAAGTGGATGGAAACTGCACGGTCTTTTTAGAAGTCTTATGATGATAAGTGGAGACGACCTATGGAGTTCGAGGTCGGGGATCAGGTTTTCTTGCCTATCACACCGAGGTTGGGACACAAGCGGATTAGGAGATAGGGTAAGCTTTTTCCAAGGTACATCAGGCCATTTGAGGTATTGAAGAGATTTGGGCCGGTTGCCTATCAGTTTCAGTTACCTCAGAGGTACCGGGATTTGCACAACATCTTCCACATTTCTCATTTCCAACATTACTTTTCTGACATGTCACATGCCTTCCAACCTGAGGAAGATGAGTTGGAAGTGGATGCATCTTTCGAGGAGCATCCTATCTAAATTGTTGATCATAGTACGAAGGTTCTCCCTGGCTGGTCTGTTCCTCTGCTATGGGTGCTATGGCAGCACATGCGAGTATAGGATGAGACTTGGGAGAGGGAGGCCGATGTATTATTTTAGTGGCCGATGTTGTTCGGGGTTTCTTATTCTATGCAACGCTAGGGAAATTCGGAGATGAATTTATTTAAGGGGGGATGTTTTTACAAACCTAGATCTTCTTTTCGGGTATGTTTTCGTTTTATAGTCGATTTTGATAAAAAGAGTTTTCTGGAGGTTGTGCAGGGGTGCACAGTTGGTGAACGGTCTGAGCAAACCGTCCAGCCAACCCAAGAAACTATGCACCCTTAACAGTGGGCTCTGCATAGGTTACGCATGGTTTTTCAAACCATGCGTGCAATTCGTGTGAATTCCCTAGGTGAGATAGTGGCAACCGCATGATTGGCACACGGTTGGCGCATGGTTTGCCAAACCGTTCAGGGTAACCGTGCATGCACTTAAAATTTGGGTTTTTATGTCCTGTGCCATTTGGGATTTCCCATTCCTCCACCATTCTTCCTCATACTCATGGCTCACATGGGAGTTGTGATTTTTAGAGTTTGGGGGGAGCTACTTGGCTCATTTTGTAGTAAAATCTAAGGGGTTTCTAGGTGGAACGAAGGAGGTTCTTCTCAGGTAAGTCCCTCCTCTTGGTTTCTCCTTGGTTTTCCATAGATCTTCTCTTCCATCTCTCTAGGTTTTCTATATCTACATCAGTTGCATGTATATATAGTATTGGGTTTTCCTTAGGTGTTGATCATAAGGCTTTTGGATGATAGGGAAAGAGTTTTAGAGCAGTCTTCCAAGAAGCAATTTCCCAAATTTGTGTGTGCAGTTGATTGGGGATCGTTTTAACCAGAACCCAAAAGGTAGGTGGTTTGTGCCTTTCGGTTTAAGGTCTTTCAATTTTATGGGAAAAATATCCAATACCCATTAATTTTGTATTTTTCGTTTACCATTTATGACCCTATTACTTTCATACTTTGTTGGTGTGTGTGAGAAGAGATTATTTGTATGTGAATAGGGTTCCTTGCTATTCTTTGGAGGTGTTTCCCATGCATGTTCTGCTGTGACCATTTGGTTCTGCTTATCCTATTAGGATGCTTTGTTTTATTTCCATGCCTAGTATTGTAGGATGGATTGATCTTGATTATCTGACATGCTGAGATGTTGTAGACTGTTATCCAGGTAGTTATTGAGGTTTACTTCGGTCGATACACATTGTTATACATGTTTGACTTACACAGGGCCATGTGAACCTGGTGTAGTAGACCATAGGGAGAATGGACGTAAGGGATTCTCTAAAGTGTCTAATAATTTACGATGTGAGACCCCAAGGGGAATTGATGATGAGTGATTCCCTAGAGAGTTCGTAGTTCCTCGATGCGGGCCATAGGGGGAATTGACGTTGAGTGCTTCCCTAGAGTGACTTTAGTACGATACGAGACTATAGGGGTAATTGACGGTGAGTGATTCCCCAAAGATTCTATTCCTGAGCTGAACTAGAGGGGTTAGACTGAGTGTACTTCCCAGAGGGTTTCTTGTACTTGATAGGTAGGACCAGAGCGGATAGGTTGTGGAAACATCCCAGAGGGTTACTTTTTTGTTTGCTACTTTCTTGTATCTGTTAGGTAGGACCAGAGGGGATAGGCTGTGAGTACTTCCTAGAGGGTTACCTATTTTTATTTTCTGATTTGTTTAGTTGTTACTTGATTTTTGGACTGTGGATTGTTTACTACTGATTACTTCATGTTTACTACTTTCTATGCATTACATGCCATATATATTCACTGACTATTAGGCACCGATGTTGTGGTGGTTACATATTAGTATTCGTCTCACACCCTGTTTGGGCCATGATTTTGGGCCGAAACAGATTATGTTGTTGCCAGTATAGATAAGGGAAAGCTCCCTTCTACTTTAGGTACTTGATTTCATTGGAGCTGAAGAGCATGGGCCAGAGCTGAGGATTACGATGCTTAGGAGTTTATCTATTATCCTTTTTGTACATTGATTTAGTACTGTACTCATCATTTTGAATTGTTTGGCTGTTTTCCTAGACATATATGTATCGTCCATCATATATATATATATATATATATATATTTATTCTCTAGTTGTTTCTTTATCTCAGTCTTTATCTTTTTTCTGTTGTTGGTTGTTTACTGTTTCCGCTACTTTATATTTGTTTCTATTTTGCTGTGTTACTCTTCCAATGAGGGAATAGTTTCCCCACTATCACATCCATGGCCTTCACTGCTAGTCAGAAGCCTCTGGTGTTCAGGGAAATGCACTTGAGTTTATGTGACCAACTGGGTACGTGGTGCCTTTGGGTGGCTTCTGAAATTGGGACGTTACACAAAACCACATCACAAGTATGTATAAATTGATTAATTCATAATATTTATATTTTATTTATGATTTTATAATACATTAGTAATTTATTTATAACATATAAATTTTTATACTCCATTCCATTTCCAAATACAATAATATCGATTGTCTGAACGACATACTACTTCCCTGTGAAGAAATGTGATTCTTTTTTTCCAATCATTTACAAGGAATGAAATAAGGATATAATTAATTAATATATGACTAATATATGAGATGATATTGAATATTGGTTATTAATATATTACCCAAATCCTTACACTTTCACTCATTAAGGTAATGATATCATCAGTCATGTATAGTATGGCCTACAGTCTCCTCGAAGTGATGTGATTAATTTTCCATGTCCAAACATCATAAATTTTATTAAACTGCATCTACTGATTAAATAAGTCATTTATATCATTATTATAAGTATTTATATAATATATATTTATATATCTATATATATTCTATGCACACGAACATAATCATTCATGGAAATACATACAATGGAAAACAAGGCTATTAAGAACCAAAATAATGAATTAATGAAATGTTATTATTAAAAAGGTAGAAAAATGTTATAATAGGATCGTATATGATATTATAAATATTACTAGATTTCAGTTAAAGATAAATAACATGAATAAAAAATTATACTAATGGTATGATTAAGTGTGATGGGAATCCGACCCGAGTTAAGGGTGTTTTATCTCACTATTACTTTTGTGAGAAAAATGCAATATTCACAACTCAGTTTCTTTTTTTGGAGTAAATAATTCCAATTATTAAATCTTTATCTTTTGATAATTTATAATAATGATATTTAATTTTTAATATTATGTTCTTTCTTTTATTGTTATTATAATTACGAAGTTAGAAGAATTGTTATTGTTCATTTCACAATATTATCTTTATCTGAGATTGTTTAAATTTTAAATTACATTGGTGGAATTATTAGATATATCTATATTATAATAATCTTTAGGCCTAACCATTGGAAATAAAATAACATCTTAAAAAAATTGGAATATTTTCAACAATATGGTACTATAAATGATTGAAAATATGATATAATAAAATAATACATCATTTTATCACTGATCAAAAATCCATTTTAATTCAAAACCATGTTTTATAAAAATGATTCAATCATTTTTTCATTGATATATTTATATAAATATCATGATATTTTAATTTTAAAAGGGTATTTTCAGAAAAACAATTTATATTTCCCTTCTGATTTTTTAAATGTATTTTTAATGTATATCTAGTCATAAATAGAATCAACCATTTATTTTTCACATACACATATGCGAATATATTTTAATTTTACTATTCACAAATCTCTGGATCATTTAGTAAAAAAAAAATTATTGTGAAATTTTTTAAAATGTGGTTTTCTCAATTAAATATGAATTTTTATAGGTGTTGTGTTTCTACCCTTTCAAATGAATAATTAATTGGGATTTGTATGTGATGAGAGGGTACCTTAATTTACATGTGATTTATTGGTCAGTATAATGAGAGAAACTATTTTAGGTTTTGGTCTAGTCACTACCAATTTAGATAGAAGTCTTTAAAAAGGCCTCAACAATATTAAATTTCATAGAAAACGACCTCAATTATATATTTTATATGTCTAAAATTATGAAGTCCATTATTACGAATTTAGTTTTGGATATTACATGTGTTTATTTAATTTGATAGATCAAACCTTGTGAAATTTTTCACTATTATATGATTATTTATTTTTAATCTTCTGATCATCATTTATTCCAACTATCTTATAATTAGGTAATTGATTAATTGGAATGTTTTTAGTTATTACATATCCATATTGACTGTTCCTTTCATATTCACAGCATACAATATAGGCTTACCCTTTCTGAGAATCAATGTTCTCCCCTTTCTAATGTTTTATTTTCCCCTAAATATGATTAACTGTTTAGTTATTTATGAGAATGTATTTTCTAAGTGTATTAATGGATTTATAAAATAAAATAAATTTTTTATTTTATGTTTTAAATTTATATTTAAATATAATAAATGTATCTACTTTTCCATGACTACTAATCTATATATCACTTTGGGAAGAAAATACAATTTTTTGAGGCCAGTGTAATAACTTAGAAAATTGATATGAGCTATTCAGTATGGTTCAATACAAATTAAACCAAACATATAAATATTCTTAAGTGTTATTAGTGAAATATTTTGTTGGATACATGTGCCCATACATTATGAATGCACCTTATTGTATGTAATATATAGACATCTATTATAGTTTTCATTTACATTTTGAGTGAAATTTTTATTTCTATCCATCGAGTATAATCCTCCGTATATGAGGATATATATATATATATGATACAAATAAACAACTTCTAGATTTCTTGATTTTGTAAGCGATTAAATATGTGATTTGAACTAAGAATTATAAATTTTATATGTTTGTCCATGTTTGTGTGGTTTATATGAACAATATGATCAAAATATTCATATCAATATATAGTAAAATGATACATAGAGAACATCAATAACATAAAAACATTGGTCACAAATAGTGAAAATTTTCCTTGTAGAATATAATGTTTAGTTCAATGGATAATTACCCTTTACATAAATATTATTTAAATGCTTGATATACCAAATAAATTTATTAATTATCAAAGGATTGTCTCTCAGAATATTAGTGATCATATCTCATGTGACATGAGAACCTAGGTCATAACTGACAATTCACAAGACAGACAACTTATGATAATCTTATTTTCATATAGTAAACTCTATACTCTAATTATGATAAGTTAATATATCATAGTCATATGATAATATCCAAAGTATATGTCAATTAATAAATGATTCTATATCAAGTGACATATAATATTATCTCATAGAATATAAGTATCATCTCTAACTCATTATAAACATTAACTATAAAGTCAAACTAAAAATATGTTGGAAGACCAACCATTATACCATCAATTAACTCCCTAGTATGATCATACAAGGCCCCATGATGCCTTTCGTGATTATATATGTCAAAAATAATCATTAAATTTTCGTATGGTCTAGAATAATATAAGTGGACTCAACATCATATACTCAGATATTTTTTCCCACATTCATGTTTGAATTCCATAAACTATAAAAATGAAATTCTAATGGCCACATGAGTAATTATTAAAATATATACAACCTATATTTCATCCATATATATTCTAAACAAGGATCAAAATTTCAATTGAATGATAGAAAAACACTAAATTCATGGGAAATAATGTTGAGAATCTACAAAAGTTATAATAGTTCTCACCTATAATTTAGTATCATGATGATCAAATTATTTCCAATTCACGTTATTCACAACCATTTTCCTTCTCATCCAAAAAAATTCTCCTAAGAATCACCTTTTACCAAATGGGACATTATATATATGTCCTAAATCATGAAATTTCCATTATTAATTTACTACACATAAATTATGTCCTCATTACCCACGAATACCTTTCCTATGAACAATGGATCAATATATAAACCAAACTAAATCAGAACTCATAATATTAATAATCTTGGAAAATCTCATTGGTAGTTCTTAAAATAATAAAACCTGAGAAATTTGACATAACTATGTCATATAAGAATATGTGTCCCCCTATGAGAGAAATATCAATTATGAAATTTTTATTAGTTCATAAATATTTATGGCTAAAAAATTATAATTTATGTTTATAAAAACTATTAATCTAGTGATAAATGATGTGAATTCATCCCTTCCCTACAACATTTTGCTAGCGTATACAACTGTATAATTATAATATATGTATTTGATATTTCATGAATAAAATATATCAAGAAATCCTTGTATTTTATCATCCAAAATTATTTGAATCTAGTGGCAATGAATTAATAAGAGAGAGTAAAGGGAGTTTTTCTCATTTTGGTGAGGCATGCTTAACAAAATCACTATGATTCATTTGGTAATATGGGATGAAATATAAGGTGATAAGGAAAAATCTATATATAAATTATTCATTATGAATAACAATGAACAAGAACGATTTTAAAAAATAATTAAATAAATAAATAAATACCCTCCCAACCCCCATAATATAGGGATTAAGCAGAGGAAACCGTATCATTGAAAAAGGGCACTAATATTTTTTTGTGGGATATAGTTTGATGGTTTCCATACCAGAATATGGTTTAACTTTTATTAAATAATTATATTTATTTAATTAAATGTTTTTTGATTATATTTTATTGAATGAAATAATAAACTAATGTTAAAACCCTTGTTACAATGAAAAAACTATTACAATTATATTACAATTATTATTATTATTATTTACTATAAGTAACCACATTATGTATATTATATAAAATAGTAAAAACATAACTTATATGTAACAAATATATATGTTTCTTAATATTTTATTCTACCAATTAATAATAAAATTATTTCTATGACATTAATTAATTGAAAATAATTTAAATATTAGAATAATTATATTTACCATGATAAAATTATATAATGTGGTGAATAACTATAGAGACCCAAATCTTGAAGTACAAGGACGTTACATTACTTTTGCGGAATACTTAATATATAACAAACATAGACACATAAGGACTGTAATAGTTTAGTGTCTTTGGAAACTTGGAATATAATATTCTAAACCTTGTGAAAGATCTTCAATATCTCCCATAAAGATCTTCTTTTTTTCTTACCTAAAACCTTTCTTTATATCCTGGGGAAAATGAAACATATCAAGGGTGATCTCAAATGATCAGTAAGGGTAAGCATGGAGAAAATAAAACAAACCATATACATTATAACTTCAAAACATGAACATAATATTTAAACATCAAAATCTTGAGCAATGGCATAAAACATGGCAGTACGTAAGGCATAGATCATAATGGATCATAAATCATGATAAAATATCATGGGAATAAAGAATGTAATTGTGGAAAACCATTAATCACATGATATTATTTCCATAGTATCCAAGTCATTTCTACAAAGACTATCTTAGTGGACAAAGTCCCTTTCTAAATCGAGTTCACTCCTCGCTTCAGCCCTATATCACTGAACCATATTAACTTACCATTACAGCCATGTCTATCTCATGAGATATAAATATTTACCCAATGAATTGGAGGCAGATATAGGTCCCACCCATCTCATTATGAAATCATTCTTACTTGTGCCACAAAATAATCTTAAAACATCCATCATAACCCAAAGAATAAAATGGGTTTCATAAAAATCATCTCATCATCACATAATCCATATAAAACCAATGGATATCATTTCATCATAAGAAAAGTGAAACCATGTAAATCATATAGAAATTATACTTGAGACAGACACATATGAAATAATGTCATCTTAGATGTAAAATGGTTTTTATAAAACACTTTAAATTAATTCTTGAGGAAAATATCCTTTCTTCTTCAAAATCACTATCTTTTCAAAAAATGCCCTGAAATTTTAAAATAAAAGGATTTTGTTGAAAATAAAAATTAAATCATGTAGAGTAATAATCATGAAAATTAGGCTTTATGAAACCATAAAAATCCGTTCATGCCGTATAAGTTAAAAAACATTCTCCTCGTACTTTTGTCGGAAAAGTCAAAAAGTTCCTCGTATGGTAAACAAAAGAAAGTTTCCTTCCATAACACAATGTAAAAGTCAAAGATGGGTTAAAATGACTTTAAACATACATTGAAGAATATTAGACACTATTAAAAACATTTTTATGGACATGGATGAAAAATATAACCCCAGTAAATACAAACGAATAAACAATCTCGGATAAGAATGAGATTGGAATAATTATCCCTTACCTTAGGTCCGATATGCTTCGTACGTATCTGAAAATCCTGTATTATGATTTAAATAATGTCATTGAATTATTAAATAATCATATTCATAGTAATGATATCATATATGGTTCACTTATGACTTTATATTACCCGTTCTTTTGTAAGTTCCATGTTAAAGCAGCGTTCTGGGTAAAATCGTTTTATTTATCATACTTGTTTGGACTTATTGTTTTTGATATTATTATTAATTATATCTTGATTTAATTACTTCCAAAACGTAAATCATGATTTATATATCATATATATATTCATTATATATATATATATAATAGATATATAAATGAAATGAAATACATCGTTCATGGAGACGGTAGGCCGTACGTACACATGAACGATGTTTTCGTTTCCTTATTGAATTAAATGGAATTAAGTAAATGAAACATATATGTACATAAATCCAGTATCATTATTATGTAATATCAGTCATTATTATTTATTATATATACTTTATAATCATACTTGAATGGTTAATCATGGAAAATGAATCTCATCGCGTCATGGAGACGGTAGTCCGTACGTACGCACGAGCGATGATATCATTCCCATGATCATGGAATTATATTGAAGCATATGTATAATATTTAAGAATTAATATCACTTTAAAATAATCATATATAGTTACTTATTTACAACATTATACCAATCCAAGTAAGGTGATGGTCGAAAACAGATTATACCACGACGTGGAGACGGTATTTCGTACATACGCACACGCGGTGATTTCATTTTCCGTAGGATGGATATAAGGTGAAATATGGTTGTTTAATATTTATACTAACATAATTTTATATGAGTGATACGGATGTTATTACTTCATAATGAGACAACTAAAGAAGATGATGTAGAAGAAGAAATAAATTTGAAAGAATCGGTAACGGATATTACCTCTTCTTCAACACGCCTCTTTGAAACCTCCTCTTAGGGAACTAAAATTGGTCGTTGAAGAATAACATGACCTCTAGAATATTACTAGGGAAGTGGAGAAGATAAATTGGCAGGTTTTGGCCAAGCTTGAAGGCTCAAATTGTTGTAAGGATAATAGGGAGGAGATGCCCTTTTATAAGGGAGGAGAGGGGCACCTTAGGAAAAACTTAAAATATTATTTTATAATAAATCCAAATTCGGTTTTTAATAGCTCCAAATTGATATATTTATAGGATAAAGTGGTTATGGGTAAAAATCCTCTCAACCTATATATTTTAGATAGGTTTTGATCATTATATTAACCTTATCGTTTAGTTTTAACTCTTAGTTAATTAGATTGACATTTACCGTGTCACTTTTTATTTTTATATTATATAGTTAATAAACTTACCATATACATCCATGAGACCCCCAAGTGGTACATTAATGATACACCTATCATTATATAAGTATCTTTTCATAACCATAGATTTTTAGGAATATAATAACAATTAATAATATAATATTTGGTTTAAAAACTATTTTATGTCAATTTTGACACTATTTGGTAATTGATTTTTGTGAAACTCATACCAGCATTATTACTTATAAAAAAGTTAATTAAATAAATTATAACATGTCATATTAACCTATAAAATTAGTTTAATTCATAAAAAGTCTCAAAATACATTTATTTGTGTATTTATAACATCAATTATGTTAATATTTTATTAATAAGGTAATTACTGCATCGTCATTGTGTCATAAATAAATTAACTTATTTAATGTCTAGAAATTATAAATAAAATACCATTATGTAGGAAATATTTTTATCTTTCTAATGGATATTTATAGTCTAATTTATCTTATTTATAACCCTATATTAAAAATGATTTCGTTATTAAACATTGATTTTAACTATTTTAACCCTTCTTTAAATAAATTAATAATAAATGTCCAAATCTAATAAAAGTGGACCTGAATGGTCATATTTTATTCCTAAGGTTTTTTTTGGTCGAATTACACTTATACAATAGAATTAGGACATGTTTTAGGGTAATAATAATATCATTTTTACCCTTAATTACCCTATTTACTTTTAACCGTGGTAAATAAAAGTAAAAAGCTACTATTCACCAAAAATTATTTTCATCTCATTGAACCAAATCTTAGTTCTGGATATTAACCATGTCTCTAGGATTTTATAAATTACACTCACAGGAGTGGTAAAATTATGTTTTATGTAAGTTTGCAAAAAGCTCCTAAGAGGTAGGTAAAAGACGGTGAAAAGTTCAATAAAATTTTTATATATCGAAAATTATTATAAAATGACTCCAATGAATTACATTAAACATATATAAGTATTATGTATCAATTTTGACCTAAAATAAATTTAAATAATTATTTAAATAAAATGTCGGTTTTTAAATAGTAACCCAGTGTTTTCACTATTCATAAAAAATTGAATGTTTTTAGAAAAATACCAAATATTCACCCTAGGATAATTTCGATATTCAAATCCAAAAATGAAGTTCATTTTGAAAAATAAAATTTATAAAATTTCAAAAATTGGGGATTACTATTCATAATGGCTAGTTCATAATAATATTATAATAATATCTCTTTTAGTGAATCTCGGTATTGTATACTACACACACTATCGAGTAAGGTCTTGATTGCGTGTAATGCAAGCCATGTCGGGGATGCATGTAGTGAAATCACCGTTTGGTGTTGCGTATAACATAATCAAAACTTATTTCATTTATACATTAAACAACATCTATACTTATTATTGCGTAGAATAATTTCCACAAAACGAAATTGAAATTGTGTGTAACACGAGCCATAAATAGTGTTGCGTATACTTCAAGATAATATAGTGTTGCATATAGTACAAGATAAACTTGGTGTAGTGTATAATAGAATACATCAATGAAATTAAAGTAATATTTTTCATAAAATCTCTGGGTGTTACATTCTACCCCACTTAAAATGAATTTTGCCCTCAAAATTCATCGGGGGTTATAAATGGTTTACTACTTGAAAGTTTCTTTAATAGAAACCTACATCATAAAAAGGAATACGAAAACTTGACTTTAAAAACTAAAGTATGAAACATAACGGTTACCCAAATTAACTAATCACTGGGTTTCCACATATTACAACATAGGTGAAAATATGGATATGGAAGTGAAATATAACCATCAACTTCTGATGAAGAGTGGTAGAGGACATGGCTATAAAAAAGCCAACAATCACAAAGCCACAAATTTGTGATGATCTAAGGTACGATCCAATTCATCAGATATGAGAGCACTCAAACAAATTTTTTTGTTTTCAACATCATTTCCCTAAAGTTGAAGAATTGTCGAAGTAAATGAAATACTTACTTGATTTTGGTACAATCTCATAATTGTTCATTCCTTGAACAATTTCCAATTCATCTCTTAAAGAAATGAAGTTGTATTTGTCTTCTGTGAAGTGTTAGCAGATTATGTGATAGAATGATAGGTCATTCTATCTATTTCTATTGCAAAAAGTTTATCACAATTTATTAAATAATAGAGAAGTCCATCTATGATGAGATTAATCATATATGGTTTCTAAAATGGACTTATACTTCAGCTATCATAGTGCTTAATAAAATAAAACTACTTTCTACTAACCAGGGACTTCCTGTAGGCTAGTGGTAGGTGATAAAGTCATGTCGCACTTTGGTTGTGGGTTCGGTTCCCGCATCCTTGTCTGACGCGACGGGTTGTCGCCCGTCCTGCAGGTTTTCCTTTTTCTAAGACTACATTATTATAACATTAAATAAATAATATCTAAAATAGTTATAGCCTTAATCAATACTAACTTATGCCCAACGTAATCCATTCCAATCTTAAGGCCTATCCAAAATACTTTTGTCCAATCTTATAGTATAAAGAAAACGATTACTAGAAATTTCATCTACCAAACATGTGAATACCATCATTTATCCCCCATATAAGATATATCTTGTTGGTCACATTCCAAACATGTGAATACCTTAATCATGTATTCTCTTGAAAAATGAATACCCATTGAATCTTAGTGAAAACATGAAATCTGTCAAAAGTTAACTCTTTCCACATACCAAAATCCAAAAATTCTATATACTCAAACCATGATATAACTTTTTCCTTATACCAGTCATGAACTCATGAATACTGTCAAACATTTCATTTTTTCCTTATCCCTTCATTATGTGCATGTCATCTTCTTTCCAAAAATATCTCAATCACTTTCCATGGTTACCGGTACCATAAAATTATTGAAAACCACAATAGAACAATACATAAATATTCCAATATTCCATGATACTATATACAACATTATTTCGGAATCCCATTACATAAACACTTAATCATTCCACCACATCATTGTCAGATTCAACATCGCCAATAGTGATCGCATGTGACTTCCCTTTGTCCTTTTTCTTAAGTGGTTGGTCATGTCGATCATCATTAACCATTGGATTAGGGCATTGACTGGCATAATGTCCCATTTCATTGCACTTGAAGCACTGAAGTGTTTGTGGTGCGTTCTATGCAGTCTTTTCTTTATTCAAATCATTAGCAGCCCTTTTTTCATTACTTTGACACTCAACTGCTCGATGAACTTATTTTCAACACTTAAAACATTTTCTAGTCCCTTTAAGACAATCTTCACCATGATTCATTCCACACTTTGAGCATAAAGAAACATTCATCTTCTTTTCACCATTTCTCTGAGATTTCTCCTTGAACTCCATCTTTCATTTCATGTGAAAAACATGAGATGGATATGTAACACCAACTTCCATTTCTACCTTGATAGCACAATGAAAAATTTCTTCATAGCTACTGAATTCTCTTATAGCTAATTCCCTTCGAAGACTTGGTTTTAAGCCATTGAAGAATCGATCAACATTACTTTCAGGTTGGATGATAAATCCAGATGCATACCTTGAAAGCCTCATAAAATTCTCTTCGTATATACCAACAGATTCATCATCCTTTTGCATAAGCTCAAGGAAATCCCTTTCTATCTTTGTTCGAAGAATACTAGAGAAGTACTTATTGAAAAATAAGTTCTTGAACTCATCCCATTCCATGGATTCAATTTCATCTCAGGGCCTCGTATTATTAATTAGAGTCCACCATTGATCTGCTACACCTTCTAAATGGTAAATAGCCAGAATGAAATTTTCTTGTTCCGAACAGCGAAGTATGGAAAATATCTTTTCAATGGTACTAATCCGTTGTTCATCAACAAGTGGATCAGAAGAGCCACTGAATGAAGGTGGAAGTTTCCTCATGAAGGACTCAATAGAATATTGTTCCCTTATCTGCTCATTTGGAAGTCCAGAATGATTCATAGCTTGTGTATGTATAGCAATAATATTTTTCACTTCATCTCCTATAACATTGGTTTGTTCAGGAGGACAATCATTGAATTTTCAATTACATTGATCAACATGGTTCCTTCGGGTTCCAGCCATTGCCTAAAACCCAAAAAGAATAGTGTGAGAGGAAAAAATCATGCTAGGGAAAACAACATAACAAAGGGAGATTACCTTAGATATCTAACATCTTAGGATTAATTATAATATCATTTCCATAATTCTCAGACTATAACCTATACTTATACTTATCCTTCGGGACATCCCTAGACATACCGTAGAAATATCTCTAGGGATCTCACTAATGTTTTCGCATCCTAGTTTCCAAAGGTTAACTAAACCTTTCCTCTGATACCAACTTTAGAGACCCAAATCTTGACGGACATGGACATTACATTACTTTTTCAGAATAATTAATACATAACAAACACAGACACACAAGGACCGAAATAGTTTAGTGTCTTTGGAAACTCTGAATATAATCTTCTAATCTTGGTGAAAGATCTTCAACATCTCCTATAAAGATCATCCCTTTTTTTCTTACCTAAAACATTTCTTTATATCCCGGGGAAAAGAAAACATATAAAGGGTGAGATAAAATGCTTAGTAAGGTTAATAATGGATAGAATAAAACAAACCATATACTTTTGAAATACGAAACATGAACATAATATTTAAACATCAATATCTTGAGCAATGACATGAAACATGGCAGTACGTAAGGCATAGATCATAATGGATCATCAATAATGATAAAATAGAATGGGAATAAAGCATGTAATTTTGTAAAACCATTAAGCACATGATATGATTTCCATAGTAGCCAAGGCATTTCTGCCAAGACCATCTTAGTGGAGAAAGTCCCTTTCTAAATCGATTTCACTCCTCGTTTCAGTCCTGTATCACTGAACCAGATTAACTTATCATTCCAGCCATGTCTATCTCATGAGATATAAATATTTACCTAATTCATTGGAGGGAGATATATGTCCCACCCATCTCATAATGAAATCATTCTTACTTTTGCCACAAAATAAACTTAAAACATCCATCATAACCCAAAGAATATAATGGGTTTCATAAACATCATCCCATTATCAAATAATACATATAAAACAAATGGATATCATTTCATTATAAGAAACGTGAAACCATGTAAATCATAGAGACATTATACTTGAAACATAGACATATGAACTAATTTCTTCTTAGATGGAAAATGGTTTTTATAAAACACTTGAAATGAATTTTTGAAGAAAATATCCTTTCTTCTTCAAAATCATTTTGTTTTCACAAAATTCAATGAAATTTTAAAATAAAAGGATTTTTTTGAAAACAATAATTAAATATTATAGAGGAATAATAATGAAAATTAGGCGTTATGAAACCATAAAAATACGTTCCTTCAGTATAAGTTAAAAAAAAATTCTCCTAGTACTTTTGTCGGAAAAGTCAAAAAGTTCCTCATATGGTAAACAAAAGAAAGATTCCTTCCATAACACAATGTAAAAGTCAAATAGGGGTAATCATGACTTTAAAAATACATTGATTAATATTAAACACTTTATGAAAAACAATTTTATGGACATGGATGAAAAATATAACCCCAGTAAATACTTACGAATAGACAATCTCAGATAAGAATGAGATTGGAATAATTATCCTCTACCTTTGGTCTGATATGCTTTGTATGTATCTAAAACTCATTTATAATGATTTAAATAATGTCATTAACTTATTACAGAATCATAATCATTATTATGATATCATATCTGGTTCACTTTTGACTTTATATTACCCGTTCTTTTGTAAGTTCCATGTTAAAGCAGCGTTTTGGGTAAAATCGTTATATTTATCGTACATGTTTGGACTTTTTGTTATTGATATTATTATTAATTATATCTTGATTTAATTACTTCCATAATGTAAATCAGGATTTATATATCATATATTTATTCAGTATATGTATATATATAATATATATATAAATGAAATGAAATACACCGTTCATGGAGACGGTAGGCCGTACGTACGCATGAACGCTGTTTTCGTTTCCTTATTGAATTAAATGGAATTAAGTAAATGAAACATATATTTACATAAATCTAGTATAATTATTATGTAATATATTTCATGATTATTTATTATATATAATTTATAATCATACTTGAATGGTTAATCATGGAAAATGAATCTCATCGCGTCGTGGAGACGGTAGTCCGTACGTACGCACGAGCGATGATATCATTCCCATGGTCGTGGAATTTTATTGAAGCGTATTTATAATATTTAAGAATAAATATCACTTTATAATAATTATATATACTTAATTATTCACACCATTATACCCATCCAAGCAACGTGGTGGTCGAAAAGAGATTACACCACAGCGTGGAGACAGTATTCCGTACATACACACGCGCGGTGATTTCATTTTCCGTAGGAGGGATAGAAGGTGAAATATGGTTGTTTCGTATTTATAATTACATACTCTTATATTAGTGATACTTATGTTATTACCTCATAATGAAACAACTAAATAAGAGGAAGTAGAAGAAGAAATAAATTTGAAAGAATCAGTAACGGATATTACCTCTTCTTCGACACACCTCTTTGAAACCTCCACTTAGGGCACTAAAATTGGTCTTTGAAGAAGAAAAGGACCTCTATAATATTACTAGGGTAGTGGAGAAGAGAAATTGTTAGTGGTTGTCCGAGCTGGAAGGCTCAATGTGGTGTGAGGAGAAGAGGGAGGAGGTTCCCTTTTATAAGGGAGGAGAGGGGCAACTTAGGAAAAACTTAAAATATTATTTTATAATAAAGTCATATTCGTTTTTTAATTGCTCCAAATTGATTTAATTAGAAGATAAAGTGGGTATGGGACGAGATCCTCTCAACCAATATATTTTATATAGGTTTGAGTCGTTATATTAACCTTATCTTTTAGTTTTAACTCTTAGTTAATTAGATTGACATTTACCATGTCACTTTGTAATTTTATATTATATAGTTAATAAACATACCATATACATCCAATAGACCCCCCAAGTGGTCCATTAATGATACAATATCATGATATAAGTATATTGGCCGAACCTTAGATTTTTAGGAATATAATAACAATTAATAATATAATATTTGTTTTAAAAACTATTTTATGTCAATTTTTGCACTATTTGGTAATTGATTTTTGTGAAAATCATAACATGATTATTTCAAAAAAAGTTAATTAAATCAATACTAACATGTCATATTATCATATAAAATTATTTTAATTCATAAAAAGTTTCAAATTACATTTATTTGTGTATTTATAACATCAATTATGTTAATATTTCATTAATAAGGTAATTACTGTATCATCATTGTGTCATAAATAAATTACCATATTTAATGTCTAAAAATTATAAATAAAATACCATTTTATAGGAAATCGTTTTATCTTTATAATTAATATTTATAGTATAATTTATCTTATGTATAACACTATATTAAAAATGATTTAGTTATTAAACTTTGATTTTACTATTTTAACTCTTCTTTAAATAAATTAATAATAAATGTCCTAATCTAATCCAAGTGGACCTAAATGGTCATATTTTATTCCTAAGGTTGTTTCTGGTCGAATTACACTTATCCAATAGAATTAGGACATGTTTTAGTGTAATAATAATATCATTTTTACCCTTAATTACCCTATTTACTTTTAACCGTGGTAAATAAAAGTAAAAAGTTACTATTCACCAAAAAAAATTCATCTCATTGAAAAACATTTCAGTCCTTGATAGTAACCGTGTCTCTCGTATTTTCAAAATTCCACTCATAGAAGCGGTAAAATTATGTTTTATATAAGTTTGAAAAAAGCTCCTAGGAGGTAGGTAAAAGACGGTGAAAAGTTCAATATAATTTTTATATATCGAAAATTATTATAAAATGACTCCAATGAATTACATTGAACTTATATAGGTATTATGTAAAAATTTTGACCAAAAATAATTTTAAATAATTATTTAAATAAAAATTCGGTTTTTAAATAGTAACCCAGTGTTTTCACTATTCATCAAAAATTAAATGTTTTCAGAAAAATGCAAAAAATTCTCCGTAGGATAATTTCTATATTCTGAAACCAAAAATGAAGTCCATTTTGAAAAATAAAATTTATAAAATTTCAAAAAATGGGTATTATTATTCATAACAGCTAGTTCATAATAATATTATAATAATATCTCGTTTATTGAAACTCGGTATTGCATACCACACACACTATCGAGGAAGGTCTTGATTACGTGTGATGCAAGTCAAGTTAGGGTTGCGTGTAGTGAAAGCACTGTTTGGTGTTGCGTATATCATATTCAAAACTTATTTAATTTATAAATTAATCAAAATCTATACTTAATGTTGCGTAGAATAATTTACACAAAACGAACTTGAAATTTTTTTGTAACACGAGCCAACAATAGTGTTGCGTATACTGCAAGCTAATATGGTGTTGTGTATAGTACAAGATGAACATGGTGTAGTGTATAATTTAAGACATGAATGAAATTAAAATAATATTTTTCATAAAATCTTGAGGTGTTATAATAACAATTTTGTTATAAATTTATGTCATCAAGGAAAATTTTATTTAATTATATTGAATGTTTATTATTCAAATAATAACCCATGTCTAAAAATTTTGTATTTTAAAAAGTTTGAATATATTTTTAATAACGTGTAACGTAATGTTTTTAAATATTGATAAAATTTATTGAAAACACTTTTTAGTGGTAATAAATTTAAAATAATTCGATGATAAAATAATTTTTTAGAAAAAATTTCACTTTAAAAACATTTTTCCAAACATTATATATATTAATTTAAATGAAAATGTTCTCATACATATAAATATTAATGGGTTAAATGGAGACCATATTATGATTTTTTGAAATTATATAAGGTAATAATGGTCATCTAATATTTTTAGTAATATAATAATTAACATGACCAAATTTAAATAATGATTTATAAATTTGAAAATGTGTTAGTAATGTGTCATGATTTATTAATATTTAAACTTTACCTAACACCAAAGAGAATTATTTTTGAGTTCCTAAAATCACTACTTCATGTCTCATTCTATATTAATCCACGAGTTTTTCCTAACCCACCAAACCCACCTTACAAAAGATTTGATTTCATAATTATATAGTTCCTAATGCATTGAATTCCATGAAAATTATCATATATTTCACTACTAAAAGGAGATCACTCACACAAATTCACTAATCCCACTTCACTAAAAAATTACTCTATCATATTTTCCCATTTCCTTTACAACTTTAAATTATTATAACTTAGTTTATATGGTTCTAATAAGTCAACCCAATCATTACAAAGTTAAATTATGAAATAATGGGTCTCCTCTATTTTTATCCATATACTTATTTCATTATAATACCTCCGAGTATAAATCCATTTTGCATTAACATTTTTATAATCAATAAATTAATTTTAAATAGACTAATTATTGGTGATAATCTACAATAACCCCCCATTATTCTCATTCTATATTATTATTTTATATAAACATTATCCCGCTAAACTCATTAATTGACTTTTTATCTACATGTTTTGAATATACAAGCCTAATCACATAAATGTGTTTCTATAAAAAATATCTTATAAGGATTATTGATATTAAATGTAATCATAAATTGGTGAATAATATGGTTATGTTATTTATACATTATTATACAACATGGCCATGCTAGATGAAAATAAAATTATGGGATTTGATAAATAAATCACCATTCACTGTGTTATACTAAAACTTATTGAACCTTATAATTATATTTATTATCTTATCATCCATATTATGATATTATATTAAAAACTCTCTATCATTTATAGTTAATTTTCTTTATATCAATGTATTCTTATATAGATGGTCCATTTACAAAATTTTATTTTTAAATTGGAATTTTCATTATTTTAATGTGACTTCCTTTTCTATGTCCATTTTTTCCATTCAACCATTATATTACGTATTATTTTGAAATATATATAAAATTTTATCACATGAATCTTATATTTTTCAATACTTATTTTTAAATGGATACTTATCAACTATTAAAAAACATGTGGATATCATAAAAAATATTTTTTTTGATTTAAAATTATCTCGATTTCTACATATTATTTTTTACCTTCTAACCCAAATTTTATTATTCATTAAAATTATTCATTTAATAATATATACTGAATCATATATTTTCTAAATGTATCATTTAAATATATTTTGAAAATATTTAAAACTATATTTTCTAAGGAAAATAAAATGTGCATTAAAGAAACACATTTAATAAAAATTATATCAAATTTATTCCCAATATCTAAATGATTAACCCAAAATTGAGTTGGTCTTCATGATTAAACTTATTTCTTCACATACATTGTATTTAATTTTGTGAAAATTTTTGCTATTTTATTTTTCATTAATTGTGTTACAAAACTGGATTCCATTTTATAACATCATGAAACCCATTTTTCTATGGGTTATTTTAGTATGTGTTGACTGTTATTAAAATTGTACATACATATATGGATTTTGAATATATGGGACATATATTTATTTATAATTTATTTAGTAAATGATTAAATATATAATAAAGAATTAATTTTGCAATGGGAGGGCTTGCCGATAGGATTACAAAGGGTTGTTTTGATTGTTTCCATATTTAATAAAATTTATACCGTTGAAATATATGGTGGTTAGAGAGGGTCAAAATTATATGAAAACACTTTTTTATGATTATACCACATTATCCTCAACATCCTGCGTATGATTTTATATACTTATTTATTTATTTTCTCATTCCTTTGTAAACTTTATTATCATTTCATAATATATTTCAATCATTAATTATTATTGTTAACACTTATTGATTTATGTTATTCTAAATGAGATAATTTTAAAAAAAATTATTTTAGATAGATTTATGTTCTAATGATTATCTTATTTTATATTTTATCTCATTCATACCAATTTAGGTCATTCTATCTTTTATTTAACATCCCCATTATTTGAATATGTTATGCCTCATGGAATATCTATGTGGGGGTATAGTTTATAGGAAAATGTTCACAAAAATGTAAAATAATTATTTTTATGTTTCTGGTATCCAATACAATATTCTAATAGATCAATGGGTATTGTAGATAACTATTAGTTTTATTAATTAATCCAGGGTATCAATGTATAAATTATGTGTGTTTGTTAATTATTACATCACATGGTTTTGGAGAATGATTTGGTTATTTTATGAAAAATGATAATATTAAATTCTCACAACACTACGGATATGTTTAATATAACATTATTATATATATTTTAAATGTATGTATTATGTGTCTTTAAACAAATTTGCATATCTATTAAGATACATTCAACATGATGTGGGATATAGAACCATTCTGCCTATGGGTTATAATATTACAAAGGGAATGATGTATAATAACTAAAGCCAGAAAGGGTTTAGGACAATGGGGCTTAGATACACACCTTCAAATAAACTATTGAGTGTTACTATTTGGTTGATTAATATTCCCATTAATGAACTATTATGAGAGACTTATTTATTATAGTAATTATCATAATTATGAACAACCTAGTAGGTATAAAACCATTGAAAATCAACATCGACAATAATTTTTTTTGTTAATGATGAATTTAATAAATAAAATTTATTTATTTATTTTATTATTATGGTATTATAATTTTTACCTATATAAATTTATGTATCCTCAATGTGAACATTGATCAATCAAGGATATATAAGGAACCATAATAACCATGATAATTATTGAAACAATAGACTATGTGGATATTCTCTAAGTTGGATGGTAACTAGACTTAGTATCTAATTGAAATTAAAACCGAAATCTCTCATGATATGAATGATAACATAAATAATATTGATATCCAGAACTAACTAACATGGTAGAATATTTGGATCGTTTCATTTATGAATCAAACACCACAATAACTTAATGGACAATTATTCCATTTAATTAAATTGAAATGGAATAATGATTTAGAAAATATATTTTTGATCCTTTAAATATAACACCATGTCATGTTAATATTTTACTCACTATAATATATAAGGTAAGAATTAACAATGTTGGAATATAATTATGAATATAAATAAAAGTGGTGAATTTTATTCTATGGAAAAGGATGGTTTCATGTGAATTTTATTTACTAAATATTTCATTTAGACTCTTCATATTAAAATGGAATGATAATTATATAGATTGAAAGAAATGGAAGATGAGTAAGGTGGATAATATGAGGAAAACATCCAGAGACTAACAATGTATGCCTATGAATATATCTCTATACTAAAATAAAAATTTTACAATTCATTGGTGAATGAAAACATAGTCTATAGAAAAATTTACATTAAAGGGAACTGGAATAATATGGGGTAGTTTTATGATGATCTCTTATAGATGAAATATAAATTAGAGTTCTACCTGATTTTTTATAATAAAAAAGGAATATGGGGGGGTATAATGGAATCTTCAATGAAAACATCCAGGGGTTAAGAATGTATAACTAAACAAATGTAAATGATATGTAAGGAAACATAGTGGAAATTAACATAGAGGATATGAAATGTTTTCTAGATGTCATAGTAAAGGCCACTAATTTCATAAATAAGAATGTAATGGAAATATGTTAAAAAAATATTTATTAAAATAATTCCATATAATATTTTCAATACTCAATTCAATAAATAATCTTCCCTCAGTATGTGAATTATTGTAATCAATTACCTAAACCTAAACTTAATTAAGGAAATACTATATAGTATCATTCAAAAACCATGGTTCCATGAGAGGACGTAAAAAATAACTAAGGTAATGTTTGAAAACAATAAAAAGATGGTGAATAATGAACCTATCATAAACTATAGAATTGTGAATTCCTTATTTGATTCTTGTTCTTACCAATCATTCACAAATTATAATTTCTCTATAAATTTGGAATTCTTACATAAAAATATAAATATTGTTTTGTACAGGAAAACAAGAAGTGGTATGCTAATATCATCTATGTTTTCCTAAAAATCATGAAATGATAGTTTTCAAGAGGTACTTATAGAAAATTCGTGTCATCTTCCATAAATTTTTTTAAACTAATTAATTTCATGTAAATTATTTTCTTATATAAAGGTCATATATATAGTTTATAACGTGAAATATCATTTCTTTCCAAAAATATTATTATTATTTAGAATCAATGAAATAATGAACATGTAACTTCTGCAGCATAAAATTTTAAATAATGGGTCTTAATAACCATCAAAAAGTGTTTCAAATATCATATTAACAGTGGGAATTCATGTTCAATAACATACCTATTGTGGAGGAATATGCTAATGAATTTATGAGTCTTCCCCTAGATTTTCAGTTTTAGTTCTTTAATAAATTCAATATATGAGATTTATATATATCAATGTCTCTTTATAAAATTTATTATGTTAAACAAGATGAATTTGAGAATAAATTAAAATATAATATCATAAAAGGATTATCATTGATTACTTCTTTACAATGGAGTTCTCTAGTGTATATTTTAAAGAATAATGATGGATAAACACAACCTTGCATTAATTATCATGAGTCCAGAAAAAAAATATGATCAAACAAACTAATCCATCCATCCAAATATAAATTTATATTGGGACACTTGATGGGAAAGTTGGAAGCCAGAGTTCACAAAACAAGGACCACTACATACTGAAAGAACTCACAAAATTATTAAACACAAAACAATGATTATTTGATTCAGACACACTATATAATTCCCAATGCATATTCAAAGACATTAATCCTATAAACCATATTGATAACCCATTTTATCAATGTAAAGTTGATATATTATTTAAAAAAATCAACTTATGTTTTGGATTGTATCATGTGAGGGGAAAAGGGGAGGATAATCCAAACACTACATCCCTATAATGGTATGGACCCTTTAATTTATTATGAAACCCTTTGAAATTAAAAATTCTATAACTATCATTACGGATATAGTGAAGATATTATTTAGATAGCACATTGATAAATGTTATTGTCACACCCCGACCGCGGATGTCCGTAATTATTCTCTTTTCTTGGTCCCGATTTAAATTTTTCGGAGATTAATTACGTTGGTGGTTTCACGCCGGTGCACGGTTACCGCATCGTTAGCAGTGACCGTGCGTTCAGCCCGGGTGACAGTGCGTTCACCCGGCATTTTAAATATTATAATTTTTATGTTGGCATTTTATTATTATTACCATTTAATTTGTATTATCACTATTGTTGTATTTTTGCATATGTTTGTATAATAATGTATATATATAATATATGCTTATATATGTATATATGTATTATCTTTGAATTGTCTTATTAATTTAAATATTTGATCAAAATAATTATTGTTGGAATTAACTAATTTATTATTTATTATTATTATAAGATTTATTATTATTATTATAAGTTATATCATTATTATTATCGTTATCATTATAAAATTTCATTATTATTATTATAAAGTTTTAATATTAATATTATTATCATTAATTTTATTATAAGTTTTGTTATTATTTTATTATTATTAGTATTATAAGTTTTATTGTTATTATTATTATTATAAGTTTTATTAATATTAATATTAAAAGGTTTTATTACTATTATACACTTTATTATTATTATTATTATTATATATATATATATATAAACCTAAACTAAATCAAACCCTAACCCTACCCCTACTCCCGTAGCCGCCACCCTTTTCCCCCCTCTCTCTCTCCCCCCTTTCTCCTCCTTCTTTCCCGCGCCCGGCCGTTCCTCTCCCCCTGCACCTCGCCGATCCGCAGCCTCCCCTCCGCTGATCCGCCTCACCGCGCCCGCGCCAGACCGCCGCTTCCGGCCTCCCGGTATCCTCACCCCTCCCCCTGTGCCGACCTCCGGCTTCCGCCGCGCCCCGCACCCAGCCGCCTCCCTGGCTTCCGCCCCAGTGTCCCGCTTCACCCCCGTCCCGGCCCTGCCTCCTACCTCCAGCGTCCGCGGCCTCCCGCTCAGCAGCTCCTCTGCCGGCCTCTATCTCCGGCACATCCCGCCGGCATCCCGACCTATGTGCGCCTTGACCTCGCCGCCTCGCCCAGCTGCAGCCACCCCCGGCGTCCCCTCTACCTCGCCCAGCCGCCATCCCCTCTCCCTCACCTCACACACCCTCTCCGGCGTTCCGCCCCGCTCCCTGCATCCGGCTTCCCAGCGCCCCAGCCTCTCCCTCCCCTTTCCCTCTCCTGCGCGCAGCGCCGCACGCCGCCCTCCTCTGCTCCCGCGCCCGGCCTGCACCACCGGCCTCGCGCAGCACACCCCGCGGCCTGCCGACCTCCATCCGGCATCCGCGCCCCCCCCCCCCTCCACTGTAAGTTGTTTTTATTTTTATAACGTTTTGATATTTTCTTTTATCATGTTAATAATAATATTATTATTACATTATTATTATTATATTATTATAATTATAATTATTGACATTATTAGTATTATCATTATTATTAATAATATTAATATTATTATAATTATTATTATCATTATTGTTATAATTATTATTATTAATATTTTAATTATCATATTATTATTGTTATTATCATTTTATATTATTATTATTATTTTATTAATATTATTATATTATTATTATTCATTATTATTATTATTATTATTGTTATTATCATTTCATATTATTATTATTATTATTATTATTATTATTATGTTATTATTACTACATTATTATTATTATTATCATTATTATTATCATGTTATTAAGTTATTATTTTTATTATTATTGCTATATTATTATTATGATTATTTTTTTTATTATAATTACTATTATCCTATCATTTTTATATTATTATACTATAATTATGCTAAATAATCATTATTATTATCATTATATTATTATTATTGTGATTTTATCATTGTTATATTATTATGATGTTAATATCATTCTATTATTATTATTTTTATTATATTATTATAGTTATTATTGTATCATTATATTTTAACTATGTCATATTATGATTGTTATTATTATTTTCACATTATTATTACTCTGGCATTCACGTGTGCTTTGTTAGGGGCTTTCTTCATCAACTTATATTTGTTTTTGGTAGGTTTAGGATTTTAGGACCCGTGCAGGGTGTTTCCGAGAGAGCGCCATCGCTGCGCCTTGTTTCCGAGGTTCCGTCGTCTCCGCGCCTCAGTTTCAAGAGTGTTGGACTTTATCACGTGGCTTCAGACACACGTCGTGTCATCGCGCCTTGGTTCCAAGGTCGTTTTACCGCCGCGCTTGGATCTTGAGGTAGGTCTCCCTTTGCACTCGCCTTTAAATTTAGAATTTATTTATTCCTTGACTTTTTATTAAGTTTCAGTAAATTCAAAAGTATTATTAAGTAGTTATCTATATTTTGGTGATCTGCGGATGATAAAAGTTTTTTTAATTCTAGCGTTTCATTAAAAGCGTTTTCTTGGATTTAATTGGTGCTTCCATGGTAGTGTTGCTATATGGTTCTTCCTGAATAATGAAAGACATGTGGAATTGGGTTTTGAAATGTTTTGGCGTGTGTAAATTAGTAGATGTATTGTTTATGGAAAATGGTGTTTTCTTAGAACATTGATTATAGAAAACGTCGTGTGACCTTTGAACTTGTTTTGGAAACTTTATGTGTGGCTCTTGGTTGATGAAAGATGTTTTCCTTTGTTGCGCGAACAAAAGTTTGGATTTCATTTGGGAAATGGTGTTCCTTCAAAAAAATGATTAAAGGCCTGTTTGGATCTTGATAAAAGTGGGGTGCGTTTGGTGGTTGGAAAGTGACTCTACTTGTGAAACAAATGTGTTCCAGGTTTAAGATGCTGATTTGAGTTTCTTAAATAAATTTCTAAGTGCGTTTCCGGTTTTCAATGAAATGGCGTGTGTCATCTCTCTTTAAAAATTCTTTAGTCTTAAATGATCAAAATGTAAGTGACATGACGGCCCGGTTGGCACTTTATCAAATGTGAAGTGATTATATATATATATATGTACTTGTGAGGGCATTTCTACAGGGGGCCTTCCCTTCGAGGGTTATCGTGTAGCGATGTCCGTGTAAGGGGTTGACAAGTGCGGTGAGATGAGTCACGCGTGTGAGGGTCTCCCACTTACATAGTGTTACTAAAACCACTATGGGTTCCTGGGCGTCTTGTAGATTATCGAGTGACGGTTGCTTGCTAACCCTGATTAGACGGGTTGGTACCCCCTGGACTTGTGGACAGGCCAGGTGGGATGTGCCACTGGTTGGCTATTAGGGCGGCCAGTTGGTTATTGACTGTGGAGTATCATGCCGGCAGGTAGTCTGAACCCGAGTACGTCCAGGGGTTTTCTAGGGATGTTCAGGATCGCCCATGGTTATTGCTGATAACTTCTGGTTTATTTCTGCTTACACTTGGTTTTCCTTGCTTGTTTACCTTTTCTTGCACTTGTTTTCCCTACTTGTTTACTTTCAGTCATCCTTCACAGCCTATACTGTTAGACTTTGGAAAAATGGTTTTCAAATGAAAATGCTTTATTCTCTTTGGTTAAGATTTGAAAATGTAACACTTTGCTTTTTAGAATGAGTTTAAAACTGATGAAAGGGAACTAACTTTCAAAAAGGAATAAGGGAAATGTCTCGTGTTTGATTTTCAAGTAAAGCATTATGGAAACTTACTTTTATACATTAAATTTCAAACCTGGATTATGTAGATTCTTTATTTACTGGCAGTGCATTGGGTATTGTTGTGGGGCTCACCTACTGAGTACTTTTGTGCTCACGCCTATCTTTTACCATTTCAGTTGCAGGTTCCTTGTGTCCAGGTTTTCCTGGCTTGAGTCGCTCAGTGAGAGAGCGACGTTGGTTGTAGTTGGGAGGTGACCCGTGAGGTCACAAGGAGGTATGTCGTGGTATAGTTTGTTTATGTCTTTATTGTTTTTCAGTTTGTTTAATTCATATTCTTTCTTCCGATCCTGCTTCGAGTTGGGCTGAAATCGTTCCCAACGATTAAACTTTTAATGCCCGGCACTTGTTGCCATCCCGGGGGGATCAGGAACGCCCCTCGGGACTTGCCGCGGACCGGCTCAGGTGACCGGTTCAGGGTCGACCCGGGCTGGTTCGTGACAAAATGGTATCAGAGGGAGGTTCTTGTTATTTGGGTTGTCCGGTAGAAGGAGATTAGGACTATCGGAACTCGAGGGGTAGGTACGGGAAGAGCGTCGCGAACTCTTGCTCGCACTGATCCTCGAGTTACCAGGGGTAGTTCGGGAATTGTGTCCTTGTCTTTTCTAGTTTTTCTTGGATTGAGAGATGATAATGGTGGCAAGCCGGCGCTACATCGTGATTTCACATGGAGTAGTGACCCATGTGGAGTCCGAGTACAGGGTTTGAATTCCTCCTAGTGGTCGACGCTGACTTGGGACATGGACCACTACCATGTCGCCAGGTTGAGCGTGACTACTAGTCCCTCATTTCAGTGATTGATGCAAACTTGGATGCTGCTTTTGTTTTGGTCTGTGTAAGTACGTTGTTTGAAATGAAAAAGGGTTTTTGAAAATTGGACTGGTTTCTTTTAAAGGACTTTAAATGTATAAAATGGGTTTTAAAAACTGAGATCTCTTGATTTGAAAATCTGTTGTTTGCTTGGAATTGGTTAAGAATGATTTGGGATGAAACCCCGGGTCCTCTTTATGAACGTTCGCACATGTGTGAGAATGCATGGAAAAAAAATGCGTGTTGGTGCGAGTATTATTGGACAGTGTATGAAGACATGTGCAACGATTCATGGGATTACCTGGGTGTGTATTTGAAATTAATGGCTTGACCTTGTTTTCTAAATTGGTTTTAAAGGGGAAACGGTTTTGGAAAGTTTTTGGTTTGAAAGTGGATTGGTTTTGGAAAGTGATCTTGAAAAAGGGTGGTTTTGAAATCAAAAATGAAAAGGGAATTTTAAAGAGGAGATTTTATTTTGGGTTGTGTTGTATTTGATTGGTCCTTGTGCTGACTGTTTTTGATGAAGGTGCTTTTATTGATGTTTCTTCGATTTGATGTTGGTTTTGGCATTGTGTTTTATATGTCGCTCAGGAAATGCCGCCCAAAAAGGTCCCTAAGGATTCTGATAGGTCATGCCCAAATTTTGGTCCTCCTCAGACTTTGCCTATTCTCCATGGGGATCAGGGTCCGTTAGAGGCAGTGAAATGGCTCGAGGAAGTGGAGCATGTCTTTAGAATGTTGGGAAATCCCGATAATGTTAAGGTTCGTGCAATTATGAAGTTGTTCGAGGGTCCAGCTCTGGACCAGTGGAAGGTGGTTGCCCCACCATCGACGCAAGTTGAAATGACTTGGGATGTCTTTAGAATTGTTTTCATCCAATGGTTTGTACCTGAGGAAGTGAAGCTGGAGAAAAAGAGAGAGCTTGTGCATATTCAACAAGGTCAACGGACGGTGAAGGCATATGTTGACCATTTCAAGGAACTGATTCCCTTTTCTCTAGAGGTAGCGTCTCATGATCTCATGAAGGTCTCTCTTTTCACTGGGGGTCTTCGTCCAGAGATCAAGGAGCGATTCCTCCCTTCTAAAGACCTTTTTTTCGAGAAGCTGGTGGAGGAAGCTTTCTTGGCTGAGTTAGTTTCTGGTGTGCGGGTGGTTAATACTTCAGCGTCCCCTGTTGTTGTTCGTAAGAGTTCCCCCTCTGGTGAGGAAAAGGCACCAGAGATACCTGTTCCTAATGAGTTATCCCCTTTAGTCTCAGCTTCCAGTTCATCAGATCGTTCGATGGTATGCTTTCAGTGTGCTCGTTTCGGGCATTTAAAGTCGTCTTGTCGCAACCCTCCGAAGACGTGTCATCGTTGTGGTTGTCTGGGTCATCTGGAGAAGTTTTGCAAGAAGCGTCGCTTGAAGAGGAAGCTGTGATGGGAGAATGTCAGTACCTGACTGTGAGGCAGAAGATGCTTCAGCCATCAGAGCCCCAGCCACAAGTCTCGAGGTGAAGCTCGCGCACAGTCAGGAGTCCTCAGGGGTGTGAAGCCTTGGTCCAGGTTTTGTGTTCTGTGTTAGTAGTGGAACAATCAAGATCTTTTAGTACTTGTTTTTCTGCTGTTAAGCTTTGACGTTGTTGTATGTTCATTGTTTTACCATGGGGTTATCATGGACTTGTTCTATTATAATCCAAGTAGTCTGGTCTACGTGGATGTGTTGTTTCTGAATCGTGCGTATTTCGAAAGGTGTGTTTGACCCTCGTGTGGGTTGACCTTGTTTTAGATATGTTGTCGATGTGGTTACGTTTTGTGGACTTCGGTGGATCATGTCTCCAATTTGTTGTTGTTTAAATGTTTTTCTATGGGTTTTCCCCGGTGTTGAAGGTTGTTGACTCTAGTCGTGGGTTCAAGGTTTCGACGGAGGTGTAAATCTTATTGTGTTATAGGAGTTGGTTTGAATCAGTTGGGAGTTCCCGCATCGACCCCCCCCCCCCATTTTCCTACGGTTTTCTATTTAGATGGTCAACTTTCCTACACAAGTTGAGCTCTTGTGGTGGGGAGAACCCCTTCGTGTTCTCCCCTCAACCTCGGACCTCAGTTATCTCTTGAATCAGTCGAGTGTGACCGGTGCAGAGTAAGGTCATCCCCGAGATTCTCAGTTCTCTCTGTCTCCTTTAGTTCCGTTGGGGCATGGACTTAAATCTTGATCGACTTTTGGCCTGGTGACTTTCTGGGGGCAGAAAGTGTCTGTGGTGGGGAGAATTGTCACACCCCGACCGCGGATGTCCGTAATTATTCTCTTTTCTTGGTCCCGATTTAAATTTTTCGGAGATTAATTACGTTGGTGGTTTCACGCCGGTGCACGGTCACCGCATCGTTAGCAGTGACGGTGCGTTCAGCCCGGGTGACAGTGCGTTCACCCGACATTTTAAATATTATAATTTTTATGCTGGCATTTTATTATTATTACCATTTAATTTGTATTATCACTATTGTTGTATTTTTGCATATGTTTGTATAATAATGTATATATATAATATATGCTTATATATGTATATATGTATTATCTTTGAATTGTCTTATTAATTTAAATATTTGATCAAAATAATTATTGTTGGAATTAACTAATTTATTATTTATTATTATTATAAGATTTATTATTATTATTATAAGTTCTATCATTATTATTATCGTTATCATTATAAAATTTCATTATTGTTATTATTATAAAGTTTTAATATTAATATTATTATCATTAATTTTATTATAAGTTTTGTTATTATTTTATTATTATTAGTATTATAAGTTTTATTGTTATTATTATTATTATAAGTTTTATTAATATTAATATTAAAAGGTTTTATTACTATTATACACTTTATTATTATTATTATTATATATATATATATATATAAACCTAAACTAAATCAAACCCTAACCCTACCCCTACTCCCGTAGCCGCCACCCTTTTCCCCCCTCTCTCTCTCTCCCCTTTCTCCTCCTTCTTTCCCGCGCCCGGCCGTTCCTCTCCCCCTGCACCTCGCCGATCCGCAGCCTCCCCTCCGCTGATCCGCCTCACCGCGCCCGCGCCAGACCGCCGCTTCCGGCCTCCCGGTATCCTCACCCCTCCCCCTGTGCCGACCTCCGGCTTCCGCCGTGCCCCGCACCCAGCCGCCTCCCTGGCTTCCGCCCCAGCGTCCCGCTTCACCCCCGTCCCGGCCCTGCCTCCTACCTCCAGCGTCCGCGGCCTCCCGCTCTGCAGCTCCTCCGCCGGCCTCTATCTCCGGCACATCCCGCCGGCGTCCCGAACTATGTGCGCCTTGACCTCGCCGCCTCGCCCAGCCGCAGCCGCCCCCGGCGTCCCCTCTGCCTCGCCCAGCCGCCATCCCCTCTCCCTCACCTCACACACCCTCTCCGGCGTTCCGCCCCGCTCCCTGCACCCGGCTTCCCAGCGCCCCGGCCTCTCCCTCCCCTTTCCCTCTCCTGTGCGCAGCGCCGCACGCCGCCCTCCTCTGCTCTCGCGCCCGGCCTGCACCACCGGCCTCGCGCAGCACACCCCGCGGCCTGCCGACCTCCATCCGGCATCCGCACCCCCCCCCCCCCTCCGCTGTAAGTTGTTTTTATTTTTATAACGTTTTGATATTTTCTTTTATCATGTTAATAATAATATTATTATTACATTATTATTATTATATTATTATAATTATAATTATTGACATTATTAGTATTATCATTATTATTAATAATATTAATATTATTATAATTATTATTATCATTATTGTTATAATTATTATTATTAATATTTTAATTATCATATTATTATTGTTATTATCATTTTATATTATTATTATTATTTTATTAATATTATTATATTATTATTATTCATTATTATTATTATTGTTATTGTTATTATCATTTCATATTATTATTATTATTATTATTATTATTATGATGTTATTATTACTACATTATTATTATTATTATCATTATTATTATCATGTTATTAAGTTATTATTTTTATTATTATTGCTATATTATTATTATGATTATTATTATTTTTTATTATAATTACTATTATCCTATCATTTTTATATTATTATACTATAATTATGCTAAATAATCATTATTATTATCATTATATTATTATTATTGTGATTTTATCATTGTTATATTATTATGATGTTAATATCATTCTATTATTATTATTTTTATTATATTATTAATGTCATTATTGTATCATTATATTTTAACTATGTCATATTATGATTGTTATTATTATTTTCACATTATTATTACTCTGGCATTCACTTGTGCTTTGTTAGGAGCTTTCTTCATCAACTTATATTTGTTTTTGGTAGTTTTAGGATTTTAGGACCCGCGCAGGGCGTTTCCGAGAGAGCGCCATCGCTGCGCCTTGTTTCCGAGGTTCCGCCGTCTCCGCGCCTCAGTTTCGAGAGTGTTGGACTTTATCACGTGGCTTCGGACACACGTCGTGTCATCGCGCCTTGGTTCCAAGGTCGTTTTACTGCCGCGCTTGGATCTTGAGGTAGGTCTCCCTTTGCACTCGCCTTTAAATTTAGAATTTATTTATTCCTTGACTTTTTATTAAGTTTTAGTAAATTCAAAAGTATTATTAAGTAGTTATCTATAGTTTGGTGATCTGCTGATGATAAAAGTTGTTTTAATTCTAGCGTTTCATTAAAAGCGTTTTCTTGGATTTAATTGGTGCTTCCATGGTAGTGTTGCTAGATGGTTCTTCCTGAATAATGAAAGACATGTGGAATTGGGTTTTGAAATGTTTTGGCGTGTTTAAATTAGTAGATGTATTGTTTATGGAAAATGGTGTTTTCTTAGAACCTTGATTAGAGAAAACGTTGTGTGACCTTTGAACTTGTTTTGGAAACTTTATGTGTGGCTCTTGGTTGATGAAAGATGTTTTCCTTTGTTGCGCGAACAAAAGTTTGGATTTCATTTGGGAAATGGTGTTCCTTCAAAAAAATGATTAAAGGCCCGTTTGGCTCTTGATAAAAGTGGGGTGCGTTTGGTGGTTGGAAAGTGACTCTACTTGTGAAACAAATGTGTTCCAGGTTTAAGATGCTGATTTGAGTTTCTTAAATAAATTTCTAAGTGCGTTTCCGGTTTTCAATGAAATGGCGTGTGTTATCTCTCTTTAAAAATGCTTTAGTCTTAAATGATCAAAATGTAAGTGACATGACGGCCCGGTTGGCACTTTATCAAATGTGAAGTGATTATATATATATATATATATATATATATATATATATACGTACTTGTGAGGGCATTTCTACAGGGGGACTTCCCTTCGAGGGTTGTCGTGTAGCGATGTCCGTGTAAGGGGTTGACAAGTGCGGTGAGATGAGTCACGCGTGCGAGGGTCTCCCACTTACACAGTGTTACTAAAACCACTATGGGTTCCTGGGCGTCTTGTAGATTATCGAGTGACGGTTGCTTGCTAACCCTGATTAGACGGGTTGGTACCCCCTAGAGTTGTGGACAGGCCAGGTGGGATGTGCCACTGGTTGGCTATTAGGGCGGCCAGTTGGTTATTGACTGTGGAGTACCATGCCGGCAGGTAGTCTGAACCCGAGTACGTCCAGGGGTTTTCTAGGGATGTTCAGGATCTCCCATGGTTATTGCTGATAACTTCTGGTTTATTTCTACTTACACTTGGTTTTCCTTTCTTGTTTACCTTTTCTTTCACTTGTTTTCCCTACTTGTTTACTTTCAGTCATCCTTCACAGCCTATACTGTTAGACTTTGTTAAAATGGTTTTCAAATGAAAATGCTTTATTCTCTTTGGGTAAGATTTGAAAATGTAACACTTTGCTTTTTAGAATGAGTTTAAAACTGATGAAAGGGAACTAACTTTCAAAAAGGAATAAGGGAAATGTCTCGTGTTTGATTTTCAAGTAAAGCATTATGGAAACTTACTTTTATACATTAAAGTTCAAACCTGGATTATGTAGATTCTTTATTTACTGGCAGTGCATTGGGTATTGTTGTGGGGCTCACCTACTGAGTACTTTTGTGCTCACGCCTATCTTTTACCATTTCAGTTGCAGGTTCCTTGTGTCCAGGTTTTCCTGGCTTGAGTCACTCAGTGAGAGAGCGACGTTGGTTGTAGTTGGGAGGTGACCCGTGAGGTCACAAGGAGGTATGTCGTGGTATAGTTTGTTTTTGTCTTTATTGTTTTTCAGTTTGTTTAATTCATATTCTTTCTTCCGATCCTGCTTCGAGTTGGGCTGAAATCGTTCCCAACGATTAAACTTTTAATGTCCGGCACTTGTTGTCATCCCGGGGGGATCGGGAACGCCCCACGGGACTTGCCGCGGACCGGCTCAGGTGACCGGTTCAGGGTCGACCCGGGCTGGTTCGTGACAGTTATATTTTCAATATAAAAGATATTATCATATATTCAATGAGAAACTATTATCATGAAAATCAAGAGTAAATTATTTTCAAGACAATGGTTATAGAGAAAATATATTATATAATTACACATTTTTAATTCTAGTTGTAGAATATATAATCCATCGATGAGGCATTCCAATAAAATGGAATATTACTCAATCTATCATAGATAAATTTTTTTCTGTAAATGTATTTGGAAAATTCGAATAACTAATATTTGTTATTTTCCGAGGTTCATATGATATTAATAAAGTTTTTACCAAAAATTTTCAATAATATAAAATACACTAAATAGTTTGATACAAAATTGAGTTAGGTTCCATTAGACGGAGGAATAAGAATAATGTTTTATACAAATAAATAAGTGGTTGTTCACTACAAATTCACCTACATAACATGTAGAATGAGTGGTTTGAAAAACTCATTTCTGATATAAAATGTTTTCTGGATTCATCTTCATTAAAAATTATTGTGTTATTTCTTCTATTTCACAACAATCAATGATTCATGAGTAAAATTACCCAACACATTATTTTAGGATCACAAAATAGGTCATTACATTATATAATAAAAGAAATTCTTCCAATAGTGAAAGCTTTGTTATATATATATCAATCATAAGATCATGTAATATATATTCACATATAGAGTATTAATATTCACAATAAAATATGGAGGAAATTGATAAAATATAATTACCTCTCAATACATTACCATCAATGGAAGAAAATTAATCTTGGTAATGAACTATTTAGGAAAGGCCATACTACCCTATCAATGATGAGGATTGAAAAATAAGACAAAAAACACTTATATTATTAGACTATTTATCTTAAAGTCAAAATAAGTGGAGATAAATCGTATAACTCCCAACTAAGTTACCATCCATTCAATCATGTAATGATCGAATAAGCATAAAATGATTATGGGTAGGTGTAAAAAATGTTTGAAAATTATACAAAGTCTATATATGAAAATGAAGGAGTTATGAAGTTATTAACAAGGATATTTTTCCCATAATATATATATGATTAAAAATATTTTTTTTGTTTCATGTTCCTATTCACTGTATATGCATTCTAGAAACATAAAGATTCATAAAAATCTAATTTAAAACATCATCTAGAATGAAAAAAGGGTTATATTAATGAGAATATGTCATGATTCATGGTATTATAAAAATATATCTATGAATGAAATTATTAATAAGGTTTATTGAAGGAATTACCCATACCATTTTGGAAATGGAAAAACATAGATATGGATTTCATTGCCGAACACACCAAATTATCTGATGGAAATAATTATATTTTTGTTGTAGTAAATTTACTTAATAGTAAATGAATTTTATTTTAATTAATGAATATTTTTACCATGAAGAACACCAAAACATATATATAAAATACGTGGTGATGTTTAATTGAGTACAAAAATCTTTTTCATTTTATAATTATTTGAGGTTTATCTCATTTTTTTGATCAATATATATAATGAAATTTTGACAAACCCATGTTTTAAAACTTCTTATCATCATCATAAAAATATTCATTCAGATATAAAAATTTGAACTCAAATTGTTATTTTGAGATCTTGTCCATATTTTTCCAAGGATATTCAGATCAACAACACCCTGTATAAGGTTCTCATATAAAAGAAACTTCCATTTTATAATTTAGATGCAACCATATAGGGAACATTTATAGAAGTGATCTAAGACTCATACATTGTTGGAAGAAGCCGGAGTGACAAATGTTTCAATGTAAGTCCTTTTTTGAAATAATATTGAGTGATTAAACCATTCATAGTATATGATGTATCACATCGTCAATTTATGATTTATCCAGATCAAACTCAAATACATATAGAATTTGATGTTGGTGACCATGTGATACTTCAAAATTCTAAATAACAACATGTTGTGATATTTGGAAATAATGTTATTATGAACCCTAGATATATTAGTCAATTCAAGACCATTTAACATGATAAAATAATATCCTAGCATATATTTCTATCTCCATAAGTGACATATTTCATTGATGTGTTCCATGTATCTATTTCGAGGAAGTGCATAAAATATTTAGGACATATATTGAGATTTCAAATATTTAAACATGGAATGGTCATTCCTTCAAAAAACAACCTATGGAATTAGTCGAGCGACAAGACCAAGATTCATTGAATGAAAACCACCCAATTTGTGGGTGTTCTATTATTGAATCATAATTTGTAGGATTCAAATTGGATCTTAAGGAATTTCTGAGAGAGAAGTACCATTAATAATTTTTATCCGTGTAATTATATTTAATTGAAAAAAATATTCAAGGTGTTATTGAATAAAATGAACTTGGATCTCAATAATTAAATTTCCTTAAATAAATTATATGTGTGTATCTTGACAGGAATATGATAATTTTTTTTACCTTGATATGTTTATTGTAGTTATATTATAATGGTTAGGATTATTTGTATCACCTAATGTAATCACATTTATAATAATAAATGAATGGGTAAAAATATGATTTTCATTTTATTATTATAAAATATATATTTTTTTAAAATTGATTGATTATATTTGAATTAATATATTTTTACAACATTTAGTAATTGAATCAGAAAATAAGATTATAATTTTTTTAATATTCATTAAAAAATTTACGTATTGCGCATAATCTCTTATTAGGAATAAATATTCATAATAAGGTAAATATTTTTCTACAGTAAAACATATATATTTCAGAGAATAAAAATTTTAATTTTTTTTAAAATGTATAAACAAAATTTTATATCAATATATTTTAATTAATATTTATAATATATTACAAAAACATATATTCATGTAAATGATATCTTGTGTAATTTTTAATCAACTTCAAATATTTTTATGATCATTAACTATTGAAAATTTATTTTAACAAGAAATAAATTAACACATTAAACATCTAAATGTAAATGATAATTTTATCATAATTTAGTTTTTAATTTGGTTAACTTGATCCCAAATTATGATCCATCACATTCCAATATCAGAAGAAGGATTATTTTATAATCATTAAATTAAAATAATTGCCAATATGAGTTTTTAAGCATGATTTATGTGTGTAAAAATGGGTAAGTATAGTGTCTTTATTTTTTTTATAATTAAATGGTCACGTACACCTCATTGAAATAATCATTACATACTGATTTCATAAAATTATTTTTAGTATATAGTGTTTCCAAATAATTCACAAAACTCACCAAACCTTCCCAACACCTAATTTTATTCAATTTTTACCCCTTAAGAAAGAAAAATATCCCATTAATAAACCAATGTTTCCCTATAATTAGAGCTCAATTCCACTCATTCTCACACCCCACTCCACTTAAAAATCATTTTCCATGTATATCCCTTTTATCTAACTACATAATTATATTTCATGGATTTATTGGGTTCTACGAATTCCTACCAAGCCTCAAAATTTTTCTTAACAAAATAATTGTTCTACACCTCCTATATATGATTGAATTACATATTATATTTAAATTATTTTTCTATCAATTGATTATTATATAAAATGATAATAATAAATTAGTAATTTCATAATATTTCCCGTTATAAGAGAGGCTACCCTACCCACTCATTAAACATATGTTATCAAATAAATTTATAGAAATTATGCTTTGAAAATCATTCCTTGATTTTATTTCCACCGTTGTGAGTAAAAAAAATATCATAAAAGGGGGTCCATTTAATTTAATATTATATATGGTTATAGACATGATGTCTATTAATATATAAGGTACTTATGAAGATATGTTTTTTATATTGGATCTAAGAGAATGATTGAGTTAATAAAAACAGATGTAACTTATTTTGAAAACATAATTTTATTCCATTGATTTATATACCTTATTATTATAAAATACAAATAAAAGTTGTTTTTAACCATTCTTATATTGATATTATATGATGAAAACTCCCTTGTTTCTTGGAAATTATTGTATATTTTCATATCATCTTCCATAATGATGTTGTTTATAAAATTTTTGATTGAAATGAATATTTTACATATTGTATTTGGAATATTTCATTCCCATACAAATATTTTTCCTATAAAACAATTAATTTCTTCTTGTTTTAAAATATATTATATTTGATATAATATTACCATAATATTTCTCAATAATTAATTTTAAAGGGATTTTTTCCCAAACCAAAAACAGATTTTTTTTTCTTGATAAAATTATAAATAAAATTATATAAATGAATTTGAATTTCAGGATCTTATACATTCTCTTCAAAGACAAATTTTTCATATACACACAAATTATTCATTAAAAATAATTTCATGAAATTTTTTTAGTCTCAAAATGAATAATTTTTTATATTGTTTTATGAATGGTTTCTGTAAAAGAAACTATAACAGCTTCAATGAAATACTATTCATATTGTTTTTCTTGAAATTTAATAACACTCTCTAAATAATCTTGCTACAACTATTTTTATATTTATGATTCACATTATATATTCTCCTATATGGAATTTCATTTCACTGATATATTTTGGTATTATTTTTTAATAATAATTTATGATATTCAATTTTATAATTGCAATAATCACATTTTTTATTAAATGGATTATTTTAGGATTTGATGTGTATTTTTCATGTGGTAGATAGATATATGGATTGTGAGACTAGTGGGACTAATAACCCAATAAAATACATTGGGTAATGGAATATATGTATTTGGATATTTATGTTATATTAACATGTTAGTGAGTATATAGTTTTCTAATGGGAGAGTGTGACAGTGTTCACTATTACTCACTATTTTAAATTTGAATAATATGATGGGTCGTTTGGTTTACAATGATAATAAATCCATAATTTATTATTTTTTCCTTTTATATAATTTTTTCTATAGTCATGTTATATTCTATATGATTTAATTTCACATACCACAGTAAATGTTTTTTATTATTTGAGTTTACATGGAAATATTTCATACTTATGGTTAATAATTATTGAATTGTGTTCAATTAAATAATATTATTTAGCTTAATCATGTTTCCTTAATGATTTATGATCTAACAGTTATTTACATTGATATGTTATACCATACTAAGCATTCGGTTCCCACCCTTATTAAGTTTCCCCTTACCCTGGATTTGATGATGATTATATCTCACATAACGTAGAAGAGATGTTTTAGTTTTTGGAGAAAAATTAATAGAATAAAAAATATGTTTTATTAGTTTTATAATATCCAAAATAGTAAATTATTATTACAATGGGTTATGTGACTATTTGTTAAATGTATTAAATAAAATATGGTATTATTGTATTATTTATAAATTTATCTATATGATGGAACCAATATGAGGTATATTATTATTGATAATTTTTCCTCACAATAGTCATATCAACATCACTCATAGTGTTCCAAAAATTGGGTTCTAATGGGTGTTTTATGCATAAAAAATCAATTTCACATATTCAAGATCAATTATATTTTCTAAGATATTTCAAGAATTAAGAATAGGAGAAAACTCAATAATAATGGTAAATAAAATCTACTATGACCTCTATTTGGATTCAGTTGAATATTTTTTTTTAATTAATTGCACTTTATTTTAATATTTAATCTTCTTATTACACCAATATCTAAAAAGAATAGGTTACTGTAAATAATTTATTTTTCTCAGGACTACATTTTTTTTCAAAATTCATATATCTCACATATCTCATTAGATTAAAGAAAACTAATATTTCATTCTCGAATCTATTATGATATCATTAAAACCATGTTGTATTTTTTTTCTCCACAATTTTGGTATATTCATAAAATTTTTATTTTAACTATGTTGAAATATCAGAATATTATAAATTAAATAAACCATTTTGTAATAAACATGCATATATTTTAATCCCACATAGAAACCAATTATTTCTTCATCAATTTTTTTTTTAAAATCATATATCATTCATCAAGTTATTCACTCCATTGATTCCATGTTTATTAGATAACTTAATCATATTCCCAATAATAATTATGATTTGGATTGAAATTTATCTCTATAAATAAATAATAATAGGATATTAACCATGCATATTTACATATTGAAGTTTATTGAAGATTTTTAAATGATGTTAAATCTACCAAGATCATCAATTTCATATAAGGGATCATAAAAAATGCAATGGAATTACTTATGAAAAACTATAATCCAACATGAGTCTAAGATTAGTGTATAAATCATTATAACTACACATGAATATGATATTGAATATTAAAATAATTTTTATGAATTGGACCTTAAATAATCCTTTTTCACATTTTTATAATTCAAATGAAACTTACTCAATTTCCTATGAACATTCCTAAAAATATTCTTTGGATAATAATTAAATGAATAAGATCATTTTATTATATCATCTTCATAATATATCCATATTTTGTAGGTTCATGTGCACTATGATGCACAATTAACACTCTAGGGACCTCAATCATCATTTTTGAATAAATAATTACAAACATAATAAATAATATATATACAAACACTCACAAGTGTGTTCTAGAACACACCATTAGATTATAAATAAACAAGGTAAATTCTAATTTATAGTCCATTTCATGCCTTTATTTTCCTATTTCATTATTTGAATTCTCTTTTTCCTCCACAATACAAAAATTAAAATGTGCTAGAAAAATCATGGGATTTACGAGGTTTTATTCAATTCAATTATTAAAAACACATAGACATTAAATTATGTGTCAAAAATATCATCCTTATACATTTCCAATGATGTTTCATACAATTATCATTATTTTATTTTATTTTTCAACCATAATTCTTCCCTTGAGCATATAAAATATTTTATATTCTATAAATATCTAATTGATCATATCATTTTTTATGATTGTAAGAATAATTTTAAATAATTGGTTTATATTTCTATTCAAATTACTATAATGATTTAATGGATTCAATCCATAGTTTTGATTCCACGATATTTATATTTATAGAAACTTTTTTAACTACTAGAAATATTATTTTATTATTTTCCATTATATTTTAGTGATAATTTTAATGCTTATAATTCATGATTTACATTCAAATTTCTATAGATAACTTTTATTTTACCTTTAAATTGAAATCCATTACTATTATAACATCACTATACATAAATATTTTGATTTTTTCATTCTCTATTGTCTTAAAATCCTTTAAATATATATACATTTGATATTAAATAAGTATTTAGATTTTATGATATTCCTCAAATTCAGATTTTGAAAATCCTCATTTTAAAACATTACAATAATGTAATTCATCACATACATGTAGTAGACTCATTTATATATCACCAGTAATGGAGTTTCATACCACCATATTAGACTTATTATCTAGCATGGACTAGAACAATATGTTTTAATTTATTCTTAATATATTCGTATTACAGTTATCACTTATATTTAAAAATTATAAAAAAAATTAAATTATAATTAAATTTCTATATGACTAAAATTATGAAAGAGTGTTATTTATCTAAAAATTGTATTTTTTGACATTAATTATGGATAATTTTTTTACAACGCCCAATAATTAAATTTTCTAGAAAGAAAATTGTGTTAAAAAGTCATATAATATTAATGAATGAATAAAACAGTATACACATATATAAATCGTTGATGGACGTTTTTTACAATGATAAATCTTAAGAGTGTGATAATCATGGTGTAACCAATATAGTTAAATGGAAACCGTTTTTATAACTAATCCCCTAATACCTATGACGATATTAACCTATATGAATCTACAATAATTATTAGTATCTATCTCTTGATTACAATATTTTTTTAACATCATTCAATCGCAACACAACCATGTAAAATGATATTAAATAAGATACATGTTATTTAACTAGTTCATCCAATGGGTATTTTTTTAAGGCATATAGACATAATATTATAATTTTGTATAGATTTATATCTTCTCAACATTTCCAAAAATATATCCTCTCTTTTATTCATACCAAATTTCACCTCTTATATATACAATATATATCTCCGTTTACAATTCACCACTACTATTGATGTGTATATATATTAAAAAATTCCTTTCGAAAAGATCCAACTGTGTTGGAAACATTTTTCATTTCACATCGAAATATTATCTACATAAATATGAATTATTATTTTATCACCCTGATAATTATATATTTATAGAAATTATTTCTCTACCATGGATCCATTTCCTCAACTAAATTCTTTTCAATATTAATTCCCCACTAATCCCAACAGTTATCATTATGGACATAATATATTAATATATTTCAAAATAAAAAATTATTTTATATTTCATGTCTATTATGTGTATAGTGAGTCTACATTTTCAAATTATAGAACATAATTTATGAACAATACTATTTTAACCACTACCATAATTGGTATAAACATATGTTCCCATGATCTACATATCCCACAATGTTAGTATGTTTAACCATGAATCCTTAAAATTGTATTTTTTCCATTTTTTCATATTTCATATTAAAGAATTTATAATTAAATCTAATAAAATTCATCACATAGTATACATACCAATCTATTATATTATTTTATTCAATTAATAGTGAAAAAAATAAAAATCATTTTTCTTTGTACCTTCAAAATGGTATCTTTTAATAAATTTATGATCCAAAAATAATTTATATATTTCATAGATTCCTCATTATATATACATGGACTCATGATTATATTAGATAAATAAATTTTTTCATAAGCAATCTATATGTTTTCATCATCGAATTATATTTCTCTACAACATTATCATGTAATAATCAATTATATATTTATATTTATACCTATTAATGATTTTCTCTTATTCATATATACTAACACTCCCAATTATTTGAACAATATTTAAATGGGATATGTTGTAAAAATATAGTAATATTTGTCACTTTATTAAAACATATAATATTTTTACATGTGGATTATGAAAATATGACTATATATATATTGAAATTAAAATTATACATACTATACTACCCTTATATTATTTAATCCCCACATGTAATAACTGTTGTATAAATATCCATTCAATGTGATTAATCATAACATTCACTATGATATCCATTAATTGTTTTCCATGACAATCAATTGTCGATATGAGTTTTTTGTATTTGTTTTTATCATTCCATATGACCCAGAATGTTACCTAATATAATTAAAATATCAATTTTGATATATATTTTTCAAATTTTTTAATTTTACTTAATTAAATAATTTTAATAAAATATTTCAGGGATAACTCCTGGCAGTTTAATGAGATATACATCATAGTCATATTATTAACTATAACAACATTATATAACTTTCAAAAATCAGTCAATAAATATAATTGTGAAATAAAATTACTTTGATATGCCTTATCAATTGTGACACTTTTTTACAATTTCCATTCCCATATCAATCACTACACCACAACACTACTAAACTGACATGATTACATAAGAGTTGTTGATCTCAATGATTCAATCAACTTCTTAGTGTTTTGAATAAAATTACGGAATCTAATTTATCCTTATTTAATTCATTTTTTCCAACTCTAATTCTCTAAGAAACTAATGTGATGAACCAAATAAAACCTTAGACAACATGGACCAAACACATGAAAATATATTCCCATGTATATTTTAATTATTCATGATTTTCCTTCAGTCTATGTAACATATTCTCATATTTATATCTATATTTCACCTATCATATTTTCTTATACATTAACTATAATTTTTATATGAAATTATGTATATAAAACATATATTAGACCATTTTATATCCATGTTTAGATCTTATAGCTCTTATTGTATACTAAAATAAAATTCAGTCATGGATAAGGTTATTTATAGTTTCATTGAATGATCCATTATATGAGATATAATATATTCAAGGTATATATTGTGATATACATCTTATTTTAGATCATTTATCTCATTGACTTATATCTACATATAATTACAAATTCTCACCTCCAGTGATATACCTCATGTACACTACCACATACTTAAACTTTTGTAACAATCCTTACATATTAATCAAGAAACCTCAAGATTCTACCAAATAATCACTTAATGTTAAAATCATATTCATAATGATTAAAAACCAGATTTCAATCCTTGAATTCTATATACACCTTACCATTTATTCTATTTTTTTCAATAATGTCATATGTAAGTCAATGTATATCTTCTATACAGGAAAAATAATGTTATAACAAACCATTTATAATATACTATAATTATTATATAGTTATTTTATTCAACTACAGTGATAATAATATATACTCACACATATCATCAAAAAGAATTATGCAATATCTCATTAAATAACTTTTTGTATTTCATATCATATTTTCTAAAATGATTATTATCGTTACTCCATTGGGTTCTATGAATAATAAATTTACTTTTCTAATTTAGCATCTCCACTCATATTCTATAATTTCATCTTAGAAAATAAATTTTCATTGTCATTATAATTCAGTTTCTTTTCATAGGATAATCATTTCATTGTATGGATAATTTATAATCCATTGATTATCTATTTCATTAATATAATGAAATATTGGCATATAATCAAGAATAATATAGATATTAATAAAATAAAAATATGATAAATAAATTATTTATATCTAATATTATCTTTTACAATAATATTAATGTTCCATTTATGTCTCTCCATATAATTAAAAAGCTAAATAAAACTTTTTATTCATCTGATAGACAATCAAATGTGGCCAATGAAAATGTGATGTATCAAAATTCACTAGATTCAATAATTACAATTATAACAAAACCATTATTCTGAAAATATTTTAATGTCATTGAGTATGAAATATATGATATTTATAAATTATATTTTCTAATTAATATTTCAAAATAATAACCTAAAACCTCATTCATAGAGTAGATAAGCTTACCATCATTGAACATTGTACTATAACATATTTCCACAATAAAAATAATAATTGTATCCTTCATGTCAATATGTCTCTATAGGTTAAATTTTATTAATTCTCAATAAATACACAATATCACCCATAGAAAACATTAAATTAAATTAGGAACTGTGGGTGAAAAAAATACATCAACATCATTTCCATATTTATTTTCCAAAAATATGAATATATATCAAGATTCACTTTTCATACATGTATATCCGTGGAAGTATATTATATATTACCCATATAACTAGTCCTACACATTTTATAATTCCTAAATCTCTGTAAGAATTATATTAATCTATAGATAATGAATGGTAATGGTTATTATATTATTTTGAAAATAATAATATTAATAATAAATTTTATTATATTTAACATAAACTACCTAGTTTTTACATTTCCCTTAATAATTTTTTTATATATATTCCATGATTATTTATTTGTATTAACTAGAAAGTTATATTATTGTTTAAATATAGAAATTAAAGGAATGTACATTGTGAAATTAAATAAACACAACTAATTATATTATATTGAGAGGCATCACACTTAATATAAATATTTAGTGAATTATTTTATTGTCAAAATTATCATAATTAATAATAATATGTATAAATATTTTTCTATATTACACTAATAGAATCCATTTATCCATATATATTCATTATATAATATCATTTTCATCTACTCGAATTTCCTTTATGATATCATGTAGCTCTATTAATTTGTTGTCACTCCATTATTCATAAAAATTAAAATTAATTATTGGGAATATATATAACAATTTTTTATTTTTGGAAATAAATTTTTATCAAAATTAACCAATCTCAAAAATAAATTAAAAATATTGTTATTTTTAATTTCAAAAACTATTTTTATTTTCATAGAATGACCTAAATCATTGTATACAATTAAATTGAAATATAGAGAAATGTAACTCATATTTTTGATTCAATCACTAGATATGTTTATAGGTTTCTATTGTTTAGTTGAGAATTCATTAATCAGGTAAATTTAATTTTTAATTTACCATTATTAAAAATAATATGGCAAAAATGAGTAATAGTATTGTAATCATGGACATATAATTTAAAAAGGTTCATTTCTGTGTTGGCTGCAAAATTAATGAAATCTTTGAACACATTCTAAAACAAATTAATTGATAAAATAAATTAATCAAATTTTTTCTTATAATATATCATTTAAGATTATAATGTTAATCATTTGTTTCTCAATGGTTTCAATTTTATGAAATAAAACATCACGGATAATAAAAATGTACTGATGAAACAATATTATTAAAAAAAATTGTTATATTCGTTATTATTAATAAAATAGTCAAACAAAACAGTATATATTTAAATATATACATAATGACTATTGTAAAAATTAATCGATATATATATATAAAATAAATATCATTTTATTCATCGTTAACTCTATAATAAATATAGGTCAATTGAAAACCCAAAAGTTTGATAATGAAATTGAAGAAAATAGAAAATCAAATGGATCTCATATTAAAATATTATATATAAAATAAAATAAAAGTATCACTTAAAATACATACCTCATTGTGTAACATTTTCCAATATGAAATTTCAAGGTTCATGGAAATCCCATAATAGAAACCCATGTACTCCATCCTCTAAAGGTATATATAAATAAATATTATCATAAAAAATGTTTCAAATTTAATTATTGGGTATCATTAATACTTTTCTTCCTATGCCCTTTGATTAAGAAGAGATAAATAATTATTATATTATTTCTTATTTATTTATATTTATCTTACAAAGAAATGAACAATGGAGTTCATCAATTAATGATATTTTCTAATAAGAAATGAATCTTATATTATAGAAAACATTTGTCAATTACTCATTTTTTCTTATGTTATAACCCATATAATGATCAACATCATTTGAATAAAACACTTACACTCCTCATATATCACATCATCATTAAAACATAGTAAAACGGTGGGTTCCAATCCCAATAATATTATTGCATATTTAAATTATATATATATATATATATATAATAAATAAATATTTTTCAATATCAATGTAAATTCATGGGATCTAAATTAATAATATATTGTCCACATGAAAACCAACAACATAGGTAATAAACTCTTATGAATATTTTTCATTTTAGAAATATTTATTTAATATATTCATAAATGATAAAATTATTACAAAAGAAAAACATAAAATTATATGAACATGAAAATCCAACCTCTAATTTTATAGGGACATGAAATTAGCCATGATATATGTTGTCTAATGGTGGGAGGAATTACATCATAATAACCGATTACATGTGGTTACACAATGCTATCAACCATAATATATATTATAATTGTTGAACCCTCTGGGAGAATTAGTTGAACTCATATTTTGATAATCCCAATTATGCTCACTCATATTATGATAATCCTAATTATGGTTTGATAATCCCTATATTGATTAATGGTTAATTACTTATTTAAGTATTTCTGTACACCATGAACATATTCATATATTATAATATTTACATGATCTTCAGAGAATTAGGTTACTGGATGGATATATATTCTAACTTAACCCATTCTTCCAATAGAATGCTTAAACAGACAAGTGGTCACCATTACAGAACAAAGCTACCGATACATCTAGTCTACCGATACGTGAAGGTCATCGATACATTAACCCTACCAATACGTGAAGGTCACCATTACATCAAGTATACTGATACATCAAGTCCACCAGTACAACAAGTCTACCGTTATACAAGGTCACTGATACATCATGTCTACCGATACGTGAAGGTCACCGATACATCAAGCCTTCTGGTACATGAAGGCTACCGTTACACGAAAGGTCACCGGTACACTAAGTCTACCGCTACCGATCAAGTCCACCAACAGACATGAGGTCTATCGATAGAAAGGATACCGTTACACAAGAGGTTATCGATACAAAGTCATACCGATACACAAGGATACCGATATCCAAAACTACCTTTCCAGAGAATCCGACGCCGCCTTAATTTCTTTATCTTTATTTAATCTAACCAACGGTCATATCAGGTATATATTAATTCTCTATCATTTTTTTAATAAAGGTTGTTGGATTTCAGGAAACCGAACCTCGTACCTGTAAAAAAGAAATCATTTCTTTTACCGGATCTCGTTCCATAAATATAAGAAGTCATTGTTGCTGCATAGACATGGAGTGAGACACACATGTGAAAGACATGAGGAATATACAAGCGCAATACGGAAGTGACCTACAAGTGAAATACATAAGAATAGCTCATTCATACATGACCAAGAAGACACAAAATCTCATACACACTCAAGCTTACTCAAGAAGAATTCGTTACATTCACAAGGATTTTGAAGAACTTCATCGACTACATTTTCACTATCTCTAAACCTAGATGTCAAGCAGACGACACTCTGTTTTTTAGACAAAAACCAGAAGAGGACTTAGAACTGTTTCTGATCAAATTTGAAGAATTCCAGAGCTACACTGCAATCACTAGAGCCATTCTAAACTCTATATCTTACTCAGTGATTTATTATTTACATTACGAGCAGTGTGTATCATTTGTTTTAATTTACACACACATTGTCTCCTGAACCTTAACTAGAGGGTCTTTAAATCCTCATTCAAACTCCTTAAATTTTCTATTTCCCACTGTGGATAGTGGTAGAGGTCGTGTGTGACCTATAAAACTATATTTGCTGTTGTTTTTGTTTGCCACATAGAACTGTGGTAGAGGTCTTTAACATGGATAGTTGTAAACTGTTGTGAACCCTGATCCAGGTTGTGGATCCAATTTATATAAATTGTTGAGAGGACTAAGTCTCGGCTTGAGAATGAACCTCTTGGTCATATCTGCTGTGATTTATTTAGTTTTATCTAAATCCTTTTATTCTGCTGCCATGTGATTTAAAACCTAAACTATTTTTCAAAGTTACTATGATAATTGAATTAGCAAGTGTTTGCATTATTTGTAAATCAGTAAGTTAGTTTCAAAAGGTAATTTGATCCTCTTATTAGATTAACTGGGAATTAATCAATCCTTCAAAAACCTAGCTTAAATTTTTCTTTAGTTAAAATTCACTAAAATTCAATTAGTATTTTAAATTGGGGGGAATTTGGTAAAGGATTTTAAAACCGAAATTTTAATTGGAACAAAATTCACCCCTCTCTTGAGTATCCACTCCAACCAACATTTGGTATCAGAGGTGCTTAAAATATTTTCTGAAGTACTCTGTTTTTGAACTGTGATATTAGTTGACTTTTAAAGTTCTTAAAATTTCTGTTATTTCTAAATTTTTATCTCTTTAAAATTTTTATTTTAACCTAGTTATCATGGATAACAGACTTGAAGGTGTTGCTACTAACAGACCACCATTTTTCAATGGAAACAAATATGCTCAGTTGAATATTAAGATAAAAATTCATTTAGAAAGCATGGGTTTTGATATTTGGACTGCCATATAATCAGAATATAAAATTCCTACTACTGTTAGATCTACTTGGAACGAAGCTACTAAGACATCCTACAATAATAATTTCAAAGCTATGAATGCTCTTTATTGTGCTTTAGTAGATGAGGAATTTAATGGAATATCTTCTTGTAAGACTGCACATGAAATTTTGGATACTTTAAGTGTTTCTCATGAAGTAACAACTAACGTTAAGGAAATGATATTGAACACCTATACTATTAAATATGATAATTTTAAGATGATGCCTGATGAACCCATTTCTGATATGTATCTCAGGTTTAACAAAATTGTTAAAACAATGATCTCACTGGGAAAAGATGTTCCATAAAAGGAGCAGATCATGATAATTTTGAGATTCCTACCTGAAAGATGGAGGGGCACTTATGTTTCAATCAGAAAATCTTGTGATATTGGTGAAATTCAAGTTAAAGAACTTATTGGTAAGTTGATTATGTATGAAGAAGAGATTAAGGTAAACAAAGAAGAAGAAGATGAACAAAAAAGGATGTCAGTTGCCTTCAAGACATCTACTTCAAAGAATAAGGATAAGGAGAAACTTCAAGCTGTAAGTGATAGATCAAGTTGTGAAGAAAGTGAAAGTGCATCTGAAAGTGATGAAGAAATGGCTCACATAGCCAGAAGATTTAAGAAGTTTCATAGGAAAAAGAAGTTTTTCAGAAAATCAAATTACAAAGGTAAGTATGACAACAAGGGACACTGGAAAAAGGACTAGAAGAAATCTGAAAAATCTGATGAATTTGTCTTCTTTGAATGCAAAATAAAAGGACATATAAAAGCAGACTGTCCAAAACTGAAATACAAGAAGAAGTATGAGTATAAGGACAATAATTATAAGAAAGCCATGAAGGCTACTTGGAGTGCTTCTGAGGATAGCTCCAGTGAATCTGAAGCTTCTTAAACTGAAATTAGAAATAAGGAAAACATGTGTTTTATGACAAACACCTCTCAGGTAACATCTGAAACTCCTACTTTAAATTATTATTAATCTGGAGATGATTCTAATTCTGAAAATATGTAAAAAACTGAAATATTTGAATACTGTGATATGTTGGAAGGAACCTATAATGAGATTAAAGACAAATACAAATGTTTAAAGAAACAGTATGCTTTAACTGTTACACATAAATCTGATCTTGACATAGAAATAGAAAATAATTCTCAGTTACTTAAAGAAAACACTGAACTGAAATTGTCAAATGAGAAACTTAGGATGGATTTAGAAAAGTTCACAAATGGAAAAGATACTCTTACTCAAATTCTAGGTAATCATATTGCACCTAGATATACTACTGGTATAGGATTCCAACTTGGAAAAAGAAAAATTACCAAAACTAGGTTTATTCCTAAATCTGGACAGAATGTAGATAGTTATAGTTCTGGAAGTTCATATGCTTCAACTAGTTATATTCATAGTTACAGATCTAATAAGTTTTATCTATCTAAATATATTGATTTTGCAAATCTTATGAAACCCATAAGACAAATTTGGGTACATAAAGTTTTATTGGCTAACCTGTCTGGACCCAAGAAAATCTGGGTACCAAAATCATTTCCTATATAAATCTATTTTTTAGGGAACCATATTAAAGAGCTCATGTAGAAAGAATTGGTACTTGGACAGTGGATGTTAAAGACATATGTCAGGAGACTTCTGATTCTTTAAAAGCATAGTCAGAGTTGATGGAGGTTGTGTCACTTTTGGTGATAATTCTAAAGGTAAAATCATCAGCTTAGGCCAGATTGGTAACACTGACTCAGTATTAATTTCTAAAGTTCTATTTTTTGATGGACTTAAATATAATTTACTAAGTATTTCTCAGTTATGTGATTATGGTTTTAATGTTAAATTTGAAAATGATTCTTGCAATGTTTTTAATTCTAAAAATGCTTTAGTATTTTCTGCCTTGCGAAATGAAAATTTCTATGCTATTGATTTAAATTCTTTATCTATGAAAAATATTAAATGTTTAAATGCTTTTCATAAAGAGTCTTGGCTTTAGCACATAAGATTAGGACACTGAAATGTTCATTCACTTAGAAAACTTACTAGGAGGAACTTAGTTAGAGACCTACCAAAACTTGAATTCCCAGCAGATAAAGTTTGTAATCCCTGTCAAAAGGGAAAGAAACATAAAGTTTCTTTCAAAACAAATAAAGAAGTATCAACTTATCAACCTCTCGAGTTGGTTGACATGGATTTGTTTGGACCTTCTAAAGTTTCTAGTTTAAATGGGAAGCACTATGTCTATGTTCTATTATATGACTATTCTAGGTATACATGGGTATATTTTCAAGCTCACAAAAGTGAATCTTATTCTTACTTTATTAAATATTCCAAGTCTGTAGAGAACCTTAGTGGACATAAGATTAAAACCTTGAGAAGTGATCATGGTCGTGAGTTTGAAAATCATGAGTTTGAATCCTACTGCTCACACAATGGCTATAGTCACAACTTCTCTTCCCCTAGAAGACCTCAGCAAAATGGTGTAGTAGAAAGGAGGAATAGAACCCTTCAGAAAATTTCCAGAACCATGCTCAATGAGTATGACCTACCTGTTTATTTTTGGGCTGAAGCTGTCAATACAGCTTGTTATATTATCAATAGAGTCTTGATCAGACCTGTTCATAAGAAGACCCCTTATGAGTTGTGGAACCATAGGAAACCTAAGGTTAACTACTTTAGAATTTTTGGTTGCAAAGTCTTTATTCTTAATACTAAAGATAATCTTGACAAGTTTTCATCCAAGAGTGATGAAGGAATTTTCCTAGGTTACTCTATTTCTAGTAAAGCCTATAGAGTTTTCAATAAGAGAACCAAATATGTGGAGGAATCTATTCACATAAAATTTGATAAAACTAATCCATATGAACCTAAGACCTCTCTTGAAAATATTGAAGACGATCTCTCTATTTTGAACCTTAATGATAAAGACAATGGACCTATAGTTAAAACATCCAGTTCTGGAAATTTTCCAGAACCTGCTTCTGTTGACCCCCAACCTATTGATGAACCTGAAATCTCCAGCCCTACCTTTTCAAGACCAACTAGGATTATGAAGAACCATACCTTAGATGTTGTTGTAGGTAATCTAGATAGAGGAACACATACTAGATCTTCTCTAAGAAATCAGGTTGAACATCAAGATTTTCTTTCACAGTTAGAACCTAAAAATATCAATGACACTATCAATGATGAATTTTGGGTAATATCTATGCAAGAAGAACTAAATCAATTTAAAATAAATAAAGTCTGGGAATTAGTATAAAGACCTAAGGACACTTTAACCATAGGCACAAAGTGGGTGTTTAGAAACAAAGTCGATGAATTTGGAAATATCGTTAGAAACAAAGCTATACTAGTTTCACAATGTTACAGTCAAGAAGAAGGAATTGACTATGAAGATACCTTTGCACCTATAGCAATATTAGAGGCAATTAGGATCTTACTTGCCTTTGCATCACATCTGAATTTCATGTTGTATCAAATGGATGTGAAAAGTGCTTTTCTAAATGGTTTTATTGTTGAAGATGTTTTTGTAGAACAACCACCTGGTTTTTCAAAACCTCACTTTCAAAATCATGTTTTTAAACTTTCTAATGCTTTATATAGTTTAAAAAAAGCTCCAAGATCTGGGTATGAAAGTCTTACAAATTTTCTTACTTCAAAAGGATTTACAAAAGGAATTGCTGATCCCACTATTTTTATAAAAATAATTTCAAAATATGTTTTAATAGTATAAATCAATGTTGATGATATTATTTTTGGATCTTCTAAAAATTCTTTACATAATGATTTTTCAAAGTTTATGCAAAATGAGTTTGAAATGAGCTTAATGGGAGAGCTTAAGTACTTTCTTGGATTTCAAATCTTTCAAACTAAAGATGGTATTATTTTGAATCAGAGTAAATATACTAAGGATTTATTAAAATGTTTTGGTTTGGATAGTATTAAGGGAAGTGATACACCTATGAGTACCACCTGTAAATTGGATATTGATGAAATTGGTAAACCAGTAGATCAAACTAATTATAGAGGTATGATTGGGAGTTTACATTCTCTTACTACTAGTCGACCTGATATTATGTTTAGTGTATGTATGTGTGCTAGATTTCATGCTAACCCTAAAGAGTCACACTCACTTGCTGTTAAAAGGATTTTCAAATATCTTAAATACACTGCCAATTTGGGACTATTTTACCCAAAAGAACAATCATTTGATTTAATAAGTTATTCAGATGATGACTTTGCTAGATGCAAGTTAGATAGAAAGAGCACATATGGAACATGTCATTTCCTTGGAAAGTCCCTAGTATCATGGTGTAGTAATAAACAGAACTCAGTTGCATTATCTACTACTAAAGCAGAGTATATAGCTACTGGTAGTTGTTGTGCACAGATTCTGTGGATGAAACACACTTTATTGGACTATGGATTTGAGTTTAAACATGTTTCAATTAACTATGATAACACTAGTGCAATCAACATCTCAAAGAAACCTGTGTCTCACTCTAGAACCAAACACATTGATGTTAGACACCACTTTCTAAGAGATCATTATCAAAGAGGTGATATAACTCTTGAATTTATAGGCAATGAACTCCAATTAGCTGATATTTTCACTAAGACATTAAATTCAGAATGATTAAGTTTCATTAGACATGAATTCGGAATGATAAATTAATCTTAAACTGTTAGATAAACCTCACTATTAGATAAAACTCACTATTAGATAAACCTCATCGTTAGAAAAACCTCACTGTTAGATAAACCTCACCGTTAGACAGACTTCACTGTTAGATAAGCCTCACTGTTAGATGTACCTCACAGTTAAGATAAACCTCATTGTTAAGATGAACCTCACCGTTAGATGAACCTCACCGTTAGGATGAACCTCACCGTTAGGATGAACCTCACCGTTAGGATGAACCTCACCGTTATGATGAACCTCACATATAGGATGAACCTCACTGTTAGATAAACCTCACCGTCAGACCTCACCATTTAAGGAAACCTCACCAGTACATCTCTCACACTGTTTAAAATTTTCGTATTAAGGCCGAGACTTTGAATTTATTTTTAATATAAGATTTATTTTATATGTGAATCCTAAATGATATTAAACCCTACTCTAGACATCACTCAATCACCACGAACCCATCTGTTCGAATCCCTCCTACCTAAACCTCTCAAGCCTGCAAAACCCTAAGCCTCAGAATCTGAAATGGCCCGTGTGAAGTGACCCTCAGTGGATAAAGGGAATGATGCGCTGAAAGCTAAGAAGAAGAAAGTAACCAATGCTGGTGCTAGTGGAAGCAGTAGAGGTGATGTTCGAAGGAATCCTGTGAATCTGCATTTATCGAAGCGAGAAATTTTAGTGGAAAAGGAATTATGTGCAGAATGGCTACTTGAAAGCAAGTCCTTGACTCTGAAGGTTTTACAAGAACAAGGATGGCTCGAATGCTTCATAAAAAATAATGGAACGTATTATCCAACATTGGTAAAAGCATTTTATGAGTTTGTCTGTTTTGAGACATCAGAGGAGGAGAATAGGATGATTTCTTTTGTGAATGGTCAAATGTTTTCGTTTTCATCAGTTGAATGGTCTGAGAACCTTATAGTTCCTCATAGTGGTGATTATGGATTTTATTCAAAATCCATAGCTACTGCTAGTGACTTTTTCGAATATGAGGATGCCTTGTTGGAATTGACAGGAAATTGAACTCCTAGAAAGGTCATTGCTGCAGAGATGGCAGGGGAGGATAAACTACTTTTCAAGTTCATTCATCATGTGATTAGTCCATGGAGAGGAGATTTTGCTACCCTTATATTTCAGGATATTTATTTGTTGTATCTATTAAAGCATGGAGTAAAGGTGAATTTATGCAGACTACTAATGATTCAGATTGTGGAGATGACTAGACAGAAGTCTAAGTCCAATTCTCTTTTCTTTTCTAAGTTGATTTCTATTAAGTTGAAGGCAAAGGAGGTAGCTGGACCTAAAGATGAAACTGTAGTGGTTAAGGATAACTTTTTCCTCACCAGGACTGTTTTTATGTTTATGAATGTTAGCTGGAACCCTTGGAAGAAATCATGGGTTAATGATGACGGAAAAATCTATGACAAATACACTCATTTGGACCATCCTTCTAGACCAAAGGATGTGAGGGATCCTGGTCTTGGACCAGATGAGCCAAAACTGGTCTACAGTGATAATGAAGCTGAAGCTGAGGAGGAAGAGACATCAGTTGAGGAAGGAGGAGACCCGGATTTACCTCCTAGTCCTATGCGCCAAAACATTTCCAATGAAGCAGCTATACCTCCAAAAGAACTACCAAGGAGAGAAACTATTCTGAAGGACAATGACACTGAGACTACAGAAGAAGAAGAAGAAGAAGCATATCAGATTGTTTTCAAGGACACCTATGAGGAGGATGAAGCAACCGAGTCAGATCATATTGCTCATGAAGAGAAGGAGGCTTCTGGTGGAGCAGATGATGAGGAAAATGAAGAAGAAGAGCTCAGTTTGAGCCCTCTGATAGACAGTACAGTCAATATAGTTCCTGATCAAGAAGCAGAAGTAGCATCTGTTGATGAGAGAGTCTTTGATCCATTAGAGAAAATGGCTATTGAATCTTCTGCAGTTGTAGAGTAGGTTATAGAATTACCTCGAGAAGAAAAGTTGGAGGATATTTTTCAGGTGAATGCTCTAAGTGAGGGGGAGCATCTTGGTTCAGTATCAGTGTTGTATGACATTGAAGGTTGGACATCATATCTTGGATATATAGTTCTTGGACTTAATTATGAAGATTATGATGAGGAATACCAACCCCAAAGAGAATCAGTTTTCCTACCTGATGTGGATGAAAATTTGGAAACCAACAAGGACCTTGATTCCTTAAAAGATGAAATGAAAGAAACACTGAGAGAATCATTGGAAGATTTGAAGAAAAGCCTGGTTGATGAAATGAGAAGTGTGGATGAATCCCTGGATCTATCTCTGGGATGTGCTGTTTCTAGTCTAGTGAAAGGAATTATGGATGAAGTTAAAGTATGCCATACTCAAATTGAGAGTTGGACAGGAGCTGTGATGGCTCTAAGACAATCGATTGCTTCATTGACTGCTTTGAATAGCTCTCAAAACCAAGTGCATAATGATATCATATATATCAATGAAGTAGTCAAGCAGTTTATGGAAGTTTTTGAGGCTTTTAAGACTTCAGTCAAAGAAAATTTGAACAGTCAAGATGAACTTGTTCAGAAGGTGGTTAGTAATCTGACACAATCTTTCAAGGAGACAGTAGCTTTCTTAGTTAAACCCCTTCCCTCATCCAGCTCCACTGTGAACCTTGATCCGATCAGAACTCTTATCCAGGAAGAGTTGGCTAAGGCCAGTACCAGTGGCTCCTCAGATACTCAGATCCTTGCTACCACTAGGGAAGTTAGTAGTTTTGTTCGTGATCACATACGGGAAGCTACTGCTTCTCAAGAGGCAATTAAAAATAAGGTGGATGCTTATTTTGAGAAGGTCTATACCAAGCATCAAATGACCAACCATTTCAAGTTCTTGATGGAAAATATGAAGTTGCCTCCAGTGAAACAAGGTTTTAGATATCAGGTTAGTAAGCTCAAGGAGATTACTCCTTCCCTGGATAAATTCATTGAAAATCGAGATGATTTTGTGTCAGCAATGGAGAGAGGAGGTAGTATTATTATGGATTTCCGGAACCTGTTGCTACCATTCTTTCATATGGATTCCAGACCTATGATTGTACCTCCTGCTCTTCCTGCCTCTACCTCTATGAGTACACCTTAGTTGACTCCAGTTTAGGCTATTCAAAGCTTGACACCTATGATCTCACAGAAGAGCACATATTTCAGATCCGGTACAGTTTCAGGGGCTGACCCTCCGGTTGTTCTTTTAGCTATTCCTAAGCCATCTACTCAATCTGAACCTACACCCTCTTCTGATCCTAAGGGAAATACTTCTATTCAAGAGGATGATTGAGTGATTCTGGATGTTTTTGAGAGGTTTCACTTGTATTTTTGTAATCCTGAATTTCGCAGTTTTTTCCTTTTGTACCTTAATGGAAATTTACTCTTACATTCTCCACTTTACTGTGTTTATGTTTCCTTGCAATCTGTTCTCTTTTTTTCTCTACATTTATCTTATTCTGCCCTTCTTTTTGTTAATCACAAAGGGGGAGAAAATGCAACAAATGAGACCTGGGAGTGAAAAAGAAACAAATGAGAACTGGGAGTGCAATTTAAAGGGGGAGAAAAATGAGAACTTTGTTTTAATATTTTAGGAAATTTTTCCTCAGAAATTATTTTAACTTTCTTAATACTTTGGCATAAGTTTTTATTATCAAAAGGGGGAGATTTTTGAACCCTCTGGGAGAATTAGTTGAACTCATATTTTGATAATCCCAATTATGCACACTCATATTATGCTAATCCCAATTATGGTTTGATAATACTTATATTGATTAATGGTTAATTACTTATTTCAGTATTTCTATACACCATGCACATATTCATATATTATAATATTTTCATTATCTTCAGAGAATTCGGTTACTGGATGGATATATATTCTAACGTAACCCATTCTGCCAATAGAATGCTTAAACAGACAAGTGGTCACCGTTACAGAGCAAAGATACTGATACATCAAGTCTACTGATACGTGAAGGTCACTGTTACATCAAGTCTATTGATACATCAAGTCCACCAGTACAAAAATTCTACCGTTATACAAGGTCACCGATAAATCAAGTCTACCGATACGTGAAGGTCACCGATACATCAAGCCTACTGGTACATGAAGGCTACCATTACACAAAAGGTCACCGGTACACTAAGTCTACCGCTACCGATCAAGTCTACCGACAGACATGAAGTCTACTGATATAAAGGCTACCGTTACACAAGAGGTTACTGATACAAGAGGTTACTGATACAAAGACTTACTGATACACAAGGCTACCAATATGCAAAACTACCGTTCCAGAGAATCAGACACTGCCTTAATTTCTTTATCTTTATTTAATCTAACCAACGGTCATATCAGGTATATTTCAATGCTCTCTCATTTATTTAATAAAGGTTTTTAGATGTCAGGAAATTGTACCTCGTACCTGCAAAAAGAAATCATTTCTTTTTCCAGAGCTCGTACCATAAATACAAGAAGTATCTGTTGCTGCATAGACATGGATTGAGACACGCATGTGAAAGACATGAGGAATATACAAGCACAATACGGAAGTGACCTACAAGTGAAATACACAAGAAGATCTCATTCATGTATGACCAAGAAGACACATAAGCTCATACACACTTAAGATTACTCAAGAAGAGTTCGTTACATTAACAAGGATTTTGAAGAACTTCATCGACTACATTTTCACTATCTCTGAACCTGGATTTCAAGAAGACAACACTCTGTTTTTCAGAAAAAGACCAGAAGAGGACTCAGAACCATTTCTTATGAAATTTGAAGAAGTCCATAGCTACACTGCAATCACTAGAGATATTCTAAATAATATATCTTACTCAGTGATTTATTATTTACATTACGAGCAGTGTGTATCATCTGTTTTAATTTACACACACACTGTCTCCTGAACCTTAACTAGAGGATCTGTGAATCCTCATTCAAACTCCTTACATTTTATATTTCCCACTTGGATAGTGGTAGAGGTCGTGTGTGACCTGGACAACAGTATTTGCTATTGTTTTTGTTTCCCACAAAGAACTGTGGTAGAGGTCTTTGACCTAGACAGTTATAAAATGTTGTGAACCCCGATCCAGGGTGTGGATCCAATTTATATAAATTGTTGAGAGGACTAAGTCTCGGCTTGATACTAAACCTCTTGGTCATATCTATTGTGATTTATTTAGTTTTATCTAAAACCTTTTATTCGGAATCCAAGTTCTTTAAAACCTAAACTATTTTTAAATGTTACTCTGATAATTGAATTAGCAAGTGTTTTCATTATTTGTAAATCAGTAAGTTAGTTTCAAAAGCTAATCTGATTCTCTGATTAGATTAACTGGAAATTAATCAATCCTTTGAGAACCTAGCTGAAAGTTTTCTTTAGTTCAAATTCACTTCAATTCAATTAGTATTTTAAATTGGGGGAATTTGGTAAAGGATTTTAAAACAGAAATTTTAATTGGAACTCAATTCACCCCCTCTCAAGTATCCACTCTGTCCAACAATAATAAAAATTGAAATGTATATCATATTTATATAATAATATCACTTCAATAAAACTAATTTTCAAATAAACAAAATAATATATATATATTATATACTTCACAATCCTATATGAGGATATTTATATAATATATGTTTTTATGAAATGTTGTGACCAGAAAAATGTCCTGGGTCCAATCCCAATTAAATATTCAACTAGAAAAGGTCAATATTTATAATCTAGTTTTGATGATCTATTAATTTGATCAAATGAAAAATACTATCATCAAAAAATATAATAATAAAAAATGAAATATCCAATTCACATGAACACCTAAATCAAAAATACATTTAGAAAGCATCTTACCAAAGTTCTTCCTTTCACACTATCCTTAATTCACTACCAATGATTTTATGATACTATGATAAGAAAACTAATTCTTTATTAAATACTATATTTTAAAATTCAATGTACTATAATGGTGACATAGATAATACATAGTGAAAAAAATATCCACTGAAAACTGGCTGAAGAATGTCACAATAGGGACATGCAAGATCAAAACATGCTCCCTCTCCCATTATCAATATAGTATAATCCCAAATAAACAAAATAAATATTCGAATACAATAAGATGAACATTTGATTTCAAAATATCATGTACCCACTATGTTTTAGGATATTGAATAAAAATGTTTATTCCATAAACAATTACTATAAAAAATATGTTGTTTGGGGTATGAGACCTTTGAGAAATAGAAATATGATGTAACACATCAAACCTGGGATTCTAGCCTTATCATAAAATACAAAAGACCTGAAGATTGCCAATGTATTATGTGACATGAAGACCACATAAAAAAATAATAAATGGTAATGAAGTATATAACAATCCATGAACCAAACAACCGAATATTATATAATTATATAATGAATAATAAAAAATCATGATTATGATGAAACATAATTTATTTGGATAACTAAAATATTATTTACAAACAAAAACAAATAAATAGTTTATGTTCAGAAGAGATTTAATGATGGTGTGGGGATGTGATAAAATGGAAATAAAAAGGATGAAATTGAATGAATAATTTTACAAATAATATATAATTAGGAATTATGAACTAATATGGGAAGCTGAAAAAATAGTAAAAAATAATGACCACATCAAAACTAAATGCATTTCATTTAATACTTTAGACTCAAAATTACACCATAATGATATATTTAAGGAAGATTTTGTGTAGTATGGAATTATACAAAATTGTTAATTACGAGGAACACTATAAATATTTTCTATAAAAAATAATATATGTCTTTATCCAACAAGATTATCCACCATCTATAACAATTTATTTTTCATGGGTACAAGATTGGAAAATTCATGAATATTTTGTCAGATGTGTTAAATTATACATAGTATAATCATCCCCAATAATGATATAACACAATGAATTTTAATAGTATATTTACAAATTCAATTTATTTATTACACACAAATCCAATATCGAAATAAAATAATTATTAATATATAAACAATTTATAAGAATCATTACATTTCCCAATGTCATTATGGTCCAAAAATATTTAAATGAACATATTTTTTTAAATTACCATTGATTAATTGTATATAAATAAGGAATGTAGTCACATCCATGACTTTTTTAAAGTTATTTTTCATTTAATTTATATTATTTTTTGTTTTGGGGGTTTTCCTTACATTTTGGTTGAAATGGTGGGTTTTCAAAAAAAAATTCCAAACCGTGAGCCCATTTCCAGATTTGAAAATAAATTTTGTTTCATTAATAAATTTTTCATTTTTCTACATTTTACACCCATTACACAACCCACTTTCCATCCATTGGTATATTAAAAAAATCATATCAATTTTAACCCCATAAGAATCCATAATAATGATGAATTTGGGTTTTTTATTAAGGTTTGGACCTAACCCAAAATCCCATTTCCTTGTTTAATTTTTCATAATTCATTAATTTTTCATTTAATTTTTATTATTTTTCTATGATTATAACTCTTTCCCAAGCCCATATACCATAGGCACAACCCATTCTCTCCTACACCTATTTGGAGGTCATTTTTTTCGCAAATATGGGTGAATCTTCTATGGATTTCTCAAATCACACAGATTTGAAGAGGTAAATTCATTCATTCATAACTCTTTCAAATTTTACACTTTTTCCCCTTTCCAGTTCTTAATTTACCTCTACATCTTTATTAGAAACTCAATTTCATTTACGGATGTTTTGAAATTCATCTACTACTATATTTGGGTCGTTTTCATCATGATTTATTCATGTAAGTGTTACATTCTTCATTTCCTTCCTTCTTTATAGGGTCTCATCCCTCTTTCATTAAGTTATAGAGTTTCTATATAATGACCCATACTTTACATACATTGTTATTACTTCAAAATTGAAGCAAACTTATTATAACATATGACAAAACCATGAAAGGACTGTATAGGTATAGTGTCTTTAGAAACTAGAAAGCCTAAACAACTGGTTCATAAAGCATCTACTTTGCCTCCCATTTATTTCATCATATCTAGAGTCCCTTTTTGGAATATCCTACTTAATAACCTTCTTCCTGACCAGGGGAAATAAAACATAGAAAAGGGTGAGCTCAAATTCTCAGTAAGGGTAAACAAAAGAAATATCAATCACATCATATACATAAGAACATAACTTTTGGAAATCTTAACCTGCAAAAGAGTTCATAATTTCATAACATGGGATAAATCATAGTAGTGAAATGTAATCCCAATAATCAATAAACAAAACATGAAACTTTGTGGCATACACACATAATCATTGAGAATCATTTCTTATTAGTCAATACTCATTGCCAAGACTATCTCAGTGGACAAAGTCCATTTCTGAACCGAGTTCAGTCCTCGTTTCAGTCCTGTTTCACTGAACCGGTATAACCTGTCGTTCCAGCCATGTCTATATCATGAGATATAAAATATTTACCCAATGCATTGGAGGGAGATATAGGTCCCACCCATCTCATAATGATACCATTCTTATGTGTGCCACAAAATCATAAACCATACATCATAGCATAACCCATGTAATAAAAATGGGATTCTTAAACATCATGAAATCATAAAAAAATTCATATAAGATAAAGGAATTCATAAAAATAATTCCATCACAACATAATCAAATCAATGTAATAATAGTGATAGAAACATAACCCTTTATTATCTTAGATGGAAAATAATTTTGATAAAACACTTGAACTCCATTCTTGAGGAAAATATCCTTTCTACTTCAAAAACACTTTTCCTTTCTTAACATTTCATACAATTATAAACTAAAAGAATTTGATTAAAAATAAACTTGAAAACTTGTAAAGGAATATTCTTGGAAATAATGTTTTAAAAATCCATTCATGTCGTATAAGTTAATAAAAATATTCTTCTCGTACTTTTGTCGGAAAAGTCAAAAAGTACCTCGTACAAAAAACGACAAAAGATTCCTTTCAGATCTTTTACTAAAAACTCAACGAAGGGTAAAATTGGATTTAAACAATTGTATGTGGATGGAAGTAATATGACATATTGAGGAAACATGGATGTGGATGATAAAATACACCCCAGTAAATTCCAAAGTATAAACAATCTCGGATAAAAATGAGATTGTAATATTTCCCTTACCTTAGGTCTGATTTTCTTCGTAAGTGCCTGAACCTCCTGTATAATGATTTAAATAATGTTATTGACTTATTCCAGAATCATACGTATTTTTATGATATCATATATGGTTATATTCTTAGCTTCTTATAAGTAATATTTCATTACTACTTGTTCTTTGGGTGTTTATTACTTTTTGTTCTTATGCATGTTTTGTCGAATAAATTCATATTCTTCTCTTTAGGTTATAGATACCTCATTTCCAGAATGGTATTAGTGTAATATATATCATATTCATTCATTAAATTCATTTATATAATCATTATGCAATGAAGATCATGTATAACGAATCACATCACATCGTGGAGACGGTATTCCGTACATACGCACGAGCGATGATATCGTTCCCATGATCGTGGAATTGTATTTTAGTGTATGTATACTATTTAAGAATCAATAAAACTTTAAAATAATAATATATATTCATTAATTTCACACTTATACCCATCCAAGTAAGGTTGTGGTGGAAAATAGATTACACCATGGCGTGGAGACGATATTCCGTACGTACGCACGCGCGGTGATTTTGTTTTCCGTAGGATGGATAAGAGGTGAAATAGGGTTGTTTAATATTTATAATAACATATCAGTATATGAGTGATACTGATGTTATTACCTCATAATGAAACAACTAATGAAGAAGAAGTGGAAGAAGAAATAAAGATGAAAGAATCGGTAATGGGCATTACCTCTTCTTTGAGGCGCTTCATTGAGACCTCTTTTTAGGGAACTAAAATTGGTCTTTGAAGAGTACCAGGACCTCTAGGTTGTCTCTAGGGAAGTGTAGTGGAGAAAGTGGCAGGGGTTGGCCGAGATTTAAGGCTCAAATTTGTGTGAGGAGGAGAGGGAGGAGGTGCCCTTTTATAAGGGAGGAGAGGGGCACCTTTGGAAATATAAGAAATATTAGTTTATATTAAATCCCAACCCCACTTAAAAACTTCCAAAATGACTCATATCCAAATATTAGATGAGATAGGGTTGTAATCTCATCAACTAATAAAATTTATACATGTTAGTAATTTATTTTAAACATTATCAACTTGATTTATCCTTATTTATCAATTTAATTTTATTTTTGGTAATAATATTCTAAATTTTAAATTATTATAAATAATTACATATGTGTTGTGAATTTTCCATAATTTGACACTTTATGACATTTTCGACAAAATAAATTTTAATTTATAAATTTTAAATATTTTTGTTATTTTTAAACAATTTTATAATATGTTATTTTTATAAAATAACAATAGAGTCAATTTTGACACTATTCATTTATTTGAATTTAAATAAAATATATACATAATATATGTTCTAAATAAAAGCTTTAATAGATCCATAAAATTTCATATGTTTCTAGAAAATTAGTGTAGCACATTAAATAGTTCATATAATATTTATTTTATTATTTTTAAACCATTTATTTGATATTTTAATTAATAAAATAATTTCAACATCACTATTGTGTCATAATTAATGATAATTATTTAATCCCTAAAAATTCTAAATAAATTCCTATGGTTTAGATAATTGTATTATCTTTCTGGATACTATTCATGTTCGAAGTTTCATGAAGTTTATCACTAAATTAAAATTATTATACTTATAATATTTAAGAAAGTGACATGTTGCCACATTCTTTGATTTTAATAATAATTAAATTATTTTCATGGACAAAAGTCCATTAAATGAATCTAATCCGACCCTTAGGTGATATGGGTCAACTTTTAGTCATCCAATCGTATTTTGGTAGGTGTTAGAGTAATTTTATAATCTTATATTTATCCTTAATTACCCGATTTACCTTTAACTATGGTAAATAAAATTTATCATAGTTACTATTCATAATGCCCAAAAATAAAAAGTAGCTTATTAACATAATTTTGACCCACTGATTCTGAATATGGAATCCATTTTTCAAAATTCAAAACATATAAGTTGCAGTAATTAATTTAAAATAAATCCCGTTGTTAAGAAAACGGGTTTTAGAAGTTAAAACATTGCCAAAGATTGAAATGTTTTTACCTATGAATTCAATGTGAAATTAATGATAATGACATAAATTATATTAAATGGTAAAAATATATATTATATTTATACTTAAAAACCATTCAATATTATAATTTATCCATATAAATTATCTCAATGGAAAAATTTGTTTTTAATTAAAAATTAGCGTATTTTTACTATTCATCAAAATATGAAAGTTATCACAAAAATATCAAAAATTTATCCAAAGTAAATTTTTATACCCTGATTCAAAAGAAGAATTTTATTTTGTCAAATTGAACTTATAAACATGTCAAAAACTAGCTTTAATGTGGGTGCGCCATCAAAAGGTGGAAAAACTATATTTTTTGAAAAATACTTCTTTTATAAAAAAAATTGATTTTGCTTTAATACCTCATTCAAGAAAATGTATAAGTTGAATTAAAATGTTATAAAATTAAAAATTTAGTTAATACTATTCATAACGGCTAGTTTCTATAATATTTTAATAGCATATCGTTATTTAGTGAAACTTGGTATTGCGTACGATGCAAGCTATCGAGAAAGGCCGCGGTTGCATGTAAAGCAAGCCAAGCTAGTGTTGTGTGTAGTGAAAGATTCCTTTGATGATTTATATAACATAAAAACAAAATATTTCTCAAAAAAGTATCAGGTGTCACATTCTACCCCCCTTAAAATGAATTTCTCCCTCGAAATTCGTCACTTTGTAACAAACAGATGAGGATACCTCTCCCTCATCATATCCCCAAGCTCCCATGTAGCTTCTTATAGTTGGTGGTTCCTCCATAAAACTTTCACCAAGAGATTGATCTTGTTCCGTAGGTCTTTTTCACTATGATCTAGAATCTCTATCGACTGTTCTTCATAAGAAAGATCTTTCTCCAGCAGTATAACGTCTGAGCTGAGTACATGTGAAGGATCATGTATGTACTTTCTCAGGAGAGATACATGGAACACATCGTAAACTTGGGAGAGATTCGGTGGAAGCGTCAATCGGTAAGCTACCTTTCCAACATGATCCAGTATTTCAAAAGGACCGATATATTTAGGGATCAACTTCCCCTTCTTTCCAAATATCATGACCCTCTTCCAGGGAGATATTCGTAAGAACACTTTATCACCCACTTCAAACTCTAGGTATTTTCTTCGGTTGTAGGCATAACTTTTATGTCAACTCTGAGCTGCTCTTATGTGTTGTTGAATCGATCGGACCTTTTCTGCCATCTCATCAACAATATCAGGTCCTAATAGCTTTCTTTCCCCAACTTCATCCCAGCAAGTTGGATTCCTGCATTTCTTTCCATAGAGAGCTTCATAAGGAGCCATCTAAATACTGGAGTGAAAGATATTATTATAAGAAAATTCCACCAAAGGTAGGTGTTGATCCCAACCACATTTGAAATCCATAGAGAAAGCTCTCAACATATCTTCTAGAGTTTTAATTGTTCTCTTAGACTGACCGTCTGTCTGAGGATGATAAGCAGTGCTGAAACTCAACTTTGTATCCAGAGTATGCTGAAGACTTCTCCAGAACTTCGAGGTAAATCTTGGATCCCGATCAGATATAATAGAAAGTGGTACTCCATGCAATCTTACCACTTCCTTTACATATATCCTGGCAAGCTGATCCAGAGAGAAATCCTCTCTAATAGCAATTAAGTGTGCAGACTTTATAAGACGATCAACTATGACCCAGATAGCATTATTGCCTATGGATGTTTTAGGAAGTCCTGTGACAAAGTCCATAGTGATGTTTTCCCATTTCCATTTGGGTATGGGTAATGGTTGTAACATCCCCTTAGACTTCTGTCTATCAGCTTTAAGTTGCTGACAAACCAAGCGTCGAGAGACATATTCAGCAACATCTCTTTTCATGTCATCCCACCAGAAGTACTCTTTTAGGTCCCTATACATCTTCGTGCTTCCAGGTTGAATAGAGAATGAAGAACTATGAGCCTCATCCAGCAGCTCCTTCTTTAATTCTGGGATGGGAGGAACACAAACCCGATTCCTGAACTTTATTATCCCATCACAGTCAAGGTTGAATTCAGGAATATTTCTCACCTTCTTTTGTAACTCCACATCTTCTTTCTGTGCCTCTATAATCTTCACATGTATAGATGGTTGAACATTCATTTCATAAAGACACGATTTTCCCCCTCCCATTAAAATTCCAAGATCCATCCTTTGTAAATCCATAAATATTGGATCTTTTGTGATCCTCATCATGGATAAGCTAGCATGGTCTTATCGACTTAATGCATCTGCCACCTTGTTTGCTTTCCTAGGGTGGTAATGAATTGAGAAGTCGTAATCCATAATTAGTTCCAACCATCTTCTTTGGCACATATTCAGCTCCTTTTGTGTGAAAATATACTTTAAACTTTTATGATCAGTATAAATGTCACACATTTCCCCATAAAGATAATGCCTCCAAATATTTAATGAAAAGTTTACCGCATCTAACTCCAAATCATGTGTTGGGTAATTTTGCTCATGGATTTTCAACTGTCGTGAGGCATAAGCTATCACCATATCATTTTTCATAAGAACACACCCCAGCCCCATCTTGGATGCATCACTATAGATCACAAACTTTTCTCCACTACAAGGCAGTGTGAGCATAGGTGCACCGGATAACCTTTTTTTAAACTCCTTGAAATTCTCTTCGCATTCCTCTATCCAAACAAACTTAAATCCTTTCCAAGTCAACCTGGTGAGTGGATTAGATAATCGTGAAAAATCTTTCACGAAACGTCGATAATATCTAGCCAAACCAAGAAAACTTCGGATCTCAGTTACTGTTGTTGGTCTCGACCATCTTTTGATAACCTCTGTTTTTGCTGGATCCATAGATATCCCTTATTTTGAGATTATGTGACCCAAAAATTCAACTTTTTGAAGCCAAAATTCACACTTGGTAAATTTGGCATAAAGTTTCTCCTTTCTCAGGGTATTCAATATAATTCTCAAGTGATCTTCATGTTCTTCCTTGCTCTTTGAATAGACAAGAATATCTTCTATAATGATTACCAAAAATTGATCAAGATAGTCTCTAAAGACTCTATTCATCATATCTATGAAGATAGCAGGAGCATTAGTAAGACCAAATGGCATCACTATAAATTCATAGTGTCCATACCTTGTACGGAAAGTCGTCTTTGTTATACCCTCCCTTTTGACCCTTAATTAATGATACCCTGAACGAATATCAATCTTGGAAAATAATTGAGCTCCGCGTAGTTGGTCAAATAAGTCATCAATGCATGGGAGATGATATTTTTTCTTGATAGTGAGCTTGTTATGTTCTTGATAATCAATGCAGAGTCTCATTGATCCATCTTTCTTCTTAACAAATAGACCAGGTGCTTCCCAAGGTGATGCACTAGGGCGTATGAATCCCTTATCAAGATTCTCTTGGAGTTGCTTCTTCAATTCCTGCAACTCAATTGGGGACATTCTATAAGGTGTCTTTGAAATAGGCAAAGCACCTGGTACAAGTTCTATTTAAAACTCAACTTCACGATTTGGTGGAAGACCCGACAATTCCTCCGGAAAGACATCATCCAAATACCGTACAACAGGCATATTCTTAATTATGAGTTTCTCACCAACCATTTGTGATAAATAACCTTCATTAAGTAGAATCAAGACCCATAATATGGAAGAAATTTCTACTGGAAGGTTATGTTCATCCTTGCATCGATAGACGATCATAGATTGATCTGGAATATAAAATGTGACTTCCCTTCTTTGGCAATTGATATGAGCTCTATATAAAGAAAGCCAATCCATGCCAAGAATCAGCTCAAATTCCACTACAGGAAGGATCACAAGATTTGCAGGAATCACTTTCCCATAAACTTCAATCGGGGAAGAATTATAAACTTTTGATGCGACTGTTGTGCCAATAGGGGTTATCACAGCTAACTCAACATCTAATTATTGAGGTAATACAGTGATACCCTTAGAAAAATCTTCAGAAATAAAAGAGTGGGTGGATCCAGAATCAAATAAAACATTTTATACTTTAGAGTGGATGGTAAGTGTACCTTTCACCACATCATTATCGTGCTCCACATCACTGATAGAAATTGCATGTGAATTTACATTGTCTTTAGCCTTATGATTTTGTTGATGTCGATCATCATCAACAACTCTTGGATTAGGGCATTTATTGGCATAATGCCCCATCTCCTTACACTTGAAACATTGAAGTGTAGTAGGTTCATTCTGTGTGTCCCTTCATTTGTTTTCATCATTAGACATCTTCTTCCCATCATTGTGGCATTAAAATGCCCGATGACCTTCCTTTCCACATTTGAAACATTTACTTGTCCCTTTAAGACAACTCCCTCCATGTTTCTTTCCACACTTTGAGCATAAGGGAAAGCTCATCTTCTTTTCAGTGTGCTCTTTAGATTTTCCTTTGAATTCCATTTTCCTCTTCTTATCAAACCCATATGACTGATGGGTTACTCTAATCTCCATCTCAACTTTGAGAGCACATCGAACAATTTCCTCATAGCCATTGAAGTCCCTTATGGCTAAGGCCCTTCGAAGACATGGTTTTACGCCACTAAAGAATCGATCAATCTTACTCTGAGGTTAGATAATAGTACCAGAAGCGTACCTTGAAAGTCTTGTAAAATTTTCTTCATAGGTACCAACAGATTCATCATCCTTTTGCTTCAGTTCAAGAAACTCTTTCTCCATCTTTTTTCAGAGAATACGAGGGAAATACTTATTGAAATATAAGTTCTTGAACTCGTCCAATTCCATGGACTCAATTTCATCTCTTTGCCTCGTATTCTTAATAAGATTACACTATTGATCAGCATATGCTTCCAAACGATACACTGCTAGGATGACATTATCATGTTCAGAACATTGAAGAACTGAAAATATCATTTCAGTAGTACGGATCCATTTTTCAACAACTAATGGATCAGTAGACCCTCTGAATGAAGGTGGACGCTGCCTCATGAATGATTCAACAAAATGTTGCTTCTTCCTTTTCTCATTTGGAATTCCATCATGATTCATAGCTTGAGAATATTGTGTGAGCATGGATACAAGATTTTGCATTCCAACTCCCATAACATTTGGTTGCTCAGGGGGACAATCATTGCATTTCCCGTCGCATTTCGCATTAACATGGTTCCTTCAGGTTCCATCCATTGACTAAAACCAAGAAGAATAGTGTGAGAAACACTAATTATAATAGGAAAACCACATAATCATGAATAAAATTTCACACTTAAGGTCTTATACTAGGTTATTCATGGTCATTTCTAAAACACTAAGATTGTGTTCTTTGGTTAGAATTATCCTTAGGGTTCTTACTAAGGCTTTCACATCCTAGTTTCCAAAGGTTGACTATAACTTTCCTCTGATAACAACTATAAAGACCCATACTTTACATACATTGTTATTACTTCAAAATTGAAGCACACTTATTACAACATATTACAAAACCGTGAAAGGACTGTATAGGTATAGTGTCTTTAGAAACTGGAAAGCATAAACAACTGGTTCATAAAGCATCTACTTTGCCTCCCATTTATTTCATCATATCTAGAGTCCCTTTCTGGAATATCCTACTTAATAACCTTCTTCCTGACCTGGGGAAATAAAACATACAAAAGGGTGATCAAAAATACTCATTAAGGGTAAACAAAAGAAATATCAATCACATCATATATATAAGAACATAACTTTTGGAAATCTTAACCTGCAAAAGGGATCATAATTTCATAACATGGGATAAATCATAGTAGTGAAATGTAATCCCAATAATCAAAACTTAAAACATGAAACTTTTTGGAATACACACATAATAATTGAGAATAATTTCTTATTAGTCAAGACTCATTGCCAAGGCCATCTTAGTGGACAAAGTCCATTTCTGAACCGAGTTCACTCCTCGTTTCAGTCCTGTTTCACTGAACCAGTATAACCTGTCGTTCCAGCCATGTCTATCTCATGAGATATAAAATCATTACCCAATGAATTGGAGGGAAATATAGGTCCCACCCATCTCATAATGATACCATTCTTATGTGTGCCACAAAATCATCAACCATACATCATAACATAACCCATGTAGTAAAAATGGGATTCTTAAACATCATAAAATCATAAAACAATTCATATAAGGTAATGGAATTCATAAAAATAATTCCATCACAACATAATCAAATCAATGTAATAATATGGATAGAAATAGAACCCTTTATTATATTAGATGTAAAATAATTTTGATAAAACACTTGAACTCCATTCTTGAGGAAAATATCCTTTCTACTTCAAAAACACTTTTCCTTTCTTAACATTTCATACAATTCTAGACTAAAAGAAGTTGATTAAAAATAAACTTGAAAAATTTTAAAGGATGCTTCTTGGAAATAATTTTTTAAAAATCCATTCATGCCGTATAAGTTAAAAAAAATTCTTCTCGTACTTTTGTCGGAAAAGTCAAAAAGTACCTCGTATGAAAAACGACAAAAGATTCATTTCATATTTTTTACTAAAAACTCACCGAAGGGTAAAATTGGATTTAAAAAATTGTAGGTGGATGGAAATAATATTAAATATTTAGGAAACATGGATGTGGATGATAAAATACACCCCAGTAAATTCCAAATTATAAACAATCTCGGATAAAAGTGAGATTGTGATATTTCGATTACCTTAGGTCCGATTTGCTTCGTAAGTGTGTGAACCTCTTGTATAATGATTTAAATAATGTTATTGACTTATTCCAGAATCATAAGTATTTTTATGATATCATATATGGTTATATTCATAGCTTCTTATTAGTAATATTTCATTACTACTTGTTATTCGGGTGTTTATTACTTTTTGTTCTTATGCGTGTTTTGTCGAATAAATTCTGATTCTTCTCTTTAGGTTATAGATACCTCATTTCCATAATGGTATTAGTGTAATATATATCATATTAATTCATTCAATTCATTTATTATATCATTATTCAATGAATATCATGTAGAGTGAATCGCATCACATCGTGGAGACGGTATTCCGTACGTACGCACGAGCAATGATATCGTTCCCATGATCGTGGAATTGTATTGTAGTGTATGTATACTATTTCCGAATCAATACCATTTTAAAATAATCATATATATTCATTAATTTCACCCTTATACCCATCCAAGTAATGTGGTGGTGGAAAATAGATTACTCCACGGCGTGGAGACGGTATTCCATACGTACGCACGCGCGGTGATTTCATTATCCGTAGGATGGATAAGAGGTGAAATAGGGTTGTTTCATATTTATAATAAAATATAAGTATATGAGTTATACTGATTTTATTACCTCATAATGAAACAACTAATGAAGAAGAAGTGTAAGAAGAAATAAAGATGAAAGAATCGGTAACGGGCATTACCTCTTCTTTGAGGCGCTTCTTTGAGACCTCCTTTTAGGGCACTAAAATTGGTCTTTGAAGAAGACTCGGACCTCTAGGTTGTCTCTATGGAAGTGTAGAGGAGAAATCGGTAGGGGTTGGCCGAGATTGAAGGATCAAATTGGTGTGAGGAGGAGAGGGAGGAGGTGCCCTTTTATAAGGGAGGAGAGGGGCATCTTTGGAAATATAAGAAATATTAGTTTATATTAAATCGCAACCCCACTTAAAAACTTCCAAAATGACTCATATCCTAAGATTAGATGAGATAGGGTTGTAATCTCATCAAAAAATAAAATTTATACATGTTAGTAATTTATTTTAAACATTATCAACTTGATTTATCCTTATTTATCAATTTAATTTTATTTGTGGTAATAATATTCTAAATTTTAAATTATTATAAATAATTACATATGTGTTGTTAATTTTACATAATTTGACACTTTATGACATTTTCGACCATGTAAATTTTAATTTATAAATTTTAAATATTTTTGTTATTTTTAAACAATTTTAAAATATGTTATTTTTATAAAATAACAATAGTGTCAATTTTCACACTATTCATTTATTTGAATTTAAATAAAATATATACAAAAGATATGTTCGGAATAAAAGATTTAATAGATCCATAAAATGTCATATGTATCTATAAAATTAGTGGAGAACATTAAATAGTTCATATAATATTTATTTTATTATTTCTAAACCATTTATTTGATATTTTAATTAATAAAATAATTTCAACATCACTATTGTGTCATAATTAATGATAATTATTTAATCCCTAAAAATTCTAAATAAATTCCTATGATGTAGATAATTGTATTATATTTCTGGAGACTATTCATGTTCGAAGTTTCATGAAGTTTATCACTAAATTAAAATTATTATACTTATAAGATTTAAGAAAGTGACATGTTGTCACATTCTTTGGTTTTAATAATAATTAAATTATTTTCATGGCAAAAAGTTCCTTAAATGAATCTAATCCGACCTTAGGTGATATGGGTCGACTTTTAGTCATCCAATAGGATTTTTGCAGGTGTTAGGGTAATTTTATAATCTTATATTTACCCTTAATTACCCGATTTCCCTTTAACTATGGTAAAAAAAATTACCGTAGTTACTATTCATAATGTCCAAAAATAAAAAAGTAGCATATTAACATAATTTGGTCCCACTGATTCTGAATATGGAATCGATTTTTCAAAATTCAAAACATATAAGTTGCAGTAATTAATTTAAAATAAATCCCATTGTTAAGAAAACGGGTTTTAGAAGTTAAAACATTGTCAAAGATTGAAATGTTTTTACCTATGAATTCAATGTGAAATTAATGCTAATGAAATACATTATATTAAATGGTAAAAATATATTCTATTTATACTTTACAACCATTCAATATTATAATTTATCCATATAAATTATCTCAATGAAAAAAGTTGTTTTTAATTAAAAATTAGCGTATTTTTACTATTCATCAAAATATGAAATTTATCAGAAAAATATCAAAAATTTATGCAAAGTAAATTTTTATACCCTGATTCAAAATAAGAATTTTATTTTTTCAAATTGAACTTATAAACATGTCAAAAACTAGCTTTAATGTGGGTGCTCCATCAAAAGGCAGCAAAACTGTATTTTTTGAAAAATACTTCTTTTATCCAAAAAAAGCTGATTTTGCTTTTATACCTCATTCTAGAAAATGTATAAGTTGAATTAAAATGTTATAAAATTAAAAATTTAGTTAATACTATTCATAACGGCTAGTTTTAATAATATTTTAATAGAATATCATTGTTTAGTGAAACTCGGTATTGCGTACGACGCAAGCTATCGAGGAAGGCTGCAGTTGCGTGTAAAGCAATCCAAGCTAGTGTTGTGTGTAGTGAAATATTCCTTTGATGATTAATATAACATAAAAACAAAATATTTATCATAAAAGTATCAGGTGTTACATTCCAGAAGTTAGGGATCATATATAGGGTGTGATTTGGGGTCTTTTTAGTGAAACACTGTGGTTTAGGGTTCGTTTTCACTTCCTTGTGGTTCGACGGTGGTGCAGTTAATGTGTCGCACCATGATTTGTGGGTTTTGAAACAAAAGGCAGGTGATTCCATGTGTAAGAATTTATTTATTAGTTGGAATGATTTATTTAATTATTTATAATGTTTCTTATGTGTTGTTAATTGTGTGAAAACAATTTTTTATGGAGTATGTTAAGATTTTAACTTTATAGTTGAACTCTTGTTTTAAATTTTTGTTTTAAATGTGTAACTCTTGTAGTAATATTTGGGTTTTTTATAACATTTGTAAATGGTTTAATAAATGTTTCTTGGGCTTATAATTCTAATTCTGTAGGGTATTGGTGTGCCTTTGGGTTTAAGAGAGTATTTTAAATGGATTAAATAAAGAGTGAAAAGGATGTCTATGTAATATTTTGGTGGGTGTATGTTCTTAAAATTTGTTTTTTAAAGATAGGGTGGTGATTTTTAATGTCAAATATTTTGATAATGTTTTATAATTTTTTGAGATGATTTATTAAATTTTTATGTTGGTGCACAACATATTTTTGGGAAGTTTCGTGTTAGTATGGTGATAAAATGAATTTGAAGGTAAAAGGGTATTATGTAGCATGTGTGTGTGGGCGGTTTTGTGGTGTTTATCACCTTGAAAATTTTTAATAAAAATATTTAAAGTATTTGTTGAACTTTTAATGATATGTGAATAATATTGTGGGCTATTTTTGTGGGAGTATTATTTCAAAACCAATTTGAATGAAAAGGGGGATTATGTGACTTGTGTGATTTACATATGGGATATATGGTGAATTATAGGGGTGTATGTGGTATTTTAATTTGAAAATTATATTTCATGGATTGTTGAACTTGTTTGAGCACAAGAGGGAAACCCGATAATCTAGGTTGGTGGACGTGTACTAGTATACTAGTGATCCTGTGGGGTTTGGCCTCAGTATCATGTAACAAGTTTGACACTAAAAAAGTAACTAAAATATGGTTATGATGATGATGATGGGACACTAGGTTATGGGTATGATCCATACGAGTCACTCATGTGCAAGAGAACAGATATTGTGATGGTTACTTTCACAAAGATATTTGGTACCCCATACCCACAACTAACTAGTGGCTTAGGGTTATTTCCCATTTCTTGTGCTCATTGGATGATAAATTCATACTATTGGCATACATTATGATTGGATGGAAAATTTATTAACTTTATATTTTATTTAAAAGGGTGGATTCTTTAAAATATCCCACCTAATAACTGTTTTTATTTAAATTTGAATCTATTAGAAATTGTTACAAGAATTCTATGTATATAAAAACATTCAAGGTTTTCATAGTTTAATGTTTCTCACATGGAATATATTAGTGGTGGTATCGTACTGGGCTTTGTATCATTCCCTACTTACACCGTTGGGAGTATGTAGACTTGTTTACTTGTTTCCCAGGTTTGGGTATATCTTTTGTTGCAATGGTTTGGCTTTTTAGCAGTCCATCATGATGTGTTGTTGTGGAGATGGGATTTGGGCAGCACCTCTTTCCATATGAAGGTTCATGGTCTTCACTTCTTGGTTTTATATCTTTTAATGTCCTTTTGACAATATTTTAAATTGTGTAATTCTGTTCTTAATTTTAATAAAATATATATTGGATTAAAAAAAATTGATTTGGTTTATTAGATTAGTTTGTTGTTGTATGTTTATAAACTCGGGTAAATCACTCCCAACATTCTTTTTATGATACTCGGGAACTTCTGCCAGCCTATGGGGATCTGGAATACCCTTTGGGAATTATCACAGGTAGGGATGGGTGTGGTTTTTGTTGGAGACTAGATTCGGTTTTTGACAAAATGGTTTCGAAGGAGGTTCAAGATTAAATCTTGTGTCATGTTATTTGGGGAGGAGTCGGGATAGTCTAGAGCTATGATTGTCAGGACATGAAATTATACTTATGGGTAGTGTACATATCCATAACACCTCTTTATGGGATTTGAGTCTCCAGGGTATGTCAAGATTTATCTAGGTCCTTTGGTTTTATTAGATTGATGACGATTAGGGGAAATGAAAAGAGAGTTTGGTTAATGGTCTAAGTGAGATCACAGGGCCTGGAAAGCCATGTGGAGTCGTGGATAAATCCCTAGAACACTTTTTGTGATGATGAAGTGATTAGATTGGGGTTACCACTATATTTACAAGTCACCAATCGAAAATAGTTTCCTCTTGCATTTTCTTCTGTCCTTTAGTTTTGAAATATTGGAATTTCAGTTTAAAGAAAAAAATAACCTGGTTTTAAGATGGGTAATGTTTTTAGATGTTTTTATAATAAAGAGTCAATGGTTTGATTTGTGAAATGTTGGAACTTAATTTTCAGATTTTTTTTGAAATGGAAAATGGTGTGTTTACACATCTTTTGACATAAAGAACTCTCCTAATGTTGGTTTTGAAAAAGTGTTTCGAATTGAGTTATCTAAACTCTCGAAAGGTGTATTAATGGGTTGGAATGTTTTCAAATTAATGTAAATTAAATGAAAATGATTTTTTATTTGAATTATTGTGTTTCTCTGAAATCTTTTGTATGATGTAAATTAGGATTTTGATCTCATGTTTAGTGGTCTTGAGAAAAAGGATGTATTAGTTGACTATTTTTAAAAATGTGGAAACTATTTTTGTTTTAACATTTGGTATCTCCATTAGTGACCAAATTAATGGGGATATAAGTGATTATGGATGGTTAATGGAACAACTGGATGGGTAAAAGGATGGATATGAGGAGGGTGCCCAGTGTGGCAAGGAAATATGTTGGTGTGAGGCCCATGAGGCACCATTGGTGGATAAACTAACTGTTGAACCGTTTATTTTCAAAGAGATGATTTTAAAGGATAACATGATGTCTTGATGACTGGTTTGGGATGGTGTGTATAATTTTTTTCATAAATGTTGTTGTTTTGGGATGTTTTGATTCTACTAACCCCCTTGTTTGAATGTTGCTTTGGGTTTGGGATTGGTCGGTATGCTGGGTTGAAGGGCTGGTTAGTAGTCTCATTATGAGAAATGTTTCAAGATGTATTTAAGGTGGTTCCCTTCATGTGTTTGAATCTGGTTTGTGGTATGTATTGACCAATGGACTAGCATGGTTAGGTCATTGGGTTCTCTCATTAGATAAGTAATGCCACCATTAAGGGTTATCAAAAAATTAAAGTGCACCCCATATTCTTTTGTTGTTGGATGGTCTTCCAGTTGATCAATTAAGGAAATATTTTTCCCGAGATTTGGAGATTGAGTCTACACCATTTTACTTTCTTGGTTTTGTAGATCCTCTTGTAGTGGGAGAGTGGTCACATAAGGTTGAAAGATACCATATTTCCTTATGTTACATGAGTCATCATAGGTGACAGTAGTTTGGGGTAGTCAGTGATAGATATTATCTAAGAGGGCCTATAGGTCCTTCAACAGTATCTTTAAAGTGAGAGCTGATGTTAATCAACCAGTGTGAAAAATCTGGTCATGAGAGAATATTTTTTATGTTTTCCCGAATTGTGGACTATTTGGGACTTGAAAAAAGATCCCTTCCCTGGTATTGATTTTATCAGTCACATTGATCATGTTAGGCGATGCCTTGTGATGTCATGTGATCGTTTGACTGAAAGGTGAAGGTTGTACAGTTCTATGAGAGTATATTATTTTTGTAAGTGTTTCTCCCTTTAGAAAATCTCAACATCCACTGTTTAAATGAAGTTGTTTTCTTAAGTTCATTCCTCTTTCCATTTCTAATCTGAATAATCAAGGGTTGATGTGTGTGCATATTCTAAGCCCTTGTTTCGGTAAAATGTTAGGTGTTGGTAAGTGATGTTGGATTGTGTTATGTCTCGTTGATCTTTTCTCGGATCTTAGTACAGCTTTTCGGGGAACCAGGAGAAGAAATTTTATTCAGGGTTTTCAAAAGATGAACTGTGAGGCCGAAGATGCTTGAATCATTTGAGCTCCAACCATAGGTCCCAGAATGAAACCAACATGTAGTCATAGAAATCCCCAGGTCATTAAAACTGTTGGTTTTATTCCTTTCCTCAGTATGAATGATGGGAATAGATTAAACCTACTAGGTCATCTTCTTGTTCCAATTGTCCCTGTTTGGTGGTAGATGTTATAGGACCTCATTTACAAGTTTTTTCCTCAGTTCATACTTTCACCCTTTTGTTTCATTCAATTTTTTTAGAGAAAAGTTTTAAATTTCGGATAGGTATATTAATGTGCACTATTTTCACATGGTGATTAGTAACTTTGCCCCAACCTAGGGAACTGTGGGATAAGAGAGAGTAGCTATTTCACATCCTCCACACGGTTGTGCACCATATCCCATGTAACTATGAAAAAAATTCCATTTAGAAATAATTCTTGGAAGAGTTAGCACACAGATTCCTAAACCATGTCGACTAACCGTGTGGATGTTCCAAATCTTTAAATGTTTGGGTATTTTTTTTCGGACCGTTCAAGTCAGTTTAGATGGTTGGTTCTTATGGTGAAGAAACCCACTATGGTTCTCATGTAATTTTTTTTTGAAAAAATCTAATGAGATTATAAAATATATGACATGGAGTCTGTTAGGGCCTCCCTCTGTTAGTGACTCGATTCCATCTCAGGTAAATTTTATATCTATTATAGCGGGGAGCCCATTTGTGACTCCCCATATCATTTAATTGATTTTGTCCTAGGTCATGTCATTGAGGTAGGTAGTCTCGTTTGGATATATTTAAATACCATCATCTTTCTTAGGTAAACGTTGATTTTGGATTGCGCCCAATGGTTTAGATAATGTAAGGTCTGTGTAACCTTGTTTGATGTTGTTGTTCGTTTGTGTAAATTGCATGAGTGTCGTTTAGATAGTGTTTGTAGTGTTTTTTTGGGATAAATTAGGAATGTGATTTATTGTTATAGGAATGTGGAGTATATTTTGGATTATGAGAGTATTCCTTCCTTTATTAATCAACTGGATATATCTTAGCTTTTTCGATAGTGGTGAAACATGAAAAATGAGTCCATTTTGGCCATTCAGTTGGGTTTGGTTTCAACCGTCGGCCTTGTTGTGGTTTTCTGAGGGTGGAATGATTTATGGAAGGGAGAATTTTCACATCCATGACTTCTTTTAAAGTTATTTTCATTTAATTTCCATTATTTCTTTGTTTTGTGGTTTTTCTATTCATTTTGTTAGAATAGGTGGGTTTTCAAAATTTGGGCCAAACTGTGAGCCCATTTCATGATTTAAAAATAAATATTGTTTCTTTTATAACTCCTTCATTTTTAATATTTTCTCACCCATTCCACTACCCAATTGAAATACCCTGATATATCAAAACCACCATATTGTTATTCACCCCATAGGCATCTATTATAATGATGGATTTGGGATTTTGATTAAGGTGTTGGGAAATTCCAAAAGTCTATTTACTCCTTTGAATTTTTTTTATTTATTTAATATCTCATTAATGATTTATGTTTTTTCGGTGATTCCAACTCTCAACCTCGCCCACATACCCCAGGGTGCCCCATTCTCAATAATCCCTACTTGAAGATCACATTTTTCATGAATATGGGTGAATCTTATATGGATTTCTCAAATCTTCTATATTTGAAGAGGTAATTTGATTCATTCCTAAATCCTTCAATTTTTACTATTTTCCACCATTACTATTACTCCATGACCTCCTCAACCTTATTTGATCCTCTCATGCATTAATGGATGTTTTTTAATTCATCTGATACTGTATTCGGGTAGTTTTCTTTACGATTTATTCATGTAAGTGTTTATTTCTTAATTTCCTTCTCTCTCCCTAGGGTTTCCTCCCACCTTCATAAATATATATAGTGATAATAAGTTAGGATTAAAACCTAGATTTTGATATGAGTTTTTTTTATGAAATATTGTGGTTTAGGGTTCGTATCCACTTCCTTGTGGTGTGGTTAAAGTTTTTCACCATGCATTTGGGGTTTTGACACAAAAGGTAGGTTATTCCAAGTGTAAGAATTTATTGATGAGGTAACATGCTTGATTTAATTATTTTTAATGTTCATTATATGATGCGCATTGTGTGAGAACCATTTTTGATGGAGCTTGTTAAGTCGTTAATTTTATAGTTTCACTTTTTTTTAAAATTGGCTGTTATAAATGTGTAACTATTGTGGTAATAATTGGGATTGTTTTATAACATGTGAAAAGTGTTTAATAAATTTTTTTTTGGGGCTGAAAATTATTCATTGGTAGGACAATGGCTTCATTTTGTGTTTAAAAGGGGATTTCTGAATGGGTTCTAGGTGGAAATCCTCGTCATGCTTCTTGAATGTGTTCTATGAAAATACTAAATGATTTAATGAGTTACACACTGTGTGAAAAGGAAGTCTATGTACTTCTTTGGTGGGTGTATGTTATTAGAATGAATTTTTCAAATAGATTTTTTTTTTAATTTCATACATTTTGGAATTTTACATAATTTGTCGAGATGATTTATAGAATTTTGATGTGCGTTTGCAAAATGTTTGTGGGATGTTTTGTGTTAGTGTGATGATAAAATGAATTTGATGGTAAAAGGGTATTATGTGGAATGTGTGTATGGGATGTTATGTTATGAGTATCACCTTTGAAATGTCTTATAAAAGTGTTTAAATGGTTTTTTAAGTGTTAAAGAGATGTGAAAAGTGTTGTGGGATATTTTCATGTGAGTATGATTTCAAACCCAATTTGAATAAAAAGTAATATTATTTTAATATTGTGACATAATTGTGAGATATTAGGTTAATTTGTGAAGTGTAAATGGTATTTTTATGTGAAAATTATATTTCTGGGCTTGTTAAACTTGTTTGTGCACAAGAGGGAAATGTGAATACCTAGGTTGGTGGACGTGTACTAGTATGCTAGTGATCTTTTGTGGTTTGGTCTCAGTTTCATGTAGAAATATTGACTCTTAAAACACTAACTTAATTATGATTGTGATGATTATCGGGGGCCACACGGTTATGGGTATGATCCATACTAGTTTCTAATGTTCACAGGAACATATATTGTGATGGTTACTTTCACTGAGATATGAGGTACCTGGGACCCACAGCGAGCTAGTGGCTAAGGGTTATTTCCCATTGTTTGTTCTAATTGGATGATTTATTATTAATTTCTACAAACAGTATGATTGAATGGAAAATTCAGTAGCTTTGGTATTATATTTAAAAGTGTGGATTTTTTAAAATATCCCACCAGAAAAAAGTTTTTATATAAAGTTGAATCTTTTAGAATTTTTTAGAATCATTCCATGTTTATAAAAACATATAGGCTTTTAATCTATGAATGTTTATCAAATTTAATCTCTTAGTGGTTGTATCCTACTAGGCTTCGGATCACAACCTACTAACACCTTTGGGTGTAACTAGACCAGGTTAATTTTTTCACTAGTTTGGGTATTACTTTTGTGCCAATTGTTCTGGTTTTTTTGCGGTCCATCTTGATGTGGTGATGTGGAGATGAGTTTAGGGTGATTTCTATTACCATGTGGTGGTTATTGGGCTATCCATATAGGTTTTTTATAATTTAGTGGTCTTTATAAATTGATTTAAATTGTGTGATTCAGTTCTCAATTATAGTAAAATATGTATCGGTTTGAAAAATTCAGTTTTCTTTTATTATATTAGCTTGTTGTTGTATGTTTATAAACTCGGGTAAATCATTTCCAACATTCATTTCATAATACTCAAGAACCCGTTCCAGCCTATGGGGATCAGGAATTCCCTTTAGGCATTTTCACGGGCATAGTCAGGTGCCATATTTTGATGGTGCCCACATTCGGTTCGTGACAAAAGTCCCATGAAATTTTTCATTCATGATAACCACAATAGAAGGAAAACTCAAATATTAAAACATCTCATTAGTGAGGAAATAATAATTGTTATAATAAAAAACTCATACCCTAAAACATCCTAGTAATTTGAACAAATTTAAATAAAATGTTTGTGGTAGTCCCAAAGTAGAAATACAATCTCAGAAATAATTTTATTATCATATATTGTTTTTAATATTTGAATTGAAAAATAAAAAATATATTTTTGGAACATTATATTCTAATAAAATAAAATTACTGACCAATATCATATAAGAGATATTTGAGCAATAAATATCTCCATCAATCATCAATCAGTGATTTTGTGGAATATATACTTTTCATAAATACCAGTTTCATCGGTCAGGATGAGTAAGTAATTAGTTACTCAGTTTCATCCTATATCCAAATCATTTGACAAATAGAATAAGTAAAGACACTCAGGTGATTAATAGTCTATCACAATCTCATGTATCATAAAACATCTAATAGGTAATGATGGATAAATTTTTGTAAATAAATATATAATTAGTTATAAGTAACCTCCTAAGAGATTGGTTATAAGGATAAATAACATCATCTAATTATAACCCTTTTCAGAAGTTACGTATAAATAGATCGTAGTATTACTTCATATCCAACAGTATTATTTTGACTCCTAGTAACAATACTCTTCATAAAGACATGTAATAAGTTAAATCACATCACTAAATTAATAATCCAATTTATAAATCCAAAAAATCCAGCATAATATTGAATAATGTTATCGTATCCTCATCTAAAAATATCACAAAATAAAATATTATATTATTAATAAAACTATATCATAACCACACAGTTATTAATATCCATATCACACATCAAGTCCCAATCAATCTATGTGACTCAAAATATCCGAATTATTTTTTTATTTTAGTGACTTATTATATACAACACTCTTTAAAAATCAATTACACCAACATATTTAATATGTTTCCTGTTTTAATTAAACTAAGTTTGTCCTTGAATAACACATAAAATATGAAATACTCATTTTCATGATCCATAAGAAGATATCTCTTCATGGGTTTATAAAGGTAGACAGCGATACTGAATGAACGAAACTCCAAATCCCTTAGGCTCAATAAAGTGATTGAGAATAAACAAACAACACATGGGAATGATTTCTACCAATCAAAATATAAGAATAAAATATTGGAAAATGAATAAAATTTCTGCATGACCTATCATCATTTGAAAACCACACTAAATAAATATAAATTGAATATTAACCAAATGTTAAAATAAGGAATAATATGATCATCAGTTTGAACTAATAACCTCTTTCACTCGATGATCCATAAATCCTGAAAGGAAATGATCCCATATAATGGATTTGCTTCCCCTACTAATAATTATATCTACCTTCACACATAGAATGAATTAAAAGCCTGAGTGGATGATAAAATGAAAAAAACTAAAATAAAACGTAACTGAAATGACTAATACTCCATGTTAATATATATATAATTGAAATAAAATAAAGAACCATGATTCCACATGGGAGAGGATAAATGTTAAAAATTAATGATCTAACTGAAAATTTATAGAGATATAGATATGGGAATGAAAATTACTAATAGGGAAGGAAAAATAAAAAACGTGATAAATGATTTCCCATTAAATAGAAAAAAAATCATTTTATTTTTAGTATATATATATCAATAATCTTGTCCTTTATTTAATTCTTTATAGGCTACTGATTTAGAAATACCACATTCTTCCTTGATTTCAAAAAACATTTCCCAAGGAATAAGATATTTCCCTTTAAAAATTATATTATAGAATGAGATGATAAATAGTTGCCTTGGTTATAGATAATAAAGGTAAAAATAATATCATAATGTACTAAAAATAGTGGAATATAAAAAATTATTATCATTATTTTAGAGATAATTTTTTTGGAAAATTTAAATATGGTCCCACATAATAAAAAGTAAAAATAGGGTGAAAAAACCATGGACAATCCCTAGGTATATTCATTTACTATTTTCCTTGGGTCCACATACCATTAATGTTGTACAATAGAAATAAATCTATACTTCATCGGACAAAATGAGAATGGAGATATTGTTTAATTGGTACCCATAGTATCATCATATAATTTTGTAATATTTTTATTCATAATATATTAAGGAGTCTCTACCAATGACCTATTGGAATTCCCAATATAATAATATTTGATACACCCAATTGGTATAATGAATATCCCTTAAAAGATTACATAATCACCAATTAAGTAATTAATATTTCATTATTTCACATTGAGTATATTTTCAGGGATAGAGTTTTAGATAATTATTCCATAACTCATACATATCTAAACTATTAAAAACAAAGTGTATATATCAAAAAAGTATAAATTATTCCACCATATGAAATATAAAAATAATACAAAACATGATATTATTTATGATCAATCATCATTATTTTTAACTTGAATTCTTCCAATCACACAATCATACACACATCATCTCATACACATTTATAAATTTGTGGTGAGCATAAATATCATAGTAAGGGATGTAAAAAAGGAATCTATTAGTATATTTATAAATGTTATGATCCATGAATATTTGTATAAAATAAATACATTTAACATTGATGTGTTTAAAATAATTTCTTATGATAATAATCTCATTTCATAATTTCTTATAATCACAAGATTAACGTAAAACCCATAACAATTATAGATAATACATAAAGGTAACTTAAAACATCCTTATATTTGTCACTCTTATAAATGGAAAACCCATACAATCATCTTCCAAACATAATGCTCATAAAAAGGGAATATATATACGGCTGAATTCTATACTAAATTCATTAGAGGGATATCAAAAACTCACTTGTCATTGGTTAATTATAGATCCACCCATCATTGCTTTATTATAGAACAACTTGAAATGTTTCCTAGGAAAATATATATAATCATTACATTTGTTGAATTTGATCATGCTGTAATGGCCTCGTATTGTAGGAAGGGTAAGATGAAGGTCTTTGATGAAGATGGTTTCCAATTGCTGACATCGAAGAAGTTGCGGGCATGTCCAGTTCAGGTGCCTATTGTGGGAGCTCGGAGGGAAGATGTTGTGTTTGTGGAAAGTGCTATTGTAGGAGAGGTTGTGGCTTAGCTGGTCAGGTCTGATGATATACTAATGAGGGGAGATGTTCCTAGTGGGAAGGAGGATGTGTTGGAGAGTTCACCTGTGCAGGTTGCTGTTTTGGAGGATATCTCTATTCCTATTGGGAAGGCGGATTTGTTGGCGAGTTCACCGGTGCAGGCTACTGTTGTGGAGGAAGGTTCTAATCCCATGAATTTGGATCAAAGGGGGACGAAATTGGAGGTTGTTCCAATGGATGCACTGAGTGCTGAGGGGTTGCAAAAATCTCCTAATCCAGTTGTTAGTTTCTTTTCAATGCTGGAGTATATCAATACTCCTGAGTTTGTCTTGCTTAACCTTGGAGGGCTCAAGAATGCCGGATGTAGAAACCGAAGAGCTGCTTCATTGATACAGCTGTTGTTGATGGAATCGAGACCTCAACGGTGTTGGAATGCCCAGTACGTAATGCTGTGATTTCCTCTACTGTGCAGGTTTCGCAGGCTGTACAGGAGGCTTGTCAGGAGATGCATGAGGAGGCACCTGCTATTGTGGATCGCCAAGATGGTGCCTTCATGGAAATCGGGTTGCATGAGGTTCTGTCGGTGGAGACAGGGGGTGGAATGCAATGGGGGTGCGGGCGTCTCCCAGCTAATCGAGGAGGGTCTAGGGGCCGAGGCCATCCTAGGAAATAGTGATGGTTGAATGTTCTCTCTTTAGTTTGCTTTTTTATGTGGTCCGTTGCATGGTAACATTTCCCCTGGTATCTTGCAACTTTTATCTTTTTCAATAAATTTTGGGGTCATGGGTCTTTGAGACCATGACTGAGCCTCTTCTAGTATATATATAATCATTACACATAAAATATTTCAATTTAAAACAATTCAGTCATAAAATTTAATTTGTAATCACAAAAAAATCAATACAATTAAATAATAAAAACATTTTATAAACTCATTTTTATTAAAAATAACAAAAAAAATAAAAATATGGGGTTTCATTTAAGAAAACATGAAATCATACAGTGGATTCCAGAAGTAAAATAATTCATATCTGTTGGAAATGTCATTGTTTTTGTTAATGACAAAAATAAAAAATTCATTTTTTTCTTTTTTCAAACGATCAATAAAAATATCATTAAAAGAATCATTTAAGAAAATTTGTATGAAATTTGAAATATATATAAATTTTCTAATATACATTTATTTATATTAATATAAAATAAATATGAAAAATAATATCAACAATATCAACTTGAGGAAAGGATTAAACCATTAATCATTCATAGAATCTCAGACCACAATGAACACTTAAATCATAATTTATATAAATTAATAACATTTTATAAAATTAAATATTATGATAATTGATAAAATATAGATATATTATTTCAAATGGGATATATACACACCTTAAAAAATAATAGAGGTTCATATAATAATCAAATTAAACAACGAATGGAGATTATGAAAGGATTCCTTACTGAGGGTCTCACTTGTGTCATGTGTAATTAAAATCATGGAAACAATATTATGTTAATTATATACATTATATAGAACCATTTTGAATTTTATTTTTACTTTTATATCAATTATTATTTTCCTCTATACAAAAACATGAATAGTTTTTTTTTACATCATGTGTTTTGACAATGATTGATTTATGTGTCAAAAACGACAATGGTAGCTCAATTATGGTCAATAGTGTTATTATTTATACTTATAATGAATAACCATTAGGATATAATTTTGATATCTATGCATAAATTAAACTTTTAAAACTGATCGTTAAATATGGTTATGAAAAATGAACCAATGTGACAATAATGGAGATGGTAGGTTGTATGTACAGATGAATAACGTTCTCATTTATCAATGATCATTATGGAAAGAAGGAAAATAAAACATTAACATTATTGAATGATCATAATCTCATATATACAATATAATATATTCATATATTCATATATTCAGATATATTGAATTTTTTCAATGTAAAAGGAACCGCATTGCTTCGAGGAGGCGGTAGTCCAGTCGTCCATAAACTACATTATCAATTTTTCATTTTAATGAAAAGTGGTAAAGAAAATGATGTGTTATATATAAATTTTTTAATAATTTTAATATAATATAAAATTTATTTATTTCATATGTAATGAATTAAAACCATATTTAATATTTTCAATGTAGTTTCGGATGTTATCACATCACTTTGAGGAGGTGGTAGTCCCCATTTCCACAATCGATATTATCATGCTTACAAAAAATGGAATGTATAAAGTTATGTGTTATTAAAGAAATAAATAAGTACAAAGACATAATAGATATAATATTTAACATATAATTAAATTTTATATCATAATTCCCAACCCTGAATTGTGGTTATGGAAAAATAAAAAACAGAGTTTCAAGAGGCAGTAGTTTGTCTTACATAAGAATGATATGTTCGCTATCCATTAGATGTATGTTTTTGTATGTATGGGTAGTACCATTATGAAAAAATAATTATAATAAACTTATTATAATGATATAATTCTTTATTATTTGAATAATAGTTTTTGAGGATGTGTGTAATGAAAAAATAATTAAAGAGCCTGAGGAAAGGTGTTACCTCTTATTTGGTTAAATTCTTTTGGTTTGCACTAAAGGAGTTCCATGGATTTATTTGTTCCAAATTTGAGGATTCGTAAAATATTGGAGCTATGTTAAAGATATATTTTTATTGATATTTTTTAGGAAATGTTTTTTGATATCTGTGAGGTGCGAGTTCCTTTTTTAGAGGAGGTGGAGTGGTAGTCTTGTAAATTATCAAAATTGTATTCAACCCTTGTTTTCCCTTTGATAAGTACACAAAATAATGTTCCCTATTATATAAAATAGAGCATATTTAGCATATTTTTACATCTAATGGATTATGGAAATTTTTACAGGTTAGTTGGGCCTTTAAGTTTATTTTTTAGTTCCTTAAAAAGCTAATATTTCACTTCATCATTGTAATTAATTTTAACCACATTCACTATAATTTTTTTTTCAAAATGTAAGTAAAACTATTTAAAAATTATAAATTAATATGAATAAAAATATAGAATATATTTTTAAAAATTAGAATAATATATGAAGACTATATTCATTTAGTTTTAATCCCATATATAGTATGTGATTTCATATTCTTAAAGTAAAAATGTTCAAAAGTTTTCTATGATTTTATATTCACTTTCAAATTGAAATTGATTCTAATGAAATACACTGGGTTAATTATTAAAAAAATCTAATTAAACATTAAATGAATTTATAAATATAATTTATCCCTATAAATAAATTAATTTAAAATTTATTCTGAAATTAAAATTCATAATTTTTCAATATTCATTAAAAAATTAAAATTAATAGAGAAATACCCAAAATTCATGATAACCTATTTTTTATGTTTCAAATTCAAAATTAATATTATTTTGACATATAAAATAAATAAAATTTCCAATCATTTTATTTAATATGGGTTCTCCATTAAAATTTTGTAAATGTACATTTTTAAAATTATATATATTTTTATTCATAAACTGTTTTTTTCTTATTTTTAGCATTTATAATTTATGGAATGACTCTAAATTTTTTTTATAAAAACGTGTAAAAATATATTATTTACCCCTTTTAATTCAAGCAGATACAATGGCTAAAAGATATCTACCATAATAAATAATAATGTTAACTATATTTTACTTTTCTGTACAACTCAGTCTTCTGTGAAATAAATTATTTGGGACACACGCATTGTTGTGTGTCCAGTAATCTATCAAAAATATCATTAAATATAAGATAAAATTAATATTTTATTCATAAATATCAATAAATATCATAAATTAAATTTCAATAAATATTGTTTATTTTACATCTATACCCCATTATTGAAATTTTATCTGCTTAATTTTATTTAGTTATCAAAATAGTGGGGATATTTTTCCCTCAAAAAATTTTCAAATTTCAATGTTTCCTTTAAAACCATATAGTTTTTTTTAAAAACCAAAAACTATATATTACCTTATTTTGTGGAACATTTTCTCTATGGTAAAGATTCTGAATTGGTTTTTCCTCGTAAGAAATATTCTATTCTAGATGAACTACAGTAGGTCTCAAACCATTACACGAGTTAGGTAAATACATTATAAACACAAAATCATGAATTTTTTTATATCCATTATTATCTCTGAGGTAAAGCCACTTGATTGAAAAATGTTACATCATTCCCAGGGAATTCATAATGATCAATATTCAATGGAATCAACTTTTATATATTTCCAAAAGACATCACACATTTCCATGAAAAAACTTTTAAAAACGAAAGATCACCTACACCAAAAAAAATATTTGTTTTCCTCTAATCCATAAAAATATTTTTCTTACTCTGAGCTTCCCTCATTTGTTGCTAAATCAACTAATAATTCTCTTATATTACATATACCTTCTCTGGTCTCATTAACATTCATCATCCAATATTATTCCAAAAATTTGATGTTTATCACTAATTTTCATGTGAGGTCTCAAAAGGTAAAATTTCTATAAACAAATGAAAATAGTTATATTAAGAAAAATAAACCAATGGATGATATTGATCCCAACATCTGTAATAATACATTGAGCATCATCAAAGCATTTATGTAAAATTATAAATAATTTTATTATATTATCCATCATAGTGGGAATGGTTTTGAAATTTTACTAAGAGCCCAATCACTTATGAAGTCCATTCCAAAAATTAGAAGTGAAACTAGGATTAGGGTATGAGAAAAAATAGTGTGGTAGTCTATGTAACCTATTAATAGAATTTAGATACAATATAGAAGGCTTTTATAAATACATTGTTCCTCAAATCAATGGTAAATGAGTATATTTAGTTAAATGATCAATAATAACCAAGATCATATTCTTTCCTTGAGATATTGTTGGAAATACCACCATGAAATCCTTTGACATATTCTCTCATTTCCAATATGGAACTTGAAATTATTAAAATAACCCCTTTCAGAAGAATTTTTTATTCTTAAACCACTTGAAAAGAAAAACAATTCACCAGAAGTTTAGTAAAATATATTTTAATTCCATCCCACTAGTAATACTCCCAATGGTCTCAATATATCTTTCTACTACCCAGATGAATGGAAAAAACTGGTATCCTTAGTAAACAAATATTTACACAACTATAAAACAAATTTCATATATAATCATTTCCCAAATAGTAAAATACATTATTTATCAATATTACAATAAATGAAACGAATCATTCTCATTGTATTCTATATTTTCTTACAATGATTTATCCACCCTCTGAGATTTATAAATTCCTTATGAAAAAGTCGGCTACAGTAAAACAAGAAACAAAATAGGGGATATCCTTACATTCAAAACATTTAGGCCAATGTTATTCAAATCCATACCCAAAGGGTCACCTTCCAAAATTAACATATTTATAGTAGATTTATTTTTTAAACACAGAGCATCAACCACCATTCATGATTTTATAGAACTATAATTAATTGTGTAGTCATTATCCTTGATTAGTTATAGCCATCCACTCTCTCTCATGGTTGACTCATTTTGAGTGAATATAAAATTCAATTTTTTTACTTTTTATTTCACACTTCACTATTTACAAATGATACCTCTAATATTTTTATTCAAAAACCATAGTATCTTTTTATGAATCATATGTAGGATAATTTAAATCATGGGTATTAAATGTAAATTAAGAACAATAAATTTCAATTTCTTTCTAAATAAGGACACAACCAAGCCCATTTAATGAATAATCATTGTATATGATGATCTCAACATTTCTACAAGGAAATATCAAAAGTATAGAATTAATCAACCTTTTTTATTATCCAAAAAAAGACAATACAATCTTATATCTAGATAAAACTAACTTCCATTAATGTTATCAATGTTAGTGGGATAGAAAACTAATGATTGGTTCAAAAAAACTTTCATCAATAACTCGCTAATCATCGAAAAATATAAATCATTGCAACGCTTTTAGGCCATAAACTGTCTTAAATAACATTTTTTATAATCATAACTAATTATTCTAGATATAGAAACAAAGTGTCCATTGAATGAAATTTTTCATAAAAAAATTCATTTTTTCTAAAATTTCTATATATTATATTTTATTTTAATGTTTTATGAACAATAATTATGTGACATTCGTCTTCCACATTGGTTATAAAATATGCAAAATTATAATATATGAACACAACAACAAAAAATTCCATAAACTGATGATTTAATATATTCATAATATTTATAAATACTACCATTGCATTAGATAACTAAAATTTAATAACAAAAAACTCATAAATCACATATCTCATATGAAATTCTATGTTCATAATTTCATCATACATCACTGTTAGTTAATGGTAAGAGGACTACAGATCAACTATTGAAAAACATGAAGCTCCCTGAAGCTGATAAATAAAATCATCCATCTGAGTAAAATGATAGTTATTCTTAAAAGTTATTCTTAATATTTATTTAATTCAAGGATCTATAATCAACAAATTACAATATGGAATAAGATTTTTTTCTCACAAATAATATAAAACCACCCCCATTGGGAGGTTTTGTTCGAATTAAACCATGTTCATGAAATTATTGAAACTGGGGTTTTCAATAAATTTTTTGATATATATTCCATTCCATAAGGGGGTTTAGAAATATTCTTAGAATCATACATTAAATCAATAGTACATTAAATATCATGATAAATAAAAACACAAGGAAATTCATCTGTAATTTTTTTAAAATTCAATCACTATGGGGTTACCACTAATGAAAAATGATTCTTACGTTTCAATAACAACAGAATGATAACTGTAAATGACAAAATTTATCAAATTTTTATATTCATGGTATGTTATCAAAGGAATAAAATCATTAAATTAATCTATCTTTGATTTAAAATCAATTTTTTCATGATAAACTAAATTCCCATCAAACCTAACAGGATATCAAAATGAACTAGGGTAAATTCCAAAAGTTGTGTAGGAAGTATCATCCCTCTGATGTTAATAGGAAGATTTAGATAAATCAAGGATTATATAACTCTCTCACCTAGAATGTTTACCAATATACCTCTAATAAATTAATGAGGACATATTTTTAATATTATAGAAAATTTCCTACAAATAAAATACTGCAATGATCAATAATCAAAGAGAGTATTGGAATAAATATAATAAAAAAGTAACATATATATCACGACATCATTTTATGGCCCAATATGAAATAATTTAGTAGAAAAATATGTAGACAGACCCTTATTCTTTTGACTGTCTGAGTTTCTACCATGTGTAATAATCATTTGACACTAATTTGTATAATGATCTATCTTGTTGCAAATAAAATAGCATACCACCAACCTTTCATAGAATTTTTTATAATATTCACTATATTAATAAAACATATGAATAATCATAAAAAATCAAAATAACTTCCCAGATATGGAACATCATTCTCCAATATTCTTTTTTCACACATCTTATAAGATGACAATTGGTTTTCTAACCTAGAATCATTGTAGATGAATTCAATACAATGTACCCACAAATTTACCTCTTCATTAAGTTATTAACATGATACTATTAAGTATAAGAAAACTCCATTTGTAATTCTTTATCACATTAAACATGTTTCTCAATTCTCTTGGACTGATAATAATCTAATTTCATTCTATATAATGAATTAAATTCTTTGAAAATCCAGTTTATCTTACTCCCAATATCTCAGATAAATTTAGTGGCATACCACACCATTAGAGCGATAATTACTTCATATGAAACCACAAAATAATCCTCCCATTTTTCTCAATTCCTTGAATTGATTTTCCATCCTATGTCAAAATTCATTAGGTAAGTAATTATCAAAGAAAATATTCATAAATTTTTACCATTTCAAGGATAAAAACTCATCTCATTCCCTTATTTTCATATCCATTTACCAAAACTGATCGACTTTAACTTTAGAATTATAAATTCCTATTGTTCCTTTTAGTGATATGTATTAATCATTACCTCGAATACATTTTCAATGGATTTAATCCATCATCCATCTAGCTTGGGCTAGATGATCCTCTAAATGATGGGGTGTTTTGTCACATAAAATGATCCCATATAATTATGTTCCTATATGGTGGATCTGGACAATATCCTACATGGAAACCACATCCATTTATAGAATGAATCAACTTATCCATCACCACAACTAACTATTCAGTTTTGAATCCAACCATCTCATGATACTTGTTGAGATGTATATTTTCCAATCAGTACAATTCCACTACAACATAACTATTTTGTATGTTTAAAACCATTCTAAATAAACACACGTTAAATGAAGAAAAATGTTAATATTCATATGCTATATTATTTTATCTTATACATAATGTAAATTCGGTTAATGGCATGATGCTAATATTTTCCTAAACACTACATTAATCTAATTCATTCCATTGATACCCACTATAAGGTCCCGCACTTGAAATAGAACATAATCTTAAGTTATTTCATGAATTCAACATTTCATCACATTGAGTATTTTTTTATGATTATTTTTTTAGGGAATTATTCTATAAATAATACATAAAAAACTATAAAATATACACTGGGAAAATCCAATTAGTATCTATTTCTTCAACCATATAAAACATAATGAAAATAAAACATGATATGTTTTATGATAACACTTCCTGACTATCGAAAATACTTTTTTATTCTTTTTTTCATCATTATTTATTATAAAAAAATAAATAAATTGGAGGATCCTAGAAAAATAGTATGTCATATAAAATGATGTAATCCATTAGTAAATTTATAAACATTATAATCCTTGAAACATTATGAAAAAGTAATTATTTTCTCCTCAATAATTAAAAAATAATTTCCATTGTTAATAATATCATTTCATACTTTTTTATAAACAAAAGAATACAATAAGACCCCTATCATTAATTGAAAATACATATAGGTAACATGGAACATCATTATACTTATCACTAATATAAATTAAATAACCATATAGTCATCTCCAATATATTTCACTCCTACAAATGGAATATAAATACCACCAAATTTCATACCCAATCCATTTGAGGTCTATCACGAACCAACCCATCATTTGATATTCATGAAACCACCTGTCATTTTTTTATTATTGAACCACATATAAAATTTACATGTACAATTTATATATTCATAACACAAAAATAATTTAAATTTTCAACATTTTATTCATAAAATTTAATTTTTAATCATTTAAAAACTTGTCAGGATATGAGAATAATAAAACCATATAAGAAACAAATTTTCTATAAAAATTTCCAGAAAAAGAAAAATAAAGTTTTTTATTTATTAAATAATGAAATATTTACAAGGAATAGAAAATTAAAATAATAATCACATTGGTGGAAAATTTATTGTCACTGTATATGTCAAGAAAGGAACATTCCTTTAGCCATTTGTCAAAATATTACATATAAAGCACCTAAAAATATTCCATTTAAAAAATATTTGACTGAAATTAAATATAGATATAATATTTACTTTATAATCCATTTTATATTCCCATAAAATAAATATAAAAAACAATTTGAAGAATATCGACGTGAGGAAACAATTACATCTTTAAACATTCAAAGAGTCTCATTCAATATTAAACATTTTAATAATAATATATTTAAAAGAATACAATTAAATAAAACATTAAATAAAAATATATTTTATAAAATATGGATATTTAATGTACAATGTTCTGTATATACACCATATTAAATACTAAAGGTTCATATGTTAAAGAAAATCATTAAGAAAAGGTGATTGAGAAAAAATCTCATACCCTATGTCCAACATGTATCATGGGTCCTCACAATCCTAATCAACAAACATATATTAATTATACTTTTAATTAATAACCATTATAAATATTACAATTAATTTTACTTCACTTATTCTATTTTTTATATAACTTTTTTAACTATTTCGTTTACTTATGTTGTTTTGAGAATATTCAATTTATTTGTCCAAATGGCGATCAGAGGACAATAATATTCAAATGTGTTATTATATGAACATATATAGAATAATAATTGTGAAATAATTATAATATTTCTACAAAAATTACACTTTTATAACTAATCATGAAATATGGTTATGAAAAATGAACCAACAATAAAATCTTGGAGAATGTAGGTTGTATGTACGCTTGAGTAACATTCTCATTATCCAATAACTGTTATGGAAAGAAGGTACATAAATATATAAGATAAAAAATGATAATTATATCATATATTATATATAATTTACTCATATATACTTATATATATAATTCTGGTTGTGTATAAGGCTTCACATCGGATTGAGGAGGCGGTAGTCACCACATCCTCAAATGATAATATCACTTTTTCACTGTGTGGAAATGAGTTAAACACAATGATGTGTTATATTTATCAAAAGATGGTTATTTTAAAAATATAATATATAACATCTTTATTTATCATATATTTAATTAATCCCCTCCATAAATTTTTTCATTTAGTTTGTGAATGTATCACATCACTTTGATGAAAAGTTTGGAGAAAATCCCAACACAATGTTATCGTACTTACACAAAATAGAATGTACAATAGTTTTTGTTAGAAAAGTGTCAAAATTGAATAAATACGTATTAAATTTCATAAATATAATATATAAATAGTTCTCTGATCATAATTATAATCCATGAATGAGGGTAATGGAATAATGAACAACATCATTTTGTGAAGTGGTAGTTCTCTGTACACAAGAATAGTATGTTCTTTAATGATTATATGGATGTGTGAGTAAGTGTAGGAATAAACATTTATAATTTTTATTATATTTATTATAATTAGGTTTTTATGTATTAATGGAATAAGAAGATTAGATATGTTTATAATTAAAATAAAATAAAAAAGCTTGAGGAAGGCTGCAACCTCTTATCTAGGTAACTCATTTTGGTTTGCATCACAGGGAATATTTGGATGGATTTATGCCCAATATTAGGGTTATAGTATTATTGGAGGGATGGTGAAATAATATATTTTTAGACCATGGTTGAGAAAAATAGGATTCATATGGTTGACAATGTTGGATGGATGAGGGACTTTTTATGGTGTAGGTGGAGTGGCAATCCTTTAATTGTTTTGAAAAGGGGATTCCATCCACGCCTTTTCCATTTTAATTTGTTCAAATAATTTTCCAAATTATATATAAGATTGGGTATGGTAGAAAAATGGACATAAAAATTATTTTTTATAATTCTATTGGTTATTTTAGCTGTTAAGTTTAAAGTTTAGTCTTTTGTTATTCAATTATTTCTGTAAATTATTGTAATTAATTATAATCACATTCACATATTTTTTTTTTGAAAAAAACTATTTTGAAATTGTTACAAATTATAAAATTTGGTGATTAAAAATAATTATTCCATTTTTCCATTTTCAAAAATAAAAATTGGTAGAAATTAAAAAAAATTAATCTTGTATGCCAGTTATGACTACTAGTTTTTAAAGTAAAAATTGTCAAATGTTTACTATGTTTTTACATTAAATATAAAATATAAATTGATTTAAATGACCTAAATTAAGATAATTTTTAAAAAAATAATATAATTAAAATACAAAAATATTACAAAATATAATTTATCCTTATATAGAAATTCTACAGTAATGAAACTTTGAAGTAAAATTCATTATTTTTCAGTAGAAATTAAAAATTGAAACATCACAAAAAAATACCAATAAATCACACTAAAAAAATTCAAATAATTCAAGATATAAATAAAATTTATTTTGACATATAATATCAATAAAATTTTATGAAATTGGAAATAAAATTGAATATCCATTTAAAGGCGATAAAACAACCGTCTTAAAAATATACTTCTTTTTAGGTTTAAAATTGGATTTATTCTTATTTTAAGCTAAAAAATATATTAAGAAATGTAAAGAAATTTGTAAACAAGTGGAAAAATAATATAGATATCCCAGTTCATTCGTACTAATATATCTAATAGGTGATGAAAATTACTTAAAATAAAAAATATTAATAATAGATTAATTTCCGGTACAACTCCATATTTCATGCAATAAATGAATTTTTAGGCACAGAGTGTTTAATGCTAGGTAGGCTAGAAGTCATAGAATTCCATAAATGGTAAAATTAATATTTAATTCATAGGTATTAATAAATATAATAAAGTGTTATTATAAAATTACATGGGATGTGACACTAGGTTACCTTGGAATCACAAGTCCCATGGCCAAAATAGATATATAGAAGGTATGTGTAATAGAAAAAACAAAATCTCAATAAATACTAAATGTAAATAAAACATAAAAATATTATCTCCCATGACATTTCCAATGTGAATACCCATTAATTTAATCAAAAAAACATTCCTATCACATCAACCTGATTCAAAAAACACTTTATATATTGGGATTGTAATAGAGTGAACCACACTGGTCAAAAATATATATAGCGTTTCAATAGGGGTGTATCATTTTCAAAATCATAACATATTTCAATGGAATTCTTAAATTTTCATAGTCATTAAGGATTTGAGGAAATAAAAAATCAAAATTTTTACGGTGTTTACCAGGAAATTGTAATAGGAAATCATGTTCCTCTAATTTGGAAGAACATAAAAACTATAGCATTTATGTTCCAAAACCACTAATTACACTTATACACATATTAAAATCAATAAATATATATTAATACCAATTTTTCAAATGTACATGATCATTATACCTTATGTGAATATTTATAAATAAGTTTCATGTTCATATATAAACATATAAATATATGTATAATCGATATTTAAAAAATAAATAATTTAGAAACCACTTTGAACCTATGTGGAAATAAAACAGACAATTAAGACTTAATGAAAAAGTGTCCTAAGTACGGAACATCTTTAATATCATTGGATCATATAAATAAAATTATTCAGAAGATAAATAAATGTTACGGTATGCTTAATCATACAAATTATATTATAATTGGATGTTTCATTAGAGAAAACTCATCACTATCATATTAAAAACATGTAATTCATGAAAGTGGGAATTTATAGTCTGGGAAAATATGTTATCTAGTTTATATACATAATTTTATAATATAAACACCAAATAAATTATAATTTTCAATTTAAAGTCACAAACATTGGGTATTATACCTCAAACTGAATATAAGTCACTGCATTTGATTCCTAAAACTCAACCCATCTCAATCTATTATATGGAACCACTCAAAATTGAAATAAACCCTACCTATAATGATATCCAAAATTATAATACCATAAATTTCCCATAGGAGTTAGCTGACATCATTCAACAGTGATGGAAATAATATATATGTAGTCAATTGTGATTGATGATTATAAATTCAAGTAAAACATGATTTTACAAAGTACTAATAAATAAATTATCTAAAAATATAGGGTGGAGAATATGTAGGTTTCTAGATTGGGTTCCTCCTAGATAGGGATAAAAATATATATAGGAAGTGGATTTTGGATGGGTTGTGATGAGTAATGGGACATAGGTGAATATTCCGGTTTATTGTATTATATTTATATTTTTGGTTCAATTTGATTAATTTTTAAATGTTTCAAAATAATGGTGACGTGCACGGTTTAACCAAATAGTTCTTCGGTCATTTACACTTACTATGAACACAGTGGTGAACGCATGGTAGGTTTGCATGATTACTCAAATCATTATACATCTCTAAATAATGGAACTTCTACGAATTATAGGTCCCCTAATGGTTTCCACATTGATAGATTATCCTTGAATGCTAATGATGTTCCTTGAACTAAATTCCAAAATATTAAAATTTTCAAGTGGTATCCCCAGTAAACTCATCATCTAGATGGAAATTAAAAAAATCAACAAATGAATAATAACAATAATAATTTATTGGAAATTGAAATTCAACCATCCATAACTAATTGTACCACCAAAATTTGTTTGGATTAAATTGTTGTTTCAAATGAAATTACTTCCAACTCCCACACATTGAATATGATCGGCAAAATAATAATTTGCTTTAAAATTACCTCTAATGACTTATGACCTCATTATTAACATGGAAATGGGGAATACCTCAATCGCCAATTTTTATTAGCTTAATCAAATTATTATGACCCCAAATAATAAAGGATCTCAATAGAATGGAAAATGATGACTTTTGTAGAGAACCACATCAACACCCAAGGTAAAACATTATGAAAATGTACAATATAGAAATGAAAATTTGAGAGCCACTAAATAATATTAATATAATTTTTCCTTTCTATGGGGCTGGTATTAAAAAACATAGTATCATTCCCCAATGAAAAGAAACTACTTTATCCAGAAATGGGGAATCACACAAAATAAAAAATAAAATAAAAAAATTTACCAACAACGGTGGTATCCCTAGTATATATTAATCACTCCATAACAAAGACTCTCATATAAAAAACATATTATCCAATAAAAAAAATATCATGATCACTATAGTGAAAAAAATATAACTCATCAATAGCGAAAATTATCTCAATTGTTATTTAATCGGAAGGGAGGTTCACAAGACACTACCAAAATTTTTTGTACACAATAACAACACACTATCACAAAAAATTGAGAAAATTCATAATATTAAATAATATTATCCTTGAAAACCCAATGAATAGATGGTATATAAATATATTAAAAACCAAAAAATATTTATTCCTAAAATATGATCAAATAATGATATCTTTTAGGTATAGGTGGAAAAGGGGTTATTTGGGGTGTCATAGAGATAACACATAAACATCAGTGAATCGGACCTAAAAATCAATGACCACTCTAGGGTAAATCCATTATTATGAAAATTAGAAAACACACCAAAGGAATCCACCTTCTTACGGCTCACAAAAATTAAAATATCTATTAAAAATATTGTATACCCCTCAAAACATATTCGATCACTATCAAAAATTAATCTCTATGGATATTATCATTTCACAGTGGGAATTCATGGATAATCACAAAGGTCCAAATTAACCCAATGTCACCAAAATTTCAATAAAGTCATAAAACATCCAAAAATATCACCCCACTATATATGGAATGACCAAGACTCAAAAATTACCCATTAATCATCAAACCAAAATAGATATATTAGGGAAGCCATGCTTGTGAAAGACTCAAAACAAGGAATGCATTCACTAATTTAACCTAAACCATTCTCTATGGTCAATGAAAAAACAACACACGAAATAGAACACTACACCTCATGCTAAATTAATAAAAATGAAACAAACCCACTATTTCTTCCTTTAATTAAATTTAAAATTACACTATCTAACATCAAACAAGAGAGATAAAACTCTTTATCTTCTAACAAGAACTAGCATATCATATTTTTAAAACATGATATTCATCTAAAAATACCCACGTGAATTCCATTTAATATTATATAAATACTTTATCAAAATTATTACAAGGATCCAAAACATTTCCATAATTCAATAGGTTTTTATAAATCATATTTTATAATGTTACAACATGTGTATTACTATTAAAATTTTTATTTAATTTAAAAATGACCACAATAATTCATAATTTCTTTTAAAACATTACCAGAACTCAATAATATTAGTTTTAAATAAGATTTCATCCATTTAATAACAAATCATTATTTATTTATAATAACTATACATTATAAAAAAAAGAAAATTATTTTAATAAATATTTTGAAAACTCATTTATTTCCATTGAAAAAAGAAATTCACATTTTTAAAATCAATATTTTAATAGTAAAAATTATTAATTTTCCCAATATAAGTGAAAATATTTTAGTCAAAACAATATTAAGAAAAATAAGTCAAATATATAATTTTAATAGGGGGAACGTGTCAATGTATATCATAGTCAAATAACTTAGAGGACCATTTTACAACTACACAATTAGAATTTGGAGTCACCATGAAATTTCAATTCATTCGCCCAAATTAATTCCTAATCCCTATGATCTCCCAATGTCGCATCATTTTTCTCACTATTGTAATCCACCGAATTAGTAATGAACTATATATATCACAATTTTATTTACTAAAAACCTACCATTATAGATAATATGGTCCTTCGGAAAATTAAATGTTCATGATATTATTGTTATACAAACGATACAAATCCCAACATTGTTATCTCTAATCTACCTAAAAACATGGATATCAATGTAATGGTTTGGTATTGTTATTTTGATTAAAAATTAAATCACTCACTATGAATGATTCTCAAATTCAACTGTGATATGGCCTCAGGTAATTATTGATCCCTAGAGGGAGTAAAAAGTTTTTTAGTGTTGTGGAAACACAACTAGGTAACAATTTTTTCCATTGAAACCTTTTGAAATATATTAATTGAAATTTAATAAAATTTAGACATGGAACATCCATAAATTAGATGTTCACACCATAAAAATTCAATGATAATATCCAATTATTATCAATAGTTGGAATCTAGTAATTATAAGTGAGAATCCAAATCATCACCCACCCTTTGATATCCTTATTTGAAAAAAAATCATATCCAATTGATTTTATTCTCCCACTATTAACTAGAGCTCTCCACTATCTATATAAATCAATAATAGACTACGTGGACGATGTAATCAATAAAAATGAAATGAAAATATTAAATAATCATACATTCATCATTCTAACTAAACGATTCATCACATAATAGACATGAACCATGAAATTCCATGGGTGAGAATAAAAGATAAGCTGACACCTATAACTAAAAAATAATATAGATACATAATTGAGTATTAAAATTCAATATATGGATTCCAAAATAGAAAAATTTCCATATGCATTTATATTAAATTTAATACAATTTCATGATCATTTAAATATATATATATATATATGAGTATTTTTTCAGTTCATTTCAAAACATATAATAGTCTCCTAAAAAAACATTGATCATTGATTTATAAAACTGTTTTATATATATTGGGATGCTTTCAAACAAAAAACTATAAAAAGGAAAAATGTGATGATGTATGACTCTCATTGAGAAAAAATAGGTATAAAAATCGTACACATATTGATATAATTATTGGAATATTGAAATTTTTATCATTATATTGGATATGAAAATGAAAGGGAATTTAAATATTGCACCACAGATGTAGTAGTAAAAAAGATATAAAACCCTAGGAATAATCCATATATATATAGGTTATCTATGTTTCTCGGATCCATATACTCATTTTGACAAACCATGGAAATAAACCTCCTCATGAAGGATCCCCTAGAGAGGATGATAAAATTTTATATAAGTAATAGTAAAATTATCAGGATTTTTTTATAGTTATGTTACATAAACAAACAATCGAAAATGGGAATAGGATTTTCAGGTTCAACCAGTATACTAGTCCTTATTCCACCTACCTATGTACATAATAATACTGTGTAAAATTCCCAAAAATATAATACATTTAAAAGGTATAGTTTCAAAAAACAAAACTCAATCAAACACTAATGGAAATAACATATTAAACAACACGTCACCCCCTTCATTACTAATGAGAACCCCATTTCATAGAATCTTAGTAATATTCTATTTATAACAATATGATACCAAAATATATATAAATATCATGGATTTAATTGGATTGGAACTCAATTTTTTAAATGATTTAGAATGTTCTAACTAGTGTTTATCATCATAAAATTATGAATTTCCTCAAAGTGAACATCACTTTTTTATATCCAATTAAAATACCATGGAAAACATCATTAAAAAATAAATAATTATCCAACTAATTATTATCTTTTTAAAATAATATTAATCAGTTTTGAAAAACCTTTTAAACAATAAACATCATGATTCAAAAAAATTCATTACACATAGACACATATTCACCTCTCTATATAATTAGATACCCCATTGGCCAATTATATATCTTCACTCATCCTTTTTTGAAAAAATTAAAATATTATTCCTATATATATGGGTATATATAAATATATTAATGTGTTTATAATTCATATATTAAAATAAATATGAATTTATAAATAACATTGATGTAATTTGAAAATCATACATGACATTAAGACTATATGAAAAATCTGGCCAAAATTCTAAAACATCATTGATGTCCCAAACTCATATAATTAAAACAAAAATGAAGAGATATCAATGTAATTTTATTATTTACCATTTAAAAATATTTATTCCAGATAGTTCATTAGATAAAACTTACATCAAATCTATTAGAAAACCTGGAAAATATAAATAAGATCATTGATATTCATCACAAACATTATCTGTAATTTAGTTAAAAAAAATTATAATGAAAAAACCAAAAAAAAAATTATGTTTATAAATTTAGGGTTTTAATATAGTGTAATATACCTCACATAAATTAATAACATGGTTCTTTCAATTAGTTAGAACTAATACCATGCCAATTGATTCAATGAAAACCTTCAAAGTAAAAACCCTAATAACAACTAAAACTAAAAAAATGATCTTTAAAAAACCATATGGATTTCCAGTACTAACATTTAAGTGAGGTATATTATAACGTGGATTTAAATGTGAATATAGAGAATAAATAATATCTTATGGTGATCACACAATTAAACATGGAATAAATCAACAAAAAATGGATAGAGGAGAGTTGGGATGCATTTTTCTTTCATTCCTCTAGGATGGGTAAAGTGAGATATATAAGAAGGGGAGGGATGTTTCATGATACATAACTCAAGAGAGGGTATGATGTGGTTGTTAGTTTATATTAAATTTTTATTTTAATAATTTATTTAAATAGTTATCTAATAATTTTGTTTAAATAGGGTGACCCTCACGGTCTACCCAAGTTATTTATTGACAATTTTACCTAATTTGGAGAAGTTAGACACATTAATGGTTTTTCAACATGGTTATGTTTTCCATGAACAAACCATTTATAATGGATATTATAGGAATTTATTTTCCCTCACACAATTTACATAGTGTTAGAATAACACGGTGGGCTAACAGTTTTCCAAAAATGAATTTCTGAAAATTTAAAAATTTCAGGTTATCTCCATTAGAAACTCATTTAATAGACAAAAAACTAATGAAAAATTAAATGTTAAATAATATAAATGTGGATAGTATGACACTCATAAAATCATTAAAGAAAAAATTAATTATTTCATTAATTTTATTTCAAAATATAACCTCTATTATTTTTATTAGCATTCCATTCACTACATAATTATATTATAATATCATCCAAACCATCATACACATAAAACTAATTTCATTATTTCAATAATTGAAATATATAAATATATATATATATCATGAAGAAATATTTATTTAAATATGAATTTACACAAAAAATGAATTCCAATTATCTTCTTTAATAATTATCATCTTTTAAAATTTTAATTCAAGTTAAAGATTTGTAAATTTCATTAAATATTTCCATTTTAAAAAATATTTGACACATAGATTTTACATTTTTTAATCAAATTCAATTTATATGATATATCTTTCCAAACCATTATTTACAATTTTATAGGTATCCATTACATTTATAAATGGACATGTGGGCAATAGAACCAATACAAATTTAAGGAATTAAGACCTTGTGGCATGAAAACCCATTACATAAAGAAAATGCCCCTTTTGAAAATAATTATTATATAGTACATTAATTGAAAAAATAAATAATATAAAACTCAATGAAGAAAAAATAAATATTATTGTTCAACCATTTCTATAATAAATATCAATAGTATTGTTTTGTAACAGTTCCCGTGGAACCCCCCATAAGGGGTAGAAGGGTACCAAACCCGTTATTTCAATATAATCTTATTCAAATTCAATACAAAATGAAAAATTATATGACCCATATTATATATATATATTCATAAAAAACAATAATAAATACCTATATCTATGAGAAAAACATACTCCTATGAAATAATTTGTATTTTTATTGATTTCCTTTCCAACTAATAATATTATCATAATGAAAATTTTCATTTTAACAAACATATTCTTATAAATAATTTACAGCATTATTGCTTTCACATGATCAAAAATAGATTATAACAATTATTTATAATATTTATTTTCATAATAAAAAATTTAATTTTAATTATCTTCGTTGTTATTTATATTTAAATAAAATAATAATAAAATAACAACATTCAAAAAAGAGGTCATCATTAATAAATAATGTTATTAAAAAAATCTGTTGTAGTTTTAATTTGAAAACATTATTATCAAAATAAATCAACACCATTGGTAGATGAATTTCATTATTTTATCACATACAGAAAATCAAATATATGTTCTTAAATAGTAAAATACCAAAACACTCTTTCATCATCCTAAAAAGGACATGGAATCCACATCATCTAATATTTTTGTAATAAAATATAATTATTTTTATACCTAGAAACCTTTCTATAGAATGAATTTTATACTATTTTATATATACACATAATTATCTATATAGAAGGGATTATTGTCTATAATGAGGAACAAAACCTTGGTATGCATGTAAGTCATGTTGTATTCCTACCCAAATTGACTAGGAAGAAACCAATATGACTTTATTACAGTTTTTAGTTACCCGGGGGCCCCTTTGTGATTGTGTGGCCCAAAATCCATATTATAAAAATGATGAGTACATAATTTTCTTCATTATCCATGAAGGATTCCCAAAACACCCATCTTGTTTAATGATTATTCATTCAATTATACCCTACCTAATAAAATGACTAGATAATATAATTCTATAAAAAATTAATACGATTTCACCTTTTTATAAAAAAAAATTCCTTTTCTTTTATATTCTTTGATTTTATTTAAAATCTAAAATTTAAATTATTCTATTCCTGATAATATATAGTACATATTTTAAGAAAGAAATTAATGTTTTTAATATAAAATTATTATAGTTTACATTTTTGATATTAATAAAAATTTATTTAAACTAATGCAGTTTAAAAAATAACTTTATATTACTATTTAAAGGTTAATTAAGTTAATACTCATCAAGAAACCTAAAATCTCAATTTTTAGATATAATAAAGGCTAATGTAAATGTTTTGAAAACATTTAATAGTATCTTCTTTGAATTTATACACTACAGCCGATATAAAGATTATATATTCCTTGTATAAAATGATTTTGTATATATAATTTTTTAATATAGAGTCAAAATATTAATTAATTTAATAATAATTAGATGTTTTAAATAAAAAAAATTATCCAAGATATCCATTTATAGATATTTTTGATATTTTATTTTTTTTCTTTATGTTTATTTCATCATAATATAAACAATGAGATTTTATAAGTTACTTTATTCTTGATATTTTTACATTATTAAATAATTATCATAATAATATTGTAAATTATATCATGATTATATTACTAATCAAAAATCAAAACAATTTCATGTTTATTTTACTTATGACCTGAATATCATATTGAATATTTTTTTATTATTTAACATAGCACTATAAAAATCAATCCACAAGTTTGATTTAGTTTATTCCACTTTCATGATATTCATTAATTTTAAATCATCATATTTATTGAATTTATTTCCATATTTCATTCAAAATAATATGGAATTCTAATTTATATGGGAAGCTCATTAATTAATCTATATAAAGTTATCTAACTAATGGATCATCCACATTAATTATTTATGAAACAATTATCATTGAATAATTATAACCATATGGCCTCTTTATTATCATGTTATATTTCAAAACCTAGATACACATTCACATAGGGTAAAAGACAAATTTATAGCCCTTATTAATGTCAAAATTTATTTTAAATCAATTATAAAATTGTATTCATAATCTCAACACAAAAATAAATATTTTTAAATTTATAGAAAATTGAGAAAAAAAATTATCCATGTGAACTTCCCATTTGATATTAAATGAGGAATTATACTTCATTGTTATAATTTCCATAAATGTGGAATTTAGATTTTTATCAAAATGAAATGATTTTTTTTGAAAAAACATCTTCATGGATCAAAATAACACATATAAATCCTAATTTAATTTAATGTAGTATAAATATATCTTATAGAACTAAACCAGTAGTAAAATTTCACTTATAAAAAATGATACCCTCTTTTATAATCATATAAAATTTAATTATCCTACCATTAAAGAATTTTATATTAAAAACATAGCTATATATAATATATCAAGATAAATGTGTCCATTATATGAAATATTTTAATATAAAATAAGTTAACATGTATACATTGAATAACTAATAAATTAAAATCAACATCAAAAAACGTAAATTAGTAAACATGAGAAGGGAAAACACATTTCTATAACATATGAATGAAAAAAATAATAAAAATTGATCATCAAAATTCATTCTCTAATATGATAATGTGGAAGGAACATAAATTACATTTCACCCATAAAAAATAAATACCATTGTTAAAGAAGAAGTTCAGTAATGGTTATGAATTATATAATAATAATAAAACCACTACCACATAAATTTGAGATACATGATCTACACATTCTTCTAAAAAATAGCATATTATATGTTTTATAACTAGAAAATATTGTCAGTCAGTCTACATTATTTATGAGTTTTAATGGTGATTCACTGTTAATTTATAATCAAAACTAATATTCATGGGACACACTTCACAGAAGTCACAACCCAAATTTGAAACCAATAGATCATTCAATAGCTATAATGACTAGACCATATGATAATTCACCCATGTAAACATATAAATATAAAATATTTGTTATTATATCTGTGAAAATGTTTGACGAATAGTTTATATTCCATTATATCATCACAATACATAATAATTATATATTTTTACATCTATGGAATCACAATGAACATGAATATATTTTGGATGTTACCACTTCCTTTATCATTTACTTGATTGAAATAAAATATTTGAATAACTTTTAAATTAAACCAATTGAATAATGATTGATGTATTCTCAGGAATAGAAAGTCAAAATACAATATATATAGATATATATAACATTTGAAATTAAAATATATATGATTAATAATTAGTCATTAACTATCACTTTATTTAGGTTATCACTTCAACTTCATTACATACAAATGTCTATAATTAAATGACTTATTATTCAATAAAGTAAAAAAATATACACAACATTTCAATATATCCATGAATCATTATTATAATACATGAAGTAAAATTATAATATATATATTTTCTTCCATATAAGAAATACTACCACCATATGATGCTTAGAGTCTATCAATAACCCATTTATATTACATAATGAATGACGAATTTTAATTAAACATATTATCATTATCCATCATTTAGTAACGATTATTGTCCCAACAGCACACACATTCCTTTAAAAATAATGAAATTCCAACTAATTTAAAAACATTCCTGGAACTAAAAATGAATATCTAGTGATCCAACCACTATTTAACCAATTATGGAACTCTATAAAAATTATTTATGACTACATTTTTTTAGTTAATATTTCCCCAATAATCAATAATATATTATTATTATTCATAATTTCACCACTATAAAAGATACTACCAAATAGATCACATATCTGGCACCAAGATCCACCATACATTCATTAAAATTGTTCACATTTTAATGGTTCCCATATCAAAATATCTGAAGCGATTTTTTATGTACCTATATCATTTACCAAAAAATGTTTATCCCATACCATAAAATTACACTTAAATATATAGATTCACTATACCAATAATATAAAAGTATGTAATTTTAATATTATTTTAAATATCACAATAATATTAATTATATAATATCAGTAATAGTATAATCGAATATCAATAGAACATCTTGGCCTAAATGTGTAACATCAAAGGACAACTCATGTGATTCTTCCTCATATAGAATCTTTTCATAAATTAATATATTACACACCCTTTAAATATAATACACTTCAATAATATCCATCTGTATTTTTATTACATATATATATATATATATATCATCAGACTATATTATATTAAATGAATTACCATAAGTCCACTACAGAACTAAATTAAGAAAATACTTATTATCATATATTTTGTAACATGTACTAGTATAATCAATGTAAACTATGTCATCCCAACTATAGACTACATTATTAAATATCAATAATTTTTTAATTTTAGGTAAGAATAAGTTTAACATTTATAAAAAGTCATTGAACATGAATATTTAAATTGAAAACATAAATAATTACACAATTATATTCACATAATTAAGAGGTGACACCTGGATTTATGACATCACATCATGTTCAATCCATTACTCTATTATTTTTTACATTATGATATTCCAAAATAAAACACATGTTATCTTTTTTTAATATTGTTATCAAAACCAGTGATGTACATTTTTCAGTCCCAATATCATCATTATCTTTCTGTTTCATCTATGACAAAATTTCAAACTCCAGACTAGAACATCTGACATGGATATGAATATATCATCTGATAGTTTAGTCCATAAAAACCATTTAATAATTCAATAAAATATAAAAACAATTATTCCCTAAATAATTCATTGAGTATAAATGGTTAAAGTTACTATAAATTACACTCAATATATTATTTATTTTTCTCAACCTAATCTCATTGATAATAGTTTTTATTAGGAATATGTTGGTAACATGATACTTTTAAAAACATTTATATCATGAATTCAAGAACTATAGTTCATTAATAATGATTTAATTATTATTCTCTAACCAAAACATCCATGTTCTTATCTTTAGACTCAAACATACCACTTTGATAGATATCTATCATCTTTGTGAATATAAAAAAGTTAACTCCACATGCCTTCATCTAACAGGTCAAGGATACCCATATCAATAATTAATGGACTTAATTAAAAAGACTCATTACATTAATATACTTTTTCACATAAAATCATCAAAATTCAACTCATGTAATATATACATCCATTCAGCATACAATTTATCACAATAATACATATCATTATCTATGTAATAAAATGTAATGACCACTAAATTTATCACATTATATAAATAATACATATAGATAAGTTATGGATTAAATTGTAATCACATTATAAGAGTTAAAATACAAATGTTACAATGACTAATGTATTTATGAGAATAGATATATAAATGAAAGTTACATTACATTCTTATTACATGAAATAAATACTACATAAAAAAATTATTTAAATTAATCATACTTCCTTCATAAATGATAATTTTAACATTATATATAAAGTAATCCTCTTTATTACAATATGAAATCAGAATATATAAGAATGTTATGTGTTATATTCTTATTAAGTGATTGGATATATTCGAAGATTTCATGGAATAATAATTGAATAAATAATAAAACATGAATAGATAAAAAAATTTATTCCATGATAAGGGAAGCATATATACAACATAATTCATGGAATGATTAAAAATTGAATTAAATAGTTTCATGTATACCAACAAATGAACTCCTAATAATAGAATACATAATTAAAAATATAACAATTATTCAATCAATACCTCATCTGAATACATTAAACATCACTATTACGTCCACATAAAAAGACAACGTATAAAAACTTATAGGAATATAAAAACAAACCTATATATTTTTACCCATTGAAAAATGTTTGGAATTATGTGGATATATAATTTTCATGCCACACATTAAATTTTATGTTCAATGCATTTATCATAATAAAATAAAGGGTAAAAAATTGAATACATACTATTCCAAGAGGAACCTAATTAATAAAAATAGTTTAATAAAATAATATTATCAATATTGAAGTAGTGGGTGTATACATTTTGATGATTTACCTTGTTAGATGAAAATTATTCCCATCGTTAAAAATATTCTTCCGCGAAAATAATATATTTTAGTGTACATACATTGTATATGAAATATTTATATATAATCATATCAACAGATTCTATTAACTAATATAATAGTTTGGATATCTTAGTGAATAATATTTATTCAGAATAAATATGTATATAGTATTCACAACATATATAATAGAATTATATATGTTCGTATCAATATTATTTTATTAGGAATGAATAAATAATAATATAATGGTGAATTTACATGAATATTATAGGAATTACCTAAGAATTAATAATTTTTAAAAGGTTCCATATCGAGTGAGGAGTGTTGAAATATAGTGGTTGGGTGCATTTAAATATTAAAACAATCGATGTTCATTGTCAATATTTTAAATAAATTTAAATTTTTAACCTGAAATAAAAATAATGAATATATCACAACAGAAATCATTAGAACATAATATGATATATTTTGTTTCCATTAATGAAATAAATTTTGACTAAGTGGAATCTTATAAGATGGTATGATTTGATTAAAAAGGCGATTTTTTTTCTAAATTTGAGATCAATTTACATGGACCTGATGGATGCTCCAAAATCGGAATAATCTTTATCCATTATTAGTAAATGTACCACTTTTAGGAAAAAGAAATCATAAATTACTACAAATTCAGGCCATAGATAGCCATTTTTTATACATGTAAAATAATGAGTGTTATAGATACTATGTAAAATATAGAAAACAATGACATATTAATAGAGAATCATGTGGATGAAATGGGGAATCACAATCATAGGGTTTAATATGGAATAAAATATATACTCATATTAAACATTTTAAAACTCATTATATATGGTATTTCTGAGATGATGCAATGTAATATGGTATGATAGAAATTTTAATATTCATCACAATAATTCCATTAATTTTCTTCCAGATAAAGTGAAGTTCATAATATCTATCAAAGAAGCTAGAATGATTCAATTAGGTACCTACCACATCTCTATCATGGATCTTGTTGTTATTCATTGGCTTGGAATATAAGGAATGTTCAGTCATCTTAATTGTATTCTTGTGGTTTTATGGAAAACTCCTCTCCCCATGTGGATTAAAATAAGTTTGGATGGTGCCATAAAAGGATACCCATGCCCCTTCGGTAGTGGATTGGTGGGAATAGACTACAATGAATAGATTATTGGATTCTTTTATGGTTCGTGTGGACATTCTTCCTCTCTATAAGACAAGATATATAACTTCATTAATAAGACTGATCATATTGGTCTAATAGGTTGAAATAACATATGGATTGAACGATACTCCATTACCACCAAGAATGAACTCCAAAATGGCATGGTGAACCTTGCTTGGAATATCATATCCATGTGGATATAATGAATCCAACAACATTCTTAGATCAATCATATAATCAATCATGATTACAATAATGTCCGCACAAATGTGGATGATAATTTCTAAAAATGTGTATAAAGCAGTATCACGTGGATGAATATTCTTCTAACAGATCATATTCTATTGCATGAAAAATATTGTAATAAAATTACTAAAATTAATATTTTATAACACTTCATTTTAATTTTTTAATATTTTTTTCTTTGGTCTTTTGACCAAGACAACAACATATAAAAAAATTGATGTTTAAAAAAATAGAAAATGAAAAATTCATATTTTTAAATTAGAAATTGAGAATATAAAATTAATTATTAAAGGGATGTAAATTGTACCCATAATTTGGGGATGTAAATAATTAAGAGTATGTGGAATTAATATTGAATAAACTATCTATTATTGATAATTTATTAAATGGATTATAATAAATTTAAAAAATTATCAAATGAAATGGAATTTAAAATATATTAATATAATAGATTAAAGACACTAAAAAAGATAAATAAAACCCTTTCCTTATGGAATCAAATATACGCAATGAGGCCCTTATAACAACAAATAAACATCTAGTATAAAAGTGACACATTAAAGAAAATCACAAAGAGATATATGAGTAGTGATTTTTATTTTATTATGTGAATATATAGTAAGAGGGATGGATGATTGTTTTTGTCAAGAGTTTATTATAATGGATTAAATAATTTATTATATTAATTTACTATTATTTTAAATGATGAATAATTACCATATATCCATAATATATCCTTTATTGTTAGGTAGCTCCCTGACCTAACACAATTAGTGAAAATCTATGTTCTAAATGTCCTCAGGTATTCATCCGCATAAGTAATAGTATTTTGACTAGCAGTGAGTATCTAAGTCCCTCAATGGAGATATAATACCCTCAATTAAATTTCATTAAATAAATAATTTTATTTCATAAAAAATCAAATAATACCAATAATAATGAAGATCTATCAGGATGGATTAGCTATCATATAAAAAGTAAAAGAGATAATAGCATGGAATGAAAACTATAGAATACATAATATATATATATATAATCCATAGTGTCCCAAATAATCCTTCATAGTCCTACCATCATATTCATGGTCCACAGCTCGAACATTAGCCACAAGACCCTTTCCCTTTACCGGTTCCCTATACATGAATTTTGCACATGCCTTGGGATTCCCAGGTAAGGCATGAGTAATAAAACCCATTATTTAACCAATAATAGATATTTTTTAGGTGAACATATTTACAACATCTATACAACATAGTAATTATAATTGTTATGATAATAATTAAAAAACACACAATCATGTACCAAACTATTGTGTTCTAACCAAGATTCTATGATCTCACACCCATACATTCTTTGACTACATGCCCAAATGATTTCAATTATTTAATAAATAATCAGAACATGAAACATGATTTGAGACATGTCAATTTATATACAGATGTTTTTTTGATGATCATGTTACTTGGTATCCAAGAGTTTTATTGAGTTAATATATTTCACATAGTATTTATAATGTTCACTAAGGAACGGTTGACCCACATGCCTATTATTTCACTCAATTTACACAATTTTTATCAAGGTTTTTCTAGGACACATGGAAATTATTATCCATAATTTTTACCATATCTCATCCTGCACACAACCACAAAAAGTTAACCATAACAAAAGATTCACTTGTCACGTGTATAATGTTGTAAAACTATAAAGGTATGATAACTCAAAACATTTTATTAATGTAAATATAAACATATCATAACATCAATATACTTATTATTTCACCATAAATCAAAATTTGAATAACCATGAATCATAGAATAAATATATTCTAATAATTCTAGTTGAAACAAGAAATATATATGGGTATCATGACAATGCAAATAACTTGTATCATTCACTATCAATAGATAACAAAAAATTGACAAAAATTCAAGCAATACATGAATTATTATTAATATATCCTATACATTATGGAAAATAATAACAAATATAATTCATTGTAAACATCTTTTTTTCAACATAAGTTATCCTACATCATGTCAATGATGGTGTGAGCTCAAACCTATTTTTACAGATTCCTATAATATTACAAAATTATTTTTCATATATAAATATAAAACATTACAATCAATCGTAGATTCAATATCATGGAGAATATAGGATGAACATGATAATTATAGATTATCATTACTGATAATTACATATTATTACTTAGATAATAATTATAATATTATAAGTGATAAAAATTTATATCACTACAATAATTTGGGTTATATAATAATACATTTTATTACTAACATAAATGACTTAGAGTTATTATAAAATTTGAAATCATTCACATTTTATAGAAACAAATAGAATTTTATTTTCACAAATTGAAATTGATTTTTTTAAATCTTACCAAGTTCATAATTATTGAATAAATAACACCTAATAATATATGAGAGAGGGTGAGTATCTTCTATCTCTGGAAGAAGAAAAGAACAACTCAGTATGGTTGATCTAAAATTAGAGAACATTATAATAGTAAATATGTACTTCCCAATACAATATAATAGCAAATAATCAAACCCATCATTGTTTTTTGGAAACCATTATCTAAATGTAAAACCATATCCCGGACCACTTATGATGAACTAGAGATAAATCTTCACCCTAGACACTCTAAAGAGAAAAAATATGATACAATGATATCTAGGAATTGGATCATGTCAATGAAACTTAGGGAAGGAAGATGAATAAGGGACATCACTAGATAGGGGGCCCAGGTCATCCTGATTCATAAGAACCACTCTGGGATGGAATCCTAACCAATTGAGGATAAGTAATAATCAACATCAAGGGGGGTGATAGAAACAATATCTAGAAACAATACGGGATATGAATGAGAGAAATAATATTATGAGAAGGTCCAAAAAATAAGAATCCTAGGGGAGTGGATCTATGTCCAAGATAGTGAATAATCAATCTAGTAATTATGGAAAATTTAATCTAACCCACAGACCACCCTGGGGTAGGGTGAGGTTCCAAAGGGAATGACGAAACAAGATATCCCCTTGTAGATAAAAATATCGATGTAGGAAAATACTTAAAAAAGAAATAGTATACTAGAGGGGAAGAGGGGGGGGGATAGATTCTAGATAGGTATTTTATGCCTCCCTCTACTTGATTTTATTCAATGGGAGACCCTATATGAGAGAGAAATATAAAAGAGGTGCCTCTTAGAGGATCCCTCTAGAATTATAGAACATTACCCTTATATAACTAAAAGATACATTTATGAAACGACATTTATAACATTAAATAGGTACCAATATATACATTTATACCCTTACAAAACATATAGGCACCTTTAACCATCATCTTATGTACTCTTACACATGCACCCTTATGTAGTATATTGCCCTTATGAAACCTAGATGCACTATTACACTATGCATTAAGTACCCTTACGCAGGTACACCTAAGTAACATGTTAACCTTATGATAACTTGATTTACCATTGAATAAATCCATATGGAACCATACACGGGTTTTGAAACATCATTTTATGTTTACATGGGGTCGTTAAAATAATCAATACCAATATGTGAAACATAGGTTCTACCAAAAATTATGAATTTACAGGAAATTTATTTATTTTTAAAATGATGTACATATAAATTATATTCAAAATGTTGTTTTATAAAGATCTAAATATTTATAATTTTATAATTACCCATCTATAACAACATATAATCATTGATATGTCTTTATTTGTCTTTCGTGAATGCTCTGCCCCTATGATCGACCACCTAACACCTCCTTCAACACAACTTATTTTATATTTCAATGATGCAACATGTTTTAGACAATAGGAACCAACTTCCCCCACAATTTATTCTCTCTCTATTATATATTATAATTTTATGCTCTTTGTATATGGCCTTGTGATCTAGAACCACATCCTCATAGTTCCATAAATACGAAGGAATTAGTATATTCATATAGAGTTGAGTCTAATGAAATAATTTCATAATACCACGATAATGAGAATGACTAATTGTATAGTATACCATGATCACCACTAGAAATGTGGTCTAGAATAGTCCAACATAGAATGATTCTATAATTTCAACCCCTCTAAAAATTGTTTTAATAAAATGATTCACTCTCAATGAACCATGATAAAAAAATAATGAACTCTAAAATCCTTCCGCTATAGTTTCCAAATGATACCTACTTATTCCGAGTGGTGATATACATATTCTAATTCTGATTCACACTATTTAAGGTCTCATAATATAATGTGGGAACCATAACAATTAGCATAACATCTGCATGAAAATACAGTAACAAAATATATAAGATATTGTATAGAGACTCATAAAGTTCCATCGTAAATGAATCATGGTAACAATTTTTGTATTCGAAATAAAAAATGAAAGGTTATCACCCCGTGATCCTCTATTATATAAAGAAAATGAAAATAAAATTTTCTTTCTATGTATGAATATTTTGAATATACACTCCATATTTATGAGGTAGGTAATTTTTTTTTGAATCTCATATGATCCATAGGGCTTCATGGAACCCTTCCTAGTGAACAATGTGATCCACGTATCCCATTTAAGAAATTTGATCAATAAATATCCATGCAACTTTAATATCTAAAAAACATACAGCTTTTTTGTCTTATCAAAAGAGTGAATCTCTCAGATTAGGAAGAAGTGACACAACTTCATTAGATGATCATCAATTTCCCTAATAGAATTTTTGTTCCCTAGTGTTCTGGGAAACCCCATCAGGAATTCCACTGTTATTGAATACTACATAAACAATGTACCTGATTGGGGATGAGGTTTCACAGTAAGATGGTTATGACTAGACATTATCCTGTAATATGTATGACATAAAGAATCAAAACAAGTGATGTCCATATTCATCTTGGGTAACCAAAAATATTTCTTGAAGATATAGAAAATCTATGTCTCTCAAGGGTGTTCCACACATTCAGAGGTATAGAAGTCCTTTATTATGACTAATATGATGGAATTAGTCACTAATACTCTCTTATTCATAAGGATCGCATCATCATAATCCAATGACTAACCAAGTATCAAGTCACCTCTAGAAAAATGTTCATGCATCACAACATAATCTAGTTTTATCCCCTATCAAGCCCTTACCTAGTCTAGTATATAAAATGTTACAACTAGTACAACTGATTTCGTAAATCCTAGATTCCCATATGAATCCATCCCCAATAATACATAGTGATAATAAGGAGATACAACTTACTATAAGTCTTCTCACTAATATCATTCTCTATCTAAGATTTATGAATAATAAAATCCTCTTTATAGTACCATTTCCAGGCTCGTATACCATTTTGTAGAAAATATTTTGTAAATACTCTATCCATTGCCTTCATCTAATTCTAATTTCACATTATGTTAAAATTTAATATCTGATCTTCTGGTGATAGTAGAGAACAACCATCATTATGATGTGACAATATCAATAATACATTAGATAATCGATCACTACCTATATCCCCATACGATGATTATGGTAGTTCCACAAAAGTGGTAATAGTTTTCATGTCCCATAAGATACTACATACACAACCTATATTAGTATTAATCATAAACTGATTCATGGAGAATAAAATTTTACTATATATATTCCTATTCTCATGATGTATCATTACTGGATTTGTATTAAAAATTCCATTAAACTCAAAAAATGATTCTTCACACTAGTCTTACCACTGGAATATTACTCCCATCTTCGTCAATTAAGACCATGATGTTGTTATATTGTAGAATAACTCAATAAAAATTTAAATTTATATGGATAAAAATATAAATATCTCTTATTGGAACACAATATAAGGATATTTCTAGAGAATCAATGCCTCCACATTCCATTGGTCTATAGATATACTTGTCTCAAACAAAATATGTCGCAACAACATAACCTTTTTAAACTCTAAGTTACAACTCAATATTTTTAATAATTCATATATTCATGAGGTACACTCTACAATATCATGATGTGTATAAAATCACTTGTTCCATTATAGAATATATTAGGATGTCATCAACGAACACCATTCTAATATCCCAAGCTTCTACAATACGTTTCTCTTTGAATAATGCAATAGCTAGTGTTGTACGTGACTTCGTGTTCTAATACACCACACCAATTAAAATAGATATTATGAATAGTAATTGTAACAACCCAAGATTTTATAAGATACATTCTATTTAATTTCATTCATATCTTCTATTGTACGACACACCAAGATTATCTTGCGCTATACACAACACCGTATTAGCTTGCAGTATACGCAACACTTTTCTTGGCTCCTGTTACACACAATTTCAAGTTCGTTTGATAGAAGTTATTCTACGCAACATTGAGTGTATATATATATATATATTCAATGTATAAATAAAATATGGTTGGATTCTATTATACGCAACAACAAAGGAGTCGTGCACTACACGCAACCCTGACTTGGCTTGCATTACACGCAATCACGACCTTCCTCGATAGCGTGTGTTGTACGCAATACCAGGATTTACTAAACAACGATATATTATTATAATATTGTTATGAACTAGCCATTATGAATAGTGTTAACTAAATTTTGAATTTTATAACATTATTATTCATCTTACACATTTCTAGAACATGGTATAAGAACAAAATAAATTTTTCGGGTAAAATAAGTATTTTTCAAAAAAAATGCAGTTTTGCCGCCTTTTGATGGTGCACCCACTTTAAATCTAGTTTTTGACATGTTTATATGTTCAATTTGACAAAATAAAATTCTTCTTTTGTAACAGGATATAAAAATTTACATTAGATAATGTTTTTATATTTTTCCGATAACTTTCATATTTTAATGAATAGTAAAAACACGCTATATTTTAATTAAAAACAACTTTTTTCATCGTAATATCTTATGTGGTTAAATTATAATATTGAATGGTTTTAAAGTATAAATATAATATATTTTTACCATTTAATATAATTTATGCCATTATCATTGATTTTACCTTGAATTCGTAGGTTAAATCAATTCAATCTTTTGCAATGTTTTAAAGAAATACCCGTTTTCTTTCGACAACGAGAATAATTTTAATTTAATTTCTGCAACTTTTGTGTATTGAATTTGGAAAAATTGATTCCATATTTGGAATCAGTGGATCCAAATTATGTTAATAAGCTACTTTTTATTTTTGAGAATTATGAATAGTAACTACGGTAAATTTTATTTACCATAGTTAAAGATAAATCGGGTCATTAAGGGTAAATATAATATTATAAAATTACCCTAACACATGTCAAAATCCTATTGGATGACTAAACGTCGACCCATATCACCTAAGTGTCGGATTAGATTCATTTAATGGACTTTTTTCCATGAAAATAATTTAATTATTATTAAAACCAAAGAATGTGACAACATGTCACTTTCTTAAATCTTATAAGTATAATAATTTTAATTTAGTGAAAAAATTCATGAAACTTAAAACATGAATAGTCTACAGAAATATCATACAATTATCTACATCATAGGAATTTGTTTAGAATTTTTAGGGATTAAATAATTATCATTTATTATGACACAAAAATGATGCAGTAATTGTCTTATTAATGAAATATTGACATAATTGATGTTATAAATGCCCAAATAAATGTAATTTGAGACTTTTTATGACTTACATTAATTTTCTAGGTTAATATGACATGTTATTGTTGATATAAGTAACTTTTTTAGAACTTATAATTCTTTTATGAATTTCATAAAAATCATGTACCAAATAGTGTCAAAATTGACATAAATTAGTTTTTAAAACAAATATTATATTATTAATTGTTATTTAATTCCTAAAAATCTAAGGTTCGGCAAAATTACTTAGATAAGGATAGATATATTAATAATAAACAACTTGGGGTTAGTTTGGCTTGTTATGGTTAGTTTATCAACCATATAGTGTAATAAAACAAAAAGACACGGTAAAAGTTAAATTATTTAACTTAGAGTTAAATCTAATTGATAAGGTTAAAATAATAACCTAAACTTTTCTAAATCCTATTGGATGAGAGTATTTCGACCCATCCCCACTTTAGCTTTGAAATAAGACCCTTTGGAACCATTATAAACCGAATTTGGCCTTAATATAAAATAATATTTTGAGATTCTCCTAAGGTTCCCCTCTTCTCCCTTATAAAAGGCACCTCCTCCCTCTCCTCCTCACACTAATTTGAGCAATCATGCTCGGCCAAACCCTGCCAATATCTCTTCTCCACTTCCATAGTATCATCCTAGAGGTCCTGGTCTTCTTTAAAGACCATCCTTAGTTCTTTAAGTGGAGGTTAAGTGAAGGCGCGTCAAAAAGAGGTAATGTCCATTACCGTTCTTTTTCAATTTATTTCGTTTTCAACTTCTTCTTCTTTAGTTGTTTCATGATAAAGTAATAACATCAGAATTTATTATATACTGATATGTTATTATAAATATGAAACAACTCTAATTAACCTTCTATCCATCCTACGGAAAAAGGAAATCACTGCGCGTGCGTACGTACGGAATACCGTCTCCACGCCGTGGTGTAATCTATTTTCCACCACCAACTTACTTGGATGGGTATAATGGTGTAAATAATGACTATATATGACTATTATAAAGTGATACTGATTCTGAAATAGTATACATACACTCCAATACAATTCCAAGATCATGGGAACGATATCATCACTCGTGCGTACGTACAGAATATCGTCTCCACGATGTGATGCGACTCATTCTACATGATCTTCATTTCATAATGATTATATAAATGAAATGAATTTAATGAATTAATATGATATATATTACAATAATACCATTCTGAAAATGAGGTATCTATAACCTGAAGAGAAGAATAAGAATTTATTCGACAAAACACGCATAAGAACAAAATGTTATAAACACCCGAATAACAAGTAGCAATGAAATATTACTACTAAGAAGCTAAGAATATGACCAAATATGATATCATAAAAATAAGTATGATTCTGTAATAAGTTAATTACATTATTTAAATCATTATACAGGAAGTTCGGATACGTACAAAGCATATCGGACATATGGTAAGGGAAATATCACAATCTCATTTTTATCCGAGATTGTTTATACTTTGGCATTTACTGGGGTGTATTTTATCATCCACATCCATGTTACCTCAATATGTAATATTATTTCCATCCACCTACAATTGTTTAAATCCAATTTTACCCTTCGGTGAGTTTTTAGTAAAAGATATGAAAGGAATCTTTTTTCGTTTTTCGTACAAGGTACTTTTTGAATTTTCCGACAAAAGTACGAAGAATGTTTTTTTAACTTATACGGCATGAATAGGTTTTTAAAACATTATTTCCAAGAAGCTTCCTTTACAAGTTTTCAAGTTTATTTTTAATCAACTTATTTTAGTTTATAATTGTATGACATGTTAGGAAAGGAAAAGTGTTTTTGAAGTTAAAATGATATTTTCCTCAAGAATGGAGTTCAAATGTTTTATCAAAATTCTTTTCCATATAAGATAATATAGGGTTCTGTTTCTATCCCTATTATTACATGGATTTGATTATGTTGTGATGGAAATATTTTTATGAATTCTTTTATCTTATTTGAATTGTTTTATGATGTCATGTTGTTTACGAATCCCATTTTTATTACATGGGTTATGCAATGATGTATGATTTAAGATTTTGTGGCACACATAAGAATGGTATCATTATGAGATGGGTGGGACCTATATCTCCCTCCAATTCATTAGGTAAAAATTTTATATCTCATGAGATAGACATGGCTAAAATGGTAGGTCATACCGGTTCAGTGAAACAGGACTGAAACGAGGGTGACTCGGTTCAGAAATGGACTTTGTCCACTAAGATAGTCTTGGCAATGAGTCTTGACTAATAATAATAAATGATTCTCTATGATTATGTGTGTATGACACAAAGTTTGATGTTTTATGTTATGATTATTGGGATTACATTTCACTTCTATGATTTATCCCATGTTATGATATTATGATCTCTTTTGCAGGTTAAGATTTCCAAAAGTTATGTTCTTATGTATATGATGTGATTGATATTTCTTTTTTTTACCCTTACTGAGCATTTGAGCTTACCCTTTTGTATGTTTTATTTTCCCCAGGATATAAAGAAAGGCTTTAGGTAAGAAAAAAAAGGGAAGATCTTTATGGGAGATGTTGAAGATCATTCACCATGATTAGATGATTACGTTCCGAGTTTCCAAAGACACTAAACTATTACGGTCCGTGTGTGTGTGTTTTTGTTATGTAATAAGTATTCCGCAAAAGTAATGTAATTTCCTTGTACGTTAAGCTTCGGGTCTCTACAGTTGGTATCAGAGGAAAAGTTTAGTCAACCTTTGGAAACTAGGATGCGAAAACGTTAGTGAGATCCCTAGAGATATTACTAAGGTATGTCTAGGGATGTCCCTAAGGATAAGTATACGTATAGGATATAGTCCTAGAACTACGGTAAAGATCTTAGAATTTAACCTAAGATGTTAGATATTAAGGGTACTCCCCCTTTACTATGTTGTTTTCCCTAGCATTATTTTTGCCTCTCATACTATTCTTTTTGGGTTTTAGACGATGGCTGGAACCCGAAGGAACCATGTTGATCACTGTAATGGACAATGCAATGATTGTCCTCCTGAACAAACAAGTGTTATGGGAGATGGAGTGCAAAATATTATTGTTATACTTAAACAAGCTATGAATCATTCTGGACTTCCAAATGAGCAGAGAAGGGAACAATATTCTATTGAGTCCTTCATGAGGCAACGCCCACCTTCTTTCAGTGGGTCTTCCAATCCACTTGTTGCTGAACAATGGATCAGTACCACTGAAAAGATATTTTCAGTTCTTCAATGTTCTGAACATGATAAAGTCATCTTAGCAGTATATCGTTTGGAAGGTGAAGCTGATCAATGGTGGAATCTTATCAAGAATACGAGGCCAAGAGATGAAATTGAGTCCATGGAATGGGACGAGTTCAAGAACTTGTTTTTCAGTAAGTACTTCCCTCGTATTCTTCGAACAAAGATGGAAAAGGATTTTCTTGAGCTGAAGCAGAAGGATGATGAATCTGTTGTTATATACGAAGCGAATTTTACAAGACTTGCAAGGTATGCATCTGGCATTATCATCCAACCTGAAAGTAAAGTTGATCGATTTTTCAGTGGCTTAAAACCAAGTCTTCGAAGGGCATTAGCTATAAGAGACTTCAGTAGCTATGAAGAAATTGTGCGTTGTGCTATCAAGGTAGAAATGGAAGTTGGTGTTACATATCCATCTCATGGTTTTGACAAGAAACGAAAGATGGAGTTCAAGGAGAAATCTCAGAATAATGGTGAAAAGAAGATGAATGTTTCCTTATGCACAAAGTGTGGAAGGAATCATGGTGGAGATTGTCTTAAAGGGACTAGAAAATGTTTTAAGTGTGGAAAAGAAGGTCATCAAGAAGCTGAGTGTCGAAGTAATGGAAAAAGGGTTTCTAATGATGAGAATAAAGCAAACACTGTAGAGAACGCACCACCAACACTTCAATGCTTCAAGTGCAAGGAAATGGGGCATTATGCTAATAAATGCCCTAATCCAAGGTTTAGTGATGATCGACATGAGAAAACACTTAAGGCAAAGGACAAAGGGAAGTCACATGCGATCACTATTGGCGATGTTGAATATGACAACGATGTGGTGAAATGATTAAGTGTTTATGTAATGGGATTCCAAAATAATGTTGTATCATGGAGTATTAGAATATTTATGTATTGGTCTAATGTGGTATTCAAAGTGATTGAGATATTTTTGGAAATAAGATGATATGCGCATAATGAAGGGAAAACGAGAAAATGAAATGTTTAACAGTATTCATGAGCTCATGATTGATATAAGGACTAAGTGATATCATGGTTTGAGTATATAGAATTTTTAGGATTTTGGTATGTGGAAAGTGTTAACTTTTAACTGCATTCACGTTTTCACTATGGTTCAATGGGTATTCATTTTTTCAAGAGAATGCATGATTAAGGTATTCACATGATTGGAATGTGACCAAAAATATATATATATGGGGGATAAATGTTGGTATTCACATGCTTGGTTGATGACATTTTAAGTAATCGTTTCCTTTATACTATGAGCTTGGACCGAAGTATTTTAGATAAGCCTAAATATTGGAATGGATTATGTTGGATATATGCTAAGTATTGTGTAAGGATATAACTTTTTTCGATATTATTGATGGGATTTTATAGTAATGTAGTTTTAGAAAAAGGACAACCTGCAGGACGGACGACAGCCCATCGCGTCGGACAAGGCTATGGGAATCGAACCCACAACCGAAGTGCGACTGGCCTTTATCGCCTACCACTGGCCTACAGGAAGTCCCTGTTTAGTAGAAACTAGTTTTATTATATTAAGGAGTATGATATATGAAGTATAAGTCCATTTTAGGAACTATATAAGATTAATCTCACTATAGATGGACTTATGTATTTTTTTTGATAACTTTTCTAACCTTTTGTTTGAGACAGATGGAATGACCCATCATTCTATCACATGATCTGCTAACACATCACAAATGACAAATTCAAATTCATTTTTTTAAGAGATGAAGTGGAAATTGTCCAAAGAATGACAAACGTTGAGACTATACCAAAATCACGAAAGTATTTCTTCTAATTCCAATTTCATCAACTTTAGGGAAATGATCTTGAAAAACCAAAAATTTTGTCTTACTGCCCTTATATCCGATGAATCAGATAGTACCTTAGATAATCACAAATCTATGGCTTTGTGATTTTTGGCTTTTTCATAGACATGTTCTCTACCACTCTCCATCAGAACATGATGGTTAGATTTTTCTTCCATATCCATATTTTAACCTATGTGGAAACCCAGTGATTAGTTTATTTGGGTAACCGTTAAGTTTCATACTTTTGTTTTTAAAGATTGGTTTTGGTATTCCTTTTTACGATGTGGGTTTCTATTAAAGAAACTTTCGAACAGTAAACCATTTATAGCCCCGACGAATTTCGAGGGCGAAATTCATTTTAAAGGGGGTAGAATGTAACAAACCGAGATTTTATAAGATACATTCTTTTTAATTTCATTCATATCTTCTATTGTACGACACAACAAGATTATCTTGCACTATACGCAACACCGTATTAGCTTGCAGTATACGCAACACTTTTCTTGGCTCTTGTTACACACAATTTCAAGTTCGTTTGATAGAAGTTATTCTACGCAACATTGAGTGTATATATATATATATATTCAATGTATAAATAAAATATGGTTGGATTCTATTATACACAACAACAAAGGAGTCGTGCACTACACGCAACCCTGACTTGGCTTGCATTACACGCAATCGCGACCTTCCTCGATAGCGTGTGTTGTACGCAATACCGGGATTTACTAAACAATTATATATTATTATAATATTGTTATGAACTAGCCATTATGAATAGTGTTAAATAAATTTTGAATTTTATAACATTATTATTCATCTTACACATTTTCTAGAACAAGGTATAGGAACAAAATAAATTTTTCAGGTAAAATAAGTATTTTTCAAAAAATGCAGTTTTGCCGCCTTTTGATGGCGCACCCACTTTAAATCTAGTTTTTGACATGTTTATATGTTCAATTTTAAAAAATAAAATTCTTATTTTGAATTAGGATATAAAAATTTACATTAGATAAAGTTTTGATATTTTTTCGATAACTTTCATATTTTAATGAATAGTAAAAACACGCTATATTTTAATTAAAAACAACTTTTTTCATCGTAATATCTTATGTGGTTAAATTATAATATTGAATGGTTTTAAAGTATAAATAGAATATATTTTTACAATTTAATATAATGTATGTCATTAGCATTGATTTTACCTTGAATTCGTAGGTTAAATCAATTCAATCTTTTGCAATGTTTTAAAGAAAAACCCGTTTTCTTTCGACAACGGGATTAATTTTAATTTAATTTCTGCAACTTTTGTGTATTGAATTTGGAAAAATGGATTCCATATTTGGAATCCGTGGATCCAAATTATGTTAATAAGCTACTTTTTATTTTTGGGAATTATGAATAGTAACTACGGTAAATTTTATTTACCATAGTTAAAGGTAAATCGGGTAATTAATGGTAAATATAATATTATAAAATTACCCTAACACATGTCAAAATCCTATTGGATGACTAAAAGTAGACCCATATCACTTAAGGGTCTGATTAGATTCATTTAATGGACTTTTGTCCATGAAAATAATTTAATTATTATTAAAACCAAAGAATGTGACAACATGTCACTTTCTTAAATATTATAAGTATAATAATTTTAATTTAGTGAAAAGCTTCATGAAACTTCGAACATGAATAGTCTCCAGAAATATAATACAATTATCTACATCATAGGAATTTATTTAGAATTTTTAGGGATTAAATAATTATCATTTATTATGACACAAAGATGATGCAGTAATTGTCTTATTAATGAAATATTGACATAATTGATGTTATAAATGCCCAAATAAATGTAATTTGAGACTTTTTATGACATACATTAATTTTATAGGTAACTATTACATGTTATTGTTGATATAAGTAACTTGGTTCGAACTTATCATTCTGTTATGAATTTCATAAAAATCATGTACCAAATAGTGTCAAAATTGACATAAATTAGTTTTTAAAACAAATATTATATTATTAATTGTTATTTAATTCCTAAAAATATAAGGTTAGGCCAAATGACTTAGATAAGGATATATATATTAATAATAAACAACTTGGGGTTCTTTTGGCTTGTTATGGTAAGTTTATCAACCATATATTGTAAGAAAACAAAAAGACACGGTAAAAGTTAAATTATTTAACTTAGAGTTAAATCTAATTGATAAGGTTAAAATAATAACCTAAACTTGTCTAAATCCTATTGGATGATAGGATTTCGACCAATCCCCACTTTATCTTCGAAATAAGACCCTTTGGAACCATTATAAATCGGATTTTACCTTAATATAAAATAATATTTTGACATTTTCCTAAGGTTCCCCTCTCCTCCCTTATAAAAGGGCACCTCCTCCCTCTCCTCCTCACACCAAATTGAGCATTAAAGCTCTGCCAACCCCTGCCAATATCTCTTCTCCACTTCCCTAGTATCATCCTAGTTGTCCTGGTCTTCTTCAAAGACCATCCTTAGTTCTTTAAGTGGAGGTTAAGTGAAGGCGCGTCAAAAAGAGGTAATGTCCATTACCGATCTTTTTCAATTTCTTTCTTCTTCAACTTATTCTTCTTTAGTTGTTTCATGATAAAGTAATAACATCAGTATTTCTTATATACTGTTATGTTATTATAAATATGAAACAACTCTAATTAACCTTCTATCCATCCTACGGAAAAAGGAAATCACCGCGCGTGCGTACGTACGGAATACCGTCTCCACGCCGTGGTGTAATCTATTTTCCACCACCACCTTACTTGGATGGGTATAATGGTATAAATAATGACTATATATGACTATTATAAAGTTATACTGATTCTGAAATAGTATACATACACTCCAATACAATTCCACGATCATAGGAACGATATCATCACTCGTGCGTACGTACGGAATACCGTCTCTACGATGTGATGCGACTCGTTCTACATGATCGTCATTTCATAATGATTATATAAATGAAATGAAATGAATGAATGAATATGATATATATTACACTAATATCATTCTGGAAATGAGGTATCTATAACCTAAAGAAAATAATAAGAATTTATTCGACAAAACACGCATAAGAACAAAATGTTATAAACACCCGAATAACAAGTAGCAATGAAATATTACTACTAAGAAGCTAAGAATATGACCAAATATGATATCATAAAAATAAGTATGATTCTGTAATAAGTTAATTACATTATTTAAATCATTATACAAGAAGTTCGGATACGTACAAAGCATATCGGACATATGGTAAGGGAAATATCACAATCTCATTTTTATCCGAGATTGTTTATACTTTGGCATTTACTGGGGTGTATTTTATCATCCACATCCATGTTACCTCAATATGTAATATTATTTCCATCCACCTACAATTTTTTAAATCCAATTTTACCCTTCGGTGAGTTTTTAGTAAAAGATATGAAAGGAATCTTTTGTCATTTTTCATACGACGTACTTTTTGACTTTTCCGAAAAAAGTACGAAGAATGTTTTTTTAACATATACGGCATGAATGGGTTTTTAAAACATTATTTCCAAGAAGCATCCTTTACAATTTTTCATGTTTATTTTTAATCAACTTATTTTAGTTTATAATCGTATGACATGTTAGGAAAGGAAAAGTGTTTTTGAAGTTAAAAATATATTTTCCTCAAGAATGGAGTTCAAGTGTTTTATCAAAATTCTTTTCCATCTAAGATAATATAGGGTTCTGTTTCTATCCCTATTATTACATGGATTTTATTATGTTGTGATGGAAATATTTTTATGAATTATTTTATCTTATATGAATTGTTTTATTATGTCATGTTGTTTAAGAATCCCATTTTTATTACGTGGGTTATGCAATGATGTATGATTTATGATTTTGTGGCACACATAAGAATGGTATCATTATGAGATGGGTGGGACCTATATCTCCCTCCAACGCATTGGGTAAAGATTTTATATCTCATGAGATAGACATGGCTAAAATGGTAGGTTATACCGGTTCAGTGAAATAGGACTGAAACGAGGGTGACTCAGTTCAGAAATGGACTTTGTACACTAAGATAGTTTTGGCAATGAGTATTGACTAATAAGAAATGATTCTCTATGATTATGTGTGTATGCCACAAAGTTTCATGTTTTAAGTTATGTTTATTGGTATTACATTTCTCTTATATGATTTATCCCATGTTATTATATTATGATCTCTTTTACAGGTTAAGATTTCCAAAAGTTATGTTCTTATGTATATGATGTGATTGATATTTCTTTTGTTTACCCTTACAGAGCATTTGAGCTCACCCTTTTGTATGTTTTATTTTCCCCAGGATATAAAGAAAGGTTTTAGGTAAGAAAAAAAGGGAAGATCTTTATGGGAGATGTTGAAGATCATTCACCATGATTAGAATATTACGTTCTGAGTTTCCAAAGACACTAAACTATTACGGTCCTTGTGTGTGTGTTTTTGTTATGTAATAAGTATTCCACAAAAGTAATGTAATGTCCTTGTATGTTAAGATTCAGGTCTCTACAGTAATACCCACATTTTGAAATTCTATAAAAATTATTTTTCAAAATGGACTTCATTTTTGGATTCAGAATATAAAAATTAGCCTAGGGTTAGTCTTCTTTATTTCCCCGAAAACATTCAATTTTTTATGAATAGTGAAAAACACTACGTTATTGTTTAAAACCTACTTTTTTTAAATAATTTTTTATTTTATTTAAATTTATTTTATTCCAAAATTGATACATAATACCTATATTAGTTCAATGTAATTTATTGGAGTCATTTTATAATAAGATTATATGTATAAAACTTTCATGAACATTTTAACATCTTTTACACATCTTCTTGGAATGTTAGAAAATTTTCATAAAACATAATTTTACCACATCTGTGAATTGAATTTGAAAAATATGGGAGACACTTTTGACATCTAAAATTAATATGTGGTTCAATAAGATGATAATAATATTTGCTGAATTGTAACTTTTGAGCTTTACTTACCACGATTAATAGTAAATAGGGTAATTGTAGTTTAAAATGATATCATAATTACCCTAAAATGTTTCCTAATTCTATTGGATAAGTGTAATTAGACCAAATTAAACTTTAGTAATAAAATATTATCCTCTTTTATCCACTTGGATTAGATTAGGACATTTATTATTCTTTTATTTAAAGAAGAGTTAAAAGTGTTAAATTAAAATTATAATAAATAAACATTTGTAATATAGGTTTATACATAATATAAATAAGACTATAAATATTAATTAGAAATATAAAGAAATTTCCAACATAAAATTATTTTATTTATAATTTTTAGACATTAAATAATAAAATTTATTTACAACACAATGATGATGTAGTAATTACCTTATTAATGAAATATTAAAATATTTGATATTATAAATATCCAAATAAATGTAAATTGAGACTTTTGATGGATTAAACTAATTTTATAGGTTAATATGACATGTTATGGTGGATAAAATAATTTTTTTCGTAGTGATAATGTTGTTATGACTATCAAAAAAACAAAATACCAAATACTGTCAAAATTGACATAAATGTGTTTTTAAAAAAATACAATATTATTATATGATATAATATTCCTAAAAATATAAGGGTATGAAAAAGTTAATAGATAAGGTCAGTTTTGTAAATATTGAATCACTTGGGGTTATCTTGAATTTTTATATTTTGTTTATTAACCATTTATTATAATAATACATGAATACATGGTAAAAGATAAACTATTTAACTACGAGTTAAATCTCAAAGATACGGATAATATTATGACATAAACCTCTCTAAAACCTATTGTTTTAGAGTATACCTACCATTCCCCACCTTTTCATGGAAATATATTTTTTTGAAGCCATTTGAAACCGAATAGTATTTTATAATAAAGAAATATTTCAAGCTTTTTTTAAAGAGACCCTAACATCTCTTATTAAGGGGTACTTCCACTAATCTAAACAACACACCTCAAAATCCATTTGGCTTGGCCAAAACTACTAAAATATACTCCCAAATACCCTCACTTCATCCTAGTGGCCTTGCATTGATCTAAAATCCAACCTATGGTGTCCTTTTGATTAAATAAAAAGGAAGCACCCGAAAAAGAGGTAATAATTTCATCACCTCTTTCAAAGTTATTTTCTTCTTCCACATCATCTTTAATTGATGATTCCATAACATAATAACAAATCTCATAACATTTACAAAATTTTATATTATTATAAATACTTTAAAACCATATTCATTATTCTATCCATCCTATGAATGACGAAGTCATTATACGTGCGTACGTATGGCTTACCGTCTCCACATCGTGGAGTAGTCTATTATTCAAGAATTAATTATTTAGATGGGTATAAAAATTAGCATAAGTGATTTAAATAATAAATATAACATGTTATTTATTTTTTATATCAGATATAACATCCAATTACAGACTATTTCACCACCAAAATAATGATATTGTCGCTCGTGCGTACGTTCGGATTACCATCTCCCCGAACCCTATGAGATTTATTTCCCATCATAACCAATAAAAAATAAATTTAATTTTATGATTAAAAATAATATATAAGTAATTAATATGATTCTGGATATGAATGAAATACATCTTATCCATAAAAACCTGAATCACGTAACAAAAAATATAAACAAAAATGAATCAGTTAAAACCTGAAACAATGGATCAATTGAAGTATCATTAACCAAGAAATATTATAAGATCATATATGATATCCTTTTTATGTATTTGTTTATTTAATAATTTAATAACAATGATTTAACTGTTATACAAGAGGTCAAAGTACCATCGAATAAGGAAAATATCAAGGTAATGGTTAATTTTATAATCACTTTATTTATCCGATGTTGTTTATACGTAAATATCTACTCGGACTTATTTATAATCCACATATGTATTTAATAAAAATGTATTTAAAAACATTTTTACTATTTACTAGACTATGGGATATATTCATTTATACCCTTCTTTGACTTTTTATAAAATGGTTTGAAAGGAAGCTTTCCATCACTTTCCAAACAAGGTACGTTATGACCTTTTCGATGAATTAAGGTAAGAATATTTTTTTAACTTATACAGAATATGGGGATTTTTTCCATTATTATATCACTTTAAATGAATCCCATACAAGCTCATAAAAATATTTTCAAAATAAATTTTTTCTTTTTATAATTATGTGACTTTTAAATGATTTCAAAATAGAAAGAGATATTTCTCTCAAATAGTTTGGATTTCATCTTTGTCAACATTCATTGATGAATTTTACAATTATTTGACGTTGATTTATTATGATATAGTCTTCCATACTGTATTTAAGGTTTTGTGATATGTTTCAATGTGGATGTGTTATTTTTATACCATTTTTGGTTTATGGTTAAAGTATTAACATTTCGTATGCTAGTTTTAATATGAATGTTTATGTTATGTTTCATCCTCTTCATATGAAGAATGCATTGGACACAGTAAGTGATCTGTGGAGCCCACTATAGTACCTGGATGCATCAGTAGTTCTAATGAGAGAAATTAGTGTCTTGGCACATGGCCTTGAAAAAATATTATTTGTAGTCTTGGCATGAGGCCTTGACTATGTGGTTATGATGTCCGTCATTATGTGGTCCATCATTAATGAAATTGGCTACTGATATTACATGTGATTATTCGACTAGTAGAATATCCATGTGAATACATAAATGGAATTATTGGATTTATATTTTCCATATAACTATAATGTTTATGTTTAAAAGGATATTGTTTTAGTCTTATATAGTTCCTTAAATATTTATGCTTATTTATGATAGTTTTCACTATATTGGTATCCTTATTGGGAATCTGAGCTCACCCCTCTCTATGTTTTGGTTTTTTCCAGGATGGGACGAAGTATATTACGATAATATTTACAGAATAGGTTAAGGTATATTAGTGTGTTCAAAGGGGACACAATGTTGTTGTTTTTCCATTTTCTAATGTAATTTAAAAGGTTTATTTATATATAATATATCCAAGGCTTATAAACTATCGGTCTGTTGAGACTTGATCTCATCTGATCATTCCAATGTTATGTAATAATGCAGCGACTCTATGTAACTATGGTCGGGGGGTTAAATTTGTTATCATAGAAAGTTTAGTTCAAACCATAGAAACTAGATTTAGAAAAAAAATTAATTAGGGAACATTACCCTAAGATAGACTTTGAGGATTAATATAGAAGAACTTCCTGGAATTTTGGTAATGTATAAATTTTTTGTATTTTCCAAGCAATACGTCCCAGTCTAGATATGCACAGGTAGAGGCGAATTTGGAATAGATTTACCTACGAGTGAAAACTCTGACATGGAGTTTCAGGCTTTACACCAGGTATCCCGGTACATGACAATGGGCCTTACTGAACTCCTGGTTTTGACAATCCTAGGGGATATGCCTATGATAATTCATATTTTCATTACAAACCATTATAAAGGATTTCTGAATTAATACATTCTCAAAATAAAACATTTTTTATGATTATGGATTATATGCATAAACTGTTGAATTTATGTTAGAAATTTTACTAGTTTGGAATTATGTATTATGATTCATAAACTAATCTAGTGTATGCCATTGTATAGAAATGGCCCATAGTGGAAGGAATGTAAATACTATCAATGCATGTAATCCATGTAGTGATTTCCCTTCTAATCATGATGATTATAGTGAATCTAGCGATTCAATTAATGCGGAAAAATATTTAACCATACTGGGATAACTCACCCAGGTTATGATAAATAACTTTACCCATATGGAGGACCCTGATCCACAGTGCGGAGGTTCAATGTTAGACCACTTCATGGGGCAACAACCATAAACATTCAATTGGACTAAAAATCTATTTTTAGCTGATAAATGTATAAGTTCATTATATAATATTATTTCATGCTTTGGGGAGTAGAAAAAAAGGAAAAATTTGTCCTGGATGTTTATCGCCTCACAGGAGATACAGATCAATGGTTTCCCTTAATTAAAAACACAAAGAAGGATGTAGAAGTATCAAAAAAATAATGGAGGTAGTTTAATGATTTTTTATTAGAAAAATACTTTTCTCATGACCATTGAACTAATATGGAAATAAAATTTCTGATTATAGAGAGAAAGGAGGATAATAATGTTGCAATGTATGAGGCAATCAATACCAGGTTAGCAAAGCATGCTACAGATTATATATGTAACCAATGGATTAATATTGATTGACTCTTTGATGGGTTGAAACCATTTCTCCTTGGACTATTAGTCTCACAATCCTTCTCATCGTTCAAACATATTGTCCCATGTGCTATTAAGATAGAAATGGAATTCTCTAATTATTATGAAATTTATTCAAAGAAAGAGGAGAATATATCTACTAAACACTCTAGAAATGGAAATAAGGGGAAGAAGGAAAATGATGAATTTCAAAACTGTAGAAAATTTGGGAAGAAACACCCTAGTAATTGCCGGAATGGAATGGGAGTCTGTTACAAGTGTGGTGACTAAGGCCACCAAGATTGTGATTCTAAGGGAAATAATGAGGTTTTCAATGTTAAATGCTACAACTATAGAGAAAGGGGGAATTATTAAAATGATTTTCCAAAGGGCCAAGGAAACATAACTCAAAAAAGGCCAAGTGGAGGAATGTGAAGCATATGCGATCACTACTACTAAGAATGAAGTCCCAAATGATGTGGTGGAAAATAATTTAATGGCTTCCTCAAATTTAGCCAATTCATTATTTGATTATGGATCAACACATTGTTTCATATCTTCCCAGTTTGCTAATAAAATTAGATATTTCCAATTTTTTTATTAAGGGAGTCGTCAGTCAGAACACCAAAGGGAAGTTTCATTGCAACAACGTTTGGTGAATCAATTCCCATTAGGGAATATAAACATGCATTATCTGTTGATAACATCATTATAACTATGTTTTAATTTGTTATAATCCTTGGTATGGATTGGACTTTGGTTCATGATGTGAAAATATATTTTATGAAGAAGTAGGTTACAATTTTTGATGATGATAAGAAATACCATATCTTTTGAGTAAGAAACGTCACCATCTAATTATTATCTAGATCCACCCCAATTAGCTCTAAATAATTCATATATTGGGGAGGAAGAGAGTGTAAAAACTATTTGTGTGGAAATGAATTTTTATATAGAGGATATACCTATTGTGTGAGAATATGTTGTTGGGTTTCCATAAGATTTACCTAGACAACCTCTAGAACGAGAATTTGAGTTTTTCAATGATTTAATTCCTAGATAAAGGCCCATATAGAAGACCCCTTATTGAATGGAAACTACGGAATTATTGGAACTAAAGAAACAACTAGAGTAATTGAGTAATAAAGGATTTATTCACCCACTTTTTTCTCCATGGGGACCCTGGTTCTTTTTGTTATGAAGAATGGTGGATCTATGAGGTTGTGCATTCACAATAGGGAGATCAAGAAATAATAATAAATAACATATATTCCCTATCTTTCATTGATTATTTATTCAATTAACCTCATAGAGCCCAATATTTTTCAAAGATTAAACTTCAATTTGGATATCATCAGTGGTGTGTGATGAATGAAGACATTCCAAAGATAGAATTTCGTACAAAGTATATGCATTACGGGTTTACAGTAATACCTTTTGGATAGACAAATGTACCCTATGTCTTCATTGATATAATGAGTAGAGGTTTCAAGGATTATCATGATGACATTATAGTGGTATTTATTGATGATATCTTGTTATACTCCAAAAGTTATGAAGATCATGAAAATCACATGCACGCTATTTTAAATACTATTAGAAGAAATGAATTATATGGGATGTCTAACAAGTGTGAATTAGGGCATCAAGAGATTTAATTTCATGGATATATTGTCTATAAGGATGGATTCTCTATTGACCCTTCATTGACAAGAGAAAATATCAGAATGACATGAACAGACGATTATTACTGAGGTACGCAGTTTTATCGGTTTAGCTGGTTATTATTAGAGTTTTCTCTAGAATTTTACCCGATTGGCTATCCCATTAACCAAGATCACACCTAAATGTGTCTAATTTTATTGGAAAAAGTGGGTGAAAAATGTTTTGAATAAGTAAATAGAATATTAGTCAATGATCCTATCTTGACACTACCATCGGGGAATGATGGGTTTATTAGTTATAGTGATGTTTCAAAGAATGTACTCAGTTGAGTCGTTATGCAAAATGGTAGAGTTATTTCCTATGCATCATGATAGCTAAAAATTCTTCAACAAAACTATCCCACTCATGAACTTGAGTTATCAGCTGTAATAATTTCTCTAATGATTTGGAGACATAATATCTATGGTGAAAATTTTGAAATTTATTCTGATCATAAGAGTTTGAAGAATATTTTCTCACAGAAAGAACTCAACATGAGGAAAATGACATGGCTTTAAATACTCAAATATTATGATTTCAAGATACAATACCACACAGGGAAGGAAAATAAGGTAGAAGATGATTTGAGAAGAAAGGATCATGGAGTTCTGAACAAGATGAGAGTTGAAAGGGATCCTATGTACATGGATCTAGTAAAAATGGTTATGGGAATAATCATAAATGATGAAACATTGATACCTTTTCGAATGGTTTTTAATCCATCTTTACTATAAAGGATAAAAATTTCTCATATTAATAATGAGGAGTTTCAAAAGAAAATAAAAGCTTTGTATGATGGGGGATTGGTTGACTTCATATATGAAGATAGAATTTTGAAATTTGGGAAGAGACTCTGTGTTCCTGACTTAACTGATCTAAAAATGTTATTATTGGATGATGCTCAGATCTGAAATTTCTCTATACACAATAGTATCACTAAGATGTATATATATTTGAAGGAACATTTTTGGTGGGACAACATGCAGAGATATATTGCTCATTATGTGTCAAGATGTATAGTTTTTCAACATGTGAAGGCTGTAAGACAACATTCTAGAGGATTCATGCAACCAATTCTCATACTTTATTTGAAATGGGATGATATTAAGATGGACATTATCATGGGGTTACAAAATACATCTATAAGAAATGATGAAATATTGGTCATTGTTGATCATCTTACAAAGTCATCACATTTTCTTGCTATAGGAGAATATTTACGACTTGAACATTTAGAAAAAATGTATATTAATGAAGTTGTAATAGTTCATGGTGTACCCCAATATATTTTTTTTATCGTGATCCTCATTTTACATTAATATTCTAGAAATGTATTCATTAATCCCTTGATACTGAACATTGTTTAAGCACTGCCTACCATCCTCAAATTGATGGACAGTTAGAACTGACTATTCCGACCTTAGAATACATGTTGAGATCTTACTCACTTGACATTCATGGTATGTGGGATCAATATTTACCACCAGTAGAATTTTACTATAACAATATCTTCAATTTAAGTATTCAGATGGAACTATATGAAGCACTATATGGAAATAGATGTCGCACACCAACATTTTGGGATGATGTTCGAGAAGGAAAACTTTTAGGCCCAGAACTTGTTGAGGAAACAATGGAAAAGGTGACGAATATCCAAACCCACATCAAAGGTGATAAATGTACTCAAAACATCTATGTCGACAACCGAAGGAAGAATTTGGAATTTCATGTTGGTGTTCATTTTTTCTTGAAGGTATCTCCATGGAAGGGTGTTTTACAATTCAATAAGAAGTGTAAATTAAGTCCCAGGTATATCAGACATTTAGAAATTCTAGAAATAATTGTATTTGTATCTTAATATTTGGAAATGCCTCAAAGTATCTCCAATGTTCAGGAAATGTTCCACATATCACTGTAGAGAAAATACGTGCCTAACCCAACACATGTACTCACATACGAATAAATTGAACGGGAACCTGATATGACTTATTGTGAAGAGCCTATTAGGATTCTTGATACCAGAGAACAAGTGTTGAGAAACCAGATGACACTTCTGGTAAAATTTCAATGGAGAAACCATAAGATGGAAGAGGCAATGTGGGAACCTGAGGAACAAAATAGTTAGAACCACCCAAATCTTTTTATACTTTAGTATTCTAGAAATTTATAGGATAAAATTATTTTAATGAGGAAAAAATGTAACACTCCAAACATCCATGGTACGTTTCTTTTTAAATAATGCAATATCTTGTGTTGTACAAAAATTCTAGTTCTAGCACACCATGACCAATAAAACTAGCAGTTATGAATAGTAATACCCACCTTTTGAAATTTTATAAATTTTATTTTTCAAAATTGTCTTCATTTTTGTATTTGGAATATAAAAATTAGCTTAGGGTGAATTTTGGAAATTTTCTAAAAACATTCAATTTTTTATGAATAGTGAAAAACACTACATTATTTTTTTAAACATACTTTTTATTTAAATAATTTTTTATTTTATTTAAATTTATTTTAGGTCAAAATAGATAAATAATACCTATATTAGTTCAATATAATTCATTGGAGTAATTTTATAATAAGAATATATGTATACAATTTTATTGAACTTTTTAACGTCTTTTACCCACCTACTAGGAACATTAGAAAATTTGCATAAAACTTCATTTTACGGAATCGGTTAATAGAATTTCAAAAATTGAGTGACACGATTGACATAAATATGTATAATTTTGTTAAATAGGATGAACATAATTTTTTCTAAACATTGAATTTTGAATTTTATTTACCACAATTAAAAGTAAACAGGGTAATTAAAGGTAAAAATGATATTATAATTACCCTAACACATGTCCTAATTCTATTGGTTAAGTTTATTTTGACCTAAATCATCCTTAGTAATAAAATATGATTCTCTTTAATCCAGTTGGATTAGATTAGGACATTTATTATTAATTTTTTTAAAGAAGAGTTAACAATGTTAAATTAATTTTATAATTACTAATAAATTTGTAAAATAAGGTTATACATAAGATAAATTCAATAATAAATATTTATTAGAAATCTAAAAATCTTCCTACATAATGGTAATTTATTTATTATTTTTACACAATAAATAATTATATTTATTTATGACACAACGATGATGCAGTAATTACCATATTAATGAATGATTAAAATAAATGATATTATATAGTCCAAAAAAATGTTAATTTAGATGTTTGATGAGTTACACTAATTTTATAGGTTAATATGACATTCTAGTGTTGATTAAATTAATTTTTTCTAATTTATAAAGATGTTATGATTTTCACAAAAACCAAATACCAAGTACCATCAAAATTTCCATAAATAAGTTTTAAAAACAAATACAATATTAGTAAAAGGTATAATATTCCTAATAATATAAGGTTCATCCATAAGACTTATATAAGGATAAATATGTCTATAATGCACCAATTGGTAATATCTTGTATTTTCATAGTATGTTTTTAACCAATTATTATAATAATACAAGAATACAAGGTAAAAGTTAAAATATTTAACAAAAAGTTAAATCTAAAAGATAAGGTTAATATGGTTACATAAATCTGTCTAAAACCTATTGGATGAGTGGTTTTCGACCCTTCCCTACCTTATCCTCAAAATAAATCCTTTTTGATCCATTAGAAACCGAAATTTTTTTATAGTAAAATAATATTTCTATCTTTTCCTAAAGTGACCCTAACCTCTCTTATAAAAGGGTACTTCCCCTTGTCTAAAAATCAATCCTCCAAAACCATTTGGTTCAGCCAAACCCTGCTCAAATAACCACCCAGCTACCCTCACTTAAACCTATATTCCATACATTGATCATAAATCCAACTTATGAATCCCTTTTGATCAAATTAAAAGGAATCACCAGAAGAAGAGATAATAATTTCATCACCTCTTTTAAAGTTCATTTCTTCATCCACATCAACTTTCTTGGTTATTTCCATACCAAAATAATAACTCAAGTACCTTATAAATTCTGTGATATTATTATAAATATTCTACAACCATATTAATTATCCTATCCATTCTATGAATGAAAATGTCACCATATGTGTGTACGTACAGCTTATTGTCTCCACGTTGTGGTGTAGTTTCTTATTCAACACTTAATTATTTAGATGGGTATAATAATGAGTATAATTGATGTAAATAATAAATATAGCATGATAATGATTCTGTATATATTATATACTATCCAATGACATACTATTTCACCTTCAATAAAATGATATCGTTGCTCTTGCGTACATATGGATTACTGTTTCCATGAACGCGATAAGATTCCTTCCCAATCATAACCATTCCAGAATAATTTTCATTTTGTGGTTAAAAATAATTTTTAGGAGATTAATATTGTTCAAAATATGAATCAAATACATCATATTAATAAAACACATGACTTACATTACAAAACATATAAAGGAAAATGAATCAGTTAACACCTGAAATAATGATACTACTGAAATATCATTAACAAATAAATATTATAAGAACATATATGATATCATATTTACGTATGTGTTTCTTTTATAATATAATAACAATAAGTTAACTATTATACACGATGTTAATGTACCCTTGAGTAAGGAAAAGTTCATGGTTAGGGGTAATTTTACAATCTCTTTATTTATCCAAAGTTGTTTATACAGAAGTATCTACTGGGACTTGTTCGTAATCCACATCTGTGTTCTTTAAAATTTATTAAAGAACATTTTTAATATTTACAAGACTATGGGTTAAACTAATTTACACACTCATTTTACATTTTATAAAATGGGTTGATATTATTCTTTCCATCCCTTTCCAAACAAGGTACTTTATGACCTTTTCGACGAATTAAGTTAACATTGTTTTTTAACTTATACGGCGTGTGCATCTATTTTACATCGCTATAACACCTTCAAAGCTTCCTTTACAATATTATAAGAATATTTTCAAAATAAATGTTTTATATTATAATTAGGTTACTTTTAAATGATTTAAAAATTGAGAGAGATATTTCTCTCAAATAGTTTTCATTTCATCTATGCCATCAACCTTTGATGTATTTTACACTTGTTTGAAGTTGAATTATTATGATAAAATCTTAGATATTGTATTTAAGGGTTTTCTATATGCTTAAATATGGATGTGTTATTTTTATACCATTCATTTTTCATGGTTAAAGTATTAAAATTTATTATGCTATTTTTAATAAAAATGTTTATTTTAGGATTCAATCTTTTCATATGAGAAATTCATTGGACTTCGTAAATAATGGGTGGAGACCCATATAGCTCCTCAATGCATCGGTGTGTCTCATTAGAAAACTAGTGTTGTGTCATAAGGCCTTGATAAAATCATAATTTAAGTCTTAGAACGAGGCCTTGACTATGTGGTTATGATGTCTGGCATTATGAATTCCATCCTTATAAAATTGTCTATTGATATTACATGTGATTATTTGACTAGTAGAATATCTATGTTAGTAATTAAATGAAATTATTTGATTTTCAATTGACATATTATTATTATGTTTATGTTTTAAAGGCAAGTGTTCGAGTATTATAAATTTCTTTAAATGTTTATGATTATTTATGATTGTTTCTACTATATTTCCATCCTTACTGAGCATCTGAGCCATCCCCTTTCAATATTTTATTTATCCCACGATGTGAAGTAGTATATTATGATTAACCTGCATGAATAGGATAGGGGATATGAGTGTGTTCAAATGGGAAAAATGTTGTTGTTTTTTCATTTCATAATATAATTTAAATCTTATGTATGCATCTAGTACATCCATGGATACTAAAATAATTTTTCATTCGAGACATGATCTGTTTTGATCATGCCAATGTTATGTAATAACACACAAAATCTGGGTAACAAGGGTTGGAGTGTTCAATAATTATTAATGATTCAACCTATATTTGGATGATCTTGGTCACAAGATCCATACAAACTACATGCAAATTTCTCAATCTAAATGGCTTTTAAGTTTACTCATGTATCCCTTACATACTCTATGTTGTTATCATCACCATGTCATCCTATATTACTAAAAACTAGTGATATCTTGATTGATGATAAATCATATTGAACCAAAAATATCAATGTTACATAACAAAAAGTTAATAGTTCTAGATCAATGTATATTTTTTATTCAATGATACCTATTTAAGTTTCATGTAATCCTCTAAATGTAAAATTCATCCATCTTTCATAATGGAGTTAAATAAAGGTATGCCCTTATTGAAGTAATATGACTGATAAATGCCTTTTTCATTAAGTTTCCATGTTTCACCTTGATCTGCTTTTTCTCATCTAAATAAATATGATACCAGGGTATCAAAAAAAATTTCACCCTTTTTGAGATTTATCTGAAATATAACTCCCCTGTCAAGGGGAACTCATGTGATGTCATCCAAAAATACATCTTCATTAATAATAAAAATTGAAGGAAAAGTTTAAGGTGCTAACAAAGGTACTAGAAAATGACACAAGTATTTCATGTTATTCAGTATTATCTTAAGATGACTCATGTGTTGAACAACTCTATGTACTTCTAATTACATCTCCATTTTTCCACAGGATTTTCCCTCCATTCAGCAAATCCAAGGAGACCTATATATAGATGGAATCAATGTCATCATGAAAGAAAGTAAGCTAGTCCATGATGATAATCACATTGAATATCATTATCTCCAAAATCATGAAGTCTTATAGACGTTTATTATCAATGAAAAATATATTACGATTTTTTCATCACTGTAGTTGGTCTAGTTTCATGAGAAAAGGGGTGTTAAGGAAATGTAACTTATTGAATTACATGACAGCTATGTCATTTATAGTGACTAGTTATGATGATATAAATGAATGGGAATCAATGATATTAAAAAATTAAGCATACAATGTAGACTAGATAAAATTTATAAGTGGTATAGTAGATATCCCCTCACCATTATCTTCCATATAATGGTCTACTATATAAATATGACCTCCCACACCCCTAATACAAAATCCTTGATACCCATGAGAAGGCATAGTCATTAATTGTCTCTATTACTGAAAGCCTAATATGTATCCCTAAGTCATAGATTGACTCTATTCAAAAGCCTATATAACCCCATCCAAGAATCCGTAGAGAAAAAAAATTAGGAGACTACCATTATTTCCGAACGGCCAAATTGTGGTCTTAGGTATTTTATATAACATGTCATAGTTAATAGTAATTTCAATGCTAAAGAACTACATAAATCCTCATGAGGGAAAATAATGAATCCATTACCTAATCAACCTTTATTATATTATCATGTTTTAATCCCTAGCATTGATTTTTCTATTAATAGATGTGTCGCTCATTTAGTGATTGGGTTTCCACCATTTTTTGTAACTAATTATTAATCGAAACATATAATGGATAATATTAAAGTCTCTTCACTATAATCATGGCCATATAGAGAATCTATGTATATTATGATAGATCAGTGCTCCTAAATCTACCTTCAAACTGAAATAATTTCCCTACAACATATGTCCTTTTTTTCCGGTCCTCTTCTCCCACCAATAAAAGATCCATGAGAAAAATAATTATGTTGCATATACAGTAATAAGACACTATCATCACTCTATGATGATGCTCCCTGATATTTGTTCTTCGGACAAGATTCATTATTTCTTTAAAATATTCTTTAAATATTTTCTCCACGAATGTTTCAAAAATTTGACCCACTCTAATTATAACATGGAGCATAACTGCAGACTAACACCCAAGATATTCATACAGTATAAAGGTATAAAGATTCACCCTCTGATCTTCTAGGGTATTTACTATATTTCAGATTTCTATGAAAATAATAATATAATCCAATCTATTTGTATGACCTATATTTCACTAAAATGGTGAGGATTTTATTGGTAAAAACCTCAACCAAATTAACCACATTACTGGTGAATCGCCAACATGCATGGTCACTATGATGAAAAATCATAGATGAAGTTTTCCTTCCACATCATCTAATCGAGTTGGTGTGGGAGAATTACCTATAGAACCATCATGCATATGAAGTTAAACCAAATATCATATATGTACTGAAAAATTATATAACACAGTGAAATGTAAAATGATGTAAGGAGTTAAATTGTGACTATTCCAAGGGATTAAACAATGTTTTCAAAATTATTCTAGTCATAATATAGGTTATAACCTGCCTAGAACTAACCAATGTTCTATATCCCTACATTTCAGTCACATTTAAATATATAAAAAAACATAATATTATGATTTTTAAAAATAAAAATAACAAAAATTATATATCAAATCATCAATATAAATAGATATATTAAAAAATTATAAAAATAAGTATATCTATAACATATAGCACACATAAAGGGATTAAATTTATGACATATTATTTTTCAAAATAATTGGTATATATATAGATGTGAACATACATGCATAATCTTGATGCATGAACACACACACAATCTCAAAATATAGTGAAAACAATCCAAACCATGGTAAGATATTGTTCAATTAATTTTTTTTATAAAAACACAGAAAATACCCTTCCCATGTCCTATATAAATATCAAATTTCAACAAAATGCATGGTTATTTAAAATATTAAAGTGAAAAGGGTCACATCATTCCATTTTGTAATACATTGACCAAAATAAATAGATATGTATGGAGGTTCCTCAAGATTTTACAGATACGTCCCCATATTAATGACTCATCTCACTAGCCCCAATAATTTATGACTATAAATTGAAGAACAATACCTTCAAAAAGAGATATACAGATTTACTTGGAATTTCTAGCCTTCGTCTTTGGCCATAAAGAATATCTTCAGCAAGAAAGTCACGGGTTTTATGTCATACAATGTCTGGGTGAGATATGTTATTTGAAAATAACATGCTTGTGAACAACCTCCTTAAGAAATGTCCCATTCACCAGGCTGACACCTCCCATAGGGCTTCAACAAATTCAGCATCATATGCGAGTAGTCATAAAGCATAACATGCCTCTCTAAATGTACCATGAGTAATACCATTCACTGTTCTCATATCATCAGATTAAGTCACTCCTTTTATTTTTTTTAGAAGTAACCGCATGTAAAACAATCTCCAGTTGTTGGAGGGACATAGTAGAGTCTACCAATACTAAATCCCTATTTTTTAGGAGTCCATTTTTTTCAATGTAGTGGAAAAAAATCTAGTTGGAAACTCTGCATAACCAAGACATCTACCTTCTGAGTGAGTTTTATTTTCTTTAAACCATGCAGTGAACATTGATTCAGTAATATTTCCATGACTGAGGACATCTTCAATATTATCATTGTCGCTATAAGTAACTTTACATTGTCTTGGTAAATGGAAACTTAACCTCTCAACTGGTGGATATCTGTAGTGGATATCAAAAGATAATATTCTCCATGAAGCCTCAGAAAGAGTTATGTACCGGCAGTCATCGTACATATTTATCTCATCTACATTGTTGTCTGGACAGTCACTATTGTTTCTCTCATAGAGTGCTATTGTAACACGATCATTCCCTTTGCTAATATATTTGAAGAGGTACTTGATAGAATAAGATTGATTTCAAACCTCAATATTTAGATGATCTTGATAGTTTAAAAGAAAAATAGGACTGTATAGTACCACAAACCAGTTATCCAAAGGAACACTATTTATAACAACCATACGTCCATCATCTCTTCTACGATATACCACATAACCATCCTCGTTAACTGTAGTGTGTGTGCCAAATTTTTTTGGATCAAGTTTTCCAAATTTTCCATTTCTCATACAAGGGGAGGAACAGTTGAAATCACCACAAGGTCCATGCATCATGAATTTTGTAACAGCTTCATGTAGCTTTGGGTATGCACAATGATTCGGAATTTCAGCGCAAACTATTCTATTAACATCTGCAGGATTGTTAAAAAAAATTTCATGGAAGATAAATAATAGGATGTGGACATAAGGCAAGCCACATTTTTGGAACTCCATGGTTAGAACAACGACATGGGAAAAATTATGATATAGAATGTTAATAGAAGATGATATAATGTAAGAAATGAATTAAAAAACTATAAATATTAAGTATATAGCTTGTTACCTGCTCATGATTTTCCAAATAAACAGCCCTCTCTAATATCTATCATAATATGATCAACATTAATTTTGAAAATTCGATATAATATCTGAGGGTAGTCAATTGGACGAAGATTGTTATTTCAAACAAATCGAGTAATTTCAGGCCACATTGGGTTACATGTGAATGTTAGAAATAGATCTGGATACCCTGCCCAATTACAAATAGACATTGCATCCTAAAAATTCTGAATCATATACCTGGGTCCACCAATAAATGATGTAGGTAAAAGGATATGCTTGACACAAGATAACCCTTCACTGTCACCTCGTTGAAATGCATCTTGGAACCCATTGTATAATTCAACCCTCAACTTTTTTTGATTGAATCGATTGAAATATATTCTTTGAGACTCAATCATTGTATAAGCATGAACAATAAACTGCTGCAAAAATCTTCTACAATGAAATAAGGTTGAGCGATTATTTTGACGAAATTGGGAGTGAAACGATAAGTACTCTCTCATTGTTACCTTCCTGAGTGCAGTACTTCTTGTGAAAAGGTAACTTGATGCAATACATTGTCAACATATCCATCCTGAACTCCTATAAAAATAAAGGGGTATTGCAATGGAAGATATAATGGGTGAAGCTCATCTACTCTTTGTAAATCACAGCTTTTCCTTTGAATGATGATATCGCGTTCTTGGTTGAGATCTTCAACATCAACAAAAACCAGCATAGCAATTTCAGAAGTGTTTGGTAGGTTATATGTGGCTTCACATTTATGTCTTCCTTTAAGTGCACATAGATTTAATGTTGGTACATTATGATGATTAAGAACATCCCTTGCACATATGAATTCTCATGCCAAAGAATTGTGCTCATGTAGAATATGATGTAGTTTAAGTACAATATTGTCATCAATAATCAAATGTAGATTACTGGCATCCAAGATGCATAAATCTCACTATTAGCTAATATTAAATGATGAATGTTTTTAAAATTTAGTACATAATGTTGAAATAGACAGATACACAATTTTGGGGACCCTGTACTGACATTCATGTGTAGTATCATACACGTATAGTTGTGCAAAACTTGGCGGTTGTCCATCAGGTGGAAATAAAATACCAATGAAATGGTAGTTTTGTCAATGAATTCAGAATATACATGAACCATGACTGTTGTTGAATGACATATCTACCTTTCCACCCATAGACGTGAATGAAAACATCGAGTTGTAAACCTGCATGTTTTCTTGGAAAGATCGGGACTCATTTGTAGTTCGATTGAATACCAACATTCTTATGTATATAGGACATGACGGTAGTAAGTCCAAAAATATTTTTTCCATCGAGCATCAAAGTGAGAAACATGGGTTTTTTCTATTGATGTAGTTCTTATTTCTCTCATCAAACCACAAAAAAGAGTGACAATATTGTCACACTTTGGAAGGGTCACCAATGTCTAAATAACCTGATTGACAAATAGTATAATGTAGAACGTATTAATAAAAAAGCATAGTGATATTATAAGAAGATGATGGTTGATTATAGAACAACAATACAAGTTTAGTAATCACACTATCCTATGATCTCAACAGCATGCTGTTGTATTGAGTTTTCTGTAGTATGATATGTTAGGTTCACATGTATAGGAAAAATTAACCATAATTTTATTTGTAATTATAGAGAATATTGTTAATTGACATACCTATATTTTCATTTTCATGAAAATAATTGGTAACATAGAATCTGTATGTTCAAGATACCGTTAGAAAAAAAAATTAACTAACAGGGATATCAACTTGTAGAGACAATGTTTGGCCTTACTATGTTGAGGATATAGGGGAATTATCTATCAGCATATCTTCATCAATCATTAAAGTTATGAAAATAATTGAGCGAATAGTTATATGGTTAATGCCGAGTTTAAACAACAAACATTTTTTTCATTAAAAAATCATTGACAGTCTACTTACAGAATGTTAGTGGTGATAGAGTCATGTCATGTGGTCTTTATTTTCGATTTTTTGTTCCTGAACACAGTGTTGATGGATGAGCAGATGGTTCCGACACTGTGTTCAATTAAGAAGTTTAATACCATTAGTTTATGTAATTATTAATTGCCCCATGAATAGTAATATTTTATACTGGTAAATTTAAAAACTACTAACCATCTATACATAAAAGAGATGATGGTACACGTGTGACTCCATCTCTACCGCAAATTGTTGGTAGCACTGCAATAATTGTAGTAGTAGACTGATTGGTACATGTCACTGAAGATATTGTAGTAGGAGTGGGCATTGATTTTGTTGCCACTGAAATAATTAAATCTGCAGTATTTTTATTTATTTTGAAATTGAAACAGAAGTGATTATAGACAGAAAAAGTTGATAAAGGCTTACTTGTGACCTGACGTGTGATGTCACAGTTTGATATCGGTTCAGAAATTTGAGTAGAAGACTCATCAAAAGATATAACTGAAGCATTTCCACTTTTTGTAGACGTTATTAACATATAAGAAATAATGAAATTAAATATTAAAAATGTCATAATAAGTAGGAAATTCTATGGTGAACATAAAAGTAGTACTTACAAACTACTTTTCCTTCCTTTATTAGGTGTCCTCGCAGTAACCTTGCATATATGGTGGATGATGGGCCAGACATGTTTGTATTTGATTAAGGAGCATCATGTTCAGGGACTGTTGTCAAATATGAAGTTACATATCAATCAGTTGTGTTAGTCTGGACATCAGTTTCAAATGTTGTGTACTATTATGTTAAAGATAATAGAATTAACCATTCACATAGAGAGACGAAAATGGAATTCGTGTGAATTTGTGTGTGACATCATCAGTTGATAGTGGTCCAGTTAATGAATTTTCAGTTATATTGGGAGATGTCACTTAAGAATCTGCATTATATGTTGGCACTGTTATGTTGGCATTTTTAATGAGATGTACTAATGAGACAATGACATTTAGTGTCACAATTATAAACAAATATAGCACTGTAATGAAAAACATTGTATTGTGTTATATTCATTAGTTAGAAAATTTGATGCAAAAAATAATTGATGACGTACAAACATTATGTCGTTTCTTTAGAAGTTCCATCCATTGAAACCTTGCATCTCTTGATATTGATGGGACATAAATGTTTTTATATGGTCGAGTAGCAGATATTTCAGGCACTATCATCAATGATTAAGGTGGGTGTTAGTAAATTGTTTTAGAACGCAAAGCAGTTGGTAGTGTAATGTTTTTTTCGGTGTAATATAAGAAGAACTAACCATTGACATACAAAGATGATAACAGAATTTGTGCGACTGAATGTGTGAAACCATCAGGTGACATTGGGTCAGTTGATGCAGTACCTGACATTTATGTAGACATCATTAAACAGACTTTAGTTGATTTTGAAAATGTTATTATTTCAGTTGTAATTAAAATATATAGTAAAAAAATTATATGAATTAGGACATGAGATAGAGAATAAAATCAAGCACTTACCATATTTATGTTTTTTCTTTATAAGTTGGATATGTTGTAACCATAACTTTTCAGAGTTTGTAAGGGAGAGACTTGTTTTTATTTGGCAGAAGAACAAATTTCATAGTCATAGTGGTCAAAATAGAAGTTAAATATTTCTAATTTACATTAGTATGGAAACTGGTTATTTAGTGTATTGTTTTATTCGACAAAATTAAGTCACAACAAACCGTTGACAGATAGAGATCACAATGTAATTTATGTGACTAGATGTGTGATGCCAACAATTGATAGTGATTATGGTGACATAGTACATGAAAAACAGTAGAAGACATTGATGAATTTATAGTAGCTTTCAACAATGTTAAATTTGAAGTAATTATAAATACTACTAATGTGAAAAAATGGCAGTTAGATGAATTATTTACATGGAACATAACTGAGAACTCGCAAACATTTTATTTTCCGAAGTTATCCTCCCTCGACTGTAACATTTTTTATCTATAGCTTGATGGGGAAATCAGGTTTGAAATTTTGTTCCTTATATTTGATTATCAAGGTGTGCAAAGAAAAATATGGATAATTGAATGTAATGATAATGTAAGGCACAGTCCATAGCCAAAAATAAAGTTGTGTAAATGTTTAATTTGACATGATTAAAGTGTTAACAATGAGAATTATATGAACTGTGACAAAATAATAAAGTGAAAATTGATTAATGCAATTCAATAAATTAGAAGAAACCTTTGATATTTTGTGGTGTCAAAGAAAGATGAATTTCATTCTATGTACAGAGGTTGTAGAATATGTGTCTGTATAAGTGAATGATGTTTTCTTAGTAGCTGCACTGGAAATAGAGAAGCAGGTCAGAGAAGTAATTGTACTTAATGTAATTTACCCAGGTTTGGAAAAAAAAAGATGTGTAAAAAGGTAATTGCAATTACTTGAGGTAATTGCAGTTATGGAATTGCAGATGTCTGCACAGGAGTGCAGTTTTAGTTTTGAGAATTACATGAACCATGGGAAAATAATACTGTGAAAATTGTTTACTGCAAATAAATAGATTAGAAATCACCTATTAGAATATATTATGAGGCGTAAAAGAGAGATAAATAACTCTTAAAGGTATAATTTCAATTTTTTAATTACACATGTTTAAATTATGAATAGAAAAATAGATATGATAGCATGAACAGTGAACCCATATTTGTTTTTGGGATTCATGTAGATAGGCTCAGGATACCTCTTTCTGCCAAAGATAAGTAGATGGAGGAACTTTAATTCAAAGATAATATGTCATACGACAAATCCGTTCAGTGGGTACTCTTATTCGACAGCGCAAGACACAACATGAACATGAATTGAAAGCAGAAGAGACCCATGGAATAACCTTAGTCCAGAAATTGAAGATTTCGGTAAATGAATAGTTACCTCCAAATAGGGCGACAAAATTACTGACCTAAATCAATATCGAAAGAATCAGTTGATGTCGTGTGAAATCGGTGGATGCTGAAGTGGTTTGTTGAGGGCCCGGACCCTGGTGGATCACGAGGAGTTGGACTTGCGACCTGAGAGGGGAATCGTTGAGGGGAGTGGGAGATGGGAATCAAAGAGGGATATCGGGGAGGGATAATGGAAGGAAGGGAGTGGACGGTGACTACGTGATGAGAGATCCCTGGATTAAGAGGATGAGCGGGAGGAGAAATCCATGGAACAGGTGGCCGGAAGATGGGGCTAATGAATGATTGTGGTTTTCTCATCCTACAGAAGGATGCAGCATGGAGGCGTAGTTGATTCTGCGCGACGGAGTCCTCGATGATAGGGTTTTCTCGGGCGAGTAACAATGAAGCACGGTGGGGTCGTAAAAGCTTGATAGAGTCACAGTGTTTCGAAGGAGTACGTGTAATTAAAAGAGAGAGGATGTGTGGAGCCCAGTAGGCAAGGCATGTTGGAGGCGGAAAATCATAGGTTTAGTATATTTAATAGACGAGGAACATGATTCACTTTGGGGGGGGGGGTGACGAGATATTGTTTCAAAATGTTTCTAAATAATCATCTTTCTTGTCATTTTCATGTCATGAAATGGTTGAAGGACCGAAATCAATTTTCTAGAATATTATGAAATATGAAAGATAGTATAAGATATATATATTCTATTATTCTAGTTCACATCATAAAACAGTAGATCAATGGTAAATTAAACTGATCTGATGTAGTTTTCAATGTGTCATAAATATAATTAAATTCACATCATGAAATGTTTTCATGTCATGAATGGTTTTGTTTTAATTTTATTAACCATCTAATAAATATTATTTTATTTTCATTCATGATGCACGATCCTCACTCTAAACCTAGGATCCACCTAGAAGATTTTTCAGATCTCTTTTCTTATATGATAACATCATTCTTTATTGATTATCATTGTGGTTTCACTTCATCTTTCAAGGTATTCAATATTCTTCATCATCATTGAGATTGGATTCAGTAGTTACACTTTCCTTCATTATCAAATTAATTAGACTTTAGCTGATGACTATTCATGACACAATCAGATCCATTGGGTGACCTTCAGCATCAGTAATTTTTTTTGTGTGCATCCTGATATTTTTTTGAGTTATCTATAGTTTTAACTTCAAAAACAATTTTTTTTTGAATATTGTATAAGTTGTAAGGATTAATACTAGGGCCTTTGGTGTTTTTATTTCATTATTCCATGTTGGTGGAATCCATTATGGCTGTGTGCAACCAGAGTTTCTGGTAGTATTTTTGATCTATATATTATGTGTGGATAGACATTGATTTATATTGTTATGATAAATTGTTTTAAAAAAATAATTAATTATTGATGTATTAATTTATTTATACCCGTGCAAGTGATATTTTTAGAAAATATCATTTTCCACATGTTTTTGTAAAATGAAACTTATATTCATAGAATTGTGAAATTTATATATCAAATAGTTTTCAGCGAATTATTTTTGATGAAATGGTTTGGAAATTTTATAAGATGTGAGGAAATTTGTGCATAGGTGGAAGGTATAGTAATAGGACATTTATATTGATACTATCTGGGGTTCACACATGTGATGTTCATATACTCCCTTCACCTATTGTTTTCATGACATTTTAGATCCAATAAGATGTTCACTTATAGTGTTTTGTCCTCTCTTTATATTCGATGAATATATCTGGAGACTTGATGTGTTTTATTTTTTATGGTTGAGGAAAATTGTTCAAGCTACACTGACTTACAGAGATACATAGTATGATTTTCATGTTTTTTTCGATACTATTTTGGATTTTATATTACATATGATATATAGATTTACTACATTGAAATATGTGATACTATTTTAACATGTTTTACCTCACATATTTAGAAACTAGGAAAAGGGTATTTATTTACCAATACCTTTTTATAAAATATATTTAATAAATTTATATTCCTTTTTTCCAAAAATGTTTATAATTATGGTATTAATTTGAATATTACTGATATGGAGAACCTTGGTGGGATACTATTGAACATTGATAATCAAAAACCCAATACTTCCCATAATTAGTTAGTTTACAATATTATGTCTTTTTATACATGGAATGGGAAAGATCTATATTGAAGTTGAAAGGTTTCCGTTAGTATTTACTGGGTAGTAGGTGGTAAGACGATGTGAGTTATTCAATGCATTCACTTGTAGTATATTTTTCTTTTTTTATATTCCTTTGATGTTGTTATTTTACTTGGGAGATTGTTCAGATTTATTTGAGTTGTATCACATAATGTTTCTCATCATTTGAGTGAGATAAATTTCTTGGTGTACCCATACAATATTGTTCCACTAATGGTTATATATGACATGTTTTTTTATTCATTTTTGAGAAAACATTCCATATGGTTATTGTTGATGCATCAATGCTAATTTCAAGCTAATAGGGATCAGGAATTCCATTCTGGTAGGTGAATGTTTGGGTCGTGTACCAGTTTTAGTGGGTGATTCATTTATGTTTGTTAGAGATTTGTATCTAAGGTAATGTTTTTTAAATTTTTTTGAATGATGTAAGATTATAGATTTTATTTTCAAGACATTATAGGTTGGTTGTGGTCTGTTTATGGAAATATAATATTATGACGATACTTATGTTACCATGAGACGATAGGAATTGTGACTCATATTTTGAGTTCTTGACCACAATATATATTTTTCAGGGTTTTATAATTTACCTATGATTATATTATTGGTTAGATTTTTTCTTCTATTTTTTGGGTATATTAGTATTCCATCGAGAAATCACACACAAGTTTATCACTAGGGGTTCATTATTTTTTATTTATGATACTGTATATAATGTTTCTATTGTCAATCAAAATGTACCACCAGTTTGGAATGTTGTTTTGAGGATGATCTAGGAGTTACAAGAGAAAAGGATCGATGATCAGAGTTCTTATGTGATAATCCAACTACCTTTAATGGTTTATATGGTGATCATGATGTGTAGTACATGCTTAACAAGATTACATAATCCTTTAGATTTCTCGATACAGATGTGAATGTCAAGGTAATGTTTATTGTGTTTTTTTGTATTGGTAAAAACAAGAGAGGGTGAAATTTTACATTAAAAGTGGATTGACTTGTGGGATTGGACATGAAGGGGTATAAAACATTCCATTAATGAGTATTCCTCTAGTCTATGATTATAATAATGACTTTGGTGTATCTATCCTTCAAAAAGGGAAAGTGTTTAGTGTCATTTTAGACCAATTGGTTCTTAGATCTTCTTCATTTTTCTCTAAAGGATGTGATGAATGATCTGTCAAGGGATTATAAGTACATGGAAGGACTCAGACTAGATATCATATCATCTAGATTTATTAAAGATATTATCATCAATATGGAGGAGATAAATATGGAAATTAATGTATATAAATACATGATAGGTATGGTTTTTCATTCTCCCCCTTCTCTTCCACGTATTTATTCATAATTGATACACATTCGTGGAAGAAAAATTGGATTGATCATCATAATAATAGTGTGGGTGGATCTTTGTAGAATATCTCTTCTACACCATCATTTAAAACCACTAGTATACCCCTTCATGTGAAATAAACATGGAAAGGTTAGGCACATCCAACATTCTTGTTCCTCACCTACAAAGATGTGTAATAGTTGGAGACATTATGTCTGCCTAAAATGACTATTTTATGATTAAACTTCTCATTAGTATATTCAATCATTATCTGATCCAAGGGTCACTATAGAATATTCTGATTTTTCAATGACTACATCGATATGAACACTAGGATCTGGATTGAATCATCTTCATGAAGTGGTTGAGTGTTTCCAAGAGGTGGGTGTGATTATAATCCTATTGTTAAGATCAAAAATTATTTAATAATTTTTAGAAACTACATTGTTCTATATGGGTTCCTCTAATTAACATACATATACCATGTTTTTCAATACACAAAATCATCCATCGGAACTCATTTAACTTTTTTTGGATTCAGATACACCTCTTGAAATGATGAAAGAGGCGAGGTTTAAGTGTCCACACTATTATCTTTTGATTTTTAATGTAGTGTTAGTCTCTTATTTATTTAATCTCAGTATATATATATATTTGACATCATTAGGGGGATGACTTTCCATATTACCCACAAGGATGAGTATGATTTTTATTATTGATGTTTCTCATTTGTGGTGACTGATGGAATCTCTCAATTGTTTTAGGGAGAGTGATTTATGGGGATAGGTTGTCCAGTAAAATCTATCTGAAAGTTTGAGAGATGTTTTATTCTACTTTATATAAGCGCTATCTTGTTTTTTTATGGGTAGTTATACCTTGGATATCCTGTATTTTTTTTAATCTTTTACCATATTAATTCTCTGATCTTCCTACAATGTGGGAGGTAGAGTTCACGACAAATCTGGTGTAATATTTTTAGATTATCTCAATGTCCTATAATTGTATAGAACAAAATGATACAAAATATGACAATATTGACGTACATGGTTTGACAGATAATGGGTTTTTTAATTTAATTTCACTTTGGGAATCACCCATGCTCTTTTCTAAGGGGTAGATGGTTCACTATGATAGTTTTTGGACTATTAATTAGTGAACTATATAACATATAAGGATACGTTTATTTTTCAAATATTGGATGAGGTGTTTGATGAATTATTGGAGTAAAATGGCATTCAAATAAATATCATCTGTATGGTTTTAATGAAAATTGGATTCTAGAGTCTTATAAAATGAAGATGGATTTCCCGAGCACTTATGGTCATTACGAATTCCGTGTAATGTAGTAAGTACTAAGAAGTAAAGATGTGTTTTTATGGAATTGATGATATTAATATTCTATAATTATATTGACACTTACTAGTGGTGTTTGGGGATGATTTGTTTTATACGAGATACCAAAATGAGTATGTGAATCATTTGATTTTTGTTCTAGAAACTATCAATAGTCAATATTTAAATGGATATATTTTTAAATAATTTATTTGGATATAAGAATATTTTTCTCACTAGACTAGTTGTTTTATAGTGACTTATAAGATGATCATGATATTGTTATGGTTTTCTTTTCATGGGAAGAGCCACAAAATTTCATTGAGATTTCAAGTATCTTTGGTCGTTCATGGTACTGACGATGATTCATATTGGATTTCTAAATATTGGAATAAACATTGAATGATCATACCATGTATAAGGTTAAATTAATATGGGATACAATGTCTTAGCTTTTATTAAAAAAATATGAAATGACAACTATCATCAACCCCTATTCGAATCTTACCAGGGGCCTATAGGGGGACTGTGGTTTTCTGTGCTTCATCTCATGCATGTCTGGATTTTGTACACATCATAGATTTTCATATATGGTATAATTTATGTATATATCATTTACCACATTATATATATTATAGGACTCATGATATAGGGAATTTTATTATTATTCACTCACATAATTTTTTGAAATTATTGTTTTTCTGAGGTGTTAAGTATAATTTTTATCCATAAGACTCTAATATATTTTATTACATATAATCACATGAATCACATATAGTGGAGGATTGATTAATACCTTAAGATGTTTTACTTACTCCTAACAGACACCATGGAGTAGGGGATAGTCATTGAATATTCTCTCATTATCTATGTTCCATCACATGATGTTTTAGAGTCAAAGGGGGAATCGAACCTTATGAGGATCATCTATTAGTACTGCATGGATTCATTGAGTTTTTATTCTGTTTTATCAAAACCTCTATTCAGTTATAATCATCTCTCCATTACTATATTTTTTTGATTAAAATTATAATTAGGAGTCTATGTGATTTCAAGAAACCCTTTATAGTGTGGAGACTGTGTAAGGTTGGCATCTCTCTTCAGAAGGTATTATCTATTATGCGTATCAGTATTTCATCCAATAATCTATGAGGAAATAAATTTTTATTTAATATCATATTTCATTGGGGTATGTTCATATAGGAAATACCAATATATATTATGAAATGATCTAGAAATTATGGTGGTTAGGTATGACAATTTATATTTTAGATTATGATTCCTATTGTTATAGTTGCCAATAACTAATGGTGGAGGGTCAGAAATATTCTGGGTTACTCATTACTCTTATAGGGATGATTTTGAAATTGGATAAAGTGTACGATGAAATAATTATTGGATTAAGATAAACACACCATAGTAGGAATTTGATATGGTTCTTATTGATCCATTGAAAAAATTGGCTCACTTCATTTGAATGAGGAACCCGAGTAAAGATGTAGAGAAAGGTAATATGAAGGTGAATGAGGTTGTATGGATACATGGGGTTCCCTCTACTTTTGTTTCATATAGGTATCCTACCTTTTTCCCATAGTTCTGGTAGAGTCTATATTGGGTGATAAATTCTTTTATCAGGATAAGTATGTCATACCATCTATAGACAGACAATCAAACAAACAATGCTATTCAGATCTTGTATGATATTATATATATCAATGAATTAATTTTTGGTCATTCATCGGATTAGAATCTTGGAATATAGTATTTTCTTATAGATATTTGTATTAGTCATTGATTAAAATTTCTCCCTTAATGGACTTCATGTTCACCCATATAGGTCACCTAATTGTTGGGGAATGGTGTATGATGCCTCTTTATTAATAAAAATTCCATTTCAGGATACATCGATGTGGATTCAAGATATAAATCACCATCTTTTTATTCTTAGAGTTGATGGAAAGTGTATTAAGTCTTCAATGTCAACTTTTTATGTTTTCTATGGTTCATAGATTACCATGAATGATTCTCCTTAGTTGGGTCATTATTACCTTAAACAATATGCAATATTGAAATTATTGTATGATATACAATCTTATGTCACATAAAATCGTGGGTTGGTTTATTTTTAATTTTAATTTATTGACTATTTTATGGGTATTCATGATGTTTTCAACATATATGAAATAGTGAATTTTCCTCATACTCCCTCTCATGTTCTGATATAGGAAGAGATCAACATATAGCCACATTTATCTATTATAGATAAACCTTTTGAGATAATTGATTCCTATGTTAAAATCCATCATTCGATATGTATTATATATAGGTTAGAGTTTGATGGAAACATATATCATGTTCTCAAGATAATTGGTATTGCGAGTCATTGATGAGGGTGCACTTTCCACACCACAATCAAGAAAAACATTCTCCTACATCACATCTTATGGACATAATGTCAAATGGGTGGGATTATATAACATTATATTACCTTTATTTGTGTATTTATCATATTTATTTTCATTTCCCTTATTTTTTGGTTCATTTTGGGGAATTTAAAGACATATATAATTTACTGGTTATCTTCTTGATTCATATTGTTTCATTCTACGATCAATCATCATCGTGGTTGGACTATATCACTTATATAATGTGATCTTAAATTTCTTCATTATATGTGGTGACAAAAGTTTTGTTTCAATATTTTTTATAATATGTTTATCTTTTATTAGTCATTATTATTTATCCATTCTAGATTTACTGTGGGATAATACATCAGTGGATGAACATTTCTTTGGATGTTGTGCATCATTCTACTTCATTAAGGGACCTATTTTTTCTTCTTCTCCACTGACCTCTTTTATTATTAAATTGATTATTATATCTATGGATTGATTCTAGGGCCTCCATTTTATTCATTTTATTCATCCACATTTTTTGATCTCTTCATAAATGTAAATAAACAAAGTTGGAGGATGGTGGTTCTATCTCTATAATGTGTTGGATAAAACATGATTTCCCTAGTTGTGAAAAAGTATTTTATAAATAATATGGAATGACAGAGATATTAATTTTTGTGTGTGGAAATATTTTTGGGTTAAAATATGTTTTTCTAATTTTTTGGTTAATTGAAGAGGTATTTTAAATACATAGAAATCTATATTTGTGAAATTGTTTTCAATGTATTGTTTTGATGATGTTGTTTGGAATAATTTCACATGGGAATCCTTGGGATCTAAGGAGGATGGTTTTGTAGTATGCCTCCTCTATTGACATTGTTAGGGGTTTACACATGTGGTGTTACAATACTCCCTCGGCTTATTGTTCATGGTTATAAATAGACATGTCGGGAGGTTCTCTTGTCTGGGTTTTCTCTTCCCTATATATTGTAATCATATATATATAGACACATAATGTGCATTATTATCTATGTTGGGGTAAAAGTGTTTTAGTTGGACCAACATGTGTTGATCCTTGGTTTCATGTACCTATTTTTTTTTGTGATACATAAAATGAGATATTATGTGTGTTATATACAATGACATATTTAAAATATGTAATATTATTTTACCATATTTTACTTGGATTATTTTCATATGTGGAAAATGTAACACCCCAGGTAAATAAAGAATATGACATTTCATATTTATCCATATTTGTGAATCAAATATTAATATGACTTTAAAGGGGACGCTATGCTCGATGGCGTACCCAACACGCAACAACGAGTTTCTTGGGAATCTTACGTTGCACTCTAATAATAAAATAATATTATTTTAAATGGTAGTTAACATGTAGCCGTTGTAATGGCGGGAATGGATAGAAATAACTAAAATATGATTATATATGTTTTTAAATGTTTTTACATTTATCCAATAAAAGATAAAGGCTTAAAATACAGAAAGAATTCAATTTTAGGCGTATATGCCCTAGTTTTCACTAAAGGTTCACTTATCGCCTTTTGATGGCGAACTGTCATTAAATATAGTTTTGATCACTCTTATACATTCTTTTGGACCAAATAAAACTCTTCTTTAGAATCGGGACATTAAATTTTACTTTGTGTAAATTTTTGGTATTTTTTGGATAAAGTTCATTTTTCAATGAATAGTGTAAAATGTTGTATTTTAATTCAAAACCTCTTTTTAATATAATTTATTTATATAATTAGATTATCTTTTGAATTGGTTTTAATGTGAAATTAGAATATATTTTTACCATTAAATCCAATAGTGGTCATTGGAATTAATTTCAATTTGAAATCAGACTTAAACTAGTGTCAATCTTTTGATACTTATTGTTTTATAAAAACACGCTATTTGCTCTGACAACGGGAATTAATTATTAAATTAATTAATGTGACTTATATGTTTTGAATTTTGTAAAATAGACTTCATTTTTTAATTCTTAATATCAAATATAGCTTAGGGTGAATTTTTGGTAATTTTCTGAAAAACTTCAATTTTTGATGAATAGTGAAACCACTAAGTGGTACTTATAAAGACTGATTTTCCGTTTAGATGAAATTTTGCCATCATTGTGTTTTGAATTTCAAAAATCCGACATACATGGTTTTCATTAAGAAGTAAAATGTGGTTCAATGAGATAAAAATAATTTTTTGGTGAATAGTAACTTATTAAGTTCTTAATCGCGATTAGTGGTAATTAGGGTAGTTTAAGGTATAAATAATGCTTTAATAATATGAAATGACCTAGACACATGTCCCAACCTTATTTTTTGTGTCATGGCCGACCAAGACAAGCCATGGGCCAACTTGGGGACCCCATGGAGCCACTTTAGTTGGAAAATGACATTAATATATTTTTATTTAATGTTAAAATTAAATTGACACAAACATGAGTTGTTTTACTAAAACAGTTTTTAAGTGGGGTTACACAAGTCCAAATTTTGATTATAAAGAGTAATTGGAAATCTAAAACGATTTCCTACATCATAGTGATTTTTTTATAATTTTTAGACATTAAATAAAATAAATTATTTATGACATAATAATGATGCAGCGATGACATCATTATTTGACGATTTAAATAAAATGGAAAGATAATGTAAAATATATGAACTACACATGTCCAAAACTTATTGGATGGGTGGATTTCGAACCCTTATCACCTTATCCACGAATTATATCAATGTGGGACCTTTTAAAACCGAAACACATTTTCAAATAAAGTAATATTTCTTACTTTCCAAAAGTGCCCCTCCTCTCCTCTTATAAAAGGCCCCCACGTCTACCTCATTTCACACACTCCTCAAGCCTTTGGCTCAGCCAACCCCTACCCATTTACTCTCTCCACATCCCTCTCCTCATCCTAGAGGATTCCCTTTGGGCAGAATCCTTTCAAAGGAAGCCTTTAGGCTCAAATCAAAAGGAGTTACACTTTTAAAGGTAATTCATTCTCTCATATTCATTTGTTTTATTTTGCTTCTCCAACCCCCTAAACTCTTTTTATTTATTTCTTTTGTAACAAAACCAGTATCTTCAATATACTAGGATGTTGTTATATGATTTATTTGAGCTACAATCTCACAAAACTACATCAAATGGTTAAAGAACATACGGTTTCCGTGGATGGCGAAATTGTGCCTCCCGAAACGATGATTGTTCAATACTCATTTAACACCTTCAAAGGTGGCCATTATGATGTCACTATTTTTATATATGATATATAATATGTTTATGTTTTACTTATGATTCTTTATTTTTCATTTGTGTATTACCTTTATGGCTTCCATTATGGGTATACGCGATATCTTCATTTTAGGAAGTGCGGACTACCGCCCCCTCAAAGTGATGTGATTCGTTAATGCCATACGTGGGACGTATAAAGGATGGATTTAATGTTATTATATATGATGTTATACTGGAATTATTATTTACCTCTATATAATTATTATTTCTTTCCATTAAAGTATGAGATCGAAATGAAAGTAGCGTTCATGCGTACGTACGGCTTACCGTCTCCATGAACGGTGCATTTCATTTCTTATCCCCAAATGTAATGTACTATTATAAGTACATATATATAATGGATATATATGATATATGATACATATAAATGATTAATATAATTCTGGAATTAAAATATACATACCTCTCATATAGTTTTAATTCCATTAATACGACATAGAAATGAAAGTAGCGTTCATGCGTACGTACGGCTTACCGTCTCCATGAACGGTGCATTTCATTTCTTTCCTATAAATGATTATGTAATTTTATAAATACATGTATATGCTGGATATATATGATATATATGATATCCAAATCAGGAATGTAATTTTTGGATATGAAGAACCTTTGACCACACGAACAACATGTAATTGTAAGAAGTCCACTTTCGACTTAAGAACCAAATATCGACAAAACAAACATGATTAACTTAAATGATTAAATAATGTTTATAACATGGTAATAAGTGATATAAAAGGAATAATTAACTTTAAAAAGGTTCCTAAGGAAGTATAAATTAACTCAAGTTTATTATTCAGGAGATTAAAGAACGATCGAGTCAAGTCGGACCCGAGGTAAGGGATCCTACTCCTCTCTTTCTTTTTAAGTACACTCTTGTATGTCATTCCTTTTAAAGCTCATCTTTATTGTTATTGGGATGTTCTTTTATATTAATCTTACTGTAATTTTTATGTTCATGTGATGATAGAACAGATTCTCTCTCATCAATCTATTTTGGAAGTTTTGAGTGGCGCCGATAGGCTGCCGAATTTTCGTAAGAGATCTAACCTCTCTCTTTCTTTTAAAGTACTCTCCTTTATGTCACTTCTTTTAAGATCCTATTTGTTACGATGGGGGATGTTATTTCATATTCCTCTTGCTGTAAATTTTGTTTTAATGTGATGAGATACCCTATTTGATCTCATCAATCCATTTTTGGAAGTTTTAAGTGGCGCCGTTAGGCTGCTGAGTTTTCGTAAGTGATTTTTCATCTCACTTTTATTCCCGTGAGATTTATGCTACATTTGCCACAATTTCCTTTGAGTGGTGTATGTACTGACCATTATTTTACTCATTGTGTAATATTCCTTCATTTATGAGTATTTACATCAATGATGTATGGTCCTTCTTTCACGGGTCGTATGTTTCGAAAGATACCCAAGTCGGTAAGGGAACCTTTCACCCTCCTTTTTTTTAAAGACTTCTTTTGTTGGGTCTTTTAATTTACATATTATTATGTTGTGATTTGTTCTCATATATCCTTATTGATGTAAATTTTATGTCCAAGTGATGAGATACACTTTTTATCTCTCATCAACTCATTTTGATGTGACGTCGTTAGGCTGTCAAGGGAACTTCTTAACCCAATTTCGATTTCTTTGGGTTCGACACGTAGTTATTGAATATGTAATCCTTTGAATATGTGTGAATGACCTTGGATTATTTTACACTTAATATCCACTTATATTTGGTGTATTCATTTGTCACACATAATTATGTAATTGATTTATCCTTAAACCAAGGATACCGTCTTTGTAAGGGACTTCGTCTCAATCTCCTTTCATTGAGGCATATTTCGTTTTGTACAAAACTTTCTTTTATATGGTGTATAAACCCCTTTGACTTTTACTTTTATACAAAAGGAATCTTTTTCTATGAAGCGTTTTACTAAAAGACAAAAAATAATGTTTTTTTTAACATACGCGGTGACAACGACCTTTTCCGCCACCGCGAGTATTATTTGGTCTTTGGATTCCTCAACAAGCTGATATGTTTTTAAAATGAAATAAATACCATATACTCTTTTATGTATTTTGGTATTGAAAATGGTTTTGGTAAAGGATTCTATTATATTGTGATTGAAATGTGGAAATGTTATCATTCCTTTATATTGGTTTTATGTTTTATGATTTTATATTGGTACTTGGACATTTTAACGGGTGGTTACGTTATAAACCATATGACGGGTGGTGCCGTGAATACCAGGATGGTTGGTTACGTTATAACCTCCAATGCATTGGGTATGGAAGTCGGCCGTATGGCTATTCCATTAAGTATGTATGGAAATTGGCCGTATGGCTATTCCATTAAGTGATATGTGTGGAAGTCGACCGTATGGTTATTCCACTTAAGTATGTTTATGTCCCAAGTTACCTTTATATATGTTATGTGTTCTTTATATGGGTTTTATGGTAATCCTTTGGTTACAAAAAGGTAAGTAATGATAATTTTTTTTCAGTGAAAAGTTTTTACTACTTCATGAAGGTGAAAAGTATTACATTGATAAAGTATTCATGGTTTACTTGTTGTTTTGAAAAACTAACAGTTTTCATTCTTTGTGTATCCCTTACTGAGCTTCTTATGCTCATCCCAAGTTTTTGAAATGTTTTTCACAGGACATAGCGTGGAATAGGGTCAAGGATGGGATCAAGGGAAAGTCATGCTACCTAAAACATGGAACTATACATGTTTCTTTTAAAGAGTTTTTATTTTATGGAAATTTAGTAGAAGCGACTACTTTGTAATCTTTTGAGATGTAATAGTCATGTCCTAATTCTCTAAAACTCTAAACCTGAAAAGATCCTCAATGTGAATTACTCATTTAATTCAATATTAAGTAAGGTTTAAGGCTGGGGCCTTATAGTTGGTATCAAAGGTCGGTTTAGATAACTTTAGAGGTTAGGGTATTCTTTAAGCATAAGTGACATTACCATAATGGTTAGGATTTCAGAAAGTGTCCTAGTTTTAGATAAAGTGAATGAGTAAGAATATCTCAGTGTTTACCTTCCTCATTAGTACATGATGGTTTTGTTGATATACTCACACTGACATTTCTATTTTTAGTGAATGGATGAATCTAGCAGGCACCAAAGAGACAACAGGTTTGAAGGAAACTGTGGTGGTTCTCTGATTAAGATACTAGATAAAATGGAGGATTCAATGAGGAAACTCGTGGTTGTTCTAAACCAAACATCCAGGAGTCATGATCAACCACTTCAACCTTGGTGAGTTCTCTAATGCATCATGTACGAGATGGCCAACTCTATGTGGAAATTTAGGTAATAATTATTAAGGTAACCATTAGGGTTTATAAGATACTTAATTTTTAGGTAATTATGGGTTACTCTATGATATGATGGAAAATGAAAGGAATGAGATAAACTTGAGGTTAAAATATGTTATGAATATTCTTGAAGATTTTATCTCATTTTGGGGAATTTTTTAAGAATTATATAGTTTTGGAAAAAGGACAACACGTAGACCGTGTGACATCCCGTCGCGTCGGACAAAGCTGCGGGAATCGAACCCACAACCAAAGTGCGACTGGTATTTATCGCCTACCACTGGACTACGTGAAGTCCCTGGTTAGTTTGACTGATTCATTCTAGTTATATGATTTTATGAATTAAGAGTAAGTTGATTTTGGGTTATTTATGAAAATGATTAACCTATCATGGAGGATATGTGATTAGGTTAATTACTTTTCAAAACGAGACTTTAGGAGCAACTGATATTGTTTGGAGATAAATGTTACGATTTATCTTGGAAGACTATGCGACTAAATCCTTCAAATATTTGGGTTTCAATCTTATATTGGTTTACTTTGAATAATTTTATGGACAAATTGATTATAGAATGGTCCTCGTTGAACTTTGGGTTTTGTTGGACAAATTTTGGAGGTTAAGAATAGATTTTCTTTTTATAAAGGGTTATCCTTTTCTGGATTATCTGATCTTGTAATAACCTTTTTGGTTTTGGATAATGTCTAAAGACATGGGAAGTATATAGTTCTATTTTGTGGATTAGGTGATTCTCTAGAAGTTGATTATAGTACTCTTAATGTGAACAAGTCTTCCTAAATACTCGCCTTTTGGAGAAAATATGAGTTTGTGTAAGGAATCTAATAAAAGTTGAGAGTCAACATGATAAGTGATTATGTTTCCTTATGAATAAATTCCTCAATAAAAAGTAACTTAAAACAAAAATGTTGTCTATTAACTTTTCCTACTGGGGAATCGAATACCGTTTAACCCATCAGAAGTTTGTGATTCTCTCATGGTTAACTTTCTCCTAAACATGTTTTCTATCACTCTCCATCAGAACATGACCCTTTGTTTTTTCCTCCATGTCCATATTTTCATACTTGGAATCCTAGTATGGGTTAACTCAGGTGACCTTTGTACTTATCTTTATTTATTTTAAAGTGTTTGTTTTACCGACTTTTGTTCCGATGTGGGACTTTCAAGGATGTTTCCAAGCGCAATTTTAAAATTGCGAGGACGCAATTCCCAAAAGGGGGGAAGGATGTAACACCCCAGGTAAATAATGAATATGAAATTTAATATTTATCCATATTTGTGAATCAAATATTAATATGACTTTAAAGGGGACGCTATGCTCGATAGCGTACCCAACACGCAACAACGAGTTTCTTGGGAATCTTACGTTGCACTCTAATAATAAAATAATATTATTTTAAATGGTAGTTAACATGTAGCCGTTGTAATGGCGGGAATGGATAGAAATAACTAAAATATTATTATATATGTTTTTAAATGTTTTTACATTTATCCAATAAAAGATAAAGGCTTAAAATACAGAAAGAATTCAATTTTAGGCGTATATGCCCTAGTTTTCACTAAAGGTTCACTTATCGCCTTTTGATGGCGAACTGTCATTAAATATAGTTTTGATAACTCTTATACATTCTTTTTGACCAAATAAAACTCTTCTTTAGAATCGGGACATTAAATTTTACTTTGTGTAAATTTTTGGTATTTTTTGGATAAAGTTCATTTTTTAATGAATAGTGTAAACTGTTGTATTTTAATTCAAAACCTCTTTTTAATATAATTTATTTATATAATTAGATTATATTTTGAATTGGTTTTAATGTGAAATTAGAATATATTTTTACCATTAAATCCAATAGCGGTCGTTGAAATTAATTTCACTTTGAAATCAGACTTAAACTAGTGTCAATCTTTTGATACTTATTGTTTTATAAAAACAGGCTATTTGCTCTGACAGCGGGAATTAATTATTAAATTAATTAATGTGACTTATATGTTTTGAATTTTGTAAAATAGACTTCATTTTTGAATTCGTAATATCAAATATAGCTTAGGGTGATTTTTTGGTAATTTTCTGAAAAACTTCAATTTTTGATGAATAGTGAAACCACTAAGTGGTACTTATAAAGACTGATTTTCCGTTTAGATGAAATTTTTCCATCATTGTGTTTTGAATTTCAAAAATCCGACATGCATGGTTGTCATTAAGAAGTAAAATGTGGTTCAATGGGATAAAAATATTTTTTTGGTGAATAGTAACTTATTAAGTTCTTAATCGCGATTAGTGGTAATTAGGGTAGTTTAAGGTATAAATAATGCTTTAATAATATGAAATGACCTAGAAACATGTCCCAAACTTATTGGTTGTGTCATGGCCGACCAAGACAAGCCATGGGCCAACTTGGGGACCCCATGGAGCCACTTTAGTTGGAAAATGACAATAATATATTTTTATTTAATGTTAAAATTAAATTGACACAAACATGAGTTGTTTTACTAAAACAATTTTTAAGTGGGGTTACATAAGTCCAAATTTTGATTATAAATAGTCATTGGAAATCTAAAACGATTTCCTACATCATAGTGATTTTTTATAATTTTTATACATTAAATAAAATAAATTATTTATGACATAATAATGATGCAGCGATGACATCATTATTTGACGATTTAAATAAAATGGAAAGATAATGTAAAATATATGAACTAAACATGTCCAAAACTTATTGGATGGGTGGATTTCGAACCCTTATCAACTTATCCATGAATTATATCAATGTGGGACCTTTTAAAACCGAAACACATTTTCAAATAAAGTAATATTTCTTACTTTCCAAAAGTGCCCCTCCTCTCCTCTTATAAAAGGCCCCCACCTCTACCTCATTTCACACACTCCTCAACCCTTTGGCTCGGCCAAACCCTGCCCATTTAATCTCTCCACATCCCTCTCCTCATCCTAGAGGATTCTTTTTGGTCATAATCCTTTCAAAGGAAGCCTTTAGGCTCAAATCAAAAGGAGTTACACTTTTAAAGGTAATTCATTCTCTCATGTTCATTTCTTTTATTTTGCTTCTCCAACCCCCTAAAATCTTTTTATTTATTTATTTTGTAACAACAACAGTATCTTCAATATACTAGGATGTTGTTATATTATTTATTCGAGCTACACTCTCTCACAACTACATCAAATGGTTAAAGAACATACGGTTTCCGTGGATGGCGAAATTGTGCCTCCCGAAACGATGATTGTTCAATACTCATTTAACACCTTAAAAGGTGGCCATTATGATGTAACTATTTTTATATATGATATATAATATGTTTATGTTTTACTTATTCTTCTTTATTTTTCATTTGTGTCTTACCTTTATGGCTTCCATTATGGGTATACGCGATATCTTCATTTTAGGAAGTGCGGACTACCGCCCCCTCAAAGTGATGTGATTCGTTAATGCCATACGTGGGACGTATACAGGATGGATTTAATGTTATTATATATGATGTTATACTGGAATTATTATTTACCTCTATATCATTATTATTTCTTTCCATTAAAGTATGAGATAGAAATGAAAGTAGCGTTCATGCGTACGTACGTCTTACCGTCTCCATGAACGGTGCATTTCATTTCTTATCCCCAAATGTAATGTACTATTATAAGTACATATATATAATGGATATATATGATATATGATACATATAAATGATTAATATAATTCTGGAATTAAAATATACATACCTCTCATATAGTTTTAATTCCATTAATACGACATAGAAATGAAAGTAGCGTTCATGCGTACGTACGACTTACCGCCTCCATGAACGGTGCATTTCATTTCTTTCCTCTAAATGATTATGTAATTTTATAAATACATGTATATAATGGATATATATTATATATATGATATACAAATCAGGAATGTCATTTTTGGATATGAAGAACCTTTGACCACACGAACAACATGTAATTGTAAGAAGTCCACTTTCGACTTAAGAACCAAATATCGACAAAACAAACATGATTAACTTAAATGATTAAATAATGTTTATAACATGGTAATAAGTGATATAAAAGGAATAATGAACTTTAAAAAGGTTATTAAGGAAGTATAAATTAACTCAAGTTTATTATTCAGGAGATTAAAGAACGATCAAGTCAAGTCGGACCCGAGGTAAGGGATCCTACTCCTCTCTTTCTTTTTAAGTACACTCTTTTATGTCATTCCTTTTAAAGATCATATTTATTGTTATTGGGATGTTATTTTATATTAATCTTACTGTAATTTTTGTTTTCATGTGATTAGATAACATATTCTCTCTCATCAATCCATTTTGGAAGTTTTGAGTGGCGCCGATAGGCTGCCAAATTTTCGTAAGAGATCTAACCTCTCTCTTTCTTTTAAAGTACTCTCCTTTATGTCACTTCTTTTAAGCTCCTATTTGTTACGATGGGGGATGTTATTTCATATTCCTCTTGCTGTAAATTTTGTTTTAATGTGATGAGATACCCTATTTTATCTCATCAATCCATTTTTGGAAGTTTTAAGTGGCGCCGTTTGGATGCCGAGTTTTCGTAAGTGATTTTTCATCTCACTTTTATTCCCGTGAGATTTATGCTACATTTGCCACAATTTCCTTTGAGTGGTGTATGTACTGACCATTATTTTACTCATTGTGTAATATTACTTCATTTATGAGTATTTACATCAATGATGTATGGTCCTTCTTTCACGGGTCGTATGTTTCGAAAGATACCCAAGTCGGTAAGGGAACCTTTCACCCTCCTTTTTTTTAAAAGACTTATTTTGTTGGGTCTTTTAATTTACATATTATTATGTTGTGATTTGTTCTCATATATCCTTATTGATGTAAATTTTATGTCCAAGTGATGAGATACACTTTTTATCTCTCATCAACTCATTTTGATGTGACGTCGTTAGGCTGTCAAGGGAACTTCTTAACCCAATTTCGATTTCTTTGGGTTCGACACATAGTTATTGAATATGTAATCCTTTGAATATGTGTGAATGAACTTTGATTATTTTACACTTAATATACACTTATATTTGGTTTATTCATTTGTCACACATAATTATGTAATTGATTTATCCTTAAACCAAGGATACCGTCTTTGTAAGGGACTTCGTCTCAATCTCCTTTCATTGAGGCATATTTCGTTTTATACAAAACTTTCTTTTATACGGTGTATAAACCCCTTTGACTTTTACTTTTATACAAAAGGAATCTTTTTCTATGAAGCGTTTTACTAAACGAAAAAAAGGAATGTTTTTTTTAACATACGCGGTGACAACGACCTTTTCCGCCGCCGCGAGTATTATTTGGTCTTTGGCTTCCTCAACAAGCTGGTATGTTTTTAAAATGAAATAAATACCATATACTCTTTTATGTATTTTGGTATTGAAAATGGTTTTGGTAAAGGATTCTATTATATTTTGATTGAAATGTGGAAATGTTATCATTCCTTTATATTGGTTTTATGTTTTATGATTTTATATTGGTACTTGGACATTTTAACGGGTGGTTACGTTATAAACCATATGACGGGTGGTGTCGTGAATACCAGGACGGGTGGTTACGTTATAACCTCCAATGCATTGGGTATGGAAGTCGGTCGTATGGCTATTCCATTAAGTATGTATGGAAATTGGCTATATGGCTATTCCATTAAGTGATATGTGTGGAAGTCGACCGTATGGTTATTCCACATAAGTATGTTTATGTCCCAAGTTACCTTTATATATGTTATGTGTTCTTTATATGGGTTTTATGGTAATCCTTTGGTTACAAAAAGGTAAGTAATGATACTTTTTTTTCAGTGAAAAGTTTTTACTACTTCATGAAGGTGAAAAGTATTACATTGATAAAGTATTCATGGTTTAATTGTTGTTTTTAAAAACTAACAGTTTTCATTCTTTGTGTATCCCTTAATGAGCTTCTTATGCTCATCCCAAGTTTTTGAAATGTTTTTCACAGGGCATAGCGTGGAATAGGGTCAAGGATGGGATCAAGTGAAAGTCATGCTACCTAAAACATGGAACTATACATGTTTCTTTTAAAGAGTTTTTATTTTATGGAAATTTAGTAGAAGAGACTACTTTGTAATCTTTTGAGATGTAATAGTTATGTCCTAATTCTCTAAAACTCTAAACCTGAAAAGATCCTCAATGTGAATTACTCATTTAATTCAATATTAAGTAAGGTTTAAGGCTGGGGCCTTATAGAAAAAGTGGGTCTTATATTCAATGATTTGGATATGAAAACATTTTAACAGGTTATAAAGCCTTGATTTCATAAATGTTGAGAAATAATGTATATTTTCAAAAAGTTGTGATATTGGACACCTGGGTGGGATCCTACTGAACCTTTCTATCTCACAAAATGTGAACCCCTTTGCTTGGGCATTGTTTTTTTATTTCAATGTTGGAAAATGAAATATTCTATAGTGAGGTAGTAATGTTTCTTTCATATTAATTTATGTATCTGGTGGTGAGATGTTCAGATTTTTCCAATCTATAACATGAATAAGGAATAATAGTTTTAAACATCCATTTTATTTGGTATTATAACATGCAGATTTTATAGATACATTTGAGTTGTAACACTTCTGTAGTTTCATTTTTTATGAGATATATTTATTATTTTATGATTATTCTATTTATTCAAATCATGTATATATATATACACTTCATGAATTCTAAATACGGATTGGAAAACTATTTCTATATAGTTATTGTTGATGCATGGATGATATTCTCCAACCATTGGGGATCTAGAATTCCATTCATCTATGTGAGGTTTATAGTCTGGTTCAAATTTTACAAGGTATCTCATTGTGTTTTTCACCTATATTGATTATTCTTTAAACATTTTACAATGAAACAGATAAAAAAATTAAATATAAATTAAAAACATCATTAAATAAACCATAATAATTCAAATTGGAAGGGTAACATACATAATGAAATTTGTAAACATCTTAACTCTCAACAAATACATAATGTTCATTTCAATTACAAAAATTTTATATAGAAATAATAATAAAAAATTATGTGATGGTTTTAATGAGATCATGTAATTACAAAATTTTGTAGAAACATCCCATAATATTCCTGATGTGTTCATGAAGTTTGCAACATGTCTTAAATCATAGAATCAAATTTGATATACATATAATACTACATGATATTATTTTAATATATCACACATCATTCATAGTTATCATATTAAATGTATCCATTACCTTATGACTCTATGAAAATGTACTAGGAAATTATCCCTAGCCACATTTTTAGAATTCACATTCATTGGATGTTTTAATGAAAAATCACTGAAAATAATTAATCAACTTATAAAAGATACCATTCAATTTCATTTCAGGACATTATGGTATTCAAATAGAAGGTTTAAAATAAACATTTATTTTAAGAACAAAAAACCTCATGGAATAACCCATTGACCTATGGTAATGACATGATTGACCGTATATTCCCTCCTATAATATAAATTGGGATTGAAACTAGAACATATTTTATCTAACATTAAAATTAGAGGCATTAACCTCCAACAATGCAAGAAATATGATATAAAATAATGATAAACACAATGATTTAACACAACCATTTTCTAGAATATTCCAAAAATGAATGAATGATGTCAGATATAACATAAATACAAATAAAAAAATTATTAATCTCTTATGTTGTGACTTTGTTGAAGAATACATTCTCTAAACTAGAACTGAATTTCATTAGTTAATAAACACACCAAAGTATTATATATATATATTGTGGTTTGAATAAAACTATATTCAGTTTTTTAATACTACAGACCCTTTATCAAGATATTTAATAATAAAACCAATAATCTATATACAACCTATAAGATACATACATCACCAACCATGTCAAATAACAAACAGTCATTCCAAGACTCACTCATTATATATAACATATTATTGTAATAACTTATTATCCTAAAAATAATTATGGGATATATGAATCCACTTCCCCAATTATTTTCCACTTTCACACTCTCATATCAAATATTATGTTCTCAATCCAAACAAAATTTTATTTGGTTGGGATGTAACCCTATGTACCCCACAATCTATAGCATCTAGACTATCATCCTGACATCAGTGCATTTGTACAAAACCAAAAACCCTACCACAATCCATGTCATTAGTAACTTCATTATACCATATCCATAACCACAAATAATATATGAATATTAAAATTTCACTAATATAATTTTGAGTTATTTAGACTTCTTGGGTATATTTATTTCAGTTGAGTTATACTGTCAACCCAATAAAAACATACGAATTAATTTTCATGAATTTAAAAAAATAATGGTGATTTCTTTATTTTTAAAAATTAAAATTAATCATTCAATTAATTAACACAAAATATTAGGATAATTTGGGAACAAAATCCACTAAACTATGATGAAACAACCATAGAATGTATCTATAGTAAACCTCCACCAAGACTCTCCATAACACCACACATAATACAATGGCATTGATATCATTCCCATATCTAATTTTTGAAATCTCATTAGAAAATTACACCACCCAAAATCATAAACAACCCATTGTTAAATGATTTATAATAAGGATTTTACAGAAATAATAATTCTAGATCACATAAATTTATATTTTAAGTGAATTAGGAAATTCATTACATAATAGTATGTATACGTCTACACAGTGTACATATTTTTTATAATATATGGATATATCATTACTTGCGACATTCATTAAAAATATAATTTATTCGTATCAATGGAGCCAACATCATAGAATGATATACCATTCTGTAGTTTTTACTCATCTTTATATATATTTTTTAAAATAATTTATTATTTGAGATGAGAATGATAAAAATAAATAAGGGATATAAAATTAAAAAATCCTACTAGTGTAGTGAAAATCATGAAAATTATGAAAAAAAAGTTTTCTATATCACAATACAACATTGAGAATATAATAAAAAACATACCCATGAGAGTATCAGTATATACAAAAAAAACCTACAAAATTAATTAGATTTCATAGGAATAAAATTAAATAAATGTTGATGGAAATGATAAATCTTGATCAAATTTCATTTTTAACAAAAAACCCACATTTAATGTTTATGAACATCCATAAACTCAATAAGATAATATATTTTCACTCAAATATTAAGGAAAATAAAATATGTATATTTGAGAGTCATATTCACACCCTTTGTCAACTCATGTTTATCCGATGATGGGAAAATTTATTTCCAATTAATTTAATGGGAGAAACCTCCATTATAATTTACCTCTATTTCTCTATCAAATACTAAATTACATCCTAGTACATTAGAGTGATATATTAGGAAGAGAATCCATAATGAGATATATTAGGCACAGTTTTATTCATCTATAATGATCATATGGAATATAATTAAAAAATAATTTTGATGATTTCACTTTATCATCATATATCAATTAAGAAAATGTATTCTATACTATATGATAAATATATTCCATGATCACATAAAAATGGAAATAAAGGTCATTTCATTGTTAAAAATCATTAAAAAATACTAGAATAATAGAAATATTATCTTATTTAAAAACAATTAAATATTATGTAGAATATTAATAATAAATAATATGTATAACAATGAATAAAGTAAGATATGACAACAAAGATGGAAAAACATTGATGTAAGCTTTTCTAAATAAACACAAAGGTGACTCGTATAAAAAATTATTTCAGGAATCAATTTTCAATCCATTATATAAATTCATTAAAACCTTAAGATGGCTTTAAAAATCATTATTTTATATCAAATATAAATTTTGAATCATTTTTTTGACCATTAATAGGGTGGAAAAATAGTTCAAATCAATTAATTGTTTGTTTTAATTATAAATCACTTATGGATTTAGTAAAAGAAGAATCAATTGAACATTGATGGAAGATATTATAATAGCATTTGTAATAAAATTTAATTTCAATAAATAAATCATTAAATATAAAAAAAATATTTATACACATTAAGAAAAATAAATTTTGTGGTGAAAATTTTATTAGTTCTATTGAAATGAAATTGTTATAAGGAATACTTTTCCTTATGTCTCATATAGTTTTTAATGTCCCATAACTGTTTAATAATATTATTTTATTTATTATTTACATTATTTGAACAAATAGACATAATTACACTAAAAATAATAATTTTATATTATAAATAACTTGATTAATTAAATTATTAAATTATTTATGTTTATGTCAAACGTTTTTGAGGTCCCTTGGTCAATATTTTCATGGTTACATCATAAATAAATTATTAAAAATATTAAATTATAATTTAAAGTCTTTAAAAGTACTATTAGTTCTGTAAATTTATTGAATACATGAAAAATGATGCTATTTGTTTTAGGGAGGTGGTAGTCCACATGTATACATGGGGACATTTCCATTTTTCTCTGAGATGAGTAGGAAAAAAAGAGAAATTTTTTATCAATAAATAAAAAGACTAATATTATATATAGAATAATTATACATCTTATTCATCATTATATCCATTTATATACGAATGAAATGAAAATTGAATCCAATCACTTCATGGCTGTTGTAAATTAAGCATATAAATGGGAGACGTTATAATTTTACAAAAGATCTAATTATAAGAAGTTAATTAACTTAATATCATTACATAATCACAAAAATATCAAAAATATCATATCGATGTATTAATACCATAATTATAACTATCTATATTAGGGGGTCATTAAAAATATTTCACATCGTTTCCTAGGGGTGTAAGCCCACACATATTCACTATTGTTGTTTTCATTTCCGATTGAATGTAAATTCCATCATCAAAATTTTAATTTTTATTATTAGGAAACAAGAGTTACTGGTTAAGAAAACAATGAAGAATTATGGAGGCTAAATGTTGTATAGACCAAGGGCATCATCCAAAATCAAGGTCACCCACTCAGGATTATGTAAGGAAGCATCAGAAAGGAATGTAAACTACGTACCAGGGACCACTATATAGGCCATGTAGTCCACCAATTTGTTCCCCTCCCTCTAGGTGTGGGTACCCATAATGTTGTTTCTCATAGGGTCCTTGAATTTCCAAATTATGTAAGAGATTCACCAAGGCCCAAAGCTTTTACCAAGTAATGCATAATGGATAATCCTAGAATATATATCCACCTAGGAAATATGAATGTACCTTTGTCTACAAATGGAAAAACCTAAGAGAATAGCTTTGGCCTCAACCTGAATAGAACGTCCACTGTGGAAGTGAGATGTGAACACCAGGACTACCCTCCCCCTAGCATTTGAATCACCCTACCTCAATGCATGTAACCCAGGACACAATACCTATCCTTGTTGAGCTACATTCTATCATCAAGAAGATCCCACATAATCCATCACCCCTAGAGGTGATGTGATTAACCACATCCATAGGAACACAAAGCAACTAAAGAGATGGTTCCTCCTTCCAGTTTCTAGAATGAAAAATCAGATGAACCATAATACCGAGCTCTTGCTAGTATGGACCTACCAGTAGAAGTATAACCCTCTAACCAATCTCAGATTCAAGTTTTCCATAAGCACCGACATCCCATGTTGATGATTGATGAACACGCCACTATTTACACCACGAAACCCTAGGACCTCGGAAACCATCACTCGAGGGACATGTCATTGACGACCTCTTGGGGTGAGAAAGTTGTATACTCTACAAAGATACTCCATACCATATGAGCCTAATCCCTATTAAAGAAGACACGACTCATGATCCCTTAACTTTTTCCACAAAATAGTAGCAACATGAAGACATTCTAATGCCAAGGCATTTGATGTTGATATCAGAAGGGAAATAATTGTTCATAATTCTCAAGCTAATAAAGTTAACATTATTAGGAATTTTGTTTCACAACACAACTTCATTCTATATATTATATTAACACTGAGAGTCATTCATCCTTGGATAGTATTTAGATTTATATTTCACTTATATAGAAGGAGTTAAAACACCCATGTCCTGCTCTGAGGTAACGAGAATAGAGTTGAACACCTCCTACTGAGACGAATTCAGAACTGATCTAAAAAATGTTAGATTTTATCTTGATTCATTGAAATAGATAATGGGAGATGGACACCCTATATAAGCGAATGTGCTACCCAACCAATTATGAAATGAGAATTAGATGTTTCCTTCACCAATGATCCATTGCAAGTCTGGAAGTATTTTCGAGGTGATGTTACACACAGAAGACCATAATGTTGACCCATTTGCTAAAGGTGATGCAGAATTGGTCTGTTACTATTGGGACATAATCATCCGCCACAATGTGTACTCCTCAATAAGTTCTCATGTGAGCCTCACATGCATGGAATGAATTATGTCCACCAAACTATTAACATGGATCCCTCCCTCACGAAAGGGCCTCACTATCTCCCCCATGAAACTCAATGTCTATTACCTCAGATTGTTTATCCTAGATAAAATGTGAAAGGATCATATCAATGGACCTTATGAAACCCTTATGAAATCTAGATAATGAAAGAGAAAGCACTGATATTGCTGATATAATGCTATTAACAAGAGAGATGATTCCACTGAAGGATAGGAAATTATTTTTACAATTTACATTTCGACCCATAATATTATTAACCACATTTTCGAAATACCTATTACATAGTTTACCTATAGAAATAGAGGAACATAGATACTACAATGGAAATAATCCATGCCGAATGTTCAAACTAGTACCCAGAACAAGCACCATGCTTTCAATGGATGAATCAGATACGTAGAAGTTTCTCTTCTCCATTATGATGATATGGCCACTCCATTTTCAATATTCCTGTAATATTTTATTAATTCCATGGACTGATCTCTTCCCATCAATCATGTAAATAATAGTATCTTTGAAAAACATCACATGCGATGTGGAAATGGGCCAAAACCTTTTACGAAAAGGAAGGATTTCCCCATTGGAAATAACCATGTCAATCGGCCTACTAAGAGTATCTTGCAAGATAAAAATGATAATTGGGGACAATGTGTCACCTTCCGGATGTCCTCATATGGCTGTAAAGAAGCCATACATTTTCCCCTTGAACGATACCACCAACTATGATGAGTTAACACATCTGAAGATGAGGTCGCAATCCCAAAAATAAAAACCCATCGATGTAAGGACCCTGTTGAAAAACAACCACTCCATCCTATCATACCCCTTTCTCATTTAAAGATTAATTACCATGTAAGAACTATGATATTTTATGTTATGGTCTCTCAGTATTCCCAGTTCCATAACCATAACACCCTGATTAAATGTAAATGTCAATGAAAAATAGTTGTACAAAAATAAAAAAAATATGTATATATTTTTTAATTATATTATTGTAGAAGAATTTATATGGTTTGTTTTATGGCATATGAAAAGGAAATAAACATTAACATACTTATTTATGATTTATATAACATTAATCGAAGACCTACATTGTATGACATATTAAGACTTATATGTCCGTCATTTTGTGAAAACTGAATCTATTGTGTGTTTTGAGGGTATATTATGAGGTATATTTGTAAATATTTCCCATAAATTTATCTAAAAGAGTGTAGAGGAGTGGGGATATGAGGTTCAAATTTATAATAGACACACATGATACTTTTGTAAATATTAAGAATATGAAAATAATAAAATGTAATTTTCAAGGGAATGTGGCTCTAATGAACAACAATTTAGATGATATGTTAAGGTGGGAAAAAATACACTCATCCAAATATATTATTTTATTTTTTTGTTATCCTAAAACCATATACATTAATTTTATCCCTTTTAACTTAATTTACCCATAGATGAGATGGAAAATTTTGATCTTAATACTTACTTTGTAAACCTAAAATAAAAGATACAATATTTATAAATGTGGAAATGTTTATCTGAAATATTGAATACATTTTATCAAATTTTTATTCAATATTCAAGAGTAATTAAGTTTTATTAATGTACACATAACACACAAAACCCATTTTTTGGAAAAAATACAATTTTATGAATAAAAAACGTATCACACTAACAATATTATTATAATTTAATCTCCTATAATTAATTAAATTATAATTAATCTAAATAATATTTCGTGATATTTTGATTATAAAAAACCTGAATACATACTTCCAAATAAACAATTAAATGAAATAATCCTATTTTTTAATTACAATAAATTATAACATATTATTAGAAAATTCATGCGTAGGTTCCCACATTCAAATTCATGTTTTTAAAATATTTATATTAATACTTAATAAATAATACATTGAATAAAAGTATTAAATAATTATAAATTAACTCTTCTATATTTATGATATCATAAAATTTATGTTATTTTTTAAAGTTAGGGTTTCTAATATTCTATCCAAAAACAATAATATGAGTAACATAAAAAATTAACACTATGATAAATTTGATATGATGTTATCAGAAATCAACGAAATTATATAAAACATAATTTATAAAATAATATCGAATATCATTTAAATGATACCAAATTATACAATGGGAGACCATTTTATTAATAAAATAATGCTTTTCTAATTGATAAATTTATTTACAAAAATATAATGAATTAACATACATAAAATGAACACATAAAATTATAAGAATTATTTTTTAATAAAATAATGTTGTTTATCCAATTCATCCCAAAAATTTTAAATTTAATAATAGTAGTTTTATTCACTATATAAATAACTGAGGTTATTTTTCACTCTTAGATATTTCTGATTCTCATGTTACATCCCCAATCATGATAATCATCCACAAATATTTTACCTTGTGAATAATATTTTTCTTTAAATCTATGTTTTGTATATAATTAATATTCCCTCCAACTAAACTACCTCAAGGGTCAAACAATGATATTTTTAGGTAAATATTAATTTGAAAATTAAAAATAAAACACAACATGGACCTGAGATATAAAATGGGGGGAAAATAACAGGTAACAAAAAATTCAATGTTTTAGAGAAATTCATATATTCAAATCAAATATTTTCAAAAAATTATTTTTTACAAAACCACATGAAACCTTAATGATGATAATTAAAACAAAAGACCACCCACCTCAAACGAAAGATCCTTCATTTAATTATCTACAAAATTCTTATACTATATCTATGAATTTCCTATATACTGCATAAATGTCATTACCTTACAAAAAATTTCTTTTACCTATTATTGTTCAAAAAATGTTCTTTCACCAAATTTATCCTAACACACTAGAGTTCGGAATTTCCCTCTATATAATGCCATTTTTGGTTCCATCTATATAATTCAATGAATGATTTTTTTATATGATGATTATCTTAATATCTATATTATATCAGAACATCCCTATTAATCAAATGATATAGCTAGAAACATATCAATAAGATTTTGATTCATTATCTATTTTTTTCTATAATAAAGTGAGAGAATGTGTTTACAGAAATCTAATTCAGTACACATTTAATTTTTTTTGTCCTTTCCATAGTATTAGGTAACATTGGGGTCATTAACAGATAGAACAATTACAATGAATCTTTTTAATCATTCTATACATTTAATATAAAATCTATACACCTATTACCAAAATATATTATATCACATAGGAATAAGATGATTAAAATTACTCAATAATTTAATAATAACCCATATAAAATTACTACATTGAGATGTCATCAGTCATCCTACCACATTATCAATGGAAATAATCTACCATTACTATTTAGGTAATCTTACCTGTTATAGAATCACCTTCGATAGTTTTCTAACATCATTATCCTATTTACAAGTCAAACATTTCATTGCTAAATTAGAGTTATGATTCTTTATTACACCATACTAAAAATATTATAAATGTTTTCTATACATTTTATTTATTTTAATACAAATTGAAAATGGATATTTTTGAGCTCCAAATATCAATTTATTCTTCATCAACGATTCTCTTGGCATACAAAACAACAATATAAATTTCATCACACCTTCTTTATTAATTATTATTTTTAGAAACATAATAATCTTCTTTAATTATAACAATTAATTCTAATCATGACCTTCATTGTGAGAAGGATTATTACAATCACACAAAGATGAATATGGAAACACCCAATCCAAAATAAATTTATATTCTTCATTCACTATATCTATGAAAAAATTCATCACAACATTTATGAAAATATAATATTCCAAATGTATCATGGTAAATGATACAATAAATTTTCTAATAATGTATTGGTAAAATGGTTTGGTTTTACTAGTTGATAGGGAATCGAGCAGTCAACATCCTTTATGAGTTTCTACCATCTTTTCAACCACATGATAAAGTCATTTTGAGTGAACATATATATTTATCAATGGTAGAAGTTATATATTTCCATTTTTCAGCAAATATGATAGATTCTAATCTATTTATAAATGAAAATTAATTGATTTACAATCAGGATCATATATAGGGTAATTACATACACCTAGTTACAATTCATGTCGATCATTCAACCTCACATTATCATTTTCAATCAAATAAAAATCATGACCCATTAATAATGAATTGATATAAATGAAAAATTCACTTTTTTCAATACTATGAATGTAGACGCCATTTTTTGTTATAATTCATTGATGTATTAAGCACAAGAAATTTTTAAGAATAATTTAACTCCCTTTTGAGTTTATCATGTTATTTTGATAGATAACCACTAAAGTATTTAAAAAAACCATAATTAATACCCTAATAATCCAAGAAATAATCAAATATAATTATATTTGTAGTACATTTCCACCCCAATGCCACTCTATTTTTAGTCGGATTAATCTCAACATCATTTTTAGAAATAATATGATAGAGGAATGTCATCTGCTATATTAAAATTAATAAATTTCCCCAATTTCCCATATAACAAATTTTATTCTAATGTTTTAAAACCAATACATATATGTTTTTCATGTTCCACATAACAATAAAATAAATGATAATTTCATAAGTTAAAACCACTAAAAATTTATCATAAATATTATGGAATACATTATTTACCATAACAATAATTAAAAAGGGATAATTATTAAACATAAAAGGAATTAATTTATATTATTAATGGCAATAAATTTTATAAAAAAATTGCATCAAATTGTATTCCAATATCACACATAGATATTTGTACCTAGACTAACGATTGATATTTGAAAAAATACTAAGAAGACTAATGATGTTAAAAAAAGCACCGTTTTATGAAAACATTACATTTTTTCTTAAATTTTTTATTATTGAGCACTCTACATTAATATAATAATTGCTGAAAAAATATTACATTTATACAATTAAAATTGTTTCACCTTTTGTTGATGTACTATGATGAATTAAAACCACATAAAAACTCTTATAACAACTCTATAAAATACATATCTTACTCTATATCCATTTGTTAAGAAGTAATAGATATTTGAATAGCATCATGAAGAAATAAAACTCTAAATAGAGACTCTAAATTAATAATAACCCAAAAAATAATCACAAAATAATTCCCTATATTGATTTATTATTGTTAAATCACTAATTTTAATAGTTTCCATATTTTAAAAAATATGGTTAATTTTATGTTCACTCATATCATAAAACAGTTTTCTAGCTTCCTAATATGCGATCGTTGATGCAAATTCATTATTATATATACAATGAAACTAATTCTAAAAAATTATTGACCTTTAAATCTATGAAAACATGATACACTAAATGACAATCCATATTGAGAATAAAATAAAACATTACAAGGGAAATATCTAATATGATTCCAAAAAATTGTACAACTATTGAAAAAATTATAATTACAATAAATTGTACATTCCATAATATAAAACCATAAGTTTTTGAAAACAGTGTTAAAATAATTTTAAGATATTTTATTTCTATTAAAATATTAAATTTAATTTATATAAAATGTTTCAGAGAAAAAAAATAAATTATTATAATGAAAAAATCTCTCAACTGGATGACTATCAATTTTCTAATAATTTTGCGGATTAAAACTCTTTTTTATAGTTATGTAAAAAACAAACACACAAAAAAAACTCATAACACATTTTTTATATTATCAAAATATCATTTAATTTTCATTTTAAAAAGATAGTACATGTTTTTGGCTACCTATGATTTCTTGGTCTACTACTTCGTTAACGGTTTCCAAAATGAATTTTTTTTACCTTTAAAAATATTAGTTATGAATATCTCATAGAAAATTATGTAAAGATTCCAATATCTTTAAAAAAATCCTCATAAATTTAAATTCATTTGAGGATAAACATATTCATAAAATCGGTTTTAAATCTCTGTAGAATCATTCATTTTAACACTCTCATACAAGAATGATGTTCGGTGTATTCCTCCCTGGCATGTTAAAATATTGATCTTATATTTAAAATGCGTCTTATTAATTTTCCTTGAAGTCTATAAATTAAATTTTTGATATATATCAAATAAAATTTTGAATATATTTCTCATTAAAAATATATTCAATGACTCCCAAGTATATGAAACCAAACCTATCCTTTTCATCATAATTTTTAATCAAAGAAAAAAATCAATAATATTCACATTTAATTTGAAAAAGGGAAAGTGTTTCCTTATAAGTTTTTTAATATCCAAAAACATTAAATATTTTTCTCCAAAATATTAATCGAAACATTAGATTTCACTAGGATGGATGATTATTTAAATTCCAGAGGGTGTGGTTGCATTATATTCTCCACTATTGACAAGTTCCTGTGTAGATAATTCTTTCACTCACTTCTATTTGATCCACTATTAGTTATCAGTGTCCTTTTTGTAAACTCATACACAAATAAGTTTCCTCTAATCATTCTGTGATGATGATTTTTAATGTTATTAATTTATTAATTCCTTCCTACTATATCTTTAATATTTCTTCTATGGAAAACCAATCTGAATATATATGGATTTGAAAGTTCAATATATAAAATATCCAATGATATGTCACGATAATATATCCATAATTTAAAACATATTTATATTTTATCTTTATATCACCATACCCTCAAACATTATGAATAAAATTTATCACATTGCAATTATGGAACACTCTATAAAAAACAACCAATAATTACACAATTTTTAAAAAGGTTTATTCTTTGTTTGAAATTCCCAATAATAAATTTTAGTTACTGTGGATAATTAGTAAACCATTACAAAAAAATATTAAACATCATACTGTAATAATCTAACCTCATAAAAATAGGGCATTATATTTACAACCATATTTCATTAGTGACCATTTAAATTCAACTATTATTATTCACTTTAGTGTAATGATCGGCCATGATATAACATATAATCATCATTATATATTTTTTAAATAGTTTATGAAGGCAAAAAATCATTTAATAGGATATACAAATAAATTAATTCAACGAAATATAATGAAGTTATATTCCTGAAAATGAGAACTTATGAAACCCCAAGCCATTATTCTAGATTTAGTTTATACATTATTTCATTGAAAAAAAAACACGGGATCACTTAAAATAGGACTAATCAATTTTTATATCTTGGGATAAAAGATACAAACAAAATTTCAATATTAAATTGGAAAAATATAACATAATATGAAAATAATTTATTTAATCCTTGAATATCATTCTTAGATTATACCATCGTTTCCTTGGAAAATTAATTTTAAAATAAAGGATGAAATCAAATAATAGATAATGGAATTCATCTGATGGATAAAATTATCAATAGATAACTCATTAATAATCATGATTTTATAATCATTCGTTATTCAATTTAATCAAGAACCTATGATTCAAAATGTATCCATGGAAAAAGTTAACATAATAATAATATGGAAAATGAATTAAAAAGGCATATTATAGGAAATTATTAATGTTATACATTCGTAATAATTCAATAATGGACATTTCCATGTCATCAGAATCTTAAAATCAATACCATTGATGAGAATCATTAATTGTATGGGTTTGTATAATCAAAATTTCCCAACTAATGTGGACATTTTTTTTCTCACGAGACATATAAATGTATCGAGGATATATTTATGATTGATCCCCACTGATTAAAAACATATGTCTAATGAATTCCTTATATATTGAATAAATAATATGATACACAATCAATATGTACTACCAGTTAATAAATATCCCTAGTGAATAATTAATGAAGAACAGAAATATTTTTTAACTTAATGAGTTATCATTCTCAAAATCATTCATAAAATGAAACCACATGTTTCATTGTTGTACGGTAAGATGAATAATGAAAACAATATAATATCTTTGAAAAAATATGGATATAATTTCATTATTAAAGTTATTAATGATAGATACCATATTAATATGTATGTGAATGATCCCATTTTATTATAATCTATAACATAAATTTTTAAATATTTTTTGAAATTGAGGTCATAAATAATTTACTAAATTAAATTATTCATTTCATTAAATAATTCAATTTTATTATAATCTAAAATCCACAAATCATAAAATTATTGAAAATAATTATATTTGGAAAATAATGAAGAATAATTTATTAGAATCTATTTATATATTAATGGTCTTGGTGGTGGGAAATTCCATTGATTTTATGTACAATAAAATTAATATTCTTCTCCACTTATTTAGACTGTATAAAATTAATTATCCAAGATATATAAAATGATTCATTTCATAAATTTATAGATAATTTAAAATGATGTTAAAAAAATTCCATTATCATTATTTTTAATGTATATAAAAATACCCATAAAATTTTATTATCAATATGGATATGGAAGAAAATATTGTCAACATAAAGACAAAATATAGTTAGTATTTCATAAAATTAGTTTTCATTCATTGAGTACCAAAAAGAGTAAATGTTGGATTAATTATAAGTAAACTTTGAATATAACCAACGTGGAATAAAATATATGTTTTTTAGAATATATATAGTATATAATTCAATGAATGTAATTTAGAACATGAATAACCTCAACTATGAGTGAGAATCTAAAAAAACATTATGTCTTTAGTAAAATTTTAATTAAAACACCATTATAATGAAAAAATAATTTATAATTTATAAAACATTACAAAAGAGTAATTCATCATATTTTATATATCAATGGAATTTTATAAACCATATAAATTTATTTGGGTACATATTATAAAATACTTCTCAGTAGAGAGAAACATAGAAGAAAACCCTTTACCTATGATTCAACATTGGTAAGTTGGATTATAACCAAAAGAATAATAATTTAAAATTTAGTGAATAAATTATAAATAAACCATTACATATATTTTTATTTTATTATGTTCCTTATATAATCATTTTATATTCATTCATTATATTGTATTTCTTATGTCAAATATTTATTGTTTTTTATTTGTTTTTACCTAAATCACTTTTGAATATTGACAGTGGATAATGGTGTTAAGAAATAGTTACATAATATAAATAATATAAATAATAATAATAATTTTATGAAGAAAACATCAATTGATTTTATACAATTTAATAATAATCCATGAAAGGAGGAATGAGAAAAAAATCATGGAGGTGGTAGTCCACATGTAAGTACAATGAAATTATTATTTTCCAAATGGACAGAAATAAATAATGTATACACTGATTAGTATTCTTAAATCATATTTATAACATTAATTTGACATATATTAACTAAATATGTCTTCACAATCATCCGTGTAATTTAGATATTAAAAAATAATTTGATCTTTTCATGGAGGGGTTCATCCACAGTTACTCATATGTCAAATTATAATTTGACATGTTATCTACATATGAAAAATGATACCCATCACTTTGTGGAAATTTTATTTTTTTTATGTATTCATGACTGATGTTTTAATATTTCATAATATAGAAAGGTAATGGATAATGGATTTAACATTTACATAAAAAACATAAATATAGAAAATATAAAAATGTTTTAACATCCCATGTGTTTATAGAATAATGATTTTTCATATTTATTAATATTTATGAATTTTGTGGTAATTATTTTTGAAAGGGTAATACTATTTGATAGAATACTAGACACATAATAATGGGTTTCTCAAAAATATTATGTTGAAAAAAATATTAAGATATACTAAAAAATAATACATTAATAATTTTATTATTTTAAATGGTTTTTATATCTTAGTTTTTGTATTTACTGGAATGAACAGAACTAACTATATAGTGTTTTTACATGTTTATTAAATGTTTTCAATTTCTTCTAATAAAAATTATAGGATTAAAATGAAAATAAGCCCAATTTTAATCATAAAATATTATAACTTTTTAAAGGTAGTTTTACCACATTTTGATTGTTAACACTTTATAAATAAATTTTACATTTCTATTTTATATGTTATATATGATAAAATAAATTTCTTATATCAAAGCGGGACATCAAAATTTACTTTGGTTGATTTTCAGAATTTTTCTAATAAATATTTTTTAATGAATAGTGAAAAACTGCATTATAATTCAAAACTACCTTATCATATAATTTAATTATGTATTTAGATAATCATTTTAATTGATTATAAAGTATAATTAAGTAATTTTTTAATAAATTAATCCAATTTTGGTATTTGGAATTAATTTATCATTTAAAATTATATATAAATTCATGTTAATCTATTGATAATTTTTTAATTTTAAAAATCCCTGTTTTCTCATTTTGACAATGACTATTACATTTAAAATAATTTTTGAAAATTATTTCATTTGAATTTGAAAAAATAGATTCATTATTTGGAATCATGGGAATGCAATTATTTAAATAGATCCTTTTTTTGGATTTTTAATAATTCTAACATTAGTAATTATTTTAATTACAATGGTTAAGGGGAAATCGATTAATTAGATGTAATAATAATTTTATAATAATATAAAAATAAAATTAAACTTATCTTAATTTAATTTTATGAGTGCATTCCAACCATGATCCTCATTGGATCTATTTTAAGACGACTTGGATTTACATGGATGTGGTTATGAAACTTATAAACATTTTACCTAAAATAATGATGAAGATGTCCGCAATGATGTCTCTCATAACTAAAAAAATATTAATAGGGGGTAAAAAGTCATATATTAAACTATAAATATTAATTGGTAATCTAAAATGATTACCTACATCATGGTAATTTATTCATAATTTTTAGGAAATAAATAATTAAATTAAATAGTGACACAAAGATGATGTAGTAATTTATTAATTATTAAAAGAATCAAATATATGATATTATAAATATTAAATTAAAAATTAATAGACATAAATAATAAAATTAATTAATTTGATGGATAATTTCGAATTTTTTTAATTATTTAATGGAGTTCATTAAATCCTATATTATTGTTATGATATATTCAAAATTAATATAAAGAATAGTGTCAAAATTTACATGATTGGTATTAAAAATATAAAATATTTATTAAATGATTATAAATTCCAAAAATACTAACATTTATCTAAATGGTTATAATAATTTAAAATATTAAAAATTGTATATTTTTTTGGTTGATTAGGTTTTATGGTAATTAAAGTAACCCACAAATTGTAAATAACATAATACTAGGGTAATATTGAAATTGGTAAAATATACATTAATCAAATAAGTAAAGATAAAAAATATTTAAAAATTGTCTACTTTTAATTTAATGCTTTTTATTTGACAAAAAATCATCTTATATTAGAAATAAATGATTTTTGGATGATTTGGAATCGTAATAGAATTTATATTAATTTAATATTTTAATAGATTCCAAGGGTACCCCACCCCTCTCCTATAAAAGGGCACATGCTCTTCTCAAATACTCATACATCCAAATTTATTTCTTCCAATATCTTCCCATTACTCTTCCTATAATCCCTCCCCCCATTATTGAGGATTTAGTTTAGACAGAACACCCTTTTTAGAGGTGTTAATGTGTTTTTTAAAGGCGATGAATTGAAGAAGATGTATCATTATTTAAATGATTCTCTTTTAGTTCATCTTCCACATATTATAAATCATATTCATCTAAGAGTAAATAATAAAATTATTATCATAAATATATTTATATATAATTATGTTAATATCACTACATAAATCAATATATACTTTCGTCAAATGGGAAATTATGATTTAGTTCATGTGTACGGTGGACTACCACCTCACGAAATGATATAGGTCATTTTTCATTACTGTGTTTCAAGAGTGGTTATAATGATTGAATAAATGTTCATACAAGATATTCATGACATCATTATCATCTTAAAATAATAATATTGTATTTATGTTCTAACCTTCCATGAACATAAAAATGATAATGTCGTTCGTGTGTTTCTATAAACTATCACCTATACAAAGTGATGTGAATCATTTTTATTAACCACATCACATAATATATATATATATATTATATAAATTATTATTATGATGTTAATAATATTATGATAATTCGGGAAGTATAAAATAACAATTAATATATTTCCATAGTCCTTAATTAATAATGGAAACTTTTACTCATGGGTATGTATGACCTTCCCTCTCTATGATTATAACATTGTACATTTTTAATAACATAAATGAATGTTTTTATTTATGAAGTATAATTTATGTATAAAAGTGATTAATATTTATTGAATATTATTCTGGATATGATGTACTTATAACCACATGGAATATTTACATCATGAAAAGTTCATTTTAGACTCATGTACCAAATATCAACTAAAAAACCGATTTTAACATAAATTTTTTTTAATTTTAATTGAATAGTAATAAATGATATAAAAAGAAAAAATAAATGAAAAAGTTTTTCGTGAAATTAAAAATTCACCTACATTTATTATTCAAGAATATAACAATTGTATGTGTTGAGTCAGTCTCAAGGTAAGGGAATTCATCTCAATAAACTTTCATTGGGGCATATTTTTATAATATACACCAAATTATTTTATATTGTTTATATTCAACCCCTTTGAAATTTACATTCATTCAAACGTCTTTAAAATGAATAATTTATATGATGTTTTTTACGTAATGAAAAATGTAATGATTTTTAAATATATACGATGATAATGAATCTTCCACCATATTGAAAATTATTTGGTATTTGGATTCCTCAACAAGTTGTAATGTTTTTAAAAGAGATGTAAATAAGTTGTTATACTTTTAGGTGTTTTTGTATTTAAAATAGTTTTTAGAATTGATTTATTATACCAAAATCATTTAATGATATCTTATTAATATCAATGTGGAAATGTAAATTTTCCTTTTTTCTTGTTAATGTATTATAATTGTGTTATGGTTTATGGGTATGTCATATATATATATTGGTGGTTCTATGATAGACATAGGGAGAGTGAGCATGTGATGGATCTCCAATGCATTGGGTAACCAGATGGAGTTAATTGATACGGTTTATCCTAAGTGATTTAGGGAATATACTATGATGAGTATTCCAAACATAACTATGAAGGTTACTCCCTATGTATCTATGAGAGTTACAATGTAAGTATGATATAGATGCTGCATGTTTCCTTGTGATTTACAGATTCTACAATGTTTTTCAAAATTCTCATGATTTAATTGGTTCATAAATATTCAGGGAATTATAATTTCAATCAATATATTAAATCCCTTACTGATATTTTTTTATCATCCCATGTTTGTAAAATGTTTTCACAGGGTATAAGGATGGGTAAGGGAAAGTAACAATTCAATAAGATTTTTATCATGAAAATGAAAGGAAGATTAATTTTAAATGTCTAATATTTTTGAATAAATATATAATGTATATTTGTATCCACTTTATATAAATTTGAGTAGTTTTTTAATAGCTACATATTAATTCTCTAAAACACGAAACCTAAAAAGACACTCAATGATAATTATTTATATAACTCAAGATTATGTAATGTTTTAAAGATGGGGCCTTATAGTTTGTATCAAAGATCAGATTAGATAACATTAAGGGATATGATATTTTTAATAGAATATCCATAAATTATTTTTAATTTATGGTCAAATTTGAATGATATAGAAATATAATATTACAATGTTTCATTAACAATAATATGTCTGTTCAAAATGGTTTTTAATAGAGGAAACATAGATTCTGTGTTTGGATGACATATAGAAGAAAACCAACTTCCATATCGGCCACCTAAGATGGTTTGAATTTGAACTGAGAATTTTGGTCCATTGATTACGTTGTTGATTTGAGCAATAAATATAGGTGGTATCAATGTGTGAGATTATCTAGATCAACCAAAAAATAACATGTCATTATTATAGAATTTTATGAGGCAATGTACTCCATCATTCAGAGGATCATCTGACCATGTAGCTGCTAAAATATGGATTAATACACTAGAAATGATTTTCAATGTAATGGGGATTTAAAATCATCAAAAGTATAGTGCTACTATTTACCTATTTTAGGGTGAATCTGGTCAGTGGTGGTTGATGGTTATGAATATTCAGGACATTTAAGTGATTGATTCTCTTGATTATTATGAATTCAAACATTTATTTCTTGAGAAATATTTTCCTAAAGATGTTTGACATAGGATGGGAAAAAAATTCACATAATTGAGGTCAGGATGATGCAGTGGGGGCATAGGAAAAAAATTTATCTCAACTAGAAAAGAATTCTCCAAATTTCCTCAAGGGTATTGATAGAAAAATAAATCATTTTACTCATGATTAAAGACAAATTATCGCATCTCATTGGCTTCTCGTGAGTTCCATAGTTTTTAAAAAAATGTTATATGTGTAGAGAATGTAGAGAGGGATTTTTCCAATTATCATGTTCTCTTTGACAATAAAAAGAGTTAGAGTTCGAGATGGTAAACCAAAGTGAAAAAATTCTCCAAAAAAAACTGATGGTAAGAAAATTAAGATTACAGTTTGTGAATAATGTGGTAAAAATCAAACTAAGGAATGGATTTTGAATACTGTTAAGTGCATATGATGTGAAGATATGGTATATAAAGCTCGTACTTTCAAAATAAAATGATTATGGTAGTGGTAAGACAAAATCTTATTTATTTTTCTAAAATATTTTATGTGCAATGAGATGGGTCATTATGCGAATGAGTGTTAGAGGAAAAACTCAAATGATTGGAAGCATCATGACTATAAATAGAAGTGGGTGGTGAAATCCTTTGTAACTAATTCAGAAGATGTTTGTCAATAAAATGAAGTGTTATGAGGTACATTTCTTGTTTATTTAGTTCAGTTCAATATAATGTTTGATTCAGTGTATACACATTATTTCATTTCTGAGAAATTTTAAAGTATATTGCGGATTACACCTCAAAAAATGAATCCATACATTTATAGTAAAAAAATGTGGAAATGTTGTGGGATAGATAAATTATAATAATATATTTGTCTTTCCCTGTGGAAATAATTGACCAGAAAACATTTTTTTTCAATCGTAGAATTTGATGTTTTTATGGTATTGGTTGATTTTTTTTTTACAATTCTATAAATTACTATATAGATTATTTAAATTTTAGAAATAAATTTAGTTTTCCTACAAGAACAATCCATTACAAATTATAACACATCAGGAATCTGAGAAACTATTAAAAGATGGGAATGATTGTTACCTTGACCATATTGTTGAAAATAATGTAATAATTCATATTAATGTTGTTCGAATGATAAATGAGAATCATGATGTTTTTACTAATGAGTGGAAAAGTATTATACTAGATTATGGTGTTGAATTTATTTTCTACTTACATACTTATGCTAAGTTAATTTTAAAACCCCCTTATCAAATGGCTCAAATTTAATAATTAGTGTAAAAGAAGCAATTCCAGAACTTATTAGATTATGTTTTCATTCATCCAAGCACACCAAATTCGGGTTCTCTGCTCATGTTTACTAAAAATAATCATGGTTCAATGAAAACATGAATTAATTATAGATACTTTAATTACATAACTATTAAGAACACATATCTTTTTCCTCATATAAATGTTATGTTTGACAAGCTCTTGGGAGCACAAAAATTTTCGAAGTATTACATTAGTTTGGGAAACCATCTATTGAATGTAAAGGAAGAAAACAATCATAAGATCATGTTTCATAATAAAAATTCCCATTTGGAATTTTTAGTTATGCCATTTGGGTTAACTAATTAACCTATTAGATTCATTGATCTTATGAATAGAATATTCTGTGAGTTCTAGGATAATTTTTTTGTTGTGATTATTTATATGATTTTGATATAGTATAAATGTATTAAAGGATCAAGAAATTAATTTAAGGGTTTCCTTGGAAACATTAAATGAAAATAAAATATATTGGATATTTAGAAAGTGTTAGTTTTAGTTAGAAAAAAATTAATTCCTTAGTCACAATGTTTCAAGAGATTGCATAACAGTTGATACTTCTTAAAAAAATGTATTTAAAGAACGACCAAGAACCTCAAATATAAGTGAGATTAATATTAATCTTGGATTAGAAAGTTAATTTTATTGGTTTGTTGAATTTTTTTCATGATTATCTAGCCCACTGACTATGTAAATTCAAAAGGGAGTCAAGTTTATCTAGACAAAATAATGTGATGAGTGTTTTCTGGAATTGAAAATAAAATTGGCTAATGCTCTAGTATTGGCACTGCCTTCTAGGAATGGTGAATTTTTTATCTATAGTCATTATTTTTACAAAGGAAATGGACATGTAATAATGTAGAATGATTGGGTAATTTCTTATAAATCACATCAATTGAAAACTAATTGGTTAAATTACCCAATATAATATTTGAGATTAGATGAAATTGTTTTTCCTTTAAATATATTGAGGCATCATCTGTATGTAGTAAAATATGAAATATAAATAGACCACCAAATAATGAAGTATACATTCACTAAAAAATAATTCAACATTATATATTGAAAATGGTTGGATCTAATCATGTATTATGATGGTATGAATCATTATCATCTTGGAAAAGAAAACAATTTGGTTGATACATTGAGTCAGAAATGTAATGCTACATTAACCATGTTATGTTTGAGATGTTACCCTTTGATTGATAATTTGATGAAAATTATCAAGGAAGTTTATGGTGAAGTAAATTCATCACATTTGTTTTAGGTTTCAGTCAAATCATATCTATCATACATAACTATGAAACCAAAAAAATGAGGTAATCAAATTCAAAAAAAATTATTATTGGTTCAAAAGTGTCTGTTTCATGAATTGAGAATTGTTAATGAATTTTTTATGAGAATTGGGAATTGATTATTTTTTCCTTGTGATTAAAATTTGAAAAATTATTTTTTATGTGAATATTATAGTTCTACATTTCCATTTTATCCTTGAAGTAATAAGATGTACATAGATCTTCAGGAGTATTACTAGAGGGATAGAATAAAAAAAGATATTGTTGACATTACTATGAAGTCTTTGAATTTTCCATTGGTTAATGTAGAGTAGAAATTACCTAAATGGATTCATAAACCGTTTCCAATACAAGAATGGAAATGGGAAAAATATATCGATGGATTTCGTAGTAGGATTTCCAAATATTTCTCCAGGTAACTATGTGATTTGGATTTTTGTTGATATATTAACTAAATATTCTAATTTTATTTCTATTCAACATATATTATATATAGATCCAATTTCAAGGTGTATCATAAGAAGATAGTTAGGTAAAATGGTGGTACCCTTTCCATTATACTTAATCATGATCCCATGATTAATTATAGCTTTTGGAAAGCCCTTTAGAAGACATTGGGAACTGAATTAAATTTTATTATAGATTTTCATACTCAATAATATGGGAATACAAAATGAATAATTATGGAATTGGAAGATATTATATGTTATTTTCAAGGGATTACTAGGGAATTTTGGACCAACGTATTTCATTGGATTATTTTTCTTATAATAACAGTTTTTATTCCATTATATAAATGGAATTATTTGAGACATTATATGGAATGTGGTTTCAAACTCCAACTTTTTTAGATGAGGTTGTTGAAATGATGTTGATGGGATGGGAGTGGGTAGATGAAATGGTAGAAAATGTTCAGTTGATTAATAATCACATTAGTACATCTCATATCAGGAATCTTTTATGTAGATAACTAGAGGAAGGAATTTTCTTTTAAGGTAGGTGATCATGTTTCTCTCATTGTTTCACCATGGAAAAGTGTAATGCGTTTTGGTAATAAACAAATGACGAGTCAGTGGTCCATTTGACCCAATGAAATCCAAGGGGAAGTGGGATTTGTTTCCAACATAGTGTAATTACCTCTATGTTTATCCTAGGTACATAATGTTTTTCATGTTTCAATGTTATGAATGTATATGTCGGATCCATATCATGTTTTGTGTCTATAATTCTTTCAGTTGGAGGAGAATCATTCTTATGGGGAAATGAGTTCAAATTCATGACAATAGAGAGAAAGTTTTGTGGAATAAGGTGATTCATCATGTTAAGGTCTTCTATAAAATCTATAAGGATGAAGAAGAAACATGGGAATCAGAAAATTATAAGAGGGAGAAATACCCCCATATATTTGTTATGTAAATAAAATTGTGGGGATGCATTTTCTAAAAGGTGGGAAGGATGTAACATCCCAGGTATTCTTAGTATAATTATTTTTCATATTTATTAATATTGTGATTTAGATTTTAAATTTTCCTTAAAGGGGTGTTATTATCTATATCATTATCAACACACAAAAATGGTTTTCTCTAAAATCATAAATTTCACAAAAGATTGAGATACATTGAAAAACAATACATTATTAATATTATTATTTTAAATGGTAGTTATCACCTCGTCATTCTATTGGATGGAATGAACATAACATTCAATATTATTTTTTATCATGTTTTTTCAATGGTTATACTTTCTTCTAATAAATTGTTGTTTCTTAAAATGAGAATATATCCAACTGTATGCAATAAAATACGCAAATATTTTTTAAAATGTAGTTTTACCATCTTTTGAGGGTGAAACCAATTTAAATATAGATTTTTAACTATTATATATTTTACAAGAAAAATTATTCAACTTATTTATAATCAAAAATTAAAAAATAACTTTGGTTATATTTTTGGCTTTTGTGATAAACATCATTTTTAAATGAATAGTAACAAAATCTGCATTTTAATTCAAAACTGCATTTTCGTATAATTTAATTATGTATATATAATATAATTTTAATTTCTTTTAATGTATAATTTAATATTATATTGATCATTTAATCAAAATTTATCATTTGAAGTAATTTCTCATTGAAATTAAATATAAACACATTTCAATGTTTTAATAGTTTTTACTTTAAAACCCCCACTTTATCGTTTTCCCAACCGAGATAAATTATTAATTAATTAATTCAGAATCATTGATTTGAATTTGAAGAAATGGATTCAATATTTGGAATAAAAATATCAATATTATGTAAATAGTTACCTTTTTGGACATTATGAATAGTAACTTTATTAATGATTTTAATTACCATAGTTAATGGTAAATCCGGTAATTAAGGGTAAAAATAATAATATAATAAAAAAAACCACCCTAAAAATTATCCTAGATTAATTAGATGTGTATATCCCAACCATGATTATCATTTAGTCTATTATATGACCACATGGAGCCACTTGGATGTGATTATGATACATATAATCATTTTATTTAAAATAATTAACTAGATGTTATAATCATGTATCTCATAATTAAAACAATTTTAATATGTGTTTATAAACGTTATCAGCTCGACTATAATTCGTCATTAGAAAGGTCAAAATATTACCTATATTACTGTAATGTATTTATAATTTTCATGAAATAACTAAATAAATTAAATGGTGTCACAAAGATAATGTATTTATAACATAATTAATGAATGAATCGACTAAATGATATTATAAATATTAATGTAAATATTATCAATAATATTTTTTGAAATAAAAAAAATTCAATAATTTTTACATGTTTCTTATTATTAAAAATATTTTTTACAAATTATATTCTGGATATGATATTTTTAAATGAAAACTAGTGAATAGTTTCAAAATTGACACAATTGGTATTTTGAAATATAAAATCTTTTAATAAATGATATTAAATTACTTTAAAAATAATATTTTAAAAAAAGGTTTGGATATGTACATACATGTCATAAATGGAACTAATTTTTTGTTTTACATTTTATTGTAATTATATTAACACACAAAATTTAAATAATATAATATCACACTATGATTACAAATGGTAAAATAAGAGTTAAACAAAAAATACATGGATTAAAAAATATGAAAAACTTATCTAATATTAATTGAATGATATTTATTCAACCCGAAATCATCTTATCATAGAGAAAAATTATATTGGTTCCATTTGGAATTGAAATTGAATTTATACTAATTTAATATTGTAAGATATTCCAAGGCTACCCCTCCCCTCTCCTATAACAAATTTCCCACCCATCTCAAAAACTCACATATACAATGTCTTATTTTAAGTAAAATATCTACCCAAAACTCTTCCTTGAATCCAATCCCACATTATTGAGACCTTATTTTCAGAATGACACCCTTTAGAGTGGTGTCAATATGTTTTTAAGGATGATTAACTGAAGGAGAGGTATCCATTTTATATGGGTTTCTCTTTTATTTCGTCTTCCAATTCTTATAAATATTCATTGTCTAAGTTGAAATAATAAATATAGTATTAGTAATATAGTTATATGTTATAATTTTCATATCGGCACCTAAATCCATATCTAATTTCATCAAAAGGGAAATAAACTTTTCAATTGTGTGCACGATGGAATATCGCCTCATAAACTGATATAGTTAGTTTTTCATTACCATCTATCAAGACTGGTTATAATGACATAATCAATATTTATATATTATATTAATTAAAAAATTATCTATTTAAAATAAAAAATATTTCAATAATGTTCTTACATTCCATGCACAAAAAATTGATAATTTCATTCATGCATACGTGTGAACTATGACCTCAATGATGTGAAGTGAATCATTTTTTTTTCACCACATCCCTTATATGAAGTATATATATGAATATATGAATTATTATTATGATTTAAATAATATTAGGATCATTATTTAATGATAAAATAAAAATTACCTAATTTACATAATGGCCAATGAAAAATGGACACGTTACTAATGCGTTTGTACGACCTACTATCTCTAAGAATATAACATTGTTCATTTTTCTTAAAATAAATGAATGGTCTTATTTAATAAGGTTAATTGTTGTATAATTCTTGTTTTAATGTCATTAATATTATTCTTGATTTATTGACTTATGACCACATGGACTATTGACATCAAGCCTAGTTCATTTTTGACTGAAGTGCCAAATATTGATAATACATTCGATATGAACTGAAATAATTATATAATATTCACAACATGGTAATAAATGATAATAAATGTATAAAAAACATTAAAATGGTTCTAATTCATCAATAAGTTTACATTTTTTTTGTTATTTAGGAAATAAAACTATAATAAATAATGTGTCAGACTCAAGGTAATGTACTTCATCTCAATCTCCTTTCTTTGGGAATATTTGTGTAATATACACCAACTTTATTTATAATGTGTATATTCCACTTTTTGGACTTTTAATTTCAATAAAAATCAATTAAAAATAATATTTTTATATGAATCATTTTACTAAATTAAAACAAGAAGGTTTATTAAAGTATATGATGACAACAAGTTTTCTGCTTCTGTAACCATTATTTGGTATTAGGCTTCTAATAAAATCCATATTATTTTTAAAAGAAAAGTTAATACCATTTTATAATTTTAGGTATTTTTGTATTGAAAATGGTTTTGAGAATTTATTTATTAAAAAAATATTAAAATGATATATTATCATTGTAATGTCGATATGTTATTTATTATTATGATTGTTAATGGGTTATGATTATGTTGTCATTTATTGGCATTGCTTATGTATATTGGTGGTTTTGTGGTAAATAAATGGAGGGTGGGAATGTGATAGATGTCCAATGCATTGTGAAATGAAACAGAGTTAAACGATAAGGTTTCTCCTAATATATTTATGGAATATACTGTGATGGGTATTCTAAAAGTAACCATGATGGTTACTCCCTATGTAGTGGTGAAAACTAAAATGTATGTTGGATATATATTCCAGAAGTAACCTTCAATATATATGATATCTATAGAGTTCTTCAAGATTCTTATGATTTCATGGGTTTATAAATATTCTTGTAAAAAAATCACTTTATTTTATATCCCTTACAAATCTTTTTGTTCTCATTCCATGTTATTAAAATGTTTTCCAAAGTTATACAGATGTGTAAGTGAATGGAATAATTAAATAAGATATTTATCAAGAAAATGAAATCATTATTTAATTTAACAGAATTATTTTTGTGAATAAATTTATATAGTAGTAGATATATTGACATTATATAATATTTCATTTTTTTAAAATAGTTATCTCCAAATTCACTAAAACTAAAAATCTAAAAAGATATTCATTCTAAATTCTTGACCTAAATCAAGATAGTATATTGTTTTATGGATGGTTCCTTAAATATATTATAATGTTAATATAGTTATTATAGATTTTTAGAAGGGTTATGAATAAAGGATCCTAAAACCCATATAAGAACATATACTGTTTCTTTTGGTAATTTTTTTAACACATTTCCTTATTAAAGTGGTTATGTGTTTATACGAGGACCTCCTTGATGTTGGAAGAGATTTTTTTCAAATATTTCATTAGTTATTAGTCTTACATAGTTTCACATGTAGTGTGGATAAGTGTAGAGAGGTTTTTTTTGAATTTATAAGTTATATGGGATAACATTAGTAAATAATGACATCAGTAAAATATAACAGTCACCCAAATGAAAATGTTGATAAACAAAGATAAATTTAGAATATGATATTATTTAATTTCTTAATATCTTCATGCAATGGGATTTAGTAATTTTATTTGTATTTTTTAATCATTATCGTGTTAGTTTTACTTCCTTCTCATTTCCTTTTCACAATTACCATACTGATATGTTATTTCCATGTTTACTATTATTTATGGAAAAAAAATTAATTTTAATATATTAAAAGATAATAACTATGATTATTCAAAATAATGAATCAATTTTATGGGACTTAATTGAAATAATATTCCCAAATTACTATTAATATTACTAGACAAAAAATTCTAAGAAAGTATTTTTAAAAAAATATTCCTTTTCAGCATAAAAAACATTATATAGGAAAATAATTATTATTTTTTACCTGATGTATATTAATTTAATATGAAAAATTAGATAAAACTTATTATAAATTTAATATTAACCAAAATAGAAAGGTACATATTGAATATTTGACTAGTAGAGAATAGTTAAAATTAGATAACAGGTGAATTAAAACATTACATAATTTTAAAAAATATAAAAAATATATTTTATGTATATTATTTATTAAATATTTTTTTATTTAAATTTTTTTTCATAAACATTATTTTTATTCTACAAACGTTTTAAGCATAAAAAATTGATTTTTTTATAAAATCAATGTTTTTTACGTTTTCACAAAAAAATCAACTATTTAGAAAAACTAATAAAACTTATCCTATTAAATTATTGTTAACATGAAATCAAAAAAAAATTAATTTTTTCAATATATGAATTTTTTAGTATAATTAAAATATCTTCACAAAAATGTGAACACCGTTTTTTGAGGAAATGTAAGTTTTAATTTGTTAAATGAATTTATAATCATTTAGAATCTTGAAAAAACCATTTAATGAGGATAAACATATTTTTTGGATTGTGTTATCAATAAAATTAAATAATATAATTAATAATTTTTTACTAAATAAATTTATTATGAAAGAAATATAAAATCACTAAAAAAAGTTATCCAAAATATATTTCTTTTTACAAGAACATGATTTAAAATTTATTTATAGAAACTTTATTAAAAATAAATGAATTATTATTCATTATTTTAGAATTATAAAAAACATTCTATAACTTTAATAAAAAATGTAGTTGTTAAATAAAACATGTAATGAAGATCCACTTTAAAAAAAGGACAATTTTACACATTATCAATTTATAACCAAATATGATTCAATTATTATCATTCAAAAATGAATATTTTTATCATAGGAATGAACAAATATATTAATAATGTTTTTCTAAATATATTTAATAATGTGATTACTCTTATTAATACTCATCAATCCGACAACAGGGCGAAGAGTATTGGATTTACAAAATAGTATTTCTATAGTATGTTGCAATTCCATTAGGTTACATTTTATATGTATCAAATGATAACTACATAGTAATGATAAAATTTAATATTATGGTGTTTAATTATACAAAAAAATATATATTTATATCTGTACTAAAAAATATTTATTTAATATAATAGTCTTTTTTCAGGAAATTTATTTTATTTTTTAGGAATATGAAAATTATAATTTATTAAATAAATATGTCTTATTCAATAAATGTTTCATTATATGGTTTACACTTCTGAATGTATTTCCAAAATCGTACATTAGTATTTATTTAATACATTACACAAAAAACTAGATTGATTTATATTCTCTTACTGATGCTATTATAAGAAAGTATAGTTACATTATTTCACTCCATAGTTGTATTTTAAACAGTTTTCTGCCCCTGATTATAACACCACAATTATATTATGGGTTGTTTCTCCTAAATACATTTAATTAATTTGATATAATATATTTTATAAAAGATTTAGTCTCATTAAAAAAACACTCACTTATTTATAAGGTAGTCATAACATAGCTGTCAAACTAAAATTTTCAACTTCTTTTTTTTTTGAATTTCAGAAAACTGACTACCACAGTTTCCATCCGGTTGATATTTGGAGTCTGATTGAATCAACATAATTTTATGTAATTATTACCCTATATTTATGAATCTTAACATACCATTATTAATAGTAACATAACCTAATGAATATTCATAGTACTCTTATGAATTCTAACCATACACATGAAGATGTAAAAAAATTTAGGCACCTTAAAATCAAGGTGAATAATTTTAGTGTTTTTATTTTTCAATTTAATGTTGAATTTGATTAAAAATTATATTTCTAATATTTATAAAATTAGTTTCTAAAAAATAGATATCATTTTTTGATTATAAATGTCTCAAAATGGTTAGGGTGATTTTTTGGTACTTTCCTGAAATACCATAATTTTTGGGAAATAGTAAAATTTAATAATTTAGAAATATGCTAAATAAATGATTTTTTTCATCATGCGTGAGTCATGGATTATTTTAATAGACTTTGGATACAAATTAAATTCATTTATTACTATTTTTATTCACGATAATCAATAATATTTCTTGTGTTAGGAAAATTAAAAAACTACTGATTAAAATAATGCAAAAACCGTCATCTCCGCCACTATATAAACCACCACTCAAGATTTTATCCTATCCTATTTTATTCAAAATAAACCTCTGAATCACTTCCCCCATGTCCAAGACATATGGTTCTCACCAAAAGGCCAAAAAAAGGCTGTATGAATATTATCAAAGAGGAGTACTGAAGAGGTGAACCTCTCTTCCTTTTTATTTCATCTTTTTTTTACAAGTTCCTTTATTTTGTTTCTCGGTCCACATCTCCCATAATAAAAATTTGATTATTATTATATTAAATTAAATGAAATATAATATTATTAGGATCATGTAATATTTCATCATCATCTTAGTTTCCCCCTCCTCTTATACAAAAAATGAAATCATCTCCCGAGATGTGTTAAATTATCACATTCAAGGATGACAAGTTTTTATTTTTTTTACCACCTTCAATTATGTTTCTAATTTTTTTTAATGTTTAAAAATATCATAAACTATTTATTTCATATTTTTTAATGATATTTAATCCTCACACACTCTTAATATAAAACAATAATACAAAACAAGGTAAATATTCCCAAAACCACCAAGTTTATCCAAGCGTTTATAAATGTAATTTACCAATCAAGTCATCCTCATGTTATATAAAAAAACATAATTATAAGATAATTTATATCTCCATATTTTCACAAATAATATATATTAAAAATTATTTATGTTTAACGACGTTTCAAATTAACTTCCATTCATGTGTACAATTAAACCGATCAGGAATACCACAGAAGAAAATGCTTCGAAAAGAATTAAATTGAACTTATTCAACCCATTAAAAGGCCGCGAATGAACATAATAAAGTTATTATAAATAAATTTCATGTAAAGGAGGTATAAAAATTATTAATTAATGAATCTAAATTTAATTATTCCTATCTTTAAGATCAATCCAAGAACACATTCAGGCATAAGTTATGGGGTTTCTCATCTCACTTTTATTTTCATGAGATTTGAATTTTTTTCCAAAAAATTCATATGTGTGGTGTATCTTTAATTACATTTGATATATAATATATTTATTCTATTTATATAAATTTTATTCAGTGACTCACATGATGATTATTAACTCAATATATTATAATTCTGGAAGGGACTTTGTTTCGATTGCAATATCATTATGATTAACACATGTATTGTGCACCTAATCATTCTTATGTGGGGTTCCAAATGACAATTTCAGATAACTTTTCATTTTAAATTTTGAATATATTATATATAAATATAATAGAATCAATGATATGGTTATTTCATTCATCTATATACCCTTTTACATATATTGTAAATTTGGAATGTTGTTTCAGTTTTGGAAATATTGATGAATCAGTTTCTTCTAATATATACAGTTATTGAGATGGAATATTGCAAAGGTTTTAAATACATTCATAATTAATGATTTAGAATTTAATTGATGGGAGGAGCCTTCTATATCACATAAATGAATCATCATGTTTCATAAGACAAGTTATTCGGCAACAAACCCTTCAAGTTTGTTTCCAAAATAGAATGAGATGGGTATATACCCAAAGAATTAAACCGGTTTGAAGGTATAATGATATCATGTGTCAGATACATGAAATCGATTTAATAAAAATTATCTTTATTTATTTTTATTTATTACTGTCCATATGGTTTTCACTATGAAAAAATCTATGGATTCTATTTCATTCAAATTTTATTAATGGATTGTGTTTTTCATTTATTCCCCATGCCATATTTAATATGTCAAAATCACAATGAATAAATTATTATTGATTCAAGCTTATGCTATTCTTAACACTTATTGAGAATTTGAGATAACCCATTTTATTTTGTTAAATTCCAATGGTGATGAATAGGATTCCATTTATCGAGTTCTCATTGATGTAGTTTATTTTTTACCATTATGAATTTTATTTTGTTACCATTCCCAATGTAATATGAGTTACCTGTATGTATCCAGTTTCTTCAACATTACTAGATGGATCATTCCTTTAGGATCACATTCCTTTTAATTATGTAAATTTAATAAGTAATTCACCAGCTTTGGGCTTCAGGGGTCCGGTCATTATAGTTAGTATCCTATGAAGTTTTTTTGTATCCTTATAAACTATATTTTGAAAACATATTTTAGATTAAATAACCCTATGTTAGAAATTAATGATAACCATAGAAGAAAAACCTAAAATTTTGTTATAGTAAGGATTATGTGGAATTCCTATAAAATAAATCCTTGTATGGATACTACAAGTGGACATGGTTCTGGAATAGATGTACCTTGGAGTAACAACTCTGACAAGGAGTTTTGGGCTAGAAATGAGGTATCATAGAACACTATAATGGACCCTACTACACACGTAGTTTGAAACACCTAGGGGAGATGGATTGTATTACTCACATTTTCATTACGAAAATTATGACAGAATTTAATGTAAATATGAACAATGTTTATAATTATTAGATTTGTTATGAATAAATTTTCAGGTTTTCATTAGTGTTAGCATGTTTGAAATTACGAACTATGGCTTAATTTAGTGTGTGAAATTTTATTGTGATTTCTCCTAATGGAATATGTGATATAAATACACATGGAAAATATAGTGATTTCCCAACTGATTAAGTCCACCCAGTCAGTGATGGAGTGGATTAAATCATGAACATATTGGGACAAATTACTCAAGTAGTGTTGAATATCCCTTGCACACCTATATTGGATCGTTTCATATGGGAGTATCCCCCATCAATTAGTGGGACTACTAATTTGGTGGTGGCTGATCACTAGATCACGTCCTTTGAATTGTTATTTATGGAATTATGATGTAATTAAAATGAAAAGGTAGAAATGTAAGTATATTGTCTCAAGGGTGATGTTGATCAATGGTGGTCCTTGATCCATAATGCCACGAAGGAGGAAGAAATAAAATATATGTAATGGATACGATTTAAGGAAATATTCATAGACAAATAATTAACTCCTAAACAAAGAAATAAAATTAAGAGAAAATTACATAGCCTAAATAAAATGGAAGAATATAGTGTTGTAGAGTATGAGGATACCTTCACAAGATTATCCAAGTATTCTATAGATTACATACATGATTCAGAATACAATATTTATCACTTCATTTAATGTTCTAGTCCAACTCGTTGAAGGGAACGAGCATCTCATACATTTTCATAATATAATGAAATTTTATTAAGTGCCATCAAAACAGAGAAAGAATTTACTAGGTCAAATTTGTCTAAGGGAAATAAAGATAAGAAGGGGAATTATAATAACCATGGAAGAGATGAAGATCCAATAAGGAAGTAAAGAATGAGGAATTTTTCATTATGCGAGAACAGTGCAAATAATCTTCTTGGGATATTCATGAATGGCATGGGAGATTTCTATAAGTGTGGATAAAATGGTCATCGATCTAGTGAATTTAAGGGGAAGAGATAGGTGAATGATGTTTAATGGTAAAATTGTGGGGTGATGGTCCACTTTGCAAATGAGAATCCTAATAGACATGGAGACATGGATTAGAAAAGGCCATGAGAGCTATGTAAAACATATGAAATTACAACTGTGGAAGTTGAAGTTCCTAATGATATTGTGGGTGGTACATCAATTGCTTAATCAATGATAGCCAATTCATTATTTTATTCTAGAACATCACATTCATTTATATCTTCCCAATTTTCAATGAAAATTCGACATGTCCAATTGGATTTAATAATAGAGTTTTTAGTCAAAACTCTTATGGGGTGTATCATTGCAACATTGATTTGTCGATGAGTCTCTTTATGAAACATAAACGTGCTTTGGTTGCAAGACTTATCATCATACTTATTATTGACATTTATATATTTCTCAGAATGAATTAGATGTCAAATTATGATTCGAATATCTATTGCAAGAATAAGGAAGTTATAATTATTGTAAATGGTGTACAATCCATCATCATTAGAGTAGAAACCTCACCATTTTATTCTTATTTAGATCCACCCCTAGTTTCTCTACGAAAAGAAATTATTTGGGAGGAATAGAACACAATATCATTGGGTGTGGAAGGAAATGTTCAAATTGAATATGTACCTGTTTTGAAAGAATATATTGATGTATTTCTAGAGGATTTGCCTGGAGATCCTCTAGAGTGGGATGTTTTTTTATTAATTTAATTAGTAATAAAATACCTATATCAAGGACTCACTATATAATTCACATTATGTAATTAGTATAGATAAATAAATAACTAGATGTATTGAGTGACAAAAGATTTATTCAACCTAGTGTTTCTCTATGGGCAGCCCATGTCCTCTTTGTCAAGAAGAATTATAGATCCATGAGGCTATGCATTGATTATAAATAAATAAATGTAATTATAAAAGAAAAAAGTATCCTTTGGCACACATTTATGATTTATATGTTCAAATTAATAGTTCCTAATAATGTTTGGACGTTGACCTTCAATCTGGATATCATTAGCTATGTGTGGGGTAGGAAGATATTCCAAAGTCAACATTTCTAACAAGGAATATGCATAACGAGTTTATAGAAATTCTTTTTTGACTGACTAATGCTCCCTCAATTTTCAAGGTTCTAATGAATAGGGTTTTCAAGGAATAAAATGATGTTTTTTTTTGGAATTTATTAATTATATCCTTGTGTAATCCAAATTCCACAATGACCTTGTTGATTACATTTGGATTATTCAGAAAACAATTAAATTAAATGAATTATATGTGATGTTTAAAAAGTGTGAATTTTGGATTCAATCAGTTTCTTTCTGTGTGTATATAGTCTTTAATGATGGAATAATAATTTATCCTATAATGACCAAGGATATATAAGAAGGAACCATACCAATGAACCTAATCGATGTACGTAGTTTTATTAGCTTAGTAGGTTTCTATCTGCATTTCGTTCATAATGTCACATGATTGGAAAACCCACTAACAATTCGAAAATTTAAATGGGTGAGTTTTGTATGGATGAATGAATGTACATAATTCTTTTAATAATTGAAAAGAATATTGTTCAATGCTCTAATTTTGACTCTTCCGTCTAGAAATGATGGGTTTGTGATATACAGTGACACATCAAATAATATAATGGGTTGTGTCCCTATGAAAAAAGTGATGTTATTTCTTATACTTCAAGGAAGTTGAAGACTCATGAGAAAAATAACCCATCTCGTGATCTTGAGTTAGCAGCTATAATATTTTCTATGTAAATTTGGATACATTATATCTATACTGAATGATGTGATATATATATGGATCACAAGTTTTTGAAATAAATTATTACACAAAAACAACTCATCACAAGGAAAAGAAGATGGCTCAAGATACTCAATGATTATTATTGATCAATACCATACCACACAGGAAATGAAAATAAGGATGCAAAGGAATTAAGTAGGAAATAAAATGGAATTCTAACCCAAATGAGGACTAATAAAGATACCATATTAATGGATATATTAATGATCGATATGGGATTTTTTATGTAAGGGGGATCAAATTTTCTCCTATAAAAAAGTGTCAAACCATCTTTACTATAGATGATAGAAAGCTCTCCATCTGATGACAACATTATTAAAAAAAATTAAAGATATGAAGTATGGAAGATTGGAATACTTAGTGTACTAGGATATAGTTATGAAATTTGGGAAGAGGTTATGTGTTCCCTATGTACTTGAGATAAAAAGGGTACTATTAGACGATTATCATAGATCAAATTTCTCTAGAAGCCATAGTAGCTCTAGGACGTATAGTGATCTGTAGGAATATTTTTTGTTAGATAACATGAAGTGATAAATTTATTACTATGTTTCAAGGTGTCTAGTTTTTAGTAAGTGAAGACAGAGAGACAACATCCAAGATGGTTCATAAAGCCTCTACCTATTCCAATGTGGAAGTGGGAAGACATTACAATGGATTTTTTTATAGGAATACCAAGGAAAACAAGAATGAATGATGCAATATGTGTAATTGTTGATCGTCTCAAAAAATCATCATATTCCCTTTCTATAAAAGTGTATTTACCACATAAGCACTTGGAATGACACTATATTAACAAAGTTGTTGTAGGATCGAAATAATTATGTGTATTCTCAATTACAATAGGGGTTGAATTGAATGTTTAAAAATATTCGTTTTTAACATTAAGAAAAATCAGTGTTTAACAATGCTAAACAAGGTAAATTCACAAAACCACTTTTAGTTCAATTGAACAAACATGCGAGGTTCTGGAAATATGGTTCCAAAAATGAAACATAATGAACGTTTAGAAGGAAATGATTCTACCTTAATGTGTATAGAATCTTACTTATCAGAGTATACAAAAGTACACGAATGTATAATAATTTTATACTTTCTTTCATTATCAAAATAAAGTGAAAACAAACTTGAATCAAAATAAGTAGGAAATATTTTAACCCAAAGATTAGGGTATCCAACAACCATGGAAAAAGGACCCATGATTTATACTTTCTATAATTTATATCTTACCCACACTAGGGTTAGCCCTCGATAGGAATATTAGAATATGACATGCTATACCTGCAAGCCCCCAATCTTTAAGGTAGTCGGCACCTCTGTCTTCAAATCCCCAGAATTCCTCGAACATTAAGGTAGTCAACACCTCTGTCTTAAAATACAATGAAGACATCGACTGTACTCAGCAACAATCAGAGTCACATGAAGCAATCTAAACCAGAAATTCAGTACACATAAATCATGAGGGTATCCATCTCTATAAACCACTTTATTATCATGAAATATATCAGATGATATAATTTTATACAGGTCGTTCAAATGTTCTTCTATTTATAGTAACTTCTCCAATGGTTGGATCCCTACTCCAAAAATCATATTTTTTCAAGAATTTCGGATTGATGTAAAAACATGTAACTAAAACAATAGTTAGTTAGAAACATATTGTATAACATTGTTTCATAACAAGTTTGAGGATAAATAAATTTCATAACCAAATATATTTTTCAGAGTCTATTGGAAAACTGAACTCAGAGTATAACCAAATAAACATTCAGAGTCTATAAGACAAGGATATTTAGATTCTGTTTTTTCAAAGAATTAAGAACCTGAATTTTTGAGGAATTTTGAGTCTGCATTTTAATGAATTCAGAGTCTCATTTATGAGAAATTAAGGGTCTGAATTATATTGAACTTGTAGTATGAATTATATAGAATATGGAATTGGAATTCTGAGGAATTTCGAGTCTGAAATATGGGGAATTAAATATTTTAATTTCAGAGAATTCAGATCCTAAATTTTAGAGAAATAGGAACCCAATTTTTATATAATTCAGAACCTGAATTTAAGATAATTTAGAACCTAAATTTCATAGAATTCGTATTCTTAATTTCTGAGAATATGGAATATGAATTTTAGAGACTTCAGAGTCTGAATTTTATAGAAGTCGAATTCAGATTTTCAAAGAATTTGGAACCTGAATTTCATAGAATTCGTATTCTTGGTTACTAAGCTTTTCTTAGGACATGATTATGAGTTCTCCTTCCATCTCCTGATTCAAAGAAATTGAATTATGTTTCCCATTCATATATTTGTCTTTCTACTTCCATGATGTTTGTTCATGATTGGTATTTGAATTAAAACTAGTAGAATGATGTTTCATCTTGATATATTTAGTATCAAAAGAATCCTTCACATTAACTTGAATGCCATCAAGGATTCTTAGCTCTTCCATTGTCTTCTGGGACCAATTTTCAATTTCCATGCACGACCTTCTGTGAACATCAAACATGATGTAGAATGAATTAAAATCTTCCACAATCATGACTAATTTTCTATATGCGTGGAAAAAGAATATGATTTCTGATTAAATGAATGATTATGAATATGAAATCTTTAATCAATACTCAGAAGTAGAGGAATTGTGTCTACAAATTTCTTCCGGGATTGGACCACAAAATCATGACCCATAGAAGACGATTCTGAATTAGATTACCTTATTGGTGAGGAATATTTCTTAGCCTAATCATTAAATCTCATAGAAGATCCACAAATAACATTCTTAGACACCACTTCCTTTGTAACGCCCCAACCCCAGTTTCCCAGAGTCGGTGAATTATTACATACCATTGGCATGATCACAAGAAAGATCAAATCTAGAAAGACTAATTAGTTTAGTAGCCTTGGAAACGCTAGATACATTAATAAAGTTTCACATTACATCATAAAAATGAAAACTACAAAAACATAGTATCCATAGTCTACACTCTTATCCCCTCATACTATCCTTGCAGTTCATTCATAATTTACTTCTTCACATCCTAGGAAAAATAAAACATAGAAAATGGTTGAGCTCAAATGCCCAGTAAGGATACCAATATAGCGGAAACTTTCATAAATAAGAATAAACATTTATGGAAATGTATAACTAAAAAAGCCTTTTAAACTTGAACTGCAACATAGTATGGTAAAAATATGATTAAATAATGTCATTTACTTATTCACATTGATATTCTACTAATCGAATAATCATATTCAATATCAATAATCACTTTCATAATGATGGAATGCATAATTCCAGACTATCATAACCACATAGCCAAGGCCTCATGCCAAGACTACAAATAAGATTTTTCCAAGGCCTTGTGATAAGACAATAGTTTGTCTCATGAGACCTACCAATGCATCAAGGAGCTATAGCGGGCTCCACCCATCACATATTAAGTCCAATGCATTCCCATATGAAAAGGTTTAAACATAACATACACATTTGTATTAAAAATAGCAAATGAAATGTAAATACTTCATCCATAAACCATGAATGGTATAAAAATAACACATCCATAGTCAAACATATCATAAAACCTTCAATACAATATAGAAGATTTGTATCATAATAAATCAACATCAAATAAGCGTAAAATCCATCAAAGGATGTTGACATAGATGAAATCAAAACTCTTTTTAGAGAAATATCTCTTTCTATTTTGAAATAATTTAAGAGTCTTATATTTATAAAATAAAACATTTTCTTTGAAAATATTCTTATAATCGTGTAAGGTAAGCTTTGACGATTTTATAACGGTAGAAAATAGCCGCACCCGCCGTATAAGTTAAAAAAACATTCTTACCTTAATTCTGTTGAAAAGGATAAAATGCACCTTGTTTGGAAAATGACGGAAAGATTCCTTTATAAACCTCTTTAAAAAAGTCAAACAAGGGTATAAATGACTTTAACCCATATTCTTGTAAATAGTAAAAATGTTTTGAAATACATTTTTAAGAAACATGGATATGGATGATAAAGAGATCCCAATAGATTATTACGTATAAACATCCTCAGATAATGAAGAGATTGTGAAATAAACCCTTACCTTGTACTTTTCCTTGATTGAGGGTAGGTTAACCTCCTGTATAATGGTGAAATAATTGTTATTAAATTATTCAAGAATCATATACATTAATATGATATCATATATGATCTTTTAACATTGATTTGTTAATAATATCTTAGTATTATCGTTGTTTCGGGTGTTAACATACTCATTTTATTTTATATGTTTTGTTACGTAAGCCGTGTTTTTCATGGATAGGTTGTATCTTAATCATATCCAGAATGATATCAAGTCGTTAAACATTATTTTTACGTCATCAAATGATAATTATACTTGAATGGATACGATAGATAATGAATCTCATCGCGTTCATGGAGACGATAGTTCGTACGTACGCACGAGCGACAATATCATTCTTTTGATATTTAAATAATATATAATTGGATGGTATATCATATATAAAGAATAATTATCATGTTATATTTATAATTTACATGAGTTACACATCATTATTATACCCATGTATATAATAATTTATTTAATAACAATTACACCACGACGTGGAGACGGTAAGCCGTACGTACGCACGTATGGTGACATGTTATTCAAAGGATGGATAGAAAAATGAATATGGTTGTACCATATTTATAATAACATCACAGTATATATAAGATAATGGATTTATTATTTTAGAATGGTAATAACAAAGAAAGAAGAAGTTGAAGAAGAAAGGAACTTGAAAATGGGTGGTGAAATCATTACCTCTTCTTCGGGTTCTTCCTTTTGATTTGATCAAAAGGGCTCCATAGGTTTGCTTTATGACTAAAGGAAGGCCTCTAGGATGAAGTGAGGGAAGTTGGGAGAGTATTTGGGCAGAGTTCGGCCAAGCCAAATGGCTATGAAGGTGTGAATTAGTGAGAAGGGAGAGTGCCCTTTTATAAGAGGGGTGAGGGGTACCTTTGGAAAAGCTAAAAATATTATTTTATAATAAATTCGTATTCGGGTTCTAATGGCTCCAAAGTGTAGTAAATAAATTTTAAGGTGATGATAAGTCAAAAACCACTCAAAAAATAGGATTTAAACAGGTTTGGGTTACAATATTAACCTTATCTTTAAGTATTAACTCTTAGTTAATTAGTTTCACTTTTACAATGTCTCTTTGTATTTTTATATTATATGGTTAATAAACATAATATATACATCCAAGTGACCCCCAAGTGGTCCATTAATGATACACATATCATGATATTAGTCTCTTGGCCGAACCTTATATTTTAGGAATTGAATATCAATTAATAATAAAATATTTGTTTTAAAAACTCTTTTATGTCAATTTTGACACTATTTGGAAAATTGATTTTTGTGAAAATCATAACAGAATTATTACTTCGGAAAAAGTTAATTAAATCATTCCTAACATGTTATATTAACCTATAAAATTAGTTTAATTCATAAAAAGTCACAAATTATATTTATTTGTGTATTTATAATATCATTTATTTTAATTTTTCACTATTATGGTAATTACTGCCTCATCATTGTGTCATAAATAAATTAAATTATTTAATGTCTAAAAATTATTAATAAACTACCATTATGTAGGAAATATTATTATCTTTCCAATTAATTTTTACAATCAAATTTATCTTATGTTTAACCCTATATTAAGAATGTTTTAGTAAATAAACCTTGATTTTAACTCTTTTAACTCTTCTTTGAATTAAATAATAATAAATGTCCTAATCTGATCCAAGTGGACCTAAATGATAATATTTTATTCCTAAGTTTGTTTTTGGTTGAAATAAGATTATCCAATAGAATTAGGACATGTGTTAGGGTAATATTAATATCATTATTTCCCTTAATTACCCTATTTACTTTTAATAGTGGTAAATAAAAGTAAAAACCTACTATTCACCAAAACTTATTTTCATCTCATTGAACCACATTTTAATCCTTGATATTAATCTTGTCTCTCGGATTTTCTAAATTCCACTCATAGAAGCAGTAAAATTATGTTTTATGAAAAATTCAGTTTTTTAACAACCACTTAGTGGTTTCACTATTCATCAAAAGATGAAAGTTTCCCGAAAAATACCAAAAATTAGGCCTAATATATATTTGAAATTATGAATTAAAAAATTATTTCTATTTTAACAAATTCAGAACATATCAGTTGCATTAATTAATTTAAAAAAATTAATTCCTGTCGTCAAAACAAATACCGTGTTTTTAAGAGATAATAACTATCAAAATATTTACACTTGTTGATGTCTTGTTTAAATGTGAAATTATATCCAAGACCAAAATTGTATTAAATGGTAAAACTATATTCAAAATATACTTTAAAACCACTCAAATTAATAATTTATCACTATTAATTATTTCGATTAAAAAAGTTGTTTTTATTTAAAATTTAGTAATTTTCACTATTCATCAAAATATGAAAGTTATCCGAAAAGTACCAAAATTTCACCCTAAGATAATATTGATATTAAAAATCCAAAAATGAAGTCCTTTTCGAAATATAAAATTTATAAAATTTCAAAAAGTGGGTATTACTATTCATAACGGCTAGTTTGTTTGGTTGTGGTGTGTTAGAATCTCAAAGTTGCGTACAATGCACGCCATTGCATTATTCAAAGGGAAACGTAACATGGATTCTTGGGATGTTTCAAGGTAATTTTTTTTGATGTACCCATTCTAAAAAGTAAATTTATTTATTCAAATTGAATATATAAAAGTTTAAAATATTGGATTTAAAAAGGGTTCACTATTAATAGTTTGTAAAAGTGCAATACTGAAAATGAATTTGTTCTTACATTATGTAAAAGAAACTCATAATATGGATTCTAAATATATAAGGATTATATAAAGTTGAATATTTAGTTAATACTATTCATAACCTCTTTTGAACGACTTGTTTGGTAAGTCATGGTGTGCTTGAACTCGGTGTTACTTGTAGTGCAAGTTATTGAATTATATGGAAGAAATAACACACTATGAAATCTTGGGGTGTTACATTATCCCCTACTTCAATAAATTGCATCCTCGTAATTTGAAATTGTTTTTCAAAAATAAAGTGTTCAATATAGAAAATATCTTTGTGGGAAAACCCACATCGGAAATTGGGTTGATAAAATTTATTCTTAATAAGAGGAAAAGAGAAATGAAAGGGTCACCACCAAATTATGATATCTATTCGGAGAACATTGGTAGAAATTTGAGACATATAATTGGAGAAAAAATGTAAATAGTTATAGGTAGTGATTGAGGTCATCAATCACAAACAAGTATAAAATTGAGGGCCTTGAATTCATTAATCTATGATGATTTAAAATACCATCGGTTCAGCAAAACATATGGTATTAGGCTAACACATTTTTTTAAGATCCCTTCACTACAGTATAAGAATTAATTTCTTAATTGAATAAGAGAAGTAGAAAAATATATACTTGACAAGTAGAGTCTCATCCTTTAACTAAGTTCTACCACAAACTCATCTTTCACACTAAAAGATAATAGAACTTAAAAATAATATTCTATTTATCATATTCGTATAGGGTTAAAAAAATGAATTTATAATATATCTAGGATAACCATTAAAAAAGACATTATTCAATCCAAGACATCACGTAGGTCAGTGGTAGGTGATACACCCTTGTCGCCCTTCGGTTGTGGGTTCAAGTCTCGCGGCCTTGCCGGACGCGACGGGTTGCCGCCCGACCTCTGGGTTGTCCTTTTATGGCAATCCAAAATAATCCAAACAAGAACTATCCAAAATACTTCAGGACAAAATTTATAAGGAATGTAAACACAATGAAGATCCTTTTGGCCGCGTAATAACATGTGAGCACCTTCATCATGTATTCTTTTAAAACACTACAACATCCTGAATTACCATAAAACCTTATTGATTACATTCATGATCCCTTATTTCTTAAAGAATAATAGATATACCCCTTCAATCAAAAAAATGTTGTAAACCCCTACAATGATGGAATATACAAATCATTAATCAGTTTCAAAGTAGTCAAGAATATCCAATATAATTTATCCAAATCAATCATGTATTATTCTAAAATCACTACCTCGGTATCAGAACCATATTATGGTTTATCTTTCTCTCAACCATATATTTTACAAAAATTTAACCTTCTATTGAGTCACTTTTCTTTGTTCCACACAATCTCTAGTCCTTAATGAAATACTACTGCAGTACAATCCTTATATACTCCATAATTATTATAACAAGTACATTGTTGATAAAACACTCAAATGACATAATCAACATAAGAACTCTAATCATTCCTCTTCATCTGTGGTAGTATCATAACTTGATTATTATCCAATAGCATCATTTGTTGCATAGTCTGATGATTGGGACATAAGTTCGCGTAGTGTCCAAACTCCTTGAAAATGAAGCATTGTACATTTGAAACCATTTTCTTACCCTTGCAGTCACGTACATTGTTCCCATTTCCTCCAAACTTATAACAAACTCCCATTCCTTTCAGGAAATTTCCAGGGTGTTTCTTCCCACAGTTATCACATATGGGAAAATTCTTCTTTTCCCTCTTCCCTTTATCCATCTTTCCCTCTTCCATCCTTTTCTTCTCTTACTTCCCTTCAAAGTCATAGGACTCAGTAAACTCTTTACTTATCTTATCAACACATGATATTATTTCTTCATATGATGATAATAAATGGGAGACTATTTCTCATATAAATTCTGGCTTAAGACCATGCAAGATATGATCCTTCTTTCTCTTTGGATCATGTGCATTTCTGGAGTTCTCATTCCTTCTACTGGGCGCCATTTCAAAACAATGGCATACACTAGATTAGTTTATGAATAACAATACCTAATCCCAAAATTGTAAAACATATAACATAAATTAAATAGTTTATGGATATAATCCACAATCATAAAAATGTCTCCTTTGAGGAAGTATTGTAAAGACCCGTAAATTCCAAGGAAATTTTTTTCTTAATTTTCTTTGTAATTTTACAAGAACGCAATTTCTGACAGCACCTGATTCCGAGGCCCGGTGTCCCCGGAATCATTTTCCGAAGTTTGGCTCAGGTATGTTCAGTGAACGGACGAGCGGGTTTTTCTAACTTTTGAACTGGTACTCGGAATCGAATTCTGAGGGAACCGATGGAATCGCAGCGCCGGTAATTGCTTAGAAATGCCTCTTCTGGAGTTGCGTTTTCACGGGTGTGGTTTTTAATTTTTGGGCTTAAAGTTAAGAAATAAAATAATTGTACGACAAACATTATTTTATTTCACTTAAGCCACTTGGAAGACACTTGAAGCCACTTAAAGTGGATTAAGCTGAGTTGATGCGGATAGGGTGATATTCAAAAATATCCTACCCTCTTGGTAGGATATTTGTGAGGTGGGACCAGCACGAGCCCCACCGTTTCTATTCCTCTAAGTAACGCACCCGCGAAAACCCATCATTATGAAAGTCAACTGACGCGTTTTCTTAATTTCTTAACGCACCAATTAATTGGGCGGTTTTCTTCGTTGAATTAAATGGGAGGTTTATTCGTTGAAATTAATTCTATGAATTAATTTCATTCGTTTCTTAACCTGTTTGAAATCCGTTGGCGTAATAATAAAATAAGACCAACGCACGACATTTGAAAAAATGCTCGTTGAGAAGTTTTGACAAGTTTTGTGCCTTCACCCACCTTCGCGAAGAACGCGAAGAACGTGAAGAACGCGAAGAATGCCGTCACCCTCGGAGATTGATGACGCCCCATCCGAGACATTCTTCCCTGCCCCGATCTCCAATCACCTACTCCTGGAGGTAAGAGATTTCGGATTTCATTTAAAAATCCTTTGTGGTTTTTAACAAACCATGGATTTAATTATTATTAATTAAATCTGTTGTTCTTGAATCTCAGAGTTCGTCGACGTGTCACCGTTTTCCGTCACGCGACGCCTATCCACGACGACGCGACACCCTTCCGCGACGCGACGATCGCTTCCTTCCGCGATGATCAACTCCGCGAAGAACGCGCGTGCGACGACTTGACGAGGTAGGGATTTTATTTTGGAAATACATTTTTATTCCCGTAATCGTTTATTTTAAAATAAAGAACCTGGATTCTTATGAACAATTTTATTTTATTAAAATTGTTTTTGGATATGTTGTTTTATCCTCCCGATTGATACCGTCTAACGCGGAGGGTGCGGGCCAAACGAACACGGCCCGACAACCCTCCGCCATTCTTCGTTGTTGTACGGATTTGGCAGGCAACGACAAAACGTGACGCACGGGCGATTTGATGATTCTGCAGTGAAGAACAGGTCTTTTGAGGAGCAGCGGCGCAGACGGGAAGGAAAACGGACCACCAGAGCAACTCCGGCGGCCCGTAGAAGTCTCCGGCGGCGCGGGTCGCCGGACAGGGCGGCCGCGGCTGAAGCCGCGGCGGCAGCGGCCAGCGGACCCACGGCCGCGCGGGTTTGGCTCGCCCGCATGGGACGTGGTAGAAGCCGTGTCCGTTGTCTCCAGCGTGGCCCCTCGAAGGTCGCGGCTTCCTCGTCCCGCGGGGGCGGCGCCCCACGGCTGCCGCGCTCGGCCGCTCGGCCGAGCCGAGCTGGGCCGGTCTGACCGTCCGGGCTGCGCCCTGGCCGGACCGGACCGGGTCCAGCCGAATCGGGTCGACCCGGTTCGGGTTGACCCGGTTCGGCCGACCCAGGGGGGGGGGGGGTGGGGGGTCGGCCCGGGCCCAGACCCCCCGTCTTCGGACCGTTTTCGGTCTTTTGGTCGTAACTTGAGATACGTGCCTCCGAATGACACGCCGTTAGTGGCGATGCGATCCTTGGATCAAGGAGGTCGTTTCAGTATATCGCACTCAAGGTTTCGAAAAACATTGGGTTCGGCCGGGTTGGTTCGTACACGAAACCAACCGGGCCCTCGGAGCGGAAACGCTCATATCTTGAGCTCCGGACGTCCGATTGACGTGCCGTCGACTTTGGTGGATCCCTCTAAGTGAGACGGATCTTTTGGCTCACTCCGCCTAAGGTTTGGATGCAGGTGGAGTATGGTCGGGTTGGTTCGCTCACGAAACCAACCGGGCCCCTGGAAACGAAAAAGCCAATAACTCACAGACCGAGCGTCCGATTGACGCGCCATCTGTCTCGTTGCTTTCCTATTGATGAGACAGAACTTTTGGCATACTTCGCCCGAGTTTTTGTTACAGTTGGATAGTGGTTGGTCTGTATTGTACCCGAAATCCAACTGGGCCCCTGGAACGGAAAAGCTGATATCTTTCAGACCCGACGTCCGTTTGAAGAACCGTCAGCGGCGTTGGTGATCACGTTGTGTAACGGTACCTATGAGTATACCCTATGGGAGTTCGGGGTACAGTTGAGATACGGCCGGGTTAGTTTGCTCACGAAACCAACCGGGCCCCTGGGATGAAAAGGCTAATAAATCACAGGCCGGGCGTCCGATTGACGCGCTGTCTGTTGTGTTGAGACCCCTATGACGAGGCGGTACTTTGAGATACTTCTTAGTGGGACTTTGAGATACTTGGAGTATCGACGAGTAGCTTGTGGAGCGGACCCTCCCAGAGACTTGCGTATGAAGTAAGGAGACCGTGTAGCCGGCTGAGACATGACAACTGCTTGACCGATCGACTCGGTGTGTTATGGACAGCCCAGTGGGGAGCACTTGGTTGTAGCGGCAGACCCACGACAGAGGTGTGATTGGTTGTAGCGGCACAGGGGAGCGCTTGGTTGTAGCGGAAGACCCACGACAGAGGTGCGCTTGGTTGTAGCGGCACAGGGGAGCGCTTGGTTGTAGCGGCAGACCCACGACAGAGGTGCGCTTGGTTGTAGCGGCACAGGGGAGCGCTTGGATGTAGCGGAAGACCCACGACAGAGGTGCGCTTGGTTGTTGCGGCACATGGGAGTGCTTGGTTGTAGCGGTAGACCCATGACAGAGGTGTTCTTGGTTGTAGCGGCACATGGGAGCGCTTGGTTATAGCGGCAGACCCATGGTGGGAAGCGCTTGGTTGTAGCGGCATGCCCACAGTACTCGACAGGAGGAGTACCTCAGCAGTCTTAGGTCATTGAGCAGTACCTCGGAGGCGTGACAGGACAACTGTACACTCTAGAGACGGGGCTCTTCAGCAGTTACGGTTTTGATAACGAAAATCTTGGTTTGAGCTGAGACTTTTGACCTTGTGTTTACCTCATGTTTGATATGGGATACTTGATAACGTAGGTAAATGTATGGGCATATACCTGGGTAGTGGTTATCCGTTGTTTTCACAATCCTTGTGTTTCCTCAGGATTGAGATGGGTTACTTGATAACATAGGTATATGTATGGGCATATACCTAAGTAGAGGTTATCTGTTGAGATCTTCTTTGTGGTTATCCATGTTGGTTTTAGTGAGACCTTGAGGGTCTCGGGGTCCCTACTGAGTATCGTTATACTCACCCCTGCACAGGCTATGCCCGCACCTCGTTGTGTTGGTTGCAGACGACGAGTAGTGCTGACGGAGGCCGAGTGTTCGAGGATTGGACGGTACCCGAAGGTGGACTACACGACGAGTCAGTACCCGGAGGTGGACTACACGACGAGTCAGTACCCGGAGGTGGACTACACGACGAGTCAGTACCCGGAGGTGGACTACACGACGATACGACTAATGGAGGAGGTTGACGAGCGAGAGCGTTGAGGAGGCTATCTGTACCTACCCTTCAGGTAGGATCCGTGGTGGACGACCAGGAGCTGCGCCATCTGTACCTACCCTTCAGGTAGGATCCGACGAGGATGACCTAGGAGCAGCTTTTTTTCTTCCAGCTATTGTCTTTTTATGTTGTACTTTTTTCAATTGTAGTTGTACTTTCATTTGGTTTTGTATTCTGGCCCATTTACTTTTCAGCACTTTCTCTTGTACTTAGTGTTTGCTTTCTCCGCTTGCTTACTCTGTGGTTCTTGTTTTCTTTTATAAAGGAAATGCCTTCCGAGTTATCAGGATTTACGACTTTGGTGCTAGTCGCCAGCCCCTGGCCTATGGAAGGCGGGCTTGGGGTAGTCACGACACGGGCCCCGAGGACGGGTCGTGACAAATTGGTATCAGAGGAGTTCGGTTCTACCACAGAACTTGGGACTCTGATCTTTTTCCCCTTCTGTGAAGCAATAGTGTTAAGAGTACCGAGTGTGGTTTTTAGTTCAGGGAGTCCAGTGTTGGTGCGGGTGGCCGACGTATCCATAAACCAGGACCCTGATAACCGATTTCTGACTCTGTGCATGAAAACACTGATTGCGTGTGTGTTTCCAGAAGTTTTTAAATATCATCCCAAACCAGGTCAGCTCACTAGGTATAATTGTTTGACCGTGTCACGTTGTTTCTTTCAGGATGCCTTTTCACGAACGACCAGCTAGAGCCCAGAGGGATGTGCGTACTGATAGCCTACCGAGCGACGAGGCTTCAGTACAGGGCCCTCTTGCAGTTGAGGCACCAGCGGAGGCACCAGCGGTACTACCATACATTGGGCCACCGATGCCGCCAGCCCCAAAAGTAGGCGATGCACGCCACTTGAGCGCGCTACACGAGTTCCAGCGCCAGAGGCCACCCAGGTTCCGGGGAGAGATGGACCCGTAGGCGGCTGAGGATTGGCTGGAGGCTGTGGTGTGAGTCTTCCGGCTAGTGGGGACGCCGACAGACCTCATGGTGATCTTTGCTGCCAGCCTTCTTCAGGAAGCAGCAGGCAGGTGGTGGATCCACTTGTTCTAGTTTTTCGACGAGATGGCCTTCACATGGGAAGGCTTCGAGACCTTCTTCAGGGTGGAGTTTGTGCCAGTAGATCTACACCCCGAGCATGTTCAGGAGCTGCTGCCTTTGCCGCGTGTCTTTCGATCAGTAGCCGAGTCATCTGTGGGCAGTAGACAGATGATGCAGAGGTCCAAGAGGGCCAGAGCCAGCCTTGCGAGGAGCATGAAGTGTTATGAATGCGGCAGAAAGGGTCACCTGGCACGCGACTGTCCGACTCCTCGTGCAGTTGATCCACAGGATTCGGAGGAGCCACCGAGGCAGAAGCAGCGGCGGGTGCTTGAGCAACAGCCGAGTAGTGGACAAGGCAGTAGAGCTCCGGGAGCAGGTGGACAGGAGCTGAACTAGTGGATACGTCCCTTGTACTCTAGTTCCATTTTGCTGTTGTATTCATGTCCTTGTAATATGAGCTGCAATAATAAAAAGACACTTATCATTGTTTTCTTTCCTGTCCTTTTGTTGGGTTGATACTGAGTGGTCCCGGTTAAACTGTTGACTTGACCCTCACTTTCGATATTTCTACTGGAGGAGACCCAGTTACCTCACACTGATGCCGACAGTGTGACTCGACCCTTGGAGGTGAGAGTGACAGTTGTATCTCTTAGTAGTTACATTGAGGCCTTACGACGTCATCCATGGCATGAATGCATCATTCATGTCAGGATTGACTGTATTAGGCAATGGGCGTGGTTCATCCAGGGGATGAGACCGAGTTTCTCTTTTCGGCAAAGGAGAAATTTTTAGAATCTCTTCCAGATCGTAGGCAAAGAAGGTGCAGATCATCCAGGAGTGGATGAAGACTGCACAGTGCAGTAAGAAACAGGAAATTGGCGCCAGTCTTGGAGACTCGGGCATGTTAAATGTTTCCATAAGAGGAAGCTTAAAGGAAAGATGAGTCTGCGAAGCGGCAGACGTGGAGGAAGAGCTAGGAGAGCAGCATGAGGTGGTGTACATCTTAACATGCTACAACCACCCGCCTTAGTTATCCCCTCCAGGCTCAGGGAGCTGGAGGTCGGAGGAAGAGTGCGGCTGCATGCAGTCAATGAGTGTGACCCAATGGCTCTAAAAATGATTCAAGGGACAGTCTGTGTCCACTACTAGCTGCTGTAGTAAAAAACGTCGATATGAATCATTCATCGCTTTCAAAAAACTTGTCCCAGACCTAGAGTTTCCGGTAAGCCGTGGACTTGACCCTCACGTCTGGAGATACCTTGGGAGGAGACTCGATAATCGCACTTACGCCAACAGTGTGGTCAGACCCTCGAGGCGAGAGTTTCAGTTGGAATCTCTTGGTGGCTGCGTTGAGGCCTTAAGACGTTGGTTTGAGTATGGACTGGACAATCACAGTTCATACACAAATTGACGGTATTAGGGAAAAAGGTTGTGGTTTAACTACAACTTCGGGATGGGTTTTCCTTGGTCGGCGAAAAGGAAACCCCAGGCAGCACAGGATAAACTCTTGCATAGGAGGGTGTGACCGATCACTCCTGAGTCGGTCAACCTTACCCTCGTGGCAGCAGTCGTTTTGAGTTTCAGTTCTAACAAGAATTGGAGACCTCTAGAGTTCGAGGATGACGATCACGTCCTTATATGAGTCTCACCTCGACGAGGTTTACAGAGATGTGGTCAGGGAGGAAAGTTATCTCCGAGGTTCAACGGATCTTTCTAGGTCCTCAGCTGGGAAGGCGTGGTGGTTTACCGCTTGACCCATCCACCTCAGTTGCACTAGGTGCACGACGTTTTCCAGGTATCTCAACTGAGGAGATAGATGCTCGACCCTTCGCATATCATCGACCATGAGGAGCAGGACAATGGCGATGGGGTTACTTCCACGGAGGTTCTAGTGGGGATCAAGGATCGACAGGAGCGGATCCTACGAGGACGATCGATTCCTCGGGTGAAATTTCTCTGGCAGTACAGGAACCTCCAGGTGAGCACATGGGAGCGGAAGGCTCAGATGCGTGCTCAGTACCGCCTTTGTATCCCTAAGTTTGGGGTGAAGCTTTACGGGGACGAAAAGCCCTATGGTGGGAGTAATGTAAAGACTCGTAAATTCCAAGGAAATTTTTTTCTTAATTTTCTTTGGAATTTTACAAGAACGCAGTTTCTAACGGCACCTGATTCCGAGGCCCGGTGTGCCCGGAATCAATTTCCAAAGTTTGGATCGGGTACGTTCAGTGAACGGACGAGCGGGTTTTTCTAACTTTTGAACTGGTACTCAGAATCGAATTATGAGGGCACCGATGGAATCGCAGCACTTGTAATTTCTTAGAAACGCCTCTTCCAGAGTTGCGTTTTCACAGGTGTGGTTTTTAATTTTTGGGCTTAAAGTTAAGAAATAAAATAATTGTATGACAAACTTTATTTTATTTCACTTAAGCCACTTGGAAGCCACTTGAAGCCACTTAAAGCGGCTTAAGCTGAGTTGATGAGGATAGGGTGCTATTAAAAAATATCCTACCCTCTTGGTAGGATATTTGTGAGGTGGGACCCGCATGAGCCCCACCGTTTATTTTCCGCTAAGTAACGCACCCGCGAAAACCCGTCATTATGAAAGTCAACTGACGCGTTTTCTTAATTTCTTAACGCACCAATTAATTGGGCGGTTTTCTTCGTTGAATTAAATGGGCGGTTTATTCGTTGAAATTAATTCTATGAATTAATTTCATTCGTTTCTTAACCTGTTTGAAATCCGTTGGCGTAATAATAAAATAAGACCAACGCACGACATTTGGAAAAATGCTCGTTGAGAAGTTTTGACAAGTTTTGTGCCTTCACCCACCTTCGCGAAGAACGCGAAGAACGCCGTCACCCTCGGAGATTGACGACGCCCCATCTGAGACGTTCTTCCCCGCCCCGATCTCCGATCACCCACTCCTAGAGGTAAGAGATTTCAGATTTCATTTAAAAATCCTTTGTGGTTTTTAACAAAACATGGATTTAATTATTATTAATTAAATCTGTTGTTCTTGAATCTCAGAGTTCGTCGACGCGTCACTGTTTTCCGTGACGCGACGCCTATCCGCGACGACACAACACCCTTCCGCGACGCGACGATCGCTTCCTTCCGCGACGATCAACTCCGCGAAGAACGCGCGTGCGACGACTTGACGAGGTAGGGATTTTATTTTTGAAATACCTTTTTATTCCCGTAATCGTTTCTTTTAAAATAAAGAACCCGAATTCTTATGAACAATTTTATTTTATTAAAATTGTTTTTGGATATGTTGTTTTATCCTCCTGATTGATACCGTCTAACGCGGAGGGTGCGGGCCAAACGAACACGGCCCGACAAACCTCCGCCGTTCTTCGTTGTTGTGCGGATTTGGCGGGTGACGACAAAACGTAACGCAAGGGCGATTTGATGATTCCGCAGTGAAGAACGGGTCTCGGGAGGAGCATCGGCGTAGACAGGAAGGAAAACGGACCACCGGAGCAACTCTAGCGGCCCGCGGAAGTATCCAGCGGCGCGGGTCGCCGGCGCCCCGGCGCGCCGCCGGACAGGGCCGCCGCGGCTGAAGCCGCCGCGGCTGAAGCCGCAGCGGCGGCGGCCAGCGGACCCATGGCCGCGCGGGTCCGGCTCGCCCGCACGGGACGCGGAAGAAGCCGTGTCCGTTGTCTCCAGCGCGGCCCCTCGAGGGCCGCGACTTCCTCGTCCCGCGGGGGCGGCGCCCCGCGGCTGCCGCGCTCAGCCGCTCGGCCGTGCCGAGCCGGGCTGGTCTGACCGGCCGGGCCGCGCCCTAGCCGGACCGGACCTGGTCCATCCGAATCGGGTCGACCCGGTTCGGGTCCACCCGGTTCGAGTCGACCCGGTTCGGCCGACCCAGGGGGGGGGGGGGGGGGGGGTCGGCCCGGGCCCAGACCCCCCGTCTTCGGACCGTTTTCGGTATTTTGGCCATAACATGAGCTACGTGCCTCCGAATGACTCGCCGTCAGCGGCGATGCGATCCTTGGATCAAGACGGTCGTTTTGGTATATCACACTCATGGTTTCGGAAAACTATGGGTTCGCCGGGTTGGTTCGTACACGAAACCAACCGGGCCCTCGGAGCGGAAACACTCATATCTTGAGCTCCGGACGTCCGATTGACATGCCGTCGACTTTGGTGGATCCCTCTAAGTGAGACGGATCTTTTGGCTCACTCCGCCCGAGGTTTGGATGCAGGTGGAGTACGGTCGGGTTGGTTTGTTCACGAAACCAACCGGGCCCCTGGAATGAAAAAGCCAATAACTCACAGACCGGGCGTCCGATTGACGCGCCGTCTGTCTCGTTGCTTTCCTCTTAATGAGACGGAACTTTTGGCATACTTCGCCCGAGTTTTGGTTATAGTTGGATAGTGGCCGGTCTGGATTGTACCCGAAATTCAACCGGGCCCCTGGAACGGAAAAGCTGATATCTTTCAGACCAGACGTCCGTTTGACGAACCGTCAGTGGCGTTGGTGATCATGTTGAGTAACGGTCCCTATGAGTATACCCAATGGGAGTTCGGGGTAGAGTAGAGATACGGCCGGGTTGGTTCGCTCACGAAACCAACCGGGCCCCTGGGACGAAAAGGCTAATAACTCACAGGCCGGGCGTCCGATTGACGCGCCGTCTGTTGTGTTGAGACCCCTATGATGAGGCGGTCCTTTGAGATAACTATTCGTGGGACTTTGAGATACTTGGAGTATCGACCAGTAGATCGTGGAGCGGAACCTCCCAGAGATGAGCGTACGAAGTACGGAGACTGTGTAGCCGGTTGAGACCTGACGACTGCTTGACCGATCGACTCGGTGTGTTACGGATAGCCCAGTGGGGAGCACTTGGTTGTAGCGGCAGACCCACGACAGAGGTGCGCTTGGTTGTAGCGGCACAGGGGAGCACTTGGTTGTAGCGGTAGACCCACGACAGAGGTGCACTTGGTTGTAGCGGCACAGGGTAGCGCTTGGTTGTAGCGGCAGACCCACGACAGAGGTGCGCTTGGTTGTAGCGGCACAGGGGAGCGCATGGTTGTAGCGAAAGACCCACGACAGAGGTGCACTTGGTAGTAGTGTCACATGGGAGCGCTTGGTTGTAGCGGCAGACCCACGATAGAGGTGCGCTTGGTTGTAGTGGCACATGGGAGCGCTTGGTTGTAGCGGCAGACCCATGGTGGGAAGCGCTTGGTTGTAGCGGCAGACCCACAGTACTCGACAGGAGGAGTACCTCAGCAGTCTTAGGTCAGTGAGCAGTACCTTGGAGGCGTGACGGGACCACTTTACACTCCAGATACGGGGCTCTTCAGCAGTTACGGTTTCGATAACGAAAATCCTGGTTTGAGCTAAGACTTTTGACCTTGTGTTTCCTCATGTTTGAGATGGGATACTTGATAACTTAGGTATATGTATGGGAATATACCTGGGAAGTGGTTATCCGTTGTTTTCACAATCCTTGTGTTTCCTCAGGATTGAGATGGGTTACTTGATAACTTAGGTATATGTATGGGCATATACCTAAGTAGGGGTTATCTATTGAGATCTTCTTTGTGGTTATCCTTGTTGGTTTTAGTGAGACCTTGAGGGTCTCGGGGTCCCTATTGAGTATCGTTATACTCACCCCTGCACGGGCTATGCCCGCACCTCGTTGTGTTGGTTGCAGAAGATGGGCAGTGTTGACGGAGGCCGAGTGTTCGAGGACTGGACGGTACCCGGAGGTGGACTACACGACGAGTCAGTACCCGGAGGTGGACTACACGACGAGTCAGTACCCGGAGGTGGACTACACGACGAGTCAGTACCCAGAGGTGGACTACACGACGAGACGACACACGGAGGAGGTTGACGGGCGAGAGCGTTGAGGAGGCTATCTATTCCTACCCTTCAGGTAGGATTCGTGGTGGACGACCAGGAGCTGCGCCATCTGTACCTACCCTTCAGGTAGGATTCGACGAAGATGACCCAGGAGCAGCTTCCTTTCTTCCAGCTATTGTCTTTTTCTGTTGTACTTTGTTCAGTTGTAGTTGTACTTTCATTTGGATTTGTATTCTGGACCATTTACTTTTCATCACTTTCTCTTGTACTTAGTGTTTGCTTTCTCCTCTTGCTTACTCTGTGGTTCTTGTTGACTTTTATAAAGGCAATTCCTTCCGAGTTATCAGGATTTACGCCTTTGGTGCTAGTCGCTAGCCCCTGGCCTATGGAAGGCGGGCTTGGGGTAGTCACGACACGGGCCCCGAGGACAGGTCGTGACAAGTATGTACTCATAAACCCTTCATAATGGTTTGTAAAGAATATGAGAATTATCCTAAGGATATCCCCGGGAGTGTCGTAACCAAGAGTGCAGCAAGGCCCGTTGTCGTGCACCAGTTCCCGTTCGAGTCTAGATCAAATCGGTGTCTTCGGGTTTTACCCCTAGGTACATCTGTACCAGAGCTGCCTCTACTTTCTCGTATCCAGACAGGGATGTATTGCTCGGAAAACTCACAAAATCTCTATAATACCAAAATTATAGGAAGTTCTTCTATACTAATCCTCAAAGTTCATCTTAGGTCTTCGTTCTCTAATAAGAGTTTATCTAAATCTAGCTTCCAAGGTATGTACTAAAATTACTCTGATACAAAATGGAATGCCCTAACCCCAGTTACCCAGAGTCAGTGCATTATTACATAACATTGGCATGATCACAAGAAAGATAAAATATCGAAAGATCGATGAGTTTAGTATCCTTGGAAACGCTAGATACATTAATAAAGTTTTACATTACATCATAAAAATGAAAACTACAACAAAATATTCTCTACTGTCTACACTCTTATCCCCTCATACTATCCATGCAGTTCATTCATAATTTACTTCTTCACATCCTCGGAAAAATAAAACATATAAAAGGGGTGAGATCAAATGCCCAGTAAGGATAACAATATAGCGAAAACTTTCATAAATAATAATAAACATTTAAGGCAATGTATAACTAAAAAAAATCCTTCTAAACTTGAACTTAAACATAGTATAGAAAAAATAAAATTAAATAATGCCATTTACTTATTCACATGGATATTCTACTAATAGAATAATCACATGCATTATCAATAACCAGTTTTATAATGATGGAATGAATAATTCCAGACTATCACAACCACATAGCCAAGGCCTCGTGCCAAGACTAAAAATAAGATTTTTCCAAGGCCTTGTGCCAAGACACTAGTTTGTCTAATGAGACCTACAGATGCATCGAGGAGCTATAGCGGGCTCCACCCATCACATATTAAGTCCAATGCATTCCCATATGAAAAGGTTTAAACATAACATAAAAATTCGTATTAAAACTAGCATATGAAATGTAAATACTTCATCCATAAACCATGAATGGTATAAAAATAACACATCCACCATAAAACATATCACAAAACCTTCAATACAATATAGAAGTTTTGTATCATAATAAATCAACTTCAAATAAGCATAAAATCCATCAAAGGATGTTGACATAGATGAAATCAAAACTCTTTTTAGAGAAATATCTCTTTCTATTTTGAAATAATTTAAGAGTCATATATTTATAAAATAAAAAAATTTCTTTGAAAATATTCTTATAATCTAGTAAGGGAAGCTTTGACGATTTTATAACGGCAGAAAATACCCGCACCTACCGTATAAGTTAAAAAAACATTCTTACCTTAATTCTGTCAAAAAGGTTAAAAAGAACCTTGTTTGGAAAACAACGGAAGGATTCCTTTATAAAACTCCTATAAAAAGTCAAACAAAGGTATAAATGACTTTAACCCATATTCTAGTAAATAGTAAAAATGTTTTCAAATACATTTTTAAGAAACATGGATGTTGATGATAAAGAGATCCCAGTAGATTATTACGTATAAACAACCTTAGATAATGAAGAGATTGCGAAATAAACCCTTACCTTGTAATTTTCCTTGGTTGAGCGTATGTTAACCTTCTCTATAATGGTGAAATAATTTTTATTAAATTATACAAGAATCATATACATTAATATGATATCATATATGATCTTTTAATATTGATTTGTTAATAATATCTTAGTATTATCGTTGTTTCAGGTGTTAACTAACTCGTTTTCTTTTATATGTTTTGTTATGTAAGCCGTGTTTGTCATGGATAGGTTGTATCTTAATCATATCCAGAATTATATCAAGTCCTTAAACATCATTTTTACATCATCAAATGATAATTATACTTGAATTGATACGACAGAGAATGAATCACATTGCGTTCGTGGAGACGGTAGTCCGTACGTACGCACGAGCGACAATATCATTCTTTTGATATATAAATAATATATAATTGGATGGTATATCATATATAAAGAATCATTACCATGTTATATTTATTATTTACATGAGTTACACATCATTATTATACCCATCCAAATAATACTTTAATGAATAACAATTACACCACGACGTGGAGACGGTATGCCGTACGTACGCACATATGGTGACATGTTATTCAAAGGATGGATAGAATACTGAATATGGTTGTACCATATTTATAATAAAATCACAGTATATATAAGATACTGGATTTATTATTTTATAATGGTAATAACAAAGAAATAAGAAGTGGAAGAAGAAAGGAACTTGAAAAAGGGTGCTGAAATCATTACCTCTTCTTTGGGTTGTTTCTTTTGATTTGATCAAAAGGGATCCCTAGGATGGATTTCTGACTAAATGAAGGCCTCTAGGATGAAGTGATGGATTTTGGGAGAGTATTTGGGCAGGGTTAGGCCGAGCCAAATGGCTTTGAAGGTGTGAATTAGTGAGAAGTGGGAGTGCCCTTTTATAAGAGGGGTGAGGGGCACATTTGGAAAAGCTAAAAATGTTATTTTATAATAAATTTATATTCGGTTTCTAATGGCTCAAAATTGGATTATTTAAATTTTAAGGTGGGTATAGGTCGAAAAAAACTCAACCAATAGGATTTAGACATGTTTGGGTTACAATATTAACCTTATCTTTAAGTATTAACTCTTAGTTAATTAGTTTCACTTTTACAATGTCTTTTTGTATTTTTATATTATATGGTTAATAAACATACTATATACATCCAAGATACCCCCAAGTGGTCCATTAATGATACACCTATCATGATATAAGTCTCATGGCCGAAACTTCGTTTTTTAGGAATTGAATATCAATTAATAATATAATATGTTTTTTAAAAACTCTTTTATGTCAATTTTGACACTCTTTGGAAAATTGAATTTTTTGAAAATTATAGCAGAATGATTACTTCGTAAAAAGTTAAATAAATCATTCCTAACATGTCATATTAACCTAGAAAAGTTTTTTAATTCATAAAAAGTCTCAAATTATATTTATTTGGGTATTTATAATATCAATTATTTTAATTTTTCACTATTATGGTAATTACTGCATCATCATTGTGTCATAAATAAATAAAATTATTTAATGTCTAAAAATTATAAATAAAATACCATTATATAGGAAATATTTATATCTTTCTAATGAATGTTTAAAATCGAATTTATCTTATTTTTAACCCTATATTAAAAATGTTTTAGCAAATAAACCTTGATTTTAACTCTTTTAACTCTTCTTTGAATTAAATAATAATAAATGTCCTAATCTGATCCAAGTGGACCTAAATGATAATATTTTATTCCTATGGTTGTTTTTGGTCAAATTAAGATTATACAATAGAATTAGGACATGTGTTAGGGTAATATTAGTATCATTTTTACCCTTAATTACCCTATTTACTTTTAACCGTGGTAAATAAAAGTAAAAAGTTACTATTAATCAAAAAAATGAAAGTTTCCAGAAAAATACCAAAAATTAGGCCTAATCTATATTTGATATTATGAATTCAAAAATGATGTTTATTTTACCAAATTAATAGCATATCAGTTGCATTAATTAATATAAAAAAATTAATTCACGTCGTCAAAACAAATAGCGTGTTTTTAAGAGATAATAACTATCAAAAGATTGACACTTGTTTATATCTGGTTTAAATGTGAAATTACATCCAATGACCAAAATTATATTAAATGGTAAAAATATATTCTAAATATACTTTAAAACCAATCAAATTAATAATTTATCACTGTTAATTATTTCGATTAAAAAAGTTGTTTTTAATTAAAATTTACTAATTTTCACTATTCATCAAAATATGAACGTTATCCAAAAAGTACCAAAATTTTACCCTAAGCTAATTTCGATATTAAAAATCCAAAAATGAAGTCCATTTCGAAATACAAAATTTATAAAATTTCAAAAAGTAGGTATTACTATTCATAATGGCTACTTTGATTGGTTGTGGTGTGTTAGAATCTCGAAGTTGCGTACAATGCACGCCATTGCATTATTCAAAGGGAAACGTACCATGGAAGCTTGGGATGTTTCATTGTAAATTTTTTGATGTACCCATTCTAAAAAGTAAATTTATTTAGTCAAATTTAATATATAAAAGTTTAAAATATTGGAGATAAAAAGGGTTCACTATTAAAAGTTTGTAAAATTGCAATACTGAAAATGAATTTGTTCTTACATTATGTCTAAGAAACTCATAATATAGATTCTAAAATTATAAGGATTATATAAAGTTCAAAATTTAGTTAATACTATTCATAACCTCTTTTGAACGGCTTGTTTGGTAAGTCATGGTGCGCTTGAACTCAGTGTTGCATGTAGTGCAAGTTATTGAATTATTTTGAAGAAATAACACACTATGAAATCTTGGGGTGTTACATCCTTCTTATGTGTATTATCTAACAACTATTTACTTTATCAGCTCTCGGTATGATATCCGTAGTCTTTGGTGATTCATTTTCACTATATGATAGTTGGAGTTTTTTATCTTCCTCAACATTTAACTTTTCATCATCTGCGACCAAATCCTTCTGTTGAACCAATTCAGGGTTGTTTCTCACTTCATTTGATGCTTTGATTACTTATTCTTGACCATCTTCTTCTTTTTAAGGGGTTACAGGTTTATAATATTTGGCCTAAGAGGTCTGGATCGAAAATTTCTAAAAAGGACTCTCCTTCTCATGATAGTAATCAACTTTCCTTATCATATCATCAGTATCATCACTTCCTTTTCTTCTTCTACTTCCACTTAATCTTCCTTCACAATCTATTCTACTTCATCAGGATCCAAAATGCCCATTTTCTTTCCCGGATTCACTAGAAGTGATCCTTGAAAAAATGATACTGGTACCTGAATTTATCCAGATTATTTTTCAATGTCTCTTAGAATGTATTGAACTATTTCATCTTCAGAAAAATTCTACTTTTTCTTATTTGCTTTTTCTTGTTTTCAAACTCCTCAGCACCCTTAAGATCTAAATATTTTTCCCCAATAGGGTCCAAGACAAATATAAGATCTCCTTCTTTCATGTTCTTCTTATATTCTCTCCACATAGAAAATACTACATTAGGATAAGTCTTTTGATTCTTAGATTTTTGAGGTTCTGATTGGGTTTCTTAAACTAGAAGAGTTTTTTCTTTGGATTTTGGTTCTGGTTAATTTATCTTTCTCTGACCCTTCTTGAATGTCTCAGCTACTTCTGGCATCTTGGATAACACTTAGATCTCACTTTCCAAAAAGTCATAAAATCATTTGGACTTTATATTAATGTCATCCTTCAATTCTTAATAGAATATCACCACTCGAAAATATAATCTTGAAATTCCTTGGCTTAGAAGTGCATGGGATTTTAAAAAATTCTAAGAAAATAATTATGATATTTGAATGAATAGTTGGATAAATAATGATTTGTGATTTGAGGTTCCCATTATTGATATTCATAATTGTAATAAAGACATAATTTACAAAATTAATATTTCTATGGTTCTCGAGAAAATAAAAAATGTAGATATCACTTTTCTTCAAGGTATTCTTATCGCCCTTTTTCGGAATGAGAAATCCATTAACCCATAACTCAATAATCCATAAATTTGAAGAGAGATTAATAATCATTAGTGTATTTACCCAGGATAATCCAAGGTACTATATGGCCTTATAATTATTAAAACATTATGATATATCTTGTATCTTGTGGGTTCAGAAATCAGCTTCCCCCTCATACGGAATTCCAATTATATTGGCTTCCATACTGTAGGAAATGGAATAGGTTTTCCAATTACTCATAATAGAAAACTTATCACTCCCTCTATCATTATAGAAACATATAGTCTAATAAAATTCTACCAGCAACTCTGGACACATAGGATCTTGTACCATTGGTTAGGAAATACATATACTTTCCCATCCATTCAACTTGATATTCTTCAAAATAAGAGAATCATACTCAATGGAAAACAATGTATCTACTAACCACTTCCCGTGGATATGACATTCAACAATTTCTTTAACTGACCACATTTTTTCTTAGGGGAAGCTTCCAAAGCCATTTTTATTTGGACAGACTACTAAATTTGGAATAACCCTTATATTGATTGAATGTGCTTTGTCACACAAGAGCATGAAATTCGATATGAGACAACCATTAGAGAGGACATTATATAGGTTTTGAGGAAACAATTCATATTCCCAGATGATCCAATGGTTGAAACTAAAGAAAATTGATCTGATGGTTGAGATGAAAGCTAAAGAAGGATTATGTTAGGTTCTATCTTTTGAGGTTTTAAGGTAAAAAAATTGGATTTAAGGAATGTGAACATGAAACATTTTATTAAAGAAAGAAAAAATACCATCGAGAAAAAATAAATTTCCATAACCTATGTAAGGAAACAAACCTTCTGGATTGATGGAGAAATTTTCAATAATGAGGAAATTCTTCTTGAAGAACATTACATTTTGGAAACTTTTCTTAAAAAGGGAAATTTTATACTCCGAAATTTTGAGTTCCGGAATAAAATATGATTACAAAAAAAAATTTGATTACAAAAAATGTTGAATATGAAAAAAATTTGAATACGAAATTTTTTTATTACGGAATAATTTTGAATACGATTTTTTTTAATATAATAAATTTTGATTACGAATTTGTTTTTGAAGATGAATAAATTTGATTATGAAAAGTTTTGAGTACGATTTTTTTTAATATCATATAAAATATTCTCCCCATATGAAAATAAGTTTATTAATGTAAGGAGATAGGGTTTGAAAAAAGTTAATATGTAAGATTACCTTATAGGCATCATTCCTAACTTTTCATTAATGTAATAAAATCTATTGGAGGGTAACGATTTTGTAAAAATATCAGCAATTTGATCTTAGTTTCTGATAAACTGTTGAATGATATCTCCCTTTAGTGTGTGATCTCTAAAAAAGTGATTCTTAATATATATGTATTTTTCATGAGAGTGATGGGTATTCTTTTTCATAGAGAAATGGCATAAATTTGATCACACAATATCTATGTTTTTGTAAATTTATTCAATTGTTTGTGAGTGTGTGTTGTATCCACAATACTTGAGCAAAACAACTTCCAACAACTACATATTCAGATTTAGTTGTGGAGAGTGATACTGAGTATTGAATTTTTTAGGACCAAGAAAATAATTCTTCTCCAAATAAATGACTTTTTCTGGATGTACTTTTTCTATCCATTGTACATCCAAAAAAATTTGCATCCAAAAAATATTGTAAAAGAAAATCATTTCCAGAAGTATAAAAGAGTCTTAAATACATTATTCCCTTTAAATAGATAAAAATTATTTTCAATGCCTTTAAATGAGATTCTTTAGGAATGGATTGATATCATGCACATAAGAAAACTGAGAACATTATGTATGGAGAAACTATTTTCAATTATAGTAGACTAACTATCATACATCTAAATGATGTATGATATATTGGTTTTCTAGCCTCATCAAGATCAAGAGTATTTTAGGTTCCTATTGGAGTACTTATACTTTTAGTGTTGTCGTATCCATATTTTTTAAGAAGATAATTAATATATATGTTCAGATATGTAATTTCCTTCTTGTTTTTGTGAAATTTGAAAACCAAGAAAAATTGTTAATTCACCCATCACACTTATTTCAAACTCATATTTAAATATATAGAAAAATGAATAAGTTAATGATTGCTAAGTTGAAGCAAATATAATGTCATCAACATAAATTTGAACAATAATTTTTTTTCTTATTTTTCCTTATAAAAAGGGTTGGATCATCATTTCTCTTAACATAATTTGTTTTTATAAAAAATCTTATATGTTTATCATACCAGGATATAGGGACTTGTTTAAGTCCATATTAAGCATTTGTATGTTGGAAAAAATGTTCAGTATGATTTGTGTCTTCAAAAATAAGAAGGTTTTCAAAAAAAAATCCTTTGTAAAATATCTGTTAATGAATGCACATTTTACATCCATTTGAAAAAAATGTGAAAATAAAGAATGCTACAAAGGAATGTAAAATATGAATTGATTCATTTCTTACTACTGAAGCATAGTTTTTATCATGGTCTATCCTTCTTGTTGATTATAGCCTTTAGCTACTAATCTTTCTTTATTTCTTATAATGATTCTATTTTTATCGAAATTATTTCTAAAGACACATTTTAATTCATAAATAGTAGTTCCATTAGTTCTTTAAACCAAGGTACAAACATTGTTTATTTTCGAATTAATTTAGCTAATCTTGTAAATATTTTATCCAATCATCATCACTTAATGCATCATTAATGCTTTTTGTTCTAATTAGGAATGGAATGCTATATGTTATACTGAATTTCTTATGGAAATTATTGTCCATACATGATTATTTATATCACCAATGATACTATCACTAGGATTATTCTTAGGAAACATCTAATTTTGGTTTTATAAAACATGTTCATCAATATATGGTATGAAATTTTCTGGGGTAAATGCTTCAAAAATATTTTCTTGAACCATTTCCTTATCTTAAGGATCTTCTATAATTGTTTGAAAAACAAATTCTGAAAAAACATTCGAAGATGTGGGTTGAGGTTGTTTAAATGAAAAAAGTTCAGTTTCATCATATTTAACACATACTGTTTCTTCAACTATACAAGTATTTTTATTGAAAACTCTATAAGCCTTAGAAGTTGTGGAGTATCCTATGAAAATTCCTTCATTATATTTGGTTGTGAGTTTACGTAAATTATCATTAGTATTAATAATTAATACTTTCAATCAAAATACCATTATGTATGAATGTAATGGTTTTCTACTATTCTACATTTATTAAGGGGTTTTGTTAAGAAATGTTCTAATCAAAAGTCAATTTATAGTATAAAAAACAGTACATACATCTTCAACATAAAATTGGTTAGCTATAGAACACTCACTCAACAGGGTTCTAGTTATCTCTTAATGAATTTGATTTCTTATTTCAACAACACCATTCTGTTGAGGAGTTCTTGGAGATGAGAGTTTATGAGTAATGTCATTTTTAATACAAAAATTTTCAAAATCATAATTTTGAAATTCTCCTCCATGATCAATATGAATAGTTATCAAAGGAGGATTTTTCTCATTTTTTACATGGGTTATAAAATTATTTAAATAATTAAAATCATTATACTTCTTTGTTAGACAATAGTCCCACAGAAATCTAGTATAATCATCAACATTGAAAAATACTTATTATTTTCCTTTAATACTTCTAGTTTGTGTTGGATAGAAAAGATCAATATGCACTAACTGTAATGCCTTATATTCTGTGTCTTTGTTGATTGATTTAAAACATTATTTATGTTTCTTTATAAATTGAAATGGATCAAAAACATTTTAGGAATCAAATATAAGCTCTAGCAGATCATTAAAAAGTCTTTTATTCGAGTGTTTGTATAGGTTCCTAAGATTAAAGTGTCCTAATCATCTAATCCATAACCATGATTGATATTCCATTCCTATAAGGAAAGGTATTTCCTCCCTCCTAATGTCTTTTAATATTAGTGTGTATACATTTTCTTATATATGGGCAGAAATTATAAACACTTTCATGGAATTGTGTACTAATAATTTATCATTCCTAGAATTCACAAGGTAACCTTCATCACATAATTGACATATTCTAATGAGGTTGTGCTTATGACCATTAAAAAAATATAAATTTGAAATTAACATACTTCCATAAAGAACAATGTCACTTATACGAACGATTTCTCCCTGAGCATTATCTCTGAAAGTTACTTTTCTTCATTATGTCATGATAATATTTTCGAAGAAGTTATTGTTATGAGTCAAATGCTGGGAACATACTCTATCCATGTACATTGTATTTATTTTTGTACTATATTTATTTTCCTGAAAATAAAATTGTTATACTTTCAGAACCAAAACATTCATGAATCCATAAATTTCTGAAAGAAAAATTTTAAGAATCCATATTATCTTAGAAAAATAATCTTTATGGAAACCTAAATATTGGGTTTTCTTAAAGAACAATTTTTCTCCCAATGTCTACCACACTGACATTTAGTACAATATAGAGCACTTAGGCGAGGAAAATAGTTATTACTAAAAAATAATTTAGAATAGGTATAACCAAAACTAGAACGATTTCTTAAAGGACGAATCTGGAAATAAAACTTTTCAACGTTTTCCTTACCCGATTAAAAGTTTGAGAGACATTTCATTAACAAAAATATTTCAGACATTATTTTAATAACTAGGTTTTTATCCTCATGAACATTAATTTTAGAACTAGACTTATCCTTTATAACGATTTTCATAGAAATTGTATTTAGAAGAAACATAGAATGTTTTTCTTTCACAAAATTAACTTCCTTAATGTTATTTGAAATTATGTCAAAATGAAAAAAAATTGATCAATATCATTAAAAATATATGATAATTCATTAATTAAAATATAAATTCTATATTTTTCCTTTTCTAACATCTTTTTTATCTCACAATTTTAATTATCAATAAGTTTAGCAACTCTAGAAACTTCTTCAAATGAAATGAAGGTATTATCTACTGATAAAAAGGATTCATCATCTGAAAATTCATAATAATTATCATTATTATGATTTTCATTCTATGATACATTAGTTATAGATTCAGAATTTTTTTCCTTAGAAATTATAGAATGATATTCAATATGTATTTTGGCGGGTAGAACAATATTTTTCGGTTCAGATGATACAATCATTGAGGATTCATTTAGAAAGTCACCACCACTACCACTCCAGGTGTTTTTGGCTTTTAGGACTTTATTAGTTTTATCCTTGTAATTCTTCTTCTTATTTCTCTCAGTTTTCATTTCCTTCCTATCAATTTTCTTAAGAATATGAAAATATAGACTTATATACTCTGCTCTTTTGCATCACAACAAGTGACTTCTGAGACTTTGTTGTCCTCTCTTTCTTTTTTCTTATATATATACTGAAATTAATTATTTCTAAAAATATTTTTCGTCCTTTGAGTAGTATTAGCTATGACATTATCAGATTGTTCACTTCTACTAGATTTAGATAAAATAGTAACACTCTATGTAGTATATCTTGTTACCCTTTCCGGAGTCTTGACATTAGTAGTTGTAAAGGTTACACTTCCATTTCCATTTTCATTTTATTAATATCAGCATCTATTTTCATTATTATCTCAATTTTAATATGAGTTCAAAAATGCTCATCAATTGTAATTTGAGATACTTTCCTATTGTCAAAAATATATGTTCTCTTAGATTCCCACTCATTTTTCATAATATAAACAATCATTCCTACAAGAGATTCATCATCGAATCATTTTTCTCCCATAGATTGAAAACTATTGAAAATACTCATAAATCAATATTGAACATTAAAAACTTGTTCTCCATACAAAAATAAGAATCCATGATATTCAGCTCTTAAAAAGGTCTTCTGGTATCAATCTCTTTGAAAGTACCAAAATGAGTAACCTCAACTTTGTTCCAGATGCAGTTGGCAGCTTCACAAGAAATGTTTTTACTATATATTTTCCTGGTCATATAACACAACAACGTATTTCAGACCTTGTAATTTAGTTGATATTCAAACCTTTCTTGGTTGGTGAAGGTTTAAAATTCCTTATCAATAATCTTGTAATCTCTAGTGAGAATTAAAATCTTTTACACTTTGGTGTTAATAAAAAAGGTCTTATTTAGATCAACCCTATAGTCATAATAATTACCATCAAATATATGTGGTCTAATAAGATTTAGATTTTCAATCGAACCAACATCCAGTCCTTCCATTATCTAAGAAAAATAATTTTCAACAAAAACTTGTTAATAGAAAATGTTTGAAAACAAAGATATAAATCACTATGAAAAACATAAGCAAGAAAGGTTAAGAATGAAAATTTAGAACAAGGAAAACCTGGTCAAGAAAACTACTATTTAAATATAAGTATTTCAGAGACCTTCTCTGATACCAATTATTGTAACAAAATAATGATGTTGATTCTCAATTACAAGAGGGGGCAGAATTGTATGTTTAAAAACATTAATTGTTAACCATTAAAACTATGTTTAACAATGCTAAACCATGTAAATTCACATGACCTTTTTCAGTTTTATGGAACAAAATTGATAGGTTCCAGAAATATGGTTTCGAAAATGAATCTTAATAAAAGTTGAGAAGGAAATGATTCTACCTTAATGTGTATTGAATCATAGTTATCATAGTATAAAAATGTACAATAATGTATAATAAGGTAATAAATTCATTCTTTGTTAGAATGAAGTAGAAATAAACATGAAACAAAATAAGTAACAAGTATTAAATATTTTAACCCACAGAATACAGTATCAGAAAACATTGGATAAAGGTCCCTTGATTTTTACATTCATGAATGTCTATCTTATCCACACCAGTGTAAACCCTTGATAGGAATATTGGAATACATATTTCTATCCCCACTAGCCCTCAATCTTTAAGGTGGTCAGCACCCCCATATTAAAATCTCAAAAAGTCCTTGAACTTTATGTTAGTTGTATCCTCAACCATCTTATCCCCAGAAGCCCTAGATTATACTCAAAAAAAGTCGGTGTCACATGAAGTAATATGAACAATATGTTCAGTATGCATAAAGCATGACAATATCTCTCTCTTTAAATCACTTTAGCTGCATGCAATCACTATAATGATCGAAAAATATAGAGCTCATTCAAATGACCTCCTATTTAGAGGCACTTATCCAATAGTCAGATCCCTCCCTCAATGGTAATATTTTTCATTGAATTTCGAAGGGTCATATACCATTGACACTAAAAAATAGTTATTTAGAAACAGATTGCACAACATCATTTCATAACAAGTGTAAGGAAAAAAAATTCTTAAACAAATATATTTCTCAGATTCTAAGGAAACATATAATTTGGAGTCTGGAAAAATAAACATTCAGAGTCGACAAGACAAGGATATTTATATTCTGTTTTAAAAATAAATTTAGAACATGAATTTTAATAAATTCAGAGTCTGAATTCTGAGGAATTCAGAATCTCAATTCTAGGGAATTCAAACTCTGAATTAGGATGAATTCAATGTCTGAAATTTTTGGAATTTGAATTTTGAATTTTGAGGAATTAAGATACTGATTTCTGTGTAATTTGGTGTCTAAATTCATTGGAATTCAAAGTCTATTTTCATAAAATTTCAAAGTCTAAATTTTAGAGAATTTGGAACCTGAATTTCTGAGAAGTCAGTACCCGAATTTCAGAGAATTCAGAACCTGAATTTCAGAAATCTCATTACCTGAATTTTACAGAATTCAGAACCTAAATTTCAGAGAATTTGGAGTAAAAATTGCAGAGAATTTGATGACTAAATTTTAGAGAATTCAGAGTCGGAATATCATAGAATTTGGAATCTGAATTTTAGGGATTTAAGAAACTGAATTTCAGATAATTCAGATACTGAAAATAGAATACTCTATATCCAAGGATTTATAGGATTCCAATGTTCTATTATAATATTTTCCATTCTAGAATTTAAATAGTTCCATATGAAGAATTACATGGTAACAGGTGTCTAAATAAAACATATGGAGATGTAGTTGGATAGACCAAAATTATAGGCCTAGAACATATTTAAGAGAAACATGCAATTTTAATGAATATTCAGGCCCCTATTAATGCAAGACAATGACTGAAAAAGTGTTTTGTTTTAAAATAGAGAAAGGATTTGAACTTTCAAGTATAAGATAATGTTTTCTAAATGTATACTTCAAGAAGGGTGTTTTATGGTTTGGTAAGAAAGGGAAAGTAATCCCTAGGTTCATCAAATTGTTGGAAATTCATCAATAAATTGGAAATGTATCTTTCCATTTATAAATTCCTCTAAGTCTCTCTAATGCTCAAAATTTGTTCCATGTGTCGTTGTTAATGAAATAAATGCCAATTCATGCAGTCACCATGAAGAAATAGTTATGGAACCCGATTTTTCATACTATGAAGAGCCTATCATGATTAATCACACATGGAAGTAGGTATTGAGAAATTGGAAAAAAATTCTAGTAAAATTTATTTAGATAAACCATAAAAGGAAGGATGAAACATACGAAACTATGGAATTTATATAGAAGAACCATCCAGCTCTTTTTATCTAGATTTATACATTAAAATTTTCTTGGAAAAAACTCTTGATGGTAGGGAAAAAAATATAACACCCCAAACATTTTTTGGTAAGTTTCTATTAAATAATTTCAATTCATTATAGAGCCTATATTGAATAAAACATTGAGTCTCATTGAAACAACACATGGTGATTTAGGTGGTAGTCATAATATTTCCATTAAACATAAATTTTACACTTCTGTGTATTGAATTTCGAAAAATAAATAAAGACAGTTGCAATTAGGGTAACATTTGGAGTATGATAGAATATACATAATTTTAGATGAATAGAAATCTACCCTTATTAAGAGTAATTTACCCTTATTTACAGTAACATACCCTTATGAATAGTAATATGAATCTTATGAATGGTAACCATACCCATGAAAGTGTATATAAATTTATTCAACTTAAAAATTAAGGTGAATATTTAAATGTTAGTATTTTACAATTAAATGATGATTTTAATTTAATATTCAACTTCTCATATTTATAAAATTATTTTTGAATAATGGAGTTCATTTTTGTATTATAAATTTCGAAAAATGGTTTGGGTGATTTCTTGGGATTTTTCTGAAATACTAGATTTTTTTTCACAGTAAAATTTGATAATTTATGAAATATGCTATAAAAATGATTTTGTATATATTTCATGAGTCATGGATGATGAAAATAGAAATTAGATTGAAATCACATGAGTCTGTTATTATTATTTTTAACAATAATGAATTATATTCTTTATCTTGGTCAAAATAATAAAACAATGATTAAAATAATGTGAAAACACTAATAACCTACACTATATAAAACACCCCTCACCCCCTCTTCCGCTCACACCACTCAAGATATGATCCTTCCTTATGATATGAAAAATAATCATCCCAAGCCCTCCCCCCTCTTCCAAATCCTTTGTTTTTCACTAAATGTTAACAAACAATGGCCTTAAGGAGATTTTCAAGAATGAGTAGTCAAGAGGTGAACCAATCTTACTTTTTCTTTCAACTTATTTTACAAGTTCCATTATTTGGTTGCTCTATCCTCATGTCCCCCATCCAAATTCAATAATAATTCAAGTACCATACATGAACTGAAATTTTATTATTCTATAGAAATATTTCTTAATTATCTTTCTTTCCCCCCTTATCTTTTTTGAAAAATGAAAACATAGTTTGAGAGGTGTTAAATTATCACATTCAAGGAAGAGGGTTTTTAATTTTTTTTACATATTCAATTATGGAAATTAAAAAAATTATTATTGAACCAGATCATAATATATTTATTCACCTTATTTAATGTTATTTAATCATTACACACTCATAACATTAAATAACAATACAAAACAAGTTCATTATATAAAAAATAGCCATGTAAATTCATGTGTTTATCATTATGTTTTATCAAAAAAGTCATCCTTGTGGTGTAAAACAACAAATTATTGTAAGAACATTTATATCTATTTAATTTAAATAATAATATATATTAAAAACATTTATGTTTAACCACATTTAATACAATCATTCATTCATGAATACAAGTAAATTGATCATGAAACCCAAGGAAGAAAATGATTACAGAAAATAAAATTGAACCTCTTACACACATAAAGAAGGTATATAATAAAATTAATAAGGATATAATAAATCAATTATATTTATCTGTGGTCCTTTAATTATTTATTAATGAAGATAAATTTTATTATTCAGTTCCTTATTGTAAATCGATGAACATATTCAGACATATGGTAAGGGGTTTCTCATCTCACATTTATTTCCATGATATTTCCATTGTTCTCCACTTATTTATTGTATATGGTTTATGTTTACTACCATATGATATATAATATCCTGATTCTATTTATATTCAGGGTATTCAGTTATTCACAAGATAATTATTAACTTGATTGAATATAATGTTGTAAGGTACTTTGTTTCGATTTCCATTTCATTGTGATTTACATGGTATTGTGCACCGAATACATCCTATGTGGTGTTACTAATGCCCCATTGAGAGATTTTTTCATTTGAACTTCTAAATATATTATATATCCATATTTTGGTTTCATGGATATGAATATTTTTTAACCCATATACCCTTTTACATACAATTTTTATTTAGAATGTTGTTTTTACTATTGAAATATTGATCAATCTATATCCTATACTCTATACAAATTGTTAGAATGCATATGTTATGTTTATTAAATCCATGTATAAATATTATTTGGACTTGAAGTGATGGGTGGGGCCCTCTATAGACGAACAATTCATCGACATACCGTATGAGACAAGTATGTTGGTGAAAAACCCTTCATGTTTGTTTCTAATGTAGAATAAGATGGGTATCTACCAAAAGAATTATATTGTTTCAATGGTATAATATAATATTGTAACAAATACATGACATCTAATTAATAATCATTCTCTTTATACATTTTTAGTTCTTACAATCCATGAGGATTTCACTATGAAAATATCTATGGATGCAGTTTCATTTGATGTATATTAATGGAGTATGTTTTTCATTTGTTCACCATGACATATTGACTATTACTTTTTTATTATTATTCAATTATTGTTGATTAATTCATTCAATATTTTTAAACCTTACAGAGAATTTGAGCTCAACAATTTTTTTACCTTTATGTGGTTATGAAGGGTAGACCATTTACTAAGTTCTTGTGGATGTAGTTTATTAGATTATGGTATGTCTTGTATTTTGTTACCTCTTCGAATTTAATATGAGTTAAAGTTATGTATCTAGCTTCATCATGACTACTAAACTGATCATGCCATCAAAATTTTATTCCTTGTAATCATGATAATGTAATATGTAGTTACCATTCCTTGGGATTCTCTCATTGGGGAGTCAAACTAATGAATCTCATATTCAATATGATGAATAAATAATAATAACTTATCATTTATAAATCATTAAAATCAACAACTAAGGTATTAATAGATATGTAAAGGGATAGTTTTTTCCATTTTATGAATTATTGTCTGACTGGTTATTCTTCGAATTTTAATCCATAAAATCAAACAAATATTCTCTAGCATAGTATAAAAAAATATTCATTATGGCAAACAATAAAATACATTTGAAACAAAAATATTCTCAGCAATAACTACCAAGATTCAATATTAAGAATTGATGAATAAAACATTTCAAAATATGGAATAATAAATGTGAAAATTTACAATCATATTTTCATACAAATTCAATATAATCACCCATATATAAAAAGACATTCGAACCCTAACAATTATAAATTATTGATACTATATTATCTATCATATAAATTTCAATAGATATTCTATTCCTAGGGAAAATATTTTAAAAAATATAGCCATTCGAAATTCAGGAATCATAACTGACTATTTTCTCAAATGTATGTTTCCATATGAGAGTCCTATGAATTATTTTTATATAATTCTCATATTCCTATCACCTTTTATAGTTTACCATGATAAAATTAATATAACTCACAATGAATTTATATAGATAAACTATTCAACATGGACTATTGGATAAAAAAGTACAACATCTCATTAAAGTTGAAACAATTATTATCAATGATTTTTTCCATTGATTTACATCAGGAGTGATATGGCCATTATCTATAAAGATATAAAAACATTCTTTCCCCTTAAGAATTTTACAGGATTTTCTCTCAAAAATTATTATATTTTTATATGTTGAATACTTCTATTATTTTTATTTTTACAATTTATTTATACTTAGTGTTAGTCTTCCTTTTCATATGATAATCTTATTTTATGTTGTACGAAATAGATAATTCATATAGTATCTTAATGTTATGTGGTACCTTATTATAAAATGTTAAAAATTGATTTAGATATAGTTTCCCTTCAAAGTCTTGGATTTATTACATCATGAATATGATAAATCCTACTTTCCATACTATATACATAGTTTATAACCTACATTTCTAATCCATTTATGTTTTCATCATCATCAAAAATACATTCCTCTCCATTAGATATAAATTAAATATGCTTTAATCCAAATAACAGTATTCTACTCGAGGAAAATGTTTCTCAACTAATATAAAGTAAAATGTTTTCCATAAAATTAATTTAATCACCACCACCACTTTAGTATTCTGGATCAATTTCAAACATTTATCAGTATCTCCTTTTTCAAATACACTACAATAATAACAAGATCTATTTCATTAGTTTCTAAATATTGGAATTTATTTTCCTTTGACTAGAAACTTTAATTTACAAAAAATTTATTACTTATTTCATTAAATTATACAGTATTATATAACATAATGTTATCCAACATAAATGCATTATAAGATGGGAAAACGTGTTTCCTTATATGATAATGGTTATTTTTCATAATCGGTGTGATTTTACCCAATATTCAGATGATATAAATAGATCTAACAATAGCTGTAAAAAAGGTTCATTAGGGAAATCCCTACATTTAATATTATTATTGGTATGATTATCATTTCATTCCTAAGACACTATATTTAAACAATATTTTAAAAAAAAATTACATCACAATGTAATGAATTTTATTGAATGGATGTAAAATAAAAAATAATTATTCTCAAATATTCCATGTTATTACCTTAATTCTTATATTATCTATTATCTTCTATATTAGAAATCTCAAGGATCTAATTAAACTGCATTAGATAATAACTGATGAAAAACTAACTCCGTCCACTCAAATATGATTTTTCACTTTGTTACATTCTTAAGAGAATCTAGGGATAACAACATAAGGGACACAATAGCATTGTGTCCCGGGAGAGTAGAAATGTGCATGATTTTCCGAATAAATTGGAATAAATTTAGCATGAACAACATTATTTAATCCTTCAATATAATTAAAATATTCTTTCTTTATATCCTAGTTGATGGGAAAAATGAAAAATGTTGTTCTTTATTACTCAATGAGGATAATCATACAACAACAACTTTCATGAGTAAATAAGGAATTAACAATATGATTATGTGGATAATATATACTTATTCTATTTAATAAAAATCATGTTATTATATCTTTATCCAAGAAAAATATCAACCTAAAATTAAAATGGATAATAATATCTCAAATACAAACAATAGATATGCATATTTTTTACATTCAACATATTACCCTAATGGACTTAGTAAAGACATCATTAATTTAATAGTTAAGGCCTTAGATAATATAAATTCATACTGTGGGTTTATATACACCAATTACCCAACTAATATAGAAACCTATTTTGTATCATATTCACTGCTGAAGAATGAAGGAGATATATATAAATACACCCCACACATCATTTGAAAAAATGTAATTCATTCCACAAAAACTATTCCAAAAATATTATACATGGTCAAAACTTCATATGGATCGATATATATCTATTTTTTATAAAAAATAATGAAGATTAGTATTTCAATAGTAAATGAATTAAATTTAATATTATTATTATATTTTCTAACAAAATATATAGAAATGATATTCATTTAGGAAAATAATTAAATTACAAATATTTTAATTGCATAAAAAATATGGACATACGATCAACATTATAATGGGGAATGATACGAATCACAATCACACGAATGTTAATGATCTCAAAATATGCAATAATCCATGAACTAATAATTGATAATAGAAGACAATAAACTCATTAGGAATGATGGAATGAAATTAGTGAATGATTTTTTAGAACTATATAGTAAAGTGGATATGAAATATTTTAAATAACAATACTTAATTTTTTTAACTTTTTTGAAATATTTTAGTTAAAATTAAATTCTACAAATGCATTCATCTTATTTGATAATACTTATTATTTAATTAAATTATAATTATAAAATTTTGAATAATAATAAAAAATTAATTTCTTTGAAAAATATATTGAATATTCTAATGGAGATTAATTACTGAATAATGTTCATATATGTTGGAAAATACATTGATACCACATCTATTTAAATAAACATTCATTTCAAATATTTATAATAATTAAAAATTGATATGATCTGAAAACATTTCATAGATCTCATGTAATCCATTGTATTAAATGTTAAATGTAATAGAAATAAATAATTAAAAGTTATATAAGTATATATATATGCATAAATATATAAATTTTTGAAATATTAAAATTGAGGAATAATATTTCATTCCTAAAGAGGAAATGATTTCTTGTTTCATACGAACAATTCTTTCAGTCATTTTGGTCCAAATAGACTTAAAAGATGAAATAAAAAAATGGAAAATCATAAAATCATTATATAATAAGAGTAAATAATTTATAAATAGATATTAATTATATAATTCTACATATATTAATATAAAAATGAAAAATAAATAATTAGAGTATGATTGTAAAATAAATCATTATGAAATTTTAAATTTTTAAATAAATCCCCTTTAAAATAAAAAATTAATTTGAATAATTAATATCAATTAATAAATTTTAATTCATAGTATATTATACCAAATGAAATGTAAATGAACCATATAAAATAAATTTTTTTCTTAATAAAACATATTTTTCAATGGAGTGTAATAGAGATGAAAACCCTATACATGGACTTCTACATGGTTAGACATGTTATATCCCCTTGAATAATCCAATTAATTTTAATAAAATCATGATTTAAATAATATTTAATCAATATATAATTTCATATATATATTTTAGAATAATATGTAGTCCATTAATATTATATTTATTTCTGAGGTTATCAATTTTTTTTCTTATATCAATTTCTTCAAAATAACAATAGTATATTAACCATGGTTACTGGTGTAATTAATTGTTTCCATAATCATAAAAAATTTATTAATTCCATGAATAAACATATAATTCATTAGTATTTTTTTATAATTAAATACGCAAGGTGGTAATAGAAAAAGGATATAAATTGTTTATAGAGATGATAGACTAATTTTATACATAAGGATATTTTGATTTTCAAAATGGTTGGAAAGGAAATAAAGTATAAAATTATTAATTTTTATAAAAACAAATTTATATCACAAATATAATATATATTCATTAAATAATACCTTATGATCTAATATAAAAATTTGAAATGAAAAATGTATCACAAAACTTCATGGATGTGGTAGTACATAGGTACACATGACCACGACAATCAATTTCAAATAGATGGGTGTCTTAGTATGAAAATTAAGTATTATATATAAATAATCATAATTATTTCATAAATATTTATGAAATTTAATAATTCCATCTTATAACCAAAAAAATATATCCAATTATTAATCATATTATAAATCAATTCATAATGTTTTTAGTTCATACATACACATGTGCAATGTTTCTATTTTTAATATATTGAAATTGAAATAGATAATTGATGAAACCTTGATATAAAATAATCTATCTATGTTATATATAAATATTTATATTTTTTATGTATTATTATTATATTTTTGGGAGAAGAATATGAAGAAATATACTAGAGTAATCCCAGAAAAAACATACACCAATTCTTTTGATAAACTCTATTATCTTATGTATTAATTATTCCTTAAGTGTTCATTTTGGGAGAAGAGGACATATTTAATATTACTATGAACATTGTGAATGTATTTTTAAAGTAATTTATGTGATGTGTGGCGATAAATTTCTAAAGAAAAGGGTACAGTTGGTCCCAATGTAAATATGAGTTTGTTTATAAAGTACAAATATTATAAATATTAAGATATAATACATTTACTTGCATGGGAAATTCACTTAAAAAGGGTTGATATTAAATTATAGGGTTATATAAGGAGTAAATTATTTATAAAATAAGATTTTACATAGTTTTTTGTTTATTTTTACCCTTTTCCATTTAGTTTAACCATTTTTAAATGCTTTCATTAACCATGATGTTGCGAAATGTTTTTAACTAGATTACTTTTAATATTGTAAAAAAACCTAAGTTGAAAATATAAAATAATATTAATTTTTTTAATGAAAATATTAAATGTATTTCAACGGTTTTATTTTATAGAATTAGAATAAATTATTTTTAATATAAGTTACAAAAACCAATGAAAACACATTTTTAGAAAAATTTTGTTTTTGTGAAGAAATTATTTTTATACCAAAATAAAAAATTATATTAATTCATGGGTGACTATTTCATTTATATCAGATAAAATGAGACTTATTTGACATTATAAAAAAATAAAAAATCAATAACACTTTGTGAGTACTTGATTAACATAGAATGATCAAATATAAATTATTTTATTAATAACATTAATTAGATTTCCAAAATGCAAGACTACAATTTCTATAAAAACAATTATATAACTCATTTTTTTTATTATTTATTTAATATATATTTTTTTCTATATTTTTTCAAAAATGAATAATATTATTCAATACTATTTTACTATTGAAAAATTAACATTATTTGAATTGTTTTAATTTTTCCACTATCAAAAAGGAGTAAAATTTCCCTAAAAAATTCAAAAAATATTTTCTATGATAATTTTAATTTGGTAAAGTAAAAAAATGAAAACATTTTAATAAATTATTATTTTATTTTTGGTAGAATGAAATTTTAATATCATCACCAAATTAAAAAATATCTGTAATAAAATGTGATTTTAAATGATTTATAATTATTCATTGATATTTTTTGTCTATTAGATTCCATTTGAATATTATTTTCATTAATTATTGATCATACAACCAATAAATTTCCTAAAATGGAATATTAATTTTAATAAAAAATAACCCACTAATACCTTAATTGTTATGAACCTTATATTATTTAATTATTTTCAGGAAAAATGTAATTATTATTTCATAAAAATAATTAAATATAACTAGAAAAAATTATATGTATAAATATTTCAAAATGATAATAGTCTTATTAAATATCAATAATATAATTACATAATAGTAATAGTTATATTAAAATGTTAATATTGTTTAGTATATTATGGTTCGTTTATGATTTGTGATGTGTGTGTTATAATATTTCGTATATAGTATTCATAAACTAAAATATTTGGGTGGTATGTGAATTCATGAAAAAATTCAATTGAAAACAAACTATTCATCATTAATGGTTGAAAAACCATAAATCCCCTATGAAATCATATTACATCCATAAAAACATTAGAAACTATAGATTTATAATCTTGTAGAAAAATATTCATAAAATTTGTTCATTAGTTTATATCAAATATCATATTAACAAATTATCAGTTAATTTATTAGGGGTATCATACTCGGTTAACTCCCTCAAATTATCCCATGATAAAAGAATAATTTAACATTTAATTAGATAACTATATCAAGATCACACATCATCATTAGATATATCGTTTTCATCTATCATAATATATAATTTACACATTTTATTTCATGAAAAAAATAAATCATTCAAAATTTCTACATAAATTACATAAAAACTCATTTGAGATAATAATAATAATACCATTTATTTATCTTATAAAAAATGATGTAAATTTTAATTTCATCCTAAAAATATTTATAATATAAAATTACCAGATGAATAGGATGGTGTTGATGAAATGTAAAAAAATTACTTTGAAAAAATGTACCAAAAAAAACATGTTTATAAATTGATTACATGAATTCTTTTTGAATCCTTATTTAATGGTCCTATATGGTTTAATATAAATTTTTAAAGTCAGTTTTGGCACATTAAATGTAATTATTTAAATATTGTCCGTCAATATATATTTTGAGTTAATTTTTTTAATCATTTAAGATAATTTTTTAATGATAAAACAATTATAACATTAATAATAGTTTTATAGAATGAAAATTTAAGAATATTAATTAAAATGAAATTATAAAGAAATTAACTAAATTAAATGAATGATTACTTGAATTGATACGAATCTACATACACCATGCAAGCTAAAGAGCATGTACCCTAGCAGTACAGGCTCCTGCTTGGCATCCAAAAGACCCAAGATCAAATCCAGGTAGGGGTGATTTCCTGGGGTACTGTAGTAGGCACTATAGTAGAGGCGGAACTATAGCAGCAGCATCACTGTTTCAGTGGAGGGACTGTATCAGATATTGTAGTGGTGGCGGTACTGTAGAAGTTACTATAGCAGTACTGTTCACCGAGGGGTCCTTTGGGCCAAAAAATAGGCTTTCGAGCATTATATTTAGGCCACATGGCCTTGGGCCTTCGGGCTATGTAATGGGTCTCCCTTTACCCAGTCTTAAGAGGTTTTTGCATTAAATAATAAATTGAGGAAAAAAACATACACCATGGAAAAAATACATTTTTGAAAATGGAACTAGTCTAACAGAATGAAGGTTGATATTATAAATTTCATACCATAAGTCTGCTCTATCATTATATGTTCCCTAACTCTTTAATAATTAAATGAAATTATTAATAAATTTTTGAATTATGTTTGATATTAATAGAAATATCATTTTTCCTTTTATTTTATTTATTACCATGTTTTATTTAATAACATAACATGATAATCTTACTACTGTTTATTTGAGGTTATTCAGTATATAATTTTTTAAATATCCTTTACATGTTCACTGGTGTTAATGTGGTCACAGTTTTATCCTCTCAAAAATATTAAACATGTTGTTAATATATTTATTATACATTACATATAAATTGAAGGAAATCTATGTATCTGAATCATAAAAAAGAATCATATTATTTAATGGATGAAAAAATTCCACACATACACATGAGTGATGGTAATAATTTTATGATATATAAAAAATAGATAAAGGTTTAAATTTAGATAATAATAATAAAATATTTAATAAATATTTTTATTATGAAATATTTTATTAGTGCCATCCAGTTATAGATGAAATGAGAAAGGTATCTCTTCACTTTGTGTTGGTAGAACTCCACACATACTCGCATAAAACATTATCATTTTCTAATTTATTAATGCGCAATAAAATAGATAATACTTCATAGTAATAAAATAATATTATTTTAATAAATATCACATAATTTATTATATTATATTTTTATATCCATCCATTTGATGTGTCAATGAAAAAAACACTTCACTGCATAGAAGAGGCAACCGACAGATATGCGCTAATGATATTTTAATTTTGTATGGGATGGAAATGGAAATAATAAAGGGTTCCACATTAAACATATTAACATTTGATTATATATGAAAAAATTATTCTGTTATATTATAATGTTTAATATAGGAAAAAATGAGGTATAAAAATAAATAAACAATATATAACATGATTAAGAGTTATACCACTTTTATGGAAAACACTATTTCCCTTAAACCAAATTCATATTTAATCGTCCATTGGTGAGACTGACATCAATAAGACATATTGAGGAGTGTATTATAAATATTATTGTATATAATGGTCAACATATTAGGATAAATTTTGGTATATAAGTGAGGATATGTGGATCACTTATAAATGTTATGGGAGGTGCGCCATTGTATGTATTAATATGTATAAATATAATATATTTTCATTTTAAAAATCATTTTAATTCATCCGAACCCAATTTTGAATATATGATGATGGGGGTAAAAATAAACTAAAAAAATTGACTTTAATTATATTTTTTTGTTTTATCATGAATCATTATAAGTTTATTTTTACCCATTCAACCAAAATTTTCCTTTACCGTGGTGAAAAATTTTTATGAGGGAAATTAATTTAAAATATCATGAATAAAGGGTTATTAATTATGAAATTGGACATGATAATCTCAAATATTGAATCAAATAATTGAAATTTTATTTTAATGGTTTTATTAATTATTTATAATATATTTATGGCAAAATCACAAAAAAATGTTCTTAAAAAATCATTGAATAATAATTATTTTACAATAAAATTATCAAAATAAATTATTATCCTGACATTAATTGGATTATAATTATAACCATTCATATTATATTAAATTATAAAATCTTCCAAACTGAATGATATTTTCATACATAAGCATTAAATGAAATGATACTGAAATATATTAAAAATAATAAAATATAGATTCATTTCTAAATTGTCAACTGTGGGTTTCCAAATTTAAAATTATGTTTTTAATGCATTATTTAACTCGTTAATTTTATATTTTGTCAATATAGTAACATTGTGAATTTATATTCAAAGATTTCATGACTATTACTTCATATAAGTTAACATATTTGTAAAAATGTTATTTTTTAATATTCGTGAAAAAATAAATAATTTAAATAAATTATAAAAAATCCACCCATATAAATTTATAAAATTATTTAAATTTTATCAAAATATATTTATAAAATAATTCAAGTTATCTGTTTTGAAAAAAAAGTATTACATGAAATCATATTAGTTAAAATAAATATTAAATTTTCTATTTAAAAAACTATTTTTATCACTATGAGTAATAAAAATAATTAATATGAATAATTATAAATAATAATAAATAATATATACAATATTTAAATATTTTTTCTAAAAAACACCCAAAACTATTAGTTTTATAGACAATGTGATGGGAATTTTCTCCCAAAATGGTTGGGCACCAAAACTAGCCACTAAATTAACCTCCACCACAACCATTTAATTATTACAAAAACCAACTAGTGTAACAATATAGTTAATTTATCCTTAAATGAAATAAAATATTTAATATACCCCAAAACAACCCTATATCCACTTAAGAAACTTGTAACTCCTAGGAACATAATGTAATGTTCCAAGAATGACCGATCCAATACATTTATAGAGGGTATTCATTAAATAAGGATTTATCCTTTTGAGACCTAGGTATTAATACATAGTTATTTAATATTTTTAGATTCATTTTAAATAAATCATAATAACACATAGCATATGATGTTAATAGTTTAGTATATTTAGAGACTATAGACAAAATTGTCTAATTTGGATAATTATCTTCAACACCTCTGATAATAATCACACCCATTTACTACTATTAATATAAATACCTCATATAAAACCATTATCCATAACCTAGTGATTTTAAACATACAAATGGGTGAAATATGATTCCCAGTATGGTTTATAATTTTATAAATCAATGATAACATAATAATACCATGATAATATGTTTATGATAAAATGAAGATAAAAATTTAAATTCATACTAGCAAGTCGAAGGTCATAATGATGATATGTAACATAATGCATGTAAATTAATATGAAATGGATCGGAAATAAAATAAATGAATATAAGAAATGATAGCTAATCATGGGATGAAGACATGAAATTTTGTTATAAAAAAATCAATTAAAATAATTTCAATATTATTGAAGGATTATAGCCATGGTTTTCATATATGAATGGCTTCAATTCCCAAAACATTATAGTAGACAATTTTTACACCAATAACTATCCAATAAAATAATTTCTCTTACCTATCCTTATCAATTCTTTGTTCCAGTAATTTCTATCACCTGATATATAAATTGTTACCTAATGCATTAAAAGAAAAAATATTAACCACCCATCATTGGATATAACATAACACCCATACATCATTATAATGTAACAACAATTATATAATGAATATCATAATTATATACAACACAATATTATAAAACATTCATCTTTTAATTACCTAAGAAACACAATTTTTTTATAAAACTTTCATAATTTCATAACCTTTAGAAATGATACATGTTTTATAATAATTAAATAATTTAATCTTAGAAAAAAATACGGAAATATAAATTGGTTTCATAATAATTATCTCACGTTATAATCCATGAATGAAAAATGGATTAACTAAACATTTTTTCATCATAAAAAATCATTAATAAAAAGAATATGAATGTTATCCTTATGTAATATCTCTATTAAAAAATATACCTCAAAGGATACCATCGAATATGAAAATTTATATTGAAAGATTCATCACAAAGAAAATTTCCCATTTAAATATAATTTTATCTTAAAGTCAACATTGAAAACTAAAATTTTGAAAAAAATATGGAAAATTATTTTCTATTTAAATATACTTTGAAACATAAAATGTTATAATTAAAATTCACTTTAAAAATATCCATTGAAAAATTTACATTTTGTATTAAAAAGTCTTTTTAAATCATTAAAAAAATTTAATTATCCATTTCCTTGAAATTAACTCTGAAAATTTATAAAGGGGTATTCATGGAAATACTTATAATTATCGATGGAAATCATGATCATGTAATAAATGTTGAAATAAACATTACATTACCATTTTAATTAAATTAAAAATGTTAATTTTTTGTAAAATAACCGTAATATTACATTAAAAACATCCTGAAAAAATGAAAACATGGGTAAAAAATATAATGAATTAATTGAGTAATTATAAAATATTTTTAATTTTTTTATATAACACGATTTTAAAAGAAAAATGAATTTTTGAACGAAGAGTGAAATAAAGAAAATTATTCATAAAAACTTATTATGAACTGATCAGTACATATAGATGTACTGGTGAAGTTACAAATAGAATTATCATAAAATAACAATATGGTAAGAAAATTTATTATTTTCATAGATATGGATAATATTATTTTATTATTGAAAAAAAAATTATATCCAATCTCGATAAATGATGAAGTTGTCTATAAAAACCTTAATACATTTTTAGTATTTATATATAATCTATAAAAAATAGTAATGTGAAATAAAAAATAATAAAATTAGAATAAATTAATTCCTAATATAAAATTTCAATGGGGTTTTATATGCATCTCATAAAATAATGTAGGTGCATAACAAGAATGTAGGACCCCGGGACACCCTGAGAGGGGAGGGGTGAATCAGGGTGGCAACTTTTTCTTCTTTTAGTTGTGGATCTTGTTCCCACGTTGGTAGGAACTACTTAAACCTGTATGATGGATATGATCAGCAATTAAACATTCACATGCAGAGAGATGACACAGCTATTTTTACTTGGTTCACCACTAAGGGCTACGTCCAAGGAGCATACGCCGACAGGTTGTCGGTCGTACCTAAATACACTATGCTTTACTAGCTGTAGATTACAATGGTTCGGGTACAGTCACTCTGTCCCAGGCTCACTGCCTTTACAATTGTTCAGGGATAGCTCACTGCGATCCTCGGGTCACTCCCGTTGACTCCCCTTGGCTCACTGCCGTTGGTGAAGTCCCACTCAGTTTATAGACATGAAGGTATCTTCAATAAATGTGCATTGATGTTCTTTGTCTCCTGTTCAGCATGAGACTTTCCTTGCATCAGGGTTCAGAGTTGATGCTCTTTATAGTTCAACCTTTCTTCTTTAGTGCAATGATTGAATGCACTAGATCCCCTTGTCTTCGTTTTCCTGAATCACAATCACTTATGTGATTGCTCAATAAATGATGTTCATCTTACTCGGCATTCGTCAGAATCAATTCACCATGTATGCATGAGATCATGAATGTATCATTTAGATTTCTTCTTCAATCTCGCTTTGCACCGAAAGTATCAGGCAATCTTTAGCTCTTGTGCAGCTCCAGAAAGGCGGGCGTGCTTCAACAATATTTGGCTCTCCTTTTTAAGCCCGGCGCGCAAGTCTCCATCTGGCGCGCAAGTCTTAGGCGCGCAAGTATAACCTTGCGCGTAAGTGTCTCCAAAGCACCTGCGCGACTCTGCCTTCTTGAACTTCAAACCTGCGTGACTCACTTCCTTCCTTGCCCAAATCACCTGGGGCGCTCAACCATCAGTCGGCGCGCAACCTCTACTTGCGCGACCCAACTACCACTTGCGCGGTTCAACCACCTACGTGACGAGAGCTCGAACAATCTCAAAGTCTTGAGCTCCATAAGAAATGAGGAGGGGTGGTCCAGTATTTATAGGAAAACTGGACCCCCTGCGCGGCGGCGCGCAAGTCATCCATCGGCGCGCAAGTCTCGGCCCCTGCTAGGCACTTGCACGATCAACATCCAAACTTGCGCGAACATCTTGCCTTTTCCAAATTTGGATCTTCTGATCTCGAAAAACCATAGGCGCGCAAGTTATAATGCATTAAAGGCGTCAGCGCACAACTCTCTTCCCGACACATAATTCACCTGCGCGACCTCACCAAAACATGCACGGCCCTTATCCCTTTGTCATATTTTGATGCTCTGATCTTCAATAACATATGGCGCGCAAGTTTCCTATCCTCCAAGAGTATGGCGTGCAAGTTTCCACAACTCTTGATTAATGAAACATTGCCTAAGTGAGGATTGATGCCCTCCCTACCATATGCTTTGTATTTCTTGTCAATAAGGGGGAGAGAAAGTGAAATGAAAAGAAACGTTGATTTGGTGAGAAGATTCTCATTTTGACATTGACAGATTCATTTCAGAAGATGTATAAGGTATTGACAACAAAATACAAAGGGGGAGATTGTTGGAACCACTTTTTGTATAGGTTTGTATTTGTTTTCAATAGTTGTCAATGGAATATCGAAATGAAAGAGATCAAGAAGTACTCCAATAAAATGGTGGAATGGAAGCTCACAATGAAGTAGATCATGAAGTACTCCGACGAAGTAGAGGAGTAGTGATTCAGACGATTATTGTGCTGATCGTAAGTTCAAAGAACATGTGTCAAAGATGATACATTGTTTACAACAATGAAGAATGTGAGGAGTAATCCATCCAAGGATGATTAAAGCAGGATGGTGTTTTTGGATGAAGACCATGCAATTCCTCCTTATTGCATAAGAACCATGGGCTTTGATGAAGATCATGCAATTCCTCATTATTACATGAGAACAATGGGTTTTGATGAAGACCATGCAATTACTCATGATTGCGTGAGAACCATGCTAGAGACTTCTTGACGGATTGAATCACATGGTTTGCATGAAGTTGATCATGACGGTTGATAAAGGAGGCAATGTGCCAATGAGTTGACTTATGAAATGGTCATGCACATCACATTGTCTTTGAAGATGATGGTACTAAAGTTGTTCCTTCAAAGAATACATATCACAATAGTGGAGTTTGTGATAAACAAAAAGAGTTGCTAAAGGATACAGATCACCATGAAGAAGTGATGTTGAGGTGATCGTGCTTGTCGACAAAGCAAACAAACGACATACAAATTTGTTGACAAAGGAGATTCAATGGTGACATGTCGAGTTCAAGAGTTGTGGTCAACGATCTATGTTTGATTCAAGAACTTCGACAGAGGAATGGATGATCTGGAGGCGGTACAAAAAGAGCCGATACAAGGTGGCGCCATTTTCCAGTGTTTGCCAAATTTCAGGGCCTCAAAATCAACAAATGAAGAAGAGTGATTTTGGAAAAGGGACTTGCGCGCCATACTCCTAGAGGATAGGAAACTTGCGCGCCATATGTTATTGAAGATCAGAGCATCAAAATATGACAAAGGGATAAGGGCCGCGCATGTTTTGGTGAGGTCGCGCAGGTGAATTATGTGTCGGGAAGAGAGTTGCGCGCCGACGCATTGAATGCATTATAACTTGCGCGCCTATGGTTTTTCGAGATCAGAAGATCCAAATTTGGCAAAGGCAAGATGTTCGCGCAAGTTTGGATGTTGATCGCGCAAGTGCCTAGCAGGGGCCGAGACTTGCGCGCCGATGGATGACTTGCACGCCGCCGCGCAGGGGGTTTAGTTTGCCTATAAATACTGGACCACCCCTCCTCATTTATTACGGAGCTCAAGTCTTTGAGATTGTTCGATCTCTCGTCGCGCAGGTGGTTGAACCGCACAAGTGGTAGTTGGGTCGCGCAAGTAGAGGTTGCGCGCCGACTGATGGTTGAGCACCCCAGGTGATTTGGGCAAGGAAGGAAGTGAGTCGCGCAGGTTTGAAGTTCAATAAGGCAGAGTCACGCAGGTGCTTTGGAGACACTTGCGCGCTAGGTTATACTTGCGTGCCTAAGACTTGCGCGCCAGATGGAGACTTGCGCGCCGAGCTTAAAAAGGAGATCCAAATATTGTTGAAGCACGCCCGCCTTTCTGGAGCTGCACAAGAGCTAAAGATTGCCTGATACTTTCGGTGCAAAGCGAGATTGAAGAATAAATATAAATGATACATGCATGATCTCATGCATACATGGTGAATTGATTTTGACGAATTTTGAGTAAGCTGAACATCATTTATTGAGCATTCACATAAGTGATTGTGATTCAGGCAAACGAAGACAAGGGGATCTAGTGCATTCAGTCATTGCACTAAAGAAGAAAGGTTGAACTATAAAGAGCATCAACTCTGAACCCTGATGCAAGGAAAGTCTCATGCTGAACAGGAGACAAAGAACATCAATGCACATTTATTGAAGAGACCTTCACGTCTGTAAACTGAGTGGGACTTCACCAACGGCAGTGAGCCAGGGGGAGTCAACGGGAGTGACCCGAGGGACGCAGTGAGCTATCCCTGAACAATTGTAAAGGCAGTGAGCCTGGGACAAAGTGACTGTACCCGAACCATTGTAATCTACAGCTAGTAAAGCATAGTAGATTTAGGTACTACCGACAACCTGTTGGCGTATGCTCCTTGGATGTAGCCCTTAGTGGTGAACCAAGTAAAAATAGCTGTGTCATCTCTCTGCATGTGAATGTTTAATTGCTGATCATATCCATCATACAGGTTTAAGTAGTTCCTACCAACGTGGGAACAAGATCCACAACTAAAAGAAGAAAAAGTTTCCACCCTGATTCACCCCTCCCCTCTCAGGGTGTCCTGGGGTCCTACAAGTGGTATCAGAGCGAAAGGTTAACGTATGTTGGATATTCTCCAGTAATTCTATTGAGAAGAGGATTTGAGTTTCTTTCCTAGAGTCAACAATGAAGAGCAGTCTTGATAATGACGCAGTCATTTCTGGGCAGAAATCTATATCCACCAAGACTTTGACAAATAGGAAAAAGAAAGAGAAGAAGATGATGAAGAAGTCCCCCACATCCAAAGAAGATGTAGTGTCTTGTTCTCCATGCCATTCCAATAATTAAGAAACATTAGGCTCGGAAAGTATCAAGAAGGTGGCTCAGAACTCATCCAGAGGAAAGGATGATACCCCTAATTCAAGCTTTCAGGAAAAACTCAGAACATATCTACATGATATTCCAGAAGAAAGGGTTGCTATTATAGACGTGAAGGTCTCTTCAATAAATGTGCATTGATGTTCTTTGTCTCCTGTTCAGCATGAGACTTTCCTTGCATCAGGGTTCAGAGTTGATGATCTTTATAGTTCAACCTTTCTTCTTTAGTGCAATGACTTAATGCACTAGATCCCCTTGTCTTCATTTTCCTGAATCATAATCACTTATGTGATTGCTCAATAAATGATGTTCAGCTTACTCGGCATTCGTCAGAATCAATTCACCATGTATGCATGAGATCATGCATGTATCATTTAGATTTCTTCTTCAATCTTGCTTTGCACCGAAAGTATCAGGCAATCTTTAGCTCTTGTGCAGCTCCAGAAAGGCGGGCGTGCTTCAACAATATTTGGCTCTCCTTTTTAAGCCCGGCGCGCAAGTCTCCATATGGTGCGCAAGTCTTAGGCGCGCAAGTATAACCTGGTGCGCAAGTGTCTCCAAATCACCTGCGCGACTCTGCCTTCTTGAACTTCAAACCTGCGCGACTCACTTCCTTCCTTGCCCAAATCACCTGGGGCGCTCAACCATCTGTCGGCGCGCAACCTCTACATGCGCGACCCAACTACCACTTGCGCGGTTCAACCACCTACGCGACGAGAGCTCGAATAATCTCAAAGCCTTGAGCTCCGTAAGAAATGAGGAGGGGTGGTCCAGTATTTATAGGCAAACTGGACCCCCTGCGCGGCGGCGCGCAAGTCATCCATCGGCGCGCAAGTCTCGGCCCCTGCTAGGCACTTGCGCGATCAACATCCAAACTTGCGCGAACATCTTGCCTTTGCCAAATTTGGATCTTCTGATCTCGAAAAACCATAGGCGCGCAAGTTATAATGCATTCAAGGCGTCAACGCGCAACTCTCTTCCCGACACATAATTCACCTGCGCGACCTCACCAAAACATGCGCGGCCCTTATCCCTTTGTCATATTTTGATGCTCTGATCTTCAATAACATATGGAGCGCAAGTTTCCTATCCTCCAAGAGTATGGCGCGCAAGTCCCTTTGCCAAAATCACTCTTCTTCATTTGTTGATTTTGAGGCCCTGGAATTTGGCAAACACTGGAAAACGGCGCCACCTTGTATCTGCTCTTTTTGTACCGCCTCCAGATCATCCATTCCTCTGTCGAAGTTCTTGAATCAAACATAGATCGTTGACCACAACTCTTGAACTCGACATGTCACCATTGAATCTCCTTTGTCAACAAATTTTTATGTCATTTGTTTGCTTTGTCAACAAGCACGATCACCTCAACATCACTTCTTCATGGTGATCTGTATCCTTTAGCAACTCTTTTGCTTTTATCACAACCTCCACTATTGTGATATGTATTCTTTGAAGGAACAACTTTAGTACCATCATCTTCTATGACAATGTGATGTGCATGACCATTTCACAAGTCAACTCATTGGCACATTGCCTCCTTCATCAACCGTCATGATCAACTTCATGCAAACCATGTGATTCAATCCGTCAAGAAGTCTCTAGCATGGTTCTCACGCAATCATGAGTAATTGCATGGTCTTCATCAAAACCCATTGTTCTCATGCAATAATGAGGAATTGCATGATCTTCATCAAAGCCCATGGTTATTATGCAATAAGGAGGAATTGCATGGTCTTCATCCAAAAACACCATCCTACTTTAATCATCCTTGGATGGATTACTCCTCACATTCTTCATTGTTGTAAACAATGTATCATCTTTGACACATGTTCTTTGAACTTACGATCAGCACAACAATCGTCTGAATCACTACTCCTCTACTTCATCGGAGTACTTCATGATCTACTTCATTGTGAGCTTCCATTCCACCATTTTATTGGATTACTTCTTGATCTCTTTCATTTTGATATTCCATTGACAACTATTGACAACAAATACAAACCTATACACAAAGTGGTTCCAACAAAGAACATATGACTCAAAGAATGCATATTGAGACAAATATCCTTTACCACATTGATAAATATTTAATAGTGAAACCCATGAATGAAATACACTAAAATTAATATTTTAATACCACAATATAGTATGATAATTATCATAATATAAATTCATTAAAATTTTATAATCCAAAAAATAGGTTTGGAATATGGATGTGTCTCATAGAATAAAATTGCAAGACAAAAATACCATACCACTAATGTTATTTTTTGAATTGTAATAAAGAATAGATAATAACGACAAAAAAATTAATAAATATCATCAAATTATGGTGATTAATCATTTAACAAATATTAGGTTTAGTATATACCCCCCATATAAAAAATAAGTACTGAATTTTCATATCTCTCTTGGAAATAAAAAAATGACTAGAAATCCCATAAATTACATCACAATTTTCGTATTACACATTTGATCCACTTGTATAATAAATATTTGTTTATCATAAATACATTATATAAAAATAATTATCTATACCAACCATATATTATTTTCTAATAACAATTTATTAGCTGTTTGAAAAATATTCCCTTCTAAAATCATGGTCCAAGTAATAACTACTTTGTTTTTTGTACATGTTTTGATTTTTCAAAATCATACTTCTAAATTATAACATGGTTAAAAAATTTAATGAATAATAATCATGAAATAATTATCATATTTGTAAAAATTGATCCATTTAATACCATTCATGACATATGGGTTTGAGAAAAAATGTTTGTTATAGTCAAGGAAAAGGTTGGTGTTACTTAAACATGTGTAACAATTCAATTTTTTATTTATCATTATGGAATGGAGTTAAATAATATTTTTCTTTAAAATATGATGCAAATATTATATAATTTATTTAAATATTCTTATTTTTATCATACATACGGTATGGTTATGAAAATATATAATCACATCGATTTAAAAAGGCGATAGTCCACATTGGTTATTGAACGAAGTTATCATCTTTTAGCCACTAATGTCATTTAATAGAAAATGATATATTATATTTAATTAATGAATACAATTCTTGAATATAGTTATAATTTAATTAATATGATACATATTTATTAATTTTTATCTTTTTTATTTTCCTTGTAAAATGTTTGGGAAAATGAATCACATCGCTCCTCGAAGCAGTAGTCCCACGTACACCTGAATGATGTTACTATATATTCTAGAAAAATAAATTTAAAACATTATATATGATATAATGGCCCCATTTGTATAAATATGGTAAACGTATAATATATAAACTAAATCAATCATTACACCAAACTGCGTGAGGTGCTAATAGAAAAACTAATGAATTGGTTCTTGAGGTGGTAGATCGATGTACACAATAATGACAACGTTAAAACCCTTTTGAGTGAGATAGAAATATTTATATCATCAAAAAAACAAAAATATCATTTTATTTGGACGTTATTAACATTTTATATTTGTTTTCTTTAATGACAATTTATATAGGTGGAGGAAGAAATATAATGAAAATGCTTGTTGAAAATTTAACTTCATTTTCAAGTATCCTCCTATGGTTAGCAGAAAAATCATTATTATGATAAAATGATTCCACAAAAAGTATTAATTATTAAGAGGAAGTATTTTGGTAAGTGATTTATATTGGTAATTTCTGAATAAAAGTGGTTTCAATGTGTGAATATAATATTAGATGGGATATCATTTTATAAGTGAGGGGAGAGGCACACACATACTTTTTAAAAAATTAAGAGGTGTAACCACATTTTTACATTAAAAAATCATATATTATTGATTTAACTTTATGATTAAACATTAATATATGTATATATATCCATAAAATATATTATAGGAAACACTTTATATCATTTGAACCCTTATATTTTTAGTTTATCCACAATTAAACCTTTTTTACATTAATAGAAATATATATTTTTTACTACTTTTACAATTAAAAACAGTAACAAATTTATTTGAACTGATTAGATACTATTAATGATTATTATTTTAAATATTTACTCCATTTTTTAAAATTCCATTAAAAAAATGGGAAATATTTAATTTTATATTGATTTGTAACGAACCAACACAGATGTACCCTGAACCTATCACTCAAGCCGGTCTGCGACATGGCCTGAAGGGAGTTTCGGATCCCCCTGGGCTAGAAACTATTGCTGGGAATCAAAACCCAATCTCTGAGAATGATTTGGCTAAAAACGATAAATAAATAACCAAGAATAAACAGAATAATAAAACTGGACTATAGCAGCTGAAAATAAACAATGGGGACAACTCAACATACCTCCAGGTGACCTTCCAGGTCATCTCCCAATGAAAGGCCAACCATGATCCAATAATGTGAAACTCAGCCAAGAAAACCTAAGAAAAAGAAAACCTTCAATAAAATGATAAATATAGGCGTGAGAATTAAAATTCTCAGTAGGGTTTCCATGATAAACCATGAAAATCAACGTATCCTTTCCCGAAACAATACCTTAAACCATGTTTGAAATATAGTTATAAATGTAGGTTTTCCCTATTTTAATAAATCAACATCATTTACACATTTTAAAAACCCAATGCACTCCACATGATATTTCTGGAAAAAAATTATAATTTTTCCTTAAAAATCCAAACAAGGAAAACAAGGAAGTTCTAAAAGAAATTGGTGAAATTATAAGCTGAAAAAACCAGTCTAGTTGAAAGTAAACAATAAAAGAAAATTAAAACCATTGGTTTTCCATGAAATCCCAAGAGGACCCCTAGACCTACTCGGTTACACATCCACCTATCAGTGTAAGGTGATGCTCTTATGTCTATAACCAACTGGCCACCCTAAATTGACCAATCAAGCATCAAAGCCCACCTAGCCTAACAACAAATCCAGGGGGTACCAACCCATCTAATTAGGGTTGATCGATAACCATCAATAGATCATATAAAAAACACCAAAAAACACATGGTGGTTATATTAATTCTGTGTTTTTAGGAAGTCCCACGCCCGCGTGACTCATCTAACAAAACATGACTTCCCCATACACAGAAGCTTCCTATTCATTCACCTGTAAAGGGTTTCCATATATAAGAGATCCCCCAAATACACATTAAATCATTCCAAATTAATAAAGTGCCAACTAGTCTGTGACACCATTTCACTTTTAAACCATTTTATAAAATTTTCAAATATTTCAATCAGTAATACACATTCACTAAAACCCAATATCCTCTTAATGTTAGTACCCACACTTCCCTTGGGTCAAAAGTTCCAAACGAGCACTTGAGTTCTAAAATGAACACCAAATAATTTTTCCAATACTAAACGAGCCATTACCATTTTCAAACTCATGTAAAAACACATTTCAAAGGTAAAAGACAATGCATTAAATAAAAAATTGTTTAAGAAGCAAAAAACATTACATTAAAACCACAAACCATTGTATTATAATCACAGTACCTTTTCCAAACATTTCAATAGAAACAACAAGGCTGTCAACCAGGTACACACTTTTTAAACACAATAGTTTCACAAAAATCATACAAACATAATCATTTCAGTTGAAGGTACCAAATGAGTAGTCACATTACATATACAATAAAAACACTTATTTGAAAACACAGGAGTTTCTAATCGAACTATTATCATCACATAGCCAGAACATTACACAGAATATCACGCAAAACCACCTTTTTATTTTCTATTTCAAATAGTTCTTTAAAAATATCATAAAAAGATGAAACAATCAATAAAAAAATTTATAAACATCCCAAATAATTTATAAGAAATTTTATAATGAACCAATCAATTTATTAAAAATATTTATACAAAGAAGAAACAATTTATAATCAAATCAATAAATAGACTGACTAAATATTAAAGAATCCATTCAAAACATAGACACTTTCACAACTAATTGAAGAGTATATCGAATGTGTGTGTCATAATTAAGACATCATCAAACAAAATTTTAAATCCAACAAACACATTTTCCAAAAGCCCACTTAAATATAAAAATATATATTACTTCAAAAAAATTTATATCAATGCCGAAAAACATGAAAACACTATAGAATGTTATTGAAGTACATTGAGATAGTGAGAACTAAGTCAAAAAATTAATGAAAAACAATCAAACATTAATTATAATTAATTGGAATGGGAAATGTGGGTTCACCTTCCTTAATGGCGTGTTCTCGCGACATAACTCTGATGGAAGGTATAACAATCCCTCACAGACTAACCGCACATGCTGAACAATGATAAAAACATATGATATACAACCTGCAACTGAATTAGGATTGAGACAAAATAAATAGAGACGTGAAAGGTGAATGGAATAGAAAAATTAAAAATACCATATTATAGGGGTTTGGCCGGTGCCGAAAATGGAGGTTGGACGGAGGTGTGTAGTGAGGTGAGAGCGAGGCCTAGGTGCGGTAAGGCTGGTGTGGAAAGCTGGTTCAAGGAGGAGGCCTGGTCGGAGCTCCGGTAGGGAGATGAAGTGGTGGATAGATGGAATGCCATAGGACCAGAGTGGGAATCCAATAAGGAAGGGAGACACTCATTCCGAGTGGGAGATGGTGAAGGCCGAGTGTCGGAGCGTGGAGGATGGATCGGCAAGAGGTCTGAAGTGGAGGCTGAGAGGGCAGCGTGAGGGAGAGCTGGCCAGGCAGGTGAGGCTGGATGGAGAGGTGGTTGCAGCCGAAGTAGAGAGAAATCCTACCAAAGTGAGCGTGGAGGGCCGAAGGTTCCAGGTGATGGTGGAAGAGACCTACTGTAGGCGAGAGGGGCAGGTTTATGCATGAAGGGGCCACTGGTCATGGCCTGGAGCCTACTGGTTGAAGGTAGAGGGGGCAGATAGCTAGACTGGGAGTGTGGTGGTTGATATTAGAAGGGGTGTGGCAAGACTGCCTGTTGGAGTGCAGAATGCTAGAAAGATTGTTGGGGTCTGAGCATGGAGGTCGGGAGGTGAAGCGGGTAGTTGAAGGCGGTGTTATGGTGAGGCCAGATGCATGGGTGAGTGGATGGGGGCATCACCACAAAAGAATGGTGCCTTACACCACTGCTGGAAAGAGAAGCTGAGGAGGGGCATGACCAGGAGGGGAAGAGGATGAGGAGTGCAGGGCATCATATCGTGAAAGAGAGGGGGTGGGGGTGTCATGGGTATGCCTTACACAGAGGCATGGAAAAGGGGGTTCCAGCTGCAAAATTATGGTTTCTTAGTTTTTTTCATTTTTTTCTATTATAGTGTAATAATAATAATAATAATAACAACACCAAAAATGATTAAAATAAAAATAAAAACAATATAAAATAATGATAATAAAAATAATAACAATAACAATAATAATAATAATAATAATCAAATAATAATTTTAATCTAAATAATAACAATAACAATAAAATTAAAATTTAATAATAATTATATTAATAGAAAATTTTAAATAATAAAAATATTTTTAGCCTTTCTTAATAATAAAATTATTATATACACCATATTTTAATTATTATAATTAAATTTTAAAAAATTTATTTATTTCATTTCTGTAAAACATTATTTATTTTGAATGATGCATGAATGACACCAGAACCGATCTTGTGGCTACAGCCCACCGTGCGGTGACTGCGTATGGGTCCGAAAGACCGTAAAAATATTATACGAAGAATTTTTTTTGACATGCGTGCAACTCAAGTCTCGATGAGTGAATCAAAAGCCAAGAAAATTTAAAATATAACTAAACATAAAATTTGGGGAGTGACGTGATCCCACAATCAATATGTGAAAAAGGAATCAACTAAAAAATGATAAAAATATTACAACATTTTCATATAAAATTTTAATACGAAACTGATTCCAATTACATAAATTTGATTAATTAATATATAATTTAATTTAATTTAACATAAAATAAATTTAAATATAATTTATATTACAATTAATTTTATTAAAAATTGTGTTTTCATTTAAAATTTAGTATTTTTTCAATATTCATAAAAAAATTATTCTTTCCTGAATATTGAAAAATATTAACCCTATGCTAATAATGAAACAATTATTTAAAATATCAAGTTAATTTTTTCTAAATATATTTCTTTAATATTTTCGAAAATTAATTTTAATAAAAGTGAGTTAATATGTGATTAACTATATTTAGAAATATACTAATTTTATGCGTAAAATCGAATGTAATCAAATAACATATTTAGAATACACTTAAGATGATTTTTATAAATTTCAATGAATATATAATTTCAAAATTTAATTATAATAATTCAAGAAGACTTTGTTGTTAAATTTATTGAATTCAAGTTTCATTGTATGGATTAATTTATTTTTTAGAATAAATGGTATCCATTATTATTAAATGATTTATTTCATTTATTTTTAAATTAATTGGTAACATAAAAATTTGATATATATTTATATTTAAACCATATATTTCAAAACTTATTTAATAATATTTATACCCACTATTTCATTGTCATGGTGATAAATATATTATATAATATTTTAATAATATGTCATAGATTATTTAAATTCAATGATTTGTGTAATGAATGCTAAACTCAGTGTTGTGCGTAATGAAATATGTCAAAAAAAATATGAAATAAAATATTTCTAAAAAATTTATGGTGTTACAGCTTCTATTATTTGATACCATATAAAGAAGGTATACTGTTTATTTTAATTAGTTATTTTATTAAATTCAAAATTTATTGTATTTGTAAAATTAGAAATTAAATCAATGGTTCAAAATTATTTATTAATATGTGATGAAATAATGTGGGAATGTATGGTAATTACCTAATGAATATATTTTATTAATATCTTATTATATGATATAGGCTATCTTATACGTCCAAAGACTTGTCATGATATAAGTAAATCATATACATGATTTGAATCACATTTATATTTCTTCTTATGATAGAGGATGTATCCTTAAATATGATATACATTTTTTGAGAATATCAATCGATCTCCCAACTCAACTGATATCCCATAATTTATTTTTTTAAAAACAATCTAAATTCATTATTAATCAGTCCAAAAAACGTTTGGAAAACATTTATCAAAATATATTTATTTTACCACATAATCATCAGCTAAAAAATAATACACATCAAAAGTACTAACATTGTAAGTAAAACGACTCAGGTTTTTCCAAAATTTAATTTTGAGTTAAAATTTGAATTTTTTAAATATTCATATTATAATGGACTAAATTTTCATTTCCCCCTATTATATTACCTCGAATAAAATTTCTAAAAATAATATAGGTCCAAAATATACGTTTTTACCATATAAATTTATTTTTTTGGAATTCCAAACCATTCAAAATTTCAACGAATAATTTAGAATTAATATTTAATGATTATTTATTAATTTAAATGATAACATCAATTTGAATATATATGGATCCTTCTTCATATGATGGAATGTGAAAAGGGATATGGATATTGGGAATGAGATATAGGGAATAAGGGAGCTGTTTTACAGAGCTCGGGAGAATCCAAATAATTTTGTGATTAACATGGATCACAAATATTGGACAATATTTGGATTATTCAACAAAAGCTATAATGATTTTCTATTTATATATCCATTTATTTATCATTTTCATGATTAAAATTGATTTTATGAATTATAATGTCACATATTTGGTTAATATATATATTTTTCAAAAAAACAAATGTTTCTAGCAATTTGAGGGTTTTCTGTTTGACATTTTCAGACAACATGACTTTTATTTCCGGAACATATGTCATGTGTTCTTAATATTCAGGGATGATGATATTTTTAGAAGTAAATTCTATTTATGGGGAATAATTTTATATATATATTAAATGTTCCATGTGGCTGATTACTTGGCCAAACATCTCATATAGGGGCCTGTGGTCTTGTAAAGTACAACAACAATTCACATACGGGTCACATGATGAGTAGAATTACAAGATAAAGATTTATAAATGGTAAGTCCATCTGAGGTACATGGGTCGGTACCCTATTTTTGTAATATTTACACTACATGTATTTCAGTCCATGTACATGGGCATGGACTTTCCATGTCTGGATAAGGTACCCACCGATGTAGGGATTTGGGAGTATACATCTTGTACTGAGTATACACACTATATATGGCCCCATTGATACAATTTTATGTTTTTTAATATCATTACACACCATTAAATAGATTAGACTCATTAAAATTCCATTTTGAGTACAGTTCTTTATAGATCACAACGGGGAAACCCTATTGGTGATTTCATGAATTTTATGTGGTTCTTCTGGTGTTTTATTAAATGGATAGGTGTTTCCATTTGTAATTTAATCCAATTGTCTCCTGATAGTGACACCCATTGATATGATATGAGCAATTATCTATCTCATATGAATAATTCTTATTTTTTGTTCCCCTTGAGGATGTATACCTTGTGAGATTTTCATTTCTGGCCTAGGAGGACATTAGGTATGTTGTCTCCGAGGATCACTTATACGATGACAATATTTATGTATCGAACTAGATGAACCCATGTTATATGACTATATATTTAAAATTATATGAGAGCACCATGTGGCATAAATTTATTCACATGATGACCTAGTTAATCCCGTATATGATTCATTAACATGTATATAATTCTGAGGATCCCATGTAGGATACCCTAGAATCTTACAATACTATAGTGGGTCACATGAAGGATTACTTGTTCCTATGTATTATTATGCGGATACCACAATAGAGGTTAGTATTTAAGTACTATTACTCTATCTCATATAGGAATCCTCCTTTTACCTTAACTAGTAAGGATACAATGTAGGATTCCCCTATTTTTTTATGAATTTAGGGATCTAGTGGGTGCCTCGGTGTTTGATCAACCATAAGCTACAACGTCTTGTTTGGGTAAAGATAGTAGTTTATTATCACATAACCAATGAAAGTAATTTAAAATGTGAAGATATGATAGTAGTGGTGTGGTTAGGAATTCATCCCACCCACCCCTTATTTATAAATTTATTTGATTACTACTGATGCATTGATGATCACTAGATGTGATTTCATCATTGTTGTTGATGAACTTGACATGGTGATATGTATATATTTAGGATTCAGAGATGTAATTAATGGGATACACTATATTCTTTCATTATTGTAATCATACCTTCTACCCATGACCTAGCATTTAATCTCTTTTAAGTATATTATTGGATACTGAAATGTTTATCCTGGGATGTTAATTTTTCAATTATGTAATGGGATGTTATTCAAATAACTTTTGATGATGTTCTGTGTCATTCCACTAACATTTATTTTTGAATAATGAGGATGATACCACTCATATTGACTTCTTGTTTAAGGAGGATGATCATGATCTCCCCAATCTTTGTTTTGAGTCACTATGATTATAATATATATGCATGGTGTCCCTAATACTGATACTCAAGGATGATAACAGTCTCATGAGTAATGGGAATGATTATTCTCTCCCGGGTCAATTGCAAGATTGTGACGGTTGGAAATACATTATATGACATTGTTATATATATATATATATATATATATATATATATATATTATTTTTTATGATTATTTTATCCATAGTTATATTGATGATTATTTTCTCCTTCCTTTGAGAAATTGTGGGTTGTGAATGACATCTAACCAGTTATCTCCCCTTATGCATTGCCCAAGGGTCTAACCCTTGGGGATTACATGAGTCATAATTTCGTTGCCTATTATAGACTAGGACCTAGGCCTCAGACATTAGGTTAGATTAACAAGGTATGAGTTTCATGAAACCTTGATAAAAAATTGTTTTTGGAATTTCTCATTGTTATATGGAATGCATAATTTCACTGATTCACGGTGAGTATGGTTGAACCCACAGTTGTTAAATGTATCCCCCTATAGTTACATATATAGCTAAGAGAAATTTATGGCACTAGAATTTGAATTTAATTGTTATTTTGTTTATGTAATCTGTGATCAACATAAATACTCAAAGATTGAGTGACACGATATCCATCTCAATTCTATTTTCATAGGATTTCAACACGATCGTGATTATGGACACAATGATAAAAAATTATTCATTTATGTTACTTTCATTCACCTTAATCGTGCATATTCATATTTAAGTGTATGCAAATATGTATGAGAAAATATATAAAATTTACATATAAATATACATGATGATAAATTTACCAATTGAAAGTGATTAGGGACCCCAGGATCGACTGTTGTTTAATGTTATTTATGATATGTATATCTTTATTATTCATAGTGCTATCTTTTATAGGCTGATAATATTTCTCGAGCATGGACCTATGACATTATATTTATTGTTTAAATTTTTTTTCTTCCAACAATTATTATTTCTCACCCATTTATGTACACATAGGTATGTGTGAATACCTTTTGTCTACATTTTAGGTTGAGCATAGACGCATGGTAGGGATGATTGAGGCATATATTTTCATAATCAAGTAGAGATGCTCATGTAAATTTTTAGGATTAGGATAAGGTAGTTTGATATTTTCTAGAGACCTATAATGTGTTATATCTCGGATTAATTATTAGATCCTTGTACCTACACATATCATAAACCTATTGGGTGACCAGTGTTGTATATTAGAATTTTTTTTTGGGATTTTATATTATTTCCTTAATTATTCCAGAATTTTCTTTTTATTATTATTTATTTTTTCTTCATAATTTTCAATTACATCATGGATGATATCTTATTATTTCCACTATTTTTTCTTTAATTTGATGTAATAGTCTCTCTATGGACACACCCTAGTACACCACTTCATTTTGGATGACTTTGACATATGGAGTGGTGTGGACGAGGTCCTATGGAAAACTAGTTCAGAGAAATGGTTTAGATGAATCCACAAGGGGTATTTAAAAAATAGTATCATATGTTTTCAATTATTTTTTCTTTATTATTTGGTATATTCTATCCACGAGTGTCAGAAATGTGTTAGAACCTGTGATGGATATCAAACTGTTGCATTGAATATACATGTTTCAGTAGAAATTCATGTTTTCCAAGGTTACATGATTGTTGTTATGAAATGTGATGTTATAGTTTTATATGATTTTTTTATTTATGTATTTTTTGGATTTTATGATTTATAATTTATTTTAGGATCCTATAGCATCAAAAGAGGCATTTAGTGATTTCAACTCATTCCGTAAAAAGAAATAGGATTCCCATGAATCATATTTATCATGTAGGTTTCACATGATATAGGCCAAGTAGTCTGTGATTTAATGGAAGAAAAAGGACAATTGTTTAGTTTTTGAAGAAAAACAAAATGGGGTTTTCCCATATTGTTGTTTGTTTAATTTCATTTAATGGGGATGACTTCGATAAATATTATATTTTGTTATAAGTATATGTAGATCTATTTTAAGACATTTTATAGTAATGTTGAAGACTTAGTCCTCATGTACATGAGGTGATGTGACCCTTGTTGGTTGATAGTTCAAATAATTTCCAAATTTTATACACCTTTTAGGGGTTTTTCCATAGGTTCAATAATAGAAAGTGTCAATAATAATATATAAAATGTTTAACTGGATATCATTAAATGTCATTCTACGTAATGAACCATCACTTATCGCTATCTAATTGTGTTTTTGAGACTGATACATATAGTTAAAAAAATACATTTACCGGGAATTGGACCACCATGGGTTATTTTGATATATAGAATCCATGTGTGTGTCTTTTTAATATCTCTTCCAAATTATATCATGATATGTAGGGATAAATTCTTTAAGAGGATACCCAGAGAGGATCAAGGCCCGTGTAAGTTGATACTGAGAGTTTTCCCCTTATTGGAGATTTTTCGGTTAACTTCTATGGAGGTTTGATCTTTTGGTTTTTTTGTTAGAACTTATGTACTTATTTTAGGATTAGATCAAGATGGGTGAGTTTGAGACCTATAGGCCCTTAGTTTTGACTCAAACCCATATAGGTTGACATTTCATTTGGGTTGTGGAAATCCTATGATTATGGTTGCCCCATGTTTATGGATTCCTTTTTAGGTAGGAAATCATATTATACATTCATCAGAGATTAATTCTTTATCAGATCTCAGGTTTCATGATATTGGCACTGTGTTTCATTCAATTTCAGTGGAAGAAAAAAGAGGCCTTGTTATTTGAGAATATCTATAGTCAGTATGTCGGTTTGTGTTTCTGGACTAATATAACAGTGTTTCTACTATTTATATTATTTTCAGGGTGCAGGTATATTCTCATGACTGGAATGATTTCCAGTGATGTGTGGTCATGGAAATAAATCATGGAACGGGTAAAGTGCCATATGTTGACAATGATATTCATTCTTGTATAGACTGGCATGTTATGTAGCATGGTCTTCTTTGAAATTTATTGTTTATATTTCAAAAGGGACTCAGGTGATTCATGTATGCATCAATTATTTGGGGTGCTATATAAATCATAAATTTTTGTGGGGAAGTGTTCCGGTAGAGTATTGATGGTTAGATACTTGATATGGGAATGGTTTTTCAAGAGTGGAGAGGGGGGGGGGGTAATTTCTATGTCTTTCTATGGTAGATGTAACATATATAGTAAATTATATGTCATGAGATAATTAAACCATGAATGGACCTAGGCACACATTGTCAGGATATGTGTTATCCAGTGATTTTTTAACAAAGGAATAACCTATTTCTTATGATAATGGAACGAGAGATCAATACATGACTTTCTAGGTAATATTAGATTAATCCTAGTTAGTGATTATCATGGTTTATATTGACATAATCATTACTAAGCACTATGAGCGTTGAATCTACACTATTCTTCATATATTCTTAAATATCATTCCCATCTTAATGAGAGGACTAGTTGAGATTAAGATCATGGAGTTGTGTAAGGTGGTACATATGGTAGGGAGTGAACCAATGGTCATTTGGGGGTGATGAAACTCATCTATATTTGTGTTGATATGGTATGTCAGTATGAGATACTCTATAAAACCAAATGTAGGATATAAATAATAGATATAATTAATCAAGTATCTAAATATTCTCAAAATACAAGAGGGGGGTGAATTTTATACTTTAAAAAAATTCCTTTGGAACTTTTACAGATGGTTATGTTTAACAAGGATATACAAGGTAATTCAAAAAACCTCTAGTTCTACACACTTGCTAGATTCCGGAAATATGATATCAAGAAAGTGAATCCGGAAAGATGGTTCCAGAAAATGAATCTAAAAGAAATTTTACAGTGATAAATATTCTACCTTAAAGTGTATAGAATCATACTAAATCAGATGACAAGTATAAGGAAGTATAAGATAGTTATACTTTCCTCAAAAAATGAAATACATCGGAAAAATTGAAAAAAACAAGTATCAAGTAGTAAATCTTTTTTCCCAAAGAGAAGGGTATCCAAAAACCCTGGATAAAGGTCCCTTGATTTATACTTTCAAGAAAGTCTATCATACCCACACCGGGGTAATCCCTCGATACAAAGATCAGAGTCTATCTTGTTATCCCCGCAAGCCCCCAACTTCAAGGAAGTCGGCACCTTTGTCTTCCTCAGCAAGGAAGCCCTCAACTTCAAGTTAGTCGGCACCTCTATCTTCTTATCCCCAGAATCCCTCGAATGTACTTATCAACATTCGGAGTCGCAAAAAGAAATATTGAATAGGATGTTCAGTATGCAAGAAGCAAGGAATGTATCTCTCTAGAAATCACTTCAACAACATGTAATCTCTAGAGTCTTAGAACAATGTTCAAAAGTTGTAAGCTCATTCAAATGAGCTTCTATTTATAGGAACAACAGCAACGGTCAACTCCCTCTTCCAACGATCATATTTTTCCTTGAATTTCGTAGGGACCTGTACACGTGTCACTCAAACAATGGTTAGTTAGTAACTGAATGCACGAAATCGTTTTATAACAAAACAAGTGTACGAAAAAATATGTTTATGTAACCAAAATCCAATATTCAAAATATAATTAAATAAAAGTTTAGAGTCCAACGAAAAATGAATTCAGAGTCTATAACACAAGGATATTCAGATTCTGTTTTCTCTAAGGAATTTGGAACCTGAACTCTATAGATTTCTAGAGTATGAATTTCTAGGAAATTTAGAATCTTGATTTACAACGTTCGGAATCAGAGTTCATGAGAATTCGAAGTCAGAACATAGAATGTTCGGAGTCCGAATTCCAAGAAATCGGAGTCAAAACTCCTAGGAATTCGGAACCTGAATTCGGTTTCATAACTCAGAGGAATTTGTAACGATAATTCAGAGTCAGTATTCATAAGAGTTCGTAATCTGAATTCATATTTAGAATTCAGAGTCAGAACTCAGAAGAGTTCGTAACCAGAATTCGTATTTAGAATTCAGAATTAAAAATTAGAAGAGTTCATAACCAGAATTCTTATTCAGAATTCAGTGTCATAACTTAGAACAGTTCATAACCAGAATTTGTATTCCAAATTTAGAGTTAGAACTCAAGAAGTATTCATAAATAGAATTCTGAGAATTCAGATCCTAAAACAGAATGCTTCATATCTAGGTGAATATAGGATTCTGTGGTTTTGGTAACAAACTGAATTTTATAGTTATGAAAAATTATGTCATGAATAATGAAAACATGGTAAGGATAAATTTACTTGGGGAAGGAATATTTTCCTTATGAAAGCAAAATATAGGGTAAAATGATATTTTCCTTTAGATAAGGTGTTTGTGATTTTCAAAATAAGAATTAATGGTAAAGTCAAAAGTAGTCCTTATTAACTCTACAATCTCCCCCAAACAAGAAGGAATGGAAAAGTCATAAGGAAAACCTTATTGACTCAACAATTTGAAATTAAGTGGGTTTCTTGGGTTTTTTATAATGGTTTTTCTTATTGACAGTATGATATAGGAATTATAAAGTTAGGGAGTACTATATCCATCATAGTAAAGATTCTCTATTGCAGGATTGTTTATGATGCTGGATGGGAAGACATTAGATAGTTGATATTTTGTAGATTCTCATATTCTTACTTTGAGGGAATGGGTGCTAATTTATCAACTATGTCTTACCAAGGATGATATTTTTTATGTTGGGGAGATTTTAATGGCCCATCTATTTGTAGACATAATTTTTGTGTACAAATATTAATATTTTATATCTAATTCTTAGCAGTAAATTTTTCATTATCAGAATCCCAAGAAAAAGGAGGATTTTTCTAACCACTCTATTATTCATAGAATAATATTTTTTCTATATAATATGATATTCGTGGAATTTTGAAATATTCTAAATTTCAAGATATAATATATTTTGAAAAATAAATTAATTAAATATTAATTTACACTCACATAATCATTCAGGTGTATATTTCTAAAGGATATAGAGATTGATATTTTCTGTCACCCGTTGATTTTGTAATGGGGATATTTCTTTTCCATGTATAACCTTGAGTTAGGAAACAATGCTAGGGTGGGCCAATTTTGAAATCTCTTTTTCTTTTTTTGATGTTATTTTCATATTACATTTTACATTATTTCTTCTCCCTTTAGATTCAATTATACTCCCCATACCCTACATGGAAGACTCCATTATCACATGAAACAAAGTGAAATGGGGGAGAGATATAGGGAGATAGATGACAGATAAATGAGGTGCCATCATTGAGAACCAGAGGATCAAGATCGTAATGTCATAACCAGGGATCCTAGAAATAGGTGAGGATTTAGTGGATTTCACGAAAAAGTAGGATGTTATTATAATTTTACATTTATCACCATAAATTTAATTTTAGCATGTTTGTATCCCTGGGTAAATAGATTATGATCCTCATTGGGTCAATCTATAGCTTATATGATTTATACTAGGGCTTCAAGAAATTTAAAATGTTTCTCATTAGGAAATATCCATCGCATGGTATGTATTCTCAGAACAGAAGCCCCATGTTATTCTTCTTTTGGGATGATAATATTTTTAGATATATATATAATATATGGGGTATAAAAAATTGAACTACGACTCATACATGTATCCATATACCCACCAGACAACCCATGTATGGTCACATTACCATGTAGAGTACACGACAAGACCCCACGTGGGTCTTATTCAATGTCTATGCACATAATTAGACTATATACCTGGCTAGACCATGTTTGGTACATTGTCACGTACCCCTTGTAGGGTAAATTTTATGTACAAGTCTTACATTTCATGTACATGGGATTTTACATGCCTTGGCCAGTTGATCTACACACCCTACTATGGATTTGGGTGTACACACCTTGTATTCAGTATACACATTTTGTACAACCCTTTTTATACCCATTTGGTATTTTTTTATATCATTAAATTAAAAATCTGATATTAGAAACATTATTAGTACATATTTCATATCTTTCCACACATTACATGATAGTGAAACCATTATAGAGATTGGAGGACTTGATGTTGGGACTTTGAGAATATTCCTAAACCGAGATGTGATGTCTCTGGTAATAAAATCATTTTATATCTAGAGATTAATACTCTGTTATTTTAAATGAATCATGTTAAATACCCTATTAGAAATTATTTTGTAGCATCCACCTTAAGGACATCTACCTCAGAGATATTTCTTTCTTGGATACAAGGCCATTATGTTAGTTTTCTCCAAGTATCCCATATATGATTCCTCTAAATATGATTCGATATAAATAATCCTGTATTGGAATACTCTATCTTTTTATAGATCTGTGGGTCACATACATGATACCTATTCCTACATACATACATATGAAATCTATTGTATAATTTCATAACATGTATGCCAATATGATGATCCTATGTTGGATGCCTCTACTTCTAACACAACTATTTGGCTTCCTATGCAAGCTGATTTTCCTAAATATCATTCCTATGATCCCATTTAGGATTCTTTTGTATAATTACTATTAGAGGATTACATGTATGATTCCTCCTTTTACAAACATTATTGATTATATTTTGTGGGATTCCATGCATTTTTATTGACTTGAGGGACTCGTTAGTTTCCACTATGATTGACCGAACCTGAGCTAGTACATGAGGTTTGGGTAGAATTTTTATTTAGTTTATCATTAGATAGCATGATGAAATTTTATGCATGCGAGGCTGTGATATTAGTGGTGAGTTTATTAATTCAGCCACACTAAATAATAATTTATAAATTCCTTTTTTATCTACTGATGGATATATGATTACTATAGGTTCTTTTTAGTTTGTGGCTGGTAAGACTAATGTGGTGAATTTCCATTAATTTGGATTCCAATAATTAATTCAGGGGATCCTTATTATTCTTTTATTTGGTGCCAAAATTTGATACATAATAACTATAATCTGATACCATTTTTTTATATCATTTGGATTCCCAAACAGTTTTCCTGGGATACAGATTTTACATTGTATATGATAGGATGTTCTATAAATCTATATTAATTGATTAGGATGATTCGAGTATCCTCATTTTTATTTTATAATGATGATTCCTCCCAAATCACCAAATTGTTGGATATGTAGTATGTCCATTCACTCCTTGATTTTTTCGTGGAATCCCATGGAATTTGATTTATGGGATTGAAATCTTGACTAATGATACTCGTTGATTATAAAACAATAATGAGAAATATGGATGATTATTATAAGGCCCCGGCCTTAAACCTTACTTAATACTGAATAAAATGAAAAATTCAGATTGAGGATCTTTTCAGTTTTAGTGTTTTAGAGAATTAGGACACAACTATTACATCTCAAAAGATTTCAAAGTAGACACTTCTACTATGTTTCCATAATTAAAAACTCTTAAAAAGAAACATGTCTAGTTCCATGTTTTATATAGCATGACTTTCCCTTGATCCCATCCTTGACCCTACTCCATATCAATTCCTGTGAAAAAAATTTCAAAAAAAACTTGGGGTGAGCATGACAAGCTCAGTAAAGGATACACAAAGAAGGAAAACTGTTAGTTTTTCAAAACAACAAGTAAACCATGAATACTTTACCAAAGTAATACTTTTCACCTTTATGAAGTAGTAAAAAATATTTACTGAATAAAAGACCATTACTTACCCTTTTGTAACCAAAATATTACCATAAAACCCATATAAAGAACACAAAACATATAAAGGTAAATTGGGACATAAACATACTTAAATTGAATAACCATACGGTCAACTTCCACACATACTTAATGAAATATCCGTACGCCTGACTTCCATACCCAATGCATTGGAGGTTAAAACATAACCACCCATCCTGGTATTCACGACACCACCCATCATATGGTTTATCATGTCACCACCCGTAAAATGTCCAAGTACCATTATAAAATCATAAGACTTAAAACAAATATAATGGAAAGAAAACATTTCCACCCTTTAATCATAATATATCACATAAATATATTGACATAAAAAATCCATTATGAAAACCATTTTCAATACCAAAATACATAAAATAGTATATGGTATTTATTTCATTTTAAAAACATTATGGCTTATTGAGGAAGCCAAAGACCAAATAATACTCACGGCAGCGGAAAAGGCCGTTGTCACCACGTACGTGAAAAGAAACATTCCTTTTTGTCATTTAGTAAAACGATTCGTAGAAAAAGATTCCTTTTGTATAAAAGTAAATGTCAAGGGGATTTATACACCATATAAAAGAAAGTTGTTTATAAAATGAAATATGCCTCAATGAAAGGAGATTGAGACGAAGTCCCCTACAAAGACGGTATCCTTGGATTAAGGATAAATCAATTACATAATTTTGTGTGACAAATGAATACAAAAAATATAAGTGGATATTAAGTGTAAAATAATCAGAGGTTATTCATACATATTCATAGAACGACATATTCAAGGAGTTCAAGTTTATCCCAAAGAATCAAAATTGGGTTAGGAAGTTCCCTTGCAAAAATTTGACAGCCTAACGACGTCACTTCAAAATTCATAAAATGAGTTGATAAGAGATAAATAGGGGTATCTCACCACTTGGACAAAACATTTATAGAAATAAGGATATATAAGAACATATACCAGCATAATAAGATTAAAAGACCAAAAAAATATGTCTTTTAAAATGAGGAGGGTGAAAGGTTCCCTTACCGAATTGGGTAACTTCAGAAACGTACACCCCATGAAAGAAGGGTCATACAATGAAGATGTAACTACCCATAAACGACAGTATATTATAAAAATAGTAAAATAATGGGCACTACATATACCAAACAAAAGGAAATAGTGTCCAATGTAGCAATAATCCCACGGGAATAAAAAGTGATATGAAAATCCCCTTATAAATATTCGGCAGCCTAACGACGCCACATAAAACATAAAAAATGGATTGATGAGATCAAATCGGGTATCCCATAATATTAACATAAAACTTTCAGCAAGATTATTATATAAAAGAACATCCCCCAACATAAGAAATATGAGCTTAAAAGAAATTACATAAAAGAGAGTACTTAAAAAGAAAGAGAGAGGTCGGATCCCTTACCTCGTATCCGACTTGACTCGATCGTTCTTTAATCTCCTAAATAACAAACTTGAGTTAATTTCTACTTTCTTAATAACCTTTTTCATGTTAATTATTCCTTTTATATCACTAATTACCATGTCATGAACACTATGTAATTATTGAAGCTAATAACGGTCGTTTTAACGATCATTGCTACTTGAGTCTAAAATAAACTCTTTATAATTACAAGATTGATCATGGGGTAAAATATCCATTATATCCAAAATTATATTCATTATGTAGATATCATATATATAATATATATCCATTATATAACTTTATTTATAATATTACATAACATTTAGATGTAAGAAATGAAATGCACCGTTCCTGGAGACAGTAAGCCGTACGTACGCTTGAACGCTACTTCCATTTCTATTCCATATTCAGTGGAATTAAAACACACAAATACGTAATAGTATTTTAATTCCCGTATGGTATCGTATATAATATCATTAAATATATCCATTATACGTACCACATATGGTATTAACGAATCAAATCACTTTGAGGGGGCGGTAGTCCGCATTTCCTAAAATGAAGATATCGTGTTTACCCATAATGGAAACCATAAAGGAAATACATAAATGAAAAATACAGAAGCATAAGGAAAACATAAAAATATTATATATCATATATAAATATAGTTACATCTTAATGTCCATCTTTGAAGTTGTCAGAAGAATATTGAACAATTATCGTTTCGTGAGGAAGAAATTCACCTTCCACAGAAACAGTATGTTCTATAACCATTAGATGTAGATGTGTGTAAGTGTAGCTTGAATAATTCTTATAACAACATCCCAGTATATGTAATATACTGTTGTTTTTACAAAATAAATGAATAAGAAGAGTTTAGGAGGTTGGAGAAGCAAAATAAAACAAAAGAGCACAAGTGAAGACGTTACCTTAAAATCGGGTAACTCCCTTTGGTTTGAACCAAAAGGGTTTCTTGAAGAGCATCCTGCATAAGGTAAGGATTCTAAGATGAGGAGAGGGATTTTAAGAGACAAAATTATCAGATCATGGATGATCCAATGGCTTGAGAGGTGTGGGTAAGGTGGTAGAGGTGGGGGCCTTTTATAAGAGGAGAGGAGGGGCACTCTTGGAAAAGTATAAAGTGTTACTTTATTTTCAAATGAGTTTCAGATTTGAAAGGTCCCAAAATGATTTATTTCTAGGATAAGGTGATAAGAGTTCAAAATACACCCATCCAATATGTTTTTGACATTTTTTGGTCTTAGATTGTACATTATATTTTCATTTTATTTAAATCGTTAAATAATGAGGTAATCGCTGCATCATCATGATGTCATAAATAATTTAATTTATTTAATGTCTAAAATTTATAAAAAAATACTATGATTTAGTAAATATTTTTATCTTTCCAATTACTATTTATAGTCAAAAATCTTACTTGTATAACCCCATGTAGAAATTGTTTTAGTAAAACAATATATGTTAGTTTCATTTTTACTTTTACTTTAAATAAAAGGCACAAATGTCATTATCTTACACAAGTGGCTCCATGGGGTCCCAAAAAATCGACCCATGGGTTTTCTTGGTTGGCCATGACTCATCCAATAGGGTTAAGACAAGTTCCATGATATTTTCATTTTATTATAATATCATTTTTACCTTAAATCACACTAATTACCCTTAATCGCAATTAATAAAACTTAACAATTACTTTTCATCAAAAATTATTTTAATCCCATTGAACCACAATTTACTTAATAATAAAAATCATTTAAACTATATTTTTGAAATTCAAATCATAGAAGGGGTAAAGTTACATTTAAACGAAAAATCGGTTTTTGTAACTACCACTTTGTGGTTTCACTATTCATCAAAATGTAAGGTTTTTCAGAAAAATACCAAAAATTCACCCTAATCTATATTTGATATTCTGAATTCAAAAATTATGTCTATTCTAAAAAATTCATAACATAGAAGTTTAATTAATTAATTTTATAATTAAATCCCGCTGTCTAATCAAATAGCGTGTTTTTAAGAAACAATATCTTTCAAAATATTGACACATGTTTATGTCCAATCTCAAAGTGATATTAATTACAATGACCACCATTGGATTAAATGGTAAAAATATAATCTAATTTAACTTTTAAAACAATTAAAAAGATAACCTAATCATATAAATAAATTATATTATAAAAAGGTTTTGAATTAAAATACAACATTTTTCACTATTCATTTAAAAAATAAACTTTATCAGAAAAATACCAAAAATTTACACAATGTAAATTTTGATGTCCCGATTCTAAAGAATAATTTTATTTTGTAAAATATAACACATAAAATTGTCAAAAAGTGTATTTAAAAGAGGTTCTCCATCAAAAGGCGGTTAATTGACCTTTTAAAGAATAATAGAATGTTTACGCTTAAAATTGGATTCATTCACATTTTTAATCCTCTAACATTTATTGTAAAAAGTAAAAATATTTGACAAACATATATAATCATTTTGTAGTTAGGTTTGTTCATTCCCGTCATTACAATGGCTAGGTGTTAACTACCATTTAAAATAAATATTATTTTATTATTAGAGTGCAACGTAAGATTTCAAAAGAACTCATTGTTGCGTATTGGGTAAGCCATCGAGCATAGCGTTCCCTTTAAATTAATATTAACATTTTATTCACAAATAGGGATAAATATAGAAATTTCATATTCTTTTTTTACCTAGGGTGTTACATCCTTCCCCCCTTTTGGGAATTGCGTCCTCGCAATTTTAAAATTTGGCTCAAAAAATTCATTGAAAGCCCCACATCAGAAAAGGAGTAAATTAAACTATCACTTTAAAAGAAATAAAGGGAAGTAAAAAGGTCACCCGAGTTGACCCATACTAGGATTCCATGTATGAAAACATGGATATGGAAGAAAAAACAAAGGGTCATGTTCTGAGGGAGTGTGATAGAAAACATGTTTAGGAGAAAGTTAATCACCAGAAAATAACAAACTTGTGATGGGTTAAACGGTATTGGATTCTCCAGTAGGAAAAGTTAACGGAAAACATTTTTTAGTTACTTTTCATTGAGGAATTTATTTTTGAGCTTAACTAGAATATAAGGAAACATACTTACTTGTTATATTGACTTTCAACTTTTACTAGATTTCTTACACAAACTCATATTTTCTCCAAAACATCAGTATTTAAGATGTCTTGTTTACATTAAGAGAACTATAATAAACTTCTAGAGAATCACCTAATACAAAAAAGAGAACTATATACTTCCCATGTCTTTAGAATTTAACCAAAACCAAAACCAAAAAGGTTAGTACAAGATCAGATAATCCAGAAAAGGATAACCCTTTATAAAAAGAAAATCTATTCTTAATCTCCAAATTTTTTCCAATACCCAATGTTCAATGAGGACCATTCGATAAACAATTTGTACATAAAATTATTCAAAATAAACCAAACTAAGATCGAAACCCAAATATTTGAAGGATTTAGTCCCATAGTCTTCCAAGGTACAAATTAACACTTATCTCTAATTAACATCAGTTGCTCTAAAAGTCTCATATTGAAAAGTAATTAACCTAATCACATATCCTACATTATAGGTTAATAATTTCCATAGATAACCCAAAATCAACATACTCTTAGTTTATAAAATCATCTAACTAAAAATAATAATTCAAACTAATCAAGGACTTCACGTAGTCCAGTGGTAGGTGGTAAATAACAGTCGCACTTTGGTTGTGGGTTTGATTCCCACAACTTTGTCCAACGCGACGTGTTGTCACACGGTCTGCGTGTTGTCCATTTGATAAAACTCCAAAAATAAACCTAACATGCATTAACCTCAATAGTTTCCTTATACTTCTCATTTTAATCCATATTCATTATGATCTCAATATCTTAATTCTTGATGTCTTATTTCACCACCATAAAATAAAATGATTCCCAAAATGAATAACATCATACCTTGATCATGGCGTCCACTCGGTTTCATCGTCATCTTGTTCACGTAGGTTGAAGTCCCATGCATTAGAAATTTTTTTTAAAGATCCTTCAAAATCATTTTCTTCCTCCATCAAAATACACCTTGTACAATATGGGTCATATGGGTGTTCACAGAAAAATAGTTTTGGAAAATAATCATGTATGACATATAATTCCAAAACATCTGATAAAACAAGATTTCTATAAAATAGTCTGACATAATTTGAGTTGAAACATTCTATTATTGGTCCTTTTAAAATACCATATGTATGTGCTGAGAGACTATATTTTAAAAGAAAATATTAATTGGTTGTGCAAGGGTCTCCTTCCTCAGCACTATTTTTAAAATCATAATATGCTTCAAATTCTTGTGATATGGTAAAATATTTGAAAATACCGTGATATTATTTACCTTTCTTGAAAAAATGAGAATATTGTGAATATAGTATTTGTCTAAATACAACCCACGATCCACGATGATAATGAGGTATAGTGGAGGTGTTTGATATCTCAAACAACTGCTTACAAGTGAGTTGTATGCTAGAAAAAGTTTCACAATCATCCGAACATGACTTTGGAAAAATTATTGCAAGAATTTCATTAGGAAGAGATAGGAATGTCATTTCATATCCTCCTCCTTTCATTCGTAACTGACTTTACTTGACCTGAAAAAAGTTATAAAACAAGGATTTAACTGAAATAATAGATATAGGGACTAACCATGTGTCTAACAAAAACTCCTAATACCTAAAGTTGTCTAAACCGACCATTGATACCAACTATAAAGCCCCGACCTTAAGCCTTACTTAATATTTAATGAAATGAATAATTCACATTGAGGATCTTTTCAGGTTTAGAGTTTTAGAGAATTATGACATAACTATTACATCTCAAAAGATTACAAAGTAGACACTTCTACTAAGTTTCCATAATTAAAAACTCTTAAAAAGAAACATGTCTAGTTCCATGTTTTATATAGCATGAATTTACCTTGATCCCATCATTGACCCTACTCCATATTAAGTCCTGTGAAAAATATTTCAAAAAAACATGGGGTGATCATGAAAAGCTCAGTAAAGGATACACAATGAAGGAAAACTGTTAGCTTTTCAAAACAACAAGTAAACCATGAATACTTTACCAAAGTAATACATTTCACCTTTATGAAGTAGTAAAAACTCTTCACTGAATGAAAGACCATTACATACCCTTTTGTAACCAAAAGATTACCATAAAACCCATATAAAGAACACATAACATATAAAGGTAACTAGGGACATAAACATACATAAATGGAATAACCATACGGTCGACTTCCACACATACTTAATGGAATAGCCATATGGCTGACTTCCATACCCAATGCATTGGAGGTTATAACGTAACCACGAATCCTGGTATTCATGGAACCACCCGTCATATGGTTTATCATGTAACCACCCGTAAAATGTCCATGTACCATTATAAAATCATAGGACTTAAAAAAAATATAATGGAAGGAAAACATTTCCACCCTTTGATCACAATATATAACATAAATATATTGACATAAAAAATCCATTATAAAAACCATTTTCAATACCAAAATACATAAAAGACTATATTGTATTTATTTTATTTTAAAAACATTACAGCTTATTGAGGAAGACAAAGGAAAAATAATACTCACGGCGGCGGAAAAGGTCGTTGTCACCGCGTACATTAAAAGAAACATTCCTTTTTGACTTTTAGTAAAACACTTCGTATAAAAATATTCCTTTTGTATAAAAGTAAATGTCAAAGGGGTTTATACACCATATAAAATAAAGTTGTGTATAACACAAAATACGCCTCAATGAATGGAGATTGAGACGAAGTCCCTTACAAAGACGGTATCCTTGGATTAAGGATAAATAAATTACATAATTATGTGTGAAAAAAGAATACACCAAATATAAGAGGATATTAAGTGTAAAAAAAATCAGAGGTTATTCACACATATTCATAGAACGACATATTCAAGGAGTACAAGTTTATCCCAAATAATCAAAATTGGGTTAAGAAGTTCCCTTGCAAAAATTTGACAGCCTAACGGCGTCACTTCAAAATTCAGAAAATGAGTTTATGAGAGATAAAATGGGGTATATCATCACTTGGACATAACATTTATAGAAATAAGGATATATAAGAACATATCCCGTCATAATAAGATTAAAAGACCAAAAAAAGATGTCTTTTAAATTGAGGTGGGTGAAATGATCCCTTACCGAATTGTGTAACTTTCGAAACGTACACCCCATGAAAGAAGGGTCATACAATGAAGATATAAGTACCCATAAATGGGATTATATTATACAAATAGTAAAATAATGGTCAGTAAATATACCAAAAAAAGGAAATAGTGTCCAATGTAGCATGAATCCCACGGGAATAAAAAGTTAGATGAAAATCCCCTTATGAAAATTCGGCAGCCTAACGGCGCCACATAAAACTTAAAAAATGGATTGATGAGATTAAATAGGGTATCCCATAATATTAACATAAAATTTTCAGCAAGAGGAATATAAAATAACATCCCCCAACATAAGAAATACGAGCTTAAAAGAAATGACATAAAAGAGAGTACTTAAAAAGAAAGAGAGAGGTCAGATCCCTTACCTCATATCTGACTTGACTCGATCATTGTTTAATCTCCTGAATAATAAACATGAGTTAATTTCTACATGATTAAGAACCCTTTTCATTTTCATTATTCCTTTTATATCACTTATTACCATGTCATGAACACTATGTAATTATTTAAGTTAATAACGGTCATTTTAACGATCATTGCTACTTGAGTAAAAAATAAACTCTTTATAATTACAAGTTTGTTCCTGGGGTAAAATATCAATTATATCCAAAATTATATTCATTATGTAGATATAATATATATAATATATATCCATTATATACATGCATTTATAATATTACATAACATTTAGAGGTAAGAAATGAAATGCAACATTCATGGAGACGATAAGTCGTACGTACGCATGAATGCTACTTCTATTTCTATTCCATATTTAATGGAATTAAAACATACTGATACATAATAGTATTATAATTACAGTATGGTATCATATATAATATCATTAAATACATCCTTTATATTTACCACATATGTTATTAACGAATCAAATCACTTTGAGGGGGCGGTAGTCCACACTTCCTAAAAAGAAGATATCGTGTTTACCCATAATGGAAACCATAAAGGTATGCCATAAATGAAAAATATAGAAGTTTAATGAAAACATAAACATATTATATATCATATATAAATATAGTGACATCTTAATGGCCACCTTTGAAGGTGTTAAAAGAATATTGAACAATCATCGCTTCGTGAGGCAGAAATTCACCATCCACAGAAACAGTATGTTCTTTAACCATTAGATATAGGTGTGTGTAAGTGTAGCTAGAATCCATCTTATAACAACATACCAGTATATGGAATATACTGGTTTTGTTACCAAATAAATTAATAAAAAGAGTTTAGGGGGTTGGAGAAGCAAAATAAAACAAAAGAGCACAAGTGAAGACGTTACCTTAAAATCGGGTAACTCCCTTTCGTTTGAACCAAAAGGGTTTCATGAAGAGATTCCTGCAAAAGTTAAGGCTTCTAGGATGCGGAGAGGGATGTGGAGAGACAAAATGATCAGATATTGGCCGAGCCAAAGGCTTGAGAGGTGTGGGTGAGGTGGTAGAGGTGGGGGCCTTTTATAAGAGGAGAGGAGGGCACTCTTGGAAAAGTATTAAATGTTACTTTATTTTCAAATGAGTTTCGGATTTTAAAGGTCCCACAATGATTTATTTCAAAGATAAGGTGATAAGAGTTCAAAATATACCCATCCAATAGGTTTTTGACATGTTTAGGTCTTATAATTTACATTATAGTTTCATTTTATTTAAATCATTAAATAATGAGGTAATCACTGCATCATCATGATGTCATAAATAATTTAAATTATTTAATGTCTAAAAATTATAAAAAAAATAATATGATGTAGGAAAGATTTTTATATTTCTAATGACTATTTATAGTCAAAAATCTGACTATATAACCCCATGTAAAAATTGTTTTAGTAAAATAATACATGTTTGTGTCATTTTTACTTTTACTTTAAATAAAAGGCATAAATGTCATTATCCTGCCCAAGTGGCTCCATGGGGTCCTAAAAAATCAACCCATGGATTGTCTTGGTCGGAAATGACTCATCCAATAGGGTTAGGACAAGCGTCAAGAGATTTTAATTTTATTATAATATCATTTTTACCTTAAATCACTCTAATTACCCTTAATCGCGATTAATAAAACATTAAAATTACTTTTCATCAAAAATTATTTTCATCCCATTGAACCAAATTTTACATAATAATAAAAATCATATAAATTGGATTTTTGAAATTCATATCACAGAAGTGGTAAAGTTCCATTTGAACGAAAAATCTGTTTTTGTAACTACCAATTTGTGGTTTCACTATTCATAAAAAATTAAGGTTTTTCAGAAAAATACCAAAAATTCACCCTAAGCTATATTAGATATTCTGAATTCCAAAATGATGTATATTTTACCAAATTCATAACATAGAAGTTTCATTAATTAATTTTATAATTAAATCCCACTGTCAAATCAAATAGCGTGTTTTTAAGAAATAATATCTATCAAAAGATTGACACTCGTTTATGTCCAATATCAATGTGATATTAATTACAATGACCACCATTGGATTAAATGGTAAAAATATATTCTAGTTTAACTTTAAAACTAATTCAAAAGATAATCTAATCATATAAATTAATTTGATTAAAAATGGGTTTTGAATTAAAATACAACATTTTCACCATTCATTAAAAAATGAACTTTATCGGAAAAATACCAAAAAATTACACAAAGTAAATTTTGATGTCCCGATTCTAAAGAAGAATTTTATTTTGTCAAATATAACACATAAAATTGTCAAAAAGTGGATTTAAAAGATGTTCTCCATCAAAAGGCGGTTAATCGACCTTTTAAAGAATATTAGAATGTTTATGCTTAAAATTGGATTCATTCACATTTTTAATCCTCTAACATTTATTGTAAAAATTAAAAATATTTGACAAACATATATAATCATTTTTTAGTTAGTTATGTTCATTCCCGTCATTAAAATGGCTAGGTGTTAACTACCATTTAAAATAAAAATTATTTTATTATTAGAGTGCAACGTAAGATTTCAAAGGAACTCGTTGTTGCGTATTGGGTAAGCCATCGAGCATAGCGTTACATTTAAATTAATATTATCATTTTATTCACAAATAGGGATAAATATAAAAATGTCATATTTTTTATTTACCTGGGGTGTTACAATTATACTTTCTCGGATCAATTATTAGATCACATTGTTCTATAGGGAATTAAAAATCATTGACATCTATATATATACACGCACTCATGGATTATTGATATCACTTTTTTTATTGGTAGGATTTTGATCTCCCAAAACTGAGACCTAGAGGAAAGGGATTGACGTCTCCCAGATGATCTCTCCTTGTACATTGTTTATGAATCAGACCCATGTGGATTGTTTGAGTCAAAAAGACATTATATCCTATGTACCAGGAGCTAGGGCTCATAAATCAGACATTATTTACATGGAATGTATTAAACGATTTATATATTAGTGATCGTTAATATAATTTTCATTTAGTTTATGATATCCTTCATTATAGTGAATGGTGGTGGGCACTGGTGAACACTGGGTTAGGACATGTATCCCCCTATGGTGAAATAGTTTTATCATAGAAATTTCCATAACTAGACAGTGTAGATATTATTGATTAAAATTATAGAGTGAGAAATGGACAGAAATATACTCATCTTTTTACGACATCCTGCTCCATTCCATTTTAATTGGATGTCCAAAAGATATGGAATATAGACTCAAGGTTTGATTTTTTATATATATATTATTTTTATACACCTTACTCATGTATATTAATATTTATGAACATATTATTAAATTTATGGGAATATATATTGAAATATAATTATAAATATAAATGACAGAATAATTACAAGTTGATTAGGATCAAGGAACAATGATTCAAATATGATTTCATATGATTTCTGTTGTTGTTGTCTTCTTCACATTCAATTGTGTGTCATCATGGATTAGTATATTAGATGATATTTAACATATAATAATAATATATAGCCAAATATTTGGGGTTTCATATATAGCTTATTTCTCATCCACGTGCATACACCTCGAGGTCCATTCATATTTTATGTCTTATAATCTAGTATATATGTGATTATTTTTTGTTAGGAATAAATCCTAAAGTTTCATAATCTAGGAGAGTCACTCATGTAGATTAAAATGATCAAGATGGTGCATTTTTTCAATGTATGGAGACTAGGTATGTGATATACCTTGGAGTTAGTAGTGGATACTTATACATATATTTCACTTTCTTTTATTCAATCCTACACGTATGGTCAACCCAATCAGTGACTAATATTTTAGGTATTACATGGGTTTTTAGGATTTTATATGAAATTTTTATATTTACTTTATGATTAAAATTTATCTATTTACTTATTTTACACTATTAATTTACTTATTAGATGATATATAGTTAATTCTTATGTGTTTACTTTTATATGAGGTAATAATATATCAACTAACGCACCCTAGTACCTCACTGCAGGCAAGAAGCCTCTTGTATATGGATATGAATACTAGGGGCCTTTTTCTAAACTAGCTTAGAGAATTGGTAGAGTAGAATCTGGGTCTGGACATTACATATGTATACCTTAGTAGAATTAAAACAATATATGAAACCATGATTTCATTGATGTTGTCCCTGAGTGACCTGTTGGGAAGAATTAGTGAAACTCAAGAAACTATGGGGTTTGGTGTGATATCCTTTCAACATACTCATATCATGACATGAAACTATCCACAGGAAATATTATCACAAATATATTATTTATATCTATATAATCAATTTTCAATGATATAAATAGACTATAGGGCATGAAAGAATGATGATATGTTATATTTAATCTCAAAAAATCATAATTATATTGAAATAGAATGACATATTTGATTAATAAATTTCATTTAATTCATCTATTAGACAAACACATCACATTCCACATATCTATGATTTAAAACACAAAATATATATATGATGTATGAAGGGATTTAAATTTTCTCAATAAAATTTAATCAAAATAAATATATTTTTTCCCAAAAATATGTTTATAAATCCCATAATCATTTAGTTCAAACTACTTACCTGACCATAAATAAACGAAACCACCAACCAATAATCTAAAACCCAAGTCTCATGTAATAATGTTATGAATGTAAAATGAATATCATGATATGTGTATTGATATCCTTTTTTAGAAAGGACCCATAATATGTATACACCAGTAAGTATATTATTACTAATACAAAATTTCCCAATGATTACATGAGCTTTTATTCTATATAATATTTCCATATATAATATATCATGACTCCAATAGTTATATAAATCCTAATGTGAATATACATAATTATCGAGTACAAAAAGTCAAAATCTATGAAGATTTTCTCAAATTATTAGTAATGATTTATATATTATTACACACAGTAATAATAATTGAAAAGAAATTACATTTTATTTTAAAATCATTATATGTTATTCGACAATTAAATCAATATTTTATATATTTCATTACATGTAATTCAATATTGTAACATCATGACCCAAAAAACTGGGTCACAAAAGAAGTGTTACATGAAATCATTCATGTATCCCTCTAAGAAATATGATTCCAACAAGAATTATGGGTCTATATCCATTTGTGGGGTGAATATACCTCAATGATCAATCCATTTTCATGAGTAATAGAAAAAATAACTATTAAAAAACAATATTTTATATGTGGAAATTGACTAGATGGAATTACAGTAATATATGAAGTAAATAGGCTCCCAATGTTGAAAGGAAAACTAAAGTGTAGTTAATGAATGAAAATATATAAATTAAAATAACTCTATTAATCTCGAGTCTATCCAGTTCCACCAATAGCATGTCGCTTCTCCCATCAGAAATTATCCATGGACCTCTTTTTCTTACAATGAACCTTAAACGTAATGTCTTTTCATACATCAAAATGTTGTTAAATGGTGTGAGTAATGAAACCCATTTGGACACCACCTATACACACATAATTAATGTACTCACGTAAAATGTTTATCACATAAAAATTATTAAATTTATAATAAACAATACAATCAAAAACTGAGAACATGTTTGAATTCCAGGACACCATGTTCCCTAACATTACATATATGAGATCATTGATTGAAAGAATATAAAGATGTCAAATTTAATCATAAAATACACATAAGGAAATTAATAATTTTCATGGAATCATTTAAAAATACTATGAAAAAATACCCTATTAACAAATTGAGTCATTTTCTCAGTATAAACTAGGAAATGAGTGATTAAGCTACTCTACATCCAATGTGGGTCATATGAAATGCTTATTGGAATCTGTAATTCTTTGAGTGTATCAATCAATATTAATGACGCATAAAAATATCCCTACCTTTTCATTAGGACAATCATAACTGTTTTCACAAAGTAAATCACACTCCCATTCTATAGAAATAAGACATAACTTCTTTTTCACATATTTTACATATGATTAAATACCTCCATGCCACAATGATTCTGTAAAATGGTAGAGAATACAATGAATTTATAATATATCATTATGAATGAAATTAAAAAAACATAATACATGTGATGCACATTATACATGATTAATTATAATACAAATATAATCATTGTAAAAGTATCACATGGTATTCTAATGGGATACACATAATCCCACTAGTGATCATTATCAAGAACCATTGTCATGTATTTCAGCAAAAGTGTTTTATATGGGAAACATGTTTTATATGATGCATAAAAATGTAAGTAAATTCCTACTAAAAAGTTATCTTTTAAGAAATGCATGTTTTATCCTGGAATCATCACTCAAACCATGTCCATGTTTTCATTGGAAATACATTCTCACTAGGTATTCCTATGACCAAATTATTTTATGTTATTTCAATAATAAATTCAATGAAATAAGTTATAATATTTTCTATCCCATGTATAATTTATAATAAACATCATTATTACATAATATGCATTATGAAAATTCTGTATTATTTCATTGATAATAATTATAATTCCATACATGATAATAGTTTTTCTCTCCATAATAAACTGACAATGAGAAGAATGATTCAAATTTATTTTTTTATTTAATGTTATTATAATTTTAATTATTATTTATCATTTTAAATAATTATTCTGATGGAATTCATTATAAAATGTTTATAAAATAATAATAGGATATTTTTTGCCTGGATTTTAGCATCCACAATATAATAAAGTTATTGATTTTGAGTCATTCCTAGAAAATATGAAAATGATTCGTTTTTGGAGAATTCTTCTTCATAGGTGGAAAATAAAAGATTTAATAGGTTTCATGGGCATAAAATTTTCAAGTGAAAAAGGAAATAAATGTTCAATTATTTTAAAAAATATAATCAATTTACAGAGTTGTAATATTAAAACAAAATGATAAATTACAAATATATATTTTTAAACTAAATCATCAACGATGAATATTTAAAATCAATGATAATGGAATTATAATCCCAAAATGTGTCAAGGGAATTAGTTTACATAATATTTTTAGTTTAAAACAATCTACATATTTAATTGTCTAATGATAGGGAATCAAAAAACGAAGATTTAAATGACTATATAAAAAATATTACACATCTATTTAGTGTGTTAGAACATTATTGGTAGATTGGTTTTACACATATGTCAATGTTCACCCATACATAGGTTTTGGGAAAACATTAATACCCTAACATAGATCCACATTAACTTTACACACTATTGGGGATACATTTAAATTATATATTGACAATTCCCCTTACTATAATGTAATGGTATGTTTGCCATTGCACAAACATTAAAAAACTAGGGTGTCCATATGAATAAGATAAAATAACCTTACAAGTCACTCTAGGAACCCTTATGAAACTCATCTAACTGTAACATAAGACTCTAGGTTCCAAAACATAGATTACCCTAAAATATCACTACATAAACCCTTACACAACATTTATCAAATTTATGTATCACATTATGTAAACTTATGTAACATGATTTCTAATTACACAACATAAGGAAACACCACACTACCCTTATGTGGTGGATTGGAAATCCTGCATAACCATATTTGTAATATACACAATTTTAAATAATAATAAAAACTATTTTTTAAATTAATTACATGTATCTTGGAATGAAAATATTATTTAGAAATAATTTTTTATTATATATTTATGATATGATAAAATACATTTTAATCACATTTTAATATTCTATAATATATTTGTAGAGTAAGGCACTAAATTAGTAAAGGATTCCGAGGCCCGTAATGCCTCGACATTGATATAATAATAATATTAAATATATGTTATTCATCTCTATACTTATCTTCTTAAAAATAATGAATATATCCAAAATGGTGCATCACATGATAAATAAACTACCACATTTAGGTTTGGGATGAGGGGTTCACCATCCATGAAATTATATTTCTGCACATTGGGAATTTGGAAACATCACATGTGAGTATAAATTATTTATTTATTTTTATGATAATAATTGAGGATATCCCAGACAATACATCATGAAAGAAATTTGAGACCACCATTATATCAAGGATAAATGACATACTATAGGTAATACATAATATTTTTGAGGATTGGGCATTTGGTAAGATTGTACACATAGATAAGTGGAATAATAATTGGTGTATTAATATTTTTTTAGGTAGAATAATAATAAAATTATTATTATATTTATTATTTGTTTCAAATAAAAAAATAATAATATTATTAATTAGTTATTAAATTTTTTATAGTTTAGATTATGAGGGGAAAATTAATAAACGTGATATTATTAATTATGGCAATTAAAAGAAAATTTGAGGTTAAGAATATATTATTAACTATTATCTATATTTTATGGTTGATGGAAATTATGATGGTATTTTAATAATAAAAATAATAAAAATAATAATATATTGTAATTATTATTATTATTATTATTAAATTAAGAACATAATATCTTTCTTAAATATACATATATATTTGTAAAAGATAGGGTTTATATATATATATATATATGATTTTCATATATATGTGTTATATATATAATATGTATATATATGGTTTTATATATATGACTCCATATGAATATATATATATATATAGAATGGTTGAAATGATTTTAAAGGACAAAATAATAATAATAATAATAATAATAAATACATGAATGACTAAGTAGAGTTTTGTTTACAATAGGAGGTGAAAACTAATGTGTACTTTTTTATAGATTTAGGAAATGGAGTAAATATTAATTCAAGAAATTAATAAAACCAAAAAATAGAGCAAATGGACACTGTCAATGATACACCCACACCACCACCCTACTGCATGCATCTCTCTTCCCCCCAAAATATTAATTTTTTTTATAAATTTTATATGTTTTTTCCCTAAATTTTATCCATGATATCATCATCTTTATAGACCTAATTTATGCTTTTTCATAGTTTTTGGGTTCGTCTCAACCAGTATATTTTTAAAACATAAATATTTATGAATTCAGTGAGTTTTTATTGGTGGATTTGAACTTGGATGACATCCCTCTTCATCAATTATCATTTCACATAAGGTTGAAATTCCATGACAAGAAAACATTTTTTATATATGTTATTTCCAGGATTTTGGAAATGCATTAATAGCCCATGAGACTTCTATTTGATTTTTCATTTTAGGAGGTGTATGAGTGTGTGTAATCATGTCTTGCACTTCTATTTCATTAATATGGATTATTTTGATTATTATACTATTTATTTGGTATTATATTTATATTTTATATTATATATATGTTTTTATGTATTATTTTTATATCGGCAGTTGATGATGGATATTACATAAAGACTCTCTTCATCCTGGAATAAAGTGTGAGATATTCATTGGTAAGTAAATGGGTTGTCAATCCCTTATACGGGATGTTTCATAGATTATTTAGTGAACTATACCATCATGTATGTGCATGTGTAAGAAATTTATGTAGACAATACAATAGAAATTATTTGAAACCATGTATGTTCCTTCCAGCATGGCTCTAATGTAGGTTGATCTGGTAACATAGGAACTGACATGTGTTTTTTACTTATGTGATGTTTATTATCTATACTAGATTTATTCCTAGGTAATAAACATGTATATTTAATTTAATTCTATAAGGGTAATTGTTTTTCCCTTTTGTGTCTTGTACTCACATCCTCCTCTGACATTTCAGTCTGCCTGAAGACTTCATGATCAGAGACCCATTGAAAGGAAGGTACCATATGGTGGGAAATTGAGATGGTGGAGTCATAGGATTTGGTCATCTGTAGTTGGAGGTCAGGTGGGACATTAGCTATTTTGGTTTTTTAGTTGAGATTCCCCAAACACATGATAGATTTTTAATGTTTATATTTTATTGTGTATTCTATATTTTTTATTTCACATGTATTATTCAAATTATTTATTTTATATATTTTATTTGATGTTTATTTTTTTAGTGGACATTGATAAAGGGTTTAGTATTCCCATTATTATACTTTAGACCCTCACTCGAAGTATGAATTAACTCATATATATAAGTATTTATAATTTTACATGGAATTAAAAAATGGTCCTAGTAGTTTGAATATGGACTCATCTTTTTCATACATTACTATTATGACATTATAAAGATAAAAATATAATATTTGGTCAAATCTACAATTCATAGGTTTAGTTTAAATGGAAAAATAGTACCACACAAAACATTATATAATAAAATATATAAAAAAATTAAATCCTTTTTTTATCTTCTAATGGTTCTATGTGTTCTCCTTAGTACAATTTTTCAAATGAGAATATACCTCAAAATAAGGGGTGAGAGAACTACCCAACATGAAGATGAATAACAGACATTATAAAATGGTTAGCCTAAACAACATCACCATAACATAAAAAAAAGGATCGTTATCATAATCATGAGAGGAATCATGAGATAAAGGCATGCAATGTGGAAATAAATTAAAATAAACCATCATTTATTAGTGGTGAACTACCACACATAGTTGTAATCAAAGAAAGAATTATGTTCATGCATAACATATGTGAATCATCCTAACATCATAATTGTAAAATATCCAAGAATAATGATGATGCACATTTCATATTATCTCAAGAGATACATCAAATTACCCAATCAATTGGAGTTCTATATTATTCTATGTGCACCTGTCACATGAAAACATTTTCATAATCATACAATCCACCTAGAACATGTCATATAATTCTCTATAAAATATCATATGGAATGGAAATTAGTTTCCATATAATTGTATAAAGAATAAATTCATAAAAAACATTTGGGTTTTGACAATTCAAATAGAATAACATGCGTGGTATAAAAATCATCAATCATGATTGAAGATGAAACAATGTAAAGTGAAGTAAAACCTGTTTTTTTCAAAAGTAAGTGTTTTTTTGGAAAAATCATTTCATTTTTTATAATATCATATTTGATGTAGGTGTATCCCATTAATGAAAAGTGAAGGACAATAAAAATTTATTTTAGAAATATTTAAATAATAGTCATACTAAAAATTGGAACAAATGATGACTAACCCAAATTAATTAAATTGAGTTTGATAATCCCCTTAACTTATATTTATATAAAACCTTAACATTAATATCCAAGATGAATAAAATTGATTCAATAATTAATACATACCTAACCTCTTATAATTTTTTTTGATTCATTATAATTTTTGGATGTTCATTTATGGAAACTATTATGACATGTAGGGTCTAATTTCATCATTTGGGATTGTTTTTCTTCTGGGTTTTCATAATCAGTTCCCTTGTATACAAGAATGGAAGATAATTTATGATGGGGATAATTACATAGAATTCATATTATATGTTATTAATGGATGAATTTTTTTAACTGGTCTCTTATATCATTTGTTTATATATTATGAGGATTAATAATTGGAAAAGATGTTAATTATAATCATTTAGATTCATTCGGCGCATTTTCATTCATAAAAAGCTCTATTTGATTAATTATTTTTTATCATATAGAATATTAAATAATATAAAAATTTATATGATATAGATTTAATAATATGCTTTGACCATTATAATGTTTTTAATACAATCCTTGAAGGTGGTAAAGGAAATTGAAAACATTTCTTCCTTGATGGTGATACAAAAACTCTTCAAGGACAATGTTTCCATTTATATAATAAACAATAGAAGAGATGAAGTTAGATGATATATTAATAAATTAAAATTAAAAAAGTAAATCTAATAAATGATTCTATATTTATCATGTCAATATGATATATGGAGGCGAGGATAAAATAAGAATATAAATGAAATTAAAACTTAATTAAGAAGAAATTGTATAAGATTTTACCTCTCGAATTCTAATCCTTTAGATACTCCAAATTGATATTGGTTTTTAAAATTTGATGATACCGATGGCTCCTCGACATGGACATGGTTTTTGAGAATATTATTGGAATAATTGGACATGGTTAGAGTCTTTGGAGTTGTGGGGAGAATAGGCGGTGATAATGTTATTTATAAGGGAGGATGGGTGTTTCTCATTATCTTATTCATTATTATTTTTTATTTTTTTCATAATTCCATTAATCGTTTAAACCATATTGAAAAATATATTTAAATATTGAAGGATATTTCATGATTTTTGGATTACATCATCCTTACATAAGTAGAAAATAAAAAATTATTATATTTAGCTTTTATTATAAATTATAATAATTTACTATTAAAAAAATAATATCCTTTATAAAAATACTAGAAAACATAGCATAACTATATTTTGAAATGTAGAAATGAAAAATGAACCTCTCTTTATGAATATAATATTAAAAATATGGTACATTTATTTTGAAATTAAAATCATCAATTACATATAAAATAATTCTTTTAAAATTATAAATGATTTTATAACATATTAAAATATTATTTTAGGTCACCAAAAACATTCTAATAATATTTAGGTCACAAAATTTTAATTTATGAATATAAATTATGAGAAAAATTTTATTTATACAATTATATTAAAAATAATATTATAAATAAACATTTATGTTTTATAAAAATAAAATAACAAAAAAGAATAATTATTAAAATATTTATTTAAATATACAATGATATAATTATATCATATTATCATTTATAATATTTGTAAATTTTAATTATAATTTAATAGATGATGTTACTATTTTTCTGGCTTGATTTCTATTCCTAATAACCATGCTACTATTCCAAGGGTACTGTTATTATTCTATCATGATAAGGTCTTTAATTTCTAGAAATATAACTTATTTCATTAGTTTTTTATTTATAACATTTGTATTGATTTCTCATTATGATTTTACATGATTTATACTATATAACATTACTATAATTAGATAATTTCCATTAAAAAAATTTGGTTCATTATACTCTTCCCCCTAATGAAATTTCACACTTGAAATTTCATTTAACATATTATTGTGAAAAAAAAGTAAGGGAACTTATTCTTCATCGATTCATATGGTTCCCATGTTATCGATTTTTAATTATAGTTTCACATAAGTAATTTTATATGGTGAATATTAATGTTTGATAGAGCATTATCTATATGGTACAAGATCATTACTGTCCACTCCCCGTAAAAGAGATAATTTTCCAGTTGTGTCAAGTCCATATTCAGTTAATGTGAGGAATATGTTATGTAATTACTCAATATGGATACAATGACTAAATCATATACTTAATACATTTTATGGGGGAGTTCCGGTCTATAGGTCACAACTCTGCCATGATTAAGAATCTAAAAGATGAATATTTACTTGGGTCTCACCTATGATTTCTTCAGAAATATCATGATCATATTCCATATAAATGTGGGGTGGAATACCATGTCTCTAACCCCAAACTCAATGTCACATTGATAATTATCTCCATAACTCTTTTGTTGACATTAGGATACCTTAATATGTCACTGAATGGTTTTAATCTTATCTACAATTTCCATGACCATTTTTTGTCCATACATATTATGATTGTTGAATTCATCCCAACATGATAGTGTTCTTAATATTTTCAAATAATGGGTTGCATAGGCAGCCATTTGGATTATCAAGTTCAAATTGTTGTTAAAAGTGTTCTCAACCGGAGTTAGATGATGGTACCTTATTCCATATAATTATGAAAAAAATTCTATCAACATGTCTTATAAAGAATGGATAGTCTTCTTCGACTGATCATTAGTTTGAGGCTGATAATCCGTAGTGATGTTCATATCGGTGTATAGATCACGTTTGATACATTTATAGATCATGTAGGTTAATCTCAGATCTCAATTAGTTTTATTTTATTGTTTTACACCATGTATCCTTAACACTTCAATTATTTATATCTATTCATATTGATTCAGTGATAATTCTTCTCGAATTAAGATAATGTCATATTTCATTATCACATGATCCAAAACAGCCCATATAATATGGGTTTTTGATCATTTCATTAGATGTCCGATAACAATGTCAATAATGAGGTTTTCCCAATTACATTATGGAATGTGTAATATTTTGATTATCTCTTTTTAATTATTTCATTTATCCATGACATGTTTTCATATCATGTAACTTGATTTAAATTATGTAATATATTTTCTTCATATTTTTTAAAAAATACTGCATTCAGAGATATCGAAAAATCATTGTGATCCCTAGGTGAAAATAAAATTTTCCCCTATTTTTTTTATTCAGATGAAATTTATTTCTTCCAAGATAGGATAGTACACATAGTTATGACCCAAATCCTAGAACTCCTTCCACCTCAATTTTTAATTCTGAGAATTTCCCCTTTTTGAAAGATTCCACAATCTTCTAAATTTCCAAATCATTTCATTGAGCATCCTTTCTTTTTACCTTAAGAGATGGTTGGGAAATAATTTGAATAAGGATTTATGATAATCCATACTTAATTATTCTCATGTATAACCTTTGAAAATATTTTATATATTGTATCCTTCTCAATTATCATCATTAATAATGTCAGAGGATCATTTATACATAGTGATTCTGTGACTAATTTATCTTTTTTTTGATGTTAGTCGATTAAGTAGTCATAATTCCTCATTATCTATGAATATTTATTTCAAAATATTATTATTAGTATGTATTTTAAACTTCTCCTCAGATATATAATACCACATGATTTTTAATGAAAATATCACAGCTTTTAACTTAAAATCATTTGTGGTTAATTATTTCTCTTGAATTTTCAACAATAATTAGGCATAGGCTATCACATAATCATTTTTCTTTTTTAAACAGTATATCTAATTCTTATAAGTATTATAGTGTTCCACAAAGATATACCAACATGTTAAAATTATTATTACTGGCATAGTGATAAGCCTCCCTTTTTACACTATGATATAGTCTTCATGTTCTCATTTCCATATAGACTTCTCTCCCATAGGAGTCACCATGGATTTTGGTTTTGATTATATTGATAATTTCATCAAAAATCTCTAAAAATACCATGATTGACTAAGGAATCAATGAATATTTATTACAGATGTTTCCCTTGTCCACTCATCGATTTATATTGTCTTAGATGGGTTCACAAATTTTTTATTACTATTGAAAAGAATAATAAATAATGATACTTCATCCAAAACTAACCCAAATTTACTTTATTTTCCATAAATTTTCTCCCATCACAATATATTTTTCACAGTATTCAAATACTACCCTTATTCCATCGTTTTCTTTCAATATATCAAAATATACTCAATAAAGGAAACCAAAACATTTCAATGTAATATCTACTGCATCAATTAATTTAGTCCAATAATATTACTAGATACAAAATGAGTGTAAATGAAATGGATTTGAAATCATAGTTCAATTACTCTTTTTAAATGTATTCTTGGGACTATCTTGATTACTCACCTTTAATTAATGATATCCCGATCAAAGATCTACCTAAAAAGGGGTTCTTCCCATAGAGTGGATCAAACAAGTAATCTATAAATAGAAGTGGATTCATGTTGGCTGTCATTATTTTTTTAATATTAAGATATTTAATGCATAGGTGAAATGATCCATCCTTTGTATTGACTAAGAGTATTGTAGAACCCCATGTTGAGTCACTCAGGTATATAAAACCCCTATACAGATTCTCTAATAACAACTTTTTCAGTTACTACAACTCAATAGTGTCAAATCAATAAGGTTTTATCAATATTGGCATATATCACGTAATATTTTCATTTAATAACTATACCACTCGGTCCGGAGAAATACTAGAATATTCTTTTTGGAATAGATCACTTTAGTCCCATACAATGGGAATGTATTCGATCATTACTCTCTCCTTTGTCTAAATAATTTTAGAAAGATATGCCTTCTCATAATGGCATAATATCCACACATGATATGATGAATCTAAAGAAGATTAATCCTCCTCTTTACAGTTTAATATAATTTTATGATGCCTCAATATGTGTAGAGTGATCTCCATTTCTTGATAGTTGATGTTGTATGTGTATAAACATAGCCAATCTATTAAAAATATTGCATCAATCTCTACTAAAGGATGTGAGAAATTTTTTTCTAAGAGTTTCAGCCCAAAATAAATTAACATTATATGGTTTATATGCCTTCTATGAAATAATTTTCCCATACTATTGTTTCATATATAACTTAAAAAACCTATTTTTATGTGGTGTTATTATAGTTCTACAAAACAAACATGATGTGAATGAATGCATAGAACCAGAAAAAAAATATGTTCAATATTCTTCAATGAAAAACAATCATACCTATAATCAGATAATTATCTGGATCCACATCAGTGTTAGTGATGGAATAATACCTCCCTTAATCATTTAAAATTGGTGGTTAATGACATTTATTACACTTGAGATGTCATGGATTACTCCACTAGATCTCATAGTGCATGTACTACCTATAGTTGAAGCATTTAAAAATGGGTGGTCATCTCATGTCCTCCATTATTTAAATAAGCTTCATCACGTCTCTTCTAAATTTATGAAATTGGTGGCCTTATCTCCTATACTAATATAATTTCATCATCTATTTGAGTTTTTACATGATCCTTCTTCCCATATTTTTTTAATGTGAGTTATTTATATTTCATTCAACCATTAACATTAAATCCCCAAGCTAGAAATTCCATAATTTTATTCTTATCTCCATATATATTGGATCATTCATCCATCACCATCTCCACATTGGGAGTGAATTTAATGGATTTTTCATAACTCCATAAGTATCAAATTACAAGAGCCTTCCGAGTTTGGGGTTTTAAACAACTAAGTTATATATCTATTTTTCTATCATTGGGATAACAAAACATGTGGTGTACATTGTATTCCTTGTGAATGTTTCTTTGTATTCCATGATAGTTTTAGATTCATTTTTCTTCAGGTTGAAAAATTCTATCTATGTCAATGTTATAAGAGTTCCAGTGAAATAATTATCAAGAAATATTTTATTAAATTCTTCCCACTACAACTTTTCAATTTAACCAATTGACATGGTATTTTTTATCATTTCCTTCCATTTATCTTCATCTCCATCTAAACCATAATTTTTTTGAGCCCCCTTCACCATCTAAGAATATTGATGAATAGAAAACATCATCTCTTTTTATGTGACCCAGTCATAGGTGACTAGTGAGTCATAATATCTCCAAAATGTCGGTGGTCATTACCACATAAAAGACTGGATAACTATTTTCTCTTTATTACGTGAAAGAGGATATTCCACATTTTCAGGTTATTTTTCATATCCTAACATAGCTGGGTAAAAATAACCATGATAGTTTTAACTCCACCTCCTAAGGCATTACGGGTGTCATTCGAGAAATAGCTACATTGACCCTCTCATGTGTTAATGGACTGGTATCTACTGGTTCCCACCATTTAATAAAATAGAAATGGTTTAAAACAAAATATGTGAAAAATTAATGAATAAATTAATTATGGTTTTGTGGAATTAATATTATAGACATATCTTTTAGGATCCCTATGTTATGTATTTTCTAAAATAATTCTTATTGGATATATAAATTTATATAATCTCATAATAAGGGGAATAAATATTTATCTTTAATTGAAATTCAATTTTTTATTATATTGCTCTCTGAGAAAAACTATAGTAACCCACATTTTTCATAAATGAATATAATATAATTGTAAAGATAAAAAAATAATTTTATTACTAATAAATGATCCAATGTTATAATATTTCTAGAAAATTTGGACCACACATTATATTTTACATTAAAAACCATGAATATTTATTTCATTTCAACATCCCATGATTCTTATTATCCCATATGTTTACATTAGAATATGTGGTAACCTAATGATATAAATCAAAATAAGGGTGATCTAAAAGCCCAATAAGACGATGAATAAGTGACATGAAACATGGGTGAGCATAAAATTCATCCTCATAACCCATGTATTTTATCATCCTCATAATAATAATATGAATAATTAGATAATGGAATGGAATTCGTCCTTGCATAAAAATGAAACACCATGTCTTATTGGTGACCTACCACACATAGCTGTGAAAATTGATTACATCACGTTCTTGCATGACATATGTGCATCAGCATAAAATCAACATTATGTAAATATATATAATAATATTTATAAATATATCCAATTATCTAATGAGATAAATATTATTCACCAATGAATTATAGTGATATGTAATTTTGGGTGCACCTGCCACATCATTATATTTACATAATAATGCAAGACACAAAGAACGTGTAATAATCTATTCCATAAAATAACTGATGGCAAGGAAATGGGATTCCCAAGAATTTCATAAATAATAATTTCATGCATTTACATTTTTTATAAAAAAAATTTAATCACATATATTTTAAAAGAATCCTCACTCATGAATAAAGAAGAAAGAATTTCAAAAATAACTAAACCCTGTGTTTACAAAAAGAATTATACTTTTTAAAAAATCCTTGCATTTGTCATAAAATGAGATTAGAAGAAACTATATCCCATAAATGAATATAAAAAAAATTATATTATATTTTAGGAATATTAATTGAACATTCATAATAAATTTTTTCATGAAAAAGGAAAACCCCAACAAAAGTAAATTTGGTTTTAGAATCCACCTACCATATTTCGGAATGATATCTTTACATTAATATCCTGGATAATTAAATTTGATTCTTTAATTAATAAATAAAATCATATTTTACATATATCATATTATATATAATTTTATTATGTTTATGTGTGGACATTATGATGATTTCTAGTGGTCAATTTCATCATTCAAGTGTGTTTGTTTCATGATTTTCATGATCAGTTTAGTTATATACAATAATGGGTATTTAAGAAAAATATGTATAATTTTCTGAAATTTATATAATATGTTGTTAATGAACATATATAATTTTAATTTATCTTATATATCATGTGGTTATATGGTATGAGGATGAATCATATGATAAAATTTTAGTGTTAATCCTTGAGATTAAATTTGAGGTTTTTCTATCAGAACAAAATAGTTTTGATTTATCATTTAATATTATAAATATAAATTTTTTCAAGAATATAAAAAAGGATATAACATAGATTTTAAAATAATTTTCATCAATAAATACTGTTTAATATAATACATTAAGTTGTTAAATGAAAATGAAAACTTATCGTCCTTGAAGGTGACAAGACAGCACCTCACGAACAATGTTTCTATTTATGGAATAAATAATAGAGGAGTAGAGGTTTGAAGTTAAATTAAAAAATTATGACACAAAATTATAGTATAATCAATTTACAAGAGTTATCATTCCTCTGGGATAAGTGTTGGTGAGTAGAATATTATATAATAAATGAAAATGAAAAGAAATTAATTGAATATAAAGAGGATTTTACTTATTGAATTATCATACTTGAGAACCTCTTAAAGTGGATTTGAGTTTGTTTTTTCTTGATAAAAATGATGTTGGATATAGGGAAGGGGCTCTGGAATATTATTAGGTAGAAATTAGACATGATTTAAAGGATTGGGGTTTTTTTAGAGAAAAGGCGGTGAGAGGTGGTAATTAAGTGGGGTAGGTGTGTTTTCTCATTTTTTATTCATTAGTTTATTATTTTGTCCATGGAATTTGAATTGATTAAACCATATACCTACGCATATTAAAATAATTAACGAGTGTTTGGTATTTTTTTATTACATTATACTTACATCAAAAATGAAATAAAAATTCATCTATTTGGATTCTATCATAGATTATCATATTTTACAACTGACCGAAAATTCAAGTATTTTATAATAATCCTAAATTTGGACCATAAAAATTAATCAGTGTGTAAAATTAATAAATTAAATCCATTTTACGAAACGAATCATAAAAATATTATAAATTACTTTTTTTAATTAAAATCATCATTTACTTGGATAATAGATACTTTTAAAATATAACATAATATATGATATAATGATTATGTGGGTATAATTATTTTGTAAATATAATATATATACTTCATATCCAATATTGTACCCAATTGTTCGAGGTGGTATTTTATAATCAAATGGAAACATTTCGTGAGGTTGTAGTGTGATGTATACACGAATGACGAGTTCGTAAACTATTTGATGGAATGGTATCTTTTTTTATGTCATTCAATTAACATAAAATATATAAATACTTTGAATATATTTATTATATTATATCATTATTGTTTTTTAATTAATTAATGAGATGGAGAAAAAAATAAAATAAAAACTGTGTTGAAGAATGATATCTCTAATTCAAGACCCTCTTTTGGTTTGGACCCAAATACTTCATAGATTGTATTTAGGAAAAAATAAGGATTTTAGTAATAGATGATTAATTTTGGAAGTTATTTTTCTATTCATTTTCTTAAAAAAGGGTTTTATGGAATTTATCATAGAGTACAATGGGTGGCCTTTTATAAGTAAGGTGATTGACTAACATATAATATGATTTAAATAAGAGGATGTTTAAATTTTTTATTAAAACAAAAATATATAAAATAGAGTATTATTTATAATTATGAGTTATAGAGTCTAAATATGGAGATCAAATTTATTTTTTATAGGTGTATATTTTATTTAAACTATTATTTTTTTAGTTTAACCCTGAATAAACACATTTTTGCCTTATGTGTGATAAATTATTTTAACAGTTTTCCCAATTAATATGTTAAAATAATTAATTTAAACTTTTCATGTAATATAATATTTTCTAATTAATATTATGGATTCCATTTATCTGAAATCTATTCTAATAATTAAAAATTATATGAATATAATTAATCACATAGATGATATGAGAATACAGGTTTAAAAGAGAAAAATGTTCAAAAGTATATGATGTTTGTATATCCAATTTTAATATGGAATTTATTAAAATGCCTTTTTTAATTATTATATATATTTTTCAATAAATTATACCATTTAACTAATTTAATATATAATTTTAAATTAGAAATAATTTAAATGGAGATGAATTTTTCACTTTAAATTCAGTACTTTTCATTATTCATAAAAAAATATCTTTTCTGAAAATTATTGATAAATATACCTAATATAATTATTTAATTATTATTTATATTAATAATATTATATTTTCAATTAAATTTTATAAATGTTTCAAAATTTAAATTTAATATGAAAATAACAAATTTAATGAATAAGGGTGTTTTAAATAAGGGTATTTGATTGAAGCATAATATGATTTATACTAACGTTACATATAATAATAATAAGGGTATAAATATTAACTAAAATTTATTATTATATACTCTATACATTTCATTACAAATATTAATCAATAGTGCTTATTTATATTAATTTAAATTGAAAAAATATACACATTAAAAATGTTTTCAGAAAAAAACCATTTTTCAATCCCAAAAATGAACATATATTAAAATCTAATTTTAAGTTGATTCAAAAGTAATTTAGTGGATTATATAAAAAAAATGAATATGTATTTTACATAAATAAATTTTTTCTAGTTTAATTTTATAAATTTATTGAAATGAAATGATAGTTCTACAAAAATTGTTATTTATAACTATTCACCAAAAGATTGATATTTTATGATAAAATAAGATAGATTAACCATAATTTAAATTAAATATGATGGTTTAATGTTTAAATTTTCTAAAATATCTATCAAATAATGTTAATATTTTACCTTAAATAATAAAATAAAAGTTTAATGAAATATGTTGTTGATGAATATAAGTACTCTACAAAAAATTAATCAATTGTTTACTAATAATTAATAAATAAATTTATATTTATTAGAAGATTTATATTTATATTTCATAAATTAGTTGCTAATTTTTATATATTATAATTAAATTATTGTATAATTACAGATATATTTGAAATAATTTTATTTAAATGTTCACTATGTATGTGTCCAAAGGAGCATGTTGGTTTGTGTACAAAAAGATAATCATAGTATTTGATAAAAAACATAATATAATTATTTAATGTAAATGAAACTATTAAATTGAAAAAAAATCATTTGAAAAAAATTTCATGGGGTTATACATATCGGATAATTTCTTATACCTTGTATCATATAGTCTCATTATGAATATTTCATATGGAGCATGGTAATAAGGGATTATAGAATTATCCAATTCATAAACCTATAATTAAATAATATTATCACATTTACTCATTATTAACTAATCCTGGTGATACATGGTGTGATTTATCCTCATATATAAAACACTCTAATATGGTTTTCATGGTGGAGTGAGTTTTTGATTATTCCCAATATCCTTCCACTGTTCTTTGAATTCCTGTCTCATGTACTTACCACCAAAATCTGATCGAATAATATGGATAACATTATACAATTTATTTTTATAAGTCATGTTAAAAGGTAATTATTATTTCAATGATTCATTTTTTTTCACTTTATAAATACATTAATGTATCATCTAATGTCATATCTAATGTTAATAATGTACAAAAAACCACCAATTTTTTATATAATCATTTACCAATACACATCACTTTGATTATAATGTAATATCATGCAAAATAATTCATATTTTCTAATGAAATTTGATTTCTTTCCATTAAATATGTTTCATGGTTACATGAATATTCATAATAAAATGGTTTCAAAAAACTATCTCAATTAATTTTTAGGATTATTCTCTCAATGATATGTCTTAGGAGACAATGTGAAAGGTGGGTGGGAATGGAATCAACCATATCAATATTATTATGGATACTATAGATATAATATTTCATATTTACAATACCTATACCATATCAAATTTTCCCAATGCTTAAAATTTTCATTATTATATATATATATAATATTATTGATAAAAATAGTAAAAAATAATTTTTTCTGCAAAAAGATAATAAAATGATTTTTAATTCTGTGAATATAATAATAGCTCTCCAATTTAAAGTATAATCTACATAGTAATGTCATATCATAAGTAGTTTCTCCTAAAATATAAAATCATTCTACATTATTCATATGAAGACCTATATTTCAGTTTTTCTAAATTCCCTCATTTCTCTAATTATATTTTTATTAACAAATATATTTGAAAAAAACAGTATCAAATACTACTATGTCAAATATCTAGAAATTGAAATCTATAATATTGATTTTTAGATACTAAGAATGTTTCCCATTTAGAAAACAACTAATGAATATATAACAGTCCATAACAAAATTTTAGGTCATACTAATATGGGATAAAATATTGATTATCATGATATAAATCAAAATTATAATCAAAGATGTGTATATTGAAGTGCATTAGGTTTTATATCTTTTAATATATTAATTTTAATGGAATATATAAATTAAAAATTATTACCCATGCATCATATATATTTAGTGATACAAAATCCTTATTTAACTATTTAATGATCTTTATATGACATTACTACCCCTATATTATTATTTTGGAATGGGATCGTCAAAAATAAAAAAAATTTATTCTTAAATAGTTTAGTAGGAAACCCATTACATGGATCAAAAATATAGACAATATTAACTATATTCCACTCATGTCCAAAATCAATGTGTGTCTTCGCTATGTGACCAATGAAGAACGAAATAGGTTTTAGTCTCCTATCTTATTTGGTTATGTTATATCTACATAGTCCTATAATAGATAATACATTTTCACTTTTCTACGTTAGAACCTACCTGATCGCTGGATTAAGGAAATGACATGTGTTTTATTTGAAATATAACACATATTATTTTAGGAATTTTCATTTAAAAGTATCACTATGATAATATAAATCATATGAATGTTAAAATATTTGTTCTTTAATATGAAGAAAAAAATCAACATCTGTATATAATTTTTATCGGTATGATTTCAAGGATTTAGTTTGGGAATTCCCATTCCATCAGCTAAATTTTTTTCTTTCCAAAAAACGAATTTATACCTCTTTAAATAACCCAAAATTTAATATAAATCACTTAAAATTGAATTTCATTTATATTCATACAAATCCAAATGAATATCCTTCATGTGGTATATGATCATTTCTTGAAAAGTCTTATTTTTATATTATATTTAAATATCTGCATGAATAAGATTTATGAAGCATATAGACAAACCTAACCATTATACAGGAGTCAAAATACCTCCATTCCACAATTAATTTTTGAAAAAAGTACCTCTACCAGGGACACATTTCCAAAAAATTAATACATTTCATCATAACAATAAAAAATAATAATCACAAAATAAATTTAAGAACAAAATTCAATCCTATAACCTAAATTACAAAAAAAAAATCAACATATATGAAATCAAAATCCGTTCGTGTCTTAACTAACATGTAATTATTGTTATAATAATCTATTGTGATAAATGTATCTCTTAAATAATTACTAAAAATATTCATAATCCATAATCATTTTATAAAAATGAATATTCTAAATGAATTTTAAATTTAAAAAAATCATTCAAATATATTTAAAAAATTTGATATATAAATATAAATAAAATATTTTTAAATTAGGATTAAAAATATAATTTTATATGTCGTAACACTTATAATTTATAACTATTTTATAAAAAATAACTAAATATTGGAAAAAATGTAATGTTGTTTCATTTTTTCTTATATCTTGTATTATGAATTATAATATGAATTATCCTTCAGAACTATAATTGAAATTGAATGATTCAAAACAATCAATTATCAATTAAGATGAATATTTATATAAACAATAATAATTATAAATTTATATCATCTCTTATGATGTTGTAATTTTAATTCTCCGGAAACATTAGATGATATCTCATATATCATCGATATAACATAACACTAAAATTTATATATATTAATTATTGAATACTAATTTAAGTTATCATATATCATTTATTAAAATATAATTCAAATCCACATATATGATACATATCATACCATATGGTGTAGATATTTTTCCCTCAACAACTGACCACAACTGATTTTTTATATCATATGTTATGATTTCAGCATAAAAACTTTATGATAAGCATCTTCATTGAAAAAAACATAGCATCATGCATTGATCTAGTGAAAAACATTTAAATAATACTATTGACATGCATAGGGATATAATATAATGATTAACCATAGTGTAAGTATCCAATTATATTCATGATCACTCTCTAACAGAATTAATGTATATTAAAATGAAGAAAAGAATGTTCATACTCACACTACTACAAAATATATATTTTAATATTTGACACATGATTGATGGGTATCCTACAAACATAATAAACATCATCCATTCTATTATAGATTACACCAAAAATGGATACCAAATTTTATTAAAAGTAGTCATGTTATTCCAAGGGTATCCGGACAATTGTTAAAGATATATGAGTATATAAGAGAATAGTGATTCAACATACATTCATATTTTAGTGGTAAAAAAAACTAAAGGGATAAAATATATATGTTATCCACATATTACTATAAAAATTATCTACTAGAATATGATTTTATCTCACAAAATCAAGGTATTTTTTCTTATTGAATATTTTTTCAATTAAACATTTCAATGAATGACTGAATTGAACAAAAAATCATCAATATTATTGAATCATAATTTAATTAAGCTATGTTGAAGAATGTAGATATAATATTAAATAAAAATATTATTCATAAAATATTATATTATATTGGGAACAGGTGTATCAAATGTGTAATTATAAAACAAGAATGTCATTGGCCGTGAAATGAGTCGCATGCATTTCATTGCTTATGATATAGGACATATAATTAAATATAATATATCTTCTCTGTACATATAAAAAATAAATCCAAATAAATTCTTCATCTACATTATAATATTCTCCAATAAAAAATTTATTATATAGAATAAATAATAATTAATAAATGGTTATATAAATAATAATAAGATTAAATATTAGAAAATTTAAATGGATAAAATATGAGATAGTTATGTAGAAAACAAATAAAAATAAGTAGATAGGTTACAATAATAATTCTCTACCTTTCTGATAATTAAAAAAACCGAACATTTTAAACATTTATCACATATCTACAAGAGAAAAATTAAGAAAAATTCACAGTATTTTATATAAAAATTAATATCTAATTATATAATTGAAAAAAATAAAAATTGGTAACATATTTTTCTAAAATCATCCCTAATATAAAAATATTATATGATAGTTAAATTTTATAATAATAAGAGTCGTAAATATGTAATCATATTTTTATAAAAATTAATAAAATACACATCATTCGTATAAATGTTAAAATAATTTATCCCCAAAAACAATAACACAATAAAAACCTATACAAAGTATCAGTGAATTACAAAAAATAATTAAAAAATTTTAACCCCTCTGCCATGATTTATTCCCTAAATATTATATGATAATAAATAACACATAAAGGGACTAAAGGAATATTTTTTTAGTACTCTTGTTATAATCCACATTAAAAATTGTTTCAGAGGGATCCCATTCAGGACATATAGTCCCAGACAGACAAGGCTCCAATATATGACCTGAAGTCCCAATGGTATAGTACCCAATCCATGAAATGAATTACCATCAAATCTATAACATAAATACCCCACTCCATCATCTTTATCATTAAAGGATACATAATCCCCACCCCATATTACTGGTCAATTAGAAATTTTCCCTGAAGATCTATATGGTTCCTATTATTTATGGTTGTTTCTATTCCATCTCATTCACCCAATGTGGTTATCATTTCTATTGTGGTTTCGAATTTTTCTAAATCTATTTTGGGCCCCATTCAAATTTGATCTATGTTAGGATGATTTTTAGATTTTGAGGCATGAAGGAAATGAGGCCTGAAGGCCATTGGTGGTCCAAAAGATCAGTGACCTCAAGGCCCTTTGCTGGCCTAAAGGCCTTATGGCCCAAAAGCGTTTGGTGGCCCGACAACCCTTAGACTCGTAGGCCAAAACATATGTCCCGAAGGCCCAAATTAGATAAATATGTTCATCTACAATAATACCCCTAAAATACCTGATATAGTAACTTTTACAGTAACCAATACACTAACATAGAAATTCACCACCTCCTAGATTTTTAATGAATTACAAATGTAATTAATGTGTAACAATATGTCAATAATCAAACTAATGAAAATAAAAAATGAATTTGAAAAATTCATAAAAATTAACATATAGATAACCTCATGTCAACATGGCATTAAATTATGTTTAAATTGTTTACAAGATATCCCCAAAGAAATGGATCTTGTGGGATTATAAATAAACAATGATCTATTAGGATTAATGTAAGATCTTTTGGGATCCCATGACAATGAAGGGTGAGACTGTTTAATTCTCATGGGAAATGTAGATTAAAAATAAACATATGACCATGATAACGAGTAAATATTAATGAATTAATTTCTAGTATAATGTCTATAATCACCACATTTAATGTAAGAAGACAAATAAGTGAATTTTATTTTGTCTTCCATGAAGAGATATCCTTGTTTTTTTGGTATTTTTCCATCATCATTATTAAGGTTTGTTTTATTAATCCATTAAATTATTATAACATCATATAAAAATTATATCTATATATTAATTTTAGATAAATAATTCATTAAAATTTATATATTACCTAACATCATACTGTTATCTTTCTCAAAATCATCAAATTCAGAAAAATAATTTACTTTTAAATAGGGGAATTGTTTTTCCTCTTTTCATTATCATTATTAAACATCTCATTTCCCTTTCGTACATTCAAAAAATTATATCTATCCTTATATTCCACCTTTATAACATTCTAGAAAAAATATATAGTCTTATTTAAACATCAAAAATAGTTATCAGACTAACTTTTAGCCAATTAACAAACTTTTTTACTCATTCTTACATGGAATTCTTAAAATTGAATCTTGTTTATTTTCATAATCAAAATAAAAAATGTAATTTTTTACTATTTATATTATATGCATCATGTTTATTTTATGATCCATCCTTATTGATCCACCCAATTTAAATAGTGTTTCTTAGTGGTAATTATAAACAATTATTTACAATATTTATCAATATAAAATAATACTAGTCTCCATCTCCCTTAAAAAATAATCACTTAAATTTAAACCTTACAAATACATCAAGTATCCATATTTTTTTCATTATACTAGATCATATTCTCTGATATTATATTATTTATCCTCATATATTTATGTTTGATATATACTTTCATCATATACTCATAAAACATAATATTATAAGCAAATAAAATTTTATTCAAATTACATTTACATTAATCAATTTTTCATCCTTCTAGGACTTACTTGTATCTAATTTAAAATATTCCATCATAATGACTTCATATAATATAATTATGAAATTATATATTTTCACATTTCCATCAGTTGAAGAATCACAATAATCTTCCCAGGAACTTGTAGATGTAACATCAAATTTTAAAGAAATTTCATTATAATACATATTATATTCATTCTTGATGTAATTTTTTAAGTGGATAATACACAAAGGAGTCGTTATTTAAATAATAAATAATGAAGAAAATTTATTCAAGGAAACATAGAAACACAACATAGAATCACAAATAGTCATCGTCTAATTTTCGATCTTGGACACATACTTTGGGGTGATGAGTCCACCACTTCCATGAAGGTGTCATCCCATTCTATAGTTTTTGACTTGAACCCATGGGCCATCATAATCATTAGAGCGTTGAACAAAAATACCAACCATCATAGTATCATCTACATTTACTCCATTAATTTTCTTACCATCATCATCACTGCTAGACAAAAAAATAAGTTCAAAAGGATTATAAGTACCCACACCAATATTTACCTTAGATGTTCGAGTTATAGAATATTTTTTTCTAAATGTAAAGAAAAATCCTCCAGACATGGATATAATACCAGATTCAAAAATTTCCCCATATTTCTCCCCACTAGTTTCAAGACTATTGGAATCTAATTTCTCCCAGCTACCGTGTATTTCAAGAAATAGAGTTTAAAAGGATGTAATTGAGCCTTTAATTCAATGAAGGGTTGTCTAGTTTTTTTCTTATAACATTAATTTTTCTCAAGTGTTGTATTAGGTGATGCGGCCAACATCATCCCACAATAGGTGTTTCCAAGTGACTTAGTCACATATAATTTAATCAGATATGGGGATTAGAAAGGGGTGGAAGCGAGAAGGACCTTGACCTGGCCATAGATATCCAGAGAAGCTATAATAGAAGGCATTCCCTCTCTATTTGTAGACATAGTTTATCCATGTCATGGTTGAAGTGATCTAGTGTTAACGCTTCAATCACCCTCTATATGAGGTGATGGTGAGGTATCTAAATCCCAATTGGTTATAATTTCCATAGACCCTACCAATCCCAATGAGAATTTTTTTGGAGAAAAAATAATCCTAAGGAGTATACAAAAAATTGGATAAGATAATACTTTGGTATTTACCAACATTGATATTGAAACAACAACTTTTTTCATTACCATATTTAATTTTACCATTCACCCTGATTTTATCTTTCCATAGATTAAAATATGTAACGCCCCGACCCCAGCTACCCAGAGTCGGTGCATTACTTCTTAACATTGGAATGATCACAAAAGATCAAGTCTCAAAAGACCAATTAGTTTAGTAGCCTTGGAAACACAAGATACATTCATAACTGTTACATTACATCAGAAGGTGAAAAACTACAATAACAAAGTCTCCATATTCCACACTCATATCCTATTCTGACTATCCCTGTAGGTCATTCATAAAATACTTCTTCACATCCTAGAAAATATTAAAACAATGAAAGGGGTGAGATCAGATGCTCAGTAAGGATAACAATATTGTGGAAGCTTTCATAAATAAACATAAACATTTAAGGAAATGTATAACTAAAACAAAAGCCTTTTAAACTTGAACATCAACATAATATGGCAAAAGTAAAATGAGATAATTCCATTTACTTCTTCACATGGATATTCTACTGGTCGAATAATCACATGCAATGTCAATAACCACTTTCATAATGAGGGAATGTATAATGCCATACATTTTAAACATTTTGTCAAGGCCTCGGCCAAGACGTCTAAAATGATTAAGGCCTCGGCCAAAACCATAAATCAATTTGGGAAAGGGCCTTGGCCATTTCCACGTCTAGTTGTCTCATGATACCTACCGATGCATCGAGGAGCTATAGCGGGCTCCACCCATCACTTATTAAGTCCAATACATTCCTCATATGAATAGGTTTAAACATAACATAAATATTCGTATTAAAACTAGCATACGAAACGTCAACAATTTCTCCATAAACTATGGATGGTATAAAAATAACACATCCACAGTCAAATATTTCCCAAAATTTTCAATGTGAGTTTTGTATCATAAATCAATTTCAATTAAACTTAAAACCCATCAAAGGATGTTGACATGGATAAAATCAAAGCTATTTGAGAGAAATATCTCTCTTTTTTTTGAAATCATTTAAAAGTCCCATAATTATAAAATAATACATTTACTTTGAAAATATTCTTATAAGCTTGTAATGGAAGCTTTGAAGAAGTTATAATGGCGGAAAATAGCCACACCCGCCATATAAGTTAAACAAACATTCTTACCTTAAATTTGTCAAAAAGGTCAAAAAGTACATTGTTTGGAAAATGACGATAAGATTCCTTTAAAAAACATATAAGGGTATAAATGACTTTAACCCATTTTCCATTTAATAGTAAAAATGTTTTGAATGACATTTTTAAGAAACATGGATGTGGATGATAACGAGGTCCCAATAGATAATTATGTATAAACAACCTTGGATAATGAAGAGGTTGTGAAGTAAACCCTTACCTTGTACTTTTCCTTGGTTGGGGTAGGTTAACCTCCTGTATAATGGTGAAATAATTGTTATTAAATTATACAAGAATAATATACATTCATATGATATCATATATGATCTTTTAACATTGCTTTGTTAACAATATCTTAGATTTATCGTTGTTTCGGGTGTTAACTTACTCATTTTGTTTTATATGTTTTGTTATGCAAGTCGTGTTTTTCATGGATAGGTTGTATCTTATTTATATCCAGAATGATATCATGTCCTTAAACATTATTTTTAAATCATCAAATGATAATTATACTTGAATGGATACGATGGAGAATGAATCTCATCGCGTTCGTGGAGACGGTAGGCCGTACGTACGCACGTATGGTGACATGTCATTCAAATGATGGGTAAAATACTAAATATGGTTGTTCCATATTTATAATAACATCACATTATATAGAAGATACTGGAGTTATAATTTTATAATTGAAATAATAAACAGAGTGGGAGTGGAAGAAGAAAGAAACTTGAAAGAGGGTGATGAAAACGTTACCTCTTCTTCGGGTTCTTCCTTTTGATTTGATCAAAAGGACTCCATAGTATGGATTTATGAATAAAGTAAACCTTCTAGGATGAATGGAGAGAAGTTGGGAGAGTATTTGGGCAGAGGTGGGCCGAACCAAAAGGCTTGAAAGTGTGAATAAGGTGGTAGAGGTGGGGGCCTTTTATAAGAGGAGAGGAGGGGCTCTTTTGGAAAGATTGAAATGTTACATTATTATACAATGCTTTTCGGATTCTAAAGGTCCCACACTTATATAATTCATGGATAAGGTGATAAGGGTTCAAAATATCCTCATCCAATAGGCTTTGGACAAGTGTAAGCCTTGGATTTTGCATTATCTTCTCATTTTATTTAAATCGTTAAATAATGAGGTCATCACTGCATCATCATGATGTCATAAATAATTTAATTTATTTAATGTCTAAAAATTATAAAAAAACTACTATGATGTAGGAAATCTTTTTAACTTTCCAATGACTATTTATAGTCAAAACTATGACTTGTATAACCCCATGTAAAATTTTTTTTAGTAAAACATTTCATGTTTGTGTCATTTTTTACTTTAACATTAAATAAAAGGTATTTATGTCATTTTCCAACTAAAGTGGCTCCATGGGGTCCCCAAGTTGACCCATGGATTTTCTTGGTCGGCCATGACACATAAAATGAGGGTAGGACATGTGTCAAGCTCATCTCATATTATTAAAACATTATTTTTACCTTAAACTACACTAATTACCTCTAATCGCGATTAAGAACTTAAAAGTTACTATTCACCAAAAATTATTTTAATCTCATTGAACCACATTTTACTTATTAATGACAACCATGTATGTCGGATTTTTAAAAATCAAATCACAGAGGTGGTAATATTTCATTTAAATGAAAAATCAGTTATTTAACTACCACTTAGTGGTTTCACTATTCATCAAAAATTGATGTTTTTCAGAACAATGCCAACATTTCACCCTAAGATATAATTGATATTCCGATTTCAAAAATGATTTATATTTTACAAAATTAAAAAAATATAAGTTTCATTAATTTATTTTATAATTAATTCCCACTGTCACAACAAATAGCGTGTTTTAAGAAACAATTTATATCAAAAGATTGGCAATTGTTCATATCCAATTTCAATGTTTAATTAATTCTAATGACCACCATTGGATAAAATGGTAAAAATATATTCTAATTATACTTTAAAACCACTAAATAGTATAATTTATCACTATAAATTATTTTGATTAAAAAAGTTGTTTTTTAGTATTTTTCACTATTCATAAAAAAGTAGAAGTTCTTAGAAAAATAACGAAAATTCAACATAGGCTAATTTCGATATTCCGAATCCAAAAATGAAGTCCATTTTGATAAATAAGATTTACAAAATTTCAAAAAGTAGGTATTAATATTCACAACGGCTAGTTTAATTAGTTGTGGTGTGTGTTAGAGCTCGAGGTTGCGTAAAACACACGCTATTGCATTATTCGAAGGGAAACGTACCATGGAAGCTTGGGGTGTTACATTCTCCCATCCTTCAAATAATTGCTTCCTTGCAATTTCTAGGGTATTACTGCATAAAAAGACTCGGGTGGTTCTTCATCATAAGTTCCTCAGGTTTCCACGTTGCCTCTTCCATTTTATGATTTCTCCACAAAACCTTTACCAGACGAGTCGTCCGGTTTCTCAGCACCTGCTCCCTCACATCAAGAATTCTGATGGGCTCTTTGCAATAAGATAGATCGGGTTCCCGTTCTAATTCCTCATAAGTAAGTACATGTGTTGGGTCGGGCATGTATTTTCTCAATAGCGATATGTGGAAAACATCGTGAACTTTGGAGAGATTTGGCGGCATCGCCAAACGATAATCTACAGCCCCAATACGATCTAGAATTTCAAAAGGTCCGATGTACCTGGGACTCAACTTACCCTTCTTACCAAAACGTATAACTCCCTTCCATGGAGATACCTTTAGGAAATCATGATCTCCCACCTGAAATTCCAAAACCTTTCTTCTGTTATCAGCATAGCTCTTCTGCCTACTTTGAGCTGCTTTGATGTGGTTTTGGATTACCTTCACCTTTTCCATTGTTTCTTCCACCAGTTCTGGTCCCACAAGTTTTCTTTCACCAATGTCATCCCAACAGGTTGGTGTACGACATCTCTTTCCGTATAACGCTTCATAAGGTGCCATCTGAATGCTTAAATGGAATCTATTGTTATAGGAAAATTCTACCAGTGGTAAATATTGATCCCACATACCCTAAAAGTCAAGAGAGAATGATCTCAACATGTCTTCTTAAGGTTTGAATAGTCCGTTCTGATTGTCCATCTGTTTGAGGGTGATAGGAAGTGCTCAAACGAAGTTCAGTATCCAAGGCCTTTTGAAGACTTTTCCAGAATCTTGAAGTAAAACTAGGATCACGATCAGAAACAATCGATAGGGGTACTCCATGAAGTCTTACAACTTCATTAATATATAGTCTTTCTAGAAGTTCAAGTGGTAGATCCTCCCATATAGCCAGAGAATGTGCTGACTTAGTAAGACGATCAACAATGACCCATATTGCATCATTCCTTCTAGGAGTCTTTGGTAGTCCCATGACAAAGTCCATCGTAATATTATCCCATTTCCACTCAGGTATGGGAAGAGGTTGCAATACACCACCAGGATGTTGCCTTCCAGCTTTCACTTGTTGACAAACCATACACCTCGACACAAAATCAGAAATCTCCCTCTTCATATTGTCCCACCAAAAATGTTCCTTCAAATATCTATACATTTTGGTTCCCCCAGGGTGTATAGAGAAATTGGAACTATGAGCATCATCCAGCAATTCCCTTTTTAGATCAGGTATATCGCGAACACAAAGTCTCTTCCCGAATTTTAAAATTCCATCCTTATACACAAAGTCCCTCAATCTTCCATCATTCGCATCTTTAATCTTCTTCGGAAATTCTTCATCATCGGTCTGAGAACTCTTAATCCTTTCTAGTAATGATGGTTTTGAAACCATTTGAAAAATCATTAATGTTTCACCTTCCCTAGTTATTCCCATGTCCATCTTCACTAGATCCATGAAAATTGGATCCCTTTCAATTCTCATCACATTCAAAACTCCATGGTCTTTTCTGCTCAAAGCATCTGCCACCTTGTTTGCCTTCCCCGGGTGGTAATGTATCGTGCAATCATAATACTTGAGTAGTTCAAGCCATCGCCTTTGCCTCATGTTGAGTTATTTTTGTGAGAAAATATACTTCAAACTCTTGTGATCAGTATAAATATCGCATTTTTCACCATAGAGGTAATGTCTCCATATCTTTAAAGCAAAGATCACAGCTGCTAACTCAAGATCATGAGTAGGATAGTTTTTCTCATTAATTTTTAGCTGTCGTGATGCATAGTCAATAACCTTATCATTCTGCATAAGGACACAACCAAGTCCTTTCTTCAATGCATCACTATAAATAACAAACCCATCATTCCCCGATGGTAGAGTCAATACAGGGGCGTTGACTAATCTTCTCTTCAGTTCTTCAAAACATTCTTCACACACTTTTGTCCAGACAAATTTAATCCCTTTACGTGTGATATTTGTCAATGGGTTAGCCAATCTGGCAAAATTCTGGACAAAATGTTGATAATAACCTTCTAAAACAATAAAACTGCATACCTCAGTTATACTTGTCGGTGCTGGCCATTCTTGGATTGCCTTGGTTTTAGAAGGATCAACGGAAATTCCATCCTTAGAGACAATATGGCCAAGAAAAGAAATCTCCTGAATCCAGAATTCACACTTGCTAAATTTCCCATATAATTCCTGTCTTCTAAGAGTCTTCAGGATAATGCGTAAGTGATTTTCATGATCTTCGTGGATTTTGGAGTATACCAAGATATCATTAATAAATACCACTACAAAGTCATCAAGATATTCCTTGAAAACTCTATTCATTAGATCCATGAAAACAGAGGGTTCATTAGTCAATCCAAAAGGCATTACTGTAAACTCGTAATGCCCGTAACTTGTTTGAAATGCTGTCTTTGGAACGTCTTCCTTCTTCACACACAACTGATGGTATCCATACCGAAGGTCAATCTTTGAAAAGTATTAAGCTCCATGCAATTGGTCAAACAAATCATCAATGTGAGGTAGGGGATACTTTTTCTTTATTGTTATAACATTGATCTCCCTATAGTCGATGCACAACCTCATAGATCCATCTTTCTTCTTAACAAAAAGAATAGGGGCTCCCCAAGGAGAAACACTAGGGAGAATAAATCCACTATTACTCAATTCCTCTAGTTGTTTCTTTAGTTCAACTAATTCCACAGTGGCCATTCTATAAGGGGGATTCGATATGGGTCTTTATCCAGGAATTAAATAAATGGAAAACTCAACTTCTCATTCTGGAGGATGTCCAGGTAAATCATCCGGAAACATATCAACATATTCTCTCACAAAAGGTACATCCTCTATTTGAATATTCCTTTCCTCACCCTCAGTAATTTCTTTCTCTTCCTCCCCAATAATTGAATTTAGTTGAGCAACTGGGGGTGGATCTAGATAAGAATTATGTGGCGACGATTCTGCTCTAAAGATAAGGTGTTCCTTATCATCATCATCAAGAATCGTAACCTCTTTCCTCTTACAATAAATTTTTGCATCATGGTCCGAAAGCCAATCCATACTGAGGAATATATCAAATTAAATCATGGGTATGACGATGAGATCAGTAGGTAAAGAACATTTAGGTGCTCTAATGGGAACTAATCGACAAAACTTTGATGCAACAATACTTCCCTTAGGGGATTTGACCGAAAACTCCCTTGTTAAATCAAATTGAAAATATCTAATTTTCTTAGCAAACTGGGAAGATATGAAACAATGCGATGATCCAGAATCAAATAATACATTTTCTAAACTTGAGGAAACCATTAAATTACATGCCACCACGTCTTTCAGAGCTTCCACCTCAGCAGTAGTGATAGCATAAGCCTGGCCCTGATCCCTTGGCCTCTTCTGAGGTAAGTTCCCCTGATGCTTAGGACATTCATTTGCATAATGTCCCTTATCTCTACAATTATAACATTCCACGTTGACAGCCGCTTTCTTTCCCTTGCATTCATGAGATTGGTGGCCTTTTTCACCACACTTGTAACATACTCCTTTTCCTTTTAGACAGGCACCAGGGTGCTTCCTACCACAATTATCACAGGGTGGAAATTTATTTCTACCGTTCTTCCCTATTTCCTTATTTCCTTTCCCAGAGTTTTCAGCGGATCTCTTCTTATCTTGCTTTGATTTAAAGTCATAAGACTTAGAGAATTCATTTTCCGTCTTGATAGCGCATGAGACAATACCTTCATATGAAGAGAAGGTTTTTGATACTAAAGTTCGACAGAGAAATGGTTTTAACCCATCAAAGAAATGATCAGTCTTACTTCTTGGGTTATGTATGTAATCTGCAGCATACCTCGCTAACGTTTTAAAGTTAGCCTCATACTTTGTGACATTCTCATCCTCCTTCTGCCTCAGACTCAGAAATTGCCTTTCTATATCCGCTCGATGGTCTCGAGGAAAGTATTTTTCTAAGAACATCTCTTTGAACTCCTGCCATTCTATGTTTGTTAATTCATCATCTTCCTTTGTGTTTTGAATTAGTGACCACCATTGATCGGCATCTCCAGTGAGGCGGTAAACTGCCATGAAAACTTTCTCCCTTTCACTACCCCCCAAGGCATGGAATATTTTTCTCTAAGGAATTTATCCATTGCTCAGCTACTATAGGATTTGTACTCCCATTGAAGGTTAGTGGTTTTTGACTCATGAAACGGTCTAGCATTGATCCTCCACGTTACGGATCAGGGTGCTCCATACGAGTAAGGTTATTATTCATAACCTGCGTGAGTTGTCCTAGTACGGTGAGAATCTGATCAGCACCAGTTGTATCACTAGCTCCACCATAATTATCTTGAGCAGGAGGGAAATATCTACACGGAGTGCGTGCATTGATACGGTTTCCATTCCTTCCACTAGGCGCCATTTCTAAACAATGGCATAAACTAGATTAGTTTATGAAATAAAATACATAATTCCATATTTGTAAAACACTTTTCATAAATTGAACTATTTATGGATATAATCCATAATCATAAAAAGAAATGTTTCCTTTGAGGAAGTATATAATCATAACCCTTCATAGTGGTTTGTAAAGAAAATGAGAATTATCCTAAGCATATCCCCCGGGAGTGTCATAACCAAGAGTGCAGCAAGGCCCGTTGTCGTGCACCAGTTCCCGTTCGAGTCTAGCTCAAAGCGGTGTTTTCGGGTTTTACCCCTAGGTACATCTGTGCCAGAGCCGCCTCTACCTGCTCATATCCAGACAGGATGTATTTCTCGGAAAACTCACAAAATCTCTATAATACCAAAATTCTAGGAAGTTTTTCTATACTAATCCTCAAAGTCTATCTTCGGGCTATGTGCTCTAATCAGAGTTTATCTAAATCTAGCATCCAAGGTTAGTACTAAACTGCCTCTGATACCAACTGTAACGCCCTGACCCCAGCTACCCAGAGTCGGTGCATTACTTCGTAACATTGGCATGATCACAAAATATCAAGTCTCGAAAGACCGATTAGTTTAGTAGCCTTGGAAACACTAGATACATTCATAACTGTTACATTACATCAGAAGGTGAAAAACTACAATAACAAAGTCTCCATAGTCCACACTCATATCCTCTTCTGAATATCCCTGTAGGTCATTCATAAAATACATCTTCATATCCTGGAAAATATTAAAACATTGAAAGGGGTGAGCTCAGATGCTCAGTAAGGATAACAATATTGCGGAAGCTTTCATAAATAAACATAAAAATTTAAGGCAATGTATAAATAAAACAAAAGCCTTTTAAACTTGAACATCAACATAATATGGCAAAAGTAAAATGAGATAATGCCATTTACTTCTTCACATGGATATTCTACTGGTCGAATAATCACATGCAATGTCAATAACCACTTTCATAATGAGGGAAGGTATAATGCCAGACATTCTAAAACATTTTGTCAAGGCCTCGGCCAAGACGTCTAAAATGATTAAGGCCTCGGCCAAAACCATAAATCAAATTGGGAAAGGGCCTCGGCCAATTCCATGTCTAGTTGTCTCATGAGACCTACCGATGCATCGAGGAGCTATAGCGGGCTCCACCCGTTACTTATTAAGTCTTATACATTCCTCATATGAATAGGTTTAAACATAACATAAATATTCGTATTAAAACTAGCATACGAAACATCAAAAATTTCTACATAAACTATGGATGGTATAAAAATAACACTTCCACAGTCAAATATTTCCCAAAATGTTCAATGTGTGTTTTGTATCATAAATCAATTTCAATTAAACTTAAAACCCATCAAAGGATGTTGACATGGATGAAATCAAAGCTATTTGAGAGAAATATCCCTCTTTTTTTTGAAATCATTTAAAAGTCCCATAATTATAAAATAATAAATTTACTTTGAAAATATTCTTATAAGCTTGTAAGGGAAGATTCGACGAAGTTATAATGGCGGAAAATAGCCGCACCCGCCATATAAGTTAAAAAAACATTCTTACCTTAAATTTGTCAAAAAGGTCAAAAAGTACATTGTTTGGAAAACGACGGTAAGATTCCTTTCAAAAACGTATAAGGGTATAAATGACTTTAACCCATTTTACATTTAATAGTAAAAATGTTTTGAAATACACTTTTAAGAAACATGGATGTGGATGATAACGAGGTCCCAATAGATAATTATGTATAATCAACCTTGGATAATGAAGAGGTTATGAAGTAAACCCTTACCTTGTACTTTTCCTTGGTTGGGGTAGGTTAACCTCCTATATAATGGTGAAATAATTGTTATTAAATTATACAAGAATCATATACATTCATATGATATCATATATGATCTTTTAACATTGCTTTGTTAACAATATCTTAGATTTATCGTTGTTTCGGGTGTTAACTTACTCATTTTCTTTTATATGTTTTGTTACGTAAGTCATGTTTTTCATGGATAGGTTGTATCTTATTCATATACAGAATGATATCATGTCCTTAAACATTATTTTTAAATCATCAAATGATAATTATACTTGAATGGATACGACGGAGAATGAATCTCATCGCGTTCGTGGAGACGGTAGGCCGTACGTACGCACGTATGGTGACATGTAATTCAAATGATGGGTAGAATACTGAATATGGTTGTTCCATATTTATAATAACATCACAGTATATAGAAGATACTGGAGTTATAATTTTAGAATTGAAATAATAAACAGAGAGGGAGTGGAAGAAGAAAGAAACTTGAAAGAGGGTGATGAAAACGTTACCTCTTCTTCGGGTTCTTCCTTTTGATTTGATCAAAAGGACTCTTTAGGATGGATTTCTGACTAAAGTAAAGCTTCTATGATGAAGGGAGAGAAGTTGGGAGAGTATTTGGTCAGAGGTTGGCCGAACCAAAAGGCTTGAAAGTGTGAATAAGGTGGTAGAGGTGGGGGCCTTTTATAAGAGGAGAGGAGGGGCTTTTTTGGAAAGATTGAAATGTTACATTATTATACAATGCTTTTCGGATTCTAAAGGTCCCAAACTTATATAATTCGTAGATATGGTGATAAGGGTTCGAAATATCCTCATCCAATAGGCTTTGGACAAGTGTAAGCCTTGGAGTTTGCATTATCTTCTCATTTTATTTAAATCGTTAAATAATGAGGTCATCGCTGCATCATCATGATATCATAAATAATTTAATTTATTTAATGTCTAAAAATTATGAAAAAAATACTATGATGTAGGAAATCGTTTTATCTTTCCAATGACTATTTATAGTAAAAAATATGACTTGTATAACCCCATGTAAAAATTGTTTTAGTAAAACATTTCATGTTTGTGTCATTTTTTACTTTAACATTAAATAAAAGGTATTTATATCATTTTCCAACTAAAGTGGCTCCATGGGGTCCCCAAGTTGACACATGGATTTTATTGGTCGGCCATGATACATCCAATGAAGGTAGGACATGTCTCAAGCTCATCTCATATTATTAAAACATTATTTTTACCTTAAACTACACTAATTACCTCTAATCGCGATTAAGAACTTAAAAGTTACTATTCACCAAAAATTACTTTAATCTCACTGAACCACATTTTACTTCTTAATGACAACCATGTATGTCGGATTTTTAAAAATCAAATCACAGAGGTGGTAATATTTCATTTAAACGAAAAATCTGTTATTTAACTACCACTTACTGGTTTCACTATTCATCAAAAATTGAAGTTTTTCAGAACAATGCCAAAATTTCACCCTAAGATATAATTGATATTCCGATTTCAAAAATTATGTCTATTTTAAAAAATTCCAAAAATATAAGTTGCATTAATTTATTTTATAATTAATTCCCGCTGTCACAACAAATAGCGTGTTTTTAAGAAACAATTTATATCAAAAGATTGGCAATTGTTTATGTCCAATTTCAATGTTAAATTAATTCTAATGACCACCATTGGATAAAATGGTAAAAATATATTCCAATTATACTTTAAAACCACTAAATAGTATAATTTATCACTATAAATTATTTTCATTAAAAAAGTTGTTTTTAAGTATTTTTCACTATTCATAAAAAATTAGAAGTTCTTAGAAAAATACCAAAAATTCAACATAGGCTAATTTCGATATTCCGAATCCAAAAACGAAGTCCATTTTGATAAATAAGATTTATAAGATTTCAAAAAGTATGTATTACTATTCACAACGGCTCGTTTAATTAGTTGTGGTGTGTGTTAGAGCTCGAGGTTGCGTACAACACACGCTATTGCATTATTCGAAGGGAAACGTACCGTGGAAGCTTGGGGTGTTGCAAAATATGCTTCCATTTGAGAAGATTTAATCCTTTATTCATATCTATCCACTTACTCCACTACTTCTTTATCTGATATACCCATTGATATCATGTCATTAAAAGAAACCTCATTCAAAATACCATTGTTATTATTTTCATTTACAAATAGCTACTCCACATCAACAATATCAGCAAAATTACCATGGGGATTACTAAACATTTGATTGGGAGGAAAAAAATCAAGATATTCTAGGATAATGTTACCATCCTTGAGGTAGGTGTCTTAAGTAACTATCTTACTAGAGGACTCTACATGATAAACATCATTTCCATTAACCTAATCAACTGATGATTGGTCTATTTTAGAATCATCGTCATTATTAACAACATGACTATCTGTATTAATAATCGTACAAAAGTGTTTTATATCATGTCCATTGGTTTAACAATCATAATACATTAATTACCTTCTACATGTCTCATTTGAATAAACAAAAATTCAAATTTAATATAAAAAAGACGTGTTTACTCATATTCAATATTATGAATAATCATATCTTGGAGTGTGGATATTACCACATTGTCTATTTTGTAGAACATAGATATAACTCTACCAAACCACATTCATAATGACCATATGTAACTAATTAAGTAGAATAATCCATTTTTATAGGTAAGTCTATGGTTGATGAAATATCAAAAAATGTCTTTACATGCCATAAGACCCAATTATGTCAATGAATTTTGATTCATACCAATAAAAATGAATCCCTGAAGTCATATAGGTTAAAATTAAGCATCCAATCTGGAATATGAAATGTTAATAGTATGAGTTTGATAGTCCCAATAATCCATGCTTGATTCTTTAGCTCCACATAGAATTTTTTTAATGACTTAGAAAATTCCATGTAATTTTTTAATTATTTGAGATTACTGTGAGTCTGTGAAAATTGACGGTGGGTGATTCTGAGGCCCTGTGTTCCCAGAATTAATTTCTGAACATTTTTAGGTATTTTTAGTAAATTTTTGGGTGTAGTATTATATTTGGAACCTGATACTCAAAATATAATTATGAGAGAACCATTGAATCAATAGCTCCGAGATTCTCTTAAGGGGATCTTCTCATCGACCACATTTGGTTGTGAGAAAATGATAGTTTATTAGGACTTTTTCAAAAATAATAAAATAACATGTCATTTTTACTTTATTTTAATTTTATCCAACAAATGAGAGGAGGTTTCATGACTGGTGACTTGTCAATCCTTTTAATGGCTTGAAAAATCAACTATGTAACTCCACTTGTATAATTTAAAATTGGTTCATCAATTAATTTAATAAAAATTATTAATTCTTCAAAGCATTAGACGCATTTCCCCCTGCTATTTAAATAGATCTCGGGTTGGGGCTTTGGAATTACTTATTCATGAAAGGAAACTCTAGAGGAGATCTATGACAACATCACTGACAAAGGATGAAAGCTCTGGTGGAAATGATCTGGGATCGATGAACGATGACAACTCTATCCAGCGTGGATGCTCCTCCCACCGCAACCACGAAACCTCCAATAGATCATGAGGCAGTGTGTTTAGGTTTGGTTTTTTTTATCATTTTTTAAATGAGAATATTTAATATTTAATGTTTTATAAATATACTTCATCTTGTTATCATGTTAACACAGAGGGAACATGCTGAATGAATAAGGCCCAAACCCTCTGCCGCATTGTTCTTTTTACGTTCTTCATGGAAAAATTTCCTCAATTTTGACAGCAATTCTAGACATAGGATCATACTATGATAGAGGTAGTCCAGGAGACTCAAAGGCACCTAAAACACCAAGAATGGACCATCAAAATACATTTTGTGGCCCCCAGAAAGAACTGCTGGTACGCCATGCCATTGTTGGTCGGAGGAGGCCCATAGAAATCGCCCACAGGTGGTTAGAAGGTGGTGCGATGTCGCATGTTATAGTGGCCAGAGGTAGCCGGGCCGAGATGGCTACATGGGGATAGGTGGTGCCTTTAGGGGATGTTGTCGGTAGTAGCCGCGACATGGTGGCCGCAGAAGTAGTGGCGGCGCGGCCCTGTGCTGCGCCGATTCGAATATAAACCGGTCACCCATAGGGATGACCGTTGCATGCAGTGGGATGATCCCCACCAGCCAGACAGAATGACCCATTGTCGGTGATGTCAGATGGTGAAACGGTCCACTATTAGGTGGATCGGGCCGAACACAGGCCAGACCTTTGGCCCAACGGGCTAGTGCGGGTGGGAAGAGCCCCACCCATTGGGCCATGAAAGCTGCAGATCGGGCACAAAAAATATATGGGACAACACCAATGGGCCAGACCTAGTGAACCGAGCCAACCCTTAATGGTCTGAGCCCGGGTGGGGCTAGGTAGCACCCACGACCTGTTGGGTCAGGCCGACCTGACTGAGTCAGACCAGGTCCGTACTCAACCTACCCTCTAATAAAGAAACATACATAACTAGAAATCCAGGTGTCTGTTTGGCACAACATTAGTGGCATTGGTACCCCTTTTGGGAAGCTATCCCTTTGTCATAATCGAGTTGTCCCAACCTAGCCGGGTTGGATCAAGGTGTAATCACACCCATTTCACGGAAAGAGGTGTAACTAACTAACCAGGAATTATATTGATGAACCGTCTATCTAATAAGGACCCTTGTGACAATGATGACCTTTGAAGATACTCTAAGTGAGTTTTTATGGAGTTTGATGTGTGACTCGGGTCAGATCAGACATGAATCCAATATGTCCCTTTTTATAAAAGTTCCCATATCTCACATGTCGGGCGTCCGATCAACGCGTCGTCTGTCACATTGGGACCCCTATGATGAGGAGGTTCCTTGGGTGGGATTTTTGTGATACATTATACCAGTTGAAACATGTCTAATGGATTGAGGAGCATAATCTTCCAGAGATCAGGAGTGCTTCGTTCGGGAATCCAGTGGTTGTTGTGACATGAAGAAGAAGAGAGACCAATATGGGTTAACATCAGAAACTCCCGAGTGGGGTGTTATCTTTTTATGACTAATAATCTCTACCACTGTACCAATTAACAATTAGGGTCATGACCATTGACCAATATGGGTCTACACCAATGACCAATACGGGTCAGCACCGGCGACCAATATCGGTCAACACAAGCAATATATAGGGGTTAGCATCTAACTTCTAGTACGAGTCAGCATATAGTGACCTATAAGGGTCAGAAAAAGAGTTACTATGGATAAGATGATCTTGATTTACCACTACTCATCCCTATCCCAGTAACATTGCAGTTATAATGTTATAGTGAGTTGTCTCATTTTCTTTGTGCTTCATGATATAGATCATGCGTATGATATTTACTTTGTGGTATTTCTTGAGATGTTTTATTTTTTGGATTACAGTAAGACCATTAGGGGTCTTGGGGTCTCCTACTAGGTTGTTATATTCATTGATGCATGGGCTTTTCCCATACATGTGTGTCTGGTGTAGACTAATGAAACTCCTAGGGAGACATTGGAGGATCGGGACTTGCTAGAGCATTGTACGACTGGAAAAGACGATTTCCTCTTCTTCAACTTCAGACATGTAGCTGCTACCCTCATGGGAAAATGTGATATCTATTTAAATTCCCATTAGAAGGACCATCGTGTAGTAGGGGACTGGTTTGAGGCGGTTTCACTGATCATCCAATTAGTAGAGACACCCACCAAGAAGAAAGAAATATTTTCTTCTAAACTTCATCAGGGATTGGTTGAATGATGGAGGAGCTCAACGATCTAGGTGTATCAAGTGATGAACCTCACCTAGATAGGATTTGAGATCCTTTTTAGGGTGGAGTTCATGCTAGTGAAACTACACTGTGTGCATATTCTCGAGATGCTAAATTTTTAGCTGGGCTGCCAGGCTCTGGATCAGTACTCGGAATGATTTACTAACCTCTCATGATACTCCACTGACATGGTACGAGACCCTTATTTCAGGTACTAGACCTTCGATAACGGGCTCTACTAGATATCAAAGTTGTGAAAATTTCTCCTAGTATCCCAACGCAGGATAAGGTGCTAGAGAAAGATTTGTTGATGGATATCTTCCTTGCTGATAAGGAAATGATATTGAGAGCCCCAAAAAGATGAAAGGTAGTAGAGTCATCTTCATATGATAGTAGACATACATTGAAAAATCCCAAGTAGTCTAGACCATTTGGAGGGAAACCCTAGGATTCAGGGTTAGAGGTGTGAGGCCAGAGAGGCTGATGGAGCCACCAGTGATGCATGATTTGTTCTTCCTACAGGGGATAGGGTCACCGATCTCATGATTGACTGACTCCCCACACGTATGATCGACAGATGGTGGAGGGGCCACTAAGGAAGCGCCATCAGCTGGAGCATGAGCATCATCTAGGAATCAGACAAGTCAGGGGCACAAGACTTGTAATGTGAGGTGGTCGGGGTCACCAGGCACTACCACCACCACCCACAGGTAGTTTACCACGAGCTCTGGGAGTAGGTGGATAAGGATAGGCCTAGTTACAGGCAGTAGTGGCTCACGATTTTGACGTCCCTGAGAGGATTTGAGGTATGATCTGTATCTTCTCTACTTTAAAAGTTGTGCATATTGATATAGGAGTTATTGTAATAGAATTAGTTCAGGACTATGAGATTTTTACTGAGATTTTATCTCAACCTTTTCATTTGGATACTCCAATGGGAGGAGATAAGTTGGTTACACAATGGTGCCAATAGTGTGATCTTACTCTCAGAAGAGAGAGTTTCATATGGGATATTCAAGTAGAGGCGTTGAAGCCCTATGACGTCATTCTAGGAATAGAGTGTCTATCAGCAGTACGCACATAGATTTAATGCTTGAAACATACAGTGGGATGTACGCACATAGATAGAGAGGCCAATTTTCCTTTGCTGATGAGAAGGAAAACAGGGCAGCATGAGAGGAACATGTGATCAAGAGGTTGCAGTCGATTAAATATCAACTGGAATACATGACCTTCGACATTGTGGATTAGGTGAGTCCATAGTTTCTAGTGGTGGTGGATGTGTATGAAGACATCTTTCAAGAAGATGTATTTGGACTAGATCATCATAGAGAGGTAGACATCCACATTGAATTCTACTCAAGAACATCATCAATATCTATAATAACATATCGGATGGTCCCTGCGGAGCTCTGTGAGCTGAGGGTACAGTTGAATGACTTACATTGGTGATAGTGAAAAAAAACTATCCTTTATCAAGGATTGATGATCTGTTTGATCAGTTGAATGGAGAAATGTAGTTCCCAAAGATAGACTTCAGATCAGGCTATCATTAGCTCAGTGTATGAGATGATGGCCTACCGAAGACATCCTTCAGATGTTGGTATGGACATTGCGAGTTCTTGGTGATTCCTCTCAGCCTGACCAACTTTCGTGTAGTGTTCATGGGGGCTCATGAATAGGATCTTTCAGCCATACCTCAATCGATTTGTGGTGGTATTCCTCAATGACATCTTGGTGTACTCATAGTCTAAGGGAGAACATCAAATACACTGATGGGTAGTTATAGACCCACTTTGTGAGCACTGAGTATATGGGAAGCTATCATTGTGTGTGTTCTAGATATTGAAGGTCCACATCTCGGGGAACATCTTCTTAGAGGCTTGAGTTGCAATGGATCCAGTGAAATTCGAGGCAATAATTTCTTGAGAGCCACCTAGGACTGTTATTGAGGTGAGGAACTTTCTTGGATTAGTATGATACTATCATAGGATCGTACTCGATTTATCCAGAGTTGTTGACATACTACTGGCTTGATGAATTAGGGGAAATCCATCTTGTGGTAAAATACATGCCATCAAATATTTCAATAGCTGAGGTAGGTCTTGACCGGTGCTGAAATCCTAGGGTTGCTGGAGGAGGACACTAAATACGTGGTTTACTATGATGAATCAGTTACCAGACATAGTTGCGTCCTGATGCATGATGATGCAGTGATTAATTATGGATTGTGATAGTTGGGGCCTCATGAACAGTATTATACGACTCAAGATGTGGAGTTGGAACCATTTTTCTTCGCACTGATGATTTGGTTACACAACTTGAAGGGTGAGAGGTTCGTTGTTTACTTAGACAATAGGATTATTAGATATGTCTTTAATCAAAAAGAACTAAATCTATGATTAAAATGTTGGCGAGATTTCCTCCAGGAAAATGAATTTGAGATAGTCTATACTCTTAGGAAGGGGAACGTAGTGGCAGATGCACAGAGCCGGATATCGAGTTCGAAGCAACTGAACGAGGCTTTAAAGAAGTTAGCCTATTTTCAGATATCCTACATGGATAGAGATGACACAGTCTACCTCCTGTAAATGGCAGTTTCCCCTACACTCCGTCAGCTAGTCAGGGAGGTGCAACTCAGAGACAGCTACTGCGAGACTACACGTTCTCAGATATCCTTAGGCAATGAACCTGACAGATACTCTGATGGTGGGGAGCATGCTATCCATTTCAGAGGATGTACAGTTGTACCAGTGGCTCTATGAGAGGAGGTGTTGAGGGATTTCTATACATCCCCCTTGACAGTACATCCAGTTGTGATGAAGATGTATCAAGACCTCCAATGTCAGTACTATTGGCCAGTGATGAATAAAGTGGTGGCCGAGATTGTTTCTACGTGCCACACATGACAAAAAGTGAAGGTCGAGAATTAGGTACCATTTGGCATGACCTATCCCCTTGAGATACCAAAGAGGAAGTGGGAAGGGATATCGATGGACTTAATGACGGGGTTACCACATACATCTATAAGGGACGATACCATATGGGTGATCGTTGACTGGCTCACCCTGTCAGCCTACTTCCATGCTATTCATGAGAAGGGTTCGGTAGAGACCTTTAGACGTCTCTATGTTTTAGTGATCCTGGAACTTCACATGGTGCCTTCAATGATAGTATTAGACCATGATGCATGATTTATATCCTGGTTATGGTAAGGATTACAGGAGGCATTTGAGACTCAACTTCACTTGAGCACAACTTTTCAACTGCAGGCCGATGGTCAGATAGAGCGAACCATCCAGACTATGGAGGACACGCTTCATGCATGTGTCCTAGATTTTGGTCATAGATGGGAGGACCACCTATCCTTGGTGGATTTTGTGAACTATAATATTTATAACTCCACCATTGTTATTATCCCTTATGAGGAGTGGTACGGATGACTGTGCAAATATTCTTTCAGCTGGAAGGATATAGGAGTGCCAGCACTCGTGGGGCCATAGATGGTACAAGCTACAACATAAAAGGTGCAAGTCATCAGAGATTGGAAAAAGACTGAATAGATCTGGAATAAGTCTTATGCTGATAGGTTATAGAGAGAACTAGAGTTCCAGGAGGGGTACCACATATTCTTGTGAGTCTACCATCGATGGGGACTACCAAGATTTGGCTGAGGTAGCAAACTCTCTCGATGATTATCGTACCATTCCTAATACATAAGGGGATTTCCAAGATGGTGTACTACTCAGCACTTCCTCCGCAGTTGGAGTGGGTGCATAATGAAATCAACGTATACCAGCTAAAGAGATAAGTGCATGACCCATCTCTAGTCATCGACCATAGCGAGCTGACGATTGACGATGGGGTGACTTTTGCGAAGTACTCGGTGGGGATAGGGGATAGAAAGGAGTAGATCTTTCATGGTACGTGGAAACCTATGGTGCTTGTTCTGTGGCATCATGTGAATATCTAAGAGAGCATAAGGGAGAGAGAGGATCATATGCTTTCATAGTACCCCTCTTTGTTTGTGTAGCCCTGTTTGGATTTCGGGAAAGTAAAGAACCAAAGTAGGAAAATGTAAAAACCTGGAAAATTCCATGTAATTTTTTTTAATTATTTTAGATTATTACACATTTGGAAAAATTGACGGCCCTTGATTTTGAGGCCTGGTGTACCCAGAATGAATTTCTAAACTATTTTTTAGGTGTGTTCAGTAAACGTAGGGGTGTTATTTTCTATCTTTTAACTGGTGGTCAGAATTGAAATATGAGAGCACCGTTGAATTTAAAACACTAGGATTCTATTAAAGGTATTTTTACTTAGACCGTAGTTGGTTTGGAGAAAAATATTGTTTTTGGACTTTTTAATGAATAATAAACAACCTGTAATTATTATTTTATATTAATTTTCACCAAAGGATGAGCGGAGGTAGCAGGACCGGTGGCATGTCCATCCATTTAATGGCTTGACTCGTCAAATGTGTAACTCCACCTTTGTTAATTATAATAGGTAAAATAATTAATTTGTTGAACATCATTAATTTAAATACATGTTACTCACATTTCCCCATCCTATTTAAATGGAGATTAGGGTGGGGTTTTGGAACGACTTTATCAAGAGAGGAAACTATGGTGGAGTTCTACGGAAACATGTACTAATGGCGGATGAAAGCTCGGGGGGCAACGATCTGGGATCAAAAAATGCTGACGACTCCATCCAATGTGGTTTCTCCTCCCGCCGTTTCTACGACACATCCAACTGAAATCCAGGTAGGGGGTTTATGTTTGGTTTTTGTTTAACATTATTAAAATGAGGTTATTTATTAATTAATGTAAGATAAATATTCTCACAATGGTTATCATGTTAACACAGAGGGAACAAGCTGAATGAATAAAGTCCGGACCCTCCACTACTTCCTTCATGTTTCATTCTTTAGGGATGGATTTCCACAATTTTGACTGAATTACGATACAAAGGGTCACGCTATGGTGGAAATAGTTTGAGAGACTCATAGGTTCAAAAAACACCATGAACAGCCCACCAGAGCACATCCGGTGGCCCGTAGAAAGAACCGCCATCGCACCATGCCCGTGGCGGCCGATGAGGGCTAGTTGCAACTGATAATGGGTGGTGGGAAGGAATCGTGATACAGTGGCCTGAGGTGGTGGACTCCACCCGACCGTTTGGGAGAAGGGTGGAGCCAGCAGGCACTGTTGGCATCAGCAGCTACTGCTCACTAGCTCTGGCAAGAGTGGGTGGTTCGACCCCATGATGTGCCGCATCGGCTAGAGACCGATCGACCATCTGAACTATCAATGGATGCGGTGGGGTAGTGCCCCACCGACTAGAGGAAACGACCCCAAATTCACAGGGACCGATGGAGAAATAGTTTGCCATCAGGCGAACCAGGCTGACCTAATGTTCCAGAACCAAAGGCCAATGGGCTAGTGCGGGTGGGTCGAACATCACCCGTCGGGCAGGGCCAAACGCGGCCCTAGCCTGCGAAGTATCTGGGCCGCCCCAACGGGCCAGACCCAATAAATCGGGCTGAACCGTAACAGGCCGGACTCGGGCATGGCCAGGTAGACCTAGAGACCCTTTGCATCGGGCAGACCAAACCAAGTCGGACCGGGCCCAGACCCAACCGACCCTCGAATAAATAAACGCTTGTAACTGATGAACATAGTGTTTGTTTGACATGCCGTTAGTGGTGTGGGTACCCGTTTTGGGAAGCGGCCTCATTGACATTTTCAGGTGGGCCCGACCGAGCTGGTCCGAACCGAAGTGTGATAACCCCTATTTCATAAAAGGGGTGTAACTAATTGACCGGGCGTCCGATCGACGCACCGTCTATCACGTTGGGACCCCTATGACATGGCGGTCCCTTGGATATTATTTTTTCATGACTTCTTAGCAGTTGGAATATAAACGATGGATTGAGGAACAAAATATTCTGGAGATCAGGCATGCTTCATACTGGACTCCAACGGCTGTCTGTGACATGTAGAATAAGATCATCCACTACAGGTCAGCATAAGAAATTACATATTTGGATGATCTAGCTGTAAGACTAATCATCCCTACCTTGGTACCAGCAACCAATGCGAGTCAGCAACTTTGACCAATACGGGTAAGCTCTAGCGACCTATATGGGTCAGCACCAATGACCAATACGGTTCAGAACAAGTGACCAATATGGGTCAACATCTAGAAACGAATATGGGTCAACATATAGTGACCTATACAGTAAATCGGTAGAGTTACTACAAATACGATAATCTAGTTTTACGACTAGTAATCTCTATCCTATTAACATTGAATTTATATTGTTAGAGTGATCTGTCTCTTTTTCTGGGTGCTTTATGATTTAGATCGTGATTGTGATATTTATTTTGTAATATTTATTGTGATGATTTCCTTATTGGATTACTGAGAGACCTTAGGGTGTCTCGGTGTTTGCTACTGAGTTGTTATACTCACCCCAGCTTGGGCTTTGCCCACACTTGTGTTTCTAGTGTAGACTACTGACATTCCAAGGCAGAAATTGGTGGTTCGGGAATTGTTAGTGATTGGTGTGACTATAGGATTCGAGATCCTATTCTTCGAATTTATAATTACAGCTACTACCCTTCAGGTAGAGCTCCAGGGTAGATATGACATCTATTTACATTCTTTTCAATTTCTAGGGCTTGTATATGTGCCCAATGTTTTCAGTTATTAGTTGTAATTGTGGGTTTTCATTACTCTCGAGGTAATAAATTACTTTGTGGGTTGATTTCTTCATTTACCATTTTTTATTATGTACAAATCTATAATTAAATTCCATCCCAGCTCAGGAAAAATCCTTCGACTACTAAACACCTACCACTTTCCTATGGACAGCAGGCCTGGGGTACTCATGTCCGGGTCCCATGGGACGGGTGATGACAAAAATTATGTGATAAAACCTCTTCTAATTGATACACATTTGATGTTCATAATACAGAAAATTTACACTCAAATATCAACAAAATCACTAAGATTCCAGGGTTTCATACCTTTCATAAATGAAATTTTTACAAGGATTTAGTATATTCAGAAATCATGCTGACCCGAGATAGAATCATCATTGGAAGAAACATGGGTAGATGACCCTTTTCTAATGATTTAGTGTATCACCTGATTCACGATTTTAACAAAGTTACCTCTATAGAATCCTGAAAAAGAGGAGTTCTTATCATCATTTCCATGATCGTTGCATTTATTTATCTTGGAATTTTTTTAGATAAATTCCAAGATTTTAATCGAATGATTGATAATTGATGATTCTCAGATGATGTAGGTCAATTTAATCACGTGGCAGTGATTTCCGTCTCTCCAGTTCCTACAACCCCATTCTTATTTTATTTCATCTCATGAAGATATTGAAAATTTGAAATGATTGTTTCATGAAATGTAGACTCAAACATGAAATTTAATTCAATAAGGGATACGTTCCCAGAATTTTACTTCTTATATAGTGATATAAGAACTCTTTAAACCATTAATTCTTTTTAGATGTTTCATATTGTGCACTCATTTCATTCAATATGATTTTAATACTATTGAAAAATTGTGGAATATATTATTTTGTTATTTTCTATATCCAATTATTCATCCTGTGACATTCTAGGCAAAATTATTTTAATGATATATAACCAAAATGGTTACCTTTAATATTTATTAAATGTAATGAGTATTTTTAATAGAAAAAAATGTCTAATATAATTTCATATGATAAAAAATAAAAAATATCCATCAACATATTATTTGTAGTATATATAGTCATATCATTACTAGTAAGTGTATCAATTATAGTCTCACAGAATTAATAAGTTTTTAGTATTTTTTATTTAATAATTTTTAATTTATTAATGTAATATTACATATTATCCTATACTAAGTTATATATATTTTTACCCAAATGGAGCTTTTGATGAAATACAACCATAATTAGATCATTGAACATCCACCTGAATTGATCATTCACAAAAAATGTTATGTTTAGAAATATTTTTAAAATAATTTGTCCAAAAAATCACATGACTAATATAAATTATATTGGAATAAATGTTAATGAATCATAGATGAAATCAAAAACGTTTAGGCTCATGTAACAATTGTTTGATGCCAGCTATTGATTGAAGAAGGCAAAAAAGGTAAATTTTCTAACATATAAATTTAAATGTAATTTAAATAATGTATTATAATTTGAATGTTAGTTATAATAAAAATATACTAATTAAAATTATTGTAGCTTCATTGTGAAGATTGTGAATATAATAATGAAATATTAAAGGTTTCATAATAAATTTAATTATAGTTATTATCATAATGATCCTATGTTTATACTTCACACCACTCGCATCCTTTATAGGTTAGGTAAAAACTAATTATAACTCAATTTTAAAAGGTATAGAAATTTTTTTAAAATGAGATGTCAACATTAGAGGCCCAATTACAAATGTCTATGTATAGAGCATATGGATTCATAAACCCAAGTCATTCCTTGTAATGCCATGGAAAAAATCAATAGTTCCTTTTATTTTATCTTCATGGGTATATATAAGATATATTTATTCATACTAGAATATATAATATAAATCATTCAATGGATGTGTAAGAACACAGTTTTTGGCTATAAAATACTTTGGAATATTCTTGATGTAATTCCAGTGCAGTGTCTTCAGACGGCGTGCGATTCCGAGCCCTGGTGTGGCCAGAATTAAATTTTTAGTGCGTTCACACTGGGAACGCCAAATAAATGGGATAACTCCTATACGGTGATTCGGATTAGAATTATGAGTGTACGGATAGGTTCATAATGGGGTTTTTACCCTAGTAACGAAATAAAACAGTCGGTGCAGGACGTTTGGACCCCTCGCTCACTATCGGAGCGTGGAACAGATAAATTAAATAATTAATTTATTTGTTTAACGTCTTAACTCACGTATCTCTTAAATGGTTGCTCATATTGGAAAACTGATGACACTATTGAGTTTGGAGCGTGCCCTTTACCCTAGGAGGGGTGTAACTTTCTCAGTCACGGGTCGTCTGTGAAAAATGGCCCCAGGGGTGTTTTCGTAATTTGGAAGCCTCAGGAGTTGAGGTTAATAACATTAAAAAAGAAGCTCAGAATCAAATTATGAGACCTCCATTGTGCTCGAGCAGTGTATTTTACCCTAGAATAGGTTTAATCATGATCTCGCGAAGTGTTTCGGATGTGGGTTATTTGGGAGTTTTAAATTAATTAAGTTTTAAATTAATTTCTCTACATAAACCTAACCCACCCCCTCTCCCTATCATCCCCTGGGTTATCTGGAAATGAATCTCTCAACAAAGAAGGAGGAGATCCTCCACTCTCTCCACCTCTCCGGCGAGGCGCGGTAGTCCGACGGATCGTCGTGAAGCGTCGGGCGAAGCCCAACAAGGTAGGATCGTTGCGGTATCAATTTTTATTCCCGCACCTACTTTGAGTTCGATTATATGCATCAAGTTGTTGTTTGATCCTTGAAAAAAGCTAATGGTCGTGTAGTATAAATTCTGTCCTTTCCAGCGTAATTTTCGGTTTGTAAATCCGAGTTTGGAGGAGGCCGCTGTTGTTCGGCGACTTTTGTGGGATTTGGTGGTGTTTCCCGGCGGGTTCCGGCGGTCAAGTGAGCTTCGGCGCGGAGACGGCTCGGTTATAGAGGGCTACAGTGGTGGCAGCGCCAGGCCAGGCGGAGGCGCGAGGCGGTGTCGGCCAGGCTTCAGGCGGACGGTGAGCTGGGGCATGTGGTGTCGGCTGGGGCTCACGGACGGTGATTGGGCGCCTACCTGCAGGGGTGCTCCGCGGAACTGAGCGGAGACCGGGGTCGCGCCGTGTGACCCCGTGGCTGGAAAGAGACCCGAAATACGCGGGCCTCCGCGTGGAAGGACCGACCGGCCTCGGGGCCGGTCAGCGGAACCATGGACCACGGGTCCACGGCCGGGCGGTCCGGCTGGTCCAGGCCGGTCCAGCCCAAGGGGCTTTGCCCCTCAGTTTTCGGACGCCCATAATTTCCTATACGGGCTTTCGTTTTGACTTCCTTCTGCGGAAGTGAACTCCAGACGTCGAGGCAGACTTTTTGAGATAGTTTCAGGAATTTTTAATTTCTGAAACGAGGGGCGTCTGAGGCACGACGCGTCTTTATGTGAATTGACATTTTTCAGGGGGATCTTGTTTTGGGCAGAACAGACGCGTCCGATGTCCGTTTTGAGCACCGTCAGCGGCGTTGGGACGCTGGCATCGAGGCGCAACATTCCAGGGTGCTTTCGGGCATTTATACTAGAGTTGATTCATGGGCCCCATGGCCCGTATTTTGCTCTCCACGTAGCTTTTTGCGACTTTTTCATCGGATGTCCTTTCGGGGCTAGCGAGAAGTCGTTGTTGGGTGTTTTTTTGAGGGCATTGCATTAGTGCAATACACCCTCTTTAATTCTGCACGATGGTGCGAGCCCCATGAGGGCCATTTGGGTGTTGACAGTGATTTTTCCATCTTTATCACGGGGTGTCCATTTTGGACAAGTGCTTAGTCCATATTGTGTACATTTTTGAGAAGATCGCAATGGTGCGATTTGTTTGTTGTGCTTCAGGACCGAGATACTGGTCCCACGTAGCACCGCTCGTGTGTCGTGCGCCAGAATGCATCTTTTTCTCTAGATATCCTTTGCACTCATGTGATTAGTCCTTTTGATGTGTTTTCCCGAGGGGATCACAATGGTGTGATGCGCCCGACTGTTTTCGGGGCCGAGGTTCAGGACCACGGGACGTCGTTCGGGCGTAAGGCAGTGTTGGTGACTTTTCCGTTAGATATCCGTTGGAGGTGAGTAAATAGTCGATATCGTTTGTTTTTCCATGAGGATTAAAATGGTGTAATCTTTTCAGGAGAGTGGAGCCTCATATGAAATACTATTAAATGTGGAAATATGAGAGGTGTACCGGTGGTGGTTCTTCCTATGGTGTTTGCTGAGAAACCTTGGCGTGTGATCGTGTTCACTCTTGGGAGAGTGATTTTGGTGTTTAATGAGATGTGGTTGGATGTGCCTCAACCATTGAGGTGGAAATTTGGAGTTGTTACATTTACACCTTCGCGTTGACGACTGGTACCGTGTGCATGTTAGCCTTTGGGCTGGAGACGTGGCATACTTTGGGAGAAAGGGAGAACGCTGGGAGGTGCATGTGGTTTTTTATACCTAAGGACGTTTGTGAGCTTGGTTGGGGTTGACTTGGGGCCACACGTAGTGTGGGTCCCAGGTTTGTACCGTGTTCTTATTTACGTAATTTTGACCACTCGCGATGTAGAGGGTCCCTCTTTTCTTGTTTGTTGACAAGCAGGATTGAGTTTTTTCCCTGGTCCTGTTCTTGCTTGTTAACCAATAGGGTTGAGTTTTCTCCCTGGTTCTGTTCTCGTTTGGCAGGAAAAGATGGTATGGTTCCTCTATTTCTTCAGCTGTGAGGGGTTTCAGTACCGTTCCCTTTCACCAGACTGTGGCACCGTTTACGACTATGTGTGCTCGTACAATGTGGGTGTTTTCCCACTTTATGGGGTGAGTTGTCCTGATCCTCTTCGACAGTGAAAGAGTGGATTGGAGCGTGATCGCCCTGAGAGGCCGGGGAGTTTATCTCGTTGCTTCGTGTTCCCTGGTAGAGTTATTGTGGTTTCAGTGTGACCATCACATTACATGGGCATCGATCCTCTACCCAGGAGGTTGTTTCCAGCAGGGCTAGCTAGTGGGGTACCATCCAGTAAGGATGGCCAGAGCAGTACCATCCAGCAGGGATGGCCAGTGGGTTACTATCCAGTAGGGATGGCCAGTACATCGGTGATCGCCGAGCAGTACCATCCATCCAGGATGGCCAGAGTGGTTCCAGGTTTACGTCCAGCGGGGCTGGGAAGTGGTCCCTGATGATGGTCTTACCTCTAGCGGGGCTGGGTAGTGGTCCCCAATGCTGGGCTTACCTCTATCTGGGCTGGGAAGTGGTCCCCGATGATGGTTCCGAGCCTCCCTCCAGTGGTGTACCCTTTTACAGGAGTGGGCATTGGAACTCGTCGATGAATTTATCCAGGTCGCCCTCAAGTGGATTACCCTTTTATGGGACTGGGTAGTATGACACCCGTCGACTCTTATCGGGTCTCCCTCCAGTGGGAATCCGTCGACTTCCAGGGATTAACCTCCAGCGGGGCTGGCCAGGTGGTCGCCTGTCAACTTTGATGAGACCTACCGATTTTGGGGCAGTGACAAGATGTGGCTTGACGTTCCTCCAGAACTCTCAAGTATGAGGGGCGCTTTCCCCAATGAGACGCATCCTTGCGACGCGACCTAAAACCGTGTAGGTGATTCAGTGCCAACCAAAGCAGATAGTTTCGAGGTGCGGTGATTTTACCCCTTGACTTGCAGTTCAGGGCAGACGTGCAGGATGCTGGGAATCGATGGTGTTTACTTCATGGAATGTTGGCTACTCACTTTCTTGGGTTGAGCTACGGGATGGAGATCCCCTTATGATCTTGTTCGGGATTCTTGATTGAGCATATGGATATGTATATACCTTGTTCCAGTACCCACTCCTTGGGTTTTGTCTACAACATTTCCTGGAGAGGTAAAGACGTGCGGGGTATGCCACGTGCTTTCCGTGTCTAGATTTTCATGGTTGGACGAGTTTACTCTCCTTTTATAGGTAGCGAAGACTCGACGATAATTTCATCTTCTCACCATTTCCAGCTCCTTGTGTCTAGAAGAGCCTTCCTTATTTCCACTTGTTGGGTTGAGTTGGACTCTCTACTGCACTTTTTGTTGTACTCTTACTGCACTCTCGGTTGTAATCCTTTACTTCTTCCTGTTCGATCTACTGCTCACCCTTCGGTACCTCCTTTGTTGCTCCCTTGAGCATTCGGGGAATCCTACTGAGTATTTTTATACTCACCCCTGCTTGGGCTTTGATCACACTTGGTGTTCCCTTGCAGACGACGGACAGGTTGGTCGTGACTTTAGTGGAGCTTATGAGTTCGGGAGCTTAGACCGCGTGTGGTGGTCGTAGATGAGTTACAGGTGGGGGACCCCTCCAGCTATCTTTCTTTTGTTTACCTGTTGCCGGGGTTGTGGCACTTTTCTGGTTGGGCACGTGTTTTTTCCTTTTTGTTTCAGATTACTTTCAGTACTTTAATTGTACTTTTAGAGGTCAATGCACATTGTGGTTTATTTATAACAGGCTTCACTTTACTGCTCTTTTTACTCTGCACTTTTTCATTGAGTGTGTTGCGTGTGTGTGTACAGGTACTTTTGAAATGGCCTCCCCAAGTTTTTTATCCTTCGGCACATGTCTCCATCCCCTGGCCTATGGAGGCGGGCTTAGGGTAGTTGCGGCTCGAGCCCGGGTAGGGTCGGGTCGTGAAAAAGTGGTATCAGAGGTGGTTCGTTCCTTGGGAAACTGTTCGGACATCCCTAAAATAAAAGGAATTGGTTGGGATTTAGGGAAATAGTGTTATCATGTCTCGAGAGTATCTCTCAGGCCAGGGAATCCAGTGATGGTGCGGTGGCCGACGTATCCATTCACCAGGACCTTGATAACCCGCTTGTCGACTCGACATGCTGAGACACTCGTTGTAACACCCCAGGTAAATAAAGAATATGACATTTTTATATTTATCCCTTTTTTGAATAAAATTTTAATATTAATTTAAAGGGAACTCTATGATTGATGGATTACCCAATACGCAACAACTAGTTCCTTTGAAATCTTACGTTGTACTCTAATAATAAAATAAAATTATTTTAAATGTTAGTTAACACGTAGTCGTTGTATTGGCGGGAATGAATATAAATAACTAAAATATGATTATATATGTTTTTAAAATGTTTTTACATTTATCAAATAAAGGAGAAAGGCTTAAAATACGAAAAGAATTCAATTTTAGGCATGTATACTCTAATTTTCAATAAAGGTCCACTTATCAACTTTTGATGGTGAACCGTCATTAAATATTGTTTTGGTCACTCTTATAAATTCTATTGGACCAAATAAAAGTCTTCTTTATAATTGGGACATCAAAATTCACTTTGTGTAAATTTTTGGTATTTTTCTGATAAAGATCATTTTTTAATGAATAGTGAAAAATGTAGTATTTTAATTCAAAAACTCTTTTTAATCTAACTTATTTATATGATTAGATTATCTTTTTAATTGGATTAAAAGTGAAATTAGAATATATTTTTACCATTTAATCCAATAGTGGTTGTTGGAATTAATTTCATCTTGAAATTGGACTTAAACTAGTGTCAATATTTTGATACTTACTGTTTCATAAAAACACGCTATTTCCTCTGAAAGCAGGAATTAATTATTAAATTAATTAATGTAACTAATATGTTTTTAATTTTGTAAAATAGACATCATTTTTCAATTTGTAATATCAAATATATCCTAGGGTAATTTTTTTGTAATTTTCTGAAAAACATCAATTTTTGATAAATAGTGAAACCACTAAGTGGTAGTTAAAGAAACTGATTTTTCATTTAAATAAAACTTTACCACTTCTGTGATTTGAATTTCAAAAATCTGACATAAATGGTTTTCATTAAGAATTAATATGTGGTTCAATGGGATTAGAATAATTTTTTGGTGAATAGTAACTTTTAAGTTTATTAATCGCGATTAGAGGTATTTAGTGTAATTTTAGGTAAAAATAAAGTTTTAATAATATGAAATGACCTAGACACATATCCTACCCTCATTGTATGTGTCATGGCCGAACAAGACAATCCATGGGTCAAGTTGGGGACCCCATGGAGCCACTTTGGAAGGAAAATGACATTAATACTTTTTTATTTAATGTTAAAATTAAAATGTCACAAACATGTGTTGTTTTACTGAAAAAAATTTATATGGGTTTATACAAGTCATATTTTTGACTCTAAATATTAATTGGAAATCTAAAAAGGTGTCCTAAATCATAGTATTTTTTTATAAATTTTAGACATTAACACAATTAAATTATTTATGACACCATGATGATGCAGCGATTACCTCATTATTTAACGATTTAAAAAAAATGGAAAGATAATGTAAAATCTAAGACCTAAACATGTCCAAAACCTATATGATGAGTGGATTTAGAACCCTTATCACCTTATTCTCGAAACCCATCAATGTGGGACCTTTAAAATCCGAAACTCATTCTAAAATAAAGTAACATTTCCTTACTTTCCAAGAGTGCCCCTCCTCTACTCTTATAAAAGGCCCCCACCTCTACCTCCTTATCCACACCTATCAAGCCTTTGGCTCGGCCAAACCATGCCCATTTTGTCTCTCCACATACCTCTATTACGCCTAGAAGCCTCACGTTGGGCAGAAGTCTTCCCAAGGAAGCCTTTGAGCTCAAATCAAAAAGAGTTACCCGATTTAAAGGTAGTGTCTTCTCTTGTGTTCTTTTGTTTTATTTTGCTTCTCCAACCCCCTAAAATATTTTTATTCTTTTATATTGTAACAAATCTAGTATCTTCAATATACTAGTATGTTTTTATAAGAATCATTTTAGATACACTTACCAACACCTACATCTAATGGTTAAAGAACATACTGTTTCTGTGGATGGCGAATTTCTGCCTCACGAAACGATGATTGTTCAACACTCATATAACACCTTAAAAGGTGGAAATTAAGATGTAACTATATTTATATATGATATATAATAAGTTTATGTTTCACTTAAGATTCTGTATTTTTCTTTTGTGGCATACCTTTATGGTTTCCATTATGGGTAAACACGATAATTTCATTTTAGGAAGTGCAGACTACCGCCCCCTCAAAGTGATTTGATTCGTTAATGCCATATGTGGGATGTATAAAGGATGAATTTAAAGTTATTATATATTATGTATGTTATATATAAATTATGAATACAATTCTGTAATTAAAATATACATACCTCTCATTTGGTTTTAATTCCATTAATATGACATAGATTTGAAAGTAGCGTTCATGCGTACGTACGGCTTACCGTATCTATGTACGGTGCATTTAATTTCTTACCTCTAAATGATTATTTAATATTATAAATACTTGTATATTCTGGATATATATGATATATATGATATATAAATCCTTAATATCATTCTGGATATAATGAACCTTTGACCACACGAACAACATGTAATTGTAAGAAGTCCACTTTCGACTTAAGAACCAAATATCGACAAAACCAACATTATTAACGTAAATGATTACATAATGCTTATAGCATGAAAATAAGTGATATAAAAGGAATAATGAAGTTGAAAAATTTTCTTAATCAAGTGTAAATTAACTCAAGTTTATTATTCAGGACGTTAAAGAACGATCGAGTCAAGTCGGACCTGAGGTAAGGGATCCAACCTCTCTCTTTCTTTTTAAGTACTCTCTTTTATGACATTTCTTTTAAGCCCATCTTTCTTATGTTTGGGGATGTTATTTTATATTACTCATACATTAATTTTTATGCTCATATTATGGGAGAGCCTATCTGATCTCATAAATCCATTTTTGGAAGTTTTAAGTGGCGCTGTTAGGCTGCCGAGTTTTCGTAAGGGATTTTTCATCTCACTTTTATTCCCGTGACATTTATGCTACTTTTTCCACTATTTACTTTTAGTGGTGTATTTACATCCCATTATTATACAATTTGTGTAGTATAATTTCATTTATGGGTATTTAAATCTTCATTGTATGACCCTTCTTCCATGGGGTGTACTTTTCGAAAGTTACCCAACTCGGTAAGGGGACCTTTCACCCTCCTTTTTTTAAAAGACTTCTTTTGTTATGTATTTTAATTAACATACTATTATGTTGGGATATGTTCTTATATATCCTTATTTATGTAAATTTTATATCCAAGTGATGATATCCACTTTATCTCTCTCATTAACCCTTTTTGTTGAATTTTATGTGACGCCGTTCGGCAGTCGAATTTTACCAAGGGAACTTTTTAACCTAATTTCGATTTCTTTGGGTTCAACATGTAGTTATTGAATATGTCTTCCTTTGAATATGTATGAATGACCATTTATTTTTTTACACTTAATATCCACTTATATTGGGTGTATTTATATTTTTCACACATAATTATGAGATTGATTTATCCTTAATTTTAGGATACCTTATTTATAATGGATTTCATCTCATTTTACATTTCTTTTGAGACTTCATTGTTGTTATGAACCATTTCACTCTTATATGGTGTGTATAATGTCCTTTGACATATTATATCATGAATCCCTTTATTCTCATGATATTATAAAGTTCGGATTAAATGTTATTCCACAATTATTTGTATTCAAGAGTCTCTCATTTTGTTAAAAACTCTATAACAAAAATATCGTTTTAAATGTTTTAAAGATTTATTATTCTAAATCTTTATCTTTAATGTCCATGTTTTCAAAATGGTTTTCAGTATTTATTTATATGGACATTAATGTTTTAAAATTATAATTCCAATAAAAGCTTCAAAGTGGTATGGGACACTTTGATTCAAAAATATCTTTTAAATGATTTTTGAAAATGGATTGATTAATTAAATATCATGGAATTACTAATTTTGATTGAAAATGAAATTTTGTTATTGAAATGATTATATTTTCAACATTTTATATGTAATGATGGTACTTGGACATTTTATGGGTGGTTACGTGATAAACCATATGACGGGTGGTGCGGTGAATACCAGGACGGGTGGTTACGTTATAACCTCCAATGCATTGGGTATGGAAGTCGGGCGTATGGATATTCCATTAAGTATGTTTGAAAGTTGACCGTATGGTTATTCCATTTAAGTATGTTTATATCCCAAGTTACCTTTATATATTATGTGTTCTTTATATGGTAATTATGGTAATCTTTTGGTTACAAAAGGGTAAGTAATGATATTTTATTGAGTGAAGAGTTTTTACTACTTCCAAAAGGTGAAATGTATTACTTTGATAAAGTATACATGGTTTACTTGTTGCTTTGAAAAACTAACAGTTTTTATTCTCTGTGTATCCCTTGCTGAGCTTTTTATGCTCACCCCATGTTTTTTTTGAAATTTTTTTCACAGGACATAATGTGGAATAGGGTCATGGATGGGATCAAGGGAATGTCATGCTATCTAATACATGGAACTAGACATGTTTCTTTTTAAGAGTTTTTATTTTATGGAAATTTAGTAGAAGTGACTACTTTGTAATCTTCTGAGATGTAATAGTTATGTCCAAATTTTCTAAAACTATAAACCTGAAAATATCCTCAATGTGAATTCCTCATTTAATTCAATATTAAGTAAGGTTTAAGGCCGTGGCCTTATAGTTGGTATCAATGGTCGGTTTAGATAACTTTAGAGGTTAGGGTATTCTCTAAGAATAAGTGACATTACCATAATGGTTATGATTTCAGAAAGAGTCCTAGTTTTAGATAAAGTGAATGAGTAAGTATATCTTAGTGTTTATCTTCCTCATTAGTACATGATGGTTGTGTTGATATACTTACACTGACCTTTTTGGTTTTAATAAATGGCTGGATCTAGAAGGCACCAATGTAACAGTGGATGTGAAGGAAACTGGGACAGTTTTCTGAGCGAGCAACTGAATGATATGGGAGATGCCATGAGAACTCTTGTGTTTATCCTCAACCAACTATCTGGAGTCATGATTGACCACCTAAACCTTGGTGATTTCTATAAGGCAGCATATATGCAAGAAACAAATCCCTACGGAACTACAGGTAATAATCATAAAGGTAAGTGTCTTCAAAAACCCATGTGTCAAAGATGTGGAAAGAAACACCTAGGAAAATGTTTCAAAGGGAAAGAAATATTCTATAGATGTTGAAATGAAGGTCATAAAGCAGGAACCTGCCATGGAAAAAGGAAGCATCCAGTTGACTCAAGGAAAGGGAAAGAAGTTCTTTCTGAGGGATCAATTGAATGTTTTAAATGTGATGTGAATGGTCATTATGAAAACACATGTCCTATGAAGAAGTTTCAGGAATGGGATCACCAAGATCATACAAATATTCTTTTACCAATACCTAATGCCATTCCGATTGAGGATGAAGAAACTGACAATGACCATTCAAAGGAAAGAAGTATTTTAGAATAAGTTTGAAAGGAATGGTTAATGGATCATGAAGAATGTTGAATGAGTAAGAAGTCAAAATATAAGGGCTTCAAGAGTTATGGTGAAATTCTTAGGAGTATTAAGTCTCTTTTGATGATGGGGTTACATTAGAAGACTTTTTATAGTATGTGAAACCCTGATGTTTGATATATTAAAATTTTATTCAAGGAATATTTATCTGTTCTTTTGTGGACATAGTTGTAAAGAACCATTTGGGTTTATATGATCCTTACTTTTGAGGTAATTATGGGATACTATATGTTATGATGGAAAGTGAAAGGCATGAGATAAAATTGAGGTTAAATTATGTTATGGTTATTTTTGATTATTTTATCTCTCTTTGGGGAATGATTTGAGAATTATATAGTTTGGAAAAAGGACAAGACACGGACCGTGTGACAACCCGTCGCGTTAGACAAAGATGCGGGAATCGAACCCCCAACCAAAGTGCGACTGGTATATATCGCCTACCACTGGACTACTTGAAGTCCCTAGTTAGTTTGACTGACACTTTTTAGTTAGATGATTTTATGAATTAAGAGTAAGTTGATTTTGGGTTATCTATAAAAATTTATTAACCTATCATGGAGGATATGTGATTAGGTTAATTACTTTTCAATACGAGACTTTAAGAGAAACTGATGTTGTTTGGAGATAAATGTTACGATTTAACTTGGAAGACTATGTGACTAAATCCTTAAAATATTTGGGTTTCAATCTTAGTTTAGTTTACGTTGAATAATTTTATGGGCAAATTGTTTATCGAATGGTCGTCGTTAAACTTTGGGTTTTTTTGGACAAATTTTGGAGATTAAGAATAGATTTTCTTTTTATAAAGGGTTATCCTTTTCTGGATTATCTGATCTTGTACTCACCTTTTTGGTTTTGGTTTTGGTTAAAACCTAAAGACATGGGAACTATATAGTTCTCTTTTGTGGATTAGGTGATTCTCTAGAATTTGATTATAGTACTCTTAATGTGAACAAGTCTTCCTAAATACTTGTCTTTTTGAGAAAATATGAGTTTGTGTAAGAAATCTAATAAAAGTCGAAAGTCAATATGATAAGTAATTATGTTTCCTTATGAATAAATTCCTCAATAAAATGTAACTTAAAACAAAAATGTTTTCTATTAACATTTCCTACTGGGGAATCGAATACCGTTTACCCATCACAAGTTTGTGACTTTCTTGTGGTTAACTTTATCCTAAACATGTTTTCTATCACTCTCCATCAGAACATGACCCTATGTTTTCTCCTCCATGTCCATGTTTTCCTACATGTAATCCTAGTGTGGGTTAACTCAGGTGACCTCTTTACTTCTCTTTATATCTTTTAATGTGATTGTTTTACCGACTCTTGTTCCAATGTGGAACATTCAATGAAGTTTCCGAGCCCAATTTTAAAATTGAGAGGAAACAATTCCCAAAAGGGGGGAAGGATGTAACACCCCAGGTAAATAAAGAATATGACATTTTTATATCTACCCCTTTTTTGAATAAAATTTTAATATTAATTTAAAGGTAACTCTATTCTTGATGGCATACCTAATACGCAACAATGAGTTCCTTTGAAATCTTACGTTGCACTCTAATAATAAAATAAAAGTATTTTAAATTTTAGTTAACACGCAGCCATTGTATTGGCTGGAATGAATAGAAATAACTATAATATTATTATATATGTTTGTTAAATGTTTTTACAATTATCCAATAAAGGATAAAGGCTTAAAATATGAAAAGAATTCAATTTGAGGCATATATACTCTAATTTTCACTAAAGGTCCACTTATCAACTTTTGATGGCGAACTATCATTAAATATAGTTTTGGTCAATCTTATACATTCTATTTGACCAAATAAAACTCTTCTTTAGAATCGGGACATCAAAATTCACTTTATGTAAATTTTTGGTATTTTTCCGATAAAGATCATTTTTTAATGAATAGTGAAAAATGTTGTATTTTAATTCAAATCCTCTTTTTAATATAATTTATTTATATGATTATATTATCTTTTGAATTGGTTTCAAATTGAAATTAGAATATATTTTTACCATTTAATCCAATAGTGGTCGTTGTAATTAATTTCATCATGAAATTGGACTTAAACTAGTATCAATCATTTGATACTTATTGTTTCATAAAAACACGCTATTTGCTCTGACATCGAAAATTAACTATTAAATTAATTAATGTAACTTATATTTTTTGAATTTTGTACAATTGAAATCATTTTTGAATTTGGAATATCAAATATAGCCTAGTGTAAATCTTTGGTAATTTTCTGAAAAACTTCAATTTTTGATGAATAGTGAAACCACTAAGTGGTAGTTAAAGAAACTGATTTTTCCTTTAAATGAAACTTTACCACTTCGGTGATATGAATTTCAAAAATCCGACATAAATGGTTGTAATTAATAATTAAAATGTGGTTCAATGGGATTAAAATAATTTTTTTGGTGAACAGTAACTTTTAAGTTTATTAATCGCGATTAGAGGTAATTATTGTAATTTAAGGTAAAAATAAGGTTTTAATAATATTAAATGACCTAGACACATGTCCTACCCTCATTGGATATGTCATGGACGACCAAGAAAATCCATGGGTCAACTTGGGGACCACATGGATCCACTTTGGTAGGAAAATGACATTAATACCTTTTTATTTAATGTTAAAATTAAAATGTCACAAACATGTGTTCTTTTAATAAAAAATTTTTTAGATGGGGTTATACAAGTTAGAGTTTTGACTATAAACATTAATTGGAAATCTAAAAAGTTTTCCTACATCATATTTTTTTTTTACAATTTTTAGACATTATCAAAATTAAATTATTTATGACACCATGATGATGCAGTGATTACCTCATTATTTAACGATTTAAATAAAATGGAAATATAATGTAAAATATAAGACCTAAACATGTCCAAAACCTATTTGATGAGTGAATTTAGAAACCTTATCACCTTATCCTAGAAACCCATCAATGTGGGGCCTTTAAAATAATAAAATCATTCTAAAATAAAGTATCATTTCCTTACTTTCCAAGAGTGCCCCTCCTCTCCTCTTATAAAAGTCCCCCTCATCTACCTCCTTACCCACACCTCTCAAGCCTTTGGCTCGGACAAACCATGACCATTCTGTCTCTCCACATCCCTATATTACTCCTAGAAGCCTCACTTGTGGCAGAATTCTTCCCAAGGAAGCCTTTGAGCTCAAATCAAAAAGAGTTACCCGATTTAAAGGTAGTGTCTTCTCTTGTGTTCTTTTTTTTATTTTTCTTCTCAAACCCCCTAAACTCTTTTTATTCTTTTCTTTTGGAACAACTCCAGTATCTTAAATATACTATGATGTTGTTATAATAAGCATTCGAGCTACAATTACACAAACCTACATCTAATGGTTAAATAACATACTGTTTCTGTGGATGGCGAATTTCTGCCTCACGAAACGATGATTGTTCAACACTCATATAACACCTTCAAAGGTGGCCATTAAGATTTAACTATATTTATATATGATATATAATAAGTTTATGTTTTACTTAAGCTTCTGTATTTTTCTTTTGTGGCACACCATTATGGTTTCCATTGTGGGTAAACACGATAATTTCATTTTGGGAAGTGCGGACTACCGCCACCTGAAAGTGATTTGATTCGTTAATGCCATATGTGGGGTGTATAAAGGATGGATTTAAAGTTATTATATATTATGTATGTTACATATTAATTATGAATATAAATCTGGAATTAAAATATACATACCTATCATTTGGTTTTAATTCCATTAATATGATATAGAAATGAAAGTAGCGTTCATGCGTACATACGGATTACTGTCTCCATGTACGGTGCATTTCATTTCTTACCTCTAAATGATTATGTAATATTATAAATACTTTTATATTCCGGATATATATGATATATATGATATCTAAATACTTAATATCTTTCTGGATATAATTAACCTTTGACCACACGAAAAACATGTAATTGTAAGAAGTCCACTTTCGACTTAAGAACCAAATATCGACAAAACCAAAATTATTAAAATAAATGATTACAAAATGATCATAACATGGAAATAAGTGATATAAAATTAATAATGAACTTGAATAAGGTTCTTAATAAAGTTTAAATTAACTCATGTTTATTATTCAGGAAATTAAAGAACGATCGAGTCAAGTAGGACCCGAGGTAAGGGATCCAACCTCTCTCTTTCTTTTTATGTACTCTCTTTTATGAAATTTATTTTAAGCCCATATTTATTATGTTTGGGGATGTTATTTTATATTCCTAATACATTAATTTTTATGTTCATATTATGGGAGACCCTATTTGATCTCATAAATCTATTTTTGTAAGTTTTAAGTGGCGCTCTTAGGCTGCCGAGTTTTCGTAAGGGATTTTTCATCTCACTTTTATTCCCGTGACATTTATACTATGTTTGCCACTATTTCCATTGAGTGGTGTATTTAATTCCCATTATTATACAATTTCTGTAGTATAATTTCATTTATGGGTATTTACATCTTCATTGTATGACCCTTCTTCCATAGGGTGTACTTTTCGAAAGTTACCCAACTCGGTAAGGGGACCTTTCAGCCTCCTTTTTTTAAAAGACATATTTTGTTATGTCTTTTAATTCACATACTATTATTCTGGGATATGTTATTATATATCCTTATTTATGTAAATTTTATGTCCAAGTGTTGAGATCCCCTATATCTCTCTCATCAACCCTTTTTGTAAAAGTTTATTTGACGTCATTTGGCTGTCAAATTTTACCAAGGGAACTTCTTAACCCAATTTCGATTTCTTTGGGTTCAACATGTAGTTATTGAATATGTCATCCTTTGAATATGTGTGAATGACCTTTTATTGTTTTACACTTAATATCCACTTATATTGTGTGTATTTATATTTGTCACACATAATTATGAGATTGATTTATCCTTAATTTTAGGATACCTTCTTTATAATGGATTTCATCTCATTTTACATTTATTTTGAGACTTCATTGTTGTTATGAACCAATTCACTCTTATATGGTGTGTATAATGTCCTTTGACATATTATATCATGAATCCATTTATTCTCATGATATTATAAAGTTTGGATTAAATGTTATTCCGTAATTATTTTTATTCAAGAGTCTCTCATTTTGTTAAAAACTCTTTAACAAAAATATCATTTTAAATGTTTTAAAGATTTATAATTCTAAATATTTATCTTTAATGTCCTTGTTTTCAAAATGGTTTTCAGTATTTATTTATATAGACATTAATGTTTTAAAATTATAATTCCAATAAAAGCTTCAAAGTGGTCTGGGACACTTTGATTCAAAAATATCTTTTAAATGATTTTTGAAAATGGATTGATTAATTCAATATCTTGGAATTAATTATTTTGATTTAAAATGAAATGTTGTTATTGAAATAATCATATTTTCAATATTTTATCTGTAATGATGGTACTTGGACATTTTACGGGTGGTTACGTGATAAACCATATGACAGGTGGTGCCGTGAATACCAGGACGGGTGGTTACATTATAACCTCCAATGCATTGGGTATGGAAGTCAGCCGTATAGCTATTCCATTAAGTATGTGTGGAAGTCGACCATATGGTTATTCAATTTAAGTATGTTTATGTCCCACGTTACCTTTATATGTTATGTGTTCTTTATATGGGTTTTATGGTAATCTTTTGGTTACAAAAGGGTATGTAATGGTATTTTATTCAGTGAAGAGTTTTTACTACTTCCTAAAGGTGAAAGGTATTACTTTGATAAAGTATACATGGTTTACTTGTTGCTTTGAAAAACTAACAGTTTTCATTATTTGTGTATCCCTTGCTGAGCTTTTTTTGCTCACCCCATGTTTTTTTTGAAATGTTTTTCACAGGACTTAATGTGGAATAGGGTCATGGATGGGATCATGGAATGTCATGCTATCTAATACATGGAACTAGACATGTTTCTTTTTTAAGGTTTTTATTTTATGAGAATTTAGTAGAAGTGACTACTTTGTAATCTTTTGAGATGTAATAGTTATGTCCTAATTCTCTAAAACTATAACCTGAAAATATCCTCAATGTGAATTACTCATTTAATTCAATATTAAGTAAGGTTTAAGGCCGGGGCCTTATAGTTGGTATCAAAGGTCGGTTTAGATAACATTAGAGGTTAGGGTATTCTCTAAGCATAAGTGACATTACCCTAATGGTTAGGATTTCAGAAAGAGTGATAGTTCTAGATAAAGTGAATGAGTAAGTATAGCTTAGTGTTTATCTTACTCATTAGTACATGATGGTTTTTTTGATATACTCACACTGACCTTTTTGGTTTTAGTAAATGGCTGGATCTAGAAGGCACCAAAGTAACAGTGGATGTGAAGGAAACTGAGACAATTTTCTGAGCGAGCAACTGAATGATATGGGAGCTGCAATGAGAAATCTTGTGTTTATACTCAACCAACTATCTGGAGTCATGATTGAGCACCTAAACCATGATGATTTCTATAAGGCATCATATATGCCAGAAAAAAATTCCTACGGAACTACAGGTAATAATCATAAAGGTAAGTGTCTTCAAAAACCTATGTGTCAAAGATGTGGAAAGAAACACCTAGGAAAATGTTTCAAAGGGACAGAAATATGCTTAAGATGTGGAAATGAAGGTCATAAAGCAAGAACCTACCATGGAAAATGGAAGCATCCAGTTGACTCGAGGAATGGGAAAGATGTTCTTTCTGAAGGATCAATTGAATTTTTTAAATGTGGTGTGCATGGTCATTATGAAAACACATGTCCTATGAAGATGTTTCGGGAATGGGATCACCAAGATCATACAAATATTCACTTACCAATACCTAATGCCATTCCTATTGAGGATGAAGAAACTAACAATGACCAGTCAAAGGAAAGAAGTAATTCAGAATAAGTTGGAAAGGAATGGTTAATGTATCATGAAGAATGTTTAATGAGTAAGAAGTCAACATATAAGGGCTTCAAGAGTTATCGTGAAATTATTAAGAGTATTAATTCTCTTTTGATTATGGGGTTACATTAGAAGACTTTTTATAGTATGTGTAACCTTGATGTTTGATATATGAAAGTTTTATTCATGGAATAGTTATCTGTTCTTTTGTGGACATAGTTATAAAGAACCATTTGGGTTTATATGATCCTTACTTTTGAGGTAATTATGGGTTACTATATGTTATGATGGAAAGTGAAAGGCATGAGATAAAATTGAGGTTAAATTATGTTATGGTTATTTTTGATGATTTTTTCTCTTTTTGGGGAATGATTTGAGAATTATATAGTTTGGAAAAAGGACAACACGCAGACCGTGTGACAACCCGTCGTGTTGGAAAAAGCTACGGGAATCAAACCCACTACCAATGTGCGACTGGTATTTATCACCTACCACTGGACTACGTGAAGTCCCTGGTTATTTTGACTGAATCTTTTTAGTTATATGATTTTATTAATTAAGAGTAAGTTGATTTTGGGTTATCTAAGGAAATTTGTTAACCTATCATAGAGGATATGTGATTAGGTTAATTAATTTTCAATACGATACTTTAAGAGCAACTGATGTTGTTTGGAGATAAATGTTATGATTTAACTTGGAAGACTATGTGACTAAATCCATAAAATATTTGGGTTTCAATATTAGTTTAGTTTAGTTTGAATAATTTTATGGACCTATTGTTTATCGAATGTTCCTCGTTGAACTTTGGGGTTTGTTGGACAAATTTTGGAGATTAAGAATAGATTTTATTTTTATAGAGGGTTATCCTCTTCTGGATTATCTGATCTTGTACAAACCTTTTTGGTTTTGGTTTTGGTTAAAGTCTAAAGACATAGGAAGTATATAGTTCTATTTTGTGGATTAGTTGATTCTCTAGAAGCTGATTATAGTACTCTTAATGTGAACAAGTCTTCCTAAATACTCATCTTTTGGAGAAAATATGAGTTTGTGTAAGAAATATAATAAAAGTTGGAAGTCAACATGATAAGTAAATATGTTTCCTTATGAATAAATTACTCAATAAAATGTAACTTTAAACAAAAAAGTTTTCTATTAACTTTTCGTACTGGGGAATCGAATACCGTTTAACCCATCACAAGTTTGTGATTTTCTTGTGGTTAACTTTCCCCAAAACATGTTTTCTATCACTCTCCATCAGAACATGACCCTATGTTTTCTCCTCCTTGTCCATGTTTTCCTACATGGAATCCTAGTGTGGGTTAACTCAGGTGACCTCTATAATTATCTGTATATCTTTTAAAGTGATTGTTTTACCGACTCTTGTTCCGATGTGGGACTTTAAATGATGTATCCGAGCCCATTTTTGAAATTGCGAGCACACAATTCCGAAAAGGGGGGAAGGATGTAACACCCCAGGTAAATAAAGAATCTGACATTTTTATATCTATCCCTTTTTTTGAATAAAAGGTTAATATTAATTTAAAGGGAACTCTATGCTTGATGTCTTACCCAATACGCAACAACAAGTTCCTTTGAAATCTTACGTTGTACTCTAACAATAAAATAAAATTATTTTAAATGTTAGTTAACACGTAGCCGTTGTATTGGCGGGAATGAATAGAAATAACTAATATATTATTATATATGTTTGTTAAATGTTTTTACAATTATCCAATAAAGGATAAAGGCTTAAAATATGAAAATAATTCAATTTTAGGCATATATACTCTAATTTTCCCTAAAGGCCCACTTATCAACTTTTGATGGTGAACCGTAATTAAATATAGTTTCGGTCAATCTTATACATTATATTGGACCAAATAAAACTCTTCTTTAGAATCGGGACATCAAAATTCACTTTGTGTAAATTTTTGGTATTTTTCCGATAAAGATCATTTTTAATGAATAGTAAAAATGTTGTATTTTAATTCAAAACCTATTTTTAATCTAATTTATTTATATGATTATATTATCTTTGGAATTGGTTTCAAAGTGAAATTAGAATATATTTTTACCATTTAATCCAATAGTGGTCGTTGGAATTAATTTCATCTTGAAATTGGACTTAAACTAGTGTCAATCTTTTGATACTTATTGTTTCATAAAAACACGCCATTTGCTCTGTCATCAGAAATTAATTATTAAATTAATTAATGTAACTTATATGTTTTGAATTTTGTAAAATAGACATCATTTTTGAATTCGGAATATCAAATATATCCTAGGGTAATTTTTTGGTAATTTTCTGAAAAACTTCAATTTTTGATGAATAGTGAAACCACTAAGTGGTAGTTAAAGAAACTGATTTTTCGTTTAAATGAAACTTTACCAATAACACCCCGACCCTAGATACCCAGATTTGGTGCATTATTATATAAAATTGGCATTATCTCAAAGGATCATGTCTCAAAAGACCGATTAGTTTAGTAGTCTTGGAAACACTAGATATATTCATAAGTCTTACATTACATCATAAGGTAAAAAAACTAAAACAACATCTTTTCTTCATATCCTCTCATACTATCCTTGTAGGTCATTCATAAATTAATTCTTCTCATCCTGGAAAAAATAAAACACTGAAAGGGGTGAGCTCAGATGCTCAGTAAGGATAACAATATAGCAGAAGCTTTCATAGATAAGCATAAACACTTAAAGCAATTTTTAACTAAAACAAAAGCCTTTTAAACTTGAACTTCAGCATAATATGGAGAAGATAAAATTAAATAATTCCATTTACTTATTCACATGGATATTCTACTAGTCGAACAATCACATGCAATATCAATAACCACTTTCATAATGATGGAATGCATAATACCAGACTATCATAACCACATAGCCAAGGCCTCGTGCCAAGACTACAAATAAGATTTTGCCAAGGCCTTGTGCCAAGACACTAGTTTCTCTCATGAGACCTACCAATGTGTCGAGGAGCTATAGAGGGCTCCACCTGTCACTTATTAAGTCCAATGCATTCCTCATATGAACAGGTTTAAACATAACATAAACATTCGTATTAAAACTAGCATACGAAATGTCAATACTTTAACCACAAACTGTGAATGGTATAAAAATAGCACATCCACAGTCAAACATAACTCATTCGATACAATATGGAAGATTTTATTGTATCACATTAACCTCAATCAATAATAATGAAGGATATTGACATAGATGAAAATAATAATCAAAACTATTTGAGAGAAATATCCCCCTTTTTCATGAAATCATTTAAAAGTCACACTATTTGTCAAGAAGCCCTTTAAAAATAGATTTTTGAATCAAAGTGTTCCATACCACTTTGAAACTCTTAAAAAGAGTATTAATTTTAAAACTTTAATGTCCATATAAATAAATGCTTAAAACAATTTTTAAAACATGGACATTAATGAGAAAGATTTAGAAGAATAAGTCTTTAAAACATTTAAAAATGGTATTTTAGTTAGAGTTTCTAACCAAAAGAGATAATCTTGAATAAAAATAATTGAGGTAATCAAAACATTTTAATATCATGAGAATAAAGGAATTCATGATATTCTATGTCAAAGTAAATTATATACACCACATTAAAGTGATTTGGTGTATAACAACAAAGAAGTCTCAACGGAATGTAAATTGAGATGAAATCTCTCATAAAAGCCGTATCCTTAGATTAAGGATAAATCAACGATATAGTTATGTGTGAAAAATATAAATACACTAAATATGATTGGATATTCAGTGTAAAACAATCAAAGTACATTCACACATATTCTTGTAAAAACAACACCAACGAATTGGATGTTTATCTCAACAAATCGAGATTGAGTAAAAGTTACTCTTATCAAGTTCATACCGATGACCTGATAATTTATCAATGGAGTGATTATGTGTATCAAATGTATATACATAGAAATGGTAGTGGAATTTATGACATAATCAAATGAATATAGATTCTACACATAATCTTGGAGTAAAATAATCAATGAAGTATGCGTAAAGCCGAATGAGTGGAAATTGAAATTTCAAATTCCTTTATCGATTCGGTAACTTATGAAACATACACCAATGAAACAAGGATCATACCATTATGATGTAAATATCCATAAATTAAAGTATATTACACAATGAATAAAATCATGGGATGTACACACACCACATGCAATAAATAAGTGGTGAACAATGGAATTCTCACGGAATTCAAAGTGAGAAAAGAAACCCCTTACTTTGTACTTTTTCCTTGGTCGATGGTAGGTTAAACTCCTGTATAATGGTTACATAATTGTTATTGAATTATACAAGAATAATTTAAATTAATATGATATCATATATGATCTTTTAAAATTGATTTGTTAATAATATCTTAGAATTATCGTCAATTCGGGTGTTAACCTGTTTATTTTACTTTATATTCTTTGTTATGTGAGACATATTTTTTATTAATGGGATGTATATTATTCATATCTAGAATGATATAAAGTCGTTAAACATTATTTTTAATCATAAAATGAGAATTATACTTGAATGGATATGAGGAATAATGAATCTCATCGCGTTCATGGAGACGGTACTCCGTACGTACGCCCGAGCGACAATATCATTCTTTTGATATTAAAATAATATATAATTGGATGTTATATCATATATACAGAATCATTATCATGTTATATTTATTATTTAAATGAGTTACACACCATTATTATACCCACCCAAATAATAATATATTGAATAACAATTACACCACGACGTGGAGACGGTAAGCCGTACGTACGCACGTATGGTGACATGTTATTCAAAGGGTGGATAGAATACTGAATATGGTTGAAACATATTTATAATAACATCACAGTATATATAAGATACTGTAGTTATTATTTTAGAATGGTAATAACAAATAAAGAAGAAGTGGAAGAAAAAGGAACTTGAAAATGGGTGGTGAAAACATTACCTCTTCTTCGGGTTCTTCCTTTTCATTTGATCAAAAGGGCTCCATAGGTTGACTTTCTGATCATAATAAGGCCTCTAGGTTGTATTGAGGGATGTTGAGAGAGTATTTGGGCAGGGTTTGGCCGAACAAAAAGGCTTTGAAGATGTGAAGAAATGAGAAGTAGGAGTGCCCTTTTATAAGAGGGGTGAGGGGAACCTTTGGAAAAGCTAGAAATATTAATTTATAATAAATTTATATTCTGTTTCTAATGGCTCCAAAGTTGATTATTCAAAGGTTAAGGTGGGGATAGGTCGAAAACCATTCAACCAATAGAATTTAGACAGGTTTGGGTCATTATATTAACCTTATCTTTTAGTTTTAACTCTTAGTTAATTAGTTTGACATTTACCATGTCACTTTGTATTTTTATATTATATAGTTAATAAACATACTATATACATCCAAGAGACCCCCAAGTGGTCCATTAATGATACAAGTATCATGATATAAGTCTCTTGGACGAACCTTAGATTTTGATAAATTTAATATCAATTAATAATATAATATTTGTTTTAAAAACTCTTTTATGTCAATTTTGACACTATTCAATAGTTGATATTTGTAAAACTCATAACAGAATTATTCCTTAGAACAAAGTTAATTAAATAATTAATAACATGTCATATTAACCTATAAAATTAGTGTAATTCATTAAAAGTTTCAAATTATATTTATTTGGGTATTTATAATATCAATTATTTTAATTTGTTACTATTATGGTAATTACTACATCATCATTATGTCATAAATAAATTAAATTATATAATGTCTAAAAATTATAGATAAAATACCATTATATAATAAATCTTTCTATCTTTATAATGAATATTTGTAGTCGAAAATACAACATATATAACACTATGTAAAAATTGACTTTCTAAAAGATATATGCTTGTGTCATTTTTGTATTAATTTTAACTTAATTAAAATAAAGTGTCCCTATCACTTACAAGTGGCTCCATGGGGTCCCAAAATCGACCCAAAGATTAAAATGGTCGGACATGTATCATCCAATAAGGTTAGGACACGTTTTAGGGTAATTTGTTATTATTATAATATTATTTTTTAACCCTTATTTACCGGATTTACCTTTTAACCATGGTAAATAAAATATTTACCAAAGTAATTATTCAAAATGTCAAAAAATAAAAGTTACCTATTTACATAATTTGGAAATCCTGATTACAAATATGGAATCCATTTTTCCAAATTCAATACACAGAAGTGGCAGAAATTAATTTAAAATTATTTCCCGTTGTTAAAACAAAAAAGCGTGTTTTTAAGAGATAATAATTATCAAAAGATTGGCACTTGTTTATGTCTGGTTTAATTGTGAAATTATGTCCAATTAAAAACATTGAATTAAATGGTAAAAATATATTCTAAATATACTTTAAAAACACACAAATTCATAATTTATCAATATTAATTATTTCGATTAAAAAAGTTGTTTTTAATTAAAATTTAGTAATTTTCACTATTCATCAAAATATGAAAGTTATCTGAAAAGTACCAAAATTTCACCCTAGGATAAATTCGATATTCCGAATCCAAAAATGAATTCCATTTTGAGATATAGAATTTATAAAATTTCATAATAGCTATATTGATTGGTTGTGGTGTGTTAGAATCTCGAAGTTGCGTACAATGCACGCCATTGAATTATTCAAAAGAAACGTACCGTGGAAGCTTGGGGTGTTACATTCTCCCCTCCTTTAATAAATTTCATCCTCACAATTTTTAAAATTGGTCTTACGAATATAATGGAAAGTCCCACATCGAAAAAAGAGCCAATAAAACTATCACTATAAAAGAAAGGAAGGGAGGTATAAAGGTCACCCAAGATAACCCATACTAGGATTCCAGGTAGGAAAACATGGATGTGGATGATAAACTAAGAATCAAGTTCTGATAGAGAGGGATAGAAATCATGATCAGGAGAAATTTAACAATAAGAAAACCAAAAAATTGTGTTGGGAAAAACGATCATTAGTCTCCTAGTAGAAAAAGTAAACGGACAACATTTTTTGTTTTAAGTTACATTACATAAGGATGAGGAATTCATTTATGATATTGACTAAGAATATAAAGATATATACTTACTTTTTAAGTATAGTTTAATTCTTTAATAAATTTCCACCACTAAATCATTTTTTTAAACGATGAGTATTCAAGAAGACTTGGTCACACTGGAAGAGCTAGAATAAACTTCTATAAAATCACATGATCCATGCAGGATAAACTATATATTTACATTATCTTTAGAGATTAATCAAAACCAAAATGGTTAGTACAAGATCTAATGATCCCCCAAAAGGATATTCCTTGAGAGAAATAAACACTAATCTTAATGTCTAAAATTAAACCAATAATACCCCAAAGTTAAATAAATAACATTCAATAATAAATTGTCCTTAAAATCCTTCAATATAATCCAAACTAATACTGAAACCCAAAACATAGAAGAATTTGATTATGTAGTCTCCCATGTTAAATTGTATCTCCAAATGACATTAATTACTCTTAAAGTCACATACTTAAAAGTAATTAAAATAATCATTTCCATAAATAACCCAAATCATTATAAATCCACAATAAAAACATAGATAAAAATCCACCATTACTCCTCAAATGAAATCCCGTACTACTCTATTTTCCTTTGGCATATAGTGTTCTCAACAAAGCGAACAACTTCCAAAATAACATTTATCACTTAATCACCAAATCATTTTCCTATACTAAGGGTATTCAGTTGGTAAGACATAAGACCCCAAATCAAATTATTATTGATCAATTAAATCATTTAACTAAAAATAATAGTCACACTAACCAGGGACTTTACGTAGTCCAGTGGTAGGCGATAAATCCCAATCGCACTTTGGTTGTGGGTTCGATTCCCACAGCTTTGTCCGACGCGATGGGTTGTCACACGGTCTACGTGTTGTCCTTTTTCAAAAACTTTATTTTATAACATTACCAAAATGAGATAAATTTCTCAAAATAACCATAACATAATTTAACCACAAATGTTATCTCATACCTTGCATTTTCATCCCAAATTATAATAATTTGTAATTTCCTCAAAACCAATGATCATATAAAACCAAATGGTTATTTATAACTATATCCACAAGAGGAAAGATAATTCTTCCATAAATATCATTCTCACATGGGAAACGTTAGGGTTACAAATACAAGAGAAAATTATTCCAAAGTAAACCCTTCAACAAGGATCACTAAAATTTTTTAAACATTTATCCAAGAATTTATTTCCACATAGCTTCTTCTCTGACCAAGAAAATATCCTATAGAATAGGAAATTCACTCGGGTAATGTCCAGGTCCCCTACATTTACAGAAAATGATTGTAAATGGATTCTTGAGACCATTTTAATCTTCTTCCATAGTACTCTTCATTTTTCTTTGGAAATTCTTCACATTATGTCCTTCCTTCCCGCATGTAAATCATTTCTTTGTCCCATTGAGACACTTTCCTAGGTGTCTCCTTCCACATTTCCTACATGATGGAAATTTAGGATTTCTTTCTCCATGGTCTCCACTACTGGAGCTCTTATAATTCATCACCTTTCTCTTCTTTTTTGAGTCCAGTAATTGGTTAATATATATATTGTGGATCATATTTTTGGAAAACTTATTTGGCATAAAGAAGATATCTTTTACGCTTATCAACATTACATTTTGTTGCTCATTGCCACCACCATTCCCACCTTGTACATCATTCTCAAAGTAACTATGACTTCCTTGGAATCTATCCATTGACTAAAACCAAAAATCATTATGTGAGTAACAATAGTCATAAAATAATTTAGAGATTAACATGTCACCATATTCTCAATTTGAAACATATTAGGATTAACCAAGGTCATTTACTCTCATCTTATATATATATATTACTTCAAATTGGTTTGTAAAGAAAATGTAAATTATCCTAATCATATCCCCCGTGAGTGTCGTAACCAAGAGTGCAGCAAGGCCTGTTGTCATGCACCAGTTTCCGTTCGAGTCTAGCTCAAAGCGGTGTTTTCGGGTTTTACCCCTAGGTACATCTGTGCCAGAGCCGCCTCAACCTGCTCGTATCCAGACAGGGATGTATTTCTCGGAAAACTCACAAAATATCTACAATACCAAAATTCTAGGAAGTTCGTCTATACTATTCCTCAATGTTCATCTTAGGCCTACGTGCTCTAATTAGAGTTTATCTAGCTTCCAAGATTTATACTGAACTTACTCTGATACCAACTATAACGCCCTGACCCTAGATACCCAGAGTCGGTTCATTATTACATAACATTGGCACGATCTCAAAGGATCATGTCTCGAAAGACCAATTAGTTTAGTAGTCTTGGAAACACTAGATATATTCATAAGTCTTACATTACAATATAAGGTAAAAAAACTAAAACAACATCTTGTATTCATATCCCCTCATACTATCCTTGCAGGTCATTCATAAATTACTTCTTCTCATCCTGGGAAAAATAAAACACTGAAAGGGGTGAGCTCAGATGCTCAGTAAGGATAACAATATAGCAGAAGCTTTCATAGATAAGCATAAACACTTAAAGCAATTTTTAACTAAAACAAAAGCCTTTTAAACTTGAATTTCAGCATAATATGGAAAAGATAAAATGAAATAATGCCATTTACTTATTCACATAGATATTCTACTAGTTTAACAATCACATGCAATATCAATAACCACTTTCATAATGATGTAACGCATGATGCCAGACTATCATAACCACATAGCCAAGGCATCGTGCCAGGACTACAAATAAGATTTTGCCAATGCCTTGTCCGAAGACACTAGTTTGTCTCATGAGACCTACCGATGCATCGAGGAGCTATAGCGGGCTCCACCCGTCACTTATTAAGTCCAATGCATTCCTCATATGTACAGGTTTAAACATAACATAAACATTCGTATTAAAACTAGCCTACGAAATGTCAATACTTTAACCACAAACTGTGAATGGTATAAAAATAGCACATCCATAGTCAAACATAACTCATTCGATACAATATGGAAGATTGTATTATATCACATTAACCTCAATCAAGAAAAATGAAGGATATTGACATAGATGAAAATAATCATCAAAACTATTTGAGAGAAATATCCCCCTTTCCGTGAAATCATTTAAAAGTCACACTATTTGTCAAGAAGGCATTTAAAAATAGATTTTTGAATCAAAGTGTTCCATACCACTTTGAAACTCGTAAAAGGAGTTTTAATTTTAAAACTTTAATGTACATATAAATAAATCCTTAAAACAATTTTTAAAACATGGAGATTAATGATAAATATTTAGAAGAATAAGTATTTAAAACATTTAAAAATGGTATTTTAGTTAGAGTTTCTAACCAAACGAGAGACACTTGAATACAAATAATTGAGGTAATCAAAACATTTTAATATCATGAGAATAAATTAATTCATGATATTCTATGTCAAAGTACATTATATACACCACATAAAAGTGATTTGGTGTATAACAACAAAGAAGTCTCAATGGAATGTAAATTGAGATGAAATCTCTCATAAAGGCCGTATCCTCAGATTATGGATAAATCAACGTCATAGTTATGTGTGAAAAATATAAATACACTAAATATGATTGGATATTCAGTGTAAAACAATCAAAGTACATTCACACATATTCTTGTAAAAACAACACCAATGAATTGGATGTTTATCTCAACAAATCGAGATTGAGTAAAAATTACTCTTATCAACTTCATACCAATGACCTGATAATTTATCAATGGAGTGATTATGTGTATCAAAAGTATATCTATAGAAAGGGTAGTGGAATTTATGACATATTCAAATGAATAGAGATTCTACACATAATCATGGAGTAAAGTAATCAATGAAGTATGCGTAAAGCCGAATGAGTGGAAATTGAAATTTCAAATTCCTTTATCGATTAGGTAACTTAAGAAACAAACCCCCATGAAAGAAGGATCATAACATGATGATGTAAATATCCATTAATTAAAGTATATTACACAATGAATATAACCATGGGAAGTACACACACCACATGCAATAAATAAGTGGTGAACAATGGAATTCTCACTGAATTAAAAGTGAGATAAGAAACCCCTTACTTTGTACTTTTTCCTTGGTCGATGGTAGGTTAACCTCCTGTATAATGGTGAAATAATTTTTATTGAATTATACCTGAATCATTTACATTAATATGATATCATATATGATATTTTAACATTGATTTGTTAATAATATCTTAGAATTATCGTCATTTCGGGTGTTAACGGGTTTATTTTACTTTATATTCTTTGTTATGTGAGCCATATTTGTTATTAATGGGATGTATATTATTCATATCCAGAATTATATCCAGTCCTTAAACATTATTTTTAATCATCAAATGATAATTATACTTGAATGGATATGACGGAAAACGAATCTCATCACGTTCGTGGAGACGGTACTCCGTACGTACGCACGAGCGACAATATCATTCTTTTGATATTAAAATAATATATAATTGGATTGTATATCATATATACAGAATAATTACCATGTTATATTTAATATTTAAATGAGTTACACACCATTATTATACCCACCCAAATAATAATATATTGAATAACAATTACACCACGATATGGAGACGGTAAGCCGTACGTACACACGTATGGTGACATGTTATTCAATGGGTGGATAGAATACTGAATATGGTTGAACCATATTTATAATAACATCACAGTATATATAAGATACTGTAGTTATTATTTTATAATTGTAATAACAATGAATGAAGAAGTGGAAGAAGAAAGAAACTTGAAAAGGGGTGGTGAAAACATTACCTCTTCTTCGGGTTCTTCCTTTTGATTTGATCAAAAGGGCTGCATAGGTTGGATTTCTGATCAAACTAAGGCCTCTATGTTGTAGTGAGGGAGGTTGAGAGAGTATTTGGGTAGGGGTTGGCCGAACCAAAAGGCCTTGAATGTGTGAAGAAATGATAAGGAGGAGTGACCTTTTATAAGAGGGGTGAGGGGCACCTTTGGAAAAGCTAGAAATATTAATTTATAATAAATTCCTTTTCGGTTTATAATGGCTCCAAAGTTGATTATTAAAAGGTTAAGGTGGGGATAGGTCTAAAACCATTCAACCAATAGAATTTAGATAGGTTTGGGTCATTATATTAACCTTCTCTTTTAGTTTTAACTCTTAGTTAATTAGTTTGACATTTACCATGTCACTTTGTATTTTTATATTATATAGTTAATAAACATACTACATACATCCAAGCGACCCCCAAGTGGTCCATTAATGATAAAAATATCATGATATAAGTCTCTTGGCCGAACATTAGATTTTTAGGAATTTAATATCAATTAATAATATAATATTTGTTTTAAAAACTCTTTTATGTAAATTTTGACACTATTCAATAGTTGATTTTTGTAAAACTCATAACAGAATTATTACTTCGAAAAAAGTTAATTAATTCATTAATAACAGGTCATATTAACCTATAAAATTAGTGTAATTAATTAAAAGTCTCAAATTATATTTATTTTGGTATTTATAATATCAATTATTTTAATTTTTTACTATTATGGTAATTACTGCATCATCATGGTGTCATAAATAAATTAAATTATTTAATTTCTAAAAATTATAAATAAAATACCATTATGTATGAAATATTTTTATCTTTATAATGAATAATTTTAGTCGAAAATACAACATATATAACACTATGTAGAAATTTATGTTCTAAAAGATACATGCTTGTGTCATTTTTGTATTCATTTTAACTTAATTAAAATAAAGTGTCCCTATCACTTACAAGTGGCTCCATGGGGTCCCAAAATCAACCCAAAGATGACCATGGTTGGAAATGTATCAACCAATAATGTTAGGACACGTTTTAGGGTAATTTATTATTATTATAATATTATTTTTTAACCCTTATTTACTGGATTTACCTTTTAACCATGGTAAATAAAATATTTACCGAAGTAATTATTCAAAATGTCTAAAAATAAAAGTTACCTATTTACACAATTTGGAAATCCTGATTCCAAATATGCAGTCCATTTTTCCAAATTCAATACACAGGAGTGGCAGAAATTAATTTAAAATTAATTCCCATTGTTAAAACAAAAAACGTGTTTTTAAGAGATAATAACTATCAAAAGATTGGCACTTGTTTATGTATGGTTTAATTGTGAAATTATGTCCAATGAAAAAAATTGAATTAAATAGTAAAAATATATTATAAATATACCTTAAATCTACTAAAATTCATAATTTATCAATATTAATTATTTCGATTAAAAAAGTTGTTTTTAATTAAAATTTAGTAATTTTCACTATTAATCAAAATATGAAAGTTTTCTGAAAAGTACCGAAATTTCACCCGAGGATAATTTTGATATTCCAAATCCAAAAATGAAGTCCATTTTGAGAGATATAATTTATAAAATTTCATAACGGCTAGATTGTTTGGTTGTGGTGTGTTAGAATCTCGAAGTTGCGTACAATGCACGCCATTGCATTATTCAAAGGGAAACGTACCGTGGAAGCTTGGGGTGTTACATTACCACTTCTGTGATTTGAATTTCAAAAATCCGACATATATGGTTGTCATTAAGAATGAAAATGTGGTTCAATGGGACTAAAATAATTTTTTTTGGTGAATAGTAACTTATAAGTTTATTAATCGCGATTAGAGGTAATTGGTGTAATTTAAGGTAAAAATAATGTTTTAATAATATGAAATGACATAGACACATGTCCTAACCTCATTGGATGTGTCATGGAAGACCCGGACAATCCATGGGTCAACTTGGGGACCACATGGAGCCACTTTGGTAGGAAAATGACATTAATACCTTTTTATTTAATGTTAAAATTAAAATGTCACAAACATGTGTTATTTTATTAAAAAAACTTTTATATGGGGTTATACAAGTCAGAGTTTTGACTATAAATATTCATTGGAAAGATAAAAATATTTTCTACATCATAGTATTTGTTTTATAATTTTTATACATTAACAAAATTAAATTATTTATGACACAATGATGATGCAGTGATTACCTCATTATTTAACAATTTAAATAAAATGGAAATATATTGTAAAATATAAGACATGAACAGGTCCAAAACCTATTGGATGAGTGGATTTAGAACCCTTATCACCTTATCCTCTAAACCCATAAATTTGGTACCTTTAAAATCATAAACGCATTCTAAAATAATGTAACATTTCATTACTTTCCAAGAGTGCCCCTCCTCTCCTCTTATAAAAGGCCCCCACCTCTACCTCCTTACCCACACCTCTCAAGCCTTTGCCTCGGACAACCCATGCCCATTTTGTCTCTCCACATCCCTCTCTTACTCCTAGAAGCCTAACTTTGGGATGAAGTCTTCCCAAGGAATTCTTTTGAGCTCAAATCAAAAAGAGTTACCCGATTTAAAGGTAGTGTCTTCTCTTGTGTTCTTTTGTTTTATTTTTCTTATCCAACCCCCTAAAATCTTTTTATTCTTTTCTTTTGTAACAAATAAAGTATAGTAAATATACTAGGATGTTTTTATAAGAATAATTAGAGCTAAACATACACAAACCTACATCTAATGGTTAAATAACATACTATTTCTGTGGATGACGAATTTCTGCCTCACGAAATGATGATTGTTCAACACTCATATAACACCTTCAAAGGTGGCCATTAATATGTCACTATATTTATATATGATATATAATAAGTTTATTTTTTACTTAAGATTCTGTATTTTTCTTTTGTGGCATAACTTTATGGTTTCCATTGTGCGTAAACACGATAATTTCATTTTAGGAAATGTGGACTACCGCCCCTCAAAGTGATTTGATTCGTTAATTCCATATGTGGGATGTATAAATAATGGATTTGAAGTTTTTATATATTATGTATGTTACATATAAATTATGAATATAATTCTGGAAATAAAATATACATACCTCTCATTTGGTTTTCATTCCATTAATATGACATAGAAATGAAAGTAGCGTTCATGCATACGTACGGCTTACCGTCTCCATGTATGGTGCATTTCATTTCTTACCTCTAAATGATTCTGTAATATTATAAATACTTGTATATTCTGGATATATATGATATATATGATATCTAAATCCTTAATATCATTATGGATATAATGAACCTTTGACCACACGAACAACATTTAATTGTAAGTAGTCCACTTTCGACTTAAGAACCAAATATTGACAAAACCAACATTATTAACGTAAATGATTAAATAATGATTATAACATGGAAATAAGTTATAAAAAAGGAATAATGAACTTGAAAAAGGTACTTAATAAATTCTAAATTAACTAAAGTTTATTTTTCAGGACGCTAAAGAACGATCGAGTCAAGTCGGACCCGAGGTAAGGGATCCAACCTCTCTCTTTCTTTTTAAGTACTCTCTTTTATGACATTTCTATTAATCCCATATTTATTATGTTTGGTGATGTTATTTTATATTCCTCATACATTAATTTTTATGTTCATATTATGGGAGACCCTATTTGATCTCATAAATCTATTTTTGGATGTTTTAAGTGGCGCCGTTAGGCTGCTGAGTTTTCGTAAGGGATTTTTCATCTCACTTTTATTCTCGTGACATTTATGCTACTTTTGCCACTATTTCCATTAAGTGGTGTATGTACTTCCCATTATTATACACTTTGTGTAGTATAATTTCATTTATGGGTATTTACATCTTCATTGTATGACACTTCTTCCATGGGGTGTACTTTTCGAAAGTTACCCAACTCGGTAAGGGGACCTTTCACTCTCCTTTTTTAGAAGACTTATTTTGTTATGTATTTTAATTCACATAATATTATGCTGGGATATGTTCTTTTATATCCTTATTTATGTAAATTTTATGTCCATGTGATGATATCTTCTTTATCTCTCTAATCAACCCTTTTTTGTAAAATTTTATCTGACGTCATTAGGCTGTCGAATTTTACCAAGGGAACTTCTTAACCCAATTTCAATTTCTTTGGGTTCAACATGTTGTTATTGAATATGTCATCCTTTGAATATGTGTGAATGAACTTTTCTTTTTTTACACTTAATATCCACTTATATTGGTTGTATTTATATTTTTCACACATAATTATGAGATTGATTTATCCTTAATTTTAGGATACCTTCTTTATAATGGATTTCATCTCATTTTACATTTCTTTTGAGACTTAATTGTTGTTATGAACCAATTCACTCTTATATGGTGTGTATAATGTCCTTTGACATATTATATCATGAATCCCTTTATTCTCATGATATTATAAAGTTCGGATTAAATGCTATTCCGTAATTATTTGTATTCAAGAGTCTCTCATTTTGTTAAAAACTCTTTAACAAAAATATCGTTTTAAATGTTTTAAAGATTTATTATTCTAAATCTTTATCTTTAATGTCCATGTTTTCAAAATGGTTTTCAGTATTTATTTATATGGACATTAATGTTTTAAAATTATAATTCCAATAAAAGCTTCAAAGTGGTCTGGGACACTTTGATTCAAAAATCTATTATAAATGATTTTTGAAAATGAATTGATTAATTCAATATCTTGGAATTACTTATTCTGATTAAAAATGAAATGTTGTTATTGAAATGTTTATATTTTCAATATTTTATGTGTAATGAAGGTACTTGGACATTTTACGGGTGGTTATGTGATAAACCATATGACGGGTGGTGTCGTGAATACTAGGACAGGTGGTTACGTTATAACCTCCAACGCATTGGGTATGGAAGTCGGCCGTATGGCTATTCCATTAAGTATGTGTGGAAGTCGACTATATGGTTATTCCATTTAAGTATTTTTATGTCCCAAGTTACCTTTATATGTTATGTGTTCTTTATATGGGTTTTTTGGTAATCTTTTGGTTACAAAAGGGTAAGTAATGATATTTTATTCAGTGAAGAGTTTTTACTACTTCCTAAAGGTGAACGGTATTACTTTGATAAAGTATACATGGTTTACTTGTTGCTTTAAAAAACTAACAGTTTTCATTCTTTGTGTATCCCTTGCTGAGCTTTTTATGCTTACCCCATGTTTTTTTGAAATGTTTTTCACAGGACTTATTGTGGAATAGGGTCATGGATGGGATTAAGGGAATTTCATGCTATCTAATACATGTAACTAGACATGTTTCTTTTTAAGAGTTTTTATTTTATAGAAATTTAGTAGAAGTGACTACTTTGTAATATTTTGAGATGTAATAGTTATGTCCTAATTCTCTAAAACTATAAACCTGAAAATATCCTCAATGTGAATTACTCATTTAATTCATTATTAATTAAGGTTTAAGGCCGGGGCCTTATAGTTGGTATCAAAGGTCGGTTTAGATAACTTTAGAGGTTAGGGTATTCTTTAAGCATAAGTGACATTACCATAATGATTAGGATTTCAGATATAGTCCTAGATTTAGATAAAGTGAATGAGAAAGTATATCTTAGTGTTTATCATCCTCATTAGTACATGATGGTTTTTTTGATATACTCACACTATCCTTTTTGGCTTTAGTAAATGACTGGATCTAGCAGGCACCAATGTAACAGTGGATGTGAAGGAAACTGGGACGGTTTTCTGAGCGAGCAACTGAATGATAAGGGAGCTGCAATGAGAACTCTTGTGTTTATCCTAAACCAACTATCTGGATCCAAGATTGACCACCTAAACCTTGGTGATTTCTATAAGGAAACATATATACGAGAAACAAATCCCTACGGAACTACAGGTAATAACCATAAAGGTCAGTGTCTTCAAAAACCTATGTGTCAATGATGTGTAAACAAACACCTAGGAAAATGTTTCAGAGGGACAGAAATATGCTATAGATGTATAAATGAAGGTCAAAAAGAAAGAACCTTCCATGGAAAAAGGAAGCATCCAGTTGACTCAAGGAAAGTGAAAGAAGTTCTTTCTGAGGGATCAATTGAATGTTTTAAATTTGGTGTGCATGGTCATTATGCAAACACATTTCCTATGAAGAAGTTTCGAGAATGGGATCACCAAGATCGTACAAATATTAGTTTACCAATACCTAATGCCATTCCAATTGAGGATGAAGAAACTGACAATGACCAGTCAAAGGAAAGAAGTATTTCAGAATAAGTTGGAAAGGAATTGTTAATGGATCATGAAGAATGTTGAATGAGTAAGAAGTCAACATATAAGGGCTTCAAGAGTTATGGTGAAATTTTTAAGAGTATTAAGTCTCTTTTGATGATGGGGTTACATTAGAAGACGTTGTATAGTATGTGTAACCCTGATGTTTGATATATGAAAATTTTATTCAAGGAATAGTTATCTATTCTTTTGTGGACATAGTTATAAAGAACCATTTGGGTTTATATGATCCTCACTTTTGAGGTAATTATGGGTTACTATATGTTATAATGGAAAGTGAAAGGAATGAGATAAAATTTAGGTTAAATTATCTTATGGTTATTTTTGATGATTTTATCTCTTTTTGGGGAATGATTTGAGAATTATATAGTTTGGAAAAAGGAAAAAATGCAGACCGTGTGACAACCCGTCGCGTCGGACAAAGCTGCGGGAATCAAACCCACAACCAAAGTGCGACTGGTATTTATCGCCTACCACTGGACTACGTGAAGTCCCTGGTTAGTTTGACTGACTCTTTTTAGTTAGATGATTTTATGAATTAAGAATAAGTTTATTTTGGGTTATCTATGGAAATTTGTTAACCTATCATGGAGGATATGTGATTAGGTGAATTACTTCTCAATACAAGACTTTAAGAGAAACTGATGTTGTTTGGAGATAAATGTTACGATTTAACTTGGAAGACTATGTGACCAAATCCTTCAAATATTTGGGTTTCAATATTAGTTTAGTTTACTTCGAATAATTTTATGGACAAATTGTTTATCGGATGGTCCTCGTTAAACTTTGTGTTTTGTTGGACAAATTTTGGAGATTAAGAATAGATTTTCTTTTTATAAAGGGTTATCCTTTTCTGGACTATCTGATCTTGTACTAACCTTTTTGGTTTTGGTTTTGGTTATAGTCTAAAGACATGGGAAGTATATAGTTCTCTTTTGTGGATTAGGTGATTCTCTAGAATTTGATTATAGTACTCTTAATGTGAACACGTCTTCCTAAATACTCCTCTTTTGGAGAAAATATGAGTTTGTGTAAGAAATCTAATAAAATTTGAAATTCAACAAGATAAGTAAATATGTTTCCTTATGAATAAATTCCTCAATAAAATTTTACTTAAAAAAAAAATGTTTTATATTAACTTTTCCTATTGGGGAATCGCATACCATTTAACCCATCACAAGTTTGTGATTTTCTTGTTGTTAACTTTCTTCTAAAGATGTTTTCTATCACTCTCCCTCAGAAAATGACCCTATGTTTTCTCTTCCATGTCCATGTTTACTACATGGAATCCTAGTGTGGGTTAACTTAGGTGACCTCTGTACTTCTCTTTCTATCTTTTAAAGTGATTGTTTTACCGACTCTTGTTCCAATGTGGGACTTTCAATGATGTTTCCGATCCCAATTTTAAAATTGCGAGGACACAATTCCCAAAAGGGGGAAGGATGTAACACCCCAGGTAAATAAAGAATATGAAATTTTTATATTTATCCCTTTTTTGAATAAAATGTTAATATTAATTTAAATGGAACTCTATGCTTGATGGCTTACCCAATACACAACAACGAGTTCCTTTGAAATCTTACGTTGCACTCTAATAATAAAATAAAATTATTTTAAATGTTAGTTAACACGTAGCCATTACATTGGTGGGAATGAATAGAAATAACTAAAATATTATTATATATTTTTTTTAAGTTTTTTTACATTTATCCAATAAAGGATAAAGGCTTAAAATAAGTAAAGAATTCAATTTTAGGCATATATACTCTTATTTTCACTAAAGGTCCACTTATCAACTTTTGATGGCGAACCATCATTAAATATAGTTTTGGTCACTCTTATACATTATATTGTACCAATTAAAACTCTTCTTTATAATTGGGACATCAAAATTCACTCTGTGTAAATTTTTGGTATTTTTCCGATAAAGATCATTTTTTAATGAATAGTAAAAATGTTGTATTTTAATTCAAAACCTATTTTTAATCTAATTTATTTATATGATTATATTATCTTTTGAATTGGTTTCAAAGTAAAATTAGAGTATATTTTTACCATTTAATCCAATAGTGGTTGTTGGAATTAATTTTATCTTGAAATTGGACTTAAACTAGTGTCAATCTTTTGATACTTATTGTTTAATAAAAACACGCTATTTGCTCTGACAGCGGAAATTAATTATTAAATTAATTAATGTAACTTATATGTTTTGAATTTTTTAAAATAGACTTCTTTTTTGAATTTGGAATATCAAATATATCCTAGGGTAAATGTTTGGTAATTTTCTGAAAAACTTCAATTTTTGATGAATAGTGAAACCACTAAGTGGTAGTTAAAGAAACTGATTTTTCGTTTAAATGAAACTTTACCACTTATGTGATTTGAATTTCAAAAATCCGACATACATGGTTGTCATTAAGAATTAATATGTGGTTCAATGTGATTAAAATAATTTTTTTGGTGAATAGTAACTTTTAAGTTAATTAATCGCGATTAGAGGTAATTAGTGTAATTTAAGGTAAAAATAATGTTTTAATAATATGAAATGACCTAGAAACATGTCCTACCCTCATTGGATGTGTAATGGACGACCATGAAAATCCATGGGTCATCTTGGTGACCCCATGTAGCCACTTTGGTAGGAAAATGACATTAATACCTTTTTATTTAATGTTAAAATTAAAATGTCACAAACATGTGTTATTTTACTAAAACAATTTTTATATAGGGTTATACACGTCATATTTTTTACTATAAATATTAATTGGAAAGATAAAAAGATTTCCTACATCATAGTATTTGTATTATAATTTTTAGACATTAAAAAAATTAAATTATGTATGACACCATGATGATGCAGCGATTACCACATTATTTAACGATTTAACAAAATGGAAAGATAATGTAAAATATAAGACCTACACATGTCCAAAACCTATTTATTGAGTGAATTTAGAACCCTTATCACCTTATCCTCGAAACCCATCAATGTGGGACCTTTGAAATCCGAAACTCATTCTAAAATAAAGTAACATTTTCATTACTTTCCAAGAGTGGACCTCTTCTCCTCTTATAAAAGGCCTCCACCTCTACCTCCTTACCCACACCTCTCATGCCTTTGGATGGGAAAACCATGACCATTTTGTCTCTCCACATCCCACTCTTACTCCTTGAATCCTCAATTGGGGCAGAAGTCTTTCCAAGGAAGCATTTGAGCTCAAATCAAAAAGAGTTACCCGATTTAAAGGTGGTGTCTTCTCTTGTGTTCTTTTGTTTTATTTTGTTTCTACAACCCCCTAAAATATTTTTATTCATTACTTTTGTAACAAATCAAGTATATTCAATATACTAGGATGTTTTTCTAAGAAGCATTCGAGCTACACTTACACACACCTACACCTAATGGTTAAAGAACATACAGTTTCTGTGGATGGCGAATTTCTGCCAAGGGAACTTCTTAACCCAATTTCGATTTTTTTTGGGTTCAACAAGTAGTTATTGAATATATCATCCTTTGAATATGTGTGAATGACCTTTTATTATTTTAAATTTAATATCCCCTTATATTTTTTGTATTTATATTTTTCACTCATAATTATGAGATTGATTTATCCTTAATTTATAGATACCTTCTTTATAATGGATTTCGTCTCATTTTACATTTCTTTTGAGACTTTATTGTTGTTATGCACCAATTCACTCTTATATGGTCTGTATACTGTCTTTTGACATATTATATCATGAATCCCTTTATTATGATGATATTATAAAGTTTGGATTAAATGTTATTCCGCAACTATTTGTATTCAAGAGTCTCTCATTTTGTTAAGAAATCTTTAACAAAAATATCGTTTTAAATGTTTTAAAGATTTATTATTCTAAATATTTATCTTTAATGTCCATGTTTTCAAAATGTTTTTTAGTATTTATTTATATGGACATTAATGTTTTAAAATTATAATTCCAATAAAATATTCAAAGTGGTATGGGACACTTTGATTCAGAAATCTCTTTTAAATGATATTTGAAAATGGATTGATTAATTAAATATCTTGGAATTACTTATTTTGATTAAAAATGAAATTTTGTTGTTGAAATGTTTATATTTTCAATATTTTATGTGTAATTATGGTACTTGGACATTTTACAGGTGGTTACGTGATAAACCATAAGACGGGTGGTGCCGTGAATACCAGGACAAGTGGTTATGATATAACCTCCAATGCATTGGGTATGGAAGTCGGCCGTATGGCTATTCCATTAAGTATGTCTGGAAGTCGACCGTATGGTCATTCCATTTAAGTATGTTTATGCCCCAAGTTACCTTTATATGTTATGTGTTCTTTATATGGGTTTTATGGTAATCTTTTGGTTACAAAAGGGTAAGTAATGATATTTTATTCAGTGAAGAGTTTTTACTACTTCCTAAAGGTGAAAGGTATTACTTTGATAAATTATACATGGTTTACTTGTTGCTTTGAAAAAATAACAGTTTTCATTCTTTGTGTATCCCTTTATGAGATTTTTATGCTCACCCCATGATTTTTTGAAATGTTTTTCATAGGACTTAATGTGGAATAAGGTCAAGGATGGGATCAAGGGAAAGTCATTCTATCAAATACATGGAACTAGACATTTAATAGTATTTATTTTATGGAAATTTAGTATAAGTGACTACTTTGTAATCTTTTGAGATGTAATAGTTATGACCTAATTCTCTAAAACTCTTAACCTAAAAAGATCCCCAATGTGAATTACTCATTTAATTCAATATTAAGTAAGTTTTAAGGCTGGGGCCTAATACTCGTTGCAGGGAGAATTGGTTGTTCATCACATAGGATTGAGTCTTTAATTGTACTTCTTGAGTCAGCTCACCATTATTGTGACTGTTATATACATATATGGTCATCTGCCCGCGACACTCCTTGATAAAATTCTGGATTTCTCCCCAAAGATAGCCAGCGAGGATACCAGCATTGGTTCGTGACGGAGACCATGTGAGATACGAGGCCACAATCCAGGACCCATCATGCGATCCCCTTTCTCCGGGTGGTCCAGTAGCAGCACCCCCACCTGGTGAGCAGCAGACAGCTTCAGAAGAGCAGGCTGAGCTTGAGCGCTGGTTGAGCACGCTCTGTGAGTTCTAGTGGCATAGACCGCTGAGGTTTAGTGGTGAGCCAGACCCTCAGGAAGCAGAGGTTTGGCTAGAGACAGTGGTTCTCCTGTTCAACCTTGTGAAGATGTCGGTAGATCTTATGGTGGCTTTGGCCACCCGTCTTTTTTGTGGGGAAGATTGGTGTTGGTGGAGTATGGTTACTAAGTTTCTTGATGATTCGTTACTTTCATGGGGAGACTTTCAGTTGGGGTTTCGTGAGGAGTTTTTTCCCTCCTGCTTACGCTCTGTTCAGATTCAGGAGCTCTTGCAGTTTCTGCAGGGAGGGATGATGGTGGCCGAGTACGCGGCTAGTTTCACAGACCATGCATGCTTTTATGTGGACTTGGTCAATGACGACAACATCCGAGCGTGGAAGTTTGATCAGGGTCTCCACCGAGAGATCCGTGCTGTCATAGTACCCTTGGGAATTTCCACATATGTTGGGGTGCTAGAGCAGGCGCTAGTGACAAAGAGCTTCCTATCACATTCTATAGTTGGTGGTGGAAGCAGGCACGTTGGAGTCGAGACATCTACCACAGCTAGCAGGCATCGGCAAGCAGAACCTCGACGCAGGTGGCTTTCTGACAACCAGACTCAGGGGCGTGGTCGTACACCACAGTGGCGCCGGAGGGCACCAGTGCAGCCCGAAGAGAGTCGGTGCTATGCTTGTGACGGGGGAGGTCACCTAGCATGGGACTGCCCGACCAGACACGCTGAGAATATCAGGCAGGCAGTAGGTGCACCACCGTGGTGGAGGCAGCGTAGTGATCAGAGGAGCCCCCTAAGAGGTGGGGCAAGCAGAGGAGCGGGAGGAGCTGGTAGTGGGGGATGACTTTACGAGGTCTTACCGTCACCACTAGGGGGTCCACGTCAGGCTCCGGGAGCAGACAGTTGGGACCATGGACAACCGTGAGCTTTGTATGTCTATGATCTTGTAGATCATGGGGTGATAAGAGTTACGCTCTATAGCTCTTCTACTTTTTGCAGTAGAATTTCTAGACGCTGTGTGTGAAATGCTTTTCTCCCTGATCCTTGCTTGAGGTGTTACGAGGGTGATGCGGGGCATCGGTGTGGCCCTGTGTCGGCAGAGAAAAAAGTGTGGAACCTTTCTCTTCAGTCGATGGTGTTGAATCCTTCCCTTCTGAGAGTTTAAGAGGGTCTTGGTTGTGGGACATTGACTTTGAAACCTTGTGTGAACAAGTATCCATGGGTGTTTCACCATATGGATATTCTGAAGGAGGGAATCACCAGGCCTTGTTCCAGGTGTGGGCGGTGATTCTCGTCATGGCGTGCGATGTATGGGTTTGTTCGGGGAGGTGAGAAACCCCCAAGGGCCTTTGGGCCATTTGTGACCGTGCGAAGGGATGGTGAGGGTCCCTACTGCCTTGCCCTAATCCCAAGGTCTAGAGTGGGTGAACGTTGTCTCCCGCATGACTTACTTGAGAAGATGTGTGCATGCCCCTATGCATGTTATCGACAAGGGAAGCCCTCACATGAAACATTTCAATCCTTTGGTCTGTGTGTGGTGGCACAGATCTGTGCGTGAGTTCATATGGGTACGGGAGAGCCAGGTGTGAGCTTATTACCCTGAGTTTTTCCATGGTTTTTCTTTTTGGGGATGAAAATCTTGAAGGAGGGAATAAATTAAGTACCCATTTTTGGGCTATAAAATACTTTGGAATATTTTTTATGTTATTTCAGAGCAGCGCCTTCAGACGGCATGCGATTCCGAGCCCCGGTGTTGCCAAAATTTAATTTTCAGTGCGTTCACATTAGGAACACCAAATAAATGGGATAACTCCTAAACGGTTATTTGGATCAGAATTCTGAGAGTACGGATGGGTCCGTAAGGGGTTTTTTACCCTAGGAAAGACATAAAACATGTCGGTGGGGGACGTATGGACCCCTCGCTCACTATCGGAACGTGGAACGGATAAATTAGATAATTAATTTATTAGTTTAATGGCTTAACTCAAGTATCATTTAAACGGTAGCTCGTATTGGTAAAAAAAGGGCACCGTTGAGTTTGGAGAATGTTTTTTACCCTAGGAGGGGTGTAACTTTCATGGGTGCGCCCTGTCTGTGAAAAATGGCCACAGGGGCGTTTTCGTAATTTGGTAGCCTCGAGCGTTGAGGTTAATAACGTTCAAACGAAAGCTTGGAATCAAATTCCGAGACAACTATTTTTCTCAGGAGTTGGTTTTTACACTAGAAAAAGTTTAATCTTGACCTTGCCAAAAGTTTCGGATGTGGGTTATTTGGGAGTTTTAAATTAATTATGTTTTTAATTAATTTCTCTAATTAAACCTAACCCACCCCATCTCCCTCACTTCCCCTTGGTTCTCTGGAAAAGAAGCTCTCAACAAAGAAGGAAGAGCTCCTCCCCTATCCTCCACCTCTCCGGCGAGGAACGACAGTCTGGAGGATCATCGTGATGCGTCGGACGAAGCCCAACAAGGTATGATCGTTGCAGTTTCAATTTTTATTCCCGCACCTACTTTGAGTTAAATTATATGCATCAAGTTGTTGTTTGATCCTCGAACAAAGTCCATGGTCATGTAGTCTAAATTCTGTCCTTTCCAACTCAATTTTTAGTTTTTAAATCTGAGTACGGAGGATGCCGTGGTTGTTTGGAGAAGTTTGCGGGATTTGGTGGTGTTTCCCGGTGGGTTCCGGCGGTCCGGAGAGCTTCGGCGCGGTGGCGACTCGGTTCTAGCGTGCTACTACTGTGGCGGCGCAAGGCCAGGTGAAGGTGCGAGGTGGTGTCAGCTGGGATTCAGGCGGATGGCGAGCTGGGGCGTGCGGTGTCGGTCGGGGCTCACGGACGGCAAGCGGGCGCCTGCCTACGGGGGTGCTCCGCGGAGCAGAGTGGAGACAGGGGTTCCATCGTGCGACCCCGTAACTGGACAGAGACCCTCCATACGCTGGTCTCCGCGTTGAAGGACCGACCAGCCTCGAGGCCGGTCGGCGGAACTATGGACCGCGAGTCCACGACCGGGTGGACCGGCCGGTCCAGGCCGGTCCAGGCCAAGGGGCTTTGCCCCTTAGTTTTCAGACGCACGTAATTTCCGCTACGAGCGTCAGTTATGAGTGTCGTCTGCAGTAGTGAACTCCAGACGTCGAGGCGGACGTTTTGAGATGGTTTTGGGAATTTTTAATTCTCGAAATGTGGGGCCTCGGAGGCGCGACACGTCTTTAAGTGTATTGACGTTTTTTCAGTGGGATCTTGTTTTAGAGGGCGCGGACGCGTCCGACGTCCGTTTTGAGAGCTGTCATCGGCATTGGGACCCTGGCATTGAGGAGGAGATTTCCAGGGTGGTTTCAGGCGTTTATGCTGGACTTGAGGCATGGGACCCATGACTCGTATTTAGAGCTGCACGCAGCTTTTTGCGAGTTTTTCATCGGACGTCTGTTCTGGGCGTGCGAGCAGTCGTTGTTTGGTGTTTTTCCATGGGCATTGCAATGGTGAAATCCGCCTGCTTTAATTCTGCACGATGGTGCGGGCCCCATGAGATCCATTTGGGCGTTGACGGTGATTTTTACAGCTTTATCACCGAGTGTCTATATTGGACAAGTGCTTAGTCCATCATGTGTACTTTTTCAAGAGGATCGTAATCGTAAGATCCGTTCGTTGTGCTTCGGGACCGGGATGCAGGTCCCACGTAGCACCACTCGTGTGCGGTGCGCCAGAATGCATCTTTCTCTCCAGATATCCATTGCACTCAAGTGAGTGGTCCATTTGACGTGTTTTCCCAAGGGGATCGCAATGGTGGGATGCACCCGACTGTTTTCGGGGTCGAGACTCGGGACCACGGGACACCATTTGAGCATAAGGTGGTGTTGGATATTTTTCCGTCGGATATCTGTTCGAGGTGAGTAAGTAGTAGATCTCGTGTGTTTTTCCGCGAGGATGAAAAATGTGTAATCTGTTCAGGCAAGAAGAGCCTCATACATGATCTTATTAAATGTGGAAATATGAAAGGTGTACCAATGGTTGTTCTTCCTACGCTGTTCGTAGAGAACCCTTGGCATGTGATCATGCTCACTCTTGGGAGAGTGATGTTGGTATTCAAAGAGATGTGGTTGGATGTGCCTCAACCGTTGAGGTGGAAAGTTGGAGTCGTTACGTTTATGCATTCGAGTTGACAATGGGTGTCGTGTGCATGTTAGCCTTTAGGCTGGAGACGTGGCATACTCTGGGAGTATGCCAGAACGCTCGGAGGTACATGTGGTTGTTTGTACTTGATGACATTTGTGCGCTTGGTTGGGGTTGACTTGGGGCCCCACGTCGTGTGGGTCCCATGTGCGTACCATGTTCTGCATTATGTACTTTTGACCTCTCACGACGTAGAGGGTCCCTCTGTTCTTGTTTGTTGGCCAGCAGGGTTGAGTTTTTCCCCTGGTCCTGTTCTCACTTGTTGACCAGCAAGGTTTAGTTTTCTCCATGGTTTTTTTCTCGTTTGGCTGGAAGAGATGGTATGGTTCCTCTGTTTCTTCAGCTATGAGGGGTTTCAGTTTCGTGCCCTTTCACCAGACTACGTGACCATTTAAGACAACGTGTGCTCGTACAGCGTGGGTGTTTTCCCACTTTCTGGGGTGAGTTGTCTTAGTGAGCTTTGACAGTAACTTAGCGGATTGGAGCGTGATTCCCCTGAGTGGCCGGGGAGTTTCTCCCATTGCTTTGTGTTCCCTGGTAGAGTCTTGTGGATTCGGTGTGACCAACACATTACACGGGCACCGATCCTCTACCCAGGAGGTTGTTTCCAGTAGGGTTGGCCAGTGGGGTACCATCCAGCAGGGATGGCCAGAGCAGTACCATCCAGTAGGGATGGTCAGTGCGTTACCATCCAGAAGGGATGGCCAGAACAACGATGATCACCGAGCAGTACCAACCAACCGGGATGGCCAGATTGGTTCTGGGTTTACCTCCAGTGGGGCTGGGAAGTGGTCCCCAATGTCGGGCTTACCTCCAGCGGGGATGGGCAGTGGTCCCTGATGCCGGGCTTACCTCCAATTGGGCTTGGAAGTGGTCCCCGATGACGGTTCCGAGCCTCCCTTCAGTGGAGTACCCTTTTATGGGACTGGGCATTGGGACTCGTCGATGACTTTATCCGGGTCACCCTCTAGTGGATTACCCTTTTATGGGACTGGGAATTGTGGCACCCGTCGACTCTTGTCGGGTCTCCCTCTAGTGGGAACTCATCGTCTTCTTGGGATTACCCTCCAGTGGGGCTGGGCAGGGGGTCGCCTATCGACTTTGAGGAGACCTCTCGACTACGGGGTAGTGATGAAGTGTGGCTTGACGTTCCCCCCAGAACTCTCAAGTATGAGGGGAACTTTCCCCACCGAGACACGTCCTTGAGACGTGACCCAAAACCGTTCGGGCGAGTCAGTGCCGTCCAAACAGGATAGTTTCAAGGTGTGGTGATTTGACCCCTTGACTTGCAGTTCAGGGCAGACATGCGGAATGCTGGGCATCGATGGTGTTTACTTCTAGGACTATTGTCTACTCACTTTCATGGTCTGAGATATGGGATGGAGATCCCCTTACGATATTTTTCGGGCTTCTTGATTGATCTTATGGATATGTATATACCTTATTCTAATATCCTCTCCTTGGGTTTTGGCTACTCTCCTTCCAGGAGAGGCGAAGATGGGCGAGGTATGCCACATGCTTTTCGTGTCAAGCTTCTCTTGGTTGGAAAATTTACTCTCCTTCTATAGGTAGCGAAGACTCGACGGGAAGTTCATCTTCTCACCGTTTCCCGCTCCTTGTGTCTGGACGAGTCTGCCTTCTTTCCTCCTCTTGGGTTGAGCAGGAATTTCTACTACACTCCTTGTTGTACTCTTACTCCGCTCTCGGTTTTACTCCTTTACTTCTTCCTGTTCGATCAATTTCTCACCCTTTGGTACCTCCTTTGTTGCTCCCTCAAGCCTTTGTGGTATCCTACTGAGTATTTTGATACTCACTCCTGCTTGGGATTTTCCCGCACTTGGTGTGCCCTTGCAGACAATGGACATGTTGGTTGTGACTTCAGTGGAGCTTAGGAGTTCGAGAGCTTGGACCGCGTGCAATGGTCGTAGACGGGTTCCAGGTGGGAGACCCTTCCACCTGTATTTCTTTTGTTTACCTGTTGCCGGGTTGTGGTACTTTTCTGGTTGGGCGCGTGTTTTTCCCTTTTTTTTTCAGTTTGCTTTCAGCACTTTATTTGTAATTTTAGAGGTCGATGCACATTATGGTTTATTTATTGCAGTTGGCACGTTACTTCTATTTTTACTCTACACTCTTCCATTGAGTGTGTTGCGTGTGTGTGCACAGGTACTCATGAAAAGTCCTCCCCAAGTTGTTTATCCTTCAGCGCTAGTCGTCAGCCCCTAGCCTATGGAGGCGGGCTTGGGGTTGTTGCGACTCGAGCCCGGGTAGGGTCGGGTCGTAAAATGATTTATAACCATGTATAATTGAGTGATTAAATTATAATTAATTTTTACAACATAATACTATAATAATAAATAATAAAATAATAACAATAAAAAATATATGACAATGGAGTATCTTTTAATTTATTAGTTTATAATTTTAATTTTATAAAAAATATATATTGGTTCATCTAGGAAGGAAATGAGTGAACAATTTCACTTCAAATACATTCATAACATCAAGAATTATGTTTCAAGTATTGTAAATAATTATATTTTATAATTTAATTTAAGTGACACTAATAAACACATTATTAGATAAAATATATTTAATATATCTTTTAGGTGGAATTATTGAGTTCATGTGGTTTTTTGAAAAAAATCACTCAATAACACTTAATCTAATTGTTATAAAACTTATAATTAATATACAAATAATAATTAAATACATCAAATTAATAATTATTTAAAAAATATTCAATAATCACTATAATCACTTGAAATAGGATCCTCAAGAGTCCCACCATTTGAATATTGAGTGTCAGAACATATATTATCTATCATAGATAATGATCGATAATAAAATCAAATAATGTTATAGATAATTCATTATAAAACTTCATGAGTAAAATTATTTCCCTTTTATTTTAAATATATCATCCAGATTCTATAATTTTGATAAATATGCATGAGTAATTTTATCCTAAATATAGGTATATTATTTTTATGAAATAACAGAATAGTAAATTTTCATTTTCTTATATTCTGAATCCATAACTTATGAAAAATTTAAATTATATTACATTCGAAATATGTACTGAAAATTTATAAAGAAATTAATAAAATAATTATATATATAATTAAAATTTATTTCAAATTATAAAAATATAATAGTAAACCATTAGTATATTAAAATAAATATTGAGTATTTAATAGTATATTAAGATGCTAAAATTAATATGGAATAAGAATTCAACACTTCTTTGTGCATAAATAATTGATAATTAATAAAAAATACAATACCTCCTATACATAAGTGTATCACACATAAAAAAAATAAAAAAAATCCTAAATCAATAATAATATATAAATGTCATTTAGTTTACCAATATTATAATGTTACGATTATTAAGAGTAATAACTCAATAATGCAAAGGCATATAATTAATAAAACTCATCAGAAAATAAATTAATGATCTTGAATTAATATATAATAAAAAATTAATGAATTGGAACAAATGAATATAATATGATAATATTAGAAAAACCAAAATGTGATGCTATTTTGTAATTATCAACCTAGAATAAACAAAAATCCAATGATCCACCAAACACACCTAATTCCATGGTTTTATTCTACATCAAATAATATATGAAACATTGGGACAAAATATTGATTGAGATGGATTTTCATTAACAATAATTTATTTTATTAAATTAGTATTATTTTAAATTATTATAAATTAATTGATAGAAGCCACATATAATTACTAACCATGAAAAGAAAAGTATATGTTTCATGATAATTAGCTTCAACATACTTGTACTTATATCAATTAATAAAAACCCAACCTAATCCTTGGGGGAGTAAGTCCATGATTAATTCCAGAAACATATTATAACATTTCTCATTCTCTTATACTTGTCATTTTTTTATATTTAACATCAACATGTCAGTTAAAAATCCTAGTTAGGTAATATGTATCTTTATAATTTTATGCTCACACATATTTGAGTTGTTAACATAATGACTAAATTTTATGTAATTTAAAATTGAGTAATATAATCTATTGTTATATTTAAATATTAATATTTTATACACATTTCATTGGAATTAATTAATTTATATCTAATATAATTTAAATAATTTAAATAATTTTATTAAATGAATTCAAACATATATAGTTTTTTGAAACTTATGATAATTCAAAATAATATAATAAATATCAATAAATAAAATAAATAAAATACATCTAATTGTTTTAAAATAATTTTAAGGAAATATATTAATTTAAATAATTTTTAATGTGTAACTTATATATCATGGCTCTCCTTTTAAAAACTCCTATAATGCAATACATAATTTTTTTAAACACATATACACACACATGTATGGAATGTGAGATACAGAATCCAACCGGCTATTGTTCCACCTCTCAATATTTTAAAAAAAATGTGACATTTCATTATTAAATAGCCCAATGATGTCTCATGGTCATCCATGTGCATTTATGGGGAAGGAAAACCCCCCATTTTAATTCAATTTATCCTCATTAATATTGTATATAAATTTCATTGCATGTCTATTTCAAATATATAGATTCAAATAAAAAATAAACTCCCCCATTGACCTAAAAATTCAAATTCTATGTACTTTTAATAATTTATAAATTTTAATGACATAAATATGTCAACAAATTACATTATTTTGGGTCATATTTCAAAATATTTAGGTTATTTATGACTATAATAACTCTAATAACTAATTTTTATTTTCATTTTTAAATATAATTATACAATTAGGATATATTTAAAAAATAATAATTTGATTCATAATTATAGATTAGTCTGAACACTTTAACATATCATAGATAGTTTGGGTAATGCCAATGCTGATGAGTTTGATAACTATTTAAAATGTTCATGTGATATTCAATGAAGATAAAAAATTTCATTTAATAAGATATGAATACATAATTATCATTTAATAATTTTATAAAATAATTACCTTGAGTAGTTTATTAAATTTTATTACTTCTCTTTATTGATGTCATTGGTCTGATCATATAATATTTACTCGCTGATTTTGTTTCAAAAGAAAAATAAATAATATTTTTATTGGAGACATCTAAACAAGTTTCAAATAGATATATATAATATTAATAATATCTTGATTACATATAATGACCCACACAAGTTACCTAAATGGAATAGATTCTATTGACCACATAACTGAAGTTTATTTTCCTATATCCAAGTAGATATAGTAAATGTCCATAAATAATGTTTTCAATTATTGGATATGGTTTTTCCTCTTATTAGTCATGTAGAGAAATAGAAAAAAAAATTAGATTAATGTAATGACCATTGGGTTTTTAAAATAATGATATGCCTATACATGTTCAATGCTATGGTCTGTATCAATAGAGGTTCCTTAATAGTTCATAAAATGAATCTACATGTACCGATACTATATAAATACATAATAAAAAAATTATAATTATTAAAAGATACATATTGATATAAAAATGAAATTAAAAGGTAATTTTACCACTAAGAACACCAAATTAAGGAAAAATAGAGACTCTCATGTTTGGTATATATCATATTATCCATCATGGAAAACCCTCACATATTTTCCCTGATAGTCCACAAAGAACTCCAAAACTATCCAAACAAACCCAATATACAATTTGTGATGAAATACCATGATTTTATACCCTCATCACTTGTAGATAGGCACATGGACATTAATTGGGTATTTTAAAACAATGTTTACAAACATTAATATTGAACTCGTATATGTTTTGAGTAAATTATATTCAATGGAATTCAATACCCTAACCCATATTAGTTTTCATAAAGATTATTGTGAAATTCATTAATAAAAATTAAAAATGGATATAAAAATAAAATTAGTATTTATAATAATATAAATAACTCTATAATAAATAATATTTTCTTTCCTTAAAACTGAATATATAGATATAATTTTATATAACATAATAATGGTTTCCAACATCTGTAAAAAAGTCTCTTTTATCCATGATTAGAATCCATTTACAACACATATCTACCACAAAAGACCGAATAGAAAGTATGTTATCCTCTATATGATATAGTGATCATGTATATATATAAATAGACACCTTATATTTCTCTTAGAGAGGAAACTCTATCCCAATCATAACAATTTCTGATATCATGGGGAGACATTAATTGATTCTAGATCAATTTACCAGGTTCAATATTTCCCACAAATAAGCTAGGACTAATCAAATATGATTTTACATAACAAGTCTTATATAATGGATTATAAAATTTCTACCATAGAGTTCCTCAAATAAATAATCCCAAATATATTTTTTAAATCTATTATTATTGTTAATATCTATATGATTTAAATGATCTACCAAAAATCCACAAAATATTGGTTAGAATATCTCATCATAACCTAAAAATTATAAACTTTGTTGTTATTTCACAAGTTATTTTAATGTATTCCATATATATTTATTCTAACCTTATATGAAAGAAGAAATATAAATTTATTACAAATAAATTAAAACGGTAGTCATAACCCCATGAAATTTTAAAATCGATGTAGCATAAATATTTCAAAATTCATCCACTAAGGATGTTTTTTAATGAGACAAAAAATTTTCTCTTAATTGAAAAATATATAACTTCCCTCATTGATTGACTTAAATTTGGTGAGAGAGGTTAAAAAATTATACAATCAATGGATAGTCCAATTTTCATTTAGATATAGGAAGCTGATAATTGTAAAGATATGGTATTTAATGATTCCATATCACCAAATGATTAGAAATTCTTCTCAATATGAATCCAAAAATCACACAATTCATTTAAGGAGACATAAATTTCCAACACATGAGAAAATACATTGTAGAAACACCCTGAATAATATCCCAACAAAATGATCTATACTCACTCATAACCTCTTCTTGGATTCTATTGAAAACCACGTGTCTTCTCTAGATAGTAAATAAATGTTCATTATTATGTAATCATCCCTCTATGATATCCCCATGATATATTATATCCTAAATTATGATCAAATACTATATAGATATTTTATAATCATTCATCCTTTTAAAAATTAATGATGTAAGAAAAATTAAATGTAACTATACCCATTTTAATTACTCAAATAAATATTGATTGAGGAAAAAAAATAATAGACATCCTCCTTTAATCATTGTTATGTTATCACACAATCTATGCATGATACTAATTATCAGGTCTGTTAACAATAATGTTTCCATTTTTTGGAACGTAGGGAATAAAAAATTTAGAAAATTACAGTTACAAAACCCAAATACATTTCATTAATTTAGGATATCTTCAAAAATATTATTTTAACCTAATAGTAAATATATACCAAAAAACAATTTATGAATATATAAATTTTTATCACTTTTTTTGATATATATTAATAAAAATATATAAATCATCGATCATGTAAATTTTTCTCATGAAGGAAGAGTTACCTAATCCCATCAATAACCACATGATGGTATTGTATCCAAAAACACAAAATACCAATAAAAGTGGTATCAAAATGTTCTTATTAGAATATAATTGGATCAATTATGACTAGAAATATCTAAACTATAAGTTTTCTCTTCCTATCCTCAAATCCATCCCACATCATTATTCCGAAAGGAACCTCTCTCCATATTTGTTAATCTAGACATAAGTGTGAAAATATATGAAAATCATATCATAGTTGATAAATTTTTTAGGAAAGAAACATGAATCATTAAACATCATAAATGTTCTTTCTTCCATACCATGGAAACACTTCTAATAAATTCTCAAGATCGATAGTAAACTCATCTTGTAGAGGCACATTCCATTATAAGTAAACATTATATATCAAAAACAAACATATTTTTCTCATTGAATAATAAATTAACTCCTTTAATGTTTCCAAAAACCACTATAAATATAACACCTAAGAATCACCTTATATATAATGAGTTCAAATGCCATAAACATGGAATAATAATAATGATAAATATTCAAAATTATAAAAAAAAATCAGATCTATGAATGTAATTTTTAAGTTAGTAATTAAAAGTGTATAAATAATTATTCATAATATCGATACTTTCTTCTAATGGATGTCTAAAAAATAATTACTTTTCTTATATAAACATAATGATATAATGATCCTATATATATATCATCATAAAAAATTTTATCCTTTCAATTGATAAAACATATCATCAATTTGAGGAAATCAATATTTTTTATAATTATTTACTTAATTAATCATTGAATATTAAATAAAAATGTTCATAATTTAGTCAAAATTATTTGAAAATGGATCTGTATTACCCTAACGAGATGTACATGGACTGATTAAAACATTAGTCACTATTAACAAAAGTATAATTTTAATTTCAATCATATTAATTATTGTTATATGATATAGTTGAATTATTATTGTGTTGTTTCTAAGAATTAGTTTCATATAAATTTTCACCTCACTTTGAAAAGAGTATTTATAAAAAACTCAATAAAAATATCAGAAAGAATCATAAGATGAGATGCAACACATCAAGAATTTTTGTTTACACATCTTTAATAAATTGATATTTTACATAAGTGAAAATATCTTACAAATTATAAATATTTCACCCAAATTGGCTTATGTGGAACTCATATTATCTGACATATATGTTTTGTGTTTTTCCAAGATAATAGAATTATATTTTCTTCTCAGTGAAATGAATAACATAAATAAACTATGTTAGAAAATATTTAAATAATAATATATAATAAATAACATTTTCAAGGGTATAAAACGACCCAAGTAAGGTCAAATAATCCTACCAAAATAGTATATGAGATCCACATCATAATCCATGTTAAGGTTTTACCCAATACATTATTGATTCTCAGAATGTTATTAAATTTTTCCATAGTTAGCCTGAAATAGACAATAATTTATTTGAAAAAATAAAATAGAATTATCTTTATAAAACAAATAAAATGATAAAATATAGTTTTTCATAATAGAACATCTAACAAAAAAGTCCCATATCCAACATCGATAACATATTTTTCTATGTCCTTCTACCGTCTTATGAACCTTAAAATTTCTTGTGATTGGGATCCTAAACATAATGGAATGACATAACAAAACATATAGAGTTATCCCAATGGACCAATTTAATATTATTATTTTTCATCAATGCCATAATTCAGTATTATAAACCCAGGAAAAAAATGGAAACATTACATGGGGGACCATCTCAGACAAGAAGACATTGAGACACCACCACTTCAAAACCCTTCTAATATATATCTTTTTAATATATTTCAACATGACCACATATAACCCTAGAGGGGATATTTTTTTCTCTAACACCAAATATATTACATCCTATATTATAATTTCCAACCAATTTTGAGATGATCTTTTAATCATAAGCATGAAAAAACATTCTTTATAATTTGGTAAATGGATCTCCAAAATCAGTTATTCCCTTCCATACTTTGAAATACCACCCAAAAGGGCAATGAAACCTAGTTTTAAGTGGGTTTAAATCATTCTAAACCTATCCTCATGATATAATGAATTTTTTACAAGTTTCATAAATTATGAAATCCTATAAGAAAATATTTTTGATGGATTTATCTCTCATAGTCTTTTGGGATTATTTGGGGCCAAAATTTCATCCCATTAAAATTATTTTAATAGAAACACATCACAAACCCATATTTAAAATGGTTAATTTTTCATTTAACTATATATATTATTAATGATTCTATAACAAAATCCCATATATAATTAACCTCTCTAATCAATAAGAATTATATTTAAAATTAGTGTAATTACTGGTTTAAAAAGAAACATAAAATTTATAAGTATAAATCCTTCAAAGTTTATTTATATTGAAACTAAATTATTTATATGTATTATAATAACTTATTAATCATTAATATATTTGTATAAAAAACTCTTAATATATTACTAATGTTTTGTTTAGTGAAATATTTCAAAAAATTATCTTAAAAGATTATATAATTAGAGGAGGGTATAATATATGTTATTCCACATTACTGGTTTCTAAGTTGAATTTTCTATACATGATGAATGTGACTCAAAGAAGGGAAAAATATTTGTTAAGGAAAAAAAAATATAACATATATTGATCCTAGAATTTTCTTCTAACCTCATATGTATATTTTTAATAACTGTTTACAATCTACATCTAGAGCCATAATATTTCGATCATCAGATTATACTCAATCCCAAAAAATGTTCATGTTATTTATCTATATGAATTATATAATGGCCTGAACTTATCACTGAAATAAACTAGAGATAATTTTACAAAATACATCAATTAAACCTCTAAATATACATATTATATTGTAAATATTGAGGGACTAATTCTTTACATGAAAAATATGGGTTACCCTTCTTTATTTTTATATAAAAATATATATATAATCACACTATAATCCAAGAATGAAATTGTGTTGTTTATAAAAATGATAAACTCACAAATTATTTCAAATAGGGTGCATTTCCATCATCAATACATTGATAGTATATATAAAACCACAATATTTTATGATAAAACAATGTTAGATAATATATAAAACATGCAACATAAAGTATAAAAAACCATTAAATATTATAATTTATTTTTGATAAGTATATCATTTTCATTTAATTACTATGAGTTAATATGATAAATAAAATTAAAAAATATATATAATGTATGAAATAAATAAAAATTTACAGATTAATTATTAGGAAATACTAAATAAATTTCTTAGATAGGCTTTTTATTCGTTAAAAATACATTATCGTCAAAAATGTTATTAATTTCACTATTGTGAACAAATATTATAAGTGTTTTCATAATATTAGATAAATTATAACTAATAAAAAGGATATGTGTTTCAATACTAATTAAAGAATTACCATAGAGTAATATTTTTGATTTTTCAAAAAATAATGCTATACTAGTTAATTTAGAGGTTTTCAAATTTTTATAGAAATTGAATTTCCCTTTTATGAATTTACTAAGTTGATACATATTTTAAAATGTTTTAAAAGTAAAATTAGTTATATAATAATATTATTAATCACATTAAGTTCATTGGAATCCATTTTATGGTTCAATTTCTTATAATAAACATTAATATAGAAAATAGTTTTTTTCTCGAATAATAAATTTTAATAATTTTTATATTTGTTATCTTAAATTAATTTCATACACTTATAAATATTCAAAAGATAAAAAGGGTTGAAATATTTGGAATTATGTTGTAAAAATTTTGTAAATAACTCCCATTTATTTATGGTCAATGTTAATAGTATCCATGGTGAATATTTATTACTTACGTTAGGAAAATGTGAAAAATATGGTTAAAGCCCTTAGATATAGCCTCAAAATCAACCCAACACATTCCTTTATCATATATTATGTTTATATTTCAAAAATTTCAGAATAATTATTAAATATAGTGCCAATTTATTCATGTTTTCGTTGATTACTAACTTTATATTATATTATGAAAATAATAAATACAAAATTTCAGTCTTAAGAATTTAAAACCACTATAATTTCTTATTATGCTAGGGAAATTGATATGTTCAGTAATAAATTATTACATAAAAGATACATAAATTATATTTTTTGAAAATTTAGTTGTAAAAAATATTTACCATAATATCTTATGAATCAATGATATCTTATTTAGAAAATTAATAGAAAATGTAAATAAAAATATTAAAAATTATACAATTTTAGAGAAATAATGTGTTCCAGAAATTATTTAGAAGAAAATATATTCTACATATGACTAAATGTATTATATTTGAATCCAATTTTTTAGTTGTTTTCAATGGTCAAATATGTGAATAGTTTATGAAATGAAAATATTAGTAGGTTATGGTAATAGTATTTTTTAAAATTATTTAAAAATAATAAAAAACATAAAATAATTTAATTAGAATTAAAAATCGTTTAATAATTCATCAAATTTATATATATGAGATATCATTCAACACATAATAAATATTTTTATCCATTAGGTTGTAAGAATTTGTAACCACATTTATATTTGAAGTTAGTTAATGAAGGGGTAAGGAAAATAAATAATGGATAAAATGGGAAAAAAATCCTACATAAATTTAATTTTATGCCGATATATATTCCATAACCTAATTTTAATGTAATATCTCTATATTTGGATGATTTTTTCCTGATAATGACTTAATTATTTGTCATTATTTTTAGAAATTCATACTGTGTCCATTACGTCCTTAATAAAAAGACACCCCTTTCTCTCAATTCAACACATAAAATTAAAAGATATATCTCAACCAACACAAACACATTCATATTATCTGATTCCATAGATAATAATCAGTGTTTCTAATAATCATAAATTCATATTCAAGGGGTCTTTAATAATGAATGTAATGTGAGTCTATTGAAGAATACTTTAACACCGTTACCATGTGTTACAAATGTAAATATTCACTTAAATCCTATAGGTTTCATGTACGAATTATAAAATAATAAATTTAATATATTAAATGCACTTATATGTTATTATTATTATTTTACGACCACTTTACTCATTTTTTCATCATATAAAATGAAAAAATCACTCATTTGTATGTAATGTTTACAATCTACACATTCCGGTTTAATTAATCATTCATCACCACTTTACACAGATGGTTACATATATTTAAATAATAAATATAAATTATATTTATGAAATATATATTAATTATTTATGTTAATATAGTGTCTAATTTCTTCCAATCCAGTCCATTGGAAAATAATTACATCACTTGTGCGTACATGTAGCTTGCCACATCTTGGAGGTGTTGTGATCTATTTTTCATCAATTATTTACACGGATTAAAAAATGATATAGTTAATGAATATAATATATATACATATATATGTGAATAATTGTTGAATGAATGTTAATTATTATTTACCTTTATTTCATTCCATCTGTTGAAATGTTTAAAATGTCTGAATACTTATGTGTAACCTACCATCTCTAAGATCTAGTAAATTTATTTTTATTATTCATAAATTAATGGATCATTATAAATATATTTTATATATATTTTATTTATATAGTAATTATAATTATTTATATGAATTAGTGATGGTAATGCGACCTGGATAGAAATATCGAACAAAAACATTTTGGAAAATTACACATTTAACATCTGAAAATGATTATTTTCCAAAGTTATTAAGAATAAATGTGTTTTATAATATAATAATTATATAATATATAATATTTAAAGTAATAAAATTACTCTCATATAAAATTATAAAAAAATTAATTTATTATACAGAGGTTAAAATAACTTTTGTATAATTTCATATAGGAGTATAGGGTTTCTCATCCCACATTGATTTCTATGAGACAAATTACTTATTCACATATTATTTTATTTGTGTGGTATATATACTTACCATTTAATAGGATATATAATGAAAATAATTATACTATTGATATTATATATGTATTTTCTACTATTTTATGGGGTCTATTATTCTAACGATATTGTAGCGGTAAGGGTTTATTTCTGAATCTCATCATTATTCGAGATTGTATTTTTATGTATCAACTGGGGAAAATGTGATCATTATATAATAAAATTAATTATTTTATTATCCTTTATTATATCTAACAATTCTAACATATTCTTTCATTTTACACTTTTATGTACTCATTATACTGAAATAATGTTTTCTAATGAAAATAGTCATTTTTTGATTACATTGATGGGAATATTCTTATTACTTGTCAATATTTTCCCTTAAATGGTTCGAATAATATATTTACTATTATAAAATTATTTATTTATTGTTTATACATATTTATGGAATTTAAAAATGATTTTAAAGGAATCATCGTGTCAATATCAAAATTAGGTACTTTTTACTTTTTTGTGAATATGTGAAAGAAATTTTTATTTAAACATACATGATATGAATAGAATTACTAGAAATAATAAACACACATTCCTCAAAAAAATAAATTATAATATTCCATTATTAATATCAAAGAAATATTTTCCCTAATGTTCTGTATTTTATTATTATATAATTTCATTGTTATATTTTTTTACACAAGAAGGATTGTATTGAACTTTTTATGGTATTTCAATTAATTTATTGATGTAGTAATTCATTTAACTCCACTAGGGATATTCTTTAATTACACCATAATTATGTTTTCATTTGTTAGATTATTATCACCTTTATAGATAATATATTGGAATTATTTTTTTAGTTCTTTCAATATGTATTGTTGTTTATTATTAATACTTCATAATTATTCTATATATATTTATTCATATCAGGAATTCATCAGGAATATTATGTGATTTATGGGGAATATAATTATATATCCAATCAATACATTCATATGTATCAATAGAAAAAAATAAGATATTTAAATTTTTTAGGTATTACTCATTTATTTATACATCTTTCCTCATGTCCTTGAATTTATGATTAGGATGTCGAATAATATGCATTACAACATCATATAATAATTTATTTATAACCATTATTATATAATAATAGTTATAACACTGAATGATTAGTGATCAGATTATTTTATTATTTAAATTGGTTTATTTTATATTTATTATTTCCTTTTCAATTAATATATATGAATGAGATTTTGATTATATGGAATGAGTTTTTAGTTATTTACCTTATCATATTTATTATACGTTACTTACATATGATACATTTCACTATACAAAACCCATACAGATAACCTCATATCAACAAATTCCTTTTTAAATTTCATTGTGATTTATGTAAGGAGTAATTGATTAAATCCGGGGATAAATATTTTTTTCTATTACTATGTTTTAAATTTTATTTCTAATTTGATGTGATACTTATTTATGTGTCTTGTTTTTTGAGACTAATTAACTATTCAGTTCACTAAAATGTGATCCATTGTATCATGTGTGAATTTAATATAGTAACTACCAAATTTTGGATACTATTATTTGCAACCAAATTTTTTTTATAAAAATATTGTTTAGTAAAAACCACAGTAACCAGTTTAATGAAAAAATAGATTTTAGAGAATAACATTTGAAGAAAAACATCAATGATAAGGACATGTTTATGGTCACATACAATTTTTTTTATGTTTGAGATTATGTTATTTTCCTATTATAACTTAATTAAATAGATATTACAAGTGGCATGGTTTACCATAGATGCATCAAGGGATAATAACCATGAAATTTCAAAGATGGGAATATATATCCCTTCAGTCTAGTGAATTGTGTGCATGCCCTTATTAGGGACCTGGGTCGATACACTCAGTGGATATTTTCATGTTAATTTATATTTCCTGTATTAAATATTATAATGTATTTTAGTACATGATGATCCTATATGTCCTGGATAATCCTATGGTTTTAATGAATAAATTTATGGTTTCATTATTTATAAATCCAATAGATAAATTTTCATTATTTTTGGATTCACAGTATTATTAAGGTTTCTCACACAACAAATTCCTATTTCATTTACTATATAAATCTTGTATGAATCATGTAAATTCAAATTTTGATGGAAAATGGAATGATTATCATCATTAGAACCCAAATGAGATTTGATCCAATAAGAAAAAACATATATTTATGTTTTATCATATATCACATTATATGACTAAAAATATGAAATTAAGTGAGATTTTATACATTCGTAATAAAAATTAATTGGGTTTTCATTATTCCCATAAGGGAATTAATATTCAGCTTCATGTATTTTGGCATGGTTAGATAAAGATCAAATAGGATTATCTTGACAGAATGAGATAAAGATTTCAATTTTAAAATTAAGGGCATAATCATGTATTCTTTAAGGAAAGAAATAAATTTACGGAGGTATTTATTGTTGAACCTATAAACCCATTTATAGTCCAATATCTTATTTTTGTGGAATATGGAAATTATCCAAGACAAATCCCTAGTACATGTGATAATCCAAAAAAGTGGATGAATTCAATTCCAATCATTAATGTGTAAGGACTGATGTTTATATAAATTAATATTTTGGATTTATGTTGTATAAGTGTTATATAAATGATATTATTGAGATAAGAAACATAAAAAATCTATTCATTTTTATAAAAGATTTTTTCATTAAGTATTTGAAAACATATTTTTAATAGTACTCAGAACCAATTAAATATGTTTAATGGTAATGTGATAATGTTCTAAAGGGATCGAGAGATTATTAATATTAGAGATGTGAAATTTAATTTTTTGGTGACCTTTAAATTTGAAATTGATATAATGAAATTTTTTTCGGTAACTCTAACACAATTGATGTTAATAAAATGTCTCTATAAATTAGTTTCTACTGATTTCTTTTGCGACACAAAAAAACTAGATTAAATAAACAGTATAATAATAAAATATTATTATATGATTTGATATTTATCCTATAGTTGTTAGATTTATGTCTATAAATAATAAAATCTAAATTATAAAAAAATGTATGGTTTACATATGTATAAATTGAATTATTTAGGTATAAAATCATGATATTTGAAGGGAAAAATAATTTCAAAAAAATAAGTTGTTTTTTTTAAAACAATCTTTCAGTTTCAAATGTGTTTTTATATTAATAATTTAAAATTTCAATATTATTTAATTAATTTGAAAAAAATATATTTTTTATGTTCAATAAATTTATGATGAATTTAACTATTTTGTTTAGGAATGGTATAGGAATACATTTATATTTTTATTTAAAATTATATATTTTCTAAAAAACTATTTTTTACGTGATTGACATGTTATTTTAAAAATTAATTCCTGAATGTGATAGAAATATAATTTAAAAAAATTGATTCAATATGATGAATTAGGAAATCCGAATTTTGTATATATATATATATATTCAATTTCAATGATTTTCTAATTGTAACTATCATAAAATTTATCACCTTGGTAATGGGTAAATATATTTATACTAGGATAAAACTATTTATTATTGTCACAAATTTTTCATTTTAATTTTTATTTGATGAATTTACATTGAAAATTATAATCTTATTCATGAAATTAAAATTTTTAAGGAAAACTTTTCTTAGTAAAAGGCCAATATATTATATAATGGAAATAGACATTCAAAATGTTAGTCACCTACATTTAAATATTCCTAATTTCTTTGGAAATGAACAATAAATTGTTGTGAATGACTAATAATTACAATTTTATGAATATATTTATTGGTTCATTATGGATGTTTATTTTAAACATTACGTAAATTTATAATTAACTTGATTTCTTATGGAATGCTGACCAAGAATTTCTAAAACTTATTTCGAATAAAAATATTATAAATTTAAAATAAAATGAATGTGTTATAGTGTACCAAGGAATTTATATATTAATATATAATATTTGAGATATGTAAACGGTTTATATTTGAAATAATTTTTTTTTGTAGTATATTTAAATTTAGTTTAATTGTGTAGTAACTTATATTTAAATTAATTATACATTTTGCAAAATAATATTTTATAAAAATATTACAACATTATTAAAAATATTATACTATTTATGGTTAACATAATAAGGTAGATACTATAAACCATTTTTCATTTATGAGTCAATTTTAAATTTATGATAATATTATTATTGATTTATGACTGAAATACTTTTCACCACATTTAAGGTAAAAAATGGTTAATGATCGACTTAATCCAAATCATATGGTTTAAAATGACTCTGATCCCATTATAATTTTATTAATGTTGCATTTAGACCCTATTATATTTATGTTATAATATATATATATATATATTGAAACATTTTATATGATAATATGTTTATTGTATTTTATATATTTACAAAATTCCAATTGTGTCATCTCCCTCCCATATAAGAGAACAACCATTAATTATTTTATTTACTAAAACTTTAGAAGTACATCATGAAAAAACCATCAATATTAACATTTAAAATTCCATATACAGATTATATATGTTATATACTATTATAGTGACAAATCTATCTATCCTTAAGAAGAGAAATAAAGGCGATATTTCAATGAAGATGTAATATCCCTAACTAGTCACCTTAATATCACTTTTTTATCTTTTATAAATATTTGGAATTTATACTAAAATAATGAAACAAGTTTCTTAAATATATTTAAATGTCATTATTATTATTTATCCATCGTTATCCACCATTTATCCCATTAAATGCGATGTTAATGTATCACTCATGTGTACATATGGTTTACCATCCATACATATAATAATAATTCATTTTTTATCACCATGTTCTACATAAGTTTTTATGATCAATTTAATGTTTATATATGATATTTTTTAAATAATAATGATATTTTAAGGATAATATCATATCTTCTTTGTTAATTTACAATCTGTTAGAAAATGATAATATCATTTATGCGTACGTTTGGACTTTTACCTCCATAAAGAGATATGATTTTTTCATAATGTTTTACATGTATATTAATAAGGATATATTTAATGAATATTTATAAAATATAAGATTTAATATTGATTACATAAAGGACAATTATTATTAAATTTCCTTCAATCCATCGATCTAAAAGTGAAAATAACATTCATGTGTATGTATGGCCGACCGTCTCAATAAATGGTGTAATTTAGTTTTCTTGATCTATAATTGATGGTTTAATGAAAATATATTCATAGTGAATATAGATGATCTTTATATCATTATTAGCAGTTAATAAATAGTTGAATATTTCTCTGTGTATAATGGCTAAAACTACTGAAACAATACATCGATCATAAATAAATATATTTTCACTCAAGGTAGTGATTTAAATAGAACAATGTTAATAAAATATTGATAAAATGTAATAGGTAAATAATATAGGATATGATATATTTTTATTCAGTTTCATTAATATATATATAATAAATTATTATTTATTATACAGTAGGATCCCACATGTGTGAATGATGATTGACCAGAGCTATGGGTTTTATGTGGAAATATCATGGTATATATAGATTGCCTATGACAATTTTTTGATGATGCATTATTATAATGTACCTATAAATAAACACAAGATTTTTGTAAACTAAAGGATATTTCATTAGATTACATGTTATCATTTTTTCCTCACATTTTGCACTCAAGGCACCAAAAGAATATTTTTAGGGAAAAAACAACATTCTTTCTCAATTAGATTGAAAATGTTTTGTTAATATCCATTTTATCTAAAAAGACATTAATGAAAATGTTCCTGGATTTTTTAAAATTATTTTTTACCCATGAATAAATTTTACAAAGTTGTTGGAAGTAATATTATTTTATTTTTTAGAATGATATTCTTTATGAATTTTTATGATGATGTGGATTGAATATTTTCTTTTTTACATATACATCATGGAAAAATTATACTTCCCCTTGGTCCTCTTAATGATTTTGAAATAGATTTATATTTTTCCATCAATATTTTTATGTATAATGTTTTTCATATTATTTGGGAAATTAATAGATTGAAATATGTAAATTTAATGTTAAATGGGTATTTATCTAGGGAATACACCTATGATTAATTTTTAGAGATTTTTATTTAATATGTCACCCTTTCATGTTACATATATTTTATTGGAGATATTTTCTAAAAATACAATCCTTAAAATATTTTTGATGGTTTGGGATTATAATGAAATGATTTTTGGGAAACCTATTTATATTCCAATGGTTATGGAATGAAGAATTGTTTTTGTACCCAAATTATTTTTCCTGGGCTATGATATGATAATGGTTTTTTGATAATATAGAAAAAAAATATATGGGTTTAATTTTTTAATGTGTGAGGAAAAAATATATCCCTAAAATTTATTTAGTAATGATATAATATCCTGGGACAAAAAGGATTAAAATAGGGAAAGAACCCAATTAATGGTCACTGACCTCAATGATAGTATTTGTAGTGATCCATAACTACTTTGTTGTTTTGGGTAGTGAACCAAATCCACTCTTATAGTATTGGTAATGATCATTCAAAAATATATGAATTATTCTATATATATATATATATATATATATTTATATACATAATACTTAGGTCTTATTCGAGTGATATTCTCTTAAGGAAAATATACTATTCATAATTTATTATTCATTAATTATGTACTACAGAGATGAGTGAGATGATTACAAATTATGACTTCTAAAATGATGGTTATAGTTTTAAAAATTTTATGCTTGATTTTACATACCCTTATGCTCGTGTTATGATGATATATCACTTTTTTACCCTTTCTGAGCATCTGAACTCTCACATTCATATATTTCATTTACCAATGATATGAATAAAGGTATTAAGTATATATATCTAAGAAGGGTCTAAGTTATTAATGTAGATACCCAAAGCTTTACGTACATGGACATTACATTACTTTTTTGGAATACTTATTACATAACAAAAACATACACACAAGGATCGTAATAGTTTAGTGTCTTTGGAAACATGGAATATTATCTTCTAATCTTGGTGAAAGTTCTATAACATCTCCCATAAAGATCATCCTTTTTTTATTACCTAAAACCTTTCTTTATATCCTGGGGAAAACAAAATATATAAAGGGTGAGATCAAATTCTCAGTAACTTTAAGCATGGATAAAATAAAACAAACCATATACATTAGAACTTCAAAACTTGAAGATAATATTTAAACATCAAAATTTTGAGTAATGACATAAAACATGGAAGTACGTAAGGCATAGATCATAATGGATCATCAATCATGATAAAATAGCATGGGAATAAAGTATGTAATTTTGGAAAACCATTAAGCACATGATATGATTTCCATAGTAGCCATGGAATTTCTGCCAAGACCATCTTAGTGGACAAAGTCCCTTTCTGAATTGAGTTCACTCCTCGTTTCAGTCATGTATCACTGAACCAAATTAACTTACCATTCTATCCATGTCTATCTCATGAGATATAAATCTTTACCCAATTCATTGGAGGGAGATATAGGTCCCACCCATCTCATAATGAAATCATTTTACTTGTGCCCCAAAATAAACATAAAACATCTATCATAACCCAAAGAATAAAATGGGTTTCATAAACCTCATTCCATCATCACATAATCCATATAAAACAAATGGATATCATTTAAACATAAGAAAATTGAAACCATGTAAATAATAGAGTCATTATACTTGAAATATAAACATATGAAATAATGTCATCTTAGATGGAAAATGGTTTTTATAAAACACATGAAATGAATTTTTGAGGAAAATATCCTTTTTTCTTCAAAATCATTTTCTTTTCACAAAATACCATGAAATTTTAAAAGAAAAGGATTTTGTTGAAAATAATAATTAAATCTTGTAGATGAATATTCTTGAAAATTAGATGTTATGAAACCGTAAAAATACATTCATGCCATATAAGTTAAAAAAACATTCTCCTCGTACATTTGCCAGAAAAGTCAAAAAGTTCATCGTATGGTAAATAAAAGAAAGATTCCTTCCATAACACAATGTAAAAGTAAAAGAGGGGTAAAAATGACTTTAAACATACATTGAAGAATATTAAACACTTTATAAAAAATATTTTTATGGACATGGAAGAAAAATATAACCCCAGTAAATACTTACGAATAAACAATCTCAGATAAGAGCGAGATTGGAATAGTTATCCCTTACCTTAGGTCTGATATACTTCGTACGTATCTGAAAATCATGTATAATGATTTAAAAAATGTCATTTACTTATTATAGAATCATATTCATTGTTATGGTACCATATATTTTTCACTTATGACTTTATATTACCCGTTCTTTTGTATGTTCCATTTTAAAACAGTGTTTTGGGGAAAATCGTTTTATTTATCATACGTGTTTGGAATTGTTGTTATTGATATTATAATTACTTATATCTTTATTTACTTAATTCTAGAATGTAAATCATGATTTATATATCATATATATATTCAGTATATATATATATATAATTGATATATAAATTAAATGAAATATATCGTTCATGGAGACGGTAGGCCGTACGTACGCATCAACATTCTTTTCATTTCCTTATTGAATTAAATGGAATTAAGTAAATGAAACATATATGTAAATAAATACAGAATCATTATTATGTAACATATTTCATGATTATTTATTATATATACATTATAATCATACTTGAATGGTTAATCATGGAAAATGAATCTCATCGCGTCGTGGAGACGGTATTTCGTATGTATACACGCGCTGTGATTTCGTTTTCCGTAGGATGGATAGAAGGTGAAATATGTTTGTTTCATATTTATAATAGCATACCAGTATATTATTGATACTGATGTTATTAATTCATAATGACCCAACTAAAGAAGAAGATGTAGAAGAAGAAATAAATTTGAAAGAATCGGAAACAGATATTACCTCTTCTTCGACACGCCTCTTTGAAACCTCCTCTTAATAAACAAAAATTGGCCTATGAAGCAGACCTGAACCTCTAGAATATTACTAGGGAAGTGGAGAAGAGAAATTGGTAGGGGTTGTCTGAGCTTGAAGGCTCAAAGTGGTGTGAGGAGAAGAGGGAGGTGGTTCCCTTTTATAAGGGAGGAGAGGGGCACCTTAGGGAAAACCTAAAATATTATTTTATAATAAAGTTATATTCGATTTTTAAGAGTTCCAAATTGATTTATTTTGAAGCTAAAGTGGGGATGGAAAAAATCCCCTCAACCTATAGATTTTAGACTGGTTTGGGTCAATATATTAACCTTATCTTTTAGTTTTAACTGTTAGCTAATTAGATTGACATTTACCTTGTCACTTTGTATTTTTATATTTTATAGTTAATAAACATACCATATACATCCAAGATACCCACAAGTGGTCCATTAATGATACACCTATCATGATATCAGTATCTTGGCTGATCCGTAGATTTTTAGGAATATAATAATAATTAATAATATAATATTTCTTTTAAAAACTATTTTATGTCAATTTTGACACTATTTTGTAATTGATTTTTTTTTTGAAAATTACAACAACATGATTAGTTAGAAAAAATTTAATTAAATCAATAATAACATGTCTTATTAACCTATAAAATTAGTTGAATTCATAAAAAGTCTCAAATTACATTTATTTGTGTATTTGTAACATCAATTATGTTAATATTTCATTAATAAGGTAATTACTGCATCATCATTGTGTCATAAATAAATTAACTTATTTAATGTATAAAAATTATAAATAAAATACCATTATGTAGGAAATTTTTTTAGATTTATAATTAATATTTATAGTGGGATTTATCTTATGTATAAACCAATATTAAAAATTATTTAGTTATTAAACTTTGATATTAACTATTTTAACCCTTCTTTAAATAAATTAATAATAAATGTCCTAATATAATCCAAATGGACCTAAATGGTCATATTTTATTCCTGAGGTTATTTTTGGTCGAATTAATCTTATCCAATAGAATTAATACATGTGTTAGGATAATAATAATATCATTTTTACACTTAATTACCCTATTTACTTTTAACTGTGGTAAATAAAAGTAAAAAGTTACTATTCACCAAAAATTATTTTCATCTCATTGAACCACATTTTATTCCTTGATATTAACTGTGTCTCTCAGATTTTCGAAATTCCACTCACAGAGGCGGTAAAATTATGTTTTATGTAAGTTTGCAAGAGGTAGGTAAAAGACGGTGAAAAGTTCCATAAAATTTTTATATATCAAAAATTATTATAAAATGAGTCCAATGAATTACATTGAACTTATATCGGTATTTTGTATCAATTTTGACCAAAAATAAATTTAAATAATTATTTAAATAAAAAGTCGGTTTTTAAATAGTAACCCAGTGTTTTCACTATTCAAAAAAATTTGAATGTTTTCAGAAAAATACAAAAAATTTACCCTAAGCTAATTTCGATATTCCGAATCCAAAAATGAAGTCCATTTTGAAAAATAAAATTTATAAAATTTTAAAAATTTGGTATTACTATTCAAAATGGCTTGTTCATAATAATATTATAATAATATCTCATTTAGTGAAAATCAGAATTTCATACTACACACACAATCGAGGAAGGTCTTGATTGCGTGTAATGCAAGCCAAGTCAGGGCTGCGTGTAGTTGAAGCACCGTTTGGTGTTGCGTATAACATAATCAAAACTTATTTTATTTATACATTAAACAAAATAAATACTTAATGTTGTGTAGAATAATTTCCACAAAATGAACTTGAAATTGTTTGTAACACGAGCCAAGAATAGTGTTGCATATACTGCATGATAATACGGTGTTGTATATAGTACAAGATAAATTTGGTGTAGTGTATAATAGAAGAAATCAATGAAATTAAAAGAATATTTTTCATAAAATCTCGGGGTGTTACATTCAATCCCCCTTAAAATGAATTTCGCCCTCGAAATTCGTCGGGGTTATAAATGGTTTACTACTTGAAAATTATTTAATAGAAACCCGCATAGTAATAAGGAATACCAAAAAATGACTTTAAAAACATATGCATGAAATGTAACGGTTACCCAAATTATCTAATAACTGGGTTTCCACATAGTAGAACATAGGTGAAAATATTGATATGGAAGAGAAATATAACCATCAACTTCTGATGAAGAGTGGTAGAGGACATGGCTATGAAAAAGACAACAATCACAAAGCCATAAATTTGTGATGATCTAAGGTACCATCTGATTCATCAGATATGAGAACAATATGAAAACATTTTTTATTTTCAATATCATTTCCCTAAAGTTGAAGAATTGTTGAATTAAAAGAAATACTTACTTGATTTTGGTACAATCTCACCGTTTCTCGTGCCTCGAACAATTTCCACTTCATCTCTTAAAGAAATGAAGTTGAATTTTTCTTATGTGAAGTGTTAGCAGATTATGCAATAGAATGACAGGTCATTCCATCTATTTCTATCGCAAAAAGTTTAGCACAATTTATTAAATATACAGAAGTCCATTTATGCTGATATTAATCGTATATGGTTGCTAAAATGGACATATATATCAGCTATCATAGCGCTTAATAAAATAAAACTAGTTTATACTAACCAGGGACTTCCTGTAGGCTAGTGGTAGGTGATAAAGGCCTGTCCCACTTTGGTTGTGGGTTCGATTACCACATCCTTGTCCGACGCGATGGGTTGTCACCCATCCTGCAGGTTTTCCTTTTTCTAAGACTACATTATTATAAAATTCCATTAATAATATCAAAAAAAGTTATATCATTAATCAATACTAACTTATGTCCAACATAATCCATTCCAATCTTTAGGCTTATCCAAAAATACTTATGTCCAATATTATAGTATAATGAAACCGATTACTAGAAATGTCATCTACCGAGAATGTGAATACCATCATTTATCCCCCATATAAGATATATCTTGTTGGTCACATTCCAAACATGTGAATACCTTAATCATGTATTCTCTTGAAAAATTAATTCTCATTTAATCTTAGTGAAAACATGAATGCTGTCAAAAGATAACTCTTTCCACATACCAAAATACAATAATTCTATATACTCAAACAATGATATAACGTTTTCCTTATATGAGTCATGAGCACATGAATACTGTCAACCATTTCATTTTCTCCTTATCCCTTCATTATGCACATATCATCTTCTTTCAAAAAATATCTCACTCACTTTCCATGGTTACCGGTACTATAAAATTATTGGAAACCATAATAGACCAATACATAAATATTCCAATATTCCACGATACTATATAAAACAATATTTTGGAATCCCATTACATAAACACTTAATCATTCCACCACATCATTGTCATATTCAACATCTCCAATAGTGATCGCATGTGACTTCCCTTTGTCCTTTTCTTTAAGTGGTTGGTCATGTCTATCATCATTAACCCTTGGATTAGGGTATTGATTAGAATAATTCCCCATTTCATTGCACTTGAAGCATTGAAGTATTGGTGGTGCGTTCTCTTCATACTTTTCATTATTCATATCATTAGCAACACTTTTTCCATTACTTCGACACTCATCTACTCGATGACCTTATTTTCCACACTTAAAACATTTTTTAGTCCCATTAAGACAATCTCCACCATGATTCTTTCAACACATTGAGCATAAAGAAACATTCATCTTCTTTTCACCATTGTTCTGAGATTTCTCCTTGAACTCCATTGTTTGTTTCTTTTCCAAACCATGATATGGATATGTAACATCAACTTCCATTTCTACCTTGATAGCACAACGCACAATTTCTTCATAGCTACTGAAGTCTCTTATGGATAATTCCCTTAGATTACTTGGTTTTAAGCCATTGAAGAATCGATCAACATTACTTTCATGTGGGATGATAAAGCCAGATGCATACCTTGTAATCCTTGTAAAATTCACTTCATATATACCAAAAGATTCATCATCCTTTTGTTTAAGCTCAAGGAAATACCTTTCCATATTTGTTCGATGAATACGAGGGAAGTACTTATTGAAAACTAAGTTCTTCAACTCATCCCATTCCATGGATTCAATTTCATCTCTGGGCATCGTATTCTTAATTAGAGTCCACCATTGATACACTTCACCTTCTAAATGGTAAATAGCCAAAATGAATTTTTCATGTTCCAAAAAATAAATTATAGAAAATATATTTTCAATGGTACTAATCCATTGTTCAGCAACAAGTGGATCAGAAGACCCACTGAAAGAAGGTGAGCGTTGCCTCCTGAAGGACTCAATAGAATATTGTTCCTTTCTCTACTCATTTGGAAGTCCAGAATGATTCATATCTTGTGTAAGTATAGCAATAATATTTTTCACTCCATCTCCCATAACATTGGTTTGTTGAGGAGAAAAATCAATGCATTGTCCATTACATTGATCAACACGGTTCTTTCAGGTTCCATCCATCATATAAAACCCAAAAATAATAGTGTGAGAGGAAAAAATCATGATAGGGAAAACAACATAATAAATGGGGAGTACCCTCGATATATAAAATCTTAGGATTAATTCAAATATCGTTTACGTAATTCTAGGACTATAAACTATAAGTATACTTAACCTTAGGGTTATCCCCAGACATACCTTAGAAATATCTCTAGGGATCTCACTAATGTTTTTGCATCCTAGTTTCCAAAGGATAACTAATCCTTTCCTCTGATACCAACTGTAGAGACCCAAAGCATGACGTACATGGACATTACATTACTTTTGCAGAATACTTAATACATAACAAATAAAAACACACAAAAACCGTAATAGTTTAGTGTCTTTGGAAACACAGAATATAATCTTCTAATCTTGGTGAAAGATCTTCAACATCTCCCATAAAGATCTTCCTTTTTTTCATACCTAAAACCTTTCTTTATATCCTCGGGAAAAGAAAACATATAAAGGGTGAGCTCAAATGCTTAGTAAGGGTAATCATGGATAAAATAAAACAAACCATATACATTGGAACTTCAAAACATGACCATAACATTTAAACATCAAAATCTTGTGCAATGACATAAAACATGGCAGTATGTAAGGCACAGATCATAATGGATCATCAATCACAATAAAATAGAATGGGAATAAAGCATGTAATTGTGTAAAACCATTAAAAACATGATATGATTTCTATAGTAGCCAAGGAATTTCTTCCAAGACCATCTTAGTGGACAAAGTCCCTTTCTGAATCAAGTTCACTCCTCGTTTCAGTCCTGTATCACTGAATCAGATTAACTTAACATTCTAGCCTTGTCTATATCATGAGATATAAATCTTTACTCAATGCATTGGAGGGAGATATAGGTCCCAGCCATCTCATAATGAAATAATTCTTACTTGTGCCACAAAATAAACATAAAACATCCATCATAACCCAAAGAATAAAATGGGTTTCATAAACATCATCCCATCATCACATAATCCATATAAAACAAATGGATATCATTTCATAATAAGAAAAGTGAAACCATGTTAATCATAGAGACATTATACTTGAAACATACACATATGAAATAATGTCATCTTAGATGGAAAATGCTTTTTATAAAACACTTGAAATGAATTCTTGAGGAAAATATCATTTCTTATTCAAAATCATTTTCTTTTCTCAAAATTCCATTCAATTTTAATAGAAAAGGATTTTGTTGAAAATAATAATTTAAAAATTGTAGTGGAATATTCATTAAAATTTGGCGTTATGAAACCGTAAAAATCCGTTCATGCCGTATAAGTTAAAAAACATTCTCCCTGTACTTTTGTCCAAAAAGTCAAAAAGTTCCTCGTATGGTAAACAAAAGAAACATTCCTTCCATAACACAATGTAAATGTAAAAGAGGGGAAAACATGACTTTAAAAATTCATTGAAGAATATTAAAAACTTTATGAAATACATTTTTATGGACATGGATGAAAAATACAACCCTAGTAAATACTTACGAATAAACAATCTCAGATAAGAGTGAGATTGGAATAATTATCCCTTGCCTTAGGTCTGATATGCTTCATACGTATATAAAACTCATGTATAATGATTTAAATAATGTCATTGAATTATTAAATAATCATATTAATTGTTATGATATCATATATGGTTCACTTATGACTTTATATTACCTGTTCTTTTGTAAGTTCCATGTTAAAGCAGCATTTTGGGTAAAATAGTTTTATTTATCATACGTGTTTGGACTTGTTGTTCATGATATTGTTATTACTTATATATTGATTTAATTACTTCCAGAATGTAAACAATGATTTATATATCATATATATATATTATGTATATATATAATAGATATATAAATGAAATGAAATACATCGTTCATGGAGACGGTAGGTTGTACGTACGCATGAATGCTGTTTTCATTTCCTTATTGAATAAAATGGAATTAAGTAAATGAAAAATATATGTACATAAATCTATTATCTTTATTATTTAATATATTTCATGATTATATATTATATATACTTTATAATCATACTTTAATGGTTAATCATGGAAAATAAATCTCTTCGCGTCGTGGAGACGGTAGTCCGTACGTACGCACGAGCGATGATATCATTCCCATGATCGTGGAATTGTATTGAAGAATATGTATAGTATTTAAGAATAAATATCAATTTACAATAATCATATATTGTTACTTATTTACACCATTATACCCATCCAAGTAATGTGGTGGTCGAAAACAGATTACACCACGGCGTGGAGACGGTATTCCGTACGTATGCACGCGCGGTGATTTCGTTTTCCATAGGATGGATAGAAGGTGAAATATGGTTGTTTCATATTTATAACATCATACCAGTATATGAGTGATAATGATGTTATTAATTAATAATGAAAAAACTAAAGAAGAGGATGTATAAGAAAAAATAAATTTGAAAGAATCGGTAACGGATATTACCTCTTCTTCGACACGCCTCTTTGAAACATGCTCTTTGGGCACTAAAATTGGTCTATAAAGAAGACCAAGACCACTATAATATTACTAGGAAAGTGGATAATAGAAATTGTCATGGGTTGGAAGAGATTTAAGTCTCCAAATGGTGTGAGGAGCAGAGGGAGGAGGTGCCCTTTTATAAGGGAGGATAGGGGCACCTTAGGAAAATCTTAAAATATTATTTTATAATAAATTCATATTCGGTTTTAATAGCTCCAAATTGATTTAATTCGAAGATAAAGTGGGTATGGGTCTAAATCCTCTCAACCAATAGATTTTATACAGGTTTGGGTCATTATATTTACATTATCTTTTAGTTTTAACTCTTAGTTAATTAGAATGACATTTACCATGTCACTTTGTATTTTTATATTATACAGTTAATAAATTTACCATATACATCCAAGCAACCCCGAAGTGGTCCATTAATGATTCAAATATCATTATATAAGTATCTTGGCCGATTCTATGATTTTTAGGAATATAATAAAAATTAATAATATAATACTTTTTTAAAAAAAATTTATGTCAATTTTCACACTATTTGGTAATTGATTTTTTTGAAAATCATAACAGCATTATTAGTTCTAAAAAATTTAATTACATCAATAATAACAGGTAATATTAACCTAAAAAATTAGTTTAATTCATAAAAAGTTTCAAATTACATTTATTAGTGTATTTATAACATCAATTATGTTAATATTTCATTAATAACGGAATTACTACATCATCATTGTGTCATAAATTAATTAACTTATATAATGTCTAAAAATTATAAATAAAATACCATTATGTAGGAAATCGTTTTATATTTCTAATGAATATTTATAGTCTAATTTAACTTATGTATAACCCTATATGAAAAATGATTTAGTTATTAAACTTTGATTTTAACTATTTTAACCCTTCTTTAAATAAATTAATAATAAATGACCTAATCTAATCCAAGTGGACCTAAATGGTCATATGTTATTTCTATGGATGTTTTTGGTCGAATAACACTTATCCAATGGAATTAGGACAAGTGTTAGGGTAATAATAATATCATTTTTACCCTTAATTACCCTATTTACTTTTAACCATGGTAAATAAAAGTAAAAAGTTACTATTCACCAAAAAATTATTTTCATCTCATTGAACCACATTTTAGTCCTTGATATTAACCATGTCTCTAGGATTTTAGAAATTCCAATAACAGAAGCAGTAAAATTATGGTTTATGTATGTTTTCAAAAATCTCATAGGAGGTAGGTAAAAGACGGTGAAAAGTTCAATATATTTTTTATGTATCGAAAATTATTATAAAATGAATCCAATGAAATAAATTGAACTTTTATAGGTATTATGTATCAATTTTGACCAAAAATGAATTTAAATAATTATTTAAATAAGAAGTCAGTTTTTAAATAGTAAGCCCGTTTTTTCACTATTCATCAAAAATTGAATGTTTTCAGAAAAAAAAACAAAAAATTCACCCTAGGCTAATTTCGATATTCCAAATCCAAAAATGAAGTGAATTTTGAAAAATAAAATTTATAAAATTTCAAAAATTGGGTATTACTATTCATAACAGCTAGTTCATAATAATATTATAATAATATCTCGTTTAGTGAAACACAGTATTGCAAACTTCACACACTATCGAGGAAGGTCTTGATTGCGTGTAATGCTATCCAAGTCAGGTCTGAGTTTAGTGAATGAAATGTTTTGTGTTTCGTATAACATAATCAAAACTTATTTCATTTATACATTAAACAAAATCTATACTTAATGTTGAGTAGAATAATTTCCACAAAACGAACTTGAAATTGTGTGTAACACGAGCCAAGAATAGTGTTGCGTATAATTCAAGACAATACGGTGTTGCGTATAGTACAAGCTAAACATGGCGTAGTGTATAATAGAAGACATCAATGAAATTAAAAGAATATTTTTTAAAAACTCTCAGGGTGTTATAATTAAATACTGACCATATGATGATTTAGTTTACATTTGAACAAGTGGTTCATGTATCCATGTTTACTAATATAATAGATCTAAAATATTATCGAACAATTTGTAATGATATATAATGAATATTACTCTAAAAAGATGTAATACAGGTTTTTTGAAAAACTCGGTCCATTAGAGTTTGTAGAAGTACTATAGTAGTCACTGTACCAGGTACTGTAGTAGGCACTGTTTGATGTTGTAGCAGCTGGGACTATTCATTCATCTGGGCCTATTGGCCACCAGTTTGGTCCTCGGGTCCTGTAAGGCTTTCGGGCCACCGAAGGCCTTCGAGCTAGTTGATTCTCAAGGCCTTAGTTCAACCTTATGGCCTTAGGGACACCCCAAGGCCTTCATGCCATATGAAATGCAAATGTTCCAGTCAGACTATAAGGGACAAGGATTAAGAGGAGGATTTAGGGCAGACGGATTCACTAGAGCCAAGCTAACTAGAATTTGAAGAATGAGAGGGTTTGGCTTTGCCATCAGTACCGGGCCTATGCAGTTTTGCATTGAACAGCTAGCTGACCAGCCCTGAGAAGGTGGAGTGATGATATCATGACATATACTGGGGAGTAGTAGTTCCAAGTTGTCTAGTCTAGGTGATTCCCTCTAAGACTTACGGGTCTTGTAATTGTCTCTAAGCCTTCGAGCCTTGTAAGTGTTCCACCTCACCCCTTGAAAGGTAGATTATCAAAAATAATAAAAAATGATGGGCTTTGGGCCATTCCAACCACTATAATTCATATTTAACTAAATATGAGTTATTTTAATCATTTACTACAATAGATGGAATTATGTAATTTCACAATGCAATGGAAAATTCATTGATTATATTACTAAGAAACCAAATGTAATGCGATCAAGATTAAAAAATCAAATTGACATTCTTAAGAAAGAATATTATTCTAGGAGACATGATGGTATTCCATATGAGATAAAGAGGGGGCAACATTATATTTTGTATTTTATAGGGAAAAACCAAAATATTATTTCTAGGTATATTCATTATCTATTTGAAGTGAAGTGGATCAGTACCATTGTTGGGATATATTCCATTCTCCAGTTTGTAGAACAAAAAAATTTTATCTTGTTACATAATCATTTAGAATGACATGAACATAAATTGTCGAGTAATATCAATAACATATTGAATGTTAATGAAATTGAGTCCATGGAGTGGTATATGTTTACGAACATATTATTCAATATGTACATACCATGTATTATTCTTATGAAAATGGAGAAATAATTATATGGGATAAAGAATAATTTTGATGAATCAATGATTAAATGTGTTGTAAATTTTAGAAAACCTTAATGTTATATTTAAAGTATTATAAAAAAGTCGAAATATAGGGATTATTATGTACTAGGTAGCATAAAATAAATTTATTAAAAATCATTATCCAAAAATTATTTTAGTAGTTATGACCAAATAATTTGATGTGATATGGTGTAATAAATACAGATTAGGGTTACATATCCATATTGAATTATTTAAAAGAAAATATTGCTGTATTTCAAGAAACATTATAAAAACCATGGAGAAAATAATGTGATAATACCACTATTCATGACAACATAAATAAAATATACAGTATACTATCTTAAGGGTAATGGAAAATTTCCTATGTGTGGAGAATAAGGTCCTTGAAAAATATAAAGTTGAATTGATTGTAATATGTCACTCAATAATATATGACATGTGACATTCAATTCACCACCTACACTCTAATATTTCAAACAAAAGTAATATTGTGGTTTTACTAACACGTTCTCCACTAAAAACATAAATTATTACGATCGATGTTATTATACACTTAAGACCATAATAAAAAGAGAAATCTCACATGATTAATATTACTGATTGGATTACGATAATAATGTGTGATATGTAAGGTTTCCATAATCACTATAACTGGTAATGAATTATTTGATATTAGATATTCCAACTCATTTATGTTATATAAATTTTATATGGTTATCACAATATCACATCAATGAATTGATATTAAATGTGCAGTAAAAATGATTAATTGTATGATGATCATATCCGATGGATATGAATCTTCTTTGAATGATTATTTTGGGATTTTCGTTCCCATAAATAATTTTTTTCTCACTCTAATTTAATTAAATTTTATTTTTAGCATATATTGTAATAATTTAGATAAATACTATATCAATTTCGATGGAAATGAAGTCACATTTGATATAATAATGCATCCTTATATCATCTACCTATAAAATTATATGTGTCATTATAAAATTGGAATTGAACCAATAGTATCGGTATTGATTCAAATTAAATGGAGTTTTTATTACATAATTTTTTGGAGAAATAAACATCGATTAAATGGTTATTATGTGGGAGTTTTCTAATATCATTTTAGAATAATCTATTATTCCTCCATTGATTTTTTTGAGTTCTTAATAAAACTACATTATTCGATAGCAATTAAAAATACTCCATATTGAATGGTCCTAATTGACTTTCATGAATTAAAGTATAAACTCCAATAGAATAATAATGAGGTATTCATTTAACTAATTGATTGACATATTGTTGAACATGTTTCATTTTTAATATTTATTATCGATCACTGAGAATTTTCATTGATTATTGAAAATTTTACAAGATGTAAATAAAGGATAAGTATCTTCCACCACATATTGATGACTTGTTTGATCAACTTTGTATATCTAAATACATTTAAAACAATGACTATAATTATATATATATTTAATTAAGACTAAATAATAATGAAATACATAATAATACAATCAGTATACACTATTGAAACTATGAATATATAGTGTTTAAAATTTCCCTTACAAGTTCACTAGTTATCGTAATTGATTTAATTAACATAGTATTTAGAGACTACATTGACAATTTTGAGGTAGTCATTATAGTTGATATTATTATATATTCTTAATGAATTTAATATCATGAATATAACTTGATTCATGTATTAAACACCCTAGGGAAGGATTAGTTGTACGAAAAAATTTCATAGTTTGTATTTTTTTAAAAAGGATCATTCTTAGGTCTTATAATTTCAATAGAGTGAATATATTTGGATTCGTAAAAAATTAATGTTTTTAATATTGATCATGATCCACCACTATAACTATGGTACATAGTTTTTCTTATTTGGAAGGATATTTTTGACACATTGTGGAAATTTTATCGTGATAGTCTTATTCCACCACAATGGTAACTTGGAAGCGAGATATGTTCGTTTAGTTATCTAAATGGGAGGATAATTTCTTGTAAGAAAAAATAAGATTATTTAGTGCACTAATACTAATATTACCTAACAATGGAGAAGGTTGTGTAAAATATAGTTATTAATTGATGAAGGGATTAATATAACTTAACAAAAAATAATGATATGTTTATAGAGTTTTTCTCATTATTATTAATTATTCATGATATAAAATAACCAAATCATGATATAGAGTTCTCTATGATAATTGTTTCATAAATATATGGTATAATTATATTTATATAGAAAATTTTATATAAAAAAATTTATCAAAAAATTAACATTTATATACTAATTAAAAACAACATATTATAGTCGAGATGATATGGTTGTATTTGGTTAATGATTATGAATTCTTGATACATTTTCACCCAGGGAAAGTTATAACCGTGTGATAATCACAATGTGGAAGCCGGTCAATTTATATTATATTGGATGGGGTTGAAGAAGGACACAATATTTTTTTATTTTAATATTATGGATCAATAAATTATAATGAATGTGGAAAAATCATAACATTCCCCGACAAAAGTAAAACTATATATCCATGTGAAAATTAAAGAGGTGTAAAAGAAATATATGAAACTACAAAAGAAGGGATGAAATGTTCATGAGAATATCCATTATTGTGATGGAATAATCATGTTTCGAACTATTTTTTCATTCCATACATACTAGGATATAATAAATAACTATTGGATTAGGTTCATATTTATAATTAACTATTTTTTCTAGAAGTATGAAGATATATAGTTATATGAAGGTTTATTTATAATTGAACAAAATTGAACATGATGTTTAAAATGTATCTCAGTGCTTATTATGTCATCATATTATAGATAATGGAAAAAATATTGGGGGAGGGGGATTTTCCAAAATAAATTTTTAATGGATACAAAGAACCATGTATTTTTTATCCATATCCCCAAATGATAAAATCTATATTTCATATTGGGTTATAATCAATATCCATAAAAATTAATAACTCTTAAGTTTTTTTAGATAATAGTTTTCTATATATCATATTTCAGGAATACACATTAAGTATGATCTAAGGATTAATGGAGTACTACCTTATATAATATCATATCATTATTTGTGTTTTACCTTGAATTTCTGGTGAAGTCCATAAAAATATCCGGATAAAGAGTTGATTTTTAATGAAACATATCATCTATAGAGAGACAGTAAATTTGAATGAACTATTCAAACAATACTATAAATTTGGTGAGTTGGTTTTAAAATTTTATGGGAATTTGGGATCAATGCAATCCAAAATTTGAGTTTTATTATAAAAATGATAATAATTGTACAATTAATACAGATCCATATGAATCCCTCTAAAGAAATAAGTGTATAACCCCAATTTTTTGGGGGAGATTTTGGAAAAATAATGATACTAGGACCATAAATATCTCATTAAAAGGGGGAGAATGTTGGATCTATTAATCATTAAAAAACATCTATATAGAGTAGATAGAACATTTATAGTAATACTCATTAGTAATATCTACAGCTTGAAGTAGGTGATATTTAGGTTCACTTATTGTCATGTTTGAATAAGGATGAGAGATTCAGAAATTAAGTATATATATGTTCATGGTAAATTGTTCTAATTGTGATTCATGGTCAAGTATGTATTATATCTTAACACATAGTACCTCCGTTGAGCCTCACTCATGTTCAAGAGTTATTTTGTAAATTACTCTTGAAGATTTCAATAATATATCCTTCATAAGTAAATAACTAATAGGTCATACTAATGTTTTATGATCATTCCAATTATGAAATAATAATAGAAATGAGTTATCATAGAGATGAAGGGATATGGAAGAATACTATTCACTTGGTTTTTGTTATTTGTAGGATTAATAAAATCCATGATGCTATTAGAGAACTAGAGGGAACAATGAAATAGAGATATCATAATTTATTATATAATGGAGCTAAAAATTTGAGGCATGAATTAATTTTAATAGTGGTAAAATGTAATACCCGGATAGAGTATCAAATAGTTATCTATAAAATTTTAATCTTTTTTATATCTTACATTACACACAAAAAAATGTTTAAATGAATCATGATATATTATTAAAATAATATATTTTAATGTGATAGTTATAACTCATATATGGTATTTGAAGGTAAGAAATAGAGTAACAAGTTTTTTAAAAATTCATGATTTACTAATTTATAAAATGATTTAATTTTTATCAAATTATTAGAAATATAAGTATTGATCATTTAAAAATAAATGATGCATCATTCTAAAAAATTATATATATGATTGTAATGAGTTTTTATCTAAATAAATCAAATTATTCACTATTTCTAAAATATTATACTTAATAATAAATACTATATATTTAATAAAATTATTTAAAATTCATTGAAGTTTTTTAGCCAAGAGATAGGGGAATATGGTTTAGATTTAATATATATATTTTTTAAAAATCATATTCATCCGAATTTTTTATCTTAGTTTAAAAATAATTTATACCAAATATATAAATTGAATTTTGGATAATTGATTTCATATATGGAAATAGTATGTCTAAATTTGGTAAATATTTCTCTTTAATATTTAGTCATTTTCAATTGTTATATTTGTAAAAATTATCAACTATGTAAAGGGAACAATGAGTTATAATTTGCTAAAAAAATTATATGGTCAATTATTTTTTCAATTAAGTATTTTTGTATGAGTTTAAATATAATATTACCATCTAATTATAATATAAAATTACTTATGTTAAGTTTTTCCATGAAATTGGACATTATATTATATAAAGAAAATAAACTTACAAAATTTCATACTATATCATTTAAATATATATTATTTTATTACATGGGGATAAAATATTGTTTTCATTGATTGAAATTTTTTTTCAGTATATTTAATTTTTTGAGGTTACAAATATAGTTCTAATTTTTATTCATTTATTATAATTTTAAACAATTACTCATTTATGACATAGTATTGCTTAAATTAATATAAAAAACGATGTAAAAATAATAAACATAATATAATTTGAGTGTCTTATACTATAAAAAATATTTTTTAGATTACATAAAAATATTACTAATTTTTAGAGGGATTATATTATAATTCCACCTTTATCATTTTTTCTTTAAACTCAAATTAAATGAATAATTGTACAATTTCCATAACTGATATTATTTAATTCCTAAATAACTTATTGAATGATTATACACTCAAAAACTATTATCTTCATCAAATTTAATTGTATACACTTTAATATATAATCCATGATAAATTTATTTATATCATTTTTTATGGTAACATTTTTATCCACATAAATTGAAAAAAATACAGCAGTGAAGGTAAAAAATTGTTAACAATATGGATGATGAAAATGTAAGTTTTAAATTTACACCAATATCAATATCAATGTAATTCGATGATATTATTTATAAAATTTCAATATTATTTTAATTTGTTTTTTGATAAGCTCAATTTCCTTACATCATATCCTAGGGGGGCTAAGGTCCCATGTCCTAACTTGTCTTCCTTGGCCTATGTCATGTACCATGGTCACCGAGCACTATTTACCTTCCAACCCATACCATCTTCACACTTCCTAACTACAAAATTCATACTATATATAAATCATCACCTCTAATACCATTATATAATAACCCACTCCCTCCAATGACGTCCCTCCTTTGTAGGTATTGAAGGAATAGTGATAATGACCCCCCCGAGTCCCACCTTCAGTTGGCCCCGGGGTGGAAACTAGCCCAATGGTATAAAAATATCACAAAATTGGATGCATTTCCATTTTAATAATAACCATATTGGGAGATAAGATGTATAAACCACAAAAAAACCCAAGAAATATATAATATAAACAAAAAAACTCCATCCCAAATGAATGTGGAATAAAATATTCTATTAAAAATACAATTATCTCCACAGTAAGTACCAAAAGATGAAAGTTATTTATCAAAAAAAAAATTATCCCCATGTTCGAGCTAGTAATGTCTATCACGGTACACATATTCCAACTGGAATCATAAAATATTTTTTTATACATAGGGTGAGATTACAAGTCTACTTGGTAAAAAAAACCTAGGTCTCTCCTACACAAGTGAGAAAAAACATACTAATTTATCTATGAGAAAATAATTAAAACCAGCATCACCTAAAATTTAATTTTAGCCATCCCCACCTTATCAATGCACAATCACAAAATATCAAATGTTATGTAAATTAATATAATAATAAAATCTATGTTTCGGTACCCTGCACCACTTCCCACTGGTTATCATCTCATACTATTAAATAAAATGTCAAGGGGCTTCTAGACACTTCTATAAGACCCATGTCACAACCCTTCTTCCCTCACATGGGCCTCATAGAATGTCCTGAAAACTATGCAAATGGAGCACACCATATCCCACCTGCACCCTCCTAGACTACAACCATACCACATCCGACTTGTAGAAACCTGAGAAACAACCATATCACATCCTATAGACACCTGTCAAGCACACCACACCTCATCTCATAAACACATAAGAATGAATACCTCACCTGCAGACACATGGGCCTCCCAACCACACCACAACATGTCTGATGTATCTTGGGCTACTAATGCATAGAAGAGAGATTAAGGAAGTTCCAATTAACGAACATCCATCCTCCAATTGGGATGTTGGTAAAATTCACCCACATATACAATGGGGGTGTTCAACACATAGTTCTCAACTAGGGTGGGCTACATACAGAAAACATAATGAAAGTTAAGTTATATATATTTAGTGTTAAACACTCAATCCCAAACTATCTATCATTCCCAGACAAAAAAAATCCCCCAAAACCTCCTTTTATTTTTTGTAAAAATGCATTGATCAACACAAAAAATAATCACTTTGCATGTTGATAAATTAAATTTTCTGTACAATATGCCACATCTCAAGCATACCCTAAGACAACAAATTTAAAAAATTGCCATTATTTATTAAGAAATCCATTATATCAATCCATACCGACCTATGAAAGGAATAATCCTAACAAAAATAATCCACATAGTATAAACCACACAAAGGAAAAATAAACATACCAATGTACAAAATTCACATTTCCGCTCCATACAACACCATACCACCCACTTCCATTATCATATTCAAATTCATTCTTCCCAACAAATTACCTCAAAAAGTAACCCCCAAACACACACTCAAACTCAGCAACAGATATCATCACAACTAATCCTAAATTCATCACTATATAGAAACCCTAGCCCCATCATTCCCAATAACATTAGTATAGAACAACCCAAACCTCCACCCCTACTACCCAAACACTACACAACAATTCCACAACCAGTAAATCTCTCAATATGATATTCCATTAAAACACTTGTTCCACCAAACCTTATAATCGTTCTCCAATCCCCAACACAAAAAAAATACACATGAAAAAATATATGAGAAACCCACACACATCACACATCCAACGTAATCAACACATGTTGTATTAAATTTTAGAAAGCACTCATTATTTAATTACACTTTGATAATTTAGGGGATATCACAGAGCATGTTCAATCCTGAAGAATCCATTTGTTTAACTGGATATACTTAGTTAATTAATTATATATATATATATATATATATATATATCCATTCATCATATGATCAACAATAATACATCCCAATTTATCCCCTGTGTACATAAAAAAAACCACCAACGATAATGATTTCCAATAGTCATTTAGCCTATATTGATCACAATATTAATAATAAATGAAATATAAGCTTGTGTACCTTCCCACAACCCCTGTTTGTTGGTTTAAATCTGATTCAATTATGATTTTCAAATTTGGATTAAACAACCTTTACATGGGAATAATTCATACACCCACCGCAGATGATACAAAAAAGATGGATGAAGGGACCCCTACCTCTAGAAATAGTTGATCATAACCTCCTCCTTATATTGGGTGTGTGAAAGGATCTATAGAAATTCAATCCATGGGTGATACAATGATACATTAATCCTAAAGGAACAATGGTTCTCAGGATTCTCAGTAGTAGGACTAATGAGATGATTCACAAGGGAGTAATCGTCTTAGCTTTAAACAGGCCAGTTCCAATATCAACAGAAGAAACGATTTCAAAATCCATTATGGAAAAATAATGTTCAAAACCACGAGTTTTGAATATCCAAAGGCCTCTTGATCATTATAGATTTAAATATATATTTTACATCTTTTGAAACATCTTTAAATATACATAATCAGGGTATTAAACCGAATTTACATCATTGAGAATGCTAATGTGGTGAATCATGAAAAACTAGGAAGAACTAAAAATTGAAAAATTATGCAAATGACTCACTATTTGGTGAGTCACCATTACAGGTCACCAAATGATGACTCACATCATGATGACTAACTAGTTTAAGCTACCAGGGATAAGATATCTATGGAATGCCATAGTTTGGTTGAAAACTATCACATCTCACCATTGCGACCAGTTTGTTAGTCATTATTTTGTGAGTCACTATTGTGACTGACCATCATGAACCATCATTAGTGACTCAATGTCATTTATTCAATGAATATAATCCCCATTAGGATGACCAACCATCACCCCCTATAGGTGGAAGACTCACAGTCAGTCGAGAAACCATTTGAAAAACCAGATTTTTGACAAACTCTTGAAATGAACTATTGTGACCACCTAGATGACCTAAAACACTAGTTTTTTACAATTTAATAGACTAGGGATGTATGGGACATTAAATTAGATACCCCTCATTATATTATCACGTATGATAATTTTTTTCCATCCCAGAGGAAAGAGGGTCTCGAATAACCACCCCATGAGATAGATCTCATGGATCCTGCTGTACTTGAAACACTACTACTCACATCAAGGTTCAAATATAAACCACCTTGTGTTGTTAGAATGATTGAGTGAATCATCAACATCATGGAACACATAATCCAACACCTACTACCCCAACTGACCACAACACAAGCCATACAAAAATCAAAAGGCACAATTTCAAGACATATGAATTTTGGAATTCCTTCCTCAATGTCAATATATTATCCACTTTGGGAGGCCCTAACTCAACTGAACAGGTTTAATTTATTATAAATTAATGAATCTAAATTAGTAATTGAGTCCTCCATTTTCCACATTTTAGGAAAAAATCACACATTATGGAACATGGAAACAACTCATCTCATAGCAAGCATGGTTCAACCATCACATTACTAGGAAAATAATATCAATCCAATACTCAAAAAATATATAGGTATAGGGCACACATGTACATATAACTTTCACATGTACTATACTCTAGAACAAAATTCCACTAAAAACATTATCCAAGGGAATGGTCCATCTGTACAACACCTTCTACCGATGATCGTAGATTTATACTCACCGCTCCAAAAATGTCATGTTATCTCTGACATCCAACATTACCCAATAAATGAAACTTGAGTCATAAGGAATATACAATCAAATATGAGAGACATTAAATACTTCATGGAAATTATTCCACTACAATGGAAGAACAAAATGGTATGCCACCTTTCTAAATCACCCTGACACCTCGAAAGGTCTGGTGAACGTCTGATAAAGCATTGTCCCTCAAACAAACAACAATTTTCCATGTCAAGGGGAATCCTTTAAGAACACTTTGTCCCCAAAATCATACTCCAAGGGCCTCTTCTTGTGATCATCATATGAATTAATCTAATCTAGGGTTTCCTTCATCCTCTCATGAATAATATGCACCTTCTTGGTTTTACTCTGAACCACACCCGGAGCAAAAATAGTTGCCTCCCCAAATTATGTGCATCACAGAGGTGAACGACACTATCTTCCAAAAAATTAATCAAATAGAGCCATGCCAAGTGAAGAGTAATATACAATGTTGTAAGAAATCTATACAAAGGTCAAGTGTCGCACCCATGATAAAATAATGTCCAAGACGCATTCCTGCAACATTTCAAACCTTGTTTGTATTGTACGCTTGGTTTGTCCATCCGTATAGAGTTAGAAAGTAGTGATGAGTAATAAATGATTACCAAAATCATATGGAAATCCCCTCTATACTCATCAGATAAACTACATATCCTGATCTGAAATGTTGAATCTCGAACGTCCAGGCAGCCACAACACTTCACCCACATTCCTCTTGGCCAAGGCATCCACTACACCTAACTAAATAATTGGTAAGAAGCAGTCCAATTTCATAATTCAATCCCCTACTACCCAGATTTCATCACATACTCACTGTGAGCTCAGTAAATCTATTATGAAATCCATCGAGATGTCCTCCTATTACCAGTCTAGGTAATATAGATGCTGAAAAAAATTAATAAAACACAGTGCTCAGCCTTCACCTACTGGCACAGTAAGAACATATCCACAGTCTCCTCAATTGGAAACATCATTTTGGGCCACCAAAATTACATCCTCAAGCCACAATAAATCTTGTAAACATCTGGGTGAATAGATAAATGAGATATATGATACTCAAAAATGAAATTCTCATGCATTTCCACTATAAAAAACAACCTTACATGGAATAACATCTGATTTAGACCATCCTCTAACTATACCTATGAAGCATCTCCATGGTCAATGTGATTATGCATATCTTATTTCTCTATGTCTCCTCACTACGACTCCTCCAACTACAACATCAGAGATGAGTGTACTATCATTTGAATCATAAATCCTTTACCACCATTCATTCATGCTTCTAGGTGTTAGGTGGAAAAATACTCCTTGACCTTCCAGCTGTTTGTAGATTCCAGTACAACCTTCTTCTATTACATCTAGCTGAAAGCATCAACGATTACATTCCACTTTCATGATGTCTCAGAGATATCAAAATTGAAATCCTGGATAAACCCTATCGACCTCCAGTATCATAATTTTTTTTGTCACTAGGAATATCTATACCTCAATCCCATATGATCCACGAAGACAACAATGTGTTCCCCAATGTTGTAATGTTTCCAAAACATCTATAGAACATGACCAAAAATTGCTCCTGATTATGGGTGGCATAGTTACCTTAATAGGGACATAACTACCTAGACCCAAAAGCGATGAATCCACATTATTTCATTAGTATTCATCCATTTATTAGATGGGGATCAGTACAAAACACCTTGTAATCACCCCAACTTCTTCAAACTGCACCACTAGAGCACTGGACGAATTCCCCTTTAGGTAGATGAATGCTTCCTTACACTATTCACTCTACTCAATGACCTGATGATTCCTTGTCAAGGTTGTCAATAGAGTTTCCACATTAGGGAAATTGGATATAAAACTCAGATAGTAGCCTATGAATCCATGAAATCTTCGATCCTGTACCAAAATAATTAATGATTTGTAAAGACCCGTAAAATTCAAGGGAAATTTTTTCTTAATTTTCTTTGGTATTTCACAAGAATGTGGTTTCTGACGGAACTTGATTCTAAGGCCCGGTGTGACCGGAATTTCTATATGATGTTTAGCTCGGGTACGTTCAGTGAACGAACAAGCAGATTTTTCTATCTTTTGAACCGGTGCTCGGAATCGAATTCTGAAGGCACCGATGGATTCGCAGCGCCAATAATAGCATAGGAACACCTTTTTCGGAGTTGCGTTTACACGGGAGAAGTTGTTAAATATTTTGGAAGTTAAAATAAAATTTGAGCTACAAATTTTATTTTCTCTAAGTGGTTAACCTTTGGGTGGAAGTTGGGTAACCACCCAAGTGTGGTTATGAGGGAGGTGGGGCCCACACAAACCCCACCCCTTCATCTTCCCTAACCTTCCATAACCCTCTATTTATTAAGACAACTTGTGTTAACTAATTGAGTGGATTAATTCATTTTTTTTATTTTCAAACATAAGTAATGAAAATAAAATAAGTGAAGGACTTATTTTATTTTTGGGGTTGGATTTGTTGAATTGAGAGGATTTTGGAGAAAAGCTTAGTGGCTTGAAGATCTTCTTCTTCTTCAACGAAGAACGCGAAGAACGCGATGAACGCTGACCTCCGACGAAGTTAGAAAAGAATGCTGGATCCTCGGAGATCGACGACGCGACACCGACGAATCTTTTCTCCTTCCATGATGCCTTCTTCCGTGACGGTTATTTCCGCGATGAACCCTCTCTCATCAAATTCGACGAGGTAGGGGATTTATACATTTATATTCGTGAATTTCTTCCGTCATCTTTCCTTGTACAAATGGACCACTTTTTATCAGTTAATGGGAGGGGGCTAGACCGCACAAACACGGCCGACCCTCCACCCCTTTTTCTCCTTCCTACCTTGTGGTGGAATGGAACAAGGATAGCGCGGTGCCATCGCACTGCGCATGGTAATGCGGCAAGGAATGCGCGGCGCCGTCGCACCGCGCCAGAGAACCCCGAAGGCACCACGGCCCGAGCGGGGCCGCGGCGGAGGGGCACGACGCCATCACACCACGCCAGACGAATCAAAGTTGTGGATTAGGCCACAACGGAGTAGGGATCGGCGGCCGATTCCGAGCATCCGGCGTCAGAGCAGGGGGAACGACAAGCGCCGGTCTCGTGGCGGCAACAGCCGGCCGGCCGGAGTGGGCCAGCCGGTCAGTGGAGGAGTCGGGGGTTACGACCCCCGGCTGGCTGGACAAGCAGCGACCCCCCACATGGGGGCCGCAGTTATGAAACATGGAGGCAGCACCCCCCCATACGCTCGGCCGAAACGGCCGAGCCACCTGGCTAGCGCCAGCGCGCCGGGCCGGCTACCCAGGATTCCGCGCCAACCTGGCAGGGCCGCCCTAGCCGGGCCGGACCACGCCCAAGCAGGCCGGACCCGATTCAGGATGGGTCGAACCGGTTCGGGCCGACCCAAAGGGTATCGGGCCGGGTCGGACTGGGCCCGAACCCCCAAATACCGGACCCCTCACAGTCTTTTGCCCATAACTTGGGCTGCAGACCTCTGATCGACACACTGCCAGCTACGATGCGATCCTTTGATCGAGACAGACATTTTGGTATATCGCACTTAATGTTTCGGAGGAAATTGGGTTCGGCTGGGTTGGTTCGTACAGGAAACCAACCGGGCCCTCAGAGCAGAAACACTTATAACTTGATCTTCGGACGTCCGATTGACGTGCCGTCAACTTTTATGGATTCCTATTAGTGAGACAGACCTTTTGTCTTACTCCGCTCGATGTGTGGACGCAGTAGGAGAATGGTCAGGTTAGTTTTGACTTAAAAACCAACCGGGCCCCTAGAACGAAAAAGATAATGACTCTCAGACTGGGCGTCCGATGGACGCGCCGTCTGTGACGTTGAGTTCCTGTTGACGATACAGAACTTTTGGATACATCAACTCCGGACTATGTGTCAGTTGATGTATCAGCCCCTCGGCTCGTGGAGCCGACCCTCCTGAACGAGCTTGCTGTGTGCGGGAACCCTAGAGTTGGCTGTGATTACGACGATGATGACGACTGTAAAGAAATCCTCCGTGGATTCGACGACGACAACTATAACACTCAGTGATCCTACGTGGAGTAGTGCTACCGAACCAGTGTGGTTCATATCCTATGTGGGTTAGCGCTCATCAGTCCTGTGTGGACTAGCGCCTACAGATCCGGTGTGGGTCTGATCCTGTGTGATTCATTATGGAGGTTAGTTACCTATCGATCCTTTGTGGGCCATTGTGGGGGTTAGTACCTCTCGATCCTGTGTGGGTTCAACGGCTTAGAAGAATCATTGGCTACATATGATCATCTCTATCGTCGTACGAAGAAGTATACATCCCTGAGCTGAATCTTGATTTTCTTTTCTATGTGGATTGTGTTGTGATTTCCTGTGTGGCCTGTGTTGTACTTGAGCTCGGATGTTGGAGCCGAACGAGAATTAATGACTTAGGTATATGTATGGGAATATACCTAAGTAGTGTCGGATGTTACTTCGTGATTGTATCTTTCCTTTGTTGATTCTGGGAGACCTTCGGGGGTCTTGGGGTCCCTACTTAGTAGCCTATACTCACCCCTGCACGGGCTATGCCTGCACTACATTGTGTTGGTTGCAGACGACGGACAACGCTGATCGTGGTTGAGGCACGAGGAGCAGGTCGGTACCCGGAGGTGGACCAATGGGTGGGGCGTACTCGGAGCGGACGACTGGACCTGAGGAGCTGTGGAGGCTATCTGTACCCACCCTTCAGGTGGGACTTCCAGTGGACGGCTCGAGGCTACGACATTACTTTTCAGTTGTTGTACTCCCTTTTTCACTTGTACTTTACTTTCAGTTTGGGTTTGTATTCTGGCCCACTTACTTTTCCACACATACTGTTGTACCCAGTTTTTACTTAGTGTTTACTTCTGCTTGAATGCTCTGTGGTGTTTGTTTACTTTACAAGGGAAATGCCTTACCTTTTTACCGAGAATTACGCCTTGGTGCTAGTCGCCAGCCCCTGGCCTTTGGGAGGCGGGCTTGGGGTAGTCACGACACGGGCCCCAAGGAAGGGTCGTGACAAATTGGTATCAGAGGAGTTCAGTTCTACCGCAGAACTCAGGACTCTAATATTTTTCTTTTTGAAGAAACAGTGTTAAGAGTATTGAGTGTGGTTATCAGTCCAGGGAGTCCAGTGTTGGTGCGGCGGCCGACGTATCTGTACACCAGGACCCTGACTTCTGATTTCCGACTTAATGCATGAAAACATTGATTACATGTGTGTTTCAAGTTTTCTTTGTGATTACATTGTGTCAGCACACCAGGTATACTGTTTGACCATGGCACACCTGTTTCTTTTCAGGATGGCCCCACGACGGCAGCCAGCTAGGGTTCCGAGCGTTGTACGTGACGACAGCCCACCGAGCAGCGAGGCCTCAGTATAGGGCCCTATGACAGCAGAGGCACCAACCATACCTCTACCCACTGAGCCACCGATGCTAACAGCCCCAACCGCTGACGATGCATGTCGCCTTAGTGTACTGCACGAGTTTCAGCGTCAGTGACCACCCGGGTTCCGTGGGGAGACGGACCCTCAAGCATCCGAGGATTGGCTTGAGGCTGTTGTATGAGTTTTCAGGTTAGTGAGGACACCAGCAGACCTCATGGTGATCCTTGTAGCGAGCCTCCTGCACGCGGTAGCAGGAAGATGGTGGAGCTTGATGCTCCAGGTGCACAACGAGGAATCACTCCTCTGTACAGACTTTGAGAGCCTCTTCCGCTTGGAGTTCGTCCCATCCACCCTCCGTGCGGTGCGAATCTAGGAGCTTCTACAGCTACGGCAGTGAAGCATGACGGTTGCCTAGTACTCAACGAGATTTACAGATCTCTCATGCTATTCGACGTGCATTCACCTACTTGGGGAGGATACAGAGCAGATAACCACTTTCTAGATATCCTTTATGGATAGAGATGGTGCAGCCTTCCTTCAGTCACTCACAGTCACTCCTCCACTACTGCAGTGGGTCAGAGAGGCACAAAGTGGGGACGCCGACTGTGAGACGTGGCGTGCACAGATATCCTCAGGGTAGACACCTGATGGTTTCTCTGTAGGTGGGGAGCACGCCTTTTTTTTTTCAGAGGATGTACCTTGGTACCAGTTTCTTTATGGGAGGAGGTGCTGAGAGAGTTTCACACTTCCCCTTTTGCAGTACATCCTGGAGTGGCTAAGATGTAATAGGATCTCAGACGACAGCACTGGTGGCTAGGCATGAAGAAGGCTGTGACAGAGTTCGTTTCTCGATGCCTCACCTGCCAGCAGGTGAAGGCAGAGCACCAGGTACCAGCAGGCTTGGTACAGCACTTGGAGGTCCCAGAGTGGAAGTGGGATGACATATCTACGGACTTTGTGACTGGACATCCATGCACATCCAGAGGTCACGACTCCATTTGGTTTATTGTCGACCAACTCACCAAGTTGGATCACTTTTTACCCATCAGAGAGCAGGGATCAGTGGAGATCTTGGGATGTTTCTATGTTCAGGAGATTGTACGGCTTCGTGGTGTGCCATCATCCATCATCTCCGATCGAGATGCTCGCTTTACTTTCCGGCATTGGAAGGGGTTTCAGGAGGCATTCGGGATGCAGTTACGTCTGAGCACCGCCTTTCACCCCCAGACAGATGGTCAGACGGAGAGGACCATTCAGAGTCTCGAGGACATGCTCTGCGCATGTGTCCTCGACTTTGGTCGCAGCTGGGAGGACCACCTACCCTTGGTGGAGTTTGCATTCAACAACGGCTACCTCTCCACCATCGGGATGGAACCTTACGAGATGTTGTACGACCGACCTTTCATATCTCCTCTGTGCTGGAAAGACCCTGTGGAGTCAGCACTTGTGAGACCGGAGATGGTCCAGGCCACGACGGAGAAGGTCTAAGTCATCCAGGAGCAGATGAGGACAGCTCAGAGCTGGCAGAAGTCTTATGCTGACAGGAGGCGGAGGCCACTGGAGTTCGATGATGGCGACCACGTCTTCTTGCGGGTCTCACCTCGACAGGGATTGCAAAGATTTGGATGAGGCATCAAGTTGTCTCCCCACTTCATCGGACCATTCCAGGTCCTCATCAGGATTGGCGAGGTGGCCTATCGCCTGGCTCTACCACCTCAGTTGCACTGGGTGCACGACGTTTTTCACGTATCCTAGCTTAGGAGATACGTGCACGACCCGACGCATATCATTGACCATGGGGAGCTGGACATTGATGATGTGGAGACTTTTGTGGAGGTCCCGGTGGAGATCAAGGATCGACAGGAGTGGGTCCTTTGTGGACGGTCGATTCCTCTAGTGAGCATCAGATGGTAGCACGAGAACCTCCAGGAGAGCACTTGGGAGCGGGAGGCTCAGATGCGTGCACAGTACCCACATTTGTTCCCCTAGTTTTGATGTATCTTTATTGGGACGTAAAGCCCTGAGGTGGGAGTAATTTAAAGACCAATAAAATTCAAGGGAACTTTTTTCTTAATTTTCTTTGAGATTTTACTAGAACACAGTTTCTGACGGCACTTGATTCCGAGGCCGGGTGTGACCGGAATTTCTATCCAAAGTTTAGCTCGGGTACGTTCAGTGAACGAATGAGAGGGGTTTTTTATAATTTTAACCGGTACTCGGAATCAAATTATGAAGGCACCAATGGATTCGCAGTGTTGGTAATATCTTAGGAACCCTTTTTCCAGAGTTGCGTTTACACGGAAGAAGTTGTTAAAAATTGTGGAAGTTCAAATAAAATTTGAGCTACAAATTTTATTTTATCTAAGTGGTTAACCATTGGGTGGAAGTTGGGTAACCACCAAAGTGTTGTTATGAGGGAGGTGGGGCCCACATGAACCCCACCCCTTCATCTTCCTTAACCTACCATAACCCTCCATTTATTAAGACAACTTGAGTTAATTAATTGAGTGGATTAATTCATTTTTTTTTTGAATTTCAAACTTAAGTCATGAAAATAATATAAGTTAAGGACTTATTTTATTTTTGGGGTTGGACTCGTTGCGTTGAGAGGATTTTGGAGAAAATCTAAGGGGCTTGACTATCTTCTTATTATTCAACGAAGAACGCGATGAATGCGAAGAATGCCCACATCTGACAAAGGTCGACAAGAACACCGGATCCTCGGAGATCGATGACGTGACACCGACGAATCTTTTCTCATTCCACGATGCCTTCTTCCGTGATGGTTATTTCCGTGTCAACCCTTGCTCAACAAATTCGACAAGGTATTGGATTTATGCATTTATATTCATGAATTTCTTCCGTCATATTTCCTCGTACAAATGGACCGCTTGTTATTAGTTAACGGGAGGGGGCCAGACCGCACAAACACGGCTGAAACTCCTCCCCTTTTTCTCTTGTCTACCTTCTGGTGCAATGGAATGAGGAAGGCATGGTTCTGTCGCACCACGTGGGTTCATGAAGAAAGGAATGTGCGGTGCCATCGCGCCGCGTAGGAGAACCCCGAAGGCACTGATTCCGGAGTGGGGCCGCCGCGGAGGGCTGTAGTGCCATCGCACTACGCCAGACGAATCAGTGCTGTGGCTTAGGCCGCGGAGGAGCAGGGACCAGCGGTCAGTTCTGGGCCGCCGTCGTCGGAGCAGGGGGACCGGCCAGCGCCAGTCCCGTGGTGGCAACAACCGGCCGGTCAGTGGAGGAGCCGGGGGTTATGACCCCTGGCTGGCCGGACAAGCAGCGACCCCCCACATGGGGGTCGCGGTTACGAAACAGGGGGGCAACGCCCCCCCCATCGGCTCGGCCGAAACGGCCGAGCCACCTGGATAGCACCAGCGCGGCAGCCCAGGCCGTGCCCAAGTGGGCCAGACTCGGACCCGGGACGGGTCCACCCGGTTCGGGCCGACCCAGAGGGTATTGGGCCAGGTCAGACCGTGCCCAAACCCCCTAATACTGGACCCCTCACGGTCTTTTTCCCATAACGTGGGCTGTGGACCTCCGATCGACGCACTGCTAGCTGCGATGTGTTCCTTGGATTGAGACGGACGTTTCGGTATATCACACTCATGGTTTAAGAGGACTTTGGGTTCGGCTGGGTTGGTTCGTACATGAAACAAACCAGGCCCTCGGAGTGGAAACGCTTATAACTTGAGCTCCGGACGTCTGATTGACGTGCCGTCGACTTTTATGGATTTTTCTTATTGAGAAGGACCTTTTGGCTTACTCCGCTCGAGTTTTTGACGATGTTAGAGTACGTTTGGGATGGTTTTGACTTGAAAACCCACCGGGCCCCTGGAACGAAAAGGCCAATAACTCTCAGACCGAGCGTCCGATTGACGCGTCGTCTATGACGTTGAGTTCCTGTTGATGATACAGAACTTTTGGATACATAAACTCCGGACTATGTGTTAGTTGATGTATCAGCCGCTCAGCTCGTGGAGCGAACCCTCCCGAACGAGCTTGCTGTGTGCGGGAACCCAAGAGCTGGCTGCGAATGCGACGACGATGACGACTGTACAGAAATCCTCCGTGGATTCAACAACGAAGACTAGAACACTCAGCGATCCTACGTGGATCTGTGTAACCAATCCTATGTGGGTCAGATCCTGTGTGGGTCAGTGCTTAGCGGTCCTGTGTGGGCTAGAGCCTACAGATCCTGTGTGGGTCTGATCATGTGTGGGTCATTGCGGGGGTTAGTTACCAATCGATCCTTTGCGGGTCATTGCGGGGGTTAGTACCTATCGATCCTATTTGGGTCCGACGGCTTAGATAAATCAGTGGCTACATCTGATCATCTCTATCTTCTTACGAAGAAGTATACCTATGTGAGCTGAATCTTGTTTTGTTTTCCTATGTGGATTGTGTTGTAATTTCCTGTGTGGACTGGGTTGTACATGAGCTCGGATGTTGGAGCCGAACGAGAATTAATGACTTAGGTATATGTATGGGCATATACCTAAGTAGTGTCGGATGTTACTTCGTGATTGTATCTTTCCTTTGTGGATTCTGGGAGACCTTCGGGGCACTCGGGGTCCCTAATGAGTAGCTTATACTCACCCCTGCACGGGCTATGCCTGCATACATTGTGTTGTTTGCAGATGAGGGACAATGCTGATCGTGGTTGAGGCACGAGGAGTAGGTCGATACCCGGAGGTGGACCACTGGGTGGGGCGTACTCAGAGTGGACGGTTGGACCCAAGGAGCTGTGGAGGCTATCTGTACCCACCTTTCAGGTGGGACTTCCAGTGGACGGCTCGAGGCTACGATTTTACTTTTCAGTTGTTGTACTCCATTTTTCAGTTGTACTTTACTTTCAGTTTGGGTTTGTATTCTGGCCCACTTAATTTTCCACACATACTGTTGTACCCAGTTTTTACTTTGTGTTTACTTCTTCTTGCTTGCCCTGTGGTGTTTGTTTACTTTACGAAGGCAATGCCTTCCCTTTTTATCGGGAATTACTCCTTGGTGCTAGTCGCCAGCCCTTGGCCTATGGAAGGAGGGCGTGGGGTAGTCACAACATGGGCCCTGAGGACGGGTCGTGACATGATTCATATGAAACAGCCTCTTCAACCTTTAATGGTTCAACTTCCACACCATAATGTGACACCAAAATGTATTTGGAAGTGATCCTCTCATGTAAAAAAACATTACATGGTCAAATTTCTGTAGAGTTCTTGGCATCAAAGAACCTGTGGGATGGTCCTTAGATGCTCGTCACAGACATCCTTTTGCCTTGAGTAGATCAAGATGTCGTCGCTTAATACTATGATGAAATGGTACAAGAACTCTTGAAAAAAAGAGTTCATAAGTCCCATTAAAATTAATTGTTCTTTCGTAACATCAAATTGCATAACTAGGAACATGTAGTGCCCATACTAGAACCTGAGAGTATTCTTCAGAATATCACACTTTCACTATCAATTGATTATATATAAGACTCATATCGATCATAGAAAAAAACATCCTCCTCTATGTTGGTAAAAAATTATCACCTGTCCCTAGAAGAGGATTATAGTTCATTACCATCAAAAGATTCAACATTAAGTAGTCTATGAAAAATCTGAAACCACCATCTGAATTATTCACAAAAAAATACTAGTGAACCCCATGGTTGAACACTGTAATATATAAATCCCTAAATCATCATGTCATATATCTAAATCATAAACTCTCATAACTCATAAGGTTCCATCTGGTAAAGATCCATCATATCCAGACTAGCATTAGGATGTAAGACTATGAAGAACTCAATCTCACATCGAGTGGGTAGAGTTACAACCTCCTCATGATTGAAATAAAATAATTCCCCAATATCTCTGGGATTCCCCACTATCTCAGAATCCATCATTTCTACTGACATCTCAGCCATCATGGAAAGAATAGGTTCTTCACGCCAACTTCCCACCTGACAGCTCTGATCCTCAATGAAAACCACACGATGTTCATATACATCTAAATACATGACAGTATTCATGAATATTTATATGAAAACATGTATAGAATAAAACTATTCAATGTACATGATGATATTATACAATTTCATCTGTAGAAATATGGCATCCCCATGAGAATTATTCACCCCCATCATCAATCTACATCCCAAAAACTCATCAAACAAGCCGGTATAACCTATTATTTCCCTACTGAACTCCATGGAAACTTAATGTCTCTCTATATAGAGTTCTAGAACATGGGATAGACTGGGAGAAACAAGTGAGGGAGAAGCTTCTGAATCAAAAAATCACAAGAAAGGGTACTAAACCATTTGATCATACGTCAAGTGATCTCTGGACCTGCTAAGACTGCTACCTCTATGGTGTGAAACTAACCACAAATAGCTCCTATGCCCCTATGCATATAATAGACTCCCTAACCATGATCTGGTGGAGGATCCTGAGGAAGAAACATTGGTCGGCCTCCACCTTCCACATCACTACTCTCTGGAGGAGGATAAAGTTGTTCTTATAGCTGAAACGACATTGAAATCAACTAATACTGAGAAAAGAACTAATTCTGCCCACCTCATCCATACTAAGATTGAACATCCATTGGGAACTGACTCTGAGGGAGGCCATTGTCTCTATAAGAGAAACACCTTGGTCTCAAGTTCATGGGAAAAGCACAAGGACCTCGAAGTCGAAACATGAACTACCGAGGTCGGCTCCCTAATGGTCGAAACCTTGAATACCAAGGAGCCTAAGACATTCTACTTGTAACCATTCCCTTTAAAGAACTCAACTGGATCCCCTCTTGAGGAAGAAACCTTCATGATTTTTTTTCTGAACTATCTGTTCCTTCTTATGGACCACCATTCACATCGACAAGGTGAAGGGAGTAACTGTGTACTGGTGAGATGGAAAATGTGACTCCTATGGAATTCTCACGTGAGACTCCTCATCCAGAGTGAGATGTAGAGAAAAATGTAAGAGATACATGAAAATGAGCCCTTTCTCATATACCTACATACTCTCCTACAAAAGGGAGTGTAAATCCTGTTTATTATTTTCCTTCATGGAAGATGAATGTAATTATTCGCGGATATCCATCTCAAAGTCAGCTCAAAAAACATTATCCTCCTTCTATTGTCCCATGTATAGAATCCCCCACTAATGCATGGCTACCCACATATGGCTCCCTACCAATGGAACCTAGTACTCCGTTGTAGCCTAGATCAAAATAAAAGTGTTCATAATCTCCATGAGTCAACTCCCAGTCTCTATATCTAAAACGCTACCCTCGTACAATCCAAGATCATACTGTAAGAAAGTACAATAAGTTTTATCCAACTGATTATCCTCCTATACTTTATTAACCCTCCATCAATCTATCAGGTTTCCTACTAGACCTCCACTTCATTCACTATGGGAGGACAAAGATCGGGTTCTATAAGTGAAAAGGTATACATTGAATTCTAAATCCCATGTAGTATGTAATTTTATTTATGATTTATTTAAATTTATGTAACTCATTTTTAACCATTTTATATTTAAAAAAATGTCCAAATTTAAATAGGGACAAGATTCATTATTTTACTTTTACATTTCCTAGGGTCTCTACCCTGCAAATTCTGTATCCTCACTTGGAGATTTAGTAAGCTCAGAGTCCCTACATCAGATCATAGGAGCTCATAAAATGTTGTGTACTAGATAGTATTTCTTGGAATATGTCACATACAAAGGTCACCTATAAATGTATCCCTTCCATTCCATGTAATACTAACTATTCCTAACTCCAACGTCAATCTAATCTGTCAACCATCACATATAATACTATTCTGACATGACCCCCTTCTTCCAAAGATGCCCCTTCTGAGCTGGGAATGATGGAAGAGAGAAAATAACCCCTTAGTCCCACCTCTATTAGGACCTGTGGTGCAGACCATCCCCAAGCATATACACATCTCACAAAATGGGAGTCATTTTCATTTTTATAGAAACCATATTGGGATATAAGATGTATAAACCAAAAAACCACTCCAAGACATAAATAAATGAAATAAAAAATCCATCCCACATCTACATTTTGAAAAAATAACTACTACAAATACAATAAACACATAATTACGTACCAAAATACAATGCTACGTTTCAACATGGAAACTATACCCTTGTCTGAGCTAGTAAAGTCCAACGTGGTCTATGTAATCATCCACGAAACCTGAATGTAGTTTCTATACATTGGGTGAGCATAGATATATAGTTATAAGGAAATACAAGGTCTCCTATGCACATGTGGGAGAAGAATATTTATTCCCCTAAGAAAGAATAGTATAATCCAATAGCTCCTAACTAGTTAGATTATCCATCCCCACCTAAGCAAGGAAAAATCCCAAAAATTCACATTTTATATAAGGTAATGTAATAATCACCTTTATGTTTAGGTACGTCTCACTACATTCCACTAGTTAACTTCTCATACCTTAAGGGGAAACATCCTAGAGCTTCTATGATTTTCCACAAGCCCCATGTAACAATTCGCATGCACACACCTGATCCTCAGAGTTATTCATTCACCTTGGGAATACGAACCTCACCATATACTACGTGCACAGTCTTGGGAAAAAACCATACCACATCCCACTCACAGACACTTGGTCCACAACCATAACACATCATGAAGACATCTAGGAGGCACACTAGTTCTCATCCTGCAGACTCCTTGGAAATCATACCACACCTGCAGAAATCTGGGCCACACAACCGCACCACAACCTTTTCGTTGAATCTTGGGCTACCATTTCCTAGAAGAGTGACCATGTAAGAGACAATAACAAACCACATATCCTCTTAACAATATGTTGGGAAAATTCACCCTCCCCCGTGATAATGGGGGTTTGGGGAACATTGTTCTCAACTAGGGTGTAATGCATATTGGAAATCTATGGAATGTACAATAATATATATTTAGTATAAAAAAATCAATCCCAACCTAGGAGTTCCTCCCAAACAAACAAAAATTACATATAACCTCCTTTGATCTAACCAATAAATGTATTTATCAACACCATCAATCATCACATCATATGTTGATAAATGAATGATTGTTCAAAATAATACTCAAATCAACCATACACCCCGATAACTCATTTAACAAATTATAATTCTTTAGTGAGATATCCATTTGTTCACTCCATCCCAACCTTAGCAACTACTAACAAAATAAGGCAACAAGAAACACAATATAAATGATGAAGAAGGAAAAAAGACCTCAATAAGGAAACTCACTTCATATTTCCACTACATTCCACAACACTACCAACTACATCCTTGGTCATCTTCAATTTCATTCTTCCTAATCCATTCTCTCAACAAACAAACCCCAAACTCATAGTCATACTTTGAAACAAATATAATAATATAAAAAACCTAATTACCAAACTCTATAACAACACCACACCCACTACATTTATTAACATAATCATAGAACAACCTGAACATGTATCCCTACAGCTCAAAAACTTCCCATCTTTTAATAGTCATTCAATATCTCTACTTGAGTTTCCATTACACCACCAGCACCACCCCACCTTATAGCTATGCCCTCAACCCCAGCACAACACAACTAGAAAAGGTACAAGTTAGAACAAAACAACATACAACTTAAAGCCACACAAAAAAATTCATGAGGTTTGTATATTAATCCAACACACATTCTTTAATTCCAGTTTGATAATTTAGGATTTATCAAAATAAAAGTTCAATCCTATGGGATCAATTTGATTAACCCGATATTATAATTTAATCAATTTAACACACACACACACACATATATATATATATTCCTTAAACACATTATCAATAACACTCCCTCACATGGAATCCCGAGTTCACAAAGAAATTCCACCAAATTCCATGATTTATAGTATACATATTTCCCATAAAAATGGAAATTTTAATAAACAATGAAACTGAATAATGATTCACTTTTCCCCATCCCATGTTTACTAGTTTAAATCTGATTAAATTATCTTTATTAAAATTGGATTCAAATACCATCACATGGGAAACATTCAAACACCCACCCCTGCATGATACACAAAAAAGAATGATAAAGGTTTCACAACCTCAACAAACATATGATCAACACATCCTCCTTGTGGCAAACATGGGGTGCACTAGGCTCTAGGGAAATGTGACCCAAGGGTGAAAAAAGACGCATGATTCCTCAGGTAAAAGTGGTTTTGGGGATTCTTGGTAGAAATAGAAAATTAAAACCCACCAAGGGATAAGGTATATCAGATTTAGAAAGGTCATATCCATTTTCAAAAGAAAAAACTTTTTCAAAAGCCATTAAAGTGGGATCATGATCAATACCACATGTTTTGACTTTGTAAAACAATCCCAAGAATTACATATTTAAATATATATTCCATTCCCTTGAAATGAGTTAAATATTAGATAAACATGGTATTGAAATCAATTTATGTCAATGAAAATGACAAAGGGATGTACCTATAAAAATTGGGAAAACTGGAAATTTATAACGTATGTAAATGACACACAATCGTCTGAGTCACAATCACAAGTCACAGGTGGATGACTCACTGCTAGACTAGTCTCTGGTGTGAGCTACTGATTAAGATTAACCATTAGGTGAGTCACCATTAAATTAGTCATTAATTGGTGAGGTACCATTTAGTGAGCCACAGTTCAGTGAGTCATAGTTCGTTGATTCCCCATTTAGGGAGTCAGTGTTGCGACTCACCATTGCGACCCACCGACAGTGACTCACTTTCATCGAGTCTCCTTTTCGAGTCACTGACATGACACAAAATAGTGATGACCTACCATCACCACCTACATGTGGATGACTAACCAACATGTGATATATTATTGGAAGAACTGAAATTTTTACAATCTCTTGATGTGACCTTCCGTGACCTCCCAAAACACATCAAACAACAGATATCTGCATGGCAAAGAACTGAGGAGGTCTGTTCCATTACAAAAACTACCCTTATATTCTTCTTGTTCATGTCAATTTTGAATTATTTTTATGTATAATGGATTTATTATAAGTTAATTTTTTAATAAATTCCATGTGATTCCATCCATTATGAAAGGAAACCCCTGGTTAATAATCATTGATCCAATTTGAGCATTCATGATTTAAAAAACAATGTAAAAATACCGTATAAAACTCAATTAAAAATTATATAGGTTATGGTCTCCCCAAATGACCAACACTCTTGTAATGAAGAGGAGATCTAAAAAGGTGATTTGATATGAGATAACCACCTTAACCAATCAAATTCATTTTACTTATACTTTTTCCAGAAATACACATATTGTTTTTGACATAAATTAACAATTATAGTTTCCTCCATGTACATAAATGTTACTTTTATTTTTAATAAACAACTATCAATCCCCTTTCCCAAAAAATAGGCAGTGAAAATATCCATTTTGTATACGTATGGAATACATTATCTTTATAGAATTACAATTAATTTTACATCACCATATATTATTGATGTGTATTAAGACTAGATTAAATATTTTACATAATATGTATGACATAATTATTAATTTTTAATGATAATATCATTTAATCTTTATTACATTCTAATATTTTGGAAAATGATATTGTTTATTGTGCATAAATAGGGACTAGAACTTCAATGATGTGATGTGATATACATTTCATTTACTATTTACCTAGATGGTAATGATTATAGATCTAATAAAACTAAATTCTATATATTATATAATAATTATTCTAGATAATTTTATCATTATTTAACTTTCATTCATTCCATCCAGCTTTAATTGAGAACTGATTTCATGCATACAAAAAACCTAAAATCTCCACTAATTGTGTCATTAATTTACCAACATTTACCGTTGATTTATGACTCTAAATATATAACTGATTAATATATTTAATATTTATATTAGTAATAACATTTCAGATATGATGAAACCTTGATAATATTACATGGTCTAAAACTACCAATCCAAGACCCCCATGATAAAGGAAGTAGTTACCAACCAAAAGAATAATATTAAATAAATTGTAAACAATTTGGTGTTCAATTGATATAATTAATTCACACATATATATATATATGTATATATGTATAGATTTGGAATATACATTATATAAATATATATCTACAATATAAGTGTTTTGAACACATAATAATCATGGAAATCATCAGGAATGGGTTTTATGATAATATAGAATTTCTTTAGAGATTATTTATCATCATGTATCCAATACTTAAATATTTTGATATACCTATCCTAAAGAACATTCATGGTTTTACCAACTGATTATTTATTTATAATATATTTTCCCTTTCATTTTCCTTCCTTTATGTACTCATGATTCTTGAAGAATATTTTTATTTTTATATTAATATTATTTCTCTTTTAAGTCTAATATAATTTTTATTCCATATCCTTTCTTTCTAGATATTCCCTTAAAAATATAATAATTCAATGAAATACATATTTTTAGATGAGAATTTATTTTTAAAATTTGGATAAAAATAAATATCCTTATTTTTGTATAAATGAGGTGCTTTATCACTATTCAAAATATTGTGAAATGAATGTTTTCTTTGAAAAATGTTTTAATAGAAGGAATTTCCCACAATCCCAAGTTCAGAATTTTTTCAAGTTATTTTCATGCTAATTTTCAATGAAGTTCTCTTTTATAATACTTAGGGAAAGCAATGTTCTAAATAACTTATTTAAATGTGAAATTGAATTTTAATCCAAAAATATTCCATTGATTATTTCAAAGGATTTTGTTATCTAAAATTAAAATCATTGAGTTCACATTAGATTTAGAGGGCATATAATTCAATTATACAATAATTTTTCATTATATTAATGGTTTTTGAAAATAATGATAAAATATTCGAGAAACAAATTTATTTTCCATGGGTTATTCCATGATGAAATTTTTATGAAGCCTATTTCCTTTTCATGGGATAACATTTTTTAATGTTTTATGGTCTTCTGTAACACAAAAGCCTGGTTTTAATTTTTTTATTGATGGCCTAGGATGTCTATTTCCATCTAATGAATTAGGTAAACATGGATATGACAAGAGATAAAATTCAATAGGATGGGGAATTAACCCAATTAAATGGTGATCAATCTAAATTGAATAACATCATAGTGATCCATGACTTGTACAACAGTATGTGGAGTAAAACTAATACAATATAATAGTCTTATATATGTTCCTTGAATAAATTGTAAATGATTATATATACTTATGTGTATACCACAAACTTCTATATTCTGTCAATATTATGTCATCAAGGATAATGTTTGCTGATTCCATTAGGATTTGTGTCTTATGAAAATCCAATTATTATATAGTAATTCATTATTATGATCCACTGTTTGTTGGGTATGGTCTTCAAGTTATATTCTCAAGGTTTCATCCACTTGTGAATATGTTTTGTTAATATATCCATTTTCAGGTACTAAGTTTCTCCAGCCACATTTTATTTTGTTTCTTCCCACTAGGTTATCAAGAATGGTATAAATAATTATATGTCTATATTGAGTGATATTTGGATTTAACTTAGTTCTAAATGAGACTTTTAATATTTGAAATAATTTATTATGTATACTTCATTCCAAATAAAATAGAACTATTTGATTATTGCATACTTCATTATGTTATGTAATGAATATTTATCCAAAAATATTTAATACCTATTTATGAAATACTTGAGATGTTATTATGATATTATGTAAGTTTACAACATTTTTTATTAGTGGAAATAGTCTATGGTTTTATTTTAAAAATTGGTATTATAATAATTTCTTGAGTCACATATGCTTTCATGTGAAGTAAATATAATAGTTTACGATAACATCATATTTTTTTAGTTTATGTTTCATAATAAGATGAAAGGAATAAATATAAATATTTAAGAAATAAGTGATGAGATTTTTTTGCATTGGGATATTTTATTGGTTTTTCCAAATAATACACTATTAGGGACTAAATAACACCTTTTGTTTGAATATAATATTATGTGATGTTAATTATGGTCTGTTGAATAGTGGGATATACATAATCACAATCATTAAAAATTTATTCAACAAAAAAAAAATATTTTCATAAATAATTATGTTAAATGGGTGTATTAGCTTTTAGGGAAGTATATAACTTTAATTTTTGATGTTTTTTAATTTCACTAAATTATAATATTATTTCCTGATTAATGATATGTCATTTTGGATATTATAGATTTAGTTGAGGTATATATAACCTTTTGGATTCACATGAATAATTTTTAATAAGAATGAAGTTAAATTTATTATGATGTTTACTAAAACTAATGATATCATATTTTTTAATAAAATAATACATAATATTGACGTTATTTATCCCATTATATTTATAAGGTTATTTATCCAATAATATAAATGGATCATTTTTTGTTACTATGGACAATTTTTTTGTTAATTGAGAATTATTATATATATTAGAAATTATCATAACATATGTAAGACAATAAATTTTGGTAAATATTTAATTGTATGAAGAATAAAAAAATATCATTTTTGGGTTATTAAATTGTTTATAGAGAATCACGATTGAAAAATTATTCTTGAATACATACCATTTGGAAGAATGATAGAATAATGCTTGAAATTGAATAAAAGGTGAAATTATACATGTCATGAATGTATAAATCCAATAATTTTTTATTGTATATTTTAAATTAATTCCTCAAGAATGTAATAATAATTACAAGACAATAAATATTTTCTTATTATATTCATTCCAAGTGACTAGTTTTTTCACACATTTGGATTTATGGTTTTTTGGTCGTTAACATTCTAATCAACATTAACATTCTCGTAAACAATGTTCTATATCAATCCCCATATTTTTTTGTAAATTTATTTACTGACATTTTTTTATATTTACATTGAAAAAATGTTATCAAATTTAGAGACCAAGTTATGTGTTATTCATGTCGAAGTCATTATTTCCCGTCACATCTTTTTAAGAGGATGTTTATGGAACAATTTTTCATAACATGTATTTAAAAAAATTAAATAATAACCCCATCATCACCACAAAAAAGATAAAATTTTGAGGATATAGTTTATTAGTTTTGGGAAGAATGTAAAAAAATGATATTTTAAGAGAAACTGTTATTGGAAAGCCTACAGAACATGTCAAACTAGGCTAAAATAACAATGAAATATTTTTATTTTAATATAAGTGTTAAAAATATTCATTAAATAGGTATTAAAGAATAGTAATAACCAAAAAATTAAATATATATATGTAATTCTAAAGAATAATAATAATTATTATTATTAAATAAGAAATAATTTTTTTGAAATGTTATATTATTAAAAAAATATAAGTTTTCTTCATAAAATAGTTTCTATTCCATTATGTTTTTGACTATTAAAATATATGTTCTCAATTTTTTTTATAATTTTTCCTTAAAAAATGTAACCATACTTTAATAATAATTTCATTATTATCTTAGATATAATTTGTAGGATTATTTGGAAATTTTCTATTTTCCAATGAATTCTAGAAGATAATGATTTAACTTGAATTTTTTTTTCATGAATTGAAAATGTAACATGTTGTTATAAAATGAATTAAAAGTAAAATTAATTATGCATTATTAATAATAAAAATAGTTTAATGGGAATAAATTTTATTTTTGGATTTTTCGTAAAAATATTTTTATTCATAAAAAACAATTTTTCTAAACATTAACATTTCCCCATGTTTATAATTATTATCGAACATTATATTATATCACTTCTATAGATTTAGTTTTTATTAATTGACACTTGATTTTAAATTATAAGGAATAAATTTGGACGATATAGCCAATTATTTTATTCATTATGAATAGTGTTCAAGTTGATATTTTTTACCTCAGTAATGGTAAATGGTTAAAATATAGTTAAAACATTTGATGAGATGCCAATATCAATACAAAAGTTAAAATATCCTAATATATGTATGTATTATTTCATTTACCTTAGTTTATCTAGTATATGGCCACATGGAAGTAGTTTTTGATTATTATTCTTATATTAATATTTTTATTAATGATTATTCACAAAATGACACTATTTTTAACATACTATCTCTATAATTATTACATACTCGTAAGAATAGGAAATGTTCAGTTTTAAATTTTTATTTGAAATATAATATACTTATTTTTTATGGAATTTTATTTAAAATATTAAAGTTTTCTCTAGACACCATGAATTCTTTTCTAATACAGATATAGAATTTTATCAATTAATAGATAAATAAAATAATGGAATTAAAAAATACTATAATTATTACATGTTTGGATTGTTGTTATGTTCTATCATAATTTTAGATAATAATTACATCATAGAAATATTTTTTATGTTTATATTGGAAAACCATTTTTCATTATTGTTTTCAATGAAAAATTATTTAAATATTGATAAAAACTGAATTAATGATTTTTTATGGTATATTTGTTTTTTAAAACTAATGCAAAAATACAAAAAACAAGAATGGGGAAAAATAAGGTGATATGTGTTATAAAATTTAATACCCAGTACATCTGGGATCTGACCTTTACTTTTATGTAATAATACAACCATTTAATATGCCGAATTTTGTGGCAGCTGTTAAGGTCAAAATGGGTTTAGTTAGGTGATAAACATAATTATAATGCTTAAAATGTCATAAAAACTCTCAAAATAAATTGGAATAATATATTTTGATAGTATATATATATTTTCCAAATCTTTGTTCTATTTTGATCATTTTTTATTGAAAATTTCATAATTATATTATAATAAGAAATTATGTCTTAGTGTGTCATTTTATCACTTATAAAATGATAAATTTTTCCCCAATTAGTCACAAAACATTGAACCATATAGATTTCATATATCCACCCATTTACCTCATAAACATCCACAGACATTGATAAGATGTTTTTATCTTATTAGAAGACATATTTAAGGGTTCTTATTAATGAATCAAAATGATGTGTATAGATTAAAAGGTAGTCCTCATTACCAACTCTTTCAAATTTTCTTCTACATCTACTTTCACTAAATATATTTACCCCATAAAAACTAATAACTCGATTTCCATAAAAATATATATATGTTATTATGAGGATGGGGAATTTATTTTCGATCTATTGTCCATAATATGAAAAATTAAAAACTTCATTGGTGCCTATATAATGCTTAACATCTCCACATAATGATGTATTTTATCATTGATAACAGCTTTATTTAGACAATGAAAAAGATGGAATTAATTATAATATGTTATAATTATGAATTAATTATTCTTGTTTATTTATAATATCATATCTAACTTTTTACCTAACAATCCATTTGAAAATGAATAATATTCTCATGCATATATGTGGACAACCACCACTACGAATTAGTTTGATCCATTTTTAATTTTATATTTACATAAGTGGTAAAAAATATATATTTAACTAATATATATTATATAAAAATGATTCAATAAATGTGACTTATTGTTTCACTTTCCATCATTCCATCTTTGGAACTATGAAATTAGTGTCCCTCCATCATAATGCCTACCATATTTAGGAATGTTGTAATTCATATAAATATCACAACCATTAATTGGTGATTATAAATATATATATGATTAATATATGGGATATTTATAACTTGATTATAATTATAGAGATGATGTAACCATGATTAAAGTATTGAGACTATAACATATGAAATGAATCAAGAATGAAAATAAGACAATTAACAAAAAGAAACAAAAAATTTAATAAGGAATTATAAATAATTGGGTGTTTAAATATTTAAATTGGACCATACATGATATTATAAATATTTTCATTAATCTATTACATGTTTATTATATATGGGGTTAATATAACATAAGAAGCATGTTGGTATTAGGTTATAAGTCTCTCATCTCAATTTTATTTCCATGATATATATTCATTATTCACCATTTTTTTCTTTTTTATGGAATAAACCCAGACCCATTAATAAGTTATATCATAAATATATTAATATTCATGGTTTCTAAGTTTATTTTGATGTTTCATTTTTTATACCATTCATGTGGGTTTTTACCTAAAATTCACTCTAACAAAACAAGTTTATTTTCAAATCTCAATAGTATAAATCATTTCTATGATTTAGTCTTCATTATAGGAATTATTTAAATTTATGTCTTAAAGTATTTATATAGTATTCTCAAGTTGAATTTTTATAAAATTATACGTTTCTATTTCATTTTCATCCTTTATGTATTCAAGATAGTAATATGATGTTCTGATGGAAAGCCAACTTAATTTTTCTACCTGGTTGGGAATATTTTTCTTCTATGTCAATATTACACATAATTTGTGTCAAAGTGTAGTTTTGTATGATTATAAATTTTTTTGGTAAATATATTTCAACCCATGTTTGAAATTTAATAAAAAATTAAAAGGATTCTTCCAATTATTTCTCAAATGAAGTCGTTTAAAATTTTACTAAAAATGTTAGTGTAATTTTTCAATCATAAATTACATGAATGTAATTTCAATAATATAGAACACTCGATTAAAATAAACATCTTTTAAGTGATTTGAAGATTATTTTTGAAAAAAATTATTCTTATATTTTTGAATTTTTTTTAATAAAATTCATTGTCTGTAGGGAATTTTCCTCAGTAATGATTTCAATGATCCTTTCATAGGAAAATAATACATCAATGGAAATAACTATTTATATTAATCTATTGGGGATATTTTTTATTTTTTACCTTATGTATTTTATTTCTTGATAGTTTATGATATGTTTCATTAGATATTATTAACATTATGTGTTCTCGTTCTTCAAATATGAAAATTATTAATTATTAATGAATAGTGATTTTGTTGTATAGGTTATTTATATGTTGAATACATTGGATATATTATGTGAGAGGTGGTTCAAACAATAATATGGTCCCTATATTCATCATTAATTCTCATGAGACAAACTTGGTACATTTTGTTTCCACGGACATAACCATTTTTATAAATTTCACTGAACGATTCCCTAACGGTATTTTTATGATGTATGTAATTATACATTCCATCATTATAAATTTTTGTCAAATATAAATATGATTATTTGAGTATTTATGATATTTTTTTATATGTTTCATGATCATGTAATTAAAATATTTTATATTTTTATTTTCATTTATTCTTTCCACATTCTTCTCAATATCGTGTTTTTGATTAAATGGAATGTGTCTTTGGGATTTTAAATTACCATTTTGATAAAACCTCATTATTTCATGACTTATTTCACAATACATAAACCTTAATAATAATTTCATCTAACAATTATTTATTTTCATTTCCTTAGCATACGAATAAATAAACATTGAATGTGTTCAAGATCAAATAATTATTTTGTATTACTATATTTTTTATTTTATCTCTAATGTAATGAATGATACAACTATTTATCATAATTAAAAATAATACTAATATATTTAGTCAATTGTGGAATGGTCACTTGTATCCAGTGAAAATGTAATAAATTATGCACTATATTTGGGATAATAGGTATGATTTTAAAAAATTCAATAATATGGAAACTATATTAAATTAAAATTTATATATTTGTAGTCCAAAATAATATATCTGACTCATAAAAATGTGTAACTAGAAAAAAAACACATGGGAATGTAATTTTCTAAACATCCATGTCCTATGAAGCTATATTAATGAGGTATAAGGGGTGGATATCTCTTATGAACCATCATGGAAACCCCCAATGTCCTCACCCTAGTCATCAAAAATATATAGTAAAATTTCCCAAACCAAATACATATACTACATGTGATTAGTATGGTTTCATCTTTTCCCTCAACCCTCATGTGTAGTAACATTTTAATTACCAAGATCTTTTAAAATAGAATCTATTTGATTTATAATGGAATATTTGTATTCTGTTAGTATTTTTTACCATATAAATGTCCCTAGATGGTCATAATTATCTAAAATGAAGTCATGTGTGAAATTAATATTTACAATGTAGACTGTGTATAATCAAAACTTTAATAATACATATCACCAAATGACATGGGTAAAAATTTATACCTAATCACCCATTAACTAAATATAAATAAAAGAATATATTATTGAATAATACAAAATTACAATAGGATTCTTCCAAACATGATTTGATATATTATCAAAATCCATGTAGAATTAAATATATACTATATGGGACCTATTTATCCTGATATATATCAAAAATAATTTTATTTTTGTGGTAGTTTACCTATATATAAAATGATATTTATTTTCATAGAAATATATATTAATTATCATCATCCTTGGGAGGCTACTCTCTCCTCGTTTTTTGGAATTGTATATGTGCTTCTGTATCATCCTTGCCTAAGTGACTACTCATATCCACTAATGAAGGAACTATATATTTATATATATACTCAACAAGGAGAACTTAAAGGCATTTTTGTCTTGTCATTGGATGGAACACACGCACACAAAGACATATACACCTAACCATATAGATATATTCACCCCTCAACTATATTGTTCCATGTTCCTCATATGTATGAAATGTATCTAATTTATGTATAATTTATCATATACCAAGCACAAGAGACTCATTTTATAACCTACATACCAATTTATGAGAAATAAAATAAGAAATCCATTGAAACACATGTGTATACACTTTCAATATCATCAAAGAATCCTCTAAAAATCATGATCATTCTAGAATATGGATATTAATGAATGAGTATATAGATACTGTATCAAATTTATGACTCATATTTATCAAAAAATAAAACACCATATTAAAATATAATAAATATATACCTTACTTATATAAAAAAATATATGTAATACCATAAAAAAATATAGGTAATACACTAACCGTGGGTTATTTATTATTAATATGTTGGTTAACTATCAACATGATCTCACTATTAGAAACAATAGTTCCATATACTAAGGGATAATGTTTGGGTGTAATATTGGAAAAAAATACTTATTAATAAAATAGTGATAAATTTATGATGTAACATTCCATAATCATGTTATCAACTAACATACAAAATAAAATATTACTCATATTTATGATTATTCAACACTTATATATATATATCAATAAAAAATGAAGATCAAGGAATAATTCACCATAATCAAATATCTAACAACAAATTTTTACAAATTAATTATAAATTATATAGTATTTAAATTTTTTAATTTAAACCCATTTTTGATGAAGTCCCACACTCTAACACATCTAATAAAACTATAGAACTTCAATTTTTTGGAAAATTATAAAGAGGTTAATAAACATAGAATATGTATATGTGAATTCATATTCCAATTAAATCTAGATATTCCACCAATCTAATTTAATATAATGTTAAATATTTAACAACCGTAATTATATAATATATATTCTACAATATTATAAGTAACCAATCCTTATCATTTATTTCCATGACATAATATTATGACCAATGAGAAGAAAAATAAAAATTGAACCAGTGATCAAAATAGTATAATAAGATTGAAAATTGGTTAAAAATTAACATAGAACTGAGATCTATCTGTATTCTAAAGAAAATAAAAACCCCACAAACACAAAGTGATGAATCCAAAGGGATAACTACACATATTTTGAAGGATCTAATAGAGAGATATATATGATGAGAAAAAAAATGATTATTGTATAAAAATGAGGATGAAATTAAAACATAAATTTATAAGTGGATTAATCAAAGAGTTAAAAATATTATATTATTCCAAATTAAAAAATAGAGATATGGATCAATTACTAATTAACATTATTAATGTGACATATTTTTTCCATGAATCTAGATTTAAATGGTGAAATGGTGAAATTTTTTTATTTTTGGACTTGATTGTGTGGTTGTCATTATTTGGTGGATTCATATTCTGTTAAAATTGAATACTTATTTATTTCTTGGATGAGGTATAAGGCTCAATAAAGAATTTAGGATTTCAGGGTACCGTCAAAGGGGGTTACACATAAAAGGGATACATATAGTTGAAGCATGTTACATAGTGTGATTCCTCCAAATACCTATTGTATCTAATGGGGGCCTAGGTGTCTTTGGAGAAAAACTAGGTACCTAGTTGTCCTAGAGAATGTATTTGGTGTCCATATGATAAGAATTTATATGGTGTAATAAAATGCAGCTTCATCAACGTAGCCTTCATTTCTTTCTCACATAACCTCTCTCCCTTATAACTAATAGAAGGCCATTCAGGGACTTTTACATCCACATGGAATTTTTTTAGGATTCAAGATTCATCCTTGGGTTATATTCGGGAAATTATCCAGGATAGGAATCCCTTATATTCTCATATTCCAACTCTGATATTATTATCCAAATTTTACTATTTATTTAGAATTTATGAATTGAACCATCATGTCATGAATAAAGTTACCCAAGGATTCAAGAATTTCCCTCCACATAAGTCAAGTAAATACCATTATGTTGATATCTGAACAGTCATCTCCATTTCAAAAAATAAATTTTATGACTGTTTGTATACAAGGATTTCAATATTTTAGGTCAGGTTTTTGGAATTTTTTTCAAATTGATTATGGATCATGGTATATGTATTCCTAGGGAAGGTTCTTTTGACTAATTTTCATGGTTTTCTAATGTATTTTTATGATCCGTTTGTTATGTCATTTATAGAAAAAGATTTAATTTTTAGTGAATTTTTTTTATACATTTCTTATTCATCTTGGGGATTTTGGAATTTTTAAATTTATAATAATGACATAGAATATCACTTGAAATGTATTCATGGAGCTCAAGTAAGGATTTTTATTTTTATTCAATTTCATGATATTTCTAATTGACCGTCGATATAATGAAAATAATTTAAGGATCCATATAAATTTTTTATTTTTTTAATAGTTTTATATATTCTGTATTATTTTTAAAACATGTGTTATGTTCCTTGAAATGTCCCATTATTTTAAATATTTATATGGAAAAACCCAAGAGATATATTGGATAAATATGGGAGTATTTTAGTAATAAATCATCATATGGAAAACATATGAGCTATGAGTTCTATTTTATCATATAATATAATAGTTTTTTAAGATAGCTAATTTTCAACCACATCAAAATTATTTTGAAACCATGATGAAAGTAAAATTTTCAACTAATGTATAATGGACCACTTGAGAGTGTACCATAAATTTTTGTTGGATAAAAGAGAAATTATGTTTTAATATTTATTTGTGTTTATTTGGTATAAAGGATCGAGTAAACAAGAAAGGATTAATTATTAATTATTGTCTCAACATGAATTTTTTTTTTGTTCATTAACAAATTTTTACTAATGTCGGATATTTTATAAAAAAATTTATTTAATTACATTAAACATCCTTATAAAATTGATTTTATTCTTTCTCCTGCAACATTTTGAAAATGTATAAATCATTATGTGTTTTTAGTATTAACCATCAATCCATTTTCAGACTCAACCACAATAATAATAAATTCAACACAGGTTGTGTCAATATGATAACCTAGGCATTAGAAAATGATCCCATATTGTTGAAATATGTAATATAATTATAACTTATTCCATTTTATACATTAAGTAAAATTATTTTGACTCTGAGAACTATATTTTTTATTCTATAGTCTACTTCCATGTTTTGGTTACTCACCTCGTATCAGGTTCATTATTGTTAAGTATTTCCTCCAATAAGATGACTTTTCTTATTTTTTCTTCAGATATATATATATATATATATGATATCTATATTTTTACATTTGAGGAGAATAACTTTTTCTGATCATTTCATTTATATATAATAATATTCTAAAATCATGTTAATAAAATCCAATTAATTATTGATTATTCATGGAGACAACACTCTACTGTTATCAGGATTATTCCCAGAATAGAAATCACTACATTTTCACGTCATCAAAATCTTATTATCTCATATTTACAAATATCCTGATTGTTGATATCACTTTTAGGTTATCATAACCAATGATGTTGATTCATAAAAACTGTGACCAATCATATATAGTATTTTATGAATAATTACTAATCTTTATTGGGAATTTTAACTACTTATTGGGTAAAATGGATTTTTTCATGATAATTATCATATATATAATCATTATTCTTGATATATTTCTATATCCTTCTTGATCATCTATATTATGATCAAATTTGTAAATTTTCCAATTGGATATGCTTAAGATGACTTCAATGTGTAATGTGAGATTTTATGGAAAATGATGATTGTGTGATAACCCTATTTTAGAAATTTTTATATTTCTAAAGGGATGTCATGGAATATTATTATGACACTTATGTAAAAATTCCATTATCCATAGGTTTCGGGCTCCCCTTAAATTTAATGGTTTATAGTCCATATGTTGAATATATAAGGAATGAGCTAGCGATTCATCATGTTTTTTTGATTTAGATATTCTTTTATTTTGAATTCCAATAAAATGGTGTTTAAATAAAAATAATATGGATAACTTCAATAACATTCAACATAAATCATTAAGAATATTTAGGTATTTATGATGTTAATTAGATGTTATCATCAAAATAATGTAATTGAATTGATGGGTATCAATATAATTATCCATGTTATGAAATATTTTATTAATGTTCCAAAACAATAAAAATATATTCATTAATTATTATGAATTAAAAATTGTATTATTAGAAATGTCATTTTATGCTTCGAAAAGTGATTTTATTCGAATCTTTTTATTACATATTCTTTTTTGAAAATATATAAAAATTTATTCTAGTTTAATAATTTTTATATTATAAAAATAAAATTATTTTTAAATCAAAATATCATAATTAACTTAGAGTAATGTTTTTTGGTTTTAAAAAAAATGATAGATTTTTATGTGAATAGTGTAAAAAACATTGATATAATCTCTTTGGTTTTAATTAGAATAATTAATATCAATGTAAATCTATTTTTTATATTTTTTCTCAATGTGAAATATGATCCATTTGATTTTAAATAATCTAAATAATCATATTTCAATTATAAATATTCATGATATTTGTATAATTTATTTATAATGCCTTAAAACACATTTATCTAAAATAATTTCATTTTTTACATTTTTATTTTTAGATTTATTTCAAAAAATAATAGATATTTAATAATGAAAAATGTATACAATATTTTGAATCTAGAAGTTCAAATTTTATAAATAGTACACTTTAATATTTTCAATATGAATAGTAGTCATGGAAATTATTTATCACCTTGTAATGGTATAAAAGATTGAAATACATTATAAAATGAGATATAGTCACAAAGTCAACCCACAACTAGATGTTATTTCATTTTATGTTACAAATTCTACCAAATAAATTTTAAAAGAACTTATAGGTATTTTTTCCTATTTTATACTGATAATTAAATATATATTATATTATGTAAACAAAATTGGAATTTTATTTCCCTTTATAGAATATATTCTATTTATTCACATATGGATAATGTTGTGTTATTAAGGTATATAAAGATATATTATGAATATAGTGTATCTATTTTTATAATTTGAATATATTTTTAATTTTTAGTAATTGTATAATTATGTTAAATACTTCTTCAACACATACATATATATGGATTAGGTAATAAAAAAATAAGATAAATAATTTTAAAAATATTTAATGATATATGATTTGGAAGAATAATTATTTTCCAATAATATTGTAGTTAAATATATAAAATTAATTATTTCTTAAATGATACGAGTAAAATTATATATTTATCATGTTATTAATAACATAAATTTAAATATGATGTATCATAAAAGGAATTACTAATTTCATATGAAAATAATATTTTATTAAATTATTTTAAAAGTGGAAAAAATTAAAATGTGACATATGGGATGAGATATGCTCTTAAAATTAATCATCTAGAAATTTTAAATCTAATTTTGGACTTAGATATATAATTTAAACCATAATAATAGAGGAATACATTATTTCAATTATGGTTATAAATTGTTAATGAAATTTTAATACAAAACAATAATGTTTTAAAAGACCCGAACACATCATCTAGATTGGTCGATCAACCACTACAAAAAGGGAACATCCTATTATCACTAAATCACACATCCGGATCCATATTTACTATCCAAAACATTACAATTTATATCCCCCATCAACCTTATTCAAGTTATTTAGGAGTTGTTCTTCCAAATAATAAACCATATGGACATTAAGAATTTATCAAATCAAGGTTTATCTATGTGATGGTAATCATCACAGACATGGTATTTTTTTATTGCATATTATTTCCACAATAAATTATTTCTATCATTTCTAGTATAATAACATGATTATATCCCATATATTGAGATTTTATATTTTCAATGTTGTAAAATCTATCATTCTACATCCTCAAAACTTTTAAACAAACCAATGCTCATTTGTACGATAGAATAACACCTCATGAGAAGAAATAATATATTTTTATTTATAGACTCATTTGGATATTTATAATGATTTACTCATGGAATATATAACATACTTATGAAATAATAATGATTTTACAAAATTTATATATCCCACGCATAGACACCCTTTCACCCAGTAATGAAATGATAATATCTCACATTTCTATATATGAAGTACCATCTCCACAGAGCAATGTGATTCATTTCCTAAATCCAAAATTCATTATTGAAAATAATATTATATATAATGAGATTATATTAAAATTATATCATTAATATCAATTTTGAGATGTCGGTACTATAGCTTAATGAAATAGAGGTAATTTTTTATAAGTTTATTATATATTATATTATGAATATGAATATTCTAATTGTAAAGATTAATAACATGTTTAAAACCATTGCATAAATGGTTAAATCAAGGCCAATAAAGGGGAATCACGAGATGATGGGATTCTTAACTCAATTTCCATTCATTTAGTAATACTTATACTACCCAAACTGGGTACTAAAATGGATTTGTGTTAATTTCTATATAGCTATATTATATTGTATTTCCATTTTTTTGGTTTTACATCTTATTACACAGATATCTTCATTTATTTATTCTCACATCAATGATATAATCATTATTAGATATCTCATCTAAATTTACCATCAATGATTAAATTTTTAATGTTATGCAGAATTTTTTTTTGTATATTGTATATAATTATATTTTACATTTTTATCATGAATATCTATTTAATCATTGTATCTTATGTTTCAATCAAATTTATTTCATTGATAAGGATTTCACATGAATGTTACTACGTGGTAAGGTCTTTCTTAACTCAATTTCAATTCATTGGTTTATATCACTTCTTTATTGATTCTATAATGTGAATTTTTTGATTATAATGAATTTTGAATAATATTTTTATTTAGAATTTTCATGTTTATATTTAAATTTGACACACATCATCTCTTATTTGACTCATTATAATTTCAATAATATGTAATTTTTAAGGGATTTCATATAAATTTACAGTATACTGAGATATATTTCGCATTACACAACCATTTTATATTATTATGTATACATACATCCCAATTAATGTATTTTAAATGAATATATTTTTACTTATACTCATAAAAGTTCCAATTTATATTCACTCATTAAAGGGGTAACAATTTAAAAGTTACTATGGAGGTAATTATTTCTTTTACAATAACATGTTTTCAGATTTATGCCATTTTTATTCAAGGAATATTATAATATTTCACACTAAAACACAAAATATTTTCATATTATATATATATTTAATGATTTTATATTTATTATTATATATATTTTTTCCAATTATATTAATAAATAATGTTTTGAATTAAAAACTAATTTTATTTGACATTTTTATCGGGTATAATTTTTTTTCATGGTCCATATTTATTTCAATTTATTTAATGATGCCATTCTTATATACTCAAATAATATTTTATATAATCATTTACATTTTAAATATATTTAATTGATCATTTCTAATGTTTTCTTAATGATTCTTTTTTGAAATTCTTTACACAAAATAAAAAATTTGTTTTTAATTATTTTAATATTAATAAATTTTATTACTACAATATTAGTTTTAAAAATTATCCTTGTATACATTATTTAATTTTTTTAATGAAAACAATTTATAAATAAATAGGTAATTTTTTTTCTTATAATTTCATCTATTCATTAATAGTCTTTACAATATTTCACAACAAACTATTCTTAAGAATTGATTATCATATTTTATCCCTTATTAGTATTTTTGTTATCTTTATCATGAAACATTACAATTATCATTATCAAAATGAAATAAATATAGGTTAAATATATTTTAATTTTATCATATATATTATTATTTTCAAAATTTCAAACCATTTATATTTTATTTTTTGGATTTTAAAGATATTTTATTTGCTATGGGAATATTTATGTTCCATAATGTTTACTCAATATCATGAATTATGATAATAAATAATTTTATGGACTAAATTGAGGATTTAATATGTTATTATTTATTTCAACATGATGTGGTGGGTGGATAATATAATTATAGAGCACCTGATTGCATTGAAGTATCCCATGAGATGAAAAAAATCCAATCCATATCAAAGGGTTTTTTGGGTATACATTACCATCGTATAAACTGTCTTCTTGAAAGTCATTGTTAGAAAATATATCATCATTTATTTAATCATGAGATTAAACATTATGAATTTTCCTTTATTTATAATTCATTTATTTTTATCCATGACATTATGAATTTTATATATTACAGTGAAGAATTCCTTTCATAATTTTTTGATACAATACAATTAGGTTTAATTTATTTATTTTTCAAAATTATTTATGACACAATAACTCATGAAATATTATACTAAATGTGAGACATAATTATTATTTTATCTCACCCTTATTTTAATTATATTCCCTAGTATATGAATAATTAATATTTTAATGAGTTTAATGATATATAATATTTACCTTCACTATGTTACATATTTTTTTCAAATATAAAATGGGATGGATTCATATATGTGTATCTTTGATACTTCTAGGCAGATTATTTCCTTGGGATGATATCACTTGCATACAATTAGAATGTAATGAACTATAAGTTAATTTTATGTTTATGATATCTCAGTTATTCCATTTGGTATTAGAGGGTGGTTATATAAGCACCTTGGAACGTATAGATTGGATACAGAAATTAAATATATTACTGAATTTGAAGATAATTGTATGTATTCAATTACACCATAAATATTTCTTACGGTAGATATTATGTTTTTGTCTAAAAAAACAATTCATTATATAGGTACTACACGTAGAGGTTGTTTTGGGACAGATTATTCTAGGTTTAAAAATCATGAAAATATTTGTTCATGTTTATATAAATAAAAATTATAGTTCATGGTTAATGTTCCATTGTTGTAGACCATGTTCGAAACACCAGTGGGATATAATTTGTTTAACTGAAATTAACATAAGGATCCATTTATTAGGGTATAAATTTATTATGACCATGACTGACCTAGGTTAAACGAATAGTGTTCTAAAATCAAATAAATATCACACAAATGAGAAGTAATGAATTTTACTTTAATGAATATATAGTTTATAATTAGGATACATAATTCTGCTATGATGATGTTGGGTTTTATTAAATGGTTGAAACTATAAGTAACCATGTTATAATTGAATTTTAGGGACAATGGAATTATTTTCTTCATCAAAAAAAATAAGACATGATCCAGAAGGTGATTACTTATGATTATTCATAATCATGAATTAAATTATGTGATTAAAAATAAAAACCTATAATAGTTTCCTGAAACATTTAATAGGTATAAAAGGGGGTTTTATAAAGGCCATGGGGGATTAATATTGAATTTTCATCGTGTAAAAAATAATGGGAAAAGATTGATGAGAAACGTTTTTCAACAATGAGAATATTTTTTATCTATGGAAAAAATGGAATGATTTAATTAATGATTTATGAATAATGATGATATAGATTAAGGTATATAATGTTCATATGAATTCTCCATTAATATTTCATTTTATAATTTGTTGAAAACATAAGTATATTCTAAATCAGTTCCCTAGTAAAATTTTATTCTCATAAACCATGATTGATCTATGCTATCTAAATCATTAAAAGAGAATGAATTGATATTTTAATATATTTAGAATTGATAATTTTATCTGTTAAAGTGTTATTCCAATGATATTCTAGGTTTAAGAATCATGAATCAGCTAATGATTTTTTGGTAGATATTTTCTATTAATGATTTGAAAAATTATTTCAATGGTATGAATTACGAGGAATTGTGATTTAGTGGTATAATAATATTTTTATAGAATTCATGATTATTGGATATAAGACCCATAATATGCTGTTGGTGAATTCTTAATAATTTTTTTGGGTAAAGAGATGGATTACCTAGATGAAGTAAATAAGAGAGTTTTGGTATCCATGATAATGGTATGTGATTTGTTAAAAAAGATACCTATGTAATTGTTTATGATTATTATCACATTTTTAGAAAGTATTTTATAGTTTTGGAATTTTTCATAAGACAAAGTATTGAATTAATTTCTTTGTGATGTTTTTTTGTGGTGTATTTTTTTTGTGATTATGTTATCATTATATTTTAGGAGAATATATATTTTTATGTGAAATAATAGTTACATTATGTTGTCTATGGAATATATTTTAATTAAATATTTCAGTTTTATAGTTTTTTAATTTATGCATAAATAATTTTTGGATTTTTATTCTTAAATATGTATGGAATGGGGTAAGAAGAATTTACGTGGTAATGTTGAGTTTTTAGAGACTAATGCATTATATTTAATTTTACTATGTAATTTATTTATGAATTTATATTCAGTGAATATATAATAAAATATTGATTGAATATTCATTATTTTATAGATTTTATGTTAAATTAAAATATATTTTTTTCTTTTATTTTGATTGTTTCAAATATTCATTTTTTAGACTAAGAGAAAAAGTGTCAATTCGTCAAATAATAATAAATGGAGGAAATTATTCTTGGGAAATGGAAATTAAAAAATTGTTAAATTTTTTGTTGTTTATATATTGACAGAAAAATAATAAAAAAAACTAAGAAAAGGATTATGAAGTAAAGATGTTGTTTTTTAGCTTCTTTTTTTGATAAATTTATGGTCATTTCACCTCTCACAAATTTAGGGGGGGTTCAATAAATTTGTCATTTCAAATTTTCATATTACTTCCTATTAGAATTTTCATGTTACTTTTCTCCTCCATGCATATTAATTTACATCCAATCAATGTTATATTAATGTGAGAACCGATTGTGTGTTATTTTAGGTAACATTTCCTTTCTCACTTCTTGATTTTATAGGAAGTTTTAATATATCTCTATTTTTCATGGATTGTGAATAAATATATATTCATATATTAATCCATAGATAAATGTGATAAAACATTGACAATATTTTTTTAAATGAATGTGAATATAATACCACAAAAATTTTATTTTAAATAAAAAGGAATACTGATAACTTTCTTAACACCCAACAATTATCATTAATACAATGAAAATATTTTATATTACTTTGTATATCTAGCTATTATAACATCGTCATTGAATTATAGGCTATGAATATGAGTAACTACATTATAATATATATAAATAATGTTCCAACTCATTCCATATGATTCATTCATAGGAAATAACCTGTCAAATGTTATTTTATTTATTCTATTCTTCGAAAAGGAATTTTATTCAAAAATGATTTTAATTAAATTTTATAAGCATAAATTATAATTAGAATATTGACCTTTCAAAGATGATATTTACTAAAATTGAAAACATTTTGTAAATAACCCTAATGGTATTATATAAATCTGAAAATAAGGTGTTTCATTGAAATGAATAATTTGTCAGTCAATAGTGAAGATAATAATATTTCAAATATTATAATTTATTTTGATTATATAATGTAATATAAATACTGTATTATATTTTTTTATATTTTTCATAATTTTACATTTGTTCAATTTAATTTTTATAATATAATTTATTCTATTTTAATATACAATATACATCATTTTTATAGAAGGTCTTTTTTTTTCTGAAAAACATCTTTTTTTCCAAAACATCTATTTCATATGGTTTATTCATTTATAATATAATTTGTTTATTTAAATTGTAGAGTTTCAAGAATGAAAAATTCATACCATATATGTTCTCATGATGTTCACTTTCATAAATTTGGTCACTTTGATTTTATTTTATTGTTAATATTAAGCATGGTAAATATTTTTAACCTCCATAATGATAAGATTGGTAAAATATGTTAAAATCATTGACGTAAATTATCAAAATCTAACAAAAACATTATATAATTTCATTTTACATGATTAATTTGACTACATACAATACATATTAAAAATATTTCATTCTAGTTCCTTTTGATCTTGATATAGAGAAATATTTTTACGTATTGAAAAATCCAAATTTTCAATATATTGAAATTAATTTATTTTATTTGTCACATAGAGATAATAACATGTTATTAACGAATATATGTATATGTTTTGAAAAAAATATTTATTTTACTCTTAGTATATTATTTTTAATCTTTTTTTAGGTTTTAATTTCATTAAATTATTATTCAATGTCAATGTGTTATTTGTCTAAGTAACATAAAAATAAAATAAATAATAATAAAAACATTAAAATTAAAACAATTTAGATGAATTATTTCTTTCCAATATATTGATATTTGAATATATCATATTAATAATTTTTGGAGTAAACTATGAAAGTTCCATAATTTTGTTGACTTTAGTAATGTCAAGTTAATAAAATAATGTCAAAAATAATATTAATGGTATTTATGAAAATAAAGTGTATATAAATTACTAAAAATTATAAAAATATTAAAACAATTAATTTGGGATAATATATTTTTTAAAATTTAATATAACTATAATTTTTTGTTCTATTATGATCTTATACTTAAATATATAACCCATTAATATTGAAACTATTACTACTGTCGTTATGGAAAACAATTATAAACAATGGGGTAAAACAAATTGAAATGTATAAAAATGATATAAACACTTTATTAACCTAAATTAGAGTGTCTAGTTACATCCATTAATGTATCAATATAGATTATGTTTCATTTTAGATACTCTCATCCAAGAATGAGACATAATAAAATATTAAAACAATTAAAATATACATGTTTGTCACGGACGTTATTTATAAAAGGGAACGTCCTCCCGTAACATATTCAGACCTATTTTGACATTTATATTGAAAAAAACAAGAAAAATAATAATCTCCCCATACTTCTTATATATATTTATTATTTTCTAGTTTTCCCAAAACTCTAACAAAATGGTCATTATAGAAGATATCCAATAGTTGTTTCTCTAATGGATTATAATCATCATAATAGAACTCTACCCTTTTATATTATTTTTCACCATTATTAAAATTTTCCATGAAATTACAATATAAAATGTCATTTATATGACACATAGTGGGATGTTGTTATGTTTATGACATTATATTTAATCATATACTTTTCAATCGAATTGAAATAAAACCCTCCCCAATATGTATGATAGACTACCACCTAGTGAACCGATGTGATTGTTTTCCATCACTAACTCACAAAAATAATAATAATGATTAATATAGTGATTATATATGATAAATATAAAATAATTTTGATTATTTAAAATTAATATGTCATGAACACCCTTACAATTTGATCAATTAAGTAAATAATAATGTTACTCCTGCATACATATAACCTACCATCTCTATAGATGGATGAGACCCATTTTCCATTTACCACATCATATAGTCATAGAAAAAATGCATCAAATGATTAAATATTATAACTATATTCTAAATTTTTATCTACTATTGATGGAAATATATCCAATTCGTAATAATTATAACCTATGTGAGAATATATTTTGGACAAAATAATGTATTTTAATCCTAAAACAATGGTACTACTGAAATATTATTTGGAAATGGAAGATAAGATGTTATAATAGGATCATATATGATATTATAAATACTAATATTGTTCTTTAATAAATTTATAACATTTTAAATGAAATTAAATACATTGTTAATAAATGTAGAACTAAAGTAAAACATATGGTAAGTGGGTTATAAAATAATTTTCCCTTCATTGGGTTATACATATCCGTTGTTTATGATTTTATATCAATATTTTTTTATTAAATTTACTTAAAATATGTTATTTTTTATTTAAAATAAAAATCTATGGATATAAATTTTTCCACATAATTAATACATTTATTATTTCACACTTTAATGATGCGATCACTATAGGGAATTTCATGTCAATTTAAATACATTAAGGCAAGGTTTAATGTTATACACAAAATGTATATAATGTGGTGTTATATAAAAACATTTTAAATATTATACCTCATTAATTTATACGTATTGTTATATTATGTTTTAATTGAAATTATTTCAACCAGGGGGATTTATTTGAACGTTACCTCGTTTTAAGAGGTTTCACAACACAATTTCCGTTCATTGGGTTATATAACTAATTTATTGATTAAATTACATATAGATTATATGCATAATAAAAATTAACTATTTAATATTATACTTAATATTATCTTTTGGGGAAATACATGATACATATAATGTATTCATAAAATTATTCTTGTTTCATTCATATGATCATTATATGGGATTTCATTTCAATTTCCACTTCCTAGAGATGTATTGGTATTTTATCTATTTATATTCATTTGTTCTATATATCATCCCTTGGAATTATTTTACAGAATATATATTTATTCCAGATAATTAATGTTTCAATTATTATTTTTGAAATGGGATACAACTTACAGGTTATCAAAGTTGGATGAATTTATTTATTAGGCATAATTATAGGTATTTAAATTATTTTCATAACAGAATTATATAATATATCCTTCATAAAAACTATATATTTTCTTATTCTATCAATAAATATGTATTTAATAAACATTATACAAAATAATCTACTTATTTTCATTTTATTCAATATGATAAATTACCGAAATATAAATATATATATTATTTAAATTTTTATCATGTATTTATTTTCTTTCAAAATATATTGAAAAAATATTTTACCAAAGTCCTTTTTATTTAATTAAAGGAAATTTTATGTTATCCTTGACTGCATAATTTTTTAAATGGAATCATTATAATTTTTTATGAATGGTTTTTATTTATATTTCACTACTAAAACTCAAAATTAATATTTTTTATAACTATCTGGTTAGCTGCTCCCCCCACCAACCAAAAAAATTTATAAACTCATATTCTACAATTATATATAGATCATTTTAAAAAGAAACATAGTTCGGATAACATTTTCAAATTATTCAATTATCCTATGTCATATTTTATTAAAATAATTATTTTTCTCTAAAATATTCATATCTGATGTATCAGTGGTCATATTTTATCTGTTACTATTTTTTTGGTTGTAAACTATCTCATCAACCATTCAACATCTGGTGACCATTTGGCATTAAATTTCATAAAAAAATATAAATTATTTATATCATGGATAGGATTAATTCCTTAAACATATGAAATATCTATATAAGGCATTTCAATTTGATGATTATAATATTTACTATAAAAAGATATATATTCTTCATTCTTTAATAAATACAAACATTTGTTGATAAGGAATAATGTTCATGAATTATATTTATCATTCTATAATTAGTAATACATTGGACATGCAGTGATAGATGGTGCCAAGAATATTATAGTCCATCGATGCATTGATTGGTCTCTTGAAAACATCTAATCGACCAGCCTTATTAAAATGGGTTTTGGTGTATCAAATCCCACAGTTTGAATATTAATTATAAAATTATTTTTAGTATTGATAACATGGTTTCCTATTTCTTTGATGAAAATATTTTTTATTTAAAATTTTACTAATTTAATAATTATTTTCGACGAGGTTACTGCATTCATATTATCTGTAGATGTATTTTATACAATAGTTATTTATTAAATGGAATGTGTCTTCTATTAGATACCATTATATATTGAATATTGGTTTTTTAATCATTTTTTTTATATTCAATATAATCAATACTTAGCATTTGATCTCTATGATATTTTTTCCCATTCCTCGTGACATGAAAAATAAATAATTGGAAGAGTTCAAGGATTTATAATATTTACTTTTGTATGTTTTATTTTTTTTGTAATATATAATGGGTCATGTCTTTGTTCATTTTTGTTCAATAATATTAATCTACATGGTCCGAAGTGATGATATCTCTTGTATGTTATCCCAATATAATAGTGTATAAATTTTATCAAGGTTTATAAAGTAGTGGTTGTCATAGTATTGACAAGAAGAATGTTGTAATCAAATTCCAAATGTTCACATAAAATGTTACTATAAGGTATAAACCATACCTATATGGTGATTTTTTTTGTAAGCTATATTTATCGTGGAGGATAACCGCTATCATATTTTTTTGTAACATCATGTATGTGACTACTCAAATAACAATACTGTATATGTCTTTAAATTTTTTCACATGACTATGAATACATATTTTTTATAACAGTTGTGTCGGGACACCATTGGTGGTTCCCTTGTTATTATTTTATGATCATACCATAAAATTTACCAAAATTGTACATAATTAATATTTTAATATATATTTAAGGAATTATAGTTATATTTGAGGCTATTAGACATATATGGATGGATTTATGGGTTCATTGAATGATCAGTATGTATTCTAAATCATGATTCAGATTAGTTGGTTCTTCATGGCCTTCATTATTGGAAAAGTGTGACAATAATTTAGTATATATGTGGTATATGAATCTATTTGGAATTATCACAAAATTTTACTACTATCATTTTGGATCATTTTCAGGATCTCTATCTATTATGCATCCATATAGTGATTTACTGTATGTTTTTTTCATGTTAACATTTTTGTTACCCATATGGTGTTTTTAATGTTATTTTCATGTTTATATAGTGTTAGAAATATACATGAATCATATAAAACATAATATAAGATATAGGAAAAAATATATATCTTATTTAAATTGTGTAAATAATCCCATAATGTATACCATAGACCTGTAGTTCTTGTTTCCATCCCATGGGAACTAGGGAATGATCATTGTGGTGGAGTGAAAACGATTCATCAGTCATTCAGGTATTTGAATATGAAATAATTATTATTGGTGTTAAGAAAATATATAATAGTTACTTATTATCAATAATCAATATATTTAGAAAAAATATATGGATTTTATTGTACATATTATGAACCATATCTTAATATGTGTAATGAGGTCTAATTGGAAGAACATGAGTGTTCATTTCAGGTATGGATCTAGTTTAATGTTTTTTTTGGAAAAATAATGTTTTGAAAATTTTCTATATACATTAAATGTACCCTTGAGTAAACTCTCTATACTCGGTTTCCTTGAGTAGCTGTGTTCTAGTTGTGTAACGTCTGAGTACACTACCCTGTGAGCCACCTAAAGTGGGGTCTAGATGAGGCTACTACACATTGTGTTCATTAAATGATCACACTGGGTTGTTTTCTTTTTATTTGATTAATCAGAACATGGTCACATATCTTCTCCAAAACAAGTTTCTTATTTCCTTTTCTTATAAAGGAGAACGACGTATGACTGAGAAACAATGAGTGCCTCCAATTCATCCATCTCATCTTCGATTGAGATGATTTCGGGTGCATAGGATTCCAACTCGTGAGTTCTGTCTTTCCCTAGTGCCTCTCTTATTGACTTATAAACTTTCATATGTTATCCAAGGTTGTATGATTTTTAAATTTTTGTATATCTATTATTTTCTATTCCAAATCAAGGTCCTCCATTTGAGAGTGTTCATCGTATGACATCGTGGTTTGTTGTTCGTTTCCTTTTAGATTTTTTCTTTGAGTTATATCAGTCTGTATTCTGATTACCCATGATTTGGGTATTTTACATTAAGAAATGGAACCCTGTTATAATCATACATAGATTACTAGAGATATTAAGGGGTTTTAGTTGGTATATTTTGAAAAATTTCATGTTTAGGGGACACCTTGTGGGTCTATTTCCTTTTTTGAATGTTAATATCCATTTATTCTAGGTTTTCTATGAGCCAGAACCTGTTTCATTTCCTTTCTTGTTAGGTCGGAATTTATTCATTAATTTCTTCTTGTTAAATTCCCTTATTATGCATTATAACTACTTAGCCTTGAAGTAGTTTTGATTACATTGGGCTGCTAGATATCGTTTGTGTATTATTATGTTACACAGGGCTGTGAGAAAAAGTTGTAGTTAGACTATAGGGGGAATTTATGTTGAGTGCTTCCCCAGAGTGTCTGTTATATTCACATTGCAAGACCATAGTGGATATTAATGGTGAGTTCTAAATCAGAGTTTCTATAGTATACTGTTATGATCCCTCATGGAAAATAGATGTTTAGTGCTTCCTCAGAAAGTATATTATTTAAAATTAAAAGTCTATAAGGGGGATTGATGGTGAGTTCTTCCTCAGATATTAATTGTATTTGTGAGACAAACGGAGATAGACTATATGGTCTTTCCCAAAAAAAACATTATATATTAATTGAATGGATGATATGTTTAACCAAATGGCATTGTCTCTGAAAACATTCCCAGAGGGTGGCGTATGAATGTTTGATTAATTGTGATGAGCCTAGAAATCCAAAGAAAAAGCATGGACTATGTCTTACTAGGTTGTCAGATGGTCTTTTGTAACCTCTATTTTTCTTTTACATAGGGGTTGCAGAGCATAGGATGGATCATAAGGTTTCATTATTCATCTATTTTAATAATTAATTAATATTAATGAATGTAATTGGAAACTATATGATTTTTTACTTTTGAGTAATTCCTTGTTTATTGCATCATTTTTTATATTGCCTCCTATATATATTCACTAACAGTTAGGCACAAATATTTTGGTAGTTGCCTACTAGAATTCATCTCACACCCTATTGGGGTCATGTTGTTCGACTAAAATAGGTTATATGGTTGTAGGTATAGATAATGGAAAAATCCCTTCTACAAAAGGTACATTATTTCAGTTGGATCCGGAGAGCATGAGACCAAGATGAGGCTTGTGATGTTGTTGGAGATATTTACTATTTTGAGTACATCATATTTAGAGTTATATTTCCCGTAATTAGGTATTTTTTAGATGATTTCTATGATACTTGTGACATGAATCGTCATATATTTATATATATGTATCAGTTGTTCTTACTATCAGTTTTTTGATATTTACTTCTATTTGTTTGTTTTCATTATTTCTGCTATTTTTTATTATTGGTATTCAATTGTGTTTCTCTATCAATAAGGGCATAGTTTCCCCACAATGTCAGCCAAAGATATCACTAATATGAGGAACCCTCTATAATTTTCAGAAATACACTTGAGTTCATGTGAGAAACCGGGTACGGGTCACATTAGGGCGACACCCAGATCTGAGACATTACAAAGTGGTATCAGATGATATTTCTATTCTACTTTGTCTTGCTGTTTGGAGCCTATATAGAGGGATATGAATGAAGGCGTAGTTGGTAATATGTTCTTTCAGGTAGTAGGTTACCTGTGCATAGGGAAAATCTAATTTTCCTTGAATATTTCAATTTCTCATGTTTTTCGATTGTTATTGTTGATTTGATTTCACTCTCAGGTGATATACATGTGTGGTGATATTATGATTTATATCATTATGGTTCAATTTCTATTGTAATCGGATGAGATTATTGAATGCCCACTCTTACATAATGAAGGAACTTAATAGAGATCACATGTCATGCATTCATGTCATTCCATTTAGGGTGCATTACTGAATGCATACTTTTGTGATAAATGATGTGCTAGATATTCCTATAGTTGTGATAGATGTGTTGATATTATACATGCTATTTTGATAGGGAATTAGAATATTTAATGTTTAATTAGGATGGATTCCATGATTTGGTCCCTAAGGTGTTATGGGACCTCATGGATCAGAATTTTGTTATATATTTATGAAATTCAGTGGAATATTATCATGTTATGATATGAATAAGGATTCAAAACATAGATTTGGGGGAGTATGGGCTCTCACGGGTCAGAATTTTTCATTCATAGAACAAAATTTTACATTCATAAGGGTACTGTAGATATTTCAGAAGTCTATTATCTAGAAACATAGACAACTTGACATGTGGTGTTATGATAAAACCCCAAGTGTTCTTCTGTTAAAAAAGAAAGAAATTTTCTTAAGCACATGTTTTGTAATATATGTACACGTTGTGTGGCCTTTAACTGTGTAACTGACATTGTGAGCGGAGACACGAGTTGGTAACTGTTTGTTAGAACCCTCCATTTGTTGGGAGAATATGATGTTCTATAAAGGTCATGTATCCAGTCTTGTGACTAATGTCACTGGTCGATTCATTTCTAGTAGTACATGTCATTTCCAACTTGAACATGACATGTAGAAGTGGATTGTGTCTCCGACCAACTTACAAATGACATGGGTTGTTAAGGATTAGGTAGTACACATTTTGTATAAGATTAACATGTCGTTTAGTGATACCTATGTGAGAACTGTGTTGTTTATTCCATTAGAAGAACTCGGGAATAAGGGATTGATCAAGTACATGTCGTGTCATAGTATGAACACTCCATGTGTATGGGTGTTACACCATCATGTTTGGAAGAGGTGCATTCCCGTATTGAATCCTGAGGAAACATGCCATGTGGAGGATATAAACGTCATATAACCATGTTTTGACAATAATTAATGTTCTCTTCTCTTGTTCCAATCTTGAAATTCAATGTTTTATTACATAATAATCTTGAAATGAGGTGTCTGCTTGACCTTTCAATATCATTCCACTGAGTCATCATCTGGTTGTATGCTAGATACTTGTCAACAATCAGGAAATGGAAATGGTATATCAGGGAGTACTGAAAAATCTTCCCATCATGCCTATCATGAATTCAACTATTATTCCCAACACATGTGCTGATGCACATCTCCGATAAGGGTTCATGAGGAGAAACATCATTCCCCATCCATGTAATACTGTATGTGGCATTTTCAGTAGTGGAATCCTCCTACCTTCCTTGGGGTTGAACGACCTCAGGCTATAGAGTCATGGTAAGAAGCCAGGACGTCTATGTTTGAGAATCTCTAGACACCTCTAGAGAGGAGGTTGAAGATCTCTACCTACATGCTTCCAGACTCTGCTAAAAGATGATGGGATGTGATATCATCGATGGGGATCCACTAAGTAATCGCTTGGGAAGAGTTCCAGTAGACCTTCTATGAATATTTCATTCTGAAGACCTTGAGGGATGACCTATCTAGAGAGTTCCTGGGTTTGGAATAGGGTACTCTTTTAGTCATGGATTATTCTTCTCGCTTCACAGAGTAGTAGTGCTTAAAACCCATTCAAGGGGTGATGAGTTCTTTATGGCCAGGACATTTGAGGATGGTCTCTTACATGACATCTGAATCCTTGTTAGCATCTACATGTTGACTATCATATCTTCTATAATCAACCAATCCCTGATCAGGTAGATTAATCTGACAGAGTCTGGAGATGTAAGATAGTGTTCTTCAATATCCATAGTTGGTCCTCTAAATGATAGTAAGAAGCACATCAGGGAGTCTATGCATGGAGATCTGAGTAGATGACATACTCCTTCAGGAAGCCAGGTCGAATGCTACCAGTGCGGGAAGAGAATGCATACATGGACACATTGCCTGAGATACCCAGCTGAGTTCCGATCTTGCGAAATGTTTGGCCTTCATCAACATTTTTATCAATTTTTCTCACCATAAGCAATTCATAGGGGTTATAAAATGAATCCATGTTTAGGAGAAGGAAACCCAATTTATGATATATCAGGGAATAAGAATTCCTTAGGCTATTCTGTCTAAGGATTTCGTCATGGAAGTGGGATTCATGCTATTCGTTTTCAATGATTATTGGGTGGACTAGATTAGGGTAGTTATGCAGTGTTAGATGGTTGAGGTTCAGGTCAGACATTTGCAGTGGAACAGACCAGGCTGGAGCATGATCCTAGTCCCTTTATGGTTAGAGGTACAATTAGAGTTGCCTCATTTTTAGCTTCTACTCTATTTTATACAAGGGATAACCATAGTTCTATATCTATTGTTGTTGTGGACATCATTGGGTACTATATTTTAACATTTGAGGATGTTATGATTCTAGAAACACTATTGGGGATTAGAATAGCTACTAAATATCCATGCATGGATTTCCCTCTTGTGGTTGGTGGATGTCGCTTCTTATGGGACCTCTATGTCATAGAGATAACAGGATTTGATTTTATTCTCGATATGGATTGGTTAGTCTTTTTTCAGGTGATTGTTGACTGATATCACCGTTTGTTGAGTTTCACAACACTAGAGGTATGGTATTTTCTAATGAAGGATGGATGGGATTTACATGATAGAATAATGGGACTCGAGCATCTTGAGTTGGAACGAATTACAACCATGATTGTTGGTTTATATCTGGATTACCACATGACATAACCAATGTACTTTCGTCCTATGGTGCATCATTTCATGGATGCCATTCCAGATGACTTTTCAGGATTACCTCCAGATCAAGAGGTATATTTCCCTATAAATATTTTTCATAGAGTGGAACATGTGTCCATTTTTTTATATAGAATGGCTACACCAGAGTTACATGAGATCATGAATTAGTTAGAGGAGTTCTAGGAAAAGGGTTTCATCCAAACCAATACTTCTCCTTGGGTTTCAATTGTCCTTTTTGCGAACTAGGTGGACGGTACCCTCAGGCATTTCATGCATTATCGAAAGATGAAACTACTGAAGGTCAAGAACCGAAATCCCTTGCCGAGGATTGATGATCTCTTTGATCAGCTTTTATGAGACCGCATGTTATCGAAGAATGAAATGAGATCCAGTTATCTTCATTTGTGAATTAGACCATTACATATAAATCTTACAGTCTATGAGAGTAACTATGGTATATATGAGTATGTGGTATATTGTTCGGTCACCCGAACACGCCAACAGTTTTCATGGAACTGATGAACTGAGTGTTCTATCCTTATATGGACTTCATTTTGGTTTTTTTGATGATATCATTGTGTACACTCGCAATCTATATAACCAAGCCACCAATCTTGAGAATGTTTGGAGAACACTGAGAGAGAATCATTAATATTATAATCTCTCAAAATGGCACTTTTGGATAGACCATATTCACTTCTTCGGTCATGTCATCTCAGAGACTTGAGTTTTGGTACACCGAGGGAATGTGAGAGTTGTAGTTTATTGGGAGAATATGAAGAACGTGTTTGAGGTATGGAGTTTTATAGGGATATTTGGAAATAATGATTCATTATACATGACATTTCATGCTTATCAGTGCCACTGACAGGTATGACTAAGAGGGAGGAAAAGTACATGTGGTCGTATTCTTACAATTCATCCTTTCATGAGATGAAAGGTATATTGACTTCATCATTGATACTGATTTTTCCGGTTCTAGGAGTGAGTTACACCGTTAACTATTATGCATTAGGTATCAAACGGGGATAAATTCATTTACAAGGGGAAAGAGGCATTGTGTATGGTTCTCGACAGTTGGGTCCACATGAGAGGATTTACCCAAAATGTGATCACGAGTTTGCTGTAGATGTGCATTCATTACTATATTGGAGACATTATCTTTTGGGAAACCACTTTGTGGTTTTCACTGACCACAAAATTCTAATGTATATATTTAGTCAGCATGAAAAAAATTTGAGATAGTGAAGTTTGGTTGAGTACATTCAGTCTTCTGAGTTTTAGATTTCCTACACGCTTGGGAAAGGAAACATAGTGGCTGATGAATTGAGCAGGAGGGCCCAAATATAGGCACTTATGGTGGCCAAAATTTAGTGGAAAATTTTGTATCTGTTCTCTGAGATGCATTCGGAGGAGCACAATAAAAAATGAAAATTTTTTATTTCTTCTATAGATGATACCTCAAACCGTTTCTATCGAATGCGAATGAGGAAACTATCAGATTATGAAGTCCTCGTCCTATGAGAGTGTGTGTCAGGAGAGGGACCTGCTCATGGGATATAGGAGCAGATGAGGCCTTTTGATTTCATGAGAGTGTATGGGGGTCATTATATATACGTGAATGGTTGTTCCCAAAATTTCATTCCTCAGTTTGGTCAGTTAATAATGGTGTCACCATGATATATTGTGATCTATACTGTCAGTATTGGTGTCTAGGGATGAAGAGAGATGTTTCTGGTTTTCTTATGATGTGTTCCACCTATCCGTAAGTGAAGGAAGAGCATCAACGACAAGCTGGAACTTTTTAGTAGTTACCCTTTCCCAATATGAAGATGAATGATGTTTTGATGGATTTCGTGACATGTTTATCATGGTCGCCTAGAGGGAATAATGAATTTGGGGTTTTTGACATACTTATGAAGGATTTTCAATACATATAAATTAATGAGACTTTAAATATTGATTATCATGGAAGGTTGTACCTCGAAGATATTGTATAGATTCAGGGGATCCCACACTCTATCATTTCATATAGGGATGTCTGTTTTACATCCTGTGTCTGGCATCGACTACAGACAAATTTGGTTATACAGGAACATCTGAGAATAACATTCCATCCCAAGAGATATTGGTAGTCCGAGCGCACGATTTATGTTTTGGTGGACATTCTTTGAGCATGCGTCTTGGATTTTAGGGTTTCTTGGGAGAGACATATACTCCTTGTGGAGTTCTCCTTCAATAACAATTCCAGGAGATGATTCATATGGCACCCTAAGAAGTTTTGTATGGTACGCCATGCTGGTCACCACTAAGTTGGTTGGAGGTGGGAGAGGGAGTTATGATGGGACATCGTCTTGTGAAAGAGACCACTATGTATGAGAATTTGATTTGGAAAATGATGGATACTACGCAATTGATCCAAAAATCTTATGATGACTGACAGAGATGACCTCTAGAGGTTGAGGATAGAGATGAGGTATTCTTTAGTTTCACACCATGGTAGAGACACATGAGGATAAGGAGAGAAGGAAAGCATTTACCAAGGTACATTAGACCGTTCGAGGTTTTTGAGAGTGTTGGGATGGTTCCCTATTAGTTGTAGATACCTCAAAGGTATCGAGAAATGCATGATGTCTTCCATGTTTCTCAGCTATAATGTAACTATTCAGACCTATCTCAAGTTTTTCTAATGAAGGAGATTGTTGTGGAGGTGGATGCATCCTTCTAGGTGAACCCTATTCGAATTGTGGATCACAATTTGAAGGTTCTCCATGGTCGGTGTGTTCGTATTGTATGGGTGTTATGGCAGCACAGGCGAGTATAGGACGAAAATTGGGATAGAGAGGCCCATGATCAATCATAGTGGCCATTGTTGTTTGAAGATTCTTCCTTTCCACCATTGGATAGGAATTTTTGGGATGAATTTATTTAAGGGGGGATGTTTTTATGAATCCAGATCTTAATTTTAGGTATGTATCTTATTTCAGGTTTTTCTGAGGAAAATGTAAGATTTGGAAATTTTTTGAGTACACACTATGTTCCCCTGAGTACATGTCATGTCCCGGGTTGTCGTGGGTAGCCATGTAATGGTTGGGTACATGGTAGTGTGGGCCACCTAAATCAGCATCCAGATGAGGGTAGTACACTATGTGTACATTAAATGAACACTCCATATACTTTTATTTTTATTTGATTAATCGGACCAGAGTTGCATCTCATCTCAAAAACACATTTCTTCTTCCAGTGTCTCGTAATGGAGAGAGACATGTGACCCAAAATCTTCAGGTGCCTCCCATTCCTCTAACCGAGCCCCGATTGAGATGTCGTCGGATGTATTATATTGCCACTGGTGAGTTCTCTCTTTCCCTAGAGTCCCTCATCTAGATTTATCGTCATTCTTGAGTTATACACGATTGAATGTTATGGAATTTTTTTTAGATCTACAACATTATAGGATGAATCAAGGGCCGACGATTGAGAGTGTTCATCATATAACACCGATGTCGGTGGTTTGTTACCTTTTAGAGTTTTCTTCTGAGTTATGATTGTCTATGTGATGATTACCCTTGATTTGTGTATTTCACATTATGGAATTGAAACTTATTATCCTCTTCCATAGATTGATTACGAGATTAAGGTGTTTTCATTGATATATTATGATAAATTTCATTTTAGGGGACACCCTGTGTTTTTTTTCTTGTTTGAATGTTCATAGTTGTTTTGGATAGGTTGTCTATGAGGTAGAACTTGTTGCCTTTCCTTTATTGTTTGGTTGGAATTTATTTCTTAATTACATCTTATAAAATGATTATGTTATGAATTTTATATGATTATCCTTTTAGTAGTTGAGATTACATTGCACTTTTTGGTATCCTTTTTTTATGATTTTATTAAATAGGGCAGTGAGAACCTGGTGTAATTAGTCCATAAGGGGAATTAACATGGAGGGATTCCCCAGAGTGTTTGTTATATTTACATTACGAGATCATAAGGGTGATTTTTGGTGATTGCTCCCTCAGAGTTTCTATAGTATAACATTAACATTCCACATGGGGAATTGATGTTGAGTTCTTCCTCATAGAGTCTATATTTTATCGTTAAAAGACCACATAGGGAATTGACAGTGACTGCTTCCTCAGAGAGTATTTTATTTGTTAGACCAAAGGGGATAGACTATGTGATCATTCCCAGAGGGTCATTAAATCATTATTGAACTGATCATATGTTGAAACATAAGGGATTGAATGTGAGAAAATTCACATAGGGTTGCATGTGAATGTTTTATTTATTGTGATGATCTTGAAAAGCCAAAGCACAAGCTTGGACTTGGTTTTACATGACTGTCACATGGTCTTCTAAGACATATATTTATATTTTACATAGGGGATGCCGAGCATACGCTAGATCATGGGATTTCATTATCCAATGATTTTAATAATTGATAAATGTATACGAATGAAATTGGAAACTATAAGATTGTTTTCATTGGAGTAATACCTTTTTTATTGCTTTATTTTTTATATTGGCTGCTATATATATTAACTAACAGTTAGGAACAGATCTTTTGGTGGGTTCTTACTAGGATTCGTCTCAAACCCTATTTGGGTCACATGTTTTTACCCAAATAGATTATATGGTTGTAGTTATAGATAAGGGAAGGCACCCTTCTAAATCAGACACTTTATTATCATTAGAGCAAGATAGCATGGGACCAGGATGAGGCTTGCGATGTTGTTGGAGTTATTTACTATTTTTAGTTATTTGGTTTTAAAGTTGTATTTATAGCATTGTGACTTTTTGGCAACATTCCTAGATACTTTTGACATGCATAATCATTTATATATATATATACATATGATGCATTTGTAATTACTATCAGTCATATTATATTTAATTCTAATGTATGGAATTGATATGTCTACTATTGTTTATTATTATTTTTCTATTGTGTTGCTCTGACAATGTGTTTATAGTTTCTCAAAAAATCACTCCCAAGGCCCTCACTACCAATTGAAATCCTCTGGTGTTCGAGGAAGTTATCATGAGGCCATGTGACCAACCAGGTACATGACACCTTTGGGAAGCACCTGGATTCGGGATGTTACACAAATCCTAGTTCAAAACATCTGTTCCTTTTATCATGTTATGTATCTATATTTAGACTCACTTAGTATTTCAAACAATATCAATTTCATTCCTATTCTTATTATAATATATTTATATCATGTTGTGGTTTTTATTAGTTGGATCATTCATAATATATATAATGATTTCATAGATATATATTTATTGGAATACAATAGATTTATATTGTCCAATAGTTTGTTTTTTGATTGTTCTAATAACCTTATTACCATTGATATATATCCATTCTTATTTAATGACTCACTATGTTTTAGGTTTTATATTTTCATCTAATTACATGTAATAATGAATGTTACTCCATTGTTAATTACTCTTATATATGGAAAGGGACTCCATTTATTTCAATATATATCCATATCAACCATGTAGAATTTTCATTTCTTTATGGTATTATATTATTAGAACATTATTTTTTTTAAATTTAATTATATACATTAATATGTGATAATTTTATAGTCAGAAAGACACTTACATCATTTATATTTATTTGTTTCTAAAAATATTCAATTGAATGTTTTTGAAGATGAAAAAGTTAATTGTTCTAGTATATTTTCAATGATCATATATAATTATAAAATATTTTTCCTTGTGTGAGTACCGCTATTGAAATTTATACTATTACTGGTTAATGGATACCTCTTTTTATAATATAATCCATTATAGGTTGATAGAATTTATTTTAAATTAATCATTTTTAAATGGTGATTTTTTCAGAAGGGAATAATGTTTCTATTAAAATTAGTGCTCTCTATTGACTGAAAATTAAATTTTTATTACCATAGAAAAATTGAGAATGAAAATAATGGTTGATGAAAATGAAGATGACCAAGAGAATCACCCTTGGCCATGGGCATATGATCATCCTGGAGAGAGCCTATATCTAAATATAAATTAATCACCTCTTCTGAGATTACTTTACTAGTATGTTCATCAGCATTAATGTTTCCCTACCATTAGGTATGTCCAACCACTATTGATTTCTCAAGAAATAACCTGCACTTCTTGAATGAAAATGAAATCCCATGGGGGTTGATCTTTTCCTTGATGAACATCCACTAAGACTGAAGAGTGTATTTCAACTTAAATGATTTTAATCATTTATAAACTACATAACACAAGACTACTGACCAAGACAGAATCCACATCGCCTAATGAGTTACCATAATAGAAAAAAGCAATCAAACCCAACAAAACAGTTCCACAGGAAGCACATGTAATTGTACCGGCCCTCTTTGTTCACTTCACACATGAACCATCAACATTAAGATTTTATCAACTCGATGGAGGAATCTAGCACACTAAATCTACCTTTGATATATTTCCACAGCTCCATGAACATGAAACGAAGGATTAAATTGAAATCATTATTGATATCACACATTTTTTGTTTGGGTGTAAACTTGTAGGAATAGTAATAAAGGGCCTTCTTCCAAAGCTGAAGGAGTAAATTGGTGTTATTTGTTTATTTTTTTACTATTAAAAGTATCTCAAAAAAAGAACTGAAGGTTGGCCTTTTTAAAACTCATTGAATTGTGCTGGTAAATTTTTTTTACATAATAACTTTTTCAATAGTTTAAATGGATCTGAAAATATATATATGGATTTTAAAAACATAATAATTTTTTATTTTCAAATGTAATTTAATTTTTTGTGAAATATAAAAGTAAATCTCATTCGAATAAAAAATTTTATATTCTATAGACATCATGGTAAATGAAACTTGTTGTATTATAATATATTATTATTTTAATTATATATTTTCATAGTGAAATTTAGAGGTTAATATTATGTTAGCATTTTTTTGGATAGGTTGTTGGTATTTTAGAGTTATTGAGACATCTTTTTTCCATTGATCAAATTATTTAGATAGTTAATTTATTTGGGTTTAAGGTGTTGTAAATATTTAAAAAAATATATAACATTATGACATATTGGTATGTAAGTAATTTATATGTCTATTATCTATTGTGAATTAGTATAATTGATTAATGCGGATATATAATGTTGATATTTCGGTGGTTCTAATTATATTTAAAAGAATGTGCTTGAACAAAACTTTTTTTAAAGTACCATTTGAGTACAATATTAGAGACATTATTATATTTTGGTTATTTTTTTAATGATTTAGACATGTGGTATTGATTTATGGTGAATTTATTTCCTCGTTGGGTACTCTAATCATTATTCCCTTATTTAGTACTATTTTGGATTCATAGGTGAAATCAAATTGATATTGAAGTTACAAATTATATATTTTATGGATGATTTAATATATTAAATCATGATCTTGGAGATATATGACTTTTAGAATGAATTTCCTAAGAAATAATATGGACAAAAATTCATATAGTGGGAATAAAATAATAGCCTATGTATATATAAAATTGATATAGCTGTCATTATGGGTCAAATAATTTTTTTTGTGGTGGATGAAGGGTAAACATGTATGAATTAATTTACCCGTTGAGGTTACTTCCCTTTTTAGATTTTGGATAATTTTGAGACGATTTATTTAAAACTATGGCACGGTTTTGGATAAAATCAGTGTTATAGATATTAATGTAACATGTATGTGAGATCAACCATCATTTTATAACTTTTAGTTATACCGATTATATAATGGGTGTCTATTAGTAGATAATTATACCTAATGAGTTAATTATTTCCATGGGGGAACCATTTGGTACCAAGTTTCCTTATACTGGATACATGGTGTCGTGGTTAATGATATTTTTGTGTGTATTTGAATGTAATTTTATCCCAGCTACCAATATATCATTTACCATTCTCCCTTAATGTTACCTCACTCTAGATATTTTGTACTCCTAACATGTCACCCAATGATATACCTCTTGCACCTATATTTAATTTAGTATTAATGGTGTTTCCTTGACTGAATTTCATGTAGATGCATAGGGTATGAAACCCATATATTCTATTGTTCCCCCTATTATCTTCTTCCCATAAAATCCCTTCATTGGAAAGAGTTTTTTAGGAATATTCTATGAATGAATAGTTGAATCTACACTTGGAATCTTATCATCCACTACTCTTACTTAAATTGAGATTCGTTGAGTTCAATGGTTAATTTTCATCATAGTTTTTAGTAAATGTGAATGGTTTATTTTTTAAACTAAATATTTCAATATTTCAAGTAGTGTTTTGGGGGTGATATCATTTAATGGTGTACAGATAAAAGAAATTTATTTTTTATATATAATATTCATTGTCAATTTTCCTTTTTTTATAATTTATTTTTATTGACCATATATCTTAATATTAAATAATTGTTACTCCAAGGTTATAATAAATGCGTGAAAAATCACTCTGTGTTCCTTGATGATGTTTTGGAATTTTTAATGTTCACCAAATGATATGGTAGGGGGTCTCAACTCACTATTTTAATCATATTCTATTATTAGAAATTAATTAAAAGTTATTACCCCAAAAAATTTAAAAACCATAATGTACACCTCTTTAAATATAATGATTTTTTAATTATATTTTTTATAATTGACTATTTTTTTCATCGACATAATGTTATGCCTTGTTGTGTAATTAAATCTATGTAGCTGGTCTTGTGAACACTAAAATAACACTTATAATTTTTAAATTCCACATAATTATTTAATTTTGTTAATATATTAATCTTTGTAATATAATTTTTCCACCCTTTATAATGTTCATCCATTTATAATGGTTCTTATATATATTTATTGAACTTTTTAATCATAAGTCGTTCATTTGTTTTGGAATCTCATGTAACATCCCAGGTAAATGAAGAATAATAGATTTTATTATTTATTAATATTAGTGGATTGAATATTAATTTTACTTTAAAAGGGTTGTTATGTTCGATAGTGTACCCGATATTCAACAACGAGTTTCTTTGAAATATTACGTTGCACACTGATAATATAATATTATTATATTAAATGGAATTTAACTCTTAGACATTGTATTGGAGGGAAAGAAAAAAATAACTAAAATATGATTATAAATATTTATTATATGTATTTAATTTTATCCAATAAAAGTTAGAGGCTTAAAATGTGAATGAATCTGATTTTAAGCATAATTTACATGAAAAGGTCGATTTACCACCATTTATTGGTGAAACCTCATTACATCTAGTTCTTTCCACTTAAATATATTCTATTTTACCATATTAAATCCTTCTATAGAATGGGGACATCAAAATTTACTTTGTGTAAATTTTTTGGATTTTTTCCGATAAAGTTCATTTTTTTAATGAATAGTGAAAAATATAATATTTTAATTCAAAATTCCATTTTAATATAATTTATTTATATGGTTATGTTATCTTTTTTATTTGTTTTAAAGTGTAATTAGAATATATTTTTACCATTTAATGAAATTTTGGTCATTGTAATTAATTTCACATTGAAATTGGACAGAAACAATTGTCAATCTTTTGATAGTTATTGTTTCTTAAAAACACGCTATTTGTTTTAACAGCAGGAATTAATATTAAATTAATTAATGAAACTTCAATGATTATAATTTGGTAAAATAGACATCATTTCTTAATTCAGAATATCAAATATAGATTAGGCTGAATTTTTGGTATTTTTCTAAAAAACATAAATTTTTGATGAATAGTGAAACCACTTAGTAGTAGTTTAAAAAACAGAATTTTTCATTTAAATGAAATTTTACCACTTTTGTGAATTGAATTTCAAAAATCCAACATACATGGTTGTTATTAGTATGTAAAATTTGGTTCAATAAGATGAAAATAATTTTTTCTGAATAGTGACTTTTGACATTAATTTAACGAGGTTAAATGTAAATATGGTAATTCAAGGTAAAAAAAATATTATAATAATTTCAAATTGCCTTAACACTTGTCCTAAACATATTGGATGAGTAATGGCCCACCATGGGAATCCTTGGGTCGATTTTGGGACTCCATGGTGCCACTTATGAATGATCATAAGACTTTAGATTAATTAACTTAAAGAAAAGTCAAAAATGACATAAACAAACATAGTTTAGTAAATTAATTTGTATATGGTGTTTTGACTATAAATATTAATTGGTAGGATAAAAAAATTTCCTACATCATGGTATTTTATTATTTTTTATACTTCAAGTAAATTAAATTATTTATGACACAATAATGATGCAGTGTTTACCTAATTAATAAATCATTTAATAATTAAGATTTTAAATATTAAAATAACATCCAAAACCTATCCAATTATTATTGGATTATTCTATTTCGACCATGAGACATATTATATTCGACTCTAATGATTTTTGGACCTTTAGTAACCAAATATCATTATATAATAAAATAATATTTTCACACTTTCCAAAAGAGCCCCTCCTCCCACTTGTAAAAGGAGACCGTTTCTAACCAATTTCTCACACCTCTCAAGCCTTTTGGCTCATCCAAAATCTTCCCAATTAATCTCCCTACATCCATATCCTCCACCTAGAAGCCTTACTATAGGCAGATGACACCTCAAAAATTCCTTTTGTTTCAAACCAAAGGAAGTTAACCAAATTAAAGGTAACAATTTCTCTTAACATCTTTTCTTCTATTTTACTTATCCAACCCATAAATTTTTTTTATTACTTTATTTTATAACAACACCAGTATCATAAATATACTCGGATGTTGTTATGATAAGTATTTGAACTACACTTACACACACCTCCATCTAATGGGTGAAGTAACATACTGTTTATGTGGACGAAAAACTAACACCTCACGAAATGATGATTGTTTGATTATCTCCTACTTCCACTCAAGGTGGCCATTATGATGAGACTGTATTTATATATGATATATTTTTTGTTTATGTTTTCATTATTCTTCTGTATTTTCCTTTTATAGCATACTTTTATGGATTCCATTATGGGTAAACGTGATAATTTCATTTGAGGACGTGTGGACTACCGCCCCCTCAAAGTGATATGGCTCATTAATGCTATATGTGGGATGTATAAAGGATAGTGTTAAATTTATTATGTTTGATAATATAATGTAATTATAATATTCCTATGTATCAGTATTTTTTAATTCCATTTATGCATGAAATGGAAATTAAAGTTGTGTTTATGCGTACGTACGACTTACCGTCTCCATGAATAGTACATTTCATTTCTTATAGCCAAAATGTTACAAAATATTATGAATACATATATATAATGAATATATATTATGTATATAATATCTAAATAGTTAATATCATTCTAGAGATAATGGAATATTTACCATATGGACTACTTGTAAATATAAGGTGTTCATTTTTGACTCAAGTACCAAATATCGACAAAACGAATGTTATTTAAATAAATGATTACATAATGTTTATAAAATAGTAATAAGTAATATAAAATAAATAATAAACATGAAAAAATTTATAAATCAAGTATAAATTAACATTAGTTTATTATTCAAGAGATTAAATAATGAACGGGTCAGGTCAGACACGAGGTAAGGGACTTCGTTTCAATCTTCTTTCATTGAGGCATATTTTGTCTTAATACACGAATTTTTTTTGTACTCTGTATAAACACCTTCTAATTTTCAAAGGGAATATTTTTCTACAAAGTGTTTCTCTAAATGAAAAAAATGAATGTTTCGTTTAATGTAAGAAGTGAATACAACATTTCCGCCCCGTGAGTATTATTTGTTCTTTGGCTTCCTTAACAAGCCGTAATGTTTTTAAAGAAAAATAACCACTATATACTATTTTATGTATTTAGTTATTGAAAATTGTTTTGATAATCGATTTTTTTAATGTCAATATAAATTTAAGTGATATATTGTGATTGAAATGTAGAAATGATTTCTTTTCTTTATATTTGTTTTATGTGTTATGATTTTATAATGGTACTTGGACTTTTAATGGGTGGTTACGTGATAAACCAAATGACTGGTGGTGACGTGATAATCCAGGACGGGTGGCTATATTATAACCTCAAATGCATTGGGTATGGAAGTCGGCCTTATGGCTATTCCATTTAGTGATATGTGTAGAAGTCGACCGTGTGGTTATTCCATTTTAGTATGTTTCTGTCCCAAGATACCTTTATATGTTATGTGTTCTTTATATGGGTTTCATGGAAATATTTTGGTTACAAATGGGTAAGTAATGATCTTTTATTCAATAAAGATTATTTACTAGTTCGTAAAAGTGAAAATTATTACTTATGATATAGTATTCATGGTTTACATGTTTTTTTGAAAAACTAACAATTTTCTTTCATTGTGTATCCCTTATCGACCTTTTTATGCTCATCCAAGTTTTTGAAATGTTTTTCACATGACTTGATGTGGAATAGGGTCACAGATGGGATCAAGGAAAAGTTATGTCATCTTAAACATAGAACTAGACATGACTCTTTTTTCAAGAGTTCTTATTTTGTGAAAAAATGGAAACTGAGTAGAAGTGTCTACTTTGTAGTTTTTTTGTAATGAAATGTAATAGTTATGGACTAATTCTCTAAAAATCTAAACTTGAAATGATCTTTAATTTGAATTATTCATTTAATTCAAGATTATGTAATCTTTTAAGGTTGGGTCCTTATATCTTAGGTGGGTGTTTATTATAAATGTCCAATATTGATATAATAACATCTCTGAGTACCTTCCTAACATAATATATCATCGTTCTTTATATGATAGGTAATTTGATTTCCCAAGATATTAATTAACAATCCATTTTTGAAATATTCATTTTCCTATAAACTTTAATAAACTCTATATTAATTCCCCAAACACAATTGATCGTTTGTATAGAGATTTGATAATTTTATTGTTAATTATTTTTGTTTGGGAATGGATTGATTTAACATAAAAATATAAAAAATATTTTTATGATCACCTCAAACCAAAAAATTACCATGGTTCATTTATAACTACTCTTTCAATTTGAATATATTAGAAAATATATGAATGAAAATACATTATTTAGAAATACCTACTTGATTTTATCCTTCCTCCTTTTAATCACAAATTGTTTTCTAAAATGTAATTTAAAATGTACCCAGCTCCCCATTTTGAGACTTGGTCACTTTAGTATGATCTTGGTTACATAGGTTTATGTTTTGGAAAAATTTATATGCGACATTGATCCCTTGTTGTTGTAAAAATGTATTCTTATATAGACTTGTCCCCTTGTATATTTTATTTCCTCCACAGGTGATCTAAATTACTATCAATAGTTTTCCCTAGTCTAGTGGAACATTTAGTTTTATTAATAATTATATTATTTACTATAATTAATTAATTATTTCCTTAATGGGAACGTTCTCTTTTTTCTAGTGATATAGATATATCTATCCACTATGGATCCATTGAATCACTAAAGCATATATTAAAACATCATTGATATATCATAGTCTTAAAATTCTATATTACCAATGTCCAGGACTACACATTGAGTTTTTTACATTTAGGAATAGATGTTATCAATGTTATAAATATTGTTTCTAGGGTTATAGTATCAAATTTTTAATATCATGTTTTCACTTTTTTGATAAATCCTTAGAGTTGATATTAGTGATATATTTTTATCTACAAGGATTTGTTCTTATGAATAGAATACCTTATCATGTTGAAATTTTTAGTTATTATTATTTGAATAATTTATAATGAATGTTATAATGGATTATGGTTCTTATTCTACTGATCGGGATGAGGTTGGAGTCATGGCCAATGATAGTATACAATCCCTACTTGTAGGGCCCAATCTTGCCTTTAATGGTGGGTACCTGATGGGCAATGCTAAAATTTTTGAGGCCATTCCGAGTTGTGATTCAGAGGAAGTCTATATATGTTTGAGGAGGAATCCAAAGGAGATTGATGTACCTGAGGCTGTCTGGACATTGAATCTGAATAGTGCACCATGGCCTGATGGCATTCCAGGGTCTTTCTATAGGGCGTCTTGGGACACAGTCAAGGGAGATTTAGGGAAGGCATTGTAGGAATTTTTTAATGGTGGTAATTTGCTGTGTATTGCATGTATAACCAAGATGGTGATGATTCCAATGATTTATAATCAAGATTACATTGATCAATATTGGCCTATTAGAATGTGTAATATGCCTTACAAGGTTTTGGATATCATTCTCAATAAAATGATGGAATCTCACTTGAATACGTGGGTGTCTCCAGAACAACATGGCTTTATTAAAGGGCGTTCAATTCAGGGGAAATGGGACTGGTGCAAGAGGTAGTTGGTGATATTAAAAATAAGTCTTTTGGGGGTAACCTGGTGATCAAATTAGATATGATCAAGGATGATGACAGATTGGAATGGGGGTTCATCTTAAGGGTGTTGGCTTGCATGGGGTTCTCCAGCTGGACGGTTAATTTAATTTTTCATTTATTCAGTCCAGCCTGGATATCAACATCATTTTTCAGAAAACAGTTCTGTTTTTTGATGGTTTTTAGAGGACTTAGGCACGGAGAACCTCTTTCTCCCACTCTATTCATCCTCTCTCAATATGTCTTTAGCTACTATATTAACCGAGGTCTTCTCTTGGGGAGAGTTTTGCCTTATCAAAATCATCATGTTACAAGGGGTATATCACATTTTATGTTTGCAGATGACACAATTTTGTTTTTGAATGGCAGTATAATAGAATTGTAGGGGGTGAATGGGCTTTTAGGAGAGTACTACATGTGGAGTGGTCAGGTGGTGAATGTGGGGAAATGTTTGTTTTATATATCCAATGATATCACAGAGAGTAGGGTTAGAACTCATGAAGATAGCTTGAACATGAGCAAGGTATCATTTCTTATAGAGTAACTTGGGACACCGGTGATCCCTTACTCTCTTATATTTTAGCATTCTGACAAGTTGGTTTCTAAGATCACAGGGTGAATCTTCAATTGGGAGAACACATTTTTGTCATTTTGTGGGCGCATCACCCTTGTGAATAGTGTTCTTGTTTCTATTACCATGCCTGTAATATCCACCTTGAAGGTCCCCAGCAGTGTTATCACAAAAATGGAGCGGTTAATGGTGTCTTTCATATGGGATGGGCATATGGAAGGTAGGTGTAACGCCCCGACCCCAGTTACCCAAAGACGGTGCATTATTACATAACATTCGCAAGATCACAAGAAAGATCATATCTCGAAAGACCGATTGGTTTAGTAGCCTTGGAAACACTACATATATTCATAATGTTTTACATTACATCATGAAGTGAAAAATTACTAAAACAACATATTGTCTCCACAATCCACACTATTAACCCCTCATAATATCCCTACAGGTCATTCATAATTTACTTCTTCACATCCTGGGAAAAATAAAACATAGAAAAGGGGTGACCTCAAATGCCCATTAAGGATAACAATATAGCACAAACTTTCATAAATAAGAATAAACATTTAAGGCAGTGTATAACTAAAACAAAAGCCTTTTAAACATTAACTTCAACATAATATGGAAAAAATAAAATGAAATAATTCTATTTACTTATTCACATGGATATTCTACTAATCTAATAATCACATGCAATATCAATAACCACTTTCACAATGATGGAATGCATAATACTAGACTATCATAACCACATATCCAAGGCCTCGTGCCAAGAATAAAAATAAGATTTTGTCAATGCCTTGTGCCAAGACACTAGTTTGTCTCATGAGTCCTACCGATGAATTTTTTTGAAGATACTTACGTTTAAAATTGCTCAAATATACTATAGTGTTTTTCTGAAAACATTATGCAAGCTTATGAAAACAAAATAACTAATTCTGAGACTACTTGACTAATTATAGGCCATGATAAGTCCTCGTCCAATCCCTTCCTGTCTACGACACTCGAGAGTCGGGTTTTCTGAAAACATTTTTAAGCTTGCATTAAATACGTATACATTTGCACTGGATTTTCATGTATTTGAGAGAAATATATATTTTTTTGAAATCATTTAAAAATCACATAATTATAAAATAAAACATTTAATTTTAAAATATTCTTAAAATATTGCAAGGGAAGCTTCAATGATTTTATAATGGTGGAAAATAGCCGCACCTTCCGTATAAGTTAAAAAAAACATTCTTACCTTAATTCTGTAGACAAGGATAAAAAGGACCTTGTTTGGAAAACGACAGAAATATTTCTTTATAAACATCTTATAAAAAGTTAAACAAGGGTATAAATGAATTTAACCCATATTCTATAATGTAGTAATAATGTTTTGAAAAAAATTTGTAAGAAACATGGATGTGGATGATAAAGAGATCCCAGTAGATTATTATGTATAAATAACCTCGAAAAATGAAGAGATTGCGAAATAAACCCTTACCAATTTGGTAACATACGAAACATAAAACCCATGAAAGTGGTATCATACAATGAATATGTAAATACACATAAATTAAAGTGTATTACAAAAAGAATACAATTATGGTCAATACATACACCACACAAAAGGTAATAGTGGCAATATGGCATGAATCTCACGGGAATAAGGAGTGAGTTGAAAACCCCTTAACATGTACTTTTCCTTGGTTGGGGTAGGTTAAACTCTTGTATAATGGTGAAATATTTTTTATTAAATTATACAATAATCATATACATTAATATGATATTATATATGATCTTTTAACATTGATTTGTTAATAATATCTTCGTATTATCATTGTTTCGGGTGTTAACTTACTCGTTTTATTTTATATGTTTTGTTACGTAAGCCATGATTGTAATGGCTAGGATGTATCTTAATCATATTCAGAATGATATCAAGTCCTTAGATACTATTATTAATCATAAAATGAGAATTATACTTGAATGGATATGATGGAGAATGAATCTCATCGCGTTCGTGTAGACGGTAGTCCGTACGTACGCACGAGCGAGAATATCATTATTTTGATATTAAAATAATATATAATTGGTTGGTATGTCATATATACAGAATCATTATCATGTTATATTTATTATTTACATGAATTACACATCATTATTATACCCATCCAAATAATAATTTATTAAATAACAATTACACCATGACGTGGAGACGGTAAGCCGTACGTACGCACGTATGGTGACATGTTATTCAAAGGATGGATAGAATAATAAATATGGTTGTAACATATCTATAATAACATCACAATATATATATGATACTGGAGTTATTATTTTAGAATGGTAACAACAAATAAGGAAGAAGTGGAAGAAGAAAGGAACTTGGAAAAGGCTGGTGAAAACATTACCTCTTCTTCGGATTCTTCCTTTTGATTTGATCAAAGGGGATCCTTAGGTTGGATTTATGACTAAACTAAGGCCTCTAGGATGATTTGAGGGAAGTGGAGAGAGTATTTTTGTAGAGTTTGGTCGAACCAAAAGGCTTTGAAGGTGTGATTTAATGAGAAGGGAGAGTTCCCTTTTATAAGAGGGGTGAGGGGCACCTTAGGAAAAGCTAGAAATATTATTTTATAATAAATTCATATTCGGTTTCTAATGTCTACAAAGTGGATTATTTAAAGGTTAAGGTGGGGATAGGTCTAAACCCACTCAAAAAATAGAATTTAGACAGGTTTTGGTTACTATATTAACCTTATCATTAAGTATTAACTCTTAGTTAATTAGTTTCACTTTTACAATTTCTCTTTGTATTTTTATATTATACGGTTGATAAACTTACTATATACATAAAAGATACCAAAAAGTGTTCCATTAATGATACAAATATCATGGTATAGGTCTCTTGGCCGAACCATATATTTTTAAGAATTTAATATCAATTAATAATATAATATTTGTTTAAAAAACACTTTTATGTCAATTTTGACATTATTCAATAGTTGATTTTTGTGAAATACATAACAGAATGATTAGTTCAAAAAAAAGTCGATTACATCAATCCTAATATGTCATATTATCCTATAAAATTATTTTAATTCATTAAAAGTTTCAAATTATATTTATTTGGGTATTTATAATATCAATTATTTTAATTTTTCACTATTATGGTAATTACAACATCATCATTGTGTCATAAATAAATTAACTTATTTAATGTCAAAAAATTATAAATAAAATATAATTATGTAGGAAATCGTGTTAGAATTCTAATTAATATTTATATTCGAAAATCCAACATATATAACCCTATCTAAAAATTGTATTTCTAAAAGATATATGCTTGTGTTATTTTTGTATTCATTTTAACTTAATTAAAATAAAGTGTCTCTATCACCTACAAGTGGCACCATGGGGTCCCAAAATTTACCCAAAGATGACCATGGTCGAACATGTATCATACAATAAGGTTAAGACACGTTTTAGTGTAATTTTTTATTATTATAATATTATTTTTAGCCCTTATTTACCGGATTTACCCTTTAACCACGGTAAATAAAATATTTACCGAAGTAATTATTCAAAATGTCTAAAAATAAAAGTTACCTATTTACACAATTTGAACATCCTGATTCCAAATATGGAATCCATTTTTCCAAATTCAACACACACAAGTGGAAAAAATTAATTTAAAATTAATTCCGCTGTCAAAACAAAAAGCGTGTTTTTAAGATATAATAACTATCAAAAGATTGATACTTGTTTATGTTCGGTTCAATTGTGAAATTATGTCCAATGACAAACATTGTATTAAATAGTAAATTTTATATTCTAAATATAATTTAAAACCACTCAAATTCATAATTTATCACTATTAATTATTTTGATTAAAAAAAAGTTGTTTTTAATTAAAATTTAGTAATTCTCACTATTCATCAAAATATGAAAGTTATCCGAAAAGTACCAAAATTTAATATTAGGCTAATTTCGATACTCCGAATCCAAAAATGAAGTCCATTTTGAGATATAAAATTTATAAAATTTTAAAAAGTAGGTATTACTATTCATAACGGCTAATTTGATCGGTTGTGGTGTGTGTTAGAACTCGATGTTGCGTACAACACACGCTATTGCATTATTCAAAGAGAAGCGCACCGTAGAAGCTTGGGGTGTTACATTCTCCCCTCCTTCAAATTATTTCGTCCTCAAAATTTCTAGAATACTACCACATGAAAAGACTCGGGTGGTTCTTCATCATATGTTCCTCGGGTTCCCACATTGCCTCTTCCATCTTATGGTTTCTCCACAAGACTTTTACCAGACGTGTCGTCTGGTTTCTCAGTACTTGTTCTCTCATATCAAGAATCTTGACGGGCTCTTCGCAATAAGATAGATCAGGTTCCAGTTCTAATTCCTCGTATGTGAGTACATGCATTGGGTCAGGCATGTATTTCCTCAATAGGGATACGTGGAACACATCGTGAACTTTGGAGAGACTTGGCTGCATTGCCAAGCGGTAAGCTACAGCCCCAATTCGTTCAAGAATTTCGAAAGGTCCGATGTACCTGGGACTCAATTTACCTTTCCTACTAAAACATATAACTCCCTTCCATGGAGGTACCTTCAGGAAAACATGATCATCGACTTGAAATTCCAAATCCTTCCTTTGATTATCGGCATAGCTCTTCTGCCTACTTTGAGATACTTTGATGTGATTTTGGATTACCATCACCTTTTCCATCGTTTCCTCCACCAGTTCTGGGCCTATAAGTTTTCATTCACCAACGTCATCCCAATAGGTTGGTGTACGACATCTCTTTCCGTATAACGCTTCATATGGTGCCATCTGAATACTCGAATGGAAGCTATTGTTATAGGAAAATTCTACCAGAGGTAAATATTGACCCCACATACCCTAAAAGTCAAGTGAGCAGGATCTCAACATGTCTTCTAAGGGTTGAATAGTTCGTTCTGATTGTCTGTCTGTCTGAGGGTGGTTGGCAGTGCTCAAATGAAGTTCGGTATCCAAGGATTTCTAAAGAATTTTATAGAATCTTGTAGTAAAACTGGGATCACGATTAGAAACAATCGATAGGGGTACTCCATGAAGTCTCACAACTTCATCAATGTATAGTCTTGCTAGACGTTCTAGTGGTAGATCTTCTCTTATAGCATGAAAATGTGCTGACTTGGTAAGACGATCAACAATAACCCATATTTCATCATTCCTTCTAGGTGTCTTTGGTATCCCCATGACAAAGTCCATCGTAATATTATCCCATTTCCACTCCGGTATGGGAAGAGGTTGCAATACTCCACCAGGATGTTTCCTTCCAGCTTTCACTTGTTGAAAAATCATACATCTTGACACAATATCAGCAATCTACCTCTTCATGTTGTCCCACCAAAAATGTTCCTTCAAATCTCCATACATTTTGGTGCTCCCAGGGTGTATAAGGAAATTGGAACTATGAGAATCATCCAACAATTTCCTTTTTAGATCAGGTATATCGGGAACACAAAGCCTCTTCCCGAATTTCAAAATTCCTTCTTCATACACAAAGTCTCTCAATCTACCATCATTCACAGCTTTAATCTTCTTTTGAAATTCTTCATCATCGGTCTGAGAACTCTTAATCCTTTCTAGTAAAGATGGTTTGGAAACCATTTGAAAAAGCATTGATGTTTCACCTTCCCTGGTTATTCCCATGTCCATATTTATTAGATCCATGAAAATTGGATCACTTTAAATTCGCATATTGTTCAAAACTCCATGATCTTTTCTGCTCAAAGCATCTGCCACCTTGTTTGCATTCCCCAGGTGGTAGTGTATCGTACAATCATAATCCTTGAGTAATTGAATCCATCTACTTTGCCTCATGTTGAGTTCTTTTTGTGAGAAAATATACTTCAAACTCTTGTGATCAGTATAAATCTCACATTTTTCACCATAGAGGTAGTGCCTCCATATCTTCAAAGAAAAGATCACAGCTCCTAACTCGAGATCATGTGTAGGATTGTTTTGGTCATGAATTTTCAACTGTCGTGATGCATAGGCAATAACCCCATCATTCTGCATAAGGACACAACTAAGTCCTTTCTTCGATGCATCACTATAAATAACGAACCCATCATTCCCCGATGGTAGAGTCAATATAGGAGCATCAAATAATCTTCTCTTCAGTTCTTTGAAAAATTCTTCACACTCTTTTGTCCAAACAAATTTATCCTCTTTACGTGTGAGCTTCGTTAATGGGTTTTCCAATCGGGCAAAATTCTGGACGAAACGTCGATAATAACCTTCTAAACCAATAAAACTGCGTACCTCAGTTATACTCGTAGGTGATGGCCATTCTTGGATTGCCTTGGTCTTAGAAGGATCAACAGAGATTCCTGACGAAGCGTTGTCGTATGCGCTCTCAAAAATATTTATACTAAGTGCAGCAGAGTGGCTGACCTAGGTCGTTCTCTTGAGGAGCTTTTGTGGTTAATAAATCACTACTTCTATTCCACCTAATCTAATTCTTTTTTTGTTGTTTAATATTTTATGAAATAAATGTAATTTAATAAAATAAATTAAATTCATAAATCATATGAAACTAAAATTTAATTCTAAATTACCATGCAATGCTAAACAGAATGTAATTAGGGAAGAAAGGAAGTTCTCCCGAGAGAATATTCAGGGAGCACCTTCATTGGCCAGCTTCGAATATTCTTAGTGTACACACTCCATCTTATGTGTGCACACCTTATTCTACCCCTGTTGTGAATGAAAAGCCTACTTAGCGATCGCCAAGCACACCTTCCATCCACCTCCTCAATCGAGGGAAAATGGTTGTAGATTAAGAAGTTAATCTTTAGACAACCATAGTGAGGATTACACCCACTATAAATTATCCTTAGAATTAACTCAAAGAATATTAAAAACATGGTCTTGGGTTCAAGAACCTGATTACTCCCTCGGGATATTCCTCGGATTAGTTACTCATGATCACGAGTATTATAGTTCACGATGGTAAGATGAGAGGAAGAAAAGAGGGTGAATCGGTGGACACAAAAATAAAAACAATGCATGAATTTATTAGAAATCTAAATTACAATTAAAAACTAAAAATAAAGAAAAGAAATAAAATAAAAAGAAATGTGGAAGATTTGCGGCCGGCCTCCCTCGGTGGAGATCTCCTCCTTGGTGCCTTGAAGAAGTGGATGGAGAATGGGATGGTTTGAGGGGAAGGAGCTCTCCTCCTTTTATAGGCAGAATTCTACCCCCGAAAGTTGTCGCGTTTTGGACCCCATAAATGACCTCTTCACGCGTTGAGGCCTTCTTCAATGTTGTTCATAATTGTCTTTTCCGTGTCCCCTCAAAATCTCAGCGGATTTGGATAGGTATTCCGAGAGTTATGGCCAATTTCCTCTGACACTTTATTCTGTCCAGTCAGAATCATCAAACCGAAAAACACCGTTTTGTACTGAATTAATGTCCATGAACACGGCCATTGCAGGCGTGGACTCCTTAATGAAACTTGTTCAAAATCTTCTTAACCGTCTATCCACAAAAGTTCAGCTCCATTAAAGTCGTTTTGAGCGAGTTATGGATATTTCACTGAACCTTCGTTTTTCTGGAAGAAATTTCCTGGAAGCTTCCTTGGTGTTCCTCAATAATCTTCAACTTCATTGAATTGTTTGGACCTCAAGATGGTAGAATCAGATCCTGGTCCAGAAGACAAAGTTGAAGGAAATAAAATAAGGATTCTAACAAAATTTTAATCAGAAAATTTGGAATTTTATTTTTCCTGAAATGACCAAAATACCCCTGACGTAAAATTCTGTCAAAAATCCAGAATTAGCTTTTTTTCACATTTGGGTTCAAAATAGCACTAAAACCTAAAAACATGATAATTACCCATTCAATAACACTTTTGTGGGATTATAAACAATGTTTTACAGTATAAAATATATGAAAATGTGAGCTTCATCACTCCCCCACACTTAAACATTGCACTCCTGGGCAATCATCTTACATCCAAATCAAAATCCACACAACAATCAAAAATGAGAAAATATCAATGATTTTATCCAAAATAGAATTCCATCATGTCTCATTTATGAATAATAATTCTCTCATTTTCATTTCAATCATTACAATTTGTTCAACCTCAAAAATCAATCCATGGCCCAATCACAACCTACCTCACATTGATTTTTATGTCACTCTTCACTCAAGAGAAATTGATTCTGGAGTTATGCTCATACTTGAAAATCACATGTATCACCATAGGTTTGTGAAAATTATCATTTCTCCACAGCGTGAAACATGAAAATGAATTTAATCATGAGGGCTTTAATTAAAGGTTCAAATGATTCTGTGGCTTAGGGTCGGTGGTAAAATGATTGAAAAATGTTCCAAGCTAGAAAGAGGAGGTTGAACTTTTAAGTACAATGCATGATTAAATCAAGTGAAAACACAGGAAATTCCTCACTCAATACTGCTTGTAAATGTGAAAAACAACCCCACCCATCTTTATGACATGGTACATGAGCCAATAAGTGATTATATCATCTAAGTTCTCCTCTTTTTTTTTTCAAAGCTCCAGAAAGGCACAGCTTTATTTTCTTTTTTTTTTCTTTTTTTTTTATGGAGGATGAGCTGAAAATTGAATACAATGAATGAATGACAATTCATGCCCTTGATTTTTTTTTGGGAGGGACATGAGTCATAAAAGAATGTATAATGAGGAATTCAAGCTCATCTCCATTTTTTCTTCTTTTTTTTAGGAGAAATGGATGAACCAAATAAAGCACAATGAAATGATGACACATGCCCAATTCTCTTGTTATCCACTGCCCAAAATATTGACACACACTTCACACTACCGATAAATGATACACATTCCAATGAACGCACACGAAAGGCCCTTCCCCCACACTCAAACTTGAAATATCCATGCAAAAATACTAAAAGTGCGGGTAGGTATGGAAAAATTGGCTTGTAATGTGGCTTAAACCTATAAGGCAATTCATGGCATCTAAGGGATTATGAAGGATAAATATAAAGGTGGGTCTCAGGATAAAATGTGGCTAGCCAATGAGATGCCTCAATCATTTTAAATACATTCCATGAAATCCAAAGCTTCGAAAGAGAATATTCACAAATTCTGGTTCTCACACAAAATTCAAGTTTCCCTCAAGAAAGTGTGGGTATTAGGAAGAATATGTAAAAGTGGTTTAGAATACCTCACAGGATTGGGAAAAAAAATATTTTGAGACAGTGTTTCATGGTCATGGATTTCAAAAATCAGTCAAACTCATAAAAATGATTGACAATCCAATTCAAAAAAAATGTTTTCACATCAACAATCATTTAAAATCCATTATTTCAAAAATCATTTCAACTCTTTCAAAATAAATTGATGTGTTAAAAGTGATAAGAATATTCATTAAAGCTCAAAAATCCTAAAAAAAATGAAAAGAACACAAGAAGAACTAAGCAGGTTGACACTCCCCCACACTTAAATTTAACTACCCCTTATTTCAACTCAACAAAATATAAATATAAAGGTAAAAAAATAAAAGGGAAGGAAAGATACAACCTGACATTATTTTAGAGGTGGATGCCTTGAGTTAAGCTCCTAGAAGCAGCCACTTTAAAACTACAAGAAAGTAATTAAAATACATAAGAAAAATAAATAAAAAGAATGAGAAAGGGAAAAGAAAAGAGATAATGCTTGGTTTAGACCCCCAAGCGGGTGCTAGGTTTTTACTGCCCCTAGTCAGGCAGTTTCAGTAGATTATCCCCAATCAGAAGGTGGATGTGGTTTCTTTGAGATGAACCACCACATGTGAGTTTTCCCGATGTCCATGATTAAACACTGAAAGTAGAGAACCCCAAATAAGATAAGAATGTTCCCAACTCCCGAGAAAGAATAAATAAGAAATTTGAGGTTTGAAGTGGGAGGGAATAAAAGATAAGGGTGCTCCCTGTTAACTTCGGTGGTGTCCTCCTCCATATGGTATGAAAATTTTTGTTGAGGAGGTAGTCGCACCACCACCAGCTTCTTCAGATCTTCTTCCTCGATTACCACCACTTTGGTGGTATCATCATCAAAATCCAAGGCCTGATCCATTTGTGTTGTATCTGAAATTTCAGGAAAGGAGAAGTCAGAAAACAATTCAGTTTGAATAAAATTAAAACATGAAGAATCAATAAAGAAATCTTCCCTTTCAAGTAATTCAACTTGGTAATTGATCTCTTCAGGCATGACCATTGGAAACTCCATCTCAGCAGGTGAATCTTCTTCTTCATCTTCCAAAGCAATAGTGAGGTCAAAAGGTACTGATTGTTCAATATCAAGCATGGGAAGATCATGTTTCAAGTTATCTTCGACAATGTTATTCCAAGATTCTTTGAAAAAATGTTGACCTCCCATCAGTGCATCAGTTAAAATGTGTACTTCTGGGACCTCCTTGAGCAATGGTTGAGTGCGGGATGATGTGATAAGTTCTTTTAGAAGTTCTTTCTCACCCGCCTCAGGTTCTTTAACATAAAATGTGATTGGTGAAATCAATTTCACCTCTCGTTCTGGTTCAGGTTCGGGCTCAGTTTCAGATTGCTCTTGGGATGTGCGTACATATTCAGCAATCCATTCAATTTGGCTCTCTAGTTTTTGAACTTTATCACTAATCCTATGAAATTGAGCATCAATTTCATTGTAAACATTTTCTTGCACCTGATATTGGTTAGTCCATGCAGAATAATCACCATTGAAAAACATCATGAACAAAAAGTTTTTTTTTTAGTTTTTGAAATTTATGATTTTTTTGTTGTTTTTTTAAATGAAAGGAAAATTATTTACACAATGTGAATAAAAAATAGTGAATTAAAACCACTTGGCTCCCCGGCAACGGCGCCAATTTGACGAAGCGTTGTCGTATGCGCTCTCAAAAATATTTATACTAAGTGCAGCAGAGTGGCTGACCTAGGTCGTTCTCTTGAGGAGCTTTTGTGGTTAATAAATCACTACTTCTATTCCACCTAATCTAATTCTTTTTTTGTTGTTTAATATTTTATGAAATAAATATAATTTAATAAAATAAATTAAATTCATAAATCATATGAAACTAAAATTTAATTCTAAATTACCATGCAATGCTAAACAGAATGTAATTAGGGAAGAAAGGAAGTTCTCCCGAGAGAATATTCAGGGAGCACCTTCATTGGCCAGCTTCAAATATTCTTAGTGTACACACTCCATCGTATGTGTGCACACCTTATTATACCGCTGTTGTGAATGAAAAGCCTACTTAGCGATCGCCAAGCACACCTTCCATCCACCTCCTCAATCGAGGGAAAATGGTTGTAGATTAAGAAGTTAATCTTTAGACAACCATAGTGAGGATTACACCCACTATAAATTATCCTTAGAATTAACTCAAAGAATATTAAAAACATGGTCTTGGGTTCAAGAACCTGATTACTCCCTCGGGATATTCCTCGGATTAGTTACTCATGATCATGAGTATTATAGTTCACGATGGTAAGATGAGAGGAAGAAAAGAGGGTGAATCGGTGGACACAAAAATAAAAACAATGCATGAATTTATTAGAAATCTAAATTACAATTAAAAACTAAAAATAAAGAAAAGAAATAAAATAAAAAGAAATGTGGAAGATTTGCGGCCGGCCTCCCTCGGTGGAGATCTCCTCCTTGGTGCCTTGAAGAAGTGGATGGAGAATGGGATGGTTTGAGGGGAAGGAGCTCTCCTCCTTTTATAGGCAGAATTCTACCCCCGAAAGTTGTCGCGTTTTGGACCCCATAAATGACCTCTTCACGCGTTGAGGCCTTCTTCAATGTTGTTCATAATTGTCTTGGCCGTGTCCCCTAAAAATATCAGCGGATTTGGATAGGTATTCCGAGAGTTATGGCCAATTTCCTCTGACAATTTATTCTGTCCAGTCAGAATCATCAAACCGAAAAACACCGTTTTGTACTGAATTAATGTCCATGAACACGGCCATTTCAGGCGTGGACTCCTTAATGAAACTTGTTCAAAATCTTCTTAACCGTCTATCCACAAAATATCAGCTCCATTAAAGTCGTTTTGAGCGAGTTATGGATATTTCACTGAACCTTCGTTTTTCTGGAAGAAATTTCCTGGAAGCTTCCTTGGTGTTCCTCAATAATCTTCAACTTCATTGAATTGTTTGGACCTCAAGATGGTAGAATCAGATCCTGGTCCAGAAGACAAAGTTGAAGGAAATAAAATAAGGATTCTAACAAAATTTTAATCAGAAAATTTGGAATTTTATTTTTCCTGAAATGACCAAAATACCCCTGACGTAAAATTCTGTCAAAAATCCAGAATTAGCTTTTTTTCACATTTGGGTTCAAAATAGCACTAAAACCTAAAAACATGATAATTACCCATTCAATAACACTTTTGTGGGATTATAAACAATGTTTTACAGTATAAAATATATGAAAATGTGAGCTTCATCAATTCCATATTTAGATACAATATGGCCAAGAAAAGAAATCTCCTGAAGCCAGAATTCACACTTGCTAAACTTCCCATATAATTCATGTCTTCTCAGAGTCTTCAGGATAATGCGCAAGTAAATTTCATGATCCTCATAGATTTTAGAGTATACCAAGATATCATCAATAAATAACACCAGAAATTCATCGATATATTCCTTGAAAACTCTATTCATCAGATCCATGAATACAGAGGGTGCATTAGTCAATCAAAAGGGCATTACAGTAAACTCGAAATGCCTATACCTGGTTCAAAATGTTGTCTTCGGAATGTCTTCCTTCTTTACATACAACTGATGGTATCCAGATCGAAGGTAAATCTTTGAAAATTATTGAGCTCCATGAAGTTGGTCAAATAAATCATCAATGCGAGGTAGGGGATACTTGTTCTTTATTGTTATAGCATTGATCTCCCTGTAGTCGATACATAACCTCATAGATCCATCTTTTTTTAACAAAAATAATAGGGGCTCCCTATGGCGAAATACTAGGGAGAATAAGTCCCTTATTACTAAATTCTTCTAGTTGTTTCTTTAGTTCAACTAATTCTACAGTGTCCATTCTATAAGGGGTCTTTGATATATGCCTTGATCCAGGAATTAAATCAATGGAAAACTCAACTTCTCGTTCTGGAGGATGTCCAGGTAAATATTCCGGAAATACATCTACATATTATTTCACAACAGGTACATCCTCTATTTGAACATTCCTGTCCTCACCCATAGTAATTTCATTCCCTTCCTCTACATTAATTAAATTTAGTTGAGTTACTGGGGGTGGATCTAGATAAGAATTTGGTGGTGATGATTCTGCTCTAAAGATAAGGTGTTCCTTATCATCATCATCAAAAATCATAACCTCCTTCTTCTTACAATAAATCTTCAAATCATAGTTCGAAATCCAATCCATACCGAGGATTATATGAAACTCAATCATAGGTATGGCGATGAGATCTGCAGATAAAGAACATTTATGTGCTCTAATGGGGACTGATTCACAAAAATTTGTTGCAATGATACTTCCCTTAGAATTTTTAACCGACAATTCCCTTGTTAAATCAAATTGAAAATATCTAATTTTCTTAGAAAACTAGGAAGATATGAAAAATGAAATAATCCAGAATCAAATAATGCATTTTCTAAACTTGAGGAAACCATTAAATTACCTGCCACCACGTCATTTGGAGCTTCTAACTCAGCAGTAGTGATAGCATAAGCTTGGCCTTGATCCCTTGGCCTTTTCTGAGGTAAGTTCCCCTGACGATTAGGATATTCATTTGCATAATATCCCATCTCCCTGCAATTGTAGCACTGAACATTGGTATCTTTCTTCTTCCCATTGAAATCACGAGCTCAGTGGCCTTTTTCACCACATTTGTAATAGAAGCCCATTCCCTTCAAGCAAGTATAGAGGTGTTTGTTCCCACATTTAACACAGTATGGATATTCAACCTTTCCTTTCATCCCCTTATTTCCATTCCCATATTTATCAGTAGATATCTTCTTCTCTTGCTTTTCTTTAAAGTCATAAGACTTAGAGAATTCCTTTTCTGTTTTGATAGCACATGAGACATTGTCTTCGTACGACGAGAAGGATTGTGAGACTAATTCTCGATGGAGAAATGGTTTTAACCCATCAATGAAACGATCAATCTTACTTCTTGGGTTATGTATATAATCTCTTGCATACCTTGATAACCTTGTAAAGTTATCCTCAAACATTGTGACATTCTCATCCTCCTTTTGTCTCAGACTTAGAAATTGCCTTTCCATATCTGCTCGATGGTCATGAGGAAAGTATTTTTCTAAAAACAGATCTTTATACTCCCTCCATTCCCTATTTGATACTTCATCATCTTCCTTCGTGTTTTGAATCAATTACCACCATTGATCAGCATCTCCAGTGAGGCGGTAAACTTCCATGATAACTTTTTCTCTTTCACTACTCCCCAAAGCCTGAAATACTTTCTCTGGGGAATTTATCCATTGATCAGCTACTATGGGATTTGTACTCCCATTGAACGTTGGTGGTTGTTTCCTCATGAATCGATCTAACATTGATCCTCCATGCTGCAGATCAAGGTGCTCCATATGGGTAAGGTTATTATTTATAACCAGAGGGATTTTTCCCAGTATGGTGATTAGCTGATCGGCACTAGTTGCATCACCATCTCCACTATAATTATCTTGAGCAGGAGGGAAATATCTATATGGAGTTTGTGCATTGATACGGTTTCCATTTCTTCCACTAGGCACCATTTCTAAACAATGGCATACACTAGATCGGTTTATGAATCAAAATACATAATCCCATACTTAAAAAACACTTAACATAAATTGAACTATTTATGGATATAATCCATAATCATAAAAATGTTTTCTTTGAGGAAGTATATACTCATAAACCCTTCATAATGATTTGTAAAGAAAATGAGAGTTATCCTAAGAATATCCCCCAGGAGTGTCGTAACCAAGAGTGCAGTAAGGCCCGTTGTCGTACACTAGTTCCCGTTTGTGTCTAGCTCAAAGCGGTGTTTTTGGGTTTTACCCCTAGGTACAACTGTGGCAGAGCCGCCTCTACCTGCTCGTATCCAGACAAGGATGTATTACTCGAAAAACTCACAAAATCTCTACAATACCAAAATTCTAGGAAGTTCTTCTATACTAATCCTCAAAGTCCATCTTAGTTCTATGTGCTCTAATCAGAGTTTATCTAAATCTAGCTTCCAAGGTTTGTACTAAACTTCCTCTAATACCAACTGTAACGCCCCGACCACAGTTACCCAGAGTCAGTGCATTATTACATAACATTGGCATGATCACAAGAAAGATCAAATCTCGAAAGACCGATTGGTTTAGTAGACTTGGAAACACTAGATATATTCCTAAAGTTTTACATTACATCATGAAGTGAAAAACTACTAAAACAACATATTTTCTCCATAATCCACACTATTATCCCCTCATAATATCCCTGCAGGTCATTTATAATTTACTTTTTCACATCCTGGGAAAAATAAAACATAGAAAAGGGGTGAGCTCAAATGCCCAGTAAGGATAACAATATAGCGAAAACTTTCATGAATAAGAATAAACATTTAAGGCAGTGTATAACTAAAACAAAATCCTTTTAAACTTGAACTTCAACATAATATGGCAAAAATAAAATGAAATAATTCCATTTAATTATTCACATGGATATTCTACTAATGGAATAATCACATGAAATATCAATAACCACTTTCATAATGATGGAATGCATAATTCCAGACTATCATAACCACATATCAAAGGCCTCGTTCCAAGACTACAAATAAGATTTTGTCAAGGCCTTGTGCCAAGACACTAGTTTGTCTCATGAGACCTACAGAATTTTTTTTTGAAGACACTTACGTTTAAAATTGCTCAAATATACTCCAGTGTTTTTCTGAAAAAATTATTCACGCTTATGAAAAAAAAAATAAATAATTCTGAGACTACTCGACTTATTATAGTCCATGATGGGTCCTCGCCCAATCCTTTCCTGTCCACCACACTCGAGAGTCGGGTTTTCAGAAAACATTTTTAAGCTTGCGTTAAATATGTATTCATTTGCACTGGATTTTCATGTATTTGAGAGAAATATATTTTTTTTGAAATCATTTAAAAATCACATAATTATAAAATAAAACATTTACTTTGAAAATATTCTTATAATCATGTAAGGGAAGCTTCAACGATTTTATAATGGCGGAAAATAGACGCACCTGCCGTATAAGTTAAAAAAACATTCTTACCTTAATTCTGTCGACAAGGTTAAAAAGGAACTTGTTTAGAAGAAGACAAAAATATTCCTTTATAAACATCTTATAAAATGTCAAACAAGGGTATAAATGACTTTAAACCATATTCTATAAAATATTAATAATGTTTTTAATAAAATTTTTAAGAAACATGGATGTGGATGATAAAGATATCCTAGTAGATTATTACGTATAAACAACCTCGGATAATGAAGAGATTGCGAAATAAACCCTTACCAATTTGGTAACTTATGAAATATACAACCCATGAAAGAGGTATCATACAATTAATATGTAAATACACATAAATTAAAGTTTATTACACAAATAATACAATTATGGGCAGTACATACACCACACATATGGTAATAGTGGCAATATGGCATGAATCTCACGAGAATAAAGAGTGAGATGAAAACCCCTTACCTTGTACTTTTCCTTGGTTGGGGTAGGTTAACCTCCTGTATAATGGTAAAATAATTGTTATTAAATTATACAAAATCATATACATTAATATAATATCATATATGATCTTTTAACATTGATTTTTTAATAATATCTTAGTATTATCGTTGTTTCGGGTGTTAACTTTCTCGTTTTCTTTTATATGTTTTGTTACGTAAGCCATGTTTGTAATGGATAGGTTGTATATTAATCATATCCAGAATGATATCAAGTCCTCATATACTATTATTAATCATCAAATGATAATTATACTTGAATGGATACAATGGAGAATGAATCTCATCGCGTTCGTGGAGACTGTAGTCCGTACGTACGCACAAGCGACAATATCATTCTTTTGATATTAAAATAATATATAATTGGATTGTATATCATATATAAAGAATAATTATCATGTGAAATTTATTATTTACGTGAATTACACATGATTATTATACCCATCCAAATAATAATTTATTGAATAACAATTACACCATGACGTGGAGATGGTAAGCCGTACGTACGCACGTATGGTGACATGTTATTCAAATGATGGATAGAATACTGAATATGGTTGTACCATATTTATAATAACATCAAAGTATATATATGATACTGGAGTTATTAATTTATAATGGTAACAACAAAGAAGGAAGAAGTGGAAGAAGAAAGGAACTTGGAAAAGGCTGGTGAAAACATTACCACTTCTTCGGGTTCTTCATTTTCATTTGATCAAAAGGGCTCCTTAAGTTGTCTTTATGACTAAAGTAAGGACTCTAGGATGAATTGATAGAATTTGAGAGATTATTTTGGCATAGTTTGGCCGAACCAAAAGGCTTTTAAGGTGTGAGTTAATGAGAAGGGAGAGTGCCCTTTTATAAGAGGGGTGAGGGGAACCTTTGGAAATGCTAGAAATGTTATTTTATAATAAATTCATATTCGGTTTCTAATGGCTCCAAAGCAGATTATTTAATGTTTAAGGTGGGGATAGGTCTAAAACCACTCAACCAATATAATTTAGACAGGTTTGGGTTACTATATTAACCTTATCATTAAGTATTAACTCTTAGTTAATTTGATTCACTTTTACAATGTCTCTTTGTATTTTTATACTATATGGTTAATAAACTTACTATATACATCCAAGAGACCCCCAAGTGGACAATTAATAATAAAAATATCATGATATATGTCTCTTGGACGAACCTTAGATTTTTAGGAATTTAATATCAATTAATAATATAATTTGTTTTTTAAAAACACTTTTATGTCAATTTTGGCATTATTCAATAGTTTATTTTTGTGAAATTCATAACAGAATTATTAGTTCACAAAAAGTAGATTAAATCAATACTAATATGTCATATTAACCAATAAAATTAGTTTAATTCATTAAAAGCCTCAAATTATATTTATTTGGGTATTTATAATATCAATTATTTTAATTTTTCACTATTATGGTAATTAATGCATCATCATTGTGTCATAAATAAATTAACTTATTTAGTGTCTAAAAATTATAAATAAAATATAATTATGTAGGAAAAAATTTTATCTTTATAATGAATATTTATAATCAAAAATCCAACATATATCACTCTATGTAAAAATTCTTTTTTTAAAAGATATATGCTTGTGTCATTTTTGTATTCATTTTAACTTAATTAAAATAAAGTGTCCCTATCACTTACAAGTGGCACCATGGGGTCCCAAAATTGACCCCAATATGCCCAGGGTCTAACATGTATCAACCAATAATGTTAGGACACGTTTTTGGGTAATTTTTTATTATTATAATATTATTTTTAACCCTTATTTACCGGATTTACCCTTTAACCATGGTAAATAAAATATTTACCAAAGTAATTATTCAAAATGTCTAAAAATAAAAGTTACCTATTTACACAATTTGAACATCTTGATTCAAAATAAGGAATACATTTTTCCAAATTCAACACACAGAAGTGGAAGAAATTAATTTAAAATTAATTCCCGCTGTCAAAACAAAAATCATGTTTTTAAGATTTAATAACTATCAAAAGATTGATACTTGTTTATGTTCGGTTTAATTGTTAAATTATGTCCAATGACCAACATTGTATTAAATGGTAAAAATTATATTCAAAATATACTTTAAAACCACTCAAATTCATAATTTATCACTAATAATCATTTTGATTAAAAAAAGTTATTTTTTATTAAAATTTAGTAATTTTCACTATTCATCAAAATATGAAAGTTATCCGAAAAGTACCAAAATTTCTCCTTAGGCTTAATTCGATACTCCGAATCCAAAAATGAAGTCCATTTTGAGAGATAAAATTTCTAAAATTTTAAAAAGTAGCTATTACTATTATAACAGGTAGTTTGATCGGTTGTGGTGTGTGTTAGAACTCGATGTTGCGTACAACACACGCTATTGCATTATTCAAAGAGAAGCATACCGTAAGAAGCATGGGGTGTTACAGTAGGAATCACTGGGCATCTGGAAAATGTCTTTCACAACCCCTCTCAGATGAGGGCATTAATATGAAGAGTGTTTCATTGACCATGAAAGGTCTACATGCCAAACTTGCATGGGAGGATTTGGAAGGAAGAATAAGTTGGGGTAGGACAATGCATGAAAAATATGGCGTTAATGTGAATGAGAAGTGAGTACGACCCTCTAAGACTTGGAAACTAATTCGCCCTTACATGGAGGTATTTTATCAGCACTATAGGTAGATGGTTGGAAGTGGTGATATTAATTTCTAGCTGCATGATTGGTGGGATGGTAGGTTGTGGTTTCTAGGATTCCCTACACCAAATATATTGTTTCGTGAGGCTAGAGGTCATTCTAGTTTTATTCAGGCCATTTTGGATGATAGTAAACAGTCTGTTTTAAATATTATTTTTATCAATGATGACCATGATAATATTATTTTTACAGTTTTTTCTTTAGGTGTGTTTTCATTAAAGGATTTTTCTTGGGTGAGGAGGGATGAAAATGATGATTATACATTGGGGGAGACTATGTGGTGTAAGGATTTATCCTCAAAATTTAATTTCTTATTGTGATAGGTAAGGAACTGATAATTTCCTACTGATGATAACATTCGGTGTATGGGTGTTAGTTTTCCATCCAGGTGTTGGTGTTGCCGGGAGCCCAAAACAGAATCATTGGGGCATATTTTTTTATAGTGAATGGTCTAGATTGATCTGGAATGTGTTTTGTTCTTTCACTTGGTGGAACGAACATGGAGGGATGATGGAAATCTTCTTAAGTTCATGGGTTCAAGGAGCGGCTGGTCATGGACATGAAAGGAAGGCAAGAGCTATTTTAGTTTTAGCAGGATGATGGACCCTTTGGAGAGGAAGGAATGATGTGTGACACAAAAATATTAGAGTTACCCAGGAAATTATTATTTTTAAAATGAAGAACTCTTTTCAGGACTTGGTTCTGGTGTGTACTAGCTGTCAAGATGTGCCATCGGTGAAAGCCATGATACCCAGTTGTTTTTTGTCCAGTCGAAGCCAGGAGTTGGGTCGTGGCACTAGCTATGCTGGCATCCCCTCCACTTCGGTCTAAAACTCAACAAAGATGGATCCCTTCTAAGGGGGGGATATGAGAGGTGGCAGGGTCATTCATAATTGGGAAGGGTTAGTTGTTACTGCATTTTCTTCTTTCTATGACAGGGGTGACGCTTTTCTAGCTGAAGTGCATGCTATGCTCATGGGTTTGGAGATGTGCATGTAGCGGAATATCACTCTTAAAGCGGTGGAAACAGATTCTTTAACGCTCTACAAAGCATTAGTAGGTACATGACGGGTTCCATGGAATATCGTTTATATCATCAGAAATTGAAAGAATATTTTGTGTAATCTTATTGATATCACTCAAAAATGGTGGGAAGGGAACCAGGTGGTGGATTTCTTGGCATCCATAGGTTTACCCAATCAAATTATGTCTTTTATCATTAGTATATGTTCTTTTTCTGGTGAGGGGATGACATTTGTGATTAATGATGTTTTGGGATTTCACTTTTTTCGTCCTTTGTGATTTTCTTGTATCATTTTTTTTCTTTCAAAGGAAATAAAAATGTTAGTTTTCAGTAAGTATAATGAATGATTACCACGTAATGTGTAGTATGAGAACATCATTGATACTATTTAGATGTATTAATTAGGTGTTACATATTTTTCTCTAGATAGCTTGGGAAGGTATGTTGGTACTAATTAGGATGCTTAGTGTTTGTGGAAATGTTTATAGTTTTCGAAATATCATACGTTACATGATTGGATAGAATCATGATTCCATGACCCAATTATTACAATTCACAAATGCCTAAATCAGTTAGCTACGAGATCACCAAGATAATTTTTTGATGTTCCAAATAATGGGACTAGAATTTTACGCATAATATTACATGATTTTAAGCATATGTGGCCTTAAAATACCATCCAAGGTTCACAATTTTGAGTCTCATTGGAATGTTATCTATATGAAATTGAAAAAATTGAACCAAAATAGAAAGCATATTTGATTTCATCTTCATAATAATAAAATATCTTCCTTTGAGCCCTTATATAAACAAATGATAACATAGGGAATGTGAGAGTAAATGTTTTCTCTGAAATCACAGTTAGGTAACAAGTATATCAATAAATCATAAGACATGGATTAAATGGAATTGGATTATGACAAATGAAGATAAGGGGGACTGAATAAACTTAAGGATGCATAAAATTTATTTCATGTTTTAATTTAATCATTGAATCATAGAAAGTTGAAAATAGTATTAAACAACAAATAATCACGAGTCATGGATAAACACCAATACCATTTCACAAGGAGGAGCTTGATTCATGGCTAACCACCAAGACCATTGCACATAGCGGTGGATGAGTCAAGGATAGCCATCAAGACCATTCCACATCAAGGAGAATGCGTTAAGGTTAACCCCCAAGAACATTGAACAAGACATACAATGTGACTAAAACATAACAATATCATTAGATTTAAATCTGGTTTACCCATCATAACATGTTCTTGAATATGTGTTCCACATGAAGAATCAATAATAAGGGTTACCCATTGAATGAATTTGGTATCATAATCATGTCATAAGGAATAAAAAAATGAATATCTTAATGGATTCCATGAAATAACAGATTTAAATCACACATGGACATTAACATGGGATAATGAAAATATATCATAATATGTGGGGTCATATTTTAGTGGAATAAAATAAAATGTGTGTTTTTGAAATATTAAAAATGAAAAATTTTAGTGCGGTTTAAGGATAATACTAAAAACCATTTAAAGAAGAAGTCAAATAATATTTTACTTAAATCCAAAAAAGAACCAATATTGGTTATTATGAAAAAATGAGTCATTTTAGAAAAATATTGGTGGCATAAAATATATTATGGATTGAACTAGAAAATGAGTATGAAATTCGGAAGTTCCTTTTAATCGGGCTATCTTGTTAGGAAACATTGAAATGGATCCTTTATAAAACATTTATTTTCCCATCAAATAAAGATAAAATGATATTCATACATGATTTTAGATGATATAATTTTTTTTGATGATGTATATAAGAATGATGAATAATTTTTTTAGAATAGTGAGAATGTAAGAAAAACACAAAAGAATAATAAGGGTTGAGAGAGAATCCCTTACCAGATGTCTAAAAGTGTTACACACATGAACATATTGTCCTAGATAATTAAATTAAATCCCTAAAATATATAATTCTTATCAATTTATAATTTATATTTAATTAATATAATTTTATTATGTTTATTTATGATTATTGTTATGATTTTTAATATTTAGTTTCGTCATTCAAGGGTGTTCATTTCCTTGGTTTTCATGATCAATTTAATGTTATACATGTATTGAACATCATTTAAAATTAGAATAGTTGGCCAAAATTGAAATTATAGGTCTCTAATAAACATATAGAATATTGTATTGTCTAATATATTTTTTAAATATTTTAGGATGATCCATTAGATAATGTGTTGATGATAACCATTTTGATTATTTTTGAATTTTTTCAAACATCGCGAACTCATTTTGTATTATTAATAAATATTATGTATATATACTAGATCTAGAACATTTAATAACCTGTATCATATAAAAAATAATCTATATTAATAATTAATTTTTAATGATAATCCATGAAGGTGTTAATGGTAATTTTAAACTCTTCATCATTGAATTAAAAAAGATAACACATAAAAAATTATGTTTGATTTTTTTTAAAAAGGGAGAGGGTATGTGAGTAAAATAAATTGAAAAGGAAATAAAATAAAAAGAAAGAGGGTTTACCTCTGGAATACAGCTCTTGGATAACCTCCTTGAGGAACTTGAGATTTTTATTTTAGTTAGTCGAAAGGATCCTGGATAAGGAGAACAAATATGGGAAGTGATTTTGGTATAATTTGGAAAAGATTCAAGGATTTTTATTTGTGAGTAGAATAGGGTTTGAGGATGGTATTTATAGTAGGGGATACAGGTTTTTTTGATTTATTTATTCAAATTTTATTTATTTTGGCCCATTAATAAGAATAGTTAGTATTCATGTGAGAAAATATTAGTAAACAGTTCGTTTTTGTTCTAACAGAAGGGGGTTACATCATCCATACACTATTAATGACTCAATAATTCATTTATTGTAATTATACTATACGTTATTGTATTTCAAAATTAACAAAAAAATTCAAAAATTTATTAAAAACCCCAAAAATTCTCAGAAACCATTTTTTTACATGAATAAATCAAAAACGAACTCCATATTATGGAAATAGTTGTCTAAATATTTTAATTTTATTATTTATTTAAAGTAACAATTTGTTGGAAATATTTTTTTTAAATTTATATCATACATTACGACCCATTGAGTAATCAGATAAATCCATGTAAAATTATCTTCTGATAATACGAAAAAAATATAATTTTATGAATACATTGTTTGGAAATTACTTTTATTTATAAAAAAATATTAATTATAAAATAGAAAAGAAATTATATGTTACGAAGGTACAAATAATTAAATTTCCATTTTTTTATCATTAATTTACTTATCCCTAAATATTAATATATCATGTATTCATTTATATGATACCTAAATTATAGTAATAATTTTATAGGTGAGGTTACTATTCTATTAGATGTATTACTATTCCAAATGATCATATTATTATTTCAAAGGTCACAATACTATTCCATTATTTTCGGTTCCAAAATTTCCATAAATAATTACTATTTAACTAATTTTTAATTTATAATGTTTCAATAATATTTACTAACTGATTTTAGGATATTTATAAGATTTGAAACTATTATAAGAAGGGAGATTTAATTTATTGAATTTGGGGACATTACATTCTTCCCCCCTAATGAATTTCTCCCAAAAAATTTCTTTTTTCATACATGATAAAATCTAGAAGATAAATTTCCTATATTCATCGCTTTAATGAGGTCCTCAATAATTATTGTTGGAATTATCATTAAAAGATTAAGGGTTCATACATCATGATGGTACCTAAAGATATTTTCATAATCAACTACTTCCTTTATCCAAAAACAACTTAGGCATTTTGGATTATATTAAATGAAGAATCGATAAATACTTAATTTTTTTTTCAAATATATAATTTTGAAATAACTTCTTGAAAATATTGTTTACAAAAAATTCATCTTTTTGAATCTCAAAATATTTCAAAATGTTTTTTATTGAAATCATTCTTTAATTTTCGCCAAAAATAGATATTTATAATTTGACACACATAGGCTACTCAGAGGACTCCATGTTATCTAGTATAAAGAAAATCGTTGATTTTTTATGTAATTGAAATAAATATAAGAATATGAAAATGCCTTAGTGGAACTTCTAACACTATTCATGTTAAAATAGATGAGATTGAAATATTATCAAATATATGATACTTTAACATTGAAAAAATCAGCTGATGCTAGATTTCATGGATGACTCATAATGTTTTTTCATGTAACATTGATATTGGAATAAGTTTAAATGTAATATGATCATTATTTCCGGATAATATTTCCATGTATTTATTTAGGAATATAATGAAGTGTTGTTCTTGATCTCCCCCTAAAATTTTTAACTATAAAAAATACAACTACAAAGATTAAATACACATTTAATAACCATATTAAATGAAACATTGAACCTAGAAGGATAAACATATAAATGAAAACTATATCCTAGAATTTGATTCCCAAATGAATAAATCTACATTATACATGGTGATATGATAAAAATGTATTTGAATGATAATTATGATTAGAATCCGTGTGATAGAATTTTCCGTAGGGTTTTTACTAAAATTTAACAGCTCAAAAATTCAAAAAAACTAGACAATTATTTGATACCATCTATATTTTACATATCCTCTACACACACTGTTACACTATTATAAAACTAATTAACCATCAAATATGAACCACCAATCATAAATTCAACACTCTTTTGAAGACTACGTACTTAAAATAGAAATAATGGATCCTACCTAAAATCATCTTTTATTTAATCTTCATATTGGGCTCCTAAAATATTATGAAACCTTATATCTACAATGGATAGCCTAGGAAATACATAAAAGGGGATGAGATAAAACACTATTCATAGAATAGGTATATGAATAAATCATTTCACATGGGTAATAATACATTACATGGTGACATAAAAAGAGCATGGAACGTGAGTAAGCATAAGGATGCATAACATGTATAATATGGGATCATGTAATCATGGAATCATAGAAATGTGTAAATAAGATATAAAATAACATAATGACGAGTCATGGGTAACCTCCAATACCATTTCACATGGAAGATCACAAGTCAAGGCTAACCATTAAGACCATTTAACCTTGAAGAGTATGAGTTAATGATAAACACTTAAACCAATGCAATTGGTGGAGGATGAGTCATGTCTAACCACCAAGACAATGATAGATGATATATCATTATAAAAAATTATTCAATGCATTAGAGTGATATCAAGGTCTACGCATCATAACATGTTCATGATCATGTGTTCCATTATATAAATGAGGAATAAGGGTTACACATTGAATGAAATGGGTGTCCTAATTATGTGATATGGCATAAAAATGGAAAATAATAATGGTGTCATCGAAATAAAGTGTTTAAATCATAAATTTACATTCATAAGGGAATATATGGATAGATCATGATATGTTTTGTCATATTTAAGTGAATACATGTAAAAAAGACTATTTTCGAAACATTAGAAATGAAATATTTTTGTGTTGTTTATGGAAAATATTAATGTTCATTTAAAGTGGAAAAGTACTATTAATTTATATAAACCAATAAATGAACAAATATATGATTATATAATAAAATTAATGATATATAAAAAATAGTGGTGGCATAAAAATGATTATTGGGTGCACTTGAAAATAGGTGAGAATTCAGGATGTTCCCTTTAATCGGGCTTGCATATGAGGATGAATTGAGAAGTGGAACATTTTGAAACATGTATTTCCTAATCAATGAATGTAAAAATGAAATGGATTAACGATTTTGGAAAATATAGAAAGAATGTAGATGAATTATATAATTTTTTTTAATAATTTCATTGGGATAGAGATAGATTTAATGTAACCTGAATGAAAAAATAAGGGTTGTGAGATAATCCTTTACCATATTTATGAAAGTGTTATACAATAGAACCTAATTTACTAGGTAATGAAATTAAATACATTTATTTTGAAATTTATATCCTTTTATATATTCATTTTACATATTTTAATTTTATTATGTTCATTTATGACATTTCTGATGAGTTGTACTAATTAATTTCGACATTCTGGAGTGTTCAATTCCTTTGATTTCAGGATTTGTTTACTTGTATACATGTATTAAAGATCATTTATAATGATAATAGTTTTCCAAAATTAATATCATAATTTATTAATTAATATAAAAAAATTTAAATCATAATATATATTATTTTTTTAGATGTGGTGATGATTCGTTAGATGAAACATTAGTGATTACTGTTTACATTTTTTTTGAAGTTTTTTTATCATAATGATGTAGACTTATTTTATTAATTATTATTATGTATATATAGATGTTTCAAAACATCTGATATTCTACAATTCATAAATAATAGATTTTTATAATAAAAAATTATTATTATTGACGAGACTTCATGGTGGTAATGGAAATTGAAAACTCATCATTAATTGATATAATAAGTTAACACATCAAGGATGATTATTACATTTCTAGAAAAAAATCTGAGAGAAATAGAAATGATGATAGGTTATTCAATTAGCACAATAAAATTCTAGTAAATGATTGATATTACTTTTTCAAGATAGTTGGATAAATTTAGGTGAGTAAGGGAAAATAAATGAAAATAAATTGAAAATAAAATAAAAGGAAGACGGAGAGGGTGTCACCTCTTCAATTATTCACCTTGAGAACATCCTTAAGGCACATGATTTTCGACTTTTATAGAGAGAAATGGATCTTAGCCATTGGTAAGAGACTGGGGAAGATTATTTTATATAATTTTGAGAACATTCAAGTCTTTTGAGGTGTGGGGAGAAGAGGTGGTGAGGGGTTGTATTTACAATTAAGAAGAGAGGTGTTTTTTATTTTTTATTTTATTATATTATTTTTTATCAAGACTATTAATATTAAAAAGTATTATAACTAAATGCATTAAATAGTCAATTTTATTTCCATCAAAATGTTCTTACATCATATATAAATCATCCAATATTCAATAATTCCAGTATTTATCTTATTCTTTAAATTATCATCTTTCCCAATTCACCAAATATTCTTATATTTTTAAAAAATACATAAAAATAACCTTAACCAATTATATATTTTTATAATTAGAAAATGAACTCAATTTTATGAAAATAATTTTTAATATATGATATATTTATATTTTAATTAAAATCATCATATATTTGAAAAATACAAAATTTTAAATTGTAACTAATTTCCTGAGAGATTGGAAAATTAGTTAAATTCTAAAAAAATTATCATATAATAATATAAAAACAAATTATTATTTTAAGAATCTATTTTCTGAATATGAATTTTCTATTAAAAACATTATATTATTTATAAAATATAAAATAAACATTTACTATAAAAAAATAAAAACAATTAATTTTTTTATTTTGAAAACATTTATTTACTTATACCCTTACATAAATATATCATATTTTTTATTTATAAAATACATAAATATTATTTATACTTTAATATGGTAGGACACAATTCTATTACTCATATTAATATATCTAAGGGTCATATTACTATTCCAAAGGTGACATTACTATTCAATTGGTTTTGGTTATTTAATTTATATAAATTCATATTATTTCATTCATTCGTCATTTATAAATTTTTTATTAGTTTATATATGTTATTTTATTTGATTTATACTATATTATATAATTATAATATGGGAAACGTTTATCATAATTTTGGGTCTTTACATTCACAAATCCACTAGATGAGGTTTCCTAGAACATCTATGGAATGTGAGATGCTGGATACCCACATAGGGAATAGGGAAAGGAAATGTACTACAATAATAGATTTTGATATAAGTTAGTAACCCAAATATAGTAGTAATCACATTTCCTTTCTGGATTCAATGTAGGGTCTAAAGGTATGGACAATCATGAAAAAATTATTTTCCAATAATACACATAATTTATCTGTGAGGTGTATTGTTCATAGATTTTTATTTTACAATGATTTTAAATAATAATAATATATTAATAAAAAAAATTTAAATGAGAAATTATTTATTCAGAAAAACATTTGATTTTTTTAGTACGAGACACCATTGTTGTTTCTCTATTGAATATTTTATGTTCTTTCCCTGTATAGAGACCCTAGTGACAAGGATCCATTATTTTTTTGGTTTAATGAATAATTGGAATGTTAGATATTGTTTTATGTCATGTAAAAAATAGATAAGTTCATGGATGTAATAATATGGTATCTTAATATTTATTCATAGACGGTGGAGTTTTCCATTGGAATTATCTAGATCTAAGACTCTTCCACATAGTTAATAAGTTTCAATAAGAACTATTTATCCATATCTCCCCTATTGTCTATTAGAATTTTTTATTTTATCTGTTAAAACATTTATAATTCATTCATATAGTGACAGGAGGTTTATTTTCTTCCTCAATGATCTTGTAATTATTTTCATTTTTCTATATTTTTGGATATTTTTTTATTATCTCAGATACTAATGTATCATGTAAAATTTCTTATGGGATCTAGGAATGTAAAGAAATATAAATAAAAATATGTATCTGATTGAAAGAAAATTCACTAGGAAACATAATTTTGGTCGTCAAACCTATGGATCAGGGAAAATATATTAGGTAGTAAACCAATTTATTTTAGTGTTATACATTTTTCTAGTTCATAGATGTCTCATATTGTCTATGATAGACATGTTATTGTCCACTGGGTATCTAGTGTGGATAAGAGAATCCACTAAACCCACTTGGTTCAACCAGCTGTTTGGTACAACCACAAAATGTATTTTTCATAATCTTTACACTAGGACATTGGTCTATATTTACCTTATTTTTAAAATTCCACAAATATTTATTCTAGAAACATATAATATCAAGAATGGGATGCATTGGAAAAAAATAAGTGGATAATTTTATCATTTCACGTTGATTATATTTTAATTTCTAGTACAAGGTTAATAAAACATTATTTATGTTCATGCATGATTTTAAAATGAAGTCACATACATTGTCTTTCTAGATACAATAGAGATGTGGATATATTCTCTATAATTTAAACTAATGAAAATGAGGGGAAAAGTTGGAAGACTTGATTTTATGTCAAATAAATGAGATATATATCTCAATTTTTGTTCATGTTAAACATAACATAATTATATAATATCCTATATTTTTAATTATACCAAAATAAATCCCATATGTCCCTTCCTAAAATAAATACTTAAATATTACTTTATGTGTCAAGTACAACATGGTGAATAGGTAAATGTAACAAGTCCTGGCATCGTGTAACATGAGGTTCAAATATTGTGTCTTATAAAATGAGTAGAACATGGTTAGTCATGATTGTTTAAGGATAGACATAAATTCATATATCATTTTATATATATTTATTAGGATCATTGATATTGTGTTATTTATAAATTTGGAATTTATTTCTTTATATATATATAATTTTTTTGTATAATGTATATTGTGTTATTTTTATTATTTATATTTTATTGTTACATTATATTCTAGTGGTATATGTGTTTGTGTTTGTATTTTAATGTTGTGTGTTTAGAGGACTTAGGACAATAGTAAGGGATGAGTAAAATTACAATTCATATCAAGATCATGTTTGAGTGGAAATATAAATTTTGGGATTTTAAAATTTCATTACATTTTTCACCTACAATAATACAGTATTGGAGGTCGGATATTGGTATTTTAGAGATAAAAAGAAAAACCATTGATCAATATCATTATAATGATTCCCAAGTATTTAGAGGAATTTAAGATGCATGTTATTTTTATTGTATTATGAATTTATGGATTGATTTATTTTTCCTAATTAAATATATTGGATATAGTAGAATGATATTGGGTTTGAAAATAATAGATAATTTAGTATTGTTATGTGGAATACATGTATTTATCCTATATATTTTATATTTCCATTAATGTATTTATAACAATTTTTATGAATTTGTTTTAATTAAAGGATATTATAATTGTATTACATATAAATGTTGAAAATAGATCATATCAATAGAGAAATAGGTTTAATTTACATTATTTTATTAATGAATTTTATTCTGGTAATTCCATTTAATTTATTATAAAATGTGTCTTTATTTCAATAGATGTTATCTTGATTACAATCATTGAGTTATAATTATTAGGTCTTTGATGTAGTCAAATTATCACTAAATAATTTAAATGTAATTAAAGGGAATCGTCTCTAATATTATGTTATTTTTTATGATTCAATAATTGATTTTATATGGGTGATCGACAATATATATTTAATATTTATAGAATTTTTTAGGGTCTAGAAAAATAATACAATGTCCTAAAGGATATATTCCATGAATCCTTTTTATTCTGTGGTTTTCGTGGGATTTTACTAATATATATGTTCCAAAAATTATTTTTATTGAATTTGGGTTTGGTCATCTTAGGATTGGGATTACAATGATTTAATAAGGAATCAATTTCCATAATGAAAAGAAATTTTAGTTTAGAATGGAATTTTACCAACAATTTTTTATTGAAAAAATGGTCTTTTCATTATATCAATTTTTTTCAAAATGTAATTCTAAAATTATTGAAGTGTATTTATTTGATGTTATTTAATTAAAAAATCATGGTAATTAAATTTTATTAAAATTTTTATTTTTAGAATAGTAAATTTGATATTCAATAGTTTGGGATCATTTACCGATATTTTGGGAACACTTGATATACCCACTATTTATTAGATTGGATTGTTTTGGAAAATGATGATGAATCAAATATTTTTTTAAAAGTATCAATTCATACAAAGTCAGTTTCATTGAATTATGTATACATATAATTATTTATAAAATAATTTTTGTAGTTCTTCCTATAAAAGATCAAAGAATTAACATAAGTTAACTATTTTATATGGAACATTAAATTTGGTTGAATGTGTATATGAATTTAATATATTATAATATTTATTTTGTTAAATCAAATATTATATAGATCAAATTCTACCAAAATATTATATATATATATATTTGGTAAAAGGATGAATTTACATGGATTTTAAATTGGTCAATACATTTTTCAATATAAAAAATTTCAATATTATGAGATTCCATCTTAATGAGGTTATAATATTTTTAGGTATAATATATTTTTTGTAAAAGATATAAACTACCATGGTATTAAGCATGTTTACCAGAATAGATTGAAAAATAATAAATTTATTTAAAAAATAATTATTTTACTAATTTTTTTATTTTATGAATGTTATAACTATTCTATTTCTGGAAATTTCTAGTTGAGAATGAATATATTCCATTTTAGTGTGTGATTTATCAAAAAATGGAGGTTTTATACTCATTGGATAGATTTTTTGGATTTCTGTTATTGTAGAATCATTTTGGCGGTGGTGTGGCTAATTAATTCATTAACATATATTATGAAGATTTATCAATTTTTTTATGAAATACAATGATAAATTTGTGGATATATACACATATATTTATCCATTAGAAGATGTAACAAAATGGTTTTTAATGGATCTGTGTATATGAATTGATATTTTTGTTGACATAACATCTTAGGTATATTATAAAGTCATGGAAAATGTGAAAATTGTAACAATATAGTAGTACATGATTTTGGGAACTCAATGACACTGTATTATGATTTTTTAATGGTTGTATTTTTTTACATCTTACAATGTATAGATAAGATATTTTAATAATATAGAATATAAAATCTCAGTGATCGTGTACCAAATACAATGGAGATTGATAGAAAGGGAAACAATATTCTACATATGTATGTGTACATTATAGATATAGAAGGTAAATTGAACTAGAATGTGAATATATTAATAAATTTTAGCATTTTGAATACATTGAAAATTTTATTAGACTATTTTATTTATCTTTGGGTAGTATATTAATGGGTCTATTAGGAGAATATTTATTATAAAAATGGGAATTCAAAAATAAATATATATAATTATTTATGGAACCATATTGGATCCCCAGTTAATTGTTTTCGAATATCATGAATTTTAATGATTTTATTATTTTCATAACATTATTTTCACTAAAAATATTTAATATATTATAACGTATCAATTTATTAAATTTAAAATTGGTTCATATGTTGATAAAATTATTGGATCATTGATCATGAAATAATTTACAGCCTGAACTAAAAAACACATTATATTTGGAGATCTAGTGAAATTATTATATATATATTTCAATATTTTACAGGAATTAGTTAATGATATTCCAATATAGACATATATAGGTATAATGGGGTTTTAATACAAATTGGGTAGGGGTATAATCCCATTTGGTTACAAGAGTTAATTGCTATTAACATTATTGTAGGAAAACATTGTAAATTATATATCATATATGGATGCATAGATTAAGTGACTTTCTTGAGAGAGACATTATAAATTATTCACTTATTTTCATTATGTAATCATATATGTAAGGACATATCATTAATCCGTATATAATATTCATTTTTATAAAATTATTTCATTCTATTACATTTTATGATATTTTTCTATTTAGATTTATTGATAATTAGAAAACTAATGTTACATTATATAACCATATATATATATATATAAACTATAAAAAACCAATTAGAATCCATTTTTTCTTTAATATAAACCACATATAATAAAATATGATTTATTTTTTGGAAAAATCCATATGAATTTGAACCTAACATCTTTAATTCCATTACCAATACTTCAACCCTCTAAATAGAATTTTAGAATATGAGATGTGAAAAAAAGACTCAGTATGGGATATAGAATGAATATGTTCGCAAGTATAAAGAATGACATGAAACCCATGAAACATTTTACCTTTATCTTAAATTTTATTGACTGAAGAAAACAAATCATTTTCACCTAAGTAACAGAAATTTTTTTCTCAATGATAATAATTACAACGATTTTGATGAAAATCAGAACACCTATATTGAAAATTCATTCATCATATTCAAAAAAAAATTCAAAACTATGTCAGATTTAACTAGATCCCCATTAAATCTAAAGTATAAACCCTTCATTAAATCCCTCCAAATTATCTATCAATAAAAGGAACATTACAAAATTAATTAGAGAAATATTTGGGAACACCTAAAACAAATGATACAATATTCTTACCTAATACAATATGGGATGAACAATCATTAATTCTATATCCAACTCCCCTAGGTATATCTACAAACACCCATCATATATGTTGTATCTGGCTCACCAAATTTTATTTGGGTTCACCAATTGTATAAGCTATATCTAACTACCTTATTTCACTTATAATTCTCATGTACTATATCAAGAATGAATAATTTTTCATCATTCATAGTTTCATCATAAAATATTTTGAAATAATATTAATCTAATGTGTAAATCACTTTCAAATTTCAAAACATTAGTTTCTTTTAAAACCCCATTATCAATACCAAAATACCATTTTATTTTAGAAAATTTTTTTTAATACCAAAATACTAATAAATCTAAAAAGTATTTTTTATATTGAATATTACATAAAATATTTAAAAATATTCCAGAATTAAAATAATCATATCAGTAGATAAAAAATTCATTATCAATATATAAATTAATATTAATAATTTATTCTTTTTTGTTTATAATGAACATCAAATAAAACATTCAATGATATGTATTTTTCAAAAGTTGTTGAATGAAATAAAAAATTTCTTTTATAAAAATCTAACGTCTATGTAATTACATTCATGAAATCATTTTAGAATAATTTTCATGAAAGAGAATATTATTTTAATAGAAAATAGTTATAAGTGTTTTTTATTAAAATACATTGAAAAAATATAATTGTATGAATCATGAAACAAAAAAAATTAATGAAACATCAAATATCATGTTAAAAGATGAATTAAAGATTAAAATTTCAAATAGGAAAAATATGAACATCTTTGCCAAATATTTTATCAAAATATTATTATATTTCTTAATTGAAAAAATAATATGAAGTACCTTACAATTATTCCAAATTATAACATGTGTCTTAATCTTCCTGAATAATAAACATATGTTAATTATTTATTTTATTATGAAAAATTTTAGTGTTTAGTACTAAATTTATATCACTTATTACCATTCTATAAATAAATATTTTTTTAATTAAGTTTACATTGGATGTTGTGATGGTATTCGACTTATATATCAATAATGAGATCATTCTGCTGTCAATATTCTGATAGGCAATTATTTCAGCATATTCAAAATAATAATTTAGTAGTAATATTTAAATATTATTTATATATTTAGATTCAGTGATGAATGATTTATAAGAAAAATAAACTACTATGTAGTCATCGAGATGGAAATTTTTATGTACGGATGTGTAACTGTTCAATTTTACAATTATCATTATAGAATAAAGTTGATATATATTTTAACATTTAGTAATTGTAATATTATCGCAAATATAATATTATTTCATTAACTATACTTGTTAATATAATTCATGTTTGGTGGTGATGAAAAAATAATCATATCCCTTTGTGCATGTGGCAGTACATGCGTACGCATGAATGACATTATCATTCTTAAGTGTAATAATGAAAATGGTATATTATATTATCATAATGATAAATAATTCATTAAAATAATAATAATTTCAATTTTATAATATATATTATATAAAAAGTTATATATTTACTTCCACGTAATGATCTACTAAAAATAAGTCAAATTATATCGGGTGCTGGTAGTCCAGCATGCACATGTGCGACATTATCAAACCCCATGTAGAATTGAAATTAAAATTATAATATGTCATATAATATACCTAAAAGTATAAATGTGTAAAAAATATCACACATATGTACATATAATTTAAATATATTATTTAAACAATCATATAGAGGCCATGATGAAAAATGAATTACATTGGTTCATGAGGTGGTAGTATGATTTCCAATTGGTTAATGATTTTGTATCCCATTTGATGGAAGATGAGAAGGAATCAAATCATGAAATAAAAAGAGTTAGCTACAATTATATTAGAGATACTTATTTTATTAAATAATAATAATTTAATAATATTTTAATATTCTAAAATGTCAAATTATATTAAAACACTCTGTTAAACATGATACCACTTCTTTGGAAAACCACCTCGGGTAAGATCCAAAACCCTTAATTGGATGGAGTAATGATAAAAATTTGTGCTCTAGGTAGTGTGGATGGACGTAAATATGGTACCATGGTATTGGTTTTCTAAGCCAAAAATCATATATATTATTAAGAGTAGATGGTATTGGATTCCTTTTATAAGTGATGTGAGTGGACACTTGTAATTTTTGAAAAGAAAATGGTGTCCTCACATTTTTATCATACCAAAATGAACCAAAATTTAATATTCATGAACCATATAAAATATGAAGTTGAAAAACATAAAATGAAATAGATATTGGAAAACTTAATGGCTATAATGTGTTCTTATCTTTTATTTTATCCGATGGTAAATATGTTTTAACCTTAATTATAGAAAACATTATTAATTTTCAATATACATTATCATTTAAACAATTTACCTTATTATATAATATAAAATTTTATTATTAATGATATAGAATCCACTTTAAAAAAATAAATTAACATAATTTTATAGTTGAAAATTAAAATTAAACCCATATTCATGGTGAAAAAAGTGTGTCATGGAGTTTATTTTTCATAAAAAATATGATTTTATATGAGCTCTGTGATTAATAATAATAATTAGATGAATTAAAATTAATATTTTTTAATATATAATCTATAAATTTATTTTAGATCATACACCATTAAGGATTATTCTTGTACATTAAATGGATACAAAATATATACTTTAAGTATGTTTTCAGTGAAATATTTTTTTATTTTCCATGTTAATAAAATATTTTTATTTATATATTTAAATAGTCTACATGATCATTGATTATTTAATCTTCAATATTTTCTATAAATTGTTTTAGTCCTTATATTTTTTATAAATTCCCTTAATGTGAAACGAATGTCACTGTTTAATGTGTTTTTCATTCCCTATGGTACCATTAAGTGGTCGTTGAATGATTCGAAAGATGTTTTAGTGGAATAAGAAAATTATTTTATGATTACAAGATGTGATTTTTTGTTACGAATATAATATAGAAGTCATGTAACTATATTGCCTCCAATTACTATGGAAATACTCAGTTATTTGGGATGTAATCTTCTTCATGTTTTACAAATATATTATAACATGCACCACTAATGGTTAACTATATTAGACATTATAAAAAAATGATGATACTTCATATTGTTTTTATAATATTCAATTTTAGTTTTAATTTTTATAATTGTTGGTCAGAGTGGATACTCAAGAGGGGGGGTGAATTGAGTTCCAATTAAAATTTTTATTAAAATCATTTTGGATTAAAATCCCCCAAATTAAAACGGCCCAGTCAATTAAGGTAGTAATGATATAAGTGACTTATTATTCAACAGGTTTGTTAGTGGATGATTACTCCTTAGTTGAATCAGTATGAGAACTAATTCGACTTTTGAAACAAGTTTACTAAACAAATTAGATATACACACTAACCAGAACTATCTATCAGAGTGAATGTAAAAATAGATTTATGTCTTTGAAAATATAAGCAGTGGATAAATGTAAAATAGTGTAATGGAAAGATGAAAACAACAATTTAAAAATGTGGTTCAGTCTTAATTAAAGACTTAGTACTCCCCAATTAGTGATCACCTACCACGAAGCAATTATATTAGAGAGTGATACACAACCTGTATCGGGCCTTACGACAGTTTTCAAAAACTGTCTAGGTTTTTCAACCTCTACCACAATTATACATGGGAAAAAGTTAACTACCAAGCCACAACAGGCTTCTTACACATTTATACGTGGGAAAACATTAACTAACATGCCACACCAGGCATCTTCCGTAGTTATACGTGGGAAAAAATGTAAAGAGAGTTTGGTATGGGGATTTTCAGTATCCCTCAGTTCAAGCACAAGATTCAGTGTGTGTAACACATACACACTGCTCACAAATGTAAAATTCCTAAACACAATAGAGATAAAGACAGTAGTGATAAGTTTGTAATGATCTGTTGTGTTGGCAGATCAGCTGTGGACTCGTTGGTTTGAAGGAAATGATGTTTTGGTCCCTCTCTGCAAGTTTCCTCCAAAACAGAGTGTCACAACTTCCAGGTTCTGACTTCCAGATGTAGAGATGATCAGCTTGTTGGGTTTGAAGCTCTTTGTAGCACACCACTACAGATTTAAAAAGGTTCTTTAAATAGATCTTCGTGAAGATCTCTGTTCTTCAGAATGAGTGCATGAGTGTTCTTATTCAGATTGTGTATGTTTCTCTCTTATGAGTGTTCTGTTTATATTCAATATGTCCACCCTGTATATCTCTACTGATGTCTGTCTCTACTCATATATATATATATATACATACTTTTCAGCTATGCTTTTTTCCATTTGGTTTAGCAGGGGCCGACAAGAGAAATGTTTCAACCATGTGTGGTCTTCCTCATACATCGTAATTTCTCCTGATATGCCTTCAAATAACATTAAATAATGTCAGGTGCGTTATTTCTTCCAGACATGACCGATATGATAGTATTAATAAAATTGGTAAAGAAAATAATAGAATATCATTAGACTTGTAGCAAGTGTATGTCACACGGTAGACTTCAACGGTAGTCTTTCTGTCTGTAGGCTTGTAACAGTGAACTTTGTGTCAGTGGATGTCTTATAATAGTAGTTGTTACTCTATGTAATAGTAGCTCCTCATCTGTGGACTTCATCGGTAGGTTATTAAACTGTGAGCTTCATTGGTAGGCTTGATCAGCAGTAGACTCCAACAGTAATCTTCTAACAGAAGCTTTGTAACATCATAATACTTCAACAATGACCTTTCCAGCGGTAGACTTACCTCAACAGGTAATTTCATTAACAGATGAATATGTCCATCAGTATACTTTTAAAAAAGTCGACTATCTCAACAGTAGGTATTTTCTAGTGGTATCCTTATACTAATGGTAGAAATTTCCAACTGTAGACTTGAACAATGATGTTCTCAACAGAAGACTTGAGAAAGAGTCAGATAGTGAACTTATAACAGAAGCCTTGTCACAACAGCGACCTTGTGACTGTGACTCTTTGTCTGTGAAAATTGATAAGAAAATCAACGGTAGACTTGTGATAGTAACATTGTACTGGTAGCATATATTAGTGATAGTAGATATTCAACAGTAACCTTCTAGGATTAGTTACCTGGAGTAATAGTGAGCTATAACGGTGACCATGAACAGAAGACTCTTACCAGTAGCCTTTAAGAGTGAAATTATATTTCGATAAATTTAAACTGTAATCTGATGTATCAAAGTCATGAGACTAAGAGTATACATTGTTCAGTATAAAATAATTATAGATACATATTAAAAAGAGTTATAAAATGGATTAATATATCACGGTCAATTATTTAAACATGATTTGGGATTATCAAAACAGGTGAGTCCAACAATCTCCCCCTTTTTGATAATAATTGATTATGCCAGTATGTATTAAAGATATATATCATATACACTATTATTACTAAAGATAGATCAAAAATGTCTCAAGTAATCAGAGATTAATAAGAGTGTAAAACCAGAAAATATTGGTACATGGTATCAGAGAGAAAGTTAGAAAAGATTTAACATAGGATCATATTAGTATATTAGCATATTTCTCCCCAATCACATGATTATTCTAGAATTAACACAATATTTCTCTCCCTTTGTGATTAGAAAAAAGAAACAAAAATAGAGAGAACAAAGAAGGATTGTATTAATGAAAGGAAATTACATGACCCAAAAAAGAATAAACAGTCCCTATCAAAAGACATATATAGAATCAATCCACATCAGTCGTTGGTAAGTGGTCTTTCCCTTTGCATGAAGAAGATAGAGGATGAGCTGGTGGATTACCGGGGTTTGGAATTGCTGCTGGAATGACTGGAGGGGCAACAATAGAAGCTCTTGTGGGTCTGTAGTGGGTAGCTCGCTGTGGTATCAGTGGAGTAAGGCTTCTAATAGCTTCATCAGGAGACATCATGGAAGAACCACTGGGTTGAGATGTAGGTAAGGCAGGAGGTATGATGATAGGGGTGCAGTCCATATGGAGAAAGGGAAGAAGAAGATTTCTGAAATCCATAATAATGCTTCCTCCACATTCCATAGCAGATAAAAAATCATCTTTATTCTCCAAAAATTTATCCAAGGTAGGGGTCTATTCTCTCAATTTGCTGACCTGCTCCCTGAATGCCTGATTCACTGGAGGTAGCTTCATATTCTCTATCAGAAGCTTGAATTGGTTGGTCATTTGATGATTGTTATAGATCTTATAGAAGTAAGAATCTACCTTATTCTAAATGGCTTCCTGAGTAGCAGTAGCTGCTGTCAAGTGTTCACGAACATAACTGTTGAATTCCCTTGTGGTTGAAATTACCTGAGAATCAGAGGTTCCATTCGTACTAGAGTTAGAAAGCTCTTCCTAGATCACATTTCTGATCTGGTCAATGTTCACAGAGGTGCTAGGTGATAGAAGGGGTTTGACTAAGAAAGCTACGGTCTCTTTGATGGACTGAGTCAAATTATTAATCACATTTAGAACAAGTGCATCCTGACTCTTCATAAGTTCTTTAACTGATATCTTAAAAGCCTCAAAAAATTCCACAAACTACTTGACTACCTCTTTGATGTATCGAATCTCAGCATTACCTTGGTTCTGAGAACTGCTCATGGTGGTTAATGAAGCAACCAATTGTCTCATAGCAACCAAAGCTCTTATCAAGCTTTCAATTTGAGTATGGCACACTTTAACCTCATCCAGCATTTCTTTCACTGTACTAGACACAACAGATCCCATAGATAGCTCTAAGGATTTATCCACACTCCTCATCTCTTCAACACGGCTATTCTTCATATCTTCCATTTATTCTTGCAGGGCCTCTTTCATTTCAGCCTTTAAGGACTCAAGGTCCTCCTTGGTTGCCAAATTGTCAGCCAAAACTACTGGAATAGTTTTAGGTAGAATAACAGAATCCCATTCAGGTTGGTCTTGCTCATCCGAATCTCCATAATTGAGTCCATGTACCATGTATCCTGGATCTGATGAACAACCTTCTATGTCATACAACACATAGACTGAACCAAGTTTCTCCCCCTCACATAGAGCTCTCTCCTGAGTATTCTCCTCTACTTGTTCTACTCTATGTAACTCCACAACCTCCTCTGAAACACCAGCAGATTCAAAAAAAATTTGTTGTATTGGTTCACCAGTGGGGTGAGTCTCATCCACCACTGAGTTATCAATGACTTCCATATCAATGGCAGTAGATGCCACTCCTACTTCCTGAACACACACTATCTTTTCTGTATTATCTATTAGAGGGATCAAACTGAGCTCTTCTTCTTCATTGTCCTCATCATCAGCTTCTACAACAGCCTCCTTTACTTCATCCTTATCACAAGATTCCTCTGCCTCATCCTCTTCAGAGTTGTCCATGACAATATTCAGATATTCTTATTCTTCTTCAGTGGTCTCAGTATCATTGTCCTTCAGAATAGTCTCTCTTCTTGGCAGTTCTTTTGGAGGGCTAGCTGCTCTGAAAGCTACTGTCCTTACAGGACTGTTAGGAAAATCCGGATCACTCCCATCATCAATGGGGGTGTTCTCTCTTTTTGGGACTAAAGCACCTTCAACTTCTTCCTCCTCATCTAAATATGCTGGTTCTGGATCATCAGGATTCAGGCATGGATCTCTCTTATCTTTTGTCCTAGTTGGATGTGTAGTAGGGTCAAACTTTTCATATACCATTCCTTCATCATTCACACATGCCTTCTTATAGGGATTCCAGATAATTTTCATGAATTTTCAAATAACCGTAGAGATACAAGCACTGTTCTTGGCCACTATCATCTATTCTTGATTTCTAGCTAGACCCTTTACTTTTAGCATTACTGAAATAATCTTGGGATGGAATAGGGAATTTGATTTTGAGCATGTCTTTGTCGTATCCTCCAATTGTGCCATCAGTAACCTACATTGGTTAATCTTCATTCAATGCTTGAGTAAGTACATCAAGAATATGTCTTGGTACTTCCGTACTGTGAAATCTCCTCTCCTAGGAATAATTACATGCTGAATGAATTTGAATAAAATCATGTCTTCTCTATTCATCTCTGCTAAAATGATCTTCCCTGATTTTCCATTTCCTATCAGTTCGTCCAGGTCTTTTTCATATTCAAAAACATCATTGTCCGAAGGAGACACTCTAGAGTAGTAATCATATACTCCTTCATGAGGATATCTCAAATAGGAAACCCAGCAGATGAGAAGCTGACTTCATTGCCATTGACTCTGGATATTATCTTATGCAGATCATCTTCCTCTTCAAACTTTAGATATTCATAGAATTCTTTCACAAGATTTTGGTAGTATGGTCCATTGTTGTTGGAAAAGAATTCAGTGCATCCTTGGGAATCTAGTGCTTCCAGTACTAATGACTTGCTCGACATCAGCCATTCTCCACTTAACTCCTTATCAGCAAAGATTTCTCTTTTGGTCATATGCAAGATGACAGGTCCCATCGGGGTATTTCTGGTGCCACTTGATTCAGCACGAGTTCTCTTTGTCCATGGAGTATCCTCATTAACAGTTGGGGGTCTCTTGGTTCTAGCCATAGAGTTTGAAGGAGGTTTGAGGGTTCAAGTGAAGGGTAAGGGTTTAGGAATTTCGAGAGCAAGGTTCGAGATTGAGAGAGGAAGGTGGATTGAGATATGTTCATCACCTTTGGTTTTATCATTTAGGGATTAAAACAAAATAAAATACAAATAATAAATAAGAATAAAAACGGTTCGAATTCCCACAAAAATAATGACAAACAATGAGATATCCAACAGTGAGATGTATTAGTGAGGTACACCGGTGAGGTGCAACGGTGAGGTATAACAGTGAGGTCCAACTGTGAGGTCTAACTGTGAGGTTTAACTATGAGGTCCGACTATGAGGTTTAACTATGAGGTCTAACTCTAAGGTTTAATTGTGAGGTCCAACTGTGAGGTTTAACTGTGAGGTCTAATTGTGAGGTTTAACTGTGATGTCTAACTGTGAGCTCCAACTGTGAGGTTTAACTGTGAGGTTTCCTATGCTGAAATTTATCATCCTTAACTCATGTTTGATGTAATTTAACCTCTCCGAATTCAAAGGCTTTGTGAGTATATCATCCAATTTATGTTCAGTGACAATGAATTCAAGGGTGATATCACCGTTTTGATAATGATCCCTCAAAAAGGGATGTCTCACATCAATATGCTTTTTCCTAACATGAGATACTGGATTTTTGGAAATGTTAATAGCACTTGTATTTTCACACATTATAGAGACATGTTTGAACTGATATCCATATTCAAGTAAATTGTGTTTCATCCATAGAATTTGAGCACAACAGCTACCAGCAGCTATGTACTCAGCCTCGACAGTGGATAATGCAACAGAATTCTACTTCTTACTACACCAAGATACTAGTGACTTGGCTAAAATGTGACATGTCCCAGAGGTGCTTTTTCTATCTAACTTGCAACTGGAAAAATTATCATTAGAATAACTCAAAAAATCAAATTATTTTCCTTTTGGATAAAATAATCCTATGTTGGGAGTATGTTTGAGATATTTAAAAATCCTTTTTACAGCAGTTAAATGAGACTCTTTTGGATTGTCTTGATAGTGATCACATGTGCATACACTAAACATGATGCAAGGTCTACTAGATGTAAGATAGATTAGACTCCCTATCATACCTCTTTAGTTGGTTTGATCCACTGGTTCTCCAGCTTCATCAATATCCAACTTACAAGTGGTACTCATAGGTGTGTCGCTACCTTTACTACCATCCAAAGAAAAACGTTTTAAAATATCCTTAATATATTTACTTTGATTCAAAAAAAATACCATTTTTATTTTGAAATATCATAAATCAAAGGAAAAATTTAATTTCCCCCATTAAACTCATTTCAAACTCATTTTTCATGATTTTTGAAAAATCATTACATAATGAATTTTTAGAAGATCCAAAAATAATATCATCCACATAAATTTGTACTATCAAGACATCATTATAAATCCATTTAATGAAAAGAGTATGATCATTTACCCCTTTGGTAAAACCTTTTGAAATAAGAAAAGAGATGAGCCTATCATACCATGCCCTTTGAGCTTGTTTTAAGCCATATAAGGCTTCAGATAGTTTAAAACATGATTGGAAAAATGGGGATTTGTAAAACCAGGAGGTTGTTCAAAAAATACATCCTCAACTATATACCCATTTAGAAAATCACTTTTAACATCCATTTGATAATGTTTGAAATTCAGATGTGCTGCATATGCAAGTAGTATCCTAATATCTTCTAATCTAGCTACTGGTGAAATGGTCTCCTCATAGTCTATTCATTCCTCTTGACTATATCATTGTGCAACTAGCCTAGCTTTGTTTCTAACTATATTCCCAGAATCATCTACTTTGTTTCTAAACACCCATTTAGTGCCTATGGTCAATGTGTCCTTAGGTCTATCCACTAATTCCCAAACTTTGTTTCTCTCAAACCGATTTAGTTCTTCTTGCATAGCCATTACCCAAAATTCATCATTGATAGCATCATTAATATTTTTGGGTTCAAGATATGAAAGAAAAGCATGTTGTTCAACCTGGTTTCTTAGAGAATCTCTTGTTTGTGTTCCTCTATTTAAATCACCTACAACAGCATCTAGAGGATGATTCTTAAGAGTCCTAATACCTCTAGGAAGGGTTGAACTAGATTCTTCATTGTTTTCTGTTTGTTCAGAATCGGTAGGAGAAGATTCAGGGAAATTTACAGAACTGGATACTTTTACAGGGTATTCACTATTCTTATCATTAATGTTCAGATTTGACAAATCTTCCTCAATATTTTCAAGAGAGGTTTTAGGCTCATGTGGATCAATCTCATCAAATTTGACATGGAATGATTCTTCCACACATATGGTTTTCTTATTGAACACTCTGTTGGCCTTACTTGAGAAAGAATAACCCAAGAAAATTCCTTCATCACTTTTGGAAGCAAATTATCCAAGATTATGTTTAGTATTAAGAATAAAGACTTTTCAACCAAAAACACTAAAGTAAATAACCTTAGGCTTTATATTATTCCAGAGCTCATAAGGGGTCCTTTTTAGAATAGGTCTAATTAAAACTCTATTGATAACATAACAAGCTGTATTTATAGCTTCAGCCCAAAAATAAATAGGTAAGTCATACTCATTAAGCATAGTCCTTGAAATTTCTTGAAGTGTCATATTTATTCTTTTTACAACTCCATCTTGTTGAGGTGTCCAAGGGGCATAAAAGTTGCGACTATAGCCATTATGTGAGGAGTAAGATTCAAACTCATGATTCTCAAACTCATGGCCATGATAACTTCTCAGGGTCTTAATTTTATGTCCACTATTGTTTTCTACATACTTGGAATATTTAATAAAGTAATAACACGCTTCACTTTTGTGAGATAGAATGTATACCCAAGTATATCTAGAGAAGTCATCTAAAAGAACATAAACATAGTGCTTCCTGTTTAGACTTGAAAATCTTGATGGTCCAAACACATCCATGTGAACCAACTCAAGTGGTTGAGAAGTTGAAACTTCTTTATTTGGTTTGAAAGAATCTTTGTGTTGTTTTTCCTTTTGACAGGGATTACACACTTTATCATTTGAGAATTCTAGCTTAGGTAAGTCTCTAACTAAATATTTCTTAGATAGGTTCTTAAGTGAGTGCACATTACAGTGTCCAATGGTTCTATTCCACAACTAAGACTCGTTATGAAAAGCATTTAATCAGGAAACATTTTGTTTGGCTAAGGAATTTAAATCAACAGCATATACATTCTCATTTCTACATGCAGTGAAAAATAAATCATTTTTTGAATTGAAAACATGGAATCCATAATTTTCAGATTTTACATTAAAGCCATCATCACATAACAAAGATATGCTAAGTAAATTTTACTTTAATCCATCAACAAAAAGTACTTTAGAAATTAATATTGTATCAGGGTTACCAATCTGGCCTAAGACGATTATTTTAACTTTTGCATTGTCAACAAAGGTGACATGCCCACCATCAAATTTAATTAGACTCTTGAAGAAAGAATAGGCTCCTATCATATGTCTTGAACATACATTGTGCAAGTACCATAGAGTATTACAGGAACTCTTTAAAAAAATTCCCTGCAAAACAGATTAAACATGAGGTAACTTAGGTACCCAGATCTTCTTGGGTCCAAAAAGGTTAGCCAATAAAACATTGGGATCCCATATTTACTTTATAGGTTTTCTAAAATCAAAAAACATAATTTGAGACATAAATACATTGTTAGGTCCTTTAGAAAATTATTTCTCAAAATATGGTCCTAAACTAGTAGTGAACTATCCAGATTTTGGAACAAATTTGGTTTTGCTAATTTGTCTCTATCCAGGATGATATACCAGACTAGTTGTGTATTATAGAGCAATATGTTTTCCTAGAAACTGTGTCAAGGTATCCCTAACAGTAGTGAACTTCTAAATATTATTTCTTAATTGTTCATTAGATTATTTGAGTTAAGTGATCTCTTTAAACAGTTGAGCATACTTTTCTTTTTCTACACTTAGATCTGTTTTAACATTACTAGTCAAGGCATGTTGTTTCATCAATGATTTATATTTATCATTTAGTTCATTACAGGTATCTTCCAGCATATTGAAATATTCAAACAGTTCATCATTAGATATATTTTAATCATTATATAAATCACTGTTATTTTCAAAATAATAATCATTTAGAACATGTGAAACAGGTACCTCAGATATGTTAGTCATGAAGCACATGTTGGCATGATTATTTTCAGAATCAGTAGCTTCTGATTCACTTGTCATGTCTTCCGAAGCACTCCAGGTATCTTTCATGGATTTCTTGTACTTCTTGGCCATATAATCATATTTCTTTTTGAATTATAACTTTGTACAGTCAGCCTTGATGTTTCCTTTCCTCTTGCATTCATAGTAGACTGTATCATCTTCCTTATCAGATTTCTTCCAATCCTTCTTCCACTTACCTTGTTGATCATACTTACCCTTGTAGTTTGGTTTTCTGAAAAACTTCTTCTTCCTATAGAACTTCTTAAATCTCCTGGCTATTTGAGCCATTTCGTCATCACTGTCTGAAACTGAATATTCACTGGTTGACCTTTCAATAGGTACATGTACTTTCTCATTGTCTTTTCTCTTTGAAGAAGTCGACTTGAATGCCACAGATTTTCTCTTGGGTTCATCATCTTCTTCTTTGTTCACATTCAGTTCTTCTTCATACACCATTAATTTACCAAGCAACTCCTTAACATGTAGCTTGCTGATGTCACATGACTCTCGGATAGACACAAAAGTGCCTCTCCATCTGTCTGGAAAACATCGCAACATTCTCATGATCTTCTCCTTCTCTGGAACAACTTTTCCCAGGGAACTCATGGTGTTGACAATCTCATTAAACCTAAGGTACATGTCAAAAATGGGTTCATCAGGTCTCATCATTAAATTATAATATTTAATAGTATAATTATTTAATCTGATTTCCTTCACCTTGGTTGTTCCTTCATGAGAAACATCCAAGGTGTCCCAGATTTCATGAGCTATTTTAGATGTAGAAATTCAGTTAAATTTCTCATCTCCTAAAGAGAAGTAAAGGGAATTCATAGATTTATAGTTATTGATATAGTCAGTCTTTGTAGCATCATCCCAGGTAGATCTAGGAGTTTTGGGGATCCAATATTCTTATTCTATAGCAGACCAAATATCAAAACCAATACTTTCCAAATGAATTTTCATTTTAATTTTCCATTGAGAATAATTCACACCATTAAAGAAAGGTGGCCTGTTTGTACCAGCACATTCAAGAATATTGTCCATAGCTATATTTTAGAGAATATATTAAAGAGATAAAATTTATAACTAACAGAAATTTAAGATCATTAATATCAAACTAAAATCACAGTTTGAAAAATAGAGGGTTTGAAGACTTTTTATAAATAACAATGTAAACATCTGATACCAAATGTTGGTCGGAGTGGATACTCAAGAGGGGGGGTTAATTGAGTTCCAATTAAAATTTCTGTTAAAAACTTTTAGGATTAAAATCCCCCAAATTAAAATGGCCCAGTCAATTATGGAAGTAGAGATATAAGTGACTTATTGTTCAACAAGTTTCTAAAAGGATGAATACTCATTAGTTGAATCAGTATGAGAACTAATTGGTCTTTTGAAACATGTTTACTAAACAAATCAGATATACACACTAACCAAAACTAACTATCAGAGTGAATGTAAAAACAGATTTCTATCTTTGAAAATATAAGCAGCGGATAAATGTAAAATAGTGTAATGGAAAGGTGAACAAAACAGTTTAAACAAGAGGTTCCGTCTTAAGTCAAGACTTAGTCCTCTCCACTTGGTGATCACCTTCTACAAAAAAATTGTATTAAAGCGTGATACACCGCATGTATCGGGCATTACAATACTTTTCACAAAAAGTCTAGGTTTTCTAACCTCTACCACAGTTATACGTGGGAAAATTTTAACTACCAAGCCACACCAGGCTTCTTCCACAGTTATACGTGGGAAAACTTTAACTACCAGTACACACTAGGCTTCTTCCACAGTTATACATGGGAAACAAATTTAAAGAGAGTTTGGTATGGGGATTTTCAGTATCCCTCAGTTCAAGAACAAGAGTTAGTGTGTGTAACACATACACACTGCTCACAAATGTAAAATGCTTAAACACAATAGATATAAATATAGTAGTGATATGTTTGGAATGATCTGTTGTGTTGGAATATTAGCTCTGGACTCGTTGGTATGAAGGAAATGATGTTTTGGTCCTTCTATGAAAGTTGCCTCCAAAACAGAGTGTCGAAACTTCCAGGTTATGACTTCCGGATGTAGAGATGATCAGCTTCTTGGGTTTGATGCTCTTTGCAGCACACCACTACAGCTTTAAAAAGGTTCTTTCAATAGATCTTTGTGAAGATCTTTGTTCTTCAGAATGAGTGCTTGAGTGTTCTTCTTCAGATTGTGTATGTTTCTCTCTTATGAGTGTTCTGTGTATATTCAATATGTCCACCCTGTATATATCTACCGATGTCTGTCTCTACTCATATATATATATACTTTTCAGCTGAGATTTTTCCATTTGGTTAAGCAGGGGCCGACAAGAGAAATGTTTCAACCACATGTGGTCTTCCTCATACATCGTATCATCTCCTGATATGCCTTCAAATAACATTAAATAATGCCAGGTGCATTAATTTGTCTAGACATGACCGTTATGATATTATTAATAAAATTGGTAAAGAAAATAATAGAATATCATTAGACTGGTAGTAGGTGCATGTCACATGGTAGAGTTCAACGATATTCTTTATGTCTGTAGGATTGTAACGGTGAACATTGTGTCGGTGGATGTATTGTAACGGTAGCTGTTACTCTATGTAAAAGTAGATCGTCATCAGTGGACTTCATCGGTAGGATATTCAACTGTGAGCTTCATCTGTAGGCTTGATCAGTGATAAACTCCAACAGTAAGCTTCTAACGGAAGCTTTGTAACATCAGACAACTTCAACAGTGACCTTTCCAACAGTAGACTTATCTCAACAGGTAATTTCATTAACGGAGGAATATGTCCCTCAGTAGACTTTGAACAACAGTCGACTATCTCGACAGTAGGTATTTTCTAGAGGTTGCCTTCTACTAACGGTAGACATGTCCAACTATAGACTTGAATAGTGAATTTCTCAATAGAAGACTTGAGAATGATTCTGACAGTGAACTTCTAACAGAAGCCTTGTCACAGTAGTGACCGTGTGACGGTGATTCTTTGTCTTTGAGCTTTGATAAGTAGATCAACGGTAGACTTGTGACTGTAACCTTATACCAGTATCCTATATTAGTGAAAGTATATAATCAACAATAACCTTCTAGGATTAGTGAACTGGAGTAACAGTGAGCTATAACGGTGACCTTGAACAGAAGACTCTTACCAGTAGCCTTTAACAGTGAACTTATATTTTGATACATGTAAACTGTAAGCTGATGTAGCAAATTCATGAGACTAAGAGTATACATTGTTCAGGATAAAATAATTATAGATATAGATTATAAAAAGAGTTAGGAAATGGCTTAATATATCATGGTCAATTATTTAAATGTGATTTGGGATTATCGAAACAGGTGAGTCCAACAATAATAGAATAATTCTTACATAATCTCTTCTTTATTACTATTTCATTTTATTCATCACTTTTATATTGATAAATATTTAGCTTCAATTATAAAAAAATTAATAATATCAATACTTTAATTATAATAAAATATATGAACATATAATTTTAGTACATTCATCATTTTAAATTAAAGACTAAATGGAAATGGAACATTGACAGTTTTATCGAAAAATTTATGATATTAATATACATACAATAAATACATTTAATTAATTAATTAAAATTTTAATTATGAAAATTATATATTTCTCTATTATTGAGCCTTTTATGGTTGATTATTGTTATTTTCAAGAGAATACGAGCACTAGTGTTTAAGGACACATAATCATAGATTTATGAGAGAGTTAAAATATTCTATAATTAAAATAGATTAAAAATTGAATTTGATTATAATAATAAACTAGATGACCATAATGTAGATAATTTTAGTAGTTATTTGGCCACATAGAGTCATTTTTGGTTAAAAAATTTATATCATAAATGGAGGATCATAATGAAGACTCCAATATATATATTTGGGGATTCCATAATATGAAAACATCTCAAATAATTTATTTATTCACATTCATCAGATATTTTATATTTCATATTAATAATATATTGTCCATTCAATTATAGATGACATTTCACATTCCATATCTAAATGAAATTATTGAGATTTGAATATCATTTTCGGATACTAGATGGATGTATTTTTTTAAATTGAAATCAATAAATATTTTTACGAAATAATTTAATTAACACCCATTACTCAAATAGGGCTTTATAAATGGTGATAGGTAGGGGATTTTTTTCACTAACAATGGGATGTATCATTTCATGCAATAAATTCTTCACTATTAAATAAATTTGTAAAATAATATTCTAAATACATTATGTCTTATTCTTTTATAATTATGTAACATTAATCTACTTGATCTCAGATTGTTATGTAATAAATTCATTTATACCCTAGTTTTTTGTCATATGATGATTCTCCTGTATTAGATGATGACATGACATGTAATTTTTTTGAAAAATTATGAATTGAATAAATTATTATATATGAATAGAATCAATCTAGACCTCCATTTTTCCCCATATTAAATGAAAAATTAAATGTATTAAGGGTGATAAAAATTTATAAGTTTATTAAGCATCAATCAGAAAAAATTCATGATATTATTTTATGAAATATATTCTTATTTTTTATGAATGTTGTTATTTATGAAATTCATCACACCCAAATAATAATTAAATATATAATTAAAGGACATCCTTTTGGATAACGAGAAGCATAAGATCTATATCCATGAGGTATTTCTGGATATCCGAGAAGATAATTTAGGAATGCAACAACAATCGACCCATGTTAGAGGATATGAGGTGGGAATTTGTATATAAATTATTCATCCATACTATTAAGGCATTGAGGTTGGTTTTATACAAGATCTAAATAACATCCACTGAAGTTGATTTATGAAGGTTGAATTAATTGATGAATTATTGAATCAAAAATGTTGTAGAAGCATTGATTTTGGAATTTGTTAGAAAAACATGGCATGTGCAGCCTGTTTATCCTACCTATCTAGATTCTACACCACCACAATAAAAACATATTAGGTTGTTTTATATTCATTCAATGTATCCTCATGTACATATTCCAACACATAGAATAATTTAACTTTTTAATGATTATATACATTAGTGTCTTATATAGTTGGTTCATAGAAGAGTAATTGTACATGGAACTATTGTTTAAATATTTATACTATAACTACCTACTAATGTGGATTCTAAATATTATTATATTGTGGAAAATAATTTAATCAATATTAATAGACTTATTTTTTAGTTGAAATATAAATTATGTGTAATTTTATATTTTTTATTTACCATTGATTTCATATTACTTCAAATAATTTGTTTTATTTAGAATATAGATGAGTGTTTGAAGGTAAAGTAGTCCATAGAAATAAAAAATGTTTTAGGAACCATAATATTTAAAAATGATAATGTGGATCTTACTACTTGTGATGAGAACTGAATAACATTGTTAGATTTTGTTCTATTTAACTAAATTTGATTTTAAATTTCCATTTAATAAATTATAATGATGAAATTCATTAGTTATATAATTTTTTATGTCAAAATTATTTTCATCCAAAATGATAGAACATAGTTTTTGGATTTATGGATCGAGAATAAATTTTAATAACTGTTAAACATCCTGAAATATATTCTAGATTTAAATATATGCATAAAATTTGTAAAATTAGTGAAACTATGTGTTGGTTTCATTGAATACTTTATGGGTAAGAATAATTATATAAATATAAACTAAAATTTATGATAAAGTAAATAACATTTAAAATTTATAATTTTTGTGGACAGTAATCATTATGTGTATTCATCAAATTAGAATGAATTAATAATTTTTCATACACTTTTTGTGATGGTCTGGTAAATGTTTTCATTATAAATAAAAATATATGTTTTATTATATTGTATTAGTTATTTTTATTTAACAGTATTTGTATACATTTTTTATATAATTAATTTTAAATATAAAATAGGTTGTTGATTTAATTTATCAACGTGCATTTTTCGGTAGAGGATCCAAAAAAAATTATAGTTGAATGTTCAGGTTAAAAACTATAATATTTTGTAATTATTTTTTATCATAGAAATATTTTGTTTCATATGTTCAATGTTTTGTTACAGAATTGTATTTTCACCATCAACGGGTATTATTTTGAATGTAGTAATAATTTTTCAATATTAATTTATGTGATTATCATGACCATAATTGGGATAGATTTTTAAATGTTTACCTACTTTAAAATTATATTTTTTAATACAATCATTTTTATTGATAATTTAATAATATTTATTACTTTTGTTATTTTTTATTGATGGTAAATGGTATGTGAAAATATATATTATATAGCCTCACATTTTGTTTTCAAACTACTTAGTTTGATTGGATAATATGAATATGTATATCTAAAATATTCATGTATATGTATTCTTTTGTTAAATCATATTGATTTTTTTTACTTTATTTTTCTAAAAATTTACTTCTCTCTATGGCTATTTTTTTCATATTAAAGGTATCTAGTAATTTTAATCAATTATATATTTAAAAATTAAATATTGTTAAACATATTTTATTTCAAAAACAGAAGTTGAATTCACAATCCATTTTTCTTTTTCCATAAAGCATACATGGTTTATTATTTCAAATTTCAGTATTTTTGAAAAAAATAAAATACTAAATATATATTGATATTATTTTTTATTTGAGTGTAATTTATGATCCAAAACATCAGTGAAAGAGATTTAAATGTTAGTTTTCCATTTAAACCATGTTGTACATGCAATTTCAAGGTCATTTTTCATGATAGTGGACATTAAAAGTCAAAATAAATATCAATATTTGTTTTTTATTTCAATGTTAGGGTTGCATAAAATTTGATGGTAAATGTGCCATTCTAAATCAAGTTTTAATTAAATCTGATACTAAAATTTTATATGAAAATAATATTAGGATGGATAGAAATATAAGTTTTTTTATTAATCAAGAAAATAATATTTAACAATTTTTAAATAATTTATTTTTAAACCATTTGTTTATGTCGATTTTATTCTTTTTATTTTGAACCAAATAAATAAAAACTTACATTAAATTTTTATTTTATTTTTGTATTTAAAACTTCTAGTTTTTTTGGATAATTGTTTTTTAATATGGAACTCAAATCCTTCAACGTAATGTTTTTTTTCATTATAGGATATTCAATTATTCAACTTAATTATCACAATTTTCTTTATCATTATTATTAATATTATTTATCCACCCCTTCATACTAAATATTGAAAACATGAATGAAATTCTATTATTTTTTAAAACATATATTGGAATAATATTAAAACTATTCCATCTAATTCATTAGTTATGACACATTTTAGTTTGGGCTAGTTTGAAAACTTACATGAATGATGCTAATTTTTTTTATCATTAGTGTTTATGAAAATTAAATAAATTTTGTATAATTCCTTGATAATGAAATAACGTTTCTTCTACTTTATTGTAATAGTAATATAAAAAATTATTTATTATCAAAATAACAACATTTTTTGAATTAAATAATTCAAAATTAGTGAATCAGGGATGATTCATTACTTATCATAATCATGAAATTCATGAAATAAAAATGTCAATAAAATATGTACATTACAAATCTCTAGATTTTTTACTTAATATCTAGGAGCACATAAACACCTAAGTGGGGACCTAGGACAATAACATTAATACTAATGAAAGATTAGAATGAACATAACAATTGACACTTCATGATAAATAGTAACTAAAAATATTATGTTATGTGTAATAAATGATATATATATATATGTCTGTGTGATAGTTTTAAGTAAAATGAATATTACAAAAAATTTAATATAAATTAATAATATACCTATAATGGTTATAAAAATAGTAAGAGTGTGTCTAGATAAGGAGGGATTATATTTATGGGTTTTTTTTGACTTTTCCTCATTTCAATATATCATACATTTTTTAGATAAATTATGTGGAATTTGTTATATTCTACCATTTTACATAATAATATTTAATTTTCTCAAATTTAATTTTGTTATTATATTTCATTATTAGAGTAAGCATTATTATTGACTCACATCTAAAAAATATGTTGTTTCAAAAAATTATATCCTACAAGAATTTTGGTTTTTTATCTTCCATATCCTTATTTTTTCATTCAATAAAATATTTAATTAAATATTTTGATTGTAAAATATATATTCTATTTTACACCACTTATATTTTTATTCTATTATACAAAATATAAAATTTCATGTTATCAACATCAATTTAGAGTATTTCATAACATTTTTTAGGTTTTAAAAAACAATTATTTCAATTTACCTACAATTTTATCATTTTATATCAAGTGTACATAAACATTAACTCTATTTATATTCAATTTTTAATAAATTTTCTTATAATAAAAGAATTTAATGCACCATTTTTCTCCTTATAAAAATTATTCTTAATGTGACTTATATCTTAATTGTTATGATAACATTACAAAAACATTTTGAAAACAAATTTAATGATCTACCTTCAATTTTCTTTATTTTCTAGAGTTTCCTTATCCTATGACTATTTCATATCATTTATTTATTACCCATAAAAATATATTTTGATATATATTTTCTCGAGGAATTTTTTTTGGTATCATATTATTCTATTATTGATTCTTTCTTATATGATAAATTTTAATAATATTTTTTTATCACAAATTATATATATGGTTTAATAGAAATATGATGTTTGATTGAAATTTTAAGGTATACATATGTGTGTTAATATAATTATTTATTGTGTGGTACCATAATTATTTATCCCTATAATGATTTTGGTAAATTTCTATATCATTTAAGACCATCAAGGTATACATAGGCATGATAAGGTTAGTTATGTTAACAATGTTATGTATGGATGTGATGTAGTTATCTTATTTCATAATGAATTTCATAGAAAACATGTATTTATAATTTATTTTTTTGATATATTGGTATTTTAGGAGGGAAATTTGTTGTGTTATTAGTTTGTATGATTGTTCTTATGTAAAAATTTATATTTTATGCCTTTATGACTGGGGAATATTATCATATGATTTTCCATTACTGTAAATATTATTTATAAATTATTACCACAATTTTTTGGTTCTACATTTTTATTCCATAATATATGATTATTCAATCATGAATCATGTAAATTTTTAATGATTATATGATGTTATTTAGTTGATCATTTTATTTAATTCATTTTCCCATCAACTAACATTAGAAAGATAAATTCATAACAACACATTGGTTTATTATTTATTTCATCACACATGTTCATAAGATCACCATTTTCATTTGTTTACCTTTTCCCAAATAAATTTAGAGGAATTTCATATATGGTATATCTATAAGATTGTCTTGCATTTATAGTGATTATTTTGAAATGAATATTTTATAATTAAATTGTAAGGATATTTATTTAAGTATAAAAAATGATAAACTTTTTTGATCAAGTTGTGTATTTAATTTATTTTAATAATAATAATTATGTAAGATGATTAAATATATATCCATGTTATGAGTAGGTAATATAAAATTATAACATATCATGTTCATTTATGATAAAAAATGTTATAAAAGAGTAGAATTATGTGGCTATGTTTTTTATTTGGAAGGAAAATATTTGGGAAATACCCTTTTATACTATTATAGAATGTGTTTATGGATATTTTTACGTTTATGGATGACATGTAAAATTTTAGAAGGTGTTAGGGAAACTTTTATGTGTTTTTTGGTGAAAAAGGTAATTAAAAGTGAAATTAATAGAACAATTGATGGTCTAAGGATATCGTAAAATCTGACCATTTATTCATGAAATTATAAACATAGTGTGATTCTATGTCCCCTGAATGGTCTATGATATCAAATGTTAATTCATATTATTCATTAAAAATTTCTCTAAAAGAAAATATTTTTTGTAACATAAGACTATCTCTCTCATATTGAGCTTCACAAGTGACATGAAAATCACTGGTGACATTTCAATGGATCATAAATTATTTCGTTCTCTAATGAAATGTTGATTTTAGGTATATGTTACTTATCATCATTTTAATATTTTTATTTGATATTTATCACATCTATGGTAGATTCAGGTGTTTTTAGTGAGGAAAACTCACCATGTCCTATAATATCCCTTCTATATATTGTGGATTTTTTTGTATTATCTAAATGAATCAATGGTCTATGTATTCAATGATATTAATAGTTGTTTTCATACTGAATAGAAAAATATTGTGTGACTTCCTACTCTATTATGATTTTGTATTTTTAGACAAACTAATATAAAATTAAATATTATATTTTTTTATAATATGGTACTAAATAATTTTTATATTAAAATATTTTTTTAAATTAAGTGTTTTATATTGATAAATTTTATATGTATTCCCCTTATAGAATGTTTATTCCAAATATCATCATCCTAAATCCTGGCATAAATTAAATTATTTTAGTTCATGAAATTAATTTAATAATGGAGGTGATTAAAATTGAGGATTTTTAATATTGATGAAAAATGTGGGTTGGAGTTCTGAGTAATGATATAAAAATTTCACCATAGTTATAGTTCCACTCTAGGTTGATACAAATGATGAGAAAGGGATTCGGTACTCATTCTTCAATTCAGTATAATGTACAATATATTTTTAATGATGTATTATGGAATAACATGTATCCATGATAATGAAATGGATGAGTGAAAGGTAGTTCCTAAATTTTTATATTTTTATGTTTTTCATTATTTATCTAATTATTTGATAATTTTATTGGATATTTATTGATTTATGTATTTTATATAAAATATCATTATAGGTGGAATACATTATAGAAACCAATAAATATAACACGAATTTCATATGGTGGCTTTGATTGAAATATGTCCATTTTTTCAATAAAAAAAATTGAGGATAGTTATTTAATTTATTTTATAGGTTATGGTACTAGTATTTTCATTTTTTGTACTGATTTGTATTTAAAATTGATATGTATCCATTTATATTTCTAGTATTGTTCAAGGAATTTTTATATATGGATGTGATGTTATATGTGTTTTGGTGCATTATTTCTCAAATTTAGATAGAGTGGTTTCTATATTTCAATTCCTATCCATTGGTTTATGGATAGTGGTTCCATTGGATGAGTAACATATAAATTTAGATTAGGATAGGTTGGAGTAAAAGGAAAATATTGTCATGTTATAATATAATACTTCACACAGTGTATGGAATAATATGCACCATGAGTAAATAAATTATGGTTTTTATCCGTATCTATGTACATGAATAAATATACTCATGGATGATACCCTCAAGTGTATAGACCAACAAAAATTCTTTATAATAGGAACAAGTAAGGAAGAATTTATTATTTTGTATTCCTATTTTTAGTGAATTTTCCTCTTTCTCCCTTTTGGAGGATGATCAATTCCATACTAAATGTGAAAAAATCTCAGTTTTTATGATCCCCATACAATTGAAGATGAATTATCATTTTCTCTCATCATATTGATATATGGTAAACTATTTTACATAGTTTTAATATAATCCTGATGACTTATCTAGATTTTGACTGTAGGTTGAAACTATTAAAACCCATTAATTACAAATATACTCTAAGAATTTTGTCACATAGTGAATGAAAATGTAATGTCAATATGCGCTAATAAAAATGGCATGAATCAAATAAAATAAATGATCTATAAGTCTATATTATATGAAAATGGTAGTTCATGGGAACCAACATCAACACGTCAAGGGAGTATAAATTTACACTATAGTGTTGGGATATTTGTTGGGTTCTTAGTGAATATTTAATATCACTATAAGGTTCAAGGGTGTATCTAACAAGAACTATAGTAATGATTTATGTTTATCCATTAATGATTATAGTATCATTAGAGTAGAACTAATTTACTTTCATTCCCAAATAACATTTATTATCATTGTTTTTTATAATTATGTCATAATTCATACATAACAACCCACAATCATACAATCTGGATTACACTAAAACATTTTCCATATTCCATAATTCAACACACTTAAAAAATAATTTTCATGGACAATCATCACAATATTAACCATGGATTCTTGTTTTCTCTTACCCAACTATATACACTATGAAAAAAAAACATTTTATGAACAGAAATTCTATGTAACGTGTATAACAAATTATGATAGAAATAATTAGTCTATGAATAATTATAAACACATGAATGATATACATCTCACCCATAAAAGTAACATATACATACTTTTCTTAAATATAAGGTTCTAAAAATATTGTAAATGAATAAAAACCCATTTATGTAATATGTGACATCATTCTCATACAATAAATACTTATTATTATAACAATTGTGATTTCCAAATGATTTTTAATTCTCACGGATAACTTATAATGTGAACCTCACAATTAAGATTTAACAATCACAACTCCACTTGGAATAAAAATTATCACCCACTTCCAAAATACCCAAGAAATTGGATAGATATCATATAAAATCTTTTTATTGGTTAATAACATAAAAACTTTTCATTATAAACAATTCTCATTAAACAAAACATAATCCCGAAACCTGAATTCTTACATTATAAAAACATTCCTTAATGAAAACATCTTATTTCCATGGGATGATGTGCATACAAAAAAATTAACTGTTAAATTAAAAAGGTAATATTATAAATGATTGTTTAAAACAATAAGGATCCAGGAAAATTGAAAAATACATTCCTTGCTTATAATTTTTGAAGAAACCCTCTTTTGAATTTTGTAAAAATAGACATTAAAGAGGTTTTTTGAAAGGAATGTCCCTTAACTTATGTTCAAAATAATTCTACCCATGTTCTTAATGTCGTGGATAATCAAATTAGTTTCAGTAATTAAAAAATTAATATAATTTTTATCATATATTTAAATTTTTACCTTTTTATTATGATCATATATTTCCATTTCTATGTGTTATAAGTATCAAGATCACCGTTATAGGAGTGTATTTTTCATGTATTTATAGTGATCTCTCTTGAGTCTAATTATGGGTTTTCTTTTCCAATGGAAGAAAAACTCCAGAAGTCGAATGAAATTTGATTAAAATTATAAAATTAGTTTAAATTATCTCATCAAAAATTATTTTATTATATGATTTTAATTCATTAGTCAATATATGAATGATAGATATTTCATTTGTTATTTGGAGGTTTTTCCGACCAAAAAAAACTTTTTTCGTTTTGTTAAACATGATGTCTATAAATGAGATAAAAAATAATAATAAAATAATAATATAGATGTTTCTGATGCTTTCGCTGGGGCATGCACGTCCGTTCACTTGAGTGCGACAGGCATGGCTTTGTTACCCTGCGTTCCCGCTTTCCAACGGTAGGTGGCATCCATTCCTTATTCAGGGATGTTCGCTCCGTGATTGAAACGGGATGATGGTATGATAGTACATCCTTCCGTGGATTCCTCCTCGGAATTTGTTACCTAGTTCGGGTCTCCCTCATATATTTAATACATTTTTCGTGGAACTCGTCCTGGTGCCATATCTTCATGGACAACAATTAATCACATTACTTCTGTCGGGACATTCCAAGGGGTCCGGTCAGCGAAGAATCCTTCGGATAGATGAGGAGTCACGCTGGACATCACTGGACTGTCTGGATGTTGTGGATTGGTGTGTCTATCATCTATATCTTATTATTGTGCTTCTCGATGGAGGGGAAGCCTGAGGCATCCCACGTCGAGTGCGAGGAACCATATTCCATGGGCATATGTCTGAGGGTTTCCTCATCTTCCTATGTTTAACATAGGGTATGTCACGAGTTTAACATCCAGCAGAGATGGATCGGGCTGATCAGAACACTGCCTAGAGTGGATCAAATGGAGGAACCCTGGATGGAACACCGATATAGAGGCCACCAGATAGGCGGCCTCCTGAATGATTTTATATGGCACATAGAATGGAATGGCATGATCCCATCGGCATGTGTCAGACCGGGTAAGGATCAGGTGGATGATGTAGTTGATGGGGATGGTGAATGGGATGAGACCGTCATGATGTTGATGGAGGTTTTGGCCTTGAGCCTCGACGATGCTTTCTATGTATCCCCGTGGAAGGGGATCAAATTCTACGTAGTTCATCTGACAGTGGCTTCCCACTGAATGAGATCTATAGTTTAACATCATGGAGGACGAGGGTGAACTGATGTGAAATGAGCTAGAATGGCTGGATATTGGGCTTGAACCTCAGGGAGGCTTCCTACGTACCTTAACTTAGCAAGGATCAAAGACCATGTAGTTCAGGATGAGGTGGGGCTTATACTCTAGGCTACCCAAGGTGTTGGGGAACCGACATGGTTGGAACGACTGGGTGGTGGGGCTTGAACCTCGTGGAGGCTTCCAACGTACCATGCCTTGACATGGATCAAAGTCCCCATAGTTCGGGATGGATTGTAATACAGTTTAAAATCATGCATGATGGGGGAATTTGGGGATTACTCTCAAGGTGGCCCAAGGTGTTCGTGAAACGTCATGGTCAGAATGACCGGGTGGTGGGGATTGAACCTCGTGGAGGCTTCCTACGTAACATTCATTGACAAGGATCAAAGTCCCTATAGTTCAGGATGGTATGTGGCTTACACTATAGAATGCCCATGGAGGTGGGACTTGAACCTCGTGCAGGCCTCTTACGTACCATGCCTTGAAATGGATCAATGTCCCCATAGTTCGGGTATGGGGTTTCGGTGAACTGACATGAATATGGATCTGCGGTCCGATGGGTGATGGGCTTGAACCATGTGAGGCTTCCTACGTACCAAGCCTTGACATGGATCAAAGTCCCCGTAGTTCGGGTTGTGTGTCGTCGGCAAACTGACATGAAGGTGGACCTGGGGATCCACTGGTGGTGGGATTGAACCTCATGGAGGCTTTCTACCTACCATGCCTTGACATGGATCAAAGTCCCCAGAGTTCGGGTGGGTATAGGGCTTACACTCTGAGGCGGCCCATGGTGTTTGGGGGATTGAACCTCGTGGAGGCTTCCTACAAACCATGCCTTGATATGGATAAAAGTCCTCATAGTTCTGGATGGAGGATGCGGTTTGACATCATCCGGGATAAGGGCAATGTCATGGCCGACACTTACTCTAAGCCCACGTGAGACCTGCTCAGTGTGAGAAACAAGAAGCAGAAAAGGCCTGACGACCACGTCGGGAAAGGTGCGTTAGTGGGAGATGGAGTGGGGCTTACACATGGAGCGTCCCAGGGAGTGAAATATTGGGAATTACTGCAGGATGGAGGCCCGATGGCGACAAATCCCAGTGGTAGTGGGAAAGGGTGACAAGAACCCATGTCCCCAACTCCCCTCATGGTCATTGACACCGAGGAAGTGAGGAAGAGCTAGGATGCTACCTCCTTCAAGAAGGGAAGGGGGATAACACCAAGGTGGTTTCCCTTCCCCCATGAACAAATGACACTCCCATAAGGATGATATCATCCCCTATGGAGACAAGGTGGCATGGAGAATGTCCAAGGTGGGGGCACCCCGCTTGCGAGGCATAGGGCCAGGTCACAGTTTAACGTCATATGCTGAGGACGATGGTGCTTGTAAGTTTAATTTCCTGTAGCACGGATGAGGTGGGTGTGCCCCACACCCCTAGGACATACATAACCAGTACCCTCTTCTCCTAGTTGGAGGGTAGGCACCGACAATGCCATGGTGAGGGGTTGTAATGGAGCGAACCATCGAGTGGACCACGTTAGCATGGCTATGCGAAGAAGCAGTAGCCATTAGCGTGCCTATGCGAAGAAGCATTAGGAGAAGCAATGCAATGAGTGCTATCATCCAGGGAACTTTGAAGTCACATCATGAAAACCTGGAGGGTCGCATGGGAAAAATAATTTCCAAGCATAGGAGTACATAGGTTGGGGCCTTGTGAAACTCTGTTGCTCCGCATGGCGGAGGGCACTTGAAAAGGGGAGTGTTTCACGATGTGGGGTTCCATAGCCTTACCATGAGGTGGAGGTGCATATGGGAGGTGCTTTGTGAAGTTGATAGGAATTCATAGAGCACAGCCTCACATAGCAATGGTGCCTCACGAAGCAATGTGTCGGGAAGCAATATGCTTCGCGATGTATAGTGACCCTGCCTTAGAATGTGTATCATGTGTATATGAAGGGTGTTTCACAAATCATAAAATCTATTTGATGACTTGGGTCCCCTTGTGGATCCCCTTATTTCACGAAACACTGTATTCTTCGCAAAAGGAATCTCCCCTGAAAGAGGGGATCAACACGAGACAAACAGGAGCCACTTCACGAAGCGGAATTACCTCGCACAGCTCATGGTTAACAGAACGGAAAGATGCTTCATGATTCGGGATTCGGGAAGTCAAATGTTTGGAATGTCCATCCATTGGGCTTAGGGGGAGCCTGGTATTTATAGGCAATAGGCACTGTGGAGCAGATATCATGTGACATGAAGAGGTGCTAGGTTGCTTCGCGGTGGGTCGCGAACGTCAAATGCCGTATCGGAGCATCCCACCTCCTTGCTTTATGGAGGGCTCACGAATATCAAATTATATTGAAGGGAATCCCTCCTCCTCACTTCATGGTGGTATCGCAAACATCAATGGTGGTCACAAAGCATCCCACCTCCTTACATCATGGCCACCGCGTTGCTAGGGAACTCTGCATAGGGGCTTTGCGAGACAGTTCTTTGGTGGCTTCTTTGGGGCTCATCTTTTTCCTGAATTTTGGTGCCATCGAGTGACCCCCCCTCAGACATGGATTCTCGGAGAGACCAATGGAAAATTTCTGAAGAAATATACAAAATCTTCGGCTATTCGTAGTGCTAACTCGTGAAGAAGTCTTGAGAGGCAGATTAGGGGCGCGCAGGTCGAGAGCGCCGTGAGGCTCCGCGCGGTCTAGACACAGAACTAATCTCCGAAGGCTGTCACCTAGAAATAGTAGGTGTGACCTCTATTTCTTACATTCCTTTCTCCGTGATTTTGTCTTATTTAACTCTTGATTCACGAATCTATATGTACTCTGTGAGTGTTCTATGCGAATCGAGTCTTCACGGCGCACATCGTGTCCTCGACTCCGCATTTTCGCTCCATGATCCGACTTTAAATGCCTAGGCAGCGCTCTGCGAATAGTCTTCGCGATCAGACTTCGTGAACGAACTCCATACATGAGCTTTGAATTACAACCCAAAAAACATCCATTTTCTAGAACGAATGTCCCACCAAGAAGCTGCCCAGGGGGTCCTTGTGGATGTTTCCTGGAGGGATGAAATGGAAAAATGTCTGGGGCTGAGAGAGTTTGTTTGGAGCCACTCAGACCATAGTTCATTGGAGGAGCTGTTGTTGGAGATCCATAAGAACTACCCACTGTGTAGGAGGATTCCCTTTTATGGATTTGGGCTGAGGGTTGACGTCTTCATCCTTGAAGTAAGTAGGGAAGAGCGAGATTACAGGTTCTGGAGCACGCCATGCCAGCACCTATGGTTCAGGGCACCCGATGGTCATGCTCTAGAGGACGTAACGTATGTCATTGTCGACTTCTTATAAAATCATCTAAACAATGTCGATGGGAAGTAATTTCTGTTAGAGATGTCCCCTCCGCTATACAGAACCATCCTCAAGGCGGTGCTGGGGATCCCTAAGACGGGGTGGTCCGAGGAATGGGACCTACGCCAGGGCGGCAACTTTATAGAAGATTGGGACTAGGCCTACTGGGTAGGTTCGTCATGCGAGGATTTCGGAGTGGAGCTGATAAGAGTTGGCCTATGTGAGGTAGCATGGGCTTCCCAGTTCCATTTCTACCAGTCGAAGCAGCTAATGCCCGAGCTGTTGGGCCGGTTGTCATCGGGGACCAATACCTTCTACATGTATCATGGGGAGGTCAACATCTTCATATGGGATTTTTATCAGATATCGGGGGTCCCGATACTGGGGGTGATGTCCGACGAATTTCTTTCGGCTATGGGTGATTGGGAGTATCTGATGTAGATGCCACATCTGGCGAAGTAATTGATGGAGCTTGTTCCCAGGGAGTATAAGGAGGCGGTGATGGATGTCCACTTCAATCATTGGATCAAGAAGTTTCTGAACTTCTTAGTAGACCGTCAGTTCCCAGTGAGTCCTCGAACATTCCCAAAGGGGGCCCAAAGTAAGGAAAACTAATTCTGGTGGCTATTGGAGATTAGCCAGTGGAAGACCTGGGGGTTCAGTGTGAGCACTGAACTACAACCAATAGTTAGGCTGGCAGTATTCATCGCAGCTCTCTTATGTGGCTGGATTCTTCCTGTGAGGGATACAAATATGGAAGTGCGGCCAAGCACTTTCATCATGGCATCCTCATTGGCGATAGGAGGTCGGTTCAATCTAGGGATCCCGATAAACTCCAAGTTGTACAAAATTTTGTGGCACATCAGTGAGGGAAAAGGTCACAAAGGGTTTTTCGGTCGTTCCATCTGATGTACGGGTGGATGGCGGCGCACATCAGGGGGATCTATGAATATTCAAACCCCATCTCGCCTACAGGGTCAAACTTCTGTCCCTCAATATTGAATGGAATGGGGTGTTTTATGCCCAAGCAAACCGCACCATCTATTATGTGCCTAGTGTGGAGGGTGGAGGAATTCAATTTCCACCCATTCCCCTTGCTGATGGGGGCATTCACTGATGACAGACGAGGGACAGAAGAGCTTCGGGACTATCTCCTCTCATTTCGAGGTGGATTCCTAGTGGCCAGGGTGGACCGTGAATGTATCTGCGAATCATAAACCCCACACCGGTTTGCAAGGAAATTTCAGTGCCTACAGAGGCTGACCCGAGAGGTCTACCAAGGGGTGCGCAACGAAAAGCACCCATGTCTGATGAGGAAGATGTGGCTCATGTTCAAGCGGGAAGACTGGAAGATGAAAAATGTACTACCTCCGCCGACCGCCATCCTTGGGCTGGTAAAATAATATGCCCAAAGCTGGGAGGCTTCCAACCCCGGGGAGATACTGAAGCGGCCAACAATCTTGGTCTGTGAGGGTTAGCTTCACCGACCTCGGGGCTGCGGGCGAAAGGCGGCATCGGAATCCTGTCATGGCGGGGCTGCTGTAGTGGCGACACCCGCACCAGTTGTGGGGGATGCAGTGGTGGCAGATTCGGGAGGGGGAGTGGATCCAGTGGTCCCATGAGAACAGAGTCATCCATAGGGGTGACCCCCAAGGGGATTCTATAAGATTTCTACTTAGGATCCAGGGAATCAGCAACGACTTATTGACATGCCAGAGAACGCTGTCTTCCCGGAGGCCTGGGAAATCCGGGAAGTCAACAGAAAATTCCTCAGAACATATGAGTTATGGTAGCACCTTAACCACATCCGGATGGACTTGTCAGGGATTGTCCCCATTAGAGCCAGTTTTGCAGTATCCCAGGTAGAGGTGGATCAATACATAGCCAAGATGGAAGACTTTATCCATTCCCGGGGTGCCCTTGCACCAGATGACAGACCGAGTTAGGGTATTGTTGGGTCGTACGGTCCCTCCGCAACTTTCAGCTGCTGACATGAGGGACACTACCATCTATCGAACTAATCGGATGAGTACTCATAGGGAGATGAGGCTGGTAGATTGAGTCCGCCAGAGGAGGGTGAGGTCAGCGATCAATACTCGGATGTCGAATATTTCGCAGAGGCCCTTGAGGTAAAATCCCAAGTTCATTCTTTAGGGTATGCTCTTAGGTTAATCTGGATTCCTTATCACATATTCATTGTGTAGGAGAACCTTGTGTATAGACCTAATTCCTGCCCCTCATTGGGTCCGATGTGAGACCTTCGGGATCCACGCCTGTGGCTGCATCAACTTCAGTGTCTAGCAGAGCTAGGTCACATGAGGCGGCTTCCCCAGATTTTCTAGATCTGCCAACCATATACAGATGCCACATCTCGGGGTTCTAATGAAATCATCCTGGGATTGAGACTAGGGATTTAACCTATGTAGGTATTCTATACCGAATTCACAAATACCATCCCCTGACCACGTTTACTAACATTCGCGTCCCTTTTTGTCGTGTACAGTCCTTCAATTGGCCTAGGATGATGCGGAGAGGTTGGTCGGGGCTTCTGGTAGCACCCTTCTTAGGGGCATTCCAAGGGTCATGGAGGTGGACATCTAGCCTGACTGAACTGTAGCACTCTCGATCGCTAGCAGTGCCCTTCTTAGGGGCATGCCAAGTGTCATGGAGGTGGACATCTTGCCTAACTGGACATCAGCCCTGCCACGCCTGATCCAGTGCCATATGTGGACCTGGTTGAGGAGTTCCTAGGGGTGTTTCCTATGTATGAGCCTACAAATCATGTCGAATGGGACGAGACGGACTCTGACGAGGATGATAGAAAAATAGTCGGCCGTCGATCGTGGACGATGATCATGCGCTTCATCAATAACACCCCTCAAGCTTTATGGTCGGACAAGATGGATTGACTTCGCATGCGGCTATGAGAACTATGTTATGGGGGGGGTGGATGACCAGCACCGTCACAAGCTCATCCGAGATCTTATGGAGGAAAATATTTGGGAGTATGACCGTAGACTAGAATTAGAGGAAGGCGGTGAACATCAAGAGGCTCTGAGAGGCCAAAAACGAGGTTGAATGGTTGTAGGTCTAGGAAGATGATAATTCTACTTCTCTTGATGCGCAATCAGAGATCATCTCACAACTGAAAGCCTAGCTGGTGGAGGTTGAAGAGGGCATGAAGCATGCCTCTGAATAGATCGCCATTATCCGGACTGGTGTGGAGTGGGCTCGGGTCGCGGCCAGTGAACTGCGCCCTCTCTCTATCGAGGAAGAGCAGGAGGTAAACAAGAGGTAGCAACTCTTGGACTCCACCAGCCAGATGGTGGTGGAGATGCAAATTTCCCTTTAAGAGGTCAATCCATCCATGGCAGGAGTCGACCCTCGGGTACTGTAATGACTACAAAACCTTAAATGTACTTTCATGCTTTGATTTTTTGAATGAATTATCATGCATGAGTTTTTTTGTTTACATTTGTTAATTGCATCCTTATGATGTTCGTGGAGGGCCCAACGATCATTCCCCTAGCTCAAGTGGGTTAGGACCGGTGTGATAAACAAGGGATGACCACCCTATCACCCCATCCAAACGTAAGAGTGAAAGACAACCTTCTGGCATCTGGGGTTTGAACAATCAGTCCGTATTTCCGGGAGAAAAAGGCGGACCTTACTGGAGAACGTAGTTCTTAGAACAGCAGGATTATTGTCTTCCTAGTGTTATCTTGTGCACAAATGGGGTAATGCTAGGGGCGCTGAAATCAATCCAAACAAATGGGAATGGGATGTGTGAATCATGAAACCCAGGATTCAGAACATTGTGGGGGTGGCATGACAATAAATAATAACTGTAGACGACATTAGAAACATGTCATTCTTATTACATTATGCTGGAGTGGGGATAGCAAATGAGGGTCGACCATCGACCATGATCGAATCATGGGACTAGACTCAAAATGTCATATATTAGTCTTCTGGAACATTGACCTCGGGCAATAGGCGGGCCTTATGTTGAGCATCCATATTGTTAGGGTGTGCCTCCAGATGTGAAAGAGGATGAGGGTCCAAATAAGGGGAATGCAATGCGTGGAATGTGGAGTGAGGGTTTGTTCGAATAGAATCCAACACTCTTGAAATTATGCCACCACGGAGGAATCACATTGGATGGATGCATTGTTTTGATCATGGATCATTCCTTCTTTCAGACAGGGCCTCTCTGGTGAGGGAGCTGTCGCTTCCCAGTGTCATCTTGGGGTGCCCGAAATTGTTAAGGGAAAAGTTATAGTTACACGGTTCCCTGCAAGGAGTCAGGCCAAGGGGCCGATGGTGGGAAGGTATGGGATCTGTGATTCCCAGGTCTGGACCCTAGATGAAATGCATGGGTGTCTCTATGTATCCCATGAGGATGGTAATCAAGCCATATGTAGTTCTGGAAGCATAGTTTAACATCATGTGGGATGATGAGAGGCCTAGCTGCACTGGGGCACATCATACCAAAACTTCTAAGCCCACGTGGGTCTTGCTCGATGTGGGAAACAAGAACTAACGGGGGACTTCCTGACATAGGAAGGAACATTTTAGGGAAAAGGTATGCTCGGTAAAATCCCACCCAATGATTCTAACTCGTCCATGTAGTGCACCTAGATGCGCAACGAGATAAAGCCAAGTGTGTCAGAATTCCACTTGAACATGAGGAAGTGGAAATGTGTGAATCATGAAGCTCGAAATGTGGACCGCAATTATGGTGTCACGATGATGGAGGATAATAATTGACCATGGTAGAAATGTAACATCCACATCGCGTTATCGTAGAACAGGGACAGATAAATGAGGGTCGATCATTGACCATGTTCAAAACACGTGACCTATTGGAAATGTCGTTTGAAATCCTTTGGGGCATTGGCCCAGGATGGTAGGTGAGCTGATGTGGCATGGGACTAGGCTGTTAGGTGGTCCCTTCGGATGTGGAATAGGATGATGATCCAAATAGTGAGCTCATGAAGCTTGGACATGGAACGAGGGGAAAGTCCCCATGAAAATTCCACATTTCAGGCTATTTGTCAGACACATCTAAATATGATAACGAAACATATTAGATAGAGGGTGTCGAGTCCCTTCCCATAGGGAGATCTTAGTTTAGGGTCATAGAACTCGGACCATGGATGGTATGAAACGCGGGAGACACATGGTGGGGTAATTAGAAAAACCTAACGTGAATGGGAATTGGGGGTTCTGACCACCACGTGTTCCTTGGAGAGGTTTTAGGATGAGGGACCGAAAACGAGAGTTGAGCTTGGACTAAGTCAATGTGCACATGCATTCCTACGTACCCCATGATTATGGGGATTATGCTTTATGTAGTTCTGCAAGTGGAATGGTAAGGTACCAATGCTAGGGATAAAAGGGGCGTGCAGGTGTGTCCCTCACACCAAATGAAGCCGCATTTTATAAATATTGTTTTTCCTTTAAGGTAAGTGGTTTTTCATTTGTGAGGAAACATACCTAGTGTAGAAGGCCCTGGCATCACCACAAGAATCAAGCCGTAGCAGGCGTTGATAAATGGTATGGCATGTGACCAATACCAAACCTGGTTCCCCCTTGAGGAAAACATGATGCAGTGCTGTTTTTCATTGTGCGACCAGGACGATAATGTCACAATTTAGGGTCATGTGATAGGACCCGGTGGTATAGTTTAGATTTGTATGGATTTGAAATGATGGAATGCGCACAACGCTATAACACATACATGATGTGAATGAGGATAGGGTCCCACCCCACACCGTACGCAATTCTGAGAAAGGATCCTCTGGCCAAGGGGCCAGAATAGAGGTAGGGAGGTAAGGAGAAGGAGAAACTAGCTCCCAACTAAGATGGACCCAAAAAATGAGAAGTACAGGTGTTCTTACATATCCCATAAGGATGTGAATCAAGCCACACGTAGTTCAGGAAGAGGTCTTAGTTTACGGTCTTAGAGGTCAGAACATGGATGGATTAAAAACCCACCAAGTAAGTGCAGACCTCACCCTGATCACTAAGCCCATGTGAGTTAAATTTGGTGTGGGAATCAAGGGAGGAAGATGTCTATTACAATACCTGGAACGCACGCCAATGGGAAATCAGTTCCGAACCCCGAATGAAACCCCTATGACATCGTTGGTCCTCCTAACGTGCGGATGAAAACTGAGGAATAGTACCAAGAGTTTCAAAGTTCTACTTGAACATGATGTGGTGGAGAAGGATGTGAATCATGTAACTGACATTTTAGGATTAATGGGGTTGGCATGGAAATTGAGGATAACTTTTGACCATATTTGAAGCACAATATCCATATCGCATTATCCTGAAAGGGGAGAAACAAATGAGCATTAACCGCTGACTATATTCGCAATGCGTGATTTGTATCGGCTTGTTGTCTACGACGCTCGAGGAAATTGGCCTGTATTGGTAGGAGAGCCCTTAGGCCCAGCATCCATGAAACTTGGGGGGTCCCTTCGGGTGTGAAAGGTGATGGAAGCCCTAATTACGGGGAACACAAATCTTGAAAAGTGGGTGGGAACATGTCCGAGCAGAGTCCGACATTCCAAGTACTAAAACAAAGTACCCTTAGGCACATTGATGAACTGCCAAAAAGAGTCATCGAGGGTGCTCATGAGGGTGAGGCACATGGTGTGGTCATTACAGGCCTGATGTGAATGGTGACATAATCCCATGCCACGCCATATACTCCCCTCCCTAGGGAAGGGTAGGGAAAGGGGCCAAGGTGAAAGGGAGATTTCTGGGAGATGGGGCTGGACCCAAAGTCTAGACATTTAGGTGGTCCTATGTATCCCATGAGGATGGGAATAAAGCCATACATAGTTTTTGATGGTTCCCAGGATTAAGATAGCCTTACGAGGGGGTTTACGACATGGCGAGTAACCTGACCTGAATGGGGGAATAATACCACACCACATTGTATAATCCCATAAGAGAAAACCTAGGCCGGGGCCCAAAAAGGCCAGGGGGACTTAGGATGAACCTCAGTCAGAAATGCCTGACCAGTCTACAGTGTAACATCTTTCTATGAGGATGAGGGCCATGGGTCTGAGAAAGCCAAGGGGCCTAAGGCTGGGCGTCGGTCAGAACGGTCCAACTAGTTTCCAGTTTATCATCTTGTAGTGAGGACGATGGCTGGTGGCCCGAGAAGGACAAGGGGCTTGAGGATGGGCCTCGGTCAGGAAGGCCTGACCAGTTTTCATTTTAACGTCTTGTAGTGAGGATGAGGGTCGGGGGACCGAGTAGGGGATATGGCGTCTCTGTCGGGGATGTGTACGGAATGGCGAGCAACACGACATGATAGAGGACATAATCCCATAACACGCTGTACAATATCATAAGAGAGAACCTAGGCCGGGGCCCGAAAAGGCCAAGGGGCCTGAGGCTGGGCCTTATATGGAAGGTAATAAGACCTATTTAATTGTTACTGCCACGTCACATCTCTTATGTCCACATGAGCAGTGCTCGTTGTGGGAAACAAGGAGCCAGTCTCGACTCTCCCCATTATATGGGGGACTGAAACCTGACTCTTCCTGAAGGGATTTCATTTCTTGGAGATACAACGGGGTAGAATGAACAACTACACTCAATGTTTGTGACATCTTGGGGTGGTTCCAATGTCACATGATAGTTGTTGACCATGTTCTAAACACATCGTCCCTATAGTAACCTGAAATGTTAGTGAAAAATGAGCATCCACCGCTGACCATATTCGAAATGTGGGACTTGTATCGGCTTGTTGCTCGACATCCTCGAGGGAGTTGGCTTGAAGTGTTAAGAGTGCCCTTAGGCCTAGAATCCATACCATTCAGGGGACCTTCTGAATGGGGGCGGTGATGCAATCCCTATTAAAGGAGTGGGTGAAGCAAAGTTGTACCCATCCCTAAAAGAGGAGAATGTCTCCAAGGAGTGGGACGTACAACCAGATCAATTTTAGTTGACATGAATCGGGGAAAGAGTATGCACCCCACCATATGTCTTAAACCAAGGGGGAGATTCCGACATTTGGGTTGGGCTAACAGAAAAAATGTTCAAGCATTCCTACGTATCCCATTTGGATGGGAATCAATCCATATGTAGTTCTTGAAGGCCATGTAGTTTAACGTCATGTAGTGAGGACGTGGGAGAATAGAGGAACGGGGAGCAGGAACATGGTGTGACCGCTATAATCCTGGAATGAGTGGGGATAAGTAAGCCTACACAATGTCATGAAAAGATCCTCTAAGAGAACTATACCCACGGGGATAGTCAAAGATAATAGCTCAGGGATGGGCTCAAGATGAGTTGTCTGAGAATTCCTACTTATACCATGAGGATGGGAATCAAGCCATACATAGTTATTAAAACGCGATTTCACGTCATGATGGATGATGCACAGTTTAAATTCATGCAGGACTGGACAGTTTATGGTCATGCAGGACCGACATGCTGCTTAGGGTCATGCTGGACAGGTAGTTTAAAGACATGCAAGATCATCAGGCTTAGACAATGTATTACTTGAGGAACATGGCGTTGGTGGGAGGAGTTAAATGCTCACCATCCATGGTTACGAGGGAGTATGCTCCATTGGGGTAAATGCTATGGACTATGTAAGGTCCTTCCCATTTGGGATCCTACTTGGGTGGTTTCCTTCCAGGGATCATCGGCGCTCGAAGGGCCAATACGAGGTCACCTTGTAGAAAATAGCGAAGGTGAACCTTCTTATTTAAGACTCTATCCATATTATTTTTATGATTTTCCAGATTGTGTAGGGAACAGATCCTATTCTCATCAAGTGCTTCTAATCCATCTAGGAGGATTTAAAAAACCTTATTTGGTGCCTGCTGGTCATAGAACGCGGTGCGTAACGAAGGTAGATGGATCTTGATGGGCATGACGATCTCAGATCCGTACACTAGGGAATATGGGGTCACCTGGGTGGAATTTCTAGTCGTTGTCCGATAGGCCTAGAGAGAGTTGAGGAGCTTTTCTGGCCAACTCTTCTTGTTCTGACCAACCATTTTCTATAGAATGTTAGAGAGGGTTTTGTAAAGCCTTAATATGTCCATTTTCCTGTGCATGATAGCAGGAAGTATGGTTTGAACAGATATTATACTTAGAAAAAAATTTCATCAGCATGGAAGCTCGGAAGTTAGTGTCGTTATCGGTGAGGACGATGTGAGGGACTCCAAACCGGTGGATGATGTTGGAGCACACGAAGTCAGTGATAGAACGATCCTTGACCTCCTTGAGTGGAATTTCCTCCTCCCACTTGGAAAAGAAATCCATTGTGGTCAGGATGAACCTGCATAGGCGAGCTATCTCCAGTGGATATGGTCCCACGACATCGAGTCCCCACAACACAAATGGCCAAGAGTACTTGGTCGAGTGGAGAGGTTCTGACGGCCGATGCCAGAAATTAGCATGAACATGGAACCATGACATCTCTAGGAAAACATGATACAATCATGGATCATAGAGGGCCAGAAGTACCCTAGTCTACAGATCTGATGGGATAGCTTTGGCCCAGCTTGGTGGGAACCATAGGAACCGGCATGATCCTCTTGTATGACCTGTGGAATCCCAACCCCATGAATGAAACAGAGGATAAATCGATAAAACCAGTGCTTGTAGTGGATCTGGTAAAGACTAGGACCACTCTGGATGGTAAACTGCAGCACACGGCGTCAGATTCGCTCTTGCTCATCCCAGTTTGGTAGGAGATTTCCATTTTGGAGATACTCGACAAAAGGGGCTATCCAATTGGGAGTCACTTCAACCACTGCCTCTGAAGGCCCTAGCGGTCCTGACATGGAGGATCTGATGGTAATATGTCTTACCTGATGGTCGTCATCATCGTATGGGGTGACGGGGGTGATGAATTTCTGGTGTGCCACGTGTATAATTAGATCATCCTGTTTGGGCTCTGCAAGTGATGCAGCCAGGCTACCCAAGGCATCAGCTCGACCATTGTGTGACCGAGGGACCTGGGTAACCTCCGGTCGAGAAGAAAACTGGGCCATTAGCTGGAGGGTGCGTTACAACAATGGTACAAACTCTGGCTATCAGACAACATAGCCATCGTTAACTTGTTTGATGACTAGTTCGAAATCCCCTTTCACATGAAAATGGGGTACATCGATCTCGAGGGCACCTTGAGGCCATTGATAAGGGCCTAATACTATTCCTTGTTTTTTTGATTCCTTATGATAATAGGAATGAGTACGGAAGAATGACTTGTACTAGGGTAATAAAGACGATGCCCAGGCTCACACTATTGAGTTGAGGATCATTGAGCCTCCTACCGGTGGGACTATGGGAGGCACCATCGAAGTGCATATACCAACACGAGATGACATGATCTATGGAGAGGATCTCCTCATCGAGAAAATCCAAGGCCAAGGACTGGACCGTTGAGGTTGGATGGGAAGCCGGGAAGTCTGCCAATGCCTGTCTCTTGATAGCCGTCAGGGGCATGAACCTGATGTCGAAGTGCTGGAGGATTACCGCCCACCGTACTAGATGACCTGTCAACATGGAGTGGTTCAGAATGTATTTCAGCGTGTCTACCCGAGAAACCATCTGAACCTCATGGTGAAATAGGTAGTGTCACAATTTCTGTTCTACGAATACCAATGCAAGGAAGCTCCTATCGATGGGGGAGTATCTGTCTCCATATCGATGAGCACATGACTGAGGTAGTAGAGACTGTTTTCTGTCCCCTCATTGTTATTCTGGGCCAGAAGGGCACCAAGAGATCATTCCAGGGTAGTAATGTACATGACTAGTGGATTATTAGAGATGGGTGGCATCAAGACCGGAGGCTGGAGTATGTACTGCTTGATTTCCACGAATGTGGCCTCGAACTCCTAGTCCCACTCTTAATATATCCCTTCTTCATTAGCCAAGAAAAGGGCTTTCAGTTTCCAGCCAGATTCACAATGAATTGTCATATGTAGGCTATGTGGCCTTGGAAACCTCTAATCTCTTGAATATTGCTCAGGGGAGGCATTTGGCTAACTTCCTTGATCTTCTCTTGGTCGATCTCGATGCCTTGGGACCTAACAACAAAGCCATGAAACTTCCCGGAGGTGACCCCGAAGGCACACATCAACGGGTTCATCTTCAAGTGGAAGGAGCAGAGGAAGATGAACACTTTCTCAAGGTTCTCGAGATGGTCCTGGGGCTGGTGAGACTTGAACACCAGATCATCCTCATGGAACTCCAACAATGTCATGAGGATTTTCTTGAATATGCGGTGCATGGACCGCTGATAGGTGGCACCTCCACTCTTCAGGCCGAAGGGAATAACCTGGTAACATAATGTGCCTTGGTTTTCCTTGAAAGAGGTGGACTACTCATCCTCAGGGGACATCTAGATTTGATTATACCCCGAGTAACCATCGATGAAATAGAGGGCATGGAATCCAGCCGTAGAGTCAATCAACAATTCTGTCACTAGAAGGGGAAAATCATCCTTCGGGAAATGACGGTTGAGATCTCGGAAGTCGATACAGACTCCGATCTTCCCATTATTCTTCCTGATCAGAATAATGTTGGCTATCCACTTGGGGTACTGGACCTCCATGGTGAAGTTGTCCCTAAGGATCTTGTCAACTTCCGCCTCAACCATGGCACCGTGAGAAGGGTGCATCTTTATGAGAGGTTTCTTGAACCTGCGATTGTTTGTCGGGAGACTAAGGCGGTGGACGACTACATAAGGATCTAGTCCTGGAATCTCATCGCAACTCTAGGAAAAAACATCATGGTGTTGCTTAAGGAAGTTCATGTATCGCTCCTACTCCTCAAGGGACATGGAGGCACTGATCAACTTGGGTCTCAGATCTTCCTCGCTACCAAGGTTCACCTGTACTAGTTCCTCGACTATGGTAGAGATGACTTCTTCAAGGGTAGGGGGAGCATCCTCTAGATCCCCTTCTTCTCTTGCGGAGGAGGGATTCGCATCAGGTGGAGCTTCCCCTGCGTCAGAAGAGCCTGACAGGAGGCTGGTACAAGCCTGGACTGTAGTAGAAAACATATCAAGAAATTCAGGTGCCACTGAGACCATAGCGATGAAGGCAGTCGATCTGATCCCATCGGGTCTTTGGGCCAAGGGGCCACACTTGATGATATAAAAGAATAGGGGCATGTCGGCTTGAGCTGGTTGATCCCATCCTAGAGAAACAGACACGTATGACATATCGTTGTGGCCATGGGGGAGACATCTTCGTATTGTATGTGGGTAGGAGGTTCCAGGATCTCCTGAGCCTGGTTCATGTAGGAGTACGAGGTGATTTTCCATCATCGCATGAACTTGGGAATATTACTACCTCTTTTACTAGATACGACAATGAATTTCCCCATGTTGGGGGTCATGGCCTCCAATTTATTGATTGGGAAGACTTTGGCGTCTTCCAGACTGGCCCAAGGGTCACTTGTGACCATGGCGGGTTCAACCTCGCTTGCCAGAATTTTTTTATCCCTGTTCTTATAATAGTCATAATCCAAATAAAGGGCTTCTCAAGAGGCGAATGTAGATGCATCACCTTGAAGTACGCCTACTCGACCATTTAGGGAGTACATGGCGCACTAGTGATACGATGAGGGGACCGCCCCATGTAGGTGGAGCCATGGACTTCCCATTAATGCATTGTATGCTGTGTCTTGAGAGATGACCATAAATTCAGTACTGGAAACTAGGCCACCGAACTAGGTCTTCAGAAAGATCTTGCTCACCGGGTTTTTCTCTATCCTATCATACCCCTGGATCCTTAAATCAATGGGAGTCAGGTCATCCTCAGATAACCCCATCTTTCGCAATGTCCGCGTCGGGATAAGGTTGAACCTGGAGCCAATGTCAACGAGACAACGACAAACCTCCACACAGTTAAATTGGACGGTGATGTACAGCGGGCAGATGTGCCCCTATATGGGAGAGCCTTTATCTTCTATGGAGAATGAAATGATGTCCTGGAATTCGGAATTCTCAACTACTTCAGCATGAAAGGCTTCTGCAGCTGCCACCTCGGTCTCAACCTGGAGGGGGCTCCTTAAAGCCTCAGCGAGTGATTCACGCATATTTGACGACAATAGGAGGGTTTCAAGGATGGAAACCCTTCCTTTTATGCTATCAAGGTTCTTGAGGACATCTTACTTCCGTGCCAGGCATGAATATCTGCTTACAGGAGGCCTCTCTGCAATTAGAGACATGGTGAGCCCTGCCAGTTGGATCGGGAACAGACTGGTACTGGGAATATCCTGCTGCTCACTAGTCGAAGCCTAAAAATTAGCTTCCGGATGAGGTCCAGATGACTGAGATTGGCCTCCAGTGGGGAGAAGCTGGTCGCAGCATGGCTGAAGTGGCTCTGCCTGATCCAGTAGCATAAACGATGGTGGATGCGATCCTGAAGACACCAGATGAAGAGGTTGCGAGTGCTGAGATCTGCACTAGGAATGTTGCCTAGTCTTAGTGGCAAGCAAGACCTGGGTAGGGGTGCCGACTGATGCGTCACCAATAGGTTGTAGCAGAGACAATCATCTGCCTTTGGGGTGAGGTAATTGAGTATGTGGTAACCATGCGCTTCTGCGGGCCTAAAGTTCTTGGGGAAGTTATATTCTGTAAGGATGCTCCAGAATCTCCTTGTCACAAATTCATGGTATGGCCCTTTATTTCCCCACTCGCCAACTGGGGGTGGTCAAGGAACTGGCAGCAGTACCAAGGAAGACCGCTGGGTCGGCAGGTCGGCTGGTGGAGAATACGACGAATGGTTTGACTGGCTTCCGATTCTCGGGCTGTCCTCTGAGGAGTGTAGTACCCTGGCCGCTACATAGCGATAGAAGGGGTTGATGGTCGTCGTTCCTGGATCATGGTCCTGGGCTGCCGGTGGTGGGTCGCGCTACTGCTTTCCCGCCATTGGTCACCTGAATAGCTCATCATGATCTCTTGTGGAGGGTGAAAGTGCTTCCGGTGATTATGGTGGTGACTACACAACCGTAACTTGTAGGGTCGCTCGATTATCATCCTCCTTGATAAACCTGTGGAGGGACGCAGGAATCCAATGGACCTCACATTTCAGGAGTACCAGGCTGAAGTGCCTTATTCCTACCTAGTCCCTTGACTCAGATGAGCGAGGGGAGGATTCTTGATCTGAGTCGCACTCCGCTTCAGAGTCTGATAAGCGGACCCGTTTGATCTCCATACGGGCCTTCCCAGGATTCTTCTTGTGTCGGCGACGACCAAACTTCTTACCCCTAGATGGCTCCTCGGGACAGGGCTTATTTCCAACATGTGGTCCTTCGGCCGCACTAGTGCTAGGGCGGAGATTGATTCCACCCGAGAAATCTAGGGTGCGAGGAGCACCGAGATATATGTCGAAGAGGACATGAGGACGACCTCCATTAATAGCACCAGAGCGGGAAAAACCTTTTCCAGGACTGGTAGGAGCATGGGGAGGACCTCCATTATTAGTGTGGGTGGAGAGAAGATGGCATTTACCCCTATGGTTTCCGGGGTGAGGAGGACCTTCACCACCTGTGGAGAGTATGTAGGGAGGATCCCCACATTGGAGGAGGGCCGGATGGGTAACATCTCCATGTCAATGGTTGGGGGAAGGAGTAAGGACTCCATACCCAGTGTGATGGGCACGGGAGAGGCTCCCATAATGAACATCACTGTCGTGGGGCTTTCCTTCATTCAGATTGGGGGTAACATGGGGTAGAACTCCACGCTGAGCCTTGGAGCGGGGAAGGCCAATGCTCTGTGTGGTAGTGGTATGGGGAGTACCTCCGTAAAGGGTGGAATCTCTATGGGCTGGATCACGGCGACCACTGCTCATGCCTACGACCAGGAGAGTTGACCCGGCCTGACTGTGGGGAAGTTAGGGCCTCAATCCTGGTTGGTTAAATAAGCGCCCCTACTCAGTGTGTGAAGTGACTTGATGATATGTGTCGGCGGTCGCTCGGGCCATAGTAGTCATTGTCTTTGTAGCCCCTTGGCGGGATTCCCCATCAGCTAATGCCCGACGCTGGCGTCGGGTCAGACAAACTGGGGTTGGTGGTGCAGGTGCATAGCTTACCAGCTCCTCCTCTGGCAAGGCTGGGTGACGGAGCTGACGCGGCAGGGTGGGAGCCCATACTGGTAGCCTATGGATTGGGATTTTGATCAAGCTGGGCTGGATGTCACCCAACTCATCGGCGTAAGGCAGGGAGTCATCAAAGCGCTCCGAGAACAGGCTTCCAAAATGATTTAATCTTAGGGCGGGGAGCAGAGGCTCTCTGCGTGGCCCTCGGGGGCAGTGTTGAGGTTGAGGCGCAATCGCCTCTAGATCTAGGTGGGCCATGTCTTGTGTGAGGATGATTCCCTCCTCGTCGTACTGATGTACGAGGTCATTAATTATGCTTAGTTGGATAACTTCTGATGGGAAGATGGGAAATGGGCGCTCCATGGTCATGGAAGCAAAATCCATTGCGGAAGCGGTGAAGCAACACGAAGTGGCTGTGATGGCATTTCCCCTACCCCTGCGTAGGTGGGCGGGTGATGATCATGTTCCGGTGGCAACAACCTAATTCTTGATAAGTAGAGAGATATAGTTGTTAGTGATGAAAGGGAAAAAGGAATCGATGACCCATGACCCAGTGCCATCCCGTCTTCCGTGACCGATAAGAGGGATCCACGCTGACAACGTCGCAAAATGGGACGTCCAACGTTCTCCTACCCCAACTTCTGGTGAGTTTCACGCTAGGCCCGCTATTTTCTTGGTGGTACCCGATGCCAGATTTTTGGATCCGGTGACACGTCAATCCATTGATGTCTCAAGAACTACTAATCCCCATAATGAGAAGAAGACCTTCCCGTCAGGTTCAACATTTCTGTTTCCGAAACTTTCGTTGGGGGGCGTGCTTCCATCCACTTGAGTGCGGCATGCACGACTTTGTTACCCCGCGTTCTTGCTTTCCAAAGGCAGGCGGCATCCATTACTTATTCATGTACGTTCACTCCTTGATCGAAAGAGGATGATGGGATGTCAGTTCTTCCTTCCGTGGATTCATCCTTGGAATTTTTTACCCAGTCCGGGTTTCCCTCATAGATTTAATACATTGTTCGTGAAAATATTCCTGTTTCCATATCTTCAAGGACACATGTTAATTACGCTTCATCTTTCAGGACATTCCAAGGGGTCCGGTCTGGGCAGCAACCTTTGGTTAGGGGAGGAGTAATGCTGGACATCACTGGCATGTCTGGACACCGTGGATTGGTGTTTCTATCTTCTGTCCCTTATTATAGGGCTTCTCAAGGGTGCGGAAGCCCGAGGAATCCCACATTGAGTGCGGGGAACCATATGCTATGGGAATATTTCTTAGGTTTTCCTCACCTTCCTATGTTTCACATAGGGTATGCCATGAGTTTAACGTCCAACGGAGATAGATCGGGCTAATCAAAACACTGACTAGAGTGGATCAAACGAAGGATCCACCTGGAGGGAACACCGATATTGATGCCACCACATGGGAGGCCTCCCAAATGCTTTTAGATGACACATGGATTGGAATGTCATGATCCCACCGGGATGTGGTAGCCTGTGTACAGATCAGCATGGTTGATGGAGCAGTTGATGGGGATGGCAAATGTGATGCCACCGTCGTGAAGGTGACTTCAGTTCTGGGTTTGAGCCTCGAAGAGGCTTCCTACGTATCCTCGTGGTAGGGAATAAAAGTCCACATAGTTCATCTGACAGTGGCTTGCCACTGAAGGGGATCTACTATTTAACGTCATGAAGGTCGAGGGTGAACCAACGTGAAATGATCCAGAACGGTTGGATGTTGGGCCTAAACCTTCGGGAGGCTTCCTACGTACCTTACCTTAGCAAGGATAAAGGACCACATAGTTCCGGATGAGGTGGGGCTTATACTCTAGGCTGCCTAAGGTCTTGGTGAACTGACATGGTCGGAACGACTGTGTGGTGGGGCTTGATCCTCGTGGAGGCTTCCTACGTACCATGACTTGACATGGATAAATTTACACATAGTTCGGGATGGATTGGAATACATTTTAATGTCATGCGGGATGGGGGCATTTGGGGATTACGATCTAGGTGGCCCAAGGTGTTCATGAACTGACATGGTCAGAATGACTGGGTGGTGGGGATTGAACCTTGTGGAGGCTTCTTACGTACCATGCCTTGACATGGATAAAAGTCCCCATAGTTTAGAATGGTATGGGTCTTACACTCTAGGATTCCCAAGGAGGTGGTTCTTGAACCCCGTGGAGGCTTCCTACGTACCATGCCTTGACATGGATCAAAGTCCATGTAGTTCGGGTGGGGGGTGTCGGCGAAATGAAATGAAGATAGACCGGGGGTCTGATGGATGATGGTCTTCAACCTTGTGAGGTTTCCTACGTACCATGCATTGACACAAATCAAAGTCCACACAGTTCGGGTTGGGTGTCCTCAGTGAACCGATGTGAAGGTGGACCCAGGGATCCACTGGTGGTGGGCTTGAACCTTGTGGAGGCTTCCAACATACCATCCCTTGACATGGATCAAAGTCCCCATAGTTTAGGTGGGTATGAGAATTACACTCTGAGGCGGCCTATGGTGTTTGGGGGATTAAACCTCGTGGAGGCTTCCTACGTACCATGCATTGACACGGATCAAATTCCTCGTTGTTCGGGATGGAGGATGCAGTTTAACGTCATGCGGGACAAGGGAAATGTCATGCACGATTCTTACTCTAAGCCCACATGAGTCATGCTCGGAGTGAGAAAAAAGAGGAAGCAAAGGCCAGATGACCACGTCATGAATGGTGCATCCACGGGAGATGGAGTGGGGATTACACATGGAGCGGCCCAGGGAGAGAAAGATTGGGACGTACTCCAGGATGGAGGACCAATGGAGGCAAAGCCCAGCGGGAGAGGGAAAGGGTGACAAGAACCCCTATCCCCATATCCACTCATGGCCCATGTCATGAAGGAAGTGTGGAGGAGCATGAATTCTACCTCCTTCAAAAAGGGTTGGGGGCTTACACCAATGGGGCTTTCCTTCTCCCATGAAAAATTCCACTCCCACAAGGAGGATATCATCCCTTGCGGAGACATGGGGGCGTAGAGAATGTCCAATGTTGAGGCACCCCGTATGCGAGGCATAGGGCCAGGTCACTGTTTAACATCATGTGATGAGGAAGAAGGTGCTTGGTAGTTTAACGAACTGCAGCTCAAACGAGGTGGGTGTGCTCCACACCCCTAGGACTTACATTACTTGTACCCTCTACTCCTTATGGGAGGGAAGGCACCGAAAATTCCTTGGTGATGGGGTTTAATGGAGTGAACCATCAAGGGGTCCACGTTAATATGGCTATGAGAAGAAGTATTATCCATTATCATGCCTATGCAAAGAAGAATTTTGCGAAGAAACACAATGTGTGGTATCATCCAGGGGAATTTGAAGTCACATCATGAAAACCTGGATGGTCGCACGGGAAAAAGAATTCCCAAGAATAAGAGTCCATAGGGACGGGCCTTGTGAAACTCTGTTGCTCCACGTGGCGGAGGGAACTTGCAAAGGGGAGTGCTTTGCGAAGTCGGGTGTCTTAGCCTTAGCATGAGGCGGAGGTGCATATGTAAGGTGCTTCACGAAGTGGATGGGAATTCGTGGAGCATAGCCTCGTGCAAAAAAGGTGACTCATGAAGCAACGTGTCGAGAAGCAATATGATTCAAGAAGTACAGTGACCCTACCATAGCATGTGGATAATATGTCTATGAAGGGGTATCGCGAAGCATAAATGCACCCGATGACCCGGGTCCCCTTGGGGATCCCCTTCTTTTACAAAATCCCTTAGGCTTCATGAAAGGAATCCCTCCAGAATGATGGGATAAAAACGAGACAAACTGGAGGCACTTCACGAAGCGGAAGTAACTCGCACAACTCATGGTTCGCAGAGTGGAAAGATGCTTCACAATTCGGGATTCGGGAAGTCGAAATGTCAGATTTTCCATCCCTTGGCCTCAGGCGGAGCCCGGTATTTATAGGCAAGAGGCGCCTTAGAATGGATCTCACTCGGTGCGAAGAGGGGCTAGGTTGCTTCGCGGCAGGTCGCGAACGTCAAATGCGGTCGCGGAGCGTCCCACCTCCTTGCTTCGCAGTGGGCTCACGAACATCAAAAGCGGTCGTAGAGTGTCCCGCCTATTGGATTCGCGGTGGGCTCCCAAACGTCAATGTCGGTCACAGTTCATCTTGCATCCTTGCTTCACGGCCACCGCGTTGCTGGGGGAACTCCATGAAGCGGCTTCACGAGACAGTTTTTTGGGGCCTTCATTGGGCCTCCTCTTTGTCCCGAATTTTGTGGCAAAAAATAGATAACAATATATATATTATCTATAAATATGGTTTTTTTACCCTCCATGAAGGCATTGAATGAAAATGAAAAATTTTCATTCATGAAGGTGGGAAATTGGAACGTCACGGACGACACTTTAATTTTCGATAATAATAGGTGAATATGATATAATTGATGATGGATATTAAATTAAAAAATTAATATTCCATTATATGTAATATACTAGAGTTATCTGGTCATTTGAGATGGGGTAGGTGATGAGAGTATAATAAATAAAAAAAGAAACAATGAATGATTTTAAAAGAGAAATTACCATTTTACCTCCTTGTTATTGGATCCTTGAGAACCTCCTTATGGAAGTTGATTTTGGTCGTTTCATGACATCGATAGCCTGTGAAAGTGTGTAATTTGATTGGTAATGTAATTGGACTAATATTATACAACCTATATGATTTTGTAGGTCTGAGGAGAATAGGTTTTCAGGGTTGTATTTATATGATAGGGGAGTGGTGTTTTTGAAATTAAATACATATTTAACTATTTTTATTGAAGAATATAAATAGTGTTGAAAATTATGGATAAATAAAATAACTATAGATGGTAATTTTGATATAAGGGTCACTTATATCATCCATCACCCAACCATGACTCATAGAATCATTTATTTACATATAATATAAAATATCATAACATAATGTATTTCAAAATTCACCATAAATTCATCTATTTTAGAAACAAATTACACTAACCATTTTTCTATATGTTAATTTCAAAAATGAAATCCCTATTTTGAAAATAATCTTCTAAATTTTTTAATTTTCATTTTTAATTAAAATCATTTATTATTTGAGTATAATTAATTTTATTATTATATATGATATGCTGACACAATTAAAATTTAATTATGGTATCATAAATCATTCATATAATTATAATACAAAATATATTAATTTATGAATCTAATTTATGAATATATATTCTCTTTTAAGTCATTATATTATTTATAATATTTCAATTGTATATTTACATTTCGGAAAAATTCCAAAAATTAATTTATCATTTTCAAACTATTTATTTACATGTTCCATGATATTAATATATCATATTTTCACATATAAGATTCAGAAATTTTACTTTTTATTGATAAAAGGAGATTTTACTATTTTATTATTATATTTTATTTAATTTCTATAAATAAAAATTATTTTATTATATAGTTATAAAGAATTTTAATATTTATTTCCAAAATAGAAACACATTATTTAATAATTACCACGGTTGTAACATTATCCCCCCTTATGAAATAGATTCCATATTTTTTCACATATTAAACTAGATTAGATCCCTTTCCCTCATATAATTTTTAGATTCCCATGTATATAATTTAACCATGTTCATTCACAAGAAAACATTAACCTGGGGAATTACAATTTCCCAAAATACTTAATTCTATAATAAGGAATCTAAATAGGATTTTCCTTATATAAAATAATGAATTCAAATGAAAAAATATTAAATATAATTACATGGAATAAATCTGGAATATAAATTAATGCCATAATTATAAAAGAAACATTGTATACATATGATAACTTTTTAGGAAAATCCACTCTTTATGAAACTAATAAAATATTCTCTAGGATTTCATAGATTCCAATAAACGGTGGACATGGCCTCCCATTTTTACTAAAAGGAAAAAATAAATTCAATAGAAAAACATTGAGAATGATATAATGAACATCATAAAAAGAAATCCCATTCCTTTTGTTAACTAAATAAAATTACATTATACTATATTCTTTCCTCATATGTTTCTAAATCGGCACTAATTTCTCATAATTTTCCTCAACTAATTATTGTCCAATTATCTTGAATTCTTTAACATCATCCCAAAATGATATATGTTGACACTAGTTTCTATATAATTAATCAAAGGAATAATAAGTATACTATAATGAAAACATTTATTATATGAAAACTCAAAAGAAGACATATATTTATCCCAAATTCATTGGTAATCTATTGAAAAAGTAAATAGGTATTCATATTTGGTCATAATTATTTTCACATTATGCAATTCTGATTGATGATGAAATGATGTGATGAAAATTAATTCAGTTCCCAACAACTTTTAAAGGCCATTGCAAATGATTGAAGAGATCCTATAAAAGTGGTCAGATACAATCGAGATAGGAACTTCATGTAATATGAAAATATCAATAAAACACAACAAATAATGTTTATCAAGATACATGGTGTCTTGAGTGTTATAAAAATATAATTATTTATTCATACGACCAACAAAAACCCAAATCAAATTATTACGCCGAGAATTATTTGGCAGCCCCACTACATAATCCAAGGATATAATTTCTTATTTCATCTCATGCTCTGGAATATGATGAAGTATCCCCTCGGATAACTATTATTCTTATTTTACCTATGTGAAAGTCAAACATGTCATATTATAGTTAACAATATCACTTTTCATTCAATATCTCATGTAATACTCCTGAAGGAATTTGTACAAATTAGTGCATCCCTATTGAATTGAAAATATATAAATATGATCATCAATTAATAATTCCTTATTCATCTATGAATACAAATGATTTCAAAATGTCTTCCCAAATATCAAAAAACAATATTTATAAATGATAAATTATAGAAACATACCATTTTATCCAATATATCCTTTTTTGGTAATTCATGGCCTTTTAACTACACTTTCTTAATTATTCTTGACATAGATGATTTCAATAATGCATAAAACAAAACAAGTAAATTTTACACACTAAATAATTCCATGCCAAAATTAATCAAATCATTAAATATGTTTTCATGTTCTAAATATATTATGATTAACGTAACATACTGTTTTCAACTCAAGGAATATAAGACTATCTCTTTGGTTCCAGGTTGACAACTGATCATGTAATCATAATACTTTTTGATAATAATAAATATTCAATGTCTCGTCTTAAATTCCTTTATAGTAAATATATACTTAATATTTTTATTGATAATATATATTTCAAATTTTTCTCCTTATATATTATGCATCCAAATTTTTAAATAAAAAAACCATAGCAGCTAATTCCTAATCCTATTGGGATAATTTGTCACATTGTGATTATGTTTCCATAAAACATAATAAATTACCTTATCATTATATATTTGAACACAACCTTGTCCCATAAATGATGGATCATTTTTTATGATAAACTATCTATTTTTGAATGATAGTGCCAAAAATAGTCAATTCACAAATCTTCTTTTAAATTTTGAAACAAACACCACATTCTTCCAACTAAAAGAAACTGACCCCTTTTCTTCTTAGCATAACTTGTGGGAAACATTAACATGAAATGTTAATTATAAATGTCATTAACAAAGGTAAAATCCACAAAAACTACTAATCATAGTACCATATGTAGGTATTGTCTGCTCATCAGGAATTATTGTTTTAGAGGGACCAACTATTATGTAATCCTTATTGAAAATGTTACAAATGAAAGAAATATGTCGTATCTAAAGTTTATATTTTCTAAATTTATTATACAACTTATTTTCATTATAGGTATTCATATCAATACTATGATTTTTTTGTGATCCTCATAACATTTTGAATAAAAAATATCATAAATAAAAATTATAAAAATCTTATCCAAATATTAATTGAATTTTCTATTCATAATATAAGGAAATACAGTAGGGGAATTTTAAAAAAAGGAATTGAAATTCTATAGTTTCCCTATCTATTTCAAAATTCTATATTTAGAATTATAACTTACTACACCATTAAATGATTATACCCTGATCACATGTCAATCATGGAATTATACTACACTCTCTATAGGTGATCGAATATTCAATTGATATGAAGAAATAGATAAATATTCTTAATAGTTATGTTATACAAAAATCTACAGTCAATAAAAATTATTATGAAAGAATCATTAATTTTAGAAATCCAAAAAGATTCACACCATGGCGACTTTCTATGATGACTTAATAATTTATGGAGAAATTTTTTGCAACTAATTTTTCATTTATATGAGTTCCACATAAGTGGTTTGATAAGTTCATTTTGGAATTTTATATGAATCAGGTACAAATTAAATTGTTAATTTAACTTCTCACCAAGTTATAACTTTTGTAAACTCATCATGAAAATATCCAGATACTAACTTACCACCTAAAAGTCATTAATCTAATATGTTCACTTTTTCAAACAATAGGTGCAAAAAAAGTTTTATTTCCAAAAATTTGACACTTTCCCACCTTCCAGATTTGATATGATTAGTATGTGTATATTAATTTATAAAAACTCATACACTTTCATAAGTAAAAAATTCATTATCTCTAAAATCAATCATAGAATGATAAATTGAAATCCAATATATATCCATAATAACATAAAATAATAGTAAATAAAAAAACATGGTTTGTAGGTAATGAATTTCCACACATAACAACATGAATATTCTTTTTATGAATATTTTTCTTTAATATTTTCATTGGTGTTTTTACTGTATGATTCAGTTTCATTTCATTAGGGGATATTTTCAATTTACCAAATCCAAATATTGGAAATAATGTAATGTATAGACCCCATAATAAATAAGAAATTAGAAAAATCCTAGTAAATAAACAATGTACCTAATACAACTTCATTTCACTGCCTAATATCTATGGAATTAGTCCCAAATGATTTCACTACACCTTTCCTCTCATATTCTTGCATATTTATATCATTCATATCATTCATTGGTTATGCACGTGCATAATGGGTCATCTAAAATAATTTAAAACACCCTATAGTTTTCATGTTTGAATTTATCTTACCATGACTAAGATATTTTTAATTGTAGTATGATTCCATATATTCTATAATACAACATAAAAAACACTTCTCATATTTTTTATGGAATTATCTAGGATTCTATTTTAAATCATTCAAAAAAATGGAAACATAATTTTCTTGCCATAGGATTTAATTGATTGATTCTTACACATTTCATAAAATTTTGATTTTTTATTATTCTTATATTCAATGTACATATCATCCTCATTGAAATAAATCTCTATTATATCCGCACATCCAAAATATTTCTCAAAAATTTTGATTTTATGGGATTCCAATTACATTCGATATGTTGGCTTCATTGTTGAGTATAAAAGATTTAATTTAATATAAAGATCATTAATTAGATTTTGAGTGTACCTTTACAATCATGTGAAATTATCTTCATACGCATCCACTAAATATTAATCATCTAATTTATAATTAATGAATATATTTTCCACCCTATGTTAACCCGCCATAAAAAAATATTTTTCAATATAATGATTTATAAATTCAACAAATTCAAAGGCATCAATCTATTCCCTTTCTCTATTATTCACCACCATTGACCACCAATTAGTGGCATCAGATTAAAAATGATAAATTTCAAGATATAAATTTTTATTTCTATAAACACACAATTAAATATAATATATTTTCAATGGTATTAATCCACCCTTTAGCTACCATAGGGTCAGAAAATCCTCTAAAAGATAGAGAGTGGTTCCTAAAAAATTCAACTATCCTAATGTTCTTATAAAGTATTTACGTTTGTTCTCACACATGGATTCAAACTCCATTTATATCCAATTTCAATCGATCCATTGCTATAAAAAACTAATCGGTTCAAACTCCCATGTTTATAGGGTATGGAATGGGAATGATACCATCTTCTTAGTTTCTTTCCTCCTTAGCTACCATTTTCCATTTATGGAAAACTATTCTGAATAGATAAAATTTAGATTTATCTAAATGGTAATCATCATATGATATATCATTTCTCATAAACCATAATGTAAAAATAATTTATTGTATTATATTAACATCATTTAATCCTATAATGTTATTTGGCCCATTCTACCATTGAAATAATAATTACTCGGCCTTAAATATTACTTATTCTAGAGACTTAGTACTAGAATTCATTTTCATTCGTTCCCAACAATATTTTATCTTTATTATTTTATATAATCATTTCATAGATCAATGAAAACAACTTGCAGACAAACATATAGGATACTAGTGGGAAAATAAATATTTTTTTATAATATATATGTCTTTTAAAAAATAATTTTATTTCATGAAAAATAATAAAAACAAAAATCTTGGATTATTCGTTCCTTTGACCCAACTATAAACAGATTGATTTTTTTTGAAATATGGGAAGAGAAAACAATACCCTATATGGGACATAAAAAAGATGTAATGAATCTATTAGACCACAAATACATACAAAAATATGAATCATATACTTCTCATAGATAAATTTAAAATATACTTACTTGGTGAAAACATGTGGTTCCCATAAAAATAAAAATCATAAACAAACCATTTAGGTAACATGGGGAATAATTTATTACCATCAACACTTTAGAATATATCCATATCAACAACCATTTAATTTGTAATACTCATGGATACATTACTGTGTAACCCTCACAACTACCTTATGAGGTAACAATTGCAGTTACACTAGTAATAACTATTACAATCAACATTCAATATACCAAATTCATTTGAGGGATAACATGGAAACACAAATATTTTGTTTACAAATTAACCACATTCCAACATAAGTAGTCACCAATATAAAACCCAGACTCATGAAACATGAATACATTCATTATAAAAATATTCCTTGTGTAAGCTAGCATATTTAAAAGGAATATAATGCACATACAAAGAAAAAAACTTCATTGAAAATAATGATTATATATCATAATTGTAGCATAAAAAAATAATGCTTCATTAGAATATGAAAATATTCTACTGATATATTAGTTAATATGATTTTTTTTTGAGTTTTGTCAATGGAGATATTAAAGAGGATTTTTAAGAGGAACTTCATTTGCCTTATGTCTGAAAATATTCTACACATTTACTTAATGACATAGTCAATAATATTATAACAATTAAATAATTAAGTTAATTTTAAAAATATGTTTTTTATTAATACTATTTTAAGTTAATTTATTTCAATTTTGATGAGTAATAATTATCAAAATTGTCATTCTATGATCATTCATTTCACTACTCTATGGTTGGTTCGCATGATTATAATTATGGTTGTTCTTGAAAATTAGGTGAAAACATCACAAGTTGAATGAAATTGTATTAATATACTTCCAAAATATAAAATTAAACAATATATTTTTTAGTTATGATAATATTTTTATACATTAGATGCAATATTAATTAATTAAAATTGGTTTGTTTTTTTTGTAGTTTCTCAGCTCATTATAATGTAGTTTACTTTTATTTGATACTATGTTTATAAATTAGCTCAAGAACATTGAACATTTTATAAAAAATTAAAACATTATATAACAATTTTATTGGTTTTATGTGCATTTCTGGTGGTTGTAAAGTAATTTGAAAATCCATTATCCTTCAAGGTGGGGATTTGATATGTCAAATGAGGTGTTTTAATTTACTTGAATAATAGGATAATAGAATAAGATTCATAATGGATATTACATTAACAAAATAAATATTTTTATATGTAAGATACATGATTTAACATTTCATTTCATACTGGGTAAGTGAGTAAATATATAATGACCAGAGAAGGAATCCTGGAAGAAATGAATTTATTTGGGAAAGGAGGATTTTACAGCCTAATTGTTCTCTCCTTGAGAACCTCCATAAGGTAGATTATTTTTTTATTTTGGTTAGTAAATTGGTCTTGGATGTTTGGAAGAGGATTGAGAAGGGAATTTGGATGAAATTAGATAGGATACAAGGCATTGAGGTTTGAGCGGAAGAGGTGTTGAGAGATAGTATTTATAGGGAGAGGAGAGGTATGTTTCAAAATATTATTATTCAATAGTTTGTTATGTTTGCTCACAACTGTCAATAGTGTAGAGTCTTGTAACCCAAGAATGTAACTTCTGAATATTGGTATGATATAATGGTAACATACATAATCATTTATTCAACCATAAATAACAGTTTCATTTATTTATTATAATGTCCAAAATTGTAAATTACTTTATTTCACTTTTCAAAAAAAATTAAACTACTTCAGAAAAATATAAAAAAATCACACCAACAATTTTTTCAATGGATATATTTAAAAAATGGAATCTATTTTTTGAATATAATTTTCTTAATTTGGGAAATTTAATTTTTAATTAAAATCATCATTTATTCAAAAAATGTGTATTTTAATTTTATAACTGATTTTATGTCACATTGATTAATTAACTAAGGTCTCATTAGATTTTCATATAACTAAAATAAGAAAAATTAATTCATGAAATTATTTTATGAAAATAATTTTTCTAATAAATAATTTTTTTAATTATGAAATTTTTAATATACATTTCTGTTTCAAAAAAATACTAATAGTAAATTTAATATTTTTAAAACATTAATTTACTTATTCCATCATATTAATGTAAAATATTATAAAATACAGGATAACAAGATTAAATTTATACTCTTAAAGGTGATGTTAAATTTCTATTATTTTGTATTCCATTATTCCTATAAATGCCACTTTTCTCATTATACATTTACATGTATTGTATCCAATTAATTCAATAATTCAAGAAACTTATTTTATAAGTACCTTTGTTGTTAAAGTTTTGATTCCCAAAACTAATATTACAAATTATAAAACAATAAATACATAGTTTAAAAACTCACTTTGACCCCAGATTTAAAATCTATAAATAACTATCACAAAAATTAAATTATATAAATATATCATTATAATTATTTCATAGTCCTTTTATGTTTGTATTTTATATTAGTTAGAAGAAAAATATTCTAAAAAACCCATTTCGTTCATAATAGATTGAGTCATTTTTTATTCCCTATATGAAACTAATTAATTCAGTTGTAGTATTAAAAATTCCCAAAAAATTAGGCATACAAAATTTTATTTTGTCATATCATGTTCAATACATTTTATTGGAACCTGGGGAAATAGAGACAAAAAATTTGATGAGCTATAATTCTCTGTTAGTGAAAAAATTATATTGAAAATATACTAGAATAAACATGGAATATTTATAATACAAGGATTATATAATCAAAAATAATACCCAATTATAATTAAACAATGTGAATAATATAGACAAAGATAAAAATTGAAATAAATAGATTGCATTAGTATCCACAACTACATCCATAACAATGAAATTTAAAATTCAAGATTGTTAATTCCTAACTAAAAGTCATGAAATCAAGAACATACATATCATATTTTTACTATCATGTTAATATTTGGTTTTGTGCATGAATACACCAAAATAAATTTTTTTTTCTCAATTGACATAATATTTCATTGAAGGGATATACAATTTTGAGTCCCACCCATTTATAGTTTGTGTCTTATAAATTAATTACATATGCTATTTGTTAATTTATAAATAATAAATATGTCTAATAATAATTAACATTTTTAGTGACAATATACGAACCACCAATACATTTCCCCATTATAATAAAAGGGATAACAAAATCGTGACCCAATGAAACAAAAAAGGTGGATGGTGAAAAACTATATATTCAACATTATAATAATCATTCATATTTAAAAAACAACATAAGAAACCCAAATAATTTTCCCCATGTTAGTAAAATGGAATAAATTCTTTCTTGGGGAACAACATAGAATTAATATTTTTTAAAACATGGTATTCACATCATACAGATTAATGAGTATATGAATATGTCAATACATTAATAACATGATCATAATACATCAAGGGAATAATGTTAGACTAATATAAAAACATAACCTTAGTGTAAAAATTGATATATATAGGTACATTTATATAGATGATAACCATCCATAAAAAGTAATACTTGAATGATTCAATCCACGAGGGGATCATGAATTTTATTTTTTAGTACTATGACTTAATCACCCTAAAATAAAAATATTTTTTAGTCTATGATTAGTGAATAATAATGTCACAATACAGGAACTTATAAAATAATTTATTTCCATTCAATAATGATATATACAACTTCTTTTTAAATACACAATGAAATAATTGATATTTATAGATAATAAGAAATTTATATCAATGGAATTGTAACGTGACTATATGAATAGTATCATTACCATTATGAATAGTAATTTGGAAAATAGAATAGTAACCCCACCTAATAATGTATAAATAATATTTACACATCTTATAAGTGTAAATATGATATATTTATATAATCGAAGAAGTAAATATCTTTTTGGAATTATATACATTAACTGTGTGATTTTTTTCTGATTCGTAAATATTTATAAAATATTTTATATTAATTTAATGATTAAAAATAAAATATATTTTCATTAGACATTTTCCTAAATTTTTATTTTCTTTTTTCATGGTTATATGATCATTTTGTGAGACATTGGTTAATTTTTGATGTAACACCCTAAGCTTCTACGGTACGCTTCTCTTTGAATAATGTGATAGCGTGTGTTGTACGCAACACCGAGTTCTAACACACCATAACTAATCAAACTAGCCGTTATGAATAGTAATACCTACTTTTTGAAATTATATATATTTTATATTTGAAAATGGACTTCATTTTTGGATTCGGAATATCGAATTTAGCCTAAGGTGAAATTTTGGTACATTTCGGATAACTTTCATATTTTGATGAATAGTGAAAATTACTAAGTTTTAATTAAAAACAACTTTTTTAATCAAAATAATTAATAGTGATAAATTTTGAATTTGAGTGGTTTTAAAGTATATTTAGAATATATTTTTACCATTTAATATAATGTTGGTCATTGGACATAATTTTACAATTAAACCGAACATAAACGAGAGTCAATCTTTTGATAGTTATTATCTCTTAAAAACACGCTTTTTGTTTTGACAGCGAGAATTAATTTTAAATTAATTTCTGCCACTTCTGTGTTTTGAATTTAGGAAAATGTATTCCATATTTTGAATCAGGATGTTCAAATTGTGTAAATAGGTAACTTTTATTTTTAGACATTTTGAATAATTACTGCGGTAAATATTTTATTTACCATGGTTAAGGGTAAATCCGGTAAATAAGGGTTAAAAAATAATATTATAATAATACTAAATTACCCTAAAACGTGTCTTACCCCTATTGGTTGATACATGGTCGACCATGGGAATCTTTGGGTCTATTTTGGGACCCCATGGATCCACTTGTAAGTGATAATGACACTTTATTTTAATTAAGTTAAAATGAATACAAAAATGACACAAGCATATATCTTTTAGAAAAAAAATTGTTACATAGGGTTATATATGTTGGATTTTAGATTATAAAAATTCATTAGAAATCTAAAAATATTTCCTACATAATGATATTTTATTTATAATTTTTAGACATTAAATAATGTATTTTATTTATGACACAATGATGATCCAGTAATTACTATAATAGTGAAAAATTGAAATAATTGATATTATAAATACCCAAATAAATATAATATGAAACTTTTAATGATTTAAACTAATTTTCTAGGATAATATGATATATTAGGATTGATTTAATTTACTTTTTTCGAAGTAATCAATCTGTTATGAGTTTCACAAAAATCAACTATTGAATAGTGTCAAAATTGACATAAAAGAGTTCTTAAAACAAATATTATATTATTAATTGATATTAAATTCCTAAAAATCTAAGGTTCGGCCAAGAGACTTATATCATGATAGGTTAATCATTAATTGACCACTTGGGGGTCTCTTGGATGTATATAGTAAGTTTATTAACCATATTATATAAAAATACAAAGAGACATTGTAAAAGTGAAACTAATTAACTTAGAGTTAATACTTAAAGATAAGGTTAATATAAGTACCCAAACCTGTCTAAATTATATTGGTTGAGTGGTTTTCGACCTATACCCACCTTAACCTTTGAATAATAAGCTTTGTAGCCATTAGAAACCGAATATGAATTTATTATAAATTAATATTTCTAGCTTTTCCAAAGGTGCCCCTCACCCCTCTTATAAAAGGGCACTCCTCCTTCTCATTTCTTCACACCTTCAAAGCCTTTTGGTTCGGCCAAAATCTGCCCAAATACTCTCCCAACATCCCTCACTACAACCTGGAGGCCTTAGTTGGATCAGAAAGCCAACCTAAGGAGCCCTTTTGATCAAATCAAAAGGAAGAACCCGAAGAAGAGGTAATGATTTCACCACCCTTTTCTAAGTTCATTTCTTATTCCACTTCTTCTTCCTTTGTTCTTACCATTCTAAAATAATAACTCCAGTATCTCACATATACTGTGATGTTATTATAAATATGGTACAACCATATTCAGTATTCTATCCACCCTTTGAATAACATGTCACCATACGTGCGTACGTACGGACTACCGTCTCCACGTCGTGGTGTAATTGTTATTCAATATAATATTATTTGGATGGGTATAATAATGATGTGTAACTCATGTAAATAATAAATATAACATGTTAATGATTCTGTATATATGATATACCATCCATTTATATATTATTTTAATATCAAAAGAATGATATTGTCGCTCGTGCGTACGTACGGACTACCGTCTCCACGAACGCGATGAGATTCATTCTCCATCGTATCCATTCAAGTATAATTATCATTTGATGATTTAAAAATGATGTTTATGGACTAGATATCATTCTGGATATGAATAAGATACAACAACCATGGCTTATGTAACAAAACATATAAAAGAAAATGAGTAAGTTAACTCCCGAAACGACGATAATTCTAAGATATTATTAACAAATCAATGTTAAAAGATCATATATGATATCATATTATTATATATGATTCTTGTATAATTTAATAACAACTATTTCACCATTATACAGGAGGTTAACCTACCCCAACCAAGGAAAAGTACAAGGTAAGGGTTATTTCACAATCTCTTCATTATCCGAGGTTGTTTATATGTAATAATATACTGGGATCTCTTTATCATCCACATCCATGTTTCTTAAAAATGTATTTCAAAACATTTTTACTATTTACTAGAATATGAGTTAAAGTCATTTATACCCTTTTTGACTTTTATAAGTGGTTTATAAAGGAATCTTTCGGTCGTTTTCAAAACAAGGTCCTTTTTAACCTTTTCGACAGAATTAAGGTAAGAATGTTTTTTTACTTATACGGCGAGTGCGGCTATTTTCCGCCGTTATAAAATCTTCAGAGCTTCCCTTACAATCTTATAAGAATATTTTCAAAGAAAATGTTTTATTTTATATGGATCTTAAATTATTTCAAAATAAAAGGAGATATTTCTTTAAAAAGAATTTTGATTTCATCTATGTCAACATCCTTTGATGGATTTTTAAGATTATTTGAAGTTGATTTATTATGATACAAAACTTCTATATTGTATTGAAGGTTTTTTGATATGTTTGACTGTGGATGTGCTATTTTTATACCATTCATAGTTTATGGTGAAAGTATTGACATTTCGTATGCTAGTTTTAATACGAATGTTTATGTTATGTTTAAACCTTTTCATATGGGAATGCATTGGACTTAATATGTGACGGGTGGAGCCCGCTATAGCTCCTCGATGCATCGGTAGGTCTCATGAGACAAACTAGTGTCTTGGCACAAGGCCTTGACAAAATATTATTTGTAGTCTTGGCACGAGGCCTTGGATATGTGGTTATGATAGTCTGGCATTATGCATTCCAACATTATGAAAGTGGTTATTGATTTTTGCATGTGATTATTCGATTAGTAGAATATCCATGTGAATAAGTAAATGGAATTATTTCATTTTATTTATGCCATACCATGTTGAAAGTTCATATTTAAAAGGATTTTGTTTTAGTTATACATTGCCTTAAATGTTTATTCTTATTTATGAAAGTTTCCGCTATGTTGTTATCCTTACTGGGCATTTGAGCTCACCCCTTTTCTATGTTTTATTTTTCCCAGGATGTGAAGAAGTAAGTTATGAATGACCTGCAGGGATTTTATGAGGGGTTAATAGTGTGGATTGTGGAAACATTATGTTGTTGTAGTAGTTTTTCATTTTATGATGTAATGTAAAACTTATGAATATATCTAGTGTTTCCAAGGCTACTAAACCAATCGGTCTTTCGAGATTTGATCTTTCTTGTGATCATGCCAATGTTATGTAATAATGCACCGACTCTGGGTAACTGGGGTCGGGGCGTTACAGTTGGTATCAGAGGAAGTTTAGTACAAACCTTGGAAGCTAGATTTAGATAAACTCTGATTAGAGCACGTAGACCTAAGATGAACTTTGAGGATTAGTATAGAAGAACTTCCTAGAATTTTGGTATTGTAGAGATTTTGTGAGTTTTCCAAGAAATACATCCCTGTCTGGATACGAGCAGGTAGAGGTGGCTCTGGCACATATGTACCTAGGGGTAAAACCCGAAAACACCGCTTTGAGCTAGACTCGAACGGGAACTGGTGCACGACAACGGGCCTTGCTGCACTCTTGGTTACGACACTCCCGGGGGATATGCTTAGGATAACTCTCATTTTCTTTACAAATAATTTTGAAGGGATTATGAGTATATACTTCCTCAAAGAAAACATTATTATGATTATGGATTATATCCATAAATAGTTCAATTTATGTTAAGTATTTTATAAGTATGGGATTATGTATTTTGATTCATAAACTGATCTAGTTTATGCCATTGTTTAGAAATGGCGCCTAGTGGAAGAAATGGAAACCGTATCAATGCACGCACTCCATGTAGGGATTGCCCTCCTGCTCAAGATAATTATAGTGGGGCTGGTGATGCAACTGGTGCTGATCAGCTAATCACCATACTGGGACAACTTACTCAGGTTATGAATAATAACCTTACCCGTATGGAGCACCCTGATCCGCAGCGTGGAGGATCAATGTTAGATTGATTCATGAGGCAACAACCACCAACGTTCAATGGGAATACAAATCCCTTAGTAGCTGAGCAATGGATATTTTCCCTAGAGAAAATATTTCAGGCTTTGGGGAGCAGTGAAAGGGAAAAAGTTATCATGGCAGTTTACCGCCTCACTGGAGATGCTGATCAATGGGGGTCATTGATTCAGAACATGAAGGAAGATGATGAAGTATCAAATATGGAATGAAGGGAGTTCAAAGATCTGTTTTTAGAAAAATAATTCCCTCGCGACCGTCGAGCAGATATGGAAAGGCAATTTCTGAGTCTGAGACAGAAGGAGGATGAGAATGTCACAATGTATGAGGCTAACTTTACAAGGTTAGCGAGGTATGCTGGAGATTATATTCGCAACCCAAGAAGTAAGATTGATCGTTTCTTTGATGGGTTAAAACCATTTCTCCGTCGAGCGTTAGTCTCACAATCCTTTTCATCGTACGAAGACATTGTCTCATGTGCTATCAAGACCGAAAAGGAATTCTCTAAGTCTTATGACTTTAAAGCAAAGGAAGAGAAGAAGAGACCTGCTGATCAATCTGGGAATGGAAATAAGGGGAATAAGGGAAAGGTTGAATATCCATCTTGTGGTAAATGCGGGAAGAAACATCCTGGTACTTGCTTGAAGGGAATTGGAGTCTGTTACAAGTGTGGTGAAAAAGGCCACCAAGCTCATGATTGCAAGGGGAAGAAGGAAGCTACCAACGTTCAGTGCTACAATTACAGGGAGATGGGGAATTATGCAAATGCATGTCCTAAGCGTCAGGAGAACTTACCTCAGAAAAGGCCAAGGGATCAAGTCCAGGCTTATGCTATCACTACTGCTGAGGTAGAAGCCTCGAAAGACGTGGTGGAAGGTAATTTAATGGTTTCCTCAAGTTTAGCAAATGCATTATTTGATTCTGGATCATCGCATTGTTTCATATCTTCCCAGTTTGCTAAGAAAATTAGATATTTCCAATTTGATTTAATAAGGGAGTTGTCAGTTAAAACTCCTAAGGGAAGTATCGTTGCAACAAAGTTTTGTGAATCAGTCCCCATTAGAGCACATAAATTTTCTTTATCTGCTGATTTCATCGTCATACCTATGATTGAGTTTGATATAATCCTCGGTATGGACTGGCTTTCGGACTATGATGCGAAGATTTATTGTAAGAAGAAAGAGGTTACGATTCTTGATGATAATGATAAGGAGCACCTTATTTTTAGAGCAGAATCGTCACCACCTAATTCTTATTTAGATCCACCCCCAGTAGCTCAACTTAATTCAATTATTGGGGAGGAAGAGAATGAAATAACTGTCGGTGAGGAAAGGAATGTTCAAATAGAGGATGTACCTGTTGTGAAAGAATTTGTAGATGTATTTCCGGAAGATTTACCTGGACATCCTCCAGAACGAGAAGTTGAGTTTTCTATTGATTTGATTCCTGGATCAAGGCCTATATCGAAGACCCCTTATAGAATGGCCACTGTAGAGTTAGTCGAACTAAAGAAACAACTAGAGGAATTGAGTAATAAGGGATTTATTCGCCCTAGTGTTTCTCCATGGGGAGCCCCTGTTCTTTTTGTTAAAAAGAAAGATGGATCTATGAGGTTATGTATCGACTACAGGGAGATCAATGCTATAACGATAAAGAACAAGTATCCCCTACCTCGTATTGATGATTTATTTGACCAACTGCATGGATCTCAATACTTTTCAAAGATTGACCTTCGATCTGGATACCATCAGTTGTGTGTGAAGAAGGAAGACATTCCGAAAACAGAATTTCGAACCAGGTACGAGCATTACGAGTTTCCTGTAATGCCGTTTGGATTGACTAATGCACCCTCTGTATTCATGGATCTGATGAATAGAGTTTTCAAGGAGTATCTCGATGAATTTGTGGTGGTATTTATTGATGATATTCTGGTATACTCCAAAACCTACGAAGATCATGAAAATCACTTGGGCATTATCTTGAAGACTCTGAGGAGGCATGAATTATATGGGAAGTTTAGCAAGTGTGAATTCTGGCTTTAGGAGATTTCTTTTCTTGGCCATATTGTCTCTAAAGATGGAATCTCTGTTGATCCTTCTAAGACCAAGGCAATCCAAGAATGGACAGCACCTACGAGTATAACTGAGGTACGTAGTTTTATTGGTTTGGCAGGTTATTATCGACGTTTCGTCCAGAATTTTGCCCGATTGGCTAACCCATTAACGAAGCTCACACGTAAAGGGGTTAAATTTGTTTGGACAAAAGAGTGTGAAGAATGTTTCAAAGAACTGAAGAGAAGATTAGTCAGTGCTCCTATATTGACTCTACCATCGGGGAATGATGGGTTCGTTATTTATAGTGATGCATCGAAGAAAGGACTTGGCTGTGTCCTTATGCAGAATGATAGAGTTATTGCCTATGCATCACGACAGTTGAAAATTCATGAACAAAACTATCCTACTCATGATCTTGAGTTAGAAGCAGTGATCTTTGCATTGAAGATATGGAGGCACTACCTCTATGGTGAAAAATGTGAGATTTATACTGATCACAAGAGTTTGAAGTATATTTTCTCACAAAAAGAACTCAACATGAGGCAAAGGAGATGGCTTTAATTACTCAAGGATTATGATTGTACGATACACTACCACCCAGGGAAGGCAAACAAGGTGGCAGATGCTTTGAGTAGAAAAGACCATGGAGTTTTGAACAATATGAGAATTGAAAGGGATCCAATTTTCATGGATCTAGTGAAGATGGACATGGGAATAACCAGGGAAGGTGAAACATCAATGCTTTTTCAAATGGTTGCCAAACCATCTTTACTAGAAAGGATTAAGAGTTCTCAGACCGATGATGAAGAATTCCAAAAGAAGATTAAAGCTATGAATGATGGGAGATTGAGAGACTTTGTGTATGAAGATGGAATTTTGAAATTCGGGAAGAGACTTTGTGTTCCCAATATACCTGATCTAAAAAGGGAATTGCTGGATGATGCTCATAGTTCCAATTTCTCTATACACCCTGGGAGCACCAAAATGTATAGAGATTTGAAGGAACATTTTTGGTGGGACAACATGAAGAGGGAGATTGCTGATTTTGTGTCAAGATGTATGGTTTGTCAACAAGTGAAAGCTGGAAGGCAACAGCCTGGAGGAGTCATGCAACCTCTTCCCATACCGGAGTGGAAATGGGACAATGTTACGATGGACTTTGTCATGGGGCTACCAAAGAATCCTAGAAGGAACGATGCAATATGGGTTATTGTTGATCGTCTTACCAAGACAGCACATTTTCTTGCTATAAGAGAAGATCTACCCCTGGAACGTCTAGCAAGACTATATATTAATGAAGTTGTGAGACTTCATGGAGTACCCCTATCGATTGTTTCTGATCGTGATCCCCGTTTTACTTCAAGATTCTGGAAAAGTCTTCAGAAATCCCTGGATACTGAACTTCATTTGAGCACTGCTTACCACCCTCAGACAGACGGACAATCAGAACGGACTATTCAAACCTTAGAAGACATGTTGAGATCTTTCTCACTTGACTTTCAGGGTATGTGGGATCAATATTTACCTTTGGTAGAATTTTCCTATAACAATAGCTTCCATTCGAGTATTCAGATGGCACCATATGAAGCGTTATACGGAAAGAGATGTCGTACACCAACCTGTTGGGATGACGTTGGTGAAAGAAAACTTGTAGGCCCAGAACTGGTGGAGGAAATGGTTGAAAAGGTGAAAGTAATCCAAAATCACATCAAAGCAGCTCAAAGTAGGCAGAAGAGCTATGCCGATAATCGAAGGAAGGATTTGGAATTTCAAGTCGGTGATCATGTTTTTCTGAAGGTATCTCCGTGGAAGGGAGTCATACGTTTTGGTAAGAAAGGTAAATTGAGTCCCAGGTACATCGGACCTTTCGAAATTCTAGAACGAATTGGGGTTGTAGCTTACCGATTGGCAATGCCGCCAAGTCTCTCCAAAGTTCACGATGTGTTCCACGTATCTCTATTGAGGAAATACATGCCTGATCCGACGCATGTACTCACCTGTGAGGAATTAGAACTGGAACCCGATCTGTCTTATTGCGAAGAGCCCGTCAAGATTCTTGATACGAGAGAACAAGTGCTGAGAAACCGGACGACGCGTCTGGTAAAAGTTTTGTGGAGAAACCATAAGATGGAAGAGGCAACGTGGGAACCCGAGGAACTTATGATGAAGAACCACCCGAGTCTTTTTATGCAGTAATACGCTAGAAATTGCGAGGACTCAATTATTTGAAGGAGGGGAGAATGTAACACCCCAAGCTTCTACGGTACTCTTCTCTTTGAATAATGTGATTGCGTGTGTTGTACGCAACACCGAGTTCTAACACACCATAACTAATCAAACTAGCCGTTATGAATAGTAATACCTACTTTTTCAAATTATATATATTTTATATTTTAAAATGGACTTCATTTTTGGATTCGGAATATCGAATTTAGCCTAAGGTGAAATTTTGGTACATTTCGGATAACTTTCATATTTTGATGAATAGTGAAAATTACTAAGTTTTAATTAAAAATAACTTTTTTAATCAAAATAATTAATAGTGATAAATTATGAATTTGAGTGGTTTTAAAGTATATTTAGAATATATTTTTACTATTTAATATAATTTTGGTCATTGGACATAATTTTACAATTAAACCGAACATAAACGAGAGTCAATCTTTTGATAGTTATTATCTCTTAAAAACACGCTTTTTGTTTCGACAGCGAGAATTAATTTTAAATTAATTTCTGCCACTTCTGTGTTTTGAATTTAGGAAAATGGATTCCATATTTGGAATCAGGATGTTCAAATTGTGTAAATAGGTAACTTTTCTTTTTAGACATTTTGAATAATTACTGCGGTAAATATTTTATTTACCATGGTTAAGGGTAAATCCGGTAAATAAGGGTTAAAAAATAATATTATAATAATACTAAATTACCCCAAAACGTGTCTTAACCCTATTGGATGATACATGGTCGACCATGGGAATCTTTGGGTCTATTTTGGGACCCCATGGATCCACTTGTAAGTGATAATGACACTTTATTTTAATTAAGTTAAAATGAATACAAAAATGACACAAGCATATATCTTTTAGAAAAAAAATTGTTACATAGGGTTATATATGTTGGATTTTAGATTATAAATATTCATTAGAAATCTAAAACGATTTCCTACATAATGATATTTTATTTATAATTTTTAGACATTAAATAATGTATTTTATTTATCACACAATGATGATGCAGTAATTACTATAATAGTGAAAAATTAAAATAATTGATATTATAAATACCCAAATAAATATAATATGAAACTTTTAATGAATTAAACTAATTTTCTAGGATAATATGATATATTAGGATTGATTTAATTGACTTTGTTCGAAGTAATCAATCTGTTATGAGTTTCACAAAAATCAACTATTGAATAGTGTCAAAATTGACATAAAAGAGTTCTTAAAACAAATATTATATTATTAATTGATATTAAATTCATAAAAATCTAAGGTTCGGCCAAGAGACTTATATCATGATAGGTTAATCATTAATGGACCACTTGGGGGTCGCTTGGATGTATATAGTAAGTTTATTAACCATATTATATAAAAATACAAAGAGACATTGTAAAAGTGAAACTAATTAACTTAGAGTTAATACTTAAAGATAAGGTTAATATAAGTACCCAAACCTGTCCAAATTCTATTGGTTGAGTGGTTTTCGACCTATCCCCACCTTAAACTTTGAATAATAAGCTTTGGAGCCATTAGAAACCGAATATGAATTTATTATAAATTAATATTTCTAGCTTTTCCAAAGGTGCCCCTCACCCCTCTTATAAAAGGGCACTCCTCCTTCTCATTTCTTCACACATTCAAAGCCTTTTGGTTCGGCCAAACTCTGCACAAATACTCTCCCAACATCCCTAAATACAACCTAGAGGCCTTAGTTTGATCAGAAAGCCAACCTAAGGAGCCCTTTTGATCAAATCAAAAGGAAGAACCCGAAGAAGAGGTAATGATTTCACCACCCTTTTCTAAGTTCATTTCTTCTTCCACTTCTTCTTCCTTTGTTCTTACCATTCTAAAATAATAACTCCAGTATCTCACATATACTGTGATGTTATTATAAATATGGTACAACCATATTCAGTATTCTATCCACCCTTTGAATAACATGTCACCATACGTGCGTACGTACGGACTACCGTCTCCACGTCGTGGTGTAATTGTTATTCAATATAATATTATTTGGATGGGTATAATAATGATGTGTAACTCATGTAAATAATAAATATAACATGTTAATGATTCTGTATATATGATATACCATCCATTTATATATTATTTTAATATCAAAAGAATGATATTGTCGCTCGTGCGTACGTACGGACTACCGTCTCCACGAACGCGATGAGATTCATTCTCCATCGTATCCATTCAAGTATAATTATCATTTGATGATTTAAAAATGATGTTTATGGACTAGATATCATTATGGATATGAATAAGATACAACAACCATGGCTTATGTAACAAAACATATAAAAGAAAATGAGTAAGTTAACTCCCGAAACGACGATAATTCTAAGATATTATTAACAAATCAATGTTAAAAGATCATATATGATATCATATTATTATATATGATTCTTGTATAATTTAATAACAACTATTTCACCATTATACAGGAGGTTAACCTACCCCAACCAAGGAAAAGTACAAGGTAAGGGTTATTTCACAATCTCTTCATTATCCGAGGTTGTTTATATGTAATAATATACTGGGATCTCTTTATCATCCACATCCATGTTTCTTAAAAATGTATTTCAAAACATTTTTACTATTTACTAGAATATGAGTTAAAGTCATTTATACCCTTTTTGACTTTTATAAGTGGTTTATAAAGGAATCTTTCGGTCGTTTTCAAAACAAGGTCCTTTTTAACCTTTTCGACAGAATTAAGGTAAGAATGTTTTTTTACTTATACGGCGAGTGCGGCTATTTTCCGCCGTTATAAAATCTTCAGAGCTTCCCTTACAATCTTATAAGAATATTTTCAAAGAAAATGTTTTATTTTATATGGATCTTAAATTATTTCAAAATAAAAGGAGATATTTCTTTAAAAAGAATTTTGATTTCATCTATGTCAACATCCTTTGATGGATTTTTAAGATTATTTGAAGTTGATTTATTATGATACAAAACTTCTATATTGTATTGAAGGTTTTTTGATATGTTTGACTGTGGATGTGCTATTTTTATACCATTCATAGTTTATGGTGAAAGTATTGACATTTCGTATGCTAGTTTTAATACGAATGTTTATGTTATGTTTAAACCTTTTCATATGGGAATGCATTGGACTTAATATGTGACGGGTGGAGCCCGCTATAGCTCCTCGATGCATCGGTAGGTCTCATGAGACAAACTAGTGTCTTGGCACAAGGCCTTGACAAAATATTATTTGTAGTCTTGGCACGAGGCCTTGGATATGTGGTTATGATAGTCTGGCATTATGCATTCCAACATTATGAAAGTGGTTATTGATTTTTGCATGTGATTATTCGATTAGTAGAATATCCATGTGAATAAGTAAATGGAATTATTTCATTTTATTTATGCCATACCATGTTGAAAGTTCATATTTAAAAGGATTTTGTTTTAGTTATACATTGCCTTAAATGTTTATTCTTATTTATGAAAGTTTCCGCTATGTTGTTATCCTTACTGGGCATTTGAGCTCACCCCTTTTCTATGTTTTATTTTTCCCAGGATGTGAAGAAGTAAGTTATGAATGACCTGCAGGGATTTTATGAGGGGTTAATAGTGTGGATTGTGGAAACATTATGTTGTTGTAGTAGTTTTTCATTTTATGATGTAATGTAAAACTTATGAATATATCTAGTGTTTCCAAGGCTACTAAACCAATCGGTCTTTCGAGATTTGATCTTTCTTGTGATCATGCCAATGTTATGTAATAATGCACCGACTCTGGGTAACTGGGGTCGGGGCGTTACAGTTGGTATCAGAGGAAGTTTAGTACAAACCTTGGAAGCTAGATTTAGATAAACTCTGATTAGAGCACGTAGACCTAAGATGAACTTTGAGGATTAGTATAGAAGAACTTCCTAGAATTTTGGTATTGTAGAGATTTTGTGAGTTTTCCAAGAAATACATCCCTGTCTGGATACGAGCAGGTAGAGGTGGCTCTGGCACATATGTACCTAGGGGTAAAACCCGAAAACACCGCTTTGAGCTAGACTCGAACGGGAACTGGTGCACGACAACGGGCCTTGCTGCACTCTTGGTTACGACACTCCCGGGGGATATGCTTAGGATAACTCTCATTTTCTTTACAAATAATTTTGAAGGGATTATGAGTATATACTTCCTCAAAGAAAACATTATTATGATTATGGATTATATCCATAAATAGTTCAATTTATGTTAAGTATTTTATAAGTATGGGATTATGTATTTTGATTCATAAACTGATCTAGTTTATGCCATTGTTTAGAAATGGCGCCTAGTGGAAGAAATGGAAACCGTATCAATGCACGCACTCCATGTAGGGATTGCCCTCCTGCTCAAGATAATTATAGTGGGGCTGGTGATGCAACTGGTGCTGATCAGCTAATCACCATACTGGGACAACTTACTCAGGTTATGAATAATAACCTTACCCGTATGGAGCACCCTGATCCGCAGCGTGGAGGATCAATGTTAGATTGATTCATGAGGCAACAACCACCAACGTTCAATGGGAATACAAATCCCTTAGTAGCTGAGCAATGGATATTTTCCCTAGAGAAAATATTTCAGGCTTTGGGGAGCAGTGAAAGGGAAAAAGTTATCATGGCAGTTTACCGCCTCACTGGAGATGCTGATCAATGGGGGTCATTGATTCAGAACATGAAGGAAGATGATGAAGTATCAAATATGGAATGAAGGGAGTTCAAAGATCTGTTTTTAGAAAAATAATTCCCTCGCGACCGTCGAGCAGATATGGAAAGGCAATTTCTGAGTCTGAGACAGAAGGAGGATGAGAATGTCACAATGTATGAGGCTAACTTTACAAGGTTAGCGAGGTATGCTGGAGATTATATTCGCAACCCAAGAAGTAAGATTGATCGTTTCTTTGATGGGTTAAAACCATTTCTCCGTCGAGCGTTAGTCTCACAATCCTTTTCATCGTACGAAGACATTGTCTCATGTGCTATCAAGACCGAAAAGGAATTCTCTAAGTCTTATGACTTTAAAGCAAAGGAAGAGAAGAAGAGACCTGCTGATCAATCTGGGAATGGAAATAAGGGGAATAAGGGAAAGGTTGAATATCCATCTTGTGGTAAATGCGGGAAGAAACATCCTGGTACTTGCTTGAAGGGAATTGGAGTCTGTTACAAGTGTGGTGAAAAAGGCCACCAAGCTCATGATTGCAAGGGGAAGAAGGAAGCTACCAACGTTCAGTGCTACAATTACAGGGAGATGGGGAATTATGCAAATGCATGTCCTAAGCGTCAGGAGAACTTACCTCAGAAAAGGCCAAGGGATCAAGTCCAGGCTTATGCTATCACTACTGCTGAGGTAGAAGCCTCGAAAGACGTGGTGGAAGGTAATTTAATGGTTTCCTCAAGTTTAGCAAATGCATTATTTGATTCTGGATCATCGCATTGTTTCATATCTTCCCAGTTTGCTAAGAAAATTAGATATTTCCAATTTGATTTAATAAGGGAGTTGTCAGTTAAAACTCCTAAGGGAAGTATCGTTGCAACAAAGTTTTGTGAATCAGTCCCCATTAGAGCACATAAATTTTCTTTATCTGCTGATTTCATCGTCATACCTATGATTGAGTTTGATATAATCCTCGGTATGGACTGGCTTTCGGACTATGATGCGAAGATTTATTGTAAGAAGAAAGAGGTTACGATTCTTGATGATAATGATAAGGAGCACCTTATTTTTAGAGCAGAATCGTCACCACCTAATTCTTATTTAGATCCACCCCCAGTAGCTCAACTTAATTCAATTATTGGGGAGGAAGAGAATGAAATAACTGTCGGTGAGGAAAGGAATGTTCAAATAGAGGATGTACCTGTTGTGAAAGAATTTGTAGATGTATTTCCGGAAGATTTACCTGGACATCCTCCAGAACGAGAAGTTGAGTTTTCTATTGATTTGATTCCTGGATCAAGGCCTATATCGAAGACCCCTTATAGAATGGCCACTGTAGAGTTAGTCGAACTAAAGAAACAACTAGAGGAATTGAGTAATAAGGGATTTATTCGCCCTAGTGTTTCTCCATGGGGAGCCCCTGTTCTTTTTGTTAAAAAGAAAGATGGATCTATGAGGTTATGTATCGACTACAGGGAGATCAATGCTATAACGATAAAGAACAAGTATCCCCTACCTCGTATTGATGATTTATTTGACCAACTGCATGGAGCTCAATACTTTTCAAAGATTGACCTTCGATCTGGATACCATCAGTTGTGTGTGAAGAAGGAAGACATTCCGAAAACAGAATTTCGAACCAGGTACGAGCATTACGAGTTTCCTGTAATGCCGTTTGGATTGACTAATGCACCCTCTGTATTCATGGATCTGATGAATAGAGTTTTCAAGGAGTATCTCGATGAATTTGTGGTGGTATTTATTGATGATATTCTGGTATACTCCAAAACCTACGAAGATCATGAAAATCACTTGGGCATTATCTTGAAGACTCTGAGGAGGCATGAATTATATGGGAAGTTTAGCAAGTGTGAATTCTGGCTTTAGGAGATTTCTTTTCTTGGCCATATTGTCTCTAAAGATGGAATCTCTGTTGATCCTTCTAAGACCAAGGCAATCCAAGAATGGACAGCACCTACGAGTATAACTGAGGTACGTAGTTTTATTGGTTTGGCAGGTTATTATCGACGTTTCGTCCAGAATTTTGCCCGATTGGCTAACCCATTAACGAAGCTCACACGTAAAGGGGTTAAATTTGTTTGGACAAAAGAGTGTGAAGAATGTTTCAAAGAACTGAAGAGAAGATTAGTCAGTGCTCCTATATTGACTCTACCATCGGGGAATGATGGGTTCGTTATTTATAGTGATGCATCGAAGAAAGGACTTGGCTGTGTCCTTATGCAGAATGATAGAGTTATTGCCTATGCATCACGACAGTTGAAAATTCATGAACAAAACTATCCTACTCATGATCTTGAGTTAGAAGCAGTGATCTTTGCATTGAAGATATGGAGGCACTACCTCTATGGTGAAAAATGTGAGATTTATACTGATCACAAGAGTTTGAAGTATATTTTCTCACAAAAAGAACTCAACATGAGGCAAAGGAGATGGCTTTAATTACTCAAGGATTATGATTGTACGATACACTACCACCCAGGGAAGGCAAACAAGGTGGCAGATGCTTTGAGTAGAAAAGACCATGGAGTTTTGAACAATATGAGAATTGAAAGGGATCCAATTTTCATGGATCTAGTGAAGATGGACATGGGAATAACCAGGGAAGGTGAAACATCAATGCTTTTTCAAATGGTTGCCAAACCATCTTTACTAGAAAGGATTAAGAGTTCTCAGACCGATGATGAAGAATTCCAAAAGAAGATTAAAGCTATGAATGATGGGAGATTGAGAGACTTTGTGTATGAAGATGGAATTTTGAAATTCGGGAAGAGACTTTGTGTTCCCAATATACCTGATCTAAAAAGGGAATTGCTGGATGATGCTCATAGTTCCAATTTCTCTATACACCCTGGGAGCACCAAAATGTATAGAGATTTGAAGGAACATTTTTGGTGGGACAACATGAAGAGGGAGATTGCTGATTTTGTGTCAAGATGTATGGTTTGTCAACAAGTGAAAGCTGGAAGGCAACAGCCTGGAGGAGTCATGCAACCTCTTCCCATACCGGAGTGGAAATGGGACAATGTTACGATGGACTTTGTCATGGGGCTACCAAAGAATCCTAGAAGGAACGATGCAATATGGGTTATTGTTGATCGTCTTACCAAGACAGCACATTTTCTTGCTATAAGAGAAGATCTACCCCTGGAACGTCTAGCAAGACTATATATTAATGAAGTTGTGAGACTTCATGGAGTACCCCTATCGATTGTTTCTGATCGTGATCCCCGTTTTACTTCAAGATTCTGGAAAAGTCTTCAGAAATCCCTGGATACTGAACTTCATTTGAGCACTGCTTACCACCCTCAGACAGACGGACAATCAGAACGGACTATTCAAACCTTAGAAGACATGTTGAGATCTTTCTCACTTGACTTTCAGGGTATGTGGGATCAATATTTACCTTTGGTAGAATTTTCCTATAACAATAGCTTCCATTCGAGTATTCAGATGGCACCATATGAAGCGTTATACGGAAAGAGATGTCGTACACCAACCTGTTGGGATGACGTTGGTGAAAGAAAACTTGTAGGCCCAGAACTGGTGGAGGAAATGGTTGAAAAGGTGAAAGTAATCCAAAATCACATCAAAGCAGCTCAAAGTAGGCAGAAGAGCTATGCCGATAATCGAAGGAAGGATTTGGAATTTCAAGTCGGTGATCATGTTTTTCTGAAGGTATCTCCGTGGAAGGGAGTCATACGTTTTGGTAAGAAAGGTAAATTGAGTCCCAGGTACATCGGACCTTTCGAAATTCTAGAACGAATTGGGGTTGTAGCTTACCGATTGGCAATGCCGCCAAGTCTCTCCAAAGTTCACGATGTGTTCCACGTATCTCTATTGAGGAAATACATGCCTGATCCGACGCATGTACTCACCTGTGAGGAATTAGAACTGGAACCCGATCTGTCTTATTGCGAAGAGCCCGTCAAGATTCTTGATACGAGAGAACAAGTGCTGAGAAACCGGACGACGCGTCTGGTAAAAGTTTTGTGGAGAAACCATAAGATGGAAGAGGCAACGTGGGAACCCGAGGAACTTATGATGAAGAACCACCCGAGTCTTTTTATGCAGTAATACGCTAGAAATTGCGAGGACTCAATTATTTGAAGGAGGGGAGAATGTAACACCCCAAGCTTCTACGGTACTCTTCTCTTTGAATAATGTGATTGCGTGTGTTGTACGCAACACCGAGTTCTAACACACCATAACTAATCAAACTAGCCGTTATGAATAGTAATACCTACTTTTTCAAATTATATATATTTTATATTTTAAAATGGACTTCATTTTTGGATTCGGAATATCGAATTTAGCCTAAGGTGAAATTTTGGTACATTTCGGATAACTTTCATATTTTGATGAATAGTGAAAATTACTAAGTTTTAATTAAAAATAACTTTTTTAATCAAAATAATTAATAGTGATAAATTATGAATTTGAGTGGTTTTAAAGTATATTTAGAATATATTTTTACTATTTAATATAATTTTGGTCATTGGACATAATTTTACAATTAAACCGAACATAAACGAGAGTCAATCTTTTGATAGTTATTATCTCTTAAAAACACGCTTTTTGTTTCGACAGCGAGAATTAATTTTAAATTAATTTCTGCCACTTCTGTGTTTTGAATTTAGGAAAATGGATTCCATATTTGGAATCAGGATGTTCAAATTGTGTAAATAGGTAACTTTTCTTTTTAGACATTTTGAATAATTACTGCGGTAAATATTTTATTTACCATGGTTAAGGGTAAATCCGGTAAATAAGGGTTAAAAAATAATATTATAATAATACTAAATTACCCCAAAACGTGTCTTAACCCTATTGGATGATACATGGTCGACCATGGGAATCTTTGGGTCTATTTTGGGACCCCATGGATCCACTTGTAAGTGATAATGACACTTTATTTTAATTAAGTTAAAATGAATACAAAAATGACACAAGCATATATCTTTTAGAAAAAAAATTGTTACATAGGGTTATATATGTTGGATTTTAGATTATAAATATTCATTAGAAATCTAAAACGATTTCCTACATAATGATATTTTATTTATAATTTTTAGACATTAAATAATGTATTTTATTTATCACACAATGATGATGCAGTAATTACTATAATAGTGAAAAATTAAAATAATTGATATTATAAATACCCAAATAAATATAATATGAAACTTTTAATGAATTAAACTAATTTTCTAGGATAATATGATATATTAGGATTGATTTAATTGACTTTGTTCGAAGTAATCAATCTGTTATGAGTTTCACAAAAATCAACTATTGAATAGTGTCAAAATTGACATAAAAGAGTTCTTAAAACAAATATTATATTATTAATTGATATTAAATTCATAAAAATCTAAGGTTCGGCCAAGAGACTTATATCATGATAGGTTAATCATTAATGGACCACTTGGGGGTCGCTTGGATGTATATAGTAAGTTTATTAACCATATTATATAAAAATACAAAGAGACATTGTAAAAGTGAAACTAATTAACTTAGAGTTAATACTTAAAGATAAGGTTAATATAAGTACCCAAACCTGTCTAAATTCTATTGGTTGAGTGGTTTTCGACCTATCCCCACCTTAAACTTTGAATAATAAGCTTTGGAGCCATTAGAAACCGAATATGAATTTATTATAAATTAATATTTCTAGCTTTTCCAAAGGTGCCCCTCACCCCTCTTATAAAAGGGCACTCCTCCTTCTCATTTCTTCACACATTCAAAGCCTTTTGGTTCGGCCAAACTCTGCCCAAATACTCTCCCAACATCCCTAAATACAACCTAGAGGCCTTAGTTTGATCAGAAAGCCAACCTAAGGAGCCCTTTTGATCAAATCAAAAGGAAGAACCCGAAGAAGAGGTAATGATTTCACCACCCTTTTCTAAGTTCATTTCTTCTTCCACTTCTTCTTCCTTTGTTCTTACCATTCTAAAATAATAACTCCAGTATCTCACATATACTGTGATGTTATTATAAATATGGTACAACCATATTCAGTATTCTATCCACCCTTTGAATAACATGTCACCATACGTGCGTACGTACGGACTACCGTCTCCACGTCGTGGTGTAATTGTTATTCAATATAATATTATTTGGATGGGTATAATAATGATGTGTAACTCATGTAAATAATAAATATAACATGTTAATGATTCTGTATATATGATATACCATCCATTTATATATTATTTTAATATCAAAAGAATGATATTGTCGCTCGTGCGTACGTACGGACTACCGTCTCCACGAACGCGATGAGATTCATTCTCCATCGTATCCATTCAAGTATAATTATCATTTGATGATTTAAAAATGATGTTTAAGGACTAGATATCATTCTGGATATGAATAAGATACAACAACCATGGCTTATGTAACAAAACATATAAAAGAAAATGAGTAAGTTAACTCCCGAAACGACGATAATTCTAAGATATTATTAACAAATCAATGTTAAAAGATCATATATGATATCATATTATTATATATGATTCTTGTATAATTTAATAACAACTATTTCACCATTATACAGGAGGTTAACCTACCCCAACCAAGGAAAAGTACAAGGTAAGGGTTATTTCACAATCTCTTCATTATCCGAGGTTGTTTATATGTAATAATATACTGGGATCTCTTTATCATCCACATCCATGTTTCTTAAAAATGTATTTCAAAACATTTTTACTATTTACTAGAATATGAGTTAAAGTCATTTATACCCTTTTTGACTTTTATAAGTGGTTTATAAAGGAATCTTTCGGTCTTTTTCAAAACAAGGTCCTTTTTAACCTTTTCGACAGAATTAAGGTAAGAATGTTTTTTTACTTATACGGCGAGTGCGGCTATTTTCCGCCGTTATAAAATCTTCAAAGCTTCCCTTACAAGCTTATAAGAATATTTTCAAAGAAAATGTTTTATTTTATATGGATCTTAAATTATTTCAAAATAAAAGGAGATATTTCTTTAAAAAGAATTTTGATTTCATCTATGTCAACATCCTTTGATGGGTTTTTAAGATTATTTGAAGTTGATTTATTATGATACAAAACATCTATATTGTATTGAAGGTTTTTTGATATGTTTGACTGTGGATGTTCTATTTTTATACCATTCATAGTTTATGGTGAAAGTATTGACATTTCGTATGCTAGTTTTAATACGAATGTTTATGTTATGTTTAAACCTTTTCATATGGGAATGCATTAGACTTAATATGTGACGGGTGGAGCCCGCTATAGCTCCTCGATGCATCGGTAGGTCTCATGAGACAAACTAGTGTCTTGGCACAAGGCCTTGACAAAATCTTATTTGTAGTCTTGGCACGAGGCCTTGGCTATGTGGTTATGATAGTCTGGCATTATGCATTCCAACATTATGAAAGTGGTTATTGATTTTTGCATGTGATTATTCGATTAGTAGAATATCCATGTGAATAAGTAAATGGCATTATTTCATTTTATTTATGCTATACCATGTTGAAAGTTCATATTTAAAAGTCTTTTGGTTTAGTTATACATTGCCTTAAATGTTTATTCTTATTTATGAAAGTTTCCGCTATATTGTTATCCTTACTAGGCATTTGAGCTCACCCCTTTTCTATGTTTTATTTTTCCCAGGATGTGAAGAAGTAAGTTATGAATGACCTGCAGGGATTTTATGAGGGGTTAATAGTGTGGATTGTGGAAACATTATGTTGTTGTAGTAGTTTTTCATTTTATGATGTAATGTAAAACTTATGAATATATCTAGTGTTTCCAAGGCTACTAAACCAATCGGTCTTTCGAGATTTGATCTTTCTTGTGATCATGCCAATGTTATGTAATAATGCACCGACTCTGGGTAACTGGGGTCGGGGCGTTACATTTGAACCTGTTATAAATTCATTTATATTATTACAATTGATATTGTAGAATAAATTACTATTTTATATTGAAATTAAATATATCATATCTAGAAAATTATTTTCAAAATTTAGATTTCATTTTAAAATTCCACATGTCGAAAAAATTTTATTGTTAATTTTTGAGATATTTAGGATAAACCTAAATTTTTTTAGAATAATGAAATATGGAAATTTAAAAAATAAAATATATACCTGAATTATTGAGTCATGGATGATATTCCAATGAATTAGAAACCCTTTTGTCAAAATAACATGCAATAATTACCATTTTTGGTCATAAGAAAAAAACATATTTTTTGTCTTGTGTGAAATAATAAAATAATGATGAAAATAAGGAAAACCCCCTCTACTCCTATACTATAAATACCACCCAACACCCCCTCTTCTCCTCACAACAATCTGGATTATATAATTTTAAAAATTCTACACAAAATTCTATTTAATACTCTTACCCACGTCTATGAACTATTTGTATTACCAAAAGACATGAACGAAAGGCTTTATGGGGTTTCTAATGGAGGATCGTTAAAGAGGTAAAAATCCCTTTTCATTTTCTTTTTATTTTATTTTTAATTCATTTTATTTTCTTATAATATCATCACCAACCATTTTATAATAGGCATGAAAACTATATTATCTTATTTATGTGGAATTTTTATCATGATTACGGAAGAATAATTCATCATACTTCATTTCCCTTCCCTTTTATTCTAAAAATAAAAACATCGATCATGCTCTGTCAAATTACCAAAAAAATGGACAATGTCCTTTCAAATTCTATTACTCACTTCATGGCTGGTCATAAATCAATATTTATGATTAAATATGATTTATATTTTATGATAAAACCACTTTTCAATTATGGAATTATCCTATATTCATAGTATTGAAATATATAAAGAAACTAGTTCACGATTATCAACGAACCCCCAAAATGATCTAAATGAATATGAGAAATGTTTTATCATATGAATCATTTTCATTTGTGAATAAGTCATATATCATATTATTTAAAGTTCATTAAACTTTTAAATACCATTTAATTCCACTTCTAGAGTCTTACTTCCATTTGATATGAATGTCCATTACGAACTGATCATAGAAATGATGTAATGAATGCACCCAAAGCAATGGAAATAACAACATATAATTATAAAACGTTTTAAAATATTTTATAAATGACCATTTAATGTATTATAAATATTAAAATTGTTTTGAATATATTAAAAGCACTATTTTATCCATCATATTAGATTTTGGGGAACATTTAACGTTAGACAACCCCAAGGTAACAGAATTCTTAACCCAATTTCCATTCTTTGGGATAACCTTATTCTTAATTGATTTTTTTAGGAATTTATTATTTGAAAACATTATATTTATATATTATTTTATATAATGTATATTTAGAGTGAATATATATATTATTTTCATTTGATTAATTTTTTTTATGATAAGTCATTTGTAAGGGACATTCCTGTTAGAATATAAGAAAATGTATCTTTTATTTAATTCAAAACGATTTTTCATTATTTAATGTAATTAGTATTTATTATGATATAAATATGTTTTATTATTAGAATTATACCTTAAAATGTTTTTTATTTACATTTGAAAAATAAAATTTCATTATTATATGCATTGTTTTTATATTTTGAATGTGATTTGTTTTATGAAAAAATGATATTTTAAAATATGATTGTGTTTTTCTCAAGGGTCTAAATGAGTGATAAAGTGTTTTATTTCATGATATGTTATAGGAAAATTAATTATGATGGGTTTATCAATTTATATTTCATGATATAATGGGTTGTTCCCCATTATATCTCAAGATATGTGGGGTTGAACAAATTATAGATCAAGATATGATAGGTGAGCCCCATTATAGCTCTCCAATTCATTTGTTAATCTATATATAGAAGATAAAAAATTGGTTGTTATGTTTTAATGGGTGAATTTAAGAGTTATATATTAAATATGATCCATGTAAAATACATTATGTTTCTTTTCATTCTAGTGACTTTTTATGAAATTGGTATTTCTTTGTTTTTATGTTATTACATTACTAATTATTTTATTTTATATATATTGTATTAATCATTTTGTGCTCATCAAAAGTTTTTAAATGTGTTTCCTAAGTTATAGGGATGTGTAAGAGAAAGAATAAGGTCAGGTTAAATGTTATGATGTTTTTAAAGGAAATCATGTTTTACTTAAAATGTTTTTTATTTTGGAAGGAATGGATACTATTTTTTCAGTATTCACTCTATATTGACATGGGATGTTATATATGTATTATGTAATAATTATATAAATCTATAAAACTAAAAATATCCTTAATGTGAAATAGAATATTTTTACTAAAACACATTCTTATGTAATGTTTTAAGGTCTGGTCCTTACTATTTGTATTGGAGGATGGTTTCGATAACATTAGGTGTAGTACGATGTTAATGGAATTCAATAAAGGATTTTTACATTATGTTTAATTAAAAATTTTATATTATTTGAAGATTAAAATGTTTCTTCACCGATGATATGTATAAGGACTCGACCATAAACATTACCTAATCTTGAATTATGTGAATAATTCACATTAAGGATCTTTTCAGGTTTAGAGTATTAGAGAAATAGGTCATAAATATTTCATCTCAAAAATTAAAAAGTAGACCCTTCTCCTCAATTTCCAATTTTTTCATAAAATAAACACTCTTAAACAAAATAAAATTGTCTAATTCTATGTTATAGACATAATTACATTTCCTTGATCACATCGTTGACCATTTTTATCTTTAAGTAAAGTGAAAAACATTTCAAATCATGGGATGAGCATAAAAATCTCAATAAGGGTTTTAAAATATTAATGAAAAAACTAGCCCATCAAATAATTCAAATCAATGAAGCCATACTGTTCAAAAATAACATACCTTATGAAATCATATGATTTATGAATAAAGCACAGAAATTATAAATCACAAATTTAACTTGTGGCATTCATAATATACTTCTGTTGTAGATTTCATAGCTACATAGAGATTTACAATTAGAATACCAATAATGATATATTCTATAGATATCTTAGGAGAAACATTAACGTTTACCTCTGTCACGTTACCCTATGCATTAGAGATCTATCTAAGGCTCACCTACCCTAGGTTTATCATTGAACCACCTGTATAAATAAACAATTCCCAAAAACCATTACATATTCATAACACATTATATAAGCATAAATATAAGATAACATTTTCACATTACAGCCACAATATATAATTTGAAGATATTTACCAAATCAATGCAATATAAACCCATTTTAAAGACATTTTAAAACATTTAATAAAGTTATTTTTGAATCAATGTGTCCCTTACCTCTTTGAAGGTTTTAAAGGAAATTTCATTTTAAAACATTAAGGTATATATAAATAAATCCTAAAAACTGTATTTAAAACATTTAAATTAATGAGAATGATATAATAGAATAAATCTTTAAAACATCTAAAAAAATATTTTAGTTAAAGAGTTCATAACCAAATGAGAGACGCTTGAATAGAAATAATTTAAGAATAACATGAATAAAAGTTTATAATATCATGGGAATAGAGAGATTCATGATATAATACATAAAAGGGAAGTATATAAAGCATATAAAAGTGAATTGGTCTATCACAAAAAATAAGTTTCAATAGAATGTAAATATAGAGAAAGTCTCTTGCAAAGATCATATCCTTAGATTAAGGAAAAAATCAATGACATAATTATGTATAACAAATAATAATACACCCAATATAAGTGGTTATTAATTGTAAAAAAATAATAGTTCATTCCCACATATTTATGGAATGACATAATCATGATGTAGAGGTGTAACCCAACGTAAGAAGTTGTAAATTAAAAGACATAACAAAAATAAATCATTGACTAAAAGAGGAATGTGAATGGTCCCCTTACCGATTTGGTAACATACAAAACATACACCCCATGAAAGAAGGATCATACAATGAAGATGAAAATACCCATAATTTTAATTATATTACACAATGTATATAATCATGGGCATTACATACACCAAAAAAAGAAAATTGTGGAAATTATAGCATGAGTCTTGCGGGAATAAAAAATTGAGATGAAAACCCCTTACCACGTGGTAATCAATAGAGTCGTAAAAGAAAAAGTTAATAAAAACCAAATGAATCATATAATACAATACATATAAAGTTAATAATGATAATATATATCAAATTCCATTAAAAAATACACCACATTCAATAAATATGTGGTGAACAATGGAAATAACCCAGAATAATAAGTGAGATAAGAAACTCCTTACCTCATGTCCAACTTGACTCGTTCGTTCTTTAATCACTTGAACAATAAACTAATGTTAATTTCAAACTTATTAAGAATATTTTTCTTTCTTGTTATATGTTTTATATAACTTATTTAAATGTTATAATCATTATTCAATCATTTATGTTAATAATGGTCGTTTTGTCGATATTTGGTACTTGAGTCGAAATGAACATCTTATAATTAATAGTTAATCATGTGGTTAAAATTTAATTATCTCCATAATGATATTCGTGATTTAGATATCATATATATCATATATATCCAATATATATGTATTTATAATATTAGATAACATTTGATGATAAAAATTAAAATGCACCTTTCATAGAGATGGTAAACCGTACGTACACATGAACGCTAACTTCATTTCTATTTCATATTTAAGGGAGTGAAAAATTAATGGTAAATAGCTATATTATAATTCCAATATAATATAATATAAAATTTCATTAACTCCATCCTTTTTATGTTCCACGTATGGAATTAATGTGTCATATCACATTGAGGGGGCAGTAGTCCGCATTTCCTCAAATAAAATTATAACTTTTACCCATCATAGAAACCATAAAGCTATCCTATAAAAAAAATATAAAAGTATATATACAATATATATATAATATATATCACATATACATATATTTCCATCATAATGGCCACCATAATAGGTGGTAGGAGAATATTGAACAATCATCTTTTCACGAGGTAGTAGTTCACCATCAAGAAGAACAATAGGTTCTTTACTCATTAGACGGAGGTGTTTGTAAGTGTATTTAGAATCTATATCATAAAAACAGCCTAGTATACTGAGGATACTGGTGTTATTATAATTTAAATGAATGAAATCATTTAAGGTGTTTGATAAGAAAAATAAAATAAAATAACTAAAGATAAGACGTTACCTTTAAATCGGGTAACTCCCATTGGTCTAAACCAAAAGGATTTCTTGAAATTCCTTTTGCCTAAGTTAAGGCCCTTCGGTGGAAGAGAAGCATATTCAGATATTATTTGGTCATAGTTTAGATGTGCCAAAGGGCTTGAGATGTGTGAGCAATGGGATCGAGTTTAGGGCTTTTTATAAGGGGGAGGAGGGGCCCTTTAGAAAAGTCTGAAAATATTATTTTATTATATAATGACTCTTGGTTTCTAAAGGACCAATACATTTTAAAGTCAAATATATGATGACAGTTGTTTGAAATAAAATCATCAAATAATAATTGGAAAGATTTTTTATTTTATTTTAATTTTCTAATATTATTTGTTTAAAACATTCATTAATGGGGATGACACTGCATCATTATTGTGTCATAAATAATTTTTTTATTCGATGACTAGAAATTATAAATAAAATACCATGATGTAGTAACTCTTTTTAGATTTCTAATGAATATTTATAGTCAAATATACCAATTACATAACCCCACATTAATTTTATGAGAAAAAAAATACATCTTTATTATATTTTTTAACTTTTAATAAAAATTTATTAGTGACATTATCTTTCCCTGATTCCTTTAAAAGACCAAAAGTCATACCCAATGATTTTCATGGTCGGACATTACTCATCCAATATGGTTAGAAAAATAGTAAAAGTAATTTTGTTGAGTCAATAAGGTTTTATTATGAAATTTCCATTCCTTCATGTTTGGGGAGTTTGTTGAGCCAATAAGGTTTCCTTAGGACTTTACCAATCCTCATGTTTTGAAAATCACAAACACCTTATCTCAAGGAAAATTTCATTTTACCCTTTATTTCTTTCCATCCTCAAAGAAATTTATCCTTACCATGTTTTTTATTATTCATTATCTTGTCTAAGTGTAAAATTAGGTTTAATATCTAAAACCTCAAAATCATATAATTCGTAGTTAAAGAGAATTCCATTTTTTAGATATGAATTCAGGATCCGAGTTCTATGAATTCAGACTCTGAACTCTTATGAGTCCTGACTCTGATTTCATTGAATTCAGACTCCAAACACTTATGAGTTCTGACTTCGATTTCCTTGAATTCATACTCCAAACCCTTATGAGTCCTGACTCCGAGTTCACTGAATTCAGACTTCTAACTCTTATGAGTTCTGACTCTGAGGTCTCTAACTTCAGACTTCGAACTCTTATGAGTTCTAACTCCGAGTTCTCTAAATTCAGACTCTTAACACTTATGAGTTCTGAATCTAAGTTCCTTGAGTTCAGACTCCAAACTCTTATGAGTTCTAACTCCAAATTCTAATGAATTCTAACTTTGAACATTGTATGTTCTGACTCCGAATTTGAATGAACTATGACTTCGATCTTTGTAAGATCAGGTTCTGAATTCTTTTGAATCTAGATTCTGAATTTCCTTGAAATTTAGACTCCATAATTCTATAGAGTTCAGGTTCCGAATTCCTTAGAAAATAGAATCTGAATATCCTTCTATTATAGACACCGAATATGTTTATGGTTAGAATCCAAACTTTTAATTTCATACATTCTGAATATCTAATTTTTCTTATGTAACCATATTTTTACTTACACTTGTTTTTTTATAAAATGATGTCATGAATTCAGTTAATAACCAAACTTTGTTTGAGTGACATGTGTACAGGGCCCTCCGAAATTGAAGGTAAAATATGACCGTTGGAGGAGGGAGCTGATCGTTGGAGTTGTACCTATAAATATGAGCATATTTGAAGGAGCTCAATACTATATTGTTCTATGAATATAAAGATCGCATGCTGTTGAAGTATTTTCTATAGAGAGACTCTCATGATTAGTGTATACTGAACTTCTTGTTCATATTTTCTTCAGGAGACTCCAAATGTTGCTGATTACATTCGAGGACATCCGGGGATAGGAAGACAGAGGTTCTGACTACCTTAACATTCGAGGACTTCCTAGCAAGGGATGACAGAGGTGATGACTACCTTGAAGTTGAGGGCTTGTGGGGATAGCGAGACAGACTCCAATCATCATATCGAGGGCTTACCCTAGTGTGCGTAAGACAGACTTTCTTGAAAGAATAAATCCAGGGACCTTTATTAAAGTTTGATGGATACCCTTATCTTTGGGTTAAAAGATTTATTACTTGTTACATGGTTTGTTTCATGTTTTCCACTGCATTTTCATTCTTGAGGAATGAAAAAATATCTCATATTTCCTTATACTTGTATAAATTGATTTAGTAAGTTTCTATATGCTTTAAGTTAGAATCTTTATCTTTGTAAACATTCATTATGTTTCATTTTCAGGAACCATCTTTTCTGGAATCACTTTCTCGGAATCATATTTACGGAATCTTGAAAGTGTGTAGAACTATAGGTATTGTGAATTACCTTTTTTAAAATTGTTAAACATAATCATATTGTAAAGTTCCAAAGGAATTTTTTTGAGGATACAATTCACCCCCTCTTGTATTTTGATAATTATTAGACACTTCATTCAGTATCTATATTATTTCGATCCTACATTTGGAATTATATAGTATATCATACTCCACATACCATCTCAACAATTGGTATCGGAGTAGGTCTATGAAATACTTATATTTACATATAAGTTTTCCTTGCTCAATTTTTCATTTTTATGATTTTTTCCTTGCTGAGAATTATTTTCCCTGTTTCCATAACCTTACTACTAACACGTTTGTGTGGGGACAATTTTCTTAAAGATGGAAGGAATCAATGTTGGTTCCATTGATAACCTAAATCCAACAAGACCACCAATTTTTTATGGGAATGATTATGGATATTAGAGAGATCACATGATGAAATTTATTATCAATACTGGAGTGGACAATTTTGTTATGCTTACTAGAGGATATAAAATCCATGACAAGAAATTTAGTACTTTCACAAACCACGAAAATCCTGAATATCAACTGAATGAAAAGCTACACAATACATTTCTTTTTTCCATGACTAGAAATATATATATCCAAATTTCATTTCTTGAACTAGAAAATTTTATTTGGAAGAAACATGATGTTACACACTTTGGAACCTCCGAAGTTATTGAAACAAGAAGAGCCATGCTCAGAGCTGAATATCATGGTTTTTTCTTTCCTTATGGTGAACCCATATGTAAGGTGAAACAGAAATTTATGACTATGATTAATAGTTTAAAATCCATTATTGAGAAAGGATTATATGAATATTCTCTTGTAGATAAGATCATAGAAATCATGCCGAATGAGTGGGAATCCAAGAGGACTGATATTGATGAAAATAGAATGGTTACTCAGATTACTCATGATGAACTTTTTGGAACTCTTCTTCGACATGAGACTAAAATGAAGAGAGATTCTGATAATATAATGAAGAATAATGGGAGATGCATTGTTTCTTTTAATACAACTTCAAATCGTATGAAATCCAAGACTCCTAAGACAGTTTCAAGATCCGAATATATGAAGGTTGTTATACAATACGAATCTAGTGGAAGTGAATCTTCATTAAATGAACTAGAAAATCTTTCTCGAAGGATAAGGAAGATTTCTAGAAAGAAGAACTTTCAATCAAGATATAAGAATAAAGAAAGGAAAGATAAGAAATATTCAGAAGTCACATGTTATGAATGAAATAGAGATGAACATATAAGGCCGGATTGTCCTATGCTTAAAAAAAGAATGAAAGGAAAATAATTCTGAGAGAAATAGAAATAAGTACTAAAAATATAAAGTTATGAAAGTCATGAAATCTAATGACACCTGGAGTGCCAGTGGTGGTGACTCTTCTGATGAATCATCAAATTATGAATCTTATGGACAAGAGAATATTGGTTTAATAGACAAACTACCTATTGACAATCATTGCTTAATGGCTAAGGTACACAATGCGGAATCAATGACCAATGTTTCTTTGAATGAATATTATAGTAATGATATTTACTATGAATATTCGAATATTGAATCTTCTTCTGATGAGGATAATACTTTATCTACCTATTAAGATGTTTATAGGTTTGCTAAGATTCTTGAGAATGAGAATTCTAAAGTCAAAAAGAATCTTGATAAGGAAAATTCTAGGATTTCTATACTTACTAAATAAGTATCAGATCTTTCTAAAGACCGTGATAAGAAAACCCTTTATTTTGAATGAATTTTAAAAAACCTTGAATATGTAAATTTTATGAAGGATAAAAATTATAAGGATATAGAAAATATCATTTCTATGAAGAATATTTTCGAGCCGGGATATAGTTCTAAAACTAATGTTTTTGAAGGAAAGAACATAGTCATCAGACTGAAATCTGAAATTTTTTCCTTGAGGAAATGTTTGTCAAAATTTTCCTTAGGTAATAGTTGTTCATAATATTTATTCACAAATCTGACCTCTATGGAATAATTCTAGATTTGGTTATATAAGTTCTAAACCATTTTTTTGTAACCATTATTTTGTCCCTCAAAGTTATCCATTCTGCACTTAGTGTCAGTGTGGTGGATACTGGGAAAAACATTGTTCCCTAAACAAAACCTAGTCTTCGGAATTTCATAAAGACTATTTTTTTAAGAAAATGTGGGTACATAAGATTTTGATTTCTGAAATTTTTGGATCCAAGAATGTTTGGGTTCAAAATTCCTAACACTCTTATATTCAGGAAAGTAAAGAAAGTACCAACAACAATACATAGTACATGGATAGTGGATGTTCCCAGTATAGGAAAAGTGTTTAGTACACACTTCCAAGGAAGAGATTATTCTTTCTTCCAATAGGAAAAATAATTTATATACACTAAACATAGAATATTTTAGGATCCAAGACATACATTTACTTAGAGAAATAGAAGATCATTCTTGGTTGTGTCATAGAAGGTTAGGACACTGTAACCTTAGAAACGTATGAAAAATCTCAAAAAAATAATTAGTTAAGCATATTCCAGAGATTAGATTCGATTCTTAAAAAGTTTTTGATCCTTTTCAATATGGAAAGAAACATAAATCTTGTTTCAAATCAGTCTGTTAAGAATCAACTACTTATGAATTAGAGTTAGTACATATAGATCTTTTTGGTCCAACACAAACTGGAAGCATTGGAGGAAAGTATTATTTATTTGTTTTAGTTTATGATTACACTAGATTTACGTGGGTCTATTTTCTAGCAAATAACTCTGAATCTTTTTTTATTTCCAATGTTTTAGAGCCCATGTCAAAAAACGAGAAAAACCTACCTTTGATAACTATTCATAGTTATCGTGTAGGAGAATTTCAAAATGATGAATTGGAAATTTTTTAGTAGAAAAAGAATTACTAATAACTTCCCAGCACCTAGAACACCTCAAAAAAATGGTGTTGTTAAAAGAAGAAATAGAATTCTTCAAGAGATAACAAGAACCATGTTTAGTGAATATTCTATAACCGAAATTTTTTGTGCTGAAGCTGTGAGTACTGGTTGTTATACTATAAATCGAGTTTTGATTAGACCTTTTTTTAATAAAACCCCTAATGAGTTATGGAATGGTATAAAACCTAGAATTTCCTACTTCAAGGTTTTTGGTTGAGAGGCATTCATTTTGAATAGTAATGACAATGTAAAAAAATTTGAACCAAAATCTGATGAAAGAATTTTTTATGTTACTCCCAAACTTCTAAGGCTTATAATGTTTTTAATAAAAACACTTGTACTATTGATGAAACAGTGCATGTTAAATGTGATGAAACTATCCCCTTTATTTTTAAACAACCCCAACCTACATATTCAGATGTGTTTTTTCAAAAACTGATAATCAACATTTGTTAGAATATCCATTTGATAAGGAAGATGCCCAAGAAAATGTTTCTGAAGCATTTAACCGAAAATATTTCATACCCTATGTCGATGAACAAGTTTTACAAAACCCAAATCAGTTTTTTCTAAATAATCATACTTGTGATAGAATCATTGGTGATGTGAGTCAACCTATAAGTATTATAAGTTCCTTAAGAAATGAAGTATAACATCTAGCATTTCTTACCCAATTGGAACAAAGAATCACTGATGAAGCTTTAGGTGATGATGACTGGAAAAAAGCTATGCAAGATGAGCTAAATTAATTCGAAAGGAATAAAGTATAGACCTTGGTTGAATGACCTAAGGAAACATTTATTATTGGTGTAAAATGGATCTTCAGAAATAAGTGTGATGAAAATTGAATCATAGTGTGAAATAAAGAAAGATTGGTTACTAAAGGCTATAATAAACAAGAAGGAATAGACAATGATGAAACCTATGCTCCATTATCTAGACATGAATCTATTCGTATTTTACATTCCATTGCATCATTTTTGAATTTCAAACATTTTCAAATGGATGTGAAATGTGCTTTCCTTAATGGTTATGTTCATGAGGATGTTTTTTTGAACAACCTCTTGGTTTTGAAGATACAAAACACCATCAACATGTTTTTAAACTTACCAAATAATTTTATGGACTTAATCAAGCCCCTTGATCCTCGTATGATTAACATATATGATTTTTGATTCAAAATAATTACATTAAGGGAAATGCAGATCCAACCATTTTTAAAAAGAAAGATAAGAAAAAAAAATTGGTTATTCAAATCTATGTTGATGACATTATATTTGGTTCAACTCAAAAATCTTTAACAGATTCCATTGAGGATCTAATGAAATCTGAGTTCGAAATGAGTATGATGGGTGAGTTAACATTTTTCCATGGTTTTCAAATTTCTTGAAAACCAGAAGGAATCTATATATCCCAACATAGGTATATTAAAGATATTCTTAAAATGAATGGATTTGGAAACACTAAGAGTATAAGTACTCCCATTGTTACCTCAAATTCACTTGATCTTGATGAAGCTGGGAAACGAGTAGATCAAACATCTTTTAGAGGTATGATATGAAGTTTAGTTTACATAATAGCTAGTCACCCAGACTTATTGTTTTCACTATGTTTTTGTGAAATATCTCAATCCAATCCTATGAAATCACATTTAAAGGTAGTGAAAATATTTTTTCGTTACCTAAAGGGAACTATGGATTTAGGACTCTTTTATACTTCAGGAAAAATGATTTTGTTCTAAAATATTTTCCGGATGCTGACTTTGGTGGATGTAGAATGGATAGAAAAAGTACATCCGGAACATGTCATTTCCTAATATATTCATTAGTTTCTTGGTCATAAAAGAATCAACACTCAGTATCACTTTCCATTGTTGAAGATGAATATGTACCAGCTGGAAGTTGTTGTCCTCAAGTGTTGTAGATGCAACACACACTCACAGACTATGGTATGAGTTTTACCAAAACACATATTTTGTGTGATAATACTATTTCCACTGCCTAAATAAAAAACCATGCACACAAATCTTGTTAAAAACACATAGATATTAGCATCACTTTCTTTTGGATCACACACAAAAGAGAGATTTCATTCTTCAATTTATTGGAACGCAAGATCAAATTGCTGATATTTTCACAAAATATTTACCCTCCAATAGAAGTGTATAAATTAAACAGTAGTTAGTAATGATAACCATAAGGTAATCGTCTTTATTAACTTTCTACTGAAATAAATCTCCTTACAGTAATAAAATCCTTTACATAGGGGGAGTACATGTGTGTGTTAGTTTTTTATTTTCTAAAATTTTTGAAGTCTAAATTTTTTTTCCATAGTCTCGAAATATTCATAATGGAAATTTATGTACTCAAAATTTACGTTATGAAGAATTTCATACTCAAAATTTATTTAATGAAGATTTTCATACTCACAATTTTTGTAATGGAGTTTTCTGTACTGAAAATTTTTCATAATGATGTTTTTCATTTTCAAATATTTTTGTAATAAAGATTTTTTAGAATTTAATATTCTTCAAGAAATTTTTTCCCTCAATACGAATAATCTTCTTGGAAATACGAAATGTATGTTTCATTTCTTATGTTTTTGTAATCATCATTTACTTGCTGGTATTTTCATTTTTTTTTAAAATTTTCAGATTCTAATTTCCTTAAATTCGAATTTTTTTCTTAAAAACCTCAAAAGATCAGATTCTATCATGTTTTACTTGCGGCTATCATATCGACCGACAGATCTGATCAGAAGGATTTTCAGCCATTGGATTGAGTTTGAAAGATGAATAGTCAGTTTTAAAACATATAAAAATAGACCTTGAAGGGTTTTCCCACATCGATCTCAAGCTATCGCGTTTTAATGTTCTGGAACTCTATTTAATCCCATTCTTATATTCTCAGAGTTTTCTCAATTCCCAATGTCTGTAGAAGAATCCTCTCAGAATGATATGTCTACTGTCAAGCCAATTCTGGAGTGGCAGGTGTATAGAGAATGTTTCGTGCATCCGAACATCATTGGTAAGTATGATACAATCATTTTGAAGAACATAAAATTGAATGGATGGGATAGTGTTCTCATATCGATGCCAGGGGATCGATATTTGTTATATCCAGATTTTCTTATTGAGTTTTATGAATCAGTTAGTTTTTTTGGGGAAGATGACAGAGAGAAGTTTTCCATGAAACAATATGGAAAGACTCATGCTATTTCAAACACTTAGGCAGCTTTTGATTGGAGTTCCATATGAAGGAGAAGCTGAATTGTGTTCTCATAAGTTGTCAGATGTTCAAGGAAGATTTATAAAGGTGAAAGCTATAGAGTGCCTAGGTATTATAGATTTCATGACTCTGATGATTTCTCACCTCTCTACAAATAATTGTATCCTTGAATTATGGGTTCAAGGATTTATCATTCCGAGAAAAGGTGACAAGGACACATTGAGAAAGTGTGACATGTACATCCTAGATTTTCTGGTGAACCTGAGGAAGGTTAATTTGGTTAATCATAATCTCATTACGATTGAGAATATTAAGAATTCAAACCTAAAGGCTCAGATAATTATGTATATGAACATTCTTTCAAAGTTAATTGTTCAGTGTCTAGAATTTTTCAAAATTCATTGTAGTTCTAAGCCAAGGAATTGAAAATTCATGTTATTCAGTGATGATACTTTGAAGAGGATGAACATTGGTTTTTCGAACAATGATAGATAATTTTATGACCTACCAGTGGAATAAGTTGATGCAGTTCCAAAAAAAACAAGAAGTGACTGAATCATCGAGAAAGGGATGAAAGAAGGGGAAGTTGAAGGAAGTTGAAGCGGAAGAGAAAACTCCAAAAGCTATGGGATCCCAATAAACACCTAAAAAAACCCAAGAAACCAAAATCCTATCCAGATTAGGTAGTAGAAAAATGGAGGAATGTTAAGAAAAATAAGAAAGTAGGGGAGCCATGATTTGGTTTGGATCTAGCTGAAGCCAAAGCCATAAAAGAGAATACAACAGATGAGCATAATAAGAAAACTAAAGAAAAGAAGCAAAATAAGAAGATATATGAGACTAAATTTTTTCAATATCTTCTGAGGGATACTGAGAAAGCATCAAAGAATATCCCAGTACCAATCTCCCTTATAGTAGAAGATTTACCTGAAACTCCGTGAATAAATTTGTGACTCTGGATGATGCCCAAGAAAATTTTCTGAAGTAGAAAATGTCTTGGAAGAAGTGGAATAAGAAGAAAGAAGTGGTGACACCAAAGATCACATAAATAAAGTTGAAAAATTCCTTGAGAAAGAATCTCCAACCATGAAATTGGCAATCCGAACATCAGAAGATGAATATTCAATGGTTACAACACCTAGGAAAGATCAGAAAGAAGAGTATGAGAAAGCTGAAGATGAAGTGAAAGACATATCTGAGGAAGAATGTTTTAATCATCCTTTTATTCATCAAGTAGATGTTGATGCAAGATTTGAAAATGAGAAGATAGATGAAGATAAAATTGTTTAGCTGTCTGACAGTGAACATGAATCTCCATATGAGGAATCTGTTCTGAGAATTGATAAGGGGAAACATGTGGTTGTTGATACATCCACTGAAGCTATTGTGAAGAAGTAGGAAGCTGGTAGATCATAGAAGAGGAAACTTGTTGAGCTAAAGAAAGAGAACTCACCAAGAAAAGTCTCAGATTCGGAATCATCATCTCTATGACATGATTTTTTTATGCAGTCATTAAAGAATCTTGTTGGGACCTTTTCGATTTTCCCAACCATATTCTATGGATTCCAGATGCTTCAACACACACTAAATCATTAATAAGATTCAGTGTCTATAGTGATGGAAAAGTGTGTCAAGCTTGATGCCGATTTCAAGAATTTATTCATTAACTACGATGCCCACAAAAGGTCTTGTAATAAAAAGGTTAGCTGGTCAAAGAAGACATTTGAAGACATGTGAGAACATGATGAATTCCAAGATGGTGTTAAGGAGGCATTTGACATTAAATATGGTAAGACAAAAGATCTTACAACCAGTTTTGAATAAAATTTATCTTTTGAACAAAATTCACGGATTCAAGAATTGGCAGATCTGAATGGGAAATTGTATTCTGTTTCCCAATACTGGAAGAGAGAAAGAGATCTTAGGATTGAGATATAATAAAATCAGGTCAAATAAGAAGAAGTCTTGAAGATTCAAGAAGAGGATCTTATGTCTTAGGAAGAATGAATCAAGGCATTAGAGAAGAAAGCTAGGGATCAAGATCATCTTATTAAGCGAGCAGAGGAAGATCATATGGAGCTCAAAAGATGAGGACTATAGTAAAAAAGTTGATGTTGAAGGAAAATGAAGGATATCTTTGTTGCAATCCAATATTTTATTTATTTATTCTTCCTTGTACAAATTATTTCTAATCATAATGAAATTTTTGGATGCTTTTATTTTAGATGTGTGGTACTAATATTTCAGGAACCATAATTTCTTTTCTATTACCTCAAATTAATTTTTAAAATCACAAGGGGGGAGAAAGTAAAAAAAATAGTAAGTAAAGAATAAATATCCCTAAGTATGGGGGAGTTTATCTAAGGGGGAGTTTTCATTACAGTGATTTCCATACTCATGAAAATAAAAAATATTATTCTGTAAAACTAAAATACGATCCTTACTGTTCCAATGCCAAAGGTGGAGTTGGTCATATTCATCCTTTTCCATATGATAAGAGAGATATGTTTTATTTTCAATGTCTATAAAAATATTTTCTACGTGCTTATTTTATTTTTCGTAAGGATGTTTGTGCATTCCAAAAGGGGGGAGATTGTTGAGTCAATAAGGTTTCATTAGGACTTTTCAATTCCTTCATGTTTGGGGAGATTGTTGATTCAATAAGGTTTACTTTTGACTTTACCAATCCTCATGTTTTGAAAATCACAAACACTTTATCTCAAGGAAAATTTCATTTTACCCTATGTTTTACTTTCACAAGGAAAAATTTTCCTTCCCCAAACAAATTTATCCTTACCATGTTTTTTATTATTCATTATCTTGTTTAAGTTTAAAATTTGGGTTCATATCTAAAACATCTGAATCATATAATAATTATATAAGGAGTGTTCTATTTTCTGGATATGAATTCGGACTCCGAGTTTTCTGAATTCAGACTCCGAACTCTTATGAGTCCTGACTTCTAGTTCTTTGAATTCAGACTCCAAACTCTTATGAGTTCTGCCTGCGAGTTCACTGAATTCAGATGTTGAAATCTTATGTGTCCTAACTCTGAGTTCTCTGAATTCATACTCTGAACTCTTATGAGTTCTGACTCCGAGTTCCCTGAATTCAGACTCCAAACTCTTACGAGTTCTGACTCCATGTTCTTTGAATTCAGACTCCAAACATTTATGCGTTCTGACTCCATGTTCGCTGAATTCAGACTCTGAACTCTTATGATATATAACTCCGAATTCTAATGAATTCTGACATCGAACTTTTTATGTTGTGACTCTTAATTCTCATGAACATTGACTCCGAACTTTGTAAGTTCATGATTCGAATTCTTGTGAATCCAGATTCTGCATTTCCTTGAAATTTAGACTCTGAAATTCTATAGAGTTCATGTTTTTAATTCCTTATAAAATAGAATCTGAATATCCTTGTATTATAGACACTGAATATGTTTTTGGTTAGACTGGGAACTTTTATTTACTTACATTATGAATATTCAATATTGGTTATGTAACCATATTTTTTCTTACATGTGTTTTTGTTATAAAATGATGTCGTGCATTTATTTATTAACTAACCATTTATTGAGTGACATGTGTATAGGTCCCTCCGAAATTCAATCTAAAATATGATCATTAGAGGAGGGAGCCGACCGTTGGAGGTGTGCCTATAAATAAGAGCTCATTTGAAAGAGCTCAATAATGTACTGTTCTATGAATCTAGAGATCACATGATGTTTAAGTGTTTGCTAAAGAGAGACACTCATGTTATTTTCATATTAAACATCTTGTTTAGATTTTCTTCGTGCGACTCCTAATGTTGCTGATTAAATTTGAGGAAATCAGGGATAGGGAGACAGAGGTTCTGACGACCTTAAAGTTCAAGGACTTCCTTGCTGAGGAAGACAGAGGTGCCGACTCCCTTGAAGTTGAGGGCTTGCAGAGATATCAAGACAGACTCTGATCTTCGTGTCGAGGGCTTACCTCGGTGTGGGTAAAACAGACTTTCTTAAAATTATAAATCAAAGGGACCTTTATCTTAGGTTGTTTGATACCCTTCTCATTGGGTTAAAATATTTATTACTTGTTACATAGTTTGTTTCATGTTTTTCTCTACATTTTGATTGTGGGGGAATGTATAACTATCTTATACATCCTTATACTTGTATACTTTGATTTAGTAAGATTCTATATGCTTTAAGTTGGAATATTTATCTTTGTAAACTTTCATTAAGATTCATTTTCCAGAACCATCTTTTTAGGAATCACTTTCTCATAATCATATTTCCAGAATCTTGAATGTGTGTAGAACTAGAGGTATTGTAAATTAACATGTTTAACCTTGTTAAACATAATCATCTTTAAAAGTTACAATGGAATTTTTTTAAGGATACAATTCACCCATATCTTGTATTTTGAGCATTATTAGATACTTCATTCAAAATATATATTATTTTGATCCTAAATTTGGAATTATAGAGTATATCATACTCCAAATACCATCTCATAAAATTCTATATTATTATAATATTATTTTTACCATGAATTACCCTATTTATCTTTAGCCGTGGGAAAAAAGTCAAAAGTTACTATTTATCAAAAATTATTTTTATCTTATTGAACCAAATTTTTGTTATTGATAAAAACCATGTATGTCGAAATTTCTAAATTAAATTCACTGAGGTGGTAACATTTCATTTAAATGAAAATTTCATTTTTTTAACATCTACTATGTGTTTTCACTATTCATCAAAAATTGAAGATTTTTAGAAAAATATCAAAAATTCAGCCTAATATATATTTGATATTCCGAATTCAAAATTGATTTCTATTTTACCAAATTCAGATAATAGAATTTTTATTATTTTTTATAAAAATTATTCATGTTGTAAAAATAAAAAAGCATGTTTTTAAGAAATAATAACTAGCAAAATATTGACTCTTGTTTTTGTCAAATTTCAAAGTTAAATTACTTCTAATGTCCAAAATTGGATTAAATGGAAAAAATATAATATAATAACACTTTAAAATGATTTATTAATATAATATAACCAAATAAATAAATTTTAATAAAAGGTAGTTTTGAATTAAAATGCAGTGTTTTTCACTATTCATTAAAAAATGAACATTATCAGAAAAATACCAAAAATATTCCCAAAGTAAATATTTATGTCACGATTCTAAAAATAATTTTATTTTGTAAAATAGAACATATAAAAGTATTCAATAGTATAGTTAATGTGGGTTCTCCATCAAAGGGTGGTAAGTCGACCATTTAAAGAATATTAGAGTATTTATGCATAAAATTAGATTCATTCACATTTTAGGACTCTAGAATTTATTTGATTAATGTAAAAACATTTAACAAATATGAATAACAATATTTTAGTTAGTTTTATTCATTATCATCATTACTATGTCTGGGAGTTATAATCCATTTAAAATAACAATATATTATTATTTTTCAGTATAACATGGCATTATGTACAACATAAGACATCGGAGAAACCCATTGTGGAGTGTAAGGTACTCCCTTGAATATAACATCTTTTTTAAGATAAAATTAATATTTAATTAAAAAATATTAATAATTATAAAAATATCATATTTTTTATTTTCATAGGTTGTTAAATTCTTCCCCCCTTTTGGAAATTGTGTCCTTGCAATTTCAAAATTGGGCATGGAAACATCATTGAAAGTCCCACATCGGAAAAAGTGTATATAAAATTATCATTTTAAATGAATTAAAGATTAGTAAAAAGGCCTCCTGAGTTAAACCAAACATGGATTCTATGAAAACAAGTATATGGAGGAGAAAATATGTGTCAAGATCTGATATAGTGTGATAGAACACATGAATAAGAAAAGGTTAAGAACAAGAAAACCAAAAGTTTGTGATGGGTTAAACTGTCCTTGGTATCCCAGTAGGAAAAGTAAACAGAAAATGTTTTTGTTTTATGTTACTTTTAATAATGTTCAAGAATTTATTTATGAGACTGACTAATAACCTAAGGACACATACATACTTTTCAGATAGAAAACTATTCTTTACTAAATTTCAACCACAAACTCTTATTTTCTCCAAATGTTGAGTATTCATGTTGAATTGGACACATCAAAAGAACTGAAATCAACATCTAGAGAATAACAAGATCCCCAAAATATGAACCATATATTTCCCCTATCATTATACATTATCCAAAACAAGACTTGGTAAGTACGAGATCAGATAATCACTAAAAGGATAATACTTTATAAAAAGTAATTCTACTCTTAATCTCCAAAATCCAACAAAAAGTACCCAAAGATCATGGAAGACCATTCAATATACAGTTTTCCTTAAAATTATTCAAAATATTCCAAACTTATATTGAATCCCAAAACTTAGAAGAACTTAATCACAATGTCTTCCAAAGTAAATCTTAACATTTATCTCCAAAAACATCGACTACTCGTAAAGTCTCATACTGATGTTAAATTAACCTAATCACATATTCTCTATCATAGGTTAATCATTTCCATAAATAACCAAGATCACATTATGTCCACAATAAAATCATAGATTCTTCCAAAATAATATTTGAACCATTATTCCAAAATTTAAATCCCATATTATTCTATTTTCTTTAAGCATATAGTGTTCCCAAAAGAGATAATGTCATCCAAAATAACATTTATTACATAATCAAAAAATCATTTTTCATATACTAAGGATGTCCATTTGATAAAACATAAGATCCCAAATAAACATATTATTGATCCATTAAATCATTTAACTAAAATTAATTTGTCATACTAAGTATGGACTTCACGTAGTCCAGTAGTGTGCGATAAATCCCACTCACACTTTGGTTGTGGGTTCTATTCCCACATCATTGTCTGACGTGATGGCTTGTCACACGGTCTTCATGTTGTCCTTTTTCAAAAAAAAAAATACAATTTCATAACATTCCAAAAAAAAATGAAGTAAATTTCTCAAAAATAACCATAACATATATTATCCCCAGAGGTTATATAATTCCTTTCATTTTTCTCCCCAAAATGTAATAACCATTTATCAAAACTAAAATAACTATGACCCTTTCTAATATTCTAACCATTATGGTTATGTAACTTATGTATAAATAACAACCAAAACTCTAAAGTTATCTAAACCGACCTATGATACCAACTATAAGGACCCAACCATAAACATTACATAATCTTGAATTATGTGAATAATTCACATTGAAAATATTTTCAGGTTTAGATATTTAGAGAATTATTCCATAAGTATTACATCTAGAAAATTACAAAGTATACACGTCTGCTCAGTTTCCATTTTTTTCATAAAATAATAACTCTTAAAAAAACTAGTCTAGTTCCATGTTTTAGATGGAATGACTTTTCCATGATCCCATCCTTTACCCTATTCATCTAAATGTCCTACGAAAAACATTTCAAAACTAGGTATGAGCTTAAAAAGATCAGTAAGGGTTATAAAATAAGGAATGAAATAATTATCCCATCAATATATACAAAAGAAAGAAACCCTAATTTTCAATCATAACATACCTTATGAAGTCAAAATATTTATGAATAACATATAGAAATCATAAATCATAATGTAACGTGTGTCATTTATTACATACGTACATTTTAGCTTTCACAAATACATAGGGAGTTACGTTTGGAATACTTATCACAATATATTCCTTAAATATTTTAGGAGAAACATTAGTGTTTACCTATTTCGCGTTACCCAATGCATTGGACAACTATCATGGGCTCACCCAGCCTAGGTTTATCACGGAACCCCCATATACTTAAACAATTCCCAATAACCATAATATATTTATGACACATAAAACAAGTCTAACGTAAATATAACATTTTCACATTTCAATATCAATATATCATTTCATGATATTGACATAATCAATGCTTTATCAAACCATTTTCTGAACCATTTCAAACATCTAAAATATATATTTTTAATTGAAGTCTCCCATAAAACTTGGAGTATTTTAATGAAATTAACAATTTAAAAAATTATGTCTATATAAATAAATATTTAAAACCATTATTAAAACATTTACATTAATGAGAATTATTTTGATGAATAAATCATTAAAACATTTAAAATGATATTTTAGTTCAAGAGTTCCTAGCCAAATCAGAGACCCTTTAATATAAATAATTAAAGAATAACATCAATCAAAGCATATAATATCATGTGAATATAGATATACATGATATAATATGTCAAAGGTAATTATATACCTCATATAAAAGTTATTTTTTGTATAACAACAAATATGTTTCAATGGAATGTAAATTGAGACAATGTCCATTACAAAGATCATATCCTTAGTTTAAGGACAAATCAATGACCTAATTATGTGTGAAAAATATGAATAAACCAAATATAAGTGTATATTAAGTGTAAAAAAATCAAAGTTCATTCACACATATTAATCACATGACATAATCAAGAACTATAATTTTAAACCAAAGAAATGGAATTGGGTAAATAAGTTCCCTTAACAGAATTTGACAGCCTAACAAAGTCACATTAAAATTCATAAAATGAGTTGATGATAGAAAAATGGGATTCACATAAATTGGACATAAAATTTAAATTAATAAGGATATAGTAGAATACATCCCAACATAAGAAGATGTAAATTAAAATACATAAATAAACAAGGCTTAGGGTAAAATAAGAAGGTGAATGGTTCCATTGCCGATTTGGTAACATACAAAACATACACCCCATGAAAAAGGATCATTAAATGAAGATGTAAATACCTATAAATTGATGTTTATTACACAATGAATATAATAATGGGCAGTTCATAAACCACAAAAAAGGAAATAGTGGTAATTATAGCATGAATCTCACATGAATAAAACAGTGAGATGAAAATCCCTTACCATGTTGTAATCAATCGAGTCGTAAGATCAAAAGTTAATAACCACCAAATGAATCCTAGAATACCATGATTATAAAGAGAATCATGATAATATATATATAAAATTTCAGTACCCAATACACAACATGAAATAAGTAACTACTGAATAATCGAAATCTCACAGAATTAAAAGTGAGATAAGAAACACCTTACCTTGAGTCTAACTTAACACATTCGTTCTTTAATCTCCTGAATAATAAACTAAAGTTAATTTCTACTTCGTTAAGAGCCTTTTAAAATTTTATTTTTTCTTTTATAACACTTATTTATGTGTTATAATCATTATGAAATCATTTACGTTAATAATGGTTGTTTTGTTAATATTTGGTTCTTGATTCAAAAATGAACATCTTATAATTACAAGTTGTTCTTGCGGTAAAAATTATGTTATCTCAAAAATTATATTAATTATTTAGATATCATATATATCATATATTTCCAATATATATATATGTATTTCTAATATTACATAATATTTGGAGATAAGAAATTAAATGCACCATTCATGGAGACGGTAAGTCGTACATACACATGAACGCTGCATCAATTTATATTTCATATTTAATTGAATGAAAAAATAATGATTAATAATTATATTATAATTAAAGTATAATATCATATATAATTTCATTAAATCCATCTTCTAATCATTAAACATATGGCATTAACTAGTCATATCACATTGGGGGGGGGGGTATTCCGCACTTCCTCAAATAAAATTATCTCATTTACCTATAACGGAAACCTTAAATCTATCATATTAAAAAAATAAATTAGTACATATAAAATATAAATATAATATATATCACATATAAATACAGTTCCATAATAATGGACACCATAAGAGGTGGTAGGAGAATATTGGAAAATCATCATTTCGTGAGGCAGTAGTTCGCTGTCCATGGAAACAATATGTTCCTTACCCTTTAGACGGAGGTGTGTGTAAGTGTAGTTCGAATACGTATCCTAAAAAACCTAGTGTAATGAAGATACTTGAGATGTTATATATGAATGTAACAAAAAGTGTTTAGGGGCTGTAGAAGTAAAAGAAAAGAAAATAACTTAAGAGAAGATGTTACATTTAAATTGGGTAACTCCATTTGGTTTGAACCAAAAATATTTCTTGATGTTCCTTCTTCCTAAGTTACGAATTCTAAATGGAAGATATGGATCATTAGTGATTATTTGGTTAGATTTTGGATGAGCTAATGGGATTCAAAGGTGCGAGTAATGGGTTATATGTGAGGTAATTTTATAAGGGGGAGGAGGGACTCATTAAGAATGTTTGAAAATATTATTTTATTATATAATGATTTTTGGGTTGTAAAGGTCCAAAAAATATTTAAGTCAAAGATAATATTACTATTATTAGAAATAAAATCGTAGAATAATAATTTTATAGGTTTTGGACTTTTTTATTTTTTAAAATCTTATTTATTTAAATCATTCATTAATGAGGTAAACACTGCATCTTTATTGTGTCAAAAATAATGTTATTTATTTGTTGAATGAAGATTATAAATAAAATACCATCATTTCGGAAATTTGTTTATCATTTTAAAGAATATTTATCTTCAAATATATCAATTATATAGTCTCATATTAATACTGTTTTAGCAAAACAATACATGTTTATGGTATTTATTTTACTTTAAATAAAAAGTTATTATTGTCATTATCTTACCCTAATATCTTTTAAAGGCCAGAAGTCTTACCCTTGGATTGTATTGGTCGACCATTACTCATCCAATAAGGTTTGGACAAGTGTTAAGGTAATTTTATATTATTATAAATTTATTTTTACCTTGAATTACCCTATTTATCTTTAACCGCGAAAAAAAATCAGAAGTTACTATTCACCTAAAATTATTTTCATCTTATTGAACCAATTTTTACCTAATGATAACAACCATGTATTCCATATTTTCAAAATTAAATTCACAAAAGCGGTAAAATTTCATTTAAATGAAAATGTCAGTTTTTTAACTACGAGTCATTATTTTCACTATTCATTAAAAATTGATGGTTTTCAGAAATAGACCAAATATTAAACCAATGATATATTTTATATTCTTTAATAAAAATATATGTCTATTTTACCAAATTCAAATTTTATAAGTTTCATTAGTTAATTTAATATTAATTCCCATTGTCAAAACAAAAAACATGTTTTTAAGAAATAATAACTATCAAGAGATTGACACTAGTTTTTGTCCAATATCAATGTGAAATTACTTCCAATGAACAAAATTGGATTAAATGGTAAAAATATAATCTAATTACACTTTAAAACAATTTAAAAATAAAAAATATCCATGTAAAGAAATTATATTAAAAGTCATTTTTGAATTAAAATGCAATAATTTTCAGTATTCATTAAAAATGAACGTTAGAAGAAAAATACCAAAAACATCCCCAAAGTAAATTTTGATGTCCCGATTCTAAAAAATAATTTTATTTTTTCAAATAAAACATATAAAAGTGATCAAAACTATTTTTAAATATGGTTTTTCATCTAGAGGTGGTAAATCTACCTTTTAATGAATATTACAGAATTTATTCTCAAAATTAGATTTTTTCACATTTTAAGCCTCTAACTACTGTTGGATAAATGAAAAAACATTTATCAAACATGTATAAAAATATTGTTGTTAGTTTTTTTAATTATCTCCATTACAATGGCTAGGCATTAACTACCATTTATAATAATAATATATTATTATTATTTTTCAGTATGACTCGTCATTGTGTGAAACATAAGACTTCAGAGAAACCCATTATTGCTTGTCAGGTATTTCCTTGAATATAACATCCCCTTTTAAAAATTAATATTTAATTCAAAAATATTAATATATATGGAAATATCATATTCATTATTTTCTTGGGATGTTAAAATATTCAAGTTCAGAATGGTTTTTCACAGAATAAATTTGGAATCTGAAGCAGGAATGCCCGAAGAGGGTTATATCTGTCTGAATCTACAACATGGAATGATAGGAATTGAAGTAGATCTGTTTGTTAGATTAAAGGAATATATTATTTTTGAGATAAATGGTGGTTGTATTAATACAACCACGCTCTTTATTACACACTTAAACTTGAATTATTACATAAAAATGAGCATAATACAACTCTGAGGATCAAGTTGTCAAGTGTCATGGGAAATTAAGAACATTAATTAATTAATTAAAAAATAAAAAACAACAACTACATTGAAAAAATCATTCACATTTCAAACTCATTCAATTGTACTTAACACAGAATGGGATAACCTGAGGGCATTCATAAGAAAGTGGTCCCTATAGAGCCCAGTAAAGGAGTAAAAAAGGCATACCATGATGATATAATACTTGTTAGACAATAGTAATATCAATGTATATTAAGAGAAACATTAACATAAAATCATGATATATAATTATTATCATGACATGTAAAATGTGGCAACAACATAAAACATTATTTTAGCATGATCCATGGCTCATTACACATGGATTTTCCTAAGTGAAGCTCATTGCACATGAATTATCACAAGTAAACCCTCATTACACATGTATTATAATGATTAAAACCTCATTACACATGGCATATCATGATAATAATCATTACCAAATTCATTTAAGCACTATCATGTCTTCGGATTCATAAACATTTCATTTCATGCATAAGTGTGTCACATAGATCATATAACACAGAATCATTCAACATCATATGTTATTCCATGATTAAGGAATACTGAATTCATATATATATATACCAATAATTAATTATATTACCATAAAGGTGAATACCCTTGATAGATAAATTCGTAAAGTATTCACTACATGATTACTTTGGCTTGAAAAAATTCAAATGCAATTTTTGAAGAATAATGTCATCATATAGGAATTCATAAGTTGGTTTATGAGTGCGCAATGGGAATCTCATAATATATACATAAAATGGAAAGTATGGGTATCATGTAACATAATATCTCAAAATATGAAATTTAATTTACAAGAATAATACGGAAGAAATGCTTGAATAGAAACAATAAAAGTTAAATCCCTTATCAAATTTCGGCACGGTTATGGGTGTACAAAGTAGGCATTAATGAAGAAGAAAGTGGTATCTAATCCTTAAAACATAATAAGGGATGTATGAGGGTGGTGATAAATCAAACCCCAACATTTTTAAATGATTGAATAAGGGTCTTACAATATAAAGAAACAATGATATAAGGTGAAAGGAATGAATCCCTTAGAAATATTCGGCATGGTAACATGTGCACATAAGGGTTCATACGAGGGAAAATGATTGTTAATGGGACTCTAAAAATTTATACATCAAATGGTAAGTATGTTGGATATTTAAAAACATATCCCAACATAGGAATAAATGAAATTAAAACACATTACATAAAAATAATGTATGATAAAAGAGTATGGTGGAAGATCCCTTAAATGAGTGTGTGACTTAAAATGATTGAGAAGGGGATTTATGAGAGATTGTGGAACCTTTGGAGGATTATATAGAGGGGAGGGAAGTGTAGAAATGATCCCTAGAGATTTTTATTGAAGATAAGTGGGAGAATGGTCTGGTTTATATATCAAATTAGAGGGAATTTATTAAGTATTTCAAAAAACAAAGGTTTTTTAATCTATTTAATTAAATATTAAAAACAAAAAACCATAAAATGGGTTTTTCTCTTTTTTTAAAATGGGATTGGAAAAAATTTCATTATAAGGAAAATTTCTAAAAAATAAAAAAATATTTCCTTTTATTTTGTGGAGTAGAGTCACATTCTCGAGGAAATGAATGTAAAACTTTAAAATATATTAATCATTTTTGGGGATTCACTCTAGCATTATAAAATAAATTAAACAAATATAAAATAATATTATTTTTCTTGGAAAACATATATAGGGCCGAGAATACCTATTATAGTGTTTATTACATAATTATGGGGTCATTATGATGTCATAAAACACATATTTGTTTATACAATATTTAATTTCTACCCCGAAATTTGATTCTCTCAGAAAATTATGAAAAATTCTCCGTTGGATAATTTTGACATCATGATTCCAAAAAATAACATTCATTTCATATAAATTTTTTTCTAAATTTGTAAATTTTCACATTTAATATGGAGTTTGACCGTTATTGGAAATTCACGAGGTTTGAATAAAATAGTTCTCAAACATAATAAAAATTGCATTTGTGTTCATAAAAATTCTACACTCATTTATTATTCAAAAAATCATTTTGATAATAAATTTTTATTAAAATATTAATTATTTCAAAAATTCATTAATTCCTTACAATAAATACTTTAAAAATACTCATTCTCTTTTATCATATAAAAAAGTAACACTTATCAAACTGATTACATAATCATTTACTAATAAGGAATAGATATAATTATCATTTATAATAATTTTTTTATAATATTATTAATAAAAACATTAGTTTTATATGATAATGTATATATTTTTACAAAAAATTAATTTTTCAAAAAATATTGATTTATCAAATTAATCATTTTATTTGAATGACTATTTATAAAAAGGTATTTAATAAATAAGAATTCAATATATAAAAATGGATTACACAATAAGTAACTAATGACTTACTAAATAACCCATTATAACACCTACATAAGTCCTAAGGGTATGGTTTGCGATGATGATATACTCTTAGGGTGGCTCAGATAACATCGCTCGGGTGGTAATATCTATTTAATTGAATTTATCCCATAACAAATTCTCTTAAATCTTAATGTGTTGATGTTCGAATAGGGAGTGTTCAAGAGAGAAGCCTAATGATTCTACCTTTTTATGAGCTCCAACAAATGAAATTCGTATGGCCTGAGTCTACTGGTTGAGGTCATCCTTTCTTTTGTCTTTGGAAAAATGATTCTTTTTTAAAATCAAAAATTTTTATCGGTATTATGATTAGTATTCAAAAGATATATTTCCAATTGTAATGATATTTAATGGTTATTTAAAACAAACAATAATAATAATAATAGTGAATAGGATTTCAATGATACATGAAAAGAAAGGGATTTTATTCATAAAATATTGTGTCGTTACAACATTCCCCCCTTAAAACATTTTTCCTTAAAATTTACATTTTACCACAAAAAACAAATTTGGATAACTCCACCTCATCACTTCCTCATGATCTCTTGTTGCCTCTTCCATCTTGTGGATTTCCACAACACCTTTATGAGGGTTATCCTCTTATTTTGTAGAACTTATTCTCTATGGTCTATGATCATCACCACATTCTCTTTATATGAGAGGTAATTCTTCAATGGTACCACCTCTGGATTGAGTGCATGCGATTGTTCAGGTATGTACATCCTCAAGATTGATACATGGAATACATCATGCACTTGAGAGTGGTTTTTTGGGAGTACTAGTTGATAAGCGACTTATCAGATGCAATCAATAATATAAAATTGGTCAATGTACATTGATATATGAGTTCAATTCTTATAAAATATCATAACTCTCTTCCATGGTGATATGTGGTGGAATATAATGTTTCCAACATTAAACTATAGGTCTCGTCGATGATTATCAATATAGCCCTTTTTTCCAATCTGAGCAACATTAATGTGCTGCTGTATGGTCTTAAAATTCTCCCCCATTTCTTCAAGCATTTCTAGAAATATATGTTTTTTCTCCCCAACATCATCGTAACATGTTAGTGTTCGAAACCTATTCCCATAAAAGGATTCATAAGATTTCAATTGGTTTCTTTAGTGGAATTTTTTTTAAGATAAGTCAACTAGAGGAAGAAGTTGATCCAATAATCCTTTTATGTCCATTGAGGATTGTCTACACATGTAATCAAGTGTTTGGATAGTCTACTCAGATTGTCCATCAGTTTGAGGATGATAAGCCGTACTAAATATAAGATCAGTATTTAGAGCATGTTGGAGACTCCTCCAGAACATAGAGGTGGATCTTGGATCTTGATCAAATACAATCTATAGTAGTACTCGACGTTGCCTTACCAATTATCTGATATATATCCATTCTATTTTCTCGAATGAGAAATACTTTTGAATTGTAATTAATTGTATAGTATTTGTATTACTACCCACAAAAACCTCGATAGAATTGTTTCTTTGGTATGCATATGGATCTCCAGTGACAATTTCCATGATGATGTTCAACAATTTTTATGTTGGTATGGGTAAGGGCTGCATCATCCCCTTGGACTTTTACCTCTCAGCATTCACTTTCTAACATACCAGGCACTATTATTTATACTCAATGATCTCCTTCTTCAGTTTATCCGACATATAATGCCCTTGGATATCTCAATATATCATTGTGTTTCCTGAGGGAATAAAGAAACTTTAACATTATGCATCATAAAAAAATATCATTCTTTAGCACATGATTAGATGGAACACATAGTCATGACCCAAATCTCAAAATTCCTTCTTCAGTAACATTGAACTATGAGGATTTCCCTTTTCTAATTTTTTCCAATTTCCTAATAATTCCCACATCATCATTTTGAGAATCCTTTAACCATTCAAAACGACATGGTTGAAAGATCATTTGAGAAAGGATAGAGGACATTACCTTCTTTATGATTCCCATTTCAATCTTCATCAAATCTATGAATATTGGAATATTTTCAATTCTAATCAATGATAGAATCGTTGGGACATTTCTAATTAGATAATTTTCCACATTGTTCATTTTCCTACGCTGGTGATGTATTGAGAATTAATTTTATTTTATCAGCTCTAACCATCTTCATTGATTCATATTCAAATTATTCTATTTGAATATATACATGAAGTTTTTGTGATCCATATATATTTAACACTTTCCCCCAAATTTCCATTGTCTCTAAATTTTCAATGTGAAGATCACTACAGCCAACTCCAGATCATGTGATGGATAGTTTTTCTCTTGAAAAATCATTTTCCATGAAGCGCCGATGATGAATTATTCATTTTTTATCATCCCACAATCCATTCCTATAATCAAAGCATCACTGAATAACATGAAAAATTCTATGCTTATGGGTAGTGTGAGAACGGGTGTGGTGATATTCCTCCTTTTTATCTCCATTAAGATCTCTTCACATTCATCATTCCATGAAATCATGACACCCTTCTGAGTTATCTTGGTATGAGGTTTTTACAGTAATGAGATATTTCACACAAATTGGGGTTAATATCCAACTAAATTATGGATGCTAGAGATATCTCTCATAGATGATGGCCTCATCCATCCCTCAATATCATTTGGCTTGGAGGGATCCACAGATATCCCATTACTTGTGATGATATGACCCGAGAATGATATGTCCTTGAACCAGAACTCATACATTACTTTTCATATAGATCATCCTTTTGCAATTTCTATAGAAAGGTGCATAGATTCTCCAAATGCACCTCCTTGGTTTTGATTTATATTAAAATATCATAAACAAATACTACCAAAAATTTGTCGAAGTAATCTGTAAGTACATTATTCAACATTTCCATGAATATTACTGGGGAATTAGAGAGTCTGAAAGGCATTACAATGAATTTATAAGGCTTGTACCGTGTACGAAATTTAGTCATAGGGATATCCTCCTTCATCACACTTACATGGTATTATCCTGAACGAAGATCCACCTTGGAGAAGAATTGTGCTCCACATAGTTGATCGAACAATTAGTAATTTTCAAGAAAAGGATACTTGTTCTTTATCATTATTTTTTAGGGATCATGATAATCAATGAAAATGTGCATTGACCCATATTTCTTCATGAAGTAGAAGACTATTCCACCCCTTGTGGAAGAGCAAGGGCCTATAAGCCCTTTAAATAGATTCCAATGTAGATGATTACTTGTCTCATAAAGTTCCACAATATCCATTCTATATTGAGCCTTGGATATTGTAAATTCCCCAGGTATAACATCAATTAGTAATTCAATAATGATTATAGGTGGAATACCAAACAATTCCCTGAGAAACACATAAGAAAATTCTGACACAACATACATGTCATCGAGTATGGTTCCATCGTTATAATCAATCATATGAGCATGATATTAATGCTCATAGGGTAGTAATATCCATGACTGAGATGATGGTTCTATATAATATTCATTATCATCCTTGAACTTGTCCAACATCTAGGGTCGATTATCCATATAATGACTAATTTCCCTCTCACGTAATTTAAGCTGGACATATATTGGGATAGCCAATCCATGCCAATAATTACATCAAATTACACCCAAGGGAGTATGACGAGGTTTAGTGAGATACTAAATCCAAAAATTGTGATAGGGGATGAGTAATATTATTGGGATGAAATAATTTCCTAATTTTTCATTCTCACCTACATCACTACGTTTTTTATTTATGGTGTTGTTTGGATTATTCTACTAAACCATTAGGACATAAAATAATTATTAGAAAGAGAATCAAAAAGTTAATTTAATATCCTTGAACTAATAACTAACTTACATGTCCCCACTTCATTGTCAGAAATTACATCAGTACTAGTGATTGAAAAAAGCTCACCCTTGCTTCCTTGGAGGTTGTTGGATGCCTTAGAAAACACTTGGCTTAGGGAATTTGTTTGTAATGTGTCATGGATAATTTTAGTTGTGCATGGAACAATGTGTTGAGGGTAGAATGGGTAATTACTCTCCTATATCGCGACATATGGTTTTTTTGTCGGAAATTAATGTCTAGGTGCCCATAAATTCTACACCTAAAGCTCTTCCTCGCCCCCTTCAGGCAATTTTTAGTGTGCTTCTTTCCGCACGTTTGGCAAGTGGGGTGCTACATTTTCTTAGAACCATTGGATTTATCCATCTGGCCTACATAATTTAAGTCCACTTCCCACTTCTTATCCCTGTGATACCCCTTAGATTCACCGGTCTCAATTTATACTTTGAGAACCCATCGTACAATCCCCTCACTGCAATCAATGTCCCGAATTTCTAGGGGTTTCGGTATGCTAGGTTATAGGTCACCAAAGAAGTGGTCAACCGTACATTCGTGGGTAACGACAAAGCTGAAGGCATATCTTGAAATCCTTGTGATGTAATCCATGTACTCTCTAAAGGACTTTTAATCTTTTTTTTCATTAGGTAATGTAAGTCACATTCCATCTTAATTCATAGGGTGTGAAAAAAATATTTATCAAAAATTTTTTTCTGGAAATCCATCCATTCCACTGCCAGTATATCTTCCTCAATATTCGTATTATTAAAAAATTTCCACAATTGATCCGCTTCAACATCCATTCAATTAGCTGCCAGGGGAACCTTCTCTTGTCCAGAATGTTGAGGGATTGAGATGTTCTTCTTAGTGTAGTTGATCCATTTTTCGGAAATTGAAGGATTAAATTATCTACATAATGAAGTTGGCCTTGGTTTCATGAATCTCTTAATTGTTGCTTGTTTTGAATTAAGGGGGTGTTGAATGTTCCTCTCAACCCATGGCTATATTCAAAACATGAGGTAACAGAGAGAGTATCAAGAAAATTTTTATGATTCCCACTCCCATCATATTGTATTTCTCCTTAAAATAGACATCACATTGCTCTTCGCATTAGTTTTTATCCCGAGTCCTCATATTACCATCCATTATATTGAATAAAATAGGTCAGCGAATTATTATTAAACACATAAATGGGAATACAATGAAATAAATGGATAACTTATAAATTAAATTTATTTCCATAATATATGAATTTATATGGTTCAATATTTTTTTTCAATGATCTCTTTCATAACATATATTATTAGGGGCATTTTATTTGTTCCCTTAATAATGGTTCGCACTATGATTATGAATTTACCAAAAAGTATCCCCTGTTTGTGTCTATCCATTACTGTATCAAGGAACACTATCATGTTCCACTTCTAGTTAGATTCTAGCTCTATGTGGTGTTTTGGGGTTTTACCCCTAGATATGTCTGTTCCAGAGCCACCCTTACATTTTTGTATCTATAATGGGATGCATTTTAATGATAAAAAACTTACACTATACTCAAAATAATTTTGGGATTTATTTTTTATAATTTTACAGATCCTTATAAATTTCACTAGGATTCTCTAATTTTAGTCCAATAAATAACTGAACATATCTTGTGATACCAACATTAACAACCCTGCTATTTATTACAATGTAAAACATGATATATTACATAATAATTATCTTAAAAATATTGAGGATCCAGAGATATAGGGACTTTTTATTTTAATATAGTCACATAACAACATAAAACATAAAATAGAACATATTTATTGAAAACATCATCTACATGACCAAATCATTCCATCGTACTTGACACATCATGGGATAACCTGAGAACAAACATAAGAAAGGGGTCAGATATAAAGTTGAGTAAGGGTGTAATCAAGGAAAAACATGAAGAATAAAATACATATAGGTAATATGAATATAAATTGTTAATAGTAGAAACATGAACATAATGGCATGATATATCATGATGATCATAAAATTGAAATGTGGAAACAATAAACATCATGATATTAGCATTATGCAAGGCTCATTACACATGGAATAACAAGAGTAAAAAAACATTGAAAATGAATTAGCTTGATTAATCCCTCATTTCACATGAATTATAATGAGTAAACACTCATTGAACAAGGAGTATCATGATACTAATCATAACATAATTCATTAATGTGCTATCAGGGTGAAACGTTCAAAAACATTTAATTTCATGCATAAGTCTGCCACATGGATCATATAACATGGAATCATTCAAAATCATAATTTATTCCATTATAAAGGAATGTGGAATAAATATATTTAAGTAAAATTAAATATGTATTTTTTCATGATTTTTAATGTCCTAGATATAGAAATGGGTATGGTATTCACTACATCATGCTTCTGGGTTGGAAAATCACAGTGCAATTTCAGCAGCATAACGAAATCATATAGGAATTAATAAGTTGGGTTGATGAGAGTGAAATGGGTATATCCTCATTTTTATATGAAATATAAATTAAAGGTATCATAGAACATAATATCCCAACTTAAGAAGTTGAATTATGTGCAATATATGCATGAAATGTCAAAATTTAAATAAGAAGAGAGAAACCCCTTATTTAATTTTGGCATGGTAATGGGTGTATATAGAAGGAATTAATAGGAGAAAAAGTTGTATATAATTATTAATAAATAAGGATATATGTATGAGGGAGGTTAAAAATAATACCCAAAGTTTTTAATTGAATGTAAAAGGGTATTAAAACATAATCAAACTTGCATAAATATCAAAAGGCATGGAATCCCTTATGAAATTTCTATATTGTAACAGCTACAGATAATGGTTCATAAGAGGTATAAATGAGAGTTAAAGGAGATATAATAATTTTTAATCAAATTTAATATAATTAGGTCATTTATTAACATATCCCAACACAGTAATACAATAAATTAAAAGGCATAACATGAAAATAAATCTGGATAAAAGTGGAGGGTGGAAGATCCCTTACTTGAGTGTGTGACTTCAAAAGCATGATGAGGGGCTTCTTGAGATCTTGGGGAACCATGTTAGTAGAATACATATTTTAGGGGATTTTAGATATTTTATAACTGGATTTTTAGAGAAGATAAGTTAGAGCTTCGATGGGTTTATATAAGAAATGAGAGAGGAATTCTTTAGTATTTCACAAACAAAGGTTTTGTAATCAATATAATTAAGTATTCAAAACCAAAAACTATCCCATGGTTTTTTCCAATGTTTTTTGAAAAAAGGGGAATGGAAATTTATATTTTATTGGTAAAATGGACATACATAATAAAATATTCCCAATGATTATGTGGAGGTGAGTCATAGTGTCAAAGAAATGAATTTAAAATTATAAAATATTTAAAACAATTTGGAGGAACCTCTAAGGATTTATAAAATATATAAAACAAATATAAAATCACATAATTTTATTGGGAAAACATATTTATTTTTTAGAATATCAATTATTGAATTTATTACATCATTTTTGTTCATTATGATTTCATAAAACATATATTTTATGTATACGATATTTAATTTATAACCAAAAATTCGATTGTCTCGGAAAATTATGAAACATTCACCATCTGATATTGTCGAAATCCTGATTAGAAAAATAAAATTAATTTGATCTAAATAACTTTATAAAAATTTTAATTTTCACTTTTAAATGGGAAAATGATATTTATTGAAAATTAACGTGTTTTGACAAAAATAGTTCTCAAACAATAATAAAAATTACATTGGAAATCATAAAAATTATATAATCATTTATTATTCATAAAATTAATTTGATAATAATATTTTATTAAGATATAAATTATTTTAAAAATTCGTTAATTCCTTAATATAAATTTTATAAATATAAACGTTATATTTTATAGTATAAAAAAGGTAATTCTTATCAAACAGATTACCTAACCCCTAATTGATTAATCACTTATATAATCATCAATAATAAAAATATTTTAATAATATTATCAAAAAAGCCTTATTTTTATATAATAATGTATATATTTGTCATAAGTAAGATTTTAACCTAAAAAATTAATTTATCAAATTCATCATTATTTTTAGAAACACTATTATTTTAAAAGTATTTATTGAATAAGTTATTTATTTATAAAAAAGGATTACATAATAAAAACTAATTAATTATTATATGAACCCTTGTAAAACCCGCATAAGATCTAAGGGTATGGTGTGTGATGGTGATAGACTCATAGGGCGGCTTAGATAATATCGCAAGGACTATAATCTCTATTAATATGAAAATCACCCGTAAGCGATTCCATGCAAGCTTGACATATTGAGGATCATCCTGGGCTTAGTGAAGAGAGAATCCAAATGTAACTGATGCCTTTACAATATCTGAAAAATGAGCTTCATAAGGCCTTGGTCTACTGGATGAGGCCATCGACTCCTTTTTTTATGGGTAAAGGATTCATTATTAAAACCATACATTTAAATTAGTCGTGTGATCACTTTTCAATGACTATATTGACAATAGTAATTATAATTAAATATTATTTTAACTCAGTAATAATAATAATAATAATAATGAAAGTAATAATAATAAATGCACATGTGTTTTCAATAAGTCAATAAATTTTCCAATTTTATTAAAAAATGATCAGTACATACAGGTGTTCATTCTTGAGAGGAAACTAATATACCATAAATGAACATGTCATTTTTCGAGCATTTCATGGTGGAATATACCTTATCATTCTTTGGATCATCTCACCTTGTGGTGGCCTACAGATTGATCAATGATATGGAAATGATATTTTTTTCCTTGCAATGATCAGAATATCAAAATGTAACCCATACCAATTATCATTTTAATGGTGAATCTGATTGATGGTGGTATACAGTTAGGAACACATAACAGAAAGAATATCTTCATTCCATGGTATGGGAGACATTAAAGGATATTTTCCTTTAGAAAAAATTTATCAATGGTCGTTAGACAATGAATGGAATATGAATTTATGGAATTGAGGTAAAAAGATGAATATTATATTATTGCATATGATAGAAACTTCAACAGATTGGATAGCTATGTATGAATTTTTTTTTCTTCAGTTATAAAGAAAATAATCGATTTTACTCAGAATTGAAACTTGTATTATGAATAATGTTTGTTTTCTGAGAATTTAAAATTTATGAAAATGTTTTTCATTTTGATAAAAAAAGATGAAATTGAGTTTTTTGACACATATTTTCCATTTGATTACTTTAATAAAAAGCATTCAAATTGGAATGATTTGGGTATGAAATAATTAATTCAATTTGGAGGTAAGATAATCTAATTCCCTTCATGTGAAAAGTGCTTCAAAAAAATTCAAGAGAATGTCTTCTAAATTTAGGGAATTTATATAGATTTGGAATGTTTTCAGACAAGGCTCATGATTGAATGGAATATTATTAGAATAATGACATGAATCTAGTGGTATTATTCTTTATCTATATAGAGTTGTGCCATTCTATTATTATGCGTCCAAAACTAGTAACTTAGGTAGGAAATTAGTAAGTATTGAAGAATAAGGGTGGTGGAAAATCATGTAAAACAACTTTAGCAGATGATGTTCCATAAATTGATTTTTTATCTATTACATTTTTTGATTTCAAAAAATATTCCAATGTGTTGCTTCATTCAGGGTCAAGACATTCATTCCAATCTATAAAATTTTTAGGTAAATTTAGAACTCCACCTAATTAAATAAATCCAATCATTATGGTGAAATCACTATGAATAAATATTAATGAAAAATTATAATGATCTACCATCATTATATGTGGAATGAATTTAGTTACAAACCTTGTTGGTTGTCCTTTAGTAGAGTTTGATGCTATATTGGGTATGGATTGGCTTTATGTTTACAATGCTATGATTGATTGTAGAGATAGAGATGTTTCTATATAGAAGGTGTCTCGGTTTATATACAGGAATGAACCCATACCATTAATTATATATCCAAAAGTCATGAAACAATTAAAATATTTAATTAAATGTTAGCTGTCACATATTTTTGAAAATAAAGGAATATTTTGGAAGAATTATGTGATAGTGGTATGAGCGTATATTGATATATTTTTTGATGACATTCTTGGCGTTCTACGTGACCGATGTGTTGATTTTATCATTTAATTAGTTCCTGATTATAAGAAAATTTCTAAAACCATTATATAATGTCTCCAATGGAACATTTATAGATTTGAATGATCATGTAGGAATTATTAGATAAATGCTTCATCCGACCAAGCACTTCCCCTTGTGGTGATATTATCATGTTTTTTAAAAATTAATATAGATCAATGTGAATTTTATTATATTATATGACCATGAATAAAATCAAAGGTATGAACAAGTATATGTTGCCTAATATTGATGATTACTTTGATCAACACTAGGGGACACCTTTTTTTCAAGGGTTGACATGAGGTCAGGGTATCATCAATTGAATGTAATGGAAGAAGGAAATCTGAACACTATTTTCCCTACTATATATGTGAATTATGAAATTGTTGTTATGATGTATGAGTTAACTAATTCACATTTTATATTCATGGATATTATGACAAGAATATATTATGAGTTCCTGGATAATTTTTTGGGTGAGTATATTGGTGATATTCATGTATATTCTAAATTTAATGAGGAAAATAAAATGCATCTATTGTCTTTTTTGGAATCCTTAATAGATAATAAACAATATGGAAATGGAAGTAGGTGTGAATTTTGGTTTAAACAACTTTATTTACTTGGTCACATTGTTTCTAAAGGGATCATAACTATAGATCCTTTTAAACCAACATTGTTTTAAAATAGACAAAACCCATAAATATAACCATGATTTATAGCTTCCTTGTTTGTATGGTTGTTACCTATGGTTTGTTTAAAAAAATTCACATTTATCTAGTCCACTAACTATGTTAACATGAAAAAAATTTATGTTTGAATTCAAATAAGAATAAAATGAATGATTTTAATATTTGAAAATAATATTTGGGAATGTTATAGTTCTGAACCTACCATATAGATATCATGAATTGTTTATATTCAATGTTTCTTCTTATATGGGAAATGGTTGTGTTCTAATACAAAATGATCTTGTATTTTCATATACATTATGTCAATTGAATCCTCATGAGTTAAATTACCCTACACATTATTTGGAAATAGTTTTTGATATTTTTACATTAAAAATTTTGAGGCATCATTTGATTTGAGTAAAATGTAAAATATATATTGATCATAAAATATTAATGTATATATTTACTCATAAAAAAATTGAACTTCATATGATTAATATGTTTGCATCTAATCATATATTATGATACCATAATTCATTACTATCGTAGAAAAAACATTGTGTCTGATGATTTGATTCAGAAAAATAATGTTATATTATACAAGATTCATTTAGAAGATTTTCCCTTGGTCAATGATTTTATGATTTGTTATTTAGAGGTTTCCAGAGCAAGAAATTCATCTTCTTTGTTTTGGGTGTTAGAGAAGTCCTCTCTCTACGAAATAATTATGAATGTTCAGAAGTAATATGTTATGTTACAAAAATTTTATAATTGGAAATGAAAATGAGTTTTTATGAATTTAATTTTGAAAGAGAATGTGACTATATATTTGGAATGTTAATTGGTGTTCCATTATAATTCTATATAAAGTTAAATCATATGTATGAATTACATTGTCATACATTTTCATTTCATCCTAGAAGAAAAAATATGTACATAGAACTTCAGGAGAATTAATGGTGGGATGGAATGAAAATAGATGTTTCAAATTTTACTGTGAAATAGATCGACTATCAATGGATTAAAATAGAGTTGATGTTTCAGATGGTTCTTCTTCAGACATCTGATGTTCAATAGTGGAAATGGGAAAATATATCCATATAATTCTTGTTGGGACTACCAAAGTATTCTCTAAGAAATAATGTGATTTGGGTTATTATTTATCTCCTGACTAATTATGTACATTTTCTCCCTATATGAGACCCTTATCTCCATATAAACATTCTCATTTTTATATAATGGTAATCGTATGGTTACAAGGAGAGCCTCTCTCTATGTAATTGATCATGATCTTACATTCACTTATATCTTTTGGAAAGGCCGTTAGATGAAATTGGAAACATAACTAAATTTCAACACAGCCTTTCATCCCCAATTTGATAGATATACCGAGTGAACAATTTAGACACTAGAGGATATTCGTCAACACTATTCAATGGATTATTAGGGATGTTGGGATAAGCATTTTTCGTTAGTTTTGTTTTCTTATAATATCAATTTTCATTCCAGTATATATATTGACTCTATTAAATAATTATATGGGAAGTAGTGTTGTTTTCTATAATGTTGAGATGAATTCCAGGAAAGGATATTAACGGAGATAGAATTAGTAGAAGACGTTTCTGAGAAAGTGACAAGATTCAGTGACAATGGGGTTATCTTAGAGAAGGATGAATATTTATTCAGATAACAGGATGAAAGGACTTTTATTGGAGGTAAGAGATCATGTTTTCCTTTAAATATCTAATTAAAAAAGTGTTATTAATTTTGGTAAGAAAGGAAAGATAAAATCATGATTCATCAGACCATTTAAAATCATTGAGAATGTTGAACCAGTTACCTAGCTAGTATCTTTACCTCTTATTTTATCTCAGTTTCACAATGTTTTTAATGTTACAATGTTGTGAAAGAATGTGTTAGATCAATCGCATGATATGTTCCTAGAATTAGTTTTTCTGTAAAATAATCATTATAATGATGGGGAAAATATTCAAATTATTTATCAAATAGAGTATTTCTTGAGGTATAAGGTTATTTACCAGGTTTTAGTTTTTGGGAGAAACAACATTGTTGATGAAGAAATAGGGGAATCTAAAAATTCTATGAGGGAAATGTATCTTCATATGTCAAATAAGTAAATAAAAATTATTGGGATGTAGTATCTAGAAGGCGTAGAGAATGAAATAACTCATGTACTTATAAATTATCTTTTTTCTTTCTGAAATTAAAGAGTCAAATTCAATATAAATTTATAATGAAAAAATAATAATTTATAGAAATTAAAAAATTTATTCTGATGAAATACTTACTTGACCTTAGGAATAGTAACATGACCATTTTGAATATTAATTTCGACAAAATAATAATAAACTCAATTAAAAAGGTATAAATTATATTTATTCTACTTATAATTGAAAATATAATATATTTATATAAAAAAAGTTAAATAATTTTTCTGAAAAATATGAATTATGTATTTTTATTTTTGTAATTTTTAAATATTTATTTTCAATTTTGTAATTATTATATTAATATTACCAAAAATAATTTTTGATTAAATAGATTCATAAATTAATATATTGTTTTTTTATGGTTGTAATATATATTTTTGTGACCTAGATTAATTTTTTATGTTGTAATAAAATTAGATATAGTTTTAAAACTTTTATTTTGAAGATAAATTATTATTTTATTTAAAATTAAATTTAACATATAAAAAACATTATTTTCAGAAAATGGAGTTCATTTTTGACTACTACATGTCTAAAAATTCTTATGGATTATTTTTGATATTTTTCAAAAATACATGAATATGTTGTGAATAGTAAAATACAATAATTTACAAAATTAGATAAATAAAATAATTATTGAGTCATGGATGATGTTCTTGTCAGGCAAGAACCCTTAGGTAGAATTCAAAGGAAATAATTATTTTATATTGTCAAAATATCAAGCATTATTGCGTATTTTTATTAAAATAATAAAATAAGGGAAAACCCTCCTCTCCTACAATATAATACCCACCCCTCCTCCTCTTATCCTCACACCGTTCAAGATTTCGCTATTTTCCAAATTCTATCCATTCCAATTATTAAGCCTCTTGCACACATACCTCTCGTTTTGGTCACAACAAAAGGCCAATACCAAATATATTAAAGAGGTTCTCAAGAGGTATAACTTGAGAGGCCAAAATCCCTTTTTGATATCTTTTATTTCCATTTCAATTATATTAATTTTATTATTATCTCTTCACATATTATTATCCAAGAGTTATAAAAACACAAATATCATATATATATATTTTAATGATATCATTATTAAAGAAAATATATGATTATAATTCCTCTCCTCTCCCTTTTATTCTTAAAATAAAAACATCGATCTTGATGTGTCAAATTAGCAACATTGTGGAAAAAGTGTTTTCAATTTCCATTACATCCTTCAGGTCTGGTCATAAATCCATTTTAATAGTTGTAAATATATTTAAATTTTATTATATATCCACCATTATTATCTATAATAAAAATATATTCATATTATTGATCAATATAAAGAATCTAATTTGTGATAATTTATGAACTACCAAAATTATCTAAATGAATATCGTTTTTAATTTATCTATTGAATCTTGGTAATATTTGAAAAATTATATATAGTACAATTTATTTATTTGAAAAAATTAAAATACAATTTAATACATCTTCTCTATTTTCTCTTCCATTTGATAATAATGTTTATTACAAAGTGACCATGGATATATGGTAGAGAACATGCCTAAAATAAGGGAAACAACAACATATTTTTAATAAAATGTTTTAAATATTTTATAAGTGTTAATATATTGTATTATAAATTTTAATATTATTCTATTATATATTAATAACACTATTTTAACAATTATATAGGTGTTTTGGACATGTTTAAAGGTAGAAAACCTTTGTTAAGGAAATTCTTAACCTAATTAACATTCATTGGGTTAACATTCCAATTCAATGATTTTGTCCTGATATGATTATTTGTAAAATGAAATTTTTAAAATTCTTTTTCATTATGAGGATTTAAATTAAATTTACATATTTTTTTCATTTGATTAATTATTACTTCAATAATATGACATTTATAAGGGACGTTCATTTTAAAATATTATAAAAGTTCCCTTTTCGAAAATTCTAAAAAACTATACATTTTTAAATCTAAAGAGTATTTTACTATAAATTAAAGGTGTTTTATTACTATAATGATTCCTTTATAAGACATTATATTTACACATAAGTAATGGATTTTCATTATTATGTGAAAATATTTTCTATTTTAAAAGTGACTTTTTTATAGAAGGGGTATTTTGAAATAATAATGTTTTTTTCTCAACGGTTTAAATGATTGTTCTAGTGTTTTATTTGATGACATGTTCATTAGGAATTATATATATTGTTTTGGGTGCATTATATATCAATATATGATAGGTGGGACCTATTATTACTCTCGGATGTTGTTGGTACTCTAAATATGGATTCATACCAAATGGTTATACCATGTGAAAGGGTGAATGTAAGAGTGATATGGTAAATATTTTCTTGAGAATCTTCATTATGTTTCTATGAATTTCAATTAGTATTTTTGAAATTGGTTTTATTAGTTTTTATTTAATCACTTGAGCAATAAATTATGTCATTGTATCCCTTAATGGGTATTTTGGGCTCATCCAATGTTATTAAATGCTTTCCATTTATTGTAAGGATGTGTAAGAGAAAGAAGTGGTTCATGTTAAATGCTATGAATATTTTTAAAATAAATAATGTTTTATTTTAAAAAATTATTTTTTGAATAAATAAATACTATTTTTTAATTCCCACTTGGTACAGATATGGGATGTTATGTAGGTATTATGTCATAATTATGTAATTATCTAAACCTAAAAGGATCATAAATGTGAAGAAATTAAATTTTTTAGAAAATGTATTGATTATCAACTGTTTTATCAGCGGTTACTTATAAATAATCCCTATCAGAGAAAATATTTTGGAAATTATAATGTAAAACGGAAGTGAAAACATTAAATGGATCTTAGAAAACATTTTCAACCTTAACGTAAAAGACAATGTTTCTTCTAACTTCTTAAATACATTCTCTAAAATGGTTAAGTGAAAATTATTTAAAAACAATCAAATTTACAATGAATTTTCAAAGATAGGTCCTTGATAATTATGAATTAATATATTTTCAAAATATTGATAGGAGGACAAATCATATAAATGTTAATAGAAGACCCCCCTTTATTGTGAAAAAATACAATTGATCAAAACACACATTTTAATAAGGGAATACTAATATAATTTGTGTTAAAATTAGTCTTTGAATATATGATTACAAAATATAATATATAAAAATATTATGGTTGGAGAACCTAAACATGGAAAAGTAATTTTCATGTTGAATCATTATAACACAAAGAATTTAGATTTGAGTTGTAAATATCTGTTATGGGAAAAATACTCTAGGGGGAATCAAATATTAGAAATGGGATATATATATACTAAAAATATAAAAAATGATATAATAACAACTACTAAATCCATTGGTATGGATGCTCCCAAATTATATTAAATATGTTCATGTTCACGATCATAACTAAATAAACGTAAATTGACACACCAAAAAATATTAAAATAACAGTAACACTTAAGATAGATGACGTTTGAAAAAAAGAATATAATTTGTATTAGTTTACCACATGAAATTAAAAAATTTATATGATGTAGATAATTTTGTGTGTAGGTAATACACCGTTATAAGTAAAACATCATTTATGACATAACATTTTCTGATGGAATTTATGTTTGTGAAAATTAACCCTTGCGACATGAGTAACATTTTAATCAATACACAATAGAAGATATTTTTTGTAAATTTAATGAAAAATTATATTTTTAAAATATAATTAATGATATTATAACATAAATAATCATTATATATAGGAAATGAATGAAATTACATGCATAGTAAACAATATGTCTTAGGGGGTGGAATTTGAGATGAAAACCCCTACCTTATATTCCTAATTACATGATCATGTTGTATCATCCAGAAAAATGAAAATAACTATATTTAGAACTTATATAATAAATAAAATATTTAATTACTACCAATTTATTATTATTTTGTTACCATATATTACAAATATATATACTGATCACATATTAGTTTCATTATCAGTTGATAGGACATATAATGTTTTTTGTACAAAAATCACATAGATGTGATGGATTCTCAGTATGTTCTTTCATGATCATTAATAAAAATATATTAATATGGAATTTTAAATTTTTTTCAATTCTTATTTGGGTCTCAATTTTATTAGGTGAAACACGTAAACAAAACTTCTATAAATATTAATCATGAAGAACTAGTTCTTGACGTGTTTAAAAATTTAATGGTTATATATTTATAAGTATTTCAAATACATAAAAAATATTTCATGAATACATAACATTTAATATATTATTCACATTAACCATAAATAACAATTATTTTATCTCTTATTCCAAATTATGACATACTCATTATAAAATATATAAATATATGGTAAAAATGATGAAAAGGGAAACATATCATTATGTCTTCATGACTAGGTAAATAATATAAGATTATTATTGTATGAAATATTCAAAATCCAAAAATTCATTATTTCTATATATCCACATAAAAATCATTCATAGAAAAATTGGTCATTTCTTGTAATGGAAGATGAAATTATTTATATATATGGATGTGGTAGTTTGATAAGGGAGAAATTAACGATCTCACATCTCAATGAATGAATGGAATAATGTTTTATAAAAAATTATAATTAAAAAATATATGAAATTTAACATATATTTATCAATAAAATCTATCATCGATACCATCATTCATATGAGGTGATGAAAAATAAACAACATAACTTTGTGGAGACGGTTATTAGTGCACTTGCACAGTCGATGTAATCTTTTTTTTATTAGTGGATGAAAGGGATTTGATATTTATTATAAAATTAATATAGTAAAATTTATTTATAATCATTATAATGAATTAATTTTTTTTAATATATATATATATATATATATATATAATTTTAGAATATTAAAAACCATGAAATAAACACTAAGAAAAACTAGAGACTTCGATCATGTACTAGAATTACCAATTGTAATTCGTCTATTGAATGGATTTTTTATGATTCATTAGAGTGACTAGATTCTTTTAAATGTGTTATAGAGATCATAGAGGTGAATTTTAGATTTTCCTAAATATAAATTGAAATATAATATTTGAATTGAAGTGGTTCAACATTATGATTATGAAGAGTGAATTGGTGGGTATTTTCAAATGTTACCCTTGAATTTTAAATAATGTAACATCATTATTCAATGATTAATACTGATAATGAAATAAAATATGTGTAGGGTGAAGTGATTCTGGATCACAATTATCCCCCACCAATCATTTTGGAGGCATCATGGTGTGTTTTAGGGAATTAGTCTTTATGTTTTTATATTTTTTCCAAATAAACATCTACCCTAGTAATTAATTTTCAACCATATTAATTTATTTTAATGAAAAATAATAAAATGTTCCTTATCAAATTATTTTATATTAATTGTTATAAATTTTAAAATATTTTTTCATATAACATTTATATATGTGTAACAAATTAATATCTAAATAAATCTACATAATCACATAAAAATAGTTTTTTGACATTATATGTTATTAATATTTGAAATTATGTATATATAGTAAAATTATCATGGTTACTATTTTACATTTAATTTATTGGTTTACTCTAAAACAATAATATTAATGCAGCATTAATGTTATGAAAAATTTAATCTAACCATGAAACCCCTTGATAAAATGATACACCCAAAAACCATTTTCAATAAAATATGATATTAATTTAGATACTAATTTCAGAATAATGATATATTGAAAATAATATACCAATTGACCTGATGTTATAAATCAAAGACATATTTTATTATATTAACTTTTTTTATAATTTTATAGTACTATTTAATAATGATAAATCATAATTATTAAATTTTTTTCCAAAAAAAATATATTCAGACTAACAATCTATCATTATAGTAAAACAAATAATATTAATGTAAAAATATTATACTAAATCCAAAAAATATTCTCATATTGTAAAATCAAAATTTTTTATTTTATATATTCAATTATTGAATAATATCATAAAATTTAATGAATAATATTTTTTTATTACAAATTGAAAATTTCATATATTTACTACTATTATTATTAGTTTATATCTTTTAAAAACTATATTTGTGTAAATAGATTATTAGTATATAAAATAATTTATCTTAATTAATTATATTATTCAGGAAATAAAAATTAATATCCCATAAAAATGAAATTTTTAGAAAAATAGCATTCTAAACAATAAACGATATTATTATTCATTTTAGATTAATAATTTAAATTCATTGATTTTTAATTTAGAAATTATATTAAATATAAATTTATTTCATAATGCATATAATCATATTTTTTACCACTAATTTAATATATGAGATTTAATATTCATACATTAATATTTATTTTAAATCTAAATATATTGTGGTTTTGTTTATGTTTTTTTTTCAGAAGAGAAAGATTTTGAACATATTAACTTATTTATAGGTAATATTACATTAAAATCCTTGTCTATTACATTCACCATATTAAACAAATTGAACCCAAGAAATTATAAGTATTACCTCTAAATAATATCTAATGTTATACTTATGGTTTACATATCATGATTTATGGACATTTTTATTATATGAAAGTCATGAATCTCACATAAATGAATATCTCTATATTGAGATTCTTTCCAAAAATTTGAGAAGAATACATCTCATGGATAGGTGATAAAATCTATTTTATTTTTCCACTAGTAAATATTCACAAATATAGTGAACGATTTTCAATTTATGGTAGGAAACATGATTCCATTTTATTATCATTAAAATTATATAGATGAAAATTCATGTCACTAACATCGCGATCTCACCTACCGTACATTATCAATTTGGAGGAATCTTGGAAAAAATTGGTTATTACAATGAAGTAATCATAAAATGATGCTATATATGTTAAAGATAATTAATATCAACATTTTTACCACTGATGAATGTTTCTAGAGTAGGAACATCCTCATTACTAGCACAAACCATTTCCAGTATATCCCTTGCATTTATCACTAATCTCAAATGATATCAACCAAAAAATTATCCTTTTTGTTCAAATGGTTGTTTATAAACCTTCTCCATGGATACCTATGTTTCAAAGATTGGATGGGGTTTTATTTCCCTCTATTTCCACTCAGGTTGAAACAATAGAAGCATAATAAGGGAATTCTGAGGCCTGAAAATTTTTACACCCATGCTACATGTGTGCTCATTTTTTGGGGCATTAATCTTATTACACAAAATTCCCTGAGCATAAATATCATAGGCATGACTTCCCATTTTTAAAATCACATTCAAATATTTGTTTCTTAGATTTTTTTATGGGGTTTTTATTTTGTCTCCACCATTACATGGTTAATTTTACTTATCTATCCAAAATAGGTTATCTATGCGGTGTTGGAGCACCTCAAAATGATAACGAAGTTTATATGTTATTTTAATCACTTATAAAAAAAATTAAAATATCTATATAGAATCCTATATTTATATTCTATGACTAAAAAAATTTTATACACATTAATAATTCTATCTGTAATATGTCCTTGATTCAGTGAATATGCGGTTTATCAAGAAAATAATTCATCAATTAATTGAATAAAAATAATTATATATTTTAAAAGTTCACAAATTCTCATATTTCCATAAAAATTATCTTGTAATATTATAATAATCTTACTAAAAATATCCTTTGATGATAAAACAAAAGGGTAGTGGATTTATTGTTATTGAAAACATCATGGTTATATTATGGTAGCTATAAAGAGAACTATATAAGGAAGATACGTCTATCTGAATAGATTATATGTGAACCTTATCTTGATTTTCATGAGAAAATTTATGTATTATGAGTAGAATAAGAATTACCTTGTTTCCATTATCATTTAGAATAAATAATTCAATATTCCTTTCATGTTTAAAACTTTATTAGATCATTTTTATCGTAGTTCAGAATATATAATACATAGCTCAACCAATATCTTCATTGTTATATCTTATATTAAACTGTGATGGCTGATAAAATTATTATTAACCATATCTATAAAATAAAAACCCCAAATTACTGTGAAAAATATTAAAATAATGTAAACTAAAAAATTAATGAAACAAATGTTGAAAAAATAAAACTCAAATCCGTCAAAATACATATTAATTATTATATATTTAAACTTATGAATCTCTAAATTTAATTAAATTCTATGAACGTTCACATTAATATTTGGTTTTACAACTCCATAATAAAAAAAATGTTTATAATGGTTAATAAATGTATTTTATTAGGACAAACAATATCACCTAGGGAACCCTAGTTGGGGGTGCAGTATGGCGTCTATGTCAGGAATTATGTAATTGTTGAGTTAATACCCAACAATCCAACATCAATTTTATTACTCATATTAAATAATCTTCTATAATGAAATACAATTTTAATTAACTAAAATTTATTTAATTTATTGGAATACCACATACTCTAGGAATTACCAAAATATTGGTATTTCATCCAATACATTTACATATTCTTTGAGTTTTCAATATTGATCCAATTTCATAGTCCACCAATAAAATGGGGATTATTTCCATAACATTACATTTTATATTTTTGAAATTGGTTATATACTGTGATCAACCTTTACATAATGACCCTTAAATTATTCTGATAAAAATAAAAATCAATTACATTATTTAAAACATGCTCTTATTCCAAATATGATGTTTGGATCTATTCCCTTGAGTATGACCCCATAAATACAAAATTTTTATAGTATATTTGATTTGATGTATTAATTAATTTATAAAACTATCCCATTAATTTTTTGACATAAATTAAATATTTATTTATGTACATTCTAATTATCATTTATATTTAGGGAATTAAAAAATTTTGAAAATGAGAAAAAAAAAGAAAACTCGTGTCTTTAATAACTAGTGGATAATTTTCCCCTTATATAGGAAAAAACATAATCCATATTAAGTCTTCAACATATCACAAAAAATATATTTATATAGGATAACATATTAGATATACATATGTTGGATAGAATTATATTTCCCCAACAAATCTAATTTGTTTTTATATTTTCTTTATTATGAAAATACTTTTTTATTTAATAAATCATTATCTTAAGTGTTTCATAATTTTATTTCTATTAATTTATTAGGATTTTAATCATATATTATTGAACAATTTATAATTGAATTAATCTAATTAGAATATAAAGAAAATAATTTTGTAGATGCTGAAATATAGTTTTCTATGAATAATATTTTATCCTTATTATCAGTTATATCATATTCATATAATAAATCCCCTATTTAAATTTTTTTATTTACATTTTAATCTTGATTATGCGTTATTGTATTTTTCCTATGCGATTTTGCTTCTGGAACTGTTGGATGAAGATTAACATACTATGTTTAAAAAGTATCTTATAATTATTTCTTTATCAGAAGGAAATGTCAGACATAAATTCTATGAATCCTTTTAGGTTATGATGTGGATATTTATAAATGAATTTTAGTATATATTTCAATGAAATAAATAAAATAAATTTGTATTACTATAATAATATAATATATTTTGAGATGATATAATCCTTTGAGAACCATAAATCCATAATATTTATCTTACAAAATGAGAATTCAATGATCTAAAAGTCTTTATCAATAAAATATTCTCTATAATTCATAAGGAAATTATTCAAGAATAATATATTAGGAAAATCATGTTATATTATTCTTTATTATGATTATAATCTTTCATTTTTTAATATATATTGTAAAGTCATATAATAGTTTTTCCCCAGAATAAGGTGTTTTCCAAATAAGGAATGGTAAATTAGGAAAAATTATCTTCCTTATAAAAATGTAATGATTTTATGAATAATGTATATTAAATAATTTCCACCTATATTTCATATATATTTTGGAAATAATGATACATGTCATTAATAATCTATCACTTCATATATTTAAAAGGATTATATGCTCATCCAATGGGATTTTCATGTGTTCCTAAGTTCTTATATAGATGTGGATGGAGTATAATGAACATATAAAAGGAATTATATTTTCACTATATAGGAAAAATTATAAAATACGTGTAGGTTCACTATAGTTTTAGTGCTTACAATAGTATTTTTTAATGAACATCTATATCTGATCAAAAAATATTCTAATATTCTCTAGATATCCAAAAACTTCTTGTAGATTATGCTTGAAACTGAATGATGCACTATTTTTTCAACATATTTTTTCATCTCAATTTATACATTCACTCATTGTAAGAAATCTATCTATTTAGATATTTCCATTAATTTATGGTCTTGATATAATTATTTTGGGATTTTATAACATGTAATATAAGCTTTCACTTGACTAGGATGACTAAAAAAGATATGATTTTGTAAAAATCACCAAACTCATGCAGTAGAGTGTTGTTGAAGTAGTCTAGGGGATATATGTTCCCCAAACAACTATAAATATATTATTTTTGGTCTTTTTATTTCATTATTTTTTTCAATTAATTTTTTATCAAAACAATTTCACCGTTACTCCAAAAATAAGTTGGCATTTAATATAAATGAAATATCAAGAACTAAATTAAACACCTCTTGATTCTTAGAAATGTCATTATATAACAAATTATTTATATCATAGGTATTGATAGTTTAGTACTCGTGTTAAAAATCATAATATTCCAATTAACTCTTAGTTGTTTTACTAGTAATATAGAATGAATTTATATAGTACATGATATGTATATTAATGGTGATAAATATGGTTTCTTTAAGGAATAAATGATAATTAATTTGATGAACAATGCATTAATGGTTTATCTGAAATATGTGATGCCTTATGAAACTACTAATACAAAATATAAAACATTTAATGGGGATTCTAATTAATTATATGATTTGTACATTAAAATAATGAATGCTATTATATGTGTACTGGGTATCAATGAGTTCAATTTATTCTAAATGTTTCATAAAACTCATAAAAATTGAGTGTTATGTTACTATCTTGTAATGGAATTATCAATATGACAGATCAAATATTTAATAATGTAAAATATAATTTTGATACTTTCATATTTATTCATGAATAATGAATCACCAAAATAATTTTAAGACACAGCCAGTTTATAAATAAATTGCATTAGGAACACCAATTATGATTCTAGATCAGGGATTAGTGGTTCTAAAAATTATTTAACTATATATAATGGAATCTGGCCTACTAGTATACATCTTGTAGAGCTCAATAATTTTAAAATTTAAGTTCTCATTAGTTCTCTTAGGATGTACAATTTTGAAATGGATGTCGAAGTAAAAGTTATTAACATGGTTAATAAGGAAATGTTTTACTGGTGGTGTATACTTCTAAATAATAGAAACCATAAATATATCAAATTCCATGAATAATATTGAGAATAATATACCTCTAATTATTTATGGTCAATAGATGAACACGAATAGTTTTAAAAAATGTTCATGATGTTCAATAACAAGAAATAGATTTCATAAAACCATTCAATAATTTCATTTTTCATTTAAGAAATTATAAGTATTTTAATTAAAATATGTGTACGAAACTCAAGAACATCATTAGATAATAACCACAATAACAATAAAAAAACAAGTCTGATAAAAATCATTCAATAAGGTTATATATAATAATTAATCAATTAAAAAATAAAATGAACAAGGAGATAATTTAGGGATTCTATATATAATAAATTCTCATATTAAAAAGATAAAAATTATATTCAAAAGTATAATATGAACTTTGTGGAACCTTAATTATGATGTACATTCTTGATATACTTCATAGAATGAATCTGAGATATAAAAGGAATAATTTTCTAATTAATAACTAATTTAATATTGTAATATGATTGAAATAATATATGAATTCCTGAAATTGGAATATATATCACTAAAATGATATTACAATGATGGTCTTAATGAAAATCATTATATAAATTAACACTTTTTTTTGGAAAACCATATTCCAATACTCCCTTGTTCTCTATAAAGACCATAGAAACAAAAATTAGAGAAACAAAAATTATGTTCAAGATCTAAATTACATTGACTGTATTTTTACAAAGTTTATGGATTATCTAAATACAACCATGTTAAAAAACAACCCAGACGATAGAAACAATGTATTAGAATAAAGGGTGAATAATATAATAATTATAAAAATTATTTTACACCAAGATCTAAATAAAATATTTATATAATTACATACATTCTATGTTGACTAAATAACTATTTAGAAAAAGATTATTGTCCATGAAATCTGAAAATATGCGTATAAAATAAATTTTCTATTTCTAAAAAAGTATCAAATCATAATATTAATTTTCAAAATTGAAAAAAAAAATTGGGTTCTAAAATCCATCGAAAATTTAATTTCTAGGCCCAACCTTTTTTGTAACCCAAATAACCTTATTTTCTTATATTTCTTTATAATAAAAAAATTATACATGAAAAGTATTATATAAAGGTTTGTGGATAGTAATTTTAAACAACATTAGAGTAGAGATTTCTCAATCTTATCTTCAATATTTAGTGTTGACAGAGGCATTTTCACATTTGTGGAATCAATCAATGAAAAATAATTCAAATTCGATCTACAAGACATACTTAGAAAAAAATCATAAGAAATTATAATTTATAAGGGTTGATTAAATCACAAGATGATAAGTAATTATCAACATTGTGATGAATGTGATTAAATTTATTTTTTGAATATTTTATTCTTTTATTTTAAAAAATATACTTCATAATTATGAGAAACTATAAGCTTAAGATTTCATTACATTATATATATGTTCATTTTGTGAAAAATTCAATTTTTTAAAATTGATTTTATGAATCTTACATATGTAATAGAATGCATGTGCATTCAAATTTTTACCTCTTAAGATGATAAATTTAATGAATCTATAGAAAATAAAGATGTTAACCCTGTTTTTTCTAACTCAATTGATGATGATCTAAAAAATAGTCAAAATAATTCTTACCAGAATAGAACTATAAGAGAGAATAATAAATTGTGATACATATAGATCATAGAAACCATTAAAATTTCATGATACCCTCCCTCTAAGGATTCCACCCCTACGATGGAAATGGGTAAAGAGAAATAATGAACCCCAAGTACTGCCTCCAGTAGTCTCGGGGGTGGTGACCAGTACAAAGGGTATAACATTCTCACAAAAAGAGAGGAATTAAAATTCTATGGTTACCAAGAGAAAGATATAAGATATATAAACCTTGAAATACCTCTAATAAATTTGTATAATAAAACGAAAAATACAATCCCACATACTTTTTTTAAACAAACTGCTACAAATACAATAAAATTTATAAGGTAAATTTCAAAAGTAAAAGTTAGGTAAGGACACAAAAACTATCCAAATGTGAGATATTGTAATTCCGAGAACTGTCTAAGTAGTCTTAATAGAAACCTGAAAGTAGTGTTATTACATAGGGTGAGCATAAAATTATACTCAACATGACAAACCAATGTCTCCCATGCACAAGTGGGAGAAGCATACTAATTCCCCTCTTAGAAAAAGAAGAAACCAACAGAACCAAACATGGAATACTAGCCATCCCAAACTCACCATGGAACAGTCACCAAATATCTCTTGTCAATTATTGTAATATAATAATCACATCATTGGTTTAGGTGCCCCCTACCCACATCACACTGGTTAGATGCTCATACCCTAACAGAATATGTTTTAGAACATCTACACTCTTCCACAAGCCCCATGTCACAAACCATCTATACACACCTATACCTCAAATATAGTCCTATAACTTCAGAAAATGAATCTCACCACATCACGCTCATAGATACATGGGATACAACCATAACACAACTATCCCACTTACACCCAGGCCACAACCATACCACATCCCAACCGTAAACACCTAGGGGACCACCATACCTCATTCTAATGAAATATAGGAAAGAACACAATATATCATCCCGTAAAACCTTGGAAATCACACCTCACCTTCAGACATTTATCCTTCACAAATAAAACATGAAATTCATAAAGTTTATTGGGATACAAATGAAAATAAGAATCTCATTAAAGAGAGTGTAACCAACCATCCATCATCCAACCAGGATATTGTGATAAGTCAACTTCCCCTATGTCGATGGGGGGTTTTAACACATAGTTCTATTCTAAGATGAGATGTATATATAAATCACTATAAATTACAATAGATACATATATTTTACCAAAAAATCAAGCCCATACTATGGATTCATAAAAATTTATATTCATCCCACGAATTCTATACTTTGGTTCCACGCCTTAAAATACACAGACAACATAGCAAGCCATAAACACATTTCTTGTTTCCCATCGAATTCCGTTTATCCCTTTCTATTCATTATTAAACCAATCATTTATCAAATCAATCACTACCAGGAAACCTCAAAAACATTTCATAACATGAAACAAAATGAAAGTCATCTCAGGAAGAAAAAAATCCAATAAAACTAAAGTATCTTCATATTCATCTACATTTGGTGCTCACTCCTGAAAAATAAATCTCCAGACAAAATGATTTATATCTATATTCTACTTGTGGAGAAACTATCAAGAATCCACCAATATCAACAACTACTATATTTTTTCTATCTCATCCCAATCAAGTGACATCCTAATCAAACCAAACCCCAAAAAAACCCCATATTGTCACACATCACCACTCAATGGTCCTACAACGTTTCTACAACACAAAGGGTCACCCAAACCACAATCAATCAATCTCTCTACTTAAGATTCCATTACATGTTCAAGTAGATGTATCGTCAAAAAGTACATACATTCTACCACCCAAATCAACCGACAAGTGAAAAGGATACAAGTTCATGACCAATATATCTCAAACACATAATCAATGCAATCCCAGAAAACACATCACCACACCTAAAAAAGCATAACAAAATTCCAGATTATGAAAATCATTCCATAATAAATTCCTCTTATTAATTCACGGGATTATCACTGAAATCGTATAATCATAAGGAATCCATTTATTATAAATATGTATTTAAATAACTAATTTTTATTTTCAATTGATTGAAAAGAACTATCCATCATGAAACATTTTTAGTTTTCAAGAAAGGACCGTAAAATTCAATGATTTTAAAAAGTGCATTTAGGTCATATAGTCACATCATCATAAACAAGATTAAGGTTGTAAAAAGAATGTGAACACACTCCACATCCAATTTCAATTAAATTATCCATTTCATTATCATTAATAATGAGGTAACATATGTGATCCATATGAAACAAAATTAGTTCCCCCAAACATGATAAAAATCATAAAGGAATGAAGGGGAAGCCCTTCTTCAAAGAATCTCTTCAGTTCATCTGGGAATCACAGTAGGAAGAAGAAATCCCTCAAGTGAAAATTGCAGCCCTAATAAGGCAGATAATGTTGTTACATACCAAAGGATCATCAATACTATTCCCAAACACTCTTCCCAAGCATACCTTAATTGCATCAATGAATTCTAGAGGGAGAATAAGAGTTAAAAGATGAAATAGAGGGTAAAACATACCACGGTATGATATGGGGTTGCCTTTAGAACAACCACCAAATTCCATTGACCAAGGATAGAGGAGTGGGACTCAATGGTTTCCTTAGGGAACCTACAGTTCATCTATATTGAGATGAAAAAAGAGAAAATGGATGAATGAAATAGTATTTAACTGAATGATTTTTTTTAAAAAAAATGGGTTGGGGGATTACATAATGTGTAATCCCATCTGAGGTCATGAAACACCTTATGGTCCACATCTTCGTAAAAAACCCATCACATCTTCAATTATTTTATATTTAAGACAACTAATCTCCTCACTCTATTAACCCTTCTAGAGTGACCGTTAACCCATGACTCATGTCGTGTAACCTCATTATATAGTGTGTAATTTTCAAATTTCCAGCCTTTATCACCCGAAACTCTCCAAATTACCTTAGAAAATTTCTATCCTCCAAAACTCATAATGTAATAGACCATGAGAATACAATCCATTAAATTAAATACCTCTAAAAAATATTCACATCCTTGGGAATCCAGAAACAAGCTCAACATAAGGATCGGTCTGAACAAACACCATGCTAGATACCTCTCAAGGATCCTATTATGCTTTGAACACCTCTATAGACAAAACACATCAAATATGAGTGATAACCATCCAAAGTTGCTCGAAATATGGATTTGAAAACCTCCTCATCCAAGAACACCTCATTTGACATTTTCTAACCAAATTAACCTTAAGTCACACCACACAATCATGACAACCATGCTATTTGAAAATGTGAAATAGGTAATTATTTACTCCATGTGAATTTAAAATCTCTTCAGGGAGTCACTAACATGCCCACATAGGATTAATAAAATAAAAGATAATGAATCTTGATTTGGAATCTGAACATCCCTTTTCAATATTATAGGACATAATCAAAAATCATTGAATAAGGAAACAACTCATCTCTTAGTAAATATGGTTCAAAAATTATTTTACAATGGAAAACAGTACATGAAAAATAGAAAAAAAACACTAGGTACTGGAATGTATCATCATTTTCCCCCTGGTATTCTAATAATTTCCACCATGAATCCACAACACACAAACCAAAGGAATGGCCTATCTAAGAAGCACCATATCTTACAGATCCTGGATCACTAATGGAGGATCCACGATTATTGTGTCCTCTTAGATATCTGACTCACCCCTATAAATTCCATTGGAGTCATCCAGAAGATAACCTCACAGAAGAGAGACGTGAAATAAATTATGTATTATATCCAACTACAGTATAAGTGATAACTAGTATGACACCTCACCGACTCACCCCAACACCTCGATTGATCCAATAATATGGAAATAAAAAATTACTACCCAAACCAAACCTTAATTGCCCACACTGAGGGGAAAACATCAATAACATGTTGTCCCCAACCTCTAACTCCAAGGGACTCCTCTTGTGATCTTTATAATACTTATTCCTATCCATCACTACTTTCGTCCTTTCACAGTCAAGCTAGACCTTCACTATCATGCTCTGCACTACCTTGGGACAAAGAACAGTTTTCCCGCACAACTATGTATCCCAAATGTTCTTAAATTGGTATTATGTAAATGGTTTCAGACATTGTCATTACAATAAAATAGTTATAGATATTACTATAATAAAACACATCCAATAATAGGTGGAATACCCAAGATCCTCCAATTTCCTTGATTCATGCTCGCAACATATCTTCAAGTGTATGGATAGTGTATTCATCATACCCAACTATATGATGGTGGAAAGTAGTGATAAGGTGTAATTGAGTTCCATAAACATACAACATTCCCTTCCAAAATCATGAGGTAAACATTATCCTGATCTGAGATAATAGATCTCATAATATCCAAAAACATCAATTAAACATCAACATACATCTTTTCTAAGGAATCTACTACACCTAACTCCTAAAGCACTAAGATGTGAGCTGATTTCATCAACTGATCCACTACTATCTAAATCTCATCATTGCCTCCATGTGCCCAGGGTAACCCAATGATGAAACCCATTATATTTTAACTGACTTCAACTCAGTGACATATATGGATTGAAAAAATATCAATGACCCAATGTTTAGTATTAACATACTAGGATACTACACACATTTCCAAAAAATATTCCGTTCCTCTATTCTTCTTGGGCAACAAAAAATACACCCTCAAGTAATTGTACAAAAGAAAAACTTTTAGGTGCACCAATAAGGGTGAACTATGAAACACACAGTGGAATTCCTCATGTGTGGCCACTGGAACAAAAATCCACCCATAGAATTGAATCTGATTCTCACCATCCACTGACCATTCTATTAGTGAACCATCCTTGTCAAAGATATCATGCATCACCACTTCCTCAGAGTCTTCCCACTGAGACTCCTCTACTTACTACATCAATGAATACTGCACTGTCATCCTAAATAGAGATCCTCTACCACTATCCATTCTCGCACCTATGTGCATGGATGCCAACTCCACTATCACCTTACATGCATCCATATATTTCTAATCTACCTCCATCTGCATCTCCTACTCAAGGCATCGACCAAGACATTTCCCATTCATCAAGAGTAATAAATAATGAAATCATTGTCCTAGAGGAACTCCACCCACCACTACTATCATAAGATTTGATCTCACTAAGAGAAGATATACCTTAATTTCTTGTGATCCATGATGACCATAATGCACTCCCCAATGATGTAATTCCACTACAACATCATTGAAAACACGAACATTCTAGTCTCCAGATCATGGGTGGAATGGTTATGTTCATGGGGACATAAATTCCTAGACCCCTAAATTATCACTCCACATTATTACATCAGTGTGTATCCCAATTCCAGATGGGATGAATCACAAAAAATTTGAACATCTCTGATTCCTCTAAAAATCAAATCACTGGATCACTGAACAATTTTCCCTTCAGATAGTCAAATGCTAAGTGGCACTATTCACTCCAAAAAAAGTCTTGTTATTTTCGGGTCAGAGCTGTCAATAGAGATAAAACACGAGAAAAATGGAGTAAAAATATATATTAAGAGTCCATCAGACTGAAAAAACTGTTAACAACCACCACATTCTTGGGTGATTTCAAATAAACAACTACCAGGACCTTTGATGGGTCCACTTTTACACCCTATTGTGACACCACATGTCTTAGGAAATGGACTTCACAAGTAAATTACATACAAATGGAAAAATTCTATAGAGTTGGTGGAATAAGAATTCGTACAATAATCATTAATTTTCTTGGTATAATCATCCTCTATCATTGAAATGATCAGGATTTCATTGACGAATACAATGATGAACTGGTCCAAGAACTCAAAAATATGGAGGTAAAAAGGCCCATGAATATGGTTGTTCTGTATAAAACTCTAAATGGAATGACTACTCCCTTGAAGATCACATACCAGTATCTAATAGAATTATTTGGAATATCTCCCTCATTCACCCTCAAATAGTGATATCCTGACCACAAATTGATCATGGAAAACCAACATGCTCCCCTAAACTGGTTGACAAGATCATATATTCATATAAGAAGGTAACAGTTCTTGTCTGTTACCTGATTCAACTACTGGTAGTATGTACAAAGTTTCATACTACCATCTGGATTATTTGAAAAATTTGGAGCACACAATAGTGACAAAATAGGACGAATAAATACCTCTTCATTATGTTTCCAATCAGGATCATCAACTCCCACATGTTAGATGGTTCCTTCTGATAATGATCAATTGGAATTGGAGAGTCACTAGGTTGAAAATCTATCATGAACTCAACATAATGTTGACTAGGTAGAGTCATAACCTCCTCAAGAAAAACATCAAAGTACTCAGCAACAACTCATATATCATCTAACAAAATAACATCCATTGATTCCACTAATAGATTGGTCAACAAGAAAAGTGGAGGCTCCACACACTGACATACCACCTGAAAGCTCCGCTCACTGACGATAGTCAAATTCTAGTCATCCACTTCAGAAACATGAATCCCATAAAAATGTAGTCAATAACATAATTCATAGAATATAACATATTAATGATGTGAATGACATCTTATGTCTTCATCTGCATAAAAAATACTACCCTATAGAACTGGTGTGTCCCCATCACATGTCTACATCGCTAAAATACATCATAAAAGTTGTTCTAACCTCATATTAGTGTACTCAAAACAAAAGGAATATGAATCATGAAAATGTCAATTCCCATATCATGGTCTATATCAGGTAAAAATTTGTAGGGTGAACCTCTAAAATAAAAAAACCCATGCAAGAGTACTAAATAAACCGATCCTACCTCGAACGTTCTCTCGCGCAACTGGAACTGGTACCTCTTTGACATGGAACTGATCATGCCCAAATAATTTTCCCCATAGCTGAATGCTTCCTCCATGACCACTCCCAGGTTGAGGTCCCAGACGGAATACCATGAGGTTTCCCACCACCTTCTCTATCTCCCCTCGATGGATTAGGAGCCTCATGTACCTACTGCTGAAATGGACTAGATGGAAACTACAACTAAGAATAGCGTTGAACCTGTCCACCTCCACTGTACATGTATTGAATGGCCATCAGAAACTATCGTTAATTATTTACATAGTCTCATTAAGATAAATTCCTCAGCCCCATGTTCATGGGAAATGAATGGGGACCTGAAAGTCAAAGCAGAAACAGCTGAGGTTGTTTCCCTTCTAGTAGAATCCTTTAAGGAATTGTCCAATGAAACCAAATTCTGATTTAATTTCACATAGAATGACCCTATTGCATCCCCTATGAAGGTTAACTTCCTTGAATGTTCATCCACTCCACTACCTCTACATTATTATGTAATTATATGTCAATCATCATGGTAATTGGAGTAACAATCTACTGGAGAGGAGGATGCAGTACCTCATCTAGACATCTATCACAAGGCTCATCATCTGGAATGTGATTTGGGGAAAACTAAAGGAAATCATTGAACATGATCCCCAGCGACAATATTGACATACTCCCTGTCTATAGGATGAGTAATTCCTATCTATTCTTACACTTTGTTTTTGATAAATAGAATTATTCAAAGAAGACCATCCCAAAATCGACCAATGTAATGTCAGTCTACTTCGTCTACCCTAGGTACAGTTCCCACCATTTATTCATAGCTCCCCACATCTATCTTATATCAAACAGAACCCAATACACTATCAGAGCCCATATCAAGCTGACGGTGATCACAATATCATCGAGCCATCTATTTGTCTCAATGTATGAAGCAATACACTCATACTTTCTCAAAATATGATGTATAAAATAACATAGTGTGATATTCCCTAATAATCCTCTTATTCTTGATCAACCATTTGTAACAGCATAGGAATCCATGACACATTTACCTTTGAAAAATTCACTAACTTGTATTGAACGGAACATAGAGTTTTAACACACTATGACAAATGAAACTAGCCGTTATGAATAGTGATACCAAATTTTTGAATTTTTTTAAAATTTAATTTTCAAAATGGACGTCATTTTTGGATTTTAAATATCAATATTATCTTTGGGTGAATTATTGGTATTTTTCTGAGAACATTCACTTTTTGATGAATACTGAAAAACACTATGTTATTGTTTAAAACCGAAATTTTCTTTAAATAATTAGTTATTTTATTTTAATTTATTTTAGGTAAAACTAGATACATTATACCTATATATGTTCAATTAAATTCATTGGAGTCATTTAATATTATTTTTAGATATATAAAACTTTATTGAACTTTTTACCCTCTTTTACCCACCTTCATGGAGCATTTTCAAATTTGCATAAAATAATAGTTTTGCGCATCATTGATTTGAATTTCGAAAATTTGAGAGACATGGTTGAAATTAGTGATTAATATGTTTGTTCAATAAGATGAAAATAATTTTTGGTGAATAGTAAATTTTGAATTTTATTAATCAATGATAAAAGTAAATAGGGTAATTAAGGGTAAAAATGATATTATAATTACCATAACACATGTACTATTTCTATTGGATAAGTTTAAATCGACCAAAAACAACCTTAACAATAAACAATTATCCTTTTGGTCCACTTGGATTAGATTATGACATTTATTATTATTTTATTTAAAGAAGAGTTAAAAGTGATAAATTCAATGTTTAACAACTAAACCGTTTTTAATATAGGGTTATACACAATATAAATTCGACTATAAAAATTAATTAGAAATATAAAAATATTTCCTACATAATTGAAATTTATTTATAATTTATATGCATTAAATAATTTCATTTTTTTATGACACAATGATGATTTAGTAATTACCTTATTAATGAAAAATTAAAATAATTGATTTTATCAATACCCAAATAAATATAAATAGAGAATTTTGGATAATTACACAAATTTTCAAGGTTACTATGACATGTTTTTATTGATTAAATAAATTTCATTCGATGTGATAATGTTTTTATGGCTTTCAAAAAAATCAAATACTAAATAGTGTCAAAATCGACAAAATTGAGTTTAAAAAAAATACTACATTATTAATTAATATAATATTCCTAAAAATCTAAGGATCCACCAAAGGACTTAAATAACGTTATATATAATAATAAATAATCAATTTGGGATCTCTTAGAAGTTTATAGTATGTTTATTATCCATATAATTTAAAAATAAATTGAGACATGGTAAATGTCAAACTATTTAACTAAGAGATAAATCTAAATGATACAATTATTATGGTAACATAATCCTATATGAAACCTATTATATGAGAGTATTTCGACAAATACCCACCTTATCCCCTAAAAAAATCTTTTTGGAGCCATTAGAATCTGAAAATTAATTTATTATAAAATAATATTTCAATCCTTTCATAAAGTGGTCCTCATCTATCTTATAAAAGTGTACTTCCCCTTATCTTAAATTCACATCTCCAAAAAAATTTGTCTTGACCAAACCCTTCCCAAATATTGTATAAAATATCCTCCCTTCAACTTAGAGGCCTTAATTTGATCATAAAGTCAACCTATAGAGCCCTTTTGTTCAATTGAAAAGGAAACACCTGAAGAGGAGGTAATAATTTCACCACTCTCATTCAAGTTCTTTTCTTTTTTCACTTCCTCTTTCTTTGATTACATACCAAATTAGTAACTCTAATACCTTCTACATTCTGTGATGTCATTATAAATATTTTACAACCACATTAGTTATTCTATCCATCCTATAAATGACAAAGTCACCATACTTGTGTACGTACAGCTTACCGTCTCCACGTCATGGGGTAGTTTGTTATTCAAACACTTCAATATTTTGGATGGGTATAATAATTAGTATAACTGATTTAAATAATAAATATAACATGATAATGATTCTTTATATATGATATACTATCCAATTCCATATGATTTAACAATTAATATAATGATATTGTCTCTTGTGCTTACATAAATATTACCGTCTCCACGAACACGATGATATTCATTCCGCATCATAATCATTCAAGAATAATTATCATTTTATGATTTACAATTTTGTTTATTAACATAATAGCATTCTGTATATGAATCAAATACATCATATCCATAAAATATATAGCTTACGTAACCAAGCATATAATGTAAAATGAATCTATTAACACCCAAAACGATGATACTACTAAAATATTATTAAAAATGAAATATTATAGGGTCATATGTGATATCATATTTATGTATATAGTTCTTGTATAATTTAATAATAGTTTTTAACTACTATACACGAGGTTAACATTAAATAGACTATGGAAAATTACAAGGTAAGGGTTAATTCTATAATCTCTTCATTATCTGAGATTGCTTTTACGTGAGTATCTACTGAGACCTATTTATCATCCACATCTGTGTTTCATAAAAATATTTTGAAAAGGAATATATGATTGTTTTATGTAAGGGACTCTTTAACTAGATCATCATTTTAAATGGTTTAAATATTTATTATTCTAAATCACTCTCATTAATTTCCATGTTTTCAAAATGTGTTTTCAGATTTATTGATATAGACTTTAATGTTTTAAAATTTTTAATTACATTAAAAATATTCAAAGCGGTATGGGAAACATTGATCCAAAAATGTATTTAAATATATTTCATTATAAAATGTCTGAATTTTTATTTTTTTCCTGAAATATTGATATTTCTCTCAAAGTTGTTTTTCAAATCATTTTCATCTTTGTCAACATCCTCTTATGGATTTTAAAATAGATTGAAGTTGATTTATTTTGATAAATTTTTTCCGTAATGTATTGAATGTTTTTTGATATATTTCACTATAGATGTGCTATTTTTATACCATTCATGGCTAATGATTAAATTATTGACATTTCATATGATATTTTTAATACAAATGTTTATGGTATGTTTCAACCTTTTCATATGAGTAATGTATTGGACTTAGTAAGTGTTGGGTGGAGCCCGCTATAGCTCCTCGGTGGATAGGTAGGTCTCAGGAAACAACCAAGTGTCTTCGCACAAGGCCTTGAAAAAATCTTATTTATATTCTGGGCACAAGGCCTTGACTATGTGGTTATGATGTCTGGCATTATGCATTTCATCATTATGAAATTGGTGATTTATATTGCATGTGATTATTCGACTAGTAGAATATCAATGTGAGTATGTAATGGAATTATATGATTTATAGGGGCCATATTGTGAACAATTTTACGTTTAAAAGACTTATGTATTAGTTATATACATTCCCTTAATTGTTTATGTTTATCTATGAATGTTTCCTCTACATTGTTATCCATACTGAGCATCTGAGATCACCCATTTCTATGATTTAATTTTCCTAGGATGTGATGAAATATTTTAGGGTTGTTCTAAAGGGATAAGCTAAGGGAATAATTTTGGTCAATGGGGACAAAATTTAGTTGATGTTTTTTTCATGATGTAATGTAAAACATATGAATGTATCTTGTACTTATAAGGTTACTAAACTAATTGGTCTTTTGTGATTTAATCCCTTGAGATCATGCCAATGTTATGTAATAATGCACCAACTGTAGGTAACTAGTGTTGGGGAATTATAATTGGTATTAGAGGAATTTTAGTACAAACCTTGGAAGCTAGATTTTGAAAAACTATGATTTAAGAACATTACCCTACGATAGACATTGAAGATTAGTATAGAATAACATCCTATAATTTTGGTAATGAATATATTTTGTGAGTTTTCCAAGAATTACATCTATGTCTGTATGTGAGAAGGAAGAGGTGGCTTTGTCAAAGATGTACCATGGGGTAAAACCTGAAAATACCGCATTGAGATTGACTCGAATGGGAACCGATTCACTATAATGGGCCTAGCTGAACTATTGGTTACAAAACTCCTGGGGGATATCCTTAAGATAATAAAAATTTTCATTACAACCCATTATGAAGGATTTATGAGTATATACCTCCTAACTGAAAACATTTTTATGATTATGGATTATATCTATAAACTGTTCAATTTATGTTAAGTGTTTTACATGTTTGGAATTATGTATTGGGATTCATAAACTAATTTATTGTATTCCATTTTTTAGAAATGGTGACTAGTGGAAGGAATTGAAAATGTATCAATGAATGTAATCCATGTAGGGATTTCTCTTCTACTAAATATAATTATAGAGGATCTGGTGATGCAACAGGTTCTGATCAGCTTATCACGACACAAGGACAACTCACTCAGGTTATGAAAAATAACCTTACCCATATGCAGCACCCTGATCGACAACGCGAAGGATCAATGATAGACCGCTTTATGAGGAAACGACCATAAAAATTAAATGGGAGTATGAATCCATTAGTAGTTGAGGAATGGATAAGTTTCTTTAGAGAAAATATTTCATGCTTGGGGGAGTAGATAAAGTGAAAAATTATTCATGGCAGTTTATCATCTCATGGGATATAAAGATCAATGGTGGTCATTAATACAAAACACAAATGAATATGAAGAAGTATCAAACATGGAATGGAGGGAGTTTAATGATATTTTCTTATAAAAATACTTTCGTCAAAACCATCGAGTAGATATAGAAAGTCAATTTATGACTCTGTGGAAAAAGGAGGATGAGAATGTCGCAATGTATAAGGCTAACATTACAAGGATATCAAGGAATGTTGCATATTAAATTGGGAACCCATGAAGTATGATTGATTGATTAATTTATGTTTTAAAACCATTTCTTCGTCAAGCATTAGTCTCAAAATCCTTCTCATCATACAATGATATAATCTCATGCGCTATCAAGAGGGAAAAGTAATTCTCCTAGACTTATGAATTTAAAAGGAATGGAAGAGAAAAAGGGATCTTCTGAACACTATGGAAATGAAAATAAGGGGAGGAAGGAAAAAGTTGAATATACATCTTGTGATAAATGTGGGAAGAAACACCCTAATACCTGCCTCAAGGGAATGAGATTATTTTATAAGTGTGGGGAAAATTCCACCAAGCTCGTGATTGAATGTTGAATAATGAGGCTGTCAATGTTGAAGGATAAAATTGTTGAGAAATGGGGCGTTATGCAAATGAATTTCACATGCACCAAGGGAACATACCTCAGAAAAGTCCAAGGGATCAAGGCCAAGATTATATGATCACTACTATTGAGGTTGAAGAATCAAAAAGGCGTGGTGGCATTTAATTTAATAGTTTCATCATTTTTAGCCAATGAATAATTTGACTCCGGATAATCGCATTATTTTATATCATCACAGTTTGTCAAGAAAATTAGATATTTTCAATTTTACATAACAAGTGTGTGTGTAATACCCAATAATTTTATGAGAAATATTTTGTTTTTATGTTATATAAATCATCAAATTAATCTTTCACTACACACAACACTAGCTTGGCTTGCTTTACACGCAACCGCGGCCTTCCTGGATAGCTTGCGTCGTACGCAATACCGAGTTTCACTAAACAACGATATGCTATTAAAATATTAATAAAACTAGCCGTTATGAATAGTATTAACTGAATTTTTAATTTTATAACATTTTAATTCTACTTAAACATTTTCTATAATGAGTTATAAAATCAAAATCAGTTTTGTTTGGATGAAAGAAGTATTTTCAAAAAAATACAGTTTTTCCACCTTTTGATGGTGCACCCACATTAAAGCTAGTTTTGGTAAGTTCAATTTGACAAAATAAAATTCTTATTCTGAATTATGGTATAAAAATTTACTTAGGATAAATATTAGATATTTTTCTGATAACTTTCATATTTTGATGAATAATAAAAATACACTAATTTTTAATTAAAAACAACATTTTTCATTGAGATACTTTGTATGGATAAATTATAATATTGAATGGTTTTAAAGTATAAATATAATATATTTTTACCATTTAATATAATGTATGTCATTAGTATTAATTTCACATTGAATTCATAGGTAAAAACATTTCAATCTTTGGCAATGTTTTAACTTCTAAAACCCGTTTTCTTAACAACGAGATTTATTTTAAATAAATTACTGCAACTTATATGTTTTGAATTTTGAAAAATGGATTCCATATTCAGAATCAGTGGGACCAAAATATGTTAATAGGCTACTTTTTATTTTTGGGTATTATGAATAGTAACTACGGTAAATTTTATTTACTATAGTTAAAGGTAAATCGGGTAATTAAGGGTAAATATAAGATTATAAAATTACCCTAACACCTGGAAAAGTCCTATTGGATGACTAAAGGATGACCCATATCACCTAAGGGTCGGATTAGATTCTTTTAATGTACTTTTGTCCATTAAAATAATTTAATTATTATTAAAACCAAGGAATGTGACAACATGTCACTTTCTTAAATCTTATAAGTATAATAATTTTTCTTTTGTGATAAACATCATGAAACTTCGAACATGAATAGTCTCCAGAAAGCTAATACAATTATCTACATCATATGAATTTATTTATAATTTTTAGGGATTAAATAATTATCATTTATTATGACACAATAGTGATGTTGAAATTATTTTATTAATAAAAATATAAACTAAATGGTTTTAAAAATAATAAAATAAATATTATATGAAGTATTTAATGTTCTCCACTAATTTTATAGACACATATGACATTTTATGGATCTATTAAAGCTTTTAGTTCGAACATAGCTTCTGTATATATTTTATTTAAATTCAAATAAATGAATAGTGTCAAAATTGACACTATTTTTATTTTATAAAAATAACATATTATAAAATTGTTTAAAAATAACAAAAATATTTAAAATTTATAAAATAAAATTTATATGGTCTAAAATGTCATAAATTGTCAAATTATGGAAAATTCACAACAAATATGTAATTATGTATAATAATTTAAAATTTAGAATATTATTACCACAAATAAAATTAAATTGATAAATAAGGATAAATCAAGTTGATAATGTTTAAAATAAATTACTAACATGTCTAAATTTTATTGGTTGATGAGATTACAACCCTATCTCATCTAATATTATGATATGAGTTATTTTGGAAGTTTTTATGTGGGGTTGGGATTTAATATAAACTAATATTTCATATATTTCCAAAGGTGCCCCTCTCCTCCCTTATAAAAGGGCATCTCCTCCCTCTCCTCCTCACACCAATTTGAGCCTTCAAGCTCGGCCAGACCCTGCCACTTTCTCCTCTCCACATCCCTAGAGACATCCCAGAGGTCTTGGTCTTCTTCAAAGACCAATTTTAGTGCCCTAAAAGGAGGTCTCAAAGAAGCGCCTCAAAGAAGAGGTAATGCCCGTTACCGATTCTTTCATCTTTATTTCTTCTTCCACTTCTTCTTCATTAGTTGTTTCATTATGAGGTAATAACATCAGTATCACTCATATACTGATATGTTATTATAAATATGAAACAACCCTATTTCACCTCTTATCCATCCTACAGAAAACGAAATCACCGCGCGTGCGTACGTACGGAATACCGTCTCCACGCCGTGGTGTAATCTATTTTCCACCACCACCTTACTTGGATGGGTATAAGGGTGAAATTAATGAATATATATGATTATTGTAATGTGTTATTTATTCTGAAATAGTATACATACACTACAATACAATTCCATAATCATGGGAACGATATCATCGCTCGTGCGTACGTACAGAATACCGTCTCCACGATGTGATGCGATTCGTTCTACATGATCTTCATTGCATAATGATTATATAAATGAATTGAATGAATTAATATGATATATATTACACTAATACCATTCTGAAATGTGGTATCTATAACCTAAAGTGAAGAATATGAATTTATTCGACAAAACACGCATAAGAACAAAAAGTAATAAACACCCGAATAATAAGTAGTAATGAAATATTACTAATAAGAAGATAAGAATATAACCATATATGATATCATAAAAATATTTATTATTCTGTAAAAAGTCAATAACATTATTTAAATCATTATATAGGTGGTTTAGACAGTTACGAAGCTAATCGGACCTAAGGTAAGGGAAAATATCACAATCTCATTTTTATCCGAGATTGTTTATACTTCGGAATTTACTGGGGTGTATTTTATCATCCACATCCATGTTTCCTCAATATGAAATATTATTTCCATCCACATAAAATTGTTTAAATCAAATTTTACCCTTCGGTGAGTTTTTAGTAAAAGATATTAAAGGAATCTTTTGTCGTTTTTTGTACGAGGTACTTTTTGACTTTTCCGACAAAAGTACGAGAAGAATGATTTTTTTAACTTATACGGAATTTTAAAACATTATTTCCAAAAAGAATCCTTTACAAGTTTTCACGTTTATTTTTAATCAAATTCTTTTAGTTTAGAATTTCTTGACACGTTAAGAAAGGAAAAGTGTTTTTGAAGTAGAAATGATATTTTCCTCAAGAATGGAGTTCAAGTGTTTTATCAAATTTTTTTCCATCTAAGATAATAAAGGGTTCTATTTTTATCCCTATTATTACATTTATTTGATTATGTTGTGATGGAATTATTTTTATGAATTCCTTTATCTTATATGAATTGTTTTATGATTTCATGATGTTTAATAATCCCATTTTTATTACATGGGTTATGCTATGATGTATGGTTTATGATTTTGTAGCACACATAAGAATGTTATCATTATGAGATGGGTGGGACCTATATATCCCTATAATGCATTGGATAAAGATTTTATATCTCATGAGATAGACATGGCTGGAACGGCAGGTTATACTGGTTCAGTGAAACAGGACTGAAACGAGGAGTGAACTCGGTTCAAAAATGGACTTTTTCCACTAAGGTAGTCTTGGAAATGAGTCTTGAATAATAAGAAATGATTCTCAATGATTATATGTGTACGCCACAAATTTTCATGTTTTATGTTTTGATTATTGGGATTACATTTCACTACTATGATTTATCCCATGTTATGAAAATTTGATCTCTTTTGCAGGATAAGATTTCCAAAAGTTATGTTCTTATGTATATGATGTGATTGATATTTCTTTTGTTTACCCTTAATGAGAATTTGATCTCACCCTTTTGTATGTTTTATTTCCCCAAGTCAGGAAGAAGTTTATTAAGTAGGATATGCCAAAAAGGGACTCTAGATATGATAAAATAAATGGGAGGCAAAGTAGATGCTTTATGAACCAGTTGTTTATGATTTCCAGTATCTAAAGACACAATACCTATACGGTCCTTTCATGGTTTTTTCATATGTTGTAATATGTGTGCTTCAATTTTGATGCAATAAAAATGTATGTAAAGTGTGGGTCATTATTGTTGGTATCAGAGGAAAGTTATAGTCAACCATTGGAAACTAGGATGTGAAAGCCTTAGTAAGAACCCTAAGGATAATTCTAAGCATAGAACACAATCTTAGTGTTTTAGAAATGACCATGAATAACCTAGGATAAGACCTTAAGTGTGAAATTTTATTCTTGATTATGTGGTTTTCCTATTATAATTAGTGTTGCTCACACTATTCTTCTTGGTTTTAGTCAATGGATGGAACCCGAAGGAACCATCTTAATGCGGAATGCGATAGGAATGCAATGATTGTCCCCCTGAGCAACCAAACGTTATGGGAGCTGGAATGAAAAATCTTGTAGCCATGCTCACACAATTTTCTCAAGATATGAATCATGCTGGACTTCTAATCAATCAAAGGAAGGATCAAAATTCTGTTGAATCCTTCATGAGGCAGCGTCGACCTTCATTCAGTGGGTCTACTGATCCATTAGTTGCTGAACAATGGATCAGTACTACTGAAAAGAAATTTTCAGTTCTTCAATGTTCTGAACATGATAAAGTCATCATAGCAGTGTATCATTTGGAAGGAGATGCTGATCAATGGTGGAATCTTATTAAGAATATAAGGGAAAGAGATGAAATTGTGTCCATGGAATGGGACGAGTTCAAGAAATTATTTTTCAATAAGTACTTCCTTCATATTCTCCGAACAAAGATGGAGAAAGAGATTCTTGAACTGAAGAAAAAGATGATGAATCTGTTGGTACCTATAAAGAAAATTTTACAAGACATGCAAGGTACGTTTCTGGTATTATTATCCAACCTGAGAGTAAGATCGATCGATTCTTTAGTGGCTTAAAACCAAGTCTTCGAAGGGACTTAGCCATAAGGGACTTCAATAGCTACGAGGAAATCGTTCGATGTGCTCTCAAAGTTGAGATGGAGATTAGAGTAACCCATCAGTCATATAGGTTTGATAAGAAGAGGAAAATGGAATTCAAAGTAAAATCTAAAGATCACACTGGAAAGAAGATGAGCTTTCCCTTATGCTCAAAGTGTGGAAGGAAACATGGATGGGGTTGTCTTAAAGGGACAAGTAAATGTTTCAAATGTGGAAAGGAAGGTCATCGGGCATTTGAATGCCGCAATGATGGGAAGAGGATGTCTAATGATGCAAACAACGGAAAGGACACACAGAATGAACATACGACACATCAATGTTTCAAGTGCAAGGAGATGGGGCATTATGAAAATAAATTCCCTAATCCAAGGGTTGTTGATGATGATTGACATCAACAAAATCATAAGTTTAAAGACAAAAGAAAGTCACATGCAATTTCTATCAGTGATGTGGAGCACGATAACGATGTGGTGAAAGGTACACATACCATCCACTCTAAAGTAGCAAATGTTTTATTTGATTCTGGATCCACTCACTCTTTTATTTCTGAATATTTTTCTAAGGGTATCACCGTATTACCTCAATAATTAGATGTTGAGTTAGCTATGACAACCCCTAATGGCACAACAGTCGCATAAAAAGTTTATAATTCTTCCCCGATTGATGTTTTTGGGAAAACATTTCCTGAAAATCTTGTGATCCTTCCTATAGTGGAATTTGATGTGATTCTTGGCATGTATTGGATTTCTTTATATGGAGCTCATATCAATTGGAAAATAAGGGAAGTCACATTTCATATTCCAGATCAATCTATGATCGTCTATCGATGAAAGGATGAACATAACCTTCCAGTGGGAATTTCTTCCATCTTATGGGTCTTGATTCCACTTAATAAAGGTTATTTATATCAAATGGTTGGTGAGAAACTCACAATTAAGAATATGCACATTGTAAGGGAGTTTGATGACGTCTTTCCAGAGGAATTGCCGGGTCTTCCACCAAATCGTGAAGTTGAGTTTTTCAATAGAACTCGTACTGGGTGCTTTGCCTATTTCAAAGACACCTTATAGATTGTCCCCAACTAAGTTGCAGGAATTGAAGAAGAAACTCCAAGAGAATATTGATAAGGATTCATACACCCTACTGCATCACCTTGGGGATCACCTGTTGTATTTGTTAAGAAGAAATATGGATCAATGAGACTCTGCATTGATTATCGAGAACTTAACAAGCTCACTATCAAGAACGAATATCCTCTCCCACGCATTGATGACTTATTTGACCAACTACGTGGAGCTCAATACTTTTCCAAGATTGATCTTCGTTCAAGGTATCATCAATTAAGGTTCAAAAGGTAGGATATAACAAACACGGCTTTCCATACAAGGTATGAACACTGTGAATTTATAATGATTCCATTTGGTATTACTAATGCCCCTACTATCTTCATGGATCTGATGAATAGATTCTTTAGAGAATATCTTGATCAATTTGTGGTAGTCTTTCTAGACGATATTCTTGTCTATTCAAAGAGAAAGTAGGAACATGAAGATCACTTGAGAATTATATTGAAGACCCTGAGAAAGGAGAAACTTTATGCCAAATTTACCAAGTGTGAATTTTGGCTTCAAAAAGTTGCATTTTTGGGTCACATAATCTCAAAAGAGGGGATATTTGTGGATCCAGAAAAACAGAGGTTATCAAAATATGGTCGAGACCAACAACAGTAACTGAGATCCGAATTTTTCTTGGTTTGGATGGATATTATCGACGTTTTGTGAAAGGTTTTTCACGATTATCTAATCCACTCACCAAGTTGACTCGGAAAGGAGTTAAGTTTGTTTGGACGGAGGAATGTGAAGATAATTTCAAGGAGTTGAAAAGAAGGTTATCCAGTGCACCTGTGCTCACACTGCCTTGTAGTGGAGAATGGTTTGTGATCTACAGTGATGCATCCAAGAAGGGGCTGTGGTGTGTTCTTATGCAAAATAATATAGTGATAGCTTATGCCTCACGACAGTTGAAAATCCATGAGAAAAATTACCCAAAAAATGATTTGGATTTAGCTGTAGTAATCTTTGCATTAAATATTTGGAGGCATTATCATTATGGAGAAAGGTGTGACATTTATAATGATCATAAAATTTTAAAGTATATTTTCACACAAAAGGAGCTGAATATGCACCAAAGAAGATGGTTGGAACTGATTAAGGATTACGACTGCTCAATTCATTACCACCCTCGGAAAGAAAACAAGGTGGAAGATGCATTAAGTCGACAAGACCATGCTAGCTTATCCATGATGTGGATCACAAGAGATCCAATATTTATGGATTTACAATGGATGGATATTGAAATTTTAATGGGAGGGGGAAAATCGTATCTTTCTCAAATGAATGTTCAACCATCTATACATGTGAATATTATAGAGGCACAGAAAGAAGATATAGAGTTACAAAAGAAGGTGAGAAATAATCCTGAATTCATCCTTGATTGTGATGGGATAATAAAGTTCAAGAATCGGGTTTCTGTTCCTCCCATCCCAGAATTGAAGAAGGAGTTGCTGGATGAGGCTCATAGTTCTTCAATATCTATTCATCCTGGAAGCACGAAGATGTATTGGGACAAAAAAGAGTACTTCTGGTGGGATGGAATAAAAAGAGATGTTGCTAAATATGTCTCTCGATGCTTGGTTTGTCAGCAAGTAAAAGTTGAGAGACAGAAGTATAAGGGGATGTTACAACCATTACCCATACCCAAATAGAAATGGGAAAACATCACTATGAGCTTTGTCACATGACTTCCTAAAACATCCAAAGGCAATAATGCAATCTGGGTCATAGTTGATTGTCTTACAAAGTCTGCACACTTCATTGCTATTAGAGAGGATTTCTCTCTGGATCAACTTGCCAGGATATATGTAAAGGAAGTGGTAAGATTGCATGGAGTACCACTTTCTATTATATCTGAACGGGTTCCAAGATTTACCTCGAAGTTCTAGAGAAGTCTTCAGCATACTCTGGATACAGAGTTCAGTTTCAGCACTGCTTATCATCCTCAGACAGATGGTCAGTCTGAGAGAACAATTCAAACTCTAGAAGATATGTTGAGAGCTTGCTCTATGGATTTCAAATATGGTTGGGATCAACACCTACCTTTGGTGGAATTTTCTTATAATAATAGCTACCACTCCAGTATTCAGATGGCTCCTTATGGAGCTCTCCGTGGAAAGAAATGCAGGACTCCAACTTGTTGGGATGAAGTTGGGGAAAGAAAGCTATTATGACCTGATCTTGTTGATGAGATGGTAGAAAAGGTCCGATCGATTCAACAACACATAAGAGCAGCTCAGAGTCGACAGAAAATTTATGCCGGCAACCGAAGAAAAGACCTAGAGTTTGAAGTGGGTGATAAAGTGTTCTTATGAATATCTCCCTGGAAGAGGGTAATGAGATTTGGAAAGAAGGGGAAGTTGAGCCCTAGATATATCCTTCCTTTCGAAATACTGGATCGTGTTGGAAAGGTAGCTTACCGATTGGTGCTTCCACTGAATTTCTCTCATGTTCACGATGTGTTCCATGTAACTCTCCTGAGAAAGTAGATACCTGATCCTTCACATATACTCAACTCAGAAGTTATACCACTGGAGCAAGATCTTTCTTATGATGAACAGCCGATAGAGATTCTATATCATAGTGAAAAAGTCCTACGGAACAAGACCACTCTCTTGGTGAATGTTTTATGGAGGAACCACCAACTAAAAGAAGCTACATGGGAGCTTGAGGATATGATGAGGGAGAGGTATCCTCATCTGTTTGTTACAAAGTGATGAATTTCGAGGGAGAAATTCATTTTAAGGGGGGTAGAATGTAACATCCGAGACTTTTATGAGAAATATTTTGTTGTTATGTTATATAAATCATCAAAGGAATCTTTCACTACACACAACACTATCTTGGCTTGCTTTACACGCAACTGCGGCCTTCCTCGATAGCTTGCGTCGTACGCAATACCGAGTTTCACTAAACAACGATATGCTATTAAAATATTATTAAAACTACCTGTTAGGAATAGTATTAACTGAATTTTTAATTTTATAACATTTTAATTCAACTTATACATTTTCCAGAATTAGGTATAAAAGAAAAATTAGTTTTTTTTGGATAAAAGAAGTATTTTTCAAAAAATACAGTTTTGCCGCCTTTTGATGGCGCACCCATATTAAACCTAGTTTTTGACATGGTTATAAGTTCATTTTGACAAAATAAAATTCTTATTTTGATTAAGGGTATAAAAATTTACTTTGGATAAAATTTTGATATTTTTCTGATAACTTTCATATTTTGATGAATAGTAAAAATATGCTAATTTTTAATTAAAAAACACTTTTTTCATTGAGATAATTTATATGGATAAATTATAATATTGAATTGTTTAAAATTATAAATATAATATATCTTTACCATTTAATATAATGTATGTCATTAGCATTAATTTCACATTGAGTTCATAGGTAAAAACATTTCAATCTTTGGCAATGTTTTAACTTCTAAAACCTGTTTTCTTAACAACGGGATTTATTTTAAATTAATTACTTCAACTAATATGTTTTGAATTTTGAAAAATGGATTCCATATTCAGAATCAGTGGGTCCAAATTATATTAATAGGCTACTTTTTATTTTTGGGCAATATGAATAGTAATTACGGTAAATTTTATTTAATATAGTTAAAGGTAAATCAGGTAATTAAGGGTAAATATAAGATTATAAAATTATCCTAACACCTTCCAAAATCCTATTGGATGACTAAAAGTCGACCCATATCACCTAAGTGTCGGATTAGATTCATTTAATGGACTTTTTTCCATGAAAATAATTTAATTATTATTAAAACCAAGGAATGTGACAACATGTCACTTTCTTAAATCTTATAAGTATAATAATTTTAATTTAGTGATAAACTTCATGAAACTTAGAACATGAAGAGTCTCCAGAAAGCTAATACAGTTATCTACATCATAGGAATTTATTTAGAATTTTTAAGGATTAAATAATTATCATTTATTATGACACAATAGTGATGTTGAAATTATTTTATTAATTAAAATATCAAATAAATGATTTTAAAAATAATAAAATAAACATTATATGAACTATTTAATGTGATCCACTAATTTTATAGATACATATGAAATTTTATGGAAGAATTAAAGCTTTTATTTCGAACATATCTTCTGTATATATTTTATTTAAATTCCAATAAATGAATATTGTCAAAATTGACACTATTGTTATTTTATAAAAATAACATATTATAAAATTGTTAAAAAATAAAAAGAATATTTAAAATTTATAAATTAAAATTTATATGGTCTAAAATGTCATAAAGTGTCAAATTATGGAAAATTCACAACACATATGTAATTATTTATAATAATTTAAAATTTAGAATATTATTACCATAAATAAAATTAAATTGATAAATATGGATAAATCAAGTTGATAATGTTTAAAATAAATTACTAACATGTCTAAATTTTATTGTTTGATGATATTAAAACCATATATCATCTAATATTCGTATATGAATCATTTTGGAAGTTTTTAAGTTGGGTTGGGATTTAATATAAACTAATATTTCTTATATTTCTAAAGGTGCCCCTCTCCTCCCTTATAAAAGGGCACCTCCTCCCTCTCCTCCTCACACCAATTTGAGCCTCCAAGATCTTCCAAAACCTACCACTTTCTCCTCTCCACTTCCCTAGAGACATCCTAGAGGTCCTGGTCTTCTTCAAAGACCAATTTTAGTGCCCTAAAAGGAGGTCTCAAAGAAGCGCCTCAACGAAGAGGTAATGCCCGTTACCGATTCTTTCATCTTTATTTCTTCTTCCACTTATTCTTCATTAGTTGTTTCATTATGAGGTAATAACATCAGTATCACTCATATAATTATATGTTATTATAAATATGAAACAACCCCATTTCACCTCTTATCCATCCTATGGAAAACGAAATCACCGCGCGTGCGTACGTACGCAATTCCGTCTCCACGTCGTGGTGTAATCTATTTTCCACCACCACCTTACTTGGATGGGCATAAGGGTGAAAGTAATGAATATATTTGATTATTGTAAATTGGTATTGATTCTGAAATAGTATACATACACTACAATACAATTTCACGATCATCGGACTGATATCATCGCTCGTGCGTACGTACGGAATACCGTCTCCACGATGTGATGTGATTCTTTCTACATGATATTCATTTCATAATGATTATATAAATAAATTGAATGAATTAATATGATATATATTACACTAATACCATTCTGGAAATGAGGTATCTATAACCTAAAGATAAGAATAATAATTTATTCGACAAAACACGCATAAGAACAAAAAGTGATAAACACCCGAATAATAAGTAGTAATGAAATATTACTAATAAGAAGAAAAGAATATAACCATATATGATATCATAAAAATAAGTATGATTATGGAATAAGTCAATAACATTATTTAAATCATTATACAGGAGGTTCGGACACTTACGAAGAAAATCATACCTAAGGTAAGGGAAAATATCACAATCTCATTTTTATCCGAGATTGTTTATACATCGGAATTTACTGGGGTATATTTTATCATCCACATACATGTTTCCTAAATATGTAATATTATTTCCATCCACCTATAATTGTTTAAATCCAATTTTACCCTTCGGTGAGTTTTTAGTAAAACATATGAAAGGAATCTTTTTTCGTTTTTCGTACGAGGTAATTTTTGAGTTTTCCGACAAAAGTACGAGATGAATGTATTTTTAACTTATACGGAATTTTAAAAAATTATTTCCAAAAATATTCCTTTACAAGTTTTCAAGTTTATTTTTAATCAACTTCTTTTAGTTTAGAATTGCTTGATACGATAAGAAAGGAAAAGTGTTTTTGAAGTAGAAAAGATATTTTCCTCATGAATGGAGTTCAAGTGTTTTATCAAAATTATTTTCCATCTAAGATAATAACGGGTTCTGTTTCTATCCCTATTATTACATTGATTTGATTATGTTGTGATTGAATTAGTTTTATGAATTCCTTTATCTAATATGAATTGTTTTATGATTTCATGATGTTTAATAATCCCATTTTTATTACATGGGTTATGCTATGATGTATGGCTTATGATTTTGTGGCACTCATAAGAACGGTATCATTATGAGATGGGTGGGACCTATATCTCTCTCCAATGAATTGGGTAAAGATTTTATATCTCATGATATAGACATGGCTGGAACGACAGGTTATACCGGTTCAGTGAAACATGACTGAAACGAGGAGTGAACTCGGTTCAGAAATGGACTTTGTCCACTAAGATAGTCTTAGAAATGAGTCTTGACTAATAAGAAATGATTCTCAATGATTATGTGTGTATTCCACAAAGTTTCATGTTTTAATTTCTGATTATTGGGATTACATTTCACTACAATAATTTATCCCATGTAATGAAATTATGATCTCTTTTGCAGGTTAAGATTTCCAAAAGTTATGTTCTTATGTATATGATGTGACTGATATTTCTTTTGTTTACCCTTACTGAGCATTTGAGCTCACCCTTTTGTATGTTTTATTTCCCCAGGTCAGGAAGAAGGTTAATAAGTAGGATATGCCAAAAAGGGACTCTAGATATGACAAAATAAATGGGAGGAAAAGTAGATGCTTTATGAACCAGTTTTTTATGCTTTCCAGTTTCTAAAGACACTATACCTATACGGTCCTTTCATGGTTTTGTCATATGTTGTAATAAGTGTGCTTCAATTTTGATGTAATAAAAATGTATGTAAAGTATGGTTCATTATAGTGCTGTGAGTTAAAACTCATATGCGAGGTATCATCGCAAAAATGTTTATTGAATAAGTTCCCATTAGGGCATATAATTGTTCATTATTTACTGATATAAACGACATAACCATTATTGAATTTGATATAATCCTCTAAATATTTTGTCTTTGAGACCATGATTCAAAAATTAATTTTAAGAATAAGGATGTTACAATTTTTTATGATTATAAGGAGTATATTATCTATAGAACAGAAATATCACCACATGATTCTTATCTAGATTCACCCCCAGTAGCTCTACTAAATTCTATTATTGGGGAAGAAGAGAATGAAATAACTATGGGTGAGGAAAATAATGTTCAAATAGGGTATGTACCTATTGTGAAGAATGTGTTGACATGTTTCACGAAGATTTACCTGGACAACCTCTAGAACGAGAAATTGAGTTTTCCATTGATTTAATTCCTGGTTCAAGGCCCATATCAAAGACCCCTTATAGAATGGAAAATAAGGAATCAGTGGAACTAATGAATCAACTATATTAATTGAGTAATAAAGGATTTATTCACCCTATTGTTTCTCCATGGGGATCCCATGTCCCTTTTGTTAAGAAGAAAGATAGATCTATGAGGTGGGGCATTGACAACAGGGAGATCAATTCTATATCAATAAATAAAGAGTATCCCCTACCTCATATTAATGATTTATTTAATAAACATCATGGATCTCAATATTTCTCAATGATTGAACTTTGATCTGGATAAAATCAGTTGTGCATGAAAAAGGAAGACATTCCAAAGAAATAATTTCGAAGCAGGTTTGGGCATTGCGAGTCTATAGTGATGCCTTTTGGATTTACTAATGCACCATCTGTCTTCATGGATATTATGAATAAAGTTATCAAGAAATATTTTGATGACTTTGTAGAGGTATTTATTGATGATATCTTTCTATAATAAAAAGATATTAATATCATGAAAATCACATGAACACTATTCTAAAAACCCTCGGAAGAAATGAATTTTATGGGATGTTTAGAAAGTGTGAATTCTGGATTCAAGAGAATTATTTTCTTGGATATATTGTCTCTAAGGATAGAATCTTTTTTGATCCTTCAATGACCAAAGAAATCCATGAATTTCCAGCACCAATGAGTATAACTGAGGTATGTAGTTTTATTGTTTTAGTAGGTCATTGTTGACATTTCGTCTAGAATTCTTCTCGGTTGGATAACCCATTAACCAAGCTCACACGTAAAGGGGAGAAATTTATTTTTACAAAAGTGTGTGAAGAGTTATTTGTTGAACTGAAGAGAAGATTAGTCAATACTCTTATCTTGACTCTACCATCAGGGATCTATGGGTTTTTTATTTATAGTGATGCATCAAATAATGGACTTTGCTATGTCCTTATAGATAATGATATAGTTATTTCCTTTTCCACACTACAGCTAATAATGCATGAGAAAAAGTATCCTATTTATGATCTTGAGTTAGTAGTTGTAATCTTTACTCTGAAAATATAGAGACACTGTATCTATGGTGAAAAATGTTAGATTTATACTGACCACAAGAGTTTGAAGTATATTTTCTCAAAGAAAGAACTCAACATGAGTAAAAGGCGATGGTTTGACCAAATCAAGGATTATCATATCACTATACACTACCAACCGAGGAAGGAAAATAAGGTGGACGATGCTTTGAATAGAAAGGATCATGATGTTTTGTACAAGATGAGAGTTGAAAGGGATCAAATTTTCATGGATATATTAAATATGGACATGGTAATAACAATGGAATGTGAAACATCAATAATTTTTCAAATGGTTTACAAGACATAATTACAAGAATGCAGAACGAGTTTTCATTCTGATGATGAGGAGTTTCAAAATAATATTAAAGCTATGAATGATGGGAGATTGAGTGACATCATATATAAAGATGTAATTTTTAAATTTTTGAAAAGAATTTGTGTTCCTAAATACTTTATCTAAAAATGGAATTGTTGGATGATTCTCATAGCTCAAATTTATCTATACACCTTGGGAGAACCAAGATGTATAGATATTTGAAGGAACATTTTTTGTGGGACAACATGAAGAAGAATATTGCTGATTTTGTGTCAAGATATATGGTTTGTCAATAATTAAAAGCTGGATGGAAACAACTATAAGGATTCAAGAAACCTCTTCCCATTACTAAGTGGAAATGGGATAATATTATGATGGACTTTGTCATGGGGCTACCAAAGACTTCAATAAATAATGATGCAATATGGGTCATTGTTGATCATCTTACCATGTCAACACATTTTCATTCTATAAGAGAATATTTTACACATGAACGTATGGAATTAATATATATCAGTGATGTTTTAAGACATCATGGAGAACCCCTATAAATTTTTTTTGATCGTGATCCCGATTTTACGTCAAGATTATGGAAAATTCATCAGAAGGCCCTAGATTCTGAACTGCGTTTGAGCACTGACTACCACCCTCAAACTGATCAACTATCAGAAAATACTATTAAAATAATTGAAGACTTGTTTATATCTTTCTTACGTGACATTCAAGGTATGTGGTTTCAATATTTACCTCTGGTATAATTTTCCTATAACAATATCTTACATTCAAGTGTTCAAATGTCAACATAGGAAGCATTATATGGAAGGAGATGTCGCACACCAACTTGTTGGGATAATGTTCATGAAAGAAAACTCATAGGCCCAGAACATATTGAGGAAACAATAAGAAAGGTGATGGTTATCCAAACCCACATCAATAGAGGCTAAAGTAGGAAAAAGTGATATGCTAATAACAGAAGGAATAATTTGGAATTTCAAGTATGAGACCATGTTTTCTAGAATGTATCTCCATGGAAGGGTGTTATAGATTTTGGTAAGATGGGTAAATTGAGTCTCATGTACATCAGACCTTTCAAAATTCTAGAACAAATTGGAGTGGTAGCATATCGTTTGGCAATGCCTTCTAGTCTCTCCATTGTTCATGATGTGTCCCGCATATCACTATTGATAAAACACAATCCTGAACCAATGCATATACTCACCAATGAGGAAATTGAAATGGAACCTATCTATCTTATTGTGAAGATCCTGTCAAAATTCTTGATACAGGGGAATAAATGCTATGAAACTGGACAAATCGTATGGTAATAGTTCTATGGAGAAACCATAAGATGGATGTGGAAAGGTGGTACCCCAATAAACTTATGATGAAGAAACACGTGAATATTTTTATGCATTAATATCCTAGAAATTTCTAGGAAAATGGTTTTTTAGGAGGGGAGAATGTAACACCCTATGCTTCCATGGTACGTTTCGCTTTTAATAATACAATAGCTTTCATTGTACGCAACTTGGATTTTTAACACACCAAGACCAATGAAACCTGTTGTTATGAATATAAATACCCATTTTTTGAACTTTTATAAACATTAATTTTAAAATGGACTTCATTTTTGGATTGCGAATATCAATATTAGCTTAGGGTCAATTTTTTGTAATTTTTATAATAACTTTAATTTTTTGATGAACAGTAAAAAACGATGCATTATTGTTTAAAACTCACTTTTTATTTAATAATTAGTAATTATATTTTCATTTATTTTAGGAAAAAATAGATTCCAAATATTTATATATGTTCAATGTAATTAATTTTAGTCATTTTATAATATGTTTTGATATATAAAATTTTATTGAACTTTTTACCGTCTTTTTCCCACCTTTTAGGAGCATTTACAAATTTGCATAAAACATAATTTTACCGCTTCTGTGAGTTGAATTTATAAAATATAAGACACATGTATGACTTCATTAAGTAAAATTTGGTTCATTAAGATAAAAATAATTTTTGGTGAATACTATATTTTGACTTTTATTTACCATGGTTAAAAGTAAATAGGGTTATTATGGGTAAAAATGATTTTATAATTATCCTAACAGATGTCTTAATTCTATGGGAAAAATGTAATTCAACAAAAAAACAATTATAGGAATAAAATATTATCCTTTTGGACCAATTGGATTATATTAGGACATTTATTAAAATTTTATTTAAAGAATATTTAAAAGTGTTAAGTTCAATGTCTAATACCAAATCCATTTATAATATTGGTTTACACACAATATAAATTTGAAAATAAATATTCATTACAAAGATAAAAATATTTACTACATAATGGTATTTTATTTATAATTTTTAGACATTAAATAATTTAATTTATTTATGACACAATGATGATGCAATAATTACCTTATTAATGAAAGACTAAAATAATTGATATTCTAAATATAAAAATAAACTTAAATTGAGACTTCAGATGAATTAAAATAATTTTATAGTTTAATACGACATGAGAGGATTTATTAAATAAATTTAATTAAAAGTGATAACGTTTTTATGGCTTGAATAAAAATCAAATACAAAATAGTGTCAAAATTGACATAATTGAGTTTTTAAAACAAATACTATATTATTAATTGATATAATATTAAAAAAATATATAAGGATCAGGAAAAGTACTTAGACAAGGTTATATATATCAATAATGAAACACTTGGGGTTATCTTGGAAATTTATAGTATGTTTATTAACCATATAATATAAAAATACAAAGAGCCATGGTAAATGTCAAACTATTTAACTATGAGTTAAATCAAAATGATAATGTTTATTTGGATACCTAAACCTGTATGAAACCTATAGGTTGAGATTTTTTCGACCCATCCCCACATTATCATTTAAATAAATCATTTTGGGGCCATTTTAAACCTAAAATTAATTTATTATAAAATAATATTTCAAGATTTTCCTAAAGTGACCCTCACCTCTTTCATAAAAGGGTACTTCTCCTTCTCTTAAATTCACAACTCCAAAGCCATTTTTCTCCACCAAACCCTATCCAAATATCCTATAATCTATCCTTCCTTTGACCTAGAGTCCATAATTTGGTCATAAATCCATCCTATGGGTCCCTTTGGATCAACTCAAAAGGAAACACCCGAAGAAGAGGTAATAATTTCACCACCCTCTTTCATGTTCTTTTCTTATTCCACTTCCCCTTTATTTGATTTCATTATAAAATAATAACTCCAGTACCGTCAAAATACATTGATGTTATTATAAATATGGTATTACCATGTTCTTAATTCTATCCATCCTATAAATGGCAAAGTCACTATACGTGGGTACGTACAGCTTACCGTCTCCACCTCGGGGTGTAGTTAGTTATTCAAACACTTCATTATTTTGGATGGGTATAATAATTAGCATGAAGGATTTAAATAATAAATATCACATGTTAATAATTATTTATATATGATATACTTTACAATTACATATTACTTCTCCGTCAATATAATGATATTGTCACCTTGTGCATACGTACAGATTACCGTCTTCACGAACGCGCTGAGATTCATTCCCCATCATAATAATTCAAGAATAATTTTCATTTTATTATTAAAAAAATGTTTATTAACATAATATATTTCTTTATATGAAATAAATACATCCTATCCATAACAAACATAGCTTACCTATCAAAGCATATAAAGGGAATCAGATTTGTTAACACGCAAAACGATGATACTACTAAAATATTATTAACAAAGGGATTTTAGAGGATCATATAAGATATCATATTTATGTATATAGTTCTTATATAATTTAATAACAATTTTTTATTTTTTATAAAAGAGGTTAACATACCATCAACTAAGTAAAAGTACAAATTAAGGGTTAATTCTAAAATATCTTCATTATACAGGGTTGTTTTTATTTGAGTATCTACTGGAACCTTTTTATCATCAACATCCGTGTTTCATAAAAATATTTTCAAATAGAATATTTTAAGGTTTTATGGAAGGGACACTTTAACTAGATCATCATTTTAAATTGTTTAAATATTTATTCTTCTAAATAATTCCCATTAATGTATATGTTTTAAAAAAAAATTAAGGATTTATTTATATGGACATGAATGTTTTAAAAATGTTAATTCCATTCGAAAGTTTCAATGTGGTATTGGAGATTTTCAATCAAAAATGTCTTTAAATATATTCCTTTCTAAATTGTGTGTATTTTAATTGTTTTTGTGAAAAATCGATATTTCTCTCATAGAGTTTTACAAATCATTTTCATCTATGTCAACATCCTTTATTGAATTTTAAACTTTTTTGAAGTTGATTTATTATGATACAAATTTGAGATATTATATTGATGGTTTTGTGATATATTTGACTGTGGATTAGTTATTTTTATACCATTCATGGTTTATGGTATATTTATTGAAATTTTATATTCTAGTTTTAATAAGAATGTTTATATTATGTATCAACCTTTTCTTTTGAAAAATGTTTTGGACTTAGTAACTGATGGGGGGAGCCCGCTATAGCTCCTCAGTGCATCAGTAGGTCTCATGAGACAAACTAGTTCTTTGCTAAATGCCTTGAAAAATCTTATTTGTAGTATAGGCTTAAGGCCTTGACTATGTGGTTATAAAGTCTGGCATTATTCATTAAATCATTATGAAATTGGCTACTGCTATTGCTTGTGATTATTCGACTAGTAGAATATCAATGAGAATAAGTAAACAAAATTATTTGATTTATATTGGAAATATTATACATAAGTTTATGTTTAAAAGGATTATGTTTTAGTCTTATACATTACCTTAATTGTATATGATTATTTATGAAAGTTTCCATTATATTTCTATCCTTACTGAAGCATCTGTGCTCACACCTTTCTATGTTTTATTTTTCCTCGTATTTAAAGAAATATTTTATGGTTGACCTATATGGACAGGAAATGGATATAAGTGTGGTAAATGGGAAAAAAATGATGTTTATGTTTTTATTTCATGATTTAATTTAAAACTTATGAATATATCTAGTGTCTCCAAGGCTAGCTAATAGATTGGTCATTTAGGATTTGATCCCTTGTGACCATGTCATTGTTATGTAATAATGCACCTACTCTGGGTAACTGGGGTTGTGGTGTTACACCCTTCATCAAATAATCGGCCCAACCTGATGAGCCTCCACTACCTACACTACATGTATACAATAACCTGATACCATATCTAGAAAAGATAAACTTGGAACTCTTAAGCCCATGTTGAACTGAATTTTATTTAACAATCATTTTAACTCCTTATTTATTTCAAATTATATAAAGAAACCCAATTAAAATAGAAACACATGTCATTAGGATGAATGTACCTATCCTTGGGTCTCTACCCAATATACAATGTAACCTCTAATGGCTGTTCTCTAGGCTCTCTGTCCTTACATCAAATCACAGGAGGACCTAAACCCTTGTGTCCTAGACATTCCTCTCTAGACTATGTCATGAACCAATATTTCCAAACAATGTTTCCCAATAAACCAATGAAATATTCAATGTGACTAACTCCGAACATCATCCTATATCTCACCCATTACCTATGAAATAATTCTGTCATGACCCCCCACCCATAGACACCCCTCATGAGATTGAAATGGTGAGATAGAGATAATAATGCCCAAAATCCACCTCTTGTAGGACCTGGAGTGTCGACCAGTAGCATGGGTAAAAATTGTCACATAATGGGAGGAATTACCCTTTATAGTAGTCAATATAGGCAGTTAAGATGTATCAAACTCAAAACAACTCCAATACATATATATAAAAGAAGTCCAAAACCACCCCACTTGCATGTTTTAAATAGAACTTATACAAATATAATATGAACATCATGGTAAATACCAATATTAAATGCTACAAAGTGATAAAAAAACTATCCAAATGTCTAAATTTGTAATGCCCATAATTGTCTGCTAAGTCCTCCTAGGAACCTAAAATTATTTTTAAAACATTATATGAGAATACATGTATACTCCTTAGAAAAAACGGTGGTATATCATGGGCAAGTTGGAGAATCATACTAATTCCCCTGTGAGAAAACAATAGAAACAAAAAATACCTAATTCGGAATAGAGGACATGCCTACCTCACCAAGGCATGCTAACAAAATAATTCAAGTCATGTAATATAATATAATAATAACATCGATGGTATGGGTTCCCCTCCTCAATTATATTTTGGTATAATCTCAATCTATAATGGAAAATATCATAGTGATTCTACACTCTTCCTAAAGTCCCATGTGAAAACCAACCCATGCACACCTGGGTCTCAGAGCTAGTTCTGCAACCTGGGAAAATTAAGCCAACCATTATTCACCAATACAAACCAGGGCCAAAAAAATACCACATCTCTCTTATAGACACCAGGTCCAAGACCATACCACATACTGCCCATAGACACTTGGGCGAAAACCATTTATCAACCTGAAGACACCTGGGAAATCACACGACATCTCATCTTGAATACTACGGGGAAAGAACCCATCACCATCAAACACGTTGGCCTTACAACCACATGGAAACCTGCCAAATGAGTATTTGGGGACCAGTTCCAACAGGAGTGAACAAGGAAGAGCTAGTTACCGACTATCCTTCCTCCCACCAGGATATTGGGAAAATTCACCCAACTCAGTGATGAAGGGGGCGTTTGGCACATAATGCTCAACGAGTGTGGGTTGAATAAAGAAATCATATGACTGTAAAAAATGATACATATATGGTACCAAATAGTAATGATAAACCTATGGATTCACAAAAATCACTAACCAACCCCTGACTTGCCCAGTTTGCTACCACACATAAAATACAAACAACATATAAATATCCACAAGCACATTTTATGTTTCCCATCAAATTCCATTGTACTAATTCCATTCATTTTAAACCATTAATTTATGAAATCCATAACTGTTGGGAAATAACAAAACACATTCCATAACATGAAACACCGCTAAGGTTATAATAGAAGGTGAAAATCCAAAAAAAGCTAATTTAGATTCTAATTCTTATATGTTTGATACCAATTTATAAAATATCGATATCCTGATATAGGTAAAGCTTTCTACATGATACTCATAGAAATACTCTAGGTAAACCACCCATATAGACCACTAAAATATTTCATAAAACTATACCGGCTCAAGTCATGTTAAAAAAACACCCCAACATAAAATTCCCTATAATCACACATCGCCACACAACGACCCCACAACCTCAATTCCCTTCACAAGTTCACCCATCCCATAATTAATCAATCTCTCTACCAGAGATTCCATAACATGGTAAGGTTCATGTATCATTTAAAATTTTATCTGTTACACCATTGGAACCAACACACATGCTACAACACAACCACTTCATGACCCATTTATCACACACGCACAAAAACAACTATCCTAAACAACCCCTCACCCCACATTCCGAAGAATATCACAATTTTGGATTAAAATAAGGAATCCCATAATATATTCATCTTATAAAATTAGTGGATTATCGAAGGAATTATATGGTCCTCGTGAATATATTCGTTATCCAAGTGCATGTAATTAACCATCTTCCATTATCAAATGTTTCTAATGAACTATAAAACATGTAACTTTTTTAGAGTTCTATAAAAAACCATCAATGACCATGATTTTTAGTAGGACATGTAGCCTGTACAATCACAAAATCAAAAAAAAGATCAAGGTGGTAAAAATCATGAGATACCACCAAACATCACTTTTCAATTCAATTACCCCATTAATGATTTTTAATTAGGGTGGAAATAACTCTGATCCACAGGAAAAAAATTATATCCTGCCAAATTGATGAACCATTTGAGAGAAACGATAGAGAAGCCATAACTAAAAAAATTCAATTCATTTGGGCACCACAGGTCAATGAAGAAATCATGAAAGTTTCAACCACACCACTAGAATTTTATGTTAACTATTTTTTAGCAATGTATAATCAAAATAATGCCACAAATATCATCCCAATACAATACTAATTACCATAAATAATTTTGCGGGGGGGGGGGATAACAAGATAATACAGATGAAAAGGGGTGAAAAACATACCACTAGTTGATAAAAGAGAACCTATGAACAACCACCAAATTCAATTGAACAAGGAGGGAGTAGTGAGGCGCTAAGGAATCTATGATATACCTAGGGTTATTTTGAAATGAGATGAAAAATATAGAATGGAAAAATAAAATAAGGTTCGGGTGAAATTTTTTATTTTTTTAAATATGGGTCAGGTGATTAGATAACATGTAATCCACTTTCACACCATGAAACTTTTCAAGGTCCACATATTTTAAAAAATCAGTGCCTATCAATATAGTTTATTATTTATACCACAAATCTCCTCACACTATGAAACAATCCAATCAATCCATGAACCCTAGATTCATGTCGCCATAGCTCATTATGCAGTGTGTAATCCTCTCACTTCCAGCCATTAGAAACCAAACCTCTCAAAACACCCTATTATATTTTATGACATCCAAAACCAACAATGTAATAGACTGTGAGGACATGAACTATTACGAAACACCTTATTTTGGTGGCTATTATAGTAATAATATATATAGGTTGTATGAAGAATACTATTTTTTGGATTCCATGTTGATTTTTATGACATTTTATCTCATCTAGAACATGAATCTATAGATTCATCCTCATCATATAGGATTTGGGTTTTTTCAATCTAATAAGAGGTAAACCATTCCTAGAGTAAAAAAGTATAAGATTAATCAACAGACTCTCTACCAATGCTTTTTTGGAAGTGAATGGGTATTTAGTGTGAAATTGAATGATTAATATGTGAGCACTAAAAATAAGGCTAGTTTTAGGTAAAAGGTTCTAATCATGAGGACGTAATATATTTTGATGAAACTATTTCCCTTGTATCTAGGTCTCAAGATAGTAGAATCATGCTAGTATACACATATGAATTTCAAAATATGTCACATGGTTTTAAAATCTATATTACATACATGCAGGTATAATGGAGGATGTTTTTGTTGAATAACATTATTCATTTCAAGAACCCCAGTTAATAAATTGTGTGTTTATACAAAAGACGAAATATTATAACCATAAAACTACACCTACATCCTAGAAGTTGATATTATGTCATTAATTCTATAAATTAGTTTTAATTTAAGATTGGAAGACCGTAAGATATTCTATATAGCTTGATCAAATATTACATTTATTGTAGAAATATATGATTATGATGATAATTTTTTGTAAGTAAATCATAAAATATGTAATTTAATTTCAAACAACATGTAAACTAATTAAAAAATTAGAATTTTGGGGAGTTAAAATATTTTTTTGGTTTCAAAAATAATCATCATTATATTCTAAATTTTTTAAATGAAAAAAATTATATAACTCATTTAAATAATTTTTTGGGACTAGAACATAATAAGACCTACTATACTCATATGTGTGGAAATACTAATCATGACTTGGATGTGTATGTAAGACCTTTTGATTATATTTTATATAGTGGACTATTTGGGAGCATTCATTTTCTTATTGAAGGTAATATTGACATAATTTTCACAATATACCTTTGTTCCTAATTTCAATAAAAAAACAATAATTTAATTTAATTGATTATAGAAGAAATTTATTTTATTTAAATATAATAGCCTTTAATTTTTACATTTAAAAATAAATTGGATTATAATTTAACTTTATACTTACATTCTTAATATATTGGGAATGAACTTTATAATAAAAATACATATGGACACTGCAGGTTTTTTTGTATAAACATAGTATCACCATCATGTCAGAAACCACATTTTTTATAATTATCATCTATGAAAAATGAGTATATTTTTCTAGAAATTTATATTAATGATTTCTATAGATTTAATATATCAGCATAGATTTTCGATTTAATTTTAATGTTTCTCTAATCCAAAATGATAACACAATTTCTAACAACAATTTCAATGAATATGATAATCCACTATATAATATATAAAATTTATTGAACAAGTCATTTATTATGATATCATGAAATAAAAGGTGATATATTTAGAATTAATTTGTATATAGAATCAATTAGCATAAATTTGGTAAAATATTCATCCAATTAAATGATTTTTTATATGCTAATTAGCATTTTAAAATTTTAGATAATTATATTTTTATTTCAATATTTGACATGTGAGAGACAATATTTAGTAAAATATTATTCCATCATTCTATAATATATTTAAATCAATCATTTTAGGTTTAATATTTATCATAATATATTAAGTGCCCAGATCAGTGTGAATCACTGAGAGGGGGAGGGGGTGAATCAGTGATCCCTTCAATCTTTTTACTAATTGATTCTTTATCAATTAAACCTCTATGGCTGGTTAAAGCCTCGATCCACTCTTCTTGTATCTCTCAACCTTTCCCGGATTATGCAGTAATGAAAAGGCATAGGACACAAGGATTTACAAGGTTCGACACCAAAGGCCTACATCCTTGCCATGCTCTCCCAGCATGAATTCTTCCATTATAACTTGTTAGAATTACAATGGTCGATACAGAGTCCCACTGTATCTCTCCTGAGTCCCACAGGAGGGTCTTTATACAGCGTCCCACAGTGTTACCAGAGTCCCACTGGCCTGCTCCAGAATCCCACTGAAGACTTTTTCTCCCTGAGTCCCACAGGGTCTTCTCCTGGCTCCTCGAGTCACACGAGTAGCTCTTCTTCACTTTAACTCTTCAAGTATCTTCAGCAGTCTGGGATAAAGACTGCTGGCCTTGCTCTGTACCTCTGATCACTTGTGATGATCAGGTCTTCTCAAATACTGAAAACTCAGACAAACAATATCTTTCAACTTAGTCTGGCTCAGTCTCACTTCAACTTCACTTCATGCACTGAGTGCATGGCAGCTCTTCATCCTCATGCACTGATAGCATGGCCTTCTCAATTTCTTCAAGAACTCCTGGTCTTGGACTCCTCAAATGCACACCACTGATTTGGCTCTGTTCACGTGTGCACGTGCATGCATGCAAGCATGCACTCCTCTTCTTCTCTTCCTTGGTGTGATAAACACTCAAAGAGTGTAATTTCTCCTTAAGCACACACACCTTCTTCACTCACACACTTTGTTCAATTTGTTCACACACATAAAAGTGTGTTATACTTTAGTGTGGATGTCCTTATTCCTCCAAGTGTATACACTCTTAGTGCACACTTAGGTTCGGCCTTTTAGTTCTTTTGTACACAAATGCATATGCCCTTCTTGTACTCTTCCACTTTGCACACACACTTTGTTTTTCTCTTTTAATCTTCAAGTGTGCACAACCTCCAAGGGCTACGGCCTCTTCTTGTTCTTTTTGCACACAAGGCTCAAAGGCCTCGGCCTTCTTCTTGTTTTGCACACACACAAATGTGGTGGCCTTCCACTCCTTGCACACAACCCGTAGGTGTGCACTCCCAAGTGGCACACACACAAGGTGCACTCCTTCACTTGGCACACAAGCACAAGTCTTGGCCTCGGGTCTTCTCAAAGTTTACACACGAGGCACTGCCTCGGCCTTCCACTTCTTGTGCACACACTGCCCGAACTCCACATTCAAAACAGGCGCGCAAGGGGTGCGGCCTTCCTCTCTTCACAGCTTCTGTCGCGCAAGCACAAGGCACAAAGGACCTCGGCCGTGGGCGCGCAAGTGCAAGGGTGCACTTGGCCATGCAAGCGCCTACCGTGCAGGGGGCACGGTGCACAGAGGGGGCGCGCAAGTTGGCGCTGCCCTTCCTCCTTCCTGTCGCGCAAAGGATAGCGGATAGGGGACTCCTCCTCCTCCTTCTTCTTGTCGCGCAAAGAAGTAGCGCGCAAGGAACTCAAGCAAAGCCAAAAATGGCTTCGGGCTGCTGCCGCGCAAGTGGTGCGCGCAGGGCAGATCTTCGCGAGGCAGAGAGCACTCACGGGACTTCTGTTCTTCAACAAAGATTCAGCAAGCACAATGAGGTCTCGGCCTCTCCTTTTATAGGCAGAGATGCCTCAAAACTTCCGCGTGGGATAAATCTCAAATCCCCGAGATTTTTGGATCTTTAAAAATCTTTCCAAATCTCGTTTTCCTTCACTGTTTCACCGCGGGTTTCCTTTTCTTTGCCTTCTACACATTTATGCGTTTTTGAACACGTGCATGCCTCTGTTTAGGTTCATGCATGCAAATCATGCTCTCCACGTGGCCTCGGCACCTTCGGTTGCTTCGGCCGAACTTCAAATTCCCCATCCAACGTTTGCATGCATATTTTATTGCATGGTTAGGTTCGGTTGGTCCAGACGAACTCAATGGATGCTTCGGCTCGATTTATGGTGGCCGGGAACTCGAAATAGGTCGTCGGGGAGGCTCTGGTTCAGCGGCTGCTCGCGGGTGGCTTCGGGTGAGCTCGAGGAAGGAGACGGACGCTGGGCCGTTGGATGCGGTGATCAAAAAGGCTTCGACGGCTTGGATCAGATCGGGGGCGCGGCGGATTAGATGAGCGGCGCCGATCGTCCGCGAGATCAGATGAGCGGCTGAGATTCGTTCCCGGTGAAAAATGCGCGTCCCACATCGAAACGGCGAGCGTTTTTCTCGCGCTTTATCACCCTAGCGCCGCCTCAACCCGGCAATTGAACTTCCAACCCTCTCGGTGCCGCCCCGCGCCGAGTTCTCCCTGCGGGCGCGCTCTGCGCCCACTCATGCCTCCTGCGGGCGCGCTCCTAGTGCCCACTATGCACCTCAGGCGTGCGGGTTTCACCACCGCGTGTCCTCGGGGGCTTACACACGGCCCCCCTGCCGCACTCCTCCGGGCGTGCCCCAGGCGCCCATGCGGTGTCTTGGGTGCGCCCTGCCGCCCTGGCTCGACCCACGGGTTCCCCCGGGCGTGGTGCCCTAGTGCCCATGCCTTGGGGTTGAACCCTCAAGGTGCCTTGGCTGGCCATATTTTTTGGCAAAGGAAAATATTAAGACTTTGTTAAAAACAAAGTTCTCCTCCATATAAAATTCCATATCAAGCCCTTTCATTCTTCTTCTCTATTTCTTCCCTTCTCTACTTCTTAAGAATTCCTTAATCCTCCTAAACATATAATCTTCACTTAGGATATGGAATTCAAAAGGTTTCTTCATCTTCAACCGAGCTCCTGAATCAAATATTTCTTCAATAAACTTCATTGATCTAATCAGAGATCAATTGGAACATCTTCTGATTCACATGCACTAAGTGATAGTGCATGGACTTCATTAAACCACTTCATCCACTTACAACTTATGGATGGATCACTTTCAACTCCTCATGCATTGTCACTACAATGCATGGTCTTCTAATCATGTTGTGACTTTGTATCCAGTTGATACAAGTTCTTGGAACTTAATGATCAGCTCAACAATCGTCAGATTTAACTAGAGAATGTTTCAACCACATCTCCTATGCCACTTAGTGAATCTCTTAAGTGACATGCATCTTAGTACCATGGCCATTCTCCTTCATCACCATCACCATCACATCCTTTGACATTCACATCTTGACTCCTTGCCACCCATTCATTCCAAGACAACTTCATGCCTCATTGACAACAATTGCAACACAGTGCACTTCAATCTCCCCCTTTGTATTTGTTGTCAATACACTCCTTCGGCACATATGAATGGGTCAATATGTGTGCCAATATTTCTCCCCCTTATTGGAAATCAAATGCAAAGGTGTGGTGTGGTTCTCTTTCAAAAATCTCTTCCTCCCTTTGAAAAGTATTTTCTTGAAAAACACTGAGAGAGGGATGATGTCACATGTTCTCTTTAGCAAAGAACCTTTAGTAAATCAACTCTAAGTCTACTTGGGCTAACCCGGTGTAGAAAACAAGAGCGATATAACCAAGATTTTTCAATGCTATCCACAATTCTCTACACATGTGAGATCATGCTTCAGGGGTTTAAAAATTTTTCAGATATAACAATGAATTGCTAAATCCTGCACATACTTCACAAAACTCATTAGAAAGTTCAGTGCAATGATAAAGCTCCCCCTTTCATCCATTTGTCTTCAATCCATACTCCCCCTTAATTGATAAGTTAAACTCAATTAAGAAACAAGGGATGAAAGTATGATTGGAATACCTTCACTTTTCTCAAGATGATATTAAATCTTAGAATACCATCTTCTCCAGATTGGCTCCCCCTCAAGGGGTGCACTCCATTCTGTCCAAACCATCCTCCAGATGAGAATGATCATCATCTTCAATTCCCTACAATGTTAGCACATGTATATACCATGAGTATAAGGGAATAAGATGGAACCTCCTTGGTTCATCAATGTGAACAACAAGGTTGAGAAGATTCTCTCAACCGAGATGTCCCATTTTCACCAGTCTTCACACTTGCACATTTGATCTTCATTGATGATTGTGCTGGTGTGGTTCTCAAAACATCTTCATGTGAAACCTTGTTCTTCCCTTTTGCTTTAGCAATTGTCAGAGCTTCATCTTCAACTCTTTGTAGTTCTCTGGCAAGTTGCAACTGATGTGGCCATATGACAAGTAAATCATTTGGAAGAGTGGCCCCAGTTCTGGAAGTTCCACATGGTTCTTTTGATACTGTTAAGCTACCTTTCTTAGGCAACTTGTTTTCAATCAATCCCTTCTTCTTCTTCTGGATTGATTGTCTTTTTGAGTCCAGTCTGCTTCTATTTAATTTCATGGCTTCTTTACAAAGATCCATGATATGTCATTTCTTCCCACAGTAGAATCATTTCTTGGTGGTCCTTCTAGATGACTCACCCTTCTTGGATTTAGACTCCAAGGACTTCTCTTCCTTTTTCAACATCTTCTTGGGAGCTTTTTCAGCTTTCTTCTTCTTGCTTCCCAAGGATTCCTTTTTAGCCAGGTTCAGTGATCTTCTCTTCTTTTCATCTTTGGATACAGTTTGAGATTGACATGTATCATTTTGCCCACTTTTGCAAACATCCCAGATGTTGTCAAGCAATCCAAATCTGTTAGCAGTAAACAGATGTCTCTGGACCTGTGGATGCTGCTTCTTTTCTTCTGGCTTGCTCCCCCTTGGCATGGGCTTCCTTTGTGCTTTGACATTTAGTGGATTGTACCAACAATCCTTTGCACAGTGCCCATACTTATTACAACACCAACACTGACCCACAAATCTTGACCTCTTCAGTCCTTCTGATTGTTGGGTACTTTTCTTGAATTGTTGTGCTGCTTCAGGAGAGCTTTCTTCCTTCATTGTCTTCATCCATTCTTGTTTAGAATTATTCTTCCATCCTGCACTTTTTGTGGAAACACAATTAGAAGCATTGGTACAAGATGGTATGGATGATACCTTCTTTCTAGAAGATGTTGCACTTTTATTATAGGATTTCTTTCTCTCAGAATCATCCTGCTCAAAGCATACTTGAGTAGCAACATGTCTTCTACCAGCTGACTGGGAGGTTTCAGCTTTGGGTGATTGCAGATTTGTCAATATCACCTCTAGTTCTAAGCACTTCATGTTAAGGGAGTTCTTCTCATCCTCAACAGCTCTTAGCTTTCCTTCCCAACTTTCTTTCAGCTGATTCATCTGGTCATCATGCACTGTCTTCAATTCAAGCAATGAATTGTCAAGCTCCTTCACCCTTTTTGCTTTGTCTTCAAGTTGAGCATCTTTGACAACCATTGAAACTCTGTGTCTCTTTTCCAGTGCACGGAAAACATCTTTGATCATTATCAAAAATATTTCTTTCTCAGAAGAGCTCCTTTGCAATTCTTCAGCAGTGTCTTCATATCTTTCATTTCAAAGAGATACTGTTTCATCTTTGGCATTTACCAGCTTTCTGAGAGTGTTGGTTATGCCAACCCTTTTAGCCAATTGGACTTCCAGAGAATTGGCTTCATCTTCTAGCTGTAATTTTTCTTCTTGAAGATCAAGGAGGCCTGTAGCTATACACATTGCCACTTTCTTGGGGACTGTCTTCTGAAGATATTTGATTGCATTTAGAAGATCATTGTTTCTTCCATCATCATCACAGCTAGAGCAGGCTTCATCAGAAGAATGATAAAAGGAATTGTCATCTGATGTGACTTTCACATTTCTTTCCATAGAAGGAGTTTCTCTAATTGCAACAACCTTCTTCCTCATCTTCTTTGCCTGTTTCTTCATTCTGTTTTTCAGAGTCTTGGCAGATATCTCCATTTGAGGCTGTTCTTTCATTTCCTCAAATCTGCACTCCATATAGACTCTCTTGGATCTTTTAGAGGTAACCTCGCTCTGATACCAATTGAAGTGCCCAGATCAGTGTGAATCACTGAGAGGGGGAGGGGGTGAATCAGTGATCCCTTCAATCTTTTTACTAATTGATTCTTTATCAATTAAACCTCTATGGCTGGTTAAAGCCTCGATCCACTCTTCTTATATCTCTCAACCTTTCCCGGATTATGCAGTAATGAAAAGGCACAGGACACAAGGATTTACAAGGTTCGGCACCAAAGGCCTACATACTTGCCATGCTCTCCCAGCATGGATTATTCCATTATAACTTGTTAGAATTACAATGGTCGATACAGAGTCCCACTGTATCTCTCCTGAGTCCCACAGGAGGGTCTTTATACTGCGTCCCATAGTGTTACCAGAGTCCCACTGGCCTGCTCCAGAATCCCACTGAAGACTTCTTCTCCCTGAGTCCCACAGGGTCTTCTCCTGGCTCCTCGAGTCACACGAGTAGCTCTTCTTCACTTTAACTCTTCAAGTATCTTCAGCAGTCTGGGATAAAGACTGCTGGCCTTGCTCTGTACCTTTGATCACTTGTGATGATCGGGTCTTCTCAAATACTGAAAACTCAGACAAACAATATCTTTCAACTCAGTCTGGCTCAGTCTCACTTCAACTTCACTTCATGCACTGAGTGCATGGCAGCTCTTCATCCTCATGCACTGATAGCATGGCCTTCTCAATTTCTTCAAGAACTCCTGGTCTTGGACTCCTCAAATGCACACCACTGATTTGGCTCTGTTCACATGTGCACGTGCATGCATGCAAGCATGCACTCCTCTTCTTCTCTTCCTTGGTGTGATAAACACTCAAAGAGTGTAATTTCTCCTTAAGCACACACACCTTCTTCACTCACACACTTTGTTCAATTTGTTCACACACATAAAAGTGTGTTATACTTTAGTGTGGATGTCCTTATTCCTCCAAGTGTATACACTCTTAGTGCACACTTAGGTTCGGCCTTTTAGTTCTTTTGTACACAAATGCCTATGCCCTTCTTGTACTCTTCCACTTTGCACACACACTTTGTTTTTCTCTTTTAATCTTCAAGTGTGCACAACCTCCAAGGGCTACGGCCTCTTCTTGTTCTTTTTGCACACAAGGCTCAAAGGCCTCGGCCTTCTTCTTGTTTTGCACACACACAAATGTGGTGGCCTTCCACTCCTTCTTGCACACAACCCGTAGGTGTGCACTCCCAAGTGGCACACACACAAGGTGCACTCCTTCACTTGGCACACAAGCACAAGTCTTGGCCTCGGGTCTTCTCAAAGTTTACACACGAGGCACTGCCTCGGCCTTCCACTTCTTGTGCACACACTGCCCGAACTCCACCTTCAAAACAGGCGTGCAAGGGGTGCTTCCTTCCTCTCTTCACAGCTTCTGTCACGCAAGCACAAGGCACAAAGGACCTCGACCGTGGGCGCGCAAGTGCAAGGGTGCACTTGGCCGTGCAAGCGCCTACCGTGCAGGGGGCGCGGTGCACAGAGGGGGTGCGCAAGTTGGCGCTGCCCTTCCTCCTTCCTGTCGCGCAAAGGATAGCGCACAGGGGACTCCTCCTCCTCCTTCTTCTTGTCACGCAAAGAAGTAGCGCGCAAGGAACTCAAGAAAAGCCAAAAATGGCTTCGGGCTGCTGCCGCGCAAGTGGTGCGCGCAGGGCAGATCTTCGCGAGGCAGAGAGCACTCACGAGACTTCTGTTCTTCAACAAAGATTCAGCAAGCACAATGAGGTCTCGGCCTCTCCTTTTATAGGCAGAGATGCCTCAAAACATCCGCGTGGGATAAATCTCAAATCCCCGAGATTTTTGGATCTTTAAAAATCTTTCCAAATCTCGTTTTCCTTCACTGTTTCACCGCGGGTTTCCTTTTCTTTGCCTTCTACACGTTTATGCGTTTTTGAACGCGTGCATGCCTCTGTTTAGGTTCATGCATGCAAATCATGCTCTCCACGTGGCCTCGGCACCTTCGGTTGCTTCGGCCGAACTTCAAATTCCCCATCCAATGTTTGCATGCATATTTTATTGAATGGTTAGGTTCGGTTGGTCCAGACGAACTCAATGGATGCTTCGGCTCGATTTATGGTGGCCGGGAACTCGAAATAGGTCGTCGGGGAGGCTCTGGTTCAGCGGGTGCTCGCGGGTGGCTTCGGGTGAGCTCGAGGAAGGAGACGGACGTTGGGTCGTTGGATGCGGTGATCAAAAAGGCTTCGACGGCTTGGATCAGATCGGGGGCGCGGCGGATTAGATGAGCGGTGCCGATCGTCCGCGAGATCAGATGAGCGGCTGATATTCGTTCCCGGTGAAAAATGCGCGTCCCACATCAAAACAGCGAGCGTTTTTCTCGCGCTTTATCACCCTAGCGCCGCCTCAACCCGGAAATTGAACTTCCAACCCTCTCGGTGCCGCCCCGCACCGAGTTCTCCCTGCGGGCGCGCTCTGCGCCCACTCATGCCTCCTGCGGGCGCGCTCCTAGCGCCCACTATGCACCTCAGGCGCGCGGGTTTCACCACCGCGTGTCCTCGGGGGCTTACACATGGCCCCCCCTGCCGCGCTCCTCCGGGCGTGCCCCAGGCGCCCATGCGGTGTCTTGGGTGCGCCCTGCCGCCCTGGCTCGCCCCACGGGTTCCCCCGGGCGTGGTGCCCTAGTGCCCATGCCTTGGGGTTGAACCCTAAAGGTGCCTTGGCTGGCCATATTTTTTGGCAAAGGAAAATATTAAGACTTTGTTAAAAACAAAGTTCTCCTCCATATAAAATGCCATATCAAGCCCTTTCATTCTTCTTCTCCATTTCTTCCCTTCTCTACTTCTTAAGAATTCCTTAATCCTCCTCAACATATAATCTTCACTTAGGATATGGAATTCAAAAGGTTTCTTCATCTTCAACCGAGCTCCTGAATCAAATATTTCTTCAATAAACTTCATTGATCTAATCAGAGATCAATTGGAACATCTTCTGATTCACATGCACTAAGTGATAGTGCATGGACTTAATTAAACCACTTCATCCACTTACAACTTATGGATGGATCACTTTCAACTCCTCATGCATTGTCACTACAATGCATGGTCTTCTAATCATGTTGTGACTTTGTATCCAGTTGATACAAGTTCTTGGAACTTAATGATCAGCTCAACAATCGTCAGATTTAACTAGAGAATGTTTCAACCACATCTCATATGCCACTTAGTGAATCTCCTAAGTGACATGCATCTTAGTACCATGGCCATTCTCCTTCATCACCATCACCATCACATCCTTTGACATTCACATCTTGACTCCTTGACATCCATTCATTCCAAGACAACTTCATGCCTCATTGACAACAAATGCAACACAGTGCACTTCAATATATCATGTAATATGTGACTCTTATGATAAACTTTCATGTCACTCTTTATGAATCTTTTGTTATCCTCGAATGAACGAATTAAAATTATTCTTATGCATGAACTCCTTGAAAACCATATATCTATAATCTCGATTCATTATAATCCACTAACTCATATAAATTAAATCATTCAATCTATATTTAGTCTTGGGAATAAAAAATAAATTAAAAAATCTTTGTGCAAGCAACTCCATGTACTCAAAATCATTAAGGAAACTACATTAGAGAAAAATAGTTAATTTTAGTTGGCATGTTATGTTCTATATTCTTCTTATTAATATCTATAAATTTAAAGGGATGTATTGAATTTTGAAATATAATAAAACATTGTCAATCATTTGATGGGATGTACATGAATTTAATAAGACAATGGTTTTTAATTGTGTGGATTTTGAATATATTATTACTATGACCATCAATCAAGGGATTTTTTATACTCCACATCAATTTATTAAGTTTATATATTGAATAATAATGGTATTTTTAATTTTATGACATATATATGATAAAATTTTGATTTTATTTATCTGTAAATAATTATTTTTTTGTATGATAACCTAGATATTGAGAAGAAACAAGTAAATGAATTGGAAACATAAAGGAAGGTTCTCATATTGTCAATACAATTAAAAATTAACAAACATAACGGTCACTATGAGGAAATTATATTTCAAAATGTTATTTTATTATATCACTTATTGATATATAATCCTATGAACGGGTTCTATTATTATATGAGTCACATGTTCCAAATTTATAATAATAAAACTAATTTATATCCACATGGGATAATTTTATGATTATTCATTTGAAAATATGAATCCTCCAAGATGAACCAACAACTATAATTTCCTTTTTTGGATAATTTTTGGTAAATATGTTTTGATGTTTTCTATATTTTTTATATTTCTTCCCATGGACATTTAAATCCAATTTTTTTAGAAGATGATGTGGAATTAGTGCATTCTAAGGATTAGTGGGAGGCATCTCATGAAATATGTTACATCCCAGACCCATATGCCACTTAATAGGTGTGTTATCCCTAGTGGGCCACATGTCATGTAATGACCCGTAAATTTCAAGGAAAATTTTTTCTTAAATTATTTTGGATTTTACGAGTACACAGTTTCTGACAGCACCTGATTCCGAGGCCCGGTGTGCCCGAAATCAATTTTCGATGTTTAGCTCGGGTACGTTTAGTGAACGAACGAGCAGGTTTTTCTCTAACTTTTCAACCGGTGCTCGGAATCGAAATCTGAGGGCCCAGATGAAACTGAAATGCCAGTATTTTCTTAAGAAGACCCTTCCTGGAGTTGCGTTTTCTTGGGAGGTGTTGTTAAATAATTGGGAAAACTAAAGAGTGAAATAAAAATTTGTGCTACAATTTTTTTTTCTATTCTAATAGTTAACAATTACATAGGAGTTGAGTGGGACCCACTAAAGTCCTAACACTTGGTAGGATATTAGTAAGGTGGGTCCCACATGAGCCCCCACCTCCTTAAATTTCCTAACACCTCATTAAACACCCATCTTTATTTTGGAAACCCCCCATAAATGTTTAACACACCCACCTACCCTTCTTTATGACATGTCAACCCTCACAATTAAATTGACTTTTTAATTCCATACAATTAATTAAATTTTGGGTTTGAATTTTGATGTTTTGAAAACGCATGGCATGTGTTAATAAAATAATCTTTCCTTATTTTATTCAGGTTAGAGGTTGTGTGTTGAGTTTTTGGGAATAAAATACTCTAAGGTTGAAGAACTTCATATCCTACGTGAAAAACGCCGAGTCTACGACGAAGAACTCCATCACCGCAAGGGGAGATCGTCATGCCGTCTCCTCTCCTCTCTGTAGCCGGTGAGTGACACCTTTTCCAGAGAATGAGGATGCTCCCACCTTCGATCCTCTTCCCGTGTCAAAGAAAGGGGGGCACCATATCCTTCATCGGGCGAGCACCGATGACATTTACGGAGCCTCGTTCCCCGACGCCATCTTCTGCGACATCAATTTTGCACGACGATCCTCATTCGACGACTTCTTCAAAGTAGGGTTTTGAATTTAAGTCCATGTTTATATTGGCATTCAACGTTAAAAATTAATCCGCATATTATCAAGATAACAGGAAGAGGTCGGACCGCACAAACACGACCGAACCTCCTCCCATTTTAGATGTTGAATATTATGTGGTTTGGAACGAAGGCAACACGGTGTCGTTGAACCGCGAGGGAACAAGGTAACCACGGCTGGAGCGGGCTGCAGCGAAGAATCATGGCGTTGTCACGCCGCGCCGAAGACGAAGAACGTGCGGCCAAGGTTGGGCCGCGGCGGAGGCGCGCGGTGCCGTCGCACGGCGCTGGAAGAATAAGGGCCGCGACCTAAGGCTGCAGCAGTCACCAACAGGGGCGACCATACTCCCCGCCTGCCTGAGCAGCAAGAGCCGCAGGATTTTGTCCGCGGTGGAAGACCAAGAGGGCGGCTGGAACCGCCGGCCACTGGCGCATGGAGGGCGGGACCGTGGGGTCCAGCGGCACAAATGGCCGGCCGTTACGGCTGGCCAGATCCGGAAAAACCAGGGGTTGAACCCCCGGTCAACGCAGCAGGGCGGACCCCATGGGGTCCGCCGTTCAGTTCGAAGGGGGTGACGGTTTCCCCCCTTTTGTGCTCACGTGGCGAGATGTGCCCGTGCCTGCCGGGACCGGCCGTGCTGGGCGGGTCCGGCGACACCAGGCCGGGCCGCACACGCTGGGCCAAACCCCCACGCCAGCGGGGCCGAGCCGCGCTAGCCGGTCCGGGCTGCGCCCTAACTGGCTGACCCAGGGGGTTTTGGGCCGGCTTGGTCCGGGCCCAAACCCCCCTAAAACGGACAGATTCGTTCAAACGTCCGTATCTTGGGTGGCAGACCTCCGATCGACTCATCGTTAGTTGGGATGTGATCCTTGGATCGAGACGGCCATTTCAGTGTATTACACTCAAGATTTTGGAGAACATTAGGTATGGCCGAGATGGTTCGAACATGAAACCAACCAGGCCCTCGGAGCGGAAACACATATAACTTAAGCTCCGGACGTCCGATTGACATGACTTTGACTTTGTTGGATTCCTCGTAGTGAGATGGTCATTTTGTCTTACTCCGCTCAGGGTTTGGACGTAGTTAGAGTACGGTCGGGTTGGTTTTGACTTATAAACCAACCGGGCCCCTGGGACGAATAAGCCAATAACTCTCAGACTGGGCGTCCGATTGACGCGCCGTCTGTCGGGTTGAGATCCTTTTGATGAGACAGAACTTTGGGATACATCAACTATGGACTTCGTGTCAGTTGTTGTATAGACCCCCTTGGCTTATGGAGCGGAGCCTCCCAGAAACGAGCATGCTGTGTGCGGGAACTCTAGAGCTGGCTGCGGCGAAGATGACTACCGTACTGGGATCCTCTGTGGGTTCAATGAGGACGTCTACCGTACTCGGATCCTCTGTGGGTTCGATGAGGATGACTACAATTCTGGGATCCTCCGTGTGTTCGATGAGGACGACTACCATACTGGGATCCTCTGTGGGTTCTATGAGGACGACTATTGTACTGGGATCCTCTGTGGGTTTGAATACCATGCGGAGATCCTCCGTGGGTTCGACGACGATGACTACTATACTTGGATCTTCCGTGGGTTCGGCAACGATGACTACTAAACTTGGATCCTACGTGGGTTCGGTAGAGGAGATGATTCAAATGCTACATCAAATCATCTCCACCTCTCATCGTGAGTAGTATACCATTGTGAGTTGAGTCTTGACTTTGAATCATTATCTTTTATGTGATTGAATTGATATCCTATGTGGATTGAACTATGATTTCCTGTGTGGATTGGGTCAAACTTTCCTATGTGGATTTAGTTTTACTTTCCTGAGTGGACTGGATTGCACTTTAGCTCGTGAGTTAGAGCTGAACTAGATTCTGTGACTTAGGTATATGTATGGGCATATACCTAAGTAGTGTTGGATGATACTTCGTGATTGTATCTCTTCATTGTGCTTTATCCTTTGTGGATTCAGGGAGACCATTGGGGGTCTCGGGGTCCCTATTGAGTATCGTATACTCAACCCTATACGGGCTTTGCCCACACTACATTGTGATGGTTGCAGATGACAGACATCACTGATCATGGTTGAGGCTTGAGGAGCTGGATGGTACCCAGAGGAGGATCTCACGACGAGTCAGTTCCTGAAGGTGGATGTCACATCGAGTTAGTGCCCGGAGGAGGATTTCACGACGAGTCGGTACCCAGAGGAGATGAACGGACGTGGAGTGTAGAGGAGGAGATCTGTACCTACCCTTCCGGTAGGAAGATAGAGGACGATCCAGGAGCGGCTCGTCACCTTTCAGCTGTTTCCCTTTGAGTTGTACTTTTCCTTCGGTTGTAGCTGTACCTTTCTTTTGAGCTTGTATTTCTGGCCCCTTTTACTTTCAGCATGTTTGTTTTACAGTTTAATTAGTGTTTACTTCATTTATTATGATATCATGAAATAAAAGGTGATATATTTAGAATTAATTTTTATATAGAATCAATTATCATAAATTTGGAAAAATATTCATCTAATTAAATGATTTTTTATATGCTAATTAGCATTTTAAAATTTTAGATAATTATATTTTTATTTCAATATTTGACATGTGAGAGACAATATTTAGTAAAATATCATTCCATCATTCTATAATATATTTAAATCAATCATTTTAGGTTTAATATTTATCATAATATATCATGTAATATGTGACTCTTATGATAAACTTTCATGTCACTCTTTATGAATATTTTGTTATCCTCGAATGAACGAATTAAAATTATTCTTATTCATGAACTCCTTGAAAACCAGATATCTATAATCTCGATTCATTATAATCCACTAAACCATATAAATTAAATCATTCTATCTATATTTAGTCTTGGGAATAACAAATAAATTAAAAAATCTTTGTGCAAGCAACTCCATGTACTCAAAATCATTAAGGAAACTACATTAGAAAAAAATAGTTAATTTTAGTTGGCATGTTATGTTCTATATTCCTCTTATTAATATCTATAAATTTAAAGGGATGTAGTGAATTTTAAAATATAATACAACATTATCCATCATTTGATGGGATGTACATGAATTTAATAAGACAATGGTTTTTAATTGTGTGGATTTTGAATATATTATTACTATGACCATCAATCAAGGGATTTTTTATACTCCACATCAATTTATTAAGTTTATATATTTCATAATAATGGTATTTTTAATTTTATGACATATATATCTTAAAATTTTGATTTTATTTATCCGTAAATAATTAATTTTTTGTTTGATAACCTGGATATTGAGAAGAAACAAGTAAATGAATTGGAAACAGAGAGGAAGGTTCTCATATTGTCAATCCAATTAATAATTAACAAACATAATGGTGACTATGAGGAAATTATATTTCAAAATGTTATTTTATTATATCACTTATTGATATATAATCATATGAACATGTTTTATTATTATATTATTCACATGTTCCAAATTTATAATAATGAAACTAATTTATATCCACATGGGATAATTTTATGATTATTCATTTGAAAATATGAATCCTCCAAGATGAACCAACAACTATAATTTCGTTTTTCGGATAATTTTTGGTAAATATGTTTTGATGTTTTCTATATTTTCTATATTTATTTCTAAGAACATTTAAATCCAGTTTTTTCAGAAGATGATATGGAATTAGTGCATTCCTAGGATTCGTGGGAGGCATCTCATGACATACGTTACATCCCAGACCCATATGCCACTTAATAGGTGTGTCATCCCTAGTGGGCCACATGGAATGTAATGAACCGTAAATTTCAAGGAAAATTTTTTCTTAAATTATTTTGGATTTTACGAGTACACAGTTTTTGACAGCACCTGATTCTGGGGCCCGGTGTGCCCAGAATCAATTTTCGATGTTTAGCTCGGGTACGTTCAGTGAACGAACGAGCTGGTTTTTCTCTAACTTTTCAACTGGTCCTCGAAATCGAAATCTGAGGGCACGAATGAAACCGCAATGCCTATATTTTCTTAAGAAGACCCTTCATGGAGTTTCGTTTTCTTGGGAGGTGTGGTTAAATAATTGGGAAAACTAAAGAGTGAAATAAAAATTTTTGCTACAATTTTTATTTCTATTCTAATAGTTAACCATTGCATGGGAGTTGAGTGGGACCCACTAAAGTCCTAACACTTGGTATGATATTAGTGAGGTGGGTCCCACACGAGCCCCCACCTCCTTAAATTTCCTAACACCCCATTAAACACCCATCTTTATTTTGGAAACCCCCCATAAATGTTTAACACACCCACCTCCCCTTCTTAATGACATGTCAACCCTCACAATTAAATTGATTGTTTAATTCCATACAATTAATTTAATTTTCATTTTGAATTTTGATGTTTTGAAAATGCATTGCATGTGTTAATAAAATAAGATTTCATTATTTTATTCGGTTTATAGGTTTTGTGTTGAGTTTTTGGGAAGAAAATACTCTAAGGATGAAGAACATCATATCCTTAACGAAAAACGCCGAGTCTACGAAGAAGAAATCTGTCACCGCAATGGGAGATCGTCATGCCGTCTCCTCTCCTCTCCACAACCGGTGAGTGATGCCTTTTCCGGAGAACGAGGATGTGCCCACCTTCGATCCTCCTCCCGCATCAAAGAAAGGGGGACACTGTATCTTTAATCGGGCGAGCACTGACGATGTTTACGGAGCCTCATTCCATGACGCCGTCTTCCGCGACGTCAATTTCCCACAACGATCCTCGTTCGATGACTTATTCAAGGTAGGGGTTTGAATTTAAGTCCATGGTTGTATTGGCATTCAACGTTAAAAATTAATCCGCATATTATCAGATAACGGGAGGAGGTCCGACTGCACGAACACGGCCGAACCTCCTCCCCTTTTAGTTGATGAATATTTTGTGGTTTGGAACGAAGGCAACACGGTGCCGTCGAACTGCGAGGGAACAAGGTAACCATGGCCGGAGCGGGCCGCGGTGAAGAAGCACGGCGTCGTCATGCCGTGCCGAAGCTGAAGAACCCACGGAAAAGGTCGGGCCGTGGCGGAGGGGCGTGGTGCCGGCGTGCCACGTCGGACGAACAAGGGCCGCGACCTAAGGCTTCGGCGGTCACCAGCAGGGGCGACCAGACTCCTCGCCTGCCAGAGAACCAAGAGCCGCGGGCTTTTGGCCGCGGTGGGAGACAAAGAGGGCGGCCGGAACCGCCGGCCGCTGGCGCATGGAGGGCGGGACCGTGGGGTCCAGCGGCACAACTGGCCGGCCGTTACGGCTGGCCAGATCCCGAAAAACCAGGTGTTGAACCCCCGGTCAGTGCAGCAGGGTGGACCCCATGGGGTCCACCGTCCAGTTCGAAGGGGGTGACGGTTTCCCCCCATCCGTGGTCACATGGCGCGCGGTGCCCATGCCGGGTGGGACCGGCCGTGCCGGGCGGGACCGGCGACACCGGGCCAGGCCGCATGTGCTGGGCCAGACCCCCAAGCCAGCTGGGCCGGACGCGCCAGCTGGTCCAGGCCGGGTCGGTCCGGGCCCAAACCCACATAAAATGGACATATTCTTTCAAACGTCAGTAACATGGGCTGCAGACCTCCGATCGACGCATCGTCAGTTGGGATGTGATCCTTGGATCGAGACGGTCGTTTCAGTATATTACACTTAAGATTTTTGAGAACTTTGGGTGTGGCTGGGTTGGTTTGAACATGAAACTGACCGGCCCCTCGGAGCGGAAATGCTTATAACATGAGCTCCGGACGTCCGATTGACATGCCTTTGACTTTGTTGGATTCCTCTTAGTGAGATGGTCATTTTGGCTTACTCTGCTCGAGGTTTGGACGCAGTTGGAGTATGGTCGGGTTGGTTTTGACTTATAAACCAACCGAGCCCCTGGGACGAATAAGCCAATAACTCTTAGAACGGGCGTCCGATTGACGCACCGTCTGTCAGGTTGAGATCCTTTTGATGAGACAGAACATTGGGATACATCAACTCTGGACTTCGTGTCAGTTGATGTATCGACCCCCTTGTATTGTGGAGTGGAACCTCTATGAAATGAGCATGTTGTGTGCGGGAACTCTAGAGCTGGCTGCAGCGAAGATGACTACCGTACTGGGATCCTCTGTGGGTTCGATGAGGACGTCTACCGTACTCGGATCCTCCGTGGGTTCGATGATGATGACTACAATTCTGGGATCCTCTGTGGGTTCGACGAGGATGACTACCATACTAGGAACCTCTGTGGGTTCTAGGAGGACGACTATTGTAATGGGATCCTCTGTGGGTTTGACTACCGTGCTGGGATCCTCCGTGGGTTCGACGACGATGGATACTATACTTGGATCTTCTGTGGGTTCGGCAGCGATGACTACTAAACTTGGATCCTATGTGGGTTCGGTAGAGGAGATGATTCAGAGGATACATCTAATCATCTCCACCTCTCATCATGAGTAGTATACCTATGTGAGTTGAGTCTTGACTTTCAATCATTATCTTTTATGTGATTGACTTGATATCCAATGTGGATTGAACTATGCTTTCCTGTGTGGATTGGGTCAAACTTTCCTATGTGGATTAAGTTTTACTTTCCTGAGTGGACTGGATTTCACTTGAGCTCGTGAGTTAGAGATGAACTAGTTTTGATGACTTAGGTATATGTATGGGCATATACCTAAGTAGTGTTGGATGATACTTCGTGATTGTATCTTTTCTTTGTGGTTTACCCTTTGTGGATTCAGGGAGACCTTTGGGGGTCTCGGGGTCCCTACTGAGTATCGTATACTCACCCCTACATGGGCTTTTCCCGCACTACATTGTGATGGTTGCAGATGACGGAAATCACTGATCGTGGTTGATGCTTGAGGAGCTGGACGGTACCCAGAGGAGGATCTCACGACGAGTCAGTGCCCGGAGGTGGATATCACATCGAGTTAGTGCACGGAGGTGGATTTCACGACGAGTCGGTACCCGGAGGAGATGAACGGATGTGGAGTGTAGAGGAGGAGATATGTACCTACCCTTTAGGTAGGAAGCTAGAGGACGATCCTGGAGCGGCTCCTAACTTTTCAGCTATTTCCCTTTGAGTTGTACTTTTCCTTCGGTTGTAGCTGTACCTTTCTTTTGAGCTTGTATTTCTGGCCCCTTGTACTTTCAGCATGTTTGTTTTACAGTTTACATAGTGTTTACTTCAGTTTGCATACTCTATGGTATTTTTTTCTTTTATAAAGTCAATGCCTTCCCTTTTATCGGGATTTACACCTTTGGTGCTAGTCGCCAGCCCCTGGCCTATAGAAGTCGGGCTTGGGGTTTTCACGGCACGGGCCCCAAGGGCGAGTCGGGACAAATTTGTATCAGAGGAGTTCAGTTCTACTGTTAAACTCAGGACTCTGATATTTCTTCTATGTGAAGCAATAATGTTAAGGGTATTGTGTTTGGTTATCAGTCCAGGGAGTTCAGTGTTGGTGCAGCGGCCGACGTATCCATACACCAGGACCCTGACTTCTGATTTCTGACTCAGTGCATGAAAACATTCATTGCGTGTGTGTTTAAAAATTTTTCTTTGTTATTACTTTGTGTCAGCTCCCCAGGTATACAGTATTGACCATGGTTCACCTGTCTCTTTTTAGGATGGCCCCACGATGGCAGCCAGCTAGGGTTCCGAGCATTGTACGAGACGACAGCCCACCGAGCGACGAGACCTCGGTGCATGGCCCTATTGCAGCGTGGGCACCGACGATACCTCAACCCACCGAGCCACCGATGCGACCAGCCCCAACCGCTGAGAGTGCATGTTGCCTTAGTGCACTGCATGAGTTTTAGTGTCAAAGACCGCCCAGGTTCTTCAGGAAGACGGACCCCCAGGCAGCCGAGGATTGGCTGGAGGGTATAGTTTGAGTTTTTAGGTTTTTGGGGACACCAGCTGACCTCATGTTTATCCTTACAGTGATTCTCCTCCACGTGGAAGTAGGAAGATGGTGGAGCCTGATGCTCCAGGTGCACGCCGAGGCATCACTTATATGGACGGACATTGAGAGCCTCTTCCTCTCGGAGTTCGTCCCCACCACCCTCCGTGCGGTGCTTATTCAAGAGTTACTATAGGTGCGTCAGGGTAGCATGACTGTGGCCCAATACTTGGGAAGGTTTACTGATCTATCGCGATACTCCACAGATATGGTACGAGACCCATTCTTCAGGTCCTGGACCTTCAATCAATGACTGAGGCATGAGATCAGGGCTTCGATGATCTCCCTCAACTTTCCGACGTATGAAGGGGTGTCGGAGAGAGCCCTTCTAGTGGAGAGTTTTCTCACCGAGCAGTCACCGGAAGGGGGACCCTCCGCAGGACGACCCGTAGCAGATACTTCTACAGCTGGCAGTAGACAGATGATGTAGAGGTCCAAGAGGTTCATACCATTAGATGAGCAATCCTAGGATGCAGATTCGATTGTGCGGGGCACATGAAGGAGATCCATCCACTCGAAGAGTAGGTAGTGATATGCATGCGGCTGGCAGAGTCACATGGCTCGAGACTTCCTGACTCGCCCTACAGATGAGCAACAGGCAGCAGAGGGACCTCCCAGGAAGATGTTCGACCGTGGCGGTCCGTAGGGAGAAGGCAGACATGGCAGATGAGCTGGCCAAGCAGCGGGTGGTGGGCGATGCTTTGAGGCCCTACCACCACCACCACCAGGAAGAGCACCCCGACCGCAGGGAACGAGTGGACAGGGGAGAGCTCAGCTTTAGGCAGCTGAGGCTTACGACCATGGAGCTCCAGGAGATGATGGACAGAAGCGGGACTTGCTCTAGTCATGGAGACTTTTGTTCATGTTTCTTCTGGATTTGTGGATGTTTTGTGTCTTTGTACCTTGAGCTGCAGTAATAAAAGACACTGTTCTTGTGACATTTTGTTCCCTATCATTTTTATGTAGTTGATACTAAGAGGTTCCGTTTTAAAACAGTTGACTTGACCCTCACATTCGAGATTCCTACTGGAGGAGACCCAGTGACCACACACTACTGCCAATAGTGTGACTCGACCCATGGAGGCGAGAGTAATGGTTGGATCTCTTGGTTGTAGCGTCGAGGCCTTACGACATCATCCATGGCTTGGATTAATATCATTCTTGTCAGGATTGACTGTATTAGGAAAGAAACATGGTTTATCCAGGGGATGAGACTGGAATTCTCTTATCGGAAAAGAAGAAATATTTGCATCTCTTGTAGGACCAGAGATGGTCCAGGTCTTCCAGGAGCGGATGAGGACAGCTCAGTGCTGACAGAAGTCTTATGCCGACACGAGGCGGAGACCACTAGAGTTATAGGATGGTGACCAAATTTTCTTATAGGTCTCACCTCGATGTGGTTTACGGAGATTTGGCCGGGGCGGCAAGCTATCTCCGCGCTTCATCAGACCATTTCAGTTCCCCAGCATGATAGGCGAGGTGGCTTATCGCCTCGCTTTACCACCTTAGTTGCACAGGGTGCACGACGTCTTCCATGTATCTCAGCTGAGGAGATAAGTGCATGACCTTATGCATATCATCGACCATGGGGAGCTAGACATTGATGATGGGGAGACTTTTTATGGAGGTCCCAGTGGAGATCGAGGATCAGCAGGAGCGGGCCCTACGTGGGCGGTGGATTCCTCTAGTGCGCATCAGGTGGCAGCATGGGGACCTCCAGAGAGCACTTGGGAGTGGGAGGCTCAAATGCGTGCACAATGACCAATTTTTTCCCCTATTTTTTGATGTATCATTACATGGACGTAAAGACCTGAGTTGGGAGTAATGTAAAGACCAGTAAATTTCAAGGAAATTTTTTTCTTAAATTCTTTGGGATTTTACGAGTACACAGTTTTTGACAGCACCTGATTCCGAGGCCCGGTGTTCCCAGAATCAATTTCTGAATTTTAGCTCGGGTACGTTCAGTGAAAGAACGATTGTGTTTTTTTCTAACTTTTGAACCAGTGCTCGGAATCGAAATTCGAGGGCACCGATGAAACTCCAATTCCGGTATTTTCTTATGAAGAACCTTCCTGGAGTTCGTTTTCTTGGGAGGCGTTGTAAAATAATTGGGAAAACTAAAGAGTGAAATAAAAATTTGTGCTACAATTTTTATTTCTATTCTAATAGTTAACCTTTGAATGGGAGTTGAGTGGGACCCACTAAAGTCCTAACACTTGGTAGGATATTAGTGAGGTGGGGCCCGCATGAGCCCCCACCTCCTTAAATTTCCTAATACCCCATTAAACTCCCCTCATTATTTTGGCAACCCCCTATAAATGTGTTACACACCCACCTCCCTTTCTTTATGACATGTCAACCCTCAAAATTAAATTGACTGTTTAATGTCATAAAATTAATTTAATTTTGAGTTTGAATTTTGATGTTTTGAAAATGTATGGCATGTGTTAATAAAATAAGAAATCCTTATTTTATTCTGGTTAGAGTTTGTGTGTTGATTTTTTAGGATGAATATACTCTAAGGTTGAAGAACTTCATCTACTTCATGAAGAACGCCGAGTCTATGACGAAGAACTCCATCACCGCAAGGGGAGATCTCCATGCCATCTCCTCTCCTCTCCACAACAAGTGAGTGACGCCTTTTACGTAGAACAACGACGCTCCCACCTCCGATACTCTTCCCATGTCAAAGAAAGGGGGACGCCGTATCCTTCATCGGGCGAGCACCGGTGACGTTTACGGAGCCTTGTTCCGTGATGCCGTCTTCCGTGACGTCAATTTCCCGCGACGATCCTCCTTCGATGACTTCTTCGAGGTAGGGGTTTGAATTTATGTCCGTGTTTATTTTGGCATTCAATGTTAAAAATTTATCCTCCTTTTATAAAGATAACGGGAGGAGGTCGGACCGCACGAACATGGCCGAACCTCCTCCCCTTTTTGTTGATGAATATTATGTGGCTTGGAACGAAGGAAACGCGGTGCTGTCACACCGCGAGGGAACGGGGGAACCGCGGCCGGAGCAGGTCACAAAGATGAAGCGCGGTGCCGTCGCGCCACGCCGAAGCCGAAGAACCCGCGACCAAAGTTGGGTCACAGCGGAGGGGAGTGGCGCCGTCGCGCTACGCCGAATGAACAAGGGACAGAGCCTATGGCCGCGGCGGTCACCAAGAAGGGCGGCCGGACTCCCCGGCCACCGAAGCACCAAGATCCGTGGCCTTTTGGCCGCGCCGGAAGACCAGGAGGGCTTCCGGAACCGCCGGCTACCAGTGCATGCAGGGCGGGACAGCGGGGTCCCGCGCAGCACAACTAGCCGGCCGTTACGGCCGGACAGATCCCAAAAAACCGGGGGTTGAACCCCCGGTCAGCGCAGCAGGGCGGACCCCGTGGGGTCTGCCGTTCGGTTCGAAGGGGGTGACAGTTTCCCCCCTTCCGTGCTAACGTGGCGCGCGGTGCCCGTGCCGGCCGGCACTGGCCGGACCTGGCCTGACCTGCCACACCGGGCCGGGTCACGCCCTAACGAGCCAACCAAGGGGGTTTTGGGCCAGGTCGGTCTGGGCCCAAACCCCCTAAAAACGGACTGATTTGTTCAAACGTCTGTAACATGGGCTACGGACCTCCGATCGACGCACCGTCAGTTGTGATGCGATCCTTGGATTGGAAGGACGTTACGTAAAATTACACTCCAAGGTTATGAGAACTTTGGGTATGGCCGGGTTGGTTCGAACATGAAACCAACCGGGCCCTCAAAGAGGAAACGCTTATAACTTGAGCTCCGGGCGTCCGATTGACGTGCCATTGAATTTTTTGGATTACTCGTAGTGAGAAGGTCCTTTTGGATTACTCCACTTGAGGTTTGGATGCTGTTGGAGTATGGTCGGGTTAGTTTTGACTTAAAAACCAACCGGGACCCCTAGGACGAATAAGCCATTAAATCTAAGACCGGGCATCCGATTGACGTGCCATCTGTCGCGTTGAGATCCTTTTGACAAGATGGAACTTTGGGATACATCAACACCAGACATTGTGTCAGTTGATGTATCGACCCCTTTGGCTCGTGGAGTGGACCCTCCTGGAAACGAGCATGCTATGTGGGGGAACCCTAGAGCTGGCTGCGATGAAGATGACTACCATACTGAGATCCTCCATGGGTTCGATGAGAATGAATACCGTACTAGGATCCTACGTGGGTTCGACGAGGAAAACTACCATACTGGGATCTTCTATGGGTTCGACAAGGACGACTACCCTACTAGGATCCTCCGTGGGTTCGATGAGGACGACTATTATACTGGGATCCTCCGTGGGTTCGACTACCATGCTTGGATCCTCTGTGGGTTCGATGAAGATGACTATTATACCTAGATCCTCCGTGGGTTCGGTAGCGACGAATACTAAATTAGGATCCTATGTGGGTTCGGCAGAGGAGATGATTCAGAGGCTACATCTAATCATCACCACCTCTCTTCGTGAGTAGTATACCTGTGTGAGCTGAGTCTTGACTTTCAATCATTATCTTTGATGTGATTGAATTGATATCCTGTGTGGATTAGACTATGCTTTCCTGTGTGTATTGGTTCGTACTTTCTTGTGTGGATTATGTTTTACTTTCATGAGTGGACTGGATTTCACTTGAGCTCGTGAGTTGGAGCTGAACTGGATTTGATGACTTAGGTATATGTATGGGAATATACATAAGTAGTGTTGGATGATAATTTGTGATTGTATCTTTTATTTGTGGTTTATCATTTGTGGATTCAGGGATACCATTGGGGGTCTCGGGGTCCCTACTGGGTATCATATACTCACCCCGTCACGGGCTTCACCCACACTACGTTGTGTTGGTTGCAGATGACGGACAACACTAATCGTGGTTGAGGCTTGTAGAGCTGGACGGTACCCGGAGGAGGATCTCATGACGAGTCGGTACCCGGAGGTGGATATCACGTCGAGTCAGTGCCCGGAGGTGGATTTCATGACGAGTCAGTACCCGGAGGAGACGGACGGACGTGGAGTGCAGAGGAGGAGATCTGCAACTACCCTTCAGGTATGAAGCCAAAGGACAATCCAAGAGCGGCTCGTCACCTTTCAGCTGTTTCCCTTTGAGTTGTTATTTTCTTTCGGTTGTAGCTGTACATTTCTTTTGGGCTTTTATTTCTGGCCCCTTGAACTTTCAGCATGTTTGTTTTACGGTTTACCCAGTGTTTACTTCAGTTTGCGTACTATGTGGTGTTTTTTTCTTTTATAAAGGCAATGCCTTCCCTTTTATCGGGATTGAATCATTTGGTGCTAGTCGCCAGCCCCTGGCCTTTGGAAGGCGGGCTTGGGGTAGTCACGGCACGGGCCCCGAGGACGGGCCGTGACATGGCATCAAGCGCATCTCCCAAAATTATAGGGGTTGTGGACTTGCATTGATGGATTAGGGATGGTCCATGGGGATACTATTCCATCATTACAGAAGCGAATCATTGAAGATAAATATAAAAAAGGTGAATATAGGAAGAAATACAAGTAAACAAAAGGCACCACAGAAAATTGAGACAACAGTATCAATAACTGTAATAATTGGAATAACATACAAGAATTCAACAACTGATGATGATATGTCCTGTCACTAGAAAACTAGAAAACAAGGACACCAGATAGTAGGTATAACATGTTCTAGAAATGTACAATGGTAATCAAAAGACTATCCCAATCATCTCAAGCTGTGGATCTGTCATATTCTATCAAGATCTATCTAAAATTAGAATAAATCAAGGGTTAGAAGTGGTATAATTACCTTTATCAACACCTGCATTCATGTAATCTTCCTTGGGTGTCATACTGCATCTAGAGAGGGTGTGAGATAAATCTCAATGGGCCACAACCATCAGTGTCTATAACATATGGACTAAGTAATGGAAATGTAACTATTCGAAGGCATGGATATATAAATTAAAGTAGTAAAATTCTTGTAAATACCCTTGTAACTACTTCATCCTCAGATGACATCAGCACATAACTCGTCCATTAATTTATTAATACTAGTACATAAATAATTCACATTATAACAAAAATGTTGTTTCCATATTATGAAAAGGAATCATATAAAGACATTTTATAATAAATATGCAAGGTTATACCCAAGGAAAAATAGACCTAAAGGGTATCTAACTTAGTAATAACTATAGATTGGCTAATGGTAAAAGTGTATTCCATGTAGTATATTCGCATAAATTCCACAATAAGATGCTGACTTAATATATGGTGATCTTATAAGGTAAAATGGGGCTATGTAAAGATAGGTCCCTATAGTATGTAACCATAACACCTACGTTTCAATTAAATATATAAGGATTGTATCCATGGATTCATTTAACAATATGAGATAGATCATATGGTTTCGTACCCAGCTTCCAAGAATAGACATGTATTGAGATCTTGGTGGGTCTAAAACTAATCTTGTTGTATCCTTGAATCGGAATGGGGTTCACGAGTGCTCATGGAATTCCTTGATAAGAATCCAATTTGAGATCAATTCAGGTCACTCATGTTCAATTATTATGTCATGTAATACTTCATTTGGTTGAAACCTTTCCTTTCATTTGTATTATACGGTTAAGTTTAATGTAATCATTCAGTCAAGTCAAAATTAAGTAATATGTCCATTTGGTTCAAGCCCTTCCTTTCATTAGAGTGACAAGTCCAATTATCATGAAACCATTATTAATTCTATTTAATTCATAAAATATAATTAAGGTTCATTTCCCTTCCTTAAATTAATTTGGTAATGGGTTCTATGGACATGTAACCTATTAATCGTTCACATTTAATACGGTCAAGTCCTATACATAGTATACATTTCAATTTACCCTTTCACATTTAATTACCAATCAAAAGAACATACCTTATGAAAGTCATGTGTAAGTGACATGGTAAATCACATTCATGAATACATTATCCAATAATCATTTATGAAATGGAGGTTTACTATTAGTGTCCTCATGATCAAAAACATCTAAACAATGGATCAAAATTTTTATAAAACTAAAAACACAATTATAAAATATCTTTTGATATGGTATCGTGGGATTTTTTGTTGTAACTACCAAAAATTAATCATATATAAGAAAAGAGTGTAATAATATGGTAATAATTATTATAACAATGACATATAAATTCAATAAACCACACCATATGAAATCTATGGTCCCACATGACAATTCAAAAAATCAACAAGTTTATGGGAAGAGATATAGACCAACCAAAATAGGGTGGTATGATCCTTATCCTATGATATCAACCTCTAATTTGGCATAGAATACATGATGATCTTTGAAAAAGGAAGAAAAATGATCATTCTGTGATATCTTGGTCAAGATAAAGAGAGGATAAGAATGGATTAAAAGGAATAGATTACTTACTGATGCATATCCAACATGACGAGAAAAAGCTCTATCAGATCCCTGATGAAGGATATCTTTGAATCCATACCTATGGTCTTCAATGAGCTCCAAAAGGGATGATAAATAGGTTATTCCCACCGAATTTCAGATTAAGAGGGTGGAGGATGTTTAATTAGATCATTAAGTGTAAAATAGAAAAATTAGAAAATATTTAACTTCTCTAGGATTATTGCACATGGTTTGAAATATTGTCTGCAAATCATGAATGTGTACCAGGTGAAATGGGGAACTCTCATGGTTAGGTCACACAGTTTGTAAAATTGTGCACCAACCATGCAGTATTGGTTTTTCCAAAAACTTTCTCCTAAAACAATTTTTTCAATTCATGTATACTTCCCTCGTGGTTTACAAAAAACAGTTTGGCATGCCTATTTTCGAAAAATATGGGTTCTTGGATATGAACAATCCCTGAGACACCCTCGGAACCTTATCTAACACATTAGGCATCCAAAATACATCCAAAAACAAATAATTAGACCAAAATTTAAAGGATCCACACATGAGTGAAAAAATGGGTTTTTACTCTCTCCCCCCTTAAAATAAGCAGTCCCCGAGATCACCTTCGAAGGGAGTAGAAACATATCCTCACAACAATTCTAGCCACTAAGCACATATGTCGTATTCCCATTCAAATTTCTCATCATGTATGTAGCCAGGCTTCCATAGCACATGTACTAGAGGAATAGAATGGCCTCAGAGAATGTTCATGCTCTCATTGATGATACGTACTGGATACCCTTCAAAGGTAGAATCAATATCTAACTGCACTTCTTAGGACCAATGGAATGTGATGGGTCGACATGATACTGGTGTGGCTGTGAAGCCTGGAATAATTCATTCATGTCATGGAACATATGAGGAGGTATAAATTGATTAGATAATGACCCAAATCTCTATAGGATCTCAAATGAACCAATTTAATGATGTGGAAACTTCCCTTGATTTCATAACCATCATTGTCATTTACTAGGTGATACATGATGGAAAAAATGATCCAAGGAAAATAAATATTGAGTTCATCAACAATTATTGGGATAATTTTTTTGTTAATACTAGGTGATATTCATATTTTTCTAATCATATGAACCTACTCTGATGTCTCCTGAACGACATGGGGACCTAGTACGGATGCCTCACCTGCCAATAGACAACACAAGGTTAAACGTCCTCGCCTAACATATAAGGCCTCGAAAGGATCCAACTGAATTGATGATTTTAGGATGTTATTATAGGAAAAATCAATTAGTAGGATATTTTTCCCAATAACCGTTGAAATCAAGTACACATGCTCGAAGAATGTCATGTTGGAAATTTATTAAATGTTCCGATTGTTCACAAGCATGAGGGTGAAAATATGTACTTAAATGCACTTGTGTTCCAATGGACTATTGCCAACAATTCCAAAACGATGATGTGAAATGAGAATCCCTATATGAGACAATCGTGTGAGGATCTCCTTGCCATCTTATGATCTAACATACATACAATCATCCATGATCATCAATTAAATAAGTCTCCGGAATGAGAATGATTTGGGATTATTCTGTTAAACAGTCAATAACAACCCATATAGCATCACTACCTCTAGAAAACATAGGTAAACTAACTATGAAATCTAGGGAAACAACTTCCTATTCCCATTCTGGTACTAGAATTGGTTGTAACAATCGTATAGGTCTCTAGTGCTCCTCCTACACCTTCTGAAAGGTGGAATGCTAATTGATAGTTCTCGCTATCTCATTTTCATCCCATGCCGCCAATACTATCGTCATATATCTCAATACTTCTTAGAGATCCTTGGAGGAAATCCCCAATACAAATATTTTGAGTCTTTTATCAACTCCATTCTCATATATCTAGGGACCTAGGCATGTCCATGAATATGCAGGATGTAATATCATTCTACAACCCAAACATGAGGTGGGTTATTTAGTAATTCACTCTCATGGTGTATTAAGGCTCCGAGACATGATAATTATCTGCCCATAACCTTCTAACGGAGGTAAAAGTTAACTTTTATATATGAGGGATTATAATGACCATTAGTATCATGAAACTCTAGATTAATCTCTGAAAAGAGTACCATTAACTTCCATTAATCACTGGCTTCCCATATGACATGTGCCTATGTATTTCGACTCAACACATCTACAACTACATTTCCATTCCAAGATGTATAGGCATGCTCAAAATCAAAGGATTTTTGATATTCAACTCACCTTTTCTCTCTCTATTTCATTTCACATTGTGAAAATATATATTTGAGGTTCTTTTGAACCATGTACACCAAAAAGTTCTCACCAAACAGACAGTGTCTCTAGAAACGTAAGGAATGGAAAACTACATCTAGCTCAAGGTTGTGTGTTGTGTACCTTATCACATGAGGCCTCAACATTAGAGATCCATATGCAACAACTCTATATTTTGTCAATAAAACTTATCCTAGGATTATTTCTAAACGATCACAGAAGATGGTATGACTTACAACTAGATAGTGAAGAATTATAATAGGTGTTGAGAAACCCCCCCATCTCCTAAAAGGATTTCTCATATGCTTCTGACTAGTTGAACATGTTATCCTTCATTGTTGGGATAATGAGAAGTAAATATAGGTGTGATAAATCCTGCATGAATTTCCTGTAATATCCAACCAACCTCATTAATCATTGTATATCAAACAGTTTCTTATTCCACTCCTAGGAGGTTAAGCCACTAACCATTTCTAGGAAATAGATAATCTTGATTCTATGATAATATGACCAATTAAGTGAAATTTTTCAATCCAAAATTAAAACATTGTATTCTTTCCATAAACATGATGGTCACTCAGTGTAATAAAAATGATCTCATGGTTTTTAGCATGGACTTTACAAGTATCATAAAACATTGAGATGTTTTCCACAAAGACCATGGCAACAGAATAAAAATATGGGTGTAACACCATATTCAGACGAGCCAATAAATCGGTGGGTCTGTTCATATAATCAAACGATATAACAGTGTAATCATATGTACTATAATAGCTACACAAAGATGTATGTGGTATTTCTAATAGCCTAAATCATACCTAATAAAATGAATAACATATTTCGATCATAGAGAAGACCCTAGCCATCCAAATATGGTCGAAGTGGTATTATATTTGAGGCATTGGATATCAGTTCTTGACCGAAATATAGTTTAACATTCTATAATCCCCGAATAGACATATGTTTCAATTCACCTTCATGGAAAAAAGTACAAGATAACTCCAAGAGGATGTACGAGGCTGTTTAAAAATGTTTGCCTCTAAATCCTCTTACATTTGGTCAATCTCGTTTAGCTCTATAGGTTCTATCATATATGTAGGAATGGACACATGAGTTAATCCTAAAACAAGCTACATTGAAAACAATGCCTCTCACTTAAGAGGTGATCTAGAAAAATTTCAAGGAAAGGGTTCCCTAAAATGATTCACTACTTGAGGGAAATTATCATTCCATAAACTATGATCCTCTATGGAGAGACATTCATTATGGGTGGCCCCTCTACCATGACCATGATTCTATGATCCCGATCCACCAGCCTAGACCTCCGACTCACCCAACTATAGATAAATGCTCCCCTCTAGGGATACAAACAATACATTACGGTGGAAGTAGATAACTATATAATTATACAAAACCAAAAAAATCCATCCATTGAATGAATTTAAAGCTTTCCATCTTGATAAAGAAGGGGTTCCAAAATAAAGGGTATCAGCTAATGTTTTTTCCACTAGAATAGTACCTCCATCTATAGATGGTCCCATTACATGTTCCTATGTTATCATCTATAGTGCATTTAATTGACATGATACATGACCCTTTGTAATAGATGGACTACCATGATCATAACTTCTCTATTGGTGCTTCTTGTGATCAGGAGTTTGGAATCCATGGCCACGACCTCCCACTCTGTTAGCCTTGATAGTGCTATTAAAACTACCAATCTAACAAGGAAAAAATAACCCACTAATGATGGTGGAGTTGGAACGAATCCTTTTCTACTAAATTTTAGGGGGGACAGTCCTACAGAAATGCTGGTGATTCCCTATATGGAGGAATGCCTGACACTCCACTAAGTCTCCATCAAAATGAGGCTTCAGGTTCCCCCATCTTCCACACCGATGACACACTTTGGAGCTATAGAAATGCGCACACTAGTTTTTACTGTCCCAATAAGGAATTTAAATCATACCCTTCATGCTACCAAAATAACTACATGTTGGATGTGGTACTGTCCCTCTAAGACCAGTACTAATTCAATCGCTCAGGTTACACGTAGTGATAATAGCCTAATTGATTATTGAAGAAAAGGTAGGTTAGTTAAATTATTCCACATGCGTATTGATGGAATACTAGAGTGTTCGGTCAATATGGTTTCCTTATGAATATTCTATTCCTATATGTTTTGAGAATAACACACACACTATCTTAAGGAAAAATATATTTTCCCTATAAATTATTTTCAAGGGTAAAATTTTCATTCTCTAAGGAATTTTTTATCCATATATGTGTTTTCATTGTTTATTTTATAGCCTCTATAAATCTAACTCATTTAATTTTAATTTCTATATAGGTTTCACATATATATCCTTGAAATTCTATAAATACATAGATATAGAGTAATCTGTTTTTATGTTCTAAATTCAGGTTCTAAATTCTATAAAATTCAGACACTGAGTACACTAATATTCATAAGCTGAATTTTCTGAAATTCAGACTCCGAATTCTCTGAAATTCAAAATCCAAATTCTCTGAAATTCATACTCAAAATTCCTGATAATTCAGATTCCTAATTCCTTTGAAGTCTAACTCCAAATTCCTTTGAATTCAGACTCTGAATTCTTCAGACTTTTTACTCTGAATAACTTATAATTTGGACTCCCAATTATATAGAAATAAAATATGAATTTCTTAGAATTCAGACTTTGAATTTCTTACAAAATAGACTCAAATTTCCTTGGAATTCAAACTCTGAATTCCTTAGTATTCAGACTCTAAATTCCTTAGTATCCAGAATCTGAATTCCTTAGAATTAAGAATCTGAATTCCTATGAATTCAGATTCCAAATTCATTGGAATTCAATCTCTGAAAACTATAGAATTCAGCTTCTGAAATTCATGGAATACAAAATATGAATATCCATGATTTATAGTCTCGGTATGTTTATGTAGTTAGACCCCAATCATTATTTTTTTCAAGACTATGAAAAATAAATTTTCTTAAACAAATTCATTTTCCATACTCGTATTATGAAACAATGTCATACATTTTGTTTCTAACTAACCGTTGTTTGAGTGACATGTGTACAAGTCCCTCCATGATTCAGTGAACAATATGACTGTTGGAGGGGGGATCCGACCATTGGAGATGTGACTATAAATAAGTTCTCATTTTAATGATCCCAATACCTATTGATAAATCTAGAGATTACAAGCTACTGAAGTGATTTCTAGAACAAGATACTCCCATGCCTTATGCGTACTAAAATTCTTGTTCAGATTGCATCATGAAAATCTTTTTGTTTCTGTGACCGATCAAGGACTTCTGGGGATAGGATGTCATAGGCCCCGAATACCTTAATGTTCAGAGACATCTTGGGAAATGACGAAAGAGGTGTTGACTAACGTAATGTTAGAGGGCTTGCAGCGATAGCAATACATATTATGATATTCATATCAAGGGATTGCCCCAATGTACTTATGACAGACTCTCTTCAATGTATAAATAAAGTGACCTTTATCTATGGTTGTTGGATACCCTCCCCTTTGGGTTAAAATATTTTAATACTTGTTACTTGTTTAAATTCATGTTTATTTCCCTTGTATTTTGATAAAAGAAGAATGTATAATATTATTTTACTTTATTTTACTTTTGTATACTCTGATAAGTATGATTCTATACGCATTAATGTATAATCATTTCCTTGTAATACTTCCTTATGTTTCATTTTCAGAACCATATTTTAGGAACCTAGACAGTTTTTAGAACTAAAATAGGTCTTTTGAATTTACCTAGCTTAACTTTTTTAAACATTAATTTTTCTTAATGTTAAAAATGAATATTTTTAATCTTACAAATCATCCCCCTCTTGTAAATTGAGCATCCACATCAGTATTTCAATCCTAAAATTGGTATCAAAGGTGGTACTTTAAAAACATATATTCACATACAATTTCTCTTGCACAGTTTTTCATTATTTTAAATATTTTCCTTGATTAGGAATTTTTCCCTCTGTTTACAAAATTATACTATTAAAAAGTTTTTTTTGATTGATATTTTATTCTAGAATGGTAGGAATGAATGTTGGTTCTATTGTCAATATAAATCCAACTAGACCATCTATATTTGATAGTAATGATTGCGAGTATTTTATAGATAGTATGAAGACTTCTTTTATTAATACAGGAGTGTAAAATTGTGTTATTCTTACTGGAGAATACAAGATTCTGTATAAGGAAGTCAAGAAACATCACCAATCCTGAAAATTCAGAGTATCAACTAAACTACAAGGTACATAATACTTTGTCGTGTTCCATGAAAAAGAATATATATAGTTAGATTTATTCTTGTGTAGCTGTAAAATATATCTGAAAAAAATTGAATGTTACTCATTTTGGTACATCCAAAGTGACAAAAACTAGAAAGTATATAAATATAGTGTAATATCATTGATTTCTATTTCCATATAGATAACTAGTATGCAAGGTGAACAATGGTTTATGACAATTGTTAACAGCTTACAATCATTTGATGAGAAAGGTCTAGATGATGAAGCACTCGCGGACAAGATAATAGATATCATGCCTAAAGAGTGTGAATCTATGAGAATAGGTATTAAAGAGAATATGAAAGTATCTCAAATTACTCATGATGAGCTTTTTGGAGCTATTTTTCATTATTAGAGAAGATTGAAAAGAGATGCTGATATGAATAAGAAGAGAAATGGAAATGGATGTGTAGCCTTTACTAGTGAAGAAAATTGGGGACATGAATTGGTTTCCCAATTCATGTCGCCTATGGAATTTACTAAAGTCAAAAGAAGGATAGTACAACCTTGAGGTGTAATGTTCATAAACTAGTTTGGATTAAAAGGGGTTACAAAAAATAATCAATCCAAATAAACCAATTCTAGAAGACAATCCAGAAAAATCACCAGGCAATTGTAACATTCAAAGCTGGATCTTCAAAAATGCAGTCCATTCATAACTTCAGAGAGATATCCTAATGGAAAAATAAGAACAGTCCGCACCTTCCTCCCCTATAGTCAGCATGAACAACCATTCGGAGCAGAAGAAAAAAGTATAATGAAGCCATTTTACTTCCATAGATTCCATTCCACATCCATCAAATAGAAAAAATACATACTAATCAAATAAATGAATTAGAATACTTAAATCTAGCACATTTAGAAGGTAGAAAAAATCGTCAAAATCAATCAGATTCTAGGCAATAACAAGCTGGAGATTAAGAAAATCCAGACCTTGTGTCGTGTAATCAGTAGGAAAGGGAGAGGATTTAAGGGCCTCACTTCTCAACCATTCAACCTCAATCATAAAGAACACCAACATTAGGGTAGTACATAAAAATTCTTGTCCTCCCATCCAAGACTTCTACAGCATCATAAGAGAAATAATCAAGCAGACCAGAAATCAACACCAAAAGAAAACAAGAAAAGCAACACCAGTAAGAGAAAACATGTTGAAACACAATCAGTCAAAAATCCCTACAACCAGAATCTTCATGTTAAAACCAAAATCAAAATTCAGAGAAGAAAAAGCAGAATCATTAGGAAGAGAGCATAGATAGATTTAATTTCTGATTAAAATAATATTGCTTCACCCCGAGACATATCTCTGCTGAAATCTCACCCTGTTGAAATTTTTGAAAAGAAATGTCCATCTTTCCCTCCATATAAGAGAGTTGTTGTTTGACCTCCTCAGAACAGTGAAGAGAATACTCTTCATTACATTAAACAATAATATTCATGTCTTGGGGATTCTTAGAATAATCTTTCTTAGAAACATCCATAGAACATGTGACGATGGACCTTTACATTTTAGACTAATTTCTATGCTTCCTAGTCTTTTTAATATTTTGAGTGATGAAACCATAAGCATCCACCATAGGCTACTTTCCTTTTTTTCATTGATTCCAAGTAAATGTCTTCAACTTGAGTAGGATGATCTACCTCATCATGTGAGGAATCACTGGAGTCCAAGTCATACACTTTGTCTTTGTCTTCCAAAGAGTGTATCGAATTATTTTTTTCCTCTACAGTAGGGTGTGGGGAAACACTCCCTTTACCCTAAAAAACTCCAGCATGAGGATCTTCATCTTGAATGGAAGATACACCTTTTCAAAAAGATTCGTGCTCAATAACAATGATGACAACATTGACATAGTCATCAATTTGATTTTCAGTTACTTGTTCAAATTTTTTTTCATCTATGACCTTAGTATTTGCTTCAATAATATTAACATTAGAAGGACCAGCCAAACCATCATGGTTTAGAATTCACTTTTCCTTAGGGAAGTGGACTGTATGATCATTACTAATTGATTTTGAAGATTCCTTTTCAACCCATAGTGATTTAACCCGAGATGTGGGTGGATTACTTTGCTTCTCAAATTCATTAAATAAATTTCCCACTCTGAAACAAATATTAAAAAATTTTGGAATATTTTCAATGACCACATCCTGAGAAAACCCTTTATCCCCGTTCTGAATCCATAAGTGATATGGAAGATCCCATGAGATATCAATTTCAGTGCAAATCCTAGCTACAGAGGATCTTGACAAATTCAATGTAGTAGAGTCCAATCTAATTGGGGTTCCAAAAAGACTAGAAATTGAAAAGATTACCTTCCATTTGAAAAGGCGAAGTGATAAACCTGGAAATCTTATCCAAATCGGAACAATAGGGGGTCCTGAACCAGTATCATAATCTGGGGACCATTTAAACACCGTCATCATAGACTTTCCAAAATTCCAGGAACCACGCATCCAAAGAAGATAGTAATCGTAATCCGAGGAGAATCGTAATAGAACATTCCATGAATTTAACAGACCGATATGAAAATTAGAGAAACCAATGTTTTCATGGGTCTTATAGAGGAACATGAGAGAAGGGCAATGCTTAATTAACTTTCCCATAAAGGAAAAACTAAGATCTGAGGCAAGAGATTTTACCTCATCTTTTGTGAATGATATAGCAGTAAGACCTCGATACTTGAACGTTTTTGGAGAAATTGGATCCTCATTCTTCGATTCAATACAGGGTACCTGACCTGCAACCGCATCTTCAAAAGATCTGTCATCACGTATCCCTATCGAGCTAGGGTTTTTCACCATCTGGACCACGATATGTAGCGCCCGCTCACTCTCCATTCTTGATCCAATTATATGAAATGCATTGTTTTTTCTAAATATAGTGAAAGTGAATATTGTGAGAATGAACATGCTAATCATTCTCCAAGGAAGAACAAGATAGTTTAAAAGAAAGATATTCAGTATAGATATATGAATAATTAAAGAAATGACATGAAACATTCGGATGTTACTTGCAATTAGTGAAAAAGAGCAGGGGATATCAAGCCAGATTTTCCTATGCCTAAGAAAAAGGATATAAAGGAAAAAGATTCTGATATGAGTAGAAATAAGTACTACAAGGCTAAAGATAAGAATATTTTGAAATGCAATGACACTTGGTGGGCTAGTGGTGGAGAATCTTCTGATGAATCCATAGAGTATGTATCTTCTAGTCATAAGAATATTGGTCTTCTATCTAAGCAACCTATTGATAATCGTTATCTAACTGCCAAGGTACACAATGTAAGAAACATCACTAATGAAAATTTTATTGATAATAAATATAAAAAGTCATCAAATGAAGAATTTTATTCTGATGAAGATAAAAAATTACCATCATATAAAGATGTATATAATTTTTCTAGACATCATGAGAATAAAAATTCTAAACTCAACAAAAATCTTGATATGGAAAATTATAGAATTTTTTTAACTAAAGATGTATCAGATCTTTCTACTGATCTTGATAAAAAAAATTGGGATTTTAAATGTATCATAATAATCCATAAGGAAGATAATTCCGAGAAGTATAAACTTCTTAATGATCTTGAAATTTTAATTTCTTTGAAAAATATTTTAGAGACTAACTGTTATTCTAAAAAAATGTTTCTGAGGATTAAAAGTAGGTTATGAAACTAAATCCAGAAATATTTTCCTTGAGGAAGTTTTTATCAGACATGTACTCTGGAAAGGAAAATGTTGGAAAGATGTATTCCCATATTCGACCTCTAATAAATAGTTTTGGATCAGTTATACTCATTCTAAACAAGTTTTTAGTAATAACTATTTTCTTCTTCAATGTTATCCATTCTGCACTAAATATTAGTGTAGTGGAAATTGGGAAAAATGTTCTTTAAATAGAACATATTCTTTATGTTTTTATAAATCCTATTTTTATTTGAAAATATAGATTCCTAAAATCATACATTCTAATATTTCTGGAACCAAGAATATTTGGATTCCGAAAATCTAGCACTCTTATTTTCAAGAAAATAAATAGAGTACCAACAGTAATACATGGTTCATGGATAGTGGATGTTTTTGACATATTACTAGTAATAAAAACAACTTTGAAAAGATAATCCTCACAAATGGTGGAAAAGTATGTTTTGGAGATAATTCTCAGAGAGAAATTTTAGGTATAAGTAACATTGTTCTTACAGAAAAAACTTTGATTAAAAATGTTTTATTTGATAAGGTTCTTAATCACAAAATCATTTGCATAAGACAACTAGGTGATGAATGTATCCTAGTGAATTTTAGGAATTATATGTGTTTATTAAAAAATTTCATGGATGATTTTATTCTTTCAACCCATATGAATGTGAATTTATACACAGTAAACATAGATGTCCTTAGAATCCAAGATCAACCTTGACATAGAGTAATAAAATATCAATCTTGGTTAAGGAATTGAAGGTTAGGACAATATAACCTTATGAACCTATGTAATATCTAAAATAAAATATTAGTTAAGGATATACCAGAGCATAGATTTGATTCTTAAATTTTGTTTGATACATATCAATATGGAAAGAAACATAAATCATGTTTTAAATCAATCAGTGAAGTCTTAACTACTGATGCACTATAGTTAGTTGATACAGATCTTTTTGGACAAATAAAAACTTGAAGTATTGGAGGAAAATAATATTTATTTTCATTAGTTGATTATTACACTAGATTTAGAGGGGAATATTTTATAACAAATAATTTAGAAGATTTGTGTAATATCAAAATTTATATTTCCCATTTTAAAAATGATAAAAACCTTCAATTGGTAACTAATATTTCTAATCATGGAGGATAATTTAAAAATTCTGATTTAGAAACATTTTGTAGTAAAAATTACATTACTCATAACTTATCAACTCTAATAACTCCTCAATAAGATGTTGTTGTTGAAAGAAGAAATCATATTCTGTAAGAGATAACTAGAACCGTGTTGAGTGAATAATCTATAGCTGACCATTTTTTTGATGAAACAATTAGTACTTCTTTTTATACTATAAATTATGTCTTAATAAGACTTTTTATTAATAAATCCCCCTATATACTGTGGAATGGTAGAAATCATACACTTTCCTACATCAAGGTATTTGGTTGCAATGTATTTATTTTGAATACTAAAGATAATTTACATAAATTCACACCCAAATCTAATGAAGGAATTTTCTTAGGCTACTCCACAACATCTATGTCTTATAGTGTTTTTAATAAAAACACTTGTACTATTTAAGAAATAGTTCATGTTAAATTTGATAAGAACTAATCTTTTTTTAAACATCCTCGATCTACATATTCGGATGTTTTTAAAAAAATTGACTATCAACCCATTATAGAAGATCCTTATGATATGGAATATATTCAAGAAAATGTTTTTAAATAATTAACCCCAGAAGATTTTCTACCATATGTTGACGAACATATTTTAAAAAACCCAAATCAGTTGTTTCCTAAGAATCATCCTAGTGATTGTATCATTAGTGATGTAAATCAACCCTGTGAGGACTAGAAGTTCTTTAAAAAATGAAGTAGGTCATCTAACATTTCTATCCCAATTAGATCCAAGAAGCACTGATGAAGTATTAGTTGATTATGGCTGGATAAATACCATGCAAGATGAGTTAAATGAATTCAAAAGTAATAATCTCTAGTCCTTGGTTGAGATACCACAGGAAACATCTGTTATTGGGTTAAAATGGGACTTCAGAAATAGGTGTGATGAAAATCGAATCATTGTAAAAAAAGGCTAGATTAGTTGTTAAATTCTATAATCAACATGATGTAATAGAATATGAATAAAACTATATAGTGTAATCTTGACATGAATCTATTCCTATTTTACTTTCTTTTAAAGTATTCATTAAATTTAATCTTTTTCAAATGGATGTTAAATCTTATTTCCTTAATGAATACGTTCAAGAGGATGTTTTTTAACATACTTCTTGTTTTGAATCCACAAAACAACCTGAACATGTTTTCAAACGTATAGAAGCTTTATATGGACTTCAACAATCCCCTAGAGCCTTGTATGATAGACCAACATGATATTTGTTTCAAAAATAATTATGTTAAGGGAAATTTTGATCCAACTATTATTATAAATAAAAATAAGAAAAAAAATTTTATGGTTCAAATTTATATTTATTACATTATATTTGGTTCAACTCAGTAATCTTTAACTGATTCATTTGCAAATCTAATGAAACCGGAGATTGAAATGAGTATGATGGATAAGTTAACATTTTACTACATTTTCAAATTTCTCTAAAACCAAAAGTAACTTATATATCACAACATTAGTATATTAAATATATTTATAAAAAATGGATTTTACAACACTAAGAGTATAATTACTCCCATTGGTACGTCAAATTCTATTCATATTGATAGAAGCTGGGAAACGAGTAGATCAAACATCATTTAGAGGTATTATTAGATGTTTACTATATTTGATAGATATTTGTCAATAATTAATGTCCTTAGTATTATAAGGTGCAATATATCAATCCAATCCAAAGGAATCTAATTTCAAATTATTGAAAAAAAATTTCCCTTATTTAAAGGGAACCTTTGATTTATGACTCCTTTAATCTTCTGGAAATTATTTTATTTTAAAAATAATTCTGGATTCTGACTTTAGAAGATGTATAATGGATAGAAAAATAAAATATTGAATTTTTAATTTCTTAGGAGATTTATTACTTTCTTGGTCATGCAAAAAGAAACACTCGGTAGCACATTCTACTACTATCGATAAATATGTAGCAGCTATAAGTTATTATGCCGAAGTGTTGTGGATGAAACTCACACTCACAGACTATGGTATAAGTGTTTTAAAAACACAGATATTATGTGATAACACTAGTTCTATTTCCCAATGTAAAAACATTTCACATCACTTATGTGCAAAACACATGTATATTAGGCATCACTTTCGTAGGTATCACAAACAAAAAAGATATATCAATCTTCAATTTATCAAAATGCAAGATAAACATGATGATATTTTCCTGATATCATTTACTTCTTATAGATTTGAATACATAAAAAATAAGTTTGGAATGATAACATTAAGGTAATATTCCATATTAAAATTTTGTTGAAACCTATCTCCATAGAGTAAGAAAATCCATTTTTATAGAGGGAGTACATTTTCTTGATTAGAAAAAAAAACTTTTGTCAAAATTTTCATAATCAAAATTTTTCGAATCAAAATTTTTTTAGTGAAAATTTTATAAATCAATATTTTCTTAGTCAATATTTTATTAATATAAGTTTTCATAGTCAATAAATTTAAATTTCAAAAATATTCCTTAAGAATATTTTCCAGAATATGATGTTCTTCAAGAAGAATTATCCTTATTACTGCTAATTTTCTTATCATTCCCAAAGGTATGTTTCATTTCTTAAATTTTCATAATCATTTTTTAGACATTTATATTTTCATCTGGTTTAATAAATTTATTCGAATTCACATTCTTTAAATCATAATTTTTTCTTAGAAATTTCAAAATATTGGAACCTACTAAATTTTTTCTTTGTCTATCATTTCAACTGTCAGATATGATCAAGAGTGTTTCCAAAATTGTATATTTTTTTGGAAGATTAATCATAACCTCAAATTCCTATATAAAGGCCCCTTGATGGTTGTCCCACATTAGTTTTCAAATCTTTGGCGTGATGAAACCTTGATGCTCTACTTAAGGCCCATAGAGATTTTCTAGGTTTTCTCAATTCCAAATGCCTTTTGATGATTCACCTTTGAATGAAATTTCATCAGTAAAGGAAATATTCGAATGGAAGATCTATAGGGAATGTTTAGTAGATCTGAAGTTCGTTTCAAAATATGATACTCTTACTTTAGAGAACATCAAGTTGAATAGTTGGGAGTGATTTTTAATATCCAAACAGAAGGCACATGATCCAGTTTATCAGTAATTGTTGGTAGAGTCTAATGAGTCTGTAATCTTTTTCAATTATGGTGGGAGAGACAAGTATTATTTTAAAAGTTATAGGAAAACCTATTCTCATTCCTATTGTATTGAATCCAACATTCTTAGAATTATTTATGAGGTAGAAGCTGAGTTCTGCAGTCACAAGATTCCAGATGTTCCCTGATCATTGGATAAGGTTAAATCCATAGAATTCCATGGTATATCTATGGTGAAGACTTTGAAAATTAATTATCTTTCTAAAAAAATTTTTCTCATAGAGTTATGGGTCCAGTGATTTCTCATTCAAAGTAATTTTGATATGGATACCCTAAAGAAGATTGATATTTATGATTTGGACTTTCTAGTGAATCCTTTAAATATTTATCGAGTGAAGTATGTATTAGTTATAATTATGAATATAATTAATGGGAATCTCAAATTTCAAACAATGACATATCAGGTTATTCCCTCCTAGATTATATTTTTTTTCTACAGTCATTTATAATCCCTTGTAGCTCTAAGCCAAGTAAATTCAAGTTTATTTTGTTTACTGTTGTTAAACTAAAATAAATGAAGGATGGGTTTTCTAATAAATATGGAGAATTGGTTGATTTGTCTGAATCAGAAATATAAGCATTATCAATGAAACTGGAAGTGGATGAGACTTCCAAGAAGTATTGTAAGAAAAGGAAGGTGAAAGAACCAGAAAAGAAATAAAAATATCTTCCTGTAAAGGAATCTAAATCAGCACTTCATAATCCATAGAATAAAAAGACCTATATAGATGAAGTGTTTTCTGGTGGAAAGAAGCCACGATGAATAAGAAGGAAGGAGAGACTAGTTTTGTATTGGACCCTACTGAGGAAAATGGTTTATAGATGAGGGCTACTAAGGATCCTGAGAAGCATGAAAAAGAAGAGAAGAAACAAAAAGAAACTATCTCAAGCTAATATTGTTCAATCTCTTCTCAAGGGAGCTGAAAAAGCATCTGAGCATGTTTAGGTACCAGAATCATTTTTGCAAGAATCACATCTAGTGACTCTAGAAAAGTAGATGGTAATTATGAAACCAAAAAAATAAGAAGAAGAAATAGTTCAGGAAGAGGAAGTTAAAGAATAAGAAGAAGAAGAATAATAATAAGGATGTAGTGATACAGATGACATGATTAGACAACTAGATGAATATCATGATAAGGAGAGTCTTTATAAAAAGTTTTCAGTCCGAACATCTCAAGCTGAATCAACCAAAATTATTTTACAATTAAAAAAGGATGAGAAGATGGAAGAAGTTAATAAACTATCTATTAATGACATTAGTTACAATGACATCGTTTAGCATGAGGATCTAGTGGAAGATGCTGAAAAAGAAAATGATGAGGAAGATAAGATAGTTCAACTATAAGATAGTGTACATGAATCTCCAAAATTAGTAGAGAGCATTCCAAAATTTGATAAGGGGAAATAGTTGTCAGTTGATACAACTAATAAATTTTTAGTGACAAAGAAAGCTATTGGTGGTTCATCGATGAGAAAAGCTGAAGTGATAGAAAAATAATCCTCAACAATCCAAAAATATTATTTGGAATTTCCCTATCTTGGACATGACTTTTAATATAATATTTGAAGAAGCTGGTTGAAAACATTCTCTTGTTTTCGAGTATAGACATGAGGTGCCAGATGCTTCAGCACTCATTTAAACATAAATTTGTTTTAGTTACCATGATTATGGACATGTTTCATAGGATTGAGATGGATTTAAAATACTTCTTCAGTGGATATGAATCTCACAATAGATCTTTCAAGGAAATCACAAAAAGTTCAAGGAAAAATTTTTTAAAGATGGTAATCCAAGATGACTTTCAAGAAAGTGTGAATGATTATTTTTATAACAAAGATGGAATGTTTTCTGATCTTACTAAAAGGTTTGAGGAAAATATATGTGTCTAACAAACAACTAGGAATGATAAAGTCAAATATCTGAATGCAAAGCTTAACTCTCTTTCTCTAAATTGGATAACTGAAAGAGATATTAGAATTGAGTTCGAAGAAAAACTCAGTAAGCAAGAAAATCTTTTAAAGGAACAAGAAGAAATTCATAATGCTCAGGAAGAAATGTTCAAAGACTTGGAGAAGAAAAATGAGGATTTGGATCAGCTACTGAAGTGTTTTGATGAGGACCACACGGAAAATAATAAGATCAAAACCATCGTGAAGAATTTAATGCCGAAGGAGAAAGAAGAACGATTTTTTCCAATTCGATCTTTTGTTTTATTTTACTTATTGTACATATCCTATAAATCATAATTAAATATTGGTTGTTCTTCATATATTTGTTTTTATAGTACTAATATTTTAGGTGGCATATTTTTTCCATTCCCATTATTCATTTTGGAAAATCACAAAGGGAGAGAATGTAATGATAAAAATATTAAATTGTAAAAACAATTCCCTAAGTGAATGACTATATATGGGGGAGTTCTTATCAAAGAATATTTATTGATGTAAGAAAAACTAAAATCTCTTTTATGATGTCAAGAATATTATCTTCATGGATTTCAAAACCTAAGGGGGAGTTAGTTGTATTCACTATGATTCATATGTAAAGGGAGATAAGTTTTTATTTTCAATTTCTTAAAGAGAAATTCAATGTCCATATATTCTTTTTCGTAAGGATGTTTGTGAATTCCAAAAAGGGGGATATTTTTGAGTCTATAATGTTTACTTATTATTTTACATTCCTCTGTTTTTTGAAAATCAAAAACAATCTATCATAAGGAAAATTATATTTTCCTTTAGAATTATTTTCATAAAGAAAATTATCTCTCTTTATGTAAATTTTTATCCTTACCTATGTTTTCATTGAACATTTTGTAGCCTCTCTAAATATAACTAATTTTATTCCCATGTCTAAATCGGTTTCACATCTAAAACCTAATTATTCTATAAATACTTAGATATTGAGTGTTCTATTTTATGGTTCCAAATTCAGGTTCCGAATTCTATGAAATTCAGACTCTGAATTCTCTAAAATTCAGAATCTTAATTCTCTGAAATTATGTCTCATAATATAAAGAAATTTAAACTCTAAATTCTCTTAAATTTGAACACTGAATTCCTAAAAATTCAAGCTCTGAATTCCTCAGAATTCAGACATCAAATTCCTCATAATTCTAACTCTAAATTCTTTAGAATTCCGACTCTGAATTCATTATAATCCATACACTAAATTCCTCAAAATTTTGACTCAGAATTATTCAGAAATAAAACTAAAAATTCCCTACAATTATGATTCTGAATTCATTGTATTTGAAACTCAGAAATATATAGAATATAGGTTCTAGATTCCATGGAAAATAGAATCTGTATATCAATGATATATAGTCTCTTAATGTTTATTTGGTTAGACTCTGAACATTATTTTTTCCTAGACTCCAATAAATAAAATAGGTTAAGAACATCATTTTCTTTACACATATTATGAAATGTTATGGTACAATATCTTTCTAACTAACCATTTTCTGAGTGAAACATGTATAGGTCCCACCAATATTCAAGAAAAATTATGACCATTAGTGGAGGGAGCTGACCATTGAAGATGTTCTTATAAATAAGAGATCATTTGAACAAGCCCAATACATTTTTTTCACTCTTGATATTACATGTTGTTGAAGTGATTTCGAGAGAGGGAGACTCTCATGACTTGTTGGTACTCAACAACTAGTTCATATTTCTTCGTGTGACTCCAATTGTTGTTGTGACTAATCGATGACTTCTGAGCATAAGAATCCATAGGTGTTGACTAACGTATTGTTCGAGAACATATGGGGCTATGAAGATAGATGTTCTGACTACCTTAATGTTTGAGGCATTACAGGGATAGAAATAATGATTCTGATATTTCTATCGAGGGCTTACCCTGGTGTGGGATAGACATAATTTCTTGAAAGTATAAATCAAGGGAACTTTATAAATGGTTATTGGATACCCTTCTCTTAGGGTGCAAATATTTCAAACTTGGTACTTGTTTAGTTTCATGTTTACTTATGCTGTATTTGGATAAAGGAAGAAAGTATAATCATCTTATACATTCATGTAATTTTTTATACTCTCTTATGTAAGATTCTATATGCTTTAATGTAGAATATTTTCCTTGTAAAATTTCCTTATGTTTCATTTTTGTAACCATACTTTCAAAACCTAGAATGTTTTTTTGAAAAAAAGTGGTCTTGTGAATTTACATTGTTTAATATTATTAGACTTAGTTTTTTCATTAAGGTTAAAAGCGATTGTTTTTAAATGTACAATTCACCCCCTTCTTATAAATTGAGCATCTAAATCATTATTTCAATCCTAAATTTTTCCCATCCATGAAACATCATGCATGTGAAAGCTCATCATAGTCTATAAGAAGTGCAGAGAGCTAAAACTACATGAAACATAATGCATAATACAATAATGACATAGATACCTACTCGAGTTGCATGATCCCTCATGCTTTATTAGAACATAGTGTCTGAGGAAAGAACTGATCATATAAACTAATCTGGATATCAACCCATAACATGCATGTTTGATGATCTGCATTGGTTATCACATCCCACCAGCACTTGGATTAATCCTAAAGAATGTATGTAAAAATCATGACCTTCCTCTCTAGAGGAATCTCCAGATGACCAATGATAAAAAGGATTTCTTTTAGCCATGACTCAAAAGCCTACAGACTACCATACCCCTTGAAATTAAGATGATGCTTTTACTAGAACTAACAATTCAGATCACCCATCTTAGGTGCATACAATGGAGAACCATGCATATACTGTATCATACATAGGAAACAATCATCAAATTTGGCATCAATTCCTAGATTATGTATAGATGGTGGTGCATCGAGATGAAATCTTGGATATATTAATTGTGGATCAAGGCCCCCCAAGTCTTGGGAATGTTCGTCACAACCCTTTGGGAATATGAAATAAGGGCTTCATGTCAGGATTTTACTACAAATTTGAAGAACATGCCTTAGAATAGGTTTAAGTAGAAAGATAACCTTACTAGTGGATGAAAAACATATGAAAACTCACTACTGAAGGCATACTACCCCAACTACCCACTTTGAAATTCATATATCAGTATGTTATCAAATATTAGATTCATTAATTATTTACATTTAACTACAAGTTTCACTTATATACCATTCATAAACATGACAAGGCATGATATATAGGTCTAACCAATTCATTTTTTATGTTACGATTCACATTGTAATGGAATGTTATTTTCAATGTATCAGTGACCAACACTATATCACAGGTAATGAAACCCATTAGTTTATATCATAATTGATTTACAATGAAAATAACTCATCCCAACCCATGAGGACCCATTAACATTATATGTGAAGACAAGAAATCCCTCAATAGAATCCCAAATTAAAAAAATCAAAAGCTAAAAATCACCACATCACTCAGCAATCATAGGAATATCAGGCTATGAAAAAAATGTGAAATGAACCTATATAGCATGGAAATATTCCTAACATGAAAATTCTAGATTCCTATATTGATGCATGTAACAATTCTCGTTTCCCTCATTTTATCCGACTAAGGATGAAAGAAATAATTAATCAAAATAATATTAATAAAAAATTTGACACAGAATATGTGTCACCTAAAAATGTAATAAAATAAACCATAATAGGAAAATTAAGACAATAATTAATTTTTAAGAAACTTGGATTTTACCTGGAACATGGGTTTTCGACACCCAAGAACAACTTGAGACCATTTTCTGAACGTTTTTAATCTCAATTTTTTTTAAAAATATTATTGTAATAACTGAACCCCTTTGATACCACATTTGGACATCCTGGACCCAGATCCCACTTAATAGGGACCCCAAGCCTTGTGGGCCACATGGCCTCAAGCGCATCTCCCCAAACACAAGAGGATACCAACTATAAGTAAGGGAATAGGGTGTGTCCATGGAAAACTATTCAATCATAAGAAAAGTTTATCATTGTGGATAAATATATAAAAATGAATTTAGTGGTATCAATTCATGTAAACATAAGGCATAATGGAAAATAGAGACAATTGTAACAATAACTAAAATAACTAGATTAACATAAATGCATACAACAACTGATTAAGATTTTTCATGTCACCAGATAAATAAAAAAAAGGATACAAGAAAGCAGGATTAACTTGTTCCACAAAATGATGATGGAAATCAAAAAACTATCCCTATAATCTCCTGCTCCAGCTCTATCAACATCTTTTAAAATCCATCCTACATAGAATGAAATTAAGATTTCCAAGATGTATACTTCCCTTTATCAGCACATGCATTCAGGTAATCTTCCCCATGTACCAAACTGTGGGTGGAGAGTATCTAAGATAAATCTCAGTGGTCCACCCCCAACAGTGTGTATATCATTTAGACTATGTAATAGAAATTTTGTAGATTGAAAGCATGAATATATAAAGTAATTATGTACAATGTTACTAAATACCAATGTACTTGCTTCGGCCACAATCCAACATCTATACATAACTATTCCAATAATTTATATTAGCAGTTCATAAATAAGTCATATGTTAACAATAGTGATATTTCCAAGTTATGATAAGGAAACCTATAATGAAAATTTCATATTGAAGATCCAATATAATAACTAACGAAACCTAGACCACATGGGTGTCCAACTTAGTAAAAATAATATCATATATAAGGGTGAGATTATAATACAAAAAGTATATACCATGGGATTCCAAAATAATATTCCTTATGAATCAATGTTGATTATCCGAGGTAAAATGGGGATATCTAGAGACAGGACCCAATCTATTGTAAACATGGAAAAAAGTTGTCAATGATGGATCCAATGAGTGTTTACATGGCTTCCTTTAATACTACGTGAGGGATCCTATGGTGTCATACCAGGAATTAGTGACTTGATAAGGATCATGAACATGGTGGGTTTCAAAATAATAAAACTTTATCCTAGAGTGGGAATTGGGTTCCCTATTTCTTATGGAATTCCCGGATAAGATACGAAGGGGATTCTGAGTCATGCCACATCTATTTATTTTTTAAGAAATGTAATATTTCATTTGGCTAAATACATTCTTTTCATTATTGTGACAATTTCATGAATCATGATACCATTTAATTGAGTCATAATTAATCAATAATTCCATTTGGTTCAATACCAACCTTTCATTAGTGTTAGAAGGCCATGTAGCATTACAACATTGTGAATTAATTTTAAGGAATATTAAATAATTAAGGTTACTTCCAATATCTCCCATTAACGTGGTAATGGGTGATACAAAATCACAACCTATTAATGATTCACAATAAATATGGTGATGTCATATACTTAGTATACATTCCAATTTCCCTTTTCACATTTAATTATGAATCTAAATCACACACTATATGTGGGTACAATTAATGTTACATCGAACAATACATTCACCATTACATGGTAAAATTACAATTTATGGAAATGGGTCCTCCAAATATTGTAGTCATCCTTGTGGACATTTGAAAAATTTCTTAAATGTGTGAAAAACTAAAAACTCAATTATAGAATATCATCTAACATAGGATGTTGGGAGTTGTGGGGGTAAACACCAACAAATAATCACATATATGGAAATATAATAATCACATGGTTATAATTATTATAATCATGACATATAAAATCCATAAATGGCACCAAATAAAATTTGTGGGACCCACATGACAATTCCAATATCAAAGAACACAAGGGAGGAGTTTTACACCACCCACTTTTGGTTATTATGATCATTATCATCTGATATCATCCTATAATTCATCTTAAAATGAATTCGATCTCAGAAAAAGGGAAAACCTCTCACACTTTGATAAATTCGTCAAGATCTAGAGAGGATAAGAATGTATAAAAATGACTCAAGTACTTACCATTTCACATCCAACATTAAGAAAAAAAGCCCAATCAGATCCAGGATGAAGTATATATTTCAATCTATTTTAGTTTCATTCAAATATATCCAAAAAGAAATAAATATATTTCAATTTGGCATAAATTCAAAGTAGGAGGAAGGAGGAGGTTGAATTACATCATTATGGAAAAAATAGTAAAATTTCCCAATATTTAGCATGTGCACTATTTGACTGCATAGTATGAAAAACCATTAAAAAAATGTATGGGTACCTTGGAAATAGGGGACCCTTTAAATATTGGACACACATTAAGGTAAACCATTTTATAACCATTCGTTAAGGATATATCCAAAAACATGCCACCTAAACGGCTTGGTTTAACAGTGCAACCACCCTGCTCTATTTACTATAAACTAGGCGCCATGACTACATTTCAAAAATCTTCTATTTGGGCTGCATGAAAGCCCCTAGACACCCTTGGGACCTTTGCTAACATACTAGGAATCCATAATAGGTCAAAAATAAATATTTAGACTGAAGTTTTAAGGATCCTTACATGTCTGAAAAATCAAGATCGTACAGAATAGTTGATTTTAATCAACTGAACAAGACACTAAAACTATAATTGTACATTTATATAATCATTGTTCAGTTATTGTCGTGGTCACACACTTAATATCATAATTAAACGCACCGAAAATTCTAATTTTTTATATCATACTTGATTCCAAATGTGGAGGAAAAAGAACTGGATGTACATTTAGAATCATTCCATGTGATTATATACATGTATTCTAACTATTTTTCTCATCCACATATCACACTAGGCCATGTGTCTGGAGAATGTGTGGTTTTAGCTCTTACCAAAAATGTATGTATTGGTCAAGGATGGACAAACTCCCCTACATATAGAGTTGTTCCTCTCTATGAAATGTCTCTTCCTATTAAGAAAAATAGGAGAATGAAAAGTTATGATGTTCTTGTGACACAAAAATATTATAGTATACATTTATTTTTGAATAAATTTGATCCCTTTGATATCGTGTGTTATAAACAACCCTAAAATATGAAAAAAACACTATGTCTGATATCATATATAAAATATATTAACTATCTTTAATGAACACACAAAATAATATTAATCTAATATGACTCCTGTTACCATTAAGTAATGTTTTTAATTATTAATAACCTAATTATGAAATACATATATCATTCATAATCAATAAAAGTTTATTCAGTAATTCTAAACAAATAAAAAATCAAATCACTGTAGTTTTATATAAATTTTTTCATAAAAAATACATTTATTACATTTTATGACAAAATAATATATTTTAATTTTCCACACTAAGAAAATATATGTGATAATATTATCTTCATTTTTTAAATTGTAATATCAAAATTTTTTATGGGTGAACTTTTAATTATTTTATGAAAATATTTATTATTCTTGTGAATATTGAAAATAATAACTATTCTTGATAACAATAATTATATTTCTAGATTTTAAATTTGTTGTTTAATAATAAAATTATAAAAATTGAAAATTAATAATTTAATACAATTCTCGACAAAATTAAATTCATTATAACAAATGTCTTCATTGAATTATGAATAAAATATTTTTAGAACTAATAATGGTTTTCTAAAACTATTTTTTATTTTTTTCCAATTTGTTTTTAAATTAAAATATGAAACTTATTTTATTTGAATATTGAGAGACATCTTTCATACTATTATTCCAAATTTACAAATTTTGAAAAGATTACCATTTTATAATTGGTCACTATGAATAGTAACACAGGCGAATATTATTACAATATTAAAGGGCAAATTGGTTGATTAAAGGATAAAAAATATATCATAATAACTAAAAAATGACCCTAAAACATTACCAAGTCTTTTTCTAGGTAATTTTCATCCATATTCATTAATATTTTGGTTATAAAACCATTTATGTCCATTTGGATGAGATTATGCCCTTTATAATATATTATTTAATGAATATTCAACGTTGTCACATTAATATTTTAAATAAATATTCCATTTTAAATATGCTGTTATGAATAGTTAGTTTTTTATAATAAATATTTTAAAATCTAAATGAGTATGTTACATAATTACATGTTATTTTTAGTGCTTATTTTCGGTATAATTACCTTAATTTATTAGGCAATTCCAACTTTTTAATTATTCAATTAATGAAATATCAAATATATGATATAAAAAATTATAATTACTATTTTTTTAATTAATTAGGGTGATTTGAGAATTTAATTGTTTAATATGACATATTAGTGATGTATAAAATTTTTCATTTAAAGGAAATATTATTATATTAATATTAATATTATAAAATTAATGATTTCAGTCAATGTTGACAATAATGATATTTTAGGAATATAATATTTCATTAAATTATTTAAAAATAAAAAAATCATAAATATGGATATATATAGAAAAACATATAGAAGAAAATTTCATCCCTAGTCAATTTATATACCATTTGGAAGTATTTTTCTATTGAATCGTCTTATTATATTTTAATATTTTGAGAAATTTCAAGAGTGTCCCTAACCTCAATTATAAAATGGCACCAATTACATCACATTCTTCACAACATTATGCCTTCTAGATCAAGAATAACGTGAACATTCATATTCTAAACATCTATATCCATGTTCTAATGATAAATTTACTTGAAAAATTCCAACCCCACAACCCATATGTTTTGATAAAATGACTGTCTTTTAAAGAAGAGTTAATTGTCCTTAAAAAATCATTCATGTTTATTTATTCTTTTACATAATTGCAATGTTTTTCATCAATATTATATTAAAAAATGAAGAATCATATATATACATATATTTTTATATTATTATCAGACAACTATATTCAAAATTTTATCCATCATATGAAAATAATCACCAACTGCTCGTACGTATGGGTTACCTTATCTACATAGCGGATTAATTACTGTATCATCACAAATTTACTATGATGATTCTAATAAATTATTTAATGGGTATATATTATAATTATTATATTATTTTTTTGGTATATTTAATATATCATACACATCCTAACCTTTTCAACCTTTTAGAAATGATTTCGTCACTCATGGGTATGTACAACGTTCCATCTCCACAAATCGATATTCATCATTTTCTATATAAACCATTGAATAATTATAATGATAATTTATATAATGAAAAAATATGATATATATAAAATTAATGTCAGACTATTGATTATGGATTTATATCCTATGAAATATAACTATGACATTCATAACAAATTAGTAATTAAAAATACTATAATTAACACCCGAGATAATGAACGTTAATTAAATATTGTCAATGAACATGTGGTATGATATTATAAAAAGACCATATATATTGTTATAAATAATAATACGGTGTTATAATATATTAATAATATGTTTAATAACATTATACATGAGATACTAACACATTTTATTGAATTTGAACATGATATAAAAGGTTGTGTCTCACATCTATTTTTGTGGGACACATGCCATATCTAGTACATGTTTTTTATTATCACTATAATGATTATTAAAAGATACAAGGAGATATTATCACCATTTTTATAATTAATTGGATTTTATTTTTACCATATTTTTTTAATCAAAATATTCCAAATTGTTGAAAATATATTTCAATCCATTTAATCACTATGTTCCTACATTATAATTTAATAAAAAATATTTGTGTGGCTCAGGTAACCAACTCATTTAAAGTTATTTTTGGTATATTCAACTATTTTCACAACCAATTTTTAATATTTTGTTATGTATATACTTTATTGATTCCATGAATTATATTTATAGTGATTGATTTTATTATTTTAATTGGGGAATGTTTTTATAATTTCTAGGACTAGTTCTTCCAATACAAATGGTTTCAGATTTTATTATGTTATTTTGATTCAAATATAATATTTTATAGATGATTAATGCATTGGACATAGTAAGTAACGTTTCTATATACTAGAATGAAATTGATGAAATTATATTTTCTTATTAAGTCTATGACATTATATGTAATCATGAAGTCGATAGTATTAGATATCAGTGCAAATTCAACATTATTATATGTCATGTAATAAAGATGTAACATTATATTTTATATGTATGGAATCAAAAATTGAATAATTATTAATTCAGTTATTGATATGAAATGGGATTATTTTATTTGATATTGTATCTTTGGTTAAGATTCATTTTCTAGTGATTATTTATATGAAATCATTTTATTAGAATTTATTCCTTCCTTATTATGATCTGGTTGTTGATTAAATAGAATGTGGTTTAGTTATTTTTACTTTAATATTGATAATTCCATATTTATTCAATGATTTAACTATTAAAATAAAATTAATAAGAAACTATGTTCAACCCTTCATTATATTTTATTTCTACCAGTATGCAAGGATGTTTTTTTTGATTGATATACATAGATACACTATGGGGAACAATGGAATTATCAACAAAAATTTGTTATGTATTTTATGTTTTAAGACATATTGTGAATTTCAAATATTTATTTAGATTACAAATACAACTAAACTATTCAGTCCTTTAGGATGTTATTCCTTTTATCTTATTCCATTGTAACAATGTAACCATCCGTAGTGGGATACTGTGGCAAGGGTTGTTACATTTGGTATTATAGGAATTTTAGTAGATACCTTGAGATATAGATTTATGAAGACATATATTAGGGTATATAACCCAATATATGACTTCTTTGTTATGCATAAGAATATTATAACATAATGGACTACGAAAGTTCTGCTTCCAAGAAAACTTGAACCTAAATATTTATTAAATAAAATAACAGTACAGATGAAACAAACCATGAGGTGCATAACAGGACACCAAAACATGATAGTGGTAAAAACACCACAGAAAATATAATTTTTCATAACATAGAACCAAAATAATCTTGAAGACCCAAAACAACAATTGTAATCTCACAACCTCCTGCATGACCCTAAATCCAATCAGCATGCTTTGAGTATCCCCAAATAAATTACATGTCTGAAAACCAAATATAAAACCCTATCAAAGGCCATCCCATAAATGAAAACCCAATGAAGAGACGCATTCTTCCTAGGTTTGTATCTACACAAGGAGAGAACTCCCCAAGATCCAGCATATATCCAAATAGTACAGACCATGTAAAAGATCAATGGTCTTCGAAAATTATTATAAAATAGAATAAACAGTACACAAAGTATAGTTAAGGTTTTAAGGGGAAGTAGCAACACCAACCATGATACAGATACCAAAGATATCATTTCCTTCCACATCCTCGTCCATGAAATCCACCTCTACCTCTTGGATATCATTCCCTTTTCAACTATTTAGGGGTCTTCCAAGCACCACATACATCTACAATATCCACTGAATTGTGAATTTCATCATCATTGTGATCCACATATTGATTAGAAACCATAACAACACCATCTCCTTGAACATCTTCAATAATCACCCCACCTATCTGAATATGGTCAGTGGAGGGTTTCCCCATCTACATGTCTTCAGAATGATCCTTCATTGATCTAGATTCTTTAGACCTTATAGGAGACAAAGGTTCCTTACCTTTTAAAATCCTTTTCTCCCTATATAACATATCAATGTCTTGAGAATTGATGGAGTCCAGCATAGTGATGATGTTTTGATTCGCAGTATTATCACCAACTGTACCTGCATTTTAAGGCTCTTGTAAAGGAGACAAAATAGAAACTTTATGTGTCAATGAAACATATTGAGGGGTTTGGGAACCCAACATAAAATCAAAAAGAAAGGAAACAATAGGAGAAGAATATAAACATAATTCTTAGTGTATCGCAACATGTCACTAGAGGCCTTAATAGCCACCGGAACATTCTACATGTACAAATATATATAAGGTACATAAGATGTACCATACTGCTGGATAAAGTCAGATACATTTTTTACAGCTCGAAAACTAGGGATATAATCCCCCAAGGGTACAAAAACAATGATTAAGTCATGTCTAGAATGAGAAAGATGTCGAGGAGACACAAAAAAACACTAATCATGGCTAACCACACTCTCATGGGAGGAAGTATCAATAATAGGGAAATGATTATTTTTACCAACTACAAGAGGAGAAACCCTTTTAGTAGGACTTGGGTCTGAGTTCCCTTTAGACATGAAAATTTCTTCCAATATAATTTCACGATCTTCATAAACACCACGATTGGTTTCAAAATAACCACATTTAGAGGTTCTCTCAACCCAAGTCATGTCAGTAGAAGGCAGAGGGGATTGTGTATTTAGCACACCCCCACAACATGCAACTTCACATTTAGTGTGATCTGATCTCTTTTCAGCAACCACATCAGAAATAGTAGAAGCAAACTTTTTCATTGACCCATTTACAACTACCACCATAGATGAAGAAGGGAAAATCACATCAGTAGTATTTATTTTTACAAGCTTAGTGGCGGGAGGAACCTTAATCATACACTTTACAACCGAATTTATGAAATTATGAAAATTAGACCAACATATTCCTCTAAGATAGTTAGTCATAACATGTCAAATATTAAAGAAATTGTTAGTTAAATCAACAAAAATGTTTATATTCAATATAAAAATCAAATTATTAATCAACGGTAATCAAATAAATATCCTCAAAAGGAGGAATATACATATCAATGTCAACCAACTTTAATGCAATGTGACCGTACCTAACTGAAAAAGTATTTTTATCATGATTAATTGGGGTTTCAACATCCAAGGAAATGTCCCACAAGATGATTTAGTGATAGAAGATCAATTTTTAGACATTGAAACATATACATGATAGTTAAACCGTGTGTTTTACATGTAGTTGGTCAAACCTGGGATCCCAGTTTTTGAACCTCAAAACCCTGGGTTAAAAAAAATCCCCAACTCCAAGGTTTAAATTATAGTTTATTGTATGATAAAGTAATATGAAGCCTTTTAACATAGAGGGAGAAAATATTCCAATTAACATAGCCCTAGATTTGATGAAGACAATCCCATAGATCCTCCATCATCCATGTATTTTCTTACACACCACAAAGAGAAATAATATAGTGCTTACATACATCAATTCGATCTTGAAACGGTTGAGGATTTGATTCAACTACTGCAAGTGTACCGTTCATTAGGATATTGTGAGGAGTAGAATCACACTCTTGCACACCCACAAAAAAATTAGCTGAATCCTTAGATTATAAGTCATCCTATCTTCAAGAAGAATCACTCAAAACTGCGCTATTCAGGGGGAGATGACGATATGAAGGGTCCAAAGTCTCAGCTGCACCCTGCCTTAATCCAGATCCACCATTACCCATCTCTGTCAGCTTGTGAATACATACTCAGGAATTGAAATAAAAACTCATCTCAAATAAAAACCCTAAAATACAAAGATATAGAGTGAGTGATTCTCAACCCCAAATGACATGCCCCTATTTTCAAGATGAATCAAATATGATATCCTTGTTTGTTCGACATAGTTTTAATTTATTTAATTTTTATTACATATAAAGGATAAATTAATTTTGGGAGAATGTTTTTTATCATATAGATATCCATGGGATTGAAAATTGAATTGATATTATGTGACATATATTATTAATTAAGATCATCAAAATTCATGGAACACAAAATGATTTTCTTAAACAACATATTATAGAATGTCAATCAACAAAATATTGTTGTGTTTCCTTTTGAACAAATGTATTATTTTATGGTGGAGTAATATTAATTTAGTTTACTTTTGGATATAGTGAGTATAGTATCATGATAATATGTTTAGTGGGTGAAATGTTTTGTGGATGAATATTAAATTTATCATGGACTACTATGTGATTAAAACCTCTAGATTTTTCAGTTTTAATATTATTTTTGAATATTATTGATGAAATTTAAAGATACATATTTATTGAAAAATTTAAGTTGAAATTTGTGTATTAATATTTAATTTTCGTGGATTGATGTAGTTTTCCTCACATTACAATTTAAACATTTTGGGAACAATCTTATATTATGCTGACCATATTGTTTATTTACAATTTAAATCTATATGAAATAGATTTTTCTTATTTTTTGGATTTTTGATCCATATGAGATGATTACAGTGCATCAAGATTAAAAAAAACATTTTCATCATTTGGTAAATAAAATGAGATTGTGGTGGTAATAATTTAATGGCTGGAAATATACTTTCCACATTAGTATATTTCTATAAGTTCTTAATCTATGAGTAGAATAATCTAACAACATTAGAAAGATGATTTTGGAAAAAAAATATCCATTTACAATTCATATTGATATTTCTACATCCATTTATCCCAAAGCATATTTACTTTTTTTATTGTTAACATTCTTATTAACATGGTCCCCATCACTCAACATCAATAATTAAGAGTCATTTTTGACTTCCACATCCCTGTTTTCTCCTCCCAATTCTGTTCACTAGCATGGAAATCTATTTTTGGTTATTCCATATAACATTTTTATTTCCCTTATACCTTTTCATGTGGATGTTTTACGAACCATTTTCTGATATGGGATTTTCACATTGGTATTTTCAAATTTCAATCTCATTATTACTAATCAAAAATTAAAATTTTCTTGACAAAATTTCATAAAGGATCCAAGAATGTAACACTATAATTTTAATAATATAATTCATTTTATTTATATTTAATATATTTTGTTTCATTAGGTTCAAAACACCCACATTTTCCAAAATAAAATAATTTTCAAAAGATTATATTTCATACAATTCTTTGTTGGATAGAATCATAAAATATTTTTATTTAAATATGACAATTATAACCTAGCCATTGAATTTGTGCATGTGGATATTATGAAAAAATATAAAGATATATATAAAGGTCATAATAAAAAAAATTATAGACTAATTCATAGTAAATAAAAAATCAAAAATTAAAAAATTTATATTATTTGTTTTGTTAAAAAAATTATTACATTATATTAGAAAAAACATATTTATATTTACTAAAATTTTGGAGAAAATTATTGAATGAACAACATTTTAAAAATAATCATAAAAAATATATATTGGGGTGAAATTTTATAATTTTTTGGAAATATTTATTTTTCCAATTAATAATGGAAAATACAAATTCTTATTAGAAAAAAAATTATTTCAAGCATTTGACATGTAAAATTATCGTTAAATTTTTTTTAAAGTGTAATTATTTATAATCCAAAACCGATTATTATATTAAATTTCATGGTTAAATTTGTAAAAAAATATTTGCAACACTAAAAATGGGATTCTTTTTTGAAAATTGTTTTTTCATTATGTTTTTCTTGCCTAATTTTAAAATAAACTGTGAAAGATATTTTTTTGAACAATGAAAATTGGATTTCATATTTTATTCTGTATATAAAAATGTAGTAAATATACCCATTTTATTATTTCTATATGGATATTATCCCTGGTAATTATTATTACAAAATTAAATGGAAAATCAGATAAAGAAGGGTCAAAACAATATAATAAAAACAATAAAATGCCCCTATAACATTCAACAAAATAATTTTATTAATAATTTTTATCCATTGTCATTAAAGGATAATCTATATGTACATTTATGGTAATTGGTTACATTATGACCATTAGAACAATTTTATTAATGAAATTTAAAATATATCACAATCATGTTATTTCTAACCATAAATATTTTAATATGGTTTATAGGGATTCTATGTTATAAAATAATTTTTATTGAATGATAAAAAATCATCTTTAATATGATAAATGTTTCTAATTTTTATTGATGATAAAATTACATCAAATTTATAAACAACTCTGATCCAGTGATTAGTAAATTAAAGTAAAAACCAAATATATGATATAAAAAATATTAAATGTAATTTTTTTTGAATTAATTAATGTTATAAAATTATTTTAGTGTTTACTATGAAATATTAAGGATTTATTATTTGTTTTTTTGAATATATCATGTTATATCTATATTCGTAATGTCATGGTAATTAATTTTTTCAAAATTAAAATTTTTTATATTTTATTATTATAATATTTTATTATATTTTTTATAAAACATGAAAATATTAAATACAGTAAAATTAGAAAATATATTTTTTAAATATTAATCTACTTTTTATTTATAAACCATTTTGATGAATTTGGATCAATATTAATCTTTTTATATTTTCTTATTTTCATGAAATTACTAGATCTCCCCTCACACCATTTATAAAAAGGCACCCCTTTCATCACTTCATTACACTATATTAAGACATCTATATCTACCCTAACCAATCCATTTCTATTATAAAAAATAATATATGTGTCCTAGGGTTTCTAGTACTATAATATACTTGTGATATACCCCATAATATGGCATAAAAAACAATTCTTCTAAAGAAGATGTAATCATTCTTACGAAACAAGTTCATGTAAATTTCTTTTTCTATTTCATATTCATTTATTTCTTCCATAAAAGCTAATAAAAAATTTTATCATATATATGCATAATTTTTTTTTATTATGAAAAATTATTATTCCATATTTTATAAATCATATTCAAACTAAAATCATTACACGTGCAAAAATAGAGTTTACCATATCCACAGTGTAGTGTAATTAGTTTTTCATCACCACATTATGTGGGATTGTAATTGTAATGAAAATAATCGATATATATGATAATTATTAAATTACAATTATTCTATATAATTAAAATTAAATGTTATTACTTACCCTTTAATACACTTAAAACTAATATCACCCCTCATACATATGTATATATTGTGATTTGCATTAAAATATGTGATTCATTTTCATTGTAAACCTTTCACGAATGATTATAAAAAATTAACTAATGAATAACTGTGATATTTATAAATTAATATTTGTTTTTATTTTATGGATCTATATCCTACAATATATAAATTGGAATATCATGAAAAAACATTCTTGGGAAAACAAGACAATTAACACCCGAAACACTAAATATAATTTATATTGATAAACTGGTGGTAAGATGTTATAAATAGATTATATAAGATGTTATAAATATGAATATAGTTATATAATTTTTTTAAGTTATTTAAAACCATTATTCTATATTTGAACATCATTTATAGAATTTGAACTTGAGCTAAGGTATTTTTATCATAATTTTATTTCTATAGGACACATTTTTTATACAATAATTGATTCTTTTTTATGTTGAATATAATAAAAATGAATTTATTTGAATATTTTTATCATTAAATTTATCTAATATACATATCCATGTGATTTTATCACTTTTGTTGGTTCATTTCATTCAAAGTATAACATATACATATGGGTTTACTTCTCAATATCATAATTATAGTAGATCATTTAAATTTTCATGTCCACTAAAGAATATAAAATTTTCATGAACCTATTTACTAATAATATTAGTTTTTTTTAATATTCTCTAAATATTTTTTATGTTATTTTTTCCCTCATTTCATTTTTCTAAAAATTACATGTAATATTCCTATCATTTTAGAAAAATGAACTTTATTATTTTTAAATGAATTGTGTGAATGGAATGTCTTCTAAAATATACTTCATGAATGAAATTTATTGATTTGATTCACCCTCAAAGAATTAATTATAATTTTACAACTGAATAGTGTCCATTTCAATAAAAATTATTTCATTGTTACATGTGTTGTTTTTAGATTTAAAATACAATTTTCATAGTAGAAGGAAATTTTATTAAAGAATTAATAGTATATTAAATGAATTGTCATCAAAGGTCATCATTATTTTATAAATAATATGTTTAATAAGTAATCTAATGAAACAATTCATTATATTTTTTATTTTATTTTTAATGATAATTATTAAAATTGAATTTTTAGATAGTCTATATTACTATTTCATCCAATTCATATAGTTATTTATTTTCTTAATGCATATGTATTATGATGTACTATTTTTCAAGATGAGTAATTCATTTTACTAATTATGTTATTTTATTAAATTTTGGCACAAAGTAAAATGATATTAGATGACTTTTTAATGTGGATACAATTATAATATGGTAAGATATTGATTGTATTGAATGACAGAATGAATTCAACTATAATATATGTTGGCTTATAGTTTACTATATTTTATACTAGCATGAATTTGATGGAATTATATGTTGGGATGAAATATAAATTATTATATTTTGGGATGATGTCGATAGTATTATATGAAATGGAATGAAGCATAACTAGTATTTTTCATAAATATGAAATTTTCCATTCCATCATTGGGAATTCAATTATTGACATCCCATGTTATTATTCAATTGATTATAATATTTATAGTTATATTTCATGCATGTTGGATTATTTATATCAAAATATTTGATTATATTTAATTAAATCTATATTATGATCATGTTATTTATTATATGGTATTTTATTGAGTTTTATCATTTAATTGTTGATTATTCCATATTTATTCATAGATTATGTCATATTCATACACATACTAAACATTTAAGAATGATCCCTTATTATGTTTCATTTTTGTAGGATATGAGGAAGTGTTTTATGATTGATATTATGGGATAAAATAAGTGGAATAATAGACTTCAAAAAGAATTTAATATTTTTTAATACTTTAGTTTCTACATTGAATTTTAAATATGAATATAGTTTACCAAGGAAACTAAACTATTTGTTCATTATAACTACTATTACATGTATATTATTCCAATTTAAAAAATTAACCACTAGATCAAGGATATATTGTTTAGGGCTTCCAATGTTTTCATTATTAGCAACAAAGCTATTGGTTCTACCAATGATGATTTAAATGATGACGATGAAGCTACCAAGAATGTAGCAAAGATATTACTAGAGCGAGAATTTTCGGAGAAAACTCACATTTATGAAGCACCTCAGGTGGATGAAAATATAAATGTTTAAGTGAATTTATATATATATATGATTAACTAATTTTAGAAGATTACAATGGAATATCTTCATCTTCCTAAACAATTCATGCCAAATATGAGATTCTTATGATGAATTATAATGAGACTAATAGGTAATGGATAATATTATATTATTAGAAGATGTATGGGGCTTATCATTCAAAAAATATGTTGACTTAGACCCATTTGTATGTCATGGATATTTATTGAGTATGTTGTTTCTTAGGTGGATTTGGATACTCTAAGGGAGATATTGTTCAATCCGGTCAACATATATAGAAGTTATAAACTTCTTAGCTATAGGTAATCTCCAAATGTGAAATTTATGGAAGGAAGGTGTTGATTCAATGGGTTATAGATAATGACTCAAAGGAATCAATTAGAGATTAATCACACCAAGTATCATTGGATCATGTAATGATGTAATAAAAAATGGAAGGATTCTTTCAATAAACTGATAAAAACTATGTAGGTACCTCAAGGATGTATGATCATCATTGAAAAAAATTATGATATATTCAGTGTATCTCTATTTATATAATCAGGTGTATAAAAAAATCTGATAATATCTAAAATAATATCAATCAATTTCTAAAGAATATTATCACTCTACAAAATGGGGGAGTTCAAGTACATCAGGATGCCTCAGTTCAATTGAAATTTTGAAAATTGGAATGACTATTTTAAAAAATATATTTGGTGTTATAAGACAAGATTTCACATCGGTAAATTATTTTTGTGATCAAAAATAGATCAAACTCATCATGGAAATTAAAAGATTTATTTTTTATGATCTAATAGGGTGTTAGGTTTCCAATATATGTAATGAAACTATATTTTCACCTAGAATTTAAACTAGTTATTTTATTTAATAACGTTCATCAATTTATCAGTATGATGAATTGAATTATTTTGTCCTCAATTTTTTTAATAGGTGATATTTGTTAAAAGACATCAGTAATGATCATCATGATATTGGTAATTGATTCAAAACCCTATTAGGATACTACAAAAATGATATCAAAAAATGTATTGGCATATGTACCGATGTGTTGTAACATTTTTAAAGAATGTCTTCTCATTTTCCATTGATAACAGATCATCATAACACTATATCATAGTGGATTATGGGAATATTGCATCTAAACAAGATTTATTTTAGAAAATATCTAAAATCATATTTACATATCAATGTATTTGCAAGATATGATGACAATATAATTAAGTTTAATGAGGAATACTCATATAAATTGTAACAGTCTTAGGGGATCTTTTCCCAGAATTAATGATGCTATATGAGAAAGTGTTTATTCTCCTCTTCTTACCTCATCTATACCAACTGGAAAACACCAATTTTTCAAGAATCCACCACTTAATAATTATTTTATAAAATAGGAAGGATTTTATTCATTTTAATGATGTTTAACCCAAATTTCATGATTTTATAAAATCATTTGAAATCTGGTTTTCTTTTTTATTTTGATATTTTAGATTGTTATTATTCATTGTTATCTACCTTTAAATATCAATATTTTATGTTATTATTTTATTTATTATTTCTATTTTAACATTTTTTAATTTTTCTTCCTTTAAAACCAATTTCATATTCTATAGATAATCAATTTTAAAATATTAACACAATTTCTATTCCAAAATTAATTTTTTTTTCACACCTCACACATTAAGATATCATAAAATGGTGGAGAACTGTGAATTTAAACCATTCATAGAAAATTAAATAAATCTAAATTCATGTAAATGTGAGATGTATGTCAAATTTTTTTATGTAATAAAGAATATAATATTTTAAAATACTTTCAAAATATATTATTTTCAATGATTCCTTATTTTATTACATATTTCATGATTATAAATAAGTGATTATAATTTAATATCATAATGTTGTTCTAACATATATCTATTTTTATATGTTAGAAGGATTCATAAGATCTTTTTTTATTTACAAAAATGTTTTTCTATTGTTTTTTGTGAAATTAATATCTATAAATAATCATTATAATTATATTTTATTGAAAAAACAGAAATGAATTATTACTGCATGAGAAGAAAAAATGTATTAGATGAAAAATGGAAATTAGTTTAATGTTAAATGATTTTTTATTGTGATATATGTTTATCATATTCATAAGAATTAAATTATTTACACACACTTAAAACATGATTTTCCATAAAAGGATTTTATTTTATGTTAATTTATGTAACTCAATATTATAATTATCAGTAAACCCACTATGTTTGTAATTTTTGATATTAATATCTCAATATAATTAATAAAATGTTATATAGAAAATCCACAATTTCTTTTATCTTATATAGACGATATTCATAAAATAATTTTTTGATGGATTTCAATAAAATTCATACAAGTCAGTTCTCATATGATAATACTATATTTTCCGACATTATGTAGTAATCCTAGACATGCATTAAATCCATATTATTTATCTTATGCAATGTGAATTCAATGATTAATAATTTTTTCTTTGAGTAATATTCACAATAAATCATCTTATAAGAATAGTTATATAGATAATTATCTTATGATAATAATGAAATATTATGGATTATCATTAATATATTATTATCATTTCTGTTGATATCCTGATATGTCATATTATACTTTTATTTTTATATGAATATATGTTATAAATAACATGAAGGACTCATTTTGTAAAGGAATCTTTTTTACAAGGTTGAAAATACGTAATAACATTTATTTTATGCATTTTCTCATATAATTTTATTCTATATGTGGAAAGGAAGGACATGTACCATTATCAATCATTCTCTTAAAATTTTAATATGCATTATTTACTAGGCCATTTATAGAACTAATTCTTGTAAAGATAAACTTCAAAATAGAAAAGAGATTCATTCATTTATAAATATATTGATACTTGATACATATATTAAACAAAATACAAAAATTATAGATTCATTATGGTTTTTGTTCTTATATGATATTATTTTTTTATTGAATAAAATCATGTTCTTCTCATATAGTATTGTCATCTTCTCTGTAAATTTAATAATCTTCTATAAATTGGTACATGTAACTGTATGTTTCACTATTTTCCAAACTTATTTTATTCATATATTTTTCTCTCTGATCACAATTTTTTTGGGTGTTATATAATCAAGGATAAGGCATTTAATGTTGGAGCATAATTTAAATATCATGGACAATTGTAAAAAGATTCAACTACATACACTCTTCTTTTAATCCCCTGTAAACAGGGATGGATTATTGAAAATAACCAAACATGTGGAGTGGACTGTTGGCGGAGATGATCAGAAGATATTTGATCCCCAAATAACTATAAATCTTTCATAAAATATAATTTTCATTAATATTATTTTTTAATACATTTTTTTGTAATGAATAATATCAAATTTATCATGTATTAATTAATATATTTTTATGTTAAAAAAATTCATGAACTCAATTCACCCCTCATGAGTATTACACATTTATTCATCCACCAACACATTTTTAATCCATGATAACCTGACCATAAAAATAATGAGTTTACATTCAATAATGTATCAGGTTATGGATATGTATATAATCTAATATTTAATCTTTTTTTTCTCAAGAGATGCATTGGTTCCTCATTGGGATTTATATTTTTGGTCCCCACCCATAATTTTTTACCTTATAATGATTTATTATTGTAAGATATTGAGTATAAAATAAATACTAATTCGTATGGTAATAATTTTTTTTGAAATACATCACTTTTCTTATCATCACACATCCCACTAGAGCTCGATTGTATTTCATAATCCATTGCATGCACCAAAATCCCTCTCCCAAAAGGATTTGAGATGTTAAATAGTTCTGATTAGGAATATCTCATATAATAATGGTATTAGATTATGTACCATTACACACACAACAATATATGATCCCATGAAATGTAGAAATTTAAACAAAAAAAAAATAAATTCTAATGCATTAATTTGTCTAAATCCAACTACTAGAGTGAAAAAATAGTAGTAAAAGATATACAGGGTCCAAATGCATTCCAACAAAAATTAATTAAAGAGTTTATCCTAATTATAAGATAAAGACTACTATAAAATGAAACACTATTAATGTAACTTCCCAGGTAAATAAAGAATATGACTTTTTCATATTTATTAATATTTTTGAATAAAATATCAATATTACTTTAATGGGGATTCTATGTTCGATGGTGTACCCAAGACGCAACAACGAGTTTCTTTGAAATCTTACGTTGCACACTAATAATATAATAATATTATTTTAAATGGAAGTTAAAGTCTACCCATTGTAATGGAGGAAATGAACATAACTAACTAAAAAATTATTATTTATTTTTTTCAAATATTTTTACTTTTATCCAATAAATTTTAGAGGATTAAAATGAAAATGAATCCAATTTTATGCGTAAATATTCTAATATTCTTTAAAAGGCCGATTAAACGCCTTTTGATGGCGAACCATTTTTAAATCCACTTTTTGACAGTTTTATATATTATATGTGACAAAATAAAATCCTTCTTTATAATCAAGACATAAAAATTTACTTTGTATAATTTTTTTGTTTTTTTCCCGATAATGTTCATTTTTTTAATGAATAGTGAAAATGCTGTATTTTAATTCAAAACATAATTTTAGACTAATTTATTTATATGGTAAGATTATATTTTAAATTGGTTTTAACGTGTAATTAAAATATATTTTTACCATTTAATCCATTGGTGGTCATTTGAATTAATTTACTTTGAAATTGGAGATAAACAAGTGCTAATCATTTAATAGATATTGTTTCTTAAAAACACGCTATTTGTTTTGACAACGGGAATTTATTATGAAATTAATTAATGCAACTTCTATGTTTTGAATTAGTTAAAATTGATATCAATTTTTAATTTGGAATTGAAAATATATATTAGGGTGAATTTTTGTATTTTTCTGAAAAATATTCATTTTCAATGAATAGTTAAAAATACTGCATTTTAATTCAGAACTGCCTTTTCATCCAATTTATTTCTAAAGTTAGATTGTAATTTTAATTTTTTAATGTGTAATTTAGTAATGTTTTTATCATTAAACATAATTTTGGTCATTGTATGTAATTTCACTATTAAATTGGATGTAAAAACCAATCAATCTTTTGATAGATTTTACTTATTATAAACCCGTCTTTGGTTTTGAAAAAGGGAATTATTTTAAATTAATTACTGTAACTTCTGTGCTTGGAATTTGATAAAATGGATTCCATATTTGGAATCTGAATGTCCAAATTCTGTAATTAAGACTCTTTTTTTGGACATTATGAATAGTAAAGATGACAATTATCTATAATTATCTAGTTTAATAAGTAATCAGGTAGTGAAGGGTAATAAAAAAATATCATAAAAATATAAGATGACCACAACACATGTCCTAATACTATTGGTGGTTTCATTTCAGACCATGGGATGACTTTTTCCAAACTTGTAACCCCATGAAATCACTTTAGTGACATAGTGACCTTTTATCATATTTTTTTAATGAAAAGAAAATGTAACCAAAGTATGTAACACCTACGTAAAACAATTTAAATTTTGTCTAAATAAATGTTATCATAGACTATAAATAGTCATTGGAAAGATAAAGGGATTTCCTACATTCTGGTAAATTTTTAATAATTTTTCTACGTTAAATAAATATATTTATTTATGACACCGTGATGATGCAGTGATTACCTCATTAATGAACGATTTATATAAAATGGAAAGATAAGGTTAAATGTATAACTTACACCTCTCTAAAACCTATTGGATTGGTTTATTTCGAACCCTTATCACCTTATCCTAGAAATATATTATTTTGGCACCTTTAATATCTGGAAATCATTTTATAATAAAGTAACTTTTCATGACTTTCCAAGAGTGCCCATCCTCCCTCTTATAAATGGCCCCCACCTCTACCCCCTTACACACACCTCTCATGCCATTAGATCGACCAAAATCTGATCATTATATATATCCACATCCCTGTATTCATCCTAGAAGCCTTATTTTAGGCAGAAATCTCTTCAAGAAACCCTTTTGGTTCAAACCAAAGGGAGTTACCCGATTTAAAGGTAATGTATTCTCTTATGTTCTTTTGTTTTATTTTGCTTCTCCAACCCCCTAAAATATTGTTATTCCTTTATTTTGTAACAAAAAAATTATATTAAATTTACTTGGATGCTTTTATGAGAATTATTCTAGCTACACATACACACACCTCCATCTAATGGTTTAGAACATAATGTTTCTTTGGGTGGAGAATTATTGCCTCACGAGATGATAACTGTTCAATATTCTTTTAACACCTCTCATGGTGGAAATTAAGATGTCAATATATTTATATATGAAAAATGGTATGTTTATGGTTTCCTTATGCTTCTGTATTTTTATTTTATTCCATACCTTTATGGTTTCTATAGTGGGTAAACGCGATAATTTCATTTTAGGAAGTGTGGACTACTGCCCCCTCAAAGTGATTTGAATCGTTAATTCCATATGAGGGATGTATAAAAAATGTACTTAATGATATTATATATGATATTATGCTTTAATTATAATAAAACTATGTATCATATTGTTTTCAGTCCATCAATGTATGAAATATAAATGAATGTAGCGTTCATGCGTATGTACGGCTTACCGTCTCCATGAACGATACATTTCATTTTCTTTTCTCCAAATGTTATGTACTATTATAAGTACATACATAAAATGGATATACATGATATATATTACATATAAATTATTAATATGTTTCTGGAATTATAATATATATATATATCTCATTTAGTTTCAATTCCATTAATATGACAAATAAATGAAAATAGCGTTCATGCTTACGTACGACCTACCGTCTCCATGAACGGTGCATTTCATTTTTATCTCAAAATGTTATGGAATAGTATAAAATGAATATATACTAGATATATATGACATTTAAATAATTAATACTATTCGGTAGATGATGTAATTATAACTACATGGACAATTCTTTTCAAACAAGTTCATTTTTGACTCATGTTCCAAACATCGACAAAAATGTCTGATATGAACTCACATAATTAACTAATTATTATAACATTATAATATGTGATAAAAATTGAATAATAAACATTAATTGTTTTACATAAGCAATTATAAATTGAAAAAAATTTATTATTCATGAATATAATGAAACGAACAAGACAAGTCGGACATGAGGTATGGGATCCTACCTCTCTCTTCCTTTTAATGTACTCTCTTTTATGTCATTTATTTTAAACTACTATTTCTTATGTTGGGGGATATTATTTTATATTACTCTTACTTTAATTTTTTATGTTCATTCGATAATATACCCTATTTGATCTCATCAATCCATTTTTTTTGGAATTCTTATGTGGCGCTGTTAGGCTGTCGAGTTTTTATACGGGATATTTCATCAAACTCTTATTCCAGTGAGATTCATGATATATTTTACACTATTTCATTTTGTGTGGTATGTGTAATTCCCATGATTTTATTATTTGTGTAATATAATTTAATTTATGGGTATTTAAATCTTCATTTTATGACCCTTCTTTCATGGGGTGTATGTTTCGAAAGTTACCAAAATTGGTAAGTGAACATTTCACACTCCTCTTTTTAAAAGACCTCTTTTGTTATGTATTTTAATTCACATATTATTATACTAGGATATATTCTTCTATATCCTTTTGATGTAAATTTTATGTCCAATTGATGAGATACCATTTTCTCTCTCATCAACTCATTTTCTGAATTTTAAAGTGATGTCATTAGGCTGTCAAGTTTTTGCAAGGGAACTTCTTAACCCAATTTCAATTCTTTGGTTTAAACCTGTATTTCTTGGTTATGTCATACTATAAATATGTGTGGATGAAATATGATTTTTTACACTTAATATCCTCAAGTATTGGGTGTATTTATATTTTTCACACATAATTATGTAATTGAATTATCCTTAATCTATGGATACCGACTTTGTATGGGACTTCATCTCAATCTCCTTTCATTGAGGCTTATTTTTTTACACAACTTTATTTTATATGAAGTATAAACCCATTTCACCTTTACTTTTATTCAAATATAATCTTTTTATATGAAGTATTTCGCTAAATGACAAAAGGAATGTCTTTTCTTATGTATGAGGCGACAACGAATTCTCCACCACCATGGCCATTATTTGAGTTTCGGCTTCCTCTACAATCCATAACTTTATTTAAAATAAGAAATAAATACCATGTTTTAATTTTCTTTTATTTTGGTATTGAAAATGGTTTTGATAATTTTTTTATTATATCTATGTGTTGTAATGATATCATTTGATTGAAATGTGGAAATGTTATGTTTCCTTTATGCATGTTTTATGTGATATGATTATTTTATGGTTCTTGGTAATTGTTTATGAATATGGTTGGTTATGTGATAAAATAAGGGCAGTTGAGCCTGATATAGATCTCCAATTCATTGGGTAACATTAAGGAGTTAAACGCTAAGGTTTTTCCAAAGAGATTTAGGGAATATAATGTGATGGATATTCCAAACGTAACCATGAGGGTTTCTCCCTACGTAAGAATGTTATGACTGCCTCAAGTTACCTTTATGTTTTTTGATTTATATAAGTTATTCATAAATTGTATGATTTCATGAGTTATGTTGAAGAGCTTATGTTTTATGAGTAACGCTTGATTTAATTGATTTATATGTATACATGGACTAAGGTTTTCATTCCGTATTTTTATATCCCTTATTGAGATTTTTATGCTCATCCCAAGTTTTTTGAAATGCTTTCCACAGGACTTAAGGGTGAATTGGGTCAAGGATGCAATCAAGGAAAGACATGCTATCTAAAACATGGAACTATACATGTTTCTTTTAAATAGTTTTTATTTTGTAAAAAATGGAAACTGAGTAGGAGTGTCTACTTTGTAATCTTTTGAGATTTAATAGTTATTCATATTTCTCTAAAAATCTAAACATGAAAATATCCTCAATGTGAATTATTCATTTAATTCCTTATTACGTAATGTTTTAATGTAGGGCCCTCATAATTAAGTTATGATCTCTATATATAATAGTACGAAAAATTTTCTTATCTTTGTCCTCTTAGGGCTCATTGAAGCATATTTTCATTTGAATAAGACATTTCAAGTGTAAGAAGATCACATGCAGGGGTTTGTATGTTAATACCCTATAGGAATCACAATAATAACCATACATAGAGCATCAATAGTACTCATCTCATCAACACATTGGTATGTTAGTCAAGTAATGATATACAATGATAAACCAAGAACCCCTTATATATATATAACATTAAACTAGTCTCTAGTGGTATCAAAAATTATACCAACATAGGATTCTACTCAACGGTTCAATGTAATTCTATTTTAAGAGGTATCACTCAATGATCCATGATGACATTAAAGAAACTAAAATTATATTTCATTCTTATCTATAATCTATATGGTATACTCATTGAATAATTGAAGATCAATCATTCTATATAGGGGAAGACACTATGGACTATTTGGGGATTTGAAAAACTCTAATGGATCAATCTAGTATATAGTCGATAGATATGTTGTTTATAGTGTTCATGTGGATAACACAAACCCCACATTTGAAGGATATAATGCAAGATCCCACCCTAGTTATCACAGAGTAATACAATGGACTTTATCTAAAAATAAACTATAGAGTGGATCGAAATCTAATATCTAGTATATAATTAAACATTTTACCCATATAGGGTTTGAACAGGGGATTATAGTGAATTGAGACTTGCATATACTTAGGAAACAATGGGCTTTAAACTGCTTGAGAGGATGTACTCAATGTCTATTTTTGGTATATAGTACGTACCTCTAATAATGGACATTATCATTTATATTCATGTGTTCTTATACCCATAATCATACACACCTGTTTGTAAAAAAATAAATTTTTCCCCATTTACATTGAAATTTTTGATTACCATTCTATTCATCTATACTCTTCCCTTTCACAATGTGTCTCGACCTATCCATCCTTGTGTAACTTTCGGTATACACACCACACATCCATCAAGGGTTCACATTATATGTGACAAGTTTCTCATTACATGTGATAGTTCATTTCAGGAGTAACCATAGTTTTATGTCCAATTACTAATAATGGAACAAGTTATTTAGTTACTTTCCATGAAACACATGCTTTTCTTAAAACTCTAGATTTTTCTATGAATCTTCTGGTCTTATTGTTTTGACTGAAGGTAATATATAGATATTTTGGATCTGAGGTTGATCATTAATTTCATCAATAATCTCTAGAATCTAGCAATACAATCTAGTATGGAATAACCATTGTATCATATTATCATTATTATTCATTAAAACATGAATTGGTGAAGTATTGGTATGATTATGATATTCCTTTTATCATCCTCCACCAATGTCAGATCACAATAAAAAACTCAATCTGGAACAAAACCAATGTTATCAATCTACTTCACTGAAAAATAATGTTTTAATACTAGATTTCTAATCCAAACTCCATCCACAAAAATATCTCCGGTGGATCATGTTAGGAATCACTATAGAAATTAAAAAACCATAAATTAAGAACATTACTCATCCATGATCATGATGAAATATATTCTTTTTCATTATAATATTGAATTAATATCAGTAATAGTAAACAAATCAACTCCCTTAACTCCAAGGATGGAATAATCCAATTATACCATGTACGATTCACCTGTGAATCAATTAGTTTTTTGTATTGATCTAAATTTATCATGGGATAAAAAATTGGGAAATACTACAAAGAAAAAACACCATTACAAGGGATGGATTGATCACTGATAATAAATTATTGTGCATTGTCATTATTTACAACATCCTCGGAATCTATTTTATTAGAATTACTTCATCTATTTTCATTCCACAATCTATAATATAATGGATTGTCTAAATTTCTAAAGTTATGATCCTAACCCTTTATATATATCATAACCATGTATATATATAGGAGTGAATTAGTTTTCCACCAAAAAACGAAATAAATTTATGTAGTTATTTTATTATTTTTCCCCGAAATAATTTTTACAAAACAACTTATACCGACATAGGTTATGTCACACATAGGTTAAACCCCATGTTCGGATGTAATAGGTGGTCTTAGATATTCTATATGTGTCATCATTCAGTTGTTATTCTTATATTCTATTAAAGGTATTCATATGTGATATTAATGACTTGATATTATTGAAATATCAATACCGAGATCACTGTGCCTCAAAATCTCACTTCATTTATGATCCATGCTCAAAAAAGTTTACTATATATATTCCAAATCATTACGTGGAAAAAATATGTAACAATATCCAAACATTATGTATTTTTTTCTTTGAAAGTGAAAAACAAAATCCCTCATTGATATGGTAATTGTGCATGGATACATATATCTCGCTCCCAGATTCTATCATGAACACTCTCATAAAACCATTAGAATGATCCTAAGGAATCTCACCACCAATAAAGATATTCTAATACTGATAATCACTCTCCACCATGTCTACTACATTGATTGATTCATCCTTTATGTCCATATTACCCTAGTTAATAATATTTAATAGGTTGTGTAGATACATCATCATACATAGTACATAAAAAATGTGTACTAGGTAAAAAATTTGTTGTTGGTACACGTAGTGTGCCACATAAGAGTCCCAATGGAGTAACAGGAAAGGGACAATGAATCTATGATATTACATTCTGCCACAAAAAATCATTACATCCCACATTAAGATGAGACAATCGGGATAACATGGAATCCGTCATGGAACTCCAAAGTCCTTTGTAGACTGTCTATATAAGAAGTATAATAACTCTGTGCAATCTACATACCCGAGTGGATTACCAATACAATCACTATTGTAGCTCATAAAAAAATAGGAACTAGGAATACTGACCCTTCGGGATTAGTCTAATATAATGGTGGCCTATGTATTCTCCCATTAAAATACTTAAATAGTGCCATACCTATAAATGAATGTTAGTTTTATTTTATGAAAACTACACTATGGTTTGGTGATCCTACCAATTACGTCCAAAGTCCAATACATAGTCTAGAATCATGTCCTCTATAACCTATATGGTCATCTCAATATGGCTATTGTCGTGGTTTTATATGCCATTATAAAAAAAACTAGTTTCCCAAAGGAATCTTATGAACCTCTCCATAATCATGAAATTAAGTGAGGATCATGGTCTAAAATGAACATCTATGGAACACTACAGATCCAAACTGTATCTCAAAAATAAATGAGTCCCAATCTATCTAATAAACTCTAAACCTAAATATCTACTAGAGGGATGACATTCTATGTTAATTTATAATAACTAAGACTAAATCATATATTCTAGATGAATTTCTATGACTTATTACTATGTCTATAAATATTCCATCCCAATTAGACTCTGTAACCACATAGAATTGAACTAAAAAAACTAAAACCTTCCCATGTGGCTTCATTTAGTGAAATGTGATTCATCAAGAGAAAAAATGTACTACACACTACATCATTACTAGATATACGAACTGATTCTAGAGTTCCTAGAACATCATTTCCAAACTAGGATTAAAAAACATAGCGGATGTATGAAACTCCATCAACCACTCTGCATAGAACATCAATGGTAGAATCATCAATCTTCTTAAAAAGATAATATTATCCCCAAATTCATAAAATCGATCAATATAATGCCTTTTGGATATATGAAAATGTTTTTTATAATATTAGGTATCTCCATACTGAGCCTTAAAAAATGGTGTAAAAGGGATGTGATAACAACCATCTATTGAATATAAGAAGAACCATTCTAATCTGTTAAGGAAAACTACAATGGGGATAAATTCTGTAAATCCATGTTCAATAGTCATGAAAAAAATCTCATAAGGAGGGACTCTATGAATAAATTCACCTTAAAAGTATTATCGAATATGTCAAAGTGATAATAGTCGAAGAACAATAGTTAGTGTCTCTTTTGAAGTTGATACCCATCTAATGGAAAATATAATTGAGGAAATTATTGTCATCATAAATGATATTCCTCTCACCTATATGTTTTTATCAAAAAATATCCGTCATGAAGACTACAAATCCAAAATATAAATAAATTTTTCCATAGTTCATCCCATTATATATCAACTATAATCATCCCTACGAATTTATTCTGTTCCACTACGTTATAACTTATCTGATTCGGGTCCTTGTGAAATCAGATAAAAATATATAGTCAACACCCACTGAAAATTTCATGATGGTGAAACATTTGAGTCTCTACAATATCTCCTCAATGTCTGCTAACACCTCACCATATGAACCATTTTCTTCCCCCTCTATATCAATGTATTAAAATGTATTGATATATTAGTGAAATAGAGTATGAAAATCTATTAACAACCTTCTAAAATAAGGATTCATAAATTCCACATCACACACTTGGGTGACTCCCAACATATCACTACCTGAAAATTCATTGATTTCAAAAATACATCCCTATATGAGATGAAATTTCATAGAAATAGGGACTATATATTCCAAAATAGAAACTTCTCGATATTCTTGTAAATCTGTCTCTTGTAAAGAATTTCTTGGGTCGTCCTCTACTGTCTCAAATGCTCCACCTAAAAAGAATACCACAGAAGGATATAATCATTTAATAGAAACATAAACTGGTTTATGAAATGATAGCTGGTCTAGTTCATCTATCACATGTACACTTATTTGGTGTTCTTCATTTAAAAAATGAATCACTAAGTATTCATAATAACCTTACTGAAACTAATTTACATGTCCAGTATATCCACATCTAGTACAAAATGTTGGTTATATCCTAAAATAACTTATATCTTTGAGTACCATCATCCCCTTTAAACTAGTAGAAGAGGTCTTATATCCTTGGTAGTGGATTCTTATTCATTGTGATATCTTATTTTTGAAACCAATATTCCATACGCAACATCACATTATTTTTCTCTTTCCATTGAAAAAATACAATGGCTCCCTAGGGTGACACACGGGGTCTGGCAAACCACTTCCTCTATATCCCCACCAACTACACCCACCTCTCACATTTATTCCATTAATCATTTAGATATTCTAGTTTAGATGTCATGTTTTTAACTACTAGTAATTAAATGTTTAAATATATATCATAGTGGGGAGGAAGGTCCATCACATTCTAAGGAAAGACATACCTATACTAAACCAATACTACATGAAACTGAAATCCCATAGCATCCAATTATCCAATGGTAATTAAACCTCACTTGTGGGTACTATTTTATATCCTGATTAATATGATCCCATACATCTCAGTATGTGATTCCTTCTCACCCTAAAAGGACAAAATTCATCTCATAACTATGGAATGACTACATCATCCACCTAAAATAGTCAATATTGGAACAAAATTTTGATAGCTATTGAATACCGAAGATGATGTTGTAAGAACTAATCACTGCTACAATGATATTCCATATGAATTTCATACTACCAAGAGATGGGTCATAATTTTAGTAGTAGTGTCTGATCATTGATTCTACTCTAGTAGGATCTTTCATGTGCAATGGTTGATCAATTGGCTACACAGTATCAATGAGTCATGAATGAAATTATTTACAAGATAATAGTAATTTACACACTTTTCTACATTCTGTATAGACAAATAATGAAGAAAAATATTTTACCACTAAACATACTAGGAACCTAAAATTTATAGGCCACAAATGACTATAACTATCCTTACCCAAAGATACTAGCTCCCATAGTACGGCATTGACCACCTAGGGGTGTTGGTGACAGTTGGTAAAATTTCAATCCACCCATTACTACTCTACTCACTCATATTCCATTAATGTGTCTATACAGACCCCATTATCCTATCAATTTGTAACATACAATTATTTTAAAATAAAACACAATGTTATATGTCTTATATGTTATGTCACATAGATCTTAAATAAATGACTAAATATTATTATATGATAGGTATCACCAAGACAATGGAATGGTTGGAATGAATGAGATAAACTATACATTGAAAATATAGTTTGTACATGTTTATAAATGGAATTAATTAGTTAAAAATTAATTATACACTAAATAAGATAAAATATAACCTATTTTTTATTAGAAAACTAATTTTATGTTCATAATGGAATTTTATATTAATAAATAAAATTAAACATGATTAGTGAATGATCATAAGGGATTTTTATAATTTATATACAATATATTTCTGAATAATTCCTCCAATAAAATTGATATGTTTATGTTATAATTAGCCAAATTTTAATCATAAAAATCTATATTTTTGGAGAAGAACGTTTTTTCAATTTTAAGGGCACATCAATATTAAAAATAAATATAGAAACATTATTAAACATTTATTAAAAAAAATAACTTCCAAATTTTATTGTGGAATGTCAAAATAATCTTAGGGTTAAATTTTTTTTATTTTTAAGGGATGTTTCAAATTTTAGTTGATAGTGATAAATGTGGAATTTGAATTGAAAATTGAATATTATTGTAATTTATTTATATGGTTCAATTATTTTTTAATTGGTTTTAAATAATTTATAGTTAAATTATATATAAAATAATTAAATTTATTTATTTGGATTCAATTCCATATGGACATTGGATATAAAAACCATTCAAAACATTTTAACATTTTAACTTCAAAAAATATCTTTCTCAGTGCATATGAACGATTAATTTTAAATATAATTTATCAAATTAATGAAAATTTATTTGGAGAAATGGATTCCATATTTGAAATAATAATTTCAAATTTTGTGTTATGGTTATATTCTTTTATAAGAATTAAAAATTTAATGATGTAACATACCATTAACTGAGGTATATGTAAAATAATATAATTTGTTACAATTAAAAGGTAAGGGAATAAAGTACCTAAAAATGAAAAAATTAATGGAATTTTGTGGTATTCATATTCCCTAAAAATCATTTTTTCATATTTTTTCTTTAATTTTTTTTGAAATTAAAATATTCTATATGTGGTTGGATTAAATATAATGTAATCAGTATTTAATAATTTAAAACCACCCATATTATAGTATAAATACCCTATTTAACCTAACGAACCTTTAATATTAAAAAATTTCTTTCAAAACCTCTCTTCCCCATTGTATCCACGTACAATTAATTGTTTTATCACCCAAATACCAGTCCCATGGTCATTATTGGATCCTTTAAGGATGTGATATTCAAGAGTTAATTTTTCCAAACCATGCCACTTAATTTATTTTCATCTTCTACTTTCTTCTCACCACCTTCATGAATAAAGGAATTACAAATCCATAAAATTTTATATATTCTTGTATTATTTTACTATTGTAATATTTTATTTCAAACCATTTTTACCTCATATTATAGAAAGAAACAAAAATTTTATTCAAATTAATTAGTTTAATTACCAAGTGAATAATACTTTTTTCACATTATATTACCATAGTCAAGGCTGGTGATAAATTTTTATTATTGATAAATAATATTTTAATTGGAATTTAATAACTTATTTCATGTTTTGAAGAAAATATATATTGATATATTATTAAGTAAAATGAAACAAGTTTGTGATGCTTGAGTAATCCAAAAAATTGAACCAAATATTTCTCATTAATATTCTATATAATAAATCGTCCTAATACAAAAATGAAAAATGATTTATTGGAGAACATATACATATGTGATTTAATTAAAAATATTTTATTCAACCTCTATATTTGTATACCCATTTTCCCTGAACACCCATAATAATACACAAAATAACTGATCACAAAACTATAGAACTAACACACCCAAAACCAAGAAAATAATGAAATATTATTAAGGAATGTGTCTAAGATGTTTTAAAATCATAACTTGTGGTATTATAAATATTATTATAGTTTATTAATAAGTTGATAAATTCCTTTAACCCACTATACGTGAAGTTAATGTACTAAATTCTAAATTTAATCAAGAGGAAAGGGATTTAATAACTCAATTTCTATTCATTATGTTATACTTCTACTTCATTGATTATAGTTTTCCAAGAGTAAATGGGGAATAACATATTTATTTATTTATATTTTATTCCCACAAATATTTGTGTATATGTAGTTTTATTTACATTTCCACCTAATATATCAATTTATTCTTTAATAATATAAACTCTCTAAGAGATTCTCATCTCACATTTAATACGTGCAGGATATATGTCTTATTGACCACTATTTTATGATTTTTGTTTATATGTACATTCATTTTTTATATCATTAACTAAATATCATGGTATTAATTGTATTCAATGTTTAATATTATAATTATTAATTTTTTGGTCATACGATTCGACTTAATATGAATAGGTATGGGAATTCATAACATAATTTCAATTATTTTGGTTAAATATTAACATGCTTATTAAGATGTAAAAAGAATAATTGAAAAATTACTTTTCAATGTCTTATTTATTATTTCCATTTATTTTATTTGTAATTACATAAAATAAACATATTTGATTCTTTTTTTTTAATTTTAACATAAATGATATGATATATATAAGGGACTTTCTTTGGAAAAATTACCTTTTTAATGATCACATTATAACAGTCTTTTTATACCATGTTAGTGTTGTATAATATTTATTACGAAATTTGTTTTTAAAATTCTAATATTATTATTTGAATTCACTTTTACCATGTGATACTTTTTATAAAATGTTTTGAAATGATTAATTTTATATTTAATAAAAAAAATCTTTATGTGTTTTCCAATATAAATAAGGAATGATTTTTTTTAAAATTTAAAATGAATGAATATATTATCCCACCTTGATGAAACAAAAATGTTTTGAAGATTAATATTAAATTTTGAAACTTGTGATTAAATGAAAATTTTATATTTTATAATTCAATTGTGTTTTAATCCTATGGAATTTTCAATGTGGAAAGGGGTAATTTACTAATGAATTTTTAAATAATCTCATTTAATGTAATTTCATTTATGTTAAAATACATTGTTGTATCATATGATTAACTATGTTTAATGTATTATGATACCATCTTCAATATTTTATTAAATGATTTAAGATTAGTTCGACTGGGGGTGTAATATTTTGATATCATTATTTTAATCCATTTGGACATGAATCATGATAATATTTTGATACCATTCCATGGGTTATCCTTATTATTATTCCTTATAATAGATTATATATCTGACACCTAAATGCAAGAACATTTTTTAATGGTTTCTTGTAGTGAGAGATCTAATACATATGAAAATGTATTATTATCATGATAAATAATCTATAGGATTAGAGAGTAAAAAATACCTTTGGGGGCTCTGTCAACCATGTTATATTGTCTTGGTAGTTAGCCATGAGTCATGTTTTTTTCCATGTTATATATTGCATCCACATTCCTATTTTTTCCTGATTATTTTATTGTATGTTCTATATGTTATGTTCTCATATTTATTTTCACGATCGATTATTATATGTCATTATTTTATGATTTCTATTTACAGTTAATGCTAATCCAATGTTTATTCTCTTAATTGGATTTTATCTCATCACTTTTTTCTATTTTTTCCTTAGTTTATCCTTTGCAATTAGAGGTTATCAGTGAGAGTTAAGATATTTTAATGGGTATTAATATAATTTTTTTTTATTCTAGTTTAATGATTTCTAATAATGAAACTATTCATCCAAAGAAGCTATATATTTTGATCTATTTTATATGGATGAAATTGATACTATAAAGAAATTTTAAAATGTAATGTATTGATTTACTATGTTCCACTTTGTCCAAATTCTCTGAAACTATAAATGGAAAATATTATTGGGAATGTAATATTGTGAATTATCCATAAAAATCGCTAAAATATGTAAATTTTAACATAGATTCCTTTCAAAAATTTTCTTTTGGGTGGTGTATCATATATCTCTATGTATTCTATGCAATGAGTCAGACAATATCATGAAATATGTCCATTTACATTGAAGGACAATAATTTTCACTATCCATGTTGACATGATATGTACTAACATACATGATCCACTAATCACTTATCTTAGTAATATATCCTAATTCATCTCAAACACCCATATTTTCTTCCATCGTTCATTTAAAACCCAATTTTGATGTCTCAAATCCATTTTCCCACTACGATTACCCACATTCAGTATCTTTTCATTTGGGTATATTTGTTAAAATAAATCATGTTGATGAACTCCCGTATATGTGGGAATTACAGGAGATTTTACTAATGCTTTTTTATCTCATCCAAGTAATTTTTCAAACATCTGTAGTCCAATTAATTTTTATCAACCCATATATAAAGAGTATTTTAAGATGTTAGTGAACCTTACTAATATTATTCTACGGTCATACATCCCTATAGTAAATGTTGAAAATATTGAATGTGAACTAATTTAAATTTGGGAAAATATAACTTCTATCTCATGAAAATAATTTAATGTCGATAGTAGAGAGATTTTTCATCATGTGAATAAGTCATGAGACTCCCTCGTCACCCATTGGATACTTGAAGATGAATTACTTCCCAGAAAATATTCTGATTTGTTGGTCCCCTCACACGGGGGATTCATAGGTCACTACCTCAATCTAGTCCACAACTAATTGGGGTGTATATCTCAAAGAAACCATGGATTCAACTAAATTTGAATCTCAAATAGTTCACTCATCATATAAACACCCTCAGATGGTACTACTAGTACATGTTGGTGCTCAATTGGTGGTGGGTTGACTTGAAATCTACCAGGATGTATGACCACATGTACAATCCCATAAAATAATTTAACATCACATAGTGGATCATCCTTATGATCACAATACTGAATATTTTTGGATGTCTTCATGGATTTATATGGAAATAAAATATACTTCCCACATTCAATGAGTATTTGGAGAGGTGGCACAAATAATACATTTAAATAAGAACCCATTCTTATATGATTCATGCAGTTATTCTTTCCCTACAACCAGTGCCTAAATACACCAACTCAATATCTATGTTATCATAGACCACGTTTATTGACATTTCAACCAACACACCCATGCAATAGTCTATTTCAAAAATGAAAGACAAAAATCATATTAAAAATATTTTTTAAATACCAATCCGATATCACTGAATTATGACACACCAAATATAGAATTAATGTAGAACTGTGGTCAGATTCCACCCTATCATGATTATACCCACTTGTTCAACCCTTTAAGGATGTAATATAAGTGAGACCTCACCACTCCCTTCGTCAATCGGGATGAGGATGAAAATTAGTTCCTATAAGGAATTTACTGAATTAATAAAACATTATGCTACAAACATATATAATCATAGACACCTATATTCCAATAATACGATAAAAAAATACCAATGTATTCATAAATCATACTCTCAAAAACATTTTTAAATAAAAGTACATAAGGAATTAATGGAGAAAAATAAAATCTTACCAATAACTTACAATGATTACATCATTTCATAAAGGATCGGACTAATATCAACTGCAACATCAATATGAACTATGGATTTTCTACGCTAGTACTAATCTCCACCTTCTCCCCACCATCCCATGATCCCATAAAATGGAATTTCATCTCTAGAAGACATGAAACCCTCTTTTGGATACCATGAATATGTTTTTAGTACAATAACTAGTACAAAACCCCTAAACAACCAAGCAGAAAGCATAATGTTTAGTAAACTCATCAAAAAATATGTATTTCAATCATGATATGGGACATAATAATAAAAAGTGAATCACATATATAATAATAAAAGATAAAAAGCCTCTAGAAGTTTTAATTATTACTAAAAACAACATGATTCTACTAAAGGAATCAACGTGACACCCATATTAGAGGTCCTTCTCTATGAGCCATGCTATCACAGATGAAACTCTGATGTGGGTTATTGATAATCAAGATATTATAGAATATACTCACAAGATCTCCAAATATCATGATTATCAAATATTTGATCACAACAAGGATTATTTGGGGACACCACAAACCCTTCTAGATCATATATATAGATATGGTTTTGACACCCAATGTACGGAGGTCATGAAGACACCAAAAACATCACCATGTAATGAAAGGAAATGGGATACACCCACATCCCTCATAAAGGGAAATTTTGAACTATATTTGAAATAGAAACTATAGAGGGTATCACAATACATGGATGATAAAATAATTCTGTACTATACCCTCATGTTTATGGACCAAGGGATCACACTCAACAATAAATTATATATACCGAGGAAATGAAGCAATCCAATATTTCATAGAGGATGTTCAGGACATGTATTGAGGGTATATAAAATGTACCTCTAATAATAGATATTAATTTGTCCATTATTATGGTCCATTTAATTTTTCCATGTATACATAGTAATTATTTTATATTGTTGTTAGTCATGTGTACCATGTGGTTTTTGAGTATGGGGCCAAAACATTATAATCATCTCATGAATTGGGTGTAAGACATGTCATTTCCCATGTATCATCATAGATACACACTATGTTTCAATCATGGGGTCACATATCATGTCACAACTGTAAAATGTTGTGTGATAATTTATATCATTGATAACACTATTGTTGATATTGACGACTCAATGTGTAATTTTTCCCTCAATTTTACCTTATTTGAAATGGAATTTTAAAGAATCTCACGGTTCTTCAATGCATCTCCATATTTCTACATGACTATAAAAATCATGCTAGGTTATTATATATTTAAGTTTTATCAACAATTTATTAAAAAAATGATATATTATGGATGTCAAATCTCATTTGAAGACATCTCTATATTGATGAGCCATCATCACACATCAAATTGTACATTCGGAAAAATATTCTGATCCGGATGTACATATGATAATCCACCACTATCATCATACATTTATTGTCACCCTTTAGATTAATTCACAAACATGATACAAATACTTTTCATCAAAAAAATATAATGAAACAATCAAACACATGGTTTCTCATTAAATATCAATCCAACGAAATAACACCGATGAATTGTGTGATGAAACAGGGGGAAAAGAAAAATAATAAAAATTAGGATAGAACATTGGATTTGACCTAGATAGATTCAATTAATTTTTCTTATAAGGAGGAATAATGTGTAATAATAGTAAAAAAAATTTCCTTAAATCCCAATAATAAATAATGTTAATCCCACAGGCACGATCATCCATTAAATAAAATTATAGGATGGACAAATTCTCATTCTTTGTAGAATAACATATCAGGAAATAAACCATAGAAAAAATTCCCAATTAGGGATTGAATTTATCACTGATGATGAATGAATATTTTTCATCATTATTGGAGAGATTTTTTAGTTTAGTTGTCATTGGGGGTCCTTGATCTCATTTCATTCAAAAAATCTCTCCTCTAATGATTCCACTTAATCTCTATGGTTTTGATGCAAGTTATCAGGCGTTTTAAAAAATATATTTATAGAGGATTGAGTCATGAATTTTTTTTCAAAATTGTAAAATAAATAAATATATTTAATTATGAATTTCATTATTTTCATTCGTGAAAAAAATATTTTAAAACCCATTATACTGACATTTGTTAGGTTATTTATCTGGTAAAAACAATCTTTTGGACTCAACTCTTGTCTCAGATATCCCATTCAATCCCCCACTAAATAATTATTCCAATATTTAATGTCTAATATTTTTCTTTATATATTAATATATTTAACATTTAATTAATATTAATAATGAGATCACAGGGTATCATAATTTCACTTCATCACATTTCTTTGCTCTAAAATTATTACCAAATATACTCCAAATCAATACATGGAATAGAAATAGATGTAACATTTACCCATTTCAAAAAATGGGATAACATGAACAAAAACCATTTAGTTAAATAATGTTAATGGGAAACAATAAATAATCTATAAGACAATAATCCTCATATTTTAATAACAATATATATAGCACTAATACTTTTCTTATCTCGACCGTACACTCCTCACCACCATGGAATGCCTCTTGTGCTGGAAATGGTTAAAAGGAAATATTGATGACTAAAGGCCTCCAATAATAGGCCATGAGTTTGTGACATGAATTGAGTTTATAATATATATAAAATACAAGCCATTTCCATTTAAAAACATAAGATAGAAAGAAATAAGACAAGTACACAAATCATCTACTTATTAGATAATTTTAAAAAAGAAACCAATGTACATGGATGTATTGTTATACAAAACTATCATAGTGGAAAAGAAAAATCTTATACAAAATGGTTTCTCCCATGAAGAACCAGAAAAAACATGAATAACCATGACTATATAATATCAAACCTTATCTACAAACATCTCTTGGGGAGATGAATAATAGTTTAAATATATAAAGGGGGAGCATAACATGTATACTCAGTATGATCCTTCCCGAATCCCCCCATGAAAAAGATAATGTAATAATTTTATAGCCCAAATAAAAATTAGTGAAATAAAATTATTAATTAAATAGTAATACTAATATTCCAACCTAACCATGGGAACCCCTAACTATGTATCACATACAAGAGATCATAAAACATAGTAACAAAAATTTCGTCTTACTACCTCTTCTTCGCTTGATTTTTTCCTTTCCCAACATCAAAAGTCCTGATACTCTTCTCTCCGGAGAAATAATTCCTAGAAAAACCATGGAAAATTATCATATCAACATCACATAATCTCATCACCCCATCCATATGTCTATATAGTAACCTAGAAGACTCATGCTGACATCATAGTCTATACACTATGTATTATACATAGTGTAATATACATTCAGCCACCATGTCCAATGTTATGTTTATTATACCTCAATTCAAAACATCCAATACAAAATATACATTTAATAATGATTTGGATATTACATGAATATTTATATTCATGTGAAATAACCACAAGTCATGGGAACGGTATCCAACATGTATACCAATAAACAATACTAATTAGAAAATAGTGTAGTGCTAGAAGGGGCAGTTACCCCTTAACTATCACTGGCTAGGACGTATAGGAATAAACCCTCTCATGGGAAACTACATTTTTGATATCCCAATAAACATGTAATGGGTAGTATATAAAATAACAAAACATATAAGATATAATATATCTCAAAATAATAATATGAAAATAAACAAAGTATTAGATTCAGTTTGAGTTATTATCTCATGGACTACATTCTGCCACTTCTAATAACTGAATATCCTATAATAATATAATCATTTGTAATGAATTTTATTATTTACAAGCTAATTTTTTATATTTATCCTTTCTTTAAAAATTTAATTAGCTAATATGTAACATTCCCCTATACTAAAATTTCATTAACCATAATTGTGGCATACATTCCCACCATGAATATTCCAATGGAGTCAATAGTATATCTATATTGACATCATCCCATAAATTCCAATAATCACTAACCCCAAGGGTTAAAAAATTATACGAAATACGAAATTAATGTTATAATAGGAATCATAAAAATCCACCATAATGATATGTTTGAAAAATAATGATTAATTGGACGAAGAAGATGGGAATAAAATGGAGTTAAATGGAAAACATATCCATTGATCATTTAAAAATATTTACTAAAATGTAAGATTCCTAGATTTTATCACAAAAATATCCAATACAATCATCAACCCATTACATCAATCAGGGATAAATATTCAAAAACCCTAATGGATATGACTATTAATAGTTCTATTATGAGCATCAATTGTGAAAAAATACATGTCCTCCTTGTAACATCTCGTTAACATGATTGGTTAAGTTTTACAGCTTTTCTAGGTTCCCTTTCAGTTAAAAAAATTTATGTTATTTTATTGGGTTTACTACAGACTGTAAAACATGTACAAGTCGCATACCTGAAGCACACATCGTGTACTTGGTGCTAGTTTCATGTTGTGGACTGGGAGATCATATCATGAGTGGGTAAACGTCATGTACCTGAGATACAAATCTTGTAAGGGTTAAATGTCCATATCTAATCTAAAATGACTTATTTGTTAGAGTATCATTTCTTGCGTGGACTACACCTCGTGACCATGGGGTAAATGTAATGACCCGACATGCGTGTAGTTTTAAAATTCATGATTGGAAATTATTTTTAGTCCTAATCATTCATGAACTCTTGGCTATCAACCCTAAACAATCCATATTTTGTTTTTAAAGGAACCCCAACTCCTAGTTCGATCAAATCATATTCGGATCATCATTCATTATGTGATGGTATTCACAGGTATGGGTTTCCCCTCATTATTTATTATTCACTCCTCTATCCACCTGGATTTTCAATTTATCTTCTAAGGATTAACGTATCCGTGTATTTTTGTGTTGTTATTTCCATTAGTTAGTTTTTTTAAAAGATAAATAAAATATTATTAAAAAAAATCGATATATGGGTTACATGAATCAGAAAGATGGTATCTTTTTAAAATCTCTTACTAAGTGAGGGAGAAGATCTACCATCAAAGTATCACTCCTTGTCATAACTTGGTTGACTACTTTATTGTAAAGGCCATCCGCCATCATGTTTTCTTCTCGATACGTATGGGTGGCAATGTATCTGATATCAGTTGGAAAATTGAGGCAGTTCATCCAGAGAGCAATGAGAGGCCATCCAAGGTGGATCACCCCATTCCAAATAGCATGCACAATAGTGGTGGAGTAACTTTCTATCCAGATGTAATTCCATCCATTTAGCTTGAAAAAAATACTGGCCTCAATCACCGCCATCATTTATGTCTCAAGAGAAGAGGCATTTCAACTACATCTAAAGAAGTATCTAGGACATTGACTGAGATAATCTCTGAAAATGGACCCACATCATGCAGCACCCAGAATTCTACTAGAAGCTCCATCTATGTTGATCATGATTCATCTAAGAGTCAGAGCTTAGAAAAAAAATCGAGAGAATGCTTCGGCCTTGTGTAAATGCGAGCAATTTTGAGACGTAAGAGTATAAAAAATTCCCCAACCGAATTTTTGTAGAGGGCTTTCTGAAGCAGGGCTTCTTCCTTGATGGAAATAAGGATCCTCCTCTGACCTGCATTAAGATTAAATGAGTAATTGTTATGAATAATTGAATTTATATCATACCAGATCACATGTTGGAGCTCATAAATAGTGGAAAATAAGTGGTTCTTGAATAGCCAATAAAATTCAAGTTCCACACAATGTTTTATCTTAGAGAAAACAGAGTCAAAGGATAACAATCTGTAGTCAAATAGGCTAGTAACCTAATTCCACAGAGTATAAGCTGTATCACAAGATAAGAAAAGATGATTGGTGTCCTCCCAATTTTGATGGAATAATTTATATTTAGAGCATATTTAGACACCAAAAGAATGAAGAAAAACCTCTCTATAATGACATTTATGTGCAATTCTCCAGACATGGTTAATCCTTAAAGGCATAATCCAAGGTCTATCAAAAAACATCAACCATGAGAAAATTGGGTTAGAGTAAGTGAAGAAATGATTATAGAAGTTATTGGAATCCAAAATACCATTGTGAGAAGTCTCCCAAGTAAGGAAATCACCCCCATTTATAAATGGGTAATTGTGCACAACGTGCATAATGTGATCGGGAATATTAGATAGACTAGAGTGTATTACGTTATTTATGGTGAGGTAGGTGTTATATAGGGAATCTTCCTAAGATAGCATGGAAATGTGGGGGGTTCCAGTCTAGTTATCAATCTAGTAGTTCATATTGGAATCTTAACTAACCATCCAACTTGAGTTATTCATGATGCTAACAAAGGTATTTCTAATGGATGGCCAGAGGGAAGAATTGAGGTAACTAAATTGAACTTTTTTATGTTTTTTCAAAAATCTATTATGAAGGAAGGTTGTGGAGTTAGATTTGTTTTTGATCAACTTTTTGGTGAGATTTTCTGAAGGAGCCACATTAAAAAGTTTGAGATTTTTAATTCCAAGACCGCATCTTTCAAGGTGTTTACAGCATGTCGACCAAGGGGTAATAACAAGATTTTATTCAATAATTCTGCCAGTACAAAAAACGTTTTTTTATGTAGCCATTAAATTTATTTAAAAAGACTATTAGGACATTTATATATCAATAGAGAGTAAACCATTTTGGAGATAATTGTGGATTTCATGAGGCAGATCCTTCTAGCCATTAGTTAGTTTTCAATGGACTTCTACACCTTTGTTCTCGTTGATGGGTGTTGTTCTGAGTGTCATTATTCAGAAAGAGGTATGTGGTTCTGAACCAATTTCGCAAATTGATTACAATTATATTTCCTGATTTAATTAAATCCCTAAATTATATTCAATTACTTATTATTAATTCCAATTTCTTTTATAAAAAAATTTCAATTAATAGGACTATTCAAAATATATTTGGAAAATGAAATTTAGAAATAAAACCCAATTCTATTGAATTGAGTTTGGTTTTTTTGGAAATTGTATGATTTAAAATGTTGAATTTTTATTCATGGTATTAACGAAATATATTCTATTTAATGGATTAATTTAATTGGGCAAGAAATTGGTGAATTGAGGGAATTAGTTTTGAATGAATTTTAGTCTTGTGAATAGATTACAATGATTTGATAGAAACAAAGTGGTTTCATCTTGTGAAAAAAAGAATGATTAAGAATAAAACATGTTTTGGTTTTAAATGTATTCAAATTGGATCTTCTAAAATTCAAGAATGGGACTAACCATATTTTTTTTAATCTAAAAAAATTTGACCCTCAGGTAAGAGGGCATAAAATCCTTACATAGTTTGTGAGTTATTTAGATACACTCTATGCTGTTACAATGTTATAAAACATACATGTAGTGGGTCAAATCGCAGATGGATTGGTGATTAGTATACTTTGGAGAGTTTTATAGGGTTTTCTATATACACATTTTACTAAGATCAGATTTAGAGTGTAGAATGTTATATCTAGTAACTACTATCATACATTTTGGTATATGACCATGTTTTTCTTTTTTTTATTTATATTTTAGATTTAAATGTTTTCTAATGTTTTTTTGAACTACATTGCATGGGTACTTCTAAATTTATATAAACACTTTTATATAAATATGTTACTTATGCAATTTCATTAGAAACATCCCATCACTTTTCAAGTAATTCACATTCTGTAAATGAATTTTACATCATATTGAAATTGTTTAGCATGTTCTATTGAGATATTATTTTAAATATCCAAACATATATATTTTTAAAATTGAAGTCTTTTCTTTTGATAATCTATATATAATCTTTTATTATGGAATATTTTTGTGGTATCCAACTGGGATTAGTCTCACTACCTACTTTTTCCATCAGGTGTCTGTAGACATTCTTCTTCCAGGCTCGAGTAAAGGGAAGAGATCTCTTGGAGGTGGATTCAGCACATGATCTATGGTGATAGTAAATTATGTCCATATGGTCTATGGGGAAATTTTTTTGTGTACTATATTTGGTTGTAGTACTTTGTCTTATATGCCTCATTTAATTCTATACATTTACTCCTCATGGAGTTTATTTTGTTATTCATACTATCTTGTTTATTTTTATTCATATTTTAGTGATAAAATTGTTCCCACATGCATGGTGTATGGTGTCAGGGGAAAGTCTCTAATCTGTGGGGATCAGGAATGAGATTATGATTATGTTAGAACATACATGGTTATTGGTATACCATGTTACCTAGGCTAGTTCGTGACAAAATGTTATCAATGGAGGCTATCGATCATTCTTTTATCATGGAATCATTATGCATTTTTGAAATATTTTCCCAACATTGGAGGGAGTTACATTTGATTTACTATCCATTTCTCACCACAAGTAATCTTATGTCACTAGGGGTAGTCAGGGAAATATTTCTTTTGGATAATTTTTATTCTTTTCCCAATAGATATTTGAATAGGATGAAATACGAATCTTTTTTCCCTTCAATTGAGAATATTTTATCTTTCTACTCAGTTGTTGTGTAAATATAATGTTCTCCATGTATCTTATAATGTTGAGTAACATCATGGATCTGAGAAGATGTGTGAATCAGATAAATTTAAAGGATAATGCTAAACCACAACAAGAAAATTCTTATGTTAATCAAATTCTTGTTGTGGTGATTGTGCACGCTTTCCCAAATCTAGGATAGGTACCACCTCAAGTTCCCAATCAAGCGCTAGACATTGATCCTCAGGGGGGATGTTCTTCAAAATAATTCTCAATAATTACATTGCTAGAATCCACCAATACTAAAAGGATTGATGGATCCTCATCATGATGAGGAATGGATGGTCCAGATATAATGTCCATTTGAGTCCTTGGAGACACCAAAAGTGATCAGGGTGAAGTGTGATACCATCGTTCTAGATGGATCAAGCATGATATGGTGGGACATGATGGTGAAAAAAGGGAATCATGAAGGCTTATATTGGTGAGAAATAAAATATCCTTTCACCAATTAATTCTAGCCATTGTTTATGGTGTTGTCTAAGGCTGTGGAGTTTTTCGATAGTGATAAGGCTGACAAAACCATGATAGAGTATTCAAATCACTTTTCCAACATGATTCATTTTTCTTGAAAGATTTTATCTAATTATAGAATTAAGGTTCAACCATTGTTTTTGTGTCTTCGATTAGATATGTATTTCAATAATTATTCAATAGGCTTTCCACCTATGAAGATGTGTTGGACAGGGAGGTGATGTATGAGATAGACTTGGTTTGAAGGTCAGTGTTGAAGGGAGATAATTTTTCATATAGTGGTAACAATAGTTTAATCAAATTAAAATGGAGATATGATTATCCATATATAAGTTTTCAATAGAAGCATCATTCCAAACCTCCTACAGCTCCAGGATAATGTTCTTTGACTATCTATCAATGTGGAAAGTCATAAAATTTTTGGATGGTTTGCACTGAGGCACCCAAGAACTATAGCTCATACAGATGTTCATGGAAATTGCAGAGGTTCAACCATTACTTCTATACTACATGTAGTGGTATAAGATCCTCAATTCCTCATAACACTATGGGGAAATGAAATTAATTATGATTAATATGGTTCTAGCCACAGGTATTCAGAAATAAGCTTCTTCACGCAGTGTAAAAGTCTCTATATAAAGATGACACCACTCCAACGACTGTTAGAGGATCCATTACCATTGCATCATCATTTCTGACTAGTCTAACTCAAAAAAAGGTGATTTTTGGGTGGGATGACAAATTTTAGAGTACTTTTTTTGAGATGAAACATTTGTAGACTACTGCACCGGTGTTAAAACATCCAGAAGTCGGGTAGGGATATACATTCTTTTTGACACATTTCCTTCTGGCATGCAATGCATTATTGTGTTGGTTAATCATATCATAGAAAATGGATATCATCATCACATTACACATGAAAAGAATTATAATTCCCATGATCTAGAACATAAAGGATCTCTTTTCATAGTTTCATATTGGAGTTCAGGAGGAAGGGGCTTATGTTTCTTTAGCATTGTGAACATGATGTCTACCATTATCGAGATGATTCATTAGGATAAAATGATTTATGATGAGTTATGTATTATTATATAATCACATTATGTTGGGTAGGGAGTTTCCCATTATTCATTCTTTAAAGAGGGTTTTCTATGATATTTGGACATCATATTTGTGTTGTTAGAGGTGAGAATGGCAGTTATGGGGGATTTACATAATTATTAAGGGTTTTTCACCCAAGAACCAATAAAATTTTAAATGTCATAAGGGAGATGATCATGTGTCTAGGTATGAGATGAGACATTGCTTATTTTTTCTATCATTACTATACATGCCAACATGTGATAGTTTAGCACCAGAAACCTTCAGGTTTTCTTCAACCAACTCCAATCCTTATATGGAAGTGTGATGATATCATTTTAGGATTTGTGGTCGGGTTACCTCATACCTAAAGATAGTAGAATGAAATATGTGTTGTGATCGACATGATTAACATGTCATATCACATTATAAAAATTTGATATAAGACCAATGTAGGGGATTTGGGAAATCTACACATAAAAAATATTGTTCATTTGTGTGGAGTTCCATTGGATATTGTCTCTTAAACGGATCCTTGGTTCACTTCCCTCTTTGGTAGAAAAATTTAGGAAGAAAAAGGATCTCAGGTTCATTTGAGAACGACCAACCATATGCTGTCAGATCGCCAGACAAAAATTTCTACAGATATTTTAATGATATTCTTCACGCATGTCTCCATGAATTCGCTAGGGATTGGGAAAATCAATTGGTGCTGGCTGGGTTATCTTATAACAATAGTTACGATTCAACTATCAGAATGGATTCTTTTGAGGCCTGGTGTGGATGGACTCATAAATCTATGTTGTTTCAAACCCTGGTAAGTGAATGTTCATTGGATGGGTCAGGCATGGAGCATGAGAATAAAAAATTCAGTTAATTTCTCAGAGGATGTTGAAAACATAGAGCTAATATAAGTCTTATGATGATCAACATCATAGTCATTTGGAAAATTCAGTTGGTGACTGGGTGTTCCTGAATGTTTCACCCCAGTTGGGTCATTGATGGGTCATGAAGTAATTGAATCATGATAAATTCATTATGGGACCTTTTGAGGTTATTGAAAATGTGGTGAATGTTGATTACTGTTTGGAACTTGCACATTATCTAACATCGATACATAACGTGTTCCATGTATCATAGGTGAGAAAGTCTCTATCTGATCCATCTCACCTTTTGAGTTGGATTGATCATGAGATCATGCCAAATTTATCATTGACTGAGAAACCAGTCAAGATAGTGGATTCTAAGACCATGGTTCTTCGTGGAATGAAAATAACTTTGGTTCCTGTACTTTGGAAAAATGGATCTGATAGTCAGGAGACGTGGGAACGTTAAGCACTATTGAGTGAGCAATGGCCTCATCCAATTTCCATGGATGATTATTCATAGGATTTTATAGGGGATGAATGTTTTTATGGTGGGATATTATAACAACCTATTACCTTGATCAGGTACGTATTCCACCTATTCCATGTTCCCATTCAATTAAAAATACATTTATGTGATTTTTATGTGTTTACTGCAGACTGTAAAATAGGTACATGCTGTGTATCTGAAGTACACATCGTGTACTTGGTGCTGGTTGAATTTTGTGGACTAGGAGATCATGTCATGATATGGTACACATCATGTACCTGAGTCACACATCGTATAGGTGTTAAATTTTAGATTCTAAGGTCAGGAGATGGGGTTTTCTGTGTAACATATCCAATTTAGTCTACACATCGTGACCATGTGGTATAGGTCATGACACAACTTGTATCTAGTTTTAAAATACACGATCGACTATTCTACTCGGTCCATTTCATTACATACCTCTTGTATCTCAACCCAATTCTTTCCCTATGTGGTTTTCAGTGGCTCTGCACATTCTGGTTTTATCCTTTCAACATAGGATATTCGTTGCCTCATTGGTATCATTTCTATATAATGATTATCCCACTTTCATTGACTTTCTCTCCTTTTCTTATCCTGGTTTATCAATTGATCAACTAAGGATTAAGGGATCCATGTCTTGTGATGTATGATCTTTACACCAGGTAGTGTTTGTAGGTCATATAAACCTTCTTTCCCATTGACACATGTTGTTTTGTATGTCTATCTTCAGAAATAGGTAGGAATTTCTAGCCAGAATTTCCAAAATGATTACCATTTTATTTCTTAATTTATTTCAATTTCAGAATTAACATCAATTTATAAATCATTCATTCAATTTGGTTGATAAAATACCCACATAATTTGAAATTAAGGATTTGATATTTATTGGGCATGGAAAATTGGGAAAATCCCTGATTCCATGGAATTGCATTTGGTTTATGGAAAGTGTCTAATTTAAATTGATGAATTTAAATTATAGATTTGATGGAAATGTTTTCAACTAAACGGTTGAACTTATTTGGAAAAAATAATGTCGAAAAATATATAATTAGTTTTGAATTAATTTTACACTTATGAATGGATTAAAAGTATTTGATAGAAACTCAGTGGTTTTATCTTTTGAAATGGGAGTGTTTATTAATAAAACCTATTTTGGTTTTAAATGTAATGAAATTGGGAATTTTGAAATTGAATAATGTAATTGATCATATTTCATGTAGTTTTAAAATATTTCACCCATAAAGTAAGATCACATGAATGCCTTAGGTTTTTAGTGAGTTGTTTGGATACACTCTACATTGTTACAACATTCTAAAATATACATACAGCAGGTCACATCCCCAAATGTTAGGTGATGAGTCTCCTTTGGCTAATTTCATAGGGATGGGTGGATACACAATTTGATGAGTTCACATAGAGAGTGTGGAATACTTTATCTGGTTAATACTGTTTTTACTTTTGGCAGAGGACCTTGCTGCTTTCTTCTTCATTTATATTTGAGATATAAATGTGTTCGATTGTTTGTTTGAATATAATTACATTCCTACTACTAAATTTATAAAAACTATATTATATAAATATGTTACATAAGAATTTTTTGTTAGAAATATTCCATATATTGTAATGTAAATAATGTTCCTTAAATGAATTTTCCATCAAAATAAAATTTTTTAGCATGTTTTGTTTAAATATGATTTTGAATTTCCAAACATGTATATTTTTTAAAATTTAATGATTTTATTTGGGTAATCTATATTGTGAATCTGTTATGGAATATTTTTTTCATATCGCACTTGTATTAGGCTCACAACCTAATTTTTTCATGTGTCTGTAGACTTTCTTCTTCCAGGCTCGAGCCTATGGAAGGGATCTATGGGAGGTTGATCTAGTAGGTGAGATTTGGACATGGTGAGTTGTGTCCTGAGGTCTTGTGAGGCTGTTATTTTGTGTAGTTCAATGGGTTGTCGTGCTTTGGATTTAATTCCTTGTTGTATACTGGTACATTTAATTCCATTGAAGTTTCATTTTTTGAAATATTATCTTTTTTCTTTTCTTCTACACTATTTGTGGAAAAATCATTTCCACTTGTATGTTTTTTGGTACTAGGTTCTAGTCGATGACCCATGTGGATCAGGAATTCTCTTCTAATAATGTCTGTACAGGCTTGGTAATTCGGTTACCAGGGTTCTCAATCTATTTCGGGACACTCCCATAACATATATCATCAACCCATCATCCATTATTGGATCTCGTGACATCAGATTGTTTAACCACATTATAAAATAATATTTAAACAATAAATTATTTTAGAGAAATAATATATATATAATTTTAGGATCTATTCTAGAGCCTTGAATATTTAATATCTTCTTTTGAGTAGATTCAGAAAAATATAATTCAGATACATTCCTCATCGTCACTCTTAATGTTCCTCCCAATTTGTAACCTTCTTCAAATAACCTAATTAATTCATCCCTAAAAAACTATTTAAGAGAAATATAATAAGGGAGATATCCTATGCTCGATGAGGGAATATATGGGAGATAACAATAGATAGAAATAGAAAACCATAAGATAATAATAAGGGTATGATATCATAACCGCAACTTATAAATTTTATACCCAATATATCAATGATCATGAAAATGTATAATTAAATAAATCCTTATAATTTAAAAATATATGAATAATTACATAGTGAATTCTTCACAAATAAACCGGGAACAATAAATTCATGTCTAAAATCTGGGGTACCATAATATGTATTGAAAACATTTACTATGTCAATATTAATGATGAAGGCCATAAAATAAAAATGGATTATGAATAAAAAACTATTTCCCATAGTTTATCAATTATAAAGACTAATTTCAAGTAGTGGATCAATCCAATGGACATGTTTCCCATAGTGGATCATGCGCATATAATTTTGTCACATAACTATCTCTAGAAATACAATACATTTCTAAATACATTAGAATATTATTTAATTCATGTAAAACCCATCAAATAATCAAATCCATGAATATGTGTTCCATAATATAATGAAATATTCACTATATCATCACTTCATTACATGAGGATAAGAAATCTGTTAAATTTTGTAACATCATGTCCACATAAAATAACCAATTAAAATAAATAGTTTTTCATATAAATCATATCATAATAATAATAAACAATATTGTGAATATATAAGGATCATATCACTAGATAATATCCCTAGTAATTAATAATTGAAAAAAATCATGCCATCAAAGATAATAATTCTATCAAAGGATCATTGATTCATATATTAAGGAAAATAAAGTTTTTTCTATAAAAATAACATTAATAATAATAATTTATCCAAAATATAATGTAATATTTGTTGAAAAATAACATGTGAATTTATAAATGATGCATTAATGTACTATGTGGTAATAATATTATGAAATTCTATTCATGTTTAAAAATTTAAAATAATATGTTCATCTCAAAATGTTCTAGAAAAAGTCACTAAGTACCTCATTCAAAAAATGATTACACTGTAATTATTAAAAAAGTATTATATAAAATTAAATGATTAATAAATTTAATATTAAACCCATATATAATAAAATTAAAATGAATATTTAAATAATTTATAGTAAATATAGATATAGAATAATTTGGAATTTAGACTGAAGAGAGAACTAAAGTTAGTTTTCTAAAGAAACACTCATTCAATACCATGAATATATAATGAGAGAAATATTAATGGAAAACGTGTATTATACAAATAAAACCATGGTATAATAAAATGAAATGGAATTATAAAAAGGGTATAATATAATTTATGTAATGTAAAATATATCAAAATCAATCCCAATTAAAAAATTATTGATGCATAAAACCCTCTCTGTAATTATTTTCCTTTTTCTTACTTGTTCCTCAAAATTACATAATAAATATATATCTATTACAAATATATAATAAAACCATAATCATATATAATACCTTGTATTATTTAAATATGAAATACTACTACATATTTATTGACAATGTTTTATGAAAAATCACAGTTATTAGGGATAATAGCTTCATTATTCATGGATATTTTTGTTTGGAAATCCTGGTATTTGTAATTTGATCAGGGATTCATCTTTTAAATAAATTTATTAATGATATATATTTCATATATTTTAAATATATAAATATATTTTTATATTTATATATTTAAATTCATCCATAAATCAGAGAGTTTGAAAGATTAATTACACCATTCATAGAGATGGAATATCATAGGTACATAAGAATTTTGTTTTCACATTTCTACTCTTAAAAATAATGAAAGGTAAATAAAAATAATCCATTAGAAATTAATTATTATATCATATATTTCACATCAATTTATTGTAGATTTCTTTATTACCATCTATGTAATAATGAATGAAATAACAAATCTTCATGGAGGTTACGATCCACAAGTACAAACAAGCTATTTTAAAATTTTTAAGTAGATTGGATGGAAAGAATACGGATATGATATTCTCACGAAATAATCATAATAATTTCATAAATATCATTTATATATTATAAAAACATCATAATAGACATCCCTAAAATATGATGATTTAAAATGAATAGTATATCTTCTGAGAGATTGTGAGTCTTATGTATATGAGTACACAAATTTCACATCCCATATGATAGAATATAAGGATAATTAATGTGGTTTCATATAATTTAAATAAATAATGTATATTTATTATATTTAATTAATTATTTTATGAGAAATATAATATATTTTTAGGGAATAAAGATGAATAGAGTTGATATAGTTCATATTAGATAATCACATTTTCTTTAATATGCCTCCATTGATCCACCCTTAAGGGAATTATTAATGGTATTTCAAGATCATTTGTAACTCCAATTCATGATTGGGAAAGATTAAAATGGAAATGGGTTGGTTTTCTATGAGATATAAGTATCCATTTCTTCAAAATAATATTAAGTACTAGTGTCCTTTTATAAGAACAAGAGATGACACTAATGGAGATCGTTAAAATATTCAAATATAATAATTTCATTCTCTAGGAAAATGATTCCATATCAACATGAATTCAAAAAATGTTGATATCATATAAATTACATATTCCAATAAATTATATAATATTTTTTATTTATTTTTAAGAATTATAGGTTATATTAACCAATTCATTACCCATTTTTTTATTTCAAACATAATAGAAACTATTTCAATCATAAAGGGTTATAAATTATAACATAAATGATCACATTAATCAAATAGTGATAATGGTTGATGTTATACAAATTTTTCAAATCAAAATTCCGAAGATTTGATTTTTTTTTGAATTTCAAATCATTTAAAAAACATTATTTATTATAAAATATCATTAATGTTATTTTTGGAACTATTCCATTAATTTGTCCATAAATCTACCATGAAAAAGATATAATTATAATATAATTCATTCACAGATTTATAATATTTTAAATATATATATAAAAAATATAACAAGATAATTAATCCTAATTATACTACATATTTTATTTTTTAGATTATTTATCTTATATTTTAATTAATTGATCAAATACTATATTGAACTAGTATTGAAGAACATGGATATTGTATCAATTTTTTGGAACATGTCATAAATTATAAAAACACACTCCCGGATAATTTATTTGTTTAGTTCCTTTTGATACATTGAACACATTCTTATAATCCTGATAATGGACTTCAAAATCTCCGATAAATAACATTCCCTTTAGTATTCCTATATAAAATCTTTACTAATATCTCTGGGAAGCAGGAAAATAAGAAAAGTGTAGATCATATGCTCTAAGGGAAAACCTGGTATATATGAATCATAACAGAAAAATGGGTACAATAAAATGAACATTAATTTTGAAGACCATACCTATCATATAAAATATCACAATCTTGATTCAAATAATAAATCATATAATTTCATAGGGCATGAATCATATATGATAATATTTGTTTTAAAACATTGAATATTGGAAAAGACATAAGCATCAAATATCATTTCATTATTAGTAAATTCTAATTCCAAGACCATGCAAAGGAACAAAGTCATTTATTGAATTCACATTACTCCTCATTCCAGACCTATGTTACTGAACCATAATGACTCTCATTCCAATCTTTTATTATGGAACCAACAAAAATATATTTTCATTCTTGTATTTATGAACCAGTATTAATCTTGTTCAATCTATGTTTTACAAAACCAAGATAACTACCATTAATTTCATGTATATATCATGAGATAAAAATAATTACCCAATGAATTAGACAAGGATATAGGTCCCTCCCATATCATAATAGAAATAATACATATTTTTCCACTATAACATCAATTATTCATCATATCTGAACCCAAAAAATGAAATGAGTTTTATAAAAATAATTTAGACATAACATAAGGCATTGATTATTTAATATATTTCATAAATATCATTCCATAAAAAAATAGGCCAAGCATAAGTATAATAATTATAACATCAATGAAAAATAACCCTGTTAAACACTAGTTTCATTTGAGATATCACATTAAAATAATTATTAATCAAAATATATATTATTATTTGAAAAAAAATCTTTTAGTAAAAAACAAATATAAAAGAAATTTTTTTTGGTTAATGTTACCTTGATTGATTCTAAGGGAATCGTAAATTCCTTAAATAATCATTAAAAATTAGAAATATAAAATCATTTCATATAAGTTAGTGAAAACATTATTGTCATAATTTTCCTATATAATACTCAGAGTACCACAATCAGAAATATAATAAAATATTACATTCAAACCGTGATGTAAAAATTAAAAAAATGTGTAAAAGTGAATTTAAATATCCATAGAAGAATTGTAAATAACATTTTTGAAGACATGTTTTTAATACCTTTATATGAAAGAAAAATATTCCCCAATAGAAACATAAAATGAAACAATCCAAAATATTGATGACATTGTGAAATTAGTACCCATTATATTATAATTAGAAGAATCATATTCGTATGAAATAAAGAATCATATATGGAAAGGAAAATGAAATAACATGCTATAAAATACTCCTGAAAGACATTCCTGGGATATATATGCATTCCATAGAAGAAATAATTACAGTATAATGTATAAGTCTAATGGAAATAAATGTGGCACATAAATACATTAATAATTGAGTAAAATTATAATCGTGATACCCATTAAATTATAACATCAAATAAATAATTAATTATTATTAAATAAATGAAATTTTTGATATAAAATTTCATAGGTCTATAAACACACCACACAAACGAATCGAGTGGTCAATATGGAATGTACCTTAAGGAAATAAAATGTGTGATGAAATTCTTATACCATTGGTACCATTTCCTTCATCAATATCCAGAACTCGTTTATATTTTTTAAAATAATGTTTTTAACATATTCTAGAACCATAATTATATTTATCATTTCATTTCTGATCATCATGTCACATGTCTATTAATAATATTTCATGGTTACTCTTTATTCAAGAGTTAATTGCATCATTTTATAATGAATGTTTTGTCATATAATTACCATTTAATGTGGATAAGGTTAAGATATAACTTCTAAAGAATTATATTTAGGTAATATATATCATTTTTTCTTCTTCTTAATTTACATAAACATTCATTTATGGTGATAATATAGAATATATACCATTGCATTATGGAGAAGGTATGATGTTTTCACCCATGAGGGATGATGTCTTTCTCCTAAAATTAAAATATTAAGTATTTAGATTGTGCATATATATATTAAGAATTAATATCTTGTTATAAATGGAAAAAATGAAGACTATGTAGGGGAAGCAGAAGAATAAATAATCTTGAATAAGTCAGTTCAGGAGATTAACTCTTGTTTGACATTATCCATTTAGATCCCATCTTAGGGACATGTTTACGGTATTTTGAGAAGTATATAACCTATAATATGTGTTTGGAGATTTTTATAATGGATATGGTAGTTTTTTGACATAAAAGGCTCAATTTGGTTTGAATAAGTGAGGGAGGAGGTAACCTTTTATAATTGGGGTGAGGGGCTGCTTTGTTGTCACAAAAAATATAAATTTATAATAAATTAAAAATTAGATAAAATACATACAAAAATAAATCTATTCGAATATAAGATAATGTAAATTTTCAATCTCATCAACCAATAAATTTCAAATAGTTTTTTATTTACTTTTAATCCATATCAATTTTATTAAACCTTTGTTAACCTAATTCAATTTTAACAATGTTAACAATGATTTTAATGTTATGTGAATATAATTTTAACATAATAAGTGTAAATTAGACCATAAATTTTAATTTAAATATATTTGACCATATTTAATCCCCACGACCTTATTTAATATTTATATAGTTTTAAAATATTTTACATTCATAAAATATCATTAGTGTCAATTTTGATACTATTCACATTTTTTTATAAAAAAATCCTATCAACATGATATATACTAACCAACTATATTATATAATACCTAAAATATAAAATTTATCATTATAATACATTTATGAAATTTATTATATTATATTAAATTTAATTTATGTTTTTTATATCATTTATTAGTGTTTCCATAAATTAAACAGTTACCGTGTCATCATTGTAGAAGCATATATGGTATTTTCTTCCTAAAAATATTAAGTAAATAACTCTGATAAAGAAAAAAAATTTTATATCAAATTAATATATATATATATATATAGTACTTCTTTATATTCTAAATATCCACATATTTATAATTCTATTGTTATTAAAATATGAATATAACATCACTCACTTTTCAGAAAATAAAATATAATAAATATCTTATTCTAATCCAAGTATCATAAAATTTATGTGTTATCTCCCGATGGATTATTTTGGTTGAAACCCAATAATACAATGATTTTAGGATACCTGTAAAATTAATTTCATATTATTTAGAATATTTTTTTAACTATTAATTGCCTCATTTACCTTCGACGATATAAATAAAAATTTAATAAAGATACAATTAATAGTTCCCAAAAATTAAAAAACATTATATTTAAATAAATTAAACCCAGTTATTCAAAATATGGAATCTATTTTTTAATATTCAAAAAAAATATGTTCGAATAATTATTTCAAAATTAATCTATGTTATGGGGTGAGAAAATGGTTTATTAACAATAAATCATGAAATTTATTAAAACATTTTTATATCTAAATTTGATGTAACAATGATTTCAATGACATAAATTATATTAAGAGATAAATTTTTTTATCCAATTATACGTTAAAAGCATTAAAAAATAAATTCTCACTATAAATTACATTGATGGTAAAAGTTGTTTTCAATAAATATTTAGTATTTTGTATTATTAATAAAAACATGTAGTTTATCTAAAAAATAAAAAAAATAAAAAAAAGGCTTTTTTATTTAAAATAAAAAGTTTATTTTATCATGTAAAATATAGTAATGTGTCAAAAATTGGATTTAAAATGTATTCCCTATTAAATGTTGGTAAACGGTCCCTTTTAAAAATAATGGTTTTTCTTTATGACATTATATTGGCTATTATATTGTTAATTTAAAATCTATTGTATATATATCAAATATTTATATTTTTAATACATAACAAATTTATATATATACATAATTTCTCTTATTAATTAATCTCATTTTATATAATTTATTGAGAAAAAATATCTATGGGAACATAATAAAAAAATTATTTCCATTATATTAAATTGATGTATATTTCCATTTATAATTATTTTTTAAATGATAAATTAATCTTATAAAACATATATTTTCATATGTCAGTTAATACTAGTTATTAATTATAATTAAGAGGCTAAGTTATATATTATCATATTAAATAAAAATATTTTATTAACATATAGTTCATCGGAAAAACGTTGTCTTGCTTGTAATGAAAGCAATCAAAATAACTTAATGTTCTGTAACAAAAACCAAACATATTTCTGCATATACTACAAGAAAATATTTTTTTCATGTATAGAAATCACAACATTGTTTTGATTATAAAACATGCAAAAAATAGTATTTTTTATAGTGTATGGTATATTTTTTATTGTGTGAAATGAATAATAAAAAAAAGATTAACTTAATTCAATATATATATATATATTAAAAAATATCACTGTGTTACATTCTACAACCATTAATTTTAATTTATCACTTTATATTAATCGTTATAATCAAATGCTTAATATTTGAATATCCATTTCAGAGAAACTAACATCATCAAAAACTATAATACTAAATATATCTTTTAAAATGGAATATTAGAAACAAATTTTTTACACAATGTAACACATAACTTTTTTTCCACATAGTACAACATATTTGAAAATTAAATATATTAAAATAGAAGCGAAAACCCACTATAATGTTTTTATGTATAGTGATATAGAACACTGATAAGAAATACATATCAACCAAAAATCCTTATCCAAAATATGGTTGGAAAATTCTATTTATATCATCAAAATTGATGATATCATGAAAAATGTTATTTAATAAATTTTTTCCAAGAGTTTTATATTTTTTGTTAGAATATATATGTACATTATTTTAGGACAAAATTATCCCTTTTTGTGCCTTGATCCATTTCACAAGGTTATGTTATTCCAATAAATCAATGTGAAATTTTCATTCATGAAGAGTTATTGGATCATAAGATCCATGAATAAAATAATAGGTCAATCCATCTTCCATAAAATCACAAAAAAGGAATACACAACATATTGAATATTTATAAATCCTCACATTTTGTGTTAATACTTTAATATATACAACCCCATCTAAATTTTATTATAAACTTTTCCCAAAATGGTAACACATATAACCAATATAGATTATTAGATTCCCAAAAAATTGAAATAAGGTTAGTAAATTTATGAAAAAATAGATTAGAATTGATCCCATTTATATCAAGAAGCATATCTTATCTATCACATACAAAAAATGTGAATGAATACATCCTATATTCTCTGAAATCATGGTAATTACCACAAATCCATATTGGAAATTTGGTATTATTTTTGAATCTAACAATTGTTGTACATACTCCGTAACCTTGAAATGGTCATAAACCTCATCAGTGATAGAATAAATCAATTTTTCAACATATCCTTAATCAGTTTAATGGATTTCAGTATTGCATAGTTTTCTTATTCATATCGAAAATATCATTTTTTATCATTGATGACAAAAATATAGTGAAAATACATAATTATTTTAGGATTCATATAATATAATAATTTAATTCCAAAACATATACACTTCAATTGTGTAAATTTATTCTTAAACCAGTACTTTGCTTCATCATTATAACCATTCCTCGAATTTGATATATAAATCATGTAATAAAGTTCCTCAACCTCAATTTAATCACGATTCTAATGTTCAACACATACAATACTACTAGAACAACCCATACCTTTTCCATGTAATGTTTCATCTATTTATCCCCATTATAATAACCAATACCAATGCCTCCTTCTTGATTATCTTCATGAGATTTCCATTTAGGACATCAAATTTTTCATAATTCCAATACCTTCAACATATAAAATATTAAATGTAAAACCTGCTTTTAATAGTTGCCACTACTAACTAAGACTATATAACAATGTTTAATGAACTCTTATCATATATAAAAAATAATATAATGAAAAATTTCTTATAGGATGCCACAGTCATGACATATACATCTAAATATATGGGACCCTATGCTTTTCCATTGAGAAATACTTAAACATATCATTTGAAATATATCTATGTATATAAATAATTTTTTCTCATCCTACATTCCAAAGTATCCCTAATCCTTTTCACGGATATATATTATAATGTTCCATGATTGATGTACGTGAATATTTCAATATTTTTAGGAACATTTCAAACAATACAGAAACATAAACCGATAGACCATATAAGATTAATTCCATAAGAAACATGGAAAAAATTAATATAATTTATTGAATGATCTTCAGTATATATTAACATAGTACTTCATGTTTAATTTTATTATCTAAAAACATTCATTATAACCCAGGTAATAGAGAACATAAGAAACGGGGTGAGCTCATATGCTCAGTAAGGGTAAACAAGGAATAAATGAATCATAAAATGAATAGAGGGGTATAATAATTTGGAAATACTATTTTCAAATTATTCCCTACATATCAAATATCATAATACTATTACATAGAATAAATCATATAAATTCATTAGTTATTAATCATAAATAAAAAATGTTCTTATAAAACATGGGATTGTGGAAAACATATTAGCATAGAAAATAATTTCTATATTAGTCAAAAATCATTTCCAAGACCATCATAGTTGGAAAATTACATTAATGAACCTATTTCACTCCCCTTTCCATCAAAATATTAATGAACCAAGATTACTCTCATTCTTGCTCTATATTTATAAATATGATTACTGCCACTCTATTACTATATTACAGAACCAAGATTACTATCATTCCTTTCCAGTCTTACATAACCAATATTACTCCCATTCAAGTCTTATAAATCTCATGATATATAAATTTTTTACCCAATTCATTATAGGTAGTTATAAGTCCCTCCCATAACATAATTAAATCTATACAAATGTGTGCCGAAGAATATAAATCTTCCATTATATGAGAACTCATTCATTTTAATGGGTTTCATAAACAACATTCTATCAAAATAGAATACTTGATAAGGAAATAAGTTTTATAGATATCATTATATAATAAAAAAACCAAATATAGGAATAATTTGGATAGAATCATTGAAGAATATCCCCATAAAAATATAAGAAATATTTGAGATATCACTTGACAAAAACTCTGAAGGAAAAAAATCAATTATCTTTTTTAAAGCATTTTATTTTCTTAAAATGATTGAATATTTTAAAAGAAAACAATTTCTATAAATAAACCATGTAATATTTTGGGAAGAGATCTATGAATTGTTTTATCATGGAAGCATATAATATACATTCATTAAATATTAGTAAAATAAAAACATTCTTCATGTACTTTTTTAGAAAAGTCACAACGTATCTCATTTGGAAAATGATAAAAATTTTCCTTTCAAACTATATAGAAAAATTTCTTAATTAGTAATATATACAAAAAAAATACATAGGATAATTTTAAAAACATTTTTATAATACATTCATAGAAATCATGCACATGGAAGAAAAATATTACCCAATAGTGACATAACATGAAATGATCAAAAAATATTGATGAAAATTGGAATAAAATTATCATAACATTGTAATCAGTAGAATCATATTTCCTACAGATGAAAGAAATTTATATTGATATGAAAATACCATAATATTTTGTATAATAATCATTAAATACATTCATGGGTATTATATACACCACATATAAGAAACATGTCATGTTTGAGGCTTATATCCCATAGAAATAAATGGGAGAAATAAATAACACTCTACTTTAGTGAAATTTGATTCATGAACCACATAACATAATAACATTAGTTTAAGCATTTAAATAATTAAATAAAAGAAATTAATGATATTAAATTTCATATATCTGTATATAAATCTCACAAATGAAGTCAGTGTTTAATAGGGAATCAATCTCTTGGAAATAAAAAGTGGGATGTATTTTCATTACCTTTGGTCTATCTTCCATCATACATATACAAAACTCTAGTTTAATAGTTTAAATAATGATAATAACTTATTAAAGAACCATATATTTTTTTATTATTCCATTTATTAGCATCCCAAAACTTGTTTTATAATATAATTTAATTTTTACTATTATTTTGGGTGTTAATTGCTTCATTTTCATTTGCATGTTTTATTTTAGAAGTCCTTGTTCATGTACATATAACATAGTTATGTCTAATCCAAAAATATATTAAGGTAATATATGTAATTTTTATTCAATATATTCATTTATATAATCATACTTTTATAGTGATAAAAGAGAATGGGTTACAGCATGTCATGGAGATGGTAGGTCATATATATGCATGAGTGGAAATATCATACCCTTAATGGTGAAGTAATATGGATGTGAATAGTGAATATATTTTTTTCTATAATCAATATAATGTTAAAATTATCATTTATATATATTATTTCAATAATTATACCCATCAATGTAATGTTATGAAAAAAATATTATACCATTATGTGGAAATGATTGGTCATACATACGCACACGTGGTGATTTCAATTTTCATAGGATTGAAAAAATGTGGAATATGGATGTTTTATAATAAAAAAAACATGTCATCATATATTTGATAATATATTTGTTACCTTAAAATGTGTAAAAACAAATTATGAGGATGTAGAAGAATAAATAATCTTTAATGAGTCGGTAAAGGATATTTCAACTTCATGGCTGAGTTCCCTCTAGATCACCTCTTAGGGACTCTATATATGCCAATTTTTTAAGAAAAAACCCCATATATTCAATCTAGTAATATTTATAAGGTATCTTTTTATGGGTTTGTCAATCTATAAGGGTCATTGTGGTTCAATGATGTGAGGGAGGAGGTGGCCTTTTATAATTTTGGTTAGGGGAACTAATAAAATATCCAAAATTGTTAATTTATAAAATATTAAATATCAGTCCAATTACCCAAAAAAATTACAAGGATTCAAATATAAGAAGATATAATTATTAAATATCGTCATCCAGTAAATTTTACATAGGATTTTAAATATTATCTTCTTTATTAACCTAAAGATTACAAATTTTAATTTTAACAATTCTAACAAAGAAATTAATATTATGAGAATGAAAATTTTAAATATGATGTGTTTATTGAACAACAAATGGTCAATAAATTATATTTTAGGTTATAATTCATCCATTTTTCCTTATATAATATTTAATGGATTTTTCAATAATTTAATAAAATAAAACGTTCATAAAATATCATTATTTTCAATTCTAAAACTAATCATAATTTTTTATTTTAAAATAGCATAACAACATGATATATTAGAAACAACATTATTTAATCATTCCTTACATGTCAATTTCATCCATAAAATAATTGAATGAGAGTAAATATATTTAATTTTATTTCTTTTAATATTTTGAATATAATTTATTTGGTATTCCTTTTAATTAATCAATTATTGCATCATTGTCATAGAATACATTGAGTTGATTATATTGATAAATAAAAGTAAAAATAAATTACCATGGTAAATAAAAATGTTTATATTTCATATTCCTATCAAATTTAACTTCACAATCACCATGTATTAATAATTATATAGTTTGTGAATATATGAGTATGAAATCATTAAAAATTTTAATTAAAATATAATAAATGTGTTTCTCTCATACAAGTTGATTAAATATTTTATAATTTCAGAATAAAATTAATTTTTGTTGAAACCAACTCATTGAATTAAATTAAGAAAAAATTTAGTGTACTTCTGTGTTATTTATAATATTATTAGACTACCATTAACATACTCGTTCATGTTACACCATGTTAATAAAATCATACTAATGAAACTATTAGTATTGCCCAAAAATGAGAAATATTTTAATAATTTGGACCCCAAAATTCTATATATTGATTTTTTTTAAAATTCAAAATATTGATTTTTCATTAAATAATTTAAAATTAATCATGTTAATAAGATGTGAAAATGGTTTATTAATGCTAAACTAGGAAAAATATTGAAACGTTTTTAAATATAAATTGAATTTAATACTAATTAAAATGAAAAAAAAATTATACTAACTTATAAAAGGTTTATATTTATATAATTTAAAACTGATTAATCATATTATTTAACACTGTATATTATTTTGATGAGAATTTTTTTTTCAATTAAAATTTAGAATTATGTGACTATTCATAAAAACATGAAACTTATCATACCAATTCGAAAAAATAATAAAAAAATATTTAAATTATTTTTTAAAATAAGTACTTTATTTTTTTAGAAAAAATATTTAAGTTTCAAAAAAATGGATTTAAAATGGGTTCTCCATTATAACGCAGAAAATTATCTTTTTGAAAAATATAGGTTCCTATACATGAAATTTGGTTTATTTTTATCTTATACCAATAACAAATTTGACAAATATAACAAAAAATTAATATATAACATATAAATTTCATTAATATGATTTATTAGTTGTAATTTATTTAAATTATTATGGAAAAATGATTTTTGGATCATTAAAAAATATTTACATTGTATTCAATTAGTGTTTATTATCATTTATAATTAATTGGTAACCATTGATTTAATCTTATAAACCATATTTTCTCATATGTTATTTGATACTATTGATAAACATTAATTTACCTTCTTAGTATTATCATAATATATTATATATTAATATTTTAATAATATCTAGTTTTTTAGTAAAACATTATCTTGCATGTAATATAATCAATCAAATGAACTTTGTGTTGTGTTACAAAAGTCAAAAATAATGTTTTGTATACTTCATACTAATCTAAGTGTTGTGTATAGTGCAACCTGAATATAGTGTAGTGTATAATACAATATATAATTTTTTTTTCATATAAAAAAATTTAAATTAAGTATTGTGTGAAATGAAAAATACTGATAATATAAAATTAATTAAATTTATATATATAAATATCACAAAATCAAGGGGTGTTATAAATTTTATTTTAGAGTTTTTAAATAGTTTAATTTATTCATTCATTCATTAATTATTATAATTAAATACCTCGTAAAAAACATATTTAATTGAAAAATTAATTTGGAACAGAACATTTCATATATCATTCACTATGTAACAAATTTAAGGATATTAAAATAATGATAAGGTTTTTTTTTGTATTTTAATTACATAATATATAATAATGGTCAAAATAAATCCCATAACATTAGAAATTACCATATACTCTATGAATGGATTTTTATGGAGGGGATAAAATTATACTAAAAAATTATGTCATGTGTTTCAATAAACTATTAGTTTTTATCATATTATTTTTAACAATAGTTACCTGATTCTCCATATTCCATGGGAAAATTTAATATAGTTACTATTTATATTTTCTAATAATAAAATAGAGAAATTTACTCTTTTTTCCTGCATGATTACAAATATAGAATTAATTTTGAAAAATTAATTATCATTAATTGGAAGATATATATTTTAACAAAAGTCTAAAAAATGTTATACAAATAATTTTTTTTTGGAAATATATATTTCTTTTGATAAATCATTATTAATTCCTTTCTCATGTATTACCAAAAAATTTAATGATTGTTTAATCAATTTATTTAATATTTGAAAAATAAATATCATTAAAATAATTCAACAATAGTTATTTATTGTAATTATATTATGATAAAACCATCTCTGCTTATTAAATTTTTTTTTCCTTATTTTCATTTATTTTCATCCTAAATTATTTTTTCCCATTTATAATAAATTTATAATAACTAAATTCATTTAATTTTTTTCAATAATATTCATAATTTTATTAATTCCCACCAATTGTAGTGTTATGTTTTAATGGAATAATATATAATGATTCATTTATAATCTGGGATGGGTATATCAAATCTATAAAAAAATATTTCCAGAAAAATATTTTTTAAAATACTGGACTGTCACATTCTACTGACCATAAAAATAATTTCCCCATCATGGATACATCATAGTGATATAATAAAATGTATGATATATATGTTTCATTACATCATTGTGATCCCATTTATTATCCTTAAAATTCATTTTTACTCCATAGAACATTAACATTGTGATTAGTCTTTTTTCGTACTACGTTGTCTCTAAGATCCATGATTTCGATAGACTATTCCTCTAATGAAATATCGTAATACAATGATATATCCTCTATATTTAGTACAAGATACGGATTAGTTGTATTATTATTTGTGAGAGATACATGAAACACATCATGATCATGAAAGATATTCTTTGGATGCAATAAGAAATGATATACAATCCAAATGTGATGAATAATTTTAAGGGTAATATTTATTATATCCAACATATAACAATTTTATGAATATAGTAACCATATTCCATGGTTACAGTTGATGATATTATATCTCAAAAACTGTTAACTCTAGCTGATTCTATTATGTTTTTTCATATCTATTATATTAACTATGAGATACTACGATGTTCTATAGAAATGGTCTAGCATTCTCTAAATTTTCATCAACTTACTCAGGTCACCATAGAATTAATTTTCAAACATCATCCTATAATAATGAAATTTTACAATTCTATTAATATAGGGGTTCATGAGGATCCATCTGAATGCCCGAGTTAATGCTTTTTTTGGAAGAAAACATGTGTAAAGGACTAATTTGATCGCAACTACCATTAATATTCAAAGAATATTTTCTCATCATTACCACTACAGTTTTAATTGTTTTTTATGAATTTCATTTTTATAAAAATGAAACAAATTATAAAAATAATCTCTATATGGAGATATTTATGAAGGCTTATTTAGAATATTGATGTAATCCTCAGATCCTCATCATATACAATAAAATATTGTGCTTCATGTTACCTTACAACATTATTGATATAAATTATTCAAATATATTCAAGAGATATGTATTATATGATAAAAATGAATTGTGGTAAAATTATCCATTAACCAAATACATCCCAATTATAATTGAGTCCATTAATTGTTTATTTGGGGAGTTTGATGATAAAATATGTGGTTATGTTTTCCCAATTACTTTTTGGTATGGTAAATGGTTTATGAATCCCCTTATAATTTTTTATCATATCCTTAAATACTAAAAAATCATGCACTAATAAACATACTCTATAATATCTCACTTCATTATTTCCCAAAAAAATACTCTTTCGGATCTATATACATATTTTAAATCTTTGATAAATGGAGAATAATTAACCATGTTCTTCATCCATTAGCTCATTCTTCAAATATGGTATATATGGAATACATTCATTTTATGGGAAATATATAATTCAAACGTAATCGATGTTGAAATCATGATCTTTTTTAACAATATTCTATTGTTTCAAATTTTACATATATTAAACTTTTCAACTGATTTATATATATGGTTAAACACTGATTTTATAATGAATATATTTCTCCCCATATATTAATATTTCATGATCCATCAGTTTAAAATACAAAAAATATTTTGTCTTTAGTGATCCACATACTTGATATTTTTCATGGTGATTTTGAGTCGTAAAATATGGAACCTTGAATTAGATTCATCTAACTAGGTATAATGTATTGACTACGGTACATCATGATCTATTTTTGGACACCTCCACACAGACATCTATCTAGGATTATAATGCAAGATCGTGAGAACAAACTGCATAGCGATAAGGATTATGTTTAAGGACCCATTCTAGAGATGGCCATGCCAGGTGGTGCACTGGTGTTACCACCACCCAGTGATCAACAGTTATTTTCAGCATAACCAATATAGGACAAGTGTTGGATCATCACCTTTCATGAATTCTATAGACAGAGGCCACCTAGAATTAGGGGAGAGACAGATCCTCAGTTCATTGAGGACTGGTTGAAGGTGGTGATCCAATTATTCCTCTTAGTGAGGATGCTACATGACCGGATGGTGGTTCTAGCAGTGAGCCTTCTACCGGGCTCAGTAGGGAGATGGTGGAGTTTTAACAACATGACACATGATGAGGTGACCCTCGCATGGGATGAGTTGTAATGACATTTCCTGGAGGAGTTCATCCCCATGACATTGGACTCAGTGCGCATACATGAGCTACATCAACTAAATAAGGGAATCATGTCAGTGGATGAGTACTCTGGGATGTTAATAGACATATATCATTTCTCTATCAATATGGTACGATAACCACTCTTCAGGGACCATCCCATTGAATAGGGACTCTGATTGGAGATCATGTTGTTGATTATTTCTGACATCGTCCTTATGAAAGATAGAGTTCTAGATTTATCTCTACTAGTAGATAGATTTCTTGCATAGTAGGCACTAACAGTGGGAGATACCACTGGGTCATAAGAGGGTGATTTATTCGTGGAGTGTAGATGACAATTGATTCAGAGGCCTATGATAAAAATACCATCATGAGGACGAACCAAGAACTCTATATCGGTGGTGAGAGGCAACTAGGGAAGCATGAGGATGCATAAGAGTAGGGCATGATACTCATGCATTAGGTTAGGACACATGGATCATGAATACCCAAACCACCACACAGCCAATCAGTAGACAATGGACAGACCACCATGGAAGAGGCAGAGGTTCAAGTGAGGAGGTCTGCAAGGCAGTGGAAGTGGTAGAGGAGATAGCCAACCAGTACATAGTGGGAGATTGTTTTAGGTACTACCACCACCAACCATAGGTGGTACAACATAGATTCAGGGAGCATATGGATGTGGGAGGGATCAATGCCCAGCTTTGGGGGCCTATGACCATGTTACACAGGATATGGATAGAGGTATGATCTATATATTCTACACCATATCCTTAGTTCTTATAGACATATGTTCCATTCACACATTCCATTTCAGAGTCCTCATTTGATTCATGGAGATTCTGGTGGAGACGTTGGAACAATACTTATGGTGAGAAACTCATAAAGGAGGGAATTCGACAATTACACAGTAGTTCTGGTACTGTGAGATTACTCTTGGAGGTGAGAGCTTCTGTTGGGATATCATAGTAGGGGTGTCGTGGCCTTACGATGTCATCTTGGGTATGGACTGGTTATCCACAGTTCATTCCCATTTTGACTATGATATGTGCAGAGTGTGGTGTGTCTAGGAAGATGGGACTGGGTTTTCCTTCACCGGTGATAAGGGAACTATTGCAGCAGAAGACTAACATTCTCAGAGAAGGTTTTTAATGACCTAAAAATTCATTAATGAAAATTAAACTTGGTATATTTAAATTTATTCTAATGGTTATGTAAAAAGTACAAACATTTTTGGTTTTGTGTTTTGGAATTTAAAATACCATTAAGAATTGTGTCCATTTCTAATATAGTCATTGAATAGTGATCACATGATTACTATAAATATAGTTCTTTAAAAAATCAAATTTAATTAGGCAAAGGAACCGATGGCCTCATCCTGTAGACTTTCCTCGTATGAAGCCCGTCATTGGGATTATCCCTTGACAAAGCCCAAGCTGATCTTGAATACGTTAATATTGATTGGAACTACCTATGTGAGAAGTGATGTTGATTTAGAAAACCACTAGAGCGATGTTATCCAAGCCCCCCAAGAGTGTTTCACTATAGCGCACCTTACCCTAAGGTCTTATGTGGGTGTTTTAAGGGGTTATGTAACAAGACCCTTGCATTTTGATTATGTACATTATTTTTTATATAATAATGAATATACTTTCATATTGTTATTGTAACATTGTAAAATGTTTTTAAAGCACAAATATTATTTTTGGTTAATGTTCAACAAAGAAATATATTTTGATAAATTAATGAATTTTTAAATTAAATAATATTTTAATAAAATATTATTATCATAAAATTACTTTTTATTAAGTATAAATGATCATATTAATTTTTTTGTATACAATTATAATTTTTATTAAGGTTTGAATGAAATTTTTGTCATAACCAATGAATTTTTGATAAATGCTGGTTTTTATTTTAAAAGTGAATATTAACATATTTATAAAATTATTTGGAAAAAATGAATATTATTTTTGGAATCATGACGTCGAAATTTTCCGATGGTTAATTTTTACTAATTTTTTGAGATAATCGAATTTTTTGTTAAAAAATAAATACCGTTAAAATATATAATGTGTTTTATGGAATCATAAATACCCAATAGTAATGTAATAAAATAATATAAACATTATTTTTTGCCAATATATTTTTTACCATTAAAATAATTTGATTTTAGGTTTTTTTTATTTATTTTAAAAAGTTTTGTGGACCCTTTAGAACCAAGAAAACATTTTAGATTTTAAAAATGATTTCATTGATAGTGTGACACCCCTCCACATAAGAAACCCTATTTTTTAAGAGGTTCAATAATTTTAATTAGAAAATATTTTTTTCCACTAACCATTGGTAAAAATAATGGGCAAAAACCATTGTTTGGTATGTGGTTTTGATTAGTTTATTGTGTGGTGTCCCATACCTAAATAATAAATAATTCCCTCTCATTTCATATATAAACCCTCCCAATCTCTCACTTCCTTTTCACACAAAGCCTTAGTATTTTTTCCACCCTCTTCCTTCCTCTCTCTAGATTCCTCCTAGGGTACCTCAAGATCCCAATAATTCTCTCTCAAGCCCCTCCAATGCCTTTGGGATCACAAATCCAAGTAATGGATTCTCACTTTCCATAATTATGTCCAAGATCCCTTATATTATTATGCCCTTTTATTTTCCATTATAAATACTGGGGTATATTTTAACACCTCCCCAATACACCCTCGTCTTGTTTGAATAATTAGATATTCCCTTTCTCTCTCATTAATTCCACCAATGTACACCCCATTACAATGCCTAAATTTTATAAGGAATCTCCCTCTCATCATTTACTTAAAGAAATTAATTTGTATTACATATCTAAATTACATTACATATGCGGGGAATTGTATCTATATGACCCCCTTACTATCAATTTCATGTACATATGATGAGATTTTTATTTATCTCTCATCAACCATTTTTCAGAATTCTTAGGTCACGCTGTTATGCTTCCAAAATTGAACCACGTTTTTCCAAGCCAAGAACATTGTGTAGTGAATACCGTACCAATGTCTATATCAAGTGTTTTCACCTGTATGCACATATGAATATTGAATTTTAAAATTATGTATTTATCCCACATTCCTCAATCTTGGAATAACTTTTGATTTTGATTTATTATAGGTTATATGATCTATGGGGCACACTTATGCATGACATGAATTGTTTAAGAAGGGTGCGCCCTGATAGAGCTCCAATGAATTGGTTAATGATTAGTATCATGATACATAACCTAAAATGAGGGTTTACTCATTATAATTCACGGTAAATTAGGTTTTACTAATTCTCCATGTGTAGTGAGCCTTGGCTCATGCTAATACCATGTTAAGTGTTGTTGACACATTTCCATGTTATGAACATCATGTTATATCATGCCGTTAGGTTTATTTTTCTATTGAGATCCATTTATAATCCTCTTGACTATCATATATTGTAATCAATATGTTATTATTTGTTCACTCCATTATTGGGCTTCATAGCTCACCCTTTTCATATAAATGTCCTCAGGTTATCCCATGCAACTCTATGTATGATGGAATGTAGTGGTCATGTAAATGAACTTTTCAATAAAATTTTTTAGTTTATGTTTTAAGTAATTATTTATTGTTCCTAAGACCCAAACACACTATACCTCTTGATATTATGTGTTGTATCATGTGATGTTTTTATGTAATAAATTATGTTAAGTGTGTAATAAAGGGCACAGTTTTCATAGTTGGTATTAGAGGATAAGTTTAGTTATTTTTGGTACTAGGATTATAAATCCTTAGTAAAGCCTTAAAGACTAGACTATGTATACTAAAAATTCATCCCTAATATTTGGTGAGTATTTAGTAAGTGTTTTATGTTGAAAATACATATATTTATGGATACGAGCAGGTAGAGATGGGTTTGGCACAGATATACCTAGGAGTGAAAACTTTGACAAGGAGTTTCGAGCTTGACCCGGGGAATCCTGGTACACGACAATGAGCCTTTCTGCCCTCTTGTTTATGAATCTCTTGGTGGATATGCATTGGTAAATTAACAAACATAATATGAACCAATATTAAATAATTTTCAAAAACATCCCCTACCAATACTTGTTAAAAATTAGATCTTGGAAAACACAGATAGAACCATATAGATTTATACTTTAAAGATATAAAAGTAATTTATAAGTCATATGTTTTTGTATTTGGATTACACTTTATGTGTTACCCCAAACCTTAATTTTATTTCTTTTAATGACTGGTAATAGGAAGACTCGGGCTGACAACTGATGTGATGATCAATACGATGACAATTCTAATGAGATCCCCAATCCGATGGGAGTGGTAATCACATAATTTGTAAAGATACTCTCTCAGTTATCTCATGAATTGAATAGAAACCTGGGTCAATGAGATCACTCAACCCCCCCTAAGAAAGAACAAGTCACTATCAAGAGCATCATCATACAAAGGCCTCATACTTTTAATGGATAATCTGATCCCTCAATCAGCAACAATGAATCAACTCCATTGAAATGATTTTCTACATCCTTCAATGTTCCAAACATAAGATGGTTCTTCAAGATTTATATCATATGGAGGTTGAAGCTGATCAATGATAGATATTGATAAAAAATACGAAGCCTAAGGATTATATCGAGGCATTAGATTGGAAGAATTTCTAGAAGATGTTTTTTGACAAATATTCTCCACATACCCTCTGGTATAATATGGAAGGGGCATAATTTCCCTCATGAAAAAGGAAGATGAATACGTCGGAGCGTAGGAGGAAAACATAACAAGGATTTCACGATACATCTCTTGATCTATCATTACCCCAGAATGAAAGGTTGACATCTTCTTTGGTGGGATGAAAACTATCCTATGGAAATCCATGGCGATCTGTTACTTCAACAGTTATGAGGAAATTTTCTGATGTGCCCTCAAGAATGAAATGGGGATCGGAGAATCTCATGGGTATCAACGGGACAAAAAGATTAAGGTGGAATTTATTTCTTATGTTTCGATGGATAAATCCAACATTGATAAAAATATCCAGCACTCCACTTTCCAAAGGGGAGAAAAAAATCACCCCAGAAACTGTTTGAAGGGGACGATGAAATGATTTAGTTGTGGAAGAGAAGGTCACCTAGACGCTAACTGCAAACAATAAAAACCCTCGTCTATGACATATGAGAAGAGTTTTCTTTTTTAACCTCAATGTTTTATTCATTAATTCAACTTCAATGAAACATGGAACCTTGATAGTCAGTTCCGTAATCCAAGGGTTTTCGGAGGCAACCAATAACCTCCAAGGAAGCAAGGGAGAGCTTTGTCTGTCAATACCACTGTAGTGAACCCCAAAAATGAAAGGGTGAAAGGTACTCTAGTTATTCATTCAATAATAGTGAATGTAATTTTTGATTCTTTTTCTACACATTCTTTTATATCATAAATTATTAGTATAAAAATCCCAACTCAATGACAAATCATGGATGTAAAGATGTCAGTGAGTACGAAAAAGGGGTAATCATTGCATCTCATGAATATAACTCCTCCCCTATCATAATTTGTGGATTGAACATCCTGTAGAACCTTGTGATACTTCATCTAGTGGAATTTGATGAAATTATTATCATTGATTAGCTTTCCTTATATAGAACTGACATAAATATTCATGAGGGGAAATCAATTTCAATGTGGAGAATCGACCCCCGATTCTGTACATGTTAAAGGAGGAGGATGAATCTTATTTAGTTCCATCATCTCAAGCCTGTATATTAGCACCCTGTTAGAATGTGTATCTAGTTCAAATGTTTAATTCCATGGAAGAAACCATCCTTGAAGACATGCTTATTGTGAGTTAATTCATTGAAGTGTTTCCCGAGGAATCGCCCGGTCTCCCTCCTAGAAGATATGTTGAATTCTCAATTGACCTTATACCTATGGAGTTTCCAGTATCCAAAACTACATATTGAATAGATATTTTGGAGCTAAACGATATGGAGAAACAACTAAATGAGAATCTAGATAAAGGGTTTATACACCCATGTGCTTCACCATGGGGTGCACTAGTCCTCTTCATCAAGAAGATGGATGGGTCAATGCTCCTTTGCATCAATTATCCCAAGTTCAAGAAAATAATTATAAAGAACATGTATCATCTACAATGAATTGGCGACTTATTCAATCTGCAGTGTGGATAACATACATTTCTATGGTGGTTTTTGCTATCGGGATGTTACCAAGTAAGGGCGATGAAGGAGGATATCACTAAGACTGATTTTCATACATGGAACTAGAACTATGAATTAATAGTAATGCCTTTTGGACTCACAAATGCTCCCTAAAAAATCATGGACATGATGAATAGAGTGTTTAGATATTACCTCAACAAATTAGTGGTAGTCTTTATTGATGATATTCTATTATACTCCATAACCAAGGAGGATCATGAGGAGTATTTATGAACTATACTAGAGACCTTGCGAAAAGAGAAGGTCTATGGAAATACAGCAAGTGTGTGTTCTAGTCCGAGGAGGAATAATACTTGAGTCATATCATCACAAGAAATGGGATAACAGTGGATCCCTCTAACATAGCTAAAATTGAATGGTGGAAGAGTCCAACATCAGTAATAGATATTCGTAGCTTCTTGGGGTTAGCTACACTTTATCAATGATTTGTGAGAAATTTCTCACGATGGTTGAACCCTCTTACCATGATAAATCTGAATGGAGTAATGTTTTCATGGAGTGATTAATGTGTGGAGATCATCCTGAAGTTGCAAAGGAGGCTTATCATTGTTCCCATTCTCACAAAACCCACAAGTTTAGAACTTTTTGCAGTATTTCCTGATGCTTCGAAAAATTTCCTGAGTTGTGTGTTGAAACAGAATGATAAAGTGATAGCTTTCAACTCAAGGTAGTTGAAAATCTATGAGAAATACTATCCCAAACATGATATGGAGTTGGAACTTTTGATCTTTTCATTGAAAATATGGCAGCATTGTCTTTATGGGGAGAAGTGTGATATTTTTACTGATCACAAGATCCTCTAATATATATTCACATAAAAAAAGCTTAATATGCACCAACGATGATGGATAGAACTCATCAAGGATTATGAATGCTCGATCCACTACATTTCTGGAATGAAAAACAAGGTGGAAGATGTTCTACGTTGAAAGAACTCTGCATCATTATCAAGGATGATAATTAAAAAGGATCTAATATTCTTAGATTTGCAGAGGATGGACATTAGAATCATTAAGGGAGGAACATCATCAATCCTTTCTCAAATGATTTCTCCTCCATCCCTCACGGAGAAAATAACAGATCCTCATAGAAAGGATGTAGAAATTCTGAAAAATGGGGAAGCTATGAGAAATGGGAAATCCTCAGAGTTCGTGGTTGAAAGTGATTGAATTTCATGATATGGGTCACGATATTTTGTACCATCTTATCCATAGATAAAGAAGGTTCTTCTAAATAATTCACATATCTCAAACATCTCTATTCACCTGGGAAAAAAAAGGGATGTATCGATATCTCTGAAAAAACATTTCATGGGACAATATGAAAAGGGATATTACTGAATATACATCAATGTTCCTGGTATGTCATCAAGTGATGGTTGAGAGTAAATAGCCTAATGTTATGATGCAACCACTACCCATAACAATATGTTAGAGGGAAAAAATTACCATGGAATTTTTCACTGGTCATCTATGTACATTTGGAGGAAACATTTCTATATGGGTCGTTGTGTATCTTCTTATGAGGGAATTTCACTTTATCGTGATTCGAGAGGGATTCTCAATGGATCAACCTGCACATAATAAATCAAATAAGTGGAAAGGTTGCATGGAGTGCCACTATCTATTGTATCAGATCATGATCTATGATTCTCCTCGAGGTTCATGAAAAGTCTCCAACATGCTCGAAGCACTGAACAGAACATCAGTATGTCCTATCATCCTAAAACTGATGGCCAATCTGAATTAACTATTCATACAATGGATGATATGTTATGATAATGTTCAATGGATATAAAATGAGGTTGAGACCAACATATTCCACTGGTTTAATTCTCTAACAATAATAGTTTCCAATCATGCATCTGAATGACCCCATATAAATCCCTTTATGGGAAAATTCAAAGAACACTGGCCTGTTGGGATGAAGTCGGTGATCATAAGATGATAGGAACAAAAATGGTTGATGAAATTATGGAGAATGTTAAACCCATTTAGCACCATATCAAGGGATCCCAATGTCAACAAAAGAGTTATGGGGATAACCGTCGATGGGACCTTGAGTTAAAAGTTTGAGAAATGGTGTTTCTATGCATTTATCCATGGAAGATGTTTGTGAAGTTTGGAAAGAATGGGATGTTAAGTCCTAGATACATTGGCCCCTTCAAGATTTTATGTTGTGTAGTGGATGTGGACAATCGAATATCACTTCCATCTACCATGTCCAATGTACATGATCTATTTCATATATCCCTCTTATAGAAGTTCTTACCAAACCCTTCACATGTCAACTCTTCGGATGTAGTTTAGTTGGAGGAAGAACATTATTTTGATGTGAAACCGGTGAAGATCATAGATCGTCGAGAAAAAGTTCTAAAAAATTAGACAATTCCCTTCATCAAGGTGTTGTGGAAAAACCAAAATTTTGAAGAAGCGACGTTGGAATCTGAAAAATTGATGAAGCATAGTTACCCACATCTATTTTAGTGTGGGAAAAAAAATTCAAAAGCGAAATTTCTTATGGAGAGGAAGATTGTAACGACCCAAAAATTCATAAATGAATATTCCTCTTGGTCCATATAAATGTATTTTCATGGATATGTAAAATTAATGAACTTATTTCATTTTATGTATTAGATTTTAAAATACCATTAAAAAATGTGACCTTTGCGAATATAATATCTGAATTGTGATCACATGATTAGTATAAATATAAGGCTTTAACAATCCAATTTACTCAAACCAAGGAAGTGATGGCCTCATCCGGTAGACTTTCCCCGTATAAAGTGCATTTATCAGAGCTCTAAAATGAGGTGGTGTCATTGGGCTTCTCTCTTGACCAAGCCCAATCCAAGCTTGAATATGTTATGTTTGAGTGGAACCGCCTACAGGATATGTGGAAGTTGATAGATATTACCCATCGAGCAATGTTATCCAAGGCAACCCAAGAGCCTGTCATCATCGCGCACCTTACCCTATGGTCTTATATAGGTGTTTTAAGGGGTTATGTAATAAGAACCTAGCATTATTATTATGAACATTATTTTTGTATATAATATATAATATACTTTCATTTTATTATTGTTACATTGTTAATAGTTTTTAAATCAGAAATTGTATATTTTAGATAATGTTAAACTAAAAAGCTATTTTGAAAAAATAAAGGATTTTTGAATTAAATAATACTTTAATAAAATATAATTATCAGTAAATTAATTTTTTTTAATTATAAATAATTGGTTATTTTTTAGGAATACAATTGTAAATTTTATAATGGTTTGAAAGCTATTTTTATCAAAACCCATGTATTTTCGATAAATGTCAGTAATTATTTTAAAAGTGAAAATCCAAATATTTTGAAAAGTATTTGGATAAAATTAATGTTATTTTTGGAATCAGGAGGTCGAAATTATCCAACAGTGAATTATACATAATTTTCTGAGTCAGTTGAATTTTTGGGTAAAAATTAAATTCCGTTTAAATATATAATGGCTATTAGGACATAATAATGTACCAATAGTGATGTAATAATATACAATAAACATTATGTTATCCCAATATATGATTTATCATTAAAATAATGTGATATTAGGTTTTTTTATTTATTTTACAAAGCTTTAGTGGGCCCTTCAAAACATATAAAACATTTTAGATTTTTAAATTGATTTCATTGAGAGTCTTACTCACCACCACATAAACAACCCAATTATTTTAAGTGGTTCGATAATTGTACATATAAAGTATTGTTTTCCACTAAACATTGGCAGAAACCGTGGTCAAAAATCATGGGAAGCGTTGTGGTTTTGATTAGTTTAATGTGTGGTGTCCCAAACCAAAATAATAAATATTTACTACTCCTTTCCTATATAAACCCACCCTAGCTCACACTTCCTCTTCACTAAATGATTTTTTAGTTTATCCAACCTCTGCTATACTCTCCCTAGAATCCTCTCATGGTTCCCCAAGCTCCCAAGAAGTCTCCCTCAACCCCCTCCCAATCATTTGAGATCACACTTCCATGTAATGGATTCTCACTTACTTTATTTATATCCAGGTTTACTTATATTGTTATGCCCTTTTATATTAAATTGTATTTTTTTGAGTATTATTTTTCACCTCCCCCGTACATCCCTCTTACCTTTTTGATAATTAGATATCCCCTTTCTCTCTAATTAATTACTTTCATGTACACTTGTTACGATGCCGAATTTCCTATGGGAATCTCTTTCTCGTCATTTACATTCAAGCAATTATTTTGTATTACATATTTAAATTTAATTACATTTTTTGGGATGTGTATCTATATTACCCCTTACTATCCATTTCATATACATCGATGAGACACATGTTTCTCTCTCAGAAACCATTTTTGTGAATTCTTATGTCACACTGTTTTGCTGCCAAAATCCATTTTTTCAAAGCTAAGATCATTGTGTAGTGAATACCAAACCCATGTCTCCATCAAGGCTGTTAAAAATTAAGAATGTATACATACTGAATGTTAGTTTCATGAATTTATTACAAATTCATTAATCGTGGAATAACTTTTGATGTTTATTGATTCAATGTTAAATGATATTTTTGGCACACTTATGCATGAAATGAAATTTTAAAAAGAAGGGTGCAGCCTGATAGCACTCCAATGCATTGGGTAAAGAATAGTATCATGACACATAAAGTGGAATGAGGGTTTACTCATGCTCCATGTTCAATGAGCCTTGTCCCATTCAAATACAATGTTACTTTTTGTGGCCACATTTCCATGTTATGACAATCATGCTATGTTGTGCCTTTATGTTTATGTTTACCTGGCGCTTGATTGATATGACTATTTACAAACATGTATTGTAATGTTCTTGTTATTTTTTGTGTACTCCATTAACATGATTTATAGCTCACCATTTTCTAATTTATATCCTCAGGTTATCCCATGCAATGCTAAGTACGAGGGAATGTAATGGTCATGTAATGGAGGTTTTCTATAAGTTGATGTGGTTTATGTTTCAAGATGTTATGTCATGTTCCTATGACCCAAATAAACTATTACTATTGATCATATATGTTTTATCAATTGATGGTTTTATATAATAAATTATGTTAAGTGTGTAATGAAGAGTAGGGTTGTCGTAAGGGTGGAGCCGATCACTCACTGGATGGATAGCCTCACCATCGGTGTAGTGGATGATAGGAGTCCAAGGTTTCATGTAGTGGTGTATGAGTATGATAAATTATTTCATGAGGATGTTATAGGAATAAATCTTCATAGGGAGGTATAGTTATGCATCAAAATGTACCCTAGGATAGCAAAGATATCTACAATAGCATATCAGATGACTCTAACAAAGATTCTTTATTTGACGTTACATCTAAAGGACTTGTAAGAGAAGGGATTCATGAGACCCATCATTTCACCATGGGTATCCCCCATGTTATTTTCCTATAAGGAATACAGAAACATGGGGCTATATGTGTACTTACGTCATGTGATCCAGGTGACTCTGAAGAACAAACATCCACTACAAGGAATTGATGACCTCTTCGACCAGTTAAAGGGCTCGAGGTGATTCATGAAGATAGACTTAAGATCATGATATCATCGACTTTGAGAACATGATGAATATATAACAAAGACAACATTCATCTACCAGTATGGAATCTTTGAGTTCTTGGTGATTCCCATTGTCATGAACTACTCCCCAATACTATTCACAGGACTCATGAAATGGATATTCCAGCCAAACCTCAATATTTTAATGGTGGACTTCATTGATGACATCTTGGTTTATACAACATAATAGGAGGAGCATGATACACACCTGTGGATAGTCCTAGATACACTCTAAGAGCACCAGTTTTATTGAAATCTCTCTAAGTAATAGTTATGGATTCATGAGGTCCACATTCGAGGATACATAGTCTTATAGAATGGAGTTGTAGTGGATTTGGCATAGATAGAGGCAGTTCATTCTTGTAATACAACCAAGATCATGACCGAGGTTTGGTGATTCTTGGTGCTGGTCTGATACTACCGGAGGTTTGTTCCTTACTTTTCTAGAGTAGTATCACCCTTATCGACTTTGACAAGGAAGGGAGATCCCTTCGAGTGGTTAAAGAAATTCTATCAGAGTTTCAGGAGATGTTACGGAGACTGATGAGTTCCCCCATCAAGAGACTACCATGAGAGGGAGTAGGGTATGTAGTTTTTTGTGATGCATCAGGGAATAAAATCTGTTATGTCCTAATGTAGGAGCGATAATTTATCACCTATGGTTCACGGTTGTTGGGGAATCATGAGAAGAACTATGTGACCAATATCCTAGAGTTAGTAGCAGTAGTTATTTATTTTATGTTGTAGTGAAAATTATTAATGATCGAGAAGTTTACAGTCTACAAGGACCAAAAAAGTATCTAGAATATCTTCTCCCACAATGACCTAAACATGAGGATGTAGTGTTGGATTTATTTCATATTGGACTATGACTTCGAGAAATCCTATAATCTAGGGATGGGTAATGTGTTGAAGACATGCATATTAGGAGATCTGATATGTAGCAGCTGAGTGAGGTGACATAGGAGCAAGACACGATGCACATATCCATTGTGGATGAGGATGAAGAAAAATTCATTCAGTCGATGGCTATCACTCCCCCATTATTACAATTAGTTATGAAGGCACAACATATGGATGCTTACAATGAGGCATGACATGATCAGTTATCAACAGGACATGATCAAGATGGATTTTCGATAGGAGGGATTTATGTCACCTTTTTCAGAGGATGTTTATTAGTACATATGGCATTACAAGAGGTGTTTTTGAGGGTGTTCTATAAATATCCTTTGAAGGTTCATCCTATATTGGATATGATTTACCATGATCTATTATGTTAGTACTTGTTTCTAGGCGTGAAGAAAGTTATGGCCGAATTCGTTTGGTTGTGCCTTACTTTTCTGCATGTGAAGGAGAAGCATCGGGTTCTAGCATTCATGGCCATGACACAAGAGGTACCCTAGATGATGTGGGGAGGATTATTTATGGAATTAAGTATATTATTACCACGTATATCCTGGGTCCAAGATTCTATCATGGATATAATCAAATGACTCACCAATTCACCTCCCTTCATACCCATCGGGGAGTTGAGATCGGTTGAGGGAATGGGATGCCTCAACATATAGGATATAATATAGCTTCATGGGGTTCTTTGGATGGTAATCTCAGACTGTGACTCTCATTTAACATCCCGACCATGGATGTTAATAAAGGAGGTGTTCGGGACTCAAGTGCTCTTGAGCACAACCTTTCACCCACAAACTGATGGTAAGACGGAGCATACCATACACCCCTAGAGAACATTCTTCGTGATTGAATTAATTATTTTTACCATATATAATATGAATACATACCATTTACGGAGATTTGATACAACTACATATATCACTATACCATTGGCATGGAACCGTTTGAGGCATTTTATAGGTGCACTTTCTGATAACCTCATTACTTGATAGACCCAGAGGAGTCATCACTCATGGGACCAGAGTTGGTATGGGCAACCACTGAGAAGATGAAAATCATACAGAAGTGGCTGAGGACTACACAGAGTATGAATATATCTTATGATGATAGGGGAAGGTGGCCCCATGAGTTTTAGTAGCGAGTCCATGGGTTCCTTCTGGTCTCAACTCAATGGGGATTGCATAGATATTGCGGGGTAGACAAGTTATCTCTAAGATTTAAGAGACCATTCTAGATTCTGAACAGAGTTGGATAGGTTCCATACCGCCTAGCTCTCCCCCGCACAGATTCACCGGGTGCACGATGTTTTCCATGTGTCCCAACTGAGATGGAATGTGAAAGATCCATGGAACACCATTGAGTGGGAAAAGCTGAACATTGACAATGGGGTGATGTTTACTAACTTTCTGATGGATATGGAAGATAAATAAGAGTGGGTCCTTCATGGAAAACCTATTATTCTAGTTCACATTTTGTGGAAGAATTATATTCTCCATGATATCACATGGGATTATGAGGCTCAAATTCATGCATTGCACCCCCATTTATATGTTTACACATTTTTTTGTTTTAGGGACATTAATCCCTAACGGCGGGGGTATTGTAATGTCCAATAAATTCCATGTATTTTTTTATATTTTATGGAATTATTTCGAGAGAAAACGATCTAAAAGAAAATGATTCCAAGGCTTGGTGAGCCCAAAATATAATTTTGAACTTTTTTTATATTCAGTAAAATATACATGTTAGGGAGTTTTTCTAACGTTTAAACTAGTGTTGGGATAAAAATTACCATGGTACCATTGAAACCAGAATGATGAGATTTACCTAGAAAGGACAGACCATCGAATAGCAATGTTCATATGGAAAATATAGTTTTCAGAAATTTTGAAAGAACAATAATCTAACTTAAAATGTTATTTATTTTTTTTCTCTTCCCTATTGAGTGGTGGAAAGACAACACTACAGTGCAGTGACAAGGCGAAGATAAGTCACATTAAATGAACCCCATTAATATGTCTCATAAATATGAAACATAAAGAATAATTATTTGATGAATAATAGAAAAAATGTTTCATAATTGAAATTTCATAACGACATGATGATGAAAAATAACAAAAATACTGTGATCAATATCTATTGAAACGAAATAACAGGTTGGAGAATCAAAGCTAGAATTACTCTAAAAAATATATGGTGAGGAATCATATCTAGTGAAGAATGGATAATGATTTCTACTTCCACCCATTGAAGGATTACTTGAAATGTGGGAGGCAGATCAAAATAGAGAACGAAGCAATGCGCCGCCTCTCTTCCTTGAACATTTAATGTATCCTAGGTAAAGGTTACATTTTCTTATTTTAATTACCCATTATTCTTTCTAAAGGAATGAACATGGATCAACTCATGAATAGGTTGATTAGAACATCTCTTGTTCTTCAGGTTGGGTGTTTATTCATGATGTTTTTCATCGGGGTTAAATTGATGATAGAAACTAAATCTTCTTCCGCCTTGTTTTAAACATTAACATGGAGGGTGGAGGACAATACAAAAAATGAACAAGACCCTCCACTGTGGTAGATATTATGCTTTCATCTTGGATGAATTTCCGAGTTTGATGTAGAATAATTTATGAGGCTGTAGTATGGAAGATGAAACTCCATGGTGGCAGGAGGCATAGACTGTCTGATGAAAAGCCCACCAGATGGGACTCGGTGGTCTGCCGAAAATTCATCCATTGTGCTAGAACCAACGACAGGTGGCGGTGCACCGAGGAGCATGATGCAGCCGTCTAAGGCTATGGTGGTGTAGTAGGAGCCAATGGTGCTCGGGTTGGCAGTTGGTGGAGGCAGTACACTGCTAACCTGCTGCTTTGGTGGATCATCCCACATAGTGTGGGCCGCGATATCATGTTGGCACATGGTCTTGTAGGGACATCGTGAGTGACCAGACAGGGTGGCTAGCTATGCTTGCTTCCTGGAAGATGAATTGGATTCTCTAATAGAATCCAGGATGGATGAGACTGGACCCTATGTGGGCTGGTTTGGGGTGTCATTTGAGCTGATGAACAACCTAGACTAAGAACAATAGGCCCACCAGATGCGGGCTATGCCGGATAGAACCAGGTCGTTGGGCGATGCAGTGGGCTAGACACACATCCAGACTGGTCCGGGTCTATCAATTCCCAATGGGCTATGCCAAGTAGCCATGCTGGAATAGAGAAACCATGACCCATCAGGGTCACATCGAGTCAGCCAAATCGAGTCGAGTCATGAGGGACCCCCTGGCTGGGATGACCATGTCTGTCCGACCTAGTCGTACCGAGCCTGGAAAAAATTAGCCCCTCTTTACTAAAACAACAATATCATTTAGACCTACAGTCTGATTGATGACTTGCTTATAGAGTTGAAACCATCACAACAAGGAGGTTATTTTAGATTTTCTCTAACATTGCTTTAATGGAATTTAAATATTACGAATTGCTGGATGAGTGGATTTTCCCATAATCAAGCGCACTACATGCTAAAATAATGCAGCTGACATGTGACCCAGTTTGGATCATCTACAAGTGACCCTATCTGGATCAGCTACAAATGTCCCTATGTAGATCTGCTACATGTGACCATATGTGGATCATCTAAAAGGAACCCTATGTGGGTCAGCTATACGTAAACCAGTGTGGATCAGCTACAAGAGACCCTATGTGGATCAACTATAATGGACTAAGTGTGGAGGGACACTGTGTGACTAGGCATGCCCATGGTGGGATGAAGCTATGTGTGACCCATCGTACCCTTGATACATATCAGGGATGAGTACCTCAACCTTCCATGGTGTTCATTATTACAGCTGATAGTCTTTCTTTCCTTACATTAGGTTATACCTTTGTGAGGTATCTGGAATCATTATAATACTTCTTGATTTTATTTATGGATTTCATAGTGTTCTTTCATTGTTGGTTAGTTTACCTAATGTGGACTTGGTGTCCTAGGACCCGGAGGTACCTAATGAATTCTATTAGGTGGGGTGTACTTCTATGGATTTCAGTTGCTACTCTACACTAAACCATAAGGTGGGATTTTCAGCAGATGGATTTCATATATATTTTATTAATTTTTTTTAGTTTTTTCTTTTTTTGGGATTTTATTCTAGTCCAATTAACCTATATCTTGTACCTTTACTCAGTGGTTGTTTAATGTCGTGAATTTATACATTTCTATTTTTTTGGATGTGGTGGTGTGTGTGTTCATACACATACTCCAGAAAATTCCACTCAAAAGTGGGATAATGCCTTCGGTGCTAGTCGCCAGCCCCTGACCATTGGGAGGCGGGATTTTGGTAGTCATGGAAAGGGCCCTGAGGGAGGATCAAGAAATTATTGACTTTTTGTGGATTATATTTGTATATAAACCAATCCGATGATTAATAATTTGTCTCTCTTTTTATTGTTCTTATATCCATGGGCGAACATCAATTTTATGAAACATTTTCCAACTGTGAGTTCTGTGTCGATGATGTGAATTATTTTCGGAATGTTACATCTATGAGAGGAGTATCAATTGATCATAAAAATATATAGGTTTACATGTTTTGGGAACAATATAGAACTATTTTTGATATATATATTTTTTGGTTTTCCTTTTTATTATATGAAGTTTGTTAATGATATATCTAACATTTAATTTCCAATGAATTCCACGACACGTAATGTTGATTTGTTTTAATGAAATAAAAAATGATATAGATCCACTAAGGAACTAAATGTGGTGATCAAATCACCTAATCTTTTGATTCATGGAGTATTAGGATTATATTATAATGGTTTTTTTAATGAATCACATATTGGGTTTTCATTTTTTAATATGAAGGGGAATGTGGTGGTATAATATTTATCTCACAAGATACATTTATAAGAGAATAACTCACCTAAAACATTATTATTTTGTGAGTGGTTATGAAATAACTGTATTTGTGGACCAAAAATCTTTTTGGGGAGTAATTTATTTTTTATTCCGGTCATAAAATCATAATATATATCTTTAAATATATTGAACTAAAAATTTGATAGATTAACTCAATAGAGAATTATAAATAATAAATTTATTAATTTACTATAAAGCTAGGAATTAGAACCTTGTCACACATTCTTTGATAAAAATATTGCATATTCATGTTTTGATTGAATTAGTGGAGAAATTGTCTTGAGTGAGGTTGTTTATTAACAGGGGATTTGTAGTGGATGAAGATAGTGGGAAAGTGCTACTGGAAAATATAAATGTTGAGTCATCATTTGATGATAGGGTTTTGAGTTAATTGTTAACATAGCATGTCTACCTGAATTTTAGTAAAATACTAAATTATGGGGAGACAAATAGTGAGTGATCTCGGTCTCACATTGGATCTTTATGTTTCTGAGGCAGTTTGGTTGTTTCTGTATATTTTATGAATGAATTTATAAATGGTATTTTTCAACCTTGTTATAAAATACAAACTAGGAATTGTATAATGTATCATCATATAAGAGGTTTGTATTAGTGTTCATTATTGGGGTGGTCGATTGCATACTCAAATGCCAGGGTTCCCCACTTATCAAGGGAGTAATGTTGAACACTATAGACCTGTGGTTTATTACTACACATTACAATAACTGTGTAAAATTTTGATGGGATTTCTAGGAGAATAATCATTGATTTATAACATTATTCTAGTGGGAATGATTCAATTTTTCTGATCAGAGACTTAATAATGAAATAAGATCATTTCCTCCCTATCTAGGATACTACATAGGTTGATTTTCTTTGATAGTTGTACATCATAGTGGTTATAAGAATTATGGGGTTACATCTATGATTGTTTTGGATATGTGTCATCTCGTACATCTAGTTTTTAAAAATTTTTAAAGATAAGATGGGTTCCTTATTGAAATGAAAAATGAAAAATTATCATTGTATGGATGGATAGACTATGTAAGCTATATTGGTTCTTGAAGATATTATTAGAGAATATGGACATGATTTTTGAGGTCCCTAGGAATATAATATTACTTGGATCATTTGTTATTAAAAAATAGTTTTCCATCTTCAATTAAGATACATCCATTTGAATAACGGTATGTTAATCTACGTTGATCTCCATTTTTCTCAGAAGAGTTGAGAGAAAATTCCATGGTTAGGTGGATGCTTGTTTAGTATATTATATAAATGGGGATGTTGATCTAGAAGAGATTGTTCATTTCCTAGAGTCATTTTATATACAATGAAAACTTTCATCATGTGCAGCATGTGTGTGAGTTCGGTGATTTATTCATTCTCATTATTTCTCAACACTTGGAACAATATTTGTTAGGTATATATGGTATGTTGGAACTATTTTTTGTTAGAACATTTGAGGACATAATGAGAATTGTAATGGAGGAATATTTATTATACATACTATATTTCTTTACATTGATACATGTTGATTTTACTATTTCCCAATTCTTGAGATATGATCTAAACCCTTATCATTGGATTGAATGGGGAGATATTTATCTTGATCATAACACCACTATGGTTTAGAAATTGGTCATGATTATGGATCCCTAGAATAATGCAATGTTTAATAAATTAATTAACATGAACATTTTACTATGGAAGTGTAGATGATGTATCAACCAATCATTGGAATTAGAATCATTGTTAAAGACGTATTGGCCTTTTATTTTTGCATTTTTAGAAAAATGAGACCATTATACAGACATAAGTATTTCATAGTGCGGAGATTTTTTATAGCCTCCAGGTTTTTTGCCACCTCGTTCACAATTTTAAGTTATAATAAATTTTTTTCTGAGTTTTTTGGATGTATCAATGTATTCTACATAGATCTATTCCATGGATATGAGTGGCTTTCCCATTGATTTTTTCGTTATGGCTTGGAATGCATGAAGATATTGTGATGTTTGGGATGTTGTAATTATCGGGCCATTGATAATTTCATAACTAATTATCCATAGATAATGGATTGTTTCGATGGCACTTTTTTAGGTTGACCTCTGTGGCGTTAAGGTAGAGGATATGATTTAGAGTTCCATGGGGGTGCATTTTATGGTTTTTCAATTTTTTGGGGTAGCTTCAATGTGATGAATCAGTTGTGTCATGTCCTTGAATAGGGAGAATAAAATATATATGGGGATTTCACTGTGGTTTATAGAATGCATTTATATCAATGGTCGTTTTTGAAATGAACAATGGGTTTCACCATAATATTAGTTTGAAAATAATGATTTGAGCAAGCATAGCAGTTATACATCGTGTCCTTGTGGTTCTTGAGTGTGTTGATAAGGGCAACATTGTGACATCATATTTTTGTGATAGGGTATAAAACCAAAATCCCTCCAAATTAAACCATTATATTAGTTTTTCATTCAAATATAGGGCATCCTATGTTAATTATAAAGGGGTCATTCAAAACCATTGGATAAACATTCATCCAGATGCCGTGGGAGAAAACTTATTTATGGTTCCCCTCCATTTCAGATGTAGGTGCCTCTATAAAAAAATTATAACTACAAAAATTCTATATTTTTATTCAATTTAATTCTGGACTATTTAATAAAAATAATGTATTTCATATCATTTAGTTTTTGTCATTGGATTCATGTTTTTAATATTTTTTGGCATTACTAATGGATTTTTTCACTATGTAGTTGATGAAATTTCGTAAAAGTAGTTTTCAAGATGAAATTGATTTTGTAGAACAATATCTATAATGATTCTATATGATCCTTTACAAAGGGTGACCATGTTTTTGAAATGGTTTTTGGAAACCATAGCACATTGGGATCCAATGATGAATCAGTAATTGGCCTTGTCAATTAAGTGTTGGTAATTACTCTAGAGGCTTCTTCATATCGATATTCTTTTATAGGACTCAATATTAGTTGGATTCATCTGATTCCTTGATTAGTGTTTCCTATTATACTTGAGTATGTATTCCCTTATGATTGTGAAAACATTGATGGATTTTCGATCAGTTCTTAGACTTTAAAATGATGTTTTTTCCATATTGGTTTCTCAAAATTTTATTATAGGGATAATGGATTGATATTATTTAAATAAAATAATTAATAATATCATATGTTTTACATATTCATAATTTATGTTAACATTACGTGAATTTAAAAAAAACTAAAGGATATTTTTCAAATTTATATATTTTAAAAATCATTAAAAACTTTATAAAATTTAAAAAAAGGTATAAAATTTTCATGATATTATAAATTCAAGGGATTCATTTGTGAAATCCTTCATCAGTTCATTCTTCAAACCTAATTTTGAATTTTATTTCATTTTCATATATGGTTTTGTATTACATTGGTAAAGGGAGTAGAACCATATAGTTCACCATATTCTAATAGTTTTCTTATCCTTAAATGTGAAATGATTTAATGGTGATAATGGTTAGATGAGGACTCATCTTATGGCCTATCTTATTTACATTTGGGTATACAATTTTTCGATTGGACATGGTATGTCTCAAAGTTATGTACTCCTCTTCATAATTTTACTATTTTTGTTCTTTGATTATACATGAGGATCATATTCTATCGTTTCATCCCATCTTATGGATGAAAATATCATGTAACGTGTCATTTTACACCCAGGTTGGTACATATGGATGGCCTACTAAGGTGAAATGTCTTTTCAACATGGGAAAGTTTGTTACAATAATTCCATATAACATGTCATAAATGTACATTAATTTTATTGTGAAAAAATGATGAATATCTATGATCTCCTATCCCATATAAAATCTATAGAACACCAAGAATGTTGTTCCAAAAACATGTACAAAAACAACAATGGAACCCAATCATAATGAAAGACACCAACTACCATATAATGGATATAATGAATTGGATTGAACAAGACCCATCTAAGAATATATTAAATTAATAGAATTATAAGAATCTACTGTTCACCCAGATTGATATATAAGGGGTGGGGGTTTGATCCATTCCAAATGGGCACTAAAGGGCTTTAAAAGAATCCCTCATCATACTAGATTTTGAGATATAAAGTTGGAAAAAAGATGTTTCATTGGGGATATGGAATTAATAGGAATTGTGGATTTTATGTATCCACTGTGTAGAAACCTACACCATTGAAAATGAATAATTCAAAATTAAAAGTCTGTGGCTCGAGGCCAAAAACCATGTCATTGATAGCCAACATAATGTAGCATCATTGTAACACATCACATACCATGGCACATATAGTCTTATTAATAAAAATACCATGGAAAAATGTAACCAAATATATTTAAAGGCCCACTCTCCAAGAAGGAGGATAGTCCACAACCAACACTCTATGCTACATGTGTGCATAATTTTGTTGAACAAGCAAAAATACTCCTTGAGTTACTATTCCATAAACGATAAACTTAGGAAGAATTACTAATAAAGACTCTACATAAATTTCAAACATTTTATAATACCCATTACTTCCATCCTCATGATTCTATGTCTCATTAAGACCAGCAATTATATAGTGCTTACCCACCATAATACAGTTCAATTCTAAATGACAAACAATCCAATACTGCAGAAATTCAGCCACAATAGATAAACTTCTCCCTTTATACCATTAATCACTACCATTTACATCCAAAATAACAAAATAATGGTTAATAAGATATGTTCCCTTACATGAGATTCCTATTATACTATACAATACCTATAAAATTTAACAACAAATTGGAAACTAATAGTGTTTATGATTTTGTGAAAAACCATTAGAAACATAAACCCATAACAAAAGGGAATATTCAATGTGATTTTATTCCTAATTATCTATCATAACAAAGTCACCACATTTACATTTTTTTGGATAGCCAATGAAAAAAATTATCATTCAAATAAATTTTTACAAATTATAAACAGAAGTTTGTTAAATAAAGAATTATGAAGGGTTCATTGAAAATATCAAGTTATGTGGTATTTAGAAATATATCTAAATTAATAATATTTTTAGAAAATATATCAATATAAAAAATAAAATAACAATATTTGAAAATAAATTATTAATAATAATAAATAATAATAAAAACATAATATTATTACATTACAACACAAATAATATGTTTATTTGAATAAAATAAAAAATATTCCTCAATATATTATTTCTTCAACAAGTATCGGGTTCCTGAGGATCGCTCAAATAATTCTGTGGAGGAAACTCAATATCAATTACACACTAATGTCTTCACAAATACTCCAATTTCCTCTTATATCTCTATCACTAATCCTCATGCTCCTCTTCACCCCATCTCTCATTGTATCCCCTATATCTCCCCATCATGAGATCTCACCCTCTCCTCGTACATTGAAATCAATAAATATGACTATCCTTGATCTCACGTTGATATAACCTATGACATCAAAAATGTACCCTAACAAATCAATGGTGTCATACATGGACCAATAGAGGTCAACCGCCCTTTCATGAACCCATGAAATCCCTCTCATCAAATCTTAACACACTAGTCAAATAAGATTCACACTTATCATGAATCCCATGTGATTTTGATGTATTAATATCATAAATTTCCTTCAAATATATTTAAAATATTAATGAAAATAGTATTAATATTATTATAATTAAAAAAAATAATAATCACCAAAATATGGAAATATCAGTCTTCTACAAGTTGTCCTATATGGGGATTAGTATATATCCTATTATAAATATTAAAGCCTATAATAGAGTAGCTATAATATTCCTACATAATATAATAACTATTTAAAATTGAATTAATTTATTCATTAGTAAATAATATTACATTCCCTTTTTGTCAATGTATAAATTTTTTTTACTTCCATCCCTAGGTGTGAGCTTCTGTCTCCAAGATATTTGACATCCAAATTCTAAACACCTCCAAAAATTCTCGCCTAGACAATTGGATCACATTCCATCTCTTACATGAGCAGAGATATTCTCTAGTTGATGGGAGACACAATAATGGTCAAAAACAATAGTTGAATATCTAGATAAATATTAATAATGTTGTGTAAGAACTGATCAAAATGTTAACATGTATCAAACTCTCTCATGCCACATGAATAAGAGACATCAAACTATAATCAATCAAAGACCACAAATTATACAATATTATTAATAAAAATTTTTAGGGTTTGAACATATGCTGGAGAGAGATAATTGGAACGTGACCTCATGACACTAATGGATTAAAATATAATTTCATTGAATCACACCATCATAGCATACAACTAAATTAAAAAAACCATGAAAATAAAAAAAAAGAATATTATAACCAAAATTATCTAAAAAATAATATATATATATATATATTATTCATTTGATCATAAATACATAATTGTGGATAAGAATAATGTGTCGGGAATCTATCCAAAATAGGTTCTACAATAATCATTTAAGAAATACCATAACCATTCAAATACGCACAATGTCATGTAGATCAGATGAATCTTTCTCATTAGTATGTAGTCTGGCATCAACTTGAGAATGATATAAAACATCATAAGCATCTCTATAAATCTAAAACAAATTATATTTCTTGTAATCAAATTATAATACATATATCCGATATAAATAACTAATAATTAACATAATATAATGACATTAAATATAAATAATGTTTAATAAATATATAAATTTCAAAAATATAATAAATATCAGAATATAATACATACCTATAAATGAATACCATTTGAAAATAATTTTCGTTTTATCTTTTATTATGTATATATAATATGAAAATTTAATAAATTCTAGGATGAATAAAATATTCTTACATGTAAATTTTTTTTAATTTATATTATAAAATATAAAAATCTAATAATAACTAGAATCAGTGGTGTAAAAAATAAATGATCTAGTTCATCCATATAAATAAATAAAAAATACATGTAAATATTTATTAATAAATCTATCAAATATCAAAATACAGAAATATATATGAATATAATTCATACATCATCGTCATATTCTTATTCTTCATCGAGGAATATGCATTCATCCTCATCTTCAAAATTTTGAAATTCTATATGACTTTCAGATTCATCATAGCTTATCACATCATTAACATTATCAATATCTTCAAACCATAACTGGGGAATTTCATAATCCTTATATATATCATAATGGGTAAGTTATATATTTTGAGGTGTTCCTTGAAAATTCTCGATATTGTTAACTTCTAGTAAAAAAATTTCATTTTCAATAATCTGATTGTCATGTGATTCCATTCTTATTACAATCAATCATCCATTCAAATATTGTGAAATGTCCAAGTAAGTTACAAAATAAACATAATGTTTTTAATGTTCCATCAAAAATTGATAATTTGAAAAAAAAAGACTAATATATTTAACATCTACATATCATTGTTTTAGATGAAATTTGAACCCTCAATCAATATCAAACCAATGGAATTTAATTATTATTACACAATTAGATCCCAAATAACAAAACTCAATTATTTATTCAAGAATTCCAAGAATGTAAACTTCACTCTCTTTGGGATGATATCATTTAAAAAAAGTCACCACTATACAGCGATTTCATTAATTGATCATAAATGCATGCATGAAATTAAAATTTATTAACCACATACTCATTATAATATTTTATCAATTTATATGGAGGGTACCTGAGAACCAAAAATTGAAAATATATTTTATTTTTATGCTATGTTTAATGAAAAAAATTAAAATCTATAAACACATATATCACTAAAAAGTTGATCTAATGCTTCAATGAAATCAATAAAACATACTAGTAATTGAATCCAAAACACAACAATTAATCGTTGATATTAATATAGAGAATTAGATGTAATTTTTGAATTTTATTTATATGTTCATCATAGAATATACAAAAAATAATAATTTTATTTATTATAAATAAAATTAATCAATAATTAAAATTAGTACACACTGCCCAAATCATGTCATTTCTTCACAATTTTTTGGATCATATATATGGGCTCTATTCAGCTATTTATTTGAAATCCATCTATCAATATGACTACCTAAACTATTCTCTAGAAAATTGAAAACTAACAAATTATATTTTGTTACATCCTCAAAATTATTCTTGTTCTGAACGATACTTTTAAATTTTTAGGGATATTATGATTTAAAATAATATGGTCATAAATTTGAAATTTCCACCTATAAGTGTATTTTATTTGATTGACCCATTGACATATGACTTATTATATAATTTTTTCATTAATTTTTTCATAAATATATCAAAATGTTTAATCTATAAAAATTTTACTAGCCCTCTATATTTATATTCAAATGGAAAAAGAAATATCAAATTATCCATTGAGTCCAATAAACATTGACAGAATATATCCTCCAATATATATAAAATTATAACAACATCATTTTATAGAATAATCAATTCATTATAATATTATGTTCATAAAAAATATCTTATAAGATATATGTTTTTTTGTTCAAAATGTCCCATATTAATTAATTTGACTACCGTATATGACCAACATACAGGAACCATTTAATTATGAAATGGAATTAATGAATTTTTAAACCCAAAATATGACAATTTCTAACACAAGGAGAAAAATTAGAAGCATAGCCATCAGGTAAACTAAAATCAGGAATCCATTTAAATAATAATAAGTCACATCCTTAATAATTTTCTTACAATTATATTTTGTTCATTTAAATGTGTGATCATTCTTCATTAATTAATCAATTTTCAGGACAAATTCATTTTTTGGAAGTATCTAAATAAGAATTAACATTATATTTGGTCTTACCAGGTGTTTCCAACCTAGTATAATATATGTTGTCAAAACAATTATTCTAAATACTCATTAAATCTTGCATGCGATGAACAAATAAATCAGACAAATATGAAATGTCCAAAAAATAATCTTATTTATAAAATTATGATCTACCCTAAAAATATTTATTGTCTATTCAAAAAAACAGGTGGTAACCGATATATAATACTTTTTGATTTAATAACATATATCACTTCTTAAGGATCATATATACCAATTATACTTTAATATTTTTTAGGATACCTTGAAAATAGTGATCCATATGATGAAATCTCCAATTATAGTTAATATAACTAGTCTCTCACACAGTACTAATAATAAATGTATTTTTCTCATCCATGTTTTAGGGGTTTATTTTAGACAATGTGTACTAAATCATTGTAATATTTGATTCTCTATAATTTCACTAGTCAACAACATTAACACAATAATCAATGTAAAATTTTTATTTTCAACTATCTAGAATGTAGTTACAAAATTGTTCCATTATGAATACTTTTTACCATTTAGTTTATTATAATTAAAATTGAAATGACTCTTCGAATGTCCTAGAATTACCAGAGCAATATATATATATATACATATATTTCCTTCAACAACATCTAAGGTGGTATGTTTTATGGATTAATGAAATGAATCCAACCTGAATGTTGATTCCCGTAAGATCTAAATGGACAATAATCATCAGTGGATACATCCATATTTTTGTTATGCAGTTCTGTGGAAAAAGGAGGTATCTAATCAATGTGTTTCCATGATTCTCTATTACAGGGAAGATATAAGATTTTGTGGGAGGGAAAAAATTATTTATTCAATGTAATCAAAGCATCCATTTCAATTGAATTAATCAAACAAAATATATAAGGTTTAATTAGAAACTAAATCAATTGATTGAAAGTAAATAAAGACAATCCTTGAGGATCCTATTTGTAGATTTATTCACTACAAGTTAGAAAATTTTCTAAGGATTCATAATATAAATAATATTAAGTGTAGGCATTAGAAGACATACATATCTTCAGATAACTAAAAACCATATTATCGGTCATCCATTCACTTTAATAGAAACATGTAGGTAATTTCTATCAATTAGGAAAAATGATTTTACAAAAGATAAAATTTCATTGGACAACCTATTTTAAATTTCTAAATTATAATTCAAAAGATTTAAATTTTCAGCAGATTGTTGTGTTCTCATTAGAAATATATTATATAAGGCCTCATCTGTAGATTTAAAAAAATTATAACATTGGGATGGTTCAAATTTACGATTTAGAAAATCATTATAATTTTATATTTCACAAAATGATGTCAAAAAAACCATTGGAACATTTTTCTTAAATAATGCATTTGAGACCATAAAAGTTATATTTTCTTCAAAATTTTATTGACCATGTTGATACTAAAAGTCTAATATTTCCAAAATAAAATGTAGTAAATAAATTTCATCATTCAAAAATGTTCCATATATCTAATGATCCCAAATCATACAAGTTCATTTTTCTTTTAATTTGTAAAAAATTATGACATTAATAACGTAACTGATAAAAAAATTTTTATGCACTCAATGTGTATCGAATTTATAATAGACCCATTGATTTTTTTGAAGATTTATCCAATCATGATCATATAATAGAAATTGATTTTTAATTTTCGTGTCTACAATTATATGTAAAAAAATTGGAATAATTATTTCCCATTGTGACTAAATTTTTCTTTATATTGTATTTATTTCTAATTAGTATTTCATATATACTATTTATACAATTTATTACCAATTTTCAAATTATTATAATATTTTCATATAATTGATAATATTTACTAACTAATAATATCATTTACTAAATATTACAAATATTAATCAATAATTCATTAATATTAAAAAAAATTAATTATTTTAATTATTATTAAATATAAAGAAATTAATTAGAGTTTATAATAGCTATTATTTTTTTGCGTTTTTCACAAGGCTTGATAAAAATTGTTATAATAATAATTATTTTTTATTTTTTCTAATTGACAATATTGTTTATTAGTTAATACTTATTATTTATTAATTTTAATTATATTTTTAATAAATATTACAAATATATAATAATTACGAGTATTTATTATGTCTTATTTCACAATTCATTAAATCTAATAATAATTTCTCAAATTATCAATGTATTAAAAATAATTTTTTTATAGTAAAATTTATTTTTTATTTATAATATTAATTAAATTAATTATAAATACTATAAATTATTTAATTTTTATTTTTAATTATTTAAATTTTTATATTAAATTTAACAATTACAAGCTATTTGGAATTTTATAAAAAGTTTGTAATTTATATATTTTAATAGAAATTTACAAAAACAAATTTAATAATTATTATTTACATTATTAATAAATATTATATATTGTTAATTGTTATTGTTTTTTATTAAAACAAATTAATATTTTTTAATGAGAATCAATCTTATAAATAACTTTTTTGAAAACATTCAATATGTTGATATTCAAATCATTTTTATGAAACAACAATTTAATATTTATTTTGTTTTTTATATATATAGATATTTGTATAATTTATTAATAAAATTTATTTATATATAAATCATTTTTATAATGGTTATTGATCAAATATACATATCAAATCTATATACATACATACATACGTGCATACACACATGAACACACACACACACACACACACACACACACACACACATATATATATATATCAAACACCATACATGTCTTTAAATGTTTATATATATATATGTTAACATGAAAATATATAAAAATATATTTATTACAATGTTTCTTTAACAAATTATACTTTATTTATTTTTCCTAAAAAAATGGAAAATGAATATATTGATATAAGCACAGACATATATATATATATCAACAATAATACTTTTTTTTCATTTATATATGTATAATCACATGTTAATATACATATAAATCTATATATATTAATAACTCTACACATTGTTTTAATTTATATATATAATAAATTATATATTTTTATTATAAATTTATATATATATATAAATGGTAAAATCTATATATACATCGATATATTTATACATTACCGATTTACACATTTAATATAAATACATCAAATATATTCTCACACTTTTTTAAAGAAAATATTCCAATTAAATATATATATGTTAACATAGAAACTAACAAAAAAAAAATATATTTATACCAAAAATCATAAAAGTTATTCTAACACATATATATATATATTCACATGTTAATATATATATATATACAAATATCTAAGTTATTTAAAAACTATATTCACATGAAATTGAAAATTTTAAAATGAATCATAATACAATAATCATACATGGATTAATAGCACCACCACACTGAAATAATTATCATAATTCATAAAATATCATTTCAACATTTTCAAGCTATAAATTAGACCCATTATATAGATTTACATAGACTATATCAATAACATATGTCCACGAATAATTTTAATAGTAATCATATTTTTAATGATAACATAAAGTAACATACATTATTTTCCTAAAATATGTAATAGAACGTCTATTAAATCATAAGATTAAACAATGAGGAATATAAATTCAATAATTTTTAATAAATCCAGTAGAACCTATTGATACCCATGTATGGAATAATATATTTATAGTAACCCTTAATACATAATAAACAAAACAAAAATAGGGTGATTCCCATTATAGAGGGTATTCAAAAAAAATTAATCAACGATTATAAAAACAATTTGAAATATAATTGAATATACGAAAAGATGACTATGTAAGTATATGATTCAATTTTTTTTTAATGAAATGACAACAATGGATGACTTTACATGGTCCCATCCTTCTTGGTATCATAGTGTGCTATTTGTGTGGGAGTGTTGTGGAGGTGGGGAACAAAGGTCTCACATGCTATTAATTTATTATTAATAATGATAGGTTTTTAGAAACGAAATTTATTCAATCACTGAAAGGAATTTTCCAAAAATAATCTACAGGAATAAATACCTAGCAAAAAAGGTTCATGTGGGATGTATAATAGAGATGGTTATGAAAAATAACCACTATTATCCCATCCCAAATATGATTTACATGGGATGGTGCACAATAATTGAAAAGATATTTATTATGGAGCCTATTTTCCATAAAAAATATTCCGTATTTGTGGTGTAAAAGTAATTATATCAAAATACCACTTTTTGGGGTAGTTTCAATATGGATAATCCCCTTTGAAAATACTATTTTTCTATTAGTGGGAGAGAATGAATGATAAAGTGGTCAATTTAATTATCAACACATGTTATACATAACAAGAATAAATCCACTAAATTATCTAACAAACCTTAGTCAGAGGAAATAAATGAAGTAATATGCATCCCCAACAACCATGAAATAAACAAACTCGAAGGGAATATATATCTTAGACAATAGTATGTCGTCAAATGAGATTTAAATATGAGGAAACCATCACACAACCTGATTGAGTTCATCACCAAAAATAACATTCAGTACAATATAATAGATAAAAAAATATTGAATATGATAATGGATCACATATATGGAGAACATTAATTGGTACTCTCATTCACACCACCGCGTATACAGAAGTCACAAACCAAAAGAACAAAAAACTATCACGAACCAGATCTGGTCTCTATCAAAACCGGAACCTGACACAGCCAATTGCAAAGCCCGTAGGGCATTCACGATTCCTACAGGCTGAAATAAGTTCATGGGTATCACAAATAGAAATTGGGAATGATTTACCATTGTTTATAAACACAAAACAATAAAAAATCCAAAATAAAAAATCAGTATTTTTTAAAACAAACCATCTTTTAAAAAAAATCTGAATTGAATTAAATAATTTAAAAAATTATCAAAGGCAATAAAAAATGAATAAAACCCAAAATGTACCGCCACAGAACCTCCTCCTGGGAAGGTGTACCGCCTCAATCCATCTCCATGAAACTATACCAATAAGTATTTTTAGGACTTGACATTTCAATTATGGGTAGTGTGCCTGGCCAGCACACCTCATGACAGGATTCAATTTGCAAGGGGAGTTCGGGATTTATCTAAGTCCTTTGGTTTTCTTGGTTTTATGGTGATAAGGGGATATGAAAGTATAGTTGGGTTAAAGGTCTCAGTGAGATTGTAGGGACTAAAAAGCCATGTGGAGTCGATGATATTTCCCTATAATTATCTTTGTGATATTGATGTGATTGTAATATGTATGCCAACCATATGTCCAACTCACCCACTGAATCTAGCTTCCTCTCGAATTGTCTTATGTATCTCAATGATCGAATAATGAAACATGGTCTAAAAAAATACCTGATGTATGAAATGTGAACATGGAACAATTTTTCAGTAAAGTTGAAGTGGCTTGATTTCTAAAATAGTAGAAATGAATTTTCAGATTTTTTTTGAAATGGAGAATGGAGTTTTTAAATAGATTTTAAAAGAAATAAATGTTGTTGAATTTGGTTTTGAAAATGGCTTTCCAATATTGTTTTCTAAATTATTGAAAGGTGTTTTAAGGTAATGTAATTTTTTGGAGTTCATGTGTGGTGTTTGGAAAAGGATTATTATTTGGTAACTAGAGATAATTTGAAATATTTTATAAAACATTGGAATCTTGTTTTGAATGAGAAGATATTAGTTCCCATTTAAATAGTTTTATATGAAATGGAGTTTGTCATGAAATTATATGTGTTTTGAAATGGGATGAAATGTTTTGATATTAAGGTAAAATAATTGGATTTTAGTTTTCAATGAATGATTGGTGATATTTTTAAAAGTTTTATGAATCATTGGAACTCTATTTTAAACAGAAGAGATGAGTTGTTCAAAGGAATAGATGTTGAAGAAATGGAGTATTCATAATACCAGGAGTGTTTTGAAATGGGATGAGATGTTTTGAAAATAATGTGTATGACATAAAAGAGTGTTCTTATCTGAATTACTGGGCCTTTCAAAAAAAAGTTTGTAATATGTAAATTGGGATTTTGATTCCGTGGTTAGTGATCGGGTGAAAAAAGAATGTATAGGTTGACTATTTTGGTTTTTAAAAGTGGAAATAATTTTTGTTTTAACCTTTGTTATATCCATAGGAGACCACATGAATGGGGTTACATGGGATTATGGATTATTAATGGCATTCTTTGATGAGTTCTAGGATGGATATGAGGACGGTTCTTAGTGTGGCTCAGAAACATGCATGTGTGAGGCCGATGGGGTACCATTGATGTATATGCGAACTGCTGAATCATTTATTTTCATAGAGTTGATTTTAATGGAAAAAAAGTTTTCTTGATGACTTGTTTGGGATGGTGTTTCTTATGCATTTTTGAAAATGTTGTCATTTGGGAATTTTTCGAGTCCAAAACCCCCTCTTTTTTAACAGGTTTTTGGGTTTGTGTTCAGTCTGTAAGCTAGGTTGAAGGTAAGGTTACTAGTGTATTCATTGAAATTTTTTGGAAGCCTTTATAGTGGTTCCCCTCATATGTTCTGTTCTAGTTTGTCGAACGTTTTGAGCAATGGAACAACTGGGTTGGGTCCTTGGATTCTCTCATTTGATCAGGTATGCCCCACTAAGAGGTAATCCATGATAGAAGTGCAGCCCATATTATTTCACCATTGGAAAATCATCCAGTTTATCAACATATGGAATTTATTCTCATGTTTTGGATATTTTTTATAACCCCTTAACCATTCCATTTTTTGGGGATCCTCTAGTGGTGGGTGACTGGTCGTTGATGATTGAAAGAGACCTTGAATTCTTATGTTACCTGATTCATCAATGGAAAATGTAGTCTAGGGTTGACTGTCTGGATGGTGTTTAAGAGGTATTCTAGGTCATTCATATTCTCTTTATTGAAGGGGTTAATTTTAAAGAATCAAAATTGGAAATATGGTCATGTGAGGATGTTTGGGCCACTCTCTAGAATTCTGTGATGTTTGGGGACATTGTATAAGGTCCCCCTCCAGGTATTGTCTACATTAGTCGGAAGGGTCATGTTCAGTGATTCCTTGTAATGTTGTGTGCTCATTTGGCTGTAATGGTGAAGGTTTTGAAATCATATAAGAGTCTATATTATGTAGGAAGTGTGTCTCCCATTAGAAAATATAGACATCCTATATTTATAGGAAGGATTTTCTATATATCATTTCAACTTTCTATTTCTCTTCTGAAGAAAAAAGGGGTGATATGTGCTCAAAATCAAAGGGCTTGTTTTAGTGAAATTTTAGGTTAGGGTAAGGTGAGTTTTGAATTTTTTATGTATTGGAGAACCCATATGGGATCAGGGTATAGTTTTCATGGAACTAAAATGATAAATTCTGTTCATGGGGTTTCCAAATACTAACTGTGAGGTCCAATATGCTTCAATCATTTCAGCTATAACCATATTACCCAGAGTGAAGCTCGTGCATAGTCAAGGGAAATCCCAGGGTCATTAAATCCCCGGTAGAAATTCCTATACTCATTATTAAATATGGTAATACTTTAAATTGATGATGTCATCATATTTCTTTTGTCATTTCTGTTTTATGGAAAGAGGTGGGAGGTCCCCGTGTCTATGTTATCTCCCTATGTCATTACTTCCCCCGTTAATTTCCAATCAGTTTTTGGAGAAAGGTCTGAGATTTAGATAGAGAGGTTGAGTGCATGGTTAGTTGTGACTAGGACCTACAAAACCATGCAAATTGAAGGAACCCCATAGTTAGCACATAGATTCCCAAACCCCGCAGACTGGCCATATTGTTGTTGCAACTCATTATATTTTGGGATCGTTTTTTGCCAGCCCATGCTGGCCAGTAAAGAAGGAAATTTATTGTGGTGGGGAGGCCCACTATAAGTATTATATATGTTCTTTTGGAATTTTCAAAGGGATTTCTACCCCTTTTTCCAGGGATTCCATTCAGGCCTCCCCAAGTTAGTTTCATGATTCTGTCTTGGGTAAAATTTAGGTTGTCTCTTATAGTGGGGAGACCATATATATCCCCTTGTACTAGTAACATAGTTTTATCCATTTTCTTGGCTTGGAGATATGTAGTATCATTTGGGTCTACATAACTACCAACATTTTTCTTGGGTACACATTGGGATTTTTGAGCTCCCAATAGTTTTTTTCAGGTAAGGTAAGTGTAACCTTGTTCGATGTTTTTGTTCATTTGGGTAAATTGCTTGAGTATTGTTTGGATAATGTTTGAGGAGTTTTATTTTGGGATAAACTTTTAATATCATTTATTAGATCATATAGTGGTGTATATTATGGTTTGTGAGAGTATTCTTTTATTAATTAATCATTAGAGGTGTTTTGGCCTTTGGGGGGTGGGCGAAACATGGAAAGGGATCCCATTTATGTCTTTTAGTTGGGTTTGGTTTTTTTTATTTTGGCCATGATGTGGATTTCCGAGGGTGAATTTTTTTTTGTATAGGAGCATTCTCACATACATGAATTTTATTGAAGTCATTTTTCATTTATTTTATATTTTTTTCTTTTTTGTGGGGATTTCCCATAAATTTTTAGAGGAAAGGGTGATTTTACATGATTTGGTTCAAACCATGATCCCAATTATAGATTTTAAAACCATTTTCATTATTTTATAAATAATTAATTTTTCAAAATTTTACACCCATTACACTTACCAATTGGCATCTCCTAGTATATTAAAACCTCTCTATCAATTTGGACCTCATAGAAATCCATAATCATGATGGATTTGTATTATTTATTAATGTATTGGGCCATCCCGAAAGCACATTTCCTACATTAAATGTTTTATTATGTTTTAATATATCTTTCAATGTTTATTGTTTTTCAGTGATTCTAACTCTCACACAAGAAAACATACCCAAGGCTCACCCCATGTTTTCCTCCCCCTCTTTTGAGCTCATATTCAACACGAATATGGGTAAACTTCTCTAAATTTCTCAAATAGTTCATATTTGAAGAGGTAATTTTTTTTTCCTAAATTATTAAATTTTTTCTCTTTTCCCCCATAGCAATTACTACATGAACTTATCAGAATTGTTTGTACATCACTAACATTTTTGGATGTTTTTAAATTAATCTAAAGTTGTATTTTGGCCATTCTATTCAAGAAATATTCAAAAAAGTGTTTCTCTCATCATTTAATTTCCACTCTATAGGGTTTCCTCCCACTTTCATGATGTTATAAAATTTCCATAAGTTATGGATCATACCTAGGGATTTATTTGGTGTCCTTGTGGTCATATATTGGGGTTTTAGAATGTTTTTAACTTCATATTTGTGCAGTGATGGTGTAGTGGATGTTTTTCCCAATGAATTGGTGTTTTGAAAAAAAATCTAGGTGGTTCCATGGGTATGAATCCTAATATCAGTTCACATTGCTTCATTCATATTTTTATCATTCTCTAATTAAATTATGTATGGTGATGGAACCATTTTTTATAGTTCTTATTATGACATTAGTTTCAATGCTGCATTTTTATTGGAAAATGTGTGTTTTCCATGTGTATATTTGGTTGTATCATTTGAGGTAATTTAGTAACATTTGAAAGAGGTTTATTAAATTTTTTAGGGTGTAAAAATATTTTTTTAATTAATATTGGGGTGATTTTTTCCTTAAAACATGGTTTTGAGATTGGTATTTTCTATAAAACATTTCTATTTCCCTAGGGATTATTTTATGAAAATTGTATGTGATTTATTGAGTTAAAAAAGAAGTAAAAGGATGTAAATGAACTATTTTAGAGAGTGTGTTCACATAAGGGGGGGGGGGGTTACTAGCACAATGGTTATTTATGATGTCAAACAATTTTTAAATATATGATAAATTTTTGAAATAATTTATGAAATTGCAAGAATTACACGAAACACATTTGTGGGATATTTTCTGTGTTTGTATGATATATAAAATGAATATTTTACTGAAAGGAGTGTTATGTGGCATATTTGTGTGATGTTTGGTGTGTGTTTGTGACATATAACTAGTATTTTCATGTGAAAATTGAATTTCATCGAATGTGGAACTTTTTGGTTCTCAAAAGGCAATCCCCGTGCATTGAGGTGGGTGGACGTGTACTACTATGCTAGAGTTCCTGTTGTGTTTGGACCTAGTTTTATGTATCATGTTTTCTGATGAAAATACTAAATAAACTATGATGATGATGATGATGATGATGATGATGATGATGATGTTTATGGATGACTAGGTTATTGGTATAATCCCAACTAGTTTACCATGTGCACGAGAACATATATTTTTATGGTTATATTCCCCAAGATATGAGGTACCTGGGACCCACAACGAGGTTGTTCTTTGGAGTTATTTCATGTTACTAGTAGTAATTAGATACTTTATTCTTGATGTCATCATGTTGTGTGTTTGGCTGGAACATTCTTTAGCTTTGGTATTCTATTTAAATGCGTTGATTCATTAAAGTAGTCTACCTGAAAACTATTTTTATTTAAAGTGGCATCTTTATAAAATACATAATAACATTTCATGTTTATGAAAAATAGGAAGATTTTCATCTTTGATTTTTTATCAAATGGAATATTTTAGTTTTGGAATCCCACTAGTATTTTTATCACACAATACTTACACCCATTGGTGTCAGTAGGCCTGGCTATTTTGTCGTAGGTTTGGGTAATTGTTTTTGTTCAAGTGGTTCGGGTTTCTAGAGGCCCTTCTTGGTGAAATGACATGGATATAGCTTGAGGGAGGTTCCCCATTCCATGAGGAGGATCATGGGCTATCCATTTTGGGTTTTTTAATTTGTTATAGTCTTGGATAATTGTTTTAAATTATGTTATTATGTTTTAATTTTTTTTAAAGATGTCTTGTTTATAAAAATACAAAGGTCTTATATTGGTTATAGTTGTTGTTTTATGCTTATAAAATTGGGTAAATAATTCCCAAATCCATTTTGTGATACTCAGGAACTTGTACCAGTACGTGGGGATCAGGAAAACCCATCAGGGAATTCCTTATGCGGGGTCAGGTGCTAGTTTTGATGGAAACCATATATTATTTATGAAAAAAGTACAAGAAAAAAAATACAACTGATGTTCTAGGATTTATATAGGATACTCTTTGAAGGGTTTTTCCTGACCAACATCACTATCTCTACAATCAATGACATAGATATTCTCATTATTATATGGGTGTGGTTGTAACACTGGAAAGAATTCATCTGTTCAACATATCAATGGGTGAAGTTTATTTTCAAATTCCACATCTCCAAGTGAGGGAAAATCACACAATTTCTCAATAAACTAGGTAAAAATCATACAACCCTGAGAAAACATTCACATCCATGGAATGGAATCACCTATAAAAAAATTCATCAAAGATTTACTATACTGGTGTCCTTATATAATCAAAATATGATTTCTGAGGATTCAGTGTTTCATTCATCCATTCTCGAATCTCATGTACCATCAATATGGTGTTCAATACATGTTCTATCCTAATATTTTCTGACACTCTGACCCATGTCTAGATAATTTTTGAATAGAAAGGATGTCTAGAGAAATATTTAAATGGATTTATATCAATGGTGAACTAAAACTATTTTTTATGAGAACTAAACAAATGGAAGGTAGTTCACCCACAAACCTCTAAAATTTCGGACAAAATAATGACGTATCACTTTCAGAGTCTATATAGTACGATCATGATGGCCATGATTATGTTCATGAAAAGTGTTAAAATGACATATTTAGAGAAAAAATAGTGATGAATACCACACAAAACCATATTGGTTAAATAGGAGAAATAATAAAGGTGATCATCCTCGAGAGACAGTGGAGCCCCACCAGATCCTCTTGGTACTTACATGAAAAAAAATTCACTAATACAAACCCACAGAACATTGTGAAGTTGGAATATTTCATAAAAATTTCTTACCACCACTATTATATAATTAAATTATACCTAACATCATGTAAAACTGTTAACGAAGTCTATATATATTTCCTCCCAATTCTATTTGGAGATATAAACCTTATACAATGAACCATCATGAACATATTTATTAGAATTCATTATCTAAATGATAAATCATTGATGAAAAAAACTACAAACTACACACTTCATCCTAGGAAACCTGTACTAAACTCTTAGGTATTAAAATATATTCAAAAGTCTATTTACTATTAAGCGTGAGATATAAAACACACATAAAAAATCCAAGAAACTGAAAATGGGATAAAAAACCTACCCTAAAATAGAAATAATATGTGGTCATCCCCATTACAACTATTAGGGGAATCATTAAAAATAACTTGATCTCCACAAAAACCGAACATCCTAATATCCTAGTAATGAATCCTCTACATATTTATCCAAATACAATTTCACTTTAATATTAAAATGGAAACCGAATCCACCATCCATTTGTATATTACATTTTACCATTGAGATAACTTCCATAACTCTATATAAATACTTATATTCATGGAAAACCATGTTTTTTTCTACCTTTTGAGTACATCACCCAAAACATATTCCCTTTTCGTTATGTGTATTAAATGAATTTTTCATCATCTTTAAAAAATACCACCCAAAATCACTATATAATGATTATTTAATGTTATGATTACACGTACATCAACCTCTTATGATCATTAAAAATCAAAAAATGTTCTCTAATGAGGTAATGAATTTACAACATCCAGGAAAACATGACTATTATTAAATCAAAATTATGGTTGGAATAATTAATCTCAATATGATGTAACTATAGTGACCTATATGAATGATATTTTCTAAACATCATCAAAACACAACCAAAACAATGATTCTATGTATAACAAAAAAACAATGAACTAAACTCTTATTTTGGCTGATTAACAATTGGGATGTTAACAAAGTTATACTTCATGTACTCAAATGCTGGAAAATACCAACCATTCCTCAGGAAATCCTAATCCTTTCGGGTCATGTTATTTAGAAGGGCCATATCCTAAAAAAATCAATGATCATTTTATAATTACGTAAATTACCAATGAAATATTTCTCCAATGGGAATCTATTTGTATTTTCCTAGGAAATTAATTCCTAAATCATAAAAGGATCCAAAACTACTCTATATTTGGATATTTCATTCCCTATGAAGTGATATACAAGATACCCAAACTCAAATATTGAGTCCTTTTTGGATAGCTTCTAACGAAGAAGAACTCCCAAAGCTATATGAAGATCTATTATATGTCTTTTCCAAGACATTGAGTCCATGAGGAAGACATCAATAAAAAACTATAAAATAGATCAAAAAGAAAATTCTTGACCGTTATGCTCATCAATCCAATGAATATAGTTGGGGTGATCATCACATGGATCGATGTCACAATGATCACTTATTTCCCATTGTGAACAAAAATAAATAAATTTTCAAAACATCCTATATATTTAACTTTCATTTGATGATATACATCCCATATTTTGTTACAACAGATCCAACTTACTCAATTCAATCGAGCTAATAAATGATCAATCAATCAAACATGAAAGATTTTCATCACAATCAAATGATTTATGTGACAACAATTGATAAAAACATGATAAATGTTATCAACCTTCATCATGACCAAAAATTGTTCACCCCAATGTGACACACTCATTATAACAAAATCATAATATAATATATCATTGAGTTATAATAACAACTCTCACAACTAATATTGTGTGATCCTATAAATATACATTGATATTAGTGAATGAACTTTCTATATAACTATACTAAACATGGTCCCCAAATATGGGGTAATACCAAAACCTCTTAATGTAAAAAATCTTGATCATTTCCCAAAACCCTTGGAATCATTTTGGGAAGAACATATAAATAATTCATCACCAAAATTTAAATCAATGAAAAAATTATGGACTAATCATCCAACCAACCAGATAACCCCTCTCTTTAAAAAACCTGGCGATCTCTCTGTTAATGTTACCTAACATAATCATCCTCCAGAAGAAATCCCAAATGTCCTGAAAATAATACTGCTAACCCATACTAGGGATGAAATTATATGACTATATATGAAAGAATTAAGACTATAAATGAGGTGTTAAACATCATCACAAGATCCCAATATCTACATAATTGATTTAGATAAGATAAACCTCCAACAACTAATGTAATCACTAAGGAAACTGGTTGTATCTCCGCATAATTCACCAAATAATGTTATAAAGAATGTGATATAAAGGGGTGTGAACTTCATAAATTATAAAATGTATAAAATTATGTAACAAATAAGAAAATATTACCTTGAATAACATATGGATTTCGTAATGCTGGAAAAAATTAAAGGTATATATGTAAATAAACATTATCCACATCCCCTTTTAGTACGATGAATACCAGCTTCGTGACCATATTCAACATTCTATAGATCTGTATAATCTCACGGATGTAATCAACCTACCATATAAACTCTCTGCTCCTCCTAGTATGGAAATTAATAATTCTATTACATTTTATTAATGAAACTTTATAGTGGAACCTGATGTAGAATACATGGTGTGAATTACTATCTCATACATGTCATGAACTATTTTCATTTAGGAACTCGACCTCTATAAGAAAAAGAAATTATATCCCTTTTAGGGTTCTAAGAGCCACCAACCATGGTGATATAAGATATTTATGGGTTGGTGCTACACTATACTATCAAAAATATATTTTTCATGAAAATAGGAACCCTATAACACAACTTTTCTTCATGAGGATTCTTATATACTCACCTATAATGACGACCTGATCTTGGAAAGAATCCAATCATTAAACTATTTTCCACCTTTACCATGAGATATTTCAATAATGTGAATGGTGTGAACTAAAATAGGATATTCTGACTCCACGACTCTTCAGTAATCCATGTCCTAACCTTCCCATTTGGACACAAATCTGAGGTATATATTAGAATTTAATGGAAGTAGATCACAAACACTGAAATTCATAAACCTCCCTATCGATGGGTAAATGAATCTTAGTGATTAGAAGAATTTAGGATCAAATAAAGAACATATTATGGAATTGGAATTTGAAAATCGCTTATGAGTCCTAGAACTCCTCATGATCTATAATGAATATGTTTCACCACATCGTCACTTCTCCATGATGTGTCATCATAGCCATTGAAAACTAGCGATTCTTCTATACATCGGTCTTACTGATTTCGTTCTCCATATCCTGAAACCAAAAACCAATTAATGATTCTAATATGGATAATTTATACTTACATTGAATCTATGTATAAAAAATTTAGTGTTTCTTTCTCTACGTGTCATCGTCATCTACCTATACTACATAATTATATTTTAGAACATTATAATAAATAACATTGGTATGAACTGGATGGGGAAATCAGCTGGGAGATCTACATAAATATAAAAATAATTATAATCCTATAATATGAATACCGAATATTTCCTATTAATAAGTTAACTTTTTAATTTATGGGTTTTCCAAATAAAAAATTCTATGAATTTTTAAAAAATATAAATGAATTACAATAATAGAAATTTTCATAGGATTCTACTTTTCAAAAGGTATCTAATCACTCAATATGTTTGGAGATAGTAATGGTCTATGAATAAAATCACAGGGGCCCTAAATACCCATTTCTCAACTAGTATCCCTTATTCACAATTCCTACTAAACTAATATGTTCATGATTCTAAACTAACCCACACATTTTCACATATGTATAACTCATATGACTATTTTATCCCATGAAAAAAACTTTTAATGTCATGACCCATCCATTGGGCCCATGCCGTGACTACCCCATGCCTGCCTTCCATAGGCCAAGGGTTGGTGACTAGCACCAAAAGAAGTACTCCCTAAAATGGGAAGGTATTTCTTTTAATTCTAAACAATATTATGTCCAAGAACACAAGAAGAAGAAACTGTGAAGTAAACTACAGTAGTAAAAGAGTGCTGAAATTAAAAGGGTCCAGAATTAAAAAGGAAAATAGATACTGGGTCGACCTATGAGGTTCATACTTTATGGGTAGTTACAGATCGCCTTCACAGCACTCCACGTCCTTCAGTCTCTTCTATGTCACGTCACACTGAATCATCCACCTCTGTGCACCATCCAGTCCTAGTTCCATCTGCGTTGATCAATGTTGTATGTCGTCTAAACAACACACAACAAATTTGGGGTGAAACCTATGCAAGGGTGAGTATAACGATACCCAGTGGGGACCCTGAGACCTCATAGGTCTCTGAAAGTTGCACAAAGGAAAAAAACAAACAACTCAACTCTACATAGGTATATTCCCATACATACACCAAAATTATCAAGATATACACATATCATACATGATGGAAGAATACCACAAAGGTAACACCATGATGGTAACACCACAAAGGTTTAAGTAACACACAGGTAACACCATGAAAGTTACACCACAAAGGTAAATGTACCACACAAGTATCACCACTAAGATAGTAACATAAAGGTAAAAGAAATAGTTCAAACTGAGTCTCAACTCAAACCCAGTATACAACTTTTAGAAATATTATTATGATGTTGACCCACACAGGATCGTTATGAATATTGATAGTCAACCACAAATTTTTCTAGGTCTAGGAACAAGTAAAATTACTAGTAACTACATCGAACACCTCGGCTGCTAGAGAAATCCTCCCCTTATAAGTAAAGTGGTCCGGCCATGTCACACTGTGGCGCTTCCCTCTATCCTTGGACTGCTGAGGTATACCTCCTGTTGTATAGCGTGGGTCTACCGCATCTCACAGAGGTGCTACCCAACATGGGACTGTCGCGTCACATGGAGGCACTCCCCATCATGGCATGATGAGGCACTCCTCCTGTCGAGTACCATGGGTCTACTGCGTCACACAAAGTCTCTCCCCACTGTGTTTATACCGCTTCACACAAAGTTTCTCCCTACCAGGCCTATCAAGTCACTCCGAGTAGAAATGGTCAGTAGTCGTCAAGTCTCAGCCAGTCGTAGTGTTTCATACGTATGCCGCTTGGGAGAACTGCTCCCCAATCCATTGGTCAAACCTCAACAGCCCTGAAGTACCATGTTTAAATATCCTGAAAGTCTGTCACATAATAAGAGTCCCAATGCAATAGACGATGCATCAATCGGACACCCGGTCTTTATATTATTTTCCTTTGCGCTACGTGGGCGTAGTTTGATTCAGGGTCTAATCTAACCTGGACGTACTCAAGCCATATCCAAAACTCAAGTGAAGTGTACCAAAAGGACCATCACAATCCAAGTTTGATGGTGTCATAGATGGTTCATCAAACGGACATCTAGTTAACATGTTACAGACAAAAAGGAAAATTTTGGTTAGGACGGGCTGGGTCCAGTCCGACCCGGTCAGACTGACCCTAACCAACCCACCTTGGGTCACCCGAGTTTGGCCGAGTTGGCCTGAGCCACTTGAGTCCATCCTAGATGGCCTGGGCCGCACCAGACCTGGCCCACTGGGCCATGGTCCGGCCCGACTAACGAAGGGGCCAGCCCGGCATGGCCCGCACTGTGCACTACCCCACTGGTGTGGCCCCCTGGATGCGGTCCGCCCGAGCTGGCGCCAAAGTGGGAATGGAACCCCATACATTAAGAACCACAATGGGAAGCACCTTAGGTGATTCCATATCACCGCGAGACCCGACCGGGTCATGCTGAGCCGCAACGGCCACCCGGTGCTTCGGTTGGTCCTCCTCCCAGCAGCGCAGTCACGCGCCGCTGCTTCTATGCGATCAGTCGGCTTCTGGACGGCCTCTGGCCTCACCCACGGCTAAACGGTCATACCTCCTACTTCAGCAGTGTAGATGCGCTACACCACTCCACCATGCGGCCGACCGGTGTGTCGGCTGCCACCCCATGCTCTTCCGTGGCCAAAGGACCATGGCCTCCTGCTCAACTGGCAGTGCGGACACGTGCAACCCACCATTCCTCATGGCTGGCCGGGTGCCGGCTACCACCTTCTTCTTCACACCATCACAGCTTCATTCCAAGCCTGAAAATTATGTTGTTCTCATATTCATGATCCTCGTGTTGAATTCTCCATGTCCATATGTCATGCTAAGAAAAAAACTGAGTTTCCAGATTCATTAAATACTTCACATTGATGAATGCATGAAGAACGCGCGAAGAACAAAAAAAGGGCATGGTTTATGTGCCAGACGATTGCCATGTTAGATTGGTCATCATCGTTATGAATCCAGAATATGAAGAATTATATATTTCATTCAATAATAATTTAATATAATATAAATTATCTACCTAGATTTTCTTTTAGAGATGGCACGAGGAAGAGGATGAAGTTGTTGACGAATGACGTCGGCATTCCTTACTCTCACAAGACGCTCCAAGGTCGGTTCCTCATTCTTCGATTCTAGAATTCGTTCTTCGTTGAGGTAACCTTTTCTGGAGAAAGATATTTGAAACTCTCCAATTCTCTCACCTCCTTTTCCAATCCCTTTTCCGGTGAGAGGTGAGGTTCCAAAATAAATAATATTAAGCAGTAATTTAATTAATGTTTGTACCTTAGTTAAATTATGTTAGCACATTTAATTTGGAGAAAGATGAGTTTTAATGTTGATTCATTAATTCTGAATTTATGAATCCTAATAAATAAAGAGGAATGGTGTTAAACATTTTTTGTAATGGGGCAATTAGTACCCAACATTGAAGGCCCGACCACCATCTTTTGGTCAACCCTTCATTTTTTAAATGGGAGTCTTCAATTAAAAAAATAAAAATAAGGATGTTCATTTTATTTTCTCCCACGAAATGTCTTAATACTAATATCCACTCTTTACATACTACAATCACGGTCAAGATCTCCTGAAGCGAATATTGGCACTGCGAGTTCAACGGTTTCCTCATTTTTCAATTTCGAGCACGAGTTCAAAACTTTCAAAATTCCACTCGCGTGTTTACTAAACGTACCCAAAAAAGGTCTTAAATTTATTAACAGTCACCCTCGACCCACGCCGGTCGAGGATAGGCTCTACCTAAGTGAAACAGGCCCAAAAAAACCCAATGGTACTCTTGGATTTCCAATCCGAGTTACAGTTTATTATTTATGTATTTTACAGTAAAATAATTGTCACGTAATTATTTTATTTATGGAAAAAAACTAACTTTAACTGGTGGAATGTTCCAGCCAATGTTAGTATCTGCCTAAAGATGGCATTCCCTCTTGCGTTCAACGGTGGTATGAGATTTTTAATATGAGTTAACTCTATTGAGTTATAATAATTAGAAAAATAAAATAAAATAATTTTATTATTTTATTTACGGTTATGAAAATTTCAGGTTTTCTCACAGGATGTCCGCGTTGACAAAATTTAAGTGCCCCCCTAGGGTAAACATGCCATCCTGAGTGCAATAGTACCTTCAGATTTTTGATTAGGTTAGATATTTAAAATTTATTCCACATTTTCTGAAACAAATACTTACACGTGCTAATTATATATTTAAAAACATCGACAGATCATTTTGGGAACTCTGGGCCTCAGAATCACGCACAGTCAGATTTTGTAGTCTCGAAATAATTCTATATAATTAAAAAAATTATACGGAATTTATGTGAATTTAAATTCTCTCCACCTTAAGGATTTACGTCCCTGAAAGACATAACATATTCTATGGAAACAAAGGGAGGTACTAAGCATGGATTAGAGCCTCACGCTCCCATGTTCTCTCCTAGAGGTTCCCCTGCTACCAGCGAAGGCACACTAGATCTATCCACCACCCATGATGTACCTGATCCTGTCGATCCTCAATATCTACTAGAACCTCCGTAAATGTCTCCCCATCATATAAGTCCATATCTCCATTGTCGATGACTTGAGCAGGGTCATGCACATATCTCCTGATCTTGAATATTTGGAAGACGTCGTGCACCCACTCCAACAGTGGTGGTAGTGCCAAGCGGTATGACACCTTTCCAATCCCTCAATGTTTCAGAAATGGTCTGATAAACCTCAGTGCTAACTTTCCGCGTCGGCCAAATCTCTATAGTCCTCGTTGAGGAGATACTTTCAATAATACATGGCCCCCCTCCTAGAATTCCATGGGTCTTTGTATCCTTCGACTTATGTCTTCTGCCATCTCTGTGCAGTCATCACATGCTAATAAGTGAGGCATCGTGATATAAAATATTCCACTTCTTTCTTCATCGTTGGCCACCAGTACTGACGCCAAAGGTCGTAGTACCTCATCAACACACCAGGATGTACCACGAGAGGGGACATGTGGAACTCCCTCAACACCTCCTTCAATAGTGCTACTAGTACAATGGTACGTCCCCTGAAGAGGACGACGTGCTCCCCACATTCAGAAAATCCATCAGTTTTCTACCCAGACGATATCTGAGCACGTCGAGCCTCATAGTCAATGCCCCAAGTTGTGCCTCCCTGACATGCTAAAGGGGTGGGGGAGTGACAATCATAGCTTAGAGGTATGCTTCGACATATCTATCCACGAAGGATATCTGTAACGGGACTAGATGTTATGTCTTTTCACTCAGAAACTATAGACCAGACCACCTGTTGAGTGCATCTACAACCATGTTCCCCTTACCATGTGTATAGACTGTCTTAAATTCATAGCCCTGGAGAACTCTATCCATCTCCATTGTCTCATTTTCATGTCCTTCTGAGAGATGTTATACATGAGACTCTTGTTATCAATGTAGACTGTAAAATAATTTCCCATCAAGTAGTGTCGCCACATTTTTAGTGAAAAGACCATTGTGGCTATCTCCAGGTCATTGGTACCATAGTATTACTTTTCATACTGTCCCATATCTTGAAATATCTTCTAACACTTTTCCATACATAGGAAAGGCTCCCCCTTTTTCTTTAAAGATGATAATGGTGCTGCTACCCTGGAGAAGTAAGGTAAAAATCTCCGGTAGTACCTAGAGAGAGCAGAATTCCCTCTCCCTTCGGGGAGGTAATCCTGGAAAATTCATTTGAAAAATGTCCCCTTGCTCTACCCCTCCTGTTTGGAACTAAAAACTCAAAACACCTGTTACCACGAGGGTAAGTATGGATGGATCAAGAGTGATCAGCTGCACCCTCCAATGAATGAGTTTATCTTGTGCTGCCTGGGTTTCCTTTTTCGCCGACAATGTAAAATCCCAGTGTAATGTTGTAGGTAATCCACTACCCTTTTTCCTAACATAGTCTATCTGAGTATGAACTCTGGATGTCCATTCCATACCCAAACTAATGTAGTAAGTCCTCGACACTTCCACCAAGAGGTTCCAACCGAAACATTGGCCTCAACGCTAAGATCCCACCATCATCGTAAGTGTGATTATCAGGTCTTATCCCAAAGGTATCTCTAGATGCGAGCGTCAAGTAAATGGATTAACCAAAAACTATAGGTCATGGAGAATATTCATGGATGTATGGAATGATTGGTACCTATGTCTATTAATCTAGAAACTAGTAGTATACATATAACATTCATCAAATCATTCCTACAGCCATTGGGTCACACTCCATTACCATATGTAGCTACACCATTCCCCTATCCTCCCACTCCCTGATCCTTGTGGGGAAGTCAAAGGGGTGTGGTTGTAACAGGTATAAATATACACCACCTCATGATGGTCTCCTATATCTGTTTCCACGTCTGCAGCCCTGAAAATTCATTTTCCCCTAAAACTTCTTCTTCCTGAAACATTTTTAAAAGCCCAAATCTCTAAGACTGGTCCCATTTTCTTTCATTACCACTAATAAAATTCACCAGTTGTATCCGCAAATCCAAATTAAATTCAACCATAATGGTTCTCTCTAGTAAACTAACATAGGTAGGAATTCATAGTGGAATAATACGGCCATAGATGTCCCTAAAGACTCCTAAATCGGATGTACGAGCCCTGAATCACTAATAGTATCGTATTCATCGAGTTCCCGAAATGGTCGGTACACCTTGATGAATAGTCATCAACCGACATGTCATCCTTCCGAAGCAGTAGAAGCTCTAGAGAACTCTCATCGACCTCCTCAAGCCAGTCCCCATCCACATATGAGTCAAGCTCACCTCGGAACCTGAGGGGTATCTATTGCCAAAACTCATGTAAGGCACTATGCCTAAATGTGTCCTCTACCCGTATTGAAGGATGTAACTGCTGACAAATGGGAAGTGACATAGCTAGAACACTACCTGAAGGTACGATCTTGGGCAGCAGTCTATGTACTGAAGACACATTATCCTGCGGACCATCCTCATGGTCATGTATTGGAAAAGGCCAACAACTAGAATCACCATATGTTCTACTAGTGTCCCAACTAGGCAGAAAACGTTAGCCATAACCTCCAGCCAACACTCACCTACCTGGGAATCGGACTCAACTCAAATCCTCGGAGGCATCTGTTGTTGCAACTCATGAACCACGCTCAGTAGGCGTGAATCCTCTACTAGTGGGGCTTGTGGCAATGGTCATCCAATAGGTAGTGGTGATGTTGTTACACCACCAGAAGGATCTAATGCCGTAAGAGGGACCTACACCAAGGCCTCATCACTCGGTGGTCCATCATCGAGTACTCTCTCAGTAAACCTAGTGGGATGTCTATGTGGTGGCTTCCTGATAAGGAACAGGTGCACCACTGTCATTATTTTAGTAATGGTGGAATGACTCCAATGAAATCAAATAAAAAAGTTTCAAAAACACACACAATCAGTGTTTTCGTGCACTGAGTTGGAAAATCATAATTCAGGATCCTGTTGTATGGATACATTGGTCGTCTCCCCAATACTAGACTCCACAAAATGAAAACTACACACAGTAAACGTAACACTATTCCGTAACAGAAAAGGTTGGAGTCCTAGATCATCGGTAGAACTGAACTCCTCTAATATCACATTGTCACGACCCGTACCCCGGGGATCATGCCATGAATACCCCATGTTCACCTTCCTTAGGCCAGAAGATGAAAACATGCAACTAAAGGCATACTCCCTAAAATTCGAAGACATTAACATTAATCCTAAAAAAACACATGTTACAAGAATACCACAAGAAGAAACTATAAAGTAAACTACAATATTAAAAGAGTGTACAATGTTAAAGGGGCAAGATTACAAGACCAACTATAAAGGTACACATACAGCTGAATATACAATACAACTAAATGGAAAAGGATAACAGATACTAGGTCATCCTCCAAGGTTCCTACCTAAAGGGTATGTACAGAACGCCTCCTATGTACTCCACATCTATCCATCTCCCCTGTGTCACTTCATGCCGAATGGTCCACCTCCACACACCTTATAGTCCTGGCTCCCTCAGCATTGATCAATGTTGTACTTCATCTTCACAAGACACAACCATGTGCAGGTGAAGCCCATGCCGGTGTGAGTATAACGACACTGAGTAGGGACCCTTGGAACTAGTACGTCTCCTAATGTTCCACAAAGGAAAAACACAATGAAATAAATCTACTCTAATTTGGTATATGACCATACGTACACCCATGTTATCAAGATATAAAAATGTCATACATGAGGGAAGAATACCACAAAGGTAAATGTAACACACAGGTAACACCATGAAGGTAAATGTACAACACAGGTATCACCACGAAGATATTACCATGAAAGTAAAAGTCATAGTACAAATAGTGTCTCATCTCAAACTAGGTATACAACTCTAAGAAACACGATTATGATGCTGACCCAGATAGGATATTTATGAATGCCGATAGCCAGAAACAGATTCCTCTAGGCCTTGGAACAAGTAAAATTCCCAGTCACAATGTCGAACACCTCACCTGCTAGAGAATTCCTCCCATAATGAGTACAACAGGTTTTTCATGTATCACATAGATTATTTCCACAATCGTTGAACTAGTGAGGTACTCCTCCGGTCAAATATTGTGGGTCTGCCACATCATAGAGAGGCGCACCCCAACGGGGGTCTCCCGCCTCACACAGAGGCACTCCCCCCGTGGCCTATTGAGTAGTCCTCCTATAAAGTTTCATGTGTCTTCCATGTCACACAGAGGTTCTCCCCACTGTGGGTCTGCCGCGTCACACATAGGCGCTCCTCACTGGGCTCGTCCAGTCACTCCGAGTCGAAATGGTCTGCAATCATTGAGTCTTATCTAGTCACAGGGTTTCGTACATAGCGTGCATGGGAGAACAACTCCACAAGAAATCTGTCATACAGCAACATCCCCAAATTCCCATGAGGAAGTATCTTAATGGGTTTTCACGTCATAAGGGACCCAATGCCAAAGACAACGCGTCAATCGGACGCCCGATATGTATGTTATTAGCATTTCCATTCCAAGGGCCTGGTTGGATTTGGGGACCAATCCAACCCAGTCGTACTCCAACCTAATCCAAAACTCATGAGGAGTATATTAAAAGGACTATCTTGATCCAAGGATTTGGGGTCTATAAATGGTTCATCAAATGGATGTTATGCTCTCAATTTTCTTCCAAAATGGTGAAATTGCGCCCAGTTGTGCTTAGGTCGGGTCCGACCGGGTCGGTCTAACCCAGACTGGGCCCACCCATGTTCGGCCCAGATGTCCTAAGCTACGACGGGCTCAACACGCGAGGCTATTGTCCAGCCCAGCTCGCAAAGGGGACGACTGGGCCCAGCCCGCATGGCACGGCCTGCTAGGTGCGGTCCGCCCGAGCTTGCGCCGAAGTTGGAATAGACCCCCTTCTGTTTGGAACCGCAATGGGCAGCGCCTTAGGCTCTTCCATGTCCCTACTAGACCCGAGCAGTTCTCGGCGAACCGCTACGGCCGACCAATGCTCCGGTCGATCTTCCTCCCAAAGGTGCAGTCACACGCTGTCGGTCCTTCATGGGAGGCTGGGTGCCGGCCACCCTCCAGCCTCCGCTGTGACCTCCTACTCCGATGGTGCAGAAGCGCGCCACCACTCCATCATGAAGCCAACCAGCGTGCTGACCACCACCCCTTGATCTACTATGGCTGACGGGTCGCGACCTACTATTCAACCGACGGAGCGGACGCGCGCCGCCCCACCTTCCTCGCGATCGGCCTTGTGTCTGCCGCCGCATTCTTCAGAGATCCATCACAACTTTGTTCCATGCCCGAAAATTTTGTTGTTCACGTTTTTACGATATTCGTGTTGAGTTCTCCGCGTCCATATTTAGGGCACAAGAAAACACCCTATTTCTAGCGTAATTAAATATTTTGTGTTGATGAACTCACGAAGAACGCGCGAAGAACAAATGAAAAGGGGTAAGGTTTAAGTGCAGGACGATGGCCATGTTAGTTGTCCATAGTCTTTATGAATCTTGAATATGAAGAATTATCAATTAAATTCATTCATTATTCAAAATAAAATAAAATCACCACCTTGATTTTCCATTGAAGGTGGCACGAGGAAGAGGATGAAGTCGTTGAAGATTGAAGTCGGCTTTCGTTACTCCCTCAAGACATTCCAAGGTCCATTCGTCGTTCTTCGATTCCGGAATTCATTCTTCATTAGAGGAACTCCTTTGATGGAGAATGATATTTCCATCTCTTCAATCATCTCCCCTCCATTTCCAAATCCATTTTCCCATGAGAGGTGAGGTTCCAAAATACATAAGATTAAGAAATATTTTAATTAAAGTTTGTACATTAATTAAATTATTTAGGAACATTTAATTTGGTGAAATCCAAGAGTTAAATTTGATTCATTAATTATGAATTAATGAATCTTATTAATTAAATAGGAATGTGGTTACACAGTTTGTGTAAATAGGAATTTAATTCCAATAATTAAATGCACGAACACCCTCGTGTGGTCCCCACGTTCATGTTTCAATTGGGAGGTTTCAATTACAAAAATAAAATAAAGCATGTTTATTTTATTTTCCCCCAGGAAAATTCATAAAACTAATTTCCACACTCGACCTACAGTTGCCAAGGTGATGGTCTCCTTAAGCGAACATCGGTGCCATAAGTTCAATGGTGTCATGGGATTTAAATTTTTAGTACCAGTTAAAATGTTACCAAACGCCGCTCATGCATTTTTTGAATGTACCTGAAAAAAGATCAGAAAATTATTAATACTCACCCTTAACCTACGCTGGTCGATGATACGCTCTGCCTAAGTGAAAAAATCCCCAATAAACCTAACAATACTCTTGTATTTCTAATCCAAGTTATCGTTTAAAAGTTATTGATTTTACAATAAAATAACTGTCACTGAATTATTTTATTTATGGCCGAAAACTAACTTTCAGTAGTGGACTGCACCGGCCAATGCTAATAGTAGCCTAAAGAATGTATACCCTCACATGTTTAGAGGTCATCTCATATTTTTATTATGAGTTACCATTTGTTATTTATAAACATTTGAAAAATAAAATAACATTATTTTATTATTTTATTTACTTTTATTTCATTTTTTGGGTTTTCTCATAGGAAGCCCACACCGACTAAACATAAGTCCCACCTAGGGTAAACCCACCATCTTGAGTGAAAATGTGCCCTCATATTTCTGATCTGATTAACCATTTATGAGTTACTTTACTTTTTTAGGAAAAATGATTACTTGTGCTAATTAAAGCTTAAGCAAACATCGCCAGATCATTTTGGGCACTCCGGGCCTTGGAATAGTGTGCCATCAAATTTTGTGGTCTCGAAATAATTCAATATAATTAAAAAAATATACAAAATTTATGGTACTTTAAATTCAATACCACTCTGATTGGACCCCCTCCCCCTAATGGTTCCCCTCATGGGCCATAATGGAGTGAAAAAAAGATAATGATTCTTGAATCCCACAACCAATAGGCCATATGGTGGTGACAAGCACTTCGTGTAGGAAATACATATACTAGGATGTATTATATACTAAATGGATATGTCGAATTAGAGATGACTAAATTACACCAAACAACTCTTACTCTGATAAGAGTAAGAAAAACCATATACATGGAGGTCATGTCATAAAATACAAGTACAATTAAAAAATTACTACATTTAATTAAGATAAATTTAGTAGTGACCACTAATCCCAATCATTTTCAGAATAAACATAATCTATTAATACCCTTCCTCATCTAGAAACTTCTCCTGCTAACTTTTAAAACATTACTATATATATAGTGGGTAGAATAACAAGTATACTCGGTTGGATCCACCTCAGAACCACTAATTAGAAAACAATAAATCATGGTAAATCCATGTGAATATCAATCATCGCATATATAGTTTTACTATGTTCACAGCCTTAGCATGGATACCTCTGACTATGAATTTCTTACAAGAGATCAAATATCATTTTAAAAAAATGGTATCTCTATACTGATTCCCCATATGATTACCATTATTCCCCAACATTTCACTTTCAATGACATCTCTTTAAATAAGCTTATACCCCAAATAAAATTATCATAACAATAATATCAAGCATCCCATGCATGAAATCATATTTTTTATCTAACACACATCCCCATATAGTGACCATGTTGTTATCTAAACCCACCAAAAATATTATATTTTGTATTATACTTTGAGAATTGCACCACAAGACCTCACAAAAAATATATCATGTATTTTATTTCAATCCAACACACCCCATACATTTGATACATATAATAATAATTTGGATAATATATTTGGAGATATATTTTTGTGAAATGACCAAAATCCTTTTAATAACTATTTATATATAATATAATCACTAGGTATATCATCACATAACACTGCATAGGGAGGAGAGTGGGACCAATGAGAGTAGTAATACATACATGCTTCACAAAACTAGGTGTTAGAAAAAATATGCTCCTGTTGTCCACTAGGTGTCAGTCTCCCAACCAGAATGGGTGGGATAGTTTATGTAACAGTAAAACATACAAGATATAATATAAATCACAACAACAATATGTCAGAAAGACTATTCTACATCTCGGCTGCATCTATTATCTCTCAAACACCCAGCTACAACCATTGTGAACTAGATAAACTATTTGTCCCGAAGAATTTAAGATGAATTATTTAATTATTTACTATGTTTTTAAATTTTACATTAACTTAGTTAATTTATACCCCATTAGTTAATATTTCTCACTTATTTCATTTTACTAACCATAACTGTGATGTTCACTTCCTCAGTGAATAATCCATTATTGTTATTGGATTTTGAAGATTATCACCTTCTCATCATTCCTAAAAAAACAACTTCAATAGATAAAATTATATAATAATTACTGTTAATCCATAATTCCATGATTTCTATGAATAATCTTTGAATACTATAATGATATTTATAAAAAATCACAACTAGAAATCTACAGAAGTAGGAAATTGAATGAATTTAAATAAGAATGTTGGTTATATAGAAATTAAATAACTTCTATAACATGTATCCTAGATTCCATCACAATAATGAGGGATCCTTTATTAAATAATTTTCAATAATTTTGGATCCATACCCAACACCATCATGCATATCACCATGAATCCCACTATCACATGTGTCAACTACATCCATAAACATGGGTCTCAACACCAATATATCATTAAAATATTTTTCATCCCAATGTCAGATCATTCTTATAAAAATTATCATATAAATACCGTTCATATAAGATATTTAAATAAAATAGTCAATAGTGAGTCTATTACATAAAACAAGGCATCTATCATTCACAATAAAAAAATGATTACTAGGACATAATAATTTATCTTTACCAATAATCCAATGTTATTCTATCATAAAATAACTAATTTATTTATTAAAATTTACAACTATGGAAGCATAATGAATATTTAATTAAACACTTATTTTATTTAAACATTCTTTTAATAATTACTGTTTCTTTCATCAATATTAATAGAGAACGTTAACATTATAAATCCTCTTTTTTATTATCATCAATAAATTTTTTTATCATAATTCTAATTATGTAATTATATTTTCATATGGAAGAATAATTTAATTTATCGTGAATTAATCATCATTTGATTTATATAAAAATAGATGAATTAAATAATTCATCAATCATTTCTCTTTAATTCATTATCTAACCAATAATATCCCAACATTATGTTATTAAACCGTTTTCATATAATTAACATTCTACAAAAATAATAATATACATGCTAATAATAAATTTACAATGATAAAACATTGTATCATAGATCAAGATGGATCTGAATATCATGATGGATGAAACCATGAAGTCACAACAAAAATAATTCACTTATTTCATTAATCAGTTTTAATATTTCTCAAGTTAAATTATACCATCACATAAGGAGACAATAATTTAAAATTTTAATATCTAACAAAAACAATGATAATATACAAATCACCTATATCTGGACATAGACAATCATTAATCATTAATAGAATAACAACATAGATCATAGATTACCCATAATGTATGAAATTTATAGATCTCGGTGAATATTTTTCAATATATCCCAAAAAATATAAAATAAAATTTATTAGAATGAATTAAATAAACTCCCATAGAATTTTAGGAATTAGTATTTTATTATAAGACTTATAAAATAAAAATAAATAAATAAAAGTTGGATATCTCATCTATGATCTGCATGGATTGATTTATAGATGGTGGGGGTTGGATTTGATTAAATATTTATTTACAGGATTTCTAGAAGATCCCTTGGTTTCCTAGGGTTTGAGTGAGAAACTAGGAAGAAATAATTTGTTCATGTAGGTTTGAGTATATAAAAAAAATTTGAAATTAGAAGTCCAAAACAAAAACAAAAAAAACCTCAAAATTGACATTCATGTATAGGAGAAAAGAATAAAACACGACCAACCACCCATACTAAATCTTACATGGTCAATGTTGTGTTTTTGGAACATGGGAAGGACCATATAATTGATTTTACCTTTTTTATTAATTAGACCAAGATGTAGGGTTAACCAAATTTCTTCAGGACCCATTCTCCTTGATGGAAGTTATTTATAAAAAACACTCCATGCCACTATAGTATTGAGTTTTTCAAATCCACAAAAACACTGCACTAAGTCACCACACCATATCAGACACCACTTCATAGTATAAAAAAAGTGAATTATATTTATAAAATATCATCCCTGTATATATTCAAAAAAATGGCAAAATCCCTCAAACTCCCATATATATTCTCCTACATCGTAGCTAAAATAATTTCATAACAATTACAACCTTCCATATTTAATCACAATGATAATTTTCATAAAATACTATATTACAAAAATTTAGTAAAAACTCCCCCCATATACCATTAAGGTTTCTCCTAGCACCCAAAACACCCATATTGAGTAAAAAATCCCCCCACATCTTGAGGAAAGTAATTCTACCTTTCTAATTGATAAGTAGAATACACAATGTTTTGTATTTAATATGTCACTTACAAAAGTAAAATTATAATTTTTTCTACACCATAATACCATAAACTTATCTATTTCCAATTCAAAAGACAACAACCGAGTAATTATCTTTCTTATGATATCTATTGAATCCCCTGTTATAATACAGTATAGCTCAAAATTATTATATTTTAATGAAACAATAATGATACCATTATCTTTTTAAACAAACTATAATTCAGATAAAAATAAAAAATAACCACTCATTTTAATATAATAATTACACATCATGAATTTTAAAATATCCATTTAATGAAACTTATCGATTCCTTTAATGATTATATCCACCATATATGGAAGAATTATCATATATTTACAATTATCCATATTGAAATAATTTTTAGGATCATATTATATAAATTAGAGACTAATAATTATCTATTATAAATCATTCATATAATATCAAGATCATGGTGCTTATTTCAGTTTATAGAGGGACATATTGAAATAATACACTCTGTTGTCATTTTTACGAAATATAATTTCGTTAAACTATTCTCTTAAAAAACATTATTAAAGGATTATATTAAGAAACATTTATATAACATCCTTATTAAATAATAAAATTTATTTTTCACTATTATATGAAAAATATTCCGTCTATTTATAATTTATCCACTCGAAAAAAATACCACATCCATATCAATTCAATTATTATTGGTGTTGATTTTATACTAGATTAATGTTTTTTATGAATTGAATTACATTATTCAGAAATTAACTTATGAAAAAAATGGAAAACATTAATAGCTTTTATCCTTTATATATACTAACATGTCTAATTCTTCATGGATGGACATTAAGTTCATTAAAATAATTGATTTTACTCTCAATGTTTTAACCTCATCAAAACTATTCATCCTTGCATGGGCTAAGAGTGATATTTAATATAATGAAATAATTATCCTTTTTTAATATTTGATCTATCTTGTTGTGAGTAATTCCTTATTTTTTTAATTAAAGAATTATCTTAACCATTTTTAACTTGTTGATCCTTTTATCATCCTCGTTTTCTTTGTCCTAATATTAATCAAAATCATCCCATATTGATCATCATGAGCTACCCAAAACATCAATTACATTTTACATAAATTCATCAATAAATTAAATAGATATATATCCATTATTAGAATATTGATATATTTTTTTCAATATTTGTTACAAGACTATTTAAAGGAATTAATATTCCTTTCTCATTAAAGAGTATCCATGAAAAATTATTTCAACTCCATGAAATTAAACGTTCTGGTGCTTTTGATTTTTATTGAAAAAAATCATTCAATAAAATATTACATTTTTTACAATGTATGGTTCTTCCAGTAATATATCATATATGGAATATTTTCACTATAATGACTTAAAAATGATCTGTTTTTCATATAGACCAATATCCATATATATTATTTCTAAAATTTATTTGATTGTTTTTTTAAATGATTAAATCTATCCAGGTTGTCATTTAAGGATTTTATTCTCTCGAATATGAAATTTTATTATGAATTATTTAATTATAAAAGAAAATATATCATCTCAAACATTTAGAGATAATCCTATACTTTATAATTACAGAAGTATTTGGATTTTTTTGTATTCGATTTCAATTTTATTAAATTAATCTAATTGGATTTTGGATTGATCACCATAAAAGACAATATTATACTGTATATAAAATCATATCATGTAGTATGTACTGATATATATTTTTATTGGTGATATTTATTGATTTTTATCTTCAAGAAATAATTCCATCAAACTCATCGACTTATTATCTTTGAACTCATATATTTCATAAATAGTGATTCCATTTTTGAAAACATCACACGTGTGAGTATTATCCCATGAATTATTTGTGATATCATAGGATAATTCATTATTTAACTATTCATATATGTATTTTAGCTCACATGGACATGTTTTATTTCTTAAAGTGTTTTCATCTTCCTTGGATAGAAAGTATATTAATCGATGTCGACCAAGGAGTTATAAATTCCCTTTATGGTTCTTTCCTTTCAAGATAATTATATTATATTTTCCCACTATAGTATAATAAATATTATTAATATCATATACCCTATGTCCTAGATTACTCATAGACAAATAATTGTGATAAAAAACATCAAAATCCAATTAATTCATCATTATTAGTTCTTTTACAATAATTACAGATTTTATTGAGACAATATTTTTCAATCCGAAATCATTTCAAAAACTCAACATTACATAATTTTTATACATGATTCCCCATGAAATATCATTATTTTATAACATGTGATTGGTTAATATTCCATAAATAATCCTTTAATTGGAACAAAAAATTACATTAATACTAATTTAGATTAATTTACCATTCTCATAAATCATCTTCTTGACCCAAGATTTTTTGTTTCACATACATTTTTTAATATGAATGTTCCTTTAGAAAATATGATTTGTTCTCTATTTCTTAAAATACTGTAAATATATTTTAATTTTTTAGTTTGATTTTTATCTCCTATAGAATAACCCTCCCCATTTATGTTGGTAATTAAATTTATTTGTTTCCATAAACTTTTACCAATAATACTATCTACATAAAACTAAAATTAATTATACAATTTTTGTAATTTTTCTCAATTTCACTTATTTCCTAATTTTTTTATTTTAAATGGATAAAGTATTTTTTGTATTATATTACTCAACTAAATAATAATGTTTATTAATAGTATATTCTTATTTGTTATTACTACTATATTATGGGTGATTTTAGTCTCCACTAAATTATTCCTCCTCTAGAAAGTTGTAAAATATGAATTAATGTCCACCATAGTGGATTTTTATGTATGATCATACCCATTAATGTTTACAATTCATGATAAAACCTATTAAACCATAAAAAATACTAAAACATTATTATTGAATCTCAAATAAATCCCATAATTTTTTTAAGGTCCTATGTGAACCATGATCTCAATTTCATTAAAAGTGACATGTATAATTTTTGATGTATAAATATTTTTTTATCATGATAACATAACCTTCAATATTTCATATTTCATTAAGCATAGAATTTATTTTATTTTCAATCAATAATCATTTCATGACATCATATTTTTTATTCATATCCACTTTGGAATCACATACCACATGATTTTGTTATTATTTTTGATCTATAAAAATATTACTTTATTTACTATTAGACTCAATCCAAATCCTGACATCTAAAACTCCATTAATGTTTATGTATATTGAATCTATTTAATCATCACTTCACGTTTTGCCTATGAAAACCATATAATGATACTCAAAAATGACGTTTCCATACTCAATGTTTTCAAATTTTTATTCATCCTTCTTTATGACAACTTGTGAAATATCTTTTTTTCAAAAATAAATTATATTTTGTTTTTTTATATCCTTCAAATATCTCAATGATTTCATCATGCATAAATCACATTAGGAATCATATCATTAATTCATTGTTTTTTGGAATATTCCACACTATTATAAATTGAATTCAAGTCAATTAATTCATTGTTAAATAATTTCATCAACCACTTTTTTGATATTAGGAAATGAATGAAAACACCTCCTAAGTGACCTTTAATTAAAAATTTTCATCAATAATAATATTTTTCATCACATAAAATGTATATTCTCATGTTATATACAATTCCAATATATTATTATTATTTTTTCACATCACATAGAATATAATAATTCTATTAATACTATCAAATAAAACATCAAATGGATCCAATTATTCAATCACCAAAAAAATTCAAGTTAAATTGTGGTAGAAAAAATCTATTTAAAGGCCTCATAATCATGGAATAATTGATGAATACCATAACTCTATGAATTTAATATACATAGAAATTAAGGGATTAAAAAATTCATCAACTTATTCTATAAAATCTACATAACATAAAATAGAAAACTATGTTCAATAGCATATATGAAATTCAACACCAAAGCTTAAATCAACCATAAATTATTAGTATATTAATATGATCGTTATACCCAATTCATTAAATTAGAAGGTATTAATATGATTAAATAAATTATGAAATATATATCAACATCATAATAAATACAGGTTTATTGATAAATTATTAGTAAACAATCACATGAATTATTACAAAATTCATTTTATACTTCAAAATTATGTTTTATTTAAAATCGATTTAATATATTCTAGGAGGGGATAATATAATGGATTAAACACAATTTTGGTAATGGTATTTTATAAAATTAAACAATTTTTGAAAAAATCACATCAACTATATCTTATGGTGAATTTTTGACATTTTTCAAAAACAAATGATTCTCCACAAAATAGTGAAAAATACTGAGTTTTAAACTATATATTAGTTTAAACTATTTTCAAAGTCAAATTATATATTGGATTAGTTTAAAAAAATTCATAATTTTCATTTTATTAAAAATAATCAAACTATGGTCTTTGGAGTGATTTTTATTCTCAAATATGGTATAAAAGAATTTTTAAAAATTAAAATAAATTTTCATGAAAAATCATGTTTTCATTAAAATTTGATGGTTTATTTTTAAAACATTTCTACAACTTTTTTGAAGTAAATATTTAATAATATATTCAATATTTTTAATTTGGAGGACTATGTTTGGAAAATTACTCCATTTTATTATTAATCATTATTTATAGTAACCATAAAAACAATTACTACCTACACAATGGTAAAATGGGTTAACTAAGGGAAAAATAATTCAATATAGAATACAAATTAACAATAAAATTTCTTTTATTTTACTGGTATTATTATATTTCAGTCAAAATCGTCTATAATTTTAATATATGACCTCTTGTTTCTATATAGAAATGAATTTTACCATTATAATATTTTATGAAAAGGTAAACCAAACATGTAACTTTTTTTCTCTTAAATTCTAGAATATTTTTTGATATGGATAAAAACTCTATATGTTTTTTACTAAATATTCATTGGAATATTAATTTAATTTTTATTTGTGTAATTATTTAATTATCTAAATTTGGAAATAATTATCTTACATCTATATTCATCGTTGATAGAACATTTATTTTATAAAGATGAAAATAAAATATATTATATAAAAAATATTTACAGTAATATAATTTGAATGGATTATTATATTACATTAATTGTTTTTATAATTATTAAAAATTTGGTTTCTGATAATGGTTTATATTTGAATTCTATGTTTTCCATGATGTTTTTAAATTAAAATAAAATGAATAGTATGTAAATGACCTAAACTATATATTATAAATATTAATGTATTATTTAATGATTTAAAATTAGTAAATATATTATCTATTAAAATTAAATTTATTCTGGTCGATAATATTATCCATGATCCATTTATAGATCATTTTGTATTTTATACTAATTTTATTGAACCGTAATGTGTAAAAATATTAATACTACAATAGCTATCAAAAAGTCATAACACAGGTTAAAAAAATACAGGATTGAAAAAAGAAACTAAACATATCCAATTTTGATTGGGTGATATGATTTAGAGTCGCCCATATATTATATTTTAAAAAAATTAATTTCATTAAATTTTTTATATAAAATATATTATATTTACATAATATATTAATAAAATTCAAGAGTGCCTTTCCCCTATCTTATAAAAGGTAAATTGTTCGCCTCTTTTCACCATATTTAAATATTCAATTGGAACCACAATAAAATCCTAAAATACATTCCCCAAGTCCATCCACATGTGATTTAGTTCTTATTTATGGAGGAATATCAAGTTTATTTTTACTAATGTGTAATGTAATGGATGCTTTAAGAAGTAGTGGTATATATAATAATGGAATGTTTTATTATTTTATCTAATTCAACAACCCTAACATAATATTTAAACACCTTGAAATAATGAAAATATTACATTACACATATTAATTTGATTTTAATTTAATGTGATGGATTATTTTTATATCTTATTCCATTAAATGGGAATCATAATCATCATTCTTGTGTATAATGGACTATAAACTTTTGAACCTGAGTAATTCGTGTCCCAACAACATAAATGATTTATATTTATAATTATTGATATAATTGAATATATATATATATATATATATATTATTAGTGATGTTATTATAAATCCAAAAATTAATATATCATCTATTTTCGTACCTTTACATCCATTTAAGAATGATAATGTTGTTCACCTTTACATATGGATCAACATCCCAACCGGGATATGTGATTCTTATTTCCAAACAACATCACATGGATTAAATATATGACTATTTTTAACTAAAACCTATTATATTTATTATATATTGATAATTAAATGAATATTATATAATTTTTATGTTTTTCCATGGTGATCAATGAAGAATGTAAATGTTACTCAAGTATATCTATGGCCTTCCATCTAACAAAATTAACATAGTCCATTATTCATAACCACCTATCATTTTTGTTTTTAGAAGAACAATATCTATATATAAACCTAATAAATTAATGGTTATTTCTCTAGATATGATTTAATATTTAACTAACGGGCCAATGTCAACCTATAAATGGAATTCTGGTCATATGAACTAAATATCATCAAATCATCCGATATGAACTTGATCTATTATGAAATTAATTATAACAATAAAAAATGAACAGTATACATGAAAAATATAATTACAAAATTAAATAATAAATATAATTTTATTATTCATTAATGTAATATCCCTTGTGTATATTGATAAAAAATTTCGAATTGAATTTCAATTTTCATTCCCTAGAAGGTCGAATAATGAATTAAGAATCCCAATGATATTAAGAGATTTTGGATGTTTCCAAATATTTTTTATATGAGTACTGTTATTATGGAAGTTTAATCATATGTTTTTTATCCATTGGGGATTTGGGTAGATTTTTGAAATTGTTGGAGTTTTTAGGAAGGGTTCATTGTTTGGTGTGCGAGGTTTCAAAGAAATTGTGCAACACCATGAAAATCACAAGTTTTTTAGTTGATCTTTGTGTTTTCTTGTTTGACATTAATGAATAGGAAATGTTTTGTGGTAAATAATTAAAGAAAAAAGTGGAAACCATGTGATGTTGAATATGTTCTGAGGCAAGGAGCATTGGTTGTGCATGGTTTCATACAAATTGGGAGCCTTGGTAAAAGATGGAGAATGTACTAAACACATAGTCAGAACATGTTTTATCAAAACATATAGCCAAACCCTGAATTTTATGTATGTTTTATGATAGGAATTTTAGAGTTTTTTACATTTTTTCTAGCCATGATACTAAATTTTGTGACAGTTTTTACCTTTGATCGGGCTAATGGTACAGTTTACGCACGGTTTAGAAAACCATGTGGCTAAGAAAATTCCATTTAAAGTGGTATTTAACCAAAATAACCCATCATGTTTTCTATCATATAAACCCACATTACTCCACATTCTCGGTTCATAATCCATGGGAACTCCATCAACCTTCCTCCTACACGTCCTTTTATTTTTGGGGTATCATCATGAAGATTCCTTGTAGTTTGATGTGAGTCATATGATTCCGTTGTTTTCCTAACTCAGTATTATTGAATCTATATAATTTATTAGTTAATAGGTTCATGTTTTATTTATGAATCTACCATATCATTGTTCATTCATCCATTTTGTCAGGGTTATTTCATATAGATTTCCTAGAGGAGATCCATAAATGAATTCTACACATCGTTCAATGGAGTTTTATCATGGTTTATTATTGGGGTGAATTTTAATAGGTTTCTAATTATAAATGAACACAATTAATTTATAAAATCATATAACCAATTTTGAAATTTTATCCAAATGTGTTCGGGGTTATTTCATGTTCCTTCTCTGAGTGCTTCGCTTTGTTTTGGACATAGTGTGATAAACCAGTGATATTTTTTTATATTATTCCACGCGTAGTTTTGTTTAATTATTTAATTATGAATTTTATAAATAATTACCTGGTTTTATTTTTTGTAACATAAGATATTGGGTGATCATTATTCAATCAATTGTGTGACATATAGTCTAGTCAACAATTGTACAGACCTAAACATGGCTACTATGATTTGGAAATGTTTTGTAAAGTGTCATTATTTCCATAGTTATTGTATGATATTTTTACCTAGTTTTGTTAATTTTTGAAATATGAATGTATTATGTGACTTAACCCATTGGTTTTGTTATTTATTTCATTTATTAATTTTTTTATTTTTCATCCTTATATTAACAATTTAGACTACTCATGGATCTCGTTAGATCTATCAGTGTTCATAACATAGACTCTATGGTCACCCAGGTGGAGTTTCATTTCATGAAAAGGGTAATGTGGTTTTTTAAATGGTTGGTCTATATTTATTTATATTTTATGAGTTTACAAAAATTATAATGATATAATAATGGTTTTTAATGGGATCTTCAGGCCTTGACCAGATTTGGTTGTCCATCGGTGAAGACTATGTTATAAAATACTCCTTTTATTGAAATGAATTTTTTTACCTCCAGGTTGTTTATTAATGAGTATATAATTGGTTTTTAAATTATTATTTTAAATGTATTCCTATGTGTATCTTTTGTGAAAATGAATTAATTGATATTGTGATGGTTTTAATGTAAATGAATTTCCTATGACATGTTTTAATTTAAAAAAAATGATTCTTGTTATAAAATTATGGTTTATAAATGTTTAAAAATTGTGTTTAATATAGTTTCTTTGTATGGGAAAAATGGTGGGCCCTATTTATGCTTGTTTTGATTTTTCAAGCAAATAGGGTCCTTAGTTTTTGTTAATATTTTAAAAATGGTTTTTTTTTGTATTTAATGATTTTTTTTACAATCATGATATTGAGTATGGATATTAATTTTTTTGAATGGTTTAGGTGATGGGATGATGATCCAGCAATAGGTGGTATGCTAAAAATATTATGTTAGACTGAGGCTCTGGACAATTATAAAATAATTCTTGGTAAATATTCCAAGATGATGCGCTAGTTGATGATCGTATACCCTATGTAATGGACATTAGAATGTTGCTTCGCCGCCCTTTGTTTGGAAACAATGATGTTTTATGCACCACCGATGTTATTTTTAAATTGATGATGAACTAATGCTCTGGGAACTACTGTAATGATTTTTTATCAATCGGGTAACCAATGTTTAGTATCATTAAAAATATATTGGTTTCAGGTGAGGGGATAGACTGAGGTCCCATCCAAATTGAATTTTGATATTGATATTTGTTTACACCATAGATTGACTATTTGGGTACTAATAGTTTGGGTTCTTTAGTTAGGTAGCATGGATGTATTTTTTTTGATACCCTAGGTTCGAAGATAATTGAATAGACATATATTATGCATTATGGGAATGGTTTAGGTTGCTGCATGTTTGGTTGGTTTGGGTGTTCCTTTTGGATAAATTGGTCTATTGGGTACGAGTTGGTTTGTCATGTTCCTCTCATAGTATCCCTTTTCTTTTCAATTTAAATATTTAACTATTTATAAGTATACACTAGTTCTCTAAATTGTATTTTCATTTGATATCATTGGTGTCAGCCTATTAATTATTTCTCATAACCTTCTCATGCCTTCGTTTCATTTAGTTACCCATGCAGTTATAATATGTTTATTGAATTCGTAGATTTGGGATAAGTACCACATTAATTATTGTTCTTTCAAGTTGGATTGGTCGAGTGAAATAGTATGAATTTACTGGTTTATACCAATAATTAATTGGATAATGTTGGTATTTATTTTATATTGATATGTCATGTAACCATCCTTGTGGGTGTTTGGTTATATTTTTTACATGGTCATTAATGTGTTTATTGAATTTCATTTTTTTATATTGTGTTTCAGTTTACTTGGCCTTTCCTATTACTATATAATGCATTACATTTGGTTTTTTACTTCAGGTTGGGAACTATTATATGTGTGTATAGTCTCTTTAAAATTCTACTTTTTCCCCACTAATTCTCAACAACATTTATCACACAAAGTGGCATGCTTGAGGTTATGTGTCACAAAATCTCTACGAACTGGTTTAGTGGCCCTTATACTGAGCTATTACAAAGTGGTGTTAGAGGTTTTTAAATTGCTCATATTTTACTATTTGGGATTTGGTAGGTATGCGATATTGGAATGTCATAGTGATGGAGATGGATACCAAGCTAGTGTTCCATGAACATTTATTCTAGTATGATGTTCTTGTTACTAGGGGTTGGGATAATTATTATGGATTTTTGTTATTATGGTCGTACATGAATGCATTTTGGTTTGAATCACAATTTCTTCTGCTTCAGATTTTCAGGATTATATGGGTTTTTGGAACATGGATTATTTGAAAGAGGCTAGTGACATGGTTTGACTATTTTTCTACAGAGATGTGATGTGTCAAAACCATAAGGTATATATCACTGAATCCACATGTTATATTCCATATAGTGTACTTTTTTATGGATTTAATTCGGATGGTAGGTTATGTAGAGCAATGGTGGGACATTCATTTTTGTGGATACCAGAGTGTCATCGTGTATGTTTAATGCTTTTAATCTGTAGGGTTAGAATTGAATAAGTGATGTACTATTTATCCCCCATTGTAAGTTTTTTTAGGATCAGTTTCATGTTATAGTCATATATGGATTGGAATGGTGTGACAATGCTCAGAGTGTATAGGTTTAGTAGTAGTGGGGTGTTTTCCTGTAAATAACACCATTATGTTGTAAGACCCAAAGGGTAGTATATTTACTTTGTAATCTCATATGATGATGAGATGGGTGAGTTTTTGATAACCTATAAATTCTGAACATTAGTGAGTTGGTGTAGTCACTGTGTGGTTAGTCCTAGTGACCTTTTTGATGCAACACCAGTTCATGGAGTTGATTTCATGTTGATTATTATGAAGAACCATGACCTAATTACCCACTCATTCTATTTGGATTGGGAAAAAAATGATTTATTACCAGGACATAGGAAACATCCACATGATTCCAAAAGATGGGAATAAATTCAAAATGGTTTCATGGACTAGTGGAACAATTTATCCTTTTAAATATAAATTACAAACCAACCAACCACAACCCATTTCATCTATAAGATTTATGGACAAGATAATTACAATTCAGAAAATCTTTAATACGAATTTAAGCCCAAACCAATGTTCTACATTAGAAGAAACCAATATATCAAACTAAAAGAGGAATACAACTCAAAAAAACACCAAATAAACCAAAGGAATCTAGGAACCACCATCTCCATGCATATCCACCACTAGACAACTCAACAACTCAATAAGTAGTTCTAAAAACTTGTTGCACCCTATAATTACCCATGTCATAGAAGATGATATCTAAAAAAGTACCAAATATACAATGATGGGGCGAGTTTAAAACAAATTAGGCTCTTCCCAGTGACATCCCTACCCACACAAATAGGATATAATATTTAACAAAATCAATATAAAATAGTTTATATAGATCAATTTTTGAAAATAATTTATAACTAAATATAAAAACATTTCAAAATTGTTTATAACTAAAAATAAAACTAAAACCATGTGAACCAATTTTCAAACATTATATACTCCAAGGAAACATTAAATTATTCTTCAATACACTTTCTATAAACTAGGTTTTCAATCCAATAATCTCCACATAGTAACAAATACCAAACATTCATGCATCATTAGGAAAGTTCAATACTCAGGAGCGGGTGCTCATCGATCTACCATGTCGTCAGAAGTTATTTATTCTATATGTCCCATTTAACTTGTGGATCTGACACAATTTATGATATTTAAACCATTCCTAGTAATTTAATATTATATGTACACTATTTTTTCAAAAAAACAAAACCAAATTCACAAAATTTTACTTGTTCAATAAAAAACTATTTTTTTTGAAAAAATTACAACCATCCAATTTTAAAAAATTAAACCATTTTAAAAAACCATATTTGAATTGGAAACAATAAAAATGTGTGAATTATAAAAAATTTCTGAGGATCCATTATTTTAAAATACCCATTTGAAATAAAAAATAATAGTTTTTGTCAACCCCCCCCCCCCCAATTTTCCACGTTTTCCACCACCCATACATAAAGTGGGTTTAACAATTGAACAGATGATAATAAATATTATCTTTTATCAAAAACTAAATTTCAATTCATTTTAAAAAATTCTATGATGTGGAGATGAGTGTGAAGACACAAACATCACTCTATTCGAAAAAAACAGAAAAAAGGTGATGACCACTCAATAATCTATGTCCGGATTCCAAGAAACCACCGAAGATATCATCCATTATCCTGAAAATCAGATGAACTAACTTTTTTTTGCCTCAATACTGCTAGATCTACCACAATGGGTAATAGATCTTTGAAAAAGCGAAGAAAATAAGAGTAGATCTAGGAAAATTTAAAGAAATCAATGGAGAATGAGTAATTAATACAAGATTCTACCTCCGATAAACCATTGAATGTGTTTGGATTTCTTTGAGATCGATAAAATAACATACAATGGACTTTAGAGGAGAAAAAATTCGTTTTAGGGTTGATTTGGTTGAATAAGATAAAAAAGATGGAAAAATTGAATTAGATCAACAATGATAGGGAATTATTTTTGGCCTTGTATGGTTTGGCCACACAGTTTGGCCAGATAGTGTGCTGATCATGAACCCCTTATTTACTAAAAACCCTCCACCCTACTCCAAAATCTCACCCAACTTCACACATAACCTTTAAACATATTAAATCCATACGAGAAGTTTCACATACCAAAAACTATAGTTTCAACATTATCTTCACCATTTGTGTTTCCATAGCCAAAATGATGAATGTAATCTTTGCCCTGAAAGAGTTCTAGGCATTTCTCATTCACTTACTTCTCATATTCCCATGTCTCTTCTTAAATCTGATCATGTTTCCATAAACCAGCACTATAATGATGAATTTTTCACTTAATATTTTCTCAACCCTATAAGAAATCAATACAAGAATAAATAACAACAAAGAATCTATGTATAGTTCAACCTGATCCAATCAGATCACATTGTCAAGATCATGATGATACTTTTCCAACTAAGATACATGAAACATAATATTCACCAAACTGAATAATTCTAGAAATTCCAACTAATATTCCTCCTTTCCATCCCTTATCAGTATCTCAAAAGGGCTAATGAATCAGAGGGAAAATTTCCCTACATCCAAAAATAGCGATGTTCAAGCCTTTTAGATATCCTCAAGAAAACATGATCACTCAATGCCAACACCATTGGTCTTTGGTGATGATCCACACATGATTACTGGTGACTCTAATCCATATCTATTCTCTTTCTCATAAACTGGATCTTTACTGTCATTTCTTGTACATAGCTTGGCTACACAAGTGAGGTCTTAACGTTTTCAACCCAACAAAGTAGATAATGACAAGGATGGCCATGCCATGCTCTTAAGGGGGCCATATGTATCTAATCCTGATAATTTATATTATATGAGAACTCCACCATTGGAAACTCTGCTTCCCATGAGCTTCCAGAATCCATTACAGAAGCCTGTAACATTTATTTTAATGTATGAATCATCCATTCTAATTTACCATCTGTCTAATGATGATATGCCGTACTCATAGTAAACTGAGATCCCATGAAATTATATATAGATTTCAATAAATGACATGTCAACCTGAGATCTCTGTCAGAGACTAAAAAAACTAGTATGCCATGTCTCTTTACCATGTCATGGATATATATTTTGTATAGATCCTCCACTGTATGAGTTTCATGATTTGGAATGAAATGGGATATGTTGGTTATATGATCCAATATCAAACATATGTAATCGTGTTTTCATATAATTATTGGGAGACCTATAACAAAATTTAAAGCTATCTTCTACCATTTAAAAACTGAAATAGGTAAAGGCAACAACATTCATGGTTGTTGCTGATGTTCTACTATAACTTGCTGAAAACGTAAGCCCTTTGAAACAAACTCGTCCACTTTTCAATTATGCTCATCCACAAAAACATCACCTTCAACACCTTATAAATCTTCTATATCCACAGATGTACAACCCATCACAAATGGTGGTATGCATGAAGAAGTTGTTCCAGAAAAGCAATAGGTACAACCATCCGATCTATAAATCCAAAACTAAATTCCCATAATGTTTCCATACCTCAACGGCCTCTACACCATTTAGTTTTGAACTCATTATTAATTATTTTTAATTAAAGGTATGTGCATCTGTAAAACATTTTTCCAAATTTGTAACTACATAAATTTATAAGGGAACCACAACATCACCTCAATTTTCACATTCCACACAGATATTGGTTAATACTGTTATCAATCACCAATCATCTAAATCACCCATTCCCAATTAAGTATCTGAATTCATGCTTAATTCATAAGTCACCAAATTTACATTTCCTTGTGTATACATCATTTTTATTTCAAACATCTATATATACTCCATTAATTTCCTTTTCCTTAGATTCATATCGCATTGTGAGAAAATATGTTTCTTGTAATTATGATCTGTCACCACAGTTAAATCCTCACTAAATAGATAGTATTTTTATTTATTTAACATAAATACGACTTTAGATAACTCCAAATCATGTGTTCGGTAATTCCTCTCACGCAAACTCAAATATTGAACCGTAAGAAACCACATGGTCTCCCTACATGAGAACACATCCCAACCCAGATCCTAAAGCATCACAGCAGACCGAATATGCCTAACCTAGATCTATAAAAACCATGATAGGATTTGACGTGAGATACAAAATCATATATTGAAATTACTTCAAGAATTTTTCAGTCCACTAGAAATGATGTTTTTTATTTTTCAACACTATCATTGGCTACAATAGTCATTATATGTCATGATGAAAATAGTGACACTTCTAATCTTGACCATGAACGCTTCGTATCTCAAAAATGTTCTTCAACACTTTCTAAGAGATAACTACATAAATATTTTCAGGATCCACTAAAATACATTTTTTAGAAATCAAATGGCCTAGAAAGCATACCTATTATATAAAAAAATCAAACATAGATTGTATTTCATACAAATGATTGTCTCTAAAGATTTGTAACACTATCTCTCAATGTTCCTCATGATCATCACTTGTCTTTGAATTAACCAAGATTTCTTCCACAAACACCACAAAAATAGATTCCAAATCTCATTGAAATATTTGATTCATCGTATCTTTGCAGACTGTTGGTGCATTCTTTATACCGAAAGGCATTACTACATATTCATAACGTCTATATATGATTTTGAAAGCTATCTTTGGAATATATTCTTTTTGAACATGAAATGGGTGATATCATGATCGTAAGATAATATTTGAGAACCACTGAGCTCCCCTCAGTTGATCGAACATGTCATCAATTCATTGATATGGATACCAAATCTTTATCATAAATTTTTTAATCTTATGATAATAAACGCACATTCGAGTAGTTACATATACATTCTTCCCAAATAGGATTGGTGCTTCCCATAGAGGCGTACAAGGATAAAAAAACCGTTGAATTGAAGCTCATCCTATTATACTTTCAACTCAATTAATTATTTAGTTTATATGATATAATATGTAAGGGAGATAGGGATAGTGCCCTGAAATAGATCAATCATAAACCGCACATCACATATTGGTGGTAAACCAGAAAAATTTCCAGAAAAAACATCTGGAAATTGATCGTTTATTGCTGGAAAAATACTATAAATGATTTCGTTAATAAATTCCAATGTCAACACCACCAACTAATAATAGATTGTTACAACCACTAGTTCCAACATGCCTATTGTACATATTTTTACAACCGTTTTTCCTATGAAGAGTTTCTCAATTCCATTCTCAGTTGTGAAACTAACCATCCTAATATATCAATAAATGTGATACGTTCACCCTCTAAACTAATCCATTCATAGTACTACATCAATGAGATCCATCTCTAGAACTATGAAATACCATTTTTACTCTGCTCCTTCATTCGTTATAGAAGTGTCTCTACACATGAAGACTCTACATTCTCTTTCACTGAGAGGGATTTGCAGATTTATCACATATGGCATCATTTCATGTTTCAAACTCTTATTATCATTTGTATGATAATAAATAAAGGAATTTGATATATCCATATCAAACAACATTTTTATAAGGGTAGATTTCAGTAGAATCATACATCACATCATAGATGGTTCAACCCTATAATACAAAGTCCTCTTCTCTAATACATATAATTGAATTGTCATGGAACTAAACTCATTGTTTTCCTACATTGATTTCCATTGTTTAAGAGTCATGGTGTTCATAAAATCACAATGGCTAGCTCTTCTCTATTGGCGGCTCTGATTCTAATGGCCTCTCCCTATTGAAACATTTGATGCATGTGACAAATAAGAAGTGTCTCAACAACTCGAATTTGAATAAACATGATAATATTACTGAAGATGTCATATTTTTTTTGTATTTTTTAATTTTCATTGTTGTTTCGTACATTATCACTTTATGGGGTTGAATGAACCACAATGATGACATCTCGGTTGTCCCATTGGCTTAAGAGTAAGATTTACTGGTCCAGCTATATGCCTCTGATTCCCATTTCCACCATGGATATTAGTCTCCCTCATTCTTTTACTCCCAGATGCTGAGTTCCCAAAATCTCCAATTAGTATTATCATGCTTTCTTCTCAAATATCTATAGAGATATTCCATTCATTCACTAACACCCTACTTACCATCTCCATATATGTGTGATACAATGTACCACAATCGTGGACCAAATCCCCCTCATAAGTACTGACTAGACAATGTGTGCCTTCAAGATAACACTTGATGAAAATTATTATGAAAAGGGGACTAAATTCATGAATTTGGCCACATATTTAATAACATAGAGGTCCTTCTTCTTCAGGATAAAAAATTATGTTGTTCGCTAGATTTTGAATGTGTGAGGACATAATTGTTTATCAATAAATTCATCACAATCTTCACAACTCATGCCTTGATCTAATCTAGAAAGCACTACCAAAACCCACCAATAGAATATAAGATCCACTATAATATAAAATTATAGTTTGGACATCATGTTCACTACATTGATGATGAAATTTATGATTCAATTCATCATATTCTACTACCCCTTTTCCCTCTCTGGTTCTGAATCACCCTTGAAGATGGGCTGATTCTACTTTTGAAAATCGATGTAGTGTTAAACCTGTTCTGGCTCTTTCCATTGGTTACCCATTTCCATAGATTGGAATACATGGAATATACTTTTCACCACTTATTGGTTCATCTATAGATATGTAGAAACCACATTTTCAACAGTGTCCTCCAGTTTGTTTCTACACCGCCTATATGGTTACATTTATAAAGAATCAACACATTCTGTAAATTTCACTCATCATGAAATTTATTTTCTATGATTGTATGAATCTATAAAAATAATATAACATCATTTCTATCAAAATATTACCATTTTAAATACAACCCACACTTTTTTTTAAAAATCAAAAAAAAATTAAAATACAACAACTATTTCGCTTTGAAAGTCATTCATTTGAAAACAATTCTGTTAATTTTTAGAAAAACTAAAAACATAATATGAATCATATGTCATTTATCCAAATGAGATATGAAATCCTTGTGGGAATTCATTCATCTAAAATTCATGGGATGCTGGTCTCATTGGCTAAACCCATTATAATAAGACTATCGATCTTACTATTGTTTCGAAAACACGTATGTACCCAACTTCCTAGTAACATGATGTTCTTAATTAAAAGGATAACTACATCATTATTTCTCTACAATTAAAGTCTTGAAAAGCCTAATCATTTCTAGGAAGCAGAACCAATGAATAGACCAGATGTATTTTAACTCCAAGACCAATAAAACTCAAGGACTACTTATTCCGCATTGATGGGACCAAGCTGATACCATTTGTAATGACCCGTTCATTCTCATTGGCTTGAGAACACAATGGGTCATTACTAGGCCATATGCAACATCCTCGAGATTTCAATGGTACGAAATAAATGGCTAAGGGTTTTGAAGACCATTGGGGGATGATTTAAACTTTTAGTGATAAACTATACACCAACCGACGACATCCAATAACAGCTATATCATTTATGAAAATTATAATGACAATTCCGAAAATCATTTATACCAATGTAGGCCCAAAAACGTACTAAATATGTAGAAAACTAGAAATAAACCTAATAGTAGAATATAAATCTTCAATAAATAAAAATAACCAAGATTCTTGAGGCCCCACCAGCTCTGTGTTGTACCATCACCAGACAACTCAACAACTCAAGAAGTGGTGCTAAAAACCTGATGCACCCTATCTTTTCCCACGTACTGTATGATGAAATCTTTAAAAGAACCAATGAAAAAAATAAAGGGTGAGTATAAAAATAAGTTGGATCTCCCCAAATAATTCTATAGTCATTCCACTAGGACAGAAGAGTTAGAAACATTTTTATGAAAAAGTTCATATAAAACAATTTTAGAAGACAATTTTTAAGTAAATATTAAAACAACTCAAAAAAGTTTGTAAATAAATATAAATTAAAACCATGTGAACCAATTTTACATCAATATATACTCTAGTTAAAAATATAAATAAGTCCTTAAAACATATTCTGAAAACTACTTTGGATAACTAATAAACTCGATACAATAATAAATAACAAATATGGATTCATCGTTTTGACATTTCGATATCCATGAGCAGTTTCTTATTGATATACCAAGTCTTCCAAACACAACTATACTACATGTTCCATTTAACATTTTGAACTAAAAAAAGTATCATATTCGAACAATGTCTAGTAATAAAATATGATAAAAACCCTATTTTCTAAATAACCATATCCTATTTTATTCAATTTCACATATTTCTATAAAAACCCAAATTTAATGAAACATTCGTAAAATCCATTTTAAATAAAATAATTCATTTAAAAACACTTATAAAAATTCGAAACATTCTTATAAATAAATTTCTAAATATTCCATAATATACATAGTTAATATATCCTCATTTAAAATAACTAAGTATGATTTTTCACAAAAACCCCCATTTTTCATTGATTTCCACCAGTAGTTAATAAAAACGGTTTAACAATTATACAAAATTAAAAAAATTAATTTCATTAAAAATATAAATTTTAATTCATTCCATTCAATTCAAATAATGGGGAATGGATATTCAATCCACCTACCTCGCTCGTTTCGATAAGAACCAACAATGGACAATGAATGTTTAGGAATATGGGTCATGATTCCCAGAAACCACCCAAAATATCCTACCCTATTTTGAAAATCACTATATATAACTTTATTTGGCCTCAAAACTCATAGATCTACCCACAAGGGGTGTAGTTCTCAAAAATATAATAAATAAGGGGTATACCAATGAAACCGTGAAGAAAATGATGAATAACACTCACATATCACAAGAATATGCCTTCGATTCACCAATGAACATTTTTAGATTGCTTCCATATTTATTGGAGAACCCCCTTTAGACATTCGTTGTGAAAAAAATTTTGGTTAGGGTTTATTTGGGTCCAAATTGATCAAACAGATTTCCAAGCCTAATAAGATGAGCAATGTTAGGGAATTATTTTTTTCCCTCTCATAGTTTGGAAAAACCGTGTGCTGACCCTGCACAACATTTTTACCCAATCCCCTCCTATTTTTTTCATAGTCTCCACAAAATTCCCACATTAACTATAAACATTTTAGAAGCATCATGAAATGGTTAAATACCATAAACTATGGTTCTACTAATGAGATGGGTTTTCCATGATTCATGTTTCATTGGGTGTGTATGGAATGATATGTGATTATTTTTGTATTTAGAAAATGTCGGAGGAGGGGTGAATCATAGTATTTGAATATGGATTTTTGGATTCATTTGGGTTTCGGGAAGGTGAATTTATGTACTTGTGGTTTATCCTTGAGGATAGTCTCTAGAGAGAGTTCTTGTTTGGGTGCCTTGCTCGAGTTACGGTTGCGGTTGTTGGGTGTTCCTAGTGGATTTGGTGTAGACTGAAAGGGAAGGTATATTTGGGTGATGTTTATATTGATAATATATACATGTAATGTTTTTAGAGTGATACATGCTAGGATATTTGGTTTCCCTTAGGATGGAAATATCATGGAGTGATGATTTTTTCCAGAGAATGTGATTTATTTGGGCACAACCTGTTGGTGGTTGGCTATGTCAGTTTTAGATTTTTATCCAAACATTTGGTGAGAGAATGTGTAATAACTATGGAACATTTAATGATGATACTTTTTATTGGTTTCCTATGTTATATTTACAGGCGAGTTACATCCATTTTTTATATTCATTGAAGTTTATTAACTATTGGTGATATATTCATGTGGGGTAGGCATAAACAGTTGATTGATATTTTGATTCAAGGTTTGATAAATATTTACCTTTTAAAGACATATTTTGGTTCTATAGTAGAGTCACAATATTGTGTTGGTGAGGGTTATGTGTTAGTGGGATCATTGGGATATGAGATGATGGTAATAAGCGATGAAATTTGGATTAGGGGTTAGACGTTACATATCATACGTTCAAGATAGTTGGGTGATGTGGGATGATTTGAGTATGTTGCATAATGCTGTCAATTTAGGGAGACAATTGGTTGTAGGGATATATGAGACCAATTAATTGGGATTTTATGTTCCTATAGTTAGAGGTGACATTAGAGATGGATGAGTGGATTTTGTATTCATCGATGACATCAGAGTGTAATCATAGATGGTGAAAATTATTCCCAAATGATTAACATCATCCTTAGAATATAAAAATGGAAATGAATTCACTTTTAGACACTCAAATTTCATTTGGTTTGATATGGACCCTCTTTGTGTTTAAAATAATGGAGCAGTGTATGTGGAGTCATGTGGTGGATAGTGCACCATTGAATATGTTTGAGCTAGGTCCTCATGGTGGCCCATATTTTGATTAACACCATGAGTGATCATCTTGAATGATGGGAATGGGTGCTGATTGATGTTTATTTTGATCTCTCAGTTGCATGTGATATTAGAAACTCCAATTGATATGATAGTAGGGGTTGGAGCATGGGATGAAATGATTTATGTTGTTTGGATGAGATGGAGATCACGACGCTCCTGTGGGGGGTAGTGATGTGTTGGGTGTAGATATACAACCCTTTTGATGGATGGTTAATGGATGAGTGTAAGAAGATAAGGATTATTCATAAAGGAATTGTGATTCCTTTGGAAACAAGTGATGGTGTTAACATAAATTTTATAAGGAAACCTTTGGGAATATTATATGTGATTAGTTATCAAGGAGAACATGGATTTGGGATTCATGTGGTTTTGAAAATCAAAATGAGGTGATAGTGTCAGAGGGGCATTGATGTGTGTGTGAGGAAATAACTGTGTTTTTTAGTCTATAGTGGTTTTGATCATTGAACAACCCTTGTAAGAAACTATCTATTCCATTGGGAATGTTTTTGTGGTTTAAGAATGCCTTTGGGAGCGAAGGCATTGAAATAAAATGTGAAAAAATAGGTTGAATGATGGAAACTAGTTTTATGAGAGATCTAGACATTCTGTGAATGAGATGGAAGAGGGTAGACTGGCTATGGTTAGTTCAAAATGAAGGAGTGAAAGTTTTAATGATACATAGAGACTTACATTTTAGGATTAGTTATTGAATTTAGGTTTTTAATTGGTATTCCTAGCTAAATCTGGTATATTATTAGTTTGTGAGTGGATGGTTAGTATGTGATAACTCCAATTGTATTCGAGTGGTGAGGAGACATTCTAATAGTGATTTTAATTCTTAGTATGTTTTATAGGGTGTAAATTGGTGAATGTTTTTTGTAATCATTTCATGATTCATATTGGGATCACTATAGCTCAATGAATTATCATGAGATTTTCTAATAATTGTTCACATTAGATTGGATCAGTTGATCTCTATCATGGTATTTTTGTTTTGAAATTGGGTGTTGGATCATTGTTTTGGTGTATTTAGGAACTTGAGTTAAAGATTTTGTCTAGGAAGTGATCAAGTTGTCAGTAGTTGAATAAATATTATGGATACAATATGGTGACCTTTATATGTTCATTGGTGTAGTTGAATGTACACCACATATTTTCATGGATGAGTAGTGTTGTGGTGGGGAGGTTTTGTGATCATGTATCCTGTTGGAGACAAAATTTCTGATTGAATTTTAATTTTCATTATTTTTTGGGTAAAAAATAAAATTATGAATTAGAAAGAGATTGGAAGATTTTAAATATTTCAAAATTGTGTTTTTAAATGTGGATTGATTATAATGTGGTAACTGAGGTGAGGGGATTAACCATTGTGTATTTTTTTGAGTTTCTATAATTTTGGTGTTTTATGGAAATATGTACAGGTTGATGTGCATGGTTTTGGAGAAACCATGTGATGTATTTAGGCTTATAGGTTTTTTGTTCATCTTGAAATAATTATGGTTTATTTTCATATTTATAGAATATTTTGGGGTAAAATATGCATGTGATAAAGAGAATCAATATATGGTAGAAGATGGTTTGAGGCATGGTGGATGGTTTGTGAATGATAATAGACAAAACATAATCCACGTTGTAAAAGGAATGATTTGATATATTACATTGTTCATGTATTTTTTCAAACCATGTGGCCTAAATAGGAGGGGGATGCATATTTGAATTTTAGGTGGAACATCATTGGTTCAATGTTTGGACAAATTGTCGCTAAACTATGTAGATGGTTTGGTTGTGGACTAATATAACTGCATGGTTTCTCCAAGGATTAAAAACATGTTTTTCCGAACCATGCAGCTTCCCAAATTTCAATAATTAGGGGAATTGATAAAAATATACTCCTTTAGTTTTTCATCCTCTCCATCCTATTTCTTCCTAATACTTGGTGCACAAACATGGGTTCCTCCAAAAACATTCCTAATCCTCCCTCCATCAATTATGGGATTATTTTTATAGATATTTATTGTCCTTTTAGGTCAGTTCTCCTCCTCCATGGTTTCCATCAACCAAATTCTCAAATATATATATATAATTTTGGACTTATTTGGTCCAGGTTTTTTGATAATTAAATTATATCCTTAATGAATCATCATTTTCTAATGGGTCCTTTTGTCAATATGCATAGAGGAGATCCCTTAAGAAATTCATCATGTCAATCCTTGGGTTTTCATCATGGTATGAAATATCTGTGAATTATAATTGGTTTGACATGATAAATTAATTTAATTTATTTATTATGATATCTCATATGTTGTATTTGGACCAGAATATGTTTTGGGTGGTGTCATGGGTCTTCAATGAGTTTTTTTCTTCGGCTTCGGTGTGGTGCAATGGCCAAATCTGGTTTTCCAACAATTTTCAACATTTTTTATTGGTTAATTAATTAGTAATAAGAATTATAATTATTTTATTTTTATTTTTTGATGTATTAAAATAGAATAGGTTATTTTATGGTATGGGTTGGGTGAGAATGTGTTTGGATGAGGGTTGGACCAATAATAACATGGCTTTCATGCATTGGATATTTTCTAAAATAAATCTTTGATGGTATATGTTTGATAAAAAAACTACCCATAGCCTTATTAATTTTTTTATATTATTTTAGTAAGTTCCAAAAGAAAATATCATTTTTATTTAATTCATTAGTTATGTTATTTATATTTTGTACTTCTATTAACACCTTATACATTCCATGGATCTTGTCGGATCGATGGGTATTCATGATATTGAACCAGTGGTTGCCCATGGGTAGAGCCATTTCATGTAAATTTTAAAATGGTGATATTAAGATAATTTTTTGGAATTATTTGTGGGTAATTCTTAAAAAACTTATATGAGGCATTTTAAATGGTTTTATATATTTTCTTCAGGCCTTGGCCGATTTTGGGTGTTAAATGGCATAGAAAATTTGTTGACATGATAATTTTTTTAAAATGAATTGTTATCATAAATGTGGTTTATAAATGAGTTGAAAAATATATTTTTAAAATATATTTGAAATTTAATTGAAGGATTATATTTCATGATAATTTTTTATGGGATCTTGTAATGGAATTTTATGCCATAGGGACTATTTTGATTTCAAAGAGATGTTCTTTCTTCTTATTGGGGGGGGGGTTTAATTGTCTAAAGATGGAGATTAGTTTTTTCAATTAGAATTTGAAATTTTTTGGTCCTTATGGAGGAAGTTTTTGTTTTTAAGGCCCATATGGACCATAGTAAGTGTAAATATTTTAAAATGAGTTATAATATTTTTAATGTTTTGTATGGTCATGATGTTGATCATAGCTATTTAATAAATGATGGACTGGTTTAGGTGTTGTACTGATTCTCTAGGAATTGGTAGTATACTGTGGATATGGTGTCTGAATGAGGATTTGGAAATTGATTATATTCTTATGGGTTAGAGTTTTAGACTTATCATGTGTTTGATAGTTGTATACCAAGTGAAAAATGATGTCGGAATAATACTTTTACCACAAGGGGTCTATGAGATTTATGTATATTACCATAAATATTCTATACATACGGTTGATGGAATGAGCCTATGGAAACTACAGTTATGTTTTTTATGGGTTGATTGACATGATTCTTAGTATTGGTGATAATAGTTTTGTATTTTGTAAGGTGATGGGCCACGGTCTAATCCACATTTGATTTTGTTATTTAAAATTATTTTACTTTCCAGATTGAAAATATTCACATTGTTGGTTTGGGTATTCTACATATGTACCACATATTTATGTTATTTTCTACCCTTATTCATTGATTACTAAACACCCTTATGTTAGGCTTTAGGGGACTCATTTATATCTTTTCACATTTGGGTGGACTAGGTATCATCTTTGAATCAATTGGTCTAGTGGGTACTAATTGGGATGTCAATTCCATTGGACTATATTTTCTTTTGATAGTTCTAATTTATAAATTTTTTTATCTATATAGTTCATATATATATAAATATTGTTATCTTTATAGACCATTATTGGTGGTTTACTGAGATTTTATCACATGATGCATAGGCCTCGATTGGACATGGGTACCCGAGAAGCTCAAATTATTATCACATGATCATTTTTTATGAGGTCCAGGTAGTGTAATATTTGGTCATGTAGGATTTATCGGGTTGTGTCTGATGATTGGATGGGTTTGTGATGGTGATAGAGTGGATGCTATTTGAATTTATTTTATTTTTTATATTAAGTAACAAGCGTAGTGGGTAATACATTTTATGTTTGACATGGTAAGTCAGGCCTCTAGTCCATTTCAAATTTTTATATAATGTTTTTATTTATAATACATTTCAAATTAATCTCACATTTAGGATATTTTGTAATCTATTTGTTGATTTATCCTTATTGAAATGGAAATTCTATTAAAAATAATCATTTAACTTTTCCATTCAAATTGTTTTTATAACTCCATGTTCCACAAAAGGTTTCATGAAAATTTTAATTTAATAAAGAATATAAGCTAATGTTCATTATAATGATATATCACTTTATTTAAAAAAAATTATGAAGAAGGAATCAATTTATGGTTTTATGTAATGTATAATTTACGAAAAAAATATATTTTTGATACATTTAATGATCTATTTTGTAAATAATTCTCTTCCATATTCATATAATAATTTTATGTATGTTTCTACATAGACATAAAATAAGTATAAATTGTATTTATATATATTTGAATTTTATTGAATGTTTTAAAATGTATCTTTTAATATATATTATGCATAACCTTATGAAAATTTTATCAAATGCCAAAAAAATGAATGTAATACTTTAAGAAACATTTTTTCATCAATGAAAAACCCTCATTCCCCTATTCTGTGCATTTTTTAGACAAGGGGTATTTAATTGGAAATTATATTTTGATATATTAATGTGTTTCACATATGGTTTTGAAATAGTATTTCAACATATTTAGGATCAACATTTATTATTATTAAACAAAATTAGTATATGGTCGGTTGATATTTTATTTGATGATGATTAGGCCAGATATATCTTATGATGATTAGTTCTCTTGAAATATAATATTAAATCGGTGAACATAGTTATTACTCCAATGAATCTTATAATAACTATGTTCAGTGAATAAATATATTAGATGACGATTGTATGGATATTACAATTTTTTTATTTGTAAGGGCTATATTAAGTTGATATCTCCTAGAACTGACATGATTTTTCTATTCATTCTAATGATTTTTCATAGAAATAATTTCATTTTGAAAGGTGATCTAATGATATTTAAAAATGAAGGATTTTTCCATTTTAGTGTAAAATGTTATGTTATAAAAAATATATTATTTGGATTCGCATGTTTTCTATAAAACAATCATGGTAAATATTTTTACCACATGTTTTCTTATACAATGTTTTATAAGATTCATTGGGTAGTATATAAAATTTAAATTAAACACACTACTTAATAAAAATTATTTTTATAATATATATGTATTAAAATAGAGTAATGAGTTTATTTATTTTTATTTCATTTATTATTATTTTATTTTGTGCTCATCCAAAATTATTAATTTAAAATTTATATTGTTTAAGTATGGGTGAGAAAAAAAAGAAAGATTTAATTTTTTTAATCATAATAATTAGTCTTCAAAAGAGAACAAGATTCATTTTAATTGTTTTATATTTTGAAAAAATGGATACTTAGTATAAATTTCAACATTGAAATTTATGGATTTTTTATGTATGTTTTGACTTAATTATAGAAAACCATAAATATAAATGATATCTGGGAATAAATGTAAATAAATAATTATCTAATAAATCAATTAATATTTTTATTAATTTTTAGTCTTTATAATTTGTTTTGAATTATATGTTTAGATATATAAATGGTAAAGATTATTTCTGATTTATAGGTACCATATTTTGATTTTTGTTTTAAAATTAGTCATATTTTTATTTGAATAGACACATTTTTTAGATATTATGTGAATCAATTTTATGTTTATTAATGATATTTTATGAGGTTTTTTATATGGTTGAGTTATATTTAAACTCTATGTCTAACATGATGGATTACATCAGATGAATGTTTCTATATATGTTAAGATTAATGTGGGAATTTATAAGAAAATTTCATTGGTTATATTATTTTTTAATTTTGATGTTATTAATGTTGATTTTTAGGATTTTATGGTCAGTGAATTATATAATTTCAATTGGTATTTTTTTACAAGGGAAATTTCCATTTTATTATATAATAATTCTTTTCCTAATTTAATGATTCTATTTTAATTATATTAAAATAAATTTGTAAATATGAATAGAAAATTACCCCAAATAACCATTTAACCCCTTCTATATACTATAATATTCATTATCATTGATATATCATGTACAAATGAGATTGATATATTTTCCTATATAAAAATCACAATAAGAAACTATTTAATATATACATCACATTTTCTTTTTTCAAAACATTGTATTGATAATAATTTATTTTATTATGTTTAAAATCACAACTCATTTGCCTCATTTAGAGATTAAAATACCACCACAAACCTGACTATTTATTTTTTCGAAAAATGGAATTCATCTTGCAAGATAAAGTGGATATTAGCAGTAAAAAATAATACCTCAATTTCATAATTTATGGTATGGTATATTTTTCTATTCTCAATGTATGGAAAATAGTTTAATTGAAATGGAAAAATAATATGAATATATTTCATGTCATTTATTTTTTATTAACAAATAATTATGTTAAAGGATGAAAACGAATGGTCAAAGAATAATGAATGAATATGAAGGAATGATTTTTTTGTAATTGGTTTCCGTAAATTTGATGTAGTCGTATTTATTCAATAAAATTTTAATATATTCAATATATTATTAGAATCATGAACTCCAATATATATATTTTATAGTATATTTTTTGTTATAAATTTTTTAACAGATGTCTAATAGAATTGATAACTTTAAAATCTTCAGTCATAAAAATATTATTATTTCTGGAGACAAACATTTATGGGCATCTAATTAAAGGATAAATAAAAATTTAGTCGATACCCAGTTGATGTCATGGAAATAATATTCTACTATGATTATTTGAAATTCTATAAGAAATAATAGAATTTAGAAATTAATTTCATGGTTAATGACATTTTTAGTCTGTTTTTCAAATTTTATGGAATTGTTTCGTAATTATATTCTTATAGTTTTACTAAAATTAAAACCCTATCAAACCAAGAATGGTCATGGGGATTTATCCTACATCAGAAGTTATTTAATAGAGTAGTGCATACCACAGACCAATTTTACGTCCAAGATAATTTGACATTATGTAAACAACATGATAAATAAATAAGAAGATGATGTTGGGTACATAAATTTAATTCAATAGATAAGCATGGGTCAGAAAATTGATGTTGTGATTTAGTGATTATAATTCTTCTTAAGTAGTATGATTTTTCTAGAACAATATATGATTATATTAAAAGGGAAATATTTTTTGACAAGATAAAATTATATTTGAGAAATAATAGATAAATTAAATTTTTTATTAAAAATGATTTTAATTTGTCTTTATCGTGAATCATGTTATTTAGGGAAACTATGTAAAGACCCAGAATTTATGTGGAAACGTTTTTCATAAATACATGGGAATTTTGCGAGTCTGTAAAAATTTACGGCGCATGATTCTGAGGCTCGGTGTGCCCCGAATAAATTTCATAAGTTTTATTCGGGTAAGTTCAGTAAACGTATGAGCGGGTTATTATAACTTTTGAACTGATGCTGGAAATTGAAATCTGAGGGCACTGTTGAACTCACAGTGTTGGTATTCGATTATTAAGACTTTCACCTCGACAATATTTGGTCGAGTATAAAGGATAGTATTTGGGTTTTCATGGAAAACAATAATAAAATAGTGTGAGATACGCTTTATTTTAGTTAATCTTCCATGTGGGTGAGTGGTTGTTAAAACCTCCACATGGAAGTTGGAGGTGAGACCACCACACCATAACCTCCCATGATAGGTTATGGTGGTGGGGCCCACCTGAACAAAACCTCCCATTTGAATAATTGGTCTGGGGACCACCCGACCCCTATTAATGGGAGGAGAGTATAACCTATCAACTCTCCCTTATTAATAAGGGAGAGCCTCTTGACCTTCCCTTAATTTAATTGGTGCCAACTCGCTAATTAATTCTTTCCAACAGATATAAATTAATGTGGTGGATCCTTTTAATTTAATCCACCATTTCAAGTTTGTGCCAACAAAATAATAGATTAACTAATATATTATTTGGCACAATGATTTCACTTGGGTGATAGAAGAGAAAGCTCTCAACGAGGAACCTCATCTTCCAACGAAGAACGAGTTCTTCCAACGAAGAACACCGGCGGCGGTCCCCTTCACCCTTCTTCCACGGACACCTACTGACATGGAACCACTTCTACAACCGTCGTGCGAATTCGGGAGTGGAAGAGTGCGGCAGGCACGACGAGTGACAACTCTGTCTTCTTCCCACGACTTCACCATCGATGACAGACGATTAAAGGTAGGGGTTTATTACTTGATGATATTAGACCTTTTCTTATCTTATTAAACAGTTAGAAAGGAATTGTTTGTGGATGTGTTATTTTTAATCTTCTTTTCTTGATGATCCAATTGATACCTCCCTTAGCATGGAGGGTGCGGGCCAACCTATCATGGACCGACATCCTCCATCGATTTTCCTTCTTGTGGCATTCTTCGACATGGCGACATAACAACAATGAGGCGACGGAGTCGGCAACGACAAAGGTCATGATACCGGCGGCCTCCGTGAACCGTGCTGGCCCCACATCATCCCACAACGACTCCAGCTGAGCCAGTGCCGGCCTGGCCTCCCGGCGGCCCGCGCCTCCCGCGCGGCCTGGCTGAACCCACGACAGCCCGACCTCCCGGCCGCACACGCCTCCTGTGCACCCCAGTGGAGCCTCGCGTCGGCCTACCTGTAGCCTGCCTGCACCCCACCGGCCTGCCCGCGGCCTCCCACATGCCCTGCATAGCCTGCCTGCATCCCCCGCACACCCTGTCGGCCTGACGGCGCCCTCCTGGTGGCCCTGCCGGCCTGCCCAGCCCCACTGCCTGCCTGCTCAGGCTGTTGCCTGGCGCCCTGCCTGCCGCCATGCCGGCCTGCACAGGCCACACCTCCACCCTTCCATCCTGCCTCAGTCACCGCTCAGCAAGCCTGGATGCCCTGTCGGCCTACCCTGGCCACCCCACAACTGCCCGACTGCCCAGTCACCCCGCCAGCCTCCCCGGGCCGCACCCCCAGCTGTCGGCCGAACCGGCTAAGCCGCACTGGACACTTAAGCCAGCCTACGACGTCCCTCGCGGCGTCTCTGGCCGAATTGGTTCAGCCTTATGGGCTGAGTCATCCAAGCCTCACCCGTCGCGGCACTGGTCGAACCGGCCCCAACCTCTGGGATGATCCGCCTACGCGGCAACCTCCAGGCCGACCTGCCCCCACAGTCTGCTAGGCCGGGCAGAACCTAGCAGGCTGACCCACCCAACGGGCTGGGTCAAACACAATGGGTCTAGCCAGGTCAACCCAGACTAGGTCTGTCCAGACTGGGTTGGGTCGAGTGGGTCCAACTTGGTCGGACCGAACCCGAGCCCACTACCGATCCCTTTACTTTCTTTGGCCATATCTTTGGCACCGGACGTCCGTTTGACGATCCATCAATGGCGCTGGAAATCTATGAGTATAGCCATCCCTTTTAGTATACCCCACTAGAGTTTGGGTTTTAGTTGAGATACTGTTAGGTGGGATCGTACACGAATCCATCCGGGCCCCCGAGACTAAAAAGCTAATAACTAACAGGCCGGACGTCCGATTGACACGTCGTCTGTTGGATTGAGACCCATATAACGTGGTGGAGCTTTGAGATACTTCTTTGTAGGACATTTTCGTTGTTGATGATTCAAAACGTAGCTTGAATAGAGGAACCTCCCGTAATCAAGCTTGCTCTAGTGGAACCCTGAGGTTGGTTGTGCTCCAACAACTAATCCTGGATCTTGTGCGGGTCCGACAGTACTAACCACTGGTCCTGGATCATGTGTGGGTCCGACAGCTCCGACTACTGTTCCTGGATCTTGTGTGGGTCCGACTATACTAACCGCTATTCCTAGATCCTGTGTGAGTCTGACAGCTTCGACTACTGTTCCTGGATCATGTGTGGGTCCGACAGTACTAACCGCTGGTCCTAGGTCCTATGTGGGTCTGAAAGCTCTGACTACTATTCCAGGATTGTATGTGGGTCCGACAGCTCTAACCACTGGACCTAGATCCTATGTGGTTCTGAAAGCATAGATGATTCAGTTGCTATATCTGATCATTTCTATGTCTCTACATAATTTATATACCTGAGTGAGCTATGTCAGTGACTTCTGTGTTTTCCACATGATTAAGATGGGTTACTTGATAACTTAGGTATATGTTTGGGCATATACCTATGTAATGGCTATCCGTTTATTTCATTCTCTGTGTTTTATCCTTGGTGGATTTGGAAAGACCTTGGTGGTATCGGGGTCCCTATTGAGTATCTTCATACTCACCCCTACATGGTCTATGCTCGCACCTCATTGTGTTGGATAAAGACGACCGACATCGCTGACCAAGGGTATGTGTACGAGAACTGGACGATACCCAGAGGTGGACCTCCCGATGAGTTGGTACCCGTTGGGGACTGACAGATGTGGACTGATGAGGAGGCTATCTATACCTACCCTTCTAGTAGAATCTGTGTTGGATGATCCAGGAGCTGCTTTTCACCTTTTAGTTGTTTTCTCTTTTTCAGTTGTACTTTTACTTTACGGTTGGGCTTGTATTTCCGACCCCTTTTACATTTCAGCATTGTTCTATAATACAGTTTTACATAGTGTTTTGCTTCAGCTTCTACTCTGTTGTGTGTGTTTACAATTTATAATGGCAATTCCTTCCCAGCTTAGGGATTTACTCCATTGGTTCTATTCACCAGCCACTGGCCTCTGGAAGGCGGGTTTGGGGTAGTCACGACACTGTCCCCGGGGGATGGGCCGTGAAAAACTAATAGCATATGTTTGAAATTATATGATTTGTGATTATATATTATTTATTAGAAGACTTTTTAAGTGGATAATTATTATTAGGGATTAATATTAAAATGATATATAAATAATTTGGGAAAAATCCTTTATATTGTTTTTCAATATATGTCAGAAAAATGTTGAATATATTCAAGATCATATATTTATCATGTAATATATACAGATCTTGGGTGTTATTGTTGATATTTTTTAGAATAATGTTTTATTTAATCATAGGATATTTCATTCATGTTTTGGAATTATATTTACTTGTATTGTCCTTATAGGTTTAAGTTAATTTTGAAATACACTACGAATATATTGTTACCCATTTGTGGATTATGTTATCTATTAGACATTGATTATAGTTCTTTATGAATGAAAAATTATTCATGAATAATCATCATTTGGAGAAAAAGAAGAGGATATTCTAGAAATTTATTAGGTAAAAAAACTATACAAACCATATATGTAAAATTTCAGTATTTTAATAGTCTATATGGTGTGAACTTTCATAACTCTAAGAACATGATTAAAAAATAAAATATTTGTCCTATTGCCAACATTTCCAATGAATTTATTTTATTTTTCACAAATATTATGTTTATGGTTTTGGGTTGTTATCTATGTAATTGTGATTCATATTATGGTGATCATTGATATTTATAAATCTCTATCACTATTTGTACAATTTGTTTCCCCACTATGTCCATATTTTCAATTTTCATAATTGATATCCAATTTGGAAATCTTTTTATGATTTATTTCAGTGGACCTTAATATTTTTACACACATTTTAAGAATAAATTTTATTAAATCCTTTTATAATGTTGGTTTTTTATAAAAGGTATTTCCTAATTAAATAACACTTAATATTTGATATTATATTAAATTTTAGATGATAAAAATTATTAAAGGTTTAGAATGGAGAAGCATAAGATTTAAAATAGAAAAAAATTATTTGGTATAGTATTTGATACACATTATCGTGCCAAAACTGACCAAGAAATATTATTATTTAAATTATATTTTTACATCCCATCCGTTAAATTAGTGGGTATGAATTCAAATAAATTATTTTTGAAATATATATATTAAGATCATAATAAATAAAAATTTATTCATAAATTATTTTTAAGAAACCACTAATTGTTTTAGAAAATTTTGACATATTCGTCAAAAATATGATTTATTCAAAATGGATTTTCATTAATTCTCATAAGTGGATAATATAATAAATTTAGGACACCATTTGCAATTTTATTTTTGAAAAATAATGATAAAATATTAAAAAAAATTCAAATTTATATTTGGTGAAATATTGATATTTTTTCAAATGTTTTTTCAATGGATACTACAAAATAATTATTTCTTGTAATGTATATAATATTTTAAAGTGTTTTAAATTTCATATTCTATTAGGTATTAGATTAATATTTTAAATATTTTTACTTGATTAAATATTACATAATTTAATTTCATGGAATTAATTTTACACAAAAATTATGTATATTAATTATTATATTTTGAACTTTATGTTTTTTAAACACCACATTCCTACAAATTTTGAGTTGTTAATTTTAAATTAAAATGTAAATCTATTATATATAAAATAATGATAATTTTAATCTATTTTTGGTATGAATATGTAAAGATTTGTTAAATTTTTTACATTTAATTGTATTAATTATTTAATAACAACAATAAATAATTGATATCTTTGTAAAGGTAAAATAGGTTGATTAATGGAGAAAATAATGTGATAAGTACTAAAAATAAAACCCAAAACATGACTTAATTATACATGATTAGTAGATTTCATCCAAAATCATCCAAAATTTTAATATATGACATTTTTCATCCATATATACATTATTATTACCTTTATTAAAATTTAAATAAAGATAAGCCATTAATTGACTATCTTTGATTTAATATCTGTAATTTTTTTTAATAGGTAGAAAAACAAATTATTTTCAGTTATAAAAACTAATATAAAATATAATTCCTTTTTTAGAATGTTAAATTATTTTTCATTATATTAATGAAATAATTACCATAAATTATTATGAATTACTGATACAACATATATTTAATTTAAAGGGGAAAAATGAATGATTTAAAAAAATATTTTTAGTCATATAATTTTAATGAAGTATTATTTTCCAAAAAATTTATAATAAAAAATTCATATTTTGGGTGTGTTGGATATTTATATTATAATTCCATATTTCCCTTGATATTTTAATGGAATAATAAGTGAATTGTGTCAAATTTGACATGAATGATATATTATAATAAATAATGATTTATGAAATTATTTAAAATTACAAAAAATATTATATTATACACATAAAATAAAATATAGTTTATAATATAAAAAATGTAACATTTATGATCTATTTTCCCATTTATATTCAATTATTTAAACCCGAACAAATTAAATACCTAATAACATGGTAATTGTCAGAAAGGGTTAACATATGATTAGACAAAAAAATTGAAAAAATAACTCAATATTTAATTTTTTTTCATGATTGGACAGAAATACCCAAATATTTTATATTTGTGTTTTTCTATTTGAATTATAATACAAAAATAAATATATATTAATTTAATATAATAGAAACCCCAAGAAGGCCCCTCCCCACAAATAGAAAATGAAACATCCTCTGCTCTTTCATTTACTATCCAAGAAGAATTTTTTCTTCCATGACAAAAAAAATACTTTACTAAAAAACCTTACTAAAATATTAATGTATTAGTTTGGGATGAATTGTTACCATATAGTAATTATGGATTGAACAAAAGGTTGTTTTCTGAAGATTAGGATTATCTTTTAACAAAATCATTTGTATTTAAATTTCTTCCACTTCATTCGAATCGACTTCAATCAATGTGATATAAAAACTATTTATTATACAATACAATGAGATAGTTAATTGTTAATTTAATTACCATTATCCATCTCATTTTATATTAAATGTGAAACAAAACCATAATTTATAGGTATGATAGACTACCACCTCGTGATCTGATGCGATTTAGTTTCCCTCAATAACTACCATAGATGGGTTTTAATGATGTGTTTAATTAACATCTTTGATAATAATGAAATAATTATAAATATTATAAGTTAATATTGAATGTAATTACTTACCTTTCCAACCATTTAGGAATTATAACAGTATTAATGGGTGCACATGGATTACCCCATCCACAAAGCATTATAATTCATTTCTAGGGACCAGATCACATGAATTATTCATATTAAAATATTTAATGATACTATGTGATATATATGATATTATAATAATTTTATAATGAATATATTATACTTAAATTCTCTCCATTATGATATTTTAGGAAAAGGAAATGTTACTCTAGAGTACAAATGACCTACCGTCTACATGATTATAACGCAATCCATTTTTTTAAACTATCAATCGTGGTTGGTTTTAATATTATAAAATATGTATAAAATTTTATTTATTTAATTGTTAATATTATATACATTATCGTATAATTTCATATTTTACAATATTTAACCTACTAAAGTCATGTTGGATATATGACCCGAAAATCATCAAAACAACAAATGTTAAGATAATGGAATATGTAATTAATTGTATCATGTTAAAATGAAATATAAATATGAAATGGTTTATTAATAATGGAATAATAAATAAAAAATTATTATTCATGATTATAATGAGAATATGTGATGATCTGTACGCAATATACGAGTCTTTAATTAAATGTTCATTTATAATGTTTCTATTCCAACTCATATTCTTCTATATCAATGTTATTAAAAAAATTAAAGAATATTATTATATATGATTTAATGGATATTAATTTATATTTTTGATCATATTAGAATTTAGTTATATAAATTTATTAAAATATAACCTTTTTATGTTTTCTGAAAATGGAACATTACCTTGAAAATGTTAATTTAAATGTTTTAATGATTTTTTATCCAAATAAATCATTTCAATATTTTCAGAATCATCATGTGGAAGTATTTATGTTTAATTAAAATAAATTTAATGGGATTATAAGTCAAAAGTAATAAATTTTAATGGTTTTGGAATTGAATATATTTCTATTTTTTATAGAATTTTTTTTACATTACATTAAAAAGACTAAAATAATGTCATATTTAAAAGTATACGGTGATGATGAAATTTCATACAACTATATCCATTATTTTATGATTAAATCATTTTATAAGTTTATTTTATCAATAATAATAAAAATACATCTATTTTTTGTGGAATTTATGTTCTGAAAATTGGTTTTTAAGGAAAATTATATTTCTATTTTCATTGATTTCTGAATATTTATTATAAGAATTTGTATATGGAACTATGTTGGAAATTTTGAAGAAACAAAATTTATATTGATTATATGGACCATAAAAATATTGATTATGATGTTGTGTGATCTTGATTTACACCACGATAATGGGTGAGCCAGATATAGCTTATATAGTGGTTATTCCAAGATAGCATGACAATACATTGGGAAAGGATTATATTCTATAAATAATTTTGTAGAATTTTTCCTATATGGTTATTACACATATAAGGGGTTTACTAAGGGTTCTAAAAATATTATTTCTGAAGGATCCAATGTGACTTTTCTATACTTATTAATTACATTTCACAAATTCTATTTTATTGAAAAAAGTAGGAAAATGACTTTTTAATAGAGGTATAATGCCCATTTAGTTTGAAATAATATTTCTTATTAATTTTTTTCAATATTATTTCATTTTAGTAGTTCTATATTTTAAAATAAGAACATAATTCTTGATAGTGTATTCGACACACAACACAAATCTTAAATGACCCAAAAAATATATTATTATTTTAACCTTGACGTTATATAAGATATTATAAAGAGCATTAAATACATTATAGAACATATATAATGGTCCCATTTAGTTTAAATATTTTTGATAAATTCTTAAAAAATAAATAACTAATGATTTCATTATTGTATTTTATTCTGTAATTATATGTTTTTGTAAATAATGATTATTATCATTTTTTTGAGATAAAATATTATTTTTTATTTATGGATATTATTTAAAGGAAATTAAAAAAATTAATACCATATTGGAATAATAATTTTAATATAATTTTAGGAGGAATTTTTTGGAATTTTCTAATATGTCTAATTTTTTTAAAGAAAAGTGAAAATTATTGGTTATAATGGAGTGCCTCATTTTCATATAAATCACTTAAACTGTTTTATTTTTCATTGAAATTAAATAAAAGTAATATTAATTCAATTATTTGAATAATAAAACAACTCATAACATTGTAATCAATTTCATGTTAAATTTTGATCTAACATTTTTTATACTAATGAATCATTTTCTTTGGAAATCAATTATTTTCTCATGTTTGAAAGATTAATTTTATATTAAATTATACCAATTTTTAAATTATTTTTAATTATTAATTATATATTTTTAATCTTTATAATTAATATTATATAATATGGTAATATTAACTTTTTTCCATAAACAATATAAATTAATTACTCGTTTTATAGATAAATTAGATTACTAGGAGCTAAAAAAATATAAGTTTAAAATGACCTAAATATTTCTTAAAATAATATTTTATTCCCATATTTTGATCATATATCTTTTAATGTTAAAGAATTACCCTTTTTTCAGCATTTTGGAATGTGTAAAAATGGATATTAAAATTTCATTCCTAATCATCAAACTGTCTCCTCTCCCCCAATTATAAAATGGAAGACAATATCACCTCAATATTAAAATTAATAATCCTTATTGATTAGAAAATACCTAACCAAAAAACATCCATAATTACCATCCCTTCCTTATAGAAATTATTTCATCATAAATCAAGTATAGGGAGGCATTATTTACAATCCAAAAGAGGTTGTCTGAAGAATATGTATGATTCTTATCTTAACATCTATGTGTTATTTCTTCTTATACCTCCATAACAAGTAATAAAATTATAATATAATAACATGATAATCTCATACATACTATAATCTAATTATTTTAAAAGAATAACATAAATACATCTCCAATTCCCTCAAATTTGAAACCATACCATCTTTCATTTTTATATATGACTACCACTTCACGAACTCATCAAAATAGATTTATATAATTACCTATTACATATTCAAATGATGATGGATTTAAAATTTACATATGTAATCATGAAATATTATTAATTAATGAATATTAAAATATCAAATACCAGCTTATAGTCTTTTCATTTGAAAAAAATAAAATTTAATTCTTACTTATATAAGATTACTATATCACGAAGAGATGTGATTTATTTTTTATTTCCAAATCACATTTTTGGTATATGTAAGTTGTTTTAAAATAATAATATTATTATAATGACATAATATTAATTGTTTAAATATAAAATAACTCTTAACTTATTTCCACCATGATCATTGAAAAATGGAAATGTTATTCATGCATATTAATGACCTATCATCTATTCATTATAACCTATGTCAATTTTCGACATAGTATTTCAAAAAATATAGTTTATTTATAAAAATGATAATTATGTCAATTTTTTTCTTATTTTTTAACAATAACCCATATGACCATGGTCAATTATCAAATTTTCTTTTGATATTATGAACTAAGCATCCTCAAAATACTCTACATGGACATAATGAAATAAATAAATAAATATATAATTAAAATGAATGAAATAAATTTTTCATGTATAAGGTATTAAAAAATGAAATGGTTTTTAAGAAATCATCTAATTGATATAGTTTTATTATATTGGATATTAAGGTGATATATGATATTCCTATACTCAATATTGGGGTTTTCATCTCAAATCTTCCTTCTTGTGGAATAATGTTTTTGTATGCATATAATGTCACCACAAGGGATTATAATAGAATAAAATTATTATTCATAGTTTATATCATAGAAAACTAAGATCTTAAAAGCCCACAAAATATTTTTCTTTCAATTTAACCACTTTTATGGCCTAAAAAACATGTAACTCCATGCCGAAATAAACCATAATATTGTATACCATTATAACCTATCCTCTTAATTGGGGTGTATTAATATTCCTGTCAAAATTTATGAAATTATGGTTATATATTTATTATAAATATAACATTAATTACTTATCAATAAATAAATAATTCCTATAAAATAATATTTTTTCAAATATATTTTTCTTCCATGTTTTAGGAAAATAATTAAAAACTAATTGTTACCAATGTTAGATTATTTATTTTATAAAATAAATGTAATTTTTATAATCAAAATATAAATATTATATTATTCTGAATTTTTGAGATTTTTGTGTAATGTTTCACTTGTTTAATAATACTAAAAATTACGAAAATATAATTGAAAACTACTATTTTGGTCAAATATGTTATATTATTAAATTATAATACAAAATTATATTAATATAATAATAGTTCTATTTTTTCCATTAAAACAATATATTTCATTTAATCCATTTTATTATTTTTTTTTAGGTATAAAACCATTATAATATATTGACCACTTCCTCAAATTTTATAATCTGACTCTCCAGTCATTTCGTAACCTTCTCATGCTTCTTCAAAACCCGTTGTGGATAATGAAGGATTTCAGCTTGTTTCATACAAGAAGGAAAAGCCAGCTGCTGTGATTGTTACAGGTAAGCACAATCCTTCTGTTGGTCAACATATTAATGATGCCATTGAGTTTTAGGTTACCACATAGGGATTTCCTGCTGAGAATCAGGAGATCCTTGCCCCGACTACTGCAACAAAGGGAGATGCTTCTCCTGGTAAAGGAAAAGACCGAGATGATAGCTCTGATTCTGATATCACTGATGCTGAGACACTTTTAGATAGACTTCAATCCCTTATTTCATGCCTAAGATGATCAAGAGGTCGTGGTCGGGGTCTCGGAAGAGCCGAATGGAATGCAATTGAAGAAGAAGAGAGAAAGATAAGTGCTAGATTGATGAAAAATATAGGTAAATGGTCTTCTACCTTGTGTTTTTCCTAGATTCCTATTCTCTTTTTGTTACTCTCTTTTGATTTCTTTCTAATAAAAGAGGCATAGCCTCCACCTTCTTAAAAAAATAGTTTGATCACTTCCTCTTTAAAAATACAATTCTTTATCATGTTTGTTTGAATATTTTTAAATTAATTATTTCCACTTCATTTTATAAAATTTGGAATAATGGAATCCATATTTATAAAAATAATAGCTTATATTATCAAATGCGGATAATATAATTTCTTACCCAAATTAATTGTGAATGTAATAAAAATTATTATTATGGTTATGGTCCAAATGGGATTATCAGGGGTTATACTAAGATGAGGGAAAAAATGACCTAATAACTTATACAAGTATAAATTTATGTACATAAATACACCTTATTATTCCCATGTTATAATATAGGGTCATTTAGAAGACTTTTTCATGTTTATTATTTTATTATGTTCCATTATTTTTGTAAATTTAGATTTAATTTCAAAGAGGGTTCCCTTTTCCCACTTATAAATGGGAACTCACTCAAACCACTTATTCACATAGCTCAACCATTTTCTAAATAAACAAAAAATATTCCCCTTAAATCCTTAATCATATTATAGATCTCCTAGTCATCCCAAAAGACCATCTATGGGGTCCTTACGAGGGGGTCCAAAGGAGGCACTTCATATAAAATGTAATTTTTTAACAAATATCTTTCATTTAAATTATTATTTTTCATCATTAAATTATATATTAACACCTAAAATATAATAACACCATCATCACACATAAATTTTGATGATTTTATATTTATGTAATAATATTTATCCATATCCACATCCGTCAAATTATAAAATGAATAATCTATTTTTTGTATGGAGGACTACTACCTCGTCCACTAATATAGTTTCTTCTCAATAAAAACTTATAATTTATGGATATAATGATGGGTTTACAACATTTTAATAATATTGAGGATATTATTCAACTGATATAATTTTAATATATCATGATTTTCTTTATGTTCTATTTCATTTTATATATGATATTGTCTCTACTGTGTACGGTGTACTACTACCTCGCAATGCGATGAGATCCATTTATCATTTTGTAATATACATGGAATGTAACATGGAAACAATTAAGAAAAACATGTTATATATTTGATATAATATTTATTTAGGGAAATTAATATATCTACCACTTATAATTTCACCCAATAATAAAATGTTATCTCCACTTTTAGGTACGTAAGGCCTACCATCTCCATTGAGCGATGCAACTAATTCTCAATATCTAACTTTTATGAAAGAATATAATAATGTATATATGCATGAAATTTGTTATTTATAACATTATTTTCATTATTTAGATGATTTATTTAGTTAATATGTACTAGTGCCATGACATTCATTACAAATCACTCAATAGAAAACATGTCCATTAACACCAAAGACCCTGAAAATATTGAAATATTTTTAACAAACGGATGGTAAAATGCCATAAGTGGACCATATGGGTAATTATTAATATGATCATGGTATTAATATTAATTAATATCATGTTTTAAACTTTGATACACCATGTTATATTATGTATAACCTGAATTATTTTTATGTCAAGGTTTTCTCAATTAACATTTAATTCTATCAAATAAATTCCATATTTTCCCTTATGTCAGTTATGTGGTGTGTAAGCATCTATTTATTATTTTACATAATAAGTTCATTTATATTCATCGTATTTGAATTTCCAATGAATTTAATTTAATTCGTAGTGAATAGGATTCAAGTGTTACCAATGTGGTAATGGTTTATTTCAGGATCTAATCATTATTCATTATTATTTTTGTTTATGTCTCCCTTGGGATGATTATTTTAAATTATTATCTTAAAATAAATTAATTTTTTTATTCTACGGTCATTCATGACATTTTTAATCTAATAGTGCCATTTTTCAATTTTTTCATTATAGTTAAAATAATGATTTTATGCATATATGACTTTATTTCATTCATCGAACATAAATTCTTTTTCATTGAAACACAAGATCTCTCAAAAAATCAAAAATATGTTTTAAAATTTACAAAAATAGAAGACATTTTAAACCATTTTTACTAAATAAATTTTTTACCAAAATCATCATTCCATTATAAAAATAATCTCATTTTTATTTTAATGTATTTGAGTAATGAAACATTATTTAATTGTGTACGACATGAACATAATTTTCCACCATCACGAAAAATCAATTTTTTATAACATATCCTACAAGTATTAATATTTTATTTAATAATTGGTCAAAAATATTATTTGTTCATTTTTTTCTCAAATATTATTATTGTGAAAAGTTTTTTCCCTAATTTTTTTATAAATTATATTTTCATTATATTTCTACACATTTACATCATAAACCCTTTCTTGAAAATAGAGTAATCTATTTATTGTTTTTGTATTTATAACAACCTTAATATTTGTTGTATCATTTATAATTATTTTGATTGTAAATATAGAATATTATTACAATTCACCATATCAATCTAGATGGTTTATGATTATTATTTTATATTGGGGAATTGATTTTCAATTTTTATGCTACTTTTTTTTAATAATATTAATTTTTTTGATTTTGTTTACCATACTTCATATGAGGAATGAATTGGGAATTTTAAGCGATTATATAGGCCCAATATAGCCCATTAATACTATAGAAGGTCTCAAGAGAAAAAAAAATATTGGGTTTTTCTCTGTGTAATTAACAATTTATATAGATTTATTAACACATAACCTTGATAGTGTTAGATTTTTTTACAATAAGGCCTCGATGTTATGTTTTATAGATCCATCATTATTAATTCCATCATTAATAGTTTCCTAATTATAAATTTTGTAACTTATATTCCATGTGATTATTTAATTAGTTATAATATCCTTGTTTATTTTTCATTATCATGTTATTTATTATATGCCATTATTTGATAATCATGTATTCATGTAATATAATTCCAATGTTATTAATTAAAGGGATAGTTTTTTAGTTATTTATCGGATCATAATGACTATTCTTTATTTATTCATAGCTTCTATTTTAGAGTAACGCTTAATGAACATATCTTTTTAACCCTTTCATATGTTTTATTTAACCTAGGGTTTGAGAATTTGATTTCTGATAAATAGGATGGGATACAGTTAGGGGAATAAAGGCATTATAAAATAAGATACCTTTTTTATTTTATGTATTCAGTGGTAATAAGAACATCATTTATGTATATAGGTTACGATGATTAATAAAATATTTGGTCCTTTGGGATGTGATTTGTTATATATTATGCCTACATATTAATGTTGACACCCGCATTGGGATACTGGGGTCAGGTCACTAAAATTTCTATCAAAGGATGTTTAGTGGAATCCAGCAAAGTGGCTTTTAGATAATATTTAATAGAGATAATAAACCTATGATAGAATTTTAGGATATGTATAGAGGAATATACTAATTTTTTATTACGTTATAAATTTCTTTTCTTCATAATGCATCCCTATAAAGATACTAAAAATGGTTATGATATTAGAAATAATGTATCTTTGGATAATATATTTGAAAATGGATCATTGGTCTGGATCCTATCCTTAGTTTTTTCATGACAATGATCCTTTTTATAAAACATGTTTAACACTCCATGGGGATATTCATAAGATAAATCACATTTTATTTATAAACCATTATGATGGATTTTAATGTAAGGACATAACCAATGAAACCATATTTATGACGATAGGGTATGATATATATAACTTTTTTTATTATTGTTCTGTTTTCACTGATTTAGGAATTAAAAAATATTTTTCATAATGTTATGATTTAATATAGTGTATTCCATTTTTTATAAATGGTGAATACATGAAGGAAGGTGAACTATATCAATGTTCATAATAGAATTATTATTTAAAATCATTTATTTGAAGATATTAAAAAAATATTTTGAAGGTAACTGATCTCCAAAAAATTATCACCATAAAAATTAATTCAACCATGACATATTAATGAAAATTATGAATTTTATAATAATTATGTCATTCAAGGTAGTCTATTGTAGATGAATATGGTAGAGAAAAATTTAAATGATGAATAAGGGAAATAATTATTTTCCCACTTGTTGTAATTGAGGAAAAAATATCAAGGTACTTGATTTAATGTAATGGGAGTTTTCTACTAGTGCATGAAGAATGTACACCATTAACATGATTTCAATGAAATGAATGAAATTTAAAATGTTCAATTATTCAACTATAAGTATATAGGGAAATACTCATGTGAATACCCCAGTAGTCAATGGAATATACCTCAAAATAGGATAACTGATTATGTTAAAGATTAATGTATTAACCCAACAGATGTGGAAGGATTAATGTTTATTTGTGTTTGGATTTATAAATAAATTAAATGGAGTATATTATAAATTATAAAAGAGTTGTAAGAATAATTAAATGTATAAGTATTGGATTAATGTATTAATTTATACTTGATTTGGGACCATATGTTGAATGGTTATGACGATAAGAAAAGTGACTTAGAGACAGGTTGGACTTCTATGAAAATATATTAATATTCTAGGATAATGATTAATACGTTTCTATTGTTGTAATAACAATGAGATTTATATGCAATAGTGTTGGTCCTTGAGGAATATTCAAGAGGATTGATTCTTTATATCATCTTTTATGGATTTTCCTACGTGTATGGATTTATGGAATATATTCAACAAAATGGGATTTTATATTTGGAAACATGAATTCTTTCATTATGGTTTTTTGGTGATCCGAGTATTCATGTATTAGAAATGTTACCTTATGAGACACTTTATATTATATATTCAATATAACATTGAATTTGGTATCTTCATTTATAACTTTTGGACAATGAATCTTCACAAAACAATATATGGGTCTTATGGTAAAATATTTATTGGATGGATTAGGATGACATTTTGGTGTAATTGAATATATTTTCATAAGCACTTTTGTCCTGGAAAATATCTACAAATATGAGTAATTACATTTAATTATTTCATTAAGATAATTATCTATTAATTATCAATATTAGTTATTCAAAACAATCAATACTATTGTATATTTATTTTGTGGACTAAGAGAGTAAGTATGAATTGATAAAACCACGTCCAAATGATGAAATTTTTCTAATATAAAGATAATAATTCATTGTATTTTCATATGTTCATAGTCTACAATGTACAAAAATTAAAGAACTCTTAGGAATTCCCTTCAAACAAAAAATGTATCCTAGTAAAATCATTTTTGATGAATCAAATGTCCCCTCTGATATGCCTTGGTTTTTGGTTTTATGGTTTTTAACCTTCTCTATATAACCCACTTTTTTAGGATCAATGATATCTATCAATATCTATGAATCCTTGGGTATTATTATTTTATTCCAATTCCATGTTTTAATTTATAACCAATTTACTCCTACATGGAAACCAATTAATTTTTTTATTGATGAAACTCATACATCTCTCCCTCTCTCCCTCATATTAATTGGATTTTTTATTAACCCAATTTACTATATAGATATTGAAAAAATTAATTTTCTATAAAAAATAATATCATTTGTAAATGTATGATTAAATTGGGAGTACCAAATTTATTTAAGGTGCGGGAATGAAACACAATATGATTATAAAAAAATAACATTAATTTTTATATAATATTTTACCAACAACACCGAGCATAAACATACCATTAAATATAGTTCAATAAATTAAATCTCTTAGATAGCATGATAAATAAGATACCCTGAATCAAAATGAAACTCCATATAGTATAACATTATAAAAAACATTAAATTGTTGGGAATTAATAGTATTGATTAAATTATGGAAAATATGGTTGTCTATTTTATAGAAATGAAATTATAATATTTTTAAATTATATGAAATATTTTTTGAATAACGTTTTTTGAATGATGTTTTAACCACATTGTGCACAAAATGTTTTAAAATTAGTTTTAAAACATGTAGAAAAATTATTTGATAAAATAATTTTAAATTTCTAAATAATATTATAAAAATTTAAATATATTGAATTTTTTGGATTTTTTCTAAAATGTATCATTTTTTTATATATAGTGACAAATATTTATTTTCAATTTAAAACAAAATTTATATTTTAAATTTTTTAAAGTAAATGTATTTTTAATGTAAAATTTGGTCATTTATATAACTATTCATCCAAGTTAGGTAATTCTAATTACACTAATTGTTATTTTTACTATAAAAATATATTATACTTTGAACATTTTCACTTTGAAAACCCACAATCAAATCACGTTAGTGGGAGTAATTTTAAATTGGATTTTTTCAATTATGTTAATGGAAATATTAAAAATGTATTACATATTTGAATTCAACATTTTTATATTTTATAATAATTAAAAAAATAATATTTTATTGAAATCAATATTGAAAAATGTAAAAATTAATTACCAGGATTAAGGTAAAAATGGGTTTATAATGGGGTAAAACTAAGAAGATACATGAAAAATGACCATCCAAATTTTCATTATATTTTTTACTATGCATATTTACTCAATTATTTTTATAATTTAATAGTATAGGGTCATTTGTATTCTTTTTTCAAATTAATTACTTTATAATCTTAAATTCCATGTGATAATTTCCATGTAATTTATTTACAGGATTCCTTTCAACACAAAAAAATTGAACCTCCCTCCCCACACATCATCACAACTCTCCAAAACATTTTCACAACCAGAATCTTCTATAACATCTTTCTAAAATCCATATACATATTTTATTTCTATTTTTCTTCCAATAAAAACCCATCATTTGGGTTATTAAGAGATGCTCTGAAGGAGTTTTCTCTTAGGGAAGGAAATTATATTAACAAAGTAATTTCCAATTAATTTATCTATTTCCACCATAAATAATTTATTAATGCTTCCAATAAAATATCAACATAATCTCCTATATACTAATATGTGATTATTTTTATGTAACTATATGTATAGGTCTACACTTCCATAAAATATGATGTTAAATTGTCAATCATTTTTACGGAACACTACTGCCTTACAAAAAGATATAGTTCATTTTCTGTCACCACCATTCCAGGATGGATATAATGATGTATTATACAAATGTATATAATATTAATAATACTATTATACTAATTTAATTTTAATATCACATGTACATTTTTAAAGTACATTACTTTTTAAAAATGATAATTTTTCCCGTGTGTATGGTGAACTACGACCACCTGAAACGATCTGATTTGCTCTCACATATGCAATACATAGAGTGTAATAATGATATAATTAATGAATAAATCTGATATTTATGAGATTAAATTGATTATTTAATATTAATATATCACCCACTTCCCCACTCTTCCACCCATTAAGGGAATGGTATTGTTGCTCAGGCATACATACAACTTATCGTCTCCATTAAGAAATGTGACTCTTTTTTATTTTACAATATTGTATATAAATTGTAAATATGATATTTATTACATTAATATAATTTTTGATACAATTTATTTAATCATAATTAGATAATTATATGTTCATTTCAAAACATGCCAGACTGAACAAGGAACTTAACACCAGAAACAATGAAATTAAAGATATATTATCGAAAAAAATGTGATAAAATGAATTAAGAGGGAAATAGATGATATTATAAATTTTATTATGGTTCTTTTATAAATTTATAACATGGTAAATACTATTATACAAGATAATTAATCATGTTCAACTAATAGGATGTGTGAGAAAAGGGTTTCACATCTCACATTTACTTCTGTGAAATAGAACCTATATGTACAACATTTTTTTATATTGTGTATAAAATTAAATTTTTCTATTTTATATCATATATTAATTTATATTTATGATATTTAATGCTTAAATTAATTTTTTTATTTATTTGGTAATATGATACAATTTTTTACCAATTTGTTATGTGTTTATTTCAAAATCTCATCACTATTCCGGATTATTTTTGTTTATGTCTCCATTGGGGAAATTAATTTCAATTTCTCTCTTAAATCAATATATTATCTTCTCATACAGTATGTAATCACCTTTTTCAATTAATTATATAATTTTTATTCCAATTGTCTCATAAAATGAATAAGAAAATTCTTTTATGAAAATTTTAATTTTTTCACAAATCGGATGGATTTACTTATAATCAAACCCATTGTTTTAAAAAAATGATTGATTATTTCTTTTTCGAAATTGATTTATTAAAAAAATTACATTTTAATTTTTCTAAATAATTATTGGAATCTTCCTCTTACTTTCAAAACAATTCTACATTTTCATTTACTGAAAATGTGAATTGAATCACTGGTTTACCGTGTTGTGCTTAGATGTAATTTTCCCTCATCGAGACCAATCTATGTTTTAATGATTTTTAATCAATTTGGGATATGTTATTTCAAATATAATAGTTAAAAATTATTTTAATAAAAATAAATATGAAAAAATTGAAATATTTATTTTCCTCAAACGCGGTTTAAAGATCATTTTACGGTATTAATACTCATCAATGAAATCAACCATTTATTGAAATTATTATCCAATTTAGATATGATATAATTTTATCATCCCTTTTATTTCATTCGATGGTTTATGATCAGATAGACTATGGTTTTCCAATTTTATTACAAATCACGAAATTACACTAGATGGTTTATCATTAAATATTTTTATTGGATAATGTATTATCATTATGGATTATAGTTTTTCGATATGAGTTCTTATAATGATATTCATTCACCCATTTATTATGATGAGTTAACTGAAATTTTTATGTAATGGGTTGGGGATATAATATCACCCAAATACATATGTAGGTCTCACTAGAAAAACTAAATTGGGTATTCGATGATGCCATGCACATTAATATAGATATATTAGGATAAGACCTCAATGATATTATATTTTGTAATGAACCAGACTACGTTGACCCTGAACCGGTCACTCAAGACCTTCTTCAGCATGGTTAGATGTGTGTTCCAATTCCCCAAGGGTAAAGAACTAGTGTCAGGAATCATCAGAGTATACAAGGGAATGTATTCAAACAATAAATATACAATTTCCAAGAACCAAAAGAAACCAAACAACCCACAATATATAAATAGGATTGAACCAAACATTATTTATACCTGAAACATGAAGTAAAACTAAACCAACCTACCATGGAGACCAAACAAACTCCATGTGGAAACAATAGTCACTCTCAATCATAACGATCACTCATTTCAGAGTGAAATGAAACTAGATCTTAATCATTCACTAGGGATAAAAATATAAATGAACTATAGGTATGCGTATTAATATTCAGTACGATAGAACAATAATCTATTCACAATAAACATATTTTTAAATAAAAGAAAAATCTATTACCATGTTTAATCTAACATATATAAAACTATGAATTCCTAAAAAAAATTCATCCTTTATGTTGTATAACACAAAATTATTTCATGTTTTGATAAATATGAAATGGTAGAAAAAATGTTCAAAGGATAAGGATTTAAATGGAATCAATTTTTAGGTGGAAATTTTAATGAATGAACAATTTTATAGAATAAACACATGCTACTAAATTCCCCAACCAATCACACAGTATTTCAATGGTAAATAAAAATTTTATAATGATCACTACACACAGGATCACCCCTAGACACTACCTAGATGTGGGACCCAACATAAATCGTATCTCAGTGTAAACATAACCATGACCAATAACCTTATTATGCATGGGAAACTAGGAATGGAATCACCAGTTCTCTGTGGTCTCCAAACAACTTCCTAGTTCCTTTAGTTTTGTCATTGTCAATAATGTTAAGTGAAATAGGGATGAAGCCACTACCGGATCCCTAGAATACTAGTCCTTGTCTGCCCACCTAGAAACCTAGGCTTTACATTTTTTTGGTCAATCAAGTTACAAATGTTATAAGATAAAAATTTCAAATGATTTTACAGATCCAAATCATACACACACCAATCATTACCCAATCACATTTCACAACATTTTTTATGTAAATAAACCAATTGAAATTTTCATTTAATAATATCAATATTTATAACTAGATTTGAACATAAAATGTTGTAATGAATGATTTTTTAATTGAGAATGACCCAAAATACTATAATGGGATATATTGGGAAGCCAGAACACCATTTAATAAATCAATATCATGAATCATATAATGGCTCAAATTAGAAGAAATGGTAATAGACATGGAAAACATTTTTAAATAAAAAATCCAAATGGGCCTTTAAGTATTTTACCAAACCATTGTTTATCAAAACCAAAAATTCCATATTACATAAAGAGGTAGAAAACACTATTTTCAGAATATAGGCAAATATATATAACCCTGAAAATATTCTGGTCACACATCAAATCCCAATACCTATCACACTCGGAACCTGAGAAAATGACCAGGATACCTAATTAACCCGATCTAAACTCAAACCTGAAAAACCAGGTATTACAATTCAACCCACAATTAATTCTTTATCCTCTATAAATCCATAACAAATTTAATCTGATTGATCAATTCTAAAGTTTTTTATATAAACATGACCCAACATCTTAATCCCTAATCATTTCAATCAAAAAAATAGAACATAAACCACTTTCCCTAAACAAAACTACTACTAAAAACTACTTCCCATGAATTAATAGAAAATATCAACCAACCACCCAAACAACCACACCAATGACTACATTTTTTGGTTTTCTTCTGATGAACCCAACATTACCCAGGACAATGAGAACCCAAAAAATCAAATTATTCAATGGGAAGCTAGAACAGACTCACGACCCTTAGAAACCAAAAATCATATGAAAAAAATCATTAAAGAATCCTTATGAGATCCATTACGGGTCTCCTATTAATTTAGAATAAAAAAGATACAATCAAACAAGAATTCAATAAGAACTAGAACTAGTCCTCTCCCACATAGGCCCACAAAAACTCTCCCACAACATTCTACTAACACAAGATAAGTTTAACACAATAAGAATGTTAAACCACCAACTTTAAAATAGATTTTAACAGAACTGAATCGAGACCTCCCACATACACATAAAAATCCCACCACAAGGGGAGTGGACTTAGGGGTCCCAATGATTGGACCGGTGAAACCACAACCGTAGACTACCCATCACATCCACCTATGAGTGAAAAAACCAAGACCACAAATGATTCATTTGGGTGGTCCACACAGTTACATTGATTGGAAACATTCATTTCCAAAGGTGTAAAATGTACATTACATGAGGGGTATGTCCTCCTCACTTAATTGGACAAGAGGAAATTCACAGCAACATGAAACCATAATAACAATATTAGTACTATCAAACAACATTTTCAGTGTCTTAGATGTAACCATAAATACCCAACCACGTGGATTCTTCGCTACACACCAGCTTCACTTTTATTCTATTGGCGGAAGCTCTAATGGTTTTAGAATATACTTCCTCACTATCAGGAGATACTAATCACTTATTTTAACTGTTTACCTTTGTTCCAAATGGGCCACCTAACACTCCCAGCCATAAAAACCATATTGTGACACACCCAAAAATTCATGTCCCCAAAAAACACACCACTATCAAAAAAATAAATCATAGATACAAAACAACATTATCACTCACTTAAAACAATGAGGGAAATGAACACTAAACATGAATGAGAACTCCGAATCAGCGAGCATCACTACCATAATCAAGAAAGTCACCATAATCAAAAGTCGCATTAAATTTAGACCAAATAGATGATTATTCCAACATAATGGATGAGTTTTCATTTGGATAGGAGGATTTAACCTTTAAATTTATTATATAGACTGATCAACTAGAAATCTTTACAGCATAGAACTATCCATAGCCACAACACAAATCCAACAAATCCTTAGAAACCCATATGAAATTGCTCCAAAATAAATCAACCAAAGAGATTCTATATCAAATCACAACAACAATAACACATCTAGATCATGAGAAAACATACCAAACAAACCACACTTCCTTTCCATAAAAAATTAAACCACATAACCACCAGATTACAAAAAAACCCCAATTCATCATCTTAAAATTCTTTTGAAAAACAAAAATCATAGTTGATTTTCGCACCCATCAATGTTATTTCATAAGGTATTACCCAAATGCATATTTTGGTGCTTACCAGAGCAATAATTCACTAAGCCAAACCGTGAATATTTTTCATTTCCATATAAAACCATCTATGTAAGGATCCCTGAAAACACCAAAGGATAAAACTAAAAAACTTCTTCTTTCCAAAAAAAATCATTCAACCCATTTCAAAAATCATCTACCTTCCAAAATCACACTAACCACCATGTCAAAATCAATTTTTAAATTTAACAGATAAAACCATTTTACCATTCATAAAACAGATACCCTATACATTTACATAAAAAATCCTCTCCACATAAGTAAATTTGAAAAAAAAATTGTTATACCAAAGAATGATTTACCATTTTAAAAAATTCACTAAAGCCACATTTCGTAATCATAAATACACAATGACCAAAAACCTTTTTACAAAAAATCCATCCCCTCAAAACCAATTTAAAAAACCAATCCATCATATTCAAACACTTTTCAATAGCTCAAAACCTATATTTAAAAAAATGATTTCGAATCTTATTTAAATAAACCATTCATCAAAAAAAATTATTTAAACATACCACAAGTTTATATTATGAATAATAATATCCTGTTAATTCATCTCCACTTTATCCCCATGATTTTTTCACAAAAAACACTATGTTCCAAAACAATTATTATATTAGTTTTTTAAAACCCATTTCACTCTTTTCAAAATTTATCTATTCCTTTAAACAATATTTCTAAATTGTCATGTAAGGATTTCATAAATAATAATCATAATTCATGAATGTTTTAAGAGACCTAAAAAGGGAATTAGTTAAAGTGGGTTAGTTGACCATATGGTTGGCAACCATATGTCAAACACCCCACCAACATGGAGATCCTTCATAGGACCATGACATATCCCCACCTGGAATTCTAGGCCCTACATGGTCATGGATACCATAATTCTGACTCCACGTGTCCAATCCCAATCACCAAACAATCTATATTTACCAAAGAAGATAATAAAACCAAACTCCCAATGGAATCTTGAGGATAAGAATGTGTAAGAGTTCGCAACGCTCTTCTAAAAACTACACCTAATGGCATGAAAATAATACTCTGTCTACGTTGAGAACCGTAAGAAACAATGGGTTCCCTAAAAATCATGGTATGCTATGAGTCAACCTCTTCTGATACCATTTTTGTCATGAACATGCCAGAGTCGACCCTAAACCAGTCACGTGATCAAGTCTGTTGCATTGCCCGAAGGGATTTAATAAAACCCATAGGATTCCAACTAGTGTCAAGAATCATTGGAGTATAAAAAAGAACAATTGTACCTAATAAATGAACAATAACCAACAATGGGAAAGAAACCAAACAACCGACAATATATAAATAAAACTAAAGCAAACATCATTTCCAAATGAAATAGAAAGTAAAACTGAACTGCCCAATACTAATGACCAAACTAACACAATGTGACCCCTCTATTAACGATCCAACATAATGGAAACATGTAGATCAAGCCTATCGAACTTGAGATGAATCCTGAATAAGGCGTAGACACAGAAAAGAACTATTATCATGAGTATTAAAACATAGTAGGCTATCTTAATAATATATTCCAAATAAAAATCCATTAAAATTAAAGATACATCAATATTAAAATTTTATCTAAAATATATAAAAGTATGATTTCCCAGCATGAATTTATTTTATATGAATTATTAGACAAAATCCATTCATGTTTTCATAAATTGGAAATGTTAGCAATTTTTTTAAAAATGATTCCACAATAAATGGATACAATTTTTAAAGGTGAAACATTATATAATGATCTCTTTAAAAGAAAAAAATCATTCTTCTTAATTTACCAAAAAAATGTATGATGATGGTATGTACAAAATAGACAATGAGCACTATTCACGGGAACATCATGAGGCACTAGCTAGTTGTGGGGCCCTATGAACATTTTATATCGGCATAATAGTAACCATAACCTGTAACCTTCTCATGAATGATCCACTAGGAGTGGAATAACCAATGTATTAGTGGTACTAGAACATTATGATAGATTATTTAGTGTTTTCATCATCAGACATTATAGGTGAAACAGGGAGGAAGCCACAACCAGATCACTACTAAACTAGTCCTAGACTACCCATAAAAATAATCGGGATTCCCTCATTGTGCTCAAAAAAGATCTATATGTTATAAGATACCATATCACCATGATTTGACTCATAAAAATAATACAGACACTAATAAAATACCAAAATGCATTTCTCAGCCTTTACATATTTAACAAGCCACTTGAAATTTTCAAAAAAAAATCAAGAAGTATAACAAGGGTTTGCACATAATATCCATTACAAAATATTATGTTAAGGGAAAAATCCACCCAACAACATGCCAAAAATTATTTTTCATCCCCAACAACATTTAATAAATCAATTTCATGAATTTTAAAATGAAACCATATGTTACAACATTGGACACACATGAAAACCATTTTTAAAGAAAAATTACAAACATGCATTTAATCATTTTACCAGACTAACATTTATCAAAAGCACGCATTACAAATTCCATAATGATATGATATAAACCATTTGAAGTATATAAAAATTTAAATTAACCCCTAAAAATATTCAGGTTACACTTTCAATACATGACCACCCTCATAGTAATTCAATATGGGCCATTTTCCAGAATCTCAAGTGAAAAAATAATTAAAACCAAAAATCATTACCTTATAAAGACATAACCAAATTTGGAATCAATTTATGGGTTCAAAAATCCAAATTATCATTCCTAAAATATATTTATAAATCAAAAAAATTAAATTTATATTCAAAACAACCTAGAAAATCCAACTAAGGAATTTACCAAACAAATGGAATGCACTTTTTTAGAAAACAATTCATTTTAGGAACATAACAAGAAATAAACCACCAATTTCATGACATAAATTTATTAAAGCTTCTGAACCAAGTTTAATATTAAATGAACCACGTGTGGAAACTAAAAAAACCAATTATCAAACAATGGTAGTACACAATTGTGACAAAATAACACTATATGTTTCACAAAACAATGAAACAAATACCATTTTTCAAATCAAAAAATTATACCAATGGATAAAAAATAACATAAATAATATTAAAAATTTCTATCCATGAGATAAATTTTTACTATAAATTATAAAATATGGTGAATTGGATATATTACCTCAAATCTTCGGCATAATGGAAACAAACACCTAAAATCACTCCTGCGGTTTCCAACACCATAGATCTATGAAAACCACCCCTAAACAAAAAAACCCAATAAAAGTCCTGGGAAACCTGAAAAATAATACCTGAATGACCATGTGATAAGAAAACCCCAAGAAAAATTAGATGGAGAAGGAAGAGGGAAGAAAGAATAGATGGAAACTCACCTTGAAAAATAGTCAACCCTTCATTTTCCCTTTGATCTACACCATTTGTGGAGAGGGGGAGGCTTGGGATGAAATGGAGATGCTATATAGGTCTAGAAGAACTAGGGGAAGGATATTTTGTGAAAAAGTGTATAGAAAATTCAAGGGAAACATGGAAAAAAAATCATTTGGGTTATTGTCACATCGTTAGGCATCAAATTTTATTAAACTATGCACCAAACCGTCCTGCATACACAGGAGAAACTATGTTGTAACTCATAAGCGTCCACACACTTATTATCAAGCCTTGAATTATGTTTTATACCTACAACATGGATTCCACTAATCCATTGCTTTGTCAGGCACATATTGTGTGTAGGGCCTTCCAATGCATAAATTTTATAATATATCCAAAACCACCAAATATGCCACATACCAACCACATGGGAATCATTATAAAAAACATGCTTCAAAAACAAAAACTAATCACACATAGAACCTATGTAAATCACCAGGATTCCAAATTAACTGTATCGAAACCCAATCATAAATAACTTTGTGTGAATGATATCTTGGCATAAGGCCATGATAGTTTGTTATAGATATCCATCTTTATAAATTCTGTATTTTTGAATTATATTATTGATATTAAATGTGATTATTAAATTAGATTTAATATCTATGGTAATGTTCCAAGATCATGAGATTATTTATATGTAATTGAATCATCATCATTTATTCAATCATTGTTGTGGTCAAATTATCAATTAAATGCAATGTGTTTCAATTATTTACCCCTATATATTTATTATTATATAATTATTCATACCATCCACTAAATAATTTTCCATAATTAAAATCATAGATCACCACATTGTTATTTTTTATCATTCCATGCTTATAATGAAGTGTTTTTTGATTGATATAAAAGGATATATAAATTCAAAAAACGGTATTCTGAATAAAAATATATTGGGTGTTATATTTTTTCTACCATTGGAAGATATTTTAGTATGTATATAGTTAACTGAGAATATTGAACTATTTTTTCATTCAGGATGTGAATCCTTGTATCTTATTCCATTATAATAATATAGACACTGGATTCGGGTTACTTGTGGCATGTATCTAGTCTTGGTACCTAACAATGTTTAGTAGAAACCATGGGTAATATAATTATAGAAACATTGATTAGAGAACTTAAACTTTTGATATACATTGAGGATAAGTTTATAAGAAAATAAAAATGTTTTTCGGTATGTATTAGGTTTTATTTCTGTTCAAAATGTCTATGTTTGGATTCTACATGTAGATGGGATTCTAGAAATGATTTACATAGGGGTAATAACTCAAAAAAATAATGTATTAGTATTGGCCTACTCCTCATATGGGGCATGGAAATATTCCCTAATACTCACTTTATTTGACACACCATGGGGATACTATTAGGATAAATCAAATATTAATTACAATTCATTATAAATGACTTGAGAATAATGATATCCCAATTGAAATCATGTTTATGAACATGGTATTAGACTTGCAAATTTTTTTAATTTTTGTTACACTTCCTTCTTGTTTTGGAATAAGACATTATGTTTTATAATTTTAGGATATAAAATAGTGTATTTTATTATTACTAAAGTTTTACAATATAAATCAATATAAATCATATCAATTCACCTAATCTATAGAGTAATAGTGACCATTCATTTAATTATCATAATTTAATATTTTAAATGAATCTAATCTCCAAATAATTTACATGATATAAATAAATAGTATAATGTGATATAGATATAGAGAAATAATTCTCAATATATTATGGATTTCAAGGTAATCTAAAGATGAATAGGTCAGAAGAGAATATTTTTTAATGTATATAATAGAAGGAAGTATATTCCATCTAGTAATAAATGTAAAACAAAATACACTAGTACTTTCTATAATGGAATGGTACTTTTCAACATGTTTGGAGAGAAATGACCTCATTTAGATGATTTAAAAAGAATAAATTACATTTAAAATGTTTATAAAGTCAACTATAAGTTGACGGAACATGATGACAATTAATTTCCCATGAATTAGTGAAATATACCACTTGCATAGCTAAGGTATAATGGCTAAGAATATTATATTATGTCAAATGAATTGGAATAACTGATGTTTGGGTGTTTGGAATTAGGAATTGTGTTACAGTATTATTTTATAAATTATATTCTAGTGATATAAATCATGATATATATAATGTTTGTAGTGAAGTAATACTTTTTAATGGATTTAAGAGCTTTTGTTGAATGGTACATATTACTACGAAATGATATTTAGTGTCATGTTGTACCCCTTGTAAAACACATTATTGAGGGGGGATAACCATCAATATGTTATAAATGTTGAGATAATAATTATTTTATAATGTATTATGTTACTAACAGAGAAATTGTTTCTTGGATTGATAGTTTATGATTATTTTTTCAAAGATTACATCATGTGTTGATTTATGGAAAATATTCATCAACCTGAGATTTTATATTTTGAAGCACGAGTGTTTTCATTATGGTATTATAGTTATCATAGTATTAATATATTAATAATTTTATGTTAATATCAAATTTTATTTTATGGGTAATATAATTATTATATAATGACAATCAATAAAAAAGTTGGACTTTGAATTTCGATATAAAAATTTTGGATGATCCATCAAGTTAACTATTTATGGAATGTATTATGTTGATATTTATTAAAAAAGGATAAATAGTGATATTGATTTTGTATTAGAAAAAATATCGAGATATAATTAGTGAAATACCATTCATTTATTGTGTTTTTAAATGTTAATTGTTAAGTTATTTACGTCAATCATAAAAATTCCTATTGGATATTTATTTTAGGTAATAATATAATATGAAGTAATTTATTGAAGCACTTAAAAATGATGAAATTTTTACTATATAATATAATGAACTATATTTTTTTATGTTCTCCGTTTATATATTAAATAATTCCACAATTATATGAACGGATCATGAAATAAACATTTTATCCAAGTTACAAAATTTTTGTTAAATCAAATGGATGATAAAGTCATCACATATTTTTGTATTTTTGGATATTAAACGTCTCTAGATCACCTTATTTCAGAGAATTAATGAACCCTATAAGTCATGATTAATCCTTGGGAATTATTATTCTATTCCATGACCAGTTAATAATTTCCCACCAATGTTTACCTACATGGATAAAAAAGTAATTTGTTATTATATATGACCATCTAATTTCCATCTCTCTCTCTCTTATAATGAGGATTTTTGTTAATACATTTTGTGTTGTGGGTTTTCACCAAATTAATCTTTAATTGAAACCCATGTTTTTTATTATAGGATTAGAATATAAAATTAAAATTTTATTTATGCTGATGAGAATATAAGAGTAATAGATTTCAAAATAATTAAATATTTTGTATAGTGTATGTAGCATGAAACACTAATCCATAACAATCTATGAAATATATTTATTTTATAATTTTTTTTGATAGTTTGTGGAAGACCCAACCCCAATTGGTAATGTTCCATAATATTGTATACCATTATAACCTAATAATAAAATTAGAGGGTATTAATTATAATAATTAAATTATTATAATTATGGTTATCTATTGATTATAAATAAATTATGAATCATTTAAATTAATAACATGTATTTAAAGAAACAATTTTTTAGACATTGTTTAATTATACCTTGTGAAAATATTTTATAATAAAATTTTCTCTATATTATAATATCAATTTTAAAAAAAATTTAAAATAATATTCTAAAAATAATAATTGGGATAAATCTTGGGATGTTTCAGAAATATTACATTTCTCTTATGAATAGAGAAAAATAATGAAATTTAATTGAATAATTTTTTTTAATGAAATTATATATAAATTGAAAGTATATTTTATATTATATTTAATATTATTTTATTCAATTATACATATATTTTAATTTAATTTATTCAATTTTTATATCATTCATATTAAATGGTTACATAAAAACTTTTTAAACATTTAATCATTTTCTCTTTGAAATCCTTCTTCTTCGTCGAATTTGTGGGATTAATTTTAAATTAAAATTTTACACTTCCGTAAATAAAATTATTAAAAATAGATTAAATATTTTAAATAATCATAAATTAAATTATATTACAATATAAATATAATTTTATAAAATAATTAATAATCAAAATAATAAAAAATCATTTTTCATTAGTTATGGTCAAAATGCATTTACAATATAGTTTTGCTAAAAAGATAAGGGTTTAAATTCCAAAAAATATTGTAAAACAATAATTTTATGGCTGTATATACTCATAATTATTCCCAATGTACAGTATATCATCATTTCAAAAATTTATTATGTTAATGAATTTATTATTTTAGATTCTATTGGGAAATTTTTCTAAAATTTACAATATTATTCCCTTTCTACACTTATAAAAGGTCACTCCCTCCCATAATTATTTGACATCTCTCAAGATACTTATCTATATAAAAACATGAAAAAAACCTTCACTAAATAATTATACCTATTCCGTATCTTCTTGTGCTTCTAAAACAGAATCCCTATGATGATTAATAGGTGATCCAATGGAAGATTATATTAGAGAATGATATTATATTAACAAATCTATTTCAATTTATTTATTAATTTTCCACTATAAATAATTAATTAAAATTTTACATATAATAAAACCATCAAATATAATATATTTATTTGTTATTATATTTATTTAATAGTATTTATCTTACACCAAATCCATCAAAAGGGAAACAAAATCATCGATCATGTGTACAATAGAATATCGCGTCTAAACCCAATGTAGTTCATTTTCTCTAAACACCATTAATGGATTGGTATAATAATTCATTTTACACAATTATTTTTTTTTTTATTTTTTATGATTTTTTTTTAATATTAGATATAACTTTTTACAGTCCATTTCCTTTTAATTATGAAGACATCACCCGTGTGTAAAGTAGAATTCCTTTTTTATGAAACAATGTGATTTTTCCCCATATTATTAACATGGAATGTAATAAATATTTAATTAATTAATATATGTGATATATATGAGATAATATTAAGTTTTTGGAAATTAATATATCTCCCAATTCATTTCCCATTCACTAGATAAACAAAAGATATTGTGTTTTACGCGTACGTAGATCCAACTATCTCCATGAAGTGATGTGACTCGTTATCAGTGCCCAAATTTTATGAATTATGAAAATAATTTTTATAATGAGTAAATGAGATATTTTTACCATTATTATCATTCTATATATGATCTATTTATATATTATATATAATAAGTGGAACATTAAATTTATATCTTATTAGATAAAAGATTGCAATTCACACATGAAACAATAAAACAATGAAATGTATTTAATGAATGGGTGGTAAAATTTTATAAGACGATCATTTATAATATTAAAAAAATTATAATTTCTATGCTATAAATTAAAATCAATTTTAAATCCACTATAAATGTATATAAATGTATTTAAACCCTGTGGAAGTGTGAGGTTTGGTTTTCTCATGTCACTTATACTTTTGTGAGACATATACTACATTCACCATTTCTTTCTTCTATGTCATGTATATAATACCTATTTATTGTTATATATTGAAATAATTTACCATCATGGTATTCAATATTTAATTTAATGTGATCACTTTCATGTGGATTATGATTCACAAGATACCAATGTGGTATGGGTTTATTTTACAATCTCATTATTATAAAAAAAATTGTTTAAGTCTAACTTGGTTGAATTATTTGATTTTACTAGATTAAAAAAATATTTTTTCTTCTCCTCAAGTTATTCCAGAAAATGGCATTGTAATTGAACAATTTTTCATATCTTTGGAAAGTAAAATAATTATAAAAATATGACAATAATTCTCTCTTTAGTCAAAAATACTTCATAGAAAAACCATTATTTTAAATATCTTTTATTGGAAATGTTATAACCATTTAAATATTAATTTTTAATGAAAATTTTATCCATTTTTACATTTTTACATTTTTTTCATCGAAATATTCATATGATTTTCAAAAGAATGTCAACATTATTTTCATTGAAAATTTGTGAGGAATTTTATTTTAACATGTATTGGATGATTATAATTTTCTAACATCACAAAATCAATGTTCTAATGATTTTTTTAAATGTTTTTTAACTTTTTATTCAAATTAATGGTTCTAAAATTTTATATTTTTTTAAATTTTAATTTTGAAAATAATTTCAAACTGAAAATGTAATTTTCTAAAAAAAATTAAAGGGCATTTTTATGGTATTTCTACACAACAATGGAATCGACCCTTTATTGAAAATATGATCCATATGGTATATTATTCATTGATATAATAATTGTAATTTATTTTTATGGTGTATGACTAATTTTACTGTGGATGGAAAATCTATTACTATTCACCAAATTACACTAATTGTTTTATGATATTTTTATTGATTATGGAATGTATTAACATTTCATATAAATATTTTTTGATATTTTTTTTGTTGATTGTCATTATCTATTTTATTATTAGGGATTAATGGGAAACTATATGTGATGGATGTGGCCTATAGAATTACCTCGATGAATATTTAGGTACCATAGGACAATGTAATTTATCTCTTTGCTAATTACAAACCTATTTATATAGATGTCTTACATAGGGATTCATCAAAACTATATTTCATGGAATAATTCATCGACACTATGATTTATATGTCAAGGTTTATGAATTCCATCATTATGATTGTAGTAATTTCTATTACATGTGGTTATTCAATTATTTATAATATCATTGGTAAATTTTCATGATCATGTGATTATTTATGTAACATTATTTGATTATAATTTACTCCTTCCATATTATTATTAAGTTATTGTTTAAATGGAATGTTTTTTGATATTTTTTCTTCACATGTTTATTATTAGATATTTATTCATATATTCTGTTATATAAATACCAATACAAAGCATCTAATCTCGGCTCATTGTATAATTTTATACTACTTGGGATATGTGGAAGTTTTTTCAGATTAATATATATAGATAACTTAGTATTATAACATGTCTATCAATGAAAATAATTTTTGTATTTTATTTTTTCCATTGTTCTACTAAATTAAAATTTGTGTATAGTTTACCAACAATACTATATTATTTATTCTTTTGGGACGTGATTACTTATATCTTATACTGGTGTAATAATGTAAACACTAGAAACAAGTTATTGGGTTCGAGTAACTAAACATAATTTCTGTTTAATAGATTATATACTACCAAATGATTATTTAAAAACATTTATTATTCATATTCATGGTATTTTAATGTCACATTCATGTTTTATCTCTATCAAGTGGTTTTTATTATGTTTTTTCTTAAATATTGCAGTATTACTCATCTCACTTTTTACTTCTCTGAGATATATGTCATATTTTTTTTTTGTTTTATGTACAACAAATTTGAAAATTTTATCAAGAATTTATTTTTTATTTTATTTAATGATTCATTTGATGTTACTTAATTTTTAGTGGTATATGATTTAAAATAAACCAATGTGGTGATGGTTTATTTAACATCGTCATCAGTATTCATCATTTATTATCACTATGCTTTCAGTGGAGGAATTAATTGATATTTATATATTTAATGAAATATATTTTATTATTTAGTGTTTAGAAATGAATTTCTTATATATAGTACAATTTTATTCTCTCGGATATGTATAACAATTGAGAAAAAATTTTCCATTGAATTTTTTTTTATTTATCTATTCAATTGTAATTTAATTTTCTTCTAAATAGAGGTTATCCAAAAATATGGTATGTAATTTTTTCAAAATTAACCAAATGATTTATTAAACCCATTATACCTATTTATTACATCTTAAAAATGGATTGAATGAAGTCATCTTGAGATTTTCTAAATGGGGTACATTTTAACATTTTAACAATATTCTAATTATAAGGCCCCAGCCTTAAAACTTACTTAATCTTGAGTTATTACAAGATTACACATTGAGGATCTTTTCGGGTTTAGAGTTTTAGAGAATTAGATCATAAAACTTGCATTACATTCCACATATAAACAAAGTGGTTACATAAAGATAGTATTCTTCATTCCCATCAATGGAAACACATTTAAAATAAAACATGGATTATTTCTTGACACTTCCTTGACACTATCATCATATCATGTACCTTTCCCTTGACCTATGAAAAACATTTCAAAAAAACTTGGGATGAGCATAAAAAGCTCAGTATGGGTTATAAAAACATGGAAAGGAAACATGGGTACATATATACATAAGAGTGAAATCATACTTTACCCATAAAACATAAGCACATTAACATACCACATCAAATCATGAGTAAATCATTGAAATCAGAAGACATAAATGTAACTTGAGGCATTCATAACATTCTTACGTAGGGAGTAACCCTCTTGGTTACGTTTGGAATACCCATCACAGTATATTCCCTAAATCTCTTCGGAGAAACCTTAACGTTTCACTCCTTCGCGTTACCCAATGCATTGGAGAGCTATATCGGGGTCACCCGCCCTTAGTCTATCACAGAACCACCAGTCTTCATAATAATTCCCAAGATCCTCAACATAATCGTAACACATAAAACATGCATAAAGGAAACATACCATTTCCACCGTCCAGTCACAAGATATCAATACAACACATTCCTATAAAAACATTATGAAAACCATTTTCAATACCAAAATAAAAGAAAAGTAAAACATTGTATTTATTTTTCTTTTAAAAAGAAGGTATGGCTTGTAGAGGAAGTCGAAACTCAAATAATGGTCACGACGGCTGAGAATTCGTTGTCGCCGCATACGTACGACAAAAACATTCCCTTTTTTCGTTTAGTAAACGCTTCGCATAAAAATGATTCCTTTTGAATAAACAGAAAATTCAAAGGGTTTTATACACCGTATAAAAGAAAGTTGTGTATAAAATAAAATATGCCTCAATGAAAGGAGATTGAGACGAAGTCCCATACCTCGTATCCGACTTGACCCGACCGTTCTTTAATCTCCTGAATTATAAACTTGAGTTAATATCTACTTGCTTATGAAACTTTTTCAAGTTAATTATTCCTTTTATACCATGTTATGAACATCATGTAATCATTTAAGTTAATAGTGTTCATTTTGTTGGTATTTGGTTCTTAAGTCAAAAATAGACTTCTTACACTTACATGTTGTTAATTTGGTGAAAGGTTCGTTATATCCAGAATGATATTAATGATTTGGATAACATATATATCATATATATTCATCATATACATGTATTTATAATATTACATCACATTTAGAGGTAAGAAATGAAATGCACCGTTCATGGAGACGGTAAGCCGTACGTACGCATGAATGCTACTTCCATTTCTATTTCATATTTTTTTGGAATGGAATCATAATGATATAAGATTATATTATAATTCCAGTATAATAGCATATATAATATCATTAAGTTTATCCTTTACACATCCCACATATGGTATTAACGAATCAAATCACTTTCAGGGGGCAGTAGTCCGCACTTCCTAAAATGAAGATATCGTGTTTACCCATAATGGAAACCATAAAGGTATTCCCAAAATGAAAAAAAAACACAAGCTTAAGGAAAACATAAACATATTATATATCATATATAAAAATAGTGACATCATAATGGCCACCTTTGAAGGTGTTATATGAGTATTGAACAATCATCGTTTCGGGAGGTAGAATTTCGCCATCCACGGAAACCGTATGTTTTTTAGCCATTTCATCTAGTTGTGTGAGAGTGTAGCTCAAATAAATATTATAACAACATCCTAGTATATTGAAGATACTGGTGGTTTTACAAAATAAGTAAATAAAAAGACTTTAGGGGGTTGGAGAAGCAAAATAAAACAAATGAACATGAGAGAATGCATTACCTTTAAAATTGTAACTCCTTTTGATTTGAGCCTAAAGGCTTCCTTTGAAAGGATTCTGCCCAAAGGGAATCCTCTAGTATGAGGAGAGGGATGTGGAGAGAGTAAATGGGCAGGGGTAGGCCGAGCCAAAGTCTTGAGGAGTGTGTGAAATGAGGTAGAGGTGGGGGCCTTTTATAAGAGGAGAGGAGGGGTACTTTTGGAATGTAATGAAATATTACTTTATTTGAAAATGTGTTTCGGTTTTAAAAGGACCCAAATTGATATAATTCGTGGATAAGGTGATAAGGGTTCGATATCCACTCATCCAATTGGTTTTTCCATGTGTAGGTTTTAGATTTTGCAATATCTTTCCATTTTATTTAAATCGTTAAATAATGAGGTCATTGCTGCATCCTCATGATGTCATAAGTAATTTAATTTATATAAAGTAAAAAATTATAAAAAAATACTATGATGTAGGAAAGCTTTTTAGATTTCAAATTACTATTTATAATCAAAAATATGATATTTATAACCCCATGTAAAAATTGTTTTCGTAAAACATATTATGTTTGTGTCATTTTTACTTTTACATTAAATAAAAAGTTATTTATGTCATTTCCCAACCAAAGTGGATCCATGGGATCCCAAAGTTGACCCATGGATTGTCTTGGTCGGCCATGACACAACCAATTATGGTAGAACATGTGTCAAGCTCATCTTATTTTATTAAAGCATTATTTTTACCTTAAACTACATTAATTAACACTAATCACGATTAAAAACTTAATAAGTTACTATTCACCAAAAAATTATTTTAATCTCATTGAACCACATTTTACTTCTTAATGAAAACCCTGTATTTCGGATTTTTGAAATTCAAAACACAATGATGGCAAGATTTCATTTAAACGGAAAAATCAGTTTTTATAAGTACCACTTAGTGGTTTCACTATTCATCAAAAATTGATGTTTTTCAGAAAATTACCAAAAATTCAACCTAAGCTATATTTGATATTAAAAATTCAAAAATAAAGTCTATTTTACAAAATTCAAAACATATAAGTCACATTAATTAATTTAATAATTAATTCCCGCTGTCATAGCAAATAGCGTGTTTTTATAAAACAATAAGTATCAAAAGATTGACACTAGTTTAAGTCTAATTTCAAAGTGAAATTGATTCCAATGACCACCATTGGATTAAATGGTAAAAATATATTCTAATTTTACTTCAAAACCAATTCAAAACACAATCTAATTATATAAATAAATTAGATTAAAAAGCAGTTTTGAATTAAAATGCAGTATTTTCCACTATTCATTAAAAAATGAACATTGTCCGAAAAATACCAAAAATTCACAAAAAGTAAATTTTGATGTACCAATCATAATGAATAAGTTTATTTTGACAAAAATAGTTTATAAAATTGTCAAAAGATAGATTTAAAAAGGGTTTTCCATCATAAGCCAATAAAACAATCTTTTAAGAATATTAGTGTATTCCATGCTTAAGATTGGATTTATATTCATTTTAAGCCTCTAAAACACTATCTTAATCATTAATAGACATAGATAAAAATATCTATTATTCATTACGTACTTGGGATGTTACATCCTTCCCCCCTTTATAAAATTGTGTCCCCACAATTTATTTACTTATCGAATAAATGGGGGTACTTATCCCTCATTGCATTTTCAGATTCACATGTTGCCTATTCAATCATGTGGTTTTTCCACAAAACCTTTACCTAGTGAATCACCTTATTCCGTAACACTTTCTCCATGTGGTTAAGAATCTGGACCGGTTGTTCCCCATAAGATAGGTTCTCTTCCAGCTGAACTACCTATGGACTCAAAACATGAGATGGATCTGGCATATACTTTCTCAACATCGAAACGTGAAAAACATTGTGTACCTGAGATAAACTCGGAGGTAAAGCCACTCGGTATGCAACTGATCCAACTCTCTCTAGAATTTCATATGATCCAATGAACCTTGGACTCAACTTTCCTTTCTTACCAAATCTCACCACACATTTCCAAGGAGAAACCTTGAGAAAAACATGATCACCTATCTCGAAAGATAGATCCTTCCTCCGGTTATCCGCACAAATCTTCTGCCTGTTCTGAGCTGTTCTCATGTGTTTCTGAATCAGCTGAACTTTTTTTGCCATCTCTTCTACCAATTCTAGTCCCATCAACTTCCTTTCACCCACTTCAAACCAGAAATCTGGAGTTCGACACCGCTTCCCATATAATGCCTGAAATAGTGCCATCTGTATACTGGAATGAAAACTGTTATTATATGAAAACTCAACCAAAGAAAGATGTTGGTCCCAACTTCCCTGATAATCCATAGAAAAAGCTCGTAGCATATCCTCCAATGTCTGAATTGTTCATTCTGACTTCCCATCTGATTGAGGATGAAAAGCTGTACTAAAATTTAATTCAGTACCCAACGACTTCTGAAGGCCTTTCCAAAAGTTAGAAGTAAACCTGGGATCACGATTCGATACAATGGAGAGAGGAACTCCATGTAACCTTACTATCTCTTTATGATACAAACGGGAAAGTTGATCAAGAGAGAAAGTATCTCGTATAGAAAGGAAATGAGCAGATTTGGTCAAACAATCAACAATAACCCAGATTGCATTATTACCTCGAGATGTCTTCGGTAATCCAACAACAATGTCCATGGATATATTCTCCCATTTCCACTTTGGCACTGGTAAAGGCTGAAGCATCCCTTTCGGTAACTGCCACTCTGCTTTAACCTACTGACAAGTCAAACACTTCGTAGTAAAATTAGCAATATCTCTTTTCATTCCATCCCACCAGTAATACTCCCGCATATCTCTATACATCTTAGTACTTCCCGGATGAACTGAAAACGGAGAACTATGAGTTTCACATAACAACTCTCTCTTCAACTGTGAATCACAAGGCACACACAATCTCTTCCCATATATGAAAACACAATCATTATCAATGTTGAATACATGTAACATACCTTTCTAAACCAGCTCTACCTTTTTCTGCAACTCACTGTCTTGCTTCTGTGCTTGCTTGATTCTATCTGATAGAGATGATCTCACTGATACCTGAAACAAAACAGAAGGACTTCCTGCACCAACAACTTCTATGCCAAAGTTCATCAAATCCTTAACCAAAGGATCACGTTCCAAACGCAACATTGTTAATGAATCATTACTTTTTCGACTCAAAGCATCAGCCACATTATTTGCTTTTCCCGGATGGTAATGAATTGTACAATCATAATCCTTGATTAATTCTAGCCATCTCCTTTGTCTCATTATCAATTATTTCTGTGTAAATATATACTTTAAACTTTTGTGATCGGTATAAATTTGACACTTTACTCCAAACAAATGATGCCTCCAAAATTTTAAAGCAAAAACAATAGCAGCTAATTCCAAATCATGTGTAGGGTAATTTACCTCATGAGTTTTCAACTGTCGTCAAGCAGAAGCAATTACCTGATCATTCTGCATTAGGACGCAACCAAGTCCTTTCAATGAAGCATCACTGTATATAACAAACTCACCATTCCTGGAAGGTAGTGCCAAAACTGGAGCATTCACCAATCTTCTTTTCAATTCCTGAAAACAATCATCACATTCTTTTGTCCAGATAAACTTAACACCCTTCCGAGTTAGCTTAGTCATTGGACTAGATAACCGTGAAAAATTTCTAACAAACCTTCGGTAATAGCCCACCAAAACAAGGAAGCTACGAATCTCGGTTACATTTGTGGGTCTTGGCCATTCTTCCACAACTTTTGTTTTTGCAGGATCAACAGTTATTCCATCTTTAGAAACAATGTGACAAAGGAAAGAAATTTGTTGCAACCAAAACTCACACTTGCTGAATTTCCCATACAATTTCTTTTCTTTTAAGGTTTGCAAGATAACCCTTAAATGTCTTTCATGCTCCTCTTTACTTTTATAAAACACCAAAATATCATCAATGAAAACCACCACAAACTTATCCAAGAACTCATGGAAAATTCTATTCATTAAGTCCATGAATACAGCAGGTGCATTGGTTATCCCAAAAGGCATTACTACAAATTCATAATGGCTATATCTCGTATGGAACGCGGTCTTCAGAATATCTGCCTCCTTTACCTTCAGCTGATGGTACCCCAATCTTAGGTCAATCTTTGAAAAAAACTGAGCTCCCTGGAGTTGATCAAACAAATCATCGATATGAGGCAAAGGATATTTGTTCTTAATAGTGATATTATTCAAGGCTCTATAATCAATGCAAAGTCTCATAGAACCATCTTTCTTTTTAACAAATAAAACAGGAGCACCCCATGGTGATGTGCTAGGTCTAATGAAACCTTTCTCTAATAAATCTTGTAATTGCTCCTTCAACTCTAAAAGTTCAATTTGTGCCATTCGATAAGGGGGTTTTGAAATTGACTTAGCATCAGGAACTAAGTCAACAGTAAACTCAACTTCCCGATCTGGTATTATTCCAGGCAACTCATCAGGAAAAACATCAGGATACTCATTTACCACTGGAACATCATTAATCTGAACAGTTCCTTTATTTTCAACGACGTGTTCAAGGTAACATTCATTTCAATATTTTACATGTTTCTCGGCCTCTTGATATGTTATCAAAAGTAAGGGTTCATTCTTGTAAACAAACTGAAAGTCTTTCTGAAAAGAAACTTGTTTAGCTCTACAGTCAATCTTAGCATGGTAAATAGAGAGCCAATCCATACCCAGGATAACATCAAACTCTACTAGAGGTTGAGCAATAAGGTTTTCAAGTAGGTTCTTTCCACAAATATGGATAGGAAGATTATTATAAATTCTTTTTGCCTCAACATTTCCCCTAGGTGTTTTTACCAAAAGTTCAGGAGTCATTTCTTGAGATGGTATTCCCATTTTACTAGAAAAGGTTTCAGAGATGAAAGAATGTGTAGACCCCGAATCAAACAACACACTGGCATAATCTGAAAAAACAAACAAAGTACCTGATACAACTTTATTTGATGGCCCGACATCTGCTGAAGTAGTTGCAAAGGATTTCACCACACCTTTCTGCTTGTCGTCTAACTGCTTCCCATCACTCAAGCTCTTTGTCAGACACTCGTTTGCATAGTGACCCATCTCATTGCACTTATAACATTTCACTAACTGTAAATCAAATTTGTTCTTACCTTCACCTTGATCTATTTCAGTGCAATCACGAGCCTTATGTCCCATCTTACCACATCGGTAGCACTTTCCAGAATTCAGAAGACATTCCCCAGCATGCCTTTTGCCACATTTATCACAAACTGGAAACTTAGTTCTCTTACCATCAGACTTTTTTGAAGAATTCTTACCTCTCTCCTGCCACCTCGGTCTCTTCTTCTACTGGTTGTTATAGAACACTTGGTCATCGGAAAACTCCATTTCCACCTTCTCAGCACATCGAACAAGCTTTTCATAACTTTTAAACTCATGAGAAGCTAATGCCCTTCGATATTTTGGCTTTAATCCTGAGTTAAAACGATTGATTTTACTATCAAGGTCTCAGATAAAATTTTGAGCATTCCTTGCCAATCGAGTGAACCTTTCTTCATAGGCAGCCACTAAGTCTTCCTCTTGCCTCAATTCCAAGAATTTATTTTCCATCCTAAGTCGAACAGCCTTAGGAAAATACTTCTCAAGAAACATACCTTTGAATTCATCCCAGTCAAGAGCATCAATCTCATTGACGTCCCTGATATTTTTAACCATAGACCACCACTGATATGCTTCACCCTCCAAACGGTAAATAGCAAGACTAACCATTTGATTGTCTGAACACCCCATGACATCAAAAATATTCTCCAGTGCTTTAATCCACCCTTCAGCTAGCATAATTTCAGATGATCCTCTGAATGATGGTGGATGTTGCCTCATGAAATGTTCCACCACTGGCATGTTCTTCTGTGGTTGGTCTGGCTGATCTCGTGCATGGATACCACCACCATTTATCGCTTGAGTCAACTGTGCCATTACTGCAACAAACTGTTCAGTTCCAATTCCGACCATTTCTGGATGCTGATTCGGAAGGTTATTTCCTTCTGTATGCCTTCCCAGCACTGCTTCCCTATTTCCTCTGCGGAAAACCATTCTGAACAAACATGTATTAGATGAAGCAACATGGTAATCTTCAAATTATATATCATTTCAAATTTTTTTTTGGATAATCATTTAATATAATTCTAACTCCTAAAGTTATCTAAACTGACCTATGATACCAACTATAAGGCCCCAGCCTTAAACCTTACTTAATATTGAGTTATTACAAGATTACACATTGAGGATCTTTTCGGGTTTAGAGTTTTAGATAATTAGATCATAAAACTTGCATTACATTCCACATATAAAAAAAGTGGTTACATAAAGATAGTATTCTTCATTACCATCAATGGAGACACATTTAAAATAAAACATGGATTATTTCTTGACACTTCCTTGACACTATCATCATATCATTTACCTTTCCCCTGAGCTGTGAAAAACATTTCAAAAAAACTTGGGATGAGCATAAGAAGCTCAGTATGGGTTATAAAAACATGGGAAGGATACATGGGTACATATATAGATAAGAGTGATATCATACTTTACCCATAAAACATAACCACATTAACATACCTCATCAAATCATGAGTAAATCATTGAAATCATAAGACATAAATGTATCTTGAGGCATTCATAACATTCTTACGTAGGGAGTAACCCTCTTGGTTACGTTTGGAATACCCATCATAGTATATTCCCTAAATCTCTTCGGAGAAACCTTAACGTTTCACTCCTTCGCGTTACCCAATGCATTGGAGAGCTATATCGGGCTCACCCGCCCTTAGTTTATCACGGAACCACCTGTCTTCATAATAATTCCCAAGAACCATAAATAATCGTATCACATAAAACATGCATAAAGGAAACATAACATTTCCACATTTCAATCACAAGATATCAATACAACACAAAAAACATTGTGAAAACCATTTTCAATACCAAAATAAAAGAAAAGTAAAACATGGTATTTATTTTTCTTTTAAAAAGAAGGTATGGCTTGTAGAGGAAGCCGAAACTCAAATAACGGTCACGACGGCGGAGAAGTCGTTGTTGCCGCATACGTACGACAAAAACATACCCTTTTGTCGTTTAGTAAATGCTTTGTATAAAAAAGATTACTTTTGAATAAACGGAAAATTCAAAGGGTTTTATACACCGTATAAAAGATAGTTGTGTATAAAATAAAATATTCCTCAATGAAAGGAGATTGAGACAAAGTCCCATACCTCGTATCCGACATGACCCGACCGTTCTTTAATATACTGAATAATAAACTTGAGTTAATCTCTTCTTTCTTATGAACCTTTTTCAAGTTCATTATTCCTTTTATACCATGTTATTAACATCATGTAATCATTTAAGTTAATAGTGTTCATTTTGTCGGTATTTGGTTCTTAAGTCAAAAATAGACTTCTTACGCTTACATGTTGTTAATTTGGTGAAAGGTTCGTCATATCCAGAATGATATTAATGATTTGGATAACATATATATCATATATATTCATCATATACATGTATTTATTATATTACATCACATTTAGAGGTATGAAATGAAATGCACCGTTCATGGAGACGGTAAGCCGTACGTATGCATGAACGCTACTTCCATTTCTATTTCATATTTTTTTGGAATGGAATCATAATGATATAAGAGTATATTATATTTCCACTGTAATAACATATATAATATCATTAACTTTATCCTTTACACATCCCACATATGGTATTAACGAATCAAATCACTTTCAAGGGGCGGTAGTCCGCACTTCCTAAAATGAAGATATCGTGTTTACCCATAATGGAAACCATAAAGGTATGCCCAAAATGAAAAAAACAGAAGCTTAAGGAAAACATAAACATATTATATATAATATATAAAACTAGTGACATCATAATGGCCACCTTTGAAGGTGTTAAATGAGTATTGAACAATCATCTTTTTGGGAGGCAGAATTTCGCCATCCACGGAAACCGTATGTTTTTAACCATTTGATGTAGTTGTGTGAGAGTTTAGCTCAAATAAATCTTATAACAACATCCTAGTATATTTAAGATACTTGTGTTGTTACAAAATAAGTAAATAAAAAGTGTTTAGGGGGTTGGAGAAGCAAGATAAAACAAATGAACATGAGAGAATGAATTACCTTTAAAAGTGTAACCCCTTTTGATTTGAGCCTAAAGGCTTCCTTTGAAAGGATTATGCCCAAAGGGAATCCTCTAGGATGAGTAGAGGGATGTGGAGAGAGTAAATCGGCAGGGGTCGGCCGAGCCAAAGGCTTGAGGAGTGTGTGAAATGAGGTAGAGTTGGGGGCCTTTTATAAGAGGAGAGGAGGGGCACTTTTGGAAAGTAAAGAATTATTACTTTATTTGAAAATGTGTTTCGGTTTTAAAAGGTCCCACATTGATATAATTCGTGGATAAGGTGATAAGGGTTCGAAATCAACTCATCCAATTGGTTTTGGCCATCTGTAGGTTTTATATTTTTCATTATCTTTCTATTTTATTTAAATCGTTAAATAATGAGGTCATCGCTGCATCATCATGATGTCATAAATAATTTAATTTATTAAAGTCTAAAAATTATAAAAAAACTACTATGATGTAGGAAATCTTTTTCTATTTACAATGACTATTTATAATCAAAAATCTGATCTTTATAACCGCATATAAAAATTTTTTTTGTAAAACATATTATGTTTGTGTCATTTTTACTTTTACATTAAATGAAAAGTTATTTATGTCATTTCCCAACCAAAGTGGATCAATGGGGTCCCCAAGTTGACCCGTGGCTTTTCCTGGTCAGCCATGACACAACCAATGAGGGTAGGACATGTTTCAAGCTAATCTTATTTTATTAAAGCATTATTTTTACCTTAAACTACACTAATTACCACTAATCGCGATTAAAAACTTAATAAGTTAGTATTCACCAAAAAATTATTTTAATCTCATTGAACCACATTTTACTTCTTAATGACAACAATGTTTGTTTTATTTTTGAAATTAAAAACAAAATTATGGCAAGATTTCATTTAAATGGAAAAATCAGTTTTTAAAAGTACCACTTAGTGGTTTCAGTATTCATCAAAAATTGATGTTTTTCAGAAAATTACCAAAAATTCACCCTAAGCTATATTTGATATTAAAAATTCAAAAATGAAGTCTATTTTACAAAATTCAAAACATATAAGTCACATTTATTAATTTAATAATTAATTCCCGCTGTCATAGAAAATAGCGTGTTTTTATAAAACAATAAGTATCAAAAGATTGACACCAGTTTAAGCCTAATTTCAAAGTGAAATTGATTCCAATGACCACCATTGGATTAAATGGTAAAAATATATTCTAATTTAACTTAAAAACCAATTCAAAACATAATCTAATTATATAAATAAATTAGATTAAAAAGCAGTTTTGAATTAAAATGCAGTATTTTTCACTATTCATTAAAAAATGAACATTGTCCGAAAAATACCAAAAAATCACACAAAGTAAATTTTAATGTACCAATCATAAAGAATAAGTTTATTTTGACAAAAATAGTTTATAAAATTGTCAAAATATAGATTTAAAAAGGGTTTTCCATCATAAGGCAGTAAAACAATCTTTTAAGAATATTAGTGTATTCCATGCTTAAGATTGGATTTATTTTCATTTTAAGCCTCTAAAACACTATCTTAATCATTAATAGACATAGATAAAAATATCTATTATTCGTTACTTACTTGGGATGTTACACTAATAGTATCATTTTTAACTTATATGGCATGTAAATAATTTCCATTCATTATGACCAATCAAATTTTCTTAAGATTCCATAATATATTTTTACATTGATATATTTAATGAAAATTTATTATATATTATTTTAGAAATTATTTTGATTTTAAATAATATATTTCATACTGAAAAATGTAATGTCCTCATGAAAAATTCCTGTATGATTTTCAAAATGATTTCACAAATGATGACAAAATAGGATATTATTTATTTCTACTAAATTATATATAGAAGTCTCCCACATATATACCTCATTATTTTCCCTTACATTGATGGTATAATATTGGCCTTAATTTCTCCTCTTGAATGACATCATTACATAATTTCTATACATTATGATATAATAAAAGATTAAGAATTATATATCGTTCTGTAAGAAATTCCTAGGTTTAATCCATGTAATTGATTTCCTTATGTGTCCCACATGTTCATGAATTTTTTATAATTATTATTGGTATTATCTAAATTATATATCTCCCTAATGAATTGGGTTAGTTTTTAATCTCATGATATATCATATTTGGGGTTAGAGAGTGAACCTAATCTATTATGGGACTCTTCCTACATTATTATATTGCCTATTTTGTTTTCTTTATCATATTTTTATGTTATTTTTATGTATTCCTCCACATTTCCAATGATTCCAGGAACTTGTGATACTATGCTCCATATTTTATGATCCCTTATAAATACTGGTAATCATTCCATTTTATGTTATTATGTTATATATCTGACTCACAAGTAATAATTCACTGTTATGTTTATTATATAACTGGGAATGTAATTGGATCCATTTCATTAATGTATTCCCTTTGTTATCCAAAAATATATTAGGAGTTAGAATGGATTTAGGATCTTATTATGGTTAATAAAGAAGTAATTTTCATCTCATTCTCAATTTGATATATTATGATCATATTATTCTGAAGACACCACTCATCCTAATATATTGGTTATTTTTTATATATATAAAAAAATACCATAATAATATGTTTAAAATGATTAGTTCATTTTATTTCGTATCATGTAATTTTGAGGTATTTTTTGGGACTATGAAAATAATAATTTAATGAAAAAAACATCGGATAATTGTATGGTTAAGAATTAGTTTTGGAAAATGACATAGAATTTTTGTAAATATAGAGATAGTTGAATAATATAATTACCTCCCAATATAGATGTGAGAGTAGGATTTGGAACTCAAATAGTTTTACCTAAAGTTAATCGCTCTAAAAGGTGATAATTGTACTGGAATAATTCATCACCTGGTACACAATAATGAAACATGATACACACCTAGTTGGACACACATAAGGGATATTCTGACGATATTTATAGAATAAATTATGAACCATTATGAATAAATATATCTAATTTTTAGGATAAAAATTATAAAAATAAATATTAACATGGATAACTTATATTGAAACCAAAGACTCATAAAACCATATATAAATATCATTTATATGTCATTACTTATTGTATTATATGTTTCCCCATTTTTTGTTAATTTTTTTATCATCTCGATTCATATATTCCCAATAGTTAATGATGAGAAATAGGTTGAGTTACGAAAAAAATAATATGTTAGATAATGTATTGATTATAATGTACTAGGAATTTCATACATCAATATTAAATCTTTTTATATGAATATTTTATAAGTTATAAAAACCCACCCTTTAAGATAGTAATAGTTTAGTTCCAATTGAAACTAGAAAAATAACATTATAATTTGGTGAACGACCATGAAAATATATCATAATGATCATCCCACTTTGTTCTATTAAAAACTATTCCCTATATAAATCCTTTCATTTTTACTTGGGGAATGTATGAATTAGAAATGGTGAGGTAAAATTCTCAATAAGGCAATAAAAATGAGATATCCATGACCCCATAAATAGTAAATGACCATAAGGGTATGATAACATGAGCATAACATTTGAAATACATACACTTCATATCACAAATCCAAATATTGAGAAATGAAAAAAATCATGGCAGTTCATATGAAATGAATCATATTAAAAACAGTGAATATGAGCTACGAGACCATAACATTGGAATAAGAAATGTAATTTTTTAATACCCATAATAATAAAAAATCATTTCCATAGTATTCAACTATCACTACCATGGATATCATAGTTTAATGGGTTCACTCCCAAAACCATTATTGTAGTCAAGGCTTACTCCAAAGAACATCATGGAGAATAATGACCCTTAATAAACTAGATTCAATAATCCTTCCCATCCTATCTATATCATCATATATAAATAATTACCAAATTAATTTGATATAAATGTATCTCCCAGGATTCTTAGGTAATATTATACCTTCCATCCATCAATATAACATAACCACCATCTATAATTATATTGTAACTAACATCACATAATATAATGCATACATATGTATGCCCCAATATCATTAAAAATTCAACTTATCAAAAAACATAATATTAATTGGGATTTATAAAAATTTCAATATATAAAAACCATTAGAGAATATATATATCATTATCATTCATCATTTCATCATTTAATATTTTATTGCAAAAAAAAAGATGTGGGTTTCATAAAACTTTTATCATGGAAAAACCCATAGAAGAGAAATTGATTTCATACAGATATTTACATTACAATAAAAAAACATTTCGAGAAATAATAATAATCGTATCCTTGCATAATATCTATAATAGATTAAAATTTATCTTATATGGTTCATATTATAAAAAAATTAATTATAATGAACATCACATTGATCATTTATTTTGGAAAATAACATTTCATTTAAAATTCCATTTTAAAAATAATAATTCAAAAAAAATCTAATACTTTTCATCAAAAATAAATTTTGGAAATTATATGGACACTTTATAAATTTTGTTAATAATTTATAGATGGAAATTTAAATTCTACATTAAAAAATCTTTTTAATACAATATTCATTTTGAAAATAATTTTCTAAGAAATGAAAATTCATATATTTTTTATTTAAGATTAATTGAAGATAATGATTATTCTATTGTAAAATTTTATTTATATCATACATGTTAAAATAATAATTCATTCCCCATTTTCAGTAAAATCAAAATCTTCATTATTTGAAAAATTAAATGATGATTACATTCAAAAAATTTGTAAAAATTAAAAAAATGGTTATAATATATTTATTAAGATATTTTCAGAATTAGATAAAAAAATTTGGAGACATTTTTAGATCATCATGTTTTTTGAAAAACAGGTCTTCGACCGTAGAGTGATGTAAAGATAATTTTTTATAAAATAATTTTTTTGATCTCTTAATAACATAAATAGATTAAAATTAAGTGTAAATTTATTTTAATGAAATAACCAATGGAGAATAAAAGTATAGAGATCATATATATTAGGATCATAATGTTTTATAATTGGTAATCATAATCATAAGTAGCCCCAATAATGATGACGTTGTATCGTAGAACCCATACATATTTTGTAATATTGAATCATAAACCCCTTAAAGGAATTAAATTAATTGAAAAATAGAATATAATCATAACAAATAAATTCATGATATTAAATTTCAATGGGGTTTTATATACTACATATAGAATAAGATTGTTTCATAACAAAAAAGATGTATATAATAGGATCTCATCTTATGTGTTTTTTCCCTATAATCATTTATTCTATCCATTGTACGGAAATTATTCCCTATTTTTTTGTGGTATCTAGATCATGAACTATTGATGTAGATCAATAATTGTTGGATCATTAATGATATGATATTTAATTTATTTTGAGGATTAAAATCTTGTTCTACATCATTATTCTACTCACATTTGGCCTTTATATTGGTGAGATTTAATTTTCAAATTGAGGTAGGGTGTCTATAATTAAAAACCCAATTTATTGGCAGAAATCATGGTTATGATGTTAGTTAATATGTATTTGATGTATATAACATTAGTTAGTTATTGGAATAATTTATTTTATGAATTAATTAAGTTAAATGTGAAATTAAAGGATATAAAAATTTAGAATTATTAATAATTAATTAATGAAATAATTATGAGGTAATCATGAATGTTGATTTTAATTATTAATTATTGAATTAATTATGAGATATTGAGATAGTGAGTATGTATAATTAAATTTTTAATTAATTATGATATATCGATATTGTTATTATGAGAAATTAATTATTGAATTAATTATGAGATGTTTTGATTAAGAGTATGATTGACAAATTATTGAATTAGAAATAAGTTTTTGAGATGTTGGGTTTGAGTAATGATTTTTTGAATTAATTATACGATATTAAAACTATGTGTACGAATAATTAGTTGTGGAATTAATTCTAGTATATTGATATTGTGATGTGGAGTAATTAATTATTAAATTATTTATGGATAATGGAGTTGCGAATTATAATAATTAATTAATTAATTAATTATTTGATTTTGAGATTGTAAAATGATTAATTAATTGTTGAATCGATGGCTTTATTTGGTGTTATTGATTAATTTATTAATGTATTAATACAAATATGGGTGTGTTCAATTTATTAATTTGATTAATTATTTAGAGAATTAATTAATTTGATAATTGCGTGCAAGATAGTTTCTGATGCATAAAAAATGATTGTGTGATAGAATTTTTTGAATAGTAATAATCTAATTCACATGTTATTATTGTCTGTGAGAAATGTACTTCCCAATAAAATTCCCATATTGTGATTAACTATGTTCAATGTTAATAATGGAATTCACATGTTATAGTTATTTAAGTGTTATGGTCTACTATTTCCAAAGACCATAGTGCGATAAGATATATTAAATGGTAATAGTTGTATTGAAATGTGATAATTGTGTATTGGAAATGGTTTTGTTCATCCAAATACCAATGTGTGATAAAATATGATAAATGGAAGTAATGAAACTCCTTTTTGAATTATGAAAATAAATGTTAGTGGAGAGATTTAATTATATGATATCCCTTGGGGATAAATCATATTTTGAATTGGGCTGAAGAAGGTATTGAGTGTTCAAGTCTCCCCAGGAACCTTATTGTTATGTCGTTAAATAAATAGTATTTGAATAATTAAAAATTTCATAGTATATTCATTATTTTAATTATTTATACAACTATATACATCATTTTTTTACTATATATTGTTTTCAACTCCATTGATGGTGGTCAACTATGTTGTACTTAGACTCTACTGAGGATTCTTGATTAATAGTCAAATAGAATTCCTAGTTTGAGGATTGGATAAGGGAAATAGTATTGTTTTATATAGATATTTTTGGATGAATAATTTAGTGGGAAATGGAAGTTGTTCAGTAGCCACATTGGTGTAGTGAGTTTCATTACTATTGAGATGAATTTTAACACTTTGTGCATAAATAATCATTACATTTTTATTGATTTTTGATACTATAATTCTAATTTATTTCTTCTTGTTGTACTTATATTATCCTAGTTATGATTATATTTCATTTTTTATTTATTGAAACTAGTGTATTACACTGATAACTAATATATATTCTCCCTATTGTTGATATTAGACCATTACTGCTAGTTAGGATCCTCTCACATACATGGAGGAGTGATTGAGGTCATGTGGAATATCATCTAAAAGCACTGGTGTGTGGATTCTGGGTTGCGACATTACAAGGTTTTATCAAAAGTGATATAATTTATATTCACTATTATTAATAATTGGTAAGATATATAAAATAATAGGATGAGATGAGTATTGGTTATGAGAATATTCGTGGAAGTAGTTATCCCATAATTGTGGGAGAACCTAAGTACCTCAGGTGGGACTATTGTTGTCATTTATTGTTGTGGGAGTTGAATTTTATTTCATCTTGGTTGATGCACTTGTTGCGTAATGTGTTTATTGTTTCAAATATTAGTTGAAATTCGACACGTATCCAAGTATTTCATGAGATTTTAGTTTTTATAAATCATTTTGGCACTCAGGATTATTATGGAATGCATCATTTTAGGCATTCATGGGAAATCAGGTTATCAATAAGTTTTTTAACTTAGCTTATTTTTCCATACATGTGAAATTGATAAAAAATGGTTCCTAAATTTTTTTTAGAAATAAGTTAAAAAGATATAATATGAGAAAAAATAGTTATCTAAATTCGAATAATGTATAATGACAAATATTTTTACCATTGTTAACTATGAGATAATTGTATGATGGTTATGGGTAGTTATAGCGCCATGATTTTAACAGTGTGGATGGTTTTGGGGAAATGAATTGTTTTGGTATATTTTTTTTCTAATAAATGTTTGTCCCTATGTTATGTGTCATAATGAATGTGTTTGGTATTTTAAAAATATGCCTTCATGATGACATTTTTTGAGAGGACGACAAGAGTACATTGATGTATATTTCCACCATTAGTGGAACCTAAGGCACCAGTATTGTTGGTTGATGAAGTTGGAGAGAAGTTGTTTGATAACATAACTATATTCATGTATTTTATGGAATGGGTTATAGAAATGTTTGTGGGAGCATTTCTTACATGAAATATCAATTACAATTATAGAATCCTATGATTGTTGTTGGAGAGGGTCAACATGAGGGAGTTGAGTTGTGGATTGAGTCTATCAATACTATCCTTTATCATTTGTAGGTTCTAAATAAGAAATGTCCCATGTTTGGTAATTATATTCTATGAGGATTTGTGTGGTACTTATTGGGAGTTTATGCTTATACTATAAAATTTAACAATACATTATGGAAGGACTTCATGGAGAAGATGATGAAGCACTTCTAGGAATAGATTCTTGGGGAAGAGAATGACGTTAAGTTCATTAGATTAAATTTGGGTAGTATATCTATGATGGACATTGTAGGAACCTTTTTTAACATTATCAACTTTTCAACAACACAAGTATCAGTTGATAGAGTTATGAAAATACATTTCCAACATGAGAATAAATGTGAAATAGAGCCCTGTAGTAACCACTTTTTGTTAGATAATCTTTTGAAGGAGGTGGAACCAGATATCCAAGCTTAGGGAACACTATAAGAGAATTCCAGTATAGGAAAGGTTTTTTGATGTTGATGGTTAATATTTATGACTACCAAGTTTAGGACATTCATTTACAATACTGTTAACTTGGGCAATGATAATTCGAGTACCTAAATATGGGGATCAGTTTTTTTGGATCATACTCGAGTGTTCTTTCGTCAGTGAGGTGGTATAAAAAACATACAGAGATAGCGACCATGGCCACAAGTATATTTTGAGGATGTGAAATGATGTGACATTTATTGATTTTTTTAGAAACACACAATCTATGGTTAGCGATGGAGGAGATAGAAAGAATCACAGTCGATGAATGGGATCTTTGAAACCATTTCATTCTCACAACTAGTGTTTGGTTGGTTGATATGGTAGAGGGATTGGAGGTTGTACTTCTAGGACTGAGAGACCAAATCATCAATATGGTGTAGCATAGGGAATTCAAGGTGAATCATTTGGAATAGGGTCATAATAATTCCATTCAATTTATCAAAAACGTTTGGATTGTGAGGTTGGACCATTGATAGTAATATGTACAATTACTATTGATCCTATGATATATAGTTCCTTATTTGACACACATATCTCTCATTCCATTATTTACTGACAATATGTGAATTTTTTGTTCTTAGTAGTGGAGTTCATGAGTGGAATGTTGACGATAAACACACTATTTGGAGTTCAATTTGGAGACATGTTTTAGTTCAATGTATGTTCATTAGGGGTTTGAGAGTATCATTTTCTATGTGATATGTAAATCATTCACATTTTAGGATTTTACTTGATTATGTTTATGGATGAGTTAGCACCATACCAAGTCGGTATTGACTATTAACACACTAGATGGATGGTTATGTCTCTTGAGGGTGAATAATATATTTACTGCAGAGAGTGGGAAATCAAGGTGTGATGAGAAGGGTCGGTTTACTACCAATATGGAGAGATTCCATACTAGGTTTTTGGTTTTTTGTTATATGAGGGAGGTGTGATATATTTTATCATTCCAATATTAGTGGAGTGGTTTCAGGATGTTCTTTTTGAAGACATCTCAAGGATTCCACATGAGAGAGATTTGGAATTACTGATTTAACTTATGTGTGAGTTGGGGGGTGAGCTACTATCAATTGATCCATGTAGAATGGAATCAAAAGATAATAACAAGTTCAAAAATTAATTCGAGGATTTGTATGATATGGATTTTGTTTCACCAAGTATTTCACCTTTGGGTTTACCTATTTTGTTTTCTGAGAATGTGGATGTGATATTGTGCTTAGATTTCAATTACTGGATGTTGAACTATATAACTACGAATAACTGGAATCCATTCCTATTATTGAAAATATTTTTGACCAGCTATGGGGATATTTTGTATTTTCCATGATAAACATGAGATCAGGGTATCATCTATTGAGAGTTTGAACTTCTAATATACTGAGGACTACCTTCACAAGATGGTATAACCTATATGAGTTTTTTGTAATGTTGTTTGTGTTGATGAATGATACCCTAGTGAATATGGCCTTAATTAAAATAATAATCCATAAATATCTAGATCAATTTTTTTTGGTGTTTGGGGATGACATATTAGAGTACTCAAAGACTCATGATGATCATGCTTAATAATTTAACATCATCTAGAGTACATTGAGATATTATTGGTTGAAGGCCTGGATATCTATGTGTCAGATTTTGATTAGTTATGTAAACTTCTTTGGTAACATAAACATGAAATAAGTTGTGCTAATAGACACATATAAGGTTCATGAAGTTGTTTCCTTGGGGAATATTTTGGATTTATTCAATATCCATATCATTCTGGGATTATATAAAAATTTTCTAAGCTTCATTTAGAAATTTTTTTATTTGGTTGGGCCACATTTAGGATTGAACAAACATGATGTAAATTTTGAATGGTCATAAGCATGTGAGAATTCCTTCCATTAGTATAATTTTTTGTAGACATTGGCACTGGTCATGATCATACATGATCTATGTAATTACTATATGGATTTTTCTTGAATCTTATAGGATCAAACAAGGAGTAGTGCTCATGTTGGGAGAACATTTGTGGAATATGGGTCTTGGATGTTGAGGCCTCATGAATATAAGTACCATATGAACAACGTCTTGTTAGTGGTATTGGTTTATTATTTACTTGTTTTTAACATTTTTTTGTGGTTTAGATGTTTTCTATGTATACAAATCACAAGATCAATATTAATATATTCTCACAACATTTTTTGAATATCGAGTAATATATGTTGGTTGAGTATATGAAGTCATTTGACATTTAGCAAGAATGTATTCTTGGAAATGAGAGTAATTTGGCTAAAATGAGAAGGAATACTCACACTCAGGAGGTTTAGGATTCTAGTGTTGAGGAAAAAATGATGACAATACATGCTATGATTCTTGTGGTGGTTCAAGAGATTAATGATTGGATAAATCTTCTATCATATTAAGTAGAGTTTGATTTTTTAGATGGATCAAGGATATCCATACTGAGTAACAATAGTTTTTTACAAGAGGTAACACCTTGATGTTTGGGAGTCACCTTCCGACTGGGGCATATATTATGATGAGATCTTCTATTTCATGAATTGGGATGTTGTAACTTTGAGAATGTTGGAGCAGTAGACGTGTTAGTATAATGCCTTAGTGGGGGCAGTACATCCAAATTTTAACAAAATTTACCATGAGATATGATGTATTTTTTGGTGGCTAGGAATGAAAAAGTAGATATTAGAGATCATGAAATTATACTACATCCATCTACAGGTAAAGACTGCGGATAAATGACCTAGGGGTTTACTATAACCATTGACCCTTCCAGAATGGATTTTGGATGTCCGGACAATGTATTATGTTGTGGTTACCCCTAGGATTCTTAAAGAGTATGATGATATTTGTGTGGTAATATACCATTTAATAAACGTACAACAATTCATTCCTATAATGTATAATTTCTCAATGGAGAATTTGGGAGAATAGTGTGTTCAAGAGATTGCTTATCTGGATGGGATGCCCTGGACAATTGTTAAAGAATGTAATATTTTTTACTTTGTGCTTCAAGAGGGGATTAGAAAAGGTTATAAATATGTTTGTCTTGTTGATTAAAAAATTATACCCTCAATCATATAGGTATCCAAGTTGTACTATACCAGTGCCTTAGTATATGATGGGAGCTTGTGTTCATGACTTTGGTTGGTCTTGTGAGAATCACCTGAAACTTCTGTAGTTTTTTATAATAAAAATTTTCATGAAACTATTCGGATTTCATGATATGTTTCACTTTAAGTATGTCCATGAATATCACCTATACACTGGATGGTGATAGGTGAGACATATTGTTTTGGACCGATTATTGTGTAGGAGACATCAAAGAAGGTACACCTAATTCCAAATAATATGGCTACTGGTCCTTGTACATATATTTTATATAGTGGTAGAAGCCAAAAAACCCTTTAATTTTAAATGGTTTATTATGTTTTTCACTATATGTCACCTAAATTTTTCCACTATAGTTTAATGAGAAAGGGAAATATGGAGCCAGGGTTCAATGAACCATTTCTGGTTATGGAGAGAATCTGGACAATGACGGACCGATTCAAACTCCCATTGACATGATGTGTTGTTAATTATTTTTACATGTTTCAGAACATTAGTGGTATCACTCCAACCATTCTTATGTGATCTAGGATTATGATATTGATCATGTGTTAGATATATCTTTATACGAGCATTATATATGAGTGATGGATATCATGTAGATGGCGTTATGGGGAAAGGCCATACGGAAAGTTTGTTTATTATGGAATCATGGTCCTATTCAAGAGGAAACACATGAGAGAGAAACATATATGAGGTATCATTGGACACATCATTTTATATTGGAATCCTAATGATGATATAGAATAATGCTCAAGGAGGATCTATTATATGTTAGAAAAAATTTAATACGTCGTCCTTTTCTAGATGTTTGTTGAGCACATTTACATGTAATCTTTTGACTTGTGTTGAGTATATTTAATTTGTGTTTTCTCTGGGTTATGTTTGGTTAAAAATTGTATTAAAATGGTTGAATGTTGACAATAAATAGTTCATTCATGGTTTTTTCTAACCATGCGCCATATACCAACAAATCATGCATCCCTCAATGGAGAGGGAATCCATAGTCGATGCATGGCTTGTCAAATAATTTTATCTAATAATAGTAATCATGCACTATCTAGTAGAGGATTACGGTGAATGTTAACAGTTAGGGGAAACCATGCGCCCCAATTAGGAAACCACATAGAAGGGATTTTAATGCCATGAAAATTAAAATTAAAATTTCTTGGGACCCCATTTTATCCTGTATTTGAATCTAACTCAACTAGAATCTCATTTTCCCGATTTTAGAGCCTCATAGATATATTCTAAGCCATTATAACCTTCATTCATCATGCCCTAAAGCCAAAACTGAATATCTAAACCATTATGTGTAAGAGGATATCATCGTATGTGGTTTCCCTTAATATAAAAATAATTCACCCATATAATTTAGGATTATTCTTCCTTTTATGGTGGTATATAGATCAAGGATCATGTATCATGATCTATAAATGATTGTTATTGATTCATAAGAACTTTAATTTTTTTTCTATGATCTAGATCTCATTCTACATCATTATTACACTCAAATTTTGGAATACCATTATTGATTATTATTGTCAAATTTAGGTAGGTGGTCAATAATTCATATCCCAATGTTTTAATTTGAAATGACTTGTATGATATTGTAAAATTTCTATTATTTGTTTATGAGTTTTGTTGTTGATTGAATTTTTTATATTTGTGAAATAATTAATAGAGTAAAATGTGATATTAGGTGATATTGGAGTTCTGAATTATGAGTAATTAATTGATGAAAAAATTATAATGTATTTGATATTGATCAATGGAATAATTGATTATTGAATTAATATTGTGATTTTAAGATAGTTAGTATGAAAAATTAATAGTTGAATTATTTAATATAAATTTACATTTTTATTATGTTTAATTCATTATTGAATTAATTTTGAGATGTTCATATAGTGACTGTGATTATTTAATTTTTTAATTAATTATGAGATACTAATATTGTGAATGTGAATAAATAATTGCTGAATTATTTATTAGATACTAGAATTATAAGAATTAATTAATAATTGTTGAATTAATTTTGGGATGTTGATATAATTAATTTGAAAAATTAATTGTTGAAATAAATTTGTATATCTTAATTGTGAAATATAAAAATTAATTGTTGAAATAATTATTCAATGTTGAGATTTTAAAATTATTAATAAATTTTTGAATTAATTAATATGCATTATGTCATAAATTAATCGTTGAATTAATAAATTAAATGATGCTTATGTGAAATAATTAAATGTAATAAATTAATTGGAGAATTAAATACTTTGATAATTTTGTGTGGGACATGTTATACTACATTGAAATTCCACATTTTGATAAAATGTGATTAATGGTAATAATGACATTGACCTGTGATAATTGTGTGTGGGTCATGATCTCAAACATCAAAATCCCATAGTGTGATAAAATATAATGACTATAATAATAGAATTAACATGGGATAATTGGCTGTGGTTTATGGTATACTTCATAAAAAAACATAGTGTGACAAGATATGTTGAATGGAAATAATGGAATTCACATGTGATAATTGTTTGTTGAACATGGTATGTTGCAATCAATACACATTGTGTGATAAAATAAAATGAACGGAAAAAAATTAATTCTTTTGTGAATTTTTATAATGAATTGTAACATGTGAATTTAGTTATATGATATCCCATGGGAATGATTATATTCTGGCATGGCCCAATGAATGTACTTAGAGTTTAGGTATCCACAACAACCTAGTGTTATGTGGTAAAATATTGAGTGACTTTATAAGTATAAATGGCTTATAGTATCTCATTTAATTATTATTTATACAACCATACACAATAGTTATTGACCATGTATTGTTTTATATGTTGTTAGTGGTGTCCTACTTAGTTTCACTCACCCCCTACTCGGGCTACCTGATTGGTACAATAATATATTTCATGGTTTCAAGATAAGATAAGGGAAAAGGCGTTGTGTTCGAATGCTGAGTTGGGATAGATCATGAATAAGGTATCAAAACGTGGTTCTAGCCCCAATATTTGATACTTTAGTGAATTTAATTTTGGTTTTAATTTTATCACTAGAAACTTACATTAGCATCAAATATTTTATTATTCATTTTTTATATTTTAATTAAATTTTTTTATCATATGATTATGGAATTGTCATCTTTATAATTATATTCCATTTTTAGAATTATTTATTTATTTATTGGGGTCTATTACTCTAATAAATAGGGTATAGTCTCCTCATGAATTACATTAGACCCATACTATATGTTAGAAGCCTATCTCCTATGGGGAGGTGCGCTTGAGGTCATGGGGTCCATCTGCTCAGGGAATTAGTGTGTTACACCTCGGTTAGGATGTAGCAATATCAATTAAAACATTAAAAGGGAGTTTCAATGAAATGGAACCATGTAATTTTATACATGTCGTACATGTTTAATAAACACACCTTTTTCATCATAAAAATGACTTAAAAGATCTCTATTCAGAAAAAAGTAATATTTTTTTCAATACATTGGGTAAAAATTTAAACTGAGGTCATTAATAAATAATATTAAATGGTTGAATGTTTTTTTAATACTTTCTTATAAAACATGGTTTTGTAATAAAAAATATTTTTGACTCTAGATTGAAATAATTTCAAATTTTCATAAAAATATTTTCTTGAACATTTCAATTAAAAACTATTGGTAAAATTTAATTATTACATCAAATTATTAAGAATAACTAGATGTTAATAAATTAAAATTATGTATTACAGAATTCTAAAATAATTTCATTCAATTGAAATTAATGAATACAAAATCTATATTAGAATGATATTTATAAACAAACACTTATAATGATTAAATAGTTGAAGAGGTTGATGATCACTGAATATGTTATGTGTATAAAAACTGAACCACATAATTCAAGTGTAAATTAAAAAATAGAAATTCAATATTAGAGAGAAGCATAATCATAAAATATTAAATATATCAAAGTTGTAATTTAATCAAATGAATTGAATTTGAGTTACAAAATATTTACCACATGGAAGAGTTTATTTCAAAATCCCTTAGATAAATTAATTCAACATAAAACTCCAAATAAAATAAAAAATTATATATTCATTATTTTATATGTCTATATGAAATAATATAAACCATATAAAAAACATTTCGTGCATGAAATTACACTATTCTATAATGAAAGAAAATTTATATGAAATACCATTCCATTTGTTTCTTACTGGATGAATGTGCCATAAATAGTGTATATTGATTTAAATAATTTTATTATATTATTTAGTTACTATGTTAATATATTTAACATAATATAAAATATTTTTATAACATTTTATAACACATTCAATAAATATATTTCATAATTTTTGATGTTTTTCATCTTAATTGCATTGTTTTCCCATTATAGGTTCATTATTAAAACTGTATTTCCTTCACATATTATATAATTAAGTCATCTATATAATAATAATAATAAATACATAATTATCACATTTTAACATAAATTTTACTCTTGAAACCAGCAAAGGATGTCAGTTATGAATAATGATGTATGTTATGACCATGGAGAAATTATCTTGTATCATTTCCATTTTTAAATGTTCAATATTGAATTGATGTATATAATATTTTTCCTTTTTTTATTTATCATAATATTTTATAAAACATATTATATTTTTATATATATCATTCATTTTTTGTGGAAATAATAATTCATTCACTATGATTTGTTATGCTTGTAGTCCTCATATACACGAATGATTATATTATATTTATTTGAGTGAAATGAAAAGAAAGAAAATGATATATATATATATATATAATTTGTAGAATGATAAGAACATCATAACTAACATAATTATTTCATTCATATCAAATATAATCATAATCATTATCTTTATCAATTTACATTTTAAACATTATTGAATGATAAATCCCATGGAATTGCTAGGCCATAGTTCATCATAAACACGAGTGAAATAATTGTATGTCTGATAGAATGGAACATAAAATGATATATATATATATATATCTTATATCTATCTTCATACCCAACTATGAGAGGTGAAAATGAAAAAATGAATGACATCTGTTCGCGAGGCGGTACACTATAATACACACAAGCAATGGTTTCATAACCCATTTGGTAGAAGATGAGATAGTTTTATTGCAGGATATTTTTATAAAAAAATATAATTATATGGAATATATAGTGATTATTATAAAATAATATATTAATAAAAAATGAAGTAGGTGGGAAAACAAGATAAATAAAGATACTTGTTGAAGAATATTATCTCTTGTTCGGGTATACATCATAGTTTTTCAGTAAATCCATCTTCGGTTGTATTTTTACACAAATTAAGTCTTCTGGGATTAGGGTATGGTAGTTGGATTTTTATTTGGGGTGGTATGGTCTAATGATGGGGGTATAGTTTTGGCCTTTTTTAAGTCAAAGAGAGTACAAACTTTTAATTTTTTTAAATAATTGAGTGACACAACATTTTTTTATGTCAAAAGTCTCCAAATGTGGATAATTATATAACATTAGATGTTTATTGGTATAAATATTCCTATCTAATATTTTTCTATACAATTTTATTATCAATTCTTCCATTATATTTTTATCTACCCCCATATAAACCAATTTTTACCATAATTTTTCTAATTAGTTTTTACTATATTCACTATTCAAATTGGTAAAACATTATGTTTACCATATTATAAAATATAAATAAATATGATTCCAAATATTAATTCCATTTTCCCAATTCAATTAATATATGTTGAAAATAAATATTTTAAAATTAATATTAGAGACATTACGTGAATGGGTGTTTTTAAAGTGAAAATTTTGAAATTTTTACTATGATTTTATAGAAAATTATATAAGAAAATGAATCTAGTGTCCTGAATTTTATAAATTGAGAAATTTTTTAAAAATTTAAAATTTTAAAATATTCATTTTAATACTTATCATCATAAATTATTAAAAGAAACGTTGTTTTAAATTAAAATTCATTATTATTCAGTATTCAACAAAAAAGGAAACTTCCAAGAAAAATCAAAACAATTACCCAGAAGATAAGATAAATATTATAATCTCATGAATAAATTTTATTATTTCCAAAATAAATTTTTCAAATATGATAAGAATTATTTTTAAATTAAGACCCCAAATCAAGACTAAACCATCTTTTAGGAAAAGTAGTGTTTTATCAAAAACATATATTTTAATTTAAAATATATTTAATTTATTTATAATAAATAAATTGATAATATACATGTATAAACACTCTATATTAATATGATTCAAAATCATATACATACCCTTAATTCCAGAATTTTGGTGATAAATATAATATTAAATAATTATAATAATTCTTTATTATCTATTTTTTACACCTCGACCTTATGTGTAATGCAAGGTACCACAGAAACTCTTTTTTTAGCTGCACATAAAAATATCATTGTTTCATTAATTAAAGAAATTATAATATATTTAATTTATTTAGAAAGGTAATTATATATAATGTCCCATGTTTTTGAACCTGGTTAAAATATGATGGGTTTTGAACATTTGTGGTTTATCAATGGGACATTTTTTTAAACTGAGCTCCAAAATATAATTCCTAGTGTTGTAACACCTAAAGGTGTCATTTTTGGGCATGGGTAAAAACCAGAAAAGTTTCATGGATTTCCCGATGAGTCTCAGGTGTAATAGATCCATAGAAGCCCACATTAAAGGATCTACATGGGATGTGCATGGTTACAGTCGAAACCTTGTAGTTTCCCATGATTTTTAAATTATTGATTTTAATTAAATAATTTTGAATTATGGTTCTTCCTTATAATAAAATAACGTGTTAATAATAATAATAATAATAATAATTTTCTTATTATTATGGTTTTCAATAAGTTATTTTGATGTTAAAAGAGTATTAATTGAATAATTAATGATGAGTAATGGTTATGTGAATTGAATGGGGAGTTTCAAATTTAATGAAGATGATTTTAATTTAATATGGTGTTTCAGAATTAATAAATAAGTGTTTTAATTTAATAGAGTTGTTAGTTTTTATCTAAGGATGAATAATAATTTTATTGCTGTTATTATTTTTATGGTTTGAGGATTATAATATTGATTAATAAAAGTTGTTGTTAATATTATAATGATGAATAATAATAATCAAATTTAGAGTTTTTTATTTAAATCCAAGGTAAAGGGGGATTTTATTAATTATTGTGAAACAGTTCTTTCATTTAAATAAATTGAGTAAAAGAGAATGTAATTAAATGATGTGTAGTGGGGATTTTAGGGTTTTATCAATGGAACATTTTATTATATGATAATAATACTTATTGTTATTATTATGCTGGATTCATTCATTTAATTATGTGGTTGAAATGAATTTATTTAAATGATTTATTGGGGGTTTCTATTAATTTAATTAATTTTGTGATAATATTATTTAATGAAATCTAAATGAGGATTTGGGTGTTATTAAATAATGGTGATATTAAACAGTAATATTAAATGATGTTTAAATGAGGAGTTGGAGGTTATCAATCAATAGTAATATTAAATGGTAATATTGAATGATAAATAAATGTGGATTTGGGTTTAATTTAACTAAATTCAATGTAAAGTGAAATTTAATTAATTAAAGAGAAATGTATATTTGATTAATTAAATTGATGGTTAAAAAAATTTTTGTTTATCGCTGTGAAGTAGTGGTTTTATTTAAATAATTCATTTTGAGATAATTAATTAAATACACGAGTTAGAGTTTTTATTTAATTAAATTCTTGTTAAAAAAATTAATTATTTTGATGTGTTAATGAAGTATTAGGATTTACCTAATAGGGGTGTATAATAATTAAAGATAAGGAAAATATATTAGTTATTATTATTATTATTATTATTATATTAACTCAACTAGTTTATTAGTGTACTAATTAGATGATTGAGGGAGGGGATTGAATGGAGAAGACGCGTTGTATGAGAAGCATGACTTGAACCATTCCCTATATAAGGTGTTCTACACACCTTCAATGGGGCTCCTCATAGCGTGTCGAATCCATCTAGTGTCTTTACAATTCATGTATGCCACATCTAGGTGAGTTTATCTGCATATGTTTCGTGATTCAAATCAACTATTTGGCACCTCCCTCGCCCTATTTTCTCAGTCGAAACCCTAAGGAACGAGATTAATTGGGTTTCCTTGTTTATTCGGTTATATGGTTGTGTTATGGTCTCCTCTAGACCCATTGGTCCTTTTTCTAACTATCCTTGTGAAGGGCAAAGAGTTTTGGGTCGGTTTTTGTTCATCGCAATCTTATTTGTGTAATGTATTAAACACGTTATTTGGTTTCAAACCCCATGATTTCGATTCTTGTGGTGTTTTTGGGTTGCGATTAATATTTTTTTTGTGTGTTGGTCGTCACCACATAATTTATGGGTGACGGTTAATGATTTTTAAGTGCGATGACAAATTCCATATACACATGTGTTTTTGTGAGGTGTTTGTATATGAACATACCACTATTGAGTTATGATTCGTTCGATCTACCAAAATATTTAAGGTAGGGCTCTTCACCATTCTTAATTAATCAAATATAAATGTTTTGTTTTACTACTTTGATAATGTTGCCTGTAACCTTTGATTAAACTGTATAATGGGCGTTTGAGAAAATTAGTTATATTTTATTTATATGATTTGAATATTTAAAATAGATAATTAATTGGGAAATTAATTATTAGTAATTAATTTCATCAATTTAAAATGATTAATTATGTGTTATATATGATAATAAATCGGGGGATTACTTATGATTAATTAATTTGATTAAATTTTAGATAATTAAATAATAATTAATTATGTTCTTTAGAAGATAATTAATAGAGGGATTAATTATGAGTAAATAATTTGATTAACATTGAGATAATTAAATCTGAATAAATTATGGGCTTGAGACTATAATATTAAATAATTAATCAAAGTATTAATTATGAGTTATTGATTTAGCTGAATAAGATAATTTATGTGATGTTTAATTGTGATATATTGGTTTGGATAAATATATATATTTAACATTGGATTAATAATGTTCTTTTAACGTGATAATTTGGATAATTAATTTTGGGAATTAATTAGGGGAAGTGAAATTAGAATGATATAATTATTACTATAAAATAATTATGATATGTGGTTCAAATTGGGAATAAATTGAATATGTGTTCCTATAATTAATAAATTCTGTTTACTTTGATTGAGGAACACCCGATGGGTTCATTTCACTGGTTTGACTTTTTAAGGCCATTTGGGCCAACAAAACCTTTTGAAGCATTTTTTTCTTCCATGCCTTAAGATATTTTGGATGTAGTTATTTAAATATATGATATTCCATTTGAGATTGTGGCTAAATATCTGATACATTTTTTAGTTTGTTTGACTTGAGATGTTTATGACGTGCATCTTAATTGTTAATGTCCCAAACGAATCAATGATTGAGCATACAAGTTCAAACTTGTTAATGAAATCGGTGAATCTCATTCTAGTGGATAGACAGAAGAGAAAATCACTACGTTTAGTGGACGATATCATACATAGACTTGTTTGTGAATTGGGTGAATAACTATTTAGAGTGGACTGTCTATGGAGTGAATCACTAGATTTAGTGGACATTCTCTGATATTGGTATTTGTTAGGAGAACTGCTATTTTTAGTAGATAGTCTCAGAAATAAAATATGAAAGAATTAATAGAATATATTAGGATGTGTTATCCGAGCCAAATCATGAGCATTAATTCATTTATTACATTGATTTCTTGATGGTATTTAGATACATCTATTGTGAGTGAATTTTACAGGGGATGACGTGACTAGGCTGGTTCTCAAGAATTAATAATTTAATGAGGGTTGAGTTATTGATAAATGAAAATTAATGTGTTATTACTGGCATGTATGCATGAGAAATTAATAATGTTTGTTTAAACACCACCTAAGGGCTGAAGAAAATACTAGGGTATATTGTTACATTATACAGTTTAATTTATTTATGCATTCGTTCATAATTTTAGAATTCTTTATTGAATTTATTGGTTTGAGGTCAACATTAGTGGTCCCGAAATATTGAGATTTATATCTCACATCCTACATGGGATGCCATTCGACTAGGGGTAACTGAGTAGATTCTATTTTGTTTGGGGATTGTTTTGTTAGCATATACTAAGGATATAGGAGTAGAGTATACTGTGGAATCATGATATGTTCAAGAATATCTCCATAAGGGATTTGAAAATTTGTTTGTATATTTCTCTATTGATACGTAACGCGTGGTTTAGTGTTTATCCAATTAGTATTTGTACCATCATAATATGCATGCAGCATATAAAATTGGCATTGGACATTTTGTTTTATACAATTTTTGTAAATTGTTGTCTTTCTTTGAATTATCATTATTCAAAATACTTTAACTATTTTCTGATATTTTACACTATTTTTACTTTGATAAGAGGGTATAGTTTCCCTATAGACTATCTTTAGACCCTCACTGCTAGTTGGTAGCCTCTGGCATACAGGGAGATTCAGAATTTGTTGGTGTGTGGGTTAATATATGTGCCTGGGACTGAACACCCCATTCTTGAAAAATTACCATGTGGATATGGATGGAAATTGATATTTTTATTATTTGAGGTTACGTTTGATATGATTTCACCTTGACTGGCATGTATATTTTCCAACACTAAATGAATTTTTCAATTTTGAAAAACAATTTTACAGGCCTAATAATGCAAGAAAGTGGCATACATACATCAACATAGGCACATAGAGATTCACATTCAATGTATAAAGGCCATTCTATGTAGTTCAATTAGTAGGATTTCTGCTAATATGGATTGTGTTCCTTGAATATGTTCCACACCATCTACTTATTTAGCATGCCTTTTGGATAGGTTGTTTTGGTAATATATTTAACCTGATTGGGTGTTTATATGTCATGACACATATATTATTAGCATTTTTTATAATTTTTCCATTATTCTATGTTATAACATGCTGTTTTTACTACTTATGATAAAATTGAATATATGTTTTGATGTGTAAATGGTTGTATGAGTGGAAAAAATTATTTTTTGTGTTTATGATGTTAATCCATCTTCACATGTATGGTGTATGGATGCCTTATAACTAGGAAAAATGGTAAACTATGTTTTCAAATAATTAAAATGATAATAGAAAGTTAAAATATTAAATAGAAATTTGATATCATAAATGGGATCCAAATTCCAGTTGTAAGGTGTATGGGTGCCAAATCTATTGTTAGATGGACAACCGTGTGAGGGAACCTTATATATACATAGTGTGGTTGAAAATTTTTATGAATATGAAAATGTTGTGGGGTTTAATGTTGAAGAACCCAAATTGATTAAATGGGACCCCTGGAGGTTTACTTTTTTGAAAAAAAATTGATGCTGAATTTTCAGATAAAAATGAAATGACATTGTATGTTAAATGGTAAAGAGGGAGTTGGATTTATCTTTCCTGCTATTATGTGGGGAATTTTTTAAAAACCCATGTACCATTCTATAAAATAGTACATGTGGTTTGATAAAATTAATTTAAATGTTTAAAGGATAAAATGAAATAATTAAATTGCTAAAATGAAAATGGAATTGTGAACCTAGTAAATTTTTTTTAATGACCAATATATCAGGTCAACATGTTATCTTTGAAAGGGAATATCTTGTGGTGGGTAGTGACTTTATAACACGATATTCCATTTTTCTATTGGGAGTATTTTTGACAATGGGTCCATATGAGTTTATTTGTAACTACTAGGTGTTCTGGGTTTAAAAGGTATAACACCCTGGTTTTGAGGGGTGGTAATTGTTTCTTAAATATTGTTATGATAATAATCATTGGGGATTTCTTGGTCCATTAGGATGAAAAATAGTTGGGTATGGTCGACCATTAATGTAATTCATGGTTTAAATCTTCAGTATAGTTCTTGGGGATTTAACGTATGTCCATCCCACTTCTTGGGTGGACCTTTTTGGGAGTCATGTGTTTTGACATGATGTTGTGTTAATTTTGTTCTTTAATTTGACATGTTAATGTGGTAATTATTTTTTTTGGAACATCACAAGTGCATTTATGATGTTTATGAATAAAATGTACATGAGAGTAGATAGTTTTTCTATCGATGACATGGAAACTATTAATGTGGGTAATGTCAGATTGGTGGGTGTTTGAGAGAGTTTCAATGGTGATATTTGAAAGAACATTAATTCCTTTGGGGAAATAGGAATCATGTTTTGGATGGTGACACATTGGAAAGAGAAGATGAGTTTTTCATTACGAGTGGACCAGATATAGTTTGGCTTATATTCTGGTGAGCTATGATTACCCTTATTTTGATCCTATGAGTGAGACAAGCATGTCCCCTTTGTTGACCTCATCTTGGTGGCACTAATATTTGGTCGTCTTATGAAATTCTAATGTTTAAAAGACGTTGGACTTGATAAGTCGATGTTACATGGTTTTACGATGGATTCATGATTTTTTTGGGTTATTCATTTATTCAGGATGGGTCAAAAAATATTTAAAGTATCCTTTCATGGTTGACTTGGGAAGGTCACTAGAATTTGGGGGATGACTTTGGTTTAATTGTAGATAGTGATGGAATCATTTTAAAGTCACGTCTCCGATATAAGGGCGATTGTGGGTTTATGGGTCGGTAATGAATTTCACAGAAAGAGTTGAGGCATGGGGCTCTGAAAAGGATATGTTCATTGGGTGTTTGGGAACATAATGTGATCGTTCGAATGAGGCTTCATTACATTTTTTGGTTGGATGATGTGGTTGTAGATTCTTATGGCTTCTCGATAATGATATGTTTTTGAGGTGGGTAGATTGTAAAGCAACTTTTTTTGAACCTTGCTAAAATAAAATGGTTTTTGAACTTTTTCGGTTTATTGATGAGTTGTTTTGTTAAAATGAGCTCCTAAACATAATTCCGAGTGTTGGAACACCAAAATGTGTCATTATTGGACTTCGGTAATACCTGATAATTTTTATTGGTGTCTTGACGAGGCTATGGAGAACTAGATTTTGAGAAGTCCACATTAATGTATTTACACGAGCTGCGAACGGTTGCTATACAACCCTTGTAGTTTGCCTAGTTTTTTATATTATTTATTTTAATTAAACATTTTTAAATGGGTTCTTATTTTAAATTAAATAATGTGTTAATAATAATAAAAATAATGTTATTTTAATTAATATGGAATTCATTAGATTATAATTATATTAAAAGAGATCTAATTAATTTATTAATGAGGAGTAATATTTATGTGGAATTAAATGAGGAGTTTTAAATATTAATGAAGATGTGTTTAATTAAATAAGGACTTTCATAATTAATAAAGAAGCATTATTATTTGATAGAGGTGTTGGTTATTATCTATTTTTAAACAATAATACGAATTAGATTATTATTATGATGGTTTTATGATTATAATAATTATAATTAATTATGATAGTAATTATATTTATGAAGAATAATAATAATGGAATTTGGGGTTTTTAATTGAATCCAAGGAAAATGGTGAATTAATTATGTATTATGAAAAAGTGGTTTTATTTAATTCAATTGAGTAAAAAATAATGTAATTAAATGTTTTGTAGTGTATTTTTTTGTTTTATCAAAGAACCTATTTATTAGATAATAATAACAGTGATGATTATTATAATGGTTGTTTCGTTTATTTAATTTGAGGTTTAAATGAATTTAATTAAATGAGTTGTTTGGGGTTTCATTTAACTAAAATAATTTTGTCATAATTTAATTTAATTTAATGTAAATGAGGTGTTCGGTGTTATCAAACAATGGTAATAAATTAAGGTAAAATTAAATGAGGTGTAAATATCGAGATTGAGGTTTAAATAAAGGATAATATTAAATGATAATATTAAATGTGGAATAAATGTGGGGTTGGGTTAAATTTAATTATATTCATGGTAATGATGAATTTAATTAATTAAGACTAAATGAATTTTTTTTAACAAAATTTATAGTTAAAAATAATTTTATTTATCGCTGTGAAGAGGGGGTTTTATTTAATTAACTCTTGTTGATAAAATTAAATAAATAAATGCATTAGAGATTTTATTTAATAAAATTTAGTTGGAGTGAATTTAATTATTTTGATATGTTAATGAAGTATTCGGGTTTACCAAATAGGGTTGTAAAATAATTAATGATAAGGATATAATAATAATAATAATAATAATAATAATAAAAATAAATCTATTAGTTTAGTAGGATATTAATTTGATTATTGGGGGAGGTGACTGGAAGGATGAGTCACACTGCCTGTGCAGCACGACCCGCACAAGGCCCGCTATTAGGTGTACTACACACCTTTATCATGTATCATCTCTCCTCATCAAATCCTTTTGTGTCATTGTTAGTTTGTTCTTCCTCGTCAAGTTGAGTCCTTCTGGATATGTTTCATGATTCTCAACGATCATTTGGATCATCAAATTCACTATATGCTCAACCAAAATACTAAGGCTAGATATTGATGGGGTTTCCTTGTTTAATTGTTTCTCGAGTTGTTCAATTGTATTCTCTAATCCCATTGGTCCATTTTCTGACTACCGCCGCCATAGGCGAAGCATTTTGGCTCAATTTCAGTTTGTCATTGCCATATTCAGGTAAGGGTTTAAACCCATAATTTTGTTACACACACCATGATTTGGATTCTATTGGTGTATTTGTGTTGCAGTTAATATTTTAAGTGTTTGATGGTCCTGGATGCAATATTTATGAGTGTCGGTTAATGGTTGTCAGGTGCGATAATAAGTCCTAGATACACATGCATTTTTATGAGGTGCGTGTATGCGAATAGATCACAGTTGATTTATAATGATTTGGCTTGGCCAAATGTTTTGTGGTAGGGTTCTCGACCATGCATAATTAATCAAATACAGTTTTTTTATTTTACTACTTTAATAATGTTGAATTCAGAGTTGGATTAAATTGTTTAATGGGAGAATTAGATAATTAGTAATAAACTAACTATATGTCTTGGTGTTGTAAGATAGATAATTATTTGGGCCATTAATTATTAGTAACTAATTCGATCATGTTGAGATAATTAATTTAAAAATTATTACGTTATTTAGAAGATAATTAATCATGGGATTAGTTATGGAAAATTAATTTGATTAATTATGAGATAATTAATTACGAATTAAGTACACTATTTAGATGATAATTTATCAAGGTATTAATTATGAGTAATTAATTCTATTAATATTTTTATAATTAATTAATAAATAATTATTTCTCTAAAACAGGAATATTAGATAATTAATAAAATGGTTAATTATGAGATATCTATTTATCTAATTAAGATAATTGATCATGTGATTAATTTTGATATGTTGTTTCAGATAAATAGAGATATTTAATTATGAATTAATGATGTTTTTTCAGTGATAAATTGGAAAATTAATTTTTCCAATTAATTACATGATATGAAATTAGAATGAGATAATTAATTAAATAAATTAATTATGATATGTAGTGAAATTGTGAATTAATTTATCATGTCTTCATTTAAATAATAATGGTTTTTTACCTTGATTGAGGGACACCCCATTGGTATGATTCCGTAGTTTGACTGTTTAATGTTGATTGGCCAAATAATTCTTTTAGATATGTGTTTTCCATTTATGCCTTTTTTTATACGATGGAGTTGTTTAAATATATGATATTCCATTTGAGATGGTTTCTAAATATCTGAGACTTCTTCAGTATATTTGACTTGAGATGTTCATAACATGCTTGTAAATTGTTAAAGTCGTGGATGAATCTCTTCTTGAGTGGACGGGTTCGAAATTGTTAATGAATTTGGTGAATCATTATTTAGTGGATGGACCCAAGAGTGAATCACTATGTTTAGTGGATAGGCTCTTACTAAGACACGTTTTTGAATTAGGTGAATCACTATTTATAGTGGAAGGATCCATGAGTGAATCACTACATTTAGTGGATGGGCTCAGATATTAGTATTGGTTAGGAGAATAACTATTATTAGTGGATTGGATCAAACATAGAATATGAATGATTTAATTGAATATCTTATGACATGTTATTAAAGAAAATTTAAAATCTAGGATTCAATGTTTTCTTTGATTTCATAAATTGTCCTTAGAGACATCTGTTGTGAGTGACTTATATGGGGGATGTTTGGATAAGGACATATCTCGAGAAATATATAGTTTAAAAAAATATGAATAATTGATAAATGAAACTGAATTTTTGATGACTATTGTGTATGCATGAAAAATTTATAATGCAGGTTTAGACACGAGTTTAGGGCTGAAGGAGGTATATGGTTATATATTTACCTTGTATTGTTTAGTTTATTTATGCACACTTTCACCTTGTTTAATTTATTTTTTTAATATCTGGATTTGAGTTACACACTGGAGGTATCAGCCTATTTTCATTAATATCTCATACCCTATAATGGCCGTCATTCCACTTTGGTACCCAAGTAGATTCTATTTTCTTCGAGGATTATGTTATTTACTAATACATAAGATATATGAGTAGAGGACCACACAGAAGCTCTTGATACATGGGGAGATTGTCCTCATGACTATGATTCAATGTTTATTTAATTCATTATTTATTTATAATTATTTATTTATTTTTTATTGCTTTCATAGTTTTAATATCATAACATTCATGAATTTTATAACATTGGTGTTGCCAATTTGTTTTATACATTATTTTCAGAATTATGACTTCCAATTCTTTATCATTATTTACACTACTTCATCTATTTGCTGATATTGACAACTATGTTTTCTCTAATAAGAGGGTATAGTGTCCCCAATGACTATCCTTAGACTCTCTCTGCTAGTCAGTAGCCTCCATCGTACATTGAGATGCGCATGAGGTCAGGTGGCGACCAGTCTATCCAACAATTCAGGATGATCCAGGTCTTGATTTTATAATATATCATAAATTTTCTTAGTGTTAAATATTTTTTAAATATTGGTGTTGCGTGTCATATACACTGCTGACATAAAATATTGTTTTTTTTAATTTAGGGGTGTTACATTCTACCCACTATAAAAAAATCATTTCTTTTAATTTAAACATTAAGATGATAATCATGGGTTTCATATTTTGAAATACCTTTACTAAAATCCAATTTCATGTGAAGTGTTGTTAAAAAATCCTCTAAAAATAGAGATACAAATGTATAAATGTTATATGATATAACACATAACATGGATTATAAGAACGATAATGTCAATGGTAAGTGAATATGTGGACATATAGGAAAATCCAAGATAACTATTCATAGTGATATTGTTAATTGATCATAAGAATGTAAATGATCAATTGGAATTAAAAGGCATAAAACCCCTAAATCAGTGATTATTTAAATGATCTTATTATTCATCAATTATGAATATATTATGATATAATTTTCATTTAATGTTTATTTTTATGAGTATATAATTAATATTATAGTATCTAAGAATATAATGAAATATACTATAATAATGTTATTCTATTTAAAAAGTTCAATATCATTCTTTAGTTTGGCATCAATAAATTTCAAATTCATAATTTACTCTAATAAATGATTATCCAAAAATGTAATTTTTATGATTTAATAAAAAAATTCAAATTTAATGAATTGTTGGATAAATAAAATGATGAAATTTTTTGCCATCTATTACTAACTATTTTCCAAATCAATATAGTTATCACAAGTTATCCAATTAATTAATCTCTAAAAATAAAATCTAATTACATGTATTCATAATTTATATTTATTATTCAAATTTATTAATTGAAAAAAATAACAAATTAACCTAGAAATTAGATAGTCAGTTTGTAGGTGTGAATCACATATTGTACTTCAGTAATGGGTTCCAAAAAACCTCCTATCAGGATGCGAGAGGAATCCACAAAACGTTTAGGCAACCCTATTTCTATAAATATATTAATATCATTAAAATAATTAAGCCAAAAAAATATGATGTACATCCCTTAAATAAAATGACTCATTAAATAACCTTTTTTACTATGGTTTTCAATAAAACATAATTTTGTTTTTAAATATAAAATAATATTACATGACTATTATTAAAATTTCATTACTGGTGATGCTAATAATACATGAAATCATGACCTTTAATATTTTTTCTATAAAGTGTAGAAGAATAATTCCTCAAATATACATTCAATTATTTTGTCCAAAAATTCCATAAAATTGTGACATTCGTTCCATAAAAATTATTAAAATTTGTATTTATGATTTTTAACAGAAACTCATAATCCCATGAATGTATTAATTACTCTAATGTCAATGAGGACATATATTCACAACCAGTATATGATTTATAATTGTTATATCCAAATACCATTGAATATATATAATACGTAATATGTTTTATTTAAGCATATGTTCTTCTGTGGTCCTGGAGTAATCATTTACAAGAGTGGATTGTTTCATGAAATTCCTAGTTTTTACAAAATTAAGATAGCAGACCATAAATCGATCACTAGGATGATATTTGTTACCTTGCATCATTCTATTCATTCATCCGTAACAGTTATTTGTTTTATTCCATTCCATTCAACAAATAATCCATTTTCCTATTCCCGTGATACATTTTCATGGATGTCTCTGTACTCCATTCTTATATGATGGAATCCAAGGCATCATTTATTTATGGTATTCATGAGCCATGCTCTTTGAGAAAACTATCCTTCTCTTATTTATTGTGAGTAAGAGTGAGTTGAGGTTTATATATTTAATCATATTTTAGGAAAACCAATTTGGAAAAATAATGATATGTCTCACTCCAATAATAATCCCATTTGGTTTCAAATGTTATCCATGTAGTCTTTAATAGTCGATTTTATCATTATGTATTCAAGTTCCATCAATTTACTAAAATAAAAATAATAGTATGAGTATAAATAATCGTAGTAGTAAAACCATATAATCATATATTGGATGTTTATATAATGATGCCCTCTTTCCATTATATGACACCATATAATTTAACTATCTCATTCATTGACATCATATATTCAAATACGAAAATATGTTTTGTGATGAAAATGATAATCATCATAAAAATATTCAACTAGAGTGTCAAACAAGTTTGTATGAAGTCATGTTTTCAAACAACACGGGCTGATCACGTCAAACTCAATTCGTCCATTTTAGAGTAACTACCTAGACATACATCTATTTCAGAACCATGTCCTCTTATAGTGTCTATATAGGGATGTATTTCTTTGAGAAACCAAATAATATATTCTTTAAAAACATTTCAATGTTTTCTTATATATATCTTTAAAGTCTATCATAGGGTGATGTTCGCTAATATATTCTCTTCTAAATATAGTTCCCATGTTTTCTAATTAATATACTCCGATGTAAATTGTAGATAACCAAACCCTAGTATCCTAGAAAAGGATTCTACGTTGATATAAGATTCATATAAATTATTCCTATTGGACAAAATTTTTTAGTAGTCTTGGCTAAATAGATACATAATTGATCCTTTATTTTCATTATAATACTCAAATTACATCGTTTTTAGAATAAATTTTATCCACATAGAATATCCATAGTTATCATTCATATTAAACTTCATTTAACCCTAGGGAAATAAATAAAGGATGAGATAAAATGCATTATTAGGGTTAAGGGAACTGGAATGTATCATTAATAAATGAAGTATCATCAACAAGGAATGAACAATTTGGAAAGTTAATCATCTAAAAGGAGATTACATTTACATAATTGAGAAACATAATCAATGGAATGGTATGTTAATAAACACTATTCCATTTAAACAAAAAAAAAATGACTATCATAACCGAATGAGGAATATTCAATTTAGAATGTTAAATAACATAAAGAACATTACATTTCATCAATATAGAGAATGAAATGCACCCATAGGGAAATAATATAGAAAATATCATGGATAATAATAATTATTATATTAAATGAAATGATTAATTATCAAACAATAGAATAATTAAGATCATGATAGGCTTACCTATACGATCATTATTCAAGATAGTTTAGAACATGTTGTGTAAAAACCCCATTATCTATGGGTTTCCAATTGTTCATCCCATAGGACAAAATATTCATTGAGGGGCTATCACTTATTGGTCTCCAACCAACAAATTTCATGTTCAAAGGGTAACTCAAATCTAGAATAATATATATTTTACTCATAAACAATTGTTTATATGAAATATCTACATTTAGTAAATTATATGTATTTATATATATTCCCCATGTTATTAAAATTACATTCAAATTAAACACCTTATGTAAAATTGGTTTATTGTTTAAGAATTATTAATATCCACGATAAATGGTATGGTTATTTTGAGGATATGTATTGTTTAATGATCACTACAATGTTTATAATTGAATATGTTGAAAATAACTACAAAACATATTAAAACATGTGAATATCAATACTATCATTGTTTAAAAAAATTCATAAGTCATACAATGAAACAATAATAATGGTATAAAAACATATTCCAGTTGACCTAAGAATAAATATTACTCTTCATTGATGAATAATTATACCATAAATATAAATTGAAAAATATTTATCAGGAAAATATTTTTCTATTTTGAAAATAAAATTCTTAAATATAATACATTTTAATATCCTAATCATTTGAAATTTATTTTTAAAAACCTTGATTTCAAAAATAATTACTTCAAAATTGTATTTAAATATATAATTTTAGAAATTATAGTTACATATCAATTAATTGATTGTGGGTAATTCCCGAAAATTAGAACAAGGTAAAAGGAATATACCTTTATAATTGAAAAAAGTTTATTAAGTTTCTTTGTTAATAATATGATAAGTAGATTCCTTTAATGAAATTTAGTAAAAAGTATTAATGGACATTAATTTATTTAATAAATCATTTTTAATATGATATACCAATTTTAAAAAACATTTTTACAAAAAATTGTTAATAAAGAAAACATATTTTTGAAAAAAGAGGGAAATGATTTCGGGTTCTAATTAATTTTTTTATAAAACTTTTTATGTAACAATAATTCATAAAAAGGTACAATTACGTGAATTTTCATGATTAAATAAAGTAAAGTACAATTAAATGTGATTATTATGAAGTCATTTAATATTTTCATTTTATTAAAATTCAATAATAAAAAATATTAATTATAATGGGATTTTGAAATAAATATTTACAATAATTTTGTCATTTTAGTGATATTTAATATATTAATAAATTATGAGAATTAAAATTATACCCAAATTAAACATTTTTAAATAGAATAATAAGTATTAAATAATAATTACACATAAAATAATATAATATTAATGAAAAAATGAGTAATACAACCCAATTAAATGATATTGGGTTATCATAAAATTTATCACTTCCAGACATTGATTTCTTAAGTCCTTTGTTGGGAAAATTAAATTTTACACATAAAATACCCTGAATAATGATGTATTAATGATATTTTATTTCAAAAGGGTGGTATATACCCCATATTTTAGATATTAGGTGCATAAGGTTACTGTATGCCTCAATGAAATGAAATTTAGACAAAAACCATTGCATTACATTTCCTTTTGGCTAAACTATAATTAACCACATGTATAGTTGTTTTAAAAGTGTGAAAATATTATTAAATCACATTAATAATATTAATAATATCATATATTATTCTTTCATAACATTATATCCCCTTATTCAGTAAAAATATTTCATTGTAATATTTGTTTTAGGTGTTAATTCCCTTATCTTCTCATGTATTCTTTTTCCTAAACGATCCAGTAATTGCACATATTATATATTTATATCATATATATAATAAAAAATAGGAAATAATTGACATATTTTTAATTTAAAGGTAATTTTTAAAAAATCATGAATTATAGTTATGAAAAATGAAGTTTGTTAGGATCATTGAGAGGTAAGTCCTAAGTACGCAACAGTAACATTTACATTTTTCATTGATCATTATAGAAAAGAGGAATATAATATCTAAAATTTACTAATTTATCATAATATTATATATCCCATTTTATATACTTATATATATCATCCAAGATGTTTGGTGATGAAAAGAGAGTTAAGTAGCTTCGAGAAGGCGAAATTCAGCATGTACATGAACTATGTTATTTTCTTTGAATGAGTTAAAATTAATGAAATAAAATGATAAATATTATCATTAAAAAAGTAATAATATTTCATTAATATCATAATTGTGGACATTATTCCCAAATAATAATTAGCATTATATTTATCACATTCCATGTGAAGCATTCTAACAATTAGCATTATCTTTATTTTCTTTCCTAAAAAAGAGGATGAAATCAGAAATTCATTCATGGATCATAAATATAAAGTCACCATTATGTTTGGGATTGCAGGTTTATCTAGGGAGTGACATAAATTTAGTTGGTGTGGGTCTCCAATGGGGAACCATGAAAATAGAATGACCATAAAAAATAATTAAATTATTTATATTTTTTCTAAATTCTTATAAATAATGAACGGAGAAAAATGAGTTAAAATATGAGACCACCATTGAGATTGTAATGGGGTATTCTCCTTAGTTAGGGCCTAATCTCGACTGGTGCGGGTCTTGGGTGAATGTTAGTTTTTGGATGTGAATGTCATTAAAATATTTTATTTGGATGTTATGTTTTGATTCAGTGTTGTTTAATATTTTAGTAATCCTTATCATAAATCTAGGGTTATCCTCACAATGATGTATTTTCTCTAAGGTAAAGAGGAGGAGGCTCTCTCACTGGTGATGGCAGATTGGAAGTCAGGTTTCGATCAGATAATGATGAATCAATGAACGATGGTGAAACAAAGATCAACGTGATGACATAACTTCTATATATGTCTTCAACCAATACATACTCGATATAGGGAGATTATTTCTATGTGATTCCATTTCTTCTCTCTTGTTTCCAATGACGGACATGTACTAAACCCTGAACAAGTTGATATTCAGTTCGATCGTTTATATAGGATTGTTAAAAATGTGGGATTAGTGCAGGAATTTGTACATTTTGATTTAAATTAATTCTATGTGATTATTATATAAAAAATGAATTCGAGCTAACATGAAAAAATCATCAATCTATTCTAAATGGTGTTTTGTATTCCTTCCCTATCCAATTCTTGCATTCTTCACCAATAGACCCTCGGGGTCACATCATGATTTTCTGGGAGGATCCAAATGCGTTCGGCCCACCGGAGAGACAAAAAGATGGTTTGAAGCTCGTAATAGATGAGTTAATGACATGAGTATCATGCAACACATTTTGTAACAGAAAATGGGAAACAATGGGGGTGGTGGAAACCCACAGACGTAGGACTGATGGCGTGTGGTGGCGCCCGCAATAACGTGGGGTGGCACGACCACCCTGAGGAGCAACTTGCGACACAGTGGTCGCAGGCGATGGTGACATGCCACATCATCGAGCCATGATGATGGGAGGACACAGCTCCCTGAGCCCCATCGGATGAAGAACCCATGGTAGAGCCACATGTGGTTCTGGGCATGCATACTGGCCATGTTCAATGTGGCCTCACCTCCTTGACCTAGGGAGATAGTTGGCCAAAAAGACACTTGTTGTTAGAGTGGGAATATTAGCTTCTATGTTGGTGGGAACCTAACTGGTCAGATGAAGAATACTGGGCTGCAACTGGTGGACTGGGCTAGAAAAAAGGGCCAGGCCTAACAGGGATGGGATAGGTCCAGTTGGTTAGTTCGACCCAGCTGGTCAGGTCGGCCATGGGTCGGGGAAAATTGGGCTAGCCTACTAGGGCCATACCTAGATCCAACTGGCTCTTATCACATAATTTCCCTCATCGTTCAAACCGTATGTCTTATTGACGAAATTTTTGTGGAACTGAGACCCTTAAGATGTGGCATTCATTTGGATATATCAATGTGGGTCTGAATAGATTTAATCATAAAACCTTTAGCTTCAATATTTTGTTTTCCTGGAACAAGAACTCTACGAGCATGAATCATGTGGATGAATTTAATGAGAATACTATGACTATGGGTATAAGTGACTCCGTGGTTCTATGTGAATCAATAGTACTGGATGATCTGTTATTACATCTAATAGATTTTCTTTTAAAACTTAATAGTTATACCTTTTTATGATTACTCTAGTAACTCTGTTAATTATAATTCTTAGATTCTATATTTCGTGTACCTCATATTTAGTCTACGTGGTGCACTTCATAGTGATTCATTCATGGTGTTCCTTCTTGGTATTACTTATTAGTGTTCTTTTTATTAATTCATTAATGGTATCCCTCAACAATGATCCTTCATGGCATTCCTTAGTGGTGTTCCTTTGTGGGGTTCCTTAGTGGTGTTCTATAATGGTATTCTTTAGCAGTGTTCCATAGAGGTTTTCCTTTGTGGTGTTCCTTAGTGGTGTTTCTTCATGGTCTTACATAGTGTTGTTCATCTATGGTGTTTATTCATGGTGTTATTTTATGTTGTTCCTACAGATTGGTCCTTCAGGGTGTTCCTTAGTGGTGTTCTATATGGGTGTTCCTTCATGGTATTCCTTAGTGGTGTTCCCTCGTGGGGTTCCTTAGCGGTGTTTCTTCGTGGTGTCCCTTAATCAAATTCCCTAGTGATGTTCCTTTAAGGTATTTCTCCGTGGGGGTTCATACAAGATTTCCATAGTGTTGTTCCATATTGTTGTTCCCACCTGATGTTTTTATGTGCTCGTCATTGTGGTATACTTCATGTGATTCCTTTTGGTATACTTCATGTAATTCCTTTATGGTTTGCGGGCGCTAATGAAGATAATTTTACTCACCCCTACACGAGATTCTCCCTCATGTGTCGCGTCTTGTGTAGATGATCGACCGATTTGACTGAGTCCTAAGTGGGATGGTGACTTGGGTGCTTCATGGAATCCTAGCAAACGAGGTACCCTTCAGTGACATTCACACCGAGTACTATACCTATTCATTAGGTATGGTTTCTTATAAATGATATCTAGGATATTGTAGTTTTCTATTTTAGTTGGTATTTTATTTTAGCATCTCTACATTTCACTATATATTTTTTACTCATAGTGGGTTTCATGTCATTTTAAGAAATGTTTTTAGTTTTTTAGTTTTTATGGGGACGGGTATCTGGGTGATGGTTCCTCGAAATAATGCCTCCCTGTTGTGGGAAAATCATTCTCGGTGCTAGTCATCAACCCCTGACATATAAAGGGTACCCTTGAGGTATTAATTAGACATTCCCTAGGGTACGGGTCATGATTGAGTTGTATCAAAGCATGGTTAGTTTTAAAATTTATTTGGGTTAAAATTGTTGCGTGTTTTGAGTTCTGATTTCATGTGAGGAAGCCCAATGCTGGTGCGGCAGTCGATGAGTCCATACACCAGGACCATGAATTATTCTTTCTGACATGGTACATGAAGTTAGTAGTTTCATGGGAAATTAATGGTTCATTCCCCATAAAGAAATTGAGTTTTCTCTCATGCCCATCTTGAGTTAGAGTCATTTAATCAGGTATACACTATTGATCATGTTACATCTGGTTTTTTGTCAAGTTATTTACCCATAGGCAGCCATCTCAAATTCCACCAAGTGACCATGAGGATTTTCCATTCGGTGATGAGGTTGGTACAAATATTTCTAAAAGAGATAGGACCTATGAGTTGTGTACCAGCTATACCACCAACTGTACTGTATCACATGGTACTCGTAGTACCAGTGGATGATATGTGCATTCCGAGTGCACAATAAGAGTTTTTTGAATAGAGACTCCTCATGTTACAAGGTGATCCCAGCATTTAGGTGTCCAATGATTGACTTGAAGTGGTGATAGAGTTTTCTGTCTAGTCAGGACACAATTAGATCATTTTATGGTCTTATCGGTGTGCCTTCTGCGTGGATCATTAGTGAAATGTAAGTGTTTAGATTACCCGATCTTACAATAAAGTTACTATTCTGTGTATAGTGTTTGAGAACCTTTCTTATAGAATGGTCACTCACCATAATATTAATGGGATATGAGTGCCCAAGAGCTTCTATAAATTCAAAAGGATGACATGTCTGTATTTGTGTTTTAATCGAGGCATACTGACAATTATAAATACTCAATGAACATGAATCGACATGTATTTTAGGGATAAAATTTTCAAGAAAGGTGTGTCTAGGGAAATATGTTCCAACCCTATTACCCAGTGCACTACTACTTATGCTAGGATTATAGATAAATCCATTGTTGTTGAAAGTACCTTTGATGGGAGAATACAACCAATGAATGTTTTTAGCGGGAAAGAAGTTGTAGAGGCCTCAGAAGAATGAATTTGACATCAGTCTCAGAGACATGGATGAGTGATAAATTCTGAGAGGAGGTCTTAGTATAGAGGATCTACAACTCATGGATAATAGGGTGAGACCAATTATCATATAGAGAGTTAGATATTTTCATGATATATTTGATGACATCCTATAGATTGTCTAGCCTATCAGGGTGATGACAAGGAAATGCTCAATCAGACACCAAGGTAGAGATAGTGATAAGAACAAATGGATTTATAGGGGGAAGGTGTGGCAGAGGAGCTGTGGGAGCTACTAAAGGTGGGATACATTTTGACATGTTTCCAACACCACCCCAATTTGGTCCACAGTAGGATTAGAGAGAAATAATTCATGGGAAGGGTTAGCTGCATGCTTTCAAGGAATATGGCCCATGATCTCTTGGAATGTTTCAAGGTACGATCTGTGACTACTATTAGATGACATATTAATATACATGGATGCTAATCATTCTTTCTTTTCACGATTCTTGTTCCAGACCCAGATTTTTTTTAAACATTTGACTAGACCCTTATGTCTAGAGATACATGTGGGAGGAGACTCGATAATCACACATGTGTCAGTAGTGTGATCATACCGTTGCAGAAAGAGTTTTAGTTAGGACCTCTGGGTGGAAGCATTGAATCTTTGTGACATTATTCTTCTCATGGTCTGGTTATCCACAGTTGTTTCTTAGATTGAATATTTTATTCATAAGTGTGTGGTATGTCTGCAATGATGGAATGAGGTTTTCCTTGGTCGATGAAAAAGAAAACCAATGTAGCGTGGGATAGACTCATGCATAGGAGGTTGTAGTCGGTCCCTCCTGAGTCGGATAACAATACCCTCATGGAAGTAGATGTTAGGATTTATTAGTACCCAGTAGTAGTGGTAGATTGCAAGAACATATTTCCATCAGATGTTTCTAGGTTTACCTCCCAAAATGGAGATAGAATTTTGGATTGTTCTACACACAGATATGGAACCGATATCATCTTCAGTATATAAGATGGATTTCTCCGAGAATCACGAGCTGAAGGTGTAGTTGGATGAATGGAAGATTCTTTTCATAAAACATCATGTTCATAATTTATAAATGATCCAAAAATGCATTTTTCCTTTTTACTGTTATACTTCATGGATATGGATGACAAATATTACCTCTAATTGGTGGTTCTTACCCCTCTACTTTTATAGTGAGTCGTGGAGGAAAAACTCGGTGACACTAACATGGAGACATTACCTGCTGAGTTGTCCGCAAGTAATTCCCTTGATTAACATTTTATAGATGAGGAGAACGTCATTCATACCATAGGATGCACAATAATAGAATATGATGCCTAATGTTTTGAGATGCATTGGGATATGCAAGTGGCTATCAAGGGAAAATCATGGGTGATAGAAAAATTTGATCCTAGATTACCTATTGATATAAATGCTGAGTGATTCATTGAATTCATTTCGGGGTTTGTCTACTCACCGTGTTGAGACCCTAGACATGGATTGGGTTACACTTTTCTTTCTTTGCGTGCCAGGAAGAGAGTGGGAAATGACATTGATGGACTTAATTATGTGTTTATCATGTACATCTAGGAGAAATGATACCAACTAGGTGATCATTGATCAACTCACCAAGTTGTTCCCTTAATATCTTTTCATGAGTAGTGTTCGGTAGAGAGCTTTGAATGCCTCTACACAAAATTGATAGTTCGACTACATGGAATCATTTATACGATAGTTATTATTTGGACTATCTCTTTGCATTATGGTCGTAGAGATCAGGGATTTGTAGGATGACACCCTTTGTGGCAGTCAATTCCCCTAGTGTGTTCCCAAGGGTAGCATGAGAATATCTGGAAGAGAACATGAGAGTGAGGGTCTCAAGTCTATGCACCTACCCTCATATGTTTGGGTATCATTTTCTTTGGCATTCAACGCTTTAGTGGATTACATTGGGGAGAATGTGCCAACTCAGATTTTATAGATATTAATTTTTGAATGTTCTTTGTAAAATTTCGAGACCAGGTGAAGAGAAGGCATGTGATTCTAAGGCTTAGAGTACCCAAAACGAAGTGATGAAATATTTTATTTGATTAAATAGGACATGTGAGGGGGTTTTCTAAAAAAGAATAATAACTCTTAAATGGGAGAATATATCAAAAATTCGTGGGCATTGGTGTGATCAGGAAAGTGAGATTACCAAAGGCGCGACTTAACTATAGTCAGTGCATGACTCTTGTGTGGAAACCCAAGAATTGAATAACTAAAAATAAATAAAATAATTTTTTTTTAATTCTTATTAATCATTAATGATTACTTGTATTGATGAAATCAGACCACATTTGAGTTTGTAATGGGTTTTCTCCTTAGGAAGGGCCTAATCTCAACCAGTGCTAGTCGAGGTTGAATGTTTGTTTTTGGATGCGAACATCATTAAAATATTTATTAAAAATATTTTATTTGGATGTTATGGGTTGAAATAATTTAGGTTTATTTTTTTAATAAGACTCATCATAAATCAAGGTTTATCGTAATAACCCTGTTGTTTCTTTAAGGCAATGAGAAGGAGGCTCTCTCACCGGCGATGAATGATCAGGGGTCTGGATTCGATCAAGTATCTTCTAATCAATTAATGTCTGTTGAAAAAGGATTAAAATGATGATGCATCATCAATAAACACCCGTAACTAATCTAAATATTATGTAGAGGGTTTAATTAGGTGTGATTCCTTTATAATGTTATTTATTCTAATCAAGAATGTGAACCCACCCATGAATAGGATGATCCGTGGTTCGATCATTTATGAGAGATGGTTAAAAACGGTGGATTAATTTTGGAATTAGATTATAATTATTTTAATTATTTATTAATGATACTGATAAAAATAATGTATTTGGGCCAACACAATCAAATTTATTGATATGTTATAAAGGGTGTTCATGGTTCCTTCCCTATACCATTCATGTATTCTTCGCCAATGAACCCTCGTGGTCACGTTCAGATTTGTTGGGAGGTTCTGAACACGGCCTAAATCCCTAAGAGACAAAAATATGATTTGAAGACCATATATGTTGAGTTTCTGACCTGATGATGTTTAGGATAGGAAAACGGGCCACCACATCGATGGTGGTGACCCATAGAAGGACGACTGTAGTCAGCGACACCTGAAATGTACATGCTAGAAATGGTGAAAGGCAGTGCGGCCACCTGGTGGAGGAACCCATGGAATAGTAGTTGTGGCAACAATGATATGATGAACCATTAATCCACAATGGTGAGAGGATGAAACTCCTTGAGACACATCAAATGAGGACCCACAGGTCGACTGGGTCATGCGGACCGGCAGCCTGCAACGCGGTCCGGCCACATTGATCCAGGGAGACAAGCTATGAGAAAGCTGTGAGAAACTTGAGAGGATGTGGAAACTGCCTAGTCCCTGGGAACTGAACTGATATACTTATGCGGATTGGGAATTATTAGGAAGACCAAGCCTGCTGAAGGTCGGACTGAAAAAATGGGTTTCGACTAGCCGGGGCAGGTCGACCTGGTGGGTCGGGTCATACCCAGGTCCGGATGGGTCCGGTCAGACTTACAAGGTTTGACCAGCCCCATACCCAACAGTCCCGTTCACTTTATTGATCCTAAAATTTAAAATGTTTTTCAGATTGACCCATTTTCAGCATTGGGACCCTCGTGATGATGCATTCCTTATAAAATACACTAATTGGGTTTTTGTGGAAGTGGACATACAACCTTTGGCTTGAGGAGTATGTTCTCCCAATACTATCATGCTACAATCTAGAATCCTATATATAGTTTTGTCAAGAAAGCTATGACTATTGGTCTGTGTGACTCAGTGGTTCTATGTGACTCACTGGGACAAAGCGACTCAGTGGGTCTATGTTACTCAGTAGGTCTCCGTGACTTGGTGGGTCTGAGTGACGTAGTGGGTCAAAGAGACTCAGCAGGTCTAAGTAACTCTACAGTACTGGGTGTTCTATTATTACATATAATAGCCAATCTATAAATACTTTATATTTATACCCATGGGAGGTCACTCTAGTGACACTCTTGATTAAAACTCTTATACAATTCATTTTTTGTACCTCATTGGTAGTCAACTAGGTACATTTCATTGGGATTCCTTCATGGAGTTACTTCATGGGATTCTGTTATGGTGTTCCTTCATTATATTTCTTAAAGGGGTTCCCTAGTGGTTTTATTTTATGGTGTTACTTAGTTGTGCTCCTTCATGGTGTTCCATTTTGGTGTTCCTTCATGGTATTCCATAATTGTGTTCCTTAATGGTTTCCTTATAGGTCTTCCTTCATGGAATTATTTAGTGGTGTTCCTTCGAGGTGTTCCTTGATAGTGTTCCTTCATGGTGTTCATTTGTGGTGTTACTTAGTAGTTTTCATTAGTGGTGTTCCTTCCTAGTGTTCCATAATGGTGTTCCTTAAAGGTATTACTTAGCGGGGTTCCTTTGTGGTGTTCCTTCATGGTGTTCCTTCGTGGTATTCTTAATGTTTTTCCTTCGTGGTACACCAAGGTAGTGTTCCTTACCGGTGTTCCATCATGGTATTCTATAGTGGTGTTCATAAGTGGTGTTTCATATTTCTCTTCATTGTGATATACTTATTGTGATTTTTTGTGGTTTACTTCATGTAATTACTTTGTGGTTTGGTGTCACAAGTGAGTATATTTTTACCCACTCTCCATGGGCATCACCCTCACATGTCATCTATTTTTTAGACGTTAAATTTCGTTGATATAGTCATTGGTGGGTCGATGATAGGGGTGCTTCAGGATGACAAGAAATAAGTGGTATGCTTCAACGATATTCAGATAACGTACTTTACTTACTATTAAAGTAGGGGTTTTTTAAAATCGAGATCCATGAGATTTTAAATTTCTATTTTTGTTGGCCTTATATTTTGGATTGTCTATTCTCAGTTTATACTTCTATTCATAGTTGGTTCCATATATGTTAAATCAATATTTTCCTTTTCAGTACTTTTATAAGGGATGGGTGGTTTTTTGGAGGTTCTAAATAATATGCAGCCCTTTATAGGAAATTAATACTCAATTCTAGTCTCCCACTGCTGTCCTATGGAAGGCAGTCTTGGCATTTTCATGGAATGAGCATCGGGGGATAGGCCATGACACAATGGACTCATATATAGAATAATCAGAAGAGAATAATGGAGTGTAGTTTTGAAAGAATCTGTATGTAGAAAACTACAGAATAGAATTTGAAAAAAATGTGGAAATAATAATTTATCTAATATCTTATAGGGAAGTGGAATGTGATAAATATGTGGATGTTATATTCATGTATCGAAATAATCTCATTAAGATGTTAGACATCAACATCATAATTCAAATGAAAAGGGTATGGTTAAATATGTTTTACTATTGGTGCAAAGAAACATGGGTTTGTTGAATATATATTTCACTAAAAAATTTCAAAAATAGATTATAATGGAAGGAAAATTATTTCAACACCATATATAATTATCACAACCCTATTATCCCAATGTTGGTGGTTACATTATTTTATTAGTTCTAGATATAATAGATTCCATCAAAAATAATTGAATAGTTTATTTTTCATGTAAAATTAGATAAATACATGAATACCAAATTATATTTGAAAACATAAGATAAAATATATAATTTTCATTGAGAACATCATAAATCCCTTTAGCATATCCTCACTTATCAATAAAAATATTGTTCCTAAAATCCTGGGGAATGGAAAAAATGAGAAGTATGAATGATCTAATGCCCAATAAGGGAATTCTTACAACTGAATATATTATTAAAAAAAAATTTATAATCAATAATTAATTGTTAATAACTAAAACATATCCCATTTTATTAATAACATTATCATGTAGAGTAACATGGGGGGAATAAGTGATGATTAAAATAATGATATATAAATAATTCTATGTGATTTGAACATATTCATAGATATTATAACTTTTCAAATAATAACATTGAAATTAATATGAAATATAATTTTGAGGTTATTCACAATTTTAGACATCATAACCACATAATAAATGATACTTTCCCATATATCTTTTTTAAATGGGTAAAACCCTATCCAAATACACATGATAGTTTTTCTCATTAAACCTACCGATGCACTACGGTGCTATAGTGGAATTTTTGTATTACATAATATGCCCAATTCATTAGTCAGTTTAAACTGAATAAACTAAATAAATGTAAAATATTGTTAGAAAAAACTTGCATAAAAAATTTCAATAATTTTCTAAATAAATAAAGACTACAAACATAAAACATTATAATAGAAACTATCATATGGATGTTAACACATTCCTCATTCAAACATATCATAAGCCATGTACAGAATGAATAAGGATGGTTTCATTACAACCTATAACCAATAGAAGATAATAAAAATAAGGCTTGATGTTGATGATGAATGAAAATACCATAAAATTATATTAATTGTTTTTGAAGAATATGAACTTTTCACTTCAAAAATCACATAATAGAATAAAAATTTCATTATTATTAGGTACAAAAATTTCATTGAAATGATTAATGAAATAATTTATTAAAAAATTAAATATAATTTGAGGTCTTTGTGACTAGAATGTTCCATTAATTCCATTATTTTTTAAAAATATATTCCTTTCAATTTTTTTTAGAAAAGTCTAAAATTTCCATTTTTTTATAATAATAATAAGATCCATTTAGAAAAACTATCTAATATAAAACCACATATAAAAACACTTCAAATTACCATAAAATAATATTAAAAAATTTTAAATTCAATTCTATTAAAAAATGGATTTATAATAATATTTTTTTATATAGAAGGGTGGAAAAAATTTATCATTTCTTAAATACGTTTTCTAAATAATTTTAAGTACCAGATAGAGGAAAATAATAATACTACATGAAATGATAATTAATAAAATGTATACAATAAAATATAATTTTATTAATATAAAAATATTAAAAAAATTTAAAGGATACATAAATAAATGCATTCTCAAATAATGGTATGATTTCGAAATATATCCTTATCTCTTTGGTGACATGTGAATCATACGCCCAATGAATGGATTAAAAAAATAAAATTTTGAATAAAATTTTATTAAATAAATTCAGGATATATCATATACATGTATTAAAATATATACTACATTAAATAAATAAGTTAGGAATGAGGTATATGTCACATGTATGTAAATTTAAATGAAAAACACCTATAAATGGTCAGATAACCTATATACATGTTTATACCATGACTATAATAAATAAATATTTATTATAAATATATTATTGAACAATAATTGTGTATGTTATTGCATATATTATTTTATTATAAATTTCTATATCCCTTTATTAGAAAAATAATTATTAAAAACACGAGTCAATGTGATAACTACTATGTTTTTCGTGTATGTTTTGGTTCAATAGTTTCGGTCCTTGATATTTAATTATGGTTTATTTATATTCATAATGTTAAATGTGATATAAATATTATATATATTAACATAATATTTATTTATGACATTGAATTATTGTCAAAATTATAAAAATTAGTTACACCATTCATTGCTATGGTTGGTCGTATGTACATGTGAATATTGTTTTTATGTTTCTGACTAATAGAATGAAAAAAATTAAAAAAAAATTCACAAATAAAGAATCATTATTATAATATATAAGAAATATATTTTCATCATATCCATCCTTACTATTATCCACGTGAATCCGAATGGAAAATAGAATCACATGCCTCGTGGAGGTGGTAGTGCACATGGACACACATGTGACATAATTATTTTTCAATATATTGGAATATATGAAAGAAAATGTGATATTATTATTTCATAACTATAATTTTTTTAATAAGTATGAGATAAATAAATAAATAAATAAACATATATTAAATCCATCCTTATATCTATTCGTGAGAACTGGTGATGGAAACTGAATTACATCAGTTTGTGAGGTGGTAGTCCGTTATACCCACGATCGATGGTTTTGTTTATAATGATGGAAGAGTAAATTGATATAGGTCATTGGAAAAATTTAGCAGATATTTATTTTCTTTATTTTAATTAATTAAAATCAAATTAATGTGATGAAATATGGTATAAAAAATAATAACATAGTAAAGACAATTGAATTTAATTAGAAAATGCTTCCTTTGATCTATTATTAATGATCCAAGGGCTATTGTTTTGGGAAATAATGATGATATAGAACACTGATAATGATTTGGGGATAGATTTTGATATTCCATGTTCAATATAAACTAATTAATATGTATAAATATGTGATGGGAGGATGTTCACTTTTTTAATTGAGCAATAATGCCATTTTTATTGATGTCCGAAACTATTCAATAATGTTATGTCACTCTAAAACCATGTTCCTAAAAATTGATAAATACTAGTCATAATGTTTGTAAATTTCAATATATAAATATATATATCCACCAAAAGAAAATAATTATTATTTATTCACGATATTCCTTAACATCAAATTTTACCATTTTAGTTTTCTCTATGGTAACTAGTTTATTTTTTATCCACGCAGGTTAGTTATCACGTAAGACTATAAATAAAAGAATAATTATTAGATAACATTGAACCAATATTTTTAAATATAAAATAAAATTTATTATAAATAAATATTAAAAAATTTTAATTAATTTTTACATAGGTGCCTGTAACATGAAAAACAATTTTTTACCCTTAACTGTGGTATAAACTGTTTCATTCTTAAATATTTATGAATGGTATCATAAATGAAAAAATGAATCATAAATAGATAGTGGATTATAATTTGATCCAAAATTTATTCAATTCTTAGATGTTATGTCTCGTATTAATTTTAAAAAAAATTAATAGAATATTAGTTCTTAAAAATTATCACCAATTTCTTGTTTTGAACTCTTTATGTAATGGGACATTAAAGACACCAATCCAAATATGGTATTGTAATATATTATTTTAAAACCCTAAAATATTTTAATGTATCTTTAAAATACTTTTAACATAAAAATTTATGTAAATTACATTTATTTATTATTTATAAAATGATTTACTTTATTTCCCTTTTAATTTAATAATTACTCTATCAACATTGTGTAAGAATATAAGATTATTATTTCATAACTAATTTTTTTAATATATAACCATGATAAATAAAATTTATATCTCATTAATGTGAAACTTTATAATAGAAAATTATTCCTTCTTAGGCCTATTTGATCACAAATACTGTTTTTTTAAATAAGAGAGTGTAATTTATTCTTGTCCTTTTCTTATATTTTGATAATTGCCATATTCGTGAACATATTGATAAAAATTGGAAACACTCTAGTAAAAATATCATATATAGCCTAAAAATGTGCAAAAATAGATATTAATTTTTTTTACGTCATTATCACTCGTCTCACATTAGTTTAACCCCGAGTAATCGTGTTTAATCATTTATTATGGTAATTAATATTTTATAAATCTTCACTATTCGAAATGATTTATTTTGGTTAAAATTTTACCAAATATTCCATATTCGAATTCCAAATATTGGATCCATTTTATCAAATTCAAATAACGTAGTTGACCAAATTTAATTTTAAATAAAAATTGTAACCTTGTCAAAAAAAATTGTTTACCAAAGTCAACATTTTTATAACTATAATAAGATTTTATTTCAATAATCAGGATAAATGTGAATGAAATGATGCAAATTTTATTAATTATAATAATATTTAACAAATATTAATTTTCAATAATTTTTAAAAAAATGGAACATTGAGAATTATTTAAATAAAAAATCATTTCTCAATAAGAATCTGATTTCCATTATTCATCAAAATATAATTATTTTCATAAAATTATCAAATATTCACTCTAACATAATTTTTTAATTTTTATTTAGAAAAATATGATTATTCTACCAATCTCATTTTCTAAAATTTTAAAAAATTAAATAATGTTTATAAATGAAGTCATAAATGCTTTTAGAAAAATATGGTTCTTATGAAAAAACATTTCTTTTTAATAAAAATGATTTTTAATTTTCAATTATACCAAATTGATATCAAATTAATTTAATTTATATATTTTTAAAACATATATTATTATATAATGTGTTTATTCATATTCATTGACTCCATTTTAACAGATGTGTTATAATGGTCATATTGAAATAATATATTTCAGAGGTCATTTGAGCTTCGATATTGCATTTCATATATCTCATCGAACATATTATTACTATGTTAAAATACATGGATGTTACATTGTACAATATATTAATAGATTCCATCATAAAAATTTTAACTAAATATCAGAATTTATTAGTGTGACATTTTAAAATTTCGTTATATAAAACCATCATCATAAAAGTGTTATTAAATAATTCAATTAAAAGGAGGATGAGGGAAATATGAAAGTCATATATTGTATCACATAACTAGGATTCCATGTATGAAAGTAGTTTCGGTACATTTATATAAGGATGCATAATAAAATCATAATTCCAAAATAATGATGGAGAGTGACAGTGATTATAGATCATAAGAAAGTTAATGTATATGAGAATTATAAATACAACAATGTATTATTTTATTTATTGTTGAAAATTAAATTGATTCATCAGAAAAGAATGTATTGCTTAAATATTTTACTATAATATCACTTTCCTAATTTTTAGGTATTATTTTACTATAATGATAGTTTATTCCACAAAAATTAACTTACTTGGTTTATTTTACTTCATATGCACAATTCCTTCATTTGGTTTTGATTTAGTGAATTAAGTCTAAATTTAATTCTCCATGAAATTAATATACAAAATTATATTTTACATGTGGAACACTAATATAAAATTATAATGGATCTGGTTATCTACTGATGAATAACTAGCAATTCAAAGACTCTTTACTGAAACAAACAGGGATTTTACAATGTATGATAACAAGAAAAATGAATAAATAGTAATATATTAATCTAAAAAAGTCAACAACAAAACCAATAGATTTTCATAATTCATTAATTAATTAAATAACCCTATATCCCAAATAACTCTTATAATGTTAACAATAAATAAGTTTTTAACCTCAATTTTTATCTAATAGCCATCATCTCACGTATCCAATAATGTAACACCATTCCATGCAAATAATCCACTACATAAAACCAAAAGGTTACATGTAAATTAACTCGATAAAATATCTCAAAAAATGTCATTAATATAATCAAATTTAAGAAAATATTTATCTATAAAATTTTATAATTAATGTCATAAAAATAAATACATCCCATTGACCCATTTTAGTGGCTTCAACTTATTCATCATTCTGTTGTGGGTTCACACCCCAAAAACATTCGAGATGCAACGGGTTTTCACAAATCATATATTATTTCAATTTTATAAAACTATATTTATATAATTTCTATATAATTGTAGTAAAATGATATGATAATCCAAAAAAATAACAATAAAACCAAAAACTATTTTGACCAATAATTTTTTAATATAGATTATTTCTCTCTAAAATCAAAAACAAACTTCATCCAATAATATTACCTTAACATTAATTATTATATAAAAACTATAGTTATTAATATATTTAAACTCGTCACCTAAAAACCAAAAATAATCATTCCTAAAATAAACATTAAAAAAATATATATATATATATATATATAAATCCATAGGGTTGTATAATGATAAATCTTTCCCTATATACTCTGAATCATCATTGACTTCCATCATTAAACACTCAAGAGTTTTATATATGCCTTTAATCATATGTTCACCTTTAGTATTATTAACCCATTATTATGATCAATGTTTTTATAATATTCATATATTAACAAAAAAAATATTTCCCTTGAGTAGTTTAATCAATGTATATCAAAGGGTATTTTTCAATAAACTATTAAATTCTAAATTTTGATCCCATGGTTTCTACTAAACTTTATCTACTCCCAACTATGAAGATACTGACCCTTGTAATCTCTATTTAGTTTTTAATTTGTCACATTAGTCATAGATAAATGTAATCACATTTAAAAGAACATAAATGTTTAATGGTCTTGGAATAGTATACATGGTCTCATAAATGAAAGTATATTTGAAAACATAAAAAAGAACATTTTTTTGTGAACACAATTTTTCTATATATCATATCCCAACATATAAATCACAATAACATCCATGGAATCCTAGGGAAATGAAAAAATTGAAACGGGTGATCTATAATGATAAATAAGGGTATGCATAAAATTAAAACTATCAAATTTATATAAACCATAATCAATATGATATGGTATTATATAGAAATAGATTCCATTATATCGATAACATAGACATGAAAATTAATATGGATCGAATAGGTTATTATCGAAATAATGTCATATAACTAATCATATACTCATGAAACATATTCATGAATATTTTACCTAATCATTTAATAAAATTCAAAATAATAAAAAATATGATAGTTTGGAAATGAATATTTTCAGACCGCATAACAATAAAATAAATTCCTTTTCCAAGAAATATTATATAAATGGATAATGACTTTTCCAAATACATTGGCTAGTTCATCATATGATATGTACTAATGTATACACAAAAATTTATATTTTCACTTAGTTCCACATTTGATATGGTAAAAAAAGTGACAAACAAAAACATTTATATTGAAAAAAATACATCAAAGACTTCTATAATTTCCCAAATTAAAACACATAGTAAACAATAACATTTTTGTTAGAAAAAAAGAATAATAATGTCAATACATTCCTTACTAAAACATATCATCAACCATCCCACGAAAAAATAAGGATGGTATAATTATTATACTTCCCCATTAAAGTATAATTAAAATAAGGGTTCTTGTTATTACATAATAGAAATACCATAAAAATGACAACAAAACATTCTTGTGGAAGTGCAATTTTCATGTTGAAAATTACTTTTATAAAAAATATTGAAATATTAGAAAAAACAATATATTTTAATAGAATCATGAAAATAATAAAATTTCGATTCTAATCAGTGAGTGTTCAACATACTCTTATTTTTCTATTGCTATCACTTAAATTAAAACAAAGATTCTTTTGTAATTTTTATACAAATATTCAAAAAGTACATATTTTTGGAAAAATAAAGTAATACTTAGTGTAAATTTTATTAAAATTACCATAATGAGTAAAATAAATTTTAAATAAATAGGTTAATATATTTTTTTGAAATTGTGATTAGAAAACTTTTTAGACAATAAATGGATTTTTGAATAAAGATATAAATAATGGAATGTTTTCATATAAACATATTATCATTCATTTTAGGTACCATGATGATGGAAATGGAATGATTATATAAATATTTTATGAATAAATATATTATAATAATTTATTTTCGTTTTTAGATATAATTATCAATAAATTCCACCTATATATAAATAATCACAAATAAACAAAAATATTGATGACATTGTGAAAATTTTTGTTACAACTTTGGTAAAATTTGAATTTTAATCAACATGAATTAAATAACATAAAATGAATAACTAAATTAAAATAAAATAAATAAATTAATGATATAAAATATATAGTGGTGAATTTATACACAAGAATTATCCATAAGTGTTGAATATGGAATATGTCTCACTGAAATAAAAGTGAGATGAGAAACCCAAACCACATGTTTGAATTACATAATCCATTTTCAAATTTGTTATAAATTTATTAAATAAACACATTAATATATATATCTTACAACACATTATTTTCTTATAAGATTGTATCACTCGTTTATTTAAAAAAATTGGAACACACTATTTTAGGTGATGACTATTTTGGTTTTCATGTATGTTTTTATTTCGTAGCTTCAATAGTTGTACATTAATCATATTTTTATCATATAAAAAAATGTTAAACATGATATAAATATAATATAAATAAATTATATATCTATTTATAATACTCAATAAAGGTTAGAAATGGACAAATGAGTTACTCTATTCATTGAGACAGTAGGTCGTACAAATACATGAACAATGTTTTAACTTTTTCAATAGATAGATTTTACTCATGGTAAATTGTAATTCCAAATATGAGAATATATATAATATTTTATAAATAATATATTATCAAAAAAATCCATCCTAATTTTTATTAACATAAAAATGAGTGATTAATAAATCACATCGCATTGTGGATGTTTTATTCCATACTTAGGCCTGAGAAATTTATCAATCTCAAATATGTTGGATGGTATGAAGGAAAATGTGATATTATTTTTGTATTTATTAATAATTAAATTAAAATTATTTTTATATATATAACCGTAATTATATCCTTCTATGAGAATAGATGATTGAAAATGAATTAAATCAGTTCGTGATGCAACAATCCAATATTTACATGATTGACATTTTCAATTTTCATTTGATAGAAATTTATATAAATATATTTTATTCCATATAAATTTAAATATATAATTATATGATATATAGTTATTATATTATATTTTATCTTATAGAAATTATTCAAGGTTGTACAAAAAATAGTGAAAATGAAGATCTTAGGGAAAAAAATTACCGTCACTTAGAAAAAACCCCTTTTGGTTTCCCATTAAGAACCCTTGGGTTGGACTTATTGAAATTAAATCATCTAGATAACATGGAAATGTATTTTAAATTTTTTTTTGATAGGGTTAGGTTGATATAGAGGGATTAGTTTGTGAGAATAAGTGAGGTGAGGAGGTTCCTTTTTATAATTTATGGGGAGTTTCATTTTCTTAAATACCAAAAACACTTTAATAAGGGGATGTCACTATAAAACCCTGGGCCTCCAAAAATGAAAAATTATATATTTTATAGATTCTATATTTTTTTACTACATATAACACATGAAAACAACCTTGTTATTAACATAATAGTTCTTAACCTCTAGGCTTACTAACTTTTACCATTTTAGTTTTAACCACTATAAAAAGTTTTTATTTATTTACAACATTTATATGACTACTATGGATAAAAATAAAATGTTCCATATTAGATAATTGAGAGGAATATATTCTAAATATGAAATCAAATTTATCAAATTAAAATAATATTTCTGTGGATAATTAATTCCAAAAAAATCATGTAATGTGAAAAAACATTATTCTAACCAGAACTGTGGAAACACCTATTTGAATTTAAAAAGATAATAATGATACAATAAATGGAATAATTACTAAAAAACGTTAATGTATGATAACATAAACTAATTTTCATTATCATAGATAATTATTGCATTTTTATGAATTTTAATTCAATTAATGAAATTTAAATTATTTAAGATTATCAGTAATATTAATTTGCGAACAATTAATTTATTTTGACTTCAATGACATCAATAAATAAAAGATATTTTATTATATTTTTTAAAATTCCCTAAAATATTATATAAATATCTATAATATTTTTCTAGAATAATATTTCTTTCATATTATATTAATTTTTTATATTATTAATAAAATATAGTTTATTTTATTAATTATATAATTTTGTTTTTGGTGTTTCATAAGTATTTCAGGTTTTTATTTCATCAAAAAAAAATCAAATAAGAAACTATAAAAAAATAAAAAAAATTCCTTCAAATGAATATAATAAAAAAACATTCCGCCTTTCATTCTTTTTATAGACATGTAATATATTTTTAGAAGTATAATAGTGAATTTTTTTTTTTTTATATTTAGAATTATTACAATGAACATAATGAAATAAATATGAATAGAAAATTGGTAATTTAAAATAATATGATTATATAGGGTAAAAATATTCCCAAATAATACAAAATTTTCATTTTTAGGTTATTATAACTATTATATAGTTAGGTTAGCCCCTTGTAAACCTATTTTAACCTTAAACAAAGTGATTATGGTTTTTCATATTTTCAATAAAAGTTATGCCCATGACATTTCTATTCCACATTATAAAAATATAAAATACTATTATTTATTATATGGAATCCATTTTAAAAAATTAATACTATAAATTTGGATTAATTTTATTGAAATTTAAACAATCAATCATGTCAAAAAAACATTTTCTCAAATAAAAAATTTTCTAACGTATAAAAATATTTGTTTATCAAATCTAAAAAAGAAATATATTCCAATAAATTAAATTGTGTTAATTATAATTAATTTTATCTAATTTTATATTTAATATAAATTTAAAATAATATTGTACCTTTTCAATTTTTAAAAGGAAATGACAGTTTTAAATAAAATAAATTATTTTTTAGTATTTATCAAAATATTAATATTGTATAAAAATTATCAGAATTTTAATTTAATAAAATTTTCACGTGATTACTCCTAAAATAAAAATTATTTTTTCCCAAAAAAATAAAAAAAATTATAAAAAAATGTTTTGTGTTACTGTTTAAAATACAACCAACATTTTTTTTATAAAAATACATATATTCAAATAAAGTGTTTTTTCGTTTAAAACTCATTAATTATTTTATTTTATCTATAATATATTACTAATAATTTTTTATACATATGTAAACAATAATTTTTCATAATTAAGTTACTCCTATTGAAACCCCATAATAATGTCAATGTAATAATAGTTGTATTTATATAATAAATTTTTTGTGTCATTTGAGCATTGAAATTTCATGTTATATATGCTATAGAACATATTGTTACAATATATAAGTATCGGGTTGTTACACTAGAAGTGTCCATGGAGAATGGCTTTGAATTACCAATCACAATTGTTGAATATGAGGCTCTAAATTATGTTTTGGAATGTATAATTATCATTCAATCAAACATAGATCATATATTGTATAACTCTTATCCAATGAATTATTTTATTTAATTTAGTTTTTTAAATAAAATAAAATAAATTAGTAGAACACATTCTTCCTCCCTTTCATCCCCTCATTTCACCTTATCCCACCATCTCCCAAATTTAACATTGTTATTCCTATATGTTATCTTCCCCTAATATTTTTTCTATGTAGATTTTTTCCATTTACATGTTCCCATTCCCCTATTTATCTGCTGCATCTCTCTTGTAAGATAGTGTATTCCCCTTAAAACCAGTCATTTTACACTCCCATGGGAATCATACCCCCATGTTGGGTCTATGTATGGGTATTTCAGACAGTTAAGGTTAGTGTTTTCGGTGGATTCAGTTTTCTTCATCTCCTTTGACCTCATTATCGAAAAAATTTTGCTTGACCCCATCTTTTTCATTGATGATGATGGTTTTTTAATTCTTGGGATACTGTTGGAGGGTGTATGTATGTAGTGTAAATGGATTCACATGAGGGAATTGGTTTTCTTGTCTATTTGGATCCTTCACCATCTTTGTTTACTTTGGGGTTTCTTTAAACTCATGTATCCCTATTCAGATCGTTTACTTTTGGATTATTATGATGTTTTTTATATGTTTTTATGTGGTTTTTTGTTTTATTTATCTATGTATTGTTGTTTAGTTTTTATATTTTATGAAAATTATGAGGACAATTCTCATATTAGAAATGAGGTATATGAGATAAGGTATGTGACAGATTTAAGGATCACAACGACAACATCAGATGGATTCATTTTTTTCAAGTTTTTTTTCTTGTATGGTGTTGTTTATAAATGAGGATTTGTTTATAGATTTCTATTCGATTCAATGTCGATGACATGGTGAGGATGTCCTACGGCAGCTCAATGGACACTAATGGCCTCCACCATACCGGTGTGGTTTTATAACATTGATGATGATAGAGGTGATTGGATGATGACTAAGATTTTGGTAGTTAAAAATTCTATTTTAGTCTTTGTAAATCAACTAATGCAGGTGAATCCTAGATCATGAACCTCTCAACATGAATGATCGCAACTTTTTATTTGAATTTTTTAATTTTAAGCAAGGTATCATTTTTTTGAATTTTTAATTTCAAATAGGGTTCATTTTCATTTTTTCCTATTGGGTGTCAGGGTTATCACTCTATGATAATGTTTATTTTGGGAAGACCTAATAATAATTGAATTTAAATTCAGATATCTGATCCAAATTCATACCAAGAACCACCCACTATTTTTGTCTGTATTGAAATTATTGAAAAATAATTGTAAGTAAGAGAATATATAGTGTTTGAAATGGTACCCATTGACCAGGAATATATATATGTATTTCCTAAAGATTTACATATACCTAACAATGAAAAAGATGTATATTTGTAATTTGAACATATTCCAAGATCCATTCCATTGTCAAATAATCCATATAGAATGTAATATTTTGATAATTATGATTTAAAAAAGAAATGATGTGATCACATTGAAAAATGTTTTATATGGACAAGTCTATATCTTTAGGGAGAACATGAGTCCATGGGAAAATGAATGTGGGGTTTTTTATAAATTCATTGAATAGAGATAGATCTATGGGATTATAGTATTGAATCAATAACCACTCGAATGGTTTGATGATTTTTTACCAACATTAATGGGATCAATTCTTCTCTAATATTGAGCTCTAAAAAATGTATCATTATTGGATTTTAAAAAAATAAAATACCCTAAATACATCCATGCTACAAATATATGTGTTTTTGAATATTGTTATTATTCCATCTAGAGAGACTAATTCTCTAGTAATATAGTTGAATTTCATTAATATATTAATTAAGGAATACACTTATATTTTTTTGGTATTTATTAAAAATATTCTAATATATTCCAAAATATATATGGATAACTAAGATTATCAATGTTTCATATTAAAATCTCTAAGGAAGGATAATTATTTCTTTTTAAAATTTGGTAAATAAAATTTCTAGTTGGAAAACATTTCTCTCTTACGAAACACTATAACTAGTAAATGAATCAACATTAATCCTACCAAAAAATGTTATAGTGGATTTTCCTCATACTATAATAGTAATTGATATTCTTAGTTTACAATGATTTTTTCAATATAGAAAAATTATTATTAAAAACTATTATCCACATTCTAATTTTCGAACAAAGTTAACTCGAAAAGGTGTTATGTCTACCTTTACAAAGGATTGTGAATTTTTTTTCAACGAATTAGTGAATTTGATAGTTAGTTAAAATGTCCTAACAATACCCACATTTGTAGATGGTTTAGTTATATTTTGCAACACATCTCAAAATGGGATTAAATGTGTTAAAATTATATATTATTTTATTACCACCTATACATATTGATTGTTAAATCCTCTTGATAAGAACTATCCTACTTATGATCTGCTGTTAGTTAAATTCATTTTTTCTATATTCATATGGAAACACTAATTTTATGGAAAAATGTATGATATAAATAATTTCATCAATGGAATGAATTATATATCAACAAAAAAATTAATTTAACATAAGATATAGTAAATTGTCGTATATCCTTATTGATAATAATTATTCAATAAATTATCACTACGAATGATAAAACAATGTTATACATGTATTGAGTAAAAAGATACTATTATTCATTAATTGATTGGGATTGAAGGAGATCTATTTATCAATTACATAGCATGGTTGAAAATTAGGTCATGAAGAATGGGACACTACCAATCCTATTCCAAATGAATTTTCAACCATAATTTCTAGAGAATATCACAAAATTTAAAATAGTCCTACAATTAAAAATAAGATAGATGATTTGAAAAATGATATGTTTTATAAATATTAATATTTATGAAGGTGTATAGTAATTTTTCAAAAGGATATGAATTCTATCTATTCAAATGGTAAAAAAAGGCAATGGATGATGCTCGTATTTATTCATTCTCTATAAATTTAGAAAGAAATAAATTTTATTAGGACCTTAAAGATTATTATTAATGGAATAATTTTAAAAAGAAAGATTTCTGATTACAATAAGGGTCTCCTGGGGAGTAAACTAATAAATAATGAGGGATAACATCCTAAATGTGTATTAAAACCACAACCCATAACTGTATGGATATGTGAAAACATCACTAGATACTTTATCAAATACCTTCATATTAAATCCAATGGAATCACCTATATATTTATAATCATCAATAGATTGACAATGTGTTACCATTTTATGACCATAAGAGAGGATTCCTTCTGGTAATACCTATATTCTCTCTATACTCATGATGGGCTTATACTCTATAGAATAACACTATCAATTTTTTCTGACTGTGATATTATTTACATATATGTTTTTCAAGAACCATACAAAGTCTATGAATATAAAATTAATATTTAGGACAATATATCATATTTAAACTGATGGAGAGTCTAAAATGTAAATAAAATCAATTGTTAAAAATCAATGGGCTATATTATATGATTTTTATAGGATTTCGGACACATGTATCCCACATTTTGAATTATCAAATAGTAATAGATTATAAAATTGTATTCAAATGATACATTTTACAAATATATGTGGAACAATCTGTAGAACTATAATATAATACAATGAATTTGGAAAATGGAAACTTTTAGGGCTAGATATTATGAAGGAATATAATGAAAATATATTAGGTATTTTGAAACCAATGAAGGCTCATATGTGTCGAAAGAAATTTTATGATATTAATTGATGGAAATAATAGAATTTAATATTGGGATCATATATTTACAAATATATCCCAATTGTTTGGATAAATAAGATTTTTAGGTAAAGGTAAATTTATTATAAGCTACATTTGACTGCTTGAGATTCTAGAGAATTTTGCGTGGTGGATTAACAATTATCACTACATCCAAATCATTCCAATGTATGTAATGCCTTCCATGAGTACACACTGAAAAATTATAAGTGAAGATAAATATAAAGACATTATATTTATTGTATAGATATTGAAATTTAATTTTTTATAAGAAATGGCCATTCAATATTCTTAATAGAATGAAAAAATGATATGGAATAAGATAACTCAGATTTTGAAATTCATATAAATAAACCAAGTGTTTAAAGAAGATTTATGGGAATATAAATAATAAATGAAGGAAAAAGTACAACCATTAATATTGAGGAAAGAATCAAATTATGAGGATGAAATTTATTAATGGGGGAAAATATAAATGCCTAAAATTTATGTATATGATTAATAAAGTATATTTTTTGATAATTAGTATTTTATTAACTTTCAAAATTGAAATTTAATGAAAGAAAAATATTATAAGAATATAAAATGAAATGTAATAAGACTGAATTATATATCTAAAACTATTACATGGTTGTAAAGAACAAATATTGATTGTTATATGGTATAATCCATAGTATTGAACTCTTTGAGGAAGACTATACCTAGAATAAATACTATTAAAATAAAAAGTAAAATTTTATATAAGGCTGTCATTATCAAATATTTTTTAAAAAAATTGGGAATGAAGTAGTAACTATTCATGTTTTATGTTAAATACATGATTCAATGGGAAATGTAACTAGTATTCTGGGACTTTTACAATAAAGTTACATGACCACATGCCAATATAACAATTGGGCATCACAACCCTTGGTAATGTCTCCATAATGACATGGAGATTAGTATTATCCTATATGATGGGTAGTGATAAGAGTTAATTAAATATATAATGATGAAATGGTAGACTAATATATTTGGATAATTAATTTTGAATCATATTTATTAGATTTTTTTCTCATTTAGAGTTGTTGAGGATCACTATTGACCAAGCCCTTTAAGATCTTTAACAAATTATGATCTGGAAAATTTGAATGTGGGAGATGTTCAGGTAAGTATAAATCACTACTAAATCAATGATAGTTAACCCACACTATGAAATAACCACAATTTCATAACATACCATTTGGGTGTATTCTGGTGTAATATGGGGTTACGTATCTAGTCATCATTGTTATGAAACTGTAATTTTATTATAAATTAAAGAGCCATTTTTTCAATTAAATATTAAATACAACTATAATTAATACATATGAGTTTAACAAGAATTTGAAAAATATATTTTTGAATATGATTAAAAATTTATTATATTTTCAAAAAATATATACACCGATATTCATCTTAATCTAAACAATAGACATTTTAGTTCAATATTCTAATAATCCATTATTTATTTAAATATAAATGATAATACTATTTTATAATGTCCTAGAAAACATTTATATGTCTTAGAAATATTATTATGTTGTATATGTTATTATCATCATAAAATAAGAATTTTTATAGTCATAAAATTCTCATAATATGTGTTTTATATTGATAAAATATACACTATATTTGAAATTAAGATGTTAAAATTATATTAGGGTTATTTTTTATGAATGTTATAAATATATTTCAATTTTAGTGAATAGTAAAAATAAATTTTTAGGTCTTTATCCTTTTTTTAATAAATTCATATTTATTTAAAAAATATTTAGTAATTAAATAATCATAGTCAATAACCATAAATAAGTAAAATACTATATATTTTAATGGATTGAAATAAATTTCCTAAACTATAAATCAATTTACAAGTGGTATATTTAAAATTGTTATATTAAAACTATATATTGTAAAAAACAATTATATTTTCAATGTCTAATATAATATTAAAAAAATCATTTCTAATGGATTAACTTATTATAAAACATGAATTAACTGTATGACAGTAATAGAAAAACTTATGGTTACACTAACTATTCTTCATTTTCCACAATAATGAATTCCATGACCTATATTTAAAAATTATTAAACATTTTTTCATCTTTTACTATAAATAACCATAAATTTCCTCATTCATATCTACATGAAATACCTCAATAATGAAATTATTGTCATTTTACTACACTAAATCCCTCCAAGGGTTCAATAATGTTATATGGTTTCCAACCCCGAGCATTTAAAGTGTACTTCCTTAGGCATGGGAACTCCTCACTCCTTTTTTTCTTTCCAAAACCTCTTTTATGGTATGTCTTATAAATGATTAGTTAAAATTATTCATTCACTTTTTATTATCCCATTACATTGAAGGTGGTTTTTTTCAAAGGGTGTCATTTATTCCATCCCATTATTCTATTTAATGTTTCCAAATGGTATGCCTTTTTTTTGAATTTGTATAATTTTTTATCTTTTAGATAAAATATTATTTATACTATAAATACACTACTATTTCACTATTTATGGGTATTTTCCAAGATGTAATAATTATTAACTAATTGAGTACATCCAAATAGGAAATTTACATATTTTATATCGTTTAAAAATGAAATAATACTCAAGTATTTATAATTTGTGCACTTAATTAATTTTACATGAATCTCAATAATTATTTCCCATGGGTTATTAAATTTTTTCTTCAAGAAATATTTATCCAAAAAAATAATTTTTTCATATAAAGAGTGTTTTTAGAAAGAGCTCCAACAAATTTTTCGATGAATTATTTTATTTACAAAAAATGATTTCTAATATCACGATGAATATCTATGTTAGTTATGTTTTATGAATCCTAAGTTATAATTCATAGAGAGATACTTTAGAAAACCTAGTGTTTAGGTTGTTTAAAATGTTATTATTAGTATTCATGATCATTCTGTTATAATAGGTTGTATATTCATATGATCATTCTCTATTGTTTTCCTATATGATCACATGCTCAATATTTTCATTGTTATTCCCTTTCTGGGATATTCTTTCACCACATTATTCCAATGTAATTTCCCATGATAAGAATTGTTGTAATGTCACGACCCCCTCCACACAAAGTGTACTCCTCCTGGGCCGGAAATGTGAGAAGGGAGATAATGACCCCCCGAGACCATCCTCTAGTAGGTCACGGGTTGGCGACTTGCACCGAGGGTATAGTAAACACACAAATGGGAGGCATTACCCTATAAGAGAACACATGAGAAATAGAGAGATATGATACACACCAACCAAATCCAACTCAGAAATAAAGTTTAAAACAAAACCCATGTGCATATGTAATGTCATGTAAAAGTAGTACAACCTGAAGGGGAAAACTGCAAGTTCCCAAATGAAAAGAAAAACAACAGTGACCACAATCCCGAAATGCTCCTACAACCACAAGCTAGTAGTAACCTGCCTAATCTTCAACTTGCACCAAGTGACCTGAAAAAGAGTTTATATATACGTAGGGTGAGTATAACAGTATACTCAGTAGGATCCTTCCTGAATCCTCTCGTCCAAAAGTAATGAAAGCACGCTAAAGCACAGTGAATAACAGTGAAACTAAATCGTCACCTAAACAGGTATACTATATTCCCTTCCTCACCATGTCTACTCACAGCAAGTCATGCATACACGAATATATCATATAATAAATAATATAAATGGTACCCCGCTACAACTTCCCCTCTGGTTTTCTTCTTTTCCCCAACGACATACCTCATGTGCATCTCTCACTAAAGGCCTTACCATATAAACTTGGGCTATGCTCCACAATCTGCACCACGTGCATCACAAAAGCTTTCCCGCAGACACTTGGGCTAAGCACCACACCATCGTCACAAGAAAAAGTAACCAGGTAGTTTCTAAGAGCCACCACAACTCGCATAATGTGTATCATACGTCAGGTATTATACCTCAATCAATTACAGCCCATACACAGAGTAAGGATCCTCAAGCCATCACAGCCCATACATGTAACCCCTATAGTAGTCCATAGGACACTATCTCTAGAATATATGTCTGTGAAATAACCAGAAGCCATTACATCCCTCTACACACATATATGGGGAAAATAACCATTGTGCCAACGGTACTAGTATCTACCAAGAGAAGAGAGCGAGGATAAAGTGGGTAGTCATCCATTCAACCTCCAATCAGAATGTTGGGGAAAACACCCCCCGGGGCTCAGAATCCCCAGGGTGTCAGTTTCCCTTACTTATAGGGTGGAGTAAAATATAGAAACACAAAAACTACATAATATATATAACTCAAAACCACACTATGGGCATAACCTAGTTTTAGTCTTAGCTGCAGCTAACGTGTCTCGGACTCTGGGATTATATTTCTAAGACTAGGTATCCTATAAGAATATAACCAATTAAAGAACATCATTAGTTTACTTCATTCCCTTTTTCATCAGTTCCACATTATGTTAATTAATTCTTTACACATCAATTAACCATGAACACAACCACACTAAACATCATTGGCATCACATTCAAAATCAATTGTCCCTTTAAAAGTTCTCAACCTCATCATCATGTTTCAACAAACTCCAACCCCATGGGTTAACATCATTAATTCAGAAATACATTATAGAATTACTTTCCCATATTCTCAGGAATTCTAGAAAAGAAACCTATTCTACTAAACATAAGGGGGATCAACAAGGTGGGTAGATATACTACTCATCGAGTATTTTCCACCTATATCAAGAGCGTAGACCCATTCTCCCTTGAGAGGCTAAACACGGAAGGCACATGGCATACCCCACATGTCTTCAACCCTTTAGGAAGACGGGTAAGCAAAACCAGCTATCTTGAGATGTGGGGAAAGTAAAGCAGGTAAACAACCAATTAAACAACCAACCATCCATCCATCACATCCATCCCATACCATCATCCCTGGTGTCCTCCCCAACACCCACATGAATAAACAGATGCATCTTTCCACTCTAGGCATCATCTGTAGCCACAACCATGAGGCCTCCCTACCTCCACATATCACAACACCCCTTCAGGGTCACATTAAAACACAATATATCACAACACCCCTCCAGGGTTACAGCATAGCACAAGCAGCTGGAAAACAATCATCACATCAAATGGGCTTCTATCCCTAATTCACAAAAAGTGGGTAACTCTAAACCCTTCATGGAATTCAATAAAGTTATTTAATACATCTTGAATTAACAAATTCAATTCGTTGGATCCAACATCATGAACCAATTCAGTAAGCTATCACAATAGATTAAACATGCTTACTATGCCAAAATGATCAGTATCAAAATTACAACAAGAAACATAATATTTTTCATGCCTATTTATATTTAGCCAATTAATTATCAATTAATTCCGGATTTATGTACTTTATCAATTTCATCAAGAAAAACATTCTAACAAGAAAGTCATAGATATCACACTATCTAGCTAAAACATGAGGCAACAACATACGTTCGATGAAATTTCTTAATCCGGTTCAAATAATTAATTAGGTCAATTTACTTGTGATCCAAAGGGCTAAATCATGCTAACTCTACGATTTATCATAAACAATTATAGAAGCAATGAATCCCCTAAATCAAAGGTTTTCTAGGAAAACCACAACGGTCAATGAACGCCTAAGAAACAGGGTTGATTCTCCATGAATCCTCCTTAGATCTCCTCTCCTAACACAACTAAGACCAAATCTCATCATATATGACATCCACGCACTAAGATCTACCCATAACTAGCGTAGATCTATGATCTAGAGAGAAGAGGAGGAGTATATCTATGTAGATATAAGAAACCAAACAAAAGGATCACATACCTCGAGAAACCGGCTTCGATTCGCCAAGAGAAGCCTCTAGATCGCCTCCAAAACACTTGGGAGAGGTTCTTCTACCTCCAAAGAAAGGTAATCCCGAGTTATGGCCGATTAGGTGATTAAACAAGGTGATTAAAGGGAAAACGAGTTAGATCAATAGTTTTAGTATCTAACTTTATGTGCCCTCACGGTTAGTGCGCACAGTTTAACAAACTGTGCGCTAACCGTGTGTTATATTCTACCTCATCGAACACTACTCGCACAGTTAGTCTGTACTGTTAGACAAACCATGCACTAACCATGCATTAGCCATTACCTCCAAGACCAGCCTTTCACGATTTTTCCGCACAGTTTAGGCAAACCGTGCGCCTCTCGTTCAATATCCATAACCCTTTAGATTTCATTAAAAGTCCACCCAAATGCACCCCAAGCCACCTTACCTTCCAAAACACCTCTAACACCACATTTCCACAATGGAATGGATCTGAGAGGTCCTGGCAATTACATTCGATACCTCTCAAAACATTCTCATCCTTGACAATCCAAAACCCACCTAAAGAGAAAATGAAACCGGATCTGAACAACCACCCAACGAGAGACCTCTGAAAAGAGAGCAAGACAACAAATCAACAAAGGATGCCATTTCATAAACATGAATGTATCATAACCACATCAGTTAAGACGATACACGAAAAGAGTTAAACATCAAACAACTCTGCATACTGAGCGCATATCGATGAATCATGTTCGCAAGTACTCTATTCCAAGCTGCCATGTGGCCACAAGACACCAACTAAAGGTATGGATAGCCCGCGAAACACCTTCTCCTTATAGTCTAGGATCTCTACAGGTCGCTCCTCAAAGGTGTCATCATTATCAACATCAATCTCTCCCCAATCGATGATGTGGGAGCCATCATGAAGATAACGACCTAGCTATGATACATGGAAAATGTCATGTATCTGATTCATCTGAGGGGAAAGTGCTACTCGATACGCCACAACTCCAACATGAGTTAACACCTCGAAAGTCCCAACAAAACAGGGAGATAGATTACTCCCACAACCAAACCTTCACTGCATGATGGGGAGTCACCTTCAGAAACACATGATCCCCAACATTAAACTCTAAAGGGTCTCCTTCTATGATCGGCATATGATTTCTGACGATCTTGAACTGCCTTCATCCTCTCACGAAACACTTGAACCATCTCTATTGTATTCTGCACTAGTTCTGCTCCGAGAATTGCAGACTCTCTGACCCCAGTGCAGCACAACGGAGAAAGTAATGGTCGGCCATACAAGGCTTCAAATGGTGTCATACCGATGGTGGAGTGATGACTGTTATTATAAGATAACTCAAACAAGGTTAATTACCTCATCCATGAACCTCCAAAATCAAGAACACAAGATCATAACATGTCTTCAAGAGTCTGGATGGTTGGCTTTGTCTTACCATCTTTTTGAGGGTGAAAAGAGTGCTAAGGAATAATTGAGAACCGAAACATGCTGGAGACATCTCCATACCCTGGACATAAAACGAGGATCTCGATCATAAATGATGGTCCTAGGGACTCTGTGAAGTCTCACCACCTCCTCCAGATACTGCGTCGACAAAACTTCCACTGAGCTTGACTATTTGATTGTTATAAAGTGGGATGATTTCATTAAACAACCCACTACCATCCAAATTGCGTCATGTCCTCCCGGAGGTCAAGGTAAACCTATGAAAAAGTACATTGAGATGTCCTCACACATCCATTGAGGGATCTCCAATGGCTGAAGAAGACCACATGGAACACGGTGTTCAGCCTCCACCTTCGGCCAGACTAATCATCGAGACATAAACTCTGCAACCACACATTTCAGCCCATGAAACCAAAACTGACTCCACAAGGATCGATACATATTTGTCACTCTAGGATGTACCACTAAAGTTGAACTATAGAACTCTCTGAGAACCATCTCTCACATCTCCACCAGAACAAAAATCATTCCATGATTCAACACTCGGTGTTGTTCATCCTCGCACCATCCATCAGGGGCCTCACCATAAACAACTCAGTCTCTCAAAAACTCCACCTCTAGATCCCCCAACTAGGACTCTTCCACATTCTGCATCATGGATGACTACACCACCATCTGAAAAAGGAAACCTCTACCTCCAACTTCTTCCATATCAAGATGTAAGGCTGAAAATTCATCCATTACTCTCAAGGAATCACCAAATTCACACACATCACCACTACGTGACATTGGGCTCAGCGCATCAGCTAAAACATTCACTTTTCTAGGTGTATAGGATATTTCAAAGTCTTATTCCTGTAATAACTCCATCCACTGACGCTACCGCAAGTTCAATTCACGTTGGGAGAAAACATACCTCAAACTCTTATGATCAGTGAAAGCCACAAAGCATTCACCAATGAGGCAATGTCTCCAGAACATCAGAGAAAATGCCACGACTACCAACTCAAGATCATGGGTTTCATAGTTGAGTTCATGGGAATGCAACTGCTGAGACCTATAAGAAAAAACTGACCTCTACTACATGAGAACACAGCCTAACCCCAGATGGGAAGCATCACAGAAAACATCAAACTGAACTCCCTCAGCTGGAAGACAAAGGACTGGATCACTTACTAAATTCCCTTTTAGATACTCGTTTGATTCCTGACACTGATCAGTCCATATGAAATCCAGATCATTCCTGGTTAAAGCTGTTAGAGGAGTTTGCATCTTGGGAGAATTTGTCTACGAACCTCCTGTATTAGCATGCGAGACCAAGTAAACTTCGCACCTCTGAAACTGTCTTGCGGGATTCCAAAGACACAACTACTTATATCATTGATGGATCTATAGCTAATCCCCATTGGGATACAACATTCCCCAAGAAACAGACTTCTCGAGCCCAAAACTCAATCTTTGACAACTTCCCAAACAACTGATTTTGGTGAAGACCTCCAAAAACGGCTCGAAGATACTCGACATGCTACTCTTCAGATGTGGACTAAAAAAGGATGTCATTGATGGAAACCACCAAAAACATGTCCAGGAACTCATGGAACACAACATTCATCAATCCCATGAATACATCTGGAGCTTTCGTCACACAGAACGACATTACAATGATCTTGTAATTCCCATGAGGACAACGGAAAGCAGTCTTCGGAATATCCTCATCCTTCACACGCATTTGATGATATCCTGACAGAAACTAAATAATTGAGAACCAACATTCACCTTTCAGTTGATCGAATAAATCATCAATCCATGGAATAGGATAGAGGTTCTTTATTGTCACTTTGTTTAAGCGACGATAATCGACACAGAACCGCAAACTGCAGTATGCCTTCTTCACGAATAGAACTGGTGCACCCCACGATGACACACTTTTCCTAACAAAACCACACTGCAACAGACCATCAAGCTGTATACATAGCTCTTGTAACTCAGAAGGGTCCATCTTATATGGAGACATATAGATAGGAGACACTCCTAGTTGTAGCTCGATCCCAAAATCTATCTCTCGTCGAGGGGGTAATGCTACGACCTCTTCTAGAAAGACATCAGGGTACTCCTCCATGACCGTAGGAAATGACAACTACTGAACCTCTGAAGAACTCATCATTAACTCATCCATCAAGGATGATAAGGATAGAATGCGCCTATGACCCATCTTAGGGTCTTGTTCACCAACAAACACCACATTCTCTCCATCTGCATCAATGAAAACGACCTTCTTCCTGTAGCAATCGAAAATATCTTTCACCGAATACAACCAATCCATGCCGAGGATGACATAATATGGTTTTATTCGTAAACATAGGAAATCTCCGCAGGAGGGGTGTTTCCCCAACACTAGCTCACAGTCTCAACATACTTCAAACTAGTTAGCTTGACCTCCAACTAGCATAGTCAATTCCAAGGGCACTGGAATCCTCTCTACCTCAAGTCCCGAAGCATGGAAAAGGGTAGGTGATATGAAGGAGTGTGTTGATCATGAATCAAACAAGGCATACACCAAGGTAGAAAACAATCAAAGGGTACCTCGAACGACATCTGGCTCGCCTGGAGCTGGCAACACTAGAGCATGAAGCCGACCACGGCCTCCTCCACGGCCTCTCTGACCCTGATAAAGACCACCACCATGGCCGCACTCTACTCTATGAGGACGAGGAGCGTCATGGGACTAACCTCAGCTTGCCCCATTTACCCTCAGCTAATCGAAAGCTGGTGCAACCTGCTGTTGCTGCCTCGGCTGGAACTGCCTCAACGAAGGAACCTAGAGCGGAGCGCCCGAGGCACGGTGACTGCTCTTAAAAGTCGAGCACTCATACTGCTGATGACCAAGACCACCACAAAAAAAACAAGCGCCTGATCCCTTGGAATAGGTCGGAGAGTTTCTCCCTCTGGAGAAACAAGATGGAATGGGATGGGACCTACCCCCAGGTGAACGGAAACTCTTCTGCACGAAAAATCGGGAACCCCAAACCATATCAATGCTTCTTGAGGAATCATGATGATTCCACACTCATGACGATCTGGTCCTAGACAAAGTCCTCTCAACAACCTCTGCCCTCTCCAGCACCTCAAGGTATGTCTTCATCATAAATGGGGTGTCCTGGCGCTGGATCTCTGGACGCAAAGCCTCCACGAAATGCCTCACCCTGGCCTCCTCATTTGAAAATAGGTCTGAATAATATCGTAGAAGGTTCCTGAAACGGATTCCAAATTCTCTAATACTGGAGCTCCCCTGTCTAAGGGTAAGAACCTCCTAGTGACTAGACGCCTTTGCAGTTGAGGAAAGGAACTTGACTCTAAGCTTGTCTTGGAACTCCTCCCATGAGATCAATGTCTCCTCACGATCACCGAGGAACAACAAACACCACTTCCTTGCTGCTCCACATAGCATCAGCACAACATAGGGAACCCAGTGCTCCTTCTAAGGATGGATCGAACTGAATCCTATCTCAACCTCCTCTAACCAGTCTTTCGTGACTGAATCTGAAAAAGATCCCTCATACTTATGTAGAATCTAGTGCTGAAACTCTCAGAGTGTCTTCCTCCATGTGTCATCGTCGTCATCCTCTACCCTACGGTGACCCGCTGGAACAGCCTGCTGAACATCTTCTACGCAAACCTGAAGAGGACGTCGACCTAGAGCCATACCCACAAAATAACAAACAATTAGATCTCTTAATCCTGGAATATTGAAGAATCCACATTAAATAATTAATTAATTGTTTTCTTCCATTCGTTTTATGTTAACATATGCCAAGGACTACCCATTAAAAAACAGGCACAAAGAAGAATGATGCATGATCCTTTCCTAGGTCTCTACCTTGTAACTAGTATCACCCAGTTTAGTAGCAATTGTAAACATAAAAGTTCATACATCAGATCATGGGGGCCCTAAATGCCTATGTCTCATATGGTCTCCAGTGCTTACCTCACTTGATAAACATTAATGACATCGTTTCCCTACCAAACCATGCTACCTCACCTATTCCTAACTCTAATATCCATCCCATACCTCAACCAAAACCACAGATACCACTCTGTCACAACCCCCTTCCCACAAAGTGTACCCCTCCTAGGCCGGCAATGTGAGAAGGGAGATAATGACCCCCGAGTCCTACCTACAGTAGGCCCCGGGTTGGCGACTAGCACGGAGGATAGAGTAATCACACAAATGGGAGGCATTACCCTCTAAGAGAACACATGCGAAAGAGAGGGATATGATAGACACCAACAAACTCCAACTTAGAACTAATTTATAAAAGAAAACCCTAGTTCATATGTAATGTCATGAAAAAGTACTACAACTGGAAGGGGAAAACTGCAATTACCCAAAAGAAAGGAAAAACAACAGCGACCACAATCCCGAACAGCTCCTACAACCACAAGCTAGTAGTAACCATCCTGATCTCCAACCTGATCCAAGTGACCTGAATAACAGTTTATATATACGTAGGGTGAGTATATAACAGTATTCTCAGTAGGATCTTCCCTGAAGCCTCTCGTGAAAATGTAACGAAAGAATGCTAAAGAACAGTGAATAACAGTGAAACTAACTCGTCACCTAAACATGTATACTATATTCCCAACCTCACCATGGATACTCTCACAAAGTAATGAATACAAGAATATATCATATCATAAATAATATCATGGGTACCCCGCTACTACTTCCCCATGGGTTTACCACTTTTACCCAACAACATATGTCCTGTGCATCTCTCTCCAAAGGCTTTCCCATATAAACTTGGGCTAAGATCCACAATCTGCACCACCTGATTCACAAAGGCTTTCCTGCAGACACCTGGGCTAAACACCACACTATCCTCACAACCAAAAGTAACCACGTATTTTTCAGGATCCACCACAGCTCGCATAACATGTATCATACATCAGGTATTATACCTCAAGCCATTACAGCACATTCACCGAGTAAGGATCCTCGATCCATCACAGCCCATACACGTTACACCTATAGTATTCCATATGATAATATATCCAGAATATAAGTGTGTGAAATAACCACAAGCCATTACATACCTCTACACACATATATGGGGAAAATAACCATTGTGCCAATGGCACTAGTATCTACCATGAGAACTGAGTGGGGCTAAAGGGGGTAGTCATCCATTCAACCTCCCATCAGGATGTTGGGGAAAACACCACCCCCCCTCAGGGCTCAGAATCCCCATGGTGTCAGTTTCCCTTACTGACAGGGTCGAGTAGCATATAGAAACACAAAAAGTACAGAATATATATAACTCAAAACCACACTATAGGCATATACTAGTCTGAGTCTCATCTGCAGCTAACTTCTCTCGGACACCAGGATGCTATTTCTAAGACTAGGTATTCTATAAGAACATAACCAATTAAAGGTTTTAATTATGTTACTTCATTCCCTTTTTCATCAGTTCCACTTTACGTTAATTAATTCATTGCACATTAATTAACCTGAACACAAACACATTAAAATTCATTGGCATCACATTCAAAATCAACTGTCCCTTCAAAATTTCTCATCCTCATCATTAAGTTTCAACAAAATCCAACCCCATGGGTTAACATCATTTATTAAAACATTTATTATAGAATTACTTTCTCATATTCCTAGGAATTCTATAATATAAACCTATTATACTAAACACAAGGGGGATCAACACGGTGAGTAGATCTACTACCCGTCGAGTCTTTGCCGCCTATATCAAGAGCGTAGACCAATTCTCCCTCGAGAGGCTAAACACGGAAAGCACGTGGCATACCCCACGTGTGTTCGCCCCTTTAGGAAGAAGGGTATGCAAAACCAGCTGCCTTGAGCAGTGGGTAAAGTAAAGTAGGTAAACAACCAATCAAACCACCAACCATCCATCCATCACATCCATCCATTACAATCATCCATGGTGTCCTACCCGACACCCCAATGCATAAACTGATGCATCTCGCCACTCTAGGCATCATCTGCTGCCACAACCACAAGGCCTCCCTACCTCCACATATCACAACTCCCCTCCAGGGTCACATCAGAACACAAGATAGCACAACACCCATCCATGGTCACAACACAACACAAGCAGCATGAAAACAATCGTCACATCAAATGTGATTTTAGCCCTAATTCACAATAAAATGGTAACTCTGAACCCTTCATGGAATTCAATCAAGTTATATAATCCATCTTGAATTAAAAAAATAAATTAATTGGTTCCAACATAATGAACCAATTTAGTAAGCTATCACTGAAGATTAAATATGCTTTCTCTTCCAAAATGATCAATGTCAAATTTACAACAAGAACCAGATTCTTTTTCATGACTATTTATATTTATCCAATTAATTATCAATTAATTCTCGCTTTATTTTATTTATCAATTTCATCAAGAACAACATGCTAACAAGAAAGTCATAGATATCACACTATCTAGAAAAAACATGATGCAACAACATAAGTTCGATACAATTTCTTAATCTGGTTTAAATATTTAATTAGGTAAATTTCATTATGATCCAAAGGGTTAAATCATGCTAACTCTATGATTGCTCAAAAAAAATTATAGAAGCCAAAAATCTCCTACCTCAAAGGTTATCGAGGAAAACCACAACGGTCGATGAACGCTCATGAAACTGGGTCGATTCTCCAAGAATCCTCTTTAGATATCTTCTCTTATCACAACCAAGACCAATGCTCATCATAAAAGACATCCAAACAACTATATCAACCCCTAACTGGAGAAGATCTAAGATCCCAAGAGAATAGGAAGAGTAGATCTACGTAGGTCTAAGAAATCAAACAAAAGGATCACTTACCTCAAGAAACCGGCTTCGATTCGCGAAGAGAAGCCTCGGGGTCGCCTCCAAAATGCATGGGAGAGGTTCGTATACCTCCAAGGAAAGGTAATCCCATGTTATGGCTGATTAAGGGCTTAAAAGAAGTGATTAAAGGCAAAACAAGTTAGATCCATAATTTTAGGATCTATCTTAAGTGCCTGCACGGTTACTCTGCACGGTTTAACAAATCGTGCACTAATCGTGCATTAGCTTATACCTCACCAAACACTCCTCGCACGGTTAGTCCACACGGTTAGACAAACCGTGCACTAACCGTGTGTTAGCCATTGCCTCCAAGACAAGCCTTGCACTGTTTGGTTGCACAGTTTAGGCAAATCGTGCACCTCCCGTGCAAAGGCCATAACCCTTTAGATTTCGTTAAAAGTCCACCCAAACGCACCCCATGACACCTTACCTTCCAGAAAACCTCTAACACCACATTTCCACAAAGGAATGGATCGAAGAGGTCTGGGCCATTACTTGTAAAGTACTAAGGATGAATTTATGAATTGTACATTCAAGTGGACTAGAATAAATATTATTTATTTTTTCATGTATTACATTACTAATTTCCCAAAACATATAACACAAAATATCATATATGTTATTAAATATTGATCCATTTAGTGAAATTTTTATTTATTAAAAAATTAATATTTCATACATTTAACATGATAAAAAAATCATTAATAAACGGTAAGTATTCATTATTATTCAATTAACTGAATGTGTAAATTTCACCATGGATAGAGTGTTAATTGTATTTTCACCCTTGAACACCCACATAGATGGACTCTATGAAAAGAAATAAATTATTTTTCCATATTCCTACCTGAGAATATGATAATTCAACTTTACTAATCAAATTAATGATCTTTTATATATATCATGATTTCATTAATAGTTTTTTTTGGAATTGATGCAGATCCATGTAATCTGTGTTTAGATATAAAATCTTTTATTAATATTCTATTTTTTCAATATTCATGTTGGAAAAATTATAATATTATTAGTATAAAAATCTAAAATAATCATTAAATATAATATTTTATGATTCTGATTCAAGGATTACCATTTAATTGTTTTCATCTCTAAATTAAAATATATAATACATGATTGTTTTTGTCTGATAACATCGAACAAATAATATATAATGATTCCTAAAATCATTATAGTGTTATACATGGATTTACAGAAGGATCGTAGATGATAAATATATTTACCAAACTTATAAAAGATATCAATTTAAAATATTTTTTTACAATTAAATAATCCACCAATAAATTATAATTCATTCTAGAAATCCATAACATACTGATATATTAATTATATTTTATGATTTAAAAAAATAATATTTTAACATACTATTACTAGATGACCCTTCCCAAAATACTAACTATGGTAAAGACCCCTATAATTTTCATAATTTTTTAAATATGGACTTTATAATAAAAAAATGGCCCTTCAATTTTTATACGTCAACATAAAATTATTTTTATAATTAACAAGGTAATTGGATATGATTACAGATTTCATAATAGGAAATATCCAAATATGTTTATCATTACTCATACAATTTTTCAAAAATAAATATAAAATTTCATTAATTTTAATTTTTTCATCTTCCCACTACACCAGTGACCATTATTGGCAATTGGTTGAACCTAAATGCATCAATATTAAAAATATGAACCCTTCTAAATTGTAAAATAACCCCTATGGAAAGATTGAAAATGAGATTACATGTTCAATAATTAATCTTGTTCTATATATAAGACAATTATAATATCAGAACATGGTAATCGTTTTTTATCACAAGAGATGATGATTCTTAAAAGTAATAATTAAATTTACAATTTAGTATTTATTAGGGTTATCATTCATTTTTAATAAATATATTCATCTTCTCTTTTTACAATTTTGATTTGGACTTACTTAAATTTGATAAGACTTCTTATAACTACAATAATCCCCAATTCTGTTTGATTATATTTAATGCCTCAACATTGTTCATGTAATGTGATCTACAGTACATAATGAGATTTGTTTTAAAATGAATAAATAAAAATTTAAATAAAAAAAGAAAAATATATATGAGTATTTTTTATAATAGTCCCCATCTTTTAGTATCATAGGATGTGGTTTAATTGAAGGGAAACAACAGTTAAAAGAAACAAAACTCATAAAAACAAATATTTATCATTTATTCTCATAAAATTCTTCCTCAAATATACAAAACATGATCATAAATGTCTAAATATAAAAAACCTCTCCATAGAGGGGATCCTTTTTTAATCATTTTTTTCATGGAATTAAATGCATTCCATGATCCATATGATGCCTATAAAAATCTATTGTGGTCAGTGCCTTTGTCCTTATATACTAAACATGATTTTGTGTTGACTCATACTCCTACATTATTATACCTTTCAAAACATTATCATTTGTAAAATTACACATTTTTATGATTTTTCATCTCAACTATTTATGATATTTCTATTGATATTAATAAAACCTGAGTTATCACACAATATTATCGTAGGATATTTCAAATGAACTCTATTATCTTCAGGTTATTTTCCTCCAATGGTAATTGATTAAATTCTGGAATAATTTCAATAAAATAATCCTTTGTAAATAAAAGTGAAATTTAATCCTTCTTATCATTCATAAAATATATAAAATAACCTCCAGGATTGATTTCACATCCTAATATCAACATTCATTCATTCACTCAAACTTACCATTCTAAATCTTAAAATTACATTAAAACTTTTATTAGCATATAATTATTTAGAAACCTAATATCCATTTTATTATATATTTAATGAAAAATCAAATTCACCAAAATCATATTGATTTCTCCGTGATTTCATTTTTTACATGTTGTATTGATATGTTGAAAATGTAGTATAATGGTATGTACATATCAAGTATATACAGCTTTTAATAATCAATTTATACTCCATTACATATACTCCATTACAATAATTATCCCTCTAATACTTCATTAAGATAAAATATATTTTAACATTGAAATATTAATATTCATTATAAATAACTTTCGTACCACTTTGAAACATTTATATTAAGAGACAAAAGTTCCATAATTTCATTCAATCACCTATAAACCAAGGAAAAACATTCACTCCCTGGACATGGATTTATAGAACAATCTCTACATATATTCAAAAAACAAAAAACAAAGTATTTAATCATAATATCCAGAAATGATATAAAATAAATAAAAAATGTATTAATATTATATTATTATTATCATACATTATATAGAGGTCACGATCAACTACACCCCTTTGGAGACCAATAATGATTATTTATTGATAAATCGTATAGTACTGTGATATTATGGAATAATTTATTCAATACAATGTCTTCATGAAATAGTACACATTTAATTCATCTTTATCACCAATAATGTAAATTTTTATACTGATTTATACATCCACTTAAATAATTCCATTTAGGAATGAATATTTGAAATTTGTTGGTTACATTAAGAATCCACCTTGAATAATCAATGATAAAAATAGAGGAAATTTTTCGAACACTGCTATAGTGGAAAATTAAACATCAATGTGAATATAATAAACATTAGAATACCCCATACACACCATATATTTTTTTGATTAAATTTATCATATTTAATTATATTATTATTTAACTCTATCATGGTTCTAATGAAATTATTACCCTTAAATCCATGAAAAAGTTCCCAATATATCTTATTTTACATTTTTGATGGTTATTCATTCAAGACATTAAATATATTAATCTTAATTGTTCAAACACTATTTCTAAAATAGTATGTTTTTAAATTATTGCATTGAAAAATTCATCATTATCCTTTCTAGTTTAGTATCTTCTAATCATGGTACATATTGAATAATATATATATATATATTATATAAAAAAATAAAAATTATTTCACCCTCATTAATTACTCTACTAATTAAATCCATTCACTCCACACTACATACGATTTATTGGAGACATGAATCAAAAAAAGTATGAAAATAAATACATTTTAGGGGATTAATGAATGAAATGTAATGTAAATTAATGTCATAGATAAATCATTACACATAAAAGAATAGAATGTTCATTATATCACGAAGCCTAAATCTAAATATTCCTATAATATTAAATTGTTAAATTAAAAATAATGACACAAAATATCTTCCCAAATGGGTCATAAAATATATTATAGAGATTATTCACTAGGCTTTCCTGAATCCTTACATTGTCTACATCCAAGGAAATGAAAACAAGTTATCTCTATATGATAATTCATTATAACATTCCTTAAATATCTCGATGGATACCCCATTAATATGACTAAATTTATGTGTTCCATTTATATAATTTATCCTAAAAAGTCATTTAATTTATTTCCCATGGGGAATAAATAAAATTTCAATGAAAAAATAATTATATTTATAACAGTTTAAAAACATTATCTTTTCGTCATTTTTAACCCTCACATATGAAAATGTGGGATTCAGAAAAATAATTAACTGATTAATTATGTATATATATATTATATATTTCAAAACATTTGTGGTTAAATACACTTTATTAATGAAATAAAATAAATGAGTCTTTTTAGGGGTAGAGGAGACACATTCCATGCCTCATAGGGCATATGAACATTAATGACCATATAATTATATATATATATACACATGAATGAAAATCTGGTTGTTTTTTAAAATATAAAATCATGAAATTCCTAAAAAAACAAATGAGTTTTGCATGATATTGAGAAAAAAATATATAATTTGATTATTGGAAGACAATGGTAGCTTATCATTAATTAATGATAGTGTTGAAATTAATAAAATAACTATGAATTTTAGAAAACCTAATTATTTAAAAATCAAAAGACATTATATAATTTATGTACTAGAATAAAAATATGGAAAAGAGGTATAAAACCCATATATTATGTTTCGCTTTCTAGGAATAGAGTGGTGATTTGTTGAGGCGTTATGGATTATAAAATGTGTATAATGATAGATGATGAGATGTTGGGGAATGTTAATGATAATTGAGTAAATGAAATGGGTTTGATATTTATATATTTACTGAAAAATGAGGATATTTTTTTAAATATATAATAAGGAATTATAAATTTGGAAAATACACTTTCCATGGGCCACTAATGTTTTTTAGAAAAAATTTATAAAATTTAGAACATTATTATTCTTATTTTATTTTTTAAATTGAATTCCTATTATATATAATTATTTGACAAAAACATAGTACATTATTCCAAAAAAATATTTTTAAATATTGATAATTTTTTTTGGAATTACTTTATTTTTATTAAAATAAATATAAATATTTATGAACCAAAATATAATTATTATTTAAACATATTATTTATTATGAAAATAATAATATATAATATCACATATTTATTACATACATATGTTGTCATATAATTTTCTAAAAATATATCAACATAGTCAATTCATAAGTAGATACGAAATTTTAATAGATGAATATTCAATACATAATATAACGATCCATGCCATTATTTTATAGGTATAGTTTATTGGAAACATATAAAAATAAAAAACTAGTTTATATGTGATATTTAAAGACCCGAAAATTCTGTGGAAATTTTTTTCTTAAATACACGGGAATTTTATTAGTCCACAGTTTCTGACGGTGCTTGATTCTGAGGCCCGGTGTGTTGGGAATAAATTTCTAATGTTTTGTTTGGGTACTTTCCATAAACCTATGAACAGGTTTTTATAACTTCTGAACCGGTTCTCGGAATCGAATTCCATGGGCACCGTTGAATTCGTAGCGTCAGTAATTTCTTAGTGAGACCTTCACTGTTGTTTCCTTTTATCGAGCATGGAAGATAGATTTTGAGGTTTTAGTTAAATTGAATAAAAATAAGTGTTAAACTTTATTTTTATTCTATAGTAGTTAAAACCTCCAAGAGGATGTTAGTGGCTGGGGTCACCACACTATAACCTCCCATGAAAGGTTATGGTGGTGGTTCCCACCAGCACATAACCCCCCATTGGAGGATTTTATTTTGTGGGGACCACATGAGTTTCTTAACTCTTCTAACTCCAAATTAATTTTGGAATACCTCTAACCCCCCCATTTATGTGGGTTAAACACTCCATCTTCCCCCACTAATTTATTGTGACGACGCACGTGATTTAAATTGGGTGTAGTTGGGTTATTAACACACCATTTTGAATTACTTTCCAACACATAAGATAATAGGAAGACTATTATTTTATTTGGGATTGGAATTTCTCTTCCTGTGAGATTGTGGTAAAATGCTCTCAACGGAGAACTGTTCTTCCAATGAAGAACACGAAGAATGTGAAGAACGCACCATCCACCGAAGATCATCGAGCACCATCTACTTCCTTTTTCGAACGTGGAAAGAAAGGAAAGCGTCACCCATGAAGAACGTTGACACCATCCTCGACTTCTTCTTTCCTGACATCAACGAAACGATGCCCATTTCTTGTGTCTCTGTCATCCTTTAACATGAACGTTAGGGGATTTATATTTGATTCTCATTTACATTCTTCGTCGTTCGATCTTGGTTTTTAATTTTACAATTGATATCACAATAACATTGAAGGCTCAGGCCGCAAGAACACGACCCAACCCTCTCCCTTTGTTATTTAATATTGTTGACGATGGAGGCGAAACAACAATGGTGGACGAATTCGGGCCAGCTGTGATGAAACCGGCGTCCCAAGGCTGTCGGGTCACCAGAAAGGTGCGACATCATCATGCCGCGCGAAGTAACCGAGGGCTACGGCCAGGCCGGGCCACGACAGAGGAACCATGGCGCTATCGTGCTCTGCCGGTGGATTGGAACTATGGCCAGGGCGGGCCGCAGCAGAGGGGTGTGGCACCATCGCGCTACGCTGGTGATGCGGAACCACGGTCAGGGCAGGGCGCGGTGGAGGGGCACGGCGCTGTCGCACCACGCCAGTGGTGCGGGAACCGGCTGGCCGCTCGGCCAGCCGGACAAGGCGGGAGCCCTCGGGTTCCCCAGGGGAAAACTGAACCGGTGCCTAATGCCAGTTTTGAATGGGAAATAGGGGGCGTGGCACCCCCCTTCCCATGCGTGGCGAGCTGGGCCTCCCGTCCGGCTGGCCCGGTCGCACGGCCAGCAATCCAGGCCAAACCCCATAGTCGCCCAGCCCTACCACGCCCACAAGCCATGCTAGTCCCACGGGATAGGCCACCCCCTTCGGGTCGGCTCAGATTCACAGACCGGGTCGGGTCGGTCCGAGTGGGTCGGCCCAGACCCGAACCCGTCAGACCTGTTTACACCTTTTCTCCCTTATCTTGGGCTATGAGAGTACGTTTGATGAATTACCAGTAGCACCGATATTCTTGGAAAAAATCCACCCCCTTCGATAATACCCCCTGGTATTTTGGGGTATAGTTGAGATACAGTCGGGTTGGTTCATTTACGAAACCAATCGGGTCGTTGGGACTGAAAAGCTAATAACTCACAGACCGAGCGTCTAATTGACATTCCGTAAGATGCGTTGAGATTCCCATGACATGGAGGTACTTTTAGATACTTCCACATGAGTCATAGTGAAACTTTTAGTATCGACCCAAAGCTCATGGAGAGGATCCTCCTAGAGACGACCAGACAGAGTGCATTGACCTAGTAGCTGACATAACTGACGACTGCTTGACTGATTTGACTCGGAGTGAATTGACTGTCCTAGTGGGGAGCAGCCGGTATTTAGCGGAAGACCCATGGCAGACGGATTGCCTGGTAGTTGGCAGCATACCCACGGTACTCGACAAGAGGAGTACCTCTGTCGGCTACTAGGGAGAGCACCCGATATTTGGCGGCAAACCCACAGCGGAAGAAGTTCCTTGTAGTTGATAGAAGATCTGCGGTACTCAATAGGAGGAGTACCTCAACTGTCCAAGGTTAGTGAGAAGTGCCTCAGTGTCATGATAGGCCAACTGTAATCGACAGTGGATGAGTTCTCCAGTAGTCGTGGTTCGATAATAAAAATCCTGGTTTGATATGAGTCAATGACCTTTTTATTTTCCTCATGATTGAGATGAGTTTCAAGATAACATAAGTATATGTATGGGAATATACCTAAGTAATGGATATCTATTGATTTCATACATTGTGGTTTATCCTTGTTGGATTTTGTGAGACCATGAGGGTCGTAGGGTCCCTACTAAGTATCGTTGTACTCAACCCTACATGGGCTATGTTCGCACCTCATTGAGTTGGACGCACACAACGGACAGTGCAAACAGAGGCCGAGAGCACCAGGACTGGATGGTACCCAGAGGTGCACCTTTCGACGTATCGGTACACGGTGGAGTTTTATGGACGTGGAGTGTTGTGGAGGCCTTTTATACCTACACTTTAGGTAGACACCCTGGAAGAGGATCTATGAGTTGCTTTCACCTTTCAACTATTTGTCCCTTTTCAGTTTACTTCTTTTAGTTGTATTTATACTTTTCAATTGGTCTTGTATTCTGGCCCCCCATTACTTTCATTACACTTATTTTACATCTTTTACTAAGTGTTTTCTTCCTCTTCTACTCTGGTTGTTGTTTTTACGATGTATAAAGGCAATTCCTTCCTCGTTTTAGGAAATTACGCCTTTGGTGCTAGTCTCCAGGCCCTGGCCTATGGAAGGTGGGCTTGGGGTAGTCACGATATGGGCCCTAGGGGGATGGGTCGTGACAAATTGGTATCATAGGAGATGGGTCTACTGTATAACATAGGAATCTGATATTTCTTTTCTATAAAGCAATATTGTTATGGGTACTGAGTGTGGTTTTCAGTTTAGGGAGTGAAGTGTTGGTGCGGTGGCCGATGTATCCGTACACCAGGACCCTATCTACTAATTTCTGACTTAGTACATGAAAACACAGATTGCGTGTGTTTTTTAAAAAGTTTTCTTTATGTCATCTCAAATAATTTAATCTCACCAGTTATAGTCTTTTTACATTGTCACATCTGTTCTTTCAAGATGGCTCCCCGCAGATGACCAGTTTGAGCCCCGAGAGTTGTACATACTGACAGCCCGCTGAGGGATGATTCCTCGGTATAGGGCCCTCTTCCAGTTTAGGCACCAGTAGAAGCACCTGTGGTACTACTTTCCATTGGGCCACCGATGCCACTATCCCTAGCAGTAGAGAGTGCACATCTCTTGAGTGCACTGCATGAGTTCCAGCACCAGAGTCCACCCATGTTCAGTGGATAGAAAAACCCATAGGCGGTTGAGGATTGGATGGAGGCTGTGGTGAGAGTCTTCGGGCTAGTAGGGACACCAGTGGACTTCCTGGTGATCCATGATGCTAGCATCCTGCAGGTAGTAGTAGGTTGATGGTGGAGCATGATGCTTCAGGTCCACGACGGGGCGACATTACTCTGGATAGATTTCGAGAGCCTATTCTGGGTGGAGTTTGTTCCAGCCACCCTTTGAGTGGTGCAGATACAGGAGATACTTCATCTACATTAGGGCAGAAAGACATTAGTGTAGTACTCAGTGAGGTTCAATGACCTCTCATGCTACACTACAGATATGGTACATGACCCATTTTTTAGAGCCCGGACTTTCGAACAGGGGCTCAGGAGAGAGATCAGAGCCTCAATTATCTCCCTCACCATTTTGACATAGGTTGGAGTTTTAGAGATATCCCTCCAAGTATAGAGTTTCCTTGCTGAGTTGTCACCAGCAGCGAGACCTGCTACTAGTCAACATGTAGCTGAGTCTTTTGCTGCTAGCCGTAGACAGATGACACAGAGGTCCAAGAGGACGTGACCCATAGGTGGTCGACTACATGACCTAGGATCGGTTGTGTGGGGCACCCAGAGTGGAGACATAGCCAGTCATGCCAGGAGGGGATAGTGTTACTCTTGCGGTGGGTTTGGTCACAGGGCTCGTGACTATCCGACCAGACACTTTGATGATCAGTAGAGAGTTGAGGGACTACCCAAGCAGGGGAAGAAGTTCGATCAAGGTAGTCTTTAGGGCGGAGGCGGACGTGGCAGAGGAGCTGGTTGCGCAGCTGGTAGTGGAAGACGCATCAAGGTACTACCGCCACCACTACAAGGAGGTCCACCCTGACCACAAGGAGCAGTTGGACAGGGAAGAGCACAGCTTCAGGCAGCTCAGGCCTATGATCACGGTGCTCCGGAGATGATTCGACTTATGATCTATGTCTATTACACCTTATCTACAGTTCTTATATTCACAGGTTCCAGTTACTCTTGCATTACCACTGCCCTCATTCGGAGCTTGGATATTCCGATGGAGCCATTGGCTCAATCCTTACGGCTAAAGACTGCTACAAGAGCAGACTCGATGATTACGCACTGGTGTCAGCAGTGTGAGATTACTCTAGGAGGCAATAGCTTTGGCTGGGATCTACTCTTAACGAATTTGAGGCCATACAACGTCATCTTGGGTATGGGCTGGTTATCTATAGTCCACGCTCAGATCAACTATATTAGAAGAAAAATTGCGATGTGTCCACACGGATGGGAGCAGGTTCACCTTCACCAACAAGAAGGGAACCTTTGCAGCGTAGGAAGGACTTAGTTGGAGGAGGGTGTAGACAATCACTCACCAATTAGATTTCCTTAACCTCAGAGTAGTAGATTTGTAGATTCCAACTGATCTTGTAGTGGTGGACTAGTACGTGATTATTGTACCTAACGATGTTCCAGGACTACCTCATTGAATAGAGGTGGACTTATACATTGACCTATACACCAGGATGGAACCGATATCTACTCCATCATATTGGATTGCTCCCACTGAGATTTGCGAGCTGAGGGTATAGATGGAGGACTTACAAGTAAAGGGATTCATCCGGCGCAGTGTTTCTTCCTGGGTAGCCCTGATTCTGTTCTCCAAGAAGGCGGACGGGAGGTTGAGGCTCTATGTCGAATACTATCTCCTGAACCAAGTGACCATGAATAATAAGTTCCCACTTCTGGGGATTGAAGACCTATTTGATCAGCTCAAGTGATCATGATGGTTCTCGAAGATAGAACTCAGATAAAGCTATCATCAGTTTAGAGTTCAAGACAAGGTTGTGCAGAAGATGACCATGAGGTGTCAGTATGTCCACAATGAATTCCTGGAAATTCCCTTCACTGTAACCAATGCTCCAGAAGTATTCATGTGTCTCGTGAACAGGATCTCCCATCCTTACCTTAATCGATTTGTCATAGTCTTCATCTAAGACATTTTGATCTACTTAACTACTGAGGAGGAGCATCCCTACCATTTGTGGGTAGTACTGGACACACTATGAGATTTCTATCTTTATGGTAAGCTCTCGAAGTGCACGTTTTGGATTCGAGAGGTTCACTTCTTGGGACATGTCATCTCATGGGGATAGAGATGCAGTGGATCCAGCAACGATCGAGGAAGTGATTTATTGGGAGCCACCTAGGAGTGTGTTGGAGGTACGGAGTTTCTTGGGTTTGGCTGTCTATTACCGGAGACTTCTTCCAGATTTCTCTAGAGTTGTAGCCCTGATATCAGCCTTGACTAAGAAGGGGCAACCATTTGTTTGGTCGTAAAGATGACAAAAAAATTGTTCAGGAGCTGAGGTAGAGGCTGCCAAGTGCCCCCATTTGAGTCCTCCAGAGTAAGTCATAGGTTACATAGTCTACTGCAATTCATCAGGGACCGAACTCGGGTGTGTCCTGATGCAGGAGGGAGCAGTGATCACGTATGGTTCTCTGTAGCTGAGACATCACCAGTAGAACAACGCTACCCATGACCTGCTGTTAGCTGCAGTGGTCTTCTCCTTGAAGATGTGGTGGCACTATCTGATGAGCGAGTATATTACTGTGTACTCTGATCAGAATAGTCTTAGGAATATATTCTCTCAGAAGGATATGAACCGGAGATAGTGGCATCAGCTTGAGCTCCTCCGGGACTATGACTTCGAGATATTCTATACTCATAAGAAAGGGAACTTTGTTGCGGATGCTCTCAGCAAGAGATTTGTTATTCATTTGCTAGGAGAGGTGACATAGAAGCTGGCTGCTTTACATATATCCTTTGTGAATATGGATGGAGCAGCCTATCTTCAATATCTTACCGTCACACCCCCACTTCTACAGTGGTTTAGGGAGGCACAACATGGGGATGCTTACTGCGAGATGCGACGTGCTCAGATAACCAAAGGGAAGGAACATGATGGATTTTCTGATGGTGGGGAGCATGTAATCTTCTTCAAGGGACTTAACATGGTACCAGTTGTAGTTAAGAAGGATTTTTTGAGGGAGTTCCACACTTCCCCTCTAGCTGTACATCCAGGAGTGTCGAAGATGTACCAGGACCTTCGATGATAGCACTGGTTGCCAGGTATGAAGAAGGTAGTAGTGGAGTTTGTCTCATGGTTCCTCACTTGTCAGCAAGTAAAGGCATAAAACCAGGTACCAGTAGTCTTGGATCATCCCTTAGAGGACTGAGAGTGGAAGTGGGATGGGATATCCAGGGACTTTTTGATAGGTCTTCCAGGTACATCCCAGAGTCATGAATCAATTTGGGTGATTATTGAAAGACTCAACAAGTCAGACCACATCCTACCGATCAGAGAGCAGGGCTTTGTAGAGAGCATGTGACTCCTCTACGTGCAGGAGATTGTGCGATTACATGGAGTACCATATTCTATTGTCACTGACTGTGACACATTATTTACTTCTCAGCTATGGAAGGGGTTGCAGGAAGCTTTTGGGACACAACTTCGGTTGAGCACCGTCTTCCATCCTCAGACGGATGGTCAGAGCAAGAGGACCATATAGACACTTGAGGACATGCTACGTGCATGAGTCCTTGTCTTCAGTCGCAACGATGAGGCTCACTTACCTTTGGTGGAGTTTTCCTACAACAACAGATATCACTCCACCATCGGTATGGAACCATTTGAGGCCTTGTATGTCCGACCTTGGAGATTGCCACTTTCCTAGACATACCCATGGGAGTCCACACTAGTGGGACCAGAGATGGTACAAGATACCAGAAGGAAGGTTCAGATCATCCATGATTAGATGAAGACTACACAGATTAAGAATAAGTCATATGATGACAGGAGACAAAGTCCTCTTGAGTTCAAGGATGGAAACCACGTCTTCCTACGGGTCTCACCTCGACGAGGCCCAAGAATATTTGGCCGAGGAAGCAAGCTATACCTGAGGTTCATCGGACCATTCTTGGTCCTTATTAGATTAGGTGAGGTGTATTACCGCTTGGATCTTCCACCGCAGTTGCACCGGGTGCACGATGACTTCCACGTACCTCAGTTGACGAGATACGTGCACGACCCATCCCACATAATCTACCATAGGGATCTGGACATCGATGACGAGGCGATGTTCACTACGGATCCAGTAGAGATTGAGGACCTACATGAGCAGGTCCTACATGGATGGTCGATTCCTATGATGCTTGTTCTCTGGAAGCAGGGGAACCTCTAGGAGAGCACAAGATAGCGGGAGGCTCATATACGTGCTCAGTACCCGCATTTGTTCCCTTAGTTTGAGTTGTAGCTTATGGGGATGTAAATCCCTGAAGTAGGGAGAATATAAAGAACTAGAAATTCCGTGGAAATTTTTTTCTTAAATACACGGGAATTTTACGAGTCCGTAGTTTCTGACAGTGCTTGATTCTGATGTCCGGTGTTTCCGGAATCAATTTCTAAATTTTGTTCGGGTACATTCAGCAAACATACAAGCGAGTTTCTATAATTTCTGAACCGGGGCTCAGAATCGAATTCCGAGGGCACCGTTGAATTTGAAGTGTTAGTAATTACATAGTGAGACCTTCACCACAGTTGTGTTTAATCGAGAGTGGAAGATAGTTTTTGAGGTTTTAGTTAAATTGAATAAAAATATGTGTTAAACTTTATTTTTATACTATGGCGGTTAAAACCTCTAAGAGGAGGTTTGTGGTGGGGGGCACCACACCATAACCTCCCATGAGAGCTTATGGTGGTGGGACCACCCACACATAACCTCCCATGAGAGGATTTTATTTAGTGGGGCCCACACTATTTTCTTTAACTCTTCTAACTCCCCATTAATATTGGAAAACCTCTAACCCCCCATTTATGTGGGTTAAACTCTCCATATTCCACCACTAATTTATTGTTCCAACACATGTGATTTAAATTGGGTGGGTCCAGGTTATTAATTCACCCTTTTGAATTATGTGCCATCATATAAGATAATAGGGAGACTATTACTTTATTTGGGGTTTGCATTTCTCTTCCTCTGAGATTGTTGGAAAAATCTCTCAACGGAGAACCGTTCTTCCATCGAAGAACACAAAGAATGCGAATAATGATCCTTCCATTGATGATCGATGAGAACCATATACTTATTTATTTGACCAGGGAATGGATGGGAAGCTTCACCCACGAAGAACGCTGATGCCATCCTCAGCTTATTATTTCCCGATATCAATGAAATGACACACATTTCCCACATCTCTGTCATCCTTTAACAATCAAGGTAGGGGATTTATGTTTGATTATCATTTACATTATTCATGGTTCAATCTTGGTTTTTCATTTTCCAATTGATATCACAATAACATGTAAGGCTTGGTCAGTAAGAACATGGCCCGACTCTCTCCCTTTGTTATTTATGTTTGTTAACAACGGAGGCAGAACAACAACAGAGGCCAGCGTTGGGACGACCGCAAAGAAACTAGTGGCACAAGGCCACCAGGTCAGCAGAAAGGTGCGACATCATCATGCCACGTGGAGAAACCAAGGGTCATGGCTAGGCCAGGCCGTGGCGGAGGAAGCACGACACCGTCGTGCCGTGCTGGTGAACAGGAACCACAGTCAGGGTGGGCCGCGATAGAGGGGCGCGACACCGTCGCGCCACACTGGTGACGCGGAACCACGGAAAGGGTGGGCCGCGGGGGTGGGGCGTGATGCCGCCGCGCTGCACCGGTGGTGTGGAAATTGGTTGGCTGCTCGGCAAACTGGTCAAGGTGGGACCCCTCGAGTCCCACTAGGGAAAACCAAACCGGTTCCTAGCGCCGGTTCCGAACAGAAATTGTGTGGGCGCGGCACCGCCCATTCCAACACATGGCTAGACAAGACATTCGGCCTGCCGGACGGGCCCCAAGGCTAGCCCGTTGGGCCAAGCGGCCGGCTGGCCAGGTCATGACTAGCCAACTAGGCCACTCGACTAGCCGTCCGGGCCCCGAGGCCGGCCCACCGGGCTGTGCCTTCAGGCTGAGATACATTCACGGGTCGGGCCGCCCCCTTTGGGCCAGGCCGCCCTTTGGGACATGCAGCCTTTGGGCTGGGTCATATTCATGGAGTGGGTTGGGTCGGTCCAATTGGTCCTGCCCAGAACCGAACCCGTCAGACCCGTTTACACCTTTTCGCCCATATCCTGGGCTACGGGCATCTGTTTGACGAACCGTCAACGACGCCGATATTCTTGGAACAAATCCGTCCCATTTGAATATTGCCCAAGGGTGTTTGGGTTATAGTTGAGATACAGTAAGGTTGGTTCATACAAGAAACCAACCTGGCCCTAGGACTAAGAGGATAATAACTCAAAGATCGGGTTTCCGATTGACGTTCCATCTGATGCGTTGTGACCCAAATGATGTGGTGGTCCTTTGAGATAATTCCACATGAGACTTTATGACACTTGGAGTATTGAATAGTAGCTCCTGGAGCGGATCCTCTCGGAGATGAGAAGACAGAGTGCAGAGTCCTATTAGCCAATAGACCTGTGACTGCTTGACCAATTCGACTCGGAATGATTCGACTAGCCCACTGGGGAGAGACTATTATTTGGTAGTAGACCCATGGCAGATGGATTGCATGGTAGTTGGCAGTAGACCTGCGGTACTATACAAGAGGAGTACCTCTGTAGGCTATTATGGGGAGCACCCAGTTTTTGGCGGCACACCCACAGCGGACGTTACGCCTAGTAGTTGGCAGCAGACCCGTGGTACATGGAAAGAAGAGTGCTTCAGCAGTCCATGGTTTGTGAGAAGCGCCTCGGTGTCACGACATGCCCACTATACTTGACAGAGGATGAGTTATTCACCAACTGTTGTTTCGATAATGAAAATCATGGTTTGATCTGAGTCAATGACCTTTGTTTTTTACTCATGATTGAGATGGGTTACTTGATAACATAGATATATGTTTGGGAATACACCTAAGTAATGTTTATCCGTTGATTTCATACTTTGTGGTTTATCCTTGTTAGATTTTGTGAGACCCTGAGGGTCTCCAGGTCCCTACTGAGTATCGTTATACTCACCCCTACACGGGGTATGCCCACACCTCATTGTGTTGGATGCAGACGACGAACATCACTGACGGATTCCGAGAGAGTCAGGACTAGATGGAACCTAGAGGTGGACCTTTCGACGTATCGGTACATGGTGTAGTTTGACATACGTGGAGTGATGTAGAGGCCATCTATAACTACCCTTCAGGTAGAAACCCCGGAGGATGATCTAGGAGCTGCTTTCACAGTTCATCTATTTGTCCCTTTTCAGTTGTACTCTCATCAATTGTATTTGTACTTTACAGTTGGGATTGTATTCTGGCCCCCATTACATTTAGTACAATTTTTATATAGCTTTTACTTAGTGCTTGTATCCACATATTCTTTGGTTTTTTTGTTTATGATTTATGAAGGAAATGCCTTCCCAATTTTAGGGAATTATGCCTTTGGTGTGAGTCGACAGCCCCTGGCCTATGGAAGGCGGGCTTGGGATAGTCACGATACTGGCCCCGGGGGATGGGTCGTGACATGATATACTCTATATTACACAATATTATATATTACTATCTCTCTTTTTGAAATATTCAAGAGTATTACCTTTTATCATAACCTATGGAAAGGAAACATAATAAAGTGTTAGAATATATCTTTAGTGAAGGTAAAATAAGTTACATTTAAATGATTCATTGAAAAGAACACAAACATATTGGTATAATAAAATCATAATAGAATATGAAAACCATACCATTAATATCATATAACATAATATTGAGTCCTGGAATAATTTCTATATTTTTACAAGACATTAATAAATAAGAATTCAAGGAACATGATATATGAGAGAGTAACATTATTATAGTCCATATGTTTGTGGCATGCACATAAGAATAAGAAATAATTTACATAGTATTCAAGGATAATTTAAATGACTATTATACTGTAATGGTTTCACTCCCAAATATGTCTTAATATTCAAGGGTCACCACAAAGATTATCATGATAGAAAAATTCCATTAATAAACTACTATCACTCCCCATTCCATTCCTATTTTTCTCATGAGATATAAATCCATAATCAATCCATTTGATGGGGATAGATACCCCACCAATAAATTGTTATAATGTGGTCATAGTTCTTGGTTATGACATAACAACTTTCCATTTTTGTTACATAAAAACTATCTTTGGTAATAATGTATGTACATCTATATAATTAAATGCATACAGATGTGTTTGAAAATATAATAATAAAAATATATCAAATTAGATCCCATGATGATAAATTTTTATTGTAATTATTTCATCATATAATAACTTATGAAAAATAATTGGGTCTCATAATGACTGCATTAATGAATTAGACTACAATACATGGGAATGGATCATGTTTTATATCAATCTTATCTTCATAAACATAAAACAATACCATAATGAATAAGGATCATGTTAATGGATCATAAAAATTGTAAACCACATGTAACATTGATGAAATTTATCATAGAAAAATAATTGATGATGGATCACATGGAACATTTATTTCTTGAATAACATTACGACATTAAAATAACATTCTTAAAATGTTAATATTTACTATTTTTAATGAATAAAGATTATTTTAAAGTAAATTTTAAACAATATAATGAAGGATTAAATTTATTTATTGATCATGATAGTAGAGAATTTCATATCGCTTGTATAGGTAGAAATAAAACATTTATGTCATAATTTTCTAGAAAATACAAAAAATACCACTTTTAAAAATGAAACGATTATTCTTTATTAAACCATTTTGTAAAATTTTAAAAAATGAGAAAAAATAATTCTAAAAAATTAATATTATGATTCCATAATTATTCGTTAATTTTTTAATAGATAAAAATGATATAGAAAAAAGGATTTTTGATAGATTAGAAAAATAAATTTGATTTTCCATATAATTATATTTTATTTGTCATGAGTACTTGAGGTGAGAAAAATAAAATTAATAAAATATATTTACATGAAATATAAAGTGTAGAAGAATATTTCTATGTTTCATGAGAGGTAGTAAGTAATATTTCATCTTAAAAACATGTCCATAAACAATCACTATAAATAATGATAATTAATGATAAAACCCTTATGTATTTTGTAACATTTACATCACAATTTTGATTAAATAATGAACTATAATTTGATATTTTTATACAATAAATTTCTAAAAAATAGTGATAAAATACATTAATGGGTAGTATATAATCCATAAAAATGAAAAACATGGTCTATAGGTAATTATGTCGATAGAAATAAATGTTAGAAAAAAATACATTATCATAGGTCTGACATTCATTATATGTGTTGGAACCCTCTCTTGATAGAAATAACATCCTTATATATCGTCATAAGAGATCTATGGGTACTATATTTTGAACACCAAAACCTTTAAAATTTTGGTTTTTGTTTGTATAAGAAAACATTGAATTCTTTGTTCAAGATATAAGGATAAATGTAAGGTGATAAAGAGAATGACGTGGTTCCATCTTATAATTGTGGGTCTGATAACTCTTAGAATTTAAAAAAATATTTATATAATATAAATTTAACTAGACGTATAAATAAAAAAAATTGATAATACTAGAAGATAAGATGATGATTTTTGAAATCCAGTCATCTTATTAAATATTTACATGTTTGGATCAGATTTCTAAAATTATTATTTTTCCAACACTTCATTATCTGTTTGGAAAATTAATATAGAATTTATGTTTTCTAAAATTTCGGGAATAATAATGTAACTATAAAATTTTATAATACATCAAAATGGATGTTTTATGGTATTTAATTCCATATAATTTCAATTTTAGGGAATATATGAATTTTAATAAAAAATATAGCTTTTAATAAAATATTATTAATCATAAAAAATTGCAAATGTAATTTTGTACACTATTTATAAAATTAGACTTTAAATACCTTGACAAAAAATGGTAAATTGAATATAATGCTTCTAAAACTCCATTTAATGTCATATAAAACATTAAAAGTTCATGGAATTAAAAAATAATTAATATTATTTCACATTATTATTAAAAACATTTATTTAAATTTTATATTATTTCAATAAATATTATGTCAGCGTTGCACAATAATTTTGGGAAATTATAAAATTTATAAATATTATAGACAAACATCTATAATGTAAATAATTTCAATAATCTGTAGAAATAGACTTATATTTATTCATAACATTAATTTTCACTATGTGGTCACATAATAGATATCTATAACCGAGAGGGTGAGATTTTGTTACCTTCATTAATATAAACAGTGTATAAGTGATTTTCATGTAAATGATTCCATTAAGAAGTTGAATTTTGATATGATGATACAAATTTTAGAATTCCCTTCATCTAATAGGTTTTTTATGTTAAAATATGATTTTATCACATTGTTTCATCTAAGATTAACCATATTCAAGCTTTACCGAGGTAATATATTTTATCATAGGTACAATTCATATTGACCAAAAATAACAGTGTACTTGTTAAAAAATTTGAAAAACATAAATATATAAATGAAATAAATTTTTTCTAATTCAAACATATATGTCTCATAATTTAAATAGAATATATGTGGGAAAATGATATGAAAACATGGTTTTAGATGAAGAAAAAATGTCTTTTAAGCATAAACCTGTATTTATTGATATCTCATTCCTAGAAAATTATTAATTAACTGATGAATTTTTTATTGAATATATTATATATATAAATTTCATTATAAAAATTCATCAATAGTTCTACATTTAATTTGTTGTGTTAAAAAGATATTTTACTCATAAAACAAGTTTTAATTAAAAATTTCATTTTACCTAAAAAAATACTTTATGTGAAATTATAAAATAAAATTGATCAAAATAGAAAAATTATACTTTATAAAACATATGAAAATTATTTTTACATTTAATTTCTATAAAAATAATCACTCTACATAAATATTTTTACCTAAATCGGCACTTTTTACTATTCACTAGAAAATCCATCATTTTTGAAAATTATCAAAAATTAATCCTAAGATAATATAAATATAATTATTAATAAATGATTCTAACATAATAACATAAAAGTATCAAATTTATGAAAAATAATCTTAATAATTTCTCCCAAATGACAATAAAAGTAATTTTGATGAAAACGTAATTTTGAAGAAAAAAATCACTATATTAAAAATTGATAGATAATTTATTAAGAATTTATAAATAAATATATAGTGATAATAAAATTCAGTTATATTTCATAATATAATTTCTATTAATAATAGTGAACAATTTTATATCTAGGTTATAACCATATTTTAAAAGTATATTTTGGTTAATTTTAAAAAGTATTAATTGTAACACAAAATATCGATGCAGTTATATTATTTAAAGAAAAATATATTCAAAATCATTTTGAGAGTAAAATAACCCCCCCCCCCCTCCCAAATTAATTTATTGCATCCATTAAATTTAAACCTATACACAGTAATCAAATGTTTGATATTTTATAATTCCATTATTCAAAACCGACATCATAATGATGATTAATAAAACATACCATTTAGAATAGATAAATGGTAGGATGATTGGCACAAAAAACTATTCTTCTAAATTTTATTAGACAATTGTGAAATGAAAATATGTATATGTAAGTGAAACCTAACTCCTTGGTACTGACATATTTTAATAGATAAAATTTCCAGGGGGATGTTACCAACTAAAAAAACATGAATTAGATAAGCATTACAAGATCATCAATTCATCCTAATTAATGGTAATATAAAATCATTTTTGTCTTCAGATCATGTTCCTAGAGTTGAGGTATTACATTACCATATTTATTAGTATATAATTGAAATATACTTACATTTCTAGTATAATTTCATCTATTAATAAATTAAACCTAAGAGATAATATGATTTTATAAAAAATGAGTATTTGAGATGAATTTTGTAATCCTGAAGAACTAAAATAAAATTATAAGGAATCAAAAAATTATATAAATATATACATCCAATATTTAGGCATTAAATAATACTATAAATGTGTAGTACAACATAATTATCAAATTAATAAAAAATTCATTAAATGAAATATAGTACTAATCTCCAAAACCATAATTTCCTCAACAAAAAAAATATTAAATAATGTTTAAATATCAAAGGATATATTAAATTATTCATCTTTCAACATTTAAAAAACTTAATTTCATTCTTCCGAAATAATATTTCATGTTAAAAAACATGATAATCAGAAATATTCATATGATAAACCCCAATGAAACAAATCCAAAATATCATTACAAACAATGATAAATTACTCTATAATATTGTATTGTATTGAGGGTCAATAAAATATCATTAAAAAGTTTTAGATGACATCCGATAAGTTAATCCTTATCATTTCTCCAAATATGTCTTAAATTTTCACCAGGTTAATGAATATCTCTTCATCCATCATGATTATATATATCTGACTATCCAATAGTCCATGAGTAACATACTATGGAATCATATATCAAACCCATGGGTTATTTAAACTGTAATATATTATCAAAATCCATTCATATAACAATGGTATCCTCTAATAAATATATAATTACTTCCAAAAAAATATTAAAATTATTATTTAATATTTTCATAACTCGTGATTATTTTCGATAAATCTATAAATGTTATAATAATCATCAATGATGGCCTAAAATTAATTTAGTAAAATAATAATAAATTTTTTGTGATACCAATAATATTAATGGAAGTCATCTATGTTTCCAATCTAAACAATAATATGTCAAAATAATAATAATACCAAGGATTATATTTTATCTTAAGCATGTTTTGTCCAAGAATTGTATGTTCGCACTAAATATATTTTCTTGGTTGTTAGTGCATTTTAAAATATGTTTTCAATTTATTTATTAAAAATTACTATAAAATAATAAATAGATTGTTCATGATTTTTATAAACAAAATATCATTAGTATGACACATATATAATGTAATTCAATAATCATAATAGATAAAAGCATCAATAATTCCACTTAAATCATAAACAATTGACTAGTTTATATCATATTATCCCCCAATACATCTTTCCTATAATATAATATATGAATCTAGTCCTAAGATGCATCAAACTCAATTTAATCATTATTTTATAATAGAAAAAATACAATTAAAATAACCAATAACTTTCAGAAATCATTCATAATCTCTTCATTTACATAGAAAACTATATTACTCATAAAACCATGTTAATTATATTTTCAATAATACCTCATAGGACAACAATATTATCAATACCCATGAATTCTACATTTAAAATATCCATACATCAATGATATATTAGGGAGACCTTTATTCTCGTCCATTATGTTAACTGAATATTTGTATTTCCTTGAAATTAATTACATTTTGTCCTTTTCAACAGTAAAAACATATTCTAATTCATCTAATATATTAATTTTAGATATTGTATCTACAATATTAAAATGTTCAAAACAATTTATTCATTACACAATGTTTTTATGAAACTCCTTTATTCTTAGATTAAGAGTTTTATAAAACTAAACATAGCTCGGATTGTTAATCATATATCAAGATGATTAGTATGCCTTAATAAGATGGTTTACCATTCCATATCATATTTAAATTTATTGATAATTTTTACAATAATTCCATTGAATGTCACATTTAACATTAACATGATTTCGTTGATTTCTACACATTTACTAAAACAAAAAAAATTAGTTTTACCAATAAAAATCAAATTGTGACACCAAATAATTATGAAAAACAATTTAAATGATGTCAAAATATAGAACCCTCTTCAATGAAACCATAGGATTACCCAGGTCATTAATGATCATTAACAAAAAAATTGGATTCTATTTAGTACGTAGACATATTTCTTGGGTTCTCACTAATATTTAATCTTTCTAGATTCCTTCAGTTATCTACACCTTGATCTGATACAAATTATAGTGATCATATCATTTCATATATAGATATAACATCATATTTTATTAATATTAAAAACATAAGATAACGAACCATTAAATAATCATATATTTCAATATCATTATATATATATATAAAATATTTTAACAAACGATCAACATCATCTCACACAATGATCTTCATAGAAATATACTTATTTGATATGTCATACATAATAACTTTCTTCAAAAACTATAGAATGTAAATATAAGAAATCATGATCTAATATGATCTTTAAAGGTAAATAAGGGATATAAAAATGATCGCATGATCACAACATGAACATAAGGGTATGAGAACATTATAATAAAAATTGAAAATAATAACATATATATATTAGATCATAATATTGAGTCATAGAATAAATATTGGAAATTCATAAGTCAATAATCATAGGGGAATCATATAACATGATCTAAGATACATTAACATTGGTATAAGTCATATGTTTTTTGATTATATATAAGACTCTAAATTCATTTCATTAGTAGTTAATGTTCCTTTCGAAAACTATCCTAGTGGAATGTGATCACCTTGAAAACTATCATTATATTTATGGTTCAATATCAAGACTATCATATTTATTGATTTCCATACTAAATTGGGTTAATTACCCTAATATTTTACTATTTCTCTTATGAGGTATTAATCATTACCCAATGCATCAGAGTAACATAGAGCTCTAATCCATCAATGGCTATAACATGACCACCATCCATCATTATAATGTTACCACAATCCCAGGTTATAGAGTAAGTTCAATTGTTTTATAAAATATAATAACCATCACAAAATGAATCCCATTCATATTTCTAATAAATTATCATAAAACATTCATCAAATAAGAATATATAAAATTAAATTGGTTTCATGAACATTTTATCACATCATAACCAATGAAAAGAAAATACGATTTAAAAATATTTCATCATCTCGTCGATGTATAACCCATTGTAATGGAATTTGTTTTTCTAAAAATCATATTATAAAAAAAATTAACAATAAAAATAAACGAATAAAGATGATATAAATGGATCATAAAAATTGAAAAGTTTATTTAACATCTAAAAATTTTAAAATAGTTGGAAAATAATTTTTAAAGATCACATGGATCATTTTTTGATAGAATATACTTTTCAAATTTAAATAACCTTTTTAATGAATCAATATTTCCGAATTAATAATGAAAAAATTTTCTTTGAAAATACAGTTGGAAAAATATATTCGAATAATAAAATCACAGGGTTATCATGATCACTATAAATTAGTTTCTTGTTTTATATTTATTTTGAAACATTCAAATCACACATTTATATAATAAGTTAAAAAATAAATCCTTAAAAAATGACAATAATATTCCATTTTTAATGTCTTCTTTAATTTAGTAATGCATAAATGTAACACTATATAATAATATTATAAATTTAAAACACAACAATCAATTTTTTTTAGAAAGAATTGATATGGATGAAAATGTATTTTCTATAGAGGAGATAAATAACAGAGATTTTCCATTAAAACATATTTCTATTCTCCATAGTAACTAAGCTGAATAGAATGAAAGGAAATCATGTATTTTTTGAAAATATTAAAATTATATGAAACTTCATCAGCTAATTTAGAGTTAAATAATAAAATTTATCATTATAAATTAACCATAATCCATCCTGATAAGTAACTATATTTTAATATAAAACACATATGGAATTGTTAACATTTAGATCATAATTCCCATGTTTGAACAAATCCTATATTGATATGTATATCCCATAATTTTCCTGAATAAAACCCTAAAATAAAATAGTTGGTAGTATATATTCCATTAATAACATACATGTTGGGCATAAGGAGTCTTCCACATATAAATTAATGTAAGATTAATATCATTGATGTTAGTTTTGACTTCCATTGCATGCATTGGAACCCCCTATTACTTGATGTAAATCCAATATATATACTATAAATTGCTCTAGGGATGGTGTTTTCAGATTAAAATATACTAATATTTTTTCTAGGGAAGAATATAAGAGATTATTGTAGAGGTTTTTCATCATATAATCCACAATGTGGTGTGAGTAATAGAAGGGAGTAGTACGCTTTTATAATTTAGGACAGATAAAATATTGGAATCATGAAAAATATTAAATTTATATGAATTATGTTTAAATAATAAATGGATCTAAATTGATAATATTAGAATCTAATATTTTTATGTGTTTAAATACTCTAATATAATAAATTTTGACAAGTTTTCATCACATTATTATTATTAAACTTTTTATTGAAATATTCTTTAACAAATTTGATTATTTCTGTATTATTAAATTCTGCTACAATTTATTGGTTAATAATGTTACTATAAAATAACAAAACACCCATATATGGAAAATGTATAATGATTAAAACCATATCCCATTAATTTGTATGATTATATTATTTTAATTAATTTTATATTTTTTAATGAACTGTTATTTACTTTAAAATATTATTATTGTCATTTTTAACACTATTCATTTAATTGGACTTCAAATACAATAATATAAATAGGTAATTAAAATATATTTCATAAAAATTACAAAACGTGTTCATATATATATATATACATTATAGAAAATATTAATTAAAGAAATTGTATATTTTTACTATTTTTCAAATCAATTAATTTTTTTTTTAAATTATTATATTAGAGTTATACATGAATTTAATGAAATTTTATAATTTATATGAATAAAAAATAAAAATATATCAGGAAAATAATTTTATTCATATTAAAATGGATACTTAGATATTTTTATTTATTTATTTTTACCATATGTATATCCATCAGAGATATTCAAAAACCAAGAGAGTTGAAATTTGTATCTTTCTCTAATATATATTTTCGAAACATGTAATATTAAATGAAATGTGTGTATTAAAAACCAATAATTTTTACTCTATATTTGTTTTGGTCTAGTTAAATTCATCCAATAAGAATTATGATTAAACAATTCGCATTATAACTTATTTTTAAAAATGATTATCCTCCTCTACTCTTTACCATCATTATAAATTTCACCAAAGTTAGTATTAATCCTTAAAAAATTAATGGTTGAATATTTAAAAAATATAAAACTCTTATTTAAAAATATGTTATAAATATTTTCAATTTTCATACGTATAATAGAAAAAAATTATTATTAAATATGCATGTTAAATGTGGAGAAACTAATTTATTAGAAAATCATATTTCCTTATGTGCAAAACTATATTTATTTTTATATCTATTCGAGAGAAATAATGGATAATTTTTTTAAAATTTATTTAGAATATAATATATATTTATATTTATATTACAATATAATAATTCATAAACACCGCTCTATTTATTTTTTATGATAAATATGCATTTCTTGTAAAACAATATCCTTGAAAATGCTTTAAACCTATAAAAATGTTTTATACTATATTGAAACATAATTTTTTTTCAACATACTAAATTAGATGATTTAAAATAATAGTAATATAATCCATTTTAAAAGAAATTTTAACATTGTACATATATTCTTCAATTAAATTGATAATTTTTACTATTCACTGGTTTATTATTTGTTTCAAAAAATTATCAAAAAAACAACCCTATATAATTTTAATATTTTGATAATAGAAATGATTTTAATTTTATAAATAAATAATTCATTATATTCCCAAATTTTGTTATCATATTTACTTAATGAATGTTATGAAATGATTTTTTTAATAAAATGAAATTTTATAAAATAAAATAACTTTGATTTAAATTTATTGATTATTTGTGAAAGAATTATAAATATATTATAATTGAGTAAGACATGAATATATATTTTTCAATATAAAATAATCATTTTTATACCTTCCAAATTTAAGATTTATGTTATAATAATATTTTTATAATATATCACAGTGCATTTAAACACACACCATACATTTAATATAATCTATCAAAGATTTTATGTTATTTAAAGAAAAATATTTTCAAAAAATGTTGTGGTTTTATTTAAAAAATATAATTTATTATAATGATTCTAAAAAAAATTAGAAAATTATCAACAATTAACAATAAAATAATTTTTATTTGTTGGTTTAAAATATAATTTTTTTATATAAATAAATTACCTGAGTTTAGAAATATTTATTTCTAATAAACAATACGTATTTCATAAAAAATAATATTTTCTTAATGGTAAGCAGATTATTTATTCACTTTAATCTGTTTTAAATTTTATAATATCATAAATATTATTTTTATGTATTTTATAGGAATATAATAACATATTTAGAATATAGTTATTATATATAATCCTTTCAGATTTCATTTAAACCAAGTATTTTATAGATTTATTGAGTATTTTTACTATTTATAAGAACATATAACGATCTTGTCTCAGATTACATGTAATGTTCATGTAATGGTAATATCATAATGGTCAGATTTCCAAATAGACATTACAAATTATTCAATAATATCATAATATATTCTTCACTAATTTAGATACAAATCATGTACACATTACTTTATATTGTCTAAATTAATCCTATTGTGTTCTATTCATTTAGAAGTCTTTACAATAAGAGTAATATTTATAGGATAATTCGAGTCGATGGATTTCCCATTGTGTGTTATATATTAATTAGTGTTTATCCCCCTATACTATTCCCCAATATTACAGTCAATGTAATTCATTTCTTGTAATATCCATAAAAATGTAATAGACATAAAATATGATTCAATTAAGAAAAAAAATAAAATTATAATTGTGATTAATGAGTTCACAAACATATTTTAGGAAGAAAGTTTTGTTGTGACATCACCCACCACTAAAAATATCACCCCAAAAAATTTATCATCTTGAAAATAAATGGTGTCCTTTTTCATCTCTATATTAGAAACCTATGTCACATTATTGAACATATAATTTCTAATAAACACATTTATGGGTCATGATGTAACACACCAGGTAAATAAAGAATATGACAATTTCATATTTATCCATATTTGTGAATAAAATATTAATAAAGGGGACGCTATGCTCTATGGCGTACCCAACACGCAACAATGAGTTTCTTGGGAATCTTACATTGCACTCTAATAATAAAATAATGTTATTTTAAATGGTAGTTAACATGTAGCCGTTGTATTGGCGGGAATGGATAGAAATAACTAAAATATGATTATATATGTTTTTAAATGTTTTTACATTTATCCAATAAAAGATAAAGGCTTAAAATATAGAAAGAATTCAATTTTAGGCATATATGCCCTAGTTTTCACTAAAGGTTCACTTATCGCCTTTTGATGGGGAACCGTCATTAAATATAGTTTTGTTCACTCTTATACATTCTATTGGACCAAATAAAACTCTTCTTTATAATTGGGACATCAAAATTTACTTTGTGTAAATTTTTGGTATCTTTCCGATAAAGTTCATTTTGTAATGAATAGTATAAAATGTTGTATTTTAATTCAAAACTTCTTTTTAATCTAATTTATTTATATGATTAGTTTATATTTTGAAATGGTTTTAAAGTGAAATTAGAATATATTTTTACCATTAAATCCAATAGTGGTCGTTGGAATTAATTTCACTTTGAAATCAGACTTAAACTACTGTCAATCTTTTGATACTTATTGTTTCATAAAAACACACTAATTGCTCTGACAGCAGGAATTAATTATTAAATTAATTAATGTGACTAATATGTTTTGAATTTTTTAAAATAGACTTTATTTTTGAATTTTGAATATCAAATATAGCTTAGGGTGATTTTTTGGGATTTTTCTGAGAAACTTCAAATTAGGATGAATAGTGGAACCACTAAGTGGTACTTATAAAAACCGATTTTTCCGTTTAAATGAAATTTTTGCATATTTGTGTTTTGAATTTAAAAAACCGATATACATGGTTGTCATTAAGAAGTAAAATGTTGTTCAATGGGATAAAAATAATTTTTTGGTGAATAGTAACTTATTAAGTTTTTAATCGCGATTAGAGGTAATTAGTGTAGTTTATGGTAAGAATAAAGTTTTAATAAAATGAAATGACCTAGACACATGTCCTACCCTCATTGGATGTGTCATGGCCGACCCAGAAAATCCATGGGTCAACTTGGGGACCCCATGGAGCCACTTTGTTTGGGAAATGACATAAATATCGTTTTATTTAATGTTAAAGTAAAAATGACACAAACATGAGATGTTTTACTAAAACAATTTTTACATGGTGTTATACAAGTAATATTTTTGACTATAAATAGTCATTGGAAAGACAAAAATATTTCCTACATCATAGTAGTTTTTTTTTAATTTTTAGACATTAAATATGTTAAATTATTTATGACATCATGATGATGCAGTGATGACCTCATTATTTAACGATTTAAATAAAATGGAAAGATAATGTAATATCTAAGAACTACACATGTCAAAAACCTATTGGATGAGTGTATTTATAACCCTTATAACCTTATCCTCGAAATACATCAATGTGGGACCTTTAAAACCCAAAAATCTTTTGAAAATACAGTAGCATTTTGTAACTTTACAAGAGTGCCCCTCCTCTCCTCTTATAAAAGGCCCCCACCTCTACCTCCTTACCCACACTCCCAAAGCCTTTGTCTCGGCCAACCCATGCCCATTTTGTCTCTCCACTTCCCTCTTTTACTCCTTGAAGCCTCACTTTTGGAAGAAGGCTTTCCCAAGGAAGCCTTTGAGCTCAAACCAAAGGGAGTTACCCGATTTTAAGGTAATGTCTTCACTTGTGTCCTTTTGTTTTATTTTTCTTCTCCAACCCCCTAAACTCTTTTTATTCATTTATTTATAACAAATACCGTATCTTAAATATACTAGGATGTTGTTATAATAAGGATTCGAGCTACACTTACACACACCTACATCTAATGGTTAAAGAACATACTGTTTCTGTGGATGACGAATTTCTGCCTCCCGAAACGATGATTGTTCAACATTCTTCTAACACCTTCAAAGGTGGCCATTATGATGACACTATATTTATATATGATATTTAATATGATTATGTTTTACCTAATCTTCTGTATTTTTCATTTATGGCGTACCTTTATGGTTTCCATTATGGGTAAACGTGATATCTTCATTTAAGGATGTGCGGACTACCGCCCCCTCAAAGTGATTTGATTCATTAATACCATATGTGGTACGTATAAAGGATATATTTAATGATATTATATATGATACCATACTGTAATTAAAATACTATTATCTATCATTATGTTTTAATTCCATTAAATATGAAATAGAAATGGAAGTAGCGTTCATGCGTACGTACGGCTTACCCTCTCCATGAACGGTACATTTCATTTCTTATCTCAAAATGTTATGGAATATTATAAGTACATATATATAATGGATATATATGTAATATATTACATCTAAATTATGGATATCATTCTGAAATTATATCATATATATATATATATCTCTCATTTTGTTTTAATTCCATTAATATGACAAAAAAATGAAAGTAGCGTTCATGCGTACGTACGGCCTACCGTCTCCATGAATGATGCTTTTCGTTTTTTTATCTCCAAATGATATGGAATAGTATAAAATTAATATTTACAGGATATATATGATATTTTAATCATTAATACTATTCTGGAAATTATTTACTTATAACTACATGGGAAATCTTTTGTCAAACAAGTTCATTTTTGACTCATGTACCAAACATCGGCAAAAACGTCTGATATGAACTAACATTACTAAACAATTATTATAACATTATAATATGTGATATTAACTGAATAATAATCTATAAAGTAGGTATTTAAGCAATTATTAATTGACCAAAGTTTATTATTCAGGAATATAATGAAACAAACAAGACAAGTTGGACTTGAGGTAAGGGATCATACTCCTCTCTTTCTTTTTTAGTACAATCTTTTATGTCATTCCTTTTAAGATAATATTTATTATTATTGGGATGTTATTTTATATTACTCTTAATGTAATTTTTATGTTCACATGATGATAGACCCTATTCCGTCACATCAATCCATTTTGGAAGTTTTGAGTGGTGCTGTTAGGCTGCCGAATTTTCGTAAGAGATCAAACCCCTCACTTTCTTTTAATGTACTCTCCTTTATGTCACTTCTTCTAAGATCCTCTTTGATATCCTGGGGGATGTTCTTTAATATTACTCTTTCTGTAAACTTTATGTTAATATGATGAGAGACCCTATTTTATCTCATCAATCCAATTTGGTATGTTTTATGTGGCGCTGTTAGGCTGCCGAGTTTTCATAAGGGATTTTTCATCTCACTTTTATTCCCATGAGATTTATGCTACATTTTCCACAATTTCCTTTGAGTGGTGTATTTACTGCCCATTATTCTACTCTTTGTGTAATATACTTTTGTTTATGAGTATTTACATCAATGATGTATTTTCCTTCTTTCATGGGCTGTATGTTTTGAAAGATACCCAAGTCGGTAAGGGAACCTTTCACCCTCCCATTTTTAAAAGGCTTCTTTTGTTGGGTCTTTTAATTTACATATTGTTATGTTGGGATATGTTCTCAAATATCCTTATTGATGTAAATTTTATGTCCAAGTGATGAGATACACTTTTTATATCTCATGTGATGCCGTCAGGCTATCAAGGGAACTTCTTAACCCAATTTTAATTTCTTTGGGTTCAACATGTAGTTATTGAATATGTCATCCTTTGAATATGTGTGAATGAAAATTGATTATTTTACACTTAATATCCACTTATATTTGGTGTATTATTTTGTCACACATAATTATGGAATTGATTTATCCTTAAACCAAGGATACCGTCTTTGTCTGGGACTTCGTCTCAATCTCGTTTCATTGAGGCATATTTTGTTATATACTCAACATTCATTTATACGGTGTATAAACCCCTTTTACTTTTATGTTTATCCAAAAGGAATATTTTTTAAACGAATCCTTTTACTAAACGACAAAAGGTAATGTTTTTGTCGTACGTATGCGGTGACAACGACTTCTCCTCCGCCGTGACCATTATTTGAGTTTCGGCTTCCTCTACAAGCCATACCTTTTTTTAAAAGAAAAATAAATACAATGTTTTACTTTTCATTTATTTTGGTATTGAAAATGGTTTTCATAATGTTTTTATATGAATGTGTTGTATTGATATCTTGTGAGTGAACGGTGGAAATGGTATGTTTCCTTTATGCATGTTTTATGTGGTACGATTATGTTGAGGATCTTGGGAATTATTATGAAGACGGGTGGTTATGTGATAGACTAAGGGCGGGTGACCCCGATATAGCTCTCCAATGCATTGGGTAACGCGAAGGAGTGAAACGGTAAGGTTTCTCCGAAGAGATTTAGGGAATATACTGTGATGGGTATTCCAAACGTAACCAAAAGGGTTACTCCCTACGTAAGAATGTTATGAATGCCTCAAGTTACCTTTATGTCTCATGATTTCTATGATTTATATATTATTTTATGAGGTAAGTTAAAGTGCTTATGTTTTATGGGTAAAGTATGATTTCATTCTAATGTATACATGTACTCATGTTTCCTTTCCATATTTTTATATCCCTTACTGAGATTTTTATGCTCATCCCAAGTTTTTGAAATGTTTTTCATAGGTCAAGGGAAGGGTACATGATGTGATGATACTGTCAAGGATGTGTCAAGAAAGAATCCATGTTTTATTTTAAATATGTTTCCGTTGATGGGAAGAATGGATACTATCTTTTGTGTAACCACTTTGTTTAAATGTGGAATGTAATACAAGTTTCATGATTTAATTCTCTAAAACTCTAAACCTGAAAAGATCCTCAATGTGTAATCTTGTAATAACTCAAGATTAAGTATGTTTTAAGGCTGGGGCCTTATAGTTGGTATCAGAGGTCGGTTTAGATAACATTAGAGGTTAGGGTATTCTCTAAGCACAAGTGACATTACCATAATGGTTAGGATTTCAGAAAGAGTCCTAGTTTTAGATAAAGTGAGTGAGTAAGTATATCTTAGTGTTTATCTTCCTCATTAGTACATGATGGTTATGTTGATATACTCACACTGACCTTTTTGGTTTTAGTAAATGGCTGGATCTAGCAGGCACCAAAGTGACAATGGGTTTGAAGGAAACTGTATTGGTTCTCTGATTAAGTGACTGGATGAGATGGGGGATTCAATGAGGAATCTCATGGTTGTTCTAAACCAAATATCAATGAGTCATGATCATCCACTTCAACCATGGTGAGTTCTCTAATGCATCATGTTTGAGATGGCCAACTCGATGGGGAAATACAGGTAATAATTATTAAGGTAACCATTAGGGTTTATATGATCCTTACTTTTTAGGTAATTATGGGTTACTCTATGAAATGATGGAAAATGAAAGGAATGTGATAAAGTTGAGGTTAAAATATGTTATGATCATTTTTGAAGATTTTATCTCGTTTTGGGGGATGTTTTAAGAATTATATAGTTTTTGAAAAATGATAACACGCAGACCGTGTGACAACCCGTCGCCTCGGACAAAGCTGCAGGAATCGAACCCACAACCAAAGTGCGACTGGTATTTATCGCCTACCACTGGACTATGTGAATTCCCTGGTTATTTTGACTGATTGTATTAGTTATATGATTTTATGAATTAAGAGTACGCTGATTTTGTGTTATATATGAAAATGATTTACCTATCATGGAGGATATGTGATTAGGTTAATTACATTTCAATACGAGACTTTAGGAGCAACTGATGTTGTTTGGAGATAAATGTTATGATTTAACTTAGAAGACTATGTGACTAAATCCTTCAAATATTTGGGTTTCAATCTTAGTTTGATTTAAATTGAAGAATTTTATGGACAAATTGATTATAGAATGGTCCTTGTTGAACTTTGGGTTTTGTTGGACAAATTTTGGAGATTAAGAATAGATTTTCATTTTATAAAGGGTTATCCTTTTCTGGATTATCTGATCTTTTACTAACCTTTTTTTGTTTTGGTTTTGGTTAAAGTCTAAAGACATGGGTAGTATATAGTTCTATTTTTTGGATTATGTGACTCTCTAGAAGTTGATTATAGTACTCTTAATGCCAACAAGTCTCCCTAAATACTCGTCTTTTGGAAAAAATATGAGATTGATTAAGGAATCTAGTAAAAGTTGAATGTCAACATGATAAGTGATTATGTTTCCTTATGAATAAATTCCTCAATAAAAATTAACTTAAAACAAAAATTTTGTCTATTAAATTTTCCTACTTGGGAATCGAATACCGTTTAACCCATCACAAGTTTGTGATTTTCTTATGGTTAACTTTCTCCTAGACATGTTTACTATCACTCTCCCTCAAGAACATGACCCTTTGCTTTTTCTTCCATGTCCATGTTTTTATACATGGAATCCTAGTATGGGTTAACTCGGGTGACCTCTGTACTTATCTTCCGTCATTTTAATGTGATTGTTTTACCAACACTTGTTCAAATGTGGGACTTTCAAGGATGTTTCCAAGATCAATTTTAAAAATTGTGAGGAAACAATTCCCAAAAGAGGGGAAGGATGTAACACCCCATGTAAATAAAGAATATGACATTTTCATATTTATCCATATTTGTGAATAAAATATTAATATGACTTTAAAGGGGACGCTATGCTCGGTGGCGTACCCAACACGCAACAACGAGTTTCTTGGGAATCTTACGTTGCACTCTAATAATAAAATAATCTTATTTTAAATGGTAGATAACTAGTAGCCGTTGTATTGGTGGGAATGGATAGAAATAAATAAAATATGATTATATATGTTTTTAAATGTTTTTACATTTATCCAAGAAAAGATACAGGCTTAAAATAGAGAAAGAATTCAATTTTAGGCGTATATGCCTTAGTTTTCACTAAAGGTTCACTTATCCCCTTTTGATGGGGAACCGTCATTAAATATAGTTTTGTTAACTCTTATACATTCTATTGGACCAAATAAAACTCTTCTTATAAATTGGGACATCAAAATTTACTTTGTGTAATTTTTTGGTATCTTTCCGATAAAGTTCATTTTTAATGAATAGTGTAAAATGTTGTATTTTAATTGAAAAACTCTTTTTAATATAATTTATTTATATGATTACATTTTCTTTTGAATTGGCTTTAAAGTGAAATTAGAATATATTTTTACCATTAAATCCAATTGTGGTCGTTGGAATTAATTTCACTTTGAAATCAGACTTAAACTAGTGTCAATCTTTTGATACTTATTGTTTCATAAAAACACGCTAATTGCTCTGAAATCGGGAATTAATAATTAAATTAATTAATGTGACTTATATGTTTTTAATTTTGTAAAATATACTTCATTTTTGAATTCGAAATATCAAATATAGCTTAGGGTAAATTTTTGGGATTTTTCTAAAAAACTTCAATTTTTGATGAATAGTGAAACCACTAAGTGGTACTTATAAAAATTGATTTTTCTGTTTAAATGAAATTTTTCCATATTTTTGTTTTGAATTTCATAAATCCGACATTCATGGCTGTCATTAAGAAGTAAAATGTGGTTCAATGGGATAAAAATAATATTTTGGTGAATAGTAACTTATTATGTTTTTAAACACGATTAGACGTAATTAGTGTAGTTTATTGTAAGAAGAAAGTTTTAATAAAATTAAATGACCTAGAAAAAAGTCCTAACCTCATTGGATGTGTCATGGACGATAAAGACAATCCATGGGTCAACTTGGGGACCCCATGGAGCCACTTTGGTTGGGAAATGACATAAATATCTTTTTATTTAATGTTAAAGTAAAAATGACACAGTCATGAGATGTTTTACTAAAACAATTTTTACATGGGGTTATACAAGTAATGTTTTTGACTATAAATAGTCATTGGAAATATAAAAAGATTTCCTACATCATAGTATTTTTTTAATAATTTTTAGACATTAAATATATTAAATTATTTATGACATCATGATGATGCAGCGATGACCTCATTATTTAATGATTTAAATAAAATAGAAAGATAATGTAATATATAAGAACTAAACATGTAAAAAACCTATTGGATGAGTGGATTTCGAACCCTTATCACCTTATCCTATAAATACATCAATTTTGAACCTTTAAAATCAGAAACTCTTTTGAAAATAAAGTAACATTCTGTAACTTTACAAGAGTGCCCCTCCTCTCTTATAAAAGGCCCCCACCTCTACCTCCTTACCCACACTCCCAAAGCCTTTGGATCGGCCAACCCCTACCCATTTTGTCTCTCCACTTCCCTATATTACTCCTTGAAGCCTCACTTTTGGCAGAAGTCTTCCCAAGGAAGCATTTGAGCTCAAACCAAAGGGAGTTACTCGATTTTAAGGTAATGTTTGCACTTGTGTCCTTTTGTTTTATTTTGCTTCTCCAACCCCCTAAAATCTTTTTATTCATTTATTTTGTAACAAATCCAGTATCTTAAATATACTAGTATGTTTTTATAATAAGTATTTGAGATACACTTACACACACCTACATCTAATGGTTAAAGAACATACTGTTTCCGTGGATGGCGAATTTCTGCCTCCCGAAACGATGATTGTTCAACATTATTCTAACACCTTCAAAGGTGGTCATTAAGATGACACTATATTTATATAAGATATTTAATATGTTTATGTTTTACTTAATATTCTTTATTTTTAATTTATGGCGTACCTTTATTGTTTCCATTATGGGTAAATGTGATATCTTCATTTAAGGATGTGCGGACTACCGCCCCCTCAAAGTGATTTGATTCGTTAATACCATAGGTGGTACGTATAAAGGATATATTTAATGATATTATATATGATAACATACTATAATTAAAATACTATTATTTATCATTATGTTTTAATTGCATTAAATATGAAATAGAAATAGAAGTAGTGTTCATGCGTACGTACGGCTTACCGTCTCCATGAACGGTACATTTCATTTCCTATCTCAAAATGTTATGTAATATTATAAGTAAATATATATAATGAATATATATGTAATATATTACATCTAAATTATGGATATAATTATGAAATTATAACATATATATATCTCTCATTTTGTTTTAATTCCATTAATATAACAAGAAAATGAAAGTAGCGTTCATGCGTACGTACGGCCTACCATCTCCATGAACAGTGATTTCCATTTTTTTATCTCCAAATGATATGGAATAGTATAAAATGAATATTTACTGGATATATATGATATTTTAATCATTAATACTATTCTGGAAATTATTTACTTATAACTACATGGGAAATCTTTTTTCAAACAAGTTCATTTTTGACTCATGTACCAAACATCGGTAAAAACGTCTGATATGAACTAACATTATAAAAAATTATTATAACATTATAATATGTTATATGATCTGAATAATAATCTCTAAAGGAGGTACTTAGGCAATTATTAATTGACCAAAGTTTATTATTCATGAATATAAAGAAATGAACAAGACAAGTTGGACTTGAGGTAAGGGATCATACTCCTCTCTTTCTTTTTAAGTACACTCTTTTATGTCATTACTTTTAAGATCATCTTTCTTATTATTGGGATGTTCTTTTATATTACTCTTAATGTAATTTTTATGTTCATATTATGAGAGACCCTATTCTCTCTCATCAATCCATTTTGGAAGTTTTGAGTGGCGCCGTTAGGCTGCCGAATATTCATAAGAGGTCAAACCCCTCACTTTCTTTTAAAGTACTCTCCTTTATGTCGCCTCTTTTAATCTCCTATTTTTTATCTTGGGGGATGTTCTTTTATATTCTTATTTCTGTAAACATTATGTTAATATGATGAGAGATCCTATTTGATCTCATCTATCCATTTTTGTAAGTTTTATGTGGTGCTGTTAGGCTGCCGAGTTTTCGTAAGGGATTTTTCATCTCACTTTTATTCCCGTGAGATTTATGCCACATTTGCCACAATTTCCTTTGAGTGGTGTATGTACTGCCCATTATTCTACTCTTTGTGAAATATAGTTTCGTTCATGAGTATTTACATCAATGATGTATTGTCCTTCTTTCATGGGGTGTATGTTTTGAAAGATACCCAAGTCGGTAAGGGAACCTTTCACCCTCCTCTTTTTAAAAGACTTATTTTGTTGGGTCTTTTAATTTACATATTGTTATGTTGGGATATGTTCTCATATATCCTTATTGATGTAAATTTTATTTCCAAGTGTTGAGATGCACTTTTTATCTCTCATGTGACGTCGTCAGGTTGTCAAGGGAACTTCTTAACCCAATTTTAATTTCATTGGGCTCAACATGTAGTTATTGAATATGTCATCCTTTGAATATGTGTGAATGACCTTTTATTATTTTACAATTAATATACACTTATATTTGGTGTATTTGTTTGTCATACATAATTATGTAATTGATTTATCCTTAAACCAAGGATACTGTCTTTGTATGGGACTTCGTCTCAATCTCCTTTCATTGAGGCATATTTTGTTTTGTACTCAACCTTCTTTTATACGGTGTATAAAACACTTTGAATTTTACGTTTTTCCAAAAGGAATCTTTTTTATATGAAGCATTTTACTAAAAGACAAAAGGTAATGTTTTTGTCATACGTATGCGGCGACAACGACTTCTATGCCGCCGTGACCATTATTTGAGTTTCGGCTTCCTCTACAAGCCATACCTTTTTTTAAAAAGAAAAATAAATACCATGTTTTACTTTTCTTTTATTTTGGTATTGAAAATGGTTTTCATAATGTTTTTATATCAATGTTTTGTATTGATATCTTGTGAGTGAAAGGTGGAAATGATATGTTTCCTTTATGCATGTTTTATGTGATACGATTATGTTGAGGATCTTTGGCATTATTATGAAGACGGGTGGTTCCATGATAGACTAAGGGTAGGTGAGCCCGATATAGCTCTCCAATGCATTGGGTAATGCGAAGGAGTGAAACGTTAAGGTTTCTTCGAAGAGATTTAGGGAATATACTATGATGGGTATTCCAAACGTAACCAACAGGGTTACTCCCTACGTAATAATGTTATGAATGCCTCAAGTTACCTTTATGTATCGTGATTTCTATGATTTATTCATGATTTTATGAGGTATGATAAAGTGCTTATGTTTTATGGGTAAAGTATGATTTCATTCTTATGTATACATGTACTCATGTTTCCTTTCCATATTTTTATATCCCTTACTGAGCTTTTTATGCTCATCCCAAGTTTTTGAAATGTTTTTCACAGGTCAAGGGAAGGGTACATGATGTGATGATAGTGTCAAGGATGTGTCAAGAAAGAATACATGTTTTATTTTAAATATGTTTCCATTGATGGGAAGAATTAATACTATCTTTTATGTAACCAATTTGTTTAAATGTGGAATGTAATGCAAGTTTCATGATCTAATTCTCTAAAACTCTAAACCTGAAAAGATCCTCAATGTGTAATATTGTAATAAATCAAGATTAATTAAGGTTTAAGGCTGGGGCCTTATACATGATGTCCATTTTCACACCATTTTTTCCATTTCATATAGACGTTTCTAGAGATATTCTATATATTATATGTCAGGTTACAATTCCACTCCCTTTATGTCATATATATGTTTTTGTTCTTACATAAATTATCTTATTTAGGGAATGTGGTAGAAATCATGGATATTGTAACGGTTTTGTGACACTACTAACTAGATTATATGTAATATAACAAGATAGAGGCTCTCAAATTTTTAAATTTACCATTGAATCAGTTTCTTGTTCATTCCAAAAATGATAACTCTTTTAGATGGATTTTTATAATGAATACATAACCTCAAATTGATTTTTTTGACCTTCCATTGGTTGTTAACATAATTTTTTTTTCTATGGGTAGCCTTGATATATTTTTAAATCCCTGGTACATTACCTTTAGTAATATTCATATGTTATGGTATAGAATGTTTTCCAACTATAACATCATTCAAGTATTTTGGTATTTTTTAACATTTATATATAATTCTATATGTGTATCCAATAAAATAATTTAGAGAAAACAATTTTTTTATGGAGAAATCAATAACTGGTAGATTTTTGTTGCAACTCCCATGAAAATAATTTGAGTAAGACATAAATAATTTTTAATATTAATATAATATTACTCTTTGAATTTTCATATGATTGAAGATGATAGGATATATTTCGTTTTACATTACTTTTTTCAACCCACACCCTTTAAAGGTACAACTACAAGATTAACAACAAATGAATTAAGATAATATCACATGATTCACACATCAAGTCATCATATAAAAAGATATAGACACTATGGGTATAAAAATATCACATATGTGTTAGCCTCTATAAAAATATAAGAGCGTAAAATAAGATAAAACCCCTCATTAAAATATACATATGTAAATAAATGTAAACTGAAAACATTCCCATAAAGCATGAACAATGATAACCAATTAAAATATAACACTTCATGTAAATACCAAAATATAATTCCTATGATAGTTATATAATTGTAGCACCAAAATAAAATCTATTAATGTCTGGATGAATCCCCAATGTCCTCTAGAAGAACCAAAAAATACATTATGAATATATAGAGTGAGAATATAATATATAACCATTAGGATAATACCCATGTACATTAGAGGACATGTGAAAAGAGAATACAAATGTAATAATTAATAACTATAAAAACTAATAAGCACAAGGGAATATAATATGAAAAATCCCATCATTACCATTTATCTTTCTCCAAATTATTCATCGAATATTGTAATAGTGTTAAAAGATCATAAAAATATTTTCTTGCATCATTATCGCCGAATATTTTCCACTCCCACATATAAACATAAATTCCCAAGGACTCTATACACTCCATAAATATGAATACACATATATAGACATCTATGATGTGGGTAGTAGCATAGTACTTCACACCCCATCCTCACAAGGTCTTCTATATTGTTCTAGACATAGACATCATCAAAACACAACCTCATCACATAAAATATAATATATTTACCAGGGTATTATAGTATTATGAACATGAAGTGTATCATTTTTTTCCCTCCTCTCACCACAAATGACTCCCACTAAATAAAATATATTCATCTCTACTATGTATTATATAACACCAACTCATATCTCCACACTTAATGGATGATTTGGGAGGTGAGGTAGTCATTCATCCATTTTACCACCATCCATGATATTTGGGAAAAGACTATGACCTCAAAAACATTCAAAAATTAAAAATTTTATCCAACATGGCTATGGGATGTTAATAAACTACTTAAAATATATGGTAGTTAGATAACACATAGTACACATCCTTTGGGGTACATAAATTAATGTTGGATACAGCAAAACACAACCATTAAACCATTTCTCATATATATTTTGAACACTGTCAAAACAAAATTAATTACACCACCAAACCAAAATACATAAAAATAATTTCCCATATTCTATTATGAGTTCTACTAATATTAAATTATAATGAGTTTTAGCTACCTCCCCATTACTATGAAATTTCATTCAAATTTCCACAACCCATTTATTTATAATTCAATTTATATAAACTAATTACAACACATTAATTCTATCCAATTAATAATCATATAACGAACCCTAATATATCAATTTTATCATAATAATTCATCTAATGGATAATAGGGAAACTAACACAAACACACCACAAAATAGCTCACCCATCTCACATCAACAATTACATCTATACCATATCAAATAGGTGTTGTCATCGCAAAAACCACCCAAGTAATCCACTACATTATAAACCACCAAACAACCTCATACATCCCATAAATAAAAATATAATATATATATATAATAGAATCACTTCCTAGTTTCCACAATTAATGTCTGAGGGATTACATTTCATTGCATCATTATATAGAATAAGTATTCTCATAGGGTTCTATATTTCCATGGGAATCCAATTAATTATCCATATATACATTCATATCCTTTTATTTATTGTGATATCAAATAAAAAACATAAAATGGTCTTGAATTCATTTCAACTAAAACATAATCAAGGAGCCCATCAACAATGTTTCTTCTAAAATGGCAACAAAGATGTATAATCACAACATGAAATATCATCAAAATAAAAAAAATGTTATTTCAACATATTAACATCAATTTCAGATTAATCCAATTCATTTCCAATATTATGTTGACCACTATTATCTACCCAATGGAAGGAAAATGAAATAATTCCACACACATTCACTTATTTTGGGAGGGAATTATGATTCCATAACTCAAAGTTGTTTCTAATTCACCATGAATAACATGGTAAATGATAAACAACATGGAAACCATAACCCCACATGTAAACCACGTGTAAAATAAAAATACACCAAGTGATCATCGAAATTAAAATCCAAACACTACATGATAAAAAACAACACCACTATGAATCCCATAAAAAACTATGAAAGAAAATAATGGATAAAGAGGAGACCGCAATATAGATTTACAATGATCAATATTTAAAAAACAATGATCAATGTAGGAAGAGTGGTGGTTGAAGATCTCCTAATATCATTAACGGTTCATCTAATGTTTTAGGGAAATGAGGGAGGTGTGAAATAATTTGAGTGGTACCTAATATTAATAAAACAACATGAACTCTCCACATTCATTCCATGAATCAAATATTCATGATCTGAATATCATGAGGCCCTTAATTTAATGATTGGAATGAAGTTCAATCCATGAATTATCTGATATTAAATCATAGTTAACATTCACTAAAATTCATTACACTATAACATCAATTTATCTCATGTCATGAATTTTCCATTCTCATCATTAGTTTATTTTACAGAAATCCCCTCATTCAAAATTATCAGATGAATAACAAGAATCATATTAATGAATGAATCGTTAATATTTTGAATATATATTCAAACCACAAACAAATATATATCGAGAATACTAATACCAAACATTAGAAAAAACTCATTGAACCACCTCTAAACAGAACCAACTACCAAATTGATAATGTATCACAATTAGAAGGGACAACCCATTGAATTATTTAAGTCTCAGAGTATTATGATCCAAAAAAATAAATACAAAACATGAAACAATTGAGGATGATCTAAAAACACATCAATGTTTATAACTCTCATTAATAAAATTTTACAAAAAACTTTACCACAAACCAAACACAAAAATCCATAATGTCAACAAAACACCTCAGAAAAATCCATCACAATCCCCTATTGGACACTATATCACTTCATCTCATACCATCCACTATCAACCTTTTTTCAACATAACCATACTCAGAACCATTAAACAGATATATATCCCATAAAAACCTCATTGATCTGCACACAAAATTGTCTCAAAAAAATCAAGGAACCATGCCCTCCATATCATGATATTGTCCACTTAAGATAGTACTTACGCACCCAGAAAATTATAAAATGTGTAAAAAAACACCATCTTGATTAGGATGTGTCTTCAAACACATGATATACTCGAATCCATAACACAAATCGTCAGTATGATTAAAGGACCTCTCAAAAAGTATGTATTGTTTACTAATCACATCATCAATGAAAAACCAGACAAGTCAAAACACAACCTAACACATGGTATTTGTAACACATCATCACCTCACGCCTCGATGAACTCTAATATAATAAACCAAGAACCAACACAAACAAAAAATGCGATGGTTTATCTGTGTAAATTTTTATCATAGACATCCTATATCTCTATAGTTCACTCCATAAATATTTTATATCCTATATTACATACTCTCCCATGTTAATGATATGGAATTCATCAAAATGATACTAATGAAGCTCAGATATGTGGAAGACTGAATGGATCCCATCATTCCAAGGAGAAAATTCCTTTTGATATTCCACATTTAAAATTCTCTCTAATACCTCAAAAGTCCTAATAAATAAGGGTAAAAGATACTCCCTTTCCTAGGCATCTTATTCCCCCAGCGACGGGAACCCATAAAGAATATGTTGTCTCAGATATCAAGCTCCAAAGGCCTCTTCCTACTACCAACACAAGAATTATAATAGTCATATGATGACCTCATTCACTCTCAGACCACATTGATCTTTTTTACCATTCTCTGAACCACATTAGGACTATAATAAATGAAACCTCATCCATCATCAAGAACAATTGGGAACATCACGAATATCCATAAAATTATTTAAACTACATAATGATAATTAATCTTTGGTAATTTCAGTTTTATAAAAATAAATATTGGGCAACATCATTACCCCTGACTTGTCAAAAATCCAGGATGCACGTTCACAATATGTCATCTACTTTCCAGATTGTACACTCTATCCGACCACCTTCATAAAAGTAGGAAGCATTATAATACCCCAACTATAATCCAAAGGCACCATATAATCCCATCATCTCCCACAAGTTAAAATTATGATCCCACTAAACGATTATTTTACTCAGTTACCCGGAAATACTAACCACCTCATCTTTATACAGCCCTTACAGTACATATGTTTCTGACTAATCATAGATCAATAAAAATGAGAGTACATCATTTAAAGTACACAATCTACCAAAAAACATCATATCCACCAAAATCATAGGGTATCCCAATGATGAAATCCCATGATATGTCCTATATTTCAACTAAGGATCATATAAGGGCTACAAAAAACATCTAGGAACATAGTTCTTGGTTTTAACCTACTGAAAAACCATACACTTCTCCATGAATTCTTCCACCAACCATTTGATCCCTAAATAGAAATGTTTTCTTCTCAATTAACAAAACATATTGGTAATGTTGGGATGTGTCGCTAAATTTGACATGTGAAACTCATAATTTACTCCATTACTTGTGGAAAATGGATGAAACTACCACCATAATAATAAAATATAGTTCTAAACATCATCCAACCATCCATACCGGGCATAAACATGGACAACCCCTTTTCACCTCTCATATTCCACTGACTATATCCAATAAGACTCATCTAAACATTTCATCAAGGACGACTGCACAATAATTTGATGAAGAAAACCCTGTCAATACTATCCCTAATGTAAATAATCACCAGTATAAGATTTTCTATCCCCTTTAACATGTAATAAAATTTCCAAACTATATATCATTAAAATATCCATTTTAGCACATCATAAACAACATTAAACTTTACAAGGTTGAAAAATATATCAAAATCATGATCATGGAAAAACTCTATCCACCTCAGTTAGAGTAGATTCAAATCCCACTTATGAAGAAATATTTCAGACTCATTAAGACTATGATAATAATAATCCTCTCGATGATGAGTAAATTCCACAACAACTTCAACAACAATACATCATTGAAAAATGTCATATTAAGGGTGGAATAGATATGATCATGTGGACATAACTAACTAGACCCATAAGAAATAACCATTCTAAGCTATTTAATAATGTACACAAATCCTATATGGGAAGCATCATACTCAACCAAAAACATCACCTCATTATTAATATATTGATGCTATATAGAATTCATAATCATCTTCACTATGAAAATGAATACTACATACCCTTGGTCAGCCTCTATGAAATATTTTTCCTTACATGATAATGCAGTCACTAGGGATACAACATTTGATAAATTAAACATAAAAATCTAATAATATATTGAAACAAAAATTAAATGGTGAATTAGTTTCACATTACTGGGCGTTATAAATGATAAAATTTACATAGTATTCAAGGGATCAATTACCACACCCTGTGGGAACACAAAATTTCTATGGAAATGAATTAATCATATCCAAAACATTCACTTGGAAAACATTCTATAGAGATTTTTGTATAAAAGGACCCACAATATAGATCTAATATATTTTGGAATGATTTTCCATTAATTTCAATTAGATCAAGATATTATTAATGAAAATGATGATGAACTAGTATATAAAATTATGGAATATAGAGCTTATTATCCCCATCAAAATAGTTGGTAACATTCATTACACATAATTTTCTAACAAACAAATATCTATGTGGATACCTGCATCTAAATGTAATATTCAGTATCTATTCATCTTTAAACTTCATCAAGTGATACCCAGGATCATAATACATAATTGAATAATAAAATTATATTTTCATCATGTTTAATAGATCATTGATCCTTGGAATTGGTTAATAGTTATTTAGAATTACTGTATTCAAACACTGATGGTCCAAACAAACCTTCAAAATTTAGTCTGTTAAAATTGAAAAATACACCAGATCAATTGAATGGGATACATTAGGTTGGATGAGACCATAATTAATTAGATAATTAATAGTATGAGTCAAGGAACAAAAATCCATAGGCACCATTCAATAGAGATCCATTTAAAACATAAAAATTTTCTTTTTTAACATTATAAAAAAACGGATATCAAATAAAGGGTGTCATTCCAAAACTATTTCCATGAAAATAGCCAAAAACTCAACCCCAACCCAACAAAATTCCAATGAATAAGATTTCACTAATATATCATCCCAGAGAGATAATATAATCCCCATATTCCTCCCACTATTCTAATAACCTTGTTCATCAATGGATTCCACACATTGGACCTCCAAGCATGAAAAAAACTCCAATAGATGGAGTCCATGGAAACAAAAATGGAATTAAATTGATCAATTAAATGGATAACTTCTTATAGTTATATATATAGAGATAAAAAATATCTCTTAGGCCGGTGTTTTCCAATCACTGGTCTACATCCACAAGACATGTCTAACAAAGTAGAAGAGGCTCCAACTAGGTAGATAATTCCAAAGGAACTAGAATTATCTCAACACACGGGCCCTGGTTATCGAACACAGTAGGATCAATAATATGTGTTAGTGTCCAAAAAAATAGAAAAAATTGTAGAAAATAAACAAAACATCACTCAGATAACATATAGTCTAGTTATTGTTGCTGCCCCCAACACATGAATTTTACAACAACCGGATCCTCTACCTATCAATTTTATGCATTCATGACCATGATCTATCCTATATCCATAATGATGGGGACTATAATATGGATACACTAATATAACACAATCTTCCCTCATATACTTCATAAAAACAAACTACCTATTCTACTAAAACTGCCTCAAAGGCACCTGTTACTATTATTGAAGAGGGGCATGGAAAACCATCTAAAAATGACCATTATGAGTTATCAAAAACTAATATAGTGGTCTCCATTTACCCCATTTACATAGAAGAAAAAATATAATTCCCTAGTAGATCCTCAAAAAATACTTGCTGTAGAATGATGCGAAGGGATCTAACAAGGTTTGGTGCACTCAGGATGAAACCCTTATATTTAGAACATCTCTAACCCAATATAAAAATATAATCTCCTAAATATGTATACCTTCCACTCTACCATATATAAAATCCATTCAAGTGAATATTATAAATGAAATTCACCTTATCCATTATAGATATAAACATAGAAATTGTAAATAGGGAGATATCATACCTATTTGATGGGTAAAATTCCTCCACTACTCGCCATTCTATATACTCCTAAACTAAGAACGAATTAATAGAATAATACATGAGGTCCATGAACCTATTACGAATATAAAACATAGTTATGATCCCCTATTGGAAGGATAATAAACCCTATATTGTTTTCACCATCATCATCATTGACATGAATTCCGAATGAAATATCATTTGATTGTTTGGAAATAACACAAATTCCTCCATTCATTTACCGAGACTAAGTTTAAAACATTGATTCACAGCTCTATATCTCTTAAAATTTACCAATGGAATATTGAATTTATCTTGAACATGATCTGTATGAAAGGATATCTCAAGCTCCAAAAAATTCTATATCTCTATATCAAAGATGTTCCCCTCACACATCCCCATGAAAAATAGTTGAAACGAATGATAACCCCCTTCCATGAATTATATTTATTTATTAGGTTATTCCCCCACTATTCAACTAGATCAAAATATATAACCTCTACTGTCAGAGATATTCATCAATGATGAACAATATCCATTCCTAAAAATAATGGTGATATCCAAATCCATATAACAAAGAATTTTATCATGGTTTTTAATTTAAATCAATTTATTTTCCCCAAATCAGTCAATTTATATAAGAACACAATCTATCACAACGCCTTGACCTCCAATATTTCTCTAACATGTAATCATTTCCACCCCACATGACAATAAATTTTCTTCAGTGTCCCTATATTCAATAATAGGTGACATAAAATACAAATCTTTGGAAATTTTATCTACACTATCTAATGCACCCTGATCTATATTAATTGTTTCTCGTTTTAAAAATGAAATAATCAAAGTTCATAACTATATAAACTGTAATATTTATGAACCAAAACCTATTATAAAACTTTTCATGACCCCCTCCCTCTATATGAACCCATCAAAAATTGGAAATAATGGAAGATTGATATTGACCCTAGAGTTCCACCTCTATAAGACACCATGTTTGGGACAAAAAGAAAGTGTATAAAAAGATCTGATAGGGAAATCATTATACTAGATAATAATATAATAATATTTGATAGGGTAAACTACCATCAAGGAACTCCATATGTAAACCCTAAGAGATACCATAAATAAAAAATAATGTCAACAAATACCAATTACTGTCTACATTTAAATACTGAATGATTGGTCTGATGGAAGTGACTCAAAAGAAACTAGAAACCAAAATATAGTAAGTTTTATCTTAATCCACAGAGTCTACCAATAAAAATTTAAAAAATATATATATTTAGTGTGAGTATAATATTTATACTTAGTTGGATCTTACCCATGGTCTCTTGTGCACATGTGAAAATAACATACAAATGATCCAATGAAAAAACACATGAAATAATAATAATGTAAGATGGATAACTAAATAATTATAGACACACTATTACTTTCTCACTAAATAATATATCCACCATAGTTTCATAATATCATGAATATAAAAAAAGGTAACTCACATCTTATTCCTCACTAATTTACTACTCTCATGCCCCAATATCAAACATCTTATTCTTCCAACCCTTTAACAGATATAACATCACATATCCATCCATATCTTCTATTGATTGGGATGAATTCACATCTACCCCACCATCACATGTTCTAGAATTGGCTGGTATAATAATCCACCATCACATCCCAAGCCATATATATCACAGCTTCATCACATCACATCCTCATCACATAACAAATGAATTCTTGTATTAAGACAATGAATGACATAAACCTTTTTACATCCTCTAATCATGAATGAACCCGGAAAAAATAACATTCATATCACCACTGTATAATATAAAATACTAACCCTTTTTATCATTGTAATTGTATGAGTGAGACATTGATGTTGGGTAAACACTCGGAATAAAAAAAACCTTTTGGAATTGGTATTATTATCCAAATTATGTGGGCCACATAAATATGTGACATAAAATTAATTATGTTGAGTAAATAAGGTTTTCCTTATGACTTTTCCATTCCTTCTTGTTTTAAAAATCACAAACACCTTATTCTTAAGAAAATATGAAATTTACCTCCATAAGGAAAAATTACTTCTTTAAGGAAATGTACCCTAACCTAGATTTTTTTATACATAGAAATATTTTTCTTAAGTACAAAAACCGGATTTATACCAAAAATCCCAGAAGTCGTATAATGTAAATATTTGGAGCATTCTATTTTTAGGATCCGAATTCTTTATGTGAAATGAAATGAAGTTCCAATCCGAATTCTGGACTCCGAACATTCATGAGTTCGACTCCGAACACTGGTGAAGTTCGACTCCGAACATTCATGAGTTCGACTCTGAACTTTTGTGAGTTCGACTCCGAACTCTTATGAAGTTCGACTCCGAACATTCATGAGTTTGACTCCGAACTCATATGATGTTTGACTCCAAACTTTCATGAGTTTGACTCCGAACTCTTATGAAGTTCGACTCCGAACATTCATGAGTTTGACTCCGAACGCTTATGATGTTTGATGCCAATCATTCATGAGATCGACTCCGAACTCTTATAAAGTTCAACTCCGAACTTTTACTAGTTTGACATTGAACTTTGCAAGTTCAGATTCCGATATCTGGTGAAACCAGACTCTGAATTCCTATAAAACAGAATCAGAACATTTCTTAACGTAGAATCTGAATTTAATTTTGGTTATACTCTAAAATTTTAATTTTCTTACACTCCAAAAATTTTTATGGCTTTTACTTACATATTCATCATTTCAAAACGATGTCGTGCATTCAGTTATACATGATTTATTATTAAACAATGTCGTTTTTCATATTTCTAATTAACCGTTGGTTGAGTTACATATGTACAGGTCCCTCCAAATTTCATGGAAAATATGACTGTTGGGGGAGAGAGCCGACCGTTATAAATTTTCCTACAAATAGGAGGTCATTTGAAAGAGCTCAACAACTAGTTGATCGATCTAGAGACCACACATTGTTAAGGTGATTTATATAGAGAGAAGCTTTTCAGGATTTTTGCATATTGAACCGCTCGTTCAGATTTCTTTGTGTGACTCTGAATGTTGGTGATTACATTCGAGGACTTCCGGGGATAGGAAGACAGAGGTGTCGACTACCTTGAAGTTCGAGGGCTTCCTTGCTGAGGAAGACAGAGGCTCCAAATACCTTAAAGTTGAGGGCTTGCGGGGATAGCAAGATAGTGATTCCGATCTTCATATCGAGGGATTACCCTGGTGTGGGTAAGACAGACTTGCTTGAAAGTATAAATCAAAGGACCTTTAACCAAGGTTGTTGGATACCCTTCTATTTGGGTTAAAAGACATATATCTTGTCACTTGTAGTTTTACTACTTGTTATTTCCTCTGCACTTTTGTATTGTAAGGAAAGTATAACCCTCTATATTTCTATACACTTGTACTCTGATTAGTTTAGATTCTATACGCTTTATGATAGAATCTTTTATTTTAAACCATGGTTCCAATTCTCTAGTTGGTTATTAGAGGTGTTGTGAATTTTCTTAGTTTAACTTTTTTAATCTTAGATTTTTCCTTGTCTAAGGAAATTTTTAAAGTGTACAATTCACCCCCCTCTTGTATATTGAGCATATACAACATTATTTCGATCCTGCAAATTATAGATAGATAACACACAATACTTAAGTAATGATATCACATAAAATATTATAGTTTACACGGCATCAACCCCATTCCCCATAAAATATTATTCATGACCACTAACTTCACTATATGCCACTAACAAAAAACCTAATACACATTTCCACACAATTCATCCTTTTATTTTGATGATTTTTAAAATTTAAAAATTTACCACAAACTCACCTTTACTATGTAATTTTATTGAAATTTCAATTTCCAATTAATTTATTGATCAATTAATTTGAATAAATAACCACACATCCATTCCATACCATTCACATTCATTTTCATACCAATGATATTTCAATTTTAGCATGACATTTAATTCAATGTCTAATAAAAAATTGTCCCAACCTCACCATATAATAGTTTTTGCATATCACACAAACCATCACAAAAACACCACATCATTCATTCCATTTCCTCAAAACAACCACTCATTTAAACAACTACACCGCACAAAAATTACACAGCCATCAACACTGCATAAGGAACCCCAACAAGAATAACCACATGATACATCAATTTCATTAATCCACAATTTTGACTATAGGGATTGCATTAATTTAATAAAATATATATCATGGTCAATAGTATTCCATTAATGATTTTTAGGGGTAACCAACTCATTATAAATATATGCATTATTATCCTTTTATTTGGTGTGCGATCAAATAATCAAAATAGTAAGGGACTCACAAACATATAAAATATATTATATCAATAGTTTCCAATAATTATTATTTTTAGAAATCAAAATAATTATGTATAATAACATTACAAATAACATCAAAATTTGTCAAAGAAGTTATTTCTCCCCATTCCCGTCAATTTCTATTTAATCCAAACCATTTTCTTCATTTTTTTCAACCCTTACTATCCACATAATTGAATTAAATGTCATGAACTCTAGACATGTTCACATAAATAATGAGTGAATTATTTCCCCTTGACTAAATAATGATTTTTGATTCATTAAACACAACATGGGGAAGGAGAAACAACTTAGAAACTAAAACTATATAGGGAAACCATAGAGAAACCTTGTGAACACCAATTAATCCACCCAATTTCATCCCCAACTCAACCCAATAAACCATCATTTCCATTAGGAATCATTACATTGAGAATTAATGGAATAAATATGATAAATAATATATCCACTTCATATTATAAATGATCAATGTTTTGATCAAAAGATCAATGATGTTTGGGATGGTATGAAATTCTTAAAAAATTTATCTTCATTTTCTAATGGTTATTGGTGAAAATTTAGGGGAATTATATAATGTGGTTGATACATAATATTTATAAACTAGATGGAATTAATCAAATTAATTTAATTAATGACATAATCAGAATGTGAATTTTCAGGAAGCCCTCTATTTCCTGTAGTGAATTTAGATCCTACTATAAATTCACAAAACATAAATCCTGATAAACATCTACCAAAACTCATGGCACATCATTCTAAATTTTACTCACATGGTGAATTTTCCTTTTACGTCAAGAGGTTATTAGTAATAAAACTCTTGAATTTATGATATGACTTAAATAGTAAGATTACTAGATTTGAATCAAAATCTCATGATGTGAATATGTATTCATAATGTGAAACACTTTCTGCAAAAAAAAATTATCCCCAAATCGAAAAAACCACCTCAATCCTCCATCAAACACTTATTGCTTTCAAATGGGAAATGTAATAGGCTGGGAAGGAAAATAACATAACATATATATCAGCATAATTTTTATGGACCCTCTTAAAAATAGTAGTATGTATTATATCATAGATAAAAGGAATTCCTTATTGTTAAAAATAAAAGCTAACAACATCTTGAGAATACAAATTATAATGGGGTTTAAGGTAGAAATCCACTGATAGAATGATATAATGAGAAGACTTTTTTCACCAATCATTTATTACCAAGATGTCAATATTTCCATTGGATGTTTTATGATGTCTAGTAACAAAAGATCATAATGACGGTTTCCTAATTATATGGAGGTATGGGTAGTGGATTCAATTCTCCTTTAAGAATTTTTTTCTAAACCTTCACATTCAGAAGTAAAAAAACATCATGAAATACAACCAATAATACCCCTCTTTAAACAATCCATCTATTAACATTCATATAGAAATATACACATTTTGGTACTTATGGGGTCTAAAACCAATAGTGATATATGAGAAAAATCCATCATATCATCCTTTACCTAAGTAATATATGGAAAAATAAAAGTGAACCAAAAACAATGTACTCTGTCTTGATTAATATAGAACTCAATAAACATCTCATATTTCATATCTTCCCTTTTCTATTGTATAAAATATTTGACTCTTTATTCACTGTTTATTTTGGTCAGTGATGATGGATAAGACATCATTTCAAATAGTATTGATGATTTCCCCTAACATTTTACTTCTAAATCAATATGTAAAAATTCAATGATTAATGGATCTTTTTTATTTTTTATCATCACAAGAACAAAAATGTATTTCCTATATAATGTATCAATGAATTTTATTATATTATATAGTGGAAATAATTATAAAAATTAATTTATTTAAAGAGATCCAAAAATATAATTTACCTAAACATCAATAACTTTTGTGTGAATATATTCTTAAAAAATTTGTGGTTTTTTTATAAATATCTCTTTCCCCAAATAATCTCTATATATCTATATAATATAAATATAGTATAAGTTAACACTGAATAATGGGGAGGATAGTTGTTCTTATAAGGATTCAGTTTTAAAGATTCAATGGAAATTAACATTCCATTTTTCATGACTAAACACATCCATTTCCATTTAATGATGAATAATTATATATAAAAAACCCTTCTGTACCAAAGGTTATTAACAGAAAAGGTACAATAACAAACCACTTGTGATGTTCCTGGAAAACGTCACCACCAACATTTTAATTGATGAATGTATCTCATTTTGAGTAATTAATGTTATTAGTTATTAAGTACTTAAAATATTTATTATAATTTTTTTATATTATTCATATATAACAATGAAACTATGTGACATAGTCATAATTGGAGGATGATACGACTCATTTATAGCATTATTTAAAAAATAAAAAAATGATTCATCCACTAGTTATAATGTTTCCTATGAATGTTACATTTTTTATCTAGAACTCACATTCTCTAAATTTAAATTTATTTAATCTCATTCCATAATGTTTTTAATACATAACTTAGATGATCCTCATGTTCCTTATGGATTTATAAATATACCAAAAAATAATCAATAAAGTCCACAATAAATTTACCACGATTTTCCCTAATGTTTTTATTCAAAAAATTAAAAAACAATGTTCTTATATAATTTAATTATATGGGAATAATAAAAAATCATGATATCTATTACTTATTCAAAATTAAATCTTCTTGATATCAGAATTCTTCACTATCAACTGATTATACAATGATTGGAAAAACAAAATATAGAATAATTGATCCCAATGAATATTTTCAATTACATAATCAGTCTATAGAATAGGTAAATATTTCATCACTTATATTTTGTTATTTTATTAAGAATCTTTGAATAAGGACATTGATCCATCCTTATTATTTATAAATACAATATATTCATCATATTGAGATACAATTTTTTCAAATAAAAAAATCGCAAAATTTCCTATAGTTTATACTAATTTTTTTTTGAATATATATAGAGTTATTCTAAATCATGTATTTTATATTTTTTGGATCTAGGTATGAGTTAAATTGTGAATTATTCCACTATTTCTAGATTAGGTAAAAATAATTTGTTAGGAAATACATCAATGTATTCAAAAACAATATGTTCATTTCTAATATACGTTCTTTCAGATTTCCTCCAATTCATCTCACATCATTCCCATAAAGATCATATAGATGGGGCTTCATGATAAAAAAAATACTTATACATCTCCCATTTTATAATAATATTTTGTTATACTATTAATAAAACCAAATTTTAATTACTTCATCATTCAATCATGGGGTTATAATTTGATACCCAATCCATCCAGGGTGTTATGGATGATTCTACTATTATAATTACCATTAGTTCTGTGATTTGAATGTACTTTCTAAATTAAAATGTGTAGTACATATATAATATTGATTAATTATTAGAATCTTTATAAATTTAAAATTTAAAATTTACATCTATTAGTTCATGGATAAATTTTATGTTCTTTTAATTCACCACTATAAAAAAGGATACTACCAAACCAGAATTAATTAATGTACATGATATGATTGTTTGTAAAATTATTGAAAAAATTATGACATCATTTGAATCTAATATTTTAGTCATCATAACTGAAGGAAAATGACAATTTTACCTTTTCCTCTTCTATTGTTGATGGTTGGCTCACACTATTATATTTTCATTTTCAAATTCGTTATAAAAGTGTACATGTTCACAAAACATGAATAATTATAAAATAATTAATTTTTATTTTCATTAAAATTTTTATTCTTTACTTATTTATCACCATATCAAGTTATATGTTTTTCCATTGCATACATGTAATTATTTCTACCTCCCTAAATAGTATTCTTTTAATGTTCCTTTCTTTAATTTTTTCACATCGGTAGCTGTAGTTTCTCATGTCATATTCATCCTCAAAATTTTCCCTAAAATTTTCCGTTATACTTAACTTATTGTCATCCAATCCATTAGACATCATCTTATCTCCAATTTAAATTAAAAATTATAATAGACCAAACTATCATCTCATAAATCAGATAGTAAGATATTTTTATATCATTATAGTGATAATGACATATTACACCAATCAATCGAATGATATTTTCATCAGAATCAATGACATATATCCAAAAAATAACACAAGCCTCATAATATTAATTTCACGAATTTCTAAAATATAATTCTCCATCTTAATCAGCTCTAATAACTCCATTAACTTTTTTTTCAATGTGGAAAATAGAAGTTAAAAAAGGATTTTTCTAACTCTTCACACTCTGCAGAAACAAATTCTGCCTTTATCTTTCACTAATTTATCATTGAACTGTATAGATTATATTTTACCACAATGTAAATTAATTATAATTTTCCATTTTCTTAATTTTAACAAAAGTGTTAAAAAAAATTATTTAGTGTTGTCAAATTATTTTGGGATAAATTGATCAAAGGATCAACTAAAAGAATGTGTCCATTGATGGATAGAGAGTCCAACTAATTTTTGTTCCATCTAGGATAAATATGAACACTCTATATGGTATATGTAAATACTCATACCCTGATATATTTAATTCATTATCACCATGAAGTATTAAAATAAATCTTCGATTATATTTTTATGTTAATCAATTTATATATGTCACATTCATTATTTACATGGGTCCATTTACTTCACAACTTTTTTTGAAATAAAATATTTTAATGACAAAATTGATTCCTTTAATATTTTAATGTTAATAATTATATATGGGTACTGAATCACTGAATTTTATAACATCATAAATCTAAGAGAATATAATCCAATTTTTTTATACAAGAGAAAATTGAAAAAATTGTTTATTTTATATATCCTATATAATTTTTTATAAATAAAATATGATAAACTGATGAATATCACATGGGAGTGTCAAAGTAGGTGTGAAATTAGGGATATTTTTTGTGGGATAAGTGAAAATTTAGATAAATCCCCATGAATGTTTTCAAGTTTATTACCCATTCATTTATATTGGATAGATATGTTATTCAATTGTATTACTGAGACATTGATGTCATTTTTACAACACCACACACTAAATACCTTACCAAAAAATTTAGGATGTCTTCCTTTATTTATACTTATAATTATGATTTTCACTAATGTTTTAAGCACCGCATATATATATATATATATATATATAAAAGTTTTATTGATATCAATAATGGAAACCCACATATTACATAAATGATCTTCAGCATGATTATATAGAAAAAAATTTTATTGATAAACATTATTATATCTATTTTGGTTTACTATCAGGGAAATATGATACAAAATAATTTGATTACATGGGTCTGAAAAATAACACAGATACTATATATAAATCATAAAATAATTTCTTTTAATTCCATCTAATGTCAATAAACAACATATTTTTTTTCTAGCGAATAACATCATAATGTAAAGGGAGAGAATAAATCCCAGTAAAGGGATATACTAATAAAATAAAATTTAAGTAATTATTGTTGATAAATAAAAGAAAATAACAATATAGCATGATAAAAAGTGTATGATGCAAAACGTAAAAATATTTCTATAACATGAAAATGAGACATTAATAAGCATATCACCGATTCCAATCAATAATGTTTCATAAAATTCGTTATCAGGATTATTCCCAAAGGTATCGTGAATCATTGGATATGAACAATACCAATGAATTATAAATAATATATCCCTTGACAATAATTATTTACCATATAAATTAGAGATAAATTATGTTTTTCACTTTAGATTACTAAATATATGGGTCTGAAATATATCATATATCATCATAACTCATTTAATATATATCCAATGGATATAAAAAAATGTGCTTGATTTTATATAAATGAGTTCATAAGAGTTTATAGGAATGAAATATTCACAATTTTTATGCCATGGGTACAAAATTAGGTTTTTATACCTGGAATTTCTAAATCAGTTATATATAATCATGTATATTTAAATTAAACTAATTGAAAATATCTTATTGTATTCATAACATAAAATTATTATATGGAAAATAAAATAATAAATTCTACAACATGATAAATCTAAAAAATGATTATGGAATTTGATTATAAATATGTATTAGTAGCCTCTCATTAACATGATATTTTTTTATTATACAGTAATAATTATATATACAAGAAAAAAATAAGATAAAAATAATAATACTAACTATAAATAATGTACAAGAATGAAAACAATGAAATTGGAAGAGAACCCATTAAATTATTTATAGATTTTTAAACAAAGATAAGTGATTCCATTTGATAAGGAGATCTTATCAGAGGAGAGTAATGAGAAAATTAAAAAGGGAGAGAGATAATAATGTTGGAATGTGATTAATATTGAAAAAAATGCGCTGATGTAGAATGAGTTTAATAATTAATCGTGAGGACCATTTATTAATTTTTATATGCAGCATTTATGATTTTTTTGGAAAATAAATTTTCCATAGAAAATCCTTTTCTTTGTCTCCTAGTTAATGTAATTTAAAAAAACGATACATTACTATTTTAGAACTAAATACCTATTATATATATGTATATTAATTTGACTACAAAATGATTCACTATTCATTTAAAATTATTTTTAATATCCCATATGTTATTTTTGGAAATAGAAATTTACTAATATATTTTAAAAACAATTTTAAGAATTATAATCTGGTAAAATAATTATTGAAACATATTTATGGTTGTTGCAAATAAAATAAATCATATAAAATAATTATCAAATTTTTATGATTTTATTTATATATCTAAAAAAATGTAGCATTACTATTTACTAAAATATATTTGATATTAAAAAATTCCATATAATATATAGTAACAAAATATCGATGTTTTTATTGAAAATATAATTTTACTTTTATGAAAATCGGTTATATAGTATAATAAATGATAATTATAGTTATAAAATACATAAATTTTATAAAGTAAATCTTTTGAAGGGGAAAATTATTTTTTTTCACATTAAATATTTATAATTTATACACATACATGCATATAGATTTTTAAATAGTATATGGAAACATAATAATATATTTAAAATACATTTATTATGTATTATTATTTTTAATTTAATTTTGAACTGGAATTTTTCTATTCTATTGGATATATTCAAATTTTCAACTAACATATAATTCTCATGTTGCAATGACATAGGAATGATCATGTAATTTTCATATCCTAATGGCCATATTTCTCTTTACACCACATAATTACACCAAATATTCTAAAACATCATCACTCAATACATCACTTATAGTGTTCTTTACATTTGTGGATATTGTTTACCACATTTATTAAAAATCGTGTTCATTTGATTGTCTTTATAGGATGACTGGTCTTCACGGTATAATTTGAGCCTACAACATTTATTTTTTCGACAATATTTATTCATTTTAATATAATTTTAATGTGCCTATTTTTTATATTCACAATTATTTCATGATTGGTAATGTTTCGGTGAAATTTAATAATTATTCTATGTGCGCATATTATAAAATATAATATATTAGTCACCAATAAATATTATTATATATATCAATAATAGAAATAAATTTTTTTCTTAAATATTCCCTGTTAAAAAATCATTGTCAGGTGTTTTTATTCCAATTTTTTTCCTTCTTCACTTCTTCAGGATCCCAACTCTACTCCTTGAAAATACGATTTCAACAATTTAATTTTATGAGTTATATTGTCTTGGATATTAAAATTTTCTTCCCATTATTATGAAACACATATTGGATCTTTATATTATATTTCAGGTTTGAAATCTACACCATTTATTTCTCGAAAAAGTATTGGCTCAATCATATTCAGTCTTAATAGAAACATTTTGAAAATATAATGTAATTAAGAATTGTTTGAAAGAAGTGATAATAGATATTAAATCATTATTACAATCTCTAGAGTCTAAAATAGTCTAATATATCATGAACTCCGTTTCCGATGTTGTCTTAATATCATGTCTCCATCCAGGGTGATATTTTTAAGAATACATTATCAACAACTTGAAATTCATTTTCATTCATTCGATTCTTGGCCTAAATATTTTTCAATTATTTATACCCTTGATATTTTTCATGACAACTTGTATCTTCTTTATAGAATCATTCAAAATTTCAATTCTAAAATATATTCCTTATCAATCGTTATGCAATCATGTTTTAGTGGTACACATTTTTTCAATAGAGTGCTTCATACGAATCAGATAGAATAGTCTAGAGAAAATTTGTATTATATAAACATTCAATATATTGAAGATTTTGTTTAAAAATACCATTAAAATCAAGTGATAAATCCCTCAACATATCTTTTAATGTTTGGATTGTCCTCTCAAAGATCTAATGAGTTTTTGGAAGATCTATTTTTTATGTATAATTCTATATTATTATCCTTCTGATGGATTATCTAGAACATAGATGTTAATCATATATCAGGACCAGAAATAATTACTAGTCTCTCTCTATTAAGCCTAACCACATTTTAATATACATAATATAATTGTGATCAACATATAAATCTTCCCTTATAGTAATAAAATCATTAATCTTTGTTAATATATAAATGATTCACTATATAGAATTGTTTCCCTAGGAATTTATAGGATGTCTTGTATCAATAAACAATGTAATTTTTTCACACATAAATACTAGAAAGATAAATTGTTGAAATATTACATTGGAAATTTTCTTCCATACATTTTATTAGTGACATACTGAAAAAAAATATTGTGTAATCAGCAATTTACCTCTTATTATTATGCATCAAATAACATTTTAGAAGATATCATTACATTTTCCTTCTTTATGAATGTATGTAGAATGAATATATATAATATTATTCTATCATCTCATTTAATAACATTGGAATATTTGTTATATAGATTATTTTACTAATCCTCAATAATAACTTTGGATTGGAATATAACGTAGTAATCATCTCATTTTTTTCATATAATAAATCTTATTTTTTAACATATGATAATATCTTTGGGATATATATACATCATATAAAAATTATGGTTGTGAAATAAATTAGAATAATATTGATGATGTATCTTAACTAATGAATTCCATGTCACTAATAACTATGTACATGATGTATTGTTCTCCATCAACCCTCGTCATTATAAGAAAATTGGGAGACTTTCTTATGAAATGAAATGGAAACATTTCTTTCATTTCTATGTTGGAAATGAATTGAATATTCCAAGACATTATGATTTTCTGACCATATACTCTTTCTCAATATTTGTTCATTTTTGTTCAAAATGTTAATCAGATACTATTGTTCTATGTATTTATTTCTCTTCTCCCCAGAAATATAATGTCACAGTAAGTGTAATTCAAAATTAACACTACATAATAAAAAATAATTGGTAATATAACTCTAATCATGGGGACACAACTACAGATATTAATAATCAATATTATACACAATTATTTTCTAGGTTTCACCACTATAATTGAAAAACAAATCACTATAAGATGGTAAATTTGAAATTTATTCATTAAATATTACATCTTCTTCTATTCCTGAAAACATTCTTAAAAATCCTTTTCTATTTCTTCAAAACTCACTTTTATATTAACATTATATGTGAATTATAATATTTCATATGTTTTTTAACATTGATTCTATTTTATCCTAACATACCTTGGAAACTACTATCCGTGATCTCTATTTTATGAATATAACTCTCCTATTCCGGATTTGTCTAAACAATATAAATTTATATTCATTCACTGCATATATAATGTGTCATAATATTGATACTTTTTGAATAATGAAATCAAATTGACTTAATTTTGACAAAATCATCTCTTTTCATATAGTTATTAAAAATAACATTATATAATAGTCATATTTCATTATAATTTTGGAATATACCATAATGTAATCACAAAAACCGCACAAAAATGTTATTGGGGTTTTATATAAAGATTATATCAAATACAGAAATATAGTACCAGAATTAGTCTATTAAAATTTAATAAAGACAGACACATAATGTCCATATCTTGTTTGGAATGAAATATCTGGGATATGGTCTTTCATTATCCCCAATACATGATACCTGAATTTGAGGTCAAACATTGATTATAATTGAGTCCCACAAAGCTGTTAAAATAAATCATAAAACCTGTGAAGAGGTTGTTTCTTCTAATATGTGATTTGATTAATTTATCTATAATAGATGCATATCCTTATTTTGAACATTATTATTATTCGCAAATTGAACATGTTCTTTATAAGGATACACACCGTTCATAAAAAAATATTAGTTCTAAATGTTCCCTTTTTTGATTCTTCAATTCCACTAATTTGATAGATTCCATTACATTTTGGTTGATTAATAATTGATTATATCTATGTATTAGTTCACTTTATATTAATATCTATCTATCTTGGTGAGGAAAAGATAATTATTTAGAATATTCATCAATTATTCAGGAATAATGGGTCAATTTCATATCATTATATATTAAATTTCTTCCCATTCATCACCATTACCATAAATAAATCTACATAATATGTTTCATGATAGACCAAATTCTCAAATATACCTTCAATGAAAGTAATTTTAGGATTTCCATTTAATGAAATAGAATTTTACTTTTGGTATATTAAATATTATTTTAAATATTGGAATCATCCAATACTTATAATGGTGTTAAATTTGACTATTTAAATAACCACAAATATTGTGATAAAATTTCAAATACCAATTATAAGTGGGGAATATCTATAAGATCTTATTGATTTAATAAATCTTCTATGAGTTTTAACAGATCATATCACTTCAATAATTTCATGTATCAATATGATTTTACATTCAACATGGTTATAGTAAAGAAATGCAATGAACGGGAATCAGAAAAGGTAGTTCCTGGCTATAATTAAGTCATGATATTAATTTATAATATAATATTACGAGCCATGAATTTATTCATAATGATTAAAAAATCATGTACTTTCACTCTTACTCTTTACTAGAGTTGACCATTGTTTTCAATAATTATATTCTAATTTAGAAATGGTATAGAAAAGTGTTATTTCTCTCAAAACATAAAGAATTATACCATATTTAATTTTTCATTTGAATTAAAATATTTAGGATTTAAATATCTATAGTGGTATAAGTATATATAAATATTATCCTCTTACATTTAAAAATATATCCCTTCCTTGAAAAAAATTCATAGAATGTTTCATTTAATACTTAATTGTTATGGGTTGTTTTAGATTCTTCCCTTATTTGTCATTGTATAAATTATTCCAAAATTTTGGTTCCAAATATTTCATCATATTATTTAATCCACAATTCCTTTTGGTATCACTAAACTACATATACACATTTATGGAACAACAATATATCTCTTCATATCGCAAAAAATTACATATTTCTTGAACATTATAGAGATGAAGTACTTTTCCACCAAAGTGTGGATAAATCCTTCAATTAGATACATTGACATAGAATGAAATATATATGGGATACCTTCCAATGTTCACGTTGTATTTTCCCACTAATTTAATATCCTTTTTAATTATCTCAATGAAATTCCTTTCAATTTTTCTCATATAGTATGAGGATGAAACTTATTAAAAATATATTTTTGAACTCTTACCACATTATATATCCAACTTTATCCATGGGATTAATTTTTTCGATCAATATCCACAAAATACTGAATTATAACACTAAATGGTATTCTACTATAACTACCTTCTATTAGTCATTATAAAAGGCTATGAAATATTACTTTTGTGGTATGCATATAATTTTATATTATCAATGGACTTAATGTTCAAGTAAAATCATGTGGTCATAAATGCTTGAAAATGTAAATTTTTATTTGTTCCCTCGAGGTTGAATCTAGACAACAAATTTTTCTTTTGTTATTATTCACAACCATAGATAACTGATTCTGTATCACGATGAATTTTTCAACAATTTATTTGTTTATATTGTGATTTTTTTCATTTTATTTTCCATTGAATCCTTTATATACATGAGTCCTTCTATATCATACCATTTCACTGAGATAAGAGAAAATTAATTAAAAAAATTTCTATTTGATAAGTATTTTTATAATAATTATATTGTGGTATTCACTCTTTAAATTTTATAATGTCACTTCACTCGGATCATATCACTCAATCATTTATAAAATTAATAAAATGAAATAATAGAATTACATATATGTTTTTCAAAATGGTTTATAAATACAATGTGATCAATTGAAGAATATAACATGAGAGTGTGATTATAGTATATCATTTAGGACCATTTTATAGTATAGAATACCTATTTTGTTAATAAATAATCAAATTTTTTAATTACAGTGAAAGGGAACCCTTTACATTTTTGAGGCGTCATATGCTCAGAGTGAAGATTCATTAAAATTATGGGGGATTATACAATAGAAATAATAACAAACATATAGAAGGAGGTATATATAAATGGTATTTGGAAATGAATGAGTTGTGGTGGGTATGTGGGTATTTATGGAAAAGAATATGAGAATTTTTTTTTCAAATATTGTCATTGAAAATATAGGTTTTTGCAAATATGTTTGACATTTATTTTCCAATGTATTAGTAAATTTTTTATGAAATTATTAAAATGTTTATTCAAAAATTATATTTCCATAACAAAATTCATAAAATATGTATTAATCAGAATAAAAATATGTTATATTATTCAACAAAAATTGTTTTTTAAAACGACAAATGTAATTTTTAGGCTTTGGAATATCATTATTACGTTAAGGAATTTAATAATTGTAAAAAATAATAATAAAATAAATAAATTTATGGTTTTGAAAAATATAATATATATAATCATATAATAATTTAAATTACTAGTATTCATACATTTTGGGTCATTTAGAAAGGGTATTTGAATTAATTTCTCTTCAAAGGTGGTCATATACAAAACCTGGACTCAAATAAATAATCTAACATTTGTGATTGCCATGAGTTTTAATTTTGGATGTCCATCATCGATCAAGAAGAATCATGGGTACTCTGGCATATATTTTGTAGAATGGATGGATGTATAACCCATGTTATTGTATCATACATGCATAAAGAGGACCTTAGCGAAAGAGGTTTGGGGACCCTTATATGGAGGTCCATATAAGGGTTTGGTACCCATACATGGAGTTGATCTAATAAATATATTCGAGGATACATACATGGATGATTTTTCCCCACATAATAGTATAAGTGCTCTATCTAGACATGACTTGGAAAAAAGGACTTGGTCCCTAATTTTCAAAAGGATTACAGATAATGGTCATGTTCCCTTACATTTTAGGGATGTATGGAATCAAAATGTCTCTATCTTGAGGACATGGAATGGAAAATGGAAATAAATAATTTAATAAAATAAAAATGAAATAAGGTGAATTAAAACTAATGAAAAGTTTTTCTATTTTTTTAAATATTGATGTGGGATGTTTCACCCCACCCAGCCATGTGCAGAAACTCGTGAGGATGGAGGCCTCTCCATCCTTGAAGGATGTCTCTCATAATATTTATTTGAATCAACTATCATTTAATATAAATTAAATATTTTGTAAAACATGAGGTATCATATAAATTATTTTAACATTTATTTCCCTTGAATATACTCATTTTTTCTCAATTATAATAGGGTAATTAGGGATGATTCCATCGGTGCATGGTGGATTCACCTGAAAAGGTTGAGAATTTTTTAGATTATTTAAAGATGATCTATGTATTATGATCACACCATATTTCAGGTTTATTATTATGGTATGCCAATTCAAGGATATTTTCATGGGGTTTTGAGAATTTGGACCAATTTGATGGATTTTTTAACAGACAATGTGTGTCGTTTGTGTGTTAGAGGATAGAAAAGTTATTGAGGGTTGTCTGAATCAAGTTTGTCAAATATTTTAACTAGAAAATGATTTGGAATGTATTTATGGGTTATTACTAATAAAATTAAATATTACTTTTATTTAATATAGTTTTTTAAATTATTTAAATGTTGTGTCTCAAGATTGTTCCCCATTTTATATTGAACTCATGATGAGATACTTGGATTGTGTGGCTTATTATGGATAAGAAACATTAATGGATAGTAAATCCATGTATTTAGTTTGTGGTACCAATGAATTTCCCTATGTGTTAGGATTATTATGTAATTAAAAATGTGGTATATCCATTATGGGTTATTTGATTTTTTAAATTAAATAATTTTTTTTGTTAAAAATAAATTCTTATTACTAGAATAAAACAACTCTTGAGGATTATGGTGGGCCCATATATATTAGAATGGGCCCTGGACTGTCATTACATGAGTGATTAAGAAAAAATAATTTCCGTAGAACACAGAGAACCAATACTGGGTATAAATAAAATGATTTTTAATTGTAGTTGACCTGGATAGCTTCATTTAGCTTCCCTATATTTTTATTAATGATCGAACATGAATGGGTCAACCCAAGTGTCGACATGGATGACATGGGTAGGCAATGTGAGATGTGATGTGCTTTGTAGTTATCAAGATATTTTATTAGAGTTTTGGGTGAGTGTTTCTCCCACACATGTATATGAAATCATGGGATGGTATACCCCTATTATAAAGATGGTAGATTTGGTGAGTTGTTTGACCCAACATTACTAGTTATCTGAGATGGGCATCTTATCATATTCTCAGGGTCGTGCTAGTGGGGATTCCATTATGATGCTTATTATTAATGAAAGTAATTATGACCATTTTGGGGTACATTATTTTCTATTATGAATGCAATTTTCATAAGATAAATTATACCATGGATCCCAAGAAAGAATTATGATTTATGAGGATAATGAGGGTACCTCAACGAGTTCCATGGGGAGATGTTGTCCCTAGAAAAGAGTAGTGCATGATATGCTTATTTATTATTGCTGGTTTCATGTGATAACCACATACAGATGTATGGTCTGAATATGCCTATAGTGATAGTGATATGTCTTGTATGGGAGAGGCTAACCATATGATGTAAGATTGGTTCATATGGATTGATAAACCTTATTTGATGCATTTTGTGAAATATAATGTGAGGGGAACACTATTATAAAGTATTTACAAACTAATTCCCAAATTATAACCTATTATTTAGCCATTGAGACATCTATATTTCCTAGGAAATGATTCTATGAGTCATCCATGGTTTAAAGACTAAAGTAATAAGCATGACACCTAGGATTTATCATTAGGAATAACAAAGTGGAATGTCGAAGAATTTAAGGATACAACCCTCTACACCAGAAACTATGGAATTCGTAAAATATCACCCATGATTTAGCTCTATAATCTAGATATAATGGTTATGATAGGATTAACTCCTATAAATAAAACTTTTATAAGATACTACTGGATTACCTATGATTCACTCATTTGAGTATGAATTATTCCAAATATTATTTCCCAGTCTTATATATACTATAAGCTATCGTATATGTTCATGGTATTGAATTTCCACAGATTTAATCATAATAATTTTTTATTGATATTAATACTATAAATCATTCAAAATTACCACAAGGGGATTTAACATTAATAATGGTGTTATCGTATTCCCTGAATGTGAACATGGATTCATCTTTTGATCTTGATAACATTGGTATGAATATCAAACTTCTTAACATCTATTTCATTCACCTGATAATATTTACAATTTTTTTACCATGTTCTTTGAAAAAATACACCTCTAATTTAATAATGTGTATACAATATCTTGGGTAACATTAGAACCCAAGGATTCATGTTTGTTATTTTAATTTACATTCATATTAATTTATTCAAATAATATCACTTGCTCAATCATTAAATAAACTAGTTATTTGAGAGACCCCATTAGTGTTTCCCTCATATGTTATAGTCTCACACTTCATGGGTGGGAGTAGAATTTTTTTAAAAAATCAGAATATTCTATTTAATAGTTTGGATTTGGTATAATTATACTTTTTCATGATAATTCATGATTCTATTTATTGGAATCAATATTTGGATATGGTGGGGCTCAATCATGGTAGTAGAGCATTATGTGTATTTAATTTCATTGTTTCCCTTCAGTATATTACCTAATTATTTAGAAATATGTTCTTTTATTCTTATGTAAATATGTCTTTATGACTGTATGTAACCACTTATCATTTGTTATTTCATAATTCATTATTTATTTTGTGTTCTCTAAATATTTTTATTTTTTAATATTTTTTGTATTTTTTCAAATATTTCATACTCTAATATGTTGGTATATTATCCCTATAGTAATAATTTAAACCATTACATCCTATTATAGCCTTTATCATTGAGTGAGGGGTAACTTTGGTATTATAGGGACTGCTACTCTAGAAATCATTATAGTGTTCTAGGGTTTCATGGGATATAAAGGCGCATCAATGAAAATTATTTTTATTACTATTTAGGAAATGGTACAAAATGGAGAGTAATATATTTGATAATGTGATGGATATATTGAAATTTCACTCTTAACAATTTTCCAGATAGAATGTATAAGTTATTATGGCTATATGATTCCTTCTGGCTAATTAGAAATATTCCAATATATATGAGTAATTATTTAGACATGGTATTCAAATGAATTACACATGCTTCATAGTGATTGAAATCACTAATGACATGGTTCATCTATTTAATGATTCAAAAACATGTTATTCAATATTTCCCAATATATCTTGTCGGTGGTATTCTACTAATGTAAATCATGGTATAGTTGTTTATAAAAATAGGCAGTGTTGATTCTATAATAAAACTGTTTTTGAATGAATAAAAAATAATCCTTTTATTGTATATATATTGATCCTTATATGTAATTATAGGCATTTGATTCAATGTTAATTAACCACTTATTAATAAATATTATAACTGTTCATGAGTGGTAAAATGGTTCAATTACTTAATGAGACAACAAATACATATTTATTTCCCATATTGTATCATGGTGTAATTCTACATAATTGTACTATATGAGTATGGTATACTAAGAAAAAATCAATATAGGATAGATTTTTCGTATTAACATGGAAAATACCACAGTCATTGAGGGTTAGTATTCCATATACATGCATAATGGGGATTATTTCCCTTGTGTGGGATCATGACTAAACATGTGATTCATTCAATGTATATGAACCATAGAACCCAATAGATAGTGTTTTAACACATCAGTTTCAAATTCATGATTCAGGTATAGAAGATGATGTTCCCTATGAGACATGACATATAAGAGGTATGGTTTATGGTCTATGTGTCAAATGATACATCTATTAAATATGTCTGGGTTTTTAGATAAATGTTTTAGTTCAATACTACGAGGTCTTCATAGATGAAAATAATGGGGTGGTTCTTCGACTACAATATTCAAACAAGGGATGTTACACTGCGTATCTATTATATTCTAGAACATAATATTCTTTCTTTTGGTGTAAATAACTTGTGGTTATTTGGAATAAATGTTTTATTTTCATGATAATGATAGTTAAGATGCACGTATTGTTGATTTTGAGGATGGATCCTAATGTGTTGGAGGATTATGATCATATATGGTTATATCTAGGATGGATAATGCAAGAGTGTATGCATCTAGTTTTTGGAACATACCCAGAATGTGGGTGGAAATTTAATAGAAATTGTCATGGGTTGGAAACCTCAATTTTAGAAGGAAGTACTATGGGTTATCTGAATAAATGAGATTAACATGATAGATGATCATAGTTATTGTTTATTTTTGTGATCATAGTTGTGATAATGTTCGATTAATGGGAATATGAGTCAGGATATGTGATTTTATAGAATGGTTGAGTATACTGGTTATGTTCATATGTGTTAAATGTTGGTAGTTCATGGGAACCTATGAGACAGTCAATTGAGATAACTCTATATTAGGAGTCGATAATGATGTGTATCATGGATTTTTAGGAATGTTCTGAATTTTTGAATTGTTTTTTACACTAGTTATGTGTAGTGAAAAATGATATGGATTGGTAAGAATCTATTTTTGATCAAGGGTATGTAATTCAATGAAAATATTTTTTTAATTATTTATCTTTAGTTTCAATGTTTCGGGGAACGTCCCCCAAGGTAATAGGTAACATTTTAGGTGGATCTGGGTTCAAATATGTGGTTTAACTGTGTTTTTCATTAACATGGATTTTTAGGGTGGCATGAAACTGGAAATACATTGGGCTATATACACTTTTTTTGGGATAATATAGGTATAGTGTGGAGTATAGTTGTGTTCATAGATAGTGTGAATGTCATTGTAAATTGAATTTCAAGGATTTTCTATGGTGAAATTCATGGTGAGTTGGAAGGGGTTGCAAATGATATTTTTTATTTCCACTCACTTATGTGCGAGATAGTTGTTTTTAGTGATTATTGTGTGGAAATGGTTGAATTATAGTGCATAAAGAACAGAAGGAGGATTATTTTTGGATGATCGAAGTTCTATTGAATGCTGATGTTTAGGTGGATCCTATTCAATTTTCTTCCTTCATGAATAAAAAATTTGGGACTCATATATGTTGTCTAATTGAGTAAATTATTGTGTATTAATATTAAGATGGCGTGGGTGTGATTTTCTGGTCAATAAGATCAATGATCAGTCAATTCTTGAGATTATACCAAACTATTTGGTTTGTTTGACTAATGAATTGACCATGCAATTACACTGAGTGTTGTGTATGTACTTCAATTTGACTATTGGGAGATCTTAGCAAACCTTTGATGATTTAGTCATTATGAATGGGTGAAGTGGGAGTGCATTAGTGGATTTTGTTTATATATTTCAATAATGAGTGCCATAAAAAGACTCACTTGTGTTTTTTTGGATTGGGTGCAATGATATAAAAATTGAATTGATAATGCTTTTGTTTTACTGACAATATATTTTTCATATATGATTATGATGGATGGGAGAACCTATGATTGGAATAGTCCATTTATTATATGACAATTATATTGAAATTTATTGTGATTCTATAAATGAATTAATGAATAATGAATTCATGTGTCTTGATAGATTGATACATTATTAATCCATATCAGTTTTTGATATTACAAAGGGTTAGTGGAAAACATTTCGATGAATTGTGTTTTCTAGTTATTAAGATTTATTATAGAATCACATTAGTCATTTTGAGGGTGAAAGGAATGTGTTTGTGGTGAATATTTGACTAATACATATGAGGATTTATATGTTGATGAACACCAAGGATTCTCATGGATGAGAAGTGTGATGTTGTATATGTTGTAAAGACCCACATCTCTATGGATTGAGAAATTATCTGGTGAATTTCAATTTGTGGATATTGATAGGGAGAATCCAAGAAAACAAATATTATAATTGATAATTAAATAGTTTCAACAACACATGATTATTGTTTGGTCATTTATTGAGGTATGAGAAGAAAGATATATTCTTATGAAAACATCATAAAGGGAGGAAGGCCCTAAACCCCACATTATTGTCAAATTCATATGTGTATGAGGACCTCCATGTGATATGATACAAACCCATATATAGAGGATGATAAAATATTTAAGGATCATTTATCCTTATATAATGAAGATCGTTTTGTTATAATTTCATCGCTAGTATAGATAAGGTTACCCGGTAACGGTCAGGGTTCCATTCATAGAATAATGGATTGGGGGCATGTACACAATATCATGTTATATGGTCCATACATTCTATATTCTATCACTACTAATATCATCTATTGGTGAGGTTTTTTTATAAAATTATACCATATCATGTTGGAGTCACCCCAAAGAAGGGTATTTTTATAGACATGGCTAAAGGAGATCCTGAGAGAATGGTCAAAAAATGATTCATTCATATTTCTCAATGTGTTTATCTACATTGATATTTTCTTTAATTTGAAAAATATGTTTATATATTTATATTATTGAAAATATAAATTAGGGTTTCAATGTGTTAATGGTCTAAATTTATATTTGGGGTGATACTCACCTATTTAATAAAATATATGAACATGTTTTATTATCAAGTAATTTATGAAAAATTATTCCTAATTTTATTAATATTAATTTAATTTCTAATTGTTATAAATAATTTATCAATGTGTTAGTAATTAATAATGGTCCAATAGTTTTTATTCAGGTATGTTGTGAGGCATGAATGATGTAATGACACATAATATGGAACTCTCTTATATGGCCAAAAAAATTTCTTTATGAGACCTCTTTTGAGTCTCCCCATACGCCAATGTATTCCGACTACTAGTGGGGATGTAAGAAATATATCGGGAAGACTATACCACGTGTTTTTAGAGTAAAATAAGTGAGGAAAATTCCATTAAAAATAATAATATATAAATATAATAGTGTATAAATAATTGGAAAAAATCAATATAGTGGAATACCAACAATGAAAGATAATTCGATAATACAATAAATATTAATGGAATAATGAAATGATGTGCTATATTATAACAACATTTCATGCTAATAGTATACCGAACAAAAAGAACAGAAGTTTAACAAAAATACTCAATATTCCCCAAACACAAAACCCATTATATGTAGAGACCCGAAGCTTAACTTACAAGGACATTACATTACTTTTGTGGAATACTTATTACATAACAAAAACACACACACAAGGACCGTAATAGTTTAGTGTCTTTGGAAACTCGGAACGTAATATTCTAATCATGGTGAAAGATCTTCAACATCTCCCATAAAGATCTTCCCTTTTTTTTCTTACCTAAAACCTTTCATTATATCCTGGGGAAAAGAAAACATAAAAGGGTGATCTCAAATTCTCAGTAAGGGTAAAAAAAAATCAATCACATCATATTCATAAGAACATAACATTTTGGAAATCTTAACCTGCAAAAGAGATCATAATATCATAACATGGGATAAATCATAGTAGTGAAATGAAATCCCAATAATCATAACGTAAAACATGAAACTTTGTGGCATACACAGATAATCATAGAGAATCATATCATATTAGTCAAGACTCATTTCCAAGACTATCTTAGTGGACAAAGTCCATTTCTGACCTGAGTCACCCTTGTTTCAGTCCTGTTTCACTGAACCGGTATAACCTACCGTTCTAGCCATGTCTATCTCATGAGATATAAAATCTTTACCCAATGCATTGGAGGGAGATAAAGGTCCCACCTATCTCATAATGACACCATTATTATGCGTGCCACAAAATAATAAACCATACATCATTGCATAACCCATGTAATAAAAATGGGAATCTTAAAAATCATGACATCATAAAACAATTCATATACGATAAATGAATTCAGAAAAATAATTCCATCACAACATAATCAAATCAATGTAATAATAGGGATAGAAACAGAACCCTATATTATCTTAGATGGAAAATAAATTTGATAAAACACTTGAACTCCATTCTTGAGGAAAATATCCTTTCAAATTCAAAAACATTTTCCTTTCTTAACATGTCATACAATTTTAAACTAAAAGAAGTTGATTAAAAATAAACTTGAAAACTTGAAAAGGATGCTTCTTGGAAATAATGTTTTAAAAATCCTTTTATGTCGTATAAGTTAAAAAAACATTCTTCTCGTACTTTTGTCGGAAAAGTAAAAAAAAAACCAGTACGAAAAACGACAAAAGATTCCTTTGATATCTTTTACTAAAACTCACTGAAGGGTAAAATAGGATTTAAAAAATTATAGGTAAATGGAAATAATATTACATATTGAGGAAACATGGATGTGGATGATAAAATACACCCCAGTAAATACTAAAGTATAAACAATCTCGGATAAAAATGAGATTGTGATATTTCCCTTACCTTAAGTCTGATATGCTTCGTAAGTGTCCGAACCTCCTCTTTTTGACGCGCCTTCACTTAACCTCCACTTAAAGAACTAAGGATGGTCTTTGAAGAAGACACGGACCTCTAGGATGATACTAGGGAAGTGGAGAAGAGATTTTGGAAGGGGTTGGCCGAGCTTGAATGCTCAAATTGGTGTGAGGAGGAGAGGGAGGAGGTGCCCTTTTATAAGGGATGAGAGGGGAACCTTAGGAAAATCTCAAAATATTATTTTATATTAAGGTCAAATTCGGTTTATAATGGTTCCAAAGGGTCTTATTTCGAAGCTAAAGTGGGGATGGGTTGAAATAATCTCATTCAATATTATTTAGACAAGTTTAGATAATTATTTTAACCTTATCAATTAGATTTAACTCTAAGTTAAATAATTTAACTTTTACCGTGTCTTTTTGTTTTCCTACACTATATGGTTAATAAACTTACTATATCAAGCCAAACGAAACCCAAGTTGTTTATTATTAATATATATAACCTTATCTAAGTCATTTGGACGACCCTTAGTTTTTAGGGAATAAAATAACAATTAATAATATAATATTTGTTTTAAAAGCTATTTTATGTCAATTTTGACACTATTTGGTACATGATTTTTATGAAATTCATAACAGAATGATAAGTTCGAACCAAGTTACTTAAATCAACAATAACATGTCATATTAACCTAGAAAATTATTTTAAGTCATAAAAAGTCTCAAATTACATTTATTTGGGCATTTATAACATCAATTAGGTCAATATTTCATTAATATGACAATTACTGCATCATATTTGTGTCATAATAAATGATACATATTTAATCCCTAAAAATTATAAATAAATTCCTATGATGTAGATAATTGTATTATATTTCTGGAGACTATTTATGTTTGATGTTTCATTAAGTTTATCACTAAATTAAAATTATTATACTTATAAGATCTAAGAAAGTGAAATGTTGTCACATTCTTTGGTTTTAATAATAATTAACTTATTTTCATGTACAAAAGTCCATAAAATGAATCTAATACGACCCTTAGGTTATATGGGTATAATTTTAGCCATAAAATAGGATTTTTCTAAGTGTTATGGTAATTTTATAATATTATATTTACCCTTAATTACCCGATTTACCTTTAACTATAGTAAATAAAATTTACCGTAGTTACTATTCACAATGCCCAAAAATAAAAAGTAGCTTACTAACATAATTAGGACCCACTGATTACCAATATGGAATCCATTTTTCCAAATTCAATGCACAAAATATTCAGAAATTAAATTAACATTAATCCTGTTGTCGAAAGAAAACAGGTTTTTCTTTAAAACTTTGCAAAAGATTGAATTGATTTAACCTACGAATTCAAGGTAAAATCAATGCTAATGACATACATTAGATTAACTGGTAAAAATATATTCTATTTATACTTTAAACCCATTCAATATTATAATTTAACCACATAAGATATTACGATGAAAAAAGTTGTTTTTAATTAATATATAGCGTGTTTTTACTATTCATTAAAATATGAAAGTTATTGGAAAAATATCAAAATTTATCTAATGTAAATTTTTATATCCTGATTCAAAATAATAATTTTATTTTGTCAAATTGAACTTATAAACATGTCAAAAACTAGATTTAAAGTGGGTGCTCCATCAAAAGGCGACAAAGCTGCATTTTTTGAAAAATACTTATTTTACCCGAAAAATATATTTTGTTCTTATACCATGTTCTAGAAAATGTGTAAGATGAATTATAATGTTATAAAATTAAAAATTTAGATAATGATATTCATAACGGCTAGTTCATGACAATATTATAATAATATATCGTTGTTTATTAAAACCCGGTATTGCGTACACCACACGATATCGAGGAAGGTCGTGATTGCATGTAATGCAAGACAAGTCAGGGTTGTGTGTTGTGAAAGAATCCTTCGTTGTTTTGAATAACAGAATCCAACCATATTTCATTTACACATTGAATATATATATATATATATACTCAATGTTGCGTAGAATAACTATTATCAAAATTGTGTGTAACACGATCCAAGAATAGTGTTGCGTATACTGCAAGCTAATACGGTGTTGCGTATAGTGCAAGGTAATCTTGGTGTAGAATACAACACAAGACATTAATGAAATTAAAAGAATATTTTTCATAAAATCTTGGGGTGTTACATTCTACGCCCCTTAAAATGAATTTCTCCCTTGAAATCCATCGGGGTTATAAATGGTTTACTATTTGAAAATTTCTTTAATAGAAACCCACATCGTAAAAAGGAATACCAAAACAAATCTTTAAAAACAAAAGTATGAAATGTAACGGTTACCCAAATAAATTAATCACTGGGTTTCCACATAGGTGAAAATATGTATGTGGAAGAGAAATCTAACCATCATGTTCTGATGGAGAGTGGTAGAGAACATGGCTATGGAAAATCCAGAAATCACAAAGCTATTGATTTGTGGTGATCTAAGGTACCATATGATTCATCGGATATAAGGATAGTAGGAGAACATTTTTGGTTTTTTTTAAAGATCATTTCCCTAAATTTGATGAAATTGGAATTAGAAGAAATAATTTTCATGATTTTGGTATAGTCTCACCGTTTTTCGTTCTTTGGACAATTTCCACTTCATCTCTTAAAGAAATGAAGTTGAATTTGTCATTCGTGATGTGTTAGCAGATCATGTGATAGAATGACGGGTCATTCCATCTGTCTCAAACAAAAGGTTAGAAAAGTTATCAAAAAAATACATAAGTCCATCTATAGTGAGATTAATCATATATGGTTCCTAAAATGGACTTATACTGCTTAATATAATAAAACTAGTTTATACTAAATAGGGAATTCTTGTAGGCTAGTGGTAGGCGAAAAGGGCCAGTCGCACTTCGGTTGTGGGTTCGATTACCACAGCCTTGTCCGACGAAATGGGCTATCGCCCGTCCTGCAGGTTGTCCTCTTTATAAAACTACATTACTATAAAATCACATCAGTAATATCGAAAAAAGTTCTATCCTTAAACAATACTTATCATATTTCCAACATAATCCATTCCAATATTTAGGCTAATCTAAAATACTACGGTCCAAGCTCATAGTATAAAGAAAACGATTACTTGAAATATCATCAACCAAGCATGTGGATACCATCATTTATCCCCCATATATATATATTGTTGGTCACATTCCAATCATGTGAATACCTAAATCATGTATTCTCTTGAAAAAATGAATACCCATTGAACCATAGTGAAAACTTGAATGCAGTTAAAAGTTAACACTTTCCACAGACCAAAATCCTCAAAATTCTATATACTCAAACCATGATATCACTTAGTCCTTATATCAATCATGAGATCATGAATACTGTTAAACATTTCATTTTCTCTTTTTCCCTTCATTATGAACATATCATCTTATTTCCAAAAATATCTCAATCACTTTGAATACCACATTAGAACAATACATAAATATTCCAATACTCCATGATACGAAATTATTTTGGAATCCCATTAAATAAACACTTAATCATTCCACCACATCGTTGTCATAATCAACATCACCAATAGTGATCGCATGTGACTTCCCTTTGTCCTTTTCCTTAAGCGGTTGGCCATGTCGATCATCACTAACCCTTGGATTAGGGAATTTATTAGCATAATGACCCATTTCCTTGCACTTGAATCATTGAAGTGTTAGTGGTGCGTTCTCTGCAGTCTTCGCTTTATTCACGTCATTAGAAACCCTTTTTCCATTACTTCGACACTCAGTTGCTCGATGACCTTCTTTTCCACACATAAAACATTTTCTAGTCCCTTTAAGACAATCTCCACCATGCTTCTTTCCACACTTTGTGCATAAGGAAACATTCATATTCTTTTCAGCATTATTCTGAGATTTCTCCTTGAACTCCATATTTGATTTCTTGTCAAAACCATGAGATGGATATATAACACCAACTTCCATTTCTACCATGATAGCACAATGCAAAATTTCTTCATAGCTACTGAAGTCTCTTATAGCTAATGCCCTTCGAAGACTTGGTTTTAAGCCACTGAAAAATCTATCAACTTTACTTTCAGGTTGGATGATAATGATAGATACATACCTTGCATGTCTTGTAAAATTCGCTTCGTATATACCAACAGATTCCTCATCATTCTTCTTCAACTCAAGAAACTCCTTTTCCATCTTTGTTTGAAGAATATGAGGGATGTACTTACTGAAAAACAAGTTCTTGAACTCGTCCCATTCAATGGACTCAATTTCATATCTTGGCCTCGTATTCTTGATAAGATTCCACCATTTATTAGCTTCACCTTCCAAACGATATACTGCTAAGATGACTTTATCATGTTCAGAACATTGATGAACTGAAAATATCTTTTCAGTGGTACTGATCCATTGTTCAGCAACAAGTGGATCGGAATACCCACTGAAAGAAGGTGGACGTTGCCTCATGAAGGACTCAATAGAATATTGTGCCCTTCTCTGCTCATTTGGAAGTCCAGAATGATTCATAGCTTGTGAAAGTATGGAAATAAGATTTTTCACTCCATCTCCCATAACACTTGTTTGTTCAATAGGACAATCATTGCATTGTCCATTACAGTGATCAACACGGTTCCTTCCGGTTCCACCCATCGTCTAAAACCCAAAAAGAATAGTGTGAGAGGAAAAAATAATGCTAGGGAAAACAACATATTAAAGGGGGAGTTCCCTTAATATCTAACATCTTAGGTTAAATTCTAAGATCGTTACCATAGTTCTAGGACTATATCCTATATGTATACTTATCCTTAGGGACATCCCTAGACATACCTTAGTAATATCTCTAGGGATCTCACTAACGTTTTCGCATCCTAGTTTCCAAAGGTTGACTAAACCTTTCCTCTTATACCAACTGTTGAGACCCGAAGCATAACGTACAAGGAAATTACATTACTTTTGCAGAATACTTATTACATAACAAAAACACACACACAAGGACTGTAATAGTTTAGTGTCTTTGGAAACTCGGAACATAATCTTCTAATCATGGTGAAAGATCTTCAACATCTCCCATAAAGAACTTCCCTTTTTTTCTTACCTAAAACCTTTCTTTATATCCTGGGGAAAAGAAAACATAAAAGGGTGAGCTCAAATGCTCAGTAAGGTTAAACAAAAGAAAAATAAATCACATCATATTCATAAGAACATAACATTTTGGAAATCTTAACCTGCAAAAGTGATCATAATATCATAACATGGGATAAATCATAGTAGTGAAATAAAATCCCAATAATCATAACTTAAAACATGAAACTTTTTGTCATACACACATAATCAAATAGAATCATATATTATTAGTCAAGACTCATTTCCAAGACTATCTTAGTGGACAAAGTCCATTTCTGAACCGAGTCACCCTCGTTTTAGTCCTGTTTCACTGAACCGGTATAACCTACCATTCCAGCCATGTCAATCTCATGAGATATAAAATCTTTACCCAATGCATTGGAGGGAGATATAGGTCCCACCCATCTCATAATGATACCATTCTTATGCGTTCCACAAAATCATAAACCATACATCGTTGAATAACCCATGTAATAAAAATGGGAATCTTAAAAATCATTACATCATAAAACAATTCATATACGATAAAGGAATTCATAAAAATAATTCCATCACAACATAATCAAATCAATGTAATAATAGGGATAGAAACAGAACCCTATATTATCTTAGATGGAAAATAATTTTGATAAAACACTTGAACTCCATTCTTGGGGAAAATATCCTTTCAAATTCAAAAACATTTTTCTTTCTTAACATGTCATACAATTTTAAACTAAAAGAAGTTGATTAAAAATAAACATGAAAACTTGTAATGGAAGCTTCTCAGAAATAATTTTTTAAAAATCCATTTATGTCATATAAGTTAAAAAAACATTCTTCTCGTACTTTATTCGGAAATGTCAAAAATAAATACATCGTACTAAAAACGACAAAAGATTCCTTTCATATCTTTTACTAAAACTCGCCGAAGGATAAAATAGAATTTAAAAAATTGTAGGTAAATGGAAATATTATTACATATTGAGGAAACATGGATGTGGATGATAAAATACACCCCAGTAAATACTAAAGTATAAACAATCTCGGATAAAAATGAGATTGTGATATTTCCCTTACCAAAGGTCCGATATGCTTCGTAATTGTCCGAACCTCCTCTTTTTGACGTGCCTTCACTTAACCTCCTCTTAAAGGACTAAGTATGGTCTTTGAAGAAGAACATGACCTCTAGGATGATACTAGGGAAGTGGAGAAGAGATTTTGGTAGGGGTTGGCCATTCTTGAATGCTCAAATTGGTGTGAGGAGGAGAGGGAGGAGGTGCCCTTTTATAAGGGAGGAGAGGGGCACCTTAGGAAAATCTCAAAATATTATTTTATATTAAGGTCAAATTCGGTTTATAATGGTTACAAAGGGTCTTATTTCGAAGCTAAAGTGGGGATGGGTCGAAAGCATCTCATACAATAGGATTTAGACATGTTTAGGTTATTATTTTAACCTTATCAATTATATTTAACTCTAAGTTAAATAATTTAACTTTTACTGTGTCTTTTTTATTTCTTACACTGTATGGTTAATAAACTTACTCTCTCAAGCCAAACTAACCCAAGTTGTTTATTATTAATATATATAACCTTATCTAAGTCATTTTTCCGAACCTTAGATTTTTAGGAATAAAATAACAATTAATAATATATTATTTGTTTTAAAAACTAATTTATGTCAATTTTGACACTATTTGGTACATGATTTTTATGAAATTCATAACAGAATGATAAGTTCTAACCAAGTTACTTAAATCAACAGTAACATGTAATATTAAGCTAGAAAATTTGTGTAAGTCATAAAAAGTCTCAAATTACAATTATTTTGGCATTTATAACATCAATTATGTCAATATTTCATTAATAAGACAATTACCGCATCATCTTTGTGTCATAATAAATGATACTTATTTAATCCCTAACAATTCTAAATAAATTCCTATGATGTAGATAATTGTATTAGCTTTCTGTCGACTATTAATGTTTGATTTTTCATGAAGTTTATCTCAAAATTAAAATTATTATACTTATAAGATCTAAGAAAGTGACATGTTGTCACATTCTTTGGTTTTAATAATAATTAAATTATTTTCATGGAAAAAAGTCCATAAAATGAATCTAATCCGACCCTTAGGTTATATGGGTCTACTTTTATCAATGAAATAGGATTTTTACAAGTGTTATGGTAATTTTATAATCTTATATTTACCCTTAATTACCCGATTTACCTTTAACTATATTAAATAAAATTTACCGTAGTTACTGTTCACAATGCCCAAAAAAAAAGTAGCTTATTAACATAATTTGGACCCACTTATTCCAAATATGGAATCCATTTTTCCAAATTCAATACACAAAAGATTCAGAAATTAAATTAAAATTAATCCCGTTCTCGAAAGAAAACGGGTTTTTCTTTAAAACATTGCAAAAGATTGAATTGATTTAACCTACGAATACAAGGTAAAATCAATGCTAATGGCATACATTATATTAAATGGTAAAAATATATTATATTTATACTTTAAAACCATTCAATATTATAATTTAACCACATAAGATATTACGATGAAAAATGTTGTTTTTAATTAAAATATATCGTGTTTTTACTATTCATTAAAATATGAAAGTTATCAGAAAAATATCAAAACTTTATCTAATGTAAATTTTTATATCCTGATTCAAAATTAGAATTTTATTTTGTCAAATTGAACTTATAAAAATGTCAAAAACTATATTTAAAGTGGGTGCACCATCAAAAGGCAGCAAAACTGCATTTTTGGAAAAATACTTATTTTACCCGAAAAATTTATTTTGTTCTTATACCATGTTCTAGAAAATGTGTAAGATGAATAATAATGTTATAAAATTCAAAATTTAGTTAATACTATTCATAATGGCTAGTTCATGAAAATATTATAAAAATATATCGTTGTTTATTAAAACCCGGTATTGCGTACAACACACGCTATCGAGGAAGGTCGCGATTGCATGTAATGCAAGCCAAGTCAGGGTTGCGTGTTGTGAAAGAATCCTTCGTTGTTTCATATAACAGAATCCAACCATATATCATTTATACATTGAATATATATATATATATATACTCAATGTTGGGTAGAATTACTATTATCAAAATTGTGTGTAACACGATCCAAGAATAGTGTTGCGTATACTACAAGCTAATACGGTGTTGCGTATAGTGCAAGGTAATCTTGGTGTAGAATACAACACAAGACATTAATGAAACTAAAAGAATATTTTTCATAAAATCTCGGGGTGTTACATTATAGGTCATCAACAAAATCAGTCCCACCTAGAAAAGAATACAATCAACATCACAGTCTCATTCCCTTGTAAAAAGTCCGAATCCATATAATCTAATTGGGTACCAGATTTTTGTCTGAATAAGGTGTTTGTATATGTTAATAGGTTGACACCACCTTTCCTAAAAATAATTAGTCTGATAGTGATATTATAAAATAATTATATAAACATGTTAACTATTTAATTAAAAAAATAAATTAATACCATATAATATGCATCAACACCAAACAGGAATGTCTCAAAGAAAATCTCAAAACCATGAAAACCATAACCATATATCCACGGAAAAAATAACCCGCCTCAATGCCATTCTAAAATTTCTAGGATCATGTATCACAACCACTCCAAACCTAACCTTATGACCAATATATAAATTTCAAAAAAGTAGTTTAAACCACCAATATAATCGTTTCAGAAATCATTCATGTTTGAGGTCATCATAGAATAATTTTATCATTTATCTTGTGTAATCCATGAATATAGGTTTTTAATCATCTGTTAAATGGGATAGAACTCAATATAATCATTTGAACTTGTATCAATGAATATAATGATATATATGCATTTCAATATTTATCAACTGGGCTAACACCGCATATAAGAATTTGAATATTTATCAGAACACATATAAAAAAAGGAAAATATAATATCGTATCCTCTAGATCAATGATTTATTATGAAATTTTTTTTCCTTTTTCATTTACACATTTCATATATCAATTGGTAAAAACCAATAACATTCTATTTATCTAAATAAACGAGTTATGATTGGGTGAAATTGTATCAAGACATCACCCAAAATCAATTTCACTTTAAACACTCTTTAATTCATTTAATAATTAATTTATCACAATGGTTGACTCATAATAACGGTATCCACAATCAAAATCAATATCCAATTAAATTACATGGGAATATAAGGAATAATCAAATTCATAATTTAATCAATTATGGTTCACATAAGTTTGATTAATTGAAATGTTTCATATAATAAACAATTATCATACCATAGGGTTAAGGTTTAGACCCCCAAAAATTATCTAGAGATCGTGAAACTATTCCTTAAAATTTACAAAAATAAGAAAGGCTTAGTTGATTATAATAAGGGTCCTAGATCATAAATGATCATGATCAAATCCAAAAACACACTTCGTCATATGATTACATCAAGATAAATAGAGAACAAAGGGAGAGGGGAATAAAATTTTGGAAAAACATCATAACATGGATAGGATTCATAAAAGGTAAATAGAAAAGGGTTTTAAGGACTCCATAAATGTCTTTATGTTCCTTTGGGGTGAGAGGATATGGCTACATGAATGGGAAACTTATAAAACTAAAAAATACCCCTTTTTAAAACTGTTCTTGGGAAATTACATGACATATAATATGGATACAAATATTATATTTATATTTTGATCAACAGGATCAAAAACCCATAACCAATTATTATTATTTATTTTTATCAAATAATACATGAAATGTAATTGGTTCCTGATGTGTGACCAATTCACATTAAGAATCAGATCACGACATGATTCTGATAGCTTTTATATGTTGTGTAACCAATTTACAGGTAGTGTATATTTGCTTCATAATATTTCTCATCATATTTCCATATAAAATAACAGAACACCCATTTAGGATTCTCTACAACAAATTATCCATGGATTCAATTGACACATGATCACATATACTGCATCAATTTTTACGAAATCCTAAATCATTCTCTGAGAGTATCCTCTTTTTTTTCATTTTCCTCGCCACCCATGTCTATGTTCCTTCAAAAAATAGACATAACTGAACATTAATTCATTTTCCCCATAAATGGTTCTCCTTCACTGAACAACACTTTTCCATTGAGGATCTAATGAAAATATCAAATAGAAACATCCCTTAAAGAATATGGGATCCTACAGCCTCCCCACCATGTGAGAGCTCATCATTGAGCTGTTCCAAGCATCATTATGAGATCTTGTGGAATTGGTATTTCCACTATTCTCACATATAATATTCCATCTACTTGGGGTACTCATATAAAATGTCATTATTTGACTTAACTCTAACAAAAGGAATCACCCTTCCCATGAAATATTTCTCACTATGGTCCACAATACGTATCAGATTCTCTTAAAATGAAACATAAACACAATGCCCGATTAAAAATATGATTATCTTGGGTGAAGGGTATATATAATACATCTGATCCTATGAAAATTGAAACATGTGAAGCAGGTAAATATAGATTTATATAATGGATAAATATTAATCTAATCAACCAACCATATCTAATATCTAAAATTTCATCAAAAACATAGTTTACAGCTTACCTGGTTTCAAGATATGAAATTTCTCAATCCTAGGTTTCCCCTGATGGAATACATGAATACCAAACTCAAACTACACATTCCTTATTCAATAGTAAGCATAATATTTATTCTAACTCCTTACATATAACATATGCATTCAAATCATCTAAACTTTTTCAAAACAATACTACAAAAAACTAGGACCAACATGTGCTAACTCACATGAACTAAAGAAAAAAAATGTTGGATGTCATTAAATAATATAAAAAACCTCAAATGTTTCCATTTGGGTCAAGGCCATGAAGATTTTATTATATGAAATCATTATAAGTTCTATATTCATCTACCCTGACACAAAAAAATCCAGAATAGATGCCAGTAATAAATCCTCTAGATTTAGAAAAGCTCCATACATTGATTTACATTTTGAGGATGATAAATCATACTCAAAAAAACATATGATCCCAGATCCTTCTGAAGAGGCTTCCAAAACTATTATTCGAAACGTGGATATCTATCTAAAATGATACTCATCAAAACATAGTATATCTTAACAACCTAGAGCACATAAGCACTACCCATTTTTTCAACTATGAATTTCTCCCTGGGAGAAAATAAACCGGTCTACGTTTTTCCATTTATCCAAAATAACACATACAACAACACTATAAGATTTTAACATGGTAATCCTATCACAAAATCCATAGTGATATCATCTCATTTCCACTCATGAATGGGAAAATACTTCCAAATACAAGCTGGCCTATGATATTCTATTTCACCTAATGACATGGGAAACATCAATCCATAAACCCTACCACCTCCTTATTAATTCCAGACCACTATTAATGTATATGATGATCAAGTTTCATAATTGTAAATACAATGTGTGCCTACCCTATAGAAGCATGAAACTATTTCAGCATCTCTTAATGGAAACCTGTTGGAACTCATACTCATACATAGAAAATTATATAATTACCACTACCAAGACACTAGATTTATGGTGTCTCCCCATCATATAAGGTGTCTCTTAGGACTAATCCATCTATATTATATATCTAAACAATTTTTATATGGTCCAAAATAATGGGTATACAAAAAGTCTATGTCAATGATAATGGACCAAGAGACTCATAAAAATAAATATACAGGTTCTCATATAGGACTATTAAACACCAGCAATCACAAGTCTCCCATACTCACTATACATACATATTTTGGGTCAATGCATCTACAATGACAGCACCCATTCTTGACGTATAACCCAACTCATAGTCAAAAGTAAACATATACTTGACCAGCCTCCTCTTTCAAAGGTTCAGGTCCCACTGAGAAAATATATACCTAAGGCACTTGTGGTCTATATATAGCATAAACCTCTCACCCATGAGATAATTCCTCAAATAATAAAGGTAATATATAATAAATCTATAATCACTAAATCATGATCAGGGTATTTCAATATGTGTGGTATTAGATATGTGAATCTATACATAACCATACAATACACATTAATTATAATTGCATCATGGCTAACATTAAATGCATCATAGTATAAGAGAAATGATTTACCAAACATTAGAAATGCGAGGATATGTGCTAAGGTCATCCATCCATTCACCTCTCGGAAGATTCTCTCATTAAAATTGGAAAAACTAATTCACCCTCTTATTGGTTATCCCATAAATCAGTTCTTACATGTTAGATATGTACATGAAAAATATCTGATAATATCCTTCTAACCACATAAATCTTTTAATCAAGAAAACAATGTTGGTCATTTCACAAGATATCATTGTTCCAACTTTCATAGTCTCCATTGACACAAATTCTATTGATACAACATGCCCCGAGAAGTTCAATTATAAATCCATAAATTTCATTATGGTAGATTGTTGTAAAGGTGATTCTCTCAAAATGTACTCAAGATGATGTCAAGATGTTCAGAATGATCATTATCTTAGTGGGAGTACACTAAGAGTTATTCATAAAAATTCAAAATAATTGATCTATAAAAATTAATGGCATATTCATCAGGGTCAAGAATAATTCTGGTGCATTACAAGAGAGTTATGGAATCACAATGAACACATACATCCATTACTTCTACTTATATAAGTTTTATGTATGTCATATGGAAGCACCCTCAAATGATGTTAATCTAATCTAAGATCGTTGTTGGAAAATAACTTAGCACCTATTAGCTGATCAAAAATATCGTCGATGGATTATAGAGGATACTAGTTCATTATAATCATTTAGTTTAATTTCATATTGACCATACACAATTTCAAGGTTAAATCATCCTTCTTGGAGAAGAGAACCAGGTAATAGTGAAGAGATATACTAAGCCATATAAAACAATTATTTACCATATATTCCAAATGAACATCAAACTCCCAAATATCTAATTGTTTCATTCTATAAAGACATATTGAAATGTCTCTTATATCAGAACCTACACAATCTCAAAATTGATATCTCACTCAGGATGTAAGATAATGAACTCATCTGAGATATCATATTGAAAATGGTCTAACATTGGAGAAAATGAATCATGCTCTATCCCACCATCATTTATAGTGATAATAGATATTTGAGTGGTGAGAAAATCAAATCCTCACAGAATTTGGCCTAAATGACGAGGCTAAATATCCCTCTCAGCTTAGTGAGCAGATCTACCTCCTTCGTGAGATAAAAATATAACTATCCTCAAATGACAATTGATATGATCATGGTATATAAGCAACCAATCTATACCGACAATCAAATAAAAAACTAACATTTTTAGAAATAATGTTTCCCAAAAAAATGTAACCCCCAATATCTAGAAAAAACTTGGAAAATATTATATTGTTTACTATATTTACAATAGTGTGTAGATGGTTAAAAAACAATCCATGATTCCAAATCTAGTCCAATTACATTTACAAAATACTGAATAAAAACTATTGATATTATTATGTGTCAAAAAACATGAATAAGGTTTAATGATAGAATAATTGTACCACTAACAGCAGAAATCCCTCTATCCACACAAGTTAAAGTAGTATGAAAACATACATCTAACTAGCCCATCTGCTCTAGGATCCTACCTATATACCTCAATATTTACCATTTGTCTCCTACATTCATTCAATCACTATGGTACCACATCCCCTACCTCATCCATAATATCCAATGGGGCTCTATCTACCTATCTATTGAGGAGTTACTAAGTCCTCCCTTGACATTGGTACCTGTCATATTCCCATACCGCTACTCTACTATTGTATTCTCCTAGAAAAACTATCCATATGGACTAGTCTACAAAAGGAATGATTATATAATGTAGGGTATAGACAATGAGGTTGTTTATGGAATATCCTATCAAAATTACTGTATTAAATTGCTAAACTATCATATGTTTTCCTCCCACATCCTTAACATCTCAACCCACATTTTCCATATAGAAAAAAATCAGAGAGGATATTATCTATACTAGAAGAAGATTTAATAGTTTCCCATATAGATTTGACCTATAAACAACATAGGGACTCTATCGGATTCCCTTATAAGATGAATGACTAATTTGTCACATCATTAAAACCAGTCAGATGGAAGACATTCACCTATGAACCGATATGACAGAGAAAAAAATCTTGAAAACATCTCACCTTATATATATCATCAACTGATAATGATGGAACAATGAATTTAATGTCAATGAAAAATTATGAAATGTATTGTACTGAAATACCCTATTGTGTAAGAGTAAGGAACTCATGGGATTTATCATCCCTTAATTTATTTTTAGATAAATGTCTTGGGAACATCATCTTGATGTCCTTCAAGAAGAACACCTATGATTTCACTACTTGTTTCAGAATGTCCCACCAACACCTGTTTGGTATATGAGGCTCATATGCAGAAGGATTCACCCCATATATTTAGGTGTGTCTATAGGAATAAGGATCATTTGGAGTGACTCGATCTAAAACCTGGATTCCTGGGGGATGACCTCTCTATTGATCTAATGTCAATGCTAGGGTTGGTGATCTATAGTTTGATAATACATCAATGGCATGGAACAAAATGTCTCACTTATGATGGATCTCATTATCATATGAATACATTATTGAAGAAAATATCCATATGATTCTATAGAACTATAAGAATCATGAGATTAGCTGTGTTAGGAGATTGTTTACTTCCACTCCCCTAATTCTCATATCAAAGACGATGTAGAGGCATTTTTAGTACAAGATAAACACAATCTATAGAGCATTGTCTATAACAACAGGGTCAACCTCAAATGGTGAGAATAATAGGGAACCACATACTGTTAGCCTCACTAAACATAGATTACAAGTGTTTTAGAATTTCAAAACAGTTCATTATTTTGATTTCTTATATATTAAAGGAATATTATACTAGAATCCAATATGAATGTATATATCACTTTCAATTAAATATTCCACTATCATGAAAAATAAATGTCAATATTCATCCTTATGTTCTTATTATGGTGGATTAATAATCATCCCATTCCATACTCAGGCAAGATTATAAATATCAAAAACCAGTTACATCATAAAATCATAACCTCACAAAACATGGGAATCAATCCGGGTGACATAACTTCAAGTTTAATATGAAAACATTATAAATAGAAATCGACAAATGGTTAATCAGATTATCCCATGAAAATTGGTAAGATAATCACATGAACAACATCAATACCATGTCCCCAAACATCCATGTTAGGATTTTTCCATTACCAAGTAGTAGAAAACATAAACGAAACTAATACCACTAATAACACGTCATAACATCCCTCGATTTGTTAGTCCCACAAATTTCCAAAATCCATGTCTTTGAGACCCCATTTGTGGAACCCCACATGTAAGAGGCCTCCAACTAGCTTGGGGTATGATAGGAATAGTGGGGACACTATAACCCCAACTTATAGAGTTACAACACTATGGAAATATACATTAAAAATGTTAATAAATAAATATTAGGGTGAAGTAAAAATTGAAACTATAAAATACAATAGAATACTACAAATTAAATAGAACTAGATAATAAAATATATAATATAGAAATAATTTAATGAAATTTTGAAATTTAAATAAATATCATGGAAGAAGTGATACCAAATAAATGACTATTAGACTCAAAAAAATTAAATTCAACAATCCCAAACCCCAGCTATGTGCATAAAGAAACTTCATATCCTCCCATAAGAAATCACTCAAAAACTTTTTCCATTTACCTTGTCCAATCCTACATCCATATAATCACATTGGAAGTAAAAAATGGGCTAAATAGGGTGTGATAATAACTCAATTGGTCAACACCATCATTTCTAAACATGAATAATATTATAATAAATGTATGCAATAACACATTAATCAAGTTTTATAAATAATTTAAAAATAAAATTAATAACACATAAACCTTCTTTATAACCATGCTGGAACGAATCTGTGAATGTCTCACAACCATCCCAACCATAACCATATAACCGTGGAAAAATATAACTTTCCTCTATGCGATACTAGAATTTCTTTGGAATTGTCTCACTATAATTCCAACCATAACCAAATGAAAAAGGTACAAATTACACCAATTTATGTTAAAATTTTCAATATGTGAATTCTAACAATCAATCTGGGAGGAGCCTGGTATATAAAAACATTAAAATTAATTAGGGACATGCTCAAAATATAATCATTTCATCTTTTTTCTCCATGAATAGACCTCTATATAAGAATTTCAATATCTATCAAGGAATATCCTGGAATATAATAATTTCAACATTAATGAACTCAAATTTCACCTCATATAAGAATTAAAACATCTATCACAAGAGTTTCCAAATGAAACAGTATATCATAGTATCACATCCTTAGTCTCAATTGATTTTTATGAAAATTTTCATTTTTCAGTCACTTACCAATTTCATAAATAAATTGTTCATTCCCAATAACACAAATTTTTTGTCAATAAACATGTCTATCTAAGGTAAATAATATGAACCAACCACCCAAAATTGATTTCTTAATAAACCAAATTTAATCCATTAAAAAATTAATTTATAACAAGGGTTCACTAACTTGAACTATAGACCTAAGACATGTCAAAATCCAATTTGATCAAAAATGTACTAGATATAATGACTTGATTCATCATTTTCTAGGTACATATATGTTGGATCAATCGAAATATTTCATATAAGAAATAATTATCAAACCATAGGGTTATTTATTAGTCCATGTACCTTTAACTGATGATTATATAACTCTTATAGCAGGATTCTACACATCAAAAATGATAGAGATGATTATAAGACGAATCCTAGAACATAAAAAATCATAATCAAGACCAACAATGCACATGGTCTATATACTGCATTATGGTAGCTAGATAAAATGGGGGTGAATGGGGACATTGATGTAAAACCACATACCAATGATAGGATTCACAAACATGATGTTTGGAGGGGAGGGATGGTTTTTGAAAATTCTTGGAATCTACTCTAGGTTGTATCTGATAATTCTACACCATTTTAATGAAATAAAATGCATGCATATAACATTTTGAGAACATTCTCACAAAATTACATGAAATACAATGTAGTTTTATTTCATGTATTTATTTTAAAATGTATATTCCAAAATATATGTTTCCATATTTTATTATTAATTCTGATATAATATAAAAAATTTTGTAAGTAGTTTTGATAGGTAACCACAGAACTTCATAAATCTATTGACAACAAGAGTCTGGTGGATTATACATTCCATATAACTCATTTATATAGTCTGTAAATCATATACAGATAGTTTCTCAGCCCATTTCCATATAAAAATCTTAATCCTATTTATTTATTCAAATCATTACAAAAACACATGGTAACATTTGACCCATTGATACTCAGAATCCATCAAATCAAATAGAAATCTTGAATTTCCCCCCATGTGGATCCCCTTTGGTTTTCCCAATATTCCCTACTACCGAAGTCATTGTTCATTCAAACAAATAAAAATTTCAGAACATTAATACATTTTTGCAAAAAAATTGTCTCTATCTCCAAACAAGACTATTTCTCCAATGCATAAATAAGAAACTCAAAAATGGACATTCCTAGAAAAAATATGGGATCATACATATGATATTCTAAATAAAGGGTTGTCTATATTTATGTATAGAAAATACATGGAATGTTAAGTGATCCAAAATCATTTTCCTATGGTTCAAGTAATTTTTATTGTAAGTGATATATTATCACACCCTTCCGGGTGATTGATAATTTTAAATTAAATAAATTTTTAGTTAAAATTAACCATTTAGAAATATAATGAAAAAATTTCCAATGTCTACTATATAACCTTATACACTACCTTTATTACTAGGTTATCAATGGATTTGGAATTAATTAATTGTACATTCCTTAAAAAACCCATAAAATATAGGGGTATAAATCAAATTATTTGTGTGAATACAAGTCTTCTTGATTGGTTTTATTAGTTTCCCTACGATGGTATGTCTGATCGAATGAGAATATATAACCTTGGTCATCATATTGGGACTGTTGGTAGAAAATGTGATACTAGTTCTTACTAGTATCCAATGGGATACATAATTAAAGTGTTCGGTTTGTGTTCCTCCCATGTTGTCATAGAAGAACATGAGTTGGTGAAGATTTGAAAAAATGACTTTAGGTTGGGTGAGTTGTCCAAAAAATATAACTGGGAACTAATATGGGAATTTTTAGATATTTATGGATTAGTTATTATGGGGAATACAAAATGGGGAAAATTTTGAATGAATGTGTTTTGGAGATTCCTATTGAAGTTACCCCGTTTTTTAATGGTATTTCTCTGAGAGATGTGAAATATATAATAAATACTTTAATGTGATACGAAACTATGATGTCACTGAGGGGACCTTGGTGTATGCACCCATGTGATATTTCAACTATTAAAAGAAAGTATAGGATATGATTATCAATGATAGTAAGGGTCATTAAAGAACATTTATACAATGTGCGAGAATGATATGGATGTAGAGGTGATGATAAGTCATTCCTGGGAGAAACTGGTCTCATTATGTATGATTAGGTTGGGAATATTGCCAAACTAATTAGATAAAAGGTATGAGATATCACGAAATAGATTTATTACCCCTATGTATTAATAAATTAATTCCCATCATATGATACAAGATTCATCCACTTGGTTTATCTTTATTTCATATAACATGTTGTTAAGAATCATCATTAGGCCTGTTACAACATAAATTCTAGGGACACCATGGGTTCCACATCATTGATGATATGATGGAATACCTAGTACACATGGAAGAAAACTATTTATAATTAATAAATGGGATTCCATGGATACTACCATGAGATTGGACTATTATACTATATATGATGGATTGTATAATATTTAGTCATAGGTATTGGCATTATACGAGATACTAATAGATTTTATAATATTAAATACTCAGGATAGGAATTGTATGTGATACTATAAGAATTCAAGGGATTTACTTATAATAATTTAATATATTTTTCAAAATATATTTCCTAGGATTTAATTTTATGAATCATTAACTAAGAATGATACTTGGGATTATTATACATTACCGCATAGGGATCGTTCATTGATCCAGATACTACTGAAATCACCTGATATCACAAGGTGTGTGGTTATTAAGCCTAGAAAATATTAAATTCCTATGTTACATCCTTGTCTCTTGTTCTATCACCTCACTATAATTCAAATTATTATTCATGCACATAGGGAATCTATATCATAAGAAAAAGTATCCATATTCAATGTTGGTTTTATGTTAGAACTTATGGATCGACAGTATAAATTTTATTGTCCTTATAAAATTGATTATTTTTTGGTTTTACTCTATGAATATCACATACTCATACACTAAATTTAATTTTTATGTATGATAATTATTGGTGGGGCACTACTGAGTTATACTCACACACTACTCGAGTTTCGGTGACACTACATTACATGATACAAATTCACTGATCATATGTTTAGGTTGAGCAGAGGCTAAGTGATTCATGTTTTAGAATGATAGAAAATATGGAATTATAGATTGGGATAGGGGTGGATCAAGGATGGATTTAGAGGTTCTGTTGAATTTAATTTCATAATTTTCTATTATATGTCATCTTCTTACTCTAAAATCAATTATTCTATTTTGGAATGGTGATTGGATTATATTTTAATACCCAACGATTTTGGTTTAGAAATATTATTCTTTATGATTGTATGTACCTCAAGAAACAGTACAATTTTAAAAAATGTGATATACTTATATCATAATATTATTTAAATATGATTGTTATAACCTAGTCATTCTTTTGCGTCTATGAACATGAGTACCCACATAATTACATATACATAAAGACTTCCTTTACAAAAAATATAATGAATAATTTGATATATGATAACTAATTTCTATTAAAAAATATATCATAAAGATTCAAATAGAAAACTTTCAGAAAATTGTTTTAATTTCATAAATCATTTTTATAAATGTAAGTTAATTTAATCAATGTATATAAATTATATTAACAAAATTCATAGATCATATATTTAAAAGGATAAATGAAATTCAACTTTTTTGTTTTCACAAGATAAATAATGAATATTAATTCCTTTCATACATGAAATATATTAATTTTTTTAATTAGTTTTTATTCTATATTTTATTTATATCTTGATAATAATTTCTAAAAATTTAAAATTTTATTTTCTAAAATGGATATCATTTTTTATATATTCATTTAAAAATAATTTAAGTATAATTCTTTATGATTTTTTAATGGATAATTTTTGGGATAATACATAAAATTATCATTTTTTCAAAAATTATCCTTTAATATCTTTTAATTTATGATATTTCATTGTTCCATTCAATTTTATATTTATATTAAATCAACATAATATTATTTTTATTTTACAATATTAAAATAATTTAATGGGAATCAATAGTATACATGAATTTAATATAAAATCATATTTCTACATAAAATTTTAATGTTTCTAAAAATTTGTTTTCATTTATTTTGTTTCATTCATTAATAAAATTAATTAAAGAAAACTCAATAAATTATATAATAAAAATTGGATTTTATATTTGGAATCTTGAGGGATCTCATTATTAACAAGGTTAATTTTAATTTTTGTCACAATGCATTGAAACAATGGTTAAAAGGATTCATCTATGTAAAGGGTAAAATAGAGTAAATAATTTTAATTCTTTTTCATATGAAATAAAAATATCATCTACATTCATATTGTACTATTTTATTTCAAACCTTACCATCCATTTTACAAAAAATATGTTCTCTTTTTTCGACATTACATTGATTATAACCTTTATATTTTTTAGCTATGATTAATTACAAAATATCACCCTCTCCCACTTATCATGTAGTTAGAAATGGATATAAAAAAGGATATGATAATGAATATATATGATATATCAAATAAAAATAGATTATATTTACTATAATAAATTTCTTAGAAAAATTATTAATAGTATAACAACATATAATAATTACAAAATAGTGACACAATGTTTATGCATGGAGTATAAATATAATGAAATTTAAATTTAAAACATTAATAAAAATATGTTCTGGATGAATTTTTTTTATAGAAGCTGTAATATCATATAAATTTGATTATGTTCTTCTTGCATAGATATAACCCAAAATTCATTGTTGATGGCATCATTAATGTTCTTAGGTTCAAGGTGTGACCAGAAATATTTTTTTAGTTTGATTTATAACGAGAATATCTAGTATTTGTACCTATGTCTAGGTTACCTATTATAACATATATACGGTGGTGTCTATGAGTCCTAATGGGTCTTTTTAAAGAGGTCCCGGTAGACACAAGGTCATATTCTTATTATGTTATTGGTAGTTTGTTGGATGTACAATCTATATGATTAATAGAGAATTTAAAATGATTATAATTGTGATTCAGATTTAACAGATCATCCTTAGGGCCTTCTATGACACTCTTAGCTCCATTTGTATTAGTGTCATCGAACATAATATGAAAATATTCGTCTATTTTTCATGTTATCTAGTTAAACACTCTATTATATTTAATATAATTTGAATATAAATGAAAAATAACTTTACCACTCTTAGATGATTTTTTTTCTAATTATACTTTTTTTTAGAATAAAAACATTACAACCAAAAAAACTAAAGAAATTAACCATTGGCTTTCGATTATTTTATAAAAAATAATGTGTATTCATTAATATTGGTCTAATCAATACATTTTTTATAGTGTAACATGTTGTATTAATAGCTTTATAAAAAAACAAGATAGGTAGGTAATATTAATTTAACATGGTTTGTAGAATCTCTTGGAATTCCCTATTAAATTTTATTCCACAACATTTTACTATGTTGTCCTATGAGAAAATAATTTATGAATATTTACAATTATATAATACAATTATTCAAGGAAATGTTTTTAAAATTTTCAACTGGGATCACTCCTTAAGATCTTAATCTAATGCCAACTAAGTATTATTATTGATTTGGAATATTTAATAATATAAGAACAACATACACTTTTTTTAGTTAGAATGTACACCAATAAGTATCTAGAAAAGTCATCTAAAACTACACAGTCATTATGTTTTCCATTTATACTGGAGAAACTAGACGGTCCAAATAATTTAATATGAATAAACTCTAAAGGTTTAGTGGTTGAATCATCATTATTGGATTTAAAAGGAATCATATTAGGCATCCCTTTTTGTTAAGGATTACAAACTATCTTATTTGTGAATTCAATATTTCGTAGCCCTTTAACTAACCCTTTTGTAGTTATCTTTCTATGTGAGTGAACATTGAAATTTCCTAGTCTTCAATGCCAAAGACAATAATTTTTATGAATGTAAGTTATGTATGAAATAGTTTTAAATGATAAATAATTAAAATAAATAGAATAAATATTATAGTTTCTCAATGTAGAATATATGAATTACTTTTTATAATTAAAACAATGATATTAATTGTTTTAAATCATTACATAAAATCCATCATCATATAATTGCAATATGATAAGTTGATTTTAATTTAAACCATCTATATATAATTTGTTGAGAATTAATAATGAATAAGAATTAAAAATTTATAAAAACAAATGATTTTACTTTTTTCATTGTGATAAAAAGTGAATTTTCCACCATCAATTTTGATCAAATTCTTGAATTTTGAATACTCACCGGACATGCGTCTAGAAAATCCACTATCTAGATACCATAGGATTTTTCTAGAGGTTTTAAAATAGGTTTCCAACAACATAATGATTATTCCAAATATAAATTGGTACCCAAACCCTCTTGGGTATAGTTCTATTAGTAATGAGAGATATTGGAAACCAAATTTTCCTAACAGGGTTTTTATAAATAAATTTAATAATCCAATAGTTACAATCAATATTTAGAATAGTTGTGTATGTATTTTCATTATATGAAATTTTAGAACTAGTATTTGATGTAAATATAGATTCTTTTAATTTTACTTTTTTCTGGCTAGTAATCTATGCTAGTTATATAGGTTGGATAAACATGCTTCCCCAATATCTGAGTAAATGTTTTCTTTCCATTTGTAAATTTCTTATTGAATTTTTTTAACAATTCATTTGAATATTATAATTGATCATTTTCTTTCAATAGTTGATCATTTCTGTCCTTTTCAATAGTAAGGTTATATTTAATAGTAATTGTAAAAGAATTATATTTCTTTAGTGGCTTATGTTTATCTCTCATGTCATGAATGGTGTCTTCCATCAAGTTATAATAAAAATACTGATATATTTTGTCATTTTTCCCCATTATTATTATTATGTTCCATTTTAGAAATGTATGAATCATTAGTAGGATAAATTGGGAGAACAATTTTGGCCTATGATATGATATCTATAAATTACATATTGGCTCTGTCAAACCTATATTCGTGATTAATGTATGATTCACTTGACTTGTATTCGGTGGCACAACATGTTTCATTCAATGATATTTTCTATATTTTGTCTATATCCACATACTAATTTAAGTATTTCAATTTTGGACAGTCATCTTTAATGTAACCTTTTCCTCTTTCATTCACAACTGGTGGATTCATATTTATTTTCACCCTTTTTATAATAATTTTTTCACATTCCATTGTTATATTAATCTCCTCTATATTTTGGATTTCTAAAGAACTTTTATATCCTATAGAATCACATTAATATTCTTTCCATGTGTTCTATTTCCTTATCACTGTCATTAAAAGATCACATTTCACTTGAATGTTTAGTTTTTTTCTCTTTTCCTGGAGATAGTAGATTTGATGTATATTCATTTTTTGGTTCATCTTCATCAATATAATTGTTTACTTTAAGCTCTTATTCATACATCATCAGATTTCTAGTCAGTTCCTTGACATGTATTTTACATACATCACATGATTCTAGGATTGAGAAAGTCATTCATCTCCATTTGTCTGGTATGAATCTTAGTAGTATAATTAATTAATCTTTTTCTATCACTTTCTTTCCATGTGGTTTCATAGTGTTGAATATCTCATGGAACCTGAGAAACATTTCTAAAATCATGTCATCATATTTCATTTTAAAAGTTTCATACATTATTGTGTATGTATTTAATTCAATTTCATTAAAAAATCTCTTTCATGTGGGAAGGATAAGTTACCACATATTATAAAATTTTAATTTTCAAGTAGATATTCTATTTAAATCATCATCTCCCAAACTGAAATACTAAAATTCATATATTTACAATTATTATTGTAAGAAATTATTTATAATTTTACAAAATTATGTTAATACAGATTTCAGCAATTCAAATTGATATTTTATTAATATATATATGGAAAAACATATATTTCTAAATGCATTTACATCTTGATTTTCCAATGAGAAAAAATAGGAACTATTAAAATATTGAGGTCTGTTGGTAGAAGATCATTTTTTTCTATCATCCAAAAAAGAACAAAAAATTTAGAATATAATGAATTTTTAGATCGTGGTAATAAAACAATATAAATGTAAAAAAGGTTTTTATATATAATAAGAATCATTTGGCACCAAATTTTTGTAAGAGTGAGTAACTAAAGAGGGAGTGAATTTAGTTCCCAATTAAAATTTATATTCATAATTAGGTTAAATAATCATCCACTTAAAAAACTAAATTGGACAATTAATGAAAATAGAAGATCGATATATGATATATCCTTCTAATGATTTATTAATTAATGATTATGTATTTTTTAAATATATTTGATAAATACCTTAACATTTGAAATCAATTTACATAGACAGAAAATATCAACAACAATTATGATTAATTATAAATGTACACTAAATATTATTGATATAACAACAATCTCGGATCTATTAGTAAAAATAAATATACAAACACTGTGGAATAAACAAGATGATCAATCTCAAGGAGAGACTAAATCCCATGCACATGGAAATATCCCACTTCAAAGAAGATTATAAATATAATTAAATAAATAAAAAAACTAAATTAGGTATAAAATTAGGAATACAATGTTTTCCTGGAAAAAAATCATCATCGATATTTTTCATGACATGTAAAAATAGTGCATGTCACACTAGGACCTCTTTTGGAAACACACTGGTAAACAGATTAAGGAAGAAAAGAATAACAAGTATTCTCCAAGTATGTGAATGAGACATTGTGTTTTTTGTAATTAGAAAACAACACACTACTAAAAATTAAAACATAATAAACCAAAAATAATATAAAAATTTCATTATAATTTTTTTGTATGTTTATAATCCTCATATCAGCATTGGTGAGGAGTATATTCAATTTTTTTGAAAATTGATGCTGAAAAGTGGATTTTATAAATATGAAGGCATAATTTAGTTGATATGGTTATGATTTATAAATCAATCATGGTAATGGGTTTTGTGCTTCTATGTTTCTGAACATCACTAAATGTTAATCAGAATGTATGTAGATTCAGTTTCCCCCTTCTGTGGTATATTCACGAAAAAAATGTTATATCGTATAATGCCAAATGGTTGGGTTTCGTTCAGTTGCATTAGGTGTTGGGAAATTGAGAGAGATATATATATTTCAAGTTTAAATAGGCTACTAATATCTAAAATACATGGATTGGCCATTGATAAAGACTTGAAGGCATGGTGAACAAAATATCATCATAATTAAGTAGTCATTTAATGAATAATGCCGATATCATCGAGCAGAAATTGTAAAAAGATGATGGTGGTGACTCATCATCTGACGATGAATCCACTGGAGGTGTCTCCTTTAATGGTAATGGTGACTCTCTTGTTGTGGTAGCTCTTCCAAGAGGTATCACCAATTTTATGTGATGGTTACCCGGTCTGGGGGTAGCACATCCTGGTGGTAGCTCTGGTTGGTGGTGACAGTGACGCCCATTTGGAAGTGACTTACATATTACATAAAACAAATATCATATTATCAGTCTTATCATATAAAATTATATCATAAAACATTTGAAATAGCATTGATAATAAAATCAGGGGTTTTAATCATTAAAATAATAGAGTGTAAAAAAAATCTAGACATGGAGGTGCCAACATTCTACCCCTTTATAATGATCACAAAATAGTAAATTTTATAAATCTTTTACGTAATGAGTAATAAAAAATAATCTGATATTTATTTGAGTTTAAAATTACTATGATTACCAATATAATAGTAAATTACCAATTTATCTCCCCCTTTATTATTACCAGAAATTAATGTGATTTGTTATTCTTATAGATAATAATAGAAGAGAACATGGTGTCTGTATTATATAGGTTCCAAAAAGATATGTCGAAAAAAATATATGAGGAAAAAAATAACAATGAAATGGAAAATACCATTAGTCTACATCAAAAAATAACAAAAAAACATATTAACTATGTAGAATATGTTGGTTCTTAAACATTAACCTTCGCTTTTTCTATTTCCCAATGTCTGTCAATGTCATGTGATTACACTGTAGAAGTGTATATCAGGGAAAGGTTGTAATGTATGGTAGAGTTGTAGTAGGAGAATGTGGTTATTAGAAATTAATTGTTCCGAGTTATCTAATTTCTTCTCCAGGTGACAGATATAGTGTCTAATATTTTGGAGGCATGAGACTATCATAAATTGATTTGATTAGGCATATACTAAACTATTTCAGTGGATGTGGTTGAATTAATTTTTGAAACAAGGATTTTTTCTCAATCAATGATAGTGGTTTGATGAAAATGAAGGTAGGGTTTCAAGAGGTTGAAGAAGTTGATAGTTATTGAACAAACCCTTTCCATTGCACTAACTAAGTCTTATTCCATATCAATAAATCTATGATGAGCTAGTGTGAGAACTGTATGTTGAACAACATGATCATTGATAGCTCTTTTCACTAGTGGTATCCTCAAGATCCTAGTATGAAATTTGAAATTATTATACATTTAATGCATTATATAGCTCCTTGACATATATAATTTAATAAATTTCATAATTTTTTATTTATCTTTTCTATGATATCCATCACAACCTCTTATGAAATTGAGGATATGTTCTCTATGAATATGTATCTGCCTAATTTTCAATTCATGTGTTCTAACATCACCCATAATTTTTTTTATTTCTTCCTTAATTACCTATTATAGAATATCCCTATCAAGATGTAATGGAGTTGGATGAGGTACAAATGAGGTTTAAGCAGCGAATTTCATTCTAACAATTTTTTGACATAGAGAATTAATAATAATTGAAATAGAGGATGTTATACCCTTTACCAAACTTCCAAAACATTCAAATTCTCCTTCCAATACATTATATTCAACTTCCATTTCATGAATATGAAACATTATTCAAGGTAGGATAGGTGAGATAACTAACTCAACCAAATATTTGGTACTTAATTCAATAATTTTATCTATTGTTGATTGTTGAGATATCAAGGTACTTGTAAAATCTTAAATTATGTTCCTTCTAAATGAGTATAAATCTGAATTCTCATTTCATAAAAAAAAATTATATAATATTAGGTCACTATGCAAGGAGCTAAATCAGGTAAAAATGATTATCTGCTGGTTTCAGTGGGGATAAAGTTATATGAATCTATAGCTTGATTAATATGATCTACAATGAATCCTTATCTTCTGAAAATATTTTTCTGGCTCTTTATCTGAGTTAGTATATGTACGTTCTATTAGAAAAAAACATAGATACATTTATCATTATGAAAATGAGAATATTTATGATATTATATATGGATGTAAGGGAGTGCCTTTTGGATCTTGGGAAATTTTACCAATTTCATGTGTTATGGGAACATGGATGTTTGTTCTATATGAATGTTAGCTATCTGTGGACACTGATCCATTAAAACTAACTGATTAATTACAATGGTAGTCAACACCTCCTCACATGCAGCTGGTGGAAATTATATTTAATTTAATTCCATTTATTCCACAAGTTCTTATTGATCCATTTGTTCATCATGATTTATATGTTTCCCCCCTTATTTTTATCTTCCATACATTCAATATGAATTTATGGCATATCAAACATCATGGTATCCATTATTCTATATTCATCTATTTGAGAACTAGATTACATAAGAGGGTATGATTAATGTTCTACATTCTCTTCTTTAGGACCAGGATAATCCACTTTTTCATTAATTCCCCCATGATCAGTGACACCTCTTTTATCATATCTATAATTGGGGATATCATTGTTTTTTTCATCATCAGTATCCTTATCAACATTATCTAAATTATTCTAATACACACTACCCAGACTGGAAGACTTTTCTAGATATATAATCTCTTTATATTCTTATATATAAACAATATAATTACCTCTATTACCATTCTCATGACTTGATGTTTTAATGGTAGAAAATTTAAATTCATCTTCTCTAGAAGCATATGTGTCATATTCATCATCATTTTCAGGTAAGATAGTTTCAATGGTAGGTAGAGATCTCGATGAACTGAAAATTTCACTTGATACTCGAGGAGAAGATTTAATGATCTCTTGATCAATCACTCCCTCATCTAAAATAGTGTATTCATCTTCTTCCTCCTCTTATTATTCTTCCATTATTGGTTCATCTCTTTCAGAAACAACATCAATATTAGAGTAATCATCTATCTGATCAGATACATGACCTGGATCCACCATGTCCTTAGGTCTAGATGGGTCATCAAAAGGGTTAAAAAAATCATACACATTCTCATTATCTCTAACCCAACATCCATTCCAGGGATTTGAGCTTGTAATTACTATTTTTAAAAAAACTATTAAACAAAAAACTCCAATAATTTCCTTATCTTCCTCTATAGATTTAACATATCCCTTTCAATCTAAAATTGATGAAATAATTTTGGGATAAATTATGGTGTTCGATCGAGATCACTTCCTGCACATATCATGCATACTTTTAATCTATAATCTACATAGATTTAATCTCTTACCATTTATCAACATATAAATAATGCACACTTCCAGTTACCTCATTTCCATAGAAATAAAACATGAGGATTGAATTTGAAAAGAAACATTAATTTACCATCATGCATAGAATCAGTAGGTCTCCTTACTGTTCCACCTCAAGTTAACTATTGGAGAGCTCATTAATAATTCAAATTTTTACTATCGCTCGATATAAATCCTTTGATATCCACATGGAATCCATTATAAGGAAACTTTAAACTTTTTTCCATTCTCTTGAAGAGAAATAAATCACTTTTCCATATAAGATTCATATAATTCTATCATCATTATTACAAAAAAATGTAATTATTTTGATAAAATTAAAATAATACCCTCAGATAATACACTCGATGATTCGAGGTAAACTAGTTCATCAAGTTCTTCTTTCCTACTAACATTAACACTCATGTACTGAGGGATGGAAAAAAATTTGCATATATTTATTTTTCTGATTTAACTACAAGATTTCTCATATGCGGGTTTAGTGAAACAGAGTCCAAACTACTTTTATAAACTTTTCATTTCATGGAATTTCTCATATATTCTAGTGTCGACTCTACAACACCCTTCACATGGGCCATTCAGATCCATTAATAGAGTATAATGGAACAAGGAAGAAAGAAGATTGAATTGAGAAGATGAAAATGTTATGGGAAATCAAGGGATAAAGTTAGTGAATTGATTTATAGTTATGCAGCTAGTATAATCATTTATTTATTTTAAATAAATAAATTTAAAATTAAAATAATAAAAATTTATTTAGTAAAGGAAAATAGAAATGATAAAAAAGAAACAATAAAATAAAAACAAATGGTGATTCATTCATTAGTAACTAGTAAATAGTGACTCTGCGATTGTGAGTCATCAATGGTGACTTAATCAACGGTGCCTCTTCATCAGTGACTCATCAATTAAATTTTATCATTATTAATTCTTTTTTAATGTATTTTAATATTTCCGAATTCATAGTCTTTGTGAAGATATTATCTAGATGATGTTTTGTTCCAATAAATTCAAAATCTATATCACCCTTTTGATAAAGATCTCTCAAAAAGTGATATCTTACATCAATCTGTTTTGTTCTAGAGTGAGAAACTAGTTTTTTGGAATTATTTATCACACTTATGTTATAAAAAATTATATTTACATTTATCAATTGGAATATAATGTCTAGTAAAGTATGATTTATCCATAAGATTTATGCACAATAACTTCCAGTATAAATATATTCAGCTTCGACAGGAGATACTGAAACATAATTTTGTTTCTTACTACATGATGATAGTATATATTTTTCATAAAAATGATATGTTTTGGATGTTCCCATTCAATCATACATACCGCCACCAAAATAAGCATTTGAATAACTAACTAAATAAAAATCAGGTCCTCTTGGACAAAACCATCATAAATTGCTTGTATACATGAGGTTTTGAAAAATTATTTTAATACATAATAAATGTGGGACTTTTGGTTTTTCATGAAATAGGGCACACATACACAAACAAAACATAATATTAGGTCTACTAGCAGTTATGAAAAAATTTCTAGGAATCATACCACTATAACATGTTTAATCTACTAATTTCATAAATTAATCAAGGTCTAGTTTATAAGAGTTACTCATGTGAGAATCACTGCTTTTTGTATATTCTAGAACAAAAAGTTTTAAAATAAATTTAATGTATTTACTTTGATTTTAGAAAATTTATTATTTATTTTGAAAAAATAATAAATTCATGAAATAATTTGAGTTTACCACTTAAACTCATCGCAAACTCATTTAGCATCAGTTTTAAAAAATCATTATAGAACATTTCTTTAGTATATCCAAAAATAATTTCATCTACTTATGTTTTTACTATTAAAACAACGTTTGATATTATTTTTATAAAGAGGGTTTGATCAGCTATATATTTTACAAAAAAATTAATTAATGAAAGAGGTAATCCATTCATACCAATCTTTATGACAATTTATTAGTCTATAAAAATATTTTGTTTAGTTAAAAAACTTATTTTGAAAATTTGGATTTTTAAATCCATGGGTTGTTCAAGAAAACATCCTCAATTATTAATCCATTTAAAAATGTAGTTTTAACATCCATTTGACATTTTATTCTATCCAAATGTGCAACATAGGCAAGCAGTATCTGTTGGTCAGAGTAGAGTTCTCAAGAGGGGTTTGAATTGAGTATCATTACAAATTTATGATGAAAATATTAATTAAATTGATTCCCCAATAAAAATGAATACAAAATAGTTAATCAAGGAAATATGTTTATAGATGTTTTACTATTCAAATAGCTTACCAGAAGATTGATTACTTCTCAGTAATACCAATGTGAGTTATTAATAAAACTTTTTATTCTATTATAATAAGGAAAAATTGATATAATTGTTATCCAAGGCTAACTATCAAAGTAAAATCATGTTTTATTGAAATATACACAAGAAAAGAGAAAAACTAAATTAAAAGGAACCGTGGATAAACAGGTTGTTCAGTATCACGATGAGACTCAATTCACTCCACTTGGTGATCACCTACCTCCAAGAAATATATATATAAGTGATTGATCCACACCCTAGTGAGGGCTAAAACAACAGTACCCATGACTTTCCAGGTCACGTGACATTTTCCACTGTTCATCATGGGTATAACTACTGGGTCATACAAGGATATATTCCACACTTACCAATGGGAGTAAACAGATGTAATAAAATATGAGAGGAAGGATATCTTGTACCATTATGTTTAATAAAGTATATGTTGTGTTTTTTTAAAACAGACACACAAAAACTACATGAAATCTTAAAATAGTACACAACAGATCAAACTTGACGAGAAGGGATTATAAATTATTTGAGGGTTATTTTATGCATCTCTAGACTTGTAGGATGATGTAGATTCAAGTATCATGTCATCTTGTAAAAAATAGACTATCACAAGTTTGGTTCTCTAGTTTCCAGTTAGAATATGTGAGCTATGTATCTTGTGTTCTTCTATAAAGATGTTTAAAGATATGATCAACAGTAGTTCAGGCATCAAGAATCGATAGTGCTTCTTGTGTTATTTAGTGGTATCTTTCATGCATGTGATTTATTTTTCAAAAAATATATCACGTCTATCTTTGTATGTGTATGTTTCAGTAGATTCTTATCTTCCTTTTAATTCAGGGTCCACATGATGGAGCCTACATGATGCATGTGTTCTGCACCTCGTACATCATACTATTAGGTGACATGTATTTAAAGAAAAATTAATGTTGTCAATGCAATTTAATAACCTGAATATGACTGTTAGAAATTAAATTAAAAATGAAAAAAATAAGACTAAAGAATTGTTTCACTTTTTCTTGAAACAGTGACACTTGAAAACAGTGTCATAAGAAAACGGTGTCACATTGAAATAGTGTCACATAGAAATAGTTTCACATGGAAATGATGTCTTCACCTTCACCCTTGATTGATGATACTGTAGGACCCTGGGACACCCTGATTGGGGAGGGGTAAATCAGGGTGTCAAATTTTTCTTTTAAAGAGATGGATCTTGTTCCCACGTTGGTAGGAACTTGTTAAACCTATATGATGTATATGAACAGAACGAAAACATTCACATGTAGAGAGATGACACAACACTTTTTACTTGGTTCACCATTAACGGCTACGTCCAAGGAGCATACACCAACAGGTTATCGGTCATACCAAATTCCACTAAACTTCACTAGCTATAGATTACAAAGGTTAGGGCATAGTCACTCTGTCCCAGGCTCACTGAATTAAAAAAAAAATTAGGGATAGATCACTGCTTCCCTCAGGTCAATCCCATTGACTCCCCCTGGCTCACTGACCTTTGTAAAATCACACTTAGTTTATAGACGTGAAGGTCTCTTCTTCATTTCTAACGAATACATAATATGTTGCGTGTATATGCTCTGTTGAAGTCAAACTCTCGCCTGTAGTCAAATATCACATCCCTTCATGGGTACTGAGCAATCTCCCAACATTCACGCATATCAAAAACACATTCGCACTTCTTTACTGCCTGGCGCGCATGTCTCATGCGCAACACAAATTCGGCGCGCAAGTTCAAACTTGTGCGCAGGTATCAACCAACCACCTGCGCGACACCGACTACATCAACATCAAACCTGCGTGAGTCCATTCTATTCTCACCCAAACCGCATTGGGCGGCCAGCCAACATTCGGTGCACAACCTCTTCATGAGCCGCCCAAATACCACTGGCACGAATCAACTACCTGCACGAAGGGAGCTCGAAAAATCTCTATGTCTTGAACTTCGTTACAAATGAGGAGGGGCGGTCCTCTATTTATAGGCAAACTGGACCCCCTTCACGGTGGCACGCAAGTTTCCTCACGTTGCTTAATTCCCGGCACATAGATCCAACCACCCTAGACTCTGTCAGAGTACTCACTTGCACGACCATGACAATACTTGTGGGACCATCTTTACTTTTCCATATTTTGAAGTTCTGATCAAGAAGAACAATAGGTGTGCATTTTACCAAACATCATAGGCACTGGCGCGGAAGTCCCTTCTCATCGCGTAGGCCACTTGTGCGACCCAACCAATACTTGCACGACCCTTATCCCTTTGACAATTTTCCATGTTATAATATTGAAAAACACTAGGTGCGCAATTTCTCTCTGCTTCAAGTACACGACGTGCATGTCTCTTTTCTAAAAACACTTATCTCCATTTGTCGATTTTCAGAAACAGTAATTTGGAAAACAATGGAAAAAGGTGACACCTTCAATACTGTAATCTGCTTGACCTGTATGAGTACTTTGCTGGCACATATTTTGAACTTCCTCTGAGGATTGACAACAAACACAAACCATACTCCAATTCATTCCTAGAAGACCACGGTTCCAACAATCTCCCCATTTGGGTTTTTTGGAAATCAGAAAATAAATTCAATAGATCCCCATCAATATGTAAACCAAAAATATGCAAGAATCAACTCAGCCAACACTCTAAGTCTACGTGAGAAATGCTCGGTGTAGAAAAAAAGTGAGGAGGATTGAATTGGGTTCCAGTGTGTTGGAATTCTCAATGACGCCCAAGAAGCATTACATGACCTATGTATTCCTTATCATCCTTATCATCTTATCACTGACAATGAATTCACATCATGTACAAGGAGTATAACATGCCTGAACGGCCGGAATTTATTTCTTTCTCCCCCATTGACAATAAACCCAAAGACTGGTAAATTGTTCAATGTTCATCTCAAACCATACTCCCCTTGGATAGTATCTCCCCCAAAAACATGAATCACATTCATTAATAGATAAAAACAGTAATCATAATCGAGGAGAGTGGTATTGTGAAACCTTCTTATACACTGGGAGGTGTCTGAACACTGAGGTTCAACTGATGCTTCTCAAACACACCCACTGACATTTTCTTGGTCACGATATCATCCACTTGCTCATCAGTTCCCACATGATCCATTCTAATAACCCATTTCTCATCTATTTCATTGATAAAGTGATACTTGATTTCAATATGTTTTGTACGAGAATGATGAACATGATTCTTCGTGGGATAAATTGCGCTCTTGTTATCACAGTAAATAACCATTGGTTGATTCACCTCGTCACCAATATCTGTTAGTTATTGATTCTTCCATAGCAGTTGAGTTCATTCCATTGTGACGAATATATACTCAGCTTTAGTAGTAATAAGAGAAGAAATTTATTGTTTCTTGACCAACCATCTAACACATTTCTGCACAATATAGAAGGCTCCACCACTGGTGGACTTTCTATCTACTACATCACCAGCCCATTCCCCATTAGAAAACGTTGATTATTCACTATTACCGTCTGTAGCAAAATATAACCCAACGTTATGTGCACCTTGAATGTACCTCATGATTATTTTTTACTCCTGCCATATGTTCCTCCTTTGGATTACTCTGAAAGTGGGCCGCAAGACATGTGGGAAAGAAAATATATTTTTGTGTCGTTGTCACGTACAGTAAGATCCCAATGATCCGCCTGTACATGGTGGGATCAACAGAGGCCCCATCCCTCATGCTTTCCATGTTTAGTGCCTACTGCAATCGGAGTTGAAATTGGTTTGTATTCTTGTATATTAAACATTTTCAACACCTATCTTGCTTACTTTTCTTGAGATATTAAAGAGTAATACTTATTTTGAATCACATGTAGCCCCAAGAAATATGTGAGCTCCCCAATCATTGACATTTAAAATTTTGATTTCATATGATTGGAAAATTCATCCAATGATTTTTGCCAGCTACCATCAAATAGGATATCATCAACATATACTAGAACCATGAATTAATCTTTTGGAGAAATTTTCACATATAGATTGTGATTCACTCCTCCTCTTTTGAACTCCAGCTTCTTGATATACGAGTCCAGGTTGGAATACCAAGCTCGTAGTGCCTGCTTCAAACCATATAGTGCTTTCTTCAGTTTGCAGACTTTTTTCTCATAAGTACTAAGAACAAAAACCACTTAGTTTTCAATGTAGACTTCTTCTTCGAGTACACCATTCAAGAATATGGTATTGAAATCCATTTGATATACTTTATATCCTCTTTGGAGTTCCATGGAATGGAAATGTCTGATTGACTCTAGTCTAGCCACTGGACAAAAGGTTTCTTCAACATCAACACCTTCAATCTGGGAATACCCCTTATATACCAGACAAGCCTTGTTTCTGATAACACTTACATTCATATCAAACATGTTCTTAATGATCCATTTTCTACCAATAACATTGTGACCTTTTTGTCTATGGACAAGTTCCCATGTCTAATTCTTGTCAATTTGATCTAGCTCTTCATTCATGGCCTTCACCCAAGATTCATCATTTTCATATTATTCGAATGAGGAAGGATCCACAACTGACAGAAATAAAGATTGCCTATTATTCCTCATCCCCCTTGTTTGTGTGGGTGCACTCCTGTAGCCAATTATATTAGAAGGATCAATCTCAGCTCTACGATTTCTCCTGTGTGGTTCAGTTTCATTCTCTCCAGCCACAGTTTCTTCTTCAGATTCGTCTTATGAGTCAACATCATGATGTGCCTACTAAGTTATTTGAACAGGTTCTTCTATTTTTGTATTTTTATTTTCTCCATGTTCACTTTCTTCCTCACTTTCGATTACATCAGCATATGATGTCCTTGATGCATTTGTGGTTTCTCCTCAATTAACATAACATCACCGCTTACAACAATCCTTCCTAATCACTTGTTGAAACACTTGTAGTCTTTGATGTGCATTGGATACCAAACAAAAATTCCTTCATCAACATTGTCCCCAAACTTCCCTAGATTTCCTTATTTCTTCCGAATAAAACCATTACTTCCGAAAACACAAAAGTATTTCAATGAAGGCTTCCTTCCATGACACAATTCATATGGTGTCTTCGTTTCTCCCATATAAAGATTTGTTCGATTCTGAATGTGTATTTCAGCTTCAACAACTTGCTTCTAGTAATGGCGAGAGATACCACTCTCAATCAGCATAGTCCTGGCCATGTTATTGACCGGTCGATTCTGATGCTCAACAACTCCATTTTGCTCTGGATTTATCACAGCATCTACCTCATGTTGTATCCCATGATTATCTAGGGAGTTTTCAAATTAAATGGATGTGTATTCCCATCCACTATCTGATCGCAACACTTTGATTGTTCATCCAGTATCATTCTTGGTGATTCGACGATACGTTTTCATGAAGTCAAGTAGTTGTCGTTTCTTATGTATAACCATTATAGATTAGATTCTGCTGTTATTATATATGAAAAGGAAAAAGTACCTTTCTCCATGAGTTCAAGCCGCATTTATCGGGCCACATACGTCTGTATGAATGAGATCAAGAAGATGCAATGCCCTTTTCTTCTTTGGCCGATATGAACTATAGAACAGCTTCCCACGAATGCAAGAATCCCATTATTTTTCTCATTCATGTTTCAGTATGGGGACATCCATGACTATCTTGAGCTTAGATATCTTTTCCATGACTTGTTGGTTAATGTTACCCAGCCTTCGATGCCACAAATTATTTTCTTCTTCAATAGACAAATAGCAGGAGTTCACATTGTTGTCGACCTGATATATGTTTCCATCTGTTATATATCATTTCATAAGATAATTCCCTATTATTCCTTTTATAGTTCAGCCTTTTTGATTGAAATTTACTATGATCCCTGAGTCACAGAGTTGACTCACACTACGTAGATTTTGACACAGACCATCCACCTAAAGAACTTCAATCTTATTTAGCTCTCCATTGGCAAGATCAATATTCCCACTGCCTTTAATCTTCAAAGCACCATTATTACCAAACCTCATTGTTCCATTAACCATCTTTTTAATGTTCTTTAAATGGTCATAATTTCCCATCATATGGGAACATCATCCACTATCAAGAATCCAGGTGATGGTGCTCTTTGTTGCATTGAGGGCTACTTCTGGATGATTTGATTTTCTCAATCTTCTTAATTTCGTTCCATGAAATGCAGGAACGAGTAAACGATACTGATGGTATTCTAACACATTCCTCCACAAAATCTGATTCTCTATACCCATAATATTCTTCTAGTGGAGAGAAACTGTTTGTGAGAACAACACCATTAGGAGGGTGGATATTGACCTATCTCTGAGAGTTGTATGAATCTCTCCTATCGAATCTCTATTTTCAATACATAGCTTTATGGAAAAAGTTAGAATAATAAAAACAGTATCCATAGAAGCTATTTCTTCTATAAGATAGAGGATATGATGTCGGTCTCCCTTGTTGATGTTCCAGATATTCCTCGTTCAAGTAGCTCCTTGCCTCTTCCCAATATGTCATGGTATGGCCTAGATAGCCACAGAACTGACACTTCATGAGAGGAAATTTCGTCTCTCTTGAATTTCTCCCCATGCCTTCTACCTTTGGTGAATAGTTGGACTGCCTGTCATTTCTGAAAGTTTGAGAATAATTTTCAGTTCTTATTTTAGTCTGGATTGAGGGTTTCTTTTTCATCACATCAGACAATGTTTCGACATGTCCGACTTTTACCTTGTCTTTATTTTGTCTCTCTCCACTTCCAGCAGTTAAAGTCTCAGCTTCACATCCAATTCCACTCTTTCCCATGCAAGCGGGTCATTGATCACTCAAGATTTTTCTGATCCCATATGAAGAAATCTTATCACTTGTTAGTAACTCTACATATGATAATCTTCCAAAATGATTTTTCTTCTTACCCTCATATGTGATTTATCGACAATTCAGTTTGCTTCTAAGAATAAAAACTTCTTCCTCAAGACCCTCAACAGTCTTGTACATCTCTTCTATTATGGATGTATGTTCATTTATGTCCTTTTATATTTCTTCATTTATAAACTTAAATTCATCAATGGAGTCTATGCTTTCAAGGATGGAAGATTGAACTCTCACTATTTCTTATAGTCGTTCAATTTCACCTTCAAGCTCATCCACATATTCTGATGATTCTTTCACCGTTTCTTTCCATTTACTACATTTCTTGCATTTTTTCTCACACTTTGAAGAGGCGTCCTTAATTTTCAACATGGGATCACAATTATGAGTCATATTATTGTCTCTTTCATTGTCGATAGAGGGTTATAACATTTCAACAGTAACCATCATGGAAGCATGGTTTCCAGTTTTAAATTCAGGTTCTTCTTCTTCAAAGAATTCAATATCATCCTCTTCCTCTTCATTGAAAAAACTCATCTTCTGTATCTTCATTCTAGATTTGATGTCACCCTTTTTGAAAAACCTTTTCTGAGGTTTCTTAATGTCTTCTGCTTCACTTTATACATCATTGAACTTTCTTTGGCACTGAGAGGAAATTTGCCCAACTATTCCACAACGAAAGCATGCTACAGGTAACTTACCTTTAAATTTACCTTTTCCCTTCTTCATCCTCTTGGAAGTAAGAGAAAGAACTTATTTTTCCTCATCATATTAATCACCACTATCTTCTGAAATTTTCATTTTTTCCATGTCGTTGAATTCCATTTCCTTACTAACATGAGTCATAGCTTCTTCGGGTTTGACTCTTATCTCATATGCCACTAGAATACTTAGAATATCATCTAGAGAAAGTTTAGATAGATTTCATTCTTTAATTCTGAGACCTTTGCATTGTACATTGGAGGAAGTCTTCGAAAGATTTTCCTTACAATATCAATGTCTTTTATTTCCTCTCCAATCCCTCGAATTTCTCCCACTACTTCAGTGATTCAGTTGAAGAATGAATCTGCATTCTCATTAGGATGCATATTTAGATCATCAAACCTGTTGTTAAGAACATGTAGTTTTTCCACTTTCACATTGTTGTCTCTTTCATATATATTTTCAAGTTTTACCCACATAGACTTTGAGGAGGTGCAACTCATCACCTTTAGATAAATTTTATCATAAAGAGCTGTAGTGATAGCATTCTTTTTTTTAGCATCTGCAGCGAGAACTTTCCTGTCTGTATCAGTCATAGCCAGACATGTTGGATCAGTATGGTGTATTCCTTGCATAGTAGAAAAGAGGAATTCCATTCCTAGAGATCTTAAATGATATATCATTCTATTCTCCTAGATATAGAAATTACTTCCATCGAAGAGAGGGACTCCCCAGACATTGAATACATTCTCCATGAAGTCAAAGGACAGATTCGACACCAGCAACCGTTACCCTCTGATAGAACTTGTAGGAACCTAGGACACCATGAGAGGTGAGGGGTGAATCAGGGTGTCAAATTTTTCTTTTAAAGTGATGTATCCTTTTCCCACGTTGGTGGTAACTTGTTAAACATGTATGATGGATATGAATAGAATGAACACATACACATGCAGAGAGGTGACACATCACTTTTTACTTGGTTCACCACTAAGGGATACATCCAAGGAGCATACACCAATAGGTTGTTGGTTGTACCAAATTCCACTAAACTTCACTAGCTGTGTATAACAAAGATTCCAGAAGAGTCACACTGTCCCAAGCTCACTTCCTTTACAAAGATTCAGGGATAGCTCACTGCTTCCCTCGGGTCACTCCCGTTGACTCCCCCTGGCTCACTGCCCATGGTGAAGACACACTCAGTTTATAGACGTGAAGGTCTCTTCTTCATTGCTTAAGAATACATACTATGTTGAGTGTAGATGCTCTGTTGAAGTCCAACTCTCACCTGAAGTCAAATCTCACTTCCCTTGAAGGGTACCAGGTAATCTTCCAACATTCATGTAGCTCAAAAACACTATCACGCTTCCTTACTGCCTGGCGTGCAGGTCTCCTACGTGACACAAATTCGGCACGCAAGTTCAAAATGGTGCGCAGGTATCAACCAACCACCTGCGTGACACAACCTACTTCAACATCAAACCTAGGTGACTCAATTCCATTCTCACCCTAACCGCCGTGGGCGCGTAGCCCACAACTGGGGCACAGCCTCTACCTGTGTGGCCCAACTACCACTTGTGTGACTCAACTAATTGTGCGACAGGAGCTCAAAAAATCTCTAAGTCTTGAACTTCGTTACAAATTAGGAGGGGTGGTTCTCTATTTTTAGGCAAGATGGACCCCTTACGCGGTGGAAAGCAAGTGTCCTCATGGCGCGCAAGTCCCAGCATGCAGCTCCAACCGCCCTAGCCTCTGTCGCACTACTCAATTGCACGACCACACCAATACTTGCTCGACCCTATTTCCATTTCCGTATTTTGATGTTATGATCATGAATACCAGTAGTCATGCTAGTTTCCAGACATCCTATGTACTGGCCCGCAAGTCCCTTCTCAGTGCACGGGTCACTTGCGCGACCCAACCAATACATGCACGACCCTTTTCCCTTTTCCATTTTTCCATGTTCTAATAATGAAAAACACTAGCCATTGATGTTATCTCTCCTTCAATTACAGTACACGCAGGTCTCATTTCCAAAGACACTTTTCTCCATTGGTCGATTTTCAGGCCCAAAAAATTGGCAAACACTCGAAAACGGTGCCACCTTCAATACTATAATCTGCTTGACATGTATGAGAACATTGCTGGAACAAATTCTGATCTTCCTATAAGGATTGACAACAAGCACAAACCATACTCCAATTCATGCATAGATGACCATGGTTCCAACAGATACAGTCACGGTGCCACATCATTGTGGACATCTGGAACTGGTAGTACAAATGTGTTTTTAGGATCATAATGTCTCTTATTGCAGTGTTTGAACCAATTTTAAAACAGTGAATGGTGCTCGAATCATGGTGTCAGGAGCATGGTATCTGGTAACGGTATCAGGTCTTGGTGTCTGTTGATAGTGTATAGATCATGGTATCTAGGTCACGATGTCTCAATCACGGTATCAGGGTCACAATGTCTGGTCACGATATCATGATTACGGTGTCTGGGTCATGATATTAGAGTCACAGTGTCTGGTCACCATGTTTGAGTCACGGTATCAGGGTACCGGTGCCTGATACTCTTCCAAAATACAGGACTCGTGTAATACTTACGGTTTCTCATTCTTATCCAGATATCTGTAAATAGACCTAAGCAGTAGTCATCATATAACAAGTTAAACATAAATTCTGGTAAAACATAATAGACATAGAATAAGTATATATTATGAGATTCTTAATTTAAACTACTAATCATGAAATAATAGAAATAAAAACATGATTTAAAAATGTTTTTCATGATTTTCCTGATTTTCATGATTTGTGTGCAATAAAAAAATGATCAACAAGGAGGAGTCCTAAAATCTACCCCATTTTGATGATCCGAAATCATGGCATGTATGAACTATATAAATTTGATTAAATATGTTGTTATATCTCCCCCTTTTGGGATTATCAAAAAATAAAATTAGAAACACAAAATAAGGGTAAATCTATTGTCAAAAAACAAAAGTGATCATTCCATTGAAAAATAAGAGCAAATCTACTACAATAATAAGATAAAATAAAAAATTAGATAATATTCCATCAAGTAGACATTCTTATTTTCTCTATAGAGGATGTTAACTCCTCTATTCCCTTGGAAGAATCAGCAGGAGGAGCCACATGAGCAAAAGAGGAGGTGATAGTTGAGATTGATCAAATGATGAGAGAAATAAGAGGTACACCATAATAAATAGAAGGGGAAAGAGTGGGATTCATACAAGAATTAGGCACAGAATTTTCAAGAATAAAATGTCTAATCTAGCTCAGAGCTTGAGTGACAGACATTATAGCAGGAGAAGAAGAAGTCGATGTGGAAGGCGTGGAACTAGGTCTCAAGGGACCAACATCATGATCCACTATAGCAGTTCTTTTCACATGGATATAGGCCTTCAACAAATTGATAAAATTAGTTATGAAATCACCCCCATACTACATTAAATTTTCAATTTCATCTTTATTCTCAACAAAAATATCAATTGTAGGGGTGAACTCTTTTATTTTATGTACTTTTTCCTCAAACACTTGACTCAGATGAGAAATTTTCAAATTTTTCACACGGTACATTAAATGACTTTTCAATTGATTCTTTGTATAAATCCTTTTGTGGTGTAAATCGTACTTCTTTATGATCTCATCACAGGTTGTAGAAGCATCCTTTGAGTACAGTCGAACCATTTCAGGGACATGTTCGCTGTTTTGAACAATTTTTGAGAGGCTTTCTTGAACTAATAGTCTTTTCAATGATTTAAGATATTCTTGAATTGCCTTTCTCAGAACTGAACTATCTGAATGAGATGATTGAGTAGGATTGGATGAGGAGGAAAGAGATGAGATGGATTTAGATTGTTTAGGAAGGCTCTTGAAAACATTTTTAATAGTTTCCTTGAAAATACTGGGCAAGGCATCAATTGAGGATGCTAATTTTCGAACATCTTCTTCAATCTTGTAATTGTTTGCTGCTATTTTCTCAACAACAAGTACCAAATATTGTATAATTACTTCTATAACCATTCTAGATATCTTTCTAGAATCTTATTATTTTATAATGATGAACATGAGGTTCAGCTGTTTGAAACTATTTCTTATGTTTCTCAAGAAAATAACTTAATGATCTTACTTTTTCTCTGAGAATTTGATATTAAATTCTTAATACTTGAATTTCATGAAACATATGAGGTTTATTTTTCCATATAACTTTAACCAAAATCATACTACAATCATATTCACATTGATTAGTTACTTGAAGAGTTTGATATTTACAAGGCTTCTCAATTCCAACCATCATATTTTCACCAATCACATTTAAATCCTCATGGATTATAAAAATTTTATATTCTTATGCACTCTCGAGTTAAGAGAACTCAATAGCTTCAGTCTCTTTATCATTTATTACTCCTAATAGAGAAAAAAAATTCAATTGAAAAGATTTAGTGAGATCAATTATTCTCATTGTTTACAATTGAGAGTGTAAGACATCAAAAATGTTTGGGAATTTAAACATATTTTTCATAGGGATTGTCTCAAAAGATCTGTATTCATGAGTTGTTTCGAGAATGGATTTTTGATCCCCCTCAATTTAAGCATTAGCTCTAAAAGTGATAATCCCAGTCTGTTTCTCTATTTCAAGATTCTATACAATGTCAGGCTCAACCATTTCTGTTTTATCTTTTTGAAAATCATGGTCAATTTTTTATTCATCTGATAGTATTATTTATGGCTCAAATTGTTCTTCATAACATTCCACATCTATAGAACCTTCCTCAATAATAGGTTAATCTAGATTTCCCCCAAGAACATCATTCTATTTCAGACTAGCAATAGATCCTTCTTTATAAATAATGCATTTTTCAACTATTTCATCACCATTTTGTTGTTCATCGTTAAGTTTTTTAGGTAATCCATTGTCTTCTTATATGAATTTTTTTTTCACAAATGCTGATTTAGAATACTTTTCTTCATGACATGAGTGTTCCCCCAAGTCATCGAATTCTAGGCTTGGGTCACACATGATATTAGGCCATGAATGATTTTCAATGGGATTGAACATTTCATATATCCTTTCATTTTTCTCTACCCATGAGTTTTTCCATGGATTCCAGTTTGTCTTCATCCTTCTGAGTGTATCATTTTAGAAATATAACTCATAACCTCCAATGAATTCTTCATTCGGGAAAACTACTCATTTATCAAAAATCATTGTAGAAATTACTCTTGAATAGAACAAAGAGGTATAGATTAAAATATTTTTGATCAATTCACACATGTGAAGTACAATATAATTAAACAGAATAATCTTGTTCTCCCTCTTCATATGATGTATCAATAATTAATCTTGATACTTATGAGAAAAAAATCCCATTTTCTTGGACATATAAGACTATGGACAAAATTAACCAGAAACCTAGTCTCACTATCAAACTCACCAGCAATTTCCCTTAATTTCATCATATTTCTAGTTAGACATTAAAAAAATTCTTCCAAAATGATTATATCAATGGCAGGAGGAGGATATCACGGATGATCCTCCCATATTCCATCATGAGGTATCCCTAGGCAGGAAGCCCATAAATATGAGGAAAAAGTACACCTTTGACCATTATACCTGCATCTTATAAGAAATTCATTTTAATTATTGAATTAAAACTAGAAATAATGTTAAAACTGAGAGACACGTTTTGGATACATGGGTTGTCTTTCCTTAGTAAACTATTCCAACAAGCGCTGTTTAGTCTGAAATTTCAACAGCAGAGTCTTACTTGATAGTATCAACTTCAGACATACTTCCTTTTCCAAAATGACTACTCTATTTACAAAACCATGATTTAGCGGTATTTCTGGTGCTATATTTGCTACCTTTCTTTCATTCATGTGAAACATTTGCTTCTCATGAGTCGACGAAAAGGGTCGCTTTTTCTGGGCATAAAACGTTGAGTTCTAGAAGGAGAATGATTTGAAGTCTAGAAATATATTTGGAAGGCATGAGATTTGTTTTCGAGAGTGGAAAGCTTTAGTGAATAGAGAAGTGAAAATTATTGGGGTTTTATCATTTATGATGTTCAAACGTCATAAACCAAAAGATGTGAAAAAAGAATAAAAAATTTATCAATAGTGATACAAGATATATTATTAAAGAAAAATATAAAACTATGTCTTTTTTGTGAGACCATATCATGTTTTCATGGTTTTATCCTTAATGTATGGCTCCAAATGGTGCGTTCATATCATTTGCGACCGTACGTACAAGACAGTAACTAAGAGATAGTGATTTTGAGACTGTAAAAATGACACAGTAACTTCAAGATAGCAATATTTTAAAATAGAGAAGCACGAAACCATAAATTGTGAAACAATAAGTTCAAGATCATAATCCTTTCACTAAAAACATATCATCCTTAATTCAAGTATGATGTAATTTAACCTTTCATAATTTAATGCTATAGTGAATATATCAGCAAGCTGATATTCAGTTCTAATGAATTAAAATGTGATATCACTTTTTTGATAGTGGTCTCTCCAAAAAAGAAATCGTACATCAATATGTTTTGTCATAGATTGTGTAATATGATTTTTTTGAAATGTTCATAGCACTTGTATTGTCACAATTTATAGTTATATGTCTAAATTGATATCTATAGTCGAGTAATGTGTGCTTCATCCACAAAATTTGTGCACAAAATCAACAATAGTTAGGTGTTGAGCTTCATAAGTAGATAATGTAACAGAGTTTTATTTCTTACTACACTGTTACATTGGAGACATGCCTAAAATGTGATATGTTCGAGAGTTCCTTTTTTATATCTAACATAAAACCATGAAAATCTCCATCAGAATAGCTATCTAACAAAAATGATTTTCCTCTATGATATAACATTCCAAGATTGGGTGTATGATTGAGGTATTTGGAAATCTATTAGACATCATTTGAATGGGATTCTTTATAAATTTCTTGAGAAAGGTTACGCATGGATACAATATACATAATATCATGTCATATTTTAGTTATGTAGAGTAAGATTGAAATTATTCTTCTATAAGTGGATTGATCAACAGATTTTCCAATTCCATCAATATCTAACTAACAACTAGTATTCCTTGGAGAATCACTACATTTAGTGATATCCAATACAAAACATTTTATAATATATTTAGTATATTATCATTGATTTAAAATTATAAAATCTTTATTTGGTGTGATTTGAAATCCAAGAATGGATGTTTGCACCTATTTATCTCATTTCAAATTAATTTTTCATCTTTTAAAAAACACATTACATAACTAATTTTTTTAAGATTCAAAAATAATTTCATCTACAAAACTTTGAACTGTTATTACATCATTGGAAATTTGTTTTATATAAATAGTAGAATCGACTGAAACATTAGTAGAACCTTTGGAAATAAGAAATTTTTTTAATCTATCATACCATTCTCTTAGAGCTTTCTATAAAAAATACACATATTTTGGTTTTTTTAAAACATTATTTTGAAATTGAGGATTTGTGAAAATAGTTGGTTATTTAACAATAAAATCCATAGCTATATACCTATTTAGGAATAAAATCTTGACATCCATTTGATATAATTTGAAATTCATATGTGATGCATATGAATGCATGATTCTAATGGAATCATGTCTAGCTACTGGTGAAAAGGTATCCTCATAATCAATTCCTTCTTCTTGACTATATCCTTGTGCAACTAGTCTATATTTGTTTCTTATAATGTTACCAACTTCATCTACTATATTTAAAAATACCCTCTTTGTGCCTATGGTAAAAAAGAATTTGGGTCTATCCATAAGTTTCCAAACATTGTTCCTTTCAAATGGATTAAGGTAATTTTTCATATCCATCATCCAAAATTCATCATTGATCGAATCATTGAAGTTTTTAGGTTCATGATGTTACTAGAAATCTTGATGTTCAACCTAATTATTATGAGAAGATCTATTTGGTGTTCCTCTACCTAGATATCCACCTTTATCATATAAAGGATGGTTCTTAAGGGTTCTACCTGGTCTAGAAAGGGTAGGTCTAGTTATTTCAGGTTCATCAATTGGTTATGTTTTATTATGGCTTGAATCAATAGTGTTTCCAGAACTATAATTTTTCATATATTTTTTTACAATAAGGTTAGAGGATTTAGCATTAATGTCTATATTTTACAAATAATCCTGAAGATTCTCTTGAGAGGTCTTAGGGACAAGTGGATCTGTCTCATCAATCAGGACATGAATAGATTATTTAACACATTTAGTTCTTTTGTTGAAAACTCTATAGGCTTTACTAATGATTTAATATCCTAGAAAAACACCTTCATCACTCTAGGTTACAAATTTTTCAATATTTTCCTTATAATTTAGGATATAAACCTTGAAACCAAAGAATTTTATGAATCTTACATTTGGATTTCGATTGGTCCTTAACTCATATGGAGTTATTTTAAGAATATGTTTAATCAACACTCTGCTAATATTATATCATTATATATTTATAGCTTCAACACAAAAATAAATAGGTATGTTAGATTCACTAAGAATGGTTATAGAGATTTCTAACAAGGTCATATTTCTTCTTTCTACAACTCCATTCTGTTTAGGTGTTCTTGGAGTATAGAGATTATGATTATATCCATTTTGTGAGAAAAAGGATTCAAACTCTTGATTTTCAAACTCACGCTCATGGTCAATTCTTAGAAATTTATTTTTCTGTCCAGTATTGTTTTCTAAAGTTTTGACATACCTGGGGTAGTGAGATAAAGCATCTCTTTTGTGATCCAAAAAGAAGGCCCATGTCTACTTAGAAAATTCATCTACAAGAACATAAATATAGTGATTCCCATTTAAACTAGAATTTATTGATGGGGCGAACAAATCCATGTGATCCCAATCCAGAGGTTGAGAAGTTGAAACATCTTTCTTTGGTTTGATATAAATTTTGTATTGTTTTTCCTTTTGACAAGGATTACACACATTATCATTTAGAATCTATATTTTGGGTATATATTTGTATAATATTTTTCCTGTTAACATTCTATAGGATTTAATATTTCATTTTCCACATCTTCTATTCCAGAGCCAATACTCATTGTGAAATAAATTTAATAATGAAGCATTTTGAGAAAATAAAGAATCTAATTAACAGAATATTTATTTTCATTTCTAAAATAATAAAATACTACATTATTTTTATAATTAAAAACATTACAAGAATAATTTTCAAATTTAACATGAATTTTTTCATCACATAGTTATGATATACTATACAAATTATATTTCAGTCCATCAAAAAAAAGTACTTTAGAAATTAAAGCTGTGTTAGATGAACCGATTTGGAATAGGCCAATTATTTTTCATCTATATTTGTCACAATAAGAGATATTCCCACAATCAATCTTTATTAGGTTCTTGGAGAACGAATAGACCATATTCATGCGTATTGAACAACCAATTTCCAAATACCTATGCTTTTACAATAGATCATCAAACAATTTTCCTACAAAATATTTAAATCTATACAGGCTTTGGCACCCATATTTTTTTTGGGTATAGTGATATTATTTACTAGTGCTTTAGAAACCCACATCTCCCTCATAGGATTTTTATAAGCATTATATAATGAATTTGAGAAATAATCATTAATTGGTCAAAATATTATCGAAACAGTAGAAGATGTATCATAGATTGAACTACCAGAATGATTTTCTGAATTGGGAATAAAACTGTATGTTCTAGATATTGAACCAAAATTGGTTTTCCAAAATTTCATTCTCAAGGTTGATAGCCAACACCAGCAGTGTATTTTGGGGAAATTTATTTACCTAGAATTTGTACCAAAATATATTTAACCTTAGTGAATATTTCAAGATCCCTTTTCAATTTATCATTATATAATTTTAATTCATTATTTTCATCATGTAATTGAACATTTTTTCTCTTTATACAACAATTTAATATTTAATTGTTTAGGAAAGGTCACACGGTATCCTTGAGGAAATTTATTTATCTTTTACTTCATTAAATGTCTCTTCAAGAATATTTTAATACTAAAACATCTCTTCATTAGATATATTATCTGAATAACTTTAATCTCCCAAATAATAGTAATTTAATATAGGAGAGTTTAAGGATACCTCATATGTGTATTTCATGAAACAAATATTGGTTTTGTTAACATCACCATCATGTGAAGAATTTGAGTAACATGATCTATACATATAATAACTCCATGTTTCTTTCATTTCCATTTTATTCTTTAAATCTTTGTCTTCATATTTCTTTTTATACTTGAACATAGGATAGTCATCTATTAAATGTACATTTCTCTTACATTCATAATTTACTATCTCTTCAGTCTTGTAATTTATTTTCTAATCGGTCTTGTAGCTTCCTTTTTTATAATATCTTTATTTGATGTTAGGCTTTCTAAATAAATTCTTCAATTTATAAAATTTCTTAAATCTTCTGACTAATTTATCCGTCTCCTCATCACTGTCAGGTGATTATTTTTCACTTCTAGATGTTTTTGTAGAGGCATATAGTTGTTGCTTTTCTTTTTGTTTGGAGGTAGTGGTCTTAAATGCCCAATATTTACATTTGGGTTCATCCTCTTCTTCCTTATTCACTATAATCCCTTCTTTGTACATCCTATTTTCCCAATGATTCCACTGATATGTAATTTTATGATGTCAGGTGATTCTATAATAGAATCATAAGTTCCTCTCAATCTATTAGGTAGGCATTTGAGAATCCTAATGATTTGTTCATTTCCTGTAACATTCATTACTAGAGAGATCATTGTGTTGAAAATTTCATTGAACCTGAGATACATGTCAGAAATAGGCTCATTCACGTTAAGATAATCGTTATCCAAATTAAAGGTATATGCATAAATTCACATTTATTTCACATTTTTGGTTCCATCATTTTAGTCTAACAAGGTATCCTGAATTTCAGAGGGTGTTTTACATGCAGATATTCTATAATATTATCCACTTAAAAAGAGTTGTATTGGGAATTCATTTCTTTATAGTTATTGTTATATGTATAAATAGTTTGTTCATACAATTTAGTTCTATCATTATCAGGAATATTATACATATATATAATTGGAGACTAAATTTCAAAACCCATAAATTTTAAATACATTTTCCTCATAAATTTCCATTGGGAATAATTAGATCTATTAAATAATTGAGGTATGTTTGTTGCAAAAACTTCTTGACTATTTTTTATTGTAATGAAAAACATTTAGTGAAAAATATATTTTGTACTAATAGAAATTTAATGATCTTTAAAGTACAACTAAAATCACAGTTTAAAATATTTTAAAAGAGAGCCTTAATAAGAATAATCTCCTCTGATACCAAATGTTGTTCGGAGTTGTGTACTCACGAGGGGGTCAATTTAGTATCTATAAATAGTTTTGTTAGAATGTTTACTTAAAAATATTCCACCATAAGAATAAATATAGGCTGGTTAATCAAGGTAATATGGGTATATTAGTTTGAATGACCAAATACCTTCTCATAGGATTGATTAATTCTCAATAATACCAATGTGAGTTATTGAATCAACTTCTGATGCAATTATAATAATGAAATTTATTTATAACTTATATCCAAGACTAACAATAAATTTAAAATATATTTTTTCTTAAATGTATAGTAATGCATAGAAAAACTAAATTAAAAGGCACAATGGATAAATCAAGTGGTTTAGTCTCCCGCTATGAATTAATCAACACCACCTGGTGATCACCTTCCACCATGTAGTATATACAGATAATATTTTGATCCACACCCTATATTGGGGTAAAACCACAGTAAATAGGACTGTATAGGTCACATGATCTCTTCCACTATTCTTCATGGTTCTAGACAACCAGTTTACACAAGGACACATTCTACAATTATCTGTTTGAGTAAAAATATGTAAGAAGATATGAGAGGAAGGATATATTGTATCTTTCAGTTTAATACAATTGAGAGTTTGTATTTTTAAAACAGACACAAAAAGACTTATAGAAATATAAAAACAATACACAATAGAGAAAAGATAATCAGAAGGGATTTGAAAATATATCAGTTTTATTTTATGAAGCTCTGGACTTATTGGAAGAAGCAAATTAAAGTCTATTGAAAAAATGACCTATACCCATGGTTCAAAACTGTGGGTATAGCTCCCAAAAGCATCGATATAGCCTATACCCCATTGTTTTAGGAACCGTGGGGATGAGATGCGTCAGTATAGGTCCACAACCTATACCCACGGTTTGTAAAACCATGGGTAAAGCTTTATTGCCATGCTGTGAAAGGCACATTTTATCCCACCATGCTATCAAAGCCATCTTCCCACAATTTTAAAACCGTGGGTATAAATTTTATAAAAAAGGGAGCCACCAGATTTGAACCCAGACCTGCATCTCATAATGAAGGCACCCCACCACTCATGCTATGCCACATCTATTTAAATATATCTATATTTCGATTAAAATAATAATCCAATCCCTTATTAGAAAAAAAAGAGCCCCATGAGTTTCGATACCGCCACCTCGCCTTCAAAGTACCAACGAAAAACCAACCAAAAAAACATCGTTATATTATTATATATCTAAATTTCGATTAATATATTAATATTACTCTCGGTTTTAGATAAAAATGTGGCAGTGAGGAATCTATCCCCCGACCATGCAGAACTCGAATTGGTGCCTCACCAACTTATCTACGGAACATTAGTTATTTTTTATTTGTATATATCTATATATATATTAATCAGAAACGTGGGTATAAGATAAAAATCTATGGGTATAAGTTAATTTCCCAGGGAATTTTTTTACCCGCCATAAACCGGGAAAGCTATACCCATGGTTTTAAAAAACCGTGTGAATATGTCATTGAAAAAAATTCCAATGCCCATGGATTTGGAAAAATCATGGGTATAGACCTTCAAAAAAATTCGTCTTCCCACAGTTTTGACCAAAACCATGGGCATAGCTATTTTCCCCACGCTTTTCCAAAACCTTGGGAATAGGTCGTTAAAAAAACCTATACCAACGTTTTTCCCAAATACGTCGGTATAGGTAACCTATACTTAAGGTTATCCAAAACTATGGGTATAGGTGACCATACTGCCCATATAACCACGGTTTTTTTGCAAAACCGTGGATATATTGATATTTTCAAGTAGTAAGTCATCTTGTGAAAAAAAAAATTATCCCATGTCTTATGCTTGGGTTTCTAGTTAGATGAATTGAGCTATGTATCTTGTGTTCTTCTGTGAAGATGTTTGAAGGTATGATTTATGGTAGTTCAACCTTTATAAATTGATATTGAATTGTGTATTCTTCATTGGTATTTTTATTGCATGATTTCACTTTTTAAAAAATGCTCGCAAATCTCTTTCTGTATGTGTATGTTTCAGCAGTGGCTTATCTTCTATTTAATTGAGGGAACACATGTTGGAGCCAATAGGTTTATCCTATTCTTCACCTCGTACCTCATACAGTCAGGTGAAATGTCTACAAAGAAACAATAATGCTGAAAATGCAATTTAATATCCTGAATATGACCATTGGAATTAAATTTAAAATGACATAATAAGATTAAAGAACAGTGTCACAGTTTGTCTTAAAATGGTGACATTTGGAAACGGTGTCACATGGAAACAACGTCTTCCCCTTTTCCTTTGAGTGATGAGACAGTCATGGTTCCACAACTATGTTGACATATGGAAGCGGTATCATAGATGTGTTGTTAGGATCATAGTGTCTCTAGTAATGGTGTATAGTCATTTATTAAAACATTGACTGGTGATTGAGACATGACATTAGAAGAATGATGTCATGTAATGATAAGAGGTAATGATGCCTTATCACTATGTCCTGGTCATGGTATCTGGTTCACGGTGTCAAGGACACAGTATCAGGTTCACAATGTCTGGTCATGGTATCAGGGTTATGGTGACTGTGTCATGATATGAAGGCCACGATGTCTGGTCATGGGGTCTAGGTCACAGTATCAGGGTCACAATGTCTGGGTCATAGTATTACGGTCACAGTGTCTAGGACATTGCAAATATCCAGGACTATTGTTGGAAATACAGTTTCATAGATATATCCAACTTTTGGTAAATAATATTAAGTATTAACCTTCACAGAATTAATTAAACATAATTTTTGGTAAAACATAATAGAAAAATATTAACCATAACTTGTGAGATCCCAAATATAAAGCAGTATGCCTGGAATCATAATAATACCAACATTATTAAAACATTACTAGCATTATTTTCAATATTTTATTGATTTGCGAGCACTAAAACATGACCAATCAGGAGGAGTCCAACAATAGACCAATCGCTTCATGAATTTGTATAGGTTAAAATGTTTCATCTTAATCAATATCACCTTATTGATTATAAAAATTTTAAACTAGTATAACTATATTTCTTAATGTTTTTTCAAACAAATCAACCTTTTTTTAAACACCCACTAAATTCCAATAGTTAAGGTTTCATTAGGATTGTCAATAAGTTCCCAAAACATGTATCATTCAAGTTGACTATGTTCTTCTTGCATATATATTACCAAGAATTCATCATTTTTTGAATCATCAATATTCTTAGGTTCATGATGTGACACGAAATTATGGTGTACAATTTGATTTCTTAGGGAATAAATTATCTATGTACATATTCATAGGATTCCTATAAAAACATCAAAATGGTGGTGTAAATAATACCTAATAGGTCATAGGGAATAGGGGATGCTAGAATTTGGGTTTTCTTTCTTTCTAGATTCAAGAAAATTATTAGCTTAATTATATGTTTGTTTAACAGAACATCCATTGGGTTTATAATTCAGATTCAAATTTTACAAATCATCCTAACGGTCTTATAATATTGTCTATGCTTCATTAGGATCAGTTTCACAAAACATAATGTGAGAATATTATTTTATTTTTCTAATTCTCTTTTTAACCACTCTATATGATTTTCTAGAAGTTTAATTTCAATGAAAATTTCATTCATCACTATTGGATGAACATTTGTCCAAATTATCATTTTTATTTAGAATAAAATATTTAAAACCCATAAATATAAACTAATTAACCTTTGGGATTCTGTTACTCCATTACTAATTAGGATTTCTATTTAATAGGGGTCTAATCAACAAATTGTTTATATTATAACATGATTAATTAATAGCTTCATCCCAAAATTAGTTATGTAATTAGAAATCATTAAACAAGGCTCAGTCTATCTCTTGAAAAGTCATATTTTTTCTTTCTGCCAAACCATTTTGTTGGGGTTTTCTTGGAGTAAAAAAGATGTGATTATATCCATTTTGAGAACTGAATGACTCAAAGACTTGATTAATAAATTCTAGACCATGAACATTCATTAAATAATTAATCCTATTTCCATTATGGTTTCCTATATATTTTTCAGACATAATAAAATATGAACATGCATCACTTTTTGTGATCTAGAAAGTATTACCACATGTATTAAGAGAATTCATCAACAAGGGAATAACCATAATGTTTTCCATTTAGAATAGAGTCTCTATAAGATACAAATACTTCAAAATGTATTTTTATATAGGTTGATAGGTTTAAACATAATTCATGGATTTTAAATGAATCATATGAATTTTCACTTTTTGAATGTTATTAAAAACTCTATTATTTTAAAATTCAAGATTTGGTAAGTCTCTAAATTGATTTTTCCATGTTATATTTCTTTGTGATTGAATATTGAAATGGAAGAGTTTTCTATTCCAAAGACAGTCTAATTTTTGAGATGAATATAAGAAATAATTTTTTAAAGATAACTAATTTAAATCAATACAATAATTATTTTCTTTTCTAAAAAAAGTCAATATTAAATCATTTTTATCATTAAAAACCTGACAAGATTTCTTATTTCAAATTTTACATAAAATACATCATCACATAATTGGGTTATTCTAAGAAGTTTGTATTTTAATCCATCATCATATAATTATTTGGAAATTAAAAATGAATAATAATTACCAGTTTTGAAAATGACTATGATTTTTCTTTATGCATTGTCACCAAATTTAAAATTTTTACCATCAAACTTGATCAAATTCTTGAATTTTTATTACTCACTAGACATGTGTATAAAATATCCTCTATACATGTACCATAAGCATTGATTGGCTGTTTTCAAACAGGATTCCCTTAACACAATGTTTATGCCAAAAATGATTTTTTCTACACAAAACCACTTTAGTCTAGTTATGTTAGTAATAAAAGATTGGAAAACAAATTTTCCTAATAGGATTATTTTAAAAATATAGAATACTTATTGAGAGAAAAAAATTATTAGGTCTAGTTTTGTAGGTATTGGTGGTATTTGAACTTTTAGAATTTGTATTTGATGTAAATCTAGTATTTTTAATTTCTATTTTTCTTAGATGGTAACCTATGCATGTTTTATACTTGGGGGAAATATACTTTCAAAGAATTTGAGAAAATGTTTTCTTACTATGGCTTTGTTTTTCTACATATTTATTTGAAAATTAATTTTTCATTTTTAGATAAATGGTCTTTTTAAATAGTTGATTATTTTTCTATTTTTCAATAGTAAGGTTATTTTATGCATTTATTGTTAAGGCATGTAGTTTCTTGAGTGACTTAGATTTATCATTCTACTCATGAATGGTTTCTTGCAACATGTTATAGTAATCATAAATTTTATTGATAAAAATATTTTCCTCATTGTAATTATTATCTTTATTTGCAAAAATTTATGAATCATTAGTTGGGGAAAAAATGAGAATATTTTTTATCAATGATATTCTTGATGAAATGAACATATTGTCTCTATCAATAAAATATTCTTGATTAGTTTCTGAGTCACTTCTGCAATCTTTGGAGGCACTCCATATTGTTTTTATGGATTTTTTGTATCTTTTTTTGTTATCATCATACTTTATTTTATATTTTAATTTGTATAGTCAGATTTTATTTGAACTTTCCTCTTGTATTCATAAAAAGAGACTTCATTTTGAGTGTCAGTCTTTATCCAATCAGTTTCCAACATTCATTGTTATCATAATCCCATTTTAATTTTAATTTTTTGAAGAAATTATTTTCCAAATAAAATATTTTGAATCATATGGACATGGGTAATATTTATTTATCACTATAATATGGTGACCCTTATTTACTGGAATCATTAGTATTTACTTTTTCTCTTTTTATTTATATTGTAGAATTGAAGGCCACTAAAGTTTTTGGATAATCTTCATCAATATCATTGTTTAATTTAATCTCTTATTCATACGTCATCATATTTCATATAAGTTAATTGACATGTAGTTTACATACATTATATTATTATCTTATTAACATAGATATTCCTCTCTATATATATGGTAAGAATCTATGTAGTCTAATTACTTGATCATTGTCTGTCAGATTTTTCCCATGTGAGAGTATGGTGCTGACTATGTCATTAAAACCGATATACATATCTAAAATAGTTTAATCATAATTTATTTTATAAGATTAATACATGATTTTTTATGTATTTAATCTCATTTCATTTACATTTTATATTCCATCATGTGAGACAAATAATTAATCCCATATTTCAATATAAGATTTTTAAGTGGATATTATATTGAATTCATCATCTCGCAAAGTAAAAACAAAGCATTCATAGTTATAAATTTATTTTCATATGAAGTTTATAGAATTAATCCATTCACATATATGAGTTTTCATTATTTGATAGTGATAATATTTTACATACCATATATCAAAACCTATACTTTAAAAATTCTTTTTCATCTTTATTTTCCATTGTTCATATTTGGTACCATTAAAATATAGAGGTATGTTGGTAATGATCCTTCTTGTATATTATCCATAATGAAAATATAATTTAGAATTTATAGTATTTTAGATATTTATAATAAAAATAAAATCATATTTAAAATGGATATTATATATATAAGAGAAAAAAATTGATACCAAATGTTGGTTGAGTGAGTAACTCAAGAGGGGGTTAATTGAGTTCCCAAAATAAACATCCATTCTAGATTATGAGAAAGTTAAACCCACATAATAAAATAATCTATCCATTTAACCAAAATTTTCATTCAATATATGATCTAACATTTTAAAAGATTACTTAGAGAATTTTTTATTTTTTAAAATATTGTATATAAGTACCTTAAATTTTGTAATCAACAAACATAGACAAAAAAATATCAACATTAGTTAAAATTTATTTTCTATGTAATATAATTATTTTTAGAATTAACAATAATCTAGGATATATTAGTAAAAGAAAATATAAAGACACAATAGAATAAACAAGAGGATCAGTGGCATGGTGAGACTTAATCCCCTCCACTTGTAAATAAACTTCTTCCATATAGATTATAAATATAATAAAATAAATCCACAACCCAGATTATGTAAATAGTCATCAAAAACAAGATATCTAGGATAAAAATCCCTATTACATAGATAATCATGTGATGTAAGAATATCACATGTCACATAGTGACCTCCCCCACAAACAAAGTGGTAAACAAATTGAGGAAGAAGAGAAAAAAAGTAATCCCCATGAATGTGAAGGATACATTATGTGTTGGATAAGAGGAAAACAACACACAACTCTAAAGTAAAAAATAAAGAACAAAGAAGAAAATAAAAATCTCAATATAAAGTGTCATGAATATTTGTAATCCTTATATACACATTGGTGAGGAGTTTATTATTTTTTCATGAAAATTGATGAATAACAGAGGATCATATAAATCAGTAATAATTTTTTAATTAATCTTTACTTGATGTGTAAATCATTGTCGGTAATGGGATCTATAATTTTGTATTTTTGATCTTCATAGAATGTGAATCATCAAGTAAACCGTTTTGGTTTTTTGATTATATATGATTTTTAGTAAATAATGTTGAACCATATAATTCTGATTCGTTGTGATGCATCTAGTGTAATCAAATTCTCATAGAGAGAACATTTATGTTTAAATATGAGCATCAGATCCACAATACACTAATTGGCATTTGACAAAGTCCTAAATAATTTTTAAAAAATATTTCCACAATGACGTTGTGGTTAATCCAAACACATCGCAGTCCTTGAAAAAAAATTGTAAAATATGTTTGCGGTGACTCAACATCGGGTAGTGACTCTACTGGTGGTGACTCCTTTGGTGTAATAGTGGTTATACTTTAGTGGTAGCCCCTCTTGATGGTAGCTACTGTGGGTGGTGATAGTAACCCTTGTCTAGTGGTGACCATCCATAACACATAATATAAAAATCAGGGAAGTAGTCTTATTATCTAAAATTATAGCATAAACATGTGAAGCATTATTACTAAAAGAATCATGGTTTTTTGTCAATATATTAATATACTGTCAAACACACTCTCGACAAGGATGTTGCAACACTTGTAATTTATTTATCTCAACCAAATTCAAAAAAATAAATCAAAAAATTCCTTCTAATTTCTAGGATTTATTTTCTCACTAAATTTCTATTTTTATTATTTAAGGTGTATTCCAAATAATTTTTCCGAAAGAAGAGGTATAACTCTTAACCATGTTTTTGATTTTTATTTCTATTTCCACATCACTCAAATAGTTTGTAACCATGATTATATTTTAAAATAAATATATTAAATATAATAAAAGTTAATAATATTGATGTTAATACAATTTTTCATCTCATTTTCCATCATAAGATAAATCAAAACATCACTCATTTGTTTCTTTGGACTACAACCTCTATGAAGATGTCTGTTTCTTTTTCATTCATATCTTTATATAGCTGGTTATAAAGATGAAATTAATGAATATATAATATTTTTTATATTTATCATTATAAAATGATAATATATTACATCCCTTTTAACCATTTCATCTATTTTGAAATGAATATACCAGTCACACAATAATGATGAATACCACATCTCCAGAGCAATGTGAAACAATTTTCATTACTGTCTCATGTGGTTGGTCATGAAGATGGATGAAATAAATAAATGAAAATTTTAGAAATTTATAATGATTTTGGACATGTGAAATATTATATACCTCATTTCATAAAAATTAATTATAAAATTAAAGTGTTGATAATTTGTATGTACATAATATCCATCAATAATACCACATATTTCATTTTCATATCCACCTTCCCTGGATGGTCAAAAAAATGATTTTATTTTACAAAATTAATCTTCTTCAATTATTAATATTTTTAATATGATGGGAACATCATTATTTTTTTCTATATTCATCCTACAAAATTCTATTTGTACTTATATATTGAACAACCTCAAAATCTGCAATATAAACATTACAATTTATCTAAACAATTAAAACACAGTATCAAATAAAATAAATGAAATAATTAAAATGGAATGAAAATTAATATTATATATTTAAATTATAAATTTATTATAAATTAATTTTTTTAGTGGGGTAGAATTTTATTGAAACGAGTCAGGACTCAATGTAATAGACACACTTTTTAAAAAATCATGATTTAATGTTATCACTCCATGTCTTTTTATTGATTGTTTTAATTATTTTAAATTTCCCAATAATTTTATTATCTGTGAAACAATATTTTATAAGTGTTATTTTCTAAAAACATTAATTCCATTAAAATGTTTTAAAATTGAATATTATCTATATTTCTTATTCAATTAATTTTCAATTTTATTAAAAAAGTAAAAAAAAAATATTTTTAACGTACATGGAATAAAAAAACTTCATGGAACAAACTGAATCTGGTCGCCACCAAAACTAGAACAAATTCTATCCGGAAACAAGGCCTGAAGGGCGCTCCATATTCCTTGGCACTGGCCCATGTACTTGGGTTTCAATAAATTTGGTTTGGGAATGATTTACATGTGTATGAATGTATAAAACATTAAAAACAGTCAATAATATGAATCTGAAATCTTCAAGCCAAACAAGCCATAACAGAAACCAGATATGAATACATAGTTTTAAATCAAGTACAATAGGTCAAAACATAATTTAAAACAACATAAAAGGATCCACCAGGACTCCACATGACAAGGGGTCATCACCCTCAAGCCGTCTCCACATCATCGCACCATAGGAGGGGACTAACAACCCGAACCACCATCACTCGAGGATTTTCCATTAAGTGTGTCAAACATAATCATGTCTACATACACCCAATTTTTCTAAGTTTGGTGTGATGCAAATCCCATTAGGATACCACCAATATTTTCTATTAGAGAATGCAATAAATGGTGAAAAAGTTGTCAATTTTAATATGAAAAGTAAAGCGATGATAAATTCCATGAAATGAAACATTCAATTGTAAACAGTTTATCAAAATAAAACATTCAAAATGTTAATTCATTAAAATAAATCATGTTATATACATTAATGTACATACAAACACACGCTAATAAAAGGATAAATAATAAAAATCAAATGATTACCAGAACTGGGAACCCCCTGGGCAGTACATAGTCTCGGGCCATATGTACCACATACCTCGATGCAAAATAACCATTTAGAAATCCATTCCCATGAATTATCTACAACTAGGGAACATACCCATAACCTATTTGTCCCAAATAATCATCAATGTAGTTTTTTAGGGTTGTCGTGTTCCATTGTTTTCAGCAAAAGCGGGATAAATCCCATACGGATCACTAGTGTACTAATACATATCTACCCACCTAGGTACTCAGGCATCCCCTTTTTTTATAAAAAAATTTCAGCATGCTACATACATCAATTTTCATTTAAAAACACCACTAATGGTCAAATAAAAACAATACAGTATCTATACACACTTCATTCCACTTAAAACACAGAACAAAACATTTTTATTTTCAATAAAACAACTTCTTAAAATCTCTCATTATTTTTCACCCAAAACACATTGAAATCCCAACATTTCACACTATGTGTACTCATATAAGTCACCAAAACAAATATTTTATACCAATAACATTCAATGAAACCAATAAATCAGCTATAGGGATGTCTCATTTGAAACAAGAAGTGATATCTTTGTAAACCCTCCTTTTTCACACAAACATGTCACTTAATGTTTATATGCTTGGAAAACACAATTAAAACAAATTTTCAAAGAAATAAAGAAATAATTTAAAAATTAAAAAAATTATTTTCAGCCATAATAAATATCGATAAAATCTAATATGTACTTATATGGCATCCCCAAATCAACTAGAATAATATTTCTATGAAAAAACCCCAATCTCACATGAAAATTGTACTTAAATATCATTTTCTTTACAAATACCACTAAATCATATTTTGGCACCAATTATCAGATGGGATAAAATTTAAAATATTATAAACATAGACTTATATATCACAAGGATTTCATACACATGGACTCACCTACCAAAATTGTTAAAACATTGAATCCTTGTTGAAAACAATCAATCACACCATCGCTACACCTCAAGGAAGGTAGATCACGCCTAATATACGAATATTAGACCAAGAAAACCAAAAGATAAACCCTAGGTTCAAAACCATACCATATGGTCATTTGAGACTTCAATAAAATTGGAAGAAATTTCTTGAAAAGGTGAGGAACTAAGAGGGAGGGACACATACTTGAAATTGTGTGAAGTTCCCCCAAAAAATACCCTATCAAAATGGATTTAAAATTAGGGATTGAGAGGATTTGATGGCTTCCATGGATGTTAGGATTCATTTGGGAATAAAAGGGAGAGTTAGGATAAATACTAGGTGGGAAAATATGTCATTTAGATTATTTTTAATGAAGTGGACATGGGCACGCCATTTGTGTGCACGGTTTGGCAAACTGTCCTCCTAAACCGTGCACCTTCCTTTCTCCCCTCAAAACATCACTATATGACCCTAAAATTGTGGGGGATTAGGGGGTACATTGGGAGAATGGTAGAATATAAAAAATAAGAAATATAAGTACATTTAATGAAGATAATTTTTGTGAATATTCTCCCTACCATGAAAACATTCTGTCCCTAAAAGTGGACTAGAGGCCTAATAAGAAAAAAATGGGTACTCGTCCTAAACATATGACTTCCCCTCCCAGGACTCATGTGTATCACTAAAATGCATCCAAAGAACATGTACCAGTGCAATATAATTTCTTTGAAGCACCTTTTCTTTGATTTCCACTATTCTCATCGGCCACTCAACAACAGATAAATCAGGGTCTATATCCAACTCCTCCCAATTCTGTACATGGGATGGATCTGGGATGTATTTATTCAACTGGGAGACATGGAAGATGTCTTGGATGTATTTCAACTACGAAGATAAGAAAACCCTATATTCCACCATGCCAATATTTTTAGTGATCTCAAAAGGCCTGACATACTATGGCGTTAGCTTCCATTTCATTCTCTATCAATAATCGCCCAGACGAGGAATGACATTCATGAATTCCTTGTCACCCAATGAAAACCCTAAGTCTCAACACCTCTAGTAAAAATATGATATATGATGTCTCTGAGAATTCAAAAAGTGCTTCCTAAGAAATTTTACCATCTTAGAAGTCTCTTGTACAATGCTTGGTCCCAATATTCAAGTCTCACCTACCTCAACCCAAAATAGGTGGACCGACATGGCTGAAGATAGAGCACCTCAAAAGGGTCATTGGAATTGAGGATTGGTAACTATTATTATAAGAAAACTCAACCAATCTCAAGTGGCTATCCCAATAACCTCCAATGTCTAGAACACGTGCATGAACCATGTTCTCCAATATCTGGTTTTCCCGCTCTCTCTGAGCATCTATTTAAGGTTGGAATGTCGTGCTCATCTTAGTATGAAACCCCATGGACTTATGAAGGCCTTCCAAAAACTAAGAAGTGAAAGGGGAGTCTCCAAATGAAAAAAATATATAATGGCGCACCATGGAACTTTACCACCTTTTGAAGATACAAACGGCCCAACTAATCCACTTTAGTTGTATCTTTTCTAGAAATGAAGTTGGCTGATTTGGATAGATAATAAATCACCACCCAAATGGAATTATTACCCTGAGTTGTACAAGTAAATCCAATAATGAAGTCCATTGAAACCTCATCCCATTTCCAGGTAGGAATGTGTAATGGATTTAACAAATGGGAGGGCCTTTGATGCTCTATATTCACATGATGACATGTGTAGCATCTCGACACAAAGTATGTGATGTCTCACCTCATACCACAACACCAAAACAACTGATGGACATTATAATACATCTTGGTCTCACATGGATGGACAAACCACTAAGACTGGTGGCTATCCAGAATCATCACCTTCTGAAGAGATAATGGCTCTACAAAATGGCCATTGAAGCATAGGATGCCCTCGGGCGACGATGACCAACTTGAGGACATCTCAACACCATGAAAAAATTTATTTGACTGTTAGAAAAGACCATAACTAGGATATTCCCACCGAATTAGCTCCACAAGATAATTATTAAACTAAACACTTTCCATGAACACACCCCCATTTTTCTCCATGGTCTCCACATGAATCTTAGCAAGGAGCCCCATCAAAAACCACTCATCGGTCAATATCCTCAAACCCTACACTGGAACTCTTCAACTCAAGTTGCCGGCCACCACTTTAACCATGATTTGGATATAGACAATGTCATTTTTGACCCCCTACAAGTACTCGATCCAATGATGCTACCTCATGTTGAGTCCCTTCTATGAGAAGATATAAGACACGAATTTGTGGTTAGAGTATACCAAAAATTTCTCCCCAAAGAGGTAGTGATTCCATGTCTTCAATGAATAAATCACTACTGTGAACTCCAAGGTGTGGGTCGGGTAATTCATTTCATGTGGTCGATGTTGTCAAGAGCCTTATGCCACCACATGATCATCCTACATAATCCATCACACAAGACCCATACCTAAAGCGTCTCAATAGACCACATATCATTTCCCGATCATTGGAAAAATAATCATGGTTGTGGTAGTTGAACTTTGCATAAGCTAATCGATGGAGGCCTAACTTCTGGGCCCCAATAAAACTTTACCCCTTTCCGGGTGATCATGTTCATCGATGAAACAAACCGAGTGAAATCCCGAAAAAATAACCTATAATAACCATCCAAGCCAATGAAACTCTTGATCTCGACAACATTATTACATTATTCTGATGAAATAACCACACTAATCTTCTCATGGTCCACTAAAACCCCATACACTGAGATCACATGCCCGATAAGTTTTAATTCTATGATCTAGAAGGTTATTTTGGACAATGTTTCATAAAGGTAATGCTCTAGAAAGGTTCTCAGAATGATCCGCATGTGATTTTCATGTTTATACTCAGATCCCGAATAAACTATGATATCATCCAAAAATACCATGACAAATTAATAGAGATACTGGTGGTACAACTCGTTCATGGGTGCAATAATGATCAATGGAGACTTGGACAATCCGAAGGGCCTGAAAAAAATACTCAATGTGGTTGTACCTGCTTCGGATGGCTATCTTTGGGATATCTGCCTCTTTTACACCGAGTTGATGGTATTCTGAACACAAGACTTTTTTTGATAAAAATTCCTCCCCCTTCAGCTGATCAAACAAATCATCTATTCTAGGAATAGGGTATTTGTTATTAATTTTAACCTTATTCATCTTTTGGTAGTCAATGCATAATCTGAGGGATCAGTCATCCTTTTCGCGAACAACACTGGAGAGGCCCAAGGAGAGAGGCTCGAGTGAATGAATCCTTTGTATTCTAAGTCATCTAGCTATATCTTTAATTCCCTAGGCTTGGTGGGGGACATAAAATATGAGGTATGAGATATTAGCTATGTTCCCAGTTCCAGATCAATCGAGGAACTCCACATACTGCTCCATGTGAAAACCTGAAAAATCATCAAGGAATTCATCTGAAAACTCACTCACTGAATGAGGTAGTGAACCATTATGGAAAATACAATCTTCCTTTTTAGATAGAGACGATAACTAGAAGATAATACGTTCCAAATCTGGGAGTGGAGGTTATGCACGACCTGACCGAGGATCTCATTCTCCATGAAATACCTGATGACAGCCATCTGGTGCCATGAAACAGACCCACCACCTATTTAAATCGATTTTTTTCCTAGTAGTGTAATAGAAAATCTTTTCCATGTATTATGTCAAACAAATACATATCTATGACTAAGAGGTTCCACACCATCTCAACCCCTGACACAGAGAGCACACACGACAGACACCAAAGACATTGCTCCTTCTTCATTCCCAGGGGCGTAAACAAATCCTTTGAAAAAGATATAAAATCAGAAGGAAAATTCAGTGTGTCCACAATATGGGTAGAGATAAATGAAGGAGATGGAACACTATAAAAAGTGCCACAGCTATAGATGATGCAATCAACATGGTAGATTGAACTATCAACTATCACACCTCTGATCCAACTATTACATGATCCACCACATGGAGAGTTCTGGTCTCATCCTGAGAATGAATGCAACTATATGGTTGTGCCCTGAACTGGCTCTACAAATATGATGACCCAGCCCTACCACCACAGCCTCTAAAACAAGATCCTCCCATCCTCGATGGCTAAGACTGAGCTGGAACACCTCTTCAAGACACTGACCCTTCTCCACTCAGAAATTGACGTGAAACCCCAAAAATCACTGCAAATTACCCATACCTCCACATTTCTAATAGGTATTAGGAGGAAGTGGGCATGTTGGTTAGATTTTTCCCAGCCTCCCACACTGGTGGCACATGACTGATCCAGCATCGTAAGCCACAAATGTAAACTTTCTGGAAGAGTGGCCCGAACTACCAGCTCCCATCTTCACCTATTCCTACCACTTCCTTTTCGTCTCTGAGGAGATTCTACTACCCTTTAATGTTATTGACCTAGAGAAACCCACCAATATTTTATAGTCAATCTCCACCATATACTCTTGGACAATGACATCGGCATAGGTCCTCATCATGAAAAAGAAAACTAGGGAGTATATCTCTGGTTAGAAGACATTCTCAATCCTCTGGGACTTCACTTGTTCATTCGAGATGATTACAGGGGAATACCAAAATAGATCAATGAAATGGTTGTAGTACTCCGTAAAAGATATATTACCCTAAACTTGGTCCATGAACTATTAGGATCTATAATAATATAACACGTCATGGTTGTAGTAGTCACTGAAAAAGACCTAAAAATATCTCCAATGCATCTTATCTTTCTTCCCAGTATGAATTACTAACTCCCACTACTTTCGGCTGGGACCCTCCAATAGAAAATAGGAACAGTTTACCCTGGCATTCTTGGGTGTTTCTAGGAACTCAAACTTTCTCTTGATCTTATCGATCCATTACTCTGATTCATGGGATTCTATGATGCCTATAAAAGTGGGAGGCTTGTTTTTTCAAAACACCTATGTTTTATCTTTTCTAGGACCCGTATCGTCTTCCCTAATAGGAATTAGAATAGGAGTTATTCCATGTACCAGAGCATGGACATCCTGGACCATAGACTCAACCTGCCTCTAATCGATTGGTTTCGGATAATTCCCTTCATCTTTCTCCTGTGGGTGCATGGGAGAATTTTGAGGAGTCATGTTGCTACAAAATAAAATAGTCAAAAAATAGTCAATCCCATAATTCAGAAAATTTTAGTCAAATACATCAAATATATTTAATCTAAACACAATACAGATATAAAAAAACAACTACTTCATCCACACCCAATGACCATGTGCGGTCTTCATCCCACACATCTTACCTAGATGTGAAGTCAATAATAAAATTCCAACGTCCCATAGTGACTGAAGGTATTCAATAAGAGATGAAGGCCAGACACCCTAATCATAACCAAAACCACGACCTCTAATATTCCTATCTCTTTCTTATCCTAACTCATCCAGAAATATTAATACAACCCAAAAACAATATCCTCCTCTAATACCATTTTGTCACAAACCGAATCTAGTCGCCACAAAAACTGACAGCAAATCTATCCTGAATCACGGCCTAAAAGAATTTCACTATCCCCATGGGCTGTAAAAAGTTCTTGAGTGTCACAAAATTTGGTTGGGGATTGATTTACCCAAGAATTAAAGTATAATACATTAAAAAAATCAATAATATCAATCTGAAATTTTCATGACAAACAAGCTTGAAAAAAAATGATATCTGAATAGAAGGTTTTAAATAAAGTACAAGAGGTAAAAACATAAATAAAAACGTCCTTAAATCATCCACAAATACTGCACACGACAAGGGGTCATCACTCTCAATCCTTATCCACAACACCACACCATAAGGGTGGACTAACAACTTGAATCGCCTTCACCAGAGGCTTTGCCTTTACTTATGTCAAACATAATCAAGTATACATAAAACAAAGGGGTTTATTTATGGTGTGATCTGAATACAAATAGTGTTTCACCTAATTATTCCAAATAGTATGAAATAGAAGATGAAATATCACACGGTTTTTATATGTAAGGAAAATCCTTGATAAACTCATTGAAATGTAACATTAAATTGAAAATAGTTTTTAAAATTAAACATTTAGAATGTTAACAAAATTTAATAACACATCTTATCTACTGTAATTTATTTAATAACACACCCTAATACAATGATAAATACCAAAAATCCATTGATCACCAAAATTAGGAACACACATAGGAACTAGATAGTCTCGGGCCATATGTATCTCGTACCTTGGTGTAAAATAGTAATATAAAAATCGGTTCCCATTCATGAGAAACAAGTAGGTAAAATAAAAATAACCTATTGGAACCCAATAATCTTCAATATAGCCTTGTTATTGTTTTGGAAATACATATTGCCCAGTGAAATAGGGACAAACCCCATCTGGATCACTAGTATATTATTACATATCCAACCACCTAGGTACATGGGCTTCTCCTATTGTGCTCAAACAATTTAAGAATGCTTCACACATCCCGTTTCAAATAAAAACACCACTAATGGTCATATAAAAACAATAAATCAGCTATATATACATGATACCACATATAACACACAACTAAACATTTGGATTTTCAACAAAACTACTTCTCAAAATCTCGAATTATTTTGACCCCAAAACTCCTTGAAATCCCCAGTTTTCACACAATGTGAACACATATAAGTCACCAAAACAGAATAGACATCCCAATACCATTAAAATAAAAAATAAGTTATAAGGAAGCCCCATAAGAAACAAGAAGTTATATCATTGTAAAACCACTATTTTCACTCAAATGTGGCACTTATTGTGTATATGCTTCACAAACAACATTAAAACAAATTTTCATAGCTACAAAAAAGGAGGTAAACAATGAAAACATTATTTTCATAAAATATACATTTCAATAAAAAAACCTATGTAGTTATAGGGAATCCCCAAATGAACCAACAAAATATTTCTATGAAAAATCCACAATTTCAGATAAAAATTGTACTTAAACATTGTGTGCTTTAAAAATACAACTAAAACCAATTTTTTCATCAAATATCAATTGGGATAGACATTAAAATATTATACAAATATCAATATAAGGCACAAGGATTGAATACACATGGAATCAACTGAAAATGTTGTTGAAACATTGAATACTTTGTGGGATAATTAAATCACACCATCGCCGCACCTCATTTAAGGTAGATCAAGCCTATAATCAAAATATTGGACCCAAAATGACCAATGTTAAACCATAAGATCGAATCTATACCCTATGGTAGTTTGGGACATAACGTAAATTGTAATAAATAACGTGAAAATGGGAGGAACTAAGAGGGAGAGACACTTACTTGAGATTGTGTGAAGTTCCTCCACCAAATCCCCCTTAGAAATGGGGTTCCAAGGAGGGGTTAAGAGGATTTGAAAGATTTCATGTATGTTAGGATAAAATTGGGGAAGAAAATTGAAATATAAGATAAATAATATTAGGGAAGATAAGTCATTTAGATCATTTTTATTGAGCTGGAGATGGGCGCACAGTTTCTGTGCACAGTTCGGAAAACTGTGCTCTTAAAATGTTCACCCTCCTTTCTCTCCTCAAAATATCTCCAAATTACACCAAAAATTGTGGAGGGATTAAAGGGTACATTGGGGGAATTTTAGGATAATGAAATTTGAAATATAATCACCTTTAATAAAAAACATGTGTGTGACCCTTCCCACAATCATGGAAAATATTTATTATAATGGTTAAATTAAAAGTTTACATGGACTTAAAAATAATATTTTCCCCCAATATTTTTGAATTATTATTATTAATATAATTTACCTAATGAAATTAAATTTTATTTTCATTTATATAATATATATATATATGTGTGTTATTGATTGCTGGGTTCAATGTAAACATGAATGTGTTTTTTAGTTATATTTAAATAAATATAAATTTTATTCATTATATGGTTCAATGAAATTTTATATAAACTAAATGTGAGATTCATATAGCATTGATAATTGGTGCACCCAATATAACATTTTAAAATGTTTTATAATGTGTTGATGTTTATTGGGGATAGGATAGTCTTGAGGGTTGTAAGAATTATCAGATTAGGTGATCCTGGTATATGGGTTCATAGTAGGGTGAATAAATAATTAATTTCTCATGGTACATAAAATATATACATTAAATATTCATTAATATAAATCTATTAATTTAAAAAGTCCTGAATATTAGAATAATTATATATATAATTTATATACACATTTTTATGTTGTAATAAAATTTTTAAAGGAATCATACTCATGGGTTTTTATTTATTTTAAATCCATAAGGGCTTAGATTTTACCATTATGGATGATAATGTTATTTATATGAAAAATATATATCAATATATTTATTTTTATTGATGAGTAAATTAATATTTAAGATCAATTATTTATATAAAAAGAGAAAAAAAATTCTATAATTTTAAGGATTACCAATGGACTAGTAGGTTTTATTTAAATTATTTCCCTTGATGATATTCGTTTTTTCATCTCATGTATCAAAAAAATAGATTCCATATGAGGTTTAGGAAAATAAATGATTTTTGAGGTTTAGTTTTGGGATTACCTTGAAAAAAAACTTTTCCATATAAATAACATGTTATGTAAGAAAATATAAATTATGTGGATCATTATACTTTCTCTTGTATAGGTTTTAAATTTGAGAGTTTTTATTATTTATAAAAAACTATAAAACTAAATGATCAAGGGAATGTATGAAAATTAAATCCTTTCTATTAAACTAAAAAATTTGGGTTTATTATTGTATTTGTTGATATGGTTGATATAAGATAGAATCAATCGATAATTTCAGTTGTTCGTAATTAATCAAATAATGGTAATATATGGGATATAGATATCATCATTCATTACTAAGTAAATGTTAAATAAAATGTTTAAAGTAATATATACACCTTTTTAGGTTTTATGTGACTGGGGTACTATGAAAAAAATTAATTATTTCAAATAAATATTTTTTGTAAATATTACCATTATTTTTATGATTTTATAGTGATAATATTAGTTTTCGATGAATGTTTTTTATATTGTATACATTAGATTAATGTTATTTAAATAAAATAGTTATAAATTGATCAGGGATGTTCAAGAAGCAAGAGTAAATTTGAAAAAAAGGTTATCTATTTTAGGTAACATGTAATTGATCATATAGATAACTATGGGATTGAATAGTTATTTAGTGACTAATTTATTATAGTTAATTTTTAATAATTTAATTATATTGGGTATATTATAAGTCTAAAGAAAATGTAAATATTTTTGTTTAATATGTAATTTTAGTATATAAATAAATGTGTACTTTAATATTGGAAGAAAATATGAATTTATTGAGACTTTATGGCGATTTAAATTCATTTATGTGAATGAATAGTATATTTTAGAGATTAAATGGTTAGAGCATATACATTTTTGGTATGTGATTTAATATTTTGTTTATGTTGTTTCGAGTAAAATGTTATGTTGATCTCAGCTGAATATGTTATAATATTTTTAGTATTTGTTTTGGATTCAAAATTTTAATGTATATTTTAAATATATATATATTTAGTTATTTATGTAGTAATTTATGACAAATTTTTTTCTTTAGAGATTAAATTATCATTTCTTCATATAATATATTATTTTAAAATAACCTAACCATTTTTTGTTTTGGGTTCTGGATCGAAAAAGGAGGAAAAACATGAAATCCTTTTATAAATGTTGTGATCTACTTAAAGTTAATTTATGTTTTTTAGAATGAAAACGCAGTTTGAATGTTATCTCATAGAAAAAAAAAGATGACAGAAAATTATAAAATGATTGATGCACAAATGATGCATGAAATTCAAAAGATGAAGTAGAAACAAATCAAAAATGTATTTTTTTAAAATATCTATATTGATCTTAATATAATTTCATTAATCATCTATGTCTTTTTTAGAATTTATAACCTACCAACTATTATGAAATAATTAGTTATCTTGTATTTTCTGAGAAATTGATTTTAACAATAAGATATATAAATATATTTATTACTATGTTATGATAAGTTCATTTTAAGAGTATAAAAATAAAATTATATTGAATTTTTTTTGTTAAGTATGGTAGAATGTGACACAACCTATATTTAGATTAAAAATAATACCATGTTTTATTCTTTGTACCACATGAAATATCGATCTTCAAAAAAATTTGATATGATATTAAAATATTATTATTTAGAGATGACTCTTATAATATTATTGTTGGTTTTTTTGGGTTTGATCTAGAATAAACTTATTATTAAATTTATTTATTTATTTTTAAAACAAATTTATTATTTATTAACTAGTAAATATGAGCTTAATTTTAAAAATAACATATAATATTATATGATTTTTTAAGAAAATATTTTATACTCATAAATAATTCTTATCAAATTTAGTTTTCTTAATATGTATAGATGAATGGTTTTATTTAATTTTATAGATCATATAATTAATAAAAAAATTATCATTTAGATATTATTTTAAACTAGATAAATAATGAGTGTGAAATCAGTTTATACTTTAAAAATATACTTTTTTACAAAATGTATTTATAGAATTTTTATTGTGGATATATTTATTTAATTTTTGTGACATATAAAAATTCTATTGGATAAAATAATTCTTTTTAATTTGTTATTTTAAAATTATATTATGAGACCTTTTCAGGTTTTTTCAAATATGTTTATTCTTTGGTAAATAGTGAAAAATATCAATTTAGAAAAAAATATTATCACTTAATAGAATAATCCACAATGATCCATTTATTATTATATTTTTTGGTCACATGTGATTAATTTTATTAATATAATTCATCTAATTCCATGTGAATCCAATGTATAAATTGTTATGGTATAAAACAATATTTATGTTTAAAACAATTATTTTTCTAATAATATTTTTTATTTTCTTTTTTATGACATGCATAGCATGCTTTTTCCATATATGGGATTGAAATAATTAAAATTGGTTTCCATATTTTTAATTAGGTTGTTTAAATTTTTAATTATTATTAATATCCTTTTTGGCCATATAAAATATTATCTATGGTAAAAAAAATTACTACAATAAAGGGTATATAATTTTAATTGAGGTAAAACCGTTATGAAAAGTTCAAAAAATTACATCTTAATTATTTACATATTATAGTATTTATACATGATTATTCATAGTTTATAAAATATGTCATTTTTCTACTTTTTTTTGATAACATACTGTAAATTATTTTATGATAACATTAATTATAAAATATCACTCTCTATCACTTAATAAGTAATCATGATATTGGTATTGATAAAAAATATGTATAAATTAATCTATATTAAATAAATGACTAATAATAAAAAATATTTTTTATATTTATTCACATTTATTTTTTATTTCAGTTTTAATTACATTATTCCTTAAGAAACACCGACAGTTCTTGTGCGAGCTATTAAAATAGAAGTAAATTATATAATAAACAATAAATGTAAACTGTTTTCATTAAGGACTATGTTATAATACGTTATTATATAACTATAGTATATAAATAATGTTTTATAATTTTATAATATAATTAAAATGTTTTCTTGATATGTTTAAGGTCAACTTCTGTTGAATAGTCTAAAAATGGATTTAAATTGTATTTAATAATTAAAAATATTTTTTAAAATAATTATAAAATTATAAATATCAAATAATAACTGAAGTTAATTTTATATTATGATTATTATCATTAATGATGAATATATATTCCAATAAAATTTTTAGATTTTTTGGCCCTTAATTATTAAAAACATTATTACAAGAATTAAGGTTACACTTGGTTTGTGAGGGGTTATTCCGAATTATAACTTTCAAAATGAAAAATAAACAATAAAAATATTAATTTTTTAATTTAAATATTATTTTTTATCATTATCAACAATAATATGGAACTATAGAGTCATATTAAATGTGTTACACACAAATAATATTGTAATATTTGTTATATTTACAGGATCCCCCCCCACATAACTTACAAAAGGGACCTCCAATCCTCTCTTTATCTCACATCTTCAGAAATTTATCTCAATAAAATGTCTACCATGAACAAATAATGAAAATACTTACCATTTACTAACTGATTTTGTCTCACCAATTTACTAACCTACAAGTCTTAATTTATAATCCAATGAATGTTTCTTAATAAAGAATTATAAATCCTAATTGATTGTTTTCATTATTATTTTTTCTACCTAATAATTAATGCATTCTATAAAAACTTCCATATAATAACATAACTATAATAAATATTAAAAAATTATATCATGTTGATTGAAAACCCTTTTTTATCTTCGTTTCCAATCTATAAGAAATGAAAACATTATTTGTGTGTATGTGTTGACTACCACCTCTAGGAAGTGAGGTTTTTTTTCAATCGCCACCTCATACTGGTGGTTATTAATTTCAAATTTATGAATATATATTATTTTTAATATTTATTTATAATTATAATAATATAATATTCCACATACCTTTTTACCCTTTTCATTTTTATGAAAATTATAATGTCATCAATCATTTATTTTGAATCCCACCTGATAAATTTTATGTAATTAATATTTCATTACCTCCCCACATTTTTGGTCATAATGATGAAAATAATTAATAATTATTACATATATAACATAATTATGATTTTATAAAATTAAAATAAATTTTACCTTATTTATTTTCCATCCTGTATAATATTTTAACCTCTCTCATGTGTAAGCTCCAACTATCACCTCCATGATATGATGTATTTCATTTTTCGCATTATAATTCCTTGTAAGGCTCTTAAAAAACGTTGTGACTAAATAATAATAATTTATAATGGTTTAAAAACTCGAGTTTATATAACCATATTACTTTTAAACAGTTTTAACCTACAAAAATCATTTTGGACTTCTAAAATGAACATAATGTTAACATGAAATATAGATATAACCATTTGAGTAATTAATTAAAAAACAGAATAAAATGAAATTAATGGAATAATTATAATTTAATGAACATCAAAATTTTCAATATAATAATATAAAAATATCATAATTTTATTAATTAGGATGGTATATGTTTGAACCAAATGACTCATGACACACGTCTAGGGACTTTTAAAAAATATTTTTTATGGTTTTCATTTGGACTCTTTTTAGATCATTGGGAGGTATTATTATATGATTCAATAATATTAGTTGTTATAATAATGATTAATAATATACATTTAATACTATTTTATACATTTATTTCATAGGAATAAAATGAATGTTTTTGTGTTATCTATATAGATTATTTCCTAATATTTATAATAGTGTAAAAAATAACATATAAAAGATGATCACTATTTCTGTCATTCAAATCAATTATTCATTTTAAACAATACTATAAAAGTTAACTTGGTTATTCATAAAATAATATTTTCTTACAAATATGATACTATTTTTCATTAAATATTCATTAAGAAGAAATTAAAATTTCATCTCATTTAATTGAGATAACTAAAATTGTTATTTCTTATTTTATTCTATTTAAAATAAAATAATTTTTATATAAAAAAATTAATTACATATATGTTAATCAATACATGTTTTGTGGATTTTTTTATAAATTATGGGTGTGAATTGTGTATATTTGATTATTGCTGAGCATTATATATCCATCAAATTCATTGGAAAATATGACAATGCTTTATGGTGATATATTACTCCTATGAGGTGAGGGAATTATCCTTTTATATCATTCCATTTTAATGGTTCCTTAAAAGGATAATTTAAGCATAAATAAATAAATTACATACAGGATATTCTTGAATTTATTTAAACGAAAACTTGGTTTCAAAATATTAAAAAAATATGTTTTTTAATTGAAATATTATGATATTTCTAATAGTTAATGTATTGTCCTTCAATGAAAGTTTCTTAGGAGTTATCATTTTTTTTCAAAAATAAATGTCATGATTATGATTTTTCTCATATGAATTATTATGAAAAAATTAGAAAATATATTGGTAAATTATGTTGTTTTCGTTGATATGTAAATAAATATTTGATATCAAAATTTGTTACTAAAACTAGAATATTTATATATATTTTCCTTTTTTTCCCACAAAATTAACAGATTTTTTATTTCAATTCTCTAATTATCTTTATTTATCTCATATCACATATTCAAATATATATAAAGGGCATATGGATATGTAGGAATTATAATAAGGCCAATGTTTCATTTATGAAAGTTACCTTGAATTAATTAAGTGTGTCAATCATGTCATATATAATTAATATGTTCGTTTATTTTAAAATATAATTAATTATTTATTTTAAAACATATGTTCTTTTACTAATTATAGAATGATGTTATGGGTTGTAATAATACCCCCCATAAAAAATTAAACCATTAAAATTATTTATCTCCACCAAAATAAATGGGGATACTTTTTCTTCATTTGTTCTTTTAGCAACCTGGTTTCTTTTTTTGAAGTTTCTATTTCTCATCAATAATTTTATGAGTCATGTTTTATTTTTATAATAACTTATTCACATTAATCTAGAATTTTGACTAGTTCATCTTTATGTTACAACTAAGGATTAAATTTCACACCATTTATTTTGATTATAAGTGTTGGGTATGATATATATTTTATTAATAGAGACATGTGGAAGACACTAAGTATATTGAAATGGGTTGCATATAAGCATAAAAAAATTAAGCTACTCATACACACTAAAAATGAATATATATATTTATACATATATATCTTAATATTAAAATGAAATAAGTCAACATTAATGTACAAAACATTCTCCCCATCCTCAACTGACCAAATTATTAATCAGATTTTATGATTCAAAAAACACATAATAAACTGTCGTTGTTATCCAATAATTCCCAAAATGAAATGTAATCGAACATACATTTTTCTTAGTGTTGGGAAGTTGTCAATTACGCACTAAGGTAACCACATTTATGTTTTTGTACATTTATTAAAATATCACCTGTATGTTTCATTAGGTATTTAGATAGCTAAATAACACTCACATAAGACCTGACCTTTGTATTTTTATATGAACTATTATAATTTGGATAGAATTTCATTATAGTTTCCTGAATTTTCGTTTTTTTTTCTACCTATTCCATTATAGATACTTTTGATATCAATATTACACATAAAAACATACATCTATAATAAAATTTTACTTATGAAATATCAGAAATGAGTCTCATATGCTCAGGGATTATAATTAAAATATATAATATATCCCTTACAATATTATGAAATTTCATTTTTTTTATTGATCTAGTAAGACGATGTCACATATGAAATAGAAATCCCGTTACAAAATCACTTCTATGAAATTTATCCTTCCTTTTCCACAGTTTTATTCTATTTATAAGGTTAACTATATGATTCATACTAAGCTAAATTTGACAAAAAATAACAAACCCTTATTTTTCCATAGTTACACAACATTGTATTCATTTATTCTATATAATATGTGTTATATGGTTTCCATAAATTGATGAGTTTTTTTTGAAATCCCTTCAATAACCATTTATACAAATATATTTTAAAAACAATTATAAGGGAATTTTATCTTATGGTGAATCCTTAAACCGTCATATTTGTGTGATAAAAGGTGAAATTTAACTTCTCATATGATTATGTTACCTTAATGGATTTTTGTAAAGTTTTTACACATGAATTTTGATGATATATATTAAACCCCATTTTTATATATTTTATTAGAAAAAGTTCCCCAAAGTACATTGATTCCTTTTGTATAGATATAAAAATCTTTATTGTATGTTTGTTTATATATAATAAAAACTAATAATAAACATAATTCCATGTAAGAAATATAGGAATACAATTATATAAATTGTTTAAAAGTAGAACCACATCCAATTTTTTTTATATAGAAACAATTAATACGAAATTTCATAATTAAATTATGATTCACAATATATTTTCTCACATTAATAGAGAAAAAATAAATTTAAAATAACCATATAATATTCAATATATTTTTTGTTCCATATTAGCATATGTATTTCCTAGAACAATGGGTGGTATTAATGTATGAAAAATAAATAAAAATCATATCATGGATTTTTTTCGTATTGATTCAAAATTTAACTCTATCAGTCATACATAATATTGAAGAGATAAGATTCATTAAAAATATCAATTTATCTTATTTCACATAAAAATTATGCCTCTATGTGGGATTCTCTCAAATATTTTTGGTATTAGAAAAAAAACATTAAGAAAACATAGGGCTTATAAAATCACAGGGTACTCACTATCCATCAAATTTTAAATCAAGAAAAAATAACATGAACTCGGTTGTCTCTCACGCAACAAACACTCATTACATTCTTATTTGAAAAACATCAACTCCATGAATAATATAAAGTTATTACCCCATAGGTGGTATCATAATATGATATATATACAACAAAATAATGAATTCCATGATCATTATTTTTGTTTGATAATTAAATTACTTCCAAACTCTTCTAATGTGTCCAGTAATATCATCCCATGAATAATAAAATTATCAATTATTATTATACATGAATGATTATATTTCTATATTTATATAATAAAATAGATAAAATTCTTTCTATTAAACCACTAAATCCTTATTAATATTTTAAAGAACATTTTTACAAATCAATCTATAAAAACCATGTAAATATATCTATGTTTACATATCCATATTTCGACTTTATATGTGAAATTTAAAATTGAGAAAACTATAAACCCACTAAAATTATTTTGTAAAATGTACCAAATCAACATAACTATGTGAAATTGTATAAGTTTATAATAATTAAAATATTAATTATAGTAATTCTATGATATTTATGACATGAATTAATTTCTAAAAATAATTAAATGTTGTTTATTATTCTATAACATAGATCACCTGATTGTAACAAGATATTCATGTCATCATATTAAAATATAAAAATTTTCTAGAAATTCATTATTTTTATGAAAATTGAGAACTATAATTACATAGAAAATCATGATTTAATAATTTTTTGTTATATTATTATATATAATTCATTATATATTTAAAATATATCCAGTATTTTTAATAGAGTTGTGATAATTATTATAGTGCAATCATTGGATCCCAAAACCCAACCGTGTATAAATATTATGAATATTTAATCACGTGTGTCTTATAATATAATTTTTTATTTGCTAAATAAAACATAACATATTCTTTGAAATACTAAAATATTCAAATATTTCAATATATAATTATGTAATAATATATTATAAAAATATATTTCAACATAAAAAATCTAAATTAAAAATTATGATTTGTTTTCTAACATATATGATATCACCGTGATAGTTAGGAATAATATTCTAGACTATGATGTAATGGTAGACTCAATATCAGTGATTAAATTGAATGTTCTTAAAATATTTAGGTGTTATGAAAGACATGTCAATGTAGAAGACTAGTCGGTGAAGAAATCCCATAATTTTCATCTATCTTAAAGCATAAGACCATAATTATTGAGTTTTTATATCGATTTTTAGATGTTCTTGTTCGAAATGGTGGGAAACAATCGATCATGATAAGATTTACATGAAACATGACTAGAAGTAATTCTAAAAGAAATTTAACATATAAAAAGGATTAAAAATATATAATGGTCTAAAAATAGTTATGTATTATCATATTAATGTTACATTCTTATGTAGTGGGGGTTAATAGGGTATCATCTACTTCATCACCTATTACTGAGACATAAAATGTGAGAATTTATTTATGGTAAATTAGGTGTAGGGGTATTATATTAATATATTATAGGGTATTTTAACTAAAACAAAAGGGGAATTAGTTGGAAAATCATCTCATCATTACTAAGGAAAGAGATTGTTTGATTATTTTTAGTGAATTTAAGCATGACACGTAAAATTAACATCTAATGTTCCATTTCATATATGTTTCTAGTGTTGGAATGTCTTCCACTGAATATAGTCTTCCAAAATATTATTTTGTTAATATTTTTTAAAATTAATATGAAAATTGATTGTGTGTACCACATGAAATACTGAGCATAAAACACATATTCTACACACAATAACAAAATTAAAATTAATAGCGATATAATATAATAATATTATAAAGATTAATCATAACATGTAATTAGATTATAAGTTATGAATTGTACTAAACATATTATGAAATTAATTTATAATTTTTTCCCTTCAATGAATGAAAAGTAAATTATATATTCATTATTATTTTTTGAAATAAAGAAAAATATCGTATGGAAGAAATAAATATTTTTTATAAAATTTTTTATATGTATAGTGTATTTTTATCATATTTGATAAAATTATTCTTTATTTTTCAATTATTATAATGAAATACTTTGTTTATCTATCAAATATATTTAATTGACATTCATACAATTTTATTTATTTGGAATCTAATGAGAATAATGTCTTTTATGGTTCCAAAATACTTTTTGCTGACATTTGTGAACATTTGTTTAAATTAATTTCAATCACTTTTAAAAATTTGGATTTTAAAAAATAAAAAAAAATTTAATCCTTTATTTATTAATATTATTAAATTTAAATTTTAGGAATTTTTTTAAAATATTCATTTTTCAGTGAATACAAAAAAAATATAGATATTTGAAAATCATTCATTTCCTTTATAAAAGACATTTAATTTAAAAGTATAATTATATATTTCATGTGGATTAAAATTAATATATGATAAATTTTACTTAATATTATCTAATTATTTCAATATTAATAATTATTGTGATACATTTTCATATAAAATCTTCTTTACTCCTAAAAATGGCTCATTGATGAAACAATTTTCATAGTAGATTGTGTTCTTATAATATAATTAATATAGTTCACATCTAGAAAGTAAATATTTAAAAATGGATCTAATATTTTATAGAATTATTTTCACATTTTTAATAAGTTATATTTTATTCAACTTCTTTTGGAATAGTTACCATAGTAAAAATTATTAACCACCAAAAAGTGTAAATTTGATAATCAATTTAATAATCCATATATATGACTAAAAAAATCATATATTAATTCTATTTTAATGTATTTAAGTTGAAACATATCATATTAGATTAAATATTTTATATTTTTATATCATATTTACCATGATTATGTATTTATATTATTTTGTAACATTGGTGATTTGATAGTGTGCTACTCCCCTTACTTATAAATGGAAACCACCAGTCCTAAATTCCATGAAAAATTTCATCATTATATATAGAAAAATCATTAAAAAATTACTTTTAAAAATTTCTCCACATATCTTATAGTTCAGAATCACAAACCAATACCAACTTATTAGATCTTAAGTTTAATATCTGGGGAGGTTTTCCCAAGAAGATTTATAATTTATAACTAAATGATTTGTGTTTATATATTCTACCACCTCTTTAAAATATTAATTAACCATGGGGAAATAATAAAACAAGTACAATAAATAATAATAATATTCAAATATCATTATTGGAATCCTGTTATTCATTTATTTTTCTATATTTTGAAAAATGATAATATCGCTCATACATATGTGTAGACTAACACTTCAATGAAGTGATTAATTTCGTTTTTCTACCACAGATCATATGGAACTGTAAAATTATGGAAAAAATAATATATATTAAATAGAAAACATAATTATGATTCTTTACTGATAATTTATTATTTATCTTCTTAAACATTTATCCATTATAAAATGATAACGGATTTTATGAGTTTGTGTATACTTCCAACACTATTAAGCAATTGTTTTTTTCATTTACAACATACATAACTAGTCATATGGATATAATTCATGAAAAAATATTAAACTTTTTGAAATATTGGTGATTTTGTATAAAAAAATGCGATATATATTATTTATGTTATATCATGTAGAAAAAGCAGAATGTATCTCATATATATGTATGAACTATCATCTATATGAAATTAAATGATTCATTCATCATTACCACTTGATATATATAGTTTTTAAAGAGAATTTAAATGAGAAATGTGATAATTATTGAATTCTATGACACTATATTTAACACAACCACCAAAAGTTTACCATTGTCAATGATCCAATCTTGTTTTGAGCTTATAAACTTATGGTCCCGAAAATAATATACACAAACTTGGCCATTTTTATACTAAATAACACAAGCATATAACTTAAATAAACGTAATTATTAGAATATGGTGAACAAAAAATTTTGTTTAAATAATTAAAATATTTTATATACTGTTATTATTTTTAGTTATAATATTTTCAATGCTATAATAGATTAATGTAATGGAATTTTCATTAGTGCCATGTTTTAAAGTATTATTGAATAATTTTTTTATTCAATGTTATTGATTTATTAATTTTAATAATGTAATTATTTTTAGTCCAAAATATGTTAATGTTAATTTTCAAGTAATTATTATATTCTATACTCACGATTCAAATGAAATATTTTTAAAGTTGTAGATGTTGATATATTTCATGTTTTCTATAAATGATTAAAATTTTTGTTTTTTAATATATATTAATTGATCAAAATTTCACATTTTTATTTTATTTCATTATTATAAAATATACATTTAATTTTCCGTGGATTTGTAATGAAATTTGAATTTATATTATTTTGGAAAAATATTTTAAATGTGTTTTTAAAATAAATGGTCATTTTTTCATATTTTTATCTAAAAATAGAATGTATTTAATGATGATTGAAAATTAGTTTTCATAGGTTTTATGATTAAAATTTTACATTATATAAATTGTTTCTTCATGATTCAATACTTTATGATTGTATATGATGATGGGTGAGCCGATATAGATCATGATGACGTAGGAGATCATTACAGCTCACCAATTCATTGGGTAATGATGTAGTCATCCAATTCAAAAATGAGGGAGATTACAAGGTATGTTACTCTAATATAATTTACTAATTTACATTTATTTTATCATGGGTTAAACATGAGTGAAAATGCGTTATGAATATGATTTTTATATAACTATATTATTCCTACAAAATTTGTTTTATAGAAATATTTTAATTTCATTGGGTACATAATGTTTAAAGGTGAATGATAAGTATGTCAGTGGAATTTTTTAATGAGTTCCCATGTTCCTTGTAATACCTTCATAATTTTCCACAAATTTGTAATGGGTATTAATGTTTTACTTTAGTAATATATTTATTTTCACATTTGGAACTATTTTGTATATTTTTCACAAATATTTCTTTCGAAAAAGGTAAACAACAACTTAAATTGTACTGTATTCACTGAACTAAAATGATACTATAATATTTTTATTTTCCACTATGATTTTTATCCTTTCAGACATTTTATTTTATTTAATAAGAGCTAATGATGAGTATTAATTTTTGTCATGGTCAAAATTTTCATTACGGTGACTCATATTAAACGAAGATAATGTTTTTTGAATTATATACTATGGTATACATAATAGCCTTAAAGTGTTTGGGATATTTATAATATGAGTATTCTTCTACCCTTTCATGTTATATTTATTCTTAATATCTAAAACAATAAAAAAACCTCATAGAAATTTATGAATATTTATCGATTTTTATAAATCATGAAAATATTATCTTTTTAGATTGTGGGGTGTTATATTTACTATGCATAAAATAGTTTTCATAAATTTATAGTTTATCATGTTGTTTTATGAGTTCTAATTAATGGTTAATATAATTTTTATAGATATCACGGTGTTTATCCTCTCTAAAGAATAGTTTATCAAACTTTTATTTAATATACACGCAGTAACCATTTCAGTTTTAATAAATGATGGAACCATTGAGAACCATGAAAATATGTAATTTTATGTACAATATGATGGTTTTAAACATACCCATCAAAACAATATACGGAATACAGTTAAAATTATTATGGTTACACTAAACCATATACAAAAATATAATATTATAATATTGGACATTGGTATGTTTCTGAACATGCAAAATAAGAGAAAAATCATTTTTCATGGATTTTGATGTTTTAAATAACATGGTGGAGAGAAATCATTTTTCGGTATGTTAGGAATATGGGAACAAGTACCAATGAAAATTACAAAAGGGTAAATGCATATTTTATAATTACTAGAAGTATTGTTCTTATAGAAATCATATTACTCTATAGAAATCTTGATAAGGTTCTAAACAATACTATTTATATAAATGTTTAATAAGGCATATTTCCATTATAATCAATGATGAGGAACCAATTAATGAAAATTAAAAGATATGAAATATATCTTTTCATTAATTTTTATATTTATTAATCATATGACATTATTAATAATTTTTATTGGATGAAAATATTATTAAAAAATAATGTGGGAAACGATGGTAATTGGATTTTGAATAATGTTTAATGATTAATGTGACTACATGGATGGTATCATGATATACGATTTCATGTTAATTTTTTAAGGGTCGATAAATTTAATTGTTATCAAAATTTTATTCCCATTAATACTTGATTGATTTTTTTATGGGAGGGAGAGACAATTCTTGAGTGTTAATGGATATTTTATATTTATATAGCACATAATATTAAAATCCATTTTATTGAATGTTGTATTTTAGGAATAATTGAGTTCATTTTTTACACATTATTTAAATGGTATTGATAAAATATATAGTCTACATAATCATTGAAGACGATTTATATATGTTTAATTAGGATAAAAGGGTTATTTATTTTTTCGATACATGTGTTTTGTCATATAGATAACCAAGTGATTGAAATGTTATTTCGGTGAAAATTCGATTAATGTACTTTTTAAAAAAGATGGACATATTAAGAATTTTATTTTGATTAATGTAAATTAATATTTTTTTTTATAATATGGTATTTATATTAAAAAAATATTTCATAACTTGTTGTATCATTTATTTTTTTTATTTTGGATTTATGGTGATTTATTTATCGAAATTTTTATAATATTTTCAGATTATATGATTAATAAATATATAATTTTTCAAATATAACATTATTATTTATTAATGTTATTTCGAGATAAATTTCTAAATGATTTGGAAACAAATATGTGATTTAATATTTCATCTTTTCTTAGTTTTTTATCATAGTTAAAAATACTTTAAATATTTTTAGTGGAGTTATTTATGGACTAAATTGTGTAAAAATATAAGTGAAAATGATTTTTCTTTATACATTAATATAGTATATTATGAATGATTTTTTATTAATATTAGATATTTTATTTACTAAAACTAGACTTTTTTGTTTTTATCAGGGTATTTAAATATAATTAATTGCATTTGACAAATTTATGTATATTTAATACTTTAATGTTGTTTTTAGTTCCTCACTAATGAAAAAACATAATTAATTTTGATTTCGTACACTAACACTACTAAAAAACAAGGTTATAACCATGATTCTAAAAACCCCATTGGTATAGGTCACCCTCATACCAATGGTTTGTTAATCAATTATAATATGATTTACAGGAAAATAAATTCATAAGAAGGATATATACCCATGATTCACCAAAAACCATGGGTATTGGTCACCTCTATACCCACAATATTTCAAAACAATGGTAATAGGTTTCATGGGAAAATATAGTTTCATAGTAAGGACTGATATCCTTGGTTCTCTAAAAGACATTACTATATTTCACCACTATATACATATATATATTATTTTGGATGTATAATCAAAAAAATATTTTAGGATAATGGTAATGTCGTTATAGTGTAGGCATAAGGTGTTGGGAAAAAATCATAGAAAATGAGTTTTTTTAAATAATAACCTATTCACATGGTTTGGCCATGACATGGGTATATGTTTTCCCATTATTTTTTCAGACATGCAGTAATAATTATATTTAATTTAATTAAAATAAATATTTATATATATACATATAAATTTTTCTAAATACATGAATAAATTTTTTTTGTTGGATAATAGTGAAGTTGTTTGAGTGTATGATGAAGGCGATGAGATCGAATTCCAGAGAAATATTTTTCTAATAAGGACATATACCAATAATTTGACCCAACCATATTTGTAGGTATTTTTATTTAAATTTCATACAAAAATTATTTAAGAACATTGGGTATAGGTCTATCTCTATTGTTTCAGCACCCACGTTTCTAGAACCATGGGTATAGCCTATACCCACTGTTTTTTGGGGTACGCCAACATTTTTTATCTATGGGAATATGTTAATTTTCCATTACTTTATGTGATGATAATGAAGTGAAAACTGATCATATCACAAACAATGGATTACCTTCCATATATAATGTGGGTATAAATCATGTATATCTATTTCATTAAATTAATATTCTTGATGATTACATAAATTTTAAAATATATATAATCTAATGTAGAAGGAAAAACTTATATAACATGGAATTATTTTTTAATCTCAACTAAATTTAAGATTCCAATAAATATAGATCAATTTATGAAAAAATAATTTTCATTGACATAACTGATAAATTTATATTCATGATAAAAAATATATCTAATTTTATTACTATGTCATTATAAATTTATTCAGAAAGAATAAAATTAAAATTATATATATAAAAAATTCATTGTGGTGAGTATAATTTCACACCACAAAATTGTATATATATTATTTTAAAAGAATTGTATTTTTGATTTTTTTCACTACAAAAAATATCGATCATAAAAAAATTTGTGATATACTATTAGATATATTTTAAGGCAGTTATGAATATTTCATTAGTTTTTATTCTACGAAAAAGAATAAAAATATTATGTTATATATGTAAATCATTATACATTAATAAAATTAATAATAAATCCTTTATTGAATTTTCATTGGAGGGAAATGAAAATAAAATATTTTTAATGTAAAAGTGATATTTTTCATAGATCCATTTAATGTGTACAATGTGAATTTATAACAATAGATTTATATTTTTTCTATTTTTTAGTGATTTTGATGAAATCAGTAGATTAAATATCCTACAGAATAAATTAAAAATTATTTAATTACAGATATTTGGAATCGTATGATAATGAAGTCATTTTATACTTAAAAAATGAATTTTTTGAATTTTTTGTGGGTATTGTAAATATGTTTTGAAAAAAATTGGAATTGAGTTTAAAAAATGGATATTAATTTTTAAATTACCATTTCATAAAATTTTTAGAATGAATATTTGGTATTTTTATGAAAATTATTATTTTTTAGTGAAGAGGAAACGATATCTATTTATGTGAACATGTAATTTATTTTCATTAAATATACTAATTGAAATATTAAATTATTTTATTTATATATTTTTGATGTATAATGATTTTCTTTTGGAAAAAATTAATCCAATTTATTTCATAGAAAATTAATTATACTTGAAATTTTATAAATTCATTCTTATTCTTTAAAAGGGTATTTTTTTTAAAAAAAATCCATTAGAGATTAACTATTAATATTAATATTAATTTCATACTCTTATGAAAAAGTCGTATTCAAAAAATATTTTACATTTTTAAAATTTAGGTTTAAAATTTATTATTATTAAAATTTTATTTTTTGTCATTATGAATAGTTACCATGGTAAAAAATAGTTTTCATAGTAAATGGTGAAATAGATAAATTAAGAAAAACATTTTGTGATAAGTGAGAAAATATTATCATAATTATTGTTAGAATATATTATTTTTAACCACATAACCTTATATTTAAATTTTTTAGTATTTTATAGCCACATTCCAATGATTACGACTTTTGTTTATCATAAAACATTGAAAATTTTCAGGTTTGCCACACCTCTCACTTATAAAATGACGCCTCCTCTCCACACTTATTCTGCACATGGGACCATTTAGGTAGAACAATATATTACCAAATACTTTCTAGACATATCTCCTCATTTCATTGAGTGACTAGAATAACCAAATATGAACCTATTTAGTTTATGGTATAATTACAGGGACGTTTTGAAAGAATTAAGAATGATTATTAACCAAAAGATTCAATTTTATTTCATCTTCCAAAACTTAATATATTTCTTGAAAATGATTAAATAATATCATAATTATATTTGATATTATAAAAAAAATTATTATTTTTTTATAATACATAATTATTCTACATTTTCATCCATTGGATAATTATAGAGTCACTCATTTGTACTTATGGACTACCACCTCGACAAAAATATGGGTTTTGTTTTTCATAATTGGATCATATGGCTAGTTAAATTGATTTATCAAATGAATATATATAATATTAATAATGAATTTTTTTCTCTAATGAGAATATATTAATTACCCTCAGTCCCTACCATCTGTTGGAAGAAGATAATGTCACTCTTGTGTATACGTGGATTACCACCTCCTTGAAGAAACATGATTATATATTATTTTACAACAAAAAAGGATGGTATTATTGAATAAATATTAATTTAATAACACATTTTTGGTTCTAGAAATATAATTTATTATATTTTTTATTTTTTTATTCCATGTAGAAAAATGTCAACGATGTACACGTGCACATACAGACTACATTATCTTGGAAATGATGTGATTAATTTTTCATTATCTGATTACATGTATGGTTTTAAAGAATTATTAAATAAATTAATATTGTAATAATATAAATTTAAATAATAAATTAGTAATAAATCCAAAATACCAATGACCAAAGTCAATATAGTGAATTTTTTAATGACATAAATTGAATGAACCTAAAAAGGCAAACTTGAAATGAACAATTTTATTAAAAAATATTACTAATATACAAAATAAACAAAATAATAAATGTATAATGAACTTAATTTTTTTTAAATCATAAAAAAATATATAATTTTATATTTTAGGATTTATAGAACTATCATGTCCCGTCCCACGAGGCCTGTGTCGCGACTACCCCAGCCCGCCTTTCATAGGCTAAGGGAAGTCGACTAGCACCGAAAGGTGTATTCCCTAAAACTGGGAAGGAATTGCCTTTATAACCTGTACAAACACTCAACCTAGCACCCAGCAAGATAAAAACACATGTAAATTATATAGAAAAAATATTGTTGAAATTATGACGGGCCAGAATACAAGACCAACAATAAAGGTACAATTACATTTGAAATACAATACAACTGACGAAAGAGAAATACATCTACTAGGTCATCCTATGAGGTTCCTACTTGAAGGGTTGGTTCATATATCCTCCTCAGCACTCCAGGTCATCTCATCTCCTCAGCGTACTGACCCACCCTATGGTCCACCTCTGGGTCCAATCTAGTCCTGGTACCCTCAGCCTCGATCAGTGTTGTCTGTCGTCTACACCAAACACAATAAGGTGGGGGTAAAGACTGTGTATGGGTGAGTATAATGATACCCAGTAGAGAACTTGAGACCCTCAACTTCCCACAAAATCCACAAAGGATAAACCACAAAGTATGAAATCAACTGACAACCCTACTGAGGTATATTCCCATACATATACGTAAGTTATCAAGTATTCCCTTCTCAATCATGAGAAAACACAGAGTCAAACTCAAAAGTCTGAGCACAATTATTCCACAAACGAAGGAATTCCATGATGGAATGTACCACTCAGGTAAGCCACACAGAAGAATACCACCATGGTATTACCACAATGGAATGTACCGCTCAAGTACGAACTCAACTCACACCAGATATTTCTTAGGTACAGTAGTAGATATGATTAGACGTAACTACTAAATCATCTTACTATGTTAAGAGGCTCTACTGCTGACCCACATAGGATCGCTCGATGCTGACCCACATAGGATATCTTAGTACTGATCCACACTAGATCTTTCGGTGTGACCCACATAGGATCGCTTGGTGCAGACCCACACAAGATTTCTCGGTGCTAACCCATATACAATCTCTAGGTTCTGACCCACACAGGATTTCTCAGTGCTGACCTACAATAGATCGCTCAGTGCTGACCAAAATAGGATCGCTAGGTGTTGACACACACATGATCTTTCGATGCTGACCCACACAGGATTTCTAGGTGCTGACCCACATAGGATCACTCAGTGATGTCCCACACAGGATCACTAGGTGCTGACCCACAGAGGATCGTTATTCATTAATCAAGTCACAGCCAGGTACTAGGTTCCGCACTAAGCTTGGTCATATTTGGGAAAGTCCTCTATGCAAGCCACTTGTTGATACTCCAAATGCCACGATGTCCCATGAAGAAGTATCTCAAAGGACCGCCACATCATAGGTGTCTCAACGCAAAAGCTGGCCCATCAATCATACGCCCTTTCTGTATGTTATTAGTCGTTTAGTCCTGAGGTCCCTGTGGCCTTCATGCTCAATCCAACCCGACCGTATCCAATCATTATCCATATATCAAGTAGTGTAGACCAAAGATACCGTCTCTCTCCACGGTTTACAGTTCCATTGACAGTTTTTCAAACGGACGCCTCGCAGCACGGAGGCCACGAGGGTGGTGGGGAGGCTGCGAGGGCGGCATAGATACTGTAAGGGTGGAGAGGCTGCGGGGGCCACGATGGGCCGTGGGGAGGCGACGTTGTGGAAAGGATAGGCTGCGAGGGTCGTGGACAGCCGTTGGACGAAGAGGCCGTGGGGGAGGTGGACATACATGGGGCAGCAATGCAGCGGGGGCCGCAGAGGTCCGCGGGGCGGCGAGGACATGAGGGCCGTGGAGGGCCGCTGGGCGGCGAAGCCGCAGGGTGGTGAGGCTGCGGAGGGCCGCTAGGCGGAGAGCCTGCAGGGGCCAGAGGGTGGCAAGGCCGCGGGGGCCCGCGGAGGGCCACTGGGCTGTGAGGCTGCTAGGGCCGTGTAGGGCAACTGGGTGGTGAGGCCGCGGGGGCCGCACGACAGCGAGGACACAGGTGGCGTGAGGACACGGGACGATGGAGACCGCAGATGGCGTGAGGCTATGTGGAAGTGGAGGGCTGTGAGGCGGAAAGGCCGTGGGTGTCATGATGCCGCAGGGCGGCGAGTCCGCGAGCGGTGTGGGGTCGTGGGGCGGCAAAAGCCGCGGGCCGCCTGAGGCCGTGGGGGGTGGAGGCCGTAGTGGGGTGTCGTTGTGCCGTACCATTCAGCACTTCTGGTGTAGGTTCCAACCAATGTTCTCGTGCCCCAGAGAAGTTTGTTTTCGTCCTCCTCCATCGCGAAGAACACGACAATTAAACACAATATTTGTGGAAGGGGTTGTCCATGATTTTTTAGCCCACACTCTCTACGTCAAAATAGTATCAAGAGTCTATAATCACTTCTTGATTTTCACGATGAATTATCAAGAACGGTTAAGGGAACAAAATTTAAACAACCATCCTACAATGATTATTACCAATCCCGCTGAAAAAATTCATCTGCGGATCAACTAGTTAGGGAGTTGATCTGTGTTATTTGATTAAAAGGAATGAACATGGGAATCCATAATCACACATAATAAAATCCCTACCTCCATGGTTTGTTGTTACGTAGTGAAAGATATGTTGAATATGTCAACGTTCGTCGCGCCCACCACACGCCTTCTATCCCGAGATCGTTCACCGTTTAGTTATAGTTGAAGACGTTCCTCGTCGACAAGAGAATTCTTCATTAGAGGATGAGTTTCTCCAAGTCCTCCCAAAAGCTTTTCCAACCCTCTTCCAAATGAAATCTCTCAAAATAAATAGCCAACCAAATAAAAGGGAGTTACCTTATTTAAATTGTTCGGATAAAACAAGTTGGCAACATTAATCAACTAACGAAGAATAATTAAATGGGAGAATAATTAATGGGGAGGAAGTCCATTTGTTAATTTATCATTAATGAGGAAGTTCAAGAGGTTTCTACCATTAATTGGGTTTGGGTGGTCCCCTCCATTAAATTCAAATTGGGGGTGGTTTTAGGCTTGGATGGACCCCAACACTAAGAATTCAATTTGGAGAATAAACTATTGTGGTCCCCTCCTCCATAAATAAAAGGATGTTTCATGAAGAAAATAAAAATGTTAAATAAATTTATTATTATTTTCCCACTAAAAAGTGAAAAAATGATATTTCCCCCTCGACCTACCGCGGTCGAGATAAAGGTCTCTTTAAGAGAATATTGGTGTTGCGAGTTCAAAAGTGTCCTCAGATTTCAATTTAGAGCACTAGTTTAAAAGTTAAAAAACCGGCTCGCATGTTTACTAAACGTACCTGAAAAAAAGTTCAGAAATTCATTTCGGGCATATCGGCCTTGGAATCACATGACGTCAATTTTCACAGAATCATAAAATTCGCATATATTAATAATAATTACATGGAAATTACAGGTTTTTATATTCTCACCACCTCAGGGCTTTATGCCCCCATATTCCCAAACTAAAACTAAGGGAACATGTGGGAAAACTGAGCATGCATCTGAACCTCTCGTTCTCATTTGCTCTCCTCGAGGATCTCGTCCTGCCAGTGAATGCACACCAGTGGTATCAACCACCCATGAAGGACCCGCTCTTGTTGATCCTCAATCTCTACTAGAACCTTTGAAAACGTCTCCCTATCATCAATTTCTAGCTCGCTGTGGACGATGATGTGAGAATGGTCGTGCACATATCTCCTCAGCTTGGATACGTGGAAGACTTCGTGCACCCAGTGCAACTGAGGGGGAAGTTCTAAGTGGTAATCCACCTTGAAAAATATTTTGAGGACCTGAAAGGGTCCAATGAAGCATAGAGAAAACTTTCCGCCTCAGCCAAATCTCTGCAAACCTCGTCGAGGATAGACCCTTAGAAAGACTTGGTCACCACCCTCAAACTCTAGAGGTCTCTGTCTCTTGTCAACATAAGACATCTTCTAGCTCTAGGATATCTTCATCCACTTTTGGATGATCTGAACCTTCTCTGTGGCACCCTGTACCATCTCTAGTCACACTAGTTTCGACTCCCCTAGGTCGGTCCAACACAAAGGCGGTCTACAAGGTCGCTCGTACAATGCCTCAAAAGGTTCCATCCAAATGGTGGAGTGATAGCTATTTTTTATGAAAACTCCACCAAAGGCATGTGATCCTCCCAACTGCGACTGAAATTGAGGACAAAAGCACACAACAGGTCCTCGAGAATCTAAATGGTCCACTCAGTTTGGCCATCCGTTTGATAATGGAATTTGGTCCTCAAATGACGATGCATCCCGAATGACTCATGCAACCCCACCCATAGCTGAGAAGTGAATCGTGTATCAAAATCAGTGACAATAGTCGAGGGTATTCCATTAAGCTGCACTATATACTTCACATAGAGGCATCTGAATCTCTCTACTGATCCCTACTCTTTGATCAGTATGAAGTGGCCCGACTTGGTAATTCGGTCGACGATCACCCAGATAGATTCATGAACTCTAGATGTACATGGAAGGCCTATAGGGAATTCCATGGATATCCTATACCACTTCCACTCTAGGATATCTAAAGGATAAACCAAGATTTTTGGTACCTGATGCTCCGCCTTCACTTGCGGGCCTGTGAGCCATCAAGATACAAACTCTGCTACTGCTTTCTTTATCCCTGGACAGACGTACTATCATCGGAGATCCTGCTACATCTTCTCCACTCTTGGATGTACCAGTAAAAGGGATGTTTGTAACTCCCACAATACTTCTTCATGAACTGATACTAGTACCATGGTATGGCCTCTGAAGAGCATGACATGCTCCGCACCTTCATAAAATCCATCAAGTGCATGTCATGTGGATATTTGAAGAAGTCGAGCCTCATAGTCAGTGTTCCCAGGCCTTGCCTCTCTAACTCACTGAAGAAGTGGGGGAGTGACTGTAAGAGATTGACAGAAAGATGCTCCATCCCGATTGTAAAAGGATATCTGCAAAGCAGCCAGTTGCTCCATCGCCTCACCTTATAGCTGTATATCAGACCTCCTGCTGATTGCATCTACTACAATGTTCCCATTCCCATGAGTATAGACTATGATGAAGTCATAGTCATGGAGGAAATCAAGACAACATCTTTGTCCCAGGTTCATGCCCTTCTATGAGAAGATATACCTGAGACTCTTGTGATCTGAGTAGACTGCAAAACATTCCCCCATCAGATAGTGTCTCCAAATATTTATGGCGAAGACCACTACTGCTAATTCCAGGTCATGGGTAGCATAGTTCTACTAATGTTGTATCAACTGTTAGGAAACATATGTGACCACTGCTAGCTCCTACATTAGGACACATTCGGGCCCGATCCCTAACGCATCGTAGTAGACTACGTACAATACGTCCTCCTCCAGAAGCCCCGATATAGGGGCGCTAGTCAGCCTCTATCTCGTCTTATGAAAACTACGATGGAATCTCTCCGACCACATGACGGGTTACCCTTTCATCGTCAACGCTGATAGTGGTGCTGCAACTCTAGAGAAATCTGGCACAATACTCCGGTAGTATCCAGCCAAACCCAGAAAACTCTATACCTCCATCACACTATTTGGTGGCTCCCAAGAAAGTACCACCTTAATATTCGCTGGAACCACCACATTTCTAGGCTCTGAGATGACGTGAAGCATAAATTAAACCTCTCAAATCTAGAACTAGAACTTCAAGAGCATACCATAAATCTAGTGCACTAAGAGTGTGTCCAGTACTACCTGCAAATGATTGGCATGCTCCTCCTCAGTAGTCGAGTAGATCAAAATGTTGTCGATGAAGACTACTACAAAGCGATCAACTTATGGCTGGAAGATCTTGTTCATGAGTCCAATGAACACTTCTGGAGCATTGGTCACACCGAATGTCATAACCAAGAACTCATAATGAACATACCGATATCTAAAAGCTGTCTTCTACAAATCCTCGTCTCGTACTCTGAGCTGGTGATAGCCAGATCAAAGGTCCCTCTTCGAGAACAACAATACTCCCTTCATCTGATAAAGAATTCATCAATAATAAAAATAAAATGTTAAATAATTTTCTTTATATTTTTCCACGAAAAAGTGAAAAACTATCTTTCACCCTCGACCTACTGCAGTCTAGGAAATGGTCTCCTTAAGCGAATTCTGGCACTATGAGTTCAACTGTGTCCTCATATTTCAATTCTGAGCACCAGTTTAGAAGTGAAAAAGATCTTCTTGCACTATTAAATAACGTACTCAAAAAAAGTTCAGAAATTCAATCTGGGCACACTTGGCCCTTATATCACGTAGCGTAAATTTTCATGGACTCGTAAAATTCCAATATATAAAAAATAACATGGAAATTCTGAGTCTTTACATTAAAAAAAGTTCAGAGACTCATTCTAGGAACACTGGCCTCGGAATCACGCACAGTTAATTTTTTCGGACTCCTAAATTCCCATATATATAAAAATTACATGTAAATTCCAAGTCATTACAAGAACACATTAAGCTAAAAGGTGTATAAGGTAAAAGATTTTTCTTCAAAACTGTTTTCAAAATTATTTCTTTATAAACATTATCATTCATGATTAATGTTCTTAAAATGTTTCATTAATGATAATATTTATAATTCAATAGGTTTTAAGGTAATTTTAATTTAATATTAACATTCTCTAAATTGGTTTGGAAATGATTTTTTTAAATATTATTGTATAGGTTGTTTTGATATTTTTTATTAAAGTGAAAAAAAATATTTTCGTAAACATATGTAGCATGAATATAATTCCCCACAAGCACATCATTCATTTTTTATATGTTATAATATTCAGGAATAAATTTTTTTGTAATGTAAATCTAATTCCTATTATATTTTCAAACATTCCATTTATTGATTTTTGAAAATAAAGGGACATTTCTAATTATTTTTATGTGAAAATAGAAAGATCATTTCTTATGCGTCATACTAGGTTTTTTAGGGTTATTATGTTGAAAAAGTGAAATAATATATGTTTTTTCATTATAAACCATTAATTTATAATTATATATGATGAATAAATTTCCTAAAATAGATAATGATGATGGGGGCACAAAATATAACTCTATATTAGAGTGGATAATTATGTAGTCATTGAATGTGGAAATGGGTGAGATAATTGAGTTTTTTACTCATATATAAATAATAAGGATTTTGTAATTATGGAACATTCTAATTAGGTGTGAATATATTTTTTGAACATCATCCCTCAAGATACCAATATTATTAATTCAATTTTTTTTCAGTTTTCTGTTTTTATCATGTGAAATTGGATCATTTATGTAGAAAGGTATGTTTTCAATGGAATTCTATTTAGATATCCCACATGACTCGAGAAGAATTAATGGATTTTAATAATATTTATAATGGTTTTCAAATTATTTCAATGAATAATGATTTATTTTTTCATATTTGGATGTTTTTATATTTGTAGAAAACTCTAAAAAAGGTAAAAATCATCATGGGTTCTCATGTTTTTAATGGATTAATGTAGCTCCTTTATTTTTATATAACATAATGATTTTTTCATGATTATCTGATTTTTTTAAATAACTAATAGATTTATGAATGTGTAGAAATTTTTATCAATCTCAATATTTCTATTTTGTTAATACTGGTAAAAAAAGATAATGTAACTTCAACATAATATATATATAAGGACCCAGTCCTTCATAATTACAAATTCAACAGACATTTGACTGAAATTAAATTTCTTATATACTAGATGAAATATATAATTTATATTTTCAATAAATTAGGTTATAACTCTTTCATATTAATCCCTTCCAATGTATTTTAGACAATTCTTATAAGTATAAATTTTACCCATTATTTAAAACTTTTAATAAGAAACATGTTGCCATTTAATGTCAAATTTTTACGATTTCCAACAAGACTTCTTATTTATTCACACTCTTCCAAAAAAATACTGGTTAAATTTAAAAAAAATCTAAAAAAATCACAATGGGGGACATAAAAAAACAAAAAACAAATGCATTAGTCCTTTTTAAAACCATGACATCAAAAAATCTATTTACATTTATTCATTGAGCACAAATGAAATCTAAGTTATAGAACAATGGTTTTTATAAAACACATAATAATAAATCTGCAGTTAAAAATAATAAAATTTATTTTTCCATAAACAAGAATGAAAAACCATTAATTTTATTTTAATCAAATGTACATGTATACCCTAATAGGGAAAAATCCTAAAATTAAATGGAACATTTTCTTACATATTAAAATTTATTTAGTTCCATGAGAACCTATAAAAATGAATTGATAATTCATGTAGTTTATTTCGTAATGATTCTTCATAGAACCCTTATAATAAACCTTACTATTCGAATAACAATATGATTCAATACTATAATAATTATCAAGGTAAAATATTTATTAACCAATGTAATAGATTTTTGTATTGGTGTAGCCCTATTATATGATATATCACTCTTAACCATCAAAATGATATATATAGATCTCACCAATCATCATAAAAAAGTAATAAAGAACATATCAGTAATTTAAATTTTTAATATTGAAATTGTTTTATCAAATAGTTATTATAAAACACTGGTAAATACATAATTACAACACAATCAAATATAAAAAATCCATTTTTTTCAATAGAATTTTAAAAATAAAATCCAAAAAATAGAAATTGGGTTTTTCTTGAAATAAAAAATTAATTCCTATAAATTAATACATAAATTAATTAATGGTTACATTACATAGAATATTTTTTGTATTCTTTTATTTAAGAATAGAAAATTATTATTCCATTTTGTAAATAAACTCAAAAAAAATCATATAAAATATGTAAAATGATTAGTTTTTAAAATAAATTCAAGGAAAAAAGGGAGGAAAAATATACATTGTCCTTATATTATTTCTATATTCAAACATCAATTTTTTTTTGAATATGGATATGTAAGTGATGTATTTGGAAAATTAATCATTAAACAATTTAAAATGATGTTTTCAAAGTAAACATACCCATATAATGAGTCTAAATCATCACACACATTATTTTAACATCCAAGATAATATGAATATGTCAATTATTAACAAAATTAAAAACCATTTTCATGTTTATTATTAATTTTACTAGGTTATAATCAATTAATAATAAATAAATTTCTCATCAGGCATTCTCAAGGTAATCTGCCCATATGTCCAAAATGTTATTGGTAGGGTGACTATTGTCAATGAAGATATTATTTCAACATATATTTTATAATATTAATGACATATTTATCATTTTAATAATTTAACGATTGTTATGAATCCTATAGTTTTATATGGTTTTGAAAAATGAACTGTGATACGATCATAGAGTGGGTAAGTTGTATGTACACTTCCGTAACTTTTAAAGTTTTCAACAAACTTTATGGAATCAAGATATGTATTATTTTATATTTCTATGTTTATTAGAATATAAAAAATAGAATATATTTTAATTAAATATTCTTATATATATAATCTATGTGAATTGGTGTTGAAAAATGATTCGCATTGCATCATAGTGTTGACAGTCCACAATTATGCACGAACGATGTAACCATTTTTTGGTGTATGGAAAGGGTAAAAGTTTAATTTTCATATAACATTTTAATAATGTAAAATATTTCATAATAACCATATATATGTATATTAAATCAATAATTACAACCATTCATAAGAGCAAGTGATGTAAAACAAATAAGTTTGGTTTGTAATGCGGTAGTCTATAATACACATGATTATTTGTTTCATTTCCAATTTTATGGAAGTTATGTTGGATATAGGTTATTATATTAACATAATAACAACTCATCATTTTTAATATAATTTTATTATTTTTATCTACAAATTTTAGGTGTATTTGAAAGACGTATAATAAGAATCATAATGAAGACAGTGATTTACAAACTATAACTCTTCTTCAAAAAACATTTATGGTTATCACAAAAAGTCATTTTAGGGTTGTTTTCTGCTAAAAATGAATTTATTATGTTGGTATTGAGGTAATAAAAATATTTCTAAATGGATGTTCAGAAAAATATATCAATTGTGAATATTATATGAGAGTAGTTTTATTTTTTTGGTGATGGGAGGGGAACTCTTGGAATTTCTTAAAGCTATAATATAATATAAATTAAATTAAAAATTAAAATAGATCTAGACTATTATATTCTAATAAATATATATATTATTATAAATTATATCTTAAAATATATATTGGATATGTTAATGTAATATTCTCACCCATATCATTATTTTTTAACACATGTTATGCCATTTGGACAATATCCCCATTATTAATGATTTTACTCTTCAATGGTAATGAAATTTATAATAAAAAATGCACAATAATTTACCTTGGATAATATTATAAAACATTTTTAATTAACATATAATTAGAATGATTTTTCTGAATTTTAAATCATTTTATGAAACATTATTATAAAACATCACTATTGTCATTTTTACTCAATTCATTTAATTTGATTTTAGATATTTCATAGAAAATATGGAATTATAATATAAACCATTAAAACCCATTTCTTTTAAAATTATACAAAATATTAATGGTACACAATAACTAACAAAAATTGTACAACTTTTAATATTTTTAAAATCATATATTTAATTTTTATATTAATGGTAAAATTATGGTGTGAGAATTGCATAAGAATTTCTGTTAATTATTTCATCAAATAAAATTAGAAAAAAATTTCCATGATAAAAATATATATTTATGTTCAATATAAACCCATATAATGGTTAAAACCTTCTTTTTATACTTTTATCAAATATTTAATGATAATAAAACAAAAAAATTACATTTTTTAGTTTTTATTACCTAGTGCACTATCAAAGTCATAATATATCTCATTTGAAAAAAATGGTAATATATTATTGTTTTGGATTTTTATAGGTAAAATATACTAAAAATAAAATTTATGTGTAGTTCTAGAAGAAAATTTTTATTTTTTATGTACTTATTTTTACCCATAATTAACATGTTTTTTCATAATTTTTGTATCAAATATGTACATTATGTATTGTACATAATGATCCAAAATTAAAGGGAAATATTTAATAAATTATAACCACATTATTTATAAATAAGGAATAACATTTTCAACACATAAATAATAAATTATTAAAATTTTCATTTAAAATTAAACGTACAAAACACGACCAAAAACTGTTTTTCAGAAAAAATGCATTTTAATTGTAAAAATATTTTATACTGAATTCAAGTATAAATTTCATTAAAAATATCATAATTTGATTATGATTAAAGAAATAAATTATTATAAATAAAGACACATTTTATTAATAATTTGACCAATAATTTATATATAAGAGGACCAATATATATATCTCATAAGTAATTTCACTATATTCATAACATACTATATAACATCTAGTTTATAATGGGTATATTTAAATAATAATATATCATGGTTCTTTTATCTCTGTGTTGTGTGTTGTATCTTTAATCGAACATAGTGTATCTTTTCAATATATTAGGCTTTAAAATTCTCTCCCTTCATAAATTTCATCATAAAATTTTTATCTAATCCATGTAATAAAAAATTATTCCTTGTAAAATACATTATTTGAAATTTTAAATAGAGAAAAGGATTTATAAAACATTATCCTTAAAATAGGAAAAGGGAAGGTCATATTGAATAATTTGTAAAAAGGTATCCAAAAAGGAGAACATTGCTGGGTAGTGAAAATATATATATTGACGAAAATAACAATGTAAAAATAGTTATGGATAATAAATGATATTATTAAACATTGTAATTCCATAATCATGATAAATTCACTGACCATAAAACATTAAACAAAATTGTTGTGATAATGACAATTAATTTATTAGAAGAGATATTACTATGATAATTTTTCTATTTGATGTTCCTTTTCCTATAGTTTAATAATTATTTATAATCATTACTAATAATACAAGAAAAATATACATAATTGAAAATTTTAATTTATACATTTAATCAATTTCCACTACAATAACATCTGTTCCTCCAAATAATGAGTATAGAAGATGAACTTTTTATTCATGAACTACTAAAATCAACTTATAATTGATCACAATATTCCATGGATAGAAAAAAATTTATTCCTCCCTTATTTAAAAATTAATAAAAACCAAAAAACATTGTTAGTATAATATGTTATACTTCTCAAAAGGAATAACTCATGAAATGGTAATATTTAATATTACCCTTCAATGATTCAAAACTAACTCCCAAATTTAAACACTAATCATTTGATAAATAAAGAAACTTATAATTATTCAAAATACTCCCAACTATGTTTGAAACAATTAAATCAGAAGGATTTGTTCTCAATTTCTTCTCATATTAATTTATCATTTATTTCTAATAAGAATACATAATCATAATTATGTATACAAAAAACGTATATTACAATGTTATACAATTTCTAAGATATTAAAATAATTTCTATAAATTACTATAATGTCAGTAATGACACATTAAAATCAAATATAACGTAAAAATTTAATTTTTAAATTTATCATTAACAAAAATAAAATTATATTTCAGAATATTTTTATCATGAGGTTCCCTGATAGTGTTGAATTTCATGAGCTCAACTCGTAGTGACAAGATGATTCCCCCAAGTATATGAGAGGTCATTTGGTCAAGAAATAAATTCCAAACAAGTAAGCATCACATAGTTATACAGTTCAATATGTTAGATATTTCAATGCTATAGTCAGAAATATTGATGATCATGTGATGTTTTAAAATTTGTAATAGCAGAATCAGAAGATCATAAGCCTATCTATATTAACGAGGGGTAATACCACTATAGAATAAATTGTATCTCTATATTATATATTAAAATATAAGGTATCTAATATTATGCTATTTTTTATCATAATGGAACATAGTAATTCACACAGTATCCATAAAGGTAAGAATTTGAGAGTTTAATCCAATATAGTTGATAGAAAATGGTTTATAACACATTGAACTATGTGATTTAAAATTTAATTTTAAATAATAATGTTTACATAATGAAAAAATTCAAATACCATATTTGGAGTATAGTGACATTTGCCTGAGATATTGTTATGAGGGTTCTATCATTCACATAAAATAAAAATATGATAGTACCGGTGATTCATAATGGAATTATAATAAGGATCGAGAGCAGTAACACTGCTGATCAAGATTTTTTTTGAAATTTTTATGGGATTATAAAGATTTTTGTGAACATTACATGAGATTAACATGAAATGTGAATCTAAAAGTGAACTTATTACAGTGTTTTGATGAATTTAATGACCAAAACATCTCATAAAAGAATGTTCATCTTCTATATAAACATAAATCAAATTAAAAAAACCAAGCATTAGGATAATAAATTTATAGTGAATTTAGTGGATAAAATCCAAATATTTTTTATTCGTGCAAGATCTCTGACATGTCCCAAATTGATGTTCCCAAATATTTCTCTTTTTTACATAACATATATATAAGATTTATACATAACCTCGGGAAATGAAACATAAAAAAGGGTGATCATAGATTCTCAATATGTGTAATAAAGGGGTAAAAATAAGCCTAACATGTGCATTAGTTTATAAGAACATTATCATGAAATCCAAAAACAACACCCTTAATATTTTTGAATATAATCATGATTTATTGAATTAATCATAGTAGTTAAGGGAACATGAACTATAAGGAAATAATGAAACATGATACATTGGTGTATAACATCAAAAGAAGAAATAAAATTATTACATACAGATAAGAATATATAATAATTTCAATAGTAGTGACAGTTTATTTAAAAAACACTCATAGTTGAATGGGTTCACTTCCTAAACCCAACCAGTAGTCAACGTTCACTCCCAAAATTATCATAGTGAAAAAATCCCTTACTGAACTATGTTCACTGCCCATTATAATAATTTTTATGTTATGATATAAAATCCATTACCCCGCTCATTTGATGGAGATATAGGTCCCATCTATATTTTTTTATAATGTAACCATCATATTTAGAAATAATGTCACCAACATCATTGGTTATAACATAACCAACATCTTGACAAATAAAATAAAAAGTTTACATGGTTAAAACGTAACCCTGATCACATAATTAATACCATATATATGTGTTCTAGATGAAAATAAAACATTAATGATATTGGATCCCATGAAAAAATATGATTCAAAAACATTTCATCATAACTATACATGTGGATAAGAAACAGGTTTCATAATCATTTCTTTATTTAATCTGAGTATAACCTATGGAAAAATATGTGGGTTTAATAATAATTTAATAATGGTATAACCCATGGAATATAAATTAATATCATATGAATATTATTCCCATAATGAAAAAGTATATATTTAAATAAAAAGAATGATACCCTTGGATAATACCCCTTGTAAAAATTAAATAACATTAAAGGATGTCATTTAACATGGAAAATGATTTTCAAAGATCACATGGAACATTTCTTGTGGAAAATAAAAATCCATTGAATATTTCTTTTTTAACATAAAAATTCAAAAAATTATTTATAAATCCTTTTCTTTTAAAATAAACATGAAAACTTTAGTGGAATATTTAAAATTCTTTTAAAACATTGCATTATTAAACTATCCTTTCCTATTTGAAAACACTTTTTAAAACATAAAAAAAATTCAAAATAATATTCGAAGAAAATTAACTTGATAAAATATAAATTAATCTGCAATGTAAATAATTATCATGGTGATTGTAAATTTTTCGAAAATTGTAAATGTTATAACAAATATCCCGTTAACATTTTTAGTAAACTAAAAGTAAGGAATGTTTTGAAAATAACAAGAAGATGAAATTCCTAAAAATATAAAAAAATTAATCATGGGAGACTTTTTTTAGATTTATCATCTTAGGATTAATGAAATAATCATTAATGTTTTTTTTAGAAAACATGTTTTTTGGTGAGATATGGGTTTTGACCGAAGTGATAAATAAAGACAATTTTTTTAAAAACATTATTATGAACTCATTAGTACATAATGATATGAAAATTATGCAAACCAATATATTTTATTTAAATTTACCATATGTATGAGTATTCATTAAATTGATGAGATATAAGCAACATTATTTCTTCATTATATGTATACACAAAAACAATATTGATAAATGGTGAGATACTATCAGAAAACTCTTACCAATTTGGTAACTCGAAATCATAATTCCCTTAAATGAGTATACAATAAACTATAATTATAAATTCAGATAAATAATTATATTCATGATATAACATGTCAATGGTGTATTCTATGAACCTCATAGTAGATAGTAGGTGCATAACATAACATTGTTCCCCACAAGTGCAATTTGAGACAAAAATAACATACCACTTTGGTAACATTTTAAATGTAAACCCAAAAAATATAGGTAATAAAATGAATATATATATAAATATACATATATAAATGATTTTAATTATATTCATTCTAGTAATCATTCATGTTAATTATATACAAGTCAAAATGGAATAAATTGTTCATATGGTATGTATCTCAGAGATATAAGATTTTAGTCTAATATCCCTTTCTTTATTGGTAACTTTTGAATATTAAAGCCCATTAAATATAGATACACAAATATAAATATAATTAAACATCAATTTATTGTTAATATTCATAATGATAATTCCATTTTAGTATATAATCAACACAAAATAAACCGTTGGTGAATATCTACTATCTCAACCATAAAATTAATTTAAGATGGAAATATTTATCCATAGTTATCCACATCATTCATACACATAAGAAAATCCAATATAATAAATATATATTATTTTGTCAAAATATTTAAAAAATAATAAACTTATGTATCATACAATATAATATTTACCTATAACATTTTATTACTCATTTATCATTAATTTTTTCTTAAAATTACATTCCAGGTAATAAAATTTCTATTCATGTATGTTTTGATTTTTTATTTTTTGTCCCCAAACATTGATTATATTTATATAAAATTATAATTATTATCCATGATATAAATATCATATATTATAAAAAAATTATTTATATATTTAGAGTAAACCATCCATTTTAGTGATGGAAAATGGAATTCAATATTCCTGGAGACGGTAGAATGTATGTACACATAAATGATAATTTATTTTTCCCAAATGAATAAATAAAATAAAATTAATAATAATATTATAATTTAATAATAATTTTTATGTTTTATATATAAATTTTTTTATTTATAAATTTTATTTTTTACATTTCATTTAAATATTATGTTAATAAAAAATCACATCGCATTTCATGTCAGTTGTCCATTGTACACCTGAACGACATTATATTAATCCCACATAGTGAATATTATGAAGAAATATGTGATTTAATAATTCTAGAAGAATAATAATATCATAGATATAAAATATATTAAAAAATCAATATATCCAACCATGAGATGTGTCAAAATAAAATTAATAACATCTTTTTGTGAGGTCGTAGTCTATCAAAAACAAGAATGATGATTCGGCATTGTATTTGATTAAAGAAGATAAAGAGTTTGGTAATGAAATTAACATAAGAACATAACATTATATTTACGATACTGATTTTTATATATCATAAAACGAATTAACGATTCAATTAGGTGGATAATGAAATAAAATAAAATGATCCATTGGGGATATTACAACTTCTTTGGATTTTTTTTATTTCCATGAAATGGATTCCAAGGGTATAATTATGAACAAACAAAGAATTATTGGATGATATGGGGGATTAAATTTAGAGACATTATAAATATTTTTTTCCAATGGGTTTATAATTTTTTTAATATCATTGGAGATGAGGACACCTTTCATAAGTGAGGTGAGTGGAACACATGTAATTTTCCAAAAGAAATATGTGTAACCGCATTTTTTACATGAAATTAAGCACCAAAATGGTCTATTCTAGAACATATAATAGGTATATAATAAATACCAACATTAAATAGTATCTAGAAATATTTTGGTTATTTTTAATAATTATCTTTTTGGATTAACCCACTAGTAACCCCATTTTTTCATTGACTGTTGTAAATAAATTTATCATTTTTAAGTATTCGTTTATGGTAATTTTTTATTAAATTTTTAGATTATATAATTTTTTTTGATTCAAAATATTTAATCCATTTTAAAAAATATTATTCATATAAGTGGGAAATTTTATTATATAAATAGTTATATAGATGCAATAAGAAGGCGGTGTTCCGAATTGAAAATTTTCAGAAGTATAAAACATTATACACACATCCAAAATGAAATTTTTTATTATGAACTAAAATATATTTATGGATAAATATTTGAAAAAATTATAAATTCAAAACCATAATAATTTATTTTTCATGTTTTTAATTTCATTAAAAAGAATCAATGCTTTTAATGAAAAATATAACTGTTAACAATCATAAAAAATTTAAATTATCATAAAATTATCAAAATTTGACTCCAAGAGAATTTTCACATGATGATTTTTTTTTAAAATTATTATTTCAAATAAATTTTAAAAAAATTTAAAAATTTAAATTCAAATTATGTTGGAACTATTAAATAAAACTAACTTTTATTAAAATATATCTTTTAAGAAAAACAATTTGATTAATTCTTACCTCTTATCTTGAAAAAAATAAGATGATTGTTAAAATATGTATTGTTTATTTGAAATATAAATTCCAATAAAAAATAAATCAAAATTTAGTTATCTAATTTATTTGTTTAAAAATTTATTATGATAAAAAAACCGGTATTTCAGAAAAAATTACATTCATTTAGATTAGTTTTTATTTTTATATATAATAAATTATTCAACAATGAATTAATTTTATATAAATGTTTCTATCGTGCATTTTAATAAATTAGTTAATTATATTCATACCCTCTATTACATTGTCTGGGTCGTAATTATCAGATTAAATGATTATATTTTTATAGTATTCCATGTTTTGTTTAAAGTTAGTGATGTATATATCAAAAGTTAAAATAAATGTTGTATGTAATGCAAGATAAAAAAATAGTTTCATATAACTCAATATATTCAAAATATTATATATTTGAAAAAATATCCTTTACAGAATCCTGGGGTGTTAAATTATACCCCATAAATAAATTTTTCCCTAGAAATTTGATCAATTTATCTGTTATATTTTATTATCATTTTAAAATATCCTTGTGGGATACCCATATAAAATGGTTAACATATATTCTTATTTAATGGAGATATATTTATGGGGGAATGGTAATTTATAATAACACATAATACATTTCGGAATAGTATAAAATTGGTGGGAAGTGATGATTTTGACATGGAATAAAATAATAATGTCTAAATAAGCAGGGTGAGTGAAAGAGATCACTAATACCAAGAAGTTGAATTGTAATTTGAAAATCAAAGACCACAAAACCAATAATTAAAGAGGTAGGAACATGTAATTGTTATCCTAATAACTAATCATAAGTATTGAAACTTAAATTTTCCAAAATATATATCATGGGGGTGTCAAACCATGTGTGCAGCAAGTCATGTTACCATGCAATAGGTGATGGATGAGTCTATATCAATGAACCATTTTTGAGTTATTATTCATATGTACCTATGTTCTAGAGCCACATCAGCATTTATTATCACGATAGGGATGAAATATTATTGAAACTACTATTTATATCCTGAAAAATTATTATTGGAAATTTATCTACCCTTTAACTCATCCTTAAGATTATCTTTAGTTATTTCCCAAGTTATATCCCTAGATATATCATTAGTAATATGCCTAGGGATCTCAATAAAGGTTTTATAATCGTAATAACTATAGAATGACTAAAAATTTCAATTCATACAAACTATAATGACCCTAACTCCTCAAACATTTATATTACATCATTTTCCATGACTATTAATTAAATTAAAGAAAAAACATTTTTAATGACTGTAATGGTATAATAAATTTGGTAATAAACACAAAAATATTATTATTTCTTTAAATATCATCAACATATCCCATAATGAACATCAAAAAGTGTGAAATTCTTAAAAATAACAAAAATAAAACCATTATTTATAACCTAATGAAATAAAATATAATAAAGGGTCGGAACATATACTTACTAAGGGTAAACATGGGAGTGGAATCTGAATAACATGAGGATAAGTGTATGAGTACATATGAATAAAATATAAAATCCCTAATGTACATATCAATGATCATAATTATGAGTCATTGAATAAATTATTGTAGTTCATATGACACGAATAAAAATAATATCAAAGCACATGACCCATGAGATAATAAAATTGACATAAGATATGGAATTATAGAATACACATAATAAATTTAAATAATTTCCATAGTAGTCAACACTCATTTATGAAATATCATAGAAGAATGTTTTAACTCACCAAACCATTGTATTACTCGATTTTCACTCCAAGTACTATTTTAGTGTGAAAATTCCCTTATTGTACTGGGTTCACTGCAATTTCAGTCTGATTTATCTCAATAGAAATCAATATTTACCCAATTCATTATTGGTATATATTAGTCCCACTCGCCATTGGTCATTACAGAACCAACATAATTTGTTATAATTTAACCACCAACATTGGTTATAATATTACCATCATACATGGTTATAATGTGCCACTTCCATGAAATGAAAATCATGCATATCAATTCCAAAATATTGTAAGACATTCAATATATTAAACCCCATATAAATAAATTTGTTGGATTAATGTTTTAGCACAACATAACATGTCGAAAATAAATATGTTTTATAAATATTTCAAAATTTTATAAAATAAAAAACTATGGGGAAAGAAGTAGGTTATAAATGAATTTATTCATTGGGTAAAACATTTTATAGAAATATGTTTCATAAAAAACTTTTCACTATAATCATAAAACATTCATATAGATAATGATAATTTTATACATGGATCATGTACCATATAACGAATATATCACATCAATGGATGGCATCTTAAATGGAAAATGGTTTCAAAATATAACATGGATAATTTATGAAGGAATTTTTTTATTGAAAATAATTTCTTTTCAGAAAAATATTACTAAAATATATTGTAAATAATTTTATTCGAAAAAACATGAATATTAATAATTGGAGATTTTATAATAATTTAAAAAATTTATTGAGGAAAACATCCCTTCTAATTCAAGAAATACATTTTAAAACATAATGAAATTAAAAATCAATTTTATTTTAATATATCCTTCAGAAATTATAATTGAAGCATTAAATAAATTAATGGAAATCATAGTGTGATATTTGATTATTTTTGTACATGTAAAAAATGATAACTTCCTATTTTTAGTAAAATCCAAATAAGAGTTGTTAGGAAATTGACAATAAGATTTACATAAAAAATTAGTATAAAATAGGTAAAATTACTTTAACAAATTATTTTAATAATGATATAATATTATTGGATATCATTTTTTTTAAAACGAAATTTTTTACGAGAAATGTTTTTAAAAAGATGAAGGACATAATGATAATTTAAAAAATATATTTTTTGAAATATATTGATGAAAAATATAGAAAAATAAAGGTGAAAATTATTCTAAAAAATTTACCAACGTATATGAAAATTATTATTTTTTATGAGATATATATCATAACATTACATTATTATAACCATAACTATAAACAATCTCAATAATTGATGATATTATAAAATAATACTCTTAAAACTATACTAAAATTGAATCATAATACATATGAAGGAATAAAATTATGTAAATTATATAATATAAATAAATTAATGATATACCAATTATATAATCTAAATTTTTAATTATATACACTTCATAGAGGAAGCTATTAGTATAACATAACTTTGGTCGCCATGTAGAAAATTTCAGACAAAAGTCCATTAAAGAATCTGTAAATTTCATGAAGGAATCCTCATTAAAGAGAGAACATAAAGTTGATATATAAATCCACATAATATTCATTTTAATCGTCATAATATAAAATAATTGGTAGTATACTCCCTAAAAAATAGAACAAGTGGATCATATGACATGTATCTCAAAGACATAAAAAGTGACATTAAAATCCCATACCGCTTTGGTAATGTGGATTCATAAACCCCAGGAAGGATTCTTCAAAAAATATATATTTAAATCTGAAAAAAAATTTATAATAAAAATATATAAATACAATAATGGTAATTATATATACCACATAAATGTAACATTTGATGAATATGGATTTTATCTCACAGAAAATAAATAAGAGACAAAAAACAATCATGTTACGTCTCGAATTCCACTATTGAAATTTGAGCCTATAGTATAATAAATATAGGATTATTATAAAAATATTAAATAAAAAATACTCATATTTATTCTGTAAGATATTATTTTATTATAACCTTTTAGTGCCTATTTATCAAAAATTCATTGTTAAAATCACATTTTGTGTAATTACTACTTTATTTTTAATGAATGTTTTTATTTTTTATTTTAATTTTCCTTGGCCATTGTTAAATAATTTTCATTATCATACCCATGATATATATTTCATGTATTTTTATTTTATATATATGTAGTGTAATCTATGAATTTTTTAGATATAACATGAAATACACAATTCAGGGAGATGGTAGGTCGTAAGTACACATTAATGTTGTTTCAATATTTATATTGGAATGAGTGAAATAACCGAAGATAATTTATTACCATTATAAAATAATTTTAATGTCATATAATCATATGTGTTCATTTAATCCAATACTTATTACCTTCTATGTAAGGTGAATGTAAAGAATGAATCATGTCACTTCCCAAGGTAGTAGTATTCTGTATAGATGAATGACATTGTCATATTCCAAGATAATTTAATATATTAAATAATATTTGATATAATGAATTAATAATAATAATAATATCAATAATATAATATATAAAAAATTTATCCATCATTATCTCCATGTTTTAGATTTGGTGGTGGAAAATGAATAACATTGGTTGATGTGGCAAGAGTACACCAAACATGTGAATTAAGATTCCACAACCTATTTGATTTAAGAGGAAGTGGATTTATGTTATTAATATATAAAAATAAAATAAATATATACATAAATTTACTATAATATAATATCATAATTTTTTAATGATAATAGAAGGGTGTGGGGAAAAAAAACAAATTGCCCGATTAGAGATGTTATCTATTAATCAGACAACGTAATATAATAAACACCAAAAGGATTCCACAGTTGGATATATAGATATAATAAGAATTTGAGAATTATATAATTTAATAAAGGTAGTGATTTGGGTAGTTCATGTCCAAGACAATGGGTTTTCCCATTGTGAAGTGGAAAGGAGAGGGATAGCTTTTTATAAGTGAGGTGTGTGGCATAATTGTAATATTTGAAAATAAAAACGTGTACCCACATATTTGACCTTATAAAGAGGTCCAAAAGGGAAATTTATAAATAATATAAATTATAACATTTAAATATGGCCATAAATTTGTTATCTATTGGGTTCAGGTTATTTTAAACCATAATATTTTTAGTGTAACCACCCAATAAAATATTTTTTCACTTAATCACAGTAAATAATTTTTAATATTCGTATTATTCATATCAATACAAAATTATTTTACCATATAAAAAAATATAAATTATTATTAATAAAAATTTGGTATTCAAATTATTAATTTCAATCACATAAATTTAATATATATATATATTTCAAACTTAATCCTAAAGACACCATTAGAAAGTGGTTTTCTAAAGAAAAATGTTCAAAAACGTAAAAAAAATATATATATCAAAAATCAATATGAAATTGATTCCAATTAAATAATATCATTGAATATACATATAATTGAACTAGTTATAGTTTTAAATCTATATTAGATTGTTTTCATGATTTTATATTCAATAAATGAAATATTAATTCACAATAAAATCACGTAATTTCACAATAGATCTAAAAAATTACCTTTGTAGAAAATATTAATAAAATATGCACAAGATAATTTTAACTCGATGATTTCATAAATAATTTTATTCTATTATAAATAAATTTTGTAAAATTATGAAAAATAATTTTAAAATAAAATTTGAAAATAGATAAAATATTTTTTAAGAAAAACACAATTTTGGAGAGAAAAGTTTTGATTAAATGTTATATATTCTATATAAAAAAATTAAGATTAATTTTCAAAAATTTATTGAATATATTATATATATATATATTTTAATAATATAATTCACCATGAATGATTTTTAATTCATTGATATAAAATGTGTTTGTGTGTACATAAATTGTTTTTTCAAAAAATATTTCCATTGCTTTCAATGAATTTTTTAGTTTCATATATAATTAATTTTTCACATAAAAATTAATTTTATATACATATATATATCATATGTTTTTAAAATTTAGATAATCTTACTCACACCATCTATTCCAATGGCTATGTGGTAACTATCATATTAAATAAAAATATTTTAATAGAATGTCATCTTTCATGTCAACTAGGTGTTGTGTGTATCGCATGTTACACTCAGTGTTTTGTGTAATAAACCCTAAAATAAGTTTTTAATTTAATGAAATATATCAAAAATATTAATTTTTTTGGAAAAAAATATTTCTCAAATTCTCTAGGAGTCGAAATAGGCATATAATTTTCACTCTTCTTATGTTAGAGATTGGTAGGAGCATCTTGGTCATGCTACGGAACCGGGTTTAGTAGTGATGGAGCATGATTTATCAAATGAGATAACCTTTCTACAAAAGTATATTGGGTAAAATTATTAGTGGGGACCATTGAATCAATTTTGGGGATTTTTTCCTTCAATATAGAGGGAATTTGACAAATAAATAATCATTTATAAATGCATTGAGAAACTTCTAGAAGATAATAATCCATCATGTAGAGTTTTCACTAGTTTCACATGGGAACTATGTGATATAGAACATTATTGATTGTTCATGTATGTGCCAAGGATAAATGATTAAAAAATTGATACTTGGGGTCTTGGGGGGTTGGTGTTGTTGATAAATTAATATAAATTCCTCTATGATGAGAAATAATTTAGATGTAAACCATGGTGTCATAAAATGGTTGACTAATTGTGTAAAATTATCACACATTATTGAGAGTTTTACCTCTAAGAGTTTTTTGGGGAATATTTATCCTTTTTTGGATATAGTCATGTCTTAGAGGTAGGTACATGTACCTATATATGGAATCTCAGTGTATTTCTAGTTCATTAGTGATCATAAAAAATATCATGACGTCATCCTAAGAATGCTGAGAAATAATCAGTTATACATCATTTTATATAAAAAATACCTTATATAGTATCGTAAATGGAAATCATTTTTAATTTCACTCAATAAGCAGTTTAAGGTAATCCATAAGTTGAGGAGTACACCATTTTTTATTTGAGATGTCTAATACCAAAAGATTTTTTAAATAAATCAGACTCAAGGGAAGTCAATATCAAAAATTGGAAATGGGTGATTTCATATGATTTTTATAGCACGTGGGGATGATTTTGTTATTAAAAACACAACACCATTATGTGTGAAAATAGAAAATAATTTCCACTGGTATTCAAAATTGAATTTTGTTATTACAGTGATGTTGATTCTCCTAAAATAGGGAGTTGGACCACATTCATTAGTGGGTAACCCTCATGAGAGTGTGTTTATTGGACATTGATAAATGATTTTGTATGGTAATATTAATCTCATAATACATTTAATAAATGGAAAATTTACATCAATTTTATCAGTGTAAATTCTAGGAACATTTTCAAGTATGACAGTTGTAATACAATGTATTGGAATTAACATAGGTTTTCATGTAGTGATCTAAATGTGTAGGGTCCGTAATGGAAGGATATTCATATTTTGGATTTCTAACATAAATTAAAAGGTTGGAAAGATATTTAACCAAAATATTGTTACAATATTCAATGTGTTTTATTGAATTGGTATCTAGGTAACTTAGATAAAATGCTACACGATCTTGTTTTAGAGGTGACAGTTGTTATAGTAAAGCATTATTAAAATTAGTGGGTCGGAGGTGGATTATATTCCATTAATTGTTTGGTTGTATGTGGTAAGTGAGGAACTCCATGGAGCATGATGCTGGGTGACATAGGTGGAACATAAATATTTCATCAGGATTTTCATGGAAAATATGGAAAGATTGGGTAAATATAGTCAATTGGGGATTGGAAATTTCAATCATATTTAGAATAAATTCGAGATTGTATCATTGATAATAAAGAAATTATTTTATTGTCATCTCTAAAGGTGAGAGATCCATGGATTGTAATTTTATATTAAAATCACGATCCTACTTTGGAAATATTCATAGATTGATTAATTAATGATATAATGGAGTGATCATGTCTTTGGTAGGATAGGTTCTAGAAAGACTCTTCTTAATTTTTTAGATTTGGTTATGATATTTGTCTTGAAATCTAGCATCTTAAGAATCATATATGTAACATAGATCCAATAAGTGTGATGGTAAATGAAGGTGCAATGAAAATGGTGGAATGGGAGTTCCCATTTAGAGTATGACATTTTATGTTTTTTGACCAATGATTATCAGGGACAGGATGTTCAATGATGGGGTGGATATAAAAGAATTTATTATTAGATTGGTTTAAATTCTAAATATTAATAAAAAATTCATTTGTAAGACATGTAATATTTCACAATCAGATTTGTAATGAAATTTAAATAGTTGAAAGACTAAAAAAAGGTACCAGTGTATTAACGTATTAAAGGTTTTCTGGGTGTGAAGTTGAGTATTAGGGGAATTAGACTTCCAAATAACAGTTTCTAAAAAGGTAGAGGGATGAACAAAGTTTTTCAGGATTAGTGCTATGAATACACCTCAACTGTGCAGTCTTGTTGGACTGTGACATGCTTTTTTTCCAAACAATTATTTCAAATTAGTAGGATCATTCAATAAGTTTGGAGATTTATACATAGGTCAACCACAAATCTTGTTCATGATTTTTCTGAACATGCACTGTGCATGTTTAGGGTGTGTCACTATACTAAAAGATCCACATGGTTTGTCCATGATTAGGAAACCATGATCCATACTATGTGACCTATTAAAAAGGGATGAAATCCAAATTTTAACTATTTCATAGTGAATATAATTTCTCCTCCACCTCTTTCATTTTTTAAATCAACAACAACTTGTGGGAGCTATCTTCTCTTTCCTTACGAATTGACGGACATCCCTCATATTTTAACATCCTGATTTTTTCAATGGTACATAATGTTTTCAAATTTAATACTTTTTTTATCCCCAATAATGATAAATAATGGTGTTAAGGATGTATTGAGGGGTTTGTAGGATCATTATAATCCTGGAGACATAAACATTGAAACGGTAAATTGGGTCACACTCTTTGTAGAAACTGTGTTTCCCAACACACATTGATTCCCAAAACCGTGAACCATAGGGAAGTGGCGTGTTTTGTGTTGGATTTTTTTAACAACCATAGGACCTATAGAATATTGTTCTATAGTAATGCATGCCTCTCAAACATAGACCATTCACACTGATTGTACACATTTTTTCCAACTGTGTGGCTAAACATTGTTCCCCTGATTCTATAGGTGAAATTCTAATTTTCCACTAAATTAAATGTTTTTTCTCACATATTCTTCCACCTTTATCTAATAAAATAGATGAAACACTATATTATTACCCTTAGTCTATCCTCCCTCTAAACCAAGGAATCATGATATTCCCTCCATTATCCATACAAATCACTCATTGTTGGAAGAAACCGAATACTTGAGGTATGCTCTATACTTATCTTTATTATTTTTATATATCCTCCCATCATCTATTCATATATTTAGGTGCAACCACCATTTCTTTATTTTTAGTTTATTGGGAGATTTCATAATTTAACCCATTCTAGATCAATCCCAAATTTGAACATAGATAATTTGGGAGATACTACACTACAGTAGGTGGTCTTTGACTTTATTTATTTATTCATTGATTTATAATGGGTTCTTCACTATAACGCACACCCTAATCATTCGATGATCAACCTAATTTTGAAAATGAATTAATTTAAATTTCATTCTGTGTATGGTAAACCCGATTGTGTAGAAAATTACCACTATGGGTGATCACATTGACCTACGATTCCCCAATGTGTGTGTTTCTATCTTAGAGGACTTTTCACATTATAAAAAAAATTAAACACCTATTTAGGTGTAATTATCATTTAAAAATTAATTTAAATTGATTATTATTTTTGGAATTGAGATAAATTATAGAATTCTTGTTAGGTCCTTGATGATTATTTTTTTGTCATATTACCTTTGGGTTATTCTAATGACTATGTATCACGCTAAATGTTTACACCTCATGAAATATGCATTGTTCTTTGTTCCTTCTACCTTACATAACTGGATTCCATGAACATAATTCCATATGTATTAATCGATAGTTTATTATCTTGATTTTAATATCATTAATATCTCGTTATCATGTGATATTAGAATGATTATTGATAACAAGTTATTTTAAATGCAATGACTTAAATAATATAGGCCAAAACAAACATGGGAACTAAATTAAACACATCATAGATGGAATCTCTGTGCTTGGCATGGATCTACGTGATGTGATAGGAGAAAATCCTATTTTTCAATGGACTGTCCATCTAGGTAGGCATCATATACTCTTCGATGATACTTGATCCCTATGGGCGGGACAATTGTTGAACTAATTTAAAATGTGGATAATTCGTACCTTCGGTGATACCCAAACCCATATATGAGATACACGGTATAAACTCAGAGTTTACAATTCCATGTGTGATATGAGGGATTTTTTCATGGGAAACCATGAATGAACTCAATCGTATTGATTATTTTGAGGGATCCTATAGTGACCATTGGGATTTCATATTTATCATTGTGGATGGAATATGGATGTAGCATTGGACATGATGGATTTTACATTATTAGTTAATATATGAAGCTTCATATTTAAATTTGGATAATTCATTAATGATATTTTAGGGATTTGACCAATAATCCAAATCAAATTATTAGGGTCGATCCTCACTTTACATGAACATTATAACTACCCATATAGAAAAATATTTCCTCTACTCATTTCATTAGTTCAGATAACTAATTTATATTGATAAATGTATTGGCGGTTCGCAATCCGAATGGAAACCAGACCAAAATTTTATTTATTTATTTATTTCATTTCATTTCATTACGATGTATGTCATTATGTTAACAGCATATTTAAATAAGTTTATAAGACTAGACATCCTTGGTGGTAGCTTACGAGTATTATATCTCACACCCTGTATGAAAAACCATTAGTAACCAAGAAGATCTATTTATTTCATGTATAGATAATTTGATGTTGGAAGCTTCTTATCCTTCATATATACTTCTACGATGGTTTATGGGGGAATATGACCATGTTGTTGCTTTAGATTCTAGTTGTAGAAGTTTTTGGACTTCATGGTTTTTGTTAGCATGTGTTATATACTTGTATCCCACATTCACAACATACTAACTTTTGTATAGATGCATGAAATTTCATAATCATCATTTACTATATACTTATTGTATATCTCTATCCAGTTATATATTTATCATTATTATGTAGTTTTATTGTTCCACTGTTATCTCCTGGTTATTATTACTTCTCATATGGGGGGTTACTTGTCCAGTCACATAGTGACTGATATTTCATGTCACAAACCATCCTCGGGGCCCATTCCTAGACTACCCCAAGCCCACTTTCCATAGGCTAGGTCCTAGAGACTAGCACCAAAAGAGAATACCTGATAAAAAGCAAAGTCATTGACTTTAAAACTATAACATACACCGTCTGAACACAATCAGTAGAAACAAAAAGTACTAATATATTAAAGAAAAGTGTACTGAAAGTAAGTGGGCCTATATACAAACCCAACTGAACAACGAGTACATGTACAAGTAAAAAAGGGAAAACACTGCTCCTGGATCGTCCTCATAGGAATCCAACCTGAAGGGAAGGTATAGAACTCGAACAACTCATCCCTGAGGTATGTCCCGTCTAGTCCAGCTCCGAGGAGCCTCCCGTCCATCTCCCTCATCCTAGATCACTGCTGACCGTCGTCTGCACAGAACACAACAAGGGTCAGGCGAAGCCCGTGTATGGGTGAGTATAACAATACTCAGTAGGGGACCCCGAGACCCCTAAAGGTCTCCCAGAATCCACTACGGATAAACCAAACAATAAAGATAAAATCATGAATTATCAACCAACACTACATAGGTATATGCCCATACATAAACCTAACTTACCAGTCACAGTCTGGCTCTATCTTTTGAGACCAAGAACAACCCAGTCCCCAAAGGAAGTAAAGTCAATAATCTTGATGATAATGATTGAAGTCAAGTCTCAGATCACACAGGTATGCAACACATGAAGAGGGTTAGAGATGATTAGATGTAGCCTCTGAATCATCTCCTCTGTCGAACCCAAGTAGGATCCAGGAAAAATATCAGTATTTTCGAACCCACATTGGATCCTGGTACATAAGTCATCGTTGTCGAACCCACAGAGTATCTCGGTACAGAAGTCACTACTATCGAACCCATAGAGGATCCCGGTAAATAACTCATCGATGTCGATCCCACAGAGGATCCTTTTATAATATCGTCATCGTCGAACACATGGAGGATCCTATCATCTCAGTCATAGCTAGCCCTAGGGTTCCCACACACTCAATGCTCAATTCTGGGAGGGTCCACTCCTTGAGACAAGTGTCAATACTAAAATTACCACGAAGCCTAGAGTGGATGTATCCCATAGTTCTGTCGCATCATAGGGAACCCAAAGTGATAGACGGTGCGTCAATCAGATGCATGGTTTTTGAGTTATTGGCATTTTTGTTACAGGCGCCCGATTGGTTTTTAGGTTCAAACCAACCCAACCATACCCCAAATACATACAAACCTCATGCGGGGTATGCCAAAATAATTGCCTTGCTCTAAGAATTCTACCACTAAAGGCTGCTCGTCAATAGGATACTCGTACCCATGATATGGGAAAAAAGGGTAATAGGCCATAGCGGGTCTGGGTCTAGTCCGACCCAGTTGGACCAACCCAGCCCGACCCGGTCCGCTGGTGCAGCCCGAACTGAGTGGTCGGCCCAGCCCAAAAGTGCGACCCGGCCCGAAGGCGTGGTCCGACCGAGGAGCAGCCCGACCGAGGGCCAGCCCGGCAGTGGCGGCCTATCCCGTGGAGGACTGGCTGAGGGGCGGTCCGACCGCGGTGGCCCGACCAAGGGGAAGCCCGGCCGTGGGGTGGCTAGGCTGTGGCGGCCCAGCCGAGGGGTGGCCAGGCCATGGGTCGGCCCAACTAGGGTGGCCCGGCCGAAGGGCGGGCTATCCGTCGGTCTTTTTTGGCTCGGCGTGATGGTGTTGCACCACTTCTGTCTGCTGCGGCCCACATGGCCGCGACACCCTTCCTCAGACGCGGTGTGATGACACCACTCCCTTCCATCTCTTCCCCCATCAACAACCAAGGAATAACCAACAGAGGGTTTTCGGGCCGTGTTTGTTCAGCCAGCGTCGTCTTCATTAGAAGATAACAAGTGGCCATCATCTAACAATAACAAATGATGAGGAACGAGGGTATAATTCATACATTAAAATAATCAAATCCCACTACCTTGTAATCGGTGTTCACTTGGCGGTGTCGCAGGAAGGCTACTTCATTCTGATGACTTCGGGAGGATATGATGTCATTGTTGGCGACATTATTTGTGGGTGGAATCTTCCATTTCTCACCCTGGTTGGAGAGGAAGAAGACGTCCAAGGCAGAAGTCATAGAATGGAGTACATCGCCGACATTCGTCATGTTCTTCATTTGAAGGAGGAGGCATTCATCGCTGGAGATGGTTCTTGACTGGAGAGGATAATTCTCTAAGGATTCTCCCCAGTTTCAACCAAAGAAAGCTGAGCCAAAATAATAGAGGATGTTCTCTATTATTTTTATGGCACAACAACACACGAGTTATCTTCAATTAAATGTGAAAACACATTTAATTAAAGGTTGATGAATGGATTCAAAATTTAAATTAAAAAAAGGGAGGTGTAGAGTTTCAATTAAAGAGGGAGGATTGGGACCATTATGAGGATTGACCAAGAGATACAAGGGATACATGCCTGGGTGGTCCCCAACAGAAAAATAACCTCCCAAGGGAGGTTATGTTTAAGTGGGTCCCTCCACTAACCTCCCCTTGGAGGTTCTAACTATCACCTCAAATAAAAAATATGGTAGACATATTTTTATTTAATATTTTTAGAAACCCCAAAGAATTAACATCCAACCTCGATAAAATGCAGATGCGGTAAATGTCTCCTTATGTGAATACTGGCACTGCGAGTTCAACGGTGCCCTCAGATTTCAATTCTGAGCACCAGTTCAAAAGATATAAAATCCTGCACATACATTTACTGAACGTACCTGATCAAAACTTTAGAAATTGATTCCGGACTCATCGGGCCTCGAAATCAGGTGTCTTCAGAAACTATGGACTGGTAAAATTCTCGTGTATTTATGAAAAAAAATTTCCACAGAATTTCAGGGTCTTAACATTCTCCCCAACTAAGGGCTTTACATCTCGGTAAGCTAAAAATCACACTAAAGAAACAAATAAGGGTATTGAGAATGCATCTAAGCCTCCCACTCCCATGTGATCTCCTGGAGGTCCCCATACTTCCAGCAAATATGCACCAGAGGAATCGACCATCTACGTAGGACCCGCTCCTGTAGATCTTGAATCTCTACAGAAACCTCCATGAATGTCACCCCGTCATTGATGTCTATCTCCCCATGGTCGATGATGTGTGATGGGTCATGCACGTGTCTCCTCAACCGAGATACGTGAAAGATGTCGTGCACCCGGTGCAACTGGGGTTGAAGGGCCAGGTGGTAAGCCACCTCGCCTACTCTGTTGAGGACCTGGAACTGTCCAATGAATTGAGGATACAATTTTCCACCTCGTACAAATCTACATAGACCTCTTTGAGGTGAGACACGTAGAAAGCTGTGGTAGCCATCTTCGAACTCCAATCGTCTTCGTCTCCTATCAGCATATGACTTATTCTTTCTCTATGCAGTCTTCATCAGCTCCTAGATGATCTTCACCTTCTTCGTCATAGCCTGCACCATCTCTGGTCCTACAAGTGCTGACTCCCCTTGGTCCATTCAGCAGAGAGGTGATATACAAGGTCGGTCATACAGTGCCTTGTAACGTGCCATCCCGATGATGGAGTGGTAGATGTTGTTATACTAAAAACCCACCAAGGGTAAGGGATCCTCCTAGATTCGACCGAAGTCGAGGACGCATGCCCGGAGCATGTACTCGATAGTCTGAATAGTTATCTCAGTCTGACAATCATTCTGAGGATGGAAGGCGGTGCTCAGACGTAGCTACATCCCAAAAGCCTCCTGCAACCCCTTCCATAACCCGGAATTGAAACGATCATCTCGATCGAAGACGATCGTCAAAGGCACACCCTGAAGCCATATGATCTCTTGCACATAGAGGCGTCCCAAGCTCTCTACCAAGCCCTACACTCTGATCAGTAGGAAGTGAGCTGAATTGGTTATTTGGTCTATGATCACCAAGATAGCGTCGTGTCCTATGGATGTACATCGATGTCTCATCACGAAATCTAGGGATATCCCATCACACTTCCACTCCGGGACCTCTAAGGGCAGAACCAATACTACTGGAACCTGGTGCTCTGCCTTCACTTGCTGACAAGTGAGGCATCATGAGAAAAACTCTTCCACTACCTTCTTCATATCATGCCACCAGTGTAGTCATCGGATGTCCTGATACATCTTCATCACTCCTGGATGTACTTCTAGAGGAGATGTGTGAATCTTCCTCAACACTTCCTCTTGAAGTTCAACTTGTTCCATGGTTCATCCTCTGAAGATAATGACATTATCCCCACCATAAGAAAATCCATCAGGTGACTGCCCTGTTGATATTTGAGCATGTCGTGTCTCACAGTAAATGTCCCCACACTGTGCCTCCCTGACTCACTGAAGAAGTGGAGGAGTGACTGTGAGAGACTGCAGAAATGATGATCCATCACTATCCATAAAGGATATCTGCAACGCAGCTTGCTAATAGGTCACCTCTCCTACCAGTTGAATGCCTGATCTCCTGCTGAGTAAATCTACTACAACATTCCCCTTCTTAGGATTATATACTATCTTGAAGTCATAGTCCTTGAGGAACTCAATCCCTCATCGCTGTCTTAGTTTTAGGTCCTTCTGTGAGAAGATATACCTAAGACTCTGGTGGTCAGAGTAGACTGTAAAGCATTCGCCCATAAGATAGTTCCACCACATCTTCAAGGTGAAGACCACTACTTCTAACTCCAGGTCATGGGTAGCGTAGTTCATCTCGTGCTATCTAAACTGCCGGGAACCGTATGCAATCACTACTCTCTCTTGCATTAGGACACACCCGAGTCTAGTACCTGATGCATCGCAGTAAACTACGTACCTGACGCCCGTCTCCAGTAGCCTCAAGATAGGTGAACTAGTCAACTTATGCCTCATCTCCTGAAAGCTCTGATGGAATCTCTCTGAGCACATGAAGGTTTTCCCCTTCTTCGTTAACGCTGAAAGAGGTGCTGATACTTTGGAGAAGTCTGGAACAAATCTATGATAGTACCCAGCCATTACCAGAAAACCACGTACCGCATCCACACTCCTAGGTGGCTCCCAAGCAAGTACTAAGTCATCCTTCACTGGATCCACTGAAACTCTAGCCTCTGACATGACCTTTCAAAAGAAGTGAACCTCTCGAATCCAAAACTGGTAATTCGAGAGCATAGCATAAAGCTGGTGCTCTCGGAGTGTGTCCAATACTACCTTCAAATTGTAGGAATTCTCCTCCTGAGTAGTTTAGTAGATCAGTATGTTATCGATGAAGACTACGAAAAAGTGATCGAGGTAAGGCTGGAAGATCCAGTTCATGAGACTCATGAACACTGCTGGAGCATTGGTTACACTGAAGGGAATAACCATGAACTCATAGTGGACATACTGACACCTGAAGGCCGTCTTCTGTACATCTTCTTCTCGAACATTGAGCTGGTGATAGCCTAACCTAAGGTCTATCTTCAAGAACCATCGTACTCCCTTGAGTTGATCAAAGAAGTTGTCAATCCTTTGGAGTGGGTACATGTTTTTCACGGTCACCTGGTTCAAGTGCCGGTAATCAACACACATTTGTAAGCTCCCATCTTCCTTCTTGGAGAACAAAATTGGGGATTCAAAGGGTGAAACACTGGGTTGGATAAATCCTTTCCCTTGCAAGTCCTCCAGCTATACCCGCAGCTCACGAAGCTCGGTGGGAGACATCTGATATACTTGAGTAGATATCAATCCCATCATGGGGTAAAGGTCAATGTAGAAGTTCACCTCTCTGTGAAGAGGTAGTCCTGGAACATCGTCAGGTAAAACATCAGCGTACTGATCCACCACAATAGGAAATCTCAGACTCCGTACATCAACCGCTCTGTGGATGAGACTAGCCATCTAATGTGTGATCAGCTGCCCCCTCTTTGGGGTAAGTCCATACTTTGCTGTTATGGCTCCATTCTCACCGATGAAGGTAAATGTCATCCCATCCTTGCTGATACACTGCTCTTTATGCCTAATACAGTTAATCTAAGCATGAACTGTGGATAACCAATCCACACCCAAGATGACATCGTAAGGCCTCAACGCCGCTACGAGGAGATCCCAGCCAAAGCTCTCACCTCCTTGAGTAAGCTCAAACTGCCGACACCAGTGAGTAATCATCAAGTCTCTTCTTTTAAGAGTATTTAGTCATTAGGATAGAGCCAACATCTCTATTAGAATCGCCAAGCTCTGAACGAGGTCTACGGAAATAAAAGAATGACTAACACCTGTGTCAATAAGTATTACAGCAAGGGTGTAGTAGACACATATAGTACCTCAACTCATTTTAGTTGCGCCATGGTCATAAGCCTCGGATACCTAGAGATGAGCCCGACACTGTCCACCATATCCCTGTGGTCAGGATGGACCTCACGGTGGTGGTGGTGGTGGTATGGCCTTGAAATGTCGCCCACCTCCTACTGCTCGGTCAGCTCCACTGCCACGTTCGCCTGCTCCTGACGGACCACCACGGTCGATCCTCTACCTCTACCTAGGTAGTCCCTCTACTGTCTACTCTTCATCTTCATGGCAGGTCGAGCAGTCACGTGCAATGTGACCCGGCCCGATGCACGCATAGCACTGCCTGCCCCTCGAATGGTTGGCTCTGTCTCATGTGCCCCGCCCAACCGAACCTGTATCCTAGGGTCGTCCACCAGATGGCCTAGTCCACTTGGACCACAGCAACATCTGTCTACATACGGCTGCATAACACTCTACTATGTGTCGCCCTATGGTGGGTCTCCATGTTGGCGTCTTCTCAGCAAGAAAACTCTCCACAACAAGGGATCTTTCCAGCACCCCCACCTACATCAGGATGTTTAGTGAGATCATCAAAGCCATGATCTCATGTCTGAGTCCCTGGTCGAAGGTCCAAGCCCTGAAGAATGGGTCAAATACCATATCCGTGGAGTAGCGTGAGAAATTAGTGAACCTCACTGAGTTCTGAGATACTATCATGCTACCCTGCTATAGATGCAGTAACTCCTGAATCCGCACCACACGAAGGGTGGCTGAAACAAACATTGACTGGAAGAGACACTCGAAGTATTCCCAGAGTAATGATCCCTCATAATGAACCTGTAGCGTCAGGCTCCATCATCTTCCTACTGATGCAAATAGGTGACTCGTGACAAAGATCAGCATGAGGTTTGCAGGTGTCCCTACCAATCTGAAAATTCTCACAACAGCCCCAAGCCAATCCTCAGCTGCATGTGGGTTGGTCTCTCCCCTGAACCTGGGTGGCCTATGGCACTGGAACTCATAATACTCACTCAGATGGTGTGCACTCACTACTCCCAGAGCTAGTGGTATCAGTGGCCCAGTGGGTAGTGGTACTGTTGGTACCTCTGCTGTGATAGGGCCATACACCGAGGCCTCGTCGCTCGTTGGGCTACCATGTCGTACGAAACTTGATACCCTAGATGGCTGTCTAAGTGGGTCCATCCTGAAATTAAACAGGTGCACCATGGTAAAAACAATATACTTGGTTAGCTGACACAAGTTAATCACGAAGAAAACATTTCAAAAGAAACACACACACAATCTGTGTTTTCGTTCACTGAGTCGGAAATCAGAATTCAGTGTCCTAGTGTATGGATACGTCAGCCGCCACACCAGCACTGGTTTCCCTAAACTAATACCCATACCCAAAACACATAAAACTATTGTTGTTAAAAGAATCAGATTCCATGTTCTGCATTAGAACCAACTCCTCTGATACCAATTTTTCACTACCCGTCCTCGGGGCCAGTGACGTGACTTCCCCAAGCCCGTCTTCCATGGGCCAGGGGCTGGCGACTAGCACCGAAGGAGAATCCCCGATAAAAAGGAAAGGAATTACCTCTAAACATGTAACATACATAGTCTAAAAAGAATTAGTATAAGCGACAAGTAATAATATAGAAAAGGAATGTGTGTTGAAAGTAAGTGGGCCAGTATACAAACCCAACTGAACAACAACTACAATTATAAGTAAAAAGGGAAAAAACAGCTCCTGTATCATCCACTGGGGAATCCTACCTAAAGGTAAGGTAAAAAACTTGAACTAATCCTACTTATGGTACATCACATCTAGTCTAGCTCCGAGCAGCCTCCCATCCATCTCCTTCAGCCTTGATCACTACTGACCGTCGTCTACACCGAACACAACAAGGTGCAGGCAGAGCCCGTGCAGGGGTGAGTATAACAGTACTCAGTAGGGGACCCCGAGACCCCCAAAGGTCTCCCAGAATCCAATAAAGATAAACCAAATAATAAAGATACAATCACAAATTATCAACCAACCCTACTTAGGTATATGACCATACTTATAACTATGTTACCAGTCACAGTCTGGCTCCAACTCTCGAGCCCAAGCACAACCCAGTCCACAAAGGAATTAACGTAAATCATCTCAATGATAATGACTGAAGTCAAGACTCTTCTCACATAGGTATACAACACATGAAGAGGGGTAGAGATAATTAGATGTAGCCTCTGAATCATATCCTCTTTCGAACCCCTGTAGGATCCTAGAACAATATCAGCGCTGTCGATCCCATGTAGGATCCTAGTACAGAAGTCAGCGCTGTAGAACCCACAAAGTATCCTGGTACATAAGTCTCCACTATCGAACCCATGGAGGATCCTGGTACAGAAGTCATCATGGTCAAACCCAAGGAGGATCCGGGTACAATATCGTCATTGTCGAACCCACAGAGGATCCTGTCATCTCAGTCGCAGCCAGCCCTACGGTTCCTTCACACAGCACCCTCGATTTCATGAGGGTCCGCTCCTCGAGCCATGTGTCGATACATAAACTACCATGAAGTATTTAGTTGATGTATCCCATAGTTCTGTCTCCTCATAAGGAACCCTACATGACAGAAGAAACGTCAATCAGATACTCGGTCTGTCATTTATTGGCATTTAAGTTATAGGGCATGGTTGGTTTTTAGGATCAAACCAACCCAACCGTACCCCAACTGCGTCCAAACCTCAAGTAGGTTATGCAAAAAGAATCGCCTTTCTCCATGAATTCTATAACTGCATGCAGTTCATCAATTGGATACCCGTAGCCCAAGATACGGAAAAAAGGATAATTGGCCATAGGCGGTTCCAGGTCCGGTCCGAACCAGTCCGACCAACCCGGCCCGTCCCAGTCCAAATCGAGGTCTCACCCGGTCCGCGGGTGCGGCCTGACCTGAGTGGTCATCCCAACCCGAAGGTGCGGCCCGACCCGAAGGAGTTTTCGGTCCCGGCCGTGGCGGCCCATCCGAGGGGCTGCCCGACCCAAGGCGGAGGGGCCAAGAGGCAGCCTGGCCGAGGGATAGCCTAGCCATGGCGGCTCGGCTGAGGGACGGCCCAGCCGTGGCCGCCCAGCCAAGGGTCAGCCCGACCGTCGCCGCCCAGTCGAGGGGCGGATCGGTAGTGGGGCGGCCCACCCGTGACGGCCCGGCCGCGGGGCGGCTCAACCCTGGGGCGGTCCAGCCCTGGTGTCCTGGCTGAGGGGCTGCCCGGCCTTAGCGGCCCAGCCGTGGCAGCCCGGCCATGGTGGCCCGGCCGAGGGGCATCCCGGCCGTTGGTCTTCCATGGCGCGGTGCGACGATTCCATGCTTTCTTCATCCACCACTGCCCGCATGGCCGTGCCAGCCTTCCTCCAGTGCGGCGTGATGGGGTCGCACCTCTCCCATTCGGTGCACCCCGCATGGCCGAGACCCCCTTCCTCTGGCGCGGTGAGATGACACCGCGCCCTTCCGGATCCACCCTCATCGTCAACCAAAAAATAACCAACGGAGGGTTGTTGGGCGGTGTTTTTTCGGCCCGCGCCCTCCACATTAGATGGTAACAAGTGACCATCATCGAACCAAAATATACGATGAAGAAAAAGGGTATAGTTAATACATTAAAATAATTAAATCCCCTACCTTGTAATCGAGTTTTCGCTTGGCAGAGTCACAGGAAGGCTACACCGTTCCGATGACGTCGGGAGGAGATGACATCGTCATTGGCGACATTATTTGCAGGCGGCGTCTTCCCTTTCTTTCCGCGGTTGAAGAGGTAGAATATGTCCAAGGAAGAAGTTGTAGAATGGAGGACGTCTCTTGCGTTCTTCATGTTCTTCCTTTGAAGGAGGAGGCATTCTTCACATGCGATGGTTCTTTGTTGGAGAGGATAATTCTCCAAGGATTCTCCCGAGTTTCCACCAAAGAAAGCCAAGCCAAAATAATAGCATAAGTCCTCTATTATTTTTATGGCACAACAAAAAATGAGTTTTATTCAATTAAATGTGACAACACATTTAATTTAACGTGGAGGAATGGATTCAAAATTTAAATTCATACAAAAGCGAGGTGAAGATTTTAAATTAAAGAGAGAGGTTTGGAACCATTATGAGGGTAGTCCAAGAGTTACAAGGGTTACATGCGTAGGTGGTCCCCACCGGAAAACAAACCTCCCAAGGGAGGTTATGTGTCGCTGGACCCCTCCACTAACCTCCCCTTGGAGGTTTTAACTACCACCTACAATAAAAAATATAGTAGACATATTTTTATTTAATTTATTTAGAAACCCCAAAAAATTAACATCCAACCTTGATAAAACGAAACTACGATGAAGGTATCCTTGAGAGAATATCGGTGATGTGAGTTCAATGGTTCCATCAGATTTCAATTCCATGCACCAGTTCAAAAGATATAAAATCTTTCACGTACGTTTACTGAACATACCCGAACAAAACATCATAAATTGATTCTGGGCACACCGGGCCTCGGAATCAGGCGCCGTCAGAAACTGTGGACATGTAAAATTCCCATGTATTTAAGGAAAGAATTTCCATGGAATTTCCGAGTCTTTACATTTAATATATCTTATTTCATTTGTTATATTAATTATTGAACTACACTCTATTCAATGAGGGTATAGTCTCTTCTTAGACACATATTATGCCCTTTATCCCATTTGGAAGCCTATGGAGTTTTGAGAGGCATTCTTGGGGTGTTGAGGCCTCATCTAGGGGAACCGATAAGCGACATTCTGGGCGAGATGCTACAAAGTTGAATGAAATTGTATTTTTCCTTTTTTATATTACTATTTTCATTATACATGAGTCTAGGAATATTATAATTTTTTAATGAGTCTATAACTAGAAGTGTCTAACCAATGTATGCGGGAATTCCAAATTACCTAGGATGGTTTAATGTTGTCAATTCATGCGCTTCTAATATATTCTGGGATTTCACCATTATGTGATGCACTTTCTTGAACTCTTAGTATTAGAAATAAAATATTTAACATTATGAGATTTTAAAACCATATTTTTATTACATACTAGAATTTCAAATCATGCATCAAAATAGGAACCATACGATTAAAATTCCACTCATTATGACGTGCTATATTTAGTTTCTACTGTGAATTTCATGCGTTTCATGTGATTTTTCGGTTCTATGAATATTATTTATTATATAGCCTTTACATTTATAAATAAAATTATATTTAAACCCCCCTCACCCTAAATAAGTAAATAATTATAATTTACACATAATATTTCTACCTTAACCTGATTGTGCATTCATGAATAGGTTAAAGGTGACACCATATATAGTCAGTTACTACACATTGAACCATGGTCAAAAGAGAAAATGGGATTGAACGTGTCATTGTTAGGTTTGCATGGAAACTGTAATTAAACAAATCATGTGTGTGATCAATTTTAAATTGGAATTTTTGATACATATAATTCATCAAATTAAAGGAAATTTATATGCATAAATGAATAAAAATTTAGGTAAAGATTAATTTAAAATAGGAACCATGTATATATGATATGATACCTTTACCCTAACCCTACATTAGTAGTTGTTAGTGGTATAATTTTATGTTTCCTTATAACAATGAAAAAACTCCATGATCATGCGAAGGGTATTTCCTTGTTATAGGCATACTTGAATCTTCTATTTATTTAATATTTACTCTTATATTACAAATCCTATCTATGGTGTTCACTTGAAAATTGTAGATCTATCCCACTATGATATCCATGTGCTGTATTCCAAGAGAGTGGTGATGGTAATGTAGTAGTGGTCATTGACCATGATACACCTACAATACCTCATGTTGATCCACCAAAGGGAACTCATGTATATCTTCAACTTTTCATCTATGCTCATTTTCGTGATATTTTATGGATCATGTAGTCTATTCAAGGAAATCCTCAAACTGCCCCTACTATGATAGAGCTTACCAATGATTTTAAATGACAATATTCTCCCACCTTCAATAGTAATGGAGGACCTCAGGATGTGGAGCCATGATTAAAATATATGGTGTTGATGTATGAACATCTTTATATGCCTCTAATGTAGAGGAACGTGCAATCTACATACATGTAGCATGAGCATTCCATGAATAGGTGGGACAACGTATCCCAGGATGAGCGTCATTGGGGTATTATCTGGGTAGACTTCCCCAAAACCTTCTATGATAACTTCATCCTACAAAATTTAAGAGTGATTATTCTAGGAAGTTTTTACATATATATAATGGAACTATGTAGGTTCTATAGTATTTTTCATTCTTTAAATAGCACAAGTGTTTCAAAACATCTCTGGATGGTTACAAGTGGATGAATACAAGGATTTTTTATGAAGGGATTGTATAATCCATCTAATTGTTGGTGAATATATTCTAGTTGAGTAATGTTATTGATATATTAAACCTAAAGCATGTCATATAACATAATACGGGAGAATATGGAAATGTGAGATAGGATGACTCATTTTTGGGGTAGCATGGCATTTCATCTAGTAGTTGGATGTATCCTATCTTTGGTGGAAATAGGGGAGGTACCTGCCTAGTAAAAAGAATCGACAATCATTTGGTGTGTCACCAATGTAGATATCTAGGCGATAATAAAACTCATTGTATGAGGAAATTCATCATGTGATGATATTATGGTAGTATGGGTCACCTTCGTTATTTTTACTTGTATTTTCCTCTATCATCTAGTGAGAAGGTATCTAAGCCAACTCTTATTCTTGGTTTGAGATCTATGACTCAGAGTTAGGATAGAATTTGGTCTTCTACAAAAGATAATTGTAGAGACCCGAAGCATGACATACATAAACATTACAATACTTTTACGGAATACTTAGTACATAAAAAAAATAGGCACACAAGGATCGTAATAGTTTAGTGTCTTTGGAAACTTGGAACGTAATATTCTAATCGTGGTGAAAGATCATCAACATCTCCCATAAAGATCTTCACATTTTTGTTTCCTTACCTAAAATCTTTCTTTTGATCATGGGGGAAAAGAAAACATAATGTGGGTGATCTCAAATGCTCAGTAAGGGTAAACATGGATAAAATAAAACATACCATATACATTTGAACTTAAAAAAACATGAACATTAAAAATCTTGAGCAATGACATAAAACATGGAAGTACATAAGGCATAGATAATAATGGAACATAAATCATTATAAAATAGCATGGGAATAAAACATGTAATTGTGGCATCCATTAAGTACATGTAATGATTTCCATAGTAGCCAAGGCATTGCTTCCAAGACCATCTTATTGGACATGGTCCCATTCTGAATCATGTTCACTACTCGTTCCAGTCCTGTAATACTGAACCGGATTAACTTACCCTTCCAGCCATGTCTATCTCATGAGATTTAAATCTTTACCCAATGCATTGGAGGGAGATATAGGTCCCACCCATCTCATAATAAAATCATTCTTACTTGTGCCACAAAATAAACATACATCATTCATAATAACCCAACGAATAAAATGGGTTTCATAAACATCATCCCATCATCAAATAATCCATATAAAAGTAATGGATATAATTTCATAATAATAAAAGTGAAACCATTTAAATAATAGAGACATTATACTTGAAACATACACATATGAAATAATGTCATCCAAGATGAAAAATGGTTTTGATAAAACACTTGAAATGAATTCTTGAGGAAAATATCCCTTTTTCTTCAAAATAATTTTCTTTTCACAAAATGTCATGAAATTTTAAAAGAAAATGATTTTTTTGAAAATAGTCATGAAATATTTTGGAGGATTCTTCATGAAAACAAGGCTTTATAAAACCGTAAAAATCTGTTCGTGCCGTATAAGTTGAAAAAAAAACATTTTTTTCGTACTTTTGCAAGAAAAGTCAAAAAGTACCTCGTAACGTAAACAAAAGAAAGATTCCTTACATACCATGTAGTAAAAGTCAAAAATGGGTAAAAAGGACTTTAAAAATACATGAAATCACTTTTATAAAACATGGACATGGATGATAGAAATAACCCCAGTAAATACTTACGAATAAGCAATCTCAGATAAAAATGAGATTTGCAAAATTATCTCTTACCTTAGGTCCGATTTCATTCGTAAGTGTCTGAACCTCCTGTATAATGATTTAAATAATGTTATTTACTTATTACAGAATCATATTAATTGTCATGATATCATATATGGTTCCCTTATGACTTTATATTAACTGTTCTTTTGAAAATTTCATGCTAAAGAGCAGTTTGGGTCAAATCGTTTCATTTGTCGTCTGTGTTATGACTTGTAATTATTAATATGATTACATAGATCATGATTACTTACATCCAGAATGTAAAACATTTTTTATATATAATATATATTCCGAATATACGTATATATAATAGATCTATAAATGGAAATAAATACACCGTTCATGGAGACGGTAGCTTGTACGTACGCATGAACGTTGTTTTTGTTTCCTCATTGAATTGAATGGAATTAATTGGATGACATACATATATATATATATAGTATCATTATTATGTCATATATTTCATGATTACTTATTATATATACTTTATAATGATTTATGAATGGTTAATCATTGAGAATGAATCTCATCGCGTCGTGGAGACGGTATTCTGTACGTACGCACGAGTGATGATATCGTTCCCATTATCATGGAATTTTATTGGTGTGTATGTATAATATTAAAGATACAATATCACTTTACAATAATAATATATAGTTATTATTTACACCATTATACCCATCCAAGTAAGGCGGTGGGGGAAAATAGATTACACCACGGCGTGGAGACGGTATTCCGTACGTACGCACGCACGGTGATTTCGTTTTCCGTAGGATGGATAGATGGTGAAATAGGGTTGTTTCATACTTATAATAACATATCAGTATATGTGTGATAATGATTTTATTTCTTCATAATGAAACAACCTAAGAAGAAGAAGTGGAAGAAGAAATAAAGGTGAAAGAATCAGTAACGGAAATTACCTCTTCTTTGAATCGCCTCTTTGAGACCTCCTCTTAGGGAACTAAAATTGGTCTTTGAAGAAGACCAGGACCTCTATGATGTTTCTATGGAATTGGAGAAGATAATTGGGCCGGGTTTGGCCGAGCTTTAAGGCTCAAAGTGGTGTGTGGAAGAGAGGGAGGAGGTGCCCTTTTATAAGGGAGGAGAATGGCACCTTTGGAATTATTAAAAATATTAATTTATAATAAATGTAACCCCACTTAAAAACCTCCAAAAATGACTCATATTCAAATATTAGATGCGATAGGGTTGTAATATCTTCAACCAATCAAATTTAGACATGTTTGGATCTTATTTAAAACCTTATCATTTTGATTTATCCTTATTTAATCTATTTAAGTTTATTTGTGGTAATAAAATTCTAAATTTTAAATTATAACAAATAATTACTTATTTGTTGTAAATTTTCCATAATTGGTTACTTTATAACATTATAGAGCATATAAATTTAAATTTATAATTGTTAAATATATTTTTGATTTTTAAACAATTTTATAACATGTTATTTTTATAAAATAACAATAGTGTCAATTTTGACACTATTCATTTATTTGAATTTAAATAACATATATACAGAAGATATGTTCGAACTAAAAGCTTTACTATATTCATAAAAGGTCATATGTATCTATAAAATAAGTTTATCTCATTAAATAGTTCATATAATATTTATTTTATTATTTTTAAAACCATTTATTTGGTTTATCTCTTAATAAAATAATTACTACAACATTTTTGTATAATTATTTAATACACTGATTTTTGCATAAAAACTAAAAATTAAATCCTATGATGAAGATAAATATATTAAATTTCACAATAATACTTTTACTCTAATTTATCATCTTAAAATCACAATATTTAAATTGCTATATTTATTAAATTATGAAGGTGACACCTTTGGCATCATTTAAAATAAAATAATATAAGTGTCACAATCACTTTTATAATGCTCTAAACGGTTATATATTATGTCCTTGGATACTTAAGGTGTATCTATACACTAAAAATAAGTTTTGGTCAGGTTTTTGGGCCTTTTAATGTGTATTATTATTTCAATAAAACCATATTACTTATTTCCCCCTTAATAAATAATTTCTGTATCATTAATGTATCACCATTAATGACAATTATTGAATCCCTAAAAATTCTAAATAAATTATCATGATGTAGATAATTTTATTATATTTTTGGATACTTTTCATGTTTGATGTTTTATGATGTTTATCACTAAATTAAAATTATTATACTTATAAGATTTAAGAGAGTGACATAGTGTTACTTTCTTTGGTTTTAACAATAATTAAATTATTTTCATGGTAAAAAGTCCATTAAATGAATCTAATCCAACCCTTAGGTTATATGGGTCTACTTTTATCCATCCAATATAATTTTGGCATGTGTTAGGGTAATTTTATAATATTATATTTACCCTTAATTACCCGATTTACCTTCAATTATGGTAAATAAAATTTACCATAGTTACTACTCATAATTCCCATATATAAAAAGTAGCCTATTAACATAATTTGGACCCACTGATTCCAAATATGGAATCAATTTTTTTAAATTCAATATAAAGAAGTTGTAGAAATTAAATTAAAATTAATCCCGTTGTCGAATGAAAATTTGTTTTTGTTTAAAACATTGAATTGATTTAACCTACGAATTCAATGTAAAATCAATGATAATTACATACATTATATTAAATGGTAAAAATATATTCTATTTATACTTTAAAACCACTCAATATTATAATTTAACCATATAAATTATTACGATGAAAAAAGTTGTTTTTAATTAAAATATAGCGTGTTTTTACTATTCATTAAAATATGAAAGTTATCAGAAAAATATCAAAACTTTATCCAATGTAAATTTTTATATCCTGATTCAAAAGAAGAATTTTATTTTGTCAAATTTAACTAATAAACATTTCACCAAATAGATTTAAAGTGGGTGCGCCATCAAAAGGTGGAAAAACTGCATTTTTTGAAAAATACATATTTTACCCGAAAAATTTATTTTATTCTTATACCATGTTCTATAAAATGGTTAAGATGAATAATAATGTTATAAAATTCAAAATTTAGTTAATAATATTCATAATGGCTAGTTCATAATAATATAATAATAATATATCGTTGTTTAGTAAAACCCAGTATTGCGTACAACACACGCTATCGAGGAAGGTCGTGACTGCATGTAATGCAAGACAAGTCAAGGTTGTGTGTTGTGAAAGACTCCTTTATTATTTATTATAACAAAATCCAACCATATTTCATTTATACATTGAATATATATATATATATATATACCCTCAATGTTGTGTAGAATGACTATTATAAAACAAACTTGAAATTATGTGTAACACAATCTAAGAATAGTGTTGTGTATACTTCAAGCTAATATAGTGTGGCGTATAGCACTAGGTAATCATGTTGTAGCATAAAAAACATGACATCAAATAAATTAAAGAGAATACTTATCATAAAATATCGGGTTGTTACATTCTACCCCCCTTAAAATTAATTTCCCCCTCGAAATTTTTCGGGGTTATAAATCGTTTACTATTCATAGAAACCGACATCCTAAAAAGGAATACTGAAACTTAATTTTAAATACTGAAGTATGAAACGTAACGATTACCCAATGTAACTCATCACTGGGTAGGAGAATATAGGTGAAAATATGGATATGGAATAAAAATATAACCATCAAGTTACGATGGAGAGTGGAAGAGAACATGGCTATGAAAAAGCCATCGACCACAAATCCATAGATTTGTCATGATCTAAGGTACCATCTGATTCGTCGGATATAAGATCACTAGGACAACATTTTTGGTTTTCAATATCATTTCCCAAAAGTTGAAAATTTTGAATTAGATGAAATACTTTCTTGATTTTGGTACAATCTCACTATTGTTCGTGCTCTGAACAATTTACACTTCATCTCTTAATGAAATGAAGTTGAATTTTTTATTTGTGAAGAGTTAGAAGATCATGTGATAGAATGAGGGGTCATTCCATCTGTTTCAAGAAAAAGTTATCAAATATACATAAGTCAATCTATGGTGAGGTTAATCATATATTCTTCCTAAAATGTACTTATACTTCATATATCATACTACTTAATATAATAAAACTAGTTTCTACTAAACATGGACTTCCTATAGGCCAATGGTAGGTGATAAAGGCCAGTCGCACATCGGTTGTTAGTTCGATTCCCATAGCCTTGTCCAACGCGATGGGCTATCGCCCATCCTGCAGATTGTCCTTTTTCTAAAACTACTTTACTATAACATCCCATCAATAATATCGAAAAAAGTTCTATCTTTAAACAATAATAACTTATGTCCAACATAATCCATTCGAATCTTTAGGCTTACCTAAAATACTTTGGTCCAAGCTCATAGTATACAGAAAACAATTACTTAAAATATCATCAACCAAGCATGTGAATACCATCATTTATCCCCCATATATCTTGTTGGTCACATTCCAATCATGCGAATACCTTAATCATGTATTCTCTTGAAAAATGAATACCCATTAAACCTTAGTGAAAACATAAATGCTGTCAAAAGATAACTCTTTCCACATACCAAAATCCAAAAATTATATATACTCAACCATGATATAACCTTCTTCTTATATCAGTCATGATCTCATGAATACTATCAAACATTTAATTTTCTCCTTATCCCTTCATTATGTGCATATCATCTACTTTCCAAAAATATCTGAATAACCTTTCATGGTTACTGGTACCATTAATCATACACTTTCAAAACATAAGGAAAGACAACAGTGTAACAATACTTAGTTGTCTCTTTATTCCATAGTACCATGATATTACTTATATAACATTACACTTGATAAACATGTAATCTTTCCACTACCTTCTTAAACCATTGACTGAACTTCCACAATTCTTTCATCATACATATCATTTTTATTCTCTTCATCATCATCAACAAAAATACTTCCCATACGACTGTACCGATTCTCTTCATGAGACTTTCCCTTAGGGCATTGGATTGCATAATGCTCGTACATTCCACATTTAAAATATCTAATCATTGTTGATGTCGTAGCAATACCATTATCCTCATCCATGGTGTTAATTGAACCTTTTCCTTTGCACTTACTGGCTTTGTGTCCTTCTTTTCCACACCCAAAGCATCTTCCAGTTCCCTTGGAACATTCTCCTTGATGCATCTTCCCACATGATTTACATGAGGGAAATTGAACTTTCTTTCCTCTATGATCATCATGAAACTCCATCTTTCTCTTATTATCTGAGTTGGGAAACTTTCCAAAGTTGAGATTATTGATCATATAATGAGATTGAAGATTAGGCATAATAACTATGTTTGGACTTCCAGATCCCGTTTCATTTGGTTTCTCATGAATAATATCATTACATTGTCTATCATATCCTCCATTATCGTTAATCTTCATGTTTCCAGCCATTTTCTAAAAGCCAAAAAGAATAGTGTGAGAGGCAAAAATCATTCTAGGGAAAATAACATAGTATAGGGTAATCACCCTGAATATATAACATCTTAGGTTAAATTCTAAGATCGTTACCATAGTTCTAGGACTATATCCTATACATATACTTATCCTTAGGTACATCCCTAGACATACCTTAGAAATATCTCTAGGGATCTCAATAACAATTTCGCATCCCAGTTTCCAAAGTTTGACTAAACATTTCCTCTGATACCAACTATAGAGACCCGAAGCTTGACGTACATAGGCATTACATTACTTTTTTGGAATACTTATTACATAATAAAAACATACACACAAGGACCGTAATAGTTTAGTGTCTTTGGAAACTTGGAACTTAATCTTCTAATCGTGGTGAAAGATCTTCAACATCTCCCATAAAGATCTTCCCATTTTTGTTTTCGTACCTAAAATCTTTCTTTTAATCCTGGGGGAAAAGAAAACATAAAAAGGGTGAGCTCAAATTCTCAGTAAGGGTAAGCATGGATAAAATAAAACATACCATATACATTTGAACTTAAAAAAACATGAACATTAAAAATATTGAGCAACGACATAAAACATGGAAGTACATAATGCATAGATCATAATGGAACATAAATCATGATAAAATAGCATGGGAATAAAACATGTAATTCTGGCATCCATTAAGCACATGTAATGATTTCCATAGAAGCCAAGACATTGCTTCCAAGACCATCTTAGTGGACAATGTCCCATTCTGAATCGAGTTCACTCCTCGTTCCAGTCCTATAATACTGAACTGGATTAACTTACCATTCCATCCATGTCTATCTCATGAGATATAAATCATTACCCAATTCATTGGAGGGAGATATAGGTCCCACCCATATCATAATGAAATCATTCTTACTTGTGCCACAAAATAAACATACATCATTCATAATAACCCAACGAATAAAATGGGTTTCATAAATATCATCACATAATCCATATAAAAGTAATGGATATCATTTCATAATAATAAAACTGAAACCACGTAAATCATAGAGACATTATACTTGAAACAAACACATATGAAATAATGTCATCTTAGATGAAAATGGTTTTGATAAAACACTTGAAATGAATTCTTGAGGAAAATAACCCTTTTTCTTCAAAATCATTTTCTTTTCACAAAATATCATGAAATTTTAAAAGAAAAGGATTTTTTTGAAAATAGTCATGAAATCTTTTGGAAGATGCTTCATGAAAACAAGGCTTTATAAAACCGTAAAAACTTGTTCGTGCCATATATGTTGAAAAAAACATTCTTTTCGTACTTTTGCCGGAAAAGTCAAAAGGTACCTCGTAATGTAAACAAAATAAAGATTTCTTACATACCATGTAGTAAAAGTCAAAAATGGGTAAAAAGGACTTTAAACGTACATGAAAGAACTTTTATAAAACATGGACATGGATGATAGAAATAACCCCACTAAATACTTACGATTAAGAAATCTCGGATAAAAATGAGGTTTGCAAAATTATCCCTTACCTTAGGTCTGATTTGATTCGTAAGTGTCCGAACCTCCTATATAATGAATTAAATAATTTTATTGACTTATTACAGAATCATATTAATTGTTATGACATCATATATGGTTCACTTATGACTTTATATTACCTGTTCTTTTTTAAATTACATGTTAAAGAGCATTTTGGGTAAAATCGTTTCATTTGTCATCCGTGTTTTGACTTGTAATTATTAATATGATTACATAGATCATGATTAATAACATCCAGAATATATAACATGATTTATATATAATATATATTCATAATATACATATATATAATAGATCGATAAATGGAAATAAATACACCGTTCATGGAGACGGTATGTTGTACATACGCATGAATGTTGTTTTCTTTTCATCATTGAATTGAATGGAATTAATTGGATGACATATATATATATATACAGTATCATTATTATGTCATATATTTCATGATTACATATTATATATACTTTATTATCATTTATGAATGGTTAATCATTGAGAATGAATCTCATCGCGTCGTGGAGACGGTATTCCGTATGTACGCACGAGCGATGATATCGTTCCCATGATCGTGGAATTTTATTGGAGTGTATGTATACTATTAAAGAATCAATATCACTTTACAATAATCATATATAGTTATTATTTACACCATTATACCCATCCAAGTAAGGTGGTCGTGGAAAATAGATTACACCCCGACGTGGAGACGGTATTCTGTACGTACGCACGCGCGGTGATTTCGTTTTCCGTAGGATGGATAGATGTTGAAATAGGGTTGTTTCATACTTATAATAATATATAAGAATATGAGTGATACTGATGTTATTACTTCATAATGAAACAACCTAAGAAGAAGAAGTGGAAGAACAAATAAAGGTGAAAGAATCGGTAACAGAAATTACCTCTTCTTTGAAGTGCCTCTTTGAGACCTCCTCTTAGGGCACTAAAATTGGTCTTTGAAGAAGACCAGGACCTCTAGGATGTTTCTAGGGATGTGAAGAAGAGAATTGGGCAGGGATTGGCCGATCTTGAAGGCTCAAAGTGGTGTGTGGAAGAGAGGGAGGAGGTGCCCTTTTATAAGGGAGGAGAATGACACCTTTGGAATTCGTTAAAATATTAATTTATAATAAATCTAACCCCACATAAAAACCTCCACAAATGACTCATATTAGAATATTAGATGAGATAGGGTTGTAATCCCATCAACCAATAAAATTTAGACAGGTTTGGATCTTATTTTAAACCTTATCATTTTGATTTATCCTTATTTAATCTATTTAAGTTTATTTGTGGTAATAAAATTCTAAATTTTAAATTATAACAAATATTTAATTATTTGTTGTAAATTTTCCATAATTGGTTAATTGATAACATTATAGACCATATAAATTTAAATTTATAATTGTTAAATATTTTTTGTGATTTTTAAACAATTTTATAATTTGTTATTTTTATAAAATAACAATAGTGTCAATTTGGACACTATTCATTTATTTGAATTTAAATAAAATATATACAGAAGATATGTTCGAAATAAAAGCTTTAATAGATTCATAAAAGGTCATATGTTTCTATAAAATTAGTTTATCACATTAAATAGTTCATATAATATTTATTTTATTATTTTTAAAACCATTTTTTTGGTTTATCTCTTAATTTAATAATTACTACAACATTTTTGTATAATTATTTAATATACTGATTTGTTTCATAAAATTTAAAAATAAAATCTTATGATGAATCTAAATCTATCAAATTTCACAATAAAACTTTTACTCGAATTTATCATCTTAAAATCACAATATTCAAATTGTTATATTTATTAAATTATGACGGTGACAACTTTGGCATCATTTAAAATAAAATAATATGAGTGTCATAATCACTTTTATAAGGCTCCAAACGGTTATATATTAGGTAATTGTATGCTTGATGTGTATATATACAGTAAAAATAAGTTTTTGTCAGGTTTTTGGGCCTTTTAATGGGTATTATTATTTCAATGAAAACCATATTACTTATTTCCCACTTAATAAATAATTTCTGTATCATTAATGTATCACCATTAATGTCAATTATTTAATCCCTAAAAATTATAAATAAATTATCATGATGTAGATAAGTTTATTAGCTTTCAGGATAATATTAGTCTTCGAAGTTTTATTATGTTGATCACTAAATTAAAATTATTATACTTATAAGATTTAAGAGAGTGGCATGTTGTCACTTTCTTTGGTTTTAATAATAATTAAATTATTTTCATGGTCAAAAGTACATAAAATGAATCTAATCCTACCCTTAGGTTATATGGGTCTACTTTTAGCCATCCAATATAATTTTGTCATATGTTAGGGTAATTTTATAATATTATATTTACCCTTAATTACCCGATTTACCTTCAATTATGGTAAATAAAATTTACCGTAGTAACTATTCATAATTCCGAAAAATAAAAAGTAGCCTATTAACATAATTTAGACCCACTGATTCCAAATATAGAATAATTTTTTTTAAATTCAATAAAAAGAAGTTTCAGAAATTAAATTAAAATTAATCCCGTTGTCGAATGAAAATGGGTTTTTGTTTAAAACATTGAATTGATTTAACCTACGATTTCAATGTAAAATCAATGCTAATGGCATACATTATATTAAATTGTAAAAATATATTCTATTTATTAATTAAACACACTCTATATTATAATTTAACCATATAAATTATTACGATGAAAAAAGTTGGTTTTAATTAAAATATAGCGTGTTTTTACTATTCATTAAAATATGAAAGTTATCAGAAAAATATCAATACTTTATCCAATGTAAATTTTTATATCCTAATTCAAAAGAAGATATTTATTTTGTCAAATTGAACTTATAAAAATGTCAAAAAATATATTTAATGTGGGTGCGCCTTCAAAAGGCGAAAAAACTGCATTTTTTGAAAAATACATATTTTACCCGAAATTTTTTTTTGTTCTTATACCATGTTCTAGAAAATGTTTAAGATGAATAATAATGATATAAAATTCAAAATTTAGTTAATACTATTCATAAATTCTTGTTCATAATAATATTATAATAATATATCGTTGTTTAGTAAAACCCGGTATTGCGTACAACACACGCTATCGAGGAAGGTCGCGATTGCATGTAATGTAAGACAAGTCAGGGTAGCGTGTTGTGCAAGACTCCTTTATTATTTCATATAACAGAGTCCAACCATATTTCATTTATACATTGAATATATATATATATATACCCTCAATGATGCATAGAATGACTATTATAAAACGAACTTGAAATTATGTGTAACACAATCTAAGAATAGTGTTGTGTATACTTCAAGATAATATAGTGTGCTGTATAGAACAAGGTAATCTTTTTGTAGCATAAAACATATGACATCAAATAAATTAAAGAGAATAATAATCATAAAATATCGGGTTGTTACAATAAATTTGTGGTGGTGTTGGCAATGGTGGAGGTATTGATGACTCAATAATTCAACATCAGTAAAGTGGAACTACTAATGCTATATAGGGAGAATATTAGGGCCATGAATCGGTCCATATCTATATAGTACATCCAATGATTGAGGAGTAGAGTATAAGTCCACCTATTATTAGAGGTACAATTCTAGTATTCCATACATTAAGTTCAAACCTTTTCTATATACATGTATTTCAATAAGTTTTATCTACTATAGTTGTGTATTTATTTGGACTTGTAATTAATTAAATTGGGGCATTATCCCTCACAACATTCAATTATCTGTTAGATCAGAAGGCATATTCTAGTGCATGAATTTCTTCTTGAGATAGTTGGATATAATTTATTATAGTTCTTATTTATTCTCGAGATGACCAACTTAGACGTGACTGTTGGTAGAGAGTAGCTTGTTCTTTATCATGCCCAAGTGGATTGTTGTTTCCAGAGGGTTTCCTTCACATCACCTATCGGAAGAACATATAATCATTAGGGATAATAGGATATCCAACATAGTCATTATAGAACCATGAATATTAGGATAGGTGGATTCATAGATCAAATAGAATGTCTCTTTATGAGTGATCAAGCAATGAAAATTACACAATGACCACCAATGGGGGTCGTTTTAGGGATATCTTCCCTAATGATTTAAATATATTTTCTCTGGATTTAGAGGTTGAGATCACTATTGAACTAGCGCTAGGTGTAGCACTAGGTTCTATTACTCCATATATGATGGAACCTAAGGAGCTATATGAACATAGGTGGAAACTTGAAGATTTTGATGGTAAGGTTTTTTTAAACCTAGTACATATCCTTGGGGATATCCAATCCATTTTTACATGATTGATGATTGTACCCTCTATTTGTGCATGGATTACAACCGTCTGAAATAATATACATTGAAGAACCGATATCAACTTCCCTTTATAGACTACCTCTTCGACAGTCTATGAAGAGAGATCATTTTCTCCAAGATCAATTATAGGTTGGGATAACATTATTTTCATGTTATTTTAACACAAATTCCATGTAAAATGTTTCAATGAAGGTATTAATTGTATGTGTATGTAGTTATTTCATTCAGTCAGATGAACACGTCAATAGTCTTCATCGCCCTGATGAATCAGGTTTTCCACCATTATCTTAATTCCATTGTGGATGTATTTTTAGATGACATCTTAGTGTATTTTTTCACGAGAAACAACCATTCCAACCATCTTCAGATCGTGTTGGATACAATGATAGGGAACCAAATTTATGTGAATTTCAACAAATAACACTTCTAGATCAGTAGGATTTACTTCTTATGTCATGTGATTTTTTATGAAGGAAAACCTTTTGTACTGGAGATGATGAGAACCATTATTTGTTAGTAAGAGCCTAAGAATGTGTCGGGTATATTCTGTTTAATGGGGATTGAGGGCTATTAGTGGTGATTTTTGCAGGATATATTATTCCTAGTTGTGGCCTTAAGGTATTTGCTAAGAAGGTTGTAAAATTTTAATATAATGGACCTCATGAGAAATAAATTCATGATTTGAAGATTATTGTAAATTTATCACCAATATGGATTCTTCATAATATTAGGAATGGATACACTATCAATTTTGATGCATCATGTGTTAGTCAAGGTGTAGTTCTAAGGCAGGGTTATTAGTTTATGTCATATGGATCCTTCCAGTTGAGGTATGCCTAAATGAATTACATTACACCCAACCCTGAAATTTCATGCATGGTTCATGTTCTATTATGTTGTTGTAATTATCTATAGGCTGATATATTATTTTTTAAAAAATTAAAATATTTCTCAAAAATATATCCCCACAATGAGACACGAATAATATGAAATGTAGGTTGGTTTAATACCTAAAGTACTTCAACATTGACTTTAAAGGAAACTAATAGGGGTAATATTATAATTCTGTAAGATAGAATACATACACACATGTTATTTACGTGTCCATATTTGAGTGGTAGAAGATTTATTCATTTATTGAGTTGCACCTAGATGATCAAGAATTGCATGGGTAACTAGTATTAGTAGCTTAAACAGTTAAATCCTACCATCAAGAGCGGGTCCAGATGAGGAATGGTTTGGATTCCGATGGCCTCTTCATGTGGGAGAGTGTATCTGTTGAGAACCCATCATCTAGTCTAGTACATGATGGAAATTAAACCCAACTATTTTATGGATGTTTGTGGGTGCCTTTTGATATACGATAAATATATATGTTAGAACAACATTCATTAGTTTGGGTAGTTAATCCTAGAATTAACATGATTTATAGTGAAATATGTCGTCAGAATTGGTGTACATGTATGAAGAGGTAGATAAATTGATTTTTTATTCATTGCACCTCCTACCAGCAAGTGAAGAAAGAACACCAGTGACCTAATAGTATTATCTTTCTACTCTCTATTACTGAGTGGAAAAGTAATGAAATCACCATGGATTTATATATTTCATTTACATGATCCCCATAAGGAATTGATTTAGTATGTGTTATCTGCAATGGGTTGATAAAAGTCACACAATTTCTGTGGATCTGGGAAACCATATCTGTAGACGATTTAGGATGCCTTTTTATCAAGAAGATAGTGAGACGTCATGCTATACCACATTCAGTTTTTTTTAAATTATGACACAAATATTAAATTTTTGTTCTAGAGGGTTTAATATAAGGCATTGGGTTCACAATGGTCATATTTTCAACATATCCCCCTCATACTAATGGGCAGTCTGAGTGGATGATATGAGTGTTAGGGAATATTCCAAGGGAATGTATTCTTGATTTTTATGGTTCATGTGAAAATAACAACCCATTGTTTATTTTTCGAATTATTATAGTTTTCAATTGAAAATATAGTTGGATCTGAATAATTCCATTTCTGATAGGTTGTGATGTTTATATCTATAATGGATAGTGGAATTTGTGGTGGAACTAGAAGGTCCTTATCTCATTATTAAGGAATAATTTAAATTTACGTTTACTCAAAATCTTAATGTTGTAGGTCAGTCCAGGAAGAAGTCATTACTAATATTCATCTTAGGACATTGGAATTTGAGGTGAGATGAGGGAACTTTCTTTGTGTTTCACCTAGATTGGATCATAGAATAACTCTGAGATATGTCATTTTATTTCTTCATTAAGTATTTCCATTTGATATAGTGGAGATATTCAAGGTGTGATCCTATTGAAAGCTACAATGTTAGAGCTACCATTCTATACATGACATATTCAATATATCATCTATTCAATTATATCATGATGACCCATCGTATACGTTTGACCCCAAGGTTATTGATCTAGGGGCAGATGGTTCCTTCAAGGGGTATCTAATACTAATCGTTGATCTGATCATGATGGTTCTTAATGAATGTTCGGTTACACTATTTCATGTTCAATGGATGCATGTCTATGTACCTGACTTGTCTTGGTAGTTGTATATAGATTTACATGTGTGATATACTAAACTTATCTTAGGATACATTTTACCACCCTCTGTTGAGAATCTTGGGGATGAGATTCCTTATAGAGGGGAGGTAGTAACATCCCAGATTTTCATAATGTTATAAACCATTTGTCTTAGATTTTAATTAATTTTTGGACCTAATAATAATGATTAAGGAATTCAAGGTTGTTTTGAGGGTATTGAGGGCTTATTCGGAGCCTAGTGCACAAATTTTTTAAAAGAAAAACTAGGTCGTAGATTTATGAGAAATGGTACCTCCCATCCCATAAATTATCCATAAACTGAACAACATGCGGTAGTGGGGATCATAGGGCCTCATGGTTTGTCTTCAACCATGTTTCCATAGGTTAATGGCCCTGTTGTGATGAACGTCTCTTGGATTGAGACCATTCACAGATATGGTACATGGTTTGGCCAATAGTACAACCAAACCATGTGCCACTACATGTGTGGGTCAAATTCCATGTATTACCTTAATGAAAGTTTTTTCATATCCATTTTTATCCCCTTCATTTATTCAGTGGATGAACCCCACATTCTTATATTGTATTATATCCTCCAAATAAACATAAGGATCATGATATATCCTTTGTTTTTCATCCAAATCGATCACTGTAAGAAGAAACATAATGCTTGAGGTATGTTCTGCACTACTCTTTCTTATATTTATCCTTTTCCTTCATCCATTTTGGTTCAATTTTTGTGTGTCACAATTTTTCATTATTTTATTTCCATTCAGATATTTCATCAGTGTCCACCTTTATGTCATTATTCAAGCATCGGAAACATATGGACGGTGTGCCACTAAACTAATGTAGATTATTCGGGTGTTTTGCACTAGTTTTGTTAGGTCATAAAGGGTTCTCTATTATTAAGAAAATACCAACAATTTTGTGATGCATCTAATATAATAAATAAATCAAATAATTTTTCCCATGTTTGACATGAATTGAGTGATTAATAAAAAAATAATATGGGTGATAAATTTGACCTAAAACACCCCAAGGGATATGTTTCGTCTATGATAACTTTTCCCCTTATAAAATTAGGTTAAACACCACTTTTGGAGTCAATAACATTAAATAAATTCATTATATTGATGAATTGATTTTAAATTAATATAAAAGGTAGTCTACATGTAAGGACCATGAGGATTATGTTTATTGTCACACTCCCCTTAGCATATTCTTGAGCTTCACATTAATGATAATTGTTTATTCCTCATACTGTATGATTTCTAATTTATGTGTTCATCAATATATACATTTATTCCATCCCATTATGGCCATATGTCTTATGACATATTTCATAGGAAAGAATTCTATTAATTTTCTACCTTCTCTATCAGGTGATATTATAATTATTGTTGCTGAAATGTAAATATAAATTACATGTCATACATGCTTACTGGCTGAGGGTGGACATGGGACCTAACATAAGGTTATCATGAATGGAATTGTAAAGTGTGTCTTGGATCTACATGGCATTTTGCGATTAAACCATGGATTTAATTGGATGTGATATCTAGATGAATTACTTATATTATTGGATGAAACAATCTCTCTAAGAGAGAAATCATTGATCGAATCATTAGAAATATGGATAAATCAACACTCAGGGGGTACATATTCCCCTATGTGAGATACCTAGTATTAATATTGGGGTTACCATTCCACAAGTGATTTGAGGGATGTCATTGTAGGTATCCAAAGATGGACATGGTGGTATTGGTTATATCATAGGCTCCTATAGTGACCCTCAGTATTCTTTTGGGAAATACATATATGGGAATAGTTTGACGCATTGGAGTTCATGGATTTTCAATTCATGTTTTATATAGGCTGAATATTATTTAAATTATTAGTATTCTTGATGGATATTCTAGGAACATGACCACAAAAAATATTCACTTTTTTTTGGGTTGATCTGAACTTGTTTTTTAATTTATTATGATCCTTATACATACATTATTACATTTATATATTTCCATGATTTATAATATTGGTATATGGAATAGTAGGTAGTGGACTTTGGGAATCTATATTTGACCCAAAATATTAGGTTTATTTATTGAATTTCATTACAAATTATGCGACAATTATCACATTATATTTTATGAAATGGATTTGAATTGAAATCTTTATTTTGGCCTACTATTATTTTATCTCACCCCCTCCTTGGGCCACCTTTGTTACATATGAATATTTCATGACTTCTTGTATGTATAAAGAAATCATTCCATATTCATATGCTAGATTTATTGTTCAAGGATAGAATATGGTGGTAGAGGATTAATCCATTGCAATATATTATTCTTGTTGAAGTTTTGGAATTTCTGGTTTTTGATAAAATGTGGTATATGCATATATCTTTTGTTCCCTACATACTAAAATTTATATTGATACATGAAATATCATCATCATCATCATCATATTTTATAGAATTACTATTTATCTTTTAATAGTTATTTATTTATCATTCATGTGGGCTTATTATTGTTCCTATAATAACTTACTATTATTAATACCTCCCCTATGGCGGGTTACGGGTACAGTAACATAGTATATGATGTTTACTAATATTATTTCTTGGTATATATTAATTTACGTAACACACTTTGACCCATGAGGGAGTAGTCTCCCACAAGACACAACCTAGGCCCTCGCTGCTAGTCAACAACCTCTGGTGTTCAGGGTGTATATTTGAGGTATTGGGGCCTCAATATTAGGGAACAACTAAGTCACATCTAGGGAGAGACTCTATACATATGATCTAATATTAATGTTCTTTTTTATAGTGGATTCTCCTCAGTTAATCTACAAGTATGATTAACTTCTTTATTCATTTTAATCTCTATTGTTGATGTTATTTACTTGTGATCTCGTGTGAAATATTTTGATGATTTTTTATACTTCTTTTATTTTTATAATTTTAATTTCCATCAATTCCTTGTAATAGAAATGTTATGCATCTATTACATAAGGTTGGTTTTTTATATGACCTTCCATTTTAGTATCATCCATATAAATTGCGATGTTATTCAAAACATTTGATTTTCTATGTGTTTCCCCTAAAATACTAAATGCATTCAATTGAACCCATATATCAGGTCCATGAAGGCCTATGGAACACTTTACATGGATTTGGGTTTACAACCACAACCTAAACTACCACCTATGGTTGATATGGATAAAATTGAATATTCAATGATTTTTCTTTGTCACCCAAAACACCAAACATGTGTGTTTGAGTGGAAAATATAAAATTGAATACCTATATTGATAAATGAATCATTAATGGAATTAGAATTACACATGTCCCATTACCATGTAACTAAATTTTATTCTTGAGAGATAAATTAAATAAAATTAGTTTTTTAAATGGATTGATGAACCCCATTTCTCCTTGATCATTCACATATGTTTTACATTCACAATGAGCTAACCAATGTGAGTTGATAAATTGTTGAATTCCACTTTTCTTCCCATTTCCATTATAAATGAATTGGTTGATATAATTAATAAAATGGGGTTTTTATTGAACTAATAAAAAAGAATACTATAATTTTGAATTATCAATAATAATTCTCATAGACTCTGTATAATTATTATATTCTAGACATCCACCAATTCTTACAGTGAAACTACCATTTGGGTATCCTGAGAATATCATTTGTTATTTAGAATCATATTTGAATTTATTAAATGGATTAAATTTAATTGAAGGTTGTGTGAATGACCCAAATTATTATTTTTTATTTCTTATTTTATGTGATGATAGATACATGTTTTAAACATTAGAATTATAGGGATGGGAATATAAGTAACATTAAAAAACTATTAATAATGGTTTTGAATGGTTAACATCTCTCATAACTTGATTAATTGAATCTGTAAACATGATGTTCCATCTAACTGGGATTTATGACCGACTATAATTATTTAGATTATGGGGTATGAAGTTCCCCAATATTGGAATGGTTATTCAGAAAAAATTATTGAATGAATTGGACATGTCTATCATAGTATTTTATATATAAATTGTTATAACATTGTTCCCTCATTTTTATTCCTTTTATATGATTAGAAATGAAACTCAGTATTCCTATTGTATAAAGGTTTATTCTAATTCATATTATATAATAGTGACCCCTTATGATTTAATTCATACATTAATTACATGGTTTATACACCTCTTGTCCAAACTAGAATAATATATATATATATATGATGGTTCCTGTTTAGATTTTCCGACATTGAAAAAGTTGGTAGTATCTTCCAATTATCACATGAAGAACCTGATATCGAACATTGTTGTATATTCTTTACAGATTTAATTTGTATATACATGCACAAAGATTCATTTTATTTTCATGGAATTGATTTCATTAGAAACCATTTGTGTTATCCTTATATGATTTACTCACACCCAAATCAGGCATCCATTGGGTACCTAAGTAGATCTCATAGATTAATGTATGATTTTATATTTTGATTCATTCTGTTATACATTATGTACTAGGAATATAGATGGAGTTTAGGGACAAAAATGTTGTAAAACTATGAACAATTGCAAGGTATATTTTGTATTTATTTTACATGTCTTAATAGATATTCGATACAGTGTTGTATTTCTTGTCATAACATGTTCATACATGAACAGATTATTTGGATTCTCCCTATTTACTAATCAATTTTTATCAACCATAAATACACTTGCATTAATAATGACTTGTGATATATTTATTACTTACCTAGAGGTCATATTCTCCCCTCTATACCACCTATACGCCATCCCTTCATGGTGGAATCCAATTGAATATGTTGAGGCATGTTTTAGGCCACATGATCAAATATGTTCAATAAATATTATCGAGTGAGACAGATTGAGAAATTAAAACATATTTCATTTATTTGGGACTCCGTTCTATATAACCTACACTCATTTTTCTTCAAAATAAATTTTATTAAATATTATCCTATGTTAAATGATATATGGGAAAAAATATTAATGTACATAAAATCAATGTGAAGGGTGAGATATGAATTACATTTCCCACAAATTCATTGGGTAATGTTGTTATCTATTTAGATTCCATATATTTTGAATGGTAGGTTATCATAATAATAAATTGTTATGTTGTCTTGGTAGTTATCCATGACATATGCCTATTATTTCATGTTTTATGATCCTTCCACATTCTTATTATGTCTTTATCTTATCATTTTATATAATGCATTGATGTTTATGTTTATGAATTTCTCCTCTCTTATGCTAACTTGATATTCATATTAATTCACACATGAAAATTTCAATACGTTATTCATTTTTCATACATTACAAGGATTTAAAAATCAGTATTTTCTTATTTACATCACCATGTTATTACATTCACTATAAGAATATGAAGGTAAATTTAAGAGAATACTATGGAGTTTTTAATAAATGTCAATGAACCAAAGTATTAGGATGTTATTTTATATAACGAAATACCTAAAAACACTAGGCCTCATAATCATCAATGTTTTTATTAACTATATTATTGTACTCATATATTTAATGATAACAATATCATGATAATGTTATAATTTATTTGATTCATGTTAATCAGTATGTAATCTGTATTCTGAGCCATTTGAAAAAAATCATCTTTAGATAAGATACCATTGAGATATACAACACCAACTCAACACACCATTGTCCATAAATCACTACGAGCACATAAAACCTTGTTATGTATGAGATACCATGAGGATCTCACACAACTAGAATTTCATACCATTGGACTAGAATATTTATGAATTATGACACACTATCTGTCAACACACCGTCAGAATATCATGCCTTCAAAATGAAAATTTGGCTATGTATAAGATACCACTAGATGAAGCACATTCAATATCATACCTCCAACATATAAATTTTAGCTAAGTCTAAGACCCCTCAATGAAATAATCTTCATGTTGAGATGCTGCCAGGGTAGTGGAAATTTGACTTAGTCGGAGACACATATACAACATCATACCACAAGAGAATGCAACTTCCAGAGCATGACTCTTCCAGAACATATAACACCACCAACCTAAGACACCACCCCTTTTATTGTTAACATATAAATTGTGAAATAATTATTTTAATTAAAATATTTATTTACGTTAATTACATTTATTATTTTAATGATTTTCACATAAATACTCAACAAAAATAATTGAATAGTGTGTCAGGATGTGTAATACAAGGAAGAAACTGATATGAATATTCACCATGATGATGTTGATAAAAATGAAACGCATTCCATCATGTAAGAGAGTTGGGAATGAAATGATAATATATAAAATAGTAGATTATGTAGAATAATTGAAATCTAAGAGCTGTATATTAATAAACACACCTATAGGAGATGTTTTTTGCAAATAAGTCAAATATTCCTATTATAAGAATTTCTGGTATGTCGAACTACACATTCATATTTGTTGCTTTTATTATTTATTTCTGTTGATTTCTATTTTATGGGATCACGGGAACCCTTTTATAGCCCATAGGTTTATTGAAATTTAATTGTCATTATGGTCTTAGGAGAAATCAGCCCAAATTGAATACATGGAATTTCCCTACCCATCATATATTATGATGTCATCTCTACACATTTGCATGGATGGTAAGCTAAATATCATGTACAGAGATGAACTGGCCTCGAATTGATGGAAATATCATACACAATCAATCTTCCATGTCTAGTTATATATTCTTAGATGAATGTTATAGATCTAATCCTCATATAGAGCCTTATTCCATGTAAATATTTCTGGTTTCATCTAAATTTAATGTGTCTTGAAAGCCTTGAACTGTACGAATTACAATTCTATTTTATCACTTGCTCATTGTCTCCGGTGATAAAATACATGATACTCAATATCTTATTAAACAATTTTCATTTTTTTCCTCCCATTGATATAATGGAAGTGGATTTTGTGTGGAATGTCTATTTTTTCACATTGATAAATAATGAAGAGGTCATGTCTGAACTAGACAATTTGTAAAATGTTGTAAAACCAATTCCATGTGGTGTATCATCTGGTTTATTTTATATAAACTGCTGGTGGTAGGTGATCAGCCGTTGGACAGGACTACGTATCATCTTTAGTCTAAACCCATAATATTCATTCTTTTCACTAACTTCTTTAATTTTGTTTCGATTTCTTTCCACATTAAAACTTTAAAATGTTGGCTGATAAAATATACACTTTGAAAGATTATTATAATTAGGGATCATATTGTGTTTTGATCATTTAAATTGATTTCAAAGGATCCAATAATCATTTATATTATTCATTTGAGACCTATATAATCATTAGAAAAATAATTTTTTTGAAAGTGACTTATATCCTAATTCTGGTTTTGATAAACTCGCCCATATTTAATCATTTTGAGAAACTAGAAATAATCCATTTTATATAAAAAAATTTATTGGGTAGTCAATACCCCCACCCCTATTGAGATACAAACTCATTCTAAAAATTGGTTTCATATTTGATAATTCTATGGTATTAAATGTTTCAAATTCACTTCTGTTGGGATTTTATTTACATAAAAGAGCCTTAATTTACCTCATTTCTAAATTTAGTTCTTTAAAATGGATAGTCGTCAATAAAGTTCTCTCACTAACATAACTCCTTTCATTAATAGAACAAATTATTCCCAATGGATGATATAAATGAAGATGCATATAAAATTCAATGGTATTGAAATTGTTTCTTCTATATAAGATGAATATGTTATAAAAGATACTGCTAGAAGAACAATGGATGATTCTAGTATGTTATAAAACAGTAATATTTATAATGAAATGAAATCACTTTAAATTTCATTAGTATATCAGAAATTTAACCTAATTTCATAATGTAAAGCAACATTTCAGAATTGGTACACTTTTTTTAGTTACCCCTGAAGGAACAGAACATGTTAAAAAGATTAGTCTTAACACATATACATTTAAATATGACAATTTCAAAATGAAGCATGATCAATAAATTTATGACATGAATCATATGATCAATGGTATTTTAAATTAAATTAAATCTCTTTAAATACATGTTTTAGAAAATTATCAGATTATGAAATTACATAAACAAATACAAAACAGATAGAGACAGACATCGGGTTTCATCAATGAATCGGGAAACAAAAGTAAATTTCCTTTGAAAGAGTTGATTAGAAGGATTAAGATATACGAATAATATTAAAAGTTAAACAATAAATAATATGATGAGCTTAAATGAAATTTAGTTGAATCCATGACTACATCCCCAATACAGAAAAAGAAAAAAAGATGAGGAGAATGTTCAAGCATCCAGTTCAAGTGATAGTGAATCACATTCTTCCAGTGAAGTGGAATGTCTCATGTATCCAAACTATTTATTAATTTCAATAGGAAAAATAATTCTTTAGAAAATCAAACTATAATGGATTGTATGAATGTAGTAGAAAATAAAAGAAATATTGGATGAAGTATCATGATAAAAAATATGTTTTCAACAAAAAATGAAAAATAAAAGGTCACATAAAATCTAAATGTCCACAACTCAAGAAAAAAAATTAATATAAAGAAAAGTTAACAAAACATTATTTCAAGGCCACATTGAGTGCATATGAATGTAGCTCATGTTACACTGATGCATCACATTAAGAGAAGCTATAAATATATAATATGAGTTTCATGACTAAATTTAGTGGGTTATGTGGCATAATTGTTGTTACTAATATTTTTCCTTTGCAATAGTCTGATAATTATTATAATGAAAAACATGATGATAATATGTCAAATGATTAATTATTCGATTAGGGAATGAAGATAGAGGATACCTTTAATAAGTTAAAGGATAATAATAGACGTTTGATAAGGTATCACGACCTAACATCAAATATAAAATCTAAACTATCTATATAAATAAAATAAAAATGATCAATTTCTCATAGAAAACACTAAACATAAACAGTCAAATGAGTAATTGATGAAATAACAGGAAAATTTTCCAATGGTTGACTGATTCTCATACAAATAATATAAAGAAAAGTTTCTCCCTAATGTGTGACTGTAATAGTATATGTGAATATAAGAAATAGAATATCGAAAAGTAATTGTGTTTCTACTTCTTAACATGAAAGCTCCACTACTAATCATTTATGAAAAGAACAAAATGTGGTATTATGTTGTAAAAGAATTAAATAAATTGTATAGGAAAGCAATTAAGAATATATGGGTTCCCAAAAACATTATTTCTGACATTTCAGTACCCAAACATATTTGGGTACCCAGATCATTTCTTTTAAAAAGATTGTATGAAAACTTTTTAATGGCCCCCAGTAGAAGACAATAATACTTGGTAATTGTTTTTTAATACATATGATAGGATATTATTCATTATTAAAGATAATTATAATGTTTGGTGATGGCCATGACTTGTTATGAGATAATTAAAAAGGAAAAAACATTGGTGTAGGCCAGATTTGTAATAAAATAAATTTCTTATAATGTTTTATATGCTTATTGTTTAAAGTATAATCTAATTATTATTTTATAGTTTTGTGATGATTGTTTTTATGTGAGGTTTTATAATTATGATTGAAATGTTTTTTATTATAAAAATAAAATAATTTTTAATACATTTTGAAATGAAAAAAATTATTATGTATATTTAAATTATTTTATTTATTAAAAAACTTATTTGTTGACTTCCTTACATATACAGTGGGTGCTTTTGGAATTGTAGAATAGGTCGTTGCAACATTCACTCATTTAGAAAGATAACTAAAAAGTTAGATTAGGATATACCTAACCTTGAGTTACCAACTAATAGAGTATGATACCCTTTTCTAAATGGGATACAATAAAATGTTTTTTAAAATTAATGAAATAACCTTCAACGTCTCAACATCTTGAGTTATATCACACAAAATGGTTTAAGACTTCTATAATTTCATATCTTAATGGGAATCATTATTTTTATTCTCTTGTAGTTGATTTATCTAAGTATATATTTTTATATTTCATATCTAACAAAAGTGATGCATATTCATTCTTTGCCAAGTATGATAAACAATATAAAATAATAGTGGAATTAGGATTGAGACCTTAAGTAGTGGCCATGGTAATGATTTTGAAAATAAAGATTTTAAATCATTTTTCTCCAAAAATGGAAACACTAATATCATATCTCCTACTAGTAAACTATAGAATAAAGGAGAAGCTGAAATAAGAAAAATAACATTACAATAGATATTCGAGACTTTGTTGACTAAGTATGGAAAACCTTACTATTTTAGTGAAGAATTTGTTAATAAAACATGATTTGTCATCAATAGTGTCCTTATAAATATTTTACATAAGAACACCCATTATGAGATATTGAATAATAGGAAAACAAATATTAAATAAATTAATGTTTTTGGTTGAAAAAATATTATTTATATCACTAAATATAATATTTAAAAAATTACATCTAAGAGTGAATAAGGTATTTTTCCTTGGTTATTCAATCTTTATAAAAGCATATAGAGTTTTCAATAGTAATACCAAAACTATAGAAGAATTTGTCTGTGTTAAAATTGATAAAACTGATCTAAATGATCCAAATACCTATTTATAAAACCATGTGGATGATTTATCATCCCTAAAAATAAATTCCAAACATTCAGACATGGTTGTAAAAAAAACCATCCATTTCTAGAAAATTTATAGAACATCCTGAACATGAACCTGAAAATATAGAAGTGTAAATTCCTTCATTCCCTAGATCTATTATAACTGTCAAGTACTATCATTAAGATATGTTTTTATGTGATATAAATAGAGAAAAAAAACTTTTATTTTCTATTAGATATTAGGTTTAAATCTATTTTTTTGCCTCATCATAAACATATGAACATCAATGAAGCTATTAATAATGATTTCTAGGTAATATATATGCACTAAAAAATGAATCAGTTTTAAATAAACAAATTGTGGGAATATTTAGATAGGACGAAAGGCACTTTTAATATTTTCACTAAATGGGTGTTTAGGAATAAATGTGATGTGTCAGGAAATATAGTTAGAAATAGGGATTTACAAGTTGCACAAGATTATATTTAAGAAGAATATATTGATTTTTATGAAACCTTTTAACCTATGCCAAGACTAAAATCAACATTAATACTAAATTCTTATATAGTACATTAGTATTTAAATATTTTTGAAATTAATGGAAAGAGTTCATTTTTAAATGGATTTATAGTATATAATCATTTTCTTGATCAACACCTAGTTTTCAAAACACCTAGTTTTCAAAACACCCATTTTCCAAATACTATTTTAAAAATTAACCAATGATTATATGGTTTAGAACAATATCTTACATCTCGATTTGGTTGGATACTAAATTTTAGGATTTCAAAAGTTTTTTTAAAAGGAATTGATGATCCTACTTATATCATAATGAGAATTAAAAAATATGTGTCAGTGTTAGAAATCTAGGTTGATGATTTTTTTTTGGATCATCAAATATTATTTATGTACTGATTGTAATAAATATATACAAAATTAAATTGAAATTAGTTTAATATGTGACAAAAAATTCATTCATGGATTTCATATTTTTCAAAACAAATAAATATTTTTAAATTAAATTTAAATATACAATATATCATCTAAAACAATTTAACATGGATAAAACTGTGAGTAATGTCACTCCTATGAGTAACACCTATAAATTGGATCTTGATGAAGCTATAAAACTAGTTGATCAAACTAGTTATAGATATATGATTGGAATTCATATCTACATGACTCGTAGCCAAACAAATAGTATGTTTACTGTGTTTATGTGTCATCATATTCAAGAAACCCAATAGGGTTACACTCAGTTTATGTTAAAATAATTTTAAAATACAACATGAATAATAACATTATAGGATTGTTTTATCAAAGAGGATAAATGTTTTATTTAGTAAGTTATTCTAATGCTTATTTATTTGGAATCATGATTGAATAAGGACATCTGGAACATGTCACTTTTTTTGAAAGTCTCTTGTTTCATGGTGTAGTAGAAAGAAAAAATTTGTTGCGTTGTCTACATATGAAGCATAATACATAGTACTATGTAGTTTTTGATCTCAAAATTTGTAGATGAAACACAGTTTTTTAAACTATGGATATCAATTCAAATATTCCCCTATAAACTGTGATAGTATAAGTGCTATAATTTTTTTTACAAATTCTATTTCACACTCTAGTACAAAAAATATTAATATAAGACATCAATTCTGGAGATACCAATTTCCAAAATTGGATACCACTATTGAAATTATCATTGAAAATTGGTTAGGTAAAACATTCACATAGTATTTTAATTATGAGAGAATGATCTACATCAAACCATAGATTGGAAAGTCAACTTTTTTTTTATTATTTATATGTGACATACCATTGTGAAGAAATGTCATTGGTTTTTCATATTGTTTGTTTTCATACAATTGGATTATCATACCGTTGGATTTCCAAACCACTATTTTTTCATGTTCTTCACTTTCAATCCATTTAAATTTCATACCATTACTATTTCACGGATTCTCATTTCATGAAATCCCCAATAGTTTTGTTTCCTGATATCTTGATATGCCAAATTATTTCACATGTTATATTATTTCCTAAATACTAATATGTGTTCCTTCTAAAATTTGGATTTTGATTTCAGGTATTAATTTTTTTAGAATACTCAATATCTGAAATTAATTTAAAATATAATTATAACTATTCCCAATATAACTTAAGCACCAAATGATAATTTCATAAACATCTTCATCCTAGTTGAACCATTTAAACTCGGTCATTTCAAATCATCACATACCCTCAAACATGCATCTCTAATCTATTTAAATACTGAGAATGAATATTTATTTTGATCATTCTCATTATAAATATAAATCATCTATGAAGTATTTGAAAGATTCAACTAAACCATCTTCAGTTCCTCTAGTTTCTCCTATTATCAACATGCTAGCCAATAATGTTTTTGTACCATAAAAGGAAGTTTGATCAATGTGGATGTTTCCTAGTAAGTCTCTGGTACTCAAAGTAATCATGGATCATGTTTGGTTAGAGATGTTTTCCTTAAATTAACAATCTTTCTACCCTATGTTGGTCTATGAGTTTTATCATCATGTAGAGTTTTTGTATGAAAAACAAGGTGATGATTGGATCGAATGTTATTTTAATGTACATGTTTATTTTTTTCATCAATTAAATGGGGAAATGCTTAGGTGTTCCACATGTTGGAAATTATGGTGTCTTCCCAGGAAGTATTCTAGAAGTCTGTGACTTGTTTATGTATGAGGATTCTCTTGCTATACTGATTGGAGATAGAACTACTAGAAGGTATGTTTCCTATGAGATAAATGGAGAATGTAGGACACTTTTTTGGTTTGAGCATCACATGAGACTCCTAAGAAAGGGAGATTTCCCAACCATAAGATATCAAGATGTGTATATTATACCACTGATGAAATATGATCACATGATCAATCACTCTAGATATACCATGGTATATATGTGTCATATGAACAATCCATTCTCAAGATATAATTATTTGATCTTCCTAAATTTGATTTCTACCATATTCAAGGCTTTGTGCCTTTTAGCTGAAGATAAGTGTATAATATAGACTATGATGGTTTCTATCTTACATGTTCTACTTGATCAAGGATGATGATTAGCTGAAAACCTAGGAAGAAACAGTTGGATGATAATTTTAAGATGTTTTATATTGAGTATAATCTGGTTGATCACGAAACTATACTAAAGGATAATGATGATATAGTCTTGGAGGCTGATGAAGTGGTATAATACTCTCCTGAGGATAAGGATGGTGTTGTTGCTGATGAATAGGAAATGGGACCATCGATTTATATATAAAGAGGTAATAACATGTCTTTCAATTCTTATCCCATTACTTTTAGAGCACCAGGTCCACCTATGATATTTCCAAAATGGTAAAAGGTAGTAAAATGTGGATAATAATAGACTAAGGTCTCTATAGAAGAAAATTATAAATGATCCCAATCCACTAAAGATGATGATGGTGATTTGGAGGAGGATGAAAATGATGATGAAGAATAGAATGGAAGTGAAGTTGGTAATGATGGAAACTCTGAAAAAATGGTTATAGTTGCTAAATCAAGTGAAATGAACTAGAGATTCCTCTAGAGATTCATGATTCGTATTTTTAGGGGGGAAATCCCTATCTGTAAAAATATTTCATGATGCTCAAGTTATTGATGACATTGACACCAACACATTAAAAAATGGTCTGGTAATATCTCATTGTTCAATGTCTAAGAAAATGGTAGTTATATCTGATGTATAATATCATGTAGATGAAAAAGAGGAAAGGGTGGTTCTTGATGAACAATTTCGGAATGAATAGTTACTTGATATAAATGTTCTTAATCCTCATATGATTGAGAATGTTGAATTTAAATCCACTTAAATTTTTTGAAAAAATGATTTTTAGAAGCTAGATGTGTTTACTGTTCGTAAACAATTAGAAGATTAGTATTCTAGTGATGTTTCATAGAGCTCAAGTTAGAATCATTAAAAGATGTAACTAAATCCATTTTATAGTTTATTGCTGGATAGAGTTTAGCTGGTCTAAAAAATCATATAGTGTTAGTTTTTCTTGTTGATTTGGTAGCTCCTACCACTTTTCCAGTTGTTTCTATGGCTTATGGGAGATGGGATGATCGCATGTTTAATGAGTGGGTATAATTCAGTGGAAGTCCACTAAAAGAAGATGTACATAAGGTTTAAATTAATTAAGATCCTACAGTATCCATTATAGCTCACGTATATTTTTTTGGGATTTTGGAAAATTTCACTTATGTTAGAAATGTTTCTATAAAACATATTTTTGTTTCAATTAATATAGTCACTAAAAGTGACTTGGATTCATTTTTTGAGATGTTGATGTATGATTTTTCATGGAATTTATAGAATCAACAACCTCATGGTAATTTTATTTTTGGGAATAATTCATGATACATATTTGGGTAGGTTCTTCAACACATCCAACCTCATATGGGCTCTCACATTTATGTAGTATAAATTGAGAATAAGTAGACAAGTGGTGAAATATAATCTCAATATTCATTTATTGAAAGGATGAGATATGATTTTAGTGCTTCTCTAAATGGAATCCTAAGAAAACGTTATGTTACTTATTTTAATACATTTATTGTTGTTATTACTACTCCTCAATAATTGGATGATGATCAGTTAAGGGAAGATATCAGAGATGAGAAATGAGCTTCATCAACTAGTGCTTCAGGATGTGTGAAATATCATATCAAAGTTATCATGAGTGGATTTCAGTTAAATTATAATCATATTCATATGCTGATTAATAATGATTCTAATTACCTTAAATATTACCTGGAGAATATAACTATGTCTATAAAGTTCTATATCTCATATTAATACCAAGGAAGAAAATGATTCATATTTAATAATGTATTTTAAAATCAATAGGATGAATCATGTGACTCATGATTTCAATGAACATGTTAGATAGCTCAAATATATGGCTTCAGTGTTGTAACATTTTATGGTAGAGACAGAAAATTTATTTAGTGAAATAAAATGGTCTATCTAAATCTTAATGTATTTCATTAAATTCTTTAATCTCTTTCATCATGTTCATGGCCAATAAGTTTTTGATGCGAATGTTATTCCAATTAATCCTCAGTTGTCCCTTGGACCAGGAGTTATTCAAGATATTTTATTATATTTCCTACCGAATTCCATAATTTTCCAATTTTTGATGAACAATCATCGAGAAAACATAAGCCGGTTTTTATTGTGGAAGATCACCCTTGGATTGCAGGTGGATGTTCTATTTCATTTCCTTGCATTATACCAAGATATACTCTTACTACATCAGATAAAGAGATAATGTTATCCAAGGCTAAAGGAAAATAACCAATGGACCCCACATACAAATCCTAAACCCTATTTTTTTTAAACATATATAGTTTTTCATTGATGGGACGTGAAATATAATAACTTTCTGGTAATCATTTTGAATGACGATGATATTTATTATTCTAATTTTTTATTCATGTTTATATAATGTTTTTCAATATCATTTTTATAATCTCAAAAGAGGATAATTCATTTGGAATTTTATATAACATTATGGAATTTTTTATTATTGTATTTTTTTCGGTGTCCTCATTGATACTATCTATAATTAATTTTTATAATTCATGATACTTACATTTGATACTTACCCTTTTCTTATTTATTATATGATACTATCATCCCTTACTGGGAATTATTTTTTCAGATTTATACTCCCCATGTTATATGGTTTAATGTTTTTTAATAAATTTATGCCATGATTTATGATGGTAAAAAAGTGTTCTATTCTTGAAATCCTTGTTTTAATGATCAAAATATCATTATTATCTTGTTATTAATGAGTTTCATGTTTCTCTACATGTAATATGTATTTTGAGGCATGTGAATTTTTTTTAAGGATTAGACACATTTGAAATTTGCATCGTTAGCTCGATGTATTGTTGTCCATTAAACACTACCAATATATAAAATCTCACTAAGATTGAGATTCATTTAAGATATCCCAACACCATATTTTCATATCATTGAAATAAAATTTTTTACAATGTCTATCATACCACTTGTTGAAATACAATTATGATATCAAGTTTCATTAATGATAATTCTATTAGTATGAGATACCTCCAGATGAATCATCAACAATATCATACCAAAAACACATAATCTAGGCTATGTAAAAGTAATTCCTAGACAATATAAAGATAGTTTAGATGACTCTAGCATAGATAAAATTTGTCTACGTCCAAGACACCACCAGGACATCATACAACTAGAGGGTCACACCACCATAGTGTGAAACCGCTAGACCGTATGACAACTCCACCCTGAGACACATCCAATACTATTGTAAACATATCCTTATATTTTAATTTATACTAAAATATATTTTTATTGAAGTCAACGCCATTTATTATTTTAATGATTGTCTCTTAAATGATGGATAGAAATAATTGAAATAGTGTCAAAATGGTTAGTATAACGAAGCATCTAATTTAGATAATTAACTTGTTATCAATGATAAAAGTGCAATATAGTCTCCATTAAGGGGATTTGGAAACGAAATACAAAGAGATGAAATTGTAGATGAAGTGGAATACTAGAAAGCTTAATTCTTGTGATAACTAATTACACATAGAGCTAAACCTAGTTTAAAACAACATTGACTCTTCAGTTATGAACATGACATTGAATCCGGAATTCAAAATTGATAATATACCACTTTATCTCTCATCAATCACTTTTATGAATTTAATATTGATTATATACCCTGTTATCTCTCATCAATACTTTTTATTACAAATATTACTTACATTAATATTAATTTAAAATTTATTATATACCCATTTATTTCTCATAAATCCTTTTTATGAATTTTTATGTAACATCATTATGTTTCCAAACATTCATAATGATTTTTCATGCCAAAATAATCATGTAGTGAACAAAAAACCCATTTATCTATTAAAGGTGTTATAATTTATGATCATTGACATATTTATTGGAAAAATAAATGTATTTATTCCGTGTTCCTAGATCATGTAATAAGTTTTGATGATGAATAAATCCATGTTGTATGATTTATTTGGAACACCTACGCAAGAGAATGAAATGAATTTGATAGGTGCAACCAAATAGTGATCCAATGAATTGTATTATGATTATTATAATGATTAATCTTTTTGGGATATGGATTGAAACTAATTCCATTATGGATATTTTTCCACCATGATTTCATGGAATGATTAACATTAACCAATGTTTATGATTTATTGTTCAAAGTTGTTAACACTCTTCCCATATTATGATTATCATGTTATATCATGGATTATAATTCATGTACCATTTATTACACATTTATATACATATTATATGATACATATCACATATTACAGGTTTATTGCCTTACTGGATTTTATAGATCAACCATTTCTTATGTATGTAAATAGGTTATCCCATGCAGTTTAGAGTTTGAAAGATTATTTTGAGCATGTTAATGATGTTTTTAATAATGAGGTTTTATTCACTATTTTATGTTGTAATGTAATAAAACTTATTCCTAAAGAAACTAAACATCTCAATCATTTAGGATGTACTAAATTTAATTGTATATATTAAATTATGTTTTAATTTGATTCAATGGGAAGTGTTTTTATTGTTGTTATCATAGGTAATGTTTAGTAATGTTTTGGATTTGGATTATAAAAATCAAGAGAAAGACATATGTATATGAATAATTATAAGAAGGAATCCTTGAATTTTGGTTAGTATAGAGTTATTGGCTTATCAGGAAAATAAATCCATGTTTGGATACTATATGTTGATGTGGTTCTACCAAATATTTAACTTGGAGTAACAAATTTATGAAGGCATTCCTATTCTAACTAAATGATACGAGGTACAAGACAATATTCCATACTATGGATCTAGATTGACACTCCTAGGGTATATGAGTTGGTATGTTCATAAGCTCGATACAAACCATTATTAAGAAAAAAAATGACCATAATAATTTCTATTAAGAAATAGATCATGGAAAATATAGATTGAATTCTAGAGATTCATAAGTTAGGAATATAAAATATAATTTATAATATACCCATTTAATGTCATAAGATTCCCATTTTTCTGTTAAATATTTTAGAAATACTCATCAATAATTTTTCATTTATTCTAACTAATGGCTAGAAATATGAGGAATCAGGTAAACTAGTTATGTGATGGGAATTATGATGACTAACCCAATGAGGTCCCTATCTCGATGGGAGTAGGAATTTTATGATGATAATATATCAACTGACTCCGGTTCTTAATAGAAACCTAGATCAGGTAGAGTTCCCAAACACCCTAAGAGGGAATAATATGTAATCAAGAGTTTCATGTGAAAATGGTCTCCAATATTCAATGTATTATTTGATCCCATAATCCTAGAATAACTGAACAAATCAATTGAGAATATCTTCTCCATCCATCAATTTTATGAGATAGAGAAGGCTCGATTTGATATTTAGCCTATGGAGTGTGAGGATAATCATTGGTGGTACTTGATCATTAAAAAGACAGATGAGGAAGTGAAAAAGTGATATTGTGGATGTAATTCTAGAGAGTTTTCATTGATAAATAATTTCCTCACACTCTCTAGAATTAAATAGAATTTTATTTCCATTCCCTCAAGGAAAAAGGCAATGAATCTATAGGGACATATGAGAAACAAATCACAATAATTTCATGATGCACCTCTGGAATTGATGTTTCTCCTGAATTAATGGTTAACAACTTCTATGGGGGGTTAAAATATATTTTTCCATGCAAACCTAGAGATCTGTGATGTTGATCGATATGAGTAAATTGTATGATATTCCCTCAGTTCCAGAATAGAGATCATTAAATCTCAAGGGTATCACATGGACAAGAATAAAAAATAAATATTTAATTCTAGTGGGATGATGGAGAAATCAAATGGTTTTATGAAATTTAAATGTCCCTATTGTCAATGGTGTGGGAAAGAGAAATGAATAAATTTTCAAAGGGGAAAAAATAAATTATTCTAGTGTGGGAAAGATGGACACATTTCTTTCAATTACTGATAAGAGAAATACAGTAATGAAACAAATGAGAAGAATCCACCATTAAATCTTACAATAATTCTTCATTACATCAACTACAAGGTACTGGGGTACACTGAAAAATTATTCACCATGCTAAGAGTTTTCAGAGACAACTCTCATTCATGAAGGCAGTATGGGTGATATTTTTTCATCACAATAGTAGAGATGAATCCCAAAAATGACATGTTGATCAGTTCACTTTTTATTCATTTAATAATATTATAAATACATTTTAGTTTTGGTTCCAGGCATTCCTTTATGTTGTCAATGTTTAATATAACTATTCAAACACCACCCCATTGAAAGGAAGTACATTCTTTCAACAAATAAAAAATGGGGCAATTATTGAAACCTATGTATATAACTCCTTCCCTATGAATGATTATGGGTTGACCATTCCAACCAATATTTCAATCATCCCTCTGGTTGAATTTATCACCTTTCTAGGAATGGATTAGTTTCCCCTCTATAGATAAATCATAAATTAAATTGATAATGAAATCAATTTCTGTATTGTGAATCAACACTTCATTCAGTACAAGTGAATGGTAGTGGATGAATGTTCTTTAGAACCATAATCTCATGAATGGATATTATTTTCCTAAGAGAAAGTGTGTATATCTCAAATGATTCTATCAAAATAAAGAACAATACTCAAAGAAATAGTTTTTCTAAGGGAATACACTATTGTTTTTCCTTAGTAATTGACTGGGCATCCTCTTAGGTGACATGTTCAAATTCAATCTACCTTATATCTATGGTGTTTTCATTATCCATGATTTTAAATAGAATGGATTTTGTGGAACATGAATATCTAAAGAATAAAATACATGAGAATATAGATAAATGGTTTATATGACCATGTGATTAACCCTGGGGACAACCAGTCCTCTATATCATGAAGAAGTATGGGTCGACGCATATTTACAATGATTATCGTGAGCCCAAAAGGATCATGATAAAGATCAAGTACCATCTTCCTCAGATTGATTACTTGTTTTATAATTTATGTGGAGCAAAAAACAGACCCAAGGTAGATCTTTGTTCGATATATTATCAATTATGGGTGAAGAAGGATGATATCCCAAGACCACTTTGTGTACAAGCAATGGGAACTATGAGTTCATACTGATTCCATTCAGAGTAACCAATTCTCTATAAATCATTAAAACCTTGATAAATAAATTATTTAGGGATTACATTAAAAAAATTAGTATTTATAGATGATTTTTTAATATACTAAAAAATATATGAGAATCATGAAGAGCATCTGATCCCTATTATAACAACCTTATGAAATGAGAATCATTATGGAAAGTACATGAAATTATGAGTTATTAATGAAATAAATATCTTGGGGAATATCATGACCAAAAATGGGATATATAGAATCTTAAAATATATATGAAATTAATGTATTATTAGGGAAATCATATATGATAGATATCTATAGCATCCTTTGGTTATCTAGGTATTATAGCTGAATTGTGAGAAATTTCTCGTGATTTTCAAACCCTCATACTAAGCTTACTCGGAATAGAATAATCTTTTACTGAAAAAATGAATGTGAAAAAATATTCAATGTGTTAAAATGAAGGATTGTCACTATAGCTATGATCAGACTAACCACAATTGGATAACTCTTCATAGTATTCAACGAAGAATTATATAAGGGATTGGGTTGTGTGTTAATGTAGAATGAAAAATTCAAACCCAATGATTTAATGTAGTAGAATGATAATGGAAATAACTATCCTATGCATGTTCTAGAGTTTTCAACAATGACTTTTGCATTGAAAAAATGATGGGATTATCTCAATGGGGAGAATTGTGATATATATATGGACAACCAAAGCCTCAAGTATATATCAAAAAAATATCTGAATTTTCACCAATGAGGTTATATAGATCTGATACGGGAGTATGAATTCTTAGTCCACAAACATCTTTGTAATGAGAATAATGTGGTGGATACTCTATGTATAATAAATTTTTCATTTTTATCAACGAAGATAATTTTGAAGGATCAAATATTATTAGCCTGGAAAGAGATATTAATGGGAATCATAATGGAAGGAACATCATCAATAATTTTACATGTTATTTCTCAACTATCTCTTTTGGTACAATTAAGCGATTCTCGATGAAATTATATGATGTTCAGATGAATTTGGATGTAAAGACCTGTATTTTACATCTATTTTTTTATTAATTAAATTGGAATTTTATGAGTCCGTGAAAATTAAATATTCATAATTATGAGGCCTGGAGTTCCAGGAATGAATTTATGAACTTTAATTTGGGAACGTTCAGTAAACGTGCAAGCGGGTTTTTCTAACATTTTAACCAGTGTTCAGAATTGAAATGTGAGGGCACCGTTGAACTAACAACACCAGTATTCACTTAAGGAGACCTTCACCTCGACTGTAGTAGGTCGAGGGTGGATTTTATCTTTTCACATATTCGTGAAAAATAAAATAAAAATAAAATTGTGTAGCTTTTATTATTTTTTTTATTCCATGTGGATGTTAAGAAGTGGGGACCACCAAATGTAAACCTCTGATGAGATGTTATGATGGTGGGGACCACCCGAACTAATGTCCCATGAGAGGTTATGGTAGTGGGGACCACCCGAGGTATAAACCCCATTGAACTCCCCTTAAATGGGTAACCCTCAAACATTATATTAATTATGGGAGAGCCTCTACAACTCATCCAACATTTATTATGACAAAATAATTTAATTAAATTTGGCTATTTTGAATTTTTTCCAACAAACTAAATAATAGATATTATAATCTATTATCTTGGGCTTTTTTCATTTTGGTGGAATTGGAGAAAAGGATTGGAAAAAGAGAGAGTGTTGGAGGGAATGGGAGAAAGCTCTCCAATGAAGAACGCCAGTGAAGAACAACGACCTTGACTATGAAATTCTTCCTTGTGAAATCATCCAACATGGGATGTCTTTAATCAATGATTGTCTTCCCCTCCACAATGATGTCGTCTTCTCCCTCGCGATCTTTGTTGATGAATCGAATGAGGTAGGGGTTTTGTTACCATGTTCTTCCCTTCTATGTTTCTTTTGTGGGAATATGATTAGTGATTGAAGAAGGTTCTGGGGATTAACGTTCTTAAATATATTCCATAGAAATTATTTTTCTTGTTGAGCCACTTTCTACCGCTCTGACGTGGAGGGTGTATTCCAAACAAACAAGGCCCGACCCCTCTGTCGTTCTTCTTGAATGGTGTATCCTTTAGGATTGAAGAAGGTGACTTTAGTGACGACAAACAGTGCTGGTGGTCGGCATTGGTGGAACTCAAGAACAACCAATAAAGGCATGGCTCCCTGGCACCCTGTGGCCTCTGTTCCCTATGCCGCTTCGCCACTCTACATCATCCTCAACCTAGGTGACCCGAGTCGTCGCCGCCTTCTAAGATTCCACCGCTGGGTTGTGCCTCGGTCGTCGTCCGAGCCATCGCCACCGTCTAGGCCGAGCCACCACAACTGTCCAAGCTGAGCTTCCACCATTGTCCGAGCTAAGAAACCGTCGAGCCACTGCCTCCGGGCTGAGCCGACGTCCGAGCTGTCGCTACAGTCCAAGCCTAGCCGCCACCGCCCTTCTAGCCGAACTGCCCCAGAAGAGCCCCCCCACAGCCTCGCGCCCTCGCGGCACACTCTACAGCCTAGCGGCCACCCACAAATATTTTTGGCCCCTAGTGGCCTACTGGGATGGACCCATAATGCCGAGCCAAACCCAATAGGATGTTCTGGTTCAATTTGATCTGGTCGGACCGGACCTGGGCCCACTACGACCCATTTACATTATTTTGACCATATCATTGGCACCAAACGTCCATTTGACGAACTGTCAGTGCCACTGAAAATCTTTGATTGAGATGGTACCTTTGAGTATACTTCATTGGAGATTTGGGTTATGATGGGGTGTGGTCAGTTGGGTCAAGCACAAATCCAACCAGGCCCTCAAGACTAAAAGGCTAATAACTCCCAGACAAGGATACAGATTGACGCGCCATCTATTGCTTTGATACCCCTATGACGTGGTAGTCCTTTGAGAACATATTCATGGGAAATCGTGGTAGTTAGAGAATCTACTAGTGTCTTGAAGAGAAGACCCTCCCCGTGATGAGCATGAAAATTACTGAAACTAAATAGCTGGCTGTGATGAGATGAGTGCCCCTAGCTATCATATGTGGGTCTGATCGTAGTGATTTTCTGTGGGTAAACTCTTAGAAAGTCTGTTTGGGTCAGCTCCAAGCGATTATGTGTGGGTTATCTCCTAGAGATCCTTTTTGGGTCAGCTCGAGTGATCCTGTGTGGGTCGGCTCCTAGAGATCCTATGGGGGTCAGCTCCTAGTGACCCTATACGGGTCAGCAGCAGGGATCCTATGTGGGTTAGCTCCTAGAGATCCTATGTGAGACATTTCCTACTGATCCTGTGTGGGTCTACTCCTAGAGACCCTATGTGGGTCAGCTCCAACGATCCTCTGTGGGTCATCTCCTAGAGGTTATGTACAGGTTAACTGCAGAGTCTCTTAACAGAGTAGGATTATTTTATAGTTACCTCTAATCATCTCTATTAATATACCAAAAGATATACCTGGTGTGATCTGAGTCATTACCTATGTGTTTACTTATGATTGAGATGGATTAATTGAAAACTCAGGTATATGTGTGGGCATATACCTAAGAAGGGTTATACATTGATTTCATAATTTTTGGTTTATCCTAGGTGGATGTTGTGATACCTTGAGGGTCCCGGGGTCCCTATTGAGTATCATTATACTCACCCCTGAATGGGATATGCCGACACCTTGTTGTGTTGGATGCAGACGAAGGACAACACTAACTGGCGATAAGGGTACCAGGACTGGACAGTTCTTAGAGGAGGACCATACGGCGTGTTAGTTCAATGAGGAGATGCATGTATGTGGAGTGTTGAGGAGGTGATATGTACCTATGTTTCAAGTAGGAATTGAGGTGGGCTATCTAAGAGCTGCTTTTCACCTATCTGCCATCTTGTACATTCCAGTTTTCCTTATACTTTCCAGTTGGCCTTGTATTCTGGCCCATTTTTCTAACTATACTCACTCTGTTTACAATTTAGTTTACTTGAGTTCATATCTTGCTATGTGATTGGTTGTGTGTTTATATGTTATAAAGTCAATGCCTTCCTTGTTCTAGGGAATTATGCCTTTGGTGGTAGTCGCCAGCCCGTGGACTAAGGAAGGCGGGTTTGGGGTAGTCACAACACGGGTCCCGAGGGAAAGTTCGTGACAAATAGGTATCAGAGGAGTCGGTTCTACTGTAGAACATATGACTCTGATCTTTTTTTTAATAGAAATAGTGTTATGTTTAGTAGGAGTGGTTATTAGTTTAGGGAATCTAGGGTTGGTGCGGTGGCCGACGTATCCATACACCGAGTGATGAGGCCTTGGTGCAGGGCCCTTTTTTAGAAGAGGCTCCAGTGGAGGCCCCATCAGTATAATTTCCGGTTGAGCCACCGATTCCACCAGCCCTAGCAGCAGACGGTGCATGACACTTGAGCGCGTTGCACATGTTCCAGTGCCAAAGGCCACCCAGAATCAGGGGAGATACTGACACATAGGTTGTTGAGTATTTTTTGGATGTTTTACTGAGAGTCTTCTGACACGTTGGGAAACCAGCCAATATCATGGTGATCCTTTCCACCAACCTTCTATAGGAAGTAGCGGGCAGATGGTGGAGCTTGATGCTCCATGTTAACGACGGGGTGACACTTCTCTAGGAAGACTTCAAGAAGCTATTTATTGCAGAGTTTTTTCCATCAACTCTTCATGTAGTGCGCATATAGGAGTTTCTTCATCTGTAGTAGGGCAGCAGGATTGTAGCTCAGTAATCATCGAGGTTAACTTACCTCTCACGCTACTCTACTGATATGGGTTTGGACCCTTTCTTCTGGGCCTGAACCTTCGACTGGGGACTCAGGAGGGAGATCATGGCTTCGATGATCTCACTCAACATCCCGACATAGGTAGGGGTGTTAGACAGAGCCCTATTAGTGGAGTGTTTCATTATTGAGCAGTCAGAAGCAGTGAGATCCACCACCAGCCATCACGTAGTAGAGTTATCTACAGCTGTAAGCAGACATATGTTGTACAGGTCCAAGAGGACCAGACCTATAGGTGGATGACCACATGACTTAGGATCAGTTGGTCTGGGTACCCGAGGCGGAGATAGTCATGTAAGGAGCAGGTATTCTTACACATGCGGCGGGTTGGGTCACATGGCTTGTGACTGTCCAACCCACCGTACGGATGATCAAAAGATGGTTAAAGCACCGCCCAGGAAGAGACAAAGGTTCGTCCGAGGAGGTCCATAGGGAGAAGGCAGACGTGGCCAAGGAGATGATCATGAATTTGGTGGTGGTTGATGATTCGATATGTTACCTCCACCACCACCAGGAGGTCCACCCCGACCACAGGGAGCAGGTGGACTGGGGAGAGATCAGCTCCAGACAGCTAAGGCCTAAGATCACAGTGCTATGGATATGATATGAGGTACGATATCTGTCTACTCCACCTTAGCTGTAGTACTTATAGACACAGGTTCGAGTCATTCTTTTATTTCCACTGCCCTCATTAAGAGATAAAATATTCCAATGAAGGCGTTGGACCGATCCTTACTGATAGAGACTCCTACAAGAGCTGATTTGATGATTACTCACTGGTGATAGTAGTGTGAGCTTACTCTAGGAGGCGAGAGATTTGGCTGGGATCTCCTAGTAGCAGCGTTAAGGCCTTATGACATCATCTTGGGAATGGACTGGTTATCTACATTCCATTCTCAGAAAGACAATATTAGGTGAAATGTATGTTGGGTCCCCACAGAAGGGACCGGGTTTACCATCACCAGTGATAAGGGAGACTTTGCTGTGCAGGATGGACTTACCTAGAAGAGTGTTCTGCCGATTACACATCAGTTGGCTAGGCTTACCCACAAAGTGGTCGATATGTAGAGTCTGGATTATCCTTAGTGGTGGATGTGTGCGCTGATTTTTACCGGATGATGTCTTGGGTCTACCTCCTCGCAGAGATGTGCACTTTTACATTGACTTTTACTTTGAGACGACACTGATATCAACACCAACATATCGTATGGCTCCCAAGGAGCATCGTGAGATGTGGGTACAACTAGAGGACTTGAATGGGAGGGGATTTATTCGGCCTAGATTTTCTACTTGGGAGGACCAATTCTGTTCGCTAGGAAGGAAGATGTGAGCATGAGGCTTTGTGTTGCCTATCGGCGCCTGAACCAAGTGATCGTGAAGAATAAGAACCCAATTCCAAGGATTGGAAACCTCTTTGATCAGATAAAGGGAGCACGGTGGTACTCAAAGATAGACCTTAGATCTGGCTATCACCTGCTCAGAGTACAAGACAAGGATGTGAAAAATATGGCATTCAGATTTCGGTATGTCCATTATGAGTTATTGGTTATGTCATTAGGTGTAAGCAATTCTCTAGCAGTGTTCATGAGACTCATGAACATGATCTTTCAGCCATACCTTGTTCAAATTGTAGTAGTCTTAATCGATGAAATTTTGATCTACTCGCTTACTGAGGAGAACCATGCCTGTCATTTGTAGGTAGTATTGAACACACTGTGAGAGCCCCAGATTTATGGTAATCTCTCGAAGTTCCAGTTCTGGATCTGAGACGATCACTCTCTAGAAAATGTCATATTAGATGCTAGAGTTGCAGTGGATCCAGCAAAGATTATGGCAGTACTTTCTTGGGATCCACTAAGGAGTGTGAAGAAGATTCAGAGTTTCCTGGGATTGGCTAGATACTACCAGTGGTTTGTGCCAGACTTCTCTAGAGCTGCAACACCACTATCAGCATTGAGGAAGAAAGAGAAACCAATTGTTTTGTCGCAGAAATGCCATCAAATTTTTCAAGAGCTGAGGCAGAGGCTGACTACTGCCCCCATCTTGAGGCTTCCAGAGGAGGGTGTTTGGTTCGTAGTCTACTTTGATGCATCATGGACCAGACTAAAATGTTTCTTGATGTAGGAGCGATCAGTGATCACATATGGATCTCGGCAGTTGAGACAGCATGATCAAAACCATGATACCCATGACTTGGAGTTAGCAGCATTGGTATTTTCGTTGAAGATATAGAGACAATATCTGATTGGTGTACGTTTTACAATGTACTATGATCCCAAGAGTCTCATGTATATCTTCTCTCAAAAGTACCTGAATCTGAGACAATGATGTTTGCTTGAGTTCCTCTAAGATGATGACTTAGAGATAGTCTATACTCCTAGGAAGGGGAATGTTGTAGTAGATGAACTCAACAGGAGGTCTGGTATATAGCTTCTAGGATAGGCGACAGATCAGTTAGCCGATTTGCAGATATTCTTTGTGGAACATGATGGAGCAGATTTCTTTCAGTCTCTTACAGTCACTCCCCTATATCATAAGTGAGTTAGGGAGGCACAACATGGGGACACTGACTATGAGTCATGACGTTCTCAGATATCCACATGACAGGAACCTGATAGATTTTTTGAAGGCAGGTAGAGCGTCATCATCTTCAGAGGATTTACCATGGTACCAGTGTATCTTTAGAAGGAAGTGTTGAGGGAGTTCCACACATCCCCTCTAGCGATACATCCATGAGTGGTGAATAAGTACCAGGATCTCTGACGGCAGCACTGGTGGCCGTGAAAGAAGAAAGAAGATGCAAATTTTTTCTCTCTTTCTTCACTTGTCAGCAAGGGAAGGTACCGATAGGCTTGTTTCAACCATTGGTGGTCCCAAAGTAGAAGTGGGATGGGATATCCATGGACTTCGTGACAAGAATTCCATGTACATATAGGGGTCATGACTCTATCTGGGTGATCGTCGACTGACTCACCAAGTCGTCCCACATCCTACCGATCAGAGAGAAGGGTGTAGTAGAGAGCTTGGGACGCCTCTATGAATAGGATATTGTATGGATACATGTATTACCCTATACAATTTTCTCTGATCATGATGCACATTTTACTTCTAGGCTATGGAAGGGGTTGCAGGAGGCTTTCGAGACGCATCTTCGTTTGAGCACCGCCTTCCATCCTTAGATGGATGGTCAGACTGAGCGGACCATTCAGACCCTCGAGGACATGTTGCATGCTTCTGTCCTCGACTCAGTTGTAGCTAGGATGATCACTTGACTTTGGTGGTGTTTGCATACAACAAAATTTATCACTCCACCATTGGGATGGAACCTTTTGAGGCGTTGTAAGGGTGACCATGCAGATAACCATTGAGTTGGACGGACCCAGGGGAGTCAGCACTAGTGGTAACAGAGATGGTATGAGCTATCATAGAGAAGGTGCAGATCTTGCAAGAGTGGATGAACACTTCATAGAGTAGGAAGATGTCGTATGCCAATAGGATATGGAGACCTCTGGAGTTCGAGGATAACGACCATGTCTTTCTATGGGTCTCACCCCGATGAGGTTTATGGAGATTTGGAAGGGGAGTCTAGTTATCTCTGAGATTCGTTGGACCCTTCCAGGTCCTTAGTAGAGTTGGTGAGTTGGCTTACCACTTAGCTTTTCCACCTCAGTTGCATCGGTTGCACGATGTCTTCCACGTAACCTAGCTGGGGAGATACGAGCAGGACCCTTCCCACGTCATCGACTATGATGAGATGGACGTCAACGATGTGGAAAATTTTATAGAGGTTCCCGTAGAAATTGAGGATTGATAGGAGCGGTTCCTTCTTGGACAGTCGATGCCACAGGTGTGCATTCGCTTGCAGCATGGGAACCTCTAGGAGAACACATGAGAGAATGAGGTTCAGATGCTGGCTTAGTACCCCCACTTTTACACTTAGTTTGAGTTGTGGATTACAGGGACGTAAATCGTTAAGGTGGGGAGATTGTAAAGACATGGATTTTCCATGTAATTTTTTTTAAAATAAATGGGAATTTTATAAGTACGCGAAAAATTACGGTTCATAATTCTGAGCCATGGAGTTCACAGAATGAATTTCATAACATTATTTCAGGTATGTTCAGTAGACGTGCGAGTGGGTTTTTCTAACTTTTGAACCAGTGCTCAGAATTGAAATTTGAGGGCATCGTTGAACTCACGGTGCTGTTATTCGCTTAAGGAGACCCTCGCCTCGACCGAAGCAGGTCGAGGGTGGAAGTTATCTTTTCACAAATTCATGAAATAATAAAATAAAAATAAAATTGTGTAGCATTTATTTTTATTTTTATTTCATGTGGATGTTGAGAATTGGGGACCACCAGACCTAAACCTCCCATGTCAGGTTATGATTGTGTGGACTAGCCGAACTAACCTCCCATGAGAGGTTATAGTAGTGGGGACCACCTGAGGTATAAACCCCCTTGAACACCCCTTTAATGGGAAACCCTCAAACTTCTTATTAAATGTGGGAGAGCCTCTACAACTCCTCCGACATTTATTATTCCAACTCAATTTAATTAAAGTAGGATATTTTAAATTTTTTAAAACAATCTTAATAATAGATATAATAATTTATGATCTTAGGATACCTTTTTATTTTGGTGGAATTTGAGAAATTGCTTGGAAAAAGAGAGAGTGATGGAGAACTTGTGAGAAAGCTCCCCAATGAAGGACGCCAGTGAAGAACGCCAACCTCATCTTCAACATTCTTCCTCGGGACATACTCCAACATAAGACGTCTTCAATAGAAAAATGTCTTCCCCTCCCCATTGACGTCGTCTTCTCCCTTGTGATCTCTATTGACAAATCAAAGGATGTAGGGGTTTTTTCCCATGTTCTTCCCTTCTATGTTTCTTTTATGGGAATAGGATTTGTGATTAACGAAGGTTGTGGGGATTGAAGTTGTCAAATATATTCCACACACGTTCTTGTTCTTTTTGAATCATTTTCTACTACTCTAACGCTGAGTGTGTGGGCCAAACAAACATGTCCCGACCCCTCCACAGTTCATCATGAATGGTATATCCTTCGCGATAGAAAAATGCGAATTTGGGGACGACGACCGGTGCCAGAGGTTGGAACCAGTGGATCTTGAGAACCTATAATGAAAACACAATGCCCCACTACCCTCGCGGCCTCCACGTCCCGCGGCGGTCCACCGTCCGTGGCCCCCGACGCCCCACAGCCTTCACCACCCTACAGCATCCGCCGCCCCATGCCATCCGCAGCCGAGTTGACCTAAGTTACCGCCTCCGTCTGAGCCACCGACGCCGGGATAAGTAGATACCGCTGTCTGAGACACCACTACTAAACTGAGACACCACCGCCATCTGATCCCCCGCCATCAGGCCGAGCCGCTGCCACCGTCTGATCCACAGTCGCCGTCCGGGCCATGCTGCCGCCAAGCCGCCGCTGCCAGGCCGAGCTGTAGCCTCTCTATGGGCTGATCCGCTGCCCGAGCCAACAATTCCATTCCGACCGAACCGCCCCTGCCAAGACCCCCCACGAACTGGTGCCCTCGTGGCACTCTCCACGGCCTCACGACCACCAGCGACCCTCTACGGGCCCTCGCGGCCTGTCAGGCTGGACCCAGTAGGTCGGGTCGCCCAGAAGGCCAGGACAACCCAAATGGACTGGGCAGTTTAGCGGGCTGGGCCGGACCTAGTGGGGCAAGCCGGGTCGGTCCGGGATGGTTTGACCGGGTCGGACCGGACCCGAGCGCACTACGACCCAATTACATTTTTTTTCCACAACCTTGGCATCGTATGTCCATTTAAAGAACTATCAGTGGCACTAGAAATCATTGAGAGAGAAGGTCCCTTTGATTATACCCCACTGGAGATTTGTCTTAATATGGGTTATGGTCAGGTTGGATCAAGCACGAATCCAACAGAGCCCCCGAGACTAAAAGGCTAATAACTCACAGACCGAGCTTCTGATTTACGCGCCATCTATTATGTTGAGACCCCTATGACATGGCGGTCCTTTGAGATACATATTAATGAGACATTGTGGCATTTGGAGAATCGACTAGTGTCTTGGGGAGCGGACTCTCCTGGTGACGAGCAATCCTAATGCGGAAACCCAATAGCTGGCTATGATGAGAAGAGTGCTCTTAGCTATGTTGTGTGGGACATCTCATTGCGATCATGCATGGTTTATCTCCTAGAAATCCTCTGTGGTTCAACTCCTAGAGAACCTATGTGGTTCAGCCTATAGACACCTAGTGTGGGTCAGCACCAGCAGTCCTGTGTGGGTCAGCTCCTAGCGATCCAATGTGGGTCAGCTCCTAGCGATCTTGTGTGGGTTAGCTCCAGTGATCCTATGTGGGTCATCTCATAACTATCTTGTGTGGGTCATCCCTTTGAAATCTTCTATGGTTCAGATCCTACTGATCCTGTGTGGGTCTTCTCTAGCGATCCTCTATGTGTCAGCACTTAGCAATTCTATTCAGGTTAGTAGTAGAGCCTCTTAATGGAGTAGGATGATTTAGTAGATACATATAATCATATCTAATATTGTACCAAATAATATACCTGGTGTGAGCTGAGTCATTCCCTTTGTGTTTCCTCATGATTGAGATGGATTACTTGAAAACTCAGGTATATGTATGGGAATAAAACTAAGTAGGTTTATCTATTTATTTCACACTTTATGGGTTATCCTTGGTGGATTTTGTGAGACAATGAGGCTATCGGGGTCCCTACTGAGTATCGTTATACTCACCCCTCCACGGGTTAAGCCTGCCCCTTGTTGTGTTAAATGAAGACGATGGACAACGCTGAATGAGGATGGGGGTACCATGACTGGACGGTGCTTGGAGGTGGACCATACACTGTGTCGGTTCACAGAAGAGATAGGTGGATGTAGATTTTTGATGAGGTGATATATACCTACCCTTCAGGTGGGAATTGAGGTGGATGATCAAAGAGCTACTTTTCACCTATTAGTTGTCTTGTACTTTCTAGTTTTCCTTGTACATTCCTGTTGGGCTTGTATTCTGGCACCCTTTTCTTACTGTAGTCACTCTATTTACTATTCAGTTTACTTGAGTTCGTTTCTTGATGTGTGTGTGGTTGTGTGTTTATAGGTTATAAAGGCAATGCCTTCCCAGTTCTAGGGAATTACGCCTTTGGTGCTTGTCGACAGCCCCTGGCATAAGGAAGGCGTGCTTCAAGAAGTCACGTCACAGGCCCCGAGGGATGGGTCATTACAGTGGAATCCATATGAATGGGGAATTCCACATAGTATATAATTTATAATGAAGGAATTGTGTAATTTGGATCAAGACTATGTTTTTCATAAAATCATAGGTTAAGGAATTACCTTTTGGATGATGCATATAGATCAACATTCTCTATTCAGAAAAAGGTATCAATGATGTATCAAGATATATACAAGAACAATTGGTGGGAAAATATGAAGAATGAAATTGTTGAATATAAAACACAGTGACTAGTATTCTATAATGTGATGACTGAAGGAATAATTATATTGTGATTATGCAAGCACTATCCATTCCCACATGGAAAAAGAGGAACATCACCATGGAATTTGTCATTAGAATTTTGAAGACATCATAGGGAAACAACAATATATGGGTTGTTGTGGATCATATTATAATAACTGCACAAATATTTTTGATTTGAGAGGACATAAAATCAAAATAAATTGTAAAAATATACATCATATAATAGGTAAGGTTTCATGGTGCAGGACTATCAATTACATATGATCATGGTCTATGATTCACAACCATGTTCAAGAGAAGCCATCAACATTTTCAAAACACTATTTTGAACATCAATATGGACAATCATCCTAAAAATGATGGTTTGTCTGATGGGACATTTCACACACTAGATGAAATGTTGGGAGCATGTTTTATAGACTTCAAAAGATTATAATACCAGCATCATCCCCAGTTTGAGTTCTCATATAGAAATAGATTCTAATCATGTATCCAAATGGCACCATGTGAATATTAATATGGGAAGAGGTGAAGAAAATAATATTCTTTGGGATGATGTTGGGGAACAAAAAATTCTAGGTCCTATAATGGTTGAAGAAATAGTTGAAATGGTTGTGAACATACATTATCACATCATGACATCTCACTGTCGACAAAAGTGCTATGATGACAATCATATTGGAGACCTAGAGTTTGATGTTGGAGACATGGTACTACTCAGAATATCAGTATGAAAGAATGCGGTGTGATTTGAGAATAATGGAACTCATAGTAAAAAAACATTGGCCCCTTTAAGACTATTGACCACATTGAAGTGGTGGAATATGGAAAAGAACACCAAGAGAACCTATCTCAAGTACATGATATATTCCTTGTATCCCTCCTGAGGAAGTAGATACAATACCTCTCACATTTACTCAATACATAGATGATACTATTGGATGATTAAATTTACTATAAGGATCATCCAGTGAAGATCTTAGATTATATAAGAAATGTTCTACACAATAGGTCAAAGAAACTTTTATTGGTTATGTGGAGATTCAAAATTTTTAAAGAGGTAGTGTGGGAAACAAATGATGTGATGATGTAAAGTTACCGTTGTATATATTTTTTGTAGGAAATGAAAATTTCAAGGGAAAATTTTGTTATTGAGGAAATATTATAGGAACCTAAAATGTTATAAATAAAATACCAATTTTTGATTTATTTTCATGTCTCATAAAGACATATGTTTATTTAAAAAAATGCACATATTTAATTTTATTTTAACTAATTATATTTAAAATACATTTAATAATATTTACAATTGATAATATATCCATTGAAAAGTGATTTAATGATTAGTATATTTATAGGTTTTTGACGATTCCCATTGACAGAGACAATGGATGTGATATCCTCAACCAGAAAGATCATTCCATATGAATCTCATTTATCAAATAATCTGAGGTAGATATCATTTCTGGAATATTCCCTTGACCAATCCCAAGTTGAAATCCAAGAACTTATTCATGATAGAATATTTTTATGGAATATGTTCAAGCTCATCGAGATCAGGTCCAAAAACCTATTTTCCAAACCTCTACATGAATGTAGAGCCATCACCCAACTTATCCTTATAACATTTTCTGGTGAATTTAAGGGATATTTTTCATGACCGAAGAAATATTAATATGTGCCTTTTTTATAAAATAACGAAAATATTTTCATCCTAATATTTTCTATTTGAAATTGATTTATATTTTGATACAATACGGAAAAAATAGTATTTTTGATTAACATTCAAATTCAATTAACCAATTTATAAATTAATGGATTTTTGAAATAAAAAATATTTTAATATGATTATATAATTTTTATCATATAAAAATGATCATATCGATTTTTTGATTTCAAATTTAATTTTAACAAGGGTTCAAAAACTATTATTTTCAAAAAACTAAAAATATCTTAACAAATTTAGATATCATTTTTAACGTGATAATTTATCGAAATATAAATTATTTGAAAAAATTAAATATTATTTTTTTAATTAAATCATCAAAATTATCCAATGCATAATTTTTCATAATTTTTTGACACAATCAATGTTTCAGGTAAAAAAATATCTTATAAATATAAATTATGTTTTCTGAAATCATAATGACCCAATAGGGATTTAATAATTAATATAAAAGGGATCCACTATCAAATATATGTTTTTTCGTTAATATAATTTTATTATATGTATATTTTGAAAAAATTAAAATCCATTTTGAATCCTCAAAAACAAATAATATATTTTAATGTTTTAAAATCCTTTCTTTATGAGTGTCACTCTCCACCACGTACTCAGGTGAATTATTTTAATATTTTTTCCCTTATACTTGTAAAAAACCTGACTACCATTTGGAAGAAACCATGGTGAAAACCATGGAGTTGTTTTTGGTTTTGTGAACATTTTTTATGTTGAGTCTAAAACCTAAAAAATAATGATATCCTTTACATTTCCAATGTAAACCAACCCATCCTGGGAAATATCTTCACATAAACTCCATGGACATGTCCATAATCATACCTACCAATATATATTCCATAAAATGTTTCCATGATCACATGAATCCTTTACCTAGTGTTTGTAGTCTCACAATCAGGTATTGTACCATCCTCTACCCCTATCAGTTCAAGAACCTTATATAGAATTTATCTTTTTAATTAAAAGTTTTTATAATTTAATGTATTTTATATGATCCCCCTAATGTATAATTGATTTTATTTTAATTTTATTTCATTTATAATCTATCATTTTTACCTTCACCTATTCTATTACTATGCCTAAATTCCGTTAGGTATTTCTCTCTTCTCATTTCCTTTCTTGAACTCTATTTACATTATTCCTATTAAATTACATTTCATTTTGTAGGTATATTTTATTACATATTCCAATAAAATAAAATGGATTTCATAAATTAATATTTCCCCATTTTCACTTTCATTATTCCTCAAATGATCCTTTTTGTAAACATGTTTCCATGCCAAAATTTTGTAAGTGATCTGTTCATTTATTGTCATTATTCAACTATATTCATTACATGATGTCATTTATATTCATTTAATTATGATATAATATGTAATAATATATACCCCATACTTTCAAATTTGTGTAAAAATGATGAGATACCCCCCTTATCACTCATAAATACTTGTTATGAATTTTTATGTAATATTGTTAGGGTTCTGAACAATCCCCATGTTTTTCCATACCAAAAAAATTTCCTAGAAAATACCTACCCATTTTACTATCAATGTTATTCACCGTTATGAACATATACATATTTATTACAGATATATATTCATGTATTATATATTTCAGGATCATTAAATAAATTATGATGATGATTAAAACCATATTGTATGATCTATGTTCCACACATAATCATGAAAATAAAATGAAAATGATGGGTATTATAGATAGAGAACAAATGCATGGGTAATATTTTGTATTTTGTAAGGTCATATTAGGATAGGTCATTAACCTAATTACATTATGGAATATTTTAAACCATTATCTCATTATTGATTTAGTCTTCACGTTCGTTTATGATTCAATGTTTTTAGTTGTTTCCATATATCCCATGTTATGATTACCATGCTATATCATGCCTTACTATCCATGATCCTTTTATTCCACATTGGTATACCAATTTTCCAACATGTATAACATATTCCATGTTTATTCACATACTTGGATTTAGTTCTCATCACATTCTAATGCATATCCCCAGGTTATCCCATGCAGTTTTATGTACGAAAGATTAGTTTGAGCATGTTAAAAAAAATTCATTATATTTATTGTATTCATTATTTTATGATGTTATGTAATGTATCAAATTCATTGGGACACTATACTAATCAATAGTACATTTTATTATAAGTGTAATTTTATATAATACATTATGTATTAATGATCTATAATGCGAAGGGATGTTATAGTTTTTATCAGAGGAAAAGTTTTGTTATTTTTTAGTTTGGGAGTAGAAAACACTATAGAAATAATTAGGGATAGGAATAAGTATAAGAAAAGAATCCAGAAAAATTGGTTAGTATAATGTATGTTGTTTATAAAAAATAAATTCCAATCCAGATACTTCAATTTTACATTTTTATATAATTTATGTAACTGGTTACATCTACGAAAATGTGTTCCCGGCCTTACTCGGGGTAACCTAGTATATGAAAATTGTCCTTATAGTTTACCTAGTTTTGAATTCCAAAATGACATGATTTGGAAAATTTATAATCTCATTGTGGACCATTATTAATGGTAAAATTTACAATAAGAATATATGCTAGGAAATAGATCATAGATAACATAGAATAATGCATATAGATTCACAATATATGTAAATATATATAATTAATCATTTTCCCCACTATTTTATATTGGCTTCCCTCTTATGTGATTAATATTTAAAAAATAGTCATCCTTAACTTTCTCCTTATTCTATTCAATTGATATAAAAAAGAGGAATCTGGTATATAATCATTGTGATGGGAAATGTGATGACTACCCCAATGAGGATCCGAACAATATGAGAGTAGGAATCAGGAACATTATGACAACACTCTCTTTGCTGACTTAGGATATGAGTAGAAACATGGATCATTAGGAGAACCCAATACCCCTTAAGATAGAATAATATGAAGTTTATAGATTCATGTTATAGTGGTAACCCACATTCAATGGATAACTTTATCCCTTAATCATGGAAGAATGGATCAACTCCATTGAGATGATCTTATAAATCCTTAAATGTTGAGTAAGAAAACATTTTATTAGTTGTTTATGCATTGGATGGAGAAGTAATTAAGTGGTGGTCCATTATATTAGAATTCTATTCTATAGGAAGAGATCAAAATGACGTATTGGAATAAATTCCTAAAAAATTAATAAATGTTTTCCTCATACTCTTCGACATTAAATGGAATGCGATTTTCTTTCCCTCATGAAAAAACGATGATGAACGAATTGGGTCATATAAGAAAAAAAATAGTAGAGAAGTATAATATGCCCATGGTTTTTTCATTACCCATGAATTAGAGGATTATCAATTCATTGTTAAAAAAACCTAGTCTATAAAATCCATGGAGATCTGTGACTTCCACAATGATGAGAAAATTTACTAATTTCTCTAATAGTCAAAATACAGATTGGGGAATCTCAAGGGTATCTTCGGGATATGAAGCGTATTTTAGAATTAATTTTTTGGGTTCCCATTGAGAAATTGAATGGTTATAAGTAATTTGAACATCCCACTTCTCAAAGGTGTGGGTAGAATAATGATGTATATTTTCTACGGAGAAAAAAGAAGTGATTAATGTGTCGGAAGGAAGGAAACCAAGAAAGAAATTGTTGATAGGAGAACCGCTAAAATGTGATGAAGGAAATGTATGTTCCATTAAACCTTGAGAAAAATGTTCATAACATCAACTACAAGGAATCATGTCAATTTGATAACTAATACCCTAACCCAAGGTTTCCCATAGAAAACCAAAAAACATCTAATGCCGTTAGGGAATGATTTTTCCATCAAAATAGTTGAGAAGGATCCTAAAATTGATATTTTTATATATATTCTAGTTATTCATTCAACAATAGTGATTTTTTTTATTATTGTTCTAGACATTACTTCTTATTCTGAATTATTATAAGAACTATTCAAACACCACCAAACAATATAGAAGTACATTTTTATGTAAAAATGATAAATAGGGATATTGATGCAACCCATGTATAAAAATACTCCCCTATCAATTATTTTGGGGTAAAATTCCCAATGATCCCTGTCATATTCACTTGGGTGTAATTTTATGCAATTATGAGCATGGATTGGTTTTACCAATATTGGGAAAACATATATTTCCATGAGAAGGAAATCACTCTATGTATTGAAAATAGACTCCCAATTCTATAAATATGTAAGGAGGGGATGCATATTATTATGAATAATTGTCATAAGAATAGATATTATTTCCCAATGAAAAATAATATCTATATAAAATGATAAGTATATGGAATAATCCATCCCCGAAGACATTCCTATTGTGATGGAATACACTAATGTGTTTTTTGAAGAATTCTCAGGTCTTCCTCCTATGCGAGAGGGTGAATTTTCAATTGAATATATACCAAGGGTGATTCCATTATCAAATAATCTATATATAATGGTTGTTGTGGAACATGAGTATATGATGATACAATTAAAAGAGAACCATGAAAAATGCAATATACGTCTAGGTGATTCACCATAGGGTGCACAGGTACTCATATTCAAGATGAATATTGGGTCAATGGAGTTTTTTATTAATTGTCATGATCCAATAAGATCACGATAAAAAAAGAGCCCTCTTACTTAGACTGATGACTTTTCTGATCATCTATGTGGATCACAATACATCTACAAGGTGGATCATTGGTTGGGATAGTATCAATTTTTAGTGAAAATGAATATATCCCAAGGACCACTTTTCATACGAGGTATATGACAATAATGCTTTTTATTACATTCATAAAAATTATGTATAATATAAAACCTCAACATGATTTAACATAGAAGATATGGAAGTCTAGTTTCAATGGGGTTAGGAACATTTCATAAAAACTTAAATCATATAACACAACATATTATTCAAAACATTCTTTACATTACCACAACATTCCCTCGTACTTAGCATTGCATATGATAACTTATGACATGCATAACAAAGGGTGAGTTATAAAGCCCAGTATGGGAACAAACCTGGAATAACATAAAGAATACATTACATGTTAGAAAATAATAATATAAATGGAGAATAAGAGAAACATTAACATAATTTCATACTAATGCATGATAATTAAAACTTGGAGATATGGCAACAACACTTAAGATGGAATTAGCATAATCCAATGGTCATTGCACGTGGAGCATGAGTAAACCATCATTTCACATGAATCAAAAGTAAAAACTCAATTAACATGAATAATCATGATTCATCACTTATTGAACATGATGCATCCAGATTCTATACCTTACCCAATGCATAGTAGCGCTATCAGGGTGCACCCTTTTTAAAATTTCATTTCATGCATATGCGTGCCACATGGATCATACAACATGAAATCATTAATAATCATTTATTAAATGATAATTGGATGTGGAATTCATACATTAAGCTTTATAATTAGTATTTAAATGTGAATAAATCTGAATAACCTTGATAGATAAATGGTAATCGTATTCACTACACAATGGCATTGGCTTGGAAAATTGCGATGCAATTTCAGTTGCGTAACAACATGACATAAAAATTCATAAAAATGGTTTATGAGAGATAAATGGGTTTCTAATCATATTTACATAAAATAGACAGTAAGGGGGTCATATATATACATTTCCCAACAAATGTAATGTAATTTAGATACGTAAAACAAAATAATTTCTTGAATGTTATTGAGGAGAGAGAAATTCATTACGGAATTTAAGCATGGTAAAAAGTGTACATGGAAGGCCATAAAGAAGAGATAATGTTGATATATCATTATTAAAACATGAATATAGTAGTATGGGGGAAGTTTGAAAACATACCAGAACATTTACATTTGAATATAAAAGTGAATAACATTATAAGGAAACTTGGAAATAAATAAGTGAGAATCCCTTAATTGAAAGTGTGATTCTAGAGGCTTGGGAGAGGCTTGAGAGAAACTTCTTGGGGGCTTGGGGCATCTTGGGAGGATTATAGAGAGAGTAGGGAAGAGTTTGGGCGAACTCCAATGATATTTAATGAAGTAGAAGTGGGAGCATGGGTGGGATTATATTGGAAAGGAGAAGGAATTGATTATTATTTAGGGTTGGAAGACCTCACATTAAAGTAATCAAAACCAAAAACCATCCCATGAATTTTTCACATGGTTTTTTCGAAATGGGAGTGGAAGATAATATTTTATAAGGACAATGTCCAAGCATATTAAAATAATCGGGTTTCTTATGTGGAGGTTAGTCACACTCTCAAGGAAAACAACTTAAAAATATAAAATGATTTATAAGTCATGGAGTGTCCACTAAGGCATAGTAACATTAATCCAAAAAATATAAGATCACATTATTTTAATGACAAAAAATATATTGTATGAACATAACATTTATAGTATTTTATTAAATAACTTTTTGGTCATTATGATGTCATAAAACACATTATATATTTAAAAAGTATTTAACTTTTACCCAGAAATTTTACCCTCTCAAAAAATAATGCAAAAATTAACCATTGGATAATTTCAACATAGTAATTCCAAAAATAATATTCATTTTATCTAAATAATTTTATAAATATGAGAATACATACTTTTAAAATAAAAACCCACATTTTTCGAAAATTCATGTGTTTTGACAAAAACAGCATTAAAACCATAATAAAAAATTACAATTGTAGTCATAAAAATTTGAAGATCATTTTTAATTAATAAAAAAGTAATTTAATAATAATATTTTATTAACAATTCATTTAATTTAAAAATCCATTAATTTACCAGAATAGATTTATTAGTTGAGTATTAACTAAAAATACTATTTATTCTTTCAAAATTATTTACAAAGTATCAATAATAAAAAAAAGGTATATTAATTATTAAATAAAAAATAATTTATATAATCATAATTCTAATGTCTTGCTACATAACCCCTTGAAACACACACATAAGGTAATAGGATATGGTGTGTGATGGTGACAGACTCTTGGGGTGGCTCAAATAACATTTCTCGAGTGATAATATCTATCCAATTCCACATCTACCATAGGAGGTTCCACTCGAGATTAATGCATTGAGGCTTGTATTGGGCTTGGTCAAGATAAAATCCCAATGATTCGAACTCCTTTCTATGATCCATCAAATGAGATTCGTAAGGAGAAAATCTACTGGATGAGCCCATCTCTTCCTTTGTCTGAGTAGATTGGATTTGTTAAATCCCTATATTTATACTAATCATGTGATCATTGTTCAACTGCTAAATTAGTAGAGTTAACAATTCTTAATGCTATTTTAAAATCCAAAACATAAAACCAAATAATTACATATGTTTTAAATAGCCATAAGAAATACTCTAAATAGATGAAAAAGAATTTTCATTAATGAATTTTCGGGTCATTAAAATCCCTCCCCCATAAGAAATAATGCCCTTGAAATTTTCATTTACCACACTAAAACAGATGTGGGTAACTCTAATTCATCACTTCTTTCGATTCCAACATCGATTTTTCAAACATGTGGTTTTTTGAAAGCACCTTGGTGAGGGGAATTCTATTATTTCCTAGGACCTTTTCTCAAAGATCTAATATCTTCACTGGTTGCTCCTCATTAGAAAGATCATCCTCTAGATGTACTACCTCTAAAGAGAGTACATGTGAAGGGTCTAGTATGTACTTTCGTAAGAGGGATACATGGAAGACAACATCTATATTGGCCATGGTAGTTGGAAGTTCTAGTCGATAGGCTACAACCCCGACAAGATCAAGAATATAGAAGGGGACGATATACCTAAAACCTAACTTCCCCTTATTTCAAAACCTCATGACCTTATTCCATGGAGATATGCATTGAAACTCCATGTATCCAACATTAATCTCAAGGTCTCATCGATAGTTACCTTCATAACTCTTATGTCAACTCTAGGCTACCTTGATATGCTGCTAAATTGTTTTCACCTTCTCCACTATTTCTTCATCCATTTCTGGTCCTAGAAACATACGCTCACTGACTACAACCCAACATGCCAGTGTTCTACACCTATTCCCATACAAGGAATCATAAAGTTCCATTCAGATGCTCAAGTGGAAACAATTATTATAGGAGAATTCAACTAGAGGACGATATTGATCCCATCATCCTTTAAAGTCCATTGAACATGATATTAACATATCTTCTAGTGTCTAAATAGTTCACTCAGATTAGCCATCAGTATGAGGAAGAATGGTTGTACTGAAGTTCAGTTCAGTATCTAGAGATTTTTGAAGTCTCTTCTAAAATATAGAGTTGAATCTCGGATCTTGACCAGATATAATAGATAGTGGTACTCCATGCAGCCTTACCACTTACCTGATATATATCAGTGCCATTTGATCCAATGAGAAATCCTCCTGAGCTGCAATGAGGTGTGCAGACATTGTAAGACGGTCCATAACAACCCATATTACATTGTTTCCATTGGATATCTTGGTAAGTCAATTAACAAATTCCATGGTGTTGTTATTCCATTATTATGCTGGTATGGGCAGTGGTTGCATCATCCCCATAGACTTATGCCTCTCTTCCTTCGCTAGCCGACACACTAGTCACATTGATGTATACTCTGCGATCTCCTTCATCATATTATCCCACTAATAATGCTCTTGGAAATATCGATTTATCTTTGTGTTTCCTTGGTGAATAGATAAATTTTAACTATGTGCATCATCCAAAAGTTCCTTCTTTAGCTCTGGAATTTATGGAACGCGTAATCTTTTCTCAAATCTCACAATTACTTCTTCATTAACATTTAACTATGTGCATTTACATTTTCTGATATACTCCACCTTCTTCTTAATTCACACATCATCTTTTTTACCATAGATTATCTTTTCCAAAAGATATAGTTGAGAAATAATTTTTGAATGGATTGATGATGTTACCTTCTTTGTGATTCCCATGTTAATCTTCATCAAATATATGAATATTGTATCCTTGTCAATTCTCATCAATGATCAAATTTCTGTGTCCTTTCTATATATAGCATCTACCAAATTATTCTCTATATTAGGGTGGTAGTTGATTAAGTAGTCATAATATTTAATCAGCTCTAACAACCTTTGTTGGTTCATGTTCAACACTTTATGGGTGAATATATACTTGAGGCATTTGTGGTCTATATATATTTCACACATCTCCCCAAAGAGATAATGTCAAAAAAATAATTAATGCGAAGATCACCACATCAAACTCTATATCATGTGTTGGATTATTATTCTCATGGGAATTCATTTTCCTTGAATCATAGGCAATGAATTTTTCATTCTTCATCATTACATAGACCAGGCCCTTATTCGAAGAATTACTGAATTCCACAAAAAGTTCTCCAGAATTGGTTAAAGCGAAAATGAGTGTAGTGATAATCCTCCTTCTCAAATCCTTGAATCATTATTCGCATTCATCACTCCATGAAAACTAGTGTCTCTTCTAAGATATCATGGTAACATTGTTTGAAAATAATGTGAAATTTCTCACAAATCGGCGATAATATATAGCTAACCCCAAGAAGCAACGGATATCCATTACCTCTGTGGGCCTCAGCCATCCCTCTATTGTAGATGTCCTGGAGGGATCCAAAGATATCCCATTTCTTTTGATGATATGTCCCATGAATGATACCACCTTTAACTAGAACTCAAACATGATGTACTTTTCAGAGATCTGTTTCTTCTACAAGGTCTCTAGTACAGTTTTCAGATGCTCCTCATAATCCTCCTTGTTTATGGAGTATATTATAATATCATCTATAACGTATATCATAAATTTGTCGAGTTAATAATTAATGACTATATTCATCAAGTCCATGAATATTTCTAGAGAATTAGTTAGTCCGAAAGGCATTATTGGGAATTCATAGTTCCCATATCTTGTACGAAAAGCCGTCTTGGGGATATCTTCCTTATTCACCCTTAATTGATAGTATCACAATCAATAATCTACATTGGAGAAGTATTGTACTTCATGCAGCTTATCGAACAAGTCGTAAATTCATGATAGAGGATACTTGTTCTTTATCATGATTTTTTAAGCTCATGATAATCGATTCCAAGAAGCATTGACCCATCCTTCTTATTGACGAAGAGGACTAGTCCACCACATGGTGACGCACTAGGGCATATAAACCCATTATCCATATTATCCTCTAGTTGTTTCTTCTCCTCCTCAAGATCCACAATAGCCATTCTATATGGAGTCTTGGATAATGGTAATGCCCCCGGTATAAGGCCAATTAAGAATTCAAAATCTCTTCTAGAAGGAAGACCAGCCAATTCCTTTGGAAACACGTCAGCGAATTCCCTCACCATCACCAGGTCTTCATGGATGGTTTCTTCCTTAAACTAAATCATCATAGCCAAATATGAATTCTCATAGGATAGTTATATCCACACTTGAGGTGATGGAACTAAAGAAGATTCATCTTCCTCCTTGATCTTGTATAGAATCAGGGGTTCGTTCTCTATATGGAGAGTGGTTTCCCTCTCACGGAAATTTATGTTGGTTGTATATAGGGAAAACCATATATGCCGAGATTTGCATAAAATTACCCAAGATGAAGTATGGCATGGATTTCTGGGAAGTTCATCCACAAATAATGACATGGGAGGAGTTATATTCATGGGATGCAATGATTTCCCCATTTTCTATTCTCACTGATATCTTTACTTCCATGAATTTTGGTGATGTTGGGATTGTTTTACTAAAATGTTGAGATATAAAAGAATGTGTAGAACCAGAATCAAAGAGTATCTTCTCTATTCTTGAATGAATAACTTGAAAACCTATCACCACTTCATTGTTGGGGTTCAATTCAGTGGTAGTTATGGAAAAATCTCACCCTTTCTCCCTTGGAGTTTGTTGGTTGCCTCCAAAAAACCCTTGACTTAGGGAACTCATTTTCAAGGTTCCATGTTTCTTCACAGTTAAACCAATGAAAAATGCATAGATATTTCAATGGAGCTTTCCTATCCTCTGTTGCAGCCATGGGTTTTTCTTGTCACTAGTTAACAGCTAGGTAACCTTATCTTCAACACCTAAATCATTTCCTCATCCCCTTCAAACAATTTCTAGGGTGTTTCTTTCTGCACCCTTGGAAACGGGGGTTCTGGATCTTCATAGGACCATTTTATTTATCCATTATACCGCTAGAATTTAAACCCACCTTAATCATTTTATCCCCATGCTAATCTTGAGATTCCCTTATCTCTATTTCAACGATGAGGGAACATCAGATTATTTCCTCATAGTTATCAATGTCAGAAATCACGAGGGATTTCCGCAGGCTAGGTTTTATCCCACTAAAGAAGAGGTCAACCTTCCATATAGGGGTAACGACATAGCCGGAAGCATATCATGCAAGCCACGTGAATTTTTTTCATACGCTCCGACAAATTCATTTACATTTTTCATGAGGGAATGGATGTCCCTTTCCATCTTATGCCGTATGGGGCACATAAAATATTTATCAAAAACATCTTCCAGAGATCCTTCCATTCCGACACCTAGATCTCCTTCTCAGGCTTCATATTCTTGATCAATGACCACCATTGATCTGCTTCACCCACCATATGATAAGAATCCATATGAACCTTCTCTTGTTCATAACATTTAAGGATGGAGATGATCTTTTCAATGGAGTTTATCCATTGTTCAGTGATTGAGGGATAAGATGATCCATTAAATGTAGAAGGCCTTTGTCTCATTAAGCTCACAATATTGACCTTTTCTTTCTTAGGAGAGATTTGACGTTCCTCTTGAGCCATGTTTGTATTCAAAGCTTTTTCTAACTAAGATTGAACCATGTAAAAGTTCGCAATTCTCACTCCCGTCATATTGGGCTTCACATTTTCACAATCATCAAATTGAACTTCACATTAGTTTTTATCTTAAGTCCTCCTATTACTGGCCATTGGATGGTATAAAAGGAAAGTAATGGGTAACACATAAAGGGTAATCCCAATATAATGACAGATGACATATACATAACTTTTATTTATTAAATTATGAATCTATTAGATTCAACATATGTTATTCATGATATAATTTCTAATATATATTCTTAAGGGATTGTTTTAATTCCCCTAATAATGGTTCATACTATGCTTGTGAATTTACCAATGCATGTACCCCATGAGTGTTGTAAACAAAATTTTTGTAAGGCCCGTTGTTGTGTACCAGGATATCCCGGGTCAACCCAGAAACTCCTTGTCAGTGTTTTCACTTCTAGGTACATCTGTTCCAGAGCTGCCTCTACCTGCTCGTATCCAGACAGGGATGAATTTCCTTGATAAACCACTTACTAATACTGACCAAATAATAGGGATATTTTTTTATTATACTTAGTCTAGTCTCTAAGTCTTCACTGGGGTTTTCTAATTCAAATCCCAAAAATAACTAAACAAATCCTCTGATACCAACTATATCAACTGTGCATTATATTTCATACCTATACATGATTTATTACATAAAAACTTAAATTGATACAACATAGAAGATAAAGAGGTCTAGTTTCTTTCAGGAATATGAACATTTAAAAACAAAATAATGCATAGAACACATCATCTTATTTAAAACATCCTTTACCTAACCAATGCATTCTCTCATACTTATCATTACATAGGATAACCTGAGGACATGCATATGAAAAATGTGAGCCATAAATCCCATTAAGGGAATGAACATGGAATAACATGAGGAATACAATACATGTAAGACAATAGTAATTTCAATGGAGCACTAGAGAAACTTGAACATAAAGTCATGATAAAGCCTGATAATCATAACATGGGAAAGTGTCAACAACACTTAATATGGAATTAGCATGATCCATGGATCATTGCACCTGGAGCATTAGTAAAACCTTATTGAAAATGAAGCACAAGTAAAACATAATTTCACATGAATTATAATGAGTCAAAACTCATTGAACAAGACATATCATGATACTATACTTTATCCAATGCATTGGAGCACTATTAGGGTGCACCCTTTTAAAACATGTCATTTCATGCATAAGTGTGTCACATGGATCATGCAACATGAAATAATTAATAATAATTTATTTCATGATAAATGGATGTGTAATAAATACATAAAGATTTATAATCAATATTTAAATGTTCATAATGCTGAATACCCATGATAGAGAAATGGGAATGGTATTCAGTAGGCAATGACATTGGCTTGAGAAATTGTGGGGCAATTTCGACAGTGTGACATCGTCACATAAGTATTAATTGAAATGGATGATGAGAAATAGGTGTATAATAATATTTAAATGAAATGAAAAGTAAGGGGTTTCATGTAGATACATGTCCCAAAAAATTTAATTGTATTTAGATATGTAATACCAAATAATTTTTTAATGCAAATGATGAGAGATAAATTCCTTACGGAATTTCGGCATGCTAACAAGTGTAAATGGGAGTCATTAATGAGAGATAAAGTGGATCTATAATTATTAAAAAATGAAGAGGAAATTATGGGGAGGTGAGAAATCACTCCCCAACATTTATAATTGAAAATAAGTGGGAATATCTATATAAGGAAACATGGACATAAATAAGCAATTTGAGAATCCCTTACATGGAAGTGTGATACCAAAGGCATGGGAAAGGATTGAGAGTGGATTCTTGGAAGCTCGGGGTTCCTTAGGAGGAGTATAGAGAGAGTAGGGAAGAGGATGGATAATCTCCAAATTCTTTGAGTGAAAATAAAGTTGGAGCATGGGTGGGGTTTATATAGGAATGGAGAAGGAATTCATTATTATTTAGTTTTGGGACACCTCACATTAAACTAATCCAAACCACAAAATAACCCAGGGGTTTTCCCATGGTTATTTACATTGGATAGTTGAGAATATTATTTTATACGTTCAATGGACAAAAATCTTAATATAACAGGGTTTCATATGGGGTGGTGAGTCACACTCTAAAGGAAAAGAATTTAAAATGATAAAATGTTTTATAAGTCATGGAGGGTCCACTAAGCCAACATAAAATTAACCAACGAATCTAAAATCACATTATTTTAAGGATAAAACATATATTGTCTAAACTAATAATTTATAGTATTTTATTACATCACTATGTGGTCATTATGATGTCATAAAATAGATTATATATTTAAACGGTATTTATTTCTTACCAAAAAATTTGACTGTCTCAGAAAATTATGAAAAATTCACTGTTGGATAATTTCAACATCATGATTCCAAAAATAATATTCATATTATATATATAATTTTCTAAATATGTGATTTTTTTCTATTAAAATAGAAACTGACATTTATAAAAAATACATGGGTTTAAAAAAAGAGAATTGAAATATTAATAAAAATATACAATTGCACTCATAAAATTTATATGATCATTTATAATTAAAAAAATTAATTTAATAATAATATTTTATTAAAATATTATTTAACTCAAAAATACATTAATTTATAAAAATATATTTATTAGTTTAATATTAACTAAAAAAACTATTTTTTCTTAAAAAATATTTACAAAAAAATAATAAAATGAAGGTATATTTTTTATTATATACAAAAAAATAATATAAATAATAATTATTCTATGGTCTTGTTACATAACCATTTAGAAAACCCGCATATGATCTTAGGGTAATCCGTGCAATGGTGATGGACTCTTGGGTGGCTCGGATAACATCGCATGCGTAGTAATCTCTATCAACATCCACTTCTCTCATAGGTGGTTCCGGTCAAGCTTAATGTATTCAAGATCAGCTTGGGATTGGTCAAGATCAAATCCCAATGATGCCACCTCCATTCTGAGCTCTAAAAAATGGGCTTCTTAAGGAAAAATTCAATAGGATGAGGCCATCACTTCCATTTTATGAGTAGACTGGATTTGTTAATTCCAAACATTTATACAAATCATGTTATCACTATTCAACGACTATATTAGCAACAGTAACAATTCGTAATGATATATTGAAAACCAAAACATAAATCCAAATATGTGGAGACATTTTACATAACCATAAGAATTAATTTAAATAGTCTAAATGGAATTTTCATTAATGAATTTTTTGGGTCATTATAAGGTACGAGAACTACGAGTTTTTAGTGATGTCATTCTGACTCACTAATGTTTCATTAATCATCAAGGACCTGATGAAAAGAGTCTTTAGATATAACCTTGAAACATTTGTTGTTATTATTATAGTTAACATTCTAATATACTCTTAATAAAATGAGGACCATGAGGAGCATGGTATAATTAGGATAAAAACCTAAAAAAGGGGAAACATTATTACATTTATTGAAAATGTGAGTTCTTATTGATGGAATTTGTTCTATTGGGGAATATAATAACAAAACAATTTTATATCTATAGACCCTTCAAAGATAGAAGCAATTGATGGAGGGACAAGGACAAATACTATGAAATATATCAGTGTTTTCTTTGATTTAGGTGGGTATTATCACTGATTTGTGAGAAATTTCTCCTGAATGTCAATCCCTCTTACCAATATAACATGGAAGGGAGTACAATTTTTTTGAAATGATGAATATGATGAATTCTTCATGAAAATGAAAAATGGTCCCATAAATACTCGTATTCTTACAATACATTGATTTTTGGGACTCTTTGTTGTCTTTAGAGATTCTTCGAAGAAGGGACTGGGATTTTTGCAAATGTGGAATGAATAATTCATATTCTATGATTCAAGGTAGCTGATTGATCATGAGAAAAACTATCACATGCATGATATAGTGTTAGGAAATGTAATCATAGCATTGAAAATATGGTGTAATTTTCTCAATGTGAAGATGTGATATATATATATATATAAATCACAAAAGTCTCAAGTATATATTCAAACAAAAAGAGCAGAATCTACGCCAATGAAGATGGTTAGAGTTTAAGAAGGTTTGTGCCTGATAAATCAAATACCATCATATTAATGTGAATAAATTGGTGGATTATCAAACTATAAAAGAAATTTCATCATTATCAATGATGATAATTGAGAATTATCAAATCTTCTTAGACGTACAATGGATGTTCATGGGAATCATAAAGGAAAGAACACCATCAATCCTATTAGAAATTATTTATCAACTATCTCATTTGAAAAGGATAAAATAATACCAAATAAATGATAAATAAATTCTTAAGAAGGTGGAACCCATGTGAATTAGTAAATCATTAGAGTTTAAAATCGATGAAAAACGATTTATGATATTTTGGTCAAGAATATATGTTCCATCAAATCATATGTTTCGGAATGAACTCTTGGATGATGCACATAGTTCAACATTCAACATTAACTTAGGAAGAACATAGACATATCAACATCTATGTGATAACTATTGGTGGGAAAATATATCGAAGGAAATCACTAAATATACATCAATGTAATTGGTATGATAGAAATTGAATGATTTAAGGAAGATGTATCGGGGTATCTTAAAAATATTAACCATACTAACATGGAAACAATAAAACATCACCATGGAATTTTTCACCAGACATTCAAAGAACGTTTTTGGAAAAATTTCTATATGGTTTGTTTTTTATTATCATATATACAATGAAGACTTTATTGAGATTCAATTGGACATCTCACTGGACCAAAAATTTGGATATATATAATATATTTGGTAAGTCTTCATAGAGTACCACAATACATTGTATCTAATCAAGATCTAATATTTAACATTTTTTTCTAAAAATTTTTATAACATGCTCTCGACAATAAGATGAAATTTAGTTTATCTTATCATCCTCAAACTAATGGCTGGTCTGAGTGGACTATTCAGACCCTGGAATACATTTTGTGAGCATATAATATGGACATCAATGGATCTTGGGACCGACATCATCCCTCAGTCGAGTTATCATACAATAATGTTTCTACTGAAGAATCCTAATTACTCCCTATGAATTACATTATGTCAAAAGTTGAATAAAACCTATATGTTTTGATGGAATTGGGGAACAAAAACTGCTCGGTCCTAAAGTGGTTGAGGAAATGGTGGAAAATGTTAAGACCATTCAATAGTGCATCAAGGCTTCTTATAGTTGACTAAAGTGCTATGTGGAAAATCATCAAAAAGACCAGGAATTTAACACTGGATAGATGGTACAATATTGAGTATAAACATGGATTAATGTGATGAAATTTTTGACGAAGGGAATTCGTAGTACTAGATTCATCGGCCGCTCTGAGATACTATATCACATTGGAGTTGTGGCATATCGACTAGAACTTCAACCAAACATATCTCATGTACGTGATGTATTTCATGAATCCCTCTTATGTGGGTATATACCAAAACACTATCATGTAATAAATCCAATGGTGGTACGATTGGAAAATGACCTTTCCTATGAGATGTATCAGAGGAAGATCGTTGATAATAGAGAAAAAGTACTACAAAATATGACAATGCACATTGTCAAGGTGATATGGAGAAACAAAATGTTTGAATGTGAAACATGGGAACCATAGAAGGTGATGGAGAAGAGTTGCCCACATATTTTTTAATGGAAAAAATGAAAATTTAAATGGTGATATTTTTACGCAGTGAGGATTTTAAAAACGTGAACTGCTATAAATATAATACGCCTTTTTTATTTATTAATATGTATCATCATTAACTTTGGATATAGAAGACACATGAAATAATTTTTTTAAATTATATCCTATTAAATTGAAAAGTCCATTAAAATTCATAGTTTTTGATAATATTTTTGTTGATTAGTGATATTTGATTCGTATAAATGTATGGTTTTAACAAATCCAATTGATGCATATAGAGGATTTAATGGACTCATCTAGTAGCATCATACCCTATAATTACGATTTATAGGAGTTTATGAGGGAGATATAATTTAAGGGAACTTCCCTTAAACAGTCCCAATCTATGATCCACCAATATAATAATGAGCTAAATAGTTTATGGGATAAATTCAATCTCATTATGATTATATCCCAATATATGTTTGGTGAACCGTCCCAAGAGAGTACAAAATCACACACCTTACCCATGATAAGTTTACTTGTTTATTAAAGGTTTATGTATCAAGACCCTAAAATATTAATATTTATTATTTGAATAGAATGATGAATATATATTCAACATATGATGGAAAATTTTTAATTAATTTTTATTTTGTTACAATAAAACCAAAATTGTCTTTCAAAATAATATTAAAATTAAATTAATGAATTAATTAAATAATGTATTTTTATATAGATATTTTTTTAATATTATAATCTAATTTTATTCCAATATAAATTATAATAAAAATTTTAGGATGTCAAATGTAATTTTTATAATGGTTCAAAAACTATTATAGTCAGAATTACTATTTCATAATAAATATTTATTTTATTTTAAATGAAAAAAATTCACATATTAAGAAAATTATTTAAATAAAACGAGTTTTTTTGCTGTAATTATAATGTCAAAATTATCAAATTTTGAATTTTATATAATTATCTAAGTGAGTACAGTTTTTAGGTAGACATTAAATATCGTATAAATATACTTTGTCTTTTATGACATCGTAATAACCGAATAGTGAGGTAATAATTACAATAAATGAAATATAAGGCCAAATATATGTTTTTTCATTAAAAATATTTGATTTATATTTATTTTATTTATTTTGTAAAAAAAATTTCATTCTTCCATAACATATAATACATTTTAAGGTTGTATATCCTTTATTTAACAGTGTTACACATATAAACAAAAGAAAGGTATTTATATTAATAAGTTCAAACCATGGAAATAAAATATATTAAAAACCACTCATATTAGGTAGTAACCATGGGAAATAACCAAGGGATGGTATGCATTTTTTTATATTTTATTATTTTGAGTGAAAAAATAATAATTATAAAATATTCATTATTTAAGATATAAACCCACCCATGATCCCATTTCAACTCACACAAACATCTTGGATCACATGAATACTATAATATATATATTATATTTTCCATTCGTGGTTCCCCAAAAAACACAAGAAGCACCTCCTAAGAATTTGAATACACATACTCATGTAAGGGACCTTCCTCCACACCATTCAAATCCAGAACATTATTTGGAATTTATCATAATAATTGAAATTATTTATGATTTAATTTATTTATAATCATCCCATACTATGAATTTTATTTTATTTGAATGAGGTGTAATTTATTCTTTTTCATTTTGACCTTCACCTAAGTCTTTACTATGCAATAATTCTGTAAGGGATTTCATGGTTCTCATTACTATTAAAGAAATCCTTTTTTATGATTTTAATATTCCACTATCTTTTGATGGGATATTTTCATCCATATAATTATTATTTAACATTTCATTTATGAATGAGGGTATCCTTTTTTCACTCTGTTTAAGCCTCTAATCATTCAATATGTACACTAGTTATCATGCTCAAATTTCATATGGAATGTTTTTTTCTCCACTTTATTCAAGTGTCTTCGTTAAATTATATATTTTATCTTTATTTCATTATGATAGGATATTTTATTCCATATAACCTTATATTCCAATTTATTTTCAAATTATGAGATACCACATTCCCACTCATCAATAACTTTTATAAATTCTTATGGAACACTGTTATGCTTCTCCGATTCCACCACGGGTTTTCATGCCAAAAAAAATGTGTAGTGAATACAATACCGATTTTTTATCAATTGTATTCTCTTTCATGAACAAATACTTATTGATTGGGGACATACATGAATGTATTCAACATTACTTATTCGTAGAATAAACTAATATGGTGAATGAATTGATGTTTCATGATATATGTGGATACACATAAGTATTATATTGAAATGATTATGATGGGTGCGTCCAGATATAACTCTAATGAATTGGGTAATTTTTAGTGTAATGATATGTCACATTGGTACATGGACTGAATGTGATTTATTTATGGGACATTATCCATGATGATGTATTTTCGGGTGTACCCTTGAACCATTTTTATGATTCAGTGATTTATATTGTGGAAAATCTTCCCATGTTATTATTATAATGATATATCATGCCTTTTTTTCATGTTCCTTTTATTCCACATTGATATTGTTATTTTGAAAAATGTATAACTTATTCCATGTTTATTACCATAGTGGGTTTTATAGCTCACCAATTTCTTATGTATGTCCCTAGGTTGTCCAATGCCTTTTTTAGTTTAATATAGTATTTTGATAATGATAATGATGTTTTAAATGAATATGTAATATTCCATGTTCTAGGTTGTTGTGTAATGTACCTAATTCCAAATGACATTAGACTTCTCCATTATCCATTTTATATTATGTTAAATTTTATATAATAAATTATGTATTAATGAAATATAAAAATAACGGTTGTTATATCTTCATTATATTATATATACTGTAATTTTTTTTGTTAATGAACAATAAAACATCCACAACACTATACTCTCATTTTTAATCTTAAAATGAAAACATCGTCTGTGATGTTCCGATTTACCACCATCGTGGACGATAGGTTTTTATTTTCCATCCCCACCTTCAAGGATTTCCTTAAATCTGTTATTATAGATAAATTTTATTTTACTATATATAATATAATTCATATAAATTTATGGAAATAGTAAATATACATAATATTAATTAGTAAAACAATAGTATTCATTCATAATAAAATATTCACCAAAATAAACTAACGTTTTATCTAATAAATCATCGTTATATATGTGAAAATTGATATATTAGACCATCAATTCATTTATAAGTTCATTAATAAAATATAATTTCAATTATTTTAAATTAATCGCAATTTTAAATGTAATTCCATGCATGTATACAAATGAATCAATCAAGAAAACCAGGGAAACAAACTCTCATGAACGACGAAAATGAATCATAAAACTCCTCAAAAAGGCCATAAATAAACTAAATAAAATCATACTATATAAAATATATGTTTAAGAGGTTCATACATAAATTATTAATGAATATAATTTCCTTATACAATACCTTATGTGAAATTTTATAACACTTTCCAACATGAGGTATTTGATTATCCCAGAACCTCCATTCTCCATTCGAGTTATGTTTCCTCTCCTTCTACCCCAATTTAATTAGTAATTGTTATTATTTAATCCTCTAGCATTCTATTGTCATATTCCACGCATATTTTACAAGATCAATTAATCTACCTTTTCTGGGGAAATGAATTTAATATAGGGTTCATTTTTCAATTCCACTTGATAAGAAAGCCCAACTTAAGTGAAATATCAATTTTTTTTATTCGTTTTCATGTATAAAACATAATATATTTAAAGACACCAATATTTATTGAAAATAACTCTTCATAGAATTAAAAACAATCATTAATAATTTCTTTTTTTATGCAAACAATTTTTTATTTTCCATATTTAGAGACCCTTCAATACTATACATTAAATCACAGTAAAGTGACACTTTTCTAAAGTTTCATAAAAACACATCTCACATGTTTTCAAATTAGATAGTCATTATTTATCATTAAATCTTTATATTTTCAATAATGAATGTCTACATATTGATGAAAACCATTATTTCATGGAAACTATTATGAAATTCTATTTTATAACATATTCATTGTGTGTGGGGTATGTACATTTCCATTTTATCTACGTCATAATTCATTAAATACATATATTACTTCTATCAATAATATTATTTTTATCCAATAAATATATACTTTTTACATAAATTGTTTTTTATTCAACATAATATATGTATTAATAATGCATTGGACTTGTGGTGACGGGTGATTCCCAGTTATATATAGCCCCTGATGCGTTGATAGGTCTAACGTAACAAAAATGTTGGTGAAAAACCCTTCGAGTTTGTTTTTAAAAAAATAAGATGGGTTTTTTCAAAAAAAATTAAATTGTATGTATGATATAATGGATGATGGTATAGATAGAATATATCCAATGAATAAATATTTTCTTTATTCAGTATTTAGTTATTAATTTCCATGAGGTTTTCACTATGAAAAAAATAAATTGATGAATTTTCATGCTCATTTTATTTGTGGATTGGGTTTTTTTAATATATAATTCAATAATGTTTATGCCTTACTGACTTTTAACCAAGTATTAATAACCCATATAACCCTTACTACCTGTTTTAGCTCATCATTTCATTTCTTTTCATTCCCCAAGATGAGAAGATTAAATCTTTGAATAAGTGAAAATAATTAGTCTATTTTATTTTGTTATGTTCTAGGATTTAATACAAATTTAATAAGAAAACCATTCACGTATCTAGATCATAATAAATACTAAACGGGTTGATCATTGGTTTTTTATCTCTTATATCTATTCCATTGTAATAAAATGACCACATAATATGGGATATTAGGGTCGAGGCTATTATAGTTGGTATCAAAGAATGTTTAATAGAAATCATGTTGACTATATTTTCATTAAACATTAGAATTATTATAACTACTTGAATTTAATTCATGGCTCAATAATCATAATTATTATGAGATAATTTAGTGTCAATGATATTTAGTGATGGTGCAACATAGATGTAATGGAATTAATACCCAAATACAATTTAGGTATTTTTTATTGATCATGTCAACACAGTGCATGTTGGTGTTGAGATGATCATACAAATATTAGTAATGAATAGTAAATTTATGAAAAATAACGATAATATTCCAATGTTGCATCATTTCTTGTATAATATACCCCATATTTTAGTGGGGCAAAAAATCCTGTTCTAATTGATAAATTTCTCACATACATTGAAAATATATATCTGAATTTGGTATGCAATGAAAATGAAAAATTAGTATAGGAAATATATTATCTCAAGGGAGATGATAATCAATGGTGGTCTTTTTAACATCATAGTAAGGTGGAAGAAGAAATTTATGGCATTGAATGGAGAAATTTTAATGAAGCATTCTTGAAAAATATTTCTCTTGTGATAAATGAACTAAGATGAAGTGAAATTTATTTAGCTTAAAGAAAAAAAATGGGAGTATTTCAGTGTATAAATATGCCTTCACAGGAGTATCAGGGTAAGTTATTGATTACATATTTGATTCGGAAAAAAAGATAGATTAGTTCATTGAAGGTGTTATGCAATTTTTCAAAAGGTAACATGATTATGAAACATTTTCATCATATAGAAAAATAGTATTAAGTTCCACAAAAATGGATAAGGTATTTTCTAGATCCTATAGGTTCAATGAAATCCAAATAAGAAGATTTCGGCTAATAAACATAAAAAAGGTGATGTTTCTCAAATGACGAAGTGAATAAACTCGTTTCTATTATGTGGAAATTGTGGAATGAATCATCCTTGTAATTTCATGAAATGAATTTTATTTCCCTATATGTATATATAAAATGGTTAATGATATAGTTATTTAAATGGGGAGAAAAAATAATTTTCAATAGTTTATTATTAATTAAATGCTTAATTATTCAATTCTATTTCCCAAGAATCATGCGAATCCACAATAGAAGAGTACAAGGGGAGATGGTTGTGCTTATGTTATAAATACATATGATGTAATAGTACATAATGATGTGGTGGTTTGTAAATTAATACTGTGTTCAAATATATCCTTTTGAATCATCTCAGTCATTTGAATCTACCTAATTTTTTACTAAAATTAGATATTTCATATTTTATTTAATAAGGATGTTCTTTATCAAAACCCATATGGTATGTCTCATTGAAAAACAATGTATCATGTAGTTCCCATTATAAAAAATAAATTTCATTTAATTAATGAAAATTTAATCATAACTGTTATTTACATTGATATAATCTTTTGAATGGACTAGCTTTTCAACTACACTAAAATAATTTATTATATGAAGAATGAAATTAAAATATGTGAGGAAGATATAGAATCTTTATATGTAGGGAAGAAATATAATATTTTGATTCTTATCTTTACACCCAGTAGATCAACTAAATGAAATTCATGGGGAGTAAGAGAAAAAATATCTATGGATGAGTAAAGTAATATTTAAAGTTAATATGTAATATTTTTTAGTAATACATTAATTTATTTACAATATAATTACCTGGACACACCACAATGTGTGATGTTGAATATAATATCAATATAATCCTTGATGCATGAACAATATCAAAATTATTATTTAATTAAAACTATGAAATTAGTGGAGATGAAGACATAAATAGAGGAATTGAGTAATAAATGACTTATTCAGTATTGTGTTTCTCCTTGGAGAGGTGGTACTCTATTTATTATAAAGAATGATGTATCCTTGAGGCTATTTATAGACAATAGGGAAATAAATTCTATTACCATAATGAACAAGAATCCTCTCCACCACATTGATTATTTACTTGATCAAATTCAAAGAACTCAATATTTTTCAAATATTTAACTTTATTAAGGGTATCATTAGTTTTGATTAAATAAAGAAGATATTGCAAAGACAACTTTTTAGATGAGGTGTGGTCATTACCAGTTCACATTAATTCCAATTTTATTCACAAATTCACCATCCATATTCACATATAGAAGGAATTGTGTATTTGAGGAATATCATTATAATTTTTTATTGTTTTAATTGATCAAATTAAATTGTATTCTAAAAGATATAAAGACCATTATAATATGTTGTGTGTTATTCATGAGACTCTCAGAAGTAAAAAGATATATGGGTAATTTAGAAAGTGTGAATTATGGCTTTAATAAATCTCTTTTTAGAGGCATGTTTTCTATATCGACGGAATCTCAGTTCATCCTCTGATGGAAAATGATATCAAAGAATCTCCTATGCTAAATAACATCACTAAAGTACAGAGTTTCATTGGTTTAGAATGTTTCTATCGGGGTTTTGTTCTGAAATTTCCCTAATTGAATAACCCATTAACAAAACACACATATAAAGTTGTTATGTTCGCATAGACAAAACATGTGGAGAATGCTTTCAATAAGATAATGGAAATTGATTCAATGCTCCAATTTTGACTCTACTATAATTTAATGTTCATATTTTGATTTAAAATAATTCATCGAAGAAAGTACACTATTGTGTCCCTATGATAAATGATAATGTTATTTCATATGCATCATGTAAGTTCAAGAATCATGGACAAAATTATCTAACTCATGAAATTCAATTAGAATCTAATATTGATTCTCTAATGATATGGAGAGATTATTAATATGGTGAATACATGTGATATGTAGGGATCCTAAGAGTTTGAATTACATATTAAAATATAATGAACTAAACATGAGGAAATGGATATTCCATGTGAAAATCAATGATTAATATTTTTCAATACAGTATCATCTTGGAAAATTGTATAAGTTGTTAGATGCATTAAGTAGGAGAAATCATGGATCTTAAACCCAAATTAGGATTTCTAAATACCATGTACTTATGGATTTAGAAAAGAATCATATGGGAATTTTTAAGGATAGGGAAAAAGGTATTCTCTGAAAATGATTGATAATACATAATTACAAGAGAAGATAAAATTTCCTCAATTTGATGATATAAATTTTCAAATGAAAATAAAATCCAATAAGGATTGAAGATTGGAAGAAATCTTATACGAGGATGGAATAATGAAATTTGGAAAGAGGTTATGCATTCCATCTATACATGATCTAAAAGAGGAACTAGCAAATGTTTCTCATAGTTATAATTTCTCTATACACCCTTGTATTACAAAGATATATATATATTAGAAGGAATATTTTTTTGGATATTATAGAGAAAGCAATTATTGAATATATATCAAAGTGTATACTCTTTCAACAAGTGTACGATGTGAAAAACAATCCTAGAGTATTCCTGAATCCACAAAAAATTATGATGTGGAAGTGAGATGATATTATAATAGAATTTGTCAGAGGACTACCAGGGATACCAATAAGGAATATTAAAATATGGATTTATTGTCGATGTCCATAATAAATCGGCCCATTTTCATTCTATTAGAGATTATTTACATTTTAAACTCCTAAAAACCTCTAAATTAATAATGTTTTAAGAAATCATGGTGCACCTCTATCAATTGTGTTTGATCGAGATCCCCTATTTTCAACAAAATTTTGGAAGAGTCCTTAGAAGGATCTTCATACAGAGAATTATTTTATTATTTATCACCCATAACCTATAATGAGTATAAAATTACTATTAATATATTAGAAAAAAATTTATATCAAGCTCTCATGACCTCAAGGTATGAGGGATCAATATCTATCTTTGAAAAAAGCCTACTATAATAATTTTATCAATTGTCGTATTCATAGGGCACCTTATGAAGAATTTTATAGAAAGTGTTGTTGAACTCCAGCCGGTTAGGCTGAATCTGGTGAGAGGAATATTAAAGTATTAGAACATATTTAAGAGAAAAAGATAGATGTATAGACTATTCAGATTATATTAAAGATGATCAAAATAAATAGTATAGTTATGGGGACAACTGGAAAACATATTTGGAATTTCTAGGGGTAGATCTTGTCTTCCCAAATATATATCTAATTAAGGGCATCTTAATGTTTTTTAATAAAGATAAATTGATCCCCATGTACATTAGAAAATTTGGAAATATGAAAATAATGGGATATATAGCGAATCAATTAGTGATTATTCCAAATATCCAATGTTTGTGACGTGTTCCACATATCGTTGTTATTTAAGTGCATGTTAGACCGAATGAAGGTACTCACCTATGAAGAAATAGATCTGAAACCTGATTTGTCTTATTGTGAAGAACCAACATCATTGTTTTTGTCATAATTATTAAATGGAAAATTCTAGGATGAAACTTCTAGAGGAATGAAGAATACAACACCTTAAGATTTTATGGATCAATATAATTAAATTTAATTAATACGATATCTCACATAGCACACAATGTTATTTAATATTGTATAAATAATTTAAAATCACATGGATACCCCAAAACAAACATTATGGATGAATGATTAATGAAATAACAGTATTTTCAGGAAAATAAATAACATATATCTATAAAATTGACACATAACCTTTTGAATAGTAATGTGACCATTAATAATAGTATATTGGAAAATATAATAGTAACCTAATATGTGAATGTATAAATAAAATTGAGGCATATTATAAATGGTAAAATGATATAATTATATCACAGTAAATGTACATAACTGTTTGAAAAATTATTAAATATGTATTGATAATATTTATTAAAACAAATGTTTATTTTAAAATTTAAAATCCACATTTTGATAAAGAAGAAATATTTTTTTCCGCACTTTTTTCCCTCAATAAATATATTTTCCTTCTTATTATTATATGATAATTTTATGAGACCATAATTAAATTTTATAAACTATTATAAATTCTTTAATAATTTAAAATTGGTATTTAAAGAATAATAAATTTATATAATTTAGAAAAATATTTTCATAAAATTGATTTCTTTTATGAAATTTTTATATAAAAAAATTGAGGAAATTATTGGGAATTTTCTAAAATACTTGAATTTTTAGGGAATAGTGAAATATTGTAATTCATGGATTTAATATTTAAAAGATAAATACATTATTTATTAAGTATATGGTGATGTATTCACCAATATATCTTACTACCATTAATTATTTTAATATATTTTGTGATAATTCAAACACTATTCATATTCTTGAGTGAAAAAATAATCTAATGAATAAAATAATGGAAAAACTCTTGTCTCATCCATTATAAACACCACCCTCACAACATCTTCTCAAAACACCTATTCAGCCTTTAATAATGTCAAATTAATTCCAATTGATCTTCCCAAGTCACATAACCACATCCAAGAGCCTATTACTCAGAAAAATACCAATCCCAATCCCCTTAAGGATGTTCTCAATGAGAATAAATAACATAGGTAAATTTGTCTTTCGTTTCCTTTATATATTTTTCTATTTCATTTCTATTTTTATCCTCCCCTCACATACTATATACAATCAAGAATTATAAATAAAATATCTAATATATACTACAATTTTACAGTGTTAATGAAAAATTCTTCATCAATTCCCTCATCATCATCATCATTTTATTCCAAAAAATGAAGATATCATCCATGATGTGAGATTTACAACAATCGTTGAATATGAATTTTCATTTTATATTACAACAACCAAAGATGGACATAAAACAATTATCATGGTTAAATATAATGTTATTATACATGTGATAATTCAATGTAATGAATTGGGAAAATATTATATATAATATTAAATTATAAAACAAAACTTGTTCGTGATAATAAAAAATTTACCAAAATAAACTGACGTTCAACATTAAGGTTTTATCTAATTATTCATCCTAATATATAGAAATAAATTATATATAAGTCCATTTAGTATTCTGGATGTTCAATAATTAAATATAATTTCAATTATTTAAAACAAATACTATTTTTATATGTACTTCCCCATATGTATACAACTGAACAAATAATGAAAACTAAGGAAATGAATGCTACATAATGATGAAAATGAATCTATTAACAAATCAAAACTGGCATAAATGAACACAACAAAAATATAAAAAATTATATATCACATTAATAGTTTATTAATTAAAAAATTAATGACTATAATTTCATTATCCAGGACATTAAATTCGTTGGCACAAAACATTCTGAAATAAGGTAGGGATTCCTGCCGAACCTCCATTTTTCATTCATGTTACACATTATCTCTCTTTACAGTAATGTAATTCATAATTATTCTTATTTACACCTTCTAAATATATTGTTTATTTTAGAAATATATATTCCTAGAAAAATTAATCATCATTTTATGGGGAAATGTATATTTCATAAGCTTTCTTTCTTAATTCCCTCTAATAAAAAAACCGATTTAAGTGAAATTTCCAATTTATTGAACATTTTCATTTACACACCATAATATATTTTTAGTGATAAATAATTTTATAAAATACCTATTATTAAAGAAAATTCATTCTCCAATTATGGATTTATGATAAAATTCATTCCTTTCCCTCTTTAGACACTATTTTATATTTTTCTTTTAATCCAAATAAATATACTCATGTATAATGTCTCTTAAAAAAATGTTCACTTTTTTTAACATCAGATTGACATCATTAATAATGATATATACCTATTTTTTCATATGAATGTCTATGTATTATTTATATCAACTATTACTTGGAAACCATTATGATATTCTTGTTGACTAGTTATTCCTTGTATATTGTGTCTGGATATCTCCCTTTTATTTATGATCAACATTCACTATAATGACATTTTTCTTATATCATGGATATGAATATTTTCCAAACTACATTCCATTTTTTACATATGTGTTTTTATTGAATTGAATATACACTTGAATAATTCTTTTTACATCCAGTAAAGGGTGGGGATCGATTATAGATAACCTCTAAATGCATGGAAATGTCTCATTAGACAATACATTAGGTGAAACCCCTTCATGTTTATTTCTAAACAGAATCAAATGGGTATTTATAAATGAATTTAACCATCTTGATTATATAATATTTCATGTTCCAGATACATTACGCCCAATGAATAATAATAATATTTATTCAATATTTTGTAATTAAATTTAATGGGGTTTTCATGATGAAAAAATATATGGAAGCATTTTCATTATCAGTGGACTAATGGAATGTGTTTTTAAAATTATTTAACATTCAATAATTTCTATTCCTTTGCTGATTTTATTTCAATAATTAATGTATCATATAACAATTAGATAGAATTTTACCTCATACACTAATTTTATTTTTATCCCTAGGATGTGAAGATAATATATTTGAAGAAGTAACGATATGATCTTTATTTCTGTTTATTATGTTCTATGATTTATTACCAATGTAAAAAAGGATCCATCTGTGTATTAATTTCTTCCATACTACTAAACTAATTGATCTTTGTGAGGTTATCACGTATATCGTTGTCGTAGTAATACAATGACCATCAAATATAGGATATTGTGGTTGGGGTTATTAAAATTTCATCTCATCCATACACACTAAAGGGAGGCACCATCATTACTAATGGCCCATCCCTACACACTCATGATAATAACATCATGAACATCAACCAATCCTTTCACACTGATGGTAGGTTACAACAATATCACCACCGAATCCCCACACACATAAGAGAGTACACATTATGAAAACACATGATGTATAAAATATGTAATTTAGAACCCGTCACAACTCACCCAATCATTATAAATCTATGGTCCCACGGGACCTAGTCCAACATATTGATAATATTTAAAACACTTATTTACCATACAAGAGGATTTTCAATTATTTTAAATCAAGCTATAACATTGATTCAATAATAAATGTTCTCATATGACTACACATATGACATAATAATCATCAATAATAATCCTAAAAAACATACATGAACTTGAAAAATATTAGTAAAAAATGAAAAAAGGAGTTGTAAAATACTAGATCACCCACATGAGGTAAAATATACCCAAACAATCCATGTCAAGACCATATGGATACTCGATAAAAACCATGTAAAATATACCTTTTCAGTTTTCTTTCAAAAGGTGTACCTTGTATATTTACTCACACTAATCCCTCATCCATAATACAAACATGTTCTTAAACCCTTTTGAAATAAATTTCAAAACCCCTTTTTAAATTACAGTATACCTTGGAAATTCAATTTAATCTAAAGTGCATTTTAAATTTATTTTAAAATGGAAACTATTTTTACATATTGAAAAACAATGAATTCCTTCAATCAATCAGTATGGATGGTTTCTTAAACTCAACAAACTAGGGTACCGTATTCATAATATTTCAAAATTTATATAGTCCATGTTGACTATTAACCTAATGTGATATCATCCAAAAAAGGGTCCAACACACACAAGAAAACAAATATGCAGGACGATATACTAATAAGATACACAGTCAAAAAATCATTTGCTAACCTATAGACACAAATAAATCAGAGAATTATTCCTTAAGAAATAGTCCATAAATAATCAATCACTCATACTAACCACCATTGAGTACTTAAGAACCCAAATCATCTAGATAAAAAATTAAATTAATTAATTTAACATTTAAAACCCAAAACCATATATGAATTTATTGGCATCAAACACCCCAGGCAGTCCAATGATGTTGAAATCTAGTGAGATGAGGTGTTATCTATTCATGAAACTCCCTCAGACCTAGGGTTCCAAAAATACACAATTATTAATCCAAAATCAATTGAATTTTTTTAAAAAAGAAAATCCTATATAACATAAAAAACACAACATATTTCATTATGAAAAATTAATGGTGGATCATTTAGAGATGGTCATGATATGCAATATGAGCTATATATGAATTCCCCAAACAAAAAAATGATTTATTCAATCACTAGGGTAATAATGTATTTATATTCCTTCAATATATATTCTAAAATCAATGTCTATTAGAGAGAATAAGAAAGGTGGAGAGGAGATGAGATCATATGGAGATTTGGTACATCTAACTGCTAAAAAACCACCATTAATATATTGGGATTAAGGAAATAAGGGGTGTTATCGTTCCACTTTTGCATAATTAACCAAGAGAATAATCTAAAGGGGTTCCTATTATATAAAACTAATGGTAATTTTAAGGAAAATTTTCCTTTCTATGATCATAGCATGAATAAGGGTGCACACACTCAACCATCACTCAATAAGGGATTAAAACCAATTACCCAATAATTCATGGCATAAACCATATGTTCACATTGTAAATAACATACTAAAAATAATTTTAGTAGCCCGGTATCTCCAGATCTCAACTACAGTCCTCCTTAACACCTATAAACTCTAACAAGAATTAAAAAATATCATAAAATTGAATTTTGAGTTTTTATAATGTCGTGAACACAATCTAATACCATGGTTCTTGGAATGAACCGGTCACCAATCAGAAAAGTGAAATTCTATTAAGATTTTAAAACCTATAATGACACATTTACTTATATATTTATTTGAAATACTATTAATTATGTGTATGGTGATATTCTCCCATTTCCATGTTGGTATGGTTAATGGTTGAATTATCTCTGGACATAAGTCATTTTACCTTGACATTATACAATATAATGTTCATCAATGTATATTCCACAATCTACTCTATGTTATACCACCGTATTTATTCTAATATATTTTTAAGGATCATTATTCTACAAATATGAGTAAATAATCACTATTTATTTCTTAAATAAATATTTTTCATGTTATACCTAAAAAAAATAAAACACTATCATTTTCAATGATAACCATTGATATTTTCCATTTCACTATTACATCCACCATATTTTGAATCACCAAATTTTCCCATTATGTTACCTTAATCTTGTAGAATGGTGGTCGTTCGGATATCATTTGAGTTATGTAGGATTTCATATATTCTGTTATGATTCCCATGTCCATCATTTATAGGTTTCAAAAGATTATATACATTTTAATTATAATCATTGATAGGTTTGTAGGATCATTTATTCTCAGATAATTTATCAATTTTCCTTTTCTAGATGGTTTTACAATTGTATCTCATAGTATTGGATTGTATAAAATCATATTTACTAGTGAATAATGATCTCCCGTAGGGATAATATATAATTTAATCTTTTTTGAGTTGTATATATATAACCCATTTCACTATAGAGAAAATGTATCAAAATATTAATTGAAAATATTTCAATTGAAAAATATTGATCTTTATTTAGGTAATATTTCTCATCTAACATCATATTTCATGATACATTGTCTATGAATTTATAATTTTTGAAGCGTAAAAAACCAAATTCATTTTTAAAAGAACCATTGTATATAAAAAACCCACCCCCTCTTAATGGTAGTGGGATTATATATATTGTGACTAAGATTATGTTTATCACCAAGAACCTCTCATCAAATTATAATTTCTCAAAAAAATTACTCTTTTATAAGTTAAATGAAATAATTATTTTAAAATTGAAGAAAAAATTATCACAAGTCATTTATAGTACCATGATAATCATTTGAAATTATGGGTAAAAAACATTATTTTAAGAACCAATAAATATCAGACCCCATGTGATCTAATTCCCTATAATATTAAATAATACTTCTAGAAGGTCCATTTAATGTACATTGTATAAAACATATCCTTGATAAACTTATGAACAAATTTCAAATTCCCTTCAATTTTTTTGGAACTACAATATATGAAAATATAATATACATATAGAACAAAAATATGTCATTCTAATCATTAAATTCTATATTCGTTATCTTTGTGAATATGTTTAGTGAATGATGGATTTTTAATAAACTAATAGTGTCTATATCTTCTATAAATATCGTTTATGTGAATATCATCATTTTCACCTTCATTTTATAGTATCCTAGTATAATATCCATGTAGTTGGTCGAAAATGTTGTCAGTCTATATTAGTGGATATATTTTTTTCTAATTAGCTTGTTTTTCTCATCATAATTTGGGTAATGATGAGTCGAACCATATTTATTCAAGAAGAAGATTATTGGTGATCACCAAGGAGAATCTCGAGCAAATATAATAACTATATCATGGTTTTCATTTTGTTTATTCTATAATCCATCTAGTTTAATGGGTTAATTATTTTAGGACTCTTTAATTATGGGAATATTTTCACAAATTGTTTCTATAGGGAACTCAACCTATTGAACTTCAACATGTCTAAAAACTATTTCAAGAATACAGTAATAAATTAACATATAATGGGAATGTATTTGAGGATACTCATTTTCATTATCACAATCAATAAAAATATATAAATTTTGTCTTAATGAAGTAATATCCATATATTTTATGGAATATCTACCATATATTTATAATACTCATTTAATTAGTGTAAAATCATATGATTATTAGGGAGATGGAAGTTGATATCCCTCTCCTATGATATGATATTTTTACTATATGTGGGAAAATAGTTCATTTCAATTATAATATAAAAATATATTATGTTGATAATTACTCTATTTTTATGAATATTCTACCCACAAATGTTAATTGGGGAATAATTATATACCCAATATATAATTATTTCACTATATAGTGTTTTTTGAAATAACTTTACCTAAATGTATCAAAGTGGTTATTAAATATATAAATATAAATTGAATGAGATATATGAATACATATTATAACAATCATATATCACATTATCTATTCATGATTTAATAACAAAAATACAAATAAATAAAAAATTATCCAGATGAAACATGGTTTTAATGATAGAATAATATCTTCAATGTTCCCTTGGATTTCAAGGTAGTATTTGTCAGTTATCTTTGACACTTTTATAACATCAATTAGTTGATTTGTATCGATGTTCCTTGAAGTATTAATACATTACCTATAAAACCAATAATTCATATGAAATATATTTTTCAAAAAGATTTATTTATTTGATATCTTGTATTACATAGAACAAAAATTCGAAGCAAAACATGATATACATAAAGAATATTATTATTATATGTTATCCCTTTGATTTAGATCCGAAGACCTATATTTGTATAACTATGTTATGAAAATTAATGGATTTCACATTAATAAAATTAATTCAGTGGTTATCAATTAATTTCAAATGAAAAAAAATCATTTGAAAAAAAAGAGAAGTTTAAAAAAAAAGTACGCAGGTAATTTATTTTAAACATATTTGATTAAATTTAGTTATATTGGTGATTTATCTTAATGAATTTTTTATATAATATGTCAAAACCAATTTTTTTAAAATTCATATAATAGGAATAAAATAAATATAGATATGGGTTTTTCATAAAAACTATATTTTTTTAAAAGGTTATTTTCCACATTTGACGCATTAAAATTAAAAATAATATCCTTTACATATTAGTATTTAATATTATTAAATTAATTCTATAATTATAATTTAAATGGTTAAATTTTTTTACTATATCACTTTTATTTTTTTCAATATAAATTATAACCCTCGTATAATTTGTCACCTTAGTAAAGGGTAAATCAGATTAATCTATCATAAAAATATGTTACAAGGCTATATATTTTCATTTAAATAATTTTTTGGATGAATTAATTTCAAAAATAATCACCTTATGGTAAAACATTATTTGATTAATGGACACACTACAATGATAATAAAATTAAAAATATTTAAAAAATGACCATTACAAAGCGTCACTCCCTTTTTAAATATATTTAATGTATTCCCATATATAAAAAACTCTTTAGGAATATAGCATTATAGTAATTTATTCCTTAATTAATTTTTTTCATGTATGTAATTATAAAGTGACCTTAAATTATTTGGCAACATGGATGAAGTATTTTCCCCATTAATAAAAATATACAATAAATTATTTAAAATTTATGGATGGAAATATAATTTGGGTGATTTAATGTCTTTCATTGATTTTTATATAATTATGATGTATTTATTTAAATAATTATATTTTAATTAGAACTATATATGGTATTCTATTATGTCAATTTAAATTAATAGTATCAAAATTGAAATTAATCATTTAATATAAAAATAATAATTTATTAAATATATTCATATAATAAATATCATAAAAGAGAGAAAATGGGATTAGATATGGCCAAAAATATTTTCCCATGTCAATTAATCATCTATTGGAAACCATTTGAAATTAGAATTAATATATAATAATTTAATAATTTAAGACATTCAAATGTTTTCCCCTGCCTCCTTTATTAAAATAAACACCTAAATTTTTCTTTTCAGAACACCTTTATCAATATAGATAAACCATACCCAAAAAATTATCTTCTAAAAATCATTATCCCAATTTTTTAGTTTCTAATCACCCCAAAGTACAAAACATATGTTCCTTAAGAATTGATCTAATTGGCGTCTCGTTAAAGAGATGTTGTTGGCTTACCCATACTCTTTCAATGTTATTCTTATTGGAATACCTCAAAACCTATGTTATTTATCATAAATTAATAATTTCAATGTATTTAATATTATTAAATGTGATTATTATTTTAAAACTACCATTATCCACCCTCTTTCAATAATATAAGATGTTAAATTATAGGTCATGTTAATATATGACTTACCATCTATATTTAATTATAGATTTATATTTCCATCACCAAAATTCATGGATGGTTATTATGATGTGTTTGATGTTTGTATATTATGTTTATGAAATAATAATTCTTCTATAATGATAATATTATTCCTATTGTATTACATTGCATACTAATGTAAAATGATAACATTTCTCATGCGTACATGTGGACTAACACCTCCACGAAGTAATGTAATTGTTTTTTCATTTATTTTTTAAATGGATAGTAATGTGGATGGATATAAGGAATATATATTATTTATATAATTTAAAAATAACTCTAAAAATTTTAATTATTATTTAACATTCATTCCTTCCAACTTCTAAAATATGAAAACATTGGTAATATGTATGTATGGCCTACCTTCTCCTTGTGTGGTGTAATTCATTTTATACATATATCATTATATATGACTCTAAATATATGTATATAATGAATATATATGATATTATATGAATTTATTTTAGTGTGGTATAAAATTATAATAAATTTTAATTTTTTATGCAATAGGTTATAATACTTTTTGACGTAAGTGTAAGTCAAGGTAAACAATTTTTTTATCTATTTATTTATCTTGGTCACATGCCAAATACATCACTTGTTTATTCAGGTTTGTGAATATAATTCAAATGAATTTATGTTAGAATGAATATAATGGAAATTATTTGTATTTAAATATCAATATAAGGAAATTTATTTTATGTGAATTGAGACATAAACTATTCCAAAGTGATAAAGCTCTTATGTTACAATCTCCTTATTTATCAAGACTATTTTTTATTAAGATTAAGTAGATGAAGTATTATGACTTAACTTTCAAGAAAAATATGAGTTTTATTCTCCAGTATATATTTATATAAAATAAATAACGTCCATTAGTTATCCAAATCTTATTTTCTCATTAGAACAAACAACATTTTCAAAGGAAAATCAACATTTTTTCTCTCTTCGATTGGGAAATTTTTTTCTTGCATATCAATTTTTTTAAAATAATATATTATTTCATTATTTTAAAAATACAATATTATTTTAATAGAAATTTTTTCACATGAAGTTCTTTTTAAAAAATGGTTCAAAAATAATATTTTTCCACCCTCCGAATGATATAACTTATGATTTTTTTTATAAATATGTTTAAGAATGCTTTCTTTTGACATATACACCATGAATAGAAATTAACAACATAATGGAAACTAAATTGTATGAATATTTCTTTAAAATATTACATGGATATTTTAAATGAAAATATATTCTATAATAATTATGATATTTTCAGATTTTAAAGGAGTGATAATAAAATGGAATGTTATTCTCCGTAGGAAATTTTAAATTTTATCTTTAAAAATAATTTTCCATTTAAGATGACATCTATTGATGTTATATAATACTTACAAGTGTTTTTATAAAATGATAAAATAAATATTATTTACCTATATGGTTTATATTTATGATAGTAACATTTTTTAAAACACCATTCCTTTTCAATGGGTTGTCATATAAATAAATTTTTGTGTAATATATTGTTATTCAATGGTTACAGATATGATTAATATTTTATAGTCATTTAGAACACATATGTATGAATTTTATTATGTGATGGGTGGGTCCAATATCTACCCACATGTAATTAGGTAATGATTAGTGTTATATTATTTTGATGGGTACTTTGGAGGTAATACCAAGCACGAGAGAGGGTACACTAGAGGTTATAATAGTCCTGAAGTACATATATATGTGGATAACTCAATCCAAACTAGTAATTAATGTCTTAGTTGATGTAATTGACATATGGTTTATAATGATTATGTGTATGACAAAATTCCATGAATTATTACAATATTATGCTCTTTGGCTCACTTTATTTCATTCAATTATGATTCATATCATATGAACATACAATCTTTAATCAATGTCTCTATATTATGATCTATGATATACATGTAATTTGTTAAATAATATATTTATATTATCATACTCTTATGCTCAAGTATTTCTTATGTGATCATTGATATCCCCCTTTTTACCTATATTTTTTATTAGATATAATAATTTATTATATTTTATTTTTCTGGAAATGATGAATGGTAATACATATGATATTCCAATGAATGGAGATATTTTTGAAGAACATAGTTGGGGAATATTTTGTTCATTTATGTATTAGTTTTTATGTATCCATATCCATATTCACTAGACCTATAAGATTCAATAATGGATCCTCATGTAATTAAATGAATATTAATATTTTAATATTTTAAATTTTCTTATGAAAACATGGGTTTTTAATAATTAGTATTAAATAAGGTTTTATTATACCATTAGGATCAGGTTTGAGGAATGTTTAGTGATAAATCTATGGAAAACTCTAGGTATAAGATAAAATCCTATGGTTTTGGTAATAGTCATGAATGACCTAGTTTAAACCTAAGGTGTAATAGATTGAAAAATAGTGTCATGATTTAGTCATCATGTAAATGGTATTTCATGATTAGTTGGATTCACTATACGACTAATTTTTCCACACAATGTGTTTTTTTAGTCGATGGTTGGACTCTGAAGGGATCATGTTACTGCTTTTTGAAATGAAAAAATTAATGAATTTCTTCATGAAAACCCAATAATTATAGGATATGGAATAGAAAATATTATTTCTATACTCAAATGATGTTATCATATGTTAGATCACAAAGATCCTCTAAGAAATAAAAGATGGGAATAATGTTATATTGAGTCCTTTATGTGTTAATTTCCACCTTTTTTAATCTGGTCTATGGATATAGTAATTTATGATCAATGGATCACTACCATGAAAAGGTATTTTCCAATCTCCAAAGTTCTGATCATGGGAATGTTTTTTATTAGTTTTTAATTTTAATGGATAATGTTGTTAGTGGACTCTTATCAATGACAAGAGTGAATAATATGAGATTTAATCCATGGACTAGGATGACATTAATATCTTATTTATCAATAAGTAATTTCCATGAATTCTTGAAAAAATTTGACGTGAATTCTCTAAGATAAAGGAGAAGGATTATATAACTGTTGGTGACTATGGGGAATATTATAAAATACATTTTTGGTATTCTTATTTCATGATCATTCATCCAATGAGTAATTTTGATTGATTCTTCAGTGGATTAATTTTTTAGGAAATGTTTTATTAATAATGGGAATCAGTATAATTCAATAAATTATTTATTGTGATATAATGGTTGAATTATAGATTAGATTTACCCATCAATTACATGTTTTTTATAATAAAATAAAGTTGGAATTATATGATAATTATAAAAACCATGGATTGAATAAGTTAGGACATGCTTTATGCTCAAACTGTCGAAGGAGACATGGAGGAAATTTTCCTAAGGGTACTATCAATTGTTTTATGTTAGGAAATAAAATATATTGATATTATAAATACGAATTTTAGGGGAATAAGTTATGTAATGATGTGAATAAATACAAATATCCACATAATTTACTACCCTTAATCTAGTGTTTCAACTTTTAGGAGATTTTTAACTATGAAAATGAGTTCTGTAATATGATGGTCAGGGATGATGATAATTGTCAACAAACTATTAAAACTTTGAAAAAGTTAAATCTCATGTTATAATCATTTATAAAAAAGGTTGTTATGATGACATGGTGAATGTTATAATAATCATCCAATATAAAACTCTTAATGTCTTATTTTACAATCAAAATTAGAAACACAACCTGAGAGGATCAATATCGAGACCTACCAAACACCACAATAGGTACATAAGGGTTGAAACCTATAATTTAAAATCTAACCATTATTTTATATCTAAAAAGTTTTCTATGTGTATTTCAATACCACATAAATTATTAGATGTTTAATTTTTAGTGAAAATAACTAATGGAACAATAATCACATCTCTGGTATATCAATATTCACGATTTTTTTTTGGTAATACAATTCTTGAAAATCATTTTATCCCCCTCTATTTGATTTAAACGTTACTATTTCCATTGATTTTATTTATTTAAATAAATAATAGATCAATTTTATATGTATTTACCCATAAACATTACATTTTATCGTTACTCTATAATAGAATTCACATTCTCACATTCCAAATATTTTTAGGTGTATAGTATTAATGAGTTAGGTCATAAGTCATACATAAAATCACAAATATTATGTTGTTCTCACTTAATTTCAATATCCAGATCTTACACCACGAAAATAATTAAAAATAAAACTTGTTTTATTTTCATGATTAATATTCATAATGTTCAACTAGACTTTTTCATTTCATTTACCCATACTAACATTTGATAGTCTATAAATTATTTTATAAAATTATGTTTCCCAAAATAAAATATTGGTTCAAAATAAAAATTTTCTCACCTGTAAAATCACATTCTATACGGAAATATTACTATAAAAAATATTAATAAATATTTCAGAAAAAAAATAAAATACATAAATTCTACTTTGAATCATCAAAAACACAAAATATATTTTTTAAAAATAGTCTTTTCGATATTAAGAAGTATCTTATATGTTTTTTACCTTTTCTGACCATAATATTCCCTGAAAAACCCATATAAAGCATAGATAAAAATTTTAAGCAACTTGAGGAATAATTTTCAGATCATTCCTACATACAAATACAATAACCATCATTGTTATACTTAGAGTATCCATCAGACATGCTCGTTAAATAACCATCATAGTTGTACATGGTGTAATCATCACAATATATTCCCATAATCTATTAAAAAAACATAATTGGTAGACCCTTTCCATTTAGCCAATTAATTAAAGATATATAATGGGGTCATTGACCCTCTAATTATTATAAAAAATTCTATCATCATAAAAAGATCTAAAGAACCATAATAATATCATATCTCAAATATTCTTTAATCATAAATTTGTTATTTAAACCCATAAGAAAGAATTTTCTAAAATTCATATATCCATTTTTCTTTATGCCCAATATTCATAATACAAGTTGTTATAATAGAGGAAAATACGTGTTTTATGAAAAAATAGGGAATATTATAAATTAATCCAAAATTAAATAATGGTTTTTTAGTGGAAATGTGTTTTTTCATATACATTAAAATATAACATTCTTTGTCCATTTTTGTAAATAAATTCAATGAATTATGTTAAAATATTTCATTTCAAATAATATAAATGAAAGTAAAATGGAAAAAAAAATTAAACATTATATTTCTCGTACATCCATATGCATTGATAAAACAACATTTTAATATAAGAATTTAATTAAATGTGACTTTAAAAGTAATTTTTAGAAGGGGGTTTTTTATAAAATGTCCCTCTCCTTTAGTTCGACTCCCCACGTACATTCTTTATATTGTAATATAATAATGTTATGTTAATTATTTAAAATATTGAGATCATTTTTCATTTTTATTATACCCTTTACCTTACTTGTTAATATTTCGTATGTAATTACATAATTATTTAATTTCACATTTGATGTTTTCATGGTATTTTGTTCATAAGTACAAAATGGTTTCTGTAAGTTGACTGTAGTCAATGAGGTTATTATTACATCATCTGAAAGGTAAAAAAATTACATAATTGACTTTTACAACATTTATTTTACATTTAAACTCATGAATTAACGATGGATATTAACAATGAACCATCTTACATTAATATAGACAATTGTTCATATATACACATGAGTAACATTTCCATTATTCAATGATCTTTATAAAAATATTGTATGTCTTATTTTATATATAAAAATGATTAAAATATATTAAATATCCTATTAATTAATAATAATCATTTATATAAATCATCCATGTGGTTTTGAGATGAAAATTGAATAAAGTTGCTTCATGGAGGTGGTAGTCCCGACGTAGGCATAAACAACATTTACATTTTTATTGATTACAATTGTAAGAAGGTAAATGATATATTGTATTTTTAGTATGAATAATATGTCATAAATTACATATATAAGTATTAATTAAATCATGAAAACTCATCCCTTATATACAGTGATGGTAGAAAAATTGAATCAGTTCAAGATGTAGAAGTATTTCGTAGAAATGAACTTCATTTTCCATTTTGTGGAATAAGAAACCGATATAGGTCATTAAATTAATATACTAATATCATAATAAATGTAGGATACTTTTATTATTATTTTATCATGGTTTAATAATATTTAAAGGATTTCTAGAATAAATCAAATATTGAGCTATCAATTATACCAATTCTTTTGAAAGTCTCATTTTATTAGTAACTTGGGCCCTTTTGGATTGATATTACTCCAAAAACCATATCTCCAAAATGAGGGTAGGTGTATATATTGAAAACATGGTATGGATTAGTGGAGCCAAATTTTTTTGTTGTGTTATGTAAATGGTGTAAGGTATTCCTTTTTATGGGAGTGGGGATGGGAATTCATGGAATTTCTCAAAAAATTTAATTTATATTAATAAATTTTCAATTCCAAATGTGTATCACCCCGACCTTCGAAACCAAAATTTTTATGTCTACTACCATTAAAATGTAGTGATTAGATGGAATAAAATCCCAAAATATTGATCAGTTTATCTTTTTTTGGAAAACCAAATTACATACATGATACCCATATTACATTAGGAAAAGAAAATATATCATACCAAAAGTAAAACCTCATCATCCTTGAAACTAATGCAATGCATTCCTATTTATAACATGGGGAACAGAATCAAAATTATGTTGAGAAAATATTTTCTTTAAGGGTGAGTTATTTTGAATTAATAATGAATTATTGTGAATAAATCAACATGGAAATATAAATGACTCTGAACACATGACATTCAAGTTACTGGATAAGACATAATCAATATGGGAATGTAAATAACTAAAACTCATTCCATTTAAACAAAACAATGATAATGGAATGAATCCATAGATAATATTAAATAAAAATATCATTGATAATAATAATAATAACTAAATTTACAATAATGGAAATCCCTAATTATATGAAACCATGTTTCCTAGTAATATGGTACATTTTCTATCATTTGATTTCATAAGAAAGTTTATCATTTTCCATAGACAATAATTTGATTTGGCCAAATGATTTGTCTCATGATTCTACGGATGCTTCTAGGGGATTAATTATAATGGTTAATCACTCAAATTATACCATTCCAAATCATTCCTCACATATGAAGTAATTAATTTAATTCATAAACCTGATTCATTTTCAAATATATTTATTGATTAATGGATACCTATTTATCAATATTTCCATAGATAATCAATAATTGTTAAAGTAAACACCATATGTAACAATTATATATGGTATAAAAAATAAATGTACCCATAAACAAATAATGTGGATATTTGATGATATTTCCAATGAAAAATTATTACTATGCATGGATGGTTTCATGTGAATGTTAACAATCACAAAAGAAACTTATATTACCAATATAAATTTTTATGACTTGATAATTTTCATGCTAATCCCCCCGGGTGAGATAATTAAAACTGAAACAAGTTTTATCCTGAACTATGAGAAAATCATGATATTAATTGAATATGGGAATTTATATACACCAGATTAATATAAATTGGTGCATAACAACAAATAAGTCTTAATGGAACATAAATTGTGATTAAATCCTTTACAAATAGGTAATTGTTGAACTATAATACCCATGAATGAAAATTCATAAAATCAAACATTAAATAACATGAAAATATATTTATTCATGATATAAAATTCAGTAGGGGCAGTATATACCCTATATAATATAAATAAGTGTTGAAAATGTGTACGCATCATGGAAGAAAAAGTGAGACAAGAATCCCTTACCATGCCTTTCCTTTTTAGTGAAATTCCATTAGCCTCATATATAATAGTTTTAAGAGGGATATTAACTTATACCAGACCCATAATCATATTTATAATATCATATATTGTCTTATTATGACATCTTATCACTCATTTGTTATCAATCATTCATTATTTTAACTATTACATGTTCTAAATTCCTAGTTTTATGAGTATTTTTCACTTGTAATTTTTGTACTTATTATATAGATTAGGATTTATATATCTATAAATTGTAAATAATTATAAAAATTACATATATATTGGTTATATATTAATTTCAAGTAATACATAAAATTTGGAGATTGTAAATGAAATGCACTATTTGTGCATTTGGTAGGTCGTACGTATGCATGACCGCTAAGTATTTTTTTAGATTTGAAAATTAAGTGATATATTTATTATAAAGAACATCAATTTTTATTCAATAACATTTCAAAAAAAAATATAACACTAAAAATTTTATACAAATATGTACTCAAATACTGTAATATTCTTGTACCTTTAGAAACATAGAAACATAAGAACTGTAAAATAAGTGATCCATATTATCTCCCAATCGGTTCATATTTACTAGACCCATTCTCAAACACATAAAATATAATACATATCTCTATAACCATGGGATGGAAATCTAAAAATGGGTGTGTGTAGATTATTAGTAAGGGTAATCAAGGGACACATATATGCATAATCATGAACATAGGGGTATGAGAATGTGATCGTAACATTAGATGATCATACCCTACCTATCATAAAATCATAAACATGAATCATGGAAAAATCATGGAAGTTATTTATACATGAATCAGAAGGATATAAATGAAATTATCCTGTAATGTAGAATATTGGACTGAGATAATGAATTTTGTAATACCCATAATCAGATAACATGATTTTTTTAGTAATAAAGGCATTATTTCTAATACAATCTTATTAGTATGGGTTCACTCCGCATACCATATTTTTAGTCATGGTTCACTCACATGTCCAAATAATTAGTATTAGTTCAGTCCCCATATCTTCTTGGTAGTGATGATTCAGTCCCATGTCAATTTTAGTATAATAAGATCACTTCCCATGACATCATGCATGTAATAGATCTCTCCCATAGAAATCATAATAGTCACGGTTCACACCTAATACCATATTTGTCTATAAAAAGAGATATAAATCATTAAACAATTAATTGGAGGGAGATATAGGTCCCACCAATCTCATAATGAAATAATACATACTTGTTCGATGAGATCATAAAAATTAATCATAAAATAACCCAGAAAATGGAAGGGTATTCATAAAAATATAATATTATCCAAACATGTTTAAAAGAGATAAGATTCAATATCATTTCATTAAATCATATCCCTTGAATGTAAGTGTGTTTCATATACATAAAACTAATGAAACATAAACATACTTTATAAGAATATAACTAGAGAAATAAGAAAGTAATTCATGAATGTTATTCCATTAAAACATAAATCATTCAGAGAAATAATTTAGTGGAACCATGATTCATATTCCTAATATTATTTGAGTAACACTAGTGGAAGTGATATTAGATGAGAAATAATATTTAGAGATCTTTAAAAACATTTATTGGGGAAAATATATTTTCTTTGTGAAAATTGTTTTTTTAAAAATAATACATCTTGAGAACCATTTTCATGAAATTAAACATGAAATACTATTGAAGGAAAATTTGAGAGAATAATTAAAACATATTTATTTGAAAACATATAAATAAATATTGAAAATATTTTAAAAACAATTTCATTTAAAATAAATTTAACACATATAACGAAATCCTGAAAATGCTTTGATAACCATTTTTTCTGTGAAAATTTATATAAAAAGATTGAATCATATCAAAAATAACTTTTTAAATGAAAACACATTTAAAAATTATAAAATAATCATAAAAAATAATAATAATCCATTTTCATGGAAAAAACCTATGGAAATTTATAAAGGATGTTTTTAAATTCATTTAAAAAAAATTTTAGGCATATAACATTTTTGGAAAGATTTTCTTTTTAAATCCAATTTAAAAAAAATAATTTCTATAATATTAGATTTTTTTTCCTAAATATCATTTTAATATTTTAATTTAATCTTGAAGGTAATGTCATTTATTTTGGCGGGTAAATGCATACATGTACAACATTGATTTTTTATAGTAAAAAGATTATAAAAATGTGTTTACTTGGAAATGAAAAGCATATTACTTTTAAAAATCCCATTCAAAGGTAAAAAATGGTTAAAAATGTATTTTAAATATGATTTGATAATAGTATAATAGTTTTGTAAACAAAAATATTTGATGGAAAAAAGATTTTCGAACGAATGGTGAGGTAATGTCAATCATTTATAAAACGAAATTCTTGATCATCTTATGTACCAATGAGTGGATAAATCATACCATTACTTGTATGTAATATGAATAAAAATAGTGTAAGAAAACTAATTAATTTTATTTAAATATGGATCAAAAGATTTCATTAATAAAATAATTAATATAAAAAATATCAAAAAATAATTAGACGGTTTCAATAATCTCTTACTAATTTGTAACATTAATCACACTCCCCATGTAAGAAAATGAAATTACATGGTTTGTAAGATATCTTGAAAAAGAAGGTGATTTTGGATATAACATGTTAATTAGAAGAATATGAACCTATTTAAAGAACATAGGGGAATAAAAAAACCTGTTTCTCCAAGATGTAAATGTGAGAAAAAATTACATTAAAATTTGGTAAATTTTGAACCATAAACCCCAAAAAAGATACATAATAAATTGGATATGTAAATACCCAAAAATATATTTATATGAATAATATAATACTATAATAGGTATTATATATTACAAGGATACAAATTAGTAGAGAAGAAGGAATATATCTTAGCGAAATAAAAATTGAGATGAAATTACCATACCTTGTGTACTGACTTTCTTCATACATGTAAATACCTCCCATTCTTTGGGTAACTCCTTTTACTTTTCAGTAGGTGGATTCCTTGTATGGATTTTTAAAAAAATATAGAATTAGAGGAGTAAGTTAGGGCTGTTGGTAAGTGTATTGGGAATATCTTGTCCATTTCTAAATGGTTTGAGTGGTGTGATGAAGTGGGAGATGTGGTGACCTTTTATAGAGAAGGGAGGGAACAAACATTGAATCTTTTAAAACATGTTAGGTGTTCCCATATTATTAACAAAAAATTCTTAAAAACCAGCCAAAATAAATAATATAATGTGAATGTATGATATATATTTCATTAAAATGGGTGTTGGATAAATGGTGAGGTCATTTAACTCCTTATGTTAATGGTTTATTCCTTTGTTAAGTTTAATTTTACATTAATCGTTGTAATTAATATTAATAACAATCACTAATCCATTTAGTCAAAGAATTATTTAATTAAATTAAATATAAATTTAAAACTGATTATAGTTTTTTATGTATCTTTTTTGAAATTCAATTCATAGAAGTGCTAAAAAATATTTTTAATGTTAATGTTGTAGACATGGCATGAAAAAAGGTTTTAAAGTTAGATTGTTCAAATGTTATTAAATATTTTGTATCTAATCTCAAAATATGGATTAAAATGGCTTATATTGGATTAATATATGTATAGTTTATTTAATATGACTATAAAAAAACTTAAAATATTATTTAACTATATAAATATATTATAATTAAAATATGATTTGAAATAAAATTCTGTATTTTTCACAATTCATCATAAAATTAATTTTCAAGGAAAAATTCAAAGAATTACCCTAAGATAATTTGATATTATAGTTCAGAATTTATATATATGTAATCTAATAAAAGTTCTAAAAATTTCTCAAATTAATTTTATTTTTGTTCATAGAAAGAAATGAAAAGTAGTTCTTTTGAAAAATGTTTTCCTAAAAATTAAATGGCATTATCCAAAATTATATTTTCCATTATCTCCATAATAATTAATATTTTAAATGTTTTCATTAATTATATTATTACTAAATATGACATATATTTTATAATTATCATTTTTAAATAACTATAACAACAAAATTATGTTTCGTAGAAACTCAATGTTTCATATTATGCACACCAAGTCAGTGTTGCGTGAACGGAAGTCCCTTTCATCCATGCTTATAATGAAAAATATTGAAAAAAGATTAAATTAATTAAAGAATATATTTCAAAGAAATATATGATAGTTTCATTCTACACCTAACCATAAAATTATTTTCAGCCTTGAAATTTTTCATAGTTATCAATCGTTTAATACTTGAAATTCATATTCATAGATTCTGGAATTATAAAAATGAATTCTAAAATATCCTATAAAAAATATTGGATACATACTGGTTACCCAAAATACCATGTAACTAAGTTTCCTCATAGGGTAACATTAGTGGGAAGTGAAAATGTGGTAATAAAAGATAAATCAAACTACTCTGTTATGAAAGAGAGTGATAAAGATCTTGGTTTGGAGAATGATATCAATCCCAATTCCATAATTCTCTGATGATATACCAGACCATTTGATTAATCGTAAATGAATGTACTAGGATTACCTTTTATATTTACATTTTTTCCCTATAGTTGATTAATTTTCATTACATTTTATACATTCATGATTTTATTCCCTATTATATGTAAAATATCACTATTTGGCCAAGTCATGACCAATTTTCACTTCACCTTTTTCTCAAAAAAGGTGAATTTTGGTTCCTAGAGAACTAACAGACCATGAGATCTTAGATAGTTCATAATATAACACTTCAATTACTATAAACATAAAGTTATTAGATCAGGTTATCCAGTATGAAAAAATCCTCATGTGGTGTGATAATATTTTATTCTAGAAAATGTCATCTGATGTTTAAATTAATAATTCTATATATAGGAAACCTTATATCCCTTTCTCAAAGATAAAAATCATTAGTATTGAGATAATGTTACGGAATAATATTAACATTGTCCATTCATATCTAAAAAAGTAACTCTTCATTGTCACAATACGAACATGTGAATACCATTATCATATACTCTCTTGAAACATGGTAATATCATGAATTACCATTAATACAGTTAAAAAAATGAAAGATTCTTTATTCAAAATATTATTGGATATACTTCATAAATCCACGAATTTGTAATCTTCATCCATAGCCTACACTGTCAATAAAACCACTGCTACATAGGACATAATAAATACCATCCAATTTACATATTCATTTCAAACATATCTTTATCTAAACAACATCATCTTAACATAATGGACACATTTAGGGTTATATTTCCTTAGTCAAATTGTCACCTTTTCATTATCCAAAAATTTCCAATCCATCGTAAATGTTCAACATAATCATGTAAATCTATAGTGAAAACATAAAGGGATAATCCTTTTATATTTCACCAATAATACCACCTAATTATTGAATCCAAATACATAGAAACATATATTATTCCACTTTATGCATAAGACATACGAAGGATACCTCATCTTATTTCTTAATACAATATTTTTTTAAAATTGAATTTTTAGTATCATCATCATTAAAAATAAAATCATCACTTATACTATCTTTATGATTATCTTCGGGATATTTCCCCTTCAGAAATTAATTTTCATAATGACAAATCATTCCACACATAAATCATTTAACCTTTTATGATATTTTAGGGAGTCAAATATTGTTATTTAAATCTTTAATTGAATGATTCATTTTTACTATGTAGTTACCTGTTTTTCTTCGTCATTTTCATAGTTAAATCATCATTTCCTTCCACTGATAATTTTTCTAGTGTGATTATTTACACATTCATGAAAAAAATGAAACATAATATTCTTTCTAAAATGGTCTCCATTAATGAAAATATCAAAAAACTCCTTCTGTCTCTTAGTTGGTGAGTATGTGTGTTGGTTAACATACACATTGTTCACCATGTTCCCTAAGAATTGACTATTCATAATCACAACATTCTTCACACCGGTGATTGTCCCATTTGATTTCTCATTAGTGAATTATCATTTATATTCAATATAATACTAATTTAATCTAATACCATCATATCACTAAAACCAAAAATCATTGAGTAAGAAAAAATTATCATATTAAGGAAACACATAATCATCAAAACATACTTATTTGATATCTAAATTGTGACACCTTACTCAATCTATGACACCCTAGGTTTATACAATGTTTTTAATAGCCAAATTATTTTTAAATCCTATAAAATTGTTCTTGATTAGTCTTTGAATTCCCAAATGATATCCATCAGGAGTGTCAGTCCATGTTTTTAGTAAAACATATTAGTATGTATTATGTTATGCTAAGTTAGGATTGGCACATCCTATTGGAGTTATTACTCCTAAGTATACATTTTCCATAGATAAATCCACCTAAAAAACATGTAAAATGATTTATAACTAAAAAACAACATGCTCAATCCATTACCATGATTCAAAGACATTTTCATATACGTTTCCATTTCTTTAGACTTATCCCAAGACATTCCCTTAGGGTTCTCACTCATTTTTTCTCATCCTATATCTCAATGGTTAAATAAAAATTTTCATGGATAACAACTATAAGTTCCCTCACATTTCATAAATTACCATTTCATAGATTTTGTGAAATAATTGAAACATTATACAAACAGATTACTAAATACCATATTAGTTTAGTACCTTTGAAAACATGGACACATTAACACTATTACAAAATTGAGCTATATTATCCCTCACTATGTTCTTCTTGTCTAGTTCCCTTTTTAGATACATAAAATATTATACATATCTTCATAAAATTGGGAAGGAATTCAAAAATTGGTTGATCGTAGATTCTCATTAAGATAAATAAAGGGAGACATTAAAGCATAAACATTATAATAGGGGTATGAGAACATGACCATAAAACTTGATGACCGTACTGTACATATCATAAGATCATAAACCTAAATAATGTCATAAATCATGTTAGTTCATACGACATGAATCAGAAGGAAATAAATATCACAAGACATAAAACAATAAAAAGGAAAAATACATTGAATTCTGGAAGGAACCTAATCATATAATATTGTTTATATTTTAGTCAAGGTATTTCTATCATGGGAATCTATGTATTGTTGGTTCAATCACCATAACATATTTATACTCATATTATACTCTCATTTATATATAAGTAGTATGAATTCACTCCCCATACCTCTCTATTTTCAGGATTCACTCCCCGAGCCATCTTAGTTATATGAGTTCACTCCCAATAACATCTTGGTAGACATGGTTCACTCACATGGATATATTAGTAGATATCTATCACTCACAATACCATCATAATATTTCTCATGATATATAAAACTTTTCTTAATTCATTAAAAAGAGATATATATCCCACATATCTCATAATGAAATCCTAAATATATGTGCAACATGATCATGAAAATTAATCATAAAATAACCCATGAAATGAAATGAGAATCATAAGAATGTAATATTTCACTATAATAAAGAAAAATATAGAAGATTAAAAATAATATCATAAAATCACAACCCCTAAAAATAAGCATGTATCATACACATACCACCCATAAATGAGAAACATATGTTATAAATATATAAATTGTTTAATAGAAGCAGAATTACTGAATGTTAGGACATTAAACCATTACCCATTCATTGATGGAAATGAATGGAACCTTAGTAAATATCCGCAATAAGTCAATATTAACACCAATATATGTCATATTATATGGGAATTTTTTTGACATATATTCTCAAATCATTTCATGATGAAATTACCCTTTTTCCTGGAAAATATATTTTAAAAACATAAAACATTATGAAATCTATCTTCTACAAAATTAAAATGTAAATCATTTAAAGTATTATTTGGGAAATTATTTAGAATAATATTATTTTAAAATGTACTAATAAATCTTTTATCAATTTTCAACACCATTTCATTGAAAATAATTTTAAAATATATAATGAAATATTTAAAAAGATTTTCAAATCCATTTTCTAAGAAAATATATAAAAAATCATGTGAAAACATTAAAATATATATTAATTTAAAATATATTGAAATCAAATAAATGATTATAATGAAATGATTGATATCTAATTTATTTTAAATAACCTTTTGAAACATAAAAATTTACTTTTTAGAATCATTATAACACATTTTAATTAGAAATAAATTTAAAACCTTTTTCATTTTAATCATACTAAAAATTTATAGAATATTAATAAATTATTATAGTTTAAAAAATTAACATTTTAATATTATACAGTAATATTAAAGGTAATTTTGGTCATCATGGTGGTCAAATCCTTACATATGTGAACTTTCTTTTGTACTATATGAAATTATAGAAAAGTGTCTCGATTAGAAAACAAAAAATGATTCCTTTTCAAAATTACTTTTTTATAAGGTAAAACATTGTTAAAAATTACTTTTAATGATAATTGAATATTTTTAGAATATTTTTTAAAAAACATTTAAAAAATATGGAATTTATGGAACATAAATTTCAGGCTGAATAGAGCGGTAAAGTCATACATTCATAAATACACAATCTAAATAATTTTCTGAACCAAATAGTAGAAAAATGGTACCATCACAAAAATGTAACATGAATAACCAATGGTTAAAAAACCTAAATATAGTTAATGGGATATGTATCTTAATATTTCATCAATTTAAGAATAATAACAAATAATCTCAATAAAATATGAAATTGTTTCAATAAACTCTGAACTGTTCGTTACACTGAATCATACTACCCATATAAGGAAACTGACCTACATGGATCCTAATATATCAAAAGAAATATTGATATTCATGATATAACATTACAATTAGAATGAAATACACCTCTTCAAATAATATATGTGGGTAAAAAAACTATTTCTCAATGATGGATTAATTAAGACAAAATTATATTACCAATTTGGTTAATTTTTAACAATAAAAACAATTAAAGAAGGATCCTCAATTTGATATGGAAATAGCTATAAATATTAGAATTAGAATAATAGAATACATTAATAGGCATTATATAAACCACAAAAAATAAATTCATGCTGAATAAGGAATGTATCCCAGGGAAATAAAAAGAGAGATTAATTCCCTTACCTTGTGTCTTGACTTTTATCACACACATACACTCCTCTTTTTTCCTTGGGTAAGTCATTTTGGTTTTCACTTAATGGAATATTTGGAGAAGTTTTTGAACAAATAGACTATTATAAGAATATGTGAGGGATTTCTGTATGTATATTAGGTAGATATGGACAGAACCTATGTGGTTTGATAGGTGGGATGGAGGGGTAGAGAAGTTGTCCTTTTATAGGGAATTTTTGTGACACACTTGGATTTTTTGATATCACATTATGTTTTCTAATTTTTTCCCAATAAAAAGTATTCCAAATCTAAAAAACCTCTATATTATATGGTTTATGGATTAAATATGGCTATCCAGTGGGTTTTGGACAAGGGTTAAGTCATTTGGTCCCTAATGTTTATGATTTATTTCCTTTTTAAACGTAATTATATCTTAATCATAGTAATTAATCATAATCATATTTAATAATATTTTTGTTCAAAAATTATATTGATATTATTAGAATATAATTATTGTACTTATTATAACCATGTATATATATTTTTATAAATTCAGCTCATATATGTGAAAAATATAATTTTAATGTTAATCTCACAGACATGGAATGAAAAAGAGTTTTTAAGGTAAGAATGATCAAAAGTTCAATAACCATTTATTTCTTAATTGAATATAAGAAAATTTCAATGAAATATAATGGATAAATAAATGTATAATTGATGTAATTTCTCTTTAAAACAATCATTATATAAATTTTAACTATATAATTAAATTAGATGAAAAGAATTATACTTAAAAAATCAGTATTTTTACTATTTATCAAAAAATGATGTTTCTCATACATAACCCAAAAACTGACCTATAATAATATCAACATTCTAAATTCAAAAATGATATTTATTTTATTAGTTTAAATTTGTAAAAGTGTCTAAAATTAATTTTATTATTATTCTTAGAAGGACATAAAAAATGGTTCTTTTGATAAAAATGTATTTTAAACATTTAATGAAATTACAAAAAATTATATTTTGATTTCTTACCGTTGTTAATAATATATTAAAAGTAGTGATTACTATTCATTTTACTAAATTTAACTGCTATGTTATAATTATATTCCTTAAAAAATTAATAATACAAAATGATGTTTCATAGTAACTATGTGTCATGTTTAACGCATGCGAAGTCAGTTTTTCATGTAGCATAATCCAATTTGGGGTTTCATATATTTTAATCCTTTCTGGTGTTTCCAGTGATGAATAATATCAAAAAAATATCTTATTAATAAGAAAAAAATATTTCAAAAAAGATCAGGGCATTACACTTATATATTTATATTAACATTATAGAGTCATATTCATGTTATATATATCACATATTATTATTAAACCCATTTTTAACAGAGTCCATGTATATCGGGAATGAATCACCTCGCATTGAGGAGCAGGTAGTGTATAAGCCCATAAACCTTGTTATCGTATCCCCAAAAAATAGAACGCATGAAGGTATGATTTATATAATAATTTAATAAGAATAAAAATAATAAATATCATATATTTAATATATTAACAATAAATTCCATATTATTTCCAACCATGAATGTTGGTTTATGGAAGAACGAATGACATCAATTAGTGAGTCTATAGTCCACTATACACATGAGTGATGATTGTGTATCAGGTTTAACAGATTTCTTTGAAGGTGTAGGTTGAAATAATTGAATAAATAAAACAATTTCTATTTAATATAATTATTTTTTTATATAAGAATTATATAAAAATAATAGAGGGGTGGAGAAGTAAATTAAGAAGAAGTGATTGTTGATGAACATCGCCTCTTTTATTGGTATATCATTTTTTATACAAAAATAATTATATTAATGGATTTATTCCAAAAGGAGGGATTCTATTATTAGTGGAAGGATTGGGTTGATTTTTTGGGTTGGTTTTGGATGAGTAAAATATCTAGATACTTGTGGATAAATGGGGGGGTTGTGAGTCTTTTTATAGTGGAGGATGAGTGGCATTCTTGTAAATATAAAAAGGTATGGACTATTTTTTTGTCTTCCTTACATCATATTCCAATAATAATGAACCAAACTATATATAATCGAGTATATGGTCTAAATATTTCCATCCCATAGGGTTTTGACATGTTTATAGGTCACCTTATTCCATAATTTTAACGATTATTCCCTAATTAAACTACATTTTACCTCTACCGTCTGACTAAATTTTAACAATATTCAATAATCTTATCAAACAAATACTAATTTTACATTACTATATAATTTAAATAATTTTTATTCAAAATTTGGAATCAATTTTTCTAAATTCAAATGACATAATGGGCTTAAATATGTTAAAACTATTCATGTAGGCGGGACGGAAAAACGGGTATTGAAAATAAAATTTTTAAATTTTTAAATTTTCTTATAAAATTTAAATGGTAAAATTATCCAACTAAAGTAAATTGGGTTCATATATGTACAATAAAACTATTTAAACATTAAATACAATTTAAAATATAATTTAACACAATAATGTATTTACATGAAAATCAGTTTTCAATTAAAAGTCACTATTATTTAGTTTTTATCAGAAAATAAAACATCTCATGAAATTTTAAAAAATCACCATACAATAATTTTCAAATTATGATTCCGAATATTAATTTTAATATATTATATTATATTCTGTCACTATCCGTCCCCTAGGCCCATGCCGTGACTACCCCAAGCCTTCTTTCCATAGGCCAGAGGCTGGGGACTAGTACCAAAGGCGTAAATACTGATAACTGGGAAGGCATTGCATTTATAAAAGTAAACAAAACACCACAGAGTACATGCAGAAGTAAAAAACTAAGTACAAAGAGAAGTGCTGAAAGGTAAATGGGCCAGAATACAAACCCAAATGAAAGTAAAACTACAACTGAACAAACTACAACAGAAAAAGACAACAGCTGGAAGAACAGAAGCGGCTCATGGGTCATCCTCCTCGGACCCTACCTGAAGGGTAGGGACAGATGGCGCAGCTCCTGGATCATCCCCCACGGATCCTACCTGAAGGGTAGGTATAGATAGCCTCCTCTACGCTCTCGCCCGTCAACCTCCTCCGAGTGTCATCTCGCCGTGATGTCCACCTCTGGATACTGACTGGTCGTGTAGTCCACCTCTGGGTACCATCCAGTCCTCGAACACTCAGCCTCCGTCAGCACTGCCCGTCGTCTACAACCAACACAACGAGGTGCGGGCATAACCCGTGTAGGGGTGAGTATAACGATACTCATTAGGGACCTCGAGACCCTCAAGGTCTCACTAAAACCAACAAGGATAACCACAAAGGAGATCTCAACAGATAACATCTACTTAGGTATATGCCCATAAATATACCTAAGTTATCAACTAACCCATCTCAATCATGAGGAAACACAAAGGTCAATGATTCAGCTCATACCAGGATTTTTCATTATCAAACCATAACTGCTGAAGAGCTCTGTCTCTGGGAGTACAGTGATCATGTCATGTCTCCGAGGTACTATTCACCAACCTATGACTGCTAAGGTAATCCTCCTGTCGAGTACCGCGGGTCTGCCACCTTCCACAGTAGTGCTCCTCCGCCATGGGTCCGCCACCTCACACATTAGTGCTCCCCCTCATAGCCTACAGAGGTACTCCTGCTATCGAGTACTGCAGGTCTTCCACCTCACACAATAGTGCTCCTCCGCCATGGGTCTGCCACCTCACAAAGTAGTGCTCCCCACTGGGCTATGCTAGTCACTCCGAATCGAATCGTACAAGTAGTCATCAGGTCACAACCAGCTACATGGTCTCCGCACTCCTTACGCTCATCTCTGGGAGGGTCCGCTCCACGAGCTACTATTATATACTCCAGGTATCTCAAAGTCCCACGAAGAAGTATCTCAAAGGACCGCCTCGTCACAGGGGTCTCAACCCAACATACGTCGCGTCAATCGCACACCCGGTCTGTGAGTTACTAGCCTTTTCGTCCCCGGGGCCCGGTTGGATTCGTGTGCGAACCAACCTGGTCGTATCTCAACTGTACCCCGAACACTCATAGGGTATACTGATAGGGACCTTTTCTCCACGTGTTCACCAACGCCACTGACGGTTCGTCAAATGGACGTCTGGTCTGAAAGATATCAGCTTTTCCGTTCCAGGGGCCCGGTTGGATTTTAGGTACAATCCAACTCGGCCATACTCCAACTGCATCCAAACCTTGGTCGGAGTATTCCAAAAGTTCCATCTCATCAAGAGGAATTCAACGAGACAGACGGTGCGTCAATCGGACGCCCGGTCTGTGAGTTATTGGGTTTTTCGTTCTAGGGGCCCAGTTGGTTTCGTCAGCGAACCAACCCAAACACACTCTCAAGACGTCCAAACCTTGATCGGAGTAAGACAAAAGTTCCATCTCATCAAGGGGAAACCAACAAAGTCGACGGCACATCAATCGAACGTCCGAAAATCAAGATATAAGCCTTTTCGCTCTGAGGGCCCGGTTGGTTTCGTGTACGAAGCAACCCGCCGAACCCAAAGTTCTTCGAAACATTGAGTTTAATATACCAAAACGACCGTCTCGATCCAAGGATTGCATCTCAACTGATGGTGCATCGATCGGAGGCACGTAGCCCATGATATGGGCAAAAGACCGAAAGGGGTCTGAAAACGGGGGGTCTGGGCCCAGACCGACCCGGCCCAACCCCCCCCCTTGGTCGGCCCGAACCAGGCAACCCGAACCGGGTCGACCCAACCTGGGTCCGGGTCCGACCTGGCTGGGCACAACCCGGCTAGCGCTGACCGGGTGGCCAGTGGATTGGCGCGGCCGTTATGGCCGAGCGAACCGGGGGGGGGGGGGGGGGCGCTACCCCCGCGTGAAGGAGTCGCGGCCCTGCGTGAGGCCACCCTTTCCAGCGGACGTGGCCGGATGCCGCTTCCTGTCCTCCTCCGGTCCTGCGGGGTCGCGGTACCGCGCCCTGCCTCCGCGGATTCCTCCGCGGTGGCTCCTCCCGGCTATGCACCGGGCGCTGCCGCCATCTGCCGCCGTGCCGGTGAGGCCCGCCGATGGGCTGCTCCGTGGACCACCGGATGAGTTCCGGTGGTCGGAAATGCGTGCGTCTTCACCAATGGTCCTCCCGGGACCTGAACTTCACTACGGAGGCCTCAAAATTACCTTACGGCATCGTTGGTCGTCACTCGTTAATCTGCGCTCAACGATCAAATAATCAAACCGCGACCTACTCGTTGTTTTCCGGCACGGCGCGATGGTGTCGTGGCTTGTTCAACATCAATGGCGCGGCGCGACGGCACCGCGCTTCTTAGCCCTTCCTCATAATTTCTGCGCGGTGCAACAGCACTGCGCCGCCTTTCACGTGCCGCAACAAATTCTAACAACAAGGGGGGAGGTGGGTCAGCCGTGTTCATGCGGTCCGACCTCCTCCCATTATTACGATAACAGGCGGCCCAATTTGAACCAAGAATGGCGACAAATGAGATCACGAACAACAACAAAAAAACAACCCCAACAGTTTTCCCAGCAAACAAGAATTCTCAACCAGCAACATATTCTTCTCGGATCAACTTAATGTTTAGTTGATGTGTGTTATTTCATTTAGAAGGAAGTCACATGGGGTTCATTAACATTTCAAAAACAATTCCCTACCTCAACGTTGTCGTCGAACGTGGGTTGGTCGCGGAATTAACCGTCGAAGAAGAAGATGATCGTCGCATCGCGGAAGGGGCGTCGCGGAAGAAGCGTCGTTGACGTCTCTATACATAGTGTCGCGTCGTCGATCTCTGAGGGTTCGACGCTCTTCGTCGCCCTTCATCGAAGGCAAGCGTTCTTCGCGTTCTTCGCGTTCTTCACATTCTTCGCGAAGGGGGATGAAGATATTCATGCTTTAGAGATTCTCCAAATCCTCTCAACAAGAAATCCCTCAACCATAATAAAATATGTCCTCCTATTATTTTATTATCAATAAAAGAATTTGAAAATCAAAAGATAAGAAACAAACAATTAATTTAAGGAATTAATTGTAACGATTTAACTTCCCAATTTAATTGGGCGTTTCTTAACCAGAAAAACGTAAGGTTTGACTTTCATTAAAAGTAGGGGGTTGCGGGTGCGTTACTTAGGAGGGAAGAAACGGTGGGGCTCATGTGAGCCCCACCTCACAAATATCCTACCAAGTGGGTAGGATATTGTGGGTTCCACATTATCCTCTTAACATAGTTTAAGTGGCATTAAGTGAAATAAAATAAAGTGTCGCACCACTTTTATTTTATTTCTTAACTTAACCCCAAAAATTAAAAACCACACCCAAGAAAATGCAACCTCGGAAAAAGCGTTTCTAAGAAAATATCGGTGCTGTGATTTCATCGGTGCCCTCGGAATTCGATTCCGAGCACCGGTTCAAAAGTTAGAAAAACTCGATCGTTCGTTCACTGAACATACCCGAGCCTATCTTAGGAAATTAATTCCAGGCACACCGGGCCTCGGAATCAGGCGCCGTCAGAAACTGCATTCTTTTAAAATCCCAGAGATAATTAAAAAACAAATTAAATTGAATTTTACGGGTCTTTACATGACTCTCACCTCAGGGATTTACGTCCTCGTAAAGCTTTAACACAAACTAGGGTTACAAAAACGGTACTGAAAACGCATCTGAGCCTTCCGCTCCCATGTTCATACCTGGAGGTTCCCATACTACCAAAGAAAGTTAACCTGAGGAATCAACCGGCCTCGAAGGATCCGCTCATATCGATCCTCGATCCCCACTAGAACCTCCATGAAAGTCAGAACATCGCCATCAACCATCTCCCCACGGTCGATGGTATGCGAAGGGTCGAGCACGTATCTCCTCTGTTGAGATACGTGGAAATCGTCATGCACCTGGTGCAACAGAGGTGGATGGGTCAAGCGGTAAACCACCTCGCCTACCCAGCTGAGAACCTAAGAAGGTCTGCTGAACCTCGGAGACAACTTGCCGTCTTGGCCACATCTCCGTAAACCTCATTGAGCTGAGACCCTTATAAGGACGTGATCGTTATCCTCGACCTCCAGAGGTCTCCAATTCATGTTAGAACTGAAACCCAAAACGACTGCTGCCACGAGGGTAAGGTTGACCGACTCAAGTGTGATCGGTCTGACACTCCTGTGAATGAGTTTATCCTGTGCTTCCTGGGGTTTCCTTTTCGCCGACCAAGGAAAACCCATCCTGACGTCATAGTTAAACCACAACCTTTTTCCTAATACCTTTAATTTGTGTATGAACTGTGATTGCCCAGTCCATACTCAAACCAACGTCGTAAGGCCTCGACACTGCCTCCAAGAGATTCCAACCGAAACTCTCGCCTCAAGGGTCTGACCACACTGTCGGTGTAAGTCTGATTATCGAGTCTCCTCCCAAGGTATCTCGAGACGTGAGGGTCAAGTCCATGGCTTACCGGAAACTCTAGGTCTGGGACAAGATTTGTGGAAGGAATTAATTATTCATATCGACGTCTATTACTATGGAAGCTAGTAGTGGACATAGACTATCCCTTGAATAATTTTTTTTAGCCATTGGGTCACACTCCCTGACCACAAGCAGCTACTCTCTTCCCCTGCCCCCCAGCTCCCTAAGCCTGGCTGGGACAACTAAGGTGGGTGGTTGTAGTATGTTAAAACGTACACCACCACATGCTTCAATCCTAGCTCTTCCACCATGCCTGCTGCTTCGCAGACTCATCTCTCCTTTAGGCTTCCTCTTATGGAATCATTTAACACGCCCGAGTCTCTAAGACTGGCATCAGTTTCCTGTTTCTACTGCACTGTGCCGTCTTCATCCACTCATGGATGATTTTCACATTCTTTTCCTATGCTGTGAAGAGCTGCTAAAATTTCTCCTTTTCCGAAAAGAGAAACTCGGTCTCATCCCCTGGATGAACCATGCCCATTTCCTAATACAGTCAATCCTAACATGAATGATGCATTAATGCCATGGATGATGTCGTAAGGCCTCGAAATAACTACCAAGAGATCCAACTGTCACTCTTGCCTCCAAGGGTCGAGTCACACTGTCGGCATCAGTGTGAGGTCACTGGGTCTCCTCCAGTAGAAATTCCGATTGTGAGGGTCATGTCAACAGTCTTAACCGGGACCACTCTGTATCAACCAAACAAAAGGACAGGAAGCAAACATCACAATGATAAGTTTCTTTTTATTATTTCAGCTCATAGTACAAAGAAACGAATACAACAACAATGTGTAACTAGAAGTACAAGGGACGTATCCACTAGTTCCGCTCCTGTCCACCTGCTCCCAGAGCTCTACTGCCTTGTCCACTACTCGGCTATTGCTCAAGCACTCGCCGCTGCTTCTCCCTCGGTGGGTCCTCCAACGCCTATGGATCGACTGTGCGAGTAGTCAGACAGTCACGTGCCAGGTGACCCTTCCTGCCACATACATAACACTTCCGGCTCCTCGTACGACTAGCTCTGGTCCTCTTGGACCTTTGCATCATCTGTCTACTTCCCAAAGATGACTCGACTACTAATCGAAAATACTGCGGCAAAGGAAGCGGCTCCTGTACACGCTCGAGGTGTATAGCTACTTGCACAAAATCCACCCTGAAGAAGGTCTTGAATTATTCCTATGTGAAGGTCATCCCATCGCAAAACTAGAACAAGTGGCTCCACCACCTGTCTGCTACTGCCTAAAGAAGGTCGGCATCAAAGATCACCATGAAGTATGCTGGCATCCCCACTAGCATGAAGACTCTCACCATAGCCTCCAGCCAATCCCCTACCGCCTGCGGGTCCGTCTCTCCCTGGTACCTGGGTGGCCTCTGGCGCTGGAACTCGTGCAGTGCACTCAATTGGCGTGCATCGCCTACTACTGGGGCTGGTGGCATTGGTGGCCCGACGTATGGTAATACCTCTGGTGCCTCCGCTGGTGCATCCACTGCAAGTGGGCCATGTACCGAAGCCTCGTCGCTCGGCAGGATTTCAGTACATACATCCCTCTCGGCTATAGCTGGTCATCCGTGAAAAGCCATCTTGAAAGAAACAACGTGACACAGTCAAACGTTTTATACCTGGTGAGCTGACCTAGTTTGAGCTGACATTAAAAAAACTTCTGGAAACACACACGCAATCAGTGCTTTCGTGCACAAAGTCGAAAATCGGTTGTCAGGGTCCTGGTGTATGGATACGTCGGCCGCCCGAACCATCACTGGACTCCCTGAACTGAATACCACACTCGGTACCCTTAACACTATTGCTTCACAGAAAGAAAATATCAGAGTTATAAGTTCTACGGTAGAACCGACTCCTTTGATACCAATTTTTCACGACCCGTCCTCGGGGCCCGTGTCGTGACTACCCCAAGCCCGCCATCCATAGGCCAGGGGCTGGAGACTAGCACCAAAGGCATAAATCCAGATAAATGGGAAGTCATTGCCTTTATTAAAGTAAACAAAACACCACAGAGTACAAGTGGAAGTTAAACACTATGTACAAAGAGAAGTGCTGAAAGGTAAATGGGCCAGAATACAAACCCAACTAAAAGTACAACTGCAACTGAACAAAGTAAAACCGAAAAAGATAACAGCTAGAAGAACAGAAGCGGCTCCTGGGTCGTCCTCCTCGGATCCTACCTGAAGGGTTGGTATAGATGGAACAACTCTTGGATCATCCACCACAGATCCTACCTGAAAGGTAAGTATAGATAGCCTCCACAACGCTCTTGCCCATCAACCTCCTCCGAGTGTCATCTTGCAGTGAAGTCCACCTCCGGATACTGACACGTCGTGTAGTACACCTTTGGGTACCGTCAAGTCCTCGAACACTCGGCCTCCGTTAGCACTTCCCGTCGTCTACAACCAACACAACGAGGTGCGGGCATAGCCCATGTAGGGGTGAGTATAACGATACTCAGTAGGGACCCCGAGACCCTCAAGTTCTCACTAAAACCAACAAGGATAACCACAAAGAAGATCTCAACAGATAATATCTACTTAGGTAAATGCCTATAAATATACCTATGTTATCAGGTAACCCATCTCAATGATTAGGAAACACAAAGGTCAAAGATTCATCTCAAATCAGGATTTTTCATTATCAAAACCGTAAGTGCTGAAGAGATCCATCTCTGGGAGTACAGTGATCCTGTGACGTCTCCGAGGTGCTGCTCACCAACCTATGACTGCTGAGATACTCCTCCTGTCGATTACCTTGGGTCTACCACCTCACACAGTAGTGCTCCTCCGCCATGGGTCTGCCACCTCACACAGTAGTGCTCCCCCTTATAGCCTATAGAGGTACTCCTCCTGTCGAGTACCACAGGTCTGCCACCTCACAAAGTAGTGCTCCTCCGCCATGGGTTTGCCACCTCACTACGTAGTTCTCCCCACTGGGCTATGATAGTCACTCCGAATCGAATCGGGAAAGCAGTCATCAGGTCACAGCCAGCTACACAGTCTCCGCACTCCGTACGCTCGTCTCCGGGGGGGGGGGGGGGGGGGTGCTCCACGAGCTACTAGTAGATATTCCAAGTATCTCAAATTCCCACGAATAAGTATCTCAAAGTACCTCCTCATCACAGGGGTCTCAACGCAACAAACGATGCGTCAATCGGACGCCCGGTCTTTGAGTTACTAGCCTTTTCGTCCCCGGGGCCTGGTTGGTTTCGTGTGCGAACCAACCCGCCCGTACCTCAACTGTACCCCGAACACTCATAGGGTATACTCATAGGGACCGTTTCTCCAAGTGTTCACCAACGCCGCTGACGGTTCGTCAAATGGACATCTGGTCTGAAAGATATCAGCTTTTCCGTTCCAGGGGCCCGGTTGGATTTCGGGTACAATCTAACTCGGTCATACTCCAACTGCATCCAAACCTCGGCCGGAGTATTCCAAAAGTTATGTCTCATCAAGAGGAATTCAACGGGACAGAAGGTGTGTCAATCGGACGCTCGGTCTGTCAGTTATTGGCTTTTTCGTTCGAGGGGCTCAGTTGGTTTCATGAGCGAACCAACCGGACCACACTCCGACGACGTCCAAATCTCGAGTGGAGTAAGACAAAAGTTTCGTCTTATTAAGTCGAAACCAACAAAGTCGAAGGAACATCAATCAGACGTCCGGAACTCAAGATATGAGCGTTTCCGCTCCGAGGGCCCGGTTGGTTTCGTGTACGAACCAGCCCGGCCGAACCCAAAGTTCTACAAAACCTTGAGTGTAATATACCAAACGACCGTCTCGATCCAAGCATCGCATCGCAACTAACGGTGCATTGATCGGAGATCCGTATCCCATGATATGGGTAGAAGACCGAAAGGGGTCCGAAAAAGGGGGGTCTGGGCCCGGCCCGACCCGGCCCAACCCCCCTAGGTCGGCCCGAACCGGGTCGACCCGACCTGGGTCTTGGTCCGCCCTGGCGGGGCGCGACCCAACCCGGACAACGCGGTGCGGCCCGACTTGGGCGTGACCCGGCTAGCGCTGGCTGGGTGGCCAGCGGGTCAGCTCCGCCGTTACAGCCGAGCGAACCAGGGGGGGCACTTCCCCTACGTGAAGGAGCCGCAGCCCCGCGTGGGGCCGCCCTTACCAGCGGACGCGCCCGGCTGCCACGTCCCATCCTCCTCCGGTCCTGCGCTGTTGCGGGACCGTGCCCCGCCGCCGCAGCTTTAGCCGTGGTGGATCCTCCCGGAGGCACGCCGGGCACCGCTGCCAGCTGCCGTCGTGCCGGCGAGGCCTGCCGGCGGGCTGCTCCGCAGACCACCGGACGAGTTCTGGTGGTCAGATATTTGTGTCGTCTTCTCCAATGGTCCTCTCGGGTCCCGAACTTCACTGCAGAGGCCTCAGAATTACCTTGCGGCCTCGTTTTTCATCACTCGTTAATCTACGCTCAACGATCAAATAATCAAACTGCGGCCTCTTCGTGGTTTTCTGGTGCGGCGCGACGGCGCCGTGGCTTGTTCAACTTCAACGGTGTGGCGCGACGACGGCGTGCTTCTTAGCCCTTCCTCATAATTTCCGCGCGGTGCAACAGAACCGCGCCACCTTTCACATGCCACAACAAATTCAAACAACAAGGGGGGAGGAGGGTCGGTCATGTTCGTGCGGTCTGACCTCCTCCTGTTATTATGATAACAGGCGGCCCAATTTGAAGCAAGAATGGCGACAGATGAGATCACGAACAACAAAAAAAACAACCCCAAAAGTTTTCCCCGCAAACAATAATTTCCAACCCGCAACATATTCTTCACAGTTCAACTTAATGTTTAGTTGATCTGCATTCTTTGATTTAGTAGGAAGTAACATGGGGTTCATTAACATTTCAAAAAAAATTCCCTACCTCAACGTTGTCATCGAACGTGAGTTCGTGGCAGAATTAACCGTCGCGGAAGAAGAGGATCGTCGCATCGCGGAAGGGGGCATCGCGGAAGAAGCGTCATTGATGTCACGGTACATGGCGTCACGTCGTCGATCTCCAAGGGTTTGGCACTCTTCATCGCCCTTCGTCGGAGGCAAGCGTTCTTCGCGTTCTTCGCGTTCTTCGCGAAGGGGGGTGATGATCTTCAAGCTTTAGAGTTTCTCCAAATCCTCTCAACAAGAAACCCCTCAAGCATAATAATATATGTCCACCTCTTATTTTATTATCAACAAAAGAATTTGAAAATCAAAAGATAAGAAACGAACAATTAATTCAATGAATTAATTGTAACGATTTAACTGCCCAATTTAATGGGGCGTTTCTTAACCACAAAAATCTAAGGTTTGACATTCATTAAGGGGGGGGTTGCAGGTGTGTTACTTAGGAGGGAAGAAACGGTGGGGATCGTGCGGGCCCCACCTCAAAAATATCCTACCAAGTGGGTAGGATATTGTGGGTTACACCTTATCAGATTAACTTACCTTAAGTGGCTTTAAGTGAAATAAAATAAACTGTCGCACCAATTTTATTTTATTTATTAACTTAACCCAAAAAATTAAAAACCACACCCTAAGCAAACGCAACTCCATAAAAGGAATTTCTATGAAAATACTGGCACTGTGATTCCATCAGTGCCCTTAGAATTCGATTTCGAGCCCCGGTTCAAAAGTTAGAAAAACCCTCTCGTTCGTTCACTGAACGTACCCGCGCCTAACTTCAGAAATTAATTCCAGGCACACCGGGCCTCGAAATCAGGAACCGTCAGAAACTGTGTTCTTGTAAAATCTCAGAGAAAGTTTAAAAAAAAATTCCCTTGAATTTTACGGGTCTTTATATATTCATTAAAGTGTAAAAAAATTATTTAAAATAGATGTTCCATTAAAATGTGTTAAAATTGCCTTCATGAAAATATTTTTTTTGTGCGAAATTGGGATTATTTTTATCTTATACTTATAAAAAAAATTTATGAATGTTAAAAAAAATTATATTAAATAAAAAAATAAATATATTTTATTAATATCATCCACTAATTTAATTTAATTTAATTAATTGTGATAAAATTAATTTTTTAGTATAAAAGTATTTCTCAATATAAAAATTCTTTTTATATTTAATTAGTTATTATATAAATTAATTACATAATTATGAACAATTAATACAAAAATATATTTTAATAATATGTTTAATTATATTCATAACCACCAACATAATGAAAATATTATATCTAATTATATTAAAAAAAATATTTCAATAATATATTGTTGTTCTGTAAAACATAGTGTTTCCTTTAATGAATGCCTTTGAAGAAAGACATTGTCTCATGTAATGTAAAATAACCTAGGTTTTCATTTTATAAAAATACAAATATTATATTAGGAAAAAATTCTCATTGTTTCATGTAGCATAGTGTTGAGTTGGTGTTGCGTATAAAGCATCCTAGCAACAAAATTAAATTTATTCAAAAAAATTACTGTAATGTTGAGGGTGTTTCCAAATGTATCCAAATGGATTTCTATAAAATATAAGATTATTATAGATTGGACTAATCTCATAATATAAAATTCATATAGGATTTTAATATTTTTCCCTTTTCTTTTGGGTTTAACCATTATTTAATCATTTTGGGAATTACCATTATATTTAAATGTTTTAGAATTTATGGGTTAATAATGTGATTGAAAAATAAAAAAAAGATAAATGGACAATTGATAAAATAATTAAAAATATATCATTCATGTTTAAGAATCAAATAGTTTTTAAAATTTTAAATTATTTCATTAATTAATAAATAAAAAGTTTTCAACAATTTTAATTATTGTAGTATTCCATTTTGTTCATATATTATAATAACAAAAAAACCATGGAATTTGAATCCAACAAATAAAATACATCCAAAATATTATATTGATCCTAAAAATTCATGTATAAAATATTTATTACATATTATATTACATTATATGTTTTTATCATAATTTATTTTATTTTTTTTCAATAAATTGATTAATTAATGTGATCGTGTTTTGTAAGAATTAATGGTAATTATTTGTTTACTAAAATTTAAAAATAAAATATCATGATGAGTAATAATGAAATATTTTAAAAATTACTATTTATAATAGAACATATCCTTTATTTTTTCACCATGTTAAATATTATGTATTTATTAAATATAATAGTGTTCTATTTATGGATTTTCTTTAAATAAAATATTATAAAGGTTATATTCAAATAAAAATGATAAAATTTCTTATTAATGAAAATGTAATTATTATTAATTAAATATAACAATAAAATAAAATTATGGAATGTTTTATTGGAATTTTAGAGTCCTTATCATTTAATTTCTAGCCTTATTTACCATAATTAAACATTACAATGGTTAAAAAAATTAATAAGTTTACTATTCATATTTACCAAAAATAAATTAGATCAATTTAATAAATATTTTCCAACTATTTAAAAATATGGAATATATTATTAAAATTTCATAATATAGAATTTTTATAATTTAATTTAATATTAATCCTTGAAAATCCATTGAAAATTGTTCTTTAGAAAAAGATAATTCCTAAAATATAAATTCTATTTTTGATGAATAAAATTATAAAAATTACTTAATAAATAATAATAGGATTGTTTTACAAGAAAAGGAAAACAATTATGTTTCAATACAAATTAATAATATAATTTTACTTGATAAATAGTTTAAAATAAAAAAATCAATAAAAAAGATATTTTTCAATATCCACTAAAAATGAAACTCTTTTAAAAAATTTTCAAAACGATTCCTATGAATATTTTTTCAGTTTTAATTCAAAAAACAGGATAATTTCCTCAAATTAAAATTGTATAAATAGAAAATTTACCCTTTAAATAAGGGAATATGATAAAAGAGTACTAAATCAATATTCTTTTTTGTTAATGTTTTTAAAAATTATTACAAATATATGTATCATGATTACTAATAAATATAAAAATGATCTATTATATCATTACATGGGCTATCAAATTCTTCCACTTTTATATATTGCATCCCTAAAATATTATTCAATTATTAAAAAATTGGGTACACCTTTCCCCCAAAGCATTTTCTAACTCCCATGTTGGTTCTTCAACAATATTATTTTTAAAACAAAAAAGAACCATGTGAATAGCAATGTTACGAAGAACATAATACCTTTGTTCAATATTTCGATATGATATTTATTATAAAAATGGTTCACATTAATCTTAAATACATTAGGTATTAAACCATTGCATGAATCTAAAACATACATTATTTAACATTGATCCATTAAAATCATTATGTAGATTTGATATAATTAGAGGCAAGTCCACTCATTTAGAAAAAAAATCATCATTCTCAAGGATTCCATATAGTATAATGAAATTTTGAATTAGAATTTGTTTATTAAAAATTACATTACATTTTTCCGTGTAGGTAATTTAACCAAAACATGATCTCTTTCCTCTATAAAAAGATATTTTCTCTAGTTATTGACCTAACTATTATGCCTTCTCTAATATCTCATCATATATTGTTGAATTGACTTCACTATTTCAACCAATTACTTTACAAGTTATGTTCCCATAATCTTCATTTCACCTCCTTCATCAAAAAATTTAGGTTTCAAAAATAATTTTACATATAATGTTTCAAAATACTATATATGAATATTATAATTGAAACCATTATTATTAGAATACTCTAATAATGTATGATGATGATCCCTATGTCCCAGAATAATCAATTTAGAAATAAAAATTCATATATTCCATAGTATGACTCATTCATTTAGTATATCCATAATATTTGGGATGAAATGATATAATAATATTTATATCCTTTATAAATTAGTTCTCAAGGCCCTTTTAAAAAATTTATGTAAACCCGAAATCATTGTCAGAAACAATAGAGAGAGAATCTCGATGTAACCAGACAATATCGTTAAGATAAATTTGTTCACTTTTATATAAGGAAACATTATATTTAATTAGATTGAAATTTGTAAATTTATTTAATAGGGCTAAAATAACCTAAATCACATTATTACCTTATGATTTCCTTGGAAATATATCTATGAAATACATGGACAATTTCCCCCTTCACACACAGGCATATGAAGAGGATGAAGAATTATTTTTGGATATTTTCACTCTATTTTATACTATTTACATGCAAAGCATGCCATTGTATATTTGGAAATATTTATTTCTATTACATCACAAAAATAATAATACCAATTATATTTATCCATGCTAGTAATTCTAGGATATACAAAAAATGGGGATCTCTAAGATTCACTCAACAATTCCCCCTTCAACTATGATTGTAAGGCACAAAAAGGCTCTTTTAAATTCACAGAACACAATTTTTATCAATTTTGAATTATGTAAATATACCCTTATTAACTAATTATACATTTACCTATAACTGATGATCTTAATTATGGGATTTACTATTTATTTTGGACAGAGATGATTTTACTGACACTTGAAAATATAAATAGTTGAAGTTCCTATATATAAAAATTCTTGGCCAAAATTCCATAACTTATTTACCAATGTTTCATGAACTAAATGTAACATGGTTAATGAACCAAAATTTTGCTAAAGAAAAGCCTCAAATACATTGTTGTATCTTCCACTATTGTAATTAATATTGAATTTATGATCCTTTATCAGTTCTATCCATACCCTATTTTTCATGTTCATCATTTTCGTAGTGGTTATGTACTTCAATGTTTGATAATCGGTATATAGTTAACATTTCGCTACATGTAAATTGTTTCTCACTTTTTTTATATAGACAACCATAATAGCTAATTAAAAATCAAGTGTATGATAATTTAACTAATGATTTTTCATTTTTCATTAATAATAATAAATTACCAAATCATTCTGCATTAGAGAAAAACCAATATCCATCAACGAAGCATCACTTAGTCTAAAATATATCTATTTATAGTGGATAGAAGCTAAACTATATCATTTACCAATATTATTTTTAGTCCCAAAAAACATTTATCAAATTATTTTTTCTTATTAATTAATCTTATTTTCATGTTAACTAATTTAGTAGACATGACAAACTTGAATACTATTCAACAAAACTTCTGTATTATAATTTTATCTTAAAAAAACTATGAATTAGAGTATCATTTGTATGTCTTGTAAAATCATAAACCATATTGTTTTTAGAATTATCATATTTATGAAATCCTTATTTACAACATGTCATAGGAATGAAATCAAGGGACAACAAAAATCTCATTTTCTAGATTTTTATATTACTATTTTCCATTCAATTTTAATGAACAATCATTATATATAATTCAATATTCTAATATGTTTTTTAACATATAATGATATCTATTATAAAAATATCCCAAAAAATATCAAAATATTCATAACATCTATAAATAAAATATGGAATTTTTATCGAGAAAAAAATACACACCGACTCATTATGCCTATATCTAGACCAAAACATTGTTTTCATAGTGAGATCCTCCTTCACTATTAACTAATATTACCCAGATCATACATCAATTTTTGAAAAATACTATACTACTTGGATGTGATTGGACAATTATTTTATATGAGGATTCATATATTTATTCATAATATTAATGTTCATCAAAATTCTAAAATCAATTAAATGTCTCATAGAAACATATTTATTATCTGTAAAAAATAGGATCAGCCTATGGTGTAGTGATTGAATGAATGAATCATTTCTCATGAAACTCCTTCAATTAATTTTTCAAATCTATATGTTCTACTTAAATCATTTAAAAGGGTTTTTTAAAATTATCTTAGAATCTATATCTTTTTAAATAGAAAATTTATCTTCTCGATCATGTATAACACCACGAAACTCATTAGTATTAACATCTAGATATTATTTTATTACTAAAACATCATTAATCAGAACATTTCCATTTTTTTAATAATATACTAATGATAGATTTTATTTTCGTCCATTAATAGTTTCTGAGCTTCTTGATATGAAAATAACGGTATGTGTCTAATCCTATATACAAATATTAACACATTATAAGAAAAAAATTCATTATCTCTACAATCTATCATAGAATGGTGAAAGGAGAAAAAAATCCTAAACTAGAATAAAATAACACCCTAATAGGGGAAATACAACATGCTGTTAATGTAATGTAGTTACAGAATCAACAATAAGAATATTATTATAATTTATTTTTTCCTTTATACATTCCATTGGACCTAAAACCACATGTTCTAGATTAATTTCTTGAGTTTGAATTTTAAATTCATTAGATAATTTTAGAGGAATGACTGAATGTGTAAACCCAAAAATAATTTCTTAATTTCCATAATTTGAATAGAAATGAAATCTCCATAAATCCATTTCAATTCATTCGACAAATTATGAGGAAGTATTTGAAAAGTATTTGAACCCACATTTTAATTATATTCTCCCTATATACAATTATTTGATGTTATCTTCGAAAACACATGTGTATAATGACCCATCATGTTAAATTTAAAATATTTTATATATGTTTATCTGTATTGATTTCACAAATCCATGATATTTTCCATTTCAATTATATTCAATATTCCCAAACATTCTTTCCTTTTTTATACAATATGTAATAATTTATTATTGGTTTTTATGTAAACATTATCATTGCATATCATAATTTCCACCTTCTCTGCACATTTAAAAAGTTTTCTCATAACATTTAAATTCATTAGAATGTAATTAATTTATATATATTGGACTCAATATAGTGTAAAACTAATTAATCTTACTATCAAGATCATGAATATATTATTTTTCATTCCCTGAAAACCGGGAATTTTTTTTCATACAAGGACATATGAATATTACCTATTTTATTTAATTGCATTAATTCATTAGGCATCTTATTCTTAAAAACATTTGGAAATTATTTCTCAAAGAATATATTTTAATGTGTCGACCTATGTGCCACATGTCGGTGCTGTAAATCTGTTGGTCACATGACCTCAAGCACGACTACCCATATGCAAGAGGATGATGACTGGTAGTGAGTGTCTAATATCAATAATGGGGATACAATACCCTTTTTAATTAGAATAATACCTCAGATTAATATATATATATATATATATATATAATAACCATTATAAAAATAGACTAGTATTAAAAATGAAAAAAACTACAAATACAATATCAAAACTAATAGTTTATATTCAATGCTGATATAAGGCCCCAGCCTTAAACCTTACTTAATCTTGAGTTATTACAAGATTACACATTGAGGATCTTTTCAGGTTAAGAGTTTTAGAGAATTAGATCATGAAACTTGCATTACATTCCACATTTAAACAAAGTGGTTACATAAAAGACAGTATTAATTCTTCCCATAAACGGAAACATATTTAAAATAAACATCGATTCTTTCTCTACACATCCTTGACACCATCATCACATCATGTACCCTTCCCTAGACCTATGAAAAACATTTCAAAAACTTGGGATGAGCATAAAAAGCTCAGCAAGGGATATAAAAATATGGAAAGGAAACATGAGTACATGTATACATAAGAATGAAATCATACATTACCCATAAAAAATAAGCACTTTAACATACCTTAGAAAATCATCAATAAATCATAGAAATCATAAGACATAAAAGGTAACTTGAGGCATTCATAACAATCATACGTACAGAGTAACCCTCTTGGTTATGTTTGGAATATCCACCACATTATATTCCCTAAATCTCTTCGGAGAAACCTTAACGTTTCACTCCTTCGTGTTACCCAATTCATTGGAGATCTATATCGGGCTCACCCGCCCTTAGTTTATCACGGAACCACCCGTTTTCATAACAATGCCCAAGAACCATAACATAATCGTATCACATAAAACATGCATAAAGGAAACATAAAATTTCCATATTTCAATCACAAGATATCAATAAAACACATTGATATGATAAAAACATTATGAAAACCATTTTCAATACCAAAATAAAAGAAATGTAAAACATGGTATTTATTTTTCTTTTAAAAAGAATGTATGGCTTGTAGAGGAAGCCGAAACACAAATAATGGTCACTGAGGCGGAGAAGTCGTTGTCGCCGCATACGTACAAAAAAAACATTTCCTTTTGTCATTTAGTAAAACGCTTCATATAAAAAAGATTCTTTTTTGGATAAACGAAAATGACAAAGGGGTTTATACACCGTATAAAATAAGGTTGTGATTAAAACAAAATATGCCTCAATGAATGGAGATTGAGACGAAGTCCCTTACAAAGATGGTATCCTTGATTTAAGGATAAATCAATTACATAATTATGAGTGACAAAAGAATAAACCAAATATAAGCGGATATTAAGTGTAAAATAATCAAAGGTCATTCACACATATTCAAAGGATGACATATTCAATAACTACATGTTGAACCCAAAGAAATCGAAATTGGGTTAAGAAGTTCCCTTGACAGCCTAACGGCGTCACATCAAAATGAGTTGATGAGAGATAAAAAGTGTATCTCATCACTTGGACATAAAATTTACATCAATAAGGATATATGAGAACATATCCCAACATAAAAATATGTAAATTAAAAGACCCAACAAAAGAAGTCTTTTAAGAAGAGGAGGGTGAAAGGTTCCCTTACCGACTTGGGTATCTTTCAAAGCATACACCCCATGAAAGAAGGACAATACATCATTTATGTAAATACTCATAAACGAAATTATATTACAAAATGAGTAGAATAATGGGAAATACATACACCACTCAATGGAAATTGTGGAAAATGTAGCATAAATCTCACGGGAATAAAAGTGAGATGAAAAATCCCTTACGAAAACTCGGCAGCCTAACGGTGCCACTTAAAACATCCAAAAATGGATTGATGAGATCAAATAGGGTATATAATCACATTACAATAAAATTTAAAACATGAGGAATAAAATAAAATCCCCCATCAGAAAAAATAGGAGCTTAAAAGAAGTGAAAAAAAGGAGAGTACTTAAAGGGAAAGAGAGAGGTTAGATCTCTTACAAAAATATGGCTGCTTAACGGCGCCACTCAAAACATCCAAAATGGATTGATGAGAGAGAATAGGGTCTCTCATCATATGAACATAAAAATTACAGTAATAGTAATATAAAATACAATCCCAATCACATGAAATATGATCTTAGAAGGAATGACATAAAAGAGTGTACTTAAAAAGAAAGAGAGGAGTAGGATCCCTTACCTCAAGTCCAACTTGTCTTGTTCGTTTCATTATATTCCTAAATAATAAACATTGGTCAATTAATAATTTCCTAAGTACCTCCTTTAGATATTATTATTCAGTTCATATCACATATTATAATGTTATAGTAATTGTTTAATAATTTTAATTCATAACAGACGTTTTTGTTGATGTTTCGTACATGAGTCAAAAATGATCTTGTTTGAAAAAAGATTTGCCATGTAGTTATAAGTAAATAATTTCCAGAATAGTATTAAGGATCAAAATATCATATATATCCATTAAATACTCATTTTATACTATTCCATATCATTTAGAGATAAAAAAACAAAAAATCACCATTCATGGAGACGGTAGGCCATACGTACGCATGAACGCTACTTTCATTTTTTTGTCATATTAATGGAATTAAAACAAAATTAAAGAGATATATATATGTTATAATTCCAGAATTATATCCATAATTTAGATGTGATATATTAAATATAAATCCATTAGATATATGTACTTATAATATTACATGACATTTTTGAGATAAGAAATGAAATGTACCGTTCATGGAGACGGTAAGCCGTACGTACGCATTAATGCTACTTCCATTTCTATTTCATATTTAATGGAATTAAAACATAATGATAAATAATAGTATTTTAATTCCATTATGGTATTATATATAATATCATTAAATATATCCTTTATATGTACCACATATGGTATTAACGAATCAAATCACTTTGAGGGGGCGGTAGTCCGCACTTCCTTAAATGAAGATATCGCGTTTACCCATAATAGAAACCATAAAGGTACGCCATAAATGAAAAATACATAAGCTTAAGTAAAACATAAACATATTATATATCATATATAAATGTAGTGTTATATTAATGGCCACTTTTGAAGGTGTTAGAAGAATGTTGAAAAATCATCGTTTCGGGAGGCAGAAATTCGCCGTCCACGGAAACAGTATGATCATTAACCATTAGATGTAGGTGTGTGTAAGTTTAGATTGAATACTTATTATAACAACATTATAGTATATTTATGATACTTTATTCATTACAAAATAAATTAATAAAAAGATTTTAGGGGGTTGGAGAAGCAAAATAAAACAAAAGGAAACAAGTGAAGACATTACCTTAAAATCGTGTAACTCCCTTTGGTTTGAGCTCAAAGGCTTCCATGGGAAGACTTATTCCCAAAGTGAGGCTTCAAGGAGTAATAGAGGGAAGTTTATAGACAAAATGGGCAGGGGTTGGCCGAGCCAAAGGCTTTGGGAGTGTGGGTAAGGAGGTAGACGTGGGGGCCTTTTGTAAGAGGAGAGGAGGGGCACTCTTGTAAAGTTACAAAATGTTACTTTATTTTCAAAAGCGTTTCGGCTTTTAAAGGTCCCAAATTGATTTATTTCGAGGTTAAGGTGATAAGGGTTCTAAATACACTCATAGAATAGGTTTTGGACATTTTTAGGTCTTAGATATTACATTATCGTTCCATTTTATTTAAATCGTTAAATAATGAGGTCATCGCTGCATCATCATGATGTCATAAATAATTTAATTTATTTAATTTCTAAAAATTATATAAAAAATAATATGATGTAGGAAATAGTTTTTTCTTTCTAACGACTATTTATAGTCAAATATATGACTTTTATAACCCCATGTAAAAGTTTTTTTAGTTAAACATTTCATGTTTGTGTCATTTTTACTTTAACATTAAATAAAAAGATATTTTTGTCATTTCCCAACCAAAGTGGCTCCATGGGGTCCCCAAGTTGACCCATGGATTTTATTGGTCGGACATGACACATCCAATGAGGGTAGGACATGTGTCTAGGTCATTTCATTTTATTAAAACATTATTCTTACCATAAACTACACTAATTACCTCTAATGGCGATTAAAAACTTAATAAGTTACTATTCACCAAAAAATTATTTTTATCCGATTGAACCACATTATACTTATTTATGACATCCATTTATGTCATATTTTTGAAATTAAAAACACAAAGATTGAAAAATGTCATTTAAATGGAAAAATCAGTTTTTATAAGTACCACTTAGTGGTTTCACTATTCATCAAAAATTGAAGTTTTTCAGAAAAATCCCAAAAATTCACCCTAAGATATATTTGATATTATGAATTCAAAAAATGAAGTTTATTTTAAAAATTTAAAAAAATATAAGTCACATTAATTAATTTAATAATTAATTCCCGCTGTCAGAGCAAATAGTGTGTTTTTATGAAACAGTAAGTCTGAAAAGATTGACACTAGTTTAAGTCTGATTTCAAAGTGAAATTAATCCCAACGACCACTATTGGATTTAATGGTAAAAATATATTCTAATTTCACTTGAAAACCAATTAAATAGATAATCTAATCATATAAATAAATTAGATTAAAAAGAGGTTTTGAATTAAAATACAACATTTTACACTATTCATTAAAAAATGAACTTTATCGGAAAGATACCAAAAATTTACACAAAGTAAATTTTGATGTCCCAATTCCTAAGAAGAGTTTTATTTGGTCCAATAGAATGTATAAGAGTGAAAAAAACTATATTTAATGACGGTTCGCCATCAAAAGGCGATAAGTGAACCTTTAGTGAAAACTAGGGCATATACGCCTAAAATTGAATTCTTTCCATATTTTAAGCCATTATCTTTTATTGGATAAATGTAAAAACATTTAAAAACATATATAATCATATTTTAGTCATTTATATCCATTCATGCCAATAAAACAGCTACATGTTAACTACCATTTAAAATAATATTATTTTTATTATTAGAGTGCAACGTAAGATTCCCAAGAAACTCGTTGTTGTGTGTTGGGTACGCCATCGAGCATAGTGTCCCCTTTAAAGTCATATTAATATTTTATTCACAAATATGGATAAATATGAAAATTTCAAATTCTTTATTTACCTGGGGTGTTACATCCTTCCCCCCTTTTGGGAATTGCGTCCTCACAATTTTTAAAATTGAGTTTGGAAACATCCTTGAAAGTCCCACATCGGAACAAGAGTCGGTAAAAAAATCACTTAAAAATAAAGGAAGATAAGTACAGAGGTCACCCGAGTTAACCCATAATAGGATTCTATTTAGAAAAACATAGACATGGAAGAAAAAGAAAAGGGTCATGTTCTTGAGGGAGAGTGATAGTAAACATGTCTTGGAAAAAGTTAACCATAAGAAAATCACAAACTTGTGATGGGTTAAACAGTATTCGATTCCCCAGTAGGAAAAGTTAATAGACCAAAATTTTTAAGTTACTTTTTATTGAGGAATTTATTTATAAGGAAACATAATCACTTATCATGTTGACTTTCAAATTTTACTAGATTCTTTAATCAAACTCATATTTTTTTTCCAAAAGAAGAGTATTTAGGGAGACTTGTTCACATTAAGAGTACTATAATCAACTTCTATAGAGTCACCTAATCCACAAAAGAGAACTATATACTTCCCATGTCTTTAGACATTAACCAAAACCAATACCAAAAAGGTTAGTACAAGATTAGATAATCCAGAAAAGGATAACCCTTTATAAAAAGAAAATCTATTCTTAATCTCCAAAATTTTTCCATCAAAACCCCAAGTTCAACGAGGACCATTCTATAATCAATTTTTCCATAAAATTCGTCAAAGTAAACCAAACTAAGATTGAAACCCAAATATTTGAAGGATTTAGTCACATATGCTTCCAAGTTAAATCGTAACATTTATCTCCAAACAACATCAGTTCCTCTTAAAGTCTCGTATTGAAAAGTAATTAACCTAATCACATGTCCTCCATGATTGGTTAATCATTTTCATAAATAACCCAAAATCAACTTACTCGTAAATCGTAAAATCATATAACTAAAAAGAATCAGTCAAACTAACCAGGGACTTCACGTAGTCCAGTGGTAGGCGATAAATACCAGTCGCACATTGGTTGTGGGTTCGATTCCTGCAGCTTTGTCCGACGCGACGGGTAGTCACACAGTATGCGTGTTGTCCTTTTTCCAAAAATATATAATTCTCAAATCATTCTCCAAAAAGGGATAAAATCATCAAAAATAACCATAACATAATTTATCCTCAATTTTATCTCATGCCTTTCACTTCAATCATAATATATAGTAACCCATAATTACCTCATAAGTAAGGATCATATAAACCCAAATGGTTCTTTATAACTATGTCCACCAAAGAAAAGATAACTATTACTTGAATAAAATTTGCATATATTAAACATCAGGGTTACACATAATATAAAAAGTCTTCTAATGTAACCCCATCATCTAAAGAGACTTAATACTCTTAATAATTTCACCATAACTCTTGAAGCCCTTATATGTTGACATCTTACTCATTCAACATTCTTCATGATCCATTAACCATTCCTTTCCAACTTATTCTGAAATTCCTCTTTCCAATAAACAAAATCATGAATCATATCATAAGATTCCAAAATAGGGAAACAATAGTCATGAAACAAAACATACCTTTGATTGGTCATTGTCAGTTTCTTCATCCTCAATCGGTATGGAATTAGGTATTGGTAAACGAACATTTGTACGCTCTTGGTGATCCCATTCACGAAACTTTTTCATAGGACATGTGTTTGCATAATGACCATGCACACCACATTTAAAACATTCAATTGATCCCTCAAAAAGGACTTCTTTTCCTTTCCTCACGTCAACTGGATGATTCCTTTTTCCATGGAAGGTTCTTGCTTTATGACCTTCATTTCCACATCTATAGAATATTTCTGTCCCTTTGAATCATTTTCCTAGGTGTTTCTTTCCAAATCATTGACACATAGGTTTTTGAACACACTTACCTTTATGATTATTACCTGTACTTCCGTAGGGATTTGTTTCTCGCATATATGATGCCTTAGAGAAATCACAAAGGTTTAGGTGGTAAATAATGACTCTAGATAGTTGGTTGAGGATAATCACAAGAGTTATCATTGCAGCTCACATATCATTCAGTTGCTTGCTCAAAAAACTACCATAGTTTCCTTCACATCCACTGTTACTTTGGTGCCTGCTAGATCCATCCATTTACTAAAACCAAAAAGGTCAGTGTGAGTATATCAACAAAACCATCATGTACTAATGAGGAAGATAAACACTAAGATATAATTACTCATTCACTTTATCTAAAACTAGGACTCTTTCTGAAATCTTAACCATTATGGTGATGTCACTTATGCTTAAAGAATACCCTAACCTCTAAAGTTATCTAAACCGACATTTGATACCAAATATAAGGCCCCAGCCTTAAACCTTACTTAATCTTGAGTTATTACAAGATTACACATTGAGGATCTTTTCAGGTTTAGAGTTTTAGATAATTAGATCATGAAACTTGCATTACATTCCACATTTAAACAAAGTGGTTACATAAAAGATAGTATTCATTCTTCCCATCAACGGAAACATATTTAAAATAAAACAAGGATTATTTCTTGACATATCCTTGACACTATCATCACATCATGTACCCTTCCTTTGACCTGTGAAAAACATTTCAAAAACTTGGGATTAGCATAAAAAGCTCAGTAAGGGATATAAAAATATCGAAAGGAAACATGAGTACATGTATACATAAGAATGAAATCGTACTTTACCCATAAAACATAAGCACTTTAACATACCTCATAAAATCATGAATAAATCATAGAAATCATAAGACATAAAAGGTAACTTGAGGCATTCATAACATTCTTACGTAGGGAGTAACCCTCTTGGTTACATTTGGAATACCCACAACAGTATATTCCCTAAATCTCTTTGGAGAAACCTTAATGTTTCACTCCTTCGCGTTACCCAATGCATTGGAGAGCTATATCGGGCTCACCCTCCCTTAGTTTATCACAGAACCACCCATTTTCATAACAATGCCCAAGAACCATAACATTATCGTATCACCTAAAAAATTCATAAAGGAAACATAACATTTCCATATTTCAATCACAAGATATCAATAAAACACATTGATATGATAAAAACATTATGAAAACCATTTTCAATACCAAAATAAAAGAAATGTAAAACATGGTATTTATTTTTCTTTTAAAAATAAGGTATGGCTTGTATAGGAAGCCAAAACTCAAATAATGGTCACGAAGGCAGAGAAGTCGTTGTCGCCGCATACGTACGACGAAAACATTCCCTTTTGTCGTTTAGTAAAACGCTTAATATAAAAAAGATTCCAATTTGGATAAAAGTAAAAGTCAAAGGGGTTTATACACCATATAAAATAAGGTTTTTTATAAAACAAAATATGCCATAATGAATGGAGATTGAGATGAAGTCCCTTACAAAGATGGTATCCTTGGTTTAAGGATAAATCAATTACATAAATATGTGTGACAAATGAATACACCAAATATAAGTGGACATTAAGTGTAAAATAATCAAACATCATTCACACATATTCAAAGGATGACATAATCAATAACTACATGTTGAACCCAAAGAAATCAAAATTGGGTTAAGAAGTTCCCTTGATAGCCTAACGACATCACATCAAAATGAGTTGATGAGAGATAAAAAGTGTATCTCAACACTTGGACATAAAATTTATATCAATAAGGATATATGAGAAGATATCCCAACATAACAATATGTAAATTAAAAGACCCAACAAAAGAAGTATTTTAAAAATAGGAGGGTGAAAGGTTCCCTTACTGACTTGGGTATCTTTCAAAACATACACCCCATGAAAGAAGGACAATACATAATTGATGTAAATACTCATAAATTAAATTATATTACACAACGAGTAGAATAATGGGTAGTACATAAACCACTCAAAGGAAATTGAGGAAAATGTAACATAAATCTCATGGGAATAAAAGTGAGATGAAAAATCCCTTACGAAAACTCGGCAGCCTAACGGCGCCACTTAAAACTTCCAAAAATGGACTGATGAGATCAAATAGGGTATCTAATCACAGTAAAATAAAATTTACAGAAAGATTAATAAAATAACATCCCCCAGCATAAAAAATAGGAGCTTAAAAGAAGTGACATAAAGGAGAGTACTTACAGAGAAAGATAGAGGTTAGATCTCTTACGAAAATTCGGCAGCCTAACGGTGCCACTCAAAACTTCCAAAATGGATTGATGAGAGAGAATGGGGTCTCTCATCATATGAACATAAAAATTACAGTACGAGTAATATAAAAGAACATCCCAATCACATGAAAGGTGTTCTTAGAAGGAATGACATAAAAGAGTGTACTTAAAAAGAAAGAGAGGAGTAGGATCCCTTACCTCAAGTCCATCTTGTCTTGTTCGATTCTTTATATTCCTGAATAATAAACTTTGGTCAATTAATAATTTCCTAAGTACCTCCTTTAGAGATTATTATTCAGTTCATATCACATATTATAATGTTATAGTAATTCTTTTATAATTTTAGTTCATATCAGACGTTTTTGCTGATGTTTGGTACATGAGTCAAAAATGAACTTGTTTGAAAAAAGATTGCCCATGTAGTTATAAGTAAATAATTTTCATAATAGTATTAATGATTAAAATATCATATAAATCCAGTAAATATTCATTTTATACTATTCCATATCATTTTTAGATAAAAAAAACGAAAATCACCGTTCATGGAGACGGTAGGCCGTACCTACGCATGAACGCTACTTTCATTTTTTTGTCATATTAGTGGAATTAAAACAAAATGAGATATATATATTTATGTTATAATTCCATAATGATATCCATAATTTATATGTAATATATTAAATATATATCCATTATATATATGTACTTATAATATTACATAACATTTTGAGATAAGAAATGAAATATACCGTTCATGGAGACGGTAAGCTGTACGTACGCATGAACGCAACTTCCATTTCTATTTCATATTTAATGGAATTAAAACATAATGACACATAATAGTATTTTAATTATAGTATGGTATCATATATAATATCATTAAATATATCCTTTATACATTCCACATATGGTATTAACGAATCAAATCACTTTGAGGGGGCGGTAGTCCGCACTTCCTTAAATGAAGATATCGTGTTTACCCATAATGGAAACCATAAAGGTACGCCATAAATGAAAAATATATAAGATTAAGTAAAACATAAACATATTATATATTATATATAAATATATTGTCATATTAATGGCCACCTTTGAAGGTGGTAGAAAAATGTTGAACAGTCATCGTTTCGGGAGGCCGAAATTCGCCATCCACGGAAACAGTATGTTCTTTAACCATTAGATGTAAGTGTGTGTAAGTGTAGATCGAATAATTCTTATAACAACATCCTATTATATTGAGGATACTGTATTCGTTACAAAATAAACGAATAAAAAGAGTTTAGGGGGTTGGACAAGAAAAATAAAACAAAAGGACACAAGTGAAGACATACCTTAAAATCGGGTAACTCCCTTTGGTTTGAGCCCAAAGACTTCCTTGGGAAGAATTATGCCCAATGTGAGGCTTCAGGGAGTAAGAGAGGGAAGTGGAGAGACAAAATGGGCAGGTGTTGTCAGATCCAAAGGCTTTGGGAGTGTGGATAAGGAGGTAGAGGTGGGGGCCTTTTATAATAGAAGAGGAGAGGCACTCTTGTATAGTTACAAAATGTTACTTTATTTTCAAAAGAGTTTCAGATTTTAAAGGTCGAAAATTTATTTATTTCTAGGATAAGGTGATAAGGGTTCGAAATAAACTCATCCAATAGGTTTTTGTCATGTGTAGGTCTTAGATATTACTTTATTGTTCAAATTTATTTAAATCGTTAAATAATGAGGTCATCGCTGTATCATCATGATTTCATAAATAATTTAATTTATTTAATGTCTAAAAATTATAAAAAAAATTATATGATGTAGGAAATCGTTTTATCTTTCCAATTACTATTTATAGTCAAAAATATGACTTTAATAACCCCATGTAAAAATTGTTTTCGTAAAAAATCTCATGTTTGTGTCATTTTTACTTTATCATTGAATAAAAAGATATTTATGTCATTTCCCAACCAAAGTGGCTCCATGGGGTCCCCAAGTTGACCCATGGATTTTCTCGGTCGGCCATGGCACATCCAGTGAGGGTCGTACATGTGTCTAGGTCATTTCATTTTATTAAAAAATTATTCTTACCATAAACTACACTAATTTCCTCTAATCGCGATTAAAAACTTAATAAGTTACTATTCACCAAAAAATTATTTTTATCCCATTGAACCACATTATAAATCTTAATGACAACCATTTATGTTGGATTTTTTAAATTTAAAACAAAAAGATGGAAAATTTTCATTTAAACGGAAAATCAGTTTTTATAAGTACCACTTAGTGGTTTCACTATTCATCAAAAATTGAAGTTTTTCAGAAAACTCCCATAAATTCATCCTAATATATATTTGATATTCCGAATTAAAAAATGAAGTCTATTTTACAAAATTCAAAATATATAAGTGAAATTAATTAATTTAATAATTAATTCCCACTGTCAGAGGAAATAGTATGTTTTTATGAAAGAGTAAGTATCAAAAGATTGACACTAGTTTAAGTCTTATTTCAAAGTGAAATTAATTCCAATGACCACTATTGGATTTAATGGTAAAAATATATTCTAATTTCACTTTAAAACCAATTAAAAATATAATATAATCATATAAATAAATTAGATTAAAAGAGGTTTTGAATTAAAATACAACATTTTACACTATTCATTAAAAAATGAACTTTATCCGAAAGATACCAAAAATTTACACAAAGTAAATTTTGATGTCCCAATTCTTAAGAAGAGTTTTATTTGGTCAAATAAAATGTATAATAGTGAGCAAAACTATATTTAATGACAGTTCTCCATCAAAAGGCGATAAGTGAACCTTTAGTGAAAACTAGGGCATATACGCCTAAAATTGAATTCTTTCCATATTTTAAGCCTTTCTATTATATTGGATAAATGTAAAAACATTTAAAAACATATATAATAATATTTTAGTTATTTATATCCATTTCTGCCAATACAATGGCTACATGTTAACTACCATTTAAAATAATATTATTTTATTATTAGAGTGCAACGTAAGATTCCCATGAAACTCGTTGTTGCGTGTTGGGTACGCCATCGTGCATAGTGTCCCCTTTAAAGTCATATTAATATTTTATTCACAAATATGGATAAAAATGAAAATGTCATATTCTTTATTTACCTGGGGTGTTACAGCTGATGTATGTTCCAATTATCCAAATTAAACTAAAAATTTAATGAGACTTAAATCTCCAAAACTGTGTCCTGAAACATCTTTGATTCCATCATCCACTCTCCATCCCAACTCCGGAATCTAACAAATGTCATTTTCTCTTATTTCTTCATACATCCATGAAATCAATTTGGATACCGATCAGGCAGCCTGAGTATGGTCTATGTAAAAGATAGTAGGCCACCACCAACAGTGTCTAAAATTATAACCAGTAAATAGTAGTGTATAAAGGTGAATAAAGAAAAAATTACAATTAATAAATGAATATATATAACAATTTTAATTAATAATTATTTAACCGCATAATTCCCTTGGTTCCCATGGATAAGTATAACTTAGAACCTTCTTCATCCAGTGTGGTAGTCTGAACTGTCCCCGAAGGATGCCATATCTATGAAGTACATTTTTACCATTCTTCTTCACAATCAACAAATAAATTATATTTTTTCCATTTATTCATTTAATTTAAACATGAATTCCATTTTTAACAAGCATTATTATGATTTACTCATGAACCCCATTATAACAATTCATTAACTCAAATTAAAACATGAATTCTGTTGTTACCATTCATAGATATAATTACGCGTTTTACAAAATCACATTAATTAACAAAACAATTAATTAATAAAAAACAATACCTCCATATTCGTATAATTCAATTAATTAATTCCATAACTAATTAGTCTCATAAAATTATTTAATTATTTTAACAATTCATTTGTCACGTCAATTCTATTAGTCATGTTATCAAATAAAAAATCACACTAATTTCAATAATAGTTCAATAATGGGTTTATCAGATAAATCCCATTTATGAATCCCTGAATTAATTATGCATGTAAATGTCATTAATTAATTCATCTATTAACTAATAAATATCCACAAACTCAATATCCCATAATTTTATCAATAATAATTTTTCAAATCAACAGTCTCATTATCACCTAATTAGTTATAATATTTCTTATATAAAGTAAACTATCTCAATATATCCTAATTCAATTATAACATAATTACATTGAATCAAAAATATTAACATCTCATAACGAAATCAAAATTCAATTACCTGAAATCAAGAATCTCCAAATCTCATAAATAAATCATCAATTGAAAATATTAAATAAACAATCTTAAAATCTCAAAATTAATGCATCAATTAATTATCTCAAATCAATAAACTCAATATATCATAATTATTTCATCAATTAATTATCTCAAACCATCTACCTTAAAATATCATAATAAATTCAAAAATTAATTATCTAAATCTATAATTTTGAAATTCCCCAATTTAAAATCTCTATAATTAATTAATTCACAAAATTATTTAACTAAATAAACAACCAAATTTATAAATATATATTAGAAATTATATTATTACATATATATAATTTATATAAAAAATTGGATTTGAATTATAGAGAACCTGCATCATTTCATTGATGAGGAATCACCCAATGACAATCCACAATTCCAAAAGAATAATGTAATAATGCTTGATCCAGATCATAAACCTAAATCAATGATTGATCAAATAAAGATACCTAAATTATAGATCTAGATCTATGATACCCAGTTCAATATCCAACAATAGATCTAGATCCAACATAAAAATCGTGATGAACAACCTTTAATGGATGGAAGAAGAATGGAAATTTGAAGGGAAACTACACGGGATGAGATACTCTTACTAAGAAAGGTGAAGATCATCACTAAAGGCATAAAATTATTAATAAAAGAGGCCATAATTTTGTGGAATCTATCTATAGGGTTCAAAAATAATTAAATAAATGTTAGGTTCAAATGGGAATCAATTTGGGATTAATATGGGGGATCGAGAAACAATAAAGTTAAATTTCGGGTTAATTGAAACCTCTGCATGGTTTTCTAGGATTAGGAACGTTGTTTCCCCTAACTATGAACTTGTTCTAAGGGGTACAACGATTATCCTTTTAGAGTGAATGAATTGATAAACCATGTGTCATCCATTGAAACCTCCCTTGTCTACAATAACAATGTTTGCCGGGCCAAGGTGCAATGTTACAGAAAAAAAATGTACCAACCGTGCACTAGACTCTTCCAATCATTATTCTCAATGTTTTAACCCAAACACACCACAAAGTAAAACTGGAGTGAAAATTTCTCAAGAAAAAGAAAAATGTACCAATAAATGAGATTAATACATCCCTAGAAAATATATGTTTTAAAAAACTCCTCTCCTTATAACTAGTGACCATCGAGTTGTTCTCCCAAACATTTATAATATTTTGAGTGCCAATGATTGGAAAAATGATCCCTTATATCTACATATATCCCTAATGTTTTCTCTTGATCATAAAAATGTTTCCATAATATAGTAATTATCAAAATCGCCTTTCCCCACAATACATTCTTTCTGTGCTCCAAGACACATATCAGATGCTCCTCAAAGGATACATCAATATCACGGTGAACATCATCAACCAAAATTACATGAGAGGGGTTAGGTTGACACTAATAATGTGGTGAAAATTTGAAAATAGTATTCATGTAACTATATATATGTTCACATTCCAATGGGTATGATACCAACGCGATACTCTCCCTAACCTCAAATGGTCCAACAAACCTGGCCACCAACATGCCCTGTCTCTATGTCCGATGGTGACCCAATCTAGGTGATACCCAATGGAATATATGATATACCTCTATAAAATATTATGGTCATCGAAATATTTCATTATACAATCTTTCCCATATCTAAGTCATATCCATTAATTTCTGATTTTGTTATACCTTCTCTAATGTCTCCTATATGAGAGTGGGTCCCAAAAACATAGACTCACATACCTCCCTGTAAAATATATGTGATCTACATGGAATACCATAATGTTCCTCATGTGTTTCCATCTGAACAATTTTCTCATAAATATTTTTATAGGTGAACGCAACTAGTTCCATGTGCTTCTCCAAATACCCACTAATGTAAAGAGCATATGATTGAAACATATCCTCAAGAACTTGTATTGTATGCTCCAAAATACCACATATCAATTTGTGGAATGACATATTCAACACGACCTTCATACTGAGACCCTTATACAAGTCATTCCATAAACATGAAGTAATATGAGAGTTGCATTCTAAAATAATTGTATGTGGCCCCAGTGAAAATAGGATATATCTTGAATTAACCACTCTCCCAACTTTTCTATTGTCAATGACTGTCATATATCAATGAAATGGGCACCCTAATTAGTATTTACCTGATCACCCAGATAGTGTCATTCTATTATGGATTCCTAGGATGACCCTCCACAATGTCTATGGTAATAGTTCCCAACATCCATTCCTTGATGGTCAATGCAAATAACAAACCCCTAGGTCATTTGTAACACCCTTATATTTTGTTAATTATTTTTTTTTTCAAATTAACTTATCATTTTTGATATTTTTAATTTCATGAGACTGTAAATAAAAATATTTTATATTAATGAACTATTTGTGGATTTCATTATCTCCAACACCAATTTAATAGTGCACTATAATCAATATAATCTTTGTATTTCTTTACAAAGGACACTGATGTTTGCTTCTATTATATAGAATAATTACATTCCTCAATTACATGAATAACACACAAGACTGAGGATTACCGAATAATAATATAATATGAAAATATGATTCTTTATTATAATAAGACAAAATCATTACAATAGATTAGAGGTTATGAATATTATTACATATTTTATGAAAATATATTTTTAACAAAAATAATATGAATTCATTATATAGAAATTAATTATTAATGAATTTGAAAACCGGTTGAAAATAAATGAAAATATTAGAATGGTAACAGTGCTATTTTATCTTAATAAATTAAATTTTCATTTATATTTTTCAATTCAATAATTCAAACATTCATTTCACATGGAACATCGACTGGGTATACGTTACACTCAATATTGACATTCTATGAATATTTATTTTATCATTATAATTATTTAAACGAGTTATTTATTTCCTAGCATCTAGAACATAGTTATATAAAAATATTAACTAGTATTTAAATATTTCTATAATTTTATATATAAGTAACACATAATTATAATGTATTATATGATTTTTTGGTAAAGTAAATTTGTTTTTAAAAATAATGTTTTCCCGACTGAACCGCTTTTAATGCAATTCTATGAAGAAAATTAATTTTAGACTCAAATATAATTTTAATTTGATAAAATAAACATCATTATTTAATTTATAACATATAAATATTCCAAGGTTGAATTTTTGGTATTTTTCTGAGAAATTTTATCTTTTTATAAATAGTGAAAAATATAGTATTTTAGTTTAAAAATGTCTTTTTGTTTAAAAATTTATTTATGATAAATTATATATTAAATTTGTTTTAAAGAAATATTAGATCAATTATAGATCTATTAACATAATTTATTTCATTATAATTATTTTCACATTGAATTTGAATATAAACCATTAACAAACATATGAATAATTTTCAAATTTATAAAATATTTATTTCATCCCATCTGTGGGATTAGAATTAATCTAAGTATTCCTCCATCTATTAATTGAATTTATAAAATAAAACATATACCATTTTTCATTATAATACATATAATCTATTACAACAAAGTTATTTTTTGACCCAAAAGTCAAGTAAAAGGGATTAAAATTAATCACAACAATTGAGGCCAAATTAAACATAATTATGGATTAAAAATTAAAATTAGGGGTCCAAATGACCCATAAACATGTACAAATACCATTTCATGTCCATATTTCGTCCATAAAACTTCTAATATTCAGTTTTTTTTGGTATGTTAGGACATTTTTAGGTAAAATATGTGTACACCTAACTTGTTTCAAAAAATTCCTTGCGATTCCCTTTCCTTTCCTATAAAGGGATATAACAACTCCTACTTACTCACACCTCTAAAACGACATAATACCAGTCCATAATTGTATAATAAATATCCACAAATCCTTATATTTTCCCTATATGAATTCCCTTGGGATGAATGGAATCCAGGGATGCCTTTTGGAACAATCCAAAAGGAGTTTCCTAATTAAGAGGAAATGACTTCTCTCAAGTCCATTATGTTGTTTTCCTTATCCACCTACTCATACTCTGTTTAATATATTATTTTCTAAAAATAAACGTGTCCTAAATTTACTAGGATGTGTTTCTATAAATTTTTCATCCTACAATTAAACACACCTCCATCTTATGGGTAACAGACATATTATTTCTTTGAATGGTGAACTACTACCCAATGAAATGATGATTGTTTATTTTTATCATTTCCACTTATTATGGTGGCCATTATGATGTAAAATATATTTATATATTATATATATTATATTTATAATTTATTTATTCTTCTATATATTTTATTTAGAACTTATTTTTTCTTATTTAAATCTTATGTAAATACGATAATTTCATTTGAGGAAGTGTGGACTTCTTCCCCTTCAATGTGATATGATTAATTCATACACTACTTGGATTTTATTATAGATGATTTTAGTAAATATATATGATATTTATAATATCATAATTATAATTTAATAATTACATATATACACATTTTTATTTTACTTTATATCTCCCAACATGACAATTAAACAAAAAATAGGGTTCATGCATATGTACAGCTTACTGTTTCCATGAATGGTGTATTGTATTACATAATTAATATTAGATAGATTATTATAATTCAAATATACTGTATATAAATGATATCTATATCATGTTTTAATTTTTTTAATCATTATATATGTATAATGAAAAAATTATAACAAATTAAGACACATTCAAAAAAACAAAAGAAATATTACCAAAAGGGAAACCTTAACCGAAGATGGTTAAAAGTGATTAATATAAGGTCATAATAAAAAAATATACAGTTTTAGATATTAGAATATAGTTAATATAGATATTCATTATAAATTTATAATTATTTCAGGTTTTTTGAATTAGTACGAAGTGAATCACGGCAGAATGAATGGGGATTTCATCTCACTTTATACTCCCATGAGATACATGCTATGATAACCAATCTGTACTTTTGGGTGGTGTATTTACTAAACATGATTGTATTCTATGTATATTATAACTATATTTATAGTTATTGAAATTATTTTAGGAACATTCATTAATAGGATTTTATGTTTCCAAACATACCAAATTAGTAAAAATGTTTTGTCTCAATTTTCCTTCTTTGTGACTCATGTTTTGTTATGCAACTAAAATATATTTCAAGGTGTATTTACTTCCATTTTACTGTTTATATAATTATTACTCTTATTTTCAGGATATTTTATGCTTCATGTAATTAATTTTTCTTACATGGTGATTATGATCTCATGTTACCATGTAGTAAGATTTTTTTGAGATAATCTCATCACCTTCGAGATTGTTTAAGATAATGATTACTTTCAACAGTTCCTTTACTCCATCACTCAAGACATTAATTATTTTTAGTATCCTTTGGTTATTCAGTATATATACATGTATTTGTCCCATTTTATTTTTAATTTTTTACATATGATAGAAAATAAAATGTTTTTTAGAACGCTCGTATTTACCATCTCTTAAGTCAGAAATATGTGTTCATTCAGAACCATGTATTCAAAAAACTGCCTCGAATAATATTATAATAATAACCTATGATCATTACAAAAAATGTATACCATTTTTTTATTTTACCAATGATTTCATTATAATACTTGTTTTACTTTATGAATGTGGCTATTATCTATCCTTTTAACCATGAAAAAGGAATGATATTTTCACCTCGTATAACATGTATGATTTTATGATATATCATCCCTTTGCATCATTATTTTCAATTGTATGGGTTATTTTTAAAAACTTCGAAATATTAAATAAAATCATAGAAAATGGTTTTTATATCCTTTTCAATATTCTTTTTTAGTTTTTCATGACTATTTTTTCCCAAATTGTTTTCAAAATTCATTTATAGGATTTCTAGGAAAATGGATTTCAAAACACATTCAATCACTCTTTATAAGATTAAAAATTATTTTCAAGGAAATTACATTCAAAACAGATTCATGATTTATTTATATTTTTTCAACGTCTTTTCTATGAAAAGTGTCTTTAAAATGGTTTGAAGATTCTCTTAAAAGTTTTCAAGGAAATTTGTTTTCAAATGTGTTCAAGTATTCATTATATGTTTTAAAGTTATTTTCAATGAGAATTATTATAAAATGGGTTTTTTATTAATAAGAATATTCAATGAAAAATGTATATTTTCTTCAAAAAAAATCTTGAAATATATTTTAAAATTAATTTCCATGTATGATGAAATCCATTGATGTTTCTCATTTCCTTCTAGTAAATGGTCTAAAGGTTCCATTCATATGCTTTTATGAATGAGTTATGGTTAATTTCATGGTCTTTATGAAACCCATTTCTCTTCCGCGGGTAATATTTTTATGAAAATTCTTTTCTTTTCCATAGGTTATATGATTTTAAACATTCTTCTTTTAATGGGATATGATTTTATATATAGATTATGACACCTATCTCTTTTTCATATGTATTGATGTGATGAAATTTTAATTATACCCATCAAGTCTCAGGGGTTATTATTTGATTTTTATAAATCCAATATATTATTATAGTTCATGATATGTTGATTTTTTTATTATCTTGTAAAACATGTATGAAATATTTTATTATGAGATTGGTGGGACCGATATCTCCCATCAATTAATTGAGTAATGATAAGTTTTATATGAGCTCAATAGCTAAATAGGTTGTATCCCATCCCTAAAAAATAAGGTACATATGTTATAGCCTAATGATAAATGAATACGGGTTACGTGGGTTGTATCCCAATCCCATGATCAAGAAGGTACATGGGTTATATCCCAAGGCTAAAAGGAAGAGGGAACACAGATTGTATCTCAAGACTAAAAACAAAAAGATACAAGGGTTGTTGTAAGATGCTAAAATAATGTGGGTATACGGGTTGTAGACCAAACCTAAAAATTATAATGTACATGGGTTGCAGTTCAATACTATAATTAATATGGTAAACAATTTGTAACCCAACCTTGTAGTAGGTACATGGGTCGTAGCCCAATCCTAACATGTTAATAAATGACTTTTAGGTATGGTTGTCATAAGATTGTCAATTCTTATGTATATGATAAAAATATTGTGGATTGTTCCTATGTTACGATTTTAGGTCTCATGATGTATATTTCCTTAGGATTCATGTCTTATGCACTTCCAATAATTATTATGACCTATATTATGTATGATATGCTCTTCTACGATTATTATCATGATCCATAACAATTTTTTCATGATATGATCACACATTTCCTTATTTACGATTAATGATCACTTGAGCTCACCCCTTTCATATGTTTACATTCCCTGGGTTATGAAGAATGTTTTTAGGATGATGTAATAAAAGTAGAGATATTTATAGGAGAATTTTAAGATCATTCACCGTGATACAAGATTTTGATACTAATTTTATAGGGAAAATTAATTATTACAGTCCTCGAGCATGTATTTTTTAAGGTACTAAATATTCATATAAAATGATGTAATAAACTTATATGTTAACCCGGGGTCTGTATATTTGGTATAAATAGAATTTATTAGTAAAAATATAGAATCTATGTGAGAAAACATTATATTTATCCCTATGTAAATTTTCTAAGGATATGTCTTGGAATTTCACTAATGATAAGTATTAGGATAGTAAACATTTAAGCAAATTTCGTAGAATTTTGGTAAAATATTGAGTGATTAGTATCCTAGAAATACATCCCTATATAGATAATATAAGTTTATGTGGCTCTAGAACAGATGTACCATGGAGTAACAACACCGAAAAGATGTTCCAGGCCTCACTCAGGGTAATGTTGTACACAACAATGAGCCTTGCTACACAACTAGTTTGACACTACCAGGATTTGTGATTTCATAATTAAAAAATAATTATGAACCATCACGAATGACTTAAATTGTGTATCACTATTAATAACATTTGATAATAATAAGGCTTCATAGATTAAATATGTAGGATCCGTAATTTAGGACACTATAAGTTATTTTTCATGATTAAATGGTATCCCATTATGATAAATGTTTCATGCACTATGATTTATTTTTTAGTCAATGGTGAAAATTTTAATGAACATAGATAAATTTTTTTTTTATTTTCAAGGTATTGGCATGATGAAAAATTATTTCCCAAGTGGAACTATCATAAAGTGAATCAGGAAGGTGGTATGACTATTTTTTTATATCTTTAAATATAAATATATTTAAAAATATATTTCTTACCACAAGAATATTTATTTTCATATTAAATGTGTTTTAATATTTATTTTTATTTAATATGTCACCTATTAATTAATATTATATTGTGTAAACCATATATTTTCAAAAATTATTTAATAATTGCTTCACCTCTGCAGGATTATCATTAATCTTAATTTTCCCACTTCTATAAATTGATTTTAAAAATACAACATGCACTATTGTATTTAGTATATATTTATAATCTAATAATGCAATGTTAAATTTTTACCAAAAGTTCTAGTAAGAGTGATTAAAATTAATCGGTGTGATTAAGGCCAAATTAAGCATCATTAGGGACTAAATCATAAAGTTTAGTACCCAAATAACGGATCCACTTGTCCAGCACCCATTTTATATCCATTATTACCCAAACTCCTTCAAATATGATTTTTTGTTGGTTTTGAATGGCTTTTTTTGTAATAACATCTGTACACCTCTCTTGTTTGAAAAAATTCCATCTAAGACCTTTTGCTTCCCTATAAAAGGAGGCCACAACTCTCAAATCTTCACACCTCAAAAATATAATAAGATTGGAAAATACCAGAACAATCCACTTACAAAAATCCTTCTCTTCCTCCTATTATTATTCCCTGGGGATGAAGGAAATCTAAGGAATCCTTTTGGCACAATCCCAAAGGACTTACCTGTATAAGAGGTAATGACTTCTCTCAAGTCCTTTCTTGTATTTTCCATCTCCACACCTCAACATCTCATTATTATATTCCAAGATAAAAAAACCATTAAACTAAATTAAAAATTAATTTTTTATGTAATTAATTCATCTTACACTTACACAAACCTCCATCTAATGGGTTACGAACATATTGTTTCTATATAGGACGAACTCTACCTAACAAAATGATGATTTCTCATTTTTCCATTATCACCTATCAGGGTGGAAATTAAGATGTAAAGTGTATTTATAAAAGGTATATATTATATTTATAATGTCTTCATTATTGTGTAATTTTTATTGAGAACATCCCTTTATGTTTTACATCATAAGAAAATATGATATGTTCATTTGATGATGTGTGGACTACCGCCCTGTCAAAGTGACATGATTCATTCATACACAACATGGATTTTATTATGGATGGGTTTAGAGAATATATATGATATATATAATATATTAAATATATTTTATTAATTATATATTTATATATACACATTTTTCATTTAAATTTTTTTCCCAACATGATAATTAAACAAAATTCGACGTCATGTGTGAATAAGGCCAACCATCTCTATGAACGGTGTATTCTATTTCGTACATATATTTTATATAGAATTTTATAATATATATATTTTATATAAATGATATTTAATATATTAAATTATTTTATTTTATCAACATATAAGTACAATGACAAAAAATATTACAAATTATGATACATTTGAAAAACAAAGTGAATATTACCCGATTTGAAACCTTATCATTGGATGGTTAAATGCTAGGTAATATAATGTCACAATAAAAATATATATAAAATTATATATAATAATATGGTTTTTAAAAATATATATAACTAATTTATATTTATAAAATAGGTGGTTTTAATGAGTATAGAGAGAGTGAAAACAAAAGGTATGGGGATTTCATATCAATTTTTATTTCGGTGACATGAATTCTATGTTCCCCACTCATTACATTTGTGTGGTGTAAGTAATACCCATAATTGAATTATTTGTATCATATAACAATATTTATGGATATTAAAATATCCTTTATATGAACATTCATTCATGTGATTTAATGTTTCTGTAGTTACAAAATCGGTAAAAATGTTTTGTCTCAGTTATCCTTCTTTGAGACCAATGATTTGTTATACGCCTAAACTTATTTTCAACATGTATATAATTCCATTTTATATGTTTTATCCATAATATACATATATTAATGATATTTTAATCTTGATTTATGTTATTTTTCTTAAATGGATAGTATGGTCCCATTTTACCATGTTATAAGTGCTTTTTGAGATAATATCATCACATTTCAATATTTGTTTACATTTATTCTTCCATTGATGTGTTATTATGTTTCATATATCATGAAATTCCTGAATATTATTTTTATTTGGTGATTCATGCTATATTCATGTAGTGTTACCATTTTCATTACTCTTTGGTACATATGATAGTTAAGAATGTTTTCTGAGATATCCTAACATTACCGTTTCTTTTTTCATAAATCGAGGTTCCTTGAAAACCATGTATTATTAAAAGGGTCAAAAATAATATACTACTAATCCCCTACGATCATTAAATGATATGTCTTCCCTTTTTTTCTTAAACCACTATTTTCAAATGAATATTTTTTTCTCTATCTGAATGAGGATCTTTTCTATCAATTTTACCATGTAAAAAGAATGTTTATTTTACATCAAATGATTTGTATGAATTTATATTTTTTCAATCCATTGAATCATTATTTTCATGTTTAAATGTTAATTTTTAAAACAATTAGAAGAAACTTTCCATGAAAAAGGTTTCAAAAATGTTATCATTCTTTTATATAAGTATTCAATAAAAATTCTTTTCAAACCCTTTTCAATCTTCTTTTCTATTTTTTGAAGGAAATTTTATTTCAAAATGAATTCATGAATAATATATCTTTTCAAATTATTTTCAAGTAAATTTTTTTTAAAAAAAAATTATTTATCTATTTATATATTTTCAATGGTTTTTCCCAGAAAATGGTATTTCAAATGTTTTGGAGTTTTTTTATAGGTCTTCAAGGAAAAATGTTTTCAAATGATTCAAATTGTTAATTTTATGTTTTATAGGTATTTTCTATGAAAATAATTATCAAATGGTATTAAGTATTAAAAATTATTACTTGAAGAAGAAAGGATATTTTCATCAGGAAACGTTTTTAAAGATATTTCAAAAGTATTTCCCATCTAAGATGACATCAATTTATGTTACTCATTACCCTATCGTAAACAAGATAATGATTAATTTAATATCCTTTATATGAATGGATAATTATTAATCTCATAGTCATTATGAATCGTGTTTCTCTTCCACAGCTTATATGTTTATGAAAATAAATATCTCTTCCATGGGATTTATAATTTTTTAATCCCACTTTTTTTCACAACTTATTCATTGGAGAAATGATTATGAAACCAATCTTTTTCCATAAGTTTTGATGTGAATAAATTTTAATGATACCCATTTAATATCAAGGGTTATGATTTGATGTTTATAAAACCAATCACTTTTTCTGGGTAATGAAATGATTAAATTATTATTATCTGGTGGAAAATTTGTGAATGATTTTATTATGAGATGTGTGGGACCTATATCTCACTTTAATTCATTGGTCAATGATAAGTTTTATATGATATCAAAGGGTAAACCAATATTAGCTGATGCCCAAAAAATTTATGTACTTGGGTTATATCCCAATCCTAAAATAATGAGTGTACATGTGTAGTAAACCATTCCAAATAATAGAAAGGTACATGGGTTATAGAAAAATCATTAATGAAAGAGGGTAAATTATTTTTAGTCCATTATTGAAAACAAAATGGTACATTGGTTTTATGACATGCCTAAATATAATAGGGTTCACAGGTTATTATCCCGTGCATGTAGCTTGTATATGGGTTGTATCCCAATCCTAACATGTTATTTAGGTCCTGGTAGGTAACATTGGCCAAAAATTTTATATTATTATATGATTGAAACAAATCCTATGTATTATTTGTCTTCTACTAATTCATGGATCATGATGTATATTACCTTATGATTCATGTATCATGAACTTCTAATCTTTATTATGACTGTTAATATATATGGTATAATCTTCTAATTTTATGCTAAAGTTCCATACCCTTTTGTTCATGCTATGATTACACATTTCATTGTTTTCCCTTACAGAGAATTTGAGCTCACCCCATTTTTATGGTTCCTTTACACATGTTATGAATAAATTTTTTAGTTAGAATTAATAAAGGTGGAGATATTTGTGGGATATATTTATGGTCATTCCCAAGGATAAATGGTTTTGTTTCCATGATTCTAAGGGCACTAAACTATTATGGTTCTCTGGAATGTAATTTTGTAATATACTAACTAATAATCTAAATATTCTAATATCCATGTATATTAATCCATGGTTCTATAGTTTTTAGAAAATAAAATAATTAGTCAAAATATGGAAATTAGGATGAGGAACCTTTAGAGAGATCCCTAGGAAGGATATGTCTAAGGATGTATCTAAGGATAAGTCAATGCTTAGGAAAAAGACCTATAATTTGGGTAAATGGATGAGTGAGTGGTTTTCTAGAAAGGAATCCATATTTGGATACTACAAGTTGATGTGGCACTGGAACAAATATACCTAGGTGTAATAACTCTGACATGTTATTCCAAGCCTTACTCTTGGTAATCTGGTATTTGACAATGGGTCTTGCTACCCACCTAGTTTGACACTCTTGGGATATTATTTGGGAATTACCATGCTCTTTATGAACGATAATGAAGGATTTAAATATAGTATTACTATGAATAACAATGTATAAACATTTAGGGGTAATAGATTAAATAAATATGAGCTATAATATAGGAATCCCAGAAATAATTTTTCATGATTATATGGTATCCCATTATGATAAATGTTTCTCACGCTATCCTTTCTTGTTTTAGTCAATAGATAGAATTAGAAAGAAAATGGTTAACATTGAATGTATTAGATGTGAAATATCAGGGCATTATGAGAATTCATTTCCCAAGTTGAAATATCATTATTAGAATTGGGAAGGTTGTATGAATATATTTTATACCTCTAAAGAAAAAGTGACCACTAACTACATGTTAACGTTTTTTTATGCTCTTACATTAGTGTTTACATTAATCATAAAAAGTATGATTAGATTTAGGATTCGGAATATTAATACATGATTCAAATTTTATATTCTTGGAATGTGGTACTAAGGAATATGTTTATGTAGACTGGGTAATGGTTTATGAATAATGTTTGATAAATAGTGTTTTTAATTTTTGGAATTCAATTATTATGAATAATAATTTTAATTTTAGTATATGTTATTATTATGGATTGAAGTGGACATTTTGACTGTGGATGAACATATGGAAAAGTTATTTATTAGAACGGTTGTATTTTGATTAAGGGAAGATAACCATAAATTAATACATGCCATCAAGATAAATATGTTTGTATAAAGATATACTAGAAATGAATATATGAATTGGTTGGTATAGATTACCCAAGAACTGATTGTTTAAAAAGTGTCATATGTCATCAAATATGATGTTTATAACTTCATGCATTTAATGAGTACATGTAGTAATCATTTGAATAATGAAGAGTGCATGTATCCCAAAAAGTGTTTTTAGTAATTATGGTTATTACCGTATTTCAAGGGAATATATGATGATGTTATGCACATGTTTGGAATTTGTCAACATTCTGGTACTTTAATATATATGGATGGTCAATGATAATCCAATTTTGTGACCTTAATTCAAATGAATTAAAATTTCATCCTTCATAAGGGTTATATGGTTAACAATTTATGTATTGTTTATGTAAATAATAAATTAATGGTTTTGATATTAATGTTTTATCCTAGAAAACGATGAATTATTCATATTTTAAATCCTATTTGGGTTGATGGTAACTCGAGATAGAAGGGTTGAGATTTCATGGATCTCATGATCTGTTAGTACTTAAGAAAAAAATCACATACATTTATTAGTGTAAAAGATGATGTGGGAATCTATCAAGGCCTAACCAAAGGGTGGTATTGTGCATAACATAAATAATTATTTTTACATTTTTTATTTTTCAATAAAAATATTTAATCGATGATTATATAATTATAAAAAATTGTGTTGTCATAATACATTAATTTTTATTGAGTTAATGGCCTTTTAAATCATTTCACCTTTGTGACTTTAAGGCCCTCATCATTTCATTGATCATTCACTTATTTTTTATTGATGACCTCAATCACTCCATATAAATATTTATGTTTTTTTCCATGTCTAATCTTCACTACCAACCTATGTTCTCCTATAAGGAACCCTAGTTATGTCTTAATTTGGGTAACCGATAAGGTTCCATCTTTCCTTTTTATGGAATGTTTTTGTATTAATTTTTACGATGTTGGTTTCTATGAGTGAAGCATTCAAGTATTAATCCTTTAATAACCCATATCAATTTTGAAAAAGAAATTATATTTATCGGTATAGAATGTAACACACTGAGATTTTGGGAATTATTATTTTTAATTAATTTGTTATTTAGGATATTTTTTTCATATCATGTAACGCTGAAGATAGAATATTTTATAGTAAATTACTATGTTTGGAATGAGTTATATGCAACGCCCTATTAATTCTGATCTATATGGAACATAGAAATTTGCTTCCTCATCACATCACACTGAGGTTAGATTGCATTGTACACACCAATGAATTTCCTCGATGACTTGTATAACATGCAAGATAATGGCTTTCTGAACAATAAAATATTAAAATATGATTACATAATTTTATAAGTTAATTAAATGATGTTAAATTATAGGTTATGAATATTGTTAACAAATTTATGAAAATATATGGTTTACACTATATATATTGAATACATAGGTTACCAATTAATTATAAATGAATATGAATACCGATTGAATATACAAGGGAATATTATTATGGTCAAAAATCTGTTTTACTCTGCTAATTTAAATTTTCAAATATGTGTATAATTTAAATAAGTCATGAGATCCTTTCATAGGTAATATAAACTTATCGTATGTTACACATAATACAACATTTCTATGAAACAACATTGTTTTGTAAAAATTATATAAACATGTTATTTATAACCTACCCGTTAAAGCATAGTAATAAGAAATTTAAAAAAATTAAAGTGCATTTATATTGTTTTTATATAAATAAAAAACATTTAAATTTAACGATATGTTTTTTTTGTAACATCTTATTATGATTCAAAATACAGTTCTCTCAAATGAACAAATTTTAATTTCATTCTTTGAAAAATAATAAAAATACATTAGAAATATTTATAAATTGAATTTGATTAAATAAAATTCATTATTGAATTTATAACACCTAAAATAGACAAGGTATAATTTTTTGGATTTTTCTGAGAAACATCATCTTTTGATAATTATTGGAAAATGCAACATTTTTGTTAAAAACTACATTTTTGTTTAAATATATATTAAAGATAAAATTTATTTAAATTTTGATTTAAATTTAAATTAGATCAATTAAAATATATTAAATCAATTTATTTAATTATGAATATTCCACCTTTCAAATTGAATAAAAACCCTTAACATGCAATAGAATAATTTTCTACTTTTAAAACTTGTTATTTCGTCTCGTCTACCATAATAGAATTAACGATATTGTTCCAGATTCTCTGAATTTATTTTCAATAATTGGAAACAAAATTATTTATCTAGTATAATATTTAGAATATAATAATACCATGTTAATTTCTCACCAAAATAATTAGTAAAAATGATCCATATTAATCAAATAAATTAAGGCCTAATATCTTTTAATTAGAGACTAAACCAAATACCTAAGGTCTTAATGACCTATAAACATGTCGAAAACTCATTTTCAATACACAATTCGTCTATAAAGATTCCATTATTGAGTTTTCATGGTTTGTTATGAATTTTTTTTAATAACATGTGTACACCTAATATCTTTCTAAATAATCCATGTGAGTCTTTTTCCTTCCCTATAAATAGCCACAACCACTCCCACTTCCTAACACCTATAAAACCTATTAGGATCATAACATGCATAAAAAATACACTTCCCAAAATACATATTCTTCTCCTATAAGACATACCATGGGAAAAAGGAAAACCAAGGATGCCTTTTGGCACCATTCAAAAGGAGTTACCAATTAATAAGTAACTTCTTCTCTCAATTCGTTTCATTTATTTTCTTTCTCCACCGCATACAACTCCCTTTATTATATTAATAAGAGGTAACATATTCTTTCATTTGTCTTCATAATTTAATGTAGTTTTAATTATATAGTAGTAAAATATCCATTAAAAACAATTTTCACTCTTTTATGATATTTATATCCAAAAACTGGAATCTATAGTTCTGATCATTATGTTATTTGGAATCTGATGGAAGCAACATGTATTATTGGATAATAAAAAAATATACATATGAATAATAATATTAATATTAATATAAAGCTTATTAATATTAAATCATATTATTATTATTTTTCATATGGTTATAAGATTAGGTAATCCTGATTAGTTTTTCAAGGTGATATAAAATCAGTTATAGTTTCAAAATTGTAATTTTTGGAATAAACTATGTCATTATTAAAAAAATTAAATTTATCATATTTTTAATATTATCTTAAAAAAATGGTTCTCATTTATGAATTATAATAATAGAAAAATGGTTTGTGTAAATTTATGATATTTCTTCTAAATTTCATGAATTTTTGGTGAATTGTGAAGTATGGTAATTAACAAAATTTTCTAAATAAATCAACTTCATTATCATTCATGAGTAATGGATAAGGTAAATGGACCTTGGTTCGAACTAAAATGGTAATATTACTATTTTGGGCCACATGAATCATGAAAATTCTCAATATTTATCAAAAATATTATATTAATGATTAAAATAATTTATAACACCTCGTCTCCTCCACTATAAATACCACCCATGCACCCCTATTCCTCTCACACAACCGAAGCTTTGATCCTTGTCTATGTTCTTAAAAATTATATTCCCAATCCACTCCCCCATGCCCAATAGATTCTGTTATCACTAAAAGTCCAAACTGAAAGTTCCTTAAGAGGGATATCATTGATAAGAGATCAATAGGTAAATATACTCTTTCATTTTCTTGTGTTTTATTTTTCAATTCATACCTATTATTATACTATTTTATCCTCCCCATATCAAAGTGTAATTAAACATAAATTATTATATATATATTATGTATTTTTATCATTCTTAGGGAAAAAATCATCATCATTCTTCCCCATCTCTTCCTCTTATTCTGAAAATAAAAACAATGCATGTGATGAGTAAATTTATAGACATCGGGGATGATGTGTCTTCAATTTACATTACATCATTACAAAAAACAATTTAAAATAATTTTATTGGTTGAAATATATTTTATAGTGTATGATATCTCCTCTTTCACATTATGGTTTTAACATATTTACATAATATTTATTTATATAATGAAATTAGTTCATGATTATAAATGAACTGCCAAAATGATATAAAAGGATATCTCTAAAGATTTACCTAATGATTCATCATTATACTATATAACCAAAACTATTTATTGAATCATTTAGTATTTTTGAATAATATTAATACCATCTCATTATTTTTCTATAATTTCATTTCCATACGAAATGAAAATCAAATACAGACCATATAGGAAAATCATGTAATAAAGGAACATGAAAAAATGGAATGAACAAAATCCTAATAATTAACATGTGAAATGATGTTCTAAAATGATTATATATGATTTTTTGAACTAAAATATGTCTCATTAATATATTAACAACACTCTACTAACCATTATCCTAGTTTTTTAAACACATTTTATGTAAGACGAACCAGAGGTAAAATATTTTTTAACCCAATTTTCATTTATTGGGTTAACCTTCCACTTCATTTGTTACGAGTTATTGAAATTTTTTTAGATTAATACTATTTATAATAGGGTCAATTATATTTATATACAATATTTATACATATTACATCCACTATATTAAGTCTCACTTAAATTATATGATATTTATAATGGGTTTTTCTTTTAAAATCAACTTCTAAATTCTTTTTTAGAAATTTTAAAATAAATATTTTATGAAATTATACATTTTTTATGATTATATCCTTTTTCGTGGTAATTTTTTATTATTAAGGGTGGTACTGATATCTCCCTATAATTCCATGGTTTTTGGTAAATTGAAGGTTGGTCGTATGGTAACTTCAAGTGTAACTACGATGGTTACACAATAAGGTATCCATGAGAATTAAATTTTGAGGTAGTCATGAGTGTTTCAAATAATAAGGTAGCCAAGTGGGTTACAAGATTATGTATATAATTCTCTAATATACCATTATTGTTCTATTTATTTTCATTATGTTTTGTTTAAATCTCATAGATATCTCATGTTTCACAACATAAGTTTATATGGGTGAAAAATATTTCTTTTTGAGAATGATTTCATACATTTACAAGTATAAATGAACTAATGTTTTTTTCCTTCTTATTATATCCCCATCTTAGTTTTTTGTGATAATCCTATGTCTTTATATTATTTTCATAGGTTATAAGTACTTATAATACAATGAAGTAATTCAAGTTAAATATTCATAATATTTGTCACATAAAACATTTTTTTAAATATCTAATATTTTGGATGAAATTGCTTCGGTTTTGTGGCATATGCTCTACATAAATGTGGAATGTTATTTATTTATTATATCCCAGTTTTCTAAAAATTTAAACATCAAAACAGCCTCTATGTGAATAGAAGTCAGTTCATGAATAAAATTCATGATTATGTATTTTAATATGTTCGGGTTCTTATAGTTGGTATCAGAGGATGATTTAGATAAATTTAGGGGGTAGTATGATATTAAAATAATACCATAAATTATTTTTACGCTATTTTAAATTTAAAATGATAAATCATTTCATTATTATCATGTTACTTACACAAAGATATTTTTATTAGAATTGTTTTATGTAGTATAAACAGTGAATCTTAAGTAGAAATGAACTGTTTTAATGATAACCTTCCGAATATATAGCCTAAAATGAAATGGATTAGAACTGAGTAGTTTGTGATTGTAATGGCTCAGATGACACTGAACATTAATGGTGGTGGCATCCATGCTAGTGAAAAACTAGATCTACCATAATGGTACATGATGATAATGGAACATTTTATGAGGAAACACCCTCCAGCTCTTAGTGGATATTCTGACCTAGTAGTTGTTGATGGATGAATTAAATCCATGTAAAAGATATTTGATGTTATGGGATGTCAACATAATAAAAAGATAAGTCTTTCTATTTATCATTTTGAATGTTAATTTAATCAATGGTTGATAGTGGTCACGAATATTATGGATAGAGAGGATATTAAATCCTTAGAGAGGGGTGAATTTAAAATTATTTTCCTCGAAAAATATTTTTCTAAGGTGGTTCTCGTTAGGGGAAAAAATTACATGAATTGATGAAAAAGAGGATGATTTCATAGTTGTGTATGATGAAATCATCAACTTACGGGTGAGTTAGTCTCTATATATTATTCTGTATCTTGATAAAAAATCAACCGTCTTTACTAGTGATTGATTCTAATATATTAAAAAATTTTAGCTTCATATGAGTTAAAAAGTTATGAAAAACTTGTTTGATGTTTTGAGAGGGTATAGATGGAGATTTCTGATGATCATGTGCAGTTTTACAACAAGGAGAATAAGAAGACCTAAGGTAAAGTGATAGGTATGAATCAATCAAAGATATTTTATGGTATGATATTCAAGTTTCCAATTTGTGAAAAGCGTGGAAAAAAGAACCATGAGGAATGCCTTACCAAAATTGTGAGGGGTTTTTAATTTGATAAGTTTGGAAATAAGGCCTGAGATTATAATTAAAATTATCCTAAGACTAATCCTAATAATAAAATATTAAAGTGTTTTAAAAGGGGTGAGATGTTTCATTATGAAAATTCATTCCCAAAAAGAGATATGAATGAGGTAAAGAAGCTTGAATATAAGCCTAAATGTGAAGTGATATCCTTTGTGACTATAGAAGGAGACATCAAGCCCTCCAAAGATTATTTATTAGTTACCATATTTCTTTAAAAATATATTTCTGAAAATATTTTTGATATATTTTCTATTCATTCCATTATTTATGAGAAATTTTCTATTAAATTCATCATATCACCACAAAAATGATACCATAAGATATAGTTAAAACACCGGCAGAAATATTACAACCAAGAAGAATTAAAATAATATTTCTATTATGGTCTATGGAAATAAATTACCAGATATTCTTTTTTTTCATTATAATAGTTTTATGTTAATCTACGTATAGATTTTCTTTAAATTTATCAGGCAGTGACTGATTGTAGTTCTAATGAAGTTGTTTATCAGAAAGTGTTTCGGATTGTATACAATAATGAACCCATTAAATTTGTAACATATGAAGAAGTTAAGAAACTATTGATATATTAAAATGAATTTTATCTTACTCATATATTTGAAAATAAGATAACTATTCATATTACTGATTCTTCCTTGGTAAATGAATATCATTATGTTCATTCTTATGAATTACCCGGTGTTATACTTGATCATGAATTTGACATCCCAATTGATTTATTTTCATGGTTCTAATCCAATTTCAAAACCCCTTTATCGATTGGCTCAAATAGAACTTATTGTATTGAAATATTAAATGAATTAATTTCATGATAAATGCTTCATTGGTCCTAGTACTTCACTATGGGGTGCTTCGGTTTGGTTCATTAAAAATAACGATGGTTCCACAAGTCATTTCATTGAATATAGAGCCTTGAATAACATAAATTTTAAAAAAATATCATTTTCACTACATTGATGAATATTTTGATCACATCTAGGGAGAATAGTAGTTTTCAAAGGTAAACATGTGGTCGAGGAAGCATATATTGTATGTAAAGGACTCATACATCCTAAAATATATGTTTTGTACTAGATAAGGGTATTATGCATTTATTGTTATGTTTTATTGGGGTTTACTAATTCACATAATATATTTAGTGGATCATATGAATAGAATATTTCTTGGGTTCTTGGATAAGATTGTAGTTGTGTTTATTGATGACATTTTGGTATTTTCTAAAAGTAATGAGGAGAATGAAAAAAATATAAGGGTTGTTTTTTAAACCATAAATGAAAATAAATTGTATTGAAAAGAAAAAAAGTGTCATTTTTTTGTTCCTATAGATTTATTTTATTGGGAACAATGTAAATGAGGATGAAATAACAGTTGATTCTACCAATACAAAAGATATTTATGAATTCCCATGACCTAAAAATGTTATAAAAATTCAAATTTTTCTTGGATTAGGCTATTACTGAAGCTTTGTTAAAATAATTTATTGGTTATCTAGCTTACTAACTGTGTTAAAAATAAAATGGGTTAAATTTTTTTGGATAGAATATTGTGATGTTTTTTTAAATAACTAAATAATATATTGGTGAATGCTCCAATTTTGGATATAACTTCCCAAAATGGTAATTTTCATCTATTGTGATTCTACTCTGAATATTCCTAGTTGTGTTATAATATATAATGATTAGTTAATTTATTATCCTTCATGAAAAATAAAACCTAATGTGGTAAATCATTCCAAAAAAGATTTTGAATTAGGATCTGTTGTTTTTTTTATTTTAAAATTTGGAGGCATCATTTATATGAAGCCAAATGTCAAATACATTATGACTATAAAGGTAAAAAGTATATATTCACTCTGAAAAAATTTAAATGATGTAGAGATGATGAATTGAACAGATAAAGGTTTTTAATTTCATTACCAATTACCATCTTGTAAATGCAAACAAAGTGGCTGATTCCTTGAGTGAAAAACATCTTGAATCAATATTCATCTAAATTTTGGAAGATTATCCCTTGATTAAGGATTGGATGAATTTTTGTCATTGATGTTGTTGGTACTCGAATTACAGCTATTTTGTTTTTGGTTTCAGTGTAGTAGTCATTATCCTACAGAATTATGAATGTATAGAAGGGTGTCCATGAGATATGGAAAATGATATAATTGGTTAAAATGGGCCAATTTAGAGAATTTAACCCTGATAAATTCTATTTTGATTATTTGAAAAAATAGTGTGTGTTCATTGCGATTCCAAGGTGAAGAGTGATTTTTTTCATGAAGATCATAGTTTTCCATTTTCAGTTCATCCTACCAGTACTATGATGAATAGAGACCATTGGAAATATTACTGTCAGGATGGAATGAAAAGAGATATTGTAGATTTTATAGTGAAAGATTTTAAATTTCAATAGGTCAAAGTAGATTGGCAGTTACCCAAGGAGATGTTTCATCCCATTCAACTGCAAGAGTGTAAATGGGAAAAGGTATCCATGGACTTCATGGTTGGACTACTATACACTTAAATGGGTATCAATTTGATTTGTTTGATCATTGAAGGACTGACTAAATCAACACATTTCCTTCATATTCGTGATAATATTTTGTTGGATAATCATTCATTATTATACTACAAATTAATTTTATGGTTACATGGAGTTCCTTTTTCAATTGAATCTGACTAAGATCCAAGGTTCACATCTAATTTTAGAAAGGTCCTTCAGACGACATTGGGCATAGAATCAAATTTAAATAAATCTTTTAATCATTAATCAAATTAGTAGTTATAACGAACAATTTAGAATTTATAGGACATTGATAGAGCTTGTTCCAAGGACTTCCATGGATGTTGAGATCAATATCATTATTTATTTCAATTTTTATATACTAACAGTTTCTATTCTAGTATACAGATGACACATTTTGAGTTATTTTATGAGAAGTAGTGTTAGACTCTATATTTTTGGGATGAATTCATAGAAATGATGTTGATGGGACCAGAATTAGTATAGAAAGTTTCTAATAAAGTGACGATGATCTAGGAACCCTTGATGATATGTCATTGCAAATAGATATGTTTTGTAGAAAATATACAGAATGATTTTTCTTTTGAGGTATTTGATCACATTTTTCTTAGAATCTCACCATGGAAAATTATTATACATTTTGGAAAGAAATGAATGCTATGTCCACAGTTCATTGGACCTTTGTCAATCATCAATAAAGTTGGTCCAATATCTTACCTAATTTATTTCCCTTTGAGTTTATCTCAGGTAAAAGAATTTCTCCATGTTTTAATTTGGAGAAAGTATGTTTCAGATTTATCTCATGACCTGATCCTAGAAGAAGTATATCTAGAATAGAACCTTTCTTATGAAGAGAAAAAAATTTATATTCCTAATCACAGAGAGCATGTATTACTGAATAAGGTAATCTACCAGGCAATGGTTTTGTAGAGAGACCACATCGTTGAAAATAATATAAGGGAATAAGGAAATTCAATAAGGGAATGTAAACCTCACATGTTTAATAAGTAAATAAAAAATATACAAGGACTTAATTTCCAGATGGGGGAAGAATGTAACACCCAATGGTTTTACAAATAAATTTAATGAAATGCATGAAACCCTGTGTCTATTAATAATGGAAGATTCTTTTAAGGGAATAGTTATCAACTAGCTGGTAAACATAATTTTTTTTCTTCTACGATATGAATTTTAAAAAACAGGCATTAATGGTTGTAATAGGTATGTTATTTGGATTCTGATAGAACTATATTGTTTTTTTGGAGAATAGTAGAATACACTTATAAATAGAAATATGAATATTAATATGGACCTTGTCAATAGTAAATCATATTAATAATATTATTTTTATTCTTATGGTAATAAATTTAGGATATCATGATATGTTTTGGAGGTGATATTAAATGAGTTATATATTTAAAAATTTCATTTTCTGAATAATATGATTTTATTTAAAAATTAAATTAATAATATTTTGAAAATTATGTTCAAAAAATGATGTAAATTTTTTAATTCCACTCATCAAAAAATGGTCAGGGTTTATCTTTGGGATTTTTCTTATATAATGGAATTTTTGGTGAATAGAGAATATGGTAACAAAAAAGAATATTCAATATAAATGAATTTATGCATAATGATTGAGAGATGGATGATGTAAATGGACATTAATTTTAACATACACATATGTATTGCTATTTTGGGTAACATGAATCATGATTATTCATAGTCTTTAGCAAAAATATTAAACTTGTTATTAATATAATGTAAAACCCCTTCTCCCATCCACTATATATACCACCCTCACGCCCCTCTTCCTCTTACACCACTCAAGCCTTGAGACTTAATAATGTTCAACAAAGTAAAATTACCAAGCCTGTAACCCCGTCCTTTTGGGCCCACCAAAAGGCCAAATCCAAGCTTTATAAGGATATCCCATGGAGAAGAGATCAAGAGGTAATGACCCTCTTTCATTTTCTTGTGATTTAATTTCAATTATTTTATTATATTTTACTATTGAAACCAACCCATATAAAAGAGTCATTAAATCTCTATTATTTTATATATTCTGTATTTTTATCATATTTATGAAAATATTAATCATCATTATTCTCCTTCTCCTCATCTTATTCTAAAAATTAAAACCTCGTCTTTGATTTGTCGATTTACCGACATCGTGGATGATGTGTCATCAATTTCCATTACATCCTTTATAAGATACTATCAAACCCTTTTAATGGTTGAGAAATATTTTAATTTTTATTATATATCCTCTTTAATGTTATTTAGTTAACATATAAACATAATATTATGTTATATAATGAAACTAGTTTGTTCTTATCAATGAACTGCCAAAATGAACAAAACAGATATCAATAAATATTTATAAAATGATCCATCCTATTACCATATAAAAAAATGGTTTTTGGAATAATTTAATATTCTATAAACATATGAATATCATTTCATTTCACTTCTATAAAATTATTTCCATTAGTCAAGAAAACCAAATACAACCCAGCTATGTAAATATTTTAAATAACGCACCTGAAACAGTGGACGGAACAAAATATTAATAATTAATGGGTGAAATGATGTTATGAAATTATCATAAAATATGTTATAAACATTAATATATTTCTTTATGTTATCAATAAAATACTTTTAACAATTATAAAAATGTTTTTTTGTAAGAGGAAACCGATGTAACGAAATTCTTACCCCAATTTCCATTCATGGGGTTAACCTCTTACTTCTTTAATTTTGTGGTATTAAAATTTTTTGTGTGACTAATTATATTTATATTATGTTTAATTATGTTAATTTAAATTATAAATATATATTCCATTCACTATATTTTCTCACTTCAATTATATGATATTTGTAAGGGTATTTTCTTTTATAATGCTCTTTTAAAATTCTGTATTAAAAAATTCAAAAGAAATGTTTTTATGCATTTATTCTAGTTTTTTATGTGGTTATTTAGAATTTTTTATGATTATGTGTGGAACCTATATTTACCTACAATTAATTTTCTATTTTTATGTTAGATTTTGGTCATATGGTGACTCCATGTGTAACTGTGATGGTTACATAATAAGGTAGTTGTGAGAGTTACATAGAATAGTTGTCATGGGGTTTACAAATCATAAGGTCATCCAGAGGGTTATAAAACTATGTAATTAATTTTCTATGATACCTTTATGGTTCTATTTATGTTCTTTAGGTTTTTTCAAAAACCTGTGTAAATCTCATGTTTTAAAAAGTATGTATATATGGGTAACAAGTATATCTTTTTGAAAATGAATTCATTCATTTACATATATTCATGGACTAATGTTTTCATTACTTTTTTTTATCCCTTACTATGATTTTTGTGATCATCCCATGTTTTTAAATTATTTTAACGTTTTATCGGGTTATATAAGACAAAAAATGAATCCATGTTATATGTTATGAGTATTTATCTAAGAAATAAAGTTTTATTAGTAAGGTTTTATATTTTGTAAAAAATGTATATTGTTTTGTTGTATATTCATAGTATATATGGGGTATGTTATGTATATATTATATCCTAGTTATCTAAAAATATAAACATGAAAATATACTTATGTGAAAGGAAGTGAGTTCTTGTCTAAAATTTAGGATTGTGTAATTTAATATGGTTGGGAACTTATAAATATAGTTTCCAATATTAGGAGACGTAAAGGATACTTCCATCCTGTAATAATATATTTAGTGGCAGAATAATATTAACCTTCCATATAAATATTGTGGTGAAATGAAAACATTTAAAGGATTTTATAATCCCATAGAAAGATATACTCTCCAACCTCATGAGCAAATCCCTAATGCAAACTTATTTCCATCAACTGTGTTCTATAAGAAATGTCTATATTAAACACCCCACTCACAAACTCTACTATGAGGCTCAAAATATTAAAAAGGGAAGCATAATGAATGGAATGTGTGGTATATTTATTAAATAAGGCACTATATAATGTATAACCTACAAGAATATTGCATCTCACTATCGATATTCTAACCTTGCTATACCAACGAGTGGGCCTAACAAGATGAAACTGTCCTTACCCTCTTCTTTATGATGTAGTCTAACTCCCTTAATCTATACCACCTTATAGATACCAGTTCTCCGATGTAGAAGCACCTTATCCAGCTCTTATACCACCACATCTAGTAGAACACCAATTTCCAGATAGATATGTTACTGAATATCCACTTCACACCCCCTAGTTCTATTTATGAACTCCATCACTACTTGTCTATTGTGGGTTCCTATAGAACATCTATATATATCCAATCCACAAGACAAAAACACTACTGGTGGTCAGGGATAGTTTCTACGATATTGGTCCTTCCAATTGCAATGGAGGAATATAACTCGGGTACGGTCCTGATTGACAGGCCCTTACCCCTAGCCAATCATTCAAATATTCCCCAGAATAATATTGTCATAATGATGATTCATTATATATTAATATCTACCACATGATCTTCTAATATAAACTACTTTTTCAACATTTTAATCCTCCATTAGGTTCTCCACAACAATAGGTTCCCAATCCACAACCTTAGTAATCTAAATTAACATAAAAAGGTTAATCTAGGTCTTAATATCAAATTTATATCAATCCTGGATATGTCTCACAGTAGCTATCTCATCCCATGCCGATGTTGGAGAAAGGAATTGCAACTCTGTAAAGAGTCTATAATATTCTATCACATACATACTCTCATGATTCAACCTCATGAACATTTTATATCTCTCATAACATGGTGACTCTAGAAATAAGTTCCCCAAGAACATCTCCAATAATTATTTCCTTCATATACCATCACCATGTCTCTTCTGAGCCTAAATGTTCCACCAGTGCTTCAATTATCCTTATAACATATTAGTTTACATCTTGACCACCCATTCACCAAGAGTCTACAAATTGAAATTTATAGTATCTATATACTCAATCCAAAACTCCTCTCCCTCATGTATAACCTCTCTAGTGATATTAAAAGGGTGTTATATTAAGAACACAAAAACAAGTCATACAAACTTCTCACAACCCTCTCATGGTCTCTTTTCCTAAATAACATGAAGAAATATCATTTCACTCAGAACTACTCTTCTTCTTCCACAACAAAAATTACTAGTGCCTCAGGATCCATTTCTCGTAGATTATATCTATCAATATCCTCCTGACATCCTCTCAGCAATGTTTATCATGGAAGAGTATCTCTATAATTTCAAATTCATGATTTCAGTCATATAATAATATTAATACATTTACAGAAAATACAACAAGCCACAATAATTCATTTTCCATATACCCTTCAACAAGGTCAACATTGATGATCTATCACTTCCCATAACCATCCTTCACCATGTTCATTATTAAAAAATGATAAACACAATCTAATATTTCAAATTTCTCATTTATATTCCCATTTTCTATCATCTTCCATTATTTTGAAAAAATTCTTATTTTATATATTGGAACCATTTCATGTTCAATTTCACAAGGAAGGGAGAAAAACACCTGTCGTAGGGGGTGGAAAGACAATTAATTCTTCTGATTAAATTCGATAATGCGGTTGACCAAAGATGTCTCCTGAAGAGGAGTGCACAGAGAACAATTTTTCACTTTTAAATGAGGGTAAAAATGGTGTGTTTGATAAGAAAATGATTGAATAGAAATTAAAATTCAAATTATTGAAAACTATGATATTAAAAAGGTGATTAGGATGGGGTTAGATTCCCAATTTTAATGCCATTCCTATTCAATTTAATTCAATCGTCTTCTTCTTAGTTGATTAAATTGAGTTCCCATGATCATTTCCTCTCACATACTTAGTGAAATTATGATAGTGATAGAAAACCTTACAAAAATATCGGTTTGTTCAACTCTCATTCCATGTGAAAAATATTTGTATTGATCATCCTAGATTGATAAGAGAGACACCCGATCCGGACTTTTTTATCCAAACCAACGATGAAAATTCAATACACCATTTACAAGTACTGATGATCGTTGAGTACTCCACAGTTAATCCCTGGTCTATTCCATCATATATAAACCAGAAATTAGTAGAGAGAGGTAATGATTATTTTACCAAGGAAAAAATCAATAACAAAATTAAAATTCAAGAATGATCACAATTGATAATAGAATTTTTTATATGAAATTTAAAACAAATTTCAAAAATAAATAGATTTCATTCGATTACGTTCATGAACTAAAGAATTTCAATGAAGAAAAACAACCCTTTTCCAATCACCCCAAATGTTAACCCCAACATGGTAAGAATAATCGTGATGAATGGGGAAGAATAAAGCATTAAAAAACTATGGAAAAAAATAAATAAAAGAAAAAAAGAAGAAAATTCTACTTCTTGGTGTCCCCGATAAAATGGGATAGAATGAGAGATGTTTTGAGAGGGAGGAGCACTCTTGCATTTATAGCTATAATTTGACCCAAAATGTTTACGCCTTTTATCCAAATTAAATATCTTTTTCACATGTTACACCCTTCTTAAATGTTGTTCATAATTATCTTGAGAATTTCCCCTCAAACATTGAGTACATTTGGACATGTATTCCAAGATTTATTCCCGTTTTACCCTTACCATTTATTCTGTCCATCCAGAATCTCCAAATCGAAATCTCCAGATTAGGATGCTTTAATGACCACTTAAATGGCCAATTCATGCGTCCTTTCCTTCTTAAAATATGTTCCCAAACTCCTAGAGCATCCACCCCCCGAATTCAACAACCATTGGTCCCATCAAGAATGTGTTATGGACCCCACATCAAAATTATGAATATCATTAAATAGTTTTCATACTACCAATTTTTATATTCTTTTGAGCTTCCATAGAGATGATTCAGCTTTTGGCCACAAATGATGAAATGAACACCCGGATGTGTAGAATCTGATAAATTAAGAATTTTTTAATTTTGATAAGTATAGAAAATGTTATGGCCAAAATACATAAATTCTTTAATATTGTTTAAAAATATGAAATGGGACTTTTTTACTCTTTAGCAGAATGTAACACAAATATCATAAAAATGAAGCAATTCTTCTAAAATTTACACTATTGTGGGTTTAAACCAAAGAAATTCAATTTAAATTTCATTGAAAATATTTTCTATAATAATTCCCCCACACTTAGCACATGGACTCCTCGACAAGTAAACATCAAAATAAAATCATATAAAATCCAATACACCAACCAAGGAGATATACCAAATCCATACTATGGAAAAAAAGATATCATTCCTCATCAAAAACAATTATTTCATGTTTCCAATTTTAGATTATATAATATATTTCCACTTCCTTTCTTATCTCATGCACACAAAACACCTACCTCAAATGAATTATTTCTAATCTCAAAAATGTACATGTTCAACAAGGATTTACTAATCCAAACTCACAAAAGAGTCACCATTGGTCTGATAAATTCCTACTTCTCCACCCGATGTGAGTCAAATACATGTGTTTCTAATGAAGACTTTTCCGGGTTGTTCTATGTCATTCAGTTGGTAGGAATTATATGTTCAAAATTCTGATTCCAAAAAGGAGGGATTGGGACTTTATGAATAAAAAATGAAAGATTCTAATTTTTACTCATGTATAGTCTATTTCTCTCCCACCTTATAGTAAATAGGGTCCATCATCATGGGAACACAAGGAAAGTACATTCCATTTATCATTTCACAAGAAAATATTTCATATAAAACACACACACACACATACACAGACACACACACACACATATATATATGAAATATTTAGATAGGAAGAGATTTCTTTCTACTTTGGATGCTCTAAAAAGGCATAACCACTTTTATAAGGAAAGCTATAGAAAAGGCAAAACATTTAACAAAATGAAATATTCAGTAGAAACATCAGCTATTCAATATTTTATTTTCCTCCAAGAGTAACACCAAATGATATAGTACACCACAATACATCTTCCCCCACACTTATGTTCAACTAGACCATGAAATTTTACTTCTAGATCCAGTTGGACTGTGAAAATTTGTCTGTAATGTGCCTAACCAAATAGGCTCTTCATAGACTCTAGGGGATATAATGATTAATGTATAAGGTAGGCCATAATGAAAAGGATTATTTTTACAGTGGGGCTTACAAAAAATAAATGACTCAATCATTTAAAACTCAAGTACTCTAAACCCTCATGTTTTGACAGAAATAAATCAAATTATAGTAAAAGAAAGCATTATATAGTTATCTAATGAAATAAGGTGAATGAAATGAATATGAAAAAAATTGGTAATAAAGCCTCACAATAATGTGATTTATAAAATAACGACATTGAGATGTGGAATGTGATTTAAAAATCAGGGTACTTTTCATGAAATTCCAAAATATTTGAACATAAAAAAAAGTCATTTAAACATTCATTTAATTTATGTTTCATGAAATAGACTGGAATAATCATTTACATGGGTTTTAAAAATTGAAATGATAATCATTTTATCTCATAAGTTTTGACAACACACAACATTTTATAAATAATCACTCAAATATATAGAATTATTTTTATAAAAAAGGTTAACAAAACGAAAATGAAAATCCAAAACTAGAAATGTTCCCTCCCACACACATAAAAGATTTTGTGTCCTCAGTGCATTCAAATGGATTTAAAATGAAAGGAGATTTTAAAATGAATCACAACAAGAAAAAAGTTGTAACAGAGAGGTACAACCTAATGGATTTTATTGATAAACAGGTTAGAGGAGTGTGATCTCATCCACTGGCTCTAATGGCAGGTTCCCAAGGAATTTCTTCAACCTATTCCCATTCCAAGTGACTAGATCCTTCTCTCCATCCTTCATAATCTTCACAGCACCAAAAGGATATACATGAGTAACTATAAATGGTCCTTCCCATCTAGAACAATGTTTTCCTAGAATTAGCTTTAGTTATGAGTTGAATAACAACAGTTTGTCTCCAGGATAGAAGTCTTTCGGTACGATCAGCATGTCATGGGCCACTCTTGTTATTTCATTATAAATCTTGGAATTTTCAAATTCATCCCTTATTATTTCAGCCATCTCTTGAAACATCAATCGTCATTCCTTCCTAGCACTTTCAAGAACCAAATTCATTTTCTCACAGCCCAATAAGCCTTAATCTCTAATTCTATAGGTAGGTGATAACTTTTCCCATAAATCAGCCTATATTGTCTCATTCCAATCTTGGTTTTGTAGGCCATCATGTAATCCCATAAGGTATCTTTAGACCTTTGGCTCATATCCTCTCTGTTTGTATTAACAGTATTTTCCAAAATTCATTATATTACCCGGTTGGAAACATCTACTATCTCAGTAGTCTGTAGATGATAGGGAGTTGATATTTTATGATGAACCCCATAATTCTTCCACATTTTATCCATTCTCCGATTTCATAAGTGAGTCCCTTGATCACTAATGATTTATCTAGGAACTCCAAACCTAAAAAATAAATTATACTTGGAAAAATCACAAACTAATTTAGCATTATTAGTCCTTGTGGGTTTTGCTTCCACCAATTTGGAAACAAAATCAACTGCATGCATGTTATAAGAATTTGCAAATGTCATGGGGAAAGGTCCCATAAAATCTATCCCCCAAACTTCAAAAATGTCACAAAGATTCAATGGCCTTTGGTTCATTTCTTGTATCCTGGAAATATTTCTATAAATTAGACATATTCAAATATTTTTTAAAATTCATGAGCCTATTAAAAAATTGTGGCCCAATAAATTCAAGATTCTAAAAACTTCCTTAATGTCCTTTGTTTTCCAAAGTGGCCTCCAAAATCTTAAGTGTGACAAAAATCAAATACAGATTTATCCTTACTTTTAGGTAAACATCTTCTTTTCACATGATCATTGTAAATTTTCTAAAAAATGGATCTTTCCCAAATGTAATACCTAGATTAAACATTCAGTTTTTGAATTTGGTTAGAACTGAAATGATATGGGACCTAATATTTTACAAAAAAATGACCATGTCAACATAAAAAGGTGATTCTCCTTCAATCAAGTACTACTTCTCTCCTAGAATTGGATCATTCAATGGGTCTCTTTCTAGAATTTCAATTTCAGCGGTGTTTGGCAATCTACTTATGTGATCAGCCTCTTGGTTATCAAAACCCTTCTTATCATTCATTTATTTATTGATCTCCTACAGTAGTATCATCCATCTCACTAAACATGGTTTAGAATTATCTTTTTTTTTCAGTACCTCAGTGTTTCATGATCAGAAAACATAGATATTTTAGTTCCAAGAAGATGTGAGATAATCATTATGAAGAGAAAACAAATGCTAAGAACATTTTTTCTGTGGTTGTGTAATTAAATTGGGCCGCATGTAAGGTTATTGGGGAAAATAAAATTACATGTGGTCTACCATCAATTTGATGAAAATGGATTTCTCCAACTGCATGGTTGGAGGCATAAAAAACTAGCTCAAATGGTTCTTCCCAATTTGGTGTTTGCATCACGGGTGGGGAAATCAATCTCTTCTTCAAAACATCAAAGGATTACCTATATGAACAATCTAAATCAAAATAAGTATCTTTCAAATGGCCTCTAGATAGAAGAAGATAAATCATACTGAAATCTTTGATAATCCTCATATAGAATCATGCATGTCATAAAAATGATCAAACATGTTTCACAAAAGTAGTTTAAGCCAATGAATTTATCACTTCGATTTTTTATTTATCCACTTCAATTACATTTTGGGAAATGACATGACCAAGTACAATTACACTATTAACCATGAAATGAATCTTTTCAAAATTTAAAACAAGATTATTTTCAAGGTTGGTTTTCAAAACATTTCCAGATTTTTTATACAATGATCAAATAAATTTCCAAAAACTGTGAAATCATCTAAGAAAACTTCAAAAAAAAAATTCAACGTGCTCAGAAAATATACACACCATGCACCTTTAAAATGTACCTAGAGCATTACATAATCCAATTGTAATTATTTTAAAAGAAAAAGAATAAAAATACCTGTAAATTTCGTGTTCTCTTGATCCTCGGGAGCAATGGGTACCAGGATGTAACCTGAAAATAAATTCAAAAAGCAATAATGAGTTCTCCCTTCCAATATCTATAACATCCATCAATGAAGGGGATGGGAAAATTATATTTTCGAGTGAACTGGTTCCATTTCCTAAAATCTATGCATACTCTCCAACTTTTTTGAATTCTCATACGAATTAACTCATTATTTTCATTCCTCACAGTGGTCAAATCAGTTTTTTTAGGAACGACATGAATATGGGTGACCCACTTGGAATCTGAAATTTTATAGATGATCCCAACATCCAAGATCTTATTGATATCATTCTTTACAACCTCCATCATGGTGGGATTCATCCTGTATTGGGTCTATCTAGCAGGTTTCGAATCTCCCTCAATAAAATTTATATATGAGCATATTTTTCTGTTTATTCATGGGATATAACCTAATCTCCAACTTATTGCCTAGACATTCACCTTCAAAATATCAATCAATAATTTTTCCTGGTTTTTAGTTAGATTATTTTCAATTATCACAGGTAATTTATCTCTTTTCATAAGGTACACATATTTTAAATCATTAGGGTGAGGTTTTAATTCATGTTTAGGTGGATTCTAAAGGGATGAAATTAAACTAACATTACCCACTTCCAAACGTTGAACCTCCTACATCCAAGAAATAATATCATATTCCTCATCAATCAAAAAATCATCAAAGAAATAATATTTTACTACTTCTTCCCACATAATATTATAATCTATACATTTTGGGGCATTCACATGTTCATTAATGGAATAATTATCTCGTAAGTCTAAAAATTCATTTCACATATATGATTCTTCAATGTGTTTAATAATAACTTCATGGGAGAGTGAAAATTGGGAGTGGTCATCTAATGGGTACCTCATGGATTAAAAAATGCTGATGTGGATGTTGCTATCTCCAAATTCCATGGTTAGTGTACCTTCAGTCACATTGATGATGGTTTTAGATGTCTTCAAAAAAGGTCCCCCCAAAATGAATGGTGAGTGTGATGGGATCCTATTTTATTCTATATTTATTACATATAAGTCATCTTGGAATAATAGTTCTTTGACTTTCACCAGGACATCTTCTATAACACAGGCTGGGAAAACTGTTGATCTATTTGGAATCTAGACTACCACACTTATGGGTTTTAATTCTCCCATCTGCAAATAAGTGTATATAGTGTGAGGCAATACATTAATGGATGTTCCTAGATCTCAAAATTCATTAGATAAATTTAACAGACCAATGGTGTATGTAATGGAAAACAACCCTGGATCATGACATTTGGTTGGAATATGCTATGTGATAAGGGATGAGAGGCTTCTCCCCAAGTTGATTCATTCATTCTCATGATGTCATCTTTTTTTGATTCAAATATCATTCAAAAAATTCAACTTTGGAATTTTTTTATAGCTTCAAGTAGGGGGATATTAATTTCCACTTTCTGAATAGTGTCTATAATTTGTTTTTTGATGTGTTTATTCAGTAAATTTCATTGATATGATCATCCTTGTTGGAAATGGCACGGTTAGGACATTATTCTCCCTTTGATTCCTTTGCATTGGTGTTTCTTGTTTCTTATTTTGTGGCCTATCCTTCTCCTTCTCCCCTGTGTTTTCATCTTCATGGTGGATTTTGACAAGAATTTCTGAATTTTCAACTTCATTCTCCCACATAATAGGTGGTATTTTCTCATGATCAAGGATTGGTTGAGGTGGGATTTCTTTTCCACTTCTTTTTATGATTGAAATAACATTCTCCTTAGGATTTTGCACCATTTGGGAAGTATTCTTCACTAAATTCTTGAAAATGATTTCAAAAACACATACCACTATTTCTGTCATCTTTTCATCCTTATCTGATAGGCCCTCATACTTGGATTGTATCTGTTCTGTAGAAGTTTGTGTGTTGGTGGATGGTTGTTCATATGACTTTATTTTGAATGGTGTTGGTTGAAAGTATTTTTTTTATAAAATGGATGTTTATATGATTATTGGAATGAACGGGGTTCTGGTATTGTTTCTTATGGTAAGGAGGATGACTGGGATGTTCGTTTGGATTAAATTATCTCATCTAGTTTTTTTGGTTCCAATATCCTTGTTTGGATTGGGGTAGATTCATTGGATTTTATTGGAATTTTCTTGGTTTAATAGATGCAACATAATACTATGTCCATGTATCTCAAGACACTGTTCAGTATAAGGAGCAAAAGAATAACATAAACCACATACCTGAGCTAATGAATGTTGTCCATTCTCCTGAGTTACTACCATTTGACTGACTAAACTTGAAAGTTCATCTACATTGTTTTCTATTAATGCAGATGAATCAAATGTTTTGACCTCATGTATCCCCCTAGTTCCAATCCTATTAGTCCAAAATTGTTGTGAGTTTTGAGCAATCATATCAATTAGTACTCTGATATCTGCAGGAAACTTTTCAATCAAGAATCCCCCAAATGAGGCATCTAGAAGATTTTTGTCATTATCTATATGTTAGTGGTAGAAGAACACAATGAATTGGTGTTCCACCATTTAATTATGTGTGTAGTGGGAACATTTCTTCTTGTCGTGCTCCCAATACTCATAAAGGGTTCCTCTAGTTGATTATCGTATGATGTAAATTTCCTTATTGATGGTAGTTATCCTAGATGTCGGAAAGAATCATTACGTGAAATTTATTTTTAGACCTTAACAATCAATCATCTCCCCTGATTGCAGGTTATAGAACCATTCTTTAGTCGGTCCTTCGATTGAGAAGGGGAATTCCCTCCCCTGAAATTGGTCTTCAGGTGCTCCTCTTGGCCTGAAGCTTAAGAAAGTGTATCTGAATTCTTGCATGTGCCGATTTGGATCTTCTCCTACAAGACTATGAATGGTTGGAAGCAAAGGAATCATATTGACATGTAATTCAAAATCATTTGGCTCATTGGGTGCAATGAGTTGGTTATTTTGGATTGAAAATTGAGGTTCACATAGATCACTTAGGGTTGGGTTGGGATTTCCATCCATGATTTCATGGTTAGAGTGAGAACTAAAAGTTTCACTTGAATATGAGAGATCTATTTCATTAAATATTTCTGGTGGGTTTATTTTTATTAGTTGGGTTAATATTATTTAAATTTCTATATCAAATTAAATTAATGGTTCTTTTGAGTTGCGCGTCATTCAATTTTGAAAATATTTTTTATTGCACTGTCTCCCCGGCAGCAGCGCCCAGTTTGAAGCCCTCTTGTCATAGGGCATGGAAATTTTTTTTTCTTATGTTAAAATGTAGTAATGGGGTTGAACTAGGTTGTCTCATGAAGAGGAGTGCACACAAAACAATTTGTCACTTTTAAACGGGGGTAAAAATGTTGTGTTTGATAAGAAAATTATAGATTGGAAAATCAAATTCAAATGATTAAAAAAGTGATTATGTCAGGGTTAGTTTCCAAATTTTAATGTCATACTTGTTCAATTTAATTCAAACCAATTCTTCTTATTTGATTAACGTGAGTTTCCACAATCATTTCCTCTCATTTCCTTGGTGAAATTATGATGGTGAGAGAAAAGCAAACCAAAATCATGGTTTGGTCAACCCTCCATAAATGTGAAAAATTGTTTTATTGAATATCCTCAATTGACATGGGAAACACCTGATCAGGTCTTGTTTTTTCCAAACAAGCATTAACATTCACTACTCCTTTTAAATGTACTGACGATCATGGAGTACTTCATCACGAATCCTTGGTCTATTCCAACATATACAAACAAGAAATTATTGGAGGGAGATAATGATTATTTTACCAAGGAAAAAATAAATAACGGAATTAAAATTCACAAATGACAGCAATTGATAATAAAATCCGCAATGTGAAATTGAAAAAAACTTCTATGAAAAAATAATTTCCTTTCAATTACGTTCAAAAACCCATGAATTAAAACTAGAAAAAAAATCCTTACCCCAACAACTTCAAATGTTTCCCACAACATGGTAAGAGTAATCGAGATAAATGGGGAAGAAAAAGGGATTTTCAATCTATGGAAAAAAAATAAATGAAATATATCCGAAAATTTCCATTTCTTGGTGTCCAGGAAGGATTGGGATTGAATGGGAGATACTTTGAGAGGGAGGAGGTCTTCTCATTTTTAGCTAGAATTTGTCCCCCAAATATTGACGCGTTTTAGCCCCAATTAAATGTCATCTTCATGTGTTTCACCTTTCTTTAATTATTTTCATAATTATCTGGGTCGTTTCCCCTCAAAATCTCAGTGGATTTGGACACATATTCTGAGAGACATACCTATTTTACTCTGACAATTTATTCTATCTAGTCAGACACTCCAAATCGCAAACCTCTGGATTAGGATACTTTAATGACCCCTTAAATAGCAAATTCACGCATCCATGACTTCATGAAAGATGTTTCCAAACTCCTTGCTCATCCTTCCACTGAATTTCACAATTATTTGGCCCACCAAGAATGAGTTATGGACCGCACATCTAAAATAGGACGATTAGTAAATAGTTTTCATGCTCCCAATTGTGAGCTCGTTTTTAGCTTCTATATAGACGATTCATCTTTTTTTGAAGATGGATAAAATGAACCCATGGATGTCTAGAATCTGAAAAACAAATAATTTTACAATTTGAATTAGTTTATAAAATGTTATGGCCAAGATACAAAAATTATTTAAAATAGTTTAAAAATACTAAATGTTTTGTTTTTACTGTTCAGCTCAAAATAAAACCAATATCATAGAAATTTAAAAATTCATTATAAAGTTACACTTTTTTGGGTTTAAAAAAATGAAATTCATTGTAAATTTAATTGAAAATATTTTCTCTATAATTGGGAAAATAGGTCAATTACAACAAATTACCCATAACCGATTTCCCCCTATCTTCCTAAAATGACTCATGTCAAAAACTCATATGTGCCTAAAATGGTGCACACTATATTGACTCTCATATAATGCAACGCCACGAGTCAAATAATCTAAAATATTAGAAACAATATTCACATCACACAACAAGTGTGTCACCCAAAGTGAAATAACATTCAACCGTAATGAATTATATAAATAGCAACAATCTCACCCAGGGTACTTGGGTTCAACACCTTACATGGGTTAGCTACTATCATTCACAAGATCATAGAAAAGGCCCAAATATTCCTAGACACATCTATACCTTTCCCAAAAATTGTAAGATAAATGAAATAAAAACAAAACTCATCTGATACCACTTTATAAATTCATGACACGGTTCCACATGTTGGTTCCTTGAGCTAGTTGGCCCAATGACATAAAGTGTGTCTCCTCATAATCTAGATTTTACCAAATAGTAGTGAGGGTCTAATATTAATCATTCTGAGACTATACACTCTTTTATCAATGTAATACACCAGTGGAAAATAAATTTACAGAACCAAATAATAACATCCAAAATAGACAACTATAACAAGATGTAAAATACATAAAATACGATCACAATACTAGTAGTAGATATCCCATGAAAAAGTAAATACCATGGGTCAAAATGAAACTCAAAATTAAATACAATGAAAAATACCCAAGGGTGTCCTAAACCATGTTTTGTTGCCTCATCCATGTCTCCTCAAAACTCATCAATCTATCATATGGTATTTTACCATATAATATCTTACAATCATTAACTCTATTTGGGAACTAATCTGTCAGCCCACGTATGGTGTAAGTACAAATCAGTTTTCCACAACTAATGTTGTCTAAAAATTATATTTTCAACAATAATATATGGAGTTTTATAATGAAATAATTAAAATACATGTGTAAACTATTATCAAAGTATTAATTAATAATTATTTTACTATATAAACCCTTGGGTTCTCGTAGACACCATTACCTCAGTGCCTATATCGACCTGTTCCAGAGTCTAAACTATCCCCAAGGGATACCATATCTCTGAAATCCAATGTTACCATTCATAATCAAATTCAACACACGAATAACATTATTACTATTCTATTTCTTAATTGACACATGAATCAAATTGTTTATATTAATTGTTCTAATTTACTCATGAATTCCATTTTTACCAATCAATGTCAAAATTAAAATATTGATTTTATTATTACCATTAATTTTCCTTATATAATGTGTCAAAAAATCACATTAATTAATATTCAAATTATTTAATCAAACTCGACAACTCTATATTCATATTATTCAATTAAATCATTCTATAAATAATTAATCATGTGAAATACATTAATTAATTTAACAATTAATTAATCACTTCAAATTTATTAGTAAATTAAATAATTAACTAATTATACTTATTTTATTTATAATTCATCAATTAGATTGGCACATAAATCCCCATAATTAATTCCCTAATTAATAGATCCCAGAAGTCCCTATAATTAATTTATCAATTAATTAATTAATATCCACAAACACAAAAACCCATAATTAATTCAATAAATATTTATTCACATAAATGCTCTCAATATGTCATAAACAATTCTACAATTAATAATCTAAAATCATATGTCTAGATTTCTCATAATTAATTAAACAATTAATTACCACAAAACACCAATCTTGATATCTCATAATTAAATCAACAATTAATTATCTCAAAAATTACAATATCAATATCCCATAATTAATTCTGCAACTAATTATCTAAAATCAGCAATCTCAATACCTCATAATTAATTCATAAAATAATTTTCTATAATCATAAATGTTAATATATAAAAATTAATTCATAAATTAATTATATCATACTATTTATCTCGATATATCATAATTAATTCAACAATTTATTATATATATCAATATTTATGAGAATCTACAATTTCACATCTTGTAAATTATTTATGTCACAACATTAATAAATTAAATCAAGAACTCAATTGATAACCATATGATAAAAAATCATACGATTAAATAAACATAATTTAAATCATGATTGTTAAATTTTAGTTATATTCCACCTAACTAAATTCATTGATGAGATATCTCCCAATGAAAATCACAAATTTGAATAGAATAAAGACATAGAAAGATATATAGGCCTAAAACCCTAATCCATGAATAGAAAAATAATGAACCTTTAATTATAGATCTATATTTAAGATCCCTAGATCTATATACATCAATAGATCTATATCCAACTTTAAAAAATGATGAAAACCCTTTAAATGATTGAATACAAATTGAAAAAATAAGGGAAATCTATAGGATAAGATCCACTTACCTGAATAGGTGTAGATCTTTAATCTGGTATTTGAATCATGAAAAACATATGTTATAATGGATTTCTATCTAACCATAGGGCTCCAAAATTTTGAATGAATGTTTATGAAGAATGTGGGTGACTAGGGACTAAAATTGGGGCTTGGGAATTTTAAAAATAAAATTTCATGTGAATTAAATACCCAAGAATGGTTTACTAGGTTGAGATGCATGGTCTCTCATAACCATGTACCTTAGTGATTGTAATCTTCTATAGGGGTGCATAATTTCCCATTTTACTGTGAAATATTATACACAACATGCTTAATCTATGAAAAACCCCTCGATCTAGAGTTGCACAGTTTGTTGGTCCATGTTGCACGATTAGAAAAACATGTGCTTATCCCATGAATTTCCCTCTATTATTTATTTTTCACAAAATTTTCACCCAAACTCACACCATTTTAAAAACATAGAAAACATCCTAACACAAAGAAAAATGGTTCCTATAAACATGACTAAGACATCTCCAAACAATTATGGGGTTTTTAGATATTATTAAATTTTTTTAATTATATGCTTTCAATAATATAATTTTCTTTAATATTCATAATAATTTACCACCATTTATCATATTCTCATTTAAAATGGTAAATTGGAATACTTACCCTTGGATTATCTTAATATCCAATTACAGACAATACCTTTTGTAGTTCTTTAATACATCCTTCATTTACCACTAGGTTACAAGATCAACTGAATGTAAGAGGGTGTTGCCTTGTAAATTGTTCTACAATTAACAAATTTATTTATTGTAAAATTTGGTGATAATTTTAATAGATCCCACCACCATTAATTTATTGTTTCAACTAATCCATCACGAAAAAATACTATTATTTTACAATTCTACACATTCTAGGTTGTTAATTTAAAATGATATCAACCGATTAGATCCTTCCAACATTAGTATCCTTGTTTCATCGATATAAACCTATTATGAATAGACATTGTTTAAATGGATAATATTGTTAATAATTAAAATAAATATCATATTAAATTAAAGATAATGTATAATATTATATTGTTACTCTCTTACAATTATTCAAACCTGTAAATTCATTAAAACCATGATGTGATACCAATCATAAGTACCCAACCACAATCATTACTTATTCTGGGGAACTAGATTTTAATTTCTTACATTCCAACATATCATTTAGGTTTTATTTTTTAAAGAATTGGTTCACATCTATTAAATAAAAATTACATATATTAAAAATATGAAACTTCCTTTTTATTTCTATTTATACAAAAAAATAAAACATTTATATTACAACTTGTTTTATTTACATGAAAAATATTCTCTGTATTCAGTATGATTTTTTAATTTACCATACACATCCATAAGCACTGTTAATTTTTTTTAAAGGAAATTTATATCCACATAAATCTCAATATGGTATGTAAATATAAATAAATGAATAATTATTAAAAGAATATATATAATATTATTATTTCATCAAAATAAAATTTAGAATCAATATAAAATGTTTCATACCCAATAAATAACATTCTAAACCAAATGGTTTTTCATAAAACATTAAATAAAAAAGATAAACAAAAAGAACTCATAATGGTCTATTTTAAATTACAAAAATATAATAATCGTTTTTTCATAAATATATTATTTTTATTCTTATAATTTTGGATGTACATTTCATTATAATAAAAAATCATAATAATTCCATAATGAACCATAGAAATCATAGATAAATAATGTTGGTCACATGAGGCATCATTCTCATATTATTATTAATTATACATGTATTAACCAACATGGTTTTACATGGAATAACCATTTAATTTAATCATGAAATAACCATTATAGTTATCAATGGAATAACTATCTTAATCTTCTCCCAAAATCAAAAATCAGAAACCAAATCGATTAACTCCGTCACATTAACCAATTCAAAAGAGATCTATAATTAGAGTACCCTCCCTTTATTTATAATGAAAAAACACATCATCATAAATAATTCCCAAAAACCATTACCATATCATATCACAATGAAATAATTCATTATAAAAACACTCATTGCACTAATAACAATTAATTTTTTATATATTGATATATCACAATTTTTTACAACATAATTCTCAAAAAAATAATTCCTTCTAAAAATGGGAAAGATAATTTTATATTTATGAAAATTTTGAATTGTATAATTGAATCAAAAAATCAAATAAAATTTATAGAGGTGGGAATAAAAATTTCCCCATTTTTATTAAAATGGAATATCTTTTTTAACTTTTTTTAAATAGAGTCATAAAATTCTATAAAATTATTACTTTTATAAAAACATAAAATTATTATAATAACATATATATAATATAAATTATAATTCAATTATGTCTAAATAAATATATAAAATATCTTTATAAAAATGTATATGGTAGAAAATGGTTGTTTTAAGTGAAACATTAAAAGAGGATTTTTTTAAAAAAAGAATTACCCTTTCTATGAGTCATACTCATCCCATATATTCTTCATATTCTAGAATAAAAAATATATGTTATTTATTTAAATTAACTATAAATTTTTTAATTTATTCTATTATATTTAATATGCATATTACAATTTCTTATACAATTACACAATCAATTATCAACATGTCATGTGTTTTCAAGATATTCGGTGCAGAAGTCCAAAATGACTTCCAAATGTTGGTTGTAGTCAGAGTGGTTATTATTAAATCAAATATAAAATAATAATATTTAATTATATATAATTTTTATTCATAAATTATACATTTAAAACCAATCTTGAAAAATATTGATGAGAATGAACTAATATCCAAACATGGAGAAGGTAATCCTTACGTTAGTAGGAGTAACATTTCTATTTTTCAATGATCATAATGTAAATAAATTTGGTGTACTTTTATATTCTAATAATGATAGTAATATCCTAAATATAATATTATATGTTAAGATATAATTATATTAATCCTATATGTAATATGGTGTTGAAAAATTAATCATGTCGCTATGTGGAGATGACAGTCCACATGTACGCACGGACGACATTATCATTTTTCAGTGAATGCAATGGTAAAGAGGTAAATGATAAATTATATTATTATAATTTTAAATATAACATGATAATATATATATATATATATATAACATTATATTCCATCCATGGGATGTTATGATTGAAAACTAATTACAAGGGTTTGCGAGGTTGTAGTCCACGGTACACACAATCAATTGTTTTGATTACCATTTTATATAAGTGGAGATGAATACTTTTCATTCATTAACATATGAACATGTATATATTTTTATGGTATTTCATTATAATTTTATCATGGTTTATGAATATTTTATGCTAGTTGAATAAGAAATAAAACTATAACCTGGGGTTGAATACTATACATCTTCTTTGAATAGTCTCACTTTATTAACACCAGAGGCCCTATAAGGATGATAGTATTCCTAAAACAAGAACTATATAATTATGGTGAGGATTATAGTAATGTATTCATGAAGTGATAAGCCTAAAAATGGGGTTTCATGTATAATGTAAACGAATTAGTACATGACCTTTTATATGGGGGTGAGGGAATTAACAAAATTCTGATAATATTTAATTTATATAAATAAATTTAAAAATAAAAAGGATCCAAATAGTTTTGTATATAATATAATACAAGTATTTATCAAATTCCACACATTGAAAAAAATTATACTAGATTTTGTAATTTTTGTATACTTACCTTTTGGGTTGAACCCTTTGTTAACCCTTTTTACAATAACATAAATTTTAATAATTTTTACAACATAAGAGTTCATAATGTTACAAAAAAAGTATAAACTACCCCTAAAGTGACTATGGTGAATTAAATTAATAATTTTAAATTATGACATTGAATAAAAAAATTAATTTAAAATCATTTAATAAAATTTTATTCTCATAAATTAACAATAATGTCATTATAGATCAATTTATTTATAGTGATAATTTTTGATATCAATAGAACCAATGAATTAGAATATAATAAAATAAAATATTCAAAAAAATTTAATTTTACATAAATTTTTTTATCAAATTAAAATTTTAATTCTATTACTTTTAATAATTTTAATATCGTTTACATTATTTTTCCCACTATTTGAATAATTTTTACATCAATGTAGTGTAAGATTTAAAGATAATTATTTCATTACTAAAAATAAAATATCATTTTACCAGAAGACTAAAAATCATTTAAATTCAAAATAACTATTTATATTTCAATGATTCCTTTGTTTTATCAAAATGAGAGAAATATTTTACTTATTAAAAAAAATTGAGTGAAGTTTTTTGCATTTCATTAAATAAAAAATATAATGGTTATAATCAAAATGAAATGGATTCAAAAGGCCATATTAATGAATTTTTTATGGATGAAAAGGACTCATACAATAAAATTGAGGAATGTGTTAGAGTTAATTGTTAGTAAATATAATTTTATTTTTATCTTAAATTTCCCAATTTTCACTTGAATATTGATACAAAAATTACTATTTTACTATTCATAATGAACAAAAATAAAGGGGATAAATTTGAAAAAATTGGGATCCACTGATTCAAAAAATGGATTATTTATGTTAAAATTAAAATTTTTGAAGTTGAAAATTTTAAATTATAGCTAAATGGAAAAAATGAAACAAAAAAGGTTTCATAAAAATTTACATTTTTATATGAAATTTTTTATATTAAATTAATTTATAAATATCATTTCAAAAAACATAATATTATCGTAGTAATGAAAAATGAAAAATTAATCTGTAAAAAATAATCTTGAATATAAATAAATATCATAAATACTTATTTATAAAATATTGTTTTCAATATAATACATTATTTTTTACTATTCCTTAAAAATACATGGATTATGAAAATCGTCAAAAAATTATGACACGACATTTTTACATGATGAATTAAAATTTTAAATTCATTTTTTAAAATTTAAAGACAATATTTTTTTATTTATATATTGAAATTAAAACTTGTTATAAATGTTTTTAATTTATTATTCTATATCTGATAAAAAATTATAATAAATTTATATATAAATCTCATGAATACTAATCAATATTAAAATGATTAATTTAAAAGTTTCAATGGTTATTAAAATTTTCTAATCATGGGATGTAAAATTTTATATTTTGAAGTAACCTATGATTGTCTATCAGTGTGATGATAAATATAATCATTCGAGGGAAATTGCATCCATCCAATGGGTCTTGGTTCCTATTCAAATGGTACATTTAAATCAGATGGTTTGGGTGAAACTCTACATCGATTATAATTCTATATTTTAAGAGTGTTTCTATGTATTTTAAGATGTGTTTCTTATTATTACATTTAATTTAAAAGTTTAGTTTTCAATATAAATCATTCCATGTTTAAACCCTGTTTTAAATAGTCTATATAGAATGACCTTGATAGAGTTGAATAAATTATAATATGAAACTATATGAGTATCTTGATGAGTTATTAATTAATCTAAGTGTGTCGCCTTCAGGTGATCCTATTCATTATGTTACGAAGATAGATGGATAAATGTGATACTACATTTTTTAAAATGAAATTGGCAAGATCACTATCAATAAAAACTATCCCTAACCACATATCGATGACTTGTTTGATGAAATGCATGGACCTAAATATTTTTCAAACATTGAACTTCATTATAGATATAATTAATTGGGGGTCATGAAGGAGGTTATAACCATGATGTTATAATGATAATGGTATAGAAAATATTAATATATAGTGTCACTATTTGGTATTACGGTCCCTAAGATATATTCATTGATTTATTGACTAAATTTGTTAGAGAATGTAGTAGTAATTTAGTGTTACCATTTATACTATATATTAATATTTATTCAGAGTGAAAATAATTTCATGAAAATCACTTTAGGATTTTACTAACTAACCTAAGGATAGATAATTTGTTTAAAAACATTTATTAGTGTGAAAATTGGATACATGAACATTAATTTTTTTTCACCTAATATCAAGTAAGGATATTTCTATGGATCCATTATTCAAGGTACCTATGTAATATTTTCATGAAATGTACTTGTGCGTTATAATTAAAAGTATGAAAACTACGACGGATCATTCCGGGCACTTCGGGACTCAGAATCGTGCGGCGTCAGATTTCACGATCTCAAAAAAATTCCATATAAAAAAAATTATACGGAATTTCCCGGACATTTTATTCTCCCCACCTAAGGGATTTCCATCCCCAAAAGCTAGGACAAATGCAAAAAAACCAATATAGGGTACTAAGCATGAATCTGAACCTCCCGATCCCATGTGCTCTCTTGGATTTCTCGTGCTGCCAGCATACACGCACTAATGGAATCAACCACAGATAAAGGACCTGCTCTTTTTGATCCTCAATCTCCACTAGAACCCCCGAAAATGTCGCCCTATTATTGATGTCCATCTCACCATGGTAAATGATGTGAGATGGGTCATGAACATTTTTTTTCAGCTGGGATACATGGAAAACATCATTCACCCGGTGCAATTGAGGTGGAAGATCTAATAGGTAAGACACCTTGACAACTCTACTGAGGACCTGAAAGGGTGTGATGAACCTCAAGGAAAACATTTCACACTATCCAAATATCTGAAAACCTCATTATTGTGAGACACATAGGAATAATTTTTCCCCTTATGGGAACTCCATGGGTTGCCATATCATGTCCACATAAGACTTCTATCAACTCTATGCAGTCCTCACTTACTGAAAAGAGAGACATCATGATACAAACCCAGCCACTGCTTTCATCATCTCTAGCCACCAGTACTAATGTTGTAGTTTTTGGTAAATCTTCACCACACCATGATGTAATTCTAGAGTGGATGTATGTAACTACCTCAACACCTCCTACTAAAGCACCACTGGTACCATGGTACATCCTATGAAGAGGACGACGTGCCCCCACCCTTCATAAAATCAATCAGGTGCTCTCCCAAAGGATATCTGAGCACATAGAACCTCACATTCAATGCCCTCATGTTGTGTCTCCCTGATATACTGACGGTGTGGGGGTGTTACTATCATAGACTGAAGATAAGATGCTCCATCTCGATCCACGTAGGATATTTTCAAATCGTCTAGGTGCTATGTCACCTCATTCAATAGCTATAGGACATACCTCCTACTAAGTGAATATGCTACCAATTTCTCATTCACATGACTATAGATTATCTCAAAGGCATTGAACTGGATGAACTCTAGCCACTCCATTGGGAACTGAAAACTCAAATTTTATACTGCCATGATGGTAAGGCTGTCTAACTATTGTGTGATCGGCTACAGCCGAATATGCATGAGTTTATCTTGTGCTGCTTGGGTTTCCTTTTTCACTAAGTAAGGAAAACCTCATCCCAATGTTGTAGATAAACCATAACCCTTTTTCCTAATATATTCAATCTGAGTATGAACTCTGGATGTCAATTCCATACCCAAACTAACGTCATAAGGCCCCGATGCTGACACCCAGACGTTTCGACCAAAACTCTCACCTCAAGGGTCAGATCACACTGTTGATGTAAGTGTTATTATTGAGTCTCCTCCCAAAGGTATCTCCAGACATGAGGGTCTAGTCAAAAGCATAACTAGAAACTCTAGGTCTTGAACATGATTCTTGGAAAGAAGGAATGATTGGTAACTATGTCTATTTATATGGAATCAAGTAGTAGACACACACTGTACCTCAAATCATTCCTAGAGCACTTGTGTCTCACTCCTTGACTACAAGCAGCTACTCTCTTCCTATATCCTCCATTTCCCGGAGCCTGGTGGTATCCACAAAATGGGGGGGGGGGGTTGTAACGTGTCTAAAAGTAGACCACCTCATGTTTCTCTCCTAGATCTTCTTCCACATCTACAACACTGAAGATTCATCTGTACCTATCACTTCTTCTTCCTGAAACATATTATATTCCCATGTCTCTCATATTGGCGCTAGTATCTTGATTTACCACTACTAATATTAACTGGTTGTATCCACTCATCCAATGAACATTCAACCACAATGGTACTTCCTACAACCCCAACATAATTAGTAATGCATAAAGGAATAGTTTGGGCTTAGATGTCCTTAAACACACTGCGCTAAAATGTCTGAGCCCCAAAGCACTGATCATATCATTTTCATCAAGTACCAGGAATGATTGGTATGCCTCGATTAATACTCAGCTACAGACATGTCATCATGATGAAGCTATATATGCTCTAGAGAACTCTCAGCCACCTCCCCAAGCCAGTCCTCAGCCTCCTGTCAGTCAGGCTCTCCTTAGAATATGAGGGGTATCTGATGTTGAATCAGGTGCAAGTCACTAAGTGTATATTTGTCCTCTACTGGTACTACCGGTTGTAATAGATGACAAACGATCAGTGATATAGGTGAATCACTACCCAAAAGTACTATCTTGCTTAATGGTCCATTTACCGAAGCCTCATCACTATGTGGACTACCCTCATGGTCCCTCACTGAAATAGACTAGTGGCTAAGATCACCATCTACTCTACTGGTGTCGCATCTAGTTTGAAAAATCTTGCAACCGCCTCCAGCCAGCCCTCAACTACATTGTAATTTGTCTCACCTCGAATCCTCAGAGGCCACTACCACTGGAACTCATGCGATACGCTCAGTCGGCGTGCACCTTCCACTAGTGTGGCTAGTGGTAACTACTTCCCAACAGGTGGTGGTGGTTCCGGTACACCACCCGAAGGTGCCAACATAGTAAGAGGTCCATGCAATGGAGCCTCGTCGCTCGGGGGCCATCATCGTATACTCTCTCGAGAATCCTAGTGGGCTGTCTACACAGCATCATCCTGATAAGGAATAGGTGTGCCACAATAATTATGTTATACCTGGTGAACATACTCAATAAAAAAACTTCTAAAAAACATACACAATCAGTGTTTTCGCGTACTGAGTCGGAAGTCCGAATTCAGGGTCCTAGTGTATGGATACATCAGCCACCGCACCAACACTGGATTCCCCAAACTGAAAACCACACTCATAACACTTAACATTATTACCACATTGAAAAGACCAGAGTCCTAGTTCTAGGGTAGAACCGACTCCTCTGATACCAATTTTTCACAACCCGTCCCCTGGGGCCCATGTCGTGACTACCCCAAGGCAGCCTTCAATTGGCTAGTGGCTGGCGACTAGCACCGAAAGGCGTATTCCCTAAAATCAGGAAGGAATTACCTTTATATCCTATAAACACACACAACCAATAACACAACAAGTTATGAACACAAGTAAAATTTATAGTAAAAAAGTGAGTACAAAAAGAAAATGTGGCCAGAATACAATTCCAACTGGAAAGTACAAGAAAATTGAAAAGTACAAGTAAACTTAAATAGCTCCTGTGAACTTCCGCCAAGGATCCTACCTGAAGGGTATGTACAGATCTCGAACGGCCATCTCTATGATATGCCTCGCCAAATTTTCACCTCCAAGATACCTCGAATCTAGGTACTCTCTTCCTTAGTCAGTGTTATCTGTCTTCTGCACCAAACACAACATGGTGAGGGCGTAGCCCATGCAGGGGTGAGTATAACGATACACAGTAGGGACCCCGAGACCCCTGAAGATCTCTCAAAATCTGAAAAGGTTAAACTACAAGAATGGAAACAACAGTTAGATGTACTTAGGTGTATTCCCATACATAATACTAGGTTATCAAGTATACACATCTCATTCATGAGGGAAAACATGGCCCAACTTATTATCTCAAAGCTCATCTGTTCCATAAAGGAAATAATAACACGAAGGTAACACCAAAATGGTAGGTACCAAAAAGGTAATACCATACAGAATAATACCACAAAGGTATCACTATGAAGGAAGGTAGCACATAGGTTCACCACATATAAGAATACCACCAAGGTATCACCACAATGGAAAGTACCACCCAGGTATGCCACACAAAACAATACCACAAAGGTATCACAACCAAGGTAAGTACCACATAGGTAAGGCACATAGAAGAATAACCCAAAGGTATCAACAACAAAAAATGTACCACACCGGTATGCCAAATAGAATAATAACACAAAGGTATCACCACGTAGGAAAGTACCACAAATGTACACCACACAGAAGAATAACACAAGGTATCACCAAGAATGTAAGGGCTCAGCTCACACTAGGTATAACTTAGGTATAGTAGTAAAGACGATTAGCTATAACAACAGAATCATCTTACTCTGTTAAGAGGAAGACCCACGTAAGATCCTATATAATCAAACTCACGTAGGATCCTAAATCATTAGACCCTCATAGGATCCCAGTACATCATCAGACGCACACAAGATCCCCGTACATCTTCATACCCACACAAGATCCCAGTACATCATCAGACCCACACAAGATCCCAGTACATCCTCAGACCCACACAGGACCCTAGAAGATCCTCAGAAACACAAAGGATACTAGTACATCATCATACCCACAAAGGATTCTACTACATCATGAGACCCACACAAGATCCTAGTACATCATCATACCCACACATGATCCTAGTACATAATTAGACCCACACAGGATCCTAGTACATCATCAGACCCACACAAGATCCTAGTACAGTAGACCCACAAAGGATCATAGAGTAGTTTCCCATGGATTCTTAGAGAGGATCCATGTGGTGGCCTCAATCAGAGACCGCCGATGGATCCCAAAGCACATACCCACATAGTATCCCTTTCTCATGTTCCAGCCTGTAACAGGGTTCCCGCACTAAACTCGCTTGATTCTAGGAGGGTCTGCTGCTAAAGTCATAGGTTGATACTGAAACTACCATAAAGTAACACTAAGAAGTATCCCATCGGTCCTCCTTAATAAAGGGTTCTCAACGCAACCAACGGTGTGTCAATCGGACGCCCGATCTGCATGTTATTGGCCTTTTAGTCTCGAGGGCTTGGTTGTATTCATGTTCGATCCAACGCAGACATACACCAACCTTATCCAAATCTCATGTTGGGTATTCCAAAATGACCATCTCGATCCAAGGTTTTTGGAACCGCAGATGGTTCATCAAACGAACACATGAAACTGAAGATATGACCGAAAGAGTGAAAATGGGTCGAAGTTTGTCAAGGTATGGTCCGACCTGGTCAGACTGACCCAACCCATGTTGCAGTGGCCCGCAATGAATAGCTAGATGGACAGCCTCTCATGGACAAGTAGTGGTCGCGCACCATGCCATCTCTGGTGGTCGACATCGAGATGGCCACACATCACCACTGCGACACAAGGTTGTGCCTCTTCCCTACCAGGCGGCGCGGACACGTGCCACCGCCCCTTCATGCGGTCGGCTGGAGTGCCAACCACCACCCTAGAACCACTATGGCTGATGGGCCACAACCCTTCTATAATTCCACGATCATGCTGTCGCCTTTGTTGTGGCTGGCCATGGTTCTCGAAGCATTTCTCGAGCCCCACCAGTGTCGGTCTCCATCCTCCTCTATCGCGAAGAACACATCCAAAACCACCATGATTTGTGGAGAGGTCAGGCCATGTTCTTTTATACCTCACCCTCCACATTTTGGCAGTATCAAGTAGCTCAATAATTTTTAAATCATGAAGAATGTTAAGAATGGGTAAGGGGGTACTCAAATCACTAAACCCTACAAGATACCCAACAACATCCTCCTATAAAGATGAAAGAATCACGGTTCAACCCATTAGTCAGCTGACACACGTTCTTCGTATAAATTCAAGAACGGGGAAGAGTAAATCAAAAATTTACAAATGAAATAACCCCAAACTCATGTTCGTTGGAGAGTGTCCGCATTTTAGGAAGTGTCGGCATTCACCATCACCCAAAAATAGCCTCCAAGGGCATCACTCGTTTGTCGATCTTTAGTTCGGGGTTTTCGTATCTCCCGACACCTCCCGCTGGTACTAGATCCATCCACTAAGAGTTTGATTTCACTGCAATCTGTTAGCACTTTGTTTCTTGGAGAAGAAGTGTTGACACCTCTCCCCATGCTCGATATAAATAGGATAGGGGAAGGGTGTTCAATATTCGTGGGATTAATGGAGGCCCATTAATTGGGAACCTTCATAATCACCCAATGGTGTGGTTACTTAGAATTGAAAGGTCAAGCCATTTATTGGCTTGACACGTCGCCGGTCTCACCTTAATGTTATTTTGATGGAGGAATAGAATAAAAATAAAATAAAAATGTTATTTTATTTATTATATTAAATGTTCCAAAAACTATCTTTTTCTCCGAACCTACTGCAGTCTAAGTGAAGGTCTCCTTAAGTGAATATCCGCACTGTGAGTTTAATGGTGTCCTCATATTTCAATTCCAAGCACCTTTTCAAAAGTTAACAAATGCTGATTGAGTGTTTACTAAAAGTATCCAAAAAAGTTCATAAAATTAATAAAATCACCATTGACCCACATCGGTCGAGTTTAGGCTCTTCTTAAGTGAAACAATTCCCCAAAAAACCCAACGGTACTCTCATATTTCCAATTCGAGTTACTGTTTAAATGTTATGGATTTTACAATATAATAATTGTCATTTAATTATTTTATTTATGGCTAAAATCTATCTTTCACTGGTGACCCATGCCGACCAATGTTAGTATCTACCTAAAGAGAGTATACCCTCATGATTTTAGTAGTGGTCTCTGATTTTCAATCTGAGTTACCGTTTTTGAGTTATAAGCATTTGAAAAATAAAATAATTTATTTAATTATTTTATTCACGATTATGCCATTTTTGGGTTTTCTCATAGGAGGATCACGCCGATTAAACTTAAGTCGTGCCTAGGGTAAACCCACCATCTTTAATGAAACAGTGCCATTAGAATTTTGTTCCATGTTACCGTTTAAGAGTTATTTCACTTTTGCAGGAAAAATACATACATGTTCTAATTAAAACGTAACCAAACGTTGACGGATCATTCCAGGCACTATGAGACTCGGAATCCCATGTCGTAATATTTAACAGTCTCAAAAGATTTCCATATAATAAATATATATAAAATTTCTAGGACATTACAGAATATATGGATAATGTACCTAAAATAAAATCATTATGAACATCAACATCATATATATTGATTGGGAAGTCATGGAATTCTACCATTAGCATACTCTATGGATTATTCTATTGATTCATTGGATGTGGGAGTGAAAAATGACACATTTATTTATAATAGAGGCAATGTAAATAACTTATTTTTATTTGTTCCACTTATATTCATGAGATAGAAAACCCTTATCTATACATTAATTACAATCTTCCTTGCACTCAAGGATTTTACTAGTTTGATCCTTCCCATGGTTGTTTCATGATCTAAATTAGGTCACTATCTTCCTCCTCATTGACTCATTCCCTTTATCATGTTAATCATTTGAACTCGTAATTTTTTTATTTCCCTTGTAAATATTGGATCTAGACAATTCATTCCCTATTTTTATGATAGTAAAATATATATCATCATATGATGAAAAATATTGAGATATCATTACCATTCGAAGTCATGGTTGATGAACTTTATAGAAATGGTAAATCTTGAATTCCATTTTCTAAAAACTAATGAACTTTCCTTTAATTTATGTTTCTTTCCCATTAGGAATTTTTTTTTCAAATAATGCCACCGTAAAATATTTCCATTCCATTAGTTCCATCTCCTATTAGTTCCTAGTATTTTGGTTCAACTACTACCATAAATCAACAACAACATTGATAAAATAAAATGTAATTATTGCCTTTTCTTTTTCATCAAATCTAAATTCCATAAATATCGTCTCTAGGGAATTAATATGTATGTCAAAAAACGTGTTTTTAGTAGCTTAACTAAATTATGGAATATTATATATCATAATGTAATCCATCATAGAATAATCTCATTTTGGAATGGGTTTCTCCATTCGGGAAAGGTTACTTCTTATAACCTATTTTTTTCCTAATATAGATATAATTTGATCTCTTCCAATACTAGTTGTATTGGAATACTCAGAAAGGAAGTATCTCCATTTCAAATCTTGGTTAATACCCTTCTTCCTTCTATTAACTATTTCTATACAATTATATATATTGGATTAGGTCATTATATTATAGAATTTTAAATCATATTTTATGTTTATATATATTGAATAAAACATGACCTAAATTAAATTTAATGCATTTTTTATCTCAAAATCAGAAGAAAAAAAATTCATCAGGTGTATCCTTATTTTTTATTCCTCAATAAAGGATTATAAAAAATTGGAATTATCATAAGAATATTCCTTAGGAGTGTCAGACAAGGTGTGAAATTAATCCCATGGTCATCCACTATTTGAAAATTGGGAGAATATTGTCACTCTATTTCAAGTGAAATTTCCCCCAGATGATTCAGTTCCAGAACGAAATCCACTAGTATTATCTTGAAAAATATTTATTTATAGGGAAACATCATTATCACATATCTACAAAACACTAGGATGTTCTCATATACATATCATCAATTTATATCATAGGTTTATGTTCATATATATATTATTTCATTAATCTAGTTCATATGGTCTATACTAAACATCCATTGATAACAAGAGTAATGACCAAGAATCTAGTAACCCTGAGCTGGTGTCTTTATTTATTAATTTTCATAGATAAAAGCATCAAATACCAAATGGGCCGATTATATTATCGGTTTTAGAGAACCGAATACATAAATTATAACCATTTAATATTATGATGTAAAATAAAAAAGATATAAATGGAAAATATTTGGAAAACATGAACACAATCGATGAATTTAACATTACATACAGGGGAATGGAAGAAAAAAAATGGTATACTGAAATCCTTAGTAGGAGTTAATTATAGTGGAATATATATTGAGTCTATATGAATAATAAAAATGGATAGGTAAATGGGTGAACATAAATAAAATTTAAATATATTTATTATCATGATATGATAAGGTGAAATTAATATGGCATGGTAACACATGATCACACATTCCATTTAGTCAATAACAATGAATAAAATGAATCCAGTTATAGTATGATTATGAAAATAACATGGAAAATAATAACTAAAATATTAGTGATGGAAATGCTAAATCATTGGATTTCATTTTCCCCAGCATATGATACCTCTAACATCAAAACATTTCACCAAACAATGTAAAACAATAGTTAGAAACCTATTTATTTTGTCCAACTGATTTGTATCATGAGACCCATTGATGCATCAAAGAGATATATAATTATAGTAGGCACCCATATCTGTATTTACAAAGAATTAAATGAATATGAAATGATCAAATTAATTCATTAACCAATATTCATTATCATTAAATATTCATATTGAGTAATGTATATTTATTTATCAATAGTACTTCCGCTAATAAAATTAATATCAATGTTAACCCCATATATAAAACAACTATAAAATATATTAAAAAATTTTATTCATCATAAAACATAATATAAATATTTATATAATATAAATGTGATATCCATTGGAAAATGATCACAATGATGTTAATATTTCAAGAGAATGTAAGAAATCACAAAACAAAGTTACATTTTACAATTGCTTTTACGAATTTGTAATTTCCATGTCAAATTACATTATATGAAATAATTCAAATTTAAACATAAAATAAAGTGACCTTAATCTTTTACAAATATCATTCCCTGATTTTATGTATAACTAAACAGAAAATTACAAGCCATGGTTTGTAAAGTGTAGTGTCTTGGAAGACAAGGTACAGTAAATTGAAAACAAAAAAACCTAATAAAAAATTTCTTTATTTATCTTACATTATGATCTCATGACTTCCATTGATCCATTACATCTTCAAAGGATAACCTGGTTATAAAATTTATAATTAGATGTATAAAAAATCCCTATATGGGAATAGACATTAATGTAATGCTTATCCCATAGTATAGAAGACATAACATAATGACATTAAAAGTCCTGCAACATGTTTACTCATAAGGAATCATAACATTGGATCATATAATAATTGATTCATATTAATATTTCATCAACATAAAACATAAATTTAGAACAATTTAAGTCTCTTTTTACTTATGGTATCACAATTCAAGGATCGTTGCACTTAGAGGAGCACGGGTCAAGGCTCATTTCATGTAGAGAAGCACGAGTTAAGGATAACCACCAAGTTCATTTAACATAATGTCTAATGAGACTAAAAATTTCCCAATTAATTGGATCACTATTTTAGAATACAAATCATAACATGTTCATGTTTCATTTTCAACATAAATAATCATACATACCCAATTAAAGTTAAACATAAGGGTTACACATGGAAAGAATAGTGAATCAATTTTTTTTTCAAAAGGCATATCAAAAGAGAATATTATATTGGATTATATAGAAGGATGGATTTAAATAAATCAAGTAAATTAATAAGGGAATACTGGAATATATCATGATAAGTATGAAAAACATAAGAGAACAGAGTGTTTACGAAAAATTATAAATAAAAACAATTAGTACAGTTTAGGGGAAAAGATTAAAGATTATTTAAAATGGAAAATGAATAATTGTTTGTATAAAACCATAATTGAAACAATATAGTTTTTCATGATAAAATTACCATTCTAATAAAATTAATTGTGTCTTAAAATATATTATGGATCACACTTGAAATGGGTTAGAATTCATGAAGTTATCTTAAATCAGGATTGCTTATGGTGAAGAATTGAGTAGGAATCCTTTTAAAAACATTTATATCACTAAAAAATAATGATATATAAATATTGATATAATATTATGAAAATATAATTAGAATTTAAAATATTTACATAAAAATAAATTATATTTTTATTTAAGTAAGAAATAGGAAGAGTAACACAATGGAATAATGGGGATTCATGTTCAATACCTTACCTTATGTCTGAAGGTGTTATTCATGTGATCTTAATGATCTGGATAATAAAATTAGATTCATTAATTAATAATTAAATAACACTTTATATATGTATTTTATTTATTTTACCATTATTATATTCATTTATGTCCTTTTTATGGGTCATGATATTCAATTTCATCATTCAGGAGCGTTACTTTCCTTGGTTTCCAGGATCAGTTTACTTTTATGCCTATATAAAAAATCATGTATAATGAGGTTAGTTATCCATAACTAAACATATAAGTTATTAATGATCTTATGTTATATTAAAATATAATTTTTTTTCATAATTGAGTATGATTCATTGGATACATCAATAATTATAATTTTTTAATTAATTTGGTGTTTTTTATCACAACGAACTGATGTTGATTTATAAATTAATATCATATGTAAAAAATTGTTACATAACATTAAGAAACATATAATAAATATATTATAATCTGGTTCAACTCTATAAATGGTTTCATGACCATCCTTGAAGTTGAAATTGTAATATGAAATCAGGTTATCCATGAAGGTGGTAAATCGGCTTCCTGCTGATTATGTTCCCATTCATAGAGAAAAAGAGGGATAAGAACATCACGGTGAAGAATTATTTCACAAAAATTATAAAATTATATTATATATATGTTAATGGATTTTTAATTAATCCTTTACAAGGGGATTTTAGGAGAAGATATGAAATGAAAGAAACATGATATGAATTTGATAGAAAACGGAAGGGGATTTTACCTCTTGATTACTTTTTCTTGAGAACCACCTTAGTGGATTGGTTTTGGTCCTCTGTTAATCAAAAATGCTTTTGTGAATGGGAGATATGATTTGAATGAGTATTGTGAAAAATTTTGAGTAGGATCTTGGCATGAGAGGTTTGAGGATAAGAGGTGGTGAGAGGTTGTATTTTAAGTGGTTCAGATGAGAGTTTTCTCATTATTAAATTCATTAGTCTATTATTATTCTCAAGACAAAAAATAGTGTTGATTATTGAGACAAGATAAATTAATTAGACAATGTGTGTTCTAACCAATTTTTCATTCCTCATCCTTGACTCATTAAATAGTGTATTTAAACTATAATATATATATACAATAAATTATTGTATTTTACTATTCACAATAAATTCATTTATTTTATAAAAAAACAAAAAATCCACCATTACCATTTTTTGTTGTCTAGAATTTAAAACATTACTCCATTTTATTAAAATAATATTATAAATATGAGAAATATATCTTTTAATAAAATAATTATATACTCCATAAATTAATATTTTAAAATTAGAACTTATTTTATATCACTTTGAAAAATTATATAAGGTCTCATAAAAGTACCATATATTCCTAATACATAAAAATATTAATTTAGTAATAAATTGTTTGAAAATAAATTATAATTCAAATTATTAATTAAGGAAATAAATAGTAATTAAATTTTTATTACTTACACAAGTACCGACACTTAATTAATAATTTTTTAAATATGTATTTACACAAACAATTGAATAATTATATCCAATTTTCACTTATAATATGGATAAAAAAATTTATACTATCATTGTTGAGGTTACTATTCAACTGATCTGGCCACTATTCATAAGGATCACGTTAAAATTCCTTATGTCATGTTACTATTTCACCTGTATTGGTTCCTTAAATTATAGAAATAATTATTATTTAATTCCTTCATTATTTAAAAATATTTTATTGTGATATCATATGTGTTTATACTATATGAACTAATTATAATTAGGTAATTTATATAGATAAAACTTCAGTCTTCACATTCATCACCCATATGAAATTTCACCCTCAATTTTTTTACACTTTATTTTGAAAACAAATGTGGGTACTTCTCTTTTATTGCATTCTTTAATTCCAATGTTCCCCCTTTGTACATATGGTTACTCCAATATACATTGAGTAGGTGATAAGTATTGTTGTTTAGAGAATTACCTCTAGGATCTAAGATCTTGAATGTTTTCTCTTCATAAGAAATAGAATTCTCCAATAGTATAACCTATGAATTCAGTAAATCTGAAGGATTTGGTATGTATATCCATACAAGAGATATATAGAATATTTCATGTAATTAAAACATGGTTGGTGGAAGTGTTATTTGACAAGAAAATACGCTAACACAATCAAGGATCTCGAAACAGTTGATATACCTGGGACATAAAATCCATTTCATCCCAAATCTCATGATCCTCTTCAATTGAGATATACAGAGGTATACCATGGCTCCGACATTAATCATAATTACACATCCACGATTGTATTCATAGTTCTTTTTAGACAGTGGGATGCCTTTATGTTATACTTAGATTTCACCTTCTCCACCATTTCTTCAACCATTTTATGTCTTAGAAACATACATTCACCAACTTCATCCATGTATGCCAGTATTATGAACCTTTTACCATAAAGGTAATCTTATGTTTCCATTTAGATTCTCATGTGTATACTTTTGATTATGGAGAATTGTATATGTGGCCGATATAGGTACCATCCTCCATTGAATTCTAGACTCTCATCATGCCTTCCAGTGTTTTAATATTCTGCTAAAATTTTCATTCAGTATGATATTGATAGGTCGTACTGATTTTAAAATCAGTACATATAGATTTTTGGAGAGTTCAATAGAACATAGAGTTGAATATCACATCTCGATTAGGTATAATTGATAGTGCAACTCCATACAGCTTTACCACTTATTTGATGTATATCTATTCAAGTTGATCCAGTGAGAGGTCCTCTCAATTTTTTATATAGTGACCTATCTTTGTAAGATGATCCACAATAAAACATGTTTAATTTTTTCCTCTGGATGACTATTTAAGCCCAGTGACAAAGTACGTAGTGATGTTTTCCCATTTCCAGGTTAGTATGGGTAATGGTCGAATTATCCACTTAAAATTTTCTATTCATCCTTATCCTTATTAAAAAATAGGTTCTTGGATGTATATTTAATGATATCTTTCTTAATATTTTCCCATAAGAATTTATCTTAGAGAACATGATACATCGTTGAGCTATTAGGGTGAGTAGAGAAGTTTGAGTTATGTGTGTTATTCAAAATCTCATTTATTATCTCAGTAATATATGCTACAAAGTGTTGAGACCAAAATCTTACAACTCCATCATCATTGAACATGAAACCGAAGGATTTACCATTTCGGATACCTTCCACCCTTTTTTAATTTTCACAACATTTCATTATGAATCCGTTATTTTAACTAAATGAGATGGTTCTATAATCATCTGAGAAATTATTAATGATGTTCCAACCATAAGGATTCCCATGTTCATCCCTTCTAATTTTAATAATATTAGATCCTTATAAATTCTCTTCATTGATAAAAATATAAGAAAAAATATACATAGAGCATCTTCCACCTTGTTTTTCATACAAGGATTATTGTGTATTGAGTAATAATAATCCTTCAGGAGATTTACCAATCATAACTGTTGTATATTAATATCCTTCCATGTGGAAATAAAATTTATACTCTTGTTATAAGTATATATCACAATATATTCCCAATGGAGTTAATGCCATCAGATTATAAACACAAATATCACAAAACCAACTCCAAATCATGTTTAGGATAGTATTACTTATCAAATTTCAACTACCTTAAGGAATATAATATCTATAAAACATTTTAATTATTACACATCCTAATCCATTCATTGAAGAATCATTATACAACACAAAGTGGTCTCCAATTTTTAGGAGTGTGAGTATTGTCATAGTGATAATCCCCGTATTAAGCTCCTTAATTATTTCCTCACATTATTTAATATAGAAAAACATCACTCACTTCCATGTATACATTGTTATTGGGTTGTAAAATTGTGATATTCTATTCAAAAAATATTAGTATTAACCATATATACCAAGAATAATGTGGATCTTCTTTACATATGTTGGTATGGACTACTCGTTGATCGCCTTTGTCTTGGAAGGGTAAAACAATATCAATTTTATGCTAATAATATTCCCCATTAATGAAACATCCTCTATCTAAAACTCAAATTTACTATAATTTTCAATGATTTTATCCCATTACATAGTTGGTAACATTGTATTCATATTCACCTCATGTCCCTCCATGCTCGTAGAGTATATTATAATTTAATTTATAAAAACTACAACTAATATTTCAGGATAATCCATAAAGAATATATTCATTAATTTGATGAATATTTATAATGAATTAGTGAGTCAAAAGGGAATAACTATGAACTCATATATTATATACCTCGTTTGAAAGGAATTAATTTGAATATCTTCCATCCTCACCATTAATTGGTGATATCCTAAAAAAGTTCATCCTTAGTGAAATAATTGGACCCATGTAGCTGATCAAACAAGTCATCAATCTGTATAAGGGGATATTAGTTATTTATAATGAATTTATTTTTACCCCAACAATCGATGTTGATTTAAGTTGATCCATCATTATTCTTGATGAAGAGTATAGGTTAACCCTATGTTGATGGACTCGATAAAATAAAACCCCTTTCCAGATTCTCATGTAACTGCTTCAGCAGTTCTTCCAACTCAATGGTGGTTATTCTATATGGTTTCTTTGATGTTGGAAGATAAATTTGAATATGTTAAATTGTAAACTCAACCTATATATTTGGTGTAATACCTGGAAATTCATCAAGGAATACATTAGTGTAATCCATCAGGATGGTTGAGTCTTCAAGAATGATCATCTCCATTGTCTCAATAATTTCGATGAATTATTCTTGTTTGTAAGGTAGTAATATCCACACTTGAGATGATGATTCTGAAAGAGTTTCATCTTCTTCCTTACACCTAAAATGAATTTGATGATGATTTATGATGTGAACTGTGATTTCCCTTCCTCCAATGGAGATGTGGTCTTTGTATAAATATCGTTATTCCATGCTCAAAATAGCATCAAATCCCACCAAATAAATTAATAAAATATAATTTCAGAGGATCAATCCAAAAACACTAATTGGGTATGCTTTATGTAAATTATATGTAGTAATTTCACCATTAGTTTTTCCCATAGATAACTCGACCTCCATATTTTGAGGTTGTGATTTAATAGTTATACTAAACTTTAATGGTATGAAATAATGCATTGAAATAAAATCAAATAATATGTTATCAATTCTTGAATAAATGACTAGTGTATACATCACCTCATCATCGTCTGAATAGACATCATCATTAGAGATATAATATTCCATTTCTTGTTGTGTTTGCGTTTTTTGTTTATTGAATTCACAAACCAAGGTCTTAGGGCATTGGTTTAAAAAATGATCACGATCCTTGCAGTTAAAACACTGGACTATTTAATGAGCATTGATATGAATATTCCTTTCTTCTCCCACAATAGTGGGATTCATTGTCTCCCATTGGGAGTTCTTATCCAGATTCATCATTCTTCCACATTAGATGAATTTAATGGTTCCCTTTAGTGAATTACTAGGAGGCTTCTTCCCACAATTTTGACAAGTGGGAGATTCAGTCTTCTTTCAATCATGGGATTTATTTTCAAATCCACCTATAATAGACTCTATTTTATTCTTTTTTCATTGCGTCAATGAGACCAATGAGGTTCACCGATATCCATTTCATCCATGAGGGAATAATTGAAAATATACTTATAATATTTGAATCCTTGAATCACTAATAGTTTTGGTAGACTCGATTTTAGTATTCTAAAAAAACCACCTTACCTTTGGTGATCATGAAAAAATTGGAGGAATATCTTGCAAGACTTGTAATGTCTTCTTCACATACCCAGAGAGACACATATTACTTTTGATTAATAATGAGGAACTCCCTTTCCTCCTTGAGATATAGGGTACATGGAATATATATATATATAACATTTTCTGGAATTACTCCCAATCCATAGAATCAATTTCCACCTTGTACATTTTATTTTTTTCTTAGTGTCTACTAATTCATAGGTTCCCCATCAAAACAATAGGCTCTCAGGCCAAGTTTCTCTTAATTTGAGAACTAGATAACATAAATGTTTTTCTCAAAAGAGTTAATCCACTATTACATGGATTCATAAGATCCCCTAAAAATGGGAGGAATTTTCCAGAAGAAAATTTTTACAGAAACCTGATCTCTCATGGGAGAAGTAGTCAATTCATCAATATTCAAGTTATTATTCATAACATGATCTACTTAATCAAGTATTTTCATAAATATTTGAGCACTTTATACCATCATATTTTTAATTTTATCATGGAAATAATCACATTCCCTATCACATTGTTTTTTCAAGTTTTCTTATATTTCATTACATTAATAATGAAAAATAATGTGCAATTTGTGGTATATAATACTAAGATAATAATAATAAATATGAAACATTAAACATATAAGGATAAATTCTTAAAGGAAATGTAAATCCTAACTTGTGATTCCCAATATTTCAATCTAGGTAATCCATTATTTGTTTCCTAACATATATCATCATGGGAATTTTATTTGATCCGTTAAAATTGGTTTGTAATGATCTTATGAATTTACCAATTCATATCCCATGGTTGTGTCAATCTAGGTACGTAGTAAGGCCCGTTTTCATGTACCTTGTAATAGCGAGTCAGGAATAGGAAACCATCTTTGATTTTTCACTCCTAGGTAAATCTATACCAAAACTACATCGACTTATGTAATTCATATAAGGATTTTTTTTCCTGATAAACCACTTAATCTATACATACCATTTTTTTTGATGTCTTATCATGCATAGTCTTATCCCTATAGTTCTTACTAATGTTATTTATTCCAAATCCCAAAAAATGAATACAATTTTTCACTAATAACAACTATAGTGACCTTAATCTTTTTTTCATATATCATTACTAGATTTTATGTATAATTAAGAAAAAACATTCAAGCTAAGGATCATAAAGTCTAGTTTCATGGAAGAATAGGTACATACTACTAAAAATATAAACATAAATAAAACATGTTTTTATTTTTCACCCACTTTGAGCTCAGAATGTTCATTAAGACATTATATATACATCGGATAACATAGGAACAACATGAAAAAATAGATGAGATAAAATCTAGGTAAGGGAATAAATATTAAAATAACGATTATTCCCTGGGATAGAGGAAATAACATAATGATATAAAAAGGAATCAAAGATGATTAATCATAATGATTCATATCATGGGATTATATAATCAAGTATTTATAGTAATTTGGAATCTACATAAAACATGCCTTTAGAAAAATTCAATGATTGTTGCACATAAGGGATAAAGTGTAAAGGCTCATTTCACATATTGGAGGAAGAGTCAAGGATAGTTTCACATAGTGGATCATGATTCAAGGATAACCACCACAATTGTTCAACATATTGTCTCATGAGAATAGAGATTAACCAATTCATTGGAGAATGAGTCACAGATAACCACAGAAACTGTTGCACATAACATCTCATGAGACTATGAATTACCCAATTTATTGGATCACAATCTTTGCGCACCCATAAAAACATTTTCATGAATATGTATTCTATAAAAATAGCCATACATAATAAATAACACATAAACATACTTCTGACCCATTTAATTAATTGTGTATAATAATTTTGTAAAAAAACATATCAAAAGGGAATATCATAGTCGTGTCCCAGAACAGATGGATTAAAACAATAAAGACATTAATATGGGGACATAAGAATATAACTTGATATGCGATGTCTACCTAAAGTTAAAAGAGTGTTTATGATATTTATAAATAAATTTTTTCATGGTTCAGGTGAAAACTATGAAGACGATTCAAAATGAAAAGGGAGTAATTGTATTTAATATAACTAGAATAGATCCATGGTAGTTATTCATGATAAAATGTGTGATTTTTAAAATTTATTGTTATGATTAAATATATTATGGTTCACACTTGTAAATGGGTAAGAATTTGAGAAGTTCCCTTAAATCAATATTTCTAATTAGGAAGAATTGAGTAGGGGTCCTTTTAAAAATATGCATTTACCAAAAATAAGAAGGATGTATTGATATTGATACATGATTCTAGAATATATAAACAAAATTTAGACTATATAAATATAAATAAAATATAAATTTATTTTAGCAAAAATATATGAAGAGTAACCCAAAGGAATAACGTGGGTTCAGGTAGAATCCCTTACCTTAACTCTGAAGGTGTTATTCACATGATCTTAATTTATTGTATAATCATATTAAATTAATTAATTAATAATTCTATTACCATTTATACATGTATATATTTTATTATAACCTTATTAAGTTCATTTATGCCCTTTTTTATGGGTTAAGTGGTTCGATTTCATCATTTTGGATTATTTGTTTCCTTGGTTTTCAAGATAAATTTACATGTATTTGGATATGGAAAATAAGTTAGAATAAGGATAGTTGTCTAGAACTAAAAATATATGATATTAATGAACTTATAGAATATTTAAATTCCATTTTTTCCCAAGTGAGGATTATTCATTAGATATATCATTAATGATAATTGTTCAAAATAATTTATAGTTTTTATCATTATGAACTTTTGTTGTTTAATAAATTAATATCATGTGTACAAAATGATTCTGGAATATTAAATAAGATATAATACCTAAATTATAAAATTGTTTTCATGAACATCCTTTATGATGTATTTGATATATGATATCCCATCATTCATAAAGGGGGTAAATCAGCTCCTCATCGACGATGTTTTAAGTGTTAATGTAAAAGGGAGATGAAAAGATCTTGATGATGATTTATTCCATCAACATGATAAATTTTGAGTATATAGTTGATACTATAGTTTTCATTCCACATGAAAGTGTAATGTGAGGGGAATATAATAATGAAATTGAATTTAATATGAAGAGAGTTTCACATATTGATTCCTTCTTCATGAGAACCTCCTTAGTGGATTACTTTTGGTTTTTTGTTAATACCAAATTTTCTTGTATGTGGTGCATACATTTTTTAAAACTATTGTGCATAATTTGTATAGGGATAAAGTCAGGATATGTTTGAGGAGTATAGGTGGTGAGGGGTGTTATTTAATTTAGAGGAGTGTGTTTTGTTTATATTACATTAGTTTATTATTTTTCCCAAGGTAAGAAATTGTGTTGATTATTATGACTAAATATAGTAATTAGATCATGTTAGTTGGAACCAATTGTTCTTACATCAGTCATGACTCAATGAATATTTTATTTAAATTATATTGTATATATACTATAAATTACTGTATTTTATTATTCACAAAAAATTGAATTATTTTAGAAAAATATAGAAAATTAACCAAAACCATTTTTCAATGTTTAGAATTCAAAAATAATATACATTTTATGAAAATAATTTTTTAAATATGATAAATTAAATTTTTATTTAAAATCACAATTTACTCAAAGAATAAATAACTTAAAAATATAACTGATCTTATATCACGTTGAAAAATTAATTAAGCTCTCATAAAATTATCTTATAATCATAAAACCTAGAAATATAGATTTTTGAATAAATTTTTTGAAAATAAAATTTCGTTTAAATTGTTTAATTATTAATAAAATATTACTTTAATATTTTTAACTTACAAAAATAGAAATAATTAAATAATATTTTTTAAAATATATATTTACATATTCTACTATATAACTATATCATATTGTCACTTATAATGTCGATAAGTTTTTTTCTATTATCATTGGTGTTGTTATTATTTAACTAGTTGTTTTACTAATTATAAGGGTCATTTTACAATTCCAATGGTAAACATACTATTTGAACAGTATGGGTTCCTTAACATCAAGAAATACATATTATTTTATTCATTCATCATTTATAACGATTTTATTGTGTTATCTTATGTGTTTATAATGTATGACAGAATTATAAGAAGGTAATTTATATTGTTAAAACAATGGGTAATTACTTAAAATAACATTAATTTTATGGAATGATGATATAACATGTCAGTTGGAATTATATACATCATATAAATTAAATTTGGCATATAAAATTACAATATGCCTCAATGAATGGAAATTGAGACGAAGTCCCTTACCTTTTTTAAAACTCACAACAATGGTTATTTGTCTTCCTATATAATAAAATTATTGTAATTATTTAATCTAATAACTAAATGATTCATATTTATTATTAATTTTATTTCACTTCTTACCAAGTTATATAAAACGACTTTTAAATTTGGTTTACATAGGGTGTTTTTAGGATATTTGGATTATATATAAAAAAAGACTACGTTAGGTTGATTGTTGGTCTAGGAGCTCATTATTTTAAAATTAACCAAATAGTAATCATGAATTAATTATGATACTTATACATAAATTATAATATTTTGACCAATTTTGTAATATGGTTTTGATAAATTACATATGTTATGATTATGTTGAAGGTGGGCCCTACGTATGCAAGAGTAATATTTCCATTTTTCAATGATCATGATGGAATGGAGGTAAGAAATATTTTATCATTCCATAACATTCATAATATCTTATATACTATATTAATTATTTAAATATACATATATATGTCACCAATATGGTGTGGTGGTTGAAACAGTGTCACATCACTTTGTGGAGGTTGTAGTCCACACATACACAAATGATGTTATCATCATTTAGTGAGTGAAACAGTAGAATATTGAATGATATATTCTATTTTAATAATTATAAATAATTTACATATATCATAATTATTTCAATTTTTTAAAATATATTCAATGAAATAATCTTTAATAATTTCCATGTGAATCACTAATGAAAAATGAATCGCAATGCTTCACGAGTCGGTAGTTCACCGTATATCCCAGCGATGATATCGTATCCCCTAAAAAAGTGACAGTATATATATATATACATAATATAATGACTCTTGATGCATAATAATGTTATTAATATCATTTATATAAATTATATCTTTCATCATACCTGGTTCATGATAAGTGTTGATGGGAATCATGATACATTGGTACATGATGCAGTAGTTCGCAATACACATGATCAACATTTTCATTTTCCATTCAAGGGAATATGATAGAGATATCAGTCATGAACATAATATAACAATATATCAGTATATTGAGAAGACTATTTTTATTATATAATCATAATATATGAATATTTAATGGAGGTGGAATAATTAATTAAAAAAATCATAGTTAAGAATTTTATTACTTCTCGGACCATATTTTTTACATTATACATAAAGTATTTATAGAATTACATTATAAAAAATGATTATAGGATGAGTGAAATGAAGTTTTCAAGATATTTTTAGTTATATTTTCCCAAAAAAAAGGATGGTTTGAAGAACATAGGATATGGTTGACCTTTTATAAGCTAATTGAGTGGCACAATTAATATTTTTGAAAACAAATATGTGTATGCAAGTTTTTGAAATGAAAAAAGTATCCAAAATAAATAATTATCGATAATTTGAAGTTATATGTTAATTTTTTTAATAAATTATATTTGAAAAGAAAAAAAGTAGATCATTTTAACCTTTATTTTTTCATTTAACCACATAATAAACCCATTTTTTTCTTAACCACTATAATTAATTTTTCTACATTCACTATTCATTTTTGTCATTAATTTTGATGATGTTATTATATAATAAAATTTATAATGATTATAAATATTTAATTCATTTTTAAAAATTAAATTGACATATGTAGATGGATTTAATATTAAATGAATGCCACATACACAATTAGAAAGCGTGTTTTCAAAGGGATAATATTCAATGGTATAAAATGTTTTTACATAAAAATACATCATGATAGGGAATCAATAACCTAAATTATTTAAATATTCATATTATTTAACTAATTTTACTTTTAAAAGAATTTATAATATAATTTAACATTTCCACTAATTTAAACAAAAAGAACTTTTTCAATAAAAATTGTATTATTTACTTCTCTTCAATAAATGAATCATTATAGAAAAATTTTAAAAATCACTGATATATAATTTTTATATTATAATTAAATAAATGAATTTAAATTTATCAAATAACTTTTAAAATATACATAAATATTTATTGTAATTTATATGAACAATGCATGAGTAAAACTGGTTTTAGAAAAAATACAGTTCCTCAAAAAATATTATTCTTCTTCAAAATGGTTGAAATTTTATATACAATAAATATATATCCCTTTTATATATATTATACATTTTGATCCATATAAATTTAAATTTTTATTTAGTATTACTAATACAAACTAATTTAATTTTTATTATATAATGATTATGTTCAAATAATATCTTTTAAATATAGTATCATAGTTAGTTTAAACATGGTGTTGCCTGAATTAAAGGATATCGAGAATATGGGATTTTTTTTTAAAAAAAATATTGTAACGAATTGGGGTGTTACATATTCCAAATCATTAATCATTAACTATTTGTGATTGTAAATATTAATCATCCATCATGTATTTTGTAATGTCATGGATACTGTAATCTCGTAGTAGTGATCTGGTAAGGGATATCATGGACTCGTTGATGGAGGCCGTGAATTTACATCTAAATAAAGAAGCATATTATATTAATGAGTTTGTTAGGATATATTTATTAGATATAGTGCGGTACAATGTGTTCCCTCATAAAATCATTCTTGATCAAAATTCTTTCATTATCTCATTCTCCTGTCATGGTATATAGAAGGAGCCTCTTACATATGGGAGTTTGATAACTACATTTCATCCGTAAACTAAATGGTGTTTTAATCATACTATATTAGTTTATGGGGAATCATTTAGTTATGTATACATGATTATAATGTTTTTTGAGATTACCTCACCATTCATGAAATTTTCTCCAATAATAATATTTATTAGGAATAGATTCATGTAGATGTGTATAAGGCCTTTTATAGATGACCATGTCTATATAATATATATTCGATCTAAAATAGAGATTCCATGGTTATTATAATTACTCTCATGGTATATATTTCAGATAATATCGATCAAATCAGGAAGATATTACTGATTAATATGATCTTCCAATGATTAACTGTTGATTAGTGACCCTAGATGTTATGCTCGTAGACTAGGTATTTCAATACGTGTCATCGTGGTTTGGAAAAAGGTAGATTCATAGGAAAATGAAGTTCTCATCTATGTTCATGATGATGTTGGACATTGTTGATTGGATCAATACTATGGAATATATTTTCCCTCATCCCAGTATATATATAGTGTTATATATGATATAGTCTATATATCCCATATATAGGGATATTATCTCACCCTTCCTCATGTGATCAATTTTTATAATGATGACCCATTGTCGGGTGTATCATTCGGGGATAAATCGGTTTGGATAGTGGATTTGGGAAAGAATAAACTACAAGGGAATATTTCCCTCTGCTATAATATGATTTCTTGAAAAGTATATCTTAGAAGATAAATTGTGAATTGCATCTCATATATGAGTGAAGTAGCATGAAGATTTAATATATATATATCAGTAGCACTCAGTAGTGAAAATCAGGGATGATCTAATACATAATAGGGAGGTTATGATATACCATATCCATATGAGGTATTATTCGGTTATAAATTACACTAGAAACTATGAATTTTTAGTAAATATGATAATTGAGGGTGCTATTGACAATTGTTTCTATGGAGATGAGTCAGATGCTTGAATAACAGTCTATAGTTATATATATTCAGAAACACTATTGTGGAAACAAAGGGAAAATTTGCATCCATGTGTGCCATTAGGTGGTCAATGACCCTTCGTTAGTTACTTTGTAGGATCATTTTTGGATTTGAAGAAAAATTATTCATTATTTTTAAAAATTATATTTAAAATAATTATTTATCTATATGATCATAACATCACAATTTATTCTGAAAATACCATTTATTCATTTATTATTATTCCAAGTCAAATCCTCTTTATCATTAATCAGTATTTTTCTATTATATAACAATATTTTTTTTCCATATTTTGTCTATTATTCCTATTGGTTTCCGTTATTATTTCATTTTCAATTTAATTATATGTTTTGGATTATAATTAATTTATTTATTTTCGAATTTTTATGATTTTATATTTTCAATGTTTAATCATTTAGTTGTTTCTACTGGGGATGAATTGGTTAGAGTCAGGCAGTAGTCCCTTCATTTCTTAGGGTTATTTAATCATTTAGTTGATTCTAATGAGGATCACTTGGTTAGAGACCTATGATATGTGACTTTGAATGAGAACTGAATCCTGTATCATATTTTAGAGCCCTTGATAATTTCTTGGTGATGGTTGCTTAGAGTTCGGGATAGGTTTTTAGTATGATGTCCTGAGAAAATCTCTTTGTAATATGTAGGTTTCTAAAGAGATTATCCCATGAAATTATTGACAATTATAAATTATATAAATGAAATTTATATTATATATCATTCATATTATTGGTTCTTTAATAATATGGAGGTTCCTTACCAACCTAATTCTAATCAATAGTTGTATCTTACCCACATTAATAATTTCATTGATTTATTATTCACTGTGAGGCCAATCAAATTATGGAAGCTTGCACACTTTGAAAAGTTCATTTAGTAGGATGTTTACCATTTATTTATTTATATTGGTGGAAGATCATCTAACAATTAGAGTTTTTTTGTGAATTGCCCATTTTGGGAAATGTTTTATTGGTATATCATCCATCTATGATTTGATATTACTAATGTATCATCCACTTTTGATTTGATACTGATGGTAAAACATCGCCATATTGAATAGTTTTATTTTTGAATCATCATCCTATGGAAGTAGTCTCTATGTTACCTCATCCACTTAGAGTCCAATATTAGTGGTATGTCATCCACCTTGATAGTAACACCATTGGTATATCATCCACCCGGGTGAGATATCTCTATAGGGAACTATCATCATAAAGAAAAATTATGTAGTATAAAATCAACATGATATTGATAATTCCTCATTTTCTATTGATATTTTATTATTGAGGTGTATTTCACTTATTTAGGAAAATAATTCATCATTCAACTAGTATAAAATCATGATAGCTCATTCACCAAGACTATTATATAATGGCTGATATACCATTGATTTTCAAGGTGTTCTTACAACATGGGAAAATCATCCAATTCATAGACTCTATAATGTATGTGAAATTATAAATTTTTTAGGATGGATAAATCCATGTGGTGATAGGGTTATTTATGCTTTTTTTATTGAAAATTTATATTAGGCATGCACTTGTATTTACTATACTTGTTTGAGAAACCATTATAAGTGACCGATATAGTATTAATAACTCCATAAATAACAACCGTGGTACCCAATAATACTTTATTTTTTATGAACCATGGTTGTTAATGGAAATTATATAAATAAATTGATGATCTATTGGAGATTGGTCTAGGTTAGGAGACATGTCCGGGCCTATATTTGACGTCAATTAGGGATATCTCTTTTACTGTTGTTTATTTTATACCACAATTCATATGGTAACCCAATGAGGGATCTTTATTATGTTTTTAAGACCATGTTTACATTTAAAATATATTATATTAATAATGACAATTTTATTATTCATTTTAATTAATGGATGGAAATTAACATTGTTGTCTATCATATTCGATTGTTTTAATATGTTGAATTTCACCATGATGTTATCTAGGCCTATATTTATGGTTATAAATGCATTATGTTATTGTCTTCATACTATTATAACATATCCATTTCTAGAATTTTTTATCCTTTACTATGTTGGTAGGTTCTCTTATATTTTCTAAAGAAGTAGTTCAGTGTCCCAATGTATATGAATAGAACCAAGAACATTAAAATGTGGTTTTAGTTCCATGTTTTTATTTCTTCATTCTGTTTTGGTATATGGTTGTCAATATATAGTATGATTTACAATAATTAATTCATGGTTAGTGGGAAAATAAATTAATTTCCCTAGGATAAATGTAGTAGTTGTGGGACCCATAGGTTTCCAACATAGAGTGCTCAAAAATAAGTTGTCACTAAAAAAGGGGTGCTTTATAAAGGACTGGTATTAGTAAAATGTAGACATTGTAATGAAAAGATATTAAAATAAATAGGATGATGACTGTTATGGGGCCATGGTTGGAATTAAAATTTCAATTCTATTATATAATTTAATTTTGTTTTACTTACCATTTTATAATTTGATAAATGAAAAATTCATCAATTAACATTGATTGAAGGTTAATATAGAGACTAATTTAATGGTGAATATTTATTTTACAAATTCCATTTTGTTTTTTTAATTCACCAAATCACTCTTAAATGTCGTAGTGAATACCCAATAATGTTTTAGTGACTCGGGCTATTCCCAAATTAATTCACTACCCCCACACAAATTATAGGAATTACATGAAAATCACCACCCAATACATATTATTCCTTTAAGAATTGTAGTATATATATTGGAAAATTATAAATTATCAACATATGTTGGAAAAAATTAACATGTTTATAACCTAAAACAAAATTTTATTAAAATTGATAAATATCGACTGAAAACTAAATTCTATAAATAGAATATAGTTTCATTCATTATGTCAAGGGCTTGAAATTTTTTTGGAATATCATTTCCTTCATAGATCACAAAAATTTTATTCTTCCATTTTAAGTTTAACATAGATGAATGTATATGATTAAGGCACTGAAAAAGATAGAATGTAGTAAAATTAAACTATTAGCTCCTAATTCTCCATCTATTCATGAAAAATCCCTGTCCAAGTTGAATTTTTTTTCCATAAAACATTCTTTATTTTTATATATATGTGGATTCATTCCACATTAGTCATGTCCAATCCTCTGATACATCTTCCTCTTTTACTCGTGAATAAACTACCATTACATTTTAAATTAAAAATCTATATGAAATCTATAGAATCTATTTAGATTTTCCATATTTTATCAACAAATATAAATCCTAGAATTCAGATTATTTTATATGATGTATTTCATAGGTCAAAGAATGATTGGCTCGAATGGATGTAGATGTAGTTGATTTGATCTTCATAATGGAGTGTATATGTTCCAAATTGGTTTCACTTTATAATTCCAAATATTCCTAAATAATAAACTCTATACAGGCATCGAATAACTTTACATGGATAAATGTAGATTTCGTGGGGACTCTAACATGATCCCTCTACCAAACGTATCTCCTCCATCAACTATATTTGGATTGATTTTACTCTACTGTGACACTTAGTCCTAAATTTTGAAAATGGGTGGATCTTTACATATGAAACCAATAAACAAGAACACCATATTTTAACATTATGTGGGTGAAAAATAATTAATTTCATAAGGTATTTCATGCTTCTTACCACACACTTCCACTAGTGGAAAACACAAAATTCATAAAGGTATTTTTATAATGAAAAAAATCACATGGCATGAGGAAGAGTTCAAATGTACTCTTTATTTTAGATGTAGAGTTCCTAGAAATTTACATCTTTCCACATTTCTATATAGTAATTATGGGCTATTCTATACGACTCAAATCCTATTTAATGTAATATAATTCAAATTAAAAAAATAACAAAAGTCCATGCAATCATTTTATTATGAAAATCAATTAGAATAATTATTTACATAATATATTTTCCTTAATTAGTGTTTTAATGACATACTGAAATGAAAAATCAGTAACAAGTAATTCAACTATTCATTGAATTTTAAAAAACTAATATTATACCACACACTTGAAATTAATATTAAAAAATATAATAAATTATTTTCCAATGGTAATCCCCCCCCACACAATCCATGGAGTCCTAGACAAGTTGTAATGGAACGGACCCACCAGGTCCATTACTTTGACAAAACACGGCTCCACTATGATGGTTGCACTGTGAGGGTGGCCCTGTGATGGTGGCACCGTGTCCTCACCGAGTGTTCTTCGTTCATCCCCAATTCCGGACTTTTCTACTCCAACAACATATATTTTGACGTAAAGATGATTTAATAACCACATTAAAATATATTTAAATCCCATAAATAATATCTAAATACTACCTAGATTAGAGAAACCCTTAACGTACCAAAACATGTGGTTTTTTCTTTGGTGTCACACCCTTCCCTGTACTTTCCAGATCCACCCCTGTTACGCGTTTCCTTATGTTTAAAGAAAGTTGTTTGACACATATCCATTATGACCGCCTCTCCAGGGAGAATTGTTACATGACAATTAATTCCATCATGTGTCACTAGCCAACTACGTTGTGAATCCACGATCCGACATTATAGCCATTTAAAATCCCATATCTCATAACAATGATATCTCATCTTTATATCACGCTTGAAATTCTTTCTTCCTCCTCTTGGATAGTCTCTTTTACTTCTTTGTAAATTTGGAGTTCCCCTTCCCAAGGCAAGTGGCATGCTTTTGCGGGAGCCTTTCTCCTCACCCTTGGAGTCCCTGATGTTCCTCCCTTATTAGTCACACATCCCCAGTTCTTGGGAGGTGGAGAAGAACTTTGATCCTTGATCAACCAGGTAGGGATTTTCCTTCATCTCTCCTTACTGTGTATCATGTGGGGTGTGTAGCCCAATGTTTCTGTGGGAATGGAAAAACCTAAACCTTAATAATGATAATAAACAGACTGGTAATGAATTATCGGTTGTGTATGACAATTCTGTTGTGATCTTTTATAATTGCTATATGTTGTGAACTCTATGGGCTTATTCTCACTGAAAATCATGGTCGTTGGTGGTCTTTCCTTGCGTACTAATGAACCCTTGTCTTCTATGATGATTAAATGACTATAACCTAGAAATTGGTTAATTAGGTAAACTCGGTTGGTTAAATAGATGCCCAGTGAAAATCAATCCTTGTGTGGTCACCCCGGTTAACCAACAGAATTAAGAACCTAATGAATGATGTACTGGAACCTGGATGTTTCCATACTCTGTTTTGGTAGTAGGTGTGTTGTTCTGTTTGATGCCTATGGGGTGATATGGATTGGGATGGGATCCTCTATTGTGGCACGGTTGTTGGTTGTGAATCTGAATCTATTTGGGGCTATATCTCGAGTCTTGGTTTGGTTCTAGTACATTGAGGGATATCAAGGATCCCTTTTTTGTAGTGACTTTACAAGAGAACCGGGTGTGAATGCCTAAATTGTTGTTTGGGTGTTTCTCTTTCTATAGCTTGTGGTAATGCCTGTTAGTTTCCCAGGAGTGTAGAATTTACATAAATGGGGTCACTTGAACATGAAATCAAGAACAAGCTCAATGGGGAATTTCTTTTCGGGATGAGTGGTGACATGGTCATGGGTTCGGTGTCTCTTGTGAATGAATAGTAATGAGGGTGTTTGTGCTTAAGTTGGTTTTGAAACTCCGAGGTTGTGATGATTTCTTGTTATATATATTATATAATTATAGTTCTTTTTTTTTTCTTATTCTCACCACACCCATGTTGAGCACCTAGTTCCGAATACCCCCATTTCATGTGGGAGGGCGTTTTTTCAAACAATCCAATGAGTGCCTGGTAACTAGCTCCTTTTTTCTCCCTTTCCTGAATAGACCAAGACTTATCGGGATGGTTGTGATGACTTGAGGTCCATTATAGCCCAAGAATATTTGGTCAGGGTAGTTGTGGTGGTTTCCTAGGTGTGTGCGGGCAGGTTTCTTCCCAATTGTCTTCGGGATGATGCCTAGGTGTCATCGAGCATGGCAGTAGTTGTTCTGGCCTAGGTGTTTGTGGGCGTGGTTACACGTATTTTTTGTATCCCAGGTGGTTGTGGGTGGGATGTGTGGTTGTGGCCCAGGTGTGTGTGGGAAGCGTGTGGAAGTGTTACTGCGGTGACAGTTGTGAGAGAGGTTTGATGCGTAGGATGTCTTCAATAACCAGTGGAGAAGTGGAACAGGGTTCCCAAACATCGATGTGTTATTACTATTAAATTTTTGACTTCTGTTATTTGGGGAGCTTGCCTTGGTGAGGCTTGGGTGGGAAGTTTTCCTTGCTAGGTGTTTTACTTATATCTTTTCTCACGAACATTAGAATGCCTCCGACTTGTGCAAAAAAATCTTTTGGTTTTCCCTACTGAGAATACTTGTATGCTCAGCCTACATATATAAAACTATTTTCAGGTTTCCATGAGGACTTTATGGATCGTGCAGGGTCATACTAGTTCATACATTGGGACAGTTGTTGTTTCTATTTTTTTTTCTTTCGGTACTTCTTTTTGGGTTTTTCTTTTACTTTTGTATCATTTACTTTTGGAACATGCATCTGAGAATGGTTTGTTTTGGATTTACCTGTACTTCCACTTTTGGGGTTTTTGGGATTTACTATCTTATCTCCCAAACATATTAAATAAAAAGGATAATGCCTTCAATATTGTTTGTGATTCTATACCCTTGGTGTTAGTCGCCACTCAAGGACCTATTGAAGGCGGGTCTCAGGGTGTCATTATCTCTCCATCAACTTTAATAAGGAAGGGTATGACTACCTGATGTCCCTTCTCTCATCTTGGTGGAGGTGGGTCATAAAAAATGGTATCATAGGAGGAGGTTGAGAGATATGATGGAGTTTAGAGTTAGGCACAATGAGTATTTCATGGGATGGTATGGAAACAGTGTTGGACAATCTTGGTGTGTGAAATTGGCTAGGGAAGACTGACTAGGACACAAGATTTTCAGGCCCCACGTGATCTGATTTAAGGAATATTGGCTTACCGAATGTCCAAGTGAGACTACACTGATTGCAGGTTTGGGATCCTAGGAATGGTACATGGTCATAATGACTTGTGTTCACGTTTTTCTAGGGTATTTTGGGATTTTAAAATGAATAAGAAGTATAAGAAAATTTGAGAACAATTTTCTACACTACTCGGGCTTAGGTATTAATTATTTACCTTGATGTTATGGTACCTGGGAGATGACGACGAGTAGTGTGGGCGATCGAGGCCCAGGAGGTTGACATGGCTGATCAGGAGAGTACTGACCGAGAGGAGGACGATCAGTGGTAGAGGATGCTTTGTGCCTTTCAGCGACAGGCCATTGGGATGTCCGAGGGAAGCACCTTGGACATGGAGACAGAAAGTTGTCTACAAGATCTGGTTATAGATTTATCTTGATCCGAGCTATGAAGCAGTGCTGGGTTCCTCTGACTGTAATCCAGATGGATGGAGCAGTGCGTCAGTGGTGGATTCCCTACCTCTGGGATAAGAGGGAGGCTGAGGTTACGTAGGCTGACTCCGAGATGGAGTTCTGGGTGGAATTACTCTCTTCCATGATGAAGGCTAAGAAGTAGAAGGATCTACACTCCCTCCAGCAAGGGATCATGTCAGTGAGAGAATTGGGGATCAATTTGAAGGATCTCCTCTACATTACTTCAGACCTCTTTTCGGATTAAGAGTCTCGGGTGAGACATTTAGAGGAGGCACTTTGACCTTCTCTTCGGTGTGCTGTTACTACCTTCACCTTACCAACATTCTTGGAGGTCCATAAGAAATCTGAAGTGATGGAGAGATGTAAATGCTGGGAGGTGTATCGCGAGAGGGAATCCATTTGGTCTCATTGAAGGGGAAGGCCGTCAGCAGCGGGCCTCCAGCATTAGGGCCCTCTAGGTTTCGACCAGTAGGAAGCATTCCCCAACAGTTCTAGTTCTGATCTCCCGATCCTCTCCCTTTCCTTTTGGGCCTAGGACCGAGATAATTCATCTGTGGCAGCCATGGGAACCTTCAGAATCCATGCTCGGACTGAGTGCAGTACAATGGGGGTGGGCTAGTGCATCTCCCTCCCTAGTTGTAGCAGTTTACAACCAATCACATTCAGCAAGAGCAGTAGGGACAGCGAGCTCCCACTCCTCTAAGGGCAGCTGTCGCAGGAGGAGGCCGACCTCGGGACGCTCATCGGTGACCTCGACCAGGGTGCGGTCAGGGCGGTGGCCGACAGTCGAGGGGCAGGGGAGCTAGGCGTGGACAGTTGCACGCCGCGGAGGCAGCAGCTCCAGCAGGGCCTGAAGTTGATTGAGGTATGATCAGCATGTTTAGTACTATTTCCTTTGCCTTGTTCGATACAAGAGCCTCACACTCGTTTGTTGCACCTAGTCCAGTCCATGCTCTGGGTCTAGATGATGAGAGACTTCCAGTGCCCCTGGTGTTGAGTACACCAATCAGAGATCAGAATGACTTGTTTTATGTTTGTCGAGGGTGTAGACTAATGATAGGACCACATAAGTCAATCAAGGATATTATAATATTGTAGAAACATCCATACGATGTCATCCTAGGCAGTTACTGGTTGTTCATTGTATGTTCCATTATTGTCTTCTTCTGAGGAAGGATTGTGTTTTCAGACTTGGGTGGTCGAAATGTGACTTTCATCGGTGAGCGGGGTTACTAGGAAGGAAACTGGCAAATGGAGCCCCTCCATTCCTTGTTAAATGAACTGTCAATGGAGTCAGTAGATACAAAAATGGTGGAATTCCCAAGGATCGTCAGTGAGTTTATGGACATCTTCCCTGAAGAGGTGGTGACTCTACCCCCTCGATGTGAAGTTCAGTTTGTGATAGACTTCAAACCTGGTCCTCATCCGATTTTGATGGCTCCCTTCCGAATGACACCTTTTGAGTTTTGGGTGTTTTAGATTCAGATTGACGATCTGATGAAAAGGGTTTTTTTCAACCAAGTGCATCACAATGGGGTGCTCCGGTCTTGATTTCAAAGAAGGCAGATGGTGGTCTTAGTCTGTGCATAGAATATAGGAGACTGAGTCAGGTGAAGGTCAAGAATCACTACCCTCTTCCGAGGATAGACGATCTCTTTGACCAGCTGAGGGGAGTAGGTTGATTCTCTAAGATCGATTTGTGGTATGAATTTCACTAGTTTAGGTTGAAGGAGGGAGAAATCTCAATGACCGCCTTCAGATGTAGGTATGGACACATTGAGTTTGTAGTCATGTCATTCGGTGTTACGAATGCACCAGTTGTGTTCATTGGACTCATGACCTCCGTCATCCGAAAATACCTGGATCGTTTCATAGTTATGTTTATTGACGATGTCCTGATCTACTCAAGGTCATAGGAGGATCACACTGAGCACCTGATAATGGTTTTAGAGGCCCTCCGACAGCACCAAATCTATGGGAAATTGTCCAAGTGAAAGTTCTGGATGTGAGAAGTGCACTTCCTTGGGCATGTGGTGTCTGAGCAGGGTTTCGCGGTGGACCCATCGAAGGCTGAGGAAGTTGTTTCTTTGGCAGAACCAAAGAACGTGGGAGAGGTTCGTAGTTTCCTTGGACTGGAAGGTTACTACTAGAGGTTCGTACCCAACTTCTCCCGAGTTGTAGCACCTTTGACAGCATTGACCAAGAAGGACCAGGATTTGGTATGGGATGGGAAGTGTGAGGTAGCCTTTAGCTATCTGAAGGAGAAGTTGGTTAGTGCCACAGTGCTGAGGATTCCAGAAGAAGGGGCGACATATGAGGTGTTCGGTGATGCTTCATGAAAAGGCCTCAGGTGTGTGTTGATGCAACGACAAGGGGTGATCTCTTATTGGTCTAGAAAACTACATCTGCACGATCTAAATTATTCCACCCACGATCTAGAGCTTGCAGCGGTCATGTTTTCACTAATGTTGTGGCGGCATTACCTCATTAGGGATCAATTCATGCTCTTCATGGATCACAAAATCTTGAAGTATATCTTCCCCCAGCGGGACCTGAACATACTACAGTGAAGGTGGTTGGAGTTCATTTAAGACAACGAATTCGAGATTTCCTAAACCTTAGGAAAAGGGAATGTGGTGGCTGATGCCTTGAGCAGGAAGTCGCAGAAGGATTCAGTTCGAGAGTCGGAAGATGGTTGGAAGGCGATGGAGGAGTCGGTTTCCCTGCACCTGAATGTAAGGGAGGATGTTGGTAGGGGTTTTCTGTTTCAGATGATAGTGCAATCCTCTATTCTATGGCAGGTGATAGAGTCTCAGTGCGGAGACATAGAGAGTGAATTAATGCATGACCAGGTTAACCATGGCAACGCTCCGAAAGGGTGGAAGAAGGATGGTTAGAATATGATGCTTTTTAGAGGGATGTTGTTTGTTCTGGAGATGATGCATGAGAGAGTTCTAGGTGAGTTCGACAACTCACCCCTGGTAGTACACCAAGGAGCTTCCAAAATGTATCAGGGCTTGAGAGGTCTGTTCTGGTGGCCCTGGGTGAAGCGGTCAGTGGCAGAGTTCGTAGAAAATTTCCTCGTGTGTCAGTAGCTGAAGGCTGAACACCGCATTCTAGGGGGTCAGTTACAACCTTTATATGTCCCTGAGTGGAAGTGGGACGACATCTCTATTGATTTCTTCACAGGACTCCCCAGAGATCAAGGGGGTTTTGATGCTATATGGGTAATGGTGGACCGACTGACGAAATCTTCCCAAATCCTAGAAATCAATAGTCAATTATGGTGAATTCCTTAGCACAGAGGTATGTGGATGAGGTGGTACAGTTTCCAGGAGTCCCTATATCCATAGTCTTGAACAGGGATGCACAGTTTAACTCACGAGTCTAGAGAGGATTGCAGCATGCTTTTGGCACCCAGCTACATTTTAGCATTGCTTTCCACCCCTAGACAGATAAGCAGATAGGGCGCACCATCTAGACATTAGTGGATATGCTAAGAGCATGTATTCTGGACTCTAGGGGATAGTGGGAACGACACTTGCCTCTGGTGGAGTTTACCTACAACAACAGCTATCACTCTACCATTGGCATGGCTCCGATCGAAGCATTCTGCGGGAGGCCATGTCGCTCACACATGTTCTGGACAGAGGTCGAGAAGGAAGGTGTTCCTGGCCCAGAGGTCGTGCAGAGCATGACAGAGAAGATTCAGCTTATACGGAAGAGGATAAAGGCGGCCCATGATCTGAAATGTCATATACCGATAATAGGAGGAGGCTCTTGGAGTTCGAAGTAGGGGACCATGTGTTCTTGAAGGTCTCCCCTCGACATTGGCAACAGAGGTTCGATATGGGGAGTAAGCTTTCTCCCAGGATCATCGGACATTTCTAAGTGTTGTAGTGCATTGGTGAAGTGTCTTATCAGCTAGCGCTACCACTAGCACTAATGAGACTGCACAATTTCTTCCATGTGTCTTAGCTCCAACAATATCTACACGAAGATTCACACATCCTCGACTGTGGATAGTTGGATATCGAAGACGACGTGACTTATGTGGAAAGAAAAGTGAGGATTGAGTATCGTGAGGAGAAGGTGCTCCTTGGATAGACCATTCCTTTGGTTCGTGTGTTGTGGAGGCATGGTGGGCTCGAGGAAATTACATTGGAACGGGAGATGTAGATGCACGCCCAATACCCAGAGTTGTTTTGAGCTTTATTCTGTTCTGTTTTTACTTTTATGTTATGGAATGCTTTTCCTTTTTAACTATGGATCATGTGGTTTTCCTTATTCTGTGGATGTGTGTGAAGAGTCCTGACTATGAGGAGGGGAGGACCTGATCCATAATCAAGACGCATTAAGGTGGATGTGATTAAACCAGTGTGGGTGAGTCAGTGCCACCAAAAGCAGATAGTATCTTGACATGGAGGAAAAAACTCCCTAACCCATATGACTGAACAGTTTGACCCTCGAGTGTTGCCTGGTTACTTGAGGGAGAGGTGTTCCTATATGTCGAGGAGGTTCACTCCTGAGAGGAATCTTTCGAGGTGGCTGTTCGGAACCCCTCTTTTCTTCGAGTCCAGTTTTGATTCTCGAGGGTGAGAATAGTTTGAGTGGTATCTGATGTAATGGCCCAGACCCACCTAGTACATTAAATTTCTAAATCACAGCGCCACTATGATTGTGGCACCATGATGGTGGCACCTTGTCCTCACGGAGCGGTCTTAATTCATTCCCTGTTACTAAATTTCTGCTCCCGCAACAGATCGTTTGACATAAAGATGATTTAATGTCGCTTTTGATAGCCATTTAAAGCACATAATTTGTAACACCCCAGGTAAATAAATAATATGACATTTTCATATTTATCCATATTTGTGAATAAAGTATTAATATTACTTTAAAGGGTTGCTATGTTCGATAGCGTACTCGATACACAACAAAGAGTTTCATTGAAATCTTACGTTGAACTCTAATAATAAAATAATATTATTTTAAATGGTAGTTAACATGTAGTCGTTGTATTGGCGGGAATGGATAGAAATAAATAAAATATGATTATATATGTTTTTAAAGGTTTTTAGATATATCCAATAAAAGATAAAGGCTTAAAATACGGAAAGAATTCAAATTTACGCATATATGCCCTAGTTTTCACTAAAAGTTCACTTATCGCCTTTTGATGGAAAACCGTCATTAAATATATTTTTGTTCACTCTTATACATTCTATTGGACCAAATAAAACTCTTCTTAAGAATCGGGACATCAAAATTTACTTTGTGTAATTTTTTGGTATCTTTCCGATAAAGTTCATTTTTTTAATAAATAGTGTAAAATGTTGTATTTTAATTCAAAACCTATTTTTAATCTAATTTATTTATATGATTAGATTATCTTTTGAATAGGTTTTAAGGTGAAACCATAAAATATTTTTACCATTTGATTCAGTGGTGGACATTGGAATTAATTTCACTTTGAAATTCGACATAAACAAATATCAATCTTTTGATATATATTGTTTCTTAAAAACACGCTATTTGTTTTGACAGCGGGAGTTAATTATTAAATTAATTAATTCTACTTATACTATTTTAATTAGGTAATATAAACATCATTTTTGAATTCGGAATATCGAATATAGCTTAGAGTGAATTTTTGGTAATTTTCTGAAAAACTTCAATTTTTGATGAATAGTGAAACCACTAAGTGGTAATCAAGCAAACTGATTTTTCAGTTAAATGAAAGTTTACCACTAATGTGTATTGAATTTGGAAAATATGACATACATGTTTGTCATTAGTATGTAAAATGTGGTTCAATGGGATGAAAATAATTTTTTGGTGAATAGTAACTTTTTTTCATTAATCGCGATTAGAGGTAATTAGTGTAATTTAAGGTAAAAATGTTATTATAAAAATATGAAAACACCATGACACTTGTCCTACCCCTATTGGATGAGTCATGACCGACAAAGAAAACCCATGAGTCGATTTAGGGGACCCTATGGAGCCTCTTGGGTGAGATAATGACTTTAATGCCTTTTTTTTAAATAAAGGTGAAAATGACACTAACATAAATTGTTTTACTAAAACAATTTTTAGAAGGGGTTATACTAATCATATTTTTGTCTATAAATACTCTTTGGAATTTTAAAAAGACATCCTACATCAGGATAATTTAGTTATATTTTTTAGACATTAAATAAATTAATTTAATTATTACATCATGATGATGCAACGATGACCTCATTAATGAACAGTTTAAATAAAATGAAACGATAATATAAAATCTAAGACCTACACTTGTCCAAAAACTATTGGATTGGAATATTTCGAAGAATTATCATCTTATATTTGAAATATAACAATTTGGGACCTTAGAAATTCGAAACACTTTTGAAAATAAAATAATAGTTTCATGATTTCTAAAAGTGGCCCTCCTCTCCTCTTATAAAAGGCCCCCACCTCTACCTCATTTCACACACTCCTCAAGCCTTTGGCTCGGCCATCCCCTGCCCATTTACTCTCTCCACATCCCTCTCCTCATCCTAGAGTATTCTCTTTGGGCAGAATCTTTTCAAAGGAAGCCTTTAGGCTCAAATCAAAAGGAGTTACACTTTTAAAGGTAATTCATTCTCTCATGTTCATTTGTTTTATTTTACTTCTCCATCCCCATAAACTCTTTTTATTTACTTATTTTGTAACAAAACCAGTTTCTTCAATATACTAGGATGTTTTTATAATATTTATTCGAGCTACACTCTCACACAACTACATCAAATGGTTAAAGAACATACGGTTTTCGTGGATGGAGAAATTCTGCCTCCCGAAACGATGATTGTTCAATACTCATTTAACACCTTCAAAGGTGGCCATTATGATGTCACTATTTTTATATATGATATATAATATGTTTATTATTTCCTTAAAATTCTGTATTTTTCATTTATGGCATACCATTATTGTTTCCATTATGGGTAAACACGATATCTTCATTTTAGGAAGTGCAGACTACCGCCCCCTAAAAGTGATTTGATTCGTTAATACCATACGTGGGATGTGTAAAGGATAAAGTTAATGATATTATATATGTTATTATACTGGAATTATAATATACTCTTATATCATTATGATTCCATTCCATAAAATACGAAATAGAAATGGAAGTAGCGTTCATGCGTACGTACGGCTTACCGTCTCCATGAACGGTGCATTTCATTTCTTACCTATAAATGTGATGTATAATTATAAATACATGTATATGATGAATATATATGATATATATGTTATCCAAATCATTAATATCATTCTGGATATAACGAAACTTTGACCAAATTAACAACATGTATGTGTAAGAAGTATATTTTTGACTTAAGAACCAAATACCGACAAAATGAACATTATTAACTTAAATGATTACATGATGTTCATAACATGGTATAAAATGAATAATGAACTTTAAAAAGGTTCTTAATAAAGTAGATATTAACTCAAGTTTATTATTCAGGAGATTAATGAACGATCGAGTCATGTTGGACCCAAGGTAAGGGATCCAACTCCACTCTTTCTTTTTAAGTACACTCTTTTATGTCATTCCTTTTAAAGCTCATATTTCTTGTAATTGGGATGTTATTTTATATTAATCATACTTTAATTTTTATGTTAATGTGATGAGAGACCCTACTCTCTCTCATCAATCCATTTTGGAAGTTTTATGTGGCGCCGTTAGGCTGCCGAGTTTTCATAAAGGATTTTTCATCTCACTTTTATTCCCGTGAGATTTATGCTACATTTGCCACAATTTCCTTTGAGTGGTGTATGCACTGCCAATTATTTTATTCATTGTGTAATATAAATTCTTTTATGAGTATTTAAATCAATGTTGTATTGTCCTTCTTTCACGAGGTGTATGTTTCGAAAGATACCCATGTCGGTAAGGGAACCTTTCACCCTCCTCTTTTTAAAAGACTTCTTTTGTTGGGTCTTTTAAATTACCTATTGTTATGTTGGGATATGTTCTCATATATACTTATTGATGTAAATTATATTTCAATGTGATGAGATACCCTTGTTTATCACTCATCAACTCATTTTGATGTGACGTCGTTAGGCTGTCAAGGGAACTTCTTAACCCAATTTCGTTCTCTTTGGGTTCAACATAAAGTAATTGAATATGACATCTTTTGAATATGTGTGAATGACCTTTGATTATTTTACACTTAATATCCACTTATATTTGGTGAATTCATTTTTCACACATAATTATTCAATTGATTTATCCTTAAACCAAGGATACTGTCATTGTATGGGACTTCGTCTCGATCTCCTTTAATTGAGGCATATTTTGTTTTATACACAACCTTCTTTTATACGGTGTATAAACCCCTTTGACTTTTACATTTATCCAAAAGGAATCTTTTTTATACGAAGCGTTTAGTAAACGAAAAAAGGGAATTTTTTTGTCATACGTATGCGGCGACAACGACTTCTCTGCCGTCGTGACTATTATTTGAGTTTCGGCCTCCTCTACAAGCCATACCTTCTTTTTAAAAGAAAAATAAATACCATGTTTTACTTTTCTTTTATTTTGGTATTGAAAATGGTTTTCATAATTTTTTTATATCAATGTGTTGTATTGATATCTTGTGATTTAAAGGTGGAAATGTTATATTTCCTTTATGCATGTTTTATGTGATATGATTATGTTAAGGTTCTTGGGCATTATTATGAAAACGGGTGGTTCTGTGATAAACTAAGGGTGGGTGAGCCCGATATAGCTCTCCAATGCATTGGGTAACGCGAAGGAGTGAAACTTTAAGGTTTCTCCGAAGAGATTTAGGGAAGATACTGTGATGGGTATTCCAAACGTAACCAAGAGGGTTACTCCCTACGTAAGAATGTTGTGAATGCCTCAAGTTACCTTTATGTCTTATGATTTCTATGATTTGTTCTTGATTTTATGAGGTATGTTAAAGTGCCTATGTTTTATGGGTAAATTATGATTTCATTATTATGTATATATGAACTCATGTTTCCTTTCCCTATTTTTATAACCCTTACTGAGCTTTTTATGCTCATCCCATGTTTTTGAAATGTTTTTCACAGGTCAAGGGCAAGGTACATGATGTGATGACAGTGTCAAGGATGTGTCTATAAAGAATCTGTGTTTTATTTTAAATATGTTTTCGTTGATGGGAAGAATGAATATTGTCTTTTATGTAACCACTTTGTTTAAATGTGGAATGTAATGCAAGTTTCATGATCTAATTCTCTAAAACTCTAAACCTGAAAAGATCCTCAATGTGTAATCTTGTAATAAATCAAGATTAAGTAAGTTTTATGGCTGGGTCCTTATAGTTGGTATCAAAGGTCGGTTTAGACAACTTTAGGGATTATGAGTTCTTGTGAGACAGATGATTAGTCCCTATATCTATTATTTCAGTTAAATCCTTGTTTTATAACTTTTTTTCAGGTCAAGTAAAGTCGGTTACGAATGGAAGGAGAAGGATCTAAAACGACATTCCTATCTCTTCCTGATGACATTCTTGCAATAATTATTGCAAAATCATCTTCGGATGATTGTAAAACTTTTTCTAGCATACAACTCACTTGCAAGTAGTTGTTTGAGATATCAAACACCTCCACTATACCTCGTTATCATCGTGGATCATGGGTTGTTTTTAGACAAATACTATTTTCACAATATTCTAATATTTTCAAGAAAGGTAAATATTATCAACGTATTTTCAAATATTTTACCTTATCACAAGAATTTGAAGCATATTATGATTTTAGAAATGGTGCTAAGGAAGGAGACCCTTGCGCAACCTATTTATATTTGATTTTAAAATATAGTCTCACATCACATACTTATGGTATTTTAAAAGGACCAATAATAGAAAGTTTCAACTCAATTTCGGTCCGACTATTTTATAGAAATCAGGTTTTATCAGATGTTTTGGAATTATATGTCATACATGATTATTTTACAAAACTGTTTTTCTGTGAACACCCATATGACCCATGTTGTACGAGGTGTATTTGGATGGAGGAAGAAAATGATTTTGAAGGATCTCTAAATAATTTTTGTAATGCATGGGACTTCTACCTACGTGAGAAAGATGACGATGAAACCGAGTGGACGCCATGATCAAGGTATGATGTTATTCATTTTGGGAATCGTTATATATTATCTTATGGTGGTGAAATAAGACTTCAAGAATTAAGATGTTGAGATCGTAATCAATTCGGATGAAAATTAAAGCTATAAGGAAACGATTGAGGTTAAAACATGTTAGGGTTATTTTTGGAGTTTTATAAAAAGGACAACACACAGACCGTGTGACAACCCGTCGCGTCGGACAAAGATGTGGGAATCGAACCCTCAACCAAAGTGCAACTGGTATTTATCGCCTACCACTGGACTACGTGAAGTCCCTGTTAGTTAGACTAATTCTTTTTAGTTAGATGATATTATTAATTAAGATTAAATTGGTTTTGGGTTATCTATGGATATTTATTAACCTATCATGGGGGATATGGGATTAGGTTAATTACTTTTCAATACGAGACATTAAGAGCAATTGATGTTGTTTGGAGATAAATGATACGATTTAACTTGGAAGAATATGTGTCTAAATCCCTAAAATATTTGGGTTTCAATTTTAGTTTGGTTTAATTTGATGAATTTTATGGACAAATTGATTATCTAATGGTCCTCGTTGAACTTTGGGTTTTGTTGGACAAATTTTGGAGATTAGGAATAGATTTTCTTTTTATAAGGGGTTATCCTTTTCTGGATTATCTGATATTGTACTAGCCATATTGGTTTTGGTTTTGGTTAAAGTCTAAAGACATGGGATGTATATATTTCTCTTTTGTTGATTAGGTGATTCTCTAGAAGTTGATTATAGTACTCTTAATGTGAACAAGTCTTCCTAAATACTCGTCTTTTGGAAGAAATATGAGTTTGTGTAAAAGTTGAAAGTCAACATGATAAGTGATTATGTTTCCTTATAAATAAATTACTCAATAACAAGTAACTTAAAACAAAAATGTTGTCTATTTACTTTTCCTACTGGGGAATCGAATACCGTTTAACCCATAACAAGTTTGTGATTTTCTTGTGGTTAACTTTCTCTTAAACATGTTTTCTATCACTCCTCATCAGAACATGACCCTATGTTTTCTCCTCCATGTCCATGTCCTCATACTTGGAATCCTAGTATGGGTTAACTCGGGTGACCTTTGTACTTATCTTTCTTTATTTTAAATTGATTCTTTTACCGACTCTTCTTCTGATGTGGGACTTTCAAGGATGTTACCAAGCCCAATTTGAAAATTGCGAGGATGCAATTCCCAAAAGGGGGGAAGGATGTAACACCCCAGGTAAATAAAGAATATGAAATTTTCATATTTATCCATATTTTTGAATAAAGTATTAATATTACTTTAAAGGGTTGCTATGTTCGATAGCGTACCCGATAAACAACAAAGAGTTTCATTGAAATCTTACGTTGCACTCTAATAATAAAATAATGTTATTATAAATCGTAGTTAACATGTACTCGTTGTATTGGCGGGAATGGATAGAAATAACTAAAATATGATTATATATGTTTTTAAATGTTTTTCGATATATCCAATAAAATATAAAGGCTTAAAATACAGAAAGAATTCAAATTTAGGCGTATATGCCCTAGTTTTCACTAAAGGTTCACTTATCGCCTTTTGATGGAAAACCATCATTAAATATATTTTTTTTCACTCTTATACATTCTATTGGACCAAATAAAACTCTTCTTAAGAATCGGTACATCAAAATTTACTTTGTGTAAATTTTTGGTATCTTTCCGGTAAAGTTCATTTTTTAATGAATAGTGTAAAATTTTGTATTTTAATTCAAAACCTCTTTTTAATCTAATTTATTTATATGATTAGAATATCTTTTGAATTGGTTTTAAAGTGAATCCATAAAATATTTTTACCATTTGATTCAAGGGTGGACTTTGGAATTAAATTCACTTTGAAATTAGACAAAAACAAATATCAATCTTTTGATATATATTGTTTCTTAAAAACACGCTATTTGTTTTGAAAGCGGGAGTTAATTATTAAATTAATTAATTCTACTTATATTATTTGAATTATGTAATACAAACATAATTTTTGAATTCGGAATATCGAATATAGCTTAGAGTGAATTTTTGGTAATTTTCTGAAAAACTCCAATTTTTTATGAATAGTGAAACCACTAAGTGGTAATCAAGAAAACTGATTTTTCAGTTAAATAAAATTTTACCACTAATGTGTATTGAATTTTGAAAATCCGACATACATGGTTTTCATTATTATGTAAAATGTGGATCAATGGGATGAAAATAATTTTTTGGTGAATAGTAACTTTTTTTCATTAATCACGATTAGAGGTAATTAATGTAATTTAAGGTAAAAATGATATTATAAAAATATGAAAACACCATGACACTTGTCCTACCCATATTGGATGAGTCATGGCCGACCAAGACAACCCATGGGTCGATTTAGGGGACCCTATGGAGCCTCTTGGGTGAGATAATGACTTTAATGCCTTTTTTTAAATAAAGGTGAAAATGACACTAACATAAATTGTTTTACTAAAACAATTTTTAGAAGGGGTTATACTAATCATATTTTTGTCTATAAATACTATTTGGAAAGATAACAATATTTCCTACATCAGGATAATTGTTTTATAATTTTTAGACATTAAATAAATTAATTTAATTATGACATCATGATGATGCAACGATGACCTCATTAATGAACAGTTTAAATAAAATGAAATGATAATATAAAATCTAAGACCTACACTTGTCCAAAAACTATTGGATAGGAATATTTCGAAGCCTTGTCATCTTATCTTCTAAATATATCAATTTGGGACCTTAGAAATTTGAAACACTTTTGAAAATAATATAATAGTTTCATGATTTCCAAAAGTGCCCCTCCTCTCCTCTTATAAAAGGCCCCCAACTCTACCTCATTTCACACACTCCTCAAGCCTTTGGCTCGGCCATCCCCTGACCATTTACTCTATCCATATCCCTATCCTCATCTTAGAGGATTCCCTTTGGGCATAATCCTTTCAAAGGAAGCCTTTAGGATCCAATCAAAAGGAGTTACACTTTTAAAGGTAATTCATTCTCTCATGTTCATTTATTTTATTTCACTTCTCCAACCCCCTAAACTTTTTTTATTTACTTATTTTGTAACAACAACAGTATCTTAAATATACAAGGATGTTGTTATAAGATTTATTCGAGCTACACTCCCACACAACTACATAAAATGGTTAAAGAACATACGGTTTCCGTGGATGGTGAAATTCTGCCTCCCGAAACGATGATTGTTCAATACTCATTTAACACCTTCAAAGGTGGCCATTATGATGTCACTATTTTTATATATGATATATAATAGGATTATTATTTCCTTAAGCATCTATATTTTTCATTTATGGCATACCATTATTGTTTCCATTTTGGGTAAACACGATATCTTCATTTTTGGAAGTGCGGACTACCGCCCCCTGAAAGTGATTTGATTCGTTAATACCATATGTGGGATGTTTAAAGGATAAAGTTAATGATATTATATATTTTATTATACTGGAATTATAATATACTCTTATATCATTGTGATTCCATTCCATAAAATACAAAATAGAAATGGAAGTAGCGTTCATGCGTACGTACGGCTTACCGTCTCCATGAACGGTGCATTTCATTTCTTACCTATAAATGTGATGTAATATTATAAATACATGTATATGATGAATATATATGATATATAATTTATCCAAATCATTAATATAATTTTGGATATAAAGAACCTTTGACCAAATTAACTACATGTAAGTGTAAGAAGTCAATTTTTGACTTAAGAACCAAATACCGACAAAATGAACATTATTAACTTAAATTATTACATGATGTTCATAACATAGTATAAAAGGAATAATGAACGTGAAAAAGGTTCTTAAGAAAGTAGATATTAACTCAAGTTTATTATTCAGGAGATTAAAGAACTATCGAGTCAAGTCGGACCCGAGGTAAGGGATCCTACTCCACTCTTTCTTTTTAAGAACACTCTTTTATGTCATTCCTTTTAAAGCTCATATTTCTTGTTATTGGGATGTTATTTTATATTAATATTACTGTAATTTTTATGTTCATGTGATGAGAGACCCTATTCTCTCTCATCAATCCATTTTGGAAGTTTTATGTGGCACCGTTAGGCTGCTGAGTTTTCGTAAAGGATTTTTCATCTCACTTTTATTCCCATGAGATTTATGCTACATTTCCCCAATTTCCTTTGAGTGGTGTATGTACTGACCATTATTTTATTCATTGTGTAATATACTTTCTTTTATGAGTATTTGCATCAATGTTTTATTGTCCTTCTTTCACGACGTGTATGTTTCGAAAGATACCCATGTCGGTAAGGGAACCTTTCACCCTCCTGTTTTTAAAAGACTTCTTTTGTTGGGTCTTTTAAATTACCTATTGTTATGTTGGGATATGTTCTCATATATCCTTATTGATGTAAATTTTATTTCCATGTGATGAGATACCCTTTTTTTATCTCTCATCAACTCATTTTGATGTGACGCCGTTAGGCTGTCAAGGGAACTTCTTAACCCAATTTCGATCTCTTTGGGTTCAACATGTAGTTATTGAATATGCCATCTTTTGAATATGTGTGAATGACCATTGATTATTTTACACTTAATATCCACTTATATTTGGTGTATTCGTTTGTCACACATAATTATTCAATTGATTTATCCTTAAACCAAGGATACCGTCTTTCTATTGGACTTCATCTCAATCTCCTTTCATTGAGGCATATTTTGTTTTATACACAACCTTATTTTATACGGTGTATAAACCCCTTTGAATTTTACGTTTACCCAAAAGGAATCTTTTTTATACGAAAGGTTTACTAAACAAAAAAGGGAATGTTTTTGTCATACGTATGCGGCGACAATGACTTCTCCGCCTCCGTGACTATTATTTGAGTTTCGGCTTCCTCTACAACCCATACCTTCTTTTTAAAACAAAAATAAATACCATGTTTTACTTTTCTTTTATTTTGGTATCGAAAATGGTTTTCAAAATGTTTTTATATCAATGTTTTGTATTTATATCTTGTGATTGAAAGGTGGAAATGTTATGTTTCCATTATGCATGTTTTATGTGATATGATTATATTGAGGTTCTTGGGCATTATTATGAAAACGGGTGGTTCCGTGATAAACTAAGGGCGGGTGAGCCCGATAGAGCTCTCCAATGCATTGGGTAACGCGAAGGAGTGAAACGTTAAGTTTTCTCCGAAGAGATTTAGGGAATATACTGTGATGGGTATTCCAAACGTAACCAAGAGGGTTACTCCCTACGTAAGAATGTTATGAATTCCTCAAGTTGCCTTTATGTCTTATGATTTCTATGATTTGTTCATGATTTTATGAGGTATGTTAATGTGCCTATGTATTATGGGTAAAGTATGATTTCATTCTTATGTATATATGAACTCATGTTTCCTTTCCTTATTTTTATAACCCTTACTATGATTTTTATGCTCATCCAAAGTTTTTGAAATGTTTTTCACAGGTCAAGGGAAAGGTACGTGATGTGATGATAGTGTCAAGGATGTGTCAATAAAGAATCCATGTTTTATTTTAAATATGTTTCCGTTGATTGGAAGAATGAATATTATCTTTTATGTAACCACTTTTTTTAAATGTTGAATGTAATGCAAGTTTCATGATCTAATTCTCTATAACTCTAAACCTGAAAAGATCCTCAATGTGTAATCTTGTAATAACTCAAGATTAAGTAAGATTTAATGCTGGGGACTTATATAATTAATATCTAAAATCCCCCCAGAGTCGGGAAACCCTTAACATAACAAAACATGTGGTTTTTCCTCTGTTCCATGCCCTTCCACGTACCTTCCAGATCTACCCCTGTTACGCGTTTCCTTATAGTTAAAGAAAGATTTGTAACACATATCAATTATGACCACTTCTCAAAGGAGAAGTGTTAAATAACAATTAATTCAATCGTGCGTAACCACCAAACCGCATGGTGGGACCACGATCTGACTTTATAGCCATTCAAAATTCTATATCCCATAACAGGGGGATCTCATCTTTATATCACGCTAGAAATTCTTTCCTCTTCCTCTTGGCTAGTCTCCTTTTCTACTTTGTGTGTTTGGAGTTCCCCTTCCTGAGGAATGTGGTGCACCTATACTGGAGCCTTTATGATCACCCTTGGAGCTCCCAATGTTTCTCTCATGCAAGTCATGCATCCCCAGTTCATGGTGCATGGAGAAGAACATCGATCCTTGATCAAACAGGTAAGGATTTTCCATCGTCTCTCCTTACTGTGTATCATGCGGGGTGGGTACACCACTCTTTAGGTGGGAATGGATAAAGAAAAACCTTAACAAAGATAATAAACAGACTGTTAAAGAATGATGGGGTGCATTTTACAATTCTGTTGTACTCTTTTATAATTTCTATATGTTGTGAACAGTATTGGATAATTCCCACTGAAAATCATGGCCGTTGGTGGTCTTTCCCTACGCACTAATGAACCCTTGTCTTCTGTGATGATTAAATGACTATAACATGGAAATTGGTTAATCACCTATAATCGGTTGGTTATATGGACGCCCAGTGAACATAAATCCTTGTGTGGTCATCCCCGATAACTAACAGAAAGAAGAAACTAATGAATGATGTTCTTGAACCAATATGTTTCTCTACTCTGTTTTGGTAGTAGGTGTGTTGTTCTGTTTGATGCTTATGAGGTGATGGGGATGGGTATGTGATCCTCTGTTGTCACACAGTTGTTAGTTTTGAATCTGAAATTGTATGGGGCTATATCTCGTGGCTTGGTTTGGTTCTAGTACATTGATGTATCTCACAGATCCTTTTGTTGTTGTGACTTTACAAGAGAACCGGGTGTGAATGCTTAAATTGTTTTTTGGGTGTTTCTATTTCTCTGGATTGTGGATATGCATGTTAGTTGCCCAGTAGTGTAGAATTAAATTGAATGGGATCACTTGAACATGAAAACATGAATGGGCTCAATGGGAAATTGCATTATGGGATGAGTGGTGACACGTTCATGGGTCCAGTGTCTCTTGTGAATGAATAGTAACGAGGGTGTTTGTGCTTACGTTGGTTTTGGAACACCTAGGTTATGATGAGTAATTTTTATATATATTATATAATTATATTTCTTATGTTTCTTTTTCGTGCCCCACCCAATTTGAGAACCTAGTGCCGAACACCCCCATTTCATGGGTGAGTGTGTTTTTTCAAACACTCAAATGAGTGGCTGGTTAGTAGTTCAATTTCTTCTTCCATTCCCGAATAGCACAAGACTCATTGGGTATGCTTTGATGGCCTGAGGACCATTATAGTCAAAGATTATTCGGGTAGGGTAGTTTTGGTGGTTCCCCAGGTCTGTACGGGAAGGTTGTTTCCTTACTGTCTTCGGGATGAGGCCCAGGTATTTTTGGGTGTGGCGGTATTTTTTCTGGCCCAGGTTTTTACTGGCTTGGTTACGCGTGGTTTTTGTGGCCTAGGTGTTTGGTGGAGGGATTTATGGTTGAGGTCCAGGTTTGTGTGGGTAGGGTGTGGCAGTTGGACTGCGGTGACAATGGAGGGAGAGGTTCGATGTGTAGGATGTCTTCAATAACCAGTGGGGCTGTTTTGCGGGGTACCCAAACATCGATGTGTTATTACTATTATATTTCATGACTGGAGTTATTTGGGGAGCATGCCTTATTGAGGCTTGGGTGGGTAGTTTTTCTTGCTAGGTGTTTCAGTTATCAATTTTCTCATGGGGAATTACAATGCCTCCCCACTTATGCATGAGAGCTTTTGTTTTTTCCAACTGAGTATACTTGTATGCTCACCTTACTTATATAAAATTGGTTTCAGGTTCCCAGGAGGACTTCAGGGATCGTCCAGGGTTGTACTAGTTCAGACGTTGGGACAGTTGTTGTTGTTGTTTTTCTTTCTTTTGGCACTTCTTTTTGGGGTTTTCTTTTACTTTTTTATCATTTACATTTGGAACATTCATATGTGTATGGTTTTTTATGGATTTACCTATACTTCCACTTTTGGTGTTTTTGGGATTTACTATCTTATCTCCTGATCCTATTAAATAAAAGGGTAATTCCTTCCATCTTGTGTGTGATTCTATACCCTTGGTACTAGTCGCTAGTTCGGGACCTATTGAAGGCGGGACTCAGGGGTCATTATCTCTCATTCAACTTGAAGAAGGAAGGATCTAGAAACCTTTTGTCCGTTCTCCCATCTTGGTGAAGGTGGGTCATGACACAAGTGAACATAAAAAATATTTTCAGTGAATGATTCAAACACTAGTAAAATGGAATACCATTATTCAATATCATGGTTCTCAAATTATAGTTCCATATTAATGAACTTGATTTTATTTTTCAAAATTAAGTGTATTAAAAAAATTTCTACTTTATTTATATGGTCATTCATGTTTATGGATAACTATATGAGAATATCACACTCTACACTTGAGTATAAATCTCAATAAATGTTCTTCCCATTATAATATCATGCATGTTCCACTATAGTCAAAATGAATTCGTTCATATCCACCCATTCTGTCAAGAATTTTTTCATATTATGAGGGGTTATCTAGGTAGTTCTATGGAATATGGTATTTTATTTACACTGATAAATTATTTAGGTACATTTAGAAGGATCATCTCAATATTTAATCACAATCCATTATTTTTAGTTTCCTTAATTAATTAATTCCTCTATTCCCACTCACTTCCTCTAATTAATATTCACATCTTCGGGTTTCTGATTGGATACCTCCCTCCTATAAATTTTTACTAAATATAAAAAATTTCGATTCTATGTTTCATGTATAAGGCATTGATTTTTTTAACATTATCATACTCTTGAAGTCGTAAATGATTTTCTTCCATCGGTAGGTTTGATTATTTAATTCCCTTAAATATTAATAATTTCTCATAAATTTAGATTTTTTATAGTGCCTTTATCTTGAAATATTCGGTGTTAATTTTTAAATAAATTCTCCAAAATATTGTAATAGATATTGCAATTTTTTTATTAGATTTCATCTATGATTAATCTATAGTTTTCTACTAAACTATTATTTAACATTTCGAGGTAGACAAGCATCAATGAATTTATTATAAACTATATATTTTTTCCATTTTCTCCTTATGTAATATATTTTTATTTTCATTTAGATTTGGATCTAGATATTCAGTTATATAATTCAATGGGAAATATTAGTTTCTAATTGGAAAGGGTGGGAATTTTTAATTTAAAATTTAATAAACATCCATTCCCATCCTTGAATGATTTATTTAAAATACTTAAATAATTCCCAACATGATTTTTCTAAAAAAATAATAATAATAATTATTTAGTAAAACATTTATTCAACTCATGTAGATCTTTCAGAATAAAATATTCCATTTCACTTTCTAAATTCCCCCATAATTTATTTCAACATTAATGCTAAATCTGCTTAAAAATCAATATATATAGGGATTTTAAGATTATAAGTTTTTCCCCATTAATTTCATTCATTTATGCTAATAGATAACTGTTTTTATGTAGTGTTAGTCTAAAAATAGAATTCATTATAGAAGTTTTTTATAATAAAAATAATATATCAATCTTTTATTGAACTAATTCCATAAATTCTCCAATGTCTTGACAAGATTACTCAATGATATCATCTTATTCAAAAATATCATGGTTTTATTCTTTAAAAATTTCATTCATAGTAATTTTTTGTATTTTTCGGATTATATCTGGGAATTGATTAAAATATAAGGTAATATATCATTGTATAATATACAAAAATTAGTTCTTCTTCCCTGAATTGACCTCACATGGAATTTCAGGAAGAGTTCATTGTAGTATTCATATATGGATAATTGATATGTCAACTCTTCTTTATAAAATTAAAATGAATTCAAAAGTTCTAGGGGATTTATATTTAATCATAATAGGTTTTAAAAATATACTAAATTTGAAACTGTAACACATAACGAAATTTATAAACAATGAAAAAAATTAAAGATATAAAATTTTAACACATCTAAAATTTAATATTTCCCTTCAACAGCATATACATAAAACAGTATACTTAATAACATCCCAAAAGGGTCACTGATGAAAAATAAATGAGTATATCATTTACCAATAAATAATAAGTGATATAAAATTACATTAAATATGATGATAACATTGCAACTAGGAACCAACCATCTTCCCATAACATTCTTCATCTTCATGGTTTTGACACTAACCCTATAATGGGTTGTGTAAACATATAATTATTTATCTTACGTAAAATAACTAATTTATGGTAACCCTATGGTTTTATCTATTGATATGTTCTAAGAAATAATTTATCACTTAAGAAAAAGGGGTCTTATGAAATAGTTTAGTTTTAAAGAAATGTGGAAATACTATGAAAATTAGATTAAAAGAAAGATAATGAATAAATTCAATTGTTACATATTATATTTTAAATAATAAATTAATTTTTATTATTTAATGATGATTCATTTCTCTTATTATTATTTTATTAATGAAGGATTCCTAATTTAATTCCTTATTGAATATTTATATAATTTTAATGTGGAGACTAATTTAACAGTGATTGCTTCTTGATCATCCCACTTAATGTGTGCGTGAAATGTTATAAAATAACTCTTAAACTTATAAAAAAATAACCAATTGGGTTTATGTGTTCTTGGTAATTCTATAATTAATCAAATATTCCCACATATGTGGAAACAATTACTAGACACTAGCCATGAAATTTTGAATGTTCCTTTGAGAATTTTTTCACAATGTTGTGGGAGATTATTAATTATCAACCAATCAGGTAAATAATGATCTTTTTCAAATCCAATTTTTTTTATAAAAATTATAAAAAAATTGAAAAATGAAATCAATCAATATAATAGAGTTTCATTAATTAATAGTACGACTCAATAATTACAATAAATATCATTCCCTTCGCTAGTACCTCATAATTTACCCCTCCAAATGAATTGATAAAAATACGAATAAACAATATAAAAACTATATAAAATAAATAAAGTTGTCAAATGAAAATAGAATAATTTGTAGATTTTATATCCAGTTGCAAAAGAGGAAATATGTAGTATAATTTTTTCCCCTCTTTGGGATTTTCATCCATTTTTATATACTTGGTTTCCCTTACCTATGGTTTTGGTATTAACCCAGTGATCCTTTTCATTTTGAAACATGAATATTTTCCCCTTTCATAAAAATCTCCAAATATCAATGTATTCGACATATTTCATTTATAATTTCATTATTATGGCTAAAAATATCATTCATATAATATTTCTTTTTTAATTTATGTGTTCCACAAGTATGAAAATTGTTTTATTACAAATATACTAATTTGGATCTCAAAATATTCAGGTTGGAGTGTGGGTGATCTTTAATAGATTCAATATAGAATACCCTATTTCGTAGTTCATAAACTCTATGAAGGCTTAAACTAACACAACATAGAAGAAAATATAGATCACGAGAACTCCTCATCTACCATATACATAAATTTATCTCTTATATCCATTCTACATATATATCTTATACTCTAAATTTCCACATACGCCAATTTTTTTTAAAATTCATGAACTCTTCTAAGGTACACTACGTTGACACCCAATATGTAGTAACCCTATATTGAAACACTATTTGGGAAACCTCAAATACATTTTGAATTTATTTATGGATTACAACCAATCTAAATTAGGTAGGAACAATTAAAAAATTTTAAATGTATTTTTTAGTGTAAAATTATACATGGTTTAATATAATATTTAATTTAAATCTAGGTTGGTGACGTTGAGTTCCTAGAAATTCCCATTATTCCTCATTTTTTCAATATTATCCGAAACTGAATTAAATCACTTCAAACAATATTAAAAATCATAACTTATCATTAATGCAATACAAAAGATGTAATAAAATTCTATCCATTAATTTAATTTCATATAAAAATTATAAAAAATTATTTCAATAATTTTTCTAACTAAAAAATATTTTCAAAACATATTTAAATCAAAATTTATTTTAAAATCATTAGAAAACATAATGAATTTAAAAAGAAAATTTAATGAATATAAATTACTAAAAAATATTAAATTCTTTCTTTACCTTTGTTAATTCCCCAAAAAATAATCCTTAGACCCTCATGCATGTAAACATTAAAAATATTACTAATGAAAATAATAAAACACTAGAAAATGATTGGTACATTTTTAAACATCACAGTTATAAAATTATCATTACACCTCAATGACAATTAAATCATTTTAATTATTAATTATAATAAATTAATTTACACTTCCACTATCATCCCAGGAAAATCAATACCAACCATTCCATGATTGTTTTTCACAATAATAATTTTTAATTTCTATACGATATCACCTCATTCTAGGCTAATACAAAATTCACTACAGGCTTGATGTATTTATTTCCCTTTGCCAAATGATTTAGGTATTTATGATTATGATTAGGGATATTCAATATTTCAATAAGGCATAAGGTTTTTGGATTATATTTTGAAAATTTAAAGGTTGGTTTAAAATGATTAGATCTATATTGATGTATAATTAGTGATTTTTAGTTTCCATGGATAATTGATTATACCATTGTGTTCTTATGACTCTGAAATAGCTACTCTCCTTCATGTTTTTGATTTTTATTGTCAAACAATTATAAATCTAATAGAAGTAGACATTCACCTTATCTATTAGTTCATCAAATAATGATTAATTTGTTTTTATTTTGTTCAGATTAAAATATCATAGTGGGACTTTTCATTTCCTCTAGTAGCTATGATATTTATATTCACCTAGATTAGGAAGTATTTTACTTCAATTATTAGGTGTTCCAGAGATATTAGTCATGGTTATTTATTTCTTCATTTCAAATATCTGCTAATAATAATTATAACATAATTATTAAATATTATATTGTATTTTAGATAATATAAAACTATTATTACCCTATAAACACTTTTTCCACATTATACATAGTTAAGAATCATGGAATTTAGGTATAAATTATATTTCCCCCCCATCCTTTTATTAAATTTGATTTTTATTTATATATAGTTTTATTATTATGTTTCCATTATTATTTTTTAAATTTTAGTTTTCATAGGAAATGATGTCTTCATTTTTAATTCATATTGTGGTAGACTACCATTCCGAACCTTGGATGACATCTAAAAAATATTTTCATCCATCCAAGTATCATTTTTCTAACAAAATACTATCACAAAACTCATAAAAATTCTATTATTTGGATAAAGGAGATATTTCAGAAAAACGTCTTCTTGTTCACATTCGCACCCGCACCCCACCACACTATAAAAACAAACACACACACTCAATGTCAACCAAGATCGTGGATAATATTATAGATCAATGCAGAGAGACATGTTTTTATTTTAATGTGTATTCATAAAAAAATATTCATGTATACATGGGGTTATAGCCATTGCAGTTAATGGCGAAAAAACTTGGACACCAACAACTTAGAGAAGATGTTTATTTTAATACGCTGATTAAGGATATACGGAATCAAAAATCATATGTTTTACCTATTTAGTAGTATTGGGAGACTAAATAAATATATGATTTCTATTTTATATTATACAGAAATAATCATATATAGAAAATTATTATTCCATCCATGTAGATCATTAAAAATTTCGTCGTTCATAACCTTGTGAATGGAAAACATAATACATGGTGGGATAAAATTTATATTTATAAAAATATTAAAAAGGAAGCTACCATGAGTAAGTATGACATTAACAAGATGGTAGGGTGGATAATCAACACATATGCCATTTAATCAAAAAATTGATCTCCAAAATGTATCCATGGGACATATCATCATAACATTCGCAGAGATAATAATAAATGAAATATAAATGAATTAAATACATAATTTTATATATTAATAAATTTTATACAATTTCATCTTCCATGAAATCACAAATATTTTATCCAAGGCCATATAAAATACAATTTCAAGGTATAGGATGTAATTCACTTATTAACCATCTTATTGGCCCACATCTTTTCCATTATGAGACCTATGAATACATCCATGGGATATATATAATTGAGCCCCACGTATCACTTACATATGTTAAATTTATTCCTCACATATTGAATCAAGAAAATAATATAAAATCAATATTCTCTATTAACAAATAAATATATGTAGAAAAAAAATACAAAACATCAATATTTACCAATAACTGAATTAATATTATTAATAACATTCATTAAAAACAATTTTTATCGAAATTGTATAATGATAAGGACCATTTAATAGATAAATTATAACCATGATACTACATAATATGGATATAATGTCAAAATTATAATTGATAATGAAAGCGAAAACAATCATACGAAAGTGAATGAACTCAAAATAGGTATAATCTATATATAAAGAAATGATGACAAAACTATAAATTCATCATAAAATAAGGTATAAAATAAATGAAAGATATTTGGGAATAATGGAGAAAAATAGATGTTATTATTTTAAAAAAAAATTACTTAATATCCTTTTTAACAGGGTAGTGAAAATGATGATATTAATTATTTCCCAAACACATTAAATAATTTTATAAAATAAATATATTTTATTTTAATATTAATGCTAAAAATTCTTCAAATACTTTGAATGAAATTTATCAAAAAATTAACATTTATATAACGATAAATAGAGAATAATGGTCTTTGAAGTTGTTAAATAAAATATCATCATACGTGTTAATATTAAAATTCCCTTCAAACTCTTGTAAAAATTAAAAAATCACTTGAATATAAAATATAAAAAATTAATCCTTTGAAAAAATTGAAAGGAAATTTAGTGATAGTAGATATATTTATTTATAAATCATTTAGAATTTTCTAATCACATAAGATAGCCAATATTAAAAATATTAAAATGGATAAAAACCTAAAGATGAAATAATCATGGCATTTATTACAAAACATTATTTTATTCATTGCATATTAAAGATAAGAATTTTTTTACTAAACACATTGAAACTCATAAAATAATTGTATAATAATATATTATTTGATGTTCAAGAAGAAAAACTGAATATAATTCATTCATCATAAATTTATGTATGGGTAATCTTAAATAACAGTTAAATTATTAAATAACCATTATCAATTTTAAAATTTTAGAATTAAAACCCTATAAAATAGAAAACACGAATTAGAACATAATATACGATGATTTCATATTAATTCATGATATAATAATTCAACAATTCGACAAATAAAAAAAATTAGGTTCATAATTTAAAATATGACTCAATGTATTGGAATTGCGATGAAATCCCATTACCTTAAATTCATGAAAGTTTTTATATTTTAGATCCTCCCAAATAATAAATTTAACTTCACTAAATTATTTATAAAATACCTCAAACATATATTTGTAACTTTTTATGGTCATTTTCTATGAATATTATTTATATCTATTGTATATTTCATGCATATGTCAACCACTTATGGTTGTATGATCAATTTCATTGAAATTACTTTAGTATATTGACCATAGATAAAGGTATTTGGAAATGTTTTCAACATAACTAGAATTTTAATAATATATTTAATATGATATTATTTAGTTTATAAAATTTTGAAATCATATATTCATGGAAGTAACTTAAATGTGAAATATATTATTCTTAGAGATGGTAGTGCACACGTACGCATGATAACATTTTCATTTTATGAATGTTTGGAAGTAATGTAAAAATTATAATGAAAAATATTTATATAATATTACTTATATCATAAATATACATATACATATATAGATTAAACGTATTTTTAGGATTAGGCATTTAAATCAGAAACAAAAAATAAATCTCATCACATCATAGTTTTGGATGTTCTCACATAGACATAGGTGGAATTATCATTTTACAATGGATTTTAAGGTAAGAAGGTGGATTATATATAATATTAAAGTAATAATATTTATTTAAAAAAATATTATATATATCCAGTAATTATATCTTTATAACTATAAAATTTTCCTTGTGATGAAAATTGGTACACATCGCTTTGTGGAAACAATAGTTCATATGTATGCATGATTGAGGTTTTCTTTCTCCATATGATGTAAAGTAGATAGAAAATGGATGTTCCATAGACATAAATACTTATAATTATGATATATATAATTAAATAATTATTATAATATTGTTATTGAATGTCTTTAGTATGTTTTAAAAGAAAGGAACTTGAAATGTCTCGGTAAAAAACATATACATCTTCTTTTTGGAATCTAAATTGGATTATATTTTAGGCCATATAAAATTGATATATTAGTGATACTATGACCTAAGGGTCATGGGAACAGATGTTTTAAATGTATTCTTCTAGGTTCTTGATTCTTGTAGTTGCTCAAGAAGACTGGAGAATATAGTATTGGAGGTGTTCTTTTTTAAATTTAATGGTTGGAGAACTTGTATATATATAAATATTAAGACATAATATAGTCACTATCATATGAATTTGGATGTAAATTTGATAAATATACAATATTTTATGATAAATTTTGAAACTATTTTCAATAAGTGGAAATTATTATAGTCTTTTATATTATTTTAACTCTTATCTTATTAGTCTTAACACTCATTAATTCTTTTTCCCTTACCCTAGTGATATGTTTTTACAATTATTATTAATGATTACTATAAAAAAATTATTTTTAACATATTAATTAATAATAAATATTTCGATTCAAAATATTAAATCTATCTTACCATATTCCGTTCCTATAATTTTATTAAATAATGTTCAATATATGTTTACAAAATGCTATGGAAAACCTTTTTTTTAAATGTCTCTTTTAAGAATAAAAATGATTTTGTAGATAAATCTATTATATAATTTTAATTAAAAATGAATTTATTTTAAAATATTAAATAAAATAATACTTATTTGAATTTAGATCCAAATCATAAATATAATTTTCATAATGAATACTTTATTAAAATATAATAATCAAAATTTGACTTTTTTTAAATAAGAGCTTATATTATATTTATAAAATATTAATCATAAATTTTTATGTGAAAAATAATATTTTTATATAAATTAAAATAATTATTAAATATATATTTTGTACAAAAAAGTTCTCAAAAATATTTAACTTATTAATATATATTTGTATTGTCCTTAAAGTGATATTATTTGTAAAATTAGTATTTTTTCCCAATTCACCAGAGAATCATTTATTTCTAAAAAATATTTATAATTAAACGTATTATAATTTTCATATAATGAAACAAAAAATAATTATTTATAATATATATTTTTAAAATTTTTCCAAAAATCTAAAGTCTATAAGAAAACAAGTAAAAACATATAGAAAATTGTTTTTTTAAAAGAATTAAAATATAACATTATCAATTTCATTCTAGCAACAAACTCAATATTTTTGTAATTATTTTATTGAATAAATAAACCATAAATTTAATTAATATTTATAACAAATCATTATTATTATAATTTATAAATATAAATATACATTATATAATTAAAAATATTTATCTGAAAAATATTTCTGTTTACCCTGAACTGAGTTTATCTTCATTTATATAAAATTTATAATCAATGGAAGAATAATTTTTATTTTTTTAATTAAATATAAATAAAATTATATATATTTAATATAAAAAATAAGATAAGTTTAGATTTTAAATGAAACATATATATAAACGTGAGTTTTATAGAAAAATCACCCATTTAAATGATTAGTATTCCTAAATCTGTTTGATTTAATTATTAAAATTTATAAATGAATTATTATTTTCAATATATTAATAAATATATTATGAAAACATTTTCATTTATATTTCATAAATTTATTACTCTAATTTAAACCATTTACTCTATAAATAAATCTTATTAACTTCCTATATAAATATTAATATTTTGGTTTATATTGTTGTTTGTTTATCCTCGGTGTAGTGTATATCACCCTCTATTATAAATAATATTAATAATCCAAAACATATTATATTATATTCTACCATCAATACAAAAATATTTTCATCTGATTTTATTTCAAAAAAATATATTTTTAATGAATTTAAATTTCAATGCTGTGACTATTAAAAATATTATTTTAATAAAATATCTCATAATCAATATCGATTTATTTTCAATTCATAAACTTATGAATGTGTTTCGTGAATATTAACTTTCTAGTAGTGTGATATTATGAACACAAAAATTGATGGAAATATCATCCATTCCATGAAAAATTATATGAAAAATGCATACCTGTTTTTATTCCATTGTTTTGTTTAAAATATTTTTTTACCTATGATATACAAACCCTGCAAAATATAGCCTAAAACCATTTCTTACATTATAAAATTGGCACTTGATAAGAGTAATTTCATCCTCAAATAAATAATAATTTTTTGTTTCTGAATACTAATAAATATAAATGATTCCCATTATCATTTAATAATATAAAATACATAGCAAAAAAACATTATTGAATCCATGATAATATTTATATTCTCCTTCTTCATATTATCGTGAAATTGAAAAAAATATATGGGTAATAATAGACTCAAATTAAGGGTTATTTACATCATATTCAATCATGTGTAGATAAATAATTTTTAATATGGAAAGGGAAGTAACTGAAAATACATTCCATTTAATCAATAACATGAGAAAAAAATTTATCCAAGGATAATATCAGTACAGTAATCTCAATGGTATTGAGTAAATAATATGTATTTATCAATAGTTCCCTAGTCAATTAAATCATTATATATTGATGTGGAATAATTTTTAAGAAATTAAAATATCCATGATTCATGAAATATAGATATTTAAGATAAATGTAATGTCCAATAAAAATGATCACATACTGTGAATGTTTAATGGATCTTAACTTTTCAACATAAAATTAATGGGTAATAAGAAAAATAACTCATTGTGTTCAATAATGAATAGAAATACTCTCATGACCCACCTTCCATAAAATGAGGGAAGGGGTAGCAAATTTTCATACCCTTCCTTCCTCGAGTTGAATAAGAGATAATGACCATTGAGTCCCGCCATCAGTAGGCCCTAGAGTGGCAACTATCTCAAAGGGTATATAATCACGCCTAAAATAGAAGTAATTACCTTTTTTATTTAGTATGATTGAGAGATAAGATAGTAAATGTCACATAAATAGATTATATTAAATGTATTTTTATTTCAATTTCCATTATTTTTTGGGGGTTTCCCATTCTTTTATGGAAAAATGTGTGAGTTTTCATGAATTGGGCCAAACCGTGAGCCCAATTCCAGAATTTAAAATAATTTTTTTTCTTTAATATCTTCTTCATTTTCTAACATTTTTCATCCATTTCAATTCCTACTTGGCCTCCCCTGACATATTAACACCATCATGTAAACTTGGATCCTTTATAAATCCATAACCAATGTTTATTTGGGCTTTTATTTAAAAGAATGGGCCTACCCAAAATCCCATTTTTAGTTTTAAAAATCAATTTGGTTTATTTAATAAATTATTCAATGTTAACTATTTTTCAGTGATTCCAAGTGACACCCAATACCACTGAACCCAGCCGCGCGCCCCACCTCTTTCCCCCCTCTTTGGAGCTCGTTTCCATCGTGATTTAGTGCATACCTTCATAGGGTTTCTCAAATCGTCATATTTTGAAGAGGTACGTTTTTACCTTCATAACTCTTTCAATTATTACTATCATTACTTCATTAAAGTTCCTAATTAGACCCATCTTTATCCGCTTGTAAACTATAATCCATGGAAGCCCACCATGTTTCTCAAAATCTTTTTGTAACCCCATTTTATGGGGTACTTGGTGGAGGAACTTCAAATAATCTCAAATATGTGCCCCTCCTCCTTAGTCCCTCCCATTTACATGAAGCTTCATTCAATTTCCATGAATTTACAAATGACTAGAGGTTAGGGTTTATAACATAGGGTTTATACTTTGGTTTTATTTGTCCATTATTGTGGTTTTAGGTTTGATATAAGTTTCTATTGGTGTGATGGTGGTGCGACTTGATTTTCACATGGTGATTCAAGGGTTTAATTTGATTTGGTAGGTGATTCAAATGTTGATGAAATAATTTTGTATTATCATGTTGTATTTATCATATTTTGAGTTTTATATAATGTTATTATTACTACAAAAAAATTTTCTAATGATGTTTCTATTACAATTGAATTTTAAATTACAATTTGCTGTGAAATTGGGGGGTTTTCCAAAGAAATGTTTTATTGATTTATTTGAGGATGCCCTATAAATATATAGTTGTTTTTATTTATCTTTAATAAGGATGAAAATACAGTTTATAATGTTTATCCCCTTTGGTTTTTTCTGCCAAAATGGGTTTTAATTGTGGTTTTAAAGAAAGTGAGGTTTTTGTTCCACTTTTGTGTGAAAATGAAGGTTTTAATGAGTTATCATCTCTTGTTTATCATGGGGATGCCATAAAATTGATTTTTTGTTTTTATTGAAATATATTTGGCTGCCTATATAGTTTTGGTAACCTATATGTGTGGAAATAGTGTACAAGTGGGGTTCTTAAGGGGTTTTGTGTGGAAAACAACACGGGATTTTGAAAGATTGTTTTATTAAAAATCAAAGCATTTGTTGTCTGTATTAAGTTGTATAGAATGTGATATATACTGTATATGGTTTACGTGACCAGTAATGGTGTTTTACATTAAAATGGATATGTGTTAAATGCTGAAATATTTTTAGCACAAAGGGGGAAACTAGAGTACCAAGGTGGGGCAGATTTGTACAAGTAAGGCTAGTGGACCAGATGATTTTCGTCCATGTTTCACTGAGAATATTGATAAAGACAACACTAACTAGAATATATGGTTGATGATTATGGACCACTACGTTATGGGTATGTTCCCTACTAATGGCTCGTTCACTAGAATGAATTTTACTATGGTTACTTTACACTACGGTATGAGGTACATGGGGCCCGAGACTATCTAGTGCCTAGGGGTGTTCCCGATTTTGTCGCTCATTGTATTATTGATAGTTTAATTGTATTGAGGGTGTTTGTGGATGTAATTTATAGTAGAGAACTTCTATATTTAAATTTTTTAACATTCCAAAAAATTTATTTTTAAAACTATTTTCAATTGAAAGTTTCATTTCTTGAAAGTTATCAGTGCTTTTCATTGCGTATTAAAACTGCTTGCTTTTCACAATGTATTGAATGATCCTTGGAATCATTGGGTGGTATCCCAATGGTCATTGTATCACACCCTACATACACCCTTTGGTGTAAGTATACTTGGTTTTTTTTGTTTTTGCAGGTTGGGTACAGTTTTTAGTCCCAGGGGTTCGGGATTCTCACAGGTCCTTGGTGGTTTAGTCTTGTGGTGATTGCTTGAGGGTGGTGCCCCTTTCAAATGAGGTTTCCTAGGATATTTCATTTTGGGTTTTACCTTTTTTATAGTCTTTTTGTGTTGTTTTAAAATATGTAATTCAGTTCTGATTATTTTTAAAATATTTTTCGGTCTGAAAAATCCAGATTTGTTTTATTAAATCCTCTTGTTGTTCTAATTTTATAAACTCATGTAAATAGTTCCAAATTCTCATTTCATGATACCCAGACACTTACGCCGGCCCGTGGGGATAATTAATGCCCTTCATGCCTTGTCACGAGCTGGGTTTGGTGCCATTTTTGGTTGGAACCATATTTGGTTTGTTACAAAATGGTATCAGGGGAGGTTCACTCTCTTTGGGTCATGTTTTTTTGGCGAACAGTCAGCATAGTATGGATTTAAGATTTTCATAACCTAGAATTTTAGTTATGAGTAGTGTGGATGATCAGCACACCTCAGGATGGGATTCAAGTCTACAGGGGATGTCTGTACCTTTCGTAGTCCTTTGGTTTTCTTGGTTTAATGATGATTCGGGGAAATGAAAAGAGAGGTGGGTTAATGGGCTCAGTAAGCTCACAGGGTCTGTCTAGCCATGTGGATCCAGGGATATTCCCTAGAACACTCTCTTTGATTGTGAAGTGATTGGAATATGGCCACCAACCATATGTCCCTTTCACCCACTGAAACTAGTTTCCTCTCACATTGTCTTTTGTTCTATAGTTTTGAAATCGTGGAACTTTGGTTTTAAAGTGAATTGGTTTTAAGAAGTGTACTGTTTTTGTGAAATGATTTTCAAATAAAGATGGAATGGTTTGATTTATGAAATGGTGGAACTAAATATTCAGAATTATTTTGAAATCTAAAATTTTGTGCTTACACCTCTTTTGAAAGAAGAAACTATACTGAAGTTGGTTTTGAAAAATTATTTTTAATAGAGTTTTCTAAACTATTGAAAGGTGTTTTAATGGGATGAGATGTTTTGAAATTGATGTAAATAACTTGAAAGTGAGTTTTCATTGGAATTATTGTGCCTTTATGAAATGTTTTTTAATGCGGTAATTTGGGTTCGATCTCCTGGTTAGCGGTTTTGGGAAAAAGAATGTGTTGGTTGACCATTTTGGTTTTGAAAAGTGGAAAGTATATTTGTTTTTACCTTTGGTATTTCTGTGAGAAACAAAATGCATGGGGTTATATGGGATGATGGATGGTTGATGGAATGACTGGATGAGTGACGAGATATATATGAGGAGGGTGCCCGGTGTGGAACAAAATCATGCATGTGTGAGGCCCATGGGGCACCATTGGTTGATACGCTTACCTCTAAACCGTTTGTTTTCAACGAAATGGTTTAAAAGAAAAACATGATGTCTTGATGAATAGTTTCGGATGGTTTTTAATATGGGTTTTTAAAATTTTTGATGTTTTGAGATGTTTGAGTCCAAGAACCCCACCGGTTTGAACTGTGTTTTGGATTTGTGTTTGGTTAGTAAGTTGTGTTGTAGGGAGGGTTAGTGGTCTCTTCTAAAAAATGTTTTGTATGCCTTTACGGTGGTTACATTAATTTTTTTGGATATGGTTTGTGGTATATCTTACCAATAGACCATCTTGGATGAGTCATTGGGTTCAATCGTTGGACAAGGTAAGCCCCATTAAAGGGTATTGCACAACTGAAGTGAAACCCGTATTGTTTCGCCATTTGAAGAACCTCTAGTTTATCAATAAAAGGAATCTTTTTCTTGAGATTTTTTGATTGATTCTAAACCCTTTCCTTTCTTGGTTTTGTGTATCCTCTTGTAGCGGGAGAGTGATCATGGAAGGTTTAAAGAGACCTTGGCTTCTTATGTTTCATGATTTTCCGAAGGCGGAAGTGGTTTGGGATTTTTAACCAAGATGAGTTTTTGGATGGTGTCTATGAGGTCCTCTCAGTCCTCTGTAGTGTCTTCGAAGAAATAGTTCACGTTAAACTAATTGTGTGAGAAATGTGGTCACAAGAGGATATCATGGACACTTTATAGAATTGTGTGTTCTTTGGGGATTTTGTATAAGGCCCATCTCCATGCATTGTTTATATCAGTCGCAATGGTGATGTTTGATGACACCTTGTGATATCGTGTGCTCGATTGACTATAAAGGTGAAATTCATGCAATCCTATGAGAGTATCTGTTATGTTGGGAGAATTTCATCCTTATAAAAACATCAAAACCTTCCATTTTAGAGGATGGTGAGTATAAGTGTTCATTACTTCTATTGTTTCTCACTCGAACAAACAAGTTGGGATGTTTGTGCATATTCTAAGCCCTTGTTTCAGTGAAATATCGGGTTAGGGTAACGTGACTTTGGAATGTGTTATGTCTTGTAAAACTTTTCGGGGATTGCAGTGTAGTTTTTGGTGACACCGAAAGAATAATTCTTGTTCATGGGGTTTCCAAAGCCTAATTGTGAGGTTGAAGATGCTTCAATCACTTGAGCTCTAGCCATAGGTATTGGAGAGAAGCTGGCTCTTAGTCCGGGGAAATCCATGGGTTGTGTAAACCCTTTTACAAAGTACTATCCTTAGTATAAAAGATAGGATGATTTTAAACCTCTAGTGTAATCATATTTCTTCTATTGTTCCTATTCGTTGGAAATAGGTGGATGGTCTTTTTCCATGTCATTACACAATGTTATTCCCTACCCCTTTCGTTTCCATTGAATCTTTAGAGAATGGTTGGAAAATTGGATAGACATGTTGAGTACATGGTTTTCACTTGGTTAGTGGTAACTGTACCCAAAAAAACCATATAGATATAATGATCCACACAGTTATCGAACAGTTTCCCATTCTGTACAGACTAACCGTGTAGTCGTCCCAACTCCTTCATTTTGGGGTCTTTTCATGTCGGCCCACGTCGGTTGGTTAAGATGGATGGTTCTTGTGGTGGGGAGACCCACCATGGGTATCATGCATATTTTGTTGACAGTTTCTAATGGATGTATACCCCTTATACTAGGGAGTCAGTTCGGGCCTCCCCTGTTAGTGTCCTCATTCTGTCTCGGGAAAACATTTTAGTTGTCTCTTATGGTGGGGAGCCCATTTGTGTCTCTTCATATGTGTATCTCATATTTTTACTTGGTCTCATTTTGGAAGTAGGTATTATCATTCGAAGATATCTAACTACCTACATCTTCCTTGGGTAAACATTGAGAATGGAGAGTGCCCAATGGTTTAGTTATAGTTGGGTAAGTGTAACCTTGTTTGATGTTGTTTTTTGTTTGGGTAAATTGATTGAATATTGTTCAGATTCTGTTTGAGGAGTTTTAATTTGGGATAAAGCATAAATGTGATTCATTGTTTCCAGAAATTGGTTTATGTTTGGGTTTTGAGAGTATTCCTTCCTTTGTTGATCACTGGAGGTGTTTTGGCATTTGGGGGAGAAACCTGGCAAGGGAGTACCTCTTGGTTCCATAGTAGGGTTTGGTTGTTGCTTTGACATTGATGCGACTTTCTGGGGTGGAATGTTTTCATGGTGGGAGTAATTTTCATATACATAGGTAATTTTAAATGTATTTTTATTTAATTACCATTATTTCTTTGTTTAGGGGTTTCCCAATCTATTATGGAGGAATGGGTGAGTTTTTATGAATTGGGCCAAACCGTGAGCCCAATTCCAAATTTGAAAATAAATTTTGTTTCTTTTATATATTCTTCATTTTTCAACACTTTTTATCCATTTAAATTTATAATTGGCCTCCCCAAACCTACTAACAACATAATGTAAATTTGGATCATTTAGAAAACCATAACTAGGGTGTATTTGGGTTTTTATTTATGGTAATTGGCCTCCCTAGAAGCCCATTTCCAGTTTTAAAAATCAAAATTGTTTATTTAATAAATTACTCAATGTTAACTATTTTTCGATGATTCTAAGTTTCACCCAATCCCACTAAACCCATCCCCGCGTCCCTCCTCTTTATCCCTTATTTAGATCCCGTTTCCATTGAGATTTGGTGTATAACTTAATAGGGTCTCTCAAATCGTCTGAATTTGAAGAGGTAAGTTATTCCCCTCATAACTCTTGCAATTATTTCTATCTTTCCACCATTATTATTCCTAATTTGACCCTTACTCATCCCCTTAGAACCAAAAATCCATGTATTCCCTCCATGTTTCTCAATATTTGTTTGTAACCCCATTTTGACGGGGTATTTGGTGGAGCAACATCAATGAATCTCAAGTAAATATCTCTCCTACCTAGTTTCTCCCCTTTCCATGAAGTTTCTTTCAATTTACTTGACGTTCCAAATGACCATGGGTTAGGGTTTCGAATATAAGGTTTAACCATTGGTTTTATTGATCAACTATTGTGGTTTTAGGTTTGATATAAGTCTCTCTTGGTGTGACGGTGGTGCGACTTGATTTTTGCACTGTGATTCAAGGGTTTCATTTGATTTGGTAAGTGATTACAATGTTGATGAAATATTTGGGAATTAGAATGCTTTATTTATCATATTTGACAGTTTATATCATTTTATTATTGCTGGAAAAATTATTTCTAAGGATGTTTCTATTGCAATAAAATTTTAAATGACAATTTGGTGTGAAATTAGGGGTTTTATAAAGAAAAGTTTTATTGGTTTATTTGGGGATTCCCTATAAATACGTAGATTTTTTAATGACCTGTAATAAGGCTGAAAATACTGTTTATAAGGTTTATCCACTTTGGTTATTGCTGCAAAAATTGGTTTTAATTGTGTTTTTCAAGAAAGTGAAGTTTTGGTTCCACTTTTGTGTGAAAATGAAGGTTTTACAAAGTAATCACTTCTTGTTTAACATGGGGATGCCCTAAAATTTATTTTTTTGTTTTAATTGAAATGTATTAGGAAAAATTTAATGTTTTGGTAACATAAAATTGTGAACATAGTGTACAAGTTGGGTTCTTAAGGGGTTTTGTGTGCATAACAACACAGGATTTTGAGAAATTGTTTTATTAAAAATAAAAGTGTTTTTTGTGTGTTTTAAGTGGTATAAAATGAGATAGATACTGTATTTTTTGTATGTGACAAGTAGTGGTGTTTTACATTAAAATGGGTATGTGTTAAATGCTGATAGTGTTTGAGCACAGAGGGGGAATCCAGAGTACCTAGGTGTGGTGGATGTTTACTAGTACAACTAGTGGACAAGATGGGTTTTATCAATGTTTCACTAATTATTTGGATAACAACAACTATAACTAGATTATATGGATGATTATTTTGGACCACTAGGTGATGGTTATGTTCTATACCACTGGATCATGCATGAGAACGAATTTTACTATGGTTACATTACACTATGGTATGTAGTACATGGGGCCCGAGACTATCTAGTGCATAGTGGTGTTCCCGATTTTGTCACTCATTGTATTTTTGGTATTTTCCCTTATATTGAGGGTGTTTTTGAAAGTAATTTACTATATACAACTTTTCTAATTAAATTTGTTTACATTCTGAAAATATTATTATGAAAATGGTTTTCAATTGAATGTTGCATTTCTTAGAATTTATCACTACTTTTCTTTGTGTATTAAAACAGCTTGCTTTTCACTATGTATTTCATGATATTTGGAATCATAGGGTGGTATCCTACTGGGAATTGGCTCAGACCCTACTTAAACCCTTGGGTGTAAGTATAATTGGTTATTTTTGTTGTCGCAGGATGGGTACAGTTTTGACTCTTAGTGGTTCGGGTATCTAGTTGGTCCTTGGTGGTGATGTTTTGTGGAGATGGCTTAAGGGAAGTGCCCCTTGACATGAGGGTTTTTGGACAGTTTCCTTTTGGGTTTTTACCTTTTTTATAGTCTTGTTGAGTTGTTTTAATATATTTAATTCATTTCTGAATTTTTTTAAAAGATTGTTTGGTTTGAAAAATCCCGAATCGTTTTATTAGATTCTCTTGTTGTTTTAAGTTTATAAACTCGGGTAAATCATTCCCAATTCTCATTTTATGATTCCCGAGAACTTGTTCCAGCCCATGGGGATTGGGAACGCCCTTCGTTCCTTGTCACGAGCCGGGTCTGGTGCCGGTTTTGGTGGGAACCACATTTGGTTTGTGACAATAAATCTCAAACAACACCAAAATTGGAAGTAAATGTAAAGAAATAAAATACATTCTCATAAGCATAATAAAATATAATGGTCTAAAAGTACATGAAAACTCAAAAGTGAAGAAAAAAAGAAAAAAAAGATGAAACACTAACTAACCCAACGTCTGAGCAAGTATGGTCACACACGGTCCGTGAAGTCCTCTTGAAAACCAAAAAACAATTATATATACATAGGGACAGTATACATGTATACTTAGTAGGGAAGACCAAAGGCTATCGTGCATAAGTGGGGTGGCATTATAATTCTTCTTGTTAAAAGGAGATAACAAAAGCACCTAGAAATGAAATTGTCCACCCAAACCCCAGAAAGGCACACTCCCCAAATAATGAAATCCATGTAAAGTACTATTTATAACACATCGATGTTTGGGTACTCCACACCACATTCCCAAAGGTTATTGAAGACATATTATGCGTCTGACATCCCCTGCCACTCTCACCACAGTCTGACTATCGCCCGAACAACATATTTTTGGGCCACCACAACAACGTATCCAGTCCACAGACACCAGGGTCACCACAACCATGTAACCATGCCCAATGACACCTGGGTATCATCCCGAAGACACTTGGGAAACAACCCTAACTGCACACACCTGGGCCAACCACAAAAACCTACCATGCCCGAAGAGTCTTGGGCTAAAAACGGAACTCAGGTTGTCACAACCTACCTCAAAAGTCATAGGATGCTCGAGAGAGGTATCAAGAAAGAGAAAATATCTAACCACCCAATAGGATGTTTGAAAAAACACCCTCCCCCATGAAATGAGGGTGTTCGACATAATGTGATCAACATGGGTGTGGTAAGAATAAAAAACACCAAACTAAATTTATAATTATAGTTAAAAAGTTACTCATCCCAACCTATGTGTTAAAAAACTACCCAATACCCAAACACCCTCATTACTATTCGTTTCTAAGAAGCACAACAGCCACAACCATGTCACAACTCATTCCTGAAAACCAATTCCACATTTTATTCATTCTTGTTATCATATTCAAGTGGTTCTATTTTAAATAATTCATTACTACCGGGAAACTAATGGGCATAACCATAAAACAAGGAATTAAAAACATCAAAGCAATAATTTAAGAATTCAAACCCAGTTCTTCTTGTAAAGTCACAACCCAAAAAGAATCTATGAGAACCATCAGAGTACTGGTAAAAAAAATTCCCAACATAAAACCCCACATAGCCTCAAATCCACAAACAAAAAACTGCACAACAGGGGATCCGATCCCTATCCATGTCACCCCAAAAGCATCATGAAAAACAACCAAAAATATCACTAGAACAGAGAATGGTTATTTTCATATTATGACACACAATTCCTATAGCTACATATTTCCATCAGGGTAACTGGGGTGACCACCCAAGGAATATTATTCTTTAGGCATTCATTTAATCAACCGAGTTTATGTGATTAACCGGTTTCCATGTTATATCCTTCTAATCATAGAATTATAAAAAAAGAGGTTCATTATTACACAATAATGGAATACCAAAGGCTTCGTTTTTTAGTGGACATAAGCCCATTCAATTAACAACATACAAGAAACGGTAAAAGAGTACATCGGCATCATCAAATACACATCTTAATTCTTTAAAAACATTTATTATCATCATTAAGGTTTGGTTTCATATGTCCCTATTAAAAATTTATCACACCAACACCACATGATACACATTAAAGAGAGAAAATGGAAAAAATCTACTTGGATGTTCAATGATATAAGTTTTTCTCCACTCATCAATAAATGGGTATGCGAAACTTGTAGGGGAGGAACTATGAGGTCTCTATGAGTGAGAAAGAAAGGCTCTAGCAGAGGCATACCACTAGGATTAAAATGGGGGCCTCCAAACTCACCTAGGAAAGGAAAGAGACCATCAAAGAAGAAGGATGATTCCCCATTCAATAAAATGTGAGATACTGGAGTTGTGGGATATGATTTCTTGAATATATTTTAAGGTGGAGCATGGATTCACCAAGTGGTTGGATGGTCACAGATGATCTAATTAACTATTATTTAATAATTCTCATTGGATAGGTGGACATAATATCTTTGAGTTTAAATATTTCATTTATATTGAGGAAAACACATAATAGCCACGCAATGTTTGGGTCAGTTGAGGGTCGAACCACGCCTGGATATCTAGAACACCATTTAGAGTCATTAAAAACAATGTCCTGAAACAAAATTATAGAGGAATTAAACATTAAAGGAATCATTATAAGAAACTGGGGAATGAAGACCCCTAACAACCCTATGACATTAATAGGGTGTGGCATTGATTGGTGAGATCGATTAGGGATACACCGATCAGTGAGAACGATCGGTGACACTGATGGGTTACACAATGGTGACACCCTGCCAAAGACACAATCACCCTCACGATGCACTGATCGGTCCAAGGTTCCCCAACACTATATATTGAAAAATTAATAGACCATAAGGGTTTGTGACATTACATCAGATACCTCTCAAACTATTGTTGCTCATGATAATGGAAACTAGTCCCGAAGAAAAGAGAGGTCTCCAAACATCCACCTTGAAGATACCTATCTAGAGTAAACATATTTGACATCTAGGAACACTTCTCCCTAATGTAAACAATATACAATGGTCACATTGTCGAGTCATATCGATTAGGTAGTCCCTTCCTCAATATCAAGATATTATCTTCTTTGGGCAGCACTGACTGCCCTATGGGTTTAATCGCTTCCACCCTAATGCATCTTGATTAGGGACCAGGTCCTATCCTCCCCAAAGTCAGTACCCTTCATAAACATTTAGAGAACAAGGAAAAACACATTTCATAGTTAACAATTTGAAACACTACATCACAAACTTGTAATAGAAACAAAACAGAACAAAACTCAAAACAGCTCTGGGTACCAGGTGTGCATCTGATATTCTCGCTCACAAGTACTCTCTTTGATGCCACCATGCCTCCACAACACATGAACCAATGGGATGGTTCATCCCCGAAGCACCTTATCCTTTCGATCTACGACCCTCACCGGTCACTCCAAGAATGTTTCATCATCCCTTATATCCATCTCTCCTCAATCAATGTCATGGGAATCAATTTTTACATATCGATGAAGCCGAGAGATGTGGAAAACTTCATGGATCCGTTCCTACTGAGGTGGAAACAATAGCTTATATGAAACCTCACAGACTCTCCCCAACACTTCAAAAGGCTCAATGAACCTAGTAGAGATCTATCTCCTCTTTTTGAGCCTTCACTTCCCACTTCGAGGGGAGACCTTCTAGAAAATTGGTCCCCAACCTCAAACCCAATGGTACTCCTCCTATGATCGGCATACGACTTATTTCTATCCCGAGCCTCCTTAATTCTCTCTTGTACATGTTAAACATTCCCTGTAATGCTCTGCACCACCTCTGGTTCATGAACACATGCTTCCCTGATCTCTGTCTTGCACACGGGTGAGCGACACAGCCTCTAGTACCAGGCTTCAAATGGTTCCATGCCAATATAAGAGTTATGCCTATTATTGTAGGAAAACTATAATAAGGTAAACTTACATTCTCATGATCCCCCAAAATCCAAAACACAATCCTGTTGCATATCCTCCAACATATTGATGGTCTGATCTGCCTTCCCATCTGTCTAGGGGTGGAATGTCATGTTCAGGCATAGTTTTATGCCAAAACCAAGCTGGAAACACCTCCATAATGGTGAGATAAACTTTTCATCCCTATCTAAGACTATGTACCTTGTAACTCCATGAAAACTCACAACCTTATCCATGTATCTCCGTGATAAGGAATCCACTGCACTCGACTCCTTGATCGCTAGGAAGTGAGCTGATTTCATCATCCATTATACAACTACCCTAAAAATTTCGAATCCCCCTTAAACCCTAGGTATTTCTGTGAATAAATCAATTAAGATGTCATCCCACCTCCAAATGGGTATATCTAATGGCTGCAAGAAACCTCATGGGACACAGTGTTCATCCTTCACCTACTGACACACGAGGAACCTTGCCACAAACTCCTTCACTTCCCGTTTCACCCCGAGCCACCAAAATTGTTCCCTCAGGCCCTGGTACATCATGGAAATTACTTGGTGTACTACTATGAGAGGGTTATGGAATAGATGGAAAACTCCCTCACACATCATCTCTAGTAAAAACAACTTCCCTTAGAAAATCATCTGATAATGACCATCCTCTGACCACCATTCCAGAGGATTTCCTTGGTCAACCCGATCACACATCACTTCACTCTCCTGGTCTCCCCACATAGACTCTTCCACCTGCCGCATTAGATATGACTACACGGTCATCTGAAACAGACTACTTCTACCACCATCCACCCATTCATCCAGATGTAACAAATCCAACTCCTCCATTTCCTTCCAAGCATCCATTGAATCCTGAACTGCTTCCTTTTGTGACTACCTACTCAAGGAAGTAGTCACAACATTACCATTAACTTCATTTTAATAGATCTCGAAGTTGATGTCCTGAAAAAACTCTACCCACCTCTTCTAATAAAAGTTCAAGTCTCATTGGGTAATGATATTCCTCGATTTTTTGTGATCTTTAAAGACCAGAAAGTGCTCCTCGATGAGGTAATTCTACCACAACTTCAACACAAAAAGTACTACTACAAGCTCTAGGTCATGGGTGGCATAGTTACACTCATGAGTATGTAACTAACTTGACCCATAAGATATCAATCCCCGTAGTTGCATCACCACACATCCCAGGACAAGACCATATGTATCACAAAACACCTCAACCAACACTACTTTCTCTGTAAACATTAGCACTGGATAACTAATCAAACTTTTCTATAGATAGATGAAGGCTTCCCGACCCTGCTCACACCACATGAAGGTATAATCCTTCCTATTCAAAGCTATCAAAAAAGCTACATTTAGAGGGAAGTCAGTCATGAACCTCCTATAATATCCTACCAGACCCTAGAAACTACGATCCTCCGTCAAATTTTTGGTTTATTCCCAAGAAATAACATCTTCAACATTTTATGTATGAATAACTACCCCTTGTTGAGACACCATGTGTACAAGAGAATGCACTCCTCAAGTCAAGAACATTCACTTAGACAACCTACCATAGAGCTGGTGATGTCGATGTATTCCAAAGACCATCCAGAGGTGGTGAGTATATTCCTCATCTGATCTTGAGTATATGAATATGTCATCAATGATAAAAATGATGAACCGGTCCATAAACTAACGAAAAATAGTGTTCATGAGCCTCATGAACAAAACATGTGCATTCTTAACAACTAACGACATGACTACGAACCCAATGTGCCCATACCTTCGCGTGGAAGAAGTATTCGTGATATCACTATCTTTCACTCATATTAGGTGTTTCCCAGACCACAGATCAATCTTGGAGGAGCAACCTGCTCCCCATAGATGGTCCAATAGATCACCAATCCTTGTGAGAGGGTAACAGTTCTTGACTGTTACCTGATTCAGTCTATGGTAGTCAATGAAAATATTGAGACCACCAACTGCCTTCTTTGCAAAAAATACCGGAGCACCCCATGGAGTCATGTTGGGTCAGAAAAAACCCTTCCTCATCATATCTCCAATCTAAATCCACAACTCCCACAAATTATAAGGATCCATCTTATAAGGTGGCATCCAAATCAGACAGGCACCGGGTTGTAAGTTTATCATGAACTCAATGTCCCATCAAGGGGGTAAAGTCACAACCTCCTCAGGAAAACATCTGAGAAATATCTAAAAGCACCTAAAAGATCCATTATATCAGCATCCACTGATTCAACATAAATCTTGACCAACATAGAATGAAGACGCCCCACACACCATCTCCCAATCTGACAACTCTGTTCTCGAAATAAAGCCACACGATGGCCATCCTCATCGGAGAATATGACTCCAATCTAGAAGCAGTCGATAATATATTGCACAAAAAACAGCTTTTTGATGCCAAGGATGAAATCCTATGGATGTATTTTTATCATAATTATATCTCCACTAGACTGATGCGGCCCCAACATTAGTCTGCATCCTCAATAAACATCAAACATGCTGGTATGACCCCAACTGGCGTACTCAGCACCATGGGCATGGAGTGTATCTGTTCGTTTACGCCCAATAATGGGCTAGAACGGGTGTAACAAAGGATTTTGAAGCTCCAGAATCAATCAAGATACATGAAAGAGTTCTTAACAAGCTGACCATACCACGAATGACTTCTGGCCCTGCTGGAACTGCTTCCTATGCAGCCTGAAACAGCCCACACCTAGATCTTCTACCCCTCAGATTTCGGCCACCTCCTCGACTCTTCTCTAGCCGAGTTCCTTGAAGAGTTCCATGATGTTTGCATAATCCTATAAAGTCTACTCTCAAGGGACTGGGGGATTGCTTCCCAACTACTGCAACTGAAAGGGCCTGGATGGAAACAACTACTGTTGAGGTGGGTGCTGAACCTACCCACCCCACTATACATCACTCAGTCCAAGCCCTGATTCCAATAGTTCCCATGACTTCCATATATGAGGAAACTCTTTCCTAGGCCCAAAAAGAAAGGGTGAGGACCAGGAGATCGAAACTGGATCTATTAGGTCCTGCTCCTGGCTGGTCAAAACCTTGATGGACTTAACACTCGAGGCAGGCCGCTGACGACTTTCCCCTTGACAAGAACAACTGGATCAACTATCGCTTCACATCTTGCAGCATGTTCATCCTCTCTACCACTTCAAACTTCTTCTAGACCTCCATGTACATCGGTAGGGTGATGGGAGTAACAACATATTGAAGAGAAGGTCAGAGTGCTTCCTCTGAAGGTATCACCTGATACTCCTCATTCAAAAAAAGTTCCACCGAAAAATAACGGAGATCCATGAACTTGATAACCATTTACCTTACTAACATACTCCCCAAATAATGGAAGAGTATCTCCTTCCACTTCTTCGCCTTCATCGTAGAAGAGAGGAATTCCACCCGGAACTCCTTCTCAAAGTCATCCCACAAAATCTCACTCTCCATCCTATCTATGAGGTAATGAATCCACCACTAACATGCTACTCCTCTCATCTGACTGACTACCAATAGAACCCATTATTTTGCTAATTCCTACATCAATTTTAAAGCTATCACCAAGTCCTCGAGCCAGATTTCGGTCATCATGTGAAAGATGCTTCCCTCGTACTTCTTGAGTGTCTACCGCTGAAAAGAACAAAGAGTCTTCTACCCCTGGTCGTCCTACTCTGTTCGATCAGTCCTCCATTGATCAACCTGTTCAACCTCCTGGGACTTAATCTCCCATAGTAATAGTGGTATTTTTTCGGGTTCCATATCTACATGGTAAAAGAGGAATGCCTAAGCCCAAGTACTATAGAATATTTATTTTAAATTTTTCTTAAACATTTTATTTATTTAAATTCCCATAAAACCCATAACACAAAAGAATATAAGTCATTATGATTCTTGTACCGTACCTAGGTTATATACCATGAAATTAGTGTATCCTCACATGATGGTTAGGTATGTTTGGAGTCCATATCATAACATGGGGGAACTAAAATATAGTGTCCTAGCCTGTCTTCCCTAGACAATTTCATGCTCCATGATTTCCTAACATAGTTTCCCTCCAATCCCATGCAGTCTTTACTATGCCTAACCTCGATCTCTATACTATCTCTCAACTGTCACCTATGATACCATTCTATCCTGACCCACCTTCCCCTAGATGAGGTATGCGATGGAAAATTTCTAGACCCTTCCACCCACATGTTGATGGAGATATTATTACCCCCGAGTCTCACTTTCAATAGGACTCAGAGTGGAGAGTAGCACAAAGGGAATAAAATGACATGTAAAATGGAAGTCATTACCATTTTTATTTAATTGGATCAAGAGATAAGATAGTAAATCCCAAACAAAACAAAAACTACATGTAAAAGTAAACCCAAAAAACAATCCATTCCCATATTCATGGTTCAATATAAAGAGAAACAAGTACATGAAAACTCAAAAGGGATGTACCAAATGAATAGAAAAGTAGAAACAATAACTATCATGAAGTCCGAGCTATTAAATCCCAACATGGTCCTCCAATGTCCTCCTAGAAACCTGAAACAATTATATATACATAGGATACATATACATGTATACCCATTCGAAAAAGGACCAAATGCTCTTGTGTTCAATTGAAGAGGAATTCTACTCCCCTCTGAGAAAAATTATATAACCAAATCACATAGAAAGGAAATTATCCACCCAAACCTCACAAAGGCATACTCACCATCTAATGCAATTCAAGTAATGTAATATTAATAACAAATTTATGTTTGGGTACCCCGCACCACATTCCCACCTTTTATTGAAGACATCCTACACATCATACCTCTCCCACCATTCTCACCATTGTCCCACTACCACCCTAACAAAAACATTTTGTCCCACCACAACCACATATCCATCCGATGGACACTTCGTCCACCACAGCCATGTAACTAAACCCGAATACCTCTTTGCTAGCATAACTACCGCGACGCCAGAAGACACATGTGCCTCATCCCAAAGACACATGGGAAAGAAACTCCCCACACACACCTAGGCCGACCACCACAGCATACCAAGCCCAAAGTGTATTGGGATAAAAATGGACCTCAGGCCGTCGTTGCCTGCCTGAAGTGTCTTCAGCTACTAAAGAGAGGGGGAAGAAAAGAGAAAATATTTATCCACCCAAATGGATGTTTGTAAAAAGACCCTCCCCCTTTAAATGGGAGTGTTCGACACGATGTTCTCAACTTGGGTGGGGTGGAAATAAGAAACAAATAACAAAATTTATACATATAAGTAAACAAGAACACATCCCATCCTATGTGGTCTAAAACTAGCCCATAAAAAAACACCCTCATTACTATTCATTCATAAAAATCACAATGACTACAAATAATTCACACATCATTCCTATAAAAAAATTACCCAATTAACCCATTAATGTTACAACATTCAAGTGGTTTCCATTTAATATAATTCTACACTATCATCCAACTAATAGGCATAACCACATCCCAGAGAACGAAAAAAGGCCAAGCAGTAATTTATTCATTCACACCTTGTTCTCTTATAAATTCAAACCCTTAAATTGTATGTGTGAGATCCCTCGAAGTACTCATACCAAACCAAGCCCTAAGATAATACCCCACATGGCTTCATATCCACAAACAAATAACTACACAATAGTGGATCTCATCCCCATCCACGTTACCCCAAAATCATCGAGCAGAACAACAACACATATCTCCAGAACAGAGCCCTAGGGTTTTCATATTTAAACATACAAATCCTTTATTTTTTTCATTCAATTTATTTAACTAGGTTGACCACACAAGGAATCTTATTAATTGGGAATCCATTTAATCAACTATTTTTATGTGATTAACTGGTTTCCATGTTATGGCCATCCAATCAAAGAATTATCTAGAAAAAATATGTTAATTAGTGCATAATAAAGGATCACCGATGACCACAATTTGCATTGGACATAATCACATACAATTCACAACATATAAGAAATGGTAAAAGATTACAATATCATCATCAATCATGCCTTTTAATTCATTAAAACCCATTTTTATCTTCATTAAGGTTTCATTTCATCCATACCCATAGGAAGATTATCGTAACCTCCTCACATGATACAAATTAAAGAGTGAAAAATTAAAAACCCTACATTGATGATAAATGATCGAAGTTTATCTCCATACACCAAGAACTAGGTATGCACGACAAGAAGGGGAGGAACTCCGAGGACTGAAAGAGTGACCAGGAAAGGTGCCTGAACTAGTCCAGCACTAGCCTCGGGAAGGGGGGATCGAAACGCACCATGGAATGGAAAAATACTAGCAATTATGAAGGGAGAATCCCCATATGATTAATGGTAAGATCTGAGGGTTACATGATATGAATTCTTGAATGGATTTAAAGGTGGATCATGGTTTCACCATGAGGTTGGATGGTTACAGACTATCAAATTAATTTTAATTTAATAAATCTAATCGAATAGATGGAGATAAAATATGTGAGTTAAAATATTTCATTTAAATAGAGGAAAATTCATAACATCCAAAACATGTTTTGGTCAGTCGAGGGTCTCCCCACTCATGTAGATCTAGAACATCATTTGTAGGCTTTAAAAACCGTACCCTCAAACCACTTTAAAGAGGCATTAAACTGTAAAGGATGAATTAAAAGAAAGCAGAGAAAGAAAACCCCTGATAACCCCATGTCACTGATCATCGACTCACTGATCAAGGACACAATGATCGGTGAGACCGATTGGGGACAAAACGATCGATTAGACCGATTGGTGACACTGATGGGTTACAACATAGTGATACCCTTCCATCGACACTACTGCACTCATGACCAACTGTTGGGTCCAGGGTTCCCCAACACCATAAATTGAAAAAGTAATGGACAAGGAGGATCCGATCCATTACAAATTCCAAAAAATTTATTAAAACATTATTGATCAAAAATATTTTGACACTTTTATATTACCTAAAAAACTATTTAAATATAAATGAAAAAACTTTCACTGAATTAAATCATGTAAAATTTTAAATTATGATCCAACAAAACTATTATACATATTTTATAATTTAAAAAAAACATTTATTTCATTCCTTTTTATGAAAAGAACATATTTCAAAAATTGATAGGAATAATCCTTTTAATCAATTTTGATAAAAATTCAATTGTTGGAAAAATAATTATTTGATTAATCGTTTTGTTATAGTGAAATAAATATTGTAAATAATTTAATTAAATTATGGATATAAAATAATAATATACATGATAAAAATGAAATAGGATTTCTTATCCTTTAAAAAAATTCCTTTCTTGATTCATCTTCCAGATGGAGGAAAACTAAATTAAAATATAGATATGCTATAAAAGAGTATACATGAAATGATAATATTTTTATAATTAATACATAGATATTCTTGAAAAATATATTATGTGGTAAATATATAAACCACAAAAAAATAATAGATAGCACATAATATAAAACATGTCTTAATGGAGAGGAAATTTAAAAACAATCTCTTACCTCTCGTTCGAATTGTCATGTAGGTGATAAAACAATCTATATAATAAATTAAAATTTATTATAATTATATAATAAGACCATATTCTTATATATTACCTCATATATTATCCAATTACAACATTTTATCACACATCAATTTCAAATTCATTGTTCAAATCATTATTTCAGGTGGTACTCAATTCATTTTTTATGTATGATTTGGTTTTCTAGTTTCACTCATTATAAGTTGCTCACAAATCCATTATTTCAGTAACATTAAAAGTGGTATAAATTTATTTTATATTCATTATATAAATATTTTAATAATCTATAAATTTTAGATATATTAAATAAACTACACAGTTCATGGAGATAGTGGGTCGTGCGTATACATTAACATTGTATTCACTTTTAAACTGATGGAATGAAAGACATTTAGGAAATTATTAACCATCAAATAACATTTATTATTTAATTTAAATCATATATATACATCAAATAAATCCATTAATTTAAAATTTAAAAAACTTAATATATAATCACCTCACATTGTGGTTGTGTTTGTAGTCAACACGTACACACGAACAATGTTATTGTTTCCTGATGGTTTAGAAGTTAAGAAATTGGATAATATATTATTATTAAAAAAATATTTATGTTATAAATATCATATATAAACATGAAACCTATTGTGATTCCCATCCATAAAATATGGTCATAAGAAATGAATTCTATCTCTACGTGGAGATGGTATGTCATACGTATGCACGAGTGAAACATTTACATCTAATTTGATGTGAAAGATGGTGTGTAATGGTGGTTTCATAATCATGATAAAATTAGAATATATGTATGATAAAAAAATTATTGTTTTTTTATATATACCACATATTTATAATATGTATAATAATATTTATTTTAAAATATATCAGTTAAGATAATTATTACTTCTTCAAAGAACTCCATTAGATCATTTCTTATAGAATATCAGATTAGTCTTTTGAGGATAATGAAATACACATAACATGGATATTTATTTTTAGAAGATAAAATTATAGGTAATTGTTTTTATAACTTTTTATCAATGTGGTGTAAATACATGAATAATTAGTTTTCTACTGTAATTAAGCTGAAGAGTAAACTTCTTATTTCCCAATGTATAAAATTACTATAAATTATGTTTTATATAAACATAGTGTAAAATTTATATAATTTTATTATAATATAATGATAAACCTAAAAAGTCTCATGTAATAAAATATTGACTGATTTTTTGTATGTTTTCAACCTTATCATTTAATTATAACCACCTATTAACTAATTTGACAATCACTAAAATAATAATTTTTACCAATTATGTGTTAATTTTGTTACAATAAAATAAAAAAATAGCCTTTAAACATGCCGCTTTTTAGTTAAAAACATTATAAGAAAACTTTTAATGAATATAATAATTTTATGAGCTTTATATCATTTAATAAAACCTTATTTATTATAATATACCATTAATGTCAATTTTTAAGACTATTCATTTCATTGACTTTAATAACATCCATCCATTAAGGTAAATTGAACCAGAATAATTTATTATATCTCTAAAATGTCTTTTTAATATATGAAATTCATTTATCCCATTAATTATCAGAAATTATAGTACTTTAAATATTTATAATATCATTTCCATTATTCTTCCAAAAATTTAGTAATTACAGCAAGAGGGTTAAGTAAGCATTCAAGGAAATTATTTCATCACAAAAATTAAAATTTATATTAAAATTAATGAGATAAATATTTATTATTTCATATTAATAATTAAGAATAAAAATATACCCTATTTATCGGCTCTGAAAAAAAATTTGTTATTAAAACGTTGTGTGTGGCATTTTTGATTTTTTTAAAACAAAAGATTTTAAAGTTCACACTAAAACAAAAATTGACAAAGGATATATTACATAATCATGGATGATTACTTATGAAATAGAGTCGTATAATAAAATTTATGGAAGTATTAGGTAGATTTTATAGCCCTTGTCACAATATATTTTACATGAAATTACATGATATACCATTTAACATGTTGACAAAAATATAAAGGTTATAATTAATATTATTTAAAAAAATAAAATAAATTATATAAAAAATTAGGTTATCTTGATTCAAAATATGTAATCTATATCATAAAATTTAAACAATAGACGTGGCATAATTTTGTTCAAATTAAATCCAGAAAACATGACAAAATATGGTTTTTTAGAATATAAAATGTTCTCTTTTTTTGTAAAATTTTTTTATAATAAATATATGTTTATATTCCATTTTAAAAATAAAAATTTGTTTTTTTAATTCATATTTAGTAGTTATATTTTAAATCCAATCCAAAATAGAATTTTACTTTTTAAATACAAAAAAATATCACACATTTTTCTAAAATATTGAATATTTTCCATTTTTCATTCAAAAATCAATCCTTCCATGAAATTACAGATTTTTTTTAATATAATGTTTTGATTCTAAAAATAAAAATTCACATAAGATTACCCATTAAATTTTGAGAAATTTCTAGAAATTAGATATAATAGTTATTCCTAAAAAACAATAGAAACTATTTTTAAGGAAAATTTATTTCTAACGACTAGAATTACTTTACTAACAATTACTTTATTATTTCATAATTATTTATCAATAAATTTAAATTTACAAGGATTTTTATATAAATTTCATTACCTAGTTAATAATATTAATACATGAAAATTTCAAGACTATGTTACAATAGTTATATATAACTAAAAATACTGTGTTTTTCATTTGACCATTGTTTTTCTTGAATCATAAACAAAAAAACATATTATTCTTATTTTTAAGGCTCATAGTCTTACATTCACCCCCTATATAAATTATTTCCTCATAATATTTCCTTCAGGTCAAAAAGCATGTGTATTCATTTTAAAATTTTATTTTGGAAAACCCACATCATAAATATCAATAAAAAGACTTACTCTTAAAAAGATGGAAAATCAAACATGAATTCTATCAAAAAAATGTCATTTTCAATAGTTAAACATTGGTGGGTTATATAAATATGTAATTAGAAGAGAAATATCACACCCAAGGATTAATATATAGTTATAGGTAATATTCTGATGATAAATTTAACCATCACATAACCAAAAATGCTGGATTATTTGATAGAACATTTATTTATATATAGGAAATGTAAAGAGATAAATTTTTTATATAATTATTATTTTTCTAATGATAAATTGTTATTTTTCTATAAAAATAATTAACATTAGAAAATAAACATACTTTATTTCTTTACACATCATTTGAATAATGTAATCCTTTATATTTGCTTTAATATAATTCCAAAACATATCTTATGCCGTGAAATTCATAATCGAGTTATTTTTTATTACTGAGTTACATTTAATTAATTATAATATTCATAAGTCATTCATTCAGCCTATTAATATTTTCAATAAATGGGTCTCATATATAATCAAATTTGATATATCATAAATTAATCTTAAGTTATATTAACCCAATATAAAATCAATCAATTCCACATATAGATATCCTTAAGACACCTTTAAAATATTACTGACCATATTCAAAACCAATAATATGATAAAAATTGTATCCATAGATTGAAAAAATAATTTCATAATATCACATTCCAAACATGTGAATACCTTGTCCACCTATACTATCATCCATAATTAAAATTATATTTATCATTATTTCTTATTTCTTATATAACACTAAATACCTAAAATTTTAGGAATTTTTAGCCATTGTGGATATCTCATACCATTTATATTGCACATTGAAAAAATGTAATAAAATTCATCAAAAAGTAATCCATTGTGCTAATAAAAAATTTACATATATTATTTAAAATCCCAAAAATTCATCAATATTTTTTCCTAAAATGTGCATAACAAATCTAGTTATTTTTTATCTATAAATTTTTTTAATTAAAATAAATTTATACTAACAAGGATATGACATAGGCTAGGGGTCGGAACCTCATAATTATTTACTCTTAGTTGTGGGTTTGAGCCCTATGACCTTATTGGATGCAATTGTTTTACACCTGACTTATTGGTTTAAATTTTTATAAAACAACATCATTACTATGAATATGATAACCATCCTCAATTCAACTTCTTTGACTACTAATGTTTTCAAATAATATATTTAAAATATTTACTTACTTATTTATTCCAATAATTCATAAATAACTCATCCTTAATGTCATATTAACCATACATGTTATAAAAAATTTCAAACTTATGTCCAATGAAAATAAAATCTTTATTTTCTAATTAACCTTATCAAAATAAAATATACAAAACCAAAGGGTTTTATTCCCATTAATTTCTCCAAAAATATCAATAATATTTTTAAAATATATTAACATAAAATATCAAAAGGGTAATATGTGCCTTTAAATTTATGATCAACCATAGACATATAATCCCAAAAAAACATTATGATTATCCAGATATCAAACAATATTATGGATTATCATTTACATAATCACACCTTTTCCAAGAATACAATATTATGACTAAATAAATTTCAAGATAATTTTTACCATTAAATAAATTTATTCAAATCCATTATGAAAAAATATTGTGGAAAATGTTTCATGATTCTTATATCTATATAATCATATTTATTTTATAATATAATTCTCAATAACAAATAAAAAACACCTCAATCCGTACAATTAAATGATTTCCATAGCATATACCATTCTATGATTTAAGAGATAATCCTTATATTAGGACATTGACTCGAGAAGTCCCCATATTCCTAAAACAAATTAAAATGAAATAAAAATATTGTTTTTAGGACTTAATTTATTCCCTTCCTTCATAATCTTCATTTTTACTGGACAATTCAATGATTTCTTCCCTTATTTCCATAGAAAAATATTTTTCCCATTCTATTAGGGTATTCTCTAATGATTATGCTCCCCATATTTCTGGCATTAAGGAAATTTTCCCTTCATTCCACAAAGGCCTCCACTTCTCATTCATTATGTTACATTCATCGTTATCTTCTTGGGTGAGTTTGATAGTTGGTTGAGATTCATGTTTTTAATCATAAACTATGATAACTAATTTAGAATAACAGAAATATCATTCAATATAGTTGTCATGAAATTTGGGGGATCATTTTCACCACATTATTCATCATATTGGATGATTATCATGATTCATTATAGTTCCAATCATTGAAAAAATCAATGATCATAATATTATAAGGAATATTTTAACGGTAAAACACATAATATCTACAATAAAAAAGTTTAGGATGTTATTATACTGTTAGTATTATAATATAATTTAATTATAAAGTTATGTTCCTTAATTATGTTCTTCCAATGACTAGTTACCAAGGTTTATAGTAAAAATTACTCTGATATTTGATGGTGACATTATTAAATTGGAACTAGAGATAAGTAATCACATCCCAATAGACTTAATAGTACTGTAGTATTGAATCTCCTATTACAGACTTGTATCCCAAATTTCATCGAAAATACAAAATATATAGCACTAGAACATAATTTAATCAACATTATTACTTTTCATTTTCTTCACCAAATACTTGGGTAACGAAAACAAATAAAGAGGTGGAAAAAAAGCTTAATAAGGGTTATATACAATGGATATTGGATGTCATGATCTCAGACATCATGTATATGGACCCTTCCTTAAAACATTGCATAATCTTATTTTAAGTCATGAATTTTAATTTCATTCACATTGGTGATATTTTCATGACTATATTTTGAGAGAATTAGGCCACAAATCATACATAACAAATAAAATATTATAATGTAGAAACATTTACTCAAAATCTATTTTTCTCACAAAATAAAAACATTTAAAATGAATGGTTGTTTCTTTTCATGTTCAACCTTCTCCCTAGATCTCATCTTAAACTGTATTATATTTCAAATAATGTGAAAAAATTATAAAAAATGGGATGACCACAATAATATATATAAGGGTCTCGAATATAATGAAAGTATTATCCCTACGTAAACATTACAACCCGTGAATAATTTATCATAATGACATAACTTTCACCCATTTATTAATAATTCATTATTAAAATCATTATTTATGGTGGTACCTATTCCATGTTTTATGTCTGATTTGGTTTGGTAGTTTCAGTCATTATAATTTGATAACAAATCCATTATGTCCCTAACATTAATAATGATATAAATTTCATTGAATTCATTATATTATTATTTTCTAATATTTTTAAATGTCAGTTATATAAAATAAACTATATAGTTCATGGATACAGTGGGTCATGCGTACAAATTAAAATTGTATTCACATTTAAATTGATGGAATGAATGAAATTTATAATGTTATTAACCATTAAATAATAGGTATGATATTATTTAATTAACATATATTAACCAAATCCATCCTCTTCACTATCAAAGTAAAACAATAATGAATACTTAATAAAATCGATTCGTAGTTTTGGTGGTAGTCAACACATACTCATTATCGATGTTTTAGTTTTCCATTGATTTGTAAAGTAAGAAATTATAAATTATATTCTTATTAAAAAATAAATAATTATGTTATATATATCATATATAAAAATGAAATTGATCATAATTCCCATATATAAAATACATTGATGAGAAATAAATTCTATCACTATTTTGGATATGGTATGTTGTACGTATGCATGAGTGAAACTTTCACATCCCATTTTATGGGAAAGAGTTGGGTAATGGTGGTTTCATAATCATGACAAAATTTCAATATATATAGGATACTGAATTTATTATTATTTTTATATATACAATATATTTGGAATCTGTACTGGAATATTTAGATTGAAAGTGATCATGTAAGACAATTACCTCTACTTTAAGAGAACTCCAATATATCCTTTCTAAAGGAATACAATATTTTTATTTTGAGGATAATGAAATATATATATAATGAAAATTTAATTTTAGAAGAGAAGGTTATAGGGAATTGTTTAATCAATTTTTCTCAATGTGGTGTAAATGATTGAAATAATTAGTGCCCTTTTATAATTGGGGTAAAGAAAATTCATCAAATATCAGAAAATATAAAATTAATATATATTATATTTCATGTAATCATGGATTCAAATATATATAACTTTATGATAATATTATTATTAGTCTAAAAAGTCTAATATAATAAAACATTGACTGATGTTGTGTTGGTTTTCACCCTTATCTTTTAATTTTATCTATATTTTAACCCTTTTGGAAATCACTATAATATACAATTTTTGTACCATTTATGTGTTATTTATGTTACTATAAATTAAAAAACGAAATATAAATAGACTATTTTTTATTTTAAAACTTTATACAATTAATTTTGATGAATCTAATATTTTTAAAAATTTGATATCATTTACCAAAACATTATTTATTATAATATATCACTAAAGTAAATTTTTAGGACAACTCAATACATTGAATTTAATAACATCAAGACAATAAGAAAATTTTGACCAAAATATTTTATTGTATCTCTATAATATCATTTAAAAATATCAAATTGATGTATCCAATTAATTATACCAAATTATAATACTTTACATATTTAAATTTTCATTTACATTATTTTCCAATAATTTAATAATTATTGCATGGGCATTGTGTAAGCATTTAAAAAAATATTTTCATCACAAAAATTTAAAATTAAATTAAATTGACTAAGATAAATATTTATTATTTAATGTTAATACTTATAAATAAACATATCTCATATTTATTCCATATTATAAAAATTTTGTTATTAAAAATTTTATTGTGACAGTTTCAATTTTTTTAAATTTTTTAATAAATGTCTTAATCACAATCAAATGGCCAAAAGGGTATATTATAGGATATTGGATGATAATTTAGGAAATGGAATCATCTAAAAAAATTTATTGAAGTGTTATATAGATTTTATATCCCTTCTCAAAATATATTTATCATGTAATTACATGATCAACCCTTTTCATGTTGACAAATTTACCAAGGATAAAATTCTTAAGAAAAAAAATAAAAGCTAACTATTTAAAAAACTTATTTCTCTTTATTCTAAATATAGAATCATTTTTTTAATTCAAAAAACAAAAGTGGCATAATTTGATTCTATGTAAAACCAGAATACTTGTTAAAAATGGGTTTTTAGAAGATAAAAATTTCCTTATATATATATATATAATGTTTATATAATAAATTTATGTTTTGAATTTATTTTTACAATAATAAATGGATTTTATTAATTTCAATTATCTTTTTAAATTTTAATAAAAATCCAAAATATTAAATAACATTTTATACACATAAAAAAAATTCAATTTTACAAAAATAATCAATATTGTTCATTATTCATTCAAAAATCAATCATGCCATAAAATTAAAAAAAATAATCTATTATAATGTTTAGATAAGTAATTTAAAAATTAAATTAAGTTTACCAATTAAATTTTATAACAATTCTAGAAATTATCTGTAATATTTATTCATTGAAATCAATAGAAACCATTTTTGATGAAAATTTATTTCTAAAGACTAGAATGAACTTAGTAAAAATTATTTTATTATTTCAAAACCATTTATCAATAAATCTAAATTTAGTGGGACATTTATATAAATTTTAGATCCTATATAATCTTATTAAAACATTCTAATTTATTCATTATTTTATAATGGTAATAATTGAATAAAAATATATTGTTCTTCATTTGAGTTATGTTTTTCATGAAGTATAAAATAAAAAACATAATTTTCTTATTTTGAAATCTCATAGTCTTATATTCTCCCCCTTAAATAAATTTTTTCCTCATAATTTTTCCTTGTATTTTTTAAGAAAGGGATTAAATTTTGAAATTCCATATAGGAAAACCGTCCTCATAAAAGGGATAATAAGAATTCCTCTTCAAAAGTGGGAAAATCAAATAATAATTTTATAAAAAATACTATGATTTATAATAGTTAATCATTTTTGGGTTGTCAAAATTTGGAAATGGAAGAGTGAACATAAACAAAAAGATTAATATAAACATACCTAGAATATGGTCATGATAAAGGTAACCATATCATAACCATAAATGTGTTACTATATGATATAACATTTATTTGTTGATTAGAAATATAAATTGATATATTTTTTATTTAAATATCCATTTTCTAATGCTAAGATGTTATTTTACAATTAAAATAATTATCATTAGAAAATAAACATACTTGATTTCATTACATGTCCTATAAAAAATGTCAACCTTTAGATATGCTTCAATATACTTCCACTTCATCTATTATTCCATGAAATGGATATTCGAGTTAAATTTATTTATTCCAAAATTACGTTTAATGAATCATATAATTCACAAGTCTTTATTTCATACTATATATAATTTCAAAAAAAATGCTCTCATAGGTTATTTATTATGATATATCTTAAAATTATCTTGAATAATAGTATCCAAATATCAAATCAATCCATTCCATAAGTAGATAGCCTTAAAAAGTCTCTAAAATATTACCCACCAAATTCAAAACCAAAAAATATGATAAAAAATTTATTCCTAGATAGTAGTAAATGTTCAAAATATCACATTCCAAACATGTGAATATAAAGAAAACATATACTAATATCCCTAATTATTATTATATTTAACAATATTCCATATGTCATATATAACACTAAATACTTAAAAATTGATGAATATTTTATCCTCAGAGTATATCTCATACATTTCATTATTGGAATTGAAAATTTTAATTGATTTCTTATAAATAAATCCATTATTCGAAAAAAAAATTACATCTATTCAAGAAAATCCAAAAAATTAAAATATATTTTATTCTATAATATTTATAAAAAATCTTCTTATTATCTATCTACCATTATTTTTATATAAAATAAATTCATACTAACAAGGACATCACATAGGATAGTGGTAGGCACCTCACCATTATTGCCTGTCAGATGTGGGTTTATGCCCCAAGGCCTTACTAGATGTAATAGGTTGACACCTGGCATAGTGGATTTCCTTTTTCTAAAAAAATATCTTTACTATGATTATGTTTAACATCCTAAACTCATTTTTTTTAGAATACTAATGATTTTTATACGAAATATTGAAAATGTTTAGTATCATTTTATCATAATATTTCATTAAAAACTCACTCTTTAAATCATATTAATCATACATGTTATAAATAAACTCATACTTATGTCCAACGAAAATATAATCATTATTCTTTAAATAATCTTTTAAAAAAATGTATATTTAATCAAATGGTTATATTCCTATTATTTTCTCCCCAAATATAATTAAAAATGTTAAAATAGCCTCACATAAAATATCAAAAGGGACATATGTTCCATTACAATTTTGATCATCCATAGACTTATAAGCCCAAAGAAACAATTAGATTTTCCAGATATCAAAAAATATTATGGATTTTCATTTCCATAATCTTGTGTTTTCCAAGAATATAATTGTATGACTAAATAAATTTTCTAGATAATTATTATCATTCAAAAAATAATTTCAAATCCATAATTAAACAATATTATATAAAAATGGTTCATGAATCTTATATCTAGAGTATAATATACTTTTAAAACATAATTTTCAAGAAAAAATACAAAAACACTTCAATCCTTACAATTCAATTATTTACATAGCATAGGTCCTTCCGTGATTTTGGAGTTAATCCTTAGATTACAACATTTAATTGAATATATCTATCTTCCCAAAACAAAATAGAATTAACTTAAAATAGTCATTTATGACATAATTTATTTCCTTCATTCACACTCTTCATTTTTAAGTGACAATTCATTTATTTATTCCCATAATTTCCACACATATATCATTTTCCCCTTTAATTAGGTCAATCTCCAATGAGTTATCTCCCCACATTTTGGACTTGAAATAAATATTTCCTTATTTCCAATAGGGCCTCAACTACCCATACTTTTAGTTACATTAATCATTCACTTCGTTGGTTATTTTGATAGTTGGTTAAGATGCATGTTGTTAATCATAAACCATGGTAAATAATTTATGATAATAAAAATTTCATTCAATCTAGTTGTCATGAAAACTGGTTGATCATTATCACCAAATTATTCATAATATTCGTCGATATAATGATTTATACTAGTTCCAACCATTAACTGAAATCAATTATCATAATATTATAAATAAAATTTTGGTGATAAAACACATAATATCATCCCGAAAAAACAATAGAATGTTATCCTTTATCTATAATTATACTCTTATTTAATGATAAGGTTGTGTTCCTTAGTTATTTTCTTACTATGTCTAGTCCACAAGGATTCTAGTAAACATTACTCGAATACCTGATTATAACCGTTTTAAATTGGTACCAGATATAAGTAATCACATGTCAATGGGATTAATAGTAAAACAGTATTTAAACTACTGTTACACAAAATATTCCAATATCTCATTGGAAAAAATACATATCCCTACAACATTATTTAATCCTCAATATGATTATTAATATCCTTATTAAAATCCTTGGGTACCGAAAAAAAGGGTTAGGAATGATGGTCAATAAGGGTCATGTACAATGGATACTGGATGCCATGATCTCAAACATCATGTATATGGACCCTTCCTTAAAAAATTAAATAATATTATGTTAAGAATATAATTTTAATTTCTTTCACATTAAATATATTTTAGAGATTAAATTTTGGGATAACTAATTTAAAGACCCGTAAAAATCAAGGGAATTTTTTCTTAATTTTCTTTGGGATTTTACAAATACATAGTTTCTAACGACACCTGATTTCGAGGCCCGATGTGACCGGAATCATTTTCCAAAGTTTAGCTCGTGTACGTTCAGTGAATGAATGACCGGGTTTTCCTAACTTTTTAACCGGTGCTCGGAATCGAATTCTGAGGGCACAGATGGAATCACAGCGCTGGTAATTGCTTAGGAACACCTTTTCTGGAGTTGCGTTTGCGCGAGTGTGGTTATTAAAATCTTGGGTTAAGTAAATAATAAAATAAAATGGTGCAACCAATTTTATTTGTTTTAATGTAGTTTAACCTAAGGTAAGTGGTTGGAGTGGGACCCACTATATCCTACTCCTCTAGGTAGGATATTTTGGGGGTGGGTCCCACATGATCCCCACCTATTCAACTTCCTTAAACCCCCTCTTTTAATTAGGTAACGCACCCGCACCCCCTTTAATTGGAAGGTCAAATCATTAATTGATTAACTTATTCAAAGTAATTAATTCTTGAATTCAAATCAAATTTCGAATTTTAGGTTGGCTTGTGAGTTAATTAAATAAGACAAGGTCATATTTCATGAAGATTTTGTTTTGGTTGTGTGAGAGGATTTTGGGAGAGGATTTTCTCTAACTCATGAAGAACATCTTCTTCCTCGTTGAAGAACGTGAAGAACTCCGAGCCTTCGATGAAGAACTCCATCACCGCAAAGGAGAGTTCGTCATAACGTCTTATTCCCTCTCTGCAGCCGGTGAGAGACACCATCCTTCGAGATCGATGATGCGACGCTGATGATCCTCCTTCTACGACGCTTATGGAGTCTCCTTCCGCGACGTCCCTTTTCACGATAAACCTCGTTCGAAGACAACGCTTGAGGTAGGGGATTTATTGTTTTTGTTTATGAATACTTCTATCACCGTTATTCATTTTCAAATTGGACCGCCTGTTATCGCAATAATGGGAGGAGGTCGGACCGCACGAACATGGCAGACTCCCCTACCCCCTTGATGCTTGATTTTGTTGCGGCACGAGCAAGGCAGCACGATGCCATTGCACCGCGACGAAATAATAAAGAATGGGCACAGAAGCGCGGCGTCATCGTGCCACGCCAGAGAACCTCAAAATGGCCGCGGCCGGAGCGAGGCCGCGAGGGAGGGGCACGACGCCGTCACGCCGCGTCAGAGCAGGAAGCGGAGGCCGGCTTCCGGCCGCCAGCGTCGGAGCAGGTTGGCGGGACACCGGTGGTCCCGCGGTAGTAGCAACCGGCCGACTGGACCGGGCCGGCCGGCTTCCAAGAAGCCGGGGGTCATAACCCCCGGCAAGCCTAAGGAGTGCCTCCATAGAGGGGGGCCGTGGTGACACAAACAGGGGGCAGCGAGCCCCCCCCCCCCTTCCGCTCGGCCATTTCAGCAGAGCCGCTTGGCCACGCGGGCCAGGCCGAGTGCGCCTGGCTGGGTCGCGCCGTCTGGGCCGGGCTACGCCAATCGGGCCTGACCGTGCCCTAATTGGCCTGACCCGGACCCGGGTCGGGTCCCCCCGGTTCGGGCCGACCCCGGGGGTATCGGGCTGGGTCGGACCGGGCCCGAACCCCCTATTTTCGGACCTCTTTCTGTCTTTTTCCCATGACGTGGGATACAGACCTCCAATCGACGCACCATCAGCTGCGATGCGTTCCTTGGATCGAGATGGTCATTTAGGTATATTACACTCAAGGATTCTAAGAACTTGTTGTTCGGCCGGGTTGGTTCGAACACAAACCCAACCAGGCCCTCGGAGTGGAAACACTTATATCATGAGCTCCGGATGTCCAATTGACGTGCCATCAACTGTGATAGATTCCTCTTAGTGAGACGGACCTTTTGTCTTATTCCGCTCAAGGTTTGGTTGCCATTGGAGTACGGTCGGGTTGGTTTTGACTTAAAAACCAATCGGGCCCCTTGGACGAAAAAGCCAATAACTCTCAGAGCGGGCGTCTGATTGACGCGCCATCTGTGATGTTGAGTTCCTGTTGATGATACGGAACTTTTGGATACATCAACTCCGGACATCGTGTCAGTTGATATATCAGCCCCTCGGCTCGTGGAGCGGACCCTCCCCGAACGAGATTGCTGTGTACGGGAACCCCATAGCTGGCTGCGACTGCGGCGACAATGAATACAGTACGGGAATCCTCCGTGGGTTCGACAACAACGACTATAGCACTCAGCAATCCTCTGTGGAACAGTGCTTATCGATCCTATGTGGATCCGATCCTGTCTGGGCCAGCGCTCAGCGGTCCTGTGTGGGCCGGTGCATACCGATCCTATGTGGGTCAGATCTTATGTGGTTCATTGTGGGGGTTAGTTACCTATCGATCCTGTGTGTGTCATTGCGGGGGTTAGTAACTATCGATCATGTGTGGGTCCGACGGCTTAGATGAATCAGTGGATACATCTGATCATCTCTATCATCTTATGAAGAAGTATACCTATGTGAGCTGAGTCTTGACTTTCAGTCTTTATCTTCGATACGATTGACTTCATATCCTGTGTGGATTACGTTATGATTCCTGTGTGGATTGGGTTATGATTTCATATGTGGACTGGGATGTACTTGGGATCAGATGATGAAGCCGAACCGGAATTGATGACTTAGGTATATGTATGGTCATATACCTAAGTAGTGTCGGATGTTACTTCTTGATAGTATCTTTCCTTTGTGGATTATCCTTTGTGTATTCTCCTTTGTGGATTCTGGGAGACCTTTGGGGGTCTCGGGGTCCCTACTGAGTAGCTTATACTCACCCCTGCACGGGCTATGCCCGCACTATGTTTTGGTTGATGGAGACGACAGACAGCGCTGATTATGATTGAGGCTTGTGGAGCGAGACGGTACTTGCAAGTGGAACACTGGGTGGGACGTACACGTCGCGGATGGCTGGACCCATGGAGCTGTGGAGAGTATCTGTACCCACCCTTCAGGCGGGACTTCTAGTGGACGGCTCGACGTTGCAGCTTACTTTTCAGTTGCTGTACTTTCTTTCCAGTTGTACTTTACATTCAGTTTGGGTTTGTATTCTTCCCCACTTACTTTTCCGCACTCACTATTGTACCCAGTTTTTCTTAGTGTATACTTCTTATTGCTTAATATGTGGTGTTTGTTTACTTTACAATTCAATGCCTTCCCCTTTTGTCTGGATTTACGCCTTGGTGCTAGTCGCCAGCCCCTGGCCTATGTGAGTCGGGCTTGGGGTAGTCACGACACGACCCCTAAAGACGGGTCGTGACAAATTGTTATTAGAGGAGTTCGGTTCTACCGCAGAACTCTGGACTCTGACCTTTTTCCATGTGAAGCAATAATGTTAAGAGTATTGAGTGTGGTTATTAGTCTAGGGAGTCCAGTGTTGGTGCGGCGGCCGACGTATCCATACATGAGGACCCTGACTTCTAATTTCAGACTTAGTACATGAAAACATTGATTGCTTATGTGTTTCAAGTTTTCTTTGTGATTACTTTGTGTCAGCTCACCAGGTATAATGTATTAACCGTGGTGCACCTGTTTCTTTTCAGGATGGCCCCATGATGACAACCAACTAGAGTTCCTTGTTTTTTACGTGACGACAGCCCACCGAGCGATGAGGCCTCGGTGCAGGGCCCTATTACTGCTGAGGCACCGACAGTACCACTACCCGCGGAGCCACCGATGCTACCAGCCCCAGTCGCTGAGAGTGCATGTCGCCTTGGTGCACTGCATGACTTTCACCGTTAGAGACCGCCCATGTTCCGCGGGGAGACGAACCCTCAGGAAGTCTATGATAGGCTGGAGGTGGTTGTGTGAGTTTTCAGGTTATTGGGGACACCAGCTGACCTCATGGTGATCCTCGCAGCGAGCCTCCTGCACGCGGCAACAAGCAGATGGTGGAGCTTGATTCTCCAGGTGCACAACGAGGAATCACTCCTCTGTATGGACTTTGAAAGCCCCTTCCGCTCGGAGTTCTTCCCAGCCACCCTCCGTGTGGTGCGCATCCAAGAGCTTGTAAAGCTACGAGAGGGCAGCATGACGGTCGCCCAGAACTCGGCGATATTTAGCGATCTCTCGCGCTATTCGATGAACATGGTACGAGACCCATTCTTCTAGGCCTGGACCTTCGAGCAGGGATTGAGGCATGAGATCAGGGCATCACTGATCTCCCTCAGCATTCTGACCCAGGCAGGGGTACTAGAGCGAGCCCTTCTCATCTAGAGCATTCTTGTTGAGCCTACACCAGCAGCAAGACCTACCATAGGGCGACACGTAGCAGAGTCTTCTGCAACTGGAAGTCGATGGATGACAAATGGGTCCAGGCGGACCAGACCCTCAGGCAGACGACCTCATGACACTGGCTCAGAGGTGCGGCGAACACAACATATATCTAGTCTTTCGAGATGCAGACAGTGCTACGCATGCGGCGGGCAGAGCCACATGGGTCGTGACTGCCTGACCCGCCTTGCAGAGGAGCAGAAGACAGTTGAGGGACCACCCAGGCAGAGGTAGAGGGTCGACCGTGGAGGTCGGCTGGGAGCAGGTGGACGAGGCAGAGGAGCTGGCCAAGCAGCAGGTGGTGGGCGACACTTAGAGGCTCTACCACCACTACCACCAGGAGGCCCACCCCGACCACAGGGAGCTTGCCGGAACAGGCAGACATAGCTTCAGGAAGCGGAGGCCTACAACCACGGAGTGCCCGAGATGATTCGATGTACTATCTGTGTCTACTCTACCCTTGTTGCAGTTCTTATAGACACATGAGCAACTCATTCTTTCATTGTCGCCGCCCTTATTCGGAGCTCAAAGATTCCGACGGAGCCGTTGGCTCGATCCTTATGGCTAGAGACTCCTACGGGAGTAGACTCGACGATTACGCACTAGTGGCGGTAGTGTGATCTTACTCTAGGAGGCCAGAGTTTGGGTAGGGATCTTCTTGTAGTGGCGTCGAGGCCTTACGACGTCATCTTGGGCATGAGTTGGTTATCTACAGTCCATGCTCATATCGACTGCATTAGGCGCAAGGTGCGATGTGTTTATTCCGATGGGAGTAGGTTCACCTTCACCGGAGAGAAGGGAGCCTTTGTAGCGCAGGATGGACTCACGCAGAGGAGAGGAAAACCCATCACTCATCAGTTGGATAGCCTCATCCTAGGGTAAGTTGATGTTCGGATTCCGAGCTTACCTGCTGTGGTGGATCAGTATGCATACATTTTTCCTGACGACGTTCCAGGACTACCACCTCGTAGAGAGGTAGAATTTTATACTGACTTGTACCCTAGGACAGCCCCGATATCCACTCCAGCATATCGGATGGCCCCCGATGAGCTTCTATAGATACGGGTACAGTTGGAGAACTTGCAGGGCAAGGGATTCATCCAACCCAGTGTTTCACCCTAGGCTTCCCCGATATTTTTCGCCAAGAAAGCGGACGGGAGCTTGCGACTGTGTGTAGATTACCGTCGCCTGAACCAGCTGACCGTGAGGAACAAGTATCCACTAACGATGATTAAAGGCCTCTTCGATCAGCTTAAGGGAGCACGGTGGTTCTCAAAGATAGATCTCAGGTCAGGCTATCATCAGCTCAGAGTTCGAGACGAGGACGTGCAGAAGACGGCCTTCATGTGTCGGTATGGCCACTATGAGTTCTTGGTTATGCCTTTCGGAGTAACCAATGCTCCAGCAGTGTTCATGGGCCTCATGAACAGGATCTTTCAGCCATAACTTGATCGATTTGTCATGGTCTTCATCGACGAAATGTTGATATACTCGATGACTGAGGAGGAGCACGCCTACCACATGGGGCTTGTACTGGACACACTCCAAGAGCACCATCTTTATGGTAAGCTCTCGAAGTGTCAGTTCTGGATACGTGAGATCCACTTATTGGGACACGTCATCTCGGAGGCGGGAGTTGCGGTGGATCCTGCGACTATCGAGGTCGTGCTAGTTTGGGAGCCACCTAGGGGCATGACGGAGGTGCGGAGTTTTTTAGGACTAGCTGGGTACTACCGAAGATTTGTGCCATAATTTTCTAGAGTTGAGGCACCATTCTCCGCTTTGATGAAGAAGGGGAAACCCTTCGTGTGGTCAGACAGATGTCAGCAGAGCTTCCATGAGCTGAGACAGAGATTTACCAGCACACCTATCTTGAGGCTACCGGAGGAGGGAATAGGGTAGGTAGTATACTACGATGCATCAGGTACCGGACTCAGATGTGTCCTGATGCAGGAGCGGGTAGTTATTGCCTATGGATCACGTCAGTTGAGGAAGCATGAGCAGAACTACGCTACCCATGACCTGGAGTTAGAAGCAGTGGTCTTCGCTCTAAAGATGTGGCGATACAATCTGATGGGCGAGCGCTTTACAGTCTATTCGGACCACCAGAGTCTCAGGTACATCTTCTCGCAGAAGGCCCTTAACCTGAGACAGCGGCGATGGCTCGAGTTCCTCTAGGACTATGAAATTTAGATAGTCTATACTCCAGGAAAGGTAAAAGTAGTAGCTGATGCTCTCAGCAGGAGGATGAGCATTCAGCTACTTGGGGAGACAACAAAGCAGCTAGCCACTTTGCAGATATCATTCTTGGATAGTGATGGAACTGCCTCTCTACAATCACTCACAGTCACTCCTCCACTTCTACAGCGGGTCAGAGAGTCACAGCGCAAGGACGCTGATTGTGAGTCACGACATGCACATATATCCTCAGGACAGGCACCTGATGTATTCTCTGTGGGAGGTGAGCACATCATCATTTTTAGAGGACGTACCATGGTACCAGTTGCTTTATAGGAGGAGGTTCTGAGGGAGTTTCACACTTCCCCTTTAGCGGTACATCCAGGAGAGGCGAAGAGGTACCAGAACCTCAGATGATAGCTCTGGTGGCCAGGTATGAAGAAGTCTGTAGATGAGTTCATTTCTCGATGCCTCATCTACCAGTAGGTGAAGGAGGAGCACCAGGTACCAGCAGGCTTGGTAAAACCCTTGGAGGTCCCAGAGTGGAAGTGGGACGGAATATCTATGGACTTCATGACTGTACTTCCTCACACTTCCAGAGGTCACGACTCCATTTGGGTGATTGTCGACCGACTCACCAAGTCAGCCCACTTCTTACCCATCAGAGAGCAGGGATTAGTGGAAAGATTGGGACGCCTATTCATTCAGGATATCGTATGGATTCATGGTGTTCCATCATATATCGTCTCCAATCGAGATTCACGCTTTACTTCCCGACTTTGGAAGGGGTTGCAGGACGCATTCGGGACGTAGCTACGTCTGAGCACCGTCTTTCATCCTCAGACGGATGGTCAGATGGAGAGGACCATTCAGACTCTCGAGGACATGCTCCGCGCATGTGTCATCAACCTTGGTCGTAGTTGGGAGGACCACCTACCCTTGGTGGAGTTCACGTACGACAACAGTTACCACTCCACCATCAGGATGGCACCATACGAGGCATTGTACGACCAACCATGAAGATCTCCTCTGTGCTGGACAGACCCTGGGGAGTCAGCACATGTGGGACCAAAGATGGTACATGCCACGACAGAGAAGGTCTAGGTCATCTAGAAGTGGATGAGGACAGCTCAGAGCCAACAGAAGTCTTATGCTGACAGGAGGTGGAGACCACTAGAGTTTGAGGATGAAAACAACATCTTTTTATGGTTCTCACCTTGACGTGGATTACGGAGATTTGGTCGAGGCGGCAAGTTGTCTCCACACTTCATCGGACCATTACAGGTCCTCAGCAGGATTGGCGAGGTGGCTTATCACCTGGTTCTACCACCTCAGTTGCACCGGGTGCACGACGTCTTCCACGTATCTCAGCTGCGGAGATACGTGCACGACCCGACACATATCATTGACCAAGGGGAGTTGGACATTGATGATGGGGTGACTTTTTTGGAGGTCCCAGTGGAGATCGGGGATCGACAGGAGTGGGTCCTACGTGGACGGTCGATTCCTATAGTGCGCATCAGATTGCAGCATGGGAACCTCCAGCAGAGCACTTGGGAGAGGGAGGCTCAGATGCGTGCACAGTACCAACATTTGTTTCCCAAGATTATGATGTATCTTTACGGGGACGTAAAGCCCCGAGGTGGTATTAATGTAAAGACCCGTAAAATTAAAGGAAATGTTTTCTTAATTTTCTTTGGGATTTTACAAGTACGTAGTTTCTGACAGCACCTGATTCCAAGGCCTGGTGTGCCCGGAATAATTTTCCGAAGATTAGCTCAGGTATGTTCAGTGAACGAACGAGCGGGTTTTCATAACTTTTGAACCGGTGCTCAGAATCAAATTCTAAGGGCACCGATGGAATTGCAGTGCCGGTAATTGCGTAGTATCACCTTTTCGGCGTTGTGTTTGCTATGGTGTGGTTATTAAAATTTTGGGTTAATTAAAGAATAAAATAAAATGGTGAAACCAAATTTTTTTTAAAATAGTTTAACCTAAGCTAAGTGGTTGGAGTGGGACCCACTATATCCTATTCCACTAGGAAGGATATTTGTGGGGTGGGGCCTACATGAACCCCACCTATTCAACTTCCTCAAACACCCTCTTTTAATTAGGTAACGCACTCGCACCCCCCCCCATTAATATAAAGGTCAACTCATTAACTGATTAACTTTTATAAAGTAATTAATTCTTGAATTCAATTAGAATTTTGAATTTTACGTCGGATTGCGTGTTAATTAAATAAGACAAGGTCTTATTTCAAGAAGTTGTTCTTTTGGTTGTGCAAGAGTATTTTGTGAGAGGATTTGCTCTAACTCTTGAAGAACATCTTCTTCCTCATCGAAGAACGCAAAGAACTCCGAGCCTTCGACGATGAAATCTATCACCACAAATGGGATTTCGTTGTACCGTCTTCTTCCCTTTCCGCAACCGGTGAGAGACACCATCATCGGAGATTGACGAAGCGACACTGACGATCCTTCTTCCGCGATGCTTACGGAGTCTCCTTCCGTGAAGTCCCTTTCCGCGACGAACCTCATTCGATGACAACGCTTGAGGTAGAGGATTTATTGTTTTTGATCATGAATACTTATGTCATCGTTCTTCATTTTTAAATTTGACTGCCTATTATCGCAATAACGGGAGGAGGTCGGACGACACGAACACGGTCGACTCCCCTCCCCCATTGATGCTTGATTTTGTTGTGGCGCAAGGAAGGAAGCGCGGTGCCGTAGCACCGCGTGGAAATAATAAAGAATGGGCGCAGAAGTGCGGTGCCGTCGCGCCATGTCGTTGAAGTCGAACAAAGCCACGGTGCCATCACGCCGCGCCGGAGAACCTCGAAGAGGCCACGACCGGAGAAGGGTCGCGGCTGAAGGGTGTGGCGCCGTCGCTCCGTGCTGGTCGGAACAAGGCCGCTTTGGAGTAGGAAGTGGCGGCCGACTTCTGGCCGCTGGTGCCAGAGTAGGAGGGTGGGACCCCGACGGTCCCGCGGCAGCAGCAACTAGGCAGCTGGACCGGGCCGACCAGCATCCAAGAAGCCGGGGGTCATAACCCTTGGCTGGCCGAAGGAGCGGCCCCCCACATTGGGGCCATGGTTACACAAATAGGGGGGCAACGAGCGCCCCCCTTCCGCTTGGCCATTTTGGCTGAGCCGCCTGGCCACACTGGCTAGGCCGAGCGTGCCAGGCCGGGCCGGGCCACGCCGCTCCGGCTAGGTCGGGCTGCGCCCACCTGTCCGGGAAGCGCCCTAATGGGTAGGACCCAGATGTGTGTCAGGTTGACCCGATTCAGGCTGACCCAGGGGGTATCCGGCCTGGTCGGATCGGGCTCGAACCCCCTATTTTCGGTCCTCTTTTAGTATTTTCCCATAACATGGGCTACAGACATCCGATCGACGGACCCTTAGCTGTGATGCGATCCTTGGATCAAGAAGGTCGTTTTGGTATATTATAGTCAAGGTTTCGGAGAACTTTGGGTTCAGTCGAGTTGGTTCGAACATGAAACCAATCGTGCCCTCGGAGCGGAAAATCTTATAACTTGAGCTCCAGACATCCGATTGGTGTGTCGTCGACTTTGATGGATTCTACTTAGTGAGACAGACTTTTTGGCTTACTCCTCTTGAGGTTTGGATGCTGTTGGAGTATGGTTGGGTTGGTTTTGACTTAAAAACCAACCTAGCCCCTGGGACGAAAAAGCCAATAACTCTCAGATCGGGCATCCAATTGAAACGTCGTCTGTGACGTTGAGTTCCTATTGAAGATATAGAAATTTTGGATACCTCATCTCCGGACATCGCGTTAGTTGATGTATCAGCCCCTCGACTCATGGAGTGGACCCTCCCTGAATGAGCTTGCTTTGTGCGGGAACCCTAGAGCTGGTTGCGACTGCGACGACGATGAAGACAGAACATGAATCCTCCGTGGGTTTGACAGCGACGACTGTAACACTCAGAGATCCTATGTGGATCAGTGATTACCGATCCTGTGTGGATCAGATCCTGTGTGGGCTAGCGCTCAGCGGTCCTGTGTGGGCCAGCGTATACCGATCCTATTGGGGTCAGATCCTGTGTGGGTCATTGCGGGTGTTAGTTACCTATCGATCCTGTGTGGGTCATTGCGGGGGTTAGTACATATCGATCATCTGTGGGTCTGATTGTTTAGATGAATCAGTGGCTACATCTGATCATCTCTATCATCTTATGAAGAAGTATACCTGTGTGTGCTGAGTCTTGAATTTAAACCTTTATCTTCGATAAGATTGACTTGATATCCTGTGTGGATTACGTTATGCTTCCTATCTGGATTGGGTTATGTTTTTATCTGTGTATTTGTATGTACTTGGGATCAGATGTTGAAGCCGAACCAGAATTGATGACTTAGGTATATGTATGGGCATATACCAAAGTAGTGTCGGATGTTACTTCGTGATAATATCTTTCCTTTGTGGATTATCCTTTGTTTTTTCTCATTTGTCGATTCTGGGAGACCCTCGGGGGTCTCCGGGTCCCTACTGAGTAGCATATACTCACCCCTGCACGGGCTATGCCTGCACTACGTTGTGTTGGATGCAGATGACGCATAGCGCTGATCGTGATTGAGGATTGTGGAGTGAGACGATACCTGGAGGTGGACCACTGGGCGGGACGTACATAGAGCAGACGACTGGACCCGTGGAGCTGTGGAGACTATCTGTACCTACCCTTTAGGTGGGACTTCCAGTGGATGGCTCGATGTTGCGGCTTAATTTTCAGTTGCTGTACTTTCGTTCCAGTTGTACTTTACTTTCAGTTTGGGTTTGTATTTTGGACCACTTACTTTTTCACACTCACTATTGTACCCAGTTTTGCTTAGTGTTTACTTCTTCTTTCTTACTCTGTGGTGTTTGTTTACTTTATAAGGCAATTCCTTCCCCTTTTGTCGGGATTTACGCCTTGGTGCTAGTCTCCAGCCCCTGGACTATGGGAGGCGGGCTTGGGGTAGTCACAGAACAATCCCCGAGGACGGGTCGTGACAATTAATCATCAATTGATACATAACAAATCAAATATTATAATTTAGATACTTCAACCCAATATATATTTTTCTCAGAGAACAAAAACTTTTAAAATTAACCCTGGTTTATTTGTATTTACAAAAATCACCATTGATCATATCCATGTTTATATTATAATTTAAATCTAGTGAATTTTTTTTTAAAAATGGGATGAGAACAATAATCATTCTAATATATTCACATAGAATGAAACAATTATTCTTGTGGAAACCTGAAAACCCATGAATATGTTATTATATAGAAATAATTTTCAACCATAAGATGTAGTAAATACATTAACATCAAAATATTATCATTCCATATACTTTGTTTAAGGAAATAATTACCATAAAACACATATAAGTCGTAGATAACACATAATGGTCATAGAGGACATAATTATACATAAATTGAATAACAATGTGGTTGACTTTTATACATCTCAATCTTAGAAAATGGAAAAACCATAATGTATATTTACATACCAAATTCATAGGATATTATAATTTAACCACCGATACCTAGATTATCATATAACCATCTATCCTTGGTTTATCATGTAACCACTCCTTAAATTCTAATGTTCCATTAAATAATATTAACACATAATGGATTTCAATATTAAGAATTCAGCTAAAAAAATAATTAATATTCAAAAAAATAATTTCATGATATTTAAATAATCATTCCATTTTATAAACCATTTCCAATTCCAACCAAATACTAAAAATGGAATAAGTGATTTCAATTTTGTTTGATATACATCAATGCTTGTATAGTAATCCAAATATCAAATAATTGTCCTGGTGGTGGAGAAGTAATTATCTCCATATTAATTAATAAATTTAAACATTTTCAAGATTAATTAAATTAAAACACTCTAATAAGAATTATTCATTTTGAAAATATCTAAATAAAATTAAATTTAAATGTTTTTGTTTATACCCCTCATTAAACATGGTTGTGTACGATGTCAAAATTTGGCTAAATGAAAAGAGATTAAGATGAAGTCTGTTACCTTGAGTCAGATTCATCATGTATGTTATTTGTCTTACTAAATAATAAACATATGATAATTACCTAGTTTCTATAGATCCATTTTAATGTTTATTATTTATTTTGTATCACTTATTTTAATGTATAAAAATTAAATAATTATGTATGTTAATGTCAGACATTTATCGATATTTGGTAAATGAGTCGAAATTACTTTGGTGTGAGTCTATAGTAAAAGGTTTTAATTTTTCCATCATATATAAAAAAAATCCATGAAATAAGAATAAATTTTATACAATAATTAACCTCTAAAATAAAAGAAAATTAATTATGGTTATCAGAACATTACTTTGTAATAATAATGGAAATGGTAAGCCATACGTACGCATGAGTAACATGTCCATTATTAAATGATAATTATGGTAAGAAGATAAGTATTATTTTATATTTAAATAATTAACCTAATGTCATTACTTTTATATAGATATATTTCTATATATTATTCATGTGATGTGGTGATTAAAAATAAATCACAACACTTCGTGGAGGTGATAGTCCATTCGTACACATGAAAGGCATTACATTTTTTTTGTGAAAATATGTGTAAGACTATAATGGATATAATATAATATTATAATTGTAAATATATATGGAATATCACATGTTAACATTAATTTTAACATTATAACTATTCCCGATAGGTAGTTATGAAAGTTTAATTATATCAGGTTGTGGAGGTGATAGTTCACACGTACGCACGAACAATTAATTATTTTCCATTTGATGGAAGTATAGACTGATTTAGGTGATGATATTAACATAATAAAATCTCCATATATTTTGGATACTGGATTTTTTATTTAATAATGTATGAAAAATATTTTTATGGAGTGGAAGATGAAATAAAAATGAAATAGTTAAATAAAAATGATACATTTTATTAGGGAAATCTCCTTTAAGGATTGTTCTCTACCAAATAAAATTCCACTATAATGATTTTAGGTATTCTAGGAATGTATTTTGGTAGATATTGGAAGATACCAGTTGATTATGAAGTGTTATGAAATGATAGGATGTAGTTCTGTTTTATAAGATATGGGAGGAGTATTCTTGGAATTGTTCAAAAAATTAAATTAATAAAAATTATTTTTTTATTATAAATTTTCCCAAAGTGAATTATTTCAAAAATATTATTATTATAGGTATAAATATAATTTTATAATGAAAATTAGACATGTTTTTCATATTTTATTAATCCATATCGTTTTGTTTTAACCCTATTATATCATACCATTTTATCAAGTAATTTACACACTGAGGGTAAATATAATTATAATAACTATCCAAATGACTAATAAAATAGTAATTTATGACATTTTAGGAATTATTTAATTTATTCATTCATATAAGTGAATTTAATTATATTTTATACCATTTAATAATATTTTTTTAATTTAAAATATTAGTAGAGACATTATTGGGACTACTCTTTTCAGGAATTTTTAAAATTTTCATAACATCATTTTATAATTGAATCAACCCTCTGAACACATAAATAACAAGTAAAATTAACCCATAAAATTACTAAATGGCATAAATTATTTTAAATTTGTTTTATCATTTTATTTTAAAAAATCATTTATTTGATTGTTCGTTTAATGAAGAAATTACTACCTCATCATTGTGTCATAATTTAATATCATTATATCAATCCTAAAAATTATAAATAAATGAAAATGATATAGGTAAATGTTTTATATTTTTTAATTTAATTTATAATAAAAAAGTTCCCTTATATAACCTCATATTAAAAATATTTTTCCTATTAGAAAATAAGTGTGAAAAAATTATCCTTCCGTTGATGAAAATAATGAAAATTAATTAATTCTATCCAAGTGGCTTCCTAAGATATATTTTGGCCGAATTAGATTCTAGGTTGAAACACAATTATCCAAATAATTTAATAAATGTTTTAGAGTAATTTTTAATTTTATTTCTCCTTTAATTACTCGATTTTCCCTTAACCGTGGAAATATAATTAATTACTAAAGTTACATTTCATATTTTTCAAAAATAATGATAATAATATAATATTATTAATATCATACTAATTAGAAAAATTTAATATTTGTTTTTTAAAATTTAAAAACTAAAGTGGATAAAATTATTTTAAAATTAATCTTTTCTGTAGATCGAGAAGACGAGTTTTTAAAGTAAAAATGTTTAAAGTTCATAATCTTTTTGAAATCAATTTCAACGTACAGATTATTTCAACTACCTAAATTGTATAAAATGAAAATAAATTAATTATTCGATAAATATGGTTTAAAAAATCCTTAACAAATCAATTAATTTGATGAAAAATCAATTTTGAACCAATATTTTGTATTATTCACTATTCATCAAAATTTGAAAGTTCCCACAAAATAAAAATAATTCTCCAAAAGAAAATTTTAGTATTTCAAATTTAAAAATGAAGTCTCAATTTTCATAAAAATATAATCAATTATTATAATTGTATGTTTAGAATGGGTTATCCCTCAAAAGGCTAAAAAACATTCTTTAAAAAATATTAGAACTTTTTATGCTTAAAACATGATTTATTCATATTTTATGTCTAGTTAATTTATTGGATGAATGTAAAAACATTTATTATACAAATTGAAAAATACTATAGTTAGTTTTTTTACTCTTACTAATACAATGTCTAGGTGATAAATAAAACTTAAAATAATAATACAAATAATATATTATTTTGTTTTTATAACACAACCTTTTGTGCAGTGTTGGATTTCTGAAAAACTCATTGGTGTGTTTTGGGAACACTATCTGATATAAAATCCCCCTTTAAGGAAAAATTACTATTCAATTAAAAAAAATTAATTAATACAGAAAAGGTCTTATTTTATAATTAGATCGGTTTTTATATCCTTCCCAACATTTGAAAATAACCTCCTCACAATTCCTTCACTTATAAAATATGTGGGGGTATTTTTAACTCATTTCATTTTCAGAATAAGTTGTTTCATGTTCAACAGTATGGTTTTAAATTTACTCTATTACCTGATTAATCACCTTATTCCACAACACTTTCTCTCTATGGTCATTAAACTAAATTGTTTATTTCTCAAAAGTATGATTCTATTCGAACTGAACTAGTTTTGGAAACAAAACATGATATGGATCTGGCATATACTTTCATAACATTGAAACATAAAAAAAATTGTGTACCTAGGCTAATCATGGAGGAAAATAATCCTAGTAGAAAACTAATCTAACATTTTCTAGATTTTCATATGGTCAAATGAAACTTGGACTCCCCTTATTCATCTAACCAAAACCCATCATAATTTTTTAGGGAAAAACATTGATAAAATCATGATAAACTACCTCAAAATAATGATCTTTCCTTAGACTATCCATATAACTTTTATTATTTCTCTAGGATAACATCATGTGTCTTTGAATCAACTAAAATCCCTCTATTCTCTCCTCTATCAAATCTTATCTCATCGACTTACTTTCTCCATCATTATCCAAAAAATCTACTATCTCACACCTCTTTCCATATAATTTCTCAAATGGTTCCATCAATATATTTGAATGAAAATTGTTATAATAATAAAATGCAACCAATGAAGTATGATATTCCCAAATTCCCTATAAATACATTGAACTTGCATGTATCATATCCTCTAAGGTCTAAATTGTTCATTATGACTACCCATCTGATTGAGGATTAAAATTTTTACTTAAATATAATTTCTTACCTAATAGCTCTGGAAGCCCTATCCAAATGTTATATGTAAACCTATGATCATGACTAGATACAATTGATTATGTAACTCCATATAACCTGAATATATATTAAATATTATATATGGAAATATGATCTAGAGATTGAGTGTCTCAAATAAGATGAAAATGGGATGATTTATCTAGCTGTTCATCAATAACCCAAATCACATTGTTATGTCGAATGGTCTTGGGTGATCCCAATACAAAATCCAAGGATATTGTTTCCCATTTCAACACTTGAATTGGAAAAAGCTGAAGCATCCCATTTGTAAATTATCATTATAAGGCTGCTGCCTTAATCATTGTATAGTCTTTAGTTATGTTAATAATTTGACGTTGAGGATATTTTTAGGATAAGAGTTTTAGTTAATTATGCCATTACTATTACATTACATCTCAAATATTACACAGTAGACACTTACAATATAACTTATTTTTTAACAATAATAAAATTCCATAAATAAAACCTGAATTATTTTCTTGATATAAATCGTCTTGAATTATTTATTTCTATTACCCTTCCTTATGTAATGTCAAAAACTTTTCAAAAACAAGGGATGAGCATAAAAATCTCAATAAGGGTTATAAAACAAAGAAGGAAAACATTAGTACATTAACAAATATTAATTAATGAAAACATACTTTTCACTCATAATACATAATCTCTTTAATATAACAAATGAAATCATAAGATTTGTGATTAACACATAGAAATCATAAATCAAAAAGTTAAATTGTGGCATCCATAACATACTTACATTGTAGATTTCACGGCTACATTGGGAGTTAAGTTTTGAATACACATCATTTTATATTCTTTAAATCTCTTAGGAGACACATTAATGATTTCCTCTGCCATGTTACCCAAGGAAGTGGAGATCTACCTCAGGCACACCCACCCTGGGTTTATCACATAAGCACTAATAATTGGTTTATCATGTAACCACTTGTAAAATTTCGAAGTACCATTATTTAATCATAACACATATGAGATTGAAATTATCATCAATTGACTCATCAACCACAATGAATCAATTAATGAAATTGGAATATAAAATCCATTTCCAAAACAATTATATACATTTAATTAATATATTTTTTAATCAAAGTGCCCCATACCACTCTGCAAATTTTTAATTGAATTATCATTTTAAAGTATTAATACCCATATAATTAAATACTAAACCCCATTTTGAAAAAATGGACATTATTTATAAATATTTGGAATAATAAATCATAAAAAAATATAAAAAAATTTTAGTTAAAGAGTTTCTTACCACTTGAGAAAAAACATGAATAAAAATAATTACATAATGAAATTAAAAACAATCTTATAATATTATGAGAATAAAGAGATTCGTGATATAATATTTCAAAAGTAAATAATATAAACCATATAAATTTAATTTTTTTATCCTAAAAAATAAGCATCAATTTAATGTAAATTGAAAATTTATCCCTTACAATGATCGTGTAAATGATGTATGAATTTATCAATGGGGTGATGATGTGTTGCAAATGTATATCCAAAAAAAGCGTAGTGGAAATTACAATATAAATAAATAAATAGTGATTCTAGAAAAAATCATGGTAAAATATAATCAAGGAAGTATGTGTAAAACCCAAGGAGTGGATATTGAGTTCTGACATTCCCTTATTAAAATTCGGCAGCCCAACGATGTCACATAAAAATAAAAAAATGAGTTGATGAGAAGGAAAAGGATATCTCATTAAATGGCCATAAAATTTTCTCACAAAATGATATTTAAGAACATATCCTAACCTATTAAAATGTAAATTAATAATCATAACATAAAAGAAGTCAATGACTAAAAGAGGAGGGTGAAAGGTTTTCTTTACCTTGAGCCTGACTAGTCTCATTCATTCATTATATTCCTAAATAATAAACATAAGTTATATTATAATTTCTTAAGAATCATTTTAACGTTTATAATTCTTTTTATATCTCTTATTATCATTCTATAACAATCATATAATTATTCAATTTAATATCATTCATTTCGTCGATGTTCGATAATTGGGTCAAAATGAACTTTTAACAATTAATAACAATAAATGTTGTCAAAATACCATTATCTCCTTGAAAATATTCATGATTTAAGTGTCATATATATATAATAAGTGTTTATAATAGTCTATATCACATGGATATAAAAAATGAAATGCATGTTTCTAATAGACAGTAATCCATACATACGCATGAATGCTACTTTTAATTTATTTTCATATTTAAAATAATTAAATCTAAATGTTACCCAGGTAGATTATAATACTAGAATAATATTATTTTTTATATAAATTAAATAATTAAATTAAATCCATCCTTTATATATTCCATGTATTGAATGATCGAGTCATATCATTTTGAGGGGCGGTTGTCTGGACTTCCACAAATGAAATTATCGAATGTACACATTATGAAAAGCATAAAGGTATTATTTAAATAAATTAAAAAATAATCATAGAGAAAATATAATTAATATTTATATATCATATATAAATATATTTCTATCACAATGGACCCTATGAACGGTAGTAGGAAAAAATCGATCAATCATTGTTTCGTGAGGCAGTAGTTCATCGTACACAGCAATAATATGTTTGTATCCATTAGATGGTTGTATGTATATATTTAGTTATAATAATTATAATAAAAATATCCTAGTATATTGAGGATATTGTTGTTGTTATGTAATCAAATAATAATAATATACTATGTAGCGGAAAAGGAAAATTTATGAAAATAACTTGAGAGAATACGTTACCTAAAAATATGGTAACCTTTTTTGAATTGAGCATAAAGGATTTATTTAATTACCTTATAACCAAAGTAATACTTCTAAGAAAAATACAGGGATTTTGGAGATTATTTGGTTAGAGGTTTGATGAGCCAAGGGGCTTGAGTGATTTGTTTAAATGGGTAGAGTTGATCCGCTATGATAAGAGGGATGAGGGGCACTTTAGGAAGGTATTGAAATATTATTTTATTATAAAATTATGTTCGGTTTCAAATTATCCAAAATTAATTAATTTAAAATATAATACTCTTATGTGTTGAAAACCTCTCAAACAATAGATTTTAGATAAGTCTATGTAACACATTTATCCTTATCTTTTAGTTATATCCCTTAGTTAACTATTTTGAATCTTACCATGTCTTCTAGTATATTCATACAATATGATTAATATACATACAATAAAATGTCATTGGAATATCGAGTGGTTCATTAATGCCATTTTAATAATTATCTAAGTCTTTTTTAGGAATCTTATATTTTTAGGAATATTATATCATTTAATAAAATAGTATTTGTTTTAAGAACTCATTTATGTTAGTTTTTATAATTTTCATCTCATGACTTTTTAAAAATCCACATCAACTTGATTCATTCCCAAAAAAATTCATCAATTCGAATATAACAAGTAATTCTCATCTATAAAATTCTTCGATGTCATAAAAAGGGTAAAATAAATTTATTTTAAATTATAATCTCATCTATTTAAATCATTCATTAATAAGGTAATCACTACATCATCATTGTGCCATAAATACATTTATTTTTTTGATCTCAAAAAATTATAAATAAAAAAACATTACATCGAAAGAATTTTCAGACATATTATGACTATTTATAGTGTAATATATCTCTTATATAACCCCATATTAAATTTTTTTAGTAAAACATACATGCTTTTCTTATATTTTTCTCTACATTAAATTAATTCTTATAAAATGTAATTTTCACATCAAAGTTGATCCATGTGGTCCCAAAACCAACCCAAGGATTCCCATGGTCGGGAATATATCATCCAATAAGATTAGGACACGTTTTTGGGTAGTGGTATATTATTATAATATTATTATTTAACATTATTTATCAGATTTACCTTTCAACCATGGTAAATATAATAATTAATGAAGATACTATTCGTAATGTCCCAAAATTGAAGGTAACCATTTACACTATTTATACATCATGATTAAAAATATGGAATCTATTTTTCCTAATTCAAAACACCTATGTCGAATAAATTGATTTAAAATTATTTCTATTTGTGAAAACGAAAAAGATGGTTTTTAAGAAGTAATAACTATAAAAATATTTCAATGTGTTTTTGTATAATTAATATGTGAAATTAGATCAAATGAAAATCATTGGACTAAGTGACAAAAATATAATCCAATTATTCATTAAACCCAATTAAAATGAATATCTATCTATATAAATAAATTACATGAAACGGTAGTTTTTAATTAAAATGTAGTATTTTTAACTATTCATTAAAAAATTATCTTTACTATAAAAATACAAATATTTCATCCAAAATAAATTTTGTTTTTTATATTATATTTTAGAAGTTTATTTTATCCAATATAACATATAATGGTGTCAAAAATAATACTTAAAAAGGGTTCTCCATTAAAAGATGGTAAAACGATCTTTTAAAAATTTAAGATTATTTCATGCTTAAAATCAGATTCATTCTTATTTTAGGACTCTAAAATTTATTGGATTAATGTAAAAACATTTAATAATCATATTTTAGTTTGTTCTGTTCATTTTCAACAATAAAATGTCTAGTCATTTACTATGATTTAAAATAGTATAAATCAATTTTTGGTACAACCAATGTTTTCAAAGAAACTTGTTTTTCCATGTCGAGTATGCTATCGAAAAAAGAGACTTATTTGAAAATAAAATATAATTTTCAGGAATATTAGTCTTTACGAAAATTTATTATTCTATAAATACCTGGGACATTATATCCATCCTAATTTTGGAAAACTGTGTCCTCACAATTTTAAAATTGGTCATGGAAACTTCACTGAATGTCCCACGTCAGAAACAAATTTAATTGAACTATCACATTAAAACAAATAATGATAAGTTAAAAGTTCAACTGATATAACCCATACTAGTATTCCATGTTGAAAAATATAGATATGGAATATATAATAACCATCATGTTCCGAAGGAGGGTGATTGAAAATGTAATCAGGAGGAATTTTACAACCCCAAAATCACAAACATGTGATTCATTAAATGGTATTTGATTCCCCTATAAGAAAATTAAACAAACAATGTTTTTTTGATTTAAATTCTTTTTCCTAATGTTTCATAATTTATTTATGAGATTTAATAAGAACAGAAAGAAGTATAATTACTTTTAAAGTAGAGATTCATCCTCTAAAAATGTTATACCCCGAACTCATATTTTCATAAAATTATGAGTATTAAAGATGACTTAGTCACATATTAGTTCTTGAATGAAATATTATAGAATCACATAATCTATAATAGATGAACTATATATTCCCATGTCTATAGACTTTAACTAAAAGAAAAATGTTTAGTACAATATTGGATAATTTCCAAAACTGATAATACATTATAAAATGAAATATTACTGTTAATCTCCAAAATTCAAAAAAAATCTCCCAAGATCAATAAAGACCATTCAATACCAAATTGTCCTTAAAATTCTTCAAAATAATAAAACTAACATTGAAACCCAAAGTTAAAAAGTACTTGATCACATAGTATTCAACGATAAATCTTAAAATTTATCTCCAAATAACATTAACTACTCATAAAGTATCATACTAAAAAGTAATTAACTTAATCACATATTCTATTTGATTGGATATTTATTTCCATAAATAACCAAAATGATTATAATTCCATAATAAAAACATATATTATTCTAATATAAAATTCCATCATTACTCCTCAAATTAAATCAAATGGTATTCTTGTTTCCATTGTCATATAGTGATCCCAGTAGATTGAATGTCTTCCAAAATAACATTTATCACTTAACCACCAAATAATTTTTCTATACTAATTTTATCCATTTGATAAAACAAAATCTTCCAAAATAAACTTATTCTTAATCCATAAGATCATTTAAATAAAAATAATATGTTATACTAAATAAGGACTTCACGTATGCATGTGGTAGGCAATGCACCCTTTTCACCCTTTAGTTGTGGGTTCGATTTCCATGGTCTTACTGGACATGTTGCGTTTTCACCCATCCTATGGGTTTTCATTTTTCTAAAACCATATCATTCTCTTAGAATTCTCAAAAATAAGACATTTTCCCCAAAAATAACCATTTCATATTGTATCCACAAAGGTAGTATAATTCCATTAATTTTGAATCCCCAAAAGTAATTAAAATTTATCACCTCAAAAAAATATCATATAAACCCCTAAGGTTATCAATTATGTCCACACAAGGAAAGACAATTATTTCTTGGAAAATATTTTCACACTTCAAACATCAGGGTTCCCCATAATATAAAACTTTATCCAATTTAATCCCATCTTTATAAGATCCATAATACTTTTACGCTTTTCATCATCCTACAATCTACCATAACTCATGAATCCCTAATATGTAGACTTCTTTCTCATTCAGAATTTTAATGATCCATTAACTATGAATTTCAACCATAGTTGTTAATAAATCATTCCTATAGATCTAATATCCTCATAATTTAAAATATAAATCCTATGATGCTTCATTATTTATGTATAAGGAAATATATCATACCATTAATCCATATATCATGATATTTTGGATGTTCCCTTTATCTATCATCATATTGTCCTACTTTATACAATTAAACGTTCACTCCACTTCTATAATTTTTCATTTGGATAGAGTTGAAAATTTTGAGTTCTTGAAATCATATTAAAAATACAACCTGACTCATAAAATTATTTTATAAATGAGTCGGTGTTGGATAACTCAAACAGTTTCTTACATGTGATCTGAATACTCATTAATCTCTCAAAATCATACGAACATGATTTTTCTATAATAGTGATATTAAAATCGTCGAGGAAGGATAAGAAGGTTGTGAATGATACGTTTCTATCCATCATGTAAAATGATCCGTAATCTGATTAAAATAATAATCACCTAAACATGAAAGGATTTATTGTTATTAAAAAAATCATATATATGGTGAAGATAACATAAAATATTTTTGTATTACTCTAATCCATCAACATATTTATATCTCCATTGTTAAAATTTTATATCCTATCAACCTATTTTACAATAACCCTATAAAATTTTCCATATGATAATATCTCTCTTGGTTATATGGGATCCATTAGCTACACCTAGACAACTCCCTAAACTCTAGAGTTATCTAACCTGGCCATTGATACCAACTATAAGGCCCCAACCATAAACATTACATATTATTGAGTTATGTAGAGAATTGAAAATTAAGGATGTTTTCAGGATTAGAGTTTTAGAGAATTATTAAATAACTATTACATTACATCTCAAATATTATAATGTAATTTTTTTTACTATATTCAATTTTTTCCACAATATAAAATCTTCATAAATAAATCATGAATTATGTTCTTGATATAAATCTTCTTTAATTCATCATTTCCATTACCCTATCATATTTCCTATTAAAATGATTTCAAAAATATGTGATGAGAATAAAAATTTCCATAAGGGTTACGAAAAAAGGAAGGAAAACCTTAGTCCATAAATATATAAAAATCAATGAAATCATACTTTTCACTCACAAAACAGAATCTCATAAACATACCTCTAAAAATCATAATATTTATGAATAAAACATATAAATCAAAAATCGTAATTTTAACATGTGGAATCCATATCAAACGTAAATTGTATCGTTCACAGCTATATAGAGGGTTACGTTTGGAATACCCGTCACATTTTATTCCCAAAATCTCATAGGATAAACAATAATGTTTACCTCTATCATGTTACCCAATGCATTGGAGAGCTATCTTGGGATCACCTACCCTAGGTTTACCATAAAACCACCCATATTTGGTTTATCACCTAACAAACCATCAAATTTTAAAATACCATTATTTAATCATAACACATAAAAGATGGAAATTATCAAAATTTTCACTCATCAACCACAATGAATCAATTCAATATATTGAAGAATTAAATCAATTTCTAACCATTTAAAACATTTAATTAAGAGATTTTTCAATCAAAGTTTCCCATACCCGATTACAAATTTTGATGGATTTACAATTTTAAAGAAATAATGTTTATATAAATAATTCCAAAAAACAATTTTGAAACCATATACAATAATGAGAAATATTTAGAAGAACAAATCATTAAAACATTTTAAAAAAAAATTTTTGTTAAAGAGTAACATATCACTTGATAAAATAATATAACAAAAATAATTATAGAATAACATTAAAAAATGTTTATAATATCTTTATAATAAGTAGATTCGTGATATAATTTTTCAAAAGGGAATTATAATCACATTATAAAGTTAATTTTCATATAACAACAAATGATTCTCAAGGGAATGTAAATTGAGACAAAATCCATTAAAAAGATCGTATAAATGACATAAGAAGTTCTCAATGGTGTGATTATGTGTTCAAAAAGTATATCCACATAGAAGGAAGTTGAAATTTTAATATAAATAAATAAATAGTGATCCTACAATTAATCTTGGCATAATATAATCAACAATGAATGCATAAAATCCAATTATTAGAAATTTAGTTTAGAAATTCCCTTATGAAAATTCAGTAGCCTAACAGTGTCACTTAAAAACTGAGAAAATGAGTTCATGAATGATAATGTGTATCTAATCACATGGACATAAAATTTACAGCATTAATGATATAGAAGAACATATCCCAACATAATAAAATATAAATTAAAAGACATATCATAAAATAAGTCTGTAAATAAAACCGGAGGGTGAAAGGTTAACTTACCTTGGGTCTGAATTGTCTCATTAATTATTTATATTGATAGATAATAAACATAAGTTAATTTATAATTTATTCAGAACCATTTTATTTTTTATTATTATTTTTAAATAACTTATTACCTTTATATAACAATTATATAATTATTCATGTTCATGTCAGTAATTTTGTCTATGTTCGGTACTGGACTCCAAAATGAACTTTTTATAATTACAAATTGACCATGTGGTAAAAATTCCATTATCTCTAAAACATTTTTCATGATTTAAGATTCATATATATATATAGTATATATGTAATTATATTATTCATTATCATTTGGAGATAATAAATAAAATGCATTGTTTTAGGAGACGGTAAGTTGTACGTATGCATGAACGCTACTTTCATTTCATTCTCATATTTAAATGAATGAAAACAAAAAGGTAAATATGTATATTATAATGAAATTATTATATAATAATTTATATAGATTTCATATGTCCCTTAATGGAACCCTTTACACATTCCATGTATGGGATGAATGAGTTATATCACATTGAGGGGAGGTAGTCCACACTTCCTCAATTTAAATTATCATATTTACACATTATGGAAAGAATAAAGGTATGAATTAATAAAAAAATATAAAAAAATATACAATATAATTAATATATTTATATCATATACAAATGTAGTTCTATCATAATTTCCACCATGATAGGTGGTGGGGAAAATCGGTCAATCATTGTTTCATGAGGCAGATGTTCTCCATACACAAAAACAATTAGATCATATCCATTATATGGAGGTGGGAGTAAGTGTAGTTTGAATCCTTATCATAAAAATGTCCTTATATATTTAAAATAATTATTTTTCATGTAATCATGTAATAAATATATAATCGGGAGTGGGGAAGTAAATTAACATAAAATAAAATGAGAGAAGATGTGTAAAGACCCGTAATATTCAAGGGACATTTTTCTTAATTTTCATTGGGATTTTACAAGAACGCAGTTTCTGACGGAACCTAATTCTGAGGCCCGGTGTGCCCGGAATCATGTTCCAAAGCTTAGCTCGGGTATGTTTAGTTAATGAACGAGTGGGTTTTCCTAACTTTTGAACCGCTACACGGAATTGAAATCTGAGGGCACTGATGAAACCGTAGTGCTGGTAATTGCTTAGGAGCACCTTTTCCAATGGTACGTTTGCTCGGGATGAGTTGTTAAAATTGTGGTTTTAGTGAGGGAGTTGGGGGCGGGACCCACATGTTGTTATCCAACCTTGAGAGGATAAAGGTGGGGTGGGGCCCACATGAGCCCAACCCCTCACATTCGTAACTCCTCAAACCCCCATTTAATATTTCCAACTAATCACTTCATTTAATTTTGACAAGTTATGTTTAATTAAATGAGTGAACATAATTTTGTATGTTCACATTTTTAAAGTGTTGGAAAGTGAAATAAAATAAGGCAAAAGCCTTATTTTATTGTGGTTCATTCGTTGTGTTGAGGGAGGGAGCATTCTTCACATTTTGGAAGAACTTCATTGTTCCGGCGAAGAACTTTTCTACCTCGACAAAGAATGTCGTCACGACTTTTTCCGAAGAACGATGATGCTCCATCCTTCATTCTTCTTTCCACGACAAAGGAAGGGAGACGATGTTCCTCCTCGGACAATCTCCGTCAACGTGTACGGAGCCACACCCCGCGCCACTGCTTTCTGTGACACTCTTCGAACATCAACTCGTTATCAAGGTAGGGGTTAATTTTTTTCGTGGTATAATCATTGAATTCTTATTCTTTTATTTTGGGGCTTCTTGTTATCATCTTAACAGGAGGAGGCCGGACCGCACGAACACTGCAGACCCTCCTCCCCGTTGGTTGTTATGTTTTTTGCGGCTCGAAAGAAGACAGCGTGGTGCAGTGACACCGCTTGGAAACGTGGAGGAATGCGGCGAAGAAGCGTGGCGCTGTCGCGCCATGCCGTTGAAGACGAATGAAGACGTGACACCATCGCGCCATGCCGGAGAACCTCAATGAGTCCGTGGCTGGAGCGGGGCCGTGGCGGAGGGGCACGGCCCCGTCGCGCGGCGCCTGTCGGACAAGGCCGCGGTTTGAAGCCGCAGCCGTGCAAGGCGGGGTGGCCAGAACTGCTGGTCGCCGACACCTCAGAGGGGTGGGACCATGGTGGTCTCACGGAAGAAGCACCGGCCGGCCGGACCGGGCTGACCTGCTTTAGAGAGTCCGAGGGTCGTAACCCCTGGCTGGCCAAAGGAGCCCCCCCCCCCCACATGGGGGCCATGGTTTCTCAATCAGGTGGGAGACCCCCCCCCCTGTCCGCTCAACACGGCACTGGCCGAGCTGGCCACATGGGCCGCGCGAGTGCGCCAGGCCAACTGGTCGCCCAGGCCAGGCCGGGCTGCCCCGCCAGGGCCGGGCCGCACCGACCGGGCCAGGCCGCGCCCAGGCCTGGTCGGGCCGTGTCGACCGGGCCAGGCCACACCACGCCGACCGGGCCGAGCCGCACCCACCATGCCGGACCATGCCCTAATGGGCTGGACCAGGACCCGGTTGGTGTCGACTCGGTTCGGGGCGACCCAAGGGGTCTCGGACCGGGTCGGTCCGGGCCCCAAACCCCTTAAAAACGGATAGGTTCATTCTTTTGCCCATATATTGGGATGAGTACCTCCGATCGATGGACCGTCAATTGCGATGTGATCCTTGGATTGAGGCGGTCGTTTTGGTATATTACAATAAAGGTTTGGAAGAACTTTGACCATGGACGGGTTTGTTCGAACATGAAACCAACCGGGCCCTCGGAGCGGAAACACTTATAACATGAGCTCCGGACGTCCGATTGACGTGGCGTCAACTTTGTAAGATTACTCTTAGTGAGAAAGACATTTTGGATTACTCCTCTCGAGGTTTGGACGCAGATGGAGTGCGGTCAGGTTGGTTTTGACTTAAAAACCAACCGGGCCCTGGAACTAAAAAGCCAATAACTCTTAGACCGGGCATCCGATTGACGCGCCATCTATCTCATTGATTTCCTTTTCTTTAGATGGAACTTTTGGATACATCAACACCGGACTATGTGTCAGTTGATGTATCGACCCCTTGGCTCGTGGAGTGGACCCTCCCATAAAAGATCATGCTATGTGCGGAAACCCTAGAGCTGGCTGCGACTGCGATGAAGACCGTACTGAATTCCTCTGTTGGTTCGACGGTGATGAATAATGCACTGAAATCCTACATGGGTTCGACAGTGATGAAAACCGTACTGAAATCCTCTGTGGGTTCGACGTTGATGGGGACTGCACTGAAATCCTACGTGGGTTCGACAGCGATGAAGACCGTACTTAAATCCTCTGTGGGTTCGACGATGATGATGACTCCACTGAAATCCTACGTGGGTTCGTCAGCGATGAAGACCGTACTGAAATCCTCCATGAGTTTGACAGGGATGACTATTGTTCTTGTATCCTCCGTGGGTCTGTCATTGTTTGACTCTGTTCTTTCTATCCTACTTGGGTCTGTCAGAGTAGCTGGTCTGTATCCTATGTGGTTCCGACAGCTTGGATGGTTTAGTATCCTACGTGGGTCCCAACATAGATGAATTAGTGGCTATATCTTATCATCTCATTCACCTTACGAAGAAGTATACCTGTGTGAGATGAGTCTTGACTTCAATCAATATCTTCGATATGATTGAGTTTCATTCCTATGTGGATTGAGTTGTGTTATCCTGTGTGGATTGGGTTGTACTCCTATGTGGATGTGATCGAACTTGGGCATGGATGTTGGAGCCGAGCAGGAATTGATGACTTAGGTATATGTATGGGCATATAACTAAGTAGTGTTGGATGTTACTTCGTGATTGTATCTTTCCTTTGGAATTATCCTTTGCGGATTCTAGGAGACCTTTCGGGGTCTCGGGGTCCCTACTGAGAAGCATATACTCACCCCTGCATGGGCTATGCCTGCACTACGTTTTGTTGGTTGAAGATGACAGACAGCGCTGATCGTGGTTGAGGCTTGTGGAGCAAGTCGGTACATGGAGGTAGACCATTAGGTGGGACATACACGGAGCAGACGGATGGACAAGAGGAGCTAAGGAGGCCATCTGTACCCACCCTTCAGGTGGGACTTCCAATGGATGGATCGACGTTGCTTCTTTACTTTCAGTTGTTGTACTTTTTTTTAGTTGTACCTTACTTTCAGTTTGGGTTTGTATTCTAGCCCACTTACTTTTCTGCACTACTTTTGTACCCAGTTTTACTTAGTGTTTACTTATGTTTGATTACTCTATGCTGTTTGTTTACTTTATAAAGGCAAGGCCTTCCCCTTTCGTCAGGATTTATGCCTTGCTGCTAGTCGCCAGCCCTTGGCCTATGGGAGGCGGGCTTGTGGTAGTCACGGCATGGGTCCCGAGGATGGGTCATGACAAGATGTAACATCTAAATCTAGTTACATCTTTTTATATCATCCAAAAGGCTTTATTGAATTACCTTATGACCAAATAATGGTTTATAGGATATATATATATGTTTTTGGGATCTTATTCGGGTAGACTATGGACAAGAAAATGGGATTTAGAGGTTTTTTTAAATGGGTAGAGGAGATGCCCATTTATAACAGTGAGGAAGGTCACTTTAGGATGGTATTGAAATATTATTTTATTATAAAATTATTTTCGGTTTCAAATGGTACAAAAGTAATTAATTTAAAATATAAGATTCATTGGGTCAAAAAACTACCAACCAATAGGCTTTATACAAGTCTATGTTACACATTTAACCTCATCTTTTAGCTTAGACCCTTAGTTAAAAAATTTGTCTCTTACCATATCTTCTTGTATATTCAAACTAAATTGTTTGTATATTTAATATAATATTCCAATTGAACCACATGTTATTCATTAATGACGTGCTAAAAATTATCTAGGATATTTCATCAATTCTTATATTTTTGAAATATTATATCATTTAATCAAATAATATTTGTTTTAACAACTTATTTATGTAATTTTTTATACATTTCATATGAAGACTTTTTAAAAATCTATAAAAACTTTATTCTTTCAACAAAACATCATTAATTCAAATATAACATGTCATAATCATCAATAAAAATTGTGTATAAAATAAAAAGTTTTCGTATAAATTTATTTCAATATTTATAATCTCATTTATTTAAATCAATCATTAATATGGTAATCACTACATCAAAATTGTGTCAAAAATATATTTATTTATTTGACATCGGAAATGTATACATAAAATAAGATGATGTATTAATTTTTTTTGTATTTATAATGACTATATATATTCTAATATATCACATACATAACTCCATATAAAAATTGTTTTAGTAAAAGATAGATGTTTATGTTATATTTTTCTTCACATTAAATTAATTCTTATTAAAAACTTTTCACATCAATGTGGATCCATGGGGTCCAAAAATCTACCCAAGGATTACCATTGTCATAAATATATCATAAAAAATTATTGGAACCCGTTTATGATAGTTTTATATTATTATAATTTTATTTTTTACAATTATTTACCATATTTACCCTTTAACCATGGTAAATAAAATGACCACTGAAGTTACTATTCAGAATGTCCATAAATAAAATGTAATTATTTTCTCAAATTGGACCTCATTATTCCAAAAATAGAATCCATTTTTCCAAATTAAAACACATAAGTTTCAGAAATAAATTTAAAATTAATTTCCATTGAAAAATCCAAAAAGTAGGTTTTTAGGATGAAATAAATATCAAAATATGGACATCTGTTCTTGTCTAATAAAAATTTGAAATTGCTTCCAATGAACATAATTTTATTAAATAATAAAAATATAATCCAATTATTCTTTGAAACTAATTATAATATCAATATAAATATATAAATACATTAGATGAAAATTCATTTTTGAATTAAAGTGTACTATTTTTACTATTCATTAAAAATGGTTCTCCATCAAAAGGTGGTAAAAAGATCTTTTCAAAATATTAAATAATTTCATTCATAAAATTATATTAATTATTATTTTGAGAATCTAATATTTATTGGGTAAATGTAATGAAATATAATAGTCATAATGTAGTTATATCTGTTCATTTCCACCAATTAACTGGCTAGGTGACAACTGCCATTTAATATAGTAATAATATTATATGATTTTTTTGGAATAACTCAACATTTTATGCAGCCTAAGATTTCAAAGAAAACTATTGTTGTGTGTTGTGTAAGATATTGGAAATAAGTGTCCTCTTTAACATAAATTTAATATATTATTCAAAAATATTAATATATATATAAAAGTATTATTCTATAAATACTTGGGTCATTAAAATCATTCAACATTAATGTACTATCATGTCAAACACTTCATTGTAATTTTAATAATATCTCTTTTCATTACATCCCACCAGTTACACTCCCATAGTTATCTGTATATATTAGTACTACTAGAATTAACTGAAAACGTTTAACTATGAAAATCACATAACTAAACAATTTATAACTATGAATAACAAGTCACATATAATAACTTCCCAAATATAAAAACACAAACATTACCCATGATACATTCAGTTAAATTAAATATTTCTTCAAATTCATTCTTTTTAACTCACTTTCTTTTATTTGTGATTTTTTTAATTCTATCTGATTGATCTAATTTCACTAAAACATAAAAAAACTATGTAATATCATATACCCACTACATCTATAAAAAAAATCATCAAAGAATTAACCAATGTGTCATGTTCCAAAAATATCATATTTAATGTAGCATTACTTTTTGACTCAAAGCATCACCCTCATTATTTTATTTTACAACATGTTAATGAATCAGGCAATCATAATACATAATTAGTACCAACCATCTCCTCTATCATATATTCAATTTTTTTATAGTTTATATATACATCAAAATTTTGTGATCGGTATATATTTCACACTTTATTCCATAAAATTATTCCCCCAAATTTTAAAATCAAACAAACCAATTATTTCCAAATAAGTTTTGTGCTAATTTAAACTATATCGTTTCCACTAATGTGAAGAATAAGAAATTAACTATTCATTCTTTATTAGGAAACAACCACTTTCTTTCAATGAAACATCACTGTAGATAACAAATTCAACATTTCTAGATACCAGGGAAAAACTGGAGAATTTTCAAATATTAATTTATGTTCCAAATAAAAATAATCATTTTATTCTGTGTTGATGAACATAACTCTATTATGTGTTAACATAGATAGTTTGATATATAACCAATTACAGTTTTAACAAAACCATTGATAATAACCCTTTAATCTAGTAAAACATCGAATCTCTAAAACAATGGGTGGTCATAGACACTGTTCAAAAACATTTATTTTTGAAGGCTCAACATTTATACCATATTTAGAAACAATATGTCTAAGGAATCAAAAAAATTTCATTGATATTTCATTCTTACTAAACATTCAATATAGATTATTTACATTTAAGGTTTCTAAAACAATCATTATGTTCCTTTCATATTTACCCTGTCTTTTTTAATAAACCTAGATATAATATATAATCATCACTACAAACTAATTCAAAACTAATGAAATACTTCATTCATAATATTAATAAATTCATATGATGCATCAGGTAACCCAATGTGAATAACCAAAAACACATAATTCTTATAACTCGTCTTAAATGTTGTATTTGGAATTTCATCCTCCTTCACCTTCAGCTGATTATACCTGGAACTGAAATCATTCTTCAAAAAATAATGATCTCCATAGAGTTGATAAAAAATCATCTTTATGAGGAAAATGGTACATGTTTATAATAGTAATGTTATTCAAGGCTCTATAATCAATACCAAGTCTCATGAAACCATATTTCATTCACAAATAAAACAGGTGCACTCCATATTTAAGTGTTGCGTTGAATGAAATCTTTGTCAAGAAATTCTTAAAAATAGTTTTTCAATTACAATAGTTCTACCTAATCAATTATATAAGAGGAATCAGTGATAGTCTTATAATAATGCACTAAATTAATAGTAATCTCAACCTCTCAATAATAAATAGTAAAAATAAAATCATTAGAAAAAATGAATAATTTCCTTCACAAGTAGAATATCACTAATCAAAATAGTTTATTTATTTTCAAGAACATTATCTAGAAAATTATATCTTGCATCATTAATCGATCTCTCAGCATCTAGTAATGTTAACAAGTGTTTTAAATCAATTAATAAAACAATATTTTATTTTTAACATATTTTTTCAGGATAAAATGATTTTCAATATATACTCAAAATGATATCAAGATCTACTATGGGAAGTTTTCAAGATTTATAGGAAAGGACATCCCACGAATGAAAATATGACAATTACTACAAATATTGGCTTATTTAATATGTCCATAAAGATTTTTGACCAAAATTTCTATATCCCATTCACGACGTGATATTTCTAATTTAATTGTAAATTTCTCAAAATTGAATGCATGTGAAAATTTAAAGTCAAATAGAGTGTTTATATATTTGGAAAAAAATTAACTTACCTATCAAAACCTAATTTGATGTCCGAAATCAAAAAGTGTAGTAAAATATGATATTTTTGGACCCCTTATCTTTCTAGTTTGTTGGTTTCCATCATGGTTAATCAACTTTGATAACACATTAGAATAATTCCAGAAATCATGGAAACTAAAACATCTTACCACTGATTTTTCATTATGTGACGGATCATCTCCCTTACTGTCACAAGAAATATTCATAGTATTTCAATATCGGAAACACTTCATATACATTGATAGAAATTCTCCTATATGGTTTTTACCAAACATATCACATGTTTGAAATTTTGTTTTCATAAAACCAAACATCTTTGATGAATTTTTTAACATTTACTGCAAACTAGAACTCTTTTTTTTATTATTCCCTTGGGACACATGATTATTGGAAATCTCAATTTCTAATTTCTAATCAAATCAAACAAGATTATCATATGTTTTTAACTCATGAGTATCCAATTCCCTTCAATATCTTGTCTCCAAGATAGAGTGATAATTATTTATCTTACTATCAATATCCTAGATAAAATTTGGTATGTATCTTGGAGAATGAGTGAATGTTTCTTCATTTGATGGAATAGAATCCACTTACATTTGTCTCAATACCAATAATTGATTTACATTAATAATATAAATATCATTGGGAAAATATTTCTCCAAGAATATATTCTTAAATTCATCTCATTCAATGTAATCAGTCTCTTCGCTTCCTATGATATTTCTTACCATTAACCACAAGTGATCAAATTCACCTTCAAAAACAATAAATTCCATGAGATTACTCATGGTTCTCCAAAAAACCCATGATAATAAATATCTAATATTGGTAATTAATCGATCCTTCATCTAGAATGGGGTTAGATAATCCTCTGAAGAATGGGGGTGATGCCTCAAAAAATTCTCAACTGCCAATATGTTCTTTTGTGAAAGATCAGGGTGCTATCTTTCATGGAAGCCACCACCATTTTTATATTGACTTAAATAATCCATCACACCAACAAACATCCCCATTCCAATTCCATAAATCCTGAGATGTTGATTTGGAGGGATGGTTTCCTCTTGGTTCATTCTCACTACTAATTCCCTTTTTCTGCTGAGGAATCCCATTTTTAATAGGCATAGTTTTGATGATGATACATTGTAATATTCATATTCTATAACATTTAATCTTGAAACTAAGGTAAAATCATTCAAACATAAGGTATTTATATTACCCTATCCTCTAAAGTTAACTAATTATCCCTTGAGACCAACTATAAGTCCATGGACTTAAAGCATTAAAAAAACATGAGTTATGTGAATAATTTTAATTTCTATCTCGTTTATGAACATTTCAGGTTTATAGTTTTATATAATTTGGAAATAATTTATACATAACAACTAAACTATTAAAATGTAGACACTTTTACTCAATATCCATTTTCCTCAAAAAAAATACTTGTAAAATGAATCATGATTTAATTTCATATTAAATCATCTCTTATGGTCTCATCAATGTCAATATTCTCTCTTTAATCTTGGGAAAAACAATTTTACACTTTGGATAATCACAAAAATATCATTAATGGATCCACATATATGTAAAATTGTTAGTATTTTAAAAAAATTAGACCCATGCATGTTTTTTCATAGTGTAATAATTTTCATCCTTAAGAAGTAGTAAATAAATTACATTGAAAATATGATCATTTATTACCATTTTTTAACCAAAATGTTACCATAAAACTCAAATAAAACCTAGATAACGCATAAAGGTAACATGGTACATAATTATTCTTAAATGGAAATAACATATGATCGACTTCCATACATGTCACTCTTACGAAATGGAATTACCACATTGTCAACTTCCATAACCAATAAATTAGAGGTTATAATATAACAACATATCATTATATTATCATGAATACACCCATACATAGTTTATCACATAACAACCCTTTTAATTGAAAAGTTCAATTATATAATCATACGACCTTAAATATTTCAATATTCATCATTTTACTCATAAAATTCCATTTTCCACGAAATGATCTAATTTCAATATATTAAATGGTCATTACTTTTTCAAAAACAATTAAATAGAAAAATACCCAAAAAAATTCCATAATTTCTTTCTTTTTCTTTTAAAAACATTAATGCTTTTAGAGGAATCCAAATATCAACTGACGGTTATGATAATGGAGATGTCATTATCGATGTATACATTAAAAAATAACCTTCATTTTGTCATTTAAAATGAAATTAAAACAATCAGTTTTGAAAGATTCATTTTGAAAACAATTAATTAAATTATACTTCAATGGATTTTTAAACACCTCATAAAATAAGGTGGTGTATAACATCCAAATATGTCTCAATGAAAGGATTTTGAGATGAAGTCACATACCTCAAGTCTAATTCATCAGATATGTTCCTTATCATACAAAATAATAAACTTATGCTAATTATATACATGGTTTATAATGTTTTTAAAGTTTATTATTCCATTTATATAACTTGTTAACATGTTATAACAATTAATAAAATGTTTATGTTAATGTTAGAAATTTGTCGATATTAAGTACATGAGTCCAAATGACATTTGTATGATGTCGATAGTCAAATGTGATTATTATTCCATCATTTCCAGACTAATATTAATGACCCAATAATCAATTTTACACATTAATTATACTTTTATGATAATTCAATATTTATGGTTATAAATAATTAATTATGTTAGTATCATGGAGATGGTAAGTCATACGTATGGATGAGTAATGTTTCCATTTTTATATGATCATTATCAAAATTAATTATTTATTATTTTATATTTAAGAAAAGGATAAAAATATAATTAATATATTTTAAATATAATTATATTTTATATTTAAGTGATTTCGTGATTAAAAATTAATCACATCGCTTTGTGGAAGTGATAGTTCTCACATATCCACGAAAGGTGTTATCATTTTTATATTCATGGAATGTAAGAACATAATTGATATATTATGTTGTTAAATGATAAATATGTCAAGAATATCACATATTAACATTAATTAAATCATTATAACCATTATTAGGAGAAAAATATGGAAAAGTAGTTATATCGGTTCATGGATGTGATAGTTCACACATATTCATGGATGATTAATTGTTTTCTTATTAGATTGAAGTGAACATAGATTTTGGTGATGATATTAATAGAACAAAATCCCAGTATACTACTGATAATGGAGTCATCATTTCATCTTATAGGAATATTATTTCAACTAAGTAGAAGTATAATGAAATTAAAAGTATATAATCAAAAATGAATCCACTTATTTATGTAATCTCCATTGATTAAAACCTTAACACCACTAAGGATCATGTTATGCCTAATCTAAGGCCTTTAATATGTGGGTAAGTATTCTATTAAGGTATTTAGGTAGAGATTGTATGAACCCAATTTGTTTTTATGTGTTAATAAATGATTATTTGTAATTCCCTATTATTAGTGAGGGGAGGGGCGCTCTTTAAATTTTTGTAAATATTAAATTAATATAAATTAAAATTAAATTTAAAATGGATTTATTGTGATTCAATTAAAATATAGTATGAGTATGGGTCAAAATATAATCATCCTATGACAATTATAAAAGGTGATATTATTTTTTTGATACATATTTTTATCCATTTTATCTCTTACCATTATATCGAATAATTTACAATTTCAGGGTTAATAAAATTACCATAAAATTCCAAATGACCAATAAAAGAGTCAATTATTAATGTTTTGTACTTATACAAATTACCGATGCTAATTTGGTTTTTTTTGAAATATTTATTCATTTAAAAAATTATTTTATATTTTAAATTATCATTAGTGTCATATTTGTCACTATTTATTTCATGATAATATATAACTATCATATCATCATGATATAATCAAACCAACTCTTTTAAAAAATCAAGAAAATGTTGAATTAATCATAAATATAATTTTTATGGAATAAATTATATCAACTTATATTTATTATAATGTTGTTAATATTATTTATTTGATTCTTCCATTAATGAAGCAATTGATCCATCATCATTATGTCAACATTTAACTTAATTATTTATTTTTTAAAAAATAATAATTATATTAAGATGATTTAGTTAATAAATTTATATTTCTAAATACTATTTAGAGTTGAACATATACCTATATAACTCCATATAAAAAAATTACTTATTAAAAATAAGAATGTTGCAAAATTGTCTGTCCTTTGAGTAAAATAATATAATTTCCTTAATATCATAATAGAGTCTATAAACTGGTATATATGACACAAAGGATGATTTTTCTTTGAAAGAATCATTTATAATGAAATTAGGATTTGTTATAGAGTATTTTATAATATTATTTTTACCCTTAATTACCTGATTTACACTCCACTGTGGTAATAAAAATTATTACTAGTTATATTATTAATATTTTTCAAAAAATTATGATGATCTAGTTAAATTATAAATATTATAATTATTATAACTGGTCCTGTATTTTTTAAAAAATTCAAAACATTTTATTTTATATAATTAATTTAAATTTAATCCTATAGATGAATCGAGAAAATAATTTTTTAAAGTAAAAAAAATGAAATGTTCAAAAAGGTGTTATATCCCATTTCAATATTATTTTGATTCCAATTACTGACACTGCATTAAATGGAAAAACATTATTTAATTATACATTAAAACTATTTAAAAACTTATCAAACATATAAATAAATTGGATGGAAAATCGTTTTTGAATTCATATTTTTATTATTCACTATTTATCAATTTAATAATGTTCTCAAAATAATACAATAAATTCATTGAAAGTAAATTCAGTTATATATATATCAAAAATGAAGTTTAATTTGTCTTATAAAAAAATAAAATTCTAATGAATAAGATTTAAAATGGGTGATCCATCACAAGGTTAAAAAACTATCTTTAAAAAATATTAGAACTCTTTATGCTTAAAACATAATTTATTATTATTTTAAATCTATAAAATATATTGGATGAGTGTAAAAAATATTTAATACACATGTTTAAACATAAAATATTTATTTTTATTCATTATTTTCAATACAACAGCTAGGTAATAACTACCTTTTAAAATAATAATATTAATAATATCTATGTCGTTTTGTATAACTCATTCTTTTTTCAAATATAGGATTTCATATAAACTAATTATTTCATTTTGGGAACACTATCAGGTATTGATTCCCCCATTACTGTAAAAGTAAAATCTAATTCCAAAATTTTAATTAATGTGAAAAAAATCATATTCTATAATTACATAGGATGATACATTATGGTATCAACATCATTGAGGAATTTGATAGGTTGAGTTAAAACTATGGGTAGACATATAGTAAAAATCCTTTACTTTCAGATTGCTGATTAATCTCATGATGCATGTTGGTGAATTGAGGGGCTATTTGTAACTGAGCCCCACCCATCAATACATTTTCAATGCATTCCACAAATAATAAATAATAAATTCAATTGATAAAAAAATACCTTATTAAAATATTTTTATTGAGTAGATAATATGTATTTATCAAAATTCCCCTACTACATCAAGTCAATATATATATAAATAAAATATAGTTTAGGAAATTAACATATTCATGATATAAGAAAAACATATATTTAAGATAAATATAATTTCCAAGGAATAACGTTCGTGAAATGTGAATATTTCAAGGTTGGTATCTTTTAAGATATCTTTAGTTGATCATAGGTAAAATAAATTTCTATTTTCATTGATGAACAGAAGTAACATTAAAATAATTAAACATTCTTAATGAAAATAACCATTCAATTTTTAGTAATATTATTTAAAATAAAAGTTCAAATATAGATGAAATAAATATCTTTGAAAAGAAAACTGTAAACTTGTAATGTAAGATCCAAATAAATGATTATTCACCATGGAAGAAAAAACCATTTAATTTTACTAAGATAAAATACAAATTCTGTTCACACTTTTATAGGAAAATAACCTCATTTAGAAAATGGTATGAATATTATATTAAAACCTTTTTTTCAAAAAATTAAAATATAGTTGAAACATTCATTTATTAAATCAATTTAGAAAAGTAAAAAATTTTATTTTTTGAAATAAAATAAGGAAATTGTGGAAAATATAATATTTAAAAAACAAATAAGATCGGGTTTTCTTTAAATTTTTTCTTGAAATGTTTCTTGATCCATAGGGATAAAATCATGATGAAAATATCGAATCCCCTTAAAAGAGTAAACATGAAATTAAATGTCAATTATCATGAATAAATATATATTCATGTTTGTTACCTAAATGGGGTAGTATATACACCTCAAAAAATAAATATGCACATAATACTAATCATGTCTCAATTAGAGGAAATTGTAAAAAACCCTTTCCATAGGTAGGGAATTTTATGTTGGTATTGTAATGTATGGACCTATCATTAAACATTACATATTATATTTTTTTGAACTAAAATTCCATTTATTTAAATTTCAATGATCATTTATGTTTTATATTTTATAGAATTATATCATAATTCACTCATAATTATACACTTTCATACAATTTGTACACTATTAAAATAGTATGCATTTTTCTATAATGTAAAACAATAAAAATAATACATGATTTCGTATTCAGGACAAATCTTCATTACATTTATCTTTACTTCTTCCATTACTATAGACTTACATACACCCAGTGAAAAAAATGAATACATGTAATGAAAAAAAATCATAGTAAGCGACATAAAATAATTAGGAGGAACAATTTGTCGACGAATGAAATAATTATATGAATGTGTATCTTTTACTTATATAATTCATACCCTTTAGCATAATTTTTGAAATCATATATTTCATTTAATCCTCGAACAATGAATAAGTCAAAATGGTGTCCTATAAGAAAAAATTATATCACTCTTATGTATACTATTTATCTCATGAAAACAAAAGAGTAACATTTATAGTTAAATTTATAATAACCATCGCATTATATTAACTTGGTCTCCTTAGAGAAACCCTACTGGTTAACTTTTCCACTTTACCCAATGCATTAGAGATATAAAATGGGCCCACCTACCCACATTTTATCAAATAGATATCCGTTCTCATAAAAAATTTCCCGAAACGATAACATAATATTAACACATAATGAATTCCTAAAATATCATTCTTGAGGAAAATTACATTTTCAATTTTGAAATGAATTTTTTTTACAGACCCACATAATTAAATATAGTTTATTTATAGGGAAAATTATATACATGAAAAGGAAAAATCAATATTTAAATTAAAAATGAAGTAATTAAATTAATTTTTATCCATTTATATTAAAAAATATTCATTTGAATTTTGAATAAATTGTTTAAAGAGAAACATTAAAGGATGACTTTTAAAAGAAAATCCCTTATCATGAGTCTGAATTATCCCATAAGATCTATATATTCCTGAATAATAAAATTATTTTTGTAATTTAATTTTTTCATATCATTTTTTTTCATTTTACTATTCCTTTTATATAACGTGTTAGAATGCCATAACAATTAGTTAATTATTTTATTTTACATCAGGCATTTTGATGATATTATGTACTTGAGTCAAAAATGACATTGGTATGGTGTCTATATTCAAACTGGACATTATTATATCATAACTAAAATAATATTCACGAAATTATAATTACTTTTTTAAGTCAAATATACTTTTAAACCAAACTATTATGTATGGTTATATAAAAAGATCTGCGTTATAAATATAGAGACAGTAGGTTGTATTTATGCATGAGTAACATTTCCAATCGTCATTAACCATTAGAGATAGAAGGTAAGTATCATATTATCATTTAAAAAGATAATTATATAATTAATATTTTATTAATATATATATATATATATATATATATATCATACATGTGATTTGGTGATGAAAAACAAATCACATCACTTTGTGAAGGTCATAATTGACACTTAAACACAAACAATGGTTTCATTTTCCTATACATGGAACTATAAAAATAGAAATGATATATTATAATTTCCTAGAAATAAATATTTCATTAATATCATATATAATAAATAATTAAGTAATTAAAACTATTCTTGAGAGTCGATGATGGAAAAAAATTCATTGGTCCGTGTGCCGGTTGTCCCTCGTACACACAAACGATAAATTATTTTCCAAATTGGTATATATTTAGAAGTATTTAGGTAATGATATTTACTCAAAAAAATATAAATATATAAATTATAATTTATTTATTGATTAATAATTTTTGTAGCATATTTATGGAGTTGGAAGATGAAACAAAAAGAATCACTTAATTAAAAATTACAACTCATCTTTAGAAATAATTAATTTTTAAGAGCATAAGACCACTATAGATTGTGTTATGCCAAATATAAAATTTCTAGAATGTAGAGTGGGGAAAAAATATCCTCATAAAATGAAAATTATAAATATTTTGACTTTTTTTTAATAGGAATCTTTATGGTTTTATCCATTTTTTAACACCTTTAACTCATACCAGGACAAAATGTATTTTCCAATTTGATGGTAAATATAGTTACTATAAAATGAAAAAACACCCTTATCTGAATCCTTGAGGAAAAATTAAACATTATAAAAAAAATTTCATAGATATTTTCATTTTTTATAAATATTATATCATTTAATTAAATATTATTTATTTTAAAATAACATTAATGTCATTTTTGACATTATTTATTATTTTGTCTTTAAAAAACAACACACCAAGTCAAATTTAAAAAAATCTAACACATAAAGTAATTTTTAAATTAACATAAAAAATTCTTTAATGACATTAATTATATGAAATTTTATTTTTTATTATAATTTTAATATCAGTTATTTGATATTTAAATGAATTGAACAAATATTGCATCAACATTGTGTAAGAATTTAAGATATTTATTTATTTTCTAAAAACTAAATATAAATTACCAAGATTAATTTAATAAAATCATATTCCGAAATAATTTTTATATTATAATATATAATATGAATAAACAACATATTAAAAATTTAATATTTATTAATAACATTAGTGCGACAAGTTTGAAATCTCAAAAAATAAACTACTATAAGGGGCATAAACTCATCAAAGCGGGTCTAAGAGGTCATAAATCATCCCAAGGATGATTTTGGTCAAAATTAACTCCAAAAATAAAATTTTGACTACTGTTAAGGTAATTTTATAATATTTTATATATTATTTTTACCCTTAATTCAACAAGTTACCCATAACTTTAGTAAAAAAATTACTAATGTTATTATTCATACTGTCAAAAAATAAAACTATTTCATAATTTTGGAATTTCTAATTCCACTTATTGAATCCATTTTTTAAAACTAAAAAAAATCATGAAATTAATTTAAATTTTATCTCGTATATGTGGTGAGAAAATACTTTTTTAAGTGAAACATTATATAAATTAAACTATTTTTATATACAAGTTTATCATGAAAAGGATTAAAATAACCTAAATTATATTAATAGATGCATATTTGATCCATTGATACATTAATCTAAACTATGAATATATTTTCTCATTATAAAAATTTTAGATTAAAATTTATTTTCAATTAAATGCAGTATGTTTATGTATTCATAAAAAATTAAAACTAATTAGAAAAATACCAAAAATTTAGGGAAAATTTTTTTATTTACCAAATTTGAAATAGAATTTATTTTTTAAATTTATATTATAAATGTTTACAATATTTTTTTTACAAAAGGTTCATCATTAAAAGAATATAAATCTACCGTAAAATTTCATTTTTAATCTTATAACTGGATGTATCAAAAGCACTATTGAACATAACATATATTTTTATATATAAAATAACTATATAATTCATAAATAAAAAAATCATTATTCTATCATAACATATCCCGATACATTCTTCTCATATTAGAAATTGAATCCCCACAGTATTATGTACTTCTTAAATAAGTTGGGATGTCATTCTGTCATAGGATTTTTAAATTACCTTGTTTCCACTTCAACAATATAATTTATTCATAAAACGTTAACATGGTGAATCTATTTATTCCACAACATTTTCTCTATGATGTCTAGAACCATAAATTTTAGTTTCTATTATGAAATAATAACATCCAACAAATCTACTTCCAAATATTAATCATTCCATTAATCAATAAAATATTTCCTCTAAATTGAAACATTAAATAAATTGTGTAACTAAGATAAAATCATATGTAATGTCACATAATAGCCAAATAATCCAGATTTATCTTAAACAACATATTTTCCAGTAAATCATGGACTCATCTTCCTCTTCATAAGAAAATAAATTACACTTTTTGAGGGATAAACATTGATAAAGTCATGATCACCTACCTTGAAAGAAATATCTTTCTTATATTTATCCTCATAACTTTTCTTATTTCTATAATTTATCCTCAAATGTTTTTGAATAATCTGTCCTTTATCAACCAATTATGGTCCCATCAATTTTCATCCACCTACTACACCCATGATTCTAAAGATCAACATTGTTTTCCATATAATTATTGTATAGAAAAAATCGGTATACTAGAATGAACATTATTACTATAAGAAAACTCAATTAATGAAAGTTGTTTACCCCAACATCCCTTGTAAATTTTTATTTATGACTACACTTTATACTAAGTAAGAAAGGTTGTGCTAAAATTTATTTTAGCACCTATTTAAAACTAAAGGACATTCCCAATGATAAAAGTAAACCTCAGATGATGATCAAATAAAATTTATATAATAACATCATGTAACCTAGATATCTCTTTAATATACCACAATGAATGCTTATCTATTGATAGAGTGTCTCCAAAAGGTACAAAATGATAAAATTTAGTCAATTGACCAACGATAACCCAAATCACATTGTTACCTAGAGATGTTTATTGGTAATTTCACTATTAAATATAAATATATATTTTCCCATTTCTACTTTATAATTAAATAATTCTAAATATTACCATTCATTATTTATCCTTCTACTTTTATCCATTTAAAAATAAAAATTCTCATCATATAGTCAACAATTTCTATTTTCATTCCATCCCACCGTTAATACTCTTAATGGTCTATGTACATTTTACTATTTTTAGGATGAACTAAAACATATAACTATTAACTTTACCAAGAAACTATTTCTTCATCATTGAATCAAAAGGCATAGAAAACATCTTCCCAAATAACCAAAAAAATATTTAAAAATATAATATTAAAGAAACCTACCATTTTTTACAAATTATATCATTTGTATAACTCATAGTCTTTCTTTTTTTCATGCATAATTCTTTTAGATAGATATGATTCGATTAACACCTAAAACAAAACATAGGATTTTATAACACCAAAAACATCCATGAGAAGATTCATCAAATCATTTTCCAATGGGACATGTTCCAAACGTAACATGGTTAATTTAGTATTATTTTTCACTCTAAAATCATCATCCAAATTATTTTTTCCATGATAGTATTGAATCATGAAATAATAATCCTTAATTAGTTATATCCATATTCTTTCCCTCTTATTCAATTCCTTTTTAGAAAATATATACTTCAAACATAAAATATCATTTTATTTTTGACATTTTCCCATATAAAATATTCCTCAAAATTTTCAAACCGAACACCACCATTGAAAATTGAAAATCATGTGTAGGATAATTTTACCCATGAGGTTTCAGTTTCCATGAATCGTAGTGCATCACTTTATCATTTTTCATCATAACTAAACCATGTCCCTTCAATGAAGGATCATAGATAATGAAAAAATAACGATTTCTAGTGGTTTGGGCCTAAACTGATGAATTCACCAATATCATTTTTAATTATTCAAAATAATACTGACATTATTTTTCCCAAATGAATTTTACTCATTTTAATGTAATATTTGTTAGTGGTCTAGTTAAAAAGTTAATGTTGTTAATAAACTTTTTGTAGTATCCTTCTTATCCAAGAAATCATCTAATCAAAGTAACACTTGTTGTGATCAGCTATTCACCAACATCTTATGCTTTGGAGGGATCAAATATTATGCTATACTTATTTATAATGTGGTCAACATATATTAATGTAGTTAAAAAGGATACCACCAAACATTTCTTTTTTAGAGTATGTTTTGTCACATCATTTGGGTTCCTCTTCAGACACTTGTTTTCGTAATATCCCATCTCATTACATTTAAAATATTTAATGACTTTATATAATAACATTTCCTACAATTACTAATATATGTTTAATTAAAATTATGATCCATATTCTCAACTCACAACTTTGGAAACCCTTATCTATAACAAAAAACCAATCCCTAGGATGTTTTTATGATAATTCCAACAAACATAGACCATTATTTTTATACTATCGAACTTAATTGATGCATTATTCTGTTGTTTCTTCCACATCAACCTATTTTTCTATTGGGTTTCAGTGAACACATGATCACTAGGAAACTTCATTTCCACCTTCTCCATCCATCAAAAATGTTTTTCATGACATTTTAATTCACTATAAGCCAATATACTTTCATTTATTTTATTCAATCGTAATTAAAATGTAACTGAATTTAAAATAAATATATATATTAAAATATGGTGTCTATAATTCAAAACAAGTGATTTTTCTTCATATATATCCCCTGAATCCTTATCCTATATCAATTCCAAGAACTATTTTTCCATATTATGTTGAAATGATGTCGTAAAATATTTCTCTCAAAAAAATATTTTAGAATTCATCACCTTCAAACGAATAAATATCGCTACTATCCTTGATATCTGTGACCATAAACCAAAACTGGTTAGCTTCACCTTGAAATTAGTAAACATAAATACTAACCATATGATTTTCATAACACCTCATGAAATTGAAAATCATTTTTAGGGTTTTCATCCATCATTCTGTTACTACTAGGAAAAAATATATAGAAAATATAAGAGGGTGTTGCCTCATAAAATGTTTCACAATAGACATATTATTCTATGGTTTATTTGTATAATCGCATGCATGGATACTAAAAACATTTATAACCATTGTAAACTGATCCATCACAACAACTAACCATTCAGTTTGGATTCCAAGCATCATAGGATACTGATTTGGAATGATTTTTTCCTCTCGATTCAATCCCACAATAGCTTCTCTGTTTTTTCTATGGAAACCCATTTTTAATAGACGTATCACATATATAGAAACTGGTAATCGTAAAATTCTATATTATTTCAACATTACCAAAATCTAAATAACATTTATGTGTATTCTATTAAAAATATCATATCCCCAAAAGTTTTATAAACTGACTAGGGAACCAATAATAATGACCGAGCCTTAATTGTTACATATTCTAGTGTTTTGAACTAGGATTCAATTTCATACAATTTAAAAAATAATTTATATTTAGAGTTATAGAAAATTATTTCCTAATTCGAACAAAAAAACCCAAATTCATAAAAAGTTTATAATATTATAATATTATACTTTTTTCCATAATATAAAATTTTAAAATAATACCATATTTGTGTTTCATGAATAATATTTATAACATTAAACAAGACATCATGATTTCTATTTCCCAGACTTATAACCTATGAAAATCATCTTAAAACATCATTTTATAAAAAATAATCCCAATAAGGGAAATAAATAGGTTGAATGAATCCATAAGCCTATGAATGAAAATATTTTCACAATTTAATGAATTTTACACATAAAACCTATGCTCTTTGGATTAACTTAAGAAATAATAAATTTGTTATAAAAATGATAGAAATAAAAAATAATTATAATAAATTGTTGATTAATTTTCATATCATTACTATGCCTAATTTTTCTCTCATTTATATACAAGGACTAGTCATCATTTTTACTTTTGGAATAGAAACCATTGTATATATTATTTATCACAATGGAGAAACCCTAACGGTTTACTATTCCATTTAAAAAATGTATTTATGATCTATAATTAGACCACACACCCTCATTTTATCACAAAACCACTCATCCTCATAATTAATTCACAGAAACCATAACATATGTACATAACATAACGATTTCATTAAATAATATTCTTATGGAAAATAATTTTTGAATTGTGAAATCACATTTCATTTTTATAAAGTCATGCACTCATAAATGAAAACACATTATTGGAAAATAAAAATTTAAACTAGTAACATAAAATTTAAAATATTAATTTTTTTATAAAATAGCTAAATTATTTTCATGTATTTTATTCTAAAAAATTTGTTTATCGTTTTGTAAAAATAGTTTAAAGAGTAAATTTAAAAAGTGATTTTTAAAACAATGACCCATTTCATGACTCTGAATCATCATGTAAAATATTTAAATTAATGGCAAATAAACTCAAGATAATTATTTTCAATCATGAGATCCTTTTTCATGTGAATTATTTCATTTATATAACTTATTATCATGTTAAAAACATAATTAATTATTAAAGTTCATGTATTCCATTTGGACATTACTCGATACATGAGTCCAAAATGAATTTGGTAGGTTGGATATAGTAAATGTTTTAATAAGTACATCATATTAATAATAATATTAATTAAATAATTATATTTGATATGCAACCATTTCACTTCTAAATAAAATAATCTTTATAGTTATGAAAAATGAAAGATGTTATACACATGGAGACAATATTCCATTTGTAAACATTAGCGACATTTCTATTTTTCAATGATAATTATGTAACAAAGTTATGTATAATTATATATCTATATAATGATAATAAAATAATTAATATCATATTAATAATTTATATATCATTATATATATCTACCATCTGATGTGGTGATGAAAAAGAATTTCAGTGCTTTGGGGTGGTGATATTTCACACCAACGCATGATCAACGTTATCATTTTTATATGCACGGATAGATAAGGACATAAATGATATGTTATATTTTCATAATGATAAATATTTCATTAATATAATATATAATATTTTATTCCCTAATTATAACAATTCATGAGATATGGTGATGGAAAATGAATTTCCTCGGTTCATGAGGCATAGTCTTCCATATGCATGAATGATTAATTATTCTCTCATTTGATTGAATTGAAGATGGATTTAGGTGATGATATTAAACTAAAAACATATTATTTTATGGATTATACTGGATTTATTATTTCATCATGGTTGAATAATTTTTTAATGTTCTGGAAGTAGAAAAATGAAACACACTTAATTAAAAATTATTCATCTTCTTTTAAAATACACTGGTTCATAACACATCAAGAGATATAAGAATTTTTTTCTTCAGAAAATAAGAAATATATAATGTTGGGAAGGATTCATGAATGTTTTTTAAGTATATCATAGAAGATACAAAAGGGATTTTATGTATATATAAATGATCAGAATGGTGTGATGTTATAGGAGAGCGGATGGGAACATTTGGAGCTTAGCAAAATAATGAATTAATATAAATTTTCATTCTAATAAAAATGGATCAAAAGTGATTTTATTGAATACATGACAGTTATGGTTCATTTTAATCCAATGAAAATTAAACATATTTTTAATATTTTTTAGTCCTTATATATTGGGTTTTCACCTTATTTTACCCATTTAAATGTTACCATGACAACAAGTAATTCACACACTGAGGATTAATATAATTAATATACAATATTAAAAGACTAATAAATGAATCATTTACTAAATTTTAGTCATTTTCAAAATCATTTGGATGATTGTATGATTTGTATCACATTCATATCATTTAATAAAATATAAATTCTTTTAGAAAATCATTAATGTCAATGTTTAAATAATTCATTATGTTGAATTTTAATAAAAATAATACAAAATATATGTAATATCTTGGATTTTTTTAGGTTTTACTTTTTGGATATAATATGGATTATTTTTTAGACCAGAGTTCATAGAGAGTGTGATTATAAGGACCAGTGTTCTCAGATTAAATGATTATTTTTTTTTAAAAAATATTTAATAGAACGAACACAATTTTTTATGAAAAAGTAGAATAAATCTTGACTAAATACCCAAATAATAAATCCAAGGGATCTGCTGAGTATATAATTTGGGTTTTACCCAAGGTACAACATAATCTTTGTCGGTATAGACCAATTTTAAAAAAATCATTTTATGCATAATTAAATGAAATTAATTAAATACATAACATATTTGGTATGATTTGATCCATATAACTTTTTTCTGAATGAATTATTCTTCTATTTAATGTTTCTTATGGTGGCTCCAAAACCTTATAGATTCATAAATACTATTGGAGGGATTTTTGTGCTAGACAATAATATCAGGATAAGATAATGGATCTGGATCAGATCAAGGATCATCGAGTCAACCGAGTCTGTAAATCAAGGAAACTGTTTATTCCCAATGATCAATCCAAAATCTAGGTAGGATCTCAATTTTATTGGATTCATTTCTTGTTCTTAATTTCCACAACGAACATGAATCAATCAATGAACAAATTTATCTATTGATCGATCATCTTGTTTTATGTGTTAGATCAATCGGTTTTTGGGATGATTACAGTTTAATTTTTTATATCATCATTTTTATTATCACAAAAACATTTTAAAATTGGCATGAACATTGATTGAGTTCTACAATTATTATTTTTTCTTTTGTTTTCCCCCACGGTTCTTCGTTAAACATGGTCGTTCTTCATTTGGTATGATATTCATCATATTTGGGTCAATAGATCATTTTACAGTAGTTTCATGTATCAAATATCTAAAATCCTAGATCTAGGATCATATCGACTTTAATATGGTGAGAGGATAGAATAACATGTGTAAAAATTGGTCTTGGCTACCCGATTTCACGTTCCTCATCCTTCATCTATGTGAAACTAAAGAACAATATGTAGATATGTTTTAGATGGATTTAACCATGGAACATGTTATTAAATTATTGGGACTCTTGGATGATATGAGATAAGGATTTTTATTGAGAACTGGTCACCATATCATTGGCTGAGAGATCGGTTGAAGGCGAACGCAGAAGATCGGAGTTTTCAGAATTTTCTGGGCTACACAACATGTAATCCATATCTTCACTCTAAGTGGGCCCCATAGTTGCAGGGCTAGTCTTTCAGCCAGTGATAAGTATCACATGGTGTGGGACCCCTATCACACATCATGTCACCATTACTTGTATCATGGTGTGCATTAAAAATATTACACATACATGGGAATATGTACTCTTCCAGATAGCACAATGTGTGTTTTTACACACACATGTCTTGGGGTACAAGGGCCAGTACACAAACAAGGAATCAGTACATAGACACAACCTTTTTACATGGGTAGGATACAATTTGTCACTATATTCATTTTACACCTTCTACATTACATGATTATGGATAATACATGTTAGGTGATGCTTTTCCACACGGGTAGGCAAGTGGATCGCCCATGTACCCCCTGGTAAATGTCACGTACCTCCTTCAAGATTGCTTGTGGAACTTAGTTTTCCTAGTTCGTACTAGTATCAGTTGAGTACATTCCACTACACTTTTCCCGTGATGTTGTAGTGCATCATGACATCAATATCACTGGGTTGGGATCTCCTCTAGAGGCTGAGTCTCAGATAAAGTTATGGTGTGCCTACATGAGACTTGAGTGTGTCCCTCTATCATCTATTATTCCATAGTAGGTGATTGAGTTATCACAGGACCTCCCAGAGTATGGAACTGATCCTCCATGTAGTAGACCACATTAGTAGGATATCATGTATTATTAACTAAAGATCACCTACAGAGATAGTTGATCAAGATTAGGCTCATAGTTTCTCCCAATAGTTCTTAGTGTGACCCCCTATATATGTATTAAATTCTCTCTAGAATATTGATATTTCATTGGTGGGTCTAAATATCCTAGACCTATTCATCACGAATCTCTAAATATATCATGGCTCATTGGGTGGGTTCTCTTAGAATGAGCTTTACATCAAGAAGAATCATGTAGATAAAAATTGGTTTTGAATGCATGGTGGTGAGGTTTGAGTATATCTGGTTGTTTTTTCTATATATTAATTGTTATATCTTTTTTTGGATGATTTTACATGGTGATTCATGTATAGTTTCACTGAGGTCTCAAATTGATTATTGTTATACACACCCCTTTATGCTCTTTTCTTGAAGGTGTCTTATATTATGCAGACGATGGTCATTTTTATTGTGTCCTCAAAGGATATGGAGCAGGTGGTGAACTTAGTGATCTTGATAGAGCAATGTATTTTACCAGGAAATTGAATTGAATTTAGTCATATATTTTAGAATATATTGTTCTTTTATAATTTTTTGGGATTTTTTTGGATCAATTTTCATCTTTCAATAAATTTATTTTCAAACTATTGAGTCGAATGATATATGAATGTCTGTATTGTATCAGTTCTTTTACATTTAATATTCATTTGGAATTGGAGATATGTATGTGTTTACAAGTACTTCATCATAATGCCTCACAGTTTTTCGATTTTCTTACATAGTGCTTTTCAGCTTCCCAAGGCCTATTGAAGGTGGGTTATGGGTCATCACAGGTTAAACCTCGGTGGGTCGAGTAATGAAAAACTACTATTATTGATAGGTTCTACATAAGGATCAGAGTCAATGGGATTGTTTTAGGGAGATATTGTTTACTGTTTGGAGTTTGGATTTCAGGCTAGGGACTCCAGTGTTGGCGTAATTCACAACATATCCATACACCAAGACTCTAATCATCGTCGCTTCAACATGATATTTGTAAACAATGGTTTCAAGGAATGTTTTTGGTACATTAATCATATAAGAGTGGTTGTATTTTCCATATACTTCTTTAGTTAGCTCCCAAGATATAATATTTTCACCAAAGAACATCATGTTTAATTTAAATATTCATCCACATAGGAATAAAGCTATGATTCAAAGGATTAAACCTCCTTGGTTTCATGGAAGCAAACCCCAAGGTGGCTCTAGACTGGCTAGAGGTAGCCAGACAAAATTTCCACCATGTGAGGTCATCAATAGATAATAAGGATATCATTGCGGTGAGTCTTATTCAGAGATCTATTGGTAAATTGTTGATCTTGGTGACTAAATAACATGAAGATACATCTCTATACTGGCGAGAAATTGAGACTATCTTTATAGAAGAGTTTTTTTCATCCACATTGTGATCAGTACATATACAAGATCATATACATCTATAACATGGAAGTATGATCATGGAAGAGTTATCCACATTGATTATAGATCACTCATGTTACCCCAATAATGTGATGTAGGACCATATATTTATCAATATATCCTTTGACATGGGCTTTCAGTATGTCATATGTTCTTGGGTAGTTTCTCATTTCATTCCCACATATGCTAGGGTGCTTTTGTGAGCCTTTCTACTAGAGGGATTTATCAGAAAACATGCACCTATTGTGGGATCTATCACTAGGAACCCAATAGGTAAGAGAAAATATGTTTGTATGTAATAGAAATGGTAGGGATCTAAGCATGTCAAACGCTTCAGGAGGAGAAACCAATAACAAGGACTAGTGGTACTAGGCTCTCAAGGTGGCTCAAATCAGATATGGGAAAGGTGGTGTTTTTACTATGAAGGTCCGGGACATATGGATCTAATTGGGAAGATGGAGGTGGTCGGAGGTTTGACCTATTACCACCAATACTTCTATGTGGTACAAACTAGGCTTATGGAGCTTTTGGGTAGGGATTACACTAAATATATGATATAAATGCCTCCAAGACAAAGGCTTCTGGTATGTTACATCGAAAAATATGGACCATTTCAAATTTTGATGAAGTATTAATTGACATAGGTGATATCTATTCCTTCTTTTTCACACCTCATGTTCAAGAAATAGATATTATAGTTGATAAATTGGCTTGATTCTTGTTGTTGGAGACTCCAACAGGTCATCACATAGTGATTGTGAACTTTTAAACATGTGAAATATGATTCTTGGAGGAAAGAGTTTTTATTGGATTTTATTCAGTAACGATGCCTGATAATGTCATATTCAGTATAGACTGGATATCCATAGTTCATTCCCTAATTGAATCTTTTAGGCAGGGGATGCAGTTTTTTCATAGCGATGGAAAAGGTTTTACATTGCTGGTGAAACAAAATCAATGGGGGATAGGACGAGCTCTGGCATAGGATAGTGCATCAAATTACACAGTAGTTGGAAATCATGAATCTTTGATCTGTGGATGCATTGGGTTATCATTTTCATGTTGTGGTGATAGATTATAAGGATGTCTTTACCAAATAAGCACCAGTATTACCTCTCCATTGAGAGATATAATTATACATCGAAATGCATCCATGAATGAAATTTTTATTGACACCATAATATCAGATGTCTCATGTAGAAATTAATTAGCTAAGGGTGTAGTTGGAGGAGTAAATTGAGAAGGACATTGTGAGACGCATAATTTCCCTCGCGTGGAATCCCTAGTTGACTTTCCAAGAAGGAGGATGTGATTTTTTGGTTATTTATTGATTATCAGTTCATGAATCAAGTGAATGTGAAGAATAAGTATCCACTTTCATGTAATGAGGTCCACTTTAATTAGTTTTGTGTTGCATGACGGTTCTAAAATATTGACCTCATATTAGGATATCAACGGCTTTGAGTAAGGGATGAGAACATACGGAATATGGCATTTAAATTAATTATGCTCACTATGAGTAATTGTTGATGTCATTTGGCATAAGAAATTATAAAATAATGTTATTGGGACTAATAAAACAAAACATCCATACATTCATAGAGTGTTTCATGGTGTTCCTAACAAAATAAATATTAGGGAATTCAGTGTCTAAGGTTGAGCATGAGAGATGCTCAAAGTTGGTCCTAGAAACACTCCTTGATCACTAGATTTATTGGATTCTCTCGATGTTTTTTTCTTTTGATTTTAGAACCCTATTTTTTGGGATATGTTATCTCAAAGGTATTATTAGTGGTGGACCCATTGAAGAATGATACAGTGCTTACTTGGTATCCACACAATAATATTTTGGAGGTGTATATTTTATATAGGATGGAAGATAATTTCCATAGGTTTGTACCTGGATAATCAAGAGTTGTAGATTCCTTGAAAACAATGTCTTGGATGGTGAAACACTTCAGGTTGAAAAAGGTACAAGCCGTGCTTTTAGTTGCTGAGACAGAGGTTTATGAGAACTCCCATCTTAAGATATCCAGAGGTGGGTGTTTAGTACATGGTGTTTTGTGACGCCTCAAAGACAAAAAATTATTGTATACTGATGTATAGGAATTAGGTGATTGTATATGGATCATTCCATTTGAGAAAAAAATGATCAATAGTATGAAACCCACGACCTTGAGTCAATAGTATTGGTATTCACCTTAAAAATGAGGAGACACTACCTGATGGGAGAGTGATTTTTCATTTACTATGAACAAAATAGTCCCAAGAATATCTTCTCACATAATTATCCTAAATTGAGTCTCCGGTGATGGCTAGAGATCCTCTAAGACTATGAATTCTAGAATTTGTTTCCTTTTAGGAAGTGGAACATGGTGCTAGACACTCTAATAGTGAGATATTTCTATCATTTGTGGGAAGATGTCTCAGATATATATACCTAAATGTATTTATCCTTCATAGAAAAATGATAGTGCTTCATATATTTAGTCTATGGTAGTTACACCATTTATTTTACATCATGTAGGGTTTCTCAATGTGGAGATACTGACTATGAGACCTCACATATTTTTATATTATCTCAACATGATCCTAATTGATATTTTCAAAGTGGGGATCATGATATCCATTTCAGATGGAGGATGATGGTACCATTGACATCGTTTGGGGGAGGTGTTATAGGAGTTTCATACACCCCATTTGGTGGTACATCCTTGTGTGGAAAAGAAGTAACACCACCTTAGATGTCATTTTTTTCCAGTTATGAAGAAGGGATTTGAATAGTTTTTCTCTCGATACCTCATATGTTAGTAGGATAAGGATGAGAACCTAGATCTAGTCGATTTAGATCAACCCCTCGAGGATCCAATGTTGATTTGGTATTGAATATCCATAAACACTAAGATGGGATTATGACATTCATCCCAGGGACATTATTACATTTAGATTCCATAGACCGAATCACCATGAAATCCCACTTCATAGTTGTCTGAATGTAGGGTTTAGTAGAGGGCATGATGCACATCTACAAGGAAGATATAGTTCTATTCCATGAATGTTTCTTGATTATCATCTCTTGTCGTGATAGTTGATTTACATCCAAATTATTAAGAGGATTAATGTAATCATTTGGGACTCAGTTACACCAGAGCACAACATTTTACCCCCAAACAGATGGCATAATATATTAAACCATTTAGGATGTGGAGGATATATTTTGGGATTTCATAGTAGGTATTGGCCATAGTTTGGACAATCACCTACCCTTGGTGTTTTTTTATATTATAAATATATCATTTCGCCATGTTTATGAAACCATTCATGGAACATCATGAGATACCCAATAGGTCACCACATTATTTCCCATAATCTAGGGTAGTTTGTGAATGTGTGTATAATGTTGGTGTGACCTACTATATAGAAGGTGAATACCATTCAATAGAGGAAGAAGACTAGCCATAGATATTGTAAGTATTATGTGAATTGATGATGGTGTCCTAATGAGTTTGAGTATGGATAACATGTGTTCTCATGTTTCTTAACTCGGCGTGGATTTGGGATATTTGGATGTGACAGAGAGCTATCTTAGAGATTCATTGATCCCTTTCAGATAATATATAGAGTCTGTGGGGTGGTGTACTATATAGCTCTAACACCATGGTTAGAACTGGTACATGACATATTAAACATGTCGCAATAGTGGAGAAATGTGCCTGAACCGTCGCACATTATCGACTAGGGTTAGATGGAGATCAATGATGGAGCTAACATTATAGAGTACCCAGTATAGAATGAGAATCATATGTATATTAACATTCAAGGGTGATTAATTCCCCTTGTTTCTTTCCAGTGGAAGCATGGGAATTTTCATGAGTGAACACTGGAGCAGGATGTTTAGATTCATTCATATTTTCTGCATATCATTGTATAGCCCATGTTTCGTACATTTGAGACATAAATACCTATGATAGTGATTATTTAATATCTTTTTTCAGTGTATTATTTTTGATTATTATACGTATTATTTTTGAGACTGTGTGCTATGATGGTGTGTTTTTCTGAGGACTCGTGTGACGGGATTAAAAATATAAACTAAATTAAATAACACACACATGTTGTTTTAGGAATAATGGGGAATAAATCCTGAATAGAGTCCTGGATCATAAATATAAGGATGTCATCGAATTCAAAATGTAGTTTTTACACTATGTGAGACATAATTTTTGTTGACACTGGTCATTTTTGAAAACTCATCTATGGATTAATTAAATGAAACATATTAAAAAACTAATTTATTTTCATTGGATTAACACAGAAACATATATTGATTGTTCATGTATAACGTGATGTAAATTTCAAAGGATTTCTCATAATTCTTATTGAATTAGAAAAACCATTGAAGGGATTTCCATGGAGGAAAATGATGGATCGAGATTAGATCATGGATCCCCGTGCCAATGGAGACTATAGATCTCGTTAGTAATGGAAATTCATCTGTTAATATTCAATGAAATGTCAATACTCCATGTAAGAAATTTTTTTGAATGAATTTATTCCATATTCATGATTAATACAATGAATGTGAATCAATTAAAGGACATATTAATAATCATTTCTTTCATCTTGTTGGATGTGTTTTATTAACAGAGTTTCGAGAGAATTATCTTATAATTACTAATATATTTCTTTTTTTCTCACAGAAATGAATCGAAATTGTCATGAATATTGATCAAGGTATATTCCCATTGTTTATTGGGGCTTTTCTCTACCAGTTCTTCATTTACTACAGGAGTTATTCACATGAAATGTGGTTCAATATATCCCGATCAATTTATTGTTCTATACCCATTCCGTGGTGCAATTATCCTAAATCGTAGATCTAGAATCATAATGAAACAATGGTGCTGAAACAATAAATGTGATATATAATGGAATGGTTTTTTTACCTAATTTTTGGTTCTTATGGATTATTTGGAACTCAACAAAGAATGACATGTACATCTTATTTCTGGAAGGCTTTTTTGGTGGAACAAGTTGTTTGATGATGATGATGTTTTGAAGTGAATGGATATTGATTTCTTCCATTGAAATGGTTTTCAGATTGATATGTGAGAGATCATATAAAGTCACCAGATGTAGGTCTATGTTTCTAGTATTTTTAGTGATACACAACTTATAATCCTGATATACACATCATGTGGTCCATCTTGGTTGTGATGCTAGTGATTTAGTACGAGTTAAAGATCACATGACAAGTGACCCCAATTACACGACTAGTGAACCCTTTTTTATAAATCAACTTCTAATTCCGAAAGTATATAAATTCTAGAATCTCATTTCCCTAGGTTATTTATTTGAGTTTTTATCAGACTACTTCATTTATTTATAACCGTGTAATTGGTAGGAATTTATAATTTTCATTTCTTCATTGAGTGAACATCGAATGATTTCATCATAACTACTAATGTCGCTCATGGAATAAACCCATAAAAGATTATTTTTGAAGAAAATAATGAATTTATTGATTTTACATTTAGGTATGATGATTAAACAATAATAATAACTTGAAATTCTAGAATAATTTTCCTCTAATGTAAAAATGGATTCTACTCCATTTTCTTAAGATCAACGAATTTCTTCCCGCTATTTTTATGTATAATATGAGGGAAATACATACTATGAAATATCTATTTAAACTCATATGATTAAATATTTTATATTTGTTGTTCTAGAATCATACTCTTTATAAAATTTATCCATTGATTTGATTCATCTTCTTAATGATTAATTGAAATGCTAGCCATTTAAAGATCTAATAATTAAAGAAGATAAAATATATTACCAATAGTGTTGATCCATTCCAAAGATGTTGGTATATTATAATACAATCTAAAATAATTTTGATGTTTCATAATAAAATATTTAATAATATTTTGTTCTCTCTATTGATAATTTTGAATTTCATCATGAATCATGGCCTATAAATTTTATGTGGGTGGAAAAAAGATTTCTCATTCCAACTATTTTAAAATTTTATTTTTCAAGAGGATAATAATTGACTTTTTCATCACATTAAATGTATGTAGGATGACTTATAGCCCCAAAAATTGGCAAATTCAAAATAGAATTGTTTTAGAAACAATAATAATCATGGGAGACCATGCAATTTGGAAAAATAATTTCTAGGGGCTCTGTATCATGGAACATTTTTATTAATCCTTAAATCCTTATGTTTTTAGAAAGTTATCCATGGCCATTACCAATAAATTTGGTTGTTGTTGTATACTTAAAAATATCCTCATTATTTTAACTAAATTTTACTCAACCTAGTTTATATAGGTTATATATTCCTTTCTCTGATATTATCCGCAAAGAACAAGTATTTTCACATATATAGTTTTACAACATTTTAGATGAATATTATATAAATTTTTGGAATACATTCCAAAAACCCATAATGGTTTATTTTATCTCGATACTAGATAAAAATTCTTTTTATTTTATGAAATACCATCAGCATATCTTATAAATATTTTACCATTTATTACTCATTATAGAGATAACATGCGTAATCTTCTCTACATGACCTAGGTAAAATAAATAGAGTAAATAGTTATCTTAAATTCTCTTAAAGACTATTCATGGGAGATATAATTTTATGATGATATAAAATAAAAATTTACGGATATGGTTATGAGACCATAACCATAACAATAAAATTTCATAACAAATATGTAAAATATCATAAACATGTATCCAGTTATAAATAATTGTCATTTCAAAATACATGTACCATAAGAGTTATTGGTATTCATGAATCAATCATGAACTATAAGTTCACGTAATAAATGTGTGAACCATCATGGGTATAGAATCCATTTCATGTGTCATGGGTAACTACCGTTACCATAAAATCCAAAATATATGATACCATGACCTGTGTTTCCAATTGAGGATCAGTCATATTAACTTGTTTCCTGAAATGGTTTAGTAATAAAGACTATTTTCCCATAATTGATCAAGAACATTGACTGGTTTCCCATGATGGATCAATATCATCGACATGTCCCCCATTTTTATATCATTGTATATAATACGTTACCCATCTAATTAGATGCATATATGATTATGGTCATGTTCCTTACATAATGAAAACAACACATAAAGGTTATTTGTGATTATAAAGCATTCACCAGATCATCATATTATAACCCAGAAACGTAAAATGGGAATCAAAAACATTTAATAAATTCAACGTAACATAGAACATGAAAATAAATGTGTTTCATAAACATCTCATCATCATAATAAAAAAAATAGAGGAAAATAATAAAGAATGTATGATTGGTTTATATCCCAAGTAAATGATTTTTAACACCAAAGGTAGTTGTCATTTATGAATATAAATACCATTACAAATATTCTTGAGGGAAATATCATTTTCATTTTGAATTAAAATCCTTAAAATATAAAAACATCGAAAATACTATGGAATCAATTTTCATTGAAAATAAATATATATACTTCTAAAGGAATAATTTAATAATTGAGTGGTCACAAGGTTTGGAAATTCCATTCATGTCGTATAATTTAAAATAATACATTATTTTCACACTTTTTTTCAAAAAGTAAACAAGTTTTGCGATTGAAAAATGATAAAAATATTTATTGTCATAAAAAAATATGAAATATATATTTGGTATAAAAATTTAATCATTAATAGAATATTATATAAAAAATTTCATGAAAACAATTTTTGAAAATATTTAATTAGAAGAAAAAACCATTTTAGACTAAAGAGAGAAAGAAATTATGTTCTTATTAACAACATTCATTAAATATCATAAATAATAATTTTTTGGGAAAATGAATGAAATAATATATTTTCAACAAATAAGAATTTGAGAATAAAATTTAATGGATTCATTATATAGGGAACATATATTTTCCTCAATATAAACTCAATCATAAACAATTTCTATTAAAAACAAATTTAATCATGAATATCTTTCCCCGTGTATCACTATAATTCAAACGCATTAAAAATATATATATATATAATTTATATTTAATATAAATTTACTCCAAAACCATTCACATATCTATTATACAATTTTTTATTTAATTATTTATTTCCCTCACCTTTATATTAAATATTTTCTTTTAAATCAGTTTTTTGGGTTATAACTGCTTAATCTTTCATGCATGATTTGTTTCATATGTCTTAGTAAATGTACTTTTATTATGGATGAATTATTTAATTAATGTAAATAATGATATTAATATCATACATATTCATTATATATAAATATTTATGAATAAATTTATAGATTGAAAAAATAATTATTTCACTCATGCAGATGGTAGGTCATACGTACGCATTAATGTTGTTTTCACATTTCGAGGGATATAATGAAAGAATGGAAAAAAATAATTTTCCTTCCCATAATAATTATTATTTATAAAAATCAGATATTTTTATAAAAACTATACTTATTACCATCCAGGAAAAATTATAAAGAAAACTGAATAATATCTCTTCATGTATGTCGTAGTATTCACGTATGTATGAGCAATGTTATTGTTTTCTAAAGGGTTGGAACATAAGGAACTATTTATAATATTATCATTAAAAATCATATTTATGTCATAAATATAATATATAATCATTATATTTCACATAATACTCACTCATAGAAGGTGGTGATGAACACTGAATTGTATCACTACGTGGAGATGGTATGTCATACATACTGACAAGTGATACATTCTCTTCACAGTTTTTGAAAAAAAAAGTTCTGTAATGGTTATTTCATAATTATAGTAAAATTTAACAATATTTTTGATATGAAACATATATTTTTCTTTATAAACACTAAATATTTTTATGAAATTACTGAATAATTAATGAGAAAGTTATTGGTTATGGATATTATCTCTTTCTTGAAACAACTCTTTTAAACAACTTATTATGGAACCTATGGTTGGTTTTTTGGGAATCCCAGAACATATATAATATGTATAGGTGAGTGTTTAATATAATCTTATAGGTTTTTGGTGACATTAAATAACCATATGTTTCTAATGAATTGAAATGGGTGGTGCCATTTTATAATTGAGGTAAAGGGAACATTTGTAATTATATAAATGAATAAATTATAATATATGAATTATCAAGAAAAATGTTTCCCAATGGAAAAAAAATTCAAATATAATATAATATTTGGTTTCAATACAATCAAATAGTAGAATTTAAAAACATTTATAATGTGTTTCAAAAATTATTTATTGGTGTAACCCCTTAGTTATCTTATTTTATCATTAACCTCATAAATATCATTTTCAATCATATAGGGTTAAAATTTTAATTATAAAGTTAATATTGAATAATAAATGGACAAATGATTAAATGTTTTAGTATATATTATCCTATATTTCCTCTTGAATTTTTTTTTATATTTTTAATAAATTATCAAGATATTAGTTTGATAAAATATTATTAATGAAAATTTTAACATTATTCAATTAATTAGACATAAAAGGTAAGAAGAAAAATTATGAATTTGAATAAAATCATTTAACACTACACTTGTTTTTTATATTAATATATTAAATTTTTGGAACACTATCACACACTCAGATTATATAACATTTAGTATTTTTAAAATCATTTATTTTATTATTCTAATAATTTACTAAATGCTATATTTTCATTGCATAAGAAATTATGTTAATTAATTAATCATTAATCATTAGAAATAAAATTCCATCCTAATAAATATTTAATTATTATCAACATAGTGATTTATATTCATTTAGAACATGTTTTTCTCCCTTTGTGAACACATAAGAGATATTAAAAACATAGAGAGTGACCCTTTGTAATATTCGTTCCATTAAATATTATATAGAAAATTTTTATAGAAAAGTGTCGATAAAACACATATAATTTCAGCCAATTGAAATATTGATAGAATCTAATTGATCTGAAAAAAATTAATAAAAAAACTATGCCCTTATCACTTAGTTTTAACATTCATTACCTCGATTTACCATCTACTATAGTGATACATTTTACCATGGTTATTATTCACATTGACTGAAAATAAAATATCGCATAATCAAAAAAATAAACCTCTAAATTAAAATTTTGGAATCAATTTAACCAAATTCAATATATTCAAGTGGTATTTATTAATATGAAAAATATTCCTGCAAAACATGATGAAACCTAATTTAAGATAAATAAATTTAATAGAATAAATGTTTATTTATTCATTTCTCATTCTTAAAAATATACAATTAATAAAATTTTGAAATATTTAATAACACATAAAACATAAATTTACTTAAAATATTTAACCCATAGATAATTATTTATTTTATTATGATATAAATACATTTTATGTATTAAAAAAATTATAAAAATATTCTTTTTTCATTCAAATTAGTTTTAATTTCATTTCTGATCACTTGAAAAATAGTGAATTTATGTTATACATGTGGAACCCCTAAATTTTATAAATTTCATTAGGTTCATTGATACATACAAATATAAAATGAGGGTGATAAGTGTCACATGAAATAATAAAATTTCAATATTACATCACGATTCATCTATAAATAATGTTGAGTATAACACAAGCTATCAAAGAAATTAATCTTATTTTATAAAAATCATAAAATCTAGTGGTGTTACAATAGGATTAATATATATCTATGTCTTTCCATTTCACTACCACAAGAAGGGAATGAATTATAAATTAATGCACTGAAATTAGGGTTTCTTAATGCTCATACAATCTCCCCTAGAGAGCTTGACCTTTAGTTAATTATCCATGATCATAGAGTTAAGAGATCATAATTATAGAAAATTGAAAATAAAAACCACTATAAAATGAGGAATGGAATAGAAATTCATGATAAATAATATCATAATTGAAAATAAAAAAGAATAATGTTAGAAAAGTCATCCCGTGAATGTTGAAAAATTCTCCCAATCAAGACTACACCATTTTATATATTACCCCAATACCCTCTTTCAAATATAATTCAATAATAATTCATCCATTGTTGAGTTCAATAAATTTATTATAAGAGTTAGAGATGGAATGATTTAGTTATTAATTGATATGGAAAAATATATTTTTCTTGATAGATCAATCAGATTCCAAGTTTAAGTACGGAACACATTAGATATGGTACACTAGAAGAGGGATTAGTCCAAGAAGGTTATTGGGAATGAACATTCATAAAGTGGGTAAGAAATTTATTTTTAGTGCAGTTAGACATAGTTGAATGGTATGGTCTTTTATTGGGATTCGTGAAGATTTTAATTCAAAAAAATCCTTTATTTTCATCTTCCTTGAACACTAATCAACCATAGCATTTGGGAAATTAATATTCATATCCAGTGTTAAAATGATATTATATTTTCAACACAACATCCTTTGTTTCCTCATAGATTTAGTCATAATAATTTTTATTCATGTACTGATCATATTCTGGTGGTTTGATCTAGATTTCATGTTTTTATTAAAAAAATTAGTTAATCATAAAAAGGGTAACTCCCATTGATTTAAATTTCATCATCAATCATGGCGACAGAATCGATTAAAAAACTATAATTATAAAAAACCCATTTAAAAACATTATCTATTTCAAATTAATCCCGATTTTTAGAATTATTCATCCTTCTATCATAATTCATTCATGTTTATATGTTTTATTATAATGGATAGACATGCTCATTACCCACTATATCATGGAATATCCATTTCCATCTAGATTTATTTTTCTCTTTGAAAAATCATTATATTTATTTTTTGCCTCTATTTTGTCCAATAGACTTTAGTGAACATAGATACACTCACATGTTAACACACTAGTGCAGAAAACATTATTTTATTCGATTATTTTTTAATTTTTTATGTCATCTTTTGGATGACTTTATTACAGGTGACGTTATGAATATTTTTTTACTTCTTTTATTTTTTAACTAACATAAAAACCAGAAATTCAAAGCATTTTTCACATCGTTTCCCAGAAAACCGACATGGAAAACACTTCAGAGTTATTATTTATTAAATCAGTATTGAAATAAACAATGTGGAATATACATTGTTATATCAATTATTATAATACATATGTAATAAAATGGACCTTCGACGAATTTTTCTCATCGATTATTGAATAACCTACGTGATAAAAATGTATACATAGAGTTTTTTCACCTCAGTTTAATAATAAATGATGCAGAAACATATATACTATGTCATTTATAAAATAACCAGCATAAAAAACTATTCCAATGCATTTATTACGTCATTTATGAAATAACTGATGTAAAAACCCATTCCTATGCATTTTTTACGTCGGTTTTATCATAACTGAAGTAAAAATCAATTTTTTATAAATATAATCATTCAACCAATACTATTCACTAAAAAATAAGACATAATACAAGAAGAAAAAAACCAAAACTAGACCAGAATACATATTAGAAAACATCAAAACTAAACCAAAATAAGATGAACCAAAGAAGAAGTAAAAATTAATATACAAAACATTCAAAACATACAATGTTAACCAAATAAATCCCAAAACTCATTGGACATCCCCTAACCTCATGGATAGCCCCCACCCCTCGGGATAACCCCCCCCCCCCCCCCAATACCCCCTAGACACCCTCCCACCCCCTGGAACCCCCCCAACCTTGGATTCCCCAACCCCATTGACAACCCTCCCAGATACCCTCCCACCCCATAGACACCCCACCACCCTAGAAAACTCTCTCACACAATGGATAGCCCCCTCCTGGACACCCACCACCCCTTAGATAGCCCATACCCCCAAGGATAGCACCCACCCAACACCCTGGACAACCCCCCACCACCCATGTGACACCCCGAACGTGATTTCTGTAGTAATAATAATTTTAATTATTACTTTTGGATTAATTTTTTTTATTTATATGAAATTCCCACAAAATAAACACAAAACATTTATTCATTCAAACACTTGGAATGGATACAAGGTCTAAGGACCATAACTAACAAACAATTCCGACCAGTACGCCAATCACGATCACCGGTAGACCCCACATCACCAAAAACATTCTAAGGAAGAAGTGGATTTCCTTGGGATCTTCCATGACTATGAACATTATAACCAAAACCACAACAATCGTACTAAGCATCATGGGGATGAAGATAACCATATTCTGTGTCTCAGTGTTTGAATTTGGGATACCCTAACCACGTTTTTATAAGGCATAAAATTCGACCGTTGATATTTAAGTAACTGTTGAGTTTACAACGACTATAATTATAACCATATGGTATTGTAGTCTGATTGACTATGAATATTTAAATTTTGAAGTATTTAAAAAAATACATTAACTCTTATTTATATTTTTGATTTCAAAACATAATGTTTCTAAATATTTAGAAATTATATTTTTTTGTAAACTGATCACCTATATGACAATTATATATATTTCTCTCTTTTGAACATAATATATAATGATTTTATCTATGTATAAAATCAACTAGAAACATTTTAAGTGATGGAGTGATTAAAAGTCTTATCATTGAACATATTTAATTGAACATTCCTTTCAGAAACATGGAATTTGAAAAACGAAATGTTTGGGTATATTTTTCCACTTTAATTCAAAGAAAATATGTATAATGTTTTTGAATTTGAAAAAATTTGTACTTTTATTAAAAGTTATATAGTTTGGTATGTGTAAATATATAAATAAATCAAATTTTATGGATGTAAAGACATTCTGTTTTTAGATGGCCATTTCGAAAATTTGGGTTAATAAAAAATATTAACCCATTCGGCCAGCCATTTAATACTGGGCTGAGAGAGGCGGCACACACATGGTGGCTGAGTCTAGCCCTCATCCCAAGCCAAGGAATAGCGAGCATGGGTGCCCCGAAGATCGCATAAGAGAGCTAGAATGCTTGAGCGCGCCACCGCGGGCATGAGGCAGCGGCAGAGCTGGGTAGGCTGAGGCCTGCAGGGGAGAGGTAGCCTGTGTGTAAGGCCACCATTCCATGTGTGATTTGATTTCTGAAGGGTGTAGTAGATCCTCGGGCTTATAAAGAGGCGGCGCGCATCTCCCTATTTTGATGTGGGAAGAGAATGTTTTGTAAAAATAGGATCTATGCCATTGGATCGCATCGCACGTGATCTAAGCTGTTGTTCCCGATATCGCTTTTAAACCTCCATGAACCCAGAGTGCTACAGTGCTTCCTATTGAACGTCTGATCTACATGAAGTCTAATCGTATATGATCACTCTGTTTTTAAATCCAACACCTTGCCTCTTCTGTCTGGTCGGATTCACGATCCAATCTCGACTGATCTTCATTTTTAAACCCACGGAATCCTCATAGCCATCTGATCAAGACTCAAGTGATCTTAACCCTCAATTTTTCCCTGGTTTTCTCTTCCGTATTTTCTTTCTAGTCGTGGTCAAACCATTTTCCACCCACTGTTATTTTCTCTATTCTTATTTTTTTATCTTCTCCTCCATCATGTATTCCCTACTATTTTATGGCCTCATGATCTTAACTTATACTCAAAAGATCTCTCCGATCTCTTTTATTTTACTCTATGTATTTTTGAGTTTTCTTTCTTTTATTTTAGTATAATTTTTTACAAGCATTATAAATATGTATTTATTAAAATAACCATTTGTTTTTTGAGCTCTCTCTTTAATAAAAATGTTGGATTGTTTTATTTTGGTCAATTTTATGGTCTTTGTTTACATAATATATTTATGATACGTTATATATATGAAATATATGAAATAACACCTTTATAAACCCTGTTTTCTAGAAACATAAATCACTGGTTTTCTTCCTATTGACAGGCAATCATTTCCTGCCTATCCTTCATGTACACCCGAAGTCAGGTAAGGGATCCACATGTTATGTTTTCACTTTTTTAAAACAGTTTTATCCTTATGTATATAAGGGTTTATATGTATATATATATACCATTTCATAATTTTTTTTCTAAATCATAACTCAAAAGGAATTTATTATAAATGAGTTTTGAGTACACAACACTTGCAAGAGGTTTCATGATTCAAATTTTATATAATCCATTCTTATAAAAATTCATTACCTCACAGATATATGTATATGTATATGGTTGAATCTCAACAAGTTTTAGAATTTCAAAACAAAAGTATGTATATTCATATAAATATGAATACAACAAGCCATTTAGGGATATGATCTTTGAAGGGTGATCCTTCATTTTTATGTAATGTTTTTAAAACATAAAACACATGCAAGTGGTCTAGTTCCTCATGTCACATTTTAAGTATACCCTAATGTACAATTCGTGTATGTATGGTTATATAAATATATTACAACTGAGATTTCACAAATACCTATCCTCATTGAATTTAAACTATAGTTATGATGATAGCAACCGTTGAAAACCTTTTTTTGTGTTGTGCAGATCCCCAAATACCCACATTATGTATATATAAACAGTTTTCCACAATTATCAAATTTACATGAAAACTTATGCATTTCGAATTTGGTTCCCATGTAATCGTTATGATGGGTTTTCATGTCCAAGTATATATGTACATTCATGCATGAGCTCACATGTGTAAATATCTCTTTTATGCATAAAAACATTATAGGAAATACTCCATGTTTTAATAGTTTCACAAGAAAATGCCTTCGATATTTACATTATGTTTTAAAGTTATATAACAATTAACATTTCATGGATCTAATGAGTATTTCGAAGCCAAAAAATATCATCATGTTTTAGGAAAGGCCACATTCATAAGGGTTTAAATGCAAGAGTTGTTATTTCATTTGACAGGCCATTATTTTATGTGTACTAGTTCTTATTAAATGTGCATGAGTATGTTATTTTAGATCATACCTGTCACCATTTAATATGATGACAATAAGTCCAGTTCTTTTTTTCATGAACCAATTATGGTAAGAAAATGTATATAAAAATTATTGTGGAACAAGAATGTAAGTATAAGACCCTATGAATACGAGACCATTATAAGGCATATGTGGAATGTATTGGACTTGAGATGATGTGACGGGTGCACCCAGAATTATACAGCGCTCCAATGCATTGGGTAAAGTGATGAAACCTCATGAGTTAAGTGAAATGATTTCTGAACATTATGCACGCTTTGTTCAAAAATATGTGTGGTAGTTAACCACAATTATGTTGGGTTTTTCTCATACGGTCTTGGTGCGAGGCCTTGACAAAGTAAAACATTATACATTCCCTCACTATGGAATAGTAATTGATCAACCAATGGATTATGGATCCTTAATTATGAATCTTTTATGATCATAGGGTGCAATAAAGTGTGCAAATAGAAGGTTACACAAGGGAAGAGTATCTAATTTTAATGTCATATGAATATCTTTTTAGGCTTTAATGAATCATGATATGAATGCTTATATTCATGACAAATGCTTTCAGAGTCGGATTGACTAAGTTATGAATTATGCACATCTCATTTTCTACAGACACATGAGCACTCTGATTCATGTTTTGTAGAAAGCATGACTATCTTTTATAATAATGGTCTTTTGAAAAACAATCTGCAAGTATCCTCATAAAATGTTGACGGTGTGCCTCAAAATGCCAAATCTCTCTCTTATGAATTGTTTTATGTTTGTTTTTAGGTGGTTGTTTTAAATTTTAATTTTCACCAAATGTTTTAAAACCTATTACAGGGCATTTTTATTCTCAACCTACATTTAAATTTATGTTTTAAAGGTTTGTAGTAGTTGTTCTTAAGACATCAGTACTCTTTTTGATGACACCAAGTTGATGCTTAACCCTACCATGTTTTCAGAAGAAGGTCTTTAGTAGAATCTGAATTTACCAGAACCTAAACTGAGACGATCCTCTATATTGGGTCAAGATGTGAAAATTCCTTCTTTTGTAACCCTGGTTTTATGATAAAATTGCACACCATGTTTCAGGCACTGATTTCAGTCTTATGGGGTCGGGGTCATGACAGTTGGTATTAGAGGATCCGTTTCGGAAAACTCTGGAAAATTATAGAAACCATAAATTACATAATTTCATCATAATAAGAGAAAAAATACTTCTCAATATTTCCAATGGCTGATGAATCACACAGTGTGTCTCTTCCAACATAAGTATTAGAGACTGTAGTGGGAATGGCATGTGCGGAAAAATATGAGACATTTGAAAATATTCATATGTCATGCAAAACTCTCTATCGTGTGTCCAATTCTCTCCGAGTACTCCAACTTCATTGAGGAGTAGGCCTTGAATATATTTTTATGCCGCATTCCCAATTTACATCCTATTTACAATAAAGAAAATATCTCAGGGTATGGTTTAATTATTTTACTCTAGCTAATAAGGATTTGTCTCAAGAGTATTTCGAAGAGGCTGCACAATGGGGTGACCTCCGAGTAGCATACCTTTGTCTAAATTTTGACCTACGGTCACCGTTGTCAAGTTATGGACATTGAAGCTCTTAGGGATGAGACTACTCATTTACACTATCAACATATAGTTCATGCTGATGTTTCCCAACTTCATACACGTCATACCTTCCTTACCCTAAACCATAGATTTCCACATACGATAGAGCCTAGTTGCACGTGTTGCATCTAGATCCAAGAGATTGAAACGTTTGGAACCGCTTTAGGGATTCGATTAATTAGGAAGACAAGAAATCACTGACACTGGTAGTACCTGTTTAAAGACTTCACGATGATTAGGTAACACCTAGAGTTTATGAACTTTTGTAAATGAATCATGTTATGTTTTATTTGTTGGTATCTTATTATGATTATACAATAGTAATGTCTCTATTGTAATCTAGTTATGGTTTACAAGTCCATTTGTATTTCAGATGGAAAATGTGAGTTCATAAAAAAACTGTTTATCACATCCTACTGAAATGATAGAATCCATAACCACCAAGACATGTTCCAAACACTACAACCCTTTTTCCAACCTGTTCTTGTCTTGAAAATGTCTTTATAAGGTATCCCATAGCCAGAACATCCTTCGGACCTACCAGGGAAATGGTCTTGTTTATCAGCATATAGTAACTCCACAAATAGCAGAGTACAGACAGAGAGGAGAGTACTATGATGGTCTCTTCCTATACTTCACCTTGTCTGAGAACCACCTAGCTCTGGTGAAGGTTCACAAAGATGCCTTGGATGGAGACACCCCAGAAACTTATCTGCTCCATGTCCTTAGTTTCAGTATTTATGGAATACTTTATGAATTAGAAGTGTTCAAACGAGGTGTGGTCCGAGAGATTTATAGAGTGGTAGCTCACTCCCAAATCTCTAATCACCACACCTCTCATGTCACTCTTTGGAACACCGAATTCTTCATGGATAGGTTTGACCCTAGCTACTCATGGTGTATATGGGCCAAGGAGAATGAAGAAATGGGAACTAATCTAGGAATTCACCTAGAAACATCAGCAGATTACCCGCAATGGTGGACCTCAAGGAGGGGTCCTCGAGTACAAAGCCTCTATGGTTATGCTGGTAGTTGCATACAGGTTTAATAGAATTGCGAGGGCGCAATTATTTAAAGGAGGGGATAATGTGAAACCACGAACATGATTTTTGTAGTAATATTAATTTTAATTATTACTTTTGTATTAATTTCATTTTTATATAAGCAATGCCCGCAAAATAAACACAGAAATTTTATTCGTAAAAAAAATGGGAATGGAAACAAGTTCTAAGGACCGTAACTAACAAAATATTCCCAATATTAGGCCAATCATAATCACCAGTAGACCCCACATCACCACAAACAAGCCAAAGAAGAAGTGGATTTACTTCAGATCTGCCACAACCATGGAAATTATAACTAGAACCGCAGCAATCGTACTAAGCGTCAGGGGGATGAAGAGCACCATCTTCTCTGTCTCTGTGTTTGAAGTTGGAATTCCCTAACAACGTACTTATAAGACATAAAATTCGACCCTTTCCATTTAAGTAACTGTTGAGTTTACAATGGATATAATTATAGAAATCAGGTATTGTAGTTTGATTGACTATGAATATTAAAAATTTTATGTATTTCAAAAAATACATTAACTCTTATTTATATTTTATGATTCCAAAACATAATGGTTTTAAATAATTAGACATTTTGTTTTTTTAAATGATCACTTGTATGAAAATTATAAATATTTCTTTCTTTTGAACGTAATATGTAATGATTTTCTCTATGTATAAAATCACCTTGAAACATTATATGTTATGGAGTGATATAAAGTTCATGGTTGAACATATTTAATTGAACATATCTTTCCAAAACATTTCATTTGATAATCATAATGTTTTGGTATATTTCTCCACATTAATTCGAAGAAAATTATGTATAATGTTTTTGAGTTTCAAAAAAAAATGTACTTTTATTAAAATTTATATAGTTTGGTTTGTGTAAACATATAAATAAATAAAATTTTATGGAAGTAAGTAAATTCTGTTATTTAGATGGTCATTTTGAAAATTTGGGTTAATAAAATATATTAACCCATTTGGCCATCCATTTACAGTAGGGCCGAGGGAGGTGACACACACACATTGGCTGAGCCTAGCCCTCAGCCCAAGTCATGGCCTGTCGAGCATGGGTACCCCGAAGGTCGCATAAGAGAGCTGGAACGCTTGAGTGTGCCACCATGGGCATGAGGTCGTAGCGTAGCTGGGTAGGCCGAGGCCTGCAGGGGAGCGGGAGCCCGTGTTTCAGGCTCCCATTCCATGTGTGTTGTGATTTATGAAGGGTGTATCAGAGCCTCAGGAATATAAGGAAGCGGCGTGCATCTCCCCGTTTTGATGTGGGAAGTGAATTTTTGGGAGAAACACAATCTGGGCCATTGGATCGCATTGCGCGCGATCCAGGCCATTGATCTCGATCTCGCTTCAAACCCTCCGCGACCCCGGAGCACTACAGTGCTTCTTATTGACCATATGATCTACATGAAATCTAATCGCAGCCAATCACTAGGTTTCTAAATCCCATGCCTTGCCTCATCCGTTTAATCTGATTCAAGATCCAATCTCAACCGTTCTTCATTTTTAAACCCACATAATCCACTAAGTGGTATGATGAAGAATCAAGCGATCTTAACCCTCCATTTTACCTAGTTTTCTCTTCTGTGTTGTCTTCCCCGTCGCGCTCAAACCAGTGGGCACCCACATGTATTTTCTCCATTCTTATTTTTTCATCTTCTCCTCCATCTTGTATTCCCCGCTATTTTATGGCCTCACGACCTTGACTTCTACTCGAAAGATCTCCCTAAACTATTTTATTTTACTCTATGTAATTTTGAGATTTCTTTCTTTTGTATCGGTATAGTTTTTCACAAGATTTATATATATGTATTTATTATAATAATCATTTATTGTTTTCAGAACTCTATTTAAGAAACATGTTGGATTGCTTTATTTCAGTCATGTTTAAAGTCTTTTTTATATAATATATTTAATGATATGTTATATATATGAAATATACAAAATAACTCCTATATAATCTCTATTTTCATACAACCAAAATCACTATTTTTCTTCCTCTTGACGTGAAAACATTTCCTGGCCATTCTTCTTACACACCCGAAGTCAGGTAAGGTATCGACATGTTATGTTTTCAATTTTGTAAAACTCATTTATCCTTATGTATATACAGTTTTATATGTATCTATATTTACCATTTAATCATATTTCTTCTAAATATTAACTCACGATGAATTTCTTTTAAATGTGTGTTGAGTACAAAACACTTGCAAGAGGTTTCACGATTTAATTTTTATATAAACCCTTCTTATGTAATTTCTTTACCTCACAAATATATGTATATGTATATGGTTTCATCTCAACCCATTTTTGAATTTCAAAAAAAAATGTGTATAATCATATAAATATGCATACAACAAGCCATTTCAGGAAATGATCTTTGAAGTGTAATCCTTCGTTTTAATTGATGTTTTCAAAACAAAAAACACATGCAAGGGGTCTAGTTCCTCTTGTTTTTTTAAGTATATGATAATTTAAAGTTGATGTATGAATGTTTATATAAATATATTACAACTTATATTTCATAAATACTTATCCTTATTGAATTTAAACCATGGTTGTGAAGTTAGAAACAATTGAAAACCTTTTTTTGGGTTGTTCAGATCTCCAAATACACATTTTATGTATACATAATCATTTTTCCATATTTATCAAATTTATATAAATACTTATGCATTTCGAATTCAGTTCAGATGTAATTTCTATGATGGGTTTTCAGGTTAAGGTATAAATGTACATTCATGAATGAGCTCACGTGTTTAAATATCTCTTTTATGAATAAACACTTTATAGGGAATAATCCATGTTTTTATAGTTTCACAAGAAAATGCCTTTGGTTTTTATGTTATGTTTTAATCTTATATAACAGTTAACATTTCATGGATCTAATGAGTATTTAAAATCCAAAACATATCAACCTGGTTTATGAAAGGCCACATTCTTAAGGGTTTAAATGAAAGAGTTCTTATTTAATTATACAACACATTTTTTAGGTGTTTTAGTTCTTATTACATGTGCATGAGTATGTTATTTTAGTTCATACATGTCACCATTTAATATAAATCCAACAAGTCCATTTCAATTTGGCATGAACCAATTATGTTATGAATATTTATATAAAAAGGATTATTGAATAAGAATGTAAGTATAAGACCATATGAATATGAGACCATGCTAATGCATATGAGGAATGTATAGGACTTGAGATGATGTAACGAGTGCTCCCAAAATTATACAGTGCTCCAATGCATGTGGTAAAGTGATGAAGTCTCATGAGTTAAGTGAAATGACGTGTGAACATGATGCTTTCTATGTTCACAAATATATGTGGTAGTTATCCACAATTATGTTTGGTTTTTACCCGTACGGTCTTGATTAAAGGCCTTGAAAAAGTCCAAAATTATACATTCCCTCACTATGGAATATTAATTCATCAACCAAGGGATTGTGGATCCTTAATTAAGAATCTTTAATGATCACAGGGTATAATCAAGTGTGAAAATGGAACATTACGCAAGAGAAGAGTTTCTAATGTTAAAGTCATATGAATATCTTTTTATTCATTATTGAATCATGATATGAATGCTTATACTCTTAACAAAGATTTTAGAGTCACCTTGACTACGTTATGAATTATGCACATCTCATTTCCTACATACACATGCACACTCTGATTCATGTTTAGTAGAAAGCACAACTATCTTTTATAAAAATGGTCTTTTGAAAATAAATGTATGCATGTAACCTCAGAAAATATTGACGGTGTGCCTCGGAATGTCAAATCTCTCTCTTAAGAATTGTTTTCTATTTGTTTTCAAGGTGGATGTTTTAAAGTTGAATTTTCTCTAAATTTTTTTAAACCACATACTAGGAATTTTTATGCTCAACCTATGTTTAAATTTATGCTTTATAGGTTTATAGTAGTTGTGATAAAGCCTTATGTACTCATTGTGATGACACCAAGTTGAATCTTAACACTGCCATGTTTTCAGAAGAAGTACTTCAGTAGCATAAGATTTTCCAAGAACCTAAACCGAGACGATCCTATATATTGGGACCAGATGTGCAATTTATTTGTTTTTTAAGCCTGTTTTTATGAAAAAATTGCACACCATGTTTCAGGAACCGATTTCAGTCTTCTAGGTTCGGGGTCGTGGCAACCCTGGACATCCCTCACCCTCTTAGACACTGTACCACCCCTGGACACCACCCCCATTGACACCCTGGACTCCCCCCCATGAATCCCCCATGGATAGCCCCCTCCCCCCTAAACACCCCACCCCACTGGACATCCCTCAACCCCTAGAAACCCTCCAACACCAATGGAACCCCCCTCCCCACACCACCTTGACACCCCCTACCCCGGGACACCCCCACCCCAGGACATCCCCCCACCCCCATGGACACCCTCCCACCCCTGGACACCCCCACACCGCTAGAAACCTAACCACCCCTGAACACACCCACCCCCTGGACAACCCCCCACCCACCGGGATATCCTCCCACCCCCTTGACACACACACATCCCCTAGACACCATGGAACCCATACCTCCCACCCATGGACACCCCCACCCCATGGAAAAAACCCCTAGACTGCCCCACCCCCTCAACATCCCCCCACTAGATAGCCCCCACACCCACCCCCTATACACTCTGTCACACCCCTGGACAACCCCTAGACACCCCCACCCCTGGACACCCCCACCTCACGGAAGCCCTCACCCATAGGACACCCTGGAAACCCCACCCCCTAGACACCCCCCCTAGACAGCCCCCACCCTTGGACACCCCCCACTGGACAGCCCCCCTAGACACCCTACCACCCCCCTGGTCACCCCCAACCTGGGACCCCCCACCCTCCTTGACATCCCCACCCCCTGGATACCCTGGACACCCCCACAACTGGGAAAACACCCCACAGTCCTGGACACCCTCCCACCCCCCCCCCCCCCCCAGACACCCACACCCCCTGGACACCAGCCCACTGACTGGACAGTCCCCCACCCCACTGGACACCCCCACCCCATGGACACACCCAACCCCCAGAACAGCCCCTATCCCATAGAAAACCCTCCCAACCCCTATACACCACCCCAAACTACTAGAAATCCCCCCCAGACACCCTACCTCACCCCTGTAACTAGACACCCCCAACCATAGACACCCCCACCCCCTAGACACCCCACCCCCTGGACACCCCCACCCCATGCACACCTCCACCCCTTGGATAGCCCCACTCCACCCCCACCCTCTTGGACACCATCCCTCCCCCAGGACACCCCTACCCCCTATACACCCTCTCACCCCTGGACATCCCCCCACCCGAGGATGCCCCACCCCTGGACACCCCCACCCTTGGACTCCCCCAACCCCTGGACAACCCTCCCACACCAAGGAAATCCCCCCACCCCATGGGCACCCTACCCCCTAGACACCCCCAACCCCCTTGGACAACCCCTCCACCTGTGCACACCCCACCCCACATGAAACCATTACTATGCTTTACCAATGTATGAAACAAGTAGAAACCCGACCAAAAGCAAACCTAAACCAGCCCAAAATCTATACATGAAAAACTATCAGAACTAGACCAAAATATGAAGAACCCGATAAAAATTATACATTCACATATATAACATTCAAAACATACAATTTTAACTAAAAAACAAAATCCAACCAAAAGAACTACCAAATACACAATTATAATGACAATATTATAAATTACATTTTACACTACAAACTAACTAAAATCTAATCAAACCTGTTAAATAATTTAACCATTCAACATATAAGTGTTTGACCTCATGAGAACTATAGGGTTGAAGGTCATCAAATAGATAGAAATTAACATGATAGTACCGAAAATGTTTAATGAATAAATCATATGAAATATTATAGAAATGTTTAAATGAAAATCTTACCAGGTCAAAGTTCACAAGTGTTTATGCTGTAATTATTTTACTCGAAATAATAACATGTGATATCCTCATTCTATATTGCCTTGTTGTTCATGAAAAATAATTTTAAATTAGTGTCATTCAAAATATTAATTTTATATAATACATCGATATGTAAAAATTATAAATGGATATTTACCGTTAATTTTACATATTTGATCTTGGAACACTTTTTCTTTGAATTTTTTCAAATGAATACCCATCCACTGTTATAAAAAAATAGGAATGGGATAAATTTAATATTCATTATAATATAAAAAAGTATTATGAAATTGAAACTTACTTTTCAAACATATTCTTAAAACTCTCCCGCACATTGCAATAGAAAGAGGATATCTAATAAATTGTTTTCTCCATTGAACAAAAAACACCTAAAATCCAATAATAACTAATATAAATGAATATTTAAGGTCAGTGAGATTTTATGTAAAAAGAAAATAAAAACTTTTTCCAGAGATATGTTTCATACCTTTCACAAAAAGGCATCATCTACCAATGTGTGATTATATTTTGTTCAAATCGTTATGCAATATAAAGTGTTATTTCATCCTCATCCAATTCATGTGCTTCAGGGGAAAACAAATGCAGGAATATGAATCAATATACATCAATCTGCTCATTCTTCTCACACATTTTATAACTATATATAATACAAAATAGACATAAATATACATTTTTAATAAATATAACACAGGGAGAGGTGTTAAGAATTACATGGGAAAAATCTGCACAACATTTAGGCACAACATATCTCCATTAACAAGCTCCATGTTATCATTTTCCACAATCCCCAAATTTATTGCACATCAACAGACATGAGATTCCATTGGAAACTCATAATGACCCACCAAAAAATTTGAATATCTTGACAATCTGTCAAGAGTACTAGAATCTATATCCTATGTTATAGAAATATGTCTTTGTTTTTGTCTATACAGTATTTATTTAACATTTAATTATTCCTGTAAAAATAAATATATAAATATATTAGTTTTAAAATGATAAAACAATATAAATTAAAAAATAAAATAAAAGATATAACATACATACCTCTGTGGTAAGGAGTCATAGAAGAGTGGATGAGAAAACTAAAAAGTGGTTGATACTATGCCAAATTTCCATCACCTCATATGTAGGTAATGGTAGTCGAGCTAATATATCTATAATATCTTTTAGAATGAACATATAATGCTCTACATCTATACATTGATGGTGAATTGTATCTTCTATACAATATACCATCCCATAAGCAACTATATGATGTTGAGGGTCATCAACATATAACTCACAATAAGTAAAAAATTGTTCCATAGGAGTCAGATAAAAAATGGGTTTAGCCAGTAGAAGTGGGGGAGTGGGAGCAACAGTCGGAGGTGAATGATAAATAATTGGATCTACCAGGGGAGGTAGAGGAGTTAGAGATGCAGTCTGAAGTTAACATTGCATATCTGAAAACATAGACTGTACCGATGCTCTAATCTTTTCCTCCATCATCGCCCTAATATTAGGAACATTAGCCTCCAAGTATTATATTTTTATTCGTAAACACCCTCAATGGAAGAGGTTGTGTTTATGTCTTTAGAACTCGAAAAATTCATTTCTTTGATAGAAATTGGGTTTTTGTCTTTAGATCTCAAAGAATTCATTACTTCTAAAAACCCCAATATAACACGATTCTGGACTACACTTCTTTTATCATGAAATTTTGTATGAAATGTATAGCCATTAATGTCATACCTGGACCATGTTATCACATTTAAACATGGACCACCCACTAACCATCTTAATGTCTCTAATACATTTGATATACTAAGTAATGTATTTTTAAGCCATGAAAAAAATTGGTTTGTTGTCCTCATTCAAAATCCACATTTATTTTTTCGTTATATCACATAGTTTCAACAAATTAATATTAAATGTGATATATGGTTGAGAATTTGATATGTTATACAAGATATATAATTTTACGTTCTTCATCTGTTCAGTAGACAAAGATTTAAATTTCAAGCCAATAATCCCCATTCCCTTATTATTAACCCATTCATGGAGAGATGGAGGGAAACCTATATACACCACCATAGCCAATTACATCGTAAAATACTCCGAAACATCCTCAAAAAAATACTTTTCAATAATGGAGGCTTTATCTCTACATGGATTCTCAACATACCCATTCAATATTTTCATGTACCATTCAAAAGGATACATCCAACAAAGATATACAGGTCCAAAAATAATTATATCTTGAACCAGATGAACCATTAAATGCACCATTATATCAAAATAAGATGGCGAAAAATAAATTTCCAATTGAAAATGTATTGAAATTGCATCCATTTCCAAAATTTTAAAAGCATTAACATCAATCACCTTATTACTAATTGAATTGAAAAAATAACGCAGCATCATTATAGTATTTCTGACACAGATGAGGAATATTTTACATAATGGAACTGGTAGATTTTGTTGCATCATGACATGAAAATCATGTGATTTCATATCTATCAACTTCATATCCTTCAAAGATATAAATTTTTTTACATTTGAAGAATAATAATGAGTCACTCTAATATCCAGAAGACACTAACAAAATAAAATTATCTACTTCTTGGACAATGTATGACTAGTAAGGGAAGAAATTTCCATCATCCATTAAGAGTGGGAGCTAACTCTAAATGTATTACCATTTATAGTAATTATAATCAATAATTCAAACCATATTTTGACTTTCCATTAATATATTATAATGTTCCAATAAAAATATTTCAAATATTATTCTCTAGTTCCATGACATAAATATTATGTTTCACTTCATTATATTTCCAATATGGTTGCTCAAAAATTATTGACATTTTCTTCCAAATATGTCTATCATTAATAGATTTATATTTTTTCCCAATGTCACATAAAGGTTTTTCACCCTCTCAAAATACACATCAGGGGATAAAGGTTTTGGAGAAATATAAAATTCGTGTGATCCACTGAATCCATTTTTAAGTCTTATATAAGAGTTATCCATAGGAAAAAAAATTCGATGGCCCATGTATAATGTTTTCTTTCCATGATGCAATTGACAATATAATGTCTATTGTTCATGAATTGGACATGCTTTATTCCCCTTAACACGATAACCAAACAAATTTTTATACACTATAAAGACAATTATTGTGAACATAAGCACTCCATGGAGTGTAATATATTTCATTTTATAAGAATCATACAGCCTAATACAATCCTCCCATAAAAGTTTTAAATCATCAATTAATGGTGACATGAAAACTTCCATATCATTTCCGGGATGTTTCGAACCAGATATCATTATAATCTACGTGAAATGTTTTTACATCATAAAAACGTTAGTAAAGAGATTGTAAATTACCAATAAAATATGTCATGAACTATTTATGCTACTTAGGGTTCGATATGGATTCATTCCATTTGTGAAAAACCCAATTATGAGATTTCTAAATTATTTCCAAATGTTGGATACTTCTCATTGATTTTATTCCATTATGGAAAATCAGCTGGATGACATATTTTTTCATTACATATCCCCTCATCAGCATTCCATCATAACCATTTTTCATCATGTAAATTAGGTTTTAAACAATTCAAATGATAAATCATAAGAATATACCGAAATACCAAGGAAGGGATCTCTATAATCTCTACATCAACCTGTGATTATTCATTCATCATATAATGTGATGTCCAACAAAAAATAAACTCTTATAGAAATTCATATTCCTTCCTATAAATCATACAGTCATTTAGAAATGCATGTATTTTATTGTATCGGAATCCCATCATTCATAACATTTTCTTGGCCTTATAATGTGAATCTAGAAGATCGTTTTCTTTTAGAATAATGCCTTTTAATAATTGTAGCATCTCTATAAAACCTTTATCACTCCATACAGGTTTCACCTTCAGGATAATAAACTTTAACATAGTCTAAAAAACAATACAATCCATACAACCATGATACAATGGTTTTTCAGAATCACCATATAGACATGCAACTTTCAGTTCTATCTCAATTTGTTCTACTGCAATATCACAAACCATTTCTTCAATTCCATCAATGTTACCATATTGAAAATCATCATCATAAGTAAATCTAACATTCTGTCCAGTTTCACCATACCAAATACAAGGGATATAACACTGATTAAAACCATGAAAAATCATATCATCTTAGATCCCTCTACTTTTCAACTTCTTCTTTTTTAAAAATATCAGCCATGGACAGAAACAAATGTCGCAGCTTGGAAATTTTCATTTAAAAAATTCAAAAATAGTCATCAACACCTTCCTTATATTCATTAGTCATTAGATGTATTTCAATCCAGCATCAACTCATTATTACCTATAAAAATATAAAAATTATAAATCTTGTTAAGATAAGACAATGTTATATTTATATGAATAATATCATAATGTGAATGTAAAACAATTTTTAAATATAAAACAAATATATGTGTATTTGAAAAATATATGTATGAAATATATTTTAAAAAGAAAATATTTTTAGATATAATAGTTTTATATTTAAATGAAAATAAATTTAGGATTACATCTCTCTCATTTGGTTCATGATATAACAGTATAAATTCATCATGGATCATTTCCTCTTATGGTACACAAAGAATACATCCAGGTGCAACTAGATACCAAATTCATCCTTTCGAAAACAAGAAATTAGAAGTATAAATATTAAAATATGTATACATTAACTTCTGAAAATTACACCTATCTCAATGATTTTAATCTATTGAGATAGACCCTAAAAACATTATAATGGAATATCCCAATGGTTTCACACACTGTTGGCATGATGTTCATTGCAATATCCCTATAAAAATGGTTCCAGAACCATTGGTATACATGTTTTCTAACATATAATCTATTCCAACCATTTCATGGAAACCATTGGAATATATGAATACCCACGGTTTATGAATTTTTGGCATACACTCTCTAGTATATAATCTATTTCAATGGGGGTGGGGCTGTTCAGGGGGGTACTGGTGTGCATGTGGGGTCGGGGTGTCCAGGGTGTGAGTGGTGAGGGGCTAACTAAGGTGTAGGTGGATGTCCAAGGGGGTAGGGGTGTCCATGGCGGGGGGTGTGTCCAGGGGGTGGGGACTGTCCAGGGGTTAGGGGGTTTCAATGAAGGGTGGGGATTTCCTGGGGGGTGGGGGCTATCCATGGGGTTTGGTGGTCCATCATGGTGGGGGTGTCCCGGAGGGTGGGGTTTTCCATGGGGGTGGGGGTGTCCTAGGGGTGGTGTCTAGGGGTGTGAGGGGTGTCCAGGAGGTCGGGGTGTCTATGGGGTGGCGACCATGGGGTGAGGAGGATGTCCAACTCCCTACCCCATTGGACAACCCCTCACTCCCTAGACACCACCCCCTAGGCAGCCCCACCCCTAGACACCCCCACCTCTACGGACAGCCCCCCAAACCCCCTAGACAGCCCCACAACCCCTACCCCCATTGGACATCACCCTCACCCCCTAGACACCACCCTCCCCCTAGAAACTAATACCGCTTGGACAACCTCCTTAGCCCCATAGACACCACCCCACCCCCCAGACACCCCTACCCCCTTGGACAACCCCCTCACCCACTAGACACACCCTACCCCCTGGACACCCCTACCCCATTGGACTGCCCCATCACCCCTGGACACCACCACCACCCCCTTGGACACCACACCCCCTTGGACACACCCCTCACCCCACCACTTCAAGACTCACCCACCCCCACACCCATTGATAGCACCCTCACCCCCAAACACACCCACCCCCTAGACACCCCCACCCCCTTTCACACCCCCTGAACACCCCACCCCCTGGAAATCACCCCCCCACTGCATGGACATCTCCCCACCCCATGGACACCCCACCCCTGGAAACCCCCACCCCCATGACACCCACTACCCCCTTGGACAACACCTAACCCCCCCCCCCTCGAAGAGCCCCTCACCCCCCTAAAAACCCCTTCCCCCTTGCATAGCCCCCTCACCCATGGACACCCCCACCCACTTGGACACTCGTTGGACATCGCCATCACCTTGGAAAGACCCCTAGAAAGCCACTCACCCCACTAGACACCCCCATGCCTCGGACACCCCTACCCACTTGGACAACCCCCTCACCTCACTGGAGACCACCCCCACCCCCTTGGACACACCTTGGAAGCCACCACTCCTTTAGATAGTCCCACACCCCCTGGACAGTCCCCTCACCCCTCGAGACACCCCCCAGACACCCCCTGGATACCCCTACCCCATTGGACAACCACCTCACCCCCCAGGACACCACCCCCACCCTCTTGGACACCCCCTTGGAAACCCCCTTAAAACGACCACCCCATTGAACATCCCCGCCCCCCAAAACCCCCTAGACAGCACCCACCCCCTGGACACCCCCCCCACATGAAAGTACAAACACAGACTCATAATAGAACACACGCAGTAGGAACAAAAATCAAAGAACATTCACGATATCACTCCCATGGTTAATTTTACCAGAAATGAATTTATCATAGTATAAAATAACTCTATGACACATACCATGATAGCAAGAACACATATAGATAATGAGACAAATGTGTGTGAGGCTTACATGAGTGTTGCGAGTCAACGTGATAGATCTAGTGATGATAAATTTGATGAATGATGTCGGAAAAAATAGGTTGGAGGGCATGACTTCAATGAATAAATTATAGTTTTTCTGCATGACAGAGATGAGTCCCAGGTCGACAAATCGAAGAAAACATAATGAAATAATATGAGCCATGAAATATGATTTAAAATAATTATCACATCAGTTATTTAATAACTGATGTGATAAACTGTTTTTTTAATGGTTACAACATCATTTATTTAATAACAAATGTATAAAAATATTATCAAATTGGTTTTTTATAACTGATGTGATAAATTGCCGATATTTGATTTATCACATTAGTTATAAAAAAATGATATGATAAATAACCTCGATTTGATCTGTCACATTAGTTCCAGAAAACTGACGTGATAAAACTTATCTTCGTATTTTTTACATTGGTTATAAAATAAATGATGTAAAAGTTGATTATCTTATATTTATCATGTTACTTATTTTATAATAGTTGTGATAAACCAATTTTTCTAGCATTGAACGTCGGTTATAGAGAAACAGCATGAAAAACACCGGTGTGTTAAACGATTTCTGAACTAGTGACATGATTTAGAGTAAGTGTAATGATACCAATATCTAATTTGATAGATTCACATGAAAACATATTCATAGAGGAAAATTTTTGAATGATTATAAGGTGCATGATAATGATTGACCATCTAGTGAGAATAGAAAATCTGTGGTCCCCTCTATTATAAACCAAACATGTACAGGAAAAATTATCCAACAATTGAAATCTATATAGTTTATTTGGTTTTGATCCGTCATCTAGATTCTATATTAATAACAACATGGTCATTTTCTCACCATGTAATCATCAAATAGAATTTTATTTGATAGATTCTGTTTATATCTAGTTGTATTTGGTCATCACCAATAGGTTTTCATTTATTATCTCCCAATATTAACAATTGGATAAGCTGAGTTTTTCATATTATATGGGAAACTTCAATACTTCTCCATCCAAGGTATACCTTGGTTCCTTATCCCTCTCACATTGGAATCTTTTCCAACATTTGATCATCTTATAAATGGACTGAAATATTTAGTATATTAGACATTGATTAAAACCACTAGTTACACTCTTTTGTGATGTGGAATTAAAAAGTGAAGTCTCGGTTAACATTTATATTTTTTTGGAGGTCTATAATAGTTTTTATGGTGGTGAATATTTTGAGAATAGTTTGGAAAATCCAAATCTCTAACCAGGTAACTGAGGAAAAATTTAGATAGGGATAATACATGGTGTATGGTTGGCACACAGTCTGAAAAATAGTATGGTATAACCATTAAGGATCCCATAAGTAGTAGTGTGCCTCACATAGTGGTTTCCTAGTTTAGAAAAATATTATAACAATCTATGTGTGGGTTTTTTATTAATTTGAAATTTTTTTAACCCACAACCTTCCAGAAACACAACATTACCCCTCCTCTACCTAGGGAACTCAATCCAAGTGACAATAATGACCATTATTAGTGATTCGTCACCATCAAAACACAAATTATATTCGATATAGAGGATTTTAATCATTTTAATACATGTTAAAGAAGTAATCATACCTATATTCATTAAGTTCCTTCTAGATATAATAAATTCTTCTTGAATGTAATCATAGATATAGGTTCATAGGTATAGATCAATGGGTTATTATGTTTGTAATAAGACATTATTGATTTATCGATGTATATGAAAATATATCTATAAATTTTTTTCTTCACATGATTGGGTCCATATTTGTTTCGATCAATGGTTTTTGTTGTATATTCCTTATTTAATTTAACCCCTATCATATTTTACTATTGGAATCTTCATTATCTAATGCTTTATGAGGTGAATTGGGATTGGTTTTAAATATTTAATTTTTTATGATTGATCTGGTTGGTTATTCGTGACCTTTGGAATTGATACACTTTAGGTAGGAAGTACATATGATTTTATAGAAGTCATATAATAATTGAATGCAATGAAATTATTATGTTTGCATTATATTCAGGAGAACACGACTATATATGATTCTTATACGAGGGTGTGTGATACCAATGAGAACCATAACTGTTATAAGATGCTTATTATTTCCAAATTATGACTGCTATATATATTCTTCTATGAGTCATCGGTTAATGGTTTCAATGTATATGGTTGAACTCACATGAATTGTCGACCCCATATAGGGGGATTGATGTCGTTGTGGATGTAAGGTTGTGACTTTACAATTAGAGACAACATTATTAATGTGTCCATCCCCATTAGAATATTTTGTGTCAATATATGTTAAATATGAACTTCATCATAGCTATATTATAATGACCCTCTCTTTTATACATTAACAATACATCACTTTTTTAGAATAATTAAAACATAATACAAACAAACTCCCAAATACCATAATATTCTAGTTCCATTGGAATCATGGAAACATAAAAACTTGTTTTTAAATTAGCTACATAATCTACCACTAGGTTCTTCTTTACATTCACCCTTCTTATAAACGTAAAAAATTACATATCTTCATAACCTAAGGGAAGGAAAGTTAAAATGGGGTGAGATCCAATACATTGTAATGGTATATAAGGGAGATACATTAGAATAATCATGAGCATATGGGTATGAGAACATGGTCATGAAAATTTAATATCAGGCACTTCATACCAAAGAACACAAATATGAATCATGACATACAGATTTCTATTTTATATTACATGGATCAAAAGAAAATTATTAAAATATTCCATGAATGAATATCATAAAAATAATATGTGGAATTTTTGTAGTCACAAAACCATATATAATGAATTCAATAATATTAAATTAATTGAATCCAAATCAGGTTAGTGGAAAAATTCCATTATCAAACTGGTTTCACACCCCGTTCTTGACCTGTACAACTAAATTGAGTACATTCCTCATTCCAACCCTATGATAATGAATAGTGTTCATTTCCCGTTCCATCCCTATAACACCGAACCACATTTATTTCTCATTCCATTCATGTCCATATCATTAGATATAAATGACAAACCAATTAATTAGAGTTAGATATAAATCCCAATCATATAATAATGAAATTATACATACATTTGCTACAATATAATAGATTACAATCTCATAACCCATGGAATTAAATGGGTTATGTAAACTTGTAATCATAACATAACATGTCTAATGAGATAGGTTTCATTATCATTTAATTATATGCATAACCCATAAAAAGAAGCAAGGTTAAAAATAATATAACCCATCAAATAGATAAAAATTTATAAACATCATGTGATAATCCATTTAGAGAATAAATATTAATTGAAACATTGAATAATTTCCCCATAAAATTATCAACAACACTATATGATTTTATCATAGATATGAAATAATTTTGAAATATATTTTCAAAAAAATCTTAAGGAAACTATTAATTATTCATTGAAAATGTTTTTTCTTACATAAAACCATTTAAAAATAATTATCATATAAAAAAAATTTAATCCTTATAAATATTAGTTGAAATAATTTTGAAAAATTTTTTCCTTGAAAACATATAAAATCATATTGAAAACATTGTGGATACATTTTCCCATGAAAACTTATAAAATAAGGTTTCAAACATTTTCAAAACATTTTTCATTGAAGATTTATAAAATAATTTTCAAAAAAAATTATATCTATTTTCTTTGAAAACAAATTTAAAACCTATAATTAAATCATGAAAAAAATATTGAAAACCATTTCCATGAAAATAAATTAGAAAAAATATAATGAAATTTTGAAAAAAAATTGAAAATATTTTTTCTAAAAAATTAATTTTAAAAATATTTTCTAAAAAATTATCAACTTAAAAATTAAAAGGATACCTCAAGGAAACGACGGTGGGTAAATTTGAACCTATCTGATGAGGTAAAAAGAACATTAACTTTTCACTGTAATAAGGTTAGAAAAAAAATGCATTTTTCAGAAAGAGACAGAAAGATTCATTTGAGGAAATTTTTCAAATAAAAAATAGTTGAAAATATCTTTTAAATATTATAGGATAATGATAAAATATTCAGGGAAACAATTTGTAGAAAACGATGTTTTGATGAAACATAGATTTTAGACCCAATATATGTAATGTCAGGATTTCATAAAAACAATTTCATTACTATCTTATGTAAAAATAAATAAAAAAATTATCAATGCATGAATATATCACGAATAAATAGATTAAAATAACATCCATTAATGTTTTGAGATATCGGTTATAACATTTCATCAAAAGAAGCATAAATATAAACAATCCTGAGAAGTGATGAGATTGTTTCAATAACATATTTTCACTTTGTAACTTGGGATCATACTCTCCATATAATAAAATGAAATTACATGAAGCTTATCATATCATTAAAATATTTATATTCATGATATTTCATGAAAAATGTAATTATATACACCTAAAAATGAATTTAAGGTCATTACAAAACATGATTCTCAAAGAAGGAATATTGGGACAAAAATCTTTTACCAATTTGATAACTTGGGAAACATAAACCCCATGAAATAAATGTAATAGAATGTATATTTAAATACCGAAATATTAAATATAATAATCATTTATTACATCCATGTGTAGTATACAGACCACACAAAAGTAATAGGCGGTGAATAAATCATATATCTTATGGAAATAAAAAGTAAGATGAAATACCCTAAACCTGTGTCTTGACCCTCATCGTACTCATTTAAAAATGAATTATAATATATATATTTATTATAAATCTATCAAATAACCATATAATTACATATAATATCATATATGGTTTCATTATTACCTTATATTACCATCACGTTAATGATCATATATTAAGGTTTCACTTCGGGTAATATCTGCTATGTTGTTCACACGTGACTTAATTTTTTTTATCAATGATCCTTATACTTATATAATTATTTCCAGAATGTAAAACATTATATAAATATGATTTATATTATTTATATATGTCTTATAATAATTTATTAAATATATATGTCTGAAATAGAATACATTTTTCATGGAGACGGTAAGTCGTACATACGCCAGATTGATATATCCTTTTAATTGTCATGTTTAAAGAAAGTAAGTTAAATAAATATATGTACATATATATATATATAATATTATTAAATTATAATTATAATTATATATATATCATATATTTTCACTAATACAATTTTTAATATGTTCCATGTAGTGTGTGAATGAATCACATTGCTTTGATGGGGCGGCAGTCCCCATTTCCTCAAACGAAATTATCGTATTCATTCTAAATGGAACATAAAACAATGTTCATAGTAAAATGAATATAGAAGAATAATTACATAATAAATATATCATAATACATATTTAAATATATGTTCAATAATAATTTCCATCATTAGAGGCAGTAAATAAAAAAATGAACACTCAACGTTAAGTGAGGCAGTAGATCACCGCGCACGTAAACATTATGTTTGTTTCCCATTATATGAATGTGTGTGTATGGGTAGATAGAATAAATTGAATAAATAAATCCTAATATACGTTTTATACTGTTTTTTCATAAAATCATGGATTAATTCTAGTTGTGGGGGTGGAGAATGAAAATAAAAGAAATGTACTTGAAAAAAGATGTTACCCCATAATCAAGTAACTTCATTTAGATTCTTCGAAACTGCTTCCTTATTATCATTATTTGAAAGGGATGGCTTCTAGGAGGAATGATGGTGTTTTTAGAATTTAATTTTATGATTTTGGAAGAGTCTAATAGTTTTGGATGGGTGATAAAGAGGGAGAGGTGGTGTCCTTTTATAAGGAAAGCAATGGACACACTTGGAATTTGGTAAATAAGTTAGGTGTACCCATGTTTTTACCAATATTATGTCATATAAACAAACAAAAGTAAATATTTGAAGGTTTATGAACGAATAATTTCTATAAAATGGTTTTTTGACAAGTTTCTTCATTGTTTTGGGTCATAAATATAAGGATAAATCCTTAGTTATGCTTAATTTTACCTTAATTGATGTAATTAATTTTAATTACTTTAACTAATAATTTAATGAAAAATTTATTATTCACTTATTAGAAATTATAAATTAGTATGATTAGAAATATGGAATATTTTTTCCAAATTATAATAAAAATATTGGAAAAAATTATTTTAAAATTAATCTTAGAGTTTCGTCAACAAGGCAGGTTTTATAATAAAAACATTTAAAAGTTTGCAGGGTTTCTATATCCAATTTCATTGTGAAATTGATCTCAATGAATCAAATTATATTAATTTGAAAAATAATATCTTATTAAACTTGGAAAAAATTTTAAAAATATTTCTTCTTTATAAATAAATTCATCTAAACACATGTTTGAATTAAAATAGAGTGTTTTTCACTATTTATCAAAAAATGATGTTTCTCAGAAAAAACCTCAAATTTCCCTCTATCATAATTTAAACATTTAAAATTAAGAAATTAATTTTTTTTATGAAATCTAAATTCAAAATTTTTCTAAAATTATTTTTCTTTCATATAAGGACATAAAAATTAGTTTGTCATTGAAAAAAATATTTCAGAACATAAAAGGACAATAGAAAAAATAATATCATTCATTATCAATATCATTAATTTATATAAAAACATTATAAAAATTATTGTAAAAGTAGTTATTAGTAATAATATTATGAGGTTTAGTGGCCAGGATATAATTATCTCATTTAAATAATTATAACATTAAAATGATGTTTCATAGAAACACCAGTGTTGTGTGTAACGTATGCTAAGTTGTTGTTCCATGAAACATACCCCAAGATGATGTTCCGTGAAACTTATGTGAAGTCCATGATGTGTGAAAGGAATATTTGACTTATTAAATTGAAAGATATAAGTTAGATTTTGATTTATTCAAAAATTGGTCCACAAAAACTTGGGTTGTTACATTCTACCCTCATTAAAATGAATTTCACCCTCAAACATTATCTGGGTTTTAAAGGGTTTAATACCTAAAATTTTCATTCATTGAAACAAACATCCAAAAAATTGATACGTATAAATCCATTAAAAATGTAATATTTGAACCATAATCGTCAAACAATCTAACATATAAATAGTCTTCCACATAGGAGAACATAGGTTATGAGTAATGATTGGACATGGAGGAAAAGCGTAAATATATATAGGGTATGATTGATGTAATAAATCACAAACATGTGAGTGATTAATAAATGTTGAGGGCCAGAAAGTCATAAATTTATAATGATTTAAAAGAACATCAGTTAAAAAAAAATTAACGTATTAAGGAAACACATTTTTGTTGATCGCTATCCTAATGTTGAGTAATTTTTTTCACCAATAATGTTAGGAAATATTCTTACATGATATATTTCAATAAAAAAATTCATCAATTTGTTTATTTTAAAAATTTCTAATTCATTCATTATTTCACGAAATGGATTTCTAGAAATTAAATTTGATGTCCAAAGCCCTGAAATACACGTATAACTGATATTAAAGATCATAAAAGATTGAATACTATAACTATTATTAAACTAAAAATGGTTAATACATTTACCTATAAATATAAACTGTAATACTTCTATTTCATCATATTTATATATTCATAAAAAAATTATGCATAAATAATTACATCATGTTACCTAATGGATGGCATGAAAACCTTATAGTTCTTAGATCATGGGTTCAAGACCCTCGGCCTTTCCAATCATGATTGGTTGTCCCGACACATATGTTATGTTTGCTTCTAAAACCACCTAAATATAATTTCAAAAATAAATAATATGAAAATCCTTGAAATATGGTTAATCACTAAATGTCATTTTATCCAAAAATTTCAATAAAAACTAAATGAAAAAATACTACCCCTAAATATTTACTTAAATTTTTTTGAATGGTTGACATTATAACCCTTATTAAAGATGAAAATCCACATATTTATATATAATGTCATGAAATCATCTAAACATTGATCCCCATATATATCAATTTAGCTCTTTCTTGTCACATTTCCAACATGTGGTTACCCATATTATTTATTCTCTTGAAATATGTTAATAAGCTGAATAACAACATACTTTTATTGAAATCATGCATGCTTCAATATTCTAATTTTTATAGGATATGTTCCTTAAATTGAATAATATGTAAAATTCATCAATGAAAACATGGTCTACTTGTCAATAGGTCTTTAATTATTTACAAGATAAACAATACCATCAAATTTAATTATTCATATCAAATATTTCATTATTCAAACAAAATTATCATAAAATAATGAACATATTAAGGGTAATTTTTCAATTAATCATTTTTTGGTGGAAACCAACTTGCTATTATATCACTTTTTCTATTTCATCAGAACAATTCAACGTGTTCTTGTAAATCCATAGTGAGAAATATAAACTATAAAATCATTGTGTTACTTTATTCATGAATCAAAATATATACAAAAATTATTATTCAACTTCATCCATATTCCATTAAAATTGATACATCATTCTATTATAAAATAACTCATTCCTTTTATATTTTATATTTGTATTGTTATCATTCAAAATATAAATATTACTCACACCACATTGTTAATTCCCTTGAATAGAATTCTTCTTGGGGAACTATGTTTCATAATGACCATTTAATCCAAACATAAACACATAAGCTTTTTTGATTCTAGAGGAAGGCCAATATTCTCATCCATTTCATTACTAAATCTAATAATTTCCCTCTTGCTTTCAAATTCATTGTGTTATTATTTTCCATAGTCAAAACAACATCTTATTCCTCTAAGATATTCACATTGGTGGTTCATTACACAAAGTAAACCAAATATTCTTTCCTTCATTGTCTCTATTACCTGAACACTCAACGAACTCCATCATTCTTTTACATAGTGTTTCAAAAGTGTTGGTTAAGGTACATATTCATAATCATGTTTCGTGAAAACTACTTAGGAATGATCACATAATATGTCACTATAGTTATCATCCCACTTGACTACTCATCATAATATCATCCATCACTTTAAAAATTAATCTAGATTCATTTGGTTTCTACTATTGTCTAAATCTAGAGGCATTGTGTTATAATTAATTATCATATAATAAAATGAAATAGTCATGATGATAATTACATATCATATTTCTAAATCATGACACCTTCTTTAATATATGACACCGTAGGTTTATCCATGGTTATTCATAGACAACCTATATATAATTTCATTTAATATTGTTCTTGTATATTTCGTGAATTCCCAAAGCATGCCCCTATGGAGTTTCAAACTAGGTGAGCAGAAAGGCATGTTGTCATGTACTAGATTACCATGAGTCAATCCATGATCATCTTTTCAGAGTTATTACCCCTAGGTACATTTGTTTCAAATCCACTCCCACATGTATTATCCGTAATGGGTTTTATTTCAAGGAAACCACTAACTCTATCCTTTATCAAAATTCCAAGACATTTTTATATACACTTATTTATCCTTATACATATCTCTAGACATTTACATATGGTTATAAATAATGTTTTATCATCCTAGATTCCAAATTTGTACTAAATCTAGTCCCTGATACCAACTATAGAAACCCTCTCTTTTACTATATTAACATTAGATCACTTTTGGGAACACTTAAAATATAATACAAACAAACACCCCAAGACCATACTAGTATAGTGACTTTGGATTCCTGGAATCAAAAATAGTAGGATATAAATGAGCTACAATATCCCCCACTAGGTTCTTCTTGAATAGAACCCTTCTTATTTACATCAAACATAATATATATCTTTATACTGTGAGGGATAGGGAAATAAAAAAGGGTGAGATCAGAAGCTTAATATGGATTAAAAATGGAGATACATTTGAATAATCCTGAACATAATGGTATGAGAACAAGACCATGAAAATAGAAGACAATAACTTGTATATCAACGAACACAATCATTAATCATGGTATAATGGTTGGTAGTTGATAATACCATAATCATTAGGAAATAAATAACACAATCCCTATTAGAATATCATAAGAATAATATGTGGAATTGTAGTAGATGAATAGGCTTGTATAATGATTTCTATGGTAGTCATGGATTTTCTTCGAAGACCATCTTATTAGACAAAGTCCATTAATAAACTGATTTCACACTTTGTTCCAACACTATATTACAAAATAGAGTTCGTTCATTATTCTTTCCCTGTAATACTAAACAGAGTACATTTCATATTCCATCACTTTAATACATAATTGAGTTCATTTCTCATTCCCTCGATGTCTATATCATGATATATAAATCGCTACCCAATTCATTGAAGGTAAATATAGGTCCCACCGATATCATAATGAAATCATAAATATAGTTTCCATAATATCATAAATAATCATATAATAACCGAGGAAATGATATTGGTATTATAAACATGTAAACATATTATAACTGGTTGAAATAGACAGGATTGATAATCATTTCACAATAAACATAACAAATTAAAGGATTTAATTTTTAAAATAATATATAATGAGAAAGAGAAATGCGTTTCGTAAACATCATTTTATAATAAAATAATCTCTTTGGAGAAATAATATGAATGGAAACATTGAATTATTTCCCTATAAAGTCATGAGTAATAGAAAAGGATGTTATCTTGGATGGGAAATAATTTTAAAAGGTCCATTAATAACATTTATTAGAAAAAAACCTGTATTCTTTGAAAAATACTTTTTGTTGCATAAAACCATTTGAAAATGTTTTTCTTATAAGATAAATAGAAAACATATAAAAAACTTGAAATAATTTGGAAAACCTCTTTCCATGAAAAAATTTAAAATTATCATGATATCCTTTTTAAATTATTTTTAATTGATTACTTATAAAATAATATTTAAAAATTTTGAAATATATTTTTCTTTGAAAACATAAAAAGTAATCCTAATAACATTTAAAAATAATATTTCTTTGAAAAGACATTAAAAACATATTATGAAAGACTGAAATAATTTTGAAAAATAATTCGTTGAAAATAATTTTGAAAACATACAATGAAATATTAAAAACATTGTGACCAAAATTTCCTTTAAATTTATAGTTACAAAGACTATCTTAAAAAATTATTTATTTAAAAAATAAATTCATGTTTCAAAGAAGTTACAGACGGAAAATCTGTGTACGTCGTATGAGGTAAAAACATTATATTTCCCCTTTAAAAATATTACAAATAAATTTACTTATTTCAAAAGAAACAAGAATATTTCTTTTATGAAATTGGTAAAATAAAAAAGGGTAATAATTTATTTTAAAATACTATATTAGAGGGGTAAAATTATTATATGAAACAATTTTTAGGAATTTGTTTGCGAAGGAACATAAATTTTCAACAGAAAAGAGGGTAATGTTTGGCTTCCTTAAAAAAACTTTGTTAAAAATTTTATAATCCAAAGAGTATAAAATGTTACCAATATATGAATACATCGTGGATTACTAGAGGATATTATATTTCCTGAATTTTGTAGTGATATGGGTTATAATATTTCATCACAGTTAGTATAAACATAAATAATCTTTAAAAGGGATGAGATTATTTCAATAAAATATTATCACATGATAAGTTGGGATCAAACACTACATGTAAGAAATAGAAACTAAATAAATAATTTAATATAATGAAAAGATTTAGATTCATGATATATCATTTAATATGGATTTATATATGCCTCAAAATGAATTTAGTCGCATAAAAAACATTATTCTCAAAGAAGGGAAATTGTGACAAAACTATTTTACCAATTTGGTTAAATTTTGAAGCTTAAAACCCCTGAATAAAAGGTCATAGAATTTGATATTAATATACATATAAATTTAAATATAATAATAATTGATAAAATACATGGTATGTATACAATGCATGAAAAATGAATCGGTGGTGATTAAATCATGTATCTCACAGATATAAAAAAGTGAGACGAAATCCCCTTACGTTCTATCTTGAATCTCAACATAATTTTTTAATCCTTCGGTATAATAAATAAAAATTTATTATAAATATATCACAGAACTATATTCATATTTATAATACTACATATGGTTTTACCTTATATTACCCTCCAGTTAAAAATCCTATGTTAAGGCTTCACTTTGTGTAATATCTACTTTGTTTTTTTCATGTGATTTAATTTGTCATATATTTGGTTGTTATATATATATCATGATTTCAATAATATAAAAAATGATATATATATATATATAATATATAATATGTGTATTATAAAAATCCATATAATATTTATGTATGTAATTCAATACACAATTTTTTGGATACGGTAATTCTTACTTATGTAGGAATGTTATTTCCATTTAATTATCTTGTTAAAAGAATTATAATAAAATAAATATATGTATATATGTATATAATATCATTATATATGTCATATAATTTCAATAATACATTCATAAATGCATTCTATGTAGTGTGTGAATGAATCACATCACAATGAGGGGTGGTAGTCCACACATCCTCAAACAAAATTATTGAATTTACACAAAATTGGAAGTAAAATGATAAGTGTTGTAAAAGTAATAAATAAGAATAATGATTTAATAAATATAATATATGAAATATATGAATATATGTTCAATCATAATATACACCATGATAGGTCGTAAAGATAAAATGAGCAATCATCGTTTTGTTTGGCAGTAGCATATCGTACACATAAACAGTATGTTTGTCACCCTTTAGATAGAGGTATGTGTAAGTTTAAGTCAAAATAATAGAATAAAAATATACATTTATAATTATGATACTATTTTTTATACAATAATGTAGTAAAGTGAGTGGATGGTGTGTAGAAATAAAATAAATAAAGGGGATTGAGAGAAGATGTTACCTCTTTGTCGGTTATCTCTTTTGGGTTTGTGCCAAAAATGATTTCATGAATACATTTATTCTTAATGTGGAATATATGTGTAAGGGATGGATGTTAGGATGTGTATTAGGAAGATATTTCCAAATTTTATGTTGTATGATTTTTGTGATAAATAGGGTTTTGTAGTGGCCTTTTATAGGGAAAGGTAAGGGGATACATGGTATTTTTGAATGAATGATTGGTGTGCCCATGTTTTCACCTGAAAAACTCATTTAAAACAAAAAAAAATACATGATTTGAAGTTATATGGACGAATAATGGCCATAAAATGGGTTTTGGACAAGTTACAATGTCGTTTTGGGTCTTAAATGAAATGTTTAGTCTTTAATTAAGCTTAATTTTACTTTAATCAATGTAATTAATTTTAATTACATTCACTACTATTTTTGGTAAAAAACTACATTGATTTTTTTATAAATTTTATATTATTATGATTCAGATTATGGAATCCATTTTTTTAAAATTATAATAAAACAATTGGAAGGAATTAATTTATAATTAATCTTCTAGTCATGTCGACAATGCCGGTTTTTAATGTGAAAACATTAAAAAATTTGTTGTGTTTTTATATCCATTTCAATGTAAAATTGATCCAAATGAACAAAATTATATTCATTTATAAAAAACATATCTAACTAAACTTTAAAACTAATTTAATATATAATTTAAACACATATATAAATTAGATTAAAATAATTCCTTGAATTAGAATCTCGTAATCTTAATTATTCATCAGAAAATGATGTTTCTCAAAAAATCCTGAAATTTCACCCTAAGCTCTTTTTGAAATTAGAAATTAAAAAATAAATATTATTTTAACAAATTAAATTTCTAAATTTCCCTGAAACTATTTTTATTCTTTTTCACATAAATACATATAAAGTAGTTTGTTTTATAAAATATTATATTTGAACATATATGTAATTTAACAAATAATATATCATTCATTGTTAATATGTTGTTTTACATATAAATTTATAAAAAAATATATTAAAAGAATTTATTATTTTAAACATTAATATGTTTAATATAAATGTTATAATTATCTCATTTAAACAACAAAAACAATAATTTGATGTTCAATTGAAACACCAGTGTTGTGTGTAATGTATGCCATGTTTCTCTTACATGTAAGGCATGTCATGTAGATATTATGTGTAACTTATTACATGTGAGTTCCATGTGAAAGGACTTAATGACTTAGTGAATTGAAATAATTATATTAAAATATTATTGATTAAAAAAATTTCCATAAAAACTCAAGGAATTACATATATATTTGGTTACAATGACGTAGTGTGGAATTCTCTATAGCTATAAATTGAGTCAATGTGTGGGAACATGTACTTTCCCTTAATGTAGGGCATTGAATTGAGCCTTAAATTTGGAACATCAATATTGAAAAGTGGGATAATATTATTAATTTAAAATTTGGTTCTCAAGGCACGATCATATTCATGCAACAATTATTTTGACCTTCCATCTATTGTGGTACCAATATAGATGGAATCATGGTTCATGGCATGTTGGTTAGAGTACTCTGACATGAGAATTGTTGGTTTATTTAAAAATTTAATTTATTATCAGGTATTACTATTTTATATACATCGTTAATTATAATATTGAAACTTTGGTTATATCCTATTGGGTTATACCCGCACCACATATAGTAATCTGAATGTCCAAACATATCTCATGGTCTAGGATCTAGCTATGTAAAATGACCCTATATGAGAGAGATTATTAGAAATATATTGAGGGAGGGAGGTGATTTAAAAAAGGATTCCAATCTAGTAGATCATAATTTTTTTATTTATTTTTCATTATTTATAACACTTTGGTGACTTACCATATTGGAATTCTTTGGGTTTAATTTGTTTTATCTATATACAGTTTTTATATATCATAATTATTTTTTTGTATAATTTCAGGATGTTTATTATATATTTTTATGATACTATTTCATGTATCTTATTAATAAGGGTATTTTATTCCTATAGAACTATTAAAATCCTTGGTTTTTATCAGAATCCTCTTGCATATGCGGATACACACATGAGGTCATGTGACACCCCAGCTAGATTCATTGATTCCACAAGTATATTACATAGGGGTTTCATGTTTGGTATTAATTTCATTTCATCCTGAATATGTTGGGACATGGTAAAAAAGTACATGTGGAACATGAGAAACAAACTCAGTGATGTTACTTACCATCTCATATGAAATATACCTCAATATTACCAAGGTATGGGAATGTTATTATCAGTTGATATTTTATTGATGATCTATTTCACCTTCAATGATTCACATATTTTTTATTTTATAGTTGATTGGTTTTTGGTTGTACCCATTAGTCATTAGTGTGAACATAAGTTCAAATTTTATATGAATATTTTCATGTAAAACTGATGTGATAGAAAGAATAATTAAATTCCCAAGGTGTGGATAAAATTATAAATTTATTTGTTCACAAAACATACTAACTAGATAAGAATAGTATATTAGAAGTTTGATCTTGATCCCACAGAGAGCGGCGAACCCGACAATGATAACTCATAACTATAGTTTTGTTTCTCTAATTTTTTATTTCTTTTCTTAAACTTATGATGAAATAATAATACATCAATTTAATTTCATAAATTTAAGGGAGGGTGACTAGTTTCTAGGTATTTTTCTAGATAAATTTATTCCACATCACATGTAGTAAACTTATATCAATTAGTTATGAAACCAAAAAATTACATCAATAGGAAAAATGGTCATTCCCTCTCAAACATCCTATAATCCCAATTCACTATGTTAATACGTATCAAAATTTATAATTTGTATTAATATCATACTGTCAAAAAATATGATTACATCCATTCAATGGTCATGAATAAATAATCTCAATCAGGTTGTGCATTATTCATTATAGATGGCATATGGTTAATTGAAAAATAATGAATGAACTTGACAAATAGAAAAAACATGATACATTTGAGTACATTGGGATATAAAATCAAAAAATGATAGTATTCACCCCCTTTAACTAATTCTTCTCCGCTATGGGTTTTATCCATCCATGATCTTCTGATCTCCAACAACGATAAAACCCAAATCTATAAGAGAGAGATTAATAAAAAATGATAAGGTAATGAGAAATATAAATGAAAAACAGTAAAGATATTGGAATTAAAACTATAAATCATTCAAATATTACATTATAGAATGGTATGAGAAAAATTAAAAACCAATCTATGATGAAATATGGGATTGAAACACGTAGAAAAACCCGTGAAGTCGATCCTCTCAACATAAAATTGAAAGAATGAATCATGTTACATGAATACTTACATATAAAAACTCAATTCATCAAGGGGATTACCCAAGGTAATATATATGTTAGTTGTCCTTTCAGGTGGTCAGGGATTGGAAAATTCCATCAATGCAATGATGGAAGTCATCATGTTTATATTATATTAGGAATCAATAAAAAATGTAATATTTACACAACATGTAATTTTACACAATGTGTACAAAACATACTTCTTGGGTACTTTCTATCCATAATTCACATGTTTCATGGTACAGAACAAATTTTTCATGATGTGCAACACATATTCTTCACTTATATGGATTTCCCGCACTTCTGTCTTGTACTTCTTATGCGAATTGCACCATTTCACCACAATTAATAATTATACAACATTTAAGTAATATTCTTCTATGGAAATATCAGTTTCTCATGGATATTCCATTTTTTTATTTGTAATTTACATTTTCCTCTTTTTAGTCAACCATCTACTGTGTATTTCTAATTTTCACCTATCACGCCACCCTGCATCGTAGACTGAAGTAAAGTGGCTTTTTGTTCCTCAAATATAATTTTTTTCTTTAGTATTTCTTCAAAAAAAATTTATGAATTACAATACAATTAATATTAATATGATTAATAGATATTATATGTAATAAATTTGTATTCAATTAATTTCAATATCAAATTCCATTAAAATATTGATTCAAAATAGAGATATCACAAACATAGTTGTTTAATTAATTAAATATCCTTAGTAATCTATGGATTCTTATTTTAGTAAATATACATTATTAATTTTTTTAAACCGTAAAATGTAATGTTTTATTATATGAATATTATTTTTTATAATGTATTGTTTCTAGTGATTGGTGATAGGATCGAGATAGTTTTAATAGGTATGTACCTCATAAAAATGGATAGCCTCTTCAGATAAATCACCATTTTATAATATTTTTTTGTGTTTTTATAACCACATAGTTTTTATAGTATTTAAGGAAAATCATGTCATTTAGAATCATTATTTTTTAGTTTTATATTATTCCTCATTGATATCGTAATATATTACCACTTAGGGAAGTCAGAATGGATGCTCCTTTAAGGGAGGTTGCTCCATCAATACCTCTATATTTTTAGGAGGATGCAACTAAAAATACTCCAATAGTCACTCTAGTTTTTTAGGAAGAATAATAATAGCATTATGTTTCATTTTAATAGATATTACTTAACATTGAGTAGGTCATTGGACAATGGTATATTATGATTAGGATTTACATCTTTAGAATCACCCAACATTCTAGGGCATTGGAGAACCCCCTTGAATGGTATAAAATGGATGAATATCATCCAAGGGAAGATTTGACCATTAGAGACTCTATAGGATGGATTAGATATTATTAATGCATTAGTGGTTCAAGAACCAATTATGAGATGGTGGAGTATAACAAATTGGGAATAGTGACATGAGGGTTTTACATGGGAACACTCAATAATATATTATTTGAAGAGTTAATTCTAGATTAAAGGAACATGGATCAATTTGAACAATTTTTAATGCATTAGTATGGGATGATGTTAGTATCTAACTATTCTTCTTTTTTCATCTATTTGTTTCACATCACTAATATATGGGCCTATAATGAGGTGTAGATGGAATGGATGTTTAAAATTTTACTTCTAGCATATTTGAGCTTTCATGTCAACATTTTTGTCCTGAAGATAAATTATAATGTACATTACAAGGATATCACATTATATAATGGAATACAGAAGTACAATGAATCAAGTATTCTCTTATCTCCCATTGGACCAATGAGTTGCATCACTACTGGGGTTGTGGGTTCCTTCTTCTGAATAAGGATAAGGATGTTAGAAAAATGTGAACTAGGGTTGTGGGATTTAGTTATAACACACCAATGGATCATTACCATACCCTATGGGAATATCTCTTCCATGTGTTATAATAATGTTTAAAAATGGATTCATCTCTGGTTATGTCCCAATAAATGCAAATAATTCCATCAAGGATTCGTTTAATGTATTCTCTACATCATTTTTGTAATGTCTTCATGGTTTATTCGAGGGGGATCATTCCATGGGGTAGTTACTAGACTTGGGAATTAGATACCTACATCAAATAATTTTGTAGCCTATTTGATTCAACAGCCACCTGGGATGATCCCTAGATCCAATGTTTGAATGGTTTATATTGTGGACTATGTTATGGTATATGGTGGAGGGTGTCCTTTAGCAGTTAAATTTGTTGTTTCTATTACCTATATTCTCTCTATTATATTTTTTGATAAAGGATGATCCCAATATTTTATATCTACTCATTTAATTTCTAGTTTTGACATATCATTTAAATTATATTCAGAAATGATTTCTCTTTATACCAACTTTCGGAGGAACGTAGATCAACAACACAGATGTTCAGTGGGTCGGGTAGCATGTTTTTTTGAAACATTTTTGGAATTATATGATCATAGATATCAATATAATTGATTTAGGTTTTCAAAATTAATGTATAACCAATTATCAGGTGAACATCATATACTATAGGAAATGAGTATCCACAATTCCTGATCTATAGAATTATGTTTTTATTGGGAAATGGTATATTATTGAATGTTGAATGGGACCAGATCATTATTAATATATATGAATTATAGTATTTTTATCCTGAATGGTTCTTGTGGAGGTCTGGGAAGTAACTCCGTCATTTATTCTTCCAATAGTGGACCATTTCCAGGATTCCATTCCAGATAATTTCTCAAGGCTCAGTATTGATAAAGGAATTTATTTAATGATAAAACCCATTCTATGAGTGTTTTCTATAATTATTAATCTTTATCAAATTCCTCAAGTAGTGTTAATGTTACTCAAGGTATACCTTGTGTATCTATAATAAAAGGGATTTATCTGACCAAGAACATCCCCAATGGGTGCTTCAGTATTGTTTTCTACGAAAGAATACAAGAGCCTTTAACTATGCATAGACAAAACGAAGGTAAATAATTTCATACTATTTAATTAATATCCAATTATTTATGAATGTTGATTTTAGTGATCTTTTGAGAGGGTTGTGGATATTTTCCACAAATGAATTGTGATCATGCTTCCCCCAACACAATGTCAGAGAATGGGATATACATAATATTGTATTTAAGATTATTTATGGTGTGTATTAGTATCATTTCATTCCCTTTGTATTAATGAATGGTCTAGTGGTATTTATGGCTCTCTCAAGACATGAACTTTGTTCAACATTGTGATTCCATTATCATTTTTTATGACATGTTAATATACTTAGTAACCCTAGAGATTCATTCCAGACATATTAAGATCATGTTGAGTAAAAATAAAGCTCAAAAACATTAAGAATATTTTCCAATTTTTCAATCCTGGATTCATGAGGTGTGCATTCATTTGAATTTAATTTCTTACTCAGGAATCTCAGTTGTTCTAGAGAAGGTACAGAGAGAGATTTCATCGGTATGCCCTATGAACGAGCTTGAGATCAGGATTTTATAAGGTTTGGATGGGTAATAATGATGTATTACTATGTATTTCTCCATAGTTTGGAACTTCTTAAGAGGATAAACAATAATGGGGTAATTATTTAGTAGATGCATCTATGTGATGAATATTTCTAGGAGCTATATTTGGGAATTAAATCAACTCTAGTTTTGACCATACACAATACTATGATTTGATATGGGGTCTACTATGATGCCTTAGTTGTTGGTTTCAGAAAATTATTTATGTAGTGTTATTATGTAGTTTCTTATATTTCTCATCTATTATGAACTCATGAGAGCAACTACCTTTAGTATGATCTAGAGTTGGATATAGCAGTTTATCTTTTGAAATATTGGTTCTATAATCTATTCGATGAATAAATTTTCATTTTTCCAAATCCAAAATATCTAATAATATATCTTCTCTAAGTAGGATGTTAAAATTTTATTAGGTAATTAGGTTGAGTATCTATATATAATTTAATTTTTGATGTCTTATAATCATTGAAAGGCTAATTTTTTTCATATAAAATTATTTATAAGAAGCATGATATTTGAGAGCATACATCCATGGAATAATATATAATGATGATCTTGTGGGAAGATTGGTTCATGGGTAAGTATGAAGATCAAGGTGTGGAATATTACCCCTTAGTTATCACCACTTCCCTTCAAGACCGGTTTAAATCTACCCATGATTCTAATTCGGATTTCATAGAAATCGAGGAATGGGTGATAGAGAATTCCCTAGTTCAAGGATAGTCATTTGTTGGAAATGACATGATATACATTCATAGTTGTGTTTCAGTTCCTACTACCATGTGGAAAGAGAACATTATATACTGTCATGCTTCACATTAAGAAGTGCACCTAGAATTTTTGAATATGTATTGTGATATCAGACAATATTTCTGGTTGTCATGTATGAAGATGGAAAATACTAAATTTTTATCTCATTTTTATGCATGTCAAATAATAAAGGACAAATGTTATTGACTAGATGGTTTGCATAAAACTCTTATTCAGACTATGTTCATCACATGGTTATAGTTCATAATTGCTAGATTATGTAGAATTTTCAAAAGTGAAATTTTTAACAGGTTCCATTATAAGATGGTTGGAGTTTTTTACATTAAGGTCCAGATTAGACATATCATCTTTATGATTCCTCGGTGAGTTCTTAGGATTATGTGGATCTATTTAATCAAACATGACATGTACAGATTCCTCCCAACATTTGGTTCCTTTATTAAAGACTCTATAATCTTTTCTTGATGTTTAATATCCAAGGAATATTCCTTAATCACATTTGGAGTCAAATTTATCTATATTATCATTAGTGATAAGAATATAAACATTAAATCCAAACAACTTAAAATAATTTACCTTGGTTTTCTTATTTTTTCACGAATAATAAGGTTTTTAATTATGTATAGGTTAGATTAAGACACTACTAACTATATAACAAGCTGTATTAAGAGATTTAGCACAAAAATAAATTGGTAAGTCATATTCATTAAACATAGTTTGAGAAATTTCTTGTAGAGTTCTATTTTTTCTTCCCACTAAACTATTCTGTTGAGATTTCCTAGGGGAATATAAGTTATTACTATATCCATTTTGTGAAAAAAAATCTTTAAAGTCCTTATTTTTAAACTCACGACCATGGTTACTTCTTAAAGATTTAATTTTAATTCAACAATTATTTTCTACAGTCCAAGCATTCTATGTAGATTGAGAGCGAGCTTCACTTTTGTGAGGTAAGAAAAAGGTCCGTGTATTCTAAAAGAAGTCATGAACATGAACATAAATATAGTGCATCCCACTATGATATGATATTCTATATGGTCCAAAAATCTCCATGTGAACTAATTTGAGAGGTTGATAAGTTGTAACTTCATTATTTGTTTTGAAAGGGATTTTATTTTCCTTTCCTTCTTAACAAGGATTTCACACTTTATTCTATAGATACTTGAGTTTGGGATGGTCTTTAACTAATCATTTTATGGTTAATTTCATAAGGGATTTTACATTAAAATTTCTCAGTCTTCTGTGCCAGTGCCACAACACCTTGTTGAAAGCGGTTAGTCATGAAACATTTTGTACATCTATTGTGTCTAAATTTACAGTATATAAATTATCATTTCTAGGAGAAGTAAATACAATGTTATTTTTGGCCTAAAACATGGAAAGAATCTTTTGTATATTTGAAATTAAATCCATCACCACACAGTTGATATATGCTAAGCTGTTTTTACGTTAATCCATCAACATAATGTACATTGGAAATTGAAATAGAGTTTGGGTTACTAATCTTGCCTAAGATCATGATTTTTCCATTACCATTGTCACAAAATATGACATGTCCTTCATAAAGTTTGGATTATATTCTTGAATCGTTAGTGGTATTATGTAATTTGTCTTGAACAACCACTTACCAAGTACCAATGATTTCAACTGGAACTCTTTAGGATGTTTACATACAATGTAATTCATTCATGAAAATATATTGGTACACATATTTATCTGGGTCCAAAAACATTAGTAATAAAAAAATTAGGAACCCCCAATTTTCTTATGTGTTTTATATGTATAGAATATAATGTATTTTGAAAATAAAATTTATATGGTCCAGAAAAAACCTGATCCAGTAAAAGATTTTTAGAACTAGAACATGCAGTAAAATCATGATATTTGGGCAAGGAAGCAGATTTTCCCGATTTAGTCATGAAATGTGTTTTAGATAAATTTATTCATCTAGGATGAAATCCAACACCAGAAGTGTACATAGGAACTATCTACTTAAAAATCCTTTGAATAATAGTATTTTTACTATTTTTAAACTTTTTTAAATATTTATTCAATTTCTCATTAGACATTTTGAATTCATTTTTTTCATTGAGCAGTTGAGAATTCATCTACTTTTCAGTAGTAAGTTCATATTTAATATTTGTAGACAATGCATACAGTTTTCTAAAATATTTATAGTTATCTTTTAGTTCATTACAAGTCTCTTACAACATGTTACTGTATTCAAATAGTTCATCACTTGTCATATTTTCATACTCAATTTCATTTTCTAGATAATAAGAATTGTGTTCCGGTCAATCTAAAGTTACCTCAGATGTGTTTTTCATAAAACACATATTATATATGTCATCATTCTCATCATGATTTGATTCTTATTCACTAGAGATATCACCAATATCACTCTAGGTGGCCTTCATAGATATCTTATACTTATTATATATATTCTCATTATTCTATTTATATATTACCTTTGGGTAGTTAGCATTGTTGTGTCCTCTTCTCTTGAATTCATATCAAATAATATCATATGACTTGTCATTTTCTTTCATATCCTTTTTTCAGCTTCCCTTGCTATCATATCTTGGTTTACAACATTGCTTCCTCAAACAATTCATCATTGTATAAAATTTCATGAATCTTCTGTCTAGCGGAGTCATATCTTCATCATTTATTTATGTTTATTAATCATTAATAGATCTTTCAACATAGTCAAAACCCATTTATTTTTACTTATTCGGAGAGGTATTAGTCTTGAAGTCTATAAACTTTTTCTTAGTTTCATCATCCTCTTCTTTTTTGACATTCATATCTTCTTCATACATCATGAGTCTTCTAATGACTTCATTGAAATGTAATTTTTTGGTGTCACATGATTCTCTAATAGACACATAAGTTACTCTCCATCAATCATGTAATCCTATGAGAATACTTATAATTTTTCCATTGGAAGAAACATCTCTTCCTAATGAAATCATGGTGTTCACAATTTCATTGAACCTGAGGTACATATCATAAATAGATTCATCCGGATTCATTCTAGAATTTTCATATTCAATAGTATACGTATTTAATCTCACATCATTCATATTAGTTGTTCCATCATCAGAAATACATAATGTGTCCCAAATATCATGATTTGTCTTACAAAAAGAAACGCCATAAAATTATTCATCTCCTAATGCACAGAATAAATAAATCATTGCTTTACAATTATTATTATTGGTAGTCCTGGTAGCTTCATCGCATGCGTTTCAAACAATTTTAGGGATGTGATATTTTCATTCAATAGCAGTCCAGATTTCAAATCCCATGATTTCTTAATGTATATTCATTTTAAGATTCCATTGATAATTATTTGTTCCATTGATAAAAGGGGGTCTATTTTTATCAGCTACATATATTCGATTTTCCATGATATAAATTTTCAAATGATTTCAATGAGATAAAAATCAAAAAAGAACATAAATTTTAAGATCATAGAAATACAACAAAAATAAAGTATAAAATGATTGAAAAATATTTGAAAACTGAAAAATTTCAAGATACCTATAATACCGAATGTTGGTCGGAGTAGAGTACTCAAGAGGGGGTTTATTGAGTATGTATAAAAATTTATATTTAGAATTAATTATTTTATAATTTCCCACAATTAAAAATATAATCTATGTCAGTATTTGGTGAATATATATGAGTCCTGAATGTTCAATTAATTTCTCAAAAGATTGATTAGTTGTCAACTATAATAATTAAATGATTAATATTACTTTTTTAACTAATCTATTAGTTCAAAACTATTATAAACACATGATAAAAAAACTATCAGAGTTTAATTTTGATTTATGAAATATGAAATAAAAAAAGTGAATCTAAATTGAAAACAAACAGCAGAAATAAAACAAGAGGTTTAGTCTCACATAGAGACATAATATTCTCCACAAGGTGATCACCTTCCAACAAGCAGTATAAATTTATATAAATGTTTGATACACAAACTGTATTTTATTTCACAACATCACACAAGGATGTCTATGTCACACTTTACATCTATAATAGTTTATCGTGGGAAAATAGAAAATAGGTCACACCTGAACTCTTCCACAGTTCTTCATGGGATAAAAAAGATAAATACAGTGCAAGATTGAGGATATCAAGTATCCTATAACTATTCAAAAGATATATATTGTGTGTGTGTGTCACAAACAGATAAACACACTTCAAAAAAATGTTATTAAATGAACACAATAGAGAAGAAGATGTAGAGCTAGGTTTCGAAGGCTCTTTGTGTTATGCAGTGTTGTTCTGCATTCATTTGATGTAGTGTAACTGAGGTTTGAGTCCTCTTTTTGAAGTTGAATCCAAATTAGAGAATTGTAGTGTCTGTGTTCTGGCTTCTAGGAGTGTGAAATATTCATTTTCATATTCAAAGGATGTTTAGGTCAGCTCAGTAGGTTTTTCATCGTTTCTTGGTAGCCATGTATATTCTTTCTTTTGAGATCATGGGGATTGGATGTGTGATTGAGAGTTATAGGAGTTCACATGTTTTTTTTCTGCTACTCTTATAAGAACCTTGAATGTTACATCATTTAATTCATTAATACATCAAGGTCCTGCAGACAAAATGATCTCTTCACGTGCATGTGCCGTGTACTATACTCTGAATATTCTATTGGAAACATTAAATAAGGACAAACATTAATTTTTATAAATATAACAACAAGATAAAATTCTGAATTAATACATTTCAAATAGGTTCCATGACTATTGATGTGGAATATGCATTAATGAGTAAATAACATCAGTCTATATTCCTCAGTCTGTCAGCATCAGTGACTCTCGTTGTCGGTGAGTCCTTTCCATTGGTATTAGGGACTCTGGGCATTGATGAGTCGTTTGTGCTATCGTTCTATCCAGGCGTCACAAATTCGTCATCAATGAATCATTTTTATCTATCTCTGTGTCGCACATTTCTGACTCCTCCATCAGTAGGTTCTTTGAACTTACTATTCATCTCCCATTAGTGAGTCCCCCAATGTTGACTTTCTTGATCTATAGGTGTGCCCAATCATTGGTTACTTATCCATTTGTGTGATTTTTTTTCTATCGGAGATTCATGAATCAGTGTCTTCTTCGATTGATGAGTCATCATATATGAGTAAGAAATCAGGGACTCTATAAACCAATCGGGGTTGGTGACTTTGAGAAACATACCAAGTGTCTGTATTATACAGAACATCACCTGATTAATTGAAATTCAAAACTTTATATAAATATATAGTTGAAAAAATATTGAAACAAAAATATACATAATTTATTGGCATATTGAAATCTATAATAACATGTAACATAATTTATTAATTTATAAATATTCATTTACATGATTAATATTAGTTATATCACAATGTATAAATTTACATGACATGAAAAATAGCATAATTTTTTATCATTAAAAAATTTATATCACAGAGGGTCCAACAACAATGATAATCAAACTCTATTATATCCATTTTATCTTAATCATAATATTTCCTACTCTAAATCCCATTAGGATCTATTTTTAATAATGGTAGTCTTCATATTGTCCCTAACACCCATGGTTCCTTATAATATCATCCATTGTAAAATATATAATGGTTGGAATGAGTGATGAAGCATTTAAGTCTTTATGAATATATGATAATAATAAATGAAAAAATGTAAAATTATTTTACATTATCATTTTTTCCAAAAGATACTTTAGTTAAACATATATCAATCTTAGCTTATTTTAGGATAATTGGGTTGGGTAATATTAAAATTTTCAATATAATCCCTCAATGTAACTATGAAATAAATCCTTCATGTTTTCTGTAAAATCAATGTAATAAACCAAATTATATACCCCTGGATTTATCAATCCAGGTGTGTAGTATTAGTCCAAATCATTGTACATTAGGGTAGTGATTGATTTTATGATAGAACAACCCTTTACATGTTGATTTACCCAAGGTTCATATGTTCTATAGTTGTATACAAATCCCTAAATATTGGAAGGGTTTTCATTTCTTGAAAAAACAAATACTCAATACTTAAAAAAAGATATTATCCTTCATATAAACTTACCCCTTTGACTCATCTTTAGTGTTTTCTATAAATTTATGTAATCCTAATTCCCACTATAGTTGAGATAATCATAAAAAATAACTAAACCCTCCTATGATACCATTTATAGAATCTGCAACATTTCGATAATGGTTCACTAATATATAAATGAACTTAAGAGCTGTATTTCCTCAAGAAAGTCTCTATATTTTCCAAAGGCTATCGTCTGGAATTGATGATATAATGATAGAAAAAATAGAATGGTAGATGCTCTAGATTTTTAATAATAACATAGAAGAATCATAATAAATCAAGGTAGATTATTATAAATAATTCGTAATAAGTAATAACAAATAGGCCAATGTCAAATAATATGATCCTATATGAAAATTTTATACCTAAAATATAAGTCAATAATAATACATCATATAATACAAATAATCGTACTACACTAAAAAAAAGAATAAGTAAATATAATATCCAAAACTAGTAGTTAAATTGAGTAAATGCATATCTCCTAGCTCCATAGAAATTCTTAGTCTATAAATAGCAACAACAAACAAGAATAATCCAAGATCCTATCATATAACCAATTGACCTCGTCGGATAACAAATGGTTGTAGAAATTGGGTGTGAGTAAAACTATATAGACCACTACCAATGGAATCAAATTTATATCCAGTTATTTATTATAAAATGTATTATTGCGTAGGTATATTTATGATAATTGTAATAATTAAAAATATAACACATGTTACCTTAGGTTCCCCTTGGAACCCCTAGTTGACTATTACATCTTTGACTTAAGCAATAAAATCTCTAAACATGATATATATATATATATTCCCTAGAAGGGACCATATGATTCCAACTGATGCATCTATGATCAGATAATATATAAGTTAGAGTGATCTCAATAAATGATAAGGGATGTTACACCTTGATGCTTCATATAAATACTGAAGGATTCCATTCCTGGTAGTCTCATATTAAGAATAAGGAATGTCATTCCCAACAGTTTCATATAAATAATAAGGGATATAATAAGAATTAATTTGATATTAACAATATGGGATATAGTTCCCAACCATCACATATGAAAAATAACGGTCTTAATTCACAATTGGTTCACATAAATAATATGTTAACCATTCTCAATTGAATCATATCATGGATAAGGTACACCATCACCAATATACAAATAAATTATAGGAAGCATCACATCTAAATTCTCATGTAAATGGATTTTCAAACAACTTTTCATCAACTTCCCATAACCGTGACACAACAACCAATATGACTTGGTATGATTAATAATTAATTCATTAATATAATTTATTAAAATATTCCAATATATGGGTTTTCATCCATTCAAAATTTAATATGTATTTATATATCATGAGTAAAGTCCTTTTTAAATAATATGATCCATAATGATCATTTCAATTAAAAATTAATTTAAATGTATTAAAGACGGACTTGTTTAAAAACATTTATTAGTAGAATATAATTGACCCATTTAGGATAATATTTCATAATACAAACGATTTATATAGGTCTAGTTTTGGGTAATGAATGTAGATCAAAATCCTTATCCATAAATTCATTCCATTCTATTTTAAATTTCCACTTACATGTGGCTAAGAATCATGCATTATATTTTCAATTTGAATATGTACAATTGTAGTTCCATTCCAAATAATAATTCATATTTTTTGAAATAATAGCATCTTTTTTAAAGGTTATGAAAAATATACATTTTATTGTTTTGTTTTATTACATGTAATCTTCAATAATGAATATAATATGATATGCCCAATATTGTGGTTTTCATTGACGTACAAAACAATTACATTGTCAATGGGCTTCATGAAGTCTCTATGTCATGGTATAGATGATAGAATTAATGAGTTTCATATTTTAAATTCGACGAACTAAAAATATGGTGCTCAAAAGAGTGCAGACATATTATTATCATGGGATACATTGAGAAAACAACTTAGACCAACTACATAATTATTATAACACATCACTCATCTAATAATATACATTTAATTTTTCTAAAATGATAAAAATACCATAATACAATGAATAAACAATACCACATATTTCCCATCACAAAAATAAAATATATATGGGAGAAGAATGTAGATGGGGATGTTAAGATGAGTCTTAACATTTCCTCTATGATTCTAAAACAATGAAAAATTCTTATATCAACCCAAGAATGAAGGAAGAACCGCCATGAGATGTAGAAGAGGAAGGGCCAATTGTTGGGGTACTCTTGGCTGAAATAAGGGAAATATTGTTTAAAATCGCATTATGGACTAGAGGTGTGAAATAGAAATGTTACCCCATTTAAGAGGTGCATGGTTAGGCCATATATAAAGGAAACCATTTCAACAAACATCTGGTTGTACTATAAAAAACTACATGTGGAATGGTTTGGTTGCATGGTTACAAAACTATATCCCAACTACATATCCTTCAATTCCCAAGCATACATTACCCAACATGGCTAGGTGAATGGTTCGAAAAACACATTAACAAGCCATGTAGTTCTGCTATTTAATATATTAAAGGTGTATTTCCTGGCTATGATGCCTTAGGTGCAATGTCTGAAAAATGTTGGGCCTCAATCATATGATTTAACAGTTAAAAAAACTCTGTCCCCTAACAAAATAGGTCTCATAACTGAGCCAAATTATTATTACTAACCATACTCCAACATAAATCCCAAGTAAATATCTCACAAACATGAGATTTTGAATCCCAATATGTTTTAAATTACTCTAACACTTTTTAGAAACATCTTTTCACTTTAAACATCATATAAAGAAACACTTTCAAGAGTTCCAACCCTCAGAATTCCATTCCAAAACCCAAAATTCAAAATGACCCATCCACCGTATGGAAATTCAAACTCCTATATAAAATTTCAACATGTCCAAAACATTGGGCATCTCTACCTCCCCACCATCGAAATTCTCATTTAAGAAAATCCATAGGAAACATGAAATATCACCTAATTTACATAGATTGGAATTTAAGTCTTAATAGACACTATTATTTATGAACACCCCACACACCTCCAACAATTTCCATAAATATATGGACCTTAAGCTGTTAAAACACATTCCAACACTTTTAATTATCAAGAAACATTTGGATGATGCTTAACCAATCCCTTATAACCTAATACATGACCATATTGTTGTCACTATCATTAAAATACCTATACAACATTAAATAATAGTTTATATAATTAAAGGTCCAAATTAGAGTCATTGTACTCCAATAATTGTAATTTGTTATCGAAACACACCCTCAGATTCAATGTAATGCTACATAAATGATTTTTAATATGATTTAAATGTCAAAAATCCAGTCAACCCATCATAGCATGGCCATGCATGGTATACCTTAAAATGACCTTTTTAACCACTAAAATACACCAACATCGCCCAGAAGAGTTCTGAATGTAGTTTCTCACCAATAATATTATCTACCCCAAGGTGCTCATGTCAATCATAAATGGAAAAAATATTTCAAAAAATATTATCTTCAACCACCAGTGCATTACCAAAACCAGATCATGGCATCTTTAATTTGAGGTACATCATGATTTATTAATCATGCTCACCAAATCCTACACTAGACTCTAATAAGGTACCATATTCAAACCATCTAGTAGTTATATTTATTATCGTGTTATAACTTGAACACATGTATAATCACGATCCAATATCCTTAGATCTTCAAATATTATACTCATTCTAATGCCCACACATAGACTTCCCCATGTTTTTATTAAATATTTTACCTGGTATTTACATATAAATAGGTTTTTATATTATTCTAGTTATCCAATTTCACAAGATCTAAATTACTATCTAATGACCAGTTTACAGATATAATTGTTCTTCTCACAAAAGGATCACCCACAAGCAACAATCATCCCACTCATTGGGGATGGATGCCATGGAATTTTTTCAAATCCAACTCAAAACATTGTTCACCAACATATAAATTTGAATGGTTTTCTCCCCAATCTACTATTTCATTATACCTCACCTCAAAAGAAACTCCATATGTGTTCCGCACATCATACCAAAAGAGGATATTTATATAACATTTCATATAACCAACGATCTCTCTTTGTACTAAAGACAATATGAAGGTATTATAATTTTCTGTCACAAAACCATATGTACATTAAGATTACATATATATTATTCTATCACTCATCCTATTCCACAATATCAATGAATAGTTTTATATTTTACTATAGCCTACTCATATCACCACATCTCACAATTGTGAGTGTTCTTGTCCACCCATAGAAAAACCATCTTATAAAACCTAGTTTGTATCCAATGTAGATAATATCATAAGGAGGCGTCAATTACTATTACAAAACCTATAACTCCCTACACTCTAAAACATTACATTTCAAATAATCAATCCTAATCCCATACTTGGCCACTTGTCAGCATTCTATATCGACCATTTCTATGCATAACCCATGTGAACTACACTTGACACACAGAATGGTGTAACATCTCATACAACCTAGTATAGAGCCATTATAAAATCCCCTAATTCATCTATTAACAAGTCCTAGATTAATATACTACATGGAACATCATTTTATAACATGCCAGGAGCTCCTTTAGATCTCATATTCATGATGGGTACCTCATAAGTTTCATTATTCATTGAATTAATTCTTACCTCATAGAGTCATTTTGTAATTGACAATGGAAATGCACAACCAATGGTCAATTATGTGAGGAAAGGAATAGTAATACCCATCTAATTTAGTTTATATGATCCTGAACTGTAGTTTATTCCTTGAAAGAAGCATGGATCACCATTCCTATATCGTAAAACTCATTCACCTTTTGGGCACTGATTTCAAATTGAGTATATAACCAGGATCAGTACCTATCAATGAATTTTAATCCCAGAACAACCTATTTTGTAGGTTTCCCTTGATTATTTGATCCACTAACTAATTAAGATGTAATTCATTAATAAGGGACTGTAGGTCACCCACCTAGCACTATCAATGAAAAGTTATATAGGGGCATTAGGTTCATCCAACTATCACTAAGGTATCTATCATGAGAACCATTTCCCACATTGTGGATTCTATTAAAAAATATCCCAAATTACAATAACAATTTAAGGTAAAAATATATTTACGTAAAAATATCATTAGCCTTTAAGGATCAAAACTATTAATATATTTGTAACTGCATCATCTTCTACACATCCAAATTCTATTTCCAAATCCATTTTGATAATTTTCATATGGAAATAACTCCTAGAATGTCATGATATTAATGTAAAAAAGGAAAATGAGATAAGACTCACCATGTATAAAAAATATTAATTCCCCGACAATGTTCAACTTACAAAACAACAACATGCATACCATTGGGTGTCTTCTCATGATAAAAGGGTCCTACTGACTCAAATGATCAATAACTAATGTTATCATTCTTATGAACATGAATTAAAGTTATATCATCTCTTTTTTCTAATGGGTGATACCACAAAAATATAACCCCCTATATAATCAAAGAATCAATCTTTAAAAATAAAGTAACACCCTCAAAACATAATTAGAATCTATGACTAACAAGTTTTTCATCAAAAATTTATATTGTCACAATTTCCTACAAACAAATTCAGGTTCCCATTCATGGTTATCGATGAAAATTTTAAGGACAACCCTTAGATTATGGTTCACACTATTCTCATAACTTTATGTTTCTATTTAATCAATTAAATCATTTCAATTTTATATCAAACATTAAATTGGATCATACGTATGAAAATTCAAGTACCATATGTAAATGGAAAAAAATTACAAGTTCTAATTAGATAATTATTTATTCAATGCCTCAAGGAATTCTAGGAATATTATCTCATACTTTCATTTTAATAAATTTTATATATCCACTAGGTCATAAAACTAGTATTGGTTAATGAAAATTTTTGTTTCAATCTATATAAGAAAACACTCTTTAGGATGTAATTGAAATTTTAATTAACTAATGCCTCATATTTGTAAATTTAAAAAACATAAAAATGGACCATTATCATTTCACGAGGATTATATTCAATAAGATTCCACTATATATTTATATTTAACATCTTATAATTTGATTCTTACACATTAATGTACCAGGCCATTATTCACAAAATATACCCCCATGGGTTGAATAACCAAGAATGAATTAATAATGGAGTCCTATAAGGGTTCAATAGTATAGTCATGGGTTCAATTATATGGATTCACAATCCCAATTTATGGGCTCCTCACTCCATACATAATTATTGGACTCCCATTTAGGAGAAAAAAAGAAAAACTAAATTTCTTAATATTTTATTAAATACTATATACAGTTTTCTCATAGACATTGAATGCGAAAACACACCTACATGGGATTATAGAAGAATATAAAGATTATGTTATGTGTTTGATAATTCTTAATTCATAAATGTATAATCCATTATATGTTTTAATTGACACACTATTTAACAGACATTCATATGTAGTGAAGTGAATTTATAAAAAAATAGAACACTTTCCATTTTCCATATTTAATTCCAGAAATCATGATTTCCTTTAATTAACCATATGTTATTATGATAGAGTTAGACGATAATGATATGTATGATAAAACTTTTTAGGGGTATGTGGACACTTTATTTGACCAACCTTACATCAAAACCATGTCCCAGAAGCTATCATGTATGCCGAAAAATACATATAGTAAGGTAAATACTCATAGAATCATAATATAATTTTAATCATGATTTGTAATTGTATAAAAATGGAGTATAAATTATAATGGTAGATAATCATGTAATTATGGTACAGAAAAATATCATTCCAATGACATGTGAATCCTATGTTCACGAAAATAATTCATGATCATACCACTTCACATTCCATATCAGGATAAGAGGTAAATCACATAAATCAATAATATGTAGATGTACATCAATTACTCAATGTGTAATAATAATAAATTATAGTAATGAACAATCATGAACAATGGTACCATCCAACGAAATAGGAACTTTCCCTTGTGTATGTGTTTCCCATACCCAAAAATGAGCTATTTACCAGGTACCATCTTGTTCAAAGTCTCTTTTATACTAGACCAATGTAGTAATAAAATTAAAAAATGATCTAATTACACTTGTAATTCCCTGAGATAGGTTTATTAATAATTAACTAAACCCGTGCACCACCTTTCCTCAAGTGTTCCCCTCATATGTGAAAGTCTACCGACTAGAAAATAGGGTATAAATATGGTAAAGAGGGGAGACTATCCAATTAAAGAACATTAACAACAACATTGAAAAATAATAATAAATTAAGTGAGTGGAGGATAAATAATAATATAGATTTAATAAGAAATAGACCAAATAAAATAATATAATCATGCATGAAAATTTTATGCCACAAATAAAATGAAATTATCACATAGTAGATGACACATAAAAAAAGACTAGACTGATGAAATAATATATAATTAAAATACCCAACTCCAATAGGTATAGCAATTACATTCCCTTCCTGTAGATAAATGACAGGTCTTATCCATAAATAGGAACAAAAAACAACCCTAATCAAAGAAATTATCCTACAACCAAGAGGTCTCTCTGGATACCAAATAGTGGCCCAAATAGGGTGTTAGTAAAACTCAATACGACCACACTATTGGTGTCTAATTTATATAGATTCATTGAGTAATTTGTTAATTAGTGTCCTTGTATAATGATGAGGACACTAATAAATAAAAATATATCACAAATTCCGTCAGGTTTCCTATAGAAAACCTTGTACACCATTCCTACTTCGACCTAATCTAGAATATCTCAAATCATGAAATCATATATATATATATATTCTCTAGAATGTTTCTATGAATAGGAACCATGCTTTAATAATAGGATATTATAAAAGTCACACACATTAAATAAGGGACATCATGCACAATGATATCAATGGATGATATGGGATGTCATTCCTATAAGATTTATAAAAATAATGAGTGATATAATTCCCAAAAATATTATATAAAGGATATGTTATATCATTACAAAAATTTTCATATAAATAATAAGGGATTTTTTTTCCCATTAGTTTCATATAAATAACATAGTAAATCACTACCAACTATCTATTATGAATAATATGGGACATTATTCCCAATGGTTTCATATAAATAATGCCAGACATCATTCCCAATAGTCTCATTTAAAATATCAGGGATTTCATTCCAAATATATAAATCAATGATGTCAAGAAATATGTCCAATATCTCACATCAAAGGTACATTAATAATTATGTCCAATACTTCCCTTAACCAGTCCAAAATAACCAATATGATATAATATTAATAATAACTAATTATTATATATAATGTCTTAACACAGTCCATGATATGTTTTTCCAAACATTCAATATTTAACATATATGTATTGGCCATTAAGAATGTCTATGCCACACAATATTATTCATCATGATCATATAATTTTCTTATTGATTTAGAATTAATAAATTTCTCCATGTTTATATACATTCCATAATATAATTAACTTAATTTGATTTGTGTTTTATCTTTATAACAGTTATGAAGCATATTGGAAAAGTGAACATAATGCATCATGCCCAAAATCCCTATAAATGAAATTCATTGGATTTCTACTTCCATTTCCACATATAATTTGATAAGAACCAAGAATTATATTTAGAAATGTGAATATGTTCTTATTTATTCTATTAACATTTAACAATTCATTTAGTTTAATTAAATTACATCCACTTTGAATTATTAGGCCTATCAAAAATAGTGTTTTTTGTAATAACCTGAAGTTATATGTAGGTAATAAAAGGTAATTAACCAAATCGGATAGTTCATGTTAAGGTCCCAGACATTAATAATTTAAATGGACCTTATAAAGTATCTAGGTCATAGCCTAGGAGAATAAATTAAATTTTTTCAAATTTTATAGGCGATGAATGAAAAATTTGCTTCTCGGTACAATGGTGTCATTTTATAAACATTATATAATTTTAGTAGAAATACATAGACCACCTACATTATATATATGATGATTCAATAATCCACTATCATTATTTTATTGGAGTTGTAAATAAAAACCTTGAAATAAAGAACAATTATTGCATAATAATAGCATTTCTAAGTGAATTGGAAAAAGATAATCAACGTAAGTGTAGTCTTATACGTACATCAAGGCATCTGTCAAGACAAATGGAGATTAAATTAGACTAAGAATGATGAAGGGAAAATCATGCAAAGAGGAGAATGTAACACCCGAGACTTTTATGACAAATATTATGTTTTTAAATCATCAAAGGAATCTTTCCCTACACACAACACTAGATTGGCTTTCTTTACACACAATTTCGTCCTTCCACGATAGCTTGCGTCGTATGCAATACCGAGTTTCACTAAACAACAATATTCTATTAAAATATTATTAAAACTAGTCGTTATGAATAGTAATAACCACTTTTTGAAATTTTATAAATTATATTTTTCAAAATGGACTTCATTTTTGGATTCGGAATATCGAAATTATCCTAGGGTGAAATTTTGGTATTTTTCTGAAAACTTTCAATTTTTGATGAATAGTGAAACCACTAAGTGGTAGTTAAAAAAACTGAATTTTTCATAAAACAAAATTTTACCGCTTCTGTGAGTGGAATTTAGAAAATCCGAGAGACACGGTTGATGTCAGTAAGTAAAATGTGGTTCAATGAGTTGAAAATAATTTTTTGGTGGATAGTAACATTTTACTTTTATTTACCACATTTAAAAGTAAATAGGGTAATTAAGGGTACAAATGATATTATTATTACCCTAACACACATCCTAATTCTATTGGATAAGTTTAATTCGACCAAAAACAACCTTAGGAATAAAATATGACCTTTTAGACCCACTTGGAATAGATTAGGACATCTATTACCAATTTACTTAAAGAAGGGTTAAAATAGCTAAAATCAAAGTTTAATACGTAAATAATTTTTAATATGGGTTTATAAATAAGATAAATTCGACTATAAATATTCATTAGAAATAAAAAAAGATTTCCTACAAAATGGTGTTTTATTTGTAATTTTTATACATTACAGAATTTAATTTATTAATGACACAACGATGATGATGTAATTATCTTATTAATGAAATATTGACATAATTGATGTTATAAATACCAAAATAAATGTAATTTGAGACTTTTTATGATCCCACTAATTTTATAGGCTAATATGACATGTTATTATTGCTTTAATTATCTTTTTTCGAACTAATAATTCTGTTATAATTTTAAAAAAAATCAATTACTAAATAATGTCAAAATTGACATAAAATTGTTTTTAAAACAAATATTATATTATTAATTGTTATTTTATTCCTAAAAATCTAAGGATCTGCCAAATGACTTAGATAAGGTTATATATATTAATAATAAACAACTTGGGGTTATTTAGGCTTGTTATATTAAGTTTATTAACCTTATAGTGTATGAACACAAGAAGACACAGTAAAAGTAAAATTATTTAACTTAATGTTAAATCTAAATGATAAAGTTACAATAGGAACCTAAACTTATCTAAATTCTATTGGATGAGAGGCTTTCGACCCATCCCCACCTTATCTTTGAAATAAATCAATTTGGATCTATTTAAAACCGAATTTGGATTTAAAATAAAATAATAGTTTTAGTTATTCCAAAGGTGCCCCCTTTCCTCCCTTATAAAAAGGCACCTCCTCCCTCTCTTCCTCACACCACTTTGAGCCTTCAAGCTCGGACAACCCTTGCAAATTCCTTCTCTCCACTTCCCTAGAGAAATCCTAGAGGTCCTGGTCTTCTTCAAAGTCCAATTTTAGTGCCCTAAAAGGAGGTCTCAAAGAAGCTCTTCAATGAAGAGGTAATGCCCGTTACCGATTCTTTCATCTTTATTTATTCTTCCACTTCTTCTTAATTAGTTGTTTCATAATTAAGTAATAACATCAGTATAACTCATATACTGATATGTTATTATAAGTATGAAACAACCCTATTTCACCATCTATCCATCCTACGGAAAATGAAATCACCGCGCGTGCGTACGTACGGAATACCGTCTCCACGCTGTGGTGTAATCTATTTTCCACCACCACCTTACTTGGATGGGTATAATTGTGTAGAGAATGAATATATATGATTATTGTTAATTGATATTGATTCAGAAATTGTATACATACACTCCAATATAATTCCACGATCATGGGAACGATATCATCGCTCGTGCGTACTTACGGAATACCGTCTCCACGATGTGATGCGACTCGTTCTACATGATCTTCTTTGAATAATGATTATATAAATGATTTGAATGAATTAATATGATATATATTACACTAATACCATTCGGTAAATTAGGTATCTATAACCTAAACTGATGGATAAGAATTTATTCAACAAAATACGCATAAGAACAAAAAGTAATAAACACCCGAATAACAAGTAGCAATGAAATATTACTAATAATAAGCTAAGAATATGACCATATATGATATCATAAAAATGAGTATGATTCTGGAATAAGTCAATGACATTATTTAAATCATTATACAGGAGGTTTGGACACTTATGAATCAAATCGGACCAAAGGTAAGGGAAAATATCACTATCTCATTTTATCCGAGATTGATTATAATTTGGTATTTACTGGGGTGTATTTCATCATCCACATCCATGTTTCCCAAATATATAATATTTATATCCTTATAAAATAGTTTATATCCAATTTTTCCCTTCGGTTAGTTTTTAGTAAAAGATATGAAAGAAATCTTTTTTCGTTTTTCGTACGAGGTACTTTTTGACTTTTCAAAAAAAAGTATAAGAAGAATGTTTTTTAACTTATACGGCATGAATGGATTTTTAAAACAATATTTCCAAGAATATTCCTTTACAAGTTTTCAATTTTATTTTTAATCAAATTATTTTATTTTAAAATTGTATGACATGTTAAGGAAGGAAAAATGTTTTTGAAGTAGAAAGGATATTTTCCTCAAGAATAGAGTTCAAGAGTTTTATCAAAATTATTTTCCATCTAAGATAATATAGGGTTCTGTTTCTATCCCTATTATTACATGGATTTGATTATGTTGTGATGGAAATATTTTTATGAGTTTGTTTATCTTATATGAATTGTTTTATGATGTCACGATGTTTAGGATTCCCATTTTTGTTACATGGGTTATGCTATGATGTATGGTTTATGATTTTGTGGAACACATAAGAATGGTATCATTATGAGATGGGTGGGACCTATATCTCCCTCCAATTCATTGGTTAAATATTTTATATCTCATGAGATAGACATGGCTGGAACGGTAGGTTAAACCGGTTCAGTGAAACAGGACTGGAACGAGGAGTGAACTCGGTTCAGAAATGGAATTTTTCCACTAAGATATTCTTGGAAATGAGTCTTGACTACTAAGAAATTATTCTCTATGATTATGTGTGTATTCCACAAAGTTTCATGTTTTATGTTATGATTATTGTGATTACATTTCACTACTATGATTTATCCCATGTTATGAAATTATGATCTCTTTTGCAGGTTAAGATTTCCAAAAGTTATGTTCTTATGTATATGATGTGTTTGATATTTCATTTGTTTACCCTTAATGATCATTTGAGCTCACCCTATTGTATGTTTTCTTTCCCCAGGTCAGGAAGAAGTTTATTAAGTAAGATATTCCAAAAGGGACTATAGATATGATGAAATAAATGCGAGACAATGTAGAAGGTTTATGAACCAGTTGTTTATGTTTCCCCGTTTCTAAAGACACTATACCTATACGTTCCTTTCATGGTTTTGTTATATGTTGTAATTAGTATGCTTCAATTTTGAAGTAATAACAATGTATGTAAAGTATGGGTTGTTATAGTTGGTATCAGAGGAAAGGTATAGTCAACCATTGGAAACTAGGATGTGAAAGCCTTAGTAAAATCCCAAGGATAATTCTAAGCATAGAACACAATATTAGATTTTTATAAATGACCATGAATAACCTAGGATAAGACATTAAGTGTGAAATTTTAATCTTTATTATGTGGTTTTCCTATTATAATTCGTGTTGCTCACACTATTCTTCTTGGTTTTAGTCAATGGATGGAACCCGAAAGAACCGTGTTAATGCGGAATGCGACGAGCAATGCAATGATTGTCCCACTGATCATCCAAAGGTTATGGGAGATGGAATGAAAAATCTTGCAGCCATTCTCAGACAACTTTATCAAGCTATGAATCATGCAGGACTTCCAAACGAGAAAAGGAAGGAGCAACATTCTGTTGAATCCTTCAGGAGGCAGCGTCCACCTTCATTTAGCGGGTCTGCTGATCCATTAATTGCTGAACAATGGATTAGTTCTACTGAAAAGATATTTTCAGTTCTTCAATGTTCTGAACATGATAAAGTCATCCTAGCAGTGTATCGTTTGGAAGGAGATGCTGATCAATGGTGGAATTTTATCCATAATACGAGGCAAAGAGATGAAATTGAGTCCATGGAATGAGACGAGTTCAAGAACTTATTTTTTAATAAGTACTTACCTCGTATTCTCCGAACAAAGATGGAGAAAGAGTTTCTTGAACTAAAGCAAAAGGATGATGAATCTGTTGGTACTTATGAAGAAAATTTTACAAGACTTGCAAGGTACGCTTCTGGTATTATTATCCAACCTGAGAGTAAGATCGATCGATTCTTTAGTGGCTTAAAACCAATTCTTCGAATGGCCTTAGCCATAAAGGACTTCAATAGCTATGAGGAAATTGTTCGATGTGCTCTCAAAGTTGAGATGGAGATTGGAGTAACCCATCAGTCATATGGGTTTGATAAGAAGAGGAAAATGGAATTCAAAGGAAAATCTAAAGAGCACACTGAAAAGAAGATGAGCCTTCCCTTATGCACAAAGTGTGGAAAGAAACATGGAGGGAGTTGTCTTAAAGGGACAAGTAAATGTTTAAAATGTGTAAAGGAAGATCATCGGGCATTTTAATGCCGCAATGAGGGGAAGAAGATGTCTAATGATGAAAACAAAGGAAGGGATACACAGAATGACCCTACTACACTTCAATGTTTCAAGTGCAAGGAGATGGGGAATTATGCCAATAAATGCCCTAATCCAAGGGTTGATGACGATGGTCGATGTCAACAAACTATTAAGGATAAAGACAAATGAAATTCACATGAAATTTCTATCAGTGATGTGGAGTACGATAATGATGTGGTGAAAGGTACACTTACCATCCACTCTAAAGTAGGAAATGTTTTATTTGATTCTGGATCCACCCACACTTTTATTTCTAAATATTTTTCTAAGTATATCACCGTATTACCTCAACAATTAGATGTTGAGTTAGTTGTGACAACACCTAATGGCACAATAGTCACATCAAAAGATTATAATTCTTCTCCGATTGAAGTTTGTGGGAAAGTGCTTCCTGCAAATCTTGTGATCCTTCCTATAGTGGAATTTGATGTGATTCTTGGCATGGATTGGCTTTCTTTATATGGAGCTCATATAAATTTCCAAAGAAGGGAAGTCGCATTTCATATTCCAGATCAATCTATGGTCGTCTATCGATGAAAGGATGAACATAACCTTCCAGTGTAAATTAATTCCATCTTATGGGTCTTGATTCCACTAAATGAAGGTTATTTATCTCAAATTGTTGGTGACAAACTCACGATTAAGAATATACCCATTGTACGGGAGTATGATGATGTCTTTCCAGAGGAATTTTCGGGTCTTCCACCAAATCGTGAAGTTGAGTTTTCAATAGAACTCGCACCGGGTGCTTTGCCTATTTCAAAGACACCTTATAGAATGGCCCCAATTACGTTACAGGAATTGAAGATGCAACTCCAAGAGAATCTGGATAAGGGGTTCATACGCCCTAGTGCATCACCTTGGGGAGCACCTGTTCTATTTGCTAAGAATAAAGATGGATCAATGAGACTCTGCATTGATTATCGAGAACATAACAAGATCACTATCAAGAACAAATATCCTCTCCCATGCATTGATGATTTATTTGACCAACTACGCAGAGCTCAATAATTTTTCAAGATTGATCTTCATTCATGGTATCATCAATTATGATTCAAAACGGAGGATATACCAAATATAGGTTTCCGTACAAGGTATGGACAGTAGGAATTTATAGTGATTCCATTTGGTCTTACTAATGCCCCTGCTATCTTCATGGATCTAATGAATAGAGTCTTTAGAGACTATCTTGATCAATTTGTGTTAGTCTTTATAGACAATATTTTTGTCTATTCAAAGAGCAAGTAAGAACATGAAGATCACTTGATAATTATATTGAAGACCCTGAGAAAGGAGAAGCTTTATGCCAAATTTACCAAATGTGAATTTTGGCTTCAAAAAGTTGCATTTTTGGCTCACATAATCTCAAAAGAGGGGATATCTGTGGATCCAACAGAAATAGAGGTTATCGAATGATGGTCGAGACCAACAACAGTAACTGAGATCCGATGTTTTCTTGGTTTGGTTGGATATTATCGACGTTTTGTGAAGGATTTTTCACGATTATCTAATACACTCACCATGTTGACTTGGAAAGGAGTTAAGTTTGTTTGGATGGAGGAATGTGAAGAGAATTTCAAGGAGTTGAAAAGAAGATTGTCCAGTGCACCTATGCTCACACTACCTTGTAGTGGAGAAAGGTTTGTGATCTATAGTGATGCATCCAAGAAGGGATTGGGGTGTGTTCTTATGCAAAATGATATGGTGATAGCTTATGCCTCATGATAGTTGAAAATCCATGAGCAAAATTACCCAACTCATGAATTGGAGTTATCTTCGGTAATCGTTGCATTAAAGATTTGGAGGCATTATCTTTATGGTGATAGGTGTGATATTTATACTGATCATAAAAGGTTAAAGTATTTTTTCACACAAAAGGAGCTGAATATGCGCCATAGAAGACGGTTGGAGCTGATTAAGGATTACGACTGCTCAATCCATTACCACCCTGGGAAAGCAAACAAGGTGGTAGATGCATTAAGTCGACAAGACCATACTAGCTTATCCATGATGAGGATCACAAAAGATCCAATATTTATGGATTTACAAAGGATAGATCATGGAATTTTAATGGAAGGGGGAAAATAGTATCTTTCTCAAATGAATGATCAACCATCTATACATGTGAAAATTAACGAGGCATAGAAAGAAGATGTCGTGTTACAAAAGAAGGTGAGAAATATTCCTGATTTCAACCTTGATTGTGATGGGATAATAAAGTTCAGGAATCGAGTTTTTGTTCATCCCATCCCAGAATTAAAGAAGGAGCTGTTGGATGAGGCTCATTGTTATTCATTCTCTATTCATCCTAGAAGCCTGAAGATGTATAGGTACCTGAAAGAGTACTTCTGGTGGGATGGAATGAAAAGAGATGTTGCTGAATATGTCTCTCGATTCTTGGTCTATCAGCAAGTTAAAGCTGAGAGACAGAAGTCTAAGGGGATGTTACAACTATTACCCATACTCGAATGGAAATGGGAAAACATCACTATGGACTTTGTCACTGGACTTCCTAAAACATCCAAAGGCAATAATGCTATTTGGGTCATAGTTGATCGTCTTACAAAGTCTGCACACTTCATTGCTATTAGAGAGGATTTCTCTCTGGATCAGCTTGCCAGGATATATGTAAAGGAAGTGGTAAGATTGCATTGAGCACCACTTTCTATTAAATCTGATCGGGATCTGAGATTTACCTCGATGTTCTGGCGAAGTCTTCAGCATACTCTGGATACAGAGTTGAGTTTCAGCACTGCTTATCATCCTCAGACAGACGGTCAGTCTGAGAGAAAAATTCAAACTCTAGAAGATATGTTTAGAGCTTGATCTATGGATTTCAAAGATGGTTGGGATAAACACCTACCTTTGTTGTAATTTTCTTATAATAACAGCTTTCACTCCAGTATTCATATGGATCCTTATGAAGCTCTCTATGGAAATAAATGTAGGACTCCAACTTGATGGGATGAAGTTGGGGAAAGAAAGCTATTAGGATGTGATCTTGTTGATGAGATGGCAGAAAATGTCCGATCTATTCAACAACACATAAGAGCAGCTCAAAGTCGACAGAAAAGTTATGCCGACAATCGAAGAAAATACATAGAGTTTGAAGTGGGTGATAAAGTGTTCTTATGAATATCTCCCTGGAGGAGGGTCATGAGATTTGGAAAGAAGGGGAAGTTAAGCCCTAGATATATCAGTCCTTTCGAAATACTAGATCGTGTTGGAAGGGTAGCTTACTGATTGGCGCTTCCACCGAATCTCTATCAAGTTCACAATGTGTTCCTTGTATCTCTCCTGAGAAAGTACATACCTGATCCTTCACATGTACTCAGCTCAGAAGTTGTACCGCTGGAGCAAGATCTTTCTTATGAAGAACAACCGATAGAGATTCTGGATCATAGCGAAAAAGTCCTACGGAACAAGACCACTCGCTTGCTGAAAGTTTTATGGAGGAACCACCAATTAGAAGATGCTACATGGGAGCTTGAGGATATGATGAGGGAGAGGTATCCTCATCTGTTTGTTACAAAGTGACGAATTTTGAGGGAGAAATTCATTTTAAGGGGGGTAGAATGTAACACCCGAGACTTTTATGAGAAATATTTTGTTTTTAAATCATCAAAGGAATATTTCACTACACACTACACTAGATTGGCTTGTTTTACACGCAATTACGGCCTTCCTCGATAGCTTGTGTCGTACGTAATTCCGAGTTTCACTAAACAATGATATGCTATTAATATATTAGTAAAACTAGCCATTATGAATGGTAATAACCACTTTTTGAAATTTTATAAATTTTATTTTTCAAAATGGACTTCATTTTTGGATTCGAAATATCGAAATTAGCCTAGGGTGAAATTTTGGTATTTTTCTGAAAACATTCAATTTTTGATGAATAGTGAAACCACTAAGTGGTGGTTAAAAAAACTGATTTTTGCATAAAACATAATTTTACCGCATCTGTGAGTGGAATTTCGAAAATCCGAGAGACACAGTTGATGGCAGTATGTAAAATGTGGTTCAATGAGATGAAAATAATTTTTTGGTGAATAGTAACATTTTACTTTTATTTACCAAGGGTAAAAGTAAATAGGGTAATTAAGAGTAAATATGATATTATTATTACCCTAACACATGTCCTAATTCTATTGTATAAGTGTAATTCTACCAAAAACAACCTTAGGAATAAAATATGACCATTTAGGCCCACTTGGATTAGATTAGGACATTTATTATCAATTTACTTAAAGAAGGGTTAAAATAGTTAAAATAAAAGTTTAATAACTAAATAATTTTTAATATGGGGTTATACATAATATAAATTCGACTATAAATATTCATTATAAAGCTAAAAATAATTCCAACATAAAGGTATTTTATTTGTAAATTTTAGACATTAAATAATTTAATTTATTTATGACACAACGATGATGATGTAATTATCTTATTAATGAAATATTGACATAATTGATGTTATAAATACCCAAATAAATGTAATGTGAGACTTTTTATGAATTAAACTAATTTTCTAGGATAATATTACATGTTATTATTGATTTAATTAACTTTTTTCTAACTAATAATTCTGTTAAAATTTTAAAAAAAATCAATTACTAAATAGTGTCAAAATTGACATAAAATAGGCTTTAAAACAAATATTATATTATTAATTTTAATTTTATTCATAAAAATCTAATTTTCGGCCAAATGAGATAGATAAGGTTATATATATTAATAATAAACAACTTGGGGTTCTTTTGGATTGTTATAGTAAGTTTATTAACCTTATAGTGTAAGAACACAAGAAGACACGGTAAAAGTAAAATTATTTAACTTAATGTTAAATCTAAATGATAATGTTAAAATAGGAACCTAAATTTTTTTAAATTCATTTGGATGAGATGATTGATACCCATCACAACCTTATCATCTAAATAAATCAATTTGGAGCTATTTAAAACCGAATGTGGCTTTATAATAAAATAATATTTTTAGTTATTCCAAAGGTGCCCCTCTCCTCCCTTATAAAAGGGCACCTCCTCCCTCTCTTCCTCACACCCCTTTGATCCTTAAATCTCAGCCAAAACCTGAAAATTTCTTCTCTCCACTTCCCTAGAGACATCCTAGAGGTCCTGGTATTCTTCAAAGACCAATTTTAGTACCCTAAAATGAGGTCTCAAATAAGCGCTTCAAAGAAGAGGTAATGCCTGTTACCGATTCTTTCATCTTTATTTCTTCTTCCACATATTCTTATTTAGTTGTTTCATAATGAAGTAATAACATCAGTATCACTCATATAATGATATCTTATTATAAGTATTAAACAACCCTATTTCACAATCTATCCATCCTACAGAAAATGAAATCACTGCGCATGCGTACATACGGAATACCGTCTCCACGCCATGGTGTAATCTATTTTCCACCACCACCTTACTTGGATGGGTATAATGGTGTAAATAATGAATATATATGATTATTTTAAAGTGATATTGATTCTAAAATAGTATACATACACTCCAATATAATTCCACGATCATGGGAACGATATCATCACTCGTGCGTATGTACGGAATACCGTCTCCACGATGTGATGCGACTCATTTTACATGATCTTCATTGCATAATGATTATATAAATGATTTGAATGAATTAATATGATATATATTACACTAATACCATTCTTTAAATGAGGTATCTATAACCTAAAAAGAAGAATAAGAATTTATTCGACAAAACACACATAAGAACAAAAAGTAATAAACACCCGAATAACAAGTAGCAATGAAATATTACTAATAATAAGCTAAGAATATGACCATATATGATATCATAACAATGAGTATGATTCTGGAATAAGTCAATGACAATATTTAAATCATTATACAGGAGGATCGGACACTTACGATGAAAATCGGACCTAAGGTAAGGGAAAATATCACAATCTCATTTTATCCGAGATTTTTTATACTTTGGTATTTACTGGGGTGTATTTTATCATCCACATCCATTTTTCCTCGATATATAATATTTATATCCTTCTACAATATTTTATATCCAATTTTACCCTTTGGTGAGTTTTTAGTAAAAGATATGAAAGGAATCTTTTGTCGTTTTTCGTACGAGGTACTTTTTGACTTTTCTGAAAAAATTACGAGAAGAATGTTTTTTTAACTTATACGACATGAATGGATTTTTAAAACAATATTTACAAGAATATTCCTTTACAAGTTTTCAAGTTTATTTTAAAACAACGTCATTTAGATTAAAACTGTATGACATGTTAAGAAAGGAAAAATGTTTTTGAAGTAGAATGTATATTTTCCTCAAGAATGCAGTTCAAGAGTTTTATCAAAATTATTTTCCATCTAAGATAATATAGGGATCTGTTTCTATCCCTATTATTACATGGATTTGATTATGTTGTGATGGGAATATTTTTATTAATTTCTTTATCTTATATAAATTGTTTTATGATGTCACGAGGTTTAGGATTCCCATTTTTATTACATGGGTTATGCTATGATGTATGGTTTATGATTTTGTGGAACACATGAGAATGGTATCATTATGGGATGGGTGGGACCTATATCTCCCTCCAATTAATTGGGTAAAGATTTTATATCTCATGAGATAGACATGGCTGGAACAGTAGGTTAAAACAGTTCAGTGAAATAGGACTGGAACGAGGAGTGAACTCGGTTCAAAAATGGACTTTGTCTGCTAAGATAGTCTTGGCAATGAGTCTTGAATACTAAGAAATGATTCTCTATGATTATGTGTGTATTCCACAAAGTTTCATGTTTTATGTTATGATTATTGTGATTAAATTTCACTACTATGATTTATCCCATGTTATAAAATAATGATCTCTTTTGCAGGTTAAGATTTCTAAAAGTTATGTTCTTATGTATATGATGATATTGATATTTCTTTTGTTTACCCTTACTGAGCATTTGAGCTCACCCTTTTATATGTTTTCTTTCCTCATGTCAGGAAGAAGGTTATTAAGTAAGATATGCCAAAAGGGATTATAGATATGATGAAATAAATGGGAGACATTATAGACGCTTTATGAACCAGTTGTTTATGTTTCCTAGTTTCTAAAGACAGTATACCTATATGGTCCTTTCATGGTTTTGTAATATGTTGTAATTAGTATGCTTCAATTTTGAAGTAATAAAAATGTATGTAAAGTATGGGTTGTTATAGAGAAGGTGGAGGGTGAACACATGGGTGATCCTAGGTGAAATGAGGGAGAAATAGGGTAAAACCATCTGAGGATCGATGGGGAAATGGAATGTTTTTTCCTTTTAAGAGGCACACATTTACACTAAATGATTAGGAAAACCAGACACAAATTATGTGGTGCCACAAAAAAACACCGACATATGGATTATTTCACCACATGGTTTACCATTATACTTCCAAAAATGTTTGATTTATTACCGAATAACACTATACATCCCATATATAGGTTCAAAATTGTAGAAAATATCCACAAGGCATTTGGGTAACCATAAAAATTTATTCTAGCTCACGTTCATGACTATGCATCCTTAGGAACACAGTTTGAATCTTTTACACTTCCCTCTCAGGGTCGAACAGTTTTCTAGGGCGTATCACATGGTTTATTAAAACTGTGTCCTTTAACAAAATATGACTCACTATTGTGTTTCAGAGTTAGTACAAAATTTTACCCAACTGTGGGCCCAAATCTATCTCTCTCGGACTAGAGCGTACTAATTCAATAAATTTAAAAACTTATCTAGGACTACGAGGCACCTCTCAAGCCATGAACACCATATAAAAATGATAATATCAATTGTTCTAAGCCTTATAATTCCTATATGAATACCATATTGATAAAAGACCCATCCACCCAAAAAAACTAATTCCCCATGAAAATATCAATGAGTCCAAAACTAGAGGTCAAACAAAAACCAAATATAAATATATGTAAATAATATATTTATTCCATGTTTTAGATACAACATCGTAAAAATAGTTTCATATCCCAAGGAATGGAAGGATTCATGACATTAATTATTTTATATATATGAATCTAATTTTATGATACTTTGGAATATTTCCATTCATTAAATTATTACTAGATACACTTAAAGACATCTCCTAGGTTATACTATTCTTTATAACATCAGAAAGAGGAAGATATTGAATGGGTGAGATCAATATCTCAATAAGGGAATCGTTATCAAAATGTTATACATGTATAGATCATAATAATATAATAAAAAATGATAAAGGGATAAATAACATAAAAATAATGTGGATCAATAAGAATTGTCTATAATCAATTATAGGAAAACATATAATATCATAGGATAATACATATACCGTGTTATAATATTGTGGTAACATTATACGATAAACATATCCCATTGATCATAATCATTTAATATTGAATGGAAATGTAAAATTACCATGAAATCGGCATGTAAAAACTCAACCCTAACCGAGACTCGAGCCGCAACTTCCAAAAATCTACAACAATATGTCAGAGGTAGTGAACATCACATAAAGGAATATCATAAATATGGATTGTTTTCTATGTTACTTATATGTACACACCAGACTATATCTATTTAGATGTTCAAAGTTGTGATAATCAAACGATTCCACAACTACAAGTTTAACAATGAAATGGAAAACCTCTCAGTTGTACAAGAGTACAACATTGAAAATAGAAATGTAATGGGAGAAAATAAAAAAACAACCAGAATGATGTCCCAACCTAGAGAAAACATTATTGTAAAATGATGAGAAAACCATATCCTTATCTACACGCCATGGTACAACATGAGGTTTCCTCTTAGTAGATTGATTGAGGACCCAAAGACAATTCCAAAATGTGGGTTCCACTGTACTAGTTGATCGAGCACTCATGCCTGTGCTAAAAATAGGGTTCCACAATATTTATGAATACTCATTCTTTAAACCCGTAGGACGGTTCCACTAAAATAGTCAATAGAGGACCCATTTATAATCTTAGTAGGAGTGCTTCATTCTAAAATGTGGAGTACTCATGACCTATCCCAGTAGAAGGGTTCCACTCTGATAGGTAGGTAGAGGAACCATTATGGGAACCAACTGGAGGGTTGCACTCTCTAATACTATAGTTCTTATTCCATAACTCTACATGATCTATTAACTATGAGAGTTGAAAGAGGACCAATTACTTTCTTATCTCGAGGATTCTCCTTTGAAATCCTCTAGTGAAACAATGTAATCACTTATATTATTGGTCATATACTGATTAAGCAACACACATGGAACATCTCATATCATAACATGCAATCCACAATAGAGGGAACCATCTAATTGTACATGTAAAAACACAATGTATAGGCAAATCAAATGAGAAAATACATATCCAAATAAATGATATATGAGATATTAATGTCCTCTCTAATGCAACTAAGGGGTTGATGGCAAGTGAGGGATCCCACATGGTGTGTGGTATAACTCCCTTAGAAGTATTTGTATCTATATTTACGTGTATCACTAGAAATTTTGGGTTACATGGAATTTATGGATCTATATAGCATGCACAAGCCACTCCGGGTCCCACCCATGTGCTTAGCCATGTCTGTGTTCTTCAGTACACTATGTACCTCTAGCTATGTATTCATACATGGGGCATTTCCTGTGTTCTATTTCGTATGGATCTTCCACCCAAGGAATATGTACATGGTGTGTAAGAGGTCTACACATATTTCCATCCTTATAATTTTTTTCAACACTAGTCATCATAGTGTAGTGGATACAAGTCATGTGTTCATCCTGAAACATGGTGTGTAGTCATCTATTTTGAAAAAAAATTGATCAGAATTATAAACTCCAAATATGGCCTCTTCATTTTAGATATTTCTAGGAAACCACCATAAATTCACAGATCTAATCTCAATTCATCATTTCTATCGATATGGTTGTTGAAATACTGATTCTGATTTTATTAAACAAAACCTAAATAAAAAACTATCATCCTACACACCTCCCATCATAGATATCTCAAATTTAGGTTTTCAATCAACAAAATGATCACCCATAAAATACAATCCCTCTTTTCCATCCATTATATTATGTTCCAACCATCTCACGTGATTACGAAACAATTATGGGGGTCCTATTGGCATCAATACCACCCAACAATGTCGAACATAATCCCCTTAGGTCAATTGGTGACGAAATAAAAGAGTAATGGGATAAAATCACCAAATAAATGTTTCAGTCACCCATTTTCAAAGAGTTCATCGACAACTATATTGAATTCTGATCTACAGGGTTAGAAACCATGTAAAATTTATTTTAACTAATATATATGTGTGTGTCATGGTTCCAAAATTTGTGCAGGTCATTGAAGAGATTATCCTAAGAAATCAATTTAGTCTAAAAGGGTGTAATCCAAAATTTGATGAGTCCTTCCTTGATATTGTATCATTTTTCATTGAAGAACATTCTTTTCAATGATTGAAGTATTTTATTTTTTATTATTTTTATTCGATCTACATTGATCTAGAGATTCCTCTTCATCAGATGTTGATTCACAAATGAAAGGAGGAGAAGATCACTCAATATCCTTCTAGTTTTTATGAGTCTAAACCTTGAGAGTTATACAGAATGTTTTAATTTTTGGTATTTTGTTTAGGTAAAAAAAATTAATTAGTTAACTTAATTTTTTAATTATTACACTGAATGTGAAACCTTCAAACATTGTATCTGAATTCCTACTGTAGAATTATTTTATGTCGTGCCAAATGTAAACATTGCATTTTAGACTCAACAATGATCTCATATTTTTGATATGATCATCCATTTAATATTTATACCACTTTCATTAAACAAAATACACACATATAATAAAAAATATATTTAACATTTTTGTAAAATTAATTTTTGGAACCAGAGGCCTTATAATTTCAATTTTTCTCAGAACCAAGCAATGAAAATATATAAGGAATATTTCAAAGATATAAAATTAAAAAAATGTGTCTCAAAACTATTCCCTACTTTATTAATTTCAAATTAAAAGTTGTAAAACAAAATATATAGCTCATGATAATGATCCCACACCTGGTTCTCCTACTCCCTTAAGCTCCCCCACATGTTCTCATGCTACCAAAACACAAGAAATAAGGTAATGGTTCATCCATATAGGGTATTATAAAATTGATCCCTAATTTCCCTAGGGTTCTCCTAAAATGTGTCTCCACCATTAGTGACCATCTCACACCAGTCGATGTTGTGCATGAGGTCATGAAGATATCTCTTCATCTATGACACTCAGATGATATTGTGCACCCACTCAAACTGTGGGAGTTGGGTGAGGTGGTAATCAACCTCACTAACCATCTGAAGAATATTGAATGGCATGGATACCCCCAATGATAGATTTCCTTCCTAGAAAACCCTCTAAAATGATCATCATGAGGGGAATCTCATGAAATTTTAGTTTTCGTGCCTGAACTCCATTGGATTATTGTGGTTATCTATGTATAATTTATTCCTTATCAGGGATATCCTTATATTATTGCTGAATACCTACACATTCTATATCATTCCCTATAGCAACTTTGAACCCGCCAGAGATGTCCTACCAATCTTTATCCCGCATAAGGGTGACCTGAAGTGTCACCCATACATGGCTACAAAATATTTCATGCCCATAGTAGTGTTATTACGCTTTATGTATGAAAACACTACCAAGGGTGGGTGATCCTCATAACATTGTCCAACATTTAACATGAAATCCCATAGCACATACTCTAAAAAATGAATTGTATGATTAGTCTTTCAATTTTTATGGAGGTGAAAGGATATACTATTCCTCATATGGTTCCTGAATTCCTCTTGCAAGCTTCCCGAAGACTGTGATGTGAAACGAGAATCAAGATCAGATAAAATTGTTGATGAAACCCCATGGATGTGAAAAATATATCTTACATACATCTTCCAAATACACTCCACTGAACTCTACTCACTGATTGTAAGGAAGTGTGAAAACATCATGAGTTATTCATCTATCACCTAGATGGAATCATGGACCTTCTATATCCATGAATTCCATATCACAAATTCCATGGATAAAACATCCCACATCCACTCCAAGATCTCTAGAGGATGCAACAAACCATATATAACCTGCTGCTCAAACATCACCTGCAGATAGGTGAGGAACCAATAGAAGAAACTATCCATTCTTCATCTCATTCCAAACTGTCAGAACTGCCATTAAAGGTCTCATTAATTCTTCTTCAAAGTATGATGTAATTCTATGGTAAATGTGTGGACCTACTACATCACATCCTTTGGCATTATGACTTGGATAAACTTCAATATCTACAAGTTGATGACATGATTAGCTTCATAAGATTATCCATCAGGTGAATTCCCCATGAATATCATTTCATAGAAGACTTTACAGTTAATGTCTCATAGCTGGGAATCACTCACATGATTTATAAGTAGAGGTTTCAACACCATCAGATGAATTAAAATAGCACCATCCTTCTCCACCAGGGTCATCTATATGAAATTTATCTACTATGAAGCATCATTCCCAAAATTTGTATCTAAAATCATAGTAATTTAATCTTATACTATGTTTCCCTTTCCCATTGTTTTGAATATCTCAATGATATATCCCTATAGGAACCTAAACCAGTGCCATTGTCTTGGGTTCATGTATATCTATGTTATTGCATACACGATACTCTAAAGTCTGGAGTAAACCACAAAGGAATATCCTAGATTGTAGTACCTCTACAACCTAAGGTTGAAAACTACCACTTCAAGCTCTAGGTTTTTCATTATGTAGTTTTGATCACGTGGTATCAACTAACTCATATCATATTTGGTAACATCTTTGTGTTGTGTCAACAAGCATCCATTCCCATAAATTGATGAATAGTTATATTCACCATACTCCATGCCATCCTCCAGTAGTCTCAACACAAATTCAATCATTATCCTCATACTAAACTCCTCTATATATCTTTATAAATTTTTATTCTTGGTAAACAGATTCCATTTACATGTGAGTGCGGTCAAAGGGTATAAAATCATAGATAGGTCTACCAAAAATCACTATTTGTATTCCATTAATCCTAGAAAACAATGAATTTATATCTCACTCTTGGTTGGTTCCCAATAAAGAAAAGGATCGATCTTTTATGGGTTTATGGCAAGACCATGATAATATATCACATGCCCTAGAAATTAAGCCTCATGAATGAGGATCTAGAGGTTCTAATGTTTGTGATCTCGTTGAAAATCGAGAACCATATTCAAGTGCACTACATGATCCTCCTATTTCGTATAGAATATGAGTATGGAATCAATGAAAATAACCATAACGATTTCCATGTAATTATATAAGGACTGTATTATCAAAGAAATACACTTTATGGGGGAATTCAACACACCAATGGGCATCCCCAAGAAATCACAGTGTACATAGAGACATATGAACAGATGCTTCAGAATCCAAACCTTGCAAACCCTAAACTGGTAGATCATAGACCATACATCGATCTTTGAGAACCATCTCAGGCCACCCAATAGATCAAATAGGTCATCAATACTGAAAATGTTTACTTCATCTTATTAATGACCTAGTTCAGTTGAAGATAATCATTGCAAAGCTACAAACACTTATCCTCATTCTTTGTAAACAACACTATAGATACCAAGGGGGACATAACAGGACTGAAAATACCTTCTCTCCATGGGCCTCTAACTACTCCTAATGCTCCTCAATTATGGTAGGGGCCTTTTGATATACCGTAGAAGATATCAGATCAGTCTTGGGTTGCAATTCAATAAAAATATCCATCTCCCAACTCATACGTAGTCACAAAACATCTTTAGGTATTATATCCATATAATATTCTATAAAAATATGAATAAAATACCTAAATATCCTACAACAGCTAGCGATATTAACTCCAATAAATGGGTGATGGTTTATAGCCTCCTACAAGATTAACTCACTCACCCTGCCATGAGATCCCTCTCACCGAAAAAGGTGAATCTCATCCCATCATTGTGAAGGCTTCTGACTCATCTATTAATTTTGGATCAGATCATTGAAAACCAAACCATAACCAAGATGATTTTATAGGGTTCCATTAGGATAAAAAATAATTCCCCTCTCAACCCTTATTCAAAGAGTGATAAATCACCCATCCGGTAGATAAATGGTAGAGAAGTAGTGTTCCATACAGGAACCTCAAGATAAATCTTTTAGTCTAGCGTCTCAACTGGGATATCCATATATCGCTTCAGGATTATATAGATTAAGGAATTAATATTACATGTATATAATAATACATAATAAAGTGTACATAACACAGATATCGTGCCTCTAATCATTTATTGTGGTGTAGGGTCAATACCCTCCAATGCCTGAATCTATCCACAACCCTAACCGCTATCTCCCTGAGCCTAACGTGGTCCACCTAGTGGTAGTGGTAGCAATTGTATCACATAGAATCTTCCAAATCCAATAACTCATTATTCTCTTCTTCCATCACCACCCCCCTATGTTCCACACTACCCTCATCTAGGGGATCCATAATCATGGTGAAATATCTTTGATGGTGGTCCATTATCTACATGAATGTTCTCCTCATCATGTATGGTTGGGAATTCATGAACTCGATGACCTATCCCATCAAAATAATAGCACCACCACTATCTAAGATCAACTTTTCATATATGATGTCCACGTTCCAAAATAACATGCATCTAATTCTGATCAGCATAGGATCTTCTACACTGAGATCCTACAAATTGGTTCCTATAAGCTATTATAGAAGACTAAGCTCAATGACTCCCACTGCTAAATTCGGTTCAATTGTGTCCATTTGATAAGAATATGACAATAAATAGTTCCCAATTCCACACCCTAACATACATGTTAAATCATATGGCTACCAAACTGTAACAAATATCTCTATGGAGTCCCTACTCAGAATTATATTTTCATAATTATCCATCCTGTTTTATATCATGGCAGTACCTTGTATAGTTTTTGAACATCCCCCATACTCAACCACTATCATCCAACCCTTATAAATCTTTATAAGCTCAGTAATCCAATATGAGGACATGAAAATGGGGAAGTAAGCATCATGGAATAAGTACTAGAAGTTGCACATTGAGAGTGTCTAATTTCCATGTATCTGGGAAACAAGACAACACAAATGGACAAATGCTCCATGGAAATGGATAGATACCATTGAAAACACCTGGTTTATCAGTGTTCTGAATATCCTGGAGATACAGAACACCAAATCTTTCCAAAACATCACAACCTATAGATCTTTCTGACCACGGAACCTTATATCCCACTATTAGTGGAGCCTATAATGTGTGATAAACCTGATAGCATCCTCAGATTTCCCTTCTGGATTGATATTCTTTTTGAAAGGTGTTTATGCTACTACATTCCCTCGTTGAGGAAGAATCTCAATGTATAGAGACTAAAATAATGCATAATATCTCATTAGATCATGGTTATGATCCCAAACTAGTATCCTGGCTTACTCTCATCATGGTGGTATATTGAAAATTTAATCAAGTCATACCACAGTCATATGAGAATATGTATATAACTATGGGGAGATGAAAAAATAAAGAATATAATGGACATAATCTTATGTGAAGAAATTATCATTGGTCCCTTCAACCATTATCTCAGTATTGCAGTACTAAAGATTATAGTTAAAGACCTAGTGAATGGATATGTCAACCGCCCCTACCATTATTGGATTCCATATCCTAAGAGATGCACTTGATACACTTTGAAACATTTTCCTGAAACCCAGCCAAATCCTTGTGTGTAGACCAATCCCAACACAATTTCAATGATTGATTGACATATGATACTAATCTATGACGACATTACCCAAATCTGGGCTCAAGCTGTAACTACACCAAGCCCGCATACATAGAATAGGGGGTGGTGACCAACACCAGAACGAATCTCCTAAATCAAAGTCCCTTCCATAACATACCATTATGTACACACCCAACCATCTAAATGAACAGTTTAGGACGAATAATAAAAAATATGTACAATATTAGAAAGTAAACTAAGCATGTAAAAACTCTATGGTGTATAAGAATAAAATAGTGAAAACTAGAAATTAATGGGGAAAAATAAAAAACCAAACAAAACAACGACCCAACATGAAAAACTGGAATGTAAAATGTTGAGAGATCCTAGATCCTAATATTTGATCTATAACCATTAAATATGGTCAAAATCACTCATTATCCCCAGGATCCTAAAAATTCATCACCAATTTTTTCATCATCTACATATGATACAAGATGTTTAGGTAAAACCCATGCACGAGTGAGTATAAACATACCTAGTAGGATACAAAAAAAATTTGAAAAAGGAGTAGTAAGAAGCAGAAATGGATTGGAAATAAAATAGAAATTTAATATTTAATATCTCAATCAAAACCAATGAATTAAAAATTTCCAAACACAAGGGACTCAAAAAAATGTGTATTTGTATAACACATAGAGTCATTTCCATCCATAGAAGGAGAGTTACATCATTTAGCCACATGGAGCTCAACACGGTGAGTTGGTGGACTAACCATCATATATCTACAACCCATGAAATGAGGGTAAAAAATACAATAACATGGATATTGATATATTTATATATACTCAACAAAATAATCCCAAAAATGGGAGAGAAATGTGATTTCTATCAGACATCCCATGCTAGGAACAGAGTCTCCAATTATTCTAGAAGACCATAAAAAATGAAAAATATCCCTCATATCTAGCCTTAAGAAATCATCCAGGTCAAGACTAACCTCACCACTCAACCACATAGTCTTCGTCCCATAATCTATTGATAGGGAACCCATTCTATAAAAAAACTAGAGGGTTCCACAAAGTGGATTGATAGAGAACCCATACCCCATTCTACTAGGAGGTTCCATCCCTAATAATCAATAGAGGACCCAAACCTTGAGGAGAAGGAATAATACACTCTAATGGTATTGGAACGATGCCCTTATAATTAATTAGGGCTCTACTCTTACCATTGATATAGTATCTATGTTGTACCCAGAAGGAGCCAAGTACTCTAAAATATAGAGGACCCATGCTTTGTCCCTATAGAAGGGTTCCACTCCATTATGTATGTAGAGTACCCATTGCATATTCAAATAAGATTGTTCCACTCTCTAATACTATTAGACACATTCCATGAATCCATATGTCGATTCAAATCTAATTTTTGATTGAGACCCATGCCCAACCTATCTAGAGGGTTCAACTCTGAAATTCTCCAGTGACCTTATGTGATAACTATCATTATTGAGTGTCACGTAAATAAGTTCCATTCCTAGAAATTCTCTCATCGTCTCCTAAATTCCAAAATAAAGGTCGAAATCACATTATAAAAAGTGGAACACCCTAGATATGATACTCCTGGGAAAAAATGTGAGTCCAAACAAAGGTTATATGTGATATTAATGTCTCCTCAAAAGGAACCAAGGGGTACAAGGCATGTGAGGGGAACCACAAAGTGTGTTTTCCCACTCATTTTCATGGTTTTTCCCTAATTGTATATGGATCACATTCCATTTAGGAATATAGGTCTTGTAAGGGGTCTACAAGGAATTCCAATACTAATCAATATATTGGTCATGTGTTTGGACATGTTAGTGTACTTTAGTACTAATAATTCCCCTGGTTTTGTGTCCCCACATGAGGTCCTACCTATATGCCCCATCACATGTATTCTCTACCAGGGGAAGTGGTACACAACATGTATGGGGGATACATTACATTCCATCCTTAAAATTTTCCAAAACCATATCTATCACATCATAGGGGCTACACACTGTGTGCTAATCGTGATATAATGTGTGTATTCATAATCATCATTGAACTTTGGATATGAATTTAGTTCTCAATATCCAAACAATATCCATATATATAACCTCCATAAAACACAATATTAGTGGATAATGTCCTCCATAATCGTTTCCGGCCATCTGGTTTATAGAAAATCTATTACGCTTTCTTCGAATGAAATCGCACAAACCATAATCTTTTAATATGGCCCCGGGAAACACTATCAACAAATTGGATTTTGAATAAAAAAATTGTTCACCTATAACAATAAAATACTCATTTTCATTCCTCACATGACAGTCCAACCCTATCACATGATTCCACTGAAAATCTAGGGGTCTGATCAGGTTCTATACCATCCAAAAGAATCAGATCGAATCAAAGTTGGTCAATCAGCAAAGAACGAGATGAAACAATGGATAAAAGAACCACATAAAAGGATTAATAAACAAATTTATAAGAATTATTCTACAAAGATCAGTTAATGGGATATTCAATGTGAAAAACAATGAATAAAAAAATTTAATCAGGTATACATGCACATGTCATTGTATAAATTTTTTTGTAGATAATAGTAGAGATTACTCTGGTCGATAAATTTAATAATGATGAGAGAAATACTAAATTTAATAATTCATACCCATAAATTGGATCATTTATAGTGAATAATGTTCTAATCAACGTTTTAAGCAAGTCCTTTCTCTTCACTGTACATCAATCTACTTTCATCAATAGATTCATCATCATCAGATGTCGATTCTCAAATTGTATGAGGAGAAGAGCATTTTGAATCCTCCCCGAGTTTAGGAGACTAAACATTGATGATTCTCTCTATGAATTTATTTTTAATAAATTTTATTTGGTAAAATTATTTAATTACTTATCTTAATTAATTAATTAATCCATTTATTACACTTCCAGAGGTCGTTTAATCCAAACACCTGATGTTGAATTATATTATATCAGTCCATAGATATACATCACATTCCGAACTCAACTGCGGCCTCATATTTATAATAAAATATTTTCTATAAAAATATCCCATTTTCCTTAATAAATTGGGTATGCATAATATAAAATAGATTTAATATTTTTTAAAAATTAATTTCATTCCCAATGGGCCTAAGAATCACAATCGCTCTTAGCACTTAGCTTTGAATATATATAATGAAATACTTAAAAGTCTTAAGGGAAAAACATGGGTCTAAAAAAATAATAACATATTGCATTGGATTAATAATAAGAATAGGTAAATTACAACATTTGGAAAGAAAATACATGCATCATGTTATGAATAATCTAAATTCCTACACATCATGTTAGGAAAAAAATTTACAATAGTTATTATGTGAATGAAACTACCACACTTTATGTTGTGAATGAATAAAATACCAATAAAATGTTTTATGAAAAAAATGTTCACATTTTATATTTTGAACAACCAAAATGTAAATGATTCATATTGTGATCAAAAAATGTTTCAATGCTAAACATGTTTTCCTCACGAGATATAAATCCACAAAAAATTAATTTGTGGGTGATATAGGACCCCACCTATTATCATAAATATATATTATTTCTAAAAAACAATAATTAATCAACATATAATGAATCCACAAGGTAAATAAATTGGGCTTCAAACATCATATCACAATAAAACCTTGAAATTATAAATGGTTTTCATAAAAAATTAAGATGGGGTCCCCAAAAATTAATTCATGCATTTAAAAAGTCCCAAATAACTCAATCATCACAAAAATATATTCCATTAAAATAATTATCGAGTGACTCATGAAAAATAACATCAAAATGTGATAATAAATTTTAAATATATAAATAAATGGTATAATGATAATATATTTTTCATTGGAATTAATGATGAAGTTGTGGCCATATTGAAAAGTAATTTCTTAAAAAGTGAATTAAGAAAATTTAAAAATATTTAATTTTATAAAAACAATATTCCAATAGTATATCATTAAAGAAGAAATAAAATTATAAAAAAATATGAAATAGAAACTATTTGAAAGAATTATATTTTTAGAAGAATAATCAATAAAGATTCCTTGAAAATTAAAGAGAGGTTTCAAAATGGTGAAGTTGATGTTTTTTTAAAAAAATTCTTGCGAAAATTAATCATTAATAATAGATCATAAAAGTGTAAAAAAGAATATAGAAAAATAATGTGTGGTGGAAAATCATACATTTTATATTGACTATATGGAAAACCATTTTAGCGTATTTAAATATGTTTTTCAAAAACCCAAATTAGAAATGAGTACAAAAATGTTGTTATTTTGAAATGAATTATGGTGAATTTAATGATAATTGGAGATAAAAAATTTATTTTACACCACAGAAATGATAATATTTGATGGATGTAAAAACATGGATAAGTAGAAAAATTCTATTAATTGATATGTGAATTATTCTTAAAAAATATATAGTCATCAAGGAAGAATTATTCAATACGAAACATTATCCCTCTAAAAAAAATTTAAAAACATTATATCATCATAGTATAGTGTAATTCAATATAGAAAAAAATATAATCTAGGGTATGTTATTTAGACTGATGAAAAATACTTCAGTAAATAGAACCCCTTACAAAAAAATGATAATTTAAAACAGTTATATTGATATAGAGAGAGTGAAAATATAAATAAATTAACATGAATATATGTTATTTAATGATATAATATCCCAAATATCTAGTATATACACCACATATATTAAATTTGATCTACAATACATAACATATCTCAAAGATAAAACATTTGAGATGAAAAATATTACCTTGTATTTTTTCTTACTCATGTATGGTATAAAGTCCATTATAATGAACATATCAATATTAATAAATTATTCCAAAACATTAATATTTTAAAAAAAACATTTTATAATTTTTTTATAGTCATATATTATAATTATATTAACTGGATATAGTGTGTCTCCCTTGTCATGCATTAAAAACATCAGTTGTTTATTCCATAAAAACATCCCAAATACAATATTGATTATCACTATGTTGTTTCATGTTAATATTTACCATGTCATATATTATATAATAATTTTTTAAGTGTTTACTTAATTATGATTTAATTGACAGAAATATGACTTTCTAAAATGAAAAACATGATGATTTACTTTTTAATGTGTTTAATAGTCAAATGATGACATATTATTAAATAATTTAAATGTTAAAAACACCATTCTATAATCATTAAAAAAATTTACATCATTGTTACATATAACCATTATATAACATTAAATAATCATTTACTTCATAATCATTATAACATTATTTACATAGGTGGTCAAATAAAACCAAATAGTATCTTTTTATTATATTTTAATTAGTAAGGGGATAAATTTACATAATGATAATGGGACATATAAAGAAGCATAAAAATTAAATTAAAATAAGACAACCTCATTAAATATATTCAGTATTATTTATTTTAAGGGCGGTGAATAAAAATTAAATTCATTGTTCATGGAGGAGGTAGTTTGTAAGTGGGCACAATTAATGATCTCATTTCACAATGAATGGAATGAGTGATGGTTTATGAAAAATAATGATTTAAAAATTTTATATATGACATTGAAATAATATTTATTCATTAAATACCTACATGATACCATAATTGAGAGGTAGTGATGAAAAAATAACCACATCGCATGGTGGTTATTGTTGTCTGCATGTTTACAATCTCAAAGTTTAGTCTCTCTTTGTTGGTGCAATTTAATGAATATTTATTGTTCAATTAGTATAATGAAATTTTTGTATTATAATCATACTTATATCATTGTATTAATAATATTAAATAAAATTTAAGAAGTATTATGGAAAAGTAAAATGCTAATATAATGAAATAACAGCATTGTAATCCTGACTATTCTCTTGGAAAACTCCTTGGATATGAGATCCTTAATATACCAAATGGTGACTAGATGATTTTGGAACATGGAGAGGGTTTTGGGAGAATCCATGTTTTACAGATTAAATAATAAATTTAAAGTATATGTTGGTCATTAAGTGGGGAAATTGTTACTAATTATATGTTACTACAATAGTAGTTTTTGATGTAACCATTACATTTTCAATTATTTAATGTCAATATTAAAAGGAAAATGGATCCAAAATAGAAAATGGAAGAGGGTAAGTGTGTATAGGAATATATTATAAAAATGGGTTCATTTTTAAAACATCCTAGAGTGTTTTTAGGATTTTTTATTTTACTCTTCCACTTTTTCCCTAATTTACATTTACCTTTAAATTTTTTTTAACCTTAACGATTTATATTATTAAAAAAATAATATATTTATTTAAAAAAATTAGTAACTTATAATTTCTCATTTAGAAATAATTTTAAAAAATAAAATTTTTAATTTTTTGAAATATTAATTTTAAAATAAACACACATAACATGTGAAATTACTTTTTAAATGAAGTGTGTACTTATGTTTTAAATTTTCTGTTCAAAATAACATAATCATATGTGCTGATTTTTATTAAATAAATTTGCCTATTTCAAAAACTATTTGGTGTATTTCAAAGTAATTAAAACCTGAATTTCAACAGAAAAACTCTTAATTTGAAGAAAAGGATAATAGTAGTTTTAATTAATGTAACATTTTTTGTTAGATCTAAAGAGGTTTGATATTAATCATATAAGTTCAAAACATATGTCAACATTTTTAATTTATATTATGTTAAATAAAAAAAATTTAAACCTAATAGTTTATTTGGTAATATTTAATATTAATACATAATTATATTACAAAAAAAAATTGTTTTGTAAAAACTGTATAATTTCAATTAGAATAATCAATTTTCAAAAAAAATCTCCAAAATTCATTATAATAATTTTTTTATCATATAAATAAAATAAATGATAGTTTTTTCTGACATAGAATCTAAAATTTATTGTGGAATTTTTTAATTAAAAAAATTAAATTTAAATAAAGACTTATTTTATTGATATAATTTTGTTTTTATATATTAAGTGTTCTTAATATTATTTCATACAAATTTCTAATTTAAAAATTGATAATATTTCACTTCAAATATCATACTATTTTAAAAGAGTTAAATTAAATATACACCAAAACTTATATAGTATTTAACAAAATGGTTCTTTGAAATAACAAATATTACTATTGTACTAAATACACATTAACAAATATCATTAAATTTAATTATTTGTATTCCTAAAATATAAATAAACATATCCACTGATTTTACAATCAAAATTTGAATTATATACATATAAATTATTATATTATAATAGTTATAATAATGTTAATACATAAAAAAATTTAAATATATCATATTCTATTCTTATATTATGAGTTATAATTTTTTTTATTTACAACTTATAAAAACATGACCCCAGTATAACAGTTGGATATTTGAAAAATGACCATATTTTAAATCAATATATTTGAAATGAACATATTAAAAATAATAACATTTTCAATGGAATTATTTCATTCAAATATATAAAGACATTCTTTCTAAATAATTTATTTATTTTACTCTCACATATCAAGGCATAGTTCTTATTTCATTTTATGGAATTTTCATAATGATTTCTCCTTTCATGGTGATCTTCCTTATTAAATTTTGTTTGTTATTCGTGATCCTCAATGTTAATGATTCTCAAAGGGATTTCCATGACATAATGAATTTAATCTTTTCAATCTATATTCACTTATTGATGTATACTCCTTTAATTGATGTATTTTATCCATGGAGAGTAATAATTCATGGTGTGAAATGCGTAGTTTATGATATTCTTTTATGATGATCCATATATGAATGAATAATGTTTTTTAGTTTTAATTTATCTCTTTCAGGACTTAGTTCCCAATAGATTTCAATTCCTTTAAGAAAAAATATAAAAATATTGTTATCATGTATAAACAAATGAATTATAAAAAAATTTAATTCCAAAAACAATTTAGTCACAACATGTGATTAGGAGTAGAATGCATAGGGTCAATGGGTTAATTTGATTGTGTTGGAACTCTATAGGTGCGTCTATAAGGTGAGACATTATTAGATGAGAGGAATATAACATCCCAAACATTTCAAGTATATTGCATATTTTTGTCAACCCTTATTTAATTTTTTTGAGTTATTATTTATTTTAGTAAAGTCACAGGTAACATATTAATGGTTTAGATGTGTATTAATATATTTTAAGGGTGATAATTGTTTGAGGATGGTTTGGAAAATCATTGTGTCACCCCCCACCCCCAAGAAATAGGTTGGCTTGATATAGTGGGATAATGGATAGTTTTTTTAGAAAATAGTTAGAGTTAAGTCAAATATACTCTATGAAACCATAAAACATTGGATATAGGTAAAAAATAATGGTTGGTCCATAATTTGAAAAATCATGTAGCTAAATTATGTAGGTGTGAAGAATAGTTAGTGAGACTCACACAGTTGGTGATTGGTTTAGTAAACCATGTATGGCTTTTTGAATAATCTGAAAATTTTATTTGTTACGAGAAACCTCCACAACATATTTCATTATTCCTCCTTTATTTTGAATCTTGAATCTGGTGACTCTAGTATCCATTACATGTTATTACTCTCCCTAAAAACATCAATTTTGGAGGGTATCAATGCTTGGAATCAAGTTAATTAAAGGAATAATGTTTTTATTACTCTTTTTTTCTTGTCCCTTATTGATATACTCCCATATCATTTAACTATAAAGTATTTAACGTTTACCAATAAGGTTATATCGATTAGTAAATGTATATTTTTTATTGGTAGATAATATTACCAACCAATAAGTTAATATTACGATATTGTTTGTAAAAACATAAAAAAAAATTTCATTATGAAATATTAAATAAGTCGTTTGAAATTATAGTAAAACAAATTGATAATATAAATTTTAATCAAACAATTTATCGTTATATCAATTAATGAAATTCTGTTAAAAATGTCATTTAAAATATTTTAAATTCCAACAGTTTTATTTTTTATATTATTTTATCTATTATTGTAATCAATTACCACATTAAATATATGATTTACAATTATAGTTTAAATAATATATTTTTTGTGAGATGTAAAAATTTAATATTATAATTATTTTTCTATTTATGTATCCTATTTTTAATTATATTTATCATATTATAACCATATTTTTTTGTGAATATCTTAAAAACTGACACATTAGTTGAAAAAAACATTCAATCATAATTCAAAATGATGTACAATATCCAATTAAGTAAATTAAAAACATTTTTAAAAATGTTCTAACTCCAACAGACATTACATAACACTCCAACGAGCATTATTTGAAATATATTTCTCTCAAATTTATCCACAATATTTTCCCCTCACACATCATCTTTCAATATCATGGTTATCACTGGTGGTGATCATCATAGTCTCACATTTGTAGTATGAAGATTTTCATCACCAAAATTTTATGAAGTTGGCTACAAGTATCTTATTAACACTTAAAAATTTCATAAAATATTAATTAAAATGACTCCAAAATCAAACCATAAAAAACAATTTTATTTTATATTCAAATTCATATATATTTTAAATAGTTAAATACCTCATATTTTGATAGGAAATTTTGGAATAAAAAATTTTAATGTGATACAATTGATTTAATTTTTTTCAATTGTTTGGACTCATTGAACACGTGGAAATTATTGTTCTTGATGGATATTGAATCATAAGAACATGTTCTGATTCCTGTATGTTTAAGGGTACCCATGTATCACAGTTTATGAAATACTATAGAAATTATAATATATACTGTGGATTAACTATTATTCCAATGAATTATTAATATTTCAGAATGATTACATGAGCCTCGATAAATACATGCTTCAATTATAGAAATAATTATAAAATTTTAATTGAAAAATAATTATATAAATAATTTCTATTTATGTCATTATATATAGAATTCATCTCATTAAATTGTTGGGTAATTAAATATACTCAAAATCAAAAGGTAATTTGGGTAATAAATGATATATTATGGTAAATTAATTACATGAGAGCTTGATGTTAGATAAAAATGTGATTGTGTTTTAAAACAATCCATACCTGATAATTAATTTTCCATGGTTTATGATCATCCCATTTGTAATTTTGAATGATTGTGATGATATCTATTTTCATAAACTATTTTATAATAACACAAATATTTTTATGAATTACATTATATTGAAAAAATACTAAAAACCATCACAACAACTAGAAATGGATCAAAATTTTACTCCTAGGACATAAGCCAATGATAAAAAACGCCTCTTTAATGATCTAGGTGTGGTTGTTTCAAAATATTAATGGGTGGCAAAGAACATATTTCAAGCATCATTACAACAAATTTTGAGAAATATTCATTACTAAATATTTGATGTTAACAAACAAATTTGTTTGAAACATTTATCTTTTTCTAACATAATTTATTCAAAATTTGGGGTTACATGAATCATTATGTTCAAGTGATCCATGATTGATAATTAAAATATTATTATTTAAAATTTCAATTATCGCCAAGTTGATGGATTTTTGGGTGTAAATAGGTAAAACTATATTTTGATAACATTATGGTTATATATTGATAAAATTATTTCACCGGATATCAATTGATAATAAATTAAATTAAAAATCATTATAATTAAAAATAAATATTTTATCTCAAAATTAGTTTTTATGAAGGTAATGTATTATTATACTAATAAATTAATGTAATCCAATTTTTTATATTATTTTAAATAAATATATATATTATCTTTTGTTTTTTATATATTATTTAATTAATAAATATAATTTATGAGTGAATAAATATTTTTCTCTGAATTGGGTATGAATACATATAGTTTTATGCTTAAAATGTATTATTTTTTTAAAATAATTTTTGTAAATTTTTTTCCTTTTTTCAAAATTAATTTATTCCACATATAGATATTTAATTATCAAAAATGAATTAATCATTTACTATGAAGAGTGTAATATTATGTACATTGGCCCCTTTTATTTTTGGTCCAAATAAATAGTAATCGTGGATAAATTTATCACCTCAATAAATGGTAAAAAAAAGTTAATGTAGATTAAAAATGATTTATGAGGCCATAGTTTTTTCATAAAAATTCTTATTATAGTCATTTTATTCATCCCTTATCACCATAGTGTCGATATTATGTTTTTAGAGGACATTTTTGCATGGGACGGACTTATATATTATCTTAGTCAATGAATTTTACAAAATGTCGCTCTATTTGTTGTTAATATTTCTTATGGGTCCACATAGGTAAATAATTTATCTATGAACAAATATAAATTTTTATTTTGAGAATAAAAAAATATTATGATGATTAAAATTTATTTTTATTTTTATATATAATGACTGTAACGTATTACTCTACAACGATGTAGTATGTCTCTATTTAATAAAAATAATAGGAAATAATTAAAAATTTATTAAAAGTAATATAATTTGAATGTGTTAATTTGACCCTGGAATTCTATAGATCAAAAGGAAAAATTATGGTGTCTTGATATCAATATTCACAAATTACCCATTTTTCTTGATTTCAGTAGATTTAAATTAAATTTATAGTGTCAAAATTTACAATAATAATTTAATATCAAAAATTAAATTTTATTAAATTAAATAAAAATCATAAATTAAGTCAAAATGACTATGATATGGTCCAGAATGTCATAAATATTTTATATATGGAAAAAGTTTACAATAAATTTGAAAATTATTGTCCATTAATATTTGAGAATGTGTTACCATAGTTAAAAACAAAATTGGTTATTTAAGGTTTATTCAAAATGATAATGTTTAAAATGACATCTAAAATTTAATAAATTCTTTTAGATGAGATTACTACAGCCATATCAAAACATATTTTCAAATACGAGTCAATTTCAAGGCATTTGGATTTATGATTAATTAATTATAATTTAATATTATGGTAAATTTATAAGTACCTCTCACCTCAATTATAAATGGAGACCTCATTTCTCTCTTATTCACACTCCATTGAGCCTTTTATATTGGAGAAAACCAAATTATTTCCTTTAACAATTTATCTATACATATTATAGTGGGTTTTTTCACCCAGAAAATAAATACCCTAGATCCCATTATAAGAGATATGAAGTAGCGGTTTATAATAAGATGTAATCTCCATAACCTATCTGTTTTTTTTATAATCTTATTTACATACTCTAAATATATAGTATGTATAAGAATATAATAAATTATTTATAGTTAATATTCAAAAATATTATAATTATTATTAAAACACCATTATACAAAATCTTTCTTATCAAAAGATAATTTGATGGTATCACTCATGTGTAAATATGACATATCGTCTCCATATAATGATACAATTCATATTTCATCACTATATTATATGGATAGGTATTGTGATGGTATAAATTTTTTTATATGATATTAATAAATAAATTATGCTTCTTGTATAATAATATCATTTCTACCCTATTAACATTCAATCCATTGTGAAATGATGATGTCTCTTATGTGTACATGTGTACTAACACCTCCACAAAGCACGATGATTCATTTTTTTATTATATTTAAATTTGGATGATAATGGTAATGAATTTTATGAAAATAGACGATATAAAAGATATAATAATGGTATTTTAAAGGAGAATTGGTATTTTAATTTTTTTCATTCCTGCCATTCAAAACATGAAATTCTGTTAATGTGTGTGTATGACTTTCTATCTCCATGAATGGTGTCATCCATTTTTATATCTCTATTTTTTATATATGACTCTAAATATACATAGTTAATATATATTATATTTAAAAAATGATAAATATTCAAGAGATGATTAGAAAATGATAAATATAAAAGTACTAGAACCACTAAATTGATGTTCTCATGATAAATGAAATAGTAATCAGCTGTTAATGAAAACTATGGTAAAGAATTATTAACCATAGGGTTTGTTAAAATTTTATAAACATATAATGTGTAAATTTTGAAGAATAAAAATGACACTGATATATATTTATAATAAATCTAAATTTATAATACATGAGGAAAGAGTGAACTTTCAAAAAGTAAATCATGAGGTAATAGTTTATTTCATAATGTCATTAATATTTGGGCTTGATAATGCTTCTATCTCTATTGGGGAATATTTATCTTCAAATTCCATGTTTTTTTAAAATGTTTTCATTTTTGTAACATTATCCTGTTATTTTTTATATTCATTTTTACCCATGTTTTACATATTACTAAATAGTTATAATGGAAAAATTTTATCATGTTCAAAACAATGTACATTGTATCTTTTTTGAAAAAAATAAAAGGAATATATTTTTTTCTTATATGAAATTAAAATATTTTATGCTAAAAATATTAAATATTTCATATAATAGTCCTTTACAATATTATACTATTATTTTCAAATAGAATGTTTTCCATTATAATTGCATATCTTTTTAAAAATAAATGATTTCAAAATGGAATGTTTATTTTCATCAATAATTATTCCATTTAATTATTCAAAATCAATTTCCATTTAGGATGACATTCATCAATGATAAAAATTCGTTACTATGGATATGATCCTACTAATATATATTTATTGTTTCAACAAATGGTTTATATTTCTGATGATGAGATGAAATGTTTATTAAACTAGTTTCTTATCCCTGAGTTATGTTATGATGAAATGTATTTGAAACCTGTTTATTTTCAATGACTTATGCTATGATTAAACGTTTTCAAAACCCATTTCATTTCCATTTGATAGGTTATGATGAAATATTAATGAAAACAATTTATTTTCATGGGTTTTTATATAATTAATGATATATGATCTTTCAGAACACATATGTATGGTTTTCATTAGGTGATGTGTGGGACCAATATATCCCTCAAACACATTGTGTGATGAATAACATCTCATTATATAAATTGTACTAAAATGGAGAGTAAACCTAGCTTAATAAATGACTATTCCACTATTATATTATTTGGAGTGAAATTGACTACTATAATGGTTTGGGGGTGAAACAATTCCACAATTATATTATTTGAAATGATCCTTGTAACTATGAAAATAATTTTATATGTTATTGATTTTTCCAAAATTCTATGTCTTATTCTTATATTAGGATATTGGGATTCTTATTTTTTGATTTCATTATAAATCATGTCTTATTACCATGCAAGATTTATTCCATTATATAATATTATGAAATTTTATATGCGGTATTAGATCTAATGGTTCTAGATAGATGAATTTTATCAGAGAAATAGAAATTTTTTCCATTAGTGGAAGGGTCATATTGAATATTAAGAATTATAGTGAGGTTATGAGGGATTGAATATCAAGAAATTATTTTTTTGGTTGTGGGTTATGTTTTTGTTGATGTAATAGGGTTTTGGAGAACACCATGGTAGGAAATAAAATACTAGGAAACTATAATTTTTTTTTCAGAAAATCACATCATGAATCTCGTCCGTGACATGAATTGATTTTATTTGGTGTAGCTAGTGGATTCAAGATGTGAAATCCCAATTGGTTTACCCAGAGTAATTCATTATGAGTATCAGTTTTAGATCAGGAATTTGGTTCATGTCTTGAATCCCATTCCCAATTTTAATGGGTCTCATGGGGTGAGTCTAATCGATCCTAGATGTGAAAGACAATGGGGATTAACAATTGGAATTCATGACATGTATCTGGTTTATGTAGTAAATTTTGATCCCATCATGAAACTAATTCACAACAAGAATATTATTGGTGTATTTTTAAAAGAAAGGATAGAATAGGATCAACAAATTTATTTTATTCATATATAAGAGGGAACCCACGTCCTGTAGTGGATCCTCCCCCTCTCTTAGGGTTCCTGGAATATTATTTTTCTAGTGACTAAATCTAGTACAATTGGATTCATTGATAGTTTATTGGTAATTCAATAACTCCTCCTTCCTTTAATCATGATTTCAATTTTTTGTAATGAATGAAAAACCTGTGCGAGATCCTTTTCCATATTTGTCAGGAATTTTTCAAATATTCTATTTTTAAAAGATTCAGATCATGTCATAGGCTATTATGGTTTTAATCGGACTTCCTTTGTATAATTCAGGTGGTATATTTTTTTACTATGAGTCTATAATGTTTATAAAATGCATCATTATGTCTCTCATTGTATTCATCAGGTGTCACTCCTCAAATGTATGACCCTTAAATTTAAATCACCTTATATACTGTTTAAATCAATTACAATCCCGTAAAATTTTTTAAGATGATACTTTTGTTGGGAACACCCATTTTGTGTTTCTCATTTTCCCTTAACGACAAATGATTTTATATAGAAAAAACATCATAGAGATTGTTTAGAAATAATTATAAAATAATAATCATTAAATGATGATTAATTAATTGAGTTAATTTCACTTGTTAATGTATCCACACTATTACAATGTTAAATTGTGACACATAAATTAGAATAAAAAGGGGTTGGAATGAGATAAACTACACATATATTCAATTATATATTTACTACCAGTTTCTTGTGTGAACATACAGTGGTCTATATTATGTTGGATTAATTATTAAGATATAATTACTTGAGGAACATGATAAATATAAATTTTAATGGATATACACACTTTCACCCTTATTAATTATGATTAAAGTCATTATTGATTGATATTATATATGATATAATGAAATTATAAAAGGAATTTCTTTGATCATGGACTTCCCCATTACTTATGAATTAAATTGTAATATGACATGTTCATGTATATGGTCTTCATCATCATTAATTACTATGAATAAATTTTTATGTTGGACTAAATGAAATGTGAATGGTAAGGCCACCTCACTTTCCCCTCTATGGAATGTATGAATGAAATAATTAAAATTAATTTTATAACTATAAATGGTAATGGATTTTCTAATGGTATTATTAAACTCAGTCATGTAATCCCTTATACATTCTGATAAGTGGGCATGGAATACATTTTTCATTATTATTCTAAAGAACAGTGCCCCTTTTTATATTTTGATACTCAGGCATGGTTCCCCTTATATATTTAAATATATTATGAATCCACATCATATATATTTTGGATTAAGAAAATGTATTTATATTTGGTTGTCTGTCATCTGAGGAACCTGAGTCATACTTGGTTATATTGATTTGTTTACCTTCTTATTTGTGACACACACACGCTTTCATATTTTACTTTTATAGACTATATTTTATTAGGTAACTCTGGTGGTGGCTTAGTGAGTATATCTCACACCCTCTTTTGGATACCATGACACATGGGTAATTGTACAATCATTATGTTCTCAAATTCAAGTTTATGAAATAGCAATTTTGTTATTCATATGGATATGGGAGACATGGAGAACAGGACTGAGCTTGGGCACAGAATAATCATGGTGACAACCTTTTGTACTATGTTTAAATTCAACTAATAATTTAATGTACTATATTATAATAAGTGTTGTATTTTTACTACATTACCTTATATTGCATCATTATAACATTCTTGATTATTTATACATTTACAATGGACCATTTTATCAGTTTTGGTTATTTTACTCTCTTATATCATATATATATATATATTATTTTTGGTCTCAATGTATTTATCATATACCGTTGTGCTAATATGATTATGAGAGTATGGTCTCCCCATCACACCATCATTAGAACCTTAATGCTGGTTTCAATCCTAGGGAATTTTTGGAGGCATGCATGAGGTCGTATAACTAGCCAACATGGGGCCCCATTTCAGTGGATCATGGGTTGGGATTATACAAATTGTTATCAAATTGGGTCATTATTTTTTATCAAACTATTTTGGGCTAGTATTTTGGAGACTGGGAATGTGTTATTTATATTTAAATAATAATGTGTATATTAGATTAGCCATCACATGGGGAAAATTCCAAGAGGTTGGTTATGAGACTAATTTTCACGTTGTTCGTTATTATAGTTGATAGTGATTTCACCATGGTTGATTTTTATACTATCAACATCCAATTTATTTGATTGATTATTTAATTTTACCCTGGTACAGTTATGTAAATGATGTGCTGATAAATCCATCAGTATAAGTATATAAGGATTCGCATGACATGCATTTTTTATTCCATGTAGAATTTATTTTTTAACTTCCTAGTAACAACATGGATTAAAATTATGTGTTTTAGTAGTATTCATATATTTATACAATTTTCAGGTGATTATTTAGCATTATTTTCATATGTTCTATTTTTCTGTGGTTTCATGCTTATGTAGTGTCTAACCATGATTATTTCCTTGTTTTCTATTATTTGTCGAACGTATGTCAAGCCAAATTATGATTTTGATATATTTTTGGTTAAATAAAATTTCATCATCAATGTAAATCATGTTTTACTTCAAATCATAATGTTATTATTCAATTTAATAAACATATTTGAAATGTTTGAGCCATGGAATATTTCTCTCAAGGGATGAAAACATTGTGTATGTTATTAAATAAAGGACCATTTGAAATTTTCAAGTTGTGTGGGGTAATATAAATTTGGAAGGATAAACCATATTATCAAACCATTACATAAAAATTTATTAAATTTATAAATCAATTCCAAAAATGGATGCAGTTATTTGAATTATGCTTTTAATCTATAATGGAATATACCGTTATAACATGGAAATTATAATTCATCTATCAGAACAATGGTTCATATATGTGTATGATAAAATTTAATTACATTTATAAATGCTTTCTTATGTAATGGACTTGTAACACTATCCATTGGGTGTGATGACTAGTATGAATAAAGGAATAAATTCGCAATTAGACCCTAGTTGGTTAGTTGGGACAAATTTCTTTTGAGATAGACTTGACTCGACCCAAGTAGGTGAGTCATGGGGCAAACTCATCTAAGATAAACACACTAAGGGTTTAATTAAATATTTTAATAATTGATGGCACCCTAATAGGTCACCTTTATTTTTATATGCCTTATCACTTACCCCCATGATGGTATGTTTATACCATGTATGTATGGTTCTTTCAAGTATCAGCTTCCACTTATACAGTGTAACATATAATTTTATGGAACAATATTATTGAACTAGTTTTTAAAAAAAAATGAAATACCATTCAGTTGTTTTGAGCTTTATTATTATGAGTCTTATATTAATTAAAATTTTTAGTCACAACCTAAATGGTTTTTTCCTCAATATATTAAAATTGACATTTTCCTTAAATAATAAAAAATTTTGAGATCTACTGTAGTGACAAAATAGAGAAATGTATTATATGGGATAAATTTCCTAAAATGTTAAAGGATATTAGATAAATAATTAATGCTTGAAAGGGTCATTAATATACGTAGGTATATTTATTTTCGGCGTTAGATGAATAAAATACCAATATCCTTTTCTTTATGACTCATACATTATGTTTTGAAATGTTAATTAGTTAAATGTTTTTATAAAACCATAATTTGTGGTTCATAGATCAACCCTTATATAGGGGTTAATTCTTATGTTACTTTTCTAATTTCATTGGAATGTGAATTTGTGTGTTTTTTGTAGACTTATTCATTTATCTCTTCAACATAATTGAATGGTCGTAGATCCTAATGAACGTTTTATTGTGACCTAGAAATAAGGTGAACGCTTTATAGTTTTGTAGGGGAGAGCATTATCAATGTGGCTCCCTCGAAACATTAAAACCTTCATAAATGGTTGTGAACAATTTCAGAAGTTAGGTTCTATTATGGTTTTATTTATTCTGAGTGGGAAAATTAGTTTTAAAACCAAATCCATGCTGGTGGGTGGATGTGTGATTAGTTGACCCTTATTAAGGGAATTAACATCATGTAATGCTTATTTTCAATTGGTTAGACATAACTATGGTATGGTCAGCTGCATATTAGATCATTTAATTAATTTCCCTTTTAGAGATGTATGTTTACATAGGGCCAACAAAATTATTTTAGGATGAATGAGATTGTAGTGTCATTATGAAATATCTTGGTAGTATGTAATGATAAACATTGTACCCATAAATATGATAAAAGTAGTTAAATAAACCATTTGAGTTCAGTGTAAATAATTTATTCCTTTAGCTATAATGAATCGATCACATGCCATCTCTAGTGTAGAATTTCTTGAGTAATAATGTAAATCTGACACAACCCATTGGTTAGTATGTTGTTGTAAAATGATTGAGTGTATTAATTCACTAATCAATAAGGTTTTGGATTTTAATCCTGATGCTATTAAACTATGTGAAAAATTTCCAGAGGAGAATCAAAAACATGACTAATGTAAACCTATCCTAGGGTACTTGTTAGTGGCTAGTTTTCCACTTTTCTCATTTTAATACATGGTAACCTCATGTTAGCCACATCTAGGATCTATAGTTGGTGGTCAATGGAGTGTGCACTATTGGATGAGTTCACTTTCATATCGAATGAAGAATATGACACTCCTAAGGTGGGGAAATTATTTCAGAATTGGTTTTATCATATTATTATATTTAGAGGGAACATAATACGATAGAACAAGTTGGAAATAGTTATCCCTACTTTTGAATTCTGATGGGTTATGTGTCTTTCAAAATCATTTGGTGCATGAATGATAACGTGAAAATGATATGGTTTTATTTGTAGACAATCACTGAAAATTCATTTTTTGGGTTTATCCACACTCTATATAATTGATTGATCATGGGATGCATCAGGTGGAAATGTAATTTCTGTCAGTCAGAGATGACGTGTCCCCAAGATCAGATTATCTCTTTTTAAAAGGAATAATATAGAGATGGTTTAACTATTCATTGTGTGTGTAGTAGGATAATTGTTGGTTTAAAACTATGATGGTAAATTAATTAGGGATATAGTTTCAGTGTATCATTTATTCATTACAATCTTTGATATCCTCTTTGTGTGCTCTTTTCTCAATGACTATTGTGCCCCTTATATCGACATCGTCTACGATGCACTACTAGATCATCATTTAAATGTCGAGATATATTAATATTAGATTATATTTTTGAAGAATAAACTTTTTGGAAGTTTGTCACAAACATCATGTTTACTTATAGAGTCATGGTTATTCCTGAGTGATACATGGGCTCCTTAGTAATAATCCCTTCTGTCGAATCATGTACACCGATAAACTATTTTACATGACTGATTTTTGGATCAGTATGTGTTCTTGATATCTAGTTGTCTTTGATTTATAACAATGTATCAATTTTACAGGAAAAAGTATGGAATTACATGGATGACATCTCAAAACTCTAATTGAAAAATTTGAGGTTACCATGGACAAGCAGTTCAGCTCAGTTGATTTAACAAGAGGGTTCGAATCCAAGGGTGTCTGATCAAGTATACACCCCCATTCATTCTATGAAATGAAAACTGAAATAGATTTTGGGGGAGAAGATATAATAAAATGATAGTTATGATATTTCGTGTGTGTGCAAAATTAAAGCTTGATTTACCTGGATACTAGACAATTGTTTTGAGTTTTTATTCATCAAATTCTTAATCTGAGTAATTTGAGGATAGTTTTTCGGTAGTGGAATTCCTTATTATCCATTTTGTTTAATGAAATCGGTGAGTGAGTAATTAAATGTGTTGTTTTGCTGGGACGAGAAATATTTATTTAAATGTAACCTGAGGGTTTTCTAGAAAATAATGAAGGACCAGGATATGTTTAGATGATAAAAAATAAACTTTTTAACTATTTGAAAATCATGCTAAGAACATTTTTAGAATTCAATGGTCATGATGAGTTTGAAAATCCTAATAGTGCAAATACCAAAGATCAAAATTTTATATTCACGATATAAATTATTATGGATATAACCATTGTCTATTTGATGAAATATACAATTAAATGATCATGTATCTGGTTAAACGTGCTCGAGTAATATATATCTCAATGTTTCTGTTTTGAATTATGAGCGTTGAATTGGCTTTTAATGGCTTTTGTAATGTTGGTTAAAAATGAAATTTTGAGGTGTGTTCGGTGTTTTGAAATAAAACATGATTATTTATATGAACATCATAACCCTTTTAGGTCATGTTTTTTTAATTTTCCCCAAGTACTATTGGGGAAGAAATGATATAAGGTGGGGAGACTTTGAGTTCTCATGTTTTGAAATGGATGATTCTTCCCTGTGAAATTAAAAATATTTAATTATTGTATAAGTCATTTTAAATTTTGGGAATTATAGTATCATTATGAAGGGTATGAACAACTAAAAATGATGATTTTGAATATGGGATATGTTTTTATAGAATTCTCATGGGTTCAGGAGAAGACTAGAGGATGAACTAGCTTGAAAGGTTCCTAGAAATAGTTGTTGCATGACAATCTCATCATGAATCCCATTTACAATGTGAATGAGATTCATGAGTTACTGTTAGGGGATTCAGGATATAAATCCTAGGTTATTTCTTCAAGAAATTCATGAAATGTATCTTGTTAATTTCTTCAATTTGGTTTATATCATGAGTCTCATTCATAATGTGAATGAGTCTCATATGTGTCACCATTGGATTAAATAGGTGAAATCCATGGGGAATTACACTGAGGAATTCACAACATATATCTAGTTCATCTAAAGAATTTGGTTCAAATCATTAATCTAGTTGATGTTTTTAATATTGAGGTAAGGATTAAAAAATGATGTCACAGAATCAACCCCCTTAGTTTCTTCACACACAAGAGGGATCCTAGATCTACTAGTGTCTCCTCCACTTATTTAATGTTTCTGTTAATATTGTCTATCTGACCACTAAATTGAGTGTGGTTAGATGCATTGGACGTGTATCAATTATTATACATCTCCATGTTCATTCTTTATTTGTTTCTCCTACCATATGGAAAATTTAATCCATACGGCCTCTTTTCCCATTTTTAACAGAGTTTTTCAACTCTTCTATTTTATCTTGATTCGGCTCAATTTAAAGGTTCATAATGGATGAATGGGACCCCCTTTATATAATTTATTATTTCTTATTATTTTCATGAAATTATAGAATGATTATAATTTTTTGGTTAATATGTATTCCATATTATCCACGTGTTTCTCCCAGAATGCATAATACTAAAAATTGACACTCATAAGATACTATTTATAGCATTTATAAACCCTTGACATTGTTAAAAGAAGATACCAAATTTTTGACGACACCTTCAGTGTGTTTAGCATTTTACATTGATGAATAATGTTCATATTTAGAAAAAACACCAATGATTAATTTTGTAAAAACATTTAAATTAATAATCAATAAATATTGATTGACCAATTCATTGAATTTATAATGGGAATGTGTCTTTAATAGTAGCACGTTGAATTATGATGTATACATTATAATAAAAAGGGGTAGTAATGACACATTTAATCCAAAAAATTAATTTCCTATTAAGACATGGTTTCTTGTGTATTCCAAAAATCATACGAGGTGTGTTGGAATAATTATTAAGACATAATGACTAGAAGAACATGATAAAAAGGATGTGTTATCGACATCCACAAAAAGATCATTTTTAATTAAAATAAATTGATTTTTTATTGAAGTAGAAAGTTATATAATAAAACTCATTATGGAATGTCAATGTTCATGGTCTTCTTCATTACCTGTGAAGTACTTTGTAATATGAAACTTCTAGGTGCGTGAACATCAGTGATATTAATGAATGAGTCGAATCATGTAAGGTCGATTAAAATAAATGTGAATGGTATGAAAATCTCACTTTCCCCACAATAGAATTGATGAATGAACTAATAATAAGTAATAATTTGAATAATAAATGGTCATGGAATCCTTTATTTCTTTATATAATTAGGCATAAAGTTCCTCTAGCATGGATTACCATAAGATATTGTGATACTCAAGCATGTCGTCTCTTTTAAATTGTGATTATTTGGAATGGAAGCCCTTATGAATTCTGATACATGAGCATTGTATCCATTTTTATATGTTGATTATCTATCATGGAATCCCATATATTTTATATACATGATGACACATCATCAAAGATATTATGGAATAATCCAAAGTATGTATTATCATATGTGTGTCCTATGAGGAACCCAAATATGAGTTTGTTATATTAATTTATATACCTTTTTATTCGTTATACCTATAAAATGAAATATTTTACATTGATAGAATGGAAAAAATTTGAAAGCATTTGTAGTGGAATACACGATATATCTCACACAATGATCAAGATTCTAATCCTTTGGGGTAGCCAAACAAATCTCATGGACATAGGTTTAAGTTTATTGTTTTCTCATGTGTTTCTCATATGGTCTGTGTAGTTTATGAGAAAAGTACTCATCAAAAATGTAGGAGGAGGATGCATATATCAATTTAGTATTCTGTTTTTTTAAATTATTCAAAAAATATAATTTCTTTTATTGTGTTCTATGTGTTTATTTCCACTTATTATGTAGTATCATCAAGAAATGTAAGATTTGTTTGACATTTGGAATTTACCATTTTATCAGTTGTTATAATTTTTCAATGTTCTATCATATATATATAAATGTGTGTGTGTGTGTGTCTGTCTATGTGTATTCATTAATTATGCATTTATATTATACAAATGTGGTACTTAGGTCATGAGGTTATATTCCCCCCATCATTCCATTATTTGGCCCTTTTTTGAATTCATAATTATCTTCCATATGGGGAAAGCATCTTGAGGCCATGTGACTAATTCTCTCTCCCATATATAATATTTTACTTGTCTTCCAATAAATAATGAAGTTTAGTTTTTAATAGAACTCAAACCTGGTGCTAATACTATTTCAAAGTCTCTGTATAGAATGGACTTGATTGATTTTTATGAATAAAAGGAGAAACTATTGTAATATAATGACAAGGGAATCATTTAGCCTAGTTTTTCATCTAGGGGTGGACCTATTCTCATTGTTAATAAGAAATATAGATAAATGTTACTCTGCATTGATTATATAGAAAATAAAAAATAACTATAAATAAAAATAATTTTAATCCCCATATTAATTATTTTTTCAATCAAATGTGTGGAGCTTAATACTATTCCAAGATTTAACTTCATTCTATACTCCATCAATTGATGGTAAATAATGAAGATATATCATTGACATCATTTCATACTTTATATGGAAACTATGAATTTTTAATGATTCCATTTGTTCTAAAAAATTCCCCCACTATCAACATGGATTTAATGAATAGATTAATCAGATATTAACATGATCAGATTGTAGTGGTCTCTATAGATAATATTATTATATATTAAACTATTATTGAAGAGAATGAAAATAATTTGAGAATTTTTTGGAAGGCCATGAGGAAAGAGTATATTTATGAAAAATTTACCAATTGTTAATTTTGGCTCCAAAAGTCTAATTATTTAATCATATAATCTCAAGTGAGGGTGTAAAACCATAATTTTTCGAATGTGGAACATTGGTTTTGATAATGTATGTGACATAGAACAATGAGCTTAAAACCCCCATGAAATAAATTCACATAAATTTAATTAATTTATATATATATATATAAAACATCCCTAAGACAAAAAGAAATTTACATAAGAAGACCATTATAACATTCCCATTAGATCAGGGGGTATAAATAATACTTAATAAAATATGAATATTACGGTGGGTCTCCTCTTATAGTGTCAGTTATATGGGGCCTTAATGACCTTTTATTTGAAAATATATATGACTCATGGCACTATAGTAATTTAAGGATTCCCCTAAACCATTTAAATGGGATTATAAAAAATAATAAAAATATATATGGACTTTAGGCTTTTAACTGAAATATAAATGTTTTCTAAAATTCTCTATTGGTCAAAAATCCATATTTTTCATAGTTTACAAACATTATTTAAAATTAATTGTTACTAATTTTAGAAAAATTTATTTGAAAAGATAAACATAATTTTATAAATTATAATATCAAAAATATCTTAGGGGGATTTGTTTTGGGATTAGTATGAAAAGTATCATCGTTTGAAGAATAGTGATAATATTGAATTCTAATGGAAAATGAATTTTAATTTAAATAAATTGTTATGGTAAATTATATTTATTATTGGTTTTAATAAAAAACTAGACCAATTTTATAACATTTAATAAAATTAATATCATGGGAATAATTTTTTCATTAAATTTTCACATATAGATATTGTAATCTTTTGAATTTTTTCTCTTTGAAAACCAACATTTTAATCACGTTTTCAAATTTATTTTTCAATTAAATGTTTCCAAATAATTTGAAGTAATTATCAAAAATGGATTCGTTTTTTTTATTTTTAATAATTTTTTATCTAACTACTTCAACTTATTTATTGACCAAATTGAATAGTGAAAACCGTAAAAAACATTACCAAGATTTAGGTAGAAATTGATTTATAGAGAACTAAGAAGAAATGTGTTAAAATGAACTAAAAACATTTCTAAAATATATTTGATGACTTTTTTTACCATATTATATTTATTTCACAATTATAATCCATTTTTGATAGTTGTGGCATTTGTAAAAATTTCCTACAGATATTTCCATTGAAAAACACGTTTTCCAGTCACCTCACATATAAAAGGACACCAAATCTCCTATATTATTCACAAATTAAAGTCCTTTTGGAAAATACATATCCAAATAAATTAAAAAATTCTCTACTACCATCCTATAAACCTAGGTTTGGGTTGAAATACTCCATTGAATGTCATTGGTGAAAACATAATGAGGTTACTCAAAAAAGAGGTGTTGTTCTTAAACAAGCCTTTTTCTATCCTCCTAAACCTCCATCTTTTATTAATATTATTGGATGATATAATAAAATTATAAAACTTTATATACTAATATTTTTTAATTTTATTTTCGTTTTCTACAATGATATCCACTTCCATAAAATTAGTTATGAAATTGTCATTTGTGTGTACAGTAGACTACCACCTTGTGAACCGATGCCATTCATTTTTCCATCACCACCTATAATTGATTGGTATGATGATCGATATAAATTATATATATTATATTTATAAGACAATTATACATATTTATTAATTATATAAAATATTACTTTTTTACACTCCATTCTGTAGGGTATATTATAATGTTTCTCTTACATACAGTGGACTACATCCTTAAATCGAAATGTCATTCAATTTTCATTTCACTATCTTCTTACTTGGAAGGTAATAAAAATAATGTTAATTAATATATGTGATATAAATTACATAATAATTATATTTATGAAAAATTTATCATTCTAAAAATATGACATAAAATTTTCATTGTTACTTATTCATTCACGTAAAGATGATATCATTGTTCATGTACATATAGACTACAAAATTCATGATGATATGTGACTCTTTTTTCATCACCACGGAAAATGGATGATATAGATATATAAAAATGTTAAGGAAAAATTGTGATATTGTTATAACTATTGAAGGATATAACATTAATTACATCATTTTCATATTTATCACTAAAATATTGAAATTTTACTCATATGTATGTACGATCAACCATCTCTATTATTATAACATACTTCATTTAACAAATCTGTATTTCCTAATTTCTCATAAAAGTATAATAGAACTATATATATTATAATTATTTCCTTACAATTTTTATTGATAATATTATTGTAGAAAATATGAAAAATAACCAGAACATTCTTGAAAAAGAACCAATGAGAAAACAAGGACCTTAAAACATTAAACAAGTAAAAAATAAAATATTATTAATGAGCGGGTTATAATATATTTTAATGGGATCATAATTGATATTATAAATATTAATTTTCTTCTATAATTCGTAAATAATATGCTTGGAACAACTATAAATGATTCATAATCAAATTTAAACGAAAAGAAGCCTGATGTTAGGGACATCATCTAAATTTCTGTTTATTAAGGCATATTGTAATGTTATGCACCTTATTTATTTTTTATTGTGTATATAATTCTATTTTGAAATTTAATACCATGAATAATTCATTATTTGTGGTATTTTTAGTTTTAATTTAATGTATTTCATCCTACGAGTTTTTATTTAAAAGGTACAAAGTAGAAAATAATTTCTCTAATCAATTTATTTTCATTAGGTTATATTAATTCTTCATCATCTATGATTTTATAATGTTATGTGTTTAATGAATTTAAATTATATTATGTTCCATTTAAACATTTTTTTGAGTATTTATATTTAATTCAAATAATGGATTCCTTAAATAACTCTTACATCAACATTATGATCATAGTAAGGGTTTATTTTACAATCTCATTCTCATCAGGATTATTTATTCTTAGAATTTAGTTGAAGAAAATTCTATGATTATTGTCTAATAAACCCATATAATTCGTTCTCCACATGATATTCATGATATTTACATGTAGTTGTACCATTTATTCCACTTCTTTGTACGTAGATTAAGGGATTAATGTACATTAATAAAATAGAAATTGTTTTCTTTCATCGGTTAGAAATCTATTTTTCGCCAAAACTAGGTTTTCCAATAATGTTGGGAAACCATTTTTTTCCATTTAAAAAATATTTTATAAATAAATTTTTATAAATTTTTTCTTTTTAAAAATATTTTTAAGGTAATCAACATGTTTCTTTGAAAAAAATTCATATTTGGATTTTATAAAAAAAAAGTGAAAGTAATATTTGTTTTAATGTGTTTGGAATGACCAAAATTTACTACCTCCATGACCAACCATATATTTTTATTATTCATTTAAAATATTCAAATTTTAATTTCAAATAAAAGTATTTTATATTTTTTAGAAAAACATTTATTCTTAAAAAAATGATTTTCAAAATTAATAGTATATTTTTTCATGATTTTTATTAATGATCTATTTGGGTTTTTTATTTTATCAATTGAAAGAAACCTTTACTTTTACTCTATTGTGTATATATTATTTATATCATAATTACATTTCTTCTATATGGTTTATTATAATATTTACAAAGGAATTTATTAACAGTCACTTCCATTATTAATTCTTACAGTCATTACCTTTCCATTGAATTATTCACAATGAAGTGGACAATAAATATCACCTAAAGATCGATATTATTTATCAGGAATATGATAATTATTATTGTTTATATATTTTATACATAATGTGTTCTAAATTTAATATCAATTTTTATCTAGGAAAATATTGATTAATCTATATTCATTACCGAATGAGATATTTTAGTACAATTCACATAATACCTATATGAAATCAATTATTAGATATAAGATGAATGCCATAATCATGCATACGTGGTTGGGGGCTTGTTATAAATATCCCCATGATGCTTCAATATGTCTGATGAGATGGATCAATTGGTTTTACTTACTTAAATGGGTTTATAGTCCTTAGTTTTAAGCTTTCTTAAGGATAGATCATGAGGGTAGAAGAATAATTATACAAAATATAGTGATATTTAATAATTAAGAAGATCTTTTATTAATAATTTAGTTATTATTGTTATGCATGAGATTTTTGAAATGATATTATCTATGGATGCATTTTATTTTATTTTATTTTATTAAATTACAAGGATATTTAGTTATTTACATTTCCATATTGATTGTGCAAGATCATGTTATGATATTCAAGTTACTGATTAAAGAGATTTTTTTTCAATTATTTACCTTTCGATATTTAATATCTGTTATCTAATAATGATAATCATGTTGTTTAAATGGAATGTGTGTTAAGTTATTTACTATTCTATCTATATTATTCATATTGAATCACAAAATATCTTGATGTCATCTGACCATACTTAGCATTTGAGTGCGCCCTTATTTTATTTCATTTCCCTATAATCCAATAAGTGTACTATGAATAATTTGATATTATATTCAAGAAGTAATAATGATATTCTCTAAATAATTTTTCGTTTTTTGTTTTTAACTGTAATCCAATAATCAATAAAATATCCAGTTAACTGATTATATTAAACTATTAGGTTCTTCGGGGTGAGATGCCTTATATATTATGCCAATGAAATAAAGAAAATTAAGGTTATATGAAACTGGGTTTAGGTTCGTTAGAGTATTTGCGATATGAATTTTAGTAGAAACATTTGAAACATGATTAATTAAAAAATTAGTTAGGTAACATGACACTATGACAAAATTTGAAGATATGTTTTGAAGAACATCATAAGGTTTAGATAATGTAGATATTTTGTGGCTTTTCCTTATTATGAATCTCTATTTGGATTCTACAAGTCAACGTGGTTCTGGAATAGATGTACCTTTGTGTAATAACTATTAAATGGGTGAATTAAGATTGAATATATCATCTCCTGGTGCAGGAAAATAGTCCTTACTATAATTCTATTTTTACACTCTCATTGAATATTCTTAGAATAATTAATGTTTTTTTACAAACCATTATGTAAGATTTGAATATATTATGATAGTAAATAAACTATGTTAACACTAAGTTATCATATATTAAAAAAGAATAGGTTTAATGATTTAAACATACTATAAATATTTATATGTGTTTTCCACTATGATAACTCTTGCTCAAATAGTTATTTTTTATATTTTCAAATGGGTGAATCATAAATGAATAAAGTTAAAATTCAATATAAATGACAAGCTTGTTACTACAAAAAATAAAAAGGTATGACGAATAGAGTGAATGGTACTATGAACAAGCCGAACTGGTTTTCCACAAATTTTATTAGCAGCATAAGCCTTATCCAACTCCCATACCCAATTAATAATTGAATGATGGAGTTAGATAAGAGATCAAGGGATGGAGACCATAGAGGAATGAATGCATGATTTCCAAAGAAAAATAAATATTTGTACGGATAAACCTACTAAATTTATACAATGTAACATGATAATTCATTAGTTGTGGGAATGGAGGGAATAACTCAAACAATTTCAAGGGAAAATGGAAGAGTATAAAGGAATGAAATAAATCTCATCCTAGTGTTCCATTTATAATTCAATGTTATAAATGTGAAGAGAATTGGAATTATCTTATTGAATACCCTCTTCTAAAAAATAAAACCTAAACAGTGGAAGAACGTATGTGGACATAAAATAGATGAATTATTTATTTATAAGGGTTCAAAAAATAAATTTTAGATGTATTTTTTACCAATATTATTTTGGTGATAGAAATTTTGAAACATCTAAGGATTTTATAAAACAATACAACCATTGTTGTCTTTATTAACATAATAGTAATGGATAATATCATGTGTTTAAAAGGTTAATGTTATTAATAATTTAAAATTCATAAAATCTAATATTTTTATGTATTATTTAATCAGAGATTACCATGATTAGTAATATTTTAGGATAAATTTAATAAAACACAACCTATTGGATTGTGTAGGTTCTTTAAAAAAGTTATTTAAGGGATAATGTTACTAATGTTATATAGAAATGAGATTAAAGGTATTGATAACCATTAGTTTTATATAATCATTAATTAGATGATAATAATTGTAATATATTACTATTAGATATTGTGAAAATATGGTTATTTAGAAAGAATGTAAAATTTTTATTTAAGAGTAAATTTTATATCAAGGTTATCAATAATATTTGACTGGAAAATTATTGAAATTATATTAATAAAATTTATAAAAAGGACAACCCACATTCTGGGTGGTAACATGTAACATACAAAAAATTCCATGGGTATTGAACCCATGACCGGTGGAGGATAATGGTTTATCACCCCCCACTTCCCTCTCAGATTTCCTAGTCAATATAACATTGTTTTTTGATAAACAATTTGATATAAAAATATTAATGATGAACCTGTGTTCTGACATTTTAGGTTTTGAGATTAATTTATTAGATTGGATAATGTTTGATAAAAAAATTGTTTTTAAAAAATTATAAGTGATATATATAAATACATTTCACTTTAACTTGAATATTAAGATCATTTAAAATTTAATATTAGTTCCTCAAGATGGAGAAATTCATTTTTCAGTATTCATTTCATGACGTGAGGGATGAATTGGAAAATTAACTTATGGATTAAATTGTTCTTTATAAATAGAAACTTATCACGTATATATGAATCCTTATATTCATAGAGAGAAATATAATTCTTAAATTTTGATGTAGATCTTAAAACAAAAAATGTATCCAATTACATTAATATCTAATGTAGTAGATGGTCTTTTAAATCATCACATATATTTGGTTTTGAGGCCCTAAAATTTCCATTGATCGTTCACGTTCTTATGATCAATGACATATATACCTCATGATAATTAGTTATGATTTAATCCCATGTGAATATCATCATTTCCCACAAATTATATCTTATATGGAATCCAAGTTATATTTCATGTCATATGACCATTTTATTTCACTTTATATATTTTTAAAAGGATTATTTATTATCCCTTTACGATGTGGGCTTTTCAACAACAATATTTATAAATGTCAAACCATTTATTACTATGATCGAGTCTAAACATAGATAATGAAATTTATTTAAGGTGGGTAGAATTGAACACCACTATATTTTAAAATAAGAACATTTCTTTTATCATATGTGACATGGGTCTCTGATGTTAAAATACCCATGAAATATATTTCTTTAAATTTAATCTCTTTGATAGCTTGCAGAACACACAACCCCACATCTAAATGAACCATGAAGTTGTATTTCCATATAAAATATCTATTAAATTTGATGGTTTGAATAGTACTTAAAAAATAAAAAATATGGTTATATAATTATTTTAAATTAAATAATAAATATGTCAATGGAAAATAATGTTTTCATGAAAACTGTATTTTTCTAAATAAAACAGATTAGTTGTGATTTTTTGACATAATTTAATATTAATTATTAAGAAATATATTAAAAATATTTTGAAAATATTAATTAATTTTTGAAATTAGTATATAAAAATTATTTTTTGGATAAGTTTTGAAATTTTTCTGAAATGATTCATTTTTTTATGAATAGTGAAAAATAAAAAAAATTAATGGAAGAATTCATTTTTGTTTTAGTAATTTATAAGGGTAAAATATATTTTCATTTTGTTTTAATGTAATATTATCTCAAAAATATATATTATTAATATTTATTACATTTTAATAATTTTCTTAATGAATCTATGTTTAATAACATTTTTACCTATTTAATATTTTCACTTCAATAAACCGTTTTCTAATCATGTCCATGAGATTTCCTTTAATTAAATTTTTATCCATATATAAATTTCATTTTCAAAATAAAAGTTTCCTTATTTTTAATATTTATAATTTATATTATATAATAATGAAAAATCAAATTTTGTCAAAAATTAATATTTAATATAGTAATAATAAATGACCACATTTATGGTAAAAATAAATGTATCTGGGGATCAAATTTAGAAATTGATTGTAAAAATGACTGAAAACATATTCAAAATATATTTTATAGACATATTTATACCCTATAATTTATAAAATCTAAAAATAATCTATTTTTTTAAAAAAAATTGTTATTTAAAAAAATGTGGGTACATGTTTTTGTTTTCAAGGATTACAAATGTGTCACTCACCTCAGTTATAAAATTTCACTACTCTACTCTCTTATTCAAATCCTAAACAATTTCTTATGAAAATACATAGAAAAATGAAATAAAAAATTACCTATAATGATTTTATAATACATATTTCTTCATTAATACAACCCTGTAAGGATTTGTTGAAAACCTAATATGGTTACCTAATGAAGTGGTAACGTTCTTTAATGAGTGTTTTTATATAATTTCTTCCTGAAGATCCTTAAATTCCTATTAAACCATTATGATATGATATCTATGGTATCATACAAGTACTAATATATTTTTTATTTTATACTAATTACCTACCACCATCCTCACTTCCATTAAATGGGGTACACAATCGTCATTTGTGGTTATGGAGAACTAAAGCCTCACAAATCAATATCATTCATTTTTTCATTACCACATCTCACAGTTGGGTTTGATAATGAATAAAATATGTTTAAATGATATATATAATAATATTATAAATATAATGTTGATATATCATATTAAGTTTTTACATTCCATTCGTTAGGGGATACAATAATGTTGGTCATGTGTATGGTGAATAATGCCTCATGAAGCGATGTGATTCATTTTTGTTCAATAACTCTATTTCATATAAGTTAATAAGGATAAGTATAATTAGTATACGTGATATAAATTATCTAATTAAGGTATTAATGATATATTTTCATTCCTAAAATTTATTATATCATTTTTTTCAAACTGTTTCACATAACTAATGTTTATAACATCATTTGTGTACGTGTGGACTACCACCTTCATGAAACAATGTAACTCTATATTAATTAACACACCAAACATATGATATATAAATATATCTATGTCTGAGTGTGTGTAATGAAATAATATTATATTTTTATCATTATTTAAATATATAATATTACATGCATCCTTTAATTAATGTTCATTGAAAAGAAGTAAATGTTACCCTACATGCATACCACCAACCACCTCTGTTATCATAACATATTTCATTTATAAAAACAATATTTAAAGATTGGTTTTAAAAGTAAACTTGATGCAGAAATATGATAATTATTTCCAGATTATTATCTTGGAGATGATTAAAAAAATAATATAAATAAGAAATAATCCATTAATGAATAAGCACAAATGATAAAATAAAACAACTAACACAAAAAATGATCTAAATATTGAAATATTATTAACAAAAATGTAATAATAAGTTATAAAAGGATACAAAATGATATTATAAATATTAATATGGTTCAATAATATATTAATAACATGTTCAAAACCACTATATATGAGGTTGGACCATTTTTAAGTAAAATGAAGCACGAGGTAGGATACTTTAGGTCAATTTAAATTTATTATGGAATATAGTAGTGTTTTGCATATAATTTATTATATATGGAATAAATAATTCCCTTTTATGTGTGATATGATAAATAATTAAATCAATATTTTATTTTAAAATTCAATATGAATTTTTTCATCCCAGGGTATTTGATTATATAGTTTCTAATTGATAAATAATTTCATAACTAGAATAATTTTAATAGGGTCATATTACTTATTTTTCATCTTTGATATTCAATGATTATGTGTGTAATAAAATTAAATGATAATAGTTTTTATTTCCACACGTATTATATGGATTTACATTTATTAAACAAAATGTATTGATTTAGTAATTCTCACATCAATGTTATGATCATTGTAAGGGTTAATTTCACAATATTTCTCTAATCCTGATTTTTTATTTATTGATTTAAAATATTTGATCATAATATAATAAAACCTTTTAATTTTTCCCACTTATTTACACATGATATTTTCAAGTAATAGTAAAAAATATTCCACTCTATAGTATATAAATTAATAGATAATAAGATTTCCTAAAAATATGACATTATTTCTCTCTTCAGTAGGAAATCTATTTTCTACCAAAACCATGTTTTGAAAGATAAACTACAATTTAATAATGATTTATTGAATAAATTTTTACCCCTTATTAGTTTTAATAAAATATTTTGAAATTTATATTTGTTTAGTTTTAAAAATGAAGCATGTTTTTAAAAAAAAGAGTATGTAATTTTATATTAAACATATTCAGTATGAACAGATTTTCCAGTTTCCAGAACCACTCAAACGTTTTAAAGCATCCTATATAAATTTTAAATATTATGTTAAAATGAAATTATTAATTTTTTTGAAATTCTTGTCATAAAAAAAGTGATTTTAAAAAAGAAAAGGAAATTTTCCTCATGAATGTTATTAAATATATTTTTAGGGGTTTTCTATTCATCAATGACAATAACTATTTATTAGTAATCGAATGGGTATCTTTATAATGACACTATATTTATTCTTCATCTGGATGGTTTATGATCATTTTGACCAAGTCTTGTATTTACATTCACATCCTTGATTCCTTTTTGTAGACATTATCTTTATATTGAATTATTAACTTTTCTATGGAAATTAGTAATCCCAACGTATCTATATTATATATCATGGATATGGTTATTTCAGGAACCACATATAATTTTTATATATGATGTTTTATATTGGATATTATTTATTTGTCTGGGGAAATATTGACAGATAACTATTCAATTCTAAATTAGGATATTTTTATATAAGGCATATTATTCATAAATTAAATTGATTATTTAATAGATGATGAATGAATTTGAAATGAATATATATGTGGGGGATATATATTGATATCTATATGATTCATTGATTGGTCTTGTGTGTTGAATAAATTTTCTATCTTAAGATAAAAGGGTTTTGTCCCTTCACTTTTTACCTATCCGGAGGATAGATCATGATGGTAGAGGTACATGATGCCTGATGTCCCGATGTCCAATAATTTTTAATATCCTTCCTTAACTAATAAATTGTTATTACTATCAATAATATTTTCTCAATAACATTGTCTCTGAATAAATTTGGTTCTCAATTTATTAATTTGAATGAATTTTTTCATGTTATTTACCTTGACATAGTGATTATGCATTATTCTATTATGATAGATAATTTACTGATTAAATTGAATGTGTATTAATTTTTTTCCTTTCCATATTTATTATGTATATTCCTCTCTTGATGGTGATATTGTTTAAATTTCATGTGTATTCTGTTACTTAATGTTCTATATTGATTTCTGTTATTGATTCATGTATGATTCCTATTTACATAACCGCCACTGAACATTTAAGATCACCATAATTTTTACATTAGTAGGAATCTGTGGAGTTTAATATGAATGATATGAACGGATATTCTATATAGAATAATGATAATCTCAAAAAAAATATTTTGTATTTTTTTCAAATATAAAGAAAGACCCAATTATATATATATATATATATATATATTACCAATACTTCAAAAATAATCAATCCTTCGGGATATGATTCCTTGTATCCTAACCCATTAAATATAATAGACCTCTCAACTCTAGGCTACTAGTGTTGGGGTACTTACTATTGGAATGAGAGTAATTTTAGTAGAATACTTAGGAACTATATTAAGGGAATCATGTATTACTGTACATAATGCTTTGACTAACATTGAGGATATGTTTAGAATAACAAACTACCATTTTTAAAAGGATGATATTATGTTTATTTTCATATAAATTTATACCTATCTATATAATAAAATTTTACGTGGTTTTGGAACAGATCTACAAAGGTGTATTAAGTCTAAAATATGAACATTTAGAAAGATCTGATCATCAATTTCTATATGAAATTGGTACCTACTACACAAGAGGAATGAAAATCCTGTGGTATTTGATTTAGATAATTACTTTTTTCCATAAAAACTATTATAATGGGTTTTAATATATGATGAATTTGAATGACCTAGGTAAATCCTAAGTTTTCAATGATTACAAAATAAGGGGATTCAAGATTTTTACATCATATACATTATTATTTTGTTTTTACCCTATGACTATTGATACTCCCATGATAATTTTTTTTTGTTTTATTAAATGGATATAACAATAAATAATAATTATAAAATTGAAAATTAACGATAATTTGGTGACTATGAGATACCAAATAGAATGATTACTTGACTGAATGACACTGTGAATATGGGAATTCCTTTTTCCCAAAATATAATTAACAAGATAAACCATAAACAACTACCATAATCATCAAAGAAAATAAGGATGTATTTTGTAAATATAATAACTAATGAAGCTCAATGGGGAATGATGGATATATTTCCATCTTGAAATAAATGTGGAAGGTGGCACGAACGACAGTGTCTTAGTACAATGGGAAAATGATTTTTTGTGTAATGTAACTGAATATAGAATATAATTACTTTGTTAAAATTAAAGATGAGATATAAGGAAATAAATATCATCCTGGGGATCCTTTTATAGTTAATTATCTTAAATTTTTAAAACATGGGAATTATCCCAATTCACTTTTCTTTTCAAAAGTTTAAACACTAAAACAAGGAAGGATTTTTGTGAAAATATAATTGATGAAGTATTTATGTATTGGGGTTCAATTATTAAATTGTACAAAAACATTTAATCGCATTATATTGATATGAATTATGAATCAACTAAGAATTGTGTTAAATTCTATTATTATATTTATCTACAATAACATAATATTTTCAGATGCCGTCATGTGTATATGAGTTTAAGATTGACCATAAGTTCAAATTCAGACACCCAAATTATAGGGATTATATATTGGGAATCTAACAAGATAAAGGATATTTTCGGAGAAATTTATGGCAATATAAACTATTGGTTTAGTATATGTTTTTATTAAATATTATATGAGGAATAATGACATTAAATATTATAGACCTTATATTAATGGTATTGAAAACCATTAGTATTAATATGATCATTAATTACGTTGTATTAGTAATAAAATGATATTATAAGACTTTGTGAAAAAATTGTATTTTTAACACAAGTAAAAAAATTTATTTAATGATTAAATTAATTTCTTGTATTTCCATAATATTATTTTGAATTTTATTGTGATTATATTAATGTATTTTATAAAAATGAAAATTTGTATATTGGGTGACAACCCGCCCCATTAGAAAATGTGATCTGGTTTGAACCCATGAACAACGAATGAAAAGGGCTTAACACGTACCACTTGTTTACAAAATATCTTTATAAATACATCATTTATTAGTTAAAATAATTGAAATATATATATTAATTATGAACCATTGGTGTTAATTTTTAGGTTTAAAAATTAATTTATTATATTATTTAACATATGCTTACCATATTGGTTTTGGAAAATATGTACATCCAAACATAAATAATCGACACCCTTTTTGGATCATGTGATCCATTGAATGTGAAATTTAGTGCTTCAAATAAAAAATTTACTTAAACATATTCTTTTCATTTAGTATGGGATTAATTGGAAACATATCAAATAATTACCAAAAGGATGTAATTTTTTTATAAAATAGAATCATATGATATAATTATATTACCATATCATCATAGAAATTAATAAAATTCATCATCTTTAGTAAATGATATTGAAGAAAATTTAATCCAATTACATTCATATCATATTAATTAGATGGTATTTTAAATCCTTAAAAACGAACAGTTTTTAGGCCCTTAACATTCTACTAGTCATTCACATTATTATGATCAATTAACTCAATCACTATCTATAATTAATTACGGTTTATTACATGTCTATATCTTAAAATTACACTTATTATATATTATTTAGAAACCCAATTTTGTGTTTTTAAATATTACTATTTTAATTCCCTTTCTCCCTTACTAAGAGAATATTTTATGAACCCTTTTATACTGGGGGGTTTTTCAACAATGGTATGTTCAATTTAAAAACTATTGATTACCAATATATTGTTGAAATTTAAAGAATGAATATTATTTTTTGCGGGGATAATGTAACACCATGAGATTTTAAATGATTAACAATATTTATTGATTTATTATGGGATATGGAACACTGATCATTAACAACACACAAAATATATTTTGTTTAATTTAATCGATTCGATATCTTAGGGAACAAATATCCTAAAATAAAACTGATCTATAATATATTATACAATTATAACCTAGTAATTAAATTGGTGAATATGAATAAAACTAACTAAAATATGAACATTATTTCTATCTAATTATTATATATTAAATATGAATCACTTAATAGAAAAATTATTGTTCTCTAAAAAATATATTTTTATAAAAAGATAGATTTTTCATCCATGGAACACAAAAAGATAAAAAAAATTATGATTTTAAGAAAAAAATATTAATAAAAATAGACTATTTTTTCAATTTGAATATCAAAATTAGCTTAGGGGGACTTTTTAATTTTTATGAAAATTTTTATTTTTGATGAAAATCACAATAAATTCAGAATCTTAATTGAAATTTGCCTTTAAAATGGGTCTGATGGCTACATCCTTTAAAGGGGTTGAAACTCAATATAGACAGCTCGTGTGCAATGGGAGTCATGCGTGGGGGAGGAGTGGTGCATGATGAAAATGGGTCTATCTACTTGGACATCTCAATCCGACTCGGTTAGGGGACCTGTCTCCAAATGGAGGCCGTAGCGTTGCTCACATGACTCACATTATGTAGCCTAAAGAATTTCGACATCTTTAAAATTAAAATCGATTCATTGTTAGTGCACAACTCCCTGTATGACTCTGACGACTCCCCATGGTCGATCAACAACATCATTTGAATGTGTGAAAAACAAATCAATAGAACCACTATAGTTTTTCACACTTGGCAGGAGGGGAAAAAAGTAGCTGATTTCTTGGACTCATTGAATGTCCCTACTTCTGAGAAAATTTTCTTTCATACTATAGTTATCTTGAAGCCTGAGGGGGTCATTCTGAGTAGGGGGGATGCCCTTGGGATTTATCATTTCATACCTCCATATTTCAGTCTCTTGGATCCAAGGGTGTCGAGGGATGAACCATCTTCTCTTTTTTTCTTTAAATAAACATCTACATGATGATGATATGAAATTTTGATATTAAATAATTGTATAATCTTGAACATTTTCTCTTTATAAACTATCATTCTCATCACATTAGGGAGATTAAGATTATATTTAATTTTTTCACTTATGTGAATGAAATTTTGAAAAATTTATTCCATATTATATTTAATATTAATTTATATGAAGTAATATGTTCACCATATTTTTTGAAAAAACAAATTAACACTAAAAACAGATAAAACTAGTTAACATGGTTTTGGTAAAAATGGATATACTTGGGTCAAACTAAAAAGATACAGATAAAAATTATCCATAAAATTGTAAATATTATATTGAATGGATATATTTAGACCATATAATTTATAACTAAAAATAATACTCCTCATTTTTCAATTTTTATTTGAAAACCCGTTCAATGCATTTTCAGGTAAAAATTTATAATTATGCCACACACCTCACTTATAAAAGGCCACACACTCTCCTTTACTATTTACTCTATAAAATAATTTTGTTTCAATAAATACATAACCAAATGAATTTCTAAATTACCTCTTCTAATCATAAAATCATTATTTTGGTCAGAAATATGACCATTGATGGATTTGGTGAAAACCTATGGCGGTAACCCAAATGATAGGCAATATTGATCAATAAATGATTTTATTTTGTTTAATCATCCAAATGTATCAATTGATATTAAAAAATATTATATAATAAAATATTTATATCAAATATAATGGGATTCTCTATTATTTTCATTACATATAATCATTTTTACATCCATCAATTAGGTTATGAAATTATCATTTGTCTATAGGGAGAACTACCATTTCAGGAACTGTTGTCAATATGTTTTCTATCACTACATATAAAAGAGGAGTATTGTGATGGATATAAAGTATATATATGATTTTTATAACATAAATATTCCTCTATAATCATTATATAATATATATTCCTTTTTAATTTCAATTCCATTTTGGATATGATAGCGTCCTTCTTGTGTACGTCGGACTATCGCCACACTAAGTGACATGAATTTTTTTCACGAATGATTTTCATTAAACAAAATAAGCATAATTTAAATGAATTTTGTGATATAATATACATAATTATGATATTAATAACTTATTTTTTATTCCTAAATGTGAATATTTCATTTTATTATTGATTCAATAATTTTCCTTATGACTTTTCGATTATATTATTTTTTTTAAATCACAAACACATTTACTTTTGTAAACCCATATTTCTCAAAAAAACATTATCTTAAAGAAAATTTTCATTATCTAAGAATTCTTTTGTGTTTACCGTTGTAATATTTAATTTTTTATCAACCATGTATTACCATCATTTTCAAATGATAAAAAATCAGATCTTTATCTATCATTAAACCTTAAAATTATTTAGACTCTAAATTCATCTAGAATCAGACTCTGATTTATTCTGAAATCCGACTCCAATTTCTTTTGAAATCATTTTCTGATTTCTTCAAAAATCAGAATCCAATTTTTTCTAAAATCAGACTCTGATTTTTTATGAAATCAAACAATGATCTCTTTAAAAATCATAATATGATTCGATGTTATTTTAGATTATTATCATAAGTTTATTAAAAAAAATTCTTGCATAGTATTTTATTTTATACATAATAATGTTTACCAAGTTTTATTACATTAAATGATGTCGTTGAATCTTTTTTGACTAACAGTTGACTGAGAGACATGTGTATAGTTCCTTCCAAATTTTATGTAAAAAATGTGAATGTTGGAGGAGGAAGTCGAAATATGTGATTTTTTCCTCTAAATTCCCAATCATTTTAGAGATGGCAGATATGATGATCGTGTGGAACTCTTACATGTTGCGACAGATCCCATTTATCTTCCTTGTGTAAATTTTCATGGAAAACCTTTTTCAATAAGAGATCATCATTGTCAACTTGCCTAATGTAATTCCAATCTTTTCCAATAAATTGAGTTCCTTCGGGTGTATGAAGACATAGGTTTTGATCACCTTAGATATCTTGGGATTTCAAGGATAAAAAGGCATATTCTAGTCAATGTATCAAGGTCTTACCCTTATGTGGGTAAGATATACTTTCTTGAACATATAAATCAAGGGACCATTATCAATGTTTGTTGGATACCCTTCTTTGTGGGTTAAAAGATTTCTTATTCATTTCATATATTTTTACAAGTATTAATTCTTCTGAATTTTGTAAATGAAAGAGGGTGTTACGTTCTTACACATTCTTATTATTGTATACTATGATATGAACATGATTTTATTTTCTTTAAGGTAGAAAATTTCTCTATGTAAACTTCTCTTAAGTTTCATTATCAGATCCAATGTTTGGATGCTAAGAAATATAGTTACTTTTTTATGAACTAAATGGGATTTGTGAATCCATCTTGTTTAAATTTTTTAATCATATATTATTCATAAGGATAAAACAAAAAGTTATTAATCCTATAAATCACCCCCCTTGTAATTGATCAATATAAATATAAATTTTTTGACCTACAATTGGTATCATAGAAAGACTATAAAATAATCATACATACATAAAAGTTTTTATTCTATAATAATCTGGCTTAACGTTACATTATCATGTTTTTCTTAATATTTTCTTTATTTATAATCACTTTTTACTAATCCTTTTTGTGGAAAATAATTTATTTAATGAATATTAAAAATAAATGTTAGTTCTATAGGAAATATAAATCCTATTATACCTCTAATTTTTTATGGAAATGACTATGTATACGGGATAGATATAATAAAGACTTGTATTATCATTACCATTGTTGATAACAATGTTATGTTAATTGGTGACTACATGATTCTGGATAAGGAAATCAGAAAATTCAGCAATCAAGAAAAATAAGAGTATCAACATAACATCAGAGTACAAAATACATTATTTGTTCTATGAATAGATATATCTATATCCAAATTTTAGCTTGTTATTTTGTTTATATAATCTAGAAGAAATCATATGGTACATATTTTAACACATCAATAGTAATTGAACCAAGAAGATATATGTGTAGATTTGAATATCATGGCTTTATGTTTCTTTAAGGAGAACCTATAAGTATGTTAAAAAAATGTTCCTGACTATCTTCAACAGCATTCATTCAATGGGTGAGAATGTTCCTGATGGTGATATTATTGTGGATAAGATAATAGATATTTTTTCCCATGAGGGGTATCCAAAAGAACAGCTATTGATGAGAATAGGATAGCATCAAACATCACTCTTGATGAGTTATTTGGGACTCTTATACCACATGAAATAATAATGAATATATATGATGAGAAAAAAATAGCAATAGAAGTTTTGAATTCACTACTACATCAAATCATATGAAATCTATGACACTTGAATGAGTTACATGATTGAAATCTATGAAATCTAATGTTATATCTAAATCAAGTCATATAGATCATTCTGAGAATGAACATTCCAATATTTCTCAAATAATAAATAAGATTGTGGGAAAGAATGATTATTAATTTAGATATAAGAAGAAAGACATAAATGAAAAGAAATATTTATAAGTGACTTGTTATGATTGATAGGGGCATGTTATATTTGACCAGACTATCCTCTTATGAAAAGGAACGAAATAAAGGACAGGAATTATGAATGAAACAAGATAAAGTACTAAAATTCAATGTCTAAGAATATGCCTAAATCTAATGAAACCTAGAGTGCTAGTGATGGTGATTCTTCTAATGAATCTTCCGATATTGAATCATCCGGATTGATGAATATTAGTCTTATAGAAATAATTCTTACTAAAAATAAATGTCACATTACTAAGATAAAAAATTTAAATCATTGCCCTATATTTCTTTAAATGAAAGTTATCCTAATAAATAATATTATAAATATCCGGATGAAGAATATTTTTCATCGAAAGGTAATACATTACCTTATTTTGATGAATAATCTTGGTTTTCCGGGTTACATGAAAATTAAACATGTAACATCAGTAGGAATCATGACAAGGGAAATTCTAGAATTTTATTTTAACAAATTATGTATCAGATCATTCAAAAGATATTGATCAAAAAGTTATTGATTTTGAAAATGATCTAAAAAACCCTATGGAAGTAAATTAAGGGAATGATTAACATTCTAATGATGTTAAAAATTTATTTCTATGGGAAATGTTTTAGAGACAGACTAAATTTATAAGAATAATGACTAGGATGATAAACATTTAGTCATAATACTAATATCTAAAATATTTTCCTTAAAGAAATAGTTTTTATATTTCACTTCTATAAGGATATAATTTGATAAAATTTATTAAATACTTATCCCTTTTAGGAATAGTCCTAGATTTGGTTATTAGTGTTCAAAATCAATTTTTAGTGATAAATATTTATTACCCAAAAGTGATCCTTTTTTAACTATTCGACAAAGGGTAGGACATTGGGAGAAAACCTATTCTTAAAAAAAATATAATCCCATGGTTTTCATAAATATTACTTTTCCATAAAAATTTTGAAACCTAAGATTTTAAATTCTAATAATTCTAGATCCAAACATGTTTGGATTCCGAATGTGTAATTATTTTTTTCCTGAAAACAAATGAAGTTATGACAAGAATACATTGTACGTGGATATTGTATGTTCCAAGAACATGACTGGTAAAAAAATCTTGCAAAAGATTATCAAGGTGAAGGGTGGAAATGTAACATTCAGAGATAATGCTCAAGGAGAAATCACTAGTTTTGGTAATATTGTTCTCATCATAAAAGAATTAATTTCAAATGTCGTATTTTTTAAGGACATAAGAAAAATGTTATAAGAATAAGACAATTATATGATGAACAATACCTTGTGAATTTAGGTAATGATAAATTTCTAGTACAAAATTCCCTGGAAGAGTTTATTCTCTCAGCACGTAGGCATGAGAATGTTTATACACATAACATAGAAGACAATAAGTTCCAAGAACTACCTTTACTTCGTAAAATGGAAGATCAATCTTGGTTATGGAATTAATGGCTTGGACACTATAACATTAAGAACATATGAAAAAATTCAATGAAAGTACATGTTAAGGATCTGTAAGAGATTGGATTGGATTCTTCAAAATTTGTGGTCCTTCTTAATATGAAAAGGAATATAAGACAATATTTTAATCAATTTTTTTAGTCTCAACTTATGATTCATTATAGCTAGTGCCCGATGATCTTTTCAGTCTAACATAAAATTGATATATAAGTGTGAAATAGAATATATTTGTTTTAGTCGATGATTTCACTGGATTTACAATGGTCTATTTTTAATAAAAAAAATCTAAAGACTTTTATTATTTTAAATATTTTTTGACCAATGTTAAAGAAGATAAAAAACATCATTCGATAATTATTCATAGTGATTAGGGGGTAAAATATGAAAATTCCAATTTTGAAACATTTTTTAGTAATAAATTCATTACCCATATCTCTTCATCTCAATGAACTCCTCAAAAAAATGGTTTTATTAATAGAAGAAAACGAATTCATCAAGAGATAACTATAACCATGTTGTGTTAATATTCTATTACAAAAAAATTAGGGATTAAGCTGTTAGATCTGCTTGAAATACTGTAATCAATGTTTCAATCAGACATTTTCAAAATAAAATACATAATGAGTTATGGTCTAGTATAATACCAAATATTTATTACATAAAATTATTTGGTTGAAATATTCTTCTTGGATATTAAATATAACATACATAAATTCACAAAAAATCCAATGAAATAATTTAACGAGGCTTTTCAACCACTTCTAAGGTTTTTAGTTTTAAAAAAATTGTATTATTGATGAAACAACACATAATAAATTTGATGAAACTGATCCAATTGTTTTTAAACAGCCTCATCCTAAATCTTCAGATGTGTTTTCAAAAATAGATTATCAACCATGGATGAAAGATATATCTAATAAGAAAAATATTCAAGAAATTGTTTATAAAATGTTTACCTTATGTTGATTAACAAGTTTGAAATCACCCAAATCAGTTGAATATTAAGATTCATCCTAGTGATAGTATCATTGGTTATGTAAATCAACTTGTATGGAGTAGATTTTCTCATATAAATGAATTACTACATCTATCATTTAATTCCAAATTAGAACATAAAAGCAATAATGAAGCTTTAGGTTATGATGATTGTAAATAGCAATGTAATATAAACTAAATGAATTCGAATGGAACAATGTATGGACCATTGATGATTGACCTAAATAATCATCTATAATTGTTGTAATGTGGGTATTCATAAATAAGTGCGACGAAAATGGAATCAATTTAAGAAATAATGAAATATTAGTTTCTAAAGGCTATAATCCATAAGAAGTAGTAGACTATGGAGAAACATGTTCTTTAGTAGATAGACTTGATCTATTCATATACTACTAGCCTTTACAGAATTATTTAATTTCATACTATATCAATGTGATGGGAAGTGTGATTTCCTTAACGGTTATCTTTAATAGGAGTATCATGTTGAACAACCTCCTAATTTTTAAAACACAAAACATCCTGAAAATGTTTACAAAAATATAGAAGAATTATATGGAATTTAAAAAATGCCCTAGAGCCTGTTATGACAAACTTACAAGAGTTTTATTACAAAACAATATGTTAATGGTATTTGTAGTTCCCCAGTATATGGTTTGTGACATCTTTATACCTTGATTAAGAATGTTTTCAACCTTTTCTTAGTCCCCTTTCAATTAGTAATCCTTTACAGGATATAGGACAAGTACATGTCGTGTACCTAGAGTACATGTTGTGTACATGGGGAAGGATTCTTGTCATGATGTGGGGTTCATGGCGTGAGATGGTACATGTTGTGTACCTGAGTTACTCATCGTGCAGTGATTAAATATTGTTTATGGAACCCGAAGGAACGTGTTTTTCAGTGAACTTATCCTGTGTGGCCTTCACATCCTGACTAGGTGGTATACATCATGAGCCGCCCCACACCCCAGATTAAATTCACATGTTTGGTTGGTACACACTATCAATTCATTCCAAACCTCCACGCTCTATACCATATACTCTATCTATGTGATTTTTTGAGGCATCCATTCTTCTGGATTGATCCGATCGACTTTGGATCATTGTTATGTTTGTGATATGTCTCTCTGAGTATGTCTTCTGTTATATCAAATTGCCCTCTCCTATGGGATATAATATTTAAGGTCATTATGGGTAGATCATGGTTTTTTATTTCCAAATAAGTTGTGATTTGGATTTTTTTCTTAATAGGATAAGGGATCTATTTCCATTTATTTGAATATTCAACCCGGTTATGGTGAGCGTTCATTGTACTATTTTGGTTTTCATCATAACATTTGAGGTAAGTGGCTTCCATATCGACTCCTCTTAATAGAAATGATTGGAATGTTTTCAATTGAATTTATCTTGAGTAATTTATTATGACTCGGTTTTTGACCACTTTTTGGGTACCTTATTTAGTGAGGGTTTGAGAAATATAGAGAATTGGGTTAATGTGGAATGTTATTTTGTTCTTATCTTTTAAATATACATTTTAAATGTGTATTTTCCTAGAATTTTTTTCACATAATTAGGATTATATGTTTTCAATAAAAGGGAATGTTTTATTCAAATGGAATGTTGCTTTTAAATTGGTTGTGCTTTAGTTTTCTATAAAATATTAGTTTTATTGAATTGGTTTTCTATTGAAATTGAATTATTTGGAATACATGGTGTCTGTATGATTTCAGGCTTAACAGGTCATGAATTAAGGATGACTACCATTGGGATAGTTGTTACGTGACCCTAGATCAGGGGAAGGTGTCACTAGGACACAAAGTGATAGGAGAAAAGACTACACATGAGTTGGAACAATCAAACGAAGCATAAATGTGTAGGTGTGCTGTGAACTATGGAATGAGTATAAAAAAATATTAATCAATGTTTTTTAATAATCCTTCATTAGAAATTATTTAGAAAATAACATTACGATAACTGGTTTCATTTACATCTGTATTCACTTGGCTATAATTGTTTTTTAATATGATTATATTTGGTTATAAACTGTTTTTATAAATTTTTCAATATAAACTGATATATATATATAATGTTCTTATTATTCTATCCTAGTGGAATGAGTCGGGATTTCATTGGAAAAATCTACTATGTTTTATACTCACCCCTACATCGAAACTTTAATGATTTTGCAGATGCTACCATCTAAGACATGGGAAAAGGTAAAGCATAACAATTATTTAGCACAATGTTGTTATACATTGGACTACTTGGTGATGTTGGATCATAGATTATTTTTTGTCATCTTGGAGTTTATTTGTCTTATTTATGATTTTTACTTTGATGTTGGTTTTTGTTCTGATGTAGTATATCGTGGATGGTTGTTTTACAGGGAATGATTTAAAATGTATCAGTTTATTTAATGCATCATATAGTGAGTTTTTGGATGGTTTGTTGAGTTGAATTTTTTAGAAATGAAAGGTTAAATCATCCCAAAAATTCTATGAAACCGTTTCTCATTTATGTCCAACTGTTGGAATCATAAAGATGTCACTTAAGACACAGTATTGACTCATTTTACTATCAAGCCAATGAGAATTATCATATAGTTACAAATGGTGATAGCTTGTTCTGTCCATGATGAACTAGTAGACATTAGTGTTCTTAGTCATGGTGTTGAAAATCCTTATTGTCTATCCCCTGGGTTATAATCATTGAAAGGAGTAGGATTTTTGGAACATAAAATTTATTGAATAAAATGACCTAGCTAACCATTTTATGTTGAACTTCATGTTACCCGGGAGTTGGGTATATAAGTGTTTGGATGCCATTCTATGATTTAGAAACCTCATTGTCATGGGTTTTTCCAATGAGAGGAGTAGGACATGAATTATAGAGGAATTTCTTCCTATTAGGAGTGTGTACATCATTATATACATCGATTCATGTTTTGAAAAAGTTTATTTCTTAAAAAGTATGAAATTGTATTTCAAATGAAATATTTTGAAAAAGGAAATACAAATATAATTATGAAAATTGTTTAATTTTGAAAAAGAAAGTTGAATGTTTTAAAAAATGGATGAAAAAGGAATAAGTTTTTTTGTACAAAAATGTTGTGATAGATTATGTGATACAATTTGAAATATTAATCCATATGTTGAATGATTGTGAGATTGATGGAGTTTGTTGTTGGTTTTGAAAATAGCACTCGATAGGCATCATCAAAACCAACATGACGATGCTTTGGATAATGTTGTTGAACCTGAACCACAGGTGAACCAAGATCTAGTTCATAGTATTGTCTAAGCTTTTCATGTTGTGGATACTAGGAATCAAAGGAATGAGCAAAGGCATGTTGATCATACTATCCAGTTTATGAAACCGAATCCAGCTAACATCTGGGGAGAGGTTGAACACAAAAAATAGGAGGACTTGCTAAGTAGGATGAATCATGTCATCAATTTTATTATCACTCCATTGAAAATAAAATTAAAGATGGTTAATTATATAATCGATGATCTTGCACACCAGTGGTGGAATTTAGTTGTGTAGGGAAAATTAGATGAAGGTCATACATGGAATGATTTTGAGGAATTGTTCAAAAAAATTCAACCATCACATGTTCATCAGAAAATGGTGTACGTCCTCAGCCTAAAACAAAATAATCTCCATATCACAGAGTGTGTTGCTAAATTCAAGAATTTAGTGCGAATTGCACAAGAATTTGTGGCAAGTGAATCATTTAAGGCATGCATATTTGAATAGGTACTATGTCCGGAGATTCGATTGATGATTGCAGTGCACTATATTATTGATTATATAGTTATGGTTAATAGAGCAACTATGGATGAATGTGATATCCTCAGATCTATTTTAGGAGGTATTATAACACCTAAAATGAATAATGTGACCTCAAACACTGGGATAATGTGGAAAAGGGACCCCTATTTCTAGGGTGGTAGTGGACATCAGAATTAGACAGTTGGATCAGTGAACATTCCTCCATGACCCAAGAGAAAAAAAGGATGATTTCAATCTGGTTATCTTGACCAAATAAAGTGAGACTGTATGAAACAACCTAGAGAATTCCATAAATTCAATAATATGGGACTTCTTCAGCTCTATTGTCTCAATGCTCCAATTTAAGCTGCTAGAGACACTTCGCAGGCATCGCAAGAATCATATGCTTCGACTGGGAGAGGACATCAGAATCAGTCTCATCAAAAGAGTTGACCTATCCATAGAGGTTCTATAAATACCATGACTCCAGAATTGGGGAACTGTCAATAAGGCAAGAAGGAAAATAGTTTTTCATTGAAGTAATTTTATGGAGCTAAGTATATTATTGTCGATGATCTGGATGGACCATATACAATGAGTGTTATGATTCATTGGAATTCTACCCTTGTTGAAGTGATATTCTATATTGGTGAATCATATTCTTTATTTGATTCTCGTGTTGTTGATTAACTATGTTTAATGTTGGAAATCTTTCCTACTATTTTATAAATTCAAACTCCTCTTGGGGAATGAGAATGGAATGCCTTTTTTGTGTAGAGAATGTGATCTAACTATTGATGGAGTTGAGCTAATATGGGAATTATTGGTGTTGGAAATGGATTTCTATAATGTAATACATGTTATGAATTTTTTGAAAATGTTCCAGGATCACATCAAATACTATGGATATACTATTTGTTTCATGAATGAGGATGGCATCAATCATATCATTAAAAGAGAGTGGATGGTAGAGAAAGGTGAAACAAGTGTACTGGAATCAACAGTGGGAACCATATCTTTCCAGTTAGTGGTGTTGTCATTGGAATCCATGGAACATATAAGGGATTTTAGTTTCCTAGATGTTGTGGATCAATTTCTAGATGTATTTCCTGATAAATTCATAGGGTTACCACTATATGGGAAGTGGATTAAAAAATTGATCTCTTTACTGGGACTAATCCAATTTACCTTTCATATTATATGATGGCACCAACTAAGTTATGGAAATTGAATGTTTTTTGTAGGAGCTGGGAATAAAGGGTTTCATTGAGCCACTAATGTCAACATGGGTAGCAACATTCTTGTTCCTTAAGAAAGAATTTGAAACTCTTCAGTTTTGCATTGATTATCGTAAGCTCAACCAAGTTAAAGTAAATAATTGATATCCACTTCCACACATTAATGATATATTTGATAAATTATGAGAATCTCAATGGTTCACTAAAATTTACATGTGATTAGGATATCACCAATTTTAGGTTAGGAATGAAGATATTCAAATACCACTTTTAGAATGAGATATAGACACTACAAATATGTATTCATGCCTTTAGGTATAACGAATACACTAGTGGTCTTAATGGATTTGATTAATTAGATATTTCATATATATCTGGATTATTTTATTGTTGTGTTAGTGGATGAAAGTTTTGTTTATTTAATGAAAATGGATGTTAATAAGGAAAACTGAGAAATAGTGTTACAAATTTTGAAAGAACACCATTTTTATTACATATTATAAAATTTTAATTTCTTGATACATGAAGAATCTTTTCTTGGCCAGGTCATTTCTGAGAAATTTATTTCTATTTATCTTGAAAATATTGAAGCAGTTATATCGTTAAAACAACTGAAGAATGTCCCTGAGATACAAATTTTTCTTGGTCTATCTAGCGACTGCAGATGATTTGCGCATTTTTTTCATGACTAGATTTCCCAATAATAGATCTAACATATAAAAATACTGCATTTCACTTTATAGAAGAATTTAATATTTCTTCCGATGATATAAAAGTTTTTCATAAATCGGAAACTATTGAGATTTGTTTCAAATCAAGACAGGTTTATGTGGTGTACTACGATGTTTAGGGTTCCAGATATGGTTGTGCTCTCATTAAAGGAGACCATGTAGTTGGTTATGGTTCAAGGAAGTTGAGGGTGCATGAGAAGAATTACCCAACACATGATTTGGAGTTAGATGTAGCTATCCATGCATTGAAAATAAGGAATCATTATATCATTGGAGAGAAATTTACTATTTTCATAGTCCACCGAAGCCTGAAACAAATTTTCTCACATTGTGAATTTAATCTATTTAAAATGAGAAGGCTTTAATATCTCTAGATCTTTATCTTTGACTTGATATATACACCAAGAAAAGGTAAATCGGTAGAGTATTCATTAAGAAGAATGAAATATGCTCAGTTCGATAAAGAAGCTTCAAATGAATGGATGTTGATATTGGCCCTAGCTGACATACATGTGTAATGTGAAGAATGAGGTGATGTTTATGTTTTCATATCGGCTACTGTTGTTCTTGATTTTTCAAATATCATCAAAGGGGATAATCATATGATGAAAATTGTCTAGTTATGAGTTCAATACTCAATGGTGGGGAGACAATTGATTGTTGGAAACTTGATGGGAGATTAGTTTTATGTTTTAGATATCATATAGTTGTACCTATGTCTGGTTAGGAACAACTGCTTCATGGTTAACACCATTCGACATGTTATGTAAATCTAGGCACACAGAATATTTATAAGGATTTAGAGGAACAGTTTTTGTGTAGAAACAAGAAAAGGAAGGTGGTCGTGTTCATCTAGTGGGGCATAAATTTTCACCAGGTTAATGTTGAGAATTTGAGACCAATGGGAATGTTGCAGTATTTGCCTATCCCATATTGTAAATGGGAAATAATAGAAATGTATTATGTTATAGGTCTTGCAAGAATGGTTCAGAAACATGATGTCATATAGGTGATAGTGGATCGACTTACCATGTCAGCCCATTTCATCTCTATTCATGAAACTCATATGGTGGGGGACCTATCGACAATTTATATCCAAGTAGTTATAATGAGACATGTCATACCAGTTTCAAACATGTCTCATAGATATCCATGGTTCACAGTTAATTTTTGGAAATCATTTCACAAATCCCGTGGGAATTAGTTTTCTATGAGCATGATGTATCATCCTACGATAGACGTCCAATCTGAGAGGACGATAAATACATTGGAAGACATGTCGCAGGCTTATGTAATGGATTTAGGTGGGCCATGGGAAGTGAATATACACTTGGTGGAGTTCTCATACAATAAAAACTATAATGAATCGATATATATGGCTATGTTTGGAAAACTGTATGGGTATCCTTATAGTTCATCACTACATTGGGAGGAAACAGGGGGGACTTCACTAATTGGGTTGATCCTGGTCTAAGAGACAACATAGAAGATCCAGATGATTAGAAAGGGGCTGGAGTCAAATAAAAGTTGTCAGAAATCATATGAAGATCATCATTGAAGACCGTTTTTGTTCGTTGTGAGTGATCATGTCTTCTTTATGATATCTCCATGTCTTGATCATCATCATTCTATGATGCTGGTAAAGTTATCTCCTAAATACATTGGACCTTTCTTGACACTAGAATGGGTCGAAGAGGTGGCATATCACCTATAACTACCACCATAGTTCAGTTCAGTGTATATTGTGTTCCATGTATCCTAGTTGAGAAACTATCAACCTGATCTCGACCATGTGATCATATTGGATCATTTGGTCATAGAGTCAGATGATTTGTAGATACAAATACAAATTCACATTGTGGATAGGCAAGGAAAACTCTTGCATGGAAAATGAATTTTCCTAGTAAGGGGTTTATGGTAGCATGGTAAGATTCAGGAAGAGAATAAGGAATGAGAGAAGGAAATCAAAGAGCAATGGATAAAAATCATTTAGGGAGATGAGGGTTTTATACTTTATGAGGATGGAAGGACCAATATTGGGTAGAATTTAGTACCCATTTTTTCATGTTTGGGACATCTGGTTACATTTATTGGGTGTTATTCCACCTTTTCTAATTCCCCTTTCAGTTATAGAAACATTGAAGTAGTTTTCTAGGGTTTATTATAGGTTTTAGGATCGGTACACGTCACATACCTGAAGTACAAACTGTGTTTTTGGGGTCATATTTAGTTCATGATGTGGGGGTCACACCGTGAGCTGGTACAAATTGTGTACTTGAGGTACACGCCATGTTGTGGTTAAATATTTTCCCCCTGCGGTGATGTGTTTTTCGGCGTATTTATCCAGTGTGGCCTTCACGTTGTGACTGGCGTGTACACATCGTGAGCCAACCCGTGCCCAGCTTAAAGTCACATGTTTGATAGTTCCCCTAATTCTATTCATTCTGGACCTTCTTTATATAAACCCTATACTGTCCCTAGGTTATTTTTAGAGGCACTCCTTCTGAATCAATATGACCATCTTTGGATATTCATTGAATTTGTTATACATCTCTTCGAGTATGTGTTCTATTATATCTACATCTCATCTCCTCTTGGTTCTATTTTCAATGATATATATGGTTATATCTAGGTTTTTATTTTCCAAATATTTTATGTTTTGGATTTTTTTTTGATAGGAGAGAGGATCTATGGTTGTTCCTTTGAAGAAACAATCTATTTTTTGTGAGATTTCATCACCATTTGATGGGTTTCATCAAAAACTTCCTCGAATGTAGCATCACCCTTTAATCATCTTAGAATAAATTATTGTCATTATTTAAATTTAATGTATTGGTTATAATTGATTGTGATTTGATTGTTTAACATTTCTTGGGATCCTCCTTGACTAACGATTTTTGAAATCTAGAAAATTATGTTAATTTGGAATTTTCTTTTGTTCTAACATTTTAAATAGAGATTTTAAATGGGTATTTTTATAGAATATTGTCACATCAATTGGATTATATGTTTTCAATAGAAGAGAATGTTTTAATGAAATGAAATGGTTCATTGAAATTGGTTGTTTTTTTCATATTAATAAAAGACCAGTTCTATTGAAGTGGTTTAGTTTTGAAAGGGAATTATTTGGCTTACATGGTGTTGGTGTGAGTTCTTGCTTAACATTCCCTGAATAATGGACGATTACCATTGGGATACAAGGTACATGACCCGGTATTGGGGGAGGGTTTCAATGGGACCCAATGGGATTGGACAAGAGACTGCTCATGATAATGGAACATTCAATCAAAGCATGCATGTGTGGGTGTGTTGTGAACAATGGAATGATTATTCTAAAATAATAATCATAATTTTTTATAAGACTTTATGAGTTGTTTTATGGAAATTATATTGCTGAAAATTGGTTTCCTATACTTTTTTTCACTTTCCTATAATTGTTTTTTTATCTTTTTTATATTTGGTTGTAAACTATTTTGGTAAATTGTTTTTTATAAACTATTTTATATAATTTTCTAATAACTCTACCCTAGTGACGTGAGTAGGGAAGTCATTGGTAAAACCTTTTGAGTTTTATACTCACCCTTACTTTTGCACTTTGGTTCTTTTACAGATTATACCTTTTAGGACATTAGAAATGAAAAAGTATCCCACTTATTTAGAACCATGTCATGATACATTAGACAGTATAGTGATGTTGGTGCATGGATCTAGTGAAGCATGGATTCTTGTGGTCATCTTAGAGTTTATTCATATTCATTCTATTTTTTACTTTTATGTTGGTTTGTTTTCCAGTGTAGTATAACATGGTTGGTTGTTTTAATGAAAATTATTTGAAATGACTTAGTTTATTTTATGCATCGTATGGTGATCTGTTTGTGGATGGTTTGTGAAGTTTTTTTTAAATTAAAGAGTGAATTATCCCCCACATTCTTTGAAACCCTTCAACATTTATTTCCAGTCTTTAACATCTTGGGGATGTCTCTTATGGCCCAATAATGACTATTTGTACTCTCAATCCTTTGAGAATTATTGGGTCATTACAGAATTTCAAATTCAACCCTTTTAATAAATAAGGATAAGAAAAATGTTTTGATTCTTGAAATTCATTTTGATTACATTATATTCAGATCAACTATGCAATCATTAACCGATGCATTTGTGAATCCCATGAAATATGAGATTGAAATGAGTATGATGAGTGATTTAGCATCCTTTCATGTTTTCAGATTTCTCACAAATGAGAAGGAATATAAATATATATCAACATATTTATATTACAAATATTTATAAGTTGTATGGATTTGAAACCAATAGAATAATAATTACACCAATTGGTACCTCACACATTATTGATCTTGATGTTGCTGGGAAACCAATATATCAAACCTCATTTAGAGGTATGATAAAAATTCTAGTATACATAATATCTAGTTGTCCAGACAAAATGTTATTTGTATGATTAAGTGGAAGATATCCATATAATCCAAAATAATCACATTTAAAAGCAGTGAAATTTGTTTTCTCTATTTAAAGGGAACCGTGGATTTAAGAATTTTCTATTATTATAGAAATGATTTAAAAAAGGATAGTTGGATGCTGAATTTGGAAGATGTTGAAGGGATCGAAAAATTACCCAGGAACATTTCATTTCATAATAGATTTATTAGTTACATCGTTATGAAATAAAAAACACTCAGTAGCACTTTCAACTGATTAAGCTGAATATGTAGTAGCTGAATGTTGTTTTGCTAAAGTGTTGTGGATGCTACTCACACTCACATACTATGGCATAAGTTTTACCAAAACACAAATAATATGTTATAATACTAGTTCCATTTGACTACGAAATAATCTTGCACATCACTCTCATGAAAATCACATAGACATTAAGAATCACATTCTTAGGGATCGCACATATAAAGGAGGTATCATTATTCAATTAATCAGAACACAAGATCAATATGATGAAATTTTCACAAAACCATTACCCTATGATAGATTTGAATACATTAAATAAATTTTAAGAATGATAACCCAAAGGTAATAATCCATATATTTTTTTTAAAACATATCTCATTATATTAAATCACTCCTTTTCATATGGGGATTACATATGTTTTCTAATTTATATATCCCTTTACAAATTTTTTTTCAGAACCTAAAATTTTCAGTACCTAAATAGTTTTCATTTTATAACAATATATTCTGGAATCTACATATCATATGAGGGACTTTATCAATATTGAGAATCTTTTTGAGAAATCCATAATTTACATTACCTAACCTATATCATCATAAATAGATTTTTTCTTTTTGTTATTTCAATTATGTTTTAAGAAAACCTTATTAGATTCACCTTACATTAATCCAATTTATCCTTAAATCATGAAAATATTATAACCTATAAATCCTTCTATTGTATTGATATAAACTATAACATTAGATCAATAAAATCTAAAACATTGTATTAAAATGTGATTATGAATCGTCACCATGAATCCTATATAATGGACCCCCCCTATTTTCATACCATATTATTTTCGATGAGATTTTGCATTGATTCTCTACTACCCTTGATGTCTGTCGTAAAATTTTTCGCTTATCTTTAACTTTGAATGTCTCTTGATGTGTCCTCATAGACTTTGATGGTCTCCACCATGGAACTAAAGGATTGGCATATTATCCGGGAAAGGATGGTGAATCAAAGTTTCATTTTTGAGTATGATTTTTTTATTTCAAAACTCATAATGAAGAATAGATGGAAATGTATCAATGTATACATGGAGAAGAATCTGGATCTGGTATATGATGATCTTTTTATAAAATTCTATGATGCATTTTATTTTTATAAATAACGAGTAAGATAATTGTTTTCATTCAAGAGTTATGGAATTACTTATTCCTAGTCTTTCACTAAGGATTATAGTATCTTAGATATTCCTTATGATAGAAAAGTAATATTTTCTCCTCATATATTACCTGATAAGGAAGGGTTACTAGAGAAGGATAAGAAAATTGAGTTCCTAAGAAAATAAGATGATGTTGTTTCAAAATGAATAGATATCAAGAAGATGATGAATGAAGGAGATGTAGTTTTTGGATTAGACCATACTGAGGATATGTCCTTAATGATTAAAGGAGATGAATATCTTGAGAGGAAATCCAATGAAAAGAAGTGAAATAAGAATTATTTGGAATCTGATATTTTCTAATCCTTACATAGATATAATGAAAAGGCATCTGAAAAACATCAGGTACTAGAATCATTCCTGCACAAACCTACTCTAATAGAGAATCTGCTAGTAGATAAGAGAAAGAGTGATATTTACATTCCAGAACCCATATATAAATACAAGATGAAAAAAAATTAGAAGAGGAAGATGTAAGTGAAGATGATAATAGTGGATATATATCATGAGAAGGATATCCTTTAGAAAAAGATATCAATAAGGACATCCAAAGCTTAATCCGTGGAGAGCATGAAAATCAGGTTGTGGAGAAATATTTTTCAATGAAATATAATGGAAAGGAAGATATTGTAGAAAACCCAATGAAAGATATTATTGTAAAAATAATAAATGATGTTTTTGGAACATATAAGAGGATAGAACAATAGAATGATGAAGTTGGTTCCCAAACATAATAATCTTATTTAGAATATTTATCTTCCTTATGACTTGATTTGTTGGTTCATCCATTGAAGAAGCTCGTTAATATCATTCTCTATTTCAATGAAATGATTATAGATGTCAGCTACTTCATGAAATATTCAATTAGAAGTCATATTAATAAAATAATATTATGGAAAAGTTTATCAAACATGAAGCCAAATTTTGGAATTTTCAAAATGTTTATGATGATCATAGGAGATCTAGAAACCAGATAACTATGTAGTCTATGTCAATGTAATATGATCTTAAAATAATTGACGATTTCACCAATTTAGTCAAGGATGCCTTTAATAAATCCAATGATAGAATAAAGAAGCATTCAATATGTATTTAAAAATTCTAATGGATTTAAAATCCAGCCACCAACAATAAGATAAAGATCTTAATGGTAAGCTAAATTCAATTTCCCTCAATCGAAAATTTGAAAGGGAACATAGGGAAGAGATGGATGAAAACTTAACTATGAGGAAGAAGTGATTAAGTCTAATAGATAAATTATTACGGCTCAGCAAGACAAAATAAAAGATCACAAAAAGAAAAATTAGTATCATGAATAATTGATCATGAAGTTTGAAAATGATCATAAGGAATTGAAGATTTTGAAGGCCACTCGGAAAAAGCTGATTCCAATAAAGAGAATAAAGGATTAATGATTTCATTTTCTACTTTGACCATTTTTTGTATTTTTCGGTATAACAAATCTTGTAATCTTGTTGAATTCTTTTACCTTTAAATTTTATATTGTGTATATTCATACTATTTCAATTACAGTTTTTCAATATCCCCCATTACTTTTTGAAAATCACAAAGGGGAATGAATTAATGATAAAAAACAATATTATGAAAGATAATGCCTATGTAGGGTGAGGATTACATAAAAAATAAATTATTAATTAAGGAAGAGTTATTTCTCATAGAATGTTAATAATATACTCCTAATGGATTTCAAAACCAATGGGGGGGTTAGTCTTATTTATCATGGGATATAAATAAATGCGAGATAAATATTTATTTTAATGTTCATGAAGGAAAACAAAATTCCATATATTATATAAATAAAAATAGTTTCTACTTTATAAAAAAGGTGAGATTGTTGAGTCAATTAGTTTCTTTATGAAGTTTTTATTTTTTATGTTTTGAAAATCAAAAATAGTTTTTTTAATGAAATTCATCTTTCTCTAAGAAACATTCTCTTAAGAAAAATGGTCTTTATCAAAGAATGTATTTGTGTTAAAGTTTATCTTATTTAATGTTTTCTCAAACCTTGTCTTACAATATTTTTCTTACATAAAATATCGGATCATTAACTTAATTAGAACTAAATAGTTCCATAGACTAGGATTTCTTATAAAATCAGGCTTTGATATCTCTTGAAATTAGACTCTATTTCTCCTAAAATCATACATTTATTTCCTTTAAAATCAAAGATTTATTTCTTCTGAAATCGGACTCCAATCTATTCATAAATAAAAATATGATTCTATATTATTTCAGAATTCGAACAACTATTTTTCTATACATTAATTATCACTTTTATCAGAATATGATTAAATAATTTTCTTACATTTACCAAAATTATTTATAGTAACATTTCCTTTTATCGTATCCTTTTATGCTTAAGTTTCTTAAAAAAATCTTCCGTAGTTTTGTTTCTTACACATGATAATTTTTTCCATGTTTTCTTACTTGAAACTATGTCGTACAATCTATTTTTAACTAACTGTTGGCTGAAAGACACGTCTACATGACCTTTTGAAATTTAAGGAAAATATAACCTTTGGATGAGGAAGTTGACCATTGAGATTTTCACCTATATAGACCCAACCATTTCAATGCATGAAAAAAGTATGATAGTGTGGAACTCTTATATGTTATGAGTGATCTTCTCGATCTTCCATGTATGTGTTTTCTTTGAACAACTTGTTCTTTCTCTGAACATCTTTTTCAACATGCCTAGTGAAAATATGATTGTTTCTAATTAATCTAAGGCTTTTTGGGATAAGAATACCAAGATGTTGATAACCTTAAAGATCAAGGGCCTACAAGGGTAGCAAGATGGATTCCAATTTTTTTGTCGAGGACAAACCCTTGTGAGGGTAAGGCATAATTTATTGAAATTATAAATCATGGGTCTTTTATCCAAGGTTTTTGGATACCCTTCTCAATGAGTAAATTTTTTTTATATATGTCTTATTTTGTTAAAAGTTTTAATTTCACTCCATTTTTTTAATGAAATAAATCATAAGTTTCTTAAACTTTCATAATTTTATATACTAGGATATAAAAATGATAATATATGATTTAAGGTAGAATCTTTCCCTACATAATATTTTCTTTTGATTACTTATCACATCCATTTTTTGGATCCTATGAAACGTAGTTTCTTTATTCATATACATCTGAATTTATATCCAACATTTATTTCTTACCTATCCACTCACATAAATATGAAAACATCATTTGTGTACGAATGGGAAACCTTATTCACAAATCAATGTGAATATATTTTTGCGACCATAAAAAATGAATGATATATATATATATGTGTGTATATGTATATTTAAGGAAAACATATGGTATTATGAAAATTAATTAATGATAAAATAGTACATACACCCTTTCCATAATGGTTATTTAAAAATGGGAATGTTTCTCATGCATATATACTGCCAATCGTCTTCATTATCGTAATGCACTTAATATCCAAAACCCATATTTAATGATTGGAATTAAAAGTGTAATTAATGTATAAATAATTTAATTAATTATTTATTATTATTATATTGATGATGAAAATATATAACATGCACAGTAACTGGAACATTCATGATAATATAGGAATGAGAAAAGAAGGCAATTAACACTCAAAAAATGAAAATATTGAAATAATTTAAATGAATGAGGGATGGGATGTTATAAAATGATAATATATGATATTTTGAATGTTAATAAAGTTCTATAATTAGATAATATCATGTTTAAAATCTCTATAAATGAGATTAAATAATGTTTATCCCAAAAAAAGCATTAGGTAAGGGACTTCATCTCAATTTGGGTTCATTGAAGCATTTGTAATATAATTTTCACAAAACGAATCTGGTCACCACCCAATAAGAAGCCAAAAATGGCCTGAAACATGTTTTGAAGGGTGTTCTCAAACCCATGGGATGAAACAAGTGCTCAGGTATCATATAATAAAAATTGGTAATGATTTACCCAAGTTTCTAAACATAAAACAACAATTGAATCCTATAAAATGAATCTGGATTTTTCAAACCAAATAATCTTTTACTAAAATGAAGAACTGAATTACATGGTTTAAAACAACTCACAGTGTCTATAAAAACATATGAACCAAAAAGAAACAACCCATGAACCCTCATGGAAAGAGGTACCTCCCTCATGCCATCTCCACAAGACATCACCAGCAAGAACCTGCTAGAAACCCGAACCACTGGCACTATAAACTGTACCCAACATATGATATGAAAACAACAATTATACATACTTAGAAAGAAATAAGTAGGGTGTGATCCAAATCCTAGTAAGATACCACCACTATGATAGTCCATGTGATAATCATTCAAATTCTAAAAACTTGCATGTTTTCCAAAACATGTAATTTCTTCTTACAATTTCTATATGATACAATTTTAAATAATAATTAGTTTTCAAGTGGGATAATTTATAGAATAATCAATTTTAAAATAAATGAAAAGGCTACTTAATTTTACATCCTAATATATTGTATGCGGAAGTTAATTATAATGGATATAATGAGCACAACTGATAAGAAAAAACCCCTAGGCACTAGCTAGCTCTGGGTCCCAGGTACCTCATATCTTAGTAAGAGTAACCATCACAAATATCGGTTCTCATGCATGATACACTACTAGGGAACATACCCATAACATTGTGGCCCCAAATCATCATCATAATAGTTTAGATAGAGTTTTATGCATCAATATTGCAATGTGAAATAGAGGCCAAACCACACGGATTCACCAGAAAATCAGTACACGTCCACCCACCTAGATAACAATTCCTTCCCACTATGCTCAAAAAAATTAAACATGTCACTAAATATAATTTTCAAATGAAAATATCATTTCCATATCTGAAATTCACCAAACATCCCACATGTATACTACACAAGTCAAAAAAGTCCACTTTTCATTCAAATTGATTTTGAAATCTGACTCATACTAAAATAGCCCACATAACTTTTCACATTTCATTAATACTTCCAAAAATCCATTAAAAACATTTATAAAACCATTCCATGATATTCCAACTCACATAACTGTCCACTCACATGTTATATAATATCCTTTTCGTAACCAAATCCATTTTTCATATCACACTCAAACAAAACATCCCACATCACTTTCACATATCTTACACACTTTAGTAAATCCTTCAATCATTTTTATATAACATTTCTAAGTTAGAACACATCGAAAAACAGCCCATTTCACATTTCAAATGTAACATTTCAAAATATACACACTCCAAAATTGTTTCCAAATATTGTTTCTCCTCTTACATAAATAATTAAATCATTCAAATCTTTCATAAAACAATTCTAAAATGTATACCCAAACATTGCTCATAAAACCCATTTCAAAACAATATTTCAAGTGCAAAAACACTAAAAAACACTACCTAACTAAATTTTAATTCCATGATACATTTATTAAACAACGTTTAATTGTTATAAAATCACCTTTAATAATACCATGAAAGATACAAATTAAAACACCCATTTTCATAAAATGATATCAAGAAGTATAACAAAGTTGTACACACCAAACCTATTCCAAAAATCCCTTTCAAGGTTTACATGACAGTAAGTAATTTAAAAAACATAATTTTCAACCCTTTCAACAACTGATAAATCAATTTCCTATTTTATAAAACTACCACAAATGATACGACATGTGTTATATTAAAAAATTTCACAACATCATTAAAAATGAAATTATAAAATTAAATTCTTAACCAAATCATTCAAGAATGATTTTCTCACCACACACAGCATATTGGGAACATGAAAAATGAGTAAAACAAGAAAAATAACTCATCAGGGAATGGTTAACCCTGGAATCACCTACCATTTGAGTCAAACCCCTCAAATTTTGCTGTGAAACATCAAGCGCACCACCGCTGCACTGTAAAGAAGTGAAGACAAACCTATATTATAAATATTACATAAAAAAGACGCCATGTTAAACCCTAAGTTGTAACCCTAACCTAAGGACACTATAGAACATCAAGAAAGTGGGATGAAACCCTATGGAAATTGAAGCAATTTCATAGAGGAACACATACTTGATGGAATCATGGAGAAATCACCCTAAATTGACCAGTATATGAATTTTCAAATATAAAAATATTCAAGAGAGGTTAGATCAAGGATTATGAGATAATCTAGGAACTGGAATGTGGGAATATATTGAGAAATGAAGGAGTTATGAAGGAATCAATTTACCTCTTCAAATCTAGCCGATTTGAGAAATGCTGGGAAGTTTCGCCTAAATTCCTAATGCAAATGATCTCCAAAGAGAGGGCAGAGAGCATGGGATCATGCCTTTGGAAAGGGGTATTAGGTGAGATTTGTAATCTCCAAAAATCATAATAATTAAATGAGATTTTAAACCATTAAAAATTATTTTTAATACAGGAAATTGGCTTTTGGGCTAGCCCAACACCTTAATAAAAAACTCAAATCCATCATTATTATGGATTCCTTTAGATTCGAGATTGATATGGTGATTTTAATAAACCATGTTATGAAATAGGAAAATTGGATTGGGTATATAATGTTGAACAGATAAGGAGTTATAAAAGAAACAAAAATTTATTTTTAATTCTAGAAATGAGCTTACGGTTTGGCCCTAATTTCGAAAGTCCACCATTTCCACCAAATTGTGATATAAACAACCAATAAATATCAGGAATGGAAATTAAATGATAAATTAAATTAAAAAATTCATGTATGTGACAATTCTCCCCACAATAAAACATTCCTCCCTCAAAATTCCAGGGCATGTAGAAAAGTAAAAACCAATCACTACCGAAAGGCCGAAATGAAATCTTTTGCCAAGACTCACCACCAAAGGAAAAAACACCACCAGTGATCAATTAATGAAGGAATATTTTACAACCCAAACATACACAACATAAATAATATGATAACGAACATTCATGATTTATCTCAAAAGAAAAATCCCCAAACCTTCTCCAAACAAGGCTCAAGCAATTTACCCAAACAACCAACAACATAGAACAAGGTTACACTTACCTTGATATACCTAAACCGTTGGGCGCCCTCCAATACTAATGTTTACCCAAGGAATATTTTGGTTGTTATATATTTTTTAATGATAAAACACATTTCCAATCCAATACAAATGACAACAATGTGATACTGGTATGATGACACACAAACATGCTCCCCACCATAAGAGACAACATAATTGTTTCTCGACACATAATAGGGACACTAATAGGGGAGGTCTGAATGGTGTCCTTGGTACAAGGGGTTGACATCCATTAGACATTCAAAAAAGGACATTCATGAGACCCATGGTGGGTATCCCCACCCTAAGAACCAATCCTCTTTAACCGACCAGCATGGGTCGGCACAGAATGACCCCAAAACTCAAAGAGTTGGGACGACCACACAGTTAGTCCACTCAGTTTTTGAAACGATATGATAACCATGTGGATCCAAATATCTGCATGGTTTTCTAGGGTATAGTTGAAACTCACCCTGTGAAATCTATTTTCACAGCCTGTCTTCCCAAATTTTAAACCATTCTCAAAAAACTCAATAGAAATCATTAGGGGAATGAAATACATTAGGCGACCAACATGGTCATGTGACCCTCCACCTCTTCCAATCGAATGGGAATAATAAATAAAATATGATGTCCCCAGAGGTTTAAAATCTTCCTATCATTCATAATGAGGGTAGGTCATGTACAAGGGTTTAAACGGCCCTGGGATTTACCCTAACTATGCACCATCTTCTCTCTGGGACCAATGGATAGAGATAAAAAGATTGAAGCATCTTCGTCCATGCAGTTAGGATTTGGAAACCCCGGTATGGAACTTTTTATTTTGGTGCCACAAACAACTACACAACATACCTTGGTGGGTTCAACAAGACATTAAATACTCTAGAGCTCACTCTACCGAAACAATACATTATACTGATACAAGGGATCAAAATATGCACACACATTGCACCTTGTTTCTTCAGGTGAGAAACAATATAAGGGTAGGACACATATAAGAACCTTCTTATATGATATAGGATTTGATGTTTTTTCCCAAGGGAGACAGACTCCCAACATAATAGAGACCCTCATAGGATTGCACGACCTTCACCTTTACCATAAAATGAGAACAAGACATCACAAGGCATCACTGAACATGACCATTGTGATTGATAGAAAACATACATGGACAGGGACATTATGCTAAGTCCCCAAACAACACACAATTCTAGAAGGTGTCAATAATGGCCTCTCATGACCAGATTTCCCAAATAGGTAGTTTAATGTGAAATCCTACTTCAAAGAGACTATCAAGGACCCATAGGCCCTCTTAGACACCATCTAGACACTCATCCAAACTAACAACCCCAGACAACTTCCTCCAATGAATAATCTTGCAACATAAGAAACTATAGTCTCTTTCAAACTTCTATGAGCACTCTACCACTACAAGAGTTTCCTTAAACCCAAAAATGAAATGGTGTTGAATCATTCTACAATTATCAAGAAATTATTCCATACATTGAACAACTAGATGATTTTCCAAAGACGAAACAATTTGGGTTCCACTTTAGTTGTGCACTAACCCTTTATGGGGGGCGTACCTTATCCATGAAGAGAAACCAAGGACCTAACTTACCTGGTCCGTTGGCTATGGAATACCGCAACCAGATCCATACATATGAGGCAAACCACTATAAAGGCTTCTTAAACTTTCCTAAGAAGATACCACTAACTAGCCATTCAACATAGCTTACCAACCAAACACAAACCCAAAAAATTGTACAAATAAGAGGGGTTCATAGACTCAAAACATCCCACAACATCAATATTTCCAAAATCACATAACACACACCATCCCAAAACACTCATCAAGACATCCCATTTTTCTTTTAAAAACATTTCTTCAAATAGAAATGGTTCAGCGGTTAGTGTATCCACCAATGGTACCTCATGAGCCCCACACATGCATGTTTCTGTGCCACACCGGGCATCCTCCACATATTCATCCTGACAATCATCCTTTTATGCCATTAACCATCCATCATCCCATAAAACCTCATGAATGCGGTCACTCAGGAAAATACCAATGGTTAAAAAAAATTCTTTCCACTATTCAAAACCAAAACAATCAGCAAATACTTCATTTTTCTTAATACCACTAACCACGAAATTGAACCCAAATTACCACTTACCAAACTTTTCAGAAAGGAAAAATCATTCATATGAAAACAAACTTTCATTTCATACACATTAATTTCAAAAAATCTCATCCAATTAAAACACATTTCAGCTATTTATAAAACTCTATGGGAAACACTTTTTCAAAACCAACTTTAACATACATTTTGGTTACAAAAGATGCCTAAACACACCAATTTCCTAATTAAATAAATTATGAAATTTTATTGCCACCATTTCAAAAATTAAACCCTTCGATATTTTTTCGAAAATCGTTTCCCAAAAAATTTATGCTTCTTAAAACCATGTCATTTTTAATTTAAAACCGAACATCCAATATTTCAAAACTAAAGGAAACAAGATAATGTGAGGGGGGACTAGCTTCAGTGGGTGACTTAGACATATAATTGGTGTCTATAAGACAATCAATTCACCATCATAGAGAGTTTTATATGGAAATATCTTAGGATCCTCATAGATTTCTAGGACCAATGATCTCACTGAGACCGTTACCCAACTATCTTTTCATTTTCCCTAGTCATTATCAATCCAAAAAAACCCCAAGGAATTAGATAAGTCCCGACCTCCCATAGTGGCTTCAATCCCATCATGAGGTCAGGTGATCAGGAACACTACTCACAATCCGAATGCAAAATCCCAACTATAACATTCCAAGCTTCTACGGTACGCTTCTCTTTGAATAATGTGATAGCGTGTGTTGTACACAACACCGAGTTCTAACACACCATAACCAATCAAACTAGCTGTTATGAATAGTAATACCTAATTTTTGAAATTATATATATTTTATTTTTTAAAATGGACTTCATTTTTGGATTCAGAATATCGAATTTATCCTAAGGTGATATTTTGGTACTTTTCGGATAACTTTAATATTTTGATGAATAGTGAAAATTACTAAATTTTAAATAAAAACAACTTTTTAAATCAAAATAATTAGTACTGATAAATTATGAATTTGAGTGGTTTTAAAGTATATTTAGAATATATTTTTACAATTTAATATAATGTTGGTCATTGGACATAAATTTACAATTAAACCGGACATAAACAAGTGTCAATCTTTTGGTAGTTATTATCTCCTAAAAACACGCTTTTTGTTTTAACAATGGAAATTAATTTTAATTTAATTGCTGCCACTTATCTGTTTTGAATTAGGAAAAATGGATTCCATATTTTTAACCAGGATTTTCAAATTGTGTAAATATGTAACTTTTATTTTTAAACATTTTGAATAATTACTTCGGTAAATATTTTATTTACCATGGTTAAGGGTAAATCCGGTAAATAAGGGTTAAGAAATAATATTATAATAATAACAAATTACCCTAAAACGTGTCCTACCCATATTGGTTGATACATGTTCGACCATGGGAATCTTTGGGTCGATTTTGGGACCCCATGGTGCCACTTGTATGTGATAGAGACACTTTATTTTAATTAAGTTAAAATGAATTCAAAAATGGCACAAGCATATATCTTTCAGAAAAACAATTCTTACATAGGGTTATATATGTTGTATTTTCGACTATAAGTATTATTTAGAAAGATAAAAAGATTTCCTACATAATGATATTTTATTTATAATTTTTAGACATTAAATAATTTAATTTATTTATGAAACAATGATGATGCAGTAATTACCATAATAGTGAAACTTTAAAATAATTGATATTATAAATACCCAAATAAATATAATTTAAGAATTTTAATGTATTAAAATAATTTTATAGGATAATATTATATATTAGTATTGGTTTAATGAACTTTTTTCGAAGTAATAATTCTGTAATGAGTTTCACAAAAATCAACTATTGAATAGTGTCAAAATTGACATAAAAGAGTTTTTAAAAACAATATTATTTTATTAATTGATATTAAATTCCTAAAAATCTAAGGTTCAGCCAAGAGACTAATATCATGATAGTGGAATCATTAATGGACCACTTGGAGGTCTCTTGGATGTATATAGTATGTTTATTAACTATATAATATAAAAATAGAAAGAGGCATTGTAAAAGTGAAACTAATTAACATAGAGTTAATACTTAATGATAAGGTTAATATAATGACCCAAACCAGTCTAAATTATATTGGTTGAGTGGTTTTCAACCTATAGCCACCTTAAAATTTAAATAATAAACTTTTGAGCCATTAGAAACCGAATATTAATTTATTATAAATTTATATTTCTAGATTTTCCAAAGGTGCCCCTCACCGCTCTTATAAAAGGGCACTCCTCTTTCTCATTTCATAACACCTTCAAAGCCTTTTGGTTCGGCCAAAATCTGACCATATACTCTCCCAACTTCCCTCAATACAACCTGGAGGCCTTAGTTTGATCATTAAGCTATCCTATGGAGCCCTTTTGAACAAATCAAAAGGAAGAACCTGAAGAAGAGGTAATGATTTCACCACACTTTTCCACGTTTCTTTTCTTCTTCCACTTCTTCTTCCTTTGTTATTACCATTCTAAAATAATAACTCCAGTATCATATATATACTGTTATTTTATTATAAATATGGTAAAACCATATTCAGTATTCTATCCACCCTTTGAATAACATGTCACCATATGTGCGTACGTACGGCTTACCGTCTCCACGTCGTGGTGTAATTGTTATTCAATATAATATTATTTGGATGGGTATAATAATGATGTGTAACCCATGTAAATAATAAATATAACATGTTAATGATTCTGTATATATGATATAACATCCATTTATATATTATTTTAATATCAAAAGAATGATATTGTCGCTCGTGCGTACGTACGGACTACCGTCTCCACGAACGCGATGAGATTCATTCTCCATCATATCCATTCAAGTATAATTATCATTTGATGACTTAAAATTGATGTTTAAGGAATTTATATCATTCTGGATATGAATAATATACAACATATCCATTAAAAACATGTCTTACGTAACAAAACATATAAAAGAAAATGAGTAAGTTAACACCCGAAACGACGATAATACTAAGATATTAGTAACAAATAAATGTTAAAAGATCATATATGATTTCATATGAATGTATATGATTCTTGTATAATTTAATAACAATTATTTGACTATTATACAGGAGTTTAACCTACCCCCAACCAAGGAAAAGTACAAGGTAAGGGTTATTTCACAATCTCTTCATTATCCGAGGTTGTTTATACGCAATAATATACTGGGATCTCTTTATCATCCACATCCATGTTTCTTAAAAATGTATTTCAAAACATTTTTAATATTTAAAAGAATATCGGTTAAAATCATGTATACCCTTGTTTGACTTTTTATAAGAGTTTTATAAAGGAATCTTTTCGTCGTTTTCCAAACAAGGTGCTTTTTAACCTTTTCAACAGAATTAAGGTAAAAAAGTTTTTTTAACTTATACGGCGGGTGCGGTTATTTTCCGCCGTTATAAAATCGTCGAAGCTTCCCTTACAAGCTTATAAGAATATTTTCAAAGAAAATGTTTTATTTTATAAATATATGACCCTTAAATTATTTCAATATAGAAAGAGATATTTCTCTAAAATGAGTTTTGATTTCATCTATGTCAACATCCTTTGATGGATTTTACGCTTATTTGAAGTTGATTTATTATGATAAAAAACTTATATATTTTATTGAAGGTTTTGTGATATGTTTGATTGTGGATGTGCTATTTTTATACCATTCATAGTTTATGGTGAATGTATTTACATTTCATATGCTAGTTTTAAAATGAATGTTTATGTTATGTTTAAACCTTTCATATGGGAATGCATTGGACATAATATGTGATGGGTGGAGCCCGCTATAGCTCATCGATGCATCGGTAGGTCACATGAGACAAACTAGTGTCTTGACACAAGGCCTTGGCAAAATCTTATTTGTAGTCTGGGCACGAGGCCTTTGATATGTGGTTATGATAGTCTGGCATTATGCATTCCATCATTATGAAAGTGGTTATTGATATTGCATGTGATTATTCGATTAGTAGAATATCCATGTGAATAAGTAAATGGAATTATTTCATTTTACTTTTTCCATACTATGTTGAAGTTCAAGTTTAAAAGGCTTTTGTTTTAGTTATACATTGCCTTAAATGTTTATGCTTATTTTTGAATGTTTCCGCTATATTGTTATCCTTACTGGGCATTTGAGCTCACCCTTTTCTATATTTTATTTTTCCCAGGATGTGAAGAAGTAAGTTATTAATGACCTGCAAGGATTTTATGTGGGGATATGAGTGTGGAATATGGAGACTATGTTGTTGTCGTAGTTTTTAACTTTATGATGTAAAGTAAAACTTTATGAATATATCTAGTGTTTCCAAGGATACTAAACCAATTGGACTTTCGAGATTTGATCTTTTTTGTGATCATGCCAATGTTATGTAATAATGCACCGACTCTGGGTAACTAGGGTCGGGGCATTACAGTTGGTATCAGAGCAAGTTTAGTACAAACCATGGATGTTAGATTTAGATAAACTCTGATTAGAGCACGTAGACCTAAGATGAACTTTGAGGATTAGTATAGAAGAACTTCCTAGAATTTTGGTATTGTAGAGATTTTGTGAGTTTTCCGAGCAATACATCCTTGTCTGGATACGAGCAGGTAGAGGCAGCTCTGGCACAGATGTACCTAGGGGTAAAGCACGGAAACACCGCTTTGAGCTAGACTCGAACGGGAACTGGTGAACGACAACGGGCCTTGCTGCACTATTGGTTACAGCACTCCCGGGGGATATGCTTAGGATAACTCTCATTTTCATTACAAATAATTATGAAGGGTTTATGAGTATATACTTCCTCAATGAAAACATTCTTATGATTATGGATTATATCCATAAATTGTTCAATTTATGTTAAGTGTTTTATAAGTATGGGATTATGTATTTTGATTCATAAACTTATTTAGTTTATGCCATTGATTAGAAATGGCCCCTAGTGGAATAAATGGAAACCATATCAATGCACACACTACATGTAGGGATTTCCCTCCTGCTCAAGATAATTATAGTGGAGATGGTGATGCAATTGGTGCCAATCAGCTAATCACCATATTGGGACAACTCACTCAGGTTATGAATAATAACCTTACCCGTATGGAGCACCCTGATCCACATCACGGATGATCAATGTTAGATCGATTCATGAGGAAACAACCACCAACGTTCAATGGGAGTACAAATCCCTTAGTAGCTGAGAAATGGATAAATTCCCTAGAGAAAATATTTCAGGCTTTGGGGAGTAGTGAAAGGGAAAAAGTTATCCTGGCAGTTTACCGCCTCACAGGAGATGCTGATCAATGGTGGTCATTAATTCAAAACATGAAGGAAGATGATGAAGTATCAAATATGGAATGGAGGGAGTTCAAAGATCTTTTTTAGAAAAATACTTTCCTCGCGACCACTGAGCAGATATGGAAATGCAGTTTCTGAGTCTGAGACAAAAGGAGGATGAGAATGTCGCAAAGTATGAGGCTAACTTTACAATGTTAGCACGGTATGCTAGAGATTATATATGTAACCCAAGAAGTAAGATTGATCGTTTATTTGATGGGTTAAAACCATTTCTCTATCGAGCATTAGTCTCACAATCCTTTTCATCGAAGGAAGACATTGTCTCATGTGCTATCAAGACTGAAAAGGAATTCTCTAAGTCTTATGACATTAAAGAAAAGCAAGAGAAGAAGAGACTTGCTGATCAATCTGGGAATGGAAATAAGGGAAAGAAAGGAATTGTTTAATATCCATCATGTGGTAAATGTGGTAAGAACCACCCCGACACTTGCTTGAAGGGAACATGAGTCTGTTACAAGTGTGGTAAAAAAGGCCACCAAGATCGTGATTGCAAGGGGAAGAAGGAATCCACCAACGTCCAGTGCTACAATTTCAGGGAGATGGGGCATTATGCAAATGAATGTCCTAAGAGTCAGAAGAACTTACCTCAGAAAAGGCCAAGGGATCAAGGACAAGCTTATGCTATCACTACTGCTGAGGTAGAAGCTCCGAAGGACGTGGTGGCGGGTAATTTAATGGTTTCCTCAAGTTTAGAAAAAGAATTATTTGATTCTGGATCATCGCATTGTTTCATATCATCCCAGTTTTCTAAGAAAATTAGATATTTCCAATATGATTTTACAAGGGAGTTGTCAGTTAAAACTCCTAAGTGAAGTATCATTGCAACAAAGTTTTGTGAGTCAGTCCCCATTAGAGCACATAAATATTCTTTATCTGCTGATCTCATCGTCATAACTATGATTGAGTTTGATATAATCCTCGATTTGGACTGGCTTTCGGACTATGATGCGAAGATTTATTGTAAGAAGAATGTGGTTACGATTCTTGATTATGATGATAAGTAACACCTTATCTTTAGAATAGAATCGCCACCACCTAATTCTTATTTAGATCCACCCCCAGTAGCTCAACTAAATTCAAATATTGGGGAGGAAGAGAATGAAATAATTGTGGGTGAGGAAAGCAATGTTCAAATAGAAGATGTACCTGTTGTGAAATAATTTTTAGATGTATTTCCGGACGATTTACCTGGACATCCTTCAGAATGAGAAGTTGAGTTTTCCATTGATTTAATTCCTGGATCAATGCCTATATCAAATACCTGTTATAGAATGGCCACTGTAGAATTAGTTGAACTAAAGAAACAACTAGAGGAATTGAGTAATAAGGGACTTATTCTCCCTAGTGTTTCCCTATGGGGAGCCCATGTTCTTTTTGTTAAAAAGAAAGATGGATCTATGAGGTTATGTATCGACTACAGGGAGATCAATGCTACAACAATAAATAACAAGAATCCCCTACCACGCATTGATGATTTATTTAACCAACTTCATGGATCTCAATACTTTTCAAAGATTGACCTCGATCTGGATACCATCAGTTGTGTGTGAAGAAGGAAGACATTCTGAAGACAACATTTCAAACCAGGTACGGGCATTATGAGTTTTCTGTAATGCCTTTTGGATTGACTAATGCACCCTCTGTATTAATGGATCTGATGAATAGAGTTTTCAAGGAGTATCTCGATGAATTTGTGGTGGTATTTATTGATGATATTTTGGTATACACAAAAAGCTAATAATATCATGAAAATCACTTGCGCATTATCCTGAAGACTCTGAGAAGGCATGAATTATATGGGAAGTTTAGCAAATGTGAATTCTAGCATTAGGAGATTTCTTTTCTTGGCCATATTGTCTCTAAAGATGGAATCACTGTTGATCCTTTTAAGACCAAGGAAATCCAAGAATGGCCAACACCTACGAGTATAACTGAGGTACGTAGTTTTATTTGTTTGCCAGGTTATTATCGACGTTTCGTCCAGAATTTTTCATGATTGGCTAACCCATTAACGAAGCTCACACGTAAAGGGGTTAAATTTGTTTGGACAAAAGAGTGTGAAGAATGTTTCTAAGAACTGAAGAGAATATTAGTAAATTCTCCTATATTGAATCTACCATCAGGGAATGATGGGTTCGTTATTTATAGTGATGCATCTATGAAAGGACTTGGTTGTGTCCTTATGCAGAATGGTAGGGTTATTGTCTATGCATCACGATAGCTGAAAATTCATGAACAAAACTATACTACTCATGATCTCGAGTTAGCAGCTGTGATCTTTGCATTGAAGATATGGATGCACTACCTCTATGGTGAAAAATGTGAGATTTATACTGATCACAAGAGTTTGAAGTATATTTTCTCACAAAAAGAACTCAACATGAGGCAAAGGATATGGCTTGAATTACTCAAGGATTATGATTGTACGATACACTACCACCCGGGGAAAGCAAAAAAGGTGGAAGATGCTTTGAGCAGAAAAGACCATGGAGTTTTGAACATGATGAGAATTTAAAGGGATCCAATATTGATGGATCTAGTGAAGATGGACATGGGAATAACCAGGGAAGGTTAAACATTGATGCTTTTTCAAATGGTTTCCAAACCATCTTTACTAGAAAGGATTAAGAGTTCTTAGACCGATGATGAAGAATTTCAAAAGAAGATTAAAGCATTGAATGATGGGAGATTGAGAGACTTTGTGTATGAAGATGGAATTTTGAAATTCGGGAAGAGACTTTGTGTTCCCGATATACCTGATCTAAAAAGAGAATTGCTGGATGATGCTCATAGTACCAATTTCTCTATACACCCTGGGAGCACCAAAATGTATAGAGATTTGAAGGAACATTTTTGGTGGGACAATATGAAGGGGGAGATTTCTGATTTTGTGTCAAGATGTATTGTTTGTCAAGAAGTGAAAGCTGGAAGGCAACACCCTGGGGGAGTCATGCATCCTATTCCCATACCGGAGTCGAAATGGGACAATATTACGATGGATTTTGTCATGGGGATACCAAAGACTCCTAGAAGGAACGATGAAATATGGGTTATTGTTTATCTTCTTACCAAGTCAGCACATTTTCTTGATATAGGAGAAGATCTACCCCTGGAAAGTCTAGCCAGAATATATATTAATGAAGTTGTGAAACATCATAGAGTACCCCTATCGATTGTTTCTGATCTTGATCCCCATTTTACTTCAAGATTCTGGAAAAGTCTTCAGAAATCCCTGGATACTGAACTACATTTGAGCACTACTTACCACCCTCAGACAGACGGACAATCAGAACGGACTATTCAAACCATAAAAGACATGTTGAGATCTTTCTCACATGACTTTCAAGGTATGTAGGATCAATATTTAGCTCTGGTAGAATTTTCCTATAACAATAGATTCCATTTGAGTATTCAGAATGCACTATATGAAGCGTTATACGGAAAGAGATGTCATACACCAACATCTTGGGTTGACATTGGTGAAAGGAAACTTGTAGGTCCAGAACTGGTGGAGGAAACGATGGAAAAGGTAAAGGTAATCCAAAATCACATCAAAGCAGCTCAATGTAGGCAGAAGAGCTATGTTGATAATCGAATGAAGAATTTTGAATTTCAAGTCGGTGATCATGTTTTCCTTAAGGTATATCCATTGAATAGAGTCATACGTTTTGGTAAGAAAGGTCAATTGAGTCCCAGGTACATTGGACCTTTCGAAATTCTAGAACGAATTGGGGTTGTAGTTTACCGATTGGCAATGCTGCCATGTCTCTCCAAAGTTCACGATGTGTTCCACGTATCTCTGTTGAGGAAATACATGCCTGACCCAACGCATGTACTCACCGATGAGGAATTATAAATGGAACCTGATCTGTCTTATTGAGAAGATCCCATCAGGATTCTTGATACGAGGGAACAAGTACCGAGAAACTGAAAGACACGTCTGGTAAATGTTTTGTGGAGAAACCATAAGATGGAAGAGGCAACGTGGGAACCTGAGGAACTTATGATGAAAAACCACCCGAGTATTTTCCAGAAATAATATTCTAGAAATTTTGAGGATGAAATTATTTGAAGGAGGGGATAATGTAACACCCCAAACTTCTACAGTACGATTCTCTTTGAATAATGTGATAGCGTGTGTTGTACGCAACCCAGAGTTCTAACACACCATAACCAATCAAACTAGCCGTTATGAATAGTAATACCTACTTTTTGAAATTATATATATTTTATTTTTTAAAATGGACTTCATTTTTGGATTCGGAATATCGAATTTAGCCTAAGGTGAAATTTTGGTACTTTTCGGATAACTTTAATATTTTGATGAATAGTGAAAATTACTAAATTTTAATTAAAAACAACTTTTTTAATCAAAATAATTAATAGTGATAAATTATGAATTTGAGTGGTTTTAAAGTATATTTAGAATATATTTTTACCATTTAATATAATTATTGTCATTGGACATAATTTTACAATTAAACCAGACATAAACAAGTGTCAATCTTTTGATAGTTATTATCTCTTAAAAACACGCTTTTTGTTTTAACAAAGCGAATTAATTTTAATTTAATTTCATCCACTTCTGTGTTTTGAATTTGGAAAAATGTATTCCATATTTGGAATCAGGATGTTCAAATTGTGTAAATTGGTAACTTTTAATTTTAGACATTTTGAATAATTACTTCGGTAAATATTTTATTTACCATGGTTAAGGGTAAATCCGGTAAATAAGGGTCAAAAAATAATATTATAATAATACAAAATTACCCTAAAACGTGTCCTAACCTTATTGGGTGATACATGTTCGACCATGGGCATATTTGGGTTGATTTGGGGACCCCATGGTGCCACTTGTAAGTGATAGGGACACTTTATTTTAATTAAGTTAAAATGAATACAAAAATGACACAAGCATATATCTTTTAGAAAAACAATTCTTACATTGGGTTATATATGTTGGATTTTCGACTATAAATATTCTTTCTAAAGATAAAACGATATAATACATAATTATATTTTATTTATAATTTTTAGTCATTAAATAAGTTAATTTATTTATGACACAATGATGATGCAGTAATTACCATAATAGTGAAAATTTAAAATAATTGATATTATAAATACCCAAATAAATATAATTTGAGACTTTTAATAAATTAAAATAATTTTATAGGATAATATGACATATTAGGATTGGTTTAATTAAAGTTTTTAGAAGTAATAATTCTGTTATGAGTTTCACAAAAATCAATTATTGAATAGTGTCAAAATTGTCATAAAAGAGTTTTAAAAAAAATATTATATTATTAATTGATATTAAATTCCTAAAAATCTAAGGTTCAGCCAAAAGACTTATATCATGATAGTGGTATCATTAATGGACCACTTGGGGGTATATAGGATGTATATAGTAAGTTTATTAACTATATAATATAAAAAATAAAAGAGACATTGAAAAAGTGAAACTAATTAACTTAGAGTTAATAATTAAAGATAAGGTTAATATAATGACCCAAACCTGTCTTTATTCTATTGGTTGAGTTTTTTTCGACCAATACGAACGTTAAAATTTAAATAATCATCTTTGGAGCCATTAGAACCCGAATATGAATTTATTATAAAATAATATTTCTAGCTTTTCCAAAGGTGCCCCTCACCCCTCTTATAAAAGGGCACTAATCCTTCTCATTTCTTCACACCTTAAAAGCTTTTTGATTCGGCCAAAATCTGACCAAATACTCTCCCAACTTCCCTCAAAACAACCTAGAGGCCTTAGTTTGATCATAAAGCCATCCTAAGGAGCCCTTTTGATCAAATCAAAAGGAAGAACCCGAAGAAGAGGTAATGATTTCACCACCCTTTTCCACATTCCTTTCTTCTTCCACTTCTTCTTCCTTTGATATTACCATTATAAAATAATAACTCCATTATCATATATATAATGTGATGTTATTATAAATATGGTAAAACCATATTCAGTATTCTATCCACCCTTTGAATAACATGTCACCATACGTGCGTACGTACGGCTTACCGTCTCCACGTCGTGGTGTAATTGTTATTCAATATATTATTATTTGGATGGGTATAATAATGATGTGTAACTCATGTAAATAATAAATATAACATGTTAATGATTCTGTATATATGATATACAATCCATTCATATATTATTTTAATATCAAAAAATGATATTGTCGCTCGTGTGTACGTACGGACTACCGTCTCCACGAACGCGATGAGATTCATTCTCCATCATATCCATTGAAGTATAATTATTATTTAATGATTTAAAAATGATGTTTAATGACTTTATATCATTCTAGATATGAATAATGTACAACCTATCCATTAAAAACATGTCTTATATAACAAAACATATAAAAGAAAATGAGTAAGTTAACACCCGAAACGACGATAATACTAAGATATTATTAACAAAGCATTGTTAAAAGATCATATATGATATCATATGAATGTATATGATTATTGTATAATTTAACAACAATTATTTCACTATTATATAGGAGGTTAACCTACCCCCAACCAATTAAAATTACAAGTTAAGGGTTATTTCACAATCTCTTCATTATCTGAGGTTGTTTATACGCAATAATCTACTGGGATCTCTTTATCAACCACATCCATGTTTCTTAAAAATGTATTTCAAAAAAAATTACTACTTAAAAGAATATGGGTTAAAACCATTTATACACTTTTTTGACTTTTTATAATAGTTTTATAATGAAATCTTTTTGTCGTTTTCCAAACAAGGTGCTTTTTAACCTTTTCGACAGAATTAAGGTAATAATGTTTTTTTAACTTATACGGCGGGTGCATTTATTTTCCGCCGTTATAAAATCGTCGAAGATTATCTTACAAGCTGATAATAATATTTTCAAAGAAAATGTTTTATTTTATAAATATATGACTCTTAAATTATTTCAAAATAGAAAGAGATATTTCTCTAAAAATAGTTTTGATTTCATATATGTCAACATCCTTTGATGGATTTTATGCTTATTTGAGTTTATTTATTATGATACAAAACATCTATATTGTATTGATGGTTTTGTGATATGTTTAACTGTGGATGTGCTATTTTTATACCATTCATAGTTTGTGGTTAATGTATTGACATTTCATATGCTAGTTTTAATACGAATGTTTATGTTATGTTTAAACCTTTCATATGGGATAGCATTGGACTAAATATGTGACGGGTGGAGCCCGGTATAGCTCTTAGATGCATCATTATGTCTCATGAGACAAACTAGTGTCTTGGCACAAGGCCTTGGCAAAATCTTATTTGTATTCTTGGCATGAGGCCTTATCAATGTGGTTATGATAGTCTGGCATTATGCATTCCATCATTATGAAAGTGGTTATTGATATTGCATGTGATTATTCGATTAGTAGAATATCCATGTGAATAAGTCAATGGAATTATTTAATTTTACTTTTTCCATACTATGTTGAAGTTCAAGTTTAAAAGGATTTTGTTTTAGTTATACATTGCCTTAAATGTTTATGCTTATTTTTTAATGTTTCCGCTATATTGTTATACTTACTGGGCATTTGAGCTCACCCCTTTTCTATGTTTTATTTTTCCCAGGATGTGAAGAAGTATGTTATGAATGACCTGTAGGGATTTTACGTGGGGATATGAGTGTGGAATATGGAGACTATGTTGTTGTAGTAGTTTTTCACTTTATGATGTAATGTAAAACATTATGAATATATATAGTGTTTCCAAGGCTACTAAACCAATCGGTTTTTCGAGATTTGATATTTCTTGTGATCATGCCAATGTTATGTAATAATGCACCGAATCTGGATAACTAGGGTCGGGGTGTTACACCAAGATTCCTAACTCTAGAAAATCTAGATTGTTCCCTTAAAAACATGACCCAAACAGTTAACATAAACCTCCTCTAATACAATTTTTCCCCAAACCGAATCTGGTAACCACAAAAACTGTCACCAAACCCGGCTCACGACAAGGCTGGAAGTGAATTGCCAATCCCCATTGTCTAGATTAAGTACCCGGGTATCATAAATTAAAAATTGGGAACGATTTACCTATGTTTATAAAGATAAAAAAATGAATCCAATAAAATGAATCTGTATTTTTCAAGAAAAACAATCATTTAAAAAAATATAGAAATGAATTAAATAATTTAAAATAACTCACACAGACTATAAAAATGGTAAAAAACTGAAAATAAACATCCAATGAACACTCACGGAAATAGGCACCACCCTTAAGCAATATCCACAAGACATCAACACCAAGAACCTGATATAAACTCAAACCACTGGCACTATAAACAGTACCCAATAGGCGATATGAAAAAAAAACCATGTCTACTTACATGCAAAGGTGTAAGTAGGGTGTGAGCCAAGCCCCAATAGGATACCACCACTATGATATTCCATGCGATAAACATTTAAAGATGAAAAGGATGCATGAATTAAAAAAGAATGTAATTTCAAGTTATAATTTCTAAAAGATGGATCTTTAAAAAAGAATCAGTTTCAAGTGGGATAATTTAATGAATAAAAAATATTAAAATAAATGTCACAGATACTGAATTTTCCGACACAATATATAGTATGCTGACAATAATTATAAAGGATCTATTGAGCTCATGAAATAGGAAATTACCCCTAGGCACTTGGTAGCTGTGGGTCCTAGGTTCCTCATATCTCAGTGAGAGTAACCATCATAAATATTTGTTCTCATGTAAGAGCCACTAGTATGGAACATAACCATAACCTAGTAGTCCCCAATAATCATCATCATAGTTTAGTTATAGTTGCAAGCTTCAATCTTTCTAAGTAAAACTGAGGCCAAACCCCACGGATTCACTAGCATACTAGTTCACGTCTAACCCCCTAGATACTAGAGTTTTCCCCTTTGTTCTCAAACAAGTCAAACAAGTCAAGAAATATACTTCTCACATAAAAATATCATTTCCACATAAAAAAATTACCAAAATTCCCACATTTATTCCACACAAGTCAAAAAAATCCACATTTCATTCAAATTGATTTTGAAATCTGACTCACACTAAAATATCCCACAACACTTTTAATATTTCTTTAACACTTCTAGAAATACATTAAACATTTTTATGAAACAATTATATGATATTACAACTCAAATTTTACATAATAACCTTTAATAACCAAAATACATTTTTCAAATCAGACTCACAGAAAAAATCCCACATCACTTTCATATCTCTTACATACTTTAGTAAATCATTGAAGCATTTTTATAAAACATTTACAAGATGGAACACAACACAAAACACCCCCTTTCACATTTAAAATCTATAATTTCAATCTATACACAATCTAAAATAGTTTTTAAATTGGGTTTATCCTCATACATAAATCTATAAATCTTTTAAATATTTCATAAAACAAATCTAAAAAGTATACCCAAACATTTCTCATAAAACCCATTTCAAAACCATATTTCAAGGACAAAACGACACCAAAACACTACTAAAGTAGAATTGGCAGCCCTAGAGACATTTATAAAACCACTTTCATGTGTTATAAAACCACCTGGAATAATATCATGAAAGATACAAATGAAAACACCCATTTTAGTAAAATGATCTCAAGAAGTATAACAATGTTTTAGAGACCAAAAATATTCCAAAAACCCCCTTCCAAGGCCCATATGACACTAAAAAAATAATTTTCATCCCCCTTAAATTACTAATAAATAAATTTCATATTTTCTAAAAATACCACAAAAGATACCACATGTGTTACATTCAAAAATTTCACAACTTCAACTAAATTGAAATTATAAAATTAAATACTTAACAAAATCCCTCAAAACGGTTTTAGCACAACACACAGCATATGGAGAACATTCAAAACTAGTAAAACATGAAAACTTACTCATCATGTAATGGTTAACCATGGAATCACCTACCTTTTGAGTCAAAACCCTCAAATCATTGTATGAAACATCAAGCGCACCACCACCGCAGAACAAGGAAGTGAAGAGAAACCTAAAATCTCAAGATTATAGAAACAAATCCCCATGTCATACCCCAAGATATTTCTCTAATATCAGGTCATATTGGAACATCCATAAAGTGGGATGAAACCCTAAGGAAATGGAAGAAATAGAAGGGAGGAAAACTTACATGATGGAATCATTGAGAAATCACCATAAATCCCCCAGTATCAGAAATATCAAATACTGAAACATTATAGGGAGGTTAGAAAAAGGATTTGGAGATCATTATAGTACAATAATGGAGGAAAATAGTGAGAAATAAAGATGTTATAAAGGAATCAATTTACCTCTTCAAATCTGGACGATTTGAGAAATACAGTGAAGATTAACCTAAATTCTAGGGGAAATTGATCTCCAAAGAGAGGGAGGAGAGCAGAGAGATCTCCTTAGTTATGTTGTCTCGGGTGAGAGTTGAAATCATCTAAAAATGTAGAAAATTAATGAGGTATTAATAAATAAATAAAATCTTTTTAATGCAGGAATTGGGCTTCGGGGCTGGCACCACACCTTAATAGAAAAACCCAAAACAATCATTATTATGGATTCCTAGGGATTCCAAATTAAGATGGTTATTTTAATATTCCATGGGATTCCATTTGTAAATTGAAATTGGTGTAAAATGTTGGAAAAATAAAGTATTATAATTGAAACAAAAAATTTATTTCGAAATCTGGAAATGGGCTTACGGTTTGGCCCAAATTTGTAAAAGTCACCATTTCCACCAAAATGTTTGGTAAACACCCAGAAAAATCAGGAATAGAAATTAAATGAAAAATGATATTAAAAGAGGTCATAGATGTGGCATTAATTAACCAAATTTATTTGATATGGTGTATATATTTATCCTTTAATGCATAATATCATGAATAATTGAATATTCATTCCATTTTATGTTTCAATTTGAATAATGCCATGAAAAGTGATTTTATTTAAAAGATACCAAGTGGTAAATAAATTCATAACAAGATTAATTTCCATCAGGTTTTATTAATTCATCATCATATTTTATATTATAAGATTATTTTTTGTAAATAATTTTAATTAACAAAGCTTTTATTACCACTTTATTTTTGTAGATTTCAATTTGATACATCTTATCAATTCATTGGATAATTCTCAATTCAACATTATGATCATTGTAAGGGATTATTCTACCATATCATTTTCATCAAGATTATTTTTTCATGAATTTATGTATAAGTATTTAATTTGGTCATATTATTATAAACCCAAATAATTTTATCATCATATATTTTTCATGATTTTTTAAAGTTATAGTACCATTTTTCCCAATATTTAGTACATAAAATAATTTCTAAAATGTGTTTATAAAAATAACACATCATTTAACTGTTTATAACAGAATCTATTTACTTCCAAAATAATGTTTTTCAAAAAAAATCAAAATTTTTTTTAACTATGTAAATTTATTTTATTAAATTTATTTTTACCCATATATAATTTTTACCAAATTTTGTGAAAGAAATAATCATGATGTTTTTCAAAACAATTCTTATTTCGCTTTTAACGAATATGTGAAAGAAATATTTTTCTAACGTGTATGAAACAAATAGAATTTTCTATCTTCATGACCAATCTAATGATTTATATAATCCTTTATATGTTTAAAATATATCCTTAAATGATATTTATTTTCAAATTGGTTTATTAACTATTATTTTTAAAATGAGGTTTTTAAAATGAAAATGATGTTTTCCTCCTGAATATTTTCAAATATATACTTATGGTATTTCTATTCATTAATTACTGCCACACATTATTATTAATTTAAAAGGTGTATGTTGTATTTATTACATCCTTATCCTTCTTATGGATGGTTTGTGAATATTTCGACCAAGAAAATTTCTGAAGTTCACTTCCTCCAATCATTTTTATAGTCATTAACATTCCGCAGAATTATTCACTTTTCTTTGTATATTAAATTTCCACTAAATATCCATATCATTTATCATGGATATTTTATTTATTAAACCATAAATCATTAATACATATGGCGTTCTAAATATATTGTTATTTTTATGAGGACAAAAATAGATAAATATGTATTCCTTATTCTATATGAATACTTGACGGTAAGGCAAATTATTTATTAATTAAATCAATTATTTGACATATAAGGAATTATTTGGACATTAATACCTAGGTTTTCCTAGTTATAAAAAACCCTCTATGCATCAATAGGTCTCATGAGACAAATTAGTTGGATAAATTAATTTCAATGGGTATTTATCTATCATATTAAAATTATTATTAGGATAGATATTGATTATTCAGGAATCAGGATGCCTAAAATCACTATTTACTATAATTATGCATCTCCTTTATTGATAATTTAGTTATGATTATTATCCATTAGATTTTCATAATGATTTTATCATTGTATGCATTTCATACTAATTTTATTGATTTGAATTACAATTGTGTTAGGTTATGTACAATGCCATAATGATTATCACATATCCAAGTATGATAATTATGTTATTAATTAAATGGAATGTGTTAACAATTATTTACCCATCCAAATTTATTATGTATTATCATATCATGAAATTAAAATTCATTAATTTGAATGTGAGCTTATTTATTTGAAATTCCTTGTTGACTATGATAATTGATTTATGATGGATTTTTTTGTACTTTACCCATACATAACAATTGAGATCACCCTTATTTTGTTTTACTGACCACAAATCTAGGAAGTTTACTATGAATGGAATAAAAGGATATGCAATAAGAGAATAATGATATTTAAAAAAAATTAATTATTTTTTCAAATTTAATTCAACACCCAAATAAGTATCTAGTTTACCAAAACTACAATGTTATTCAGTCTGTCAGGATGTGTTTCCTATATCTTATTCCAATATCATAATGTTGAAATTGTCTCCTATCTATTGGGTCAGAGTTATTACATAGGTTTGATCAATAGACCCTTTAAAGATATATGTCATTTTGCATTATCCCAGACCAACCATTTTGATTTAAATACAAATAATTCTTTATTTGGATGGATATTTCCAGTGCATTGTGTATAATTTATAAACTCTACCTATTCCTCTCACTACATTAACTCTTTAGGGAAACTAGTTCCACTGGATGGATGAGTGTGTCTAATTTATAAATTATCTTATGAGAAGGAAAGTCAGTACACATGTTCTTAGAGTATCCTACAGTAGATAATGGTTTTTAATTTATAGTGATTCATCAAAGAAAGGATAGGGATGAGTCATCATGTAGAAAAATATGGTTACCGGTTATGCCTCATAAATATTGAAGGTCCATGATAAAAATTACCAAGCTCGTTATTTGATGATATCTATTGTAATTATTTTGTTAAATATATAGAAAATTTATCTATCTAGAAAATTTTGGGACATATATTCTAATAAAAAAATATTGAAGTATATTTTTACTGAAAAATAGTTCAATATCTTCTATATAAAATGGAAGGAGATGATTAATAATTATTAATCCTCAATACATTACTATCCTATAAATGAAAAATATGTGGAATATTTTCAACATAAAAAAGATAATACTTATATATATTTGATAAGATTCACAAATGATATATTATTTTTATACTTGAAAATTATGTATTTTGAAATCTTGAAGGAAGGGGAGAAATATTATCTGCCTAAAATTATTTTTGAACCATCTACCTATGGGATTATTAAAGAGGTACAAAAGGAATTGTGGAGATACAAAAAAGGTATAACTGATACTAAGATAAACATTGACTGTTAGGGAATAATAGGTTTCATAAATCATTTATGTGTCCCTTTGGAACCTGATTTGAATACGGTGATGAATGATGAGTCTCATTATTCTTCATTCTATATTTATCTGAGAACAAATAATATTTATATATATTTAAAAAACTATTTAGGGTTTTAAGTCATGAAGAGTGATATTTAAATTTTTATACCTCAGTGATTAGTATGTTACTATGTTAAAAGTGATATAAAAGAGTCTAAGTGGGTTTTATAACCATTAAACATTCCATATTGGAAATGGGAAAACATCAAAATATATTTTTCAAACAGAGCCCCCAATAAATATAAAGGGGATAATTCTATATGGTATATTATTTATCATATTATGAAGTAATCACAAATCATAATTATCAAATAATATTTCCATTTTGATTAACATACACAATTATAAATTTTGGAAGCTGTAATATTGCATGGTGTACCACTACGAATTGTTTCTTATTAGGATATGAGTTTTACTTATATAATTTGGTTGATTATTCTACAGGATCTAGATGTTATATTTTATAAAAGAATATAATCCATTGATATATTTTAAGTTTGAGAGGACCATTCATAATTTAAAATTAATTTTTAGAACATTATTATTGGATTTCAATGGTATTAGGGATCAAAACCTTCCATTGGTGATCTTTTCTTGTAATAATAGATTAACTACACAATTCAGACTACTCCTTATGAAGACATCTATGATATACAATTTAAAAATCTAATGCACTAGTATAAAGTTGAATATATAATAGTATTGGTACTTGATCTAGTTAAGTCAATGGAAGATAATATTAGATATATTTAATAGACCATAAGATAAGCTCAGATTCAAAAAAAATAGTTATAATGATAATCATTGAAAAGATCTAGAGTTTGATGTTGGTGATAAGGTATTCATAAAAATAACTTCCATGAAGAGTGTAATTATATTAGGAAATATGTTAAGTCTACTAAATCATTATATAAGTCCTTTTGAAATAATTTACTATTTCATGATGTTAGACTCTCGATTGGTACATCCACTGAATCTCTCTCGTGTTCATGATGTCCTCCATATATCTTTCTAGATGAAATACACTCTTTATCCTCCACATGTACAAATATATGAGGTCATAAACCTTGAGAAAGATGGTTGATTTGAATAAAAACTAATGATGATTCTGGATTATAGAGAAAATGTTTTATGAAACATGACCACTCTCCTCGTTAAAGTAGTGCGGTGAAACCACCAATTTGAGGAAGCTACATCGGAATATGAGGATGTAATAAGGTAGAAGTTCCCCAATAGTTTTATTTAAAAATTATCAATTTGAAGGTAAAGTAATTTTAAGGGGGATAGAACATAATAACCAATGATCTTATGACATATTTATATTTATATAGTTTTATTTATTCAATAGTATTCAATACATGAAACACTGAGTGTAATTTGACCTGAATATACAATTAAAATATTTTCATTTAAAATGAATTTTATAACCTAGTATTTGGATTTGAAGGTATGAATATAATGTTCTAAATTATGATACACATATGGTTATAAATTAATAAAATTAGTACATAGGTTAATAATTGATTATAAATGAAAATAAAAATGATTTGGTTGAAAATGATTTTTTTATGAAAAAGATTTTTTATGCGAGTAATGATTTTTATCATAATAAATTAAATTATTCCCTATTAGTAAATGAATTTAAGGAAATTTATAAATTATTTACAGGTTCTTATTTTTTAAGAATCCAAATATTTTTTATAGGTATAGGATAAAAAATACAATATTATACTACAAAATGTATTTTTCTAAAAAAGAAATTTTTTTCACATTTTTCAGTATGAAATTAAAATGAAATTATATAATATATATTGGTATAAAAATAGTTAATTTTGTTTCATATTTTTATCAGGTAGTTCATAGTTTGTAAATATTTCCCTTTTTTCAATATGAATAATAATCGGGATAAAATTTATCACCTCGGTAAAGGGTAAATTGAGTTAATCTAGATAAAAAGGTTGAAATCGTATAACTATTCATAAAAATTATCATTTTATGAAATAAATTATACCCTTATAAAATTAGGCTCAAATTTATTTTTTAATGCAAACTTTTCCATTAAAATGAAAAATATATTACTTAAGTCAAAGAATGTTACAAAATTTCACACTCTTTAATTTTAAAATCACTTCTATGTATACAGGTGGATAAATGTGAGTTATGAATGAATATACGTATTTATTTTCATTTTATAAAATATATTTTCATGATATAAATCTATTTTTAATTTTTAATTAATTATATAATCACCATAATTTCTTCTCTATCCCCGGTAAAATATGTCTCCATTTAATAAAAAATATAATAAATTATTTTATTAATAATAAAAGTAAAAAAATTATAGATTTAAAAAGAAAAAAAGTTATTTGTAACTATCGAAAATATTTCGGAGGTTTGAAAACATTATATTTAAATTATCCATTTGACATGTTGTATTTAATGTTAAATTAAATGAATAGATTAAAAATTAAAAATAATTATATTTTATCAAAATAATATTTTATTATGTTATTAAAATATAATAATGAAAAAATTAATAAAATATGAGTATTATATGGTACAAAATATCATAAATATTTAATTTATTTGGAAATTTGTTACATTATATGTAAAAAACTACACCCCTTCAATACTGAAAAAGGTGTAACTGAAATTAAAATTAAAATTGGTTAACAAAGAATTAATCAAAATGAAGAGGATAAAATGAAACTAAAAGCTATATAATTTATATATTTTTAATGTAAAAAACCTTATAAGTCATTATCTTAAAATCCATGTCCTTTTGGAAGGATTTTTTTTCATAGTGAATATATCATAGTTAAAATTTTGCGACATTCCAAAAGTACCCCTCTCGTCAATTTTAAAATGGAACTTTCTCACAAACATATTCCGATAATATTGAGCCTAATATATGAATAAACCAATAGTAATTTCCCTTCTAAAATTTTACATCTATATTATATAGGTTCTGTTATTCCTAAATGAGAAACTGTAGTTCCCTTTAGAGGATATCTAAAATCATCATTTTCCAGAAGGGGTAACCTCCATAACCGATCAGTTTCTTTTCTAATATTATTTACCTCATATAAATATATAGAATTTATCATAAAATAATAAATTAATTACACTAAATACTGTTCTATATTATTATGACTGTGGAAAATCCAATATACACCCTCTTTCCCCTCAAATATAAAGTGAACATATAGATTGTGGTTATGTATGGCTGGTCATCTCCACAAAGAGATACACATCATTTTTCATAACCATATTTCCATGATTATTGTTATTATGCGATTAATGTACATATGTTATACTAGGTATAAAATATACTTGTAAAATATTAAGATATTTCTTACCTTCTTTCCGTATGATTCTTTCAGAATTACTAGATTTGTGTGTGCATACGTGTGGCTCGCCACCTCGATAAGGTGGAAATTTTCATTTTTAATTTATATTTTACTAGGATTTTTGTAAGGATAATTTTTATAAATATAAATGATATATTTGATATATAAATAATATTTTAATGCATAATTAATATTTAACTTTCTTTCATTCTATACATGGAAAATTTAAACGACATTCATGAATTTGTATGACCTATCGTCTCTATGGATGGTCTAATTAAAATATCTATCTCTAAATATTATAGTTGGGTTTTAAATGAGTATTATAATTATATTATTTTTTCATATCTTGATAAAATTTATTGAGATTGTAGAAGAAATATAACGTAAAAGTACCAAAACTATTGAACTGATATACTCGTGATAAATGAATCATTTAACACCCAAAAATAACAATTTTGATATAGAATTACTAAAATATAAGGTGATTAAATGTTATAAAAAGATAAATTTATGATATTATACGTATTAAAATTTATATTTTTTAGAATTATAACAAATACATATTTTTTATTGATGAATATATATAAAATTTAAAATAGGGTGAACTCAATGAATGTTTTAATTTCACAATCAAATCAATATTCATGATTATTTATATGTATGTTTAAATTATGGAATAGTTATCTAATATATCATTTTTTCCTAATAATTTTTTCAAATTTTTTTACATTTTATTATAATTAATTAAATCCTTTTATACCCATGTTTTACTCTTTACAAAAATGGATAGAATAGAATCATTCTACCATTTCCCAAGCACACTACTTTTTTTATTTGAAAAAAAACATGGAAGCACTATTTTGTAACTTATATTACGTGAACATATTTTCTTGAAGACATCACAAAACATTTAATTGAATAATTTGTAACAATATTGTACTATTCTTTTCATATAATATATTTTTCTTTATAATCGTGCAACTTTAAAAAAAATTATTTTGAAATGGAATGTTTATTTCTCTCAAAAATTATTCTAAGTGACATTTTAAAAAACTTTTATTTATAAGAAAAATTATTCTATGTCATTTAATATTTTTTTGGATATTTTCTAAAGATCCCATCATTATTATTTTGTGGTTGTTTTGTTTTTATAATTAAAAGATGAAATTTTTACGCAACCTATTTATTTTCCATGGAATATGTTATGATTAAATGTTTATAAAAGCTATTTCATTCCCTTGGGTGATGTTATAATCAAATGCTTATGAACCCTGTGTCTTTTCAATGGGTTATATTATTATTAATTGTTTATGAAACCCTTTTTTCATTAGTTAAAATATAATTTGTTATTTATGATCCTGGGGAACACATATGTTTTATTTTTATTATATGATGTCTAGGAACTATATCTTCATTTCATGAATTTGGTAAATATTTATAGCCCCTGAGATAAAGAGGACTATAATGGGGGATGAGCTCACTTAGGTAAGTTTTTATTTCCTCTATGGTAGTGTTGGGAGTTAACAAAGACTACAATTATTGTTTTGGCAGTAAACCCATTCTGTTATGATATCCCTGGCCATGAGCCTTTAGTACTATAAAAATGATTTTAAATGCTTTTGTGTATGCCCAAATTACATCACATTTTCCAATATTATTATTTCATGGTTCATGTAACATGATTCCATTATGATTCATGTCTTATGAACTACTAAGTCATATTCCATGAATTAAGATTGTTATCATTGATACGGGGGGTATGGTATAATAAATTAAAATCTTGTTTATATACCCTTATGCTCACATTTTTCTTATTTGGTCATTTATATCTGTCTTTTTCATTCATATTGATCATATTTGGTGACCCATTACCTATGTATCCTTTTCCTAGGTCATGAAGTAATATATTGTGTTTGTTATTTCTTATAATGGATATAGTTATGAAGAAATAACCAGTTGATTATGTTTATAGGTTTCCAGTGACACTAGAAGTAAATGATTTTGACATGGTTAAAAATGTTATGTAAATAATATTCAACCATTAATATATAATATATATTTATGAAAATTAAGGGTCTTTATAGTAAGATGGTGATAACTCCATTCTTTTTCTCACACTCTACAAAATGGAAGTCATATACATAACTATAATATTAACCCTTCCCAAATAAAATGTTTTCATATGATTGATAAGGATAACAGAAAACAAGTAATACATTGATATCAGATACTATGATTAAATTATTTTTATTCACATACCTTTCATGTTATATGGATAATTTTTCAAAAAATAAAATTAAATTATAACTTATTATGTTTCATGTGCAAATCCACTAATATAATCCTTGGTGTTTAATATATCTGAATGAAATATGAAATATTATACCCTGTAATACTTATTATAATTCCATTTTCTTTTTAAATACTTCCACATTACATCCAATTTTTATTTACTATCAATTTAAAAAATTTAATTTTTAAAATTAAATTAAAATTACCTCACCTAATTTAGAATATATTGATTCCTATAATTTCTTCAAATGAATTTTCCAATTATAAATCTATTTAAAATACATGTGATTATAGTACATGATCATGAACCCTTTATATTTACCAATCGGTGAATCGTCATTTCATGACTAGAAACTAAACCAATGATTTAATTTATAAGATCCAAAAATGACCTTAAATGTAATAATAATATAAATAATTAAATAAAAATTATAATGGATATTAGAAATTCAATAAATGTAAATCATCTTAATAAGGTTCAAATAGTATTTACATGATATATAAAATAATGGAAATGAAAAAATGGTACTTTTTATCCGGGGAAAATTATTTACAAATGGTAAAACATCAATTGAATCATCAAATATTTTGTAACCATGAATCCATCTTCCAAAACTACACATTATATTTTTCTATGGTCTACTCACATAGGTGAACCCAATGCCTTCTATTTTCACATATATTAATTAGGAAAAAGAAGTCCAATCAAAGCTACTAAATAATATTTTCTTCATATGAAATGATGACACTTATACATATTTAATTAAATTTTCAATCTAAATTCTATATATTCGTCATTATTTAGAATGAATATAGTATATATTATATTATTTCAATGAGTAACTCATGATCTAGAAATGTATATAATAAAATATGATTATTAGACTATAATTCATTGAAACAATCCAATAATAGAAAAATCTATATCCAAGAATTTTTACAAGAACCCAAAAAAAGAATAAGATAAATAAAATGGAAAAATTAAAAATGTAATAATAAAATCATATGGTCGAATAAATAGTAATTAGCAACGTGGAACTCTTTACTCAACTCTTCATCCTTTTATAATTTTATCAATTTCATATCATTCTATTCAACATAACAAGAATGGATAAAAAATCCCAGGCATGTTCGAAAAGAATATAAATTAACAAGATTAAAAGAAAAATTTCACAAAATACTATAAAAATTTTAGCGACCAACATCTTGTAAAACTTTGAAGTGACAGTATTTCAATTAAATCAATAATTAATGGGTAAAATCTAAAAAACTAAAGTCATAACCAAAAAATTGAATATCCCAATTACTCATCATTTAATAACAGTTCATGGAAATGTTTTATACAATTTAATGATTAACTATCTACAATTTAACATATTTATGTTTATTTCTTCAGATAGTAAAGAAAAAATAAATCCTTAACCCCTTTACAGATTACTAATCATGAAAATTAGTTAATAGTTTTTATGTGGTTTAAGAACACCACAATTAAAAAATTGAAATTTATTCTAATTACAAATAAAAACAAATAAAATATTTTACATTTATATTGGAATAAAAATGTAGTTACATAACATTGTTTAATAACTCAAAAAAATTTATAAATATTACCAATTAAACTACCTTTCAAATATAATATAAAATAATTTTATTTTTAATAATAAAATATAATTTCATGTCAACATGAATCAAAAATACTAAAAAATCAGAAAAATATATCATATTGATTATCCATTATGCAAGATAGGGTGATATGGGTGACTGGGGGTTGGGGTATTATCTTTGTGTCAAGTCGTAAAACTAGCCTTATTTGTAGTTTTCTTGTTGTGTGTGTTCAACACTTCTGGTTATGTCAAATATAATATATCACAGTGATGTAAAAAATATAAATGAGATTAAATATATCTATCAACAATTATACATACATAAACTAATTCAATATTTAAAGATTAGTCTAACATTGTAAAAATTTCATTGAAATATCCTATTAAATAATACACCAAATGACTATTGTAATAAAATGAATAAAGTTTATTTACACATTATAGTGAATAGGAATCCTATATCAATACAAGAATATGAATCATACACCATTCAAAAAAATGCACATCATTGTTACATTAAATACACTAAATTGTAAAATACATTTTAACTTACTAAAAAATACAAACATCATTTAAAGAATAATGAATGAATCCCCATATAATCGCAATATTGTGGGTTAATTCATAAGTAAAACTATTAGTATACACAAGTTAATGGTGTAAAATTTCATTATGAACTATATGGTTTATTATAATTAATAGAATGAAAACAATATAGTTCAATTATAGTTATATTTATACCCTGAATAAGACTAATAGAGTATTATAATCAATCAAGATTTCAATATGGAATATATTTATCCTCAAGGATATTTTCTCCTACTTTTCCATATCAAATCATGTTGGAAACATATTTCCCTATGTGTAAAAAATTATAAACTTTTCAATATGAAATTTTTATTATAATTTTATATATATTGTTCACTTATTAATTTCTCTTATATAGAAATAGATCATCACATTTATGAAAACATCCATATTGAGGTATTAAATATTTATTCATAACATATAATTAGACAATCCTAACTAAAATTTCATATATATATTTTCACATATAACATGCACATAAAGCCAAAAAAATATAACCTTATAATTATTTAAAAATTTGAGATTAATATAGTAGAGAATGATACCAGGTGATCATGAAATTAAACTATAGGATATAAATTGATTTACTAAAGGTAAATTTTTGGATAGGAAGCATGTTTTATGAGGAATATGTGACAACAAAATAAGTGGTGGATAGTTCTTAGGTATGCGGATAAACTGTGGGGGGTGAAACTAAGTGGGATGAATCGAATGAGAAAGATTCATGGGGGTGAATGGTTTTTCAATAACGAAATGATAGCATAACTAGAAGTGAATAAAATTTGGTAATGAAGGATGAAAAATTAAAATGATGTTTTATTCCCCCTTTATTTTATGTGTTTTACGGTACCTGAATTGTGTCGTGTGGTTCACACAGTTTCTATAAATAATAATACATGTTTTTAGGAGCGAATAAATAAATATAAATAATTATTTTTATATATATAATAGAGTTCCTGATTTTCAATTTATATAATTAAATCATTTTTAATTGTAATATTATTATTTTACATTTTGAGTTAATAATAATTTAGATGATTTTTATATAATGTGAAAATATTTATTTCTATTTAATAATTTATTATATATTATATTTTTATTCGTAAAAGTTTTTGTGGTAAAACTAATTAATAATTTTTTTTATATTGGTATATTAATTTATGTTATTATTATAATAGTGCATCGAATTAAATTTTTTATTTAGGATTTTTTTATTAAACAAATTAATAATAATAATATATATATTAATAAAAATAATTACTAGTACATGAATAAAATATCAAAAAAAATCATATCTTTATAATTACATTTTTAACAATAGATATATTATTAGATACAAACTTAATTTCATCATGTGGATCATTTTCTAGTGATAGACGAAATAACAGTTCAAGGATGTTGTTATTAGATTTATGAATTAGTGTATAATATAATATGTATTTCTCATTTTATTAATATATTGAATGTCAGATCAAGAAAATTATCATATTCCCTTGTTCGGGTATAGATCTGTTGTTGGAGGTGGTTTTCATTCGGTACACCTAATAGAATTTAATTACATATCATGTTTTTATTATTAAATATAGAATATATTCTATCTTTTGAGTTGAATTCATATGGGTTATGGGTAATTATTTGGGTGTTATTCATTCAGGTGTTGATTCTTAACCTCGGTCATCTATTCCCTAATAGTAAAATGTCAATACCATTATTTTTCCATTATATATTAATTGTATATTATAACGTGATTCTATATGTTTGTGTAGATGGGAGACCCTTTAATGATATGATTTGTATGTGGCTTTGTTTTTGTGTGTCTTGATACCCATTAAGGTTATAATATCCACATTACTAATATATTTTTCATTTCATAGGATTAATGCATGGCACCTTTTTGAATGGATTCAATATACCAAGTTGTAATAACTCAACTAGTGGGCACCTTATGAAAGGGGTGAAATCATTTTAAAAATAATTTGGTTAATTTTACGTCATAGTTGACATGGGGAATGTTTCCTGACCCAATGTTATATATTGGGTAGATATGTGTTTGAAATTTCTTACCCTATTGATTGATATTGGGTTGACATAATGTTTTGTGGCTTTCTCCACATATTTAAATTGGTTTGGTATCTATATATCAATGCAAGTAGTTGGGGTTTGGCTTAGTGGTAAGCACCCCGTAATACTACATGAAAAATGGGGGTTCAAAATCCATTGGGCGCAGGTACTGTAGCAGTATTGTAGCGGGTACTGTAGCAGCGGCGGTACTGTTGATCGGCGGGTACTGTAGCGGCGGAAGGGCACTATAGAGGTGGCGGTACTGTAGCAGCCGGGTTACTATTCACAGAATAGGAATTTGGGTAAATATTTGGGCCTACGGGCTATGTAATGGGCTACTAGGCCACAGGGCCTTCGGGCTATGTAATGGGTCTCCCTCTACCCAGTTAAAAGAGGTATTTGCTTTTCTTTATTAATAAAAATGAGGCTTCAGCCCCAACCTTTAAAAAAAATCAATGCATTACCTTAATATCAGGATTACAAGTATTCTTTAATGGTGCAACATGAATACAAAATAGTTCTCTCAAATATTGGAGTTAATACAGTCTTCTCCTGGTAGGGTCTTATTCATAAAAAATTCATCATGACCTTCCTTCGGGAATGATACTATAGTTGATCGAGTAGAGGTTCGTGGTATCTTTGTTAGTCCACAATGACACTTCACAAGTTTATATACATATGAATTTAATTTTTTTTCATTGAATAAATTTTTATATTATATTTAACTTGTGTTAAGAAAACATTGGTGGCTTTCTATATGTTTATACTCAAACCATTCATGTGAATCTCTATATGCCTGCCAATTTCATGGTTAGGTATGTAACCATGGGAAGAAACAATGATGGTGAGAGGAGAAGGAAGAGAATGGTGTATGGATGTGTTTCTGATATTGACATCATATTATTACAATGGTGTTTTATTTATTTCAATAATTTATTGCACATTGCTTGACATGACACATTAGGGGTCTTGTATTATTTTTTATGACCTCTATACCACTTTTATTATAGCATGATGATTTCATCATTATTTTTCAAGGATGATTTTTATTAATTATAGTTATATTTATGAATGTCTATTCATACTAAGGGTATAGTATACCCATGGAATCATTAAAACCTTTACTAAAAGTTGGAATACTCTTGTATATGGTGATACATGCAAGAGGTCATGTGACACACTAGTCAGACCTGATGATTCAGTAAGGGTATCACAGGCTTTATATAATCATTCCATCTCTATTTATAAATATTTTTGAAAACCTTAATATATGGGACCAATATTATCAATATTCATTGGATATTTTCCCATCTTATCATTCATTCAATACATCCCAAGATCTTCCTTGAATTTATAGATCCCTCTTGGCTTCAGGAGGATTATGTTTTGAAAGTGAATTAATGTTTAGGCTTTGTAGAGCCTTAGTTTCACAGAATCCAAAAAACTATAGCTCAGCTGCAATCATAGTCTAAAATCATGGGTTCAAAAAAATCTATGGTAAAATAATTGAATAGGTAAAAAATAATGACATCTTCTTGATTTTGGGGATGTGGAAAGAAGATCCATTTATGGTGTTGTATATGGTCATCGAACATCAAATAATTTCACACAGATGAAAAATCCCTTCTTATATTATGTTCCACAAAAGAAATGGGTTTTCATTGAATAATTATTGTTTTTTTACATCCTTGGGAGAAAAATTTCATCGGGTAGATGGAACATATTCAGAGAAGATGATTCGTAGAAGCAAGATCACTAGTGGAGTTTTCCTCTCATTTTAACTTAGGATCAAAAAATTTGGAATGGTCAAAAGAGATCACACGATTGACTATTAATAGTGTGGTTATCAGTGAAGTAAAGGGTTTTTCATGGGTGCTAGGAACTGGCATTGGAGTAGTATATATTCACAAAATCATAGCCAATAAAAGATGTAATTTCCATTTCTCCACCTCTACACATGATATAGTAAATATATGATTTTAACATATGAACTCTGTAAATTAGTTGTTAAATGGATTAAACATTTAAAATGAAAAAAATCCAATTCACCCACATTATATAATTAAATATTTTTTCCCTATAACAAATTTTCAAGGAATAATTTATTTCTAACTCCACATGTCAAAAACCAATTATATTCATAATTTTTGTGTCAATATTAATATCCATAGTCTTTGAATTTCAATTTATTCATCTAGAAAATTGATTTTTCAAAATAATTTTAATATTGAAGATAATGTTTTAATAGAAGGCCCAAAAACTGTAAATAAAAAATTTATATTAAAGTATTCATAATTATCATTAAAACTAAATTCGATAAAATCTCATATGTCTTGATTAATTTGAAAATTATAAATATTTAAGAGTATATAAATTTAAATAATTTTATTATAAACTTCATAATAAATGTATAGAACCATCAGTTAAATCAAAAAACTAAAAAAAATTCACTTAAAATAACATTTTGAGGTATTAAAAAATATTATCAAGAATTATCCAATGTAAAAAAAATTCTGGATTATACTAGTTTGAGGATAGTTTTGGGGATCAAAAATAAGAATAAAAATAATTTTTTTAATAATATATTACTTTATCACTCTTCCACACATAGTATTTTGAACTCCTGGGAATTATATTGAATTAAATTATATGATGTGATAGACTTAGAAAATCTTGTGTACACATGATGGTGAAAAATAAAAATCAAGGATAAATATATTATTTTAATTATCATGCATCATATAGGACTTCAAAACATTATCTCACATCAATTCATACAATTTTCAATGTCATAATGTTAAATAGATTATATTTAAGTGAGATCAAAATTTTAATATGTGGGACTTACATTTATCCATTTCTCATATGTTTCTTTAAGAAATCCAATTTTGATCTTCCATGATATAGCATGAATGTAATTTTTATTAGTCAATATCCCCAATCTTCATCTTGGTTCAATATTAACATTACCTGAATGAATTCAATATCAAAAATTGGGAATATTTTTTGATTTTTCCTACTATAATTGTGAAAATAACTTTGAGAATCACATATTGAATTTCCAAATGACTATTGTTACTCAATCACAGAATTCGCAATGTCTCGTAGATTAATTTTAGGTCCCAAATTCCAATTTTACTCTAGTTTCTAAATACTTGCATCCTTTTCTTCTGAGATTCCTCACTGAGCGGTTTTTTAATGGATATGTTACCACATATTAAGTTTCAAAAAAATTACATCATTTTATAATTATGATTTCAATATTATTTTTTCACTCTCCCTTAATATCCAATTTCTAAATCAGATAATACATGAAAAATTTGTTAAATTCATAGATCAATCATTTAACACAAATAATTTTAGGACCAGTGAATTACCTAAAATATATAATGGTATTTAATCATGTTAAGATATTATTCAGCTCAAATAATGTTTAATAGCATACATCAAAACTAAACAAACACATATTTTTGTAGTATTTTCAAAAAGATTATTATTTTTTATTTTTTTATTACATATTATTTTTTATACATCATTGTTTTTATTATTATTTAAAAAATAGATTCACAAAAATATAGTAAAAATAGAAAGAAATCCATGAATAGATAATAAAAAATAATTCCCTATATCACCCACATAAAACATTGATATTTTATGAAATATTTTTATTTCATATAAATATAATTTTATTTATATATTTTTTACATATAACATCATTTTTTAACAAACAATGAGATACTATAAATTTTATTATTTAATCATGGTGTTATAAAAAAGACAATAAATTTGGTTGTATTAAAAGGAATACACAAATTATTAAAATAATTCATTATTTTTTAAGATATAAAATCATATTGATAAATATGTAATTAATTTTTGGTAAATTTTTTATTTGCATCAAAATTATTGTTTTCTCGAAATAATAATTTTTGTTGCTTTTTGTGGACAGATAACAGAATAATTTTTTTTAGAATTATATGAAATTGTTTTTAAAAAATTAACAAAATTTTCTGAATTATCATTTCAATATTGGGTTTCATTAAAATATTTAATTTTTTCTAAGATGATTAGTTTTTTATTGAATAGTGAAAATTCCAAACTTTTATTAATAACTAACTTTTTCTTTGAAATTTATATAAGTTACATTTTTTAATGTAAATTTAAATGTAAAATTAAATCAGTTATATCATAATAAATTTAAATTATGAAATTTTAATCAATTTGATATTGATTATTTAAATTAAAATTTCTTATATTTGTTAGAAAGTATTATTTATAAAATTATTTTTTCATCACATTCATCGAATTAATTTAAATTTTTATTTTATAATGTTCCAAACTATCTTACCATCAAAACTAGTAGCCAGAATGAGGGGTCACATGGCCTCAATCACATCTCCACCTGCACTACAGTATACTGACTAGGATAAAGTCTCTCAATAGTTGATAGAGGGGAGTATATACCCTCATATAATAGTTTCACATCCGTATAATCAGAATAAATAAAAGATAACAGAAAAAGAAATAAATAAATGTTATATAATAATATAATTCAAATAATGACTATTTAATTAATGAAAAACGGTCAATTCTAATTCCATATAATGATGTATGTAATTTCTAGTGTATATATAAGGTACCACAAATGAAAAAATAAAAAATGAAAAGAAAACCCAATGGCCAGCTCACCAAAAATCTTGAGAAAGAGCCCAGTCCTATGCTCCATAGTTCCCAAGTAAATAGCATTACACAAGAAATTATTCCAACTACCTATGATAAAGAATATATAATCACATGAAAAATAGATCCATAGCAAGGTTTGAGAAAATAATCTCAATAGGTCTTCTCCCACAATGTCTAACCCAATCTATTACATGATATATAATGTAAAAAATTGAGAATATATATGTACCAAAATATACAATAAGTGAATAATAAATAATAAATAACCCACCCAAGTACCAAAGGGACACCTGGTGGCCATACCAACATTGGGACCATGCCAGGTATATCTGTTTTTGTGTATATACTCTTTCATAAAGATTGATCACCCAAATCTATGGAATATATTTCTATTGAGGATTAATCACTCATATTATTCCATTAACATACAGCCTCTTCCCTCAGGCTCACTAAATTGTTTCTCTTAGGAATAACTTGAATCTCACCCTTATGAATCATTTAACTTTGTATCTATCCCTAGATCATATGGAATAATCATATACTCATTCCTAAAGTATTATGTACTAGTGTGTCTAGCCCTCATGTGGTTCAAAAAAAATGTTGTAAGAAATAAGGTGTTAATACCAATCATTTGTCATATGACATCCCTAATAATTATAAACTATTCCCATGGTCATGATGTTCATGTGCACATTTTTATTAGGAAGAATGGATGAACATGATCTAATTCATCATATATCCACATTAGACGTGATTTGTAGGAAAAAATCTCAAATTTCAAATTAGTATCAACCCCTCATGTGTCAATCACGTCGATATCACATATGATAAAAATCTAAGCAAGACAAAAAACAATTTTAGAATTAAAAATTCTATATTTGTCATCAGAAGATAGAAAAATCAATATATAAAAATTAATGTCTATCAAACCAATTCATTTAATTAATCTAGGTTTATAATATCATCATTCTTATATCAATCCTGTTTAATTAATCATTCAACCCTATAAAAATTATTATTTTTATCTACCACTTTACCCTATGTCATTCTACCATAAGAAATTGAACCATTTTTATTATTCTAATTCAAAAGTCTTATATAGTAATCTACTAATTTATACAATTTATTATAGGGCTTAAAATTCAAATATTCCATTTCATAATATTGTCCATGGTCGGCATACAAATCAGGTGGTCAATGGTCTCAGTTTCCTTACTTATAGACCCAAGGGATTTAATAGTGGTTTAAAAAAATATTATTGTTTAATAGGGATTATACAATTTATCTAGTCACATGTTCCTTGGCGGTGCAATCAAATATATTTTATTTACTTTAAAAAATTAAATTAGAAAAAATGGATTTTGTTTAGACCACCCAAATCAATTCAATTAAAGGAATTCAAATGCCATGAAGAATTTCATAGAATGTATTCATGTCATATAATTGAAACATTTTATATAAACTGTGTTTACTTAATCATAACATGAGTCGTGGTCATACAAAAAAATAAGTTCCATTTAAATTAATTAATTTAAATCATTTAAGGAAGGTAATCAATCCTGATCATTTCCTTCGATTGAATTCACTTATATAATACTAGTTATCAGGAAGATTCTACTTAAATTAATATATTTCATTTATTAGTTAAACAAAACAAAGCAATTCATTTAAATGGGTTCGAGATGTACATAGAATATACCATTGAATATTGAAAATATCTTCATGGGAATTCATTTTTTATAAATCATGTCATGTTAATAAATATATAATATTGACCAATCACATAAATGGCGTTTGGTTCATTAACCATATAAATAGGGAAACTAATTTTTCTAATTCCACTAGGTGTCATTTTCTAACATGAAATATATCAACCATAACCAAAATGTGTAAAGAAACACTAACGCAATAAGCCATGTGAGCTAAATATACATAAATTTTCAATATGAGTTTTCGAATAAAGCTCCCTCCATTAGAGGGGTTCTATTAAAAAAATCCTTAATTCTCATAAAAAACAATTCATGTATCATAAATAATAATTTATTCTATAAATAATCTAGAAATAATTAAATAAAATAAATTGTGAAAGTCAATAAATTAAATAATTTATTAATATAATGGAAATGGAAAATGAATCCAACCACCATAAGTAGACCAAAGTTCAACACTTAGGCACTGGACAATTTAATGTAAATATTCTCCATCTCGCCCCTAAGTATATGTACCTTCATATATACATAATTACACTAAGCCCAGATGTGCATATTAACATGGCTACGAATATACATAAGGGGGTCCTTATATATAGATCATATATGAATATACTTGATAACACTTTCCCACGAATGAGTTTTTCATATTATAAATAATCACCAATATCCCCATATATATATTAACTTCCATGGGATAATATACATATAATGGGGGTACATACATTTACTTATGCATACCTATGCATGCTCGGGTAAGTCATATTTCACTCTGGTGACTCAAAACCACATGATATTTTCAAAATCACTATAGATTAATTACTAGGGACTCAAAAACCATTAAATACACTAAATAAAATTTAAAAAACCAATGTTATCATAGAGGTGGAAAAACAAATCGACCCAATCCATTGAGCCTTTGGTGGAAGATGATAAAATAAAAAATGGATATCTTGGGAGACGATTCACACACCCTAATACGAGAGATGAAATTTAAAATATGGTTAGCCTTAACCCTATGGATTTCCTAATTCATGAAGGAAAATTGAAAAAACTTCAAAATAATGGAGGAGAAGTTAAAAGTAAATCTCACCTTGAATGATTGTGTGAGAAAGTGTGTAGAAACCAGTTGAAATTTCCAAAAGAGAGGAGCCAGAGAGTGGGCTATCAAGTGTCAATTGGGATTCTTCTGTGGGTAATAGGGAGGAGAAACCACTTTTGGGACATGAAACTCTAACCAATTAATAATTAAATTAATAATAATAATAATCATCATCATCATCATAATAGTAAGAATAATTTTATTATTATTCTTAAATAAATTTCTTATAATTTCAATTATTTTAAATTCATAATTGAAACACATCGTAGAGTCCCCAATCTCAAAATTATATTTCAAATCCTGATTTTAATAATGAATCATCCAATAAATGTGAATATTCAAATTTCATTGGTTTTTCCTCTTATTCCAAAACAAGGGTTGTTACAAATTATGCATCTTTTAGGAATTGAATTGGTAAAATTTATTCAATATTTGAAATAATTATAATCAATATCACAAAATATTTTCGTCTTTACTTCATGTAATAATGAATTGTAAAATAATAAATATTACTTACAACAGATAAGGTTAAAGCAGGTCTACTAGGGCTAAAAAAATAAGTGTAAAATATCAAAAAAACATTTACAAATATTATTTTCGTTAAATATTCCTACATTAAAACACATATTAATTTATAATGAGAAATTTTAAATCTCTTTCCATGCGTAAAACATGATTCTATCATTTCTATTCATAAATTACTAACGTATCATCTCCCCAAATTATAAAAGGGAACCATATCTCCTCTGGTCTTCAAACGCCCAAAGATTTTTGGTTTGGGAAATATATGAAAATATATTTTACATAATTCCCCACAAATCCTAGATTATTTATATTTGATTATGAAAACCTCCAAATAAATATTTTGGCGCTAAGCTGTAGAGGATATCTGATGAAGTTCTATCATTATTAATCAAATGTTCTAAATTTTTTTCTTCTTTTGAATCCGTCATATATTTTTCAAATTTTATTATATAATAACATAATTATCTCTAATATATTAATATATTATTATGCTAATGTAATAACCTACATACATCAACTCCTTAATTAAATGGGAAACGAAACTGTCAATCGTTTGTACGACGAACTACCTCCTCACAAAATAATTTAATTTTCTTTCCACCACCACCATTCAGAGTAATATATAAGAATGTATTTAAAATATTTAATATATATTTATAAATTATTAAAATTTTATAATTATAATTTGAAATATACCATCATAAATTAAAATCCATTGTAAATCAATTATCGCGTATGTGCATGTGTGCACATTACCTCCTCCACGAATTGATGTGATACATTTTTTGATTTATTTCTAAATGGAGGGTAACAAGGGATTATATAAATAATATATGATATAAATATTAAATAACAATTATTCTTTAATGGTTTATTAATATTTACCTTTATTTAATTTGGTCCAGTTATATTATGGATAAAATGATCATGTGTATGTACGACCAACAGTCTCCATGAACGGTGTCATTCATTTTATATCTACAAATTTTATTGAGAAATATAAATATATATAAAATGAAAATATATTATATTTATATCTAGTATAAAATTATTGAGATGATGGAACCATGATCGAAGAAGAAGTACCAAAATTACCAAACCAATGAATATAGGAAAATGAAGCAGTTATTACCAGGATGTGATTTCAACAAAATAATGTTAATTAATGGGTCAAAAAGTTCATAATGAAATTTTATATGGAATTATATATATTATTATGTCTCTATAAAAAACTTTTTAATTGTATTATATTTATTATATAGATATTTATTTCATATATAAATATATATGACACTTCAGGTAAGGGGATTTTTATCTCACTTTTATTTCAATGGGACCCATGCCATATTCAATAGTTTATTTTTTTGGGGTGTGTACATTTTCCCAAAATTGACTTTTACGATTCATATTATAAAAATTATGGGAATTTATATATCTATATAATTTCCTTTATTTTAGGTTTCTTATGATTAAAATAATACCAATTTGGTAATTTTTTTTAAAATTTCATTATTTATTGAGATTTTTTATGATTATACCCTTATTGATGAAATATTATGAAGATACTCTAAAAAATAGTGTATTATCCTATCCCGAATTTATTTCTATATAATACAGGTTTTCCTTTCATTTTAATCTTTTTAATTGAACAATATAATGTAATTTTTTTAAAAAAAATCAACATTATTTCTCTCTTCAGTTGAAAATAATTTTTCATCTATATCATTTGTTTCAATAAATTCTTTAAAGAATTCTTTTAAATTTATAAAAATAAATTTTTAAATAAATTTTTACACCTATATTAATTTAAAAAATTGAAGGAATCTTCTTGTAAAATTATTTAATAATTATTTTTTGACATTTTAAAAAAAATGTGAAAGGAATCCTGGTTTTTTCTTGAATAACCAGAATAGTGTTTTCTTTCATTATGGATACTCAATGATTTACGAAATATATTATAATTTTAAAATGTTAATGTTTTAAAAATAATTATTATTTGTGAAATTTTTATATTTTTAATAATACTTTTCAATTTGGAATATTTATTTTTTTCAATAATGATTCCACATGATCTTTCTAAATCATTTCTAACCTATCGTTTCATCATTTTATGTAAATTAATCTTTAAAAAAGATATGAACCAATGGTATGATATTTATTATTTATATTGATTATTAAGGATTTTTATGAAAAGATAATGAACAACGTTTTAATCCCATTGGTTATTCTATAATGAAATGTTTATAAAATCCATTTCCATTTCACATGATATGATATGATGAATATTTATGATCTTATAGAAAAACAATGGGTGTATAATGTTATATGAGGTGTCTTTATCTCTCTTCAATTCATTGGGTAATGATTAATGTTCTATGAGATCAAAGGGTGCATGGGAGGTTCTCCCAACCCAAGAAGGGTACATGAGAGTTTTTCACAAGACCAAAAGAGGGTATAATAGAGGTTCTTTGAATCCCAAAATAGGGTATATGTGAGATTATCCAAATCCAAAAAGAGTCTACATGTGATGTTATACCAAGACAAAAAAGAATTTACGTTGGAGGTTATCCAATGCCTGAAGTAGGTATATAGGTTGTTATCCTAAGACTAACATATTATTAATATATTGGTGGGTGGGATTAACATAATATTTCATTAGATTATGTGTATTCAAAAATAAATATTTCTTATTCTAATGTTATGTTATCTTGTCTCATGTTCATTGATTCCATTATGACTCATGTTTTATGAAATACCGTGATTTCTTCCTTGAGTCATGTTAATTATCTATGATATGTTGGGTATGGATTTCAAATATTATTCTCTTGGTCTCATAACATTATGCTCATGTTATATTAATAGATCCATTTATTATCCTTACTAAGAATATAACATTACCCTTTCTTATAGTTCCCTTCCAAATGTTATAAATAACGTAATTGTGTATGATATATCTAAGAGCGGTCTAAGTTATGGGAGATGATGTAGTAAACCTATGAACTAGTTTTTTATTAATAAAAACTTCAAATTAACTAAACCATAAATATTCTAGAAGGGATCATTTTATTATTTAATTAATATTCAATAATTATTATGTGAAATATATATTTGAAAAGATAGATTTATTATAGATGGTTCTAGAGAAATCATTAGTTAATCATTGGAAACTATGATATGAAAACTATATTAGAGGATAGAGTGAGTAGTTTCAATTAAATTACTTCATTTTCCTGACACTAAAAGTGTATGTGGCTCTGGAATATTTTTACATAGGGGAAATAACTCTAAAATGGAAAAATTGGGAATTGACTCAATCATCACCTTATAATCATTAATGATCCACAATGTACTCCTCGTATGAAACTCCTAGGGGATATATTTTGGAAATTCACAAACTCTTGATGGTACATCATGATGGATTAGAATATAAGAAGAACATGAGGGAACTAGGATAAACCTAAGGTGTTATATACTGAAAATAAAGTGTCATTATTTAAAAATCATATGAGTTATTTCTCATGATTGATCACACTGATAAAATATTCTTGACACTCATGAAATCTATTTATGGTTTTACGAAGGAATTAATGATGAATTGATTATGTTTTGGTTGTAATTTGAATGAAAAAATATTAAAGTAACATAATTAATCATTATTATATTTATGAATTTATATAAGGAAAGTTATTATCGAATTTAAATTTTGAACCACAATGATTACATGTTGAATTAAAAATAAAACCCCTAATGGTATGATGATCACATCTCATGTACATGATTCTTTTCCATTCAATAATTGTGGTAATTTGCTTCCATTAAATCTTGTTATTGTCCCTATAGTGACATATGATGTTATCATAGGAATGGATTGGATATCTTTACCTAAATCCCTCATCAATTAACGAGGAAGAGAATTAATGATTTATATTATAAACCAACAAATAATTTTCCATAACTGTAATGATAAATATGAACATTCGGTTGATGTCACATTCATTGTACTAGTCCTGATTCCCATTCACGATGGTTTTTTTCATAACTAGTCAGAGGGAAACTAGACATCGATAATATTCTTATTTTTCATGAGTTTATGGATATATATTTGGAATGGTATCCTTATCCCCCATATAAACACGATTTTGAGTTATCAAAATATATTATACATAGTTACACTCATATTTAAAATAAACCGAATTGAATGTCCATGATTGAGTTGCATAAATGGATGAAAAATCTTCAAGATAATTTGGGAAAGGGATTTATTCATCTGAGTGATTCACCTTGAGGTGAACCTATACATTGTAATTAGAAGAATAATTTATTGATATTAATTTTATTTGGTTAGTATTATCTAACCAATATCACAGTCATTAATAAATAAATTTTTGACATGTTTGATCAACTGCTCAAATCTCAATACTTTTCCGATATTGACCATGTTTTTGATATCATCAATTTACACTTAAAATGGATGATATTACCTAGAATAAATTATCTAAAAGGTTATAGAATTATTAGTATTTATTGATTCCATTTGGTATTATTAATTCTTCTAATATATTAAAGGATTTAATTAATAGATACTTTATAGATTACCTTTATCAGTTTGTGGTAGTCTTTTAGATGATATTATGATATATTCAAAGAGAAAATAAGGTAATTAAGATCACCTATGGATTTTACTATATTCCCTAATAAAGGATAATATATATGAAATATTTATATATTTGCAATTGTTTTGAATAAATTATCACTTTTTGGTCGTATGATCCCATGAGAAGTTATACTGGTGGATCCATGAAAGGAGTCTATTTAATATTATCACTATCCAACCATTGTTACATTAATCCATAGTTTTAATTTTTTTGACTAGATATTATAGTATATTTTTGTATCATTTTTCATTAATTCTCAATCTTCTTACTTTGTAAACTGAAAAGGGGTCAATGATCCTTTAGATAGGTGAATATGAGGAAAATTTCTTGGAAAAAAAGAGAAGGTTAGTGAGTGTACATATTATGACATTATCTAGCGGTGTAAGAGTGTTTATAATAATTAGTGCAGCATAAAATTAAGTATTTTGAGGCTTTATAATGAATAATGATATGTTAATGTGTTAGGCCTCATGAAAATATATGGTTCTTGAGAAATTTTTAACTGCTCTATATTTAGAGTTAGTTATGATAATTTTTATGTTGGTAATAAAATGATATTATCTTTATGGTAAAAGGTGTTATATATATACTAATAAAAATTTTAAAAATATATATTCACATATTAGGAGTTGAATATGTGTTAGCGAATAAAGTTGGAACTAATTACATATTATGACTACTCAATAAATTGAAGGAAAATATTGTGGCAGGGGCATTGAGTTAAAAATATCATGCTATATTATCTTGAATGAAGATCCGAAAATATATAATATCTCTATATATTAAATTTATGGTCCTAGAAATCATGGATTTAGGGGAGAAATATTATCATTCTCAAATGAATTTTCAACCACCAATAAAAGTGAAAATTAAAGATGCATCGAAGGCATATTTAGAGTTGATAAAGAAGGTGAGAAATGTTCCAGCAATTATCATTTCTTATAATGGAATGATAATGTTTAGGAACCATGTATGTTACACATACATACTATATTTTAAGAGGTATATATAAGTGGAATCTCATAATTATTCATTATTTATTCATCCTAGAAGTATAAGGATATACAGAGATCTAAAAGAGTATTTCAGAAGGGACACGGTGAAGAGAGATATTGCAGATTTTATATATCGAGGCATGGAATATTATCTATTTCAGGTATATAGAAAAAATGGGTAAGGGGATATTAATCTATTTCTTATATTATAATGTAAATGGGAAACCCCCCATTGATTTTGTTGTCGAACTACCCCAAACAACTAAAGGGGGCAATGGAATATAAATTTTAGTTGATCAGCTTATGAAGTTAGCACACATAATTTCTATCAAAGAGGATTTCTATCTCAATTAGATTATCATAATATACCTGATTAATGTTGTAATGTTTAATGGAGTACTGCATTCTAATAAATCTATCTTGGATCTAGGATTTACCTCATAGTTCTTGGGAAGTCTACAAAAATCCCTTGATATAGATTTTATTTTTAGAACATTGTATCATCCCAAAAAAATGCCTCATAAATTGAAAAATATAATCCATATAATATATGTTGAGATATTTTTCTATGTATTCCAAAGGATTTTAGAATCAATATTGTCCCCTAGTAGAGTTTTATTAAAGGAATATATTTAACTGAAGCATTCAGATGGATCCTTACCAAGCCCTATATGAATATAGGGGTATAAATCTAACATTTTTATATAAAGATGGATAAATATAACTATTAGGACTAGATATGGATGAATAAATGATGGATAATGTTAGATCCATTATGCAACACATAAGTTAAACATATTTTTGATAGAAATATTACACTAACAATCATCAATTTGTTCTAGATTTAGAAGTTAGTGAAATAGTTTTACAATCAATTTTACATGAATGGGTATTAAGAGATATTGAAAGAAAATAAATGTTACCCCTAGGAATATTATCCCATAGATTTATTTTTATTGATTAGGGATAGTTTTTAAACACTTTTTTCTCCAACTGAACCTCTTTGAAGTCCATGATGTGTTTTATGTACTTTTCTTGAGGAAGTAAATACTTTATAATTCACATGGACAGAACTCAGAGGTCATTCAACTAGATCATGATCTTTCCTATGAATAATAACCTATGGTGATTGTATATCATATAGATAAATTTATATAAAATAGGGTGAATAGTATAGGGATGTTATTATAATGAAACCTCTAGCATCAAAAATCTGTATGGGAACCCAAGGATATATTGAGGCGGAAGTATCCTTAGTGTTTTATATCAGAGTGGGGGAAATTCATGCTGAAAATTCATTTTTATGAGGGTAAAATGTTACACCCCAGGTTTTTATGAAATATTTAAAAAAATTACAATTTCATTGATAGCCTTCATTACACAAACCATCGGGTTTTATAAAACCATATGATAATATTATGAAAATTATTTAAACATGACTGTTATAATATACTCATAAAATTTCACTATATTTATAGGAATTAAATCAATTTTAATTTTAATTTTAATTTTTTCATATAAATAAAATATATTAATAAATAAGTAATTAATTTTTTTGCGAAGTATTTATATGATGAGACATTACATGTTTCTCACAAAATTATTCTAAATAATTTTTGTGAAAAAATTATAAAATTAATTTTTTTGTTAATTTTAAAATTAATTGGAAAAAATAACTATATATTTGGAATAAAAATTTGAAAATTATATTAGGATTATTTTTTTATTCTTTGGATAGGTTTAACTGTTGAGCAATGTATTGTTTTCAAACAATTCAAAATAATGTTTTTTAAAGGGGGAGATTATTTTAAATAATACTCTGTCTCTTTATGATGATTTTGATGCTCACAAATACCCTTAATTATTTACTAATTATTTCGTTGAGTATTTTGCAGGAATTTATTTTATTTATTTATTTCATACAACAAGATTTCATACTTCATTTATTCCGAGATCAATTTTAGCGCGTTCTGGAATCACTGTAGCACGAGATCAATTTTAGCGCGTTCTGGAATCACTGTAGCGCGAGATCAGTTTTTAGCGCGTACTGGAATCACTGTTCATACCCTACGTTGATGAACGTAACGTATGGATGAAAAGTTTACTTTTTATGTTAAAAGAAACGTATGGTTAAGGAACTTTACGTTATTTTGAAACGTATGGTTAATGAACCTTACGTTGTTGAAAATTATGGATGAAGAACATTACGTTTGGAAGGAACCTTACGTTTTTGTTGTTGGACAAGTATGCAAGAGAAACCGTACGTTAGTTTTCAGTGTTGAGTTTGTTTCTCAAAAGTATGGATCATCAACCGTACTTTTATAATCAACCGTACGTTCTTTGGAGAGTTGAATGCTGAAGAGAAAGTATGTATGTTCAACCTTACGTTTGTGAACCTTACGTTTGTGAACCCTACGTTTGGAGCCACGTCATCAACCCTACGTTTGGCGTCGGGATATTTTTGACAGACGATATTTCCTTTTGCTTTGGTCAAACATGCGGATTATTAAGCGGATTTCGAGCCGATTCTTAAGTACGACTTTGAATGAATCAAAGACGATTTTCAACGGATTAATGATTGATTTAAACGGAGCTTTTTATGCCGATTCTTCAGGGGAGTTACAACGGCTCTGTTATTTCATTTAATATAGCGAATCTAAAGGAGATTTTCATGGATCTATTTATGCGGAAGATTTTCTCAGATTTGAATATATATGTTCTATCTTGGAAACTTCGGATATATATATACACAGGAAAGTGTATGAAACATATAGATTGATCTTTTAACGAGCAAGAAACAGAGACTGTGTGAAAGCGTTCGTTTCTGGTGATCGAGAAGAAGTGTAAAACCTTTTTTACCGAAGGAAGATCTTGATAGCAGATTCACGTGTTCTACATCGACTATCTGTTGTGAATCTACTGCTGCTGAAGTTGTGAAGTTTCTTGTAATATCTATTGCAACTGGATCGACTCAGAACTGTTTTTGATTACAGATCTTTATTTTCTGAAGACGACGATCTATCTACTATCAATTGCATTCTGTTGCAATTGTGAAGAACAACTGGAGAAGTGTTTTCTTTATCGAAACTCTTTTTATTTTTGAGTGATCAGCTTCTCGTTCTAAGCTGTGTGGGTTCGTGTTTGAACCAGGAAGGCTGTGTTTGCCTGAAACTTGTAAAGGTGTCAACTGCCTGTACTCAGTTGTGAACAGGTCTTTGGAAACGAGGACCAGATAGTGAAAATCGCCAAGCTCGTGGATTTGAGCGTTGGTGGAGTGGACTAGGGGCCTTCTGTTCCCCGAACCACTATACATCCGTGTGTTCATGCTTTTACTTTTTCCGCTGCATATTTAATCGTGCTAAAAGCATAGTTGACAGAATTTGTCTAAATTGAAGAGATTGTAATAATTTTGAAAAGACACAATTCACCCCCCCTCTTGTGTGTAATCCGTAGATTCAGATCCAACAATTGGTATCAAAGGAGGAGCTTCTTATTTTTAAAGTATTATCAAGCTAGAAGTATTTAAAGATTATACATAGTGTATCATGGCTGATACGAGAGATGGAATGTCAATAGTCAGAGCACCTTACTTTAATGGAGATAATTATGGCTGCTGGAAATCACGTATGATTATTTATCTGAAAAATCTTGGTTACAGAGTCTATTCAAAGATTCTGACTCCCTATGAAATTCCTGAAAATCCCGATACATGGAGTGCTACTACAGAGGCTGAGTATGACATGAATTCAAAAGCTATGAATGCAATCATCTGTGGTCTAGGACCGGATGAATTTAACAGAGTATCTCAATGCCCGACTGCATATGAAATGTGGAAAACAATAGCTGTTGCTTATGAAGGAACAGATAATGTAAGACAGATGAGATATGCAACTGCTAAATTAAAATTCGATACTTTCAGAATGATTGAAGGAGAGAGCATCACTCAGATGAATGGAAGATTGACAGAAATTGTCAATAATATAACAGCTCTAGGAGAACCAATCAAGCAGGCTGATCAAGCGTTAATGGTACTGAGAGTACTTCCTACTCGATGGAATGGAATCTCTGCAGCAATCAGACAATCAACATCTGTTAAATATCTAACTATGAGAGAGCTGATTGGTACATTGATGATGTACGAGGCTGAAATGCAAGATGAGGTAAATGAGCATAAAGTCTACATAAAAAGGGAAAATACTGCTTTGAAAGTGACTTCTCAACAAAAGGATAGAAAGATGAAGAACAGAGAAGTAAGTGCTAAATCAGAAAGCTCTGATTCTTCAAATTCGGATGAAGAACTGGCTCGCTAGCCAGAAAATTCAGAAAGTTCTACAGTAAGAAGAAAGACTTCAAGAAATCCTTCAAGAAGGATAGCAAGGAAGTGAGATGTTATGAATGCAAAAAGATGGGACATATCAGATCGGATTGCCCAAAATTGAAAAATGCAATGAAGAAGAAATTCTTCAAAATAGATGATTATGAGCATAAAGACAAGAAAGCTATGAAAGCTACTTGGAGTGTTTCTGAAGACTCAAGTAATTCTTCTGAATCAATCTCAAAGAAGGAGGAAGCCAATTTAAAAGTAAATATGTGTTTCATGGCTGAAACTGATGAGGTACACTCATACTACTCTTCTGACTCAAATAATGAATCAAACTCTGAAACAAGCTTCTCAAATAAAAAACTTGCAGCTTACTGCAATATGCTTGAAGAAAGGTATGACTCATTATTTAAAAAATATAAATCTATAAAGAACTTGCATAAATCTATTTCAGATGAGAGAAATACTTTGCTAAAACAACATAAGGAATTAATTGACAAATACAACTCTGCTGACTCAAATAAAATTAATTTTGAATCAAAAGTAAAAACTCTACAGGATGAAGTAGAATCTTATAAAAAGGCTGCATTAGTTTTTAAAAAAGGAGAAAACGCCTTAAATGAGATACTTGGAAAAACTGTAATTAAAAAGGAAAGGTTTGGAATTGGAAGTAAAGGAGAAAAACCTAAGTTATACAAAAATTATTTTGTTCCTAGCACTAAACAGGTTATTTGTAACTTCTGTGGAACAAAAGGTCATATAGCTAAAAACTGTTTTCTAAGACAACCTCAAATATGTGGAATTAAGAAAGCTTATATTTCCAATGATCTATATGATTCAATCAATTTTAAGAAAACAAAGCAAATCGGGATACCCAGATCACTGCTTGCTAACACTCCTGGACCCAACAAAATATGGGTACCAAAGCAATTTGTTTGAATGTCTTTGTAGGTAGCAGGTCACCAAAGAAAGAAAGAAATATGGTATATGGACAGTGGCTGCTCAAGACACATGAGTGGAACTTCAGCTAATTTCTCTTCTCTTACTCGAAAGGAAGGAGGACTTGTCACCTTTGGTGACAATGCCAAAGGAAAGATTATTGGTATTGGAACAGTTGGAGATCCAAAGACAGTCTCAATCAAAAAAGTACTTTATGTACAAGGGTTAAAACACAATCTGATAAGTATCTCTCAACTCTGTGATGATGGATACACTGTTGATTTTACTAACAATAGTTGTACTGTTTCTAAAGATAAACTGTTTATGTTTTGAGCACCCAGAATTGATAATGTTTATACTTTGGATTTGTATTCCTTGTGTAAACAACAAGTAAACTGCTTAACTGCTAATATAAGTGAATCCTGGATCTGGCATAGAAGACTTGGTCATTGCAATATATATGCTTTACATAAATTATCTAAGAAACATCTAGTTTCTGATTTGCCTAGTCTCAAATTTGAAAATGACAGATTCTGTGATGCATGTCAGCTTGGCAAGCAACACAAATCATCATTCAAATATGTCAATAAAGTTGCTACAACTAAACCTCTAGAACATATCCATATGGATTTGTTTGGACCTTCAAGAGTAGCAAGTTTAGCTGGTAAATTATATGTTTATGTATTAGTTGATGATTATTCTATATTTACTTGGATTTTCTTTTTGAAATTTAAAAGTGAAGCTTTTAGTTTATTTGACGGTTTTTGTAAATCTATTCAAAATGAAAAAGGTTTTAATATAATCTCATTGAGAAGTGATCATGGTGGAGAATTTGAGAACCAGGAATTTAATTTCTTTTGCTCAAACATGGGTATTAAACACACCTTCTCTGCTCCAAGAACACCTCAACAGAATGGGATTGTAGAAAGAAGAAATAGAACTATTCAAGAAATGGCTAGAACTATGTTAAATGAATATAGCCTACCTATATATTTCTGGGCAGAAGCTGTTAATACAGCTTGTTATATAATGAATATAATTTTAATAAGACCTATTTTGAAAAAGACACCCTATGAACTATGGAATAACAGAAAACATAAAGTAAATTACTTTAAAGTTTTTGGATGCAAGGTTTACATCTTGAATACCAAAGATAATCTTGGTAAATTTGATCCAAAATCTGATAAAGGTATTTTCTTAGGATATTCTGCAACCTCCAAATCTTATAGAGTCTATAATAAAAATTCAAGGATTGTTGAAGAATCAGTTCATGTGAAATTTGATGAATCTAATCCTTTTGAGAAAAGGATAGAACAAATAGATGAACCTGATTCTAATGAAAACATGAGACTTGAGAATTTAAAGAATGATTTTGAAAATGATATAAAAGAAATTCAGTCCAGTTCAGAAGAACATGACACTGAAGAACCTTTGAATGTAATGCCTAGACAGTCTAGAACCTTAAAGAATCATCCTTTAGAATCTGTGATAGGTGACTTAGAGACTGGTATTCAAACTAGAAGAAACCTTGAAAACATAGTTGAATTCTCTGCTTTCCTATCCCAATAAGAACCTAAGACCATAGAAGAAGCCTTAGATGATGAGAGCTGGGTAATAGCAATGCAGGATGAATTGAACCAGTTCAAGAGAAATAAGGTTTGTGAATTAGTTGAAAGACCACATGATTATCCAGTAATAGGAACTAAATGGGTCTTTAGGAATAAACAGGATGATCAAGGGATAATAACTAGAAATAAAGCAAGATTAGTAGCTAAAGGATATAATCAAGAAGAAGGAATAGATTATGATGAGACCTTTGCACCTATAGCCAGGTTAGAATCCATTCGAATCCTTTTAGCCTATGCATCTTATATGAATTTTAAATTATTTGAGATGGATGTTAAATCTGCCTTTTTAAATGGTTATTTAATGGAGGAAGTTTATGTTGAGCAACCTCCTGGTTTTGAAAATTCTCAAAAACCAGATTCTATTTTCAAACTTACTAAAGCTCTTTATGGCCTTAAACAAGCAGCTAGAGCTTGGTATGAAAGACTAAGTTCTTTTCTTTTGAAAAATTATTTTACTGTTGGACTGGCAGATCCAACACTCTTTAAGAAAACTGTGAAAAATAATGTTTTGTTGGTTCAAATTTATGTTGATGATGTAATTTTTGGATCAACCAATAAAATTCTTTGTCATGAATTTTCAGAATTAATGCAAAAAGAATTTGAAATGAGTATGATGGGAGAATTAAATTTCTTTTTGGGTCTTCAAATATTTCAAAAAAGATTTTGGAAATGTTTTAAATCAATGCAAATACATTACTGATTTACTTAAGAAATTTGGACTTGAAAACAGCAAGCCATTTACAACTCCTATGTGTACTAATATAAAACTTGATTTTGATGAAACTGGAAAATTAGTGGACAACAAGTTATATAGAGGTATGATTGGTAGTTTGTTATATCTTACTGCTAGTAGACCAGATATAATGTATTCAGTATGTCTTTGTGCTCGATTTCAATCAAATCCCAAAGAATCCCATTTAACTGCTGTTAAAAGAATTTTTAGATATTTAAAAGGTACTATTTATCAATCTTTGCTTTATCCAAAAACCTCTGATTTTAATTTAATTTCATATTCAGATGCTGACTTTGGAAGCTGTAGATTAGATAGGAAGAGTACTTCAGGAACATGTCACTTTTTAGGGAAGTCTTTAGTATCATGGTCTAGTAAGAAACAACACTCAGTTGCCCTGTCAACAGCCGAGGCAGAATATGTGTCTGCAGGTAGTTGCTGTGCACAGGTGTTGTGGATAAAAAACACTCTTATGGACTTTGGATTAGATTTCAATAATACACCTATTTTATGTGATAATACTAGTGCAATTAATATTTCAAAAAATCCTATTAGTCATTCTAGAACTAAGCACATTGATATAAGACATCACTTTTTAAGAGATCGTGTATTTAAAAAGGATATATTTTTAGAATTTGTAAATACAGAAAATCAATTAGCAGATATTTTTACTAAACCACTTCCCACGACAAGGTTTGAATTTATTAAGGGGGAGTTAGGTTTATTTAATTTTAAATAGTTTTTTTTAATCTTGTTCTGTTTTCGAATTCTGCATAATTTCTGTTTTCCGCTATAAGTAATTTTATTTTGTTTTAAATAAAAGTAATGATTAGTGATTACACGGGAATCAAGGCTGTCAGAACCGTTTCACCTTCTAAACTGCTTCACCTTTTTTTCGGAAACCCTTTCGAAAACCTAAAACCGCACATCTGCTCCAAAACCCTTTTCCGAATCTTCAAACCCTAAACTTACGAACCTTCAAAAATCGTTGTTGGAATGGCAAAGACTAAGCGTCCAAATGAAGCCGAGAGCAGTGCTGCAAAGAAACCTAAGGTAGTAGGTCGGAAAATACTGCAAGGTAAAGTCATAGATTTAGAGTGGCTGTTTGAAACTAATTTACTATTGAAGCAAGTGTTGTCGTTTCAAAGCCTTGAGCAAGCTTTTAATAGTGCAAATTCTGAGTTTCTTTATGAGGCAGAAATGAGACATTTCATTAGAACTATTCAGTTTAGCCTTGGAGATACAGAGGATAGTTTATTGGCTCAAATAGAGGATAAGGACTTTTCAATATCATCTGTAGAGATAAGTCAAATTCTTAACTGCCCTCATGAAGGAGTTTTTCATTTCGATTTACGGAATATTGGAGATTCTATACATAAGTCTGAAGACATTATGTCTTTTCTATTTTGAACCAGAGTGATAAAGAAGATGTTTATTAAGGATTTGGAGCCCGATCAGAAAATTTTGGTAAAATTTGTTCAGACTGGTTTAGCACCAAGAATGGCTGAGATGGAGAAAATCCTATACCCTGACATGTACATAATGTATCTTCTGATGTGTGATATTAAGTTTAATTTTCCTCAGTTTATGATAAGATATCTGAGTTACTGCTGTCAGAGTGAAGCAAGAATGACCTTTTTCCCTTATGGAAGGTTCATTTCTTTGTTTTTGTTTAAAAGAGGAATGATCAGATTGGTAGATGCTGGGGTGAAATGTCACCACAATAATGTTTTCAATGCTGGAACTTTAAGGAAAGTAGGATACTTCTCGAGCACAATTAAAGGAAAACTCTTACCTGTTGGAGCTGAGGAAAACTCGAAGAGTGCTCAGGCTCAACCGGCTAAGTCCAAGGAGGGACAAGTAGAATCAAGAGTTAGTACAGTGGCAAGGAGAATTCGTTTTGAGATGGAGGAAGTTGAGGAAGAGAGAAGTCAAGAAGGACTTCAATCTAGAAGGAAGAGGTCAATTGATGAAGAAATTATCTCTCATGCCTTGAAATCCTCTGAACCGGTATTTACTTATTCATTTGTGAGAGAAGCTGTTGTGGAGTAGATTGCACCGATAGAGGAACCAGCAGCTCAAACAGAAACTCAAGAAGAACCTCAATCTGCTGCTGTGGCTGTTGAAAAAGTAATTCAACAAGAACAACTTATGGAGGCAGTGCCTGGTGAAGAAGTGGCCGGACCTCAAGATTTACATGAAAATATTGTTCTTGACCAATCAGTAGAAGTCAGAGAGACTACTGTTCGTGATGAACATACTTCTGAAGCTAATACAGAGGTACTTCAGGAAGATTTTTCAGTGGAAGAGTTTCAGGCTTCAAAAGATAGTTCAGTGGATCAACCTCGTCAGGACAAGGACAAAGAACAGTCAGATGCAGATTCCTTACCACTTCCCCTGCTTCATCAACCTAATTCTGGACATGAGAATCGAGCACAGGGTGCCCCTGATTCGAGAAAAGAAGAAGTTGTTGAGTTGTACAAGCGTATCTCTTATTTAGAATCTGAGAATGTTAGTCTCCTAAATTCTCTGAACTTAGAGCAGTTGAAGTTTCAGAAGCTGAAAGAATGTACTATTTCAAGACAGGAAGTAGATTTGTTTAAGACTGATATGCTACATGTTGTTGATCAGTTAAAATCAGAAATGGTAAAGAAAGATGATTTGTCTGAGTTGAAGATTTACATGGAGAATAAATTTGAGTCTGTTGCAAACAGTGCTGTGAGTGGATCAGGCTATTCACCTGATTTTATTTGGAGATTTCAAGCAATTACTGGAGCAATGAGCAATATGAGTGACAGATTACACGATCTTCAGTGTAATAGTGCCCCTTTGTCAGTTTTGCTAGATAATCAAAGATTTTTAGTGGATCAGTTGACATCTGGAGAGCAACCGATTAGGATTCTTTTGAATCAGTTATCAGAAAAACTGACTCTTTTTGTTGAAAAAGAAGAAAGAATGCATGAGTTTTTTAGAGTTAATATGATTTAAGATATTCATATGACTCAAGAGAATAGAGATCTTATCATCAAATTAGGAGATGGGATGATGAAGAGGCTCAGAGAACAGTTTACAGAGATAAAGACCGCGATTCAAAGGAGATAGACACCTTTTTCCCTGTCTTATCTATGAACCTTGATTCCTCTGTATATCACAATCGTTTATATATAACAGCTTGTGAATGAAAATTCTTTTATTACTTTTTTTTTTGTTTTGTTGTTTATTGATTTATGATTGAGTTAGCCAGTATAACAAATTCACTTATTCATACACAGTTAATTATAGCATTTACTTATAGTTCGGTGCAATATTGAATGTGTTCAAATCCGTAATTTTTCATTCTTTTTGATATCACAAAAAGGGGGAGAATTTGGATAAACACAACATTTAAATTTATTTGTTTCCTATGAAGAAATTTGGATATATACGAGAATTTGGATATATACGAGAATTTGGATATATACGACATTTATCTTTTATCTATTTTTTAGCTGAAAATTTATTCTTATGGGGGATAAATTTTATTATAATTAAATATTGTTTTAATCCTTTCAAAATTCTAAAATTTTATAAAACTAATTTTTCAATAAAGATTGCTATTAAATTAGTTCTATTATTTTTTGGGTTTTGTGATCATCAAAAAGGGGGATATTGTTGAGCAATGTATTGTTTTCAAACAATTCAAATTAATGTTTTTTAAAGGGGGAGATTATTTTAAATAATACTCTGTCTCTTTATGATGATTTTGATGCTCACAAATACCCTTAATTATTTACTAATTATTTCGTTGAGTATTTTGCAGGAATTTATTTTATTTATTTATTTCATACAACAAGATTTCATACTTCATTTATTCCGAGATCAATTTTAGCGCGTTCTGGAATCACTGTAGCGCGAGATCAATTTTAGCGCGTTCTGGAATAACTGTAGCGCGAGATCAGTTTTTAGCGCGTACTGGAATCACTGTTCATACCCTACGTTGATGAACGTAACGTATGGATGAAAAGTTTACTTTTTATGTTAAAAGAAACGTATGGTTAAGGAACCTTACGTTATTTTGAAACGTATGGTTAATGAACCTTACGTTGTTGAAAAGTATGGAAGAAGAACATTACGTTTGGAAGGAACCTTACGTTTTTTTTGTTGGACAAGTATGCAAGAGAAACCGTACGTTTGTTTTCAGTGTTGAGTTTGTTTCTCAAAAGTATGGATCATCAACCTTACTTTTATAATCAACCATATGTTATTTGGAGAGTTGAATGCTGAAGAGAAAGTATGTATGTTCAACCTTATGTTTGTGAACCTTACGTTTGTGAACCCTACGTTTGGAGCCACGTCATCAACCCTACGTTTGGCGTCGGGATATTTTTGACAGACGATATTTCCTTTTGCTTTGGTCAAACAGGCGGATTATTAAGCGGATTTCGAGCCGATTCTTAAGTATGACTTTGAATGAATCAAAGACGATTTTCAACGGATTAATGATTGATTTAAACGGAGCTTTTTATGCTGATTCTTCAGGGGAGTTACAACGGCTCTGTTATTTCATTTATTATCGCGAATCTAAACGAGATTTTCATGGATCTATTTATGCGGAAGATTTTCTCAGATTTGAATATATATGTTCTATCTTGGAAACTTCGGATATATATATACACAGGAAAGTGTATGAAACATATAGATTGATCTTTTAACGAGCAAGAAACAGAGACTGTGTGAAAGCGTTCTTTTCTGGTGATCGAGAAGAAGTGTAAAACCTTTTTTACCGAAGGAAGATCTTGATAGCAGATTCAAGTGTTCTACATCGACTATCTGTTGTGAATCTACTGCTGTTGAAGTTGTGAAGTTTCTTGTAATATCTATTGCAACTGGATCGACTCAGAACTGTTTTTGATTACAGATCTTTATTTTCTGAAGACGACGATCTATCTACTGTCAATTGCATTCTGTTGCAATTGTGAAGAACAACTGGAGAAGTGTTTTCTTTATCGAAACTCTTTTTATTTTTGAGTGATCAGCTTCTCGTTCTAAGCTGTGTGGGTTCGTGTTTGAACCAGGAAGGATGTGTTTGCCTGAAACTTGTAAAGGTGTCAACTGCCTGTACTCAGTTGTGAACAGGTCTGTGGAAACGAGGACCAGATAGTGAAAATCGCCAAGCTCGTGGATTTGAGCGTTGGTGGAGTGGACTAGGGGCCTTCTGTTCCTAGAACCACTATACATCCGTGTGTTCATGCTTTTACTTTTTCCTCTGCATATTTAATCGTGCTAAAAGCATAGTGGACAGAATTTGTCTAAATTGAAGAGATTGTAATAATTTTGAAAAGACACAATTCACCCCCCCTCTTGTCTGTAATCCGTAGATTCAGATCCAACATTATCATTTTAATTAATAGTGAATAATACTTATTTTATTTAAAAAAAATTACTTCATTTAAAGAATATATAAGTTCCATATTTTTATGATTATTTTAAAATGATATTACTTCAATAATATCGAATTTAATAAAATTTATCCAATTTTAATTAATTTCATATTGAATTTTTATATTAAAACCATATGTAATGATGAAAACTTGTTCTTGTAAAACTATTTTTTTATTACGTTTCACATTTAATTTAAATTTTATTCATATACTTCATTGAATTTATTTTTGAGAAATGGATTAAATATATTAATTCATAAAAATTGAAATTATATAATAATATTATCATAATTTTCTCATAATAAATATTAAAAACAGAAAAAATTATTAATCATGGTTAATGTTAAAACCTATTTACAGTGGGGATAAAAAATGATAAGTGTTTAACAGACCCAAAAACTTGTAAATTTTCAATTTAATGGAAATATTTCAACATTATATAATCTAATGTTTTATAATGAAACATTTTTTATCTCTTCTGTAGCTGTGAAACATAGCTACAACATTCTTTTTTTAATAATTCCATGTCTATCCTTAGGTCCACATATAAAATGATTCCCACTATCATATTATCTTCATACTCCCAAAGTATATTTTTTCATACAATCCATATCAAAATAACATCTTTAAATATCTACCCATATCATAAATTTATTATTTTGATAATAAAACCCTTATAATAAGGCTTTTAGATATAACCTACGGAAGTTATCCAAAGAAAATGTATCATTCATAAATGAGAATTTTTTTATTTCTTCTTAATCCTACATAAAAAATTCTAAGAAAATAATTATAAAATAGAAAAAATATTTCACATATATTGAAATTTTATTAATATAATTTCATAAACAATATCTATCTCATCCTCCATCAAATGGGACGTGACACATTCATTATGTGTATAGAAGACTACCGACTCATGAATTAATGTAATTTTCTTTCAATTCCTTCCTCTCATTGATATATATACTGATATATTCAACACATATAAAATATATTTATGATAGTATTATAAAAATAAAATTATAATATCACATCTACCTTATAAGTCCCAACAATTCTAAAGTATATCTTTGATTCAATGGGGTGTAGGACATGCAACACTAAGTGTAGAAATGGGATATAGAAACCCAACACATTATAATATATTTAATATGATATAATATATATAATATATTCTATATTATTACACTAACTAAACAACGAGTTATATTACCTTAAACTCAAGAGTTTCTTTACTCGATAGATTGTGGTACACAGAAGAGATACATTACACGATAACTTCTGTTACATGCAAGACTATGCTTCACCAAATAACAATGTATTATTGAAATATATATATCTAATATAATAATATATAAACTATAAATTATTTTAGTGTTTACTTATAGTATTAACTAAATTACTTAAGTTTTTACTATATATAAATATAAAATTATGTTTTAGGTTACCAATTAATTTGACGAAAATAAGAAAGAATTGGATATTAAAAGGCCACCACAACTCACCATTCCTTAAACCTCTATAACCAATTAGGATCATAAATTATCATTTCAAATGTAATCCCAAATTCCCTCCCCTAATCCTTGAATCATTAGTTTTTTCATAAAGTCTTTCAGGGATGCCTTTTTTTACAAACCAAAAGTCGTTACCTGATTAAGAGTTAATGTCTCCTATGCATATTTTTTATTGTATTTCTGTTATCCACAACCTCATCTCTTATTGTTTTATTATTTTATAACAACACCACTATCATAAATATATTATTATTTTTTATTATAATGTTTTAACACACACTTACACACACTTCCATCCAATGGGTAATGAAAAAACTATTTCTGTGTAAGACAAACTATTGGTTTACAAAACGATGATTGTTCCTTTTTTCCATTAATGCCTCTAATGGTGGTGATAATGAAGAAAAATATATTTATATATGATATATATGATATTTATAATTACATTATACTAATTTAATACTTTTTATCACATAAAAAATTTACACCTTCCATTTTATGTTAATATGATAACTTCATTTGAGGAAGTGTGGACTACCACCCTCTCAAAGCAATGTGACTTGTTCACATGAAACATGGAATGTATAAAAGATTATTAAAATTTAAATTATTAGACACAAAAAAATTATAAATTATATTTATGGAAAACATTAATTTTTTTTAAAAATATTATACATATATATATCTCATTTTCATTATTATACTTTCACACACTAAAAAGTGATAATGTCTATTGTGGCCGTGCGGAGTACCACCTTCTTGACACTATGTGATTAATTTTGCATCAAAATAATTATATATATAAGAATATATGAATGAATAATATTTTATTTGTGATATAATTATAATTATGGAAATATATGGTGTTACTTACTATCTTACCATAACGATCAATGAAAAATAAGAACGTTACTCACGTGTACGAACGACATATCATCTCCAAGATTGTAATGTCGGTTGAATGTTCATATCCATATTTAATGACTGATCTTAAAAATATAATTCATGTGTAAATATGATAATTATTTAATTATTATTATTATGGTTATATTTTATAATGACTTTTTTGAACATAGTTGACCAACCAACGTTGTTTTTCATAGAAACAGAAATTGTTCAAAACATGTGGTGTAGACATAATTATGTCAGCAGTTGTATGAAACATAGTAAATAGTTAAATAAAATTAATGATAAAAATTATTAAGGTTCTCAATAATGTATAAAATTGAATTGAGTTTGTTACATAGGATGTTAAAGGGCATTCAACCGACAGGAAATTCAAGGTTAGGGATTCACATCTCACATTTTAAATCAATGAAATAAATGACAAGTTCACCAAATACATATTTTGTGTGGTGTATATACTACCCATTATTATATATTATATATAGAAATCATTAACATTCATGGTATTTAATGATTTAATTCAATGTTATTCATTCATTTTTTTTATTTAAAATGGTTGATTGTGGTTTGGGAAACATTGAAATGTTTGAAGATTATTTTCCTTAACATTAACATCATTGATATTTCGATTGTATTTACATTAGAGGAAATAATATTACTATTTTTCAATAAACCCTTCATGTATCCTATCCTCTAATAATTCATGACAATTTTCATGTATTAGTACCATTTTTCCACTCAGTGGTACTCAATGTAATTTCAAAATGTTTTTAAGAAAAACAGACTTTATTTCTCTCTTTAGTTGGATAAACTATTTTTTTATAAAAACCATATAATATTAATGTGATTTAAAAATTATTTTAAAAATGATTTTGTAAATAACTTTTACCCTTTTTTGCCAATTTTTTCAATGGGAACTTCTTTTCACTTTCCAAACTATGTGTTTTTATTACCGTTTATAAATTTCAATGGTATTGTTTCATCTTTTCATCTTACAACATTTATGGATTTATAAACCATTATTTCTATGAATAATTAAAATAAAGTTTAAATTTTATAATTTTAATGATAATATATTTTTAATTGGATATAAAAAATTGTATTTTCACATGGTTTTTCAAAATAAAAAATATATTTTTCTCAATGATTTTTTTAAAAATATCTTTTTATAATATTTTCTTTAATAAATGAAAACAACCTCCTATTTTACTGCACTTGGGGTATATTATATTGTTACCATCCTAAATCATCATAGGGATGTTTTATGACTAATTTTCCCTTGAATAGTTATCACATTCACATCCTTGATGTCTTTTGTAACCTTGAAATATTCAATCTCTTGTGATCGTTGAATTTTACTTAATTATACATAATATTTATCACGGGTATTACTATTTCCTAAACCATATAACATTCTACACATTGTGAGTACTTTGATAATTATTTAATTATTTGGGGAATTTTGATAATTATTTATTATTTATTCAATATCATCATTTAATAAGGAACATTATTAAATCGTTTACTCAATATATGAGGAATGTTTTGGACTGATAAGAAATGGGGGGACCCAGTTATTGATCTCCCCCCATGTATCAGTAATCTCATGGGATGATTAATTTTTCTACCTAACATTGATGGGGTTTAGATGATATTTTTTAAATCGTATTGTGAATGGTCTAAATGGTAAAGGTACCATGTACCTAGGAATCACAACATCCAATAATCAACCATTTACCTCATATTAGTTTTTGTTAGTATTCATCCATGAGATTTTCCAACGATGTTTCAAAAGAAACATTTTGTTTTACATTATTTATGTGAAAAATGATTCAATTTGTTACATTTTTTTTATTTTATACCTAATCAAGTAAATTAATTCCATGTGTTTCCATTTATTATCATTAAATATTATTTGTGTGCTTTAATTCAGTTTTTTAATTCAGTGGCATATCTATTCATTTATTTACCTTTTTATATTGACTATTTAGATTGACTCTTTATTTTTCCATTATTTTTTAATGACCATTTTAGTTTATCCTTAATATGATTCCTTACCCGAGAATCCAAGACGCGTACTATGAATGAAATTCTATGATTTATTATATTGATTAAAGTTATTCTCAATGTTATTTATTTAGAAATAAAAATATATATTTTGAAATTAGTGTATTCTTTTCTCATATATGTATCTGGTTTAACAAGACTTATAAACTCTCATTCAATTGATATTTTCTTCCTTATAATATTTCCAATGTAATATTAGCAGAAAATGGCTCTTGTCTATCTAGGGTAAGGTTGCTATTGTTGGTATCATAGGATATACAGCGGCAACCTTGTGAACTAGATTTTGGAAAATGAATAATAGAAAATACAAACCAAAGATTGAATTTGAGCATAATAATAGAAGAAAACCATAGAATTTTGTTACGGTATATATAATGTTGATCGATCAAGAAACACATCACTTTTTTGGATACTACACGTGTAAGTGGTTCTAGATTAGAGGTACCTAAGAGTAATGACTCTGAGAAGGGGTTTTGTGCCTAACTTTTGGTAACTTGGTACATGAAAACATTCCTTACAACGGACCTGGTTTTAATCTTCTAGGGGATATGTTTAGGAAAATTCATATTTTCATTAAAACCCGTTAAAATTTAATTGAATAGATAATATAAATTAATATCTTAGGTTAAACCTAATGTGTTTTATATTGTATATAAGGTGTCAAGATTTAGAAATCCTAGAAATGATATTTTGGATAAACCCTTGATCATGGAATGAAATATGTAGAAATAAATGGGTGAAGAATAAATATATTCAATTTTTTTTTAAACCTTAGTTAAAATGATATTTATTGATTAACCTGATTTTAAGTATATCCATCATTGTTATTTTAGAAATTATATTAAAATTGTTTTAGCAAAGGAAACCCTATAAAATGGGTGAAAACCAATACAATTTCGAAAGGTCATAGGTCCTGAACCCGTGACTGAAGAATGAAAATGGTTTCACTCCCACCACTAACCTATGAAAGGTACTGGTTAATATTTCATTGTTTTTAGTTGAACAATTTGATTGATAAATTGTAATGATGAACATGTAGTATCACTTTTTAGGATTTGAGATTAATATATTCACCATACTAGTTTTGGAAGATAGTTAGAGAACTTTGGTTATACTTTTCACTCTTTTATAAGACTTATGATCCATTACATTATTATTTTATAGCTTGAGGCATTAAAAAATTCATTATTGATAATTAATTTCTAGAACTAAAGGGATGAATTAGAATTTGATTGAAGCATAACCAAAAGATAGGGTTGTTCTTATGAAATTTATCTTTATCAAGTAAGAGTATTTACTTATATTCTTGGTGAGTAAAATAATTACCCAATATTAGGAAAATGAAATAGAAATAAAATATTATCCTAATACATTAATTTCAATTGAATAGACCGGATTAAAAATAATTAAGGATTTATGGATTGAAGGACCTTAACATTCAATTGATCATTCACGTGTTTTTGATTGATGACCACATCCAATCCCTATAAATAATTATTCTTTCTCTCCAAGTTTATATCACTACATTCTATTGATTTTATCTTACAAAGAGGCCTAGTTACATGGTATTCCATGTGACCTTTATACATTACATTCTCTCTTATATAGAGTATTTCTTATCAAACCCTCTCAGGATGTGGAATTTCAATGTAAGAATTATCAAACAATTAGTCACCATGATAATGTCAAAATTTCAAATACATAATTTAATTAAGGTTGGGATAATGTAAATCCATGAAATTCTATAGTACAACATTTTATATAATATCATGTATGACACACAAGAACAACTATAAAAATGGAATATAATAACCAGACACATTACTATATATTTACTATCATAAATAAATATAATATACACTATACACTGTAATACAAGAAAAAGTGATCTAAAATTTGTTACAAGGAAGAGATACCTTCCTCAATATCTTTCATTACATGTAATAGAGAACTTCCATGAAAAATTGTGTTATATGACATGAAAAATCTATTTTTATTTGATTTTAGAAAAACCGCTTTTGGGTGAGCGTGAACCAGACTATACATGAGATTCCAAATCACCAAAATACAAAAACCGCCTAAAAGGAAATTCAAAATACTAGATAGTGAACCACCTTGGGGTATGAACCCACAGTTAGCCTCCTTGATCTACTCTCTCTCATTGTCGCATGCCAACCTGAACCTTTTTCCACCGACACCGCTGTAACCTCATTCTATCACCGTCAACATCTCCATCAATGAGTCATCCCTGTCGTCCACTTCCGACGTTCGTCGCCAGTCTCTGTCTCCATTCCACCACCACACCGTCTTCACTATTCAAAACAAAAATTTATTTCTAAAATATTATTATTTGATATATTATGATATAACGTATCCATTGTGTTAGCATTTATGAATAGTTTTAACTAAATTATGAAAATTTCAGGTTTATATAAATACTAAATCATTTAATGGGTTACCAATTAATAAGAAAAAAAACAATGGGATATAAAAATCAAATATTTTTATTTTTATGTTTCAAGAGGAGTTTTATCTTAATAAAAAAAATTAATTACAATTAGTGAATTATTTTAATTAAATATATATGTTATTTATTCAATAAAATGTTTTTTATTTTCATACATCACATTTTTTGGCATAATATTAAAATAATCTCTATTTTACACATTAAAACCAATATTTTTATAAATGTCATTTTACAGCCTTTTAATGGAGGACCCATTTAAAATCTAAATTTTGATACCTTAATTGGTTTAATATATCAAAATAAACAATATATTTTAAATAGAAACATAATAATTATTTTAGTTTAATTTTATTATATTTTTTAGAACATTTGATTATTTAAATGAATAGTAAAAAACACTGAATGGTTGTTCAAAATTAATTTTTCATAAAATTTATTTATATAAAAAAATTAAAATTTTAATTGGATTTAAGGTTTAAATTGATATTATTTTTTATCAATTAATCCAATGGAGTTTATTATAATAAATGTATCATTGAAATTTACTATTAAAGAATAGATATTCATTTTATGTATTTACCTTAAAACCTACATTCTCTTCCTCTCTATGGGATTAAATTTAAATTAATTTCATCCACATTTGTGATTGGAATATTGAATTTTAGATATCATATTTTGAAAAATAATAATTTCTAATTTCTAATAATTCCAACTCTTTTTTTACCAAAAATATTAGTGAATGTAATTAAAAATAAGTAAACTTATTCAGGTACAATTAAGCTTAATAAATGACTAACCCTTTATCCTAGTGGCCCAAATGACCATGCCACTTTTACAACATCAATTATATTCAATTATTCATACATTAAACATCTATTACAATGTTTTTTGTTTGGTATTCCTTTTTTAGGTAAGAACATGTGTACACCAAACTTGTTTCCAAAAAATTCAAGTGACTCCTTTCCATTCCATATTAATATCCCACACATATCCCCATGCCCAACACCTCTAAAAGAACATTGGTTTGGACAATATCATACCAAATAGAATCCTAAAATACCTTCCCATTTACTTGAATCCACTATTTTTTAATAAATCCATACAATTATTCCTTTTGTTATAAATCAAAAGTAGTTACGTGATTAGTTGGTAACATCTACTCTCATGTTGTTTAGTTTTATTTCCATTCTCTAACAAATTTTATCTTATTATCATCTTCATTTATAAAAAATAGAATCCAAAATTTTCCAGTATGTTTTTATGATATGTTTAACACACATAATTACACAAACCTCCATATAATGGTTAATAAACAAGTTGTTTCTATGTATGGAGAACCATTTCCTTGTTAAACAATTATAGTTCATTTTTCTCTTACCAAATCACAAGTAAGACATTATGAGGGAAACTATATTAATATTATATATATATATATGTTATTAAATAGTTTTTTATACTTCATTAAACATTTTATAACACATAAATGTAATACATTTCATTTTATTTTAATATAATAACATCGTTTGAGGAAGTGTGAACTGCCACCCCCTCAAAGCGATGTGATTCATTCACATGATAACTATAATGAATAAATGATTATTATATATAAAAATTTGAGACACATCCTAGTTATATATTATATATATTAAATAATTAAATTTATGTAAATATACTATATATATATATATAATTTTAATTATTATCTTCTCACACACTAAAAAGACTTAATGTCAATCATAGCTGTGTGCATGACCACCGCCTCGACATAATGTGATTACATTTACATCCCAAGAACTATATATTAATGTATATATGAATAAATAATATGTTATTTATGATAAAATGATAATTATATATATATAGTGTTACTAACCTTGTTTCCATAACAATAATTGAAAAATAAGAATGTTACTCATGCGTATGTACGACCTGCCATCTCCATGATTGTAACATTGGATCATTTTTCAAAACCATATTTAATGATTTATGATTAATGAATAATTGATGTATAATTATTATAATTACTTCATTATTACTATTCTAGAGATATAATATAGTGACCCCATTGACAACAGTTGACATACAGAAGTTGTTTTTGACAACAAAATCGAATTTGGTGATAACACCTGATGTAAAAAAAATATTTTTAGTAGTGGTATTCAATGAAGTAAAACATGAAATAAAATTAATTATAAACATGAAATAGGTTCTCAAGAATGTAGAAAATTAATGAATATTTATTATATTTAGTGTTACAGGTTGTTCACCTGAATGGAAACTCAAGGTAAGTGATTCTCATCTCACTTTTTACATCTATGAGATAAATCCCATGTTAACCACTTATATATTTTGTGGTATGTATATAATACCCAATTTTATGTATATTATATGATGAATTAACTTATATTTATTTTATTTATTTATTTATTTTAATATTATTCTTCATAAGGATTATGATTTAAAATCATTCAATGTGGTATGAGATAATTTAAAATGATTAATGATTATATTTCACATCAATAACAATAATGATAATTAATTGGTATTTACATTAAAGGTAATTATATTACCATTTTTAAAAACACCCTTTAATTTTACTCTTCTCTAGTAACTCATCAATTTTTTCATGTATTAGTACTGTTATTCCAACTTTTGGTACTCAGATCCATTTAAAAATGTTTTAATGAAAATCATACATTATTTCTCTCTTTACTCTGAAAACCCACTTTCTTATAAAAAACATCTTTTATTAAAAGTTGTTAATAAATGTTTTTAATATTATTTGGTATATATATTTTGAACCTTTTTTCTTTTACAAGTGCTTTTAATGGAATATTATTTTCTATTTATGAACAAGGTATTTTTCTTCCCATTTTCCATGAAAAAAGAATGTCGTTTTTCCCTTGTATAAGACGTATAAGTTTATATGCCGTTATTTCTCTAAAACACCCCTAAAATGATTAAATGTTTTATTTTTAATGAAAATATAACTAAAAAGGGATATTAAATAAGATGTTTCCAATGGATATTCAATAAAAATGATATTTTCCTAAAAAGGTTTTTAAATATCATTTTATATTATTTTCATTCATCAATGAAAATAACCCTTTATTGCACTCCACTAGGGAATATTGTATTGATACCATAATTGATCATACTATAGATGGTTTAGAACTTATTTGGAGAATGATAGTTTTCACAATCACTTCCTTGATTTATGTTGTCCGCTGGAAATATTTATTTTCCTATGATTACTGGATATTCCATAATTATTCATATCATTTTTCATCAATATTATTTTTTTCCTAAAACATAAACACTTTAACATATAGTATCTACTCTGGCTGTTAATTAAATATTTGAGGGAAATATTGATAATTCATTCTACTATATTAAATATGGTTATTTTATAAGGAACAATTTTAAATCAATTATTTTATATATAATGCATTTTTTGGATTGGTACTATATAGGTGGGGCCTGGTTAAAGATATACCCGTGATTCACCGGTATTCTCATGGGACAAGTCATTTGGCTAGTTTACTTAGATGGGGTTTTACCATTTATTGTGTAAACCATCTTTTGAATGGTAATGATTGTAAATGTATTATGTACCAAGTAAACATCCCATCATTAATAATGTATTTCCCTCATATATGTTTCATAAATTAACCATCCATGATATTTTGCATCGACATATCAATGGATACATTTATATTTTAGTTATTTAGATAAAATGTGTTCCATTTATTACATTTTAATATTTATTTTTCAATATCTAGTTATCATGTGGATTGTGTTTCAATTTATTAACTTTCTATATTGTTTAGGAACATTATTTCTTTTTATTGAAATTGTGGCATGTCTATTCAGTTATTTACCATCCCATATTGACTCTTCTAATTGATTCTTTATAGATTTATCTATATTTTCCCTTACTAAGAATTCGAGCTCACCCAGAATATGTTTAATTCCCAAAAATCCATGAATTGTACTATGAAATATAATCAGGTATTAACTATATGGATTAGAGTTATTCTTGATGTTGGTAATATAGAAAGGGAACAAAATTTATTTTTTCACTAGAGTATTCTTTTCTTTGGACTGTATCTTGTATTCAAATACCACTAAACTCTCAATACATCAAGATTGGATTAGTTGTAATCTCTCCATTTTTATATTAGAAGACACTGGCGCATGGCTATATGGGTTCAGGTTACTACATACCTTCTTACCTTCCAGCCCATTTAAGAATGATAACATCGCTTGACTATTTGTGTGGAACACTGCCTGTAATAACCCAAGAAAATAAATAACATGAAATTTTAATATGTATTATCATTTTTTGAATAAGTATTAATTTTCCACTATAGTGGAGGCCATGTTTGATGGCGTACCTGAAACACAACAATGGGTTTCATTGAAATCTTACGTTGCACACTAATAATATAATATTATTAATTTTAAGGATAGTTAATGCCTAGACATTTTATTGGCGGGAATTAGCAGAATTAACAAAAATATGAATATAAATGTTTTTTAAATGTTTTTACATTTATCCAATAAATTTTCGTGGCTTAAAATGTGAAAGAATCTAATTTTAAGCATAAATACTCTAATATTCTTTAAATGTCGATTTACCACCTTTTGATAGAGAAACCTAGTTAAATATTTTTTTTCTCACTTTTATATGTTTTATTTGAAAAAATAAAATTCTTTTATAGAATCTGGACATTAAAATTTACCTTGGGTAAAATTTAGGTATTTTTCTGATAAAATTCATTTTTAATGAATAGTGAAAATACTGTATTTTAATTCAAAACATGCTTTTAATATAACTTATTTATATTTTTCAATTATTATTTTAAATTTTTTAAAGTATAAATAGATTATATTTTTACATTTTAATCCAATTATAATCATTGGAATTAATTTTACTTTGAAATTGGACATAAACAAGTGGCAATCTTGTGACATATATTGTTTCATAAAAACATGCTATTTGTTTTGACAACAGGAATTATTTTTAAGTTAATTAAAGAAACTTTTTTGTTTTAAATTTTGTAAAATATATATCATTTTTGAATTCGGGGTATAAAATATATCTTAGGCGGAATTTATTGTATTTTTCTAAAAAACATCAATTTTTTATTAATAGTGAATCCACTTAGTAGTAGTTAAAACTATCATTTTTATTTAAATGAATGTTTACCGCTTATGTGAATTTAATTTATAAAATACGACATACATTGTTGTTGTTAGTAAGTAAAATTTGGTTCAATAAGATGAAAATATTTTTTGGTGAATAGTAACTTTTGATATTTATTTACCATCATTTAAGATAAATATGTTAATTCAAGGTAAAAAGAAAATCTTAATAATAAAAAATTACCTTAACACTTGTCCTAACCTTATTAGTTATGTCATGGCCAACCATGGGAATCATTGGGTAGATTTTGGGACCCCATGGATTCACTTAAATTTGATAATGACACTTTATTTTAATTAATTTAATGTAAAGACCAAAATGACATAAACAAATATCTTTTTGTAAATTAATTTTTACATGGGCTTATATAAGTTATATTTTCAACTAAAAATATTCATTGTAAAGATAAAAGGATTTCTTATATCATGGTATTTGTTTTATAATTTTTCTACATCAAATAAATTAAATTATTTATGAAATAGAAATGATGTAGTGTAACCTCATTAATAAATGATTTAAATAAATAAGATTATAAATATTAAAATAATATGCACAACCTGTCCAATTATTATTAGACAAAATTATTTCGACCATCAGTCGTATTATATTCTATCTTAATGAGTTTTTTACATTTATAAACCAAAAATTATTATATAATAAAATAATATTTTCACACTTTCCTAAAGGGCCCCTCCTCCCCCTTATAAAAATACCTCACCTCTAACTCATTCCTCACAACTTTAAAACCCATTGGCTCATCCAAAACCTTACCAAATAAGCTCTAAATGTCCATATATTCCTCATAGAATCCTTAACATAGGCCTAATTCCCTTCAAGAAGTCCTTTCGGTTCAAACCAATGGTAGTTACCTGAATTAAAGATAACAGTTTCTCTTAAATTATTTTATTTTATTTTACTTCTCCATCCCATAAACATTTTCATTAAATTTTTTTATAAAAAAACAAGTATCCTCAATATACTTGGATGTTTTTATGAGATTTTTTTGAACTACAATTACACTCACCTCCTTATAATGGGTAATAAACATATTGTTTCTGGGGAGGGTGAACTACTGCATCATCAAACGATGATTGTTCAAATATCTCTCACCACCTCTCATGGTGGCCATTGTGATGGAACTATATTTATATATGATATATATATATATATATATATATATATTATTTTATGTTTTCTTGATTCTCATGTATTTTTTCATTTATAGCATACCTTTATGGTTTCCATTATGGGTAAACGCGATAATTTCATTTGAGGAAATGCGGACTACCATCCCCTCAAAGTGATATGACTCGTTCATACCATACGTGGGACATATAAAGGATGGAGTTATTGAAATTAAATATTATATTAAACTATAATTATAATATAACTATGTATCATTAATTTTTCATTCAATTAAATTACAAAATTTAAAAAAAGTAGCGTTCATGCATATGTACGACTTACCGTCTCCAAGAATGGTACATTTCATTTCTTGTCTCCAAAAGTTATGTACTATTATAAATACATATACACTAGATATATAGCATATATATGATATCTAAATCATTAATATCATTATGGAGATAATTTAATTTTCACCACATAGACAAATTGTAATTATAACATGTTAATTTTTAACTCAAATTCCGAACATCGAGAAAAGATGTCTGATACGAACTCAAATAATTAACTAATTGTCATAGAAAGTTAATAAGTGATATGAAAGGAATAATAAAATTGAATTTTTTTTATGGAAGTATAAATTAACATAAGTTTATTATTCAGGATGAACCCGGAACATATGAGTCATGTTGGACACGAGGTAAGGGATTTGTTATCTAACTTTTAATTCCTTGACATTTCCATTGTTTGCCACTAATTTATTTCATGCGGTGTATTTTTTACTTATATTTTATATATATTATCCTAAAACTCTTTATATTCATGTTATTCTGTGAATAATTTGGTGGTTATAACTTTTTGGTGTTACTACTCGATTGATTACAAGGTGGTAAGGGATTTTCATCTCACTTTTTATTTCCATGAGATTCATGCTATATTTTCCACTACATTCTTTTGTGTGGTGTATGTACTGCCCAAGAATGAATTCCTTGTGTAATATTCTTCAATTTATGGGTATTCTCATCTTCATTTTTTGATCCTTATTTCATGGTTTGTATGTTTCGTATTTTAACAAAATGGTAAGGGATCCTTTTAACCCAATTTCTATTCCTTGGGTTAATATTAAAATTCTAAATTATGTCATGATATGATTATGTATGGAATAAATATTTTTTTATTTATGTTGTAATGTGTACTCCCCTTTGTGTGGATATACTTTTGATACACACAATCACTCTATTGATGAATTCTCAAGTCATCGATATGAACTTGATAAGATTATTTTTAACTCAATTTCCATTCATTGAGTTAAACATCCAAGTAATTGGATTTGTCTTAAAAAGAATATATGTGAATGTTCTATGAATGATTTAAACATAATATCCATTCATATTGTGTGTATTTATATTTTTCACACATTATTATGTAATTGATTTATCCTTAATCTATGGATACATTTTTTATAAGGGATTTCGTCTCAATTTACATTCATTTAAGTCATCATTGTTGTTATGAACCAATACACTCTTATATGATGTATATACTATTTTTTGTGGTATTATATCTTGAATCTCTTTATTCTCATGATATTATAAAGTTATTATTCATTTTTGTTCCTAAATTATTTGTATTCAAACATCTCTCAATTTGTTAAAAACTCTTTATATAGAAAATCATTTAAAATGCTTTATAGATTTATAATTCTAAATATTTCTCATTAATCTACATATTTTTAAAATGGTTTTAATGATTTATTTAAATTAAAATTAATGTTTTAAAATTTTAATTCTTTTAAAATATTCAATGTGGTATGGGAGACATTGATTCCAAAATATCTTTATCAAATGATTTAAATGGTTTCAAAAATGATTTGATAAGGAAATATTTATTTCAATATCATGATTTGATATACTGTGATTAGAATGTGAAAATGTTATCTCTCTTTTATACTTGTGTTATGTGTTATGAATATGTTATTTTTATTGGGCATTTTTTATGTATATGGGTCGTTCCATGAAAAACCTAGGGCGGGTGAGCCCGAGATAGATCTTCAATGCATTGGGTAATGTGACGGAGGGACCATTATTGTTTCTCCTAAGATATTTAGAAAATATACTGTGATGGGTATTAAAAATGTGACTCCCTATGTAGTTATGATAGATACCATGTATGTATGATATGGATTTCACAACTTACCTTTAGGATTTAGGATTTATGTATGTTATTCATAAATATTATGATATCATTTGGTATGTTATGATTGAAAAGTATGGTTTCTTTGATTTTTATTTATTGATGGGATAATGTTTCTATTAATTATTTTATACACCTTACTGTGCTTTTTATGCTCATCCCTTGTTTTGAAATTTTTTTCATGGGCCATAAAGATGATAGGGTCAAGGATGAGATCAAGGAAAATTCATGTTGTCTAAAACATGGAACTATACATGCCTCTTTTTTTAAGAGTTTTTATTTTATGAAAATGGATACTGGGTAGTAGTGTCTTATTGTAAAATTCAAGTTGTTATGTAATAGTTATGGCCTAATTCTCTAAAACTCTAAACCTAAAAAGATCCTCAATGTGAATTATTGAAAAAATTCAATATTATGTAATGTTTAAGTCCAGGTCCTTAATGTTTGTATCAGAGGTCAGTTTAGATAACATTAGAGGTTAGGGTGTTCATTAAGCATAAGTCACATTACCATAATGGATAGGATTTTAGAAAGAGTCGTAGTTATTTTAGATAAAGTGAATGAGTTTAATATAACATGAATAAGTTCATATTTTTATCTACCCTCCTCATAAGATAATATATGATGATTTTACTGATAAACTCACACATACCTTTTAGTTTTAGTAAATGGTTGGATCTAGCTGGCACCAAAGTAATACTAGATGTGAAGAAAACTGTGATGGTTTTCTGAATGAGCAACTGAATGAAATGGGAGCAATAATGAGAACACTTGTGGTTATTCTCAACCAACTATCAGAAGTCATGATAGATCACCTAAACCATGGTGATTTTAGATGTCATCATATATGTGAGAAACAAATCCCCATAGAAGTTCAGTAAATAATCATAATGGTTTGTATATTAAAAAACCTATGTGTCAAGGATGGGGAAATAAACACATAGTTAAATGTTTCAAAGGGACAGAAAGATGCTATATATGTGGAAGTGAAGGAAATAAAGTAAGAACCTTCCATAGAAAATAGGAAGCATCTAGTTGACTCTATGAAAGGGAACGAAGTTATTTCTAAGGGATTAATTGAATGTTTTAAATGTGGTGTGCATGGTCATAATGCAAGCAGTTGTCCTACATAGATGTTTTGATAATGGTATCACTAGGATCATACAAATATATGCTTACTAATAACTAATGTCATTAAAATTGAGGATGAATTAACTAACAATGACCAATGAAAGGTATGGAATATTTGTTAAAATATTTTTTGACATTATTGAATCATAGAATATGATTCATGATTTTGTTTGTAGGAATGAAGTATTTCAGAATAAGATGGTAAATAATGCTAATGGATCATGAAGAATGTTGAATGAGTATGAAGTCAACATATAAGGGATTAAAGAGTTATGGTAGATATTAGCATTGTGAAATTCTTAAAATTATTATGGATATTTTGATGATGGGATTACATTGGAAGAGTTTTTATAGTATTTGAAACCCTGAAGCTTGATATATGAAAACTTTATTCAAGGAATAATTATCTTTTCTTCTGATGAGTACTGGTGGAATTTTATTTTGGTAGAATTTATTTTTTTATTATGGACATATACTGATTTGGGTTTTTAGGGAAATCATTAACCTATCATAGAGAATATGTGATTTTCTTAATTACACATCAGTATTATACCTTAAGAGTGTTCGATATAATTTAGAGATAAATGTTAATATTTACTATGGAAGACTATGTGATAAAATCCTTATGAGTATTGGGTTTCATTCTTATTTTAGATTATTATGAATAATTTTAAGGACAATTGAATATTGAATGGTCATTCTTGAACTTAGGGTAATTTTGGTTGAATTTTGGAGATTAAGAGTAGTACTTCTTTTTATAAAGGATTATCCTTTTGGGGATTATCTGATCATGTACTAACCAGTTTTGATTTTAGATAATGTATAAAGATAGGGGAAATATATGGTACTTATTTTGTGGACCATGTTATTCTCTAGAAGTGGATTATAGTGCTTTCAATGTGATCAAGTCATCTTAAATACTTACTATTTGGAGAAAAGATGATTTTGTGGTATAATTTTATTAAAGGATGACACACTACATGACTGTTAAGTATATTTCCTTACAATATTAGTCTTGTTATTAATAATATTCATTAACTCTATGTAAAGGAACTGGATGAAAAAAATGTTATAAGCCCTCTTTAATCATCAAACATTTACCCAACCACATATTTATGGTTTTGTGGTGGTTAACATTATGTGATTGATTTCTCTATCACTCTCTATTAATCTATGACAGTTAGTTTCTCTTCTATATCCATGTTTTCATGGAATCCTAGTATCTTTTGTCTCGGGTAACCTTTGTACTTCACTAAATTTATTTTAAATTGATATTTTTATTGACTCTTTTTACGATATGGGCCTTCAATGATGTTTCAATGCCCAATTTTAAAATTGCGTGGATGCAATTTCCAAAAGGGGGAAAGGATATAACATACCATGTAAATATAGAAAATGAAATTTTAATTTTTATTAGTATTTTTTGATTAAGTATTAATTTAACTCTAAAGGTGATTCTATGTTTGATGGTGCACCTGATACACAACAATGGGATTCTTTGAAATCTTACATTGCACACTAATAATATAATGTTATTTTTTTTAATGATCATTAATTCCTAGCCATTGTTTTTTCGGGACTGAATATAACTAACAACAATATGAATATTCATGTTTGTTAATTGTTTTTACATTTACCCAAATAATTTTTGAGGCATAAAATGTGAATGACTCTAATTTGAGGCATAAATACTATAATATTCGTTAAAAGGGCGATTTATAGCCTTTTGATAGATAACCCTCTTTAAATCTAGTATTTGTCACTATTATGTGTTCTATTTGGAAAAATTAAATTATTATACAGAATCGGGACAATAAAATTTACCTTGGGTAAAATTTGTGTATTTTTCTGATAAAATACATTTTTTAACGAATAGTCAAAAACACTATATTTTAATTCCAAACTACCTTTTAAGAGTTATAGTGCCCCTTTATTTTAATTAATGTAATGTAAAGGCCAAAATGACACAAAAAAATTTCTTTTAGTAAATTAATTTTTACATGGAAAAATATAAGTTATCATTTCGACTATAAATATTAATTGGAAAGATATAAATATTCCCTACATCATTGGTTTTTTATAATTTTTAAACATCAAGTAAATTAAATTATTTATGCCACAAAAATGATGTAGTATTTACGTCATTAATAAATGATTTAAATAAATAAGATTATAAATATTAAAATAACATCAAAAACCTGCCCAATTCTTTTTGAATGAATATATTTCGACCATTAGTCATCCTATATTTTATCTTAATGATTTTTTTACATTTAGAAACCTAAAATAATTATCTAATAAAATAATATTTTTCACACTTTGTTAAAGAGACCCTCCTACCCCTTATAAAAATCCCTCACCTCTATCCCATTCCTCACACTTCTAAAGCCACTGGGCTCGTCTAAAACCTTCCCAAATAATCTCACAATATCCCTATCTTTCTCCTAGAAGCATTACATTTGGCAGAAGTCACTCCATCAAGTCCTTTTGGTTCAATCCAAAGGGAGTTACCCGAATTAAAGGTAACAATTTCTCTTAAATTATTTTATTTTATTTTACTTCTCATACCCCTAAAATCTTTTTATTACTTTCATTTATAACAAAACTAGTATCGTCAATGTAATAGGATGTTTTAATGAGAATTATTCGAACTACACTTACACACACCTCCATCTAATGTGTAAAGAACATGTTGTTTCTGTGGATGGCGAACTAATGCCTCACTAAATGATGATTGATCAAATATCTCTTACCGCCAATCAAGGTGGCCATTATGATGAAAAAATGTATATATATATATATGTTTGTGTGTGTGTTATTATGTTTTCTTTATTATTCTTTATTTTTTCATTTATAGAATACCTTTATGGTGTCTATTATGGGTAAACGTGATAATTTCATTTGAGGAAGTGTGGACCACCGCTCCCTCAAAGTGATATGACTCGATCATACCAAATGATGGAAATATAAAGGATGGAGTTATTGAAATTTTATACTATATTATACTATAATTATAATATAAGTATTTATCATTAATTATTCATTCAATTAATGTAAAAAATATAAATGAATGTAGCGTTAATGCATACGTACGTCTTACTCTCTCAGTGAACGGTGCATTTCATTTATTCTATCCAAATGTTATGTACTAATATGAATACAAATATATATTGGATATATAAATCAATAATATAATTCGAGATATAATGAACTTTTGAACACATGGAAAAAGTGATATTATAACAAGTCTATTTTTAACTCAAATTCCGAACATCGACAAATTGTCCGATTTGAACTCCAATAATTAATTAATTGTTATATCAGGTTAATAAGTGATACAAAAGGAATAATAAAATTGAATTTTTCTATGTAATTATAGATTAACCTAATTTTATTATTCACGATGAACTCGGAACATAAGAGTTATGTTGGACACGAGGTAAGGGATTTTTTATCTCACTTTAAATTCCGGGAGATTTTCCATTATTCACAACTTATTTATTGAATGTGGGGTATTGTGTACTGCCATTTGATATATATTATCTTTATTCTCTTTATATTCATGTTATTATGTGAATAATTTGGTGGTTATTAACTTTTTTTCATTCTACTCGATTGATTACATCGTGGTAAGGGATTTTCATCTCACTTTTTATTCCTATGAGATTCATGCAATATTTTACCCTATTTCATTTTGTGTGTTTTACGTACTGCCCAAGATTGTATTCACTGTGTAATATAATTCAATTTATGGTTATTTACTTCTTCATTTTATGATCCTTTTTCATGGGTTGTATGTTTTGTAAGTTACCAAATCGGTAAGGGATCCTTTTAACCCAATTTATATTCCTTGGATTAATCTTCTAATTCTAAATTATTTCATGCTACGATTATGTGTGGAATCACTATTTATTTATTTATGTAATAATTTACACTCCCCATTTTGTGGATATTATTTTGATACACATAATCACTCCATTTATAAATTCTGAATTCATCGATATGAACTTGATAAGATTAATTTTAACTCAATTTCCATTCATTGAGTTAAACATCCAAGTCATCGGCTTTGTCTTAAAAAGAATATGTGTGAATGTTATCTGATTGATTTAAACTGAATATACAATATTATTGAGTGTATATATATTTTTCACACATTATTATGTAACTTATTTATCCTTTATCTAAGGATACAGTTTTTATAAGGGATTTCACCTCAATTTACATTCCATTGAGAATTCATGGTTGTTATGCACCAATTCACTCTTATATGGTGTATATACTACCTTTTGGAATATTATATCATGAATAACTTTGTTCTCATGATATTATAATGTTATTATTCATTTTTATTCCTCAATTATATTTATTCAAACATCTCTCATTTTGTTAAAAACTCTATAAAAAATATCATTTTAAATGCTTTAAATATTTATTCATCTAAATATTTATCATTAATGTACTTGTTTTAAAAACATTAGTAAGGATTTATTTATGTGGACATTAATTTTTTAAAATATTAATTCGTTTAAAGGCTTCAAAGTGTTATGGGACACTTTCATTCAAAATCATTTTATTAAATGTTTTAAATGGTTTTGAAAATGATTTGATGAATTATTGTTTTTTTCAATATCTTGATTTGATATACTATGATTGAAATGTGGAAAAGTTTTTGTTCCTTTTTGCTTGGGTTATGTGTTTTGAATATGTTATGGTTATTGGTCATTGTTTATGTATATGGGTGGTTCTGTGGTAAACCATGGGTGGGTGAGCCCGAGATAGCTCTCTAATGCATTGGGTAACGTGATGGAGGTAAATGTTAATATTTGTCCTAAGAGATTTAGAGAATATACTGTGATGGGTTTTCCATATGTGAATCCCTATGTAGCTATAATAGCTATAATGTATGTAATATATGTATTCCATATGTTACCTTTATGATTTATGATATTTGTATGTTATTAATAAATCTTAAGATTATATGTGGTATGTTATTATTGAAATGTACGATTTCTATGATTTATATTTCTTGATGGGATAATGTTTCTTTTCATTATTTTATAACACTTACTGGGATTTTTATGCTCATCCCATGTTTTTAAATTTTTTTCACAGGACATAAAGATGAATAGGGTCAATGATGAGATCAATAAAAATCCATGTTGTCTAAATCATGGATCTAGACATGCCTCTTTTTTTCAAGAGTTTTTATTTTATGAAATATGGATATGGGGTAGTAGTGTATTTCTGTAATATTCAAGTTGTTATGTAATAGTCATGGCATAATTCACAAAAACCCTAAACCTAAAAATATATTCAATGTGAATTGTTGACAAAATTCAAGATTATGTAATGTTTGAGGCCGGTTCCTTAAACTGCCTCCACAATGTGTTGTGACATTATTTTATTTTATATTTAAATGGATAGTAATTATTGTATATTTAGTTAATATATAATAATTATTTTAATTCAAAATGATTCAAGAATGTTTAATTTGTATTCACAATTCTTTCATTTCATCTGTCTTGAAAATGGGAAAAAAATCTTGAATATGTACGGGAAACTGTCTCCCTGAACGGTGTAATTAATATTCTAGTTCTGCCTTTGATGGATTTCTATAGATAAATATATAATGAATATGTATTAAATATATTTCATGGATATAATTATTGATATTATGGATCCATGTTAAATTTAATGTGATGAAAATTCCAAACAAAAAACATACATGAAAAACAAAGGTATTATTTCCCAAAACATGATTTCAAAGATGAAATATTTAATAAACGATAAATAAAAGATCATAAGTAAATAATATATGGTATGATATATATGATTATGGAAATTTAATTTATTTATTAAAGAAAAATATTTATTATAAATGAGGTTAAAATGTGTATGATGAAAGTCAAGACCCAAGGTAAGGGAATTTTTGGCACACTTTTATTTCTGTTGGACACATTCCATATTCACCACATATTTCATTTTTTTAATTATTTATAATAACTTATTTTATAATTATTATTATGAAAATTAATTGGATTCATATATCTATCCATGGTTCTTTCTTTTGTAGGGCTTATAAGTCCAACATAACCAAAGTGGTAATGGATTTATGTTACAATATCATTGTTTAAAAGGATTTTTCATGATCATTATTCAAATAGTAAAATATTATGATATCCCCCACTCAATAAAATCATGTATTTTATAATAAAATATTCATTTATAATGAACGGTGTTACCCTTTCATTTCTACTAATTTAGTACTCAAGATATAGAATGATTGTTTTTAAGAAAAATGGACATTCATTCTAACATCAGTTGAAATTAATTTTTCTTCCACATACATAACATTTTAAAATATATAAAATAAATATTTTAAAATTGTAAAATTATTTTTTATTGTAATGTTTCCCTTATTTTAATTTTATAAAAATGGTTTAAATAGAATCTACCTGCCATTTCCTAAACATGTATTTTTTGACTTTTTCCAGAAAATGTAAATGGAATATTCATTTTAAGGATTACAACATAAATGGAATTTCCCCCCGTCACTTACACTCGATGATTTAAATATTACCATTCAATTTTCAAGTTTATTTTCACATTAAAATTTGTGTTCAATATTTTGTAAATTTTTTTATTTGAAATATATTTTTTATAGATGAAATGGTAATTTCCCCAAGTAATGTTCCAAGTGATATTTTAAAATCATTTTACAACTAAGATGTTTTTATTTTATGTTATATAAGAATTATTATGTATATAATCTAGGGAATACATACTTCTTCTATTTTTTGATGATTTATGATTATGATGAAATTTTTTCATGAAAATCATTTCATCCCAAAGGTAACGTTATGCTCAAATATTTATGAAACTATTTTCGTTTTAATGGGTTATGATATTATCGATTTATTATGATACTTTCAAACAAAAAAAGTATGAATTATGTAATGGGTGATACATATATCACCCTACAATGTTTTTGGTAATAAATAATGTTCTCTAAGATCAAACGGTATAATCTAGTTTATCCCAATCCTGCAAGAGGCTATATATGAGGTTATGAAAAGCCTAAAAGAGGGTATACCAAATGTTATCCCAATTATGAAAGATATTACCTGGTAGGTTCACCCATGAATGATATAGGGGTCATGGGAGGTTATTAAAATTACAAATTAGGGTATAAGGGAGGTTATCCATATCGTTAAGAAGGTATGGGGGTTGTTAGACTATGTCATACATTTAATTAATGTATTGGTGGTTATCCTTAATATAAAATTTCATATGATTTTGTGTATGACACAAATTTATGTATTATTACAATGTATTATTTCCTGAATAATGTTCCTGGATTCCATTATGAATCACTTATTATGAATAGCCAATATGTATGCCATGAATCAAGTGTTTGATCAGTTATATATAGGGTATGGATTTAAAATATTATTTTTATATTCTCATACAATTATAAAATCATTATGTAGATATCTCACATGTTTACCCTTCCTGATAATCTTTGATCACCATTTCTTATTCTTCCTTTCCCTATTATATGAAGAAAGGTAATATCTATGATATGTCGAAGAAGGGTTTTAGTTATGTGAGATGATTTAGTACTCTGGTGAACTATTTATTTATGTATCCATGTTCCCAAAGGAACTAAACCTAAATAATTCTACTTTGGAACATTTTGTAATGTAGTGAATATTAATGTATTCAAATGTGATATCATCTCACCTGGACGATCACTACGTATTGGATGAATTTCCTGAATTCGCTTCAGTAGATTGACTACATTGCCACACATGTCTTGCGTGAAGCGAATTTTGTTTCTGATGCCCTTTCCAACAAAGGTGTCTTCTAGAGCATGATTTGGCTGGATGCGCTGCCAGCTGATTTACTTCACCTCTTTGAAAGAGATTGTAATAAAATCTCATCCTTTTGACTCATGTAATCTATTGTTTCTTTAATTAATAAATGGTGCTTCGGTCATTGATCGAGGAATTACACAAAAAAATGTATTCAAATGTGATATATATGTATAAAATTTGTGGTTCATTATACCCCCTCCCTATAGCATCATTTTGATTAAATATTAAATTTCTAATCAATAATTATAATAAATATTTCAAAAATATATTACCCTAGGAATATAAACACTAAAGTATAAGAGAAATAAGAAACCTGTTATATGTTATTTTTGTTCATGTGGATGGCATTTCATGTAATTGATTCACATAGTTATTTGAATTATAATGGTCTTCCAACAATCTCTAGTAGTTTTATCTACTTAATTTATTATGATGATAAGAAAAAGGGTTAATTTGTTACTGAAAATTGAAACACAAAACTGAAAATAAAATAAAGGTGGAGATAAAAAAAAGGTTCATGGGTAATCCCCCCCCCCCACCTTCCAAAGTTTTGTTTTTATTTATTTATTCATTGAATAGAAAATGGGATTATCCATATTCTAATGGAGGATTTTTTATTCGTAAGGAATAAAAATATGTTCAAATTCACACAACTCATTATCATTACATTTCTTATATGTCCTATTGAATGGAGTTATTTTGGTCCACACCCTTAGAAGTATATACAAACTCACATTGTGGGGCTCGATGGATGAAATATGAGGCATATTATTGTTTTGTGGAATTTGGATGTCTATTTTTAACTTTTAACACATCTTAAAATATAGATACATATTATTTTATGGAATACTCATCCAAATACTTTTTAAATTCATCACACAAGGTACATTCTTATTCTACAACTAGGTCCTACAATATGAAGGATAATCCTAAAAGTTTATGAAAATTATGTTTAGGAGAGTGTTCATAAAATAATATTCAGAAAATTATATTCTCAATTAGTGTTATCTGAATAATAGGTATCATCATTAATACCTATTACCAAGAGAAATGATTTTTAAAATTAATATGGGGGATATTAGTGCATCATTAAGTTCAACAACAAACTCCGTGAATTTATCATTAGATTTTAGATGGATGAGGTCTTCACCTTGAATATCGCATTTCCTGTCCATCCCTCATGCATTGAATTGAGGTAAAAAATATGAATAAGTGTCTATGTTCCACAATTACAACTTCTAAAAGGGATTGTGACATGTTTTCCTTAATATATATAATAATTTAATTAAAATATCACATGATTATTTTCATATGAAACACCACAATTCTATTGAATAATTATGAAATAATGTTTGTTATAGTTGAGGCAGTATCCTAAATATTTTTAAATAATAATTTCAAAGTTATAAAATATTAACAACGTGATCATGAGTAATGAGTTTCAAAAACTAAATCAATCAAAATGGTTCCATGTTCATGAGAAACCATTTAGAAACCCCTTAAAGAAAGAATTTTCTGATCATGGTACATAACCTAGCTACATGAAAGGGTCATATCCCAAGGATGTAGGATTAGGGGCATTAATATATAACACATACATTTTATCAATATTATTAATGATAAGTGAAATGAGAGTTGATTATTTTTCTTTCTTTTATGAAATAATAATTTAATGATGATAGGAAACACCCATGTAAGAGTGAAAAGGGTTATATCTGTGTGAATCCAAGAAATATTTCATTATCCAGTGGTGTTATTATAAAACAATCGAGTTAGTATCATTCCATTCCCATTTCAATCAAAATTTGTGAAGTAAACATACATAATAAGACCACCTATTGAATATATATCCCAAAATATCTATAATGAGGATGTAGTGAATTTATTCAAATATGGAACCCACTACCCCATCACCCAAATTCATCATATTTCATTCATATCCATATATAAACAACTCTGTATGTATACTTTGTAGACTGACTATGGTGTGGGAAAATATTTTTAATGGATTTCATAATTATATAATTCATTAAAAAGATTATTTGATTATGATTTATCTAATTTACTCAATTGAACTAAATTATCAAATGAAACAATATGAAACTAAATAATAGAAGTTAAAGATTCTTATAGGGATCTCTTTCTGTATGGATTGTATATTTTGTGAACTAATTGTTATTGGGTGTAAATGGTGTGTAATAAGACAAGAAGTTATTATTATGGTCTATATAATTAAGTAGTTCAAAACATAATGGTTTTTGGATGAATTCATAATCTATTGATATTCCATGAAACATGAGAGTGGCTTAAAGACATTGAGTATCAAGATGATTCCTAGAGAATTGTTATGGTTAAATTTGATGACATGAGATTTCATTATTGAATAATTCTCATAGTAAAATATGGTTATGATTTGATGGATTTTATAACGCAAACATCATATTATTTTTGGATAACATGGGATTTAATCCTTTGGGATGAAATTGGGAGAAAATGTTTTTACAATCATATTTAGGACTGATTGGAATTAAAGACATTGCTGGAAGACATCAATGTTACAATAAATTCATTGGAAAGAATAACAGTTATAGAGATGATAAATAAAATGATATATATCATTATATTTGTAGTTATCTATGGATGAAATGACTACAAAATTTTTTGGATTGAATTGTCAAAGTTAAATTATAAGGTGCCTTCTTTTCCTAGGGCTTTCAATTTTTTTGGGCCTCAAAATAGAGAGTTTGTTTTGTTGGGAATGTATGATTTCTTGAAAATGAATTCATGAATAATAATTTGTAGATCAAAAATCATAGTTCATGAACTGCATATCAGGAAAATGGAAATAATATGGAAAATCAGAAAAGGATGATTTCAGCATAGTAGTGTTTTGAAGACCATGATGTGTGCTATATGGACCTTGTAGGGAAAAAATATTGTGAGATGATAGTAGTTCACTGAAGGCTTGAATATTGTGGTGAAGTTTGTGGTTTGTATCTATGAGGGGGTGATCCATTTTTAGAAGGAATCTTTCACAGCGAGGAAAGGGTTAAGGCACGATAAGGACCACATAACACAGTTCGCAGTGAAGTCTATCCTGCATCAATGATTTGCGTAAATTAGATAAGAAAAATTGAGGATTTATTTACCTATATTAAGTTCCATAATCCCATTATTAAAATAGATTGAATTTTATTAGAGAACATATGCACTATGTGATGAATTTGGGAATGTCTTAAATAGTTCTTGTTGAATTATTTTTTGAAGGACAAGTATTCTTTTGGTAGAATTATATAGAGCGAGGGATGTCCATAGAGCAAAGGCTGTCTGCCAAATGAAGGTAGTTCACCGAGTAAAATGGTTTCCCAAAAATCAAATGTGTTGAATGATGGGAAGGAAGTTTGTGGAACAAATATAGTCTATGAGGCATTATCCATTCATGATTTAGTGATGCTCTTTGAAAGAAAATGGAATCTGTGAATCCCTCATGCCACATTGTGCAACACAGAACATAGAATATTCAAGGTCATCTACATAGTTGACAGTTCACAGGGAATCATCCATCCTCATAGTAGAGGTTGTCTGAAGAAGGATACATTGTCCGCTTAATTGATGGTTGTATATAAGTAACTACCCCATAAGGTGAAAGGTATATTTCAGAGGAGATGAGATAGTTTGATAAAGAAAATACCATATATATGTGACATATTTTTACAATCTTTTCATTCTATGTGCAGAAGAACCATAGGTTCACATAATTTTATATTTACACGAGGAAGAATTGATGTAAAGTGACACAATCATGTGTTGGTATTGATTTTAAAATATAAAAAATAAGAAAATTCTAAATAATTTCATATTATTCTGTGGCTAGGAAGAATAGAGTTCTCCCACAAAAATATTGATTATTATTAAATTAATATTAGTTATGATGATGCTACTCTATAATGAACCTCGTTAATTTAATAGTCATAAATGAATTTTGTGATTACAGTATTAATAAGAAGAATAAAGACTAGTGTAATTATTTTTAAGTGAAGGAGAATGTGAGAAGAACATAAAGAATTTTTGATAACCAAATTGATATCATTTGAATATAATTTGGGTCATAGAAATTTCATTATTCATCCATATAAAACACATTAATATTTTTATGATAGATATAAGAAGAATATTGTAGACCTATCATATTACTACTGCTAAGAGTTATGAATAGTTACATTCATAATGATATGTAGTTAGCAAGTGAAGAGAGGAATATCAAAGGATTAATATGGAATCCAAAAGGTATTAGTAGGTGGAATACATTATTACTATTACAAACCATTAACACAGAGAAGTCTGTCTTAATAGGCATTATAAAGATCAATCGAAGTACTTTAAAACACTCACTATTAGATTGTTTTAATATTGCCACATGATTGTAAAGGTATGTCTCACCCTTTGTAACCACATTCAAAGTATTTTTTAGTGGTTATGTGGTTGGGATTTTTTCCAGACCATGCTAAGGACTAACTACTCTATTTGTGTATTAACCCATATAAAAATATCATGTTCTATCATTAATAATTTTGTATAATTTCATATGATTGGGAAACAGAATAATTGAATCAAGATCCAAATAGGTCTACCATGTTCAAGGATAAAAAGTCACAATTATATTAAAATTATACAACACTTATTCATTCCCTATCAGTGTTATTAATATCCAAAACTAGACCTCCCTATTCTAAATGCCTCTTCTAGCACAAAAATATTTTGTGAAAAACATCTAAAAAAAATTACTATTATTTTGATATTTTTCATTACACGCATCCTTGTTCTTAGATTATGTTACATTATAATCTTATTTTATCATGCATTAAATTGAAATTGTGTTTATCATCTATTACACGCTACATAAAGTTTAAATTAAACATGACACACTATTAAAATATTATTATTTTCTATGACAATTATCACCTAGACCTTGGAATATATCGTATCAATAGGATTAACTAATATTTTAAAATACATTCTCTAAACATGTATTATACTATTATTTTTTTGGTGAACAACTAATTATAAGTGAAAATAACAAAATATTTGAAAATAATCTATGTCTTATTTGGAAAAAATATTTTTATACCCACAAATTAGTTTAACCTTAATAAATAAAATAATTAATTTTTTTAGTTAATTAAAAAACATTTATATATAATATATTTAGTAAAATTTATAAAATTCATCTAATGTTTTCCTATAAAATGGAGGAGAATAAAAAAAATTCTTAAAAGTGTATTTTTCTAAAAAGATGTTTCTGCACATTTTGTAAACTTATTTTAAATTAATTATTTTCATTATTTAGAAAAATTAATTTAAAAAAGAATCAAAATTATTAATATCAAAATGATAAAATTATATTAGAGTGAATTTTTGATAAATTTATAAGAAGATACATTTTTTATTGAATAGTTAAAAATAATGGTTTTTGTTAAAATTTGTCATTTATTTTAATGAATTGAGAAACTAAAAATATTTAATCAGTTTTTGAAAGGATAATAAGTTTAATTATATAGATATTAATACAATTTTATTAATTAGATTCAATTTCATATTGATGTTTTATATAGAATATTAAATATTTTGAACATTTGCTCTTTAGAAATGTGATTTATCTTCAAATCTATGGGATTAATTTTAAATTAATTTTTTTACATATTTTAAATGAATTCTTAAAAATGGGTTAAAAATTTTAAATCAGCAAAATTTATATTACCTAATATTCTAAAACTAATTTCATACCATAATTAAGATTAAAAAGAGTAAAAATTCATTAAAATAGTTAAGTTAAAAATTGGTTAACTTGTGGTTAAACTAAAAATATAAAGTTTAAAATTTACTTAAAACATGTACAAACATCATTGTATGGTCATATTTTTACTGTATATATTTCATTTTCTATAATTCTATATTTTTTATATTTTTTAAAGAGGAAAAATTGGGTAATCCCTTTTCTTTTCAAAAATTACAAGTATGCCACTCACCTCACTAGTAAACGGGTTTCCACTATCCTATCCCATTCACACTTAAAACCCATTCACTTATTCAAATACATTACCAAATTACATACATAATCTAAAAATCTCATCTGAGGTTCCATGTTTTGGTCATAAAGCTATCCTATAAAGCCTTTTAAAGTAAATGCAAAGGCGCTGTCTAAAGAAGATGTAATGTCACCAACTGAGCACTTTATTTTATTTATTCCTCTACCTCCTTAAATTATTATTAAATTATGTCAATATATTAACCATAATATATTCATATATTGATATTTTATAATTAAAATTTAATTACATTAATGTAACACCCAACGAATTTTAAATAGTTATTTATTTTAATTAGGTAATTTATTATTTTTTATTAAATTAAATAACACATCAATTAATGTTTTTATAAAAGATTTTATAAAAATAATATATTTTGAAACTATTTTAATGTGTTATTAATTTATATAAAATTATATTTTAGTATAAAAAACTTATAGTTGAATAACAAAAAATTGATTGAAATATATAATTATTACATCTTATCATATATGTAATTAAATGATTTTGTGTGTGTATAAATATATAAAGAATTTAATTTGATGCTGATTTTAATTAAAAAATTTAACATTATGTTGAAAGAAATAAAATATTACCATTATAATTTTTTTAATTATTTTAATGATAATAAAAATAATAAATAATCTAATTATTATTATTATTTTGGGTAAAACATTTTTTGGATAATATATTGTGTTTTGTACATTAAAAATATATATAATTTATTTATTACAAAAAAACACCCTTTATATATGAGTTAAATTTTTTATTTAAATTATATATTTAAAAAAATTATATATATATATTTAAAAATTCTACAATGATACATATATAAAAAATAATTTAATACCATATAAAAAACATAATATATGATTTTTTTAAAATGAAAATGTTTGCAGTTTAAAAATAATAATAAATAAAGGTAGAATTCAAACATGTAAAAATTTGAGTAAGTATATAATAATATGTCAATATAATAATGATTATGATAGAAGTGGAATAATACAGAATATTAGTGAAAAATGTGGAGATGGGGAAATGTAGATAATGTGGGAAAAAAGAGATAAAATAAATGACTTAAAAAAATTAAAAAAAAAATTATATATATATATATAATTATTATTATCAATTTTAATACATGGAATAAATTAATAAAAATATCATAAAATGTGATTGAGTACAAAAATCATGTTTTTGCTCTATTTTAAAGTGTCAATGCCTATATAAATAATGAATATTAAAATATAGTACATATATTTTAGGAGTGAATGAGTATATTTTCAGTAAAATAAATCAATACATCCCTCATAAGTTGCAACATAACCAATATAAATTTGGATTCGGATTAATGAAAAAACTCTATTCAATCGTTGGAAAAGATAATGATCAAGTCAAAAACATTCCATTTTCCTCTGCCAACTAGTTCGACTTCTATCAATAAGGCAGAAGCCTCATTTTGGTTTCTAGTTAATAAGTAAGGGGTTGTTTATTTTATTTATCTCATTATGTTTAATGTTTTATAAGGGTGAATTTTTTATTATCAAATTATGATTTTTCAATAAAGAGATACATATATATATTTATATGCATATATGCACAAATATAACCTATTATTTTCTTCATATATATGAGTTAAGGGTTTTGACCTAAACATTATTTCTAAAACATAAGTATGTGCAAGTAATTTTAACATTCAACATTTTTATTTTTTATAAAGTTTATATATATATATTCATGTGTGTTTATACATGCACATATATATCTTATTATTTTATGGGGTTTATTAAAACATAATTTCAAAAAATAATGTTTTGTAATGGTTTAATCACTATGTCAAGATGTTCTCATTTTACAAGGATATATATGTGTTTGTGTGTGGGTGGGTTAGTGTGATTGTGTGTATAAATATGTATATATATAAATATACATATCGTTTTATGTAAAATTATAAGTCAAGTTATTATATTATATACAAACTATCACAAATATCCCCTAACATGCCACGCATAATTAGGTATAGCCATAATCTATCTCACATGTGACATTCCAAGCATCATGAGATCATGCATGCACATGTTATAAATTTTAAACAATTATGTTTTTTTAAATAGAAATGATTACAACAAGCATGTGATTATCTTAAATTGTTTTAGAAAACTCCATTAATGAAGGTTTTATGTCTTGTATTAAATAAATTGTTTTCTAGAAATAAAATAATTTATATGTTTTTCCATTAGAAATCAATTGGGTTAGAAAAGAGAAAGTCAGTTACATAGAAAATGTTTGTATTCAATCTGGATCAATTTTGAGGAATGCTATGATATGGGAAGTGAACCCATAAGATTTAACAGAACCATGTTCCACATGATTTATTTTCAATGACCGTATGTTATGGTTTATAATGGTCAACCATGTATCAGGGAATAATCCACCATAAAAATTGTTTTTTTTAATGTGAATTACCAAATGAATTTACAAATATAATTATATTATTAAATCTATATTTTTAAAATTATATGGATTTTAAAATATTTATAAATCTACATTGATGTTTATATATAGACAAGTATTTATAAAAAATATTATTTCAAGGAAATATTCATTAAAGGGTTTTCTAAACAAATTTGTAAAACCCCTTACAAGGCGTATTTAATTATCAACCTATGTATTATAATCGTTTTTATAGATTTATCTATATTGCTACAATATGAATATTTTATGGAGGAATCACACTGAAGAATCATTTTTTTAATATAATTTTGGACAATTTTATTTAAATATAATATTTTAATCTTATTCTCAAAAACCATGACTGGAAATTGTTATCTTAAATGTAAATGATATGTTTTTTTAGTTTTATTTTTATAATAAAATATATATATCATCATATGTTTTGAGTCTGAAAGCGTAGGCTCGGGGAATTATTGTTGGTATTAGAAAAACCGTCTAGACAACATTGAAGGTTATATGTTTCAAGTGGAGTATAAAATGTAATTAGTTCTAGTTTTTCCTAATTCAAAATTTTCATACGTTCAATGAATGAATTTTATGGATTTAATTAAATTTTTGGTTATAATGTAACACCCCATGAAATTTGAATAGTAATTTATTTTAATTTAGTATTTATTTAGAAATTATTTTTATTATTTAAAAACTAATTATGAAATGTTTTAATAAAATATTTTGTAAAACTATAATATTTTGAATCTATTTTAATATGGAATAATTTATTTATGATTATTTAAATATAAAAATTTATAGTTTAATAACTAAAAATTGTTTGAAACATAAAATTATAACCTTTTTTCTTCTATATTATGAAATTTATATATATATATATATATCTAATTTAATTTGACACTAATTATAATTAAACAAAATAAAATTATTTTGAAATAAATAAAATATGATCATTATAATTTGTTTTAATATTTTATTGTTAATAATAATAATTATTATTATTATGTTTAAAACATTTTTTCAGATAATATTATGTGTTTTTTACAATATAAATATATATAACTAATTTCATACAAAAACATACTTTTATATATGTGTTTAAAAATTTTTATTTGAATTATATATTAAAAAATTAATTATATATATATATTAAAAAATTATACACTGATACATATATTAATAAAACATATTTAATAATATATAAAAAATACTAATGTTTTTTTTAAATGATAAGATATTTATTTTAAAATGACATTAAATAAAAATAAAGTAAAAAAATAAAACATGAAAAAACATAAGGAAAAGATATAAAAAATTTTAATTGTAATGAATACATTATCAAAAGTGTGATAATAAAGAAAATGAGAGGAAAATGTGCATTTTTGGAAAGGTAGATAACGTTGAAAAAAAAAAGATAAAGGACATGACTTAAAAAACATACGAACCAATGATAACAATAAAATATATATTATAATAATAATTAATTAATTATAGTACATGGGAAAAAGTGATAAAAAATCATATAACATGATTGAGTAAAATAGTCATGTTTTGGCTCTATTTTGATGTTCCAGAGCTTATATATTACATATATTTTAGGTGAAATTGAGTATCATTTTAATAAATTATATCAAATATTATGTAATAGACTTCTACCCAACCAATATAAATATATATTTGGTTTTAAGGAAAAATAAATTCAGCCACTGGAACAGATAATGCTCAAGCCAAAATCATTCCCTTTTTCTTTGTATTCTGGTTTGACTTCTATCGAGAATAAATAAGCCTTATTTTGGTTCCCAATAAATAAGTTGGGGATTTTAAATTTTATATATCAAATTATGTTTATGGTTCTGTATGGGTGTAAACTTGTTTATCAAATTTTGGTTTTTTACAAAGAGTTACATATATATGTTTATATATATGCTATGTACACATATATAACTTATTATTTTCAACATATATATGAGTTAAAGGTTTTTGAGCCAAACTATATTGATTAAACATAAGTATGTGGGGGTCATTTTAGTATTCAAAATATTATAGTTTTACAATGGTGTTATATATACACACATGTTTTTATATATGCACATGTATATTTTATTATTTTAAGGGTTTTTTATTTTAAACATAATTTCGAAAACTGATGTTTTTTAAGGGTTTAATCATTGTGTCAAGCTATTTTAATTTTAAAAGGATATATTTGTGTGGGGGGGGGATTATATACATATAATTATAATTTCATGTAAAACTATAAGTCAGGATCATATTTTATGTACAAAATTACTTATGTATCCCCTAACATTCCTTGCATGGATAGGTATCGCCATCATCTATCTCCTATGTGACATTCCAAGTATCACGAGATCATGCATGAACTTGATACAAATTTTATACAATATTTTTTTAAATAATAATGATTACTACCTATTTTTGATTATCTTAGATGGTTTTAGAAATCTATATTAATGAATGGATTATTCCATGTTATTAGTGAAATGATATTCTAGAGAAGAAAATAATTTATATGTATGCGATTTTGATATTTTTGGGTTATAACTGAGAATGGAAGTTTCGTAGAAAATATTTTTATTCAAAATGACAGTAGTATGAAGAATTCTATGATATGGGGAGTGAATACATAAGATTTATGGGATCATTATTCCACATGAGTTATGTCTATTGGCCTTACGTAATGATTTTTTAATGGTCGTCCATGTAATAGAGAATAATCAATTACAAAAGTCATTATTTGAAAAATATAATTACCAAATAAATTTAATAATATAATTATTTTTAAAAATCAATATTTTTGAAATTACATGGATTTTAAATTATTTAAAAATATTATTTTAAGTTTATGTATTTAAATATATTTTCAAACAAAATATTATTTCATGGAAATATTATTTAATGGGTTTTCATAAAAAAAATTTAATACCCATATACTGGGCTTATTTAATGCTCTCATTACATATTATAATTGTTTTTACAGGTTTTTAAATATTGTTATAATGTAATTATTTTATGGAGTCAGTGCACTATAGAATTTTTGTTTATTTAATTTCATTTTGTATGGTTTTGTTTAAATGTAATATTGGTATCTAATTCTCCAATACCAAGACAGGTAAATGTTTGTGGACACATAAATGTTGTGCGAATTTTTTGTTATTCTATTATAAATAATATAAACAAAATTATAATTATTGAGTACTAAAGAACTAGATCGGGTAATTATACTTAATCATTCTCCTCTTCTATCATATGGGTCACAACATTATTATTCTTGGGTACGGGGGACTACAACCTTAGTAACTATTGTTATTCAATTTTCATCACCACCTCTCACAGGTGGATATAATGATGTATTTAATATTTATATATGATATTTATAATATTATTATGTTATTTTAATCATGATATCATATATTATATCTTACATTACACTCTGTGGGAATATGATAACATCGTTCATTTGTACGTTGAACTACCACATTGCAAAGTGATGTGATTCAATCATTATTTACATAGAAGGTAATGAGGATGGGTTTAATGAGAAAATGTCATATATATTATAGAAAAAATGATTCTATAATATTATTATGTTATTTATTTATCATCCCATTGGCAAAATGGAAACATATTTCTAGCATATGTATAACCATCCTTCTCCATGAAGGATGTATTTCATTTTCTATCTCTATATTTTACATATTTCAAAAAATAAATATACACTAAATAATTATTATATTTATATAATGGTTATATTTATTTATATGATGTAACCATGAAAAAAAAATTATACAAAAAAAATCAAACCAAAAACAAGAACAACGCTGATATTGCTCAAAATGTGAAATTTACATGGCATTATTAAGATATGAGTTATAAAATTTCATAAGAAAATATCATATAGTATTATATATATATGTATGGTTATTTAGTATATTAAAAATAATTTTATATTTAATATATAATATTTTTCAATCTGTACAAAGTAATTTTAGACTTATTAAAGTGGATTTTGTTTAGAATTTTATTTTCTTTGACACACAAGAAATATTCCCCACGTGGGTCTTTAATGCAGTATAAATAAAATCCATGAATTTATTTTATGATTCTGGTCATGAAAATTATTTTTACTTAAATATCCATTTTAGGGGACATCATTAATTTGATTTTTGTTTCCATAGTTACAAAATCAATAACGTACTTTTCTCTAAATTTTATTTCTTTGAGACATATTTTATGTATAGACCCTATGGTTTTTATATGTTTTATATACAACCACTTATGCAATTTCATGATTATTTTTATTTTTATTATATTATATGTTTCAATTAATCTTTATATTTATTGGGGCATATAATTCAATGCTAAAAATGTGGTAGGTTTTTTATGTTACAATCTCATCATTTATCACTATTTCTTATGATGATAATAATAATTATGAAATCATATGATATATATATCAATAAACTATTTTATTTTTTCCCTAATGATGATTTTTAGACAATACATGTTTTTTACATAACATTACACTCTTTTTGTACTAAAAAATTCAAAATTATAATCATAATAAAAATCCTCATTTTTTTCTCTTTTGTCAAAAAATCATTTTTTTAAAATCATGTTTTCTAAAAATGTTCAAAAAATGTTTTAAACATTATTAAAATATTTTGAAAATGAAATTTTTAACCATGTTTTTCTTTTTAAAAAATGATATGAAAATAACCTTCATGTCATTTTCTCATCAATGACTATTGGGTTTTAACTAAAATGTTAATGGAATCAATTTTTAATGTGTATAAAGTGAAATAAATTTATCTCCATTGTGAACATTGTTTTTATTGAATATTTATTTATAATTATTAAATTTTCTTCTAAAAGACCTTTTCAATCATTTTTATTTTAAAAAATATTTTTTTCAAAGTGGAAATTATATTTTCCTCAAGAAATGAATTTTTTTTAAATCATCTTTATTAAGTTAATGAATTTATTTTTAATGAAAAATATTATTGAAATGTTTTATGTTTTAAAACTTTTATTTGAAATTGGAAATTATGTATTCCTCAATAAGTTTTTAAAATTAATTTTAATTCTTTTTTAATAAGTTTCCATGTATATTTTTAATGATAATAACGTTTAAAATATTTTATATTATGAAATATTTTTTCCAATGTTGAAAGGTGGTATTACATAATAATTTTTTTAAATTATTTTAAAATTTCCCAAAATAATATTCCAATTTCATTTTTTAGTACATTTATATTTTTAAAAAAATTCTTCTTATAATGTTTTTTTTCAAAATTTCAAGGTTATATTTCTCAATAAATGTACCAGGATTCCTTTAAAAATATTTTTCCATATAATATCGAATCCTTTGATGTTATATATGATTTACTGAGTATACTATTTAATGATAATATATTTATTCATTATTTGGATGGGTAATAATTTTTTTGATGAAATGTTTATGAACCTTATTTATTTTTTAGGGTTAATATTATGGTTAATTGGTGAATTTTTTATGAAACCTATTTTAATTAAATTATATATGACTTTTTGATAACCCACCAAATGGGATTATAATTGGAATGATGGATGTTGTAATTATTTCTAATCAGTAGTCATGATATATGATTAAAAACTTCACCTTACCCAGCTGTTGAAAAAATCTATAAATATAATGATATAGTTTGTTGAGAGATCCAATAGTGGATTCCATAGAAGAAAGAAGTTTTAGTTTCTTATAATTCAAAAATGTGGGAAAAATAACCCAATTGGATGTATTAGAGTAATGGGAAGATGCTTTTGAGTATGGAAACTAATTACAAAATTAAATAATAATACAGTAAAAAAAATTAACATAATGGATGAAAATAATGGTATCACTAAGATATAACCAATCGATAATTGTTTCAAATGAATAATCTATATGAATTGTGATAATTTATATCATACGTGGAATGATAATGAAAAGAATTACAAAATTGGAAGGTGTAGTGATCTTACTGTTGAATAAGAGGAGACTACCAAGAAAATACGAAATGTATGATATATTCTAATAGTACTGATTATGTTAAAAAATGGTAAGAATTATTAATTATTAGTTGGTGGATGTTATGAAAAGATTCATATGTCATAATAAACGAAATATGTAATAAGGAATAAGATTTTGAGGAATATTTTATAGTGTAAGAATGGAGTATAATGATTTTTGTGTTTATGTTTTGGAATTGAAGAATTGAGAAATATATGAGGATTGTTCAATATATGCTTTTCATTAAGGATTTCAAAGAATATGTTAAATAGTGATGATGACATAGAAATTTTATTTAATGGATAGATGTAAATTCATGATAAACACTTTATTGTTGGAAATATTAACCATAATATGTTCTTAATGTTGAAAAAATTTGGGATAAAGAGATTATTGATATTCATAAATTATATTCGACGTTCTAATTAACTTGGAATGATTAATGATTTTCTATCAGAATCATTTATTCAATAAATGATGGAGATTATAAAATGTATAGATTTAATAAATATATCCAAATAACAATGTTTTATTTAAAAAAACAAAAATTGTGTGTTTTCAATAAGGATATATTTTAATTAAATTTATTATCATGTTTTTAGATAATAAATAATGATGATATTAAAATTATTTTTATGATAAAATTAAGAGATACTTCTAGTTGTTTGGAGGATTAATGATAAGTTCATTTTAGAAATTTATTTTAATTATTTGCAATGTTTTGAATTTTAATATTTTGGAATAGTAATACTGTTAACCATTTATTAAATGGTTTAATTTGAAATTTGGATGAGGTTTCATATATTAATTTATTATGTCACCATATGAAGATATATCTATATTGTATAAATATTTCAAGCTATTTTGTTTTAACTAAGGGTAAAATGAATGAATTTTCATTATATTATGGATCACATGATCCATTAGTGATTATATAACAAATCAAATTCATATTAATTTATTAGAGTAATATTTGAATTAGAAATTTATCTAATCTAATTAGTGGATGATGTTTTTCTTATGATACAAAAGAACGTTAAGGCCAACATATTGGTCCCAATGAAATTTTTGATCATATCATGATGTTTTCCTATCGATTGGAACATCCACAAAACCACTAACATTTTCAAAATGTTTTCCATGTATCCCTCATATGTATGTACATTATTGATCAATCACATGTACTAACCTTTAAGATTTTACCCCTAGAGAATTATATATCTTATGAGGAACAACCAGTAGAAATTCTAGATCGAATATAGAATGTTCTATGAAAAACCCACTCACATTATAAATTTTTTTCTAAAACCACAAGATTGTGGAAGCTATTTGGGAACCAATTTATGGGATGATATAGAAGTATCCTCAATTTTTTGTACCAATTTTATTGATTTTGAAGGATAAATTGATTTTAAAGGGGGTATAATTAGACACCCTGAGTTTATGTGAACTATATTTTCCAAATAAATTTAATAATTTCTATAATTTTCATTACACCCAACTATAATTTTATATTTCATTACACAGAACCCCAATTTTTCTATTCTCTACTTGTTACACTAATTTTATCTTCTGTTACACGCAACATCGAGTTTAAATGAAACGTCACAAACTATTATGAAAACATTTGTTCTATACATTTTTAAAAATAAATTCTTTAGGGAGCAATTAATTAGGAATTAAAATAAAAAGTAATCGAAAATAAAGAAAATATTTTTCTCAAAAGATATTTTTATCCACACAATCTTGTTTTATATTAATAACATTTCAAAATTACTTTTGAGAAATTATTTTAATTAAACTAATATAATATATATTTAATAAAAACAATAAAATTAAAATTATTATTTTTATACAATAGATAATAATTAATACAATTTTTCTCTTAAAACTGTGTTTTTATAAAAAAATATTTTTTAACCTTTTGCAAAATTATTTTAAAATTAATTTTTCCAATTTTTTAAATTTTATTTGAGAAAATAATATTTATTTTTTAAGTCATCAAGTATATATTATCTTTGATTTATTTTATTATTATTTTTCGAGAAGATAAATTTTTTGAGGACTTGTGAAAACTTCTGCTTTTTAGTAAAAATTTATATTTTTTAATGATTCTGAAAACATAAAAATTTATTTTATGTGGTTTTAAAAGTAAAATAACTCCAGTTATATAAATATTAATTTAATTTAAATCATGAAAAATAAATATAGTTTTTAATTTTTATATAAATTTTTTTAAACATTTGAACATTTTCTATTTGGACACACCCTTTCTTCTCATGACTTCTGGTTTAATTTTATATTATATTTTACCAATTCTGTGAATTTAATATGATAAAATTGAATCCATATTTTGAATAATAATAATCTACATTATCTAATAAGGTGAAATTAATTTCTTCTATATTGGATAGTATAAAATAGTAAAAATAATTAAGAGAATTTAAGGTAAAAAAAGGGTTATTGGGAGTTAAAATAGAAATATAATGGTTAAAAATGACCCAAAACATTTCAAAAAACAACTGTAAATAAATATTTTTACCATATCTATTATGTTTTCTATAATGGCCAATTTTTTAGAATTTGTTAATGTATAAAATGTGGTTAAATTTATTTCTATTAAAAGGTTTACCAGTGTACCACTCACATAACTTTTAAATGGTATCCCCCTATCCTCTTCGCTTCACACTCCCAAAACCATTTATTTCCATAAATCACTTCACAAATATCTTTATTAATTACCTCATATAATCTTATAAAAAGTAGTTTTTTCATAAATCCGTCCTATAAATCCTTTTGGTACCAACCCAAACAAGTTGTCCGATGAAGGGGTGACTCCCCAACCAATAATTTTATTATAATTCTTCCATCACATCCTTAAATTATAATTAAAAACTGTTCATATAATAAAATATGTTTGTAATATATAAATATATATTATTATTTTTTTGTAATAACAAAAATAATTATCCTCTTCCATCAAATGGTTCAGCAAAGTATCAATCATGTGTACGTCAGACTATTGTATCGCGAATCAATGTTATTAGTTTTCCATCAACACCTCGCAATGATTAATTTAATATTGTGTTTATAGTTTATATGTTATGTTTATTATATTATTTTTCTTATTTAATCATGATATAAAATATTACTTCTTAATTTCCCTTCTGTGGGAAGATAATAATGTCATTTGGGTGTACGTTGGACTACCATCTGGTGAAGATATGTGATTCATTCATGATTGAAAGGGAAGGTAACAAGGATAGGTTAAATTAAAAAACGTGATATATGTCCCATAAAAATTATTCTATAATAGAAATAAATTATTTAATTTTCTTTATTTTGAACCATTAATAAAATGGAATCAACATTCATGTATACTTACGACTTAACATCTCTAAGAATGGTGTATTTCATTTTCTATCTCTAAATTTCATAGATTTATAAAAATAAATATATAATGAATATTATTTTTTTATTTATATAATTTTTAAAATTCATGATATTATGTTAGACTGATCTATGTAGGGGCACTAAAAGTAGGAATTCAATCAATGATGAAGAACAATACATTTATTATCCAAAATGTTTCATTCATATGGAAGTATAATGAAACGGGTAATAAAAGATCATAAGTAATTAACATATCATAATATATATATATATATATATGTTTATTTAATATATTTATAAAATGCATATATTTATAATCATATAGGTTTGAATGTGTATGAAGGATGTTGAGACTTATGTTAAAGTTTTTACATAGCACGTTTATTTTTTTATGAGACCCAAGAAATATTCAGCACCAATTTCATTTATTTGTTGAATATAATATCCGTAAATTTATTTTATTTTTTATATACTGAAAATTATTTTTATTTACATATCCATTTAATCATATAACTTTCAAGAGGATTACAGTTCAATAGTTACCAAATCGGTAAAATATTTTTGTCTCAATATTCCTAGTTAATATATATTTTATGTTGTTCACCTGTACTCTTTTATGAGGGATATATACATCCCATTTCACATTTAATATCATTAATTAATTTATTAACATTATATTGTATTTTTCATTTAATATTTTTCTTTCTAGGGGATTAATATTCAATATTACTAATGTGGTAATGGATTTATTTTAAAATATCATTGTTTATTGTTATTGCTCATATAACCCTCAAGAATCTCATTTATTTTCATCTAATATGTTAATTTATTGATAATAAAAAATTTAATTTCATTTTACTCGGTTTATAAACCAACGATTTCGAAACAAATATTTTAATAAAAATCTTCTTTATAACTCACTTAAATAGAAAAAACCTTTTCATATAAAAGGTCTTTTCTAAGAAGTTTTTTGTAAATATTTTTAATGTTTTTAAAATGATTTATTAATGAAATATTTTCCCATTATTTACTTTTTAATTAATATTTTTGAAATAAATCTTCATGAGATTTTCCAAATAGATCCTATTCGGATCTTATTGAAAATGTGAAAGGACTATTTCATTTAATTCATGTGACATGAATTAGATTTCCTACCATTATGAACACTATTTAATTTCTAGATTTCTTTATAGAATTTGAAGGTTATTTTAAATAAAAATTATTTTCAAAAAATATATATCTTCATATTTTTTTCAATGTGGAAAGCATATTTTCATTAAGAGTTTTTTTTAATTGTTTTTAAACCCTCAATAATATTTTCCAAATGTTATTTCAAAAGAATGTAAATTTTAAATAATTTATGTTTTAAAAAGTTTTTTTAAAGAGGAAAGTATATATTTATCATGAAATGTTTTAAATTATTTTTAATTCTACATAAATAAGTTTTAAAAATTATTAAAATAAAATAGAAAATGTTTTTCTCAAAAGTATTTATTATATTTGAAATCCTATATTCAAAAAAAATGTTTTAATTGATATTTAAATATTATTTTACTAGATTCTATTGTTATTTTAAAATAAATTAATACTCAAACCCTTTTATGTTTTTAAAAAATTATAACTTTATATTCTTTAAGAAATGTTCAATTTTATTCAAAATTATTTCCCACATCAGATGAAATAATTTGATTTTACATTTTATTTATTAGGGATAATATTAAATGGTACAATAGTTTTAAATTTTTATAGATGGTTAATGTTAATTTTGAAGATATTTTTATGAATACAATTTTTTTTCAGTTTGTACATTATGGTGAATTTATGATATGTTTCTAAAAACAATATTATTAACATAGGTTTTGATGTGATGATATGACGAATGTTTTATGATATTATGGAACCCATATGCACTTTATTCATTAGAATATGGGTGGGACCTCTATCTATCTCAAATTAATTAGGTAAATATTTGTATATCATGAGATAAAAAAGGGATACAAGTTGATGGGATTCAATCATTATGAGAAATAGTTGATTCCTATTGCACTATGGGAAACAAGTGTGACCTAGTCGGCAATGTAAAATACTTGATATGTCCTGATCCACTATGTTGATATTATTAGTAGTTAGACTTGACATATTAAATTGTTATCTATATGTATTGTGTTTCAACACTATTATTATATAATAAAGTGGTTTATGATTTATTTATGGTTATTTCTCACTCATACGAGACATGTTTTATAAATTGATATTATTTTATTCCATATATCATATTTATGATCTATGATAGATAAAGTATAAACATAATGAGTTTTGTTCATGATCACATAACCTTATTCATATTTTATTATTCCATATGATTATATATTGATATATCTTATGTTTACCCTTACTAATAATCTATGCTCCCCCTTTCTTATATTTTCCTTCCCCAAATTATGAAGAATGATTTAGGTAGGGTATGACTAAGAAGAGTGCTATGTGAGAATATATTTTTGGCTCATGATGAAGATCCTTCATGAAATAACAATATTGTTTTTCTAGTCTCTAAAGACACTAAACCATTACAATATTTAGATAAATGTTTTTATAATTTAATTAATATTAATAAAAAATATTAAACATTTATGAAAGATAATCTTGTGTTTTTATGCCCAACCAATATCACCTAGGGACCTATCCCTCGAGTTAATTATCCATGATCATGGAGTTCAGATAAAAAAAATATAAAATGATAGAGGTTATCAAAACTCTAAAAAAAATAGAAATATATTAGAACATAACTAAATATATAAGGAGAATTTAAAATAAACGATGAAGAATAGGTATGACAGTCATCATGTATAAAGAATAATTGGGGCACAAGTTGGAGCTTTATTATTGTCGTAGGGTTGGACAAGGAATGTTAGTGGGCTTTAACATTATTCAAGTGGTTTGATAATTAATTTACAAAGAGATGTATTTGGCTAAGAAAAATTTTATTTCACTTTGTATTGGTTAGAAATTTCAATGGAATAATCTCATTATTTATATCATCCAAAATCAGTATTCAACTATAATATTAAGGAAATACAAGGTCTTCTCCATCATTAGAATCAAAAAAAATTCTACTCCACATCATGTAGTTCCTAACAGATTAATTCATAATCCTGGATCGTCCTAAACTAGTTATATTTTTATGGCGTTAAGCCTAATTACTTGTTCCCAATTCCAATATTAGTTAATTTTAGATTTTTAAACTAGTATTCCACACTGTCACATCATAAATCCTTAGCATGGTTTCGATGAAAAACCTATTAAAAAAACTAAAACACATCACCCAATGTTGATTCATCGTCAGCTTCAAATATTTTCCACTTTCTATCATCTTTTGGTTTACATATTTCATTTGTAGTCAAATGTGTCAACAAGATTATCATCAAACCTCTCAAGGTATAACCATATTATTCAGGTGTTATTGATCTGTATGAACTAGCAAGGAATTTATATCTAACCTCATGTTAGCCCTATCAACTTCAGTGAACAATAATGCACTCACAAATATTCATTCCCTATTTCTAGCATGATAAAGAAATAATGAAAAGGGATTTTCACACTCATAAAAATTCTAATAAGGTAAAAAAAATTAACACATATAAGGAATCAATTAATCATTGAGAAACCAGATAGCTATGAAATTTTGAGGACCCTCCCATAATTAATTCAACCAGTATATAAAAACTTATCTAGTGATTTAAAATCTAAAGTGGATTTCATTATCTCCCTCAGTTATGGAATTATGAGAATCTCATGTTTTCAACATTAGATTATTCATAAAATATAATTCTTTTTTATTAAACTCACATAATCTCTCATTTATTCGGTCATTGACCACAGCTCCCGATTCATCATCACCTAATATATCCCACATCCTCAATAGATATTTTATCCTTTTATAGATGAAATAATTATTTATTTTTCTAAATTATAACTTATTAATCTATCCCACTTAGTTTATAATCAATTTCTATAATTTATCATTATCATTTAAGGTATCCATATCAATTTGGAATCATAATTGAAATAATTCCTTTATATAGTGTAAACAACATCCATCAGTAGTGGTCTGCCACTTGTTTATTATTTTTTTATCCAAACCAATATATGCATTTTAATTTCATCTTATTTCATGTAATTTTTTGTGATGTGTATATTTCTCAATATCTTAATAAGGTTAATCATTTGAAAGGTATTCATTATTCACATTTTTCATGGTCTCTATTTCGAAGAATATATAGATCTCCATATTTTATAAAAGGCATCCTTCAAGTGATGCTTCAACCACTTCTATGGTTGAATGATTAAGGCTTCATTGAAGCTTGTAATCATATGGATTATAGTGATGTGAAATCAAGATCTATATTTTATTATGTATAAAATATTGTAAAATTGATGGGTGGTGTATTGAAAAAAATCCTTGCATGGATGATCATATATAAAATTATTGGATTTTTGTGGAAGAATGATTGTTCTATGACATCCACCTATATACACTATCATATTAGGAATATTTATTATGAATGAAAAATTCTCATGAAATAAATATCACATAAGGATATTTTCATCCCATGGTGGCCTATCTCACATAGGATTGGTATGGTAGTAAGAGATCACATAGTGTATGATGAAAATGGAGGGTATTTGTGAACTTTATGTCTTCTGAAAAATAATATAGAACTATACTAGAATAAGTAGATATCCATGGATGCATATCCCTGAAATGATGTCTTTTCCATTTCTCTATATTTGAATATAACATTGTAAAAATTTATTTTTATTAAATCATTTTTCCGAATGATGATTTAAATTTTTTAAATAATTGAAAATAAAAATATATTTCAAATTCAACCATTTTAAAATTTTAAATTTTTGTTTATGTATTTAAATTTGAAATTATAATTAATTTTCAATTTAGCACCAAAAAACTATTTTTAAATTATATATTAATGTGTCATTATTATAATTAATAGACTAAGACAAAATAAATTTATTTATCCAATATATTTAATAATATAGATTAATTTTGAAATTGAATATATATATATATATTTGTATTCCCATATAAAAAAATATAGAATAGATGTTTGATGATTCACAATTTTTTAAATACCAAACTCATCAAAATATAATATCTATTGTTTAATTTCAAATGTGTCAAGGAAAAAATCAGAATTATATGACATTAAAAAATTTTGTCTAATAATTATTATTCAATTTCTACTTTATTTAGATAATTCCATGAAAATTATTAAATCACAAAAATGAACATTTTTTAAAATTTAACAAATAAATTCCATAATTATCCATTGTAATAAAAAATCATTCAATTAACCTGGCTAGAGATTGGTTTGAGGTAATTATAATAGTAAATTATTAAAGAAATGTTTTAATAAGATATAATTATATGAAATATTATTATTTATATTTATACAGTCATAATTATTTAATAAATATATTATAGATTTGTTAATTCTATATTTATAAATATATAATTGATCTGAGGATTAAAACTAATACACATCGCTTCATGGAGACTGTAGTGTGTACCTATATATGAGAGATTTTTTCATTTTTTATACTTTTTAATTGAGATATAAATTGGATATTATTTTAACATAGAAATATATAAATATTGTAAATCTCTCGATACGTTTATGTTAATATTGTTATTGAATTTTTAGGGGAGGTATATAATTAATGGAACTCAGAAAATATTATTAAGAACATATACCTCTTCATTCAGTAACCTCCTTTCCATAATTCCTTATTCCTTCTTGATGTGGTATTTTTCTAAAACCATAATAACTAGGATGTCTATTGGGATGTTTGTAAAGTAGTGTAGTGAGGTTTAGTCAAGCTATATGGCTCAGGAAGTGGTGAGAAGAGAGTATGTAAGGTTTCATTCTATAATTGAGGTTGTAAAATTGTAAATACTATTAACATTGAAATATAATAAATTTAATCTAATGGGAATATGGTTCTAAATAGTTTATATTTAGTATATAAGATTATATGGGATCAATTTTTTTTTCAAAATATGTATTTTTAAAATATTTTATGCTATTTTTACTTATATATTTTTAGTTAACCATCTTAGTTATCTTTTTTATCCATTACTGTGGTGATAAAATTTCTCTATGCTTAGTAATAATTAGGAAAAAAATAAGTTTGAACTTATTACCTAGTAAAAATGATTCTATGTCAATATATTGAATCAATTTTAAAAAAATCAATTATTATAAATGGTATAATTTTATTTTAAAATATATTAACAAAACATAATGAAAATCCAATCTTCAAAAAATATATCTTAATGAATTAAATTTTTTTCACTGAAAAATAATGTATAATAATGATTCTTAGGGAATTTATTAGATTATTTAAAATCAAAAGATACTAATTTTACATTAAAAACTGATCTAAAACAAAATTAACAATATAAATACATGATTAAAATAGAAAATTCAAAATAAACATTTATTTGATTAAAAATATTGCTTTGTTTGCAAAAAAGTAAATATAGATTCACAATTTCAGCATTATATTTTTAATTCATTTAATTTTTATTAAGTATTTGTTTATTATCTAATTTTTTTTTCTAAAAAATCATTTTATTCTTATATCATTTTATGTCATAATATTGAAATGATTTTTTTAAATCAATATTTTTTAACTATTCACTCAATAATCGATTATTTATGAAAAATATAAAATATTTTCCAAAATATATAATTGATATTATTAAATAATGAAATATAGTTATTTTTATCAAATAAAATATCTATATTTTGAATAAAATAATTCTAATATACATACACAAATATATAAGAATCATTTTTTACAAAAATGTTTTTTTCGACACATAAAAAACTATTCTCTTTTTTTATTTTATAATATTAATTACATTATTTTTTAGTTATTTTATTGAATATGTTATCAATAATATTAGTGAAAATAATAAATAAATTTATATTAAAATAATTTATTTATATATTAATTCATTACACGCATTAGAACAGTTTTTTGAAAAAAAAATCATTTACTCTCAATGACTTTATATCCATCTATAACAACTTTAGAATCAATGTATGAATGATAAATAATTAGCATAAATATATATATAATAATTTTTTATTGAATATAACACTCAAAATAAGATAAATTTATATTTTAAATGAATCATATAAACAAAAACCCATAATTATAGAAAAATTGTCCATTTAAACTATATTTATTTTCAACCTTATATGATTTTATTATTATCATTTAAATATGAAAAATTATCTCCTTGAAATTAATAAATATATCTAAAAATACTTTTATACTTTCATTTCATAATTAAATTACTCTTATTCATACCGATCAATCCAAAAAATATGTTATAATAGTCAAATTTACATTATATTTATTTATAGAATATCATAGTTCATTTCAAATAAGCATTTATTATATAATAAGCTATTTCACATAGTATACATAAACCAAAAATATTTAGGTGTTATAAAATGAATAGTAAAAATTTAGTGCATTATAAAAGGGGAATTAAAATTAATAGAATGGAATCAATTATAGAAAAAATTACTCTAATATTCCCTTATTTTGACAAGGATACTTAATATGTTCTTCTTATTTAAACAATTATTCATTCTCTCCAACATATAGAAAAATTTTAATAATACGTAAAAAAAATTTCATTATCCTCTTCTATAATAGATTATAAATTTAGGATATTATTACATGGACTGATATTCAATATTCAATGGTTCTTACATGAATTTCACCATAATTAATTTTAAAATCAGTTGATTTTGGACGTTTTCTAAGGATAATGGATGGGTAAAATCAGTTTCTCTACATTTTAATGGATAAAAAATTTTAAATTTCATTTTGATTATTCTCAACAGGTCTTAAAAACAAACAAAAAATGTAAATGAAACTTTTTTTATAACTAATCAAATTTTGTAATAGAATATTTGGAAACATTCCAAAAATTAAAATTATTCCCTTGAAAAACATTTAAATTATATAGTATCCATAATAACATTAATCAAAGGTTTATTGATACATTAATCAATGAATATTTCATTTATCATTTAACAATAACATATGTAAAACATGTTTCTGTTTTGTGATAGTATTTTAAATAACAATCCTACCCTAATGACATCACATTCTACATCATATTGGGTTTGAATCTAAGACATTCATGGGGTGTGGAAAAATAAATATTTTCTCTATGGTTAAATGTTGTATTAGTGTTAACATTCGGGTTTTACTCTAAGTGTAATACTAAAAAATAAATTTCCAACGATGGAAATTGTTGTAAAAGTGGCTTTTATATAGCCAATAGTTATTGTACTTTTTCAATTACCATTTCATGTATAATGTTAGATGTTCATGATGTTCACTTAACATTATTGTGTATACATATTTACATCCACTATTTACATGTTAATTAACACATATTATTTTTCATATTAAAGGTTATAGAAGATACCAAGCTATATTGAGAAAATTGATATACAATTAAATTAATATTAAACATTTTAAATATAGTGTGTTTACATAATACTATTTTGACATAGTTGATATCTGACTATTATGGGTTGAGGATCATAAGAATTGAGACTTATTCTAATTTATTTTTCACAAGGATATATCTAGATAGTGAGATCATGTTTACAGACCCATCAAACAGGAACACAACATGATTCAAGTGACATTAGTTGTTCCCATATAAAGAAATTTGTATTGTCCTCCTTATATGAGATTCTTACTAATGTGTGTAATTTTATCACATAATAATATATAAATAAAAAATCACGATACTAAAATCATGGATAGGTTTCTTGGGTTGGGTGTGTCTTCAGTGGTATATCATTGGTTGAATTGTCCTGATATAATTTCTTTCTTTTGATTTTAGGAAGTAATATCTCAAGCATGTTAGATCCGGATGGTAGAAAATTCGTAAGTTCTTTTATAAGGTAGTCATAGTTATGTATGTCAAGATACATAAACAAATAATAATGAAATAAAGAATGATGAAAAGTTTTGGAGTTATGCATTATGAGATATAAAATGACAAAGTGAATATATTACACATAATGAGTTAATATATAGGCTCCCATTACTATGAATATTATGTGGCTCTATAGGGGAATTTATGGGTTGTAATAATCTTCTCCTGTTCTGTGAAAACTATCAAGGTTAGGTCCTAGAGGGTCTCACATAGTTTCATATTCATGAATTAGCCCTATTCTTGTTAATATTTGTTTAAGACATGGTTTTCCACACCATGGGATCCCATTGTTATCCATGTGTTGACAATCACCAAGGAATAAAAAATTTCATCCTTATTCGAGCACATGGTAATTTTTCTGAATTTATTTATTAAAATTATTCACATGGTATTTTGTTAATATATGAAAAATATTATACAAATGATTATAAGTTTAATATTATATGTTCATTAAACATTATTATAAATTACGAGTCATGTTATGTCACTCAGTTTTATCTTGTAATAAATTTTACATATATTACAGTTATTTAATAATATATGAATATTTTTTATGACATAGTTTTTTTCATATTGATTAGTTATTTATTTATTATTTAGTGGGTGTTTTATTTAAGGGTTTCGGGGAACCCTTTTGGATTTTTTTCCCTACCACTATATATATTTGAGGAGAATATCCTTCCACAAATTATTCACCCATTCAGAATGATAGATTATATCTCATCCCGTATAATAAATAGAGAGAGTGTCTCTCTCTGAGTGATCAATCCAATGTTCCTTCAACCAGTCTAAGGGACCGAATCGAGGTTATCAATGCAAGGTCAAAGGATTAATCAATGGTCTGGGATTGAACCATATAATTTTAGAATGGATAAAACCTAAATGTGTAGTGTCTGTGTGGAATATCTAAAGGGGTATGACTTCATATCATTGACAATAAAAACTCTGATGATGGTATTTAGTTGAAACCCTTCAGTTCTTATGAGGAAACTCCCAGCTTTTAATTTGTTTCTAATTTAATTCATATGATATCTGTGGACCATAATGGGGCACAGACAGTTGAAGATGAAATATTTGGTCCTCTCATGATGAAAAGTTTTATATCACCATCTGATCAGTTTATGTTGCACATCATGGTGCCAAATATTTTTATTGACGGTATATTTTGATGTTTCTAAACTAAGAAAAAAATTATTTTTCCTCGAATTTATGTTTAGGGTAGTAAATTCTTTCCAAAATAACTAATTCTATTTTGATCCAATTTTTAATGGACATGTTACAACCATCATAAAAAAAATTACGGAGCAAAAAATTATATTTTGAGTTATTAAAATTTCAGATATTAATTTTTTAATAACACGACATATACAAACATATTTTATCGTGTTCTTAAATGTGGAGATTTCTGGTGATCCCATTTTATGCTGGCCAAGAATTGGTCGGAATCCAACCATAAGAACTGTTACAACTGAAAAGAAAAATTTTCCAACAACAAAATAATTAGTGTAAAAATATTATTTTATTTTTATAATAATTATAATTTTTAGTTTGTTTTTTTATGAATGTGTGGAAAAATTAAATGGGTGGCTCAACTTGGACAATACAACAAAATATTTATGGGATGGGGTTTTTGTGCTAGCCGAAGTAAGAAACATAATAGATTAAATCCCTATTATTATCATTGAAAAAGATAATAAAATGGTTTTCAAAGGCCCTTTCCCATCTTCTCCTCTACACGTGACCCCTTATGTCTTCATCCTCGATATTCTTGACCATTCTACCCTACTGTCTGCCACCCTTTACCAACCATAGATAGTCTAATGTTCCTCCCTCCCTCCCTCTCCCATGGCATCATAAAAAAGAGGTATATTCCTCCTTCAAGTTCCCTTCAGTGTAGCCATCAACACTCCTCTAGTGGTCATCTACTCTCCTAGGTCTTACTGAGGTCACACCTATGGAAATGGATGATATAATTCCTCCTAGTCGGTTTTCCTCATCCCCTGTAACTGATATCCATAACTTTGAACATCATGTCACACCCTAGGATCTTCCCCCAATGGTTTATCCATCCTACCAACCACACAGTAACAATCCAAATGTTCATTAATGGATATTCTTCTTGCTCTAATAAAATGACTGATTATGGTTATATAAAATGTGAAATTCATTGGTTTTGTGTTTCTGGATTTTAAAATACCTTTATGAATTTTGATTGTAGCAAATATAGTCATTTAACATTGATCACGTGATTTTTATAAATATAGGGCTATAGAAAGTCCAATTTACACTGACAAAGGAAGTGATGGACTAATTCGGTAGAAAATTCCCCATACGGAGCCCATTTTTCAGATCTCATAATGGAGGTCGCATCATTGGGATTCTCTCTTGACCATGTCAATGTCGGGCTTGAACACATTCATCTTGAGCGGAACCGACTATGGGAGAAGTGGTAGTTAATAGATATTACCCCCCGAGCGATGTTATCTGATCCACCTCAAAAGTCTATCATCATCGCACACCTTACCCTTCAATATTGTGCAGGTGTTATAGGGGTTTATGTAATGATACACTATAACTATGACTATTTACATTATTTTTGTATATAGAATATACATTCATTTTATTGTTACATTGTAAATAGTTTTAAAGCACAAATAGTATTTTTAGTTAATATTCAACTAAATAATATATTTTGTTGAATTAATGGATTTTTTAATTAAATATTATTGTAATAAAATATTATTATTATTATTAACAGACTATGTTTTATTAAATATAAATCATCGTATAATTTTATGAATGCAATTGTAATTTTTATTATGGTTTGAAAACTGTTTTTGTCAAAACCCGTGAATTTTTGATAAATGTCGGTTTTTATATTCAAAGTAAAAACTCACATATTGAAAAAATTATTTAGATAAAATAAATATTATTTTTGGAATCAGGAAAACAAAATTATCCAAAGGTTAATTTTTCATAATTTTCTGAGACAATCGAATTTTTGGGTAGAAATTAAATATCGTTTAAATATATAATGTATTTTATGACATCATAATTACCCAATAGTGATGTAATAAAATACTATAAACATTATGTTCTACCAATATATGTTGTACGATTAAAATAATGTGATTTTAGATTTGTTTAGTTTTTTTTATAAAGCTTTAGTGGACCCTTCAAGGCTTATAAAACATCTTGCCTTTTTAAATTGTTTTCCTTGAGAGTGGTACTCACCTCCACATAAGAAACCCTATTATTTTAAGAATTTAGGCCATTGGCCATATAAAATATAGTTTTCTATTCCCCTTTGGTGAAAACATGGTAAAAAACCATTTTTTGGTTTGTGGTTTTGATTAGTTTAATGTGAGGTGTCCCAAACCTAAATAATAAAGAATTCTCTCTCCTTTCCAATATAAACCCACCAAAGCTCCCTCTACCTCTTCACTAAAATCGTTTTAAGTTCGACCAACCCCTTCCATCCAATCTCTAAAATCCTCCCAATGTTCTCCAAGCTCCCAATAAGCCTCTCTCAAGCCTCTCCCATGCCTTTGGGATCACATTTCCAAGTTAGGGATTTCATCCTTTCTCATTTTGTCCAATTTTCATTATGTTTATGCACTTTTTTTCAATTAAAAATGTTTGGGTATGATTTAACACCTCCCACATACTTCCATATTTATGTTTGGATTATGGTATACCCCTTTCTCTCTCCATAATTTCTCTCACATACACAGGTTACCATGCCAAAATTCTATTAGGGATTTCTCTCTCCTCTTTTACATCCAAGTAATTATTTTTTATTATGCATCTAAATTAATTTTGGTTTTTTTGGAAATTATTATAAATGAACCCCTTTAATTAAATTTCATGTAAATATGATAAGACACCTTTTTCTCTCTCATCAGCAATTTTCATCAAACTTTATGTTACACGGTTATGCTGCTGAAATTGCCCTGCGTTTTTCCAAGCCAAGATCATTGTGTAGTGAATACCATACCCTTGTCTCTATGAAGGGTATTAATGTTTTTGCACATATATATATTGAATAGTAAATTCATGTATTTATTCCACATTACTTAATAATTTAATATCTTATGATGTTGATTGATTCAATGTTATATGATCCATGTCCCACACTTATGCATGAAATGAAATGTTTAAGAATGATGCACTCTAATAGCGCTCAAATGCATTGGATAAAGTATAGTATCAGGATATGTCTTGTGAAATGGGTGTTGAATCTTGATAATTCATTTTAAACTAGTTTTTTCTCATGATTCCTGTGCAATGAGGTTTTACTCATGCTCCATTTGCAATGACCCTTGGCTCATGCAAATTCCATGTTAAGTGTTGTTGCCACATTTCCATATTATGATTATCATGCTTTATCATGCATTTATGTTCTTGTTTCTTTTGTTATTTATTGATATCCTTATTTTCTAACTTGTATTGTATTCCTCATGTTATCCCATGTTTATTCCCTTACTGGGCTTTATATCTCACCCTTTTCTTATGCATGTCCTCAGGTTAACCCATGCAATTCTATGTACAAGGGAATGTAGTGGTCATGTAAATACTGTTTTCAATAAAGATGTGGTATTTTAGGTTTTATGTTGATATTTAATGATCCTAATCCCCAGAGACAGTAGACCTCTTGATCTTCCATATTGTATGATGTGAAGAATTAATATAATAAATCTTATATATGGTTGTAATAAAAGAAGGGATATTATAGTAGGTATAGGCGGATAGGTTTAGTTGTTTTGGGATTAGGATTAGAAAACCCTCGATAAGACTTAGTGACAACCCTATGTATAATAAAAACATCCTTACGTGTTAGTGGGTATTGAGTAAGTGGTTTATCATGAAAATACGCCCCTGTATGGATATGAGTAGGTATATGTGGCTCTGGCACAGATGTATCAAGGGATAAAAACCCTGACAAGGAGTTTTGGGGTTGACACAGGGTATCCTGGTACATGAGAATAGTCATTGCATCACTATTGGTTATGACACTCTCAAGGGATTTGTATTGGTAAATTCACAAGATTAGTATGAACTTATACCTCTTGATTTGGTAACCTCCTTTCCATAATTATTTATTCCTTCTTGATGTGGCGTTTTTATTTATTTATTAAAACTAGGATGTCTAGATGGATTTTTGGAAGGTATTTTAGTGGGGTTTAGTCAAGCTATGTGGCACAAGAATTGGTGAGAAGATAGTACGTAAGTATTCAATCTATAATTTAGGTTTTAAAATTGTATATACTATGAATATTGAAATTTAATAAATTTAATCTAATGGGAATGTGTTTCTAAATAAGGTAAATTTAGAATATAAGATGATATAAGATCAATTTTTTTTTCAAAATATGTATTTTTAAAATATTTTTTTCTATTTTTAGCTATATATTTTTATTTAACCCTCTCAGTAATCCTTTTTTAACCCTGACTATAGTGATAAAATTTCACTATGGTTACTAATTATTATGAAAAAATTTAATTTGAATTGTTTACCTATTAATAATGATTCTATTTCCAAATATTGAATCAATTTTCAGAAATTCAATTCCTAAAAATTGTAGAATTTTATTTTAAAATATGTTCACAAAACATTATGAAAATCCATTCATAGAAAAATACCTTTTAATGAAATAAGGTTTTTTTTTGTGAAAAATAATGTATAATAATGATTCCTAGAGAATTTATTGGATTATTTAAAATCAAAAGATACTTATTTTACAATAAACCTGACCTAAAAAATGAACAATATGAATACAAGATTAAAATAGATGATTCAAAATTAGTTTTTATTCGATTAAACAAATTACTTTGTTAACAAAAAAGTAAATATAGATTATAAATTTCAACCTTATATTTTTAATTCATTTAATTTTTATTAAGTAAATGTTTCTTCTATAAATTTTTTTCATAAAAATTCGTGTTATTATTTTTTCATTTAATGTCAGAAAATTGAAATGTTTTTTAAATCAATATTTTATTAACTATTCACCAATGAATCAATTATTTATGAAAATTATGAAATATTTTCCATAATATATTATTGATATTATGAAATAACGAAATAAATTTATTTTTATCAAATACAATATCTATATTTGGAATAAAATAATTCTAAAATACATAGACAAATATATAATAAACATTTTTATAAAAATGTGTTTTTCAAAACATAAAAAAAACTATTCTCATTTATTGTTTAAAAATAATTATTACATTATTTTTTTGTTATTTTATTGAATATATTATCAATAATATTAGTGAAAATAATAAATCAATGTATATTAACATAATTTTTAGTATATTAATTCATTACACACATTAGAACAGTTTTCTGAAAAAATAATGTTTGCACTCAATGATTTTATCTGCATCTATAACAACTTTAGAATCAATGTATGAGTGATTAATAATTAGTTTCCATATATATAAAATAATTTTTTAGTTAATATAACACTTAAAATAAGATAAATTGATATTTTAAATGAATCATAAAAACAAAAACTCTCAATTACCGAAAATGGACCATATAAACAATATCTATTTTCAAACATATATGATTTTATTATTATCATCGAAATTTGAATAATTATTTCCTAGTAATTAATAAATACATTAGAAAAAACATTTATACTTTTATTTCAGAATTATATTACTCTTATTCATACCCATCAATCCAACAAATATGTTATAATAGATAAATTTACATAATATTTTTTATTGTATTTCATAGTTCATTTCGGATAATAATTTCTTGTATAATAAGTTATTTCACATAGTATACATAAACAAAAATATTGAGGTGTTATAAATTGAATATTAAAAATTTTGTTCATTATAAAATGGGATTTCAAATTAATATAATGTAATAAATCATAGAAATAATCACTCTAATATTCCCTTATTTTGAAAAGCATACTTAAGGTGTTATTCTTATTTAAACATGTAATTATTATCTTCAAGATAAAGAAAATTTTGATTAATATGTAATAATTGGTTCGTTAACCAATTGTATATCAGATTATAAATTTAAGATATTATGAAATGGAATGATATTCAATATTCAATGTTTCTTTCATGAATTTAAACATAATTAATTTTAAAATTAGTTTATTTTGGACACCATCTAATGAGAATGGAAGGTTAAAATCCGTTTCTCCACATTTTAATGGATAATAAATTTATAGTTCATTATGATTATTCTCAAAAGGTCTTAAAAACCCAATAAATATAAATGAAACATATTTTTTAATAACTAATAAATTATTGTTATAGAATATTTTGAAAAATTACTAAACTAAAATTTATTCCCTTGTATCTCATTTAAATGATATAGTCTCCATAATAACATTAATCAAAGGGATATTGATACATTAATCATTGAATATTTAATTAATAATTTAATAATATCATATGTAAAACATATTTAAATTATGTGATAGTATTTTAAATAACAATCCAACCCTAATGAAATCACTTTATTCATCATATTGGTTTTCAATCGAAGTCTTTCATGGGGTGTGGTAAAAAAAAATTTTTCTCCAGGGTTAAATGTTGTAGTAGTATTAACATTGGGGTTTTCCTATGACGGTAATTCTAAAAAATAAATTTCCAATGATGGAAATTGTTGTAAAAGTGGCTTCCATACAGACAACATTTATGGTACTTTTTTTATTACCATTTCATGTATAAAGTTAGAAGTGCATGATGTTCACTTAACATTATTGTAAATACATATTTACATCAACTATTAACATGTTAATGAACACATATTATTTTTCATATCAATGGATATTGAAGATAACATGCTATAATGAGAACATTCAGATACCATTAAATTAATCTTAAACATTTGATATATAGTGTATAGACATAATACTAATTGGACATAGTTGATATCTCACTATTATCGGTTGAGGGGTCATAAGAATTGAGACTTATTCTATTGTATTATTCACACAGAGATCTCTAGCTGGTGAAATCATGATGAAATACCCATGTAACAGGAACACAACATGATTCAAGTGACATTAGTTGTTCCAATCTACAGATATGTGCATTGGCCACTTTATATGAGATTATTACTAATGTGTGTCATTTTATCACATAAACTTATATAAATAAAAAAAACATGACATTGAAATCATGGATAGGTTTCTTGGGTTGGGTGTGTCATCAGTGGTATATCATTGGTTGAATTGTCCTGATAAATTTTTTTGATTTTGAGTTTAGGAAGTAATATCTCAAGCATGGTTGATCAGGATGGTAGAAACTACATAATTACTTTTATAAGGTAGTTAGAGTTATGTTTTTCAAGATACATCAACAAATAATAAATAAATAAAGGATGATGAAAAAATATCATGTCATGATTTATGAGATATAAAAATAAAAAGTGAATATATTACACAAAATCTGTTCATATATAGGTTCCCATTACTATGAATATTTTGTGGCTCTTTAGGGGAATTTATGGGTTGTAAGAATCTCCTCTTGTTCTGTGAAAGCTATTAGGATAAGGTCCTATAGGGTCTCATATAGTATCATATTCAATAATTATCCCTATTCTTATTAATAGTTATTTAATACATGGTTTTCCCTAAAATGAGATCCCATGGTTATCCATGTGTTGACAATCACCAATGAATAAAAAATTTCAACCTTATTTGAGTACATACTAATTGGTTTGAATTTATTTATTAAAAATATTCACAATATATTTGGCTAATACATGAAATATATTATACAATTGGTTATAATTTTATTATTATATGTTCATTTAACATTAGTGTAAATTACAAGTCATGTTATGTCACCCAGTTTTATCTTGTAATAAATTTTACATATATTAAAAGTATTTAATAATATATGAATATTTTTTATGTCATAGTTTTTTTCATATTGATTACATATTTATTTCTTATTTAGTGGGTGTTTTTTCTGAGTGTCAGGGAACCCTTTTGGGTTTTTGGGCCTGTGACTATATATATTGGAGGAGAATATCCATCCACAAATGATTCACTCATTCAGAATGATAGATTCTCTCTCATCCCATATACTAGATAGAGAGAGAGTCTCTCTCTGAGTGATCAATACAATGTTCCTTCAACAAGTCTAAGAGACCGAATCGAGGTGATTAATGTAAGGTCAAAGGATTCATCAGAGATCTGTGACGAAACCATGATATTTTTGAATGGATACCACGTAAATGTGTAGTGTTTTTGTGGAATATCAATTGGTGTATGGATTCATATCCTTGACAATAAAAACATTTATGATGATATTTAGTTGGGAGTGCTTCAATTCTTATGAGGAAACTGACAGTTTTTTATTTTTTTCTAATTAAATTCATACAATATACCTATACCTTAATGGGGCTCAGACAACTGAAGATGAATTTTTTTTCCCTCTGATGATGTAAAATATTAAATCACAATCTCATCAGTTTCTCTTGCACGACTTGTTTCAAATATTATTATTAAAGGGATATTTTGATGTTTCTAAACCAAGAAAAAAACTATTTTGCCTCAAATTTAATTACAGGGTAGTAAAGTTTTTCCAAAAGAACCATTTGTGTTTTGATCCATTTTTTAACGGAAAAGTTACAACCATCATAGAGAAATTATGGATAAAAAAAGTTTATTTTTAGATATTAAAATTTTTTATATTAATTTTTTATTAACATGAAATATACATATATATTTTATCGTGTTCTCACATGTAGAGATCTTTGGTGAACCCATTTTATGCTGGCTATGAACTGGCCGAAATCCAGCTATAAGAACCCTTAAAACCGAAAAGCCAAATTTTCATACAACATAAGAATAAGAGTAAAAATATTACATTATATTTAAAATAATTCTTATTTTTAGTTTGTTTTTTTGTTGGGGTGTTAAAAATTTAAATGGGTGCCTTGACTTGGGAAATAGAAAAAAAATATATAGGGGATGTGGTTTTTGTGCTGTCCAATGTAAGAAACTTCTTAGATTAAAATCATATAACAAGGATTGAAAAATAAAAAAACAAGGTTTATAAAGGCCCTTACCTAACTTCTCCTCTGCATGTGGCCCCCTAAGTCTTCATCCTTTCACTTCAAGAACATCCTACCATATAGTCTGCCACCCTTCACCAACCATAGACAGTCTAATGTTTCTCCTTCCCTCCCTCTCCCATGGCATCTTAAACAAGAGGGTCTACCTCCTTCTATTGCCCTCAAGTATAGCCAGCAGCACTCCTCTAGTGGTGAGCTAATCTCTTAGGTCCTTTTGAGGTCACACCAATAGAAATGGATGATATAATTCCTCCTAGTCAGTTTTCCATCTCCCACGTTACTACAATCCATAACAGTAAACATCATGCCACACCCTAGGATCTTCCCCCAATGGTCTATTCATCCTCCCAACTACTCTGTAATGATCTAAATGTTCATTAATAGATATACTTCATTGTCTAATTAAATAAGTTAATATGGTTATATAAAATTTTAACATCATTGGTTTTATGTTTCTGGATTTTAAAATTCCATTATGAATTATGACTGTTTCTAATATAGTTGTTGAACATTAATCACATGATTTGTATAAATATAGGACTTCAAAAATTCCAATTTACTCCGAAAAGGGAATTAATGGCCTTATCCAATAGACTTTACCCATACTAAGCCCATTTTATAGATATATTAAAGGATGTTGAATCATTGGGATTCTCTCTTGACCAAGCCCAAGCTGGGCTTGAACACATTAAGCTTGAGCAGAACCGACAACGGGAGAAGTGGTAGTTAACAGAGATTACCCCCCGAGCGATGTTATTTTAGCCACCCCAACAGTCTCTCACCATTACAAACCATACCCTTAATTCTAATGTAGGTTTTATAAGGGGTTATGTAACGATACACTAGCATTACGACTATGTACATTATTCTTTTATAGAAAATATACACTCTTTTTATTGTTACCTTGTAAAATTGTTTTTAAAGCACAAATAGTATTTTTAGTTAATATTAATAAAAGAAAACTATTTTGATGAATTAATGGATTTCTAAATTAAAAAACATTTTAATAAAATATTATTATTATTATTATTAAAAACTTAATTTTTATTAATTATAAATTATATTATAATTTTATGAATGAAATTGTAATTATTATTATGGTTTAAAAACTGTTTTTGTCAAAACCCCTGAATTTTCGATAAATGTCAGTTTCTATATTAAAATTAAAATTATAAAAATTAAACAAATTATTTAGATAGAATGAATATTATTTTTGGAATCAGTACGTCAAAATTATCCCACTGTGAATTTTTCCTAATTTTCCGAGACAATTTAATTGTTGGGTAAAGATTAAATACCGTTAAAATATATAATGTATTTTATAACATCATAATTACCCAATAGTGATGTAATAAAAAACTATAAACAGTATTTACGGCCAATATATGTTTCACTATTAAAATAATGTGATCTTATATTTTTTTAATGTTTTAAAAAGCTTTAGTGGACCCTTCAAGGCTTATAAAACATTTTGGCTTTTTATATTGTTTTCATTGAGAGTGTGACTCACCTCCACATAAGAAACCATATTATTTTTAGAAGTTAGGCCATTGTCCTAATAATATATAGTTTTCTAGTCCCATTTTGTGAAAAACATGGGAAGAACCATTGGATGGTTTGTGGTTTTGATTATTTTAATGTGAGGTGTCCCAAACCTTAAAAATAAAGAATTCCCTCTCCTTTCCTATATATACCCACACAATATCCTTCTTCATCTTCACTAAAACCATCTTTTTTCGACAAACCCCTTTAATACACTATCTATAATCCCCCAAGGTTCCCCAAGCTCGCAATAATCCTCTTTCAAGCCTCTCTAAAGCCTTTGGAATCACACATCCATGTAAGGGATTTCTTCCTTTCTCATTTTTTCCAATTTTCGTTAAGTTGTTATGAAATTTTTTTTTCAACTAAAAATGTTGGGGTATTATTTGAAACCTTCCCCATACATCCATCTTAATGTTTGTAAAATGGTACACCCCTTTCTCTCTCAATAATTCCCCCATGTACATCTGTTACCATGCCAAAATTCTATGAGGGATTTCTCTCTCCTCTTATACATCCATGTAATTTTTTTTATTATGCATCTAAATTCCTTTAAGTTTGTCGGGACTTGTATCTATATGACCACTGTAAATTCCATTTAATTTACATATTATGAGAAACCTTTTTCTCTCTCATCAACTATTTTCATGAACCTTTAGTCACGCTGTTATGCTGCTGAAATTGCATCGCATTTTTTTAAGCCAAGATCATTATTCCGTGAATATCATACTCACGTCTCTATCAAGGGTATCCATATTTATGCAGATATTGAAATTTAATGGTACATTAATTTATTTATTCTACATTACTTAATCATGGAATATCTTTTGATGTTGATTGATTCCATGTTATAGGATCCATGTGGCACACTTATGCATGAAATGAAATGTTTAAGAAGGGTGCACCCTAATCGCACTCCAATTCATTGGGTAAAGTATATTATCTTGATACATCATGTGAAATTGGTGTTGACTCAGGATAATTCGAGTGAAACAAGGTTTTAGTAATGATTAATGTGCAATGAGGGTTTAATCATGCTCCATGTGCAATGAGCCTTGGCTCATGCTAATTCCAAGTTAAGTGTAGTTGCCACATTTCCATGTTATGATTATCATGTTTTATCATGATTTTATGTTCATGTTTCTCTTGTAATTTATTGATATTCCTATTGTCTAACATGTATCTTATTCCTCATGTTATCCCATTTTTATTCCCTTACTCGTCTTTATAGCTCACCCTTTTCTTATGTATGTCCTCTAGTTATCCCATGAAATGATATGTATGAGGGAATGTAGTGGTCATGTAAAGGATGTTTTCAAAAAAAATATGGTATTTTAGGTTTTATGTTGGTATATAATGATCCTAATCCCCATAGACACTAGACCTCTAGATCTTCTATTTTGTATGATGTGAAAATTTTATGTAATAAATCTTATTTAAGATTGTAATAAAATTAGGGTTCTTATAGTCGGTATTAGATGATATATTTAGTTGTTTTATGGATTCTGATTAGAAAACACTAGAGAATACTTAGAGACAAGAATAAGTATAATGAAAACATCATTAAGTTTTGGTGGGTATTGAGTAAGTGGTTTATCTAGAAAATACATCCCTGTATGGACACCAGCAGGTAGAGGTGGCTCTGGCTAAAATGTATGAAGGGCTAAGAACCCTGAAAAATAGTTTTGGGCCTGACCTGGGGTATCCTGGTACATGAAAATGGGCCTTAATACACCATTTCTTATGACACTCTCAAGGGATATGCATTGGTAAATTCACAAGCTTAGTATGAATTGTTATTAATGGAAAAAAAATCACCTAAGATTATATATTAGAAAGTAGATCATGGATAACATAGATTGAAGCCTATAGATTCATAAGATAAAGAAATTAAATCTATTTATAAGTCATCTATTTTTGGATTACCCTTTATGTGTTACCCCTAACTTTCCATTTATTCCAGACAATCGACAGTAATATAATTTCTTGGGATAACAACTGATGCGATGACAAATGTGATGATTGTTCTAAGGAGATTACCAATCTGATAAGAACTGGAATCGTGAACTTTATCACAATACACTCTTAGTTAACTCATGCATTGAACAGAAACATGGGTCAAGATGAATGTTCAACCCCCCCTAAGAATGAATAAGTCGATATCAATAGTTTCATGAGAAAAGGCCTCCTACTTTTAATGTATCATGTGATCCCTCAATCACTGAATAATGGATCAACTGTATTGAATAGATCTTGTACATCCTTATGTGTTCTGTACAAGAGAAGGTTCCCATGATTGCTTATCCTATGGAGGGTGAAGCTGATCAATGGTGGACATTGATCAAAAATACAAATCCTAAGGAGTATATTAAGGTGTTTGAATGGAAGGATTTCCAAAAGATTTTTTTTGATTAATATTTTCCATGCACCCTCTGAATTAAGATAAAAAGAGACTTTATTTACCTTTGGAAAAAAAGATGATGAATCCATCGGAGCGTATGAGGAAAAATTCACAAGGCTTGTACGATACACCTCTAGCATTGCCGATACCCTTGAATGAAATGTTGACAGCTTGTCTAATGGGATGATACCTAGCCTACGAAAAGGGCTAGCGATCCTTGACTTCGACAGCTATGAGGAAATTTTCTGATGTTCCCTTAAGGTTAAAACGAAGATTGGAGAATATCGTGGGTATTATGGGGATAATAAGTGTAAGTTGAACTTCAAGGTTGGTGGTCTGATGGATAAATCCAACGGTGGTATGTAGATCCAACACCCCACTTGCCAAAGGTGCGGAAAGAGGCACACTGAAATTTTCTTGAAGGGGACGAGGAAATACATCAGGTGTGGAAGAGAAGGGCACCAATATATTAACTGCCAACAAGAAAAACCAACAGCTATAACAGAGTAGAGGAATTCTCTATTCGAACATTAACACATTGATCATTGTAAAAACTAAAAATAACTAGGGCATCTTGAAAATATGTTCCCAAATCCATGGGTTTTCATAGGCAACCATCAACCTCCAAGGAAACAAGGGTGATATTTTTCCATCACTACTGCAGATGTCAATCCCAACAACAAAGTGGTGATAGGTACTCTAGTTATTCATTCAATGATAGTGAATGTACTTTTTTATTATGGTTCTATACATTATTTTATATCCTGAATGATTAGTAGAACAATCTCAGCACCACCACAAATCATGGAAGTAATGATATCGATGAGTACAACAAATGGGGAAATAATTTAATCCCATGAATATAACTTCTCCCTTGTCGTTATCTGTGGATTGAATTTCATGGTGAAACACATCATAATACCTCTAGTGTAATTTGATGAAATTCATGGAAGGTTTTGGCTTTCCTTATATAGATCCAATAAATATTTCTATGGGAGGGAAATAAATCTCCATGTAGAGAATCAACCCACAACTCTATATAAGTGTAAGGAGGAAGATAGATCTTCTTTAGCTCTATCATCTCAAGTGTGGATATTAATGCCCTATGAGCACGTGTATCTGGATCAGATGATTGGGTCTATAGAGGCAAAAATCTATGAAAAGATTCCTATTGTGAGGAGATTTGCTGAAGGGTTTCTCGAGTAATTGCCTGCTATCCCTTCTAGAAGAGATGCTGAATTCTCAATTGATCTTATACCTGGGGCATTGCCAATATCCAAGAATCCATAGAGAATGGATATTGTGGAGCTTCATAAGATGAATAAACAACTACAAAATAATCTGTATAATGGGTTTATATACCCATGTGTTTCACCGTGGGGTGCACCAGTCCTCTTCGTCAATAGAATGATGGGTCAATGCACCATTGCATCGATTATCACGAGTTTAAAAAAATCATGATAAAGAACAACTATCCTCTCTCATGAATTGATGACTCTTTCAATCAGTTGCATGGAGTAAAATATTATTAAATGTTAGATTTGTAGTTGGGATATTTTCAAGTAAGCGCGAAGAAGGTTGATATTCTCAGAATAGCTTTTCATACCAGATACGGGCACTAAGAATTCTTAGTAATGCCTTTCGGACTCACTAATGTTCCAGTAATATTCATGAACATGATGAATAGAGTATTAAAATATTACCTAGAAAATTTTTTGGTAGCCTTTATAGATAATATTATAATATATTCAAAAACCAGTGAGGATCATGAGGAGAATATAAGAATTGTACTAGAGACCTTGCGAAATATGAATCTCTAAGAAAAGTACAATAACTATGAGTTCTGGTAGAAGGAGGTCTCATTCATGGGACATATCATCACAATCAATGGGATATCTGTGGATCCCTCCAAGACATCTACAATAGAGGGATGGTTGAGGGCAACATTGATAACATATATTCGTATCTTCTAGGGGATAGCGGGATATTATCGATGATTTGTGAGAAATTTCTCATGATAGTCCAACCCTCTTACCTAGATAACTCGGAAGGGAGTAAAGATTGCATGGATTGATGGATGTGAAGAAAGATTCATGGAGTTGAAATAGAGTCTTATCACTATGCTCGTGCTCACTTTACCCTCAAGTGGAGAAATTTTTGTGAAATTCAGTGATGCTTCGAAAAGGTCATGGGTTGTGTGTTGATGAAAAATGAAAAAGCCATTGCATATGCATTATGGATATAGAGAGATCATGATCAGAATTATCCAACACATGATCTAGTATTGGCTATGGGGATCTTCAATTTATAAATTTGTTAACATTATCCCTTTGTGGAGAAGTGTGAAATATATAAGTACCACAAAACCCTCAAGTATATATTCTCATTGAAAGTGTTGAACATGCACCAATGAAGATGGTTAGAGCTGATCAATGACTATGAATGCTCAATACATTACCACCCTGGGTAAGCGAACAAGGTGGAAGATTTTATAAGTAGAAAGGACACAGTGATTATATCATTGATGATAATTTAAAAGGATCCAATCATAATAGATTTGATGAATATGGAAATGGAAATCATAATTAAGGGAACATCATCAATCCTTTCACAAAAGATGTCTCAATTGTCACTTTTGTAAAATTAAAGGGATGCTCAGAAGGATGATGAGGGAATTCAGAAAAAAGAGGAAGCTATCATAAAAGGGAAATCATCAGAGTACAATGTCAATGAATAAGGTATTGTGAGATTTGGGAATAGACTATGTGTTCCATCATTTCCAGAGCTAAAGAAGGAAATTTTGGATGATGCACATAGTTCCAATTTCTTTATTCACCCAGGAAAAACAAGGATGTATTGAGATATCTAAGAGAATTATTTGTGGGATAATATGAAGATGGAGATCACGGAGTATACATCAATGTACCTGGTGTGTCAGCAAGTGAAGGTAGAGAGGCTGAAGTCTAAGGGGATGATGCAACCATTGCTCATACCTGTATGGTAATGGGAGAACATCACCATGGGCATTGTCATCAGACTTCTGAAAAAATTCAATGGAAACTATGAAATATCGGTTTTTTTGGATCGTCTTACAATGTATTAACACTTAATTGTAATTCGTGAGGATTTATTATTGGATTAACTGGCACTGATATATTTCAGGTAAGTGTTAAGTCTGCATGGAGTACCACTATCTATTGTATCCGATCGAGATCAAAGATTCACCTCTATGTTTTGGAAGAGTATTCAACATTCTCTGGTTACTGAACTGAAATTTAGTACAATCTATCATCCTAAAATTGATGGACAATCTGATCTAATATTCATACACTGTAAAATATGTTAAGATCATGTTCAATGGAATTTAAAGGAAGTTGGGATCAACATCGTCCTCTGATTGAATTCACCTATAATAACAGTTTACACTCGAGCATCATAATGGCACATTATGAAGCCTTATATGGGAAGAGGTGGAAAACATTGTCATGTTGGGATAACGTCGGTGAGAATAGGATTCTAGGAACATAAATTGTTGAAGAAATGGTAGATAAGGTGAAAACCATTCTGTAGATTATCAAGGTAGCCTACAGTCGACAGTAGAGTTATGCAGATAACCATCGATGAGACCTTTTGTTTAATGTTTGAGACATGTTATTTCATTACATATCTCTGTAGAAGAAGTTCATGAGGTTTGGAAAGAAAGGGAAGCTAAGTCCTTGGTACATCTGCCCCTTCGAGATTATTGATCATGTCGGGGTTGAGACCTATCAACTAGAATATCCACCTAATGTGTCCAAAGTAATGATGTCTTTCATGTAACCCTCTTATTTAAGTACATACTAGACCTTTCACATGTACTCTCTTAAGAGTTAGTACAATTAGATGATGAACTTTCTTACTAGGATAAACTAGTGAATATCATAAATTTAGAGAAAATGTTCTGCGAAATAAGACAATACCCCTCATCAAGGTGATGTGGAAAAAACAAATGTTTGAAGAAGTAGTGTGGGATTCTGAGGAAGTGATGATGAAAAGTTACCCAAATTTTTTTTAGAGTCGAAAAATGAAATTGCAAGGGCGAAATTTCTTAAGGGGGGAAGATTGTAATGATCCAAACTTTCATTAATGGAAATTCCTCTTGAACTAATTAAACGTCTTATTATGGTTATATAAAATGTGAAATTCATTGGTTTTATGTTCCTGGATTTTAAAATACCATTATGAATTGTGACCGTTTTCTAATACCGTCTTTGAATAGTTATAACATGATTAGTATAAATAGAGGTCTTTAACAAATCCAATTAACATAGAAAAAGGAAATGAAGGCCTCATCCTGTAGACATGCCTCATATGAATCCAATTTATCAGATCTCGGAAAGGGGGTGGAGTCATTATTATATGCTCTTTACCAAGCCCAATCTGATCTTGAACATGTTAAGCTTGAGCGGAACTGACTATGGGAGAAGTGGAAGTTAATAAGGATTACCACCCAAGTGATATTATCTGATCCACCCAAGATTTTGTCACCATTGGACACCATACCCTTCGGTCTTATTTGGGTGTTATAAGGGGTTATGTATAGACAGCCTATCACTATGACTATGTACATTATTATTGTATAGATAATATACATTCTTTTTATTGTTACGTTCTAAATAGTTTTTAAAGCACAAATAGTATTTTTAGTTAATGTTCACCTAGGAAATCTGTTTTGATGAATTAATGAATTTTTAAATTAAATAATATTTTAATAAAATATAATTTTTATTATTAACAAATTACATGTTATTAAATATAAATTATCATTTAAATTAATGAATTCAATTGTAATTTTTATTAAGGTTTGAAAGTTGTTTTTGTCAGAACACATTAATTTTCGCTAATTGTCGGTTTTTATTTTAAAAGTAAAAATTCACATATGTAAAAATTATTCAGATAAATGGAATATTATTTTTGTAATCATGATTTCAAAATAATCCAACGGAGATTATTTCATTATTTTCTGAGACAATTGAGTTTTTGGGTAAAAATTAAAGACCTTTTAAATATATAATGTGTTTTATGAAATCATAATGACCAAATAATGATGTAATAAAACACTATAATCATTATTTTCAACCAATATATGTTTTAACATAAAAATAATGTGATTTATATTTGTTTTATTTATTTTACAATGATTTAGTAGACACTTCAAGGCTTATTAAACATTTTTTCTTTTTAAATTGTTTTCCTTGAGAGTGTGACTAACCTCCACATAAGAATCCAAATTATTTTAAGAATTTCATCCATTGGGCTTATAAAATATTTTTTTCCACTACCCTTTGGATAAATCCATGGGAAAAAACTATATGCTGGTTGGTGGTTTGGATTAGTATAATGTGGGGTGTCCAAATCTTAAATAATAAATAATTCCCTCTCCTTTCCTATATAAACCCACCCAAGATCCCACTTCCTCTTCTCTCAAAGCCATTCGAGGTCGACCAACCCATGCCCTCCTCTCTCTACAATCCTCCCAAGGTTCCCAAAGATCCCAAGAATCCTCTCTCAAGATTCTTTCAAGTGATTGGGATCACACTTCCAACTAAGGGATTTCTTTCTTTCTCATTTTGTCCAAATTACTTTAAGATGTTATGCCCTTTTTTCAATTACAAATGTTGGGGTATGATTTTACCACTCCCAAATACTGACCTATTTATTTTTGGATGATGGGATACCTGTTTCCCTCTCATTAATCCATCCCATGTACACTTGTTACCATGCCAAAATTCTGTGAGGAATTTCTCTCTCCACTTTTTCATCCAATTAATTTTTTTTATTATGCATCTAAATTCCATTACGTTTGTTGGTACATGTATATATATGACCCCATTAGTTTCTATTTCTTGTAAATATGATGAGACACCCTTTTATCTCTCAAAAAATATTTTCATTAATATTTATGTCACATCATTTTGCTACCGAAATCGCTCCGCATTTTTCCAAGCCATGATCATTGTGTAGTGAAAACCATACCGTTGTCCCAATAAAGGGTATTCAATTTTATGAACATATAAATATTGAATGTTACATTCATGTATTGATTCCAAATTAAATAATTGTGGAATAACTTATGATATTTATTGATTCCATGTTATATTATCCATGTGGCACACTTATGCATGAAATGAAATATTTAAGAAGGGTGCACCCTAATAGCACTCCAATGCATTGGGTAAAGTATAGTATCGTGGAAATTCATGTGCAATGGGGGTTGACTTAGGTTATTCAAGTGCAAGGAGGTTTTACTCATGCTTCATGTTCAATGTGGGTTTACTCATTCTCCATGTGTAGTGAGCCTTGGCTCAATGTAATTCTATGTTAAGTGTTGTTTCCACATTTCCATGTTGTGATTATCATGCATTATCATGATTTTATTTTCATGTTTCTCTTGTGGTCCCTTGATCTTTCTATTGTCTAACATGTATTGTATTCCTCATGTTATCCGATATTTATTCCCTTATAGGGAATTATAGCTCACCCATTTCTTATTCATATCCTCAGGATATCCCATGAAATGCCAAGTACGAGGGAATGTAGTGTCCATGTAAAGGTTGTTTTCAATAAAGATGTTATATTACATGTTATAAGTTTTAATTTAATGATAATAAGCCTCGAAGATAGTAGACCTATCGATATTTGATGATTTATCAAGTTAATAGTTTATTTAAAAAATCATGTTTATGTTTGTAGTAAAAATAGGGTATTTATACACACGCCAACGACAGGTCAATTTACCACAAGAGTCCCCTTTCCAACACCACTACAATAGCTTCATCCCCATATTTTATGCCTAGCTGTCACCCATCTAGGGTCTCTTCCTCCTAGAACCCCCATACCTTAAATCATGCCCCAACTAGATCACATACCCAAAAAACATAGTTGAATCCCACCATGTGGTAATGACCTGCCCTAATGTTCATTTTCCCTTTTTATTTATCTATTTTTCCTACCCACCCAATATGGTCCTCTGTAGTCCTAGGTGAGATTTCATTACCTTAAATGGGTCAAAGCGAATCTACATAATCCAAAACACCCCGACACAAGGCATTTATGGCCTGACATGGGGTTATAAGGGTTTTTCCCACCATTACTATCCCTACTCAGGGTTTTCATGCCTCAATATAATATGGTCAAAAAATAACTAATTAATTTTTATTATTACATTTAATTAAAAAAAATTAATCTTCAGTTTGAAATTATTGATATTGAATATTTTGAAATATTGGTTTAAATTTTTTTTTGATTAAATTTATTAAATAATTAATTTTTTGGAATTAAAAGTAAATTAATTGAATATCGAATAGAGTTAAATTATTTTTATGTTAATAATTTTTTATTTTAATTAAATCCCTCATACATAAATTATTAAATTTAATTTTTATCACGGATTACATTTACCAATTGACTGGTCTTGAGCATTGACCATCTTGTGTATCTATAATTTACATTATTTAATTATTAAATTATGTGTGATAGTTTAAATTAAATAATTCTGTCAATGTATACTCATTTATGTCGAATTTAATATGTATAAAAGTATGTGCATCTAGAGATGTGGTATATCAGTATTTTGTACTCATAAGACCCCCCCACCCCACATTTTTGTGAGTAATTTTATACCATGATAAACATGGTGTGTGACAAAGACAATTCCATGCCTAGGTGAGACACATACGATAAATGGAAACTAGATGGGGATGAGCTGTATCATGAGTCAAGCAATGACCCATGTATGATTCCCCTAGGTTATGGTTAATCCATTATGATTAAATTTATCAACCAAAATTAGATTCTCTATATGAGTAAGTTATATTTATATTATTTAAGAATTTTATTATTATTTTATACAATTTCATCACAGTATGAAAAAAATAAAATAATAAACTAAATATTTATAAAGATATGACGAATTATTATTCTATTAATGTTCATTTTTAGCACAAAAACATAGTGAGAACACATTAATAGAAATGGATTACATTCATTGAAAAAAGTAATACACCCCAGATTGAAATATTAAGTCATTGAAATCCTTCATTCATTTACATTTAAAAAAACATGGATGTTAAATGTTCTCGTTATCCAATGATGAGGATTCCTCTTAAACCCAGGTGGTCCTTATGAGAATGATGGTTTTTCTTAACTGATGATAGATGAAGATAGGTATTCAATTTTTTTTGGCAATTTTATATGAATGTATTGAGTAAATAATTTTTATGATTTGGAAAACATGTACTTCACTCACCAGATCAAGGAGAAGTGAGTTAATACAATTGTCTGCTCAAATTACAACCTTGGATACTTAGAGTGGTGTCATATACACAGCTTGAAGACTACAAGGGTAGGTTTATGGATCACTTTCACTAAAATACTCACCTGATAGAGGGTTATAATTATGGTATAGAGGGTCTCTATAATTGAATAAAACAGATGTAGATATATAACTACTTAACTAATTGGTAATGTCTAAATAGATAAACAAGATAAAAGTAATAATCTGGTAGATTATATTTTTGAAGAAAATGTCATGTAATAAAAGAAGGACACTATGATTATATAGGAAAAATAAAATTTCCAAATTGGAATGATTTTCCAATAGTTACTATAGGCAAATTAACAAATTAATACAATTTTTGAAATTTAGAATTTTATACATCCCAATACAATTTAATCCTCATCCACAAGATACTATTTAAAATCATTTACTAGAGACTCATATGTGATGCATGTGATGGTTATTTCATTATTACATCATCAACATCTCATCTAAGTTATCAATACAAACATTGGGACATCACTGATATCACATGTTGTATCATCTCTAATAATCTTGAAAAGAAAATGTGATTAAAGATATGAATTATGATATTATTACACAGGATATGTGTCAATAGAAAAATCTATCATGTTATTTCAATGGATCCATTTCTCATATAATTTTCATCAATTTACTCTAGATTCATTTAAGAGTAAAAAATTTATAGTATGCATAAAATGATTCATTACCTTCTAGGTAATGTTTTCCATGAAATAAGAACATTATAGAAAGATTCATCTTTAGTTCCTCGATGAAAAATGAAAAATTATACATGAAAATGCCCAAGAAAATAGGGATTCCAAATGTAGATTTATAGTATCCTTGAAATAATCTATTATTAAATTTGAGGTTATTTTCTTCGCATGTCATGAAATAAAAAAATAATTTAAATTTAATGAATTGAATTTACAAATAAAATAATTTATTTTATTTGAATATATTAATAATCTTTATCTAACAATTCTATTATACTTATTTGGTTTTAAATAAAATATTATTGTCACTTATTAGTTTTTTGAATACACTAAAAACGTATGAAATGAAACGTAATAATATATAAGTTGAGTTTCCTATGTGGCTGAGAAATCGTGGTTCCTAAGTCATCGGTGAGAAGTACATGACTTATAATTTTCTAGTAAATGATTCTAGTTGAAATTTTGTTTATTATTAAAAAAACATCTCATGTTTCCTTCGGACACATGGAAAAATAATTCAGATTTTGGAATAAATATTTTTTACAGTGTTTCATACTCAATCAATAGTTCAATGATTCGTGAATAATAGGAAATAGATGATGAATATAAAACGTAAGACTATACATAGTTAAGAAAAGATAAACCATTCCCATAAAAAACTATATAGTTTTAAAGATACTCCAAGTATGATTTTAGACTCTCAATAGGTTTTTTTTGTGGTTAAATACCTTACTTGTTATCTGTCGAATTATATACAATTTTTTAGGACAAGAAAACATTATAAATATAGGTAATTCACAAATGATTTGGAACTAGATCATCTAGAGAGAATAAACTATTCAATGAGTAAGATAGTGGTAAACACAATTCATCATATTCATTTAATTGTCTGTAGAATGTGATAGTGAATTTTGGTATATGAATTGCTAAATGATATGAGTTTATTCAGGATGGTGTGATGAAGAATAATTATACAAATAATTAATTAATCATAATAATGTAGCACAGAGTAATTCATAAATACACATTATCATATCCATAACAGGACTATGATTCTGTTATAGAGGAGCGGTGACTAGTTATAAATTTTAACATTGATAAAAAAAATGTGCATTAGAGACATGATGTGGGTAAAAGAGAATAAATATTATCAAAAATATTCATTGTAGTGACATCAAATATTTTCTAGAAATGAATAAAAAATAATGGTGTTATCCCACAAAAATATGTCAAATATCATAAAAAATGGATATCATATGAGTTATATTATGTTGTAAATTAATTATGTAATAAAACCATGTGATTAGATGAAAAAATTTTGTTGATTATATAAACAAACATTCATTAATAAAAACACAATGTGAATTTATAGTGATTATCCTCAAAATTTCTTAATATATTAAAAAAATACATATGATAGAAATTTTATAGTCATGTGATAGAATATATTGTTATAAACGAGTGAACATATCTATTTGAGATTGTGGTAGAATTTTTGAATTTTGATTAGTCAATGATAGAGGTTCAGAAATATTTGACATATTAATGAGTTCCATAATAGGTGTGGAAGAGAATGTTCAAGTCACATGTATTTCATAGAATGGGTAAAACCATGATGATGGTTATATATTCAACATGGATGGTGATACATTATTCATTGAGATTAATAATTATTACAATTAGGTCATATATGAAAATTAGATAATAGTGAGAAGTTAATTTAAAATTCAATGATGGATTCCATAGTTCATAGTACATGGGTCTTATTATTTTGAATGACGTGGTGGGTATTCTGGTGAGAAAATACATGGTTGGTACTAGATTGGTACCAATAATTCATGATTTTTAATACCAATTCATTATGCCTAAATAAATAAGAATTTTCCTTTCCATAGATAATTTGTATGATCTTTTTATTAATTATTTGATGCCAACATCACTAATTAAGTAAGGGTTCTATAATATTCAACTAGAATGGGTTGGTGACATCAAATAATTCCAATAAGAATGGAAGGTACTGAAATCCAATTTATTATTAAAATTAAGAAACAACATCTTATAGTATTCATTGGAAGCAAATATTTCAATGTGTCTTCAAGAGGTTAGTAGGAGATCCATTTTTTGAGGAAAATATGTTTCTTATCATATGGGAAACAACTAATAGTATTATAGTTAGTTATTACTTGGATTAAAGATATAATTCATAGGATTAACTTAAATTATCAACCATAGATATAGGGACAGAGATCTACTGAGGTAGATTTAACTGTTTCTTAGGAAATGTCAATCAAACATATACTAACTAGGTATTAAAAAATACATTTTAGAATAATTCATGAGGGAATTGTTACCAATGTCACATGGAATGCATCTCTCTATGTTGACATGAATTGTCATATAAGGGGGTTAATATGGTGATATGGATTCCATACTCTTATGCGATGGATTAATCCCTTATTTTATGATATGTACAAGATATGATATTGCAAATATATTATTAATATTAGGAAAGTACCATTTACATCTAGGATAACTGAATGGGATGTAGTTGGAAATATTAAATTATACATGAATAAATGACACAATTAAATATCTAGTCTTTAGAGGTAAATGTATACTAGTATTGAGGATATACAAACATTCCTTATTGTGATCAATATGATCTTTTATATCACATTAATGATATGGGAATGATTAATACAATCTCAAAAAAGAGAGTTGTAGTTATATCTACAAATAAAGAAAACATTTTAGATACTAAGGGAGATAAAAAGTAGTATATATAATATTCATTGATTTGTTACAGTTCTTTGATTTACTTCTAGTATGTAATTATTCTTTCATTATGATAATTATATTATTAGTAATAGCCATGATGTCATGTTATGAATGTGGACAATAAGGAATACACTTTGGTTTTAAATCTCTTGAGGTGTTTTAGTCAACGAGATGAGGACACACATAGATGAATAACTATGAAGCAGAGACATGGTAGACCCAAAAATTAATTCCATGACTCTGTAGAAACATCATCTTAATCATGGGATTTCTAAAAAGGATCGTAATATAGTTCTCTCAAGTGAAAGTGGGAGTGTTGTAATAGTGGGTGCACTTGACCCATAATTAATAGCACTTTTCAATAACCATTTCTGGTATATAGTTAGAAATTTAGGATGTTGACATACCATTAAAGAGTAGAAATTTTGGTATCCACTATTTAATTGTCAATTTCCATATATTATTTTTTATAATAAAATGTTATAGAAGACCCCATGATATATTGAGAACCCCAACATGCAATGAAATTAATATTAAGTATATGTATTATGTTCTAAATACATCATATAGATTGGACATATTTTACATATCTCTATAAGTTGTTGGAGGATCATAAGAATTGATATGTCATCTCATGAAGATCTCACATGGTGATCTCATGTAGGTGATATCATGAAGATAGACACACAAATAGGAACAACACATGTTTTAGGTCTCATTATTTTTCTTATCTTTGGACATGTGTATTTGTCTCTAAACATTATATTATTATCAATGTATTCCATTTGATAATATAAATTGATTACATGTAAAAACCAAGAAAATGAAATCTTTTATAATTAGTTTGTGATGGGTGTATCATTAGTGGTATGGAATTTATTGAATGGTAAAATAAAAAATTATATACTCTGATTTGATGAAGTAGTATCCCATTTCTGGTTGATCTGGATGGTAGTAAATTTGTAAATCCTTTCCCCAGGTAGTCATAGGTTAGTTTGTCTATATTGATCAACAAATAATAATGTAATGATAATGAAACTATTGTTCAACCAACTTTATGAGATATCCAATAAAAAATGGATTATATTACTCAATATTTTTTTTTTGGTTTGATGTATTTTTTGTGACTATAAATTATATATTAAGGGTACTTAATGGGTTTTCGACTCCTCTCTTTGGTCAATAAATAATATTCACTCCTATTTAGATAAGTTGTTAGAGGGTTATACATAATAATTTACTAAATAATATACCCTATTCTGGTGAATATGTGTTTAAGGCTTGGTGGCCCTATTACGATGTTTGAGGGTTTAACATGTATTTATGATCACCAATGAATAAATAAATTCATTCTTTTTCATGTAATGAATAATTATGTGGAATTGATTTTATAAAATTTTTCGGGAGGTAGTTAGTTAATACATGAAAAACATTGTCAACATTATTAATATTTAAATATTCATGGTTTGTTGATTATAAGTGGGAATTATGAGTCAAGGTAAATGAATTAGTTTTATCATTTAATATAGATAATATATAAGAAAATTGTGAGATATAATATAGATAATATTTATGAAAAAGTTTATCCCTATGAAATTATTTATATATTTTATACTTAGTAGTTGTTTTATTTCTTGGGGATGAGTAATCATTCTAGGTACATTGGGCCTCCCACTATATAAGCTGGAATAGAAGCTCATTCCAACAACTATTCACCAATTTAAAATGAAATGATATCTCTCCTATCATATCTTAGAGTGATATATTATTTATCTGAGTGATAAATCCATGCTTACATTGATGCGTCAAATAGATGTGATCATGGTGATTGATGTGACATAGAATTATTCATCCGAGATTTGATCTAGAACCTCGAATTTGAAGAAAAGTGGGAGAATCAATTCCAGGATCAATTGTATAAGATATTGAGGGGTTTAAGTTTGGATTATTCTAGAAATTGACACTGGTAAGGAGCTGTATTTGAGCACACATCAATTCGAAAAGGGTAACCATTCAGTTTTTATTTATTTTCTTTTTTACATGATATCCATGGACAATACTAATGCTCAGATCTTTGATGATGACATGTTCTCACACTCCAACAATGAATAATTTTAAATCCCCATCCTGCCAGTAACTGTTGCAAACCCCCGTAAAAATGGAATCGGGGTGTTTGGAATTTTTTAGGTTTTAGATAAAAGTCTATAAGTAATTCCTAGATATTTAAAAGATTATATTGATAAAAGTGATGGAATTTGTTTTCAATTTATAGTACTAATGTTATCATAGTATTTAAGTAAATTTTATTTCACATCATATTTTAAGATAAATTATAGATTCCTCAATTAAATCATCAATCACCTTTGGTTGAATGTTATTTTGGATATTAATTGAGAATTGAATATTTATTGACAAATACTTCATCACATGTCTAAAAACAAATTAAATAACTCTGGAACTACCATAGAAACACCAAATCAGTTTTTGGTGTTCCATGGATATTCAAATGTAATTCAGTACCCCATTCATATCTAACTAATTACAAGACACTCACCCCAAAATTCATCATATTCTATCTTGATAATATACTCAAGGTGAATAAATATTATAAATTATCATCCTATTTTTTAAATAGTGATCATGTTCAAAACTTAAAATAAAATTCTATTAAAATATTTATAAATTCACTAAAAATAAAAATCAATCAATAGATTATATTTCCATTCAATAAGGGAAGGAAATAATAATTACAATGGATCTTTATCCCTTCTATAGACCCTTAAAATTTACCTCACTATTTTATGGGTATTGTATATAAATAGATATGAAAAAAAATTTCTTCTTTCATCCTCTCCCGCTTTTTTGGATCCTTGGTTTCCCTCCTCCTTCATTTAGGGTAAAAACTATTAGATTTTGGCCCATTTGAATATTTAATATCCAGCCTCTCTATAATAATCATCAAATGTACATTAAATTAAAGAATTCAATTTAGAGTTTTAAAATTTTATCTAGAAACAAAAATGATGGAATTTGATTGATTCACTTTGATGAAATTTACCTAGAGGATATTTATTTTCTTTTAATGGTGTTGATGTAGAAATTTAGTTCTTTATATTGGATTTTGATTTTTCATTATTTTTACTAAAAAAATTAATGATTTCTAAGTCATTAACTCTAGATGGGATTGAAAAGACCCTAAATATAAGGATTTAGTGATTAAAATAACTCCATGTTATTCCCTTTACCAAATTGTTCTCCTCTATCAAATAAATATTGATCAATTGTACACTATGTTCACACTCACTCCTATAATTTTTCAAAAGAATGATATCTGCATAGTGACTCTATATCGACACATCATCATTAGAAACACTACATGGAAACACTATAGGGATGATGTATAGTTCAGTTACTAAATAATTTTAGGACACTAATAACTCAACATTATCCGTGAAAACATCCAAATTACATCAGGTTATTTGTATTAAACAACTCTATGTGGGATGATTTAGAGTTAAAATGAACTCTACATGGTGATGTAGTGTTCCTATTATTTTCCATCTTTTCACATTTGAACATAGTGGTTTGAAACACCTCAAGAAAACATAAAAACTCTTAATAACATCATAATTAATCACAAAAACATCATAACAAAATAAATCTAATATGAGTCTAAATTTTTATTCAAAAATTATATTAGAACATTAAATTACATAATTTGAGATATTTAAAGAATATTTTATAATCATGCTGAATAGGATCTTCAATTTCATATTGTTGACAACTATGTGAATTGAAAATTTAGTGGGAATAAAATTAATTTAATATATATGAAACATTCCTTTGACAATTCCCCCACATGTAATCCTTGGACTATAAAATATGTGATTCTAAAAAAGGATACCAAAGAAAATTTCAAACATTGTCCAAGGAGTGTTCCCTTTTCAACACTGTGTTTCTAAAATTATCATGCCTCATTAATGGTATTTATTTATTTTTCATAAATATGTATATTAAATTAACTTATATATCCATCATTTTATTATTCATATTTATACCAATTTCCCTAGAACTCCTAACTGAATACACATTTATTAATTTATAGAAAATTTCTTCTCACTCTAAGATCATGTATGTTTTACAATAAGCATGATTAATTTATTAATCTACTACAAATGTGTCAACTAATTTTTTGTATAATTAGGTCATTTGAATATTTTTTTGAAGCAAAATTAATTTGGTTTATCTAGATAATATTACAAGTAAAATTTATAAATATCGTCACCCTATTGAAGACCAATAAACAATTTTTTAGTTTTCATCAAGAATGAATTACTCTAATATCTTTATCATAATCTTTTATAGATCCAATACATTGATTTTTTATTGAATATCTCAAAAATATATTATTTTTTGTAGTTTCATTCCCATTCCCTATAAATTTTGGGGGGATTTAATTCATTATTTTTTAATTTTGGTTCTCCACTTGAAGGCAGAGAGAGATTATTTGGATTTCCATTAGTAGTTGAGAGATCTATTTTACTCCACCTTTGGAAGTATTTAAATTATAATATAATGTATTCAAGGTAAATTCTTCTCATAGGTTCAATATTTATTTTTTATCATATGTTCTAAAATGGAATAATTTACTTCAATATTTTTATAGTATATTTCAGTTCCTCTGAAACACCAGATTTCATCTGAACTCTTCTTTAGCTTTTTAGGATGTTTACCTTCATAGGGTTTTAAAAACCTATACATATTTCTTCCCTTTTTAACCAAAATAGAATTTTTTTATCATTTAATTAAAATATTTTTCCAGCATTTATTTAACAAAATTCCTAAACATATAATATTTTTAAAAGGTAAATATTTTATTTATACTTCAAACAGTGGTTAAAATCCATTATCATCTATAGATGATATAATCTTCCCACTAATTATCTCCCCTTCTCCACAATTAATCTCAAAATATATCTTATAGGAGTATTTATTAAAATTTAAATAGGGATCCTTTTCATATAATTTGGATAACTAAGATGGTCATTCTTGGTTATTATGATCTAAAATGGTCAGATGTATGGGTGTCCTAGAAAAATACCTCATTATAAAAGGGGGGGGGTATAATATAATATTAATTTATCAATGATGTATAGTATAGATTCATTAAATAACCCACATTGTTGAAAATGTTACTTGGAAAATTATTTTTATTCAAACATTCCTTTGTAATATTCACAAAAAAAAGGAATTTTTAAGAATTAGTAAAAATATGTTTATAATACTTTAAAAAATGATTACAAATGTAAGGTAGTATGTCATGTAATGTAGTTAAAAAATTATTTGTTCTTGATTGAATTTTCCTCTCTTATAATTTTAAAATAAGATCATTTTAGCATTATTATAAGATAAATTGATTGTTAAAATTTATTTCTCCAAATTGTAATAGATTTAGAAATTTTAGGGGTAATAAAATTTAGTTAAATAATTTTTAAAAACATACTAAAATTATTGATGAAACAAAAAAAAAGATGGAAAATATTTTTTTTTGAAAGAATGTTTTTGAAAAGTCTTAATCTATAATGGCTCCCTCCCACACACTTAAATGATATATTTTGATAAATTATTTCTAGAAGATTTTATATATTAAAATATTTTAAATGATATCACATCAATTAAATATTTTTCAAGGAGAGGTATGTCCTGATCATTTGTAATGATAAATAGGTTGGACGACTGTGAGATATTCCACTAGTTCGGAAGGAATTCTTCCATATAAATTTTTCAGAATATTCCAATTAATATTTAATTGGTATATGTTTACTTATTTAGTGATCTAAATATTCACCAAGGTGATATATATTAGTAACTATAAATGGAACTTCCAATCAAAAATGTATTCAACCTAACATCATCATTAGTCTTGAGTAATATAGAAAAATAGGGTCCCCTAGAAGGAATTATTTTTTTGGAATTACTTTATATGATCTTCTACAGTATTTTAATTGTAAATTCTGGAGTTATAACAATATTCTCCCCCATTTCCATCTAAATTATCAATCTATATATTTCTCCCTTTTCTATTACTATCTAAATACAAATTCACTTCTCTTACATCATAGTATACCTTATCCTCTAGCTCCAATGATTGGTGGTATCTATTTCTATAAATAAATATTAACAGACTCATTATAATTAGTGTTCTATAGGCTATCCTAAAATATCATAAGGTTACTTTCAAACATTGGATACAATCTTTTAAATTTTTCATTAATAGTTTTCTCTAAAATACATTTTATTTCCTTGTTAAATACATTTGATTTCAAATTTCTCTTTTAATGGTATAGTGTGGATGTATTATGATGAACATTATATTCAATTTTAAAATCCTCTATGGTAGTACTAAAAAATTGGGTCCCACAATCACTAATAATGGATATTGGAATTCCAAACCTACAAAATCTTTTAGACGTAATTGAAGAAAAAAATTGAATCATCGATTTTATGTACATGGATGCCACTAATGTTGAAATATAATTAACTCTAATGAATATATAATAATTAAAAAAATGATATCTGAAATATTCTCATAAAATTTATTCCCAATACTTCAAAAATCTCAAAAAATTATTTTTACTCATTTCTTGTATGCATGAAACGTTTCTCGGGAATTTAAAATTTTCACATATTTTACAAAACTATTTTGAATATTTAAACAAATTGAGATAATTATTTATTTATTCAAAAACATTTCTATTTATAAATTGATGTGTAATATATCCTCTATATTTTATAGTGTTATGTAATTTAGAAATTGATTGGATTTTGTTTATAGGTATGAATATCTTTATAGCCTTTTCTTTATAAATATTATAAATGTATGGATCATCCTAATGTAAAATTTTGATTTATAATTTATAATTTTAATTTTAAGGGGATATAAATTAGATGGTACATGGTATGTTACCAAATAGATAATAATATTCACATAAAATTTAAAAACACCATCATCCATGTATTACATATCCCCTTGGATTTATTCTTTCTAGGGATCTTAGCATGGGATTTCAAATGTTGTAGTGTTTTTAAGCTTTCTTAATTAATTCAACACTTTTTTCTTAGTTATTTTTTTAGAATTTATCTCCATGGTGAATTCATGAAGAAAAATCATGCATATAAGAATTTTTCCTTTTCTTCATCCTTATTTAACATGTAACTAATGGATGCATGATTAAAAAATTTATAACTTTTTTTCAAGAAAATAGAATCTAAATTATTCCAAATAAAAAATAACTTCAAGACGTTTTTAGTAGTTGAGTAATTGTGATGGGTGGAATATAAGGCTCTCAAGTAATAGGTTATTTCTTGAATTATAAGGTCAATTCAATGAGATATATCTTTACCCAAAACGTTATTGGAAGCATCGTAAAGTATCCCAAAGGGATGGTCCCAATTTCATGGATGCATCACTGGTTTCATGGTCAATCACCTTTTCAAACCATTAATAGATTACCTAAACTCTTCAATAAAATAAAAATCATTTTCTTATAAAATTAACCGTGAAAGGGTAATAGTAATATTACTAATGTCCTTGATGAACCTCAGGTAAATGTGTCCATGTCCAAGAAGAGATCTAACCTAATTTACACATTATTGGTATGGAATTAAATTTATCACTTTTGATTTATATATATCCCCCCCCCCCCAATTACTTTTTTAAATAATAATCCATAGGGAAATTATTCTTTTCATCACAAAATGAATATATTAAATGTACAAAACCAAGATCATTTCAATAAATCTTTTTAAATAATTTCCATGTTTTTTCAACAAATGATCAATATAGTCTCAAAAATATATGATTTAAAAAAATATATTACAATCAATCATCAATGTGATATATAAATATACATAAAATAATTGAATAAAAATAATTATAGGACTATAAAATAGAATAGAATTTATTGAAGTTAGTGGTTATAATGGTATATTTGAAGATAGAATTATATTGATCCGCTAGGAAATGGGAACCAAGAAGTAAACATGAAACCCACCTACAAAACAACAACTTTATTAGCCAACCATTCTATTAAAAATAGTTTCAATAAAATGAAAATGTAAATTAACTTTCCTAGAGACCAGATTTAAATTTAATTATTCACTCTAAACTCTCCAACTATTTTTAATTATCATGGAAATTAACTCATTTTTTTCACTCATAATAATATTCTAGTATAATATTAATCGATATGAAACATTGTGAATCATAAATGTTCTAAATTTTTATAAATTCAACCAACCTCTTTATTCATTATTTTACTACCCCCATTAGGGTTTGATTGATGCATTATTAGGGATTGCTAATATGTTTGTTACTCTTCTCAAGTAACATTTTGGGAATACTATTTTTTTATTATATACATGAGATGCCTCATAAATTACAACATATTTATTGAATATTTTTTTTAAATGATCAATAAATTTATGTTCTTGGATTATAGGAATGTTATTATCAAAAATCACAATTATTTTTCCTACTTACATAAGGTACATTTTGTTCAATTCATTGGTAAAAGTTTTTAATTCCATATTGAGTATTTTATCTAAAGAGGAAATAATAATTGTGTTTCTACCTTCAGCATATTTGATATTAGTTGTACAATATGGAATATTATATGAAAAATTATAAAATAAACAATAAAATTAATCTAAAATGATATAATTAACCTATTAATATAATCTAAAAATATATTTTCCATATTATTTAATATCTACATCCTTTATGGAATATAAAATCATTAAATATTTTCCAATTTTTACTAAATTCATTTAACATAAAATGATTATCATTGGGTTTTGTCTCTGTAATGTGGGATTTTTTATGAAAAGAATGACATTTTTATGGGTTCCATACAGATATAAAATTATTATAGTGGATAATGTTGCCTCTAATTTTCTTGGTATTAGTTTCCTTTTGCCCATTGTTGGTAGACTTGGATGTCTTAATGAATGGTTGTCTAAATTTTTTTTATATTGACCAAGAGATCGATATTCCTTTATGTTGATCAGATAGATGTATACTAGAAAAATTAGGTATTGTAATCTAACAAAAAAATCATCCAAAACTCATGTGGGAAAGAAATCACATGTTTTTACAGGTTGAGACACCAATTTTGTAGGATTCATTTATCTCATCTTCAAATATATTAAAAAATAAGGTGGTATTATTTTAATAGAATAAACTATACTATGTATTAAGGTTATAAAATTATATATCCAATTGGGTAAGTAATTAAAAAATCCCATGAAAATTACAATTTGTTAGAAGTTGTTATGTGATTAGGGTTGTGACACTTCTTCTATAGTTAAATAGTTCATTACCATTAATACATAAATTCTCAGTGAAAAGTTATTTTATGAATATAGAATAATAAACCATCCATTTGAGAGCATCGTGAAGTAGAATACTCATATCAATGATTTGGAAACACTACATAATTTCCCTTTAATGTTCTTCCACTTAGATCTCCATGCATTAAATCATTCATGATGGAAGAGGGAGGGGTAGATCATTTTTCTCCATCTATCAGCTGTTCTAGGGTATTTCATGATTATTTATTCCTTTTTTATCATTATATTCCTAGAATTTCTTTTCTTCTTCAATATAATAAATTTTTGGAATGTATCAATAATTTCTAACTTCACTTTCATATATTTTTGGCATCTTAAATTATTATTAAGATATGGGTGGTGGTTGAAGTTATTTTCCCCCTTTAGTGGACATAATATTAGAATAACCCTTATGATTCTAGATCATGCAGATTGGTGAATTTCTTATATTATTTTAAAATCACTCCACTGAGTTGATAAGTTGATTATTTTGGTATTTTTCTTCATTTTTAAGCCCTTCAACCATATGTTCATAATTTTGGTGTACTGATGGTGGTTTATTGGTTCATTTTCATTTTAGGGGGCTATTTTTTTGGAATTATGGGGGATACTAATAGTATAATTAGATATAGGACTAATTTTACGGTTTTTGAAATGTTGGTGGGTTATAGAATGGTGGGTTTAATTTTAAGAAGGGGTTTTTGTTGGTATTAGTTATGGAAGGGTGGCCTGGATTTATTTTCAGAAAAATAATTTCTATATTGGAATTTGGAGTTGTATCCTCATCATAAGGTTTGTTACAAGGAATTTAGATAGTAAAAACAATTCTACACAAATCTAAATAACAAGTACTTCAGCAAACTGATGTGTAAAAACAGTTAGTTGTAAACATAAACATCACACATTGGCTAGTCCTTAATTCTCACTGGTATTTTTAAAACCATTTTAACATCGTTGATAATCACTTTATTTTTTTATTATAAAAATTAATATCAGGTAGAGGTTCTTACATCATGTATGAAGATCATTCATACTCCTCTTATAACTAATTTTAGAATGTTTTGGGAAATAATTTCAATAATTCCCTTTTATTCCAAAATATATACATTTATCATAGCTCCTCATGATGATTTATCTAGTTTATTTATATCAATTTCTTGGTAAATTAAGTCTTCATAGAAATTCCCTTCTAGCACATGTTAATTGATACTAGGGAAAAACATCTAGAATATATCATAATACTAATATATATTCTATCTTAATGCTTTTTTAATGGAATATAGATACTTATTGATGATATTGGTACTAGTGTTAAGGAATAAAAGTTACAAGAAACACTTTTTTATATTATACGAGTATTGAAAATCTTCTTGTTATAATAATTACAGCCACTCCGCGGATGCTCCTATAAGTGAGAAGGGGAATGGAATATATTTCAATTATTTAAGAGACACCCCTCAGGTGTTAAGAGCTTACCAAACCAACATGAATAATTTTATGTATTCATTTGGTTCATCACCAAAAATACCATTGAAATTTAATAGTATCTTAACTTACCCTATATTTAGTTCAAATAGATTTTGATTAGAATACATTAAAATTTTATTTTTGATGTACTATGGTGCACAATGATCTATGATGGCCACGTTGGGATTGGAAAACCAGATGATAGTATAAAAATGAACACTAGAAGTTTCACATGATTTCATAAGGGAAATATTCTAAAATTAAATATTCAGATTTATATGACTAATTTTATTTAGTGTTCCTATGAAATTTATATGTAATTCACTTTCCCCAAGCATGTTCTATAATTTCAAAGAATCTCATAACCTAATTCAGAAAGATCATTCAATATTAGATGCACTAGGTGGAGGGAGATCATAATTGATAAAACTAAATAATAAATAGGAACCAAGATCAAAATCAAGATCAAAATAGTCTTAATATTATTATAACACCACTAAGAACTGAAATTAATCAACAAAGGAGTGTTTCATTCATTAATTATATGTATCAACAATTATAATAGATTTCCATCCCTTCACTAATCACACATAATTTACCCCTCTATTATAAGTGTAATATTGATGAATTGAGAATAAAAAAGTAACTATGAAGCATATAAATATGAAAAAAACTCATCAGTAATTGATTCTCCATATATTCATGCGTGATTCAAGGCCCATTTGTACATTATTTTACAATATACCTTTCTCTATTTTAATATATCTTTGATTTCCATCCTCATTGTTCGTGGTCAAACAACTATGATTTTCCCTATTCAATATTTAATGTCCTACTATTATATATTGATAATAAAATATAAAATAAATCACGGTATTCCATATATAATTCATTCTTCTTGGATAAAATATCAGTCGGGAGATTCAATTGATTTTATCTGACATATTCCACATGGAAGATGGTCGTTGAATTGTAGGGGTTCTGATGTTGAATAATGGATTTTTAGGTTGTTTTATAGGTTTTCTTCACATAGTACATTATGTAATTCTAAAATTTCATATGAAATTAACTCTAAGTGGGATTTAAAAAACCCTACCTAGACAAGCATAGAGTTCATGAGTACTATATGTTAGTAACATTTACTAATGTAGGTCCTCAATCAACTATACATGGATTTATTGTACTGTACATAAACACCTTGCCTAAATCGTTTAAAAGGAAAGAACTCCACATCAGTACATGCCCTACAAGAACACTATGTTGGAACTCTATGTTGGTTATGTATAGTTAATCTACGTTGTCATTTTGGATTCTAATAAATTTACATTGGGAATGAAAATATACAAATTCCATAAACTCTTTATTAAAATAAATCTCTATGAAGTTTGACAACGTGTTTGAATAAATCTTCATGGGAAACATAGTTTTCCCAGACATTTCCTTTTCTCCAAATTTCATCATTGTGATTCTAAACACATGAAAATAAATTCAAAACTCATTAAAATTGTATAATTCATATTCAAAACAAAATAATATAACGAATAAATTTTTAACCATTTATTTTTTCCTAGAAACGTTCTTCGTAGTTAATTTTATAATTTTTAAAACTATAAATTCATTTTTTAAACATATTAAAATTAATCATTTATTATTAAAAATTAAATAACTCAACTAATTGTAAAATATAATGGAATAAAATGACATAAATATTATAAAAAATATAATTAACTGGTTTCCTATATAAATAATATTGGGAAATTGTATTAATTTTTTCCTAAGAGTATCTAAACTATTTATGAGGGATGCCCATTTTATGAAGTATGGAATTATTCTTCTCCTTTTTAACATTTAATATTTGGTTATTTTCCCACGTTTGATTTATTTTGATATTTATTTATGAACTATAGGTGTTTTCTCCACAATTTGGGTCTTATGATATAATGTGTCCATGAATAATTCATTTTATAAGGGGTTCACATGGAATTTATTCTCTTACATGTGATTGAGATATGATGCAAGGTATGTAAATTTTATGTGTAGACAATAAATAATATATCCATTTGTTAAATAACAAATTTATGGCACATTTGAAGATCAATCCATGGTTACTAGAAATTAAATTTGATATGATATGATTATTATGGGATCCTATATGATGTTATACCTAACTATATAGTGGGTAGGTTAGGATAAAATCATTCCCTAATTTTGGAATCCCTTAGTTCATATGATGTACATTAAGGGTAGATAAATTTTTTTCAGTTACAGATTACCATATAATATGATATTTATGCCTATGATATAAATTTATTTTGAGTCATCCACATAACATTTTTGTGATATCACACCATATCTACCCCCTGTTTTGAACTAGGAGAGAGGGGATGAGAATGCTCCACTTAATGTGATGGAAAAAATTATTGTTGTACCTAATGACCCTATTCATCAATAGCTTTGAAAGGTTTTTCTTCAAGAAAATATTTCATTGGGGTATAGGGTGTTGGGAGATCAATTGGCCATGTCTTATATAACTCATGGGTTCCATTCACAACATCCACCATTATTTGATGTTCAGGGTGTGTTGTATGATGTATGGTTATAAATAGTGTCTATGGGGACAATATTCAATAATCTGCAGACACTCAAGGAGTGGTATGTTATTTTTATAGTGTGTACCATATCAGGATTATTTTAATCAAATGAAATATATCCTATTGGGTAATGTGGCCTCAAGCATGCCTCCCAAAACCCAAGAATCTACCGACTATTAGTGTCGGTCTAATAGTTTTATTGTGGGGATACTATATACTCTATATCTATCATGAATACAATGAAAGCATAATATGTAAAAGGTAGTAAAATATAAATAATAAATCAACATAAGGAATTCATCCCAATATTAATAATCATCCAAAATAAACTATCATTATCATATTCAATTTATGATGAAAATATGCAGTAAAAATAATAAGCAATCATAAAATAGAACAGATGTTATAAAAAAGTTAACAAAATAAATACAACTATAATTCCACTATATTCATGAGAAATATATTGGTCATATAATCATGTACTCAATCCTAGTTCATAAGTCCAATCATCCTTTGTTTCCTGTTTTCCCTAATCAATAAATTCATCTTTGAGATCATTCCATGTACCCAAATGTGACCTGAATAGCTTGTGAGTAAAACATAGTAGGCCAGCCCCAATGGAATATAATCAATATCTAATCAGTGAGTATAAAATGAATTTTTTAGGTATAATAGTAATCAATATAAAGCATAAAATATTATACATGTCAGATCAGGTTCTCCATGGAACACCCATAAGAAAATACCTTCTTCGAACTAATATGTAATATCTATGTACATGAAATCATATAATTATATATATATATATATTTTCACCGAAGAGGACCCAATTCATAAGACCCATGCATCTATAGAAGGATAACACACAAGTCTCGCACATTAAATAAGTGAATCCATTCCTACCAATTCCTAAAGGATGATAAGGGATATCGTTCTAAATAGTTTTATAAGAATGATAATGTATTCCAAGGACAACTATCTCAAATGAATGATAAGGTAATACATTCCCAATATCTAAATAAATGATATGAAGCGTCATGTCCAATATCTCATTCCAATGTCGCATGATGTGTCCTGTCAAAAACATATAATAACCAGTTCACAAAAGTCAATATTTCCAAATAATTATAATATTCATTCCTTTTATATAATTCTGTAACATAATCCAAAATGTGATTTTATAATCATTAATTTTAAAGATGAAAACTATAGTCATGAATAAAATAAATTCAAAATAATACAACTCATCATGATCATTTAATTGGACAATTAATTTTAAAGTAATAAATATGTATAGGTCTAAATACAGGACTTTATAAAATTAAATTGATTCATTTGGTCGGTTCTCCATAATAGCCAATCATAAGGAATATGATAAAAGATTAAGGGGGTGTGAAAGATCAATTCTATCATCTCAAATTATGAAAATCACTCCATTACAATTTTTATTTAACATAAATGTGGGAAGGATTCAAGCATTACCTTTAACAATTTGATTGTGGTCGGGTTTAAATTCGATCCATTTAACAATTATTTTTACTCAAATTGACAATTTCATTTATAAGGGGTAAATCAAGAATAATATAAATAATGATCAATATTTAAATAAGTATCTCACACTATGTAAAACTTGTTTAATTGAATTTTAATAATTTATAAAATAACATGTATGTTAAAATGACACAAAAGGTAGATAAAGAACTGATTCATGACATATGAGTCCTAGGTATATAATAAAAAATCCCCAAGGGGTGGCTCAAAATGAGGTAGACAACACCAACTGAAAGAATTGGGCACCAACGACAACCCGTTTTAGGAACTAATAGTTTATTTAAAAAATTTCCGATTTATAAAATGTTCTATGTAATTTACAAAAAGAGGTACATAAAATCATATTATACATATGTGAGGCTTAGAGGAAAAATCCATATACCACCTACCTCATTCATCGGACACTTTAATCATCTATTATTATCCATTTAATAAATCCAAAATTAAATAAATCAAAGAATATGAAAAATGAATTAAAAATGGGATATAAGACATCACATGTATTTATAATTATGAATGGTGAAGGAAATGAAGAATGGAGGAACATGGAATTGTAGAAAAACTAGTATTGATCCAACGATACTGACAACACTCGATTTTGATGTCTGTTGATGGAGATCACCCAAAGCCTATGTTGGATGATAGTGGTTATCTATGTAGGATATTGTGAATGAGAATATAGGGTGATGTTGAATAAAAATAATTTAAAAGGAATCAGTGTATAATTTTTAATTTTACTCACTTTTTAAAGGGTTCATTGTTTGGCCATATGGTTTTCCAAACAGTGTGGGAACCATGAATCTTTCTCTGGCTAAGGACAATACCCTAGCATAGCTCAAGAACAAAGTTAAACAATATACTATATATTCTTTTGGAACTATCACAACCCCAATCATCCAAAATCTTAGAACACATATTTAAAAACAATGCATAGACCATGTGTTAACCTCTATAATAAACATCAGAGTTATCAAACTATAGTGCAGCCACTTGTTCACAGTTTGAAAAAAAGTGTGAAAACTATAAGGTATGTATTGTTGACTAAGACCGCCTTCATCATTTATAAATACCATATGCTTTATCATAACATCCAACATCATTTTGTATTGTTGTAATAATTGATTGTACTTCAACCATGCGTCTATTGATATCCCTCCCAAAATTGAGTTTCCAATCAACAATGATTCTAAATCTCATCCAGACTCCCAAGAAAACTCTGGGGACATAAAAACCATCCATATTAATCTTTATGATTTTTAAATCTCTAAATATCATTCATAATATATTTTTAACTTATCGATTATCCACCAAATGAAAATTTTAAATTCATTTATAGTTTTAAACCCATTTCAAAATATAGGATGTTACAACTTTCCCACTTTAGAACATATCTTCCTCAAGATTCATTGTGAAACAATGAAACATAAAACATGGTACCTAGGCTAGGAACACCCACTCAAATGGATATATTTTTTTTAAATCACACCATTACATAGTGTTCTACATTAGGAATACGGTACATAATCCACTAGAATTTTATCCAACACTTGTATCCAAATCCAAACCATAAATATGGTGCTTTCACAAGCTTATCACAGCCGTGACATGATCATATCATCATATTTTTTATTAACATACCGATGAGGATTTACACCATTGGTTCGATCTCAAAATTTTCAATTCCAAGACATGTTACTCCCACCATTGAAATTGTCTATATAAGATCATATTTAGAATCCTAGTGACAATCTCAACATGTTTCTTAATTTTATTGGAACATTCGATCTCAAATTGACCACATTTATCCTGGATGTGTGGTATTTTCCATGAAAAGACCTCACTGATCATTACACCACACCCGCCTCACCCAAGAGCATTATAGACATAGTTACTCATAGAGGGCATTCAAACAAACAATATAATAGAAGTCGATCCACTTCATGTTGACTATTTCTCCATATTCTCATCATCATAGTTGAAACATATAAAACCAGATCATCACCATGTTTATTCGAGGAACACTAAAATCATTCTGACCGTTTGTTGTACAAAAATATTGGTCTTTTATCCTATCTGAATAATCATTTCTTCAAAACCATCGCCAAGACACATCATATGAACTTTCACATGCCCAATCCAAAACCATTGGATCATCTCACACTAACCATCCCTCGAGAATACCTATAAATATGAGGTTACCATCAAATAAAATTATCGGAGTCCAAGAAACTCATAAAATTTAGTCTATTCTCCATAATATTCATGTGAAATATAAGTTCATATTTGGTATATCAACACATTAGAAACATTTATTGAGTATAATATTAGTGTCTCACCTAGCAGTCAATCTAATGAATCAAATGGATTATAAATTCCCATCTATGGAATTAATAATAAAGAATCCAGGTGTCACTCAGAAAAATATATTAATATAAATAAGTATAGTCACATGACAATATTCAATCATAAAAAAAAATAACATATCGAAAATCTCCTGATATAATGCATGATATTTAAAATGAAATGCAATCATAAATTCTTCTATTATTCAATGGATTAAAAAAGAAAAATAACCATCCAATGAAATTTTCTAAACTATCACGATCATTCCCCTCATGAGGGTCATCAACTAGTGAATAACATCACACTCCCTACCTTAGGAGCCTCCTTGATGTCACATTAATGAAAAAAATTCCAAAACATCACAACCTATGCTCTTTCTATCCTTGGTCATAATAAATATTATGTATAAAAAGATATCATCCACATGTGTTAACCTAACTATCACACAAATCTTATTATTATATCCCAAGGATGGTTTTCATTACATTTTCTATGTACCAATAATTATAATTAGGTTCACCACCATCATGCATCCAATGGTTTCTCCCCAGTATATGTATTATATTTTACCACCCCTCAAGAACACTACCATTGAATATTCATCAAATTTGAATAGAAATTTTGATCTGGAGCTCCTTATATATCCAACGGCCTCATAGTGTACTCAAGATGATGTCAATATATGGGGCATCATTACCAATAAACTAGGATTACCCTATGATTACATCGATAAGCTTCTATTTCTATATCAATACATTATAATTCTTAATACATGATATAAATGCATTCAATTAACTCCTATCACCACATTTTCCTACAACATGTCTCTATGTCCAACCATAATTCATTTATCTCACAGTACCTCGATTATTTATTCAAATTATAAATGATCATAGAACTAATATTATTTTTAAGAATATTTATAGTTACCCATGATGATATTCATCATTGTGTAATAAATTAATTTTATTCGCATTCCTGGTTTGAAAATTATGTTATCTACCAACCTATTTCTATGTGTAATTGGAATTAACATTACATCACATACACATCGGGTGACTTGGAACTGATAGATTAAATTGACATGATGGAATATGCAGAATTGGAGTTGCAAGACCCAATACTGCAAGAAATATTAAATAATATTCATTTGGAAACGATATCCCATCTAATTGCATTAAAAGGATCAAACTCAATAGGCTTGCATGGAAGTGGAAAATGTTATTATTATCACTCATACTTAATACCAAATGAGAAGTGGAATCCCATGTCACATGTTTACAGAACTCTTGGATGTCTTTCCTTCAAGTATATTCTAAAATGGAATCATTGGAAACCAAAGTCTAATTTAGTGTGCTAGGTACTCAAGGTCAAATCTGATGGGCTATTGGTTGAGTGGGATGTTCTACTTTTCCAAAAAGTATTTTTTTGGATTTATATATTTTAATTTTAGGGGACTATGTAGTTTTAGTCATAATGAATATATGGTATTAGACCCTTGATTATTGTATCTCGCATTAGTTGTAAATAGCCACACCATAAAATTTTATTTCCATTGAATATTGTACTGGAGATATTATCATTTTTCTCTCTCTAATGTGTGACAATTTTCCTTATTTTATCCCATGATACTGTGCATTATTTAATTTTCAATTTACATGCAAGATTGTTGATCCAATATCATATGTCCCCTAATTCTATGCCTCAACATAAGAGTGTTGTTTTTTTGATTTCCCATCACATCCCTACCATGATAATGCTTTCTACGTAATAGGTTATGCTCTTTATAACAATGATTTACTACATTCATCCACTATCCTTACCAACCAACTGTCACCAATCCCCGAACTACATCCTCTAATGGTCACCCTACTCATTGAAGAATGGGCCACTCAAAACATGTTTCATCATTTTCTATAACAACTCAAGTTGAAATTGTAGAAATTTATCCATAAATTTATATTAATTTTAACCATTACCCTTCTTATCCATTCACATTATCCAACCAATCAAAAAAACAAAAATAAATTTTGTTTCTTCTAAAAACCTACATAATTTTCCAACGTTGTGTGAGCTTGAAATATTGTACATTTACCCAAATATTCATCCATATTCTTTTCATGTTTAATTTTATATATTCTATTTTTATCAAGATAAAAATGAAAATAAATCAAAACATCTCAACATATCATTTTCATCATTCCAATTTTAAGAAATCATTATTTCTATGAGAGATAAAAAAAATTATCACTCTCCATTGATCATCATGTGATTTAAAAAAATTATCACAATCTTTTTTTGGGATATTTAAAAAAATAAAAATAAATAAATGCAGATATAAATATCACTTCATCGATTTATTCTATAATTTATTAGCACTTTCCATTTCCACACATCAATTTCTCTATCATTGTACATATCTCTATAAAAAGTTTGGAACATATTATTATTAAATTTTCTTATCTTTCATAGTCTAGATATACCCACATACCACACCTTTCTACCCATTTTCAACCATATTCCCTTTTATTAGACTATTTTATTCCTTTTACCACTTTTTAACGCTTTTCTAGTCAAATGGGTTTTGTAAATCCATTTCCACCATACCATCTTGTGGGGATAAGGATTTCTGGATCACTATCTCCAAAAATAGGTTTTATATTTCCTAAGATCTTTAGATTTTAATTTAGTGTTGAGATTAGAGAGAAATATGAAAAAATACCCATGATTGTTTATCCTTGTGGACGTATCCATGTATTATTGTGTTCATGTGTTTGTGCTTGTATCTTTTGGGTGTGAGTGTGTAAAAATTCTGTGTGTGTCCTTATGTATGTGATTCTGCATCATTATGGGAATGTGTGTTAACATCTTATGTGTGTGAGTGTGTATACTTGTGGGTGTGACTTTGTACATCTTGTCTCTGTGTATAAAACATATTTGTGAGTTTGTATCCTTTCATGTGTGTGTGTGTCTTAACATGTGTCATTTTTTTGTCATTGTGTGTGTGTTTCTACCATTGTGTGTCTGTTTTCATGTTAATTATCATGATAGAAGAACCTGGAATGATAATAGGACATTCTAGCAATGAAGGAAGTTGAAGTAGATATCCCACATATGAAGATATGCTACTCCAAATTCTAGTATTGGTGAGCCATTTTGATAATATTCTTGATAAAAATTTGGAGGTTGTGCATGAGTGGATTGATGACCTGCAGAATAAACCATGTCTGAGGATGATCCATAATATCCCATGGCAAGGTGCGACACCACTTCATCCTCACAGCATGGAGGAGGAGTTGGATAACATTTATTATGACCAAGAGGGTGTCCCACAAAGTATTTGGTGGTCCCATAACTAATGGGAGTCCAAAGGATAGAAAATAAAAATGAAATCCTTGGTGGTATTAAGATTTGGAAGGAGAAAATTTTCAGGACACCTACATGGAGAGGGATATATGGAAATAAATGCTTTTTATGACATGTATATTCCTACGAAAAATAGGTCATACATTCTTCCCTTGAATTTTATTATTGTGAAATAATTTTGTGGGATCAAGTGAAATGGAGAGGGGTAGATATGAAGAACATCCCATCAACGTATGGCATGACATGAAGCTTTTCATTCACAAAAGGTTAGTATCAAAAAAATACAATATAGATCACCACAAAAAACTTCAACGCCTCACCTAAGGGAGTAAGAGTGATGATGATTAATATAATGAGGTAAAAATTTCCATGATTCGTGAAAATGTTGAGCAGGATCTTTAGATAACCATGGTGTTGTTTTTATACGAACTCGATATGGAAATTTATGATCAATAAAAGTTATAACACCAAGTTGTGTTTGAAGATATGATCCACCAAGAGACAAAGATTAATAAGAAAATAAAAAGGTGTTGTAACATGAAGATACCCACTAACACATCCACTTCTTGGAGAAATTTGAGGAAGGAGATTATAGAATCATTAAATTTGAAGGTGGTGGCTAATCAAAAAGTAATATGAATGTCCCCCCACCTATGAATCCTATTTTATGATGCTAATCAAATGGAGAATCAGGATATTTGATGATTCCAATGTCACTGAAGGGGTCACATTTCTAGTGAATTCCTAGACAAGAACACCATGATCGTTACCATGTATAGATAATGGGACACTGATATAGGGATATTGGAGGTTGATATGTTCAATAAAAAAATTTACTGGAGAATTTGAAAACTAATGTTATCTTCTTATCACCAGGAAGTTTTTTAGTACTCAAATGATTTTTAATGTAAATAATAAAAGGGATAATATTTTCAATAACCAGTTCCAAATAAATGGGAAAGTGTGTAGTCTCATCATTAATGGCGTAAGTTTGGGAATAGTGTCAGTCAAAAAATTGGTTGATAAGTTGGAGCTCCTAGCTTTGAATAATCATCATCCATACTAACATCAATGATTGAATGATTTTGGAGAACTGAAGGTCACTAAACATGTGAAGGTATTTTTTTCATTGGGAAGTATAATGATATGGTTCAATGTTATTCGGTACCAATGATGTAATGAAACTTACTTCTAGGTAAATCGTGGATATATGATCGATGTGTGACACATGATGATATTCTAAACCATTATTCTTTTGGAAACTGAGGGAAACTATAATCCTCATCTTTATAACCCCAATTTTTTTAAGAATGCATTTTTAGATTGAAGAATATAATGGCTTATCAAGAAAAAAATATAGAAAAAAAGGAGAGAATGATGGTGTAGTTACGAAATAAAGAAAAAGAGATATTGAGTTTATAGAAAAATTAATAGATAAAAAAGAGTCCATTTAATAGAAAATTGTGATGATATAGAAGAGAGAGGTTAAATAATATTTGATTTCTCTTCAAAAAAATCAGTAATTATATTGAAATATTTTATATAGAAAACATATAAAATAACATCTCCTATTAAAAATTTAGGGAATCATTCTTAATGTTTTATGATGATGACATTCTTTAGGAGGCACCACCATGTTTTCTTCCTATTAGAGAGAGAAAAGAAATTAAAATATGAATTAGAAATTAATGTTTTTAAAGGATTATAAAGACTATATACCACATTTTATGTTTTCTTGTAAAATGAGATATTACTTAATAACTCCATTTTATCCATTGGGAACTCATTTTGGGTTTATCTTCCCTGCCACTATTGATCATGTTTCATTGAATTTGTAGGAAGGAAGAAATATGGTAGGAAAAGAATATGTTAAGAAATAGCATGGAAAATCCAAGAAGCTAGATAGTCATCAATATAAACAGAGTTCAAATCTCAAGATACATGGATATGTACTATATATGGTTCATGATATGTTTGATTACAATATCTCTTTTCAAGGTGAGTACAAGGATATTTTTTATTTTAATGTTTTTATCTTTATTCATATATGGATTTAGATAATGAAGACTCAAGGATGAATCCTTTTCAAGAGAGGGATGATGATTTAAAATTGGTAGGTGAAATTGGATTCATATAAAGAGTGGAGTTGTAGTTAAAAGTCCCAAAGATATAATAATGATAAAAGAGACTACAAGTGGAAATGAGCACCCATCTCACTACATTAAAATCCCAATCTCGTGGTGAATTCATGAAAGTTGAATGTGGATTATTATCAACCTCATTTAATCCCCAATGAGATTAATGAATTCCAAGATATGTGGTATCCTAATTTTCAAATGCCTTTCCATCATGGATATTCAACAATCGAATATTTGTATGCCAAATTCCAATTCGGTGTTTAAGGTACTCAAAGTCAAATCTGGTGGGATACGGATAAAAATGGATGTGCTAAGTTTCCCAAAAATATTGTTTAACATTTGCATTTGGAATTAAGGTGAATATGTTGGTTTATAAATTATGAATTCAAGGTATTGGTCCCTTATATATTGTATCATATATTGCCTATAAATAAAGTCACCATGAATTTTCCATTTCATTCAAGATTTTAATAGATAGATTATGATTAATTTATCTCAATTGTGTGAGGATTGTTTCAATTTTCTCCATTAATTTCATCCATTCAATATATTTAGATGTATATGATATTTTTTTATCCAAGATCACAAATCCCAAATTTCCATTCCCCAACCCAAGTGCACCATTCTGTGGATTGGAGATCACACCCCTACCTCAAGTGTGTTGTCTATGTAATTAGTCATACTCTTTATAGTGTCGATTGACTACTTGTATCTGTTTTACATAACCATCACCAACACATATCCCCAAACCACATCCTTCCTCCACCTCTAAATTCCCTGAAGATTAGTTCATCTAAAGAATCTTGTATCATTGGGTGTACAATCTGTACCACCGGGTTCAATATACAACTCATGCTACACTGAATCATGCTCCAAAAGGTCCACGCTAACATGTGTAATATGGAACATCCATATATAACATTGTAGGAGATACCTTGGAAATATTGTTAAAAATTAAGAACCTCAAATGTTTCATTAATTATATAATGTCCACTGGCCTTACAGAATCATTTAAATGTTTACATTGTGAATAGAATAACTGTTGGTCAACTGGTCCCAGATCCGAAACCATCCATCACATCAACTCCAATCCTCAAACTCAAGCACACGAAATTCTTTTTAAAAAACTAGAGGCATTAATATACATATATTAGAAATTATCTATAACCCTATGTCCATTAGTCTCGAGATTATCGTAATACAAACATCACAACCTCTAATGGTAATATTATCATGATTCAAACAGTCTCCTATATTTCCCATTATTCTTTCAAACACAAACTAAATAATATATGATTCATAAATTAGGGCCTCTAAGTCTCCCCCTAGCCATACTTATATATACTCCAAACAGGGCACCTAGTTTAATCACTTTGGCCCAAGGTGTCTAGCATGATAATATTATCCAATTTAAGTGTCCCTATAACATAGAATGTAAAACATCTTAAAAAGATCTATAAAGATTTATAAATTATTGTAGTTAAAAATATCAGCGACTTATAAGGGTCAAAATAGTCAACATAATCATAATTACTTCACCTTCCATGCATCGGGTAAACTAACCCAAATCCTCTCTAAGCATTCTCATAAGGTCTGAATCCCTAGAGGCTCTTGATTTTAAAAATAATAAGGATGTGGTGTTGGAATTTCCGAGGTATCCACAAAGGCCAATAGCCCCTAATGTTTCAAATTACTAGATAACCAACCAAATAGTCAAGGGTATCATTTTGTTAACAAAAAACACTAATTAATTGAAATGATCATGAATGGTACTTAGCATGCCTAAGAACTAGGTAAAACATTCTACCAACTTTCTATTCACAAAGGTGATATAATAATGAGATAAAAACTTGCTCAAATAATAAATTTATATTTAAAACTAAATATGTGAATTAAAAGTATCTAAGCTCTACCACCTATTATACGGTCCTGACCTTAAACCTTAATTAATATTGCATTAAATGAATAAATCACATTAAGGATCTTTTCAGGTTTAGAGTTTTAGAGAATTAGAACATAACTATTACATCTCAAAAGATTACAAAGTAGACACTTTTACTAAGTTTCCATAGAATAAAAGACTCTTAAAAAGAAACATGTCTAGTTCTATGTTTTATATAGCATGAATTTCCCATGATCCCATCCTTGACCCTATTCCACATTAAGTCCTGTGAAAAAAATTTCAAAAAAACTTGGGGTGAGCATAAAAAGCTCAGTAAGGGATACATAAAGAAGGAAAACTATTATTTTTTCAAACATCAAGTAATCCATGTATACTTTATCAAAGTAGTACCTTCACCTTCATGAAGTAGTAAAAACTCTTCACGGAATAAAATATCATTACATACCCTTTTGTAACCAAAGGATTACCATAAAACCCATATAAAGAACACATAACATTTAAAGTTAACATGGGACATAAACATACTTAAATGGAATAACCATATGGTCGACTTCATCACATATCACTTAATAGAATAGCCATACGGCCAACTTCCATACATACTTAATGGAATATCCATACGGCCGACTTCCGTACCAAATGCATTGGAGGTTATAATGTAACCACCCATCCTGGTATTCATGGCACCATCCGTCATATGGTTCATCACGTAACCACCTGTCAAATGTCCAAGTACCATTATAAAAGCATAAGACATAAAAAATGTAATGGAAAGAAAACATTTCCACACTTTGATCACAATATATCTCATAAATATATTGATATAAAAAATCCATTATAAAAACCATTTTCAATACCAAAATACATAAAAGTGTATATGGTATTTATTTTAATTTAAAAACATTACGGCTTGTTTAGGAAGCCAAATACCAAATAATACTCGCGGTTTCGGAAAAGGTCATTGTCACCACGTACGTTAAAAGAAACATTCCTTTTTGTCGTTTAGTAAAACGATTCGTAGAAAAATATTACTTTTTGTATAAAATTAAAAGTCAAATGGATTTATACACCTTATAAAAGAAATTTCGGTATAAAACGAAAAATGCCTCAATGAAAGGAGATTGAGACGAAGTCCCTTACCTCGGGTCCGACTTGACTTGATCGTTCTTTAATGTCATGAATAATAAACTTTAGTTAATTTATACTTGATTAAGAACCATTTTCAAGTTCATTATTCCTTTTATATCACTTATTTCCATGTTATAAACATTATGTAATCATTTAAGTTAATAATGTTTGTTTTGTTGATATTTGGTTCTTAAGTCGAAAGTGGACTTCTTACAATTACATGTTGTTCGTGTGGCCAAAGGTTCATTATATCCAGAATGATATTCATGATTTGGATATCATATATATCATATATATCCAGAATATACATGTATTTATAATATTACACAATCATTTAGCAGTTTGAAATGAAATGCACCGTTCATGGAGATGGTAAGCCATACGTACGCATGAACGCTACTTTCATTTCTATGTCATATTAATGGAATTAAAATTAAATGAGAGATATGTATATTTTAATTCCAGAATTATATGAATCATTTAGATTTAACATAAATCATATATATCCATTATATATATGTACTTATAATAGTAAATTACATTCGGGGATAACAAATGAAATGCACCGTTCATGGAGAAAGTAAGTCGTACGTACGCATGAACGCAACTTTCATTTCTATATCATACGTTAATGGAAATAAATAATAATGATATAGAGGTATATTATAATTACAGTATAACATCATATATAATAACTTTAAATCCATCCTTTATACGTCCCATATATGGCATTAACGAATCACATCACTTTGAGGGGGCGGTAGTCCGGACTTCCTAAAATGAAATTATCGTGTTTACCCACAATGAAAACCATAAAGGGAAACCAAAAATAAAAAATAAAGAATCATAAGGAAACATAAACATAATATATATCATATATAAATATAGTGGCATCTTAATTTCCACCATTAAAGGAGTTTAAAAGAAGATTGAACAATCATCGTTTCGTGAGGCAGAAATTCGCCAACCACAGAAACAGTATGTTCTTTAACCATTAGATGTATATGTGTGTAATTTTAGCTCGAAATATTATTATAGAAACATCCTAGTATATTTAAGATACTGTATTTGTTACAAATTAAATGAATAAAAAGAGTTTAGGGGGTTGGAGAAGCAAAATAAAACAAAAGAACACAAGTGACGACATCACCTTAAAATCGGGTAACTCTCTTAGATTTGAGCTCTAAGGCTACCTTGGGAAGACTTCTGCCCAATGTGAGGCTTCAAGGAGTAAGAGAGGGATGTGTAGAGACAAAATGGGCAGGTTTTGGCCGAGCCAAAGGCTTTGGAAGTGCGGGTAAAGAGGTAGAGCTGGGGGCCTTTTATAAATGGATAGGAGGGGCACTCTTGGAAAGTAAAGAAATGTTACTTTATTTTAAAGTGAGTTTCGGTTTTAAAAGGTCCCACATTGATATAATTCTAGGATAAGGTGATACGGGTTCTAAATCCACCCATACAATAGGTTTTGGACATGTGTAGGTCATAGTCTATACATTATCTTTTCATTTTATTTAAATCCTTTATTAATGAGGTAATCGCTGCATCATTATGATGTCATAAATAATTTTATTTATTTAATGTAGAAAAATTATAAAAAAAATATCATGATGTAGGAAATCGTTTTATCTTTCCAATTAATATTTATAGTCAAAAATATTACTTCTATAACCACATGTAAAAAATGTTTTAAAAAAATAACTCATGTTTGTGACATTTTTACTTTAACATTAAATAAAAAGGTATTATTGTCATTTTCCTTTCAAAGTGGCTCAATGGGGTCCCCAAGTTGACCCATGTATTGTCGTGGTCGTACATGACATATCCAATAAGGGTAGGACATGTTTCTAGGTCATTCCATATTATTAAAACATTATTTTTACCATAAACTACACTAATTACCTCTAATCGCGATTAAAAACTTAAAAGTTACTATTCACCAAAAAATTATTTTAATCCCATTGAACCACATTTTACTTCATAATGACAACCATGTATTTCAGTTTTTTGAAATTCAAAACACAGAGGTGGTAAAATTTCATTTAAACAAAAAAACAGTTTTTATAAGTACCACTTAGTGGTTTCAATATTCATCAAAAAATGATGTTTTTCAGAAAAATAACAAAACATCACCCTAATCTATATTTGATATTCCAAATTAAAAAATTAATTCCATTTTACAAAATTCAAAACATATAAGTTGCATTAATTAATTTAATAATTAATTCCCGCTATCAGAGCAAATACCGTGTTTTTATGAAACAATAAGTATCAAAAGATTGACACTAGTTTAAGTCCGATTTCCAAGTGAAATTAATTCCAACAACCACTATTGGATTTAATGGTAAAAATATATTCTAATTTAACATTATAACCAATTAAAAAGATAATGTAATCATATAAATAAATTAGTTTAAAAATAGGTTTTGAATTAAAATACAACATTTTACACTATTCATTAAAAAATGAACTTTATCGGAAAAATACCAAAAATTTACAAAAATTAAATTTTGATGTCCCGATTATAAAGAAGATTTTTATTTGGTCCAATAGAATGTATAAGTGTGAAAAACACTATATTTAATAATGGTTCACCATCAAAAGGCGATAAGTGAACCATTAGTGAAAACTAGGGTATATACGCCTAAAATTGAATTCTTTCCATTTTTTAAGCCTTTATCTTTTATTAGATAAAAGTAAAAACATTTAAAAAACATATATAATCATATTTTAGTTATTTCTATCCATCCCCACCAATACAATGGCTATATGTTTACTACCATTTAAACTAATATTATTTTATTACTAATGTGCAATGTAAGATTTCAAAGAAACTCTTTGTTGCATATCATGTACGCTATCAAACATAGGAACCCCTTTAAAGTAAAATTAATATTTAATTTGTAAATATTAATAAATAGGAAAATGTTTAATTCATTATTTACCTAGGATGTTACATCCTCCCCCCTTTTGGTAATTGCGTCCTTGCAATTTTATTCACTTATCAAAATATGTGGGGGTATTTATCCCTCATAGCATTTTCAGATTAGCACGTTTCCTCTTCAATCATATGGTTTTTCCACAAAACCATTACCTATTGAATTACCTTATTCCGCAACACCTGCTCTCTTTGGTCAAGAATCTGGACTAGTTGTTCTTCATAAGAGATATTATCTTCCAATTGGACTACCTCCGGGCTCAAAACATGAGATGGATCTGGAATATACTTTCTCAACATCGAAACATTAAAAACATTGTGTACCTGAGAAAAACTCGGAGGTAATGCCACTCTGTATGCAACTGATCCAACTCTCTCCAAAATTTCATATGGTCCAATTATCCTTGGACTCAGCTTTCCTTTCTTACCAAATCACATCACACTTTTTCATGGAGAAACCTTGAGAAAAACATGATCACCTACCTCGAAAGATAGATCCTTCCTTCTGTTATCCGCATAACTTTTCTGTATGCTCTAATATGTTCTCATGTCTTTCTGAATCAACTAAACTATTTCTTCCATCTCTTCTACCAATTCTGGTCCCATCAGCTTCCTTTCACCCACTTTATCCCAAAAGCTGGAGTTCGACACCACATCCCATATAATGCCTCAAATGGTGCCATCTGTATACTGGAATGAAAACTGTTATTATAATAAAACTCAACCAAAGAAAGATTTTTTCCCAACTTGCCTGATAATCCATAGAACAAACTCATAGAATATCCTCCACGGTCTGAATTGTTCGTTTTGACTGCCCATCTGATTGCGGATGAAAAGCTGTACTAAAATTTAATTCAGTACCCAATGACTTATGAAGGCCTTTCCAAAAGTTAGAAGTGAACCTCGAGATGTATTCGGTAATACCACAATAAAGTCCATGGATATGTTTTCCCATTTCCACTCTGGCACTGGTAAAGGCTGAATAATCCCTTTCGGTAACTGCCTCCCAACTTTAACCTGCTGACAAGTCAAACACTTCACAGTAAAATCAGCAATATACCTTTTCATTCCATCCCACCAGTAATACTCCCACAAATCTCTGTACATCTTAGTACTGTCAGGATGAACTGAAAACGGGGAACTATGAGCCTCACATAACAACTCATTCTTCAACTGTGAATCACCATGGACACATAATCTCTTCCCAAACCTCAAAACACAATCATTATCAATGTTGAATTCAAGAAACTTACCCTTCTAAACCAGCTATACCTTTTTCTGCAACTCACTGTCTTTCTTCTGTGCTTGATTAATTCTGTCTGATAGGGATGATCTCACTGATACTTTTTCAACACAAAGCATCAGCCACTTTATTTTCTTTTGTCGGATGGTAATTAATTGTACAATCATAATCCTTGATTAATTCCAGCCATCTCCTCTGTCTCATGTTTAATTCTTTCTGAGTGAATATATACTTTAAACTTTTGTGATCAGTATATATTTCACACTTTACTCCATACAAATGTAGCCTCAAAATTTTTAAAGCAAAAACAACAACAGCTAATTCCAAGTCATGTGTAGGGTAATTTACATCATGAGTTTTCAACTGACGTGAAGCATATGCAATTACCTGATCATTCTTTATAAGGACACAACCAAGTCCTTTCAATGAAGAATCACTATATATAACAAACTCACCATTCCTGGAAGGAAGTCCCAAAACTGGAGCATTCACCAATCTTATTTTCAACTCATGAAAACAATCATCACATTCTTTTTTCTAGATAAACATAACACCCTTCCAAGTTAGCTTAGTCATTGGACTAGATAACAGTGAAATTTTTTCAACAAACCTTCTGTAGTAACCTGCCAAACCAATAAAACTACGAATCTCGGTTACATTTTTGGGTACTGTCCATTCTTCAACAACATTTGTTTTTGCAGGATCAACAGTTATCCGATCTTTATAAACAATGTGACCAAGGAAAGACATTTGTTTCAACCAAAACTCACACTTGATGAATTTTCCATACAGTTTATTTTATTTTATGGTTTGCAAGATAACCCTTAATTGAATTTCATTCTCCTCTTTACTTTTAGAAAACACAAAAATATCATCAATAAAAACAACCAACATTTTTCACCTTAGTCAACTAAGTCATCACTCCAACAAACTGTTCAGTTTTGATTCTGACCATCTCAGGATACTGATTTGAAAGGTCATTTCCCTCTGTAAGCCTTCCCTAAAAAGTTGTTCTATTTCCTCTATGAAAAACCATTCTTAACACAGAATTATCTTTGGAGAAGTAACATGGTAATCTTTAAATGCTATATCATTTCAATCATACCATAAATTAATTTATAATTTAACAATTTTTAACTCCTAAAGTTGTCTAAACCGACCTCTGATACCTACTATAAGGCACTGGCCTTAAACCTTACTTAATATTTAATTAAATGAATAATTCAAATTTAGGATATTTTCAGGTTTAGAGTTTTATTGAATTAGAACATAACTATAACATCTCAAAAGATTACAAAGTAGACACTTCTACTAAGTTTTCATAGAATAAAAAACTCTTAAAAAGAAACATGTATAGTTCCATGTTTTTTATAGAATAACTTTCCCTTGATCCCATCCTTGACCCTATTCCACATTATGTCCTTTGAAAAACATTTAAAAAAACCTAGGGTGAGCATAAAAAGCTCAGTAAGGGATACAAAAAGAATGGAAACTGTTATTTTTTCAATCATCATATAAACCATGTATACTTTATCAAAGTAATAACTTCACCTTCATGAAGTAGTAAAAACTCTTCACTGAATAAAATATCATTACTTACCCTTTTGTAACCAAAACATTACCATAAAACCCATATAAATAACACATAACATATAAAGGTAACATGGGACATAAACATACTTAAGTGGAATAACCATATGGTTGACTTCCACACATATCACTTAATGGAATAGCCATACGGCCAACTTCCATACATACTTAATGGAATATCCATACGGCCGACTTCCATACCCAATTCATTTGAGGTTATAACGTAACCACCCGTCCTGGTATTCATGGCACCACCCGTCATATGGTTCATCACGTAACCACCCGTCAAATGTCCAAGTACCCTTATAAATTCATAAGACATAAAACAAATATAATGGAAAGAAAACATTTCCACACTTTGATCACAATATATCACATAAATATATTGACATAACAAATCCATTATAAAAACCATTTTCAATACAAAAATACATAAAATTTTATATGGTATTTATTTCACTTTAAAAACATTACGGCTTGTTTAGGAAGCCAAAGACCAAATAATAATCGCGACGGCGGAAAAGGTCGTTGTCACCGCGTATGTTAAAAGAAACATTCCTTTTTGTCGTTTAGTAAAACGCTTCATAGAAAAGGATTCACTTTTGTATAAAACTGAAATTCAAAGGGGTTTATACACTGTATAAAAGAAATTTGTATATAAAACGAAAAATTCCTCAATGAAAGGAGATTGAGACGAAGTCCTTTACCTCGGGTCCGACTTGGCACGATCGTTCTTTAATGTCCTGATTAATAAACTTGAGTTAATTTCTACTTGATTAAGAACCTTTTTCAAGTTAAATATTCCTTTTATATCACTTATTTCCATGTTATAAACATCATGTATTCATTTATGTTAATAATTTTTGTTTTGTCGATATTTGGTTCTCAAGTCGAATGTTGACCTCTTACAATTACATGTTGTTCGTGTGGTCAAAGGTTATTTATATCCAGAATGATATTCATGATATGGATATCATATATATCATATATATCTAGAATATACATGTATTTATAATATTACATAATCATTTAGAGGTAATAAATAAAATGCACTGTTCATGGAGACGGTAATCCGTACATACGCATGAACGCTACTTTCATTTCTATGTCATATTAATGGAATTAAAAATAAATTAGAGATATGTATATTTTAATTCCAGAATTATATTAATCATTTAGATCTAACATACATCATATATATCCCTTATATATATGTACTTATAATAGTAAATTACATTTGGGGATAAGAAATGAAATGCACCGTTCATGGAGACGGTAAGCCGTACGTACGCATGAACTCTACTTTCATTTCTATGTCATACATTAATGGAAAGAAATAATAATGATATAGAGGTATTTTACAATTCAAGTATAAAATCATATATAATAACTTTAAATCCATCGTTTATACGTCCCACATATGGCATTAACGAATCACATAACTTTGAGGGGGTGGTAGTCCGCACTTCCTAAAATGAAATTATCGTGTTTACCCACAATGGAAACCATAAAGTTAAACAAAAAATTAAAAATAAAGAAGCATAAAGAAACATAAACATAATATATATCATATATAAATAGAGTTACATCTTAATGGCCACCATTAAAATTGTTTAAAAGAAGATTGAACAATCATCGTTTCGTGAGGCGGAAATTCGCCAACCACAGAAACAGTATGTTCTTTAACCATTAGATATAGATGTGTGTAATTGTATCTTGAAATATTCTTATAACAACATCCTAGTTTATTTAATATACTGTAGTTGTTACAAAAGAAATTAATAAAAAGAGTTTAGGGGGTTGGAGAAGAAAAATAAAACAAAAAAACACAAGTGAAGACATCACCTTAAAATCGGGTAACTCTCTTAGATTTGAGCTCAAAGGCTTCCTTGGGAAGACTTATTCCCAATTATATGCATCAAAGAGTAATATAGGGATGTTTAGAGACAAAATGGGTAGGTTTTGGCCGAGAAAAAGGCTTTGGAAGTGTGGGTAAATAGTTAGAGGTGGGGGCCTATTATAAGAGGAGAGGAGGCACATTCTTGGAAAGTAAAGAAATGTTACTTTATTTTAAAATGGGTTTCGGATTTATAAGGTCCCACATTGATATAATTCAAGTATAAGGTGATAAGAGTTAAAATCCACCCATCCAATAGGTTTTTTACATGTGTGGGTCATAGTTTTTACATTATCGTTTCATTTTATTTAAATCCTTTATTAATGAGGTAATCGCTGCATCATTATGATGTCATAAATAATTTTATTTATTTAATGTCTAAAAATTATAAAAAAACTATAATGATGTAGGAAATCTTTTTATACTTCCAAGGAATATTTATTGTAAATAATATGACTTCTATAACCCCATGTAAAAATTGTTTTAGAAAAATAACTCATGTTTGTGACATTTTTACTTTAACATTAAATAAAAAGGTATTAATGTCATTTTCCTTCCAAAGTGGCTCCATGGGGTACCCAAGTTGACCCATGGATTTTCTTGCTCGGACATGACATATCCAATAAGGTTATGACATGTTTCTAGTTCATTCCATATTATTAAAACATTATTTTTACCTTAAACTACACTAATTACCTCTAATCGCGATTAAAAACATAAATGTTACTATTCACCAAAAAATTATTTTAATCCCGTTGAACCACATTTTACTTCTTAATGAAAACCATGTATGACACATTTTTTAAATTCAAAACATAGAGGAGGTAAAATTTCATTTAAACGAAAAATCAGTTTTTATAAGTACCACTTATTGGTTTCACTATTCATCAAAAATTGATGTTTTTCAGAAAAATACCAAAACATCACCCTAAGATATATTTGATATTCCAAATTAAAAAATGAATCCCATTTTAAAAAATTCAAAACATATAAGTTGCATTAATTAATTTAATAATTAATTCCACTGGTCGAGCAAAGAGCGTGTTTTTATGAAACAATAAGTATCAAAAGATTGACACTAGTTTAAGTCTGATTTCAAAGTGAAATTAATTCCAACGACCACTATTGGATTTAATGGTAAAAATATATTCTAATTTCACTTTAAAAACAATTAAATATATAATCTAGTAATATAAATAAATTAGATTAAAAATAGGTTTTGAATTAAAATACAACATTTTACACTATTCATTAAAAAACTGAACTTTATCAGAAAAAAACCAAAAATTTACACAAATGAAATTTTTATGTCCCGATTCTAAAGAATAGTTTTATTTGGTCCAGTTGAATGTATAAGAGTGAAAAAAACTATATTTAATGATGGTTCTCCATCAAAAGGCGATAAGTGAACCTTTAGTGAAAACTAGGGCATATAGGCCTAAATTTGAATTCCTTCTGTATTTTAAGCATTTATCTTTTATTAGATAAAAGTAAAAACATTTAAAAAACATATATAATCATATTTTAGTTATTTATATCTATTCTTTCCAATACAATGACTATCTGTTAACTACCATTTAAAATAATATTATTTTATTACTAGTGTGCAATGTAAGATTTCAAAGAAACTCTTTGTTACGTATCAGGTACGCTATCGAACATAGCAAACCTTTAAAGTAAAATTAATATTTAATTCATAAATATTAATAAATATGAAAATGCTTTATTCATTATTTACCTGGGATGCTACACCTATCATTTAGATCAAATTCAATATAAATGGCCACTACAACATATGTACAACATCCATGTTTCCCTTCAATGTAACTATTCCAGAAACAATTAGACCTAACCCCAGAAAGAGGGTTAAAAATTATTAAATCCTTTATAGAAGATAAATTTTATTCATTTCACATATTCCCAATTATGTCAAATATTAATAGGATCATGGATATAGAAATTATCAAGTACCAGAAATAAAAGTGTGTTTCCCTGGTCACCTACATTGCTAACACCTCATATCACACAAGGGAAATTATCACATAATTCCATTTTAAACCATCAATTATTAATGCATATATTCTCACAAATATCTTAGATAATGAAAATGTTAGTTCCATGAAATGTATGTATACACTCATTATGTTATAATTGAAACTTTAATTAACTAACACCTCATATTTGTAGGGTTTTAAAAACAACAGAAATTATTTATCATTTATGGGAGATCAGTTAACATGGATTTAACCATAAACCTATATGTAATACCATACACGTGGTTGTGAAAACATTAAATACCCATCCATATTATCTTAAATATACCCATATGTGGTAAAGAACTAGGAATTATAACAAAATAAACAAGATCTATGAGGGTCTCTTTGTATAAACATAGGTCTGTTTATATGGGAATCTATTCCCAATTTATGGATCCAAAACTATAAATATTTTAATTGGAATCCAATATTAGTTTATAATATTAATATTCAATTCATCATAATATTAACATAACCTCAACAGAGAAATATCAAAAGAATAAGAAGCATAAACTCACCTACAAGGGTATAGTTAAGAATTAGATGATTCAGTTATATTGGTCCTTATTCCAAAGTTATAAAGATATTAACCTTTATATGTTATAATTGACACACTAATTAACTAACATCTTTATGTAATAACATGAATGTATTAAAAATGAGAAAATTCCAATCCATTTTCAAAATTCAATTTCCAAATAATTTAATTTTATTAATTAATCTTCGGTTAATTAAATACAATTAAACATTTACATGAAGTGGGAAAACATCCTTTAGTTTGATGTTGACAACTTAATTAACCAACCTTATATCATAACCATATCAGGGTATGTGTCACATCATCAGAATATATATATAGTCGTAGAGTATATCCCAGAATAATTTTATACATATAAGAATGATAAATATTAAAATAATAATGGAATAATAATATACAAGGTATATAATCACATAAGTAATATCCAACAAGGATCATGAATTAAAGAAATAAAATCTAAATGGAATTGCATATATATGGAATTTTAATCTCTGCATGCCTAAAAAATTGCATGAACACATCTCTGTAGTTCTATTTATGGATAAGAGGTAAATCCAATTAATCAATTCTTAACCAAGTAACATTAATAAATCGAGGAGAAATAACAACAACAATAACAACAACAACAACAACAACATAAACAATAATCTAATCCCTAGAAATATGATATTTCTATCATGTGTGGGTTGGTCAAACACATACATGAGCTATATACTATGTGTCACAGTGTTCCTAGTCTCCCATCTTGAATTCCAATATAGTATGAAAAGGATTAAAGAAGCTCTAATATCATTTGTAACACCCTTGGACTAGTCCAACAATACATAACCTGGCCCAATGGGTCATGTAGCCTCAAGATTTCCTCCCCATATACCATAGGGTACCAAATAACAATGATGGTATAAAGCCGGTGCAGTGGGGAGACTATACCTTGTTGATCAGTAATGAATACAACATATGTATAACTATATGAAAGGAATCCTAATTTAAATTATAAATCAGTGGAATAAATTATCCCCAATAGTAATAAATGGCCAAAATATACTTCCAATATCATATAAAAATGTTGATAGTAAGATTCTATAATAGTATATAGTAGTCATGGAATAAAATAAAATCAATAAAAAAGGAAAAAATGACTAAAATATAAATTCCAATTATATCACAATGACTAGCTCAGTACTCTAATATGGTAATATATCCATGTACATTGGGAAATTCATCCATTATAGAGTGCCTGGAATGATCCATACCTAGATGTATGAGATCAATCTGCGTACCCAATGGAAGACCAAACACATTGCGAATAATACTCAATAAGACATCATCACTGGATTCTAATATATACTCAGTTACTGATTATAAAATAATGAAATGTAAAAGTATAGTTAAAATTTGTTTAATATAGAGAATATAACACATGTTGGATCATGTTATCATGGAATACTCTATAGACCATACCAACATCAGCCTATGCTAGAATATCTCTTTAAAATCTATTATATATATATATACCGATATATATTTATAGGAATATATCCACTGGTGAGGACCTAAGGCATAAACCCTATAGTCCACTTAAGGGTAACATAAAAGTCCCATTAATTAAATAAGCAAAGTAATTACCATTAATATCAAATTAATGATAAGGTTTGACATACCCAATAGTCTCAATTGATTGACAGGGGAATATATGCCCAACTATCTAAGATGAATGAAAACAGAAATCATGACCAACTGCTTTAAATGAATGATAAGGGTCATCACGACCAATATGAAAATAAATTATTTGATGTTCCATTTCTAACATCTCACTTATGGGGAGTGTGAAGAGTCTTGTATAAAATTTCTCATAACTGTGTCACAATAACTAAAATAGGCAAATAAAAATAAAAACAATGATTTGTTTTATATAATGTGTTATCAAAATCTAATAGGTGGGTTTCCAAAACTGTATCATTTAATATGAGAACGTGGGTCATGGGGAAAATACATTCCAAATAATATGATTTATTATTATAGTTTAATTTTTTAATTTATTTATATGTAATTAAGAGGGTCATGAATAAATTAATTCCTTAATACTCAATTGATTCATTATGTTATTCCATTATAACATTACTGATTAATATAGAATGGTCATGGACCAATAAGGGTTCAATAATCATTGATAATGTGTCTAAATAATAAAATCACACCATTCGAATTCCCTTTCCATTTACTAGTTGGATGGATTCAAGAATTAAATTTAACAGTATGATTATGGAAAGGGTAATTAATTTCAGTTTAACAAATTCATCTAACATATATTAACCAATTAATTTATTAGGGATGACTCATGAATAATATAAATAAATATCCAAACATATGTGAGTCACTCACACAAAGTATAACTAATTTAATAAAATTTAATAGATTCATATAAGAACCATAAATAAAACACCCATCAATATGTTGTTTAAGATCATATTAAAGACTTATTAATACTGATCATATAAAAAACACACACCAAGGGGTGGTTAAAAATGATGTAGACAACCATAACTGATATAAATGGGTCTCAAGGACAACAAATTCAATGTTCATATACTTCTTTTAAAACAATATAACATTCTAGTAATGACATGTGGACTTTCATGTATATAGAACATTAAAACATAATATAAACAATAAATACATTAAGGTAAAATACATTGAAAGCATACATTATTATTAAGGAAATTCACTCATCTTTTATGACCCTTTGATTCTAACTAATCAGATTGAAATTAAATAATTGGAAAAACACCCAGAAAATAGAGAATATAATATTTCATGGAAATAGAATTCCAATCATTGAAAGAAATGAACAAAAAAAGAAATTATAAACATATAATAACCCAAATATATCCAATGAGATGAATTAAAGTCACATAATAGATCACATAAAGTATATATCCCAGATACTTAGAGTTGGGATAGAGGATCTCCCCAGCAATTATTGTGTGTGGGAATAGAGTAGAATAAGAATAAAATAATGTTTATGGAATCAGGAGAATGTTTATGTTAGACCCTGATCATGTATAGAGACATGTAGAACATTTTTAGAGGTACACTTTTAACATTTATTGTGTAGTTTTAAATTGGGTTTCACTATGGGGAGTGTTTGGGGGATGTTTAGAAAATAAATGGGAGGATATGGGGTAGAAAGTGCACCCATGTAAGAGAAATTGTGCGTGGTAATTTATTATGTTTGAAAATTAATTCTAAAATTTCTAGAACCTCAGTAACATACCCCAAATCAAACCAAATTCGTCCATAGGTCCCCATTCATGTTTTTAGTTCTATTAATGTAGTTTAGTCCCTAACAACCTCCATTCATTGTGAATCAATTCCTGGATCGAATATCACATCTCTCCAGGTATGTTATTTCTTCCCATCTTCTTCCATCATTCTTACGTCATCCATTCCATACTATTTTAATGATGAAACCCAGTTCATTACATTGATATATTTATATTTAGTGAGATAATTATATATTATTTTAGATAATTATTTAATCTTGAATGATCATGATTCTATTCAATCTTGATTTTTAGGGTTTTGAGATTCATATATAAATTTTTATCGTTGATCCACTAAACGTTTGGGGATTTCTATTGTGTGATTATTCTTGAAAACAGTTGAGGTATGTGGTCTAATAGTATTTTCCCATATTATTGGTTTTTATTAAGTGTATTAAATTTTATAATTTATTACATTCATTAGAAAATTTAATTCCCAAATTTGTTTAATTAATATAACATATTGATTATTTGGTTAATTGATAAAATAGATGAATAATTAAGGATTTAATCATGATACTGGGGGATGCTATTTTTTATAATTAAATTTGGAATTAATTAGGAGTTTTAGGGGATGTCCAATAAGATAATTAATTTATTAATTAATTTTGAGATTTGTGAATTCTAATTTAGATAATGGATGATTTATTTAAATGGATTATTGTTGAAATTGATGATTTATTCGGGAGTTAAACATGGGATTAAGGTGTTTTCAATATACATATTTAATTAAGAAATTAATTATGGGAATTAGTGGCTAGTCATTATATAATTATTGGTATAATTAATTATGATATTTAAGGATTTTAGATTAAGATAATGACCCATTGATTAATTGGATAAATTGATAAAATTTCGGACTGATTGGCATGTTGATTATGAGATTAAGTGCCTACTAATTTTGATAAATAATTTTCAAATTAATTATCAGATACAGGGTCTCTAAAATTAGATATTTATTTCTTGAATTAAATGTGAGATTTTGGAGTTGTGATTTCGATAATGGAAAATTGATTTTATTGGATTATTGTAGAAATTAATGATTAATTGGGAACTTAATCATGGGATAATAGTGTTTTAAATTTACATAATTTAATGGGGAATTAGTTATGGGAATTTGGTGATACTCAATTATATAATTAATTGGAGGATTAATTATTATGTTTAAGTATTTTTGATTTATATAACAACCAATTGACTGAATTGGATTATTGTTGAAATATATTACTAATTGGTGAATTGATTATTAGCTAACATGGTCCCAATTTAGATAGGTAATTAGGGAATTAATTATGAGTTTTAGAGGCTTCCAATTATGATAATTAATGGGAAGACTATTTATGAGATTAAGGGATATGAGATTTACATATTTAATTAGGGGATTAATTATGAGATATTGATATAATTACTTTATGATAATCCATTGAGTAATTCATTATGTGATGTCTATATATATGAGTTATTATAATTAATGGTAGTTTGATTGTGAGATATCTAGTATATGCGTTGAGATGATTAATGACATATTAAATAAGAAATGAGTAGATGTATGCGACAAGAAAATTAATTGTTGAATTAATTATGTCATGTCGTAGTATAAGAAATGAGATTATAAATTATATAATTAATTATAAAATTATCATATTTTTATTTGAATATTTAATTTCTAAATGAATTATGGATAATTAGATGTGGATTTTGACTTATTAATTGATGAATTAATTAATGAAATTTAGAATCTTAATTTATCAAAGAATTAATTAAGGGTATTCCTATGATAAACAAATTGTTGAATTTGTAATGATATTGAAATGATAAATTAATCATATATTTAATTAATGATATTATTGGGATTAACTAAATTTGAATTAATTATAACATTTAATTTTATTATTTTAATGTTTAAATTTAAAAATGGGATTGATTGTAGTGATAAATTTATTTTTTAATTAATTAATAAGACTAAAGTGAACAATTAATTGGGGAATTAATTGAAGGGATTGATGTTACTAATTAATTTTTTAATTAATTGTTGTATTTGATGTGATTAGTTGATGGGAGAATTAGCTATAGTTATTTTTTTAATAAGTTAATTATCTAATTAATTATTGTATTTGATGTGATTAGTTGATGGGAGAATAAGCTATAGTTATTTTTTTAATACTTTAATTATTGAATTAACTTGAGTTATTGATGTTATTAATTAATTATTGAATTAACTAGATTTATTGAAGTGGTTACTTAATTTTTTAAATAACTAGTTTAATTGTTGTGTTTAGTTAATTGTTTAATTAAATAATAATATTGAAGTGATTAATTAATTTTTTAGTAAATTTATTTATTTAATGAGATTAATTAATTTTATAATTAATTAATATTATTGGTTGAATTAGTAGTTTGTTTAATTAGATAGAGTTATTGATGTAAAAAGTTAATTTATGAATTAACCATTGTTATTAGTGTGTGTAGTTAATTATTGAATTAATTATATTAGATTATTTGATCATTTAATTTTTAATTAACTATGGAAATTGAAAAGATTAATTAATTATTGAATTTATTAATTTTATTTATGTGATTGGTTAATTATTGATTTTACTAATCTAATTATTGTGTTTAACATATTATTAAATTAGTAATGTAAGTGGTGTAGATAAATAATTTTGGAATTATTTTTGTGTTATTTAATGGTATAATGGTAATTCAATTGTGTGATTTAATGAATTATAACATGGGAATTCATTTCTATGATAAAAATAATGGTAACATGGTCATTCCAGAGAATGATTTGATGAATGGAAATAAGGTCATTCATTTGTGTGAAATAAATGATGGTAACATGATCATTAAATTATGTGATTTAATGAATGGTAACATGGTCATTAATTTGTTAAATAAGAATGGAAACATAGACATTCAGACATGTATAATCCCTCTAGGGTAGTTCAAAATCTAGTATGGCACAAAGAAGGTATTGAGGTTCAAGTGTCCATGGTAACATTGAGTTTTATGTTATTAAATATTGAATATTTAATAATATGATAAATTAATTATTTATGAAATATATGTATTCGTAGTACAATAAAAAGCCCTATTTTTTACTAAATTTATTTATAGAATATTGTGGGGGCCTAATGTGTTCTAATCACACCCGACTTGGGCTGCCTAATCAGTAATCGAATAGAATTTACATTTTCTAGACAAGTTAAGGGAAAATTAATTGTGATAGATGGATTAGTTGGGTTGGATCATGGATGAGGGAGAAAAACGTAGTTTGGACCCACTTAGGAGATTTTGGTTTCTTTTCATTTTCGTTCACATTTGACACATGAAGCATGCATCATAATGACATATTTATTATTCAGTTTAAAAATTTTACTTCATTATTTGGTTATAAAGAGAATTCTGTATTTTTTATGATTATATGTTTCTATTATTGTTTATTTATTTCTTCTTTTTTATATCTCTGATAAATGAAAAAAGGTGTTATAATCTTCCCATGAATGACTTACCAGACCCTCACTACTATTTGGTAGCCTCTGGCATATGGGGACATGTGCTTGATGTAACATTACGAACCAGCTTGGGGAACCCATTTGTGGCACCCTGGCTGAGACATTAAAAAGTGGAATCAAAGGAGTTTTCTTTTATAATTATTTTGTCTTACTATTTAGGGATAATAGACATGAGCCTAGAAAGAGTATGGGATTGTTTATGAGCTAAGGAATGGGATTAGTTACCCCTTGTATGAGGTAGAACCCATGTTCCCTTGGTGGGATTGTTATTATTGCTGATTGCTATTACAATTGAATATTATTTCACCTTTGGTGACACATTTGTTTTTTTATACTATTTTGGTTTTGAGATGTGTTGATATTGAATCTTATAACTAAAATGCTTGTGTTTTGAGTATTCATGCATCATTCTTGGCACACATGACTATTTTGTGAACATGGATCATTTTTGGCATGTAGGGGAAAATGGGTTATGGGTATATTGTTAAAAATGAATTGTTTTTCCTTACTTGTGATATTGAACTAAAAATTGTTCCAAAAATGAAATTTATAATGTTTTTAAAATAATTAAATTTGAGAATAAATGTGCATATAAATGAGAAACATGAATAATGATAATATGATTACCCTTTTATCTATGTCATATGTGTATGATGGTCTATGGTAGTGGTAGTGCTTCTGTTTTTACCATGTGGTGGGAAAAAGGGGGAATGACATGAAATGGTTTTCTGTAAATCCATATTGATAAATGAGATAACTTTTTAAAATGAGAATACACTATGATTATTATTTTTCCCTTGATTTGGGTAGTTTTGGTAGTTAGAATTCTATAGTTTAAGAACTCAGGTGTGCATTTTGCTAGATAACTTTTGGTTTTTGATTAGTATTGTGAGATGTTTGTGGGAATGGAATCCCATTACATTATATAGGTTAGGGTGTTTATGAAATGGCAGGTAAAATTTGTGATGGAGTATTGGAGGTGGTATTCATTGATGAATTCATTGTGTAATTTTAATTTTTAACGATCATTTCCACTACCTTGAAGTCATCTCAGGTACACTAAGAAAGCTCTAGCTTAACACCTAGCTGTTGAATTTTGTTTTATTGAATTTGGGGACCCTTTGTTATTGTGATTATTATCTGGTATATGTGTGGTGTTGAATGGAGTGAGATACATCATCTGCAATTTATGAACGATGTACTTATGAGGGACCTGATGTCCATGAATATTATGGGCCATGCGACGTAGTGGTTTATTTACTAGAAAATGAAATTTTAACAGTGCTTAAAATCTAGGGAGAAATGTTTCAAAAGTATGTGTGTGGAGTGAGACCATGGTTTTGATTTTGTTTCATTGTAATTCCAATGAGGAACCAATAAGGTACGTGTTTAAATTTCTCACAGAAATGCTGGGAGAGACTTAGAGGTGGTGGATGTAAATTATTTCTAGGCAGTCTTTGAAGTCATGACAGAGTGAAATTGGATGGTGTTTCGTGGTTTTTTAGAATATTTTGTTGGGAAACATGTTTTTTATGTTGATGATGATGATCTTGATACCAATACATTATTAAGAAGGATCTTATGCATGTGTTGGATCACAACAAGATGGTGTTGCGGGAGAAATTTGTTATTTTGGTAAATTTATGGTAGAAGAATGGATGTGCATTTAAATATTCTAGGGAGTGGGAAATGGATGTGAGGGATAAATGGTCCTATATTTTTTAATCAGAATCATAGTGATGTTTGGGAGTGCATCTCGAGGAAAATCTTTTATAAGGTGGGGAGATGTTAAGAACCCAAACAATTATGGATACATATAGAACATGTATTAAGGTACTATTTGAACTTATTTTCATTACTTTTCAATTGGTTATTATTTTGGGGTGTGTTGGTGAGAATTTTGAAAAATAAATATGAGGAGATATGGAGGACTTTGCTCCCCTATTCATGAAACTATACGTGGGACTTAATTAAGTTTGAAAAATATTTCAAAAATTTCCCTAAACCAATAATTAACCCCAAATCAACCCTAATTCATCCCTATGTCCCCATTGTCATTTTTTATAGTTCTATTGGCAGAGTTTAGGCCCTCCCAACCTCTATTTTTTGAGAATCGATGATTCTATTAAATATCACTTCTCTACTGCTAAGTGATTTCTTCTCCTATTTTTCCATTGTTCTTCCTCCCTCCTTTAGACAGTCTTTAAATGATGTAATGTACTATATTTTATTGGTATATATATATTTGGTTAGATCTGTATCAATGATTTTATATCTAGATATAATCATGTAATATATTTATTTTCATCAATATTTAATTTTATGCTCTTGAGATTCGGATCAAAATCTACGTCGTTGTGCCACTCAACTATTGGGGATTTCTGTTGTGTGGTTATTCTTCAAAAAACTGAGGTAGGTGGTATAATATTATTTTCTTGTATCCCATGTAGGCTGTGAATACAACTCATTAAGCCACCAAAAAAAGTGTCTAAAACAAGTTCTATCAAAAATATGGTATGTGATTGTAATATTTATATGAATAATGCATAAATAAAATTTTATCACATTATTAAATATTCTATATTTAAGCACATATAATATCATGTTCTTGTATTAAATAACATATATGAATTTTTCAATAGTGAATCATCGATATCAAGTTACTGTTTAAAAATAATGTATATGCGATAACCTAAAAGGATTTCTAGATATTATTATTCACAAATATTTCCCTATAAGAATTCATAGATATCATAACATTACAATTCACACATCAATTATAGGGGGAATGTATAAGATAGTTTATGCCACCCACTATAATTATTTTCATCAATTTTATAGTAGACCTATGTGTGTAGAGACTTCTTGAGTAATATATTTTTTAGGACTCCTAGAGGATTTCAATAATATCTTATGTCAATATTTTTAGATTATAAAACTTTTTAGAGGTTGTGAATGAACATTTAATTATAAATTATAAACAAGTTGAGGGAAGTTAATTTGGGAAGCATACTTTATTTACTATAGTTGGGTGTGGTTTTTAAAATTGATGGATGTGGGGGTTTTATTATTCATTCGAGGATGAAGATATGAAGTTGAGTTGGTGTAGTGGTATGTCATTTCTATTATGGGGGATAGCCTCAATCCAATGGTACTAGTATGCAAACTAGGGACATATTTTTCCTGACTGTGATAGATATCCAATTAAGTGGATCTCTTATGTATTTATAGGGAATCTATTCAGCTATTTTAGTTTTTCACTATGTCTAGCTAGTGAGCATATATTTTTTAGATCTAGGGTTTAGGGGTAGGTCCATGAGTGTAAGAGTTTTTAGGATGTTTGGTTCCTCCATCCATTTGGTTCATAGATGAATTTTATGTACCAAGAATTAAGAAAAGTAACATAGATAAATTGATGTTCCTTATGGGATTAAAGGGATTAGATACAATGTTAAATGTTTACCAAAGATTCATACAATTGAGAAGACTCCTTCTATGAAGGTTTAGGATATATATATTATCCAATGTCTTATTCTTATATAAATCCATAATGGACTTTGTTTTATTTTGTATAAGTGTATTAAACTCATTTATATATTTTTCATCTAATCAATGCTTCATGTATTTATATTGATCTTATGTTGGTGGTGTTGTATGTGGATATTCTCTTAGAGATATGATCAATAGGTATTTTGAGATGTCAAAAGTGTGTTATAGTGATCAGTGAATATATATTTCTCTAGGATATCATCATGTCAAAGACACACATTTTTGAATTTGATGATTGGGACAAATTATGTGAATTTTTATTGAGTACACATGAACTGTTATAACTATATGATATATTTATCATCTATAGAGGGTGAATATTATACCAATATCATTGACTAGAATTTGTAAGAAGATAACATACTGTTTTATGTCAAAAGTATCAGTAATATTGGGAATGATTGTTGTTTTTCTTAGATGTGGAGGCACATGAAATGATATTTCCTATAATCATTTATTAGATATAGGGTATGCTTCCTGATGATTTTTCAAGATTTCCCCCTATGTCCTATATAATGTTTCTTTTCTTTTTCATTCCGGGAATAATGATTATATCAATTCTAATAAATATATTGTCTCATATAGACCATTTGTATGTATATTTTTAGCTTATTGTTTTTTATATGGATAGGTTAATTCATCTAATAATGTCCCTCAGGGTTTGCCTCTATTTTTATTCAAAAATGAAGATAAATAATTATAGTATTGTGTGTATTATTAATGTTTTAATGAGGTGATAGTTAAGAACTGGTATCCCATATCACATGTAGATGACATATTTGATCAGTTGAGTGGATTCCTATGTATCTCTAAGATTGATAAGATAAATATATATCATAAGATGAGGGCGGGGTTTTGATATTTTATTCACTTATTTTATGGGTAGGTAAAACCTATATATGTATCTTCTAAATTCATTCAAATTAAATAATTTACAAATAATGGTCTTATCCCTGATGATTAGAGTCTTTTATCCATATCTATATTTCATTATATATTTCTTCATTTATGCTTATAATTTCCCCAACCCTAGTATCCTAGGGCTTTTGTGTGAATTATAACATTGGAATAAGATAAACGGAGTTGAATCTTGAGGGACCAAATATTTTAGTAGTCCTGGAAAATAGGATACAATACTGAGTCCAATATTACATTTTAAAGCACAAAATGAAACATATTTTTTTGATAATATCATTATTACTATTACCATGTAATTTTATATCATTTATATTACACTTTCTAAATTCCTAGTAAATGGAAAAAAATAAATGTAAACTCAAATACACATTAAGTGTTAATTATGATTGAAGATATGGTGAATAAATAAGAATAATCAAATATGAAAAGGTAAATAACTAAACTCACATTACATTTAACTAAACTGAATATCATGATAAGATAATACAAAAAAATAGAAAGGTAAATAACTAAAAACACATATAATTTTATTAGTTACATCACTATAATAACATGATAAGGCATAATCAATTTGTTAAGGTTATTAATTGAACACACATATCATTAAAATAAATTACATGATAATGAAATTCATCTAGTGATAATACCATTGTGAAAATAGAATAGATTCTAAAAATGGATAAATTATCAATTAATTATATTCTTAATTATTGGATGTCATGATCTAAGGAATGATGACACCATTATCGTCAAGATATTTCCTCAACATATTTTATAATATATGGTTAGAAACCCATTTAACATAGGCTTGACAACTAATTTGTCCCATGATAATTGTGTTTGTATCGAGAGAATATCAATAATTGAGACCCAACCATGAATTCATGGACACATTACCCATCATATACAGAAAAATTGATTTAATTCATGAACAATGTGTCGTATCATGCAATATCCGTATTCAGTAATGAATATGAATTTATAAATATTTCCAAAGATAAAAAAATTACTTTAAATGAATAATACCATATGTAGAAATGATTTATGTTTTATTAAATAAACATATCTATGATAAATAATATTGACATTAATGGGAAAGGTAATTTCCATTGGAAAGTGAATAATTCAAGGTAAAGTTAATGACTACAAAAATGAATCTAGAATGTAAATTTTAGTAAATTCCTAGGTAAAATCGATCATAAACCATCCATTGGAAGAACAATGGTGGTATCAATACAATATATCCCCATTGTATTGTTAATACTATTTCATAGTCCTTGATGAATATAAATACCATAAAATAATATTTGAAAACATTATTGAAGAAAATTTCCTTTTCATTTGGGAAGTAACTTTTTAAAACTAAAATTTCTAAAAAAATTGAAAATAATTTTATTTGAAAATAATAATTGAAACATAAAAATGAGGATTAAAAAATAATTAATTATGATATCTTAGAATTTCTTTCAATACACAAACATTAAAACGAATATTCCCATCACATTTCTGTAAAATACAAATAAGAGACTTTTTTTTGAAAATGAAATCAATATTCCTTTCAAATAATTTTGTAAAAAGTAATAATAGGGAAAAATTGATTTAATTAATTATTTGGAAAATAAATTTAAAAAGTTTTACGAAATTTATAGAAAACATGGTTTTAGAAGGAATTTTTTTCTGGAGAGAGAGAAAAATAAAGTTGGATTATATTTTAAAAAATATCAATAATTTTAGGTAATAAAGAGTGGAAGTTTTTCTATAATAATTTAATATTTTCATAAATAACCAATGGAGATTAAAATTTATTGGTCTATTAAATAATTATTCAATACTTTCTTTCAATTTAAATTCATGTATAAACAATTTCAATTAAATATTAGATTGTGGAATAATCCTTTGAAAATATCATAAAGATGATGTGAGAATTAAACAATTAATAGATTATGTGTATCAAATTTAAATCCACATAAAACAATTGGATATAGAAAATAAAGTACTCAAAATTTAATAAAAACATAATAATATAATATCAAATAAAATGGAGAATAAATATAACCTAATGACAAAAAATTTGAATTGTAAAATTCTTTATCACTTGGTGACTATTATATCCATTAACCTTGGATTAAATGATTACAATAGAAAATTAAAATAAAATTTATTATTGATGAATAAATATTTTTAATTTAAATGGTGAATTATATATGCCATATAAAATATATTTGGTAAATAACATTACAATATTCCACAGTGAATGAAAATTGAGATGAAGTCCCTTACAAAGATCATATATTTAATGTGGGGATTAATCAATGAATTAATTACGTATATAAAATCTAAATCTAAATAAATATAGTGTATATAGAACATAAAATAATAAAATATAATTAGAAACATTTGAATTTCATGAAATAATCAATTATGTATATGTTTAACCAAATTAATTGAAATTGAGATAAAAAATCCCTTACCTTACACTTCATTTTGGTTAAACCTGGTTTTTCTACTTATATAATGGATTTAGGAATTTATTAATGTATACCAAATAAATATCCATATTTATAATAACATTTATATTGATTTTAAAACATCTTATCCCACATTTTTTAATAATATTTTATTGTTTTCATTACTCTGGGTATTAATTGCATTGTTTTCCTCTTTCTAGTTTTTCATTAATCCTTTGTTTCTTGTAAATATTATATAGTTTCATCATCTAAAAATAATAATAATTATATAATTATCATTTTTATACATCAATTATAATTTTAATACCAATCATGATACATGGCTCTGAAAAATTAAATATGTTGTGATCACAGAGAATGTAGGTCGTGCGTACGTATGGGTAACATTTCAATTTTTCAATGTTCATTATAGAGAAGATACTCATAATATGTTTTCATTAAAAATTAATATAATATCATTATATTTACTAAAATAAAATTATATATATCATCCATGTTGTTTTTTGAGGAAAATAGAGTCACATCGCTTCATGAAGTTGATTTTGCACACATATGTGAATGGTGTTATCATCTTTAACTAAGTAAAAATGTAAGAAATAAAAAGATATATTATAGTTTAATAGGGATAAATATTTTATTAATATCATAATAATTTAATTTATATAACAATTATTAATTAAACCTATACTTCTAACCTTTTCTGTATAGTGTAAGTGAAAAAAAATTAATGACATCACATCGAGAGGTGGTTGATCATTGTACCTACAAACTACATTATCATATCCCCTACCAAATGAAATGTAAAATGTTATATATGATATAATGAATATATAGGGGTAATTATTTTATAAATATTATATATATACACTTTATATCCATATTTATACCCAACCATGGGAGGTGGTAATGGAAAAATGAATGAAATCATTTCACATGGTGGTAGTCCTCCGTACAAACAAATGATAATTTCATAATCCATTTGATGGAAGTGGTGAATATTGTATGTAATTACCATAACATAAATAAATATAAATATATGTAATTTGTATAGGTTATTATATCATCATGTTTTACTAATAATTGCAGGATGTGTGGAAATAAATAAAATAAAAATGATCATATAATAACATTACATATAATTTAGGTAACCACTTTCTGTTTACCCCAAATCCACCCAAGGATATATTTATGAAAAAAATATATCTTCAAGGATGGAGAATGGGAATTTTTGAAGTGATTTTTAATGTTAGTTTCTAAACCTAAAACTATTTTAAGGTCTGAAGAAGAAATGATAGTGGGTGGAAGTTTGTAAATTAGTTGAGTGTCACACTTGTAATTTTTGAAATGAAAAACGTATACCCAATTTTTTCTAATTCCAAATCAGTCCAAAATGAATTATTCTAGATATTTATACATTATAGTGTCTATAAATATGCATAAAATATCTTTTATACAATCTTTTAAGTCAATGTAACTCTTATCATTTTTATTTACCCCCAAGTAAATCAAATTTTACCTCAACCATAATGAGTATTTTATTTTATTTTTTAATTCAATTTTGGAAAAAATAAGAAAATATTATTAGATTACATAAATTATATTGATCATAAAAAATTAATCCATTTTTCAATATTCTATTGAAATAAGTGGAAAATATAATTTAAAATTATCTTGGTGGATACGATGGGAATAAGTTAATTAAAATAAAAAATGTTCAAAAAATACAATGGTTTTAAATAATAATTAAATATAAAATTGATGAATATAACAAAGCCTGTATTATTATATATATAATTTATCTAATACTAATTTAAAACCAATTCAAAATATAATTTTACTTTATAAATAATTTATACTAAAATTTAGTTTTTTGTAAACATTCGTTATTTTTGACTCTTTGTCAAAAAATGATATATTTCAGAAAAATCCCAAAAAAATCACCATAAAATAATTATCATAAGATGAATTTAAAAATGATTTTTATTTTATTAAATAAATTTTCTAAAATAGGGGGAAATAATTTTAAAATATGTGTGCAAATCATACCTAAACCGTCTTTTAGAAAAAATAGAGATTTTATAAAAAATCATTTTATTTTAATTGATTGTTATTTTATTTATACATGATAAATATCCGTAATTTTCACAATTTATTTATTATTATTAATTACAAAATATTTAATGGATATTTTAAAAAAAGTTACTATATTAATGGTTATTTTGACTCGGGGTTGCATGTTCTCCAAGATATTGAGGAGATTAAAATTAAAGAAATATATTTCATGGGTTATTTATGATTGTTTTTACATATAATCTACAATATAAAAAATGTAAATATTTTAGAATTTATGGGTGTTATAATGATATTTTGGTTTACTCTGTGTCGATGGAGGAGCACACTTACTTTTGGTATGTCGCCCAAGGCATAATGAGGGAGTATTGGTTGTATTCCATGTTTGTAATGTATCTATTCTAGAACAGTTATGTACGCTTCATTTTCCATGTGGTATCAATGTTATGAAATCAGTGTACATATATAATGTTTGGGATGTGGTTTCATAAATGTTTGTGAATAATTTCATCAGGATTCATATTTTCCCTTTCTTGATAGGTTACTAATGAATATTTATCCAAGACTTATCTCATTAGGAAGTTCAAAAAACAATAATGACTATGAGGGGTGAAGTTCTTGTCTTCTGATTCATATTAGAAAGACATTCTAGATTTAATATGTAAATTAATCTATACAAACATCCTAACCTTACCTGATCTTGTTAAGAAGTATCAATATTTTTTTGAAACATCAAGAGTTGGTCTTGGAGTAGGTTTAATGAAAGGGGGATGATTGATATCCTATTGGTCTATATAGATGAGTCCTCATGGAAAGAAATACCAAAACATTAATTTTTAGCTAGGGGTGGTGTTATATTAACTATATTTATTGTGTTAATACCATCCATGAGAGAGTTTTGTGGTGTATACTAACCATAATATCTTAAGTTCTATCTTTTCCCAGATAGACATGAATCTCTAGTAGATGAGGTTAGTAAATTATATAAAATATTTTTTTGATATAGATTATACCATTGTATAGAGTAATGTTATTAAAAATTCTCAATATAGTAATACTTATACATATGTTGTGTTGGTGGAATGAAGGGAGTGGAAGATGATGAAAATCTTGACTATGATTCACCTTACATGTTTATTGTACGTAGGTATAGTAACCCCAATTTATTTGAGTATTTTATCCTCTCTCCTTGAGAGAGTGAAGGAGATTCAGTTATATAAATCAGGTTTCTAATAGGTGAGGGATATTAAATATGGTTGGGAGACACCAAATAATAAGAAGCATGATTCAAATGAGTTCCTTTTTATACATACTTATGTCTTGATATATATATATATAAGTAAAAAATGAGTTAATTAGGTATTAACATGCCTCGAGGTGGGTTTTTTCACCTAGGGTTATCCAAGATATATCATAATATGTTATATTACTATTTGTGGATTGTATGGAATAATGATAAAGTGGAGACCATTTTAAGATAAATTCCCTCTTAGTAGGAAAATTCCATGCATTAGTGTCCTATAGTTATTATTCTATCAATCTCTATCTATGAGTGTATACTGGATAATGTCAATATAGTCTATTTGATAGTACTGATGCTTTTTCCACATATTAGTGATGTGTTATGTGTTATCATGAAATATTTTATTAAGGGAATTTATCATCTACTTATATAAGTGACTTCTAATATCAATGAGGTAGGAAATGATTATATATTGAATATAATTTGTTATATTGGGTTTCATAGTGACATAATTTTTTATCTAATTTTTTATTTTAAATCAATCTTTTAATGAGTTATATATAAAGTATTTGATATGTAGTGATGTGACTATTTCATATCATCCTATCACGAATGGGATGTCCATGTATCTCGTCATGGTTATAGAGGGAATGTTATGGGAATTAAAACGTGATTTTATTGGTTTTATAAGAGAACTATATCATTCTTGGAGAGTTCACCAACAATAATAGTTAAAAGGAATAAATTTGGATTGAACTATTTGTGGCCTTTAATAGAAGATATTAAAGATCTCCACTATGTTGGATTGAATCCATGAAGTTGGTGGTTATTTGTATTACTCTTATATAGAAGATTTCATATCATATTAAGATAATTAATTGGGGTGGGGATTACAATAATACCAATTAGATATCATATACCAACTGGGGAAACCTTTTTTAGAGTTTCTGGTGGGAGAAAAGGTATTTATATAACTATTACATCAGTTGGTAAATTGGTAGATTCATTGGTAGGGGAATAAGCAACCAAGTATCAGAAGGATATTTAATTTTTTCGAGAAGAAAATACCATATAAAATTTGCTAAACTTCTTTATAGATATAGTATGATACATTATGTATTGCATGTATCTTAGATTCATATATACAACTACATCTATTCTCAGGTGACAAATGTCAACATTTTCAACATTGTGTTTGATTAGTTTTTTTAGAATTGAATAGATTAGATATTGAGTCTAATATATAATAATATATATATAAACATAGTACCTCTGGTATGGGGCTAGTGTTATCCCTGTGTGATACTAAAGGAATCATGGGAATGGGAGTCTCATATGTGAGTGTTGTGGTCTAATTTTTACATTGAGGAGGTTTAGGGGTGCTTGATAGTGAAACTTATGGATGAGATTCTATATGATTGAGGGGTTTTAACACCCCAAATCTATACATGGTAGTATTTTAATCAATATTTTACCAAACCATTTTATTTTAGATAATCATAAACATGTTAGGTGTTGGATGGGGAACGTTTTGGGGAAACAATATTGTATTGGGGAAGTATTTCTACTAATAAATTCCCTCGGGTACATGGTGGATTGGAACTAGGTACCCAATTGACAAGGAATAGGTTTTAGTTCCTCTATATCGGTAAATTGGTTGTGGGAGACCCTAGGGAAGGTACTTGGTAGGTTATTTTCAGGTTTTATTTAATTAAAAAAATATGTAGTAAATTTGGAAATTATGTTTTTAATGGGAATATTATTATTATTCAAAGTAGTAGTAGTTATACCTACATTACCCCTTCTCCGTTGTTTCTTCTTTAAATATGAGTGACCACATTTTATCATCATCAATTTTTAATATTTCCAATAATTTGTTGTCATTGATGTCATGGATTCAACTCCTCTTGGGTTCCATTTTCATTTCATGTTTTTTCATCATCAATCAACAGTTATTCCTAATTCCATGTCTTTTACAATATTTCCTTTTCCTATGTATTTAAGGAAAAATAAGGTGGTCTTTTACATTCCTAATGGGGTTTACATATTTTTAATGATTTGAATAAAATTTTAGAGACTAAATTAAATTTTTATTTACTAAAAAATAAAGTTGGTTTCCTTTATTTCATGCGGGGATAGTGTAACCTAATAGGTCATGATTGGCCCATGTGAGGTCTGTGCAGATACCAGTGGTCATTTATAATCATTCAAAATGTGATTTGGAATATGAATCAATTCTTGGGACCATGGAGAAGATACTATAGAGGATACCTTTTGTTATTAACCTAGTATATTTCCCTTGTGTATAACCAATTGAGGGTTCAATTGATTTTGAGATAGGCTAGTGGTGTGAATTCCAAAGAAAATATATTTGAAATGGGTAGGTGATCCATCAATCACTATCATTCCAATAAAATTTTAGGACAATAATAAAATTGAAATGTGATGTTAGTGAGATATTGAATACCAAAGGTTTTATATTTTTTTATCATCATCTAGTATAACTGGTTTTCATGTTCTTCCTCATCCTGTAGGGGACTTATTCTGTTGTTATACCACCTAAATTGTATTTTATATTTGTAAATACTAAACATTATTATAAAATATTTCCTTTAAATAATTTTTATTCTTAATTAGCTTTCATTGGACACAATAGCTAGTTTAACTGAATTGTGTGATTCCCTTAGTATAAAATTTCCATTATATCCTAGATGTTAGGTTAGTTGGAATAAGTATACGAAAATTATGAAAATGTAATGTGAATTCATTGTCTATCAATTATTTATAAATAATATAAATCAATTAGATGTTATTATTTTTTTGTGAACTAATATTTGTAATTATATTGATAATAGAGAGATCTTTATATGTTATATACTTAATAAAATATATTTTATATTCATCAAATGGATATTTTAGTCATATGGTCTGACTAAACCCTACCTCATGTAAAAAAACAATTTTAAGTTTAATTTTACGCCTTCAAATGGAGAACCCTTTTAAAATTATGATTTTAAAATATTAATAATTTTTATATGGAAACATAAACATGTTATTTTTATATGGTATCTAAATATTTAATTTGTATTAATTTCTGATATATTTCTCATAACTTTCAAGTTGTGATAAATAGTAAAAGTACAAAAAAATTATATTAAAACAAAATCATATAAATAATTTATATGGTTAAATTATAATATTTATTGGTTTAAAGTTTAAATATAATATATTTTTATTATTAAATATAATGTTGGTTAATAGAATTAATTTTACATTGAATCTAGAAATAAAAAATAAATCTTTTTCACGGTTTATATTTTATACCTCTTTCTCTCTTTCTGACAATGGGCTTAATTTTAATTTAATTGTTGTAGACTCTGTGTTTTAAATTTAGAAAAATGGATTCCATATTTGGAATCATTAGGTAAAAATTCTGTTAATTGGTTGCGTTTATTTATTTGACATTATGATTAGTTACATTAATAAACAATTATTACAATGGTTAAGTGTAAATAGAGTAATTAAAGGTAAAAATAATATTATAAAATTGCCTTAACACCTCTAAAATAACTATTAGATGAATAAATTAGACCCTTATCATCTATGGAATGAAATGGAATCACATAAAGTCCACATTCCCAAGAATATGACAATAATTTTATTAAAATCAATAAATGTTACAAAATGTCACACTCTCTTTTTATATAAGTATATTAATTAAAATATTGGGATAATAAGTTGATAACCTCAAATATATGTAGTATATATAAATATAAAATAATTAACTACATAATAGAAATTTATTTATAATTTTTATAAATTATTTAATTTACATTATGGATGAAACAATAGTGATGGAGAAAATATTTTATTAATAGGAATATCGAATAAAAGATTTTAAAATTATTAAAAGAAATATAATTTGAATTAATTGATGTTATACACTAATTTTATTAGTGATTATGACATGTTTTTTATTATATTAAATGTTTTTGTTTTACGTTATCTTTTATGTGGATTTTATTTGAACTCAATGAAATTTACTGTGTCTATATTGACACTATTGATATTTTATAAAAATAACATTTCATTAAATTATTTAAAAATCATAAAAATATTTAAAATTATAAAATTATAATTATAACATCCAAATTTTAATCAAATATCAATATATTTTCAATGAAAACCATATACTATGAAGGTCAGGAGTCATGCCTGTCGCCTGCTCCTATTAAATTAAAACCATAAAAAGTAAGGTACAAAGAAGAAGATTACAGAGGAGACTTACACAGGCGAGTATAAGTCGCCCCATCCCGATCAGCTTGAGCAAGACAATTACAATAATCAGGCAGAACAAAAGACCAACTCGAACTGACCTCCATGATGGCTCTCTTTGAGAGGACATCTGCAACTTTGTTAGCCTCCCGATAGACATGAGTGATTTCCAGAGAAATCCTTTCCATAAGCCGAAGACAGTCCCCCCATTCAGGTAGCATCTTACAAGGGACGTTCTTTGATCGATCTTTAATAATTTGAACTGCAATAGACGATTCTGACTCAATCCATAAATCTGTCCACCCATAACGGACAACATACCCGACTGCCTTGATCACCGCCCACAGCTCCGCTTCAATGGCATATCCATTCCCAATATAATGGAAGAAACAGCCCTTCACAAAACCGCGGTACGTGCGAAAAACCCCACCACATCCAGAAGGTCCTGGTACTCCAGATTCCGCTCCATCAACATTAACCTTCAGCCAGCGGGGGATGGGTGGTATTCATCTAACTTGCCTCATCATCAGTGGCTTTTTCATCCGACCATTGACACCAAGAGAACACAGCAAAATTAAGTCCGAAACATCATTTTTCATGGGGCCAGTCTGCACTTTAGAGGCATTCAAAAATGTTCGGTGAAAAAATAAAAATCCATCATGAAAGGAAGGGATGACATTATGAAAAATTAAATCATTACGTGCCTTCCAAATGAAGGAAATCACCCCGGCCGCAGCAGCAAGCAGCAGGGAAAACACCTGCTTGCTGCAATCAATATCACATATAGATTTCAGCAACCCATCAACCGAACTGCAGTTCAATGAGCCGCAGAAAATCTGCTATAAGTATGTCCAGAATCTGCCAGAAAACCTGCAAGAGACAAAAATATGTGCAATGGATTCATCCGCTTCAAGACAGAACATGCAGGCCGAAGCCAGGTGTATCCCAATACACTGCAAATGGATCTGCAGTGGAATTCTTTGCTTCCAGATTTTCCAGATTAAAACATAATGAGCGTGGGGAATAAATTCAGTATAAAAGACAGTCACCCATCGTGGGGGATTCCCAGAAATGCCGCACAGCCCTCTATAAAACTCCCTTGTGGTGAATCGTCCAAGCAGGTTGGGTGTCCAGACCAAAACATCAATGTCATTGAAATAATATCTTGAGATTTCAGTCTGGACAGCCCTGAGTAGCATACCATTTATCTCTGGGTTCTCATTAATATCATAGATAGTTACAAGTTTCATTGAGTCTGGAATATCAACATCATCGGCAATGGGCCGAAAAAGCCAAGGTGTTGTCCAAAAATTCAGATTTGATTGCTTGGAGACCATCCATTTTGAGCAGGCCATAATATCAGAGTACGCCTTTATCAGAGCAGGCCAAACAGACGAGCTAATGTATCTGGAGTACCCTGCATAAAGTTTCTCCACAAATCTACGACTGAGAAAATCAAGAGAGGGATCAAAAGTAGAGAGTAGCTTCCACATGAAATTCGTAATCAAAGTGTCATTGAATAATCTGATATCCTTAATTCCCAAACCACCCATACTAATAGGTTTGATACAATCCTTCCAGGCCACATTAACAAGTTTCCTTTCATGCATTGATCTAGTCCATATGAAGTTTATGATCCTACCATTTAGATCTTTAATGAGAGCCCTGGGCCATCTATATAACGAAAAGGAGTACACAAACATTGACGTAATTACTGAGTTGACCAAACACACTCTCCCAGATTGGGACAAGCATTTCCCCTTCCATCTTGCAAGCTGATTGGTGATTCTCACAGCAATACTATCAAAATGACATCTTTTTATTTTGCCCCAGAAAAGTGGTACCCCAAGATAATTAAAGGGCAGGGAGCCCCTTTTCACCCCAAGCTCATGAGCAATTCTGATATTCCTTGAAGTTGAAAGCCCTTCACCAAAGATTACAGAGGATTTTCCCCAACTAATCACCTATCCCGCGACCTCCTCATAGTGTGAAAAGATTCCCTTAATACCAGATATAGTGCCTTTATCAGCTCTCCCAAAAAGCAAAATATCATCAGCATAGAAAAGGTGGGAAGGGGCATAAAGATCTCTCCCCACTCGCATCCTCTGGTACCACCCAAAATTGACCAAATCAGTGAGGCACCAACTTAGATAATCTTCAGCAATGGAAAAAAGCAAACCAGAGAGAGGGTAACCCTGTCGTACACCTCTGGAGCACTTAAAGAAACCTTGGGGGGACCCGTTTATCAGAATTGACAACCTCACACTCCCCAGAATGGAGCCAAGCAACCCAATAAATTTCTGAGAAAAGCCATGCATTTGCAGAATAGTGAACAGGAAGCTCCATCTAATGGTGTCAAAGGCCTTCGAAATGTCGATATTCACTGCCATATTTCTGTCCTTTACTTTCCTCTTCATGACATTAACACATTCAGAAGTAGTATAAAGACAGTTTTGTATATTTCTCCCTGGAATAAACCCAAACTGATTGCAAGATATGAGGTCCTTGGCAATCTCACCAAGCCTTTTAACAATAATCTTACTAATTAACTTTGGCACTGTATTGACAATGGCAACAGGTCTAAAGTCTCTGATGTCAAGGGCATTCTCCTTCTTAGCAATCAAAGCCACAAAATTAGAATTCATTCCAAAGGGAAGATATGAGGATCTGAAAAATTCTCTCACCGCATTCACAACATCCACACTGATGATATCCCAATATAGCATGAAGCATTTGTTGGTAAACCCATCAGGGCCTGCCACACTACCAATGTTCAGGGAAAACAAGGAATCATGTATCTCTTTCACACTAGGGATATCAACAAGTTTCTTGTTCTTCTCATCTCCAATCGAAGGTTCAAAGCACCTAATAATCTTGTTCGAAGTATCATTCCCAGAATCTGAATACAGGTTCTCAAAGTAGAGAATCAAAGCCTCTGAAATATAATTCTCTGATTCAAACAAGTTTCCATCAATGGTGACAGCATTTAGACTTCTCCTGATTATTTTTTCTCTATTCATGCAGTGAAACATTTTAGAGTTTTTGTCCCCTTCCTTCATCCATCTCAGATTAAATTGGTTCTGAGTTAAATTACTTTTGAGGGCCAGCAATCTGTCCAGGTTAGCAGCAGCCTGAATTTCATCCCCAGGGGGTAAATTCTGGTCCATATTACTTTTGTTGGCAGAGTGATAGAGCATCCTCAGCCTCTCTTATTTCATTTTCCAATGAGGAGAACGAATCCTTGCTCCATTGCTTCAGTCTTGCTTTAACAGCCTTTAACTTACAAGAGAGAATATGAGAGGGACCGCCTGGGTAAGTGATGTCCCAGGCACTAGTTACAATTTCCCTGCAACCTGGAATAACCATCCATCCATTATTAAACTTAAATGGAAGAGGAGCTGACCTTACCTTGTTGAAACAGACATCCATGATAATTGGATTATGATCAGAGTGCAGTCTCGGGAGAGTTCTCCCAGAAATATCAATCAATATATTCCTCTCATCAACACGAACAAAACATATGTCAAGTCTTCTTGACTGCCTCCCATGAATAGTGTGTCTGCTCCAGGTGAAATCAGCCACAGAGATAACTACCTCAGTGAGTCGACACCTATCAATGCAACAGATCAAATCAGAGGCCGCAATACGACAAAAGTTTTCACCTGTTTTCTCCTCAGGTCTCAAAACGGTGTTGAAGTCACCAAGGACCACCCAGTTGTTGACCACAGTCTCAGAAAAATTAGTAAGAGTCATCCATAAATCCCTTCTCCTAGTGTACAAGTTAGAAGAATAAACAAGTGTCAATAATTAAAGAAAGGATATTTTCTGCAAGAAATATATTCATCTATTTTATCAATATTTTTTTCCATCTAAAATGAGAATAATTAATAAGTTTGTGTTTTTTTCCTATTATTGCTATGCTTTTATTATGTTAATTATAAAATTATAATTTATGGTTTATTTTATTGTGAAAATATGTTTAAGAAAACCATTTAATTTCTTGAGTTATGTTGTGATGAATGATTTATTTTTTTGTGGAACATGTAAGAAATATTTTATTATGATATGGGTGTGACCTATATCTCCCTCCAATTAATTGGGTAAATTCTTATATCTCATAAGATATACATGGATAGAGTATAACATAATTATTTTTCAGAAATAAATTGTTGGAATTGTAAGTAAACCCATTTTAGTAATGGGAATTTTCTACTATGATGGTCTTGGCATGGAGAATTGACTAATATTAAATGATTTTCTATTATTATGTGTATTCCACAAAACTTCATACCTTATTTTTTAACTTTTTTGATTTTTTTTCAACTAATTTCGTGATGTTTTATCCCATTATATGATATCACAATCATTATATGTAGGATAAAACTTCCTAATGTTATGGTATTATGTTTTATGATCTCATTATAATTGATATTTCCCTTTTTTACCCTTATTGTGCTTTTGAGATCACCCTTTCATATTTTTATTTCCCCCATGTCATGATGAAGGGTATTAAGTATGATTTTTCAAAAAGGATTCTAGTTATGAATAAATAAGTAGGAGAAAATGTAGATGTTTTATGAACCAGTTGTTTATGTTTCCCCGTTTCTAAAAAAACTATATGTATATATTCATGTCATGGAATTATTATATGTTTTTATAAATATAATTCAATTCTGAATTAATATCAATGTATGTAATTTATTGGTCCTTATTATATTGTTGGTTTATCAAAAACTTGTATGATGACAGTGGTGGAACAACATCCATTAATATGGTGGTATAGTTAGTGCATCTTCAAACTATGGATATGGTCTTAGGGATGACTCATCCACTTGGATACATGTATTAGTCGTTTTTCATCCACCATAATAGTGATATTTGTGGTACATCATCCACATGGGGGAGATTTGTTAGTACTTTTTCATCCACATACAGTCTTATTGAATATTATATGATCCACCAAGAATAGGATATTAATCATTCCCCAATAATTTTTATTTTTTATAGATCATCCACCTGGTTGTTTTATGATTGTGATTTATGATTCATCTAGTTGTCTATGGTGGAACACCTTAACCCAAACATTTATAGGATGAGTAGAATACCATCGCACTGTGTTTTTATTCGGACTATAGATATATCATCCCATATTTTCTATGTAAGACATAGGTATAGTCACGTATAGTTTCATGGGATCACTCAATGCATTGAAATGTTTTTTTTATTAATTTACTTTATATAATGTTTATACTGATCACAAAATTATATTTATTAGTATTTATATGTATACCATTGAAACTGGTCAACTAATATTTCCTCGCACCAACATCAGGAATTTTGTACCTTATTATGCTTTATGTTTAAAGAATTATTTTATGTTAAGGGCCATATATTTCTATATGGATGTGATGGTGGAGCATAGCTGCAATCATGAGACATGTCTCGCCCCGAACATGAGACTAGTTAAAGATATATCTTTTATTTTTGATTATTTTGGATGAAAGTTTTTATTAAATTATAAAGATATATCATGGTTATATTTTTATTAATCTTATGATATGTAAAATTTATCATTTTTAAATAGAATGTGCGGAAATTATTAAGGGTTTTAAGCTAGAATTTTTCAATGTTTTTTGTCTTATGCTATTCTTTTCCAATAATGAATGTTTCATACGTATCTCTTAAATTGTGTTTTAATTATTATATGTACATATGTGAAATACGATTCCACTATTATATACTAAACCAGACTACCTTTGGAAGAATTTGGTGTATGGGGAGGTGTGGTTGAGGTACCTAAAAAACCAATTCGGTCATGCTGGAGGCGAAACAGGCTAGTGAAATTAGGACACTAATGATGTAATCACCCTTTAATTCCAATTAAATTAAAAGGATAGAGGAAAAACATGATAGACATTGTTTTTTATATTATATAACACAATTAATTCATCCTAATATTTAATAAGCCTAGGAAATACCCACTGTATTTTATTTAAAAGACTATAAAGAAAATATATTTTGAAATATATTTTCTTAAATTCATCCCTATCTATAATGAGTTTTACTTACATGGTCTTATTATTATATATTAGTGTCCAATAGTGATTAGATTCTCTATCTATGTGATAAATGGTAAAAATCACTCTCTATTTTCCAGTGAATAGGGTCATGGAAAATGTTGTTTCAAAGGAATTTATCTTTTACAACGTGATTAAATGATCAAAATATCCACCTGAAGATGGTGGTTGTTTTTTATAAATGAATTAACTATATTTTCTCCTTCTTTAGAGAACTTTTTCACACCACATGGTTTAGGTTATTATTCCTAACTTTATTCAATTTTTTATTTACCTCCATGATGTATTTGGATAATGCACTCGTTATATTAAGAATCTAATTTTAGCAAATGTAACATTTCCTATTATATTGTATATTTAAATTATTATTCTAATTTCCCACAATTTAATAAAAAAAATAATTATTTTGGTAGAGAAATAATGAATTAATAATCCTATGTTAGATAAATTTTCATATTTGAAAGAATATCTCTTGTATCATACATAAACACTAACTTATAACTTCTTAATTTTCAATTATGTTTATTTTGGGTAGATTTTATATTTGGTTCTCTATCCTAATCCCCAAAAAATAACTTGAACTTCGATAATACCTAATATAAGTACCTAAATTTGATACACATATTATTTCATAATTGTTTAATATATATATATATAAACATCGAAATGATAAGGTCTAGCGCCCTTAAGAATCTATGAACATATTACAACACTTTTGATATAAACTATGTAATCATTCATTTACATATTTATAACATCCTTATAGAGATTATTATACAATTATAATTGATTTTTATATCCCTAGGATATAAATAAAATTTGTGGTAATGAATAAATCTAAAAAATGAGATAAAACCATGAAATATGGGGTTGGAAAATCATTTGAGTCAATAATTATATGTTGGAATATATATAGGGGAGTAAAATAAACCATAAAAGCATCGAATAAGAAACAATATGTAACCATAGGATGCTAATCATGTTAAACATAATGATCTATCATAAATAGAATACATTTCATCATAAACATATGTTTTGGCACATTAACAAGACAACATATTATATTGTTTTAAGCCCATTGTATATGAAACATTAATAGTATATCATGAAATTTGAGAAATTCTCAATCAATTATGGTGAATATATAATTTATGACCCACTTTTTACATCATAATATCTCATGAATGTGTTTTCTATAGATAAATATTTAAATAACATTTATAACCATGAATGAAACCCAAGGAAATGAAATTGGGTCTTTAATGATCCCAAAACACTTGGTCAAATGTAATATCATGTATATAGCTAAAAGAATATATGAATATATCATATTGGATGATTTAATGTCTAAATAATATATAATTAATGATTTTATGTCATTATGGAAATAATAATGGTAAAGCTACATGACAAAAAGATTTCCAAAAATTTGAAATAAACATGAAAATATTTTATTGTAAGTGTTATAGGTTTTGGAAAAATGAAATAGTCAAAAGGGAAACGTAAATACAATAATATTCTGTGGTTAAGGGAAATAATTAATGGATAAATGACGTAATCTAATTATTTGATAATGATATGAATAGAAATACAAATATTGAGGGTGGATGAAATATAGAGTTAAAAATGTGAAAGATTGGAAAATACCCCTTTCCTAGAGAATTAGCTTACATGAAACACCCCACTAACCTCCTAAATAGAGAACATACATTAATTTATTACATGATAAATAAATATTTATTTCATATTTATAATACATTTATTATCATGTTTCATTTGTTTATTAATATAATATTGTTTTATCAACCCTTGTGATCCCATTATATTCATAATTCCAAACCCCCCTTCATGTATGTGTAACGTTTTATGGCCACATTTCAATTTTACAATAAATAAAATGTTTAATAGTATAAATTTTCGGTAATAAAACTATTAAATGAGTTAAATTGTTTAATAAATAGTAAAAAATTACATAATTTTCCATGGTAACTATTTTTTAGTTGGTAAAATTTGATTATGATTCTTCACATTTAATATATTTTTATCAAGATTGTTTTCTTATCCATGAATAATATAAATAATATTTTTTATTATTAATGCCCTATTTAGTCAACAAATCATTTGTTAAGAATTTAACTAAAATGAATATGTGAAAAATTAAAAATGATCATTCACTTAAGTATTGTAAACCCACTATGGGTGAAAAATTAATTTTACAAGAGTTTAAAATTACATAATTCGATAAAATAATTTAGTTCATTGAAAAAATATTTTATAATTAATCTATGAAGACCCCGACCCTAGAATCCTAGATAATGTGTTTTATTTATTACATTGGAAAAAGATACACCGAATCACATCACAAAGTATCGAATATTTATGTATTCATGGTAAACTGGATAAAAACATGAGACCTTAATTACAACTAAAAACACAAATTAATACATTTTTTGGGAATTTAATTATTCCTACTATAATATCTTTATATATCATTCATTGTTCACATCAAAAATTCATGAGAATGGAAAAAATAAGGGTGAGATAAAATGATAGAACACACATGATATTTAACCAAATTGACTATCATGATAAGATTAGAAATAATCTACATGGAATGGTGAAATAGCACTCACCCATGCCTGCATTTCCATGGAATTCCACATATATCGAATAATATATTTAAATAATAAACAATGTGTCTTATCATCAAATATATGTATTTAATTAAGAATACATATTTAATAATATTTCCATAAACAATAAAATAACATCCAATGTAGAACACAGTATATAGAAATAAAATATGGTTTAGTAATAATTGTATAGCTATTAAATAATATGTATATTTAATTTAAATTTAACAATCACATGAAAGTGAGTAACTTAGTGATAGTTATTGATAAGAAAAATTAATCAAGGAAGTGAATTTCAATGCATTATTTTGTCAAAATGTTCATAAGTCATCCATAGGAATAATAAATATAGTATCAATACATCATATACTAATTGAAGTGATAATATAGTGATATTATTATTAATTAATAGAAATACCTTAAAAAGTTCATTAATAACATTCTTGAGAAAAATATTCTTTTTATTTTGAAAATCACTTTGTAAAAATAAATGTTCTCAAAATATTTTCAAAATTGTTTTATTTTGAAATATTCTTTGAAATCTATAAGTGAATCATTGGGAAATTTTATTAGTCCTGAATGTTGGAAATTTCATTCTTATAGTACACATTAAAACAGTGATTCATATCACTTTTTCAAGACAATCCAAATAGATTTTTTTAAATGACATGAATATTCCATTCATATATATTTTTTAAAAGTAAAAAAATAGTTAAAATGACTTTAATAAATCATATTGTCATTTATTAAAAACAATTTTTAATATATTTATTTAAACCATGGTTTTAGATCAAAAAAAATTTCTGACTGAATAATGATATGAGGTCGAATATTGTTAAAAAATTATAAATCATTTTAAGTCCCAAAGAGTTTTGAAGCATTGTTATTGACTATGAAATTTCATTAATAAGCATAATAGAAAAAAGTAAATGGTTTTATTATAAAACTATTAAATAATTTCCGTCAATGTAAATTCATGTACAAATTATCCTGATAAAAATTTGATTGTGAAATATATCCTTGAAAAGGACATAACGTTGACGTGATAATTATTAAATGAATGGATAGTGGTTATAGAATTTATATCCTAAGGAAAAAAGTGTAAATAAATCATAATTTATATATAATTCCTTACACTCATAATCTTCCGATGTGAAATATAACCATGATTTAATATAACCCAATGAAAAGAAATTGAGCTATGAAATTCTTTACCTTTTGGTAACCTTTAAGTTAAATACCATAGGATGAAATAATTCAAATTTAATATTCCAATATAAAGAATTATTAATGAATAATTATATTAAATGTAAAAGGTTCATTATATACACCATATAAATTTATTTAGGTGTATAACAATAAAATATACCCCATTGAATTGATATTGATAAGACGTCCCTTACCTCTTTCTTACTTTTGAATGAACATGATTTCATATATTGAATAATGGTATAAAAATTTTTATTAACTAATTAAATAACCATATTAAGCTTTATAATATCATTTATAATCCTTTTCTAATATTTTAACATCCTTTCATTAACAATCCTTCATAATTTTCATTATTTCATGTGTTAATTTTCCAATTTACTAATGCATGTTTCATCATGAAAGATCTTTCTCTTTTTCCTATTATATATTTGTAACATCACTAAATTAATAGTAATGGGTAAATTATCTTATTTTTACATAAATTATACTTTAAGAACCACTCATTAATGATGGTTAGTAAAAATGGACAATGGTACAATAATGGAAATTTTACGTCATACGTATGCATGAGTAACGTTCCCACTGTTCAATGACCATTATAAAAATGATGTAAGAAATATTTTTCATACAATAATGATCATTATATATTATATACCATATTATTTTTTAAAATATACATATATATATCATCCATGTTCTATATTGACGAAAGGAGTGTCACATCACTTCGTGAATGTTGTAGTTCACATTTACATGAGCGATGTTATTATCTTTAATTAGGAGAAAAGTTATGAAATAGACTGACTAATTATAATTTATGACTAATAAATATTTAATTATTATTATAATTAATTCATGTATGTCACATATATTTATTAAATTCATCCTTATTACATTTCATATATAGCGATGGGGAAACGAGAATCATATCACTTCATATGGTGGTAGTCCGATGTAGACAAGGGAGATGTTGTAGTATCTTATTCATAATTTATTTAAAAATAATATATATGATAAATTTACTCTATTAATATAATTATATTAAAAATATCACTTATATACTTAATATATTTCAGTATACCCAATAATGAAAGGTGTTAATGAAAAAATGAATAACATTGTTTCCTGGGGAAGTAGTACATCATACACATGAATGACGATTTCACAACACATTTAATGGAATGAAGGTTGGTGGTAGGTAACTAAATAATTATAAAAAATATCATTATATTTAAGATATATATTATATTATATCATCGTGTTTTATTATTAATTGATGGAGTTAGAGAAAGAAATAAAATTACAATGCTCGTTGACAAATGTTTCCTTTTCATAGAGTAAACTCATTCGATTTTCCCCAAAAGCCTTCCTTGATTGGATTTATGTGAAAAATAAGGATTCTAGAATTTATATATAAAAGTTTTTGGGGGATTTTTCATGTTTTGGTTTATAAAAATAGCATGATATATATGAAGAATATAGTATAGGGGAGAGCCTTTTATAAGTGAGGTGTGTGGAACCCTTGTAATTTTATAAAAGAAGAAGGTGTACACATATTTTTTACATGACACAATATTAAAAATTGGATTATTCTCAATAAAAAGATATTATAAGGTATAAATATTGGTAGAAAGTAGATTTTTTAAAATAAAATTAGGGCATTTAAACCCTTATCCTTTTGTTTAACACCCTATTAAATCCATTTTTACCTGAACCATGGTATATAAGTTTTATTGTTTAACTATTCATTTTGATCACAAATTAAGTTAACCTTATTAGATAATATGTATTATTTTTATTGAATATTTTTATTCCAATTTTTGAAATTCCATTCACAAAATATAAAAGATGAAATTTAAATCTATTTTCAAAGATGTGAGGTGAAATCGAGTTTTCATAAAAAATTATTCAAAAGATTACAATGTTTTTAGATGATAAATAAATATTAAATTGATTCCACTAATACAAATTTTATTTATATATATCCAACTAAACTATTAATACATTAATAATTTATAGAAATATAATTTAACATTAAAAAATTTAAAAAAAAATCAATTTTCAAAAAAAAAATTATGTATTTTTCTATATTCATCAAAAGATGAAATGTTTCAAAAAAAATCCCAAGAATTCACCCGATGATAATTTTTTTAATTATGATTCAAAAAAAATGTTCGTATAATAAAATCCATTTTACTCAAATTTTAAATTTTAAATTTAATTTATGTGTACAAAGAATAACATAATAGTCTTTTATAATAATAATGTTTTATTGAAAAAAAATTATTTCAAATAATTATTAATTTATTTATAACAAATATATAGATATAATTTTAATAATTTAGTAAGAACTATTAATATAGGCCAATATAATGGATATTCTATAATTCTATAATATGTTATTCATTATTTAGACTTATGGTTGAGTGTCTCATAAGATATCGAAGAGATTGAATTTGAAGAAATATATTTCAAAGGTTATATATAGTTACTGGTTCATATCGCATATGCTATAAAATAAAATGTTATTATTCTTTACTTTTGTCATGTTATAATCTCACCACCTTAAATTAATTTTTTCTATACTTTTTATATTTGATTTCAAAAATTTTGTGTTTAAAATTTGAAAAAATAAACTTAAAGAAAACATCATAAAAACAGTTAATAAAACATCCACATGGTAATATAAAATGGAAAATGTAATGGTCACATATAATAAAATATAACATGGTTTTCAAGTATGATAAAAATAGTGAAAATGAATATGTGGACAAAGAATAACTGTATAAATAGTTATATAGAATTAATAAGTTCATGATCATAAGAAAGTGAATGATCAATTGATAGATAAGTACCTAAAACACATAAATATGATATAATTTATAACACCATTTGATTCATTGGATATTAATGTAAAACGATAAAAAATCAATTTCCATTTCTAAAACATTAGGAATTCATTTACCGTCTATGAATATAAGTAAATATACTTACATGATATATTTCTATTTAATAAGTCAAATTTCATCCTTTGGGTGTGCATTGATCAATTCCCAATCATCAAATACTCAAGTAAATGAATATCAAAAAATAAATTTCTATTTATGAATTTGTAAAATGAACATTTAAGGGATTTTAATATTCAATACTTATTTATATTCCACTCATTCGATATTTATTTATCATTCAAAAAATGGAAATCACATGTTATCCAATACGCATAAATAAATATCTAGTGAACTAATAAATTAATTCTTAAAACCTCATCTAATGTTCAACAAAAACCATTTCATAAATATTTAACCTTATAACTCATAAAAATGAATATGATTAAAATTTTCATAAATAATATTACGAAATTTTCAAAATGTATTTATCAGGCATCCCCGAAACAGTATGAAGTAAATCATAATCACTACATACAAAACATGTGAAAACATTCCTCTAATATTCTCTTAAAACATGGTAATATCCCAATTTACCATAAAACTTTTTAAAAACATGCATTATTTTTATTCCATAATTTGAAAATTGTTAATTGGATAAGGTTCGTATATTCCAAAAAAATTAAAATACATCAACGTTAGAATAGACCACTTTTTCAAAAAAATCATTAATCCACTCGAAGGAATTTTAAACTATCTAATCCAATTTATCAATATCAACCATAAATTCATCAAAACATCAGTATCTCAACATCCAGAACATATAAAGGGTTATATTATCCAAAATAATTTTTCTTACAATACTCTCAACTTTACACTGAATCATTTTTATTAAACATCTATGGCATTCAAAATACACTTTCAAATCCTTAATTAAAAGTATTCTAGTGAAATATTTATACATTTAGAATTATTATAACAAGGATATCATTGATAATATTATCAAATGACATATATCTTGAATCAAATACCATGAATATTAATCAATCCACTTTTTCTGTGGAAATCAGATAAGCTTTACTATGATCCATTAATTTAAAATCGGTATTATACAAAGAATATCCTATAAGAGTGTCAAAACATGTGCCTATTAGATAACATAACTCATATAAATCCTTTGGATCATATTCAAATCCTTTAACACTCAGAAAAATGAATAGTGGGTCATATTCAAATCCATTAACACTCATAAATGGTTATCTTTCTCACTCATAAATGGTTAAACTTATGACTCATACTAATGGTTAACCTTATGACTCATACAAATGAATAGTGGTATCCTAATCCTAAACAGAGTGTATTTTGGGATACCACTATTTTAAAATCTTTTGTAATGGTTTGTAATGAAAATTGGTGTTATACAAATAATATTCTATAGGTGTGTCAAAACAGGTTCATAGTATGGATTCTTTTCATGCATTGGGTGATGTTAGGGTCAACCCCAATATTCGTTTTTTTTTGAGATATTAACCCTGGGTATGTCTTTGTAATAACCAATTCATCTTTTAGTATCCATATAAGTAATTATATCTTGGAAATCCCACATGATATCTATTGTACTAAAATATTATAATTTTCTTCTACACTTATTAATAAGGTCTCTTAAAGGATTATGATACCAAGTCTATTCTATTTTAAATCTTCTTCCCAATGTACCTACTAATGTTTCTGGGATACCAATTGTAATGACCTTGACCCTAGTATCCCAGATCAAGTTTTTTCTTTATTACTCTATAATTAAAAATAAGGAACCACGTATCAAGGGACGGTATAATTTTTTTTCTTGGTAAACATCATGCGTGCTTTTTTCATATATTACATTTGAAAAGACACATTACAACATGAATTTTTTGAGAGTATAATTATTCCCTATATCATATCCCTTGATGTCATTCATAGTGGACTTTAAGGATTCCAATGAAATAAAAAAAAATAAGTGTGAGCCCAAATGATTAATAAGGGTTATGTGTAGCTGAATCTATCCAGAATAAATAATCATAATCTACATTTAATGATAAATAAATTAATACAAATTCCATATAAAAAACATGGATCTCATGAAAAGATAATACATAATCAATATTAAATTGTTAATAACTAATAATATATACTATTTTATCAATAAATTGACTATCATAACTATATAAGGAATAATCAATATTTGATTGTAAATAAAGAATAATCATTTATTTCAAATCATTAAATTGCGAATTAAATTAATGGACACATAATATCATTACAATAATATAATGACTGAAATCATAATAAAGTATATTATTAATTATTTGACCTCATGATCCTATGAATTATGATTCTACTACCATCAAGATCAACCCTAAATATAGTTTAAAACTAATGGATTTAAAACCATTAAACCATGGATAGACAACTAATTCATCTCATTATACATTTATATGAATTGATTGCCTATCTAAAACTAAGACCCACCCACATCTTCATATTCCAAATCATTACTCATATATTGAATAATCGATTTAATTCATGAAAAATTGTCCTTATCATCAAAAATATGTATAGAGTAATGAATACAGATTTATTAACATTTAACCAAAAAAATAAAACCAATTAATGTTTCACAATATATGAAAAAAATGACTTAATTAATAAATATATCCATCATAAATTATATGACTATTTAGGGTAAATTTAATTTCCATTTGAAATGGAATAATTCATGTTAATGTTAATGAATAAAAAAATGAAATAAGGATGTTAATTTCAATAATTTACTTGGTAGAAATAATCATAAAACACCCATATTAAGAATAAATGCACTATAAATACAAAATATAACAATTGAATTATGAATAAAGATTTTTTAGTTGATGAATAGAAATACAATAAAATTATCTTTAAAAAAATTTATTGAGAAGAATATACTTTTAATTTTGAAAATAAATTTTAAAAAATAATTGATCACAAAACATTCTAAAATTAGTATTCCTTGAAAATAATATTTGAAACATATAACTGATGATTTAAAACCCTTGAGTGTTCTAAATGCTATAAATTATGTTCATGTCGTATACTTTAAAACAATAATTCCCTTAACTATTTTAGTAAAAGTTAATGAGGATTTATTTTGAAAATTATAAGAATATTACTTTCAAATAAAATATTAAAAATTCATAACAGGTAGAAATGTATTAAATAAATTATTTTTAAATTGATTTAAAAAAAATAATTTTTTTTACAAAACAATGTTTTTGGAATGAAAATAATTTTTAAATAGAGAGAGAAATAAAGTATATTTTTATAAAAAAAATATTCTAAATCATTTTAAGATAAAATGAGTAGAAAAAGGTTACTATTACATGAAAATGTTCATGATTAACTAAGGGAAAATGAAATTAATGTTTTTGTTAAATTATTAATAAATAATTTCCTTCAATAGAAATTCAAGTATAATCCATCCCATTTGAAAGGAGATTTTGAAATAGGCAATTACAATGATCATAATGTTGAACAGAAAATTAATCAATGATTTTAATCTGTGTGTAAAATTAAAATACAGATAAAAGAGTAAAAAATAAAACATGAGATAATAATAATTCATTTAACAAGTAATCATATGATATCAAATACAACTAAGAAGTAATATAACTAATTGAATAGAAATTGTGTTTTGAAATTCTTACCACTTGGTAAATTTTATGTTAATTCACAAAGATCACATAATTAAAATTGTAACATAAAATACCATGAATTATTAATAATTCATCAAATTACATGTAGAAGAGGGTTTATATATTAAATTTAAATAAAATTAGGTGAATTATAGTATAATACTCATCAACGAATTGAAATTGAGGGGAAGTCCCTTACCTCATGCTCTATTTTGGTTTAACATGATTTAATATCTTGTATAGTGGTTTTAAATATGTCATTAACATATAACTGAATCTTATTAATATTAATAATATCACATATGATACATTTTTGGAATCATATCAACCTTTCATTAATAATTTTCAATTAATTTTCATTATTTTAGGTGTTAATTTCTTAGGTTTCCCATATTCATTTCTCAATGAATGTGTTGGTTGTTGTGCATATAACATAGTTATATAATCTATAGAATAATAGTATTGAAATAATTATAATATTTTAACATGTATTATAATATTAAAACTAATCATGAATGATGTTTATGAAAAACATACTATGTTATTATAATGGATACAATAGGTCATACCTATACAGTAATAACTTTCTATTTTTCAATGATAATTATGTAAATCAGTATGTAATATTTTATATTTTTATAATTACAATAATATAATATATCAAAAATAAAATTATCAAATATAGTTTTATATGACATCCATGTGGTGTGGTGATGAAAATAGAGTTATATAACTTGGTGAATGAGGTATTCTAGATGCACATGAACCATTTTATTACATTTTAGTGAGTAAAAAGATAAGGAAAATGTTGATATATTATATTTTAAGAATAATGAATGAATCGTGAATATAATAATTATTTCCTATTATCAAATTTATTTATTAAATTAATCATTATATAATTCCATGTAAATAATTAGTGAAAATTGAATGACATCGCCTCACGATGTGGTATTCCACAGTACACATAACTGACATTTTCGTATATACAATCAAATGGAAAGTAAAAAAAGATATATATTATATAAGAAATCTATAGAAATAATTATTTTTTTAAAATAATATATATTCCTTTGATCAATCATTATACCCAAACATGAATGTTCGTAATGGAAAAATGAATGTCATTTGATCGTGAGGTGGTAGTCCTCCATAAACATGAATGATGATTTCATAACCCATTCGATGGATGTGTGTTTCTATAGGACATTCCACTATCTTAATAAAATGTAATTATATGAAATATATTTTTGGTTATTATTTATTCATGGTTCTATAATAATTTATGGAGGTGGATGAAGAAATAGTATAAAAATTATCATTGAATAACATTACTTATTATTTAGGTAATATCTTAAGAATTTCACAAAAATACTTCATGTGTTTTATTTTAAACAAAAATAAGAGTTCTAGAAATAAGATATGGAATTTATGATGTGTTCTAGGTAGTTTTTGTTATAGAAAAATGTTTGAACCCTAATATTTATTACACACATAAAAGTTATTTATTACATAAACTCTTCTTTTGATATAACATGAAAGATCATGAGGTCTAGTGTCTTTGGGGCTGGGGAACATTACATAACAACTTCAAACATAAAAGTGAGATAAGAAACCCCTTACCACGTTGTAATCAATCGAGTCATAAAACCAAAAGTTAGTAACAACTAAATGAATCACAAAATACCATTAATATAATTATAATAAAGATAATATACATCAAATGTTTGTACACAATACACCACATGTAATAAATAAATGGTGATCAATTGAAATGATTGGGAATTAAAAGTGAGATAAGAAACCCCTTACCTCGTGTCCGACATGACATGTTCAGTATTTAATCTCCTGAATAATAAGATAAAGTTAATTTATAATTTTTATAAGAACCTTTTTCAAATTTATTATTCATTTTATATCACTTATTACCATTTTATAAAGATTCTGAAATCATTTATGTTAATAATGGTTGTTTGGTCGATATTTGGTACTGAAGTAAAAAATGAACTTCATATAAATACAAGTTGTTCATGTGGTCAAATTTCCATTATCTAATGATTGATATTCATCATTTAAATAACATATATATCATATATATCCATTATATTTATGTATATATAATATTATATAACATTTGGAGATAATAAATGAAAAGCATCATTCATGGAGACGATAAGTCGTATGTACGCATTAACATTACATTCATTTCTATATCCTATTTAATGGAATGAAATCATAATGACACATAGGTATATTATAATTTTAGTATAATATCATATGATATATATGTTATATAATTTTATTATCTTCGTCCTTTATATGTTCCATGTATGTCATGAATGAATCCTATCACCTTGAAGGGGTGGTAGTTCGCACTTCCTCAAATGAATTTATCCTATTTACACATATTAGAAATCATAAAGGTATGTTTTTAAATAAAAATTATAGAAGCATATAGAAAACATAAACATAATATATATCATATATAAATAAATTACTATCATAATGGCCACCATGAGAGGTGGTAAAAGAGGATTGAACAATAATTGTTTCCTGAGGTAGTAGTTTTTCGTCCATAGAAACAATATATTCTTTACCCAATTGATGGAGGTGTCTGTATGTGTAGATGTAATCCTTATGATAACAACAACCTAGTATATTTATGATACTGTTGTTGTTATAAAACAATGGAATAAAAGAGTTTATGGGGTTATAGAGGAAAAATAAAACAAAAGAACTTAAGGGACGATGTTACCTTTAAATCAGGTATCTCCTTTGGTCTGAACCAAAAGTTTACTTGAATTGCCTTATGCCTATAGGATGGCTTGTAGAAGGAGGAGAGGAAAGTAGGGAATTTAATGTGTTAGATTTGTTATGAGACAAGGGGCTTCATAAGTGTGAGGAAGGGGTTAGAAGTGAGGACTTTATATAAGGGGGAGGAGGGGCTCTTTTGGAATGATTGAAAATGTTATTTTATTATATAATGATTTTCTGTTTCTGAAGGTCCAAAACTCATTAAAGTTGATGATAAGATGAATCATGTTCGAAATAAAATCATCCAAAAATAATTGGATAAGATTTGAATATTTTTCCAATCTTTATAATCTTATTTATTTAAATCATTCTTTAATAAGGAAAAACCATAATCATTATTGAGTCATAAATATTTTTATTTATTTATATCTATAAATTATAAAAAATACCATGATGTATGGAATATTTTTTTCTTTAAACTGAATATTTATAGTTGAAGATATATCTTATATAACCCCATGTAAAAATTTATTTACTAAAGGATATATGTTTATTCCATTTTGGTATTTTTATTAAATTAATTAATATAAAGTGTCATTATCACTCCCATGTGGCTCCATGGGGTCCCAAAATCGACCCAAGGATGCCCATGGTCTTCAATGTTTCATCAAATAAGATTACAACACATTTTAGTGTAATTTTATATTATTATAATAATATTTTGTTACCCTTATTTATTATATTTACCCTTTAACTATGGTATATAAAATTTTTACTGAAGTAAATATTCATATTGTATAAAAATAAAATATAGTTATTTACACAATTTGGACCTTGTGATTTAAAATATGGAATCCATATTTCTAAATTCAAAACACAGAATTAGTAGAAATTAAATTAAAATTAATTCCCGTAGTCAAAACAAAAAGCATGTTTTTATGATATAATAACTAACAAAAGGTTGACACTTATTTGTGTCTAATTTCAAAGTGAAATTACTTCTAATGACCAAAATTTTATTAAATTATAAAAACATAATAAAATTAATCTTTAAAATCATTTTGAAAAGAAAATATAACATTGTAAATAAATTATATTAAAAGGCAGTTTTGAAATAAAATGCAGTATTTTTCAATATTCATTAAAAAATGAATATTATCAGAAAAATACCAAAATTATACCCAAAATAAAAATTGATGTCCAGATTCTAATGAAAAATTTTATTTTTTCAAATAGAATTTATAAACATGACTAAAACTAGATTTAAAGAGGGTTCTCAATAAAAAGGATATAAATCATCCTTTTAAATAATATTAGAGTATTTATGTTTAAAATCAAATTCTTTCTTATTTTAAGCCTATAAAATATATATTATCAATGAAAAAATATTTAACAAAAATATATAATAATATTTTTGTTATTTATGTTCATTCTTGTAATTACAATGGCTAGGTGTTAACTACTATTTAAAATAATATTATTTTATTATGTTATTTTTCGGTATAACTCCATGTTGTGTGCAACATTAGATTTCAAAGAAATCTGTGGTTCTGTATCAGGTATACCATCGAACATATCATACCCTTTAAAGAAAAAATAATATTTAAATCTCAATTATTAATAAATAAGAAAATATTATATTCCATATTTACATGGGATGTTACATAGATAGATAGGGTAGAGGTTGGACAAACACCAAAGGCTTTGAGTGAAGATTAAGTGGGAGCTTGGGTGGGTGTATATAGAAAGGAGAAGGAATTTTTTATTATTTAGGTTTGGTACACCACACATTAAACTAGTCAAAAACAAATACTATCCCATGTATGTTCCCTTTGTTTTTTCTAAATGGGAGTGGAAAACAATATTTTATAAATTCAATGGAAAAACTTCTTAAAATAATATTTTTTTTATGTGTAGGTGAGTGACACTCTCAAGAAAATCAATTTTAAAAGCTATATTGTTTTATAAGTCTTGAAGGGTTCACTAAGGGTTTGTAAAATAAATCAAAAAAATCTAAAATGACATTATTTTAATTATAAAAAATATATTAGCCGAAAATAATGTTTATCTTATTTTATTACATCACTATTGGGTAATTATGATGTAATAAAATGAATTATAATATTTAAACGATATTTAAATTTTACCCAAAAATTTGACTATCTGAGAAAATTTAGAAAAATTCACTGTTGGATAATTTTTACGTCCAGATTCCAAAAAAATATTAATTTTATCCAAATAATTTTCTTAATATGTGAAATTTCACCTTTATAAAAAAAATCAACTTTTATAAAAAAATTCAAGGATTTTGAAAAATACAGCTTTCAAACCATAATAAAAATTTTAATTGTACTCAAAAAAATTATATGATCATTTATAATTAATAAAAAGTAATTTATTAATATTAATATTTTATTAAAATATTATTTAATTCAAAAAATATATAAATTTATCAAAATTGATTATTTAGTTTAATATTAACTAAAAATACTATCTTTTCTTTATAAATTATTTACAAAGTAAGAATAATAAAATTAATGTATATTCTTTATTATATACAAAAATAACTGACATAATCATAGTGCAATAGTCTTATTACATAACCCCTTATAACACACGCATAAGACCGAAGGATAATCTTTGTGATGGTGACAGATTTTTTTTGTGGATCAGAAAACATCGCACATGTTGTAATCTATATCAACATCCACATATCCTATAGGTGTTTCCTCGTGAGATTAACATGTTGAAGCTCCACGTGGGTATGGTGAAGAGAAAATCCCAATGATTTCACCTCCTTTTTAAGCTCCAAAAAAATATCTTTATATGGGGCATGTCTGTTAGATGAGGCCATCGCTTCCTTTGTCTGAGTAAATTGGATTTGTTAAAGCCCTATATATAAACTAATAATGTGATCCCAGTTCAAAAGATATTTTAGAAATGATAAAAATCCATAATGTTATCTTGAAATTCAAAAACATAAAACCTAGGATGCACATAAGTTTTAAATAACCATTTTTCATAATAACACATTTAATTAGGCCTAGAGGAATTTTCATTAATGAAATTTTATGTCATTACAAAAAAATAGATTTTGAGGTTTTAGATGATATGAGAGTGGGTATCCTTTTTCCAGTAAGGTGAGTAACAAAATTATTTTTTTTAAAATTAAATTTTTTAGCCAATTTTTCCAATGAAAAAATTGTCCAATATGGATTAATCTCATTAAAAATGAATTATATAGATGAAAAATGGCCATAAAATGATTTTAGACTAGTATATTGATCATTTTATTCATTATTATTCTAATTTAACACTAGTAAATCCTTTTCTAATTTAAAAATAGAAAATTATTTTTACTTCTTCAATTTGTAATTCTCATTATAATTTTAGATTACCTTAATAGATAATAAATATTATAATGATTTAAGGTATTAAATCAATTTTTAAAAAAATCTATTCACATAACTGTTTAAATTTAATGCAAAATTAATCTCATAGATATGAAGAGAATGTGTGTTTGCCAATAGAAATTGATAAAGATTTTATAGTTTTTTTAAATCAAAATTCAATAAAATAATTATTAAAATGACCACAATTTTATTAATATATATATAATTGAACTAATTTTTCATTAAAATCACTTAAAACGAATTAAAATTTATAATAACTTTATAAAAAATTTAAACAAAATGGATGTTTTCAAATAATGTTTTGTATTTTTCAATATTCATTGAAAACTAATTTTTTTTGGAAAAGCATAAAAATTAACCCTAAGAAAAATTTTATAATATGAGTTCAAAATTTAAGTTCATTTAATCAAATAATTTTTTTAGAATGGGTAAAAATAAATTTTAAATCAAGTGTACAAGGCCTGACTTAAGAGTCTGTGGGAATAAATACCATTTTAAGAATGTATTTATTTTTCGTTTAAATGAATTAATTTTATTTCAAATAAATACATAACCATAATTTTGATAATTTAGATAGTAAAATTGATACCTTCCAATTTCATAGGTATGTTATAATGGTATACTATAGTACAGTTTATTTAGACAGGGGGTTTTGTGTTCTTTAAGCTATCAATCACAACATAATTAATGAAATATATTTTATGTGTTATTTAATATTGGTGTTTCAAGTAACCTACACTATTGAATACAATTTTATTTATTTTATAATTATTTCGTGTTACATAAACTACTATTTTGAATTATGTTTTAATGGTTACTTGTATTATATAATCTTTATAAGGATAATTGAAATAAAAAACCATGGGTTTTTAAACCCCTAACCTATATTTTTGATTTTCCTCCTTTAGATTGAGACTAATGATATTGGATTATGGACTTTTATCTAACATATTTCCTTGATAATGGGTTCATAAATATTTTGAGAGATATTGGGGTATATATTTTTAAATTAAAATATTTATATAAGTGAGTTGAAAGGGGTGGATAGAGCATGTTTATATAGTCATTGAGAGGTGTATCATTAAAAAAATAATTACTATTTTATTATTTTTTCACCATACTATTAATGGTGATAAATTTCAACATATTTTGTTTGAGTAATAATAATAAAATTATAATTTTATCAGATATTTTAGTAAACCAAAAAATGAATGCAACAATGATGAAAAACTATTCGATTTGAAGAATGAAATATAGTTTTCTATTCGATAAAAATATTACTTAGGTTTTCAAAATGGATTTATTCATTTTAAAATTAGTTATATTATTTTTAATTAATTATTTTACCCATTAATTAAATTTTATTTTATTAAAAAAGTTTTATAAATTTTTTTATTCATATTTATACCATTATGACTCCATAAAACTTATACTACATGTAAACACTATACGTTTTTATTATTCCCTGAAAAATATAAATTTTCATAAAAATACCAAAAAATGAATAAGATAATTTTCTCATTATAATTATAAAATTAAATTCCATTATATTATTTTCATATTTAACAAAATTTAAAAAAATAACATTTTTATAATATATAGAAAAATAATTTTATATGTAATAAGTATTATTTATTTTCATATTATTGATTAATTTTTTTATTATTTATTAAATATTATATTATTTATTATTAATTATAATATATTTTTAAATCAATTTTTTTCAAATATATATCTCAAATATTAATATTTTCCTAAAAAATTACTATCTTACACAATTAATTAGAAGACAGATTACTAAAATGTATACATTTTTATAATTTATGATACATAACTTGAGAAATAATTTTATAATGTTTTAATAATTTATTTATTTATTTTAATCATTTTAAATATTAATTTAATACATTTTACTGTACTCAATTGTAACATTTGTTTTTAAATGGCCAGTTACTATTACAATGGAAAAAATTATTATTCTTTAAATAAACTCCTCTTATTTTGTTAGATATTAATTTACTTAGTTTTTATCATATATAAGTACAATTACTTTACAAAATTCCAATCTTCGATCTAAAATTTTATTTTTTATTATCAATGTTCCTTGCATCTATAATAATTCTAGGAGACCAAGACACACACAAATATAAAATTCTAGATATTTTATTTCTTGTGTTTATTGATTTATTGTATGATTTTTTATTTTATGTATTATATTTATCCTTCATACATAATTTTTTATGTTTATGTAATATATGATATTTAGTTTTATTATATTTTTCAGGTGGTACATTCTTTAAATTATACTCATATATGACACACATATATTTGGGGAATAAAATATTTCATATATAGAAGGCATATATCCATAAAATACAAATGTTATTGAGTTTTTCGTGGTCCTATAGATGGTATCAAAGTTTGATATTTTCAAAGATGAATGGTGTGTAAAACCTCATGCCTTTACGGGTTAAAAATTCAATATATAATTTTATTTTTTGTTTTCTAGAGAAGGGGTTTTTGGAAATTTAATATTTTGACATCAATTGTGATATTTAGAATGTCTAAAAGTTATGTTCCCTTATGTGGTTTGAGGGTTCGGATATGTCTCTAGTGCTTAGGTGAATCAGGGTATATTAGGGTTGGAGTTGGAGTTTTTAGATGGGTTTTAAAATGTTATATGTTCTAGTGTGCATGGATTACAACAAACCATGTAGCTCCCTGAACATGTGCTTCTTTCATGTTCATTTTTTTAGTTCATGGATGGTTTTCCTAGTTAGGAAATAGTTAGGGTATAATTTTAATAATTCTATTGAAAAAATGTAAGGATGGTTTTTATGGGGGCGTGGAGCATGATTGAAACATGGTTTAAGAGTAACCTTGAAAAAAAATATAATTTTTAATCATATGGGTTTCAAACATCTGGTCCAGGGATTAGAAAATTATGAGGAAAAACCATTCTTTTTGTGTGACCATGGACATTAAAGGAAAAAAGGATGGTGAAAAGGATGGAAAACATACATAAAAAACCATTCAACATCCCCAAATTCATTAAAATAAGGAAAATATAATTTATCCCCTCCAAAGATTTGTGAACTGCTCCCCTCTCTTCCTCCATAATCTGTTCTTAGATAATGGGTTCTGTACTACCTCATTGAAATTTATCAACCTTTGATATGGGTAAATTTTAGTTTGATTCCTCTATCATTTGAGGTGTGATCATCTACAACTTCATCATCATTGATTGGATTTTAATTTTGGTTGTCTCAGATCAGGTTTTGAGAGACAATGCCACTATAGTATGGTTGAAGTGTCCCATAAGGATGGGTATTTATATTGTATTTATCAAGGATGTACCAAGATGATATATGAATTCAATTATACACCTTTTTGGTGTAGGACATTAACATTCTCTTATTTCCTAGTGATTTGGATTAAATTGGATGAAATTTATGGTTAATTTGGGTTAACATGATAGGTATTTTACACAATATGGTTTCAGGAGTATGTCGTAGACCTTCCATGGGTTCTTCATCCCTATTTTGGAATTTTGAGGATTCCCGATGGGTAATAAATAATTTTACCTTATTTAATTAAATTGTAAAATTAATTATAAATTTTTTAATTAATAGATAATTTTTTAATTAATTGAAATGGATGTGTTTTTGAGATTTATATCCTCCTAGGAGTTAGTGATGGTGATTATCCTTGTATATCCTCAAATAGATATGTTGAGATATATTAAACACAAATAACTCTAATTTATGTAACATTTCCCGTAAACATTTTTCTTTTTGTTTAGGTATTCTATATTTCGTGTGATATATGGTTTCACCCACAGGGACAATTGACCTTTTTTAATTAAACTAATTACACAATTAATATGATATGACTATTAATTGAGGTAATTAAGTGTTTTGGTCCATGATGGTTTTTTGACCACTTTCTTCATTCCTTAGCCACCAATGGTCAAGTATTTGATTATAAAATAATGTTTTCATATTTATGGGACCTGGAGGTCCATAAATAAGATGATTGAGACATATTATCCTCTAGTATCTCTTCCATTGATATCATATTATTTATTGTATAATTAATTTTTAAATTAATGGCCTAATTAATACATTGAATAATAGTTTTATGTTGTTAATCATTCATGCTAGTTGATATGACAATAGGGTGTGTTTCTTATGCTTATAGTTGTATGTTCCTAGATGGGTATACCAGGGGTAAGGACTGGATATTTTCTTTAGTGAGTGGACTGACCTACGACATGGAATGAAAGATGGACAATGTTCCATCTATTTTGTATGATTTCATTGATTATATAACTTTATTTTAGGATTATGAGCAATGATATTCCATTTACGTGAAAGGTGTTAACCCGATAGATGAGGTTGAGATCAAGGATCCCATGAAGGGTGTATATTTCATGTTGATATAGAAAATACATTGATTGATTCCCTAGTGAGATGTTTACCATAGACATATTTATTATGAGTTATATTATTGAGACCCTCACATTCATACAAAGATAAAAAATTTAAAAACAATAATATTCATTACATAACATTATGATTTATGGAAAAACAAAATGCGTCTAGTTCCATTGGAACAAGGATACATAAAAAACATGTTCATAAGTAATCTACATTATCTCCCACTATGTTATACCTATTGGTCACCCTTACTAAATAATCATATATAATACTATTATTCATATCCTAGTGAATGGAACCATAAATATGTGTGATCCTGTATTCTCAATAAGGGTAAACATGGGAGATATAAATCTAGGATCACATGAAATCATAAGATAATCATAATGGTATGGGATCATGAATATAACATAAAAAGTACATAAAAAATATATAATGGATTGTAATTATCATACCTTAAATAAAACATTATCACATAGAAATTTATGAAACATAATAGTGAGAAAACATCACCAATCAATCATTAACCATAAGTTCATGATATATAGTTATTGCACCATCATAAGTGTATGAACCATTTAATATGTGAAGGTTAACTACCAAGACTATAAAATTATAACATATCATACATCAACACCTATTTACTATAGTGGATCAATAAAATTGACTTGATTCCTTAAATGTAACGAGAACATCTTCTTATTTCTTATAGAAGATCAATCGCATCATATTTTTACCCATAATGGATCCAGAAAATCAAATTATTTTACATAATTATATCATGAGATATAAAACATTACCCAATGCATTAGATGGATATTTAACTCTATTACCACCCATAAAATAATCAATACCATATATATGTATTTTTAAAAAAATCAAAAAAACAATCATAATATCTTTATATTATAACCTATGAAAAAAAATTATGTTTCATAAACACTTCGTCAATTCAACATAGAATAGCCCATGGAAAATAATTTTATTTAAAACTCATGTCATCATCATAGTCATAAAAATATATACATAAATAATAAAGATAGTACTGTTGGATCATATCCCTTGTAAAAATATGAAACACCAATTTTTTCCATTGATAAATAGAAATTCCATAAAGAAGATAATTATATCATTCTTGAGGAAAATATTATTTTTAGTTTGAAAATACACACTGTAAAAAAAATTAACTAATTATTGTGAAATTTGTTTTAAATTAAAAATATCATTAGAAAAATATATGGTATTATGTAAATTTTTGGGTGGTCATGACAGTAAAAATCATTTTCATTCCATATATGATAAAATAAATCATTCATTCACAATATTGTAAAAATACAAAAGTACGCTGTTTGGAAAATGAAAAAAAAAAGGACCATTTATAAAAATTTATTTTAAATTAAATCAAGGTTAAATTTTCCATTAATTAATCATTTTATAATAGTAAAAAAATTCTTTAAATTTTTTTTATAAAATATATACAAGGAAGAGAATGAGTTTTTAACCGCGGATACAAATAAAGTTGATTTTACTTAAACAAATTCTTTTGTTCTCATTAGTAATTAAGGTGATTAAAATGTCAGTAAAAAATTTATTCAACATAAATAACCATAGGATAATATGTTTTATTATATTCTATATATGAATATCCAAAATATTCATTAGAAAAACTATAATAAAAAACAATCGGGGTAAATAGTGAGATTGTGACATAAATCCCAAAAAACATTTGTAAATTTTGAATCCTAATCCCCTTAAAAGAAAATAACCATAAAAATGTCCTTAAATCCCAAAAAATTTCAAAATAATAATCCTAAAATAAATTTTGGGTAGTATATAAACCTCATAGAAAAAAAATGGTTAATACGCCATGTGTCCCATGGAAATAAATGTGAGAGAAAATCACATGCCACAGGCCTCGGCATTTTTCTTAAATTATTGAACATCATGTATAATAAATATATATTTATAATAGATATAATATATAAAAATACTCAAATATATAATATAATAGATTATTTTATTATAACCTTTTACCACATGTTTATTAACAAATCCATATTGAAATCCCAGTTTTTGGTGATTAGTGCTTCATTTTTCATTTACGTTTTTTGTTTGGATGTATTAGTTCACATTCATTATTTATGGTTAAATAATTTGAAAGAAAATATTATATAAGAAAATATATATTCATTATAAATATATTTATATTAATTCATAAAATTTAGATTTGGAAAATTGAACAACACTATTTATGAAGACGGTGGGTCATACGAACGCATGAACATTGTTTAATTTTTTATGGATGGAATGAATGAAATATAAATATGAAATAATGTATATATTATAATTTTTATAACATATATGTCATATATATTCATTAAATATATCCTCATTTCCATCTATATAGAAATAAAATGAAAAGGATCTCATATCCCTTTATGGTGGCGGTAGTCCACACATATGCACAATCGATGTTATCATTTTCCAATGAATTGGAAGATAAGAAGGTGGATGTGATATTATAATTAAAAAAGTATAATTATTTTATAAATATCATATATATACTTTGATTCCATCATTATATCCAACCATGATATGTGGTTATGGAAAACAAAGTACATCGATTTGTGAGGCATTATTACACTGTGCACAATATCAATGGTTTTCATTCCCATTTAATAGAAGATTATATGGATATAGGTTATGAAATTATCATAATAATATATTACGTGGTATATATATTTTTTATATAATTATAGTTTAATAACATTTTAAGGAGTTTCTTGAAGAAATAAAACAAAAACACTTGGTTATGAGTGATAATTCTTCTTCAAAAAAGCTCTTTAGAATCGGACCCAAAACCTTATTATGATGGGTTTGAAATTAAAATAAGGCCTATTAGGCATGAAAAATTATTTGAGGAGGATATTTCGATATTTATTGTTAATGATAAAATTTCTTGTATGTGTGAAGAGGATGGAAGATAGGTTCCCTTCTGTAAGTAGGGGAGAGGACACAGATGGTATTTTTTTAATGAAAAAGCCATGCCAACATTTTACACATGAATAGATGTAAAAACATTAAAATTATTGATAATTATGATATATTATGTAGAAATATATCATTAAAATAGTAATTTTAGATGTTTTATATTATTTAAAACTATATTATTATAGTTTAACCATTAGGTAAAAATATTTTAACATTAGCCATGATAATTAATATTTACTATGTTTACTATGTATTATAAAAAATCATTATGTAGAAATTATTATATAATATTAAATAATATAAATCAATGTATTTGATCCATTTTTTTAAATTCTATTCACATAAGTATTGTAATTTAATTTAAAATTAGTTCCACATGCATGATTAAAATTAGATTTTTCAAAGAAAATCATTCAAAAGTATAACAAGATTTAATATAAAAACTCAACATAAAATAAATTAAAATGATATAATTTGAATTAATAATATTATTATTTAACAAATTTTAGTTTTAAACCATTTTAAAACAATACTTATATTTGTTAAATCTTTTTATGAATTGAATTTTTTAATAAAAATCAATATTTTTCACTATTCAATGAAAAATTAATATTTTCATAAAAAAATAAAAGATTCACTCTAATTTAATTTTGACATGATGATTCAAAATATGAGGATTATTTTTTCATATAAATTTCATAAAAATGTAAAAAATAATTTTATTTCTTTTAACTAAAAGAAATGATAATCATTTTTTAAGAGGAAATGTATTTTCAAAGTATATAAAGACATTACCAATCATTAAGTGCATATTTAACAATATTTTTTTTCTCTCAATACATTATGATTATTTTGAAAAAAACAAATATTATACCTATTCACACGATTATGTTTATTAGATTGTATATAATGTTCATGATTAAATAATAATATTAATAGTATATGGTCATTCATTTAAACTCAATGTTGTGTATATCACAAATTATGGAAGAAACTAATTTTTTAAAAAATATATTTCTAAAAATTTATTTTTTTGCATCATTCCCTCCAAATAAACTTCATCCTCATAAATATAAATTTTAATCAATTATCAAGTGTTTTATATTTTAATATTTTCTTATTGATAACCCGCATCGTAAAAAATATTAACAAAAAAACCCCATGAAATGAGGGAAAAGAATATATTATGGTAATCTAGAATAAAACATTACTAGTTTCACAAATATCAAAATGATATTAAGAAGGAAATGTGTATAAATGATAGAAAATTAATTTTTATATATCATCAATTGTAAGAAATTGAATGATCATGATAAATATAGAAACCAAAAAACTGTAACCATAGGTGTTGATAAAATTTCCATCAATTCTTTAAAAACAATGGTAATAGGATAAAATGTTTATTTAAATATTATTTTCCTAAAATTTAGGGAATCATTTAATATTAGAAATAAAACACCATAAAATATACTAATGTGAAGTCCTTTAATATCATTGGCACATTTTCATCCTTTATTTATGCTTTAATAAATTCCCACCTCATTTTTTATTCTAATAATAAAATCTAAAAGATGGATTTTTTATTCATAAAGTACTAAAAATTTCATCTAATTGATCACATGATCCCAAAAACGGATAAAACTCTATTCTACCTATATTTATAAATTATCTAAAAACAAAATTGTTAGAAAAATATTATTCTTAAAATGAATAAAACATCATATGAATAAATTCAACATTAACAACTGAAGCATCATTAATAACCTTGAAATTTCAACATTGATCATTCATTAAATAACTAAAAATAACATTCATCCAAATATACTAAAATAATATTGAAACCCAAATTGTATAATGATTTGATAACATATTCTTCTAAGGTAGATTTAACATCCCTCTCTAAATAAAATTAATCAATATTCATGTCTCATACCAAAAAGGCATATTTCTTTATCATATAATATTAATGTTATGCAATTAATTACCATAAATAACCAAAATAATCAAAAATACATATTAAATTCATATACGATTCCAATAGATAGTTAATCCCTTATTCCTAGACAAAAATTCCTTAATGTTATGTACACCTTAATCATATATAGTTCCTAAATTAGTGAAAATATTCTAAAATTACATTAATAAAAAAATATATTCCATATCCCATTGTTCTCTCTATAACAAAACTCATATACCAAAAAACATATCAAACTTTATCTATCACGTTATTTTTTAAAAATCATACTATGTAATACATCATGTATGTCAGTGGTAGATGTTCTACCTGTATCACCATTCCGTTGTGGGTTTAGGCCTTGATAAATTTCATGATGTGACAGGTTCTGTTTTTTACTAAAATTAAATTAATATATTTAATATAAAATCCAAATAAATATGATGAAAATACATAAAAATAACATTATTATTCAAATATCATATAAACCATGGAGTTTATCAATACCCTTAAACTTATTAAAATAACATTCTTCGTAAATAGCACTTCATGTTGAACATGATGGTCACCTGTACATTATCCAAATAAAAATCCTCCCAAAATATAATTAATCACATTAAAATAACAACATTTAAAACCTCAATAGTGGTTTTACAACTTTGACCTTATGATCAACCAAATATTTGCATACCCCTTAAGGTATTTGTAACACCTAAGTTAATCATACATGAGAATATATATATATATATATATCTGTGTTTGTGTGTGTTTGTGTTCATTAGAAATTAACACAAGTATTATATATTTCATGATTCTTATAATAAAAATACCATTGATAAAAATTCTTATACAATGTAATTATTCAATCCCAATACCTAAATACATTAATCCATTCCCTTAAATGAGTATCATTTCATATGACCTTCCATACTCTAGGAGTTAACCGTTGGATTAGGTTATTGACTTGGATAATGACCACATTACCCATATATAATACATGTAAATCCTAATTAATTTGTTAATATTTGACCTTATTTTCTAAACACAGAAAATACCCTTTCAAACATTCCCCTGGGGTATCTATCCACATTTCTAACATGATGTCAACTAACTCTTCATTCCTTCAGGGTCTCTAATATCTAATCTCTATGAAATGTGTATCCTTACATTATTTGGTTAGACTGAGATATGGATAATTGTAATGATTTCAACCATATATCAGGATGATTGATTTTTCATAATCAAAAAATAATTCATTCTAGTATTCATCCATATTTATTTGTCTTCATCACTACATTCTTCTTCACATTCTATGTTAACATGATACCTTCCGGTTCCATCCAATTACTGAAACCAAAAAACATATAATGAGAAATAATAATTATAGTAGGAAAACATATAATCATTTATAGGATTTATAAATCATGACACCTTATTTTCAATATATGACACATTATGGTTAACCATGATCATTCATGGTTTCCATCTATTCAAACCATTCAAGATGGTTCATAAAGAGTCTTTAAATTTCGAAAACATATCCCCAAGGAGTGTCAATCTTGGTCTGTAGAAAGGCACCTTTTCATGTACCAGGTGATGATCAAATCAAATCTTCATAAGCCCTTTTTGGATCATTTACCCCTAGGAATAATTCGTAAATATCCACATCCACTTTTAGTATTCTGATATTGGTATATTATTAGGAAAAACACAATCCTTTATTTATCATAACATATGTAGTTCATCAATAAATTAGATTATTATAAGGATTTTCACTAAAGATTCCACATATTACATTCCAAATGATAATGAAGCCTTGCTCTCAAACCAACATTAGGGACCTTGTCATTTATACATAAATATCAACTCTTAACAGATGAATATTCATTACATAACATAATTAACCATCAAAGAATAATATTTTATTTTCCCCTTGTAAGAAATAGATATATAAATATATGTATCATTAGTGAACTATATAACCTCCCACTGAGTTAATTATAATTGGATCCCATATTACACATATCATACATAATACCATTCTTCATAACATGGGGAAATTAAACCTAAAAAACAGTTGGCTTAGATTCTCATTATGGGAAAAAATTGGAGATATAAATTTATAATCACATAAAATTATATGATATGAATAATGGTATGGGATCAGGAATACAAATTCTGTACCCAAAATATCATGGATCGTAATCCTGATTCATTTCCTAAAACCTTTCCTTTTCAAAACACATTTTTTTAATAGTTTAAAAAAACATAAATAAATCATGAACTGTAAGTTCCTATCATGTATGTGTGGAACCATCATAAGTGTAGAAATCATTTCATATGTCATGATTAACTACCAAGACCATAAAATCATAAAATCTCTCGAATCATCACATCATTCCCATAGTGGATCAAGAATATTGACTTTTCCAATAATGGATCAGCACATATTCTTGATTCCCATATCTTATCAACAACATCACATTATTCCCAATAGAATCAAGAACATGTACGTTTTTTCCAAAATTATCTCATGAGATACATAACATTTCCTAATAAATTTTAGGGATATATTGTAATATAGAGAACTAGGATTTCAGTCAATAGTTCCACAATCATGGTTGTACACATGGCCTCAAGCACATCTACACAAATTCCAGAGGCTGCAAACAAGACGATAGGGGATATATGGGTCATTGGTGTAATATTCCCTCATTACTAGAAAATATCACAATTTATGTCAAATACATTCAATTGAATAATTAGGTTAATAAGTAGGCAACTTGAAAGTAAAACAATACATGAATATAACAACCCTTCTCTTTATTACACTCATAAAAAATATGTACTACATAAAAATCCACTTAAGGAAACTCTGAGGTTCAAGAGTTCTAGTGTCATGGGAAAATTAGAGCATTACACAACAACATAAAACATAAAATAAAACACCTTTGTTGAAAACTTCATTTAATTAACCGCCTAAATCCTTCGTACTTAGCATTGATGGGATAACCTAAGTACATGCATAGAAAATGGGTGATCTATAATGCCCAGTGAGGGAGTAAACAATTCATAGCATGAAAAATATAGTACATGTTAGGAAATAGGCATATCAATGGATAATAGGAGAAACATGAACATAAAGGCATGATATAGCATTATTATCATAACATGAAATGTGGTAACAACATTTAACATGATATTAGCATGATCCAAGGCTAATTGCACATAGAGCATGAGTAAACCCTCATTTTAATAGAATTATAATGATTAAACCCACATTATAGTTGAATTATAAGGAGTAAACCCTCATTTCTGAAGGCATGTCATGATACTGGTCTTTACCCAATGTATAGGCACACTATCCGAGTTCACCCTTCTAAATCATTTCATTTCATCCATAAGTGTTCCACATAGATCATGCCACATGGATTCATTAAACATAATAATTTTTTCCACGATAATGTAATGTAGAATTAATACATTAAACTATATAATAAATAAGTAAATGTTCATAAATATGAATACCCTTGATAGAGAAATGGGTATGGTATTCACTACACATTGAATTTGATGTGACGAATCGTGGTGCAATTTCGATAGCATAACAACATGAAATAAGAATTCATAAAAATGGTTTATGAGAAAAAATAATTGGTATCTCATCCTATGTACATGAAATGGAAATTATGTTGGTCATATAGATGATGTCCCAATATATGTAATGGAATTTAGGTGTACAATATAAAAGAGTTGCTTGAATGGAAATGAGAAGAGGGGAATTCCTTCTGGAATTTCGGAATGGTAAAGGGTGTGAATGGAGGCATTAATTATAGATAAATATGTCTATAATCATTAAAAGAGAAAGAGGGAAGTATAGGGGAGGTTTGAAATCATATCCCAACATTTTTAATTTAAAATACTAGTGTATAACAATAGAAAAAATCATGGACAAAAAATGAGATAGGATGATATCCCTTACATGGAAGTGTGATCCAAAAGGCTTGGGAGGGGCTTGGGAGAGGCTTATTGGGAGACTGGGGTGACTTGGGAGGATTATAGAGAGATGAGGGTATAGGATGGTTGGGATCCAAAGTTTCAGACTAACGATGAAGTGGGAACTGTAGGTTTTAGGCGCAGCGGAAGCGCGTTGGTGGGGATGCCCAACTTTAATTTTAGCATTAACAACGATCAATCCAAGATTTGTCACGATGTAAAACACCAGATCTTCGGAATAGAATGATGAACTAAAAACAAAAGAATGATTCCCAGAACCATAGAGACAGGATCATTATATGTTGGTTATAATTAATTTAATTAATTGACAATAATTACCTTGATGAAATTATTTCTTCGTTGATGTCTCCAGTCACGATCTCATGTGATCCACCATTGAGTCTTAGAATCCAAGTGTAGGATTCCTCTAGCGGTGATCCATATGTGCTCCACATATCTCTGGACATCACCGAAGGGATCTCTAGGTGCTAGCGTGGAAGAACCTTCGCTTGCGATGTCTGCCTTTGATCACCTTGATCCAGTGATATTGGATCTCTCCCGGTAATGAGAGTGTTCTTGGAGGATGGAGTTCTTTCTGGCTTGAGAGAACTCTCCAGAATCGTTTTGCACAATGATTGGGGAAATTTGTTGGGTTTGTGAGGATATTTATAATTGGGTTTGTGGTTATACAGTTATGAAAATAAATAAACACGTTGAGCATTTTATTTATTTCATTAACTCTTATTGAAAACCCACATGATGAATTATTAATTCCTTGACATGCACCAATGTTGATTATAATAAATTTCATTAAATAAAACAATATTATATCATCAAAATCATGACAAGAAAAATTACATGGCATATAATCATTGATACAAGGTGTGTACTCATTTCCCATAAAACTACACGGCGTGTATATTTAATATACCTAGTTTGTACTTTTATTTTCAATTTTTATTTATTTCCTCCACCACATTTATTAGTCCTTGAGTAATGGATATTTATATCATAAATAAATTAAGTTGCATTACTCTCTAATAAATATATATTATTTCATCCTCAATATATTTTCTCGAATAACTAGTGTCGAAATAAATGCGATCAGGAATCCATAAATAATTATTAAACCACAGTCGGGAATAATCATTATTTAACTTGTTAAATTAAAATTTAACTAATCTACATGGACACACATAGTGTGTGACCCTCTAAGCCTCTTTCACAATGGCATTAGGTAGATCCTACATAAATTACCTTGTTAGAATCTAGCAACATGCCATGGAACCCATAGTGAAATAAGTAAATTCCGCAATGACGTGTCACCTCATGTGAACGCTTACTATGTAATATAATCACTTTGTCTCAATATCTCTAATCAAGCGGTTTTCATGCTAGTTCTATCAACCCATGTGCTAGTTTATTCTTTCTTTGACTTTTCGAAATTGAACTTTCTCATTCCTTACCATGTCCATGGATTTACATTGGCTATATCAATTCCATTAAAGGGCCTGAGATATCTACTTCTGTTATGGAACAGAAGGAACAAATCCTTTCTATCAGTATCTATTAATGTGATATTACTCGTAACCCACCCAATGTATCCTACCTCGCTGCAAACAGTGTGTCGTCACAGTTTTTATCAAAACATCTAAGTTCATGAGTTGTTATACCCATTAATAATAATCTTAAAGTCTAAGGACCAATACACACGTCCACAGATTGGAACATCCAATGACACCATGAAATGTGGATTTCCTACTGGCGGGTCTCATTCTCATAATATCCTTCTGGATATTACCAAGGGCGCACACCCTGAGAATGTGCCTCAATGTTTTATGAGTCCTCACCCCTAATGGCCTGTATTATTTGTGTCCCTCAAATAACATCATCCAGCCATAGAACATATATTCAAGAACAGTGTTACGGCACTTCTGGGTTCTCATCATACCAGGTACCCGCTATGACCCTTTAATACTACAACTATACATGGGACATTATCAAAAGCATTTTCACTCATAAGAACAATCAATATGTGATAAGGCTTTTATTAATGAATAAATTACAAATTAGTTGGTTTTAGGCCACCAACTCCAACAGAAAACCACTTGGACTAGAGAAAACTGCTAACAACCTTTAACCTGCAAGCTCTCACATGATATTCATGCTTCTACTGAGATAGGACTTTATTCATGGGGTCTACCACATTCTCTTCCGTGGACACTCTTCTCACTGCAACTTCACCCCTTTGATAGAAATCCGTCAAGAGGTGATACTTTGAGAGTATGTGCTTTTTCCGTTGATGTGACCTTGGTTCTTTAGCAAGATCCAGCACTGCAGTATTATCACAATACAATGTAATGGGATATTTACTGCTAGGCACCACATCAAGCTCTTGGAAAATGTTCTGAATCTAGACAGCTTCCTTGGATGAATCAGAAGCCACTATATATTCGGACTCTTCTCTAGAATCGACGACAATTGGGTGCTTTGAACTCTTCTAACTCACAGATTATCCATTGATACAGAAAGCATATCCAGATTGTGACTTTTGATCATTCTGATCTGTCTGAAAACCAGCGTCATCATACCCTCTAATGACAATCTCCTCATCTCCTCCATACACCATGAACATATCCTTAGTTCTTCTCAGATAGTAAGGATATTCTTAACAGCATTCCAATGTTGTTCTCCTGGATCTGCTTGATATTATCCTACCATGCTCAGCTCATTGGAAACAACAAGCCTGGTACATAACATGGCATAAATTATGGATCCTATAGCCGAAGTGTATGGGATCTTACTCATTCTATCTTCCTCTTGTTGTGTCTGAGGACACATTTTCTTAGAATGATGTAGGCCATGTGACACTTTAACTAATCCCCTCTTGGATTGTTCCATACTTAATCTCATTAGTATCTAGTCAATTTATGTACTCTGACATAGTCTATGCAGCCTCTTGGGTCTATCATGAATGATCTTGATCCCTAGAATGTAGGCTGCTTCACCCAAGTCCTTCATGGAGATATACTTGTTCAAGAAGTCCATAACTGACTATAAGAACAGTACATCATTTCCCATAAGAAATATGTCGTAAAAATATACTACTAGGATAACGATCACATTCCCATTAAATAGCCTAGAAACACATGGCTCACATTAATTCTTAATGAACCCAAATTTCATTATGGCTTCATCAAATATATTGTTCCATGACCAGGATTCTTGCTTTAATCCATAAGTGGATTTATGCAACTTGAAAACTTGTTTGGCTTGACCTAGTGTCACAAACCCTTCAGATTGTGTCATATAGACATCTTCCTGAAGGTTCCCATTAGGGAATGTTGTTTTGACATCCATCTGCCAAATCTCGTAGTAATGGTAAGATGTTATGGAAAATATGATTCTTATGGATTTAAACCCTGAAACTGCCAAGAAGGTTTCATTATAGTCAACTCCATGACACTGTCTAAATCCTTTAGCTACTATCCTTGATTTATAGGTGATAACATGACCTTCCATGTCCATTTTTCTCTTGAATAAACATTTTCATCCAATAGGCTTTACATCAATTGGCTCATCGACCAGAACCCTAACATGGTTCTGACACATGGAATTTATCTCAGAATTCATAGCATCTAGCCATCTTGAAGCTTCTGAGCTATATACTACTTCCTTGCAGGAGAGAGGTTCATCACTGTCTAATAATAATGATTCACTGTCCTCGGTGACTAGGAAGACAAATCTCCCTGGTTCCCTTACCTCTCTTGAGCTCCCACGCAGTACTTGTGTTTCTAGAACCACTTCCATGGGGACCTGTGCAACTTTTTTACTATACCAGCTCCTGTATATCATGAGCATCAACATCATTGAAATCAATCTTACTCCCACTATCATTTTTGAGGATGTCCTCCCTCTCACGAAATATCGCTTTTTTGGCGACAATCACTTTCTTGTCCAAAGGGCTATATATGTAATATCCTTTCATATCATTAATATATAATATAAAGATACCCCTCATACCCGGGTGTGCTAGTTTTTTTCCTAAGAAGGCCTTAACAAATACATCGTATCCCCATACACGTGTATGAGACAAAATGGGTTTCTTTCCATTCCATAGCTCGGAGGTAATTCCATTTGCCTCCTTAGTTGGTAATCGGTTTAATTTGTATGTTGCAGTTTGTAATGCATATCCCCAAAAGGATCATGGAAGATCTGCATGACTCATCATCAACCGCACCATTTCAAACAAGGTGTGTTTCCTCCTTTCACTAATATTGTTCCACATTGGTGTATATGTTGGAGTGAGCTGATATAGAATCCCAGTCTGCCATATAAGATTGATTAACTCTTGGTTTGGATATTCTCCACCTCGATCTAATTTAAGTTTCTTTATCTTCTTACCGAACTGGTTCTCTACTTCATTCTTGAATTCCATAAATTTCTCTAAGGCCTCTGACATATACCTCATTATGTATACATATCCATATCTACCCAAATCATCAGTAAAAGTAATGAAGTAAGAATATCGACCTATAGATTCTACTGGAAATGGTCCACACACATCTATGTGCACCACTCCTAGAAGATCTTTGGCCCTTTCACCTTGTCCACTGAAGGGTGACTTGGTCATTTTTCCTTGTAATCAAGAGTGGCATTTATCAAGTGGTTTTAGCTCAGCAGAGTCCAAATAACCGTCATGGAAGAGCTTTGTCAATCTCTTATCATTTACATGACTGAGACAGTGATTCCACTACTGGGTGATGTATGAGTCATGTGAGTTTGTTTTGTTATCGATTTCCAACACTTGGTTTTCATATTTTAATACATACAAACCAATATTTAAATGCGCTATACTATAACATACGTTGTTCTTATAAATTAAAGCACACTTATTTCCAAACATGAAAATAAATCTATCTATATCCAAACAAGATACAAAAATTATGTTCTTGGTAAAACTAGGAACATAATAATAGTTATGTAAAACCAAAATTATCCCAGTCGACAATGAGAGGTGGTAATCACAGATTTCCAATCCAGCCAGCCTTTCTCCATTGGTAACTCAAAGATCTACCTCTCTACTAACAATCTTTAAAAATCAACTTGGTTCCTAAATTTGAATACAGTTGTGATCCCCACAAGATGTATCTTAGCCAATGTGTAGAAATAGAAAGATTACACTCGATAACGAACACACCTTTAGCATTCCCATGAATCTGGGTGCAGTTCCTCTTCTAGTGGCCTTACTTTCCACATGGAAAACACACCGACTCCCATTCCATTCCCTACCTCTATATGTTCCCCTTCTTGTAGGGATGGTGCTTGGGGGCATCAGACTGTTTATAAGAATTTTGCCCCTTTTCCTTGTCCTTCTTTTTCTTATTAACCATAAAGACTACGGCTTTGTCACACCCCATGTCTTTATCTACCTAGCGAATCAAGGTCAGAAGTTATGATGGAATTTTCACATTTTTCTCATGTTGTAGTTGACAATGAAGCTAGGGAAGATCTTGGGCAGTCATGATAGGATGAGATCTGTATGAAAATCATCTGGGAATTTAATCCCTATGATGTCCAGGCATTCAATGTAGAAAATAATCACGACTACAAGAGGCCCAGCTGGTGAAGACTCACCAAGATTAGTTGTAAACAAAGAATTAGAGATCCCATACCTCTCCTATATCACCTTCTATTGGTAGAGATCCTTAAGGTGAGACATCCTGATATACTCGTCCATGTTTCCTTGTTGCTTCAAGTTCTCATTAGACATAGTCGATATCATGAAAAAAATGGACATCTATGGCAACATCCCTATGTTTCATGTAGAGAGATAGTTCCTCATCATTAGCCTCCTTTCCAGGTGAAAATGGAATAGCCTCTTCCAGCACATACAATTTCCTTTCGTGGTGAAGGGTGACCCATAAACACCTCTGCCACTCATTGAAATTGGTTCCGGTGAGAAGGTTTTCTTTCTCGATTACGGTTCACAATGATATGCTTGAATTAATTTTTCTTGTTGTCTCTACGAATTAAGATGAGAAAAAGTTTAGTACATTATTACAAAACTGAGACAAATATATAAATTGATACTTTTTAGTCTCCCACTATTTTATCAAAATCCAATAGCCCTCATCATTGACTTCAGAATATTTTGGTCCCTGAATATTCAAGTGGATAGGATCCATATTACCCTTCGCATTACCCAAACTAGGGTTGGTAATGCAACTTGAAGGGTTTTAGGTAGGCATTACAAATGCCAACTGCATTATCTCACAGCTCCTTGATCTTCTGAGTGGACTCCCCAATCCTAAAATCCTTTTATTTTGGATTTCCTCAACCATTTCCTCTTGGTCACACCAGGTCCTACTGTGACTGTCAACCCTTGATGCGAACCAAATCATGTCAACCCAAAACCTTGAATTGGAATTCCCCGATATTTGAAAGTACCCCAACTGGGGTTGGTCGAGCACATTGAACTATGGTTCGATTCTAATGATGATTATAGAAGGATATACCGACTTAATATTTATTTGGGAGATTTTATCCTTTAACGTAAATTTCCATTTTATTATCTTTTATTACATGCTTGTTAATATTAAGTGGGATATACATAAGTGATTAAACATGTCTAAGATAATATTTACACATAATATGGTCTTTATTTTATTTCCATCTTGCATGCTTCTTTAATTCATTAATTGTGGGATTGTGAAAACTCACCCACAATAAATAAACCATGCAACAGACAGAAATAAAATAAATTGTATGATAATGAGTTTGTTCTATTGGTTAGTTTATCTAGCAGTTGATAAACTAACCCATGACCTAGGCGAGAAATACCTTGAACCTTTTGAGGTCGTGTTTTATTTCTTTCCACCTATCCACCTTTGTATCTCCATGGATTGGTTTTTCCATTGCTCTGGTCTTGAGCTGCCTCCACTAGCTTGGGAGCTCCATCCATTAAATATGCATTTATCTCACACGTAGGTGAGGGGTAAAAAGTTTTTTTTATATTAATTAATCCTTGTATGTGTAGACCATACATATTAATGAGTAGAAGGCTTGTAGGCCAACAAATTTAATTTAAATAAATAAATTAAAAGAAACCATTCACATATAATGGTCTTTTTCTAGATCATGATCATCCATATATGCAATGATATTTACCCATAAATATAGCTAGAATTCAATTATTTAATCATTATTTTTAAGATAAATCGCCCTATAATAAATTTATTATCTTTAAATAATCAATCCTTTTATCTTAAACCCTTTTTTATTAATTTCCTTGAGATTCTCATCCATCCGAATTTTAAAAAAAATTAAAATTATCCTTGTTTTTAACTTGTACCATGGAGGAAACCTGGTGAATTCCCGTTCATTACGCAGATGTTAAATTAAAAATATATATTTAAAACACCTATCACATGTTGTACCTCACCTTTATGCCTACACCATGGTTCACGTCTCTAGGGTTTGTATAATATAATAATAAATTTTAATAAATCTGCATAATTTGGGTTAGTACACAGCCTATAGATCCGACCACACGACGTGTAATCTTCTTCACTGTCCATCCGAAGTACATGCCCGGAGAAATGGCGTATTAATGTACTTCAGAAATTTTTGGAGAACATGACATGTTCAGTGGGACACACGCCGTGTAGTTTCCGTGTTACACGATTTCTAGTCGGGAAATCCTTGTACGGGGTATACGGTCCAACCCTAACCCGAAGGGACTACACACCTTGTTCTATCGGACCACATGGTGTGTAATCTGGAAACCGTGTGCCACATATTCCTGGTCAACAAACGGTGTCATAAATAACTTAGATAGGATCAATAAACGACCAGATTTGGAGGACCAGCCTGATGCATGAACCTAGACTACATGGTGTGTACTTCCGAATACACTCCGTCTTTTCTCGTGTTGTACAACCAGGATCATTTGGATCCTATGTATGAGATCCTCCGTTTTATTTTAATCAAAATTCAAAATAAAATGTCAATTCTGTATGGTGAACGAGAAACGATAGAGGAGGAACAGATCTTGAGATTCAGATTTAAAGAATTATTAACATGAATTGAAATAACTAAATTATTAAATGCGTAAATCACCCATGAAAAACTAAATAATTATAATCAATGATTTGACCCCTCTGATACCACTTGTATGTTTCATGTGTAACGGAAGCACATTGGTCGGGCAACCCAACATTAATTTTTGCGTTAACAACGATCAATCCGAGATCCATCATGATGTAAAGCACATGATCTTCAGAATAGAAAGAAGAACGAAAAATAATAGAGGGAGTCCTATAACCATAGATATAGGATCATCATATGTTGGTTATAATTAATTTAATTAATTGATGAGAATTACCTTGATAGAATTCTTTTTTCGTTGATGTCTTCGGTCATGATCCGATGTGATCTTTCGTTGCGTCATAGAATCCATGTGTAGGATTCCTCTAGTGGTGATCCAAATGTTTTCCACGCATCTATAGACGTCACCGAAGGGATCTACTGGTGAAATCATGGAATAACCTTTGTTTTTGATGTCTGCCTTCGATCACCTTGATCCGATGGTGGTGGATCACCCTCGGTCTTGAGAGCATTCTTTGAGGAAGGAGTTCTTTCATCCTTGAGAGAACTCTCCATAATTTTTTTGCACAATGATTGGGGAAAAGTGTTGGGGTTGTGAGGATATTTATAATCAGGTTTGAGGTTATAGATTTATGACAATAAATAAACTTTTTACGTGTTTTTTTATTTCATTAACTCTTATTGAAAACCCCTATGTTTAATAATTAATTCCTTGACATGTGCCTAGGAAGATTATAATAAATATAATTTAATAAAACAATATTATATCCGCAAAATCCCGACTGGAAAAACTACACGGCCTTTAATAATTAATACACAGCTTGTACTCATTTTCCATAAAACTACACGACGTGTATATTTAATATACACAGCATCTACTTTTATTTTCCATTTATCTTTATTTCCTCCACCACATTTATAAGTCCTTAAGTAATGGCGATTTATTTCTTAATTAAATAAAACTGCATTACTCACTAATAAATATATATTATTTCATCCAAAATATATTCTCTCGAATAACTAGTGTCGAAATAAATGCGATCAGGAATCCATAAATAATTATTATACCAGAGTTGTGAATAATCATTATATAACTTGTTAAATTAATATTTAACTGAGATACATGGACACACTTAGTGTGTGACCCTATAGGCCTCTTTCTCAGTGGAATTAGGTGGAGCCTGCCTAAAGTCCAAGGTTAGCATCTAACAACACGCCAAAGCACCCATAGAGAAAGAAGTTAATGCTACAATGACACATCACCTCATACGAATGCTTACTGTGTAATATAATCCCTTTGTCTCGATATCTCTAATCAAGCGGGTTGTATGCTACTACCATCAACTCGTGTGCTCGATTATTATTTCTTTGACTTTCTGAAATGGAATTTGCCCATTCTTTACCATGGCCATGGATTTACTTAGACTAAATAAATTCCATCATAGGGCATAAGATGTCTACTTTTGTTATGGAACGTAAGAAAAAAATCCTTTCTTGCATTATCTATTAATGCGGTATTAGTCGTGATGCACCCAACCTATCATACCTTGCTGTGAATTGTGTGTCATCACAATTTTCGTCAATACATCTAAGTGCGTGATTTGTAATACCCACTAATAATAATATTAACATATAAGGAATAATACACACATCCACAGATAGGAACATACAATGACACCATGAAATGTGGATTTCCTACTGGTGGGTCTCGTTCTCATAATATCGTCCTAGATCTTACCAAGGGTGCAAACCATGAGAAGGTTCCTTAATGTTTTATGAGTCCTCACCCCTAATGGAATGTATTATTTGTTTCCCTAAAATAACATCATCCATGCATAGAACATATATTCAAGAACAGTGTTATGGAACTTCCGGGATCTAATCATAGCTAGGATCCGCTCTGACCCTTTAATGCGACGGCTATCCTTGGGACATTATTACATGAATTTTCACGCAGAAGAAAAATCAAGATGTGATAAGGATTTTATTAATTAATAAATTAGAAAGTAGTTGGTTATAGGCCACCAACTCAAATAGGAACTCATGTGGGTTTATATAGGAAAAAAGGTGGAATTCCTTATTATTAAGGTTTTCGACACTACACATGAAACTAATCAAAACCACGAACCAACCCATGGTTTTTTCCAATGGGGAGTGGAAAAATTATATTATAAGGCCAATGGCCGAACATCTTAAAATATTAGGCTTTCTCATGTGGATCTGAGTCACACTCTCAAGGAAATCATTTTAAATGTTAAACAGTTTTATAAATCTTGGAGGATCCACTGGCGTACCATAAAATTAAAGAAAATAATTAAAAAATCACATTATTTTAAAGTTAAAACATATATTTTCCGAACAACCCAATTATATTTTATTATTATATAACTATTGGGTCATCTTTATGTTATAGAACACATTATTTAATTAAACAGCATATAATTTTTACCCAAAAATTTGACTGTATCGGAAAATTATGGGAAATTCACCATTCGAAAATTTAGACATCCAAAATCCAAAAATGATATTTGTTTTATCCAAATAATATCATAAATATACGAACAAAAACCAAAATTTATCTAAAATTCATGGGTTCTGAAAAAAAACAACTTTCAAACCATAATAAAAAATACAATTGAATTCAGAAAAAATTATATTATCATATATATATATAATAAAATGTAATTTAGTAATAATATTTCATTAAAATATGATTTATTTACAAAATCCCTTAATTCCTCAAATATATTTCTTAATTGTATATTATCTAAAAATTATATTTTTCCTTTAAAAACTATTTACAAATTTACAATAATAAAATGAATGTATATTATATATATAAAAATAATGAACATAATCGCATTGCTAAAGTCTTGTTAAATAATTACTTATTACAGATACATAAGTCCAAAGGGTAAGGTATTCAATGTTGATAGACTCATGGAAAGGCTCAGATAACATTGCTTGGGTGATAATCTCTATTAACATCATGTTCTCTTGTAGGCGGTACCACTCAAGATTAACATGTTGAAGCTCAGCTTGGGCTTGGTCAAGAGAGATTCCCAGTGATTCCACATTCTTTCTGAGCTCAAACAAATGGGATTCGTGTAGAGAAATTCTACAGTATGAGGCCATCACTTCCTTTGACTGAGTAAATTAGATTTGTTGAAGCCCAATATTGATACTAATCATGTGATCACTCTTCAATTTCTATATTAGAAACAGTCCCAATTCCTAACGGTATTTTAAAATCAAAAAACATAAAACCAAGGAGGTTCGTATGTTATATAACCATTTTACGTAATAAGACATTTAATTAGATTCAGTGTAATTCTCATTAATAAATGTTTCGGTCATTACAATCTTCCCCCCTTAAGATGGTTCACTGACGAAATTTCATTTCCATCACTAAAACATATCAGGGTATCTCTGATTCATCACTTACCCCAATTCCCATGTTTCTTCTTCGAACGTTTGGTTTTTCCACAACCAAATGACGAGGGGAATTATACTATTTCATTGATCATTTTTCATACAATCTAAGATCTTCATTGGCTTCTCCTCATAGGAGAGGTCATTCACTAATGGTACCACCTCTGGATTGAGTACATGTGATTGTTCAGGTATGTACATCCTCAAGTGTGATAGATATAATACATCATGTACTTGAGATAGGTTCGGTGGGAGTTCTAGTCGATAGGACACTACTCCAATGCGATCAATGATCTCAAAAGGGAAGATGTACCTTGGAAAAAGCTTTTCCTTCTTCCCAAATCTCATAACTCTCTTCCATAGTTATATGTAGAGGAATACCATGTCTCAGACATCAAACTCTAGGCCTTGTCGATTATTATCAGTTTAGATCTTTTGTCGACCCTGAGAAGCATTAATGTGATGTTGGATTCACTAAACATTCTCCACCGTTTCATAGACCATTTCTGAACCTAGGAGTTTTCTATCCCCATATTCATCCAAAAAAGTTAGTGTTCTACAACTCTACAAATATAAGGCTTCATAAAGAGTCATTTGGATACTTGATTGGTAACTATTATTGTAACAGAACTCAACTACAGGAATTTTTTGATCTCATCCTCTTTGAATGTTCATTTAGAATACTCTCAATATGTCCAATAGTTTTTTGATAGTACTGTTAGATAGGCCATTAGTTTGATGATGATATGCCGAACAGATGTTCAGACCAGTATTTAGAGAATTTCGATGAATTTTCTAGAATGTAGAGGTGAATCTTATAACTCGACTGGATATAATAGTTAGTGGTACTAAATGCATCCTTACCACTACTATGATATATATTTATTCTAATTGATCTAAGGGGAAATCATATCTAATTGAAATGAAGTGTCCAGTCTTTATAAGACGATCCACAATAACCCAGATAGCATTGTATCCATTTCATGCCTTTAGAAGTTCAGTGATAATGTACATGGTGATGTTATACCATTTCCATGTTAGTATGGGTAATGGTTGCATCATCCACTTAGACTTCTACCTCTCAACCTTCACTTTCTTATATAAGAGGAACTTTGATGGGTACTCATTGATCTTCTTCTTCATGTTATTTCACCAATTATTATCTCGGTGATCTTGATACATCATTTTGTTTCCTTGGTGGATGGAGAAATTCTAACTATGTGCATCATCTAAAAGTTCATTATTTAACACCAGATTTGATGGATCACATATTCTTCACCCAAATCTCACAATTCCTTCTTCATTAACATTGAACTCTGAGGATTTTCATTTTTCGATAGTTTCCACTTTCTTCGGAATTCCCACATCATCCTTTTGAGAATCCTTTATCCTTTCCAATAGAGATGGTTTCACAATCATTTGTCAAAGGATTGATGATTTTCCATTCTTTATGATTATCATGGCCATGTTCATCATATCTAAGAAGATTGGATCCCTTTAAATTCTCATTAATGATTGAATCAATGGGTCCTTTCTACTTAGATCATATGTCACCTTGTTCGCTTTCATAGGGTGCTAATGGATTGAGCAGTAATATAGTTTTATCACCTCTAACCACATTCATTGGTGAATTTTCAACACTTTATGTGTGAATATATACTTTAAGATTTTGTGATCTGTTTATATTTCACACTACTACCCAAAGAGGAAATTTCACCAATCTTTTAAAGTGAAGTTCACTTCATTCTACTCCAAATCAGGTTTTGGATAGTTTTTCTCATGAAATATCAATTGCCATGAATCATAGGCAAGTAAGTTTTCATTTTTCCTCAACACACAGCCCATTCACTTCTTTGATGCATCACGGAATACCAAAAAATGTTCTCCACTAGTGGGTAGTTTGAGCATATGCACAATGATAAACCTCATTTTCAACTCCATGAAGCGCTCTTTGCATTCATCACTCCCTGAAAAATTTTACTCTCTTCCGAGTTAGCTTAGTAAGATGGTAGGATATTAATGAGAAAATTCTCAAAAATCGGAGGTAATATCCCAATAACTTCAGGAATCTATGAATACCCGTTACCCATATAGGCCTCATCCATCAATCAATTGAAGCTATCTTGGAGGGTTCCATAGATATCTTGTTGCTTTTGATGATACGACACAAAATGAGACATCTTTCAACAATAACTCACACATTAAATACTTTGCATAGATCTTCACTTTTCACAAGGTCTCAAGTACTATGCTTAGATGCTCCTCATGCTCCTCCATGGTTTTGGAGTATATTATAATTTCATCTATAAATACTATGAAACATTTTTCTAGGTGATCTATAAATACTATATTCATCAATTTCATGAATATTTCTAGAGAAATAGTGAGTTTTAATGGCATTACTATGAATTCATAGTGCCCGAACATTGTATGAAAAGAAGTCTTGGGGGTATCTTCCTTCTTCACCCTTACTTGGTAATATCCCAACTGAAGATCAACCTTTGAGATGTATTTTCCTCAACATCGTTGATCGAACAACTTGAAAATTTATGGTAGAGGATACTTGTTAATTATCATTATTTTTTGAGCTCACGATAAATAATGAAAAGGTGCATTGACTCATCCTTCTTCTTGATGAAGAGGACTGCTGCACCCCATGGTGAATCACTTGGGTGTATAAAACCTTTATCCAAATTCTGTTATTGTTGTTTCTTAAGATCATTAAGCTCCAAAAAAATCTATTCTATATAGATTCTTGGATATTTGAAATTCCCTATGTATAATATCAATTGGGAATTCAACATCTCTTCTATAAGGATTACCGGGAAATTCCTCAGAAAAAAGTAAAGTGAATTCCCTCATAATAGGAATGTCTTCAAGGATGCTTTCTTCCTTAGACTAAATCATCTGAGAAATATATGTAAGAACATAGTATATAAATATGCACGCTTGATATGAGGGTGCTAAAGAAGATTCATCCGCCTCCTTACACTTGAAAAGAGTCCGGGGTCGATTTTTCAAATAGAGAGGGATTTCCCTCTCACGGAATTTTTGTAGGCTCTATACAGGTAAATCTAATCCATGCTAAGAATTACATAAAATTACACCAGAGGAAGTATGAATAGGATTTCATAGAATATCAATTAAAAAATTATGATATATAAGGAGTTATATTTGTGGGATGCAATGATTTCCCCATTTTTCATTCTCACCGACATCTTTACTTCCATGATTTGTGGTGTTGTTGGGATTATTCTACTAACATTTTGGGATATACAAGAATGCGTAGAACTAGAATAAAAAAGTATATTCTCTATTCATGAATGAATAACTAGAGTACACATCATCACTTAATTGTCGAGGTTCACTTTATCAGTAGTGATGGTAAGATCATTCCATGTCTACCTTGGAGCTTCATTGTTGCCTATGAAAACCATTCTCTTAGGGAACTTGTTTTCAAAGTACCCAGGTTCAGTAATGTTTAATAAATGAACAACATGTTGAGTGTCGAATGGAGGGTTATTCTCCTCTATAGAAACTGCATGATTTTTATTATTATATGTTAATGTCCAGGTTCCCTTCTCTTCCACACCTAATGCATTTCCTCATCCCCTTTAGGCAATTTCGGGGGTACTTCTTTCCACACCTATGGAATGTGGTGTGCAGGATTTTATTATCACCATTGGATTTACCATCAGACCACCAAAATTAAAGTCCACATTAAGCTTATTATCCCCATGATACCCCTATGATTATTAGATTTCCATTTCAACCATGAGGGCACATCAGACAATTTCCTCACATCTTTCAAAGTCATGGATCGCTAGGTCATTCTGTATGATATGTTTTAGCACACCAAAGAAGCAATCAACCATGCATTCAAGGGTAACAGGAAATATGGAAACGTATCATGAAATACTTGTGATTTATTCATTGTACGCACAGATTGATTTGTCATCTTTTTTCATGAGGGTAAGGAAGTCTATTTCTATCTTACGTTGTAGGGTGCGAGGAAAATATTTATCAAATTTTTTTTCTAGAAATCCTTCCATTCAAATACCTTGATCTATTCATTAGGCTTCATATTTTTATCAATGTAAACTATAGATAAACTTCACTATGCATACGATAAGCATCCATAAGAACCGTCTCTTTTCTGGAACATTGAAGGATTGAGAAGATCTTTTCAATGGATTGGATCCATTGTTCTGTAATTGAGGGATCATATGATCCATTAAAAGTATTATGCCTTTATCACATGAGGCTCTAGATATCAACTTTTTCTTTCTATGGGGGGTTGAACATTTGTGTAGACCCATTTTTCTATTCAAAACGTTAGTTAACTGAGGGGGTATCTTGAAAAAGTCTACAATTTTTGCTCCCATCAGATTGGGAATCTCCTTAGAAGATTCGTCACATTGTTCTTCACATAGGGTTTTAGCTTGAGTCCTCTTATTCCCATCTATTGGATGCTATGAAAGAAAGTATTGGGTTTACACATAAAGGGTAATCTAATGTCAAATAGGGATAACATTAAAATTATATTTAGTTCCTTATCTTAGATATTTATAAGCATCAATATATGTTAACCATGGTCTACATCCCAACATATATTCTTAGGGGTGTTTTTTTATTCCCATAAAAATGGTTCATAATAAGCATATGAATTTACCAAAGCCTATCCCTTAGGAGTGTCGTAACCAAGAGTGCAGCGAGGACCATTTTCGTGCACCACTTCCCATTAAATTCTAGCTCAATGCAGTGTTTTTGGGTTTTACCCCTAGATATATCTATGCCAGATCCACCTCTACTTGTTCTTATCTAGATAGGGATGTATTGTCATGATAAACCACTTATACTATACTCAAAACAAATTACGAATGTTTTTATTATACGTAGTCTTAACCTTGAGGCATTAACTACGGTTTTTTAATCGTAATCACAGAAATAACTAAACCTTTCCTCTAATACCAACTATAAAAATCATGCACCTTCTTACACACATAAATGTGATTTACTACATAACCATGCACTTTAGAAAACTCTGAGGATCAAGAGGTCTAGAGTTTTGAGAAAATAGGAACATTACATAACAAGATAAAACATAATATACAATATCTATATTGAAAACATATTTTACTTTACCACTAAAATTTTTCATACTTTTCATTGCATGGGATAACCTACGGACATGTATAGGAAAGGGTGAGCTATAAAGCCCAGTAAGGGAGTAAAAAATTCAAAACCTGAACAATGTAATACATGTTAGGAAATAGGAATATCAATGGATAACAAGAGAAACATGAATATAAAGTCATGATATAGTGTGATTATCATAACATTGAAATTTGGTAACAACATATAACACTATATTAGCATGACTGATTTCTCATTTCACATGGAGCAAGAGTAAACCCTCATAGAACATGAATTAGCCTGAGTAAACACTCATTTCACATGAATTAGCATGTGTAAAACCCCATGGAACATGAATTATCATGAGTAAACACTCATTTCACATTAATTTTCATGATTAAACCCTCATTGCACATGGAATATCATGATACTATTCTTTACCCAATGCATTGGAGCGCTATCATGGTGCACCCTTCTTCATCATTTCACTTCAGGAATAATTGTGCCACATAGATCATACAACATGTATTCTATAGATATAATTATTTATTCCATGATAATGAAATGTGGAATTTATACACGAAACTCTATAATCAATAACCAAATGTGAATAATGGTGAATACCCTTGATAGAAAAATTTCCATGGAATTTAATACATAATGACATTGGCTTCAAGAATCATGGTGCAATTTTGTCCCCATAATGACATTACATAAGAATTTCTAAAAATGGTTAATGACATAAAAAGGGGTATCTCATCATATGTACATGAAATGGAATGTAAGGGGGTCATATATAAACATGTCCCAACATATGTAATGTACATTAGGTTCACCATATAAAATAATTTCTTGAATGTAATTGAGAATAGAGAAATTCTATACGGAATTTCAGCAAGGTAACTTATGTGCGTAAGAGGAATTAATGATAGGGATAGAGGACTATTTTCATTAAAACATAAGGAGGGCAGTATATTAGTGGTTAAAAAAGCATACCCCTAATATTTTTAATGTAAAATAAAAGGGTTTAGCCACATAAAGAAACATTGAAAAAATGAGAGACGAAGAAATCCCTTACATGGAAGTGTGATCCCAAAGGCATGGGAGAGGCTTGAGATAGGATTATTGGGAGCTTGGGGCACCTTGGGAGGATTCTATATAGAGGAGGTTAGAGGCTAGTTGAGGTACAAAGGTTTTTAGTGAAGAGGAAGTTAGAGCGTGGGTGGTTTTATATAGGAATAGAGAGGGGATTATTTATTATTTATGTTCTTGACACTACATATTAAACTATTCAAAACCACAAACCAACCCATGATTTTTACCCATGGTTTTTGAAAAAGGGGAGCGGAAAACATTATTTAGAATGTCCAATTGCTAGACTTCTTAAAATATTAGGATTTCTTATCTGGAGGTGAAGCACACACTCAAGGAAATCATTTGAAAAGTTTGAATGTTTTATATGTCTTGGAGGGTCCAATAAGGAACCATAAAATCATTCAAACAAATATATGGTCACATTATTTTAAAGGTAAAACATATATTGGAAGAAAACCCATTAATAGTATTTTATTACATCACTATTGGTTCATTATGATGTCATAAAACACATTATATAATTAAATGATATTTAATTTTTACACAAAAATTCAATTATCTTAGAAAATTATGAAAAATTCACCATTAGATAATTTTGATGTTCTGAATACAAAAATCATATTCATTTCATCAAAATAACTATTAAAATATATGAATAAAAACGAATATTTATTTAAAATTAAAGGGTTCTGACAAAAACAACTTTAAAAATTTATTAAAAATTACAATTTTATTTATAAAAATTATATGATCATTTGTATTTAATTAAATGTAATTTAGTAATTATATTTCCTTAAAATTTGATTTAATTCAGAAAATCCATTATTTTACCTAATATAGTTATTAAATGAATATTAACTTAAAATACTATTTTTTCATAAAAAATTAATTACAGTGTAACATTAATAAAATGAATTCTTATTATTTAAAAAACATACTTAATCATAGTTCTAGGGTCCTGTTAAGTAACCCATAATAACAATATCATATGATCGATGGGTAAGGTGTGTGATGGTGGAAGACTCGTTGGGAGGATCAGATAACATCACTCTGTAGGTAATCCTTATTAACATCCACTTCTCTTGTAGGCAGTTCTGCTTAGGATTAACATATTTAATCTCTTCTTGGGAATGGTAAAGAGAAAATCCCAATGACTCCACCTCCTTTCTGAGCTCCGACAACTAGGATTTTTATAGAGTAATTCTATTGGATGAGGCCATTGCTTCCTTATTCTGAGTAAATTTGATTTGTTAAAGACATATATTTATACTAATCATGTGATCACTATTCGATGACTATATTATCAATGGTAAAATTTAATAACAGTATTTGAAAAATGAAAAACATAAAACCAAGGAATTTAATAAGATATATAGCCATTTTACATATTAATACATTAAATTAGATCAAGATAAATTTTCATTAATAAAATTTTCAGTTGTTAAAAGGAATATATATAAAAAATACAAAAATGTCACATACTCAACAATGAAGATTATATATGGATATTGAATCAAACTGAATTGGTACATAGAAATATAATACCATACTAGTATCCACAATGATAAAAGGAACAAAAATTGCTCATAGCATCACCAGCCTCAGCTTGGTCCCATGCTCCACTACTCCAAAGCATTCATCAACAACTTGTGTTTGGGATCTTTCTCCTATTATAACTTATAACCATATTATCTATTTGGGACCCAAAGGAGAACAAGAGAGGTTTTCAGATAAACATACTAGTATGTAACCACCCTAATGTATATATAGTTCTAAGCAACAAAAATCAGTGCAATAAACTAGTGTGGGTTAGAATGTGTCAAAACTATGGTGTCACATCATGTATCAACCATAAGAAAGTTAAATCCAATATCCTACGAAGGATCCCTATAAAATAGGTCACACCTTCTAATAAGGTAGCTATGAGAATGCAAACAAGTAACACGACCTTGCTGTACATCCATCCATATCATGTCCAAATAGTATTTCCATATAACGAAACCATAACAAAAATCCCATGATCATTCCATATAATAAATTGTATTATAATTTCCACTTCCTTATATGACAAGGAAGTGTATAAAACAAATGGATGAATCTAAGGTTTCATGTACCAAGGTATCCTTATCGAGTCCATTGAGGATCTTGATGGAAAACGATTATAGGCACTAGTTGGATTCCTAAGATCATGTTCACTGAAATTTCCTACATGAATTCAAGAAATATGGATCCATGGTTTCTAAAGGCTCTAGGCATCCCATGTAATCAAGACCCAATAAATATTACAACTCAAGGCATCCACTAACATCTTAAATATCCATAGAGATTCATCAATGGAATCTATAATACCATTCATATAATTTTCACTCATTACACATGACACTACTCACACATGTAATCCATCCATATTCGATGATATAACATGGGTATACCCACCCATTCCCAACCATTCACAATTACACAACTAAAAATAAACAAGGGTATATCCACCCATTTATCACAGTTTCTAACCAACCCATTTATGAAATTTAAATTCACTTAATATGTATACCAAATTGAATTACCATTCCTCTTAATCTATTTAATAAAAACATTTTAACATGCCACATTTGATCAATTTAGAAACAACAATATCAATGTCAAAATAATTTATAATTTTTATGGAGGAAAACATCTCCTAATCATCCCATTCATCTAATTTCATTTACCATGGGCATACTATAACATGGAATTCTCAAAAAACACCCCTGTAGTTGTTTAACAAGGCTTAATTTGGTCAATTCCATAAGGCAAATCTCATTGGTGGCATTGGATCAAGAAATAGGTACCAACACATCATAATGAATCTGATGGACATCCATAATTCGTCCATTTACATATTTTTCAAGTGACCCATTCAAAATTGGGGCTGCGTAAGAATGTTCAGCAGGAATTATAATAAACGGAAGCTCTAAAAAGTACCAAAATAAGGAGGAAAAGTATAGAACACCTACCTTATCTTGGTAGTGGATTTCTCATCCCATATCAATTCTTCATTCAACATGATTTATGAGAAATATGAATGGAAGAAGATAAAAAAGTTATGAAATATGAGATGAAAATAATATGGCACAATTGATTTCTAGAATAATCATGAAAGGATAAAATTTAATGTAGATTTTACCAATGTGGATTGGATGAGACAAGCCACGCTCGAATCATAGGTCAAGTGAAGAGTACATCTGAATTCCAATAATAGTCAGCTTTGAGAGATTATTAGGGCTATACTTGATGTGTGTAGGATGAAATGGAATTTAGGTTAAATATATGATTTAATTTAATTTAAAAATTATTAAAATTATCCAAATATATGGGTTTCATTATTTAGGAACACGTTTTGGACAACCGTGCTTTGAACATGTAGGGTTCCTATAGGCCAAGGGGAACCCACATGTTTTACCCAGATGTTTTGATAACCATGTGTAAATTAAACGAAAATAATATGTCATGTTCTCAAAAACATGAATTCCTACACTCATGGGTGTGAACATCCTCCGACAAGGTTTCCATAAACCATGTGGCCTACCCTTAATGTTTTGTACAAACTGTGCTCCAGGACAAAACACACAATACATGTGTTCTGTGATCCAACCAGGCCCCGATAAACACTGAAACACCCGTGAAAAAGTGGAATACTCACATAAGGTTGTTTAAAATAATTTTAAAAAAACTTTAGGATCTGTACCTCATATAAAATCCCATGCTCTTAAAATCATCCACCATTATAGATATCCATCCACAAATTTCTCTCTGAAGTGTGGTCAAGATTTTCTTGAGAACAACTCTAGCCACTGAGTATGCACATCACCCTTTCTCTCCCAAGTATCATCCAATAAACAAATTCTCTTCCATAACAACCACACTATATGAATTGACTAGTCTCAAAGAACCTCAGTGCTCTGGTCAATGATACAAATCGAATTATCCTTAAAGGATGTATTATCCTGTAACTCAATATCCCTAGTCTGAAAAATGTGAGATGGGACAGAATGATAGAGGTGTAGATGAGAAATGTGGAAGACATCGTGCATGGATCATTACCTTTTATGTAACTGAAATTGATATGCTACCGAATAAACCCTCTCTATAATCTCAAATGACATAACATATCATGGTTAAAGCCTACCCTTTTTCCTAATCTGTTTGTGTCCCGACCATAGTGAATCACAAAAATGATCTGATCTCCTTCCTCTACATTTAGAGGTTCTATATGGTGATTGGGAGAAAATATATGGTGAGACTTTTTATTGTACATCTACCTATTAATCGACTATAGGTGCTTGTACTTATAGTACATGAGTCACTACCCAAGTAATGTTTCCTCACATGCCTTTAGAGAGCACAACGGTGATCAGAATAGACTACCATACAAATACTTTTATGGTGAAATCTTTATATTAATATAATAAATATTATTATTAGAGAACTAAAATAGGGGAATTGAACCCCAAAAATCTGGTACATAATGCTCAGAACTTTTCCTCTACAACCTAGAATTACCATTTGACTATCCATTAGTCTAAGGGTGGTATGTTGTGCACAGAATCACCTTTCTACCCAGATCCCTTTGAAAAATATTCCATAAATCATATGTAAAGCGAGACTCCCTATCCTAAATGATAAAATGAGGAACCCCATGATGTCATGAAATATCCTGAATTTAAAACAATCCAATATCATCAACACTAAAGTAATACTTGAAGAAATAAATGAGCAACATTCATGAGCCTATCAACAAAAACCAACATACCATCACTACTTTGTGGTGTCCTTAGTAAACTAGTCATGAAATCTATAATGAAATCATTCCATTTCAACTATGGAATAGGTAACTACAGTAAAATCATGATAGGTCTATGATGTTCTTCCTTCACATTCTACACGGTGGAACACCTCCTAATAAAACCAGCTACCTCTCTCATCAAACTTGGAAACTAGTACTGACCACAAAGGTTACGGTACATCTTAGTGAATCTGGGATCTACATCCCAAGATGAATCATGAAACTCCAACATCATCTCCTCATGTATGTCAATTGGAACCCAAATTCATCCATGGATAAGAAATATCCCATCCTCACATACTGTCAAACCTAGAGGTGAGTCCTCACCTTCCAGACTCACCTGTATAACTAGGCCATCAGAATATTATTTCCACCTCATCCTTACTCTATCCATCATGGATGAGGTCATAGCTTTGGATGATAGATATTTATGCCCCTGTCTATCGGGAATCTACAATTTCTTCAAGAGAAAAACTACTTAATCAAACACTCACTACTATCATGTTTCAATTCCAATATCTGTGTCCTCCTGGTTGGTGCATCAGACACAACATTTCTATTACATGTCATATAGACATGATCAAATTCAAGGGATTGTACATACTCCACCCACCTCTGCTACCTCCGATTCAGTTCATTCTATGTAAAAATATATTTGAGGGTTTTGTGGTCTTTGTACACCAAAAAATTCTCTTCCAGTAAATTGTGTCTCTAATAGAAAAACATGTAAAAAACGCAGATATCTCAAGATCATTCTTTGAGTAATTCATCTCATGTGGCCTCAGCTTCTCAGACCCATATTCCATTACTATATCTCCCTTCATCATCTCTCCTCCCAACCCAATAGCTGATGTGACACAATACATATTGTAGATCCCACCATGTTCTGATAGTATCATGGCTCGTACTAATGTCATCATTGCATTCATATCCTAAATGGTTGTCTCAGGAGAATCAGACCAATCAAACATCACACCCTCTTTAGTCAAGTCCATTAATGGTTTTTCTATGTGTGATAATTCTTGTATAAAACACTTTTAGTAACTAACTAGAACAAAGAAACATTGTATGTAGAATTTTTTTTGGCTATTCCAATGAAACTACAGCTTCCACATTCTCTAGGTCCATTTATACATCTTTTTTTGAGTTTATGTGACTTATTAAATCAATATAATCTATACATAAGTGGTACTTTCTAAGCATAGAATATATCTAATTCTCCCTCATTGTATTAAAAATAATATCATGGTGGTTGGAATGGTTGTGTCACTATTGATAATACACCATGATATCATTCAAAAAAACATCACAAAATAATCCATGTGATGATGGAACACTCATTTCATCAAATCCATGAAAAATTATAGAACATTCATGAGATTAAATTGAATAAACAGATACTTGTATAGACAAAACCTGCTATGAAATGTTGTATAACATATGTACCTAGGTCTAAAATATACCTATTGATATAAATACCACTAATAAATTTTCTAGAAAACCTAGGCTTCTCAAATATATTCAAATAGATCATCTTTCAGTGGAAAGTGATATCATTTTTTTACTATAATCTCTTTCAGTTTCTGATATTCCAGACATAGACTAAGAGTTTAATATCCCTTTTCACCAAAAGTACTAGATAACCCCATAGAGAAGGGATGGGTCAAATAAACCCTTTCACATCTAAACCCTATAGAAGCCTCTTGAGATCCTGAAACTCCTTCTTATCAATCATGTTAAGAGGAATGGATACTAATGCAGCTCCACTCAAAAGATTGATAGATAATTCAATTTACCTCTCATGGGGTAAACCAGAAGATTCCTTGAGAATTATGTCCCTAGAGATCTCAACCACTAGAGCAATTTCTGTAAAGATAGTGAAATTTCAAGCCCTTCAGAAACGTACAGCTACAACTGAATGAAAGTACAACTGAAAAGACAAACAGCTGGAAGGTGAAGCAGCTGTTGGATCACCCTCTGAGTTCCTACCTGAAGGGTAGGTACATATGTCCTCCTCAGCACCCCACATCTATCGGTCTGCTCCGCGTGCCATCACGCCGAGTGTCCACCTCCAGGTACTATCCAGTCCTCGTACACTCTGCCTCGGTCAGCGTTGTCCGTCGTCTGCATCCAACACAAAGTGGTGCGGGAATAGCCCGTGCAGGGGTGAGTATAACGATACTCAGTAGGGAACTCAAGACCCTCATGGTCTCACAAAATCCCACAAAGACAAACCAAAAAGAATGATCTCAAAAGATAACCTTTACTTAGGTATATTCCAATACATATACCTAAGTTATCAAGTAACCCATCTCAATCATGAGGAAACCACAAAGGTCATTGACTCAACTCAAACCAGGATTTTCATTATCGAAACCAAAACTGTTGGAGAACTCATCCACTGTTGATTAAAATGGCCCTGTCATGACTCTGAGGCGCTACTCACTAACCTTAGACTACTGAGGTACTCCTCCTGTCGAGTAACGGTGGTCTGCTGCCAAACCGGGTGCTCCTCCGTTGTGGGTCTATTGCCAAACTGGGCGCTCCCCCTAATATCCATTAGAGGTACTCCTTATTTCAAGTACCACAGGTCTTCTTCTAAACCAGGAGCTCCGTCCATTGTGGGTATGCTACCAAACTAGGTCCTTCGTCCACTGGGCTAGTTGAATCACTCCGTGTCGAATCGGTCAAGCAGTCATCAGGTCTACAGCTACTAGGTCTCTACACTCTATATGCTCGTCTATGGGAGGATCTGATCCAAGAGCTACTATTCGATACTCAAAGTTTCACGATGTCTCATGTGGAAGTATCTCAAAGGACCGCCTCATCATAGGGGTCTCAACGCAACAGACGACGCGTCAATCAGATGCCCGGTCTGTGAGATATTATCCTTTTTGTCCTGGGGGCTCGGTTGTTTTCATGTATGAACCAACCCGACCGTATATCAACTGTACACTGAACTCCCATGGGTTATACTCAAGATAACAGTTTCTCAACGAGATTGCCAACACTAGATACAGTCGGGTTGGTTCGTACACAAAACCAATTGGGGCCCCGGGATAAAAAGGCTAATAACTCACTGACCGGGCGTCCGATTATCATGTCGTCTATTTCCTTGAGACCCCTCAGACGAGACAATCCTTTTAGATACATCCACGTGAGACATCGTGACACATGGGGTATCTAATAGTAGCTCATGGAGAGAATCCTCCTCGACATGAACATACAGAGTGCAGAGACCTAGTAGTTGTAGACCTTACAACTGCTTGACCGATTCGACTCAGAGTGATTCGACTAGCCCAGTGGACGGAGCACCCAGTTTGGTAGTAGACCCATGGCGGAAGGAGCTCCTAGTTTGGTAGTAGACCCATGGTACTCGACAGAAGGAGTTCCTCTGATGGCTATTAGGTGGAGCACCCAGTTTGGCGGCAGACCCACAGCGGAGGAGCGCCCGGTTTGGCGGCAAACCCGTGGTAGTCGACAGGAGTAGTACCTCAGCAGTCTAAGGTAAGTGAGTAGTGCCTCGAAGTAGCGACAGGGCCATTGTACTTGACAGAGGAGGAGTTCTCTAGCAATTGTGGTTTCGATAATGAAAATCCTGGTTTGAGCTGAGTCAATGACCTTTGTGTTTTCCCCATGATTGAGATGGGTTACTTGATAACATAGGTATATGTATGGGCATATACCTATGTAATGGTTATTAGTTGAGATATATCTTTGTGGTTTATCCTTGTTGGATTTTTTGAGACGTTGAGGGTCTCGAGGTCTCTACTGAGTATCATTATACTCACCCCTGTAAAGGCTATGACCGCACCTCGTTGTGTTGGATGCAGACGACGGACAACGCTGACCGAGGCAGAGTGTACAATGACTGGACGGTACCTGGAGGTGTAAACTCAGCGTGACAGCACACGGAGTGCACCAATAGGCGTGGAGTGATGAGGAGGAAATTTCTTCCTACCCTTCAAGTAGGAACCCGGAGGACGATCCAGGAGCTGATTCACCTTTCAGATGTTTCCCTTTCCAGTTGTACTTTCTTTCAGTTGTAGCTGTACCTTTTCGATGGGCTTGTATTTTTGGCCCCTTTGTACATTCAGAACACTTTTTATACTTCTTTAATTAGTGTATGCTACCACTTGTTCTCTGGTTGTGTGTGATTACGTTTTATAAAGGCAATTCCTTCCAAGTTCTAGGGAAGTATGCCTTTGGTGCTAGTCGCCAGCACCTGGCCTATGGAAGGCGGGCTTGGGGTAGTCACGATGCGGGCCCTGTGGGATGGGTCCTGAAAAATTGTTATTAGAGGATTCAGTTATACCACATAACATATGACTCTGAAATTTCCTTTCTGTGAAGCAATAGTGTTAAGGTTACTAAGTGTGGTTTTCAGTTCAGGGAGTCTAGTGTTGATGCGGCGGCCGACGTATCCATACACAAGCACCCTGACTTCTGATTTCCGACTCTGTGCATGAAAACACTAATTGTGTGTGTGTTTTCAAAAGTATATTTTTTGTCAGCACAAACCAATTCATCTCACCAAATTTATGTCTTTTGACCATGTCACATATATTTAGGATGCCTCCACGCAGACAGTCAGTTGGAGTTCCAAGAGAATACCTGATGACGGCCCACAGAGCAAAGAGGATCTGATGTAGGGCCCTCTTACTATGATGGCACATTTGGGTGGTGTACTAGCATCACCACCACCCATTGGGTAGAAGATTCCACCTGGCCTACTAGCGGACGGTGCACGCTGACAGAGCGCGTTTCACGAGTTCCAGTAGTAGAGGCCTCCGAGGTTACGTGGTGAGAAAGATTCCCAGATAGCAGTGGACTGGCTGGAGGTGAATTCTTTAGTTCTACACCTAGTTTAGACACTAGTAGAGTAGATGGTGACCTTAGCTACTAGTGTTACCCAGTGAGTGACCATGAGGTTGGTCTGCATAGTGATGAGGCTTCGGTACGTGGATCGATGCCTGAGATAGTACCTTCAGGTAGTGTACCAGCTATATCACTACTTTTTGGTCAGCAGTTTCAATAGGCGGTACCGGTAGATGACACATGTAGGCTTTGTGTCTTACACGTGTTTCAGCATTAGATACCCCTCAAGTTTTGAGGCATGCCTGACTCAAAGGCAGATGAGGACTGGATTGAGGAGGTGGCTGAGAGTTTTCTAGAGCTTATAAAGCTTCGACAGGATGACATGTCGGTAACTAAGTATTTATCGAGGCATACCAATCGTTCCTGGTACTTGATGACTTTGATATGATCAGTGCTTTAGAGCTAGGACCTCAGAGAGCGGTGTGTTTAAGGATATCTGAGCCAACACTTTTTCTCTATTCATTCCTACTTATGCTAGGGTTATAGAGAGAACCATTGTAGTTGAATGTTCTATGGCTGAATGGATAGATCTAGAGAATGTTAGGAGTGGGAAAGTAGGGAACTGGCACTAATCTCAGAGGCTTCGGCATGTGAAATGTTTCAAAAAGAATAATTTTTAAGGAGATATGAATCTACATAGTAGTAGACATGGAAGAAGATCTTGGAGAGTAGAATGAGGTGGTGTACATTTCAACATTTTACAACCACCCACCATTTTAGTCCTCTCTATGATCAGAGAGTATGAAGGTAGGGGAATATATTAGCAGCATGCGGTCATGGAGTGTAACCTAAGGGATCTAGGAATGATTAGAGGTACAGTGTGTGTCTAATACTAGTTTCCGTAACAACAGACGTTGATACAAATCATTCCTTCCATCCATGAATATTGTTCCAGACCTAGAGTTTTCGGCTAAGCTGTTGACTTGACCCTCACGCCTGGAGATACCATTGGCAGGAGACTCGATAATCATGCTTACGTCGATGGTGTGATCTAAACCTTGAGGTGAGAGTTTTGGTTGGAACCTCTTGGTGGCAGTGTCGAGGCCTTTCGACATTAGATTGGGTATGGACTGGGTAACCATAGTTCATACACAGATTGATTGTATTATGAAAAAATGTTGTGGATTACCTACAATGTTGGGATGGGTTTTCATTGGTAGGAAAAAAGGAAACCCCAGACAACACAGGATGGAATCATGCATAAGTGGGTGCAGTTGATCACTCATGAGTCAACCAGACATAGATTTGTGATAGACTTCTCCAGAGTTCCTACACCACTATTAGCATTGAAGCAGAAGGGGAAACCCTTCGGGTGGTTAGAGAAATGCCAGCAAATCTTCTCAGGAGTTGAGGCAGAGGTTGACCAGTGCGCCCATCTTGAGGCTACCAGAGAAGGTGCTGATCATCTAGGAGTAGATGAAGACTACACAGAGCAGAAAGAAGGCCTATTCTGATAGGAGATAGAGACCACTGGAGTTCAAGGATGGCGACCACGTTTTCCTACGGGTCTCACCTCGATGAGGTATACGAAGATTTGTCTTGGGCGGCAAGTTATATCCATGTTTCATCGGACCTTTCTAGGTCCTCATCAATGTAGGTGAGGTGGCTTACTGCCTGGCCCTTCCACCTTAATTGCACCGGGTGCATAACATCTTCCACGTATCTCAACTGATGAGATGTGTGCTCAGTACCCCTTTTGTTTCCCTACTTTGTGTTGTAGATTTACAGGGACGTAAAGCCCTAAGGTGGAAGTAATGTAATGACCCCTAAATTTTAAGGAAATTTATTTTTCATAGTTTTTGGAATTTTATGAATCTGCGGTTTCTGACGACACTTGATTCCGAGGCCCGGTGTGCCCAAAATCAATTTCTAAAGTTTTTTTGGGTACGTTCAGTAAACGTACGTGTGGGTTTTTCTATCTTTTGAACTGGTTCTCAGAATTGAAATCTGAGAGAACCGATGAAGTCATAGCACCGGTATTCGCTTAAGGGGACCTTTACTGCAGTTGTGTTTTATGCAGGTTGAGTGTTAATATTTGGGGTTTTAGAATGAAATGAATAAAATGAATAAAACCGTGGAACACAATTTTAATTATGTTGGGTGGTTATTTTCTCCCATGGGGAGTTAGTGGTGGGGCCCACACCCACATAAACTCCCATGGGAGGATATTTGTGAGGTGGGCCCACACAATTTCCCAACCATTCATCTCCCCCATAACTCCTCCCAACTTCCTTGAACATCCCTTTATTAATTCTTGACAACTCCCCCATTTAATTGGGCGGAGCCTCTCCACATTCCACCTCCATCACTCCATTTAATTCTTTGCCAACCCATCTCAATTGATTAAACAACTCTTCAATTAATTAATTAAAGTGTTTTATTTAATTTGAAAATACATGGCATTTTATATTATGGGAGGGCCATTTTATTATTTTGGGTTGGAAATATTTGCGGGAGAGCTCTTGAGAGGATTTAGAATGAATTGTTCTTCTCCGATTAAGAATGACTCTGACGAAGAACGCAAAGTCACTGACATTGTGCTTTATATTATTCTCCCTCCACGTCAATGGAGGAGACACCGCCGTGGGGAAGGTCGCCAATGACGACAGATCTTCATATGATATCAACAGAATCGACTTTGTTCTTCCGCGACGTCCGAACACCACGACATTCGTCTTCCACTGTTCGACGACGTGCAACGTATTTGCATGGTAGTGGGTTGTTTATGTATAATTTTACATATGTTTGTTTTACCTTCGTACTTGGGCGTTCTTTTAAGATAAATTATGGTTTGAGCCTCTAATGCGGAGGGCATGGGCTAATGAACAATTCTCGACCCTCCGTTGGTTGTTCGTCTGTGCGCGGATTGACGGGCAACGACAAAACAGGGTCACAACGGCGATTTGGAGCCTTCACGGTAAATTTCGGGACCCGAGATGATCATAGGGACAGACGGTGGGAGAAACAGACCACCGAAGCACGTTTGGTAGTCGTTAGAAGGCAGCGGCAGCGCGCTGTCGGAGAAGACCACCGTGACGGTGGGTGGAACAGGAACAGCTCAGCCTTTCCGGAATTGGAGAGGAGCAGCCTAACACCGCGCCAGCTGGCCGAGCCAGCGCCCCCTCACCCCCCAGTCAGGCTGGGGCGGGCCACGTTGGCTGGGCTGTGCCGAGGTGGGAAGCGCCCAGCCGGGCTGGGCCATGCCCAACCGGGCCGGACCCGGGCTGGGTCGAACCGGTTTGGGCCGACCCAGGGTGGGTTGGGGCGGGTCGGACTGGGCCCAAACCCCCATTTTTCGGACCGTTTCGATTAATTCCCCATAACTTGAGCTACAGACCTCTGATCGATGCACAGTCAGTTGAGTAGGAATCTTTATATCAAGATGGTCGTTTCAGTATATTACACTCAATGTTTTTCAGTGTTTGTGTAGGGCCGGGTTGGTTCGAACCCGAAACCAACCGAGCCCGCGGAGCGGAAACACATATAACATAAGGACCGGACATCTGATCGACGTTCTGTCAACTACGTTGGTTTACTTTTTTGAGACGGTTCTTTTGGAATACTCCACATGAGGTTTGGATGCAGTTGGAGTACGGTCGGGTTGGTTTTAGCGTAAAAACCAACCGGTCCCCTGGAACGGAAAAACCAATAAATCTCATACCGGGTGTCCGTTTGTCAAACGTCAGTGGTGTTGGTTATCTCATTGAGAAACGGTACCCTTGAGTATACCCGATGGGAGTTCGGGGTACTTTTGAGATATGGTCGGGTTGGTTCGTACATAAAACCAACCGGGCCCCCGGGACAAAAAAGCTAATAACTCACAGACCGGGTGTCCGATTGACGCGCCGTCTATTGCGTTGAGACCCCTATGACGAGGCGGTCCTTTGAGATACTTCCACCTGAGACAATGTGACACTTGGAGTATTGAATAGTAGATCGTGGATTGGATCCTCACGGAGAAGACCATACAGAGTGTGGAGAACTAGTAGCTGTAGACCTGACGACTGCTTGACTGATTCGACTCGGAGTGATTCGACTAGCCCAGTGGATGCAGCGCCAAGTTTGTCGGCAGACCCATGGCGGACAGAGTGCCTGGTTTGGAAGAAGACCCCTGGTACTCAACATAATGAGTACCAATTATGGCTATTAGGGAGAGCGCTCGGTTTGGCGGCAGACCCACAGCAGAGGAGCGCCCGGTTTGGTAGCAGACCTGCGGTACTTGACAGGAAGAGTACCTCAGCAGTCTAAGGTTTGTGAGTAGCGCCTCAGAGTCATGACATGGCCACTGTAATCGATAGAGGAGGATTTCTCCAGTAGTTTTGGTTTCGATAATGAAAATCCTGGTTTGAGCTGAGTCAATTACCTTTGTGTTTTCCTCATGATTGAGATGGGTTACTTGATAACTTAGGTATATGTATGGGCATATACCTAAGTAAAGGTTATCTGTTGAGATATTTATTTTCGGATCTTCCTTCTTGTTATTTGTGAGACCATTAGGGTCTCGGGGTCTCAAATGAGTATAGGTATACTCACCAATGCATGGGTTATTCCCGCACCTCGTTGTGTTGGATGCAGACGATGGACAACACTGACTAAGGTAGAGTGTACGAGGGCTAGACGGTACCCAAATGTGGACACTTGGCGTGACGGCACACGGAGCGGACTGATAGACGTGGGGTGCTGAGGAGAACATCTATACCTACCCTTCAGGTAGGAACCCAGAGGACGCTCTAGGAGCTGCTTCACCTTTTAGCTGTTTGACTTTTCCGTTGCACTTTATTTCAGTTGTAGATGTACCTTTCCGATGGTCTTGTATTTATGGCCCCTTTGTACATTCAGCACACTTGTTATACTTCTTTGCTTAGTGTTTGCTTCCGCTTGTTCTCTGGTTGTGTGTGTTTACGTTTTATAAAGACAATGCCTTCCCAGTTCTAGGGAATTGCGCCTTTTGTGCTAGTCGCCAGCCCCTGGCCTATGGAAGGCAGGCTTGGGGTAATCACGATAGGGGCCCCGGGGGACGGTTGGTGACAATGTCTTCCTAACTCACTCCATGAGCAACCAAAAACAAACTATATATTTCAGCTATAATCTCGCGCATCCCACAATGCACTAGTCAAGCTCAGCTCACCTGTACATCCCATTCACCCCCGTGAGTAAACACTGCTCCTTCTGGTGATGTGAAGGTCATCCTTAAATGGTAGAAGTCAACATAATATTGATAAGGAACTATCCATTCCATCCCAAGAATTACGTCACACCATGTCATATTGGGGACATAAAGATCCCATATGAAGTGACACCCACCAAACATAGTGGGGAACTCCTTATACTAGTGAAAATTCGCTATTTTGATTAATAATGTTATGTCTAGAATCAAAACACCCCCAGAAATAAAAACATCAAACCCAAAGTTTTTTACCATTGGTGAATATAGAAGGCAATATGGGACACCTATATCAAAAATAGAAGATGGAATAATAGGGGATACTAAGATCACATCTCTCACCATTGATGGTCTAACAACTAGATTCTAGGGGGGAAGTCCGTATAGAATAAAACTTACATTCACCAAGACCATGTTATACAAACTCACTACCTAGAATAGGCCCACATTGATGTCTCAGTGTAACTGTTATCTATATGACTCTGAAATGACCCCCACTACCTCATCCTGATCAGCCCACACTACTCAAACTCCCTACCTCATGCATATTTCAGAAACCTTTTCCTGAACCTAATTTCGGTTCGGAACACCTACCACTCGCAGCTGGAGGTAAGGTCTTATACAACCTATGCGTATACCCCATCCATCGACAATATCAGCATTCAATTGCTTCATGGTTGTACTAGTTCTTCATGTGTCCTATCCTACCAAAATAATGGAAAAACCCTGAGCTTAAATCCCTCATAGCCCGACTGGAACCCATCACGTGGAAATCATCTAAATGGAACTTCCTTCCTGGAGACATAAAATAACTGGGTCGAGAAACAAAAAATCCCTACTATGCACCCCATCCACTCTCATGTTCTTCTCTATTATTAGTGCCTGATTGACAATCTCATTGATAAAATTTCAGTATAAACATGACATGATATTTGATTTCATGTCAGAGTCCTTCCTCAAAGTGTCTCTCTCATGATAAATCATCAGTGCGGTATATCAGTGAAAAATGTTGCAACTCTATAAATAATAACAAGTACTCCACTACTGTCATCATTCCTTACTCGATATACATAAAATTAATAAGGCTCTCTTCCTATAGAGTCATGGGGTAAAATTAATCAGATATGTTGGTCTGGAAATCAGTAGAACTGATATTGTGCTGCCTGTCATCCCAGTTCAAAACATCCCACCATCTCTTTACAACTCCATGTAGAATATATGTAGAGTTCTCTAACCACCTCACAAGAGGCATCTAAAAAATCTCGATGATATCTAGAATGGTATCAAGTCACATATCAGTAACCTGTGTACTACCATCCCCCAAAAATATTAAAGAATGCTGCTACTGGAACACATATGGTTGCTCAGCTATAATCAGCGCAGGTTTTGGTGCCCCCTAAAAATTCTGAATTTTGTGAAAGAACCCCATACATAAATGTTCCACATCTTTTTTTTGTAACATCCTCTGGTGTTCCATCTTTCACTAAAGGTGGATAAACATTGTTCTCATGGCCCACCACCTCTGAAAAGTTGTCGATGCCTCCCTCATGGTGTACGACTTGAGGTCTTCATGGTGGTATCTCTATACAATTGCAAACATAGTCCTTTGTAAATAAGGATATTATGGTCACACCTCAAAATCATGTGATAGTCAAAACCAATCTGGAAACCAAGTCATCCCCCCCTGCCTGTTCATAAATCCATGATTATAAAATAAACATCGACCAAAAACCACTAGAAACTCTACATCTGGCGCACTCAAAATATGGGTCTAGGAAAAGTATCTATTTCCCATTTCATTTTCATTAAGTATTCATTATTTCAAATGATTTAACCAATAGTTTTATGTGTTCTTATACATGGGTTCCCACAACACCTCATGAACCAATATTCGATTCCCATATAACCCATAGATATCAAATTCAATTTAACAATTGAAAATCAGTGGTAAGTCATTTACTAATACATACATACCTATATATATATATTATGAATTTAATGATGATTTTTCTCCTCTATCAAATGTACAAGGTCTACCACAATAGTAGGAACCACTATCACATTACCTATCACAATAGAAGGTTCTATGTAATGCATCCTAAATCTCCTGGAATAAAGCATGGAATGGGGTCTCTAACAAGGTGAATATATAATTCATTTTCTGCATTTTCTTGTATGTTCTAGTTTGATAGTTTGGACCATGTATATTTAATATGATTCCAGAATTTCCCTAATTCTAATCATGATATAATATTATAAATATTTCTTATATACATATTTATTGTCATTTCATAATTTTATTGATGAAAAAAATGAATTATGCCATGTATGGAGATAAGAGGTTGTATGTATAGATGGATACTGATTCCATTTATTAATAAATTGAAGAAGAAAAAATATAAATAATAATTCCACATTATAGAATATTTCTTTATATCACATATGTCATATATTTGATAATTCTATCTTTATTATCATATATTTCAAAAAAAATGAAACATGTATGACATCACTTTATAGAGGTGGTAATCCACACATATACATGATCTATGTTATTGGTTTCCCATGGATTGTATGTTATAAAGGGAGACTTTATATTTTAATTAAATAAGTAAAATTATTCATAAATTTTATATTAAATCATTAAATCCAGCATTATCTCCAATCTTAAGAGTTGGTGATGGAAAAAAATTTACATCAGCTCACGAGGAATTCGTATACCATACACAAGATAAATGGTTTTATTTCTCATTTTATGGAATGGATGATAGATAATGTTTATTACATTATAATAATAACATCTTAGTATACAGTTGATACTGATTTCACAAAATTAGTGTAGTTTAATAAATTTTTGACAACCTCTTTAGGTTGGAACCAAAATCCTTTATATAGTGTTTTACTAATTAAAATAGGGCATCTAGGACATGATCGGGTAAGGAATACATTTGGTATGGGATTGGAAAAAAGGAACTTTATGTTTTTATATAATAGGAGATGGGGTTCCCTTTTATATGTTGGGTGACATCGCACTTTGAATTTCGGAAAATAGAAAGATATAACCATGTTTTTTTATATGTAAAAAGGATAAAATTTTGTTAATTATAGATCCTTAGATAGTATATGGTTGCATTATATCCTTATATTTTTAATTTTATGGGTTTTGAGGTCATTTTAACCGTTTTTATTTTATATTAACCCCCGTGAAAATGATTTTATCTGTAACAGTGAGAAATAATTCTTTAATTTTCCCCATTCATTAGAACCAACAATTAATTTTAACATATTATCAAATGTTAATTATTATTAATTAAAATAGGATATATTATTTTTAAAATATATTAACCTATTTAGAGGAAAATAATTTAAAATTAAACCCATATATGTGTTAAAAAAATTCCCATATAAAACATGGAAAAAGTATAAAATGTTTTTATATAAAAATCCAACATGAAATTGATTAAAATGACCTAAATTGGATTAATAATAATATAATTTATCTAATTTAAATATTTAACAATTTAAAAAATACTTTAAATGAAATGATAGTTTTTAATAAAAATCATTATATTTTCTCTATTTGTCACAAATTTAATCTTCCTGAAAATATATAAAAATTTAACCCTTCTAAAATTTTGACATATTGATTTAAAGAATGTGGTAATTTTTGTAAAACAAATTTCTAGAAGCCTAATATATTTATGTTATTAGTTTTTAAGAAAAAATAATAAGAATTTTTTTTTGAGAAGAAATTCATTTTCAAAGTATATCAATACATTTCCAAAAAATTAAGTACTTATTTATCAATAAATTTTTCATTATCTAAAATCATTATGATTAATTTTAAAAATGTTTTTATTCTTATTCACATTTGAAATTTTAACAGATATTTTATAATGGCCATGTTTAGAAAATAATATTAATAGAATATTTTTGTTCATTTAGATTCAGTGTTTCCTATAATAGAAACTATCAATAAAATTAAATTCTTTAAAAACATTATTTCCGAATTAATTGTGTTGTTAAATATATATATATATATATATATATATATATATATATTCAACACAAATAGTCACCTTATAAACTATGTATTGGTGATGTTCATCAAGTAAACATTCTATTATGGTGCCTATCTTCTGCACTAGGGAAGATATCCTAAGAAACGCATTTCTGGTTCAGTCAAATATTTGACCCCTGTGGTTTGACAAGATGTTCTAGAAAGAATGTACCCGAGGTGGAAATTTATAGTATGACCTAGGTTCCTAGGTAAATTTTATTCTAGATTTATGTGATTTATATTATATATATATATATTGGTGTCGTGTAGGTCCATGTGGGCTAGGTATCTGGGAATATACGTATATCCCTATTTTGAGGGCTTAAAAGGGATATATTTTCCATAGAATTTTATATATAAAGATCAATGTTTTTAAAATTTAATTTATAATTTTTTCCAATATTTAATTATTATAATTTTTATTATATAATAAATGAAATTTTCCAAACCGAGCTTAATAGAGATGAATTAAACATATACAACACGTATCATAGAAAAGGGAAATTCATGGAATGAGAACAAGGCCTTAAACTAATGATACATGGGAAACAAAGAGAAAATAGTTTTAAAACAAAATTACACAATTTTTAAATATTTAACAACATTAAACATGAATGATAACAATACAAGAAACAATGATGCTAAGAAAAAGAAGGATTTTGGGACAAACCAACATGTCTCTTGGTGGACCTATAGTAACAACAGGACATAAGATCAAATCAATATTAAAGACTAAATGACATTATAAAATATGTTATAAGATTCATGGAACCACAAATTAAATGTTATGAATACTATTTATGATGTGCAAATTTTACACAAACCTAGAAACATCATTTTTGATGGAAATGTGTGGGGGTAATCCATTTAAATGTTCCATGAATACCCATTATGACCTATTTACTATTAATGGGCTGTTATTGTTGCCCTGGATTAGGATTAAAGCCTATAGATACATGGATTGGGTGGATTGGAAAAAAATAACAGTTCTTGAAGATCCATCACTATGTTATGTTGTAGGTATGCTGCTTTGTAGGGTTTTATCGTCTTTTTATTATTTTTCAATTTGTCCTGCAAATGTAACACATTGTATATTTTAATTCAATTTTTTCATTATTAAAATATAAATCTCTCTCCCCCCTTATTTCTAAATCAAATTCATTTCACACTCATTTATATTTAATCATGATATATTACAATCAAAATGATGATTGACTGGCACAAGCCTTGGCCATGTGGGAGGATTTTCAGCATTTTTATTTATTTCACATTAATGTGAAAATTATTCAATCGATTTTTTAGTGGATGTGGTATTATTTCACATGTATTGAGGTCTTCCAAAACATCATTATTTTCAAATCCATTCCTTTCCTTTGATTCATTCATTTTTTCTCTATTATCTTGGGTAAACTCATATTACAGTGACTTTGAGGATATTCTGAGTGAAAAAACAACATATAGTAGAGATGGGACTTTTAGGAATCATATTCTTAGTCAAATTATTATCTTATATATTTTATGGATGAGGTTAGATTTTGTGTTCCAAATATAATTTCTAGGCACATTAAAATATCATACTCAATAAATAAAATAGAATTATTTCATTCATGAAGTTTCATAAACTGTAATTTTAGAATTAATTTAAAAACCAAATAAATTAAAAAGGAATAGGAATTACCAGACACTAGTACCTAACCATTAATCCTAAATTCAGTCTATCTACATCTACATATAGGATTTATTTTTTACATAGCATCATTTTCAAAATCAAAAAATCCATTTCTTTCATAAAATAATTAAAACAAGAAAATAAATAGATTGTGTTGAATTTAAATAGTTATTGAACCAACTATGACTCTCCTAAAGTGATAAGATCCTTTTCTACCTCTATGTATCTTTAGGAAAAATAATTTCTCTTTTGTACAATCCTATAATAATAATTAAAAATTTGGATCCATTGTTATGTAAATAAGTGGAAAGTCTTCCATTTTATATATTTTAACACTATTTAGAAGTATATTCACTTCATTATATTAAATAAATGATATTAATGTAAATTTATATATATATATTTCCAGGATGTATTAAAACTATGTTTATTACACATGGGTAGATTAATCATATGTGAAAATATATAAATAAGAAGCATTTTTACATTATATATGATCTCAAGAGAAATGGAATAGTGAATTAATATAACAAATTAAGATCCCGATTGAAAGGGTGTTCGAATAAGTTCATCCTTTAATGGAGAAAACCAGTCTTTGTCCATAGGATAAACCATTGGTCACATTATTTTTTATGAACTCATAGAATTTTAGTGCATATATGAAACCCATCAATAACCAAACCATATGGTGAGAAAACATAAAACCTATCATGAAGAGATGGAGAGTGAGGATAAGGAATAACATGTTGATGTACACATGAGAGATAAAAAATAACTACATAAATATTTCAGTGATTGAGAAGATATAGGAATGCAAGATGATCTCCCTATTTATAGGGAAGAAGCATCATCACATTAATACTTATAGCTGGGAATGGAATATGAATAAACCACCCATGTTGTGGAATTTGATGAATTGATGGAGGACCCTTACTACCTATTTCTAGAAAATATAGTTTAACTCCAAGAGGCTCTTTAAATAAAAAATTACAAATAAAGTTAAACTAACCTAGAGTGTTAATCAAGTATGAAAATAAATTTCATTTATTTTTCCAAAATCACATTTCCATGTCACCTCTACAATGTTTAGATAATAGAGAATCGTCCAACTCATAAATTTCCTTAGTTTAAGACAATAAAAATGAATACAAATGGAGGAACAAATAAGGCTCCTTGAACACATTTTACACTCATTGGTGGAGGAACAAGAAGAAATCCAAGTGCCTCTTTGAGAGAAAACTCATCCAAAATATACATTCATAAATGTGTGATATTTTTATATTTATTCTACTTACATTTATTTGATTAAAAAAAATAAATTTATAACTCACCATTTTTATTATTTGATTAATGAACCACACTTTTAAAAAGCACTATATAATGATGAAAAGTTTTTACAAGTAATGAATAGAGGGTAGGAGGTCCATAATACACCTTACCCACACCATAAAAGTTGTACATCAATGAGAAGAGGGTGGATATACTCGTTTGTATCAACGAAGTATTCATTAATAAGGAATAAAAAGTAAAATATAAAAAAATATTCTTGGTTCTATTCTAAGAAACACCAGCCACTGACAGATCACTTATTATATCTAGTATTTCCCATAAAGATGAAATAAAAATCTAGGTCCCATATGGGGGACTAAACTCATAAAAATTCTTCTTATTTTATTTTCATTCAAATATAAATTCATAATTTAGGAATAAATTATAATATAGAAATATATCCCTATATATTTGAGCTTAATTTGACAAGTAATTTGTAATTATAAGAGTTGTTTTATATTTAGGGACCATTATGGAATAAGGAATCATCAAGAAAAGGATGAAAGTAGACAAAATTTACCTCATGAATTAAATTCATAATGACAATGGAATTCATTTTTGTAACCACTATCAATAAAATTTTAAAAAAAATGATCCAGTGCGAATTGAACTAAATCATCGTTGCAAGAGGATTTTACATTTACATTCAATACCTTCTTTACTACTATTATTATAGTTTAAAAATATATTTTACACCATTAAATAAAATTTTATTCCCCATTTAATCCTTTATACTCGACTATCAATATTGAAGACATTGGTTTCTTAGGATAATCACTATGACATGTTTTAATTTTCACTGCTAACCTAATTTGAAGAGCGAAATAGTTAAATGGTTAAGTAAGGCTACGGATAAGAGTATGAATTTTAAAAATCATAATTTTTAGGTTTTAGTGGTTTTTTTAAATGAAATTATTCTTAGACATGACATGTTTTGAATTTGTGAAATTAATATGGTTTGGATTATTGTTTTTGTGATTTTTTTGTCTCAAACCATATGTTCTCAAACCAAGGAAAAATTCTAAACCAAATATTTTCCATTATTTACTTAGTATATTTCTTGAGAGAACAAATCATGTTTTTCTCTAAAACATTCATTCCATATTATTGAATATATGACTCAATAAATTTTAATGAGATTGAGTCATTTTAATTTGTTAGACTTTTATCCATGACCCCAAGTGAACATCAAGCAGCCACTTCTAATAGAATCCATGAATAACCATTTTAAAAAATAATCCTTTATACAAGCCTATTATGTTCATTCAAACTCTACTCAATGTATTTTGTATGATATTAAAAATACTAATAATTGGGGTGGTTTTATTTGGTTTATTGGGATGTACATAATTGAGGTGATTTGAAGGATTTGATGAGATTTTTGTGAAACACTATATTTTTATAATACGTTATTATTCACATATCTTGATAGAAAATAATATATATTAAAAATAAGAAAAAATTTGTATTTTTTATTTTAAGGGAAAAATTTGTCATTTCCAGATCAATGATCTTTTGATTGTATTTTTCTTGGTGATTTCTGTGAGATTTTTTATAATAAATACTCTAAAAATTATAAACCATATAAATAATCAAGAGAGTGAAATACATTTATTTAATTTCTTTTATCATGTGTAAACAATGAGATTTAGAGTATTAGAGATGGAATTTTCTAGAGTATTTCATTATATGTAGTTGTTGATATCATGCAACATGATAAAGTGTAAAGTCTCCTTTTGGGCTATATTTTTAAAAATTAATACCTACCAACCTAAAAACATAGAGTCATTTGATCCTTAAAAATAATCTATCATGATTAATTATGATTTTTTTAAATATTGGAGATGTTAGATGTATTTCAGGCTACGGGTTAAATGACATGTATTTGAGGTATGAGCACAATTCATGCTACATTTTTGAGAATGGGAGAACTATTAAAAAATTAAATGATAATTATTAGTTGAGGAATATATTTTTTATGAAACTATAAATTTTATTTTCCTTTATTAATTTTTTTTATATTCATTGAAATTTAAATATTTGTACAGTAAAATTCCTCTGAAATTATTTTCAGATTACATTTTGGAGAACAGTATACCTACAAGTGTGGGGTAATTTACGTAAACATATTTTTCGTATATTTTTGTATATAATAAATAATTTTTTTGCACATTAAATTATTATTATTTATGGTATTAAAATATTTTATTTTTTTATTTTGGGATAGATGAAATATTTAATAAAGGCCTAAAAGTTATAAATTCAACGTATAAATGATATCCCATGATAAATAGTAATGGAATAATCATAATGCCTCAAACAAAATATCCATTATAAAATGATAAAAAGAAACAAGGAAACAATATTACACATTGTGTAAATCATTAAATACATGAAACATAAAAGATTACAAGACTCGAAACAATGATGTGAATAAAAGTAAGGATTTACAACAAGTCCAACATGTGTCACATAGGGAAACATATGGTAATTCCATGCCACGACCTCGTATCACCCAAAAATCTTACAACATTAGAATCATTTAATGAGAAGATTCACAACCCTAAAAATTTTACATCATGAATAATGTTTATTACATGATAAGCACAGAAAGACCCAAAAATTAATGTTTTGATGGAAATTTATGTGGAACATTAATTTATATAACATGTGAAGACCCATTTTGAACTGAGACCTATTAATTAGAAATTTATGGTTCCATATGGGAAAATAAAATCCTATAAATAAATGGCCTATGTGATTGGAAAAATCCCAGTTCTAGGGGATCCACCACTGCACTGTGTTGTATGGATGCTACTAATTAAGGTTTCTTTTCTTTTTATTCATCAAAAATTCCCTTTCAATTTTTATGTATTCTCAATTTTAATTCAACTGTTTATTTCATCCTATTTCAATCTCTCTCCCCTTATTTAGGAAGGTAATTCATTTTTCTCTCTTCCATCTTCCAATGTAAATTCTTATGATTTAAATTATAACTTCCTAACATGAGGCTTAGCCTTAGAGATGTTTCATGGTATTCTAATGTGTCTAAATATAATTTAAAAATATTTTAATCATATTTTTGGTGGATGTGGGAGTATTGCACGGTTTTTTTGGTTATTCTCTATGATATTATTTTCAAACCAATAATATTCCTTTGATTCATTAATTTACCATATGTTATCTTTTGTTGACTCTTCATACAATGGATTTTAGGACACCTGATGGATTAAAAATCGTGTGATGGAGTCAGGGAATTTAAGAATTTCATTCTCTATTGTGGTTTTATTCATTTTGGCTATGGGATTAGGTTATATGTTTTGTACCAAATAGGATTCCATGGAAAGGTAAAATCACACACTCAATAAATCAAATAAATGTAATTAAATTATGTATTTATTTATAATTGTAATTTCATATTGAACTTATGTATCAAATATATAAGGAATAATCTTACATTGATAAACCCTAAGGACTAACCATTCATCCCAAATTCATTATTTCTTCCTGTGAAACTTCGTTTTATATTTTGATTGCATCATTTACCAAAAAATGAATCCCATTTGTATCAAAAAATAATAAAAAATATATGATTAGGTAGAATGGAATTAGTTATTAGACCAACTAGGTTTCTCTTTAAGTGAGATGACCCTAATTAGCCTTTATACTATATTAGAAAAAATAAATTATCTTTTGTCTTAACCTACGACAAGTGTGTCGAGGCTTAATTCCTAGTTCGGGGTAGTGGATGTGGCCCCCGTGTGTATTCTATATATGGTTTTCAGGATATTTGTTGATCCACCTGGGTATGATTCTCATAGTGCTATGGAGAGAAACGGATCCCGTTGGGTAAATATATTTATGGTTTTGGGGTTTTATGTGGATCTAGTTCTGTTTAACTATTTATAATTTGAGGATGGGTATATTTAAAAAGGGTAGTTTATTAGGTTTTTGAAATGCGTATATTTCCCTCATTCAATTTATATGCTCAAAGACACATCATTATGAGATGAAGAATGTATATTCGATCATAGGTTTCATGTTATTACTAATATATTGGAAATGATTTTTTATTTACTCTTCAAAAGCTATTATTATTTTCCTAAAAATAACATTTGAACATTAAAACCTTCAATATTTTTATTCAACACCACATTGTTGGGTTCTTAACATGTTGTAATCACAACTTGGTTAAGAGGAAATGTGATTCGGGTATCCAAGAAGACATTTCTAATTATAAATTCTAGTTCTGAAGAGGTATGTTGTTACATATTCAAGTGGGATAACTCAGATGGGTTCTATTTACTTGGATGAGTTGAGGCTTAGTGATGGATGTAGAGCCTCGTGGAATTTATTATTTTCTTTATTTTTTATTTGTAATATTCCCATTGGGTATTCTAGGTTGTGTTCTTGTATGATTTTGGGTTTATATATATCTTTATTACATTTGATATTGTATGGTTGTTGTTTATTGATTATTTATACATTCCTTATTGGTTATTGATGTTTATTAGTTATTTCCAATTAATTTTCTCTAATACGATTAAATAGTATCCCCATGATAACATCTTATACTCTCACTACTAGTTGTAAACTTCTGTTTTATGGCGATGTGACACTATGTTCACTTAGTGACCACCAGTCCGGGAACCAATGGAGTAATACAGGGTGGATGGAAGATACAATTTGGTATCATATCTTTTTTTATTTCCATATAAGGAGATGATTTTGGGTACTAGGTATGAGTCAATGATTGTTATGGACCATAGATTGGTGCTTCAATGAACACCTTTATCGAATAATATTTTAGGATTCCATGGATATTGGATATATATTCATGGTTTTCACTTTTACCATTGAATTGTATAACCTATATTGATGCCCTTCTGTTTGGATTTTCTAATTTATTGGTTATTTCTTGTCTTTTTATCTAGAGGCGGGTGTATATATATCATTGATAGAATGATTGATTCGCAAAACATATTCATACTTTTATATGGTTCATATCAATAACGATTTAGGGTTTAGATATTTAAAGTATGAAGAACAACTTATTTAGGGTTTAGTTATTCATACTTGTTGGTCGTATTTTTCTCATCTATACCACATTAATTTTTCTATATTGATAGGACTTGTGGAATATATGAATGGATGTTATGTAAATTACTATGTTTTCTCTATGTGTAAAGAATTTATTGTAACCCTTAGTGAGTTTTTACAACCATTATATTCCATGATGATGAAGCCCTTATGGCTGACTAGAAATTGGTTCATCTATATAAAATTTAAATAAAATCCTATATGGTTTTTTCCTCAATAGATTCTTGTTGGAATTGTATTTAACCAAAATATATAATTATTTTATTCTTAACAAGGATCAAAATATAATGATCTTGTTATGAATACATAGATCTGGACCGGTCCCCAAAAGGGGTAGTCAAGTGTGATAATTATTGTAAAGGGTGGGTAATTAGTTGGTGAAATTATTTGACATTTGATTCCTAATATACATGTATGTATGAGTACCCTAGAGTTTTATTTTTTCATGTGAGTTTTTGAGTGACAGTTGAGACATGATTATACGTAATCCCAATGAATTATGACCAATGGGATGGTTGGTTTTCAATCTAGGAGAGATATCCTAGTGGAATTGAGATCTAGCTTAGTTTATTAGTGTATTGAGTGGTATATAATATGGTAAATGTATATATGAGATACAATGGGGTTTTTAGTGTCTTATATGTAGGGATAATTGGTAGATGCTTCAGTTATGAGATCATTTCATGGGAAGTGCTACAGGGTGTGTAAAATAAGCATGGGGATACCTTATTCTTTGTGATGTAATTCACATTGATTTTTAATACATTCATTATCAAGGTGGATTTCTAGGGAATGATTAGCCAGATACCTAACTCAGATGGATCTCGATGGGCTTATCGGGGCATTTTGGGTGTGTGGTAGATACTTTTAATTTCTGGAATGATGCACGAGTAGTGAGTGGTCATGAAATAGAATATATAATGAGAAAAATGTCTTCTTATTATAGTAAAAATAATTAATTTTCATTTTGGTAGATGAGTTTTATGTGTGATAGGATTTTGGAAAGTTGTTTTTAGCTTGAGATCCATGGATAGATAATGTGAGAATCATGAGGGCCTGATTTGGGTTTTTTAATCTGCTTGTATGGGATTTTGAATCATTTTTTTAGATGGGATCTATGTTGAACTCCCTAGTTATATGAAATTCCATTTGAGTTATGAATAAGTTAGTATTCATGTGTGAGTTGAGGACTTATTATTTTGGCGAATTTATTGTGGGATTAGTTTCTTTTGGTTTTGGTTAAATCAAGTGGTGTCCCTCTACAAGAGATGTGAAATTAAAGATGGATCAGGGTTCTATGATACGACTGACCAAAATTTATATCATTCAATCAATTTTCAGAGAGGTTTGATATTTGAAACATTTTGGGTGTTTATATCAAGAATAATTGTATAAGGAAAGACATATGGTAGAGAGCATACTATTGGACACTGGTGGGTCTGAAGATCATTGAATATGTGATTTTTTCGAGTGCCAAGGATGATGTTTATTTTAATTTTAGAATGAGTAGAAACCAATGGTTTGTGTTAGTGCTCTGGTATGATCTGGATCAATAATCCCTATCATTATATACAATGATGGAAAGATCATGGGATGAGGAGGTACCACCCTATATTGATTGGTTCATGGGTGTAATTATATCATTTATTTGATAACCGAGGTTGCATATAGACCAATTTTTAAACATGAATATATCTTAATTGGATTATATAGTGAGTTCAAGATTTTTGGATTAAATGAATGGTGATATGGATTCCATGCATTAAAATCAGGATTTTGGTGGTTTTAATGTGATTTGAGAATGATTCTAATATAATGTTCCCCAGTGCTCGAGGTGTGAGGGTGATGGATAGAGTAGGTTGTTGGTTTTCCAATACCTGAGTTAAAATGGGAGTTATGTACATATTTTAGGGATGGTATTGGAATATCTAAGATGAAATTAAGAATTAAGACATCTTGCTTAGGTAGTGTGATAGTGCATTAGTGGGTGTAGCGAAGACATTTCAGGAATAATCAGTCACAAGAATTCTGAACAATGTTTTTGATGTAATTGGATTCGATGATATAGAAACCACAATGATCATATCAATATATTGATCTAAATGTGTGGCAGTATTTGATTATGATGGTTGGGAGAACCATGGAACATAATCAATAATTATGATAAAATCATTATATAGGAATAACCCAGGGATTACTGATTATCTAGTTGACTATGATATGTTATTATTGGATAGACCATAATAGGAAATTTTTTTATAGAGAACTAGGGTTTTATAGTGATTTTTAACTCGAGATTGATGAATAGTATGACTCCTAATTAGAATTATATACAAGAATATTATGCAATATTTCAGAATATATCATGTTGAGTAGATCATGGATTGATGATCAAAATAGATAAAGGTTAATTATTTAACAAACACTAATTCATTAAATAGATGAGAAGAATTATGGATGTGAGTGTGTGAAACCCCATACCATTATTGGTTTGAAATTCCTCAAGAAATTTAAATTTTTTATTTTAAGCATGGGCACTGTTTTGAAATATAGGATTCAAATTTTATTCCTAATATTTCAATCATAATATGTCACATAAATGACTTATTTTAAAGATAAATTTAATTTAATTTCCATTTATGCTTTGTTTTTGGTGTTTCTCAAGCTTTTATGTGGAAGGGGTGTGTTTTCGTAAATTGGGCCAAACTGTGAGCCCAATTCCATATTTAAAAATAAAATTTGTTTCATTTATAACTTTTTTATTTTTTAATATTTTACACCCATTACAATTCTTAAATGGCCTCCCCTCACATATTAACACCAACATTGTAGTTTGGAGCCTTTAGAAATCCATAACCAAGTTGTATATGGGTTTTTATTTAAGGGATTAGGCCTGCCCGAAAGCCAAATTCTAGTTTTAATAGTAAAATTTGTTTAATTAATAACTAATTCCATTTAAAGGTTTTTTTGGTTATTCCAAGCCCCACACACGCCTGTTGAACCTAGCCGCGTGTCCAGTATCCTCCCACCCCCTTTGGAGCTCTTTTTCCTCATGGTGTAGGTCGAAACTTCTGAAGCACTCACATTTCATCCAGATTTAAAAAGGTAATTTGATTCCTTTAGAAATCTTCATTATTCACTCTTTTCCGCCCATTACTGTTCTAAATTAACCTTATATTTCTTGTTCCATCCTCAATTTAATTTTTTGTTGTTTTCAAATTCATCCACTGGTGTATTTGGGGAGATTTCTTCAAGAACCCTCAAGTGAGTGAGTCTCCTTCATTCTTCTTTCATTTTTCATAGGGATTCATTCAATGTGCTTAGGGTTTCTTCCCTTATACATGATGTCCCAAATTTCAAGAAGGTAAGGTGTCAAACCTAAGGTTTATCCTTGGGTTTTCTTAGTCCAATGTTCTATTTTTGGGTTTGATCTACCCACCTTGAGTTGCGGCAGTGTTGTATTTGGGTTTTCACACAATGGATTCAATGGTTTCCGTTGTTTTGGTCGGTGATTTCGTATTAATGCTATCCTTATGTCTTAGAATGCTGTATTTTTCATATTTTCAGGTTTATCTCATTTTATTATTTCTGAAAAAATTATTTTTAGAGGTGTTTGTATTGAAAATGAATTTTAAATTCCAATTTTATGTGAAATTGGTGGTTTTATCATAGAAATTTTTTATGAGTTTATTTGGGGATTCCTTATAACTACTTGGTTGATTTTATTTAATTTATTAGGGATTATAATTTTGTTTTTTAATTTTATATCCCTTGTTTGATTCTACAAAGTCTTATTTTGGTGAGGTTTGATAAGTGAAGGATTTTTGGGCAACATTTTGGTGCTAAATTGGTTGTTTTATGTGACTATTTGATGTTTTACCTAATGGGGTTGTTTTATAACACATGTAATAGGTTTATAGATTTTTTTTGGGCACTGTGAATTCTATTTTGGTAAATCTGAGTTTTCACATAGTGTGAAATGTGGTGTTTTCAAGGAGTTTTGGGTGCAAAATAATGTGGGTTTTTGAGAAATTGCTCTATGGAAAATCAAAGTGCTTTGTTGTCTGTTTTAAGTGATATAAAGAGTGTGTAGATATTTTACTATTTTAATGTGACCAGTAGTGGTTTTTTGAATTAAAATGAGTTTTTTTAGCATGCTGAAATTGTTTGAGCACAAAGGGGGAAGCCCGAGTACCTAGGTGGGGCGGATGTGTACTAGTACGGCTAGTTGACTGGATGGGTTTTGTCCTTGTTTGACTTAGAATTTGGATAAATACAAATCTAACTAAACTATATGGATGATTATTGGGGACCACTAATTTATGGGTATGATCCCCACTAGTGGCTCGTGCACGAGAATGGATTTTATTATGGTTACATTACACCGAGGTACGAGGTACATGGGGCCCAAAAATATCTAGTGCCTAGGGGTGTTCCTTATTTTGTTGCTCATTGGATTTGTGGTATTTTCCCTTGTATTTGGGTGTCTTTGGAATTATATTTCAGTATCTAACATTACTATTTAAATGTGTTAACATTCTGAATGTTTTATCTTGAAAAATATTTTCAATTTAATGTTTCATTTCTTAGAATTTGTCGGCGCTTTTCATTGCTTATTAAAAATGATTTCTTTTTCACCTTGTATTGCATGCACCATTGAATAATTGGGTGGTATCCTATTGGGATTAGGCTCACACCCTATATACACCCCTTGTGTGTAAGTAGAATTTATTATTTTTGATCCCGGTAAAGGAAAGGTTTTGGGTGATGGTGGTTCGGGGTGTTAGTTCCCATCCTTAGGGCGGAGTTGTGGAGACGGGTGGAGGGTGATCAACCCTTGTCATGTGGATTCCATGGGGCTCTTTTTTTATATTTCATTTTGTCTTTGGACCTTTTTTATTGAATTTGAACTTATGTATTCAGTTCTGTGTTTTTGTATAAACCATGTTGGTATGAATTTTTCAAATTCATTTTATCAAATATTTTTGTTGTTTTATGTATAAATATTCAGGAAAATCATTCCCAAACCAAGATAAATGATACTCGAGCACTTGTGCCAGCCAGTGGGAATAAGGAACACCCTTCGGGCCTTGTCACAGGCTTTTTTTGGTGCCAGTTTTGGTGGCAACCAGATTCGGTTCGTGACAAAATGGTATCAGAGCCAGGTTCGCTCTCTTTGGGTCACTTTATCGGGGGAACAGTCGGGATAGTCTGGAGTTCGGATTGTTGGGACATGGATTCTAGTTATGAGCAATGTGTCTGATCTCCACACCTCATGATGGGATTCAATTCTCAAGGGTATGTCGGGATTTATTTTAGTCCTTTGGATTTCTTGGATTGAAAATGATTAGTGGAAATGAAAAGAGAGTTGGGTTACTGGTCTCGGTGAGCTCACAGGGTCTGGAAATCCAAGTGGAGCCGGAGATATTTACCTAGAACACTCTATATGATGGTGAAGGGATTAGAATATGGCTTCCATCCATATGTCCAAGTCACCCACTGAAACTAGTTTCCTCTCGCATTGTCTTCTACTCATTAGTTTTGAAATCTTGGATCTTTGGTTTTAAAGGGACTTGGTTTTTAGAAGCGCAATGTTTTTGTGAAATGATTATCTAATTAAGATGGAATTGTTAGATTTTTTAAAACAGATAAATGAATTTTCAAAATTTTATTGGAATGGAAAATAGTGTGTTTTAACCTCTTTTGAAATCATGAAATATGTCAATGTTTTCATTGAAAAAGTGTTTCTAATATAGTTTTCTAAACTTTTGAAAGGTGTTTAAATGGGATGAGAGATTTTGAAATTGATGTGTATGAGTTGAAAGGGATTATTCATTTAAATTATTATTCCTTTTTTAAAATATTTGTAAGATTTAATTTGGTATTGATTTCATGGTTAGAGGTTTTGAGAAAAAAAGGGGTATTGGTTTACTGTTTTTCTTTTGAAAAGTGGAAAGATATGTTTTTTTAGCCTTTGGTATTTCCATGAGTGACCACATACATGGGGTTATATTGGATAATGGATGGTTATTGGCATGTATGGATGAGTTCTAGGATGGATATGTGGAGGGTTCCCATTATGGCATAGAAACATGCATGTGTAAGGCCCATGGGGTACCATTGGTGGATACACTAACCACTAAATCGTTTATTTTCAAAAAAGATGATTTCAAATGAAAATCTTGATGTATTTATGAATAGTTTGGGATGGTTTGTATTATGTGTGTTTTTTAAATGTTGATGTTGTGGGATGTTTTGAGTCCAGAAACCCCTCCTTTTTGTATTGTGTTTTGGGTTTTTGTTTGGTCGGTAAGCTGTGTTGAAGCGACGGTTAGTGGTCTCTTCTGAGAAATGTTTTGGGATGCATTTATGGTGATTCTTTTCATGTGTTTGGATCTGGTTTGTGGTATATCCTGACCAATGGACCATCTTTGTTGGGTCCTTAGGTTTAATCATTGGATAAGGTATGCCCCATTAAGGGTTAGTGCACAACTGAAGTAAAACCCGAATTGTTCCTCCATTCAAAGACCCTCTAGTTGATCAATATAAAGAATATTTTTCTTGAGATTTTTAGATTGAGTATACACCATTTCCTTTCCTAGTTTTTTGTATCCTCTTTTAGTGGGAGAGTGATTATGGAAGGTTAAAAGATCACTTAGCCTCTTAAGATTCTGGATTTTCCGAAGGAGGAAGTGGTATGGGGTTGTTAGCATGGATGAGTATCAGGATGGTGTCTAAGAGATCCTATCAGTACATCATAGTCTCTTTGATGAAGAAGTTCACAATAAACATCCAGTATGTTAAATATGGTCACGAGAGGATATTGTGGCCACTTTCTTGAATTGTGTGTTGTTTGGGGATTTTGTATAATCTCCCACTCCCTGAATTGTTTATATCAGTCGCAATGGTCATGTTCGGTGAAGACTTTTGATTTTGTTAACTCGGTTGACTTTAAAGGTGAAAGTTGTGCAATCCTGTGAGAGTATTTTTCTGTTGGGAGAATGTCTCCCTAGTAAAAACATTAAAATATTCAATTTTAGAGGAAGGTGATTATAGGTGTTATTTACTTGTATAGTTTCTCACTCGAAGAAACACGGTGAGATGTGTGTTCATTTTTAAGCCCTTGTTTCTGCGAAATATCGAGTTAGGGTGAAGTGAGTTTGGAATGTGTCATGTCTTAGTAATATTATCGGGTATTTAAGTATAGTTGTTGGTGGCACATAAATAAGAATTCTCATTCAGGTGGGGGGGTTTCCAAAGCCTAACTGTGAGGTCAAAGATGCTTCAATCATTTGAGCTCCAGCCATAGGTCTTAGAGAGAAGCTGAATCGTAGTCAGGGGAAATCATAGGGATATTTAAACCCATGTACAATGTCTTATCCTCAGTATGAATGATAGTAAGAGTTTAAACCTCTAGTGTCATATTCTTTCTTGCATTGTTCCTATTCGGTGGAAATAGGTTGAGGGCCTTGTACCCATGTCATCACCTAATGTCATTACCTCCCCATTTGGTTTCCATCGATTCATTAGAGAATGATTAGAAATTTGGATAGAGGTATTGAGGATATAGTTTTTGTATGATTATTAGTGACCATGTTCCAGGAAGCCATACGAAAAGAATGATCTGTACAGTTAGTGCAGAATTTCCCAAAACATGTGGACTGACCCTATGCCCTTCCCAAATCATTAAAAAAAATTGGGTCTTTCTGTGTCGGCCCATGCTAGTCGGTTAAGATAGTTGGTTCTTATGGTGGGGATACACACTAGGATTCTCTTGTACATTATTTCATAAACTGTGAATGGAATTCTACCCTTTGTACAAGGTATATCATTCAGGCCTCCACATGTTAATGTCTTGATTAGGTCTCAGAAAATAATATAGGTTGCCTCTTATGGTGGGGGGGGGGGGCTATTTGTGTACCCCATACCAATAGCTCATATTTATTCATGGTCATGGGTGGGTGGTAGGTAGTCTCAATTGGAACTATCTAGATACCAACATCTTCTTAGATTTAACTTTGGGGTTGGAGAACTCCCAATGGTTTAGTTAATGTAATGTAAGTGTAAACTTGTTCGAAGTTGTTGTTCGTTTGCTTGAATTACTTGAGTCTTGTTCGGATAGAGTTCGAGGAGTTTCATTTTGGGATAAAGAATGAATGTTATTGATCATTTCAAGAATGTGGTGTAAGTTTGGTATGTGAGATTAATCATTCTTTAATTGATCACTGGAGGTGTTTGGGCCCTTGGGGCAAAGATTGACAAAGAAGTACATCTTGGTTTATCGGTTGGGTTTGGTTTTGGTATCTGGACTTGTTGTAGCTTTCCGGGGATGGAATGTTTTCATGGTGGGGATAATTTTCACATAAATGACTTATTTTAAAGCTAAATTTTATTTTATTTACATTTATACTTTGTTTTTTGGGTTTCTCAAGCTTTTATGGTGGAAGGGGCCAATTTTCGTGAATTGGGCCAAACCGTGAGCCCAATTCCAGATTAAAAAATAATATCTGTTTCTTTTATAAATTTTTCATTTATTAATATATTTCACCCATTACAGTTATTAAATTTCCTCTCCTGACATATTAACACCACCATTGACGTTTGGAGCCTTTAGAAATCCATAACCAAGTTGTCTATGGGTTTTTTAAGGGATTGGTCCTGCCCGAAAGCCCAATTCTAGTTTTAAAAATATTTTTTTAATTAATATCTTATTCAATTTTAAGGTTTTTTTGGTGATTCCTAGCCCCAAACATGCTCATTGAACCCATACAAGTATCTAGTATCCTCCCACCCTCTTTGGAGTTGTTTTGCCTAGCAGTTTAGGTCGAAACTTCTGAAGCACTCACATTTCATCCAGATTTAAAACGGTAATTTGATTCCTTCATAAATCTTGAATTATTTACTCCTTTACCCTCATTCCAGTTCTCAATTTACCTTATATTTCTTTTTCCAACCTCAAATGAATTTTTGGTTGTTTTCAAATTCATCCTCTGGAGTATTTGGGGAGATTTCTTCAAGAACCTTCAAGTTAGAGAGTCTCCTTCAATTTTCTCTCATTTTTCATAGAGTTTTATTCAATGTGCTTAGGGTTTCATCCCTTAGAAATGATGTCCCAAATTTCTAGAAGGTAAGGTGGAAAACATAAGGTTAAAACTTGGGTTTTATTGGTCCAATGTTCTACCCTCCATGAGGTGCGACGGTGGTGGGTTTGTGTTTTCGCACAAAGGATTCAAGGGTTTCCGTTGTTTTGGTAGGTGATTCCATATTTATTCAATACATGTGTCTTAACATGCTGTATTTTTCATATTCTCATGTTTAACTCATTTTATTAATTATGAAAAAAAATTAGATGTGTTTGTATTTGAAATGAATTTTAAATTCCAATTTTATGTGAAATTGGGGTGTTTTTCATAGAAATGTTTAATGAGTTTATTTGGGGATGCCCTATAACTACTTGGTTGAATTTATTGAAATTTATTAGTGATTATAAATATGTTTTTAATGTTTATACACATTGTTTGATTCTAAAAAATCTTATTTTGGTGGTGTTTGATAAGTGACGGATTTTTGGGCACCATTTGGTGCTAAATTGGTTGTTTTACGTGACTATTTGATGTTTTTCCTAATGGGGTTGTTTTATAACACATGTAATAGGTTTATAGAATTTTTTGGGCACTGTGAATTCTATTTTGGTAAATCTGAGATTTCACATACTATTAAATGTGAGGTTTCGAAGGAGTTTTGGGTGAAAAATAATGCGGGTTTTTGAGAAATTACTTTATGGAAAATCGAAGTGTTTTGTTGTGTGTTTTAAGTTGTATAAAGAATGTGTAGGTGATGTACTATTTGAATGTGACCATTAGTGGTGACTTATATTAAAATGGATTTATTTATCATGCGGAAATTTTTTGAGCACAATGGGGGAAGCCCTGGTACCTAGTTGGGGCGGATGTCTACTAGTATGGCTAGTGGACCGGATGGGTTTTTTCCCCATCTCACTTAGAATTTGGATAATGAAAACTCTAACTAAACTATATGGATGATTATTGGGGACTAATAGGTTATGGGTATGTTCCCTACTTTTGGATCATGCACGAGAATGGATTTTTGTTTTCTTACATTACACCAAGGTACGGGGTATATGGGGCCTGAGACTATCTAGTGCCTAGGGGTGTTCCCAATTTTGTTGCACATTGTATTTGTGATATTTTCCCTTGAATTTGGGTGTCTTTAGAATTATATAGCAGTATCTAACATGAATATTTAAATGTGTTAACATTCTGAAAGTTTTTTCTTGAAATTTTTTTCAATTTAATGGTGCATTTCTTAGAATTTGTCGACACTTTTCATTGCATATTAAAAATGATTTCTTTTTCACCATGTAGTTCATGCACCTTGGAATCATATGGTGATATCCTATTAGGAATATGATCACACCCTACTTAAACCCATTGGTTGTATGTATAATTTATTATTTTTGACCCAGGTAAAGGAAAAGCTTTGGGTGATGGTGGTTCGCGGTGTTAGTTCCCATCCTTGGGGCGGAGTTGTGGAGACGGCTGGTGGGTGATGACCCCTTGTCATGTGTAGTCCATGGGGATATTTTTTTGTTGTTTCATTGTGTTATTGGACCTTTTGTATTTCTATTTGAACTTATGTATTCAGTTCTGGTTTTTTGTATAAACCTTGCTGGTATAAATTTTTCTGATTCATTTTATCAAATCTATTTGGTGTTTTATGTATACATATTTGGGTAAATAATTTCCAATCCAAGATAAATGATACCTAGGAACTTGTGCTAGACCTTGGGTATAGGGAATGCCCTTCGGGCCTTGTCACATTCTAGGTTTGGTTTCAGTTTTGGCGGCGACCAGATTCGGTTCGTGACATCCTAAATTTATTTTTTACTATATATCAATTCCTGGTATGTGTCTCGAGTTATTGGATGAATATCTAGAAATTATAGTTGTATTTTGATTTTCTGGAAGGAGTTTTACCATATTTAATTGCTTTTGTGGATGATTTGGGATAAAATATATAGCACCATGAAAATGTAGGAGTTTCAATTTTATTTTGTTCAAACATAGTTGGTTTTTATAATTATCACACAGTTAAAGGTTACGGATGTGAATTCCTATGAAAACCATGTGAGGTGGATTTATATAGTGGTGAAGCTCATGGATAAAGAGAAACAATGAAAAAAATATAATTTGGGATTTTAATTTTCTATCTTGGTTAGAACAGAACATGGAAAAATGTATCAATAAATAGTTTGTAGTGTGTGTCATTGGATAGTGAAGGCTGCACAGTTTGGAAAACAATGCATGAAAACCATATGTATTACCAAAAATAATTAAACAAGGGATATAATATCATTCCCCGACCAATGAATTTTTAAGAACCTCTCCCATCTATCCCTACACCACTCTAGCTTAAATAGAACAAAGGACCCATACCCCACCCCCTCATTTCCTCAAATACCCTATTTAGGATAGGTAAATTTTTCATATCATTCCTATGATGATTGAGGTGGGATCCTCTCAATATTTATTAATTATTCATTCTCCTTATTTAGATTTTAAATTTATTTATTTCTATTAATGTTTTGAGACATGATTCCACAGGATCTTGTTTGAATTTACCCATAATGTTGAGTCTATTTTATGGTGTAGCAAGATTACATCTTAATATGTGGTATGTTGCTTGTTACAAAATGTTTACTTGGTGGTATGTCATAATATAAATTTCCCTATGAATTTAGGATAAATTGGATAAAATTTATTGTTAACTGAGTGTCATGTGATAGGTATTTCTCCCATTATAGTTTATTATGTATGAAACAGACATTTTGTTAGTGTTTGGTAATCATTTCAATGTGATGGTATTACAGATGGGTTATTGGACATTTATTCAAAATTTAATAATATTATATAATTAATTATTAATTATTTAATTATTTTTAGTCTATTCTAATTAATTTAAATTTATGTTTTGGCATGAATTAAGGACTTATGTGAGTTGGTGATGGTCAATTGACATGAAAAGTTCGATGAGAGTTAATAGGATGATTTAAAATGGTGTGACATTGATTATGTTAGTTATTAAAATAAAAATTCACATTTAAGTATATTTATTCTATATGGAATGTGTTATGTGGTCTCTCCACCAAGGTAATTTGGCCTTTTTAATTTAAATAAATTTCTTATTTAAAATTAGATTATTTTTAATGGAGTCAAAAAAGTGTCGAGGTCCATAAGGTGCCCTTGAGATCTTTCTTGATTCTATGGTTACCGATGATTAATAATTCTCTAATAAATTCATGTTACATGATGTATGAAACCTATAAGGGATTAAATTATATGAGTGAGACGTAGTGGAACTTATTAAAATTGTCTTTAATGAGTTATTATAGATGTGAACATTAGATTGCGAATGAGTTTCATGAGATATACTTGAAAGAACTATGTGATTCCTTAAACTATTAAGGATAGATGAGATGAAAATAGGGGGAGTTTTCCCCCCCATTAATTATATAACAAATAAATACTTAAACTACATGATCTGGTGCACAAATCATTAAATTTACATTTTCACCATTGATACTGATAACTATGACTTTTGTTTTTTCATCCAAACCATAAAACCTATAATTGAAAACATACATCACTTAAATTCTCAAGGATATTTTAGGTTTACAGTTTTATATAATTAGGATAAAATCCTAGATATAAAATACCCATGTCATTAGATGATCATTTATCCTACCAAAAGAATATTTTATTATATCAAATAATGGAATTATCATCATCCATATGAAACCCCTTATAGATATAATTTATTCAACATCATTTCTGGATAACCTTGTGAAAATAAAATAAAAAGAATGTGACATAGAATTCCTAGTAAGTGTAAACATAAGAATTAATAAGTTTCTATCTTAAGTGAATATAATAATATCATACTGGCATGGTAACATAATCATAGTATAAGAGTGAATCATAAAATAAATCATTCCAATAAATACCTGGATCATCCAATATGAAAACATGGGAAACAAAGGAGTCATTAGAATCAATAATAATGGGAAATGTGATATAAATATTGATCATAACAATCATTGTAAACCCATAATAATCATCACAAAAAAAATTCGGTGTCTTGGAACATTTTTCTCCATAAACCTTGTTAAATACATGTCAAAAATTACCAGAACCTAGATAAACCTATAGGAGAAACATGAGGTTACTCCATACTTCTTCCCTATTAAGATATGGTACATTACCCAATTAATTATAGTGATAACTAGGAACAATCATCATTTAAACTATAATGGGCTCACCCAACAATATCAGGGCTACTCATCATATAATATGCAATTGGTACACCAAGCATTATCTAGGCCACCACATCGTAAAAGGTTCATCATTCTCACCTGACACAATTTAGCATATTGTAGAGTATAAAATTTAATGGGATCACTATGTTCTATATGGTCTACCCATTCATATATTCTATAACAGTGTCACCCGGAACTATTTAGAAAACCTCATCATATAATTTCTATGAAATAAAAATAAAGTAAATTGATATTTCATTTCAATATAGAACTCATAAAAGAATCATTATTCCTATATTAACATGATTAACCTATGGAAATGAAATTGGAACTGTGTCAATCCCACCGAAACATGATTAAATCATGGAAAAAACGGGTTTCATTAAGGTCTCTTTTAAAACAATTAACCCATAAAAAATAAAAGGGTTCAGTAAAAATAACATTGAAACATGATTAATATGTGGAAAATAAATTTATTTCCAAAAAATATCATTGAAACATTTTTATCCAATGGAAAATAAATGGGCCCCCTAAAAATATCTTTCAAACATGATTATCCCACTAAAAAAAGGGTTCTCTAAAAATATCATTGAAACCTAATTATACCGTAGAAAGGAAATGAGTTTCACAATCATATTGTTATGATAAAACATTTATGAAATGTATATGAATGGTATTTATGATTCAAATCCCAAAAGAAATTATGTTACAAAAAATGATATCATATTATTTGGATAATGATTTGGAAATATCACATTGATCAAATATTAAACAAGGTAGACTATTTTTTTAAATATTTCTTAAAAAACATTTTCAAAATCCTTTTCTTTGAAAATAACATTGGTCAATTATAATACAACATTTAAATATCATTTAAATCATTTTATGAAGAAAAAATCATTTCTACATCGTAAAAAATTAAAAATATAAAACATTTTGAAGATAATTTTCATTAAATATAACCTTGATAAAATCTTAATTATGATTCAAAAAACTAGTGTTCATGATAGCTACAAAAATTCTATTTTTTTTATTAACATTAAAATAAATATTCCTTTTATATTTTTATTACATTCCCAATGATATTTTTTTATTAAATGACTTGATGATTACTTTTAAATAATTTTTTGTAAAAATTAAAACATTGGTAAAATTTTATTTAATAAATCATTGGGTAAATATTTTAAAAAAACTAAAATAATTTTTACAAAATACAGTTTTTGAAGAAAACAAATTTCCAGCAGAAGAGGAAAATGAAGTCAAATTTTCAAAAACTTATTTCCACAATTATTTTAAGTACTATTTTTTTTAAATATTTAACATTACATGAAAATATCCTAAATAGCCAAATAAGGGTAAAATTTATGTGTTTAATTAGAGATTGGTTATAAGATTTATCCAACAGAATCATAATCACAAACAATCCCAATGAATGATGAAATTGTTAGAGAAAATATTTTCCACTTTGGTAACATTGAATTCTAATTCCCATGAAATAATATATATAAATGAAACATAAAATATTATAATAATATATAAATTCATTATATTATTTTTCAATGGTTATTTATATACACCTTATAAAATAATATATGTGCCTAACATAACATATGTCCTCAAGAAGGAAAATTTAGATAAATGTCCCTTACCTCTTTGGTAACATTTCTACTATATACCCCATATAAGAGATATACTGAAATGGATATTCAAACCAAAATATTTTTCAGTATAATAATCTTTTGTATTTTCGTGGGATTTATTCGCACCCCATAAAATGAATATGTGTTGTATATGAAATGTGTCTCAAAGAAGTAAAAAAGTGAGAAAGAAATACCAACCCTCATTCTTCCTTTTGGTTGAAGGTGGTTTACACTCATATATAGTGGTTATAAAAATGTTATTAAATTATTAAATAAAACTATTTATTTTTATAATATATTATATGATATTTTTATAAAATATTATCACTCATTCGTTAATAAACATTCATTATATTAATTGTTTCATTTGTTAATTGGCTTGTTTTCTCATTTGTTCTCTATTCTGAATGTTAAAATTATTATGAATATTATATGGTAAAATAATCTACATAATATTAATCATGACTAAATTACAATATTTATACGTCAATTATAATTATTATACCAATTATGAAAGTTTTTTTTGAGAAATGAAGTATGTTACGATCGTGGAGATGGTAGGGCATACATAAAAAGAGTGACATTTCTATTTTTCAATTATCATCATGGAAAAGTGGTAAGTAATATTTTATCATTATAGAATGATATTAATACCATATGTACCATGTTATTTTTTACAAACACTTATATATATTATTCGTGTTGTGTGGTGAACAAAAGAGTGTTGCATCGCTAAATGAAGGTGTTAATCGACAAGTTCATGAATGATGCTTTCATCTTTTTGGTGTAAAAAATAAAATGATATATTATCATTTCATAATTATGAACATGTAATTAACATAATAATTATTTTATATATATCACATTTATAATGAACATTATCCATATTTTGGTTCATGTAAATCATTCATGAAAAAACAAATCGAATCGCTTCATGTGGATTTAGTTTTCCATACACAATAGCGACGTCACAAAATCCCCTATAGAATGGAATGTATTATATAATTGATGTGGCTCTAAATTTTACTATTTTTGAATGTATTTATATTATTTTTTCATATAATTAATTAATTTCCCAGTTTTTGATAAATATTTTCATTTTTTATTTTTATTCTGTAATTTATTATTTAATCATTTTTTCTTTATTTTTGTATTTTTTGCCTTTTAAAATATTTTTTTCATCAATATTTGTTTTTAGGTTCTTTTTTTGTTTTTTATTTTCTCTTTAATATGTCATTATAATTTTATGTTGTTACTAATCAATTTATCAATTTATTTTCATTTAATTAAGTAATTTTTAATTTAATATTTTTATAATATAATTTAAACATAATTTAAAAAATCATGTATTTAATGTAATATCATGAATTAAAATAATTATTGATATATAATGTTTAAAAATAATTCTCAAACACATTATCAAATTATTTAATTACTCATTTTTTTAAAAATATTCAGTTTGTATTTTCAAGTGTAGTATTATGAAATTATTGTTTCCTATTATTATTTTCAAATAATTATATTTTCATGTTTTTTTTAATTTATAATGTAACCCATTCTATTTGTTTTTTATAATTTTTATAAATTCCCATTGGTGAGTTCCACTCACCATTTCACAGCTTTAACGGTGAGTCTGTGACTCATTCTTGGCAGCCCTTTCCAAAATTTCTATCAGCTTTGGTAGACCAACAGTGTCTCACAAACAGTAGTTTCACAACACACCAATATAGTCTTGCCTCTTCCTTAGCATGCCTTGATGAACTTCTAGCCCAGTAACTTATCAGATACATGCCACACACTGTCACATTGCAGATCAGTGGTACCACTCCCACAAACCATTCCAACAACATACCATAACTGCCATAAACATCCCAGCCACCGTTCATTCAACGGTGACTCAACCAATCGCTCTTGGCCTCTTCCTTATCACTGCCATCAATGCCTTCATGATCTACCACTACTAGTCCCCCTCTTTAAAATTCCATCATACATTTCTTCTTCTCACTATTAAGTACCAACCCTCAACACTCTCCACCCATATAGATCTAAAATCAATCTTCATTTCTCCATATTCATTAAATTAGTCAATCTCGAGCATATAGTTGAAGCTACCGAATGAAATGTTTCACCAGAAGACTCCATTTACCACAGATCGGAACTATCACCATTGGTCTCCGCTAGTTAAATCTGATCCCATCTTGAAGTAGGATCTTCTATGCATTGTTTCCTTCTATACATTTGAAACTTCACGGAGCCTCTACCACCACTATCATAAAAGCTAGTGTCATACGCCACCATGCAAAGGGAATCTTCCACTGTTGTTTCATTAAGGATCATTTCTTGGATGATGTCTCACCATGATGTGGACTTGCTCATTACTACTTGTATTCATTATTGCTGGATGGAGGAGTTTGTTGGATTCGTTGCTGCTGGAGGGGGTGAACCGAAACCACTTCCTCCTTTTGGTGAAGAGAAAGTCACTTCCATGGATTCTCAAGGAAGATGAAACCCCACAAAAAATTTTACATCACTAGATATAGTATTGGAGGTGAATGAAATTTAAAAATAAATAATAATAATAATTATAAACAAAATATGAATAATAATAAATTAATAAATTAATAAAATTAAATTAAATTAAATAATTATATTAATTAACTTTATTTAATGAAATTAATAATATATAACCAATTTTCTAAATTAATTAATTTTATAACGTTAAAATAATATCATGTGTAATATTATTTAAGTAATTACAAATAATAATATTTAATAATTTTTTTATAAATTAATCAACATAATAACATTTAATCCTTTAAAATTATAAAAATAATAAAATAAGAAAATTAAATACATTTTATAACGTTATTAAAAATGCAGTAATATAAATTAATTAATTTAATATTTATAACTATTAAAATATTATGTTTATAATTTCGGTTTTATTTTTTGTCTATATATTTTCTTTTATAGATAAGACTAGAGAAAAAATCTCATTCATGTTCATCCCAACCATTTGCCTAGTATTTTGTTATTGAAGTTTCGATAAAGGGAAGAGTGTTGTACAAAAAACACATTTGTATGGTGATGTAGTGAAGTTAAATGTATGTCGATGATGATGTGGGTGACAAGGAGATAGATTGATGGATGATTTTAAATATAGATCAGCAACAGGGGGACTAAATATAGAACATAAATTCAACCAAAGACTTTTCATGTCATACACGATTCAAGTGTTAAGGAGAAATAGAATATAGAGACTTGGAAGAGATGATATAGAGTTGCAGTTCTAGATTTTGGAAGGACATTTCTACTCCCTTCTGTTTCAAATTTTTTTCTTTTTATTCGTACAGTATTAATTTATGAATTAAATATGATTCTATCCTAAATAAATTGAGCTCTGGGGGATTAATCTACTAGTTATTTTAATTTACTTATTCACTATATACATTCATTGATAATGATGATCAATCCGCGAGATTGATTCTGATATTGAGAAATTCATTACAGACCTATAGAAATTCAATTTTAGTTTTAAATATTATTCCGTGAAATTGACCTTGAATAAATTTTCTAAATTTTAAAATTCAAAACATTGGAATGTTGTGGTTAATTTTATTCCATATAATATTTTACTTTTCATTATCAATTTGATAAATCATATAGTCGTGAACATCTGTTATTGTTATAGTACTTGATAAATCCCTCTATGTGGGAGATTTTTCAATAATTTTTTATGATTTAATTTCAATAAAATATTTGTGAATAATTTATCCATTAAAATAAAAGATTTTATTTATCCTTGCACATTATAGACTTCTTTCTTTTCATCCCATTTATTCACTATATGTTCATCAATTTTGATCATTTATTATTCCTATCATTGAAACTCTTTATTCGATGTTATTCTCATCACTTCATCTTCAATTTTTTCTAGAAAAAAGATCGCATTAATTTTTTGACCAAAATATATTATAATAGTAAAAAGTTAAAAAAAAAATTTCCACCACTCATGACAATAATGGGGGTTTGGTTTTCAATAAACCCTTAGATCACTCACCTACTTTCCTTGTGGTTTGACCCATAACTATTTGTGTAGGTTTATAAATTTGATTTTTAGGGTTCTGATGACCTTCGATCATATCAACATTTCACACTGTTTCTGGGGAAGGCATGTAGTGAGTGTCCTAGATTATGAAAATCTAATAGAATATATAATAAAAAATAAAAAAATTTGATGCTTGTGCTGAAGTTAAAAATTATATTAATTCAATGTTATTGTGTCCATTTAATTATATTTTTAAACAAATGGAAGTGGATGAAGGATTTAATAGTTTTAATATTCCTTTAAGTGCTTATTGTTTTTATTATAGACATACCTCCTGGTAGTGTGTCTATAACCAACCAAAAAAAATAGTCCCTTTGATGAAAACAAACTTCACTTTGAGTCCAGACCTAGCTTCCTGGAAAAATTTGACCAAATTTTAACTATGATAAATGCCAAAATTGATAATAAGATATAATTATTATTCAACCAAAACCATGAAAATAAAATTAAAAGTACTCATTAATGTGATCAAAGTCTCAAAAATATAGAAATCTTTCTCTTCGAGATAAAATTAAATTTTAATGAATAAGGATAATGTGAAATTAATGAAGAGGAATCTATTTTAGGAGAAACTAAGAGTGAAATTAAAGAAGAAAATGATTTGAGAGCCTTTGCTAATGATTGTATAATGAATAATGAGGTTAAAATTGAGAAACAACCCTTTTATTTTGAAAATATGATTCTGGTGAAGAGAAGAATGATGAAATAACTAACTCTCATATTGATGAAAACTATACTGAAGATCCTATCAAGAACATAAATGGAGTTTAGTTAGAAAATTTTGGGAAATTATTAAAACCCGTTGAAGATGATTTCACTATTCCGTACATAATCCCTTTCTTTGATAATGTTCACTGCATTAGGTATATTGAAAATCTAGTCACTCGAGATGAAGAAAAAAATGATAAAGAGAACTCTAATGTCAAAAACCCTTCACCCAAATATTTTAAAAATTTGAATAATTATTATGAACATGACTTTGGGTGAAATTTGGTAGATAATAGTAAACAGGTAATTATAGATTTTTAAAATCTTAAACCTATATTTAGAACCACTCTTCCCTATTTAGAAACATCAAACCCATAAATCTATGAATTTATATAGGATGAAATTGATGCGGGAATAATCATTAAATAAAGGCCAACTGATGGTATTTAAGGGATAAATTATAATATTGATATTTATTCTCCAACATTGTGTACTGAAATAGAAAAAGTGTTTACCAACTTTTGTGAAAAAATTTATTTTGAAAATTTGGGAAACTGAATTTATTGATGGTGAACTAAAAAATTCATCCACTAAAATTGAACTGAAACACTCAACAAAATTTGTATTTTAAAATTATTTTTTGAATGTGATCATTTAGGAGAGGTTGAAAACACACATCATAATTCAATCATAAATGGGTTTTTAGATTAAATGGTTAATACTTATTTAATTTCAGATGAGGAACTATTAGAAGTGATCTATAGTATTTTAAATCCATAATCTTTGGATAAACAAAAAATAACTCTTCCCTATTTTTTCCATCAAACCTCAACTAATTTAGGTGAAAAAAACCATCTAGAGACAGAGAGTACTTTAAGAGTGGATTTTTACTTGGGTTTTAATGATTCAAAAACAATTCAGCATGCTTCTTCTCCCCTTCTGGAATCTGTTAGTCTGAACGCATCAACAAGAACCCCCAAAATTGATTTCTTTGGTTGAATATGAGAGTTATAATTGTAATGATAATTCTGTACCCTAAAAAGAACACATTTCTCTATTTTACCTTCATGATAATGAATGTTTATTTTAAAATATGAACATTATTCTAGAAGTTGACATCACTACTTCTAAGAGATACATTATTTACCCTTTTTTTATTTGTGATATTAAAAGGGTTTTGGTAGAGCTTGTGGAAATTCATTATATTATAGCTAAACATAATTTTGTAGATAACAAAAAAATGTGGATTTGTTTGCTAAATTTTCTATGCTATTTTATGTCTCCCTTGAGAAGTTCCTCAATGTTAACTTGTTTATCATCGGAGTTCTAGTTAGTGTGAAAGGATTAATGTTTTTCATTCAATTTCTATGTGACCAAAAATTTAATTTTTCTATTAAAGAATTTGGGTTGTCAGTAATTGGTTATTTATGGACAAGAAAACACACCATTATACTAACTTTAGTTAGTTTCTTTTGGATGTTTTCTAGGAACATAAAAAATATCACTTCATATGAGGCAACCCATGATTTTACTACTTTTAATAAAAAAAAACTTTTTCATTCTCAATAAAATCTATCTGAAGATTTAAATACTGTTACTAAATATTAATTTTTTAGTATTTACATGTAACATCAAATCAGTATTTCATTAGGATAATTCGATGTTGGTAGTTAGCAGTTGCGTTCAATTTAAAACATGTGTCTTCGAATGATTACTAAGTTACTTTGCATTGTGATTATATGAATTTTATATTTATAAAATATGTTTCAGAGTGATATTGGATATCTTCTTGTGGAATTATAGTCATAACCATAAGAAACTAGAAAACTGACCTTCATTCTAGGGGATTGACAGGTTTTTAATCAAAAAAATTAATCACCATAGTGATCCAATGTTAATGGTATTCATATAATATTTTTGAAACTACTGTAAAATGGGAATTTGGGAACCTAGGGGGAATCTCTGAGACTCTAGTAACTGGATGTGTTACTGTTAACTAAATTCATCTTCAATTAGAATATGTTCAATGAAGAGTGGTGAGATAAATTAATATGTTTGGAAAAATATAAAATAATGTGTACAGTTGTAAAAAATTAGTTCACTACGGCGATAGAGATAAGGAATTATAGATGAAGAAGGGGGAACTTCATTGGTATAGAATCATATAAATTTTATCAATAAGGTGATTGATAAAAAATTATGTTTTACTTTATGGAACATAGGATAAAGTCAAATTATTATGTTCCTTTGGATATTTTCATATTCCCAGCTATTTTTAACTTATTTGCACTCATAGATTTAGAATATATTTTTTTTGAGGTAATTATGTATGAAAATTCATATATGAGGAATGACATCCTCATTGGTATAGGATTCCTCACATTAATGATTACGTGTAGGTATTTGAAACTGAACAAGCTTGGTTTTTAATATTTTATTTATAAATCCTTTTTTAAAATTCTTAGTCCCCTTATTTTTAACAACATGACAAGATTCTCTATGACTTTAATGTTTAAAAACACATTACTATTTTAAGAGGAAATAAATAATAAAATTGATTGAGGGAAATCATTAATTAAGTGTGGGATAATTTGATGTGGACTTAAAATCAACTGATTTTCCTCATATTTATATTACGTTTTTATTCATTTAGTTAAATAATTATTCACTTTTTATTAAAAAAATTTCTCTTTTGTATTTTTATAATTATATTTATTATTTAATCCATTATATTTAGTATTTTTTTCATTTATATCCTTTTAAAATTTTATTTTCATCTTTTTTTGTTTCTGTGTTCATTATTTTTTTAAAAAAAATTATCTTCTACATGTCATTAAAATTTGTAGTTGTTATTAATACATTTATAAATTTGTTTTCATTTAATTAACTAATATTTAAATATATATGTTAATAATATAATTTAAACATAATTTAAAATTAATTTATTTAATGTAATATCAATAATTAATTTAATTATTTATATTTAATGACATCAATTTATTACAAAACCCATTATCAAATTAATTAATTACGTTAAATTTTAATAATAGATAGTTTTTATTTTTAACTTTAATCATTTGAAATTATTATAATCTATTTTTTCAATTAATTATTTTTCTAAATTTGTTATTAATTATAGAATTTAACCCATTCTATTCATTTTTTTACATTTCCCTAATTCACGGTGGGCATTCCATCTCAGAATTGCACCACTACAATGGTGAGTCCTTGACTCACCATTTCCAACCCTTTTCCAAATTTCTACCATCTTTCGAAATCTATTGGTGTCTCACAAATAGATGGGTGGATGCCGTAAGACTCTATATAATATAGTTTTTAACTGACACCACTGGTCTCTAAAATTGAATCGGATCCCAGCCTGAAGGATGAAATTACACGCACTTCCACATTTTGTACATCTGACGTGTCCCTGAACCGTTACCACCACTTTTGGAGAGGCCAAAGACACATGATGTTGTTCATAGATGAGCCGTCATTTTCATGTCATGGAGGATACTTAAACGGATAAAGTCTCACTGCGCTATGGAGTTTCTCACTACCGCAGGTAATTGATGTTTCTAGACGGAGGTGTTCTTTGGAGTTGTCGTCGCTAGAGGGGGAAAACTGGAACCACTATTATCACCAGCTGAAGAGAAAGCCATGGCCATGGCTTATCAAGGAAGTCGAACTACCTATTTGCGACAATAGATTAGGGATAGAGGAGATATAAGTTTAAAAAAATTAATACTAATAATAATACAATAATAATAAATAATAAATACAATTGAAATAAAATAAAATATTATATTTATATCTACAATTATTTAATTTAACAAACTATAAAAAATAAAATAAAATAATTTTATCAAGATAAATTTATATCCTAAATAATTTAATTCAATTAATTAATTATAATTATTAATATTTAATAAATTTTTTATATATTTATCCACTTAATAACATTTTATTATTCTAAAAAATATATAACAATTAACGTAATTATATTTTTTAATGTTATATAAAAATTATAGTAATAATAATTAAATAATTTAATTTTAATATTTAATAACATATTATGTTAAAAGTTATTTTAAATTTATTATTTTTATGTTTTCATTTCTGGATACAACCGGAACTAGAATCTCATCCAGGTTCATCCAAAAATTTTGGGTAATGTTAGTTAGAGAAGTTTCAATAAAGAGAAGTGGGTTGTATAAAAAACGCAAGTGTGTAGTGATGTAGTGAAACACAACATAAGTGGGTGAAGATATGGGTGATAGTGCAGCAGGTGACTAAGGATATTAAATATAATGTAGTGGTAGGGGGACTATATACTAAATATTCATTCAACTGGAGACCCTTCATGTCATACATGATCAAGGATCTGAAGATAATCTGAATACAGAGACCTGGGAGAGAGGATACAAATATACAATTCAAGATTTAGAGGGGGATTTCTTCTCACTTCTTTTACAATTTTTTTACTCCGTATTCGTATTGTTTTAATTTTTTAATTTAACATTCTCCTAGGGGTCATACATTGATCATGGGGGTTTTCATTAACCAGATAATTTATTTTACATATTTAATATCTAAATACATCAATACTCAGGATCAATTGGTGATATTGATTTTGATATTGATTGAATTTATAAAAACATGTTGAAAGTAAATTTTAAATTTTAATATCATTAAGAGATATTGATCTTGAATCCCTTTTATAAATTTTGGAATTAAAAACATTGGAATATTACAAGGATTTTTATTCCATATTATATTTTCACTTTCATTTTCAATTTGAAAAATCATGGAGTGGGGAACACTAATAATTATTACACTGCTTGATAAATCTTTCATCGAGGGAGATCCTTCAACCATTTTTTATGGTGTAATTTGAATAATTTTTTTTGAATAAGTTATTCATTAAATTATATGATTTTATTTCCCCCTATACACTTCTTGACCTTTTTTTCAGCACCTTTTACCCTTTTTTCATCACTTTTGATCATTTATTATTCCTGTCATTGAAAATATTTCTTCACAATTATTGTCATGACTTCATCTTCGATTTATTCTATAAAAAATGTATCCTATAGTTTTTATCAAAATTTATTAAAATTTAAAAAAAATCAGAAAACATACTTTCTCCCACTACGGACAACAATGGCAGTTTGGTTTTCAGTAAACCCTTAGATAACTCACATACCTTCCATATAGTTTGAACCATCACTTCTATACTAGTGTAGGTTTGTAAATTTAATTTTTTAGGGTCATGATGACCTATGATCATATAATTTATATATGAAATAATTAATCCAGATATACAATTATGTTATTAATATAATATAAATACTTTATATCAATCATAATACCTAACCATTAGTTATAGTTTTGGAAAAATTGATAACATAATTTCACGAGGCGTAGTCAACCATTCAAAAGAATGAGGATTTTGTAACCCAATTATTTGAAGTGGAGATATTTTTAAGTCATTAAATTATTATAATAACAACTAATTATATTTATTATAATAAATTTATTATATCATCGTTGTTTATTAATAATTTATAGAGGTGGGGAAAATAAAATAAAAACACTCTTTGAAAAAAGTTATCTCTTCGTCGAGTATCCACCTTAGGTTGGAAAAGAAAACCCTTAATAGGATGGATTTATTCATAAAATAAGGATTAAATGATGTGGGGATAGATTTTTGGAAGTTGTTTGGGTTATTGTTTAATTGAAAAATATGTTACATGTATTCAAGTACAGAGTAGAAGGGTGGCCTTTATAAGTAGTACCGAGAGGACACACTTTTTATTTCTAAAACGAAATCGATGCTCCCATGTTTTTTATATGTCACACATCCCAAAAAAGGGTTATTATTTAACCATAGAGTAGGAATGATATAAATGTCCCCAAAAAATAGTTTTCATACATATTTATAGGTCATTTATAACCATATATTTTTATTTTAACCCCATCACTCCCGGTAAACTCATTTATTCCTTAAATGTGTTGATTAATTTTTAGTGCATTCATTGTTACTTTTGGTAAAAAAAATTAAGTAAAATGTATAAGATAATATAAATAATAAATATTCTAAAAATTTAATCAATGTTTTCAAATTAAAATCATATAAGTGGAAATATATAATTGAAAATTAGTCATGGAGATGTGTTGAGATAAAATATTTTTAAAGAGAAAATATTGGAATGTTTATATAGTTTTTACATCCAATTTCAATATAAAATATGGTATAACAGACAAAATTGTATTAATTGATATATAATTTAACTAATTTTATATTAAAATCAATTTATAATACAATTTAACTTTTTAAATAATTTAAACAAAAATTCATTTTTCAATTACAATTCAGTATTTTTAAATATTCATCTAAAAAATAATATTTTCACAAAATTTTGAAACATTAAAACTAATAGACTTCTAAATTTTTTAATTAAAACCTTAATTTTATTTTTTCAAATATATTTTTCAAAAAAATTACATTTAAAACCAAACATGAATATGCAATTAAAAAACAGTTTTGTGATAGTGGTATAATTCAAGTACATGATGATATTATATTAACTCTATATCTAATAATAATCTTTTTGGGGATATAAATTAAAATATATTTATATATAATATATAAATTTTATTTATAAATTTTTTCATTAGGGACTATTTTAATTAATTAATATGGATAAACATTCTGCACTTTAAAATAGTTTTCAGGGAAAAAAACATTTTTTTAAAAAAGTTACACAAAAAATGAAATCCAATGTAATGTAGATTCATAATAAATTAAGTGGAATAAATATAACTAAAGAGTTAATATGTTAATTAAAACATAATAAGAAATTTAAATTACATTATTTATCGAAGATAAATGATAGTTTTAAAAAATCGTTATTTTAACTAGTCACTAAAAATTTAATATTTTCAGGAAAATGAAACAATTTCACCAGAGGTAAATATTGATATTCCCATTATAGTTAATTTTCTCAATTTAGTTGTCTAAAATATCCAATAATTTATTATAATATTTTTCTCATGAATTTATTTAAAAAATCATCTTTGAATGAAAAATATTTTTTACGAATTAAATTACATTACTAAAAATCAATTGACTATTTTCTAAAAATTTATATGTAATTTGTATGGAGTAATATATATATATATATATAATTAGATAATATTATTCATACTCCCCAATTTAATTTCTGGGATATAACTATTATATATATCATGGATCATCGAAGACTGGGGTTTCATGTTGAATATGCTATAGAATAATAAATTCATGATGTTGTGCATCCTGCATGATATTACAGAAATTAAATTTATTTATAAATCAATATATCATAACATCTTGAGTAGTAAAATTCAATTATATGCTCATTTTTTAATGTCATTCATACTATGAAACATAATTTTATTCTTTTAAAATCTATGGGTGTAACCACCCCAACCCCCACCCCCTAATAAATTACATCCCCATAATTTAAAATTAATCTCAGTAATCAATGGCAGAAATTGTAAAATAATTCTATTTAAATCCCGCATCATAATGTGGCATTATTAAAAATACCCTTAATAAGAAATAATGTTTAGTACAAAATTAATATTTAATAACACGTAAAATGATTTTCTAACAGGATAACATGGGTGGGAATGGAAAAATATGTAAATAATTATGAAGGATTATCGAGGACATTAATCACAAGTATGTGAACGGTCAATAAAATTCTAAGGGACTCAAAACCATAAACATGGTATGATCTAAAAGTCCATTTTATTTATTATATGTTAATTTAATTGGATATCTTTTTTTCCATCAATATAATTTTCCTCGTGTAGATGAATTATTTCATCATTCATATAGAAAACATAGTGAAAAATACATAATTGACATGTATAATTTCATCCTTTAGCTACTTTCCACCAATATATCATCCTTTATGCAAAAACAATTATGTATTTAATATGAATTTTTCAATCCTAAAGCACTATTAATGAATGTTTAAAAGATGATAAAACCATAAAAGGGATTAAAATCTATTACACCTTCATTTAGACGTTAACCAAGAAAAAACTATTTTCAAATTGTAATATAATTCTCAAAATGAGTGACCCTTCATAAATAACCATTATATTAAAAATTAAATGGTAATAATAAAATTTCAAAATTAATCATTCATAAATAACGTCAAAATAGTGACTATTCTAATCTCAAATTTTATCTCATAATATATGGATTTCAATCCAGAAAACCTAGAAAATGTGTTTTTTTAAATATCATTAATCACATAGTAACCTAATCACATTTCAATCTGGTTGTTTTCTATATATTAAAACATGTTCTCCCATTAATGCCTCAACATTTAATAGCATATAAATCATAAAGGATATCAGTTCCAAAAAAAATATTTCCAAAAAATGTCATGCAATACTTCACATTAAATAAAATCATTACATATACTTTAACCCAATAATACTTCTCCAAAAGTATCAATAATCACATTAATAAATCATTCCTTAAAACCTCGCAAGGGTGTCTAAGACATATAACATATAACCAACCATAATATTATAGACCTTAGATTGTATGTGTAACACGTAGGAAAACCTCACCTGAAGACATCAAATTATTCAATGTTTCTAAACCATTATTCTAATACCTACTATTACAATCCATAACCCACACTCCCAGATCCAGTGATGAAATCATAATATTTACATTTTTATCATTGATATTGATAATTGTGATCTAGTTGTTATTTCATACATATCATAAAATAAATAATGAAAAAACTAGATCTCTTAAATTGTCATATACCTTTTAGGTTTAGTGCTTTGGATTTTTACGAAAATACTACATAAACAATACCCATGTCCTTAAATGATAATTTCTCGTACATAACCTATATTTTCTTATTACAAATTAATTCATCATAATTGTACATATGAATTACCATCTAGACATAATTTTTTCAGTTCCATTTCTTTATAAACTAGGAAAAAGGAAACAAAATTAGAGGTTTAGATCAAATTCTACTTACAGGTAAACATAAGCATTGAAAAGTGAATGTCATTAATTAAAAAACAAGATCATTTGGTTAGGATGATTTAATTTTAGTTCTTGGGTGAATCATAAAATATCTCATACTATAAATACATGGATGATAAAATTTGAAAAAAAGGTAAGACTCATCAAAATCAATATTCATGAGTGATGTGATATAAATTTTGATGATGAAAAATATTATAAGAACATAACGAGGAAAAAAAATTTGATGTTATCTTGGTATATTTTTCTTTATAATCCACATTAACAAAACTTGTTAGAAATAAATTTATCCTAAATAAATCCAAAGGAGAAACCCACAATTAACACCATCATCCTTCCCTTTCATGACAAGATACATTATCCAATGCTTTGGAGCGCTATTTGGGTACAGCCATTGGATGAGTTGTAACTAACTCACCCGATGCGATCTTGACCAGCACAAAATACGAGCTTTAATAGGATCACCATATGATATATGGGATGAACCATAATATATTTTGTGATGGGATCACCCAAAGAAATCTAGGTTTTCCCTTAATAAGGACATACCAAGATTAATTGGCACTATCTACGTCACCCCATCAAATTAGTTGTAACAAGCTCACTGATGCTATTTGTTATTCCCCATTGTATATAATGTCAACAAAAAAATTATTATAGATATTTCATTTTTTAATAATACTCAAAAAATGGTCATTATTTGTAACACCCCGAGATTTTATGAAAAATATTCTTTTAATTTCATTAATGTCTTCTGTTGTATGCTACACCAAGATTACCTTGCACTATACGCAACACTGTATTAGCTTGTAGTATACGCAACACTATTCTTGGATCATGTTACACACAATTTTGATAATAGTTCTTCTTCGCAACATTGAGTATATATATATATATATTCAATGTATAAATGAAATATTATTGCATTATGATATACAAAACAACGAAGGATTCTTGCACAGCACGCAACCCTGACTTGGCTTGCATTACACGCAATCGCGACCTTCCTCGATAGTGTGTGTTGTACGCAATACCGGGTTTTACTAAACAAAGATATATTATTATAATATTATTATGAACTAGCCGTTATGAATAGTATTAACTAAATTTTGAATCTTATAACATTATTATTCGTCTTACACATTTTCTAAAACATGGTATAAGATCAAAATAAATTTTTTGGGAAAAATAAGTATTTTTCAAAAAATGCAGTTTTGCCGCCTTTTGATGGCACACCCACTTTAAATCTAGTTTTTAAAATGTTTATATGTTCAATTTGACAAAATAAAATTCTTCTTTTGAATCAAGATATAAAAATTTACATTAGATAAAGTTTTGATATTTTTCCGATAACTTTCATATTTTAATGAATAGTAAAAACACGCTATATTTTAATTAAAAACAACTTTTTTCATCGTAATATCTTATGTGGATAAATTATAATATTGAATGGTTTTAAAGTATAAATAAAATATATATTTAACATTTAATATAATGTATGTCATTAGCATTGATTTTACCTTGAATTCGTAGGTTAAATCAATTCAATCGTTTGCAAGGTTTTAAAGAAAAACCCGTATTCTTTCGACAATGGGATTAATTTTAATTTAATTTCTGCATCTTTTGTGTATTGAATTTGTAAAAATGGATTCCACATTTGGAATCAGTGGGTCCAAATTATGTTAATAATCTACTTTTTATTTTTGGGCATTGTGAATAGTAACTACGTTAAATTTTATTTACTATAGTTAAAGATAAATCGGGTAATTAAGGGTAAATATAAGATTATAAAATTGCCCTAACACTTGGAAAAATCCTATTGGATGGATAAAAGTATACCCATATAACCTAAGGGTCGGATTAGATTCATTTTATGGACTTTTGTCCATGAAAATAATTTAATTATTATTAAACCCAAAGAATGTGACAACATGTCACTTTCTTTAATCTTATAAGTATAATAATTTTAATTTAGTGATTAACTTCATGAAACTTAGAACATGAATAGTTTATAGAAATATAATACAATTATCTACATCATAGGAATTTATTTATAATTTTTAGGGATTAAATAAGTATCATTTATTATGAAACAAAGATGATGCAGTAATTGTCTTATTAATGAAATATTGAGATAATTGATGTTATAAATGCCCAAATAAAAGTAATTTGAGACTTTTTATGACATACACTAATTTTATAGGTTAATATGACATTTTATTGTTGATTTAAGTAACTTGGTTCGAACTTATCATTCTGTTATGAATTTCATAAAAATCATGTACCAAATAGTGTCAAAATTGACATAAATTAGTTTTTAAAACAAATATTATATTATTAATTGTTATTTTATTCCTAAAAATCTAAGGTTCGGCCAAATGACATAGATAAGGTTATATATATTAATAATAAACAACTGGGGTTCTTTTGGCTTGATATAGTATGTTTATTAACCATATAGGGTAAGAAAACAAAAAGACACGGTAAAAGTTAAATTATTTAACTTAGAGTTAAATCTAATTTATATGGTTAAACTAATAACCTAAACTTGACTAGATCCTATTTTATGAGTTTATTTCAACACATCCCCACTTTATCTTCGAAATAAGACCCTTTGGAACCATTATAAACCGAATTTGACCTTAATATAAAATAATATTTTGAGATTTTCCTAAGACACCCCTCTCCTCCCTTATAAAAGGGAACCTCCTCCCTCTCCTCCTCACACCAATTTGAGCATTCAATCTCCGCCAACCCCTGCCAAAATCTCTTCTCCACTTCCCTAGTATCATCCTAGAGGTCCTGGTCTTCTTCAAAGACCATCCTTAGTTCATTAAGTGGAGGTTAAGTGAAGGCGCGTCAAAAAGAGGTAACGTCCATTACCGATCTTTTTCAATTTCTTTCTTCTTCAACTTCTTCTTCTTTTGTTGTTTCATGATAAAGTAATAACATAAGTATTTCTTATATACTTATATGTTATTATTAATATTAAACAACTCTAATTAACCTTCTATCCATCCTACGGAAAAAGGAAATCACCGCGCGTGCGTACGTACGGAATACCGTCTCCACGCCATGGAGTAATCTATTTTCCACCACCACCTTAATTGGATGGGTATAATGGTATAATTAGTTACTATATATGATTATTATAAATTGATATTGATACTGAAATAGTATCCATACACTTAAACACAATTCCACGACCATGGGAATGATATCATCGCTTGTGCGTACGTACGGACTACCGTCTCCACGACGCGATGAGATTCATTCTCCACATTAACCATTTATGAATGATTATAAAGTATATATAATGAATAATAATGTAATATATGACATGTTAAATCTACTTTATTTATGTATATATATGTATGCCATCTACTTACTTCCATTCAAGACAATAAGGAAAGGAAAACAGCGTTCATGCGTACGTACGGACTACCGTCTCCATGAACGGTGTGTTTCATTTCATTTATCTATCTATTATATATATATATATATATATACTGAATGTATATGATATATAAATCATGTTTTATATTCTGGAAATAAGTAAATCATGATATAAGTAATAATAATGTCAATAACAACAAGTCCAAACACCTACAATAAATGAAACGATTTTACCCAAAACGCTTCTTTAACAAGGAATTTACAAAATAAAGGGTAATATAAAGTCATAAGTGAACCATATATGATATCATAACAATGAATATAATTATTTAATAAGTTAATGACATTATTTAAATCATTATACAGGAGTTTCGGATACGTACAAAGCATATCAGACATAAGGTAAGGGAAATATCACAATCTCATTTTTATTCGAGATTGTTTATACTTTGGCATTTACTGGGGTGTATTTTATCATCCACATCCATGTTTCCTCAATATGTAATATTATTTCCATCCACCTACAATTTTTTAAATCCAATTTTACCCTTTGGTGAGTTTTTAGTAAAAGATATTAAAGGAATCTTTTGTCATTTTTTGTACGAGGTACTTTTTGACTTTTCCGAAAAAAGTATGAAGAATGTATTTTTTTACTTATACGGCATGAATGGATTTTTAAAACATTATTTCCAAAAAGATTCCTTTACAAGTTTTCAAGTTTATTTTTAATCAACTTCTTTTATTTTAAAATTGTATGAAATGTTAAGAAAGGAAAAATGTTTTTGAAGTAGAAAGGATATTTTCCTCAAGAATGGAGTTCAAGTGTTTTATCAAAATTATTTTCCATCTAAGATAATATAGGGTTCTGTTTCTATCCCTATTATTACATGGATTTGATTATTTTGTGATGGAAATATTTTTATGAATTCCTTCCTCTTATATGAATTGTTTTATGATGTCATGTTGTTTAAGATTCCTATTTTTATTACATGGGTTATGCTATGATGTATGGTTTATGATTTTGTGGCACACATAAGAATGGTATCATTATGAGATGGGTGGGACCTATATCTCCCTCCAATGAATTGGGTAAGGATTTTATATCTCATGAGATAGACATGGCTGGAACGGTAGGTTATACCGGTTCAGTGAAACAGGACTGAAACGAGGGTGACTCGGTTCTGAAATGGACTTTGTCCACTAAGATAGTCTTGGAAATGAGTCATGACTAATAAGATATGATTCTCTATGATTATGTGTGTATTCCACAAAGTTTCATGTTTTATGTTATGATTATTGGGATTTCAATTCACTACTATGATTTATCCCATGTTATTATATTATGATCTCTTTTGCAGGTTAAGATTTCTAAAATGTTATGTTCTTATGAATATGATGTGATTGATTTTTCTTTTGTTTACCCTTACTGAGCATTTGAGCTCACCCTTTTAGGGTTTCTTTTCCCCAGGATATAAAGAAAGCTTTTAGGTAAGAAGAAAGGGGAGATCTTTATGGGAGATATTGAAGATCTTTCACCATGATTAGAAGATTACGTTCCGAGTTTCCAAAGACACTAAACTATTACGGTCCTTGTGTGTGTGTTTTTGTAATGTACTAAGTATTCCGAAAATGTAATGTAATGTCCATGTACGTTAAGCTTAGGGTCTCTATAGTTGGTATCAGAGGAAAGGTTTAGTCAACCTTTGGAAACTAGGATGCGAAAACGTTAGTGAGATCCCTAGAGATATTACTATTGTATGTCTAGGGATGTCCCTAAGGATAAGTATATGTATAGGATATAGTCCTAGAACTATGGTAATGATATTATATTAAACAAAAGATGTTAGATATTGAAGTTACTCCCCCTTTATTATTATTTTTCCCTCTCACACTATTCTTTTTGGGTTTTAGAAAATGGCTGGAAACAAGATGATTCACGATAATGGAGGATATGATGGACAGTGGGATGATATTCTTTATGAGAAACCAAATGAAATGGGATTTGGAAGTCCAAACATCATTATTATGCGGAATCAGAAATCTCATAATATGATCATTAAAGTAAAATTTGGTAAGTTTCCTGACTCGGCTAATAAAGGAAAGATGGAGTTTCATGATGATCATAGAGGAAAGAAAGATCAATTTACCCTATGTAAATCATGTGGGAAGAGGCATCAAGGAGAATGTTTCAAAAGAATTGGAAGATGCTTTAGGTGTGGAAAAGAAGGACACAAAGCTAGTAAGTGCAAAGGAAAAGGTTCAGTTAACACCAGGGATGAGGATAATGGTATTTCTATGACATAAACATTGGTTAAATGTTTTAAATGTGGAATGTACGGGCATTATGCAAACCAATTCCCTAAAGGAAAGTCTCATGAAGAGAATCAGTATGGTCGTATGGGTAGTATTTATGTTGATGATGATGAAAAGACTACAAATGATATGTGAGATGAAAGAATTGTTGAAGCTCAGTCAATGGTTTAAGAAGGTATTGGAATGATTACATGTTTATCAAGTGTAATTTTGTATAAGTAATCTCATGGAACTATGGAATAAAGAGTCATCTAAGGATTGTTACACTGTTGTCTTTCCTTGAGTTTTGAAATTGTATGATTAATGGTACCAGTATCCATGAAAGTTTATTCAAATATTTTTGGAATGTAGATGATATGCGCATAATGAAGGGATAAGGAGAAAATTGAATGTTTGATAGTATTCATGAGCTCATGACTGATATAAGGATAAGGTTATATCATGGTTTGAGTATATAGAATTTTTGGATTTTTGTATGTGGAAAGAGTTAACTTTTGACAGCATTCATGTTTTCACAAAGGTTTAATGGGTATTCATTTTTCAGGAGAATACATGATTAAGGTATTCACATGATTGGAATGTGACTAACAAGATATATGGGGGATAAATGATGGTATTAAAATTCATGGTTGATGACATTTCAAGTAATAATTTTCTTTATATTATGAGCATGGACCGAAGTATTTTAGATAAGCCTAAATATTGTAATGGATTATGTTGGACATAAGTTAGTATTGTTTAAGGATAGAACTTTTGATATTATATTAGAAAAAGGACACCTGCAGGACGGGCGACAACCCATCGCGTCGGACAAGGCCGTGGGAATCGAACCCACAACCGAAGTGTGACTGGCCTTTTTCGCCTACCACTGGCCTACAGGAAGTCCCTGTTTAGTAGAAACTAGTTTTATTATATTAAGCAGTATAAGTCCATTTTAGGAACTATATATGATTAATCTCACTATAGATGGACTTATGTATGTTTTTGATAACTTTTCAAACCTTTTGTTTGAGACAGATGGAATGACCCATCATTATATCACATGATCTGCTAACACATCACGAATGACAAATTCAACTTCATTTCTTTAAGAGATGAAGTGGAAATTGTCCAAAGAACGACAAACGGTGAGACTATACAAAAATCACGAAAAGTATTTCTACTAATTCCAATTTCATCAACTTTAGGGAAATGATCTTAAAAAAACCAAAAAATTTGTCCTACTGCCCTTATATCCAATGAATCAGATGGAACCTTAGATCACCACAAATCAATAGCTTTGTGGTTGTTGTCTTTTCCATAGCCATGTTCTCTACCACTCTCCATCAGAACATGATGGTTAGATTTCTCTTCCATATCCAAATTTTCACATATGTGGAAACCCAGTGATTAATTTATTTGGGTAACCATTACGTTTCATACTTTTGTTTTTAAGGATTGGTTTTGGTATTCCTTTTTACGATGTGGCTTTCTATTAAAGAAACTTTCAAATAGTAAACCATTTATAACCCCGACAAATTTCGAGGGTGAAATTCATTTTAAGGGGGGTAGAATGTAACACCCCGAGATTTTATGAAAAATATTCTTTTAATTTCATTAATGTCTTGTGTTGTTTCTACACCAAGATTACCTTGCACTATACGCAACACTGTATTAGCTTGCAGTATACGCAACACTATTCTTGGATCGTGTTACACACAATTTTGATAATAGTTATTCTTCGCAACATTGAGTATATATATATATATTCAATGTATAAATGAAATATTATTGGATTATGATATACGAAACAACGAAGGATTCTTGCACAGCACGCAACCCTGACTTGGCTTGCATTACACAAAATAGCGACCTTCCTCGATAGCGTGTGTTGTACGCAATACCGGGTTTTACTAAACAACGATATATTATTATAATATTATTATGAACTAGACATTATGAATAGTATTAACTAAATTTTGAATCTTATAAAATTATTATTCGTCTTACACATTTTCTAAAACATGGTATAAGAATAAAATAAATGTATCAGGAAAAATAAGTATTTTTCAAAAAATACAGTTTGCCGCCTTTTGATGGTGCACCCACTTTAAATATAGTTTTTAACATTTTTATATGTTCAATTTGAAAAAATAAAATTATTCTTTTGAATCAGGATATAAAAATTTACATTAGATAAAGTTTTGATATTTTTCCGATAACTTTCATATTTTAATAAATAGTAAAAACACGCTATATTTTAATTAAAAAAACTTTTTTCATCGTAATATCTTATGTGGTTAAATTATAATATTGAATGGTTTTAAAGTATAAATAGAATATATTTTTACCATTTAATATAATTTATGTCATTAGCATTGATTTTACGTTTAATTCGTAGGTTAAATCAATTCAATCTTTTGCAATGTTTTAAAGAAAAATCTGTTTTCTTTCGACAACGGGATTAATTTTAATTTAATTTCTGCTTATTTTGTGTATTGAATTTGGAAAAATGGATTCCATATTTTGAATCAGTGGGTCCAAATTATGTTAATATGCTAATTTTTATTTTTGGGCATTGTGAATAGTAACTACGGTAAATTTTATTTACTATAGTTAAAGGTTAATCGGGTAATTAAGGTTAAATATAAGATTATAAAATTACCCTAAAACTTGGAAAAATTATATTGGATGGCTAAAAGTAGACCCATATAACCTAAGGGTATGATTAGATTCATTTTATGGACTTTTTTCCATGAAAATAATTTAATTATTATTAAAACCAAAGAATGTGACAACACGTCACTTTCTTAAATATTATAAGTATAATAATTTTAATTTAGTGATAAACTTCATGAAACTTCAAACATGAATAGTCTCCAGAAAGATAATACAATTATCTACATCATAGGAATTTATTTAGTATTTTTAGGGATTATATAAGTATAATTTATTATGACACAATGATGATGCAGTAATTGTCTTATTAATGAAATATTGACATAATTGATGTTATAAATGCCCAAATAAATGTAATTTGAGACTTTTTATGACTTACACTAATTTTCTAGGTTACTATGACTTGGTATTGTTGATTTAAGTAACTTGGTTCTAACTTATCATTCTGTTATGAATTTCATAAAAATCATGTACCAAATAGTGTCAAAATTGACATAAATTAGTTTTTAAAACAAATATTATATTATTAATTGTTATATTATTCCTAAAAATCTAATGTTCGGCCAAATTACTTAGATACGGTTATATAAATTAATAATAAACAACTTGGGGTTATTTTGGCTTGATATAGTAAGTTTATTAACCACATAGTGTAAGAAAACAAAAAGACACGGTAAAAGTTAAATTATTTAACTTAGAGTTAAATCTAATTGATAAGGTTAAAATAATAACATAGACTTGTCTAAATCCTATTGGATGAGATTATTTAGACCCATACCCACTTTAGCATCTAAATAAGACCCTTTTTAACCCTTATAAACCGAATTTGACCTTAATATAAAATAATATTTTGAGATTTTCCTAAGGTGCCCCTCTCCTCCCTTATAAAAGGGCACCTCCTCCCTCTCCTCCTCACACCAATTTGAGCATTCAACATCGGCCATCCCCTACCAAAATCTCTTCTCCACTTCCCTAGTATAATCCTAGAGGTACTGGTATTCTTCAAAGACCATCCTTAGCTCTTTATGTGGAGGTTAAGTGAAGGCGCGTCAAAAAGAGGTAATGACCATTACCGATCTTTTTCAATTTCATTCTTCTTCAACTTATTCTCCTTTAGTTGTTTCATGATAAAGTAATAACATCAGTAATTATTATATACTGATATATTATTATAAATATGAAACAACTCTAATTAACCTTCTATCCATCCTACGGAAAATGGAAATCACCGCGCGTGCATATGTACGGAATACCGTCTCCACACCGTGGTGTAATCTATTTTTCGCCACCACCTTAATTGGATGGGTATAATGGTGTAATTAGTAACTATATATGATTATTATAAAGTGATATTTATACTGAAATAGTATCCATACAATTCAACACAATTCCATGACCATGGGAACGATATCATCGCTCGTGCGTACGTACGGACTACCGTCTCCACGACGCGATGAGATTCATTCTCCCCATTAACCATTCATGAATGATTATAAAGTATATATAATGAATAATAATGAAATATATGACATGTTAAATCTACTGTATTTATGTATATATATGTATGTCATCTACTTACTTCCATTCAAGATAATAAGGAAAAGAATACAGCGTTCATGCGTACATACGGACTACCGTCTCCATGAACGGTGTGTTTCATTTCATTTTTCTATCTATTATATATATATATATAATGAATATATATGGTATATAAATCATGTTTTATATTCTGGAAGTAAGTAAATCATGATATAAGTAATAATAATGTCAAGAACAACAAGTCCAAACACCTACGATAAATGAAACGATTTTACCCAAAACGCTTCTTTAACATGGAATTTACAAAAGAACGGGTAATATAAAGTAATAAGTGAACCATATATGATATCATAATAATGAATATGATTCTTTAATAAGTTAATGACATTATTTCAATCATTATACAGGAGGTTCAGATACGTACAAAGAATATCAGACATTAGGTAAGGGAAATATCACAATCTCATTTTTATCCGAGATTGTTTATACTTTCGCATTTACTGGGGTGTATTTTATCATCCACATCCATGTTTACTCAATATGTAATATTATTTCCATCCACCTACAATTTTTTAAATCCAATTTTACCATTCGGTGAGTTTTTAGTAAAAGATACGAAAGGAATCTTTTGTCATTTTTTGTACGAGGTACTTTTTGACTTTTCCGATAAAAGTACGAAGAATGTTTTTTTAACTTATACGGCATGAATATATTTTTAAAACATTATTTCCAAAAATATTCTTTTAGAAGTTTTAAAGTTTATTTTTAATCAACTTATTTTATTTTAAAATTGTATGACATTTTAAGAACGGAAAAATGTTTTTGAAGTAGAAAGGATATTTTCCTCAAGAATGGAGTTCAAGTGTTTTATCAAAATTATTTTCTATCTAAGATAATATAGGGTTCTGTTTCTATCCCTATTATTACATGGATTTTATTATGTTGTGATGGAAATATTTTTATGAATTCCTTTATCTTATATGAATTGTTTTATGATGTCATGTTGTTTAAGATTCCCTTTTTTATTACATGGGTTATGCTATGATGTATGGTTTATGATTTTGTGGCACACATAAGAATGGTATCATTATGAGATGGGTGGGACCTATATCTCCATACAATGCATTGGGTAAAGATTTTATATGTCATGATATAGACATGGCTGGAATGGTAGGTTATACCGGATCAGTGAAACAGGACTGAAACAAGGGTGACTCGGTATAGAAATGAACTTTGTCCACTAAGATAGTCCTGGCAACGAGTCTTGACTAATAAGATATGATTCTCTATGATTATGTGTGTATGCAACATAGTTTCATGTTTTACGTTATGATTATTGGGATTTCAATTCACTACTATGATTTATCCCATGTTATGATATTATGATCTCTTTTTCAGGTTAAGATTTCCAAGATGTTATGTTCTTATGAATATGATGTGATTGAATTTTCTATTGTTTACCTTTACTGATCATTTGAGCTCACCCTTTTATGGTTTCTTTTCCCCAGGATATAAAGAAAGGTTTAGGTTAGAAAAAAAGGGAAGATCTTTATGGGAGATATTGAAGATCTTTCACCATGATTAGAAGATTACGTTCCGTGTTTCCAAAGACACTAAACTATTACGGTCCCTGTGTCTGTGTTTTTGTAATGTACTAAGTATTCCGCAAAAGTAATGTAATGTCCATGTACATTAAGCTTAGGGTCTCTACATTATTCCTTTTATAACATGATTAAACCATAAAAATAAAATAGGCACCACATAATTCTACCTAAAACATTATTAACCCATGGAAAAGAAACAGATTCCATGAAAATATATTTGAAACATGATTAATCAATGTAAAATAAATTTTCAACACAAAAATCACTTTACAACATGATTAACCCATGGAAATTAAATGGGTTCTATAAAAATATGAATGTAAAATGATTAACCCATTGGGAAAATGGGTTACATAATAATATCATTGAACCATGATTAATTGGGAAAAGAAATTGGTTCCAAAAAAATAACATTCAAACGTGATTAAACCATGGAAAATAAACATGTTCTCAAAAAGTCTCCTTGAAACACGATTTACACATTGAAATAAAATATTTCATATACATTTTTTCATGATAAAACATTAAAATAATGGATAAAAATGGTATCGATGTTTCATATCCCTAGAAATGCATAAGACACATCAACGAATATCATCTTATATGGATAAGTCTTTTGAAATATCACTTGGAACATACCATAAGAAAAATAGCCTTTTTGGAAAATCAATTTTTAAAATATAAAACTTTTTAAAAATCCTTTTCATTGAAAATAACATTGAAATATTATAAATGAATCATTAAAATCATTCAAAATATTTCTTAATGAAAATATCCTTTACTATTTGAAAATACGTTTTAAAACATAAAACATTTTATAATAGCTTTCTTTTAGTATTGCTTCGAAAATTTATAAATTTATCATCAAATAAAATAGTGGTCATAATAGATGTTAATCTCATTCATGTTATCCATATTAAAACAAATATTATTTGATAATTTCACTAAAATCCAAATTGGTGTTTTTTTAACTAACAATAGATTCATTTTAAAACATTTTATAAACCGTAAAATATGGTTAAAAATTCCATTAATAAATTATTTTAAAAGTTGAACAATCTTGTTTTAAAACATTTTTAGAGAACAAGTTTTTGAAAGAAAACATTTTTCTGACTAAAGATATAATTGAAGTCAACTTTGTAAAAAATAAATTATAAATTTCGTTTAGAACCAAAGAGTGAAAATGGTACAATTACCTGAAAATATCATTAATTACTAGTGCATTTTAAAATTAATTATTTTGTTTTTAAATTGATCTTGATACAATATCCTCGAAGACATAATCAATAACAATCCTGTTAAACAATGAGAATATAACATAAAATCTCTTCCACATTGTAAACATTGAATCATCTGGCCCATGAAATAATTACATTAAATGAAACATAAAATAACATGATGATAAATAAAATCAAGATATTATAGGTTAAATTGGATTTATATAAACCTAATAAAATAAAATAGGTGAACATCCTAACATATGTCTCAAGGAAGATGAATTGATATTATAATCCCTTGCATGTGGTAACATTTTAACTGTAAAACCCATGAAACAGATATCATAAAATAGATTATTAAACTAAAATATGTTTAATTATAATAATAATAATAATATATATTCATTTTATTTATTCACACAACATAAAAGAAAAATAGTTTTTGAATTCATTATTTCCTACAGAAGTAAAAAAGTGATATGGAAATCGATTACAACATGCTTCCATTTGGTTGAACATGATTTCACCTCTTCTATAATTCTATAAAACAATTTATTTACATATAAAATTACCATATTAATATTTATAATAACATATATTTTAATTTATAACAACTTATCACTCATTCATTAATAATCATTCATTTTTTTCATTGTTTTGTGTGTCAATTTCCTTTTTTTTCTAATTTGTCAATTATAAAAAATTTATATTTTAATGAATATAATATTGTTCCATCATATATAATATAATAATCCTGACATAATTTAAATATTTTTATATAAATTATTCTTTTCAAACAAATCATGAATGATGGTTTTGAGAAATTAAGTGCGCTATGATCTTGGAGTCAGTTAGTCATACGTACGTGTGAGTAACATTTAAATTTTTCAATGATCAATATGGAAAGGGGTTATGTAATAAATTATCTTCAAATAATGATAAAAATATCTTATATGACATATTATTCTTTTATAAATTCATATATATTTATATATCATCTATATGGTGTGGGTACAAAATATAGTCACATTACTTCATGAAATCAGTAGTCCACACGCACACAAACAATGTTATCATATTTTTAGTGTAAAAAGAAAAATGATATAAAATAATTTCATAATGATAAATATATAATTAATATCATAACTATTTCATCCATATCACATATTATTAGTACCTTTATACTATATACCATCAATGTGAAACGTGATAGAAAAAAAGAATCACATCACATCGCGAGGTGATAGTTTTCCACACCCACCAGTGAACTTATCGTATCAACTATGGACTGGAAAGACATATGGTATATTTGATATATAGACTCTATATGTATAATTATTTTTTTAATATAATATATATACATTCTATTAATCATTATACCCAACCATGATAGCTGGTAATGGAGAAACGATTGACATCGGTTCGCAAGGTTGTAGTTCGGCATGCAAACGAATGCTGATTTTGTTTCCCATTTGAAGGGTATGAAGCTGGTTAATGGTCATAAAATTTTTATGAAAACATAATAGTATATGTATGATATTTATTTTATTATATCACCACATTTTAATAATAATTTTCGTATTTTGACACACAAATAAAATAGAAATTCTCGTTGAATATCTGTACCTCTTCTTTCAAAATCTGTTAGAGGTTTACACCAAAAGTCATCCAAAGTTGGATTTTTTAAAAAAATAAGGATTATACTATTAGAATATGTAATTTTAGAAGCTATTTTATTATGTATTGTCTTATAATAATATGTATTATGGTGTAAATAAGAGAGGATAAAGTGTGGGCCATTTATATGTGGGGGAGATGACAGACTTTGAATTTTTGAAAAGAAATGAGTTCTACCACGTTTTCGCATATATAAAATGGGAAAACATGGTTCATTATAGACCCTTATATGATTAATGGTATATATATTACCATAAAATTGTTTTTAGAGAAGTTTTTATTTCATTTTATCCCTTATCATTTTAGTTTAACCCCTGGTAAATCCATTTTTACCTGAACTGAGGTAATTATTTTTTACAGCATTCACTATTCATTAATTTAATAATTAAGCATAATTCATTCCATAATATAAATTTTAATGATTAAAAATATGGAATCCATTTTTTAAAATTCAAATAACCTAATTGGAAAAATTATATTTAAAATTGATCTTACAGACATGAGGAGAAAGGGGTTTTTTAAAAAGAAAATATTGAATAGTCTACAATGTTTTTTTCCAATTTCAATATGAAATTGGTTGAAAAGACAAAAATAGATGAATATATATAAATTTAAGAGATTTTACATTTAAACAATCTTAAATATAAATTAAAATTATAAAATAAGTTAAACAAAAAGGAAATTTTCAATTAAAATTTAGTATTTTCATTATTCATTGAAAATATATTTTAAGAAAATTAACAAAAAATTCACCTTAATAAAATTATGAAATAATTTTTTTGATAAGGATGTTTATGATTTCAAATAAATTTTCTCAACATTATAAATAAAATTTATCCACGGTATGTAAGGAAAAAGATGTTTTTTGAGAATTGTATTTTTCAAATACGTGATGATTTTATATTAGTTTTATGTATAATAATAATCATTGTATCAATATCAATTAAAGTTAATTTATAAATAATATAAAAGTTTCAATTAAAAATAAAAATTTAATAGTATATTGATTAATTAAAAGGACAAGTGTTATGGAATTTAAAATAGTTTTTAGAAATAATAAAATTTTTATTCAATAATTTATAATTATACTAACATATAGTATAAAGTACATTAAAAATAAGATAATTGGGTTTAATATTAATTCTGAATAATAAAGTTACATTGAAATATAATAGTAAGTTTAAATTAATTAATTTGTTCAAATAAACTTACAGTTTTATAAAAATCAATATATTCAATATTCACCAAAAATCAATATTTTCTAAAAAGAATCCAAAATTTCTCCCAAATAAAATTTCTATATTAAAATTCCTCAAATTAGGTTAATTTTAAGAAATAAATTTTATAAAAATCTTGAGGTTTAATATACAATAAGATATTGATGAAATTATATTTATTTATCTATAAATATATCGTAATGTATTTGGGAGTTACATTCCTTTCTAATATTAGTGTTGTGTTCCCTTTAATATTTTAAACATAATTTAAGTCTTTTAAAATAAATGGGTGTCACAATAGATATAACTTCCTAGTTTGGTATTCCTTATGTAGGATATGATGTTAGGTTGGGTGAGTGGACCGGAATTCGACATGGGTTGCGAGATTATATTTATTTCTGCTCTTGAGTGGTTTGTTAGTGAGTATTTCCATATAAGACTTCTAAGGCGGTGACATGAGTATGAGGATGTTTATGGAAATTATAAATTTAAAGGATAAGTATGGAAATATAAGTTGAGTTTGATTTTAAGGATCACATATAGTGTTTTTAAGCAATGTTGTGACCTAGAGGTCATTGGAAAGTGCCCTAGTGAGATGTTGACCCTTCAAAGGGTTGGTATAATATATAACTAATGATGCAATTAGGTGTAACCTTAGAATATAAGGATCAATGGAATAATAAATTTTATATTATTTTATGGGGTCGGGGTTGTGTGATTGAGCCTTATCTTAGAAGAAACATTTCTTGTTCGAGTAGGTGGCCATACTATGTGATTTTACTTGGCATTCTGGGAAGGATATACCACAAGTTTGTATGTATGGTATGACCCTGGTTCTGGGGAGGATGGTCACCAAAAGTATATAGGATTTATATGAAATATATTTTTTTTTGATTAAAACAGATATCAATAATGACGAAAATCAGCTGTAGTACAAGTACAAAGACAACCAGGGAAATTGTCCAACTAGAGATGGATGGAGTCAAAAGGGCCTGAGGCTGCCAACTAATGGGCCGTATTGTTTCCTTCAATTTTGTGAAGAAGAAGGTTCAATAATAGAAGCACTAGCCAAGTGAGAGAATCCTCCTAATGATGGTACCAAAAGTCTGGAGTCCACCATCTTTGTTGTTGATAGCATTAATGATGGTAAGGCAGTCCGACTCCATAAAAATTTCGCTCCATCCAAATTCCAAAGCGAGAAGCAAACCAGCAAGTATGGTCACTTCCTTAGAAACCGTAGGTTCCCAGAAATCCTGGTGTGGAACATATTTTGCAGCAAGGATAATCCCTAGATGATTATGGGCCAGAAGGTCGAGGGAAACAAGCCCATCCTTTTGGAGAGACGCGTCCACGTTTATTTTAAGAGTCCCTTCTGATGGGGGGTTCCAATGAGAGGGTGGGATGGGGGAAGCACCTATCAAAAAAGGTCATTGTGTTCTTCCCAGCCCTCAATCCAAGAAGAATCCTTTTCAATCCAGAATTTGAGAGGTTTTTGAGCTTGATAAAACACAGAATCATTGTGTCGGATCCAAATAATCCAGGCCATAGTGCAAAGAGAACATGAGAGAGACGAGAGAAGAGAGGAGCACCAATGCGTCAGAAGATCATGAAGGTCAGAGGCCAAAGCCTGTAAATCAGCAGAGGTCGGGCCCCATTTACGGCAAACTTTCTTAGCTCCTGGGCAGTGAATGATGGCGTGCAATGGAGTTTCAATGGTGCATGGGCAGAAAGGGAAAAAATCAGAATTGACCATATGACAGTAAGCGAGAAGGATCATGGTTGGGAGAGTACCCATGCAAAACTACCACCAAAATTGGTGAATGTTATGGGGAATGTTAAGTGTCCAGATCGATTTCCAAGTTCCATCATCCTGGCCGACAAGGTGGGGGCCAAGGGCCAGTCTGTAGCCGGACCTCATTGTGTATTCCCCCGTGATTTCATTAGTCCAGAAACGGTGGTAAGGGCCTGCGTCAGGGATCCAGGGAATGCTAAGGATGATTCTTTGGTCCATTTTATTAAACCAATCAAGGATATTTTCCACACACAACCCTTCTCCCTGGTCGGAAATAAGGCACCTAACATGGGCGTCTTCAAAACCTAGTTGGACAGGGGATGTAGTCTGCATACCATCCTTATCTATATGCCAAGGATCAGTCCAGATATTGACTGATGAGAAAGACCCAATCCTCCAACCCAGTCCTTTATCCAAGAGCCTTTTATCCCCCCAAATGCTTTTCTAGAGGAAACTGGGGCAGGGACTATGAGAGGAAGAAAGGAAGTCCTTGTGGGGAAAGTACTTAGCTCGGAGAACCCGTGCACAGTGAGATGAAGGACGGTTAATCAGGTGCCATCTTTCCTTGGCCAATAGAGCATCATTGAAGAGAAGAATATTCTGGAAACCCATCTCTCCCGTTGATTTCGGTCTGAAGAGTTTCTCCCAGTCCATCCAGTGGGGTCGATTCCTTCCATCATTCCTACCCCACCAAAAAATGGCAATCCGTGTGTGGATCTAGTCGACTATGAATGACGTGTGTGTAAACAGGGACATAAAATAGTTGGGGATGGACTGGATGACAGATTTTATGAGTGTCTCTTTTCTAGATTTAGAAATTCCTTTAGGGGACCATCCAAGAATTTTTTGCTCAATTATGTCAATAAGAGATCCAAGGATTTCTTTTTTGGAATGGCCGGTCACCATGGGAAGCCAAAGATACTTCTGAAGCTTCACAACCATATGAATACCCGGTAAAGCACATAGCTCCTCCCTCTTAGAATGAGGCACCTCTACACTAAAAGAAATTTCAGATTTCCCATGATTGATAGACTGGCAAGACACCATCTGATACTGGTGGATTTTGTGGCAGATCCCCCGACATTCGTTAACAGTGGATCTAGAAAAAAGTAGGTAGTCGTCGGTGAAGAAAAGATGTGACACTGGTGGGCCAACACGGCTGGCATTTTCCCCATGAATCTAATCAGAGGATGCAGCCCTAGAAATAAGATTACAAAACACGTTAGCCACCAGGATGAAGAGAAAATGGGAGAGAGCATCTCCCTGGAGGAGGCCTCGGGATGGGGTGAATCCTCTGGTGAGCTCCCCATTGACCTTGATTTTGAAATAAACGGTCGAGATGCAGTCCGTGACAAAATCTGTCCATTTAGAACAGAAACCCATTTTTATCATAATGACATGTAGGAAGTGTCATTACACTCTATCGTAGGCCTTGGTCATATCCATTTTCCAGGTAATGGATCCTCTTTTTGCAGAAGAGCGTGACTTCAAAGAGTGAAACACTTCATGTGTCACAATCGCATTATCTGTTATCAGTCTCTTGGCCACGAAAGTGATCTGATTTTTGGAGATAATATCAGGTAGCCAAGGTCGTAGCCTATTGACAGGGATCTTTGAGAAGATCTTGTAGGAGACATTAAAAAGGCTGATAGGTCTAAAATCTGGGATCGCCAAGGGTTTCTTAATTTTGTGGATGAGGAAATGGAAATATTCATTGATAGCAGTAATGATTGTCTTCCTAGTCCAGATATTTTTTAACATGTTGCAGATGTCGGGACTAATAATGCGCCAGAATTGATTAAAAAATAGTAAGTGGATCTCGTCTGGTCCTGGGGCCTTAGTTGAATGGAGATGTTTCAGGGCCAGATGTATCTCGTCATCTGTCACATCTTTGGCGAGCTGCCTATTTATCTCTTCAATGTGTGTATGTGGTGTAAGTAAATATTCATCCAGGAACCAGGATGGATATTTATCTATCGGTAATGTGAGCTTGATGTGTGGTTTTTTGTAGGTTCTATGAACCTAGAATCATTTTCTAAAAATTATTATGAAGCCATATGTTTATACCCCGTTATAGGATTCTCACATTTCATGGTCTTGATATAGACCCCATATGATTATATATTAACGGTTATATTGTTTTATATGAATCCCCTTGTTGTTACTCCATTTTTTCAAGGGATGAATATGTCTCCCAAGTGTGGTTTATTTTGTTCTGAGGACTAATATATTTGTCGTAGATAGTTGATATGGTAAGATATAGTCATGAGCTATATGAAGTGAGTATATTCAGCCTTAAGATTCATGTTAGAACCTGAGCATCAGTGATGATTATTTATTTATGACTCCATGGTAATGACCAGAACTATTCTCAAAAAATATCTCATTGATTTAATTAATTGTCTTATTATGTAATATGGTAATATAAAAAACATGTAATCATTTATTTGTTATATCATATTGTATTTAAATAACCATAATGCATATTTGACATTGAAAATATAGATTTTGAAAAGTGATAGTATGATTTACATAAATATACAGTTTTAACAAATCTGATTGACATAGACAAAGGAAGTGTTGTCCTCAACCAATAGAATCGTTCCTTATGAATCTCACTTATCAAAGCTTCTGAGGGAGATAACATTAGTTTCCATTTCCCTTAACCAATCCCAATATGATATACAAAAAAAAGAAATATAGAAACAATTTATGGGAGAATTTCATGCTCATCAAGATCTTGTCCCAAACCATGTTTGTTGACCCACCCCATAAAAGTATCCCCATTATGTACCTTACTATTCAATAGGTTTTCTAGTATATTAAAGGGCAATGTATCAATTACCTAGCAGTATGAGTATGTACTGTATTTTATATAAAATAATGAATATATTTTATACAATTATGGTTACATTATAAATTATTTTTATAATGATATAGAAAAACACACATAGTATTTTTTTGGTAATTATCAAAATAAATTATAAAATTTATTTTGATTAATTTATTGATTTTTTAGATGAATTATATTTTCATAAAATATTTTTATTAAATAGTTTTTATTATATATGAATGATTAGGTAATTTTGATAAATTCAAATGTACATTTTATAGGGATTCTAAAACCAATATTGTAAAAAAAACCAAGAATTTATCAATAAATTTCGATTTTATATTAAAAGTGAAAATATAAAAATTAAAAAAACAAATTAGGTAAAAGAAATACTATTTTTGGAATCAATGAATATAAATTATAGAATGGATATATTTCATAACATTCTGAGACAGTAGAATGTTTGGGTAATAATTAAATATTGTATAAACATAATTTTTGTTTTATTACATCATAATTACCTAAAAGTTATTTAAAAATACAATAAAGGTTATAAATGACCAAATATATGTTTTCCCTTTAAAATAATGTTATTTTTTTGAGAAATTTTATAAATCCTTTGTGAAACATCCCAAATAATTATTATATATCATGGTTTTAAAATCATTTCATTAAGGGCATGACTCACCTCCACATAAGAAGGTGGATAATTTTTGTTAATATATTCTATTTACATAACAAATAATGATAAACACTCCCTTTTGTGGAATCCATGGTAAAATCCATGGAATAGTTTTTTATTTTTGTTATTTTATTATATTGAGTTGTAAACGTAAAAAATAAATTAATCACCCTCTTTTCCTATATAAACACAAACTAGAACAAATTTCTCTTCACTAAAACTCCTTTTTTAATGAACATAATATATCCTCTACTCTCTATAATACTCTCATGTAACACGCAAGCTCTCAATAATCCTCTCCCAGGCATTTGGGGTCAGAAATTCATGTAAGGGATTTGTCTCTTCTCATTTCCATTCAATAACATCTTTTAAGTTGTATCATTAAAATTACATTTCATTATGTTGGGATATGTTCTTTAATATTCACATTACATTAAATTTATTTCATAATTGATTATATACCACTTTAACTCTCATTAAACCTCCCATGATCATTTATTTACCCACATTACCATGCCAAAAATATAGTTAGGATTAGTTTCGTATTCCAATTTCTTCACTAACTCATGTCTTCTATTTTAAATATCTAAGAATGGGATATGTTTTTCCACGTCCATATGAAATCCCATTTGGTTTCTATATGATGATAAACCCTATTCTCTATCATCAATCAATTTTAATGAATCTTTTAAGTAACGTCATTATGATGTTATAATTTCACACTGATTTTCCATTACAAATCATTTATATAGTAAATACCAAACCAATTTCCTATTAAGGATGTCCACATTTATGAACATATAATTTCTTAATGGGGAATTGTGAATATTTATTCCACATTCATTCATCATGGAACAAATATTTTTATGAATAAATCCATATTGAATGATCCACGTAGAACACATAAGCATGAGAATTAAATTAGGGTAACTAGTGTGCCCGAAATTATATATCACTATAATGCATTAGTTAATACATATTTTAATGATATGTAATATTGGTACTGGGAGTGAACTTTATTCCTTTTTGGGAAATTTTTTACAATGATATATTTTTTTTAGACTTGACCTATATTTATGATTTCATATTTTAAGTTGTTTCCACATTTCTCATTTAATGATTATCATGTTATAGGTTGTATCATTTCTCGTGTTACGAATTTCATTCTATTTTTATGAAACCTTAATATGACTATTTCTAAAATGTATCACCTTATGCAATATTTTTCCTTAATGGGTTTTAAATGTCACCCCTTTCTTATGCTATTCCCAAGGTTATCCTGTGAAATTTTAAAAGCCCTATAATTTTAGAACAATATTTAGTATTTTTCAATAATATTGTTTTATCTTAGGTTTATGATGTTATTATATTTACCTAATTCAAGATGAAACTAGATTTCTCAATCATATGATTTTTATTAAGTGTAATTTTATGTAATAAATATTGAATTATTGTGTAATAAGAAATAGGGTTGTTAGAGTTGGTATCCAAATAAAATGATTTATTATTTTTGGGATTATGAATAGAAAAAATAGTAAAATCCTTATGAATAAAACTAATTATAAGAAAACATCAATAAATTTTGTTAATTATAGTTTAATTGTTGTATCATGTAAATACAACCATGTCTGGATACTATAAGGGGACTTGGTTTTGGCACATAAGTACTTATGGGTAAGAACATCAACACGGTGTGTTAGGCCTAACTCGGTGTAACATAGTACATGTAAAAATCCTTACAATGCAACTAGTTTGACCCTCCTTGGGGATATTATTCTTTATATTTATAAGCTTATTACAAACCACTATCATGGGAACAAACAAATCCCATAATAATATATGTTAGGAAACAGATCATCTATAACATCCATTGAAGCCTATTAATTCATAATTTAATGAAATAAGAAGGTTTTAAATGTTATCCATTTAGTTTTATTGGATAGATCATTATGGGTTTAATTATTTAAATTTCACTTCCCTAATTGAACATTAATTCTATTCAATGGATGAAAAAGGAGGAATCGAGTAAAAAATAAATGTGATGGTAAATGTAATGAATTCCCCTATTAGATTCCCAACTTTATGGGGTTAAGAATTACATACTTTATGAAAATAATCATTTAGATAACCCATGTTTATAATAGAAACCCAAAATAGTTGGATTGCCAAAATTTCCCTAATAGAGAATATGCGTTGATTGATATCATTATGTGAAAGAGAACTCAAATTTCAATGGATAATCTGATCCCTTAACAGTAGAAAAATTGATCAAATCCATTGAGATGATCGTACCCATACATCAATGTTTTGATAAAGATAATGTGATACTAGATATTTATCATATGGAGGTATAATTTGATCATTAGTAGAGATTGATCAATAATATGATACTTGAGGAAGAGATCTAAGTGACTGTGTGGAAGGAATTATATAAAATGTTTTTTGATAAATATTTTCCTTACATGGTATGACTTAAAATAGTAATGGATTTCCTTTCCCTCCAGAAAAAAGATGATGAATCTATCATGATGTACAATGAAAAATCAAAAAATTGCATGATACGTCTCTAGCATTGTAATTACCCCTGAATTCAAGTTTGGCTGCTTCTTTCATAGCCTAAAAACTAGCCTACGAAAATCCCTTGTGATCCGTGATATTGATTATTATGAAAACAAATTCTGATATTCCCTTAAAGTAAAAATAGAGGTTAGTGAATATCAAGGGTATATTAGGGATATGATATGGAATGTAGAGTTTTATTCGAGCAGCCCAATGGAGAAATGTAATGGTGATAAAAATCTCATCATCCTATTTTTCAAAAAGATCAGAAATAAGAACCATGAAAATTTTAAAATGAGAATGAGTAAATGATTTAGGTGTGGGAAGGAAGGGAACCTAGATAACAATTTTTGATAGTTGGAACCCGCTAATGTGATGGAGAAAAGGTATGCTTCAGTAAACCCTTAGAGTATTTTTTATTACCAAAACATCATGGAAATAGGGAACTTTTCCAACTAATTAACTAAGACAAGGGTTTTTGGAGAAAACTAAAAACCTACAAGGTAGTAATGGTGATATTTTTCCATCACAACAAATGAGGTGGAACCCCACAATGATGTGGTGATAGGTACTAAATTTATTAATTCATAGATAGATAACATGCTTTTTTATTCTTGTTCAACACATTCCATCAAATATTGTAATTGTTGTAAACAAATTCAATCAATGCCAGAAATCATGGAAGTTGACTTTTTGGTGAAAATAGAAAATTGGGAAATTATTTCATCTTGAGTATGTAACTCTTAGTTATGAAAATTTGTTGGATGAACATTCATGAGAACATTTTCATACCCCCTTTAGATGATTTTGACACAATTCTGAGTAATAATTGGATTTCCCTATATATAGCCAACATAAATTGTTTCAATAAAAAATGACTCTCTATATTGAAAATCAATCCTAGATTAATTAAAAGTCAAGGACGAATAAGAATATTTTTAATCTCCAACATCACAAGCATTGATATTATATACCTCTGAGAAAGGTTATCTAGCTCAAATGATTGAGTCTGAGGAAAGGCCCATCCATGAAAAAAATCCTATTATCGGGGAATACACTAATGTGATTCTTGAGGAATTTCATGCTCTTCATTCTAAACATGAGTTAAACTTTCCAATCAAGAATATAACCATGGAATTACTATTATCCAAGACTCAGTATATAATTTCTATTGTTGAACTTAAGGGGATTAATAATCTAACACAATATAATATAGATACAGGGACCATATTTCATGTGCTTCACCATGGGGTGTACTAGTCCTCTTTGTCAATAAATAGGATGGGTAAATTCACTGATACCATGATTATCAAGATCTCAACAAGACCCCGATAAAGAACAAGTATCATCGTTCATGTGTTGATGACTTGTTTGATCAGCTATGTAGAGCACAATACATCTCTACGGTGGATTTGATTTGGGATATTACCAAGTTAGGGAAAAGAAGGAGGATATCCCCCAGACTGATTTTCATACTCGGTACGGGAACTCGGAATTCATAGTGAAGCCTTTTGGGATCATTAATGCTCCATCAATCATTTCCTAATTTATGAATATAATAGTTAGATATTTCATTGAAAAATTTGTGGCAGTATTTATATGTTATATTCTAATATAAACTAAATTCACGGTGGTTAATGAGGATCATCTCAAATCTATAATGAAGACGTTACTAACAGAAAATCATTATGTTAAATGTAGAATATGTGAGTTATAATTAATGGAATTATCATTAAAGGGTAATATAACCACATTAAATGGGATATTTATGGACAATTAAATTATAGAATCAATATAAGGATGACTGAGGCCACCATCTATGATATATATCTATAGTTTCCTTGTATTAGATGGGTATTATCATATATTCATGAGAAATTTCTCCGTATTTTAAAACACTATAATAAAGAAATCTCAAAATGGGTTCATGTTTTCTAGTAATTTTGCGTGAGAATAGATTTTAAAGGATCTAAAAATGTGGCTTGTCACTGCCCTTGTACTTACACTATCGTCAAGAGGAGAACATTTTGTAGTATTCATAAATTCTTCTATGATGGTATTGATTTTTTTGTTAATATAGAATGAAAAAACCATAGACTTTTCTTCAAGGAAGTTGATATTCCATGAATAGAACTACCCAAATAATGATATTCAGATTGATTTAGTGATATCTTCTTTTAATATAGGAAGGAATTATCTCTTCTAGAAGAGGTGTGAAATATATAAAAATCATAAAATTCTGAAATATATATTCAAACAGAAAGAGCTGAATATCTTCCAGGGAAAATCATTAGAGCTAATCAAGTGCTATGACTGATCAATACAATACTATCCTACTCGAGTGAATAAAGTGTTAGATGATTTTTGTAGAAAGGATCCAAAAATTATATCATTATTGATAAGTGAGACTGATCAAATCTTCTCATACATGAAGGGGATGGACATTGGAATCATAAATATTATAACATCATTATTCCTTTTAAAAATTATTTCAAAGCTGAATATTTTGGAAAAGATAAAGTATTACCAAAGAAATATGTTAAATTTATGAAGAAAGTGGAAAGTACAAGAAAAATGAAATCCTCGGAGTTCAGTGTTAATGAATATAGAGTTGTGAAATCGGGTCATGAATATATGTACCATCATATCCTGAGTAAACGAATGAAATGTTGCATTACTCACATAGTTAAATATTATTCATTCACCTAGTAAACAAAAATATGTAACTAGATATCATAGATCACTATTGGTTGGAAAATATTAAAAAGGAGATAGATGAATATACATCAATGTGATTGGTATGCTAGAAAGTGAATGCATAATGGAATAAGTCTAAGGGATGATATAGACATTAACCTACCAACTTTGATATGGGAAAAATCACCGCAAAATATTTTAACATACCTTTGAAGTGATTCAGGAAAAACATTTTAATATGTGTTGGTATGGATCATCTTATAGAGACATTTCACTTTATTTTGATTCTATAGTATGTATCCCTTAATCAAAATACACAAATATATATATCATAAAAGTGGAAAGAATAAATGGTTTAACACAATCTATTTTATCTGATCATGATCTAAAATTCTTGTCCAAGATCTAGAAAAGTCTCCAACATTCTATAAATACTACATTGAACATTAGTATAGATTATCATCCTCAAACCGCTGGTCATTTTGATTTGACTATTTAAACATTGGAGAAATGTTGGGAGCATGTTCAAGGGAATTCAAAGAAGGATGGGACCAACATCAACCTCTGGAAGATCTATAATAAGAATATTTTCCACTGGAGCATCCAAATGCCTCCATATACAGCCTGTTATGGGAATTGGTATATAACACCAATATATTTGGATGAATTTGGGGAAAAAGACATCTACGTCCTTAAATTTTTGAGGAAATGGTGGAAAAAGTTAGGACTATTTAGTAGTACTTCAAGGCTTCTTGGATTCAACAAAAGAGCTATGATGAAAATAATCAATGAGACCTACAGTTTGATTTTTGAGATGTGGTATTCCTCCTTATAACTCCATGGATGAATCTAATGAAATTTTGAAATAATAGAAAGCTTATTAAAAGATATATCTGCCCCTACAAGATCTCTCATCACATCATATTTGTGTGCAGTCAACTAACTCTCGCACCAATGATATCTTAAGTACATGATGTATTCCATGTATCCCTATTGAGAAAGTATATACCACACCCCTCACATGTACTATGTCTATAGGTGTTACTGTTGAAGAATGACCTTTCATATGAAGAGAATCTGATGATTTCTTATATTATAGTGAAAATTTTCTATGAAATAAGATAATACCCCTTTCCAATGTGCAGTGGAGAAACCAAAATATTAATGAAATGATGTGGGAACAAAAGGAAGTGATGAAATAGAGTTTCCCTCATCATTTTATGTGTAGGAAATTGAAATTTTAAGGGAAAAATATCATATGGTGGGATGATTGTAATGAAGAAACATTTAAAAATAAATGTCCCATTTTTATTTAATTAAATGTATTATTATGTATTATAGTTATTAAAAAACATAAAATCCCTTGGTTTTGTTATATCCTATTATATTTAAATTATTTTTTATCATATTTACTATTGATGATATATTCATTGAAAATTGTTCACATGATTATTATAAATATATAGTCTTAACAAATTGAATTGATAATGATAATGGAAGTGTTGTCTTTAACCAGAAGGATCATACCCCTTGAATCCCATTTATTAGAGAATCTAAGGGAGATAAAATCCCTGTGAATTTCTCTTGAATAATCATAAGTTGGGATCTGACAACTTAAGAATGAGTGAAACCATTTATGATATATGTTAAAGCTCATTGAGATCAGACCCAAACAATATTCACCGAACAACCCCATAAATTTCACACTGTCACTCGACATACACTTAGAGAGATTTCCAGTGTATTAAAGGTATATATATCAATACCCATGGATTATGAGTATTTACATTATTTTTTATAAAATAATGAAAATATTTTCATCCTATTATGGTTATATTATAATTGATTTTTATTATGATATAATAAAAAAATTATTTTCTTTGGTAATAATAAAATTAAATTATGAAATATAATTTAATAAATTAATGGATTAATGAAATAAATTATATTTTAATAAAAATATATTAATAAATAATTTAAAAAAATATATAATGGATCATATAATTTTTATGACATCAAATCTAATTTCAAAAAGGGTTCGAAAACAACTATTTTTAAAAAACATGGAATTTTTTAATAAATGTAAATTTTTATTTAAAAGTATATTATATTATTAATTTTATATAATTAAAATTATTTTTCCTATAAAATCCTTGAAATTATCCAATGATTAATTTTTCCTATTTTTATAATACAATTGAATTTTCAGGTAAAAATTAAACACTATATAAAAATACATTGTGTATTATGACATACCAATGACCAAAAAGTGATGTAATAAATACTATAAAGGTTATCCACGACCAAATATATATTTTTTTCTATTAAAATATTATTATTTAATGATTATTTGATTAATTTTATATTGCCTTTGTGAATCCTCCAATAAAATAATTATATTTTATGGGTTTAAAATCATTTCTTTAAGAGTATGACTCACCTACACATAAACAAGGGAATTATTTAATTTTGTTAGGACCATGTCCTTAAAATATAATGTGATATAATTCTTCATGGTTGATGTCATTGGAAAAACCATGGTGTGGTTTGTTATTTTTGTTATTTCACTATGTAGAGTCCAAAACATGAGAAATAGATAACCACATCTTTTCATATATAAACCCACCCATGATTACATTTATATTTTTTAAAACACCTTTTAGAAATACCATTATCTTCCATATAATCACAATATTCCTCCCAAGGCTTCCCCAAGCTTTCAAGAATCCCCTCCCAACCATTTGGTGTCACACACTCAAGTAACAGGTTTCAATCTTCTCATTTCCATTCAAACACTTCTTTTATATTATATATCTTAAATTCTAATTGCTTGTATTGGGATATTTTATTATATATTATCATTACTATAAATTCATCTTATAAATTATGGGATCCCCCTTTCACTCTCAACTAATCTCCCATGATCTTTTATTTACACTTTTTATCATGGTGAAATATAGTTTGGATTATAGTATTTATTCAAGATTCAACATTAACTCAATAAATTTTTTTTCAATTTATAATGTTGTGATATGTTTTAACATGTCCATATGAATTCCCATTTGATGTATAGGTTATGAGGGACTATAATTTCTCACATAAACCCATTTTTAGGAAATATTATTTAACGTCATTATGCTGTTGAAATTTAATCGTTGTTTAATATGCCAAAGCATTTTTTTAATTAATACTATAATCATTTCCTATCAGGGGTGTTGACATTTATGAACATATAATTATTTTTTGTGGAAATAAAAATATTTTTCCCACACCCCATTATTTTGGAATAAATTATTATGACTAATGATTCCATATTGTATGATCCATGTGGCACACTTAAGAAAGAGAATGAAATAAAAGTGAAGTGTGCACAAAATATTAGGTAGATCTCCAATGAATTGGGTAGTGTTAAATCTCATGATATTTCATATTGGGACATTGAGGTAACCTAATTCTTTTATTGGAATTCATCCACCATTATTTCGTGGTGTTTAATCCTTGACCTAAATTTTTTATAGTGTTTGAACTTGTTTTCACATTTCTCATGTTATGATTATCATGTTATATCATGTATCATTCTTCATGTTTATGTCATATACTCTTATTATTCCTCATAAATATGCTTATTTTCTAACATGTATCTCCTTATTTCATATTTATTAACTTAATGGGATTTATAGCTCTCCCCATTATTATGTTTTTACCCAAGAAATCTCATGAATTTTTAAAATCCATGGACATTTAGAATAATGTTAAGGAATATTTCAATAATGTTGTCATATCTCATGTGTATGATGTTATTCTATATAACCAATTCCAAAATACAATATAATTTTGTATGATCTGGGTTTTATTAAGTTTAATCTTATTAAATTACTCATGAATTATAGTGTAATAATGAACAGTGTTGTTATATACAATGTTATATTTATTTTCTTAATAATATATCATGTTCATAGACTATGTTACTAGTTATTATGGGATCATGTTGGAGATTCCCTACTAAGTTGTACTCATACCCTTATTGGGTTTCCCTGGAACTTAGAAACCTATGTAGACATCATTGATCATAATTCCAGGCTGGTCAGAGGTCTAGTTTTTCATATTCGAGAGGGACAAATCGAATAGAGTAAGGTGACTGGGCTGCAGAGATATTTGAGGGTGAAATTAGATCCTCTTAATATTTATCAATTTATTAATTTTTTATATTAGACCCTTCATGTGTTGGTTCTTTTTTTCTTGTATGGCTGTAGGTATATATGTTTCTACATTACATTATAAATTTTATGATTGTTTTTTAATTCTTCCTTGTAATAATGTTAATTATTTATGGATATCATTTGGTTATTTGAACTTTGTTTACTATGAAATGAGAGTGTAGTCTACTTGAGGATTCCCCATAGACCCTCATTGGTAATTTATAATTTCTAGTGTATTGGTATGCATTCTTGAGTTCATGTGGAGACCACCGCTTTGGGAACCATTTTAGTAGTTTGAGTTGGTGGGATATTACATATTGGTTTTAGAGGTAGTTGGATTTTAATGTTTACATAAATAATCATTGATGGTATTACTTTTTTATATGTATTAAATTATTTGAGTTATAGGGATATTATTTTTCTTTTATATAATATTGGATATTATTTCAATAGACTATCAATTCATGGAGAAATTCTACGATTTCATAATAAGCCACAGAAAACTCCTATGAACTATCCTATTTCTCTCTTGATACTGATTAAACAGATATATGGGCTCCCATGGGTGACCTTAATGATATTTAAGAATCTATTTAATGATTTTTTATTGATGGTTTGATATCTGATATTGGTTATGATCAAAACATACATTCTCTTCCTTAATTTTCCTACATTATCTCTCTCCATCTATCTTATAGATCTAGAATTAGTGATTCCAGATCTATTATTATAAGAGAATGTAATTTTATTTATTATTCAAATTTATATGGATTTTATTTATTTATATCATTGTGAAATTTTTTATATTATTTTGGGGAAACTATCATGATACATGAATGTGGGAGGATTTAATACCTTCTGAGAGATTCAATAATAAATTATACATCATCAGTTATTTAAAATTATATATTGATTTTAATTTCATTATTGGTTTGATATCATAATTTGATGATAATTTTTATTTTTAAATGACAGTTCTTTCCCTTCAATTAGTAGGGGGTTTACAAATCTATAATTTAAAATTTCAGAGAAGTGTTATTTATCTAAATTGTTTTGATATTTTTATTTATGGTTGTTTTATGTTTTTCATCAGTAGATATTAAATTTCATGAATATAATTTTCTTTATGAAAAATATTTTTACCTAAAAATATCATTTACGGGAGTAATATTTTTCAGGAATTATTTTTATGGTATTTTGTTGAGGTTATTAATGTGTTTTCATTGGTATAAATTGAATTTTTATGAAAACTACTTTTATAAAATATTAGGTCTATCCATGATAATGTGAAGACTATGATAGAGTTCATCAACCTCATAATTACTTTTTTATAATGATAACTAAGATGTAACCCTGAGATTCATGGATTTAATTTATGGATCGGCAGTGAATTGACACGCATACGGGTACATGAAGAATGATTAAATAATTTACATAATATGAATGACTATTCATGTTTACTAGTCAGATGGAGCTTATTATTATAATATAATATATTATATTATATATTTCCAAAAAAATATTTTATTGAGTAAATAAATTTTTTTCAATTATTTTGAATGGATTTTTTGAATCATTGAGTTTCAACATGCATTGGAAAAAATCCATGTTTTAAAAAATTATATTATTTATGGAGAAAATATGGTTTATGAGTTGTTATTTTATAAAATTATTTTCTATTTCTGGTAAATATTGAATTTCAAGATTAATAGTTATTCTTTGATATTACAACCTGCTTTGGTAAATTCTAAATAAATCATTATTTTGGTTAAAACATTATTTCATTTTTTATATGTTCATTTGATTCGTTTAATTAGATTTCCCATAAATAGAAACATATTGTATATATTGTGGATTATTTTTTGACATAATACATTCCACCTATTTATATTATTCATTGGGAAAGAAATAACCATTAGTTGTGATTAAATAATGTGGAAGACATGGTTCATATTCTGCAGTGAGTTGTAAATCAATATCTGATATGTGGAAAATTTGATGTCCCAAGGTTTGAGTTAATTAGTTTTTTTATGAATTTTTTTTATATATTATCCTTTAAAGTAATTTTTATCAAATTTGTATGTATATTTTATGAACCATTACATTACTGTGGTTATTTATGATTTTTTAATATCAATGATTATGTATCATTTTTTGATTATATCAGTGAGGTAATATTGTTACCTAAATAGTTTATATTTTTCTTGGAAATAATTAACATGCTCTAGAGATTGGAGAGAATGGTTTATGACATGCATAATCCCAGATTGGGTTTCAAGATTCAATATTTAAAATCATGGTTTTATATAGAACCTAACTCAATAAATTATTGTAAAACATTTATTTTTACTTCTCCATAGATCAAATTATTAGTGGGTCTTTTGTTGGAATTTTATTCCCCCTTACCTTATTCATAACTCTTCTTTTATCTCACAAATTCTAAAATATATGGATGATATTGGTGGATATTAAACCTATTCACAATGTTAGAATGGAAAGAATAATTATTTTTATTCATTATAAGATTCAATTCTACCATTTTTAGTTTTTTTATTTATGGCTCCCTCAACAGAAGTAATTTTGAAAGATGTAATGGTTATGGACTATATGCTTCTAGATATATTATAAGAAACTATAATCCCTACCAAATATTCTTCTTGTAATTCTGTACTATCATTAAAATTTTAATGTCCCTAATATTATGGACTCCTAACCTCACCTATTGAACATCACACCTCATATGAACCCATTTAAATTTTTATCCAAGGGGAATTTCCTCTATTAAAACATGAAATCACAATTCCAATGAAAAATAAAGGTGGTAAGATTTCATGGAACGATGATTATGAAATGAATCTAGATAATGGTTTTTCCCTCTATTCGTCTCAAAATATGACTCAAAATTCGGTTTTTATATTAAAAAATATAGCATTTATCACATCCAATTTAATGATTATAATTACCCAAAATGTTTGGATACATGCTTTATATTCTCATTGTATTTAGTTCCTCAATACCTAAATGTTACTTTTCAAGAAAAATTATTTTCAGAAATATATATATGTGATATAATATAATTAAATTTTTTTATGTTATTATATAAATTTATGGCAGTAACCAATGAGAAATTTAGTGTAGATATGTGATTGACTTTCTTAGTTCCATTTAATTTTCACTCGAAAGAGAATATTTTCTCAGTGTAAAAAAATGGGAATGTTTTATCTGTAATTTTTATATTTTTATAATAGTGTTTCCTTTCTATAGGTTAATAAAAAAACCTTTCAAAAAAATATTTTAAATTTTGATCACATCGTATAAAAATTAAATATGTTTTTATTTATACAAATTGTCATACATTGAATCCCGAATGAATCCACAAATAATGTCTTTAGACTTCATGAATGAAAATATAAAATAATGATACTTGGGTAATAACCTAAAAAAATACTCATAATAGGTAGACATCCTTCACATGTATTCAATGATTCAAGAAACATGACCTATATCTCATTAGACTCTTTATAAGCCTAGGTAGAAAATAATATTACTCACAGAAAATTAAAATAATGTTATATGAATGATTAAGTATGAGTTGTATGAATCAATTGGACTTACTAAATTTCATCTAATATATTTTTTAATGTAATATTAGAGAATTAAATTGAATCTTTTAGTGTGTAACATAATATTTTCAAATGATTAGTTAGTATAAATCATACTAATTTAATATAATAAATTTAATCAACTGCCATTTCAAATATAAAATCAAAAAATGGTATCTGCAACACCATTAAGAAAACTAAAAAATAAGAAATAATACCTTATAAACCTTCTCATACAAAATTAAATAACCATAATTTACCTTTCCTGTTATCTCTACCAATATTAATACATATTTAAAAGTAATCTTGTCAATGAGAGAAACCTAAAAATAAAACTCTAGAGGGAAATAATTAATTTGATTATCCCCATTGACCATAGAATGAACTAAAATATCACACTATCAATTCATTGAGGGACCATCCATCCAAGTCCTTTTTTGTATTTTTAAAAAATCCAATTTAGGGTGGAGTGTAGCCTCTCCAAATATTGATACAAAAATCAAAACATCACAAAAAAACGATTTTATTGAAATTCTAAATATTAACACCTACCATCCCCATGTTTCATGCTATAATTTATAAAATAAAAATTGAAAAACGCCACCACATGTAGAAATTCATTGTGAGAGAAAAGTTTACTACATCATTGATCTTTGATTCCCTTTATCACCATAATCATTATCAACTTAACTGGTGTGAAAACCATTTAAACCCATAAATATGCCACCACTAGAACAACTTCAACCATTACACCTAAAACACTACAAGTAATTTGAAATATCTAAACTAAAACATTCACTGATTAAAGTTTCCATCATTACTAATAAGATATTGACGACGAATCCCCATAATAGACCCAACCCTGCCTCTAATAAATCAAATTAAATCTAAAAAACATCCCCCAAATAATCCATCAACGGACAGTCGAATCCACTTGAAAAAACATAAGACCATAAAAATAAGGGAAACAACATCATCAACCACAACCAAGAAACCACAACACCATATAAGGTACTAGAACTAATAAATCATGGATTAATATAAAATGTCTCCATTAGAAAACAAAAAAAAATCTATGGAAGAATTAAAAAAATGCATTAACATCCCCAAGAACATGATCTAAGGGTTTTCCTCATATCCAAAAACTCCCATTAAAACCATCAGAATAGACTAGGATGGATTTTATTAAGAAAAATCTAAAATATAGAAAAGAAACTAGAAAAAACAAAAGTTATGATGGGGAGAAATTCTATTAAGAATATTATATTTAGTAAGAACAATGACTCCACAAAAAAACCATCACAATTTCAAATCACCCTCAAATCCAAGTCACCAGACCAATATTGTTTTAGGAATATTGTGAGAGAATATATAATATAGCTATAAGATTAGGGAGAACCTAATTATTATAGAATGATGAAAATATACAATGAAAAATGGTAAAGCAATGAATTTTGGGAAGAGGGTTTGAACATAATATATAATATAGAGTAATCCAAACATTAACCAATTTCTAAGAGAAATGGAACACAACCAAGTGGGGATGAGGAAAAGTTCTAGGAATAAAGAAAAAATGATAACAAATCTAGATGAACAATTGGAAGTAAGATTGGAGTGTTTTAGATATAAAAGGTGGAGTGGAATCACTAGATACCATTAGGGGTTTTCAAAAGACAAAATAGATCCCAAAAAGTTGGGAGGCAACCAAAAAACAGCTTTGAGGGACCACCATCAATACAAATTATATGAGTAAATGAATTATTCAATGTCATAGTGATCATACTCACATGGTCAAGATGGGAGGAAAATCATGTGTACTCTAGGATCATACTAAGGGATGTTATTTAAAAGGGTGAATCATACAATGTGATACCCCCATGTTATAATTAACAATATGAAAATGTTTCATATCAAATGATATAATACAATGATATAATTTTAGGTTTATATTTGAATGTGATGCCTCTGTTATTTTTAATGGTATGGCTTATTGTATCATATATCAGGTCTTTGGATTCTAAGACATCTTATAAAATAGTTTTCTATGGTTATAAATCAAAAATAAGATTCATTTATTTCATAAAAAATAATATTATAATAATATTCATTCTTAAAATGATTATATACATAATGGGAATTAATTATGTGTATTTAATGTAGGATTCCATGAATTTGTAGCCAATTCACAACATCCATAATTGATTGAGGTGAGCCTATAAAACGATATGAACCACATTTTGGGTCTATGAGTGACACTATCTGGAAAATAAATGATCTATCCATTATTAATACTCCATTTACCATCACATATAATGTTTTTTCACTCCTTTAGAGTCCACAATATCATCTCATAGAATATGAGGATTCTTAGTGTCTAATGTAACAACTTTGGAGAAAAAGCCATTTTTCTATTTTTTACTGATATCAATCAAATATAATCCATCAATATCATTCGATATGGAGTGAATTGAAAAATATGTACACCAATTTCCATCTTTTTCCTATCCTTTCATATTGATACAATGATGATTAATCTAACGTTAAAAGTGTTTTCATTCAGTCAATTGGAAATGATGTGGTATTAAAAAACTCTTTATTTATATGTGATGTTTCTTCATCATCAATCCAAAATGTTTTTATACTTTTTTAATGACATTTATATCCTATGGTGTTTGTTGTGATATTGTAAGATAGGGTATGATGTGGCTAAACATTATTCATTGGATCACTTTTTTATTGTATTTGATATATGATATTATAAGGTTTCATTATTTGTTTCATTAAGTTGTAAGGTATGATTGGAATAATCATGGAGTATGATATATTAAATCATGTGATTTTATAACTTTTCACAAGTAATTATATGTAATATAATTGACTACATATTTAATTATGTTTTCTAGAAAATAGAACATAGATTCGTAAATGATATATTATAAAGGCCAAAAAACTATTCAATTTTTTATTAATTTATTTATTATATTTAGATATTTTTTTATAAGAAACCTAGGATATAAAACTTTTATAGTTCTATAGAGTTAGGATACAAAAGGGCATTCTAATTACAACACCTATAAATGAACCGACATGAAAAATATTCTTATTCTTTACTAGAGTTGAACACCATATTAGGACATTGACCACTGAATCACTTCTACACATCATTATTCCATGTGAAAAGAGGGTTTGAAAACATATAGTGAGTGAAAAAAAATTCATTATAGGTTTTAAAAACCTTTGGAGACCAAATAAGGGTTTCAACTCATTATAAATGTAAAACATGATATAATGTTCAACAATACAGACATGAAAAATCATGTGTAATTTTGAAAAAAAAAATTCTTCAAAATATATTTTAATATATAATACTTTTTGAATATTGATTTCATTAACCCATAAAATAATACATATTTCTATTGAAAACTCATAAGAATTCATAAATAATTATAAAATGCATGATGGATCATAACATAGGGTCATGACATACAACGGAGACATCATAGCATGGTGTACGTAGTCCCATGAGGGATTAGGATTACTCCCTAATCCCATAGTGTTCTTAGAATAAAATATCCTACATCATATGTGGAAACTCATCAGATTTATAACATTCCCCAATGCATTGGAGTGCTATCTAGGTGAACACATCATGTATGCTTTAACAGGCTCTCTTGGGGCAATCATGGTGAACCCATCACAAAGTTGGAAGAAATATCATAAGGGTTTATGTTTACTTCATATCCCCTTCCATCACTGATATAACATATTTGTGAAATTATTTTTGAATTAAACACTTGGTAACTTGTATTTCATATCATAAAACCCATAAAAAATCTTTAAAAAAATGATTTTTAGTATCCATTTCAAAAAAAGAATTACATGGATTTAAATATATATATATATATATATATATATCATAATAAAATTAGATTCTCATGAGTTGATATTTGTATTTTCACAATTATAAACACCTACATATATATATAAAATTTTTCCTAAAAAGATACAGATATGTATTTATATAGACATTTATTTTCATATATATTGATATTATAATAAAAACATGATTCTATATTCATATACATATCTATAGATATTAAAAGAGAAAATACTTCATCCTAAAGTAAGAAGTACATATATATATACATTTATATATGTATATATTAAAAATAAAACGATTTTACCTAAATTGATACTTACATACATACATATATATACATGTATCTATTGATATTATATACAAATTACTTATAGAAAAAATGATACATAGATATATACATGTTTAAATAAAAATTTATAATATGAAATGATATATATATCTATATATACATATACATTTATGAAAATAAAACAATTTAACATAAACAATCATTTTGAATTGTCACTAACTTCACTTGCATGTGTAAAAGACTAATAAAGATTCATTAATAATTAAGCATTATTTTATAAAGGTAAATCCATAAGTAGAAATGAATTTTAACATGAAATGTTATAAAAATATATATATTTATATACATATATTTACAAATTCAACTTTTTATCTAAAACAATAATTTTGAAAATTTAATAACATCCATTACATTTTTAGAATCTTATTTATGATTATTCAAGCATTCAATATACTTTTACAAAAATAAATTCATAAGAAGAAATTATTTTTAATGTGTAATGATTCATATATTTAAACATATATTCATGTATTTATAAACACAACATTTTTATTAAAACAATTGTTTTAATAATTTAATAACAAACTTTCATATGGAAAAATTAAAAATATATAGACATTCTAAATACCATTTTCAAAAATAAATCTTATGGAAAAAACAATATATCATGAATTAAAAACCATATATACATATTTGTGTGTGTGTGTGTGTTTATACATATATACTTATTTGAAAATTATAAACTTTCGGCTTAATATATTGTTTGAAAATATGATAACCTACCCTACTTTCATATAATATAGATTAAAATACCTTAATAATTTAAACTATTATTATAAAAGATACCAAATGAGAAAAAATATTTCCACATATAATAATTTTAAATAAAATACATTTGTAAACATTTAAGAATGGTATTTTAATGAAAACAACACCTTACCTTCATAAATATGTGATTACAAGTTTTATATTTTAAAATTTCTTTAATGAAAATAAACTTCACAGACTAAATCAATTTTATGTATAAGATTTTAAAATAATTACCTACATGAATCATTGACGCATAACATCTTTTAAGAAAAAATGATCCCATTTCCACCATAAATACATAAAATAGTCAAAATATTGTTATGAAATACAATACTAATGGACTGAAAAAAAATATTTTTTATATAAACCTTATATGAATAAACTACATTAGATATTTTACTAGATTTAAAAAAATTCCCTTAACATTAAATAATGATATAAATCAATTCATTGCAACATCGGGTCACCATAATAGCTATGACAAAACCAAAGGAAGACAACAATGGGAATACTGAAAGAAGAACAAAAATAATACCTTGGAAACCCTCCTTCACCCTTATGTCTTTAAGTTGAGGATATATATATATCCCCATGTGTGAAACTGTGATTTCCCTACTGAAATAAACATAAAATTTTCACCTAAATAATTCCCAATCCTAATCATAGAATATCAATCTAATTCATTAGTTAGACAATGCAAGAGGCTACCTTGAAGAAATCTGATTTGGTTTTATCATTTTACAATCACTAAAACTCATCTACTCCAGCTGTATCCCTTGTGATCGAGTCACCCATGCATTAGGAGATTTTCAAGGAGATCACTCCACATGAAAAGTTACACCCATCGATCTCTATCTAGAGAGTGGCATCAAGAGTGTGGGTTGTTCCCTTGAGTTACAGACTAACCAAAGGTTGGATTTGTGTGGAAGATTAATACATAGTCTGTCTTCTTTTCCCAAAACCATAAAATATATCATCCTTTTCCTTTATATAGTGTTATAACCATTAGTGTTGTATATTATTATTATTAATATTATTTACCATTATTACTCACATATATATAATAGATTCCACTTTTTCATCAAACATATTTTATTCTTCTTATTATTATTATTCTATTCTATTATCCTTAGTTAATATATATATATATATATATTATAATTATAAATTATTTATTATGTCCTAGTCTCAAATATTAACATCTCATCCACACATATATTTATATCCTTTATTTTATTGTCTAATTATCATTTTTATTCACATAAATATATATAAATATATTATATATATAGATATATGTATATATATTTTTTTTATCTAAGAAAAAAATAATTCAATAAATTTAATTATATTTTTGCTTTAATATCATTTATACCTTCATTCTTTATATAAGGAAAAAATATTTATACATGTACATTAAATATATTGTATAATTTTATCTTACATGTTTTTATTTATAAATATTTAAGGGTTAATTTTATATCAAATTATTCTATTGAAAATATTACCATATTTTGATTGATTATTTTCTCAACATATATTTTGTTAAAATATTATAATGAAAATAATAACAATAATACTCAAAATTATCTTCTTATAAAACAATCATACTTTTATAATTAACATAATTTTTTGTTACAAAATAAATAACGATAAAAAAATCTAATATTTTTATAAACTTATAACATTTTTTTACTTATAGAAATATAGTATTTCAAATAATAATATCTTTAAAAAATGAAAATTTTAATAATTTAAACAATTTTCCATTACGTGGAAAATTGAATTTATTTTTATATGATTGAAACTCTAATATTTTAAACACGTAACTGGGAAAAAAATTATTTAATTTTATAAATATCAATATTGATATTTAGATTTATCTTAAATATTAATTAACATTACAATCCCTATTAATATGCATATATGACTTTAGATAAATCATTTTTTGATGGTTTACTTAGTTAAAAAATAAACATACATATATTTTAAATAAATATTTTCTTTAATAATATTAAATTCAAAAAATTAATAAAATGTAAAACTAAATGTTTCTCGGTTTATTTTAATTTTAGAAATGCTTTCAACATGGTATTATATATATACACAAAAATAGTATTATACAAAACAAGTATTAAAAATAAATATATATGGACATATTATTAAAGAAAAATAGAGGAGATTAATTAAAATTATAACCTAAGAAGTTTTTTAAAAAAAAAATGAGAAGATTATATCTACTAAAATTCAAGATGTTAGAAATATAGAATATGTCCTTAAAAATGACACACCACAAGTGATGAAGCATATCTGTAGCTGTTAATTGATCATGTCATGTGATTTATAACCCCTTTATTTATAATAAAATATAAAATTAAATTAAAAATGAAAGAAACTTATTTCTATGTAAAATTTCTTCTAGTTTATACATTTTATACAAAATATGAGTGCTTGGACATATAAACGGAATATATTTACTCAAAAATAAAATATAAAATGTTCATATTCATATATCAAGATTACAAAAAAAATGAGTATTTATTTCTTTATTGAATTGAATATTAATTTCTAAATAATTCGGATATAATATGAATATTAACAATGATTAAATTTATGTGATAAATTGATTTTTATAAAATTTCCTGCCATTCTCATTATGGAAACTGATGATTTAGTTTTCCTCTTCCATTATTTAAATTTTTCCTAAAGTTATTAGATTAAATAAAGATTTTTATTATAGTTTATAAATATTATTTAGTTGATTTATAATGTAACATATATCTCTCTTGAGCAAAGTATCCATGGGTATATGGACTTTAGGCCTGGGTACTCAATAAGCTTGAGGGTTGTTTTTAACTTAAAAAGTTTGGGTTGGCTATAAATGGCATAAAAATACTCTTGTGGTGATTAATAACTTTAAAAAAATTTATTACTTTATGTGAAAGTTTATATGTGTCACATTCATGTCACATATTTGGATATGTTTAATGATATTTTCCATCTGTATTTTTGTGAGTTACACAAACATGATTTTTTTGAGTTCCACATTAATATAGGTTATACATATTTATTTGGTGCATAAGATATATATTATAATACCAAATCAATAGAATCATGAATATTAAAGGAATAAAAAATGGGACAATAATAATTTCATGGGATGGAATATGTATGGATTTAATGATCATGTAAGGTATTTTAAATTGGTGAGGCAAAGAAAACATAAAAAATATGAAAACAATTTTTAAAACCTTGGTCATTCAATATCGATGAACATAACCATTATCTAGACATAAATACTCTTGTGTAAGGAAATTATATTAAAGGTTACCATAATTTATAGGTGAATATATATAATTTCTAATTTTGTGCATACATTGCAAGAAAAATCTGACTATTAGGATACCAAATGAATAGTGTTGAGTGAATCCTTATGATAGATTAGTATATTAAGTTAATTTATCAACTAAATGGGATATATATTTGATATGTTTGATATGTTTTTCTACCAGATAGAGTAATAATTTATTTACATGATTATTTATTGTAATTCAACATGATTTATAGTTCTTATGTCATAAAATGGGCATAAGGTATGGGGTCATCACTTTTAGTGGGCAATAATGTCATTAAATTATTTGATGAAAAGATATAAAACATGATACTCACCCATATATATGTTTCCTTTGTAGATTATGGAATCCTTAATGAACATCATTTTGAGGTTTTTTATAGGTTTGAACTATAATATAATGGCATACTAGTATTTAATTTTGACAAGTGTTCTCTAAGAGAATCATTTTGATTATATGGATTTTAATGTCAAAGAAATAAACTGATCCAATTATAAATCTAGAGTGTTGGATACTTAGTTTTCATCCAAATATTTTGTTGATAAACAATGAAATAAAAATACCATGGACTAAAAAATGTTAATTAGATATATTTATTGGAAATAGTTAATTATTTGTTTAATTATATGTAAAAACTTATGGTATATTCCAATATAGTTGATAAGTCTAGGAATTAAATAATTGTTACTATTTTCCTATGATAAAAAAATTATTTATTTATCCTATTTGGAAATGAATATCTTCCTTTCTTGTTATTAAGAACAATAGTTATTCTACATACATGAATAAGATGTTTCATTGAAAACGAATATTTTGAATGGTTTATATATTCTAGACATGGATAATCCAATCTATAACATACTAAATATTATGGTTGATATTCATTCTAATAACACATATATTTGGGATTATCACCTTGGATATATAAATGATAAATATATTCAAATAATATTTAGAAATGTATTTTTAGAATCATTCTATTATATCTTTTTTGATAATTATGAATATTTTTTATTAAAAAATATACCCAGTAAAACCATTGAAAGGGATAATTTAATTCTATCTCTTATAAATATTCATGTATGTAAACTAATAATTACATAAGTGAATGATTGATTTAGGTACCTCAAAAACATTACTAAAAAATTCAGTTGGTATGGTTATGGGTTTCTATTGAGAAAAAATAGAAATATTTTGATATTTAAAAGCATTTCAAAATGAATTATAGAATAAAATGTTCAAAAGAAATAAGATTCTATGATCAGATCCTGATAGATGATACATGATCTAGGAATTTATTGATCAGTATAAAGATTATTCAATTCATTCAAAAATTTACTCATCTTGGTACACAATTTTTTAATGGTGTGTCTAAGAGGATGAATCATAAAATGTTTGACATGGTTTTGTTTTTTATGAGTTAGTGTGATATTTTTGTTTAAATCTGAGGATATTTTTTGAAAATTGTAATATTTTTACATAACCACATTGCATATGAAGCATTCATAATCACCAAATATTATTTAAATACTATGAAATGTCCAAATATGTATTTTATGAAAACTTTTGGCCATAAAAATATATATGAAATTTCTATTCTAACAAACATGACTATAAATTGGATAATTTTTTATTTATTAGTTATCACAATGAAACAGGAGGAAATTATTTTTATATTCCAACTAATTTCAATGTATTTATGGTTTCACTTTAAAAATTCATTTATATGTAATATATGAATATAGTAATCAATAATAAGAAATTTTATCTGGATAAGTAAAAGACCAACAAATATAAAATGTTTTTGAGATGGTTACTAAATCAATACAACAAAGAGTTTTAGAGGATAAATTTTCTTGAGTAACATAAGAACCTCATAGGAATAATTTGATTCCTTAAGATCATGCGAGATATATATTTGCAGTGGTAAATGATGATAAATTAATATTCCATAATGATTATCTTGTAACCTAACAATAGTGCATTGAGTGTTATTATTCCAAGAAATGGTTAAACGCCAAGAAATATGAGTTGAGATGGATGTTCACTAGTTTGTCTTATAACATTTTAAATTAACCTAATGTGGTGATAACAATAGGGTTAATGTGGTATTTCCATAATGAAACTAATATGGATGGTATATTGTTTACCTACAGTTCACACTGGGTAGAACAATGTTCTATAAAAATTTATTGTGTTGATTATGGAGAGATCTTTTCAGTAGTTGTTCTCATAATTTCCATTCATATATGTCTTACAATAATTTTTCGATATGATTATTAGATATATTAAATGGATAAAAAACTAATTTTCATTGTGGGTATTTCATCCAATATATTTTTACGATACGAACTAATGGTTTTGATGTTTAAAATCAGTTTGAATGGTATTGAAATCTCGATAATAAACTTATTATTGAAGTAATATTCTTATAGTAGTAACATTTGGTTTACTATGGAAAAAAATTGTTTGGTTTCCTCATTATATATTATGATTCATCTGTATACAAATGATTTTTTTGGATTGTTTGCATATTTTTGATATTTTCGAAGGATGAAATACTACTTATCATAAATGAATCCTGATATTACATTCAATAATGGAATTTTTTAGAAAATTATTCTTGAATTAATACATGGGGGAGGGATCCTATATATTGGGTAACAATATCTATAGAGATAGGTTGGAGAGGTTATTTTTATTTATTCAAAACACATACTACGGTAAAGTTACAAAGAGGTTTATAATGGTAAAATTAAAAAATGGCACTTTATTGGTGTTGCATGGTCCCAATATTTGGATTATTTATGATCCTTATAATGAGTTAAAATGGATGTATAGGACTCTATATATATTAACCATAGGATATATCATGAATATCATATTATGTACTCAGTCAGATGTCACTTATAGTTAGAATAATACAATGGGATAATAATCCAATGTTTGTGAAGGCTACCCAATTATTGTCAATAATATACTTAACTACATAATATTATGTAAGGATATATTACAAGATTTTCTAGGAGATTATGATATCATTGTAATGGGTTACATTAAAGTAGATTAAAATGTAATAAATATCATATAAGATATTAGTATATTTTCCTTAGTTTCAAAATAGTGGAGATATTATTTTTAAGAGTTCCAAACAACCCATAATAGAATAATATAAAACTGAGGAATATTACGTCACGACATCATATACTACAAAGAATGTTTCCAGGTTCAATAATATCATGACTAAACTTGTGGGTTTTCGTAGAATCGAGGGGGAAACAAATATTTACTATAGCAGCAATGAGGCTATTTCACAATCAAAGAAACCATAGTCTCACCAAATTAATAATAACATATTTCACAATACCATTGTATTCGATCGATCATTGAGAGTGGTAATGTAAATAGTTTGTGTGTGGATATTATTTATAACGTAGAAAATCTTTTGTAAAAACAATTATCATAGAAATGGGATTAGGGACGTGTTGTATTTATTTGTATTGGATGCACTATATAGTGAATGTAATTATTATATAGGGTATCACAGTTCAATAATAATGAAAAACTCCACTTATCATTCATTCATGTTTGATGAGCTTATATTACATGAATGGTGAAATTATAATATACCCTCAAAGTATAATTTCATGTTTTCCAAAATCAATAAAAACCATAAACTATTATGTTTTGTGATAATTTTTAAATGTTAACATTATTTTAATCATGTCTATGAAACTCATATTTATATTCAGTATGAAGAATAGGATATTGAGATATAATGTTAGGACATATAAAAAATATTAATTAAAAAAGTATATAACATGGAATTTCATATATTTATTGATATGGTAAGAGGTGTATTCTTAGTATGAATCCACATTATCTAATGTTGTTCTGATACCTAGCAAGATAACATTCAAACATTTATATCATTCATATATAAGAAATTAGATGTAGCTAATATTGGTTTTTTTGGGTAGTTTGTTGATCATGTCATCGATTAGAGCTTAAATATGATTGTATTATTTCACTTTTTTGATAAGAAAATACATCAATTAATTTAGTTTAATTATACTATGTAAATCCATTTTCAATCATAGTTGAGTGACATTTGAGTCTCCCATCCACTTTGATGAATGTGATGTGATACTCTCATTCAAATTGTTCAGTCAATTTTAGTGAATAATAAAGAAATTTGATGGCCTATACATTATTTGAATGTTACATGTCTACTTCTCACTTAATTTCATATAGTAATGGATTACATATTTCTCAATAAATTTTTTATGATTCATCATTTAGTGTATATTTTCATAATGGGATATGATTATACACGATAAAAATCATGATTGTATAAATTATAACTTGAGTAGTAGTGATATTTTTCTAGATTTATCTCTTTACCTACATTTATAATTAGGGAATTAATAATTATATCAATTCTAAAAAGTATTATAGGGTCAAACTATTAGGCCATAGAATAAGGATTGATGTTTTTGAAAATGTTTTCCATTTTAAAATAAATACATTTTGGTAAACCATATTCAAATGAGTTTGGATGGATTCATAATATCTTAAGAAATTTGGCAAAAAACTTATTATGGTGTTTTAGAGTAAGTGGAATATTTATGGATATACACAAAAAGTGTGAATCATTCTATATAATAATTGTATATTGTAATGCACAATATGAGAATGTTTCCTATGATATGATATGATACCATGATAGTTTCAATGGTTTATATAGGCATGAGATACCAATATCATTTTAATAGATATGTATTATGGTATATGATATCAGATGAATGAAATCTTATAATAATTACAAAAAATATTTTATATGGTTTTAGTCATAAATATCATTCATTTTATTTCATGAAAATTTTTATTGTAATCATTTCAAATGTTCGAATGATTATATACCCCAAAGAAATGTAATATGGGTAATTCATGTCACTCACCAAGCATTTTCATTTGATGCTAGACCTTTACCAAAGTTTGAGGTAGGACTTTAAATATATAGGATCCTCATATTGGGTTTTTGGGAAAAAATATCTTGAAAATAATAGTCTCTCTTCTTTCATAAATATTCATATATATTTGAGTAGAAGATGGAATAAAACCGATAATTTTCAGGGGGTCTTTTATTTGAGAATGAAGATTCTACTAGATAGGCTAATACCTATAGCGGTGAGATCCCTTAGGCTATTTCTTAGTGATCTTGGTCAAACATACTCCATTGATATCATTTTAAATGTTGTACTATTGAATAAAAGTATGGGTTTTTTATATTTATATTATTCCTAGATAGATGACATGATGATGATAGATTATGAATTCTAATGTGATTTTCCAATGTGTTAGATATGAGATGAACCTAAATACCCCATTAAATAGATACACTGATGATTGTGGATGGAAGTGACGCATTGGATAATATTAATTGTCCATTATTTAAGGTAGAATATCAACTAAAAATTAACTAATAAATATTCCTCACGATTCAAGATAAGAGGGAAAATTGTGTCTCATGTCACATATTCAAAGGAATGAATAGGATGGGAAAACACCACCATTTAAAAATATTTTCATTTAAAAAAGAAACAAAAATTAAATATTGATGAATTATATACTTCCTTGAGCACCCATTCACACCAAAATTTGGGCTAATAACCCATTTATGCATCAATAAAATCATAATATAATACCAAAAATGTGAAAAACAATAATCCTCATGATTTATTATCATAAAAAATATGAAAATATAAAATCCTATCTAATTTCATTTTATCAAAAGATATGAAATATTACAACATTGCATCACATCACACATAATGGAATCATATAGAATATATGATCAAAAACCATGTAAATACAATCACATTATATTTCTATGAACTGTTTTTGTTATCTGACAGTAACTCCCATAACCTTTATGTTATAAACAAAATATAGATAACTTCCCACTACCAATTGATTATCTCTTATCATGGTAATATTATTTTATCTATATTATTTAATCCCTCATTAATCTTACTATATATATTAAACATTTCCTATTTATAAATTTACTACCAATATAAATCCTAATTACAAATTTATTTTTATTTTTATTTTTATCTTGAACTTTTTAAATATTTCATAGAGAGATATGTAGGGATTATAATACTTAAAATAAAAAACTAAGAGTCAAAAAAGAAAATATAAACTATTACATACACCCTTTATAATTTTATATCATTATTTATATTTTTTTAGTATACATATCTGGGAGAGAAATTAATTTCATAAGAATACCAATAATTTAGCATCTATGAATAGAATACCAAGTCTGTACCAAGATCACCTCATTCACAATCAAAATAACTCTATAATATCTAGTATCTGGATACTACTCTAGAAGGACTTTATATATAATTAGGGATTGATTTACAAACTATTGTATATAATATTTCATGGCCAGTCACTACTAGAAATTTATCCTGACTTTTCCGTATGTCGGACATCTAAAAAATAAAACCCGTACTAAATAGATCATAAAAAATACTATATATAATAATGTCATTGGAACTATAAATGAATAAATAAAATACCAAAAACTAACAGTCTATCTCAGACCATCTATCCCCAATAAATGTCAAATCCAAATGCACAACAAAAATGGTGACACCAAATGAAGAATATGTGATGTGATGAACAATATCATTGACCACCTCCAATAGCTATGACATAAAAATGTAATATAATCCTGCATATATGAAAATTTTGAGTGATAACACATGAATATCTAATATCATATAATTTTCTGATAATAATTTGAATTTTAGAATAATATAGGTTTTACGTACATCGTGGTTTCCATGATTGGTATATAAATAAATACTCTATATAGAACCATTAAATAGAGTATAAACCCTATTGTGATATAATGGGTGTATACATAAACATCCTCACAAATTTATATAAATATATATATTAAAAAAGTTTTAGTATTAAACAAAAAATAGAGCATCATATCATCAGTTAATTTGTTATTTATCATATATCAACTACAACTGATAACTCCTTATTCCATGAGGGTTACCTATTTTATTCTATAATCCAAGCATCAAATTATAATCTGAGATAAAAATCAATGTTATTCCAAATGAGCAGTGGATTTAGTGCTTAAAAATAACTCACACACATAAATATATGTACCCACACATATGATTATATGTGTGTAAAAGTGTTTAGGCTCATAGTGAGAAATAATAAATAATAAATATATTCTACCATGTATAGGAACTCTTGTATCCCGCCAAAGGTAATTGAGAAATGAGAATAACTATTCAAGGTCATATTGTACACCATCCAAAAAAATACAGAACTGGGCCTCTAAAATAAATGAATTTTAGCCTTTATAAGGCTTCCATCAATTCTCTGATATATATTAGCAGTTAAAAAATACATAAAAACTATAAAAAAAAATATGATAAATACACATTCTCATAATCAAATCTAAAACCGTGCAATAGAAGTATTAATAGGCATTATTAATGAAATGTTAATAACTATATAGACCAACATGATTATAAAACCAAAAAAATAACATGCTCAATGAAATAATGAAACATCATTCATAAAATAACATAAATCTCAATACACCAAACCATCATATCATAAAATTTTGAAATTAACTAACATGAATTACAATTATAGAAAGGTTGGTAATTTATTCTAATGATATAAGGAAAATAATAATTATACTTTATGTGTAAGTATAATCTAATAAATTGGTACAATGTTTCAATGGTTTACTTGATATAGTTAACCATATAAAACTACATTGGTGTAACATTATTGGAAACCATGAAATACTCGGTCAAATCCAATTAATTTGGTAGAAAATAGATCTTAATAACTCTTATAAGGGGTGAACAACCAAAATTGTGGCACTAGAATAGGGAATACTATAGTCAGAGCTGAAAATTACATTGGCAAGGTATATCCTATAAAAATTGAATGAGTTATTATGAGATCATTTATTACAATGTTTTAGGTTATAGTATACAAAATAAAAGATTACAAAGTAATAATTGATTAAACCAATTTTTCCTTTAAGTGGGAATGCCTATAAAAGAGTAAATATGATAATATTTGAAAATAAATTTTAGGAAAATATGATTAATAAGAGGCAAAATGAATAGGGAATTATAACTATGAAATTGATTTCACGAAACCATATTGGGAAGGAATTTTTTCAATATAACTTCCCATATTTTTATACATTTTTAAATCCATGAAAATCATTAATTTTTTAATTAGGTAAATTTTAAACCATTAAGTTTTTCATGTTAAAACATATCTTATCTCCTAATAAACCCAACCTCTACATCACCACATAAGTTTTGTCTTAAGAATTGGTTAATTGTAGTTCTTTTATTTTATATCTTGTCCAATTTAAGGTGGAAATTTTTTATTCCAATTATATAATATAGTTAGTAATAAAATTATTACATCTTATAAAATTATTTTCCAAACTATAATATTTATTAAAAAGTTATAGTTTATACATAGAAGTTTTCTTTAATAGTTTTTTTAATTGTAACACAATTAGGATGTCTATTTATACATATGTGAAGTAATAATGTAAGTGATCACACTAGATCTAGACTAGTATTGAGTTATAAAATTAAATCCCAATTTCTTTATGTTTACAACATAATAATTATAGATTTAATTTCAATTCCATTTTGGAATAATAATAATTTTTTCTAAAAAAAATTATACAAAAAAAATTGGTAAACCATCTATTTATAATTTAAAAATAACAATGATATTATAAAATAATTTAGAAAAAATGATGTTGGACATGTTTTATGAATATCTCGTTAATCACTCGGTGAGTCGAGACCTCCAAAAAAATCAATGGATCTATTTACCAATTTCTATAACCCATAAGGATAATCCAAAAAAAATCATTAACTAACAAAACCTAATACATAATAAAAAAAATCAAGAACAACTAAATGTAAATGAAAAATCATTCATTTATCCTCATAAATTATACCAAAAATATAGAAGCCTTATTATGTAAAATATATCCAATGAATAATCATTAAATTTCATCCTACAAACTAATGAAACATAGGTTAGGACATATTTTTATTTTCTTTTATCCCAATAATGATATATCTGGACAAAAAACCAACATGATCATCACTAAAAAAAGGGAGGCCAAATCCCCATGGATATAAATGAATTCCACAATGCTCATATCAAATTAATTTAAATATCCATTGGAAAGGGAGACGAGATAATTATAGGAATAAGGAATATTAAATAGATGATCATATGATGAATACAATGTTATGTGATGAATAAAGATTCTATTTGAATAAAAGTTTTTTTAGATATAATAGGGGTGTGTGAGGAGGTAAAAAGGTGTAATATACATGATCTACTGGTTGATGGAAAAAAATAATTTCAAAGTAATGAAATATAAGATTTAATGGGAGTGAAAATTATAAATGGCCTATTTTTCAATATATAATTTTATCCTTTGACTATTGGGACCTCAGTGGCACACTCAAATTCCCCCACTTCTATTAGAATCACCATGTAACTATATAGCTTCAACTAAGTACTATGTTCCATATATAGAATAATGATATAGGTGACGCATCCTAGAAGCCTTCTAAATGCTCCAAATTTACTATGTAACCTAAATTCATAAATCAAAATACCAATTATTGCATCCTCAAACTCCCATGATCAATATTGAATCCGAAAAATACCAAAAGATACCTCAAGTAATACCAAAAAATTATAATTCTCCTATAACATAATTCTCATAAATTCTTACTTCTAGATTAAATAATTAAACAAAATTTGTAATTAAAACATGTAACATTAAAAAATGTTCTCAAAAATTTTAAATTTTACATATATTTAATCAAATAAAATTTTTAAGTAAAATGTTCTATTTAAAAAAATTGAGTCACACAAATGTTTCTTACAATATAATTTATCTTAGATATATAATGAAATACATAATTAAATATTTATAATTTTTAAATTAATATTTTTATCTATTGATTGACTAGTGTTTGAATTTAATTTATGATGATATTAACTTAATTTATAATATAACTTGCTTACTCAAAATTAAAACATAGGTGATTTGTGATACCACTATACTTTATTCACTTTAGTAATTAAATATTTTAAAACTCATATAAAAAATCATTTATTTTTTTCCATGGGTATTAAATCTAACCTAAAATCCCATAATTTATATTATATACATCATTTAATATTTCTACATATTACATTACAAAAATTAACTCAAAACAATAGATATTTTCCCCAATGTTTTCCTTTAAAAGTGTATGTTTTCCTAGTATATTCCTTCCTGGGAAACTATATGTGGAATAATCAACATTTAGTGAAATTTTGATACACCTCGTGATTTTAAAAGGAAAAAATTTTATTCGATTGCATATACGACATCTAAGACCGATCCTGAAAGACCCACGAAATATATTATTTTAATATAACCACTATAACCTAACCACTAAATTTGAAGGTATGAATTTGATTAATTTAATTAGAAAATATATATTCAATTCGTAATCAATGTAAATTTATTGATAAATTATTTGTCGATAATCACACATTTTTCAGCAAATTCAATTTATTCTTCAGAAATAAGTTTTCATCAAAAATAATTTTTACAAATTTTTGTGAGAAAATAATTTAATTAATTTTTAAAACATTTAGGTAAATTTATTTTATAAAATGAACATATGTTTTGAGTTATTTATTTGAAAATTATTTTCGGTTAAAAAATTAATTTTTTTCAAAAAAAATTATTTTTCAATGAGTATTGAAAAATAGTTCATTTTAAAAAAAACCTTTTAAATGCATAATGTCACTAAATTTTAATTATATAAATTAATATTAAATAATAAATATTTGAAATTGAATTTATATATTAAAAATCAAAAAATATTAATTAAAATAAATATAATGATGATCACTAGTAATATGATCATCTATTTCTTGAAAATTGAATTTTTCTAAAAAATATTTTTTCATCGCATTTTTCGAGTAAAATATTAAATTTGAAATTTAAAATTATATGAATTTAAATTGAGAAAATGGATCTCATAATTAGAATCCTCTTAATTACTATTAGGTAATATGTACAACTAAATGTTTTTGACATAATGAATTATAGAAACTGTAAAAAAGCAATTATCACCTAGGCTAAGTGTGAAATAGGTTTTATGGGAGTTAAGATAAATATATAAGGGCTATAATTTCTTATAAAATTATATAATATCTATTATCTAGTTATATTTCAATCTTATTTCATTTATATTACATGATTTACCACTCTAGAGCCATAAGTCCATGATTACGACCATTAAAATAATTTATGTAAAAAAAGGAAAATTGCCACTATCTTAATTTTAAAAATATACTATGTGTTTACATAGATATAAATTTTTTAGTTTTATTTATAAATATTCAATTTTATTGGAAGTTAATTTTTATTTAACTTGGTAATTTATTTATTTATTTTTTGTGATGAAATAATTAACTCAAATTTTTACGCAACGCTGACGTAGTAATTGTTTAATTAAACAGAAAAAATAAATGAATTTAAATATTTTATATTAATATAATTTGAATAAATTTACATGTTCCAACTATTTTTTAGATAATTATAACATTTTTTGGATGTGTGAAAGTTATAAATTTTATTTCCTTGTTTTTAATGATATTTTAATCAAAAATATGTTTTATTAAATGATCTAAAACTCCTAAAAATATTATCCTCATCCAAGAAAATTGGGTATGGTTTATAATATCAACCATAGTAAAAATATTTATGTTTTTTATTTTATAATAACATTCTTGACACCAAATATTAAAAAAATTATTATCACAGTAATTGTGAAAAAGATATATGGTGATTTAAAATAAAAAGATAAAGTTAAAACCCAATATAAACCTGTGAAAAACTAATTATAGGATATTATTTTGACCCATCCTTATCCAATCAATGTAATATAACATTTCATGAAATTTTTCAAGATAAATTATTTATATTAATTTAATACTCTCAAGAATTAAAAAATTACCCCTCCCTCACTTTTAAAAAGTCACATCCTCTCCACTTTTATTTATACATAAAGATAGTTTTGGTTCATAAATATATCCATAAAATATTTTCCTTACCTTCCCATGTCTTATAGTACATGTTTTATCAGAAAACGAACTTGTGGATTCTTTTTTTGGTAAACATTAAGAGTTTTCCCAAAGAATTGGTATAGATCTGATTCATGTTTTATTATTTTCCTTCTTCTTTCACCTCCTTAAAATTTTATTAAACTAATATTATATAATAAAATTATTATATCACATTTAGTTATATTGTTTTATGTTAATTTTTTTCCCTATATCTACATTCTAACCCGTAAAATGGGAAACAAAATAGTCGTTCGTGTGTATGGAGGACTACTGCCTAACTAGCCGATATAATTTGTTCCCCACCACCACTACTCATGGATGGTTTAGATTATAGATTTACAATATTTATTATATTAATGAAATATTTATCATTTATAAAAATAATATTTCATTTACTTTTTTATCATTCCTTTCACTGAAAAATGATAATGTTGTTCATGTGTATGTGTGGAATACCACCTCTAGTAAGATAAGTTATTAATTATTCATAACTACATAACAAATATGATATTTATATATATATATATATAATTAAATTAAAATAAATAATATGGTACTCATTATATAATTATAATTATTTAAATACAAAAGAATACTTTCCTTCTTTCTATGATGATCATTGAAAAATGGAAATGTTACTCATGTGTATATATGGCATACCATATCCATGATTATATCATAGTTAATTTTCATAACCATATTTCATTGTTGGATTAACTGGTATAATAGATATATAAATTGATAACTATTTTAGGATTATTGTTTATAATATGATGACATAACGTCCTCTTTAGACATAGTCAACCTACCGAGGTCATTTTGGACATTTGAACTAAATATTATTGAAGTGTCTGATGAAAACATAATTGATTAATTAATTAAATATAAATGGTACAAAATAAATCAAATGGAATAATTAAAATTTCAATTTTTATAGATCAAGTAAACATTTAAAATAATTTTATTATTGAAGAAGATAAATAATGTATGTGATGATTCGGGCCTTAGGTAAGAGATTTCATCTCAATTTTCTTTCATTGAAGCATATTTTAATATTATGAAAATAATATCTTTTATATGTTGTATATGTTTCCCCATTTATATATTATATCATAAATCCTTCATACTTCATGTTATTTTAGGTTAAAATTCATTTTACTTCATCCAATAGAATTTTATTTGATGTTACCAAGTAATAATGAGTTTCATAACTCAATTTCATTTCATATAGTTGTATAGATTATTAATTGTCTTTGATTTTAAAAGATTATGTGTTTAATTAATATTGATTATGATATATTTGATTTCCAAATTTTATGTAGATTTAATTTTATTGACATAATTAATTCATGTATTACTTCTCACCTAAACTCAATGATATTTGTAAGAGATTTCATCCTAATTTCAACTCCATTATGATATAATAGGTATTATTCACCTATATATGTTTATATGTTATATATATTGCCAATTTGATAGGTTATATCATGAATCTATTTATCTTCATGGTATTTATTTTTTCATTCCATGTTAATTATTTTATTGGGGTTATAATTCAAATGTTACTAAATAAGTTAGGTTTTATGATTTCATTTCATTTATTCAAGAATGTTTATGCTTGGATTTCTATTAAATAAAATTATTTGATAATTCAATTGTAAAATAATTTCATTTTATTCTCCACTACTTATTCATGTAATTTTTATGTAAAATGTACATTTTCATCTCTTTGGTATATAAAATTATTTAAAAATGTTTACAGAAAAATATGACATTATTTGTTCGAAAATGATTTTTCTTCCATAACCATATTTTCCTTAAAATATTTATTATTATTTTATTAATATTCAATGATTTGGTAGAATTTTATTTACCCATGTTTTCCTTTTTAAAAAATGTTTAACATGACTCTTCTTTTCATTTACCAGATTATGTATTTTAGAATTTTTACCAAAAATTTGAAATGAATATTTTTTTTAAAGTACTCATGATAAATTGAATTTTCCAACCCTCATATGAAATCTATGATTTGAATATTTATTTAACAAGTTACCAGGTTTTTACTAAGAAAATATGGTTCTTAATATTCAATAAAAATGTTTAGATTTTTTTCTAAAAAAAAGTATTTTTCTCATGAAATTTTTTAATGAAATTTTTATGGTATAACAATTCATCATTGAAATCCCATTATATTTTATATAATCCACTAAGGATATATTGAAATTATTCCATATGTATTATTTCATTAGATGGTTTATAATTATTTTTATTTTGGTAAATATAAACATTTCACATGATATTTTTTCAATAAATTTTTTTATGTATATTATGCATAGAATTGTTATTCACTCCTTATATATTATGAATGCATTAAACATAGTAAGTGATGGGAGGGTCCCATTATAGCGCATTGATGAATCCGTAGGTCTCCTAAGACAAACTAGTTTGGGGATTTGGCTGCCTCCTAACTTATTTATTTAATTTTTCTTGGAATGAATCCTAGAAATTATATTTATGATGTTCATAATTATGAATTCCATAATTATGAGATTAGTTATTGATGATTGTGTGATTATTTGAATAGTTATAATATTCATGGATATGTTTCAATATAATGTGATTAGTTATATGGTATTATTTGATCATAATTTATTTCTTCTATATTATTCGTCATGTTCATGTAACTGATTATATGGAATTTTTTTCAATTATTTACCTTTCCATATTTATTTTGTCTTATTTATTCATGATATATCAGGTTCTATTGAAAGTCTTAATAAGTATTTGATCTCACATATTTCTAATATTTCCATTTCTATGGATGTTAGGAAGTGTATTGTTATTGATTCATAGGGATTTGATAAAGGTAATAGTGGTGTTATTGATTAAAATACTATGTTACATTTTATGTTTTTAAATGTAATTTGAAATTATTGTATGAATATTTTTTTCAAATAAAACTAAAATATTCCATGCATTAGGATATTATCACCTATATCTCGTATAAATTTAATAAATTAACCACATACTCAAGGATACTAAGGTTCAGGTATTCATATATTTGATTATGATACAATGAAAACCCCAACTAAAATCTTTTTGAAGTTAAAATGCTATAAACAATAATTATGTGAATAAAAAAGATACAATTTAAAATAGAAAAGGGTATAATATATTTAATATGAAAGGAATAAAACCATCAATAACCCCCTTGATTTTATTATAGGATATAATAATAAATATGGATGTTTCGAGGAAGGATTTCCAATTAAATTAAGGTCTTAGGTGATTCCTATGAATTTTAAAGAGGAACCAATGGTAAATATTAAATGAAATTCATGTTATTCGTTTCAGAAAAAAACATACTATAACTTATTCTGGGATCAGTCTTTATCACCACCAAAAAACTAGTGGTTTGCAAAAAATTATTTGGTAATTTTTACGATTCATTTTCATACTCTAACTATTTTCACATTTTTTCATATTTTTTTTCGAAAAAAACATTTTGACTACTACTACTATTATTTTAAAGTACATTTATTTATAAAAATAAAAATACAATACTTATAAAACTCAATTTTTATGTGTAAAAAATTTTATTTCCTTTATTCACCATGAAAATTAAAAAAACATTATATAACATTTTCGATAATTCATTTTTTAACAAAAATTAATAATTTAAACTATTCAACAAAACAAATACATTTAAATAACCTTATAAGAAAAAAAATTCTTCCCTATAATGTTTTTTTAATAATATGTTTAAAAAAACTGATATGTTAAATATTCCATATATATCCATTCATTTGTTTACTATATATTTGAATAAAAAAATATTCAAATTTATTATTTGATATATTCATTGAAAAATTTCTTTGATGTTTATAGATTATAGAGTTTCCAAATTTAAACATCTATTGTTAAATTTGAAAACTAAAAAAGGATTCAATTGAATATCATTTACCAAAATGGTAATCAATTTTGTGAATTGAAATAATGTTTCCAAAAAAATTAGCCTATATTATTTTTCATAATTTATTATATATCCATTTAATCTTTGTTTTAATTTTTTTGAAACAAATAACATAATTTATGGTTATAATACAATACAAATTCATGGTTTTTAATAAATCAAGGACAGTATTTTACGTCATATTTTGTTCTTCTAAATGGATTATTTTGAATTTATTCTTCCAAGAATGAATGTGTTACAATGATTTACTATATAGATAAATATTAATAATTCAATATTAAATCACCAATATCATTTAAGAATAAGAATATTAATTGATGGATTTAATTTCACGGTACATTTGTTGATGTCCTGGAATCTTATCCCCATATTCTGTTATGGAAACATAAAATGTAGCAAAATAATTCCTTTAAACTCATTTATAAATTAATAATATATGATAAGGGAGATAAATAAACACTTAAATTATTATATATAACTCGTAATTTGATAGTAATTATTTCTTTCTAGTAAAATGTTATGGTAAATTTCTTTTTAATTACAATTCCACACAAAAATTTATAGTATTATAATTAATGAAAACTTCAATTTGGATTCAAGTTGAAATTATATAAAACATTTAAAGTCCATTATTACTGAAATATTGTTTAAAAATTTAGTTAGAAATTTCTATACTATAGACTGGGGTATATTAAATTTATTTAGGCATATTGATTTAATAGAGTATGATATAAATGATTCAAAAGATACTTCAATACAAAAAATATCCATTGTGAATTTTTTTATTAATTATAGTAAATAAATTAATGTATCCTCATTTAATTTAATATTAATAACTATGTTTGTGACATTCTATTATCAATCATTTATCCATGTCATATTAATATATTCAAATACCCATTTGAAATCATATTATACTAGTTTTTAACCATTTTATTTAAAAATTAGTGATCCATTAATTTAGAAGATAAATTCTCCCTAAAATTAATTTCATGATCTTGATAAATTAATATCCCTACATCCTAAACACTAATCATTTTATTAAAAACAACTATGAAATAATTGAATCTTGAAATTAATAATTCCCTAGCTCAAAAACTAATATTCAAATGTATTCTATGTTGATAGTTTTTTTATTCCCTAAGAATTTCTTGTAATCACATCAATACATAAACAAAAAATATATATATATTCTATTAATTACTAATATATTTATTTTTGAATCCAATACAAAACATAAAATATTGTTTAACATAAGATTAATTATATCCAATAATGATCTTGTAAGAAATTATAAAATCAATTTATGTATGTGGAGATTATCATTCCTCTACTAATTATCCATGAGTATATAGTTATGTCCACTAACTTCATCACCCACCCCCCCCCCCACCAAAGGGGGTGGATGCATCGTTTTTAATTTTTTAGATCTCCCTCGGGAATGTATCCCTTTTTCTCATACAACATCCCTTCCAGAATTTACAAGTATGTATCTTTTCATTATTTTCCCCTCAATTGAAAATTGAATCTCTATTTTTTCTATCTATATACATTGGATATCATATTAGCTCAGTCTATTATTATTCACTTTATAGTGGCTCAATTTGGATTATATGGACCCCTAATTGATGCTTTTGAAAAATTTGTTGTAAAATATTTAGGATTATTAAAGTGTAGTCATTGGTCTAAATGACATTTGAGACATCATAGTTTGATTCTAAATAGAAGATAAACATATTAAAATGACTTATATAAACCCCTGTTTCATCAATATATGTTTCATATCCATCTGATAGAGATCATATTAAATTCATATGAGGCATGATCTCCCAACTATAGCAATGTGTGTATATTCCCCTATATTAACTTTTCCTTTTCATAATACATTGATTCTTAAAATGATTTGGATCTTGATGGGGATTAATGTGTATAAATAATATGACCAAATAAAAATATCAAACCATTTTCCTTAAATTTGTGCCAAATATAATGTCTCAAAACTCTCAGTGGAGTCTACCTATATTGAGGATGAAGGCAAATAAAAATTTATGATTAATATTTATTTCATGTCTTCTGATGATTTATTCATCTTGTAATATTATTATCTAACACCAACAAGTATTTTAGTGTAGATATATTTAATAAATAGGGTGTTCTCTTGTTTTTAAGTTCTAGTATACAGAATCAATCTAATAAATTTTGGATACATTTTTCTTTTATCCACCTCTATAAGTAATCTGGACATGGTTAATTGTTTTGGTATGGCAAACTCTTTCCATGTGGGAGGCATTGAAAAATGTATAATGCAAAGGATTATGGTCAATAAATGAGGTTTATTTTAGTTTGATGTGTGTACATTCTCTATTAATGGTTTCTCAAGTATTGATAACTAGAAATATGATTCTAATGTTGTATGATCATATGATATAGGGACGTTTGTGAATGATAAATACGGTTTTGTAGGATGTATCTTCGTGAGGGACTAGAAAAATTTGATCATGGGGTAGGGTGGATAGATCATTTGTGCCACGATTAACCAAAATATTGACACCTTTAAGCTATTAAAGGAAGAAAAATATTTTGTAGTTGAACTAGATCCAAATTTAGAATACTTTTCTTCTCCCAAAACATATTTTAAGACTTTGATTGGAAGTGATCATGGATCATGGAATGTTTATTTCATAATCCCTAAAGAAAAATATTTATGGGAATGTTGGTTGGGAATTTTATTCCATGGTTAATGGTATTCAAAATATTTTTTATATTTTTATGGTTAGTTCTAATTGTAGTACAAGATTCATATTCCATGAAAGTACTCCTCACAGCCTATAATAGAGCATATGGACAAAATTTATACATTAGGGGATAACCTTCAAGGAAAAGAAAAAATACAGTGGAAACTATTGGATTATTGGTAAATGAAACCCACCATAGTTACAAGACTTGACACAACTTAGGAACATAATCAAGCATCCATTGGGGATAGATCTGGTGTTTTCAATGCCTCTCAAAATTTATTCAAATATTATGAGTAATTTCAGGTTTAAAGGTTGTTCTTATTAGTATGCGTGTAAAGGGAAAGAGGAGAAGTTTTTGTTTAAAATTTTTCAAAGAATACATGGTGGAATCCCATCTGAAAAAATCATTATTCATGCCTATAAAAACATATTATGAAAATATTAATGGGGAAACTAACCATCTCCATGGATCATGTTAAAAAATTTATAGTATCTCAAAAGGGAATAAACCCTTAAATGAGCCCATGGATGACTATAAGATCTTCTCATTTACCCCCTAATTCATTGATTAGATGGAAAAAATATATGATAAATTTTGTATTGAAACTATTTAATATTGATCTAGGAATAATGCATTGATATATATGTGAAATCATAAGAACATGAAAAACAAAATAATGATATAGATCTCCAAGTACTAAAAAAAATTTAAAAATGGTATCCCCCAGAGATTGATGTTATCTTTGAATATTTTGGCATGTGAATTTCTCCACTGAAGACTTCAATGGAATATTTGTTAATGCAATATCTTATTGATGAAAAATGGTGGCATCAACCTAACTATGACATCATTAACCTATCTTGATAATACAAAAAATTCTTCTATAGGATTGATCATTTTATAAATCCCTTTCTATTATCATTACTCTATCATTTTCTTTTTTTTAGATATAATTCTGTAATGTGAATCACATCTAGTGTGGATTTATTTTCATAATATATATTTTGGTGATCCGGATAGATTTGTTCAGTGGATATATGGGTTCTACCGAACCTTGGTTTATTTTTAAGAAGACAACAGTGTATTTGCAGGATATAAATAAGAAAATAATATTAAATATTTATGTAATTCAATTTAAAATTTACATAACATTAATATAATATAAGATTACAAAAAAATATTCCATAATCATTATTGTGATTGAAAATATAAAATTCAACAAGGAAAATTTTCCAAAAAGAAAATTTTTAATATCATAGACAATATCAACATATATTAGTTTTTTTAATACCAATTGAAAAATATAATATAAAATGATTCCACAAATAATAATCCATCAATAAATTAAAAAAAATTACTCAAATTCCATAAAAATCCTTATATTTGATTAAAATAATCCAAATAATTTATACATAGAGAATATTTTAAAGAACGCCTAAAATATAATGGTCAAACATGCAATTTTTTCTCAGGTTTATCTATGAAATACTCAAACTAAAATGATAAAGTAGAAATATATACAACATTTTATTAAACAATGAGATCTAAACTAATAGTAAAATATTTAAGATATATTTACTCAAACACAAATAGAATATAAATTTTCATAAATGTAAAAAACATATGGTACGTGTAATTAAAAAGTGATGGTGAATGAAATGGCATGAACATTAGTAAGTCACAATAATATTGTTGATGTCGATTAGTTTTTAAATTCAGATATATTAATTGTTATATCATCACATGGTGATGAATGGATAAAATATATTGATGGATTATAGTGTAGGTGAAATTTAAATAAATATCCTGGTTATAGAAATGTCAAAATGATTAATGTGTTAAGTCTTAACAATCTCAATTTTTCTCTTATATCCATTAGAGTCAAGAAAACATGATAAAAATATGGGATGAAGTGTATCTTTTTGACTCCAAATTGATTAATTTTTTTATGTTTTGTGTAATTTGAATTTATATCATAAAATATTGAAAATGATTATGAGTAATTAAAAATAATTGATGAATCTATGGTCCCATATAAAAAATACCTACTTCATTCTAATTAATAATTAGTATAAAAAATAATTGTTGATTTTTTTAAAATATATAGGAGCTTGGTCAATGGGTATTTACAAAATGAGGTGGAGTGTAAAAGTGTCATTGAACAATAATATACATTCTTATACTATTTAAAAAATAATGGGGAATGATTGGGATACCATAGTTATCTAACTCACCTAATTGATGATGCCCATTGGTGAAATGTATTTGACATTAATAAACATATTACTCAGACCAAGATGTTTCCGTACACTATAGAACTACAGATTGTGGAGGTGTCTAGAAATTTGGTTAACCTCATTGTTAAACATCTCAATTTAGGAATGAGTGTTTAATTCTAATTATAGTATCTTATTATTTATATTTATAAAAAAACAACTAAAATGAATTAGTGGCTCTATAATGTGGGGAGACGTGTAGTAGTGTATTTGGATCAATAAAACCCTTTAAATATAAATTTATTTCCAATTTAAATCATATTCACACATACAGTAATCTAGATTCCAATATTATTTATGGTAGTAGTCTCATTTAGGATTTAATGTTGGGGCATTATAACAATTTTCCACACTATGTTGATTACCTTGTGGGGGTGAATAAAGATATGATTGATTAAAAAACTCCCTTTTTTGGATCATATTTCATCATTAAAGAACACTCTTAAAAATATCTCATTTCCATAGTAATATATGAGTAGAAATTAAATCCTACAAGAGAAAAAAAAAATTTACTTGGTTCACCATTAACTTAGCTAGTCTATGGAGCATACAAAGGAATCCTAACATTGTACCAAATCCTATATAGCATACTATTTTTATAATATTATGAAGAGATGTATTGTACGTCCTTTTCCTACAACAAATCAGGATTTTGTAGCTAAGGACTCTCTCAATTACAGTGTACTCATTCTTAATTTTTTAAATATCCTTATACTTTTAGAAATAATGTTTTTTACACCACAATAGGTGTGTCATGGAGTTTTTATTTCATACAATTGGTGAATTCCAATTTATCAATGTGTTTCATTACAATAATTAACTATTTCACCCAACTTATACTTTCTCATAAACTTTTTACATCTTTTACATATCTTACCAATATTACATGGATGTTTTAAATTTCTTGTGGAGCTCCCATCTCTTGGAAAATTTTTCTATTTATAGAGGAAATCATTTTCTATATCTTCAGGAATTCACATTATTTAATATTTCATACATACATGACCCTATTTTCTATAAATGGCTAATTTTCACATAACTATATCACAAAATTATTATATTTTTGTATCATTTACATGAATTATAAGCACTAATTTTTTATAAGGTTATTAATCATTATATGAGGGATATAAATGACTATTTATAATTTTTCCATCCCTTTAGGCATCCTCCTTATTATCAATCATGTTTACATGAGACTTTCCTAGTTTTTTAACCATAAATTATTTTATATAATCTTTGGCATACAACTCTCAACCATCGCAAAACCCCTATTTGTATTTATTGGGTTTGGGAAACTATTTCTACTTCACACAACACTAAAATTCATGAAACCAAAAATGTCTCCTGGAATATATTCCTTTTAAATAATTTAATGGTTTCTAATAATATAAACACTTTCACACATTTTTTTGAAACTCTTACACCTATTTGGGCAATTTTTCTCTTATAATTAAACCATTCCATTTATTCAAAAACAACATTCCTCTTCCTCTAAATTTTGGGACCAAATTTTTGGAAAAACACTAAGAAACCTCATTACCATATCTACATAAGTTTATAAACACCATACATATCTTCGACACCTAAATTAATATATATTTTTAAAAGAGACAACATATATCTAAGTATAGATGCATCATACTCTTATAGGTCTCGATAATCCTTGAAATTTGTCATCATTCTCCGTCAAGAACTACATTGGGACTTTATGACTGACATTTTTTATTTAATTTTTTCATCAAACACAACCAACCCAAAACATTAAAAAGTCACATTGAGGGATATTATCCCAAAACACTCTCTTTTGTGGTTTCGGAAAACTCTTTATCCTTTGATACAATAATAAAACTTTTTCCATCATATTGATTGAATATTGTACACTCTATTCATTATCCACAATTCAACCCATGTGTCTCTGAATTTAGATTAGAGATTTACTCAACACATAATCTAAGCCCATATAATGTATTATTAGTATGATAAAAAATATAATCATGTGATATTTCTTAAATAAACACAAAGTTAACAACAATAATGTTTTTTGGAATCAATAACTTTTAAAAATATCAATATATTCAAAAAGTTCAATTATCCATAAATAATTATTGTTGTATAAATGTTTGGATCATTTTCATGAGCAATGAATCTCTTTATAAGACCGCATCATCATCAACACCATGTAATTTCATCAAAATCCTAGAGTTCAGCGATCTATGATATATTTTTACCAAACACACAATTTTAGCATCATTAGATTTAAAACTCCACTTATTAATTTTCTCTACCTTAATAATCATGAAACAACTATCCACCTATCAATAAAAATTTCCATTTCTTCAAAATAATCTCTCCTCCTTTGTCATTAACACCATAGGTTTCTCCATTGTGGTCAATAATAGAGTGAAGATAATAGATTAACTCATTAGAAAAAACACATCATACACCAGGGAGTAGGGGTTCCATTTCTACATTTTTCATGTTTGTGCATTAGACTAGAATCGAAGAGATAGTATATTCCTATCAAATGGTTCCCTGGGTGTGGCCATCTCATAATTTCCATTAACTTATGTTATGTAAGCACATAATTCTATATTACAGGCCAATGTTCTACTTTCTATTTTATAAATAGATATTTTATTTCAATATTATATGTCCTAGATTGATAAAATGAATTTTTACAAAAACAATTAGAACAAGAATTATACCAATAGATTCTTATAAAAGTCATCACTTCAACTATAATATATTTAAGTTAATGTTTCATACATAGTAGCCTCTTGAAATATTGAGTTGTTGCAATGTATTCATCGTTTTCCGTTCTCAAATATATGTGATCTTTTTACATTCGTATCCATTAAATACATATATTTATGAGATATAATTCACCACCTAATATTATCATTATATCATTCATTAAAATATCCAATTATACATATATATAAAAAACTCACTCTTGATGGTATTTTTCATTTTACAGTAACCAAAAATCCACCACCTTTGATATTCATAAGTATTGTTTTCATCATATGTAAGAACATCTCCTTGGGACTGAATAGATACTATTCCACCTTGAATATCTGAAACATGTTGATATTTCTTGTCATAATTATGCAAAATAATCTTCAAATTATCTTTTATATTCTATGGAATTCACCGAATTTCCTTTATAATCCCATAAAAATTTCCACTAGGTAGAAACTCTGTTTTTCATATCTTTGTAATTATCCATCCCAAATAATCTATTAAAATCCTTAATATTTTTATAAAGTGAAATTAATGTCTCATTCCATTATTGTAAAATACTAAATCTATAGAATTATTTCATTTTGGGAGTCATCATCATTTTTAACTCACACTTCATAAATTAAGAACAAAATATCATTTTGTCTCATTCATTCCACCAAATATTATTTAATCCACATACACTAGCACCATCATCATATGACTACTATCAATATTTATATAAATATTATAGTTAAATCTACCATACTAGAAACCACGATTCTTCTTGTATTGATCATGTTTTTTTATGCCATGATATTTGTCCCTGATTTATCCCATAAACAGAGTTATTATTTAGGGAAAACATTTCTCATATTATTGAACAAAAAACCATATGGTTGTTTAATGTACAACTGTTCTTCTAGAACATCATTTATAAATGATAACACGATATCTATCTACAATACCATAGACATTCTTTTCACTACAGTGGATAAAAGGGAATAAAATTTTTAAATATTTTCATGCTTGTAAATGTGTCATAAAATTAATTTTATTATCTATGTGTACCAATTTCATTCCAATAATATTTTTTTTGGAATTAGCATGACATATTCATTTGGTTTCTCATGGAAACCTCATTTTTTCCCAAGGGTGTTTTTTTCTATTGGACTTGATATGATATCATATATCTACTTTATCTTAATTTGATCAATCACTTAATTGATTACCTAATATCCATTCTCATATTTTGTATCTTCTTAAAAAAATTATCTATACCTATGATAAGATGGTTGCCTTTTAGAGAATTCATTCTCATCATCTTTAGATGTGTTTTTTGATCACTAATGATGTAATACCTATAAATTTCAACTTGAATCATTGACTTATAGACATATATAGTTATAAATTTAATATACTCATCATCTACTACAAATTATATTTCTTCCTTAAGACCATGAACTCGCTCTGATCACATCATCTCTTCAACAACATCCTCCTAATATCTTTCCCCAATTTTCTGTGGATTCTAGTCATTCTCTACAAAAGCAACATCATTTCTCTCAGCATCCTTTCCACATTAAATATTTAACCATTTATATGATTTTAATTTTTACGAAAATCCAAAGAAAATTCCATAAATCTCCATGATAATCAATAATCATGTGTTTATCGTTATTGAGAGTGAATAAAATTCTTTTGGATACACAATATTAATTTAATGTAAACTTATTTCTGTTTTTCAGATCGTATGTTGTTTTTTAATTCCATTATACATAAAAAATAACTATTAATTATATTGAATAATGTTAATAATTAATATTATCAAAACATATTTTCTAGTACTTTCTTAATAATCACCATTCTAGACATGTTTTTTAGGATTTAATTTCTTCTCTCAACCACCCCATTTTACTATGGAGTTCTCACTAGTGATATTGTATACCTAATCCCATACCTCTCATGATAATTATCTAAATTGTTTTGTGAAGTATATACCTATTTTTTGGATCATTTGAATTTTTTATTTGAGAATCATTTCAGCCTCCCATATATATATATATATATTATGTAAATTATCACTCAGGATTAGGGTGTAATGATGAATATCTAGTCCGTTTTATCATATTCAAGAAAGAACAAAACAAAGTTTCTCTTCCCACAAATGGTCGTTAACGATCCATTTTTGCAAATTCCAACATTCTTGTAGAATTTCATTCATTTAGATTCAATTTATATTGAGTAATATTCCCATTCTTTCAAGCATCACATATGTGTGTTTATCTAGGAATAACATATGGAAATCTCGAGCTCCATCCTATATTAGTAGATCTTCCCTGGATGTATAACTTAGATATATAAGAAATTAATGTCACCAATATTTTCTCTTATTCCTTGTATATAAATCACATAACATTTTATCCACTCTTATGATATATATTATCTTTCATTCACACAAATTAAATAAATACTGCACTATTTTTTCCTTGATGATACAACTTTTATGGAAAATTATTATTTCATTCCATAAGGAACATAGTGGACTGACAGTAAGTATGTTGTGACTGAGGCCTTCAACAACCATAAATTTTTTTCTTCTCATATATTTCCCCCATAAATTTTCATCCTTAGAGACAATAATCTTTTTGCCTTCATCATTACTATATTCATTTAACCCCTACATTTCATTATTTATACCAATGATGAGATCCTTATTTCTAATAATATGTGAGTCAGATCCAAAATTAGTGATCCATGAACTAATAACATCTAATACTTTTAAAGATTTCTTTAAAACCACTAACTACACATCTCTTCCCTTCTTCACCCATGTCTCTAGTTTCAAACCAAATGTTTATAGACATGCTAGATCATTTTCAAAGAAATAGTTATTAACTTCATCCCCAAAAGCCTCAAATAAATTTTACATTTTCATCTCATTTGATTATTGCTTGAGCTTTTATGTATGACCACTTTAGGTTTTCCTGGGAACATTACTCTACATTGTTAGTAAAAAAAACCTTGTCTTATGTCTGAATTTTCCACTCTAGAAATAGTGACCATCAAAATCAACCCTATAATATTGAACTAGTTTTAGATGCATTTGTTTCTCTTATTCCCTTTAATACCACATCAGTAAAAAAATTATTTTGTGAAAAACTATCTATTCTATAGTAATAACACAAGATATAAGGTTTAATTAAGAGTGTCATTAAATTAGGACTGATTATACCTTGTGTTATTTTGTTTTGATTTATAACCAAATCAACCTTAAATATTGGATTCGGTGTTTATGGTCTATAATAAACCACAATAAATATTATTTACAATATGGACCCAACCCAATAATTTCATTTAGATATGAATCTTCATTCTAAATTACTAGTCCTACATGCTTCATTTTGAACGTTTCTTCAACCTATGATATCTACATTATTGATTTCATATAGAGATTCAAATATTTGTCTCTATTATAAAATTTTAATAATAGGAAGAAAACCACCACCTCAACCCCTTTGATATATTTTACCAGATCTTTCACTTTCTTATTAAAACCATCAATAATCATGGTTGTTTTATTAAAAAAATTGTACTAAATATTAATCATTGATTTATATATCTTTCCATCTTTGATCATTCAATTTCATCATTTAGAAAAAACTTCTATTATTCCTATAGTTGTGTATGGGTATTAAAATCATCGACCACTCTATTGGTTTTCATCATGTTCTGTCATAAAAAATAAATCTCTCCAAGAGTAGCCTTATGCTCAATATAGAGATCATTGATTCCATTTTATTCCCTTTTATTAGCAGCACTCTCTTCCCTTATTTTGGAATTTAAAAAATATACCACAATAACATTTTCTTGGTAGTATTTAGAGTCTTTAATTTTTTCTAAATCAATCGCTTCTGAAGAATAATTTTTGTTAAGGTGTATTTTTATTTATTAAGTAATTAAGTGTGGTGACTTTTCTACCATTCACATAGGTAAATTATTTCTTTCATTGTATTTAATCATCCTCACCATCTTCTTGAAACATATTTTCAAACATTGATGCTTGGTTCCCAACCTTTCCAAATTCAATAAATTCATATGGAAGTTTCACTTCAAACATACCTTTTCCCAATTTTAATATTGGAGGTATTAATTAAATAAATTGATATAATTCATTTTATTTTTAACCATCCTCTATTGTGAGCTTCATAATGGGCTTAAATTCCACCTCTATAACCATACCCTTTTATATACAATCATTATCATCATTTCACATATAATATGTGACATTAGTACTATGAAAAAATTCCTATGATATCTCATTTTGATATTAAACCTAAATAATAGAAACATTACAATTGAACGAATGTGACAATCATCTCTATATTCATTTCATGATCTTTACATCACTCTGGATTTATCTATGACCATTCAGGACATCTGTATTAATTTTTACCCAATCAAATAATCTATTAATATATTCATTAGGGTGAATCATAATATCTTTATATTTTTTTCATATAAATTTAATCTTATATTCTATAAATTTTCAATTTCATTTTATGGTTTTTAATATATTTTCCCATGTAAGATGTAATAATTTATATTAAATGACTTTTTTAAAATTTTGTAGGATATAGCTCCCACTAAAAAATTTATTCAACTAGAATATGTATCAATTTCTCTTCATTCAGTATCAGATAAGGCCTCAATATAAATAATAACCAAGATACTATGAATAAAAGTTATATTCAAATCCATACGTAAATATTAGAAGTAGTGTTTCTTATGATTCTTCTATATTTGAAATTTCTTTATATCAATGATCAAATTAAATTTATGATTGACCGTTGACATGGCTATAACTTAAATAGAATCAGTCACATTAACCATTCACACTGATTCCATTTATTTTCCACATAAGGTTAAATCTAATGAGAATGAGAGGTGGATAATCACGGTATAATAGAATACAACACTCAAATGTTTGGATCTTGTTTCATTATTAAACAAAACTCTCTTATCTATATTCATCTCATAATAATGTATAAGGAAAAATGAATATGTGGAAGGGAAACAAAAAATTTACTAGATTTTCCCTTAACCAATAATGTCTAAGGAGAATAAAAAATTAATTTTTCCAGTGCACTAAATAGACTAAGTAACACATCAATTAATGATTTGTATGTAGGCTCAAAGTCCCTCTTAGTTCACTACTAGTCATGAGTTAAGAGCACACTATTATCTCTATATAATTGTACTCATAGTTCTTTTAGTAGATACTATATAATTTTATGAATCAATATTATCACACCAAAATAGGTTTTTTAAGAAGTTATTGATTTATAAAGCCTAAAAAATCCATCATAGCACATAGTTTCTAGGAAAAACATTTTTGGATCAACCAATTTATAATTTGATGCCTCATTTTCACATGATTAGGACAAATTCCACAAATTTTGTCTAACATTTAATTTTTTCATGCACCTCACAATATTTATGTGAATTCTCAATATTTCATGGAACGAATTTCACACAACTTTATAATTTTGTCAAATTTATTTTATCATAAATAAAAAATTCCCTTTTCTCTAGAGAATTGATTTTTTCATATTTGCTTCACCTTAGAAGAAGTTTTTTCACAAATATTATGTGATATAAAGTACTGATATTTTAAAATATTTATAATCCTCGAATGAGGTGGGATATTTTTCTATTTAGATGCATTCTTAAACACCCCATAAACCCACCTTGTTCATAGAAAACCTTGCATGCAACTTTCCTCGTTTGCAGGACTTCAAGGATTTGACACCACCTTTAGTATAAAACTACTTGCAATCATGAAAATTCCATCTCTATTTATCTGGTAATACATATCCATATTCTTCATGAAAATATTGAATTCATGAAATGACATAACATTCATTAAATACTTTTATTTTCCTTATTTACATTATGCAACCACATATCATAACATTAATAAAAATTTACACAACTCTAAAACATATTCATGAAAAATTATTACTTTAGAGGAAAATATTCCCCTAATTAAAAAATAAATATCCACATTTATATAAATATTGATCATTTAAATTTCTGGAAAATCATAAAATATTCCACCCCCATATACAAGAAACCTCCTAAAAAGCTTAAAAATATTCCACACCATGAAACATATCATTCTTAGATAGATTAAACATATATCATAGTATAGATGATTCAAGCTCATATATGTATCCACCATGCTATACAACTATCAACTTCTTTTGTCAATAACTATTCGTGAACTTCATGACTGAATTTTTGAACCATATTTTTTAAACAATCTCAGTAAACCCAAAAACACTAAACATTTCCCTTGAGGGTTTTCTTGCAACAAGAAACATAAGAATAAATTTCATTAAAATCATATAAACTTAAATTTTGATATAATTTGTATAATTGGGATTAATAAAACATTCCAAAATAATATGATATCCCCATGATTCCTTCCATAATTAAGTTATTAATTTATGTTTACACATTAAATCTCAAAGGATAGTTATGTTAATGTGTTACAAAATAGAAACAAATAAAATATATAAGGAAGAAAAAAAATAAAAAAAATATTGAAAATGAAAAAATGATAAAACCTGATATGCATGATAAAATATATGAATATATAATTTTTTTCATAAAAAAACGTTCGTTTCATCAACATCAGGTCGTAAAAATAATTAATTTATTGCATAATAATATAGTAATGCAATATTCCTTGGTCAATATTGTAAGAGTTAGTATCTCCGTCCATGATAAATTCTGATGGGATGGATCTATAGGTAACTTTATTCAAATATTAAATATAAATATATGTTTTGATAATTATAAAAAACATATTTTTTAAAAATAAAATTAATTTTTATTAATGATTATATAGGGTTGTTTCTTCTAGTCACTCCAATAATTAGTAGGATAATCATTCTCTAAAAGAATTAGCTTGGTTTTTCATCTTGGGATTAATATTATTCAAGAAGATTGAATTAATCCTATATATTTCACACATTACATATGATAGTAATTGAAGTTTAGAAACCTGATGAGAATATCAAAAAAATTAATAATAACACCCATTGTAATTATAAATCTAGTAATATAAATAAAATTTTGATCAATATGAATTATACACTAGAAAAATTATGAAATTATGAATACCCCAGAAAAAAATAATCAACTGATATAAATAAGGAAACATATTCCCCCATTTAAATCAAAAAAAATTAAAGTAAATAAAATAACATAAAGTGATAAATCTCAATTTTCTAAAGATGTGAATTTTTTAAAAACATTATAAAAAACTAAATCAGTGAATGTGGTGGAAAAATAAATTCATTGACTTAGAATTATTTTTCATAACAATACACCCCCTCAGATAGCTATGAGAATGGTGTTTATATCAACAATTTCCCCCAATAACATATGTTACATTGATATTCTAAAAAAATCATATCATATTTCATGATATGATGGATTTCATATTATGTGAATCTTGTGTGAAATATCTTATTTTATGATATTGGTTTGTGATTTATTATATACAATTTATTTTACTACTTCGACTCACCTCAATTACCGAATCATTTATATAATTAATGTTTCTTATATAATATAATATAATTAGGAAAGTAGATAAATAATGATATATTAATCATTAAAGATTTAATTTATTGAAAATAATTGATATTATTAAAATATTATGTTATATATGTTATATTATTAAAAAAACAATGATCAGTGTCTTTAAATTATCATTCCAAATAAATACTACAATATTTATATTTTATGTTCTATAAAAGGAAACATAATACACAATTATAATTCTAATATGAGAAAATTCCCATGATAATGTTCCATGAATTTCCTTTTCCACTTTTCCAATATTGGTTCTTAAAATCCTTCAGAAGAAGGAGTCCCCAGAATATTTTATTGATGACTTAATTATTTGGTGGATCACCTAATGTGGAAAGAATACAATGGTTCCATGTAAGGGTTTTTATCATCTAAACTATCAAAAAGATAAATTTAAAGACAATGTTATGTGTTCTTAAATTTTTTATTTTATCTGATTTTCATTAGATATTTTATTTTATTTTCTTAGATAGTGTTTTATTTTTTTTATTTCATTTTTGAAATATTGAAATTATAAAAAAACGTTCTTTTTTGTAAGAGAAAATGTACTAAATTATTTGTTGAATTTCTAATTTTTCAACAAAAATTAAAAATGTAAAAAAATATTAAATTCATATTATATGGTATGGGGAAATTTATTATATGACCAGATTTACTATACATTCACATAAGGAGTCACATGTATATATTTTTCATTATGCAGACATAATTTTTATATCAATATACTATATGGTGGTATATAGTATATCCATGGTTCAGATATAAGAAAATCCAAATCACATAATACAAATCATTGTACTACTGTAGTGGAAAAATGATTTTGTTGGATATGATATTGTGGTATTTATTTATTATAATAAAATAATCAAGTTTAATACAACAATACCATAGTATTCAGTTTTGAGTTATAGGTTTCAATATGTGTGTTTTGTGGCCCAATGAAAATAATTTTCCTCTTTATCATAGAGTATGATATAAATTCTTGAAACATATAATATCAACTAATCATATATAATATCACAAAACTAAAGGTTATAAGACATATATTATTTAAAGGGTGACCATATTTCATGATTTAATATATAATCATATCATATAACATAATACGGATGGAAGTTTTCTCATATATGAAATTCATTAAAATTTAAAAACTATTTATAAAATTATTAAAACATAAATATAAAATGTTTATATTTACGTTATGAAATATATTCAAAATAACCTTTTCGTATAATTTTTATAATTTCATTTATTTATTTATTTTAATAAATAAATATTATTTATTATAATTTATGATATATCATAATATTTTTTGACTAAAATAAAATCCTTATGAAATTACACTGTACCAAAAAAAATTCAACAGACAGAATTTTTCTTTAAAGTTCTTATATTACAATAAATTGGATAAAAATATATAATATTTAAGTAATGTGAACTGTTTTGAATGTGAAAAATGAAGTTTTCAGGTGATTTAAGTGATATAATATGAAGGATTCATATTTCAAATGAATTATATTTTATTAATAAATATAAATGGTTTTTATTAATAATGTAATTAATAATTATGAGTTTTAATTTAAAAATTGAGTGTTCAATTTTTTAAAATACCCAGTAATTGATGTTCAAATTTATTAGTTGTTCAAATAAATGAATATAGGTAATGTTCCTATATTATTTTATTATTTCCTAATAATTTCATAAAAAACACTATAAATTTTTGAAATGTTCATTTATATAACTCAATAGTTTACATAATCATATATAAAAATGAATAAATTTTTGAATTTTTTTTGGATGATTACAATTTTGATATTTTTTTAAATTACATACCACGAAAAAATGTGTTTCATGTTTGATAAGATTTATTATAATTTATTCAATCTCAATAATTGGTTATTTTTAACTCAAAATTAAATATTTATTATAAAATAATACATATTTAACGTTATATTAATTTTATATAAATTAAATAAATATTTTGTATTGATATTTGGAAAATGGATTTGCATCATATTATTTATATTCCTAGAAGCATAGGTACTATATAGAAAAGTGGGGTAGGTAATCTGCCTCATTCTAGATGATCTTTAAGAGGCTTTTAGTTTTATAATATTTTAATACATTTTATGAAATTGATTTTTTGTATCTTATTTATTTGATGTGTATGGTTATGTTGTTATATATTACAATATAAATATTTCTATTTATATAAATCATCAAAATCAAAAATGGTGTAGATTTTATAATCAGTCTTGTAAAGTGAGCACATGACTCCAAAATTAAATCATTAGAATCATTAAAAAACTTCAAAATACATGAGGTAAAATATGTATCAGATTCATATAGATAGTGACTAGTGGGTTTTTAAACATTCTTTCTAATATAAAATTTTTTAGATTTCATTTAAACTAAACTCCCATCAGACCCTGAATCATCTAAATATGTAGTCTTTTTAATGTTTTTTTCTACTGATTATCTTATGTAAGGCATGTAGTGTATATGTTACCACTATAGGACCATTTATCTATATTTGACTATGATATATTAACTACACTAGGATGGGTGACACAAATAGGATTGAAATATTTAAGAGTGAAAGTTATGATAATTCATCAGATAAATTTTGTTGAATTATTATCCACTCAACTATCAAAGAGTTTTATATTATGTAATTAACATGATCTTCTTCGTAAATAAATAAACGATAAGTGGAGCACAAAAGTGGACTCAAATATTAAAAAAATATGAATCATAGATCATTAAGATATATGGTTTGAAGGGTCATCATTTTAATGGTATCGTATTGAATAAATCTGCATAATGAATATATATATAATGAATTATATTAAGTAAAAATATATTTCTATTGTTTACTATAGTGATATTAAGAAATATATCAAACTTATCCTTGATATTATTTTTTTAATGAGAAAAAATAAGTGATATTAAATTTTTTGATTAGTATAGAAACTTGAAAATAGTTCTAAAACATTAGAATACATGTTCCATACTATAGAAACCACTTTTATAAAACCCATGTGCTAATGGTGCTCAAAAAATGGAAAAATATTCTTATTTAAATAATAAAGAGGATTAAATTTATATCTAAATGATCATGATTATTAACATGGATCTGTTAATACAAAAGCAACATCATAACATATATTCTTTCAAGAAAATATATAAAATAAATGTATCTATCAAGAAAAAAGTTATTCGTGAGTGATATGGAAAATCCAAAACATTTTTTCAGTGTATTTTTTTTAGGGAAGTTTAATTTATATTATTATAAAAAAACTTATTTACTATGAAAATGGTTTTAAAATTTTGAGTTCTACCTTGGGTTGTAATCTTCCATGGACATAATTCTATAATTATTTTTAATGCTATTATATCAATACATCATTATTTATAACATGAATTTGTTTGATAATCCTTTATACAGTCTATATAATTTGTTACGGGTAGTTGATTAGTACATGGGAGGATATAGAAAAAATTCCACAATGATGGTGTAAAATAATGAGAGTAATGGATTGATCTAAAAATATAGTATAAGGCTAATAAATAAAATTATATTTACAAGGGGAAAACATTGTCTAAAAATGGTAGAGATAAGCTATAAAAAATAATTTCTCACAAGATCCTACTATTCAATTGAATTATATCAAACTTAAATGAAACATATTAAAATTTACTTGAAAATTAAATATGTCCCACCTCTTTTTCATGAGATTGATGTAGATCCATAAAATGAAAAAGTATCCATTTACATTTTAAACATATTTTATGTCATCTCATAGTCATAACCTTTTTCTATATGCTTTAAGGATATTAATTTAAAATATAAATAAAGTCATATTTTTTTAAATGTTAAATATTTTATCATTCCAAATGTAAAAAAATTTTAACTATGAAACTTATATTATAAATGTTTATGATGTTTAGATAAATATATAATGAAACATTTCACATATTAATATTATTTTAAATTCTTTTAAACATAAAATAATGATATTTTTAACAGACCTTGATAAAATACAGTTGGTAGAAAATATATTTATTATAAATTATCAAATAAATCATGTATATCAATTCTTAGAATCATTATAAAGTGTAAATTCATTAAAGTTTTAGGATATGTCTTGAGATATTGGGTAGGTACTATTTTGACTTTTTTAGAGTATATGTTTTTTTTGGTTTGGTGAGTTTGGATCACATTTTCACATTTTTGGAAGGATGTGGGGTAGTGAACGGTTGGTAAATAGTTTTCTCAAACTAGGCACCAAGTCCAGAAAACCATTAGAAACCAAACATATTGGAATTACCAGGTCGATGCCGTATTTTTAAAACCAGGTGACCTTCTCATTGTAACTGTGTGACTCACTGGGAGGAGGTTCACGGTTAAGCTCATAGTTAGTGGAAACTGTGTGCCTTTAGTAAGAAACTATTTATATGGGAATTTAATCCACCAAGATTAGATTAAAAATTCCCAAATCTGATATAAATCATGCTAAATCGATCCAATTCAACCCTAAATGACTTCACTCAGTTATCCAGGCTCCCGAATGGATTCCAAAGCCTTCTGACCACCGTTCTTGATGATCGGAAGCTTGGATTGATGATCTTCACCCCACCCGGTAAGTGATTCTAATCCTGATTAGTTTTCAATATCCCTATCCCCGCCTATTATCTTTTTAATATATGTTTTCCTCTCTTGATGATGGATCCATATCTTGATTTGGGTAGATCTAATCTAATTGAACCTAGTTATAGGTTTTGGATCTAGATCATATTCTACATTGTGCAACTAAACATTCCACATCAAGTGAGAATTTCCATTATTGAGCGTTCATCGCCAATTTTGATGTAGGTGGTATAAATTAAATTCATGTATTCTTGATTCAAATTTCATGTATGCATTTTTATCTTTCCAATGGAAGATTTGGAAATTTAATCAAGAAATAAATAAATTAGATGATTAATTTATTTATAAAATCATGGAGTTAAATTAATAAATTGGTTGATTAATTAATGGAATATCATGATTATGAAATTGGGGGAATTACATTAATTAAATGGTGAATTAATTAAATGATATTAATTAATATGAAATTGGTGGAATTTGATAAATTATTTGTTGAATTAATTAATGGAATGTGTCATTATAGAATTAATGACCTATTTGGGTTGTGTGATTAGTCAATTAATGCGATTATGAATTAATTTATAATGGGGATTAAGGGATCTTTTCATTAACCTTAATGGGTTAATCATTGAAATTACTAATGGTTGATTAATGTTTTAATTGTGAATTGTTTATAATATTCCATGTTGATAAATTGAAGAACCTTGTTTTTTATGTTATCTTTTAATGGAATACCATGATGTGGAATGTTGATAAACATGGTTATTGTTACTAAAACATTATTATTTAGATATGTATGATTTATGTGTGTTTTATTGATATATTATTGTGTTACATTGAATGATGCCCTGAATATCCATTCGTGTTAAACTAGGTGTGGGACAGGGAATGATGCCCTAAATACCTATATGTGATAAACGTAGTGATGAATAGAGAATGATGCTCCAAATACGCATTGGTGAAAAATAATATGTGGTAGAAGGAATTATTCTATAAATTCCCATATCAAATAGTGATTATAGGATATGGACTAAGGCTCCAAACACACACATGGTGTTAGAAATGTCATTCCATAAGAATGATTTTTTTGTTAGAATATAGCTCTAATTGGATTTTATGTGAATTAAATTGGAATTATAATTGATATTTTTTTATGATATGGTTCAGACTTCAGAATGGTCTAGAGCATGTATTGAGGGTTTTAGATTCCTAGAGAACCTAGGTGTTTATCTAGTTGATTAATGAATGATGAAATGTGATAACTGTTTACTTATGCATTGCACAATATTCATTATAAAACCACTGACAATGTGATTGAATATATTTTGTTTCAGATTCTATTGGTGGGTTCCTATAGAAGTATACTCACATCCAACTTGGGATTCCTGATTGGTACCTGAATAGACTTCATGTTAGCTAGACCTGATATGGGAACGAGTATTATTTCATTAGATGGAGAAGGGATGGAGGGTGGTTGAGGGAAAAAAAGTGATTCAGGACTGTCTTGGGTGTTTTTAGTGTCTTTAATTAGTTTTTGTTCTTCCATATTTTATCAAAACGTGTTTTCTTCATTATGTATCTACGGTTTTGTCTAGAATTTTTTATTTCCTTTTTTATAATGTGATAATAGTTTGGTTTTGTTATTAGTAATATCATTTGGTTTTTCTTATTTATTTACGATAGTTTTCTACATTAATTAAGAGGGTATTGTATCCCCATGATCGATATTAAACCCTAGCTTCTAGTTTTTAGCCTCGGTAATATGGGTAGGAATGCCTATGGTAGTGGACTAACCAGCTCGGCGCATCAGTGTGTGGAAGTCGGGTCAAGATAATAAAAAGTATTATCATAGGGGGTCTTATTTTCTTCTTTTATGTATCACAATTTTAGAAAGGTATACTAGATAATATGATGAGTTTGTTCTTGGTTAAGATCTTATTCATGGGAGTATCTAACCAATGTATGAGGTTAAAATCAATGTACTCTTGGTGGGATTTCTGTTATTTATTTCTGTTATTGGAGTTCATATTATTTCATCTCGAGTGATTCACTTGTTGTATGATGTGATTATTATTTTATAGATTTTTTTATATTTGAATCATTAACCCGAATGAAATGGTAGTTGAGTATGAATTAATCATTCTAGGAACCTTGAAACTATTGTGACATGCATCACATTAGGTATGCATGAAATATCTGGTTTTTGGTATGTTATTTGAAATTTGCATATCTTTCCTTGATTGTATAATTGAACTAAAAATTGTTCTTAATATAGATTTGAAAAGTTATAAAAGTATGAAATATGTGAATAAATGTGTGTATAAATAGATTTTAATAATGATAATGAGTTCACCCTTATTAATCATGACCTAGATATAGGATGGTTATTGGTATAGATTGTGCCTCAGTTCTGACCCTGTGTCAATGTTTGGGGGAAAGTATTTCAATGTATTAAGTGAATCCCTCATGTTAAATGTGTTAATATTTTTTTATGTTTCCAAAGATTTGTGTTTGGTATTATAGAGAAATTCTATGATGATGACATTTACTTGTAGGATAATAGGAGGACATTGCTAGAAATTATCCTCCGGTAGTGGAACTTACAACACCAATAGTGTCGGGTGAAGGGGTCAGAGATAATTTCCAAGAGAACATTTCTCAACTCATATAGATTATGGAGAGGGTCCTAAAGTGGGTATTGAAGAGTATGTCTGACCTGATGCTGTAATTTAAATAACAACACCCTAAAATAGTCATTGTATAAGGTGGACTTAAGGCAACAGATTTTTAGATTGATTTCTTCCCTAATGTGCTTGACCATTTGGGGAATCTTGGTGATAAGAGGATCATGATGGATACATACATGTTACAATGATCAGCGAAGCACTGGTTGGATGTTTATTCATGGACCAATCATACGTATATTATTGTATGGAAGGATTGTTGAAGCATTGTTGGGATATTCGTGGATTAATTTTATGCAAATACACAGAGATTATAGTTTTCAGCTACATTCGATTGACTATGGGGAGTATGTCTGTGATGGAATATGTTTCTCACATTACTATATTGTAGGGATTTTCATTAGCACTGGATTGGGGTGATACTACTATGGATATGTTTTTTTAGGATGGACTTAAATGTGATATTAAGTTATAGGTATACATCATTATGTTAATTATGTTTTCTGAGGTGGTGGATCAGGCTCTAATATCTTAAGGGAATATAAAGAAGGATTCTATGGGAGGACAAGTTGCTTCTGATAGATGTTCTGGAGGTACTCCTTCCAAGGGTATGAAGAGTTATTATGATAATGTTGACCAGATAATTGTAAAGAAGAGTGGCTAGGATAAAGGATCAATTACTCTAGATCTTACCCATGTTTTTCCCACCAATGTGGTATAACGGTCCACTTAGGTAGTCATTGTCCACATCCATTGATAGAGTGTTGATATTATGGAATTATAGGACATATAAAGTGGTTCTTTAATAAAAAACTAAAGATGGGTAATGATGGATGAGTGAGACAAAACTAGAGTGTGGGAAGGGGATATTTTATACTGCATCAGTCTAGCAGTTGTTTTTCTATTGTTCCTAATGGTATAGGTAGTGGATTTCGTGCTTATCGGAAAGATTGTCTGTATCAAAAAAGTGTTTTAGCTTAGGGGACTCAAAAAACATAATAATTAAGAGGGATATGATAGTTTCATGTAGATTAGAACTCACATTTATATTTATTTGATGGATCATCAACATATAGTGGTACTATTCTTGTAGATTATATACTATCGTGTACCTTATTTAATACTCATTCCTCTCATTCATTAATATATACGCGAATTTTGAATGGTTTGAAACAAAACGTGAAGTTTGTTAGTGGAGTTATATTGATAAATACTCCTTTTGGACTATGGTTGAATGAATTCTAGTTTAATGGGGGATTCTGTAATGTTTGGGGAGTATTACTTCATTTGGGATCTATATATCCTTAAAATTCCATGCTTCCACCTAATTATGAGTATGGAATGTTTAGTGGCATATCATGCCTGCATTTATTTCTAATAAAAGGTAGTGAATTTTATTTCTCCCATGGGTAACTATTATAATGACCATAGAGAGTGGTAAATCTTGGAAAGTCGTGTTGGGTGAGTTCATTAGTAATTGAGGGAGATCATCACCCAGGTATGTAGTAAATTTTTGAATAATGGAGGGGTAAAGAATGATGTATTTCCACCTTTAGTGAAAAATTTTAAGGATGTGTTTCTTAAGAAAATATTATGGATTCCGCATGAGAGAGATGTGATTTTATGATTGAGCTCATGCCATGGGTTGGAACCAATAGAGCTTCAATAGCTCAAGGCTAAACTAGAAGTGTTGATGAAAAAGGGGTTTATTCATCTATGTATGTCACCTTCATCATTGGTATTTTTTCATTCTAAGAAGGCTAATGTGACTCTTAGATAATGTCTTTATTATCCAAATTTGAACCTTGTGACTATGAGGTACTGGTATCCTCTTCCATGTATCGATGACCTATTTGATCAGTTTAGAGGATCTTGGGATTTCTCAATGATCAGATTGAAATTGGGGTATCATCAATGGAGATTTCAACCATCTCATACACTGAGTACTTATTTTAGAAGATGTTGTGACATATATGAGTTCATGGTTTTGTTTTTGAAGTTAATAAACACACCAATAGTGTGTATGACCTTGATGAGTATAATATTTCATCCATACCTGGATCATTTTGTGGTAGCATTTTTGAATTACGTCGTTGTGTATTCTAAAACTCATGGTGATTGTGACCAACAACTAGACATCATCATAATTATCATGAGAGATCATCGTCTATACTACAAGATATCTAAGTGTTAGTTTTTGATTGATAAGGTGAAGTTCATTGGTCACATCATCCTAGAGGAAGTTATTTTAGTGTACCCAAAGGAGGTACAAGCATTTTTTTTATTGGGAGCATCCCAACATTTTATTCAATATCCATATCATTTATGGTTAGGATGGTATTTTTAGAGGTTTATGCCCAAATTATTTTTATTGTAATCACTACTTTTAAGCTTTTCCAAGAAGGGAATAATTTTTAAATTTTCTATAGAATTTCATAATTCATTCCAGGAGTTAATGAATCTTTTGATATTAGCATTATTCTTGATTATACCGAAGACATGTTGTTATAGTACAACGATTCCTGAAAATTATTTGATCGATCTTGTAGAATCTTTGATGCCCAGAGATAAAGTTGTGTTTTATGGGTCTCGGATGTTGATTCAACAAAAATGGAATAGCCCTACACATGACATAAAGTTAAGAGTAGTGGTTTATGCTTTGATTTTCCAGTTACATTATATATTGGTAAAAAAATTTATTGTGTGTATTGTTCACAGGATCGTAAAGTAGATCTTTTCGCAATGTGATTTGAATATCCCACAGTTGAGGTGGGTTTCGTATATGCTGTAATTTTATTTTGAGCTAGAATATATTCTTATTAAGGGAAATACCATTTTTCACATTAAGATGGAAAACTCTAACCCAGTAAGTTCCAGTGTCTATTAGGGAGTTGATGATGATGAATTTACCATCTGAGATCCTATTGAGGCTTATGAGCGTTAGGATAAGGTGCCTCTCATATCAGTTTCAAAGGTGTATACACTATTTATAATCAAAGAATGATAGTATAAGGATCAAGAATGTTTCTAATTGAGTAAAATCCTAGAAGGTGGGGAGTAAACTTCAGATTGAACTATAGATGGCGATGAGATCATCTATATCAAGAATTGAGTTACTATGCCTATGACCATGTGAGGGGATATGATTCATGAATGTTATGAATCTATGTGGATAGAGTATCCATGTTTGAAAAAAAATTATGGAGACCTACATATAATTTTTTGATGGAAGGATATGAAAAATGTGATAGTCGGGTTGGTAACACATTACTATACATATCAACAAGTGAAGTTCGAGCATCAACGACATGGTAATTTACTATAGTTATTAACCATTATGGAATAGAAGGGGGATGATATTACCATGAACATTGTAGTGTGTATCCTGAGTATTCCACATAAGAATGACTCTATTTGGGAGATTATAGACCATTTCAAAAATGTAGTGAATTTCATTCCTATACAGTATACATTTTTAGTGGATCAATTGGGATAGTTGTACATTTAAGAGATAGTCCAAATGAAAGGGGTTCCATGGAGTATTGACTCAGATTATTAATCCTTCTTTACTTCGTGTTTCTGTATGGGTTTGAAAATGGTGCTTACAGCACCGGTTTAATTGAGTATGGATTTCCACCCATAGACATATGGGCAGGTGAAACATACTGTATATGTATTTTCACGAACCCAAAATCCCAGATCTAGTGCATTATATTATTACATTGGATTGATGACAAGGAATCAAATCCCAAAGACATATTAGTTTAGTAGTTTTTAAAATCCGTATTACATACATGATACCCATAATATAGTGGGAAAATAAAATAAAACAGTGAATATAATAAATTGAAATTAATATATTCCATGAATGAATATTCAAATATCTATTTTTACTAACCATGGGAAAAAATAATAATGGTGATATCAAATGTTCAATAAGGTTACATAAAACGGAATCAATAATGAATCAATAGGAATAAATTAAAATTGTATGATAAATAATTTATAACTATTTCTATTCAAATTACTAGATATGTCAATATCACTATATAAAGGTGTGAAACTGAAACTCCTGGCATAAAAATCAATAAACTAAAAATAAAAAGTATCCCTAGATATATTATTGAAAAATCTAATTGATAAATAAAAACTAAATACAAATGGTGAAAATGATTAATTTTTGGGCTCCATGTTTCCTAGGTACATGTTACCTTTTCTATTAGGATCATTTTCAAGATGGTTTACAATATATAGGGTAAAACCTCATCAGATTTTTCCAAGTGATTAGTCTAATTAGACTATTAATGTAAAAAGGGCCTATCTATAACTGTGCCCCATCAATTTTGAACGAGTCCAATGCATTCCTAATATAAAAAATAAATAAATCTCCTTAGAAAATATCCATAAATTATATGAATTTATCAATAATATCTTATAGGAGGATATGTAACAACGTGTTTTTTTACAGTTATACATTCTTGAGGAAAAATAATATTTAAACATTCCAATGTATCCCATACCACATTGATAATTTTTGAAAACAAATCATAGTGTATTAAATGAAACATAAAATATCCTGAGAATAATTAGATTCATGATATAAAATATCAATGGGTAGAATATATACCAATTAAATGTGAATTGGGGGATAAAAAAAATAAGTTTCAATGGAATGTAAATTTAGATAAAATATCTTACCTTATCCTTCATTTTGTTGTGTAGTCTTTGTCCTCTTGTATTGTGAATTAAACTATGTTAATAACTAATAACACAACTATACCAATTACACTAATATCATTCATTATCTTCGTAAAAAAATTTATTTCCTATTTTTTAACACTCTTTCCTTATTATAAGTATTTTGAGTGTTAGTTTCTTAGTTTTCCCAAGCATGTTTTGACTTGTGATTTTGGGTTCATATTATTTAGATAATGATATCATCATCTATATAAGGTAAAATATGACTTCATTATCATATATATTCAGTATATTTGTATTTATAGTTGTCCTTAATATATGGATATCATAAATGAAGTGCACCATTCATGGAGACGGTCGGTCGAGCGTACACAGGAATACTACTTCTATTTCATTTTTGTTTTAAAAGAACTAAAAATAAATGATATATATGTATATTATAGTTACAGAAACAGATATATATATAATATAGGTTATACAGGTTTATTAAAACATTCCTTTATACATTCCATGTATGATATGAATGAGTCATATCACATTGAGGTGGAGGTAGTCCATACTTCCTCAAACAAAATTATCATATTTCTAATGATGTAAACCATAAATTAAAGTTATATATAAAAATTACAGAAGAATAAAGACACTAAAAATAAAATATGTATCATATATAAACATATTTTCCATCATAATGGTCATTATGATCAGTGGTAAGGGAATAATGAACAATCATCGTTTCGTGAGGCAGTAGTTGGTTGTACACAAAATCAGTATGTTTATTACCCATTAAGTAGATGTTTGTGTATGTGTAGGTATAAATAATAACATAAAAACATCCTTGTATAATGATTATACTTTTTTTATTTAATCATATAATAATAATATTATATGGAGTGGAAAATGGAAATGAAACTAAAAATATTTAGAGAATATGTTACCACTTAATCGGGTAACTTCTTTTGATTTATACCAAAAGACTTCCTTAGAAGAAATTATCTCAAAATAGAGTCTTAAATTTTAAGTTGAGGGATTTTGGGAAGCTATTTTGGAAGAGTTTTTCCAGACTTAAGAGGACATAGTGGGGTGAGGATATGGGATTGGTGGTCCCCTTTTATAGGGTAGAAAAAGGACTCACTATGTATTTTTTAAAAGAAGTTTGGGGAACACATGTTATTAATTAAAAGAAATCATACAAGAATAACACAACATAATAATAAAAGGTATATTTCTGGGATATTTCATTCCAATATCGGTTGGAAATGTTTCTACTTCATTTGGGACCATAATATAAAGGTTTAGTTCTTTCATACGCTTAATTTTTAATTAATAATTGTAATTATTTTTAATTCCTATCATTAATATTTTTGGTAAAAAACAAATTTGAACTTATTAAACATTTTAAATTATGAATATTCTAAATATTGAATCCATGTTTCTAAATTCCAATCACATTAGTGGATGAAATTAATTTAGAATTCGTCTTGTAGGTGGGACGACAATGTGAGTTTTTAAAGTAAAAACATAAAAAAGTTTGATAAGTCTTTACATTCAATTTCAAAGTAAAATTGACAAAAAAACATAAATTTTATTAATTGATTAAAATATAATGTCATTAAAATAAAAATAATATTATTTAACATTAGAAAAAATTAGATGAAAAATTAGTTTTCAAATATATTTTAGTACTTTTAATGATTCGTTTAAAATAAAATGTTTCAAAAAAAATATCAAAACGACACCCTAACCTAATTCTTATGTTTCTATAACAAATAAGATTTTTATTTTTTAATAATAAATCAATTAAAATTTTAAAATATGGAATTAAATTTTTTTTCATTAAATGTTGGTATGATAAAAAAAATATTTATAATTGTAATATTTGGTTTGTTCTCATATTGTGCTTTTGAAATATATTGCATGGACATTAAAATATTTTATTGGATATATAACATATATATTGTATAAAAATAATTTTTTAGTTTTAATTAATTATATTTATTATTAAAAAACTCTTTTGGAAGAATATAAATAATCATAATTCTTTATATATTCTAGTGGTTCGTATTTTCGTTCCTCATTAACTAGTAACCCATGGATTCAATTTATATTTATATAAACTATAAATTTTTCATCGGTCGATTAATATTATTAATAATGACTAGTTTATAACTTATTATATAAAATAATAGTATTTTAAATGTATAACATTGTTTGGTAAAAATCAGTCTTGCATGTAAAGCAAGCCATCTAAGAAGTCCACTCTTGAGTGTAACCCATGCTAACTCAGAGTTGTATGAATTGAAAAATATAAAACATATCAAATTTATTTAAAATATTCAACATATTTTAATGTATACTATAATTATATCCCGATATGTTCTTAGTGTTTCATGACATTCACGCTATAGAATATAAGGTTCTTATATTAGAATTTTAGAGTTTACAATATAGATGCTTAAGGATATGATTTGAGAATTCATTCTATTCATTGCTGGCTCATTGGAGAATAACCTAGTGCCTATAGAGTTTCCCTATAAAAAAGGTCATTAAGAAACTATTAATATTTAAAAATATAAGGAACTTTATAGTTGTTTATGTAGATCGCCTCTATTTTGGATGGTGGCAAGTGAGTCATATACGTTTAGACCGAGTCTTGTGCCTAAGACCTCAGAGTATGTTTAGCTGACACAGAAGTGTATAGATATAGCTCATAGTTGACAAAAGACATATGTTGATCAACATCAATTACCCCTATATTATTCATTAGGTTATCATGTGTTCCTTTGGGTTTCTCCTAAATTAGGTCATCATATGATTCAAAGAAAGATCAAGTGGCACTGAGGATTGTTGGACCGTTCATAGTTGTAGTGAGTGTTGGGTTGTTAGCATAACAATTGGATCTTCTACAGAGGTATGGTTCTATGATTGATGTTTTTAATGTGTATAACTTTGTCTGTTTCAAAATGATCCTTCTCATATAAACAATGTGTTTGATAATGATCTTGAGATTGATACGTCCTTTAAAGAGAATATGATATGTCTGTTGGATTATAGTAAGAATGTGTTATGTAGAAATATCCATTCAATAGTTCATATATTGTGGAAACATGGTCATGTTCAAGAGAGATCATGTAATAGAGAATAAGATATGTGGGATTTTGGCCTAATTTATCAGAATCAGAATCATAGAGATTCTTGGAAGTATATCTCAAGTATGAGTTGTTATATGGTGAAGAGATTATAATATCCTGACCATTTATAGAGTTGTCTCATGTTCGTTTTTTTTCTCTTTTTCCTTTATTTGAATATTTCTTATTTGGGTTTTATATTTGGTGAATTTTTATGAAATTTGGCGGTTTATGGAAGGATGTGAGGTTGTGCATTGTTTGAACATGGTTTTCTTAAAATATGTGCCTAGGATAACAAAACTATGTGAAATAAAATTGAGATGATTTTTACAGCCAACACATGGTTTTCCAAACAGTTCACACATCTAGTAGTATTTTTGTGACTTCCTAGGAGGAGGCACATGGTTATGCACATAGTTTGGTGAATCCATGTGACTCCCTAGTAGGAGACATGTGGTTAGGCTCATGGTTAAGGTAAACTATGTGCCCCAAGCTGGAAACTACACATACCAACAATTAATCTCTCAAAATTATATTAGAAATTCCCTTACCCCGCATACATCACAATATCTTCACCCATTTTTACCCTAAACGTCTTCTCCCATTTTTGGAGGCTCATGAATGGATTCTAAGGGCTTTCTACCTCCATAAATAAATATTTTAAGAGCAGACTAAATATATGTTCCCCTCCAATTAAGAAATTCTAATCTCTAATTTTTTCCTATTTCTCTATCATCCTTTTATTATATTTTTATATGATGTTATCTTATTTTGGTGATGGATCTAGATCATTATTTTGGACGATCTTATCATTTTTATCATAGATAAAATTTTTGGATCCAGATCTTTTTTTTATGTTGCACAATTGAATGATCTTCTTTCAATTGGGGATTACCATTGGCGAGCATTCATTATAAATTATTAGGTAGGTGGTCTAAATTCCATCACATAGTCTTGATTACAATTTTGTGTATTATTTGTTAGATTCCAATTTTAATTTTTTCTAACTGAATCTTTAATTGAATAAATTAATTTATTAACATATTTATGTAAACATAGGGTTGGATTAATTAATTAGTGAATTAATTAAAGGTGTTTCATGATATAAAATCTGTTAAATTGGATTGGTTAATTTATAAATTATCTAATGGAATGTTTTTATTATGAAATAGTTTGATAGGATTAATTAGTTGGTGAATTAACTAATTCAATTTGTGATTGTGGAATTTATGTGAAATTGGGGTTGTGGGATTGGTCAATTTATATGTTTACAAAATAATTAATAATGTGTATTTAGAGGTTTTTTATTAACCATAAATGGTTAATTAGTTATATAATTAATGATTGATAAATGGTTTATTAGTGAATTTTTCAAATTATTCCATCTGATTAAATTAAATAACCATGTTTTTGGGATAAATTATAATGGTATAACATGATGTGGATTGTTGATAAAATCATTCATGTGGACAAACATTGTTTTTTATGATATATATATGATATATGTTTGTTTGATTGATATATGAGTGTGGGACAGGGGATGATTCTCCAAATACACATATTTGTAATAAAAATTTGTGGGATAAGGATTGATACTCAAAATACACATATGTAATAAAAGAGTTATGGTTTATAGACTAATGATCCAAATACCCATATGTGATGAACGTGGTGTGGGACATAATACAAAAGAACAAAATACCAACATGAGATAGTGAGTATAAGATAGGGACTATGGATCCAAATACCCACATGAAAATGAGATTTGGTATAGGGACGGAGGCTCCAATTACCAATGGCATGTTAGATATGTCTTTTTAGGCCATTGAGGTTGGAATTGGACTATACTTCTAGTTGGCCATGATATGAATTAAATTGAAATGATAAATGATCAAAATTGTCCTCTGATATAGCTCAGACTCTCAAATGGTTTGAAGATTATATTGAGGGACCAGGTGTCCTCGGGAAAACATGTGTTTATGTGGTTAGTTAAATAATGATGAAATGTGATTACGTTTTTACTTAAGAATTATAATATATTTTATATACAATTTCTTACACTATTTTGACTGGATATTGTTTTTTACACCATTGCGAGTGTCCTACTGAGTTGTACTCAAACCCTACTTAGGATTCATTATTGGTTCTTATATAGACTTCGTGTTTTCTGGACATGATAGGGGAAAATATCCTAAGATAGACAGATGAGTTGGGTTGCAGCAAGGATGAGGGAATCAAATGTGATTCGGGACCCACCAAGGAGTTTTCAAGGTCATTACTTATTTTAGGATTTCCATATTGACACTTGACATGTATTTGGTGTGGTATATCTATTCTTTAGTCTTGGATATTGTATTTCATTTTTTGGGCATCATGTTATACTAGTTTGGTATGGTTATTGGTTATATCATTTGATTTTTCATATTAATTTTTGATATTGTTCTAAATTGATAAAGAGGTTATAGTATTTCCATGATTAATATTAGACCCTTGCGGTTGGTCACCAGCCTTGGGAATACAGAGAGGTTTTCATGAGTTCTTGTGACCTACTTGCTCAGGGCACCAGTCTATGACACCTGAATCGGGAAGTCAAATTAAGTGAACTTCTTGATGGTGTAGTTTCTTTTAACCAAACCACTGATATATTTATCACATCCTCAAATGGGTTTTATTTTTTTCATTTCAATCAAATCATTCAAAATTAATTCCTATATATTTAATGTTTTAAAGATATATATCTATGGAATTGAAATGATTTAATTGTGGAGATTCAATAAATTGGATATATAAATTTCAATAATTACTAAAAAATATATTAAAGAGTCATATACATTCCATAGTAGGTATTTAATTTATTGAGATCAATTTATAAAATTATGATTCAATTGTATAAGGTATTTTTTTTGAATTTCAGTTTTTCTACAGGTAAATTGACTTGAAATTTAAGGGAATATATGGAAGAAATATTTAAATATAAAAATTGGTAATAAAAAGGGTGTTGATACATTAGGTGAGGAACATGAAATTACATTAACATGATACTAAGGTGGCATAATTTTGCAGCAATAATTTCTAATATTATATATATTATCAATTACATCTACTTTGGATGTATTTTAAAAGATTTTGAAGAATCTAGAACAAATTATAGAAGAAGTAGAAAAATGGTATGTCATGTCATAAAAAATGGTTCATTCCATGAGGAAGAACATCTAAAGGTTTATTCACACCAAGAGTTAATAGGTCATTCCATGAAGAAATTTTTCCAAAGTATGTTCACCTAGTTATGTAAGGTTCCTTAATTTTTCAAATATGGAGTTCTTAGGCTATACACCATGAAACAAATTTTCCATAAAAAAGATGCATTGATTATTTTAAAATCTACATGAAATATGTGGTCATTCCATAAATAGTATTCTAATAATTGAGGTCTATAATATGGTATTTTGGTGATAATGACTAATAGACAACCATGCTATGAAATCCATATTGCAGTGTGAAGGATTAGAGAGGGTGTGGGTAACACTCCATGAAATCAAACCATGAAAAATCATACACTACCATGAAATAGGAATCAACTACTGTGATACTTTTCTAAAAAAGTACACTTCTTGAAGGATTAGATCAAATCATGAACTATCTAGATGTTAAAAGATGTTATAGAGAAATTGACCCATTATTCTATGAACCATAATGTCTTTCCATGATTGATGGAATAAAGAGATCTTGAATATAAATAGTTATGTAGGAATCTCTTGATGTATTTATAGTTATTTGATGAAATAATAACTTTTTATTTTAATTTAATGGTAAATATTTTCTTGAAGAAGATCCATGGGTTTAATTCCAACTAATGGAAGTTGAAATTCAGTTGTTTCTTGATTTTTAAATTTGAAATTCCAAAATACTCTAGATATATTGGACTTGTTGTAAAAAATATAGATATCACACATAAAGATAAAAAAAATATAAATCGTGAATGAAAAAGAATAATGAAATAGTAAAAAAACATTAAATTAATGTTATTAGTGTATAAAATTTGACTAATCTAATTTGAATTGAAGATTATTCTTGAAGGAGTGAATTTTGGTATATAATATTGAATATATGGAAGTGAGGAATATATCATCATGGAGAACATTCATTATTGTATTTTTTATTTCAGGATTTATATTCTTGAGATGTTAGAATTTGTTTCAATTATATCATATTATCCCTCTTGGATGTAGTGTGTGTAAGAGTGGAAGGGGTCAAGTATTCTAACATTGGTATGATTCTTATGGTAGATTTAGTTTAACAATAGCATATGTCTAAATGTGGTATGATTCTAATGGTGGAAGGTGTCGGATGGTGGTAAAATATTGACGGTGGTAAGAGTATAATTGTGGAATGAGTCTAACGATGGAAATTGTGAACTAATAATATAGAATGTACTTAGTTATATTTTCTTTATAAATTTATATACTTTCAAAAAACATGAATCTCATTATAAAAATGATATTCATGATTTGTGAAAATTAAGAGAAGTAAGTTTCAACATGATTTATATCAATATTTTTCATATGAATCATTTTAATCACACAAAAAGAATCAAAAAAATTGGTTGGCATCTTAGAAAAGTTTTTTTATAACTCATGTTAAGCACAAGTTAGAAATAACATGTGCCCAGTTAAATCCATAATATAAATATCTATGTAACTACCTATTTATTTCCTCTAAAAATGGTATATTACCCAATTCATTTGTGTTCTATATTGTATCTACCATTATATAGGATATAAAAAGCTCACCCATCACTATCTTGTCCACACCATTACATTAGCTATAACAGGCTCACCTAGTATTATATGGGCCTCCTCATTATATAAGTTGTAACGGGGTCACCCAATGGTATCTGGGATGACCCATCATATATTATTTAGATGAATTACAAATAAAGTACATAGATCATTCATTTCATCAAAAAATTCTTAGACAAAATTCAATATTTCCTTTATAACATGATTATGTCATGGAAATCAAATCGATGCCATGTCAATCCCTTTGAATCATGATTACTCCATTAATAAGAAAAAATATTCATAAAAATATCATCAAAACAAGAATAACCCCTATAAAATAAATGGGTTCTATACCAATCTCTTGGAAACAAGATTAACCCATTAAAATAGAATGTGTTCCGTAACAATCTCTTTGAATCGTCATTATCCCATGGAAACAATTGGGTTTTATAAAAATATATTTGAAAAATGATTAACCTATGGAAAATAAATTGGTGTTTTAAACAGAATTTCATGATAAAACATTTAGACAAATAATAAGAATGGTATTCTTGGATCATATTCCCAGTAAAGAATAAGTTGCATGAAATTATATCATCTTAGATAGAGAATCATTTTCAAATATTACTTGGAAAAAAGCTTATGGAAAATATTTTCTTTTGAAAACCCCAAATTACAACATAAAATTTAAATATATATATATATATATATAAATTTCCTTTAATATAACATTTAAAAATTGTAAAGGATTTTTTACAAATAATTTAAAACATTTCTTTATCAAAATTTCATTTCCTATTTGGAAATAACTTTCTAAATCATGTAAACTTTTGAATGTAATTTTGTTTAAAAATTACCTTGAAAATTTATAATCAAATCGTAAAGTCAAATTAATGTCATTATGGTTGCAAATTATATTCCTATAATAAATTTTGAAAAAATATTTCTTTTATATCATAAGTAAATTAAAAACAAGCATTATTTTTTTAAAATTTCATAAATATTCCATTTAAAAATATTTTTAAAATGTAAAATATGGGTAAAAATTCCTTTAGAAGATAATTTTTAAAATATTAAATACATTTATAAAATAATTTTTAGGAAAAAATGATTTCGAAGGAGAATAGATTTCCATCGGAAGTAAGAAATGAAGTCCTTTTTTAAAAAATCATTGATTCAATTGTTTTAGGTACCAGTGAGTGGAAAATGGTACTATTAGTTTTAAATATTCTAATTAACCATAGGATAATAAAATTCATGATGGTGGAGAATTTGAACCCACAATAACCCATGTACTTAGCCATATATTCTTTATAAATGTAAATAGATTCATAAAACAAGAATCTCATTAGAAACATAATAACCATGATTTATGAGAATTATAATTAGTAGGTTCCAACATGACTGATATCAATATTTATTATAAGAATCATTATAAATCCATAAAAATAATCACAAAACGGTTTTGTATCTTAAAAAAATTTTCTTTATAACTAAAGTTAATAACATGTTAAAAATAACCAGAACCCAGTTTAATCTATAGGAGAAACCCCTAGATAACATTAACCTTGTTTCCTTTGAAGAAAAAGTAAAGTACATAATAAATTGGAGTTCTTTCTGGGTTCACCTATTTTTTTACACATAAATGGCTCACCTGGAGAATTCTAGGGCACCCCGTCATATATGCTATAATGGTCTCACCCAGTGATATATGGGCTTCCCTAGTATATAAGCTACAACTGAATCACCTAGTTCTATTATGGATTCCCAATCATATATAATTTCCAAGAAATACATGTAAAGTTCATAAAGATTTCATTTCATCATAAAACTCATAGAAACAATCACTATTCCATTTATATCATGATTAATATATAGAAATGAAATTTCTACCATGTAAATCCCCTTAAAACATGATTAATCCATGAAAAGTAAATAGGCTTCAAAATAATATATTTCAAATAGGCATAACCCATGGAAAATAAATTGGTTCCATAACATTCTATTTGAAGTACGATTGACCCAATGAAATGAAATAGATTCCATAAAAATATATTAGAATTATTGTTATCCCATGGAAACCATGGGGTTATATAACATTATATTTGAATCACGATTAAACTGTGGAAAATAAATGGGTTTGATAAACATCTTTTCCTGATAAACCATTTTGAAAAAGAATAATAATGGTATCCTTGGATCATATCCATAGAAAATCATAAGGTAAATAAAAGGATATCATTTTTTATGGAGATGGATTTTAGAAGATCTCTTAGAACATATATTATTGAAAATTAAATTTTTCCAATCCTCTATTTATAAAATAATACATTTAAAATATATTTTTACTTGAAAATATGAATTAAAAATTATAAAGTAATCTTTTCAATTCATTTAAAACATTTCCTGAGGAAACTTGAAATTATAATTTTAAAATCAAATTTTAAAACCTAAAATTCTTTTAAAATACAATTATTTTAAAATGAAATTGTAATTATATAATGAAATCATAAAATCAAATAATGTTCATGAAAATTTTAAATTATTTTCATTTTATAAATGTTAAAAAATTATTTTATTGACATTATCATTAAAATGAAAATGATATTTGTTATTATAAAATAAATAAATATTCATTTTAAAATGATTTGTAAAAATTAAAAGAATAATAGATATTTCTTTAATAAATATATTTAAAAAATTAAAAAAAATTAAAAACTATTTTAGAAAACATGGTTTTGGAGGAAAATATATTTCTAACAGAAGAGAGAAATAAATTCATATTTTCAAAAACAATCTTCACAAAATTATTTGATGTACCACGTGGTAAAAAAATATATTATTTATTTAAAATATCCTAAATAAAAATAGGATAATAAAATTCTTGGGTTTCATTAGATATGGATCATAATACATTATCATCAGAAACATCATCATAAACAATCTTGATAAATGATGAGTTTGTAATGTAAAATATTTACCACTTTGGTAACATTGAATCATTTGACCCATGAGAATATAAAATTAAATGAAACATAAAATATCTTATGGAAGATTAAATTCATGGTATTATATTTCTACATGGCTGTATATAAACCTCATAAATTAATTCTGGTTCATAACATAACATATGTCTCAAGGAAATAAAATTGAGACAAAATCTATTACCGCATCGGTAATGTTTTAACCATAAACCCCATTAAAGTGAGATAATAAAATTTATTTTTAAAGCCAAATATATTTCATTAGAATAATATTAATATAAATTATTTATCTTTATAAACACCATATAAAATAAATATGTGGGGAATATGGTATCTATCTCATGTAAGTAAAAAAGTGAGATGGAAATCCCTTACCTCACCCTTCCTTTTGGTTGAAAGTGATTTAACTTCAACTATATTATTTTTAAACATATTATTAACTTACTAAATATTCACATTAATTTTTATAATATCATATATTACAATTTTATAATATCTTATCTTTCGTTTTTTTAATAATCATTCATTATCTTAATTGTTTTTTGGGGTTAATTTCATTTTTTTTCTAATTCATGCTTTGTTACGAAGGTTCTGATTCCTAATCATATTATATAGTTACAATTTATACATATTAAAAATCAAGAAATAATTATCATATATATACATCAATTAAATATTTAATATCATTCATGATGGATGGTTTAGTGAAATTTTTTATGTTAAGATCATTGATATAGTAAGCCATATGTATGCAGTAGTAATGTTTCCACTTTTCAATGAAAACTATGAAAAGGAGGTAAGTGATATTTTTTATATAAATAATTTTTATAAGATCATATATATAACATATTATTTCATTAAATATACTTTCATATAGCATCCATATGATATTGTGATCAATATAGGGTCACATCACTTCGTAAAGACAGTAGTCCCCCCCTACATGAATAATGATATCATCATTTTGGTGTAAAAAATAAAATTTTATATATAATATAAATATTATAAATATTTAATTAATATAATAATTATTTAATATATATCACATATAACCATTAACATTATCTTTATTACCTTCCATGTAAAGTGTTTGCGGAAAAATGCATTACAATGGTTCATGAGGCGGTAGTCTCCTATATACAGGAGTGGCATTATCATATCCCAAACAGAATGTAAAGTAATAATTTATATATGACATAAAGAATCCATAGGTTTAATTATTTTATTAATATAATATATATACCTTATATCCACCATAATACCCAGCCATGAAACATGGTAATGGAAAAAATGACATCAGTTTCTGAGGCAGTAGTCTGTCGTACACACGAATGATGCTTTAATAACTCATTTGATGGATGTGAAATTGGTTGTAGGTAATTAAATTATTATAAAAACATTAAATTATTTATAATATACCAATATTATTATATCATATTTAATTTATAATAATTTAATGAATTTGATAATGAAATAAAATAAAAACGCTCATTAAATATTATTACCTCTTCTTTGGGTATCCTCTATAGGTTTGCATCAAAATCCATTCTATGTTGGATTAATCCCAAAATTAATTCTTCTAGGATTGGTTATGGGAAGTCAGGATGTTATGTTTTTATGTATATTTCAATAAAAAATATGTTTTAGGACTTGATGATGAGATGATGGGGGGTTACCTATTATAAGTGGGGGAGAGCACTCAATTGGTATTTTTTTTAAAGGAAATGAGTGGTCCCACATTTTCCTAATGTCATAAGGGACCAAAATTGGAATTTATCAGACCATAGTGGATTAATTCTATACATATAGTCTTAAAATTTTATTTATACAATTTTATAGGTCATTTTCCCCCTTATCCTTTTAGTTTTCGCCCGAGTAAATTCATTTTAACCTTAATCATGAAAATTAACTTTTTATGCATTCACTATTCATTTTGGGGAAAATTTAAATTAGAATAGTTATATAATATAAATTATCATCTTTAAAAATAATGATTCCATTTTTTCAAATTCAAGAAACATAATTTTAAAATTTTGATTTAAAATTAATTCCGGAGAGATGACGAGAAATATGGTTTTTAAAGAGAAAAAGATAAATAGTTTACAGAGTCTTTATATCCAATTTCATTATTAAATAAGTTTATATGACCTAAATTACATTAATAGATATGAAATTTTACTAATTTTAGTTTATATACAATTTAAAATGTAATATGACTTTATAAATTATTTAAATGAAAAGGAAGTTTTAAATTATAAACAATAATTTTCACAATTCAACAAAAAATTATATTTTCAAAAAAAATAAAAGACTAACAAATATAATTTTGAAATTATGATTTAAAAATTTATTATTATTAATATAATTTAATTTTATAAAATTTTATGAAATTCAATTTAAATCAAAACCCAGAGACATGTTGAAAAATTGAGTTTTCAAGAATTGTATTTTGGAATTACTAAATGGTTTTATATTAACATTATGTCTAATAATAATAATTTTATGAATATAAATTAAAATTTATTGATACATTATATAAACATTGAATTCAAAAAGTGTATCATTATGTGTTAATTTATATAATTAAAATGGAGAAACATTATGCGTTTTAAAATTATTTTCAAAATAGAAAAAAACCATAAATTCAACTTATACTAAAATCAAATATAATATCAATTAAAAAGAAATTTATCAGTTTAAATATAAATAAATAGTAAATATTTTTCTTTAAAACATAATGTTAAATATCAATTAATTAATTTATTTAAAATAAATTTTTTTTTTAAAAATCATTATTTTTCACTTTTCACTGAAAAATAAATATTTTCAGAAAAATTTTAAAATTTCACCCAAAGTAATTTTTTATATTATGATTTTAGAAATGAGTTTAATTTTATCAGAAAATTTTATAAATTTTCTAAAAACTGATTATAATAATTCATTCATGAAAATAAAGAAAATATCATTTTTCAAGAAAAAATATTTTTGAAGAATAATGTTACTTTATTAAAAACTGATTGTTTATATACTAAATTTTTTTGAAAAAATGATATGTAATGGTGAACACATAAATATTTTTATGTATAAATTTCATAAATTAGTTAATATTATTCATACACATTATTTTAATGGATATGTTTTAATAGTTATATATATCATGGGTCATTTAAGCTCAATGTTTCATTTTGAATACGGTATCAAACATAAACATTTCACGGTTTCATGTATCAAAAACTATTTATTATATTAATTTTTTTATAAAGAAATATATATTAAATTATTAATGAGTTAAATTATTTTATATACTAAATTTATTGTTTCCTTCAGGATACAGATCATGATTTTATTCTTTTAATATCTTGGGGTGTTATATCATCACCCCTTCAATAAATTACATCCTCGTAATTTAAAATTTATTCGAGTAATAAAATGATGGAAATTTAAAAATACATTTGATTTAAACCCACATCCTAAAAAGGGTTTATAAAATATCATCTTAATAAGGGAAAAATGTAATTATAATGTATATATGGAATAACACATAACTTGGTTTCCAGATAGGACCATATAAGTGGTAATAGAACAAAGTTATAAATAATTATAGATGATTATTGAGATCATTTATCATAGTAATCAGAAGGGTCAGTGGAATGATAAGGGCCTCAAAACCGTAAATCATTGATGATCTAAAATACTATCTGATTCATCATATATGAATGTGATCGGAAAAATTTATTTCTTTATCATACATTCCCTTGATTTGACAAATTATTTCACCATCAAGATTGAAGAAAATGATAACGAAACTTACATGATGAGAATAATTACTTCCTTTTTAAATATTATAGAATAATTTCACCATATCTCTAAATGATGAGTATTCAAGACGGATTTTTCCAACCTGAAGCACGAAAAATTAACTTTTAATGGATAATACAACAATAAAAGTATTGAAACTCTATTATATATATCATTAGAAATTAACCAAAATAAAAATAGTTAGAACATGGTATGATAGATCCCAAAATGTGTAAACCTTCATATGAAAAAATAATCATAAAAATTATATAATAATACTCAATGTTCAAAATAAATCATTTCTAAATAACCATAAAATAAAAAAGGGTTTTAATGCAAAATATTATCTCATAAATTTCATATTTCAAGCCCAAAAGAATTTAATTATCCTTTTATTTTGAAATATAATTAATCACATATCCACCAAATCGCTTTCAATATCATGGTTATCTATACAATGAAACATTTGTTCCCCAAATTATATAAAAATCAACAATCATATAAACCCTAAATATCATCCATAAATTAAAACAGATGTCCATGAAATCTAAATGAATAATTCATATTAAACCCATGATTTTTATATACATTTACTCAATAAGTCATCTCCTAATGTTTCATTAATCAGTTTAAGATATCATTTCTTATAACCTCAAAGGTGTTTCTCATGCATTGAAATTATAATAGAACCAAATATTATCTACCAAATATGGTATTGATAACTATTATGGTAACATCAAATTAAAAAAATCCTAATATAGATATTTATCAAAACATTTCCTTTGATAGAAATTATATCAAAAAACTGACCTCCACTCTTAAATCTGGTGATGAATTCAAACACTTTACATTTCTAGTATTGATACCAATAATTCTGACCTAGTTTTTTTAATCAAAACTATACAACATAAAAATTAAAAACTGTATCACTTATATTTTAATGGACCAATTATGATTAGAGATTTATATAATAATAATAAAATCCTACATAAAAAATACCCATGTCTTTAAATAAAAATTTCTCCAACTTAACCCATATTTTCATGTTTTAGATTTTGTACTAATCATCATCCATATAAAATACATTCAAGACATAATTCATTCAACATAATATATTCATAAACTATGTAAAATTAAATTTAATAAGGATGATCCAACATGCTCAGTAATGAAAAACATAAGCACTAGCATGTAAATGTCATCATGATCATAAAAAGTTATAAGTGTATGATAGAATAATCATATATTCTTGAGGAAATCATAAAATAACTCATTCTCATCAAATTCATAGATCATAAAATATGAAAACATAAGAGATTTATGATTCATTTTAATCAATAATAATGATCCATGCGATATAAATCTTGATCATAAGAAACCTTATAATCCCGTAAAAACCATTACAAAAACTTATTGGACTCTTGGAAAAATTTTATTTATAAAACATTTTAAAACCATATCTGAAATAATTGGATCCTGGTTATATCCATTGTATAAAACACCAAGTTACACATTATAATCATTCCTCTCAAGAAAATTTAAATTACAAAATGAATTTGATCACAATATTGGAAAACACATCATTAATGAAATATTTTCTTATAGAGTATTATCTAGGCCACTCAATCATATGAGCTATAATGGGATCACCCAACACTATCTAGACCACCCCATCCAGTATGGTCTAACAGGCTCTCCTGCCTCTATCTTGGACTCCCCATTTTATATAATATTTAAAAATTAAAATAAAGTGAATAGAGATTTCAATTAATCATAAAACTCATGAAAAATGTCATTATTCCTTTATAAATTTATTAACCTGTCGAAGTGAGAATGGTACCATCTTAATAAATTTGAAACATGATTAAACCTGGAAAAATAAATGGGTACTAGAAACATATCATTGAAAAATGATTAACCCATAGAAAAGAAATGGGTACTACAACAATCTCTTTGAAATAATATTAACTCATTAAAAATAAATGGGTTCTATAAAAATATCATTGAAATATGATTAACTTATGGAAAAGAAAAAGGTTCCATAAAAAACTCTTTGAAACAAGATTTATAAATTGAAAGTAAATGGGTTTTATAATCTCCTGGTCATGATTAACCATTTGAATATAGTAAAATAATGGTTTCCATAGTTCATTTCCAAACAAAATCATAAGTCACATCAAATGATATCATCATAGATGGATAAGGTATTTAAAAATAACTTCAATCATATATTAAAGAAAATAGTCTTTTTTTGAAATCACTTCTTAAAATGTAAAACATTTTTAATATTTTTTTAAAAAAAATCATTGAAAACTTATAAAGGTTTCTTTAAAAGTAATTTAAAACATATCTTAAGGATAATATCCTTTTCTATTTGAAAATAAATTTTCAAACTTTAAAGGATTTCCAAATTCAATTTTCTTTAAAATAACCCTACAAACTGATAAATTAATCATCAAATAAAATAATTTCCGTGATGGTAATAAATTCTATTTAATTAATACACATAAAAATAATGATTCCATTCCAATTATTAGTAAAAAACCAAATGTGAATTCTTTTTTAAAAAAATGAATATTCCTTTTAAAAAAATTTAAGAAAATTAAAACATTGGTAAAAATTTATTTAATAATTAATTTGTAAGATATTAAAATAATTTTTGAAAACATTTTTAGAAAATATAGTTTGGAAGATAATATATTTATATCTAAAGAGACAAATAAAGTGTGATTTTCAAAAATGATTTTTGTCAATTATATTTTTGACCTAAGAGTGGAAAACTGGTAATATTACAGAAAAATATCATGAATAACCATATGATAATAAAATTTAAAAAATTATTTTCAGAATTATAATAATATTTTATCACCAGTAACATAATCATAAACAATCATGATAAATGATGAGATTGTAACGTAAAATCAAGACCACTTTAGTAACATAGAAATGTATGTCCCATGAAATAATAACATTAAATGAAACATAAAATATAATTAGTATAAAAAATTAATGATATTATATGTCAAATATTTTTTATATAAACCTCGTAAAAGAAGATTGGTTCATAACATAACATATGTCTCAAAGAAGGAAAATTGAGGCAAAAATACCATACCGCTTTGGTAACATGAACTGTATAACCCATGAAAGAGTGATCCTAAAATAGATATATAAATCCCAATATTTTTAGGACAATAATCGTAATATAAATTCATGGTAATTATATAAACCACATTAAGGAAATTATATTTGAGTATGGAATGTGTCTCATAGAAATTAAAAGTGGGATAAAAATACCAAACCTCATGCTCCATTTTTGTTGAACATAATTAAACATTCAATATAGTGGTTTAAAACTTGTTATTAACTTATTAAATAAACTATTTATTATTTATTATAAAATATATGATCATTTTATATGATCTGTTCACTCATTTGTAAATAATCACTCAATATTTTCATTGCTTTCAGTGATAATTGCCTTGATTTCTCATTCATACTTTAATATAAAAGTTCTGGTTGTTATGCATATTATATATTTATATCATCTATAGAATAATAAAAATGATATAATTATAACTTTTATAAATCAATTATACTTTTATCACTCTTCATTATAGATGATTTTGAAAAATAAATCTTGTCATGATTATAGATACGGTAGGTCATACGTATGCAAGACTAACATTTTAATTTTTCAATGTTAATTATGGAAAGGATGTAAGTGATATTTTATATTTACATAATGATAATTATATAATATATACCATATTATTTACTTTAATATACTTATATATATCATCAATGTGGTGTGGTGATCAAAATAGAGTCGCCTCGCTTTATGAAGACAATAGTCTACACGTACATGAATGATGTTATCGTCTTTTTAGTGTAAAAATAAAATTATATATTATCATTTAATATTTATTAAAATGTAATTAATATATTAACTAATTCATATATATCAAATATAATCATTAATTTTATTCGTATTACCTTCTATGTATAGGGTTAGTGAAAAAAAATTAATCATGTTGCTTCGCGAGCCGGTATACTTCTGTACACATGATCGATGTTATCATATCCCATACAGAATAGAAAGTAATAAGGTAGATATGATATCATGAATAGAAAGTCCTAAATATGTTATAAATATAATATATATACTTCATATATATCATTAGAGCTATCCATGATACGTGGTGATGTAAAAAAGAAATGTCATTGGTTCGCGAGGTGACAGTCCACCGTTCACATGAATGATGATTTCATAACCAATGTAATATAAGTAGAGATAGTTGTAGTTTATGAACTTATTATAATAACATAATATTATTTTTAAGATAAGTATTTTTTATGTCATAATGGTTTAATAATAATTTAAGTAGGTAGAGAAATAAATAAAATAAAAACACTTGTTGAATAACATTATCTCTTCTTTAGGAATCTTTTTCATGTTTACGAAAAAACCCTTTATAGGGTTGATTTATTCCCAAAATAAGGCTTCATAAAATAACTTTGGTAACTTGGGAAGTTATTTGGGTAGGTATTATTTTAATAAATTAGGTTATTGGGTGTGAAGAAGAGATGAGAATGGGTTTCCTTTTAAAAGTTAGAGAGAGGACACACATGATATTTTCGAAAAGAAATTATTGCTCACACATTTTTCATGTGTCACTATGGTCCAAAATAACCAATTATATTTAATTATAGGACTTATGGTCTATAAATTACAATAAAATAGGTTTTATACAAGTGTATATGGAATTTTTACCTTTAACATTTTAACATTAAACCCCCGGTAAACCCATTTCTACCTTATGTGTGCAAATTATTTTTTAGTGGATTCACTAGACATTATCATCAATAAATAATTAGGACTTGTTTGATAATATTATATATTATCATTAAATATATGTAATATATTTCTCCAAATTCAAATCACAGAAGTGGAAACTTTAAATTTACCATTAATCTAGCAGACTCAATGGGAATGAAGGTTTTCAAAATGAAAATGATCAATTGTTTTCAATGATTTTATAGAAAATATCAATATTAAATTCGTTCCAATTAAATAAATTATATTAATAGATATATAATTTTACTAATTTTACTTTAAATCCAATTTAAAATATAATTTAACATTATAAATCTGTTAAAAAAATTCTACTTTCGATTAAAAGTTATTATTTTTCACTATTCATCAAAATAATAATGTTTTCAAAAAATTTCCAAAAATTCAGCCTCATTAATTTTTTAAAAATATTATTTACAAAAATATTATTTTTTATAATATATTTTAGAAATATTAAAATATTAATTTTATAAAACAAAACTCCCAGATGCGTCGAAAAAATGGGTTTTTTATAAGTGTATTTTTCAAGTACTAAATGATTTTTTAATAACACTATGTTTTAAAATATCCAGTATATGAATATAAATTATAACTTACCAATATATAATATAAAATTTTAATTTAAAATATTCCTAATTTTGGATTATTTTAATTAAATAAAATTGAGAAACATTATGAGTTTTAAAATAGATTTGTTAAAAACCAATTTTTTAATCCAAAAATTTAACTAATAAATTAATTATAAAAAATATCATTAAAAATAAATTTAATGGGTAAAATATAAATAAATTATTATTATTTTACTTTAAACCTTTATGGGACATTCAAATTACTTAACTTACTAAAAATAAATTACAATTTTATAAAAAAATGGGATTTTCCCTATTCATTAAAAATCAATATTTTCAAGAACAATCCAATGTTTCAAACAAATAATATTTGGATATTCCAATTAAAAAAATAAATTTAATTTTACCAAATAAATTTTATATAATTTCAAAAAAAATTATTGCAAAATTTTAGTCGGGAATAATAAATATGAAATCATTTTTGAACAAAATTTATTTTCCATGAATAAAATAAATTTACTAAAAATTGATGATTATTTAATAAAAAAATATTAATAATTTATATATATTAGTAAATATATATATATATATATCATAAAATATTTAATACTATTATTACCCATGAATTTAACAGCTAGATTATGACTATTAAATATATCATGGGTTATTTAAGCTTAGTGTTGCATGTTGAATATGATATAAAACAAAAAATATATCAAGGTTTCATATACCGAATAATTTTTATGATATTAAATCTATTTATAAAAAAATATATCATAATTTCTCATGGAATTACATTTTATTATAGAATCAAGGGTTTGTGTCCTTTACTCTACCAAACATAATTTTAGTCATTTTTTTTAAACGTCAAGTCATAAGAAAATACTTCTGACCGTTTATTTAATAAAGAAAAGAAGATACAGGAAGGAGGAGAATGGGGTCACATAGTCAGCAGTTCCCTCGATCTCAAGACTATAAATCATAGTACAACATGTCATTTCCATAATCCGAGTCTCCATTAGGTTCCCACTCAGATAGAGATTTATTCTATTTGAAATCCTTTCAATAATTGTCATCAATTCTTCTTGAGGACCTTGATGCTGGTCTAGTGGACATAGTCTTTGGGATTTGAGAGTAATCTTTGCGAGGTCTTCTCTTTATAGGAGCAGAAGTAAAATCATGTGGCATATATCTTTAAAATTCCATTTAATGATCCTGTATTTGAAAATATCCCATTGAATATAGGAGTTAAACCAATTTTCTCTAACTAATGATGTGAGTATTTTCCCTCTTTATATAGTATATATTATTATATTTTTCTAATATATTTTATTAGTTGGATCCTATATTTTATTGGGATCAGTAATATAGGGGGTATATAATTCATATGTATATGGAATAAGGTAAACAGCTCAATCAAGGGGACTATTAGTATATATAATACTAGTATTTAACGCTTTCTATTATTTCGCATAATAAACCTTTAATCACATAGTCTTAGACAATTTATTTATTTCTCTTTAATTATTATAGATTTGTGATATTTGGAATAAATAGATATATAAAACCTATTGAATTGTATTTTCAAAGGTAGAGAGTATCTGAAGGGGATGAATGACAATGCATGACTGGAGAAAATGAATTATTATTGATTATAAGGGGCTCATAGTTTTTATAATATATCAATATATGAATATTGAAAACATAATTCAAAGGGTATATTGTTGAAAACATATGTTTTAAGATTGTATTATTTTACAAATATATATATAGTTTGGAAGTGTTGTGAAAGAGATTAAAGAATGTGGATCTAATTCAGAAAGTGGTATAAAAATTAAAATTCATGTTTTGAACCATGAATCATGTCATGAGGATGGACTTCGTAATTTATATTCACAACAAGTGTTCATGGTTCAATTCTCAAATAAATTTCTCTTAAGGTTGTTCACCTAGGATTTTAAGGTTCATTACATTATAAAATTTGGTGTTCTTAGCCTATATGTCACGACACAAATTTTACATTTCATAGGATACATTAATGATTTTCACTGCTACTGGAATGATATGGCCACATTTTGAAAATTAAATTCATTTCATGAAGATATATCTAGGTGATTTCAATTATTCATTAAAATGGATAATCACACCATAAATATATATTTTGTTCCATAACGGACCAAATCAGTTATATGCTACACACAATGACAGCCATCAAAGAAATATTATATAGTTCCCTGAATTTTGAATATAGAAGTCTCTTATTGATGGAAAAAATACATGCTTAAAATTATTTGGCTACACCATGACCTATTTAGATGTTTAAGGAAGTTATATAAAAAATGAAATATCATGCAATGAGAAAAAATTCAATTCAACAATTTATGGAATCTGGATGTCTTGAGAAGAAATAATGATGTTTTTTTATAGATCGATTGTTATTTGATAAATAAATAACATTATATTCATATTTAATGGTTGAAATTTCATTGAAGATGGTCCAAAGGATGTATTTGAATTACATAAATCTTTATGATAGTTATTTTTTTAATTTCAAACATAAAATTCATAAATCCAAATGATTTAGGTGATTTATGGTAAATAAATATAAATATCGTACATATAGAAAAATAATATTAATCTTGGAGAACTAAAAATAATGAACCAATAGATAATTCAATTTAATATATTATTGTGATGAATTAAGGGTGGTAAATATGATTTGAATATGATACTAGGCTTGGAAGAAAGAACCATTGTATACACTATTGAAGATATGGAAGTGAATAATAGAACATCATGGAGAACACCTATTTTTTATGGATTTTCATCACAGATTTATATACATGAGAACTAAAACTAAAAATAAATTTTATCTTTATATCCCTCTTAGAAATAGTTATTTTAATAGACGAATAGGAATTGGAAATATAGAAGTGGTCTATTCCTAAATCTTGTAATCATAATGTATTGATGTAGTGGTTGATGGTCATATCAATCGACCATTAATATGTACAGTTTGGATATAGAAATTTATGGGTGAACCAAATAAAATAAAGTGTCAATTATATTTACTATTTTTAAATCAGTTGAACTTATAATACATATTTATGGTGTTTTTCCACTTTGAAAACAATGTCCAATTAAGTTAAATATAATGAAGTTATTTGAACATAACCCATTTCACCCCCCATCGTAGGGTATAGTGGGACCTTATGGTAGATCAATTACTGATTAGAAACTATTTTTTATTATTTATGAAACTTATCTCATTATATATTATATTAAAATATTTTATAGATTATAATAAATAACAAAAAGTATTTATTACAAATAATAAATTCATAGTTATATGAACATGGTGAATAATTTACATATTATTTAATTATAAAATATATTATATAAAATAATAATGCAAATGTATGTATAATATCATTAATATACTTTGATTTTATCTGAGTGGGATGCATATACAATAAATTTACATACCTTTTCAAAGATCATGAAATTGGTTCATAATTTGATTTGTTGGGCCTTCGTATTTCCTGATTTTCTCTTTCAAAAAATTTAAATTTAATTTTTTTGGTCTAAATAAATTAATTATTCATATTATATATGGATTTTATTGACTGAAATTTTTATTTAATTTTTATTTTAAAAAAATCCGCATTATGGATGAGCAGTAACCAAAACATAATGTGTGGGATACTTGTTCAAACAAGAAGAAACAAAGTCCAGAATTTAAAAAAACACATCATTCAAGGAATTATCAATCCATGTATACCAAAAACTTCTAATGTTATGTAGTATTGAAAAAAATAATTATCAAGAGGCCCACCGTCATCACAATCCCACACAAGGTATTAGAGAAGATCACTACAAAAACACCAAAACATCTTGGAAATCCCCCTTAAACGACCAAAATCCATTATCATTGACATTGAGCAACATCATGGTCAATAAAAAACACTCAACATAAAGTAATTAACTAATAATAAATCAACCTTTCCAAATTTTTAGTGCAACCATGAGTCAAACCTATCTAGAGACATCACCAGAAAAGAAGAAAAAATAAAAATCCCATGCTATAGTGCATCTTAAAATGTGATCAACCACTCACACAACACATCCCAAAGATCCATAAAAACCAACGCACTAGGGAAATTCAAATAGGAGCATTTGATTTTAAATATAGGAATGAATTGAGAAAAATAAGGGTAGAACAGAAAGCAACATTTTATAGTGAGAAAAAAAACAAAAATAATGACATCTGAGACTAAAAGAACTGAGAAGCATAAAATACCATAGCAGACACACACAAAAATTGTCACCAGGTGGAGCTGTATACATCAATGATGAAACACATCAAAATAATTGGAAAATATCAATAATGGATGGAACGGAAGAACCAACCATACCTCAAGAGGGAACCATGAATGTAAACACCATTACATCCTAATCCACGATGAAGAATTCTGAGAGGAAAAAAATGGTGTCTGATACGGTGCGTCTGGGTGACAATGCAACTCTGATTCGTAGTCGAGAGAGCATATTATAAATATAGATCACCATTTATATTGAGAAGCACGTAAGTAATATAATAAAGAATAACTGAAAGGTATAAGAAGCATAACAAATAAAGGAGATGGAAATAGATGATTAAAGGCATCGCTTCATCATGGGGGGGAAAGAGACCCTAGGGTGGGGAGAAAACCACTCAAGGGAGCTCTCCAAGTGATAATAGATCCATTCACTCATATATATGGATTTTAAATTTCTTTACATTTTCATCTAAAAGGTTGTAGGTCCATGATCCGTATATATGAAATTTTTTTCAGGTTACTCAGACCAAAATCTATTCATTTATTTTTTTGAAATATCCCATGGAAATAATATACAACTTATATAAATTAAAAATAAAATTCCTCGATTTTTTTTGAGAGAATATACAGTTTTATGTCTATTTTTTGGGATTATTGATATTTCTGCCAAGTGTAATAAAAATTAAATTTTTTAGATAATGTGTAATAATTTCATTAATACTTAGGTACTTATATATAAACCATATAAATTAATTCAAATTAATTAGTTTATTTTAATATATATCGTTAAATAATCATTAGTATTGAAGATATGTTTATGATTTGTAAAAATTTATAAAAAGTTTATTATAATGGTTTGCATCATTGTTACATTGAAGCCAACAATAAAATATAAAAATTTTAATTAGGGTGTTTGTCTTAAATAGTAATTTGGAAGGATTAGAGATAATGTTGACATAATTAAATAAGAGGTAGTAAAGGATGTTATTTTCGAATATATTAAATATTTTTACTTGTTTCAGTTACATGGTCTAACAAAACATCCTACCACATAATTTGATAATATATTCTCAATTAAGAGTTTCTTTGAAAGGAAACATAAAAAAATTAATCTATAATATATTTTTCACTCTCATTAACAAATCAACATGAATAATCATGAAATATGTGTTATTTTATGTCCTTAAATATTAAGTTTATATAATAATTTCTCTATATATTTAATATATATATATACATAAAAGTTAAAATTATAATTTTTAAAATGGATTGATATATGTTTTTTCAAATAACACCTATGAAAAAATATCTTTTAAAATCATCATACATGGGTTACTAGATCTATCAATAAATATCTAGATTCATATGAGATATCAAAGTAAACATTTCTTTTAAAGTGAAATAACTCATGTTCATTTGATTCATTAAAATTATGAGAGGGTTCCTCCAAATATTTATATTTTATTATGTTGTTTTACATGGAAAGGGAGGTACATGATCATGTAGAATTTTTTAAAATGGTAGAGGAGAGTAAGTTATGGGATAATTATAATGGACTTTTTTGTAACCATTCATGAAAAATACAACTCTTCATTATGTTTGAGAGGATTCCTTCTTCTAAAAGGTATCATGTTTAAAACAAATTATCCTCGACCTAAGAGAATAGGGTTAGGTTAATTTTGGAGAAAATTATGGGCTCACCTTTATGATACCTATTGAAAATATGGATTATTAATATTTATAATTGTTCATGGATTCTATAAATAATAATTTCTTTCATGGGAAGATCAATGGTCCATAATTAACTTTTTCTTTTTCTCAACATCATCTAGAACCACTTTGTAACAATGTATTCTGCTGCTACGTGTGAGGATTCGTTATATTTTTATTTTTATAATAAATATAACTCTATGTGTCAGATAACTATACATATTACATGAAAACATTGGGTAAAAGGCTACTCTCTAGTTAATTGTTTTCAAAATCACCTTCAATATTATATTGAGTCTCAATTAACATATTATTTATTGTTTGAATTTTTATTATAATTACAAAAAATATGAAACAATATCATATGGTGAACATATCATATAAAAAATATTTTGTTATTTTTTTAATATACTCTAATATACTTTAATTATATATTAGAGAAATGGGATGAAATTCAATTTAGAATATAAATACGGTATATTTATTTATCCAAAATTTATTTTTACATATAATGTAGATTCAACCATACTTAATGATTACAGAATTAAACTATTTATGTTTGTTATAATGAAATCTATAAATTCACCTAATGTATTTTAGGTTCAGAAGGATTTAAACATACTAGAATCATTTATATTCATGTTGAAGTTGTGTAAAATCTAATTTCCATTTAAGGATTATCAATTATTTTTACATTTCTCTTCATATATATCTACTGTTGTGGATATATCATTTTAAATATAAATTTTCACTTTTATTTACATTATTTATTGATTTTACATGATAAATAAGGTTCTAAGGGTATGAACTAGCATTATTAGATCCTTTGTTATTGATGAGAATCGTGGGTTGAATGATCTTCTTTGTAATCCCTCACGTTTTAGAATGTCTTGATGAGAACTTGTTTCTATTCATCACTTCGAAGAGGTTCCCAAGGATAGATATATGTATTTTTATTTACGATCTTAGAGTCATATAAGTTATGGGTTCAGAACATAATACTTTCACACATGTCAATAGTCAATGATTCTTTGGGTGTGGAACTAGGATACCTAGGATTAGATCTATCGATCCTGCTACAATTTTGTATAAAATATAAAGGTTATTTTTATTGTAATTATAATGGTAATAGTATCCTTTAGATGATTTAGAATTTTAAAATAATATTCAATAACAATTTTTATAATGAATTTTCTTTTTTATTTTTCTTTTTTTATTTATTTTATAAAAACATTTTTAATTAATTTTAGGTTTACTCTACATTTAATTTAGCATTTGTTACTATGAATGTTTACTAAAATACAATGTAAAATAAAATTAGTAATCTATTGAAAAGGATTTTTTAGATAATATTTTAACTAATATTAAATTACCATATTATAGTTTCATTTATTCTTTTACTAGGATAAAATTTGGTGTCAATTCCTTCTCTTCTTTTGATTGTTACCCTCAGTATATCTCCACTTGCAAATAGTTTTCATATTTTTATTTTGATCTTGTGTCTTTTATCCATATGTAAACTGTGTAAAAAGGGAGAAATTTTTTTTTATATTAGGATTAAAAAATGGATCATTTGAGAAACTAAATCTAAAAAGATCAACGATCATTGATGGTAGAGATTATGAATATTATAGAGACTTGATCTAAACATTTTTTATAAACTCTAGAGTTGAGAATTTTTTCATTTTTACCAAATGTTAAAATATTTTAGAGTAATAATTTCTTACTCTTATTTGAGATCAAATACTTGTGTTTCAACTTATCATTTATGAAAAAAACTCTTTATTGTATGTGAGCCAATGAAACATCTATAGTAAAGATTCATCTTTCCAGACAACATGTCTAATGTGGAAAAATCAAGGAATCGCCACCTTTTAGATTTTTAAATATTTGAAATAAAAATATCTATTTTGGAGTATAATTACCAATAATTTTTTTCCCTATATGAGATTATACTATACAATGAAAAATATATTAATGAAAATAGTAAGAAACCATTATTCAATTGGTGATGATTTATGGTATGATCAAATAATTTAAAAAGTGGTTAATATATTACCTAAAAAATGTTAATCACAGATAATTGATAGTGATTACACAAAACATATTGTGTAGATAATTATTGATAATTTAATCAAAAATATAATTATATATAATAGAAAAATAAATAATAATGTCAAAAAGGAAACAAATAATTATGAATTTGAATTTTATTCAATATCTAGAGAAATTACTTCTGGAGGAAACACATCAAATACTATTTCATCTCAAAATAAATTCTAGAATGTTATCATTTGATAATTATTTATAATCTACTAATTTTAAACTAAAAAATATGTCTACAATGATGGATAAAAATCCTAATTTATAGAGGGATTTCTATAAGTAAATAAAACATAGAAAATGAATGTTTTAAAATTATCAATATTAAGAAATTATATGATTCAAATGTAAAAAACAAAGACATATCAGACATAATTGTCCAAAACTAATGGAAAATAATAAAGAAATAATATCTTTAATACGAAATAAGAGGGATTTATTTCATGATATCAATTTCATTTTTAGTGATAGATAATATCCATCAACTTTTGATATTAGTGTCATAGAAAGTGGAAACATATGTAAGAAAATTTAATTCAAAGATATCACAAGTTATGTCTCACTAAGGGAAAACAATTTTATGTAGAAAATGTAGTAATATGTTTTTATTATTTTTGAGATAAAAGTTTTTTGTTTTCATTAGAAAATGAATCAGAATACAATGATGATAATAAAGTTCCTAAAACATAGTAGGAAACTAAAGTTTATGTTGTGAAGTGTAAATACATGTATCATAAAATTTAAAAAAAATATTCGGAACATAAATAAAATTTATGCTAATTCAACTAATGAATTATATTATGTGAATAATTAAATATGTAAAACTTATTTATTAGTTAATAAAATTAACAGGTAACATTTCAAAGTTAACAATATATAAGAAGTGAAAGTTGGTATCATTCTTCAAGGATAAGAATGAACTGATAAAACTAAATTTTGAAGTTGAATGTTTGAAAAAGATAATTATAAATTACACTAATATAAGAATAATTTGGTAAAAAATTTATAAATATTTGAGACATAAAAGAAAAACATTTACATTATTCAGAAATTCTACTTTTTCTTAAAGAAAACCCTTTTATCTAGTAATTATTCATTTTTCACGATATGACATAGATGTGAACACTCATGAAATCCATGTTCTTAAAAAAATCAATATTTAAAATAACATCATGGTTAGATTATAATTGATTTTGAATCATTATAGAATACGAGAGATGATTTGATTTGAGTAACAAAAGTATTATTCAAGGATGCCTCTATACATAAGTAGTTCTTGATTCAATAGATATATTTTTTAAGCAAGTGAATTCATTTCATATCTCTAGTAGAATTTTTATATATGTTAATGGGTTAAATTTTATATTTTTGTTAATATTATAATTCTAAACATTTCTACTTGGAGACATTAACCCCTTAGATTAGGGGTTGATTTTTCTGTTGACTAAATTTGAAGTATAGTTTTATTCTATCTACCAACAATGTTATATAGAAGATAAAAATATGTTTTCTCAATTAATTCTAGAACTATATTAAATGGTATAAATATTTCATCTTTATGATAAAATATAACATAAAAAAGGTTCAATCTTTTTTATTTATTTTTTATTAAAAAATTTAGAATTATTTTTCCTTTTTTTGTACTTTATTAAAATAAAGTGTTCCATTATTTATATGATGGGAATTTACTTTACTAACGACTCAATTTTTATTTTTTTCATTTAATTTATCTTAAATACTAATAAATTCGATTTATTTTAAATATATAGTTTTTGAATAAATTAAATATTTTATAAATTACCATATATGTTACAAACCAAAATTCTAAACCAATAACTCTATGTTTGATAGTGTTTGTGTCCCAAATCACCAAGCCTAAATATCCCGGGAAATATAATTCTTCAAATTTAATCTCATTGCTAAATTATGGAATACACAAACCCAAGTCTAAATGAACAATAAAATATTATACTATTTTATCATATCACTTAAATTTGTGAGAATTAATAGTACTAGCTAAATAATGAAAATAATGGTTATAAATTTTTTATTAAAAAAATAATAATCATTTAAAATAAAAGTAAATATTTTCCAAAATACCATATTTTTTTCTGAAAACCGGTTTATTAGATCATTGGAAACATAATTTAAAATTAAATATTACCAATTTAATACAATTTATTTTATAAAATTAAATTACTTTTTTAAATCATAATATCAAAATTATCTTTTTGTGAATTTATTGGATTTTTCTGAAATATATTATTTCTCGGTGATTAGTGAAAAATAATGATTTTTAAAGGAAAACCGCATTTTCATATAAATTATTCATGTATATTAATTATAATTTGAAGTAGTTTTAAAGTAAAAATAGTTAAATAATGTATATATTAATACAATTAATTTTATTGGAATCATTTACATATTTAATTTTTTTATGAAAACATTGTAATATTTTGAACATTTTCTCTTTGAAAACTCAATTTCTATTTATATCTGAAGAATAAATTATAAATTAAAATTATTCAATTATGGGATATAAATTTTGAAAAATGGATTATATATTGGGAATCATCATAATTTAGGATTATAATTATTGAGATTATGATACCATATAATATTTTCCAGAACCCAAACGTTAATGAAAAATCATGAATGAGAAACCAAGAGATTGACACCCAACAAAATGAAAACAATGAAACACTATTAATGAATGGGTGATACAATGAAAACAAAGGATCATATATGATATTATAAATATTAATATGGTTTTGGTATAAAATAATAACATTATTTAAACAATTTTATAAGAGATTAAACTATGTTTAGAAAAAGGAAGTGTGAGGCGAGGGACATCATCACAATATCCATTCATTGAGGAATATTGTAATTTTATCCACATATTTTCTTTTATGCAATGTGTATAATTCACGTTTTACATGAAATTTCATGATTAATTTGTAATTAATTGTATTTTATGTTTCAATATGAATTATTACTTTAAATGGTATATGGATTAAAAGATACCATGTTGTAAATAATATAATAAATAAATTTCTTTTAATTGGGTTATATTAATTCATTTTTTTCTTTAATAAGCCGTTTTTATGTGTATAATAACTTATTATTATATAATGTTTTATTTCCACATATTTAATTTTGATTTAAAAATGACACACAATCTATTCACTTCATAATTCTCACATAAAAATTATGATCTTCGCAGGGGTCTATTTCACAATCCCATTTTAATCATGATAGTTTATACTTGAATTTACACTGAAGGAAACTATCTATTTATTGATTAACAAATCCTTTAATTTTATTATACTATAGTTATTAATGAACTTATTAATTTAATATTACTATTTTCCCACCCTTTTATATTTAAAATTATTGAGAAATTTTTTTATTAAAACCCCACATCATTTCTCTCTTCTACTAGAAATTCATTTTATCCCAAAACCATATATGATAAAAAATAAAAAAAATAACCCTTTTAAAATGATTTACTAAATATATTTTTACCCTTTTCGGCTTTTATAAATTTTTTTGAAAAGAATATTCGTGTACTTTTAAAAAAACAATGCTCATTTGGATTTTACTAAATAAATTAAAAGGAATCATTATTTTAAGGTCCATATCCTAAGTTGAATTTCCATTCATCATAACCAATCAAATGTGATAACAATGAATTTATAAGTTTCAAATCATTATTTCAAGGATTATTATTTTAAAAATGTTATGTTAACATTTATTTCTAATTTATGTCATTTAAAATGAATAGGATATTTTCCTCAAGCATGTTTTTAATGATCTTTTTATGGTATTTCTAGTCATAATTGAAAAAAACATTTTATTATTAATATAATGGGTATATATTGCATTGAAACAATATATTTTATTCTTATGTATGATTTGTGATCATTTTTACCAAATAAAAGTATTTAAATTAACTTCCTTGAATCATTATTGTTGTTTTTAAAATTCCTTTATATTATTAACTTTTATGTGGACATTATGTTTTCCTTAAGTATCCATATTATTTATCATGGATATGCTTATTTCATAAAATTAATGTCATTTATACATATGGTGTTCTACATTGAAAGTAATTTTTTCAAATAAAATATTTTTAAATCTATATTCCTTTTATAATGATGATATTGGATGGTAAGGCACATTGTTTATGAATTAAATCATTTTTTCGATATATGAGGTAGGCTTTAGACATTCATTCATGGGTGGGACCCAGTTATAGAGATTTATTTACTTCATCAATATGTATCGTTTGATGAATCAGTTCTCCAGCCTTAATTAAATCGGTTTCCACCCAGAATTTTTTAACTATTTTTAGGATAGATAATGATTGTATAAGAATCATGATTCTCGATACCATGACATCCTATAATTAATAATTTACTTAATTGGGAATTCAGTTATTTTTATTATCCGTTATATATTCACATTAATATTATCTAAGGATTAATTACATTTTTATATTATGGATTTGAATGACATGTGTCTCTAGTTTTTTAACTTTCTATATTAATTATACCTCGTCCATATATGATAGTAAAGTAATTGAATAGATGAATTTTTTTTAGTTATTTACCGTACCATATTGATTAAGTGTTATCCTACCATGGTAGTCATGTTTCTTAAAAGAAATGTGTCTTTAGTTATTTAACATTCCATGTGGATTGTTCTTATTTATTCTTGATATCTTTTAACATAATTAACCTATACTAAGAATTAAAAATTACCGTTTTTCATTCCATTCAAAGGAATCCAGGAAGTGTAATATGAATGATATGAAAAAATGAACAAGTGGAAATAATGATAATATCTAAAAAAAATTGTAATTTTTGTTTTAAAATGTAATGAAATAGTCGTGAATATATACAGTTTAGCAAGACTACTAAACTATTTAGCCCTTGAAGATTTTTTTCCTTTTATCTTATTCATATATAACAGAGAATAAACTATTTCTAGGACACTAGGTTCAAGTTTTATACATTTGGTATTGGAAAAATATTAGTAGAAACCATGGGAACTATATTAATGAAATCATAGATTTGGAATTATAAACCTATGTTAAACATTGAGGACAAGTGTATAATAACATACTAATGGTTTTGGTAAAGTAGATATTTATGGTTCATCATGGAAAGAATCCATTTCTAGATACTAGGGGTAATAAATTTTAAAATGGGGAATTTGGGATTTACCTAATCAACACCTACTGCATGAAAACAATACTAACTATTCATCTAGTTTTACACTATTGGTGGATATTATAACAACCCTCTTAATTATTACACATTAATTCATGATTTATTACATAATATTACATATAATACAATGTTGAATATTTATAATTCTAGTGTATTTTGGAATTTGGAAAATTACAAAACAACATAAAACATGAAATACAACATATTTATTGAAAACATCCTTAACATGATCATAATATTTTATCAAACCAAAAACAACATTGGAAATCATGAGGGCGTGCATAAAAAAGGGGTAGCTATACATCCCATTAGAAGAATAAACATGGAATAACGTGATGTGAATAATACATGTTAGAAAATAGGTTTATCAATGGTATATAAAATGGATAAGTATCATAAAATGAGAAATGAGGCATGATATAACATGATAACATACAGGAAACATGGGAAATATGGAAACAACTTAGAACACTTCATCATAAACATTAGTCAAGACAAACTACAATGAAATAATGATTGAAAATGTCCATTAAATTATTAATGTTTACTCCCTGAACCAACATGATGTCTTATGTTTCTAAACATTACCCAATGAAATAGATCACTATATAATTTTGGGCACACCCATCAATTTCATTTCATAGTCATGGTTATGTGTGCCACATCGATCATTCACCATATATTTTATTACATAATTAAGGAATATGGAATACATATATGTTTTTATGAATTCAAGTAACTATAAGTGTATATCATTGAACACTGCTGATAATAAATGGGTATGGTATTCACTATATAATTATTTTGGCTTGGAAAATCACTGTGAAATTTCGGTAAGATAACAACATCAAATAAAAATTCATACAATGGGATATTGCGATAGAAAGGGGTCTCTCAATATTTGGAAATAAAATCGGATAAGGACATGGGAGGATATATCCCAACATTAGTAATTCTAAATGGATGGAATAATATTATAAAGAGTTGTTAATAATGTGGAGAATGGGAGGATCCCTTATATGGTAGTTAGACTCCAAATACTTGGGAAGAATTTATTCAGACCTTGGGGGACATTCGGAGGACTATATAGAGGGGAGGAAAGAGTAAGGACATACTATACTGATTTTTTGTGAAGATAAATGGAATCTTGTGTGGGTTCATATAGGAAATGAGGGTGGGATTCATTATTATTTATGAAAAATAGGTTTTAGACCCTATATAAAAAAATAACTAAAAGAAAAACAGTCCCATGGTTTTACCATGTTTTCATTAAAATGGGATTGGATTTAATTATTTTATAATTCCAAGGGTCTAAATTAATAAAAAATACCCTTTATAATGTGTATGTGAGTCATACTCTTAATGAAATGATTTTAAAACATTAAAATATATTAATTGTTTTGGATAATTAATAAAGTATTTATAATATTAATCAAATAAAAATGAAATATAATTATTTTAAATAAAAAAATTGGAATTTTTTATCCTTAATAGTATTTATTACATCTATTTTTGGTCATTATTATATTATTATACACACTTTATATTTATATGCTATTTATTTTTTACCTCTAAAAATGTTTATCTTCGAAAAATAAAAAAACACCTTTGGAAAATATTAATGTTATTATTTCAAAAATAATACTAATTTTATCAAAATACTTTTCTAATTATGTGTATTATCACTTTTAAATTACTAATCAATATTTATTGAGAAATTCTAGGTTTTTTTAGAATTAATGTTCTCCAACCCCATAAAAATTACATTTGACATTATAAAAATTATGAGATAATTTATATTTGATAAAAATAATTTAATAATAAAATTTTAGAAAAGTAATATTAATTTGAAAAATAAATTTTTTCTTCAAAATAAATATCATAATTAAAATTTAATACAAATTAAAAATCCCATTTGTGTTTTATTTTATAACAAACAAAATCATTTATAAAGTAGAAACAAGAAGAAAATATGATCATGATTCAATTGAAAAATACAATATAAATATTCATATTATTGTGGTCTTGATTGATATCCCTTTAATACACCATCAAACTCCCTATGATTAATTTGTGAATGATGAGAATTTCATGGGGTGGTTCGGTGTACATGGTTTGGTCTGTGATCTTGATGAGCATAAACATATCTCATAAACTGTTTTTCTCATCCTTCGGTTAATGGATCTCAACCTATCCATAGTCAAGGGAAAATATAAAAGATGTATTCATCCTTGGAAGATATAATTAATGGGATTCAAAGGGTATTATCCCACTAGTTAAGTCCATCATATCCTTTGTCTGTGTCAGTTGGATATGTTAAAAACTCAAATTGATACTAATAATGTGATCATAGTTAAATGACTATATTATCTATCATAATGATACATAATTGCCTTTTGAATACCAAAAGATATAATAAAACCAAGTAATTTCATGTATTTTCTATTACCATAACATATAATAATATATTTAATGAAATTGAAAGTGGAATTTTATTTATAGAAGTTCATGTCGTAACAATCTTCCCCCCTTTAGAAATTTTATTCATAATATTTTCAATTCACACACAAAAATATATTAGGGTTATTTTTTTCATCACTTCTTCCAATTTATATGTTTCTTCTTCAAACATATTGTTTCTCTACAACACTTTGACCGGGTGCATTGTCTTATTCTATATAACATTTTCTCAATGATCAAAGTTCTTCACCGAGAGATTATAATAGGGATGGTCATTTTCTAATGGTACCACCAATATATTAAGTACATGTGGGGGGTACGGTATGTACTTCATCAATAGGGATACATAGAATACATCCTGAACTTGATATGGGTTAATTATATTTTTTTAGTTTGTTGGAAACCACTTAGATGTGATCAATGATCTTAAAGGGAATGATATATCTTTGATTATTCCTTCTATTCGTTTGAAATCACATGACCTTATTCAAAGAAAATATTCATTGGAATATTGTGTCTCTTACATCAAACTCATGTTCTCATCGATGATTGTCATCATAGATATTAGGTCGACTCTGAGTAGCATTAATGTGATGTTGAATGGTCTTAACATTTTCCTCATATTCCTCAGCCATTTTAGGACCTAGTAGTTTATATTACCAAACGTCATCCTTACATCCAGGTGTTATGAACCACTACCCATAGAGTGATTCATAGGGAGCTACTTGGATTGTTGGGTATAAACTATTATTGTTTGAGAACTCGACCAGAGGAAGTTGTTGATCCCATACTCCATTGAAGTCAATTGAGCATGCTCTCAACATTTCCTCATGTTTATAGATTGTCTGCTCAGATTGGTCCTCAGTTTGAGGATGATAAGTCATACTTAGGTTCAACAGATTATTTAGAACAAATTGGAGACTCTTCTAGAATTTGTATGTATCTCTTGGGTCTCAATTAGATACAATAAATATTGGTTCCCATGTATCCTCACTACTTCTGTATTGTATATCCTTTCATGCTGATGAAGTGATAATTCCTCTCGGATCATAATGAAGTGTGTAGTATTTTTAAGATGAACCACTTCAACCCATCTGTCATTATTAATTTTTTACTTCCTTATTATTATATTGATAATTTCCATGGTGATGTTTTCCCATTTCCATTTAGCTATGTGTAATGGTTTCATCATCACCTTGGATTTTTTCCTTTTTACATTCACTTACTGACATACCAGACATCTTTATGTATAATCCACAATATTATAATTCATATTGTCCCACAAATCATAATCTCCTTTATGCCTATACACTTTTTTATTCTTTATTTGATTGAGAAAGTTGAGCTATATGCATCATCCAGCTACACCTCTATTAACATAGGATTTGGTGGTACACATTGTCATGAACCAAATCTTACAACACCTTCTTCATTATAATTGTACTCCAAGGATTTACCTTTTCCTAAATATTCCACTTTCTTCCATACTCTCACATCATCACTTTGAGAAACATTTATCATCTCTAAAAATAATGGTTGAGAAATAATTTCTTAATTTATTGATGATTCTTCTTCCTTTGTGATTCCCATGTCCATCCTTCTTCAATTTAACAAGATCAAATCCCTTACAATTCTCATGAATGATAAGATTTCTGGATGCTTTCAAATTATATCTTCTTCATCTTTAATCCCTTGTCCATGATAGGTGTGGTTTGATTAATCATCTTCCCTAATGATATATAACTACCGTCATTAGCACATATTCATATAATTCTATATTAATATTTACGTCATGATTTTATGATCCATATATATCTCACACCTATAGCCAAATAAAAATTCCCTCATATTTTCAAAGAAAATATAATTTTAGGTTACTCTATATCATGCTATGGGATGTTCTATTAGTGAAAATTCAACCTCATGGAAGCATAGGTAATCACTTTTTCATTTTCATTAACAAACATCCAACCCCCTTATTCAAAGAATCACATAATACCATGAAAAGTTCTCTAGTAGTGGGTGGTGTGAGTATTGGTGTACATATAAGCATCATTTTATAATATTTGACGTTATCTTCACATTAATCATTATAATCAATAATGAAACCATTCCATGTTGTCTTGGTAAGAGAGTATGAAAATTGTGATAAATTTCCCAAAAATCGATGATAGTATCCATCTAATCTAGGTTAACTATGAATAATTTTCATATATTTTGGATTAATCCATCCATAAATTTATTCTATATTTTGAGGTTCCATATATATCCCATTAAATTTTAGGATATTCCCCCATAATGATACTTCCTTCAACCAGAACTAACATTTTTTACATAGAATAAATATTCTCCTTTATCAGTGTCTTTAGCACTATTCTCATAAGATCCTCATACCCCTCCACGATTTTAGAGTATATTAAAATATAGAGTATAAATAATACAAAATATTATTCAATATATTATCTAAAGACTTATTCATCAAGGCCACAAATATTTTTGGAGCATTAGTGAGTCCGAATGGAATTATTATGACCTCATAGTTCCCTTACCTTGTATGAAAAGTAGTCTTTGGGATATACTATTTCTTCACTATAAGATGGTAATATCCAAACTGATGATCCACTATAGAGAATTAATTTTCTCCAAATATCTTATTGTAAAATCATCAATCTATGGAAGAGGGTACTATTTCTTTATCATGATCTTGTTGAGCTCACAATAATCAATGAAAATGCACATTGACCCATCCTTCTTATTCACGAAGAGGACTAGTGTTCCCCAAGGTGAATCACATAGATGTATGAACTCATTATAGAAATTATATTATTGTTGGTTCATAATATCCTCATTTTCTATAATAATAAATATATATATATTATGTATTAGATAATGGGAATTCCCTAGAAATAATATTGAATGAAAATTCAACCTCATGTCTTGGCGGAAGACTAGGATATTGTTTAAGAAAAAACATCATCATATTCCCTCACAATAAGAAGGTCTTGGAGTATAATACCTTGAATATAATCAATAATATGATCTAGATATTCTTTCTCTTAGGTCAATAATATCCATTATTATAATTATTGTGCCAAATAAGATTCATCCTCCACATTGCACTTGTACTAAATTCGGTGTGGATTTGTGATATGATGAGAGATTTCTTTATCGTAAATATTTAAGTTAGATTAATAAAGGTAAGACAATTCATTCACATAATTGAATTAAACTACACCAACGATAGTATGAAAATGATTTCTAATAATTTCATTAAACAAATAATATCTGGGGAGGAGTTATATACTTGGGATAAAATAATTTCCCCATTTTTAATTTTCATTAACAACACTACTTAAAATATTTTTGGCGGTGTTTGATTAGTTATACTAAACATTTGTGATATAATGTAATGCATATAACCAAAATAAAAAAGTATGTTCATAATTATTGAATGAATAATAATAATACTTATCATCTCTTCATTGTCAAGATCCACCTCAGTGGTTGTGATGGAAAAATTTCACATGTGTTTCCTTGGTGGTTGTTGGTTGTCTCCAAAAACCCTTATCTAGTGAATTGGATTGAAAAGATCTTTGCTTCCTTGATTTTCATGCAATGAAAATTTCATAGAGGGTTTATGGGATCATTCCCTTCCTTCATCGCATTGGTGGGTTTCTCCTATTGGAAAACACAAGTTAGGTTCCCTTCCTCTCTGCACCCAATGAAATACCTCAACCCTTATAAAATTTATAAGGTGCTTCTTTCCATGCTATTGACAAGTGGGATATTAAAAATTCATACGAACCATAATATTTATTCATAGAACTTCGAAAATTAAACTCTACTTTTCTCTTCTTATCCCCATTACACCCTTGAGAATCATTGAACTCCATCTCAAATTTGAGGACACAAAACAAAATTTCCCCATAGCAATCAATGTTACCGATCACCAAGGCTTTTCCTAGACTATGTTTTATCATGATAAAGAAGTGTTAAACCTTTTATTAATGGGTAATTTAAAATACATAGGCATAAAGTTCAAGTCTTATGATGTTTTACTCTTACACCCATATAAAATCATCATATTTTTACTTGAGGGAATGGAAATCACTTTCAATTTTAAAATAGAGTTGACAGGAATATATATATCAAAAAAACTCTAGAATTTATTCCACCCCATCACTTCGATCTATTCTTAAAGATTGATATTCTTGATCAAGGCCCCCCATTGATTAGTTTATACCTCCAAATGATAAAAATCCAGTAGAACCATCTCTTCTTTGGAACATTGATGGATGGAGATGATCTTCTCAATGGAGTTCATCCATTTTTTCTCAATTGAGTGATTAGATGGACTGTTGAAAGACAGAGGACGTTTTCAAGAAATTCCCTCAATTTTATCTTGTTCTATATTAGTGAAAATTTTTCACTCTTCAAAATTTAGGTTTTTATTCATAACCTGAGTCGAATAAGAGAGTATATTTATAAATATTGTAATTCCAACCCCCATCTAGTTGGTAATATCATTAGAAAAGTCTTCACATTTCCCATTGCATGGATTTCTTACATAGTTCCTCCCATTTTCATTCATCGGATATAATAAATGGAAAATTATGGGTGCTTATTTTTAAATTATTAAAAACATTAACATGAATTCATTGACTTTAAAGAGATAACTTATAAATTGCATGTGTTTCCTTAAATTATTAATTTTTAGGCATCAATATTTATTATCCATTACTTATTTCATAAGATATATTCTTTTGGGTACACATAATAATGGTTCTCAATGAGCTTATGAATTTATAAAATAATATAAGTTCAGAATGTTAAACTAGGTGTGTAGTAAGTCTCGTTATTGTTCACAAGTTCCCGATTGAGTCTAGCTCAATGAGGAGTTTTTAGGTCTTACCCCTATGTACATATGTACAATAACAACATCTTCTAATAGAACCTATAATGGATGTATGTTTTTTACTAACAACCTACTCTATACTTATGAACATTTAGGGATTTTTTTATACTTATTTTTGTCTCTACGACTTTTTTTAGAGTTTTCATATTCTAAGACCAAAAATAAATATACTTTTCCTATGATTATAACTATGTAAACCATGTAATTTATTATACATTAATTCATGATTTATTAATAAATATTACACATAATATAACCCAGATGATCAATAATTCTAGTGTATTTGGTAATTTGGAACATTTCATGACTTCTTAAAATAGGAAATAATTTATTGAATTGAAATTGTCTTCAACATGATCATAATATTCCATCAAAGTTAAAAATGTAGAGAATAAACTAGGTACATACATAATAAAGGGGTGAGATATAAATCCTAATAAGGTAACAGACAAGGAATAACAATAATATAATAATAATTATTTGAAAATAGACATATCAATTATTCCAAAAAGGGATAAGTATTATAAACATGAACAATGAGAGATGATATTGCATGATAACATAATGGAAGCATGGTAAATTTGTAATAAACATAAAACACTACTTCATAATCTTATTTCAAGGATAAATACAAAGATATCATGATGTAAAAAGTCTTATAAAAGAATCGGGTTTACATGTTGTCCCAACATGACTCTTTATGAGACTTATAACACCCCATATATTTATGAACCTATTTTTCTAGAATAATTTAATTGTCCTTTATTTATTTCATTCAATGCTATAATAAGTTAACATTTATTTATAGGATATACCATGTTGAGCTTTCCCTACATGAAAAAATGACTTGTCTTCAGTTACTAGCAACAATAAGATTCAACAAAACCACATTTTATTATTATAATTATTTAAATGGGATAGTTATAACTTATCCGTTAAACATATTTATATGAATAGTAAAAAATAAAATTTAAATATTATATATAATGATTTTACATAAAAAAAATATTGATAAAAAAATATATATTTTATTGGTAATGACTTTATATATTTGAGAATATTATTTTCTTAATAATACTTTTTTTTATGTCCTTTTGAGAGTAAAAATAAAATTAATTTTAAATAAATATAGAAATTTGATTTGATAAAATAAAAAAAATATTAATTTATAATGTCAAAATTATCATAGTTTGATTTTTAGGGTCCTATTAAAGAAACGTCATTTCTGGATGAATTATGTAAAATACTAGTTATTTATTTAAAACTTATTTTTCATATTATTTTTTAAAATAGTTAAATTATATTTTAATTTTGTTTGAAAGTGTATTGAGATTAATATTACCTAAATTAATCCAATTTAGGTCATTTACAAAAATATCAAATTGATATTAGATATCAAAGCATTCCAAATATTTAAACATTTTTTCTTAAAAATATGTTTTCACAACCCATCTATTGGATTGAATTTAAATTATTTTCAACCATTTATGTGATTATATTTTAAAAAAAATCTATAAATTATATTAGAATAATTTATAATTTATAATAATTTTATCTTAGTTTAGGAAAAAAAATATTAGTGAATGGGATTAAAATTAATTATTGTGATTAAGGTAAAAAATAACATAATTAATGACTGACATAGAAAATAGTGGAGAAAAATGTCTTTTTACTTGTCTTATAGTTGATGGTGTTCCATAGTTTGACCATGAATCCTATAACTATCCATTGGAAACATTATGGTATAATTAAAACATGGGAATCACTCAAACCTTTTCATGAATACCCAATGGGTCATTTTCCCCATTTGTGGAAGGCCTCCTATCCTCCCCCTCTTTTTACACCTCTCAGGACATTTTTTCTATGAAAACCCCTACCTAAATCTCCTCACAACATCCCTGACAAAATCCTAAAAGTCTCCCTTTTTGAATAAATCCTTCTAAGGGTTAACTTTGGAAAAAAACAAATTGAGTCACCCAAATAATAAGAGGTTTGAGATAGTATGATAAGAGTAAACACATAAGGTAATGAGATTTCTTTTCACCCTTTTTTTCTATGAGATTTATTACCTATTCACCACTCATTTTTTTTAATATATTACCCATTATTATATTCTATGATTATTATCTTTAAATTTATTGGTACTTATATATCTATTTGATGATCTCTCTTTAATGTGTTCCATATTGCAAAATTTTCCAAATGTGTAACGTAGTTTGGACTAAATTTACAATCAATGAGACAGATTCCAGGAATTTCAAAAACAATTTTTCCAAAAAATGTTTCAAAAAATGTTTTCAAATTTTTTTCAAACGTTTTTTCAAAGATGATATTTTAAGAAAATTTTCATGGAAAAGGATTTTAAATATATTTTTTGGTTTCCAAGATACCTTTATATGTATTCAGATCTATTTTCAATGAAAATTCTCCTGGAAAAGATTTTAGATTTTAAAATAATGTTTTTAAAATCATAAATGAAATTTTAATCAAGATACATTTTTAAAAGATATCCACATCTTATATTCTATCAAAGATAACTTCCATTGGTGTTACTCATATATTTATGGGTTAATGATAAATTGGTTGCATTCATGGTAATTCTATGAATGGTTTTTGAATATATGGAATGATTTTTATGAAACTAGATTCTATTTTATGAGTTAGGTTCTTATGAATCCTTTTTATTTTAATGGGTTATGATTTTATGAAATGATTATGGAACCTATATTTTTCCATATGTTATGATATGATTACATGTTTATGTCAACCATTTCATTTCATGGGTTATCACATGATCATTTATGATTTTGTGACCCATGTATGTTTGATTTCATTATGATATGGGTGGACCTATATCTCCCTCCAAATAATTTGTTAATGATTTATATCAAATCAGATACTGATGGGATTCAATTTGATGGGATTGATCCACTATAGAAAATAGGTAAACCTAATCCTCTATGGGAAGATTGGGAAACCACATACACTATGGTATGATGGGGAAACCCCATCCACTATGGGAAAATTTGGAATCCCAATACGTTATAATGAAAAGAATGAGAATGGGGACAGTGGTGTTTATTTTCTAGTTGGTTTAGTCCCCATGAAGTGTGATATTATTTTTTGGTAATTTACCTAGACATATAGGGAATGATATTACACATTTATATGTTTTCACCAATTCAATGTATCATACCTTTTTGATGATTTCATGGCTAGTTCTCTTGATTCCCTTATGATTCCTATCATATGAAATTCTAATAATTATGTCTTGATTCATTTTTATATTATTTGATATGTAGGGTATGATATTCTAATGTCATGATTACATTCTCACACCCTTATTTTATTTTTTATTCTTAAATATCTCCCTTGTATACCCATACTGAGCACCTGATCTCGTCCCTTTTTATGTTTCCATTTCCCAGGTTATGAAAACATGTATTATGTATGATCTGTCTATGAATGGTACTAGTCATTCAGAACCTACTAAGAGATAATATATCTCAATTATATACCAGTGTTTATATTTCAATGATTTTAAAGTCACTAGGCTTATATAGTCCTTGGGTGTCTCTTTGTTTAATGTATTTAGGGTTCTAAAAATGTTATGTAATGTTAAAATTTAAAAATTTAGGTCCTATATAGTTTGTATCAAATAAAAATATTAGTTATCCTTTAGAAACTGGGGTGTGAAAATGTTAGTTAGTACACTGTGGACTTGGTTATGGATAAGTCTTTGGGTAATGGAAAGTGTAATAAAATTATCTAGAATAATTGTAAATGGTAAAGTGAGTCATTTCCTAGAAATAAATCCCTATATAGATACTACAAGTTCATTTGGATCTATAATATACCTACATATCGGTAAAAAACACAAAAACATTTTATTGAGCGAGACTCGATCGGGGATAGGTGTACGATAATGGGCTTTTATGCACACTTGGTTTCACACTACCAGGAGATATGCTTTAGGAATTCATAAACACATCAAGATCCATCATGAAGTTTTTAAATATGAATTAGATATGAATAAACTATTATAAAACTAATGTGATATAGATAAAATAAATTTTTATAATTTTTAAATAGTATATGTAGTAAACCAGGATTATGTGATTGTTCACTATGAAAACATTTTCATACCCTGTGATTTTTTTAGTAAGTGGTTAGAACCCAGAGGACCCACATTTATGGTGATTTAAAAGGAAAATAAAATTATTATCCTCATATTAATATGAATTTAATTGGAGCTAGAATAAAAAATTACATTATTATTCTCACCCAACATTCTCAAGATATCAAGTATGTTAATCTTCCAAATGAGAAAAGGAGGTAACAACATTATATTGAGTCCTTTAAAAGGTAACATCTATATTATTTCAATAGGTAATTTGATCCACTTATTATTAACAATAGTTTGGTACCACTAAAAATATATTCTTTATTCTCTGGTGTTTGTAACATGATACTTCCATTTGAGTTGTTTGCAGTTTAGAAGGTGAATCTGACTAATAGTGAACTCTAATAAAGAATACGATGAAGAAATATGAAATAGAATCCATGGATTGGGATGAATTAAATAAATTATTATTCCATAAGTTATTTCCTAATGTTCTTCATATGAATATTGAAAAATATTCGCATGGTTTGAAGCAAAAGGATGATTTATCTATTTGTACCTAAATTGATCATTTTACCAGACTTTCAAGGTATAATTCTGTAATTATCAGCCAACCCAAATGTATAGTAACAAGGTTCTTTAGTGGTTTCAAGCTAGGTCCCATAATGGAGTTATTTATAAGATAACTTAGTAGATACAAAAGATATTGTTTGTTGTGAAATAAATGTTGAAATTGAGGTTGGAGTTACATATCAATCTCATGTTTTAACTAGAAATAAAATATAGAGTTCAAAGAAAAATCCGAAAACCAAGAATTGAATAAGATGAACCTTATCTTATTATCTATGTGTGGAATGTAGCATGGAAGAAAATTTTTTATGGGTTCTAATAAATGTTTTAAGTGTGAGATGTAATTTCATTGGGTAATTGATTTCCGAACATTTGGGAAGAAGTTATCCAATTGTACAAAAATAAAGAATGATGCATAGATTACAACTCCCACACATCATGGATTAAAGTTTAAGGAGGATGGGTATTACGCTAACTAGTTACCATACCCAAGGGTGGGTGATGATGATCAACATCAGCAGCCTCTTAATCTGAGGGATAAGGGAAAATGTCATTTGATTCCTGTTTCTAATGAGGGGTGAAATAACAACATGTTGAAAGGTAAACATACCATACAAACAAGAACTACTATTGTATTATATAATTTTGGGTATATATTTTATTTAATATATATATAATTTTATAAGGGTATTAATATTCATCCAAAATGATTAGATATGAAATTAGTGGTGCATACCCCTTATGTAATAATGATTACATCTCATGTCTATGATTAAAATTTGGTTGATGTTTTTGGGAATGTTATTCCTTAAAAAAAGATCATTCTTCCATCAGATGAATTTTATGTCATCTTAGGAAGGTATTGGAATAATCATTATATATCCCACATATATTTTCATGAAATAGAAGTTTCATTTGATGTTTTAACCCAACATATGATCTTCTATCAATGTGATGATAAGTATGAAAATGCTATGGATATTTCATCATGTGTGTGGGTCATAATTCCCATTCAGAATGCATGTTTTTCTAAAATGGTGAGGTAGAAACTCAGAACCTATGGTATGCCCATTGTCCATAAATTTTTGTATGTGATCCTGAAAGATTTACATAGTCTTACACCAAAACATGAAGTTTAATTCTTCACAGAACTCATACATGGTTTCACACTAATTTCAAAGACTCCCTATAGAATGGACCTAATTTAGTTGTTGGAATTGAATAAGTATCTCTATGAAAACCTTCATAATGGATTCATGTGGAAAATGTTTCACCTTAGGGTGTACTTATTCTCTTCGTGAAAAATTAATTTGGATCAATGTGAATCATCAGTCAATATCTGGTTTTGAACAAGATCTTGATCAAGAACAAGTATCATCTTCCAAGTATTGATGACTTTTTTGATCAACTGCATAGATATCAATACTTTTCCAAGATTTACCTTCATTATAGATAACATCAATCGAGGGTCAAGAAAGAGTACAATCCAAATAAGACATTCCATACATGGTATGGAAACTATGAATATATAGAAATGCCTTTTGTTCTTACTAATTCCCCTACTATCTTTATGGATTTGATGAATAGAGGCTTTAGATATTACCTCCATAACTTTGTGGTAGTATTTATAGATTATATTCTTATCTATTCAAAGAGAAAGAAAGAGCATAAATACAATATTATAATTGTACTAAAGACACTGAGGAAGAAGAAACTATATAAAAAAATTACAATGTATGAATTTTTTATGTAAAAGGATTGACTTTTGGGTCACATAATCTCAAGAGATGGTATATTAGTTAATCCATAAATGATAGAGGCTATTGAATATTGGACGAGACTAACCATGATGACTAGGATCCATATTTTTCTTTTTTAGATGGATATTATAGACCATTTTTGTTGAATGACTCAGGGATATCTAATCCTCTAATAAAGTTAAATCATAGGGGTACAAAGTACCTTAGGAAAAATGATTTTGAGAAAAATTTCATGGAACTAAATAAAAGGATGGTTAGTGAAAATGTTCTTATATTAACCTAGAGTTAATAATTTATAGTGATGAATCCATGAAGGGATTGGGATGTGTTACTATTTATAGTAACATGGTTATAACTTCTGCCTCATGAAAGTTGAATATCATTGAGAATAATTACCCAAATCATAATTTGGAGTTCGCAATGGTAATTTTTTCATTAATGATAAGGATGAATTAACCTTATGGAGAAAATTGTGATATATCTAATATTCATAATGTTATAAAATATATATTCACATGGAAGGAGTTGAAAATTCACTAGAGAATATGGTTGGAGATGATAAAGAATCATGACATATCAATACATTACCACTCTAGGAAATCCAACAAGGTGGTTGATGCTTTGAGTTGAAAGTATCAAGATAGAATATCCATGATGAGGAAAACAAATAATCCGGTGTTTATAGATTGTCAAAGGTTGGATCTTAAAATATTGAAGAAAGGGAAAAATATTATCTTGTTCAACCGAATGTTCAAACCTATATCCAATTTATGATTAAAAAGACACAGAAGGAAGATGTAGAGCTAAAAAAGAATGTTAGAAATATTTCAATGTATAAACTTGGTCAATATTAAATGATAAGGTTTAGGAATCATTTATTTGTTCCCTACATATTAGATTTGAAGATGATGTTGTTATAGGATGCTCAATGTTCTTCATTGTCTATTGATCCTAGAAGTAATAATATGTAGAGATATTTGACGGAATACTTAAGGTGGGATATCATAAATTGGGATATCATAGATTTCATATCTCAGTACTTGGTATTCTTTAAAGATAGTGTTGAATGTAAAAATTTATAATGGGATGTTCAATCTATTACCCATACCAGAATGGAAATGGGAGAACATCACAATGGATTTTTTCATTGGACTCCCCAAAACATATAATGGTTTTAATGCTATATGGGTAGTTTTCTAATGCCTTATTATGTCAATTCACTTAATTCTATCAAATAATATTTATCTCTTGATCATCTTAACATGATATTCTATACAGAATCTGTATGGTTTCAATGAGTATCACATTCCATTGTATCTAATCAGTATCTGAGGATTGCCTCAATGTTTTGGGGAAGTCATTACCATATACATGATACAAAATTCAGTTTCAACACCACATATCATTATTATATGGATGTTTTGTCTAAAATAACAGTTAAAAACCTAGAGGATATGTTGAGATATTGTTTATTGTATTTCAATGGTGGTTGGGATAAAATCCTACATGTAGTTGAGTTTTCATACAACAATAGATTTAACTCAAGAATTTATATGGTTCCTTATGAATACATAGATGGGAAAAAATGTAGAGCAACAACTTTCTTGGATCATGTTGGAAAATAAAGGTATTGGGACCTCAAATAGATGAAAAAATGGATAATAAGGTTAGAACCAATTAGTAAAATATCAAGGATGCTAAAATCCAGCTGAAAGGTTATGCTAATAACCATTGGTGTGACCTAGAATTTGATGTTGTTGAAATGGGGTTTTTAGTAATTACCCCATGTAAGAAGGATATGAGGTTTGTGATGAAAGGGAAACTATTCCCTATATATATTAGTCCCTTTGAGATTCATGATCATATCAGAAAATGTAGCCTATCACATATATCTTCCTCCAAATATCTCTCAAGCCCATGATATGATCCATGTATCTATCCTGAGGAATAATATACTAGACCCTTCACATGTACTGAACTCAACGGTCAGAACGCTTGAGTAGAAACTTTCTTATGAGAAAAAACTAGTTGAAAATTTGGATCCTGTTGAGAATGTTATAATAAATAAGAAAACTCCCCAAATAAATGTATTATGGATATATCACCAGTTATAGGAAGCAATGTGGGAAATTTTCGATGCGATGAGGTAGAGATATCCACAAATTTTTTATGTTAGAAGGACAAATTTCAAGGAATTACATCATTTTGTTGGGGACAGAATGTGTCATGACCTCCTCCCAATGTGGGGTATCCCTCCTAGGCTGAATGTTGGAGGAGAAAGATAGAGACACCTGACACTGACCTCCTGTAGGCCCCGGGTTGGCAACTAGTACAGCGGGTATAAAAAACAAGATTACGGGAGACATTACCTGCCGAGAGAACACCAGAGAAAGAGAGAGATAAGATAGACAAAAACATTTGTATTAGACATAAATATAAAATAAAATCCAAAGATAATATATGTAATGACATGAAAGAACTAATACAACTATATGGAAAACTAAAAGTACCAAAATAAATGCAAGGAAGACAGTGAACATGAATCCCAAATTGCTTCTATTGGACACCAAGATAATAGTAACCATCCTGATCTCAAACATACTCTAACTGACCTGAAAAATTGTTTATATATAAGTAGGGTGTGTAAAATAGTATACTCAACATGATCCTTCAAAGATCCTCTCGTGGAAAACGTAATGAAACTATGCTAAATCATGGTGAACAACAAGTGAAAAAAAAACTCATCACCTAAAAATGTATAATAAGTTCCCTTCCACACCATGGATACTCTCACCAAGTATTTAATACAAGAGAATATAATATAATAAATAATATCAAGGGTGCATCACTACAACTACAACAATAGTTTTTCACTCTTCCCCAAGGTTGCACTTCTAGAGAATCTTAATCAAAAATGGATATCATGCAGACACATGTACGGAGAACCACAACAAGCACCTCATATATCACACCCCCACATACACATAACCAAAAGTAACCACATAGTTTATGAGAGCCACTATATCCTGTATAGATTGTATCATACATCAGATATTATACCTCGATTCATCACAACCCATACATCATGTAAGGATCCTCAATCTATCATATCCTATTCATGTTATACCTAAACTAGTCCTTAGGAAACTATATCTAGAATATATGTGTGTGAAATAAACACAAGATATTACTGCTCTTTACACACATATATGGGTAAAATTAACCATCCCGCATACCATCACAAGTAACTACCAAGAGATTTGAGTGAGGAAATATAGTTTTTTCATTCATTCATCCTCCCACTAGGATGTTGGGGAAATCACCCCCGAAGAGAAAGAATCCCCAGGGTGTCAGTTTCCCTAACCGACTGGGTGGTGTAGCATATAGAATGATAAAATGTACATGATATAATATACCTCACAAACACAATATTTACATAACAAAGTCTCATTATCATATACATATAATGTCTCCTGGACACCCAACCACCACTACTAATACCATATATCCTACAAGAACACCACCATTAAAATATATTGATTAAATTACATAATTCCATTTAATTAGTTTCAATTTACATTAATTAATTCATATACCCTTAGTTAACCATTAACATTATCCAAATTACATTAAATTAATATCATAATAATGTTCTATGGACTCCAGGTGTAAGAAAACTAGGTCAGTGAATTCTCAAAGTTATAACTTTAGCATTGCATCCAAACAAGCTTAAAACCCCATGGGATAAAAATATATTCATTTATTATCATTATCACTTTCTATATTACCAAATACTCTAGGAAAATATCATATGCTCTCAAACAAGGTAAAAAACCAAACACATCCATCGACCTCAAGCAGTGGGGAATTAAAAGTAGATAAACTAACATTCTAACTGTTATCCAAACAACTAGTTCAATCAAATAACCAACTTTCATATCAATGGGTAATCCCAACATCAACTTATATTTTCATCCCTAGGGTCCTCCCCAATATCCAAATACATATCTCGATGCATCCCTCCATCCCAAGTTTCATATTCTATAAAAAATATGTACATCCCCACCCAATATTTCACAACATCCCTCAAGGTTCACGCCACAAGTAGTAAGAAATTAGAAAAGAAATAATAGGGAAACTGGTCGCTCAAAACAGGTCATTTATCCTTATCAAAAAAAATCTATCATGGCTCAAAATCACAAGGAACATTGACTTTACAACCAAGAGGTAATCTCATACCCTACAAAGAAATGTCCTTTATGTTCTTATTCCATCATAAATTAATTTATTCATTTTTCATAGGTTACAATTATGCGCAACCTAAATATCAAGCTATCACGATATGTCAAATATTAATTTAAAAAATTAATTTAACATGAATTTAATTATTTTATCATCCAAAATCAACAATCTACCCAACATTATTCAATTATATTAACACATGAAAGATCAATTCATTTAAACATGATCATGGCATTAAAATTACAACACACCTGATTCAATAAACATGCCTCTTAAATTTTTTATCAAGTTAATTAAAAATGAATTCTGGATTTACATTATTCACTAATTCTACATGATAATAAAATAATAAAATTCAAAACAAAGATACAATAATATCTTGAAAATCTAGAGGAAATCCTTTATCATGGTACAAAATAGCAACATCACCATGCGATCAATATCAATTCTTTAATCCAGTTCAATTAATTATTAGGTAAACATTATTGTGATCCAAGGGGATAACTAATTCTTGATAAAAAATTTCACATAAATATATAGAACAAGTGGATCTCCTACATCAAAAATGGGTTCATAGTTCTTTTCACGAGAACAATCCAACATTACTGATCCCAATCACCTCTCCCACAGGATCTGCATTAACCTGAAGATGTCGCACCACAACTATGCCAAAAAAAACCAAAACCACTCCTTTAGAAACATAGAGATCATGTTCCCTCAAACTAGAATGATAAAAAGGAGGAAACATATTGATTAGACCATAAGAACATAGTTAGGACATATCTGGGATCACCACAGATCACCACAAATAGAAGGATAAAATATAGAGATCAATCCTTGGAAAAGAAATCCCCCAATCATTGAAGAGGGGGTTACTGGGTCCCGATGAATCATGATAGAGGTGTTAAATACCTATTGTTTAACAACCCTGATTAGTTATAAACTTTTAAAACATATAGAATTAGGGATTTATTTGATGTGTAATCCTTTTTTTGTCATGTAATCCTCAAGATTTGTTTTCCACCCAAAAAAAGTATCACACTTTTTATTTTGAAAACCCTAATTCATTATACATTGTGAAATCCAAATTCACATTGTGTAACTTTACACAGAATGAAATCTCCCTATTTATTTATTTTTTCTACCAAACTCTTCAAAACTTCTTCTGAGCACCTCAGTCTTTGGATACGCGCCAAGGGTTGATCATCATGGATCTAGGGCCTTAGAAAATGCATCACACTAAGTATTTATGTTCCATTTTTTCTCATATAAATTAATATTACTTGATTTATTTCATTTCACTCTCCACTAATTCAACATTTCATTATAATATATTCTAATTTCAATCTTAGTTACATGTAACACCAACTTTTCTTGCACAACACGCAACACCGAGTTTCTATGAAACAACATTTCATTATTATGGTTATATAAAAACATTATTTATAACATAGTTGTTACCATTATTAATATGAATAGAAATAACTAAAATTTATATATTATTTATAATGGTATTATATGAAAAACAAATTGATAATAAGAAATATAGTTTTTTTTATTAATTCTTTATAAGTTTGAAAATACTATTTTCTTAAAAGATCATATTTTTATGTCATTCTGTGAAAAAAAATCATTGTAGAAACTTTTAGAAATTTATTTTGATGAAATACAATTCATTTTTAAATTTTAAAATCCAAAAATATATTAGGGTTATTTTTATGGATTTTTCTAAAATAGGTTATTTTTTGATGAATAGTGAAAAATACTAATTTTTTTAACAAAACAACTTTCCCATATATTTTTTAAATCGTTGAATTATATTTTAATTTTTTTAAGTATAGTGATTCTAATTTTGTATAAATTAATCCAATTTAATCCATTAGAACCAATTTCAGATTTATATTGGATATCATGATATTCCAAACATTTATATATTTTTTCATAAAACCCTGATGTCCCGAAATGTCTACGAGATTACATTTAAATTAATTTCATCAACTTGTATGATTATAATTTGGAAAAATAGATTAATAATTTTAATAATTCTAAATTATATTGTCTAATATGGTTAAATAAGTTTTTTACCAAAAAAATTGAAAAAGTAGTTAAAATTATTTATAGTGGTTAAGCTAAAAACCTGCTTAATTAATGACTAAACTTAAATAATAGGGTGTAAAAATGAACCTACACATGACTAAAAATTATTGGATGGATATATATTGACTAATAATCCAATAAAGATCTATAATAATCTAGTGGAACACTTTTGGGACATGTAAAATCTTGGGATCACCCAACCCTTTTCAAGAATACCCAATGTGTCATTTTCAACACTTATAACAGACAGTATTATCCTCCCCATCTCTTCCCACCTCTCAACCCCTTTTGGATTCACCACACCCTACCTATATCTACTCCAAACAACCCTAATATCATCATAGAAGCATATATTTTGTATGAAATCCATACAATGAATACCTTTGGTGGAAAGTAAAATGAGTTACACAAAGAATATAAGGTTAGAAAGAGTACGACAGGAGGGAACATATATGGTAGTGATATTTCTAGTCTCACATTTATGTCTTTGAGATTTATTCCTTATTTACAACTCATTTCATTTTTTTGGTGTATATACTACACATGAATATATTCTATGATTATTATATATCAATGTATGTGTATTTACATATCAATTTGATGATATATATTTTATGGGGTTTATGTTCAAAAAGTTATTAAATTGTAAAAGTAGTTTTGTCTCAATTTTTCATTTCTGGGACACAATCCATGAATTTAAAAAACATGTTTTAAAAAAATTATCCAAAAAAGTTTTCAATTTTTTTTAATGATGATATTTTAAAACCATTTTCATGGAAACATTATTTTATAAATGACTTATGGTTTCCATTATTCCTTTATATGTTTTCTAATCTATTTCCACAGAACAAGTATTTTGAAATTTTTTTATTTTTTAAAGTGTGTTTTCCCAATTGATAGGATATTTTTCCCCGGAAATGATTTTTATAGATCTCCACAATTTATTTTTCACCTAATATAACATCCATTTTTTTACACATTACATTATGGGTAAATAATACAAAGGTAACATTCATATTCTTTCTCTAAATGTTTTATGTTTATATGAAATTGTTTTTTTGAAACCTATTTCTCTTGAACAGGTAACATTATTTTGAATAATTTTTCTTTTCACTTGTTATTATTTGATGAGTTTATCGTTAAAACAATATTTTCCCCCATGGTAAGATGTGGTGACATTTTAATGAAACCCATTTCATTTCATGGTTTATGATATAATTTTTTATGATTATATGGAAGATGTATGTACAATTTCATTATGAGATGTGTTGGACCCGTATAACCTCATATTAATTGTGCAAAGATTTATATATCATGAGATAATTATGGGATTCATGATGAAGGGCTTAATCAACTATGGAATATGGGGAAAGTCAATCCTCTATGGGAAGATAGGGAAACCCGATCAACTATGGGAAGATGGGGAACCCAATTCGCAATGGGAAGATGTGGAAACATAATCCCTTACATAGAAAAGACTATGAATATGGATGGAGATGTGTCCAAAACAGTAGGTTTAGTCCTCATTAAGTTCCCTGTTATGTTTTCCCAATGCACGATAACTTCTATAGAATAATATTACATGTTTATGTGTCTACTACAATTAAATTTATTATTCATAGGTTATTGTTTCATGGATTGTTATCTTGATTCACATAAGATTAATGCCTTATGAACTAACAACATTTATGACATGATTCATGTTTATGATATTTGATATGAAGGGTACAATATTCTAATTTTGTGATCATGTTCTCTTACCCTAATGCTAAAGTTTATGCATACATATCTTCTTTGTTCACCCCTGCTAAGAATATGAGCTCTCCCATTTTTATGTTTTCATTCCATTGGTTATAAATATTTTTTTATGTATTATTTGTCTAATAAAGGGGAAATTCATGAAAAAACTAGTGGGAGATAACGTATCTTACTTATGTTCCAGTTCTTACATTTCCATGTTTTGAATGGAACTAAACTAATACGACCCTTGGGAATCTATTTGTGTAATGTATTAACTTCTCCAAAAAAAATTGTATCGTTAATTTATAAAATGTAAGGGTCACTATAAGGATAAAAATTACCCAATTCATTTGAGCTCTATATAATTACATGTTCACCCCTCACATTAATTTCATTATCATGCTTATGTGTTCCACATATGCCATACAACATGGATTCATTCATCATCTTATTTTATTCAATGATCAAGAATTTTGTAATACATAGATGTTATTCACATGTAAAAAATTTATTAGTCTATTGAGTTGAACACCCTTGATAAAAATTGGGTTGGTATTCACTTCAAAATTATTTTGGAATGGAAAATCGTGGTGAAATTTTGGTAGCATAATTAAATCACATAAAAATTCATAAAATGGGATAATAAAAGGGAATGGGGTATATAATAATTTTTAAATAAAATTGAAAGTATTGGGGACATGGAAAGAAATATCCCAACATTATTAATTTTAAATGGAAGTCATAAGATAATAAATAAACATCAATAAATAGGAGAATAATAGGGTCCCTTACCTTGAGAGTGTGACTCCAAATGCTTGGGAGGAGAATTTTAATAGATTGGGGAACCTTGGGAGGACTCTAGAGATGGGAGGGAAGAATAAGAAAGTTATAAATGAATATTAGTGAATGTAAATAGGATCTTGGATGGTTCTATATAGTAAGTTAGTGTGGAATTGATTATTAAAATTCATGAATAGGTTTTAAAAACGATAAAATAAATTAACCAAACCACAAAACAATCGATGGTTTTTCCCAAAGCTTCTAAAAAATGGGGCTGTTTTTTTTTTAAGGAAAAGTGAATATATTAATTAAATAACACCATTTTTAATGTGTGAGTCATAATATTAAAGAAATTTTTTTTAAACCTTAAAATATATTGATGGTTTTGGATGACTCATAAAGGCTTTATAATTTTAATAAAATAAAAATAAAGTAAAATTATATTTGATAAAAAACGTGTAGTTGGTATTGTATATCCTTTATTTTAATTTTTATATTACTTTTGGGTCATTATGTTGTCATAATACCCACTGTATATTTATACAATATATAATTTTTACCTGAAAATTTGACTATCTTAGAAAATTATGGAAAATTAACAATTAGATAATTTTTACATTATTATTCCAAAAATAAACATAGTTTAATCATAATAATTTTTTAAATATGTTTAATTTTACTTTTAAAATAACAATTGGCATTCATTGAGAAATTCTAGGTTTTATACAATAACAGTTTTCAAAACCATCTAAAAAATACATTTGACATCAAAAAAATTATATGAAAATTTATATTTGATAAAAAATATTTCTCAATAATATTTTATTAAAATGTTATTTATTTGAAAAATATATTAATTTATCAAAAAATGCCTTCATTGAAATTGATTACTAATTTAAAAAGACAAATTTTTATTGTATAAATTCATAATTATTTATAACATAACAATAATAATATAATATTAACATTATTCAATTAAAAAATAAATTAAAATATTAAAATTATTATGTTCCTAATACAAATAAATTTAATACAATGGTAAATTTCCTAAGAGTAATGTGTATGATGCTGAGAGTTTCATGGGGTGGTTCGACATATATGGTTTAGTTTATGATCTCAATGAACTTGATCTTCTCCCGTAAATGGTTTTTCTCGAGGTTAGGTTGTTGGATATCAGATTAGCATTTGTCAAGGTAAATTCCAAGATATTATATCTCCTTTAGAAGCTCTAATAAATGGGATTTATAGGGTATTACCATATTGGTTGAGGTTGTAACTTAATTTATCTATGTAAATTGGATTTCATAAAACCCTATATTTGTACTAATAATGTGAATCAGTATTCAACGACTATATTATAAATGGTAATGATGCATGAAAGTCATTGAAAATTTATAGGATATAATAAAAGCAAATATGGTCATCTGTTTTCTATAATTGTAATACATGATAATAAATTAAATTAACTCACAAAGTGAATTATACTTATAATAATTTATGCAATTAAAAATATACTAAGGATAATTTATATTTTCTTTTGAATCTTTTAGGAGGAATTAGAAAATAGATATATCAAAAAAGAAACAATTTTTTTATTTTGATATTACCCATAAATAACTATTTCAATATTCATTATGGTTTATAATAATATGATTTAATATAGTGTATGAAATCATTTATAAATGGTGCCTAGTAGCTGTAATGAGAACCACATCGATGAATGTAACCCAAATATTAATAATGATCATTTATTTAGTGGAATTAAGATAAAATTTAAAATGTAACATGTATTCTAATCATTTTCATCATATGAGGACATTATATCTTATGGTAACAAGATTGAAAAATAATTCTGTAAGTATTATAGATTCCAATAGAGGAAAGATAAGAAGAGGAAGGAAGGAGGAAATACATATAAAGGGAAAAGGTAAATGATTTATTTTCCCACGTGTTATAATTATAGAAAAATCGTTTTTGGTATTTATTAAAAGGAATGGTAGTTTGAAATAGGTGTTGAAAGAAAGGTAACTATTCTTGTGATAGGATGTGAAAGAAAAATTTTTTTGATATAAAATGATTCAACTATAAGGATATGGAACAATACACAAATAGATTTCTCAAAATTACAAGGAATATACCTTAAATGAATTTAATGGATCATGTTTATGATTATGCTATTATTACAGATGAAGTATATTTATTGATGTACATTTTTTGAAATTCAAGAATAAAATCATTTGATTATTTTATCAATAATATATTGGTCATAAGATTAATGAAATTTATAAGGATGGTAATGTATGAATTTTTCATAAGTTATTTGAAATAATTTTTTAAATGTTACCGATTACCAAAAAAAGAATTGAGTGGCACATTAAACTTTCAAGAAAATACATTATTGTGGGATATATAACCATTAATATATTCCTATTTTCTGATATAGTGATATTAGGGTAATTATATTATTGATATTGATAAATTTTATTTTATTTTTTTGACTACCTTGGGATTGATAAACCATTTTTTTAAAAAGTATTTTTTGCAATCATTTATGGAGTTTACCTAATGTATTTATTTATGGAATATATCCAATAATTTTTTATAAATAATGAATAAAGAAAAATTCAATTTCTCAATATGTTTTTATAGTAATTTTTTCTATTACCATATTCAAAGAAAATAAATGATGAACAAAATAACATTTTTGGTATGTAGAAGTTATGATATACTTCACATTTTTTGCAAGATTAATGATAAGTTCATTTTTGAAATTCAATAGCCTAATTTAAAAAAAATCTCAATATTTTGCTTAATTCATAAGATTAATCATTTATGAAATAAATTGAGTTATACATTAGATGAGGTTTTATTGATTAATATATAACTTCAACATATAAAAATTTTTATATACTGGATAACCTATTATAATTTTTTTTCAAAATAATAACTAAAGATCAAAGGAACGAAATATCATTCTATTATTAATATTAAAATCTATTAACAGTGAATTTTATTACATCATGCATAAAAAAATAATTTTTGAATTTTTATTTCATGGAGTAAGTGATGAATTGGAAATTGATCGATTAATTTCCAAAGGATAAAATTATTCTTATGAAATAGATACAGTTAATGTAAGTATATTTACTTATATTCTAAGATAGTAAAATAATTCCTAAATCTTTTTTAAATAATATTGAAAAAAATTATCCAATTAAAATTTTATCTGATGAGTCATATGTCCTTTAAAATAATCTCATATTTATGGTTTTTAGGTCCTTAACATTCCATTTATCTTTCAATTTCTTGTGATCAATGACCCATTCCATTCAATATAATTATTTATACTTTTATTCCATACATATGTATTCACATTCCACGAAGGATGCCATACATTCAAACCTATAATTGTGTTATTATATAATACCTTTTCTATTTCCCATTATATAATCATAATATGATGTTTTAGTAACTGTTTTTATGATGTGGGTTTTCAATAAAAAATTCAAATATCAAACCCTAAATTTTTAAGATCAAATTAAAATTGCAAACACATAATTGATTTTGGGTTGTGTATAATTTGACAAAAATAAATTCTAAAATAAAAATATTTTATCGGATATTATATGGAACAAACAACACTAATCATAAAATACCCATAAAATATATTTCTCTAAATTTAATCTCTTTTTTAGCTTTCGGAACACACAACCCATAGTCAAAATGAAGCATAATATAGTATATAGTTATAACCAATAAATTAAATTGGTGAGTATGAATATTAACATAAAAATAATGAAAAATAGTGAAATCTATTTATTAGGAATAAAATAATAATAATTTAAATTAAAATGATATGTTTTCAAAAAAAAATATTTTTGAAAAAAGATGGTTTAGTCGTGCTTCGCGCACATTATTTAAACTTAAATTTTATTTTCTAAAAATATATAACTGTTAAAATTGATATCTTATTTTAAATAATAATTTTAAAATAATCTTGGGGTGAATTTTTAATTTATTTATAAAAGATTTCATTTCCTGATCAATGGTGAAAAATAAAAGATGTTAATTAAAAAGAATCATTTCATTTAAAATATTTATAATTTTAAATTATATTCTAAATTGATTTTAAAATTAAATTAGTTACATTATAAATACATTAATTTTTTTAATTAGATTAATTTTTATATAAAATTATGATATGAAAACCATGTAAACTTTTGAATAATTTCCCATTGAAAACATGCTTTCTCATCAAGAATACGAGATCAATTTTAAATTAAATTTTGGAAAGTCAATGAATAAAATTTTGAAAAATATATTCCATGTTAGAAATCAACATATTTTAAATTAATTTTCAGACAAATTATTTTTTTTCCAAAATTAATAGTGAAAATAGTAAAAAACAATATTTACCAGAGTTGAGGTGAAATTTAATTTACTGGGTTTTAAACTAAAAATATAAGTTTAAAATGACCTAAAAACATTTCATAAATATATTTTATGAACATATTACTACCTTATAATGTTAATTTATCTATAATAAAAAAAATTTACTCTTTTTTAATTTCAAAAACATGGTTACACCTTTTTATTATCATAAATCAAAAGTATTTCACTAGCCTCACTTAAAAAATTCTACTACTAATTCTCTCTTTTGAACTACATAAAAACCATTTTGTTAAAAATATCCAACCAAAGTAACATAAAAACTTCCCTCCCCTAATCTACGAATCATTATTTTTGCAATAAATACATCCTTGTATGGATTTGGTGCAATCCTATGTTAGTTACCAAAAGGAGAGGTATTATTCTTCAATGATCATTTTTATTTTATTTCTTCCTCCACTTACTTCAATTATTATTATACCATGATTATAAAATAAAATAAGTATATTAAATATAATAATATATTTTAGTGTTAGGATAATTACCTTAAACCATTTCCACATCCCTCAAATTTTTTATGAAATTATCAATCATGTGTATAATCGAATGCTACCTTAGAGACCAATGTCATTCATGTTTTCCATAAACACCTCTCATGATTGGGTGTGATGATATAGATAAATTATAAATATTATATTTATAATGAAATTATACCTATAGATAAATTATATCATATATACATTTTTTACCTTCCATTTCATAGGGGATATGAAAACGTTGATCATGTGTACAACGGACTTTCGCCTGACAAAGCAAGGTGATTTGTTTTTTTACGAACACTTCACATGGAAGGTAATAAGGATAATTTTAATGAATATATGTGATATAAATGAAATAATTTTTACATTAATGAAATATTTATTATTATACAAATATAATATATAATTTTATTTCTTAATTTTTCTCTCAATTAAGGATGATAACATCATTCATGTATGTGTGGATTACCGCCTTCATGGAGCGATGTGGCTCTCTTTTCACCCCCACAAAAAAATTGATTACATAAAAATAATTATATTTAATTAAATGATACAATATTATTATAATTGTGTAAAAATAATATATTACTTACATCCTCTACAAAATTTCCACTAAAAATGGAGATGTTACCCATGCATACACGTGACCTACTGTCTCCATGATCGTAACGTACTTTATTTCTCCAAAAAAAATTCCCGGATTAGTATTAAAATTAAAATTTATTTATAAATATGATAATAAAATGATGATTATTATATATTATATGATGAAAGTATTTAATATTATAAATAACTATAACATTCATTATAATGAACAAATGTGAAAACAATGCAATTTCGACCCGAAATAATGAAAATAGTGAAATATTATTAACAAACCGAAGACAATATATTATAAAAGTATCATATATGATATAATAAATATGAATATAATTATAGAATATAATTATAAAATTATTAAAACCACTATTCATGATATTAAATCATGTTTAACCAAAAAGAAGCATGAGGTAGGGGACTTCCCCTCAATTTCCCTTCATTAAGGAATATTGTAATGTTATGCACTTAATTTTTTTTAAATTTTGTATGTAATGACAATTTAAAATGTAATATAACAATTCATTAGTAATTCATGGTATTTGATGTTTTAATTTCAATAGTTTCATCAAATGGAAATTTAATTAAACTTACCAAGTATTAAATAATTTCAAAACTCAATTTATTTTCACTGTGTTATATTACTTCATCATTTTAGTTGATACCCTAATATTGTGTGTGTAATTAATTTTTTATCTTATATTCTTTTTCTAATTTTACCATTTGGATATCAATTATATACATATAGTAAATTCATTGATTAATTCTCACTTCAATGTTCTGATCTTTGTAGGGGTATACTTCACAGTCTTATTTTAATCGGGATTGATTATACTTGAATTTCAATTAAATGAATCTTTATAATAATTTTTTGATAAAAATTTTATTTTTATTATAATATATTTATTAATTACATTTCTCATATAATAGTACCACTTTTCCATTTTATGGTATTTAGAATGATTGAGAAAATGCATTAATAATATTCAATTTCATTTCTCTCTATAGTCGGAAAGAATTTTTATTCAAAAACAACGTTTTCTAAATAAGTTTTCAAAAAAATTAACCCATTTCAAAATTATTGATTAAATAAATTTCTTCCCATTTTTTAATTTAAATAAAAAATTTAAGTAATATTGATTTCCTTTTCAAAATAATTTCCATTTGTCTTTTACTGAAAATGTGAGAGGAATATTTTTCTTAATGTATAATCCATGAATTAAATTTCCATTCATGATGACATCACAATGTTTTTAAATATTTATTCATAATTTTATAACAGTGTTTTCAATTAAATGTATTTTTAACATTTTTTGAGAACTTTTTGTTTTAAAAAAATAATTTCCAAAATGAAAATGATATTTTCCATAAGTGTGTTTTTTAGATCTTTTTATCATATTTCTATTCATCAATGGAAATAATATTGATTAATAATATATTTTTAATATGTTTTATTGATACCATCCTCATTATTCCTACGGATTATTTATGGTCATTTTGGAAATGGAAATTATTGATAATCATTTCCTTGATTTATTTTTGTAATTATTAACTTTCCCGTGAATTATTAACATTCATATAGACATTAAATTTTACCTATATATCCATATTATTTATCATGGATATGTTTATTTCATAAACCATATATCATTTATAAATATTGTGTTCTACATTAAATGATATTTTTTATCTATGAAATTATTAATAAATCCATATTTTTTACTTAATACGAATATTTAATGACAATGCACATTGTTCAAGAATTAAATTGATTATATGATATGTGAGGATTTATTAGGATATGAAACCATGGGTGGGTCCTGCTTATAGATATATATTTGATTCCTCAATGTGTATCATGAGACAAATTATTTGTCTACACTTAGTTAAATCAGTTTATACCCATGAGTTTTAAAGAGTCTTGATGATATATCTTGAGGGTAAGGGTATTATGATTCCTGAGATCATAAAAAATAATAATTATGTATCTAAATCATGGGGAATATAATTAATATTATTTTACATGATGTTTTAACAATTATATATTAACACCCTAAAATTATAATGTAAAAACCTTGAATTCGATAATCTGCATGACACAAGACACCGAGCACTTTAGGTAATATATTATACAAATACATTATAATATATTTAATATTTAAAATATAATATATAAGTATATATATCAATGTATGAAACACCAAGTTATATTGAGTTACAACAATGAATAACCTTACATGATAGCTTGCGTTGCACACAAGAGCTACCTTCCATGATGGCTTGCGAGACATGCAAGATCGAGTATCACCAAATAACAATATATTTTTAAAATATTATTTCTTAAAATAATTTGATATAAACTATTTTTTATGTTACTGTTTTTGAATATTATTAACTATCTTATAAAAATTTATGGTTTATATAAATATTATATCTATTTATGGGTTATCAATTTTTGAGAAAGGAAAATAAGAATCTATTAGATATAAAAAGTGATATTATTACTTTTTTTATAAAAGATTTTTTTCTTAATAAATAAAATTAATTTAAATTAGATAAATATATTAAGGAAATATATATTTTATATATTCAATAATAAAATTATTTTCATCCAGCAGGTTTAATATGCCTATGATGTGAACAAACCAAACTTTAAACATAGAATCACATATTTTTATAAAGTCAATTATATCCCCTTTTAATGGGGAACAAATTTTAATTTTTAATTTTCAAAATTTTATTGATTTAATATTTTAGAATAAACTTAATATTTTAAATATATAAAAAAAATTATTTTATGGTAATTTTTTATATTTTTCATAATCATATCATTTTATAATGAATATATAAAAATACAGAATTTTAGTTTAACATTTCTTTTTCATATAATTTATTTATAAGGATAAATTATATATTTTATTCATTTTAAAGTATAAATAAATCATTGTTTTATCAATTAATAAAATTAATGTAATTATAATTAATTTCAATTAGAAATTGACAATAAAAACATAGCATATGTTCGGACGTTTTTCCTTTAAACATGCATTATCGTACGGCCTACGGGATGAATTTTAAAATAATTTCTACCACTTATATGATAGTAATTTGAAAAAATAAATTAAATATTTTTAATAATAAAAATTTCTAATTTCTAATAATACCAAAAAAAATTGACCACAAAGATTAGTAAAAGTGATTAAAATTAAAAACAATTGTTATGGAAAAATTAAGCTTTATAAAGGACTAAAAATTTATCTTAAAGGACTAATTGACCTTTCCACATCTTCAACACCCATTAGCTTTCCATTTATCAACATTTAACCTTCACATATTGTTTTTTTTGTTTTTTATTACTTTTTACATATCATCATGTGTACACGAAACTTTTTTTAAAAAATTCTAAGTGATTCCTTTTCCTTCCCTATAAAATGCCACCACCTCTCCCACATCTTCACACCTCCCAAACCACTTAGTTTTTGCCAATATATTCCAAACTAGATTCCCAAAATACCATCCCAATACATTTAATCATCCATTTTTGTATAAATCCTTCCCAGGAAGCCTTTCGGCAAAAACCAAAAGAAACTCCCGATTAAGAATTGAAGTCTTCTCTCTTGTTTTTTCTTTTATATACATTCTCCACTACCTATAATATTATTTTTATATGATTATATAAGAAAACCAGTATCCTAAATATAATATTATTTTTTATTCCATGTTTTATACCTACACTTACACACACATCCATCAAATGGGTAACGAACATTCTATTTTTGTGTGTAATAAACTTCTACCTCACAAAACGATGATTGTTCGTTTTACCCTTTCCTCCTATCATGGGGTCCATTATGATGACAAATCTTATATATATATATATATGATATTTATAATGTATTTATAATTATATAATCTTTCTATAACACATACATTTAATATTTTCCATTTTACATTAGTATGATAACATCGTCTGGGGATTTGTGGTCTACAACCCCCTTAATGTGATGTGATTCATTCACACGATACATAGAATGAATAAATTATGGTTATAATTAAATATATGTGACATAAACCACATAAATATTATATTTATTAAATAATTACCTTCCTGGATATATATATATATATATATATCATGTTCATTATTACCCATTCACACACATAAAATGTGAAAACGCTGTTCGTGAGCATGTTGAATACTACCTCCTCAACATGATGTGATACTTTTTTCATAGCAATAAATACATATATAAGTATGTATTATTAAATAAAATGTTATTTTTTAAATAATTATCATTCTATAATGATTTGGTGTTACTTACCTTATTTCCATAACGATCATTGATATATTGGAATGTTACTCATTAGTACGTCAAACTTACCGTTTTTATGATTATAATGTGGATTCATTTTTCATCCCCATATTTAATAATTGATTTTAAAAGTATAATTTATGTATAAATAAGATAATTATTTCAATATAATTATTTTATGTATTTTAAATAATGACCCCTTTAACCATAGTTTACTTACCAACGTTTTTTTCACATATAAATCGAATTTGGTCAGAACACCCAACATAAATATAATTGTTCAAGTAGTTTTATACAACATAGTAAAAAATGAAATAAAATTATTTAGAAACATGAAAATGGATATAAATAAATAATAAAATTAACATAATTTTATTATAAATTATTTTTAAGGATGTTCACCTGAAATGAAACTCAAGGTAAGGGATTCTCATCTCACTTTTTACATCCGTGAGATAAATTACCTGTTCAAAAATTACTTATTTTTTTGTGTATCTACTTCCATTATATAGATATTATATCATGAATTCCTTTATCATAATATTATATAATTATTTCATTTAATATTACTTCTTTATGGGTTTAATTGTTTAAAAGGATTCAAAGTGGTTTGGGACACATTGGAATGTTTATAGACTATTTTCCTCAATAATTACTTTAATGATCATTTTATGGTATTTCTATTTGATAAAATTATATTATATTTTTTCAATAAAACAATTAAGTTTCCTATGCTACGGCAATTTATTTCCTTTTTAAAATATTAGTACCATTTTCCACTCTTTGGTACTCAAAGTGTTTTATATACATTTTTAAGAAAAACCGACATCATTTCTATCTTTAGTCAGAGAACCATATTTCTTCTAAAAAATAATTTTTTTTAAACTTTTTTCAAAAATGATTTTAAAATGATTTGGTAATGAATTTTTACCCTTTTTCCTTTTACCGTTGTTTTAAAAGGAATCTTTATTTCTCGTTATAAATATGGTATTTTTCTATCCTTTAACATAAAAAAGGAATGTTCTGTTTTCCATATATTACTTGAATGGATTTAACCACTGTCATTTCATCGAAACTTACATTACATAATTAAAATAGTTTCTTTTAGTTAAAATGTTTTTCAAATAATTTTCCAAAATAAATGGATACATTCTCAAAAATGTTTTTAAAATTTATTTTTTAATATTTTCATTCATCAATGATAAAAAAAACCCTATTTTACTCCACTTTAGAAATGATGTATTGACACCATCATTAATAGTTCCTTATATAGTATATAATTAATTTTTCCAAGGATATTATTAATATTCTCTTCCTTTATTTTTTTATGTCCCCTTGAAATAATGAATTTTATATGATCATTTGAAATTGAATTTTAGCTAAATTATCTATTTAATTTCTCGGGGATATTAATAATGCTGAAACCATATACCATTTTACATACATTGCCTACTTTAAAATTTATTTGACTAATTGAAGAATCATTGATAAATTTGTATCTTTTATTCAATAAGAATATTTGGTAAGGAATATTTTTTAATAATTAAATCAATTACTTGATATGAATAATTATTTTGACATTAAATGAGTAGAGGATACCAAACATTATATTGGTCTATGATGCATCGATAGGTTCTCATGAGTCTAATATGTTCTGAAAATTTAATGGGTCTCTCTCTATATTTTTAAATTTTCTAGAGGATGGATCCTGATAGTATAGATTTTCATGTGCCTGAGACCTGATGTCCCTTAATAAAGCATTTCCATCATATTAGATTTAGTAATTATATATCCATGAGATTTCTTGTTGATATATCTATGGATACAAATCATTATCAGTTATACAGATGTCATGTATATCATTTTCATACCATTCCATAATTATTTATCATTATATAGTTATTTTAATGGAATATCTTTCTAGTTATTACCTTACCATATTTCTTTTTCAGTTCTATTCTGTTTACTTATTACATGGAGTGTGTGTTCAGTTATTTACCCTTCCATGTTGAATATTCTCATTGAATTATTATTGTTTCTGTGATATTTTTACCTTATTAAGCATTTGAGATCACATTTATTATGTTTCTTTACTAAGGAATCCATGAAGAGTACTATAAAGATATGTTAGGATCTACTAGATAGAATAAAGTTATCCTCAGTGTTATTTATTTAGAAATAACCAAAAAATATGTTGTAATTTGTGTATTATTTTCTCAAGTATGTATTTTTTTAAAAGACTACTAAACTCTCATCCATTAATGGATTTATTCCTTGTAATTATACTAATGTAATTAGTATTAGACATCGGCTTTGGAATTATGGGGTCAGTGAAATATAATTGGTATCAAATGATATATAGTAGCAACCTTGGGATCTTGATTTAGGAATACATTGATTAGAGAACATTACCTTAAGATCTAATTTGTTGATAAGTATAGAATAACACCCTATAATTTGGGTAAATTATTTATTATATGGATTTTCCTGAAATACATCCTTGTCTGGATACTATGAGTAGATGTGGTTTTGGAACAGATGTACCAATGAATAATATCTCAGACAAGATAATCTAATCCTGACTTGGGGTATCCTGGTACATGACAATGGGCCTTACTGTGCATGTGGTTTGATTTTCATTGGATAATCCTTTTTTTATTTAAAAAATAATTTTAATAATTTTTATAGATAATGATAATGAATATCCTAGGTTAAACATAAGGTTTTTTATATTGAAAACAAGGTTTCATGATTTAAAAATCCTATTAATGATATTATGGGTAAGCCCTAAAACAAGGAAGGACGTATATGGAAAATAAATGGATAAATTATTTATATATTATGTTTTTTACTAGAAACAGTAGTTAAAAGAATATTTTGCAATTAACCTAATTTAAAGCATGTAAATCTTAGTTATTTTAGAAATTATATTAATATGGGTTTTGAAAAGGAAAACCTTTAAGATATGTGAGAACCCATAAAATCCATCAATTATGTGGGTATTAAACCCATGACCAAAGGATTATATGGTTTTCATGCCAATCACTAACATATGTAAATTCTTACATGATTTTCCATTGTTTTTAGTTTAACAATTTAATGAATAAATGTTATAAATGAACCTGTAATATCCCTTATGAGGATTAGATATTAATCTATTAATCATATTTGTTTTAGATTAATGTGAATGAAAATTTATTAGTATTTCAACTCTTATATAGGCCTTAATATCCTTTAAAAGTATATTTTAGTGCTTTAGGTAATAAAAATAATTACTGATAATTAATTTCTAAGAGTAAAGTGATGAATTATAATTTGATAGAAGTAGAACCAAATGTTAGGATTTTTCATATAAAATTGAAACTTATCAGGTAATAAAATTTCATAATATTATTAGGTAATAAAATAATTAACCAAAAATAGGATAATGAATTAGAAATAAAATATTGTCATAATTACTTAATTTCTGTTGAGTTAATGGTCTTCTAAATCATCCCTGATTTATGGATTTGAGGACCTCAACCTCTCATTGATCATTCAAATATTTTTTATTGATGAACTCATTAACTCCCAATAAATACTTATTATTTTATTCTTAGAATGTATCTATACACTCCAATTATGTTTTCCTACATAGATACATGGTTACGTGGTTGTCTATGTAATGTTTTTAATTCATATTCTATAAATTCTAGAAGATGTTTAACAAACTGTTATCATGATGAGGGAATTTAAAATAGGAAACATAAAAAAATATCACTAAGATAAAGTTTAAATTTAAAGGATTAAATTTAATTAAGGTGGTTCAAATGTAACACCCGTAAATTATAATGTGATAACCTTGTATTTAGTGGAATGAATGACCCGAAACTCCAAGTGCATAAGGTAATATAATATATGGATACATTATAATATATTTAATATTTAAAATATTTTTAATATATTTCAATTCATGAAACACCGATTTGTCTTGAATTACATGAAATAATTACTTTTCTCGATATCTTTTGTTACACATAAGAGTGGCCTTCTTCGATAGCTTGTGTTACACACTAGACCTAGTTTCACAAAATGATAATATATTATTAAAATATTATTATTTAATATAAAATGACATAACCTAGCTATTATATTAGAGTTTATGAATATTATTAACTAACTTATGAAAATTTATGGTATATTTAAATATAAAACGAATTAATGGATAACCAATAAATGAGAAATGAAAATAATAAGAAGTTGTTTATAAAAAGATATGTTATTATTTTTATGCGTCCAAAAGATTTTGGTATTAAAAAAAATAATTAATTAAAATTATTTAATTATTTTAATGAAGTATATATTTTATATATTCAATAAAATATTTTTGAAATTCATCCATTAGTTTTCATATGCATAATATAAGAACAAACCATACAATACAAATAAAAGAAATATTTTTATAAAAGAAATTGTATCGCCTATTATGGAGAACACATTTTAAATATTAATTTTGAAAATTTTATTGATTTAATATTTCAAAAAAACATCATATTTTAAATAGAGAAGAAAATATTAGTTTAGTGTGCATTTTTTCTATTTTCTGGAAACATATCATTTTTAATGAATAGGTAAAAAATTAAATTTTAGATTAAAACAACTTTTTCATATAATATATTTATAAGGAAAATTTATAATTTTAATTTATTTTAAACTCCAACTATATAATATTTTTATCAATTAATAAACTTTATTTCATTTTAATCAATTTCACTTTGAAATTGATTATAAAAACAAAGCAAACATTTGGACATTGTTACATTAAACATGCATTGTCGTCCCACTCAGGGATTAATTTTAAATTAATTTCTACCACATCTATGATTGGAATTATAAGAAATAGAATCTATATTTTTAATGATAATATTTTCTAATTTATAGTAAGACCATTTTTTTTGACCCAAAATATTAGATAATGTGATTAAAATTAATTATAATTATTATGGAAAAATTAAGCTTAATGAAGCACTATACATTTAACTTAAGGGCCCAATTGACCCAGAACATTGTCCAATGCCCATTGGATGGTCATATCATAGCCATTATACTTATATTATTTTGGTTCTTTTGGTTTCATGTGCCTTTTCTAGGTAATATCATGTGTACACCTAACTAGTTTCTAAAAATTCCCAGTGAGTCCTTTTCCTTCCATATAAAAGGCCACCACCTCTCCCACTTATTCACACATCTCAAAAAAACATAGGTTCATCCTAGATCTGACCAAATAGCTTTCAAATATCCCTACCCTAAAAATTTAAGCCTCCAATTTTTTATAAAACCTTCCATGGAATCCTTCTAGTATAAACCAAAATAAGTTACCCGATTAAGAGGTGACATATTCTCTCATGTTTTTTTTATTTTCATTCTAAACTCTCTATAATCTTCTTATTATGTTCCTGTATAAAAAAACAATTATCCTAAATATACTAGTATTTTCTACACTAAGGTTTCAACCTAATCTTACACACACCCCCATTTAATTGTTAATGAACAAGTTGTTTCGGTGTATTGTGAACTACTACCTCGTGAAACGATGATTTTTAATTTTTCCCATACCACATATCATGGTGGCCATTATGAAAGAAAATATGTTTATATATGATATTTATGATATTTATTTTAAATTTATACATATTTAATCCTTTTATAACACCTATATTTAATACTTTCCATTTTACATTTTTAAGATCACATCATTTGAGGAAGTGAGGAACACCACCCCCCACAAAGTGATGTGATTCATTCACACGATACGTGGAAAATATAAATTATTTTTATAATTAAACATAAAATACATAAAAAACATATATATGATATTAATTACATAATTACCTAACTATATATATATATATATATTCATATATATAATTTTCTTTATTACCCATTCACACACATAAAAAGTAAAAATGTTATTCTTGGATATGTGGACTACCACCTACTAAACATGATGTGATTCCTTTATCATCACAATAATTAAATATATAATTATTTATGATTAAATAATATAGAATTAATTATATAATTATCATTTTGTAATGATATGGTGTTACTTACCTTCTTTCCATAATGATCATTGAAAAAAGGGAATGTTATTCATGCATATGCACAACCTACCATCTCCATGATTGTAATGTTGATTCATTTTTCATAACCATATTTCATGATTGATTTTAGAAGTATAATTTATCTATAAATATGAAAATTATTTCCTTATAATTATTCTGGATATGTTATATAATTAACCCTTTGATCATAGTTGACATACCAATTATGTTTTCGACACATAAACCAAATTTGTCAAAACACCTAACGTAAACCAAAATGATTAAGTAGTTGTATGCACCATAGTAAAAATGAAATAAAACTAATGATACGCATTTAAAAAATTCCCAAATAGGTATAAAATTAACATTTTTTTATTATACAGGAAGTTAAAGTATGTTTACTAAAAAGAAAACTCAATGTAGAGGATTATCATCTCACTTATTAAATTTGTCAGATAAATGTCATGTTCCCCACTTAAATTTTTTTTTGTGGTGTATATAATTACAATTTTTATATATTATATAACAAAATAATTTATCTTTATGATATTTAAGTCATTCATTTAACATTATTCCTTCAATCGGTTTATTATTTAAAATGATTCAAAGTTTTATGCGAAACATTGGAATGTTTTATGAAATTTTACTCAACGATAATTTTAATGATATTTCAATTGTATTTCTATTTGAAGAAATTATTTTAATAATTTTTATATAAATCCTTTAATTTTCCTCTCCTCTGGTAATTCATAACCTTTTTCATGTATTCATATAATTTTTACACTCTGTGGTACTAAAAAAATTTAATTAATTTTTTTATAAAAACATGACATCATTTCTCTCTTTAGTGAGATAAAATGTTTTTGTTTAACTTTTTTATATTAAAATGTTTTAAAAACTTATATTAAAATGATTTGGTAAAAACATATTTTATCCTTTTTTCATTTTTCGTTGTTTTAGAAGGAATCATCTTATAGATATCTGAAAACTGAATTTTTTAACCATTTTACAATGTAAAAGGAATGTTCTTTTTACCTTTTATGACATGAATAGATTTATCGGCCTTCATTTCTTTTAAACCAACTTTTCATGATTAGTTTTTTCCTTTTAAAAAAATGGTTTCAAATTAAATTTTCAAAGGAATTTTTTTTCCAAATGTTTCTCATAAAAAAGATATATTCCCAAATAAGTGTCTAAAACATCTTTTTATAATAATTACACTCAATAATGACAGAAAACCATTATTATAATCCACTAAGGATATTTTTTATTGATACCATCCTTAATATTTCTCTGTATGGTTTATAATTGATTTTTACAAGGATATTATTCACATTCACTTATTTTATTTGTTTACAGGCACTTGAAATATTCAATTTCCTATGATCTTTTGGCATTGAATTTCCCCTAAATTACCCATTACATTTTTCATGGATATTATTGTTATGAAAAAATTATAGAATCATACATACAATGTGTAATTTAACAATTATTTTAATAACTAATGAATTATTGATACTTTTTCATATTTTATTTAATATGTTTATTTGATAATGCATAATGTTTAATAATTTAATTGATTTTTAGATGTGAATAATACATTTGAAATGCAATGATGGTTGGATCCCATACATTATATATCTCCATGATACGTCAATAGGTTCTCCCGAGACAAGTATGTTTCACAAATTAAATGGATTTCTATTCGTAGTTTTAAACTGTCTGGAGGATCAATCATGAGAGTATAGGATTCTATGTTCCAGAGTAATATTGTCCATTAAGAAAGTATTTCCTTTATAATAATTTCATCTATTATTCATACATGATATTTTTCATTGACATATATATGGATATATTTCATTATCAGTTATTTAGATGGAATGTTTTTTAGTATCATACCTTTCCATATTTATTCTTCCTTATCTAATTATTTTAATAGAATGTGTTTCCATTTATATCCTCGTTATATTTTCTAAAAATTTAAATTCAGTTTATTGATTACATGGAATGTATTTTTAGTTATCTAACATTCTATATTAACTATTTCCATTGATTCATTGTTTCTTCCGCTATATTTTTAACTTACTGAGGATTTGAACTCACCCTTATTATTTTCAATTCCATGGGAAAGAAAGAAGAATACTATGAACGATATGCAAGGATTTACTAGATAGAATAAACATATCCTTGAAGTTATTTGTTTATAGAGAAGTAATAATATATTGTAATTATTTTATTATTTTCCCATCTATTTATCTAGTTTACCACGACTACTAAACTCTCAGTAATTCAGGGATTTATTCCATGTTATCATGCCAATATATTTAGTAGTAGACAGTGGTTACAGGATTCCAGGGTCTGGGAGATATAGTAATTTTCTATATATTAATTTCATTCTGATTTTATTTATTCGACTAAAATATGTCTTCAGGGATTTAACATTCCATGTTTATTATTTTTTATTAATTTATGATCATCAAGTTATTGATTAAATGGAATTTTATTATAGTTATTTAATTTACCATATTAATTATGCATTATCTTATCATGATATTGATGTTGTTTTTATTGAATGTTTGTTCAGTTACTTACCCTTATACGTTGATTATTCTGATTGATTCCTGATAGTGTCCACTTTATTGAACTCTTACTGAGCATTTGTATCACCCTTATTTCGCTTCCTTTTGAAGGAATCTAGGAAGTGTTTTATAAATAATATGAAACCATATTCAATATGGAATAATGATTTTCTAAAAAAATATTTTGTAATTTGTGTATTCAAATTTAATGTAAGTATAAACTATATATCATTTTTACCCAAATCATTAAACTATACAGTGTCTCGGGAGGTGATTGTTTATATCTTATGCCAATGTAATAAAGCAGACACTAGGTCTAGGCTACTATGGTCGAGGTTCTTATAATGTTTTTGTTTTACTCTATGAATTTTGGAATCATGAGTTTCTATCTTATGAAATGTATGGACCCAAACTAGAAGGGTACCAAATCATTTATTTTATCCATATCCCAAATTCCTAATCAAAAAATATAATTGATTATACACAAATTTTTCTAACTCTATTGGAACTTTTTTTACATTATTTCTTAATTATAGTAATATCATTATATATTTTCCAATTTTCATAACTTTTTTTAATATATGAATTTAAAATTAATTTATAATTCTAAATCATAAGAAATGAAATTATTTTTATCTTTTCTAATGTTGCAAAAAAATATTATTTTTTATTAAGAATTATATTAACATACATGATATATGAGACTATTATATGATAGTGGGAGAGATATTAATATTCAATGGGTATATCAAAATATAAAAAACTTTTAATGAAATTTTTTTAGTATCTTATGAATCCATATTTTTGGAATTTTCTTGATTTTAAAAAAATATAGAATTTTTACTATTATTGAATATTCGATTTTTGAATTATCATATAAATATTTTTTGGCTACTAATTTCATTTATTATTTAAAAATTTATTTATAAATGATTTTATCTGTGATTAAATATATTCATACTCTTTTGGGAAAATTAAAATATAAATATTCATGGTTGACTTTTTTATATGTTTTTGGATGAATAAATGAAAAAATATTTATTTTTTTACTAGAATGTTTTGAACCGGGGGAATCATCGAGATATTAGTGATTCTAGAATTTATATAAAATAAATATATTACCCTTTATTACATTGAAAATAATATATGGAGAGATTTATCGAGAAGGAATATTATGAGATAATGGAATTTTTTCAATTCTTTGTTATCATACATTATAATATATTTTTAATATTGTTTTTTTCATTTTTTATCTTTTAAATTTTGAAGGGGGAGAAATTTTAGAATTTAAATTTTTCCGATTTCTAGTAATGATTTAATTTGGTTGATCTAAATACCCTGATGGAGATTTTTTTATGGCATGTGGTATAATAAGAGGAAAGGCTTTAAAATTTTATGTCCTACGGATGTTAAACCAATGATGAATTTCATCAAAATTTACAAGAATTATTTCATAATTTTTTAAGAAATCTTATTTTCTTTTACATGTATTTTGAAATTAAAAAATGTGGATATTGTTGGGTTAAATATAACTTTTGTATCCATTTTATAATCAAAATAAACATCATTTTGAGTTTTAATTAACTATTAGTTTTTATATTGTGTGTTTTTTGTAAGGAATTAATTTATGGTCCTACAAAATCTGGGTAACTTCTTAGATAAACATAAGTTCTAGTACTTTTTGATGTTTCAGGGAATTAAATTCTTTGGCCATTTGAATTTTGGGATGGCATACTCATAAGATGATAGATAATAAATCTATAATAATCATAAAATTAAGTATTGTTCTTGATGAAGTGGAAAGTGTACTTGAAGATCTCAGATCCTAGAAATTTATGTTTTGTTACAAAATCATTGAGAAATTCATCTAATATATTTGATGAAAAAAGGGTTTTGAACATACAGAAACTCTTACATTCATGTTGAAGTTTTGTTGCATCTCATTAAAAAAAATTATTCCTATTGTTTTCTATTTTTTTAAACACTTAGAGATATATTTTTGAGGATTTCATTGTAAATATCTAATTTACATTATATTGATCCATAATGTTTTCTTGGGTGATCCATGTTCTACCTTCATTGGGCTATCATAACTCAATCATGTAACCTAGCCATTAGAAAGGAGACCTGAGGATGTAACACTATCCACCCATTCCCAATATATCTTGATTTCTAATCTCATCCACCCCACATGAATATGGTGGTTGTGTAAAGGAAATAATATCTCTAAAAATAATGACAATATTATTCATCTCTATGTAGATATCATCATTCACAAACAGACTCTAGATACAAAAAAATGGAGGCTATAAGATGAAATTTTATCCACCTATCCTAGAGATAATGAAGCAATACATGTCTCCACATATCCTATAAAAGAGACATTGATTTTTTCCTAGTTATCCCATCCTCGGTGATTTGAGTTGTAGGGATCTATGGTCGATCATACTATACCTAGATCCAAGAGATATGGTAGATAAAGTGTGTAAATAGTCAGGTAAAATTTCCTTAATCATTAAAAAATATAAGTAATTGAGATGAGATAATATAAATATTAATTAACGTAATCCTAGACCTAGAGTTCTAGGTGGTTAATAGTACAAGTTCATATATCGTCATATGTATCCTCATCAAACTATTTTATGAGTACTAAGTGAAATAAAATATGCATTTTATCATCAAAATCCACTAGAAACAACAACAACATAAATACAAAATTAAGATAACACATGTGAGAAATATCATAGGAAAACAATATAATTCAAACATATCTAGAGTATTTTTGTAAGAACCCAGTTCTTATTTTTGAGGTATGGGCTTCTTCTTTTTCATTTTCTTTATGTTTTTTTGAGAAAATATGGAAAATGGGGGAAAATTCTGAATTATGGAACTACACGCCGTGTACTTTTCCACATGTCGTGTACTGTTGGCCGTGTGGGATGGGTACACGGGGCGTGTAGACATATCGGGGACGAGGGGTGTAGGAACCGACTACACATCTTGTAGTGGTACCTTACACGCTATGTAGTCAGTCAGCAGGCCTAAACAGTAAGGTAGTGGAGTAGCCTCCAGTTGAGCGACATTACACGTCGTGTACTTGGGAGTACATGTCGTGTACTCATGTCGATGAATGAACAGTGTGGTGGTGCCGCCATAGGAACAATTAAATGAGGGAAGTACACGCCGTGTACTCAGAAGTACACACTGTGTACTTTGTTTTTTCGTCTTTAAACAGGCAGTAGCCTCCTCATTTGGTAGATGAGGCATTTGAGCCGTTTTGGAGCCAAGGAGTATGATAGAACCTTTAAAGATCCTCTAGGTGTTCATCTGGAATCAATTTCGGCTTCGGACGAACTCGTTGGAGCCGCACGGGTAAGCCCTTTCTCCACCTTAATCCGTTCTTACCAATTCTTTCCCAAGAGAAATTTATTTACGTTTGAATGGGTTTTGTTATTCATCAGATCTACGCCGTTCTTGGGCGTTTCTGGAGTCGACGTTTGGGAATAACATTTGTTGGCATATAAGGTAGGTGGCTTGGTGTAAATTTCCAACTGTCGTGCATTTTTGTGCATTTTCATGCCACGAACCCATCTTGGGGTGTCATGTGGCTGAGGCCATTTCTATATTTAATGCATAGAATTGCATAGGTGATTAAATAGTGATAATAAAATGCTGGTTGGGATCATTTCATGGATCCAGACCCACCCCGGGGGTGTGTTTCACTGTTTATCCATTTGGCCAGGATACCCGAGGGTATGCCTTTAATGTAGTAATTATAGAATTGCCTTGAGAGTAATTGCTTATTTACTACATTTGACATGTTGGGCATGGCCCTTTTACCTGTTTAGCCTGAGGGCGTTGTTGTGATTATCCTGTAGGAACTGCACTATTTAGCCTGTGGGAAGTAGTTATTTCAGCCTGAGGGCAACTTCTTCCATGCCTGTGGGCAGCTGATTTTGTCCCTGTGGGCGACACTACCTACTCCTGAGGGCAAACTCTGTTATGCCTGTGGGTTGTTTACGTATAAGATAATTGTGGTGGTTTCTTATATAAAATGGATTAAATGAATAATTAAATGGCAATTTAACTGTTAAGTTAGTTACTCTGTAGTACTGCTTACTTTATTGCATTTTACCACTGCACACTATTGTTGCATGTTAGCACGCAGTTGGGCATGGGGATTTTGTGGGTGCCGACTGAGATATATTTCTCACACCCTGTTTGGGTCATGGTTTTCGGAACAAACAGATTACGTTTCTGCAGGTGTGGATAGGGGAAAGATTCCCTATACAGGTATTTGACTGTTGCTGTGGAGTATGAGGTCATGGGACCAAGCCTAGGCTCGCGATGCTGCTGCCAGCTGTTTGCTTTGCTTTACTGTTCTCTGATTTTTGTTGTACTGTATTGATGTATAAAATGTTTTGGGTTTTTTCATAAAACATGAGACATGTAGCATCAATATTTATACAGTATTGGTTATATCCGTTGTTGTTCATTATTTCAGTTGTGTATGGTTTTCTGCTTCCGATGTTTGTTGTATGTTTTATTTAAATTCTGTTGCGCTACACTTTGTCAAATGAGGTTATAGTTTCCCCACTATCAGACCTGGTCCCTCGCTACTAGTCGGCAGCCTCTGGCGTTTGGGGAAATGTGCATGAGGTCACATGGAGAACTGGGTTCGGGGCACCCGAGTCCGGAATGTTACAAAGTGGTATCAGAAGGGTTTCTATTTTTGACTTACTATTTGGAGCCGTAGTCAGGGATAGGACGAACAGTAGTTGGTAATAATCTATTCTCGGGCGTAGCTAACCCGTGTATAGGTAAAATCTAGTCTACCTCGTATTTTTTCAATTCTTCTTATTTTTTCAAATTTTACAGTTGATATGATTTCACCGTTGGGTGACGCACTTGGATTGTGCTATTATATTTTATCTATGGGTTCTATTTAGTTGAAACCCGATGAGACGAGGGTTTTCCGTCTCATGCATCATATATGCACATGCTAGAAATCACATGCCATGCATAGTTTCCATGCCATGTAGGTGCATTGGAATTCGCATGTTTTTGTGATAGATGTTGTGCTAGAAAAGCATGTTGTTGTGATAGCTGCTTGATAAATACCTGCTCTGTGATAGGGTAATTTTATGTGAGCATGTTTATAGAATGGACGCCAAACATTTTTTTTTGGGGAGTATGGGACCCCATTGACCGGAATTTGGTGGATCATTGACTGTTTATTGGTTATAACACATATGAGATGTCAAACTTTGATTCGTGGGGAGTATGGGCCCCCATGGGTCAGAATTTGACACTTAGGTGTTTTTTTCAGTATTTTATGGGTTCTGGAGAAGTTTCTAAGAAATAATATTTGGAAACCCTGTATACATGTCGTGTAGTATTTTATACATTCCGTGTATATTCTTCTGTTCGGGAAGAAAAAAATGGACTTTTTGAGTACATGTTGTGTACCCTAAATACATGTCGTGTAGTCTCTTACTGTGTCACAAACCATGTGGGCAGCGACATGGGGTTGGGAAATGCTTGGGTAAAACATGCCGTATAGCTTTTGTACAAGCCGTGTGGTGTTGACCCGGAGTCCGGCCGTGTAACTAAAAACACGGTTCGGTGAACTATTGTACAGAGCACGTTGTGTCAATGATGAACACGCCGTGTAGTGTGACCTGGGGACTCGGTCGTGTAACTAACAACACAGGTCGGTGTCACATCTCTCGGAACACGCCGTGTACCTTAGGGACATGCCGTGTAGTCTTGTCCGAGGATAGACCATGTGGTGTTAGCCGTGTGGCTGGGAAACGGGGTGCGGTACATGCCGTGTACGGCAGTAACACACCGTGTTGTGTTAAGCATAGTAGTCGGCCGTGTCACAAACGAGACGGGAAGTTGGAAAATAACACCATACACGCCGTGTAGATTATTTACAAATCGTGTAGTTTTTGTTGAACGGAAGTCGTGTGGCATAACCATGTATAAGGACCCGGGTAGGGGAAGGATAGTCAAGTACATGTCGTGTAGACAGTATACACACCGTGTAGTCTTGTTTTGGAATTGTTGAAATGCCTTCGTCCTCTTGTTCCCTTTGTGGTTCCTTTACTTTCAGTCTTAAAAATATTGAATCTAAGGCCTTCCTTTGACCTTGTAGTGTCATGCCGCATAGACGACCGCACGTTGTTCTCCAGGAGAGCGACGATGACTATAAACAAGAAATGGTGGGCCATGGGCTACCAGTGGATCCTCCAATAGAGTCAGATGCAGCACCAGCTGTTATACCAGATATAGGCATGGAGGTGCAGTTCCGTGAAGGCTTCATGCGGTTCATGTAGACCTTTCAGGGAGCACCATAGGCTACTACATCTATGGATGAGATGATGCGTATCTTCCAGAAGCAGCATCCACCTACGTTTTTAGGGGATGGCGGACCATAGGCTGCGGAGTCTTGCTTGGGTTCGATGCAGACTATTTTCGAGCATCTTGAGACGCCTCCAGTGGGAGGGTCAAGCTCGCGATGTATATGTTGCGTGATTCCACCAAGAGGTGGTGGGATGTCACCACCCAGTCAGAGCATCACAGAGACATGGCATGGGAAGATTTTCAGGCAGTCTTCTATGACTAATTCATTCCCGAGATGCTAAGGGAAGATAGAGATCGAGAGTTCATGAATCTGCAGTAGGGAGATATGTCGGTGATGGACTCTTCTACTCGTTTTATGGAGCTTCAGCGTTTTATACCCGTGCTGGTGGGTAATGAGATGTTGAGATCCAGAAGTTTTGAGGATGGTCTTTGGTATGACATCCGAGCGCTGGTGAATGTTTTTAGGTTGCCTTCAGTACATGCTATTGTGAACCAGGAACTGATTATAGAGAGGAACCTGTGGGAATCGAGTGGTGTGGGCCAGGGCGGTTTAGCACCAGTTACTGGTATTATTTCTGTTGGAAAGAGGAAGAGATATATGGACTTCTCTCAGGGCGGCAGTACCAGTCAGAAGAATGCTTCAGGTGTCTAGGTTATGTGCTACCAGTGTGGTAGAGAGGGGAACAAGAGGCCACAGTGTCCAAGAGACCCAGTGGAGTGCCGATCTTGCAGCAAGTTGGGTCATTTACAGCACTTTTGCAGGGTGTTTCCACCAGCAGATAGTGAGGGGGCTTCTGTGTAGACTCCGCGTGCGGGAGCAGGACCAGTGGCTTCTTAACAGTCAGGGAACTGGAATACGTCAGGGTGTGCAGTCAGAGATGGTGGTCGTGGTCATGGTAGCCAGACACCGAGATCTCAGAGGCAACAGGGCGGGACAGCTCAAGGTAGCCAGGCTATGTCGCAGGGCCACGACACTAGGCAGGCATATGCAGTGCAACAGACCTAGAAGGAGCAGGATCCCGAACCTTCTACAGTCATAGGTAATATTCTAGTAGCTTCTGTCTTATCTTCATTAATTTTTGATATAGGTGATACGCATAGTTTCATATCTTTACCCGTTGTGGAGACCCTTGGGCTCGGTGTTTCTTCTTCTTCTGATATCATGATGCTAGACAGTCCGTTGGGAACTAGGACGGCTGGTGTGCGTCAGTGCAAGGAGTGCCCCCTTGAGGTTGGAGGGTGTCACTTCCTTTGGGACCTCTATGTCATGGAGATGAAGAGCTATGATGTCATTCTTGGGATGGATTGGATGGTTCCCTTTCAAGCCTTTGTAGACTGCTATTGTCGCAGGGTGCGTTTCACATCACCAGAGGGCGGAGAGTTTCTATAGAAGGGTGAATGGGATGTTCAGGAGAGTCGAGATGAACCAGAGCATCATGGGCGAGGTGGAGTCACAGCCCAGATTGCGAGTCTGTATCTGGATGACCAGGAGACTTGTCAGATGGATTTCCCTCCAGTGGTTGATCCTTTTAGGGATGTCTTCCCAAACAAATTTTCAAGTCTACCTCTGGTGCGTGTGGTGGATTTCTATTTTGAGATAGTGCCAGGAGCAGCACCGGTGTCCATTCCTCCTTATAGGATGTCTACACCTGAGTTGTAGGAGCTCAAGAGGCAGTTAGAGGAGTTACAGTAAAAGGGTTTTATGTGACCCAGTACTTCTCTGTGGGGTTCTCCAGTCCTTTTTGTGTAGAAGGTGGATGGTACCCTTGGACTTTGCGGGGATTATCAGAGGCTGAACCAGTTGGCGGTTATAACGACCCATACTTTACATACATTTTTATTACTTCAAAATTGAAGCATACTTATTACAACATATAAAAAACCGTGAAAGGGCCTTATAGGTATAGTGTCTTTAGAAACTAGGAAACATAAACAGCTGGTTCATAAAGAGTCTACACTGTCTCCCATTTATTTCATTATATCTATAGTCCCTTTTGGAATATCTTATATAATAACCTTCTTCCTGACCTGGGGAAATAAAACATAAAAAAGGGTGAGCTCAAATGCTCAGTAAGGGTAAACAAAATAAATATCAATCACATCATATTCATAAGAACATAACATTTTGGAAATCTTAACCTGCAAAAGAGAGAATAATTTCATAACAAGGGATAAATCATACTAGTGAAATGAAATCCCAAAAATTATAACATAAAACATGAAACTTTCTGGCATACACACATAATCATAGAGAATCATTTCTTATTATTCAAGACTCATTTCCAAGACTATCTTAGTGGACAAAGTCCATTTCTAAACCGAGTTCACTCCTCGTTTCAGTCCTGTTTCACTGAACCGGTTTAACCTACCGTTCCAGCCATGTCTATATCATGAGATATAAAATCTTTACCCAATGCATTGGAGGGAGATATAGGTCCCACCCATCTCATAATGATTCCATTCATATGTGTTCCAGAAAATCATAAATCATACATCATTTCACAACCCATGTAATAAAAATGGGATTCTTAAACAACATGACATCATAAAACAATTCATATAAGATAAAAGAATTCATAAAAGAATTCCATCACAATATAATAAAATCAATGTAATAATAGGGATAGAAACAGAACCCTATATTTTCTTAGATGGAAAGTAATTTTGATAAAACACTTGAACTCCATTCTTGAAGAAAAATATCCTTTCTACTTCAAAAACATTTTCCTTTCTTAACATGTCATACAATTTTAAAATAAAAGAAGTTGATTAAAAATAAACATGAAAACTTGTAAAGTAAGCTTCTTGGAAATAACGTTTTAAAAATCCATTCATGTCGTATAAGTTAAAAAAACATTCTTCCCGTACTTTTGTCGGAAAAGCCAAAAATTACCTCGTATGAAAAATGACAAAATATTCGTTTTATATATTTTACTAAAAACTCACCGAATGGTAAAATTGAATTTAAATAATTGTAGGTGGATGAAAACAATATTACATATTGAGGTAACAAGGATTTGGATGATAAAATACACCCCAGTAAAAACCAAAGTATAAACAATCTCGGATAAAATGAGATTGTGATATTTTTCCTTACCTTAGGTCCGATTTTCTTCGTAAGTGTCCGAACCTCCTCTATACTGGTTTAAATAATTTTATTGACTTCTTCCAGAATCATACATATTTTTATGATATCATATATGGTCATATTCTTAGCTTCTTATTAGTAATATTTCCTTACTACTTGTTATTCGTGTGTTTATTACTTTTTGTTCTTATGCGCATTTTGTCGAATAAATTATTATTTTTCCTTTTAGGTTATAGATACCTCATTTCCAGAATGGTATTAGTGTAATATATATCATATTCATTCACTCAATTCATTTATATAATCATTATGCAATGAATATCATGTATAATGAGTCGCATCACATCGTGGAGACGGTATTCCGTACGTACGCACGGGCGATGATATCATTCCCATGACTGTGGAATTGTATTGAAGTATATGTATACTATTTCAGAATCAATATCACTTTACAATAATCATATATAGTTATTATTTAAACCATTATACCCATCCGAGTAAGGTGGTGGTGGAAAATAGATTACACCACGGCGTAGAGATGGTTTTCCGTACGGACGCACGCGTGGTGATTTCATTTTCCGTAGGATGGATAGATGGTGAAATAGGGTTGATTCCTAATTATAATTACATATCAGTATATGAGTGATACTGATGTTATTACTTCATAATTAAACAACTAATGAAGAAGAAGTGGAAGACGAAATAAAGATGAAAGAATCGGTAACGGGCATTACCTCTTCTTTGAAGCGCCTCTTTGAGTCCTCCTCTTAGGACACTAAAATTGGTCTTTGAAGAAAACCAGGACCTCTATGATGTTTCTAGGGAAGTGGAGAGGATATATTGGCAGGTTTTGGCCAAGCAAGAAATATCAAAGTGGTGTGAGGAAGAGAGGGAGGAGGTTCCCTTTTATACGGGAGGAGAGGGGCACCTTTAGAATAACTAAAACTATTATTTTATTATAAAGTCCAATTTGATTTTTAATAGCTACAAATAGATATATTTCGAAGCTAAGGTGGGAATGGATTGAAATACTCTCATTAAATAGAATTTAGACAAGTTTATTTATCAGTTTTAACCTTATCATTTAGATTTAACTTTAAGTTAGATAATTTATCTTTTACGGTGTCTTCTTGTTATCTTACACTATAAGGTTAATAAACTCACTATATCAATCCAAACGAACCCCAAGTTGTTTATTATTTATATATTTGACCTTATATAAGTCACTTGGCCGAACCTTAGATTTTTAGGAATAAAATAACAATTCATAATATAGTATTTGTTTTCAAAACTATTTTATGTCAATTTTGACACTATTTGGTAATTGATTTTTGTGAAAATCATAACAGATTTATTAGTTCGAGAAAATTTAATTAAATCAATAATAACATGTCATATTAACATATAAAATTATTTTAATTCATAAAAAGACTCAAATTATATTTATTTGGGTATTAATAATATCAATTATGTCAATATTTCATTAATAAGATAATTACTGCATCGTCGTTGTATCATAAATAAATTAAATTATTTTAAGTATAAAAATTAAAAATAAAATAACATTATGTAGGAAAGCTTTGTATATTTCTAGTGAATATTTATAGTCGAATTTATCTTATGTATAACCCTATATTAAAAATTATTTAGTTATTAAACATTGATTTTATCTATTTTAACCCTTCTTTAAATAAATTGATAATAAATGTCCTAATCTAATCCATGTGGGCCTAAATGATCATATTTTATTCCTAAGGTTATTTTTGGTCGAATTACACTTATCAAATAGAATTAGGACTTTTGTTAGGGTAATAATAATATCATTTTTACCCTTAACTACCCTATTTACTTTTAACAGTGGAAAAAAAAGTAAAAAGTAACTATTCACCAAAAATTATTTTCATCTCATTGAACCACATTTTAGTCCTTGATATTAACCGTTTCTCTCAGATTTTCGAAATTCCACTCACAAAAGTGGTAAAATTATGTTTTATGAAAAAATTCAGTTTTTTAACTACCACTTAGTGGTTTCACTATTCATCAAAAAATGAAATTTTCCAGAAAAATACCAAAAATTAGGCCTAAGATATATTTGATATTATGAATTCAAAAATGATGTTTATTTTACCAAATTCAAAACATATCAGTTACATTAACTAATTTAAAAATTAATTCTCGTTGTCAAGACAAATAGCGTGTTTTTAGGAGATAATAACTATCAAAAGATTGACACTTGTTTATGTCTGGTTTAAATGTGAAAATTCATCCAATGAACAAAATTGTATTAAATTGTAAAAATATATTCTAAATATACTTTAAAACCACTCAAATTAATAATTTATGACTATTAATTATTTCGATTAAAAAAGTTGTTTTTAATTAAAATTTAATAATTTTCACTATTCATCAGAATATGAAAGTTATCCGAAAAGTACCAAAATTTCACCCTAAGCTAATTTCGATACTCCGAATCCAAAAATAAAGTCCATTTTGAAAAATGAAATTTACAAAATTTAAAAAAGTGGTTATTACTATTCATAACGACTAGTTTTAATAATATTTTAATAGCATATCATTGTTTAGTGAAACTCGGTATTGCGTACGACGCAAGCTATCGAGGAAGGCTGCGGTTGCGTGTAAAGCAATCCAAGATAGTGTTGTGTGTAGTGAAAGATTCCATTGATGATTTATATAACATAAAAACAAAATATTTCTCATAAAAGTGTCAGGTGTTACATTCTACCCCTCATAAAATGAATTTCTCCCTCGAAATTCATCACTTTGTAACAAAAACATGAGTATACCTCTCCCTCATCATATCCTAAAGCTCCCATGTAGATTCTTCTAATTGGTGGTTCCTCCATAAAACATTCACCAAGCGAGTGGTCTTGTTTCGTAGGACTTTTTCACTATGATCTAGAATCTCGATCGGTTGTTCTTCATAAGAATGATCTTGCTCCAGCGGTACAACTTCTGAGCTGAGTACATGTGAAGGATCAGGAATGTACTTTATCAAGAGAGATACATGGAACACATTGTGAACTTGAGAGAGATTCGGTGGAAGTGCCAATCGGTAAGCTACCTTTCCAACACGATCCAGTATTTTGAAAGGACCGATATATCTAGGGCTCAACTTCCCCTTCTTACCAAATATCTTGACCCTCTTCCAGGGAGATATTCCTAAGAACACTTTATCACCCACTTCAAACTCTAGGTCTTTTCCTCGGTTGTCGAAATTACTTTTCTGTTGACTCTGAGCTGCTCTTATGTGTTGTTGAATAGATCAGACCTTTTTTTCCATCTCATCAAAAAGACCAGGTCCAAATAGCTTTCTTTCCCCAACTTCATCCCAGCAAGTTGGAGTCCTGCATTTTTTTCCATAGAGAGCTTCATAAGGAGCCATCTGAATACTGGAGTGAAAGTTATTATTATAAAAAAATTCCACCAAAGGTAGGTGTTGATCCCAACAACCTTTGAAATCCATAGAGCATGCTCTCAACATATCTTCTAGAGTTTGAATTGTTCTCTCAGACTGACCATCTGTCTGAGGATGATAAGCAGTGCTGAATCTCAAATATGTATCCAGAGTATGCTGAAGACTTCACCAGAACTTTGAGGTAAATCTCGGATCCCGATCAGATTTAATAGAAAGTGGTACTCCATGAAATCTTACCACTTCCTTTACATATATCCTGGCAAGCTGATCCAGAGATAAATCCTCTCTAATAGTAATGAAGTGTGCAGACTTTGTAAGACAATCAACTATGAACCAGATAGCATTATTGCCTTTGGATGTTTTAGGAAGTCCGGTGACAAATTCTATTGTGATGTTTTTCCATTTCCATTCGGCTATGGGTAATGGTTGTAACATCCCCTTATACTTCTGTCTCTCTTCTTTAACTTACTGGCAAACCAAGCATCGAGAGACAAATTCAGCAACATCTCTTTTCATGCCATCCCACCATAAGTACTCTTTCAGGTCCATATACATCTTCGTGCTTCCAGGATGAATAGAGAATGAAGAACTATGAGCCTCATCCAGCAGCTCCTTCTTTAATTCTGGGATGGGAGGAACACAAACCCGATTCCTGAACTTTATTATCCCATCACAATCAAGGTTGAATTAAAGAATATTTTTCACCTTCTTTTGTAACTCTACATCTTCTTTCTGTGCCTCTAGAATCTTCACATGTATATATGTTTGAACATTCATTTGAGAAAGATATGATTTTCCCCTTCCATTAAAATTCCAAGATCCATCCTTTGTAAATCCATAAATATTGGATCTTTTGTGATCATCATCATGGATAAGCTAGCATGGTCTTGTCGACTTAATGTATCTGCCACCTTGTTTTCTTTACAAGGGTGGTAATGAATTGAGTAGTCGTAATCCTAACCAGGATCAGTAACTTCAAAAACATGATTATTTGGACATTGGGTGCTTGGATGCACATTGGGAGGAATCCTTTGGCGGTTAAAAGACCTGACCATTATTAAAGGTGAATTTCTAGTCAATGTAATAAATTAAATGGTTTCTATTTATAGAAGAAGTGAGGCTATATTTTATTAATTTCCAAGGGAAACTTCATTAGTAATATTTGGAAAACCATGGGCTTGAAAGTGTTACTAGCCCATGGTTTTGGCCACATGGGACACCTAATATAATATATTAATCCAAATGAGTCTACCATCATTTTAAATTACATATTACATCATTATGATTCCATAAAACACACCAAAAACTCAAAAACAGTATTTTTACTATTCACTGGAAAACAAAACATTTTATAAAAATATCATAAATTTACCCTCTAGGTTATATTGATTTTATAAATTCAAAACTGAAATAAAATTTATGAAAATAATTTTCTAAATATAAGATATTTAATTTTTATACAAAATTACTATTTACAAAAAAATACTAATAATTAAATAATAATATATAAAACAATTATTTATTTATGCTATTATATCATATTACCATTCAAGATGGTTAAATTTTATTTATAATTACATAAATGAGGTTACTATTACATTGGTCATATTACTATTTATAAGGGTAATATTACTATTCATAATTTACTATTCACTAAAAATTAAGTTAATCTTATCAGACTCTAAATTTAATACTAATCACAACCGTATATGTCTATTTTTTTAAAATTATTTCACATTTTTGTTTACTTAAAAGTATAAAAATTGTTTTTAAACACTCATTTTTTCAATATTTATCAGTAATATGAAACTTCGAAAAAATAATCCTATATATATTTTGACATTTTAAATTAAAAAAACATTACTATAATGAGAAACAAATATTTTAATTATACCAAAGGATTACACAAAGTAACTAAGGCTTCATTACATATCCCCTTATAACACCAATATAGGACCTAAGAGTAAGGTGTGCAATAATAATAGAATCTTAGGGAGACTCAGACAACATTTCTTGAGTGGTTATTTCTATCAACTTGAACTTTTATCAAATGAAATTACGTTCAAGCTTGACATGTTAATGATCAGATTAGGATTTTTTAAGAGCAAAACCTAGTGATGAAACCTCCTTCTCGGGCTACGATATATGGGATTTATATGGCTTGAGTCTACTAAATGAGGCCATCGACTCTTCTTTCTGCATTAATTTACCATTAATATTTATATTTTAGACGAAAATTATAACGTCAAAATTTATTATAATTTCCAACGGTAATATTCACCAATGGTAATATAACGGTCAAAACCTAATGGTCATGTTTTATTTATACTTATATATCTTTTATTGATTATGAAATAGTAAGACATGCATTTTTAGGAAAGAAAATATTTTTTCAAAAGTTTTGTTTATTATAGAGAATCATTGTTACTTATTTTTTTTATCTCTTCATTAATTTCTATGAAGTTTGGTCCTATTAAGGATATTTTTCTACCCAATTTATTTGTATGTGGTTCTATCATTAACTTACATTGGGTGAACCATATTGCTCCATTTTTAGGAATTTTTTATTAAATGAATTGTCTTGATTGTTTTGTGTGTGTAAATGGATTTGAGAATAAATATGGATTTCCAATGGTTTTGAGTAAAGGAAAATGTGGGTTTTCAAAGAATTATGAAATGGATTATGATATTATCTTTAAAAGCAAGTATTAATGGAATTAAGGGTTGTTTGTTGTGTCAAATTTTAAACCCTTTGAACTGATTTATGAAATGCATCTCGTGGGAAGACTTGGGTACTTAGGTGGAAGGTGTAGATTCGGGTCATGGACCATTAATATTGTTGTATGTTTCACATAGGGGGTGTTCCTCTTCTCTCTAGGAATATTATTCTAGAGATTTCTATTGACATTATTGGGGGTTTCACTCAGAGGGTATTCCCCTGCTCCTTAGGCCTATGTTCTAAGGAAAAATTTGTGCACTAGCCTTTGATTATTGTATAAGTATTCTAGTCGTCTGACCTTTTATGATACTTGTCATATTTACTATTATTCTTGGATTTATACTATTTTTTATTTGATATACATGCTCTTATTAATGAACCAGCTATTTTAAATGGTTATTGAAACTATTTTTCCCAACATATTCTATAATTGTGGAAAATAGAAATGTTTCCATAATTTTAATATAAATCTTATTTACATTTAATCATGCCATGTTTATTTGAATGGGTGTAATGAGATTATTTCTATTGATTCATGATATGGAAAAACTGAGTGGGATCCTACGGAACATTTTTATCTCACATGTTGAAACCCCTTCAGTGGTGTGTAAACTTGGTTATGTCTATTGATGCTGCAAAAGTGAAGAAACCATAATAGCCTGGTGATATTTCTATCATCTCATTTTTGATATATAGTGTTGATATTGTGGGACTTTTCCCACTTTCCATGGGATTAAGGGTCTTCTATTTTGGTTGTCTATTAGTTTTATTGGACTTGTACCCTTTTATTTTACCTTGTTTCTAATTTGTATCACTATAGATATTTTCTTTTAGCTATGGAATATATTTCATTTAATTTATCATATACAATTTATTTTATATATATATATGTTCAATATATATTTTTTATGTTGGTTTATATACATCTATGCTATTTTTTTCTAATTCTCGGGCATTAGTCACTAGCCCATGGATATCAACAATTCCCATTGTCTATTTGGAGGATTTGTTTGGGAGTTAGTTTTTTAATGAAATATGGGTCAATTATTTTTAAATTGGTATCAAATATGTATTTTTTTTAATTAAGAATCCTTGTCTTTAGATATTTGATAGACGTGAGATATGATTTTTGAAACGTGATATGTAATTTATAGTGACTGTATGGCCACATATTTACATGACTATACTAATATTACCATGGAATGTTGGGATATGTTTCTCCTGTGTTGAGCCCTTAATCTTAACATTAGTTGTTTCTTATTATAACGACCTGACCCAATAATTCCAAATCTAGTTTCTACTAACATTACATTAGCATGATTATAAGGAATAAACTACCTAAGTACTAAAGAGTTTAGTAGTCTAGGTAAACTAGATGCATTCCTAAGTAATGTATTACAAATTAATACATTAATTACAATATAATATTTTACTAAAATAATCAATTCATTCCATCATGTGTATCCTTACTTATTATTCATAGTACACTTCTTGGATTCATGGGAAAATAAAAAAAATGGTTAGCTGAAATGATCAGTAAGGTCCTAGTATAACATAAGCAATAATAATTTAATCAGTAAAATTAGTATAGAAAGGTAATAACCTAAGACACGTGTCATGTTATGAATAAACTAATATAGAAGTGTGTAAATAATAGGGAAAGGTAATTAATAGAATTCACATTATATTTAAATAATTTGATAAGGAATAATAAAAATGTAAAGGTAAGAGACTAAAAAACATTCTATATATTCAATAAAATGAAAATGAAATGAATCCATATATATATTGAACACAAAATATCATTGATAAATTGTAACTGATTTTCAATGAGGGAAATGATTAATTATTGAAAACCATGTTTCCTAGATACGTATTGCCTTTACTATCAAGGCATTACACAAGATGGTTTATCATAGCTGTAAAAACCCAAATAAGGTTATCCAACTAACTCGTCCCATGAGACTACCGATGCATCGAGGGGTAATCAATAATCATACCCCACTCATGTAGTACCTATCCAAAGCATTCCACATATATCGAACAATCAATTTTACAATGTTCATTTTCAAATATCCATATTTAGTACAAGATATGAATTTATCAGTATTTACCTGGTTAATCTAAAAACTGTAAAGTACACACCATATGTAAAAAATGGAATATTTATTATGCAGAAAACATATACATGATAAATTTTAATGATAATTAGTGGAAATTCCATGTTCAATGATCATAGAAAATTGAATATTTCAACGAGACTAAAAATGGAATCCAAAAAGAGAATGTAAATACCATCCTTAGACAAATAAATTGAAATCCATCTAGAGTACTAATAAGGATGGTATCAATATTACATATACCCATTTTAGAATGAATAAGAATTATTTTAATTAATAAAATACATGAATAACTATAAAATAATTCTTGATGAAAATATCCTTTTGTTTTGAAAACCCTATTCTTTGAAAACACAATTTCTTTGAAAACACCTTTTAGAAGAAAAAAATCCTTAAAATTTCACTTTTAAACCTGAAATTTAATCTTATAATAAATTAAATTAGGTAAATATATTCATTCCATACAAGGTAAAAATAAAATTCCTTTTTCATGGTAAAATGATTAGAAAACTACCTCAATTAAAATGAAACAAGAATATTTCTTTGAAAACATTTTTTAAATAAAACGGTAAAAATATATTTAATTAATCAATTTTTTATGGGTAAAAATATTTTTGAAAACATTTTTAGAAAAATACATTTCTAAAAGAAATTTGGTTCTCTAGCCAAATAGTTTTCTTGAAAATATATTCTAAAACATTTGAAGTACCAATGTGTGAAAAAATTGTACTATTGGTTAAAATATTTCATGAATAAAAATTTGAGAATAATATTAATGGAATTATAAAACAAGTATCCAATCATTTATTCTCATGTAAATTCATGTGAAAACAATCCCTAACAAAATGAGATTGTTAAGTAAACCCTTGAAAAGACTATAATGTTGATGTGAGAATCAATCGACAAATAGATTAGGTGTCTAATATGTAAATATTTATAAAATATGTTTAAATATAACAATATATAGTAAAAATTTATTTCAAAAATTATCTTAGAATATTAAGGACCATTAGGAAGTAATATAACCCCAAGAAAAGGAATTGTGTTATGAAATTCAATTCCACTTGGTAACGATTAATTCAAACCCCATTTGATGAAAAAATTTAATTTAAAACTAAATATTTCATTAATAATTAATGAATAATTATTTTATACGTCAATTTGACACTAATTACATCATATTAAAAAATTCGGTGCTCAATAATAAAATATCTCTCAAAGAATGGAAATTGAGACGAAGGCCCTTATTACTTGGTATCTTTTGAATTAGAATAACCAAAAGTAAAAATATTAAAATGATACATTAAAATAAAATGAATATAAAATGGTTATAAAAATTTATCTAAATTATACCATAACAATTATTTTATTTATAATTTCATAAATTATTATTATATAATATCGTATAACCCATTTGTTAATATCATTTAATTATTTTCACTATTTCATGTCTTAATTGCATAGTTTTCCGAGTATGTTTTGACTTGATATTTTTCTTATTCTTAATTAGATAATGATTTATTCTTATCAATAATTTAAAACAAGATTTAAATATCATAAGCATCCATTATATATGTTGTTATTATAATCCATAATATTTTGAGATAATAAACGAAATGCACCTTTCATGGAGACGGTAGGTCGTACGTATGCATGAACACTATCTTTATTTCATTTTCGTATATAAAATAATGGAATCTAAATAATATATATATATATATATATATATGAAAATTATAATTAATTTATCATATTTAAGTAATATATCTCACATATTTTAATAAAACCATCAATTATATGATCCATGTATAGTGTGAAGGATTCACATTGCTTTGAAGAGGCGGTAGTCCACACTTCCACTAACAATGTTATTGTATTCCCAAAAAATGAAAAGAATTAAGTTATGTGTTATATAAAAATTAATGAAGAATAAATAAATTGTAAATATCTTACATAACACATAAAAATAGTGTTTCTATAATAATTCCAAACCATGGGAGGTGGTAAAGGAATAATTTACAATCCTCATTTTGCAATGCGATAGTTCACCATACATGGATAGTAAGTTCGTTGCCAATTATATTGATGTGTGTGTATGTGTACATCAAAATCATAACATAAAAACATATTATTTTATTTATTAGTATGATTTAATTATTTAATAATGGAATAATAATATTTTGTTGGGTGGATAATGAAAATAAAACAACTGAGTTGAGGAAGGATGTTACATCTTCTTTGGGTAACTCCTTTTTTTTCACCAAATAGATTCATTGGATGGATATATGAGAAAATTGGGTCCTCTTGGGATATTGAATTTTTATAGAGGAGATATTTGGGTAGATCTTGGTCAATCCAATGTGGCTTGGGTGGTGCGAGGAACTGAGATGTGTGAGTGCCTTTTTATAGTGGTGGAGGATGACATTCTTGTATATTTTTTTAAATGGAATTCCAACCTTGTTTTTTCAATGAAAAATGTATAAGGTAATAGTAAAAACTAGAACCATTGTTGTTGAGTTTATAAATATGAATATTAAATGGCCATTTGACAAGTTTCTAGGTCATTTTTCTCCTAAAGATTATTTTTTAGTCCAATGTTTTGCAAATTGATCTCTTAATAATTGTAATTAATTTTAATTAATTTCACTAAATATTTTTCCCAAAAACATATTTTACCTTATTATATAATATAAATTATTATGATTCCTTATATGTAATAGATTTTCCAATGTTTCAATCATAGAATTGGTATAAATTAATATAAACCTAATGCCACTAACAAGACGCAAATGTGGGTTTTAAAGTAGAAATGTTTCAAAATTTTAGATGTGTTTATATCCAATTTCAATTAAAAATTGATTACAATTGTAATAACCTAGGTAATTAAAAAATACTGTGTTTTAATTACGCAATTAAATTTAAAAATTCATTATAAATGAATCATAAAATGAGTGGTATATACAAAAATTAGGTAATCAATACAAATAGAATAGAAACACCACTTAATAAAGTATAAATAAAATTTGTGCGTCTTATATGTGAAAATAGGATATATATTTTTCATGTAATAATTAAATAATTGTTTTGACAATGATAAATTAAGTGGTTGTATTTTTTTGAAAAATACATTTTTATTTACTATTTTAAAATTTATATAATGATTAAAAGAATATATCCAACAAAAAATTGTTTTATAAATTAGTATTTTGTTTTCTTCTATTATAATATAATTTTATGTGACCTTAATTAATTTTTTAGTGGTTCATAATATGAGTTATAAATTTAAAATTAAAATTTTCGAATAAATGGGGATTTTTATTAAAAATTAATTTTCTCATATTTAGAATATTATTTTCAAAAAAACTGAATCCATTTTTAAAATATAAATTTATAAAAAAATTTAGGATGAATTTTTCATATTTTTATAAGATAGTATAATTTTTTGGGAATAGTGAGATACTATAATTTATAGTATTTATCAAATTCATGAATTATTGAGTCCTAGATTATGTATGTGTGATGTAAGCCAAAAATCAGAAAATCTGTATAATTATATTAATATATTTAGTGATAATGTTCAAAATATTCATAGTATTGAGAAAAAATAATAAACTAATGATTATAATAGTGAAAAAACACCCCTCTTCTCCACTATAAATGACACCCCTCACAACCTATTCTCCTCAAAACATCTAAAACATGTATCTTGTTTAATTTTTTCCAAATTAAATTCCCAATCCTCTTCCCCATGTCCAATACCTTTGGGTCTAACCCAAATGTCAAAACCAAGACCCCTTAAGAGGTTCTCAAGGAGAACTCAAGAAGAACAAAATACTCTTCTATTTTCTTGTATTCTCTTTCCAATCAATTTTATTTATTTATTCTCCCCTCAACACCCCAACCCCCTCATCCGGGTGACATGATAACTCTATTATCATAAATTTACTATAATTTTTTGAAATTGAATATTCATCATCGAACCTCTCCTCTTCTCCTCTTATTGTTGAAAATGATAGCATCCTACGTGACGTGTTGATTCACTGCCATCAGGGATGTCAAAAATTTTGTTTTCCATTACCACCTTCAAGAATAGCCATAAGACCATTATTATGGTTAAAAATATTTTTATTATTTGTTTTTTATTTTATATAACTAATATATGTAGATAATATTATATAAAATAAAATACGTTTTGATGGTCGTAAAAAATGCCAAAATAAATTAAATCATTTTCATTAATGTTTTATCTAAATAATAATCATAACATTATAAAAATGTTATATATATTTTAATTTAAATTATTTGAAACATTTTAATACCATTTCATTCCACTTCTTATGTTTTTTTCTATTTGACCAGAAAGTCCATAATGAACCAAACATGGAAACCATGAAATAAATGCACCTGAAATAATAAAAACATAAAAAAAATCAATAAATGGGTTGAAATATTTTTTAAAATATCATATAAATTATTATAAATAATAAAATATTTCTATAATAAATTAATAAAACTCTTGAAATAATTATATATAAGGTTTTAATCTGTAATAATTTATTCAAACCCAAAGTAAGGGGCTTTTCTTTAAAAATCATCTTTAAATTTTTCTTTGTTTCAAAATTGAAAAGGAATGTTTTTATGATGGAATTATTCAATTTTTATGATTATTTTACGGTTATCTGTTATTATTTATGATTATGTGTGGGACATATATCTCCCTCTAAGGAATTGGGTATTTTTATGTTGTAATTTGATCATAATGGTTATTCCAAATGTAATTACAATGGTTACAACATAAGGTAGCCATAGAGGTTACATATTAAGGTATCTATGAGGTTGACATTATAAGCTAACCTTGAGGGTTAAAAATCACATGGTAGCTTCCATGGTTAAAATCTTAAGTATTTAATTACAAAAGATACCATTATATTTTTATTTATGTTTTCTATGTTTAATAGAAATCTCTTTTTTCTAAAGTATAAGATACTTTATGGTTGAGAAGTATGTCTTTGCGAAAATGATTTTATATGATTATAAATATTCATGAACTAAATTTTTCACATTACAAGGTTTCTATCTCCTTACTATCTCTGATATTCTTAACCATTGATCAATACAAGAAAACTTCACATTCAAAATGAAAAATAAAAATACTAACCGTTTGATTATATGAACACCCTATAACATAGAATACCTTTTCAATGGTTTTAATCCATCCTTCAGCTACCACTAGGTCAAAATATACACTGAAATAATATGTGTGTTTCCTCTTAAAATGTTCCAATATCATCATGTTTCTTTTTGGTACCTCTGGATATTATCTTTCATGGATTTCTATTCCATTTTAAGTCTATTTAAATTGATCCATCACTATAAAAAACTGCTCTGACCCAATTCCAACCATTCTAGGTTGAAAATTCAGAAATATATCACCCTTTACCTACATTCCAACCCCATATTCCCTATTCCTTATTCAGAAACCATTTTAAATAGACATATATTTGATGAATAAATGTGGTAATATTCAAATTCTATATCATTTAGACACAACAATAAGGTGAAAATAATTTACGTTATTTTATTAACATCATCTTAAACCATAAAGTTATCTAAATTGTTCCATGAGACCAACTAAAATATCTTGGCCATAAAAATTTCAAAAAATATTAAATTTATTTACAATTAACATTCTCAAATTCCCAAATATATTTTCAGTTTATATATTTAGATAATTAGAAAATAATTCTTAAATATAAACCCATAAGAATAAAAATGGGTACTACTAAAATAGTATCCATTTCTTCCACAATACAAAAGTTTTTAATAATAAATGAATTATTTTCATGAAAAAATATTCACAACATTCATCTTCGTTTCTTCTTTTCTCTTACCCATCCATAAAAATTTTGATTTTTTTTAAAATTGTGGTGGTAAAACATATTAATAAGGAACATAAGAAGAATTAAAGTAACAAACTATCTAATAATTCTTATAAACAAATGAAATAATTTTCCCAAAGACAAAATTCTCACCCATAAAGTATCATATAGTTATATTGTGAAGACAATAGATTTACATAAACCATAGAAAAAAATAAAACCATAATAGTAACTTGAGGAACTAAATACATTAGATTTTAACCCTCTTCATGACTATATGATTCGTAACCATCATTTTTACCTTATAATGTAACCCTCATGACTACCTTATGATGTAAACCCCATGGCTACCTTATGGTGTAACAATCGCAGTTACACTTGGAATAACAATTATGGTAAACATAAAACATAACCATACCCAATGAATTGGAGGTAGATATAGGTCCCACCCTTAATCATAGAAAAATACCATGAACATTAACATAATCATAAAACTGGGATAAAAACTATCCTTTTGAATTTTTTAAAAATTGAAATTTAAAAAAAGGATTTTAAAAGAAGAGTCCCTTACCTCAGGTTAATCTGACATCAAAAGTGTTAAAACCTATTATATAATTGTATATAGAGTGTTACTAATGTATCAATAAACTATATTTATATTTTTAATACCTTATATAATATTTTTAAAATATCTTTCCATCCATTTAATGACAATATTTTTTATTTTCATCCTTTCCGGTGTGTTTATTTTATGGTTTCGAAGGGTGGTTCATTAAGGATTTTAATTTAGAATGGATTAAAAACACCAAAATTCGATTTAAATGGTTATAATTTGTTTTAAAAAATTTAAATTATACCATATATCATTTTTTCTTATATGAGGATGAATCATTAGATAATGCATTAATGAAAATTGTTTAATTTATTTTGACGGTTTTTACACACATCAAAAACTTATATCATTTTTTTCAATATCAAATTTATATATTTGTTCCAAAAAATTAAATAAAATATCTTATAAAACAAAAATATTGTTTTTATGACCATACATAAAGGCGTTATGGGAATTTTAAGACACATCATCCATGATGATGGTAAATTGACACATCACCAATGGTGTTTTCATTTTTTCGTATAACATGAGAATATGAGATGTTTGAGGATTTATATTACATTAAAAAAAATAAACATCTATCATATATAAGATTTTGGAGTTATCATGTCACATTTATGAGGGGATTTGAGGATGTAATAATAAGATAAAATATTTTTTAAATAAAATATAAGAAAAAAATAAAGGGGATTTAACCTCTAGAATTCTCCTTCTGAACCTCGTTAAGGCAAGTGGTTTTGGACATTTTGTGAGAAAAAATTTCTTGGACATGGGGAGGATTCTTGTTAAAGAAATGGGATGAAATTGAAAAGTATACAAGGCTTTTATGTGTGAGGAGATGAGTTGGTGAGGGTGGTATTTATAGTGGAGTAGTGGGGTGTTTTCTAATTATTTTATTCATTAGTTTAATATTTTGACTCAATAATATGAATAGTTTTACAAATATCAACTAAAATATTAAAATAATTATGGTTATTTGTATATTATGATTATTAAATAGTCAATGAATCATGTAATATTGTATTAAACTTATAATATATATCCACTGTAAATTATCGTATCTTACTTTTCACTAAAAAATCATGTATTTTAGAAAAATCCAAAAAATTTACCCTAAAAATTTCTAAAGAGGTAAATTTATAATATAAAATCGATTTTATGAAAATAATTTTATTAATTTAAAATTTTTAATTTTAAATTAAAATAATTATTTAATAAAAAATATCAATTATAAAAATATAAATGATCTTATGACACTTTAAAAAAATACATAAGGTCTCATTAAGTTATCTTATATTCATAATAAAATGGAATATTAATTTATGAATCCATTATATGAAAATAAGTTTGGTTTTAATTCATTATATTAAGTATAAAATTTTGGATAAATATTTTTGTTTCATAAAAATACAAAAACCTAATTTATCACTTATAAAAAATTTATATACATATTACATAACATAAATATATCATATTTTCACCTATAATATACATAAATTTTATTTATACACACATAGATGAGGATAATATTATATTAGTATATATTTCTTAATTTCTATAAATACCACTTAATACATTATACATTTATAATGAATTTCACTATTTATTTCCATAATTAAATAAAATTATTTTATAGGTACTTGGGATTTTACACCAATAATTTATGTATAACCTCATAGACACATATTTCTTCTTAATGAATAGAATATGGGCCCCATGTAGTGAAACACTATGGAATATAAATCCCTTATCAAATAACTCCTGTAGTTTTTTTTTAATTCCAATAATTCTATATTAGAAATCCTATAAGGATTATTATATATAGGTTTTTAATTTAGGATGAGATCAATGTAAAACTCAAACCCATGATCAAGTCGATGTCTATGTAGTTCATTAAGAATCACATAAATGTATTGCAACATAATAGGTATATCCTCTATCCTAAGGATACATTTCCCATTTATATGTTTTGTTTATTATTTTTTCATATAATTTCATTAAAGAGAGATTCTAGTGGTTGATTTAGACATGATTCAGATGCTATAGTCTCCCATATAAAGATAGTAGATTATATGTAGAGACCCAAAGCATGACTTATATATATATTACATTACTTTTTCAGAATACTTAATACATAACAAAAACATACACCAAAGGACCGTAATAGTTTAGTGTCTTTCGAAACTCAGAACATAATCATCTAATAATGGTGAAAAATCTTCAAAATCTCTCATAAAGATCTTCCCCTTTTGTTTTCTTACCTAAAACCATTCCTTATATCCTGGGGAAAAGAAAACATAAAAATGGTGAGCTCAAATGCTCAGTAAGGGTAAACATAGAGAACATAAAACAATCAATAGACATTTGAATGTAAAAACATGAGCATAAAATCTAAACATCAAAATCTTGAGAAATGACTGAAAACATTGCAGTACATAAGGCATAGATCATAAAATAACATTAATCATGATAAAATATCATGGGAATAAAACATGTAATTGTGGAAACCAATAAGCACATTTTATGATTTCCATAGTAGCCAAGGCATTTTTACCAAGACCATCTTAGTGGAAAAATTCCCTTTCTAAATCGAGTTCACTCCTCGTTATAGTCCTGTATTACTGAACTAGATTAACTTACCGTTCCAGCCATGTCTATATCATGAGATATAAATCATTACCCAATGCATTGGAAGGAGATATAGGTCCCACCCATCTCATAATAAAATCATTCTTTTGTGTGCTACAAAATCATAAATCATACATCATAGCAAAACCCATGTAATAGAATGGGATTCTTAAACATCATGCCATAATTACATAATCCATTTAAAGTAATGTATATCATTTAATCATAATAAGTGTAACACCCCGAGCTTCCACGATACGCTTCTCATTCAATAATGCAATAGCTTGCATTGTACGCAACTTCGAGTTCTAAAACACCGCAACTAATCAAAGTAGCCGTTATGAATAGTAATAACCACTTTTTAAAATTATAGAAATTTTATATTTAAAAATGGACTTCATTTTTGGATTCAGAATATCGAAATTAGCCTATGTTGAATTTTTGGTATTTTTCTGAGAACTTCTAATTTTTCATGAATAGTGAAAAATACTTAAAAACAAATTTTTTAATCAAAATAATCTATAGTGATAAATTATAATATTTAGTGGTTTTAAAGTTTAATTAGAATATATTTTTACCATTTTATCCAATTGTGGTCATTATAATTAATTTAACATTGAAATTGGACATAAACAATTGTCAATCTTTTGATATATATTGTTTCTTAAAAACACGCTATTTGTTGTGACAGCGGGAATTAATTATAAAAATAATTAATGCAACTTATATGTTTGGAATTTTTTAAAATAGACATCATTTTTGAATTCTGAATATCAATTATAGCTTAGGGTGAAATTTTGGCATTGTTCTGAAAAAGTTCAAATTTCGATGAATAGTGAAACCACTAAGTGGTAGTTAAATAACTGATTTTTCGTTTAAATGAAATATTACCACTTCTGTGTTTTGATTTTCAAAAATCCTACATACATGGTTTTCATTAAGAAGTAAAATTTGGTTCAATGAGATTAAAATAATTTTTGGTGAATAGTAACTTTTAAGTTCTTAATCACGATTAGAGGTAATTAGTGTAGTTTAAGGTAAAAATAAAGTTTTAATAATATGAGATGAGCTTGACATATGTCATACCCTCATTGGATGTGCCATGGCCGATCAAGACAATACATGGGTCAACTTGGGGACCCCATGGAGCCACATTAGTTAGAAAATGACATAAATACCTTTTATTTAATGGTAAAGTAAAAAATGACACAAACATGAAATGGTTTACTAAAACAATTTTTACATGGGGTTATACAAGTCATATTTTTGACTATAAATAATAATTGGAAAGATAAAAAGATTTCCTATATCATAGTATTTTTTTTATAATTTTTAGACATTAAATAAATTAAATTATTTATGACATCATTATGATGCAGCGATGACCTCATTATTTAACGATTTTAATAAAATGAAAAGATAATGTACAATCCAAGGCTTACACTTGTCCAAAGACTATTGTATGGGTAGATTTAGAACCCTTATCACCTTATCCACGAATTATATAAGTTTAAGACCTTTAAAATCCGAAAAGCATTGTATAATAATGTAAAATTTCCTTACTTTCCAAGAGTGCCCCTCCTCTCCACTTATAAAAGGCCCCCACCTCTACCACCTCATTCATACTTTCAAGCCATTTTTCTCGGCCAAAATCTACCCAAATACCCTCCCAACTTCCCCCTCTTACTCCTAGAAGCCTCACATTTGGCAGAACTCTTCCCATGGAAGCCTTTGGCTCAAATTAAAAAGAGTTACCCGATTTTGAGGTAATGTCTTCTCTAATGTTGTTTTGTTTTATTTTTCTTCTCCAACCCCCTAAACTCTTTTTATTAATTTCTTTTGTAAAAACACCAGTATCCTAAATATACTAGGATGTTGTTATAAGAATTATTCTAGCTACACTTACACACACCTACATCTAATGGTTAAAGAACATACGGTTTCTGTGGATGGCGAATTTCTGCCTCATGAAACGATGATTGTTCAACACTCATATAACACCTTCAAAGGTGGCCATTAAGATGTCACTATATTTATATAGGATATATAATATGTTTATGTTTTACTTATACTTCTGTATTTCTCATTTATGGCATACTTTATGATTTCCATTATGGGTAAACGCGATAATTTCATTTTAGGAAGTGCGGACTACCGCCCCCTCAAAGTGATGTGAATCGTTAATGCCTTATGTGGGATTTATAAAGGATGGAGTAAATGATATTATATATGATATTATACTGGAACTATATTATACCTTTATATAATTATGATTTCATTCCATTAAATATGAAATAGAAATGAAAGTAGCGTTCTTGCGTACGTATGGCTTACCGTCTCCATGAACGGTGCATTTCATTTTTACCTATAAATGTTATGTAATAATATAAATGCATGTATATACTGGATATATATGAGATATATGATATCTCTATCATAAATATAATTCTGGATATAATGGATATATCACCACATGAACAACTTTTAATTATAAGAATGTTATTTTTGACTCAAGTACCTAAGATCGACAAAATGACCATTATAAACTTAAATAATTACATAATGTTCATAACAAGGTAATAAGGGATATAAAAGGAATAATGAACATGAAAAAGGTTCTTAAGTAAATAGGAATTAACTCTAGTTTATTATTTAGGAGGATAAAGAACGGTCGAGTCAGCACAGGACGCAAGGTAAGGGAACTTCTTAACCCAATTTCCATTCTTTGGGTTAATCTCCTACTTTCAAATTATGTCATGATATTATTATGTCTTATTTTGTATTATTTATGTGTACCTATAGTGAATACACATAATAGATCTATTTTATTTTAAAAATGATCTTTTTAAGGACTTCGTCTCAATATCCTTTCATTGAGGCATATTTTGTTTTATTCACAACTTTCTTTTATACGGTGTATAAACCCCTTTGACTTTTACGTTTATTCAAAAGGAATCTTTTTTATATGAAGCGTTTTAATAAATGACAAAAGGTATTGTTTTTCTTTCCGTACTTATGCAGCGACAATGACTTCTTCGCCGCTGTGACCATTATTTGAGTTTCGGCTTCCTCTACAAGACATCATTTTTTTAATGAAAAATAAATACAAAGTTTTAACTTTCTTTTATTTTGGTATTGAAAATGGTTTTGAATGCGTTTTTATTATATCAATGTGTTGTATTGATATCTTGTGATTGAAATGTGGAAATGTTATGTTTACTTTATGCATGTTTTATGTGATACAATTATTTTATGGTTTATGATATGTCTAAACCTATTCATATGAGGAATGTATTGGACTTAATAAGTGACGGGTGGAGCCCGCTATAGCTCCTCGATGCATCGGTAGGTCTCATGAGACAACTAGACGTGGAATTGGCCGAGTCCCTTTCCCAATTTGATTTATGGTTTTGGCCGAGGCCTTAATCATTTTAGACGTCTTGGCCGAGGCCTTGAAAAAATGTTTTAGAATGTCTGGCATTATACATTCCCTCATTATGAATGTGGTTATTGATATTGCATGTGATTATTCGACTGTTATAATATCCATGTGAGTAAGTAAATGGAATTATTTAATTTTATTTTTTCCATATTATGTTGAAGTTCAAGTTTAAAAGGCTTTTGTTTTAGTTATAATTTGCCTTAAATTTTTATGTTTATTTATGAAAGCTTCTGCAATATTGTTATCCTTACTTAGCATCTGAGCTCACCCCTTTCAATGTTTTAATATTTTCCAAGATGTGAAGAAGTATTTTATGAATGAACTGCAGGGATAGTCAGAAGAGGATATGAGTGTGGACTATGAAGACTTTGTTATTAGTTTTTCACTTTATGATGTAATGTAAAATTTATGAATGTATCTAGTGTTTCCAAGGCTACTAAACTAATCGGTCTTTCGAGACTTGATCTTTTGTGATCATGCCAATGTTACGAGGTAATGCACCGACTCTGGGTAGCTGGGGTTGGGGCGTTACAGTCGGTATCAGAGGCAGTTTAGTACTAACCTTGGAAGCTAGATTTAGATAAAATATGATAAGAGCACATATCCCAAAGATAGACTTTGAGGATTAATATAGAAGAACTTCCTAGAATTTTGTTATTGTAGAGATTTTGTGAGTTTTCCGAGCAATACATCCCTGTCTGGATACGAGCAGGTAGAGGCAGCTCTGGCACAGATGTACCTAAGGGTAAAACCTGAAAACACCGCTTTGAGCAAGACTTGAACGGGAACTGGTGCACGACAACGGGCCTTGTTGTACTCTTGGTCACGACACTCCCGGGGGATATGCTTAGGATAATTCTCATTTTCTTTACAAACCACTATGAAAGGTTATGAGTATATACTTCCTCAAAAAAAACCTTTTTATGATTATGGATTATATCCATAAATAGTTCAATTTATGTTAAGTATTTTACATGTATGGAATTATGTATTTTGATTCATTAACTAATCTAGTTTATACCATTGTTTAGAAATGGCGCCTAGTGGAAGGAATGGAAACCGTATCAATGCACGCACTCCGTGTAGGGATTTCCCTCCTGGTCAAGATAATTATTGTGGAGCTGGAGATACAACTAGTGCTGATCAACTTATTACCATACTAAGAAAACTCACTCAGGTTATGAATAATAACCTTACTCGTATGGAGCACCCTGATCCGCAACGTGGAGGATCAATGTTAGACCGCTTCATGAGGCAACAACCACCAACCTTCAATGGGAGTACAAATCCTATAGTATCTGAGCAATGGATAAATTCCTTAGAGAAAATATTCCATGCCTTGGGGGTAGTGAAAGGGAGAAAGTTTTCATGGAAGTTTACCGCCTCACTGGAGATGCCGATCAATGGTGGTCACTAATTCAAAACACAAAGGAAGATGATGAATTAACAAACATGGAATGGCAGGAGTTCAAAGAGATGTTCTTAGAAAAATACTTTCCTCGAGACCATCGAGCGGATATGGAAAGGCAATTTCTGAGTCTGAGGCAGATGGAGGATAAGAATGTCGCAAAGTATGAGGATAACTTTACAAGGTTAGCGAGGTATGCTGCAGATTACATACGTAACCCAAGAAGTAAGACTGATCATTTCTTTGATGGGTTAAAACCATTTCTCCGTCGAGCTTTAGTATCACAATCATTCTCAACATACGAAGATATTGTCTCATGTTCTATCAAGACAGAAAAGGAATTCTCTAAGTCTTATGACAACAAAGTAAAGCAAGATAAGAATAGAATGGTGGAACAAGAGACAGATAAAGGGAAAAAGGGAAAGAATTATTTTCCATTATGTGATAATTGTGGGAATAATCACCATGGTACTTGCCTAAAAGGAATGGGAGTTTGTTATAAATGTGGAGAAAAGGGTCACCAGGCTCGTGGTTGCAAGGGAAAGAAAGAGGCTATCAAAGTTGAATGCTACAATTGTAGAGAAATGGGTAATTATGAAAATGAATGTCCTATGCGTCAGGGAAACTTACCTCAGAAAAGGCCAAGGGATCAAGGACAATCTTATGTTGTTACTACAGTTGAAGCAAAATAACTAATGTATTGGTGCTTTTGGACTCGTGGATTATATTCTGGTTATTAGAATAATGTGATATATATATAAGGATTGTACTGCAATACTTGTTGATTTCATTAAGGTTTTAATATGATGAAGGTAATTATATATTAAGTATGTGACAATAAGAGAAAGTTTACTTTTTTGGGGGAATCTGATAAATTGTTTTTGGAATTAAGAGACCTTTTAGAGAAAGTCTGGACAGAGGTATTTTGGATAACTATAAAGGTTGGAGTGGATTAAGTTGATCTTTGGATAGTATTTTTTAAGGTTAAAAAATTTATGAAGATTATTTTTGGTATATTATGATACTATAGTTTTAGGAAAAGGACAACCTGCAGGGTGGGGCATAACCCGTCGCGTCGGACAAAGCTGCAGGAATCGAACCCACAATCATAGTGCGACAGGCCTTTATTTCCTACCACTAGCCTACAGGAAGTCCCTGGTTATTACAAAATAATTTTACTAATCTAAATGGTATGTGTTAACATTTGGAACCTTATACAATTTGGATAAGTATAATATTTTTGAGTTCTATTATCTTTTTGAGTGAAAGATGAGTTGAAGGTTGAAACTCTAATTGTCAAGCATAAATATATATATACCTATCTCTTATTCAATGAATAAATTAATTCTTAAACTTTAGTAAAGGGATATTAAAACAAAAAAATGTGTTATCCTAATACCTTATGTCTTGTTGAACTGATGATATTTTAAATCAACATAGATTGAAGTCTTTGAGGCCCTCAATTTGACAGTTGATTGTGATTGATGACCTCAATCACTCCCTACAAATATTTACGTTTTTCCTCCAATTATATGTCTCTAATTTCCACCAATGTTCTCCTAATCGAGATCATAATTGGGGGGTGACTTTTTCATTTCCTTTTCCCTCTTATTAAGGCTAAATTTTATTAATCAAATTTCCGATGTGGGTTTTCCTCAAAGGAATTTTCTCTTTTCAACCTTTTATTTTCAAAGAAAAATTTCAAATTGCGAGGACGCAATTTATTGAAGGAGGGGAGAATGTAACACCCCGAGCTTCCACGATACGCTTCTAATTCAATAATGCAATAGCTTGCATTATACGCAACTTCGAGTTCCAAAACACCGCGACTAATCAAAGAAGCCGTTATGAATAGTAATAACCACTTTTTAAAATTATAGAAATTTTATATTTCAAAATGGACTTCATTTTTGGATTCTTAATATCGAAATTAGCCTATGTTGAATTTTTGGTATTTTTCTGAGAACTTCTAATTTTTGATGAATAGTGAAAAATACTTAAAAAAAATTTTAATCAAAATAATTTATAGTGATAAATTATACTATTTAGTGGTTTTAAAGTATAATTAGAATATATTTTTACCATTTTATCCAATGGTGGTCATTATAATTAATTTAACATTGAAATTGGACATAAACAATTGTCAATCTTTTGATATATATTGTATCTTAAAAACACGCTATTTGTTGTGACAGCGGGAATTAATTATAAAATTAATTAATGAAACTTATATGTTTGTAATTTTTTAAAATAGACATCATTTTTGAATTCGGAATATCAATTATAGCTTAGGGTGAAATTTTGGCATTGTTCTGAAAAACTTCAAATTTCGATGAATAGTGAAACCACTAAATGGTAGTTAAATAACTGATTTTTCGTTTAAATGAAATATTACCACTTCTGTGTTTTGATTTTAAAAAATCCTACATACATGGTTGTCATTAATAATTAAAATGTGGTTCAATGAGATTAAAATAATTTTTGGTGAATAGTAACTTTTAAGTTCTTAATCACGATTAGAGGTAATTAGTGTAGTTTAAGGTAAAAATAATGTTTTAATAATATGAGATGAGCTTGACACATGTCCTACCCTCATTGGATGTGCCATGGCCGACCAAGAAAATACATGGGTCAACTTGGGGACCCCATGGAGCCACTTTAGTTAGAAAATGACATAAATACCTTTTATTTAATGTTAAAGTAAAAATTGACACAAACATGAAATGTTTTACTAAAACAATTTTTACATGGGGTTATACAAGTCATATTTTTGACTATAAATATTCATTGGAAAGATAAAAAGATTTCCTATATCATAGTATTTTTTTATAATTTTTATACATTAAATAAATTAAATTTTTTATGACATCATTATGATGCATCGATGACCTCATTATTTAACGATTTTAATAAAATGAAAAGATAATGTACAATCCAAGGCTTACACTTGTCCAAAGACTATTGTATGGGTATATTTAGAACCCTTATCACCTTATCCACGAATTATATTTGTGTAAGACCTTTAAAATCCGAAAAGCATTGTATAATAATGTAAAATTTCCTTACTTTCCAAGAGTGCCCCTCCTCTCCACTTATAAAAGGCCCCCACCTCTACCACCTCATTCATACTTTCAAGCCATTTTTCTCGGCCAAAATATGCCCAAATACCCTCCCAACTTCCCCCTCTTACTCCTAGAAGCCTCACATTTGGCAGAACTCTTCCCATGGAAGCCTTTGGCTCAAATTAAAAAGAGTTACCCGATTTTGAGGTAATGTCTTCTCTAATGTTGTTTTGTTTTATTTTTCTTCTCCAACCCCCTAAACTCTTTTTATTAATTTCTTTTGTAAAAACACCAGTATCCTAAATATACTAGGATGTTGTTATAAGAATTATTCTAGCTACACTTACACACACCTACATCTAATGGTTAAAGAACATACGGTTTCTGTGGATGGCGAATTTCTGCCTCATGAAACGATGATTGTTCAACACTCATATAACACCTTCAAAGGTGGCCATTAAGATGTCACTATATTTATATAGGATATATAATATGTTTATGTTTTACTTATACTTCTGTATTTCTCATTTATGGCATACTTTATGATTTCCATTATGGGTAAACGCGATAATTTCATTTTAGGAAGTGCGGACTACCGCCCCCTCAAAGTGATGTGAATCGTTAATGCCTTATGTGGGATTTATAAAGGATGGAGTAAATGATATTATATATGATATTATACTGGAACTATATTATACCTTTATATAATTATGATTTCATTCCATTAAATATGAAATAGAAATGAAAGTAGCGTTCTTGCGTACGTACGGCTTACCGTCTCCATGAACGGTGCATTTCATTTTTACCTCTAAATGTTATGTAATAATATAAATGAATGTATATACTGGATATATATGAGATATATGATATCTATATCATGAATATAATTCTGGGTATAATGGATATATCACCACATGAACAACTTGTAATTATAAGAATGTTATTTTTGACTCAAGTACCTAAGATCGAAAAAATGACCGTTATAAACTTAAATAATTACATAATGTTCATAACATGGTAATAAGGGATATCAAAGGAATAATGAAAATGAAAAAGGTTCTTAAGTAAATTGGAATTAACTCTAGTTTATTATTCAGGAGGATAAAGAACGGTCGAGTCAGGACAGGACGCAAGGTAAGGGAACTTCTTAACCCAATTTCCATTCTTTGGGTTAATCTCCTACTTTCAAATTATGTCATGATATTAGTATGTATCATTTTGTATTATTTATGTGTACCTATAGTGAATACACATAATAGATCGATTTTATTTTAAAAATGATCTTTTTAAGTACTTCGTCTCAATCTCCTTTCATTGAGGCATATTTGGTTTTATACACAACTTTCTTTTATACGGTGTATAAACCCCTTTGACTTTTACATTTATTCAAAAGGAATCTTTTTTATACGAAGCGTTTTACTAAACGACAAAAGGGAATGTTTTTCTTTCAATACGTATGCGGCGACAACGACTTATCCACCGCCGTGACCATTATTTGAGTTTCGGCTTCCTCTACAAGCCATTATTTTTTTTAATGAAAAATAAATACAAAGTTTTAACTTTATTTTATTTTGGTATTGAAAATGGTTTTGAAAGAATTTTTATTATATCAATGTGTTGTATTGATATCTTGTGATTGAAATGTGGAAATGTTATGTTTCCTTTATGAATATTTTATGTGATACGATTATGTTATGGTTTATGATATGTTTAAACCTATTCATATGAGGAATGTATTGGACTTAATAAGTGACGGGTGGAGCCCACTATAGCTCATCGATGAATCGGTAGGTCTCATGAGATAACTAGACGTGGAATTAGCCGAGGCCCTTTCCGAATTTGAATTATGGTTTTGGCCGAGGCCTTAATCATTTTAGACGTCTTGGCCGAGGCCTTGACAAAATGTTTCATAATGTCTGGCATTATACATTCCCTCATTATGAATGTGGTTATTGATATTGCATGTGATTATTCGACTAGTATAATATCCATGTGAGTATGTAAAAGGCATTATTTAATTTTATTTTTGCCATATTATGTTGAAGTTCAAGTTTAAAAGGCTTTTGTTTTAGTTATACTTTGCCTTAAATTTTTATGTTTATTTATGAAAGCTTCCGCAATATTGTTATCCTTACTGAGCATCTGAGATCACCCCTTTCAATGTTTTAATATTTTCCAGGATGTGAAGAAGTATTTTATGAATGACCTGCAGGGATAGTCAAAAGAGGATATGAGTGTGGACTATGAAGACTTTGTTATTAGTTTTTCACTTTATGATGTAATGTAACATTTATGAATGTATCTAGTGTTTCCAAGGCTACTAAACTAATCGGTCTTTCGAGACTTGATCTTTTGTGATCATGCCAATGTTACGAAGTAATGCACCGACTCTGGGTAGCTGGGGTTGGGGCGTTACAAGAAGAATCAAACCATGTAAATAATGGAGGAATTATACTTGAAACATAAACATATTAAATAATGTCATTTTAGATGGAAAATAGTTTTGATAAAACACTTGAAATTAATTCTTGAGGAAAATATCCTTTCTTCTTCAAAATCATTTTCTTTACACAAAATTCCATGAAATTTTAAAAGAAAAGGGTTTTGTTGAAAATAATCATGAAGTCTTGTAGAGGAAGCATCATAAAAATGAGGCATTATGAAACCATAAAAATCCATTCACGCTGTATAAGTTAAAAATAACATTCTCCTCATACTTTTGTCGGAAAAGTCAAAAAGTTCCCCGTGTGGTAAAAAAAGTAAGATTCCTTTCATAACTTGTGGTAAATTTTAAAAATGGGTAAAAAGGACATTAAAAATACATGAATTTTTTTTAGAAAACATGGGGATGGATGATAACAATAACCCCAGTAGATACTTACGAATAACAATCTCAGATAAGAATGAGATTGAAATAGTTATCCCTTACCATATGTCTGATATGCTTCGTTTGTATCCGAACCTCCTGTAAAATGATTTAAATAATCTCATTGACTTATTACAGAATCATATTCATTGTTATGATATCATATATAGTTTACTTATGACTTTATATTACCCGTTCTTCTGTAAATTCGATGTAAAAGCTGCGATTTGGGTAAAATCGTTTCATTTATTGTACGTGTTTCGACTTGTTGTTCTTGATATTATTACTTATATCATGATTTAATTAATTAAATAATGTGAAACATGATTTATATATAATATATATTCGGCATATACATATATATATATATGATAGATCGACAAATGGAATGAAATACACCATTCATGGAGACGGTAGGTCGTACGTACCCATGAACGTTGTTTTCGTTTCCTTATTGAATTGAATGGAATTAAGTAGATGGAATAAATATATATATATATATATACATAAATCCAGTATCCTTTTTATTTCATATATTTCATTATTATTCATTATATATTCTTTATAATCATGCATGAATGGTTAACATGGAAAATGAATCTCATCGCGTCGTGGAGACGGTAGTCTGTACGTACCCACGAGCGATGAAATCATTATCATGATCGTGGGATTGTATTGAAGTATACGCATAATATTTTAGAATCAATATCACTTTAAAATAATCATATATAGTTATTTATTTACACCATTATACCCATCCATGTAAGGTGGTGGTCGAAAACAGATTACAACACGATGTGGAGACGATATTCCGTACGTACGCATGCGCGGTGATTTCGTTTTCCGTAAGATGGATAAAAGGTGAAATAAGGTTGTTTAATTTTTATAATAACATATAATTATGTAATTAATACTGATTTTATTACTTTATAATGATACAACTAAAGAAGAATAAGTAGAAGAAGAAAGAAACTTGAGAGAATCGGAAGAAGAGATTACCTCTTCTTCGATGCCCCTCCTTTAAGCTTCCTCTTAAGGAAGTAGAGCTGGTCTTTTGAGAAGACCAGAAAATCTAGAATGTTGATAGGGAAGTGGAGAATAGAAATTTTCAGGGGTTGTCTGAGCTGCAAGTCTCAAAAGGGTGTCAAGAGAAGAGGGAAGTGGTTCCCTTTTTATAAGGGAGGAGAGGGGAACCGATGGAAAAACATAAAATATTATCTTATAATAAAGTAATATTCGGTTTATAATAGCTCCAAATTGATTTATTTCAAAGATAAAGTTGGGATGGGTGGAAAGTCTCTCAACCAATATGTTTTAGACAAGTTTAGGCTACTATTTTATCCTTATCATTTAGATTTAACTCTAAGTTAAATAATTTAACTTTTACCGTGTCTTTTTGTTTTCTTACACTATATGGTTAATAAACTTACTATAACAAGCCAAAAGAACACCAAGTAGTTCATTATTAATATATATATATATATATCCTTATCTAATTCATTTTCCAAACCTTATATTTTTGTGAATAAAATAAAAATTAATAATATAATAATTGTTTTAAAAACTATTTTATGTCAATTTTGACACTACTTGGTAATTGATTTTTGTGAAAATAATAACAGTATTATTACTTCAAAAAAAGTTAATTTAATCAATAATAACATGTCATATTAAACTAAAAATATATTTTAATTAATTATAATTATAAAATTACATTTATTTGGGTATTTATAACATCAATTATGTTAATATTTCATTAATAAGGTAATTATTGCATCATCATTGTGTCATAAATAAATTAAATAATTTAATGTCTAAAAATTATAAATAAAATACCATTAGGTATGAAATCTTTTTGTCTTTCTAATTAATATTTATAGTCTAATTTATCTTATGAATAACCCTATATTAAAAATGTTTTAGTTTCTAAATTTTGATTTTAAATATTGTAACTCTTTTTTAAATAAAATAATAATAAGTGTCCTAATCTAATCCAAGTGGAACTAAAGGGTAATATATTATCCCTAAGTATTTTTTTGTCGAATTAAACTTATCCAATAGAATTAGGACATGTGTTAGGGTAATAGTAATATCATTTTTACCCTTAATTACCCTATTTACTTTTAACTCCGGTAAATAAAAGTAAAAAGTTACTATTCACAAAAAATTATTTCCATCTCATTGAACCAAATTTTACTCCTTGATATTAATAGTGTCTCTCGGATTATCGAAATTCCACTCACAGAAGCGGTAAAATAATGTTTTATGTCAATTTCCAAATTCTCCTAGGAGGTGGGTAAAAGACGGTGAAAAGTTCAACAAAATTTTTATATATCTAAAATTATTATAAACTAACTCCAATGAATTAAATTGAACATATATAGGTATTATGTATCTATTTTTACCATAAATAAATTTAAATAAAATAAATAATTATTTAAATAAAAATTTGGTTTTAAACTATGACTCAGTGTTTTTTCACTATTCATCAAAAATTGAATGTTTTCAGAAAAATACCAAAAAATCACCCTAAGATAATTTCAATATTCCAAATCCAAAAATGAGGACAATTTTTAAATATAAAATTTATAAAATTTCAAAAATTGGGTGGTACTATTCATAACTGCTAGTTCATAATAATATTATAATAATATCTCATTAAGTGAAACTCAGTATTGCGTACTACACACACTATCGAGGAAGGTCTTGATTGTGGGTAATGCAAGCTAATTCAGGGCTATGTTTAGTGAAAGCTCTTTTTTCTGTTGTGTATTACATAATCAAAACTTATTTCATTTATACATTAAACAAAATCAATACTTAATGTTGCGTAGAATAATTTCCACAAAACGAACTTGAAATTGTGTGTAACACGAGCCAAGAATAGTGTTGTGTATTCTGCAAGCTAATACGGTGTTGGAATAGTAAGAGCTAATCTTGGTGTAGTGTATAATAGAATACATCAAAGAAATTAAAAAGAATAATTCTCATAAAATCTCGGGTTGTTACATTATACCCCCCTTAAAATGAATTTCACCCTCGACATCCATCGAGGTTATAAATCCTTTACTAAGTGATAGTTTCTTTCATATAATCCCACATCATAAAAAGGAATACTAAAACATACATTTAAAAATGATCGTTAGAATCAAAATGGATACCCAAAGTAGCTTATCACTTGTATTCCCACATAAGAGATCATAGGTGAAAATATGGATATGGAAGAGAAATCTAATCGTCAAGTTCTGATAGAGAGTTGTAGAGAACAGGGATATGAATGATCCAACAGTCACAAAGCCATAAAATTGTGATGATCTAAGGTATCATCTGATTCCTCAAATATAAGGGCACTAGGACAACATTTTTGGTTTTCATGATCATTTTCCTAAAGTTGAAAAAATTTGAATTAGAAGAAATAATTTCTTGATTTTGGTACAATCTCACTGTTGGCCATTCCTTGGAAAATTTCCACATCATCTCTTAAAGAAATGAAGTTGAGTTTGTCATTCGTGAATTGTTAGCAGATCTTCTGATAGAATTACGGGTCATTCCATCTGTCTCAAAAAAAGGTTAAAAAACGTTATCAAATATACATAAGTCCATCTATAGTGAGATTAATCGTATATGATTCCAAAAATGGAGTTATAATTCATCTATCAGAGCGATTAATAAAATAAAACTAGTTTCTACTAACCAGGGACTTCCTGTAGGCCAGCGGTAGGCGATAAAGGCTGGTCGTACTTCGGTTGTGGGTTTGATTCCCACAGCCTTGTCCGACGCGACGGGTTGTTGCCCGTTCTGCAGGTTGTCCTTTTTCTAAAACTATACTATCATAAAATTTCAGAAATAAAAAGTTATATCCTTAACCAATACTATGTGATGTCCATTCCAACCTTTAGGCTTATCGAAAATACTTCTGTTCGATTACTAGAAATTTCATCTATTGAGCATGTGAATTCCTTCATTTGACCCCCATATATCATAAGATATATCTTGTTGGTCACATTCCAAACATTTAAATACCTTAATCATGTATTCTTTTGAAAAATTAATTACTGTATAACCTTAGAAAAAACATGAATGCTATCAAAAGTTAACTCATTCCACATACCTAAATCCCAAACTTTTTACATACTCATACCATGATATCACATTGTCCTTATATCAGCCATGAGATTATCAATACTATAAAACATATCATTATCTCCAAATCCCTTCATTATGCGCATATCATCTACTTTCCAAAAATATTACAATCACTTTTCATGGTTACCAGTACCATATCATTATTGAAAACCAATACATAGATATTTCAAAATTCCACGATTCCATTGATGAGATTACATGATACTATTTCGAAATCCCATTACATAAACACTTAATCATTACACATCATCATTGTCATACTCAACATCACAAATAGTGATCACATGTGACTTCCCTTTATCCTTTTTCTTAAGTGGTTTCTCACGTTGATAATCATTAACCCTTGGATTAGGGCATTCATTAGCATAATCCTCCATTTCCTTGTACTTGAAGCATTGAAGTGTTGGTGGTGCGTTCTCTGTAGTCTTTTCTTTATTCTCTTCATTAGCCACGCTTTTTCCATTTCTTCAACACTCAGCTGCTCGATGACCTTCTTTTCCATACTTAAAACGTTTTCTAGTCCCTTTACGACAATCTCCACTATGCTTCTTTCCACACTTTGAGCATAAAGAAACATTCATCTTCTTTTCACCATTATTCTGAGATTTCTCCTTAAACTCCATCATTCATTTCTTATCAAAACCATGAGATGGATATTTTACAACAATATCCAGTTCTACCTTGATATCAAAACACACAATTTCTTCATAGATACTGAAGTCTCTTAAAACTAATTCCCTTCGAAGACTTGGTTTTAAGAAACTGAAAAATCGATCAACTTTACTTTCAGGATGGATGATAAAACCAGATGCATACCTTTCAAGTCTTGTAAAATTCTCTTTATATATACCAACAGATTCATCATCCTTCTTCTTAAGTTCAAGGAACTCTTTTTCCATCTTTTTTCGAAGAATACGAGGGAAGTACTTACTGAAAAACAAGTTCTTGAACTCGTCTCATCCCATGGATTCAATTTCATCTTGGGGACTTGTATTCTTAATTAGAGTCCACCACTGATCTGCTTCACCTTATAAATGATAAACAGCTAGAATGACTTTATCATGTTCTGAATAATGAAGTATGGAAAATATGTTCTCAATGGTACTAATCCATTGTTCAGCAACAAGTGGATCAGAAGACCCATTGAAAGAAGGTGGGCGTTGCCTCATGAAGGACTCAATAGAATATTGTTCCCTTCTCTGATCATTTGGAAATCCAGAATGATTCATAGCTTGTGTAAGTATAGCAATGAGATTTTTCACTCCATCTCCCATCACATTTGGTTGTTCAGGAGGACAATCATTTAATTGTCCATTACATTGATCAACACGGTTCCTTCAGGTACTATCCATCGTCTAAAACCCAAAAAGAATAGTGTGAGAGTCAAAAATCATGCTAGATAAAACAACATAATAAAGGGGGAGTACCTTCAATATATAACACATTAGGTTTAATTCTATTATTATTACCATCATTCTAGGACTATAACCTATATGTATACTTAACCTTCGAGACATCCCTAGACATACCTTAGAAATATCTCTAGGGATCTCACTAAAGTTCTCGCATCCTAGTTTCCAAAGGATAACTAAACCTTTCCTATGATACCAACTATAGAGACCCAAATCTTGGCATACATATACATTACATTACTTTTTTGAAATACATAATACATAATAAAAACAGACCCCAAAATAACTGTAAAAGTTTAGTGTCTTTGGAAACAAGGAATATAATCTTCTAATCATGGTTAAATATCTTCAACATCTCTCATAAAGATCATCCCCTTTTGCTTTCTTACCTAAAACCTTTATTTACATCCTGGGGAAAAGAAAACATAAAAAGGGTGATCTCAAATGCTTAGTAAGGGTAAACATAGAGAACATAAAATAATCCATAGACATTTGAATGTAAAAACATGATCATAAAATCTAAACATCAAAATCATGAGCAATGACATAAAACATTGTAGTACATAAGGCATAGATCATAAAAGAACATTAATCATGATAAAATATCATGGTAATAAAACATGTAATTATGGCAACCAATAAGCACATGTTATTATTTACATAGTATCCAAGGCATTTCTGCCAAGATCATCTTAATAGAAAAAGTCCATTTCTGAATCGAGTTCACTCTTCATTCCAGTCCTGTATTACTTAATCGAATTAACTTACCATTCCAGCCATGTCTATATCATGAGATATAAATCTTTACCCAATGCATTGGAGGGAGATATAGGTCCCACCCATCTCATAATTAAATCATTCTTTCGTGTACCACAAAATCATAAATCATACATCATAGCATAACCCATGTAATAGTATGGGATTCTTAAACATCATGACATAATAACATAATCCATTTAAAAAAATTGATATCAATTCATCATAATATGAATCAAACCATGTAAATAATGGAGACATTATACTTGAAACATAAACATATTAAATAATGTCATTTTATATGGAAAATAGTTTTGATAAAACACTTGAATGGACTTCTTGAGGAAAATATCATTTCTTCTTCAAAATCATTTTCTTTTCACAAAATGCCATGAAATTTTAAAAGAATAGGGTTTTGTTGAAAATAATCATGAAATCTTGTATAGGAAGCTTCATGAAAATGAGGTGTTATGAAACTGTAAAAATCCATTCATGCTGTATAGTTAAAAATAACATTCTCCTCATACTTTTGTTGGAAAAGTCAAAAAGTTCACCGTGTGGTAAAAAAAAGTAATATTCCTTTCATAACATGTGGTAAATTTTAAAAAATGGGTAAAAAGGACTTTAAAAATACATGAAAACATTTTTAGAAAACATGGTCATGGATGATAACAATAACCCTAGTAAATACTTACGAATAACAATCTCGGATAAGAACGAGATTGGAATAGTTATCCCTTACCACAAGTCTGATATGATTTGTATGTATCCGAACATCCAATATAATGATTTAAATAATGTCATTTACTTATTACAGAATCATATTCATTATTATGATATCATATATAGTTTACTTATGACTTTATATTACCCGTTCTTTTGTAAATTTGATGTAAAAGCAGTGATTTGGGTAAAATCGTATCATTTATTGTACGTGTTTCGACTTTTTGTTATTGATATTATTATTTATATCATGATTTACATAATTATAGAATGTAAAAAATGATTTATATATAATATATATTCAGCATATACATATATATATATATATGATAGATCGATAAATGGAATGAAATACACCATTCATGGAGATGGTAGGTCGTACGTACTCATGAATATTGTTTTTGTTTCCTTATTGATTTGAATGGAATTAAGTAGATGACATAAATATATATATACATAAATAAAGTATCATTATTATGTCATATATTTCATTATTATTCCTTATATATACTTTATAATCATTCATGAATGGTTAACATGGAGAATGAATCTCATCGCGTCGTGGAGACGGTAGTCTGTACGTAGGCACGAGCGATGATATAATTTTCATGATCGTGGAATTGTATTTAAGTGTATGTATAATATTTCAGAATAAATATCACTTTACAATAATCATATATAGTTATTTATTTACACAATTATACCCATCCAAGTAAGGTGGTGGTTGAAAACAGATTACACCACGGCGTGGAGACGGTATTCCGTACGTATGCACGCACGGTGATTTCGTTTGTCGTAGGATGGATAGAAGGTGAAATAGGATTGTTTCATATTTATAGTAACGTATCAGTATATAAGTAATACTGATGTTATTACTTTATAATGATACAACTGAAGAAGAAGAAGTAGAATAAGAACGAAACTTGAGAGAATCGGAAGAAGAGATTACCTCTTCTTCGACGCACCTCAGCTTCCTATTAAGGAAGTTGAGTTGGTCTTTTGAGAAGATCATAACCACAAGAATGTTTCTAGGGAAGTGGAGAATATAAATTGGCAGGGGTTGGACGAGCTTCAAGCCTCAAAAGGGTGTGAAGAGAAGAGGGAAGGGTTTACCTTTTTATAAGGGAGGAGAGGGGCAACTATGGAAAAACTTAAAATATTATTTTATAATAAAGTAAAATTCGGTTTATAATAGCTCAAAATTGATTTATTACGAATCTAAAGTGAGGATTGGTCTAAATAATCTCAACCAATAGGTTTTAGAGAATTTTAGGATACTATTTTATCCATATCATTTATATTTAACTCTAAGTTAAATAAATTAACTTTTACCGTGTCTTTTTGTTTTCTTACACTATATGGTAAATAAAATTACTATAACAAGCCAAACGAACCCATAGTGGTTCATTATTAATATATATATCTTTATCTAAGTCATTTGGCCGAACGTTGGATTTTTAGGAATAAAATAACAATTAATAATATAATATTTGTTTTAAAAACTATTTTATGTGAATTTTGACACTATTTGGTACTTGATTTTTGTGAAACTCATAACATAATGATTAGTTCGAAAAAATATAATTGAAACAATAATAACATGTCATATTAACCTAAAAATTTATTTTAATTCCTTAAAATTATAAAATTACATTTATTTGGGTATTTATAACATTAATTATGTTAATATTTCATTAATAAGGTAATTACAGCATCGTTATTGTGTCATAAATAAATTAAATTATTTAATGTCTAAAAATTATAAATAAAATACAATTATGTAGGAAAGCTTTTTAGCTTTCTAATGAATATTTATAGTCTAATTTATCTTATTTATAACCCTATATAAAAAATGTTTTAATTATTAAACTTTGATTTTAACTATTTTAACTCTTTTTAAATAAAATAATAATATGTGTCCTAATCTAATCCAAGTATACCTAAAGGGTAATATTTTATCCCTAAGTTTGTTTTTGGTCGAATTACACTTATCCAATAGAATTAGGACATGTTTAGGATAATAGTAATATCATTTTTACCCATAATTACCCTATTTACTTTTAACTGTGGTAAATAAAAGTAAAAAGTTACTATTCACAAAAAATTATTTTCATCTCATTGAACCACATTTTACTCCTTGATATTAACTGTGACTCTCAAATTTTCTAAATTCCACTCATAGAAGCAGTAAAATTAAGTTTTATGTGAATTTCCAAATTCTCCTAGGAGGTGGGTAAAAGACGGTGAAAAGTTCAATAAAATTTTTATATATCTATAATTATTATAAACTAACATCAATGAATTACATTGAAATTATATAGGTACTATGTATCTATTTTGACCTTAATTAAATTTAAATAAAATAAATAAAAATTTAAATAAAAATTCAGTTTTAATCTATGACTTAGTGTTTTTTCACTATTCATCAAAACTTGAATGTTTTCAGAAAAATACCAAAAATTCACCCTAAGCTAATTTCGATATTCAGAATCCAAAAATGAATTCCATTTTCAAAGAAAAATTTTAAAAAATTTCAAAAATTGGGTATTACTATTCATAACGTCTAGTTCAAAATAATCTTATAATAATATCTCATTTAGTGAAACTCGGTATTGCATACTACACACGCTATCAAGAAAGGTATTGATTGCATGTAATTCAAGCCAAGTCAGGGTTGTGTGTAGTGAAAGCTCCGTTTGGTGTTGCGTATAACATAATCAAAACTTATTTCATTTATATATTAAACCAAATCTATAATTAATGTTGCGTAGAATAATTTCCAAAATACGAACTTGAAATTGTGTGTAACACGAGCCAAGAATAGTGTTGCGTATACTGCAAGCTAATATGGTGTTACGTATAATAAAATCTAATCTTGGTGTATTGTATAATAGAAGACATCAAAGAAATTAAAAATAATAATTCTCATAAAATCCCTGGTTGTTACATTCTATATCCCTAACATAAATCTCAATATCTTTATTTTGGAAATAAATTATCACATTATAGTATTAAATCCAATTTATATCAAGGATTATATCAAAATAAAGCATATGTATAAAAATATTGTTTTAAAAAATGGTGTGTATATATATGTTTTATAAGTGAAAATGTTTGAAATATCCTAGTCAAAAAAATATTTCAACTAGGAATCATTATTGACAACTCCCTTTTTAAGGTTCTAGATAAATATATTTTTTTAGGGGAAGCATGGAAGATATAAAAGTGTGGGAATATCCATAATCAAATAAATCATTATCTAAATTTTATTTTATGATCAAAGTACTTTCCACCACATATATTGGAACTTCAACCTCATCTGTAGTGATTGTATATGATTATGTTCTCCCCCTTACCATTTTCTAAGTAAAATACCTTCAACTCTTTTGGAATTTATTTGAATAGTTACCCAAATCCTTACAATCAAAGCATTGTTCATTGGTGGCTTCTTTCTTACCCTTTTAATCAAAATCATGATGGAATGTTTCTCCATAAATGAAGAAAAATCATGTTCCCATCAAGAATTTTCCACGGTTTTTATTTCCAATTTTTTTACATGTTTTAAATTATACCCTTCCCTTCTACCTACTTTATATATATAATTTTTTAGATTTATCTGCCTCTTTCTTATTTTCGTTTTTACATTGGAAGACATATGACATGACAAATTATTTATCTATCTTGATGTAACTTGATACTATATCCTCATATACTAAAATTTCATGAGAGACTAATTCCTTTCGATGGATAGAATTTGTATCATGAAAGAAGAGATCATTCTTAATTCTTTTATTGAGTACATAATCTGCAACAAGAGTTATTAATCTTGTCAAGTAAGTTTCGTATTCAACAAAATTTTCTCCATCCTTTTTTCTTAGATTAAAGATTTTGTTCTCCATAGAAACACATTTATCACGAGTAAAAAAAATTCAAATAATATACTTTTGAAATCCTTCTACATAATATCATTTACATTCTAAGACTCCTTAGATTTATGTATCAATAATGACAACTGATCAGTATCTCCCATACGATGAAAACTACCAGGATAAATTTCGATATTTTCTAACATCCCACAGCGAGAAATATATTCTCCATGGACTTGATCAATTTTTAATATTCTAATTTATTAGTATTCCATTTGAATGATATGGGTTTTTTTCATGACGTGTCCTAACATCATTATATCATGTTGCAGATTATGAGGCTACTCCATATGCATAAGGTTATTGGTTAAAGCCTGTGTTAGATGCCACAATATATTATAATTAATTATGTTCCATCTTTAGCTCCTTCTTCATTGCCTTTACTAAGAAAAGAATCCCTAAATAGTATTTTATTGATAAAATATATATTCCTTCAACTAGGTTCTAGTTATATAAAATAGAATATAATAAATTAGCTTATAACATTTTGAATTTTAAATCATAGTATATAATTCAAAATAAAGTGTAATACTTATGATAAATTGAAAATATATACATAACTAATTCCATAATCAAAAACATAGTATCTTTTGGAATATATCTAGGTTATAAAAAAATATTTCATAATTGTTTTTAATGTGATTTTAAATCAAAAAATCATATCCCATGTGAGTGTCTAGCTAGGTGTGTAGTCTCTGGTTGAAACATAATAATTTTATTTCTATTTATGATATATTTTCAAATTATAAATTTACCATTTACCTTCATATTATTCTTTTATATTCTCTATTAAGAGGAAATTTTTTATTGAAAAAGTATCCTAGAACATAATGATTCATTATTGATTACGTCATGTCCTTCTTGAATTAAAGATCTCCCTCTTAGTCTCTAAAGTGAAACCATATATCTACTATTGATCCAATAACATTTGACAGACATAGTGGTGTTTGACTAGTATTTTCTTCTTATATATCTTCTATTATTTTATTATTATTTGGGAAATGATTATAGATATATGTTCCATATGGGTTTCCTTGATTTTCCAATGATGAATTCCTCCATTATTCGTAAATCAGTGGTGAATCTAGAATATTGATAATGTTTCTGGATTGGATCAAGATTTAACAACGAAAATTTGTGTTTAATAGGTTTGTGTTCTTGAATCATAATCCTAAACATATTCATAATATTTTATTGTTTATGGAACTTTAATATTTTTGTGATCTCATTATAGATCTGCGGAGGTGTAAATGTTTCAATGACAATCATTGAATGTGGATTAATGATTTAAGAATGGTGAATTTTTTGAGTAATCATATTTAGAATGATTATCAAGAGATATTAGTATTCATGAATCTTATATTTAATATATATTCCATTGATGTATTCCTAATTAATTTATGATTATTGTCTAGAACCATGTACCTCTTCTAGAATCAAAAATAAATTCAATAATAATTGTTTGATTGATAACAGATTTAGTAAATTAGCATTCCTTCCTTCAACATAACACTTAATTTAATATATTGATGGACACCTTAAGGTATGTGATATGATAAAGATATTATTAACTTGAAATTGTCTTTAGAATCTATTGTAAACCACTAAATTAATGAACTAGAACAAATAATAATATTTACTTGACATGTGTGTCATTATCCATGGATTTCTGACATGTTCATCCCTTGATCCTTTAATTTGTATTATATTTCATTGTCCACAAATTTGAGGTATGAAGTTCCTTACCATTTGGGGATATTTTATACACATGTGTTCCATGGGGTGTGTCATGTGTTATATGTTTTGTTTTACATGCATGAATATAATAAAATATGGTTGTGTGTGTATGGACCATGAGAAATGTTTTTGTTTGTTAATTCCATGAGTTTTCATATATCGTATCTACCATATTGATTATGATTACTTCTATTTTTTTGGATATTATATTCTCATGATTTCGTGCTATTCTTATTATATTATGTTATGCCTTTTTATATGTATTACCATATTTTTTTATTTTTCTCTTGGGATATCAAGATATGTGACCATTGTGGTATGATTATATAATTAAGGGGAAGTTTTAATGATTTCAGATGATTATTGTGGTGGACCCCTACATAGGGTAGGATCAGGATATAAATGTGGCCTGAATGGAACTCAATACATTGAGGATATAATGGAATTTAAGGAAACTATATCCTACAAGGATTTTTAATATAATTTTCACTCAATGAATTGAGGATGTTAAGTTACATATAGACAACCATGTGGCTAGTTCTGATCATGTATGACACCTCCATTCATCCTTTTGGTATGGAGCCAAAGTAAGTACAACCATGTCTCATTATGGCATAGTCATTATGTCGGTTCTTGATATGTGATTCTTATGTGTTATTTCAATTTTATTATTGTTAGAGAAAACACCTATTATACATGTACACATTTTGTGAAGATTGAATTGGTAGTGTCCAAAATAGTTTTATTACTCACATCATGTATGATAATTTCAATGCACAAGAATATTTCATGTATAGGGATTCGAACATGGCCAAGGGGCCTGTGGTAAATAGTTGAGTAATGGATCATAGATTTGGTAGTGATGTCGAGAGGTGATCTAGAAGACACTATTATTTAATTATTTCTTTATTTATACATTTATCTACATTAACTTACTCATTTTTGGATTTTCAATTGGTGGCCCATCTATTCCTTACCTTTATGAATGGTATGCCATCTATATAGTCTCTTCGTATTTAGTCTATGTATTTTATTTTATTAATTTCTTTCATATTATTTGTTTAAGTACATGATATAAATTGTATATTCTACCTACTGATGGACTTATACCCTTTCTTCTTGTTGGCATAATCTTTTGAATGGGGAAGAGCACATGAGGTAATATGACTCTCTAAATCCTAACTACATGTTCATGTAGGGGTGTAAAAAAATTATTGGATTGACATACTTATTTTTCTTAGTTTGACTACCATGGGACATGGTCTAAATGAGATATTATGTGTGGGACTTGGGTAAGGTAGTTTTCATCCATTTAGATAGCTCGTGTGTAATAGACCAATAAGTAACCATTGATGGGAATTATGTTACTATTTTAATGATATTTTTTTGGTTCATACATCATGATTCGGAAAGTAGTTTCACATTATATATATATATGTATTTTCTTGTGATTAATATTAGTTATTAATTTAATTCCCTACACATTCTATCAATTATAGATTGATTTTTACTTTTTTGTGATATAACACTTTCTCTTTATTTTTTCAATTTATCTATATTGACACTAATAGTGGAACCTGAGCATGTAATTCTTTTGGTATATATGTTACTATGGCTAAAATAGATCAATAAGACCTTGGATAGTGCTATGAGGGATAAACCATGGTTTGGGTCAACTCCAAGGGAAACTTTTGTGTGATCCCTTAGACAAATTAGGATCTATCCGAAATGAAATAATGTTTCCATTCATGGTTTTTAGATTAAAACTCATATAATATGGATGGGACATCCTGATAGAAATGGTTGGGATACTCTTGCTAGGGTGGGTTCCTCCATTCCACCATATTCTATTCAAGATGGTGCAACATAGTATGCTCTCAAACCTACTTTTGTAGCACAAAATGTAGGCCCACTCTAACTGAGATTTTATGCACTTGTTCTTTCCCATGGGTGGGGGAAATTAGGACCATGGAAAAAAATAATATGGAATTCTAGATCCAGTATCCACTATCCTTTCAAGGATCTAGCGTGCTGTATAATGATAAGGACTGGAGAATCATCATAAATGGTTTCTTCAACCACATTAAGTCACATGAGGACTGGAATGTAAGTCTAGTAACATTTATACTATAGGGACCAGCCATATTTTGGTGGAGTGTGATGGGACAGACTACAAATATGAGGGTCAAACATGGGATACATTTAAGAAACTTTTCATCATGGCCTTTTTATTGACATGATGAACCTAGAAATAGAATATGAGTTCATGGTGATACAATTGAGTTACATGATACTCTATATATACTATTCTCATTTCATAAAAAAATTCAACTTTTCTTCTCTATTGGCTATAAATGAGGCATAGAAGGCCAAGATGTTCAAGAATTAATATAAATAGAACATAATATTTTAGGTTCAGAGTTTCGACCTAGCTATATACCCAATGGTTTTTTGTATGTACATGACGGTAAAAAAGGTTTTTTAGGAGGTTCAACTAATTTTTTTCTTCCACACTTCAGTATTCAAGTTGGTTTAACTCCTAAATCTATGGTGAGAATCTCATTTAGTAGTAGGAAGAAGAAGTCTGGGGATGTGTATTAGAGTAGTGGTGTACAGGTGGTATAGAGTTAGACTTCTTCATCCCCCTAAATATGAGTTCCACAGTGCATTAACTATGGAAATTTCATTCATCATCACAAGTTCTATATAACACCCTAGACCACCTATAAATAGTGTGGGAAGATGGGGAATTTCAAGGGGTTTTCAACTAGATCATCAAGGATAAGGTACCATAGGGGTGGAGCTAAGACACAATCTATGACATAGGGATCTATCCAGGTTCCTTAGTATAAAACTCAAATGATGAATTAGACTAGTTATACATATTATGTAAATGGTCTTAGAGATGATATAGGATGTGATTATAAAGTTGATTAGACTCTATGAGATGGTGGTGAGGGACCATCTACTATTTTCGGTACTTCTTTCATCACCTCTACATTACCTTCTATATTGTTTGATACCAATGTTTCCCATTACGTCGTATCTATAAAGGTTTTTTCATCTTCACATACCATTCAAATTATCATATGTATTACGTTTCCTTGATACAACATTGGGTATAAATGTATACCATTGTCAGTCATTTCTGGAGTTCCCTATTGTCATTTCCAATTATACATGTTTATGGGAATTCATGATTACAGATTTGATGTTATTTTATGTGATTATTATCATAGATTGGTTGACCATATTCTATGTTCACATTAATTTTTATTGGATATGGATATTTATTCCCCACTAAATGGAGAGAATTACATGATTACTATAGAGTGGGAACTTGGAGTTGGTAGAGTTGGTTCAGACATGAGTTAGATTTGAATGATCATAGCATAGATTACATACCTCTATCTTTAAACAATATCAGTGGAAGCCACCACATCTTATGTTGCTGTCATGGATTTCAATTTGGAAATATTTTTGGATTAGTTTACAAGAAATCCCCTAATATAGGAGATGAATTATAGATAGATCTCATGAAAGGTTCATAGACTATTTTAATACCTCCATACATAGGGAGTCCACAATATTAAAGGATATTAAGGTAAAAATCAACAAATTAGAGCATAAGGGCTTTATCAGGATGAGTAATTCATCATGGGGTGCACTCATTCTATTCCAGAAGAAGGTGGATGGTATTATTTGACTCTACATTGATTATTGGAAGCTAAACCAAGTGATGGTGAAGACAAATATAAATTTTCTAGGATCAATGGTATTTATATGATTTATCGTGGTGGTACTCCAAGATAGACATTCGGAAATACTATCACTAGATGTGGGTTTGATAGGAGTACATCCTAGATATTGAAATATAGAAAAATTATATGTTATAAAAGTACTTGGTGATGACTTTTGTACTAAAAAATGAACTTTTAGTGTTCATAGATCTGATGAAGAGGATCTTTCACCAATATCTAGAATCATTCATCACGGTGTTCATTGATTGCATCCTCATCGACCCACTGACCCTAGAGAAGTATGTCAGACATCTTCAGATTTTCTATAGTAAACTTTGAGAATATCATCTTTATACCAACCTATCGAAGTGAAACATTTAGATTCAGGTGGTGAAATTATTATGTTATGTGGTATTTAATATGGGTATATCCCTAGACTCAGATAAAGTGGAGGTAGTGGTGAAATAGGGACCTAACCAAAATGTGCTCATGATTAGAATATTTTTGGGTTTAGTTGGATACTATAATTTTTTTATCAAGGGTGTATTTTTTTCAACAACTCTAACTAAATTAACAAAGAATCTACTAGTCTTCCAACGGTCAAAAAATTGTGTATAATACATTCTTGATCTGAAGAGGAGGTTGAATATAGATCCATTGTTGATAATTCATAATTGAGGGATCATTTATAATTTTTACCATGATGCATTATTCATTGGTTTGGGTGATGTAATAATTTACTGAGAGAAATTAGTATAATATGGGTCACATTATTTGTGAACCCATGAGCTAAACTAAACTACCCATAAGATAGAGTAGGAATCTATGGTTTGTGACTTGAAGTGTTGGAAACACTATCTCTTTGAACATGGGTTTATTGTCTACAATAACATATGATCCTTCATTATATCTTAATAAAGAGGGATATCAGTCTAAGTATAAGGTTATTGGTTATATTTCTACAAAATTTTGAGTTTGAGATTGACTATTCACCTTGTAAGGGTAAAATAATTACATATTATCTTTTTTTATACACAGTAGCTCTGGATCATGTTCAATAAACATTATATGAACAATGGTTCCTAAAGAGATCTTTGCATAACTAGATATGGGATGCTTCTGAAGATATGGGATCTGTGATGTGTATTCCATTGGTTGTCACCTATTCCTGGGTAGACCGAGTGAAGGGTTGGTAGTACTATGATCCAAAGTCTATTGTGATGTGGTAATAGCTATCTAGAGGTGACTTGATACATGTGTTGTTGTTGGGAGAGGAAGATGTGATCATTATTAATAGGAGGGTTTTAGTCCCTATTTATAGCATAGAGCAGTGGATATGATACTTCCATACCACTAGGTGGGAAGTAAATACTTGTGAAAAAAGTTTTACCAGGACTTCAGGAAACAGTTATAGTGGACAGTGATAAAGTGGTGCAATGTTGGTTTCATCTCTTGATGGCTTACCTTCTATTGGATAATGTTAGAGAACCAGTGTCTTGGTGGATCACACTAACCCCTTCCCGTACCATTTGTGAAGTTATAGTACATCACTAGGAACTTTGTGACATGGTTTTTCTGAACCCCAATCATTATTTGTGATGAGTGGGTGATTTTTGATCAGTAAATAAATGTTCCCCACTTTTTATTGATTTGTGAGGCTCACTGAGTTGATGTGTTGGGAATTAAGTATATTATTGAGATAGTATGTTTACATGCAATTTCAATGAACGTTGTATCTAAATAATATGTTCATTTAATTTTATGGATTTAGATGGTCTTGTAGAAATCCTTAGTGAATTAGTTGAGAAGGAGAAAAACATACCTTCCCCAAACTGACAAATAGTCCATGTGGATGATTGTTATTCTATAGGATATGCCTGAAGATTATTCCCAAGAAATTGGTGGATCCTATAATGACCACATGGAATTGGATAATTTTTTATAAAACAATATTTATCAGGATTCGATTCAGATGGAATCTTAGGAGGTTCTTTATGGGAGAAAATGTTGTCCACCACTCTGTTGGCATGAGGAAGGTGGGGTAGTGGTTGTGGGGCCCATTTGGGTTTAGGAGATCTCTGAAGGGTTTACCTAATTTAGTAGAGGTTAATCATAGCTCATAACTACAAGAAGTGATATATTAACCACAATAGTATATCCTTATATTTTTATATAGGAGATCAATTCTTTCTGCGAGTGTCTCCTCAGATAGGCCACTAATGTTTGTGGAAGCATGGGCAGCTAGTGTCATAATATATTAGACCATTTGAGATCACTGATTGGGTTGTTATAGTGGTGTATCATCTAGATATTCCTTATCTCTACAGAGGTATGCAATGAATGTTTCATGTTTCACATTTTTGAGGATACGTGCATGATCTTATTCATGTCATAGATTTTGAATATGTTGAGTTGAATCCTAATGCATTTTTTGTTCAGTATTCAGTTAAAATTGAAGATTAGATCAATAAATTTCTTCGAGGGAATATGGTACCACTATTCTATATTCTATAGTATCATGGACTAATTCATGAGAATACATGGTATTGATATATAGATTTTCAAGTTCAGTGATCCTTGTTTTTTGATAAGAACCTTAGAAGGTACTTATTGATGATGAGAAGTTGTAAGAGGGGAATAATTCTAGAATCCTTATTCTATTTCAATGTATGAGATATTTTAAAATTATAAATATTTCATTTCTATTATTTTTTCTATGAAATTAATTGTGAAGAGGATGATTTTTAATAAACATGGGTCCGAGAACCAAAGGAGGGAGTGTGGAGAAGGAATGATAATTTAGTGTTTGTAAAGATACAACCAACAATCCAGTGGAACAAATTGGCTAATTCTTGGGGCTCCAGTGGGTTTTCAAATTATTGATGACCCCACCATCGAAATTTTTGATAGTTACTGGAAAACCGGTGGTTCTACCAGCCTGACAGTGATTCCCACTAGCTTCTCGGTGTACCCAATTCTGTGGTTCATTAAATGCACCCATCATGTTTTAATTTTATTCATTTTTTCCAAAAACATTACCACATAAATGTGACCATTTTGAGAATACTTTTAATTCAATAGATCCCTCTTTGTCTCTAAATATCTTCCATCCATCTACCCTCTGATCCATAAACTTTATAATGAACCGGTGGAGTTTTACCAATATGTTCGTCTTAGATATATTCCATATTCCTCTTCTTATTTTTTAAATGAAAAAATATATATATATATATATATAATCAATGTTTTTTTTATGTTATAGTGATTAATTCCTCCATTATTCATAAATTTATGGTGGGTCCATCATGTTGATGACAATTTTTAATCGTATAATTATCTACAAATGAAAATGAATGTTAAATGGGCATGTGTTCTTGAATCATTATACAAGAACTCTTCTTGACAGTGGATATATATACTAGAACTTTAATCCAATGATAATATATTTGTTTATTGGTTGAGATTTCAAATTTTCAATAACATCTCGTGGACCAGTGCTTAATTATTCATAAACAATGACATTTCCATGTAATCTTCTTTAGAATGATCATCATTAGCACTTATTTATCTAGATTCTCATCATGAATATCTTTTCAGATGATTGATTAATGATGGATCAATGTCCACTAAAAAAACCTTAGTCACTCTTCTAGAATTAAAAAAAATTATAATAAATTACTTTATCAGCAATGGATTCAATGAATTGGAATTACTCCTTAAATATGCCTCAAAATTGACTCTTTTGATGGACTCTATAAGTTTTATGATTCAAGAACAATGTTATTGACTTCAATTAATATTTTTTAGCCATTCTAGACTTCTTTCTTCATTATCCATAACCTAAAATAGGCTTTCCCATATGTGTGATACATTCTACATGGATGTGAAATTTGTCTAGTATTTTATCCTATGATGAAAATTAGAGTTATTTATCAACATCTTTAAGGTAAGATCCTTTCCATTTGGGGGACTTATATACAATTTTTATTATGGTGTTACTCTTTTATTGCCTTTTTTGTTTTCCATTCATTATTATGATCACATGTTGGTGTGTGAAACCCACTATACATGTTTATCATGTTTGATTCCATGAGTTTTATTATATTGTTTTGACTACAAACGATAATGATTACATGTGTTATTGATGCTATTATATTCCCATGATTCTATGATATGCTTGTATTTTTATGATCTACCTTATTATGTGTATTAACATTCCATTAGATGTTGTTCATATTATATCGTGATTGGTGATCTCTTTGATATGCTTACCCCTAAATTGGGGGGGTATTCATAGTGTGTGATGATGAAGATGGTGTAACCCTACATAGGCTAGGTGTTTGATATCAATGTGTCATTGATGAAACTCGATGCCCTAATGATTTCAATGAACTTATCAAAACATGATTCCTTGTAAATTCCTCATATAGTGTCAACTCGATTCCTTGAATATTCCATGTGACATTTTGATATCCTTTTGGACAGATCTGTTAATTTCTAACATCTCCATTTATCCTTTCGACATGGTTCCAAAGAATGTATAGAAGGGGCTCATGATGGCTTCGTTAGCATGCATGTTATTTTTATTTTATTTTTATTCCTTCTTTTTCATTTATTATTATAATTATATACATCTATACTTCATGGGAACATTTATTTTTAAAAGTACTTTTGATTTCCTACTATGTTTTATTACTCACTTCTTATATGGTAATTTTGATATTCATACGGATTTCAATTATAGGGGTTTGAGAAATGGTAATTGGAACATGGTAGATGATTGATCCATGGATCTTAGATCTAGGAGAAGTACTAAGATATAATCTAGTGTATACTTATATTTTTTGTTTATTTTTCTACTATCACTTACTTTGGTTTGAATTTCGCCTTAGGTAGATCATATATTTATTATCTATATAATTTGTATTCCATTTACATAGTTTCTATATGTTTAATGTATTTACTTTATTTTTAATATATTTTATTTTATTATTATTTGTGAAAGGACATGATACTAAGGGTATAGTCTCCCCAAGGATGGCCTTAAACCCTCACTTCTAGTCAGTAACCACTTCTATGTGGGGAGGTGCACAAGAGGTCTTGTGATTAATGGGCTCAGACTTAATGGTTTGGGCCATTTTATTACACAAGGTCACTAATTGTGCACTAAGTGAAGATCAAGTTGATGCCCAATCATCCTTGTTAGGGAGTTTAGTTCTAGGTGATTCTATACCAGAGCCACATCCACTTTCCAATATCCAGATAGGGACGTAATTTCTAGGAAACAAAACATTCTCAACCTTACAATTAAATTATAATATTATATGATAAATAGTCTTATCCTTAGAGTTTGTTATCAGTTAATGTTCTCTAATCTATGCTTTCATAAATATAGTCCCTAGTGTGGATACTAAAGTTACTCTAAAGACAATGTTACACCCCAAATCTAGTAAATCATAGCCGATGATTATTTTTATGTAAAGGAATAGGATACTAGAGATCGCATCTAGAAGGATTGATTATTTTATTAGTGTTAGGACTTTATATACATAAATTATTCTCATTTAACATGTTAAAACATGAAATAAAACTTGAAATTCTAGTGATAAAATTATTATTTATTTTATTATATCTCTAAAAGAATTCATAAGATATATTCACTGTATCCTAGGGAAAAGAAAACATAATAGTAGGCGAGATCAGATGCTTAGTGAGAAAAAAAGACAATAAAAGCTATCATAGAACAAATAAAGAATGAATAATAAAGAGGGGATAAAAAATAATCAAATATTCCACATAACTAATATTATAAAACTGTAATATATCCATGGATAATATTAAAAAATCACATATATTAAAATAAATAGTTACATAACGATAGAATTTATAATTCCAGACATCATAATATTACTATTAAGGCCTCATGAAATGTTAACTAAATTGGACTAGTCATTGTAAAATATTAATAATATTCCTTAAAAACTTCAAATAAAATAAGAACATCGAAACAAAATATTCCTGACCGAATATAAAAAATAACGATTTTCCATAAAAACATTCTTTTAGAATTTTGAGTACATATAGAGTAGAAGGTGAAAGAAAAAAAATGTAATTTCCCAAAATATACAGAATATAATAAAATAAAAAATATTTGTGAGAGTTACTTACTATAATTTCATTATCCAAAAATAAATCATAAACAATCCTTCTAATAATTTAGATTGTAACCTAATACCCACCCCTCTGGCACGACTTGCTTCATAAGTGTGTTTAACCTCCTGTATGATGAATTTTAATTAAGTATACTTATATTATAGAATTATATGCATTACTGTAATACCATACATTGTTTACTTATAACATCTCAACACTTTTTCATTAACAATCGTTCATTATCATCAACATTTGGGGTGTTAATAGATTTGTATTTCAATTATGTTTCGATTCTAAAGTTATGGCCCTTATATATTGATCATAGTTCCATTTTACCAATAATATTAATCATGATATTTTTGGGGTATTAATTTTGATATAAAATATCCCATGTAAATATGGATTTTATGATCTCAAAACTCCTACATACTTTGCTAATGATATTTATTTATAACTGTGTTTATCATGTTTTTTCATATTCTTATATGTTTAGTGGTTAATTTAATTATGTACGAATTATGGAATTTTTTTTGATGAAGTCATCCCAATTTTTGAAAGTCATATACATGATGTTTTTGGATATGTGGTTAAAATTACAATGTTGATCAATAAGTTAGGTCTATCAACTATATAAGGAAACATTTACATCAATCTTTTACATCGTGATGTTTCCTATGTAAAAATTTACTACAACAACTGGATTACCTATTTTAACTTTTGGCAATTTAAAATGGTTACATGTAGTAGTAGGTTAGATAATAAATCTCATATATAATCATTCCACTAGGTTAAACAGTTGTGTATAATAATCTGTTACATGAATTACTTATATGCTGATATCAGCTACGTCACTTCAATTAGCTACATCAATTTCAATTAATTTTCAACATGAATAAAATGGATATATTAATTCAATTAGTTTTTTCATATTTTTATATGTGAAAAATACTATGTGATTCAAATCTGTAACTGACTACCTGGATTCAATTCTAAAAAAATGACTACATCATATTGTCAGTTGATATTAAATACTTTTTAAGCACTCGAGTGAGTATTTTAATATTGTTGTAAAATCTTTAAATGCAAGATTACATATATAAGTAAAAATAAAATACAATAAAATCCATGTACCAATGATGAAGACAAGGACAAGGACATTTTATTTTCCTCCATATCTTCTAGGGTATTTCATAGATAAGGATGTGTTACATATCTTAAAATATATGGATCATGTGATGCATGTTTAAATGAGATGTAGTATAATGAATTTCAAATTGTGTGAGTGTGGAATTTTTCTTATAATGTAAATTGTTAAATAAAATAATAAAAATCTATGGAAAATATCTCTAAATTGAATCGGTTTTTTCTTCTCAAATATGGAATAAAAAGTCTTGTTTCAACTGCTATTATTATTAAAAATCATTAATATTCAGAAGAAACTCATCAATAAGTTTATTCTTTAGATAATCTCTATTAAATATATTTTTTCTATAGGATGTATCTTACAAATTTGGGTTCAAATATGTAAAAAATCATTATGTTATTTTATTTTTTTAAAGTTTCTCAGTAAAAGAACATTTGAAAGATACTAATTTTATATCATTTCTGATGATTTGTTGAAATATCATGTTATTTTAACAAGTTTTTACTACTTACACTCTATCATTCCATCCTTGAAAAAATGACAGGATGTCTCAAGGAAAAAAGATTGGCCTAGTGAAAATCATTACACTAATAAATAAGAGTGGTTGTGGAGTGGACAGGTGAAATTATATTAACAAGGCCACAATAAATATTTTTATGTATATTTCCCTTCATTTTGCTTTAATTTTCATTGTATTCATCATTGATGAATATATTAGAAGTTTTTTATAATTTAAATATGGTGGTTATTCTATGTGACAAAAAATTTAAAGGACCTAATTCAAACCCCTTCCCATCTTGAGTCTTAGTATGGTCATTCTTTACCAACATTTTGTATAAATGGTTGTTATTATTGATCTCTCAAATCTAAAACATCAAAATCAAATGATCTCATCAACAATGGATATTATTAATGCAATAGATAACGAACGTATACGGTTAGAGCACTATATTTAAATGGTGAGAATTATGGAAGTTGGAATGCATGGATGATCATATATACAAATATCCTAGGTCTAAGGTTTTTATCAAAGTGTTGAAGCCTTATGAAATTACAAAGATAAAACCAGAAATATGGGATGATGAAACTAAAGAAATATATGTCTGGAAATATAAATCTATGAATTCTATAATCATTGGATTAGTTTTGATTAATTCAATAATGTTTCTCAATTTCAAACAAATCGTGAACTATTGAATACAATTTTTGTTTCTTATAAAGGAATAGACATGTTTTGGACTCTCATATATTATAATTTCAAAATAAAGTTTAAATTTATTATAATAGTGGATTTTTAGAGTATCACATGGTTTAACTAAAGACTTAAATAAATTTTAAATAATGTTTCTGCTTTAGGGACACTTATTACTCAACCATATCGGGATCTTACTGTTCTCAGAATAATACTATAAAGGTGGATTGTAATTTTAACTACTGCTAGACAATCAAAATAGGTCAAAATATTCAAAATAAAATATCTTATTAGTACTATAATAATGTATAAGAAAGATATGTAAGATGTGTTTGCATAACATTGTTTAGTTTGGAAGTAAAATATTGATATAAAATTCTCAACAACAAAGGAAGATAATATGTAGAAAGAAGTTTAAATAGTTGAGTCATCTGATGAAAATTTATCATGTATTTCTACATAAGATTGTGAACATTCACAATTTTCCAATAAAATCATGTTCTATCTATAGATAATAGTTTTTAGGAAACCTTTTTTCAAATATAAGAAGTCAAATATAAATTTTAATTAAGTAAGATCTTATGAATTCAAGAATCCAGAACATATCAAAACTAATCATCTATAGTTTAAACATGAAAAATTTCAAAAAAATAATTACTTTATAAAATTTGGTCACATGAACAAGGGTTATAAAAACATAAAGGAAACCTAGATAGATTAAAAGTACTAATGTGATGTTTTATCTCCAGAATCATAATATATTCATAAAAATTATAAACGGAACATCTATTTTATGGACCATGCTACTGAGGTATATTCTTATTATTCTTCTGAACATGAAAAAAGTAGAAAATATAAATTGATAATTTTAGGAATTGGATGAATAATGTTCCTGTTTATAATCTAAATACAAATCATTAAAAAATAAACTCTCCAAAAATTCTATGAATTTATTTTTAAATAAAAATAGGCCTTAACTAAACAAATATAAATTTAAAAAACTAAAATTTAAATTTATTTTGCATCACATATTGAATAAGGAAATAAAACTGATAAATTAAAAAAATAAGTCCAATAATTTAGATATTTTCCTATAGTATTTAAATAGGGTAAATTTATTTATATAAAATTATTCAAAATTATAAAACTCATAAAAATAAATTTATAATAGGAATTCATGGAAAACCCTATAAAATTTACAAAAAATATTGGCTTCCTAATTCCAAAAATAAAATACTTTAAAATAATACTTGTTTCCATTTTTTAGGTCTTGAACACTATGAAAATTACTATAGTTTGATAAATTCATTGTTCTATGAAGTTAGTAATTAATTTTTCAAGAAAGGCTTTTTAGATTTTTGTTCTAAAAAATATCAATGAAATAAACAAATTTGGATCCCTAATTCCTCATTTTCTACCTTGATGGACCCAAAAAAATATGGGTATGAAAACAATTCCTTGTTTAATTTTTCATTGTAGGTAAAAAATTTCCAAGATCACTAATGAAATATGGTATATGGATAGTGAATTTGCAATGAATATTATTGGATATTTGTATAACTTTTACTCCACATCAATCATAGATGGAGTTATGTCACTTTTGGTGAAAATGATAATGGGAAAATTATGTTACTTAGATCTATTGGAAATCCAAACTCTGTCCCAATAAAAAAATCTATATTTAATTTTTTTAAAGATAAAACTGATAAGTATCTCTCAACATTGTTATTAAGGTTTTTTTATTGATTTTTTAAATAATTTTTGTGTAATTATTAAATATAAAATTATTATATTTAAGGAACTATGAGGAAATAATGTCTATCCTGTAGAAATTATGTCTTTGAGTAGACAAAAGGTTAATAGTTTAAATACTTAAAGAAGTTATTTGTGGATATAATATATAGTATTGTTACATTAAAATGTTTTTTCATTGAGAAAATTTTCCAAAAGTAATTTTTTTAATATTTACCACAACATAAATTGAATAAAAATAAGTTATGGTATGCATTCCAAATGGGAATGAAACACATGTCATATTTTAAACCATTTAAAGAGGTTTCTACTTCTATACCCCAAGGACATATTCATATGGAATTTTTTGGGCCATCTAGAGTTTAATGCCTAAGAGGAAAATATTTTTTTGTTTTAGATTATTATTATTTTATATTTACATGGTTTTTCTTTTTATGTGTTAAAAGTTATTGTTGATCTATTTTTATATGTTGTATAAAATTGGTTCAAAAAGAGAATGATGCCATAATATTACTTTAATTAGTGACCATGGAGGATAATTTTATAACCATGTTTTCAATTCCTTTTTTTCAAAACAATGCATAAATAATACATTTTCTTCTCTAAGGAACCATAAATAGAATGTTTTTGATAAAAGGAGGAATAGGAAATCAGACGAAATATCTAGAATAATGCTATGTGAATTTGATCTGCCTACTCATTTATTGTATAAACCTTTCAGTACAACATGAAATGTCATTAATTTTTTTAAAATTACACCTATTTTAAATAAAACACCCTATGAGGTATTGAATTATAGAAAGAAAAAATTTGGATACTTTAGGATTTTGGATGAAAAGATTATATTATAAACACCAAAAAAATATTAGTATGTTTGACCCAAAAGCTGATGAAGGAATGTTCCTAGGATATTATACTACATCAAAATCATATATATTTTTCAATAAATAATCAATTATTGTTTAATAATCAAACTGTGTGAAATTTTATGAAATTTATCCTTTCAATAAAAAATAGAATACAATTGTCGAACTATGTGATTATTTTGAAAAGATGTTATATTGACATCTTTTTTTATAAGAAGTATGAAGACTTGGAAATTTATTTTTTAGATTAATATATTGAATGGTTGGATTCCAATAAACCTAAAGGTGTTCTTGCTAGAAAACCTAAATCCCTAAATAACCATCCATATGAAACTATTTTAGAATGATTATACGAATTAATTAAAATTATAATATGTGTATGAAATCTTGTAATGTTTCTTGACATTTATCTTATTTAGAACATATGTTTATATAAGAATCCTTAGTTGATGAATGTTGGGTTGTAGGTATGAAAGATGTATTAAACCAATTTTATAGGAACATGGTATGGTAATTAATACATAAAACCTTTTAATATCTGTTTATAGGAATAAAATGGGTTTGTAGGAATAAGCATGTTTTTTTAGAGAGATGGTGCCTCATTCAAAGATCAAGGCACAATTTATTGGATAAAATTAAAGGAGTTACAAAAGTCTGAAAGATGAAATATTATTACAATCCTTATTAAAGAAAAGGAGCAAATAATTAGGCAAAAGATCCAACCATGTAATGGCCTGATATACCCCTTTGTTGGCGAGACTATCGACAACCATGTTCGCTTCACTGAACACATGAGTGGAAATGTAGTTGAGGTTCCTGAGCGATGTAAGACATTTCATCCATCGAGAAGTGAGCAACCAAGCAACGTGCACCACGCCCTTCCAAATAGCTTTAACAAAAGTGGTTGAATCACATTCAATCAACAGGTTGTTCCAACCCCTCTGCATGGCAAAGTCCACCGCATGAATGACTCCCAACATTTCCGCTTCCAGAGCCCAGGACGTACCACAACCACCAAAGAAGCAGCCAAGGCATCTGTCATGCGAGTCTTTGAAGACACATACTATAATTTATTAAAATAATTGGAATTGAAATAGGTAAATTACCTAATAACCCTATTAAATTTAATGAAAAACTTTAATTGGATGAAGTTAGGAAATCGGTTTAAACAATATTTACATAGGAATAATTGGTATTTTATTGTATTTTATGGCTATTAGACTATATATTATGTTTATAGTATCATATTATTCATAATTTGAAGATAATCCTAAAGAATAAAATTTAAAAGTTTCAAAATTGATTTTAAGATATTTTAAAGGAACATTTTCTCATTCCTTTTTTTCTAAAAACATATTAATTTAATTTAATGTCATACTCAAACATCGTCTTTGGTGGTTGTAGAAATCATTGGAAGAGTAATTTAGAATGATTATATTTTCCTGGTAAACCACAAGTATCATGGTCAAGTAAGAAGTGACACTCTATTACATTATCCAATACCAAAGAAAAATATATTTCTTCTGGTAGTCATTTTACACAAGTTTTGTGGATGAAACACACCTTAATGGATTTGGGATTCAATTATAATAAATTCTAATTTAAATGTGATAACACTAGTGATATCAACAATTCTATGATTTCGATAAATCATTCGAGAACAAAGTATATAGACATAAGGAATAATTTTTTAAGAGATCACACTTAAAAAAGGTTATATTTCTCTTCAATTTTTCGCTACATAAAATATATTATCAGATATTTTCACTAAATCACTTATTTGAATGTTTTTAGATTTTATTAAAAGGGAATTCAGTTTATTTGTTTTTAAATAAATTAAATTTACTTTTTATTATAATTTAAATTAATTGATTCACTTTATTTTTTGAAAAAAATTGATATTGAGAATTATATTATAATATTTAGTTTAATTCTATATGAAAATTACTCTTATTTATATGTTAATTTAATTAAATTCTTAAAATAGAAATTACTCTCTTCTTTTAGTTTTTATTTATTACTTATTTATCATTCAGAAGTAATCTTAAACCTAAACAAAATACATATGAAAATTGGGATTTATGTAGGTGAACTAAAAAAAATTATCCCTCAACACTTTTTATATTCTCAAATATAACCTATCTTTGATGTCAAACCACCATATCTAACCTCTCTATCCCAGTTTTTCATTCAATCGGCCTATTTGGAATGGATAATTAAAAGTGTTTTAATGATGTAATATCCTGTTAATCTAATAAATCCAATGGAAGAGGAAGAAGAGTTACTTTGGGAGAATACATAGATATGGAGTGAATGAATAGAATACAAATAATGTTTTAGAGAAAACGTCCGTTTTAAGGTTTGTATGTTGTGTTTTATGGGAAAATCGTAAGGTTTTCTTTTTAAGGGAGAAATAAATGAGTTTTTTATGTATGTTGAGTTTTAGTTTAATAAAACTAAGAATGTACTCTCATAAAATGTTAATGTAAATTAAGTGGTAGCCAATTTTTTTGAAAAGGATGATATCTTTCATTCTCCCCTTGTAGGAGAGATTTAATTTAGTTAGAATATTATTAGAAGATGCTCTATAGGTCCAACTGAAGTATTCAGATATTTTATAACCTCTATTTTTTGAAAAAAAAACATCTAAAAGAGATGCATGATGAATAGAAATTTTATGTATGTTTGTGTAGACAGGTATATCACAATGTTCCTGAGATATAGAGAAAGTTACATTTCAAGATATTTGTTTCATGTATGTCTTAATAAATAATATAATGTTGAGTATTCCAATATGCACGATGAGTTTTTTCATTAACATTGTGATGTAAAACAATAAAATTAAACTATAATCATTATGGTAAATTTATCTCTTTAGTTTTGAAGAAGAATTAATTAGATTTAAATGAATGTGATGTGGTGAAATATCATAAAATAAATAATCTATCATCAATTATCTTGAATGTGATTGGATATTCATGGTATTATGCTTCAAATTATTTAGGGGGTGAGTCAGGAACGTGTGACCCATGGGGAGTCATTTAATACCTCAATACATATTGGTACAACACAAATTGAGACAATGTTTTCAAGGGGTAGAGGAGAAAATATTGGTATGAAATGAGTTTTTAGTTCCATACATTGGTTCTGTAGTTAGTGATCATATCCAGATTCTAGAGGATGTGGCTTCTTAGAATCAAGGTACTGGTGAAGTGGTTGTGTATCATAAAGATGATAAACAAGTGTAGATAGTTGTTTAATTAACTATTAATTTTTTTAAAGATAGGCCATCTAAGATAAGTCATGTAGATTATGATGTTCTAGGAAGCTTGTTTTTTGGGATAAGTCACTGAATAATATGATCCAATTCTCCCTAGATATCATATTGATAAAACAATAGATACATAAGTGGTTATATAATCTAAAAATAATTTACATTTATCATCAAAACCATTTTCACCTTCACTTTATCATTGATTATCTCTTTTCTTGACTAAGTGTAAATGAATATTGTAAAATGAAGTGATTTCTATTGATTTAATGATGGAGATAGAAAGTATTTTTTAAAATTGTTTTGAATTAAATATGGAGATGGTTTCATGAAAATATGAGATAAAATAACATTAATATTCCTCTGTATCCAAGTCATAATTTTATAAGTTAGTTGGAATGGTTCTACCCAATCTGTGATCATCAATAGTCTTTGGAATGATCATCCTCATCCACAGGAATTTTAGAGGTTATGTTTTTAGTAGATTGAATAAATAAAATCATTATTATTTATTTTGAAAAAAATTTCCTTATAAAGGTTGAATTTGGTGATATTAGTTACTTCATTGAATCACAAAGGGTGGTGTTTTATAATCATTCCTCAATGAAATCAGTATTATCTCATGACGTTCTTGATAAACCAAATATTTTAGATATAAAGTGAACGAGACACTTCATACTATGAAAGGTGATGTGCTAATTCTATTTTAATTTATAAAGAAATTACTACACTCTACTATTTATACCACATAATATCGAGTACTTATAGATTTCATAAATAGAGATAGTCAAATTCTTTTGTAATTGGGTTATGTTTCTTCTCAAATTTAGTTTCTCTAAACTGGCATGATTTATCCAATGCTATTGGATGAGATGAAAAAGGACATATTTAGCCAATTTCATTATACTAATTAATCTATTAATAATATTATTGTTGGGTTAGATATGTGCACGAATGATCAAATTAAACATCTTGAGAAATATCTTGGAGAAATGGAAGAATAAATTTTTGATGGTTCAAAGTAATAAAGATATACAATTAAAGGCTTCATTCACACTATCAATAAAAACTCAAATATTTTTCAAATAGTATAAGTACATAACTTCAAAGTATTTGGATATATATAACACGTTATAAATAGATATAATTAGTTGAATCTATTGATGAGTTTGTTCCATTTATAGGAAGGGAGTTGGTTGTTTACAAACCTCCTATAGTTTCAAGTTTAGTTGAACCCAAAAATATTATTAGTACATAAGTTTTTAAATTTTCTTTCAATGATGTTAAGGATGTTGTTCAGATTTTTATTGTGCATGTTAATAAAAAAATCAAAAAGTAATATCATTTACTAGTATTATAATTGACGTGCAAACATCTTAAAAACAAGTTATTAGTATGGTTCTTGTATTTATTACATCAAGTATACTACCTACATAAATGACCCATCCTCCCCCCCATACTGTCATTGAGTCTAAACATTTCTCTTAGAAGAAAGTATAACATCTTAATACATTTATCTATAATTTCATAGAATAATTTTATTAAAGGAGTAAGAAAGAATATAATTTGATTCTTTAATTTCTCATGTCTAATGTTGTTCTGAGGATCAACATCTATGTTAAAGCAATATTTTAAAAGATAATATGAATACCTATTGGTCTTTATATTGATAGTACTTCTCATCAAACCTAGCATATAATAGAAGTTCATTATGATCCTTTTGTTCCATCAATAACACCTCCATCTACCTCTTGAACCACTCTATCCTTAAAACCACCTTCCCCCAAACCAAAATGGGTTCCTTGATTGATAATTTTTAATTTTGATTTGTGGGTGTATATTTTTATTTCAAATAAATTAATTAAATAATTCATTATTTCTTTATATATAATGTGTTTCATAGTGATTTTTTTTCATTTCAATATTTATCTCATAATTTAATATAATAAAACTCAATACCTTCATAATTCCATATTTTTTCACTATATTTGAATAGTACATAACTCTAAAGTGATTCTTTATTATGTTTTTTATTTCTATTACCCTTACTTTTTTATGACACAAAAGGGAAAAGTATTCTACCATAAAAAATGGGAGACGTTTTCTACCATACAAAAAAGTGTAGGAGTTTTCTACCTTGAGAAAATGGGGAGAATTTTCTACTATTAAAAAGGAAATATGTAACTAACTATGGGGGATAAAAACAACCTTTTATACTCTATTATATCTTCTTAATATAATTTCTATTAAAGCTTTCTTAAATTCCATATTTCATATCTACTAGAATTTATAATTTTTTATGGGTTTCGTGGTCATCAAAAGTGTGGTGTTGTTGGAATCCTTATATTAATCCAACAGATCATATATTCTTTAGCTTTTAATTCTATCCAAAACCCTTCATATTTTTCTAATGATCTTGTTTTATAATTAGGTTTATCATTTTTTTCTCTTAATTTAATATGTTCAGTTTTTAATTTCATTATTTATCTGTTTGAGACATTTTTAAATGAAATATACCTAATTTACGGAGATCAGATATGTGAAACTTTTGACTACATAGTGAAAATGGCTATGTAAATCAATTCTCTATAGTAATCACCTACATAAAAAAATCTATGTCAATCACCTACATTGTGGAATCACCTATATAAAAATTCCCTACATCGACAAGATCACCTATGTGAAGTTTCATCAATGAAAAATGATTGTTTGGAGTAATATCTTACATAAGCGATAGCCTATAAAATATTTCATCTCCATAAAACATTTACGTGGAGTAAAAAATTAAATGAATAACCTACATGGAGAAATAGGCACCATCACATCAATCAAATACATCAGTTTTGAAAAATATTCTACATAAAGAAAAGGGATATGTACTATCAATCTAGTATTTTAGATTCAACTATGTGAATGAAAATACTATGTGATTCAATTTGGATACATGAAGTGAAATCAGCTATGTGGATTCAAATCTACAATCACCTACATGGATTAAATTTTACAAATCAGCTACATCATGATGCATGTTTGTATTTATTACCATTTATGCACTCGAGTGATTTCATTATTTCTGTTGTACAATACTTAAAATCTTGATTACCTATTTAAGGAAAATTTTTATATAATAAGATCAAAGTACCAATATAGAAGACAATCATAAAGATATTTTATTTTTTAATACTATTTTCGAGGTATTTCAAGGATATAAATGTCTCAATATTCTAGGATTCTAGGTATCATGTTCTTATGAATTTAAAAAAAGAAGTTAATTCATTTCAATGTGTGCAAGAATGGAATTTTTCATGTGATGTTAATTATACAAGAAAATACTAAGATTTCTTTTTCAAATATCTCTGAAACAGCAATATATTTTCTAAGAAAATAAGGAAAAATAATTCTCTTTTCATCATGTGGGCTTATTAAAATTAATTTATGCGTTAAAAAAATCTCCTTGAATTGTTTATTATTTATATAATTTCCCATGGATATATTTTTTTTTGTCTATTATATCTTATAGTGGTGAGATGAAATTAGTAAAACCCATTTCATTTATAACCTTTCATATTAAAGGTTCGTGAAAAAATAAAATTTGATGAATACGGATATTAATTCCCTCATGGATACTGATTGAAAGATCTTATGACTTTACCATCTGTCGATTACTTTCACATAGTCCTTCAATCCTTGTAAAAAGGACTGGCAGTCCATGGGTAAAGGATTGGTCTAGGGAAAATCATTAAACTCATAGAGAAGACTAGTGGTGTAGTGGACTAGGGGACTTCTATTCCCTGAGACACTAAAAATATTTTTGTTTTTGTTTTTCTTCTTAATGATTTTTTTGAATAATTATTAACGAACATTTTATAATTCAATCATAATCTAAAGAGGATGGTTTTCTAATTGAATAAAAATTTAAAGGACTCAATTCACTCCCCCACTCTTGAGTCACAATATGGTCAGTCTCCAACAATAAATATTAATATCATATATTTATTCATTATATATACATATATATATATATCATTAGTCTCTTCCATAAAAGGAAGATATATAAAAATGAATTAAATTATTCATGCAGACGGTAGTCCATACGTACGCATAAACATTGTTTACATTTTCTAATGAAAAATAAAAAAATAAACAATATTTTATCATTATATATTAAAAATTACGTCATATATCATATATATTGCTAAAAAATTTAATTATATTAATCACTTATAGGACATCATTTAAAACGAGTCATGTTAAATTGTGGAGGAGATTGACCACACATATGTATGGGAGATACTTTCATTTCCCATTTCATAGAAATTAGGTGGAAGTAGTTGCCTTATAAAAATAATTTATTTTTAGAATATTTATGATACTAGATTCATTATGTAACTTTGGATACAATATATTTGAAATAATTTGAATAAAAAATATACATTAGAAGAGTCAGGTTAGATGATTACCAATTCATTGAGATACCTCCATTGGATTATACGTTAATCCTTCATCAGATTTAATTTGGGTAAGAACAAAATATGAATAACTAATGGACGGAAGATAGGCGTGTATTTTGGTAGATCTTCTCTTAGCTAGATGGAACAATTTTTGTGAATAATGGTGGAGAATAGGATCCCTTTTATAAGTGAGGGGAGGGAAACACATTTAATTACATAAAATATTTAAATAATGTTAAGTCATTTTATTGTGAATGTTCCAAAAAATAGAAATACATCATAATGTAAGATATTTTGGGTTTAATATATCTTTAAAAAATAATATGTATACAATTTTAAGTGTAATTTTTACCCTTTTCTCTTAGTTTAACCCCCACCCCTGGTAAACCCTTTTAAACCTTACCGCAGTGATAATTTTCTATTATTTTTAATATTCTAAATATCCAAAATGAAGTTTAATTTATTACCTAATGTTAATTATAATAATTCAAAATATGTAATACATTTCATGAGACTCAAATTACATAAGTGGTAAAAATTAATTTTTACATATGTTAATAAAATACAACAAACCCCATTTTAAGAAAATTTTTTGTTTTAAGAATAAAAATGATTTTACTAAAAAATAATGTAATATTTTTATTCTAGTGGAACTAAATGGATTATTTTAAATAAAATTATAATTACTTTTCTTTGAATCCAAAAAAATTATTGTTACCCTGTAAAAACTTGATTATAAGAGAAGAACAAAAAAATCAAGAATAACATTACATAGATTTCAAAAAATTTGAGCATATATTTTTAATATAAATATTATTTATTTATATTAAATATATTATTCTTTAAATATATATTTTTTCTAGTAAAGTGGATTTATAAACATTTATTTTTTCCTTTTATCATTACAATTTCATAAAAGTGAAAACATCTGTCAAATAGGTGTTATAACTACTCATTTAAAAATTAACTATTTCGTTAAATTTTCCAAAATTAAACCTATGATAATTTTGACATTATGAATTCAAAAATAAATACAATTAATATAATACAATTTATAAAAAAAATTATTTCATGTTTTAATTGCATTCTTGAATAACGTTAAGCGCATAATGTTATTGTTTATTTAGAAAGAAAAACATACTATAATTGAAACTAGTGATTTACAAAGTGGATCTAAGGGGAACCCCATATAATATATTGAATATATTGATGAAATTACTATATCAGTGCCTATTATTATAATTTAACTTGGATGTGAAAAAATTATCTGACAGTAAACCTCTAAAATTTAAGATTTGTGCCCTCAACAAGCCTTCTAATGTCTGAATTGTCCTATCTACCTTCTTGTTAGAATTTTTATTAAAAAAGGTAATCAGACATAAGATCACACCCTGATACTTTTGTATCCAATACCATATCCTAATATTTTAACATGCACCATGGCTGAAAACTCTTAACATGGGAAACACATGCAGATCACCATATCATTGATAAACTATTTAACTATAATACTAACTAGGGTATGCTCTTGAGTGTTTGTTACATGATCATATTACATAAACTTTTCCTAAATAAACCATATAACATGATTTCCACTAGAAATTTGTTGAAATGTTGTTACAAATTCAATCTATGTTTCATTATATTTTCTCTATATAGTACCAAATTGTAGATGTAAAATAGTTAGAACATGGTTTTCTGTCTTAATCCTCATGAAGGTGATTCATTGGACCAATAAATCTACTATTTCATTCCCCCTCATGATCCACCAAAACTGAATCCTATGTTCTATGTATATCATTCTTATACAAGGGATAACTGAAAAAAGATAATGGTATAACTCCCAAAATACATCATTCCTCAATACCAGTGAAATAAATAGCTTCCCTTAAAATATAATTTTGTTCTACCCACCTTTATCTCATTAATTTACTTACTAAACATAGATGATGATATGAAGAACAACCTTTTACTGAGGGTCACCAATCTAAGAATCAAAAAATACTAAACAAGGGTGAATGTAAACATTAGATAGAGCAAGCACCCTTACCCATTAATATCTCTAATATCTAGATGAAAGGTATCCAATTAATCCATATCCATAAAATCATATTTTTCCTCTTTTAAAACCCCCAATAACACTTTATACTTAGATAATATACAATATCATTAACATTTCATTGATTAAATGATATTTTCGAATGAATGTTTTGATGGAATTGTGATGAATAACATTGTTTCAAATTTATGAAATTTAAATAGAAAATATATCTCTATATAGTTTGGTTATTGAATACCAAAACAAATTCCATAAGGGGTAGTACCTCCATGTATTTATAATTAAGTCCACCACCTCCTTTTCAAAGTCATTCATAGCGTATTTTAATCATACTTCCACATTTTCCTGATGTTATAAATAATAATTTCAAAATACAATATGAACACATATCATATGATTCATTGAGAAGTATCAAAATACTCATGGTATAATATCTTATCAACTAAAAATATGTCAATAAGATCACTTATTAACATATATTTTAGAAAGATTATTTAAATTCTATTACACACATGAGGTTTTTTCCATTATTTTTCAAAAATGATAAGTGGGTAGAAATCCTTGAGAAATCTAGGTTGAAACAGCAATAATATCTATTTGACCCCATGAAACACCTAATATTGAATGCACTCTAAGGTCGGTCCTAATCCCATATAGCCTCCACTTTTATTATTTTGACTGAAACTCCTTCTGATGATATGATATGACCTATGAAATGTAACTACAAAATATTAAACTAACACTATGACTGATTTCCATATAATTGATTCCCATATAGGGTCTCCATCAATATCTATAGGTGATCTATATGATTATCCTCATCATAAGAGAAAACTAACATGCCACAATTAAACATTATAAAGGATGTATCCAAATATGCCTAGAAAACCATTTTCATGAAACATGTAAGTAGTGTTTAAGAATTCCTCACCCTGAATAGCATCATATTGAACTCATAATTATTATAACTATTTTTAAACACTACTTTTTGGATTTAATATTAATATACCAATAGGTAGTGATATCTACAAATAAGAATATTCTTAGCGAAAACATGGGATCCCTTAAATTGGATGGAATGTTCCTCAATGTGTGGTAATTTTAACTTATTTATAATTCTCAAATTATTTTACCATTGATAATTTATACAAAATCATAAAAGTTAATTGGTATAATTTTAAAAAAGGATAGGTTCATCTCATAGATAAAACCTCATGTATATGAATCACCTATATCAGCTCATGGAGAATAGATTGTTTCATCTTATAGGGTTCCAAATAAATGGTCACCTCCCCTTGTATAAGACCAATTCCAAACTCTAATTTCCACATGGGTGGTAAAATTACTACCACATAAGGGTAAACATCCTTATACAATATCACGATGACTAAAATATCTAAATTTATCATCAATTATTCTAAATTCACATGTTTAACAATGATTATCAACCTCCTCATGTTCTTAACCTAATAAAACTATTCATCTCTATGTATATTTGTTTCTCTATAATAGGTATATTGTATATGACTATCTAATAGAAACAATTATCAGAATATTAAATTTATACTAACTAATTTATGTTATGGATGACATCATATTGATTCTTCTCTATTAGTATTATATCCTAAGTTATATTATCATGCCTAAGAACTAGAACAAGATATTGATAAGAATCATTCATGATTTAACTCCTAAGAACTAGGGTCGGTAGATTAAAAAGGAAATTTGGACTAGTTATGGAAAACATAACTTCACTTGAGGGACTTGTGGTAACAAAATAAATTGTACCCCATATACCTATGAAAATAGAATATAGAGTAAATAATATATTAATGGTACCACTAACCACCTCTAATATAACCGGATCCCCATCATTAGATACCTTTATTATATACGACTACTCTAATATTCCTAGACTATATCATAACTACCACTCCCAAAACAATCCACTTCCTCAATGTATAACTGTTATATTCTTCTTACCACTTAGTGGTAATGGTAGAAGAAGAACATTATAGGGAATTCTTCCTCCTCCTCTAACCATATCCTAACCGTGAACATGTTTTCCTCATTTTATATAAGTCATTTGATGTTGGGGTATGAATTATTAATTCTTCCAAAGGGGACCATCTACCAATACAGACTTCTATCATTCTAAAAGAACTTTTTGGAAATCCACCTTTATATGAAAGATTCCCCTATATACAAAAAAAAATCCATAACATGTAGTTTTATCTCATCAGGAATGAGAACATTAGGTTCTAGATACCAGGGATGGAGAAAGATTGGGTTTCCAATAGTAATTTAAACTTCCACAATCTCTACATCATACTGGTCTGATTGAATACATCCCTTTACCAAAAGCCCAAAATTATTCAAAGACATGTCTACCACTAAAATTTATCGAGAAATCACTCTAACACCCTTTTATCCTTTAAAACAACATCCTAGCTACCAATATACTCTGCATAACCATGGATTATGTTCATGTGAGAAATGAAACAACCTAATGTTGTATCATTTTTAATAGGGATTCCTCAGAGTGCCTCAACATCATTTATTTATTCACATTCTTATTAAGTGAAAATTGGGGAAATTTTATTAACCAGGAAATAGACTCTTTAGTAATAAAATATCTCTTGTTATACATTAGAATATTTGAATACCTCTTAGTATATAATTCCATATATGAATACTCTCTAGGTAATAAATTATAAAACCTCTTTCATGAATAGGTAGTGTTTTCAAAATATCTATACATAATAACACACAAATATGAATTTTTACCTTAAATGAGACTATTCATTAAGATCACACAATATTTCAATGGAGAATATAATAATAATAATAAATCTCAAACTCCTCCAAAAAATTCTAAAAATCAGTATTATATCCCCCACCTTTTAATATTGGGATTTTCTACCATTGATATTAATTTAGAACAACATCCCATGAAATCAGATAAAAAATATCAACTCTAAATTATAATTTGGTATCTAAGGAACCCTATAACCTTCCTCCTATCATGGGGCATCTAGTTGCCAATGTATTTTTACATTTTTCTACATTTTTTAGGTGAATGCTGATGTATGAACCTATAATATTCATAAATTTCCCTTAGTCATTAAGGTGTTATAGTTACATATCTAAAATAAAAAGGTTTACATATTATCATGTCTATTATAAATGTATATTATTTGGAATCCACTATCATTCTATGAAAAATACTAACTCAAGGATGAAATTGGAAAATAAACTAATATCTAGAGTCTACTAATACATGACTCCCTCTTATATATACCATTTTTTACATTGCTAAAGTTTCTTAGCCATTGTTTTACAAGTAGAGTATGGTTAAATACTATTTCTGTCATCAAATCCTTTTCTAAACCCTATACTATGACTATAAAATAGATGTTCCTTTAGTTATATTCATTTCATTTATAAAAAAATTACTCAAAATGTTCCTAATATAATATATATCCTATAATATAATACAAATTTTTCAAATACTAGTATACTATTATATGAACCCATTAAATGAAAATATACTAGTACATGGGTTAGAGTAAACTGATGAGGTGTCCAAAAAACTATTAACAAGAAGTGTCCCTATAAAAACCCATCTCTTGCTAAAATAATATCAACTAGGGAAAACCGATATCACTAAGAATCCAACAATATGATATATGAAAAAAAATCATGAAAAATATGTGTGACCCTCATGAATCACTTGACAATAAGTCTCAAACAATCATTATGTAAATAAAATAGAGAAAGGAAACAATAGTCTATAAAAAATAATAGGAATTTCCCTAATATCAGTCTTCTAATTCTCCCATGTGCCTCTAAAATATCATTTTTCCACACATCGACACAGGAAAATTTATAAATGTACACATATAGTATTGGGAAATAATACATAGTATAGTCATACCAAGAACTGGACTAGTCTATTATAAAAAAATACATGAAATGTTAATCTATAGATTAAAGGTAAATACTAGTTTAGATATATAAACACATTAATCCACACTGATTAGAAGGATATAATATAATTTCCTTAATTTTCCCTTCATTCAATTTTTTACAATCTTATAATGAAAATTATTTATAATGTTTTTATATTATTTATATTCTTACTTATTAAATATAGTAATATAAAAATGGAATCAATATACTAGTTCCTTATAGAGAGTTAGTGTGCTCTCATAACTAGATATGGTTTCCTTATCATCAGACAAGAGAACATGAAAAGTTACTCTATCCATATATTCCCACTATATATCAGATGTTAGATATCATACAACATACAATATGATAGTATTCGTTCTTTGAAAATAATATCTTGTAATATAAAACATATCTCACACATCCCCTTAAGAGAATCACCATTCCAAAATTCATCCCTGACCACCAATCTAGATAATTTTGTAACACATGTATCCACCAATCCATAAGATTATGATGGTATAAATATATCAACCTATCTTATACCTTAGATAAATTTTTATATTTTATTCTCACAACCCCATTTTTTGGGGTGGAATGGATAATACTTGGTTTATAATCTACCAAATTGACCTCATATATGTGGGACATAAATAGAATAATCATTCAAGAAAAACAATTATTTTAATGTAAAATTTTTTGTGTTTAATAATGTATAATACTTCTGTGAATATTTCCAAATACATTCACTGAGACGATATAAGATTCAGAGTCCTGATGTGCTCGGAATTAATGTTTTGAAATATATTAAATATCATGCAAGAGTGGTTTTCCTGAAAATGTAGAATAACATCTAAATAGGTTCCTATATTAGAAATATGAGGGAACCATTGAAAACTTCATCACTGGTGTAAAATGAATAAATTAAATTAAATTTATTTATTTTTTGTTCATTGATGCAACGACCTAGACTATAATTTAAGAACACTATTATAGAAAATAATAGGGTTATTATCATAACCATAAATATTTATAACATCCATTAGATATCCATTATAGGAGGATTCGTTGGAGAATGACAACTGGATCAAAGATCGACAATCAGTGTGCAACGGAATTAGAGGATCTCACCAATGATAATGATGTGAATTTTTAATTTATTAGAAACTAATCCAAATCAAGGTTCAATATTTTATTTATATATTAATCCTTATTTTTTATTCCTTGATGAAAGGGAATCAATCAACTAGAGGATTTATTTGAGGATCAGACATTTTGTGGGAATGGGTAATTTTTGGGATTTAGGGAAAAATGTGTTATATTTGTTCACTAATTCACATAAATATTAATTCATTTTTTCTATGAAAATGGATTGAGTTCCAAACTAAAAAAGCCTAAGGTTAGTTCCTCACTCTTTTTATGGTTTTGTGTCCCCATTATACACACATTCTTTTTTGGAGATTTCTTTGGCCTACAATTCGACGAATACCCAGTGAACAATCATTGGACATTTAATCATTGGCACAACAGATAATCACCAAATACTGGGATGAATATTTAATGATGAAAATATGGTATAAGAAAATGGAAGTAGATCTATGGATGATCATGGATTGTTCTTTGTGATTTTGTGTGTGAGGTATCGATGATGCAAGATGAAATTGTTTCTTGAGCAGTCGATACGGCCGGATGCTACTGGAATCTTGCCAACACTGTCAAGGAGGTTAAATTTACCATAGATCAGAATCATACAACATTATTAAGGGTGGAATTGATGGGTGATGAGGACTCAAATGAAGACATGTGAAGGTTATAGAGTTTCTTTGAAAAAAAACATACTATATTGTGTGTAGTCTTCTTAACACACATTGTGTAGTCCTTTTCTATGTGGTGCTAGGGTTTCATTGTGAAGAAATATATCAAACACTATGTAACCCTTGTCACATGTTTTGTGATACTTATCCAACCAATTTTTTGTGTATAGGGAGTACACTCTTAGGATTCTAGGCAGATATGCATTCCATATGGACCATGACACACATTGTGTACACCCTGGTAGGTTGCACATAGTGTTAATGAAGTACACTATAATGACCCGAATCTGGGGCCACATAACTGGTGCCCCATACCCGGTTTTCCACATGACCACAAGTGCATTTCCCCAAATTCCAAAGGCTGCCGACTAGAAGCGAGGACCTTGGTGAGTCAGTGGGGAAATTATGCCCTCATTTGGTAGAGTATGCAGTGGAAGAATAAAAATAATCAATAACAGAAGCAGTAAATAGCATACAACAACTGAACTAAAAGTAGAACCAAAGTCTGATAAAATAATGATGTGGAATGGTACATGTATCTATGGAAAGAAGTAAACAAAAAAACGTGCTAAAATACAACTGAAACCAAAGTACTAAATGTAAACAGAAACTCCAGCAGCATCATGAGCCAAAGCCCGGTCCCATGCTCTCCAGCTCCAACCAGCAATCAAGTACCTAAGGTAGAAGGACCACAATCCCTACCTACACCTGCAAACATATAATCTGTTTGGGCCGAAAAGCAGGACCCAAACAGGGTGTGAGACTAATCCCAATATGAAACCACCACAAGATTTATTCCCTACTATCAGTGAGTAATATATAAAAGGTAAAGGAAAATAAGTATAGTAATGGACTAAGAGTACACCAGTAAATAATCCTACCAAACACCATTCACATTCATTTAATTAAACAAACAGGGAAAACTAGAAAAGTTTTCTATTCCAAGGTAAGCAAGTAACAAAGCAGGTATCTCAAAAGACTAACGAAAACACAAGGAGTAAAAAACCCAAGCTTGTTCTTTGTCTTGGAGGACTCATCACAACCAACCATAAAATTCACACTGACTCTCTGGGTGGCTCAAACTAGAAAACCCCTATAGTCCAGTAATAAAACAAGGCACAAACACTCTGGGAATCTCTCACGTCAATTCCCCTATGGTCTTGCAATGATAGTTACAGACTCTCTGAGGAAGAACTTACGTCTAATTATTCATGTGGTCTCGATGCGTGGGTAAACTAAGAACACTCTTGGGAAGCACAAAGTATTATTCATGTAGGTCATGTGTATGAAAATAAAACCAACAGACCCTATAGGGATGCACATAATCGTCTATTCCCTCTTTGATCTCCCACACCATGTTCTCACAGCCCTGAGCAGTCCAGTCATGCGTAATCGACTGTCAGCATCCCAAAGTAAGTTCAAAAACTACTTGGATAATAGCTACCATGCATCAGAAGAATTTAAAAAGAAGGAAACACATGCAATCAGTGTTAACAAGTAAACTAACAATTGCAATAGGGTTTTCCTCACAGGAAAACGGTTCCAAACAGCGATAAACATCCAAACAGGGGGAGAAACACCTGTGGGGTAATCTTCAAACATGCAACCAAGCATATGTTAGCAAACATTAATCATAAGATAAAAAGAAATCTAGGTAAAATAAACAATAGGATCCAAATCCTTAACACCGGATACCCGATACACGGGCATCCAGCACTTTGCAACCAAAAATCAATGAAATTCAGCGTGGGGCAACAAAACACCTACATTGATCCTCTAAGATCGATATACTTGAACCTTGGCCCGTGAAACGGCCTAGAACAGAGTAGATCTTTAAGAACGTCTAAAACGTTCAACCTTAGATAACTCACATGAGAGAAAGAATCAGGAAACGAGGCCAAAGAAGAACCAAGAACTCACCGTTGCGATTGTTCTGCAATCGACAGAGTTCGATTCGGACAACCGGTGATGGATCGGTGGCTCGGAGAAGAATTGGCCTCCTTGGATGCTCTGGATGGAAACAGGTGAAGAAGAAGACATTAATGATCATTAGGCATGACCCTGGTCCGGTTAATGAAATAAAAAAGTACACTGCATGTACTTTAAAAGTACACGGCGTGTAGTGAGTTTTTTGTACTCCGCCAAAATCGGCCTCCGCATCATCCCTACACACCGTGTGTATGGCCCGGACAAGGCCAACACATGGCTTCGAGTGGGAAAAGAGTACACAATGTGTACTCAGAAAGTTCACAGCGTGTACTTCAAAAATTTCCAGAAACTTCATTTTTTCCGAAAACTCCAGAAAAAGGAAAACATACCTCAAACGAAGATCCAAGTTCTTACAAACTTCTCCCCTTAAATAAATTCGTCCCTGAATTTTCCTAATAAGGCGTATAAGAAGAAACCTCGAATAACTATGGCCACTGTGATCGAACAACAGCCTACCTCTCCCAGGTCTCGTCTTATACTCGCCTGTGCTGCCACAACACCCGTACTATAGGAACAGACTGGCCACAGAGAACATTCGTACTATGATCAAAAATCCTGATAGGATGATCCTCGAAAGATGCATCCTGCTCCAGCTCAACCTCCTCGGGTTAAAAAACATGAGATGGGTCCGAGAAATACCATCGAAGCTGGGAAACTTGAAATACGTCGTGCATGGCCTGGTACCTCTGGGGTAACTGCAACCTGTAAGTAACCAGCCCGACTTTCCCCAGAACCTCAAATGGCCCGACGTACCTTGGTGAAATCTTCCCCTTATTTCTGATCCTCTTATGTCCTAACCTTGGTGTAACACACAGGAAAACCTGATCTCTGACCTTGAACTCTAGAGGTCGTCTCCGCTGATCAGCATAAGACTTCTGCCGAGGCTATGTTGTAGCCATCCTCTTCCAAATCAACTCTATCTTCTCTAAGGCCTCCTGAACAAGACGAGGTCCCTCTCCTGCCTCTAGCCAGTATAAATTTGATCGGCATGGCCTACCGTACAAAGGCTCTTAAGGTTCCATCTGAATAGTCGCCTGAAAACTGTTGTTATAGGCGAACTCCACCAGAGGGATATGCTTCTCACAAGAACCGCCAAAGTCTAGAAATCATGCTCGGAGCATATCCTCAAGCACCTGGATTGTATGCTCGGACTAGCCATCAGTCTGGGGATGGTATGTTGTACTCAAAAGTACCAGTGTACCCAAAGCCCTCTGTTGCCCCTGCCAGAAGTGCAATGTAAAATGAACATCCCTTTCTGGAACAATGGAGTGTGGAACTCCATGCAGACGTACAATCTCCCAGATGTACAACTGTCCCACCTCATCAACACTGAAGGTCTCCTTGATCGGCAAGAATTGTGCAACCTTCATGAGCCTTCCCACTACAACCCAAACTGTATCATTTCCTCGAGGTGATCTCGGTAATCCTGTCATAAAGTCCATCGTGACATCATTCCATTTCCACTCAGGAATGGGTAACTGCTGTAAAAGCCCCACTGGTCGCTGATGCTCTACCTTCACCTGTTGATAGGTGGAACACCGCATAACAACACCAGCCACATCCTTCTTCATATATGGCCACCAATACTGACGTTGAAAGTCTCGGTACATCTTGGTGACACCAGGATGAAGTGCCCAAGATGAAGCATGAAACTCCCACAACATCTCCCCACGTATGTCCACTGAAACCCATACGCGGCCATGAAAACGTAGCACCTCATAATCTCCCACTACCCACCCCATAGTAGGGTCTCCATCTCACACACCCTCCCATAGGAATAGGCCATTTGGGTCTCATAGCAGCCTCATTCGAACACGATCTAAAAGAATTGAGGTGACCACTACAGAAGAAAGAACCATCTGTCTCTGTCTGTCGTGCACCTCCAGATGTATCTCACAGAACAGAGCCATTAGCTTCCACTCGATGCTAGCCTCCTAAAATTCCTGCAACCAAGTCCCCCTGCTGAGTGCTTCTGCCACAACATTCCTTTTTCCAGGCATATAAGCAATCTCGAAGTCGAAAGACTGTAGGTACTCGACCCACCTCTGCTATCTCAGATTCAAGTCACGCTGCGTGAAGATGTACCTGAGGCTCTTGTGGTCAGTATATACCACAAAATGCTCTCCCATGAGGTAGTTCCTCCAACAATGAAACTCATGAACAAAGGCAGCCAACTCCAGGGTCGTGTGTAGGATAGTTATTCTTATGGGGCCTCAAATTCCAAGATCTGTACGCAACAACACGATCCACTTGTATAAGCACTTCTCCAAGCACGATGTCGGATGCGCCACAGAAAACTATATAACTCTTTCCCGGCTCTGGAAGAACCTGAATCGGTGCTGAAGTCAATCTCCCCTTCAACTCCTGGAAGGCTGAGTCACAAGCTTCTGACCAAACTTACTTCACATCCTTCTTAGTCAAGCCCGTCAACAGCGCTGCTATGCATGATAAGTCCTGTATAAACCACCTTTAGTAACCAGCCAGTCCTAAGAAGCTCCGTACCTCAAAGACATTCTTCGGCTACTCCCAGGTAACTACTGCTCTCACCTTCTCTGGGTCTATTGATACTCCTATCTCTACGATGACCTGGCCCAGGAAGTGAATCGCGTCCATCTAGAAGTGGCACTTTGAGATCTTAGCATATAACTGATGCTCTATCAGTGTAATCAATACGATCTCAAGATAGGTAGCACGGTCGTGTCGAGTGTGAGAGTACACCAGGATATCTTCCACAAAGACAATGACAAAAGAGTCCAAGTAAGGATGGAAAAATCTATTCATCAGTGCCATGAAAACGGTCGGTGTGTTCTTGAGACCGAATGGCATAACAAGATACTCGTACAGACCATAACAGATTTAGAAAGTGGTGATAGGTATAGCAGATGGTCTGACCCGCATCTGATAACAGCTGGATCTCAAGTCGATCATTGAGAATACCCTGGATCCTCGAAGCTGATCAAAAAGGTCATCAATCCTCGGAAATGGATATTGGTTTTTGACCATCAACTGGTTCAGCTTCTGATAGTCCACACAGATCCGTAAGGTACCATCCACCTTCTTCGCAAACAACATAGGAGAACCCCAAAGGGAAGTACTGGTTCGGATAAAACCCTTCGCCTGCAACTCCTCCAACTACTTCTTGAGTTCTTGCAACTCAGGCGTAGCCATCCTATAAGTAGGTATGGATACTAGTGCTGATCCTGGCACAAGATCAATAGAGAAGTCTACATCATGCACCGGAGGCAGCCCAAAAATGTCTTCTGGAAAGACATCTAGAAAATGGTCAACTACCAGAGGGAAGACCATCTGGGAAGTCCCCTGATCATCCAGATATAAACTAGAAATCTGGGTTTTAACACTACCCAACCCATGATGCTCTGGTCTAGCTCTGCTTTCCTAGACATCCCATTCTCCCTTGTGAATAAAGGACCCTCCCTCTGGTGATGTGAAACTCACCCTAAGGCGATAACAATCAACAAATTCGTGAAAAGGAACTAGCCAGTCCATTCTGAGAATGAAATCATAACTCGTCATCTTAAGGACATAAAGATCCCACGAGAAGTGACACCCACCAACCTCAAGGTGTCACTCCTTGCACTGACTCGCACTAGTAGTTCTATGTCCCAAAGGAATGTCTAGTGCCAAATTATCCTCAGAAGTAAAGACAGTAAGTCTAAGGCTCTCCACAGTGTGTACAAAAATAAAGCTATAAGAAGCTCTGGAATCAAAAAGTGCAGAAGATAACACTGAGGCTACTAGGATCATACCTCAAACTGTGGAAGGTCCAGGATCCTGCTCCCTATGAATCTGCTCTACTGCAAATTTCTGGCCAGTACCGTGGCCCTGTGTAGCAGCCTGATATCCCTGAGCTGATCCTCCTTGAGCCTGAACACCGCGTCCGCGACCTCTACCCTCGCCTGAACGACCTGAAGAACTCCAGCCTCCAGTCTGCTGTGGAACTGGTAATCCTATTCCTATACGAGAAGTAGAAATGGATCCTCCTTCACTAAATGCTGGAAGAATAACCCTGCAAAAATGCTGCAGATGACCCATCTTGCCGCAAGCTCAGCACTCCACTACATCTCTAGGGAACTAAGGCTTTTTATGCCATCTCTTTCCACACTGAAGCACACCACCTAGTTTCCAGAAGGAATATCTCGTCTTCTAGAAGAATTACCTCTCTTCCTCGAGTCACCTCGAGTAGACTCTCGGTGGCGTTTCTTGATGTCAGTATGCAATGAGTTAGCCTTGGATGTTGAACCGCCGAGGTCAACAGCTCCAGTCTCCCACAGGTTTCTTTCGGTGATCAGCACCTGGTTGACTATTAGGGTAATAGAAGTCAACTAGAAGACGTTCACCTGTGATCTGATCTCTGGTTTGAGGCCTTCCTCAAACTTCCTTGCCAAAAACATCTCATCATTTCCCAAAACAGGAGCGAAATGTTGTAACTCAGTGAAGCGGGAGGAATACTTCATAACTGAAATAGTACCCTACAGTAGGTTCATGAACTCTCTGGCTCTGTCGGCCCTCAGCGTCGCTGGATAGAAGTATTCGTAGAATGTACGCTGGAACTCATCCTAAGCCATAGTCTATTGGCTCCCTGCCTGCGATACTACATCCCACCATCGCTTGGCAGAATCTCATAGAATGTAGGTCCTGAGCTTCACCCTTATGTTTGGGGGTGTCTCCAGATGCTTGAAGATGGAAAGCATGGTTTCTAACCATGACTCTGCAGCCTGAGGTCCTCCATCCCCTGTAAAAGTGGGAGGATGCTGCAGTTGGAAGACTCACATCAGCTCTGCCATAGATGGGGCAGGATGTTGAGCTCCCTGGAAGGACTGCATGAACCTCATGAAACCCACTCTGAATTGATCATCATCACCAGTGTCTGGAATCACTGCGGGTTCCATGTTCGGAATGATCGGTGGAACTACTGGTAGTCCTTGGTCTGCCGAATCAAGCGTAAGGTGACTGCCTCGTTCCAGATGTGCAACGGGAGGACGTCTTGGTTCCATAGCTCTAAGAAAACAAAAGCACACATAGATTTAGGATTAACAATGACAGAAAACACAAGAGTACAAAATGGGAATAGGAGAAAGGAACACTTAAGTTTGCAAAACACGACTACACGACATGTATTTAAACTACACGGCATGTTTTTTAAATCCATTTACATGGGTTTGTACTTCTTCCACCACTAGTCTTGTAACATCCCAGACTACAAGGCATGTTGTCCCAAAAAACGACGTGTACTTGAATTATACTCCCCTTCCCGAGTCTCTTTACATTGCTAACCTACATGGTCCTCCAAATCCTAAACTACACGGCGTGTTCACTAATGACATGGCGTGTACTAGACAGGCTTCGGCGGCCAGTGTAGTGGTTACACGGCCGGCTACATGGCTGACTCCTACATGGTGTGTTCCAAAAAAACACGACATTTATAAGGATACATCACACTGACCTGTGTTATTCGTGACATGGCAGGGAACCCAGAAGAAAACTACACGGAGTGTTCTTATAACACACGGCATGTACTAGACAGGCTCGACAACCCGTGTAGCAGGTTACACGGTCGGACACACGGTGAACCCCTTACACTGTGTGTTCCGAACAAACACGACGTATATAGGAGAATAGAACACTGGCTCATGTTGTTCGTGACACGGTCGGGTACCTAGGAGAAAACTACACGGCGTGTACTACCCGAGTTTCCCCGACCTGTGTTGTTAGTGACACGGCCGGGTACACGGTTGACTACTACACGGTGTGTACTTATGGTACACGGTGTGTCCACGAAGACTTTCCAACACCCCGTGTTTTTTATCAAACAATCATAACACAGTTTAAAACATACACGGTGTGTATTAATAATGTACACGCAGTGTATTCTGGGTTTTTCTGGGCAGTAGCTCAGAAACTGCACCGAATTCCAGAAACACTGAAAAACAAACATCTATGTGCCATATTCCAATCTGTGGGGGCCCATACTCCCCGTGAATCAAATCGTGGCATCATAACAATTCATATATCAAGTAAAGAAGTATATAAAGTATGTCAGTCATAGAAACTATCAAAATAACATGCATAATTTATCACGACATCTATCACAATAGCATGAATCCTAATGCACCCTAGATGGCATGGTAAAATGAATGACATGTGATTTCTTACCCAGTGCCTATATGATGCATGATATGGAACACCCTCATCTCATCGGGTTGCAAGAAAATTGAACCATAATCATATAAACTGTAACAGCACAAAACATGTGCATCACCCAAAGGTGAAATATAATAAATTGTAACACTTGTAAAAACTGAAAATTTCAATTACAAGGTAATATATCTTTTCCCTGTACACAGTTTAATTACTCCTTGGCACAGTTATGTACTAACTTCCCATTTCTTCCTATCCCTGTCTATTGTCACAAAACAATAAGGAAATAGAAAATAAGAAAACTGCTCTAATACCACTTTGTAACGACCCGAATCTGGGGCCACATAACTGGTACCCCATACCCGGTTCACCACATGACCTCAAGCACGTTTCCCAAAATGCCAGAGCCTGCCGACTAGCAGCGAGGGCCTTGGTGAGTCAGTGGGGAAACTATGCCCTCATTTGGTAAAGTATACAGCGGAAGAATAAACATAATCAATAGCGGAATCAGTAAATATCATACAACAGCTGAACTAAAAGTAGAAGCAATGTCTGATAAAATAATGATGTAGAGTGGTACATGTATCTATGGAAAGAAGTAAACAAAACAACCTGCTTAAATACAACTGAAACCAAAGTACTAAATGTAAACAGCATCTCCAGCAGCATCGCAAGCCAAAGCCCAATCCCATACTCTCCAACACCAACCAGCAATCAAGTACCCAAGGTAGAAGGACCACAATCCCTACCTACACCTGTAACCATATAATCTATTTGGGCCGAAAATCAGGACCCAAATAGGGTGTGAGACTAATCCCAGTAGGCAACCACCACAAGATTTGTGCCCTACTGTCAGTGAGTAATATAGAAAAAGTAATGGAAAATAAATACAGTAATGGACTAAGAGTACACCAGTAAATAATCTTAACAAATACCATTCACATTAATTTAGTTAAACAACCAGGGAAAACTAGAAAAGGTTTCTATTCCAAGGTAAGCAAGTAACATAGCAGGTATCTCAAAAGACTAATGAAAACACAAGCAGTACAAAACCCAAGATTTTTCATTGGTTTGGAGGACTCATCACAACCAACCATCAAATTCACACTGACTCTCTGGGTGGCTCAAACTAGAAGACCCCTATAGTCCAATAATCAAACAAGGCACATAATCTCTGGGAAGCTCTCACATCAATTCCCTTATGGTCTTGCAACGACAGCTACAGACTCTCTGCGGAAGCACTTATGTCTAATTCATCATGTGGTCTCGATGCGTGGGTAAATTAAGAACACTCTTGGGAAGCACAAATTCCTATTCACATAGGTCCTGCGTACGAATCTAAAACCAACAGACCCTATAGGGAAGCACTTAATCGTCTATTCCCTCTTTGATCTCCCGCACCAGGTTCTCACAGCCCTAAGCAGTCTAGTCGTGCGTAATCAACTATCAGCAGCCCAAAGTAAGTTCAACAACTACATGGATAATAGCTACCATGAATCAAAATAATTTGAACAGAAGGAAACACATGAAATCCGCGATAAGAATTAAACTAACAATTGCAATAGGGTTTTCCTCATAGGAAAACGGTGCCAAACAGCGATAAACAGACAAACAGGGGGAGAAACACCCGTGGGGTGATCCTCAAACGTGAAACCAAGCATATGTTAGCAAAAATTAATCATAAGCTAACAATAAATATAGGGAAAATAAACAATAGGATCTAAATCCTTAACCTGGGATACCCGATACATGGGTATCCAACACTTTTTCATCCAAAACTCAAAGAACATCAGCTTAGGGCAACAAACCACCTACCTTGATCCTCGAAAATCGATATACTTGAACCTTGGGCCGTGAAATGGGCTAGAACGGAGTAGATCTGCAAAAACATCTAAAAATTTCATCCTCAGATAAATCACACGAGAGAAAGAATCAAGAAACGAGGCCAAAGAAGAACCAAGAACTCACCGTTGCGATTCTTATGCAATTGAAGGAGATCGATTCGGACAAACGGTGACGGATCAGTGGCTCGAAGAAGAATCAGCCTCCTCAGATGCTCTGGACGGAAATAGGCGGAGAAGAAGACATTAATGATCATTAGGAGCGACCCCGGTCCGATTAATGAAATAAAAAAAGTAGATGGTGTGTACTTTTAAAGTATACGACATGTAGTGGGTTTTTATATACTCCGCAAAAATTGGCCACCACGTCATCCCTACACACCATGTGTGTGGCCCGGACATGGCCAACACCCGGATTCGACCAGGAAAAGAGTACACGGCGTGTACTCTTAAATTACACGGCGTGTACATCAAAAATTTCCAGAAACTTCATTTTTTTCCAAGAACTCCAGAAAAAGGAAAACATACCTCAAACGATGATCTGTGTTCTTACATACACCCCCTAGAGATTATGTGGTCCTACATGCTATGTATGGATTTCTACACACTTTTTACTCTATAAATTACATGGTCATGGGCCTGATACATGTCTAGTTCTATATTAAAAAACTACATGTCATGTATCATAGGGACACACCATGTATTTAGAATATGTTAATGTAGTGTTAACACAAGACATGAGTAGTTCCAGACATAGTTATACATTCCATATACCCCCATGTACATATTGTGTATTATTGTGAGGATAGGTTAGTTTCCCCCTTCTCAGCTCATCTTCGTTGTGTTATTCTATGAGCTACCTTGGACAAGTATCAGGTGTGTGTATTCCATTGGATATTCCTATAGGGGTTCATTGGGGCATCATTTTCTATTCATAGAGGGTGATCACACTACAGCTTCCTATTATTATTGTAGTGTGGGTGAGTTTACTCATTATAGAATGAGTTGAATCATTCCACTTCAAAAGATATCTCAGTAACATGGAGTATGTATCTTTATGAGAGGCTTAGAGTGATTTTCATATCCATAGTGTATCCTTAGATGGGGTTTCATGAATTTGGGTGACCAATATTTACATGGGAAATGATCCCCTATTTAAGAGGATGCTTCTATTTGGGTATAGTTTCCCCCCAATGAGCCTTGGGTGTTGATGCCATGTGTATCAATATCTCATCTTTCCAGTGAGGTGTAGTCTGATTGAGTGTGTATATTTGAAAATCCCTCCCAATTTTCCTCTATGAATTGATCGGGAGAGTGTGACCTCCATGATTTTTTTCATTGTTGGTAGTATACCAAGTGGTGTCTGTTCTCCCAAACAAATGTTATATGGAACCTTAGAGAAGGAATCCTAGGTTGGATTTATGGTTGTGACTTTACCATGAGACTATATGTCTTTATTTATTATATCTTCTTGTTGGATTTTTTGTAGACATATACCTATATAGAACTGAATATTACACTTTATTCATTGTTCTTGATTATTTTGAGATGTGCTACTCTATAATTTTATATTCACCCATGTATGGGATCTTCCTACACATGTTTTGTATTATAATGATAAGAGAATGGTTTTTAGAGTCCTTTGTGGACAAGGAGAAATTGGAGCTAGTTTAGGCTAGAAACACCAAAGTGTGTACCACTGTTGCATTTGGTATTAGTCCCCTCATTCTCAACATATTGGATATTACATACCAGTTTTTGTTTGGATTGTATTTGGACATTTTTTAGGCTTTCCAGTACTTTTTCCATACATTGGTAGGGGATTATAGATGTATTCATGTATTTTCATCAATTATTTTTCATTTCTCTATTTTATGGGATTATATATGTGTACATACCTCTATTTTCAAAATAAAAATGACTCCCATGTGCGTGATATGAATTCTTGGAACTATTCTCCATCCCCTGACCTACTGGATGTTGGATTGGTGTAGTTGCATCTTGGGCCCCATTTGGTTGGTTCATAAAAAATGGTTTTAGAGGAGTGCACATGCTAAAGTGCTAGGACACTACCTAGGATTAGGATCAAATTTTGTAGATTATTTTTTCTAATGGTGAGGTTTGGTTTGGGAAGTGGGGAAATATTGTTAAAGTGTTTCAAGATTGGATATCATGCCAGGGTGTCTAGTGTTGGTATTGCAGCTGATGTATCCAATCACTAAGACCTTGATAACCTACTTGTTGACTATATAAAGGTATACACTAGTTTTAGGGAACACTTTGGTACATGAAACATATAGAAATGGGTGTTAGTTATCATTTTCTTCTTGATTCATCTCCCCAAATATACTCATTAACTGTTGTTTGTCTTGATAATCATCATGATTCCTCTTTCATGATAGCCAGATAGGATTATGAGATATTGTCGGGATTATAAGCATATGAGTGATGAGGATTTATTTTAGGGACCTCACTCAATATTTGGTTAATATATGTTTCCAACAAGAATTCTTAAAACCCATTGAGTTGTGAGTTCATCCTTTTGTGGATCAAGCAGATGATCATCCGAGTGTTGAGTAGTCGATGGCTCTATAAGTATAGGATGATGGTAAATGAAATATTGGAATGTTACATGAGTTCCATCAATGGGGGTCACTACTGTTCCATGATGATACATGCCCTCAGATAGTGGAGGTTTGACTCGAGGCAGTGGTGTTGGTTTCTTGTGCTTGTGGATCCCAACCTATTGTATGGTTGTGCTTGCAACCTATTTTTTCATGGAGTTTTAGTTAGATCCAGTGGTAATAGAAGACGAAATTATTATATTCAGTGCGCATCATGGATTTCATAGATATAGATCACCTAGGATTATGTGTGATCTAGGATCACCCTTCTCGTGTGGTTAAGGATTAGCACGAGCCTATGGTCTAAATGTCCCGCTTGGATAAGACCCCTCCTGATGATGATCCTAGTGGAGAGACTTATCTATGGTAAAACATGGATTTGGTAGATCCCTATTGTTTTAATGTTTTACATAACTTTGAACATTAAGGTAATAGTAAGATTCCCCCATTGAGACGCATTTTGGGACATGATCCAAAACCATGAAGAGAGTCAGTATCACCCAAAGCAGATAGCGTCAATATGTGGTGCATGAGTTTCTCTTAATTATGAATTTGAGGATCTTTCTTGTGATAAGGTGTCACAAAAAAAACCTGGTGGTTGTAAATAGGTTGGATAGGGAAATAATTTGTTCCAAGTAGTGGGATGTAACCTAGGCTTGAGTGTAGTTTTATATACAACATGTGTCTTCGTTTCCCCTATTTATATTTTTACATGGAGTTATGAACCAATTTTCCCTCATTTTATCCTTTCTTTGAGTCTTATTTATTCAAGTGGGTCCCTTTTTACTCAACCCTTGGGTTAGTGGATCCTTCAAAGAGGATCAATGATTTAATTCTTCTACCCATATTGTGACCTGACTTTGGGAGGAGAGAGAGAGCCTCATATAGAAATATTTCTATAGTGGCAGTGGGACCTAAAATATTTTCCTTTGTATGGATTGGTTTTCTACCTTCCATTATATGATTATTTCTAATAGTGGTTATAGTAGTGATTCTAGTTAGATGGACTTTATTTTTCCTCCTTTGATATGGAATGATCCCCAGATTGGGTGGGTTGATCTCATTCATTAATGATTATAGCCATTTCATTATTTTTTGGATGATATAACTCTTTGATTAGTAGATTATATGAGGTTTTAGTTATTGTAATGGTGTTGGAGTAAACATAAATCCTTCATGAAGATTTTATAGGTTATCCTTTAATCGATAGTTTATTTTTCTAATGGACTTGCACTTGGAAAGACCTGGTATCTTTACTATAATATCAGATGACCCCATGTAGCTATGAAAGTTGTATGTGTGGTTGGAGGAGTCTATAAAGTATAGGTATTTGTAAGGATCATTGTGTTTTCTTATTAATCCATATATTTTTCACATAGAGGCTGGTGAGTGATTGTTGTTTCATATGGATTGGTGTAACTTGGGTCAGGTTACACTAGGGAAAGTATCCTTTCCTAATAATTAATGACCCCTTTACCCAATGGATGGAGGAATGGTGGATCCAAGAGTAGGCCTTGATATGAGATATCACCGACTCTAGTTTTAGTGTAGGATATACCATAAGTAACTTCCCAGATATGATTTAGTTTCTTTGAGTCTTTGGTGAAACCCTTTGCAGATTTGTACACCACGAAAGAATAGTGAGACTTTTAGGCAAGATTCTTAACACATATATGATTAGTTTATGGTATTCTTCTTAGATAGAATCCTTTTTGAGATTTATGCTCATGTAGGATAAGATGAGATACATGAGGATAGTGTAGCATACCCCCAATCTATTTTTTGATACCTATTCATTACTTTAGTGAGTTAGGTTGACGTGAATCAAGAATATTGATAGGAGATCTTGCATGATTGGGTACCCACTGGATACATTTTTGATTGAATTTCATGAAGGATTGAATCATGTCATTCTATTTCTAGGGATGGATGGTGATTCCGGTCATGAAGTAAGAAAAGATTCTAAGGAGGTTATTTTCCCTTAGTAGTACACCTAGTTTAGTGTGGTATGTATCGAAATCTCTTTCAATAAGTTGAGAATGCAAGGGAGTTGTAGAGTTTTTTCAGGCTAAATTTTTATTTTATCGCCTATTTTAGGGTGATTACCAACATATATTTGATGGGAATTAGGACACTTACTCTTGCAACTGGTAGTCTGAATTTGTGGAATTCCCTCAACTATCGATATTGACTTTGATTCTTACATCACAACATGATTAGGGAGTGTATGAGGGTAGCCTTTGGGACTCTGTTATACTTGGGCACAATGTTTTACACTAGCTAGCTTGCTAGGTAAATATGGACTATTCATATTCTGATGAACATGCTCTGTGTTTTCATGTAGGTTTTGAGCCATATTTGGGAAGATCCTTGATCATCATTGTGGTTTTTGTATCCTAATAATTACCAATACACCACCATAGTAGCCAATTTTCATGTTAATGTATAAGAGATCTTGGGGGACACTATGGTACTGGTTAGAGTTAGTGGGTAACTGTGATGGGGTCCTAGTTTTAAAGCATGCCATATCTTTTTAAGGGTACATTTCATCCTTGGGAGGATGATAATTGTCTAGTAAACATTAAGAGTCCTTAGAAGAGTGATGATGATGGACATTGGAGTTTGTAGGATACATATTTTTATCTAGGGTAGTAGGCTCTCTCAAATAATCTTAGTCCTTTTATTTTCTTGTTGTTGTCTCGGATTAGCAAGGTGATGTACCACCTAACTCTATCACCATAGTATTTTTGGTTGTTTGGTATTATCCACATGTCACGTCTAAAGTGGTATGTTCACACTCTTTGTGAGGTACCAGCCAGGGTGAGCTAGTATGTGGGAGTAGAGTGACATTTTTAAAGATCAGGTAACATTGAGAAGTGTTCTGAGAAAGACCCTTTATTGTAATTTGTTTACCTTGTCATTGTGTTTATTGACAGCACAAGAAATTTTTGGGAGATCTCATGCAAGTAGGAGTCCCAGTTGAGAGCTCAGTTTCTCCACATTTGGTTTAGTTTGTGATTTTTTGGGGAAGAAAATCCTAGGAGGGGATAATTTAATAACCTATTTTTTGGCGTGCAAGATTTTAGAATATTTCTATGAATATTTTCAAATTTAATAACTTAGACGGCATGATATTCTAATCCCTGCTGTTCTGAGATTTATTTTGTTGATATATATTAAATTTAACATGCATTAATTTTTTCAAAAATGAAATAAATTCTAACTAGGGTCCTGTATTAGAAATCTAAGTGCACGATTATGTTCAGAATGCAAGTTTCACCCTATACGTGACATAACCTTATTCAAAATAAGGAGTTTGGGAAAAAGTCATCAATGGCGTAAAATGAATAAATTTATTTATTTTTTCTTGTCATTGACACAATATGTCAAATAATCCTTTAATAATGCTATTATGGACAAATATTAGGGTTATCTGTATAACCCTTGAGATTTATAAGAGCTGTTGGAGGAGGTTTCATTGGAGAAGGATGATTGGAACAATGATCGAAAACCGGTGTGCAATGGAATCTAAATATCTCACCAACGACAATGAAACAACTTATTTATTCATTATATATCAATCTAAATCAAGTTATAATGTTTCATTTATGGATTTATACCCATTTTTATCCCTTCATTAATGTGGATTTATTGACTAACAGATTGATTCCAAGATCAATCATTTTACAGGCATAGAATATTTCTGGGATTTAGGGAGAATATTTCTTTGTTTGATTATTTATTCATAAACCTATTCATTCACCTTTTCTAAGAAAACATATCATGTCTGAATCAAATAAAGGTATAGGTTAGTTATTAATTTGAATTGCTTATTTTTTTCTCTCCATTTTCTATGTGTGTTCATCATTAGAAATTTCTTTGGCCTACGATTCGACGAGTACCAGGTGAATGATAGTTTCTTATTTTATCTTTGATGAAAGGGATCATTACCATGGTTTGGGATGGAAATTTGATTATGAAATTTCATTATAATAAGATGAAAGAAAATACATGGATGGAACATGGATCTTTTCATCTTGGCTATGGGTGTGCAGTATCAATTATTCATAGCAACATTATTTCTTGAGCACTAGATATAAACAGATTCGGCTGGAATCTAGTCGATGATGGAAAATTGGTTTTTTCAACCTCATATCCACTAAATATGGTGTCATTTTTTGCGGAATTGACTGGTGTGTATGAATCAAATAAAACTCGTGAATGTTCTAGAGTTTCTATAAAAACAATACAACGGGGAATGTAGTCCTATAAACACACATAGTGCAGTCTATTTTTGTGTTGTGATAGGGCTTTAGAATTTAGAAAAATATCACGAGCCCTGTGAACCATGTCTCAATATATTTAATCATTATCCAACCATTTAAATTTGCACAATTAGTACATTCTTAGGAGTCCGATTAGAGTTACACATCATGTGGGTCGTGCCACACATCATGTACACCCTGGAAGGTAGCTTAGTGGATACTTGTAGTACACACCCAAGAGATCATATAGTCCTACATGATGTGTATTGTGACCCATACACTGTGAACTATAGAAAGTACATGGGGATAGGTAGGATATACACCGAGTGTCTTCTCATACATTTACATTCCATGTACCACAACAACACGTACTATATTAATAAAAAATACATTCCATGTGAGTGAGAGACATGGCCAATTTCAAACATAGTGAGTCATTCTATTTAGACACAGGGACATGTCATGTACTCCTTTGAGGAAACCTTGTGTCCAACTTATTAACTCATCGTTGTTGTGATATTTTTTAGCTACCTTGGACCAGTATTGGGTGTGTGTTCCCTTGGTCTATTCCTATAAGGGTTCAGTGTGGAGTCACATTACCATCATATAGGGTGATCCCACTGTAGAATCTTATGATTAGTGAAGTATGGTAGAATTTACTCTCTCTGGAAAGATTTTCCTCAATCTGATTTCATAGATTTCTTGGTGTGTTGGATCTTGTATCCCACTATGTTTCCTAGATCGATCTTCATATCCTATGTGTTTCCTTTGATGGGGTTTTTTGAATTGGAATGACCAATATTTACATGTGTTAAGATCCCCTATCTATAAGGATTTTCTAGTAGGGTCTATATTCCCCCTAGTGAGCCTAGGGAATTGACACCTAATATGTGTATTGAGATCGGATATTTTTGATGAGGTGTAGTCCAATCAAGTGTATCTCAGATAAACCCTCTATTTTTCCATTTATGACTACACCTGACAAGTCTGACCTCTAGAATGAATTTTGTTAGTGGCATTATATCTCATGGACTGTGTTATCCCAAATGATTATAATATGGAAACTTCGATAATGAATGTTATGTTCTATTTATGATTGTGAATTTAATTTTATACAATGTGACTTTTTTGTGTATATCATGGTTTTCTTATTGTATGTTCTTTTGAAATATACCAATGTATAGATATATATTACTATTGATTCTTTTTTCATGGTTATTTTGAGGTTTCCAATTGGGTATTGTTATACACGCCCATACGTGGGCTCTAACTAGAAATATCATGTCTTATGAAGATGATGGCCCTTTTTTTAGAGTCATTGATGGACTAGGAGAAGGTGTAGATAGTTTGGGCTAGATAGACCAAGGTGTATACCAATGTTTTATTTGATTGTATTCCCCTCATTCTTTGAAAGTTATACATTACATTCCAATTTTATTTGGTCTTGTATTTGACCCATTTTTCCAATTTCTAATACTCTTTATCAAATTCTTGTTGTGGTATTATAGATGTATGCATGAATTATTCTTGTTGTTTTACATTTCATAATTATAAGGGCATGGAGGTGAATGTGTGCATATAGGTACTTAAGTAAAATGCCTCCCAAGTTTGTGATATGCTATCCCAGTACTAGTCACCAGTCCCTAACATATTGGAGATGGGCTTGGGGTAGTTTTATCTTGAGACCCATTGGGTCTGGTCATGACATTTCTTATATGAAACTAAAATAAGTAGTATAATTAAAGTCTATAAATATGAATCATATATATCTCTATCTGTAAAAACCCAAACACGAACATCCCATAATAAGCAATTTTATAAAAAAATCTAAAATAATTACACCCCCAAGACCTATTTATTTAGAGTTTTAGATAATAATTAATTCCATTATATATAAAACCTATAGTTTTCCTTAATATATACATTTTTCCAATAAGACATAACCTTTGACAATAATAATTAATTACTCTATTTAAATCACTATAAATTTTATTTTGACTCTGTAACAATTATTATCCTTCCCTCGGGAATGTACAAAATCAATAATAAACAATGAATGAGAATTTAAATCACATTAAAGGGTAAGAATAGAGATAAAAACTATATAAGCCCATGAAATGTATTAATTATCATGATATATTCAATAAAAATATTCCCTAAACTCGTATGATATCATAAAATTTTAATCAATCATAATATCAACATAATGATAAATTTTACCCATAACAATGGAACTGAGGAAGGATTATAAAAACTCATATGAAAGCATAATTATGAAAATAAAATCATGATGGTTATCAAAACTTCATATTCATATCACCCTAATAATCAGCTATAATGGAATAACCCAAATAGTAAATTCTAATTTCTATTCTTTATAGAATAAATAATTTCCCATTTTATTGGGGGGTTACATAATTTTTCACCCACCTAACATCATGTAAAATTTCTAAGAACCATAACATGGAAAAATAATTTAAAATATTTCATTTTAACTCATAATCATAATTATCAAAGTTAACCCAAATGAATCAAAATAATGGGTTAACTAATAACCAATTAAGGGGAAAACTAAAGATAATAACACATAAAGCATTTTATGAAATCCATATTATGATGTATTTAAAACATTAAAATCATGTGGAAAATAAATTTTTCCAAAGAGGATAAATAAATTATGGAGAACAGCATGAACAATACTTCATGAAATGGATATGGATTGCCAAAAAATTTCACAAGTGATATAGAATCATTACATGAAGATGAAAAAAGGTAAATATAAATATAGAATGAAATAATGTTTATCATACTATAAGAATATATTGAAATGAGAATTGTAATAACATAGTGATATGAATTTGAGTCACGAAAACACTTATGAATTTAGTAATGCGAGTGTCACAGCCAATTAAAGAGAGAGTATAAAATTGTACTATAGTTCCCTTGAATTAATAGAAAATTATTTTTAATAAAATATCAGATATATTTTAAAAACCATTTAAAATATAATATTATTGAACAATTCACTTAAAATTTAAATTGATAGAGGCTATTGTGACCCTTGTTTTCATAGATTAGTTTTACATCATTTTAATGATAGAAAACATAAAAAAATTACATAAAGAGGATCCAAAGGTTTAGTGTCTTGGGGAAACTAGGACAATACATAAAATTTAAAACATAAAACATTTATTTAATTCTTACATCTCTAGCTTCATATTGGATCTTGACTTATCCTTAGTACTTGTAGTCACCGGAGGATATACATCAAAAATGGGTGAGCTAAAAATCCCAGTAAGAGGACAGATAAGAACATGAAACAAAATAACATTATATTATAATAATCTATATCATCTTAACATAGGCATAGAATCATGATCTTGAGATGAAATATTAATAAAAGACTAGTAATGTGGAAATGCATTAAAAATGAGACATCACACCTTATTGGATAATTAACACAAATAGTTTTGAACAAAGATAGCCCCATTTTAACACATCATTTCACATTAAATAATTATATTCATCATTTTACCCAATGTATTGGAGAACTAAAAAATTTTAGGCGCACCCATCACATTCATACATTCATAATACCCTATATAATTCTGAGTGCACATGTCACGACATAACATTTTCATTATAATGCATGCCACATAGATCATATATCAATAACGAACATAAATAGAACATGGAAGGGAATGTTTTTCATCTCATATGAACAACTTCATAAACATTGGGTTCCCAAATTAAATAGGTAATAACATACTTTATATAAGGAACATCAACATTGAGTGAGAAGTAAAAGGAGTGTTTTTGAAAAAAGAGTTCATTTGGAAAACTTTGTTTTTGAAATAAAATCTATTGGAGAACATATATATACCATAGAAGGTAGTATAATTATGATAAAATTATTTTTAGGAGTAACCATATCAAAATTGGAGTAAAAGAGGGATAACCCGAAGAGAAATTTGGGTTCGAGAATTTCCTATTACCTTGTATCTGAATGCTTTCATCACATTAATGACATGTATAACCATGTAAGATTTATTAATTAACAACTATATATGTTCTTATGAGTGAACATGTTTCATTATGGTTTCATTAAGTTCTTTTTTGGGCCTTTGGATGAGTTATATAGTTTAAATTCATTTTCTGGGAGTGTTCTTTTTCATTGTTTTCATGAACGGTTCACTTGTACACATGAATGAAAGTTCGTGTAGAATGTGGATAAACATAAAAAACTGATACTAAATGTTATTATGGATATTACAGGATTTTAAAATATCTTTTAATGAATTATGTTACATACCAGGTGGATGAATCATTAGCTAAAATTTAATGATGGATGTTTTAGGTCGATTTCAAAAGTTTTTTTATCTCAAAAAACATGTTTTGGATAATCAATTAGTATTATGAATAAAAGTTTTTTCTAGGACATAAAATGGGTTACAAAACACATATTAAACTCTAATTTAAATCATTTAATGGTTTTATTGACAACCTTGAAGTATTTGAAGGAAAATGGAAGTGCATCACCCATGATGTTGGTAAATTAACACATCATGGGAAACAATTTAACTTTTATTAATAAAGAGAGAGACAGAAGAGTATAATGAATAATCTTCCATTAACATGATATCATACCAGTATATCAATCATACTGAATTTATCATGACATTTGGAGAAGAAACGTTGAGGATAAGACAAAAAATAAATGAAATTTGAAAAGAAATTGTAAGAAATTATAGGGAAACAACCACTTGAATCTTTCTCTTGATATCCTCCTTAAGGAACCTATGCTTTGTATTTTGATGATACCAAGATCTCCTAGACGTGGGGGAGGGTCTTGGGAAGATATTTGGGATGAATTTGGAAAATTCTTGAAGCTTGAGAGGTGTGTAGAAATGAGTGTGTAGGGGTGGTGTTTATAGTGGTGGGGAGGAGGGTTTTCATAATATTTTAATCAGTAGTTTATGATTTTTTCACAAGATAAGAAATAGTGAGTATTACATGAAAAAGAATAGTAATATGTTCATGTGAGTTCAATATTTGGGTTCTTGCATCACTTATGATGTCAGGAATAGTGTATTTAAATTGTAATGTATTTATACGGTAATTTAATGTATTTTACTATTAACCAAAAATTAATATATTTCATAAAAATATCCAAAAAACACCCTAACTATTTTTAGGAATAGGGAATACAAAAAAAATCCATTTTATGAAAATTAATTTTCTAAATATTATTAATTTAATTTTTAATTAAAATGACAATTTAATTCAAAAATACATATTATAAAATTAAAACTTCTTTTATAATGCTTTAAAAAAATTCATAAGATCTTATAAAATTGTCTTAATTCCCAAATACATAGAATTTCTAATTTAAAAACACATATAAAGAAAATAATTTTCCTTTTAAATTAATTAATTAATTTTCTATGACTTATAGAAATAACATTACTTTTACTGTGGTAATATTGTCACTTATTATATGCTTAAATTTTGTATAATCAATCATGGGTGAGGTTACTAATGTTTTGGATGATTTTCTATTCATATGGGTCATATTACAATTCATAAGGGTAGGTTACTATTCATAAGGGTAGGTTACTATTCATAAAAAATTAAGTTTGTCCTATCAGACTCCAAGAATCTTATTTATCACAACTGTGTAGGTTAGATATTCAAAATTTGAATCAAAGAAGTGGAATATTTATGTTTAAAGGTAATATAGTAGTTCATTTAAGCCCGATTTGTCATTTTCATTCCTAATGTGATTTTATATGATTATGACAATTCGACAAGAAGGATTAAATTGCATTGATAAATGTTTGGTTCGTTACAATTTTCCCCCTTTTGAAATTTCACCCTTGAAAATTTGTTTTACAAAAACATGTGAGGGTACATCAACTTCATTGCATCCTCTGGTTTCCAAGTTGCTTCTTCATGCTTATGGTTCCTCCAAAACAATTTGAAAAGATGGGTTATCTTGTTTCATGTAACCCTATCTATTTGGTTCAAAATCATTAACGGATGCTCCTAATAAGAGGTATTAACTTCTAGTTGTACCACCTCTGGGTTCAATACATGTGAGAGATCTGGTATGTACTTCCTGAGTTGTGATACGTGAAACACATCATGAACTTCGGCCATATTTGGTGGAAGTGCAAGATGATAGTCCATGGATCATATACGGTCAAGGTTCTCAAAGGGGACAATGTACCCTAGGGTAAACTTCCCCTTCATTTCAAACCTCATGACTCTCTTCCATGGTGATATTCATTGGAAAACTTTATCTCCGACGTCAAACTACATGTCCCTTCAACAGTTGTCAGTATAGCACTTTTTCCAAAACCAGTCATCTTTGATATGTTTCTGGATGACTTTAACCTTCTATGTCATCTCATGCATAATATTAGGTCCAAGTATCTTTCTTTATCTAACATCATCCGAAAAGGTTGGTATTATATATTTATTTCCATAGAGATCTTTATATGGAGCCATCTGAATACTCGAGTGTAAGATATTGTTGTATGGGAAATCAACCAATTGAAGATGCTGATCTTAGCCACCTTTGAATTCTAATGAGTAGTCTCTAAGAATGTATTTGAGTGTCTGAATAGTCCTTTCAGATTGGCCATCATTTCGGGGGTGATAGGTCATGCCGAAATTTGACTATGTACTCAAATCATGTTGAGGACTCCTCTAGAATTTAGATGCAAAACATGGATCAAGATCAGATACAATCAATAGTGGAACACCAAGAAGTCTCGCCACTTCCTTCACATATATATTTTCATGTTATTCAAGTGATAGATATTACGAAATAGTGCTAAAATGGGTAGTCTTGGTGAGTTGTTCACCCACAACCCATATCGTATTATTTCTCTTCGATGTCTTCAGGAGACCCGTGACAAAGTCCATAGTGACATTATCCCATTTTCCCAAGGGTTTATGAAGTGGTTGCATCATCCCTTTGTAGTTATTTTACTCTTATTTAACTTTTTGACATACCAATCACCTTGAGATATATTCCACAATCTTATTCTTCATGTTATCCCACCAGAAGTGTTCTCTAAGGTCTGGGTACATCTTGGTGTTACCAGGATTGATAGAAAATGTTTATCTTTGTGCATTGTAAAATAGTTCCTTATTTATCCCGGCTGATAAAGTCACACAATTTCGTGTTCCAAATTGAATCACACCATCGTCATCGATATGGATCTTTTTCGTCTTCTCTTCCATTACTGCATTCACCTTCTTTTGTAACTCCAGATTATCCCTTTGTGATTATTTAATCTTACCCTGAATATATGGTTGCACAATCAATTGGGAATGGTAGGATGTATCCCATGACATTATGATTTATAAATCTATCCTTTTCATATCCAAGAATATATGGTCTTTCTCAATCCTTAACATGGATAGAGTGGTAGGTTCATTTCTGCTCAGAGCATCAACTACCATGTTCTCCTTTCCAGGATGACAGTTATTAGAGAAATCATAGTCTTTTTTTATATCTAACCATATCCTTTGACACATGTTGAGATCATATTGTGTGAATATATACATTAGGCTCTTGTGGTTGGTGTATATATCACCCTTTACACCATAAATGCAGTTCTGTTAGATTTTCATTGAAAAATCAAGGGTTCCAGCTCTAGGTCATTTGTTAGGTAGTTCTTCTCATGGATATTCAACATCCATGAGGCATAGGCTACGACATTATCATTATTTATAAGTATAAAACCCAATACTTTATTTGAAGAATCAATATATATCACAAAAAATTCTCTACTTTTCAGTAATGTGAGTATAGGTGTAGTGATCAGCCTTCCTTTTATCTCCTTAAAGCATCCCTGACATTCTTCTATCCAGACATACATTACCCCTTTCCTTGTTGTCATAGTTAGCAGTCTTGACAATAATGATAAATTTCTCATGAAATGTTGATAGTACCTAGCTAATCAAAGAACAATTCAGATTTCTGAGACACTATAGGGTTTGGGCCATTCCTCAATCGCCTTTGTCATTGAAGGGACTATAGAAATTCCCTCACTTTTGATCACATGTCGTAAGAACGTTACTTGCTTCTTCTAAAAGTTACATTTTCTGAACATGGAATACAACTTCTACATTATCTATATCTCCAACACAATTCTTAGATGTTCTTCTTTTTCCTCCTAACTCTTGGAGTAGATGAGAATTTCATCAATAAACACTACCAAAAATTTATCGAGTTAATTTCGAAAGACTATATTCATCAAATCCTTGAAGATTGTTGGAGAATTAGTAAGTCCGAAGGGAATCACCAGAAAATCTTAGTTCCCACACCTTGTATGGAATGTAGCCTTTTGAATATATTCCTTATTCAGAATTAGCTGATGATATCCAGAATGAATATCCACCTTTGAGATGTATTGATCTCTGCTTAACTGCTTGACCAAGTTATCAATCATTGGAAGAGGGTACTTGTTCTTTATGGTGATCTTTTTGACTTTTCAATACTCGATACACAGTCAAACTGTTCCCTCCTTCCTCTTCACATAGTTCAGTATCACACCCTAAGGTGATGCACTAGGTCGTATGCACCCTTTGTCCAAATGATACTGGTGCTGCTTCTTTGACTCCTCTAGTTCAATACGAGCCATTCTATTAGGACACTTTTAGACATGAGTATCCTCATTTAGAATTTATATGAAGAACTATGCCTCCTGATATGGGGGAATTTAGGGTTACTCAATAGGAAATATATCCATGTATTCCCTCTAAATGGGAATTTTCAATCATTTGACGCATTCCTTTTACTCAACCATATGAGCAATGTATTCCTCTTCACAAGGAATCCACCCCCATACCGTTGAATGATTTTTCAAAGGAGATTAATAATCTTCCTTGAATTTGTAGAGGAGCATGGGATAGTTTGGAATATGAAAGATATTAAATTTTATCAATAGTTGATATGTGCTCTATAAAATGAGAGTTGATACATTCCCATTATAGTGTCAAATTCCACCAAGGCAAGTATTATGAGAATCACTAGAACAATCTTCCCACATTTTCCAATTGGATAAGAGTAAACCACTTGGGGTGAAATGATTATACCACTTGGTGTTTTTACATATATCTCTACTTCATGTTTTAGGGGCTTCAATTCTATAGTTCTAGAAAACATGGAAGGTATAAAGGAATGCATATAACCAAAATAAAATATGACTTGTTTCATTATGTAGTGAATAGGATGTATACCTTGCACTATTTAATTATCTTTCTCCACTTCACCAGTAGTGAAGACATAATCCTTCTCTTGTTCCATTGTATTTGGTGGTTGCTGACACTAATTACCCTCAAGGAATTGAGGTTTAGTACACTGGTATGCATAGTTCCATTTCTCCCTACAGTTGTAGCATTGGACATTGGGTGGTGCACTTCTTTCTTCCACAAAATTCTCCTTCATTCTCATGTCCTTTCAATACTCTTGAGCATGGTGGCCTTCTTTCCCACAAATTAATCATTTCCCTGTCCCTTTGAGGCGGTTCCCATTATGCATCTTACCACATTTTTGGAATGTTGGTGGTTGATTTTTCTTATTACCATTAACATTAGATCCCCCATCTTTAAACTCCATGTTTTTTTTCCTATCACCATATACATGTGACCATTATCTAAACTTAATATTCACATTTAGAGCACAAAAAAAATCTTCTTAACTCCTAAAGTCTCAAATTGCATGATCCTTCTGAAGGTGTGGATTTAATGCACTAAAGAGTCTATCAATTTTTCAATCAATGTTGGTATAAAAACTGAAGTGTACCTTCAACGCCTTGTGATATTTGATTCATATTTCATGATAGATTCCCCTTTATTTTGCTTCAGATATATGAATTCTCTCTCTATATTAATCTAAAGAGTTTGTGGGATATACATTTCAAGAAACATGATCTTAATTTCTTACCATTCCATCTATTCAGTTTAATCTCTTATCTTAGTGTTCCTAATCAAATCCCACCATTTATCGGCCTCTCCATCCAGAAGATAAAAATCTAGTGTCATCATCTCCATATTAGACCCGTGAATCATAGAACATATCGTCTCCCTAGATTTGACTCATTTTTTCACATCTAGTGGATCAGAAGATCCACTAAACATCTGTGGTCATTTCCGCATAAAACACTCAATAGCAAGTTTCTCCCTCATTGGTGAAGGAGGATGTTCCTCATTATTTAGGTTATTATTCATAATCGGGGATATTTGGGTAATAATCACCATTATATTTTGAACTCCACCTCAAAAATTATTGGGGATGTCATTCGGAAAATCATTGTGTTGTCCATCGCATGGGTTGTTGGCCTGGTTTCTCCTGGTTCCCACCATTTTCTAAAATAGAAATAGTTAAAACAAATCATAAATAAATGATCCATGAATAAATAACTTATTCATTTGTGAAGTTTATAAAAAAGCATAACATATAGGATCCATATGTTTAGAAAATATTTTTTGTGTTCATATTTTTACTTAGTCTCATACTAGAGGTTTTTTCTAGGTTTCACTAATCATAATTCACAAATTAACTAAACTTTTCCTCAGATTCCAACTATAGAGACTCTAGTTTTCATACATTAGTTTTACATAATTATGTTGATATAAACATAAAAACATTACAAAAATATGATCCAAAGGTTTAGTGTCTTGGGAAAACTAGGACCATACAAAACATTTATAAAAAACATTTATTTAATTCTATCTTCTCTAGATTCTTATTGGATCTGGACTTATCCTTAGTACTTGTAGTCACTAGAGGACATACATCAAAAATGGGTTAGCTAAAAATATCAGTAAGAGGATAGATAAGAACCTGAAACAACATAACATGGGATGAACATAATCATTATCATTATGACAAAGGTATAGGATCATAATCATGAGAGGAAACATTAAGAAAACACTTGAAATGTAGAAATGCATAAAAAACAAGACATCATGTCTTAGTGGTTAAAACCCACGATAGTAATTAAGAATGTTAGAATCATGCTCACACATAATTTCAAATTAACTCATGAGATTCATAACTTTATCCAATTCATTGTATTTTTTAATAATTCTGGGCACACCCATAACATTCAAACATTCATACTGCGCTATATAATTTCGGGTTCACCTATCACATCATAAAATTTTCATTATCATACATGCCACATAAAACAGATATCAATCATGAACATTAATATACCATTTAAATTATCATATTTATTATCATATAAACATATTTTTAATCTTTGCGTTCCCAAAAGAAAGATAAAATAACATACTTGATACAATGAACATCAACCTTGAGTGATAAGTAAAAGGTGTGTTTTTGAAAGAATGGTTCTTTTGGAAAAACATTTGTTTGACATAAACTCTAGTGTAACACTTATATCCCAAAAAAGGTAAGATAATGATAAAAAAATGATATTAAGAAGTAACTATATTGAAAATAGAGTGAAAGAGGGATAACCTCAAGAGAAAGTGGGGTTCGAGAATTTACCTTTACATTATAACTGAACATTTTCTTCACATTAAGAGCATGTATAATCATATTAAATTAATTAATTAACAATTAAAGAACCTTTTTTTCTTGAATATAGATAATTATGGATTTATTAAGTTCTTTTATTTACCTTTGGATTTTTTAAAGAGTTTACATTCAATTTTTGGGAGTGGTCTTTTTCATAGTTTTCCTGAATAGTTCACGTGTACACAAGAATGTAACATCATGTAGAACATGGATAAACAACCAAAATAGATATTATCTGTTATTAATGATCTTATATAATTTTAAATGATTTTTTAATTATTTATGTTATATACCTAGTTGATTAATCATTAGTTAAAATTTAATGATGATCATTTTTGGTTAATTTGGGTAGCTTTTGGATCACAACGAACCTATTTTGGTTTATCAATTATTATTATGAATAAAAGGTTTTTCTAGAACATAAAAGGGGTTAAAAAATAAATATTAAAATATTTTTTCAACCATTTAATTATTTCATTGACATCCTTAAAGGATTTTAATTAAAATGGATGTGAATCACGTGTTATGTATGTAAATTAACACATCATGGGCAATGATTTCGTTTTTATTAACAATGATAGGGGGAAGTATACTGAATCATCTCCCATTAACATGATATCATACCATTATATTAATCAAACTAGAGTTGTCATGACATTTGGAAAATAAATATTTATTATTATAGAAAAAAGTAATTGAAATTTGAAAAGAAATGGAAAAGGGAGAGAGGAATTACCTCTTCAATCATCCTCATGAGATCCCCCTTAAGGAACTTTGGGTTGGATTTTTGATGATACCAAGAACTCTTGGACATCAGGGAGGGGTTAGGTAAGATATTTGCGATGAATTTTTACAATTATTGAAGATTGAGACGTGTGAATAAATGAGGATGTGAGGGGTGGTATTTATAATGGAGGGGAGGAGGGTTTTCTTAATATTTTAATCATTAGTTTTTTATTTTTCTACAAGACAGACCAATAGTGATGATTCCATTTCCAAGAATAGTAATAAGTTCAAGTGATTTTGAAATTTGGGTGCTTACATCAATTATGATTTTAGGAATGGTGGATTTAAATTATTATGTATTTATATGGTAAATTAATGTATTTTACAATTCACCAAAAATTCATGTATTTCAGAAAAATCTCAAAAAATAACCCAACCCATTTTCTGACATAGGGAATCCATAAACGAAATACCTTATATGAATATAATTTTCTATATATAAATAATACGATTTTTAATTAAAATTATAATTTATTTGAAAAATACATATTTTAAAACTAAAACTGATTTTAAAATGCTATCAAAAAATTCATAAGGTATTAAAAATTTATCTTAAGACCAGAAGACATTGAATTGTTAATTTATGAAAACATTTTAGGAAAACAATTTTTCTTTTCAATTAATTATTTAATTTCCATTAATTATTTGTGACATACCAAAATACCAATACTTTTACAATGGTCATATTGTCACTTATAAGATGCCTAAATTTTATACAATCAATCATGGGTGAGGTTAAAATTATTCAAGAAGATTTACTATTTATAAAGGTCTTATTACTATTCATAATGGTATATTACTAATCATAAGGATATGTTACTATTAACCAAAAATTATGTTTTTCCTATCGAACTCCAAACATCTTAATGAACGCAACTTTGTATGTCAGATTTTTTAAATTAAAAAAACAGAAGTGGAAAATTTATGTTTAATGGTCGCAAAGTAGTTCATTTATGCATGATGTGGCATTGTGTTTCCAAATGTGATTTCATATGATTATGAAATTATGACGAGGAGAGAGAAATTGAATTGATAAATGTTTCGATCATTAGAGAGGCTATATAAAGTATGTCAATATTTTTTAGAGGGGGTATTTGTGTAAAATATGGTGATAAAAAATAACATTATATATGATTTGTAAAGTGTGTAATGAGACTCTATTTATTTGTAAAATTCGATGGAGTTTTTTCAAATTCTCAATCTTTGAAGGATAAAAATTTCTTTGTTTAATAGAAAGTTCTTTATATATAGAAAAAAGAAGGTATGTTCGAACCTAACTCATCTAAATGTCTATTAAGAATTATTTTATTTTAAATAACTTTATAATTCATTTTGTAAATAAAATAAAATTTACATGCTTTTTCAGGTTTAATCATGTAATTTGAAATTAAATTTTTATATATAACTATGGAATTAAACATTAAATGATTATATCATTACATACCTGTCATATCCCTTATCTAGACTAAATTAAATTCAATCAATTCAATTTGTCTCCACAAGATCAGTTATCTTTATATGCCTACCTCTCCTGATACCCACACATCATCCTCTTGGTTATCTACCTCATATACCGGTTCTGGATCTACATCAAAGGCATCATACACTCCCACCTCCCTCCATAAATCTTGGATTCACCATCGTCCTTCCTCCATAAATACTGATGGAATTAAAAAGGAATCACATCCTCCCATTCATTTTTAAATAGGTCCCCACTGATTTCCTCTATAAACACATTCAAATTTCTCTGTAAGTCAACCAAAATATCTATCTACTCCTCTAATCTGATTTTTTAAACCCTACACCTGATGTTTAATACCTTATAGAAATAATCTTCCCGGTAAAGATTTACTTCCTCTGTGATTCCTTATAATATTATTCCTTTTCGATATCATATACCTTTTTGATATATCACTTTTCTATATTTTTACTACCTCTCTCTCACCACATAGAAAACTCCTTCCATTATTTTTCTCATCTATCACACTCTATTAAAAAGTTTTATTCTATCATGAAGAATCGTTTATTTCTTATCGATGTACTGTGATCCATCCATCAAATTCCTTTTTTACAGTAAGAATGAATGCTCTAAAAAGTGATCCCTACTTTTCATCATTTAATCTGGTGATGTTATCGACAGGAATCTGGATGAGAATAAAGTATTATATTTAACCTCTCCTACTTTTTGGAGATGTTTTTGTTTTAATCATTTTTATCTAAACAATTTTATATTGAGTAAATGGATGTGGATTTCTTTTTCTATGAAACTATGCAATTATTTAATTGAATAATTTGTTTTGAACTAATCGTAAAACTCTAACTATACATCATAAAGGGTAAATTTTCCAGCAGTTAGAATTATTTTTGCCTCCATTTTTTTAATTGATAGCGGGATTTTCTCTTTTACTATATTTTCTTTGAATATACTTTAGTAATTTTCTTTAATGGATTAACGTTCATGAAATTGATGTGTACTTTCAAACCTTTAATCGGAAAATTTCATTGAGATGATTTTGGTTATGAATCAAGTATTTAGTTTAATCATAGACACTTTTTTTGGTTTTTAAGTCATTATAATCTATACATGGTTATAGTGGGAAATCAGATATGTATTTCTTTTTTCATTCCATTGTGTTGTGATTTGATTAAATATAAGGTTTTTAAAAACCTAAAATACTGAAACTACAATGAAAAAGGTCTATAACTGCTAACATATCAGAAAATAATTGCTTCAAGATATTTAATTGAGAATGGGTTATTTTACATTCCTTTACATTCACTGATTCCCCTTGTTTTTTGTTTCCAATTCTAGTTATATTTAATATTTTTGTTATTTTTTATATATATTTTTATAATATGATATCCATGAGTCATCATCCAACATTTGAAAAAATTTTAAGAACTTGATTATAATTTATGATTCATATTAAAACAATATTCTAAAATATTTCATGGAAACATTTATGATTTCAATAATTATCTTCTAAATCATCTCAATAAGCTTTAGAGTTGAATTAATAATTCCGATGACTATATTAAAATTTGTTTTCATTTTTATTATTTTTTTATTTCTATTTAAATTAATATTTCTTTTTTTCTATAACTATTAGCTAATATTGGTACTCCATCTAAACTTTTGGTTTATTCATCAATATTTCTTTATGAATGCTCCAAATTTCATTGGATGATGGTTTCCATTAATGAATTTTTTTTGATTTATTCATGAGAAGTTTGGTATTATTTTCCCATTTATTATTTTATTTTATTTTTTTATTTATAATTGTTTTATATTACTAATATTATGTCCCTAGATTATTGTTATTTCATTTCCTAGATTTATATACATACCTCAGCTTTACATGACCATATTTATTACAATTTCATTTCTCAATAATTATATATTCTTTATAATATTACCTAAATCAATATTTTGGTACATGTTCCATGGTTTTTGTAAGTATGGATGATCTAAATAGTATTTTCATTTTTTTTAAATACCATATCATGTACCTTTCTATCTTCATGTTTTTTATCAATTGGGAAAAATCCATTTTAAATATAATTTATTTTATATATGCATATATTTAGGTCAAATGGTAAGATTTTTTGGTTAATTAAAATGAAATATGATGGAATTATTTTGTAAGGTAACTTCTAGATAATTCTGAGTCCGAAATTATATACACCTCCAGGTTTTCTCCTTACATTTTCGGTAAATATATAATTATTAGAGTTTGTATGTTATCAAATTTTATGTGGCTCTATTATTCCAAAAAAAATTGTTATTAGACAAAACAATCAATGTTTACTTGATTCTATATTTAAATAATCACCCATACATGAAATACCTTCATTCATTATTTCATTGAAATTTCATATTTTTAACATAATTGGATGTTTTCCAAATAAACCATGCATGTAATTATTTTTTAATAATATATTATAGTGCCTAGAATACTCTAGAAAACATGTTCACTTGTACAATTTTTAAACACTGCCATTACATCACCATCAGGTGCTTCTATATGGTTTTCATGTGGATGTATTCATTAATTATCTCTTCTAAACATGTCATTACTTGAACTATAGCATTTCATATATTATTTTCATGACATTTGGTCATAACTAGTTCATAGAATAAGCATTAAAATAGTTACCAAGAAATGATAATATAGATCACCCACACAATGAAAAATGTTAATTTCATTTCCAAATTTTTTTATGGTATTTTCATTCTTCTATATCTAGAAACATTCCTAATTTTTATTTATATATGTTAATTGTTATAATTTTGACTCTCTGATGTCTTGAATTTATTTTTTTCATAATTAATATTATTTATTTATTTATATGTTTAATATTATTTGTTTTCATATACTATATTTTCTAAACTTTACATCCTTTTTTAGAGAAAAAGTAATTTTAAAAATAAATGATTTATCTCTCTATGGGTTATTGGTTTCAATTTCATTTATTTTGTAATCTTTATATTAACTTAATGTTGAATGTCTAAAAATTTATTTATTTTTATTAAATAATTATTTGTTTTCTTATTGACTATGTATTGTATTATTAATCATTAAATATTCTGTCTAAATATTCAAAATATTCAATTTCTCCTCTCTATAGGTTCACTATAAGTTGTTCCAATATTGGCTACATCTATTTTGACTTTATTCTTTTTGTTTAAATATTTACCCATATCTGTTCACTGTATGTTTTTCTATAACATTGTTGCAAATAATTTTTTGGGTTTGATTAATTTCATTGAAATATACATTATTTACCTATTTTTTATTTAAATTGTCTATATATTTATTCATCCTAATTTTTTCATTACATAATGTCCTACAATTAGTGTACAAATAACACTTAGGAATATTAAAACATAACCAAATCAATTAAAGTATAAGTAACACTTTAGTTAGTGAAATTATAGTATCCAATTACAACATATACATACACATATATGAACATTTTTTAAAAAAAGTGAATATTAAATAGTTAGTGAAATTATAACTTTTGTCATAGGATTTACAGTATGCATTTTACAAATGTTAGAAAATTCATTAGCATAAAATTTTTAATAGTTTACAACAATGTGAAAATCCTTGTTATGTACTATAACAATATGAAAACATTAACTGAATTCATCTATATCTTCTCACATTTATGTATATTATATAAACAATGTGTGTATTTATACAATATAATATCTAAAAAACATTAATTTCTATTGATTTTTATACATACAATATGGATTCACTATGCATACACCTAAAATATAATGCTTGAAATTACATTCTCAACCTATAAGAAAACATCTAGAATTATTAGTGTTGATTTATTTAAATATATTAAGTATACACATACCTGTGCTTAAAAATATAGAATTTTAATGTTTCTATTCTTTTGGTCTAACAATCTATAAGTAACTTATGAAATTAATCAACTTAAATAAATTTATTTACTTATGTATGAATTTTTTCTACTTTATAATGCTTATCCTTTACTATATCACCTCATACATATTGGTTACATAATATTTTCTTTGCAAAGGGATTTACAACAGGATTTTGACAAATATAGTTTACTGATAAGATAATAATTAAAAAGTGATTTTGAATATGGAACTCAAACATCCTAGAAGAATTCAAAATAGTTGACATTAGAATGTCATGTGAAGGGAAAAATAGATTGAATTTTACATATTAAATTGTTTCTCTATAATGTAATGTGAAACTGATTGTAAAATCCTTTTACAAATAACACAAACATAATTCTAATTTTTTATTTTCTTTATCTAATATTTATACCATAATTCTTTTATCATCTTATAATATAATTGATTATGTTTTTTTATAAAAAAATTTATTTTTATTGGTTTTACAAAGTATTCTGTTGTGTAAAAATATCCATGATGAAGGTATGAGAACATTCATAATATGGAGGAAGATTATTTTTTTATCTTATTCCAGAAACATTACTACTCAATGATTTCCTTGTATTGGTTTCTAATTGGTGTGAAAATAATTTATCAATTTGTTTATTTTATATATAAATGGCATCAGATTCATGGTGTGTGGTTTGAAATCAATTTAAAATGTAAAATTTCTCATTCGAGTCTTTATAAACCAAATTTCACTATGAATGGGGTTTACTAGGAAATATATTTCTGAATGTTTTTTTAATAATTTATATTTGTGATAAATTTTTTTAATTGGGGTGAAAATTATCATTTCCAATTTTGTTATCATATTTGGGTAATTTATATCCACATTATCTATCATTTTTAATTATTTCAACTTGATTTGTTTACATTGAAATCGGATTCATATAATACAACACTTTTTTATTCCATTTTCAACTAAATATGATCAAAAATCATTATTTTCATATTTGATCAATGATAACACTCATATCCCTTTATCATTCATTCATTACAATATCCCAATTTGAATTTTTTTATTTAAATTATATTTTTATACTCAATTGGTGGTGCCTGAGATGTTCTTTTTTTATTCCATTGATAACCAAATAAAATTAAATAAATATTCCATGCAAAATATTATCAATGATAACATTCATTCCCTCCCCATTATTCATGCATTGCAGTCTACCAGTTTGATTTTTTTAATTTCGTTATATATTTTATACTTAATTGGTTGACCATGATAAGTTAATACTTTTTTTACATAACTTGATGTGATTTAAATAAATTTTCATTATTATGTTCGGTTCTGGATTCATGATTATAATTAGTTGTTTCTTGTAATGAGATTATTTCATGTTCACTACATTCTTTAATTAATATGAATTTTCCTAAAGGGTTTAAATTTTCTTTTATTTATTTTACAATGATGAAACTTTGTTGAATGTGTCTTTTATATTTTCATATACCTTGATCATGAAAAGGAAAAATGATTAAAAAGAACTATTTTTATCCATTATAGCGCATAAACAAGTTATATGAGTAATTCTATTCTTAAACATCAATTAATTTTATACATCACATTATTATGCATTCATTGTCTATGTTTTTATTCAAAAAAATTAGACTTTTTTAGATATGGGTTTGACGTTGTTTTTCACCTTATTTCAGATCCTTTGACTTCATATACTTTTTATTTTTAAATTTTATTACATCACATGATCTATATAAGGTATTTTTGTAATTTCCCATTTCACATATTTAAATATTAGATTACTCAAAAGGATTTATATGACGTCATAATTTTAATGCATCACCCCCATCAACTATTAAAATTTAGTTTCCCTATATTCCCAATCTTAAATTTAATTTTAATAAAAAAATTAAATACTATGGTATGAATTATAATCATCGATAACATTCTAAAAACTACCATAAAAAATAACACAAAAAACATCATATATTATTAATTACAATAAGATTTTTATTTATAAAAATATATAATAAGTTTCAATTCTATCATATAAAATATATTCTGACATAGACTGATGTATCACAAATATATCAATTTTTTAAAGCATTGAAATAAATTTAGAGAAGCTCTAACTAAAAACTATATTCTCCTAGATTCTGAGTCTATCTACTAATCACTGTTGATAATGGGTCTATCTCGATCATCCTCTTAAAAAAATAGGATGTGAGATTTATATCAAAAAATATTTGAGTTAATAGATATACTAGTATTTGTAATTAAATATTATTATTATAATCTTTTCATATGGATGTAAAAATGGAAATGAATTATATTATGAAAAATATAAGAGAGTGATGAGTTTGTATTTCCTTCTGACCATTATATATTCAATATAAAACTATTCTTTTAGTGATGAAGTATATAAATTCAAAATATGAAATTAGAAATGACCATTATAATAGAATTCATTCAAAATTGTCCTTATTAGAGATAATTCGGAAGAAATCATATATTTATATAACATTACCAATAAACTCATTGTATATCCTTTATCCCAATTTAATATGGCCTATACAATTTTTTTTCCAAAATTATTTATATTTTCATTAAAAAAAATTTCTATATTGGCTATTCTTACGGATGTAACTTCTTAGAGATCTCTTTCATGAAATATAGAAATGTATTTCACATTATAGAACTGAAAAAAAATAATGAATTTCCAATATGTTTCACTTTTATATTGAAAACATATTTAAAAAAATGTATTTCTAGTTTGAATGCCTATTTTGGTATCAACAAGTAGTATTGTTACACACCCCTCCCCCCAATGTATACTCCTTCTACGATGGTAATGAGAGAAGGGAGATAGTGACTACCCGTGTCCCGCATCCAGTAAGCATCAGGTTGGAAACTATCAATGAGTTTATAAAAAACATATATATGGGAGGCATTACCCTTTAACATTACATGATATTGAGTGAGATAAGATAGATACACTAATAAACACTTCCTCACCAACATATGTAAATAAATACTAGGTGAAAAAATAAATTTCAATACAGTACTAAAAACTAAAAGGAAATGTTAATGTACCAAAAGTTAAGTATGATAGTAACCATTAAGCACAAATAAATCATGAAATCCCATTAGCTAGTAATATGAAGCCTGATCTGCATCCTAATTTGGATGACCAGAAAAAAAAATTTATATATATGTTGGGTGAGAATAATATTGTACTTAATAGGATCTTTCGAGGATCCTCTTGTGAAAAAGTTAAAGAAAGCATGATAAAGCATAGTGAACAATAATGAAGCTAAATCGTCACCTAAATAGGTAAACTATGTTCCCGTTCTCACCATGGATAACTCTCACTAGGTATGTCATACAAGAAATCATATTTTATAGTAATCAATTACCGAAGGTTCCCCTCTCCCGGTTCCCCATTAGTATTCTTCTCTCCCACAATGTCGCACGTCATGGCCTATCTCTATCCAAAATAAGTAGAACTGAGAACACCTAAGCAAGGAACTACATCATACAAATCATACATCACATCATCAAATCATCCCATATCACATCAACATATATAATAACTGAGTCCTTTACCAGAGTCATCATAACCCATATGATATTTATCATAAATTGGGTATAACACTGCAAGACATTATAGCCCCTACATCGAGTAATATACCACAACCTATACATAACATACCTATAATAATCCTTTGGATACTATATCTGATAATGTATGTGTGTTAAATAACCTCAAGACATCACAGACCTCTAGAAAAATATATGGGGATACTAACCTCTATGCATACCATCATAAGTAACTACCAAGAGAATAGAGTGGGACTAGAGGGTGTAGTCATCCATCGATCCTCCCGCCAATATGTTAGGGAAAACACCCTCCCAAAGTCCACTAGGTTTCAATTTCCCTAATGAACAAGGGTGTGGAAGCATATAAAATCAAATAATATACATGATATGATAAATATCAAAACAAACTACGGTCATAACCTTATCTTAGACTCACATGTAGATAATTTCTCTCTGACTCCTTGATACCATTGATAAAACCAAATATCTTATAAGCACACAATCATTTCAAATAGATGAAATAATTAAATCATTTCTTTTTTATCACAACTTATGTTAATTCTTTTATTATCCTTTAAATTAACCATTTACATTATTCCACATTATATATAAATAATCATTAGATTAAAGCTCGTTCCCACTATGCATAATCCAAACTGAGTCTATAGTTTATCAAGGATAACATCTCTCAGCATTTTCATTTCAACAACACCAACCCTGTGGGTTATGAAAAATTTATTCATTATTATTAATATCTATAAATAGATATGACACTCTAGTAAAACCATCCTAATATATCACTAAGAGTAAACATGCCACAGAAAACATCCAATTATTTCATGTTGTGGGGAAAGGAATGTATATAAAACAGGAAACCTGGATTTAAAATATTAAATATATTCATATTCAATCATCACAGCTCTCAGTATGACATCAATGGTTAAACCCAGAATAGACTTATTTCATCATCACTGCTTCCATCCCTAACACCCACATGTATATCCCGATGAATCTTTCCGTCACATGACTCATCTATTTCCACATCATCTGGGCCACCTACCCACATAACAGCACGCATTCCATGCTCATATAACATCCTGGCCTTCCCACACCATATCACATCGCATAGAAATTATCAAATCAAGATAAAATCATAAAAGAATCATGAATCAAACAATCATATCCAACAAATAAACTAGGAACTAAAATATGGAATTTATCTTTCACCCAAAAATGATCTCTCGCGACTCAAAACTCATGGTACTTGGCTTCCTCAAGAAGAAGGGAAACACAATCCCTAGAAATTACCTTTGTCAAAAAACCAGTTCTTATTCTATATTTAATTATGAAATTTTCCATTCAAAACATCCAACCATGGGAACCATTCAAGCATAAAGTTATAACAAGCTATCAAATTTTAACCATGCACTTAGCATTAAAACTACCTTAAAAAAACATAGAGATGTTCACTTCTCTTTAACATGTATTTTCATTAATATCGACATTCCTAAAAATCATTCTCATGATTCACACTATTTAGAATAACACGTTTAATTAATATTTCACATTTTATCAACTTCATTATCATTAGATTAATAGTAACACTAGATTTATTACAGCATGCCTCTTCTCTAATCCATAATCCAATTAATCAATTAATTCCATATTTATGTTCTTTAATATTTTCCATCAAGGAAATCATGGTATTAAATAGAATCACAACACATTATTATATGAATAACATAGATAGCGCATTATATATAAATTCAAGGGGTAAATGTTTATCATGGTATAAAAAACATGTGATCACTTCAAAAAAATCATTATTAATAAAGTTCAATGATTATTAGGTTGATTAAATTTCTATAAAATTGGATAAACCATGATAGTTCTATAATTCCATATACCTAAATATGATAATCAATGAATCCCCTTCCAAAAAAGGAATCATCAATATTTCCCTGAGAATAGACCAACATCGTAGAACCAAATCAACCCTCCCACAATAGCTTCATACATTCTAGAAAACCACGCCAAAACCTCACCATCAAACAACAAAGAAAACATTTTTAGAATGATGGAGAGAAACCTACATCGTATGGAAATAATAAGTGGGAGGAATGAGATAGAATAAATATAGGAGAATAGGTTGAGGCTATATCATATCACCATATAAAAAATATGGAAGGTCAATAATCGATCCCCATTAATGGGATTACCAAACTCTTGGAGAAAATGCCACAGATCACCTAGAATTTGAAATATGGATATAGGGATGAGAAAACCTGAGGTGTTGTGGCTTATAAAGGAATATATCATACTGGATTTTCATGATGTAAAACATTTACACATTTTCAATGTATTGAGTTTTAAGATCCACTAAAAAACATATCACCTTGAACCATTTAATCGTGATTTATTTCACATCGTGAAGAACCCTATGAACAAGACTTACACAGGTCATGAACTATCCTTACATAGGCCTCTAACCTCACATTCATGATTTGAAACCCTTAAACATCATGAATTCTCTCTAATTCTATTGTTTAATATCAAAGCATCTCTAAGCCATCTCTAGTCCTTCTCTGAGCACAACGATATTCAAAATATGAGAAGGGAAAAAATACACAAATATAGGGACATAAATAAGAAACATCTCAAACAATTATCATCCTTGATAATCCAAAACCAAACCCATAGTGAATATGAAAAGGGGACATCCAAATGGCCACCCTATGAGACACCTCTCAATGATCTCATCAACACATGAGCTCATCCACCTCATCAACAAAACATTGTCGAACCACACAATAAAAAACCTGATCCTAATCACTCTCCCATGGGAGACACCTCTCAAATGATGTCATGGTTACAAACTCGAAAAAAAGTAAACCATCTCATAAACTAGAAAGGTAAACATATATAAAATGAACAATGTTTCAAGAGAAGATCTAAACTTAAAACAAAATAGGTTAATGAGTTCGCATTCATGAATCATATTCCCAAGTACTCTCATCTACACCACCGTACTTCCAAAAGACATAATCCAAGTGAAAATAACACTCTGAAAACACCTTCTCTTGGTGGTCTTAGATCTTTACAAGCCACTCCATGAAGGTCTCATCCTCATAAATATTGATCTCCCCTAAATCGATGACCTAATATTTGTTATATAGGTAATTATGGGGTTATGACACCTGAAAAAACATCATTTATCAGGATCATCCTCTTGGGAAATACAATTTTCTAAATCACAACTCCAACCCAATCTAAATAATCAAAAGGGCCTACAAATTGGGGAGAATTCTAGCTCCCACAACCAAACAATCAATTCCCACGATGTGGAGTCAACTTTAGGAAAATGTGATCTCCAATGGTAAAATACATATGACTCCTCCTATGATTAGAAAAGGATTTATTATGATCATTCACTACCATCATCCTATCACTTATTACTTATATGATCTTTTTCATATTCTATACTGGTGCTGACCCAAGAATTGTTTCCCCTCTATTCCTGGTCCAACACAACATAGTAAGGAAATTTCATCAATAAAAATCATCAAATGGAATTATACCAATGGTTGAGTCGAAACTATTATTGAATGAAAACTCAACCAAGGGATGTTGGCTTTTCAATGAACCACAAAATTCCAGGTCACAGGGGAGAAAATGACTTCAAGAGTCTAGATAGTCCACTATTTCTAATAGATTATCTATAGATGATACGTATTATTAATTTATAACTAAGATCCAAAAGCATGTTGTAAAACAATCCACACCTTGGAGGTAATATGATGATCCTAGTCAGATATGGTCATCTTTGATACTCTGTAGAGTCACACCACCTCTACCAGATACTTCCTCAAGAAAACCTCTAATGAGCTCCACCCATTAATTAATATAAAGTGGGATGATTTTTTTAAATAATACAATATCACCCATATATAATCATTTCCCCCATATATCAAGGGAAAACTATAATAAAGTCCATTAATATTTCCTCTCACTTATATTGAGAAACATATAATTTCAAGAGAAAACAACTGGGAACATGGTGCTTAGCCTTCATCTTCTAGTAGACCAAAAATCAAGAAACAAAATCTTCAACTATATGCTTCAACCTAGGACACCAAAACCAACCTCTCAAATCATGGTACATTCTTTTTACACCAGGATATACCACCAAGGAGAGCTATGTAACTCATGTATAACCATATCATGCATCAATTAATTAAGGAAAGGCCTTCCATGAAATAACTTATGGTGTTTTATATCCTCATAACAACAATCAGGGGAATCACCAAAAACAACATGATCCCTATAAACATCTACATCATAATCCACTAGCTGGGACTCCTCTATATCTTTCAACAAATAAGGCTGCACCATCATCTAGAAAAGACATCATCTACCTCAAAACTATCCAATATCTTGATGAATTGTTGGGAGTTCTTCAATCACACTCCACGAATCTCCATATTCATGCATGAAATTATTACATGACTTCCTCCTCATCATATCTTCTATAAAATTTCTATTTCATGATATATGTGAAAAATAGAAGTTTTAATCCTATAAGAATTATATCCCCCAACACAAAAAATATTTTATGTCTTGTAGTGAGTAGACATACTTAAGAATCTTATGGTTGGTAAGGAAAACAAAATTCTTTCCATTAAGGTAATGTCAACAAAACATCAATGAAAACACAACTGTCGCCAGCTCAAGATCATGGGTGTCATAGTTATGTTGATGGGGTATTAACTATTTATAACCATAATAAACAAACAATATATGCTACATTAGAAGAAAACCCAATAAAATATATGAATCTATATAGAAAGACTCAAACTAAAATCCTTCTACTAGAAAATAAAGGAATAGAGCACTGACCAACATCTCCTTTAACTACTCAAAATACAGGTTACACTGGTTAGTCCAAAATAATTTCTAATTATTTTTAATAAAGTATGTCATGGGTGTCACAAAAAAAGATAAATCATCTATAAGGCTCCTAAAATATCTTTAAATACTAAGAAAACTCTAAACCTCTGCCACTATCTTAGGGATACACAACACACAACTATTTATATCATTGAAGGATCCACAGCTACTCTCTACTGGGATAAAACATGTCCAAATTAATAGACATTATATTTCCCAAACTCACACTTGAACAACTTCTCGAATAGTTGTTCTTGATGAGGAACTCCAAAAATGGAACATAGATGCTTTGTATGCTCCTCCTCATATATGGATTAAATAAGCATATAATCCATTAAATCTAGCATAAACTTATCCAAGAACTAACTGAACAATGCATTCGTTAACCCCAACAACACAGATAGAGCATTCCTCTCACCAAATGGAATCATAATGAACTCACAATTCCCCAGATAAAAAAATTACACTTCTTAATATCCTCATCCTCTACCCGCAACTAATGATTTTCTGAGTGCAGATAGATTTTCACGAAAACCATGATCCCTTCACCTGATTGAATAAATAATCAATTTCTAAATAATAATAAATGTTCTCTATTATCTCTTTTCTCAGGTAATGATTATTTATAAAAATATGAAAACATCCATCAACCTTTTTTAGGAAAACAACAATTGTACCCAAATAAGAAACACTCAACTAAACAAAACATCACTATAATGGATCCTCAATCCAAACATGAATCTATCAAAACTCAAAATATTCTATCCAATATGAATAAATCTATATAGAAGTAACATATGGTTGTATATTGAAAACAATTGATCTCCAAACAATGGGGTAACACTAAAATCTATTTTGGAAGTACATTTGGGTACTCATCTACAGCCATCGGAAACACTAACTATTGAAATTTTGATGAACTCTACATCATCTCAGTCATCAAGTAATTCAAGGATGGAACACACCTAAGACACACTCGAGGGTCACTCACACAAAAAAACCTTGATATCTCTCCATTAGTATCTTAAAAAAACCTTCCTTCTATTGTAATACTATATATACTTCACCGCATATGAGAAATCATTGCTAAGGATGATGTCAAATGGTTGTAATCATAAACATAAGAAATATTCCCAAGGGTGGTGATACCCTAACACAATCTCAAAATATCTACATACTTCATATAAGTCAACTTGGCCTCCAACAACCAGAGCCAATGCTATGGTAACTAGAAATATCTCTACCATATTTCCCAAATAATATATGAGGGTAGGTGATATAAATCCTTTTGTCTCTCCTGAATCAAAAAAAATACACCAAAATAGAAGACAAGAAAATGAATCATCAAATGATTTATGGATCACCTGACACTAGAAATGAGAAATCATGAAGTTTACCACAACCTTCTCGATGGCTTTTATGAACATTCTAATGACCCGCTATGTGGCCACGCTCATCTTTTTTAGGATAATGAGCATCTCAACGTTGTACTCTTCCCACTCCTTCTCCTATTTTCTAATCCTAACCTGTATCACTCTACTTTTGGTATCTTAGACAAATCTATCTAAATAGAGGAACTTAAATTGGTACACCATTGCACACAAACTCATTAGAAAGGTCATACACTCAAGCCACTGATGGCGTCAGTCTCCATAAGAAAAAGATGCTTATTATCAATTTTCATGGGACTGAGAGCCATCACCCTAAGAGAAATGAGATGATGTGGGACAGGACCTACCCCCAAATGACCAAAAAACTCTTATATATAGGAAACTAGGAAACCTAGACCCCAACTCAGCTTCATGATGAATCATGACAACTCCCCTACCATTACAATATGGTTCTAGCTAACATCCTCTCAATGAAATATTCTCTCGATATCACTGCAATATATGTATTCAGCATAAATGGGGTGAAAATTTTCTAGATATATAGATGTAAATCCTCCTCAAAATGAATCACCCTAGCCTCCCCAAGATGAATCACCCTGGCCTCCTCATTTAATAGAAATTATAAATAATATTGTCAAAGGGATGCGAAATAGATGCCAAAATCCCACATACAAGAACTCCTCTATTGATGGGTAAGATGCTCTTGGAGGCTGGCCACTATAACAATCAAATAAAGAAACTCTACTCATAATTGGTCTCAAAACTTCTCCCAATAGAATACTGAATCTTCACAATCCCCCGGTAACTAGAACCACCAATGCCTCATTTCTCCATGCAACATCATCATAGACAACAAAACCCAATGCTCATTATGATAACAGATTGAACTGAAATCCATCTCAACTTACTTCAACCAGTCTTCTTTGAATGAATCTATAATGAAGAAGTCATACTTTTTAAAACTATTGCATTGAAAATCTTGAAGTTTCCTCCTCCATGTATTACTTTCATTAACCTACTCTCTATAGTGATCTTCTGGGATACCCTATAGAACATCTTCAGGGTGAGCCTAAAGAGGGCATTGACTTAGATCCATGCCTATAAAAATAAAAAAAAAATTAGATATCTTAAACCTATAATATAGAATATTTAACATTAAATAATTGATTACTTTATTATCTTTTTACGTTTTTAACCTATACCAAGGTCTAACCATTTCTAACATAGGTACAATGAAGAATGATGCATAATCATTTCATAGGTATATACTCTGTAACTAGTGTCACTTATTTTAGTAGGATCAATAAACCTAAACTTATATGATTCATATAAAAGGGGGGCCTAAATACCTTTGTCATTTCCATCCTCTTGTGTTTACATTGATTAATAACCGTATCTAACATTGTTTCCCAACTAACCCAAGCAATATTACTTGTTCATAACTCCAAAATACATTCTATCCCTCAAATTGAACCATTGATAACACTTTTAAAAGACCGCATACCAATAAATGTGCCCCTAATGGGCCAAAAATGAGATATGGTATATGGTTACTACTTGATTCCCACCTTCAGTAGGCCCTAGGTTGGTGACTATCACTGAGAGTGTAATAAACATACATATGGTAGGAGTTACCCTCTTGTAGAACATGTAAATTAGATATGTAAGATAGTTACACCAATAAAACCACGATTACACATGTATATAAATAAATCCCAAGTGAAAAAATGCAATATCATATAGCACTATAACAACTAAATGGAAGACTACAAGTACCACATGGTAAGGATGGTAGTATCCACAAAGCCCAAATTTCTCATGAAATACCATGATATAGTGATATCTATCAAAATATCCATCCTTCTCTAGATATCATGAAAAATAGTTTAAATATATAGGTTCAATATAATAGTATATAATATAGGATCCTCCACTGAGCATCTCAAGCCAATTATAAATAAATCATTCTAAATCATTGTGGACAATGGTGAAACTATCTCGTCAACTAAATTAGTATACTATGTTCCTAGTCTCACAATGGTTAACTCTAACAAAGTATCACATATAATAGATCATATAATATAGTGATGAAACATGAAGGGTTCCTTTCTCTTGATTCCCCATTTTTTTCTTCTCTGTACCAATATTTCATTTCTTGATTTATCTCTCTCCAAAATAATCCATCCCAAATACACATGGGAAAGGAACCACAACATGCACCTCATGCATCACTTCACCAAATCGCCATATATAGTAACCAATTAGTTTTCAGGATCCACCACATCCCATATGAAATGTATCATACATCAGGTATTATACATCATTCCATTAGATGACATACACTAAGTAAGGTTCCACAAGCCATCATAGTATAAACATGTCATACATTTAATAAACCTTTGGATAATATATCTAGTAATACTTGTGTGTGAAATAACTATAATTAATAATATCCCTATAAACATATATATGGTGTAACTAACTATCACGTGTAACAGCATAAGTATCTACTAAGAGAAGAGAGAAGGTCTATAGGGGGTACTGAGCCATCCATCCTCTTATCGAGAAGTTGGGGAAAACACCCTCCCAAACCCCATTGAGTGCCAGTATCCCTAACCGACACGGGTGGGGTGGCATATGAAATCACAAAATATACATGATATAATATAACTCACAACCACACTATGGTAATAATTTCATTTTATACTCAACTGTATATAACATAACTCAGACTCTCAGCTACCAATGATAAGTCCAGATATCCTATAAGCACACAAGAATGTTAAAGAGCTACATTAATTATTTCTTTCATTTTTAACATTTCCATCCATTTATTAATTTTTTATCAATTAAATTTTCCATTAAAATTATTCTATTTTACATTAAATTTATCATTAGATTAAATTTCATTCCCTCCATGCATAATCCAAACCAAGCCCACAATTTATCAAGATTAAGATAGTTTAGCAATTTCATTACAACAACACCAACCACATGGGTTAAGAATAATTTATTAATTTTTATAATCATTCCATAAAACAAATACACTAGAAAAACCATCGTAATCTACCCACATGAAGAAATATATAGTCGTGTATATCGATATGACTCATGTACAGAGAAAATGAATTCATATAAACAAAACAATACTCTGCCATCGGCCATTAAAATGATTCATAAGCGAGCATCCTAGCTCTTATCCTGACATTAATGGGTAATCCCAATTTCAACACATTACATAATCTTTTATTAAATCCTCAACACCAATATTAATATTCTAATGCATATCGCTATCACATGCTTCAACTACTACCACATCATTTAGGCCTCCTCTCAAACATCCCATCAACCATCCCAGGATCATATCACATCTAAACCTTCCATGTCCACATTTTAATTCATATAAAAGATCACATCTATATCACATCATAAAATAATTATGAAACAGACAAAAATAGTCAATAGATAAACTATGAATTAAAATAGGGCTTCTATCAATCACACACAAAAGATCTATCAAAGATCCAAACTCAACTCACTCGGCCTTCTCGAGAAGATAGTAAACTCAGATCCAAAATTTTGAATTTATCATACAGATTGTTAATATTCCATCATGAATTAACTGATTCATTATTATTAGGTTCTATTTATGGGTAGCCTAAAGAATCACGCTATAATAAGCTATCAAATGTTAAACATGATCTTATCATTAAGACAATCTTCAACAAATGTAAAGAATTACAATTCACATTAACATGAATTCTCATTAATATAATCATTCTCAAAAATAATTATCACGCCTCTTATTATTTATAAATTATGTTAATACATATAAGAACATATTTAATTAAGAATGATCATTACATCAAATTCATTATCATCAAATTATATAAAACTATGGATTCATTACAACATGACTCTTATTTAATTCTTAACACAAATAAAAAATAAATTATGGCTTTGTTTTCTTTACCATTTTCCATTAAGAACAACATGATAATCCATAACTTGAAAAAACATGATAACAATATTTACATAGATATCACACTATTAAAAATCAAGAGGAAAACTATTATCATGATATAATGAAAAAACATGTGATTTATATAAACAATTTTTTATTAATCTCAATCAATAATTATTAGGTTGATTTCATGCCCATCCAAATGGATAAACCATTATAACTCTAAAATTGCACTTAAATAAATAGGAGAGTAAAATAATCATTTACCTCAAAGGCGTCAATGTTCTATGCTTGAAAATATACCAACATCACCGATCTAAATCAACCATCGAATAAGACCTACATCCCTCAAAGGATGTTTTCCCACAAACTCACCATAAAAAAAAGAAAACTTTTTTATAATGATAGATAGAATCTTCCATCACATGGAAATTAGAAGTGGGAGGATCCATATTGAAGAACTATAAGATAAGAGGTAGAACATACCTTTGATAACCACAAATCAAAAATGAAAGAAAGATAATCAATCTCTATCGAAGAGATCCCAAAACTTCTATAGAGTGCACCAAGTATCACCTAAAATTCAGTAAATATCCATTGTGTTTCAGAAAACCTATGGTTCTATATCTTATAAATTCATGTTGCACATCGTATTTTCATGGCATGAAACATTTTCACATTATGAAATTATTCAGTTTTAATTTACTCCAATAAATTTTTCACCTCAAACCATTTAATCCGTATTTATTTTACTTTCTGAAACACCCTGTGAACCGTACATACATAATCGTTGAACCGCACATTCAAAACATGAAACCCTTACACATTGTGAATTCACATTTCTTAAAGCTTTTAGATGCCAAACTCTTCTTGACTCATTCTAGGCCTTCTCTAAGCACCAGGGGATTCAAAACATGCAATGGATAAGACTACATGAATTCGGGCCCTTACATGTATACTGAAACATTTCTCCATTTATAATATATATACAATATTACATATATTACATATATTTGATATTTTTTATAATATATTTTTATATGGTTACATTCATATACCCCTCTGTTGATACCTATTTTATATAAATTGTTTTGTATACTTCATTTATCACCTGATGAGTTTTGGATCTCTTTCTCAATAGTTTATGTTCTTATAGTTTGGATTGAAATACTTCTCAGGTTTATATCTGTATAGATCATACAAAACATTCCCATTATAGTAAAATGTCTTGAATCATGAACTAAATTTCCATACATTTTATTCTCATAGGGCCTAGTGTATGGTTCCTTTCTCCAATAGTATATTTTCTAATCTAACTACATATATGAAAAATGGAGTGATTCAACCACCCAATCATATCTTCTTTATATAAATTAGTCAATATAAACAATTACAATAAGAGAATTTTGGTGAATTAAATATCACTAAATGAACTATATGACATTTTCTTTAATAGATATATTAATGAATAGGTGTATAATAGTTATAGGTATTTCAATTATATTTGAACATTGGGTAATTTGATGAGGTAATTAATAAATTGATATGTTCTAATTAGAGATGATTTAATGATGATCGGTGGGAATAAATTTATCATTGTTAATGGGGATTGAAATATAAATTTCATAGTAGGACTTAGGATATTTGATTTTAATTTTATAATGTTGTGTATTAGGAAACCAAATTAGTAAAAAAATGATGAAAAGGAAAAATTAAACCTATTTTAAATAGGAATAGGGGCCAATTTTCATATATAATAATTTTTATATGAAGACTTAAATCCCTTATATGTTAATGCATTCCATACCATATTGCCAGCAAGGTTAAAACAAATTTTAATTGATAAAGGGTAAGATATCACAATTCTATCAAAAAGAGGATATCATTAATGGGACAATAAAAGCATGTCAGAGAAGAACATTTTATAAAGTTGTAATAGGAAATAATCCATCTATTATTTCAAATAAATTTTTATTAAATCAAATTTTACTTATTTCAAATGAAATATATAACTTAATTATAATCTTTTTTAGGGATATGAATTTGACATTTGAAATGTTTGAATCTTTCTCTATTTAGTCTCTATTTTTTTGAGATTTTACTTATTATATTATTTTTAAATACATTTAGAATAAGAATTTGATCAAGAAACATTATGTGCAAGGGAGGAAGTAAACATTAAATTTAGAGAATATAGTTAAACTTCATAGGATCATATAAATACTATCATTAAATATCAATGAATGTTGAAAATAAAATTCTATAAGACTGAGAAAAGTTCATATACTATGTTCAACTATTTATTTGGGATTTGGATTTGTTTTATAATTATCCAATTATTCAATTTTTGAAAAATTATATAACATTAATAGAATTTATTATCCAAAGTTATTTTCCCTTAAAAATATTCATAAAATTATTTATTTCCATTTCTATTATGACAATATTTTTTAACATATTAATTTTTACTATTATTACCATGCACCAGAACAAGGAATGAATTTGGATAATTATCATGTTATATAATTTTAAAATTCAATAATATATATAAAAACATTTTTTTCCTAACATTTACCTTTTTTAATTTGAAAATAAACTTATCCGTTCTCATTCAAATCAGTTAAGACATCAATTTTGACTTTTCTTTTATCAGGAAAGAACTCTATCAAAAACAATAAATGTTTCTATAATTTTCTTATCATAATTTTTTTTATTTTAATTGGAAAATATTTGTATGATATTATTAAAATATTATCATGTAATACATGTTTTACAGTATTCCATAATTTTTTACATTATTCTAGAAATTAATATATTAATATGACTTAAAATTCCACTTGAACTCAACCCCTCATTTAAAAAAAATTTAAATGTTCTACACGGTCTCTATAAAATTAAAATTCACCTTTTTAACTTGAAAAATTAATATTTTACATATAATAAGTATTTTAAAACAAGCCACATATTTCTTAAATGTTTCATATAATCCTAAGTAAAAATATAATGATAAAATTTATAATTCCACTTGAACTCAAATTCTTATTTTAAAAGGAGTATTTGTCTCTTAATCAAACTCTCTCCAATTCTAATTTTTCTATTTAACATATAAATTTATTTTTGTGTTATTTAATGTTTTTTAGACATTCAATAGATTTATTGAGTGTTCCGTAATTTTCTAGAGACATATTTAATAATATATTGTAATTTTCAATTAAATATTGAACTCTAATGAATCCCTCAAAATATAACCACACTTAATTTTAATGTTAAAATTAATAATATATCATAATTTAGAATTCATAAATTGAAATAAAATTAAAATTTTATATTATTATAAATTATAATAGTTTCAGTGGATATAAACCACAATTAATATTTATTTCCCTACAATAATATTTATAACTTTTTTCACAAAATACCATCTACAAAATATTGGCATGAAGAATAAAAAATATTAATAATTTTAAATAAATAATTATATTATTAATAAATAATATATCAAAATATAAAAATTCATTATATATTAAAATAATATATTTTTGAACAAATAATATTTATTTTTAAAATGAAATCTCGTATTTTTGTTTAATAGATTAAGCTAGACTGAAGAAAGAGATATCAAGTTCGGAAATCCCAATGGGGTTGGCACCAACCTCAGCTTTCAGTAATGTCTTGTAATATATATATTATTCATAAAATCAAGTAAGTACCTATATTTCATCTATGCTATTCTGGAAAAGATACAATGTGATATCTTGAATATCATTGTATTGAACTCCAACCTGAAAAAATGAATTTTCACTGGATCCTCGTCAGTAAAATTCTCCATTAAAGATATACAAATGATTTTTATGGATCCAAATGTTTTTGAAAACTAAGGAGTGGTTCTTTTTTGTAAGGATATCGCTAAAAAATCAACTTCCTTATTTATCATGTCAAGAACCCTGCCTTACCGAATGATAATAACATTATTCATTTTTCATCAACCTTGCTTCTATGCTCTCTTACCATAGTGGGCCTCATGAAGAATGCACACCCCATCTATTTTTTAATCTAATTGGGTTTGTTCTGTATGGAACATGTTTGGTGACATCAATGGAATGCATTATTAGTGGTTTTTGAGCATTTATTTCTTAACTCAATGGATCTGAGGAGTCTAAAATTTTGGTCTAGAGAAGATTTTAAGAATCATGATTTTTTCAACAGACTGTTGGTGCATATGGAAGGTGATAAATAAATCCCACATTGATAGTGCCACATGTTCTTGGAGATCCTTTTCATTGAGAACTCGGATCCTTTTAATCAATCTGATGTGGATTCTTAAGAACAATTATGAATACCCTCTATATTCTTATTTTTTGAATTAATATTCACTCATAACATAGTATCCAGTACCCCAGAGGGAAATTGATTCAATGGGATCCCCACTATTCTGGAAACATGCTGTACATGAATGGCTCATGCAACATGGGTGTCATACAGGGCGGGATAATTATTCTTGTTCCCAAGGGATATTACATTTTTTCTTTCACATCTTACATTAGTATTGTAAAATATCTTCAATAGTAATCGAATGTATTGAAAATTGTCATCCTCCTACGTGGTTAGAAGAATGTTCCTCTTGGAGTGGTGAAATGGATTCAACAATTATTCACGACTCTCTACTCAGTCATTCCCACATCCCCTAGACTATCTCTTACACCATAAAAATCTTATAGGGCCTTATTAACAATGAAATAGATTTACCCTACATTGGGTGTGAAGGGAATAAAGTGGGTGATTTTCTTTCTTCCATAGTTTTCTAATGAATACATATTCTGTTCTTCTTTATTAATGGATCATTTCCCCCAAATAGTGTAAACCTAGTTAGAGAGGACAATCATAAGATTCACTACTTCATACCCCTATAACTCTTTAGGGTTCCTGTTTCTTTCTTTCTATCTTTTATTGTACCGGTACATTTAAAAGAAATATTTTTTTTATTTGGTCAACGTATGTCTAATTGATAATTTATTATCTATTATGAAATGAGATAAATACTTATAAATTTAAAAAAAATCTTAAATAAATTTTAATTCGTGACATGAATACAAATAAAATATAAAATTGTGATTTTAGTAAATATATATATCTTAGTTTTTTCATTCTTCTCCCTTAAAGAAATTGTGTTCTCAGAATTTTCATCCAATTATATATAGATGAAAAGAAAAAATATTACATACCATAAATCAACATAATAAGGGTATTCCATTACTTTTTTGATATTTACTTCATCTTCAAACATTAAGTGGGGAAAATTAATAAAACATGGTTAGGTCATTGGTGACATTTTTCAGGCCAAATGATTTAGGAGAATATTTCTTTTAAATAATATAAAAAAACTGATTGTCAACCATGGAAATTTTGAAGAAAGGAGAAAATATTGGATAGATAAAATAGTTTATTGTAGGTGATTTGAATATTTATAAAATTCTCAAAATCATTTGAGCATTACTTTTTAATAAAAATATTATATAAACCACCATGAAGGTATAATAAATTTATGAGATATTTTTTTCCTTATATCATAAAAAATAATATTTAATCTATTGAATATAATATGGTTAAAACATTAAATTAAATATCAAGAAAAAAATTTATAATAAGATAAATTAATCTTCAATCCATATATTTTTTTCATCTAGTTTTAGTAACAAAAAATTTAAACCCAAAAGTAATATGATAATTTTATATCTATTTTTACCTGGTTATTTTTGTTTCTAACAATCAATTAAAACTGAAGGTATTAACATGATTAGTGAAGATAATACCAAATATATAAGGAGTAAACTATCATATGAAAAATTAATTTTATGATATCATAATTACCCTTGAGGCATTTATTTCAAAAAAAATAAACAATTACTTTAATCTTTCTTATGTCGTGTTCTTTTCACTAATTTATCTTTATCTAATCACCAAATATAACTAAACATTAAAAAATCACTAAAACTTTCCTTATCAAATACCAGAAACAAAAAATCATGAAATTATTTTTCACATATTATTAAGAAATGAACTTTACCATTATCCTTATATCAAATTAATCACCGTTGAAAAATTAATAATATTATTATTTATACCTCAATCATGTATTTGAAAAAAAAAATCCATCAATTTTTAATTAAATAACCTTATTCATTATGTCACCAACTTTATAAGGGTCTAAATTTCTCCAAATGCATTATCTTTTATCTGACGTTGATTGCATATCACTATGTTTCATATTAGTTTTGACGGCATTAGGAAGGTTGATGTTTATTTTGGTTAATTATATTATTTTGGGATTAAATCTAATTTCAAATTTTTTTGTAAGAATGATATATTATACATGAATCTAGAAATCTGTTTAAGAAAAATAATTTCATACCTATTGAGAAAATCATACATTTTATTTTTGGATTTATTACATAAATAATTTTTTATTTTAAGAAAAGTTAACATATTGATTTTGATTATTTTAGTCTATTTTATGGATTTCAAAACCACACTCATTTAGAATTAATGAAAACCTACATTGAAAAGGAAGGGGTTCCCATGGATTAATCTAACGAGATTTTAGAAAACATGTTGGATGAGAGTATTGTATTTTTATATCATTTCACACTATTAGGGGGGAATTATTGCCTACTCTAAAAATCTCTTATATATATAAGACATATTCGGGAGTTCTTAATTAAATACCAAATATAGAAGAGGACACTCTTATATAAGAACTGAAATATTAGTATGTATTAATTTTAGAATCATCGTATGTTTCTGGGGTTCACTATAGATGGAGAAAAATGTTTGTATCTAATGTTATCCAATGATAGTAACCTTTCATGAATGGATTATAGATCCATATATATTTTATTGTTGGGATTTTAGTTTTTATCCACATATTAAGGAAATCTAGAAATTATCATCATTGATAAAGATGGTATTTGTTTTGATGTCAGGTTTAGGCCCATAAGATGGGCTTCTTACATATCCTTGAGAAAGGAATTAGAAATCATGTAGTTTTATGATACTTAAGGGGACACATCATACCTTTTAAATTCATGTGATAAGGACCAAACCATGTATTTTAATGTCATGTAGGAATGATGTTTTGGAAAAAGGTTACCAGTTAAGGTATTGTGTGAGATTTTCACTGAAGTATCCTAATGAATCTAGAAGGTATATGGACTCATAGGATAGATGTGACCCTACTTGGAACATGTCCTAAAGAATATTAGGGATTGTTTGGGGTACTAATTTTGGACCTCAAAGAGTATTCATATGTTTCCCAATTGGATGGGAATCAAAGCCCGCATAGTTTGTATGGGTTTGAGGCTTAAACCTAAAAAGGAGGCCCATGGTTTATTCATTGATAATATGGACCTTTAAAGGTTTTTATTGATGGTAATGTATCAGTTTTTTGTATTCATAACTAGGTTTGGGAATTGTACTAAATAGGAGGGCCATTTGGAATGTTACAGGAATATCTAAAAGGGAATCTACTCTCGAGACAGGTATTTGATCATGTGGGTGTTTTGATAATTTATTAACTCTAACACAACAAGTGTATTGATTGGTGTTGGAAACCGTAGGAGTTTTTAGATCTTACAAACCACACAATCTCCTTTATCCACTAGTGGAATAGTCATGGCTATAATAGAGATATAAAGGGCCTAGATGTTCCCATATCCTTTCTTTCTTTTGTAATTAGGGTCGTGAATTATAATAATATTTAGATAGATACCAAAATAATTATAACGGGATTACTCCAAGAGATATTTCCTAGTCCATGATCCTCCCATACTCCCTTTTCTATAGGCGGTAGAGAAGAAGAATGTGGGACTACGGGCCACATATGTAGCTTCCTGATGCGAGGAACCACCTATCACCATACCTAAGGTTGGGACCTCATTAAATTTGGAAGGTATGATCAAGAACATTTTGAAAATACACCTTTTTTGGTAGCTTAATAGTATTGCCTCATTGTAACATGAATGTATAATCGATAGGGAACACAAGTGTTACCTATACACTAATCACACGTATCTGGAGTCTTTAAAATAGGACTTGACTTGGTATTTAATGAGGGGCCCATTTGGGACATAAAGATTCATGGAATATGTTGAATGAGGAAGATAAATGAAAATTTTATTGAGGGGGTGGTGTAAGGATAAATGCTATATAGAATAAGGGTACTGAGATGAGAGACTCCATCCCACATATTATTTTATATAAGGGCTGGTCATCTGCAATGACTCCATCTACATATGATTCCGGGAAAGGTGGTCCCAAAATGAGTTTTCATTGTGGTTGGTTTTAAAAAAATGATTTTTCTATGTGGATGGATATCCAAAAATATATTTTTCTCTATGGGCGGATTTTTATAAAGAATTTTTTACTTTATTATATGCAGTTAATAAACATAAGGTGAAATCAGTTTCTCAGATTATTTCTCTCAGCGTATTAATATATATCTCCCACCATTAAACTACCCATCTGGGGGGTTTTATAGGCTTACATATTTAACCATTCCCTAGTTGACCGTATAAAATAGAAAACTACTTCATGTGAGGTATTTTGGTTTGTGGTGGGGGGGGCTAAATATAACATATCACACCACAAATAAATTTTCATTTTTTGGGGAGGTAATGTGACACATCACACTGAAAATCAATTTTTTTTCAAGTTGGTTTTATGGGTCACCCTAAAAAAATGTTGTTTTTCGTGGTCTTGATGTGTATTCTGTGGCCTGTAAATGAATATTTTTTTGTGGGGAACTATACGGATCTGGACTCACATAGAGGGCGTGCTATGTGGAAGACCGGGTTTCTTTGTGTCTCCATGTTTTTAAGAATTTTTAATCTTCATTGATGGTACCTATTAATTTATTCAATCCTTTTCAAATTTCTAAAATCCTTCTGATTTCCCATGTAAAATTTTCCATGCCCAAAATAATTCCCCCCGTCAGAATGGGGTCTAATCGGCATGAAGAGATATCAATTATGATGAAGAATTCATTTTAGTTTTTTACATTATGGGATGCTTATTTAGAAACATGTAGACCCAAATAAGGCCCCACACCTCTAAAAGGCATCACAAATGACTCATTTTTCATGTAGACTCCTGTGCATTTCGGGTTGTTCTAAGATTTCATGTTTATAACCCTTCTTCACATAGATATTTTCCTTTTCAGATAGACTTTCCAAATAATGAATAATCACCATAAAAAATAGTATTTTATTAAACTTATTAATTTTATTTAAGCAAGAATAGTCTTCGTGGAGCAATTTTAAGACTATTCTTATTGAAATTTAGTTTTTTCATGTGTATAACACAATATGAATCACAGAAAAACATTATGAAGGACTTTTTAATTTGATTAATTTGACTTTATTTCTATTTTTATCGCGACAAAGAGAAAATTGATCCCATAATAAATCCTCCATCAAGTTCATTGAATGCCTCGATGACTATGATTGAGAGGAGAATTTCTATTGTTGGTAACTAAAAAAATATCCCCCGACATTCAATCAGTCCTTACGAGGGTATTCTAAAGAGTCTCCTTTTTCCAGAGCATCTCGATTATCCATCATCTAAAAAATTACCTCTATAAAAATTTGGGATTCAAGGCTACACTCCAATTTTACTCAATGATCAATAATTTCACCTTGTTTGATTTTAGGTGTCCTCAGATTATGTTCGAGTGAACAATTCTGCTACAAGACATACAAGTCAGGAATTGGGTCAAAAGAATGTTTTCACTATGAATAGATCATCATGGTCTCATAGAAACTAGAATAATCATTAAATATCCTAATATTGTTCTATTCAATATTATCCACCCATTTTTAACCTCTCGTGAGGGGATTCTACTGGAGGGTGGATCCCCAAGTGTGATTTTTGATGTGGAGGATGTTATTCTGATGAATGGGTATAGGAATTGTAACACCCCAAGGTTTTGATAATAAGTATAGAATGCAATTTTTCCTCTTCTATGTTATAAATTTCAAGAAATATTCATCTAAAGTTGTGTTCAGTAAGTCATTTGGAGTCTGATAGAACAAACTTGATTTTTGGTGAAGAGTAATATACCCTTATGAATAGTAATATGAATAGAAATATGACCCAAGAATTTTATATAATGATATTATTTTATTTTCTTAAGGCAATATGATAATTGGATCTTAATTAATTTTTCAATGTCCCATAAAACTAATTGCACTTCAAGATTGTTATTTTTCTAATTAACTATGACGTTATTTAAAAATTAAATTAATAATATTTAGAAAATTATTTTTGAAAAATGGATTTCAATTTTGAATTATACTGGTCAAAAAATGGTAGGGGTGAATTTTGGGGATTTTTCTGAAATTCTTGAATTTTTGATGAATAGTGAAATAAGATAAAATACAGTATATACCAATTATCAGTTAAATACACTATTTTATACATCACAAGTGATTAAAGGCCACTTGGTTCGAACTCAAATGCGCTTATTACTATTATGGGTTACATGAAACAATTCTCTTGGTTGTCTTGAGGGAAACAATAAAATAATGAATTAAATATTCAAAAACTACCCCTCTCCTCCACTATAAAAACCCCTCACCACTCCCTCTTCTCTTCACTCCACTAAGCCTTGAATATCCACAAATTTCAGCCCAAATACCCTCCCCTAGTCACTCCCCACGACTTGGAATCTCTTATTCTTTCCCAAAGACATAAACCCCTTCCTTTATGGAGTTTCTCAAGGAGGTTATTTCAAGAGGTAAAGCACCCTTCTTTTTCATTTGGTTTCAATTAAATTTATCTTCCTTTTCTATCCTCACCTGACATCCTCTGTCCAAATGATCATGTTAAATCCAGTATCATATATATACTGTAATTATACCATGTTAATAGAATAACCGTCATAAATATTCTTACTCGCCGCCTTTTATTTTTATAAACGAAATCAATGTCCATGGGGTTCCCATTTATAGCCTTCGTGGACGTCGAAGTTTCTTTCTTCAATTTCATATTCATTACTGTTCATGAAACTATATTTATGGTTGAAATAGACTATAATATATGTATTATAATATAATTAATATTCAGGAACCAGAATATTTACATATAATTATGTTATATGACAAAACTAGTTCATAATATTCCAAATACCGCCGAATAATCGAAGTGGTTGTCATCTAATGATTCATCCTCATTCCATGAAACCAAATGATAAAAATGACCATTATCAATTATTTATTTTCATTAATAATATATAATTCCAATCCTGGAGATTTATAACCATTCCACATGAACTTCATTACTTAAAAATAAGTTAACCGAATATGAAAATAAAGGAAATGAACACTCCAGAATGATGAAATTCAATAAAATAACATATCAATAAAGACATAAATGAACTAACCAGAATTATGGTAAACTAAATATATGCCTAATAGGTTCTGAAATAAGTTATTAACAAGTATAATTTCATATTCCAACAGCTTAAGTACAATAGGGGAACACGTTTGGAGTTAAGGTAAGGGTTTCTTCATCTCACTTCTATTTTCGTGAGATTTTCCATATTAACTAATAATACTTTGTATGGTGTATGTATATAGACCATTAATTTCACATATCATTAATATCTTTATCTTCATGGTATTAAATATATAATTTTTATATTATTAATTTTTGGGGCATATGAATCGTTTGATTACAAAGTAGTAATGGTTTCTCCACCCGAACTTCCACATTCATTCGGGATACTTTCATTGTCTAATTCCATCAATGTAATAATTATGTATTTTTATTTACACATCATATGTTCTGTGTGAGTATCATACATATTTTTACAAACCATAATCCTTTCTTATTTTTTGGATAGTTACATGTTTTAAAAGGAACTTTCAAAATTGTTTCAAAAATACAAGCCCAATTCAAGGGAATTTCTCAAATTCATACCTATTTTCAAGGGAACTCTATAATAAATTTGTGGAGACCATTACTTTATAAAATCACTCATTTTATTATGAAAATACTATCTTACTTCACTTCTGGTTTTATACAAATATTTTTTCAAAAGAACTCTTTTTTTCAAAATGAAAGAGTATTTATCTCCAGAATTGCTTAATGATTTTATAAGAGTGTTTTCGTCTAATTCAACACTCTTTTTGATTCCATGGTATTATTGATTTTAATAATTTGTGAAGTCATATACCATATTTTATTTAATGATTTATAACTAACTATATTGTGGATGATCTATCCTAAAACCATTCACCATATTTTTTCAAATGGTTAGTGTTTTATTTATAATAATTGGGGAAAGATAATTACATTTCATATGATAGTTTCAATATGAATGTATTTTTTGTTTATGTTTACCCCTGATCATATAAGGAATGCATTGGACTTATTATGTGATGGTTGGGGCCTACTATAGCCCCTCTATGTATCGGTAGGTCTTATGAGACACACTATGGTCTTGGCATGAGGCCTTGACAAACTTATTATTTTATGGTCCTATCACGAGGCTTGGACGGTATGGTTATGATGTCTAGAATATGAACTTCCCTCATTATGAAGATAGTAATTGAAAGTTCATGTGGTTATTGGACTAGTAGAATACCCATGATTATGTTTTATTATGGAATTATTTACTCATCTCATATTCCTACCATAATGTGTTCATGTTAATTATTTAAGGCATGTGTTTTCAATTATTCACTGTGTCTAATGTTTATATTATATTTTGTTGTATTGCTTACTCTTACTGAGCATTTAATCTCACCCCTTTCTTATGTTTAATTTTCTCAGAACATGAAGAAGTAATTTATTATTGAATTTCAAGAATAATCTAGGAGACATGATGACTCTAGTGGAATAAATTATTGTTGTTTTGAATTTTCATATGTAAATATAAACTTATGTGTGTATCATGTTTCGAATAATACTAAACTACTTCATCCTTCGGGATTCATATTCATTGTATATATGCCAACGTAATCAAATAAGGTACCGACACTGGTCAACTGGGTCCAGGTCCTTATAGTTGGTATCAGAGGAAGTTTAGTAGAATACTTGGAAACTAGATTTATAAAACGAAGAATTAAGAAAGAGTCCCTAAGTTAGTCATTGAAGAAATAAATACAACAATGTCCTAGTATTTGGTAAGGAATAGATTATGTTGATATTTCAATCAATAAATCCATTTCTAGATACGATCAGGTAGAGGCGGCTCTGGCACAAATGTATCTAGGGGTAAAACCCAAAAACACCGCTTTGAGCTAGACCCAAACAGGAACTCGTGAGAGACAACGGGCCTTGCTGAACTCATGTTTATGACACTCCCGGGGTATATTCTTAGGATAATTCACATTTTCCTTACAAGCCATTATGAAGTATTGAAATGTAAAATATTCTTCAAAGGAACCATTTTTGTGAATTGCATAGGATCTCAATTTTTTTGAGTTTTTCAAGTTAATATTATACATTATGATTCATAAACTAATATAGTGTATGTCGTTATCTAGATATAGAGCCTAGTGGATGGAATTGAAATCGCACGAATGCACTTGTACCCTGTAGGGATTTTCCACCAATGCAAGATAATAATGTTGGCTTTGGTGTTGTGACTAGTGCTGAGCAAATCATAACTATATTGGGACAACTTACTCAGGTTATGAATAATAACCTTACCCGTATAGAGAATCTGGATCCACCACATGGAGGAGCCATGCTAGATCACTTTATGTGACAATAGCCTCCATCATTCAACGGCACTACGAACCTATTTGTAGTAGAGAAGTGGATATGTTCCCTTGAGAAGATATTCCTCACTTTGGGATGTAATGAAGGAGAGAAGGTTTTCATGTTAGTATATCATCTATCGGGAGATGCGGATCAGTGGTGGTCATTAATCCAAAACACAAAGGAGGATGAAGAGATATAAGAGATGGAATGGAGGGATTTTAAGGAAATATTCTTAGAAAAATATTTCCCTCATTAGCAGCGAACAGTTATGGAGAGAAAATTCTTGAATAGGAGGAAGAAGGAAGATGAGAATGTTGCAAGGTATGAATCTAACTTCACAAGATTAGTAAGACATGCTTTAGACTACATACGAAATCCAAGGAGTAAAATTGATCGATTATTTGATGTCCAAAAGACATTCCTCCAGTGGGCACTGGTCTCCCAATGTTTTTCATCATGTGAGGATATTGTTTCATGTGCCATCAAGATAGAAAAATGATTCTCTAAGTCTTATGACTTTAAAGGAAAGAAAAGAAAATAAAAGAGCTGCTGAAAACCCTGGGAAAGGAAATAAGGAAATGGGGAAAAAGAGAAGAGTTAAATTTCCACCATGTGAAAATTGTGGAAAGAAACACCCCAGTGCATGATTAAAAGGAAATTGAGAATGCTACACATGTGGTTAGAAAGGCCATATTACTTGTGATTGTAAAGGGAAGAAGGAAGACAATGATGTTCAATTCTATAGTTGTCAGGAGATGGGACACTATGATAATGATTGTCCAAAAGTTCAAGGAAATATACAACAGAAAAGGCCAAGGGATCAGGGAAAAGCTTATGCAATCACAACTTTAGAGTTTGAAGTTCCTAATGATGTGGTGGCAGGTACTTTAATTGTTTCCTCAAGTTTATCCAATGCTTTATTTGATTCTCGATCATCTCATTGTTTCATATCTTCCCAGTTTTCTAAGAAAATTAGATATTTCCAATTTTATTTAACAAGCAAGTTTTCAGTCATAACTTTTAAGGGAAGTGTCATTGCTGCAAGTTTATATGAATTAGTTCCTATTATGGCATATAAATGTTCTTTATCTGATGATCTCATCATCATTCCCATGATTGAATTTTATATAATCCTCAGAATGGATTGGATCTCGAACCATGATTCAAAAATTTATTTTAAGAAGAAGGAGGTTACGATTTTTGATGACGATGATAAAGAACACATTATATTTAGAGAAGAATAGTCACCACCTGATTCTTATCTAGATCCACCCCCAGTAGCTCATCTAAATTCAATTATTGGGGAGGAGGAGAATTAAATAACTGTGGGTGAGTAAAGGAATGTTCAAATAGAGGATGAACCTGTTGTGAGAGAATATGTTAATGTGTTTCCAGAAGATTTACCCGGACATCCTGCAGAACAAGAAATTGAGTTTACCATTGATTTAATTCCTGGTTCAAGGCCCATATCAAAGACCCCTAATAGAATATACACTGTGGAATTATCATAACTAAAGAAACTACTAGAGGAATTGAGTAATAATGGATTTATTCACCCTAGTGTTTCTCCATGGGGGCCCCTGTCCTTTTTTGTTAAAAAAATATGGATCTATGAGGTTCTGTGTCGACTACAGGGAGATCAATGCTATAACAATAAATAACAAGTATCCCCTACCTCGCATTGACGATTTATTTGACCAACTTCATGGAGCTCAATAATTTTCAAAGACTGATCTTCGATACGGATATCATCAGCTACGTGTGAGGAAAGAAGATATTCCAAAGACAGCATTTCGGACCAGGTACGAGCATTACGAGTTTACAATAATGCCTTTTGGGCTGACTAATGCACCCTCTCTCTTCATAGATCTAATGAATAGAGTTTTCAAGGAATATCTCAATGAATTTGTAGTGGTATTTATTAATGATATCTTGGTATACTCCAAAAGCTCTGAAGATCATGAAAATCATTTGTGCATTATCCTGAAGACTCTTAGAATACATGAATTATATGGGATGTTTAGAAAATGTGAATTCTGGCTTCAGGAGATTTCATTTCTTGGCCATATTTTCTCCAAGGGTGGAATCCTTGTTGATCCTTTGAAGACAAAGGCAATCCAATATTGGCCCACACCAACAAACATAACTGAGGTACATAGTTTTATTGGATTAGCATGTTATTATCGGTGTTTGGTGCAGATTTTTACCCGACTGGCTAACCCACTAATGAAGCTCACATGTAAAGTTGTTAAATTTGTTTAGAAATAAGATTGTGAAGAATTTTTCGAAGAACTAAAGAGAATATTAGTCAATGCTTCTATATTGACTCTACCATCAGGGAATGACAGGTTTGTTAATTATAGTGATTCATCAAATAAAGGACTTGGTTGTGTCCTTATGAAAAATGATAGGGTTGTTTCTTATGAATGAAGGTAGCTAAAAATTCTTGAGAAAAACTATCCTACTCATGATCTTGAGTTAGCTACTATAATCATTACTTTGAAGATATGGAGACATTATCTCTAAAGTGAAAAATGTGAGATTTATACTGATCACAAGAGTTTAAAGTATATTTTATCACAGAAAGAACTTAACATGAGGAAAAGGAGATGGCTTGAACTACTCGAGGATTATGATTGCACGATAAACTACCATCCGAGGAAGGAAAATAAGGTGGTAGATGCCTTGATCAGAAAGAATCATGTATTTTTGAATAGGATAAGAGTTGAAAGGGATCTTATGTTCATGGATCTAGTAAAGATGGACATGGGAATAACCATGGAAGGTCAAACATAAATGATTTTTCAAATGGTTTCCAAACCATCTTTACTAGAAAGGATAAAAATTTCTCAGGATGATGATGAGGAGTTTCAAAAGAAGATTAAAGCTGTGAATGATGGGAGATTGAGTGACTTCGTATATGAAGATGGAATTTTAAAATTTGGGAAGAGACTTTGTGTTCTCGATATACCTGATCTAAAAAGATAATTTTTGGATGATGCTCATAGTTCCAATTTCTCTATACACCCTCGTAGCACTAAGATGTATAGAGATTTTAAGGAACATTTTTGGTGGGACAACATGAAGAGGGAGATTGCTTATTTTGTATCATGATGTATGGTTTGTCAACAAGTGAAAGCTGGAAGGCAATAGCCTAGAGTAGTATTGCAACCTCTTCCCATACCTTAGTGGAAATGGGATAATATCACGATGGACTTTTTCATGGGACTACCAAAGACTCCTAGAAGGAACGATGCAATATGGGTCATTATTGATCATCTTAATAAATCAACACATTTTATTTATATAAGAGAAGATCTTCCACTTGAGTGTCTAGCTAGACTATATATTAATGAAGTTTTGAGACTTAATGGAGTACCCCTATCGATTGTTTCTGATCATTATCCACGTTTTACATCAAGATTCTGAAAAATTCTTCAGAAGTCCCTAGATACTAATCTTCGTTTGAGCACTTCCTACCACCCACAAACTGATGGACAATCAAAATGGACTATTCAAACATTACAAGACATGTTTAGGTCTTGTTCACTTGATTTTCAAGGCCCGTGGGATCAGTATTTACCTCTCGTTGAATTTTCCTACAACAATAGCTTCCATTCAAGTATACTGATGGCACCCTATGAAGCATTATATAGGAGGCGATGTCGTACACCAACTTGATGGGATGCTGTTGGTGAAAGAAATCATGTGGGCCTAGAACTTGTTGATGAAAAAATAGAAAAGGTGAAGATTATCCAGAACCATATCAAAATAGCTCAATGTATCCAAAAGAGATATGCTGATAACCGAAGGAAGGATTTGGAGTTTCAAGAAGGTGATCACGTTTTGTTAAAGGTATCTCCATGGAAGGGTTTAATACAATTCGGTAAGAAGGGAAAATTAAGTCCCAAGTACATCAAACATTTTGAAATTTTGGACCTAATTGGAGTTGTAGCTTACCATTTGGCAATGCCACCAAGTCTCTCCAAGGTTCACAATGTGTTCCATGTGTCAATGTTAAGAAATTACATGCCAGACCCAACACATGTGCTCACTTATGAAGAAGTGGAACTTGAGCCCGATCTATCTTAATTTGAAGAGCCTATCAAGATTCTTGATACTAGAGAATAAATATTGATAAATTGAACGAATCGTCTGGTGAAGGTTCTATCGAGGAACCATATGATGGAGGAAGAAACATGGGAGCCTGAGGAGCTTATGTTAAAGACATACCTGAATCTTGTTAGGTATTATTCTGTGAATTTATAGAATGAAATTTTTGTAAGGAGGGGAGAATGTAACACCCCAAGGTTTTGAAAATAAATATAGAATGCAATTTTTCCACTTATATGTTTTTAATTTCAAGAAATTTTCATCTAGAGTTGTGTTCAGTAAGTCATTTGGAGCCTGATAGAACAAACATGATTTTTGGTGAATAGTAACATTACCTTATGAATATTAATGTGAATAGTAATATGACCCTTGAATAGTAAATAATGATATTATTTTATTTTCTTAAGACAATATGATAATGGGATCTTAATTAATTTTTCAATGACACATAAAACTAATTGCACTCCAAGATTGTTATTTTTCGAATTAACTATGACCTTATTTAAAAATTTAATTAATAATATTTAGAAAATTATTTTTGAAAAATGGATTTCAATTTTATATTCTACGCATCGAAAAATTGAATGGGTGAATTTTGGGGATTTTTCTGAAATTCTCTAATTTTTGATGAATAGTGAAATACGATAAAATACCGTATATACAAATTATCAGTTAAATAAACTATTTATGACATCAGAAGTGATGCAAGGCCATTTGGTTCGAACTCACATGCACTTATTACTATTAGGGGTCACATGAAACAATACCATTGGTTGTCTTGAGGGAAATAATAAAATAATGAATTAAATATTCAAAAATTACCCCTCTCCTCCACTATAAAAACCCCTCACCACTCCCTCTTCTCTTCACTCATCTAAGCCTTGAAGCTCCCCAATGTTCTTCCCAAATACCCTTCCTTAGTCACTCCCCACGATCAGGAAGCTCTTGTTCTTTCCAAAAGACCAAAACCCCTTACCTTAAGGAGTTTCTAAATGAGGTTATTTTAAGAGGTTAAGCGCCCTTCTTTTTCGTTTGGTTTCATTTCAATTTATCTTCCTTTTCTATCCTCACCTAACCTCATCTGTCCAAATGATCATGTTAACTCAATTATCATATATATACTAGAATTATATCAGTTTAATGGAAGAACCATCATAAATATTCTTACTCCCTCCCTTTTATTTTTATAAACGAAATCAATGTCCATGGGGTTCCAATTTATAGCCTTCGTGGATGTTGAAGTTTTGTTCTTCAATTTCATATTCTTTACAAGTCATGAAACCATATTTATGGTTTAACTAGTCTATAATATTTTAATTATAACATAATTAATATTCAGGAACCAGAATATATACATATAATTAAGTTATATGAGAAAACTAGTTCATAATATTCCAAATACAGCCGAATAATCGAAGTGGTTGTCATCTAATGATTCATCCTCATTCCATGAAACCAAATGATAGAAATGACCATTATCAATTATTTATGATCATTAATAATATATAATTCCAATACTAGATATTTATAACCATTCCACATGAACTTCATTACTTAAAAAAAAGTTAACCGAATATGAAAATAAAGGAAATGAACACTCCAGAATGATGAAATTCAATAAAATAACATATCAATAAAGACATAAATGAACTAACCAGAATTATGGTAAACTAAATACATGTCTAATAGGTTATTAAATAAGTTATTAACATGTATAATTTCATCTTACAAGAGCTTAAGTACAATATGGGAACACGTTTGGAGTTAAGGTAAGGGTTTCTTCATCTCACTTCTATTTTCGTGAGATTTTCCATATTCACTACTAATACTTTGTATGGTGTATGTATATAGACCATTAATTTCACATATCATTAATATATTTATCTTTATGGTCTTAAATATATAATTTTTATATTATTAATTTTTGGGGCATATGAATCGTTTGATTACAAAGTAGTAAGGGTTTTTCCACCCGAACTTCCACTTTCATTCGGGATACTTTCATTGTCTAATTACCTCAATTTAATAATTATGTATTGTTATTTACTCATCATATGTTCTGTGTGAGTATCATATATATGTTTACAAACCATAATCCTTTCTTATTTTTTGGATAGTTATAGGTTTTAAAAGGAACTTTCAAAATTGTTTCAAAAATACAAGCCCAATTCAAGGGAATTTCTCAAATTCATACCTATTTTCAAGGGAACTCTATAATAAATTTGTGGAGACCATTACTTTATAAAATCACTCATTTTATTATGAAAATACTCTCTTACTTCACTTCTGGTTTTATACAAATATTTTTTCAAAAGAACTCTTCTTTTCAAAATGAAAGAGTATTTATCTCCAGAATTGCTTAATGATTTTATAAGAGTGTTTTCGTCTAATTCAACACTCTTTTTGATTCCATGGTATTATTGGGTTTAATAATTTGTGAAGTCATATGCCATATTTTATTTAATTATTTATAACTAACGATATTGTGGATGATCTATCCTAAAACCATTCACCATATTTTTCTAAATGGTTAGTGTTTTATTTATAATGATTGGGGGAAGATAATTACATTTCATATGATAGTTTCAATATGAATGTATTTGTTGTTTATGTTTACCCCCGCTCATATAAGGAATGCATTAGACTTATAATGAGATGGTTGGGGCCTACTATAGCCCCTCTATGCATCGGTAGGTCTCATGAGACACACTATGGTCTTGGCATGAGGCCTTGAAAAACTTATTATTTTATGGTCCTAGCACGAGGCTTGGACGGTATGGTTATGATGTCTAGAATATGCACTTCCCTAATTATGAAGATAGTAATTGAAAGTTCATGTGGTTATTGGACTAGTAGAATACCCATGATTATGTTTTATTATGGCATTATTTACTCAGCTCATATTCCGACCATAATGTGTTCATGTTTATTATTTAAGGAAATTGTTTTCAATTATTCACTGTGTCTAATGTTTATATTATCTTTTGTTGTATTGCTTACTCTTACTGAGAATTTAATCTCACCCCTTCCTTATGTTTAATTTTCTCAGAACATGAAGAAGTAATTTATGATTTAATTTCAAGAATAATCTAGGAGACATGATGACTCTAGTGGAATAAATTATTGTTTTTTTTTTAATTTTCATATGTAAATATGAACTTATGTGTGTATCATGTTTCGAATAATACTAAACTACTTCGTCCTTCGGGATTCATATTCATTGTCTATATGCCAACGTAATCAAATAAGGTACCGACTCCGGTCAACTGGGGTCAGGTCCTTATAGTTGGTATCAGACAAAGTTTAGTAGAATACTTGGATAATAGATTTATAAAATAAAGAATTAAGAAAGAGTCCCTAAGTTATTCATTGAGGAAATAAATACAACAATGTCCTGGTATTTTGGTAAGGAATAGATTATGTGGATATTTCAATCAATACATCCATTTCTAGATATGATCAGGTAGATGCGGCTCTGGCACAAATGTATCTAGGGGTAAAACCCAAAAACACCGCTTTGAGCTAGACTCGAACAGGAACTCGTGAGAGACAACGAGTCTTGCTGAACTCATGTTTATGACACTCCCAGGGTATATTCTTAGGATAATTCAAATTTTCTTTACAAGCCATTATGAAGTATTGAAATGTAAAATATTCCTCAAAGGAACCATTTTTGTGAATATGGGATTAGCCATGCATAGGATCTCAATTTTTTTGAGTTTTTCAAGTTAATATTATACATTATGATACATAAACTAATATAGTGTGTGCCATTATCTAGATATAGATCCTAGTGGATGGAATTGAAATCGCACGAATGCACTTGTACCCTGTAGGGATTTTCCACCAATGCAAGATAATAATGTTAGCTCTGGTGTTGTGACTAGTGCTGAGAAACTCATTACTATATTGGGACAACTTACTCAGGTTATGAATAATAACCTTACCCGTACGGAGCATCTGGATCCACCACATGGAGGAGCCATGCTAGATCACTTTATCTGACAATAGCCTCCATCATTCAAAGGGACTATGAACCTGTTTGTAGCAGAGAAGTGGATATGTTCCCCTGAGAAGATATTCCTCGCTTTGGGATGTAATAAAAGAGAGATGGTTTTCATGTTAGTATATCATCTATCGGGAGATTCGGATCAGTGGTGGTCATTAATCCAAAACACAAAGTAGGAGGAAGAGATAGAAGAGATGGAATGGAGGGATTTTAAGGAAATATTCTTAGAAAAATATTTCCCTCATTAGCAGCGAATAGTTATGGAGAGAAAATTCTTGAATAGGAGGAAGAAGGAAGATGAGAATGTTGCAAGGTATGAATATAACTTCACAAGATTAGTAAGACATGCTTTAGACTGCATACGAAATCCAAGGAGTAAAATTGATCGATTATTTGATGGCCTAAAGCCATTCCTCCAGTGGGCACTTGTCTCCCAATGTTTTTCATTATATGAGGATATAGTTTCATGTTCCATCAAGATAGAAAAATAATTCTCTAAGTCTTATGACATTAAGGTAAAGAAAATAAAAGAAAAGAGCTGCTGAAAACCCTGGGAAAGGAAATAAGGAAATGGGGAAGAAGAGAAGAGTTAAATTTCCACCATGTGAAAATTGTGGAAAGAAACACCCTAGTGCATGATTAAAAGGAAATTTAGAATGATACAAATGTGGTTAGAAAGTCCATATTGCTGGTGATTGTAAAGGGAAGAAGGAAGACAATGATGTTCAATTCTATAGTTGTCGGGAGATGGGACACTATGCTAATGATTGTCCAAAACGTCAAGGAAATATACAATAGAAAAGGCCAAGGGATCAGGGAAAAGCTTATGCAATAACAACATCAGAGGTTGAAGTTCCTAATGATGTGGTGGCAGGTACTTTAATTGTTTCCTCAAGTTTATCCAATGCTTTATTTGATTCTCGATCATCTCATTGTTTCATATCTTCCCAGTTTTCTAAGAAAATTAGATATTTCCAATTTGATTTAACAAGCGAGTTTTCAGTCATAACTCTTAAGGGTAGTGTCATTGATGCAAGTTTATATGAATTAGTTCCTATTATGGCATATAAATGTTCTTTATCTGATGATCTCATCATCATTCCCATGATTGAAATTTATATAATCCTCATAATGGATTGGATCTCGGACCATGATTCAAAAATTTATTTTAAAAAGAAGGAGGTTACAATTTTTGATGATGGTGATAAGGAACACATTATCTGTAGAGAAAAATAGTCACCACCTGATTCTTATCTAGATCCACCCCCAGTAGCTCAAATAAATTCAAATATTGGGGAGGAAGAGAATTAAATAACTGTGGGTGAGTAAAGGAATGTTCAAATAGAGGATGAACCTGTTGTGAGAGAATATGTTGATGTGTTTCCAGAAGATTTACCTGGACATCCTGCAGAACGAGAAATTGAGTTTTCCATTGATTTAATTATTGGTTCAAGGCCCATATCAAAGACCCCTAATAGAATAGACACTGTGGACTTAGTGGAACTAAAGAAACTACTAGAGGAATTGCGTAATAATGGATTTATTCACCCTAGTGTTTCTCCATGGGGGCCCCTGTCATTTTTTTGTTAAAAAGAAAGATGGATCTATGAGGTTCTATGTCGACTACAGGGAGATCAATGCTATAACAATAAAGAACAAGTATCCCCTACCTCGTATTGACGATTTATTTGACCAACTTCATGGAGCTCAATACTTTTCGAAGACTGATCTTCGATACAGATATCATCAGCTACGTGTGAGGAAAGAAGATATTCCAAAGACAACATTTCGGACTAGGTACGAGCATTACGAGTTTATAGTAATCCCTTTTGGGCTAACTAATGCACCCTCTCTCTTCATGGATCTAATGAATAGAGTTTTCAAGGAATATCTCGATGATTTTATAGTGGTATTTATTAATGATATCTTGGTATACTCCAAAAGCTCTGAAGATCATGAAAATCATTTGTGCATTATCCTAAAGACTCTTAGAATATATGAATTATATGGGATGTTTAGAAAATATGAATTCTGGCTTCAGGAGATTTCATTTCTTGGCCATATTGTCTCCAAGGGTGGAATCCTTGTTGATCCTTCGAAGACAAAGGCAATACAATATTGGCCCACACCAACACAAATAACTGAGGTACGTAGTTTTCTTGGATTAGCATGTTATTATCGGTGTCTGGTGCAGATTTTTACCCGACTGGATAACCCGCTAATGAAGATCACATGTAAAGTTGTTAAATTTGTTTGGAAATAAGATTGTGAAGAATTTTTCGAAGAACTGAATAGAATATTAGTCAATGCTTCTATATTGACTCTACCATCGGGGAATGACGGGTTTTTTAATTATAGTGATTCTTCAAATAAAGGACTTGGTTGTGTCCTTATGAAAAATGATAGGGTTGTTTCTTATGCATCACGACAGATAAAAATTCATGAGAAAAACTATCATACTCATGATCTTGAGTTACCTACTATAATAATTACTTTGAAGATATGGAGACATTATCTCTATAGTGAAAAATGTGAGATTTATACTGATCACAAGAGTTTAAAGTATATTTTATCACAGAAAGAACTCAACTTGAGGAAAAGGAGATGGCTTGAACTACTCGAGGATTATGATTGCACAATAAACTACCATCCAGGGAAGGAAAATAAGGTGGAAGATGCCCTGATCAGAAAGAATCATGTATTTGTGAACAGGATGAGATATGAAAGGGATCTTATGTTCATGGATCTAGTAAATATGGATATGGGAATAACTATGGAAGGTCAAACATAAATTATTTTTCAAATGGTTTCCAAACCATCTTTACTAGAAAGGATAAAAATTTCTCAGGATGATGATGAGGAGTTTCAAAAGAAGATTAAAGCTGTGAATGATGGGAGATTGAGTGACTTCGTATATGAAGATGGAATTTTAAAATTTGGGAAGAGACTTTGTGTTCCCTATATACCTGATCTAAAAAGAGAATTTTTGGATGATGCTCATAGTTCCAATTTCTCTATACACCCTGGTAGCACTAAGATGTATAGGGATTTTAAGGAACATTTTTTGTGGGACAACATGAAGAGGGAGATTGCTGATTTTGTATCATGATGTATGGTTTGTCGACAAGTGAAAGCTGGAAGTCAACAGCCTAGAGTAGTATTGCAACCTCTTCCCATACCTTAGTGGAAATGGGATAATATCACGATGGACTTTTTCATGGGACTACCAAAGACTCCTAGAAGGAACGATGTAATATGGGTCATTATTGATCGTCTTACTAAGTCAACACATTTTCTTGCTATAAGAGAAGATCTTCCACTTGAGCATCTAGCTAGACTATATATTAATGAAGTTGTGAGACTTAATGGAGTACCCCTATCGATTGTTTCTGATCATTATCCACATTTTACATCAAGATTCTGAAAAATTATTCAGAAGGCCCTAGAGACTAATCTTCGTTTGAGCACTTCCTACCACCCGCAAACTGATGGAAAATCAGAATGGACTATTCAAACATTAGAAGACATGTTTAGGTCTGGTTCACTTGATTTTCAAGGCATGTGGGATCAGTATTTACCTCTCATTGAATTTTCCAACAATAATAGCTTCCATTCAAGTATACCTATGGCACCCTATGAAGCATTATATAGGAGACGATGTCGTACACCAACTTGATGGGATGTTGTTGGTGAAAGAAATCATGTGGGCCCAAAACTTGTTGAAGAAAAAATAGAAAAGGTGGAGATTATCCAGAACCATATCAAAATAGCTCAAAGTAGCCAAAAGAGATATGCTGATAACCGAAGGAAGGATTTGGAGTTTCTAGAAGGTGATCACGTTTTCTTAAAGGTATCTCCATGGAAGGGTTTTATACAATTCGGTAAGAAGGGAAAATTAAGTCCCAAGTACATCAAACATTTTGAAAATTTGGACCTAATTGGAGTTGTAGATTACCATTTGGCAATGCCACCAAGTCTCTCCAAGTTTCACAATGTGTTCCATGTGTCAATGTTAAGAAATTACATGCCAGACCCAACACATGTGCTCACTTATGAAGAAGTGGAACTTGAGCCCGATCTATCTTAATTTGAAGAGCCTCTCAAGATTCTTGATACTAGAGAATAAATATTGATAAATTGAACGAATCTTCTGGTGAAGGTTCTATGGAGGAACCATATGATGGAGGAAGAAACATGGGAGCCTGAGGAGCTTATGTTGAAGACATACCTGAATCTTTTTAGGTAATATTTTGTGAATTTATAGGATGAAATTTTTGTAAGGAGGGGAGAATGTAACACCCCAAGGTTTTGAAAATAAATATAGAATGCAATTTTTCCGCTTCTATGTTTTTAATTTCAAGAAATTTTCATCTAGAGTTGTGTTCAGTAAGTCATTTGGAGCCTGATAGAACAAACATGATTTTTGGTGAATAGTAACATGCCCTTATGAAAAGTAATGTGAATAGTAAAATGACCCTTGAATAGTAAATAATGATATTATTTTATTTTCTTAAGACAATATGATAATGGGATCTTAATTAATTTTTCAATGCCACATAAAACTAATTGCACTTCAACATTGTTATTTTTCGAATTAACTATGACCTTATTTAAAAATTAAATTAATAATATTTAGAAAATTATTTTTGAAAAATGGATTTCAATTTTAAATTCTACGCATCAAGAAATTGAATGGTTGAATTTTGGGGATTTTTCTGAAATTCTCTAATTTTTGATGAATAGTGAAATACGATAAAATACCGTATATACAAATTATCAGTTAAATAAACTATTTATGACATCACAAGTGATGCAAGGCCATTTGGTTCGAACTCACATGCACTTATTACTAATAGGGGTCACATGAAACAATAATATTGGTTGTCTTGAGGGAAATAATAAAATAATTAATTAAATATTCAAAAATTACCCCTCTCCTCCACTATAAAAACCCCTCACCACTCCCTCTTCTCTTCACTCATCTAAGCCTTGAAGATCCTCAAAGTTCTTCCCAAATACCCTTCCTTAGTCACTCCCCAAGACCAGTAAGCTCTTGTTCTTTCCAAAATACCTAAACCCCTTACCTTAAGGAGTTTCTCAATGGGTTATTTTAAGAGGTAAAGCGCCCTTCTTTTTCAATTGGTTTCATTTCCATTTGTCTTCCTTTTCTATCCTCACCTAACCTCATCTGTCGAAATGATCACATTAACTCAAGTATCATATATATTCTGGAATTATATCAGGTCAATGGAATAACCATCATAAATATTCTTACTCCCTCCCTTTTATTTTTATAAACGAAATCAATGTCCATGGGGTTCCAATTTATAGCCTTCGTGGATGTTGAAGTTTCGTTCTTCAATTTCATATTCTTTACGGGTCATGAAACCATATTTATGGTTGAAATAGTCTATAATATTTTCATTATAACATAATTAATATTCAGGAACCATAATATATACATATAATTAAGTTATATGAGAAAACTAGTTCATAATATTCCAAATACATCCGAATAATCGAAGTAGTTGTCATCTAATGATTCATCCTCATTCCATGAAACCAAATGTTAGAAATGACCATTATCAATTATTTATGTTCATTAATAATATATAATTCCAATCCTAGAGATTTATAACCATTCCATATGAACTTCATTACTTAAAAACAAGTGAACCGAATATGAAAATAAAGGAAACGAACACTCTAGAACGACGAAATTCAATACCATAACTTATCAATAAAAAGATAAATGAACTAACCAGAATTGTGGTAAACTAAATACATGTATAATAGGTTATGAAATAATTTATTAACAATTATAATTTCATATTCTAGGAGCTTAAGTACAAGAGGGAAACACGTTTGCAGTTAAGTTAAGGGTTTCTCCATCTCACTTCCATTTTCGTGAGTTTTTCCATATTCACTACTAATACTTTTTCATGGTGAATGTATACTGACCATTGATTACACATATCATTAATATAGTTATCTTAATGCTATTAAATCTATAATTTCTATATTATTAATTTTTGGGGCATACGAATCGTTTGAATACAAATTGGTAAGGGTTTTTTCACCCGAAATTTCCACCTTCATTCGGGATACTTTCATTGTTTAATTACCTTGATGTAATTCTTATGTATTGTCATGTACTCATCATATGTTCTATGCGATTATCATATATATGTTTAAAAAGATTAATCCTTCCTTATTTTATGGATAGTTACACATTTTAAAAGGAACTTTCAAAATTGTTTCCAAAATACAAGCCCGATTCAGGGGAATTTCTGAAATTCTTACCTATTTTCAAGGGCACTCTATAATCTATTTTTGGAAACCATTACTTTATAAACTCATTAATTTTATTATGAAAATACTATCATAATTCACTTCTAGTTTCATACAAATATTTATCCAAAAGAACTCTTCTTTTCAAAATGAAAGAGTATTTATCCCCAGAATTGCTTAATGATTTTATAAGAGTGTTTTCGTCTAATTAAACACTCTAGTCGATTCCATGGTATTATTGGGTTTAATCATTTATGAAGTAATCTACCATATTTTATTTCATTGTTTATTACTAAATCTATTGTGGATGATCTATCCTAAAACCATTCACCATATTATTCCGAATGGTTAGTGTTTATGTTTAATGATTGGGGAAAGATAGTTACATTTCATATGATAGTTTCAATATGAATGTATTTGTTGTTTATGTTTACCCCCGCTCATATGAGGAATTCATTGGACTTACTATGTGCTGGGTGGGGCCTGCTATATGCCCTTAATTCATTGGTATGTCTCATGAGACCAACTAGGATCTTGGCACGAGGCCTTGACAAACTGATTATTCTATGGTCCTAGCACGAGGCTTAGACGATATGTTTATATTGTCCAGCATATCCAATTCCCTAATTATGAAGCTAGTAATTGAAAGTTCATGTGGTTATTCGACCTGTAGAAAACCCATTATTATGTTTTATTATGGAATTATTTACTCATCTCATATTCCTACCATAATGTGTTCATGTTTATTATTAAAGAAATGTGTTTTCTATTATTCACCATGTCTAATGTTTATATTATCTTCCGCTGTATTTCTTACTCTTACTGAGCGTTTTATCTCACCCCTTTCTTATGTTTCATTTTCTCAGGACATGAAGAAGTAATTTATGAATGACTTTCAAACATAATCTATGAGACGTGATGACTCTAGTGGAATAAATTAGTGTTGTTTTTCATTTCCATATGTAAATTTGAACTTATGTATGTATCTTGTTTCCAATAATACTATACTACTTGGTCCTTCGGGATTCATATTCCTTGTATGTATGCTAAAGTAAGAAAATAAGGCACCGACTCCAGGCAGCTGGGGTTGGGTCATTACATGAATTCTAGGTGCGTCATATTTTCATGGAATTTTATAAATCTTCAGATTTAGTTATCTTGTACCAGGAATAATAGATATACTAGTTCAATTATATTCGGAAATAATGATCCTTAAATAAATCAACAACCACCTTTAACCTACCACATGGTGAAGTTGGGGTCTGATTGTGTGATATAAAATGATTATAGGGAATTCCTATTCTTGGTACCATGTATGATGATTTCCTTACTATAGAAAATTCTGGATGATACAAAAAAGAGTTTCTCCATTAGTGAAAGACTGATTGATCACTACCGAGAAATCACTAGTTCAACCCCTTCACACCCATTCACTTTTTAAATTAAATGAATGGATAAAACAATTTCACCAAGTTAGTGGACTCATGCCAATGGTTTGGTGCATGAGGATACATCTGACTCAACAATATCAAGGTGTTATGGGTTCATAATGGGCCACTCTCAAAGAAGTCCAACATGCTACACGGGGCTATTGGATCCGGCTAGACATATCTCCAGACATTGGGTTGGAATCATTTTTCCCCATGTTTTTTAGTGGATGTCTATTTCCATATCTTGATTATTATACTAGTTTTAGTGTTTTTACATTGATAATGGAATACATGATAGTTATATTACAACATATCAACCCGGTTATACCCACCCTCTCTCATATTTATAAGTTTCTATGTAATATATCGGAAGGAAGATCATTGTATCACCTTAGTATACCCTTTAAATTTATAAATGGATGTGTATATGAAAACTTTTGATGTTATGGAAATTATTTTTGTGTAAGGATCCCTCATTATTCCTTTCACCCCAAACTACCAAATATTATAGTCGTTTGCCTGACATCAATGGGTGTTGACAGTGTTGTTGAGTTATTAAATGAACTCGTATATTTTTATTTAATTATTTATTCGGTGCCATCTATAGTTATGACAGATAATGGTGGAGGATCTTTAGAATAATTCTTCTATATCATCTCATTACAATATAATATTATGACAACTCAGATAGATGGGGTAATCATTTGTGATACTTATTCTCCCAATAGGTTCATATTAAAATTTGGATGTATACAATAGGTTGCATATTTATACCTCATTGAGATTAAACTAGAATCACACCATGTTAACATCTTCCAAATATGGTTAATGATGATTCATGAGGAATATATCATATGAATTTTTTTATCTTTTTGGAATGTTCCAACTAACATGTAATGGGTTTATTCCAAAACATGGGTTGAATACAATAAAGATTTTATTTTTTGAAAATTGGTTTGATGGGTTGAAAAAACATTATATTATCTCTTTTTAATTCATTTGATTATTTATTCACCAATTTATAAAGTAAAAAATATGTAAATCTCGACATTATAAGTGTTTTGGTGGTGTTTTTTCATTGGGTTCACCTTTTTTGGGAGTGGTGTAGATCCATCATTTTCTACTAACAATATTGGCCACTGCACTGACATTGGTCCAAGTGAAATGGTGTTGAACACTCCACTTATAGATGTCAAAATTGCCAACCCAATCCCTATAATTATACATGAGGTAGTGATGGAGGACTTTTCCACAACTGTTTACAAACATTTGTCAATCCTATGCACAATGAATGAAATCTTATGTTATATACCTGTAGTAGCAGGTCAACTAGGTCTTGATCCCAATGTTGTTATAAAAAAATTAGGCTATGTGAAAATGGTCTAGGAACCATGTTACACTATCATCATCAAGACTAATTTAGAAATTATTATTGACAAATTGGTTTTCCTTTTTCAACTCTTACTAGGCTTTAGAATAGTTTGTTCAAATACCAAAATTTGTATGTCCTTATTCATCAAGTTCTCATTTCATAGGTGGAGTTGGATGCTTTTGAATTTTTATATTATTGAGTTTGGTCTTTATAATCACCATGCATATTATTTGAATGTTTTTTCTACTTGAAAACATTATCTAGATACTAAGGAAGTTTTGAATCATGATTGGATCATTATACAGACTATGGAGCTGCGAGAATATGACTATCGCATGGCTAGGATAAAGGTTATCTATCCTTAAAACTTTTGTGGATATAATCTATTGGATATAAAGTCTGGGAATTAAACTCCTTTAATAAGAAATGTTTCCCATTATCCAAAGCTGAATTTGGGTAGACAACCAATCTAAAGCAGGACCATAACAACTCAATTCAAGCATTAGCATAATTGTTGAATAATACACGTCAAATTTCACTATAGTCATTTTATTTTCAACTCAATACCTAATAATGTAAAGTATAGGGTCCATTAAGTGGATATTAATCTATCTTCATTATATAATAATTTAAAATGTATTTTATCTAAATCTTTTATCCCTTCGTTACATATTTCCCATGAGATTTTAATAGTAATATTTTAGTTGAATCACTTGTTATAACATCCAAGTTTCTATGTGTTTAACTTTTAATAATGGGACTCAGAGAAATACACTAAATTTTCCAAAGACCATATGCCCTAGAAAGATGATACTCACACTTTTTCTAGGTCTTCTTCTATCGGTTTTTATCTTTATGAGTAACATGTGGCTTTTAATTTGTGGTTTTATAGTCTCTCAGGACCGACCAATTTAGCTAGTCTTTTAGGTCGAACGGCTTTGATCCATAATTATAATAGTAAAAATCCTAAACATGGATTGGAAACCATGAATATGAATCTCCCTACATATATCTAACTCACATTTAGGGAGATGATAATTTTATTCATATAATGTGTCCTTAAATTATAGAAAATGTTTTAGAATCTTCTTTTTAGATCAAACTCATACATAAAAAATGGCATATTAATATTATAAGGTGAATATGGTTTGTGCTCCAAATAATTATACACAGATCAAGCCCTCAATTCTATAGAATAAGGGGGTCACAATATATGGTCCACTAGAGAAGTTTGGAGTCACGTGGTATGGACTTACATGTGGAATCATTATCACCACATTATGATTTAATATAGGGACATGATTGAAGTCAATGAAAATTTATGGTTGGGCCTAACAACCATGACCAATTAGTCCTTGAGAAGGGATTAAAACACTACATAGATTGAATTATTTCATAGAATAATTCCATTTTCATATTTATTCCTGTTATGGGATTAGAATTTTGTGATTCTCTAAATCTAGTACTAGATACCTTTGCATTGATCTAGATCTCATATAGGTAATTGGTCCTATATAATTGACTATGTTTCAAGATGTTTTAATGTTATGTTATAATGACTCTAATTTTATACAATTTTGGATTATTTTACAAGGACCTTTCCTTAATGTTTAATGTCATATGTCTTGAAAGAGTGTTATACACTTTAACATTATTGTGATGAGGACATGGGCCACATAGTTTAACATCATGTTGTGAGTATGAATGATTGATTCATTTTAAGGTCAAATGGATTTTACCAAAAGTTTAGTGATATTTATTTCTTTAGTGAACTAACAGATAATGATCCATCATCCTTCAAAAATTAAGTGGGAAGGTTTCATGATGTAATATATTTGTTTCAGGTAAAAAAATTAAATGGGACAATTTTTCAAGGAATGACCATGGACCATGTCTGAAAATTAGTTTTTATCATAGAGTATTTGGGACTTAAAGAGATAGAAGAGGTGTCACATAAGGATGAATGTGTCTCATGTTGATAGTAATTTTGAGGAATACTTATAAAAAATAATAGGTATATTATTCACAGTAGAAAAAAGGTGTTCTCATGAATCCATCCTTCCAGCACTGATCAATACTACAAAACTAAGTTTCTATTGCCCCACCCCTTAACAGCGCTAAAAAAGGTGCTGATAAAAGGGGTGCCTTTATCAGTACTAAAAAAAGTGATAAAAAAGGGCACTTTTAACAGTGCTAAAAAATAGCTGTTAAAAGTAACCCTTTATCAATGTTTTTTTGTGCTTAAAAAAGAACCCATTATATCAGATATTTTTTTACTGTTGTTAAAGGGGACCCCTTTATTAGGGCTTTTTTAGTAAGGATCATAAAAGGGGGGCTTTAAGATCACTTTTTCCTAGCATTGATAATGTGTATATTTCAGAAAAAACCTGAAAAATAATATATTGATATATAAGTATATTTGTATTGATATAAATAAATTATATATTTTTTAAATATGTTTTAGATAAGCATAAATAGACTATTAAATTTATTATATTAGAATTTTTGTGAAATTGGCGTTAAAATTTGTTAAAAAATATTTTTAATTAATAATTTTCTAATTAATATTGACTAATAATCCTTTAATAAAAATTTAAAGACAATAATAATAATAATAATAAAAGATCTAAAATAAGTTAAAAATGTAACTCAAACTTCAAGAGGCCATAACTTTTGATCTTGGTGTCCGTTTGAGCTCTACAACATATCAAATCAAAGAATGTGATGAGCTCTACATGATAATGAACTAAGGAAACCTTTTCTCACTTTTTTAGAGGCCAAAAGGCCCATAGGCCTCCAAAACTGTTTTTTTAGTCGGGATACCCCAGTTTATTAACATTCAAACAACTATACTTTCTATTCTTGATGTCATCTAGGATTTCACCACATATCATATTGAATAATTTTTTATTTTCATCGATTTGACAAGTTATGGAGTTGAAATAAACATCTAGATTAGAATTTATGGTCGTTTTAAAATTCTAGGCATTTTCAGATACACATATATATGTATTTATTCATAAATATATATATCTGTGTGTGTGTGTGTTTTATATATGTATGTATTTATTTATTTATAAACACACATAAAAAATATATTTTATTAATGTAATTAAAAATAATCTTATAAATATATATTAATATTCAAATAAATATATGGAAACAAGATTAAAATTAAAAATATACATATTAATATATATTAATATATATTAATATACAAATAAATAAATATATATATATATATATTAATATATTAATAAATATATATGTATTAATATATATCAATATATTTATATTAATATGAATTTATATTAATATAAGAATAAATATAACTATATATATATAAATGAATATATCATTAAATTGAGAAAAAAATAAATGGCTTAGTGGTAAAGGTGCAGGCGTACAAGGGGGGAGGTCTCGGGTTCGAGTTCTGGTGGATGTAGTGGTGCGCAGACAAGTGGGAGGGATTTTCGAGGAAAGTTCAGTGTGAGGTGAGAAAGAGGGGGCTTCTACTAGTGCTAATAAAAGGTGGGGTCAAGCTCTCTTAAAATATCCCCACATAATAAATTATTTTAATTTTTTTAAATTTTATCAACACTAAAAAAGCATTGTAAAGGACGTTTTTAACAGCCATTTTTAGGGCTAATAAAAGTCCTCTTTTATCAGTGATTTTTTTAGTGCTGATAAAAGGGGCCTTTATCAGTTCTTTTCTGAGCACTGATAAAAGGGACCCCCAATCTTCACCATGATTAACTATTCTTTTCTAAAACTATTAATTACCTTTCCTAGTGCTGATAAAAGTCATATTTAGAGTAGTGGATGGTCTATGGAAGATTATGGAGGTTCATATTTTCTTAGAAATAGAGTTTTATTTATGTAAGGAAGGTTTATGGGTATGGAAGGATCATTTCATTTTAAAACCACCCATGATTTTTTATAAATTTTTCTTAACTAGTCCAAACCATGTGCAATAAAAGGATTTATTATTATAATTATTCTAGATGGGTCAAATACGTGGGTTCTAATAGTCGGTATGTATCTCATCAAAGATAGAATCAAGACACCTATAGTTCTGGGAGACGTACCCCATACTGATCAATTTTTTGTGTGGAGAGGGTGTGTTTTTTTAATACTAGATCATAATCAAGGCGAAAACCTATATTGGACCCTCCTATGTATATCTAGTTAATATATAGGATATTAGTGTATTGTTTATATTTTGGTTGGGCCAGGATGTAGGATTCAGGTGTCACTATATATCCCATCAAAGAAAGAATCAAGAAACATGTAGTGCTTTGAAATATGGGTGGTGGGAGGCTTAAAACCAGCATAGTGGTCATATCAAAATAGTTCCATATCCATGTGCAATTTAATTTCATACAAGAGAAGTCAACTATGTATTCTAACATCATGTGATAGGGGCATTTGGTGTGCCATGTAAGGTTTTGTATCTAGGACCATGTTAACCCTGATGAGAATGGATATGATTTGATGATGTGCGGAAGCCTTTAAAAAAACTCATAATCCCATGTGAGCTATTATTGGTGTAAGAAACAAGGAGAGGAAATGTTTTTTCTTCCCCACATAGAGGTTAATAGAAGAAATTATAGGGGAATTTTGATCGTGTGGTGTTTGGACCAGATTGTAGGATCTAGGCATCACAATTTATATCATTATAATTAGAATCAAGTCATATATATTTCTAATATATTTTTAATGTTGAATAAGAGGGATGCTAACTTACAATTTAGCATCATGTGGCAAGGAATAACGGTTTCTTTAATTTTTGTTTCATATGACTAGGACCATAAATTATGAAAATGATGAGTGATATAAGGATTAATGGGGGCATGGTTGTTCCAACATGCCTCAGAAATGGGGAAAGAAATTGAAAACTATAATCTTAGGGGTTCTTGGATCGAAAAAGTAATGTGAGACAAGTATAAAGGAGTGAACAAAACCATGTTTAAAAAGATATTTCTAGAATAACTTTTTCTAGGATTACATTGAATAAAATATGTTTCTTTTGTTGATGAATGTGCCTCTGGTTGATAGTCCTTATAAGGGTGATTTCGGAAGAGCCCAACTAAGGAATATTATGTATAAAAAAACAAATTTTTCCTTATGAATATGGTATTCCATAACTGGTGGTCAGATGAAGCTTATGTGGAACCATATTTCTCAAGGAAAAGGATTGTGATGTGTAGAAAGAATGTGTTTGAGCACAAAGGAAGCATTTAGACTGACATTGGCCATAGATTGTGGATTTTACTTCCTAGATCACTGTTTATATGTAGGATAGGGGGTATTTTATTTTATTTATGGATGGTGTTATGGTGTGATGTCTATGAATCAATACATATCTCATCTATTTAAGAATAATGACATGCATAGTTCTAGAATGGAGGTGTGGTTGAGGGCCAGAACCAAGGCTTGTCATTTTCTCAAGCATAGACTAAAGTGTTATGTAGTTTTACTTCATGAATAAAGTAAGTGAATGATGCAGTTTAATGCCATGTAGAAAGGATTTTTTCATAAAATATAACATATTGTGACTAGAAAATTAGAATCTATAGTTTATACTCTTACAACGTAGGCTATGATGTATTTTCATTTTATGTAATACAACTAGGACCATATGTTTTTCCTTTTGGGGTCTTACATCCAGGAACAAATTTTGTGCAGTTTATCATCATGTGAAAATGATTGAATATGTTTCTTCTAGGGTAATGAATAATTGACCAGTGATGTCATTCATTTTAAGTTCATGCATTGAATACATAATATGTTTCTTTATCACAGAAATTATATCATGATAAATCATACATTGGTTGGGGTGTAGTGAGTTCCCCATATACTATAATTAATGAGTAAGCTACATTGGGATAGAATTTATATATGTCGTAAGGTCCTTCACACTATGGTCCAAACATTGCGGGTTTCTTCCCAAGTATCGTTGGAGTCTTCTATGCCAAAACCAATTCTCATTGATCAACCTAACAAAGAAAAACTTTCTTGTTGAAGGATTATTTTACCTGATTTTTTTATATTTAAAAATGATGTAGGGTATACAACATTTTAACATTGAGTCACTCTGACATATAAAACTACATTTTTTTCTATTCTTCACTAGATATTTATCCACAAATAGCTATTCTGGGTGAGAGAAATTTGAACTCATTGGGTAGTATATCTCCCATTATATAAACCAATGAATATGAAATTTTCTAAGTAGTAGTGTGGGTCATTGTTTGGTAGGAACATAGGGTGTTCATGAGATTTTAAGGCCACGATATATTCTTTTTATTCACCATTGTTTAGATATTTTTTGATTAACTTTTATCTAAATCCACTATTAATCCATTTGTCTCCACATTATATAGGTAAGAATGGTTGTATTTTATGTTTTACTCTTGGTAAAACTTCATTAATTTAGAATAATTGAATTTTGTGTTGTTGTCTATTAGTCTTGAGTAAGGGCCACCAAATCTGGTGATGATGTTTGACAACGAATAATTGGTGATAATTTTGGTCCTGAATTCATTAAGATGTATCACCTCATACCATTTATAGAATATGTCAGTAGCATTAAGGATGTATTTGAACTACTTGGTCATAGATAAAGGGTATAGACCTACAAAATCTATTCCCTATATAGAAAATGTTCATCAGTATTTATCTATATGGAGAAACTCTAGGGTTTGATGGATGATGTTATAATATACTTGTAAGTAATGATATTTTTGGAAAAACTATGTATAAAAATGTGTCATAGAAGGCCAGAAATACCCAATCATCCTAATTTTAGGAGAAATCTTGGTTGAAAAATGATGGGTACCATTAGAGAAATCATGAAATTCATCCATGGTAGTAGTCGTCTCCTCCCTATCAATGCATCTGAGGAAAATTACCTTGAATCATCACTTATAAAAAAACATTTTTATGACATTGGATACAATAAAGGGTGAAATTGGGTGATTTTCATTGGATCTATTCTTTCCCATCTATCTCTAGAGAGAGAGACCCATTTTAGAGGTATTAAAAGATGTGAATCATCCACACTTTGAAGTCATTATCTAGTTCATGGGTAAGATTGATCTTGTTGAACTCTTCCACACCACATTGAATGAATGAAGATACTATTTTGTGATGGGTGATGTTGATGACTAGTTAATCCTGATCTGGATCTACCAAAAGTTGTAGAAACATTTGATAATGAGTCTTTCTATGCATTTTTTCCACACTGGACATAAGTTAGTATTATATCATAGGGTAATTATTCCATAAACCCTCAAACTTAACAAAGAACATGGATCATATCATCACTCCTGATGGTACAATAATTACTAATCTGCTTAATTACAATATTGTAATTACATTTGATTCTCAGGTGGATCACTGGTATTTATGAAGCTAGATCAATTGAAGAATTTATGACTTGGTATTAAAACTCATTGTTTGTGAAACCTTTTAATAGTATAAAAGAAAAATTTATAACTACGTTTTCTGGAGAAATGAGAATGATTCCCAACCCAACATTTTTAATTGTGGGTTCTGCCAATCACTTTTTGGTTTGTTTTTTGGATTCACCATAAAAATACATTTCCCACATTTGGGTAGAGTCCTAAATGGACAAGATTTCTTCATCAAGAGGTTTGGTACTCATCAGTCCTTCTTGCATTAAGGAATATTCTTCCAAGAAATTTTCTATGGCCTACCTTTTTATTTCTTTCTACCATATAAACAGGATGTTGATTTTTTTCATAATGACTACTCATCACACCAAACATCTTGTCAACAAGGAATGAATGAGAAGATATTTTAGCGGGTAATTTCTAGAGATCAAATGAACCTCATGGTGATGTATATAATGAATTAATGTCTGAATTGAAAAAAATAATTCCAAATAGTTATTCTTGATAATAGAATACTGAGTATTGGTGTCAAGAAAGGTGTGACTGGGATAATAAAGTCTATTTTAACAATCAACATCATTTTTACTCATAAGGAAGGTATTTAGTGATCATTAAAGATATTTCATGTATATTTTGAGTGTCTTTCCTTCAACTAGAATCATCAATACTTGTGGGATCAAGAGATATTTCATGAGGCTATAGAATTCTCATTATCATTCATTATTTTAACAAAACATTACCCCTTTATTCAATTATATGTTTAGAGGAAATCACATTTCTATGAGGATTTATATAAATCATAACATATAGGAATGTTTCCCATATATTCCTCTAAACTCTTTTAGGTTTCAAGGAGGGGACTTAACCATATTTTTTTTAGTATTCTCAATATTTTCTTCGATGACATGGTGGCATTTATAAATATGGGGAATTTTACTAAAGAAACACTAAAAGTTCATTTTTGGGTATTCAACATCATAATTTATTGATGAAGTCTATCAGAAAATATTTCCAAATCATCTAGGTGATCAGAACATTGTGATGATTTTAACTCCAAATAATCAACATAAAACTCAATGAATTTTTAAAGGAAGGGTTTGATTATTTGATGCATGGCACATTGAGATGTAGATCGAGTATTCTTTAATCCAAAGTGCATCCCATGATAGATGAATACTTACTGGGGGACCCTAAATGTAGTGGATTGGTCATCTTCTAGGGCCATTGGGGTTTGATTATAACATGAATATCTTTATATGAAGAATAAGACTTGATATCCAACTGTTACATCATCTATAAGTTCTATAATTGGAATGGGTATGTCATATTTTAAGCAGTTCTAGTTGAGGTCTCTTAAATTGATGAAAATCTGTATCTTCACATTTTTTCTTGATGGGGTCTACATTGGTGAGCCACATTGGGTAATAAACATTCTGAATGAAGTTATCTTTTATGACCCCTTCCAATCTAGTATTAACATTTTCATAATGGAATGTATGTGTCCTTTTGTCTTCCTTATTGTAACCATGATGGTTTTATAGTATACCCAATTAATGGGTAGCCACATTTTGATCATGTCTTGGAATCTCTTTATAATTTCAAGAAAAAACATCCAGGTTCTATTTCAAAAAATATTTTTAAATTTCGTGTTCATCAAGGACAATATCTACGTTGATTAGTGTTAGTTTTAGATCATCTTCTATACTTATATTTTTTAGTCAGATTTCATCAATAGTTGTGAAGACTCTTTCCTCGATTACTGGAAGAGAATTTTTGAGGTCATTTTATCCCACTTCTTCATTTTCCTCTACCCCTCTTCCCATTTTAGGATATATGGTAGATGAAGTAGAATAAATAAATTTAGGGGAAAGTTCAAGGTCTTGAGATATGACTTCCCATAGTGATATCATGAATTAGACATGTTTATAAAATGATGTTGTGGCCTGTTGTAGTTGTGAGGATAAGTTTGGATCATTCCATCTGATGTATTCTTATAAATTGAGGATTCTATGATTTCATTAGTTCCCTTGATCTCAATATACATGGTTGATACCAGGAATACAAGTGGGAACATCTCTGAATCTGAGATTATTTCTTCTACATGACTTACAGGAATCACATACTCATCACTGAGGTCTTTGAAAGTATTATCTGTGGTCATTTACAAACCAGTTGGAGTGGAAACCCAAGAAAAACTCTCATTTATGGGTTTTCTTCTCTTTGGTATAATCATGAATCAATATGTTGATATTCACAAGACTCAAATGGATATTTTTCACTTTGAAATGTCACAATATTACCAATGTTATAGTATTTAAGGCATTGATGATCTGATGAATGGATTGATGCATACTAATTCAACCATGGCCTTCCAAGTAATACATTGAATGTTGTATCTTTCTGGATGACAAAAAACTCATATTTGGACATTATATCTCTAAAATGACCACTTAGATTAATGTGGATGAGGGTTTTTTTCTAATTTTTTCATACCCATTGATAATTAGACTAGAAGGGGATAAATGAGTTTCAATGTATCCTAATTAGCTAATCGTTCATACAGGAATGAGTTTGAATCATTTTCCATTTCCATTGAATTATAGATTGACGTCAATGTCATATAATCTATTGGATGTGTATAGGGGCCTAATGTGTCCTTGTATAACATTACCTATATCCTTGTCAGTGAAAGAAACAACTACATGAAACACTAGAGGGAAAATATCTACATGATATACCTTAGCAGTATTAACTTCATCATTGAACTCTAGAGGGAATAATAGATCCCCTACAAGTTCTTTCCATAGATCCTTTAATAGATTGATACCATACATAATTTAATTATTTTCTATAACTATGGACAATTTCATTGGGATGTCATAATTTTGGGTCAATGTTTTATGTTTTCTGATGTGGAACTATTGATTGGGAGTCATTTTTAGAGATGAAATTGTAAAGACCCGTAAAATTCAAGGGAAATTTTTTATTAATTTTATTTGTAATTTTACAAGAACGTGGTTTCTGTCAGCACTTGATTCTGAGGCCCGGAGTACCCGGAATCAATTTCCGAAGTTTGGCTCGGGTACGTTCAGTGAACGAACGAGTGGGTTTTCCTATCTTTTGAACCGGTGCTCGGAATAGAAATCTGATGGCACCGATGAACTCACAACGCTGATAATCGCTTAAGGGAACCTTTACTGTAGTTGTGTATGTGCGGAAGAAGAAGTTAATTAATGGGGGTTAATTAATAAGTAAATAAAATTGTTGGATCAATTTTATATCAAGGTGGTTAATTTCTCCCTTGGGAAGTTGGTGGTGGGGCCCACATCCACCCAACTTCCCATGTGTGGATAATTAAAAGGGTGGGGCCCACACGAGCCCCAAACTTTCACCTTCCCCCTTTAAACTCCTTAACCCCCCCATTTAAATCTTGCCAACTTAACTCCTCATTTATTTTTACAACTCATGTTAATAACTTGAGTGAGTTAAGTGTGGGTTTTTATTTTCAAACTCTTAAATTTTCAAAAGCCTTTTTGTGATAATAAAATAAGTTGGGAACTTATTTTATTTGGGTTAGTTTTGGGTTGTTTGAGAGCTTTTGGAGAGAAAGCTAAAGGAAGTCTTCTTCTTCTTCAACTTCGACGAAGAACGCGAAGAACACCGTTCTTCAACGAAGAACCTCTCTGCCGAAGAACGCGACGTCTACTTCCAGCGATGCATCCTCTTCGAACACACCTCGATGATAATGGAATTTACTTTCGTTTCCCTCGATGCCCGACCTCAGCGACGCTCGTCTTCCGCGGCTCGATTGACGTGCACCGTTCCTGAACCGAGGTAGGGGTTTGAATCTTTTTAAGTTGGTGATTTCTTTCCTTTGAATAAGAAAGATAAATCTAACGGCCATGTTCCAATTTTTATTTAAATTAAAAATTGTGAAGGTTAAATGTTTTACGTTTCGGCCAACTGCTATCGAGATAATGGGAGGGGATCGGTCCGCACAAACACAGCCGATACCCCTCCCCCATTTTTGCCATTCTTCGTTTTGATTAGCGAAGACGGTAATGCATTGTTGCACCGCGCTTGAGTGAAAGGAGAAGTGAACGATGCGGCCCACGACGAAGAAACGTGACGCCGTCACGCTGCGTGAAGGGTACGAATGAGGCCGCGGCCGGAGTCGGGTCGTGGCGGAAGGACGCGGCATCGTCACACCACGCCGGACGAATTTTCAGCCATCCTGGAAGTAGCGGCTGGAAAAACCACCCACCGGAGAATTTGAAGAAGGCGGCCGGAACTCCGGCCGCCGGCGCCGGAAGGCGCGGGACCACGGGGTCCCGCAGCGAGAAAATGGCCGGCCCTGTGCTGGCCTACCGTTACAGGGGAAAAGCCGGGGGGTTACACCCCCCGGGTTGCACACGTGGTGCGGCCCCTTAAAGGGGGTCGCCGTTTTGAAATAAAGGAGGGGCGTAGCCCCTCCCTTGGGCGCACTCGTGCGGCCCACCGGCCGTGCTGGCCGCGCCGCCGTGCCGCCGCGCCGCCTGCCGGGCCGGGCTTCTAGGCCAGGCCGGTTCGTCGGGCCGTGTCGCCGCCCGGGCCGGGATAACCCGGTTCGGCCGACCCAGGGGGTACTGGGTCGGGTCGGGCCGGGCCCAAACCCCCTAATTTCGGACTACTTTCGGTCAAATGCCCATATCTTGGGCTACGGACCTCCGATCGACGCAGCGTCAGTTGCGTAGCGATCCTTGGAATGAGATGGTCGTTTTGATATATTGCACTCAAGGTTTCCGAATACTTTGAGTTCGACCGGGTTGGTTCATACACGAAACCAACCGGGCCCTCGGAGCGGAAACGCTCATATCTTGAGCTTCGGACATCCGAACGACGTTCCGTTGACTTCATTGAATTCCTCTAAGTGAGACGAAACTTTTGGCATACTCCACCCAAGGTTTGGACGCAGGTTGAGTATGGTCGGGTTGGTTTTGCCTTAAAAACCAACCGGGCCCCTAGAACGAAAAAGCCAATAACTCTCAGACCAGGCGCCCGATTGACGCGCCGTCTGCGACGTTGAGTTCCTATTGACGATACAGAACTTTTGGAAACATCAACTCTAGACTTTGTGTCAGTTGATGTATCAGCCTCTCGGCTCGTGGAGCGGACCCTCCCGAACGAGCTTGCTGTGTGCGGGAACCCTAGTGCTGGCTGCGACTTCGATGACGACGACTGTGCAGAGATCCTCAGTGGACTGCGATGATGAAGAGTGCTGGTCTTGTATCATATGTGGGTCCCAGCTATGATGGTCTTGTATCCTATGTGGGTCCCAGATTAAATGATTCAGTGCTGGTCTTGTATCCTATGTGGGTCCCATCATAGATGAATCAATGAAGAGTGCTGGTCTTGTATCCTATGTTGGTCCCCAGCCGTGCTGGTCGTGTATCCTATGTGGGTCCCAGCTTAGATGATTCAGTGCTGGTCTTGTATCCTATGTGGGTCCCATCATAGATGAATCAATGAAGAGTGCGGGTCTTGTATCCTATATGGGTCTCAGCTATGATGGTCTTGTATCCTATGTGGGTCCCAGCTTAGATGATTAAATGCTGGTCTTGTATCCTATGTGGGTCCCAGCATAGATGAATCAATGAAGACAGCTGGTCTTGTATCCTCAGTGGGTCCCAGCTTAGATGATTCAGTATCTATATCTGATCATCTCTTTCACCTTTTCGACGAAGTATACCTGTGTGAGCTGAATCTTGTGTTACTCTCTTTTGTGGATTGTGTTGAACTATCCTATGTGGATTTACTGTTTACTCTCCTTTGTGGATTGTGTTGAAATATCCTATGTGGATTTACTGTTTACTTTCCTTTGTGGATTGTGTTGAGCTATCCTTTGTGGATTACTTTTGCTCTCCTTCGTTGATTGTGTTGTGCTATTCTGTGTGAGTATACGTTTTTCTTTCCTGTGTGGACTCAGTTGTGCTTGGGCTCAGATGTTGGAGCCGAACGGGAATTTATGAGTTAGGTATATGTATGGGCATATACCTAAGTAGTGTCGGTTGTTACTTCGTGGTTGTATCTTTCCTTTTTGGTTTATCCTTTGTGGATTTCGGGAGACCTTCGGGGGTCTCGGGTCCCTAATGAGTAGCTTATACTCACCCTTGCACGAGCTATGTCCGCACTTCGTTGTGTTGGTTGCAGACGACGGACATCGGTGATCCTGGTGGAGGCTTGCGGAGCAGGACGGTACCTGGAGGTGGACCACTGGGCGGGACGTACTCGGAGCGGACGGTTGGAACGAGGAGCTGCGGAGGCTATCTGTGCTAGCCTTTCAGGTGGGACTTCCAGAGGATGGCTCGACGCTGCGGGTTTTCTTTTCAGTTGATGTTTTCCCCTTTCAGTTGTACTTTACAGTTGGGATTGTATTTCCGGCCCCTTTTACTTTCAGCACAGCTTGTTACAGTTTTTACTTAGTGTTTACTCTTTTCGGTTGCTTACTCTGTGATGGTTGTTTACTTTACAAATGCAATGCCTTCCCTGTTTATCGGGATTTACGCCTTGGTGCTAGTCGCCAGCCCCTGGCCTATGGAAGGTGGGCTTGGGGTAGTCACGACATGGGCCCCGGGGACGGGTCGTGACAAATTGGTATCAGAGGAGTTCGGTTCTACCGCAGACTCTGATCTTTCTTCTGTGTGAAGCAATAGTGTTCAGTGTATTGGGTGTGGTTATCAGTCCAGGGAGTCCAGTGTTGGTGCGGCGGCCGACATATCCGTATACCAGGACCCTGACTTATGATTTCCGACTTAATGCACAAAAACATTGATTGCATGTGTGTTCAAGTTTTCTTTGTGATTACTTGTGTCAGCTCACCAGGAATATTGTTCTGACCGTGGCGTACTTGTTTCCTTTTCAGGATGGCCCCATGACTGCAGCCAGCTAGGGTTCTGAGAGTCGAGTGTGACGACAGCCCACCGAGCGACGAGGCCTCAGTGTAGGGCCCTTTGTCAGCAGTGGCACCGGCGGTAGCTCTACCCGCCGAGCCACCGATGCTTCCAGCACCATCTGCTGAAGATGCATGTCGCCTCAGTGCACTGCATGAGTTCCAGTGCCAGCGACCGCCCAGGTTCCGTGGGGAGACGGACCACCAGGCAGCCGAGGACTGGCTGGAGGCAGTAGTGAGAGCTTTTCGATTAGTGAGGACACCAGCAGACCTCACGGTGATCATCATAGCGAGCCTACTGCACGCGGAAGCGGGCCGATAGTGGAGCTTGATGCTCCAGGTGCACGATGAGGCATCTCTACTCTGGACAGACCTTGAGAGCCTCTTCCGCTCAAGGTTTTTCCCAGCCACCCTCCATGCGGTGCGCATCCAAGAGATGCTACAGCTACGGCATGGAAGCATGACAGTGGCCCAGTACTCGGCGAGATTTACTGATCTCTCGTGCTACTCCACAGATATGGTACGGGACCCGTTCTTTAGGGCCCGGACCTTCGAGCAGGGACTGAGGCACGAGATCAGGGCTTCAATGATCTCCCTCAACATTCCGACACAGGCAGAGGTATTGGAGAGAGCCCTTCTAGTGGAGATTTTTCTCGCCGAGTAGGCTCCAGTGACAAGGCCCTCCGTAGGATGGCCCGTAGCAGGGTCTTCTACAGCTGGCAGTAGACAGGTGACGCAGAGGTCCAAACGGGCCAGACCATCAGATGGGCAGTCTCAGGATGAAGATTCGGTTGTGCGGGGCACCCGAAGGAGAGCCAGCTACACGAGGGAAAAGCATTGCTACGCATGCAGTGGGTGAGGTTACATGGCTCAAGACGGCCTGACTCATCTTACAGATGAGCATCAGGTGGTAGAGGGACCTCCCAGACAGAGGTTCGGCCACGGTGGTCCGCAGGGTGCAGGCGGACGAGGCAGAGGAGCCGGCCAAGTAGAAGATGGTGGGTAACACTTCGAGGTGTTTCCACCACCACCACCAGGAGGTCCACCCCGACCGTAGGGAGTTGGTGGACATGCGAGAGCTCAGTTTCAGGCAGCTGAGGCCTTCGATCATGGAGCTCTGGGAGCAGATGGACAGGAGCAGAACTAGTGGATACGTCTTTTGTACTTCTAGTTCCTTGTTGTTGTTGTGTAATGTCTTTGTATTATGATCTGCAATAGAAAAATATGCTTACCTTTGTGATGTTTTCATTCATGTCCTCTTTTGTGTTGTTACTAAGAGGTTCCAGTTTAGACTGTTCACTTGACCCTCACTTGTGAGACATCTACTGGAGGAGACCCAGTTACCACACACTGATGCCGACAGTGTGACTCAACCCTTGGAGACGAGAGTAACGGTTGGATCTCTTGGTAGTAGCGTCGAGGCCTTACGACGTCATATTTGGTATGGATTAGTAACATCCATGTCAGGATTGACTGTATTAGGCAAAGGAAGTGGTTCATCCAGGGGATGAGACCAGATTTCTCTTATCGGCAAAGAAGAAATATTAGTGGTTCTTGTGGGATCAGAGAAGGTCCAGGTCATCCAGGAGCGGATGAGGACAGCTCAGAGCCGACAGAATTCATACGCTGACCTAAGGCGGAGGCCACTAGAGTTCGAGGATGGCAACCACGTCTTCTTGCGTGTCTCACCTCGATGTGGATTACAGACATTTGGCAGAGGCGGCAAGTTATCTCCGCGCTTCATCGGACCCTTCCAGGTCCTCAGCAGGATTGGCGAGGTGGATTATCGTCTGGCTCTACCACCTCAGTTGCACCGGGTGAGCGACGTCTTCCACGTATCTCAGCTGAGGAGATACGTGCACGACCCGACGCATATCATTGACCACGGGGAGCTTGACGTCAAAGATGGGGCGACTTTTGCGGAAGTCCCAATGGAAATCGAGGATCGACAGGAGTGGGTCCGACGTGGATGGTTGATTCCCCTAGTGCGCATCAGATGGCAGCACGGAAACCTCTAGGAGAGCCCTTGGGATCGGGAGGCTCAAATTCGTGCTCAGTACCCTCATTTGTTTCCCTAGTTTTGATGTATCTTTACGGGGACGTAAATCCCTGAGGTGGGAGAAATGTAAAGACCCGTAAAATTCACGGGAAATTTTTTCTTAATTTTCTTTGGAATTTTACAAGAACGCGGTTTCTGATGAAACTTGATTCGGAGGCCCGGAGTGCCCGGAATCAATTTTCAAAGTTTGACTCGGGTACGTTCAGTGAAAGAATGAGCGGGTTTTCCTATCTTTTGAACCGGTGCTGGGAAGTTAAATCTTATGGCACCGATTAACTCGCAATGCCGGTAATCGCTTAAGGGAACCTTTACCGTAGTTGCATATGAGCGGAAGAAGAAGTTAATTAATGGGGTTTAATTAAGAAGTAAATGAAATTGTTGGATCAATTTTATATCAAGGTGGTTAATTTCCCCCATGGGAAGTTGGTGGTGGGGCCCACATCCACCCAACTTCCCATGTGTGGATAATTGAAAGGGTGGGACCCACACGAGCCCCAACCTTTCACCGCCCCCCTTTAAACTCCTTAACCCCTCCCATTTAATTCTTGCCAACTTAACTCCTCATTTATTTTTACAAATCATGTTAATAACTTGAGTGAGTTATGTGTGGGTTTTTATTTTCAAACTCTTAAATTTTCAAAAGCCGTTTTGTGATAATAAAATAAGTTGGGAACTTATTTTATTTGGGTTAGTTTTGGGTTGTTTGAGAGCTTTTGGAGAGAAAGCTAAAGGAAGTCTTCTTCTACTTCAACTTCGACGAAGAACATGAAGAACACCGTTCTTCAACGAAGAACATCTCCGCCAAAGAACGTGACGTCTACTTCCAACGACGTTTCCTCTTCGAACGCACATCGACAACAACAGAATCGACGTTTGTTTCCCTCGATGCCCGACCTCTGCGTTGCTCGTCTTCCGCGGCTCGATTGACGTGCACCGTTCCTGAACCGAGGTAGGGGTTTGAATCTTTTTAAGTTGGTGATTTCTTTCCTTCGAATAAGAGAGATAAATCTGACGGCCATGTTCCAATTTTTATTTAAATTAATATTTGTGAAGGTTAAATGTTTAACGTTTCGGCCAACTGCTATCGAGATAACGGGAGGGGATCGGTCCACACAAACACGGCCGATACCCCTCCCCCCTTTTTTCTATTCTTCGTTTTGATTAGCGAAGAGGGTAATGCATCGTTGCACCACGCTTGAGCGAAAGGAGACATGAACGATGCGGCCCACGATGAAGAAACGCGACACCGTCACGCTGCGTCAAGGGTACGAACGAGGCCGCGGCTGGAGTCGGGCCGCGACGGAAGGACGCGACGTCGTCATGCCGCACCGGACGAATTTGCAGCCATCCTGGAAGTAGCGGCCGGAAAAACCACCCACCGGAGAATTCGAAGAAGGTGGCTGGAACTCTGGCCGCCGGCGCCGGAAGGCGCGGGACAACGGGGTCCCGCGGCGACAACCGGCCGGCCCTGCTCTGGCCAGCCGTTACAGGGGAAAAGCCGGGGGGTTACACCCCTCGGGTTGCACACGTGTCGCGGCCCCTTAAAGGAGGCCGCCGTTTTGAAATAAAGGAGGGGAATAGACCCTCCCTTGGGCGCGCTCACGCGGCCCGCTGGCCGCGCCGACACGCCGCCGGCCGGGCCGGGTCGTCGGGCCAGGTCGCCACCCGGGCCGGGCCTAGACCCCCTAATTTCGGACTACTTTCTATCAAATGCCCATATCTTGGGCTACAGACCACTGATCGACGCACCATCAGTTGCGTAGCGATCCTTGGAACGAGACGGTCATTTCAGTATATCACACTCAAGGTTTCGGAATACTTTGAGTTCGGCCGGGTTGGTTCGTACACGAAACCAACCGGGCCCTCGGAGCGGAAACGCTCATATCTTGAGCTTCGGACGTCCGAACGACGTGCCTTCGACTTCGTTGAATTCATCTAAGTGAGACGGAACTTTTGGAATACTCCGCCCGAGGTTTGTACGCAGGTGCAGTACAGTCGGGTTGGTTTTGCCTTAAAACCAACCGGGCCCCTGGGACGAAAAAGCCAATAACTCTCACACCAGGCGTCCGATTGACGTGCTGTCGGCGACGTTGAGTTCCTGTTGATGATACGGAACTTTTGGATACATCAAATCTGGACTTTGTGTTAGTTGATGTATCAGCCTATCGGCTCGTGGAGCGGACCCTCCCGAACGAGCTTGCTGTGTGCGGGAACCCTAGTACTGGCTGCGACTTCGTCGGCGATGACTGTGCAGAGATCCTCAGTGGAATGCGACGATGAAGAGTGCTGGTCTTGTATCCTATGTGGGTCCCAGCTGTGCTGGTCTTGTATCCTATGTGGGTCCCAGCTTAGATGATTCAGTGCTGGTCTTGTATCCTATGTGGGTCCCAACATAGATGAATCAATGAAGAGTGCTGGTCTTGTATCCTGTGTGGGTCCCAGCCGTGTTGGTCTTGTATCCTATGTGGGTCCCAGCTTAGATGATCAGTGCTGGTCTTGTATCCTATGTGGGTCCCAGCTGTGCTGGTCTTGTATCCTATGTGCGTCCCAGCTTAGATGATTCAATGCTGGTCTTGTATCCTATGTGGGTCCCAGCATAGATGAATCAATGAAGACAGCTGGTCTTGTATCCTCAGTGGGTCCCAGCATAGACGATTCAGTATATATATCTAATCATCCCTTTCACCTTTTCGACGAAGTATACCTGTGTGAGCTGAATCCTGTGTTACTCTTCTTTGTGGATTATGTTGAACTATCCTATGTGGATTTACTGTTTACTCTCCTTTGTGTATTGTGTTGAACTATCCTGTGTGGATTTACTGTTTACTTTCCTTTGTGGATTGTGTTGAGCTATCCTTTGTGGATTACTTTTGCTCTCCTTTGTGGATTGTGTTGTGTTATTCTGTGTGAGTATACCTTTTGCTTTCCTGTGTGGACTGGGTTGTGCTTGGGCTCAGATGTTGGAGCCGAACGGGAATTGATGACTTAGGTATATGTATGGGAATATACCTAAGCAGTGTCGGTTGTTACTTCGTGATTGTATCTTTCCTTTGTTGTTTATCCTTTGTGGATTTCGGGAGACCTTAGGGGGTCTCGGGGACCCTACTGAGTAGCTTATACTCACCCCTGCACGGGCTATGCCCGCACTTCGTTGTGTTGGTTACAGACGACGGACGTTGCTGATCGTGGTGGAGGTTTGCGGAGTAGAACGGTACCTGGAGGTGGACCACTGGGCGGGACGTACTCGGAGCGGACGGCTAGACCGAGGAGATGTGGAGGCTATCTGTGATCTCCTTTCAGGTGGGACTTCCAGAGGACGGATCGACGCTGCGGCTTTTCATTTCGGTTGCTATTTTCCCCTTTCAGTTGTACTTTACAGTTGAGCTTGTATTTCCGGCCCCTTTTACTTTCAACACAGCTTGTTACAGTTTTTACTTAGTGTTTACTCTTTCCGCTTGATTACTCTGTGATGGTTGTTTACTTTACAAAGGCAATGTCTTCCCTGTTTATCGGGATTTACTCATTGGTGCTAGTCGCCAGCCCCTGGCCTATGGAAGGCGGGCTTGGGGTAGTCACGGCACGGGCCCCGAGGACGGGTCGTGATAGAAATTCCTAGGGAAGATGAGTTAGGTTGTTGAGAAGATCTGAATGTCGTTTTTTTCTATTGTTTAATTTGGTTGCCTTAGCCATCTCACATTCCTATTCTATTATGTTTGGTTCCTATTCATCAACCAATCTTCCTAAATGGTCTGTTCAGAATGATTTTTTACATTTTTGATGGCATATTTATTCTTCTATTGAGCTTGTTAAAGGTTTATCCCAAATGTTTTAGCAGTATAGTAAGATCTAATAGGGATATGCCTGACATATTTTCTTTTTCCATGGCTGTGCCTCCCTTTATTTTTTTGGCTCCAGATTCCACGATTCACATCCCTTAAAGTCGGTGTGGGATGTTCAGGTTTATAATAACACTCATCATCAAAAAATTAATCCATAAAACGAATGATATTAATGGGTCAAATGATCATTTCTTCATCTAATGTGGACTCTGTTCGATGGGTCAGTTCATGTTCGCCTATTTTGTGGGACAGAGCCCATTCTCTTTGGACTAAAGTCATGAAGATTTAAGGAGTCAACACTAACTTTATCCTAGGTTCAGGTTCATATTATTGGGGTTTTTCCCACCATTATAAACATGTTGTTTCTTATAAGATTATCATTTTAGGGTTATGGAGTTGAAAGAGTTGGCTACTCTATAGAAATATTTTTTTGGTGCACAATTGGTTTTTAAACAGTTTTGGAGGATAGAATGAGTCCAGCTAATTATTCCTCTAGTCATCCAATCCCTGAAATTCTATTCCTTATTAATAATAACTTCCTTCCATTCACCCTCATTTTTTTGAGTGGTGTTAGAAATTCATGATACTTGTGATGGGGGTTTTATCAGATTCACTTTCCTAGAATCAACTATATTCTATAGGAGATATATGAAAGCAAAAGAATCCTTGATGGTGTACCCCAATATTATATGAAAGGGGAAATAATTTTTGGTGACCAACAAGGCCAACTTGATGAGGAATTTTAGTTCACATTAGAGTTAGTAGGTTATTTTCCAAGGCATATAGAGGTTGCCTTGAACATTCTCATCTTATAAGGAATAGACCATAATATTCCATTTCTCAATATATAATCATTTCTTCTCAAATCATTTATCATGAAGTGGCTTTTGTTGTTTCTGTTTTCACCATAGAAGGGGTGTCTAATGATAAAGTGTAGGCTTTGGAGTATGATTCAGTCCTAGATATGGTTTTACATTGATGTTTGTAGTTTCTTCATTGCATGTCCTCTTTTCTTAGGGTAAAGTTACAGATTAGTATTTGTTTTTTGTTCATATGACGGAGTCTTCCAATATTTTTGCAACTCCAACAAGGTCATAGAACACACCCGTTTATTTTATGGGAATGATTTGTGTCTAAAACTCATCACTAATGATTTCTATGAAAAACCCCAATAGACCTTTCTATGGAAACATAAAATATAGGGAGTAAGTTAGACCCTTCCACATAGAAATAATGTCTGAGATTCTCTCATTTTATCATTTTTTTGGATTAATAGTTAAAACACTACTTTATTTCATAGTATTGAGATGAACTGGTAAATAAATTTTCAATGGAGGTCTTCCCATCGTATGATCGATTCTATGGGTAAACCAGTGTACTATATGAAGACCAGTCCTTAGAAGGTTTGTAAAAAACATTAGTGTTTGGAATCTTCTTATTAAATAAATTTCCATCATGGGGCCACACTGAGATACATAATCTATCTAATGTTAGTCTAGATCTTCTGAACCATCGAATTTTGGAAATGTATGATTTAAAAAATTAGGTCGGGGAAGTGTTATATCTATCCATTCGGGGTAAGGTTTTATTTTCACCTTCACTGGTGCAAGTTTTCCCTCCATATGATCTATTTATGATACTAATGATTCAATATAGTTTACCAGTCTTATGGGAATATCCAACTAATAAGGGGCTAGAGAAGGAGGCAAAAAAGGATGAACCAAATGTGTTGGTCCAATCTACACTTGTTCTTGAGTTTTCTAGATGTATCCTAAAATACGTTAGTCTAGTTTTTTTGGAAATAGCGGTAAGTATTGATATTCATCTGTCACGAGATCCAAATAAATTTTTTTCCTTTCTACCACATTTAGTAGAAATTGTGAATCTACTGTCACCGATATGAATATCTCTTATTATTGAGGGTCATTTATTGGAGGAGTGAAATCAGATTCTATTTGACGAAAACATCTTATGATAATATTACACATAGGTACTTTAACATTAATCCTTCTCAATTATTTCATTTTTGTATCAAACTATGTCAATCATTCCTCGAGTTTGAGGGGTTAGACACCCTCAAGTAATAGTTTTGATTTAATTTTTTTCTTACCCTTTTCATTCGTAGATGGCCATCGAGGAGGAAATGGATCATTCAAATGAGTTCCTAAATTTTTTTGTAATCCTGTGATTTCTATAATGCTCTCCTTCTTCAATTATTTAGGTGTGGACTGTATTTTGAATGGAGATAACCTCCTCTTATTCTCTTTCATTACCCTTATTACCTATAGCATTTCCATAAGTGCTAGTGATATTTACTGATTCGAACAACATCAAGATCAATTCCTTAGTCTCTAAATAATGGGATAACCAGTTACATTGGGAGTGTCCACCAGAGAGGATGTGATTACTAAGAGTGGTTATTCTTTTGACAGATCATTTTTTTGAATTTAAGGTAACAAAACCATTCTTTCAAGGATCCCTTTAATGTAGTTTGGTGAAGGGTGATATGAATGGATCCTCATGATAATTTTGTTATTCACATCCTTAAAGAAAAATATACATCAAAGGATACAATGAATCAATTAAATTCATTTTGTAGATCTCCCCCCAGTTGAGAAAAGAGTGAAATTCTCTTGAGAGGAGGTTGAGGTAAAAATTACCCCATCCCTGTAGGATGGGGTTTTTTATGTTCTACTTACACAGTGTTTTAGTCTTGATTTCTTGTCTCTGAATATCATGTTGTAAATTCCCCCATCCCATTGGGCTGGGTTATCTCTTGTAATTTCATAGCTACAACTACTCCGGATGATATTATGATTTAATAGATCATCGTTCGAACATGGGCTAGGTGAATTTTATTATTTTTACCTAATCCATTAACTTCTAAAGATATTTTCATTGTATGGTGATTTTTTTATCAATAGGGAATAGTTAAATACTTTCATATGCTTGATGCATGAGTCTTTCAATGAATCACTCTATTCTGACCCAATATCTTTGAGAGTTGTCATGGGATGGCTCGTAAAAATCATACCATCTAATGTGAGAAGAATATGTTTTCTAAATCCTGTCCAAGGCTATTAAATTGCATGAATTTGTAATTGGTAGGCATTGTGGATCAAGGAGTAGGTTGAAATGCAACACCCTCTGATCGCCAAATTCCCAAATATGAACATTGGATGGGGTGTCGTTGATCTATTGACACAACTCTTTTAACGGATCAAGGAATGTTCATTGAATGGATCATACATATCTTTAAAATTTAAAGCGTTGTGAATGTACAAGGGATACCAAGTCGATTTTAAGTTTTATCTCTTATACTACCATGATGTGTCTTGGATATTTATCATAAGTTAATACTTTTTATTTTATGTGAGGAAGAGTAGTCAATATATTTAGGTTAATTTCATCCATAAATTCTTCCAAAAAACATATGGAATCATATATTGAGGGTTGAATAAAGTCTAGAACATTAATTGTATGTTGTCATTAACCAACTGTGTTCTCATGAGCAATATTTATTCTTCATCTTTCACAAGTGATTCTTCTACTAGATCCCACTAAAGTGGATACTTCCCTGGTAATTTATTTTAAAAAATGGGGCTAGAAATAATTTCCTCTATAGTTTGGGAAGTCACTCAGTCTGAGGCTGGTTTTAAGAATGACCATTTCCTTGGACTATCTTCCAATTGAGAAAGAATATCATTTTTTAATGATAAAGAATCAGGAAATTATGGCATCATTTTCACAAGTGCCTCATGGTAGGGGTGTTTTTCATAATTAATTCATCAAGGGGAGGACCTTCTTGATGAAATGAAGTTTCATCATATAGAGGACCTTCATAGTGAATTAATTCATGGGGAGGAAAAACATCACATATTAATGTCTGATTGTAAGGAAAAATTCTATAATGTATACCCTGGGGAGGACTATCAAGGAAGAAAGTAGCAAGGGGCTGACCTTCTTTCCTTTTGATCTTCTTGCCACAAAGAGGGTTTCTATGGCACACATTAGTGTATGGGATATCATGATTGATAAAATTCTAGTCATTAAGTAATCCTTCATGGAAAAATTTCTGAGGAGGACCACCAATATTGCTGCCATCATAGTTGTAAGGAGGACCTTGTCAACCGTTTCTACTAACACTATAATTTGGTAATGTAGGAGTAGGATATTAATCCATTATATATAAACATCCAAGGGATTCATGAACACTAGAATTCTATAGAGAAGGCTCATGAAACTACTCTGTATTTTCAAAACATATATAGTGATATTTCTTTTTTAGATTCTTTCTTGAGGGTGATTAGTGACACATGTTGTTGGTGGTGACCTTCTTATATGGAATAATTTTTTATTAGTTATCATGTCACTATCAAAATTTCCTAATGACTTTCAAGAATAATATCATGGATAAGTTCCTTCCTTAGAGAAGCCACTAGTATTGACCGATGATCTCTTGTTGGAATCGAGAAATGGACCAAATCTAGTTGTCCATTAATCATGGGATTTTGTCCATGAACCTCTTGGATCAGAGTAGGAATACATGTCATCTCTAGGGTGACTCGTGGACTATACTATTAAGTCACTTAAAATTTGGAGGTATGGTTGGGTGACCAAGTCTTAGAAACCTCTGATTTGATTATTATATCTTGAGAAACATGTATAATTTTAATATGTAGAAACGTCTTCCCTTCCCACATAACTTGGATGTAGGAGTGATTTATGCATGTTGAATGGGAATATATTCCTATTATGAATTTGGAGAAGGTATGTATGTATACTCTTGTACTCCATTTATTTTTTGGGATGTACTAAAAATCAACATGTGTGGGGGAAGATATATGGCTTTACCCTCTATTTATATAAGGGATCTATCATCTTGTTTCTCCAGGTTCCATGAAACTATGTCAGTGGGATTTATGGATGTAGGGAGATATAGCCTCCTACTTCTGGTTTACAATTTTATTTCTCTAGAAAGCTACTCTGGAGGGAATAGAAGTAGGTTTTCATTCCATGTGGACTAAACACTACCCTTAGTGGGTTATCCTGAGTTCCCAAGTCTAGGGGACATGGGTTAGACTCCGGAGGGTGGGACCCCCATCACTATGGGGGTTCATTACCACACATAATTGGAAGAGGTGGAAAATATAAGGATCCCTTTGTAGGGACCCCTGTGTTTCTAGAATTATATTTTTGGTGATGTCTTTATTCACCTCCCTAAGATAGAAGAGGATAATATTTTTGTGCTCTAGGGATAGATTCCCAAATAGATTTGAAACAAAAACTAGTATCATCCGCTTTTTTTCCACCAACAATTGTTTATTGGATGGTTGGTGGGACTTCATTACTTGTAGGGAATCTAATATAGCTTCTAGGGTTAGTACAATACCATTTTTTGGTACTACTGAATGAGTGAATTTGTGACTAGCTGTTAAAGGTCATGTCTTGGTGATATTGTCCTTCGATTTGATGTGGCCACTACTTGTGCGACAAAAGATTTATAATTTTGAGTTAGTTGAATGGAATCCATTGGAATGAATTTATTTCCCATCAAATTTTTTTGATACATATGAAAAAACAATAATAAAACCCCATCAAATAAGCATCTCAATAAACAAAAACATGAAAAATCAATTATTTTGGATCCATGTTTTGGTCCTCTTTCATTAGGTTTGCGAAGGGGTCCTGAAATGTGGGAGACATTGTTATTTTGGTTAAGTATTATCATTGGGTTCACCATTTGTTTTTTCCTGATGGATTTCACACCCGCACTCATTTTGAGTTAATGTGGACCTACTTTCCAAATGCAAGAAGTCACTTGAATTTATCTAATGAGATTTTAGAAAACACATTGTCCAAGAGGATGGGAGTTTGAGATCATCACACCCTTTTGGGAGGAAATATTTCCTACTCCATGACCTACTTATAGGTTTAATATGTATTCATGAATCCTTTATAAAATATTAAATTTCTAAAAGGTCACCCTTATATGAATAATCAATTATTAGCATTTATTAATTTTTGAATCATATGTATATATCTAAGGTTATTCATTGATGGGGATATACTTTTATATTCAAGTTTCCCCATTGATTTTACACCTTTATGAGTTGATTATAGATTCTTACATCATTTATTGTCATGATGCTAGTTTTAAGCCACATAGTAGGGTTATCTGGAATTTATCAACATCCAAGAAGACATGAGTTATTTTGATGTTAGGATCATGCCCATGAGTTGGGATTCTTATGTATCCTTGTGAAGTAAATAAGAAACAATGTAGTTTAGTTCCACTTAATGGGAAACATCATACACTTTATGGTCATGTGACGATGAACAAACCATATAGTTTGACAACATACAAAAAAGATATCTTGGAGAAAGGATTCTAGTCTAGAGCTGGTGCGGGACTTGCACCAAACTAACTTGAAAAATTTGGAAGGGATATATCCTCCTAGGCATCATGTGACCCACTTGAAATATAACACATAGAAGATTAGGGTATTTTTTGGGTGTTGGGTTTGGACTACAACATGGATTCCCATGTATCCCATATAGATGGGAATCTAAGATCACGTAGTTCAGAGGGGTTATAAATTACAGATGTAAAGGAGTCCCATGGTTTCTTCGTCAAGAATATGGAATATTAATGGTTTATCTCATATGGAATATGGACATTTGAGGTAGTGATAATATTGATTTATGGTTATATTGAATAGAAGGCCCATTTGGAAGGTGAGGGGAAGATCTAAAAAGGGAATCTCCTCTTGAGATTGGTATTTGATCACGTGGGTTTCATGTTCGTTAGTAACCCAAAATCCAATGTCTGTCATGCTTGGTGTGTGAAATAAGGGAAAGTGGAAGATATTTTAAATCACAAAATCTCATTCCTTTGATGGTGTATGAGGCTAGGGATATGAGAGATAGATAAAGGGCTCTGATGTGCTTTTATCCTCTCTTATATTCATAACCATGATTAGGAAATACACACTAATATGAATATAGCCCATAAAATGACTAGGTTCTTACTCTTGGAGGGAATCCCAACCCGAAGATCCTCCACACCTCTCATTTCAATAGGTGGAATAGAGGAATAGTTCTGGCCTACAAAACATAGATGTAGATACTCGGCCAAAGGATCCCCCTTACATCATTCCTAAGGTCGGGATCCCCATTACAATATGAATGATGGGTTGAGAACAATATGAGGATCCCCCTTATTAGGTAGGTTAATTATATGAACTCATTTTCCATGGGAATGTATGACCTAGAGGGCATGATAGAGTTCCCTCTACTCTGATCACACATATCTAGAGGATTTAGAAGAGTTCATAGCTTGGTTGTTCAGGAAGGGGTCCATTTGGGTCCTAGAACTTTGTAGAAGTGATTTGTGGGGAGAGTTAATTGAATAGTTCATAGAGGGGTTGAGGTAAGGACAAATGTTGTGCAGAATAAGGGTACTAAAGATAAAATACTCCATCATGTGTACTATTTTCTATGTAGGGTGGAAGTTTTTAAAGACTCCATATGCATATGGTTTACAAAAAGGTGGTCCACAAAGGATTCTTAAATGAGGAAGGCTATCTACAGTGTATTTTCCTATGTGAATGGATTTCCTCAAATAGATTTTTCTATTTATATGGATTCTTATACCGTATTTTTAATTTATTATATGTAGTAAATAATTACCTAATGAAATATAATACTTAGACAATTGTTTCCTACATCTCTATCTCTGTTTTTTTATATGTGTTATCTACCCCTGTGTGAGGTTTTTATAGGGATACAGAGGTAATCATTCCCGATTTTACCAGAAGTAATTGAAGACCACTAATGACAAGAGATTTTGATTTTTGGCTTGCCCAAAGATAATTGCTCACCCCAAAAACAAAAAATCATTTGGGGGGACCAAAATTTGACACCTCACTCTGCATACAAATTTTCATTTATGTGGTCATGAAGAGGATTCCTTGGCCCAAAAATTAATTTTCATTTATAGGGGCGTAATGTGGGAGTGTTATGTGGATAAAAGACTTTAATAGAGGGAATGATACACAAACCATAATGCTTCCTTGCGTCTTTGGGTGTTTAACCATTTTTAATCTTCATGAAATTGATCGATTGATTTATTCCATCATTTTCATATTCAAATATTCCTTCTAATATCCCATGAAAAATGGTACAGACCCAATAGTTAGGCAATGAAATTATATTGTGTGTTAGGTGTATTTCAAATGTTTTATTTTATTAAATGTTTTATAAAAGTTTATAAAATGAAAACTTTATAAAAACATTAAAAAATCATTTAAATTTTATAAATTTTATAAAATTTTATGTGAATGTATTAAATAAAAATTTTTAAGGTGTTTTTGAACAAAATTTTTTTAAAAATGGTGTTAAAACAAAGTTGTAAAATAAAGAATTTACCATGTATGCTGGTTGAAAATAATTTCATGCTGTTGAAAAAATGTGATATTTTAAAGAAACTCCATATATATATTTATGTATATAATATATTTAATGCATTTATAAAATTTTTATTGAAAAATAATTTATAAATTTTTTATATAAAACATATTTAATGGAGTTTGTAAAAAGAAACCAGTGATGTATTTTTAAGAAAAAAAATAAATATAAGTGTAATAGGTTCAAAAAATGGCATTGAAATAAATAAAATCATAGGAAAATAAAAGTATCATGTGCATCAAAATATTTAATATTCAAGGTTTGTGTGTATTTTTTTTAATATAAGTGATACATACTACATGAAAATTGGGTTGGGAAGTAGATAATTTGTGGTGTTATTCAAACTGTCGTGAAATAAATCATATTATATTTGATTTATAATATAGAAGTGGTTTCATATAACTACCTCTATATATGTTTTAAACAAATAGAGGTGGAATTATTTTAATCACCACAAAATCATTAAATCATGTCAGATATCTTGACCACCATGATCCCTCCCCCTCTCCATGACCCCCAACAACGACGACCCCTTTTATCCCTAACCCCCTCACCATGACGGTGACTATCCCCTATCAGTCCGGATCCCCCTCTCCATGATACCCCCTCTCCTCATCGTCCGACTGTTACCACCCATATGCAGCCCCAATCCCCCCTCTCTCTAAACCTGGATGGTGACTTCCCCTCTTGGCCATGATCTCCCCTCTCTCCTCTCCCCGACCCTCAATTAAAACCACACATCAGCCAAGACCCCCCATCTTCCCAGCCCCATACAGAGAAAACCACTCTATCTTAATCCCCCCTCTCTCCAACCCTTTTCCCCTTATGATAAATTTTCATCCCCCTATCCCCTATCCCCACCCTTACCCTGTGATGATGACCTCCCCTCGGACCCTATCCACCCTCTCCCGGACCACTGACTTTGATAGTGACCCCCCCCCCCCTCAAACCCAATCCCCCATATCCTCCAATCCATTTTTATTATTTTATATGAAACCACTTTTTGGGTAAGTGGGAACCATACAAAAGCGTCCACATATCACAAGCCCATAACCCGAAATTCAAAATTGAAAAACACTACCGGAAATCCCTACCACTACTATAGACTTCCAATGATCCGCAAATATCAATTTTTAAAAAACAAGACATCATCACCCATTGATAAACGAGTCACCTAAATCCCATCAAATTGAAACTCGATCTAACTCGACAGCCTGTCAGTATCCATGCCGGAGAGCTCCACTAGTGGCTGCCATCATCGTCGAAGGAATCTCCATCACCGTATTCACATCAACACAACTCTAGGGTCTTCAACCACCATGCCTCTTCACTGCTGGCCACTCTGAACCAAACACCCTTGACTCTGAAAGAATCACCATCACCATCTTAACTACCTTGTAGTTATCATTATCAGGCAAACACTGTTGAACACCACCTGCGTCAACAACATCACCGAATCTAATCCACCATCGTCGCGTACAAACAACCCACCAGAATGACAAAACCCATCAAGAGAATCCATAGTCGCGACTTCTTGTCATAATCAACAAGCACAAGAAAATTACCAGCGATGAAAGAAAAAATTTTCATCGATAAAGAAGACCAAAAATTAAAACACAAAACCATGGGAAAACCCTTAAGAAGGCTGGAAAAGAAACAAGGCTTGGGATGAAACCCAAAAATAAATCTCTAATACCAAAAACTATAGTCCCGAAACCTTGAATACCAATCGCTCTAACTATGACCTAGAGAGGAGCGATGAAACCCTTGGTCAGAGTAGATTTGGATAGCTGAGGGTGAAAGAATGACCCCGGTAGTATCTAGAAACCCAACATCTACCGAACCACAATCCCAAAGTATCATTGTTTACTCCAAACCATCCCTGACCCAGAGAGGAATGAAGAAATTAGAGGCCAGAGCAGGTTGAGGCAATGGAGAGAGTCCAAATCACATACCTTCGATGGAAGAAATAATAAAACCGCAGAAGAAATACCACCGTGGTGATCACACGATAAGAGGAGAGAAGCTGAGGATGAATACTAAAATCCTAGAGTAAAGATGATCCATAGATAGCGCTCTCTACGGAGAGCATAGAGAGCGCCCTCCCAATCCACTGGAATGAAATTCTAATCCCCCCTATCCCTAAATATTACTTCCCCCTATCCCCGATTACTCGTTTTCCCAATGGTTACTAACCCTCACCCATCCTTTCACCTATGATCCTTGTCACCCTGACCCCCTCTCTCCCAACGATGACCCCACAGTTACTCATGTGCTCTTGAAAATTCATTTAGGCAACTACTTATATTCTAAAAAAAATTAATTAATTATAAATTTTTATAATAATTTATTTACTCCATGTCTCATCATACAGGTCCCTATGGTGTTTTCTGTGTGTGTTGTAATACGTGAAGTCTTTACATTTTTATCAATAGGTAGGTCAACATTTCTGGTTTTGTGATTCTTCCCCCATTAATAATCATTTAATTGTTTTAAAAAATGATAATTCTCTAATTTAGGTCCAACTTAAGGGACATTATGGGTTGTATTAGGGAGAATAGTGGTTTAGATGTTTCATATATGGGTGTTTGTTCAACAAACCCAAACATTTATCCTACGACTTTCGAATAGAAGACGCATGTAATTTAAATCTCTCTTCTATATTTTTTTAAATGATATCATGAAGATAATGTATTAAATAAAAATAATCTTAATCACGATTATAATTCATAATGCTTACTAAAAGATATATAGATTCAGATTACATGAAGCATCTTGTATGTGCTACTCACTAAATGTTGAGTACTATTTTTCATATCGATTATGAAAATGTTGTAAAACAAAAATTTCATGCACTTATATGATTTATATGAAAACACATTATCCCTAGATAAATTATTTTTAGATACAAAAACTCAGGATTTTCCTAATTACCAAAGAAAGTTGTGACATCCCAGACCTGAATGCCACTTAATAGGTTCCCTGAGCCCGTTGGGTCACGTAGCCTCGAGAATATATCCCCGAACACTAGAGGCTGGTGACAAGAAATGAGGGACTAGGTTGTGTTCATGGGGAGACTATGACCTCATTACCAGAGTGTAACACAATAAATAAATATAAATACAGGTAAATAGAAGAAGAACTATAAGCAAAATAAAAGTCACAACAGAAAGAGATCAAGATAAAAATAACTGAAATAATGTGAATAACATAAAAAAATGATGATGATATGTCATGTATCGAGTAAGCTAGAAAACATAGATATAAATTATTTAGAATTAATTAAAATAAAATTTTGATAAGTGAAATACATAAAATATCCCAAGCATCCTAAGCCTCAGTTTCGTGATCTGCTACCAGATCCATCTTAGAACAGCAAGAAATAAAGTTTCTGAAGAATTATACTTCTCTTTGTAAACACCTAGAAACATGTAATCTACCCCGTGTACCAATCAGTGCTTGGAGAGGATGTGAGATAAATCTAAGTGGTCCACCACCAAAAATCTCTATAAAATCCATCCTATTTAATGGAAATATAACAGTGTGAAAAAAATAATATATAAAGTAAAGAAGTAAAATGTAACTAAATACCCAAGTACCTGACTCAGTACTCAGCAGTTGTATAAACATTTAACCAGTTCGTTATTGATTATTACCAGTTTATAAATAAGTCTGATGTTAGAAATATGGAATTTTACAAGATTTAATAAGGATACCAGTAAATATATTTAATAATGATGTTTCAAGGTAATAACAAAGGCAACGTAGACCTCAAGGGTCTTCAAATCAATACTGATTGTATCCTGGCTAAGGGTATGAGTGAAATCCAACAAGCATAGTCCAAGGAAATATAAAATAATACGCATATTGGGTAATAGGAGTTCATCCAAAGTAAAACATGGCTAACCAATGACTAGGCCTGATGGGATTTAACCATGGAACCTACCTTTCAATGTTGGATCCAAGGAGTGTATGAAATTTTTGATGTAGTACTACATGATGGATCCTAGAGTGTCATAATGAGAATCCAAAGTTATACAAGTATCATGTTCATGGTGGGTATCAACCTAAGCAATCCATATCCTTTAATTTAGAATGTGGTCCTCGAGTACTCAATGTATTCCCTAGGGAATTCAAGGTGACCTCGATTAATACTGATACTATTTTGATAAAAAAATTCATAAAATATTCCATTTGGTTAGGACATTTTTTTTAGTGTGACATGTCCATGTAGTATTGAACCCTTTACTCAATTTATAATTAATTGATAAATCTGTTTGGTTCAATCCTTTCATGTCATTAGTAAAACAAGGCTATGTAGCATGAAACCATTCATTTTATCCATTTAGGGATTTTTCAAAATTATCAAGGTTCACTATGCTACCTTCCATTAACATGTTAAGGGGTTCTATGGATATTAAACCTATTATTGAATTACATTTAAAAGTCCAAGTCACATTCATAGTATACATTCCAATTTTTGTTTCACATTTAATTGTCAAATTGAGAGACACACCTTAGGTGGGACAAGTGGTGAGTATAAAAGTTACTTTCTATTAAAAAATCACAATTTAAATAGAGACATATAAATTAAAAATATCACCCTTAGAATGGTCTTGTCAAGGCACATCAGAATGGCGGATCAAATGTTTCAAAACACTAAAATGAAAAATTATCGCGAAACATCCTACAAGGGATGGATTAAGGTGTGGGAATAATGACTAAAAATAGTCAAATATTTATACGCATCACAAACATATGGTTCTAATGATTATAATCAGGGGATATAAATTCAATAAATGGAACCCAATGAAATCAGAAGTCGCCACATATAATTTAAAAAATCAATGAACTTGATGGATTAGTTATAGGCCACCCACCTTTGACTTGTACAACTCTCCTCATTAAGTATTATCCCCTAATTATGCTTGGAATGGATTAGGTATGAGAAAAGTGTAAAAATACTTACACCTTGATAACAAGCCTGAGAGAAAGGGAGATGATGAACGGCTAAAAAGACCTCGAGTACTTACTATTGTGCATCCAACATGATGAACATAAGTATGAATGGATCCCAGATGAAGGAGATATCTTGATCCCTAGGTTAGCCTTCAAAATGTACCTAAATGAGAGAAATAGAGGTTAATCCCACTAGGGTTGTATTAGATAATAAGGAGTGTATTAATTATATCATTAATGGAAAAAAAATAAAAATTACCCAAAAATTAGCTTGTTCATGGCTTGTTTGCAGAGTTTTCCAAACTGTGTACAAACCTTGCATGGGTATGGCATGCAGTGATGGGAAGGTTGATGATAATCGTATTGATCTATTTCATGGGTGGGGATTTTTTTACTATTTAATTGTATTTTCTTTTTTCTTTACGAAGTTGGACCATGGAGGAATGGTTGTAGTTTATGGCTCTGATGTCACTCTGTTTTCCCTCTTTTTCCTCAAAAGTGCTTTTGAAATAAAAATTTGATTTGTATTCAGTCAGTTATGCATGGGTAACTTGTGAAAAGGTATCGCTTGAATGGTTTGGCTAAACATTTACTGAAACCATGTTCCAATCATGCAGTAAGTCTCTATCCAAAAAAAACAACCACCCACACAATTACCTCTAACCATGCGGGCTCTCCATATGGTTTACTATAAACTGTGCACCATACCTAGTTTGCCCAAAAATATGGTTTATGGGATAAGAAGAATCCCTATAAAACCATAAGTCCTTTTCTAAGTCAATATGCATTGATATTAGGTCCAAAATAATTAATTATACCAAAATTCAATGGATCCATAATTGAGTGATAAATAGGATTCGTGCAGTCTTCCCCCTCAAAAGAACTCATCCTTGAGTTCACCTACTAAGGGTGGTGGAACGGTATCCAAGAACAACTCAATCCAATGGGCATGTAAATTGGTCTCCCACTCCCAAGTCTCATCTTGCACATAGTCATGCTACCATAGAAACCATACTCGTGGGACAGACCAGCCTGGAATAGCCTTCACACTCTAGTGAGTGATGCAAACTGGATACTCCTAAAAGGTACCATTATAATGTAACTGAAAATCCTTAGGATATAATGTATGATATGGGTTTTCATAATATTGTAGAAGTTATGAAACATGGAAGACATCGTGAATGGAATAGTACCTCTAAGGTAGTAGCAATTGATAGGCTACCGGCCTGACGCTTTTTAGAATCTAAAATAGCCCTACGTAGTGAGGCAATAAATTTTCTTACTTATGTAACCATATATTACTTATACAAGGAGATTACTTAATCAAAACACGATCCCAGCCTCAAAATATAAAGGTCATCGATGGTGATCAGCCTAATATTTCTATCTAGATAGGGTAGTATGCATATTCTTCTTGATCAGTAAACCCCACTATGAAGTCTGCTATGACAGACGTGAACCTAGTAGGGCAGCCACACCTACCTCTAACTAGAACAAGAGTGAAAGGAACGACCTTCCATATAATTACCCCAAAGGATCTATCTGAATTGTCACCTGGAAGATTTTATTATAGTTGAACATGAAGATAGGGATATGATTATCCCAAGAACCTCTGAAATCAGGTACACATGCTCAGAGCATTTCCCCTAACACAATTATTGTCTATTCTAATTTTCTATCATTTTGCGGGTGAAAATCTATGCTTGTACTCACCTGTGTACCAATAGATTTCTACAAACCCATCCAGAACTGTGATATGAAACGATCATCCCTATTCGAAATGATATTAGGAGGGACCATGTTTAGTCATATGATCTCAATAACATATAATCTTCCTATCTCTTTAACTGAGAATGTATCCGAAATAGAAATGAAGGGGGATAATTTCATTAGTCATTCATAAACTACCCGTATATCGTCTCTACCACTTGGAGACATGGGAAATCCAACTACAAAGTACATGGAAACATCTTCATATTCTATTTCAAGACTGGATGAAGTTTTAACAAGCATGCAGGTCTCTATTTCTCCACCTTCACCATTTGAATGGTGGAACACCTATTGATAAATCATTTTATTTGATGTTTAATAATAGTCCATCGATACTGGAATCAGATATCTTTATAAATTTTGGAAATTCATGGATGAGCTGCCCACTGATAAGTGTGAGACTCTTTCATTAACTCCGCTCTCACATCTTTTGGAACCCCGACACACCAATGAATACAAAATATTTTACCACTATCCACAGACCAATCCGGAGGTGGGTTATCTCAGAATATACTCTAATGGAGAAATAGGCCCTCAGGATCTGCCATTTTTATACCTTTCACCTAATCATGGAGGGAAGAGTTAACTGTCACGTATGAGAGGTAATACTATTCGTAACTATCATTAAACTCCAAATGCATCCCAAATAAGAGGTTTATTAATTTCCATTCATCACTAGATTCATATATGGCCAGTGCCTGAGTCTTCTAAATTATTGTATAAGAAACTACATTTCCCTTCCCAGGTATATTGGAATGCTCAAAATGGAAGGACTATAAATATTCAGACCATATCCACTTTCGGAGGTTCAAGTCATGTTGTGTAAATATATATTTGAAGATATTGAGGTATTTGTACACTAAAAATTTCCCATCTAATATATATTATCTCCACCAATGTAATCCATGGAAAACTGATGCATGCTCAAGGTTGTGTGTCAGGTAGTTTCTCTCATGTGTCCTCTACTATCAAGATCTTTAGGCAACCACTCTACCCTCCTCCATCATCACTACTACTAGGCCGATGCCTGATGCATCACACAAGATGATATAACCTCTTTTCATATGTGGTAGGAAAATAAGGGGTGTTGAGACAAGCCTCCCTTTCATCTCTTGAGAGTCTTTATCACATGATTCTAATCATTTGAACTTAGCACCCTTCATTCTAAGCTTAGTGAGAGGTAGATCAAGGAATGATATGTCCTGTATGAAATGCATATAATATCCATCCATCCATAATAATCTCTATATATCAGACACGTTCTTAGGATTCTCTAAGGAAACAAAAACACTAATTTCTCAAGGTCAATAAAGACTCCTGATTCTGAGATACTATGACCCAAGAAGTGAACTTTAACAATCTAGAAGTGGAACTTAGTAAGCTTATCATAATTCCAGTGCACTCTAAGGGTACTTAAAATGATCTAAAGGTGTTTATCATGGTTTCTACGAGTATGAGAATACACCAAGATATTGTCCACAAAGACAATTAAAAAATAATCTAGATAGGGATGAAGACCCTATTCATTAGAGCCATGAAAATAGTAGGTGTTTTCATAAGACTAAACGACATAACAAGGTACTCATACAAACCATACCTACTACGGATGGTTGTGCGAGGTATTTCTGATGTACTTAATCATACATGGTGAAATTTTAAACTCAATTCAATCTTATAGAAGACCCTATCACCATGTATCTTGTCGAAGAGATATTCTATTTGAGGGAGTGGATATTAGTAGTTCCTTATAAGCTTGTTCAACCTTCTTTAATCCATGCATAGATATATGGTTCCATCCATCATTTTCCTGAAAATCATGGGTGAACCCAAAAAGTATTTACTCGACTATATAAGACCTTTGGACTCCAGAACCTCAAACTACCACTTGAGTTCTTGTTTCGGAGTACATGAAATCCTATACATAGGGAAGGACATCATAGTTTCTTCCAGAACAAGCACAATCATAAGATCAACCTATCTATGAGTAGCTAAGCCATAAAAGTCATCAGAAAAAACAACCCTAAAACAATATACCACTAGAATAAATTTATCATGGCATAATCCTTGATCCTCCATTATGATATTTGAAATATTGTAAGTCACTCCACCTAGACCATGATTCTTTAGTCCTTCTTTACCATCCTAGACATCCCACTCTCCCTTATGTAGATAATTGTTTCCCTCTAGTGTGGTAAACTATACCTTGTGCTGATATGATTCTACAAAAGCATGATATTGAACCAACCAATCCATCAGGAGATTGACATCGAATCATGTCATATCAAGAATGTAGAGGTTTTATAGGAAAGGGAAATTACCTACCTCATGGGGACAATCCCTATATTGGAATATGAGCCCTGACCACACTCCAAACGGTGTTATCTAGGTTCATGACACCATAATAATATTGTAAATATATTTTGGTAGAATTCATGATATATATAGAGATAAAAGTGTTCGAATAACATTTATCAAATAAAGAAGATACTATAGTAGATGTCATTAGAGTAGTTCCTCGTATTGTATATGGTCGCGCTACTTGATCCTTAGGTATTAGCTGTAGTGAATGAAAATGGCCAGACCCACAGACCTATGAAATTTCTAGACTAACATGATCATAACTTCTCATTTTGTGTTGTTGATGATTGTGGGTCTGGCTACCATGACCACAACCTCCTCTTCAACCGGTATTGCAGGTGCTTTTCCAACTTTCTGCCTAACGTGGCATATAATAACCTGTTCCTATTGGTGGAATAGGTACATAACCTTTTCCACTTAATGGTTGTGGAAAGATCCCATTAAATCTATGAATATTACCCATTCGTACATATGACTGAAACTTCATTGTGTCTCTATCGTAGTGAGGATTTAGGTTACCCCGTCAGCCATAATGATGACAAACTATAGAGATGGAAAAATGGTCACTCTCGTTATCACTTCCCTAACAATAAACATTTAGGGAACGTTTCCTACCACCGAAAGAACTACTGGCCTACCACTGAACATATAATCTATGGCCATTGCTCTTACCATCATTCTGGTTTCACTTAGTGATAAGAGAATAATTGACTATTTTAGTAAAATTAGTTTGGTGAAAGATACTCACCTATGGACATATGGCGTACACAATCCAGTACTCGAATTTTCTAGCATGTGAAATCTCATTAGTGGCAAGAAGTGGTGAAAATTACTATAACATAGTGAAACATATTGAATATTCCATAGTAGACATAGAACCCCACTCATGATGCATGAACTCTCTAGTTCTGTCAGCTCTCCGCATTTGAGGGAAGAATGGATCATAGAATGTGGTCTAGAAATCGGCCCATTCCATCCCCTGATGGTGACCATCTTGGGAAATCTCATCCCACCAGTGCTTGGATAAATCAAGCAGTATGCAAGTAGAATGTTTTAACCTTTTCTCTAGATTACTCTCCATATTCTCAATGATAGACAGGGTGTCCTCTAACCAAGACTCGGCAGCCTTCAGACCGTCATCCCCCGAGTAGGTGGGAGGATGTTGCAGCAAAAACTAACGAGTCAGATCATCCATCATTGGTGTATCTGATAGATCACCATTCATGGGCAACATATTAGGTATGAAACTATTAGGGTCTTGGGAATTAGTACCTAGATCAAGTACATAATGTTGTTCCTCAAGTGGAACTCCATGCAGTAAGACTAGTGCTTCAGGGTGCATCATGTATGGATAATGGTTGTCGCCACCCTACTAGAATATGACAGAGGGACATCGTGGTGGAATTGGTTTACAAATTACATGCACATGTCGTAGAACAATCTTAGAATCATGAAGGTATAATAACTAGTGGAAGATGAACATAAAAAAATTCACTATCGAAGGCATACTACCCCAACTACCTGTTTAGATAGCCAGGTATCAGTAATTGCTCAGATAATAGTTTCAAGGGTTCTAATAGACGATGGTTCAATATTAACTTACCTCCTAATTTAGTGGAAACCATTTCATTTAATTTTATATTTATTTACCAGGTTCACACCTTTACCTTTCATAAACATGACAAGGCGGGATAAGGACGTGAAACGATTACCCTTTTATGTTTTCACTTACTTATAACTTCTACCAAGGGTACATTAAAATGATTTGTTCATCCATGTGAATCAGGGTCCATAATTCTTTTCAATGTGATTAACACCCACATGAATTTCTAATAAAAGGATCGATTTGGTAAATTACTCATTATATCCCACAAGGGCCCAAAACACTGCATCGATTGAAATAGGAAATCACTCAATCACATCCCAATAGCATCACAAGAATATATAAAATGATGGATCACTAAAAAATAAAAGGCATATAATGCAATAAAAGTAGTGAAATACACCTATATTGCATGGAAATATGCATGACATATAAATTCTAGGTGCCTATCATGATGCATGTAACAAAGCTCCTTGCCCTCATATCATCAAAAAAATGAAATAATCAGGATAATAATCAACAAGTCCAAAAAACCTATACATCACCCAATGGTGAAATAATGTCAATTGTAATAGGAAAACATAGAACAACAATAATAATTCAGGAAACTCAGATTTTACCATGAATATGGGTTTGGAACACCCAAGAACGGATTATATCGAAGTCACAACTATTCCTGATCTATAATATATTGTCTCCATATAGTAAAGAAGTAATGGAAACTCCTCTTATATGAATTTCTGATGTATAGGAGCCAGATTCCAATTAATAGGTTCCCCAATCCAGGTGGGCCACATAGCCTCAAGCGCATCTCCCCAAATTCCAGCGGTTATTGACTAGAGGAGAGGGACTATGGTGTGTCTGTGGGGATACTATTCCCACATTAACATAGTATAGAATAGAATATTAATATAAATAGGGGAAAATTATGGAAGAAATATAAGTAAATATAAGTAACATTGGAAAGAGACAAGGATAATATTAACTAGAATAACTGGAATAAGCTACAAAAACTAATGATGATATTTCATGTATCTAGTAAGCTACAAAACATGGATACCATATAGTAAGAATACAAGTAAAACCAATGTATAAAAATGAAATATGTAAACTATCCTAATAATCCCAAGCCTCAGTGCATTCATCTGCTACTAGCTCCATCTAAGCACAGAAAAAAATCATGTTTTCAAGAAATACGCTTCCCTTTATCAACACTATCAGACATGTAATCTACCCAAGGTACCAAACGGCACTAGGAGATGGTGTGAGATAAATCCTAGTGGAATTCCACCAATATTTACTATAAAATTTGGCATGTGTAATGGATATGTAATAGTGTGAAATCATTCATATATAGTGTAAAGAATTACAATGTAACTCAATACCCATGTACTGACTTTATCCCTCGCATGGTTTTTGAATATGAAATCCGTTCATTATTGATTATTACTAGTTTAAAAATAAGTCACATGTTAGAAATGGTGAATTTTTGAATATGTAACAAGGAAAATAGTAATGATATTTAATAATTATGTTCCAATGTATTAAACAAGGTAATGTATACCTCCATGGTCTCCAACTCTGAAATGATTGTAACAAAGATAAGGTTAAGAGTGTAATCCAAGGATCGTAGTCCAATACATTCCATTATAATAGTACTACTATGTCCAATGAGTTCATCCAAGGTAAAACGGGGCTCATCAATGACTGGGCTCTATAGTCTATAAACATAGTAGCAACTTTTCAATGCTATATCCAAGGAGTGAATATAAGGAATCTTGTAGTACTGCATGAGGTATCCTATAGTTTCATACTAGGCATCCCATGTTAGACAAAGATTGGTTTCTAGGTGTGCCTCAAACTAAGCATACCATATCCCTAAATTTGGAATGGTTTCCTCATGTTCTCAAGTAATTCCCTCGAGAATCAATGGGTATCTCAACTCAGGACACACTTATTTTGATAACTAACTCATATAATATTCAATTTTGTTAAATCCTTGACTTTCATATGTTTATGAATTACAAGTATCATGAAACCCTTTAATCAAATCAAAATTAATCGATACATAAAAAAATTTCACGCCTTTCCTTCCATTAGTGTGATAAGGCCATGTAGCATGAAACCATTCATTTAATCCATTTAAAAAAATTTCAACAAAATCAAGGTCCACTCTAATACCTTAGAATACCTTCTAATTTAAGCGGACATGAAACCTATTATACTATTTCATTTAAAAAGGAAAAGTCATATACTTAGTATACTCGCCAATTTCTGTTACACATTTAATTATCAAATAGAGTCACTTACCTTAGGCAGGTCAAGTGGTGAGCATACATGGTAATTTCCATTATGAAATTAAAATTTTAAATCAATCCATTCAATATAAAAAATCTCACCCTTATAAAGGTCAAGCCAAGTCACACCAAAACGGTGGCTCAAACATGTCAAAACACAAAAATGGAAATTATGGAAAAAATTCCTACATGGGGTGGATAGGGTAATGGTAATAACCATGGACAGCTAATAAAAAATTTGGAAAGAGAATAACTCTACGATTATAATTAATATAAGCATCGAATAAAAATTCAATAAATGACAACCCATGAAATCGGCGGGCCCCACACTTAATTTCCAAAATCAATGAACTTGAGGGATGAGTTATAGACCACCCACCATAGCCTTATACAACTATCCTCATTAAGTAATAGCATTTAATTTGACGTGGAGGGGAGTACATGTGAGAAAAGAGTAAACATTCTTACACCTCGATGACTAGGTCGAGAGCAAGAGAGATGATGAATGGTTAAAAATGATTAAAGTGCATACCTTTGTTCATTAAATGTGATAAAAAAAGATTGAATAGATCCTAGATGAATGATATCTCTTGATCCCTTGGTTAGGCCTTTAAAATCTCCAAAATAAGAGAAATGGAGGTTGATTTCATGAACCAACCCGAGTTAACCCTGAACTGGTCACCCAAGTCGGCCTACAACAAGGCACGGAGGGTGCTCCCTTTCCACGTGGGATAGAAACTAGTGCCGATAACCCTATTGAAATAGTTGGGAATAATTTTGGCCCATAAATAAAAGAAAAATTAATCAATATAAACTAAACAAACAAATATACACTAACAAAAGAAATAGGATAAAGTCACGCAACTAAATGTTCCTCTATGTGATCTCACGGGTCACCACCTAACACAAAACCATGCTCACCGAAAGAGCGATCCAAAACTATAACTGGAGACTAAAAATATAAAGTAGGTTTAAGCACCGAGATGCTCAGTAGGAATTCCAATGAATAATAATTCCATATTCCCTTGCATTTAAAAATAACCCCAGTCATGCTAGTTACAAAATAAGTCATAATAAAATATGGGTTTTCATTATTTTTAATATCAAGTAACATGTTTTTCATTTTACAAAATTTCATTTCTCTCCCACAACATTTTAAATTGATACCCCATTAATTCATTAACATTTCTAAATGAAGGAACGAAATTAAAATTAAAATATTGTTTTCATAAAAGAGAGAACAAGAATGAAACAACAGAATTAAAAATCACATTACAAGCACCATGGGAAATACCTAAAAATCTAGTGTAAGTTGGGGACCTAATATATTTTTACCGTAGTGAAACATTATATATTAACCACAATGATCATATTTCTCATGCATGAGCCACTAGAAAGGAGAAACGTCAAAAATTATAGTGGTCTCCAATCATAAAAAATTTTAGTTAGTCTTGTAGCGTCAATCCTTCTAGAAAAATCCAAGATGAACCACTTCCGAATAATCTAGAATACTAGTCCTAGTCTTCAAACCTAGGTACAAAGGGTTTCCCTTGTTCTCTATTTCAAACAGTGGTGAGGTTTTATTAAGCAAACACATATGAACATAAAACTTTCGTTATCCCAAACTGATTCAACCTCTCACCACCTATCTTCCTCCTTAAGCGCATACCCATTTTTCACTTCAGACAACAATGATGAATCCTTAACACTTGGAACATATCACATATCACATATTAACACTTACATAACATTTCTAAAACTTTGGGGAATGACTAAAGTGGGGTTTTCCACTTTCACAAACAATTCTTAAAGTGCCAAATAGGCCACATTACATTACAAGAAATATTGTCATTTTAGAAAAATCATAAACAACCAACATTTTCTAAAACCCTTTAAAACTCAATTAAAATAACATGGAACTATAATTTTACAAACTATAATGAAACCATGATTAACATAATGAAGGAATTTTAAGAGCGGAAAATTACCAATTATTCTAAAATTCACACCAAAATCCATGCATTTTTTCTAATATAACCAAAACATGAAACCTCCCCATTCTAAAACCACACACTAACCAATATTCTTTCTATAAAACCTTCACAACTATTATACGCATTCAAAATTCCCTTGAAAAATACCCACCACAAACCCAAAACTATTTTGGAAACTAATTTTAACCATTTAAAATGTTGATCATTCATTAACAAGCTTGGGATCATATATTAAAGTTAAATAAACATGTAAACACATAAAGTGAACATGAAAAACACAGGAAAGTACAACATCAAGCATCACTATCACTTTTCGTAGCATGTATATACAATTTAATATTATAAAATATTTTTACATCACTCAAGATATAATTTAATTCAATTTAAAAGCATAAGAATTGGGGACGTAACTCAGGGTGGAACCAAACCCAACATTCGGTCCTCGATGCTTTCTAACTAAAAATGGTTTCTCCCCCACTAAGAATATGTACATTCACATACATGCAAGGACACATGGCCCCTATGCACACATCTTCATGACCATGAACATGTGAAAGGGAATTCTAACATATATTCTTGTATTCATATACTAGTCCCTAGTCACCTATGTATGCATTTTTCAAATAAATATTTGGGAAAACCTATCCCCATACATGTATATTCACTGTCATGGATGATTATACATGTAACGGAGCAAACCACACACACAAATATATATATATATATACTTAACTATTCCCACAATGGTGGGTCTCCTTAGACCCGATGACTCGAAACAACAATGAAGATTCCAAAATACTACATAATAAATTCCAAGGACCTTAAAACACCTGAAAGATGAAAAATAAAATAAAAAAAACACACCGTATATGAAAAACCTTACCTCAAATAGTGAAAGTGGCCTGAATCGATGAAAACCACTTCACCTTAAGTGGCGATTTCCTAAAAAACAACCCCAATGGTTCTGAGATAAAATCTTCACACCCAATCAATGTAAGAAACACAAAAAATAAATCATTCCTAACTATAGGTTTTTTAGTCAAATGGATAGGTTGATGGGGAGACCATAAATCGGTCATAAATTGAAAGAGAGGAGGGAATTAACTCATACCATAAAGAATCAGACCAAATCCAGTGGGAAAACGATAGGAATATGAGCTGGAGAGGGAGCCTGGAAGGTGTCATCGTGCACGGAAAGGGCTCAACCAGGGTGGGGGTCGCGCAAAGGGTATGTTTCAAGGAGGTTGTGACACAGAGGGAGGTCATGCCGATGTGAGGTCTGACCGAAAGGGGTGGGAGGCACACTGTCGAAGGGGGAGGAGGTGTGCCATAGTATTCTGGCGAGTGGGGTTTGTGCGAAGTGGAGAAGGAAGGGGGAGGGGTGTGCGTCGCATGGGGTGTAACGACCCAAAGATTCCGTAATGGAAATCCCTCTTGATCTAATTAAATGTCTCTTTATGTAAAATGTTTATTTAAAATGTCAACTTCTTTGGTTTTATGTTAAGAATTCTGACCGTTGCTTTTATAGCTGTTGAACAGTGATCACATGATTAGTATAAATATAGGGTTTTAACAAATCCAATTTATTCAGAAAAAGGAAGAGATGGCCTCATCCAGTAGAATTGCTCCATGCGAAGCCCATTTGTCAGAGCTCGGAAAAGATGTGGCATCTTTGGGCTTCGCTCTTTCCAATCCCATGCTGAGCTTCATCATTTCAAGCTCGAACGAGACCGTCTACAGGAAAAGTGGATGTTGATAGAGATTACCACTCAAGCAATGTTATCTGAGCCACCCCAAGAGTCTGTCACCCCCGCACACCGTACCCTTAGGTCTTATGCGACTATTTTAAGGGTTATGTAACAAATCGCTAGTACTATGTTCATGTATATTATTTTTGTATATAATAATGAATATACTTTCTTGTCATTATTGATACGTTGTAAATAGTTTTTCAAGTACAAGTAGTGTTTTTAGTTATTATTTAATTAAAAAACTATTTTATTAAATTAAAATAATTTTTGAATAAAATAATATTTTAATATTATCATTATTATTAAATTAATTTTATTATATATAAATTATCATATAATTTTATGAATGAAATTATAATTTTTATTAAGGTTTGAAATCAATTTCTGTCAAAACCCGTGAATTTTCGATAAATGTCGGTTTTTATTTTAGAAGTGAATATTAACATATTTAGAAAATTATTTAAATAAAATAAATGATATTTCTGGAATCAAGATGTCGAAATCATCCAACGGTGAATTTTTCATAATTTTCTGAGACAGCCAAATTTTTGGGTGAAAATTAAATACCATTTAAATACATAATGAGTTTTATGACATCATAATGACCCAATAGTGCTGTAATAAAATACTATAAGATTTATGGTCAGCCAATATATGATTTACCATTAAAATAATGTGATTTTGGGTTTTTTTGACTTACTTTTTAAAGCATTAATGGACCCCTCAAGGCTTATTAAAAATCTTGTCATTTTAAATTATTTTCCATGGGAGTGTGACTCACCTCCACATAAGAAACCACATTATTTTAAGAAGTTCGGAATTTGTCCTTATAAAATATTATTTTCCTCTTCCATTTTCCAAAAACATGGGCAAAAACCATGAGCTGATTTGTGAATTGCATTAGTTTAATGTAAGGGGTCCCAAACCTAAATAATAAACAATTCACTCACCTTTCCTATATAAACCCACCAAATCTCCCACTTCCTCCTCACTAAAAGCCTTTGGAGTTCGTCCAACATCGGCCCTACTCTCTCTATAATCCTTTCAAGGTGCCCCAAGCTCCCAAGAAGCCTCTATCAAGCCTCTCTCAAACCTTGGAAGCACACTTCCAAGTAAGGGTTTTTCTTACATTCACATTTTTTTCCAATCTTCTTAATATTGTTATTCCCTTTTAATTTCAATTATAAATGTTGGTTTATGATTTATCACCTCCCCCATACTTCCCTCTTATTTTTTAAATGATGGGAGACCCATTTATCTCTCATTAAATTCCTCCCAAGTACACCCGTTACTATGCTGAAATTCTGAAAGGAACTTCTCTCTCTTCATTTACATTCATGCAATACTTTTGTATCATGAATCTAAATTCCATTACAATTGTTTGGACATGTATATATATGACCCCTTTACTATCCATTTCATTTAAATATGATGATACACCCCTTTTTTCTCATCAAACATTTTTATGAATTCTTATGTCACGCCGTTACTCTGCCGAAATTGCACCGATTTTCGAATCCAATGCCTTTGTGTATTGAATACCATGGCCATTTCTCCATCTTGGGTATTCACCTTTATGAACATTTACTTATTGATTATAATGTTTCATGTATGTATTCCACATTCCTTTATCAAGGAATAAATTATTATTTTTAATGAATCCATGTTTTATGATACTTATGCCACACTTATGCATGAAATGAAATGTTTAAGAAGGGTGCGCCCTTATAGCGCTCCAATGCATTGGTTAAAGTATAGTATCATGATACTTCATGTGCAATGAGTGTGGAATCATGCTAATTAAATTGCAATTAGGGTTTACTCTTACTTCATGTGCAATGAGGATTTACTCATGCTCCATGTGCAATGAGCCTTGGCTCATGCTAATTCCATGTTAAGTGTTGTTGCCACATTTCCATGTTATGATTATCATGCTTTATCATGCCTTTATGTTCCTGTTTCTCTTGTGCTATATTTATATGCCTATTTTCTAACATGTATTGTACTCCTCATGTATTCTATGTTTATTCCCTAACTGGGCTTATTCATGTCCTCAGGTTATCCCATCCAATGCTAAGTACGAGGGAATGTAGTGGTCTTGTAAAGGATGTTTTCAATAAATATGTTGTATTTCATGTTTTAAGTTGTTATGTAATGATCCTAACCCCAAAAGACACTAGACCTATCGATATTCCATGTTGTATCAAGTGAATAGTTTCTATAATAAATCATGTTTATGTTTGTAATAAAAGTAGGGTTTTCACAATTGGTATCAGAGGACAGGTTTAGTTATTTTTGGGATTAGGATTATAAAACCCCAGTAAAACCTTAGAGACAAGACTATGTATAATAAAAACATCCCTAAGTTTTGGTAAGTACTGAGTTAGTATTTTATCAAGAAAATACATCCCTATCTGGATACGAGCAGGTAGAGGCGGCTCTAGCACATATGTATCCTAGGGGTAAAACCCGAAAACACCACTTTGAGGTGGACTCGAACAGAAACTGGGGCACGAAAACATGACTTTCTTCACTCTTGGTTACGAAATTCCCAGGGGATATGTTTTGATAAATTCACAAGCTTAGTATGAACCCTTATTAAGGGAATTAAAAAAATGCCCCTAAGAATATATGTTAGAAAGTAGATCCTGAAAATCCTAGATTGAAGCCTATAGAATCACGAGTTAAGGAAATTAAATTTTATTTATAAGTCAAAAACTTTTGTCTTTGGATTACCCTTTATGTATTACCCCCTAAATTTCCTTTTATTCAATCCAATGGCCAGTAATAGGAGGACTCAGGCTAACAACTGATGTGAAGATGAGTGTGATGACTGTACTAATGAGATGCACAATCCAATGGGAGAGGGAATTGAGAACTTTGTCACGCTTCTCTCTCAGCTAACTCAAGATTTTAATAGAAACACGGGTCAAGAGGAACATCCAAACCTCCCTAAGAAGGAATAAGTTGCTATCGAGAGCTTCATGAGACAAATGCCTCCTACTTTAAGTGGATCATCTGATCCCATGATCACTGAATAATGGATCAACATCATTGAAAAGATCTTCTCCATCCTTCAATATTCTGAACAAGAGAAGGTTCTCCTGGCGGATTATCATATGGAGGGTGAAGCTGATCAATGGTTGAAATTGATCAAAAATATGAAGCCTGAGGAGGAAATCTAGGTGTTGGAATGGAAGGATTTCCAGAAGATGTTTTTAGATAATTATTTTCCACTCACCCCCCTTCTTATGATGGAAAGGGACTTTCTTTCCCTAAAGCAAGGAGAAGAAGAATCTGTTAGATCATATGAGGAAAACTTCACAAGGCTTGCATGATATGCTTCCGGCTTTGTCGTTACCCCCGAATGCAAGGTTGACCGCTTCTTTGGTTGGCTGAAGCCTAGCCTACGAAAAGCATTAGCGATCCGTGACTTCGACAGCTATGAGGAAATTTTATGATGTTCCCCCAAGGTTGAAATTGAGATCGGGGAATCACAGGGGCATCATGGGGACAAGAGGCATAAGGTGGACTTCAATTCTGGTGGTCCGATGGATAAATCCAACAATTCTAATAAGATCCATCACCCCACATTCCAAAAGTGCGGAAAGAAGCACCCGGGACTTTACCTAAAGGGGACGTGGAAATGATTTAGGTGTGGAAGAGAAGGGAACCTAGTTGTTAATGGTCAGAAATAAATACCCGTGGCTGCAACAGAGGAGAGGAACTCCCCATTCGAACCTAAACCTATTGTTCATTGCTACAATTGCAAAGAACCGGGGCATTTTGCAAATCAGTTCCCTAATCCAAGGGTTTTCAGAGGCAAACAACAACCTCCAAGGCAGCAAGGAATAGATTTAGCCATCACTTCTGCTGAAGTGAGCCCTGAAAACGAATTGGTGATAGGTACGCTAGTTATTCATTCAAGAATAGTGAGCGTACGTTTTGATTCAGGTTCTACGCATTCTTTTATATCTAGAAAGTTTTTTAGAACAATCCCAGCACCACCACAAATCATGGAAGTGAAGATGTCAGTAAGTATGGACAATGGGGAAATCATTGAATCTAATGAATATAACTCCTCCCCTGTCATAATATGTGGATTAAATTTCCCGGAGAACCTCATCATACCCCCTCTAGTAGAATTTGATGCAGTTCTTGTCATGGATTGGCTTTCCTTATATAGATCCAACATAAATTGTTGGGAGAGGGAAATCACACTCCATATGGAGAATTGACCCCCGATTATTTACAAGGGTAAGGAGGAAGATGAATCTCCTTTATCTCCATAATCTCAATCATGGATATTACTGCCCTATAAGCATGCATATCTGGCTCAGATGATTGAGTCCAAGGAAGAAACCATCCTTGAAGAGATGCCTATTGTGAGGGAATTTGCTGAAGTGTTTCCCGAGCAACTGTCTGGTCTTCCTCTTAAAATAGACGTTGAATTTTCAATTGAACTTATACCAGGGGAGCTACCAATATCCAAGACTCCATATAGAATGTTTGTCGTGGAGCTTGAAGAGCTGAAGAAACAACTATAGGAGAATCTGGATAAAGGTTTTATATGCCCAAGTGCTTCACCAAGGGGTGAACCAGTCCTCTTCGTCAAGAAGAAGGATGTGTCAATGCGGCTTTGCATCGATTATTGCGAACTTAACAAAATCACGATAAAGAACAAGGATCCTATGCCACAGATCGATGACTTGTTCGATCAGCTGCGTGGAGCACAATACTTCTCCAAGGTAGATTTGCAGTCAGGATATTATCAAGTAAGGGTGAAGAAAGAAGATGTCCTCAAGACTGCTTTTCGTACAAGATATGGGCACTATGAATTCATAGTAATACCTTTCGGACTCACTAATTCTCCAGCAATCTTCATGGACTTGATGAATAGTGTCTTTATAGATTACCTTGAAAATTTTGTGTTAGTATTTATGGATAATATTCTAATATACTCCAAAACCAAGGAGGATCATGAGGAGAATTTAAGAACTGTACTAGAGACTTTGCACAAGGAGAATCTCTATGCAAAGTACATCAAGTGTGAGTTCCGGTTAAAGGAGGTCTCATTCTTAGGCCATATCATCACAAGCAATGGGATATTTGTGGATCCCTCCAAAATAGATGCAATTGAGGGATGGCCGAGGCCAACATCAGTAAAGGATATCCGTAGCTTCTTGAGGTTAGCTGGATATTATCGACGATTTGTGAGAAATTTCTCACGATTTTCCAACCCTCTTACCATGCTAACTCGAAAGGGAGTAAAGTTTTCCTGGATTGATGAATGCAAAGAAAGATTCAAGGATTTTAAAAGGAGGCTTATCACTGCACCCGTGCTCACTTTACCCAAAAGTGGTGAACCTTTTGTGATATTCAGTGATGCTTCGAAGAAGGGCTTAGGCAGTGTGCAGATTCAGAATGATAAAGTGATATACAATGCCTCAAGACAGTTGAAAATAAATGAGTGAAACTATCCAATGCATGATCTGGAGTTGGTGGCAGCGATATTTTCCTTGAAAATCTCGTGGAATTATCTCTATGGGGAGAAATGTGAGATACATACTGACCAAAAGAGTCTAAAATATATATTCACATAGAAAGATATTAATATGCAGCATAGAAAATTGATAGAGCTCATCAAGGATTATGACTGTTCAATACATTACCGCCCTGGGAAAGCTAACAAGGTGGAGAATTCCCTAAGTATAAAGGACCCAGTGATTATATCAATGATGAGAATTGAGAAGGATCCAATCTTATTATACTTGATGAAGATGGAAATGGGAATCATAAATAAGCGAACATCATCAATCCTTTCACAAATGATTGTTCAACTGTCTCTTTTGGAAAGGTTAAAGGATGCTCAAAAGGATGATGTAGGAATTTAGGAAAAAGTTGAAGCTATCTAAAAAGGTGAATCCTTGGAGTTTAATGTTAATGAAGAAGTAATTGTGCAATTTGGGAAAAGACTTTGTGTTTCGTCATGTCTGGAGATGAAGAAGGAACTTTTGAATGATACACATAGTTCAAATTTCTCTATTCACCCAGGGAGCACAAATATGTATTGATTAGTTACTAAAAGTGGATAATATTCAATTTAAATATCTTTATATTCATTTTTACAAAGTCCATAAACATTGTTTTTAGTGCATTACATAAATAGAACTTCATTTCTCATCTTAAATGCAATTCACGTTTAAAATGTAAATTTGGGCCCAATAATTCATCTGCTTGTAGACAAAATTATATTCATTTTATTAATTTGATATTTTGGGATATGATTTATCACGTTGTTTGGAACATTTTATATTTTAGGTCTGATGGATGAATCATAAAGGAAGATGGATATTTTTGTGCCTGAATACCGAAATTTTCTGGAGAAACCATAATGGCCCTAACGCCCATAAAACAAATGTGGGGCCCACAATCCAAGACCAATGAAGCTCAAATTTTTAAAGTAGAAACAGAAAAATATTAGGATCATTTTATTAAACTATTTCAGGAGCTAATTCTGAAGTTTTCATGATGATAAATGGATCTGAAGTTGAGATTTAAATGGTGGGCCCGACATTAATGCACATAAAGTCGTCGCACTATTTCGACCATATAATTCAAACGGTTGCGCCAAAATTCATGAAATATTTATATATTATATAGGATAGATGGAAGATAATATTTCCCTTCTACGACCTCTCAGGATTCGGCTTCCTTCAATTCCAAAATCACAGGTCCAAATGGTGGATGAATCTGGACGAAATTTTCGGGTCAACTTTGAAACATCCAAATCCCATGATTTTCTCACCCTCCTTTTGACTCTCTAAATTAAGGGGGGTTGAATTTATTGTGGTGGGGTGTCTCTAAGGCTCCTAATATTCCTATATAAGGAGCTGGTGGTGAATGGAATTAGCATCTAACATTTTTCTTTTTATCAGAGTTTTTCTTTCATCCATTGTATTTTTCTTTCAATTGTAATTTCCTACTTTCAATTTGTAATCGCATCGTCAAGTTTTCCGATGTAAGTTTTTCTTTCAAGATTAGTATTTTAAAAAAATTAATTCTTATTCTTCACTTATTCTTTTTCTTTTCTTCACACGTTGATACCGTTTAATCAAGGTGTGAATTTATTCACACCAGCACTTGTGAATTCAATCACACAACGGTGGAGTGTTCATTCTTTTAATAATTTTCTTATTCTTCAATTCTTCCTCCATAAGTCTATATCCTACTTCCATTGGTAGAATAGCATCAATGGAGGGCTAAACACTTAAGGGATGATCCAAGGGAGTAGCAAGGTTAGGTATCGGATGTTATTTCATGTACGTTAATTTTTAAATCATTTTGTTATTTTAATATTTCCATTCGATTAGTTATGTTCTTCTTCGTCTTTGCCAAGTTTAACGACGACACATTTTGAGTGATACTACGATCTATTTCCTTTGAGTGCTTATTAAAGTGATCCTCAATGTGAATTAGTTCTTGTCCATGGAATTGTGTAGGGATTAAATTTCTGAATTATTTGGGGGAATTATCTTGTTGTTTGGATACGTATTCAATTAATGACATGAAATTTTTAAGAAAAGAAATTTATCCAATCCACCTTAAGCAAAACCCAAAGATCAACCCATCATAAAAAATTGTGTTATTCACATCATGTTTCTTGTCTATTATTTAAATTATATCATTAGTTCTCAAATTAAAATCTACCTCAATGTTGGCCACTTCATAGCCAATCCTTCAACAAATTTGATTGTCTCAAGGTTTCTTCTTCTGTCCCTGTGGATTCGATCCCTACTTGTACTTCAACGACCTCTTTTACTAGTAGTGTAAATTTGGGTGCCACTATGTATCGAGATCTTTGAGAAAATTTTTGGTGGGATAATATGAAGAAGGAGATCGCTGTATATACATCAATGTGCCTGGTGTGCCAGCAAGTGAAGGGGGAGAGGCAGAAGTCTATGAGGATGATGTAACCATTGCCCATACCAGAATGTAAATGGGAGAACATCACCATGGACTTTGTCACTGGACTTTCGAGTACATCCAAAGGCAACAATGCAATCAAGGTTTTGGTGGATCGTCTTATAAAGACTACACACTTTATTTCTATTCGGAAATATTTCTCATCGGATCAACTGGCACGGATATATATCAGGGAATTGGTAAGGCTGCAAGGAGTACCACTATCTATTATGTGTGACCGAGATCCAAGATTCACCTCTATGTTTGGTAAGAGTCTTCAACATTCTCTGGATACAGAACTGATCTTTTGTACGGCCTATCATCCTCAAACTAATGACCAATCTCAGCGGACTATCCAAACACTTGAGGACATGTTGAGAGCGTGCTCAATGGACTTTAAAGGAAGATGGAATCAACATCTTCTTCTGGTTGAGTTCTCTTATATTAATAGTTTCCAATCGAGCATCCAAATGGCACCATATGAAGCCCTTTATGGGAAAAGGTGCAGAACAGCGGTGTGTTGGGATGAGGTCGGTGAATGTAATCTTCTTGGACCGAAAATGGTCGAGGAAATGTTGGAGAAGGTGAAAACCATTCAGCAGCATATCACGGCAGCCCAGAGTCGACAGAAGAGTTATGTAGATAATCGTCGACAAGACCTTGAGTTTAAAGTTGGAGACATGGTTTTTCTACGCATATATTCATGTAATAAGTTCATGAGGTTTGTAAATAAATGTAAGTTAAGTCCAAGGTACATCGTCTCCTTCGATATTGTTGATCGTGTCAGGGCTGTGGCCTATCGACTAGCACTTCCACCTACCATGGCCAAAGTACATGATGTATTTCATGTATCCCTATTAAGGAAGTACATAACGGACCCTTCACATGTACTCTCTTCTGAGGTGGTACAGTTGGAGGATGATCTTTCTTATGAAAAGAAACCAGTGAAGATATTAGATCGTAGAGAAAAAGTTCTACGAAATAAGACAATACCCCTCGTCAAGGTGTTGTGGAGAAACCAAAATTTTGAAGAAGTGACTTGGGAATCAGAGTAAATGATGAAGTTGTGTTACCCACATCTGTTTTATTATGGGAAAAGGAAATTTTGAGGGCGAAATTTCTTAAGGGGAGAATATTGTAACCACCCAAAGTTTCATTAATGGAAATCCCTCTTGATCTAATTAAATGTATCTTTATGTAAAATGTTTATATAAAATGTCAAATTATTTGGTTTTATGTTAAGAATGGTGTCCATTTCTTTTATAGCTATTGAACAGTGATCACATGATTTGTATAAATATAGGTCTTTAACAAATCTAATTTACTCAGACAAAGGAAGCGATGGCCTCATCGAGTAGAATTCCTCCATAAGAAGCCCATTTGTCGGAGCTCAGAAAAGAGGTGGCATCTTTGGGCTTCTTTCTTGACCAAGCCCAAGCTGAGCTTCATCATGTCAAGCTCTAACGAAACCGTCTACGGGAAAAGTGGATGTTGATAGAGATTACCACTCGAGCAATGTTATCTAGGCCGCCCCAAGAGTCTTTCACCATCGCACACCTTACCCTTAGGTATTATGCGGCTGTTTTAAGGGGTTATGTAACAAATCGCAAGTACTATGTTCATGTACATTATTTTTTAATATTGTAATGAATATACTTTCTTTTCATTATTGATACATTGTAAAAAGTTTCTAAAGTACATGTAGTGTTTTTAGTTATTATTTAATTAAGAAATCTATTTTATTAAATTAAGGGATTTTTGAATTAAATAATATTTTCATATTATTAATATTATTAAATTAATTTTATTATATATAAATGATCATATAATTTTATGAACGCAATTATAATTTTTATTAAGGTTTGAAATCCATTTCTGTCAAAACCCGTGAATTATCGATAAATGTCGGTTTTTATTTTAAAAGTGAAAATTAACATATTTAGAAAATTATTTAAATAAAATAAATGATATTTTTGGAATAAGGACGTCGAAATTATCCAACGGTGATTTTTTCATAATTTTCTGAGATAGTCAAATTTTTCGGTAAAAATTAAATACCGTTTAAATACATAATGTGTTTTATGACATCATAATGACCCAATAGTGATGTAATAAAATCATATAAGCTTTATTTTCGGCCAATACATCTTTTACCATTAAAATAATGTAATTTTGGGTTTGTTTGACTTACTTTTCAAAGCATTAATGGACCCCTCAAGACATATTAAACATCTTGTCTTTTTAAATTATTTTCTATGGGGGTGTGACTCACCTCCACATTAGCAACCACATTATTTTAAGAAGTTCGGACTTTGGCCTTATAAAATATGGTTTTCCTCTTCCCTTTTCCCAAAACCATCGGCAAAAACCATGATCTGATTTGTGGTTTGGATTAGTTTAATGTATGGGGTCGCAAACCTAAATAATAAAGAATTCATTCACCTTTCCAATATAAACTCACCCAATCTCCCACTTCCTCCTCACTCAAATCCATTTTAGTTCATCTATCCTCTTCCCTACTCCCTATATAATCATCCCAAGGTTCCCCAAGCTCCCAAGAAGCCTCTCTCAATCCTCTCTCAAGCCTTGTAAGCGCACTTCCAAGTAAGGGTTTTTCTTCCATTCACTTTTTTTGTCCAATATTCTTAATGTTGTTATTCCCTTTTAATTTCAAATATAAATGCTGGGGTATGGTTTAGAACCTACCCCATACATCCCTCTTATTGTTTGAATGATGGGATACCCCTTTCACTCTCATTAAATGCCTCCCATGTACACCTGTTACTATGCCAAAATTCCAAAAGGAACTACTCTCTCTTCATTTACATTCAAGAAATAATTTTGTATCATGAATCTAAATTCCATTAAAATTGTTTGGACATGTATCTATATGACCCCCTTACTTTCCTTTTCATATAAATATTATGAGACACCCCTTTCTCTCTCATCAACCATTTTTATGAATTCTTATGTCATGCCTTTACGCTGCCGAAATTGCACCGATTTTCTAAGACAATGCCTTTGTTTAGTGAATACCATGCCAATCTCTCCATCAAGGGTATTCACCTTTACACACATTTACATATTTATTATAAAGTTTCATGTATGAATTCCAAATTTTTTTATCTTGGAATGAATGATTATGTTTAATGAATCCATGTTTTATGATCCATGTGGCACACTTATTCATGAAATGAAATGTTTAAGAAGGGTGCGCCCTTATAGCGCTCCAATGTATTGGGTAAAGTATAGTATCATGATACGTCATGTGAAATGAGTTTTCAATAATTCTAATTCAAGTGAAATGAGGGTTTACTCGTGCTTCATTTTCAATGAGGATTTACTCATTCTCCATGTGCAATGAGCCTTGGCCCATGCTAATTCCATGTTAAGTGTTGTTGCCACATTTCCATGTTATGATTATCATGCTTTATCATGACTTTATGTTCATGTTTCTCTTGTGATCTATTGATATGCCTATTGTCTAGAATGTATTTTACTCCTCATGTATTCCATTTTTATTCCCTTACTGGGATTTATAGCTCACCCGTTTTCTTATGCATGTCCTCAGGTTATCCCATGCAATGCTAAGTACGAGGGAATATTGTGGTCATGTAAAGGAATTTTTCAATAAAGATGTTGTATTTCATGTTTTAAGTATTTATGTAATGGTCCTAAGCCCCAAATACACTAGACCTCTTGATCATCCATGTTGTATCAAGTGAATAGATTATGTAATAAATCATGTTTTAGTTTGTAATAAAATCAGGGTTGTCACATGGGGGGTAAGGGGGAGGGGTGTTGATGGTTTTTATTTAAACCATAATAATAATATTATTATTAACATAATAATAATAATATTATTATTATTATCATTATTATTATTACTTTTAAAACAATATTTTAATTTTATTATTACTAATAAAACAATCTTTCTTATATTAGTTTGTTTTTTCATTCTATTTTATTTTTTAGAATCTTGGAAACTACACACAATTTGTCCGCACGGTTGGCCAAACTGTGTGTCAGCCATGAACATCTACTGTAGACCCCAAAAAATTAAAATGTATAACCATTTCAACCAAAAACTCAAATGAAAAACATTATATAATGAAATAACAAATAAACCATGGTTGGGGTGGGACAATTATCCCCACTAAAAACACTTTCTCCCCCCAGAATGAAACTCATCCAAATAACGAATCAAAATCATGTACGAAACTTAATGAGGCCAATGAAATCACGAACATGGTTTGAGTTTTCACTCTACCAGTCACACTTGACCATATATGAGGAAAAATGAAATGAGAAGAGTTATCCTGAAATGAGGAGGTTTCTCTACAACATAAAAACCTAACATGTGAAACCAACATTGAGACTCTCAATATGGGATAACTCTAGAACTACTAACTTGAAAAAAAAGTAGAAACGTTCAAAAAAGACAAAAAATCACTCATATAATAACTTTATAAGAATCGAAAACACGATCCATTGTGGGCCTCCATACCATTTATGAATCATCAATCTTAGTCCAACCAATACAGACCAACACAGGATCTTCCAAACCATACAAGAAACCCCCAACACACGAGAAAACCAATAGAAATAGTTCAAAGCAAATACCGAACTAAACCACAATTCATCATTTCCACAAGACGAGGGTATCTACATGATGAACACAACGTAAAACAAAAACTACCCACAACAGTTATAACAACACAAGGGGAACAACCATTCAAAGACTAACATTTTTGGGGGTACAGCCACAAGAATTATAAAAAAACAACATCAGTGTGCCTTCTTATAATCAAAGTGGATGATTCTAAGAATAAATACCTCAATGATTAAATGATTCCTATACGTCTCTTAAAACAAACAGAATCTTCAAAGATTAGGAAGCTACATCAGAGAAACATAAATCATTTCCATTCCAGGACTGGAGACAAAAGATAGACTAAGTTCCACCACATCCAACGATTTCCTAACTACATGAAAATATTTACCTAGAGACCTATGGTTGGTTCTCTGTTTCCTTGAAGGATCTTTTTCCCACATTCCTGAGCTAACAATCTCAACTAAAGATTCTCATTTAATATTTCTACACATATATACCCTTCAAATAACTCAAGTGACCACGCATAACAAAAAATTGTGTCATAAGATGATAAAAAGAGAAATTATTCTATTTTTTAGCTATTGAAGGTGGGTGACAAACCAAGAAGAGTCAGGTGTGGTCCAAAGTTTGAAAATAGTTTGGGTTCACCCCTCAATTCAGAGTCTTGGTGGAGTCTTCAATTAAAATAGTCAAAGAAACAATCATTCATGATTTCCTCAAAAACCACAACCACCTCAATTTTTACATTTTCAAGACACTAAATGACAATAAAAACTAATGGAAATCCTTTGATGGATGAAGAAAAGGAGACATAATGTACAAAAACTGACCACACCAGAATAAAACAAGAGATTGGACTGACTATTAAAATATATAACTAACAAGAAGACTCATCATAAATGGGTTCCGTCTATTCACTCTCCTCACCAGATAGGGAACCTTTCAGAATGCCAAAAAGGAATCTATCCTGGAACTATGGACTGAGACCCCACACAATAGAAACTAAAACTGATTCTATGATATTATATTGAAAGAAAAATGAACCAACTCCTTTAGATTCCCAACGTAGTCCTTCACTATTCGTTGGTCTTACTGGCCACTCCTTAGATCTTCCACATTCCTCACATTCACCTCCTTATGTAAAAACCCATCAGACAAAGGTGGTCATAAACACCTTCCAAGACAACCCATCAAGAAATAGAACATGGATGATCTCCTTCCCGAATCCAATGTTGAACCTTCAAAAGAACATGAGCCAGGGTGGGCTCTCGTAGCATTGCATGTTTCCAATAACTTGAAAACACCAAAATTTTTACCAAGCTTGTATATTTCCTTTAATGGATCACGATAACTAGGGAAGATGGAAAACAAATAAAAAGAACTCAACTCCACCACTCCTATAGAATTCTGGGTAGAACCAACAATGAGAAGAGACTCAAAAGAACACTTTATGACTTTTCTAGGTGTCATACTCAAAAAAAAGAGGCACAATGCTGAATCAAAATGCATCATAAATCAAAATTACAAACATTAATAGAAAACTAAAACTCAAAATAAAATTACCATTATGACCATGATTTAGTTTATAAAAACAATTATTCTAGGAAAAAAGATACCAAACATGAAAAGATAACCCTAAAAAATTTCACACTAACTTTATAAAACATTTAAATCACCTTTTTTGAAAGCCATTTTCAGCAAGAAAAACCTCATAAATACACACCATTGGTATTCCAAGAAGTATCACATATATATTTCCTTGTAATAGATCAAGAACCCACCCAAACATACCACCAGCTATCCACTCTCCACTTTCATACACCCATATATTTTATCATTCATATAAATACCATGGTTCAATTAGAAATATTTCTCATTCCCAAAATATTTCATTAAACCCAAATACTAAATTCCAAAGAAAAAATCATTTCACGTTCCAAATACTATTTCCAAAACACAACAATTTAAAAAACACATTCCATATTTTCCTTTGAAACCACACATTCTATTATGAAAAAAAACATCCATTTCAGAAATCATTTTACCACTCCAAAAACCACATTCCCTTTTGAAACCCCATTTTCTTAAAAACCATTTTCATTTTTTTTCAAATCCACTCACACAAACCAAAAGAAAGTCTGAACATAACTCACATAAAAACTTCCAAAAAAAGTAACTATTGGTTATGCAACCTAGAAACATGGATTAGTAGATCATTCTCCGAGAAATCTTTCACCATATGAAATATCTTGAACTGTGCACTCAGATTGTACATGGGTCACTACTCCATGCAAGATTGTCATGTAACACCAGATCTCACCCTTTCTCATCCCATATCTGAATATACCAAGAAAAAGAAAAATTCAAATCCTAGACTACCCCTGGAAAGTCGAGGCTTGTGACGTTCAAGGGTGCATGACGTCCTTCCCATGCCTTCCTCTTATGTCCCAAAAATCCTAATCTCTGAGATACCTAACACCCCAAACAACAAGAACCTACTCTGATACCATTTTTTCATGAACCAACCCAGTTTAATCCTAAACCTGACACTCGAGTCAGCCTATGACAAGGCCAGAAGGGCGGTCCCTATCCCCATGGGCATGAAACTAGTGTCAGGAACCAAAGTGAAATTGTTGGGAATGACTTTTTCCACTAAATAAATGATAAATATATATATATAAACTGAAAAAATATATAATAACTAATAGCTGAATAATATATAGTCGTGTAACCAAACATACCTCAAATTTACCTTGTGGGTCACCACCTGACACTGAACCACGCTCACTACAAGATTGATCCAAAACTAAACCTGAAATTGAAAAGATAAAGTAAGCAGGAGCACCAAGATGCTCAGTAGTAATGTAAAATAATAACACCCTATTCCCTTGTCTTTAAAAATAAACCAAACCATGCTAGTTTGAAAATAAGTCATAATAAAATAATTTTTTTCATTATTTTCAAATTCATGTAACAAGTTTTTCATTTTCAGAAACAACATTTATCTTCCACTACATTTTCAAAATAGACCCCAAAAATGCATTAACATTTCAAAATTATAGAGATAAATTTAAATTAAAATATTGTTTTCAAAAAACGGAAAGAAAGCATGAAACAACTAAAATGAAAATAACTTTATAAGCACCATGGGACATCCCAAAGAAGCTAGTGTTGGTTGAAGAACAAGGATCCTTGTACCTCAGTGAAACATGATATAGTAACCAAAACCAACACTGTTATTGTACATGAGACACTTGAGAGGAGAATCATCCAAAATTATAGTGGTATCCAATCATCACATTTGTTTAGATAGTGTTGTAGTGTCAATCCTACTAGATGAAACTAGGATGAACGAATTTTGAATCATCTAGTGTACTAGTCCGAATCTACCAACCTTGGTACCCAATAATTTTCATGTGTTCTATTTCAAATGGTGGTGAGTTTTTATTAATAAAACACATACGAACGTGACACATTCTTTATCCAAAGCTCATTGATCCTCTCACCACTAATCTCCCTCCATAAGTGCATTCACCTTTTTTCCTTTCACACAACAATGTAAAAGCCTCAACACAAGGAACATATCACAAATCACATATTAACACTTTCATCACATTTATCATACTAGGGGGAATGCCTTAAGAGGGGTTTTCCACTATCACAAACCATTCTCAAAGTCCAAAACGAACCACAGTACCTTACAATAAATATTGTCATTTTAGAAAAGGAATAAGCACCCAACACTTTCCAAAAACGTTTAAAACCCAATTAAATAACTAAGGAACCACAATTGTAATAAATAAATTGAAACCATTCTTAAAACAAAGAATTACTTTTAAGAAAGGGAAATTACCAATTAACCACAAATTCATACAAAAACCCATGAATTTTTTTCTAAAATAGCTAAAACATGAAACTTCCCATTTTTCTAATCACACACTAACCCATATTCATTCAAGCCATCTTGCACAACTATTATAAACATGCTAAATACCCTTGTAAAATACAAACCACACACCCAAAACCATTTTAGAAACTACTTTTAAGCAATTAAAATGTTGATAATTCTAAAAAAATATTGGTATAATATTTTAAAGATAAATATGCATGTCAACATATAAAGAGAACATGAAAAAATGGAAATCCCAACATCAAGAATCACCATCACTTTTCATAGCCCACATATACTATTTAATATTAAAAAAACTTTTTAAAGATGTCAAGAAATTAAGGATTTCCATTTAATGGCATAGGCATAGGGTACCTACCTAAGGGGGGAACCAAACCGATCATTCATCCCATGAAACTTTCTAACAAAAATCAACAACTCCCCCACTAAGAATATACACCTCCAAATACAAGTAAGGACACCGATACCCTATGCGCACATTGGCATAGCCATGAACATGTGCAAGGGGATCCTCACATATTCTTATAATCATATACTAGTCTCCAACTCACCTATCTATGTATTTTCATATATATAAATGGGAAAACCTTGCCCCATAGATTTATATTCATTAACATGGATGAGTATACATGTAATGGGGGAACCAACATATATATATATACTTACCAATGCACACACAGGTGAGTTTCATTAGACCCAGTGACTTGAAACCACCAAGAAGATTCCAACGCACAACACCATAAAAATAAAGGACCTTAAAACAACTAAAAGATGCAAAATAATTTGATAAAAATCATTAAATAGATGAAAACCCTTACCGAAGATAGCATCAGTGGCCCGAATCAAAATGAACCACTTCACCTTCGGTTTTGGTTTCTGAAAAAAAACCCAAAGGTATCGAGGGACCATCTACACAACCTATCAAAAGAAGAAACATATAAAAATATTAAATCCTAACACTTAGGTTTTTAGTCAAACAGATAGGGAAATGGGGATACCTTAAATCCGTAGAAAATGGATGGGAAGAGGGGGGAAACCCATACCATGAAATATCGAAACAAAATCCATTAGAAACCCCGCTGGAATCTGAGATGGAGTGGGTACCTGAGAGGTGGTTTCATATGTAGAAAGGGCTCATCTAGGGGGGGTTACATGAAGGTGAGGTCTGAATGATGGAGGTTTCACGGAGAGAGGTCATGCCGAAGGGATCTCAGACTCGAAGGGGTGGGAGGTGAACTACCGAAGGGGTAGGAGGTGCGTTGTAGTGTTCTAGCTGGTGTGGGTCATGAAAACTAGAAATGGAAGGGGCCAGGGTTTTCATTGGGTGGGGGTAAGTGGGATGGGTGTTGGGGGTTTTTTTTAAAACCATAATAATAATATTATTATTATTATTAACTTAATAATAATAATATTATTATTATTATTCAAATATTATATTAATTCTATTATTATTATTAAAACACTATTTTTAATTTATTTCATTATTCATATTGTTTTATTTTTCAAAAGACTGGAAACCATGCACAATTTGGCCACACGATTGGCCAAAATATTCGTCATTCATGCACCAATATTGGAGACCCCCAAATATTAAAATTTAAAAACATTTAGACCCAGAACTCAAAAGTAAAACCATGTATAATTAAAAAACTAATAAATTGTGGTCTGGGTGTTAGAGTTGATCCCATGGGGGATTGATTTAGGGAATAAGTAGGGGCTTAATTAGATCATTATGGGTAAAAATATAAAATTACCCAAAAATTAGCATGTGTACTATATGGTTGTATAGTTTTCCAAAACGCACACAAACCATGCATGGGTTCCTAGAGAAAAGGGGGAACTCACACAGTTAGGAAACATGGTTAGTGAAACTCTATGCCAACTATGAGTTAAGGCTCTATCCAAAAAAATATTTCACCAACACGATTTTCTCTAACAATGAATCCTCTCCACATGGTTTACTAAAAACTGTGTGCTAGGCCTAGTTCTCCCAATGTGATTAGTTCTTAGATCAAAACAATCCCCATTCACCCTTGAGACCATTGAAAACTTATTAGGCATCTATATTAGGTCCAAAATAAATAATTTGACTAAAATTTTAAGGATCCATATATTAGTGAAAAATCGGGTTCTTAGAGAAGATCTAGCTATAAAGACAATCATGTTTATAAAATAAAAAATAATAGTTGATAATATGAAAAGCATTAAAATTAGAGATTTTTTAATAGAATAATTATGTTCATTTATTATTGTGGGATGATAACAGTATGCTCAATATCACTGTAGCCTCCCTCCTTAGCTCAGTGAATGTATTCCATGACATCTGACCATATTATTTTTAGGGGAAATATTTATTCATTTTTGTGGTATATTTTTTTATGTTGGATTGAATCATTTTTATGTTGAATTTTTTTTATGTCCAATCAGAACCCTACCATAGTCAATGATGAAGTCGGGTGATGTTTATTTTTTATTTTACATATTTGATGAAACATTAATATCTTTACACCTAAATGTACAGGGAGAGGAGTGAAAATACAATACCTATTCACTAAATTTAGATTAATTTACCTCAAATCACACCTAGATAGGCCATGGGTTTTCCAAAATATTTATATTATAAAATTTCATGCTGATCAATAGATGATAGAATAAAATTTCTGTGCCCAGACTCTAAATTCAAGTGATGGTTGAATAGAAATAAACTATATGAGCATTTTATATTGATATAGTTTCCTAATTGATATGTTTTTTGGATTTTTCATGGCGAATAAAATGTCATGGAATGTCAAAACAATGACGATCATATCAATGAAACACAATGTGACCTACTGATGTATAATTCAGTTTGGAATTTGATAAATAAAACATTTTCCTTCATAGTATAAAATATACAAGATTTTATTGATAAAAAACATTCATTTGATACTAAGACGGTAAATCTTTCTCAGAACATTAATGACCAAATTTTTTTTTAATGAATTAGTTGATGTTGGACAACAAGAACTATATAAAGGGTGTGTCAATTATTTGAATTTTACTTTTCTAATTCACTTATATCATATTAGGTTCCACAATATAATTATAACAAAAAATGACTATGATTTTAGAGATTCTTCATGATGTATTTAGTAAAGATAAGATACCTATATCATTAAATGAGATGAATATAATCATCAAAAAATATAGACATTATTATAAAAAAGATACATTCATTCCCTAATGATTGTATGCTTTACTGGGGAGAAGATTCTGATAAAGAAGAATTCATAAGATATCATACAAGCATTTGAAATTCAATGGAAAAATGAATATGAAAATAAATGAACCCCTAAGAGGAAACATAAGTAGAAAAGTCATACGGAGGTATTGAATTACATTCCTTTGAAATGATGCTTGAAAACATTATTCATATCATCTAAGTCTGCATACAATAGGAAGTATAATGCTTTGGATGGTTATAATGATAGATTGATGAGAAATCCAAAAGATTCAACGCCATGGAATGTATTTGATTCATTATAACCATATTTTAATTTAGATACTAGTAATATACATTTGGGATTGGATTCTACTGAGTTTAACCCTTTTCGAACATAATGTACAAATTATAGAATTTGGGCAGTGGTTTTGATCCCATATAACCTATCTCCATGGTTATGTATGAAAAAGAATTATTTAATTATTTTGATGATTATTCCTTGAAATAAAATGTCTAGAAATGAAATTGATGTATACCATCAACTTCTAATCAAGGAATTCATAGAATTGTTGACTTATGGTGTGGTAACATATGATTATTCAATGAGAAAACAATTCAAAATTCATGTTGATCTAATGTGGAAAATTAGTCACTTTCCTGCACTAGGAAACATATCTAGTCATAACACTCATACCGGTATGGATTGTCCTGTTGTTAAATTTGATTTCGAACCTCAATGATTACCTAATAAATGAAATGGTATTTTATGTGTCATCATCAATTTCATGAAACATCTCATAAATATGGGTTTACCAAGAGACAATTAAATGGACATATTTAATTGATAAATCCATTGAAGGTGTTAGTTGGTTAGAAATATTGGTAAAATTAATGAATGAAATTTTAGAATTTTGAAAACGTAAGTAGTTTAAAGAAATGTGGAGAAGTATAGAAAGTAAAATATCCAAAGAATTTTGAACAAAATAACTTAAGAAAATGATTATATTTTTTAAAATTATTTATTGGGAGTTTAATTTTATACTCAAAATCTTGATGTAATGCATATTGAGAATAATTTATGTGGTAATGTAATTTCTATATTACTTAATGAGCAGGGTAAATCGAAGGATCGCCTTAATTTTCTTAAAGATTTGGAATCAATGAATATAAAGTATAGTTTTTGGAAAAATGAGAATATAATGTATCCTTCATCTATTTTTATTGATAAAAATCATGTGATATATGTATCCCTTAAAACAATAAAGAAATGAAAAGTTTCAGATGAATATGCAAGTCATGTTTCAATGTTTATTGAATTAAAACATCGAAGGTTACATGGATTAAAAATTCATGACTCACATATTCTGATGGAGCAGTTCTTGATGTAGGCATTTCCTAATACATTACCATAAAATTTAACCCTATTTTATAGATTATTTTTGTACCATTTTTAGAGAGATTTTTTGATAAACTCTAAATCCAACTAAGATTGAAAAATTTCAAAAAAAAATTGTTTTCACATTATTTCCATTTGGAAATGTTATTTCCCCTTAATCATTCACCATCATGATCCATTTATCTATTCATTTTGTTATAGAAGAAAAACATGGTGAACCTGCACACTATTGAAGGATATATCCAATTGAGAGGTACATTGATGTTATTTTTATTTTCATTGGAAAATTCAATTTTACGTAAACATTGCGTAATTTTTTAAATATATTTTTTCATCTGGTACTTAGGTTATTTTAAATCATATATGTGGAATAAATCTCAACCCAAAGCACTATTGTGAAAGGATACCTAGATGAAGAGTTATTGACTTTTTTCTAATGATTTGGATTTAATTGAAACTACATTCAATCCTGATAGATGTTTTGATCAAATCTCAACTATTTCTTATTCTGAAAACTATTCATCATTATTTACAACTATTAAACAGCTAATTGTAATGGGTCAAATTTTACACTGACAAAATTGTAGTTTCTGTAAGAACATATAAATGTTCTACTAAATAGTCCTATTGATGATCCATTTGTTTAAGAATTTTGATTGCAGACAAATTGAAAACTAAGGGGTCAAGTTCAAAATGGGTAGTAATTAACAAAAGATATTAATAAATTGATTGTTGTATAGTTTTCCCATTATTTATGTATATACTAATATTCATATTATTGATAGGTATTCATTTTTCCTATGTTAAAAGTAACACCTTATATATTCTATTCTAGATAATGAATGTTAAGAATATAGATGAAATATTAAATAATTTTATGTTTTTGGATCGAGTTCCTCTTAGGAAGTCAAATAGATTTGATTCCTACAATATCCATGGCTTTAGTTTTCATACAATTTATTATGAATAATTCTTGAAAACTAAATTTAATGGTGTATTTACACTTTGAATGGTGGTATACTATGAAAATTTTATTAAATATTTTAATTAAACTATCATGGTCAATTTTTAAATCTCTTTTTCCAATTTTAGTGGGTCAACATTGATAAAGGTATAATGAAAGATTCTTTAAATTTTAATTCTATCATCTTTTCCGGCTTGATACATACTTGTGAGTATATAGATAATGGTCCATTTATCTCGGATTCAAAACTAAAGATGGTTTATTATGTGGAAGATTTTATACCATAAGTATAGAGAATTTTTATTCACTTAAAGCATATAGAGTTATATGATATGGGAGATGATGGTCAATTGGTACTTTTTGACAGAGAACGTTATCAACCAAAAAATATTTAACAGTTTTTTCCATAAAAATATAGAAATAATAGAACATAAAAATGAAGGTGAAAATGAATCACTCATCTCAATAGTGGTAGATAACAATGAAGACAGTGAATTTTAAGATAATTGAATGTATAAATTGGTAAGGAGACTATTTTACAATTTCTCAATTTTTAGTGTTTTGTTTATAAATAAATTTTTCTATTATTCCATTATTTATAAACATATTTTAGTTTTTCATTTATTATATACATTTAATATATTTTAACCAATTTAATTGTAGGAATTCTAAAAAAAATCAAGACCCAATCTAATCAGCATCTCAGAGCACACCACCTAAACAATCATCTTCATTAGATCCAAGTGATTCCATTATAAATGATACTTCTAGGGAGCAATCCATTTCCCCCGATGTTCTTGGTATCCCCCCATCTGATTCACCACTTATGATGAAGCAGCTGGTCCCCCCTCCATCTAGGGTATATTGGTGAGTTATCATTATAGGTATGTATTCCATTATAAAAAAATCTATATATTCAATTAATTCTTTAATTCTTTTTTTTAAATATAAAAATAATAAAAAAAGAGTTATAAAAATTAAAACTGAAGACGTATGGGGCCTAAACGGCATCAATATTATCTTTCCATTTGATGATTTTGTGGTTCTTACTAGTGACACTACCAGAATCTATTGATAGATTCTTGCACATATTTCTTTTTGAGATGGTGAAAATTCCCTTAAATTTTAAAGATTACAGTCCTATTCCCACAACATAGAAAAATTATGTATTTGATAATAAAGTAAAGGTAATATTAATTTAATATTCATTGATAACTTATTTTAGGAAACGAGTAAAATTTTGTAATATACCTATAAAGTGTGATGTTTTTTCTTAATGTTTTTCATTTTGATTCCCCTAACTCCATTTCACGCCAATGGAATAAGAAATTTTTGGGCATGAAATATAGATATTTTAAATTATTATTATGACATGAATTTAATGAAACATCTCTCCGATCATGGCTAATCTACGAGAAAGTCTAAAAATCAATTTTTTTAGAAATGAAATATGTTTTTTATATTAACCGAGATGAATCTCATGAGGTAATTAAATATTTTGAATTCTCTTACAATAAATATACTATATTGTTTTAAAACAAATTATCATCCATTTTATTTAAACCACATTAAAATATTAAAAAAATGGATATCCCAACTAACTCCCCCCCCAGATCCCCCACAACACCTCGATCCCTCCCCCTCTCTCGGACACTTGACATCAAACTCCCCTCTCAGTCATGATCCCCCATCTCCCTGATGGTGACTACCCCCTATCCACCTAGATCTCCCTTCTCTCCTACCCCTGATGATGACCTCCCATATCGACCCTAATCCCTCCTCTCCCAAACCCCTAATGTAGATTTCTCCTCTCGGCCCCAATCCCACCTCTCCCATCTCCCCGACCTCTGACGGTGACTTCCCCTCGAACCTAATCCCCCCTCTCCCTCACCCCCGTCCCCTGATAGTGACCACACCTCGGCCCATATCCCCCCTCTCCCTAACAACAAACCTCTGACAACAACTTCCCCTCATCCCTGATCCCAACCCCTCCTTGGAGACCAGCACCCCTCATCCCTAATCCTATATCTCCCCAACGACTACCACCCCTCATCCATCCGGAAACTTTGATCCTCATGACCACACCCCCTTATCCTAACGAAGACCTTGAAAATACCCGCATGCTCCTCGAAATTAATTTAGGTGAGTGTTCTTATTTTTTAGTTTTGAATAATTAATTATAAATTATAATATTTATTTATTTATTTCATGTGGCATGATACTAGTTCCCTAGTTTATGTTGTTGGTGTGTGGTTTAAGACTTGAATATTTTATATTTTCATAAAACGTTCAGTAGTTATTTTATATTTGTGTCACTTAACCAATTAATAATCATGTATATGTTTTTAAAATGATAATTTTTATATTAAGGTCCAACTTATGGGACCTTATGGGTTAGCATGGGAAGAATAGTGGTTTTATATTTTTTTTAGGGGGTATTCATTTGAAAACCCTGGTCATTTAGCCTAGGGTTTAGAATCACAAGCCACATGTAATTTACCAATCTCTTCTCTCTTTACTTTAAAATGATATCATGATGTTCATATATGAAATAAAAATACTCTTAACCATGACTAAAATTTATAATGTTTACAAGAAGATATGTATAATTAGATTAAATGAAAATTTATTTATGTTCTACTCACTTCAAGTGGAGTTCTATTTTCAAATCAATTTTGAAAATATTGTAAAACCATGATTTCATAAAATTCTATGATGCATATGGAACCACATGCACTTGATATCATAGTTCCAAGTTCTTGTTTTTAGAAACAAAAAATATTTATTTTCATAATTATCAAAGTAATATCTAGCTATAGAGACAATCATTCTTCTTCAATAAAAAATAAAAATTATTAATAAGAAAAGAATAAAAGTTATAGATATTTTAATTTAATAGTTATCTTATTTTATTTTTTTGGGTTGATAATAATACTTTTGACATCATGTTAACCTCCCTCATTACTTTAGTGAACTTATTCCAAGAAACTCAAACAAATTATATTGGGGGGAAATATTTGTTCATTTATGTTTTTATGTTTTTAATGTTGGATTAAATCATTTTTATGTTGAATTTGGGTTATGTTGATTGAAGACCCTACACTGGTCAATGAATATGTTGGGTAATGTTTAATTTTGATTTTAAATTTTTTATTTAACATTTATTTTTAATATATGAATGTACATGGAGAAGAGTGGAAATACAATACCTATGAATAAAATTTGGACTAATTTTCCTCAAAACACACAATGGCATTCCAAGGGTTTGGAAGAAGTTTTTGACTATGAAATTGAAAATAGGTCAATGGATAGTGAAATAAAATGTCTATTTCTTATTTAGAAAATCCAAGTGATAGTTGAATAGAAACAAAGTATATGATATTTTTTTTTGAAAAAGTTTAATGTTTGATATGTATATTGTATTTTTAATTAGGAATCAAATCTTTCAGAAATTTAAAATAATGAAAGTCTTATCAGAAAAACACAAAGTGACCCGCCTAAAGAGAATTCATCTCAAATTTTTTTAAATGAAACATTTTTATTTTCATGAAATAATGTCTAAAATTTAAATAGGTAAACAAAACCCTTAGTTGATTCAGAGCGGGTTAGTCTTTCTCAAAACAGCAGTTACCATAAATTTATGTTTCATTAATTAGTTGATGATGGACAATAAAAACTATATGAATGGTGTTCCATGTATTCAAATATGACTTAAAACAGAGGTCGAATCATATCATATGTCTCTTTTTGATTACTAACAAAGAAAATTTCATGATTATAGAGTTTATTAATTATTTACTTAGTGAAGGTAAGATCCTTATATCATTCCATCAGATGAAGAAAGTCATTAAAAATTGGGACTTTATTATAAAAAGATACATGCATTCCCTAATGATTACATGATTTACTAGGGAGAAGTGTCTGATAATTAATAATTCATATGATATCATACACATAGATAGATGTTAATGAACAAAAATGATATTAAAAATCAATACAACCATGGGGAGAAGAAGAAGAAGAAAACATATAAAAAGGTATTGCATTAGTTTCCTATGAAACAATGCTTGAAAAGATTATTTATGTCATCTAAGATGACATACGACATAAAAGATCATTCTCAAGATAGTAACAATTATGTATTGATAATACATTCAAAATATTCAACATTATGGAAAGTTTTTGATTCATTATATCCCTAATTTTCTTTAGATCCTAGTAATTTATATTTGGGATTGGCTTCTGAAGTTTTTAAACCTTTTAGTACATTAAGTACTAATTATTGCATTAATCCTATTGTTTTGATCCCCTATAATTTTTCTTTATTGATGTGTATGAATAATATTTATCTCATTATTTAGATGATTATTCTGGGAATGAAAATGACTGGACATGACATTGATGTATAACTTTAACCATTAATCCAATATTTGATAGAATCATCAGATGATGGAGTCAAAACATATGATTCTTTAATGAGAAAACTATTCAAAATTAATTATGCATAAATGTAGATAATTAGTGACTTTCTAAGACTAAAAAACAAACACTACTAGAAACATATCCTTTACCAATGATTCCAAACCATGGGTAAAGGTTGGACAACCATTGGTATAAACTATACCAATAGTTATCCAAACTGTTGTCTGTAGAGCCATGGGGATAGATATATCCCAATGGTTCTATGAGAACCGTTGGGATATGGAAGGAAAATGGATTATATACCAAATTTTTCATGTAAACTTTGGTAAAAATCTTTACTTATGGTTTAAATCCATTAGAAATATTAAACATCATGTCTATACCAATGGTTTTCAAACTGTTGGTAAAGACTATTTCCAATGGTTTCCCACAAACTGTTAGTAAAAGTGAACTAAAATGTTATATACCAATAGTTTGTAAACCATTGGTATATATGTTTTCCAATAGTTTAGATGAAACTTTTGGTATATGTTCTATTTTGACACATATGGAAAGAGTTTTAAACCGTCTACATAGGATTTATACACCTACAGCAAGACTGCCTCCCCCTGTGCACCTATAGCACATCCACCAGCAGGTCTGCCTCCCCCGTGTTCAGAATTCATACAAAATTCTCAATACGTGTAGAATAAATACAGAATTCTGTATGAATGCATACATAATTCAAACAACACATAATTCTCAATACCTCAAATTCTGTATTTAATTACACACATACAGAATTCATAATTCATAATTTATAAGTTCATTAACAATTGACACATAAAAATTTCAACTCATAATTTAGAAGTCAATTACCCAATGCAATATAGAATTCTGAATTGAATACAGACAATATTGAATTATCTATAACACATACATAATTCAATTCAAAATTTATAATGTAATAACGCCTATATAATAAAATCATGTTTCAGGTTTTGAATATGGAATTTTTGTTCATAGGCATGGGTGAATTCAGATGAGATTTGAATTTTGGGATAATGTGGTACACCATGTTGTAGTAAGGGTTAATGTGACATAGGGGGTGGGGGGGCTTCCTAGTGGGTTGGGGGTCTGTCCAAGGGGGTAGGGGTGCCCGGGGTGGTGGGGGCAGTCCATGGGGTGGGGGCAGTCCATGAGGATTTGGGGGGGGGGTTTCAGGGGTGGGGGGATTTCCATGGTGTGGGGGTTTCCTAGGGGGTGGGGGTATCCAAGGATATGGGGGTGTCCCTGGGGGTGGGGGTTGTCCAGGGTGGGGGGGTTGTCCGAAGAGATTGGGGTGTCTAGTTGGGGGTTGTCCAGAGTGGTGGGGGGTTGTCCATGGGATTGGGGGTTTCCAAGGGGTGGGGTGGTGTCCAGGGGGTTGTGGGTTGACTGGGGTGGGGTGTCCAATGGGGTAGGGGGTTTCTGGGGGTGGGGTCTATCCATGGGGTGGGGGATGTCCATGGGGGTGGGGGTTTCCGAGGGTGGTGGGGGTGTCCATGGAGTTTGGGGGTGTCTGGGGGGGTGGATGGGCGGTCTATGGGGTTGGGGCTATCTAAGGGTGTAGGGGTGTTTGGGGTTGGGGGGCTCTCCAAGGGGGTAAGGGTGTCTAGGGGTTTTCCACGGTGTGGGGGATCTCCATGGGAGTGGGGTTGTCCCAGGGGTGGGGTGTCCAAGGGCTGGGGGACCATTGGGGTGGTGGGGATATCCAGGTGGTTGGGAGTTGTCCAAGGGGGTATGGGTGTCTAGGGGGGTTGTCCATGGGGTGGGGTTTGTCCTGGGTTGGGGGTTTCCTGGGGGTGGGGGTTTCCAGGGGGTGGGGTTGTGTCCAGGGGGTGGGGGCTGTCCAGGGGGGCTGTTTGAGGGGGGGTCAGGGTGTCTAGGGGGTGGGGTTGTCCAGGTGGGGTTGGCGGGATTTTCATGGGGGTGTGGGGATGTTGAATGGGGTAGAGGTTCACCAGGGGGAGGGTGTGTCTAAGGGGGTGTGGTTGTCTAGTGGGTGGGGTTGTCCATGGTGGTTGGGGTGTCCAGGGTGGTGGTGGTGTCCAGGGAGTCGGGTGGTGTCCAAGGGGGTGTGGACTGTCCATGGGGATGGGGGTGTCCGGGGGGTGGGGTGGGGTTTGTCCAGGGGGATGGGGTGTTGTCCAAGGTGGAAGAGGGTGTCCAGGGGGTGGGGGTTGTCCAGGGGGTGTGGGTTGTCCATGGGGGTGGGGGTGTCTAGTGGAGGGGGTGTCCTGGGGTTGGGGTGGTGTTTAGGGTGGATGGAGGGGTTTTCTAGGGGGTTAGGGGATTTACAAGGGATTAGGGGGTGTCCAGTGGGTGGGGATCTCTAGGGGGTGGGGCATGTCTAGGGGTGGTGGGGGTGTCCAGGGGGTGGTTGTCAAGGGGATGGGGTGGTGTCCAGGGGTCGGGGTGTCCATGGGGGTTGGGGGGGGGATATCCCAGGGGGACAAGGGTGTCTAGGGGGGTTGTCTAGGGTGGGGGTTCTCCATGGGGGTGGGGGTGTCTATGGAGTAGGGGGTTTCCGGGGGTGGGAGGGGGTGTCCGGGGGTGGGGGTGTCCTAGGGATTGGGGGCTTTCCAAGGGGGAAGGAGGTGTCCCGGGGGTGGGGTGTCCAAGGGGTTGGGGATGTCTATGGTGGCTGTGGGGGTTGTCCAAGGGGGTGGGGGTGTCCATTGGGGGGGTGTCTAGTGGAGGGGTTAATCAGTCACAAAAAACATAAATTCAAGTTTTATTATTTATATACAATTAAATAAAGACAATTTGACCTACCTAATCACACATACATTTAGGAACAACAATTCATCAAACATAAAATGTCAGTAATAGCAGTCAAAAATGTAGTGGATCAATATATTCCTCATCACCATCACTATCATCACCACCATCATCAGCCTCACCCAATTCCTTGTCGTCTTCCCCATCATTGTCCCCAACCTCCTCAATTCCCTCCTCCTCACCCTCGTACTCCTCCTCGGCCTCCTCCTCACCCACCTCCTCCTCCTCACCCTCCTCCTCCGCCTAAACCTCCTCCTCGCCCTCCTCTTCCTCCTCTACCTCACCCTCCTCCTCTCCCTCATCAATAACACCTCTAGAAATTCCTCCTGGTTCACTAGATATTGAACTCATCAATGAAATATATTCATTACAAGCTATGCTGGCCTCTGGTGGAAGTGTTGGAAATTAAACTTCCATCAGTTTCATAAATGTAGTGTTTTCCCTAGCATACTTTTCTTCCACCTCTGTAGCCCATTTTTAGCATGTTCCACCTGTGTCTTAACCTAGTGGAACTCATTGGAACTACCACTTGTACCTGATGAGGGACAATACCTCATCAAGACTATACTCTTCCAAGGTCAGCAATGTACTATGCCAGGGTGCTCATTTCCCAACAACTGATGTAAATGATCGTTTGGCCCAAAATTGTCAGGTTCACGGGCCTAAAGGGCCTCTAAAGTATCTTGTTACAAATATAAATAGATTATTAAGTTACAAAATATATATTAAAATTTTAAATCAATTATGTCCAACATACAATATTTTTCTGAGTCAGTTCATTAACCACAGTTCCATCTTTCTTCCTTCTACTCGAGCAAAACAGTTTTTGCTCAAGGCACACATCCTTAAATATTCAATGTTTTCCTCTAGAATGACATTGAACGTAGGAAACCATAATTAAAAATTGGTTAACAGTAATTAATTTCATAAATAAAATTATATAAACAACTTTCATACCTACTTCCTCTCATGATCTGGCATCATAGTACGTCCCAATGTGTGGAGGTATTTTTTAGCATCAATGTTTTTTTTATTTCTTCCAGATGATTCGTAAATAAAATTAAATAATAAAAAATATAGTATTAACGCAAAACATGAAAATTCTCATTTAAATACTACAAATGTGATTAATACCTTAAACTGTGTATTTGTCCAATGAGTAATCATCTGGTGATACTGTTATTACAGACAATCATCAACAATAGGGACCACCTCTAACTCTGTTACAACTCTATCATGCCATCCAATATACAACCCATGATTCTAGGCTCCCCAATTCTCACTTAAATCCTTTAGACGTGCTGGTTGTGCACACACACCATTGGGGAAATTAAACCAAAGCTTACATGAAAATATTAACTCATATAAATACAAAAAATAATATATTTCAATAAATAAAACATATTTTTTTATCCATATCTCTACCCAAGAATTATCTATGAATTTATTTGGAAATTTTCTTCATGAGAGTGGGAAGACACGAATGATGTCTAATTATTTCGCAATCGTTGCCAAAAAACTACCACATTTCTGCCCTGTTTTTTCAATCATTTGATTGTCTGCATTATATTACACCACTAACTACGTGCAGTGGATCCACACCGCATGCATGCCTGTACACCCCCTCCCCTGCCTCCTATCACTAGATGTATCTGTTATGAAAGAAAAAACTATTTTATCAATAAATTTTATAATGAAAATAAATAATGGTATAAAAATTAGTTAGGTTTGTATAAATACGGATGAAATAGTCTAATCTATGGGTGTCATTGGATCAGTAGAAACTGGAGGAACATCCAGTATAGGTGGAGTTTTTTCCAATGTATGCTTTTTAGGGATAGAATCTGGAGAAGTAGGAGTCTATGAAGATGGAATACAAAATCATAGAGAGAAAAAAAAGAATTAAAAGAAGCTGACACAGATGGCTGGTCAAATGCTGGATAGGGAGTGGGAATCGTCATCGGATAGGGTAAAGAGGGGAAAGGAGGCTCAGATGTAAAAGATGGTGAAAACATGGGAGGCCTAAATATCTTGTGTGTCCCTAACAACACACCGGGATCATAATGTGGGGTATATGGTATGTCATTGGAAGGGGTAGGGTATAATCGGGTTTTCCAACCAGAACGACAAGCTTTCAAATCACCCCCCCCCCCTCGTACGAACACCCTGAGTACCAGGACCACTACTAGGTTTCTCATCAAATAATTTCCACCTAATAGGTGGATCCTACAGAAATTATTATAAAAAAATTAATCACATGACATTATATATTATTTAAATATATATATTTGAAATAAAATAATCAATACAGGCACATGTGGTGGAATTCCCATCTGATCCATGCGACCCTTGTTGTCCATCATCTTTTTAAGTCACCTCTCTTCAATTGGTTACATTTCCAGAATTTGAAAACAAATATGAACATAATTAGAAAAGGATAAATAATGTGTAACCCAAAAAAACAAAACATATGAAAGGGAATAGGGGGATTCATTTATAATTTAACTATCTATTGTTTTAGGTGAGATTGAATGGATATATAATGAATTTAATAAATGGTACAAGATATAATAAAAAAAATTAATTTTATGTAGGATGGTTATTTACTAAGTGTCAATTGTCTATATATTTTTAATTATTAAACCCTTAAGATAGTTATAAATTATGATATAAACATATGAACAAGGGTAATATATCCACTGGATTCATAAGTGGTAAAACACTTGTCAAAATTGAGGAAAATTTAAATTCTTTAGCCCAGGTAGATGATACAGGTTTTTATGAATGTTTTGGAGAAGAAGTAATACAATGATGTTCATTATATGGTGAATTTTCATAAAGAGGTATTAGAGTGATACTAATTTTATACATGGTCAATAATGCATTGAAGTCTTCACCAAGTATGAAATGTTAGTTTCGTAGGGTTGAATATAGTTCAATTCCAAATTAGATAATGTAATTCAAAAAACATTACAACTGATAAACCTTGAAAAATCACATAATGGTCAGGTTGGATACATCTTATTTGTAATCAATATTAAATCAATTTTAATATTACCAACCGTAACAACCCAAGTTGAGTGAAACCCAAAGAATTGAGAACATGGATGGATTGTTATATATATTTCTGACCACAACATCAGGTTCACAATCAACACCGAAAATTGAGCTATTTGAGTCATCAAAAGTAATAAAGTTATTTTTTCCAATGGCAGAAGGGATGGTGTCAATTCCATCATCACCATCATAAAAAATATGACATGTAATTACTTCAATAATGACACGAAATTTAGATCGAAGATGGTCTTTTATATAAAAAACTTGTTTTTCTTTTGATGCCAATATATATGGTTCATCCAAAGCAAGACTATGAGTAATATCAATTACTTGAAATCCACAATCATCAATAAATGTGCCCTTCCTTGTCATCAAATCAAACCACTGGCATTTCATCCCCATGACTCTTTCTTGAGAGTAATAATATAATATTATTATTTTTTCAATGACTCAATAATAACCTTCATTTTCAAATCATAGTCTACTATCTGATGAACATGCATAACAATATATTATGTTAATAACCATAAAACCATCATGTTGTGTTCTCATGTTCTTTAATCTTTTAGTGATAATAAATCTGTACCCATTGATAAAAATTGATTTATAGTCACGAACGACAGTATTAGGACCAAAATCCAATGCTCTTATTTCCTCAGAGATAGAGATAGTAGGAAAACTCAATACCTAAAATATAAATGAATATTAAATATTATTCAATATTTAATTTATTATTTTAAATGGTAATATTATTACCTTCAATTTTTACCAAGCATAAAACTCATTTCTACACAAAGTCCCCCTCCTTCCCAAAGATATATAACAATGATTTCTATTTATCATTGCTTTATGTTCCCTATAGTTAAAAATTGGAATATTTTAATAGATATATATATATATATATAAGATATACATATTAAATTTACTTAAGAGATGTAGTCATCGAAAAAATCAGAGTTGAACAATACTGTGTGATGTTCCATCTCCCACCCTTTAAGGCTTAATGTCGTCAATGTATATGATCTAGGAATTACTTCTCTTTGAGGAAGTTATGGAAAACTAAGTTCAGTTTTCTCAGACTATTCTTCTTCATTTTTCATTGGTCTTTTTATTCTTGTAGTAAGATCAGAAAAATACATAGAGTAGAAATCCATACATTCTTTGTTCAAGTAACCATTCATGATAGAACCTTCGTAATGATTCCTATTACGAAAATAATACTTTAATGTGTACATATTTCTTTCAGTTGGATAAATCCAAAAAAAATAAATAGGTCCTCTGAGAAGTATTTCAGGTGGAATATAGATAGTCAGATGCAACATGTATGTGAAAAATGATGGAGTAAATATTTTCTCTAACTCACACAAAATTAATGGGGAATCTTCCAAAAATTTTTGCAAGAAAGACTTAGAAAAATTCTTTGCACAAAGATCTCTAAGAAATAGCACAACAGAATAACAGCCACAATTAAATTATTAGAAAAAAGATGATGGATTTATATTGGAATCAACTCATGAATAATGATGTGATAATCATGAGTCAACAATGATTTTAACTTCAACTCTCTTCTATTTCCCCATTTAGATATGTTGCTTGAATAGCTATCAAGAACATTAATAATCTTTAGTACTTCAAGAAATTTCTTTTTTCTTTAGGTGTCATCACATAAGAAGAACATGTAACTTGCCATTTATTTTCAATGATACTCACATGATGCAATTCGAGTCTCATGCCCCAATCAACCAAGTCACGCTGAGACCGTAAATCATCTTTTGTATTTCCCAAAACATTTATAAAATTTTAAAGAAAAATTTCGAATATAATTTTTTTCAATTTTCATTACTTATAAGTAATGATGTAACAAATTTGTTGAACAATAAGGAAAATCAAAGAAGATACTTCTCTTCTTATAATTGTAAGAAGTTTTAGTGGAAAATTATTTCTCTTTATAGATTTCATTTGACCCTTCCCGAATGAAAAAATAAAATCTTTCAATTCATTAAGCACATCAGTTCAAGACATATGCTGAGGTGGGTCTTCGGTCTCCATGGTATTTTTAAATCTTTGATGATAATCTCTATATGGATAGTCTATTGGAAAGAATCATCGATGTCCTATAAAACTGAATCTACAGTTATGTTTCAGTCTTCTGGATCCTGTATTCTTCATTCAAACTGGATATGTTTTTTTTCCTTTATGCTCCATCCATAAATCATTTCATAAGTAGGAAAATCATTCATTGTCCACATAAGAACAGAACACATCTGAAATATGTCTATTGAATATTCATTGTATGTGCACACACCCACATCCCAAAGAAGTTTCAACTCTTTTATTAAAAGCTGCATGTATATGTCTATATCATTTTTTAGATAAGAAGGGCCAGATAGGATTATACTCATGAAAGTGAAATGTTTTTTCAAACAAAACCATGGAGGAAGGTTATAAATGTGTATACAAACTGGCCATGTTTTGTGCAAAGTTATCATCTACCAAAACGGATTTAAACCGTCACATGAAAGACCCAAGATCGCGTTATACAATTCAGCTACAAAATTAGGATATCGAGGATCAAATCTCTTCCATGAAAATCCATATGCTGGGTGAACCAACTCATCGTTATCATTCTTTCTCTCAGTATCATGCCATCGCATATTTATTGATATTTCGTCAGACAAAAAAACATCCTAGTGTCTTGGTATCAATGGAATGTTCAAAATTTATTTCTATAGAACACGGGATGATGTTCCATATACTTTTGTATTCTAGAGTAATGTGCCACATTTTATACAATCATTTCATTCAATTGTTTCCTCCCAGAATAAACTGAAATATTTCATTTAGGAAAGAATTTTTTTTCATGAAAATCCATGTCCGTCAACTAACTTCCATGACATATAGTGGTTTGGGTGAATATCTAAATCATCTTGAAGTAATTATTTCAAGAAGGTAAGGATGTAATCGATGGAAGTATTAGAAATCCTGTACATAGTTTTCCTATGAAACAATCGGATTAAAAATTCCAGATTTTTCATTTTATCGCCTTGTCGATATACTGGAGTCGTGATAGCATCGGTCAATTTTTTCACCCTGATAACATCATCATTTTCATAAGACGCATCATGTGGGATCATATTTAAGTAGTCTTGGGTCATAATCTTTTCTTATTCATGATGATGAATAAATGTAAACCAGTCATATAAAATGTTCTCCAATACAGTCCTCTCATTTGGATCATCAGCCATTTGAGATTTCATTTTCTCCCCATTATGATTCCACCCGGAGTAGTTTGATAGAAAACCATATTTGGTTATGTGGTAGCTTACTTCTTCACGACTCAACCATGGTATTCCAACACAATTTAAATAGGGGTAGGGTATGTGACCACTATCTGAAGCATTGTGAAATGAAAAATCTAAAAAGTTCTCCAAATTGTTTTGAAAATAGCTTGATATATGTGTTTCGGTGCGGATGTGCGTCGGGTTACGCTATTCCGCCAGGACGCGTTCGCGCGTGCACCCGTCGACCCGAGGGGATAGGCGCGCGCGGCTTGTGGTCCCGCAGTCCCGCTTTCCAAAGGCGGGCGGCATCCGTCCCTTATTCAGGGGCGTCTGCTCCTTGATCGAAACCGGGATGATGGGATGTCGGCTCCTCCTTCCTTGGACGTCTCCTCGGAACTCGTCGCCTAATCCGGGTCTCCCTCATAGATTTAAGACATGCTCGTGAATCTCGTTCCCGACGCCATATCTTCATGGACACCGGTTAATTACGCTGCTTCCGCCCGGACGCTCCAAGGAGTCTGGTCGGGGCAGCAACCTGCGGTGAGGAGATCGGGTGGCTCTGGGTGCTGGGGGCGTGTCGTAACACTGCGGCTCTGCATGTCTACCTTCCGTCCCTAATAGGGCTTCTCGAAGGCATGATGACCTGAGGCATCCCGCACTGGGTGTGGGGAACTGTGTCACCTGAGGTTTTCCTCGGCTTCTCATGTTTAACACGGGGTATGCCGCGAGTTTAACGTCCAGCGGGGACGGCATCGGACTGATCAACACGAGAAGTGGATCAGATGACAGAACCCCTTGTGGGGAACTTCCGACGCTGGGGCCAGCACATGGGCGGCTTCCCGAGTGAAGTGGAGTGGAATGAAATGGCATGATCCCACCAGGATGTGGCGGCCCGGGTAAGGATCAGGATGGATGATGGAGTGAAGAGCTTGGACCCCGTAGGGCTTCCTACGTACCGTGCGTTAGCACGGATCAAAGTCAACGTAGTTCGGGTATACAGTTTAACGTCATGCTGGACGTCGGCAAGCCGACTCACAGAGAGATCGAGGCCGCCGGACGGAGGATTGGACCGAACCACCTCGCACAGAGGGGGATGGAACGGCCGGGTGGATCACAGTTTCACGTCATGCTGGACATTGGCACGCCGACTCACAGAGAGATCGAGGCGGTGGGGGAGCACAATGGAGATACACACGTGTAGTCCCTCACAGAGGCGGATTCATAGGTGAATCAACGCAAGTGTGAACCCGGGAGGGGTTCACTGATGGACGAATCGACGTAAATACGACCGGGACGACCAGGTGGCGGGCTTGAACCTCGAAGAGGTTTCCTACGTACCCTGTTTAGAAGACAGGGATCAAAGTCCACGTAGTTCATTCTGTCAGGACTTACGCACTTGAGGCAGCCCGGATGCGGCAAAACTCAGTTGGAAGGGACTTGGACCGAAAGTAGGAGACACCTTGATCCCAGTCACACCCTCTACTGGCTTTGGCAGTGGGGGAGCGCAATGGAGATACACATGTGCAGCCCCCCACAAGAAACTAGGGGTTTGTAATACCCTACCCCCGTGGGGAAAAGCCGCTCCCATTAAATCGTCCCTAAAGAGGGGCAATCCCGACATCCCTGCAGAGACGAGCGGGTGGGGGCCACATCCAAACCGGGGGGGACCCTGCGTGCGAGGCACGGGATCGGGTGATGCGGACGGTTTAACGTCTTGCCGGATGAAGTACAGTTTAATGTCGTGTGTTGAGGACGAAGTGGACGGTTTAACGTCTTGCCGGACGAAGTACAGTTTAACGTCGTGTGTTGAAGACGAAGGTGCTTGGCAGTTTAACGTCTTGCAGCACGGACGATAGGGGCTAGGCAGTTTAGCGTCGTGCAGCTTGGACGTAGTACAGTTTAACGTCATGTTGGACAGATGCAGTTTAGCGTCATGCGGGACGAATGTGCAGTTTAACGTCATGCAGGACGAATGTGCAGTTTAACGTCATGCTGGACAAAGGTGCAGTTTAACGTCATGCTGGACATTGGTGCAGTTTAACGTCATGCTGGACATTGGTGCAGTTTAACGTCATGTTGTACATTGGTTGTCGCCGATGGGTCCGTGTCACTTCGCGCAAGCCTGGAGGGCCGCACGGAAAGACAACGCACGGTGCGGGCACCCAGGATGAAGATCATCGGGCGCCACGCAGGCGGGTACCCTCAGGGGGTCAAAGGGGGGCGACCCCGGCGGTTTGCGCGCAAAAGAGGAGCTTTGCGCGCAATACCGTTGGTCGGCGCGCAATTGGGTGGGCTGGCGCGCAATTGGGCCAGCGCTTTGCGCGCAGATGATTGAGATTGCGCGCACCGGGCTTCGGACAGCGCACGGGGGCAACAGCTCATTCTCTAACGAACGGCCACTTTGAAGAAGGGGGGTGCGCGCAACCGGGCTGGATTGCGCGCACCCCGGGGGCAATTGCGCGCAAGAGGCTTCTTTTGCGCGCAAAGGCCTTCAGGTTAAGGATTATTCAAAGGAAAGGAGCCAAGGGGATTGCGCGCGAAGGCGAACCCCAAGGCTCTATTGCGCGAAAGAAAGGAGGTTACCTGAAGATCGGCATTGCGCGCGGAAGGGGTTGGATTGCGCGAACGAGCGACGCTTCGGATTCTGGCAACCTTCAAAATGTCGGGGGTCACCTTATATTTATAGGCAACCCCTGGCGCGGAATCCAGGACGCGGGCGCGAAATTCTCTTCGCGGGCGCGGAATCGGGCCCGGCGCGCAAGGGAGCCGCGCAGGCCACGGGCGCGCAAAATAGCGCGCCGGCCCAGCGCATTGCGCGCATCCCAGGAGGATTGCGCGCCGCGACTCAACTTTGCGCGCGGGACTCTGAAATTTCGCGCAAGTCCTCCGGGCCCTCCGGAACGTGCCTCTGACTCCAAATATCACTTCGCTTTCCGCATCCGGAGCTTCGTTTGGGAACAACGGACTTTTCCGGCATCTACAAAAGCCCCCCCTCGGAATCTGATCGGCGAGAGGTCGCAACGATCGGGTTCCGAGGGAGACGCCGGAATGCCGAAGTCCTGGGCGGCGCGGGACTCAGGCGCACAAAAGGGGGCGCCGAGCGCGCAATTCGCAGCCGCGGTCGCGCAATCGAGCGTTCCGCGCAGCGCGGAATCCCGGCCTCGTCTATAAATAGGGGCCATGGGTCCCGCGTTCCGTACACAGGCCTTCCGCGCGATAAGCTTCAACGCTCTCGTGCGCGAAATTACCTTCTCCGGTCGCGAAATTCGCCCGATCGGCGCGCAAAACCATCCGGATTTCGCCTGTCTTTACGCGAAAACCCGGAACTTTGCGCGACATTCTTCCCGATTGCGCGTCGTCCACTTGGATTGCGCGCCAACCTTCAAACTTCTCCACCAGCCTCGTCCGATCCCGCACGCTTCATCCCTTAACCCGCATGACTCCCGAAACTTCTGAGATGGCCGCGCACCGAGGAAATGAGGGGGATGCCGCCACTCGCAGAGCTGAGATGGCGACGAACGAGGAGGTCTACGGAGCCAAGGAGATTGTTTCCAACAATCAATCCCTGTTCGACTTGCTGACGCCGGCCCAGAAGACATATCCACTGTCGGACAACCTGCCCCTCTGGAACTTCGGCATCCTGGATGAGGTTCCGGTGCCAGGGTTCGAGGTTGATGCGCCACGGACCTGGGTGACTCGGGAGGACGAGCTTCCCCGCTATAACATCACCAACAATGGGCATCCTGCCAGGGAGACCAGGCACTTAGATGTCTACGTCCTGAACCCGAGGACGCGAACCATTGACGGGGGTGAGCCTACTGCGGAGAATTCTCCAGCCCTCTACTCGAGCACATACCGCCAGAGTGTCACTGACGACACCAAGGGCTGGCTGAAGGACTGGGACTTGCGGTCTTGGGGCAATTTCACCAACGAGTGGGCCTGGGCGTTCTGGGTACGCCACACTTGCGATCACTTCGCAGAGGAGCTGCGGTACATCGGCCTATTTGAGGCGGTGTGGACGTCGCAGTTCCACTTCTTCCAGCAGTCCGAGCTCGGGCCGGAGCTGTTCACCCGCTGGTCCCCAGATACCAACACCTTCCATCTTCACCATGGGGAGGTCGGTATCGGTCTCTGGGACATCCAATGCATCGGAGGTATCCCGCTGGAGGGTTACCAGTACGATGAGTTCCTGCCACCGAAGAACACCTGGGAAGACAGGTCACGGACTCCCATTCTGACCTGGCATCTGCTTGACCTGGCTACGCAGCGGCTTGGGATCAAGGACTTCCAGAAGGACATAGCCTACAAGGAGTGGTTCGGCCAGTTCCTGGAGCATGACCCGGCGGTCAAGATGCCAGGCAGGGGGAAGCGGTGCCCGACCGCGGCTCAGAGGATCCGGAACGGGTCGTACTGGCGGGTCCTGGAGACGGGCGACTACCGCTCATGGGGGTACCGCGTCATCGAGGCCCAGGACCCAAATGTCCGGTACGCGGCATTCCTGGCCGCCTTTCTGAGTGGGTGGCTCCTGCCAGTGTGGGACGCGAGAATGGGCGTTCGCCCGGCGACACTGGCGGTGGCGGGCGCTATGGCCGCCAACAAAAGATACAACCTCGGGGTCCCAGTGTTGGCTAAGCTGTACGCCACCCTGGGACGCATCTTACGAGGGGGGTCACCACGAAGGATCTGTGGGCCCTTTCAGTTCTTCCACGGCTGGGTGGCTGCTCACCTTGGTGGGTACACGTTTCCGAACGCCATCATTCCTCCGGGCAACGACCTGCGACCCTCCCTGCTGAACATTGCGGGGGTCGCTCCGATGACCCTAAGTGAGGAGGGCGTGAGGATTCGGATTGGCAATCATGCCAATTTCAACTTCAGCCCGTTCCCCACTCCCGTTGGCCAAATGATCGACAACGGGCAGGGTCCGCTGGAGCAGCATGAGTACTTCCTGAACATGCGGGGCGGGGTGCTCGTGGCTCGGATCGACGGGAAGGTGATCTGTGAACCTTACGTGCCAACCCGGTTCGCCAGGCAGTTCGGGTGCCTTCAACGGATGCCGAAGAGGGTATTCACTACTGTCCGGGAGGAGACGAACCCTTGCGTCCTTCGCCAGATGTGGCTGATGTTTGCCGCTTTCGGCTCCGGCGACGTCATCACTCTCCCTCCTACCGGGGTTGACGCAGGCTTGGCAACCGAGTACGCCGAACACTGGGCCATCGCGTACCCCGAGGGGCTTCTACGGAAGCCAGTTCGGCGGCTCGAGGTTACCCGTGCGGAGACCGGGCGTCAAGGAAGGAGGCGAGGCGCCGCCACATGGGGGAGAACGGAGGCGCGCCAAGCAGCGGAGCCGGCGCGAGCAGGGACTTCGGCAGCGGGTACATCGCAGGCTGCCACTACGACCTCGGCGCCCAGAGAGGGGGCGCGTGCGGTAGTCGAAGAGCGGCCCGGGAAGTAGGTAAGGCGTCTGCTCGAACCCTCCCACGATGCAGTCTTCCCGGCGCTGTGGTCGGCCTGGATGACCCTGCGGCAGTCACTGGGGACCGACGTCATCTGGCGAAAGATTCTTAGAGAAGGGATCTATCTGCCAGAGGTCGGGCGCCTCCAGATCACCGACAGGGTGGACTTCAACCGGCAGTATGCGTATCTGACGGCCATGGACGAGTACGCGCGCCAACGTGGTCAGCGTGCGGAGCCATCTCTTCTGGTGAAGGTGATGCTCGGTCTCGAACCCGCTCCAGAACAGATGCCGTCGGGAGAAGATGACAGTAACGACTCCGAGGAGGAGGAGGAGACGGGGGAGGATGAAGGCTCCGAGGGAAGGTCCCATCGGGGAAGCCCACGGGAGAGCGGCGAGGTGGCCGGCTCCGACAACGTTGATGTCACCGAGCTCCTCGAGGTCCGCTTCTATCCCTACTCAACCTGCTTCATCCATTCTCTTATGCAGCTTCTAACCCATTTCTCCACCTTTCTCAGGAGCACACGGATGTTGGTCAGGCGTCCTCAGCGGGAGTAGGAGGAGCGCCAGCAGGACAAGGCGGGGGCCAGGCACCCATTATCGAATTGACAAGCGCGGAAGGGCCCCCTGCTGCAACTGTTCCTGCGGCGGCCGGGATAGCGGAAGATGACGCTCTGAACTCCCGTAAGTCTCCTTGCTTTACTGCTGGTGCTTGCCATTGACGATCCGTGACTAACCATGGCATGCCCCGCGCAGTGATCTCAACACTGGAGGCTCGTCGGGTTGCCGAACCCGGGCCATCCACGAGTGGACCAGTGGTAGACATGCCACCTGCTCCGGAACAGACTTCCCAAACCGAGCCGGCCCCACCAACTGCTGATCAGGGGGCAGAGGACACCGGCGGTGCTGCCATCGGAGAGAGATCGGGGGCTGACGAGGGTGTCAGCGCCGCTAGGGCGGGAGAAGAAGGTCGCCCAGGTGTTGGGGAACCTACCCCCCATGAGGACATCCCAGAGGCGGACCCTACAGCAGACCTGCTGGCTGCCTTCCCTGCCTACCGGCCTGCCGACCCCGAGGAGATGGACGACTCGGACGCGGAGGCGGTCGAGGAGAGCCGGATAATGCGCCGCAGGGGGTGGAAGTGCATCCAGCGCTTCCTCAAGCGAGACCCATCGGAGTGGCTGGGGCGCATGGGATCACTTCAAACCTGGCTGCGCTTCCTGTGTGCCGGGGGAGCTGATGCTCAACGCCTCCATCTGACGGTCCGTGATTTCATGGCTGAAAAGATGCGCGAGAGCTGCTGGCGTGCCGACGTCACACAAAGTCGGGACATGTCGGAGAGCACGCGGGCGCTCCTCGCGGTGGAGCAGGAAGTCCGGCGTCTCGAAGGGCAGGCGGCAGAGAAGGAGGCCTTCGTCGCAGCGTGCACCGAGCTTGTGGAGAAACTAGCAGCCCAGCTGGTTGACGCCCAGGTACAGCTAACGGAGGCGGGCCAATAGATGGTCACAATTCAAGTCGAGCGGGAGCATGCACAGGCCAGAATCGATGAACTGCGCGCTGCGACCGCCGACGAGGAGAGGGCACGCAGAGAGCGAGAAGCAGCCCTGGAGGCCGCCAGCCAAAGGGTAGCGGCGTTAGAGAGACTCATTCAGCACGCTAATCCCTAGGGGCTTTGTTTTGCCATTCCCAGAACATTTTTTTCCGCTACTTAATATTTTTGATCCATTTTCATGAATCACCATATTTATCTTCATCTTTTGGCTTAACATGCTCAACCACAATTCACTGTCTTGCGGGAGCATTAACCAAGCATCGGGCATCCATAGTTGGGCCTGGATTGCTGGAGAAAAGAGGGAGGTCATTCCTAGGAAAGGAGACCTCAAGCATAATCAATGTATCATCCCCCCAACTTGTTCAATCACACGAGCGGGACAATGATAGGGGCGTTGAGATTTTATCCGAACATAGGGAAATGAGAAAGGGTGAATCGCGTGTCCCGAATCCAGACATCCACAATGGTCGGCCTTCCAGGAAATGCCCAAGACGGTAGGCGGACAGTGGATCGACCATAACAACTGCAATAGACGGACCGAAGGTCATCATTCATATTGCAGGAGGCGGACCACATGTCATCATGAATACCGCTTTGGGGGTTCCTTCAGACACAAGGGTGGAAATCCAGATCAACAGGGCATGCGAAGCGTGGGGGGAAGTGACGATTGTTCGGACAGAATCCAACGCTCTCAGAATTGCGCCACCGTGGGGAAAGCGTATTGGGCGGATGCACTAATCTGGCCGTGAATCACCCCAATTCTTAGACATCACCTCTTTGATGAGGAAACCGTCGCTTCCCATCATTGCGACGGGGCATCCCGAGCTGAATCGGGGAGAACATCACAACTGCACCACTCTACCAGAAGCCAGGCCAGACGGCCGGCGACGAGGAGGGGCGGGACTTAACGATCCCTGAGGCTGGACCCGAGTCGGAATGCCCGGGCGTTCCTACGTACTCCATCAGGCTGGAGATCAAGGCACACGTAGTTCTGAGAGTGCAGTTTAACGTCATGCGGGACGCAGAATCCCGTTTGGGGAGATCTTATTTTAAGGTCTTAGAGCTCGGACCATAAGGGGAGATCTTAGTTTAAGGTCTTAGAGCTCGGACCATAAGGGGAGATCTTAGTTTAAGGTCTTAGAGCTCGGACCATAAGGGGAGATCTTAGTTTAAGGTCTTAGAGCTCGGACCATAAGGGGAGATCTTAGTTTAAGGTCTTAGAGCTCGGACCATAAGGGGAGATCTTAGTTTAAGGTCTTAGAGCTCGGACCATAAGAACCTCAAGGTACGCCGCATCGTGGTCCTATCCCCTGGATATGCAAAGGTGCGCTGAGGGATAGTGTCAAGAGTGTCGAGATTTCGCCTGGTCAGAAGGGGGGGTGGAAAATGTGATGTGAATCATGCAGCCATTCAATCAAGGACTAGGGGCACCGGCGTAACGATATGGGAGTACTGCCGACCGTGGCGGAAAAGCAGCATCAATATCGCACTAACCGTTGATGGAATGAGGCAGCAAACGAGCATCGACTGCTCAATCGCAGGATTCATATCGATTTGCTGCCCGAGGCCATTGGGGGCACCAGCCCGAGTCGGTGGGAGAGCACTGAGGCATTGTGTCCAAACCGTTCACGGGGGCTCCACCCATGGCGTAGGCGATGGGTCCGAATGAAAGGGAGCACGAAGCCTGAAAATGGAAGGAACCTGACCAAGATGAACCTGACCCTCCTGGCAATAAACCAGAGTACTCTTGACACCAGTGGACCACAGCAAGGGGTCGAGGGACACGCCTTGAGGGTGGCCTGAAGGCGGCGGATTCCCCAGAGAAGGGGGGAATCTTTAAGAGGTGGGGGGCTGGACCCGAAGTTTCAAACATCCGGGCGTTCCTACGTATCCCATAAGGATGGGAATCAAGCCACACATAGTTCTTGAAGCGCGGCGCAACACAATCGGGCACCAGCGCGGGGAAGGGTGCGGGTCTGACCCTCGCACACAGAAGAAGCGGTATTTGATATTTCTTGTTTGTCCTTAAAGGTGGATGGTTTTTCTTTGTGCAGCGACATGCCTGTAATTAAGGAATCCCTGGCGTCGCCACAATAATCAAGCCATGAAAGGCATTGATGAATGGCGTGGTTATTAACCAGCGCCCAACGTGAGTGTCCCCTGAGGAGAACATCACGATGCAGTGCCGTTTCTCGTCGGGCAGCCAAGACGATCACAGTTTACGGTCGTGTGGTAGGACCAGACAACACAGTTTAAGGTCGTGTGGTTCGGACCATGGAGGAACCCGCTTATTGCGGTACGGCGGACACGGCGGAGGTGGGAACATACCCAGCCATGCGGTCACGCAGGTCTCCAGGAGGATCCTGGGATAGGGGCCTGCGTATGTCCATCACCCGAGGGGCAAAGATGCTAGCCTCCAGATACACTGGGCCCAGAACGCGATTGTTCAGACGACTCCTTCCTCCTTATGGGGACGAGGGTCCAGCTACACATGGCCCTTGGGGAGGACATCAGCATATATCCTTGGTGCTCAGATCGTGGGAGCCTCGACAGACACCGTTACCCTGGTTGTCCTGCCTAACGTGTAAAGGTGTACTGAAGGTCAGTATGAAGAGAGTGTCGAGATTCCACTACAACGCACAAAGGCGGAGTGTGATGAGGACCGCGCAACCAATGTTCGGAGCCTAAAAAAAAGGCGACATGGCGATCAAGGATGTCGCTGACCATATTCGCAACGCAACATCCGATCGCGTCAGCCTAGAACGGGGCAAGCAAACGAGCATCAACCGCTCAATCACAGGATTCATATCGATTTGCGGCCCAGGACTCGCCGGTAAATCGACCCGGAGCGGTAGGAGAGCGCTGAGGCATCGTACCCAAACCGCTAACGAGGATCCCTTTGAGTGAAGGCTCGAACAAGAGGAAGCGCGAGACCTGACAAGCAACACAGGACTTGTCGGGATTGAATCTGACACTACGAGTCATAGACCGAAGTACCCAAAACATGTTAACAGATCACCGGGAAGGGTCGGAGGACTCGCCCTGAGAGCAACCAAAAGAGGGCAGATCCCCGTGATCAACCAAGAGACGGGGCTGGACCTGAAACACAAGCGTCCAGGCGGTCCTACGTATCCCATAAGGATGGGAATCAAGCCGTACGTAGTTCTTGAGAGGCAGTTTAACGTCATGCAGGACGAAAAGAGAAAGAAAAAAGGGGGGAGCAGAAGGCATCCCCGAACGTGGGGGCGTACAGCGTGGCGAGCAAACCGACGTGAATGAGGGCGTAGCCCCGCGTCCACACCATACGCCACATATCCAGAGGCAACTGGGCCAAGGGCCCGAGGTGGGATGGAAATTCCCGAAGGATGGGGTTGGGCCTGAAACATGAATGTTCAGGCGGTCCTACGTATCCCATGATGATGGGAATCAAGCCGCATGTAGTTCTTGAGGGGCAGTTTAACGTCATGCAGGACGAACGCTTAACAGTTTAACGTCTTGTAGCTCGGACGTAGTACAGTTTAACGTCATGTTGGACGAATGGTGCTTGGCAGTTTAACGTCTTGCCGTGCGGACGTATGCAGTTTAACGTCGTGCAGGACGTTGAACGCTCAGACGAAGTACTGCTTAAGGAACCTAGCGTTGGTGGGAGGAGTGACACGCTCACCATCCATAGTCGCTAGGGAGTACGCGCCATTGGGATAGACCTTGTGGACAACAAAAGGTCCCTCCCACTTGGGCTCCAACTTGGGCGGCTTCCTGCCGGGGATCATCGGTCCTTTTAGGGATATCACTAGATCACCCTGCAGGAAGGAGCGGAGGCGAACCTTCTTATTGAAAGCTCGAGCCATTCTGCTTTGATGCCTCTCCAAGTTGTGCAAGGCGCGAAGTCTATTCTCATCCAGTGCTTCCAACTCGTCTAGACGGGCTTCAGCCGCTCTGTCCGGCGCTTGCTGGTCGTAGACTGCAGTGCGCAAGGATGGTAACTGGATCTCGATGGGCAGGACGGCCTCAGCTCCATACACTAGGGAATAAGGGGTCATCTGGGTGAAATTGCGAGTCGTCGTCCGATAAGCCCAGAGGGCGTTGGGGAGCTTGTCCGGCCAACTCTTCTTGTTCTGACCAACCATTTTTTGCAGAATGTTAGAGAGGGTTTTGTTAAACGCCTCGATCTGTCCATTCTCCTGCGCATGATAGCGAGATGTATGGTTCGAGCGAATGTTATACTTGGCGTACAACTTCTTCAACTCGACTGCTCGGAAATTGGCTCCGTTATCCGTGAGGATAGCGTGAGGCACTCCAAATCGATGAATGATGTTGGAGGTCACGAAGTCAGTGATCGAACAGGATTTGACCTCTCTGAGCGGAATCGCCTCTGCCCATTTGGAGAAGAAGTCCGTGGCGGTCAGAATGAACCGGCACTGGCAAGCCGTCGCCGGTGGGTACGGTCCCACGACGTCCATCCCCCAGACTGCAAAGGGCCAAGAATACCTGGTGGTATGGAGAGGCTCCGGCGGCCGATGCACAAAGTTCGCATGAACCTGGCATGCATGGCACCTCCTGGCATACTCGATGCAGTCATGGATCATGGAGGGCCAGAAGTATCCCAACCTCCGAATCTGGTGGGACAGTTTCGGCCCAGTCTGATGGGCACCGCATGAACCAGCATGAACCTCTTGCATGACTCGTGGGATCTCAACTCCCTGAAGGCAACGGAGGAGAACACCATCGAATCCGCGTCTATAGAGGATCTGCTCCAGGCCGGGACTGCTCTGGAGGACAAACTGAGATGCGCGGCGTCGAACTCGCTCACGCTCGGCCCGATCCGATGGAAGAATGCCATGTTGGAGGTACTCAACCAAGGGGATCCTCCAATCAGGGACTGGTTCGACTGCCATATCTGGGGTACTAGGGGCTCCGGGCACAGGGGCAACCGTGGTGAGATTACTTACCGACGGGCCGCGATCTTCCTCCGGGATAACGGGAGCGATGAGCCTGCGGTGCGTCACGCAGACGATCAGGTTATCCTGTTCAGGCTCCGCAAGTGACGCAGCAAGGCTGGCCAAGGCATCTGCTCGACCGTTCTGCGACCGGGGAATATGGACAATTTCTGGCCGAGAAGGGAACCGGGCCATCAGAAGGATGGTGCACTCCAGCAATGGCACAAGTTCCGGCTTCCTGACAACATAGTCGCCATTGATCTGCTTAACAACTAGCTCGGAGTCCCCTTTCACGCACAGATGGGGCACGTCAATATCGAGAGCTAACTCGAGGCCGGTGATGAGGGCATGGTATTCCGCCTCATTGTTGGTACAGCCCTCTGACAACAGGAAAGAGTATGGCAGCACGGCCCGCTCCGGGGTAATGAAGACGATACCCAAGCCCACTCTGTTGAGCTTAGGATTATCGAGCCTTCTACCGGTGGGGCTCCGGGAGGCACCGTCAAAGTGCATCTGCCAGCATGGACCGGCTCGATCGACCGAGAGGATGGCCTCATCAGGAAAGCCTAGATCCAGCGGCTGATCCGCGGAGGTTGGGTGAGCAGCCAGAAAGTCTGCCAATGCTTTCCCTTTGATGGCCTTCTGAGACACATACCTGATGTCGAACTGCTGGAGAATCACAGCCCACCGCGCTAGACGGCCAGTCAACATAGGCCGGCTCAGGATATATTTCAACGGGTCTACCCGAGAAACCAACTGTACCTCATGGTGCTGAAAGTAGTTCCGTAATTTCTGTACGGCAAATACGAGCGCCAGGCAGCTCTTCTCGACGGGGGAATATCTGACTTCCGCATCGAGGAGCATGCGACTGAGGTAATAGAGGCTATTCTCTGTTCCCTCGTTGTTCTTCTGGGCGAGAAGGGCGCCAAGGGACCGTTCCAGGGCGGTCACATAGAGGACCAGCGGCTTTCCGGATACAGGCAGCATCAGAACCGGAGGATGCAGCAGGTACTGCTTGATTTCCTCGAAAGCGGCCTGACACTCTTTATCCCATACATAGGTGGAACCTTTCTTCATGAGCCGAGAAAAGGGCTTACACTTGCCGGCCAGATTCGCGATGAATCGGCGTATATAGGCTAAGTGGCCTTGGAACCCTTGTAGTTCCCGGATGTTACCTGGGGGAGGCATCTGGCTAATCGCCCTGATCTTCTCTGGGTCAATCTCAATACCCCGGTATCTTACCACAAATCCAAGGAACTTTCCGGAGGTGACCCCAAAGGCACACTTCAACGGGTTCATCTTCAGGCAGCGAGACCGGAGGAAGCCGAACACTTTCTCAAGATCTTTGAGATGGTCCTGACGCTGGCACGATTTGACTACCAAGTCGTCGACGTAGCATTCCACCAGTGTGCCGAGGATTGGCTTGAATATGCGGTGCATCACCCGTTGATAGGTGGCACCTGCATTCTTCAGGCCGAAGGGCATGACCCGGTAACAAAAGGTACCTTGGGGGGCCCTAAAGGCAGTGAACTCCTCATCCTCAGGGGCCATCCGGATTTGGTTGTATCCGGAGTATCCATCCATGAAGGAGAGGGCTTGGAACCCTGTCGTGGCGTCAATCAACAGCTCTGTCACTGGAAGGGGAAAATCATCCTTCGGACAGTGGCGGTTGAGATCGCGGAAGTCGATGCAGACTCTGATCTGCCCGTTCTTCTTCCTGACCGGCACAATGTTGGCCAGCCATTTGGGGTACTGAACTTCTCTCATGAAGTTGGCTTTGATAATCTTGTCAACTTCGGCCTCGACCATGGCACCGTGAAATGGGTGCATCTTCCTGGGAGGCTGCTTGAACCCGCGATGGTTCGCCGGGAGACCAAGGCGGTGGACGGCTACCTGAGGATCTAGCCCCGGCATCTCGTCAAAGCCCCAAGAGAACACATCACGGTGCTGCCTGAGAAAGTCCACGTACTGCTGCCGCTCCTCAGAGGGCATGGCGGCACTGACCAATGTGGGTCTTGGATCGGCCTCGGTTCCAAGGTTCACCTGTATTAACTCATCGACCGTGGCGGGGACGCCCTCCTCAAAGGCTGGGGGTGCATCTTCCATGTCCTCTCCACTCGGGGAGGGATCGTCCACGGGAGAGAATGCGTTGGAAACTGCATTGGGGCTACCAGATCCTGCTGGGCCACTGGTGCTGGCACGGGCGGTCACGGTCATCTCATTAGGGGACTCGCGGGCCGTCGAGACCATGGCCACGTCCAACCGTTGAACCGGGAGGACGTAAGCGTCATCCAGACTTGCCCAGGGATCACTTGTAACAGCGACAGGTTCAACCTCACCTTCCAGGATCTGCTTATCCTTGCTCTTGTAATAGTCCGCGTCCAGATAGAGGGCTTCACATGAGGCAAAAGGAGAGGCATCTCCTTGAAGCACGCCTACTCGACCGTTAAGGGAGTATTTGAGGCATTGGTGGTATGATGAGGGAACCGCCGCATGAAGGTGGAGCCATGGCCTGCCCATCAATGCGTTATACGCAGTGTCCGGAGAGACCACCATGAATTCGGTGTTGGCAACCAAGTCACCGAACTGGGTCTTCAAACGTATCTTGCCGACCGGAGTTTGCTCGGTGCGGTCGTACCCCTGGATCCTGAGGTCGGAGGGGATCAAGTCATCCTCAGACAACCCCAATCTCCAGAGCGTCCGAGTTGGAATCAGGTTAATCTCGGACCCCGTGTCGACAAGACAGCGCCGGACTTCAAGGCCATTGAACTGGCCGGTAACATACAGCGGACGAATATGCCCCTGTATAGGAGGGTCTTCATCCTTACCAGAGAACGAGATAACTGCCTGGCACTCGGCGTCCTCAATCGTTTCGGCGTGAAAGGCCTCTGCAGCTGCAACCTCTGTCTCAAACTGGAGGGGGCTCTTCATGGCTTCAGCGAGTGCCTCGCGCATCTCAGATGACATGCGCAGAGCCTCAAGGATGGAGAGTCTCGCTGGGATGTCGGCCAAGTGCTTCAGGACATCATACTTTTTGGCCAAGCGTGAGCCCCTGGTTACAGGAGGTTGCTCTGCGGTTGGAGGCATGACGGGCCTTGCCGGTTGGACCGGCGGCCGACTGGTGCTTGGCGCATCTCGCTGTTCATTGGTTGAAGCCCGGGAAATGGTCACCGTACTGGGGTCAGGAGGCCGGGATGGACTCGTGGCAGGACGGAGCTGATTGCGACGCGGCTGAGGCGGTTCTGCCTGGTCCCACACCACAAACAGTGGCGGAGGCGAGTCCGTCATCCCCGGATGGGGGGCCTGCGCGCGCTGAGCTCGGTTTTGAGCCTGCTGCCTAGTCTCAGTGGCGTGCACGGCCTGGCTGGAGGTACCAACGGCTGTGCCCCGGCGACTCCTGCTGCTGCGGTTCTTCCGACGGTGGCGACGACCGGGGACACTAGGGAGGTCCACCTGGTGTTCTTCAACGTCGGGAACCGAAAAGGGATTTACCAGCTCGACGGTGTTAACCAAAGTGTACCCAATACCGTCATCGGACGAATCATCCATCACCGGGCGGATCCGAGGAGGGACCCCCATCTCCGGGGGAATGAAATTGCCGAGAGTGCGGGATAGTGGCGGAACTGGCGGGGCGCGCTCTTCCTTCTTGCGCTGCCGCCGTTTGCTCCTCTTGGAAGAGGCAGGCTGGGACGATGGTGCCGAAGCAACACCCGCAGATTCTGGGGGCTCAGGCTGATTCAAGCGCGCACGGATGATTCCATGGGCGCGAATGGTCGTCTTGCGGGCCATCCAGTTATTATACTTCTGGGATCCGCGGTCGGAGACCAGCTGCCATTCGTCCTCGTTGCCACTATCGTCATCTGATCCCACGAACACGCCCGCCACTTGTGCTGGAGCTGGGCCCAACCTGATTACATTGTTTCTAATCTGGTCTTGGAGCCAATCCTTAAACACATAGCACCGCTGGATGGTGTGTCCCAGGGCCCGATGGTAAGGGCAGTAGCGGGGGTTATCCGTGAGATGTGCCTCCTCTGGCTTCCAACACTCAGGCAGTCGCACAATCCTCTACTCCAGGGCGCTCCGGAAATAACCGGGGACCTGATCCTCGTGGAATGAGTATGTCAGGTGTCGCGGGCCCCCTGGGAGCGTGGTCTTGACGAGGGGCTGGAGGGGCCGGCTGAGGAGGTGGACCCTGATTATCTCGCCTAGGTTGCGGCGGTACATTACGCGGAGGGGCCGGCCGGTTCTGGGGCTACCGCTACTGGGCCGGGAACTGAGCCCGTGGAGGCGGATTCCTGTGAGGCTGTGGAGCTGGCCTCGCCGGCAGCAGCTCCAACGGCCTAGGAGCCTCTATCTGGGCAACAGCAGCGGGCTCAGCCCTGCTGGCTCTCCTTGCAGGAATCATAGGAGGCAGCGGGTGTGCCTGGCTGGCCTGTTGCAGGGCTTCCTCAAGACGTTGAGCTTTGTCTGAGAAGTCCCTGAACCCTCCGGGGTAATTCTGAGTGATCAAGGAAGGGACCAGCTCGGTCTTGACGTTCCCGACGCACATTGTCAGCAACTGCTCCTGATTCAACGGCATGTCAAGGGAATACGTGAGACCCTTCCATCGGGCGACGAAGTCCGCGACTCGCTCATCAGGCCTCTGCTTGCACTTGAAGAGGTCTGCGATACTCGTCTTCCGGGTCGTGGAACTGAACTGGTAGAGGAATTGTCTACGAAGGTCCTCCCAGCTAGTTATCGACCCGACGGGGAGCTGGCTGTACCAGACAAATGCTGGCCCTTCCAGTGTCTGGACAAAGCAGCGAAGCTTAGCGGCCTCTTGCTGCGCCGGAGTCCCCAACATAGCCCCGCACCTCGAGTTGAAATGGGCCAAATGCTGTGGCGGATCTCCAGTCCCGTTGAAGGGGGCAAAAGTGGGATTCCCGAATCCCGGAGGCGCCGGCATGTCATCCACCCATGATGGGTATGGCTTGCCGTCCGGTGGGATTGCCACTTGCCGAGTCTCCAAGGCTTCCAAGCGGGCAATGAGTGCCGCCATCGGATTGTCCGGACATGGGTTCCAGTCCTGGCGAGGATCTCTAACCATGAGCGCATTGCATGGCCCTTCAATCGGGTCGTCGACCGGGTCGTCGAACTCGGCAGCTCGTGGGATGGCGGGCGGAGCGGCCCTTGGGGCAGCGGGAGGAATCCGAGCGGGGTCTCTCAGGTAGTCACGCCGCTCGGGAGGGTGTGGAGAAACATACCGCGCCCTCTTGCCATAGGCAATGGCCTCTCTCCTGTCGGCGAACACGGCGTAATCACGGTTGCCCGGGAGAGTCTCGTCGAGGAGCGGTTGTTCCGGTCCCTGCTGTCCTGGCCTAGGATCACCGTAGTCAGGCCGCCGTTCTGCAGCGCGCTCGGCGAGGAGCTGGTCAACCAGCTTCTTCTGTCCGGCGAGCTTCTGACGTAGCGTAGCCTTCTCGGGATCCTCCTCTGCCCTCTGCACGGAGGCAGATGGGTCGGCGGGCTTTATAGCCTCGCTGTGCTCTTTACCTTTGCTGACGTTTCGGCTCAATGTCAGCGCTTCAGTGGGTGCGGGGAGCCCCAGGAGGTTCCTCTGATGACGAGTAACTCTCACCGATGGATCTAACGACGGCTTGTCTTCGGGGGGGAAGCCCCCGTCGAGAAGTTCCAAGTCGTTCCCCTCTCCCGACAGGTCAGCCATATTGACTGTTTCCGTCCCTGGGGATGTACCCTCAGGGCCACCCAGTGAATCGGGCTGTCGGCGAATCACACTGAAGCGTAGGGCAGCGTACTGCCCCCATCCATGGATATACACGTGGGGAGTGGCTTCCTCGATAACTTTGCGGAGTACTTGAAAACACTCGACGCATCGTTGTTGGAGGGCCTCGTGGTGCTCAAATGACCCGGGGTGCCGAACCGCGGGGAGCATGGCCAGGTCAATTTGACGGCACTGCTCACCAATATCCTCCAGGTGCACTTGACTCCCGGGATATGGCATTTGTAAGCGGTGAAGACGGGAGTGAGTCTCCCGGAGAGTTCGGCGGAAGCATTCGAACTCATCCGGGGTGAGCGATTCTGGTGCATCAAAGTCCGGTCCTGCGACTGGCCAAAACTTCTCAGGGAAGTGGCCCTCTGCAAGGACGGTCCAGAAGCTCCACGACTCAAACTCGGGACTCAGGTCTCCTTGGTCCTCTTCAATGACTGGGAATGGACGGGGAACCGGCAGTGGTGCCGAGGCGGGCCGCCGGGCCAACGGGCTGGCCGGCGGTGAATACGGCGAACAGGCCGATTGGCCTCCATATCCCGGGCCGCCCTCTGAGGGTGGCGGTGCCCCAGCTACCACATCACGATAGGACGGGCCGACGAGCGAACATCCTGCCGTAGCGTCGGTGCTCGCCGAGGGTGCACTAGATCGTGGTTCGACCGTCGGTCCCCAGAAAAGGTCTCCAGGTTCTCCGATCGAGGCAGAATGCGCTTCCAGAGGGGCCGGTACCAACCGCAAGTTTGATCCTTGGGGGTCTACCAGGCCCTCGCTACTCCGGATATACCTTCGGAGAGAAGCGGGGATCGTGTCGATCTCGCTCTCGGGAAGTACGAGGCTGACGTGCCGCATTCCTACCCCTGTCCCTGACTGGCGGGATTGGGGGGAGGGCTCTGCCGCCGAATCATACTCTGCCTCCGTATCAGAGAGACGAACCGGTCGGATCTCTGTCCGGAATTCCGTAACATTCTTCCCTCGGCGTCGACGCCTCGTCTTCCTGCCCCTGGGTGGTTCTTCGGGGTAGGGCTGATCTCTATCCTGGCGTCCTCCGGCCGCACTGGTGCTGGGGCCGAGAGGACTAGAAACCAAGGTGCGAGGGGCACTGGGACAGATATCAAAGGGGACGCGGGAAGAGATGATTCCGGGCAGGCCTCCGGGCCGAGATCGGAAGGTGGGATGACCCATGCCTCTCGGATCGGTCACACGGAGTAGCCCCTGTTGGTGAATAGCACTACCGCGAGGTGGTCCGCGGTGGCTATTGTCTGTACCAGCAACCGGGAGAGTCAACCCAACCTGCCTTTGGGGCGGTCGGGGCCTCGATCCGGGTCGGGCATAGAAGTGCCCCTGCTCAGGATGCGCAGGGGCCTGGTGACTGGAGCCAGCAGTGGCCTGAGCCAACGCGGCCGCTGTTGCCAGGGCCCCAAGGTGGGAATCCTCTTCCGCTCGAGCCCGACGTTGGCGTCGGGACAAACGAGTCGGGATGAGCAGCGCGGGCAGGTGGAGAGCATGTTCCTTGACTTGAGGGGCCTGGCGGTGATGTCGCCGCAGCCTAACAGGAGCCCTCATCGCGGATCCCTGGAGCGAATCCCGGATAGGGTAGTCCCGGGCATCTTCCACTTCATCCGCATAGGGGAAGGAGTTGTCGGAGCGCTCCGGGGATAAACTCCCAAAGCGGTTGGACGTCGAGGTAGGCAGTGGTGCCTCCCTGCGCGGCCCTCGGGGGCGGCGTTGGTGGCGAGGTGCGGCTCCCTCGAGGTCTAGGCGAGCCATGTCCCTGGTGGGGATGACTCCCTCTTCCTCATACCTCCGCACCAAGTTATTGATCACCCTTCTTTGGATGACCTCCGAGGGGGATAGAGGGCGTGGTTGCCCCACAGCCGCGGCTGCTGGGACGGCTGTGGAACGGGCGGGACCGCGCGGAGTAGCCGCATCGGTGTTTCCCCTACCCCTGCGCCAGTGGGCGGGTGGCGATCGGGCATTGGGTTGGGCGACTTGATTTCTGAAAGCAGGGAGAAAAACCCGTTAACACTTACAGGAAAAGGAATCGACAACCAACCATTAGTGCCACGACGCCTTCCGTGGGGGGAACCCAGGCCCTCGACGTCGTGAGACGGAGTGCCCGATTTCCCTTCCCCAGCCCCTGGCGGGTAAAACTGAATGCTCGGTCGAGCAGCATGCCGGTCTTCCAACACCTCTGAAAGCCATCGGTCTTCGTATTGAGGAGAAGAGATTCACGTCGGGTTCACCATTTTTCTGTTTCGGTGCGGATGTGCGTCGGGTTACGCTGTTCCGCCAGGACGCGTTCGCGCGTGCACCCGTCGACCCGAGGGGATAGGCGCGCGCGGCTTGTGGTCCCGCAGTCCCGCTTTCCAAAGGCGGGCGGCATCCGTCCCTTATTCAGGGGCGTCTGCTCCTTGATCGAAACCGGGATGATGGGATGTCGGCTCCTCCTTCCTTGGACGTCTCCTCGGAACTCGTCGCCTAATCCGGGTCTCCCTCATAGATTTAAGACATGCTTGTGAATCTTGTTCCCGGCGCCATATCTTCATGGACACCGGTTAATTACGCTGCTTCCGCCTGGACGCTCCAAGGAGTCTGGTCGGGGCAGCAACCTGCGGTGAGGAGACCGGGTGGCTCTGGGTGCTGGGGGCGTGTCGTAACACTGCGGCTCTGCATGTCTGCCTTCCGTCCCTAATAGGGCTTCTTGAAGGCATGATGACCTGAGGCATCCCGCACTGGGTGCGGGGAACTGTGTCACCTGAGGTTTTCCTCGGCTTCCCATGTTTAACACGGGGTATGCCGCGAGTTTAACGTCCAGCGGGGACGGCATCGGACTGATCAACACGAGAAGTGGATCAGATGACAGAACCCCTTGTGGGGAACTTCCGACGCTGGGGCCAGCACATGGGCGGCTTCCCGAGTGAAGTGGAGTGGAATGAAATGGCATGATCCCACCGGGATGTGGCGGCCCGGGTAAGGATCAGGATGGATGATGGAGTGAAGAGCTTGGACCCCGTAGGGCTTCCTACGTACCGTGCGTTAGCGCGGATCAAAGTCAACGTAGTTCGGGTATACAGTTTAACGTCATGCTGGACGTCGGCAAGCCGACTCACAGAGAGATCGAGGCCGCCGGGCGGAGGATTGGACCGAACCACCTCGCACAGAGGGGGATGGAACGGCCGGGTGGATCACAGTTTCACGTCATGCTGGACGTTGGCACGCCGACTCACAGAGAGATCGAGGCGGTGGGGGAGCACAATGGAGATACACACGTGCAGTCCCTCACAGAGGCGGATTCATAGGTGAATCAACGCAAGTGTGAACCCGGGAGGGGTTCACTGATGGACGAACCGACGTAAATACGACCGGGACGACCAGGTGGCGGGCTTGAACCTCGAAGAGGTTTCCTACGTACCCTGTTTAGAAGACAGGGATCAAAGTCCACGTAGTTCATTCTGTCAGGACTTACGCACTTGAGGCAGCCCGGATGTGGCAAAACTCAGTTGGAAGGGACTTGGACCGAAAGTAGGAGACACCTCGATCCCAGTCACACCCTCTACTGGCTTTGGCAGTGGGGGAGCGCAATGGAGATACACATGTGCAGCCCCCCACAAGAAACTAGGGGTTTGTAATACCCTACCCCCGTGGGGAAAAGCCGCTCCCATTAAATCGTCCCTAAAGAGGGGCAATCCCGACATCCCTGCAGAGACGAGCGGGTGGGGGCCACATCCAAACCGGGGGGGACCCTGCGTGCGAGGCACGGGATCGGGTGATGCGGACGGTTTAACGTCTTGCCGGACGAAGTACAGTTTAATGTCGTGTGTTGAGGACGAAGCGGACGGTTTAACGTCTTGCCGGACGAAGTACAGTTTAACGTCGTGTATTGAAGACGAAGGTGCTTGGCAGTTTAACGTCTTGCAGCATGGACGATAGGGGCTAGGCAGTTTAGCGTCGTGCAACTTGGACGTAGTACAGTTTAACGTCATGTTGGACGGATGCAGTTTAGCGTCATGCGGGACGAATGTGCAGTTTAACGTCATGCGGGACGAATGTGCAGTTTAACGTCATGCTGGACAAAGGTGCAGTTTAACGTCATGCTGGACATTGGTGCAGTTTAACGTCATGCTGGACATTGGTGCAGTTTGACGTCATGTTGGACATTGGTTGCCGCCGATGGGTCTGTGTCACTTCGCGCAAGCCTGGAGGGCCGCACGGAAAGACAACGCACGGTGCGGGAACCCAGGATGAAGATCATCGGGCACCACGCAGGCGGGTACCCTCAGGGGGTCAAAGGGGGCGACCCCGGCGGTTTGCGCGCAAAAGAGGAGCTTTGCGCGCAATACCGCGGGTCGGCGCGCAATTGGGCGGGCTTGCGCGCAATTGGGCCAGCGCTTTGCACGCAGATGATTGAGATTGCGCGCACCGGACTTCGGACAGCGCACGGGGGCAACAGCTCATTCTCTAACGAACGGCCACTTTGAAGAAGGGGGGTGCGCGCAACCGGGCTGGATTGCGCGCACCCCGGGGGCAATTGCGCGCAAGAGGCTTCTTTTGCGCGCAAAGGCCTTCGGGTTAAGGATTATTCAAAGGAAAGGAGCCAAGTGGATTGCGCGCGAAGGCGAACCCCAAGGCTCTATTGCGCGAAAGAAAGAAGGTTACCTGAAGATCGGCATTGCGCGCAGAAGGGGTTGGATTGCGCGAACGAGCGACGCTTCGGATTCTGGAAACCTTCAAAACGTCGGGGGTCGCCTTATATTTATAGGCAACCCCTGGCGCGGAATCCAGGACGCGGGCGCGAAATTCTCTTCGCGGGCGCGGAATCGGGCCCGGCGCGCAAGGGAGCCGCGCAGGCCACGGGCGCGCAAAATAGCGCGCCGACCCAGCGCATTGCGCGCATCCCGGGAGGATTGCGCGCCGCGACTCAACTTTGCGCGCGGGACTCTGAAATTTCGCGCAAGTCCTCTGGGCCCTCCGGAACGTGCCTCTGACTCCAAATATCACTTCGCTTGCCGCATCCGGAGCTTCGTTTGGGAACAACGGACTTTTCCGGCGTCTACAATATGATCGGTTTCATAAATCAAAATTCTATCTATTATGTAAATAATTGTTATAAGTCATTTAGTCAAAATTCATTCCATATGATTAAAGTTCCATCGAAAATATATTCAATTAAACAAAAGTTGTTTAATTTATATGAAACCATAACTGAAACACTACTTTATATGAGAATCATAATATAAAAGACAAAAAATACTACATTAATAACAAAATATCTCTGAAGAACTATAAATGAGTGTACAAGATCATGTAAACTTATGGAAGATAATGATTCAGAAGTTCATTAAATTTCTTATTGAAGAAATTTTATATTTTAGTAGATTATTTGAGTGACCACATACACTGCACAAGGGGGTGGGGGTATCCAAGGTGGTGTCCAGGGGGTGGGGGCTATCCCAGGGGGTGAGGGTTGTCTAGTGGGTGGGGGTATACAAGGGGGGGTGGGGGTGTCCAGGGGTGGGGTGGTGTCTAGGGGGGGTCGTCCAAGGGGGTGGGCTATCTAGGGGGGTTGTCCCAGGTGGTGGGGGTTTCCAGGGGTGGGGGTTGTCCAGGGGGTGGGGTGTCTCGGGGGGGTTTGTCTTAGGGTGTGGTGTTGTCCAGGGGTGGGGGCAGCCCAGTGGGGGTGGGGGTGACTAGGGCGGTTCTATGTGGTGGGTTGTTGTCTAGGGGGGTTGTCCAAGGGGTGGTTTGGGGTGTCCAAGGGAGGTAGGGGTTGTCCAGGGGGATGGGCGGCTTTCCTTGGGGGTGGAGGGTTCTCCAGGGGGTGGGGGTGCCTGGGGGGTGGGGGTGGGGGTTCCTAGGGGGTGGGAGTCCAGGCGTGGGGGCTATCCAAGGGGGTGGGGGTGTCCACCTTCAATCTTGGGACCTAGAATCCATCTCTATCCAATTATAGCATGATTTCCAGACTATTATAGATGATCTATAAGACTATTGGTGTAAACTAGGAATATCATACATATAAATCAAAACACAACTAATTGTAAACACACCTCCAAATATCATACATGGATCGGATTTTATCTTCCACTCTAAATATCATACATGAATTATAAAAAATCAAACATAATTCTAAACTCACCTTCAAATTTTGAGCTAGGTATGTGGCTTATAGATTCATTGAGAGGCTTTCTAAGTGCTAATTCTAGGTTGTGATACAAGGTGTATGTTTAAAACAAATTATGTTTCAAGTATGATCCTATGTATGTTGTTTAGCAATATGATCCCAAGTTTTTATGGGACACTACTCATGGTAGTATGATCCTTGTTATATAATTATGGGATATGTATTTGTACAAGTCTTAAATATGTATGAGATCAATATGGATAGTGGATAAGAACTTGAGTAAGATTTCTTTGCAGATATCACTTCTTCTTAGAAGGGTAAGAGTGAGTGTAGGTATATAACTTCAACAAAAGTCTTAACGTGTGAAAGAATATATACATTGGTTATATGTGATTTCTATTTTTTGTATAGTATCGGAGTGGACAACCCACTCCCCTCCATAGGCACACCCCCCACACACACACACACCTGTAGCCCCCCTACCCCTGGTGTCCCCCCACCTAGATAGCCCCCACCCCACCTGGACATCACCCCCCCATACCACCTGGACAGCTCACCCCCTCCTACCCGAACAACCCACACCCCCCTTACCCACATGGATAGCCCACCCCCTCTCTGTACAAACCACACCCCCTTCCCTGTAGCCCCCCTACCCCATGTATCCCCCATGGACAGCCCCCTCCCCCCCACCCCCAACTGGACAGCCCCCCCCACCTGGATAGCACCCCCCCCCCTCCCCCACCTGGAGAGCCCACCCCCATATAGCCCACACCCCATCCTTCGACTACCCACACCCTCCTCCCCTGCACACCTACCCCCTGTAGTCCCCTGGCTAGCTCCCCCCCCCCCACCGGGACAAGCCCCCCCCCCCCACCTGAACACCCCCCCCCCCCCCACTTGGACACCCCCCACCTAAATATCCCATCCCCACCTAGACAGCCCCCCCAGACAGCCCCACACCCCCCCCCCCCACCCAGACATCCCACGCCCACCCCTAGACAGCCCACCCACTCCCCCACCTGGACAATCACCCCCACCCCAACGGCAGACTACCCCCCATGACAGCTCACACCCACCTCCCCCACTTAGACACCCCTCCCTAACTCCCTAGAAAGACCACACCCCTCCTCGGAAAACCCATACTATACCCTCCCCCACACCCCATGTATCCTCCTATCCCCTACATCGCCAAACCCCCTGGACCCCCCCCCCCCACCTAGACAGCCCCCACACCTGGACATCCCCTACCCCCTGCAATTCCCCTTATGGTAATTTTATTTAAAACCATTTTATTTATTAACAATATCAAATCATCTTGAATTTTTCATTTCATTCCAAAAAAACCCATTCAATTTATGAAAACATGACAAATTAAATTATAAGGCTCAATGAGTCACTTAAGAAATGTCATTAGGGAAAGGGGAAATCATCTTCATTGTTAATTCCAATTTAAAAAATTGGTCCAAGAACATAGGAGGTGTGGTGGTGTCCAGGAGGTGTAATGGTGTCCAAGGGGGGATGTCTAAGGGGGGTGGGGTGTCTAGGTAGTGGGGGTGTCCAGGGGTGGGGTGTCCAGGGGTGGGGGTGTCCATAGGGTTGGGGGTGTCTATCGAGGGTGAGGGGTGTCCAGGGGGGTGGGGTGACTAGGGGTGGGGTGTCCAGGGGGTTGGGTGTCTCAGGGGGTGGGGGAGGGGATGTCCAAGGGGGTGGGCTGTCGAGGGGGTGTAGGGGTGGGGGATGTCCAATGGGGGGTGTCCATGGAGGGTTGCCCAGGGGGGGCTGTCCAAAGGGGTGGGGGTTGTCCAGGGGGTGACCAGTGGGGTGGGGGTGTCCAGGGTAGTGGGGGAGGGGGCTGTCTAAGGGGGTGGGGGTGTCCAGGGTTGGGGTTGTGGGCGGTGGGGGTTATCCAATGGGGGTTTCCTAGGGGGATTTCCATGGGGTGGGGGTGTCAAGGGGTGGGGTTGTCCATAGAAACTGCCATATCACCCCCACTAAAAAAATGGAGAACCACCAACACCACTACCCCAACCATCCCCAATCCCTTCACATTGACCATCCTTATATCCATTACCCCACCTCAAGACCATTTGACTAAACAGAAACATTTACCATATATGATGTGTATAACAAAAACAAAAACAATCAAAGTGATATGTATTCCATAGAACACAGTAACTCTAATTTATCCCAAATCAAAACAGAAAACAAAAAAAATAGATGCAGAACATTAAAACTAAAGTCACATGTACTTATTTGAAGTGTAGAAATAAAAAATTACTTGATTGAAGTTGGATCTATGGGTGAAAGTAGTTTTGCGGACTAGGGTAAAGAGTGACCTTCTGTAGGAGCTTCCGATTAGGGTATGGAATCGGGCAGAGTGCGAGATGGGCTACTGTGTATTTTGGGGAAAACATTCCCAATGGTTTTTAAAAACCGTTGGGAAAGCTTCTCTTTAGAAACAGTTTCAAAAAACTGTTGGAATATATTAGATAAATTATATATTTCCCAATTGTTTTCTCAAACTGTTGGGAAATATTACTTATAATAACACATTTCCAACGATTTGAACAAACCATTGCGAAATGATGCCTTTTTTATAGTATACCAATGGTTTTGTCAAACCGTTGGTATAAAATATTGGTAAAAACATTATTTCCAGTAATGTTATCCAGTCAAAACACTCATACTGCTTCGTGATTTCATATTTTTTGTTTTTATTTCGAACATAAAAAATTAGCTTATAGTATAAAATCATGTTTTATGTTTCATCATTGATTTATTGATTCATCTCGTAAATTCAAGTTTAATAAGAGACAATTCAATCGAGATATTTTATTGATAAAGACATGGAAGGTGTTACATACTTTAGAAATCCTGGGACAATTAATGAATGTCACCATATAATTTGGAAAATTTAATTAGTTTAAAAAAGCGTGGAAAAGTATATGAGGTATTGTATCTAAATCACTTCGAACACAATAGTGGAATAAAATGGGTATATATTTTAAACATACTTATTTGGAATTTAATTTTATCCTCATAATCTTGATGTAATTCATATTGATAAGAATGTTGGTGACAATGTAATTTTTATATTACCTAATGAGTAGGGTAACTCGAAGAATTTCCTTAATGATCATTAGGATTTAGAGTCAATGAATATCCAACATGGTGTGTGTACAAATTTGAATAAAAAGTGTCCTTCAACTATTTTTATATTCAATAGTCATCAGAGGGTGTATTCTATTTAAATTTAAATAATATAACATTTCTATATGGATATTTAAGTCACATTTCTAGGTGAATTGACTTAAAAGTTATATATATTATAAAGTCATGACTCACATTTTCTGATGGATAAGTTATTGATGTTGTTATTGGGTAATATGTTACCATAAATCGTTACTATGGTTTCTATTTAATTTGTGTGCCTTTATCAAAGGGATTTGTGGGAAAAAATGTAACTGATATTTATAAACATCAAGAAAGAATTTTTTTCACATGTTTTCATTTGGAGATATTATACCACCCTTCATTCTTCACAGTCAGGATTCAACTGACTATTTGTTTTGTTAAAAAAGATAAACTTGGTGGGTTAGTAAACCATCGATGGATGTATCCAATTGAGAAGTATGTTGATGTTATTTTTATTTTCATTACCAAATTAAAATTTCTCAAATCATTGTGTAAAATATTTTAATATGTTTTTTCTTTTTTTAGTGGCTACATTGGTTATTTGAAATCATATGTGTGGATTAAATCTCAACTAGAGGGATCTATTTCTGAAGGTTACATAGTTGATGAGTAGTTGACCTTCTGTTCTTGTTATTTGTATGGAATTGAGACTTGATAAATTTTATTGGATGTATTATGGCATATCCACTAATTATAATTCAGAAAACCAATCATTATTATTTTCAAATATTGTACAACCAGTTTCAAAGAGGAAAAATTATACACTAACAAAATTGGAGTTGCTACATGAACAATTATTTGTGCTACCCAATAGTCTTATTGTATATCCATTTATTTATGAATTCTGATTACAATAAAGAGGTCGCGAAGGGTTTGAGGTCAAAATTAGTTTTAATTTACCAAATATGGTAATATGGAGATTGTCAAATGGTTCAACTGTCATTTATGTATATACTCATATTCATATTATTAATGTGTATTTAGTTTTTCGATGTAAAAAGTAAACCTTTATATCTTATTTTATATATAATGAATGTTTAGAATCATCCTGAAACATAAAATTATTTTATGTTTTTTAATTGAGGACCTCTAAGGAGGCTAAGAGAATTCATGTCAATAATATTCACGGATTCATGTTTCATACAATTAATCATGAAGAATAATTGAAAACTCAAAATATTGGTGTATTTACACATATAGTGATGGGATAGTATGGAAATATGACTGATATAATTTAATTAATCTACCTTGATCAATTTTTAGTTGTCTTATTCAAATATAAGTGGAAAAACATTGATGGGGGAATAATGAAATATTCATTGTATTTTACTTATTTCAACTTCTATTGATTGATCCATACTGATGAGCATGAAGATCATGGTCCATTATTCCAGGATTCACAAGAGAGGATGGTTCATTATGGGTATTATGAAATACATTAAGGTTGGAGTATTTTTGCAAACATAAATAAGAGAGAATTATATGATATGAATGATGAACGTCAATTTTTACTTTGTGACACTTAACCTCATCATCCACAAAACATTGAATAGTTTTTTTATGGAAAATATTGAAACAATATAACTAGAAAGTGAGGGTGAAATGAATCCCTCATCTCAATATCGGTTGATAGTAATGAAGAAAAAATGAATATAATTTAGCATATATATTTCTAATAAAAATATATTTCAATTTCTCATTAATAAGTGTTTAATATATATATATATTGTTCTATTTTTAGGTATTACTTTAAATATTTTAGTTTTTCTTTTTCATAAATTTAATATATCTAAACCAATTGAATAGTGGGAATGGTGAAAAAAATAATGATCCTAAATGATCAATATCTCGGATAACACCACCATTACTATAATATTCATTGAATATGAGTGATTCTATAATACCAAGTACTTATAGTGATTCATACATTTCCCCATATGTTTTTGGTAGTCTATCATCTGAATTGAAGAACCCTGAAAGACCCTGAGAGGGGAGGGGTGAATCAGGGAGTCATCATTTTATTTTAATGTGATGGATCTTATTCCCATGTGGGTAGGATCTTGTTCAATCTTTCTATTGGAAATGTGTAGTAATTTAAACATTCACATATAGAAGGACCACAAAAAAGATTTAATTAGTTCACCACTAATATATTTTTTATATAGAATAGACTGACATGTTTTTGGTCATACCAAAGTCAACTAATCTTCACTAGTGATGGATCACAAATGTTTAGCAGAGTCACTCTATGTCAAGACCATTTCCTTTAAAAGGTTTTAGGAATAGCACATTGCATCCCTCATATCACTTCCATTGACTTCCCCTTTCTCACTATGTTGGAAAAAATATGAACTTAGTTTATCGACTTGAAGGACGCTTCCATGGGTTGGAATTAAATCATTCATCCTCACCAATATATAGATGCTTTGTTGAAGTCCTATTTTTACCTATAGATCTAATACACCATTCGTGAACTATTATATTATTAAATAATCCTCTATGAACTGCATTGCTCCATGTACCCCCTCTATGTAATACCTCTATAAACTATGACCACGTACTTCCTTCACAAACTGAGTTTGCGTATTGTTTCTTCTCTATGAACCAACTCCTCCTATGAGAACTATCTTTCGAAAACCATATTCTGTGAACTGTATTCAACGAACCATCTTCTGTAAACTTTCTTCCATATATTTTTTAGTACTTCACCGAATTCCTTTCGGATATCTAACAAAATAATATTTTTGGGGTTTTCCTCTTATTAACTACTCTAGACTTCAATGAATTCCTCTCAAATTTTTAATCTCACTACTCCCACCTAATGAAGGTATTAGTTCTCATTATATAGGAAAATAGATCTGTATAGTCCTCTAATCGAAGATTTACCAAATCTTCATCATGTATTGTGATCCTATGAACTGTTATTCCTTACGTATTCCTCATACGTCCTTTTCCTTCATGGATTCCAAAAATACCATATATTTTGAGAATGACACGCTATCCTATAAACTATTTTCCTTCCACGAACCTCCTTCGCTTCATGAACTGTTCCTCCTACACGGTCCATATACCATTTTACTACAATGATCTTTTCCAAAATACCTTCTTTTCAATCCATGATCCATGATTCTTGGTCTGTGTAATATCCACTCTTGTAGGTAAAATCATCCATTTCGAAAAATAAATCTACTAATTTTGAGGCCCAAAATTTTGGAAAACACTAGGAAACTAGGCCATCTAAAACACTTTCATTGGCCTATTATATAATAATCGTTTTCTTGAAAACTACTTGATCAAACCATTGTGGATTGAAAACAAATACAAACCATACTCAAGTTCCTGCAATGAACACCATTTGGTCCAACATGATTCACCTATAGTGAAGGAGAATTTTTTAACCCTCTATCTCATTTATATTAGAGTGTTACCACTACTAGTATCACTTCTATAGGATTAACTTTTGATATTTTGTAAAATTAGATTTAATAGTGCTAAATAATTAATGTTAGTCCAAGTGTTATGAAGGTTCATCATTATTATTTCCTTTTTATCATTGATATAAACCCCCTTTATCACTTCTAAAAAAGTGCAGATAAATGTCCCTTTTATCAGCACTACAAAAAACAACGATAAAATTTGAAAAAACTAGATATCTGTAGTGCTCCTCCTACAATGTTTGTCATCACCTTCCACCCCTTTATCAATTATTTTCCAAATCCTTCCCACCCCCACCAGTGCTACCTCGTCCACCACCCCCCTTTATTAGAACTTGAAATTCCACTTTATTAATTATAATCTACTACACATCATCATTTAGACCCCACACACACTCTTTGATTCGATCCTTGGACCTACTTTTGCAATTTGAACACCTTTACCACTACACCAAGCTTGTTGTGTTCTATATTTTAGGATATGTATATTTATCTACATATAAATTTGAGTACATCTTTTTTATTTAGATATTGATGTAATTAGTTTTAAATACATTTATAAAATATATGTTTGGTTGGGTGTGTCATATATATATATATATATATACTTATATTTATTTAAATATATTATATGTTAATAATAATTTATATATATTACATAATAACTATAAATATATATCCATTTTAATACCCACACATATGTATATCGAAGGTAAATAAAGTGGATTATTTTTTATTTTAAATTAAATGAATAATAAATATATATTTTTATTTCAATAATATTTTAAAATAAATTTTTATGTAAATATGTTTATATATATTTACTTACAAATTGATTTATTATAAGTAAATATAAGAAAATAATCATATATTAAATTATAAATAAAATGTAAATATGGAAAATAATATAATTTCAAAAACCATAATATCTATATGAATATAAAACCTAGTAATAAATTCAGTCTCTACTAAAACTGGACAAAACAACCCAACGAAGCTGAAATACTATAGAATATTAAAAACAATAGTGATTTCTAACTTCAAAATCCATTTTAGAAGAATTATAGTCCATTTTAACCTCAAAATATAGTGGTCAAGGTTTCTCCGTGTCATAATGATTTAGATCTCTTTTCAATATTTGATTTGATATGTTGTAATCCCCAAGAGGACACCCAGATCAAAAGTTTTGGTAATTTGAAGTTTAATTCATGCTTTCAACTTGTCTTATATAGTTCATTAATTTAGTTTATTTTTATATCATCCAATTTTTATTAAGTTACTACTAATCAATAATAATTAGAAATTTATTATTTAATATTATTTTTAAAATTATTTTATAATCCATTTGACTAAATATCTTACATATTAATTGTAAATGATTATTTAGGATTATTTAAATCATATTTTATAAAATATTAAATGTATATATATATATATAAATATATATGTTAATATATATATATTAATATATTGATATATTACTTTTAGTGATTTATAATTTTTTTATGAAATATACCCTTTACTAGTGCTATAAAAAAGAACTGATATAGGTCCACCCTTCATCATCTCTTTCTTACTAGTACTTATTAATAACCCCTATATTAGTGTTTCTTTCTAGTTCAAATGAAAACTGCCCTAAATAAGTGGTATTAAAAAAGAAATTATAAAGTGGGTCTTCATCATCATTTTTACAGTACTGAAAATGACACCCCATTAGGAATGTTTTTTAATAGTGCAGATAATGTCCCCCTTTATCAATGATAGAAAAAAGTAATGAAAATGGTGCTAATTTATTAGTTCTAGTAAAAAAGTGTTGATAAAGGTGGAATTTATCAGTGATTTTTTAATAGTGATGATAAAAGACACCCTTAATCAGCACACATTTTTAGGCCTGATAAAGGACGCAGTTATCTGTGCTTTTAGCTAGTGCTGGATCAACACAAATTTGTAGAAGTTTATGTATATCATTGTACAAAAAATCATATATTTTATTAATTGTTTAATTAAATTTTCAAAAATATAAAAAAATAACATTAGGGTTAATAATATGAAAATTGATGATGTGTGGGACTAGAAAGACATTATGATTATTATTCCACTGGATGTGTTTGGGGTGCCTACCAGTGACACTGCCAGAATGTATGGAAAGATTCATGGGAAAATTTCTTTTGAGATGGTCAACATTCCCATAAATTATACATATTTGATGAATATTCCCACAACTTGGAAAAATAATTCCCTTTATAACAATGTAATGGAAATATTAATTATATATTTGTAAATAAATAATTTAAATACATGAGTAAAAAATTTTAATATACTTGTAACATGTTTGGTTTCTTTTTCATAAGTTTTTTCATTTTAATGTCGCAGACTCTCTTTCAGTCCATTAGAGTCTAAAAATTTTCAGTAAGAAATGGAGAGATTTTGAATGGAGATTATGGCATGAATTTATTGACACATCTCTGAGCTCATAGTGGATCAATGAGAAAGTTCCTAATGGAATTTTTTGTTATAAATGGAAGTTGGTTTTTGATATTAATATAGATGTACTTCAAGAGGTAATTTAATATTTTACATTATCTTAATTACATAAATAAAATATAATTAAATTTTTTATTAACGTTTATATTTTTTAGGAATTATCTAAAAAATACTATGAATTCTGATAAAAAATTCATTCCTTATATTGATGGGTCTCAGTGTTTTTTGAGAAAAAGAACAATTTTGGTTTGTATTTAATCCATTATAATTTATATAATTGTATTGTAATCCAATATTCAATATAACTTTTTTGTATTTTTATAAATGATAATGAATTATTTCAATCTATTACTCAAACAATGTTTTGGTTTAAATTTGATAGGAACCCGATGAATGTTTTGTAAATGAACCTTCCAAAGAAGTTAGATTAAGAACTTTTCATTGAAACTTCATGTTTTTTCATTACTATAAATACATAATAATGAAAATTATATCATAATAAAAAATAATAATTAAATACATTTAAAATGGGGGAAATCATAGATAAAACAATGAAAATTTTGTGTCATTTGATCCATCTAGTTAGCCCTAATTATATAGGTTTTAGACTTGTTTGTTGTTATAATATATTTTTCATCATTACTTTTTAATAGTAATGTAATAATAATAGATAGTAATGATGAAATTATTAATTAGGTAATATTATGAAGTATAGATTATTTTAAAAATAATTGTTAATGTTTTTTATTAATAGGTTAAAAATCAACATGTCTGGGATGTGAACGCTTCACAGCCTTCATCAGTTTCCCAGAACGAAGCACTTGCAATAGTTTTAGGGATGGAGCATCCTAGATTTGTACGGGGGATGTGTTTAGGGCCTATATCATCAACTATATTGGGTATGGTTTCATCATCAATTATTACTACACCCAGTGGGGGTTCTAGTTGTTCCATTTATTAAGAATCACAAAAATAATTTTCAAGGATGAAAGATAAAGTGAAAGAAAAAGAATCTTATTAGAAAATAGTAGATTAGTGGTAGTCAGAAATAGAAAATTATATACTTTCTATATTTTAGTGGATGAAAGACATAATACCTGAGGCAATTTAAATCCGTACAACATATCCTACCAAGTTAAATTTTAAATTCTATTGATCATTCACACATTTGAAAATAACATATACATATTCCATAAAAAAACTAAAATGACACTTTTATATTGAAAACATGAAATTCTGGTTATACTGACTATATCTTGTACTAGATCGACTTTCAGTTTATTCTTAGATATCAAAAATGAATTATAGATCATTATCCTACAGTTTAAAAATAACCCAAGATCATTATCACGTATTTGACTAAGTAAAAAAGTTTTTAAAGGTGCCAAAGCCTTCAAAAACGTGTGTTAGAGGGTCAAAACCCAGAAAATGATGTTAGGATGCCATAAAATCTCATGAAAATAGACATAGATTTATTTTTATAATTATGTAATAGATGGAACATCATTCTAAGTTATTATATTCTTAGGATGTCCATAAATGCATTTTTAGTGTTTTAAAACAATAAAATGTACATGTATCAGTCAAAACAATAGAAAACCACCTTAGATTGATGTGAAATCATTGTAAATGCACTTTTTATTTAATTTTGAAATGCACACACACATAACAAATCCATCCTGCGTGCGGTGTGGTTGAAATGACTTAGTGAGTAGTTTTTAAATATACCAAAGCCTTTAAAAACATGTGTTAGGGGGTTGAAACCATGAAAATAAATTTATATTTCTATGAAATAATGGGACAAATACATATATATTTCTCAATTATAGGAACATATAGTACATCATTCTAAATTATGTCTTTCATGGGATTCTCATAAGTTGATTTTTGGTATTTTAAAACACTAAAACGTGTGTGTTATAGTAAAACCCATAGAAAAAGACCTCAAATCAACAAGAAATCATGGGAATCCAACCGCTGTTTGGTATTTTATATTTATATGCCCACAACATGTCAATATGACATGCGTTGTGGTTGGAATAACTCAGTAAACAATTTTTAAAGGTACACAAGTCTTTAAAAACATTTTTTGGGGGATCAAAACTTGTAATATGACACCATATAGACATAAAATCATAGAAAAAAATTTGTATAATGATTTTTGTAATGTAGGAGCTGACATCATATCATTTCAAGTTACAGTTTTCCCAGGATATCAGTAAATGCATTTTTTCTGTTTTAAAACAATAAAATGTTCATATGATGGTAAAATCTATATAAAAGTACATCATATTGACATAAAATTATAATTAAACAACATTTTATTTATTTTTGACATTTACACTGAAAAAAATGTCAATCTGATGTGTGGTGTGGTTGTAATGACTTGTTAATCAAAATTTAAAGGTACCTAAGACTTTAACAGCATGATTCAGAGTGTCAAAAATAGGAAAAAAATATTGTGTTGTCAAAAAATAGGAGGAAAAATGATAGATTAATTTGATAAATGTAGGAACTGACTAAATTTCATTCCAAGTTATGATTTTCTTGGAATCCCATAAACATATTTTTAGTGTTTTAAACACTAAACCATGCATTTAATGGTCAAAACCATAGAAAATAACCTTGTATTTATGTAAAATCATGGAAACACAACTACTGAGTTATTTTTTGATCACACACACACAACACATCCATCAGACATGTGGTGTTGTCAGAATTACATAGTAGACAATTTTTATGGTTACTAAAGCCATTAAAAATGTGTGTCGAGGGGTAAAAACCAAGAAAACTACATCTTATGGACATGAAATCAGATAAAAAAGATTGTATATTTATTTTTGTAATATAATAACTGACTATAAAAAATTTCTATGTAAACAGTTTCTTAGTATTCCCATTCATGCATTTTTAGTGTATTAAAACACTAATATTGGAGTGTTATTGTCAAAATCATAGGAAGCAACATCAAATTAACACGAAATCATAGAAAAGTCACCTTTTAATTGCTTTTTTAATGTATTACATAGAAAACATCAATATTATGTGCATTGTGGTCAGAATGGCTCTGTAAATAGTTTTTAAAGGTATCAATGCCTTTAAAATTGTATATCGGGTGGTAAAAATCAAGGAAATAACATCGAATAGAAATTAAATCATAGGATAAATACATTATATTTATTTTTAAAATGTAGGAACCAATGGAACATCGTTTCAAGTTATAGATTTCTGGAGATTCCCGTAAAATATTTTTTATTGTTTTAGAACACTAAAATATACGTCTAATAGTCAAAACCAGAGAAAATGACATCCAATTAACAAGAAATCATGGTAAAGCTGACATTGAGTTGTTTTTTATATGTAAAAATTGAAAAAACATCAATCTAACTTGTGAAATGTTGTAATTAGTGACACATCATTCCGAGTTACGGTTTTCCAAGGTTTCCTATAAAGGCATTTTTAGTGTTTTAAAAAACTCAAACATGTGAGTAACATTCATAAACAAATAAAAGGACCTCATATTTAAATTAAGATATGATAAAACCATTGTTTTTATATTTTGGATTTGTACTCACACACAACTCATCTATCTGATGAGTGGTGTAGTTGTCATGACATGGTAAATTGTTATTAAAGGCACCAAAGTCTTTTAAAAAAGTGTGTCAGGGGGTCAAAACTATGAAAACAATATTAGATTATTGTGAAATAAGAGGAAAATTTACTTTAGATTGATTTTAAAAATACAGTTAATGACGAAACATCAATACAATTTTCGGTTTTCTCAAGATTTCTATAAATGTGTTTTCAGTGTTTTAAAACCCTAAAACATATGTATAATGACCCAAACAACATAAAACAACCTTATATTGATGAAAATTCTAGGTAAAACTGAAGTTGAATTATTTTTAGTGTGTACACAAAGATATAATATCTATCATAAGTGTAATGTTCTCTGAATTAATCAATAATATGTTTTTAAAGATACCAAATTCTTTAAAAATGTGTGTCAGTGGGTTAAAACTATTAAAACCTTGTCAGATTACCGTGAAATAATTTGAAAATTTATATAGATTGATTTTTAAAATATAGGAACCTAGTAGATGTCATTTCATGTTATTTTCCTTTAAATGTGTTTTTAGTGTTTTATAACACAAAAATGCTTCTATGATGGTCAAAATAATAGAAAACAACCTCAGATTGAAACAAAATCATGTGACATTCACCATTGAATTGTTTTTGAAATATAATACATCCTTCCATATCAATTTATTTAATTTGTTTTCATTTATAAAATTTAAACCACATTACATGTGGATTTAAAAATTGATTAGATTGTTTTATATATATCCCTTTTTAGTTTCAAGTGTTAAATCAAATCATAAATAACTAACCATATTTTTTCAAAGCTTTTTCCATGAAATATTTTTTATATTAAAATTTCTTATATTTGATTAAAAAATAACAAATATTTTTTGCATCATTATAAATATATTCAATGTATATTCTCTTTTGAATTTCATTTCTTAAATGTTCCGGTGTTTATTATAGGTGAATGATCTAGATAAAATGAAATAAGTTGATTATTTAAATCCACAGAATTTATAAGAATTCATTCACTATAGTTCTTATCTTCCACGGTATGATTAAATGTTATCAATTATTCCACTATAATTCTAATTTATTATGTTTAGTTATAATATCTATCGTATTTGGGTTCTATTTGATGAGATGTTGTGGTCAATTATAGTTAATGAGATATCGTCGAGGAAGATAGATACAGTGGAGGTCATGGGATGGATGTATATTTTTCAAGGATTGTTTTTGGTGGGTATATTTTTTTATGTATACATTGATGAGTTATCTATGCGTTGATAGGTTTATAGGTTGTTTGAGGTATGGGTTTGCTGAGGTATGGGTTGATCGAGGTATGGGATGACTGGGGTTAGGATTGGATGAGATTTTGTATATATTAGTATGGATTTATGGTGGTATATGTATGATTTTGTCGTGCATTTATGTATTATATTATTATATTTGAGTGTTTTTATATTATATTTTTATATTTATTTTTTTATATAAAATTTTCAGAAATATATTTAGCTGCAGTTTACAATAACTACTAATAAACATATTTGTAAAAAAGTTATTTAGCATGGGTTATCATTAACCATAACTAATGTCACACCCATATTTATATATTTGATCCACCTCCCCGGTTCATTTTGGGATCTCGGTTTTTCTCTCGAGTTTTGGATCTGATGGGTTCTGATTTTTGAAGTGATCTTTTGTTTATCATTGCTCCTAATTTTATTCCTTAACTTCCTCCATGATTTTTTGGAGAAATGTTTAGTTTTTTTATCTTGTCAGTATCCTATGCATAGTTGGTGCATTGTTAGGGAAACCATGCAGCCTTCATTATGTAACTTTATAGCATAAGTGTTGGTGAAAGAGGCATAGAGCACAACTTGTACACAGTTTTTCAAACCCTTCAACAAGCTTGTGGGGAGGTTCTGCCCTGGAATAGTGGAACTAGGAATATTTGGTTCACATTTCGGAAACTATGGGTCAAGCCCATGAAAGTTAAAAAGTGTGTCTAGTGAGGGGTTTATAGTTGGTGCAGGGTTTGGTAAAAAATGTGTGCCACCCAGATCATAATAATTGGGAAATTACAATTATTCTCTCTCAGTATTTTTAACCCAAAATGCCTCCCCTCTTCTCCCTCTGACTCTTACAGCCCTAGTTGTTCCTCTCCTTTGTTCTTCAAGCCTCATTCTTCCTCTCTTTGTGTATATCTATGTATTTCTTCAACTATTAATAGAAATTTCACAAGGTTATATCCTCTATTCTTCTTCCACTTTCACTTCCTTACATTTTCTCTTCAACTCTCATTCCCTGATAGTCATGGGGACCAAGGTTTCATGTTTTCCTTGGTTTATGTTAGGATTTTTGTGTGTTTAGGGAACCCATTGGTAGATCTTGGCTCTTGTAACCCATGTGGTGTGATTTTGTGTATGCATTATTGAAGCATCGTGATATTGAGGTAGGTTTCCCTTTATAGTTGCCTTTATAATTTAAGATTCATTGGTTTTTACTTTTTTCACATTTCTTGTGAACTAAATATTGTTGTGTGATATTTCTAAAAAAAAATTGGTGTGTGAAGTGGTGACTTATTCCTTGTTCTGTGATAAATCATATTGTTTCGTTATATTGTGAACACCAAGTATTTGATAAAGTTCCTGGTTGTCCTTTGTGAGTAGTTTATGAGATCCAATCAAGTTTTTTCTTTGTAAACATATTTATGGAATTTTAAAATATGGTTTGGGTTTCTTGAATGGGTTTTTCAAGTTGTTTTGAATTTAAAATAATTGTTTATTTGGATTTTTTATGTGGTTTGACATGTGATGGTGGATTGTGGCCCATCTGAAGTTTTGATAAAAGTTTATTTGTCTTGTAAATGTGATGTGAGTGTTTTAATGGAATTATTTGATAAATGATTTTTAAATTAAAAGTGGTGTGTTTTCACCCGTTTTGTAAAGGTGGATTTGGTTCGTTGATAAATAATGTTTTTTGTGAAGAATATTTGGAGGTCTATTTTGAAATTCTGTGAAAATGGTGAAATAGATTAGCATAAAAATCTCCTTTGATAATTTTGTTACTGATTTTATTTTTAAATGGGTGGTGTTTCCCCACTTTGGAATCCCTATGACCCATTAACTAGTGGAGAAATAGGAGATCCAGTTTTTATAATACTTTGGGATACATGTATGTATGGAAAGAGATTGATCCTTAGGGCGAATTAGAGGAGGCCTTCTGTGTATAATATTATATATTTTTATGTGATTGGATGATCAGTTGGAATCAGTTGGATCACTCTATTTAATACTATTGACATGGAGAACCCGGCATAACAATTGAATTTTTTGAGACCAATTGATGCAATAGTAAGGTTACGCACTAGCTAGTAGACCATATAACGATGAAATATTGAGTTTTATTTTTATGGGGTTGTTCCCCTCAGTCTATACTATGTGATGAGTTGGGGTGCGTATTTTGATATTTTAGTTCAATTAGTGAGGAAAGATTTCTAGGATTAGTCAACATTTTTTAGTATGCTCTGAATTATTCACGCACTCCTAGGTTCACCCATGTCTACTGGAACTTAGTTTCTTGTAATAATTATTGATATATTTTTAGTTGGTTACTCTTGTGTGCTTATTTCCATTTCTCTTATTATATGATTATTATGGTGTACTCTTATGTGGAATGATTCCTTGGGATGTGATGTGTTGGATATCAAAGGTCTACGAAAAATATTTTAAAGTGGAAATTTTTTATTCTCTTTCTGCCCTTTTAAAAACAAAGAATCACTTTCCTAAGGAAAATGTTAATGTTTCTTAAATAGAATATAACCTCGATTTAGAATGAAAAGGGAAATAGACCATATTCTTTTTAAGTCAAAAGTATGGAAAATATTACTTTTATTTATTGTATTTCAAATATGGTGATGATGTTTCATTTATTTTAAATGAAGTGAATGGGGAAAATATTTGTTTAAGAATGCATAGAGATTTTTAATACTCAAACCAGTAGTTCTTTATTTTTTTATTTTTTTGTAGGTTTCAATGTGGTTTCGATCATCATCGGTGATTGTTGGTCTTAGAATCATAGATTGACCCTCAAGGTCACATAGAGGAGTTGTGGTCATTAGTTCAATGAGGTTGGTTGTTCGGTTTTATTGTATTTTTTTTGTTTTCTTGAAAAAGATGTTCAGATTATTATTCATATATATTTGGGATTCTTTTTTTATTTCTGTTGTTTAGTTCATTTAATTATATTGTGAAAAATCATTCCCTTGTTTTCTCTGATGATGCCCGAAAATAGTTTCTAGATTTTGTAGATTGGAAATTCCCTTCATTCCATGCCTCATAGCATCTTAGGTGACTGTTTTGGGGTAAACTCATGTTAGTTATTGATATATTAACTTAACTTCCACTATATATTTTTCCAGTGGTTATATTTACTTTCCCAATTCTATTTTTGGTTTATTTTTTCGAAAAACAAACATATGCTAAATTAATATAGAACCACCATTAAATTCACCAAAATAAAAACATATAAAAATTTCCACTAAATAAGAAGAAGCACTGCTATATGATTTCCAACAATGAAATACATGAATATTTTTCTAAACACCACTAAAAAATATATAGGTGGTTTAAACAACCGTGTATATAAAAAAAATGATGCTAAGACCTCCCTTTTGTAGTGTCATGATGTGCATTGATTCATTTTATATATATGGAACATACATTATCTTATTTTAAAAAATCCTTGGATCAATTTGATGTAATAATTTTTTGAGAAATAAAATATATAATAAAAGAACAAGAAGAAGATCATGTGATATAATGATCTACATAGTTTGAAAAAAACATTCTACATCCACAAAGAGGCCGAACACTTCACTGATTTGAATGTATATTACAAGGATATTTTAGAATGTTCATACACATATATAAACCCTTGATGGAATGGTCGAATAATGAATATTATAAAACTATTCCAAAAATTACACAATACATCCATTGTACTACAATGACCGTTGGTTGTATGTTTGTGGAGAAATAGTACCACTGTCTCTAAAATCTGAAATTCTATAGTAAACATGCTAATTTCCACATTGTTATAGTTCCTTAGTAGTGTCACCTAGTTAGCTATGCTACATTCTATCCAGAGTTTCAATAGTTTTCCAAATTTGGGTCTGGTGCCTTTATCCCCCAGATCCCTGAGCACTGGCATATTTCCCCCTTCAACCCTTAGTAACCACATAGTGGAGGTCGAACCATAAGAGTAGTGGTCATATCTATAGTGGAGTCCGCTAGAATTCATCTTAACTTCATCCAAATGGACCAAAATACAAAATTCTAACAACTATCACTCTGATTATACATTTATTCTCTAAATTATATGTGATCTTTGGATCACACAAATCAATTCAAATTAGTCTAGTCCTCGACCCCAATATTTCCCAACAAATTTTTGGTAGTGCATATACTATTTTCATCCTTCAATCCCACTATAAAAAATAGGTATTAATTGAGGTTTGTTATAAGAATCTATAATATTTACCTCTAAACAAATCGTATAATATATAATCCATAGTATAGTGGTTGTTTAATATAAATACCCCTATACTTTTCATATTATTAGATTTATAGGTTTTTTGGTTTAAACCAATACATAATAATTAAAATATATCAAATATTTCAACCCCCCACCCGACTCGATCCCCTTAACCCCTCCCTTAGATCACCTAGTCCCGACCCACCATCTCCTCAATAAATACCGCCCCTCTACCATGATCACCCCTCTCCCTAATGACAATTACCCCTTAACCCTAATCCCCCTCTCCCCAACAGTGACCACCCATCAGCCTTGGTCCCACTTCTCCCCAATGGAGACCTCCCCTCACCCCCTCCCTCCCCTCCAATACCCTTCACCCTAACCCCCCTTCTCCTCAAAAAATACCCTGTTGTGACCCCCTAATCCTCAACAGTGATTCCCAATAGTGTCCCCTCTTACCCTATTCCCAGTGAGTGTGACCCCCAATTGTGTAAAAACCCTAATTCCCTTGTACTCATGAACCCATACTCCTATTATCTCTATTTCATTGAAGGTTTTATGCATGTAATATTTTTATATGGTTTAAAATTAAATTATATAAAGATATATATATTTATGTGTTTTTTGGGGCTTTTTCCTTAGATGATGTCAGTGTTACATTGCAGACCTTCCATTGATAGTTTTTCATGGTTTTTGATAGTGGATGCACCTCAATTTTCTTATAGGAAATTATTACAATTTTTTAATTTTGAATAATTATTTATATATTTTTATAATTATTTATTTATTTCATGTGTCATGGGATAGGTGCCTAGGGTGGTGTCAGTGTGTAGTGTATGACTTGAAGATTTTACATTTTCATCAATAGGTAGGACAATATTTCTGTTTTGTTTTGCTTTTCCATTTAATAATTGAGTGATTGTTTTTAAAATGATAATTTTCCTATTGAGGTCCACTTTAAGGTCTATTGGGGGAATTCATGGAGAAAACGCTTGTTTTATATAGTTTGAGAGTGTTTATTGTTTACAAATGATAATTTAGCTCATTGTTTAAGAATATAAGATGCATATAATTTACCATTCTCCTATGATTTTAAAAAATAATATCATGAATTTAATATTCTAAATAAAAATAATCATAATCATGAGTAAAATGGATAATTCTTAATATAATCTACATCGATTAAGAATACATGAATCTTTCTATATGTGATACTCTCTTAAAGTTGTGTATTGTTTCTCAAATAGATTTTGAAAATGTAGTAAACCCATAATAACATGCAATGTTATGACGCATATGGAATGACATAAACTAGAAATAAAAATTCCATGTTATTTTTTAGATACAATAAATCATTATTTTCATAATTATAAAATTAAGAAATAGTTATAGAAATAGACATATTTTTTAAATATAAAATAAAAAATGATAATATGTAAAGATTTAAAGTTAGATATCTTCTAATAGAAGAATTATGTTCATGTATTATTATGGGATGATTACAGTAAGCACGACATCACATTAACCTCTATTTTCAACTTTGTGAACTTATTCCATTACATCTGATTGTATTATAGTGAGGGGTAATATTAATTAATTTATGTTTTTAATGTTTTTAATGTTGAATTGATTCATTTTTTGTGGAATTTTTATTTTTTATAATCAATACCTTACCATGGTTAGTGAATAAGTTGGGTTATGTTTAATTTTGACTGTACTTGTCAAATTAAACATTTATATAATTATATTTGAAAGTACCTAGAGAAGAGTGAAAATCCAATACCTATAGAGAAAATATAGATTAATTTTGAATAAAACGCAAGTCAATATGCCATGATTTTAGAATAATTTTTAGACAACATAATTGAAAACTAATTAGTGGATAATAGAATAAAATTATATATCCCTAATTGTCAATTGAAGTGTTGTTTGAATAGAAACAATGTATATGATCATTTGATCTTTAAATAGTTTATTATTCTAATGTACCTTGAATTTTTTCACATGAATTGAATGTTATAGAAATTAAAAACTATGAAAATATTTTCAATGAATCAAATATTTACCAAATAGATGAGAATTCGTTTGAAATATGATAATTGGCTCATTTTTTATTTCAAGATAGAATATCCAAGATTTTAATAGATCAGTAGAGCCTTCAATTGATCTTAAGTAGTTTAATATTTCGCAGAACTTCAGTGACCAGAAAAATAGTTTTATGAATTAGTTTAAGATAGTAAACAAGAACTATATGAAGGGTGTTCCTTGTTTTTAATGTTGTAATTTTTACTTAAGGTGTATTATATTAAGTGTCTCTGTGGAATTACTAACAAATAAATGTACATAATTTTATTTATTTTATTCATGATTCATTTAGTGAATCTATTATCCCTATACCATTCTATGAGATAAGGAAAATAATAAAAAAACATGGATGTGATTATACAAAGATACATGCATTACACAATAATTCCATGCCTTATTGGAGATAAGAGATATATATAAAAGAATGAATAAGATTTCATAAATGAAGACGAAAGTCCATGAACAACTACTAGAGTAAAAATCATTGAAACCCCATGAAGAAATAGAACAAGAAAACTACTAAAAATATATTATGTTAGTTTCCCCTCAAACCAGACTTTAAAACATTATTCATTTCATCTAATAGTTCATATTACATAAAGTATCATACTTAGGATAGTAAAAATTATGGCTCGATGGGAAATCGAAAAGATTCAACATTATTGAAGGTGTTTGATTCATAATATTCATATTTTTCATTGGATCCTAGGATTGAATGTCTTGGATTTGATTCTAATGTTTTAAAGAAACTACTTTATGTACTAATAATATACTTCAGATAGCTGTTTTAATTCCCTATAATATACCTACATGGATGTGTATATAGAAGACTTGTTTCATTATTTCGAGGATTATTCTTGGAAATAAAATATTTGTAAATGACATTGATGTATACTTTCAACCTCTAATAAAAGAATTAAAAGAATTATCGGATGATTGAATGGAAATATATGATGCTTTAATGAGAAAACAATTCAAAATTCTTGCTGATTTAATGTGGAAAATTACTAACTTTCGTGGACAAGGAAACTCATACCATTGTACCACTCATACTACTTTGTCTTGTCTTTGTAGTAATTTTGATTTTGAACCTCAAAAATTAACTCATAGTAAAAAATGTTTTATTATGTGTAATTTTTGATTTATTGATGTTTCTCATGACTTCGGGTTTAACGAGAAACAATTCAATAGAGATATTAAATTGATAAAGACTCCCATGTTATTATCTAGTTGAAAAATCCTAGGATAATTAATGAATGTCACTATAGACTTTAGAAAATTTAATCTGTTTAAAGACGGCAGGGAAAGGTTATGAGGTATAGTATCTGAAGAAGTTGAACGCTATAGTGGTAGAAAATGCGTATATTTTTTGAACTCCCATATTTAATGTTTATTATTATATGTCATAATATTGATGTAATTCATATTGACAATAACTTCTATAGAAATTTAATGTTTTACATTGCTTAATGATTAGGTTAAATCAAAGGATTGCCTTAATTATATTAAGGATTTGGAATTAGTGAATATAATTCATTGTTTGAGTATAAATAAAAATGGATAGTATCCTCTAAATATTTTTAAATTGAAAAATCATGAGAAAGATGCATTCCATCAAACATTAAATAATGTAAATGTTCCTACTGGATAATTAAGTAAAATTTTAAGGTTCGTTGACTTAAAAAAATTGAAAATTACATGTATTTAAGAGTCATGAACCATATATTATAATGGAGAATATTTTTTATTGTCCTTGTGAAATATGATACATGAAAAGGTAACTGCAGTTCTAGTTGAGTTGTGTACCATTTTTAGATTTCATTGGGGAAAAACTAGAAATCCAATTTATCTTTATAAACATTAAGAAATAATTGTTTTGAAGCTTTTTCAATTTGATATATTATTTCCTCTTTCATTATTCACAATCATGATTCGTTTGAATTTTCATTTGGTTGAAGAAGTTAAACTTGGTGGATAGGTACACTATCAATGGATGTATCCAATTGATAGGTATGTTGATATTATTTTAATTTTCAATAGTGAATTAAATTATTTAAAATCATTGGTTAATTTTTTTTAATATGTTTCTTATTTTTTTTCATCAGGAACATAGGTTATTTGAAAACATATGTGAGTAATAAAGATCAACCAAAAGGATTTACTGTTGAAGGTTACATAGATGAAGAGTTCCAGGCCTTCTATTGGGATTGAGAATAGATTAAATTATTTTGGAAGTGTTTATAACATCTACACTAATTCTTATTCTGGAAACCAGTCATCGATATTTCCAAATATTGTATAAAAAACTGGGAAGGGGTCAAATTTTATACTATCTAAATTGGAGTTTCTACAAGCACATATAAATTCTTTACTCGATAGTGTTATTGAAAATCCATTTATTTAAGAATTTTTATTGAAAAAAATCGGTGACTAAGGGGTCGAGCTTGAAATGAGTTGAAATTTAAAAAATTATGGTAAGAATGAGATTTTTAGAAAATTCCACCAATAATTTAATTATATCCTCATATTTATATTATTGACATGTAGTTATTTTTTTATGTTAAGAGTAACACCTTATATCTTCTCATATAGATAATTTATGTTGATAAAAAATATGAAATGTCAAATGACTCGATATTTTTTGGATAAAGGTCCTCTAAGGTGGGTTGTGAGATTTGATGCCTATTTTATTCTTGTCTTTATGTTTCATAAAATTTATCAGGAAAAAGGCTTGAAAACTCAAAATAGTTGTGTATTTACATATGCAAAGGTTAGATACTATGGTAATTTGATTGATATAATCAAATTAATCTATCATGGACTATTTTCCATTATCTTATTTAATTTAATTTGGGTTAACATTGAAAAGGGTATAATTAAATTGTACTTACATTATAATTTTGTCAACTTATATCACTTGATCCATATCGGTGAGCATACATAAAATTATCCATTTTTATTGGATTCACAAGAGAAGATGGTTTATTATGTGGATTTTGTAATATATGAAGGTTGTAGTGTTGTTGAATACTTAAATTGGGGAGACTTGTATGATATTGGATATAAAGATTAATTGGAACTTTGTGATTGTGATCCTCAGTGACCAAACAACATTAAATAGTACTTTCCTAATAATAGTGAAACAATAAAACTTTCAACAGTGGGTGAGAATTAAGTACTTTCCACATTGGTTGTTGATAACATTGAAGACAATTAATATACTGATAATTAAATGTATAAATTATTAATGAAATTATATTACAATATCTCATTTATAATTTTTCATACATATATACATTGTAGTATTTTTTTCCTATTTTGTAAAAATAATTTACTACTAATTTTTTTATACATTTAATATATTCTGAACCATTTTGAATTATAAGATTTCTAAGAACAAATAAATTTTGATATCCAAGTTGATCAACGTCTCTGACCACACTCTGACTACCATTTTAATTGGTGGATCTGAGTTATTTATCTATAGTAAAGACTTATAGTGAGACAGTTATTTCCTAGGATGTTATCGATAGACCACAATAGAATGAACCTCCACTGATGGAGCAGTTGGTCTCCCCTCCATCTAGGGGATATTGGAGATTTACCATTACATGAATGTATATCATGGTACAAAAAAACAATATATGTTATTAATTTTTAAATTAATTTTTCAAATAGATAAAGATAGAAACAGAAGATATATATATATATATATATATTAATACAGAATATGTATGGGACCGATAATACTTCAATATTATAATTCCATTTGATGTGTTTGGGGTGCCTACCATTGATTCTACTCAAATCTATAGAAAAATTCTTGGGCATATTTATTATGAGACGGTGAATTTTCCCATTAATTATAATGATGAGATGCATATTCGAACATCATGTAAAATTGATGTCTTTGATAACCAAGTAAAGGTAATATTAGTTTAATATTCATTAATAAATAATTAAAAATACTTGAATAAAATTTTATAATATTCTTATAAGGTGTTATGTTATTTTTCTAGATGTTTTTCATTTTGATGCCCTTGACTCGGTTTAATTCCCACTTCCTCTAAAAATTTTGACCTGAAATTTGAGGTATTTTTAAATGGATATTGTGGAATAAATTTAATAACACATCTTTAAGCTCAAAACAAATTTCTGATAAATTTTTTGACTGTGTTTCTCATGAGCAGTGGGATATGTTTTTCAATATTAATATAGATTCATCTCATAAGGTAATTTCTTAATTTAAAGTATATTAAAAACATGAACACAATAAAATTATTATTTTTACGAATGATGCCATTATTTATAGGAATGATGCAAAATAATTTTATGAATCGTGAGAAATAATTCATTCATCATATCTCTAGGTCTCAGAGTTTTTTGAGAAACCAAAAAAATTTGGTTGTATTTTATCCACTATTAGTTATATTATTTTATTATAACTTAGGGTTTTTTTACAACTTGTATATATATTTTTATAAAGGATAATGAATTAGGTCACTCTATTGGCTATATAGTGATGTGTATTAATGTGAATTGGAAACCTGACAAAATTTTGGTTAATTAGACTACCAGATATGTTGGAGTATGTACTTTTCATTACTATTTAATGTTATTTAATTACTATAAAAAATATTTATAAAAATTAAATTATAACAACAAACAAGCCTTAAACCCAATTAAATGGGCCTGAATACATAGATAAAATATTTCCAAATAACTCTATTTGTGTCGTTCGATGCATCTACATTCCCCCATTTAAATGGATTAAATGTGTGTTTGTTTTTATAATTTATTTTTCATTATTATGTTTTTTAGAAATGAAATGAAATTCAATAATAATTAATACATTATGAATAAAAAATATTATGATGTTTTAGTAATTTAAAATATAATATTTAATTTTATAATATTGAAAATTTAAATTCAAGAACCCAAGGATGAAAACCCATCACAATCATCATTTGAATTTGAGAACAATGAAGTTTCAATTGTTTTAAGGAAGGAGAATATCAGGTATATGCAGGGGATGGGTTTTGGGCCTACTCAATTAAATGTATTTGGTAGGGAGTCATCATCATTTAATACTACACCTAGTTTCAGTTCAAATAGTTAAGAACAAATAGAAATTGCAAGGTTTAAAGATAAAGTAAATAAGCATGACTCTTATAGGAAAATATAGGATTAATGGCGGTTAGAAATGGAAAATGATTTGGTGGTTGTATTTCAAAGGATGATGGGCATGATCCCCATAAAAATATCTAGGTTTATAGATCATCCTTCCAAGGTAAATTATAAACTCCCTAAATCATTCACACATTTGCAATGAACAAATACAACTAATATGAATAAAAATAAAATGATACTTTTATATTGCAAACATGCACTTTGAGTCATACTGACCACATCAGGTGTCAAATTGATGTAAGGTTGATTCATAAAAGTCAAAAATGAATTACAGATCATTTTACTAAAATTTGAAGAAAAATATTGATATTTTTTTCTTGATTTTGGATATGTGACAAGTGTTTTAACGTAAAATGACACTTATATTGAAAACATGCACTTTGAGTCCTACGACCCACTTCATTTGTCTGATTAACATGTAGTAAATTTATTCATATGAAAAATGAATTCTGGATAATTTTCTAAAATTTAATAAAGAATATTTTCTTGCCTACTTGGATTTGACAATGTGATAATAATTTTAAACCAATGTGACATTATTATATTAAAAAATGAAATTTAAGAGATACACACCACACTGTGTGTCAATATGAAACTTAATCAATTATTAAACATAAAAATAGAATAAAATATGATTTTTCAAAATATTTAAAACAATTTGATCTTTATTTCTTGTTTTTTCGATGCAACAATCATTTTACATTAAAAATTACACTTTTATATTGAAAAAATCTTGTCGAGTCATGTTGTCCACATAATGTGTTTGATAACTCTAAAATAAGAGGATAATTACAATAGAATTATTTTTGAAATGTAGGAATTGATAAAAAGTAATTCCAACTTTCGTTTTGACCCGTATACCTGTAAACATGTTTTATTATTTTAAAATAATAAAACATGTGTGAAACAGTCAAAACCCTATAAAAATGATTCATATTGGCATGAAAACATGATATAACCACCGATGAATTATTCTTTTCAGTACTCATAGAAAAACGTCCATAAAACATGTGGTCTTCTCTATATGACTCAATAAATAGTTTTTAAAGATATTGATTTCTTTAAAAATGTGTGTCAGGGGGTCCAAACTACACAAAAAAACAACGGATGGATGTGAAATCAAATAAAAAGAACTGTAGATTGATTTTTCTATATTGTAATAGGAAATACAGTATTCTATGTAACATTTTACCCATTATGCTAGAAATTATTATTATTATTTGTTTTAAAACACTAAAATGTGCAATTCCCAAACCCCTATGAAAACCTCATATTGATGTAAACTAATTGGAAAATCACAATTGAATTATTTGTGAACTATATGTGTAGAAAACACATCAATCCGATGTGCATTGTCTTCAAAATGTCTCAATAAGTAGTTTTTAAAGATACAACAGTCATTAAAAATGTGTGTATGGGGGCAAAACGATGAAAATGATGTTAGATGGATAAAAAGTCATAGAACCAAAGACTTTGATTTATTTATGAAATTTGGGAACTAATGACACATAATTACAATTTTTTTAATGATTCCCATAAATAAATTTTCGTTTTTTTAATAATAAAACATGTGTTTAATGGTAAAAACCATAGAAAATGAACTCATATTGACCTCAAATCATGGTAATGACACTATTGAATTATTCATTACTTGTATTCGTAGAAAACACATCCATATTATGTGAATAATGCTCAAAATTACTCAATAACCAATTTCTAAAGGTACCAAGTCTTTACAAATGTTTCCCATGGAGTCAAAACTATGAAAACGTTGTCAAATGATAAATAAATCAATGAAAAATTACTATAGACTAATTTTTTAAATTTAGAAACCACAAAAAACCTCATTGGAATTTATGGTTTCCTCAGGATGCCCATAAACTTGTTTTTAGTGTTTTAAAACAAAAAAACAGTTGTGTAACAGCCAAAATTATATAAAATTACCTCATATTTATTTCAAATCATGGGGAACCCACTTTATAATTATTTTTAATGTGTATGTATAGATAAAACATCAATCTTCCATGATTTGTGCTAAAAATTACTCAACAATATGTTTTTAAATATACAAAATTCATTAAAAATGTATCTGTGTGGTTCAAAACTATAGAAACTATTTCATATGTCATTTAAATAAAATAAAAATGAACATATATTGTTTTGAAAAATTTAGGAACTAAAAACATGTCATTATAAGTTACTATTTTATTAGGATTCCTATAAATGTATTTTCAATGTTTTAAAACACTAAAACATGTGTGTAAAAGTAAAAACCATAACAAATAACCTCATATAAACTTAAAAATGATTAGAAACCCACTGTTTAATTATTATTTATGTGTATTAATGGACATCATATCCATCTTGAGTGTGGTGTCCTTCTAATGACTAAATAAAGAGTTTTTGAGGATACAAAAGTCTTTAAAAATGTGTGTTCAATGGTCAAAACTATGAAAAAACATTGGAATGACATAAAATCATATAATAATTATTTTTATAATGTTTTTTAAAATATAGGAAATGAAGAAATTTCATTCCATGTTGTGGTTTTCCGAGGATTACTATAAACTTTTTTTTGTGTTTTAAAACTATAAAAAGTGTGTATAACAGCCAAAACCGTTGAAAAAACATCATATTTTCATAAAATCATGGTAAAACCACCATAGAATTATTTTTATGTGTACGCATAGAAAACACATCCATATGACATGCATTATGCTAAGAATGACTTAATAATAAGTTTTTATAGACACATGAGTCCTTAAAAGCATGTGTACGGGGGGTTAAAATGATGAAAATGTCATCCGATGGCTATGAAATAATTATTAAAAATAATTATTTATTTTTAAAATGTAATAACTGACTAAATATCATTCTGATTTATGGTTTTCCTAGGATGCCTATAAATGTGTTTTCAATGTTTTAAAACACTAAAACATGTGGGTGATGGTCAAACCCATAGAAAATGATGTTAATTTAATTTTAAATCATTGGAAAACTAATTTTAAATTATTTTTGATGTGTGCACATAGAAAAAACATCCATCCAATATGTGGTATACTCCGAATGAATTAATAAGCAGTTTTTCAAAGATACAGATGTCTTAAAACTATGTTTGAGGGGGTTAAAACTATGAAAAAAACGTCACATGATTGTAAAATCATAGGTAAAAGAAAATAGATTTATTTTTGAAATGTAGGAATTGAAGAATCATAATTGTGAGTAATTTTTTTCAAAGGATTCCCATAAATTCGTTTTATAGTGTTATAAAGCCCTAAAACATGTGTGTAATGGTCAAAACACTATAAAACAACCTCATATTGACATGAAATTATGGTAACCCACCATTCATTTATTTTTAAAATATAATACATTCTTTTATATCAATGTATTTAAATTTTTTTATTTTGTAAATTTCAAGCACACTACACGCCGATTTAAAAATTATTTAGACTATTATAAACTTTTACCTTTTGAGATCCATGTGATTAATCATATCTTAAATATGTATTTTCAAATTTTCAAAAAATTTCGGTAAGATATTTTATTAATTTTATTTTAAAATGTATTATGTTATATTAATAAATTAACTAATGTTATATGAAATATTCTGAATATATTTTGTGTATATTCTCTTTCACATTTCTTTTCTTAAATTTTCTAGTTTTTATTTTAGGTGATAGATGTTGAAAATAGGTAGGAGGTTGAACATTATGATCAACCAAAATATTCATAAGGTAGTCATGAGGGTTCTTTGTTTAGGTGGTATTTTTAATTATTATCAATGATTCTACTGCAATTCTATTTTGTTATGTTCAGTTATAATTTTTATCTTCTTTTTTGTTCTAGTTGATGAGATGATGTGGTCAGTTCTAGTTGATGAGATTATTTAGAGATAGATGGATGCAATAAATCACACTATAAAAAATGACTTTTACCAACAGAAATATATTGACAGACTATATATATGTTGGTAAAAATGAGCAATTCTAATAGATAATATGTTTTGTTGGTATTAATTTTCAGTGCCAACACTTGTTTTTACCAATAGATATATCTATTGATATTAGTCATTCAATACCAACATATCATTTACCAACATTTGAATCTATTACTTTATTATACTAATACAAACATTTTTTACTAACATATGAATCTATTATTAATAACACTATTACCAACTAATCTTTTGACATCAATAAAAAATGTAAAAATAAACCCTTCAACAAAAAAATATTTTACCAATAACCAATTAAGAGATAAATATTATATATATATATATATGACCAATGTAAAATTTTATTTCCCATAGTTTTATTAAAAATATCGCATAATCATTTTTTACTTTTTATTTTCTCAAAATTTTTAATTATTTTATATTTTTTAATACCATTTATTCAATTTTCTTGAAAAAGATATATATTTCTATATTTTTCAATATTGTTTATTTAAAAAACATTTATATACTTTTTATGATAAAAACACAAGTAAAACCCTAATTGGTACTCCATCGCCCCTCTGGTACATGTTCGACCTCGCCACCCACCACCCCACCTCACATCTTGGCACTCACATTCCTATCAAACTTGTGAATGCCTTGCCTCATTGGTGCCCTCTGAAAACCCTAAATCGGATATCAGATCATCACCACCCCTTTTACCCACCATCATTATATCACTAGACTGTTAATCCTCTTTTGGCCTATCGCCACACGTTTACCCCATTCGGATCATCCCCTTTATTTTCATCCCCCAAATCTGTAACCCAGTCGCCCCTTTGACTCCCCCCAAATCAAGTAACTATTAAAAACCATTCAGATTGTCATGACACTATTCATCACTAGTTCTACCTCCTTTCATCAACTGCATACTCATCGCAAGTGGGAGGAAATTATTTATTTCTGGGATCAATTTGTGAAATATCTATCACGATATCCCAATTTTGGGTTGTGAATGCTGCGTGAATGCCTCAATTTTATTTTTAATCCCTCATAGATAAAAGAAACATGATTTTCATCATAAAATTGATGAACACATTCTATATAGTTGCAATTAGTTTCTTATTTTGATCTTTCTAATGCTAATATAGTGGTGGCATTGAAGAGAACTTCATATTTTTACACATGAAATTTACTTTTTACACACTATCTTTGATTTTGAACAGGTGTTAGGGCCCCATGATGATTAATTGGTTCTTCATTGAAATTAATATTTTAGAATACTCCACTGTAAGACTCATTATATGTAAGAATTCTATTTTAAAGGAACTAAAATTTTTTCATTCAATACAACATATTAAAACATACAATCCATAAAGAAATTTTACACATTTAATTAGCTGAGATTTAATTTTTTTACATATGAAAGCACCCTCGATAATCATATTAGATGAGGATTAATTTTTAATGTTGTGAATAATGTTTTCTCATTTTTTATTTAGTTATAATTTATTTTATGATTTGGTGTGTGGAATTCCTCAATGTTGTGTTTTTTTCTTGATTAATGTATGATTCCCATTCAGTGGGATGAGTACATAGATTTAATTCATTTTATTACATTAATCATTTGGTTTACTATTGAATTTGATATTGAGAGTTTAAAATTAATTGATTATTTACAACGTTTTCCATATGTTCATAGATTTAATTTGTTGAAATATGCATAATAGTATATATATATGTTAAATTTAATTTATATTTCGAACATCACAATGATATTTTTCTGTGATTATAAACCAATGGTGCTTCTTGTTAAGGATTCAAAAATTATTTTAATATTAAAAATGAATGATCAAATGTGTTATATGAATGTTAGTCTCTTGGATAATATAAAATTATGAATTTTTATTAATTTTTGAGAAAATTTACACTCATTATTACTCAAAAACAACATCACTTTCTACTCAACTTTCATTATTTTCATTGTTAATTTACACTTATAAATTTTCTTTAATTTTTGAAAAATGTTACTCTTTCTCACTAACCGTTTTCTACTCAACATATATATTTTTTTGTGTCATTGATATAAACATTTCTAAATAGAAAAAGTAAGGATATATTTATTTCATTAGATATGTGTTCAAGGTGACTTACATGGTGGGTAACACTCATTAACCCTTAAAAAAACATCAGTTTTTACTTAATTTAGAGATTTTATAGGGTGCTTGTAATCATCATATCAAAGAAGTGGATTTAAATTTTTGAGCATGCTCTCGATATTTTTTCAAGAACAATGGCCAAAAGTTGGTATGCTTCTGAATTTTTTTTATTTAGCAGTATGTTTTTTTTTGGAAAAACAGTTGTGGTAAATATTTATATCTTTTTAAAAAAATGTTCATTTTCAATATTTTTTGAAAAATCCATCGGAAAAATTCTATTCTACATGGTATTCTATTAATGGTTTTACATTTTGTGGGTTCTCCTTTTACCGTGCCATCATATGTAGTAGATTTTTGTTCATCAAACCACTTCACAAAGATCAAGTTACTAAATTTCTCTCAACCAAAGGTAACCCAACATCACTTTGTTCTACATTATTGGTTACATAAATATTAAAAATATGAATCTTTAGCACTCATTATCCATCTATCTCATCTCTTAGATGGATCTACTTATATAATTTCCTTTTCAAAAGGAAATACGGATATTATTAGTTCAATTATAAATAAAGAACATATAAACATGTCTGGTAACATGTTGTTAATTTTTATAAGGTGGTTTATATGTTAATATCTCAAACTTAGTTCAACATCCCTATTGGAGCTAATATTTCATTCCAGATACTAGATCATTCAATATCAAAAATCATATGTGGGTGTATATGTTGATATCCATGTGATGGAGTCATTATAAAGTGGGTGTATATATTGATATCTCAAGATTTGATTAACTTTGTTCCTTTGATTTGTCAAGAACTCTTTATTTTATATTTTTCTAGGTATGTCACTTATTTTCATCTCTATTGTTTCATTTTCCTTGAATTGGTTATGGTTCAGTTCGTGTTTTATAATTCGATTTCTGATAATGTTGATTATTTTTTATTCCCCAACATTTTTTATTTTTACCACTACAACATTGATTAGATCATATTTATTGAATCATAAATATATTGATAATGTTGTGAATATTTTCATGAATTAAAAATTATCTATTAAATTCTTGTTTTGAAACTATGAATCTATCTTGCATGTTTTTATTGTTTGATACTACAACTAAATTATAGTTTTTTTCTATTATTCTCTAGTTTTCTTTTCAGCTTCTATCGAATGGAATGTGTTATCGAATTTAGTTACATATTATTTATTTTCTGAATTTGAACATGATCTTAATAAATAAATTAGATATTCCATGTTTTTGGGGTTTATCAAGTCATTTATATAATCATTTCCTCTTTTTCATTGAGTGGTTTCTGTAATAGACTATGAATTTTTTAGTTTTATTGTTTTATTTATTTATTTTTTGGTTTCAGGTAGTTTATTATAGATTTTTCATCATGTTTTTTTGGTTCAAATTGATTTTTTGTATTCTTCATAGTCACTCATCATCTATAGGTAGATGTTTTGATCACTTAACTTCTGATATTTACTCATAATACTAGTATTTTGCAGAAAAATTTGTTGTTAGCGGTACGTTTTTTCATTTACTTATTTTTGAGAATAATAGAGGGCATTCTGTTTGATAACTCACCAATTATGCACCTGTTATATATGTGTTTTCTTACAGTTTCTGACAGGTTGTTTGGAATTTATTTTCTTGTAATAGTTCTGAATTTATTGTTTATTTGGAGGTTTTTCAGGTGTGATTTGGATTTCAGGGATGTTTTTTACTGGTGTGCTATAGTGATCATAGTGGGTATCCTGCACCAGATTCATAGTTCTTATTCATGGGTAGGTGGTGAAAAAGATATGACTATTATTTAGAGTGTTTATTAACACTAGGTTCATTGTTTTGTTGTAGTGTGGAAACAAGTGGCTTTGATTCTAAATCCATGTGATGGCAGGGGAAAATAAAGGGGGAGTAATATGTTTTTCCTTCGGGCTGGGGGGGGGGGGTTTCTCATTACTACAGTAATGAATCTTGGGGTTGATATGACATTTGTAATGACCTAATCATTTATGAATAAAATTACCTTTCTATTAATGTCTTCTGGATATAGAAAACACATTCTCTCTTTAATTTACTTATTTATTTGTTGGGTTTAATTGAATATTATGGATCATTATCATTGATAATATAACCATTGAATATTAATCATGTGACTGATATAAATTTATGGTTTTAAAAAAGAATCCTTTTGACATAGAAAAATGAGAGGATGGCCTCATCTAGTAGACTTGGGCCATACAAACCTCATTTGTTAGAGTTGAGAAGGAAGGTAGCACCACGGGGCTTCCCTCTTGACCAATCCCAAGATGATCTTTAATACATTAAGCATGAACGGAATTGCCTATGGGAGAAGTTCAACTTAATATAAAATACCACCCGGACAATGTTATTTGAGTCACCCTAAGAGTCTATCACCACCACACACATTACCCTTAGGTCTTATGTGGGTGTTATAAGGGGTTATGTAATAAGTTATTAGTTACTTAGTTTTTACTCCCTTTTTATAAATAAAAGTTTTATTCCAGCAATTATTTTATGAGAAGAGTCTTTCTTAAAATAATGATAAATTTGATAAATTGAGTTTTTGGGAAAAATTTATATTTCTGAGAAAAAAATACATTATTATATAAAACTAATGTTTTTATAAATAATATAATAAAAACATTTCTTATAAATGATTATTATATCAATTTTTTTTCTATAAATGACTAGGTGATCAATTTGATAAGAGTTATATTTTTATATAATAAAATAAAAAGTGTATTTTTAAAGAATTTATTTTAAGTAATTAATGATTTTTTGAAATAACTAATATTGTAATAAAATATTATTATCAAATTAGTTTTATGAATAATAAATTAGTATATAAATTTTATGAAGTCAAATGTAATTTCCATCAAGGTTTGAAAATTATTTTTATCAATACCAATTATTTTAAATAAATATAGGTTTTCATTTTAAAAGTAAAAATTCACATAATTATAAAGTTATTTAGATAAAATGAATATTATTTTTGGAATTAGGACTTCAAAATTATCAAATGGTATATTTTCCCAAATTTTAAATACAGTCAAATTTTGTGGGAAAAATTAAATATCGTATAAATAAAATATGTGTTTTAAAACATCATAATAACACCAAAATGATGTAATAAATTCTATAGTGGGTATTATAGGCCCAATATATGTTTTTACATTAAAATAATTTTGTTTTAGAATTTGTTTACATATTTTATAAAGTCTTAGCGAATCCTCCAAAATGAATAATAAATTTTTTTAATTTTAAATTCATTTCCTTGAGAGTGTGACTCACCACCAAATAAGCAAGTCTAATATTTTAATTTATTCAGAAATTTTAATTATAAAATACTTTTTTACACTCCTCTTTGGAAAAAAACCATGGGAAAAACCATGTGATTTTTTTTGGTTTTGAATACTTAATTATATAGATTCCAAAACCTATGTTGGTAAAATATTAAAGAATTACCCTCTCTTTTATTATATAAAACCACCCAATACCCCACTTTTATTCACTCAAAATACTTGGATCACGTCCCAACTCTTCCTACCCTATCTATTATCATCCCAAGGCACCCCAATCTCTCAATAATCCTCGCTTCAAGCCTTATATGTCTCACACTCATGTAAGGGATTCCTTCCTTTCTCATTTTTTATTCATGTTACTTTATATTGTAATACCCGTTTACATTAAATTAAAAAGGTTTTGGGGTGATTTCAAACATCCCCCATAATTCCCCCCTTATTTATGAATGATGATATACCACTTTATCTCTCATTAATTCCCTTTGTGTACACCCATTACCATGTGAGAATTCTGTAAGAGATTTCTCTCTTATTATTTCCATTCAACTATCTCTCCCATATTATGCATATAAATTACATTTTCATATTTTTTTATATTATGTTACATTATCCCCTTAATATCTATTTAATTTATAAATGATTATAGACCCCTCTATCTCTCTTCAACCCAACTAATGAATTCTTATTTGATGACATTATGCTGTCGAAATTACAATGTGATTTTCAAGGCCAAAATCATCGTGTAGTGAATACCATACGCATTTCTCTATCAAGGGTATTCACCTTTAGGCACATATAAATATTTAATGGTACATACATGTATGTATTCCACATTCATTATTTGTGTAATAACCTATGATGTTGAATTATTCCATGTTATAAGATCAATGTGGAACACATATGCATGAAATGAAATGTTTATGAAGGGTGTGCCTGATAGTGCTCCAATTCATTTGGTAATGTTTAGTATCATTATAAGACATGTGAAATGAGGATTTAATCATTCTAATTCAAGTTAAATTAGGATTTAATCATGATAATTCAAGTGAAATTAGGGTTTACTCATGATGATACATGTGCAATGAGGGTCTACTCATGATAATCAATGTGCAATGGGCATTGGCTCATGCTAATATCATGTTGTATGTTGCCGCCACATTTTCATGTTATGATAATCATGTTATATCATTATTTTATGTTAATGATTCTATTATTATCCATTTATATTCCTATTTCCTAAAAAATATTTTATTCTTCATGTTATGCCTTTTTTACTCCCTTATTGGGCTTTATAGCTCACCCTTTTCTTATATATATCCTCAGGTTATCCCATGCAATGCTAATTTTGAAAGAATTTTGTGATCATGTAAAAGATATTTTGAAAAAAGATGTTTTATTTTATGTATTAATTTTTCATGTAATGTTCCCAATCTCCAAAGACATTATACCCCTCAATCTTCTAGGTTTTATTAAGTGCATGTTTATGTAATAAATCATCTTAATGTGTGTAATAAAAAAGAAGGGTTGTTATAGTTGGTGTTAGAGGTAGGTTTAGTTATATTTGGGACAAGGATTATAAAACAATACTAAATGCCTTTTGTATAAAACTGAGTAAAATAAAATAGTCCCTAAATTTTGTTGATTATAGATTAAGTGGTTTATCAAGAAAATAAATCCTTTTCTGGATACAAAAAAGTAGAGGTGGCTCTAGAACTGATGTATCTAGGGGTAAAACCTAAATCACCACATTGATCTAGACTTGAACGGGAACTGTTGCATGAAAATGGGCATTTCTGCACTCTTAGTTCGACACTCCCAAGGGATACTCTTTGGTAAATTCATAAGCTTAGTATGAACCATTATTAAGGGAATAAAAAATTACCCTATGAATATATATTAGAAGTTGATCATGGATAACATAGATTGAAGCCAATAAATTCATAAGTTAAGGAAATCAATTTAATTTATAATTTGTCCCTTTTTTCATTGGATTTCCTTTTATGTGTTTAATTATTAAAAATACTCACCCCTAACATTCCATTTATTCTAGTAAATGGTCGATAATAGGAAAAATCAGGTAAGAAAACTAATGTGAAGATCAATGTGGTGACAGTTCTAATGAGATACCCAATCTGATTGGAGTAGGAATCACAAACTTTTCCATGATAATATCTTATTTAACTCATGTATTGAATAGAAACATGGGTCAAGAGTAATGACCTACCCCCCAATAAGATAGAACAATCTACAATCGATAGAGTCATTATACAAAGGCCTCTTACATTCAGTGGATCATCTCATCCCTCAATCACCGAAAAATGGGTCAACTCCATTGAGAAGATATTCATCATCCTTCAATGTTCTGAACAAGATAAGGTTCTCTGGGATGATTATCATATGGAGGGTGAAGCTGATCAATGGTGTACATTGATCAAAATTATGATTCCTAAGGAAGATATTGAGGTGTTGGAATGGAAGGATTTACAGAAAAAAAATTCAATAAATATTTCACTCACACCCTCCGATATAAGATGGAAAGGGAATTGTTTTCCCTCAATCAAAAAAGATGACGAACCCATCAGAGTGTGTGGGGGAAAATATCACAATTCTTGCATGATACGTCTCTATCATTTTGGTTACCCTTGACTGCAAGGTCGACCACTTATTTAGTGGGATAAAACATAGCCTAAGGAAAACCCTAGTGATCCATGACTTTGATAGTTATGAGGAAATTTTTTGATGTTCGCTCAAATTTGAAATCGATATCGACGAATCTCAGGGGTGTCATGTGGATATGAATTGGAAAGTGGAATTTAATTGTGGAAGCCTGATGGAATAATCAAATAGTGCTAATAAATTCCAACACCCAACTTTTCAAAGGTGTGGAATGAAGCACCTCAAGAATTTCGTGAAGGGGACAAGGAAATTTTTATGGTTTGGAAAGGAAGGGAACATGGCCATTAATTTCCGACAAGAAAAACTTGGTGCTAAAACATTAAAGAGGAACATTATATTTGACCCTCAATGAACTAATTATTGCTACAAATGAAAATAACCAAGGAACATTGAGAACGAGTGCCCTAAGACAATGGTTTTTGGAGGCAACCAACAACCTCCAAGGAAGCAAGGGAGAGTTTTTTCCATCAATAATGCTGAAGTGAATCTTGAAAACAAAGTGTTGATAGGTACACTAGTTATTAATTCATGAATAGATAATTTTCTTTTTGATTTTGGTTATATGGATTCTTTTACATCACGAATGATTAGTAGAACAATCCAAACACCACCACAAATTATGGAAGTAGAGATGTCGGTGAGAATGGAAAATGGGGAAATTAATGAATCTAATGAATTTAACTCCTTCCGTGTCACAATTTATGGATTGAATATACTAGTGAACCTCATGATACAACTTCTAGTGGAATTTTATTCAATTATTGGCATGGATTGGATTTCCCTATATAGAGCCAATATAAATTGCCATGTGAGGGAAATCACTCTCCATATGGTGGATCAACCCCCGAATCTATACAAGTTCAAGGAGAAGAATGAATCAGTTTTAGCACTATCATCTCAAGCATGGATATTACTACCCTATGAGCATGTGTATCTTGCTTAGATGATTGAGTCTAAAGAACGAACCATCCTCAAATACATTCCTATTGTGAGGGAATTCGTTGAAATGTTTCCCGAGGAATTTCTAGATCATTCTCCTACAAGAGATTTTGAATTTTTGATTGATCATATACCTAGGGTGTTTTCAATATCTAGGTATCCATATATAATGGTTATTGTGGAGCTTAAGGAGCTAAAGAAAAAACAATATGAGAATCTGGATAAAGGGTTTATATGCCCAAGTGCTTCACCATGGTGTGCATCAGTCATATTTTTCAAGAAGAAGGACGGGTCAATGCTCATTTTCATTGATTATCTTGAGCTCAAAAAAATCATGATAAATAACAAGTATCCTCTACCAGGAATTGTTGAATTGTTCCATCAGATATATGGAGCACAATACTTCTCCAATGTGGGTCAATAGTTAGGATATTACCAAGTAACATTGAAGAAGGAGGACATCCCCAAGTTTGATTTTCATACAATGTATGGTCACTATGAATTCGTAGTAATGCCTTTCAGAATCACTAATGCTTCAAAAAAACTTTATGGCCTTGATTAATAGAGTCTTTAGAGATTAAATCGACAAATTTTTGGTAGTATTTATAGATTATATTATAATATACTCTAAAAACAAGGAGGATCATGCGGAGCATCTAATAATTGTACTAGACACCTTATAAAAGAATAATCTCTATCAAAAGTATAAAAAGTGTGAGTTCTAGTTGAAGGAAGTCTCATTCTTGGGTCACATCATCATATGAAATGGGATTTCTATGGATTCCTCCAAGAAAACTTCAATTGAGGGATGTCCATGGCCAACATCTATGATGAATATCCATAGATTCCTTGGGTAAGCTAGATATTATCAGCGATTTGGGAGAAATTTTTCATGATTGTCAAACCCTCTTACCAATCTAACTTAGAAGGGAGTAAAGTTTTCTTGGAATGATTAATGTGAAGAGAGCTTCAAGAAGTTGAAAAATAGGCTTATCACTATGTCCATGCTCATGCTACCCACAAGTGGAGAACTTTTTGTGGTATTCAGTAATGCTTCGAATAAGGGCATGGGGTGTGTGTTGATGTAAAATGAAGTAGTCATCGCATATTCTTCATGGAAATTGCAATTTCAGGATAAGAACTATCTAACACTTGACCTGGAGTTGGATGTAGTAATCTTCTCTATGAAAATTTGGAGACATTTCCTCTTTGGGGAGAAGTGTGAAATATATATGGATCACAAAATCTTCCAATATATATTCACATAGAAAGAGTTGAATATGCACCAATGAAGATGGTTAGATATGATCAAAGACTATGACTGCTCAAACAATTACTACCCTGTGAAAGAAAACAAGGTGACAGATGCTCTAATTATAAATTATCCAGCAACTCATTCATTGATGAGAATTTAAAAGGATCTAATATTCTTAGATTTGATGGAAATGGACATGTGAATCATAAAGAAGAGAACATAATTAATCTTTTCACAAATGAAAGAAGGGAACATCATTAATCCTTTCACAAATTATTTCTCAATCGTCCCTTTTGGAATGTTTAATGCATGATCAAAAGAATGATTTTGGAATTCAAAAGAAAGTGGAAAATACAAGAAAAATGAAATCTTCACATTTCAATGTTAAGGAAGAAGGATTGTGAGATTTGGTTTAAGAATGTGTGTTCCATCAAATCCGGAGTTAAAGAAAAAACATTTGGATGATGCACATAGTTCTAATTTCTCCATTCACATAAGAAACACGCAGATGTATTGAGATCTCCGAGAGGATAATTACTCATATAACTTGATCAAGGAAATAATTGATTATACATAAAAGTGTATTGTATGTTATCAAGTGAGGGCTGAGAGGTAGAAGTATAAGGGGATGATACAACAATTAACCATACCAACATGTAAATGGGAGAACATCATCAAGGACATTGTCACCAGACTTCTGAATAAATCCAAAGGAAACACTTTATCTGGGTTTTCATGGACCATCTTACAAAGACTGCACACATAATTACAATTTGGGAGGGTTAATCATTTGATCAACTAGCAGAAATATACATCATAGAAGTAGTAAGGCTATATGGAGTACCACTATCTATTGTATCCGATCAAGATCCAAGATTCACCACTTTGTTCTAGAAGAGTCTCTAACACACTTTGAATACTGGGATAAAATTCAGTATGAATTATCATCCTCAAAATGATGTCCAATCTAAGTAGAAAATCCAAAAACGTGAGGACATTGGTATAGAATGCTCAATGGAATTCAATGGAGGACGGGATCAACATCTTACTCTGGTTGAGTTCTCTTACAACAATAATTTCCACTCAAGAATCAAAATGGCTCCTTATGAAGCCTTTTATGTGAAGAGGTGCAGAACCCCGGTATGTTGGGATGAAGTTTGGGAGTGAAAACTTCTAGGTCCAAAAATGATTGATGAAATGGCGTAGAAGGTTAAGACCATACAACATCACATTAAATATGCTCAGAGTTAACAAAATATCTATGCTAACAATCATTGACGAGACTGAGACATTGATGCTAGAGACATGTTATTCCTCCACATATCACCATGGAAGAGAGTTATATGATTTTTTTAAGAAGGTAAAGATTAGTCCAAGGTACATTGGCCATTTTTCGATCCCTGATTATATCGGAGTAGTGGCCTATCAACTATCACTCCCATCAAACTTGTCTCCAGTATATGATGTATTCCAGGTATCACTATTGAGGAAGTAAATACCCAACCCATTGAATTTACTCAATCTAGAGGTGGTACCATTGGAGAATGACCTCTCCTATGAAGAGAAGTTGGTTATTATCTTAGATCGTAGGGAAAATTTTCTACGAAGTAAGACAATTACCCTCGTCAAAGTATTATTGAGAAACCACTTGTTTGAAGAAGAAATGTGGGAACCAAAGGAAGTGATGAGGCAGAGTTAACCTAATCTTTCTTAGTGTTAGAAAAAGAAATTTCTAGGGAGTCATTTCTTTAAGGGGGAAGGTTGTAATGACTCGATCATTTATGAATAAAATTCCATTTTTGTTAATGTCTTATAGATATCGAAAACACATGCACTTTTTTATTTAATTATAGGGTTTAAATGACCATTACGCATCTTTACCATTGATAATATAGTCGTTTAATAGTGATCACATGACTGATATAAAGTTATCGTTTTTAAAAAGAATCCTTTCGACACAGACAAAGGAGAGAATGCCCTCATCCAGTAGTCTCAGGTTGTACAAAGCTAAGTTTTCGTAGCTCGAAAAGGAGGTAGCATCATTGGTATTTTCTCCTGACAAATCACATGCTGAGCTTTACCGTGTTAATCTTGAACAAAATCTCTTATATGAAAATTTCAAGTTTATAGAGATTACCACCCACATGATGTTATCCAGTCATCCCAAGAGTCTATATCTATCACACACCTTATCCTTAGGTCTTATGCGGGTGTTATAAGGGGTTATGTAATAAGGTATTAGTTACATATTGTGTAATACCATTTTATAAATAAAATTCTTATTCTATAAATTTTTTTATGAGAATTTTATTTCTTCAAATAATGATAAATTTGATTAATAGAGTTTTCATGTAAAAATGGTATTTTTGATGAATATATAAATTAATATATTAAAATAAGTTTTTATTAGTAATATTATAAAAAAAATTATTATAAATGTTGATTATATTAGGTCTTTATCTGTAAATTATTACAGACTCAATTTGATAAGACTTATATTTTTTATATGATAAAACAGAAATTCTATTTTTAATGAATTTATTTTATGGAATTGATGAATTTTTTAAGTAACAAATATTTTAACAACATATTTTTACCAAATTACTTTTATGAATAATAAATGAGTATATGACTTTTATGGAGTCAAATGTAATTTATATCAAGGTTTGAAAGACGTTTTTTTTTCATAACTCGTGAATTTTAAATAAATGTAGGTTTTCATATTAGATGTGAAAATTCACATATTTAGAAAATTATTTAGATAAAATGAATATTATTTTTTTAATCAAGACATTTAAATTATACAATGGGAAATTTTTCATAATATTCTCAGATAGTCTAATTTTTGGGAAAAATTGAATATCGTATAAATAAAATATGTGTTTTATGACATCTTAATGACCCCAAAATGATGTAATAAATACAATAATCGGTATTATAGGCCCAATATATGTATTACCGTTAATATAATTTGATTTTAGATTTGTATTATTTATTTTTTGAAGCCTCATTGAACCCTCCAAAATGAATAATATTTTTTTTGGATTTTAAAATCATTTCCTTGAGAGTGTGACTCACCTCCACATAAGCAAGGATACTATTTTGGTATTCTGGTCCATTGGCCTTGTAAAATAATTTTTTCCACTCCTCTTTTGAAAAACCCATGGGAAAAAACCATGGAAAGTTTTGAGGTCTTGAATACTTAATTATATGGATTCCAAAACCTATGTTTGTGAAATATTAAAGAATTCCCCTCTATTTCCAATATAAACCGACCCAAAATCCCACATCATTTCAGTCAAAATCCTTATATAACTTTTCTAATATTTTTCCCTTCTATAGAATCCTCCCAAGGCTCCAAAATATTTTAATAATTCCCTCTCAAAGCCTTCAAAGTCACACACTCAAGTAAGGGATTCCATCCTTTCTCAATTTTATCCATTCTTCTTTATATTGTAATACCCTTTAACATTCAATTAAAAATGTTGGGGTATGATTTCTCACCTCCCCCATACTTCCCTCCTTATTTTTTAATGATGATATACCACTTTATCTCTCATTAATTCCCTTTGTGTACACCTGTTACCGTGCTTAAATTCCATAATTGATTTCTCTCTTAATATTTCCATTCAATTATTTCTCTAATATTATGCACCTAAATTCCATTTTATATTTTGGGATATTATGTTACACGATCTCCTTAAAATATATTTCTTGTATTAATTATGAGAGACCTCTTTCTCTCTCATCAACCTAACATATGATTTTCTATATGACGACGTTATTTTGTTGAAATTACAGTGTGATTTTCCAAGCCAAAATCACCATGTAGTGAATACCATAACCATTTCTCTGTCAAGGGTTTTCATATTTATTAAAATATACATATTTAATTGTAATTACATATACATATTACAAATTAATTAATTGTGTAATAACTTATGTTGTTGAATGATTTCATGTTATATGATCTATGTGGCACACTTATGCATGAAATGAAATGTTTATAAATAGTCCACCCTAATAACGCTCCAATGAATTGGGTAATTTTTAGTATCATGATATTCCGTGTTAAATTTCGGTTTACTTAGGATAATTCATGTGAAATTAGGGTTTACTCATGCTAATTCATGTGAAATGAGGGTTTACTCATTCTAATTCATGTTAAATGAGGGTTTACTCATGCTAATCTATGTGTAATAAGCATTGGCTCATGATAATATCATGTTGTATGTTGTTTCCACATTTCCATTTTATGATAATCATGTTATATCATGTCTTTATGTTCATGTTTCTCTTATTCTCCATTAATATTCCTATTTCCTAACAAGTATTGTATTCTTCATGTTATGCCTTATTTACTCCCTTACTGGGATTTATAGCTCACCCATTTATTATTATATCCTTAGGTTATCCCATGCAATGCTAAGTAAAAAAGGAATATTTAGGTCATGTAAACGAAGTTTTCAATAAATATGTCGTATTTTTTTATTAAGTTATCATGTAATCTTCCTAATCCCCAAATACACTGAACCTCTCGATCTTCTGGGTTGTATTATGTGCATGTTTATGTAATAAATCATGTTTAAGTGTTTAATAAAATGCAGCATTGTTATAGAATTTATATATGCTTTGTGTCTTGAATGAAGAGATTTTTTTATTCAAGATTTCATTTGGTGTACCATTGAACCCATTCCTTTCATAGTATTATGTTATTTTTCCTTCGTTGACTTTCCTAGGTAATGTCAGCATGGTTTTTTGGATTCATCGTTATTTTATCTTGTTTTATTATCCACTAATCTTGATGATTCCTGACTTTGAGTACTATCTTATCATCTTGGATGTTTTTTGTCTCATTTTTTATTCTATTAAGATAGGTGTGATGTGAGCTTCTAGAATGTTTATTATATTTTTTGTAATTTTTTCTCTTGATGTTTTTGTAATCTATTGTGAATATAATGCTAAGAATATATATTCTGGAGTGTTTGATAGCCTTTTGATGACAAGGATGTAAGGAAGATAACAGAAGTCCAGTATGTTGTTCTTTTGGGGTTTTAAGTGATTTATTAATAGTGTTATGGTGTCATAGAATTATAATGCTTCAATATTCTGTTCACTACACTCGAGTTGGTTAGCATTGAATTATTTAAGTCTATATATTTTGTATCTATAAACTATTTTTTATTATATTTTTCCTTGTCAAAAATAATTGACATTGTAAATTCTGTTTAACTCTTGGTAGAGTTAGTTTCACTTGTAGGTATTGAAACATTTACAAAAATGAAAGTCTTCTTTAATGAAAGATCCTACAATTTTAATTAAATGAAATTGTATTTTAATTTAATTTTGATATCCCAATGGTATATTGATGTCTTCATTTGGAAAGTGTGAATGTAACATTGCTAGGATCACAAGGGAAATAGATTTCATGTGTAAATCACTGCAGCGATAGCTAATGTTGGAAGATAATTGATGGATGATAGAGGAATATGAGATGCATTTTGGGTTTCTTTTTTTAATAGGTTTAGTTTATATATTGAATGTACATATTGAATTATTTCATCAGTTTATAATTTTTTGTATTTTTTATTATAATTTGGTTAAGTACTTATTTTCTACAGTATTATTTCTGAATTAGATTGATGTTGGAAGACCATGGATGGATTATAGAGGAGTATGACAACCATCTTGGGCCTTCCAGTATGGTGGGGGCTAAGGATGTTCATGAGACTATACCAAAACCTGTATTTCCGATAAAAGTTAAACATTATTTTATCTGGATCAGGTTAGTGGATCTGGAGGTGACTAGATGGCATCGACTGGGCGCTAGCAAGGCTGGGGTGCTGGAGCAGGAGCTCACTAGATAGCATGGATGGGTCGCTGCCATGGTTGGGGAACTAGATCTAGAACTGAATATATGGCATGGATGGGTCTCCGGGAATGGATGGGTCTCCTGTAGGGGGGGTGGACCCTATTAGTGGATCTATTGTGGGGGGGATTGGGGTATCTTGTATTTTTTATAAAATATTTAATAATTAGTATAATTAAGTTTTTTATAAGTTTGAACATGTATTAAAATAATATTTAATGTATTATATATGATAAAATACTAAATATAATATGAAATTTTACTAGAAATAAAAATTTATAATTTTTATTCAAATTTAATTTATAAACAAATGTATATTATAGGTTGGTAATATTATTACAAATATAATTTTGTCACTATAACATATTTCTAAACACTTTAACAGACCTATATATTACCTATTGGTATAATTATAATTACAAGTGAACTATTTTATCTATTTCAAAAACATTTAGTGATTGAGTTTTTAACAATAGTTTAGTAACAGAGACATTTATGTTGGTAAAAACAATTACCAATAGAAAACACACTTTTACCAACAGGCATGTCCCCATTGAAAAAAGTGAAATATTTTGTAGTGTGAGGTTGTAATATTGATATATTTTAGCCATGGTTTTTTATTTTTAGACAAATTCTTTATGAATATTTTTATAAATGAGGTATGGGATAATTGAGGTATGGGTTGACAGAGGTATGGGTTGATTGAGGTTATGATGAATGATTTTGTATATATATGACTATGGATGTATGATGTTGTATGTATAATGAGTTTATTATCCATTTATGTTCTAGTTTATTTCATGTCAGCGGTTTTATATTTATATTCTACTATTAAATATATTTTTTAAAATAATATTTTTAGAAAAATATTATAAGTACATAACCATTATGATTACATAATATTGAATTAAGTTAATAATTCACATTGAGGATCTTTTATGGTTTAGAGATTTAGAGTATTAGGTCATAAATTTTACAAAACCTCTTGAATATTACATGTAGACGCTTCCACTCAGTATCAATTTTTTTCATAAAATACAAATTCTTAAAAAAAGAAACATGTCTAGTTCCATGTTTTAGACAGCCTGACTTTTCCATGATCCCATCCTTGACCCTATTCATCTTTAAGTCTTGTGGAAAACATTTCAAAAACATGGGATGAGCATAAAAAGCTCGGTAATGGATATAAAATAATTAAAGAAAACATTATTCCATCAACAAATACAAAACATAATCTCTTTAACATACCTCATAAAATCATAACATTTATGAATAACACATAAAAATCAAAAATCATTAAGGTAACCTGTGGCATCCATATCATACTTACATTGTATCTTTCACAGCTATGTATGGTGTTATGTTTTGAATACCCATCATAGTATATTACCTAAATCACTTTGTAGAAACTTTAATGTTAACCTATATCACCTTACCCAATGCATGAAGTTCTATCTAGGGCTCACTCACCCTAGGTTTATCACAGAACAACCCATATACGTAAAAAATTCCCAAGATCCATAATGTAATCATAACGCATAAAACAAGCACAAAGGAAAGATAACATTTCCACATTGCAATAAAAAAATATCAGTTCAAGATAATGACATAATCAATTCATTAAAAAATTAAAACATTTGGAAATAATATTATTGATTCGTTTTGTCTCATACCACTTAAAAACTTTTGAAATTAATTTACACATTAAAACACTCATGTATATATTAATAAATCCATAAAATAATTTATAAAACATGGACATGAAAGATAAGGATTTAGAAGATTAAATAATTAAAACTTTTAAAACTATGTTTTAGTTAAAGAATCCTTTTATACTTGAGAAAATTATTGAATAAAAATAATTAATGAATAACATAAAAAAACATATAATATCATCATAATAAGGATACTCATGATATAATATTTCAAAGGGAAGTATATACACTATATAAAAGTGAATTAGTGTATAACGACAAATAAGTTTCAATGGAATGTAAATTGAGATGAAATCCATTACAAAGTTTGTACCACTAGATTAAGGATAAATCAATGACTTAATTATGTGTGAAAAAAATAATACACCCAATATAAGTGTATATTAAGTGGAAAAAAATAATAGTTCATTCATCTATATTCATATCATGACATAATCCATAAGTATAAGTTTAACCCAATGAATTGAAATTGAGTTAAAGAAGTTCTCATACAGAAATTCGATAGCCTAACAGTGTCACATTAAAATTCAGAAAATGAGTTGATCAAAGAGAAAAGTTTATCTCATCATATATACATAAAATTTACATTAATAAGGATATATAATAACATATCCCATCATAAGAAATTTTAAATTAAAAGACATGACATAAAATAAGTCTTTGACTAAAAGAGTACGGTGAAAGGTTCCCTTACTGATTTGGTAGCATACGGAACATACACCCCGTGAAGGAAGGATCATAAAATGAAGATGAAAATACACATAAATTAATTTATATTACACAAATAATACAATCATGGGAAGTACATACACCACACAAAAGTAAATAGTGGCAAATATAGCATGAATCTCATGGGAATAAAAAGTGAGATGAAAACCCTTTACCTCAAGTTCGACTTGTCTTGTATGTTCCTTGTTCTTGATGAATAATAAAATTAAGATAATTTATACTTTATTAATAACCTTTTTAGTGTTTATTATTCCTTTTATATCACTTACTTACTTTCTATAATAATTAGTAAATTATTTGAGGTCATATCAGATATTTTGTCCCTGTTCGGAAGTTGAGTTAAAAATGAACTTGTTATAATTTCAAATTTTCCATGTGGTCAAAAGTCCATTATCTCAAGAATGAAATTCGGGATTTAGATATCATATATATCATATATATCTAGTATATGTGAATTTATAGTAGTCCATATCATTTGGATATATGAAAATGAAATGCACTGTTCATGGAGACAGTATGTGGTACGTACGCATTAATGCTAATTTGATTTCATTTTATTCATTTTTAAAGGAATGAGAAAAAAAAATATACATAGGTTTATTGTTATTAGAATATAATATCATATTTTATAAACATTACATAAGTTCATTAAAACCATCCTTTATACGTTCCATGTATGGTATAAACAAGTCATATGACTTTGATGAGGCAGTAGTCTGCACTTCCTTAAATAAAATTATCATATTTATACAACATGAAATGGATAAAGTTATGTCATAATGATAATTACAGAAGAATATAGATAAAATAAATATCATAAATATCATATATTATTACAGTTCCATCTTAATGCTCACCATGATAGGTGGTAGGGAAAAATTGTACAATCATCGTTTCGTGAGGCAGCAGTTCGTCGTACACAGAAATGATATGTTTGTATCCCTTAGATGGAGGTGTGTGTAAGTTTAGTTCGAATACATATCATAAAAACAACCTATATCATGGTTTATTCCCATTTTTTTATATAAAAAATTAATATGAAGTGCATAGGGAGTGGAGAAGGAAATAATAATGGAAAGAAACTTGAGAGAAGATTTTACCACAAATCAGGTAACTTCTTTTCATTTGAGCCAAAGGGATCTCTTAAATTGAATTCTACCTAGGGAAAGTCTTATAGGGGTAATATAGGGAATTTGGTAACTTATTTTGGACGTTTTTGGACAATCCAAGGGGCTTGGGAGATGTGAGTAATGGGTTAGAGGTGGTGTCCTTTTAAAAGAGGGAGGAGGGGCTCTTTAGGAATGTTCTAAAGTGTTATTTTATTATAAAAGTATTTTCACTTTCAAAAGGTCCAAGACTCATAAAATTCTAAGATAATATGAATATAAGTCTAAATAAAATCATAAAATAAGAATTTTATAGGTTTGGGATATGTTTTAATCCTTATCTTTTTTATTTAACCCTTTGTTAACTTATTTAACTTTTACCATGTCTTCTGGTATATTCATAATATATGATAGATATATTTACTATAAAATTCCAAGCGACCCAAAATATATCTTTAATGACCCTTTAAACATCATATATTTAATTTGGACTAATATTATTTTTTTGGAATATTTTATCATTTAATAAAATATTTATTTATTTAATAACTCATTTATGTCAATTTTTATACTATTCATATCATGACTTTTCAAAAAATCTAAAACTCCTTGATTCTATCAGAAAACCTTCATAAATATAAATATAACAAGTCATAATCATATCTCGAATTATTTTATGGCCTAAAAAGTTTCAAAATAAATTTATTTTAATATTTATGATCTAATTTATTTAAAACATTTGTTAATAAGATAATCATTACATCATCATTGTGTCAAAAATAAATTTATTTATATAATGTCTAAAAATTATTAATAAAATACCAAGATGTAGGAAATATTTTTTATATTTCTAATTACTATTTATAGTATAATATATAAATTATATAACCCCACATTAATATTGTTTTAGCAAAATAATACATGTTTAGGATATTTTTATTTTTACTTTAAATAAAAAGTTATTAATGTCATTATCTTACCCAATTGGCATTAAATGTCCAAAACTCTCACCCAAGGATTTTTTTGGTCGGCCATGACTCATCCAATACTGTTAGGACAACTGTTAAGATAATTTTATATTATTATAATATTATTTTTACCTTGAATTACCTTATTTACCTTTAACCGCAGTAAATAAAAAATCAAAAGTTACTATTCACTAAAACAATTTCATCCTATTTAAACAAATTTTACCTAATGATTACAACCATGTTTGTATAATTTTTTAAATTAAATTCATAGAAGTGGTAAAGTATCATTTAAATGAAAAATTCAGTTTTTTAACAACTACTTAGTGTTTTCACTATTCATCAAAATTTTAACGTTTTCAGAAAAATACCAAAAAAATATCCCAGGATAATTTTGATAATACGAATTCAAAAATGATTTCTATTTTATCAATTTAAAAACATATAAGTTTTATTAGTTAATTTAAAATTAATTTCCATTGTCAAAACGAGAAGGCGTGTTTTTAAGAAGTAAAAACTACAAAAAGATTGACTTGTGTTTGTGTCCAATTTCAAAGTGAATTTACTTCCAATGACCAACATTGGATTAAATGGTAAATATATAATCCAATTGAACTTTGAAACTATTTAAAAAAATATCTAACCATATAAATAAATCATATGAAAATATAGTTTTGACATATAATGTAGTATTTTTCATTATTCATTAAAAAATGAACTTTATCAAAAAAATACCAAAACTTTACCCAAAGTAAATTTTTATGTCCCAATTCTAAGGAAGAAGTTTATTTTGTAAAATTATATAAATAAAATTGATAAAAAATATATTTAAAAAGGGTTTTCAATCAAAAGGCTTTAAAACTACCTTTTAAATATATTACAATATTTATGCGTAAAATTCGATTCATTCACATTTCAGGGCACTAAATTTTATTGGATAAAAGTAAATAAATTTAACGAACATGTATAATCATAATATGGTTTTTCTTGTACATTCCCGACAATAAAGTGGCTAGAAGTTTATTTCCATTTAAAATAATAATATTATATTATTATTTTTTTCAATATTACTCTACATTGGGTGAAACATAAGACTTCAGAGAAACCCATTGTTGTGTGTCTTGTACGCCATTGAACATAGAATCCACTTTAAAATAAAATTAATATTTAATTCACAAATATTAATAAATATGAAAATGTCATATTCTTTATTTACATGGGATGTTACATCCTTCCCCCCTTTTGGGAATTGCATCCTCGCAAATTTAAAATTGGGCTTAGAAACCTCATTGAAAGTCCCGCATCAGAAAAAGAGTAAACAAAAATATCACATTAAAATAAATAAATATACATACAAATTTTACTTGAGAATACTCATACTAGGATTCCATGAAAACATGGATATGGAGGAGAAACTAATTGTCAAGTTCTGATGGAGAGTGATAGAAAACATGGTTAGGAGAATGTTAACAATATGAAAACTATAAACTCGTTATGGGTTAAATGGTCTTTGATTACCCAGTAGGAAAAGTAAACAACCAATTTTTTTTTGTTTTAAGTTCCTTTTCATAAATTTAAATAATTCTTTTACTTCTTAGAATAAGAATATAAGTAAATATACTTACCTTTCAAGTAGAGTTTCATTCTTTAAAAAGATTCTACCAAAAAAATCATCTTTTCTCCAAACAATGAGTATTCAAGATGACTTGGTCACACATGAAGCACTAGAATCAACATCTATAGAATCACATAATCCACAAAAGATGAACTATATATTTCCCCTATCATTATAAATTAACCAAAACCAAAATGGTTAGTACAAGATCATATAATCCTGAAAAAGGATAATTTTTTTTAAAAATAAATACTACTCTTAATTTCCAAAATTGAACAAAAAATACCAAATGTTAAAAAAATACAATTCAATAAACAATTGTCCTTAAAATACTTCAATATAATCTAAACTAAGATTGAAACCTAATACTCATAATAATTTGATCACATAGTCTTCCATGATAAATCTTAACACTTATCTCCAAATAACATCGACAACTCTTAAATTCCCATATGAAGAAGTAAAACACATAATCAAATATTATATATAATAGGTTAATCATTTCCATAAATAACCCAAATTTCTATATGTGCACAATAAAAACATACATTTTTTCCAAATAAAATTCCACCATTACTCAACAATTGAAATCCCAAAGTATTTTATTTTCCTTAGGAATATAGTGTTCCCAAAATAACCTTTATTACATAATCACCAAATGATTTTCCTATACTAAGGGTATCCATTTTATAAAACATAAGATCCCAAATCAACTTATTCTTGATGAATAAAATCATTTGACTAAAATGATTAAGTCATACTAACCAGGGACTTTACGTAGTCTAGTGGTATGTGATAAATATCAATCACACTTTTTTTGTGGGTTCAATTCTGGCATCTTTGTCTGATGCGACGGGTTGTCACATGGTCTGCATGTTTTCCTTTTTTAAAAATTATATAATTTTATAAAATTCCCAAAAATGAGATAAATTCATCAAAAATAACCATAACATATTTTATCCAAAAATTTTATCTAATACCTTTCATTTGGCATCCCAAAATGTAAGAACCATTTATCAGCTCTAAAATAACTATGACATTTTCTAATATACTAATCGTTATGGTTATGCCACTTATGCTTAAATAACACCCTAACCTCTAAAGTTATCTAAACTGACCTTTGATACCAATTATAAGCCATCATCCTTAAAGATTACATAATCTTGTATTTATTTAATAATTCACATTGAGGATACTTTCGGGTTTGGATCTTTAGATAATTAGGTCATAACATATAAAAAACATCTTGAATATTACATTTACACACTTCTACTTGGTATCCATTTTTTTCATAAAATAAAAATTCTTAAAAAAATAAACATGTCTAGTTTTATGTTTTAGATAACATGAATTTTTCTTGATCCTATCCTTGACCCTATTCATCTTTATGTCATGTGGAAAATATTTCAAAAACATGGGATGAGTATAAAAAAGCTCAGTAAGGGATATAAAATAAATAAATAAAACATTATTCCATCAATAAATATAAAACATAAACGCTTTAACATACCTCGTGAAATCATAAGATTTATGAATAACCCATAGAAATCAGAAATCATAAAGGTAACTTGTGGAATCAATATAATACTTATATTGTAGCTTTCACAGCTATGTAGGAAGTTAAATTAGGGATACTCATCACACTATATTCCCGAAATATCTTAGGAGAAACATTAATGTTAACCTCTGTCACGTTACCCAATGCATTGGAGAGCTATCTCTGGCTCACCCACACTATGTTTATCACAGAACCACCCGTATACATAAACAATTACCAAGAGATATAACGTAATAATAACACATAAAATATTTATAAAGAAAATATAACATTTCCACATTTCAATAACAAGATATTAGTTCAATATATTGATATAATCAATCCATTTAAAAACACATTTAAAACTTTTAAAAATAATATTATTGAATCATTGTGTCGCATACCACTTCGAATCTTTTGAAAATAATTTACACTTTAAAACACTCATGTACATATTAATTAATCCTTAAAATTATTTGTAAAACATGGACATGAAAAAGAAGGATTTAGAATATTAAATCTTTAAAACATTTAAAACGGTGTTTTAGTTAAAGAATCCTTTACTACTTAAGAAAATACTTGAATAAAAAATAATTAACGAATAAAACAATGAAAAACTTATTATATCATGAGAATAAGGATGTTAATGGTATAATATTTAAAAGGGAAGTATATACACCCTATAAAAGTGAATTGGTGCATAATAACAAACAAGTCTCAATGGAATTTAAATTGATATGAAATCCCTTACAAGGATTGCACCATTAGATTGAGGATAAATCAATGGAATAATTATGTGTGATAAATATGTATACACCAAATATATGTGTATATTAAGTTTAAAAAAATCATAGTACATTTAAACTTATTCATAGCGTGAAGTAATCAATAAGTATAAGTTTAACCGAAATAATTGAAATTGGATTAAAAAGTTCTATTATAGAAATTCGACAGCTTAATGGTGTAGGTTTAAAATTCAGAAACTGAGTTGATGATAGAGAAAAGGGTATCTATTCACATGTACATAAAATTTACATAAATTGGGATATATAATATCATATCACAATATAATAAAATGGAAATTAAGAGACATGACATAAAATAAGCTTCTGACTAAAAGAGTGTGGTGAACGGTTCCCTTACCGATTTGGTGACTCACGAAACATACACCCCATGATGTAAGGATCATAAAATAAAGAAGTAAATACCCATAAATTAATTTATATTACACAAAGAAAACAATAATGGTCCATACATACACCACCCAAATTAAAATAGTGGCAAATATATCATAAATCTCATGAGAATAAAAAGTGCGTTGAAAACCCCTTACCACAAGTATGACTTGTCTGGTATGTTCCTTTTTCTTCCTAAATAATAAAATTAAGTTAATTTCTAATATATTAAGAAAAAATTTAATTTTTGTTATTCCTTTTATATCAGTTATTTTCTTTCTATAACAATTATATAATTATTTCAGTTCATATCGGGCATTTTCTCGATGTTTGGAACCTGAGTTAAAAATGAACTAGTTATAATGACAAATTGTCCATGTGGTAAAAATTCCATTATATTCATAATTAGATTCATGATTTATATATAAAATATATATTATATATCCATTATATTTTTATTTATAATAGTCCATATCGTTTGGATATATGAAAATGAAATGCACTGTTCATTGAGATGGTAAGTCGTACGTACGCATGAACGCTACTTTCATTTCATTTTTTTCATTTTTAAAGGAATAAAAACCCAATGATACATAGTTATATTATTATTATAGTATAATATAATTTTTTATATATGTTACATAAGTTCATTAAAACCATCCTTTATAGGTTCCATATATTGTATGAACGAGCCATATCACTTTTAGGGGGCGGTAGTCCACACTTCCTCAAATGAAATTATCATATTTATACAACATGAAAGGCATAAATGTATGTTATAAATATTAATTACAGAATAATAGAGATAAAAAATATCATAAATATCAAATATAATTACATTTCCACCATAATGGCCACCATGAGAGGTGGTAGGAGAAAATTGACCAATCATCGTTTCGTGAGACAGCAGTTCGTTATACCCAGAAACAGTATGTTTGTATCCATTAAATGAAGCTGTGTGTAATTTTAGTTATAATCCTTCTCATAAAAATTTCCTACTATATTGAGGAGACTAGTGTTGTTATATAAACAAATAAAGATAAGATAATAAGGAGTGGAGAAGGAAAAAGTAATGGAATGAAACTTGAGAGAAGACGTTACCTTAAATCAGGTAACTTCTTTTCATTTGAGCTAAAGGGATCTCTTGAATTTCCTTCTACCAAGTTTATGGATTCTTGCAGGATATGGGGGATGTTGGAAACTTATTTGGTAAGATTTTGGATGATAAAAGGTGCCTGAGAGGTGTGTGTAATGATTTATAGGTGGTGTCCTTTTATAAAAGTAATGAGGGGCTCGTTAGGATAGTTTGAAAGTATTATTTTATTATAAACCGATTTTTGGTTTCAAAAGTTCCACAACTCATTAAATTATAAGATAAGATGAATATAAGTTTAAATAAAATCATCCAAAAAGGATTGGATAGGTATTGAATATTTTTTAATCCTTATCTTTTTTATTTAATCATTTTTTAACTTATTTAACTTTTACTGTGTCCTAATGTATATTCATACTATATGGTAGATATGTTTATTATAAAATTCCAAGAGACCCAAAATGGATTTTTAATGACATTTTTAACTTCATATATGTAATTTTTATGAATATTAGATTTTAAGGACTATTATATCAATTAATAAAATATTAATTGATTTAAAAACTCATTTATGTCAATTTTTATAATATTCATATCAAGACTTTTTAATAAATCCAAACCAACATGATTCGTCTGAAAAAACTAAATTAATTAAAAAAAATAAAAATTCATACTCATCTCTAAAATTCATGGAGGGCATAAAAAGTTTTAAAATAAATTTATTTGAATATTTATAATCTCATTTATTTAAAACATTCATTAATGAGTTAATCCTTGCATCATCATTGTGTCATAAATAAATTTATTTATATTATGTCTAAAAACAATAAATAAAATACCATGATGTATGAAATATTTTTATCTTTATAATATCTATTTATAGTCAAATATATCAATTATATAACCCCACATTAAAAATGTTTTAGCAAAACAATACATGTTTATGATATTTTTATTTTTACATTAAATAAAAAGTTATTAATGTCATTATCTTACCCAAGTGGATTTAAAAGGCCAAAAGTTTCACCCAAGAATTTTATTGGTCATCCATGACTCATCCAAAAAGGTCATAACAAGTGTTAAAGTAATTTTTTAGTATTATAATATTATTTTTACCTTGAATTACCTTATTTACCTTTAACCGTTGTAAATAAAAATCAAAAGTAACTATTCACCAAAAATTATTTTCACCTTATTGAACTACATTTTACTTAATGATGACATCCATTTATTTCATATTTTTTAAATTCAATTCAAATAAGTGGTAAAGTTTCATTTAAATGAAAAAGTCATTTTTTCAATTAATACGCAGTGTTTTCACTATTCATAAAAAATTGAACATTTTCAAAAAAAACCAAAAATTCACCCAATGCTAATTTTGATATTCCTAGTTCAAAAATGATTTCTATTTAACCAAATTCAAAACATAGAAGTTTCATTAATTAATTTAAACTTAATTTCCATTGTCAAAACTAGAAAGCGTGTTTTTAAGACGTAAAAACTACAAAAAGATTTACATGTGTTTGTGTCCAATTTCAAAGTGAAATTAATTCCAATAACCAAAATTGGATTAAATGTTAAAAATATCATCTAGTTTTAATTTAAAACTACTTAAAAATATAATCTATCCAGATAAATAAATCATATGAAAAGACAGTTTTGACTTAAAATGTAGTATTTTTCACAATTCATGAAAAATGAACTTTATCAAAAAAAAATCCAAATATTTACCCAAAGTAAATTTTTATGTCCTAATTCTAAATAATAAGTTTATTTTGTAAAATGAAACATATAAAATTGAAAAAAAATATTTTTAAAAAGGGTTCACTATCAAAAGGCGGTAAAACTACCTTTTAAAAATATTAGGGTATTTATGCTTAAAATTGGATTCATTCCCATTTTTAGCCTCTAAATTTTATTCGATAATGGTAAAGACATTTAACAAACATGAGTAATCATATTATGGCTAGTTCTTTACATTTATGGCAAAAAAAGGATAGGCATTAACTACCATTTAAAATAATAATATTATACTTTTATTTTTTCAATATGACTCAGCATTGGGTACAACATAAGATTTCAGAGAAACCCATTTTTTCCTGTCGGGTATGCCATTGAACATAACATCCCCTTTAAAGTAAAATAAATATTTAATTGAAAAATATTAATAAATATTAATATTTCATATTCTTTATTTACCTTTGATGTTACATATATTTACCGTAGTTTTATGATAAAAGCTGGTAAATATATTTTTTTGAATTTTATTTAGTGATGATTATAATTAACCACCTCTAAACCTAACCTCTATTATATATTTTTGTGATGTTTAAGTTCATTTTCCTAATTTTATTTTTGTATTATTTTATAAAAATAACCCCTCTATAAATTAATTGAGAGACATCTCTAAATGATACAAAAACAAAAAATATTAAAAAAATACCTCTAAATAAGAGGAAGCATTGCGAAATGATTTCTGACTATGAAATACATGGTATTTTTTTTAACCTCTAATAAACAAAATTTTAATGGTTTAAACCGACGCATAAAGAAATAAAACCACCATTAATAACTCCTTTTTATATAGTTTTCACTTGTATATGATGTACAATACTACACATAAGTCCTTTAATAATGCTATAATAGGACTTTGTTAGTGGAAAGAAGGAACTGACAATCCGAACATTGTTAAAAGCCCTAGGCATTTATCAATGTTATAAAATCACTAATAAAGGGACCCTTTATCAATGCAAAAAATATCTGATAAATTCTACCTTTATCAACGCTTAAAGAATTACAGGTAAATGACCCCCTTTATCAGGGCCTTTCATAGCACTGATGAAGGATCCCTTTTTCAACACTATTTCTATTACTGATATAGGGGTATACTACTGCAGTGTTCTGTTAAAATTAAAATACACAAAAATAATAAAAATTGAAATAAAATAAAGGATAAAATATAGAATAGGAAATATATTTTAATTGAAATAAAATTTACAACACAAATACAAGAAAAAAACATTATATTATAGACATTTACAGCATTGATTTATACAATCACATGAGTAAGTATAAATTATAAAAAACGTTTAAAAATGGTATTGTTCCATTATCTTTGGCCACTAATCCCTGATCATGTTATTAGTTTCCAAAGAAACCACCCCATATTGAGAAAAATAATTCACCTCTATAAAAAAGAAATTCTTTTGTTATTATTGATATAAACAAATAAATTAAACACAAAGTGTCAATTTTAGACAAAAAACATATACATTATGTCATACCAGGAACACCATTTATCATATTGAGTTGGGGTTTATTCTCAAACATCACAATATTTCATATTGTTTTGAAAACCAAGTTCTCTTGAATTGGATCACATCATATGGTGATAGAAACTCACTATGGATGTGAGCCAATCCCAGAGCACTTTGTTTTTTAGAATAAGCCTTTAACTACCACACTATTTCTTATCCTTCATCAAGCATTATCTCTATTAAAATTAACTAAATAAATATAAGATAAAAATGGTAAGTAAATTAAAAAATTAACAGAAAATTAAATTATAAGAAAACAATATGATCTTGTTGTGCTCATTTTTTCATATGTGATGAACATTTTAATCTAAAATGACACTTTTTTATTGAAAACTTTATCTTAGAGTCATACCAACCAAATAATGTGTTAGATTTATATATTATCAATTCTTACAAGTCATAAATAAATTGTCAATTATTATCCTATAGTTTGAAAATAATCTAGTCTCATCTTATTTGTTTTGTTTGTTTGGTGTGTGTTTTAAACTTAAATGACGACTTTTTATGGAAAATAGTCACTTTATGTAATATCAGCCACATCGTGTTTTTGATTGATGTGTGTTCAATTCATACACATCAAAAAATAATTATAAATCATTATACTAAATTTTGAAAACAATCTGATCTCATTTAGTCAGTTTGGGATATTGGATGAGTGTTTTAAACTAAAATGTTAAATTTGTATTAAGAACACGTACATTGAGTAATATCAACCATATAATGTATTATATTTATGTGAAGTCAATTCCTACATGCCAAAAATGAATTATGAAATCTTTTTTTAATGTTAGATAAAAGTTTTTTCTTGTTTACTCTGTTTTGGTGATATTTCAAGCATTTTAAACTAAAATGACACTTTTCTATCAAAAACACACACATGGAGTCATACCAACCACATTAGGTGTCATATTGATGTGTGGTCAATTACTACAGGTCATAAATTAAATATTGATCAAATTTATAAATATTTAAAATAATATGAGTTCATGTTCTTATTTTTGGATATTTGATGCTTGTTTTAATCAAAAAATGAAACCTTTATATAGAAAATATGCTCTTCGATTCATACCAACGTCATCGGGCATCATATTGATATGTGGTATATTTTAAAGGTAAGAAGTGAATTATAAATCATTATTCTAAAATTTTAAAATAATCAGGGCTTGTTTGATTGGTTTTTCTTTGTGATGTGTTTTAAGATAAAACCTTTATATTAAAAACATGTAATTTGATTTATATTGACCACATCATGTGTTGTGTTAGAATACAGTCAATTAATACATGTGAAAAATGAATTATGGATTCTTTTCATAATGTTTGAAAATAATCCAACATTTTTTTCTTGGTTTTGGTGATGTGACACATGTTTTAAACTAAAATGGAACTTCTATATTAAAAACACGTACATTGAGTCATATTGACCACATCATGTTTCAGATTAGTGTGAAGTGAATTCCTACATGTGAAAATTGAATTAGTTATATTTTTAGTAATGTTTGAAAAAAACCTTATCTCATTTTCTGAACATTGACAATGTGATAGAAATTTTAAACTAATATGGAACTTTTATATTGAAAACACATACTTCATGTCATACTGACCACATCATGTGTCAATTTCATGTGATCTAAATTCCTATACATTAAAATTTAACTAAGGATCATTTTATGAAAGAGTAAAAACAATTCAAAATCTTTTTCTCAATTTTGGAAACATGACGTGTGTTTCATATAAAAACGGCACTTTTCTATTGAAAATAAGTACTTCGAGTCATAATGGACAAATCGGTTGTAAGATTAACATTCATTCAATTCCTAACCATAAAAAAATGAATTATTAATCATTTTCCAAATTTTGGAAAACAAATAAAATCCCATTTTCTCAGTTTGGGCTATTTGATGTGCATTTTAAACTAAAATGAAACTTTTATACTAAAAACATGCACTTCGAGTCATACCATACACTTAGGGTGTCAAATTGACATGTGGTATTTCCTAAATTTCAAAAAATAATTATAGAATGTTTATATAATTTTTAAAAACGATAAAATCTCATTTTCTCACTTTTTTTATGTGATGTTTTTTAAACTAAAATGACATTTTTATTTAGAAAACACATACTTTGAGTCGTACTGACCACATCATGTATTGTATTTATGTGTGATAAATTCCTACATGCGGAAATTAAATATTGATCGTTTTTTTGATGATTTAAAACAATATAAGATTGTTTTTTTGGTTTTTGTGACATGGCATGTGTTTTAAACTAAAATGAAACTATTATATTAAAAAGGCACACTTCAAGTCATACCAACCACATAAGGTGTCATATTGACATGTGGTCAATACTTACATGTCAAAAAAGATTTATAGACCATTTTACTAAAGTTTGGAAACAATTACAGCTCATTTTCATGAGTTTTTCTATTTAATACATATTTTAAATTAAAATGATACTTTTGTATTGAAATAACGCTTTTTGTTATACCAACCACATATTGTGGCCTATTTTTGTATGATCAATTCCTACACATGAAAAATGAATTATGTATTATTGTCCAGAATTTTAAAAACAAACTAAGATCATCATATTCTTTTTTCATATGGGGCATGTATTTTAATGTAAAATGAACTTTTATAATGAAAACTTGGGTATATAATCATACCGGCCTCATCGGGTGTTGGGTTGATGTGTGGTCAATTCATAGCTCTTAAAAATGAATTATTGATTATTTTTATAACGGTTTAAAACAAGCCTAACTTTTTTGTTGAGTTTTGGATATGTAATATGTGTTTCAAACTAAAATGAAACTTTTTATTGAAAACACTCACTTTAGGTAATAACGACTACATCATTTTTCATATTAATGTGTGTTCAATTAAAAAACATTAAAAATGACTAATTCAAATCTCTCCAGAAGTATTAGAAAAAATATGCATTTGTTTTCTTTGTTTTGAGCATGTGATGTGTGTTATAAACTATGTGTAAATTTTAAAAATTAATTAGCTGATAAAACTGATAATAAAATTATCTAAAAATAGATAAAATGATGATAAAATTAACTAAATTAGTAGTATAAAGTCACATATTAATGATGTTTTTATATATTCTGATACCATGTATATTTCCCATTAATTTTTAAACAAATTGATTTCCTCCACTATAACTTCTCCTTGAAAAATACATCAAAAAATATACATAAGCATTCTGATACTAATTATTCACATCCCAAATATATTACTAAGGTCAGAGCATTTACTATATCAAAAACACAATAGGTAATTACCTAAATATGATGTTAGAAAAAATTAAAACACCAGGTACTCTTTTCAGTAATCTCTAAACAAATTTAATTCTAAATTTTATTATTTAAATTTTTGGAAATATTTTTTTTATGAGAAAATATACAAAACCAAATGATTAAGAATTTTTTTAATGATATTATAATCACCTTTGAAAATTAACAATTCCAGGATGCCAGTATTTTGACGGTATAAAATATCATTCATAAATTTCTAAATATAATATGAATAATCATTATTGTTACCTTGCATCGAACATAGTATAATCATTGAACAAAATAATTAAATTGTTTTGAAATATGTTTTGATAGTTATTTTTTCTGTATATAATTAAATATATTTCCATTTGAAGAAATCTATCGGCTTCTTAGGTTTAGTGACGAACCTCATACCATGTGTTAGACAATATTTCTATATCACCCAATCATAAAAACATTCTCATTAAAACACAAGTTCATACATATAATTTAAGGTTTTTCTATAAAATATTTATTATGGGGAATTAAAAATCAAATATACACATCATTTATGGTGGTTTTGATGGAAATCATTGCATTGGATCCCAAAAAAATTAATATTTGAGGTATCCAAAATGATTGCGACTAGCACCCAATTCTTCCAAAAAATTAAAATAAGTAATTAAAAATAAAAAATATATTTTCTATGAATATAGTACATTGTTTTACCCTTGAATTTTAGGCATCAATAATATTTCTTCATCCATTATTTTCATTATAATCACCTCACATTTTTAATTTTTTCCCATCAATTTCATTCACTTCCAAAACATTTCTTACATAGTAATGATAGATGGATAAATTATTCAAAACCATGATTTGTAGTGTTTTCTATTTATGTGATAGTAACAAAAACTCCTATAGAACAGTTAAATATTTGTTAAATTTAATGAACATTTTATACCATTTTTTGGACATACGGATTATAAAAATGTACCTTATGTATGTATTCAAAACATAGACTCCCAACCGTTCAAAATTAAAAATATAATTTTTACTCTCAAGACCAACCATGTGTGTAATAAAATTTCCAAATATTTCCTCTTAATATTTAATATAGGAAATATCTACATCTTTTAATATAAATTGTGTATGAACTTATAATGTAATCATATGCTATAGTTGAAGTAGTGGGGAAAAGCTACTCTTTTAAAGTCCTTTTGTTTTCTGGTCTGATTCACTGTATTGAATTGATCTGACCATTTGTTTCTCCATTATTATATCCATATATAATACCATACCTCAGTTCATACCTTTTTTCATCAAATATTATAGGTTTTTCGTTTAAAAATATTTATTAAGGACATACCTCTTGTATCTTTATAATATTAAATTGTCTCTCTATAAAAGTTCTGATAACATCATTGGATATTTTAATATATGGATCATCAAGTGGAACATGAAACTCATCACCCAAATATTGATCTACTTAAATACTCAATCTCATGTGATATGTTTGGTGTTATTTATTGTGTAGCATGTCACCTGAGATATTATAAATTGTACCCCTCGCAACAAGATGGTGAAAGGGTGTTAATAAATAGAAATCACATTAAAATTTACATTGAATTATTTTATTAATATAAAGTTATTATAATTGTATTCATTGATATTTAAAAGAAATAGTAATGAGAAATTTTATTACCTCAGGTATTTTATATGGTTGAGGGGAATGTATATCCTCAAATCATGTGGGTTTTTTTGGTTGTTCATGTGTTAATATTTGTTCCACCATCAGTTGTCATTGATCCTTTCACATATATTGTCCTGCCAAACCATATTGAACAATAATATCTTGAAAGGAATATATTTGATCCTACAATCCTTTCATCATGTAATATGTATCTATTGGTTGTTTCTTATTATTATAATATTTTTTATTTGACACTCCAAAACCTAAACCTCAAACATGTCCATATTTGTTTGACTGCCTCAAAGATACTGAATGTAGTTTTTCTTTTGGTATAATCAGTTCCAATTATTTTGTTGAAACTGTTTCAAATATATATGAACATAAGTAGGTGTTTTTATGTAATACTGTTACAAATCGAAATCCAATTCAATTATTCCATACTTATGCATGTTTACCATACTTATTTTACGTTTTCATCAACTAGTTTACCATATTTATTTATGAAGGAATCCTTCCATAGCACAGTACTTGGGATAGAACTATATTCAGATTTTGATTCAATAATATTCATATAAATAATGTAACATGTGTTTTTTCATATCGTATAAAAATTTTATTGTATATTTAAAGTACATACCATTTTCTTCTCTAGTGAATTTTACCTCATCCGTACTTTTTGATAGGGGTACATTGGTTTGGATGCAAGTTATTTATTTTTAGTACTTCTTTGAGGAATCATAAATTAACTACTTTGAATCAAATTAGATAAAATAAATAATTTAAAATAATATATTGTCAAATAAAAGTCACTATAAATCATTTCACATCATGATTATTGCTGAATGAATTCCATGATTCCACTTTATAATGTTTGTATATGTAACTAGTGGGTGGGGATTTATGTTCCCCTCATCACCCCTAATATAAAACTTGCTAAGAAGTGTTCTGAATCCTCTATGCGATTTTTCAATGGCCATTAAGATATATTTCATTTGGAAATCATCTAAACTAAATAAACCTTACAAGGGAAAATAAAATTTAAATCTATAGTTTATTGTATAATTTTTCTCTAAAATAGAGAAAGTATATCATCGTATTACCTTAATATCTTCCCAAAGTGTTTCCTCTATTAAAGGATGGATTTGAAACCAAGAATCTATATCAATAAGCACATTCCTTATCATTGTGAACCCAAAATAACTAATGAACATTTACTAGTTGTGGTAAATAGGTTCATCGTTTTTAATCCATCCAACCTCAAATTTTATACCCATTATTGTTTCCATGAAAATTTTAGTCAATATAGTTACAGTATGTCATTCTTGTTTTTTTCATCAGCATTTTTTGATCCCCTTATAATTATGAATTTTTAGCATCAATTGTCTATATTTCCCTCATATTAGTAACATCATCATGTGTAGAATTAATTTTATGCATGTGTAGTCAAGTTTTTAATTTAGATAATTTTAATATAAAAAAACACATAATATTATGATAAAAATAATTGTATATTAAAAACATTATCATATTAATTGAAATATATTTATTTTATTTCATGGTGTAATGGATTTGGATACCCTATAGATAATCTAAATTCCCTCTTTATGGCCCCCTCTTTTGTAAAAGACATTGTCAACATTGGGACCACTATGAAATTATTGTGATCTCCCTATGAATGGTTCATCTTCAATTGAATTTTCATCTGACCCTATAGTTCTTTTATTTTCCACTAAGAAAATTTAAAAATTCTTGTTTTCTAGATCTGAGACATAAAATAGCTACACCAATTTTGATTCCATTAATAAATGCTTGTCCTAATACCCTTCCACACTTAAATTCACCTTCATAAATCTCATTACATTAACTTTCACTGAATTCTTATTTTCAAACAATTTTCAAAAGAAAATAAACACTTGAAATATTTTATAATCTAACTTTTATATATGTTTGATGATGATAAAATATGAAATGTTTTCATAAATTCAATTTTTATCCTTTGAACCAGATATGGTCATCGCTTCCTCCATAAGAATAAATCCAATATTTTTCATTGTACTATGGTTATCTTGTTATTTTTTATAGAGTATATACCTATTAATTACAAATCCAGTGTAAGATATAATATTTAAATTTGGCCCCCTAGCTAACCGTCAAAATCCTTCAATAAATGAATTTGTATTTTTAGATAACTCCTTATAAATATGATTTCAAAACCATATTATAAACTATTTATTATGTGCATTTTTTATCCATCCATAAACCCATGATGTATTAAAATATATAATAATTACTTTTTTGGAGTCAACATATAGATCGATATCATCACTATTATGTAAAAGAAAAAGCTGATCTTGATTCCACACTATGATGGTAATTGTAACAACATATCTTCTGGAAATCCATTCGCCTATAAGGCATATATTATGACGATATTTGGGATATCGATACTATCAACATCTAATAGGTAATCGGTATAGAATTCAACAGTTTCATTAATAATATATCATTATTCAATACAACTTTCAGGAAGATATAAATTCTTAAAGTTCTTTTTCAAAATCATTATATATCATTCCATGAGGTACATCCATATGTAATGAATAGTACAATATATTTGAAACACTCTATCCATGTGAACAATCAGCAGGAACATTATATCAATTAATGATGGTGGGAAGAACATCTCAAATTCACATAATATGATTGCTAACTCCTTATTCATGACAGGAAACTTCATTGGGCCTATAAATTTAACACAAATGGTGGTAAAAAAGAAGTCAGTTCTAGTTACTTTATTTCATACATTTATAGGTGGAATGAAAAATAAAGTAACAGGCATCAAATATTTCATCAAAACATTAAATTTGTGTTATTTTATTCCTTGCAACTTCAAATTATTCAATGACATGAAATTATTGATATTTTATGAATAACCCAATAGAACTTTAACACCATTAAGGAAACTGAAAAATTGAAACTTTTTTATATGGAAATAGTGTAAGATGCTACAGGAAGAAAAGTATGTGGTTTACTATTTTCCAGTGCAAAATCTTCCCTTATACCAATGCCAATCATGTCCAACCGAGCCTTAGTGATATGTTATATTTTCAATAACATTTATTAATGTTCCAATAAAACTATAAAAAACATTTTTTCTACAATAATGTGATAAAAAATCTATTGTGAAAAAAACTCTAGTATAGTAATTTAAAGAAAATAGATCTATTTTTACAATATGATTTTGTATCGTTTTTTTAAAATAGTTTAAGAAAAATGGTGTAAAAAACGTTTACTTTATCAAATAAATGATCAACCATTAGTGGAGATGGTATTGTACCTTTTTTAGTAAACCCATTGAAGGCTTTCATCTAGGATCGGTATTTATGTCATTGAGGTAAAAATTTCTAATATCCTAAAAAACAATATTTGACGAATTTTTCAACCAAACTGATTGTGTCCATTATTCATAAATGGGACACCCCAACCTTATTTTAATTTTCTAGCCTCATAAATTTCCTTAAGCAGTAAATTCATTATCATCCAATAATATTTGGACCTCTACAAGATCATGCTAATACCAAACTCACCACTTAATTTTTTGATTATATAATTATTTTAATATATCCTCATGAATTAAACACAGACACTTAAATCTATGACACAACATTATATTACATCCTCTCATAAAATATTCCTAAGATAACAATGACCATAACTTCCAAAATTGAATTAATCAACCCAAATTACACTACATGAATTATCAAACATAAATTTCAATATTTATTTTAATTGTCATCTTATTAGAATCCTTAAATCATTTTCTATATACGCATTGAAACATAATATAGAAACTTATATTTACCAATTAAAATATATATGTAAGGATAAAATTGTATTAGAAAAACATGTTCGTTCTTCCTCATTATCCTTTATAATTCTAAATTCTATATATCCTTATACATATATCACATTATCATTATTTTGACAATTTCACATTTATAATCTGGATTTGTTAAAACTTATTATGAGTAATTCAGGTAGAAATACATATATGAGATCTAACATGTTATTAATTGTTTAAAGAAATACAAAATATATACAAATATTATTCATAATATAAACAAATCATCCAATAATGCATACATAATTATTAATGGAATAACATCAATTTTCTTAATATATTCTTCACCTTCATTTCAATTATATTCTATAAAAATATTTAATTTCATATGGGAAATCACACATTTGAAGTAGATTTTGAATATATTTTAATTAACATGGTATTATATTAGGAAAATAATTAAATGACTCAAAATTAGTGTGCACATAAAATAAGAAAAGAACTATCTAAATCTAACAAAAAAATTAAAAATTAAGAATTTATATAGGTGAATAAATATATATTAAACACTTCTTGGGTGAGGAAGTAAGGATGGGAGAGGTGGATTTCTTATTACATCGGTCGGCCAAGGGAGTGGAAGATGGAGAAAGGATGGTCACTGGAGGGTTTCTTCATGATGGTGGGTTGTTGTCTAGGGATAAAGAGACCGATGGTGGGGAGGCAAGGCTATAGAAAAAAAGAAAACAAAGGTGAAATAATGAAGTGGTTTGGACTAATTATGCAGGATATAGGTGATTGATGACATTGATAAATGAGATAATTAGAAAAATAATAACATACCTTATATTTGAGAGAGTTGATTCATCTAAGAGATGGTTGAGGGGGAGTGGCGGCAAAACTAAGCTTCCATCAGAGCTTGAATGGTTCCATGGAAGTTGGTTTGGTTAGGTTTCAATTTAAATTATTGGGAAGGGTTTTTCCTGTTATTTCATTAAGGTTCTCATAAGATTTATGAGAACAAAGTTGAGGTGAAATTTGGGTATTTTTTTAGGGTTCTTGTGGATACTGACATGATGAATTCATTTATGGACTTTTCCGCATTGGTTGAAAATGTTGTTAAAATTGATGTGTAATTTTAATACAAATTTATTCCATTTTTATATAACTTCTACTCACTTTTGGGTCTTTAAGTCTCCAGTTGTAGGAATATTTAAAATATTCAAATTAATTCTACATGAACTCTATTGTAGCATAAGGGAAAGAGATCTCCCAGTACCTATCATATAAGAAAGGAGGTTGTGAGTGGCTACAGCTCTATTATGATTAGTTCCTATGACACAAATATAGATGGTGAAAAGAATGGAATGAGGGTTTACCCATAGGTGTGGAGCCATATATTTAATATAGATGACCTTATACCTATTGGTGACACTCTAATAAGAGTTATGGGCCTTCTTTTAATGTGAATGAGTGTATGGTTCAATCTGTTGATGTTGGTGCATGTCATTCTCAAAGGAGGGATGATGATGATGGCATATAATCCAAAATATTCCCTTTTTGGGAGTTCTGAAAAGACAATACTCAAGAAAGGGAGTAAAAAAATCACAATATATGAGGATAGATTCTAACAGTTACCATATAAAAAATCTCATAAATATACCTCCCCCTCTCTTGGTTTGGTTGTGGTAGTTTCTATTATAGTAGACAACATTGGGGATGCTACGCTTTAGAATATTTACCCATGTGTGATGAGTGTGGGTGAGAAAGCTCGTTTTGAGGTAGGTATTAGAGAAGACAGGGATAAAGAAGTTTTTTATGAGATATAGGTGGTTAGTAATGTCCTAACATACTCTGGTCACAATAAGAGCTTCATGCTTCTTGATATTTTTAATAGATCTCATAGCAAGGATGGGTATCGTGATGAATTCGGTAATGTTCATGGACCTTTTGGAGAACATCCCTCGGATAGTTTTACTTCTCAGGAGAGGAGTTCCTTTGATTTTAAGGACAAGTCCTCAAATCAAGATGTGTTTACAGAGGAAGATGATTCATCGGGAATGGATTATCAGGATGAATCTTTGTATGCCTTTAATTAGAGGAAGATTGGTAGGAATCCAAGATGTAGGGGTGGATCCAAAGGAAGGGTGGACAGTAGAAAAAAAGGTGATTTCCCTATGTTTTAGTGGTAGTGTTTGACTGGCTCTTTTGTCGCCTCGCTGTTCTTTTTTTCTTGGGTGCTTTTTTTATTAATAAATCTTCTAGGTCCATCAGTTTTAATCCATGGTTCGTACCTTTTCTGGTATATTTACAAATATTTTATATAATTATAAATATATTTATAAAGTTATATGTATTTATATAACTATATATATTTATATAATTATCCATATTTATATAATTATAAATATATATATATGGAAAATATGTATAAACATAAATAAAAATATAGTAAATAATTTTATTATAATTTTATAAATATGTATATATATAATTATTTTTTTATAAATATATAAATATATTAAAAAAAATATTTATTTATTTAAAATTATAAATATATAATTTCATAAATATTGTAAATATACAATTATAAATATTTTTATTTATAATTGTTTTTTGATAAATAAATTTTTAATATTATTAATGAATATATAATCTTCAATGCATGAATGTTAAAAATGACTGAAATTGAATAATTAAAAATGGGTAGAATTTAAAAAATTAAAAAAAGGAATAAGTATTATTAATTATAAAAATTATAAAAATAATATAAATATATATTTAAATGAATATGAATTCATATTGAAAATATTAAAATGTTGTAAATATATATGTATAAATAAATTTTAGAAAATGATTAAATTCTAGAAAAAATAAAAAATAAAAAATATTAAAAACAAATGAATAATAATAATTAAAATTATATTAAGACTAAATAAATAAATTTTACATATTAAAAACATAATATATTAAATATATTATGTTACAAAATGAAATTATAAAATGGATATTAAAATTTGAACAAATTATATAAATATTAGGTGTGTGTGTTTCTATTTATGATTTCATTAATTACGTAAATATTTTTCTGGGTGAAATTATTGTGTGTATATATATACAAGATTGATATATATTAAATTGAATAATGAAATTATATAATTTATAAAATCTATTAATGAAATAAATAGTAATAAGAATTAATAATTTTAAAAAGTGAATAACTCTTATTAATTATATAGATAAATTAAAAAAATGAATTTTTATATATGTTAAATCGAAATTAATAAATGTTACTTATATAAATTTAATCCATATTAAATACATTAAATTTTAATGAACAAATGAATAAATATTAGGTGTGTGTGTTTCTATATAATATTTCATTAATTACAAAAATATTTATTTGTGTAAAATTAATGTGTGTGTGTATATATGTAAAAGTTTGATATATGTTAAATTGAACAGTGAAATTATATGATATATATATATTCAATTAATGGAATAAATAATAATAAGTATGAATAAATTTAAAAAAATGCATAAATTTTATTAATAATATTGACAAATTAAAAAATTAAAAAATAAATATTTATATATGTTAAAATGGAAATGAATTCATATTAATTATATAAATTACATCCATATTACAAACATTAAAAATGAATAAATTAAAAAAATATAAAATGAATAAATATTTTAAATATATAAATTATAAAAAATGTAAAAACACGCTTGATATCATCAATAAATAAACTATATTAAATAAATGCTTGTTAAAAATGAGTAAGGGGTGGACCAAGGGGAGCATTGGGTGGTCCATGGCCCACATGGAGCATAGGGTGGTCCAAGCCACCTGGGAGACTGTGACTATAGACACAATCCAATTTAGGTATCTGAATAGTTTATGAGGTGGCACATCCCAACTATTAACTTTTGGTGTGGTCAAGTCGTGGAATCATATAAAAATAAATGGCTAAACATCCACAAGTTTGATGGGGGAATTGTGTGTGTGATGGATTTAGTTTTATGAATGATTTACCTAGTGTTGATAAATATGACCATTATCAGCATTAGAAGATGGGTTGATAAAAGGTTACCCTTTATAAGCACTATAAAAAACACTTATAAAGGGAACCCTTTATCTACACTTTTCTCTAGTGCTGATAAAATCAAGTGTTGAATAAACCCAAATCTGTAGTACTGGTAGGGTATTTACAAGTTCTTGTCATCTGTAATATCACATGCTTAGTTTTCTAAGAACATTTATAAAAGCCTCAATTTAATCCCTAATTTATTAAATTTATTTTCCCCAAGTATTTATAGATGTAAATTATAATCATTCACTTTTATTAATAGATTTTCAAAATGTTTACAGAGACACTACCACATTTTTCTTGATTGATACTCTCCCATTAGGTATCCATGAATCTTTGAGAAGCTTCAATATTTTGGTTATCCACCGTGGTTGTACTTCAGAGAGCTATTTAAGATTAATCTTTATCCTCAGGCTTGGTGGTGATGATTTATTTCAACGGAACAGGATTAAGTATTTTTTATCACAACCTTATATTGGGATATTTTTTGATCTAGGGGAAGGGGTCTTTAAATTATCACTCTTTATTATTGCATTGTAAGTTTAATTTATGATTTTTTGTCATGGTTATTCATGATCCTTAGAATTTGTTTTGGGGAAGGTTTTTTTGGATGTATCATAGTAATATGGATAGTGGGATATATTATCTACTACTTTAAGATATGGATATTTCAAAGAAATTGATAATGGTTTTAGAAATGGTTATATAAGAAGTGATATGGAATGATGAGGTTGAGTATGAAAGAGTGATCATGAGGAATTGAACCCGTTTTTATGGCCTTTTATATTTATAATTCATGATTATATGTGCTTAAAAACATATGATACTACCCATGTGAAATTGGGATATTTTATAAATGAGATTAAAAAATAAAATTAATAATAATGAAAATATATATTGGATATTTAATTCCTTATACTTTTCTTCTATTAAATTTTTTGCATGCATTGTTACATAAAAATTGATAAATATTTATATTACATATATATGTAATTGCATTAAATGATGATTTATTATGGTTTTTGTTAAATATTTATTTTAGGATATATTTGAATATATATTGACCTGGGTACTTGATTCAAAAAGAATTATTGTTTTTAGGCTGAATTAGCTAATCATGAGATACTACATTCGATCATGAAGACAATGATGAAATAATAAATTTAAAAATAAAATATATGAAGGTAGGTTTCATATATAAAAAATGAATTACAATTTAACTAAATGATGTTATTTAAATAATTAATATTCATGAATTAATAACAAATTGACGAAGTTCATGTTTAGAGTTAAATATATTAATATTAACTTCGGTGAGGGGATTTAAAGCTTAGGTTATGTCTGAAAATATTATATTAATTAACATGATGATTAGAATTAGTAAATGGAATAAATAATGTAAGATAATAATTAATGTGAACTTATAGAAATTACTTAGTAGAAGTATCTAAAGAATTAATATAAATTGAGAAAAATATAAATGATAAATATCTTAGTAACGTAACAAGGGGTTTATTATGTAAGAGGTTTCATAGCAACGTTAATGGAGATGATACACTCAATAATTTAGTTACATATTTTCGATTCATTGTCTATTTCACTATCTCTATCACTCTTATTATGTATTGTGATGATGTGTTTTTTTAATTATATAAGTTTATTTTACTATTGGTGTATGGTTTTTTGTTGGTTTGCTGTTATGTGTTATATTTATATAAAGTATTTCCTGTATAATTATTTATTATTTCCTATCCAAATAATAATATGTGTTTGTTTATACTTTAAATTTATTATGAAACTATCTACTTACAAACATTCTTGTTTTTGTTTTTTATATACTTTGGGTTATGAGTGCAACACCTAAGATTCAATTATATTAAGTATGTAGTTCTTTAAAAAGAAACTATAACATATTGAATATAGATTTATCCAAGAATGTAATTAAAACCTAAATTCCAAAATTTTATATATTTAACATGAATAAATGAATTTTATTTTTTTATTCGTCTTGTCAAAAAAAATTAGGATTAATTTTTTATATTTTTCACAAATATTTGATCTTTATGTGAATAATAAAAAATTCCAGATTTACAAAACATTCACTTTTTTGAAATTATTATGATAAAATAATAACATTAATGTTTATAAAACCTTTTTCCTATAAAAAATATGTGTTTAATTAGTAAAATAATTCATATAAAAATATAATGTCGAACAATGAAATACATTCTTAACACTTTGGAAATCTACATAATGTTTTTGTTCAAATAAAATCTATTTTTTTATTTTCATTCAATCATATTTTTACAAGGTTCCATTTGATTTTTGTTTAGTTTGAAAGAAAAATAAGTCTCCTTTTACTTTAAATAATATAATTAATTCCATATCAATCAACATTATACTTTATTTTTTTGTAAAATAATTTTTATTCTTAAAACAAACATTTTTCTAAAAACGGTTTTCGTTGCGTTTTTATGACTTATATTAAAAGTAATTTATGAGACTTTTATGAGTAGGATAATATAAAATGTATTCAGTAATTGAGATATTAATAATAAATATTATATAATAAGTAAAACATAATTTTTTACGTAAAAAATAGAGACCATGATAAAGATTTATCACATCAGTTAGGGGTAAAATGGGTTAAAAGGGTTAACAATAATGGGATAAGGCTTCAATATAACATTAAAAACATAATTAAACATCATTTCTTGGTTTTATTTCGACCTTAAACTTTTCATATTTTAATATATGATAATTTTCACTTAATTTATTAAAAAATGACTTTATATAATTACAATTGTTTTAATAATTTCATCGGTGCCCCTCCCCTCTCTTATAAAAGGGAACTTCTTCTCCTCCCTTATTCACAAACATTGAGCATTATAGCTTGGTCAAGACCTGCCCAAAAAACATCAATGATTAATTCCCTTATTTCAAGATCTTACATTATTCTCTTAATACAATCCTAAGATGGATTAAGGTTTAATCAAATTAAGGCCATTCAAAGTTGAGTTAATCGTCTTTACTGACTTTTTCAATGTCACTTTCTTCTTATAATATATATAAATATATTTTCCAAAACTAAAATAATTAATAAATTATCATAAATATAATTTTTTATTACTGTTATTATGGTACAGCCATTTTTTCATCCTTTCTAACCCATGTAGAATGAAAACATCACTCATGCATACGTATGACCTACCATTACCAGATATCTTTGTAATTTATTTTTCATCACCACTTTTCTTGGATGGTTATAAATATGTAAATAATGAATATATATGATATTTATAACATAATTATTATTCTATAAATTCAATACATCATTTATCTAATTACCCTTTTATCTGTTAAAAATGATAATGTTGCATGTGCGTATGTGTGGACTACCACCACCACAAAGCGATGCCATTCATTTATCATGCTCGTTGTTCAAGAATTATTATAAATATGTATATAATGAACATATATAATATTTATATCATCATTAAAATTTTATAAATTATGGAACCAATATTAACATTTAATGACTATAACTACTGAATTAAAACATATATGAAAAATGAAGTAGTTATCACCCGAAATGATGATGATAATGAATGATTATTAATAAATTGGTGTTCAACTATTATAAGGGGATAAAATAACATATTATAATTATAAATGTGGTTTTGTTATATAATCATAATAATTATTACTTTATTATACGGGAGGTTAAAATAAATAGTGAATCAAGTCATACATGAGGTATTATATTTCTATTACAATCTAATTTTATTATGGATTATTTATGTTCATATTCTATTTGGGGAAATTATATAATACTAATATTTTAAACCCCATATATTTCATTTTCCTCTATTTATTTTGGGTTAACATTTTTATATTTTATTTCTTCTCTATCTATATCAATAATTAATAGGCAAGTTTCATGCAAGAAAAAATCTTTTAAAAATATTGTTTTGATGTCTTCATTCAAACTTTGTTTCTCCCAAGTAAATATTTTTTATAAAATGTTTTCAAGGATTTTTTTAATATTATCCAATGATTTTAAAAAAAAAATTTACCCATGTTTTGATTTCTATAAAATGGTGTAAAATGAATCTCCATTTTACTTTATGAATGAGAACTAGTAAAAAATAACATTCACATAGGGGGTTAAACCTCAATTTTCTCAAAACCGGTTTTCATTTTCTTCACGTTGGATTTGTAAAAAATATTATCAAAAAAAATTTCTAAATTACATTTTATGAAAACCAATATTAAAACACTTAGTCTATGTTATCATGAGGTAGTGTTTTTATTTTTTTAGAACACACATAAAATTTTTAAAATCCTATCTAAATTTAATTATGTTATGGGAAAACATTTTGGCATACCCTATATAACTTTTTAGCCTACCACATTCTTCATTTTTGATCGAAATCATTTTGATTTTCTTTATCGTTCAATAGGTTATTCATTTAATTATTTGAACATGGAATTTATCATTATAATCTCATCATTTAGTTTTTTCTCTTTATTTTTATCAATAATTATAATTTTCAATGATTTTTTATTTTTCAAACAAGAATTCATCTGTTCCAGTTGAGAAGATGAAGCTATCACATTAGATATTCCAACTGGAGGATAAAATAATTCCCAATAAAATTTAAGGCTTCTATATGAGTTATTTCCTTATAATAAAGTGTTCATCGACTAAAAACATATACATTCAAATGACATTATAACTGGAAAGGATATTAAGTTGAAGATTGTAGTTTTTTTTCTTTTTTCCTTTTTATTTATTTAAATTTATAGTTAATTAGGATAACATTTTATTATAATGGATTAAGTTTCTTTGAAATATTAGCATGAATAAATTAAACCCTTTCGACATTGGTAATTATGATAACTAACATGGAAATTATCCTTCGATGTTAGTTTTCAAAATAAAGAATGTTAAATGTGATGATCATTGAACTTTTGATGTCAGTTACTATAATTACCCATTATTAAAGGTGTTTTTAACATCTTTTTATATAAAGAGATGTTAAAAATAAAAAATACAATGTTAGAATCATTTACATTAAATAAATATTGATGTCAAAACTCAAAAATATCAAATGTTATAATTTATTTTTCTACTAGTGGGGGTACTTTTTACAAAAGTTTTGAACAAAATAATCATTTTAACAAAAACCACACAAAGGGATTTTCCCACCATCATTACTACTATTTGATTTTAAGATTCTGTTATAGTTTTTAATTGTTGTTTTCAAATAAAAAATTTACCTCAAAATTTTTCCAATTTTTATTTATAATTATATTATAAAAAAATATTATTATTTTTTTAAAGTATTTAAAATTATTCTAAAAAGTGATTTATAAATACATTCTTACATGAAGTTACAAGAAACAAATTTTAAACATATTTCTTTTATTTTATTTTCTAAAGGCTTGGTGTTACTACAAAACCATCATTTCTAATGAATCAAATGTATTCTATAATTATTTACTAATAATGGATTATAACTTATTTTGAGATCATTTACTTTTTGGGATCATGTTCCCTATCACTCTCCATTATTCACTAGACATTAATTTTCTTTTCTATATTTTTTAAATATTTTGGTTGTATTCCAAAAAAAATTATATTAAGTTAATGATATTTAAACTATATACCATTTATATATATGATTTTAGTTCAAGGAATCTCATTAAGTTATTTCATTTCCTAGGTAAATATTGATGTCCTCTATTTTTAATTTAATATAGATAATATTTGATTTATAATAAATTGTTATAATTAATATTATTGATCATTCAATATTGAGGAATGCATTGGGTTTGAAAGTTACAGATGGGGCCCAGTTATATATAAACCCTCGATGCATCAATATCTCCCATGAGGCAAAAAATAGGCATTCTATATTATATTTTTATCTAGATTACACGTACCCATTTATTAATAGTGATGTCTTTATTGGGAGGCATTGATAGTAAGATTCATGATATCTTAGTTAATAGGACTGGATCATGAATGTCTAAAATTCAGAAATTACTTTATTCATAATTCATTTGAAATTATCCATGTGATTGACTTGTGGATATTTTCCATGAATCTTTTATGAAATCATGTTATTGATTGAATGTCATGTGATTTCGCTATCCACACTACTATATTGATTATTCCTTATTTACTCATAATATATTCTATTACATGTTACCCTTACTAAGTATCTAGGTTCACCCTTTATTTATTTTTATTTACCCTATATATGAAGAAAGATATTATAAATGACTTCAATAATGCATGAATGGTTTTTATTCTAAGGTTTTATACTTCCAAGGTAACATGGGAATCATGTATATATCTATTTTTTCAAGACTTCTAAACTAGTCAATCCTACATAGTGTTTCCTTTGAATATTATACTAATGTAATAAAATAAACACTAGATATGTGTTACTAGAGTTAGGGTGTTACATTTGGTATCATAGAAAGTATAGTAGGAACCTTGGGAATAAAAAATTAAAGTAAAATATTAAACATGATAATTATGATAATCCCTTAGGTTATTTGAGAACTTTTACCGATATAAGTATTTTTTATTATACAGCTCAATATTTAGGATCATTATGTGATAACTCAGTGTGTTACATAGTTTAGATATATAACATACTAGTAGAGAGGGAATCAACACCCATAGTTAATGATGGGATTTCCTTACTGATAAATATAAAAGATATGGTGATTTAACTGAGAAAATAATGTCTATATTAGGGTTTATAACTCATGTTATGATGAATAACCTTTCCTATATGAAAAAACCTATTACTCTATAGAGTGATTAACCTATGTTGGAGCACATTATCTGATATATTCTTCTATATTTTAATAGAACTACTCATACATTGGTATAGGAACAAAGGATTATATCCCTCAAAAGGATATTCCAAGCATTGAGAAGTAATTAAAGGGAAAATGTTGTTAGGGAAATATATTTTATAAGGGGATATATTGATTAATGGTGATAAATGATCTATAAAACTGAAGAGTTTGATTAAATATAATGTATCAAATGAAGAACTTTCAAAGTGATATTATATCAGGCATAATTTCCCTAAGATCGATGAGTTGAAATGGAGAGGAATTTCATAAATTTAAAGTAAAAGTAAGAAGAAATTGTTGTAGAGAACGAGATAAACCTTACAATATTAGGTAGACAAGTTTTGGACTGCATTTGTAATCTAAAAATTAATATTTAAGGTTACTTTTATTGACTTGATCTAAGTCTATGATGGGAAGTGGTTTCTCAAATGTTTACATTGTATGGTGATAAGTATCAAGTTATATCAAAATAGAGAAAAAATAGGTATTATATTTTTATGGGTAGTCGAGAAATGAAGTGTTTTTCAAATAATTAATAAAAATATGTCAAATAATAAGAAATGGAGTGTGTGATTTCTAACAGGTGATAATTGTGGAAAGAAAAACATAGGTAATTTCTTATTTGGAATAATAGTTTGTTTGAATTGTAGATAAAGGGGTCATAAAACTATTCAATGTAAGAAAAATTAATATTTCATTTATATATAGTGTTTTAGATGTAATGAGATGGTGAATTATTCAAAACTACGTTCCATGAATTAATGGAACCTCCCGTAGTATAGGCCAAACAAAGAAGGCCAGGATTATGTGATTACTTCAGCTAAGGTTGATGTTCCCAAATATATAGTGGTAGATACTTTAATAATAACCTCAAATTCATATAATTATTTATTTGATTCTAGATCTTACAAATATTTTATATCTTCCATATTTCACATGAAAATTATATATCTCCCTAGCATCTTAAGAAGGGAGTTGTTAACCAAAACTCCTATTGGAAATATTATTAAAACAAGGATGTTTCTTTAAAAACTCAATATGATACATATAAATACTCTATTTTAAAACTTGATTATTATTCATATGGTTTACTTTGATATAATCCTTGGTATGTATTATCTTTTATATTATAATGTAAAATTTTATTACAAAGTGAAATTAAATATAATTGGTGATGGGGATGTGGAATACCATATTTTTAGAGGGGATACAACATCATAATAATAATTTATAGATCTAACTATAATAGATCTTTTTAATGAAATTATTAGAGAAGAATAAAAGACACAACCTAATAATGGGAATGGTATCCTTATAATAGAGGAGGTATAAATTCTATAAGGAACCGACCATAAATAATAATTAAATTGAATATTTATAAAAGAAATAAATTTCTTGAATTTTGAGGATATTTTTAGGTTTATAGATTTATATAATTAAGTCATAACTCTTACAAAATAACCCATGAAGTATAACATGGAAACTCTCACATAGTATCCATCTTTTCCACAAAACAACTTAGTTAATATTTTAAAATTTTTATTACCATGAGAGATTTTCATAATTTCATTTTGATCTCATACTTTTCCCTACTCATCCTTAAAAACTAGAAAACCATTTTAAAAAGTGGGATGCTCAGAAAACTCATTAAGGGACACATAAAAAGATAGAAGAATCATGCTAGTTTATTTTAAAATCATGAGATCAGAAAAGTGATTTCCCTTAACCTAATAAAAGTTTAGCTCAAATAATCATTCACTTATGCATGATATCATCATTAAAACCAATAGTTTTCCATAAAAAACATAATTTAAGAACTTGATTTAAAAAACATAATCATTAGGGTGTCTTTGAATGCATGAGTACCCATAAAAACGTTTTATTAAAAACCTATGTTTTTATCCAAAAATATAATAATCATTCCTTTTAAAAAATATCATTAACATACCTTTTCAAATAAAATTATTTCTATAAAAAATTCTTATAAGGCATAGAAAATTCATCTATGTGACTTGGGACATCATTTTTTATTTCAACATTACAACTACAATGACCAATATAGTCAAATTCCATCATAATTATCCAGATAACACAATAATTACCCAATGCATTGGAGGTTTATAATAGACCCACCCATACTGTGTTTATAACATAACCACCATCCTTAGTTTATATCATAACCACCATCCTTTATTTTTAACATAAACACCTGTCATCATAAAATATTCCCATGAACAATAAAATAATCATAAAACCTGAAATATTTCATTTTTCATCACTCCAATCATAAAAATATTATTTATGACCATAGGAAAAAATTTCAATACAATGAAATATCCCTTTCATTTAAACCCCTTTTTGAAAATACCAAGAACAAAGGTAAGTTGAGTTTTTCTTTAATGAAAACATGAAACCATATAAAGGATTCCAAATATAAAATAATGGTTGTGGTGGTAGTAAAAACTATTGACTCCATATAAGTTAAAATATAACATTACTTATTCATTTTTAATGAAATTAAAAACATTCAACAAAAATATTCCTTTTGAACTGATATTTTAAAAATAAATTGACCCTTAACTCGAGTCTAATTCATCTTGAATGTTAGTTATTTTCTTTAATAATAAACTTATATTAATTATTTACCTCTTTGAGAGAATTTTTAATAATTTTTATTCATTTAACTATGTTATAATCAATTTCTTAATCATTTAAGTTCACATAGTAAATTTTGATGATATTAATCTCATATATCATTTTTATATAACAAATATATTTTTAAAACTAACTATTTACCTTACAATCATGGAGAGTTTTGGTCATACGTATATATCAGTAATGCTTCAATTTTTCAATGATTGTGATGAAAAGAAGTTAAGTGTTATTTTTTATTTATATAATTATCATTAATATTATGTTATATCTTTAAAAAAACATACATATATCATTTATATGATGTGATTCCAAAAAACTAATCACATCGCTTCATGGTTGTGTTAGTCTGCATGTATTCATGAATGACATTAAATTTTTTAAATGAATTGAATGGTAAGAAATTAGATGATATATTATATTTAAAACTTGATAAATATTTCATTAATATCATATATATACATTAAATCCATCATTATATCCATCCATGAGAGGTGGTGATCAAAAATGAATTCATCGTTTCGTAAAGTTGTAATCTTTCGTCCACATAATAAATGATTTTGTTTCCCACTTGATGAAATAAGGATACATATATAGGTTATTACATTAACATAATAACATATCAGTATATGGTATATAATTATTTTATTATATCAACATGGTTAAAGAATATTTGATGGAGGTTTAAGAAGAAATCAATCTAAAATAAACGATTAAATGTTATACCACTTATTCAAACAATCTCCTTTAATTTATACCTAAATCCCTATAAAGATGGAATTATACCTAAAAATTAACTCTAGAATGGGATTATGAGTTATAAAATGCAATTTGGTTATGTACTTTTAAATATAAAATGCTTTATAAGTGTGAAAAATAGAGGAGAAGAGGTTCCCTTCTATAAAAGAGGGGAGGGGCACTCTTGGAATTTCTTAAAGTATTAAATTAATATAACTTAATTTTCAAATAAAAAGTAACAAAAATGATATATTTAAAATATAATATTAGTATGGGTCAAAATAACCTCATCAAATAAAACACAAACAATTTGATATTATTCTTTTACCCATATTTTTTGTTTTAACCTCCTTTTAACCTTTTTGACAATTAAAATGATAACCTGTTATTTTACTCCTTATGTCTTCGGATAGTTACTATAAAAGGAAAATTATCCCACTAATGGGCCATGGATTATATTTTGAACCATATTTAAATCATTTGGCTGAATATAAGATTTATAATAATTTAAAATCATTTAATAAAATATTATTTATTATTAAATATTATTACTATTATTTTTAGACCAATTCATTTCATTTTACTTTGAAAACAACATGATAGTAAAGGAATTTGAATCTAATCCTTTAACAAATACCTAACTTGTTATATTTATCTAAAAAAATTGAAAAATGAAATAATTCATTAATTTTATTATTTTTAATATTTTAATAATCATTTACTTTGTTTTTATATTAATTGAGTAATAGCTTTATCACTGTTGTATAGGCATTTAATGTAATTATTCTTCATTAAAGATTTATAAATAAATTAAAATGATGAAAAATTATTTTATCTTTCAAAATAAAAATTATAATTGAACATATGTTGTTTTCATACCTATCACAAAATATTTTGGATATTAAATCTAACAGAGTTACATTTGTTACATTATCATTTACTATTATAATTGTCAAAATCAAGAGTAAATGAAAAAAACTATATAATATTTTCAAAATTTGAATGGAAATTATAAAACTAAAATCATAAAATATGATAAAGTAAAATTTTTTGACACTTTTTTTTCTTATCATGTTGTGATTAACCATAATTACCTGATTTACCCCTACCATGGTGATAATTAATAACTATAGTTATTATTTCTAATGAACAAAAATAAAAAGGAGATGTTTTCCAAATTTATACCTCCAAATTAAAAATATGGAATAAATTTATTATGAATCTATTAATATAATTAGAATGAAATAATTTAAAATTAAAATGAAAAACACTACAAAAAATAATTATTTTTCTTCAAAAAAATGCCTTTTAAGTAAAAAATATTATAAAAAAATAAACCATAATATTAATTTTAATGAAATTAATTGGATTAATAATAATATAATATAAATAATATTAATTTTAAATTATTTTACAAATAATGGAACTACATAAATTCATAAATCAAAATTATAATGTTTAATAAAATTCAATATTTTCTACTATTCACTAGAAAGTAATACTTTCTTGAAAATTCCCAAGAGATCACCTAAATATAATATTGATATTCTAATTTAAAAAAATTTATATTTTCTATAAAAGAAATTTTATGAAGTTTTAATAAATTTATTTTTATGTTCCCTCCCAAAAGGAAGTAATAACCATTTTTAAGGAAACATATTTTTTAAGAATAAAATGGCTATTCTAAAAATTGAGTGCTTATTTCTATGGAATTAATCAGTATATTTGTATAGATTAGTAAAATTATATAAATATATATATCATAATGTGGTTAGTAATATTTATACCCTCTAATTCAATGACTAGGTTACAACAATCAGATTTATTTAATAATATTTTTTAGTTTGTTTAAGCTCAGTGTTGAGTATATTATAAAGTATCAGGCATAGTAATTATTTTAAAATATTAGGATATTACATTCTCCCCCATTTAATAAATTGTTTCCTCTAAATTTTACATTTTAAAATAATACCATTATTGAAATCCCGGATCATAAAAATGGTCAACAAAATATCCTCTTGAATAAAGAGAAAATAGAAGTACAAAAGTAATCTGGGATAACACATCATAGGTTTCCAAATTGGAGAAAATTTGTGGGAAGTGAAAATATGGACATGGAAGTAAAATTAATGCCCAAAATAAAGATAGATAGTGACATATAACATTGATCATGTGGAATTGATTTATCATGAGAAAATTAACAACCACAAAACTATAAAATAATGAGGTTTGAAAAAGACAATAGATTATTCATAAATGAAGGTAATAGGATAAAATTTTGGTTATCAAGATCATGTCCCATATGTGAGAGATTAATTTACCATTTATACTAATAAATTATGAAAATATAATTACATGAAAAGTATAATTTCATTATTTAATCAATTTCCACCAGAATCTCATTTTTTTCTCCTAATAATGAGTATTGAAGATGAATTTTTCATACCAGAAGAACTACAAGAAAATTTTATGAGATCAAAAAAATCTATAAAAATACTATAATCAATTACTATTTTCATTAAACATTAACAAAGAGTAAAATGGTTAGTACAAAGTAACATAATTTTTAAAATGAATACACCTTCATATGATGAAATAAAACATTAATCATCAAATCCTTAATGTTAGAACCCCATCCCTCTAAATTTTCCCATCCTATGTTTGAAATGTAGAAATGGAGATACTGACACTCATGTCCTACCTCCAGTAGGCCCCTGGTTGGAGACAAGAATCAAGGTTATAAAATTCTCCCTGAATGTGATGCATTACCCTTTATAAGAAAATATGATCGGGAGATAAGATGGTTCCCCCCCACCCAAAATACTCCAATACAAGTATTAAAATAAAAACAAAAACCATCCCTTATTCATGCATAAAGTATAATCGTTACAAATAAAAAATTCTAAAAAGTAAATACTAAAAGTAAAGCTAATCAGTGAAATAGGAACAATCAAGATCTGAGCTTTTAAGATCTAGAAGGGTTTTAAAAATCCTCTAGGAACCTGAAATAAGTTTTATATACTCAGTAGAAAACAAAAATTTCCTCAGGCACAAGTGAGGGAAGCATACTTATGCATCATTGAGAAAATAACAGAAGTAAACAGCACCTAACAGGTATACTAACCTTCTCAACCTCACTAAGGAATGCTCACCAAATAACGTAACTCTGGTAATGTAATATGATTCACATCGATAATAGGTTAACTCATACTACTTATCATAGATTAGCCGCTCTTTCCTAACGAAAAATTTCATTGTGCTCCATCATCTTCATAAAGTTCCACATTACATCCATCCCGCACACACCTAGGACTCACAAACCACACTACATCCTACCTGCAGACACCTCGGCCACAAACCACATCAAATCCTGCCTGCATACACCTGGGACACGAACCAAATTACAACCTACATAGAGAAACCTGGTCCACAAACCACATCACATCCTTTTTGCAGACACATGGGACACATACCACATCACATCCCATCCACAAACATCTAGGCCACAACCAAAATCGCATCCTGAAGACACATGGGAAAGAATAAAAGACCTCATCCTAAAGACACATGGGAAAGAACATCACACCCTTTCACACATGGGCCTCAAAAAGAACAACCCTCTTGATGAATCTGGGGCTATCATCGCCTGGAAGAGGGCGTAGGGAATAACGGGTGGCCATCCATCCATCCTCCCTTCAGGTTGTTTGGGAATGACACCATCACCTATGATGATGGTGGTGTTCAGTACACAGTGCACAACTAGGGTGGTTTGCATATATAAATCACAAATAAAATAAAATTACCTGCATATAAGATAAAAACCACTCATGCACAACATATGGGTTCTCAAATAAACAACAATCTCACAACACTTCCAACTTCGTGACTTTATCTAAATGCACAATACCCCCAAAAAGCCTCAAAACCCATTCACATTCCCAAAAAACATTAATTAATCATTTCCATCCTATTATAAAATCAAAACCAAACCATTATAGGCTTTATTAATCAATAATTTATTTATCACATCAATAGATGAGAAACTATTAAGAACAACACACAATAGGAAACAATGTTCTATGAATGTTAGGAGCCCAAAAAAACAAAATAGACATCACATTTACACTATGTTAAACACCCATTAATTATACATCAGATGTTGATATCTAGATATGAGGTGAATATTTCTACACGTTACTCTTGGAGAAACCCAAGGAGAATTACCCATACCAATCACTAATATCCTTCTTCAAAATAATCCTACTCATGACACATATCAACTGAGCTAACCCCCAACACACAACCCATCTATTAACAAATTACCACACAACCAATTTTTTATCCTTACTACGCAACACTTCTAATCCATTCCACAATCAATCTTTCTATCAACCTAAGATTCCATCACACCACTAAATATATCCCACAGCACACATCTGTGCTCATAACCATACTACAACACAAACCTGAATCATACCCACAAACACATCACATCACCACAGATGCCATGTTATACCACAAATTATATATTTAATAAGGCATCCCTTATTAAATTCAACGTGTCAATTCATGGGTTATCACAGAAACATTATAATCCATGGGGATCCATACATAAGGTGAATATATGTGATTAATCCATTTTCATGTATAAGGGTCTAACCAAAGGAAAACAACCAGAATTTCATAATACATTTACTATAAAAACAAATCCACCAATGACAACAATTTTCCTTAGGTCATCAGGCCCAAAAAATCACAAGATAACAAACAAAATCAAGGCTGTAAAAGCAAAAAAAACCCATTTTCCCCTCAATTTCAATTCAATGATTATTTATCTTAAATTAGGCTAGAATAAACATGATTTGTAAGTAAAAAAAGTAAAACCCCTACCACGTGAAGCAGAAAAGGGGGAAATGAAGGAAATCTTACCTCAAGGATGCTTTCGAATTTATATTCACTGTGAGGCAAGGAATAATGCTTGTGAACCACAACCGCACCATAAAAATGATGCATTAACATACACTATACCAAGAATCCATCAAAACAAAACCCAATGCATCCTCAAACCGAAGAAACACTTCCAAAATAGATCTGTGGGAGAATAATGGAATGAAATGGATGAGAAAGTGAAGATAACTCACCATGTGTAACACCTTGACCCCAGTTACCCAGAGTCGGTGCATTATTTTAATACATTGGCCTGATTACAATGAATCAAGTATTGAAGGACTGACCAGTTTAGAAGTCTTGTAAAATAGATTACATATTTGAATGTTACATTACATTATAAAAAGAAAACAACAACAACATTGTCTCTATTGACCATATTCATATTCCTTAGACTATCCCTTTAGGTCAATCATAATATTGATCTTCGCATACTAGAAAAAATAAAACATAGAAAGGGGTGAGATCAGATGCTCATTAAGGATAAAAATATATTAGAAACATTCATAAATATGCATAAACATTTAAGACATTGTATAAAACTAAAAAAAATCCTTTTAAACATATACATCAGCATAATAGGGAAAATATAAATAAAATAATTCCATTAACTTATTCACATAGATATTCTATTAGTAGAATAATCACATGTAATATCAATAGATAATTTCATAATGATGGAATGCATAATTTCAGATATCATAACCACATAGTCAAGGTCTCATGCCAAGACAAAAAATAAGATTTTGTCAAGCCCTTGTGCCAAGACACTAGTTTTTCTCATGAGACCTATTGATGCATCGAGGAGCTATAGCGGGCTCCACCCGTCACTTACTAAGTCCAATTCATTACTCCTATAAAAATGTTGAAATATAATATAAACATTCGTATTAAAACTAGAATATGAAATGTCAATACATTAACCATAAATCATGAATGGTATAAAAATAGCACATTCACAGTCAATCATATCATAACTCATTCAATACAATATTGAAGATTGTATTTATAATAAATCAACCTCAATCAAGAATAATATCCAAAAGGATGTTGACATAGTTGAAAATGATTAGTAAAAAACTTTGAGAGAAATATCCCTTTTTCATGAAAACATTTAAAAGTCACACAATTTATAAAGGAAGACATTTAAAAGAAATTTTGAAAAAAAAATTCCCATACCACTTTGAAACTTTTAAAATAATTATTATTTTATAACATTCATGTCCATATAAATAAATCCTTTAAAACAAATTTTGAAAACATAGACATTAATTAGAATGATTTTGAAGATTAAATATTTAAACCATTAAAATGATATTTTAGTTGAATATTCCCTTAAAAAATATCCTATTGAAAACTCCTTTATCTAACATGTCCATGAAAATTAAATATGTCCTAGTAAATACTTACACTTAAACAATCTCGAATAATAATGAGATTGAAGAATTAACCATTAACTTGTACTTTTCCTTGGTCGATAGTATGTTATCCTTTTTAATAATAGATAAATAATTGTTATTAAAGTATAAAAAAACCACATACAAAAATATGATATCATATATGATCTTCTAATATTGCTTTGTTAATAATATTTTAGTAGAATCATTGTTTCGGGTGTTAATTGATTCGTTTTCCTTTATATATTCTATTGTGTAAGACATGATTGTTATGGATTGGATGTTTTTGATTCATATCCAGAATGATATAATGTCCATAAATATTATTTTTTATAATAAAATGAAAATTATTCTTCATTGGTTATGATGGTAAATGAATCTCATCATATTTATGGAGACGGTATTCTGTACGTACGCACGAACGCTACTTACATTTCATTTTTTTTATTTTAAAAGGATAGAAGAAAATTTTATACAAAGGTATATTACTATTCCAGTATAATATAATATTTTATATACATTATGTAAGTTCATTAACACCATCCATTATACATTCCATGTATCGTATGAACGAGTCATATCACTTTGAGGGGGCGGTAGTCCGCACTTCCTCAAATGTAATTATCGTATATATACAACATGTAAAGAATAAAGGTATGATATAAAAGATAATTACAGAAGATTATAGATAAAAAAATCTCATAAATATCATATATAGTTACATTACCATCATAATGGCCTCCATAAGAGGTGGTGGTATAATATTGAACAATCGCAGTTTCGTGAGGCATTAGTTCACCGTCCACAGAAACATTATGTTCTATACCCATTAGATAGATGTGTGTGTAAGTGTAGATAAAATACTACTCATAAAAACCACCTAGTTTATCTAGGATACTGTTTTTGTTGTAAAATAAAGGAATAATGAGATTTTATGGGGTTGGAGAAGTAAAATAAAATAAAAGAACTTAAGAGGGTATATTCCCTTTAAATCAAGTAACTCCCTTTGGTATGAATCAAAAGGCTTCTTTGAAGTACCTTATACCTATGGTAAGACTTATAATAGGAATAGAGGGATATAGGGAGCTTAACTGGGTAGAGTTTGGATGAGCCAATGGGCTTGAGAGGTGTGAGAAATAGGTTAGAGGTGAGGGATTTTTATAGGGGGGGAGGGGCTCTTTAGGAATGTTTGAAAATATTAATTTACTATATAATAATTTTCGGTTTCTAAAAGTAAAAAACTAAAAAAAATATGAATATAAGACGACTCATGTTTGAAATAAAATCATTCAATAATAATTGGACTGGTTTTAGATATTGTTTTAAATTTTATAATCTCATTTTTTTAAATAAATTTTAGTGGGGTAAACACTGCATCATTATTGTGTCATAAATAATATTATTTATTTGAGGTTTAAAAATTATAAAAAAATACCATGATGTAAAAAATATTTAATATTTAAAATGATTATTTATAGTAAAAAATTTCACTTATATAACCCCTTGTAAAAATTATTTTACTAAAAGATATATGTTTATGTCATTTTTGTCTTTACTTTAAATTAATTAATATAAACTGTCATTATCACTCTCAAGTGGCACCATGGGGTCACAAAATAAACTCAAGGATGCCCATAGTGATAAATGTATCAACCAATAGGAATAGGACACATTTTAGTGTCATTTAATATTATTATAATAATATTTGTTTACCCTTATTTACCAGATTTACCCTTTAACCATGGTAAATAAAATATTTACTGAAGTAAATATTCATAATATCTAAAAATAAAAAATTACCTATTTTTACATAATTTAGACCTCAGAATTCCAAATATGGAATCATTTTTTCCAAATTCAAAACACATAATTTTTATAAATTAATTTAAAATTAAATCTTGTTTTCAAAACAAAATGTGTGTTTTTTAGAAGTAATAACTATCAAAACATTGACACTTGTTTATATCCAGTTTAAATGTAAAATTATATCCAATGACCTAAATTATATTAATTGATAAAAATATAATCTAATGATTCTTTAAAACCAGTCAAATTTATAATTTAACTCTATAAATTATTTCGATTAAAATATTTGTTTTTAATTAAAATTCAGTATTTTTCAATATTCATCAAAATATGAAAGTTATCAGAAAAGTACCAAAAATTTATCCAAACTAAATTTTTATGTCGAGATTCTAAAGAATAATTTAATTTCATTAAATTGAATATTTAAAAGTTTCAAATTTTGGTTTTAAAAAAGGTTCTCCCTTAAAAAGTGGTAAAATTGATTTTTAAAAAAAATATTACATTTTTCTGAAAAAAAAGAATTTGTTCTTATATTATGTCTAAGAAACAAAAAATATGGATTCTAAAATTATATTGAGTATATAAAATTCAAAATTAAGTTAATAGTATTCATAACCGCTTTTTGAATGGCTAGTTTGGTAAATCCTGGTGCGCTCAAACTCAGTGTTACGTGTAACACACATTATTGAATTTTTTTAAGGGATAACGTACTATGAAATCATGGGGTGTTACATTATCCCCTCCTTCAATAAATTTCATCCTATCAATTTGAAATTTTTCTTTGAAAATAAAAGGTTAAATATAGAAAAATACCTTTTTGGAAAACCCACATCGGAAATTAGGTTAATGAAATTTAGTCTTAATAAGAGGGAAAGATAAATAAAAAAATTCACCACCAAATTATAAACTCGATTAGGAGAACATTGGTGGAAATTAGAGATATATAATTTGAGGAAAAATTTAAATATTTATAGGGAGTGATTGAGGTCATCAATCACAAACAAGTGTAAATTGAGGGCCTTAAAATCCATCAATCTATGAAGATTTAAAATATCATCAGTTCAACAAAACATAAGGTATTAGGATAACACATTTTTGGTTTTAAGATCCCTTAACTAAATTTTATAAATTAATTTATTCATTGAATAAGTAGAAAAAAAAATATTTGACATGTAGAGTTTCATCCTTCAACTAATTCCTACCAAAAACTCATCCTTCACTCCAAAAGATAATAGAATTCAAAAATATTCTATTTATCCTAATCGTATAGGGTTCCAAAAATAATGAATTTATAATTCATTTGTCAGAATTTTTTTAAAAAAAAAATTATACAAACTAGGACATCATGTAATCCGGTGGTAGATGATTACCCTTATCTCCCTTCGGTTGCGGGTTCAAGTCTCGCGTCCTTTCCGGATGCGACGGGTTGTCACCAAACCTCTGAGTTTTCATTTTTATGACAAGGAAAAAATAATCTCAAGAAATTATTTAACCTTAACAATACTATCCAAAAAAAAATTAATCTATTCCAACCTTTAGACTTATCCACAATATTTCCGCCCAAACTCACTGTCCAAATTTTATAAGGAAGGTCACATAATATACATATTAATACCTTCATCATTTATTCTCTTAAAATGTGGTAATAAAATGAATTGCTATAAAACCATACTCGAATAGGTATGTACTTCCTTATTCCATTTGTAAATCATAGAATACTGGATATACTCCTAAAATCCAAAAATGTTGTAATCAAGAACAATTATGGAATAAAAAACATTAATTAGTTCCAATTTTTCAATAATATCCGATATAAATTATATAAATCAATCATCACATGGTCCAAAATCAGTTCCAAAGTATCAGGACCATATTAATGTTTATCTTTCCATCAACCGTGTATTTTCCCAAAAGTTTAACTTTCTATTGAGTCACTTTTCTTGGTACCACACAATCTCAAATCCTTAATGAAATAGTACGATAGTACAATCCTTATATGCTCCATTATTATTATAACCAGTACATCATTGATACAACACTCAAATGACATGATTCTTTAATATCAATATAAGAAAACTAATTATTAATCTTCATCTGTGGTAGTATAATATCATTATTATTATCCAACAGCATCAGTTGCGGTATACTTTGATGATTTGGACATTGATTCACGTAGTGTCCTAACTCCTTTCAGATGAAGCATTATACATTTGAAACCTTTTTCTTACCCTTGTAATCACGTACTTGGTGTCCTCTTTCTCCACACATATAACAAACTTCCATTCCCTTTCTGAATTTACCAAGGTGATTCTATCCACAGTTATGACATATGGGAAAATCCTTCTTTCCCTTATTGCCTTTATCCATCTTTCTCTATACCATCCTTTTCTTCTCTTGCTTCCCTTAAAATCCATAGGACTTAGATAATTCTTTAATTATCATATTAACACATGATATTATTTCTTCATATGATGATAATACATGGGATATTATTTCCTTTCTAAATGTTGGGTTTATACTATGAAATATATGACCCTTCATACACTTTGGATCATGTGTACTATTGGAGTTCTCATTCCATCTACTGGGTTCCATTTCTAAACAATGGCATACACTAGGTAAGTTTTATGAAACGCAATGCATAATTCCTAACATGTAAAATACCTAATATAAATTAAAAATATTAAGCATATAACTATATTCATAAAAAAATTCTTTGAGGTAGTAATTAATCCTAAATTCTTCATAATGGCTTGTAATGAAAATGTGAATTATTATAATCATATCCCCCAGGAATGTTGTAATGAAGAGTGCAACAAGACCCATTGTCTTGTACCAGGATACCCTAGGTCAAGCCCAAAACTCCTTGTTGTAGTTTTCACTCCTAGCTACAACTGTGTTAGAGCCGCCTCTACCTGTTCGTATCCAGAGAGGGATGTATTGCTAGGAAAATTAAAAAAATCTCTACATTACCAATATTCAAGGACGTTCTTCTATACCATTCCTCAAAGTATCTCTTAGGGTAATGTTCTATAATCAGATTTTTTATAAATATGGTTTCCAATGTTATTGCTAAACTTCCTTTGATACCAACTATAACTCCCAAACCCCAGTTACCTAGAGTCGGTGAATTATTTTAATACATTGGTATGATTATAAGAAATCAATTACTGAAGGACCGATCAGTTTAGCAGTCTTGGAAAATAGATTACATATATAAATGTGACATTACATTATAAAATGAAAAACAAAAACAACATTTTCTCCATTGACCACATTCATATCCCTTATACTATCTATGCAGGTCATTCATAATATACTTCATCGCATCCTGGGAAAAATAAAACAAATAAAGGGGTGAGCTTAGATGCTAATTAAGGATAACAATATAGCGGAAACTTTCATAAATAAGTATAAACAGTTAAGGAAATGTATAAAACTAAAACAAAATCCTTCTAAACATAATCTTCAGAATAATAGGTCAATGATAAATCAAATAATTCTATTTACTTATTCACATGGATATTCTAAAAGTTGAATAATCACATGTAATATCAATAGATAATTTCATAATGATGGAATGCATAATGTCGTACATCATAACCACATAGTCAAGGCATCATGCCAAGACTAAAAATAAGATTTTGGAAAGGCCTTATGCCGAGATAATAGTTTGCCTCATGAGACCTACCGATGCATCGAGAATCTATAGTAGGCTACACCTGTCACTTACTAAGTCCAATGCATTCCTTATATGAAAATGTTGAAACATAACATAAATATTCATATTAAAACTATCATATAAAATTTCAATACATTAACCATAAATCATGAATGGTATAAAAATAGAACATTCATAGTCTATCAAATCATAACTCATTCAATACAATATTTAAGATTGTATTTATAATAAATCAACCTCAATAAAAAATAATATCAAAAAGGATGTTGTCATAGTTGAAAATGATTAGGAAAACTCTTTGAGAGAAATATCCCTTTTTCCGGAAAACCTTAAAAAGTCACACAATTTATAAAGGAAGACATTTAAAATACATTTATGAATCAATGTTTCCCATAACACTTTGAAATTTTTTAATAATTAACATTTTAAAATATTCATGTCCATATAAATAAATCCTATAAAAATCATTTTGAAAACATGGACATTAATTAGAATTATTTAGTAGAATAAATATTTAAACTGTTAAAATATTATTTTAGTTGAATATTCCCTTAAAAATAATCCTTTTTAAAACTCATTTATCTAACATGTAGAATCATAATAAATATGTCCCAGTAAATAATTACACATAAACAATCTCGAATAATAATGAGATTGAGAAATTAACCCTTACCTTGTACTTTTCCTTGGTCGAGGGTATGTTAACCTCCTGTATAATAGTTAAATCATTGTTATTAAATTATAAAAGAATCACATACATAAATATTATATCATATATGATCTTCTAATATTTCATTGTTAATAATATTTTAGTAGTATCATTGTTTTGGGTGTTAACATATTCATTTTCCTTTATATGTTTTGTTATGTAAGTCAGGTTTGTTAAGCATAGGATGTATTTGATTCATATAAATAATGTTATAATTTTCTTAAATATTATTTTTAATAATCAAATGAAAATTATTCTTGAATGGTTATGATGGGGAATGAATCTCATCGTGTTCATGGAGATGGTAATCTGTACGTACACACGAACGCTACTTCCATTTTATTTTTTATTTTAAAAGGAAAGAATAACCAATGATAAATAGGTATATTTTTATTCCAGTATATATAATATTTTAAATATCTTACGTAAGTTCATTAATGCCATCTTTTATACGTTCCATGTATGGTATGAACGAGTCATATCACTTTGAGGGGGGGTAGTCCGTACTTTCCTAAATGAAATTATCATATATATACAACATGAAAAGAATAAAATTATGCTATAAAAAAGAATTATATAAGATTATAGATAAAATGAATATCATAAATATCATATATAAGTACAGTTCCATAATAATTCCCACCATAATATGTGGTAGTAGAATATTTAACAATCATTGTTTCGTGAGGCGGTAGTTCGTTGTCCACAGAAACATTATGTTCTATATCGATTAGATGGAGGTGTGTGTAAATTTAGTTCAAAATATTCTAATAACAATAACCTAGTATATTGAAGACACTGGTGTGGTTATAAAATAAAATAATAATGTGAGTTTAGGGGGTTGGAGACGTAAAATAAAAGAAAAGAACTTAAGAGGAGATGTTCCCTTTAAATCGAGTAACTCCCATTGGTTTTGAACCAAAAGGCTTCCTTAAAGTACCTTCTTCCTAAGGTAAGGCTTATAAGGGGAATAGAGGTGTGTAGGAAGCTTAGTATGGAATATTTTGGATGATCCAAGGTTCTTGAGAGGTGGGATAAATGGGTTAGAGGTGAGGGCTTTTCATAACGGGAGGAGGGGATCTTTTGTAATGTTTGAAAATAATATTTTATTTTATAATGCTTTTCGGTTTATAAATGTCAAAAACTCATTAAAGTAAAATATAATATTACTCATTTTAAAAATAAAATCATCCAATATGAATTGGACTGGTTTTGGATATTTTTTTAAATTTTATAATCTCATTTATTTAAATCATTCTTTAATGAGGTAAACACTGCATCATTATTGTGTCATAAATAATTTTATTTATTTGATGTCAAAAAAATATAAAACAAATACCATGATGTAGGAAAATTTTTTAGCTTTCAAATGAGTATATATAGTTCAAAATATAACATATATTACCCCTTGTGAAAATTATTTTACTAAAAGATATATGTTTATGTCAATTTTGTCTTTACTTTAAATTAATTAATATAAAGTGTCATTATCACTCTCAAGTGGCTCCATGGGGTCCCAAAACCGACCCAAGGATGCCCATGGTTGTAAATTTCTCAATAAAGAGGAATATGAAACATGTTATAGTAATTTAATATTATTATTATTATATTTTTTTACCCACATTTACTAGATTTACCCTTTAACCATGGTAAATAAAATATTTACAGAAAAAAATATTCATAATGTCTAAAAATAAAAGATACCTATTTACACAATTTTGACCTAATGATTCCAAATATGGAATTCATTTTTCAAAATTCAAAACACATAAATGGAAGATATTAATTTAAAATTAATTCCCGTTGTCAAAACAAAAAATGTGTTTTGAAGAAATAATAACAATCAGAAGATTGACACTTGTTTATTTCTTGTTTAAATGTGAAATTACATCAAATGACCTAAATTATATTAAATGACAAAAATATAATCTAATTATACTTTAAAACCACTCAAATTTATAATTTAACACTATCAATTATTTTGATTAAAAAAATTGTTTTTAATTAAAATTTAGTATTTTTCACTATTCATCAAAATATTAAAGTTATCAGAAAAGTACCAAAACTTTATCCAAACTAAATTTTTATATCCTGGTTCTAAAGAATAATTTAATTAAATATAAAAGTTTCAAATATTGGTTTTAAAAAAGTTCCTCCATTAAAATATGGTAAAATTGTATTTTTTGAAAAATACTACTTTTATATGAAAAAAATGAATTTGTTCTTATATTATGTCTAAGAAACACGTAATATGGATTCTAAAATTCTTTGATGTATATAAAATTCAAAATTCATTTAATACTATTTATAATAGATTTTTGAATGGTTATTTTGGTAATACATGGTGCGCTCAAACTCGGTGTTGTGTGTAACACAAGTTATTGAGTTTATTTTAAGGGATAATGTACTATGAAATCTTGGGGTTTTACACCATGGATAGACCACAGATCACCAAAATATTTCCAACGAACATCTTCCATTATTGAATGATTAAAGAGGGAGGTAAAGGTCTCAAAGAACACTTTGGGGAACCTATGATTCAACCAAAAAAAGGGGAAAACCATAGAAGAATAAATGAGGGTTTTCCAGAAAAAGAAATTTAAAACTGCACATGATTGGGGTATTACAAGACATGTAATCCCCTTTCATGTCATGTAATACACAATGTCCCGTTTTTTGCTAAAAAAATTTCCAATCCATTATATTTATTTTTATAACCCCGAAATATTACACAACATGAAACCTCTAAGAAAAACCATTAAAATGGATTTTACATTTTGTAATACAGTTACACGATGTGTAATCCCCCTTATTCTTGCCTTTAGAAACCTAACTTATCTAAATTCCATGTGAGACTCTGTTGAACACTTCCATTGACTAAAACCCATAAAGAAACATACCCGGAAGGTAAATACTATTATATTATATACCTATGAAATGGTTATTTCCCTCGATAATCCAAAACCAAGACTAAAGGAAAAGGGGTAAAAACAACCACCATGATATACCTCTCAAGGATCTCATCATACCTCAAACCCCAACACTAGAAAAACATGCCATCCTAAATGACCACAAACACACTTCCCAATCTCACCCGCACAACCACAGGTCGTATCCCTTTATACAATCACACTAACACACAACCACTACTTAACCATATCAACCTCTACACATCCCAAACCAACAACCACTACATCCAATGAATTGCACTATCCCAAACACACTAATTATGGAATTTCATCCTCCATGTCAAGATACCATCTGCTATGGGCGACACTCACTTTCCTGAATTACTTTAATCACATTTCAATTAATGTGTATCATTTAGGAATATGGTCCTCCCCCTCCTTATATGTTATAAATTTATCACATACCATATCACGTACACCTCAAACCAAGGGAAAAGATATCATATTATAAAACAAGGTTCAAGCATTTCATTTCAAAACAAAACAGAGTGTGGAAAAACACAGAAAAACATTGGTTACTTGGCATGCATCTGAATTTCTCACTCCCAAGTACTCTCTTCTAGGACACCATTCCTTCACAACACCTAAACCAAGGGATTGGTCCACCCACACAATGCCTTCCCTTGAAGATTTTGGATCTCCACTGGCCACTCCACAAATGTCATGTCATCCTAAATATATAACTCTCCCCAGTCAATGACATGTTATTCATCGTGGAGATACTAAAGAAGCTAAGGTACATGAAAAACATCGTGGATCCTCTCTAACCATGGTGGAGATGTTGGATGATACACCGCCGTTACGACACGATCCAACCCCTCAACAGGTCCAACAAACATGGGAGAAAGCTTACTATCTCTACCCAAAATCTACTACCCACATCGAGGGGAAACATTAAAGAAAATGTGGTCCTCAAACTCAAACTTCAAGGGCCTCCTTCTGTGATCAAAATAATAATTATTCTGGTCCTTCACTACTTTCATACTTTCACAAACTAGCTGAACCTTATCGGTTGTGCTCAGCACTACCTCAAGACCAAGAATAACTATCTCCCCAACTGTTATCCATCACAATGGTGAATGACACGGTCTTCTATATAAAGCATAAAACTGATCCATGGAAATGGAAAAGTGATATCTACTTTTATATGAAAGGTATACCAAGGGGAAGGTGTCACACCCAAGATCCACCAAAGTCCAAGACTCATGCTCACAACATAAAATCCAATGTATAGATAGTATGTTCCATCTGTCCATCTATCTGAGGGTGGAAAGTAGTGTATAGTAAATACTAGGTTCCAAAAGTAGGCTACAATCCCCTAATGACCCGTGTGGTATAACATGTGTCCCGATTTGAGATAGTGGAGGTAGAAACTCCATCTAGATGCACTATCTCGTCCACAAACCTCTTGGCTAAGGCATATATTGTGCTTAACTCATTTGTCGCTAAGAATTGGGCTGATTTCATTAGTAGATCCACTATCAAAAAAAATGGAATCACAGCCTCCTTGAGTTTTGGGTAACCCTGTAATGAAATCCATTGAGATGTCATCCCATTTACACTCGGGAACATCCAAGGGATGCAACAAAGAACCAGGAAGATGGCAGTCTTCTTTTACATACTAGATGACCAGGAACATTGCAATAAACTTCACCACTTTTTTCTTCATCCCAAGACACCAAAACTACATCCTAAAAGCAACATATATCTTAGAGATTTCTAGGTGTACCAATAATGTTAATCTATGAAACTCATGAATGAATCCCTTCTGCATCAGAAATAAAATCAACAACTTCTCATAGAACAACATTCAGTTATGACCATCCTCCAACCATCCCTCTAGAGAATCACCATGGATAACATGATCATGAATCACCTTTGCCTCTATGTCTCCCCACTGATAATCTTCAACCTACTTTTTTAGATGAGACTGCACTATCATTTGTAATAAACAACCACTACCTTCATCCACTACTGCATCCAAGTGAAAAGATTCCCACTCCTCTATCAGTCTCAAAGCATCCACAGATCCCTGAACAACATTCTTTTATGACTTCTTTTTCAAATAATCATCCATGAAATTACCCTTTCTTTAAGTTTAAGAGATATCAAAATTGTAGTCCTCGAGAAACTACATCCACCTATGCTTTCTCAAGTTCATATATTGTTGGGAAAAGATATACCTCAAACTTTTGTGATACATGAATACCACAAATCACCCTCCAATGAGGTAATTATTATACAACTTTAGCACAAAAATGACAACTGCTAGCTCGAGATTGTGGGTGGAATTGCTATGCTCATGGGGATGTAACTCCCTAGACCCATAAGATATAATTATTCACCACTGCATCAAGATGCATCACAAGCCCATATGGGAAGCATCAAAAAACATCTCAAACAATACCCCTTCCTCAAGAAACCAGAGGGTAGGTTCACTTACCAAATTCAACTTTAGATTACTAAACAATACCTAGAAATACCTACTCCACACAAAATCTTGGTCCTTCCTAGTCAAAGATGTAAAGGGGGAAGCAAATTGAAAGAAATAAGTTACAAACCTCTGATGGTATTCAACAAGACTAAAAATATGAGAAGTTATGCTACATTAATGGGTGATTCCCAAGAAGAAACTACATAAACCATTGAAGGTTATATTGCTACATAATGATGAGACACCACATTCCCTAGGAAAATCACCTCTCACTTCTAGAATATACACTTGGAAAGAATTCTATATAGCTTGTGGAGTCAAAGAACCTGCTAGATCATTATGATATGCTCAGTTTCCTCCTCCTGTGACTTTGAGTAGATCAAGATATCATTAATGAATATGATGACAAACGAATCTAGACACTCCTAGAATATAGAGTTCATATTTACCATGAACATAGTTGGTTTGTTCGTAACACTGAACAACATGACTACAAACTCAATGTGTTCAAACCTACACCTGAAAGTATTATTTAGGATATCTCCCTCCTTCACTCTTAACTAGTGATATCCAGATAGTAGATTGATCTTAGAAAACAAAATTTCCCCTCTCAGTTAGCTGAAAATATCATTTATCCTTGGAAGGGGGTAAACGTACTTGATCATTACCTGATTTAGCCTCCGATAATTGTACCCAACCTCAGACCATTGTCCACCTTCTTCATGTACTACACTAGAGCACCCCACGACAACACACTAGGCTGGATAAAACACTTTTTCATCTGGTGATCTTTTTGAATCCTCAAATACCACAACTTATAAGGTTTCATCTGATATGGATCCATCAAAATTAGAGAATTGGAAGGTTTTAACTCTATTCCAAACTCAACAATGTGTTGAGGGGGTAGCATCACAACCTCCTCAAGAAAAATTTCCATGAATTTCCCAATGAACCTAGGAACCTCCACCATATTATAATCCACCAATTCGACTAACACTCCAACCAACATGGAAATAAGAGGCTCCACACGCCGACTACCTACTTGAAAACTCCACTCACCAATGAAAACCACATGTTTCCCATCCACATATGAAAACACAACTCTCCTCAGAAAGCATTTAGTAACATCATGAATGGAATATAAACAATAAATTCCAAGGATTAAATTGTATGGTTTCATCTATAGCTTGAAAATATACACGGGGCTGATGTGGTCCCATCATCATCCTACACCCCTGGCACACATCAAACTAGCTAGTTTGGCCTCTAATTAGTGTACTCAACACCAGGGGAAAAGTAATCCTTTCTAAGCCTATTACCAATGTATAGGATAGGGTGGGTGAAAAAAAGGTTTGTGAATATACTAAATAAAAAAATTTAAAAACAAGGATACTAAACAAACCGATCATACCTCTTACGAACTCTAGACCTAGTGGAACTGTTGCATCTTCCACGTACAACTCACCATACCCAACTTCTCTGCCACTTTTCTGATGACCGCCTCTATGACCATTCCAAGTGGAGTCCCATGAAAAATACTAGCATCCTGGGGTTGGCCTCTATCTGTTCCATCTACCCTCGATGTAGAAAAATCATGTTTCCCCTTCTACTGAAATTGTCTCACTGGTAACTACTGTTGAGTATGATGTTGAGCCTTTTCACCTCCACCAAACCAATCTCAAATAGTTTTTGGATACTATTTTTGAAGATGGTTATGAACTCTACATAATAAACACCTTGGACTCAATCCTAGAGGATTATCATGGGAACCGCCAACACTATAAGGCTAGAATGGAAGCTACTAACATCAAATCCTTACTAATAAAAACCTCCAAGGTCTTAGCTCCTGAGACCTGCCACTGGTAACTCTACCTCTTGAAGAAGTCTGTTGGATCCCCTCTCATAATAGAAATCCTTGGTAGTGAATCTTCTTGATCACCTCTACCATCATATGAGCCTCTAAGTATGTTGTCAATGTGAAATTAGTAACCATATACTTGATTGAAAAATAGAGAACCTCCTCAAGACGTCTTGCACAAGACTCCTCATTTGGAAAGATATCTATAGAAAAATGAAGATGGTCCTCAAACTTGATCCCAAGATCCGGTATTGAAATAATACCATACTGAAGGGAGATTATCTCCATTCTATTCTCATTCTTCATGGTCATTGAAAGGAACTCTTCTCATAATTCCTTCTCAAATTTGACCCAGAAAACTTCTTCATCCTTCCCATCCCATTGATAAATCATCCAACACTGACGTGAATCTCCTCGCATATGATTGACTTACAAAGGAACCCAATACTCTATCGAGGCCCAGATAAAACAAAAGGTGATCTCAATCTCCTTGATCCATATTTCTATCTCCATGTCTGAAACACTACCCTTGTACTTTCCCAAATCCCACCGCTGGGAAGCCAGCAACACCCTCTACCACTAGTCATCCTCCTCAACTTGATCAACCATCCATCGATCAACCGGATCATCTTGTTGAGCCCCAATTTTCCAAGACACATGATGAAAATTACTAGGAACCATAGATGAAATGTAAACCAAGTGTTCCTAAGCCTAAGGTGTATGGAATGTTTACTTAAGATTCATTTTAACTCCATTAACACATTATTTTATTCATTTCAATCATCCTAAAAAAACCAATTGAAAAAAGAACACAATTCATTATGATGCATTTACCTTTCTAGGATCTCTACCCTAAAAATGGTATATCTATAATTGGATATTCGATAGGCTCATAGTTCTTGCATCAGATCACGAGGGGCCCTAAAATCCTATGTCCTAGATGGTCTTCCATATCCTGTGTCATGCACCATGATCACCTAACACTATATCCCTTCCAAACTATGAAATATTCTCTATTCCTAACCCAAAACTCCCTTATATCTCTCAACCATCCCTCTAGTACCATTCTGTCACAACCCCCTCCCTCCAAAGATGACCCTCCTAGGATGGAAATGTAGAAATGGAGACAATTACCCCCCATGTCTTGCCTCTTGTAGGTATTGGGTTAGAGACTAGCACCAAGGGTATATAATTCTCACTGAATGGGAGGAATTACCCTTTATAGGATAAAAATTCTAGGAGATAAGATGGTTCACCCCCAAAACAACTCTAAGAAAAGAATGAAAAGAAATCCAAAAACCTTCCCATATGAATACATAAAGTAGAAATGTTAAAAATACTAATGTCTCCCAAGTAAATATAAAATTAAATATAATCTATTACATAGAAACTATCAAGATCTGAGCTAGTATGGTCTAGAAAATTCTACGAAATCCTCGTAGACACTTGAATACATTTTTATATACATAGGGTGATAATACAGGTATAGTGATTAGGAAAACTAATGTTTCTCGTGCACAAGAGAGAGAAGCATTCAAATGCCACTATGAGAAAACTAGAAAAAAAATAGCACCTAAAAGGTATACTAACCTTCCCAACCTAAATAATTCATGCTCACCAAATAACACAAGTCAAGTAATTTAATATAACGCATGTCGATAATAGGGTACCATGTAAAACATCCCATTGATTCTCCACTCTTGGATAACAGAAAAACTTCCTCGCGCTCCCAACACTTCTGAAAGTACCACATCACAACCTGCCCACACACACCTAGGCCTCAAAAACCACTCCACATCCCACCCACAAACACCTGGGCTAAAATCCACATCACATCCCACCTGCAAACACTTGGTCCACAAACCACATCACATCTCCCTAAAGACACCTAGTCCACAAACCACATCACATCTCACCCACAGACACCTGGGCCAAAAATCACATCACATCGTGATCACAGTAACCTTGGCCACATACCACATCACGTCTTTCCCATAGACACTTAGGCCACAACCCGCATATCATCTCAAAGACTCCTGTAAAATCATAACACGTCTCGTCCTAAAGACATCAGGGAAAGAAAAACTCACCCACACACACCTAGGCCTCACAAACAACAACATTCCAAAAGAATCATGGTATATCACTATATGGAAGAGGGAGCATGGAAAACAAGGTTTCTAGCCATCCAACCACCCACAAGGATTTTTGGGAAAGACACCCTCCCCAGTGACTATGGGGGTGTTCAACACATAGTTATTAACTAGGTTGGGGTGATTATATAAATCACAAGAAAAATAATAGTATATACATATATGATACCATCCATTCATTCCCAACATATGAGTTTTAAAAAAAACTACCAACCCAGAACACTCCCAACAATTTTTGTGCCTCTAAATGCAAAACAGCACAAAACAATCCACAAAACCAATTAACATTCCCAACTAATTTAATTAACCATTTCCATACTGTTATCAAAACTTACCTAATCTATTCTAGGATTTATTAATCAATTATTTGTTTGGAAGATCACTACCCAGGAAACTACTAATACTAACATAGAACAGTAAATAAAGTTCTCAAAATATGAAGAGCCATAACAAAATAAAGTGTAAGGGCATGGATCTATAGGGATCGACACATTGCATGTTTCTGAGACTGAGGTGCTTGTGGGAGGCTTAGAGGAAGTCTGAAGGGACTTGGCTACTAAAATCTATAATTATGGAAGGATTTCACATCATTACGCATTGCACAATGTGAATGTTTGATTTGAGCCATGTAATATTTTTGGGTTTTAAAAAAAATAAATATAATGAAGAGGAAAAATTATTTTTTAGCAGAAACGGACCTTGGGGAATTACACGACATAAAATGGGATTACACATCATGTAATCCCCCACTTTTGTACATTTTAAAACATTTTCTAGCCATTCTATTTGTCAAACCTTTTAGCTACAATGGCTCTCTCTTGACTCCCGGTGACTAAGTGATCCCTCTTTGACATTTTTGGAATTCTTTCATTAAGGATCAATTCCTAGCTTCCCTCCTTCAACCTGTAATGATCCACCTTTGATCCAAGGTGTGTTCTTCCTCCATTCTTATAGTTTCTCACAGTTTGATCTCTTCTTCCTCCCATTATTTATTCCATGTGATGGTGGATAAACTCCCATGGTTTTAATGGGGTTTCTCTTTTTTTTGGTGTGGTGGTGTCGCGACTTCATTTAATGGATGATGATATTGTGGGAGGGGTGATCAGAGATCTGTTGTGTGGTCCATTCTCATGCGAAGAACACCGAAGACTTTTTGAATTATGGGATTTGTTTCTTCTCAATTTCTTTACATACAATCATAGAGCTATCGTGACATATCCCCTTGGATCGCAATTAAATTGAAATAATTGAATACATGAACCGGATTAAATAATTGGTATAGATCACATAGTGATGTGGTTTCTTTGTACTATGATAGTAGTTTTCCTCTTATTTTTCTAGAGTGTGTGATATCTATGCCTTACTTGGTTTTGCATGTTTTTCCTGATGGAAACTTTTAGAGAATGTAAAATTAGAATTTTTTGATAATTAATTGGATAAAAAAATTAAGAGTTATGTGAATAAATCTGTTTTTTGTAGAAATTTTATGATAATCAAATTGATGAAGATATGAATGTTTAATTGAATCGGTTATTGAAACATAAGCATGATGATTATTTTTGATAAAATAATTAAACACATGTTAAATTAATTGTTTAATTGATTTAGGATTTCTTGTGATATATTTTTTCTTAGTTTCCCATGGTCGGTACCTATGAATAATGAATCGGTCAATTCAAGATGGAATATGAACTGGTTGTGTGATAAAAGATAATGTCTTTATAGGGCCTGATTTGACCGCTTACTTCTAAAGGCCAAGTGTTTTATGCTTTGGATCCATGAGAGCTTGTTGTGTGTGAAGGCTGAATTCCTTTCTTGAGGCTTAAGAGCTTAGTTGCCATGTTTTTTTCTTTCTACTTGTGATACGGCTGATCTTGTTGGGAATTTGTGTTTTTGTGGGGGCAGGGTGGTCCAAATGTGATTTCATACTAGGATGGATGGTCATAGAGGGATGTTATGGTATGTGGGGCTAGGAGGCCCAGATATTTTGGTAGTATTTGACGCCTAGAGTGGTGTGATGCATCAATTTATGATTATGGGTGTTGAGGAGGACACTGGGGTTGATGGAATGGCTTGAAGCTAGGCTTACCCATTGATATGAAAGTTGTATTCTTTTTTGAATCTGTTTTTTGTTTATCTGATATCCTATCTCCACTTCTTGAGGTAGATGGTTTTGGTTATTTTCATTCCAAGAGAGGTGAAGATGCATGGGGTATGCCACGTTATTTATATTTTTAGCTTCTCATGGTTGGATGGGTATATGCACCTGTTATAGGTGGTGAAGACTTGACAGGTAGTTCATCTGCTCACCATGTTGATCCCCTTGTGTTTGGTAGCATATAATTTTTTTATAGAATGATAGGATATGTGGAAATTAGTAATGTTGTTAAATCAATGAATTAATGTTTAACCCTTGGGGTTTGATCTTGCTAGGATTTAATGCAGAGGTAGACATTCTTAGAAGTCATGGACTTAGTTTGCTTATGTCTAGAGGGAAAGGATATTTGTTGAAATTGTAATGTAATATAATATTGAACCGATAATGGATAATTAATGTTTAATAATTAATTAACATAAAGTATAATTGGGGAAAAGGAATAATATAATTTAATGTAGCTCTTTCAATGGTATCATGCTTATAGGATATTTGGTCTTTGCAGTGGCTAATGGGGGGTCTGAGAAATGTTAGCTACAATTGTGTATGATACTAGGATATTCCCTTAGTGTGGTTGTGATATATATTATATCAAGTATGTTTTCCATTTCTATACACTAATACACCCTATCGGTTCATGAAACTGACACCTAGGGATTCTGAGCCCTGTCGGGGGGCTTTCCCCAATATCTCAGTGGGAGGATGGATGGTTGACTACCCCCTATGGTCTTGCTCTATCCTATTGGTAGTTACTTGTGTTGGTATGCATGCAGTTTAATTTTCCCCATATATGTGTGTAAAGGGTTGTAATGGTTTGTGGTTATTTCACACACATGTATCCTCGATATAGTTTACTAAGTAATATTATAGATATAACTTGTATATGTTGTTATGGATTTAGGATCCTTACATAGTGTATGGGCTATGATGGATTGTGGTATAATACCTGACGTATGATACACTTTATGTGAGCTATAGTGGATCCTGGAAATTTCTTGGTTACTTTTGGTTTTGTAGACATGGTAGTTTGTTGTATAAGGTGCATGTTGTGGTACTTCACCCAGGTGTCTGTGGTCTAGCCTTTTATAGAGAGATTCTTAAGACGTGTGAGGTTGGGGCAGAGTGGTAAACCAGTGGGGAAGTGGTAGCAAGGTACCCTTTCAATTCATTATTATATTATATGCTCTTGTATGTGATACATGGTGAGTGTATCCATGCTGAGTCTGGAAATTTAGTATACAAATTTAGGTGAAAAGTTTGCATCACTTTTTTTTCATTGTCTTTTAGAATGATTTATTTAATTTTGAATGAGAGGATTTAGGGAGGATCCAACTGAGTATACCATTATACTCACCCTATGTTATATAAATTTTTTCTAGGTCATTTGGGGAAGGTTGAAGATCAGGCTAATTAATACTAGCTTATCGGTTGCAGTAGCTGTTTGGGCTTCATGGTAACTGTCGTCTTTACTCTTCTTTTGTTACATGTAGTTTTCCCATTCATTTGTAGTATTTCATTAATGACACTACATTTTTCACTTGTTTTTGATTTTATATTGTATTCTAAGAAGGTGTTAGTTGGTTTCTGTCTTATCTCTCTCTTATGTATGTTTTTCACTTAGTGGTTAATGCCTCCCATCTAAATGTTTGTATACCATTGGTGCTAGTCGCCAACCCAATGCCTACTGGAGGTAGGACTCAGGGGGTCACTATCTCTCATATACCATTTCCATATCAAGAGGGGTGCAGTTTTTGGGGAGGGCCTCCTAAAAGAGTTATATCAGTTGAGGGATAGGATGAAGTTTGGAGTAAGGCACAGGTGAGGTTTCATTGGTTGGTAGGGAAACGATGTCCTCTAATTTTACCAAGCATTGTAAAAATGGGATACTAGATAAGACATGGGTATTTAAGTCCCCCTATGATCTATTACATGGACCTTTAAGCTTACAGTAGCTATTAAAAAAGGTGACATTGGTTGAATGGTAGATACTTAGGAAAGGATCATGCATCATTCTTCCTTGTGCCTAGGTTCGAATGGGTAGACCTTGGGATAGTTTAACCAAAAATGAATAGAAAATAATAATTAATTAATGGTAAAGACTTATATTTCTAGGTTTAGGATCTCTAAAAAAATTCCCTTTGTATATATGGATCTTGGTCAATGTTCTCATCAGGTTCGCACAGAAAATGTTTATTAGGTTGCACAAAAAGATCACCACCTCCTAGAGTTTTATGACAATGAAAATCAGAGGAAAACACTCTGATATTTTTAGCATCAGAGTCTACAGTGGTATTACAACTCCATTTCAAATGATGTCACAACATACCTATTTTAGGATATTGAGATATATTTCAATTAAATCCATGCATGAAAGGAGCACTGAGTGTCATTGGATTTGATGATACTGTGTAGGGTATTAAGGTTGTGGTGGTTCTTGTTCCTTGGGGATTGTGAGGAGTTGGAGGTCTCATGAGAGTAGTTTTGAGACTATTTTAGAGTCGTGTTACTTTTTTCAACCATGAAGGTGGATAGTATCCCAGAGTTGTTTACCCTTTTGTAGGGGGATCTAGTAAACGGGCATTTTGAATCAATTTATGGAACCTTCAGAATTATACTTCAGACTTATTTCCTGGTGAGGATGTTAGCGTAAGGAATTTAAATGAGGAATTTCATCTAGATATCCATCAATTGGTCACACCATTTATGATGAAGATGTATCTTGAGGTTCTAGAAAGAGAAAAGTTCATCAAGAGGACGTTATCCATAATAGGATTTTCATGAGAGGGAATTCATCAGGATTCCTCACAAAGAAGGGATACAGTCTTGGGTACCCATTTTTTAAGATATAAGAACTTATGATCAGCCAGGGGTTGGTCCCATCCCTCAATATCTCATTTCTCCAAGGGTGGAGGCTCTCAAGCCTATGATAAGGGATCAAAAAACTTCTTGTGGAGGCTGAGGTCATCAGTGGAGAGAGTGGCAGACTATTTTGATTAGTTAGCATGCCCTAGTTTTTTCGTTTTAGTTTCCTTTATTGAGGAAATTCTATCCAATGCAAAAGCAGTAGTTTTCTCTAGTTTAGTATTAGAAGAGAGAGGATGGGGAATACACATGACATCCATGGGATAATCCCCATCCACAAATATTAGATTGTGGACATATATATGATTATTATCTATTTTAGATATGGCATAGAACAGGTCCTGGTCAGCTTAATGCTTTAGTGTTACAATCGCTAGGCGATCCAAATGTCGATTGAGGTAACCTTTTCTTGTTTTCTTCTTGGGTGACTGTTTTTTTAATCTAGGAGAGATGCAATAATTCATATCAACTTCCCTTTTCCATACTTTGGGAATTGAGTTATAGAGGTCTCCATTTCCTTGGTGTTGAATACAATTGTTAGAGGTTGAGCCGACGTGTTTGATTTTTGTAGAAACTTTGAGCTAGTGTTGGGGCATCACCGCTCTTGGGGATATTTTAATGTTTATTGATAAACCCATTAGAAATCATCCTTGACATGGATTGGTTGTATTATATATAGTATATTTTGTATTTATTTAGGAGGAAGGTTGTGATGTTCTACGCTGATAGAGAGCCAATGGTGTTTGTTGGTGAGTGATACCCTTGGATGGGTCAAAGATGTGCTCTGTCCTTGTCCTCCATGATTGATGAGCTGATGTTCAGTTCATCAGAGTTTCATCAGTCGGTCTTTCCCAATGTCATAGAAGAGTAACATTATTTCTTCCCATAGGACGTTGTATCCTTAACCCTCAATGAGAGATCGAGTTTGGGATCAACCAACAACCGGTGGGTCCCATATATCCATGCCTCTATATATGATGGTGCCTTTTGAGTTGTGAGAGCTGGGTATATAGCTCAATTTTCTATTACAGTGTGGTTTTTTTGGACCATTGTGTCACTATGGGGTGCACCAGTTCTATTTATAAAGAAGGATGATGGTAGTTTTTTGTCAATTGTCATCTCTTGAACAAAGTGATAGTATAGAACTGATGTCCTCTCCACGGATTGATGATTTATTCGATCAACTGAAGGGTGAAATATGGTTCTCAAATATATATTTATGGTTAGGATATCATAAGATGCATGTAATGGATGATAATATCCTGAAGACTTCTTTCCTTTGTCATCACGGGCATGATGAGTTTGTTTTGATGTCGTTCAGTGTGAAGGATGCTCCATATTTCTTCAGGGGGTTGATAAACACTATGTTCTGTGAGTTATTGGATAATTTTTTAGTGGATTTCATTAATGAAATCCTTACATACTTCGTGTCTCATGAGGAGTATGTAGAGTATCAATGTTCCATTTTGGGAGTTCTTTGTCATCAGAATGTATTTGGGAAGTTTTCAAAGTGTGAGTTTTGGGATCAAGGAGTCCGTTTCATTGGGAATTTTCTATCCTAATAGGGAGTAGCTATGGATCCTTTATAAATATAATAATTTGTGTCTTTTATATCCCCCATGATATTGAAAGTGGTTTGAATATTCCTTGGTATTTCAAGTTATTATATGATGTTCATAGTCATTTAATCTTGGGTTGTGAATCCTCTGATAATGTTGACTAGAAAGGAACATGCATTCTTGTGGACTGATCAGTGTCAGACATCTTTAGAATTTCTGTAGGTGAATTTTTTCAGTGCTCTAGTTATTTTTATTCTTGTATAATGAGTTCGGATTTATGTTTTTTTATGCTTTGTGTCTTTATTTGGCATGTTTTCTAATTTATTATAGATCTTTAATTTATTATGGGTTTTATAAATTACAACCCAATTAGTGTAACTATATAACCCAGGATATTGAGTTGGCGTTAGTTGTGTTTTCCCTGAAGTTGTGGAGACATTACCTCATAGGCGATTACTTTGTGGTATTCACTGGTCATAAGAGCTTGAGGTATGTTTTCTCCCCGCATGATTTATACCTATTTAAACATAATTATATGGATTTCATATAGTATTACTACTTTGAGATTTCATATACACCTAGAAAGGGTAATTTTGTGGCCTATGCGTTGAGTAGGAAGTCACGTAGTGATGCAGTGTGGGAATCAGGAAATTCAGGGAGAGTGATGGAAGAACTTTATGTGTTTCAATAAGATATGGTATAATTTGGGGGAATATGATGTCATTTTCAGATGATGATGCAGTCAAATCTGGTGAAGTAGGCGGAGGAGTCAACAATGTGGGATATTGAGTTGGAGGTCTAGAGAGACATGGTGGTATGTGGTGAGGCCCCAAATGGTTGGTTTGAGGATGAACAAGACATAATGTTGTTTCAGGGAAGGATATTTATTCCATTGGAGTAGTGTGAAAAGGTTTTAAATGAGTTATTTCTCCTTTGGAAGTAAATCCTAGCATGAAAAAGATGTACCGAGCCTTGAGAGGTCATTTTTGGTGTCCTGGTTTGAAGCATTTAGTTGAAGAGTTTGTGTCTTGATGTTTGGTATGTTAGATGGTGAAGGTCGAGCATCGTGTTCCTAGTGGTTTTCTCTAGACATTAGATGTTCCTCAGTGGAAGTGGGAAGACATCACAATATACTTTTTTATTAGTTTACCTCGATCCCAGGGAGGCCTTATGCTATATGGCTGGTAGTGGATTGTTTGATGAAATTGGACAACTTTATAGTGATTACGGAGTTGAGCTGAGTGGAGATTTTTTCAAGGTAGTATCTAGAAGAGGTATTGAGACTCCACAGAGTCCCAAGGATAATCATTTCTGATCTAGATCCTCATTTTACCTCCAGGGTGTGGACAGGTCTCCAATATTATTTTGTTTCTAATCTATGCCTTAGCACTACTTTTCAACTACATAAAGATGGTTAGATAGAGTGGGTCGTCCAAAATCATAAATACATGTTGCACTCTTCTGTTCTATATTTTTGAGGTTCATAGATGAGAAAATTTCCTTTTGTAGAGTTCTTGTCAACAATTTTTTTCACTCCACCATTTTCGTGGCACCGTTTGAAGTTTTTTATGGTTGACCTTTCTGTTCTCCATTGTGTTGGACTGGGGTCGGAGAGTCAGCAATTCTTGGGCCATAATTGGTTCAAAATATGACAGAGATGGTTCAGGTGATTCACGAGAGGATGAAGGAAGCACGTGATAATCATAAATCATATGTCAATATAAGAAGGATACCTCTGGATATCGGTGTTAGGGATCATGTGTTTTTTAAGGTGACTCCCAATAATGTTCAGTGAAGGTTTTATCATGGGAGTAAGATTTCTCCTCATTTTATTGGGCCTTTTGAGGTTTATGATCCTGTTGGAGCTATGGTATATTAAATAGTGGTTCCCCCACAAATTATCTAGATACATGATGCTTTTCACACATATCAACTACATCATTATCTCCATGATGACTCTCACACAATATATTGGGGGAAATATCGATGTTGAAGATGGTGTGGCCTTCAAGGAGTGGTCTGTAGAGATCCCAGAACACCAGGAGAAGGTGTTATCTGGGAGTGTTGTCCCCTTGTTTCATGTCTTGTGGTATCAGAGTGGCATGGAGTAGAGTACGTAGGAATGTGAGTCACAGATACTTTCTCAATACCCCTATGTTTTTTAATGGTTATCTCTTATCTTGTAAGGTTTTTCATTTTATGGTTTTATAACTTTCGAGGTTGTGAGATGGATTTCCATTTTTCTTATTGTGGACTTCTCTCTTTTGATAGGTATCTCTCTTGGGATAGTTTATTTGAGTTGTTTGTGGTTATTATGTGGTTTTTCAAATTTTTCTTTTGATTAATCGGTTGAGCTCCTATGCTGGAGAGATCCTTAAGTGGTATCTCATAGGGTGGTTGTTTGGACAACCCCTTTTCTGTTTTCTCTCAAATTTGGTTTTGGATTCTAAAGTATGTGAATGTTTTGGGTGATATCTGATGTATGTGCCTAGATCTGTGTGGATCATCATTTTGTGTGTTCCTGATACTGAGGTACTTGTGGGAGGCTCAAAGGAAGACCAGTGTAAGAACCCGGAGCTTTAGTTTCAGGTACGGATCTCTTTTATGGGATTTTTAAGGAAAAATGGAGAATTTGGAAATTTTCAGAGTACACGCCGTGTACTTTATGAGTAGACGCCATGTACTGCTCTGCCGATCGAAGCCGTGTGTTGGCCCTGTCCGGGCCACACACACTGTGTGTAGGGGTGACGTCGAGGCCGATTATGGAGGAGTATGGAAAAACCCACTACACACCATGTACTTTAAAAGTACACGTCATATACTTTTTTTATTTCATTAATCGACCCGGGGTCGCGCCTAATGATCATTAACGTCTTCTTCTCCGCCTAATTCTGTCCAGAGCGTCCGAGGAGGCCGATTCTTCTCTAAGCCACCGATCCGTCACCGGTTGTCCGAATCGAACTCTGTCGATTGCAGAAGAATAGCAGCGGTGAGTTATTGGTTCTTCTTTGGCCTCGTTTCCTGATTCTTTCTCTTGTGTGAGTTATCTGAGGTTGAACGTTTTACATGTTTTTGCAGATCTACTCCGTTCTAGGCCAATTCACGGGCCGAGGTTCAAGTATATCGATCTTTGAGGATCGAGGTTGGTGGTTTGTTTCCCTACGTTGATGTTATTTGAGTTTTGGTTGAAAAATTGCCGGATACCCATGTATCAGGTATCCCAAGTTTAGGATTTTGATCCTATTATTTTATTTTCCCTAGATTTCTTATTAGCTTATGACTAATTGTTGCTAATATATGCTTGGTTGCATGTTGAGGATCACCCCATGGGTGTTTTCTCCCCCTGTTTGGTTTTTTATCGCTGTTTGGAATCATTTCATGTGAGGCAACCCATATTGAAATTGTTAGTTTACTTTTTATCACTGATTGCATGTGATTCATGCTGTTTAATTGGTTTTTATGTATGGTATCTATTATCCAAGTAGTTGTTTAACTTACTTAGGGATACTAACATTTGATTCTGCATGATTGGACTGCTCAGGGCTGTGAGAACCTGGTGTGGGAGATCAAAGAGGGAATAGACGATTAAGTGCTTCCCTAGAGGGTCTGTTGGTTTTAGTTTCGTACACAGGACCTACGGGAATAGGACTTTGTTCTTCCTAAGAGTGTTCTTAGTTTACCCAAGCATCGAGACCACAGGAGGAATTAGACATAAGTGCTTCCTCATAGAGTCTATAGCTATCGTTGTAGGACCATAGGGGAATTGATGTGAGAGATTCCCAGAGTTTCTGTGCCTTGTTTGATTACTGGACTATAGGGGTATGCTAGTTAAGCCACCTAGAGAGTCAGTGTGAATTTTGATGGTTGGTTGTGACGAGTCCACCAAGCAAAAGAACAAGCTTGGGTTTTTTACTGCTTGTGTTTAGGTAGTCTTTTTAGATACCTGTTGTGTTACTTGCTTACCATAGAATAGAAAACTTTTCCAGTTTTCCCTGGTTGTGTAATTAAATTAATGTGAATGGTAATTGGTATAATTGTTATTGGTGTACTTATTTTCCTTTACTTTTTATATATTACTCACTAATAGTAGGGCACAAATCTTGTGGTGGTTTCCTACTGGGATTAGTCTCACACCCTATTTGGGTCCTACTTTGCAGCCCAAAAAGATTATATGGTTGCAGGTGTAGGTAGGGATTGTGGTGCTTCTACCTCGGGTACTTGATTGCTGGTTGGAGCTTGAGAGCATGAGAACAAGCTTTGGCTCGCAATGTTGCTGGAGTTGTTGTTTACAGTTAGCACCTTGTTTTCAGTTGTATTTAAGCACGTTGTTTTGTTTACTTCTTTCCATAGATACTTGAACCATTCAGCATCATTATTATATCAGACATTTCTTCTACTTTTAGTTCATTTGTTGTATGTTATTTTCTGCTTCCTCTATTTATTATCTTTATTCTTATGCTGCATACTTTTCCAAATGAGGGAATGGTTTCCCCACTGACTCACCAAGGCCCTCACTGCTATTCGGCAGCCTCTGGAATTTGGGGAAATGCGCTTGAGGTTATGTGGCGAACCGGGTATAGGGCACCAACTATGTGACTCTGGATCCGGGTCATTACAAAGTGGTATAAAAGGAGGTTTCTTATTTTCTATTGCCTTAATGTTTTGTGACAATAGACAGGGATAGGAAGAAATGGGTGGTTAGTACTTAACTGTGCCTGGGATTAATTAACCCATGTACAGGGAAAAGCTATATTACCTCATAATTGCAATTTTCAGTTTTTGCAAGTGTTATAGTTTATTATATTTCACCATTGGGTGATACACATGTTTTGTGTTGTTACCGTTTATATGATTGTGGTTCTATTTTGTTGCAACCCTATGAGATGAGGGTGTGCCATCTCATGCATCATATAAGCACTGAGTAGAAATTCACATGGCATGCATTTTACCATGCCATTTAGGGTGCATTAGAATTTCATGTTGTTGTGTTAGATGTCGTGATAAATTATGCATGTTGTTGTGATAGTTGTTGTGACATATATACTTGATACGTTGTCTTAATTGATATATGAATTGTTATGACGCCAATATTTGATTCGCGGGTAGTATGGCCCCCCGCGTATCAGAATTTGGTACATAGATGTTTGTTTTTCAGTGTTTCTGGAATTCAGTGTAGTTTCTGAGCTACTGTCCAGAAAAACCCTGAATACACGGTGTGTACTTTATAAATACATGTCGTGTAGTTTTTAAACCATGTTACTAACTATGTGAACAAAAACACGGGGTGTCGGAGAGTCTCCGGGGACACACCGTGTACCTTAAGTACACGTCGTGTGGTAGTCAACCGTGTACCCGTCCGTGTCACTGACAACGTGTGTCGGGAAATCTCATGTAGTACACGTTGTGTGCTATAATAACATGTCATTTAGTTTTCTCCTAGGTACTCGGTCATGTCACGAACAACACATGTCAGTGTTATCTTCTCCTATACACGACGTGTTTGTTCGAAAAACGCTTTGTAAGGGGTTAGCCGTGTGGATGACCGTGTAACCTGCTACACGGGTTTCCGAGCCTGTCTAGTATACACCGTGTCTTATAAGAACACGTCGTGTGGTTTTCTTCTGGATACCCGGTCATGTCATGAACAACACAGGTTGGTGTGATCTATCCTTATACATGTCGTGTTTGTTCAGAACACTCTGTGTGGGAGTCAGCCATGTAGTCGGCCGTGTAACCGCTACACTGGCCGCCAAAACCTGTCTAGTACATGCCATGTCCTTAGTGCACACACCGTGTAGTTTAGAATTAGGAGGATCGTGTAGGTGAGCCATGCAAAGAGACTCGGGCAGGGGAGTGGATTTCAAGTACACACCATGTTTTGGTACAACACGCCGTGTAGTCTGGAATGTTACACGACCAGTGGTGGTAGAGTTACACGCCCATGTAAATGGAATTAACAAACACGTCGTGTAGTCTTGTTTTGAAAACTTAAGTGTTTCTATCTCCTGGTCCTGTTTTGTACTCTTGTGTTTTTTGTGCTTGTTAATCCTAAATCTGGAGTGTGATTTTTACCTTTCAGGGCTATGGCACCCAGACGTCCTCCTGTTGCATGCCAGGAACCAGGAAGCGACCGTACACCTGATACGCCAGACCAGGGACTAACTGTAGTTCCACCGATCGTTCCAGACATGGCACTTTCAGTGATTCCATACACTGGTGTCGATGCTCAGTTGAGAGAGGGTTTCATGAGGTTCATGCAGACCTTCCAGGGAGCTCATCACCATGCCCCGTCTATGGAAGAGCTGAATCGAGTCTTCCAAAAGCAGCATCCTCCCACATTCACAGGCGAAGGAGGACCTCAGGCTCTAGAGACATGGATAGAAACCATGCTTTCCATATTTGAGCATCTGGAGACACCCCCAGAAAGAAGGGTGAAGCTCGCGACTTAAATGTTGCGGGATTCTGCCAAGAGATGGTGGGATGTAGTCTCGCAGGCAGGGCGCCAGTGGACTATGGCTTGGGACGATTTCCAGCGTACATTCTACGACTACTTCTATCCGGCGACGTTGAGGGCCGACAAGGCCATGAAGTTCATGAACCTGCAGTAGGATACTCTTTCGATTATGGAGTATTCCTCCCGCTTCATTGAGTTACAGCGTTTCACTCCCGTTCTAGGAAATGAAAAGCCATTTTTTGGCAAGGAAGTTTGAGGAAGGCCTCAAACCAGAGATCAGATCATAGGTGAACGTCTTCCAGTTGACTTCTATTACTCTGATAGTCAACCAGGTGCTGATCACTGAATGAAATCTGAGGGAGACTGGATCTGTTCACCAGGACGGTACAACATCCAAGGCTGATTCATTTCATACTGACAGTAGGAAGCGCCACCGAGAGTCTACTTGAGGTTACTCGATGAAGTAAGGTATTTCCTCTGGTAGATGGGATCTTCCTACTGGAAACTAGGTGGTGTGCTATCAGTGTGGAAAGAGCGGTTATAAGAAGCCTTAGTGCCCGAGAGATCCAGTGGAGTGCTGATCTTGTGGAAAAATGGGTCATCTTCATCATTTTTACAGGCTTCTTCTTCCAACATCTAGTGAAGGAGGATCGATTTCTACTCCTCGTGTAGGAGTAGGATTACCAGTTCCGCAGCAGACGGGGGGATGGAGTCCTTCAGGTCGTTCAGACCATGGTAGAGGTTTCAGACGCGGTGGTTAGGCTTAGGGAGGATCAGCTTAGGGATATCAGGCTGCTACACAGGGCCGCGGTACTGGCCAGACGTTTGCAGTAGAGCAGATTCATCGGGAGGAGGATCCTGGACCTTCCACAGTTCGAGGTACAATCTTAGTAGCCTCAGTTTTATCTTCTATACATTTCGATTCCAGAGCTTCTCATAGCTTTATTTCTATGCACACTATGGAGAGCCTTAGACTTACTATCTTTACTTCCGAGGATACATTGGAACTAGACACTCTTTTGAGACATATAACTACTAGAGTGTGTCAGTTCAAGGAGTGCCCCCTTGAGGTTGGTGGGTGTCACTTCACATTGGATCTTTATTTCCTTGAGATGACGGGTTATGATTTCATTCTCGGAATGAACTGGATAGTTCCTTTTCAGGCCTTTGTCGATTGTTATTGTCGCAGGGTGAGTTTCACGTCACCAGAGGGCAGGTCCTTTCTTCACAAGGGAGAATGGGATGTCCAGGCAAGCAGAGCTGGACCAGAGCATCATGGGTTGGGACGTGTTACGACCCAGATTGCTAGTTTATATCTGGATGATCAGGGGACCTCTCAGATGGACTTTCCTCTGGTAGTCGACCATTTCTAGGATGTCGTTCCAGAAGAATTTTCAGGGTTGCCTCCGGAGCGTGAGGTAGACTTCTCTATTGAGCTTGTTCCAGGAGCAACACCGATATCCATACTTCCTTATAAGATTTCTATGCCTGAGTTGCAAGAGATCAAGAAGCAGTTGGAGGATTTTCAGGCTAAGGGTTTCATCTGACCTAGTACTTCTCCTTGGGGTTCGTCTGTGTTGTTTGCGAAGAAGGCGAATGGTACCTTACGGCTTTGTGTGGACTATCGAAAGATAAACCAGTTGACTGTTAAGGACCGATATCCATTGCCGAGGATTGATGATCTTTTCGATCAGCTTGGAGGATCCAGGGTATTCTCGAAGATCGACTTGAGATCCGGATATCATCAGTTTCGGGTCAGACCATCTGATGTACCTCTCACAGCTTTCAAGAGCAGGAATGGTCTCTACAAGTATGCAGTCATGTCGTTCGGTCTTACGAACGCATCTGTAGTCTTCATGGAACTGATGAAACGAGTGTTCCATACGTACTTGGACTCCTTTTTCGTGGTCTTAGTGGACGATATCTTGGTGTACTCTCACACTCGACACGACCATGCCACACTTCTTGAGATCATTCTGAGTACACTGAGAGAGCATCGGTTGTATGCTAAACTCTCGAAGTGACAATTTTGGATGGATCAGATTCACTTCTTGGGCCATGTCATCTCAGAGACAGGAGTATCAGTAGACCCAGAGAAGGTGAGAGCAGTAGTTAACTGGGAGTATCCGAAGAATGTCTTCGAGGTACAGAGTTTCTTGGGACTGGCTGGTTACTACAGGCGATTTATACAGGACTTCTCACGCTTACCAGCGCCGTTGATGGGCTTGACTAAGAAGGGTGTGAAGTGTGTTTGGTCAGAAGCTTGCGACTCATCCTTCCAAGAGCTGAATGGTAGATTTACTTCAGCACTGATTCTAGTTCTGCCAGAGCCGCGTAAGAGTTATACAGTTTTCTGTGATGCATCTGGCATCGGGCTTGAGCAGTGCTTATGCAGGAAGATCGTGTTGTTGCATACAGATCTCAGTAATTGAGGCCACATGAGAAGAACTATCCTACGCATGACCTGGAGTTGGCTTCAGTTGTTCATGCTTTGCGTTGTTCGAGGAACTATCTCATGGGAGAGCATTTTGTGGTATATACTGACCACAAGATCATTAGGTACATATTCACGCAGTGTGACTTGAATCTAAGATAGCGGAAGTGGGTCGATTACCTACAGTCTTTCGACTTCGAGCTTGATATTACGCCTGGGAAAGGCAATACTGTGGCAGACGCACTGAGCAGGAGGACTCAGTTATAGGCAGTTCATGAGGCCAGCATCGAGAGGAAGCTAATGGCTTTATTCTCTGAGATGCATTTTGAGGTGCACAACAGACAGGGTCAAATGGTTCTTTCTTTTGTAGTTTTTACCTCTACCCTTTTAGATCGAGTTTGAATGAGGAAGCTATTAGACCCTGAGGACCTAGTCCTACGGTATGGCGTGCTAGATAGAGACCCTACTCTGGGGTGGACACTTGGAGAGGATGAGGTGCTACGTTTTCATGGTCGCGTATGGGTTTCAGCAGACATATGTGAGTAGCTGATGCAGGAGTTTCATGCTTCAGCTTGGGCAGTTCATCCTGGTTTCACCAAGATGTACCGAGACATGCATCGTCTGTATTGGTGGCCAGGTATGATGAAGTATGTGGCTGGGTTTTTTATACGGTGTTCCACCTGTCAGCAGGTGAAGGCATAGCATCAGCGACCAGTAGGGCTTTTACAGCAGTTACCCATTCCTGAGTGGAAATGGAATGATGTCGCAATGGACTTCGTGATAGGTTTACCAAGATTTCCTCGAGGAAATGATGCGGTTTGGGTTGTAGTGGATAGGCTCACGAAGGGTTCACACTCCTTGCCGATCAAGGAGACCTTCAATGTTGATGAGATGGGATGGTTGTACATCCGAGAGATTGTACATCTGCATAGAGTTCCATAGACAATTATTTCAGACAGGGATGTGTGTTTTACTTCACACTTCTAGCAGGGGTTGTAGATGGATTTGGGTACACAAGTACTTTTGAGTACAACATACCATCCCCAGACTGATGACCAATCTGAGCGTACAATCCAGGTGCTTGAGGATATCCTCCAATATTGCATTCTAGACTTTGGTGGTACTTGGGGGAAGCATATTACTCTGGTGGAGTTTGCCTATAACAACAGTTTTCAGGCGACTATTCAGATGGAACCTTATGAGGCTTTGTACTGTAGGCCATGTCGATCACCTTTATGCTGACTAGAGGTAGGAAAGGAATCTTTGTAGGGACCTCGTCTTGTTCAGGAGACCTCAAAGAAGATAGAGTTTATACGGAAGAGGATGACTACAGCACAGTCTCGGCAGAAGTCTTATACTGATCAGCAGAGACGACCTCTGGAGTTCAAGGTCAGAGATCAGGTTTTTGTGTGTTACCCCGAGGATGGTAAATAAGAGGATTAGGAGGTAGGGGAAGCTTTCACCAAGATACGTTGGGCATTTTGAGGTTTTGGAGAGAGTCGGGCTGGTTTCTTACAGGTTGCAGTTACCTCGGAGGTACCCGGTTATGCACGACGTCTTTCATGTTTCTCAGCTTCGACGGTATTTATCATACATGTCTCATGTTTTTCAAACCGAGGATGTTGATTTGGAGCAGGATTCATCTTTCTAGGATCATCCTATCAGGATTTTTGATCGTAGTACAAAAGTAATATGTGGCCGGTTTGTTCCTCTGGTACGGGTGTTATGGCAGCATGGTCATATACAGGACAAGACTTGGGAGAGGGAGGCTGATATGTGATCACAGTGGCCAGAGTTGTTCAAGGATTCTTCTTCTACGCCTTGTTAGAGAAATTCAGGGATGATTTTCTTTAAGGGGGTAAGTTTCTAAGAACCCGAAGCTTCGGTTTCAGGTACAGATCTTTTTATGGGATTTTTAAGGGAAAATGGAGAGTCTGGAAATTTTTAGAGTACACGCCGTGTAATTTATGAGTACACACCATGTACTCCTCTGCCGCTTGAAGCAGTGTGTTGGCCATGTCTATGCCACACACACAGTGTGTAGGGGTGATGTGGAGGCTGATTTTGGCGGAGTATGGAAAAAACCCACTACACGTCATGTACTTTAAAAGTGCATGCTGTGTACTTTTCTTATTTCATTAATCGACACGGAGTCGCTCCTAATGATCATTAATGTCTTCTTCTCTGCCTAATTCTATCTACAGCGTCTGAGGAGGCTGATTCTTCTCCGATCCACCGATATGTCACCAGTTTTCCGAATTGAACTTCGTTGATTGCAGAAGAATCGCAGCGGCGAGTTCTTGGTTCTTCTTTGGCCTTGTTTCTTGATTCTTTCTCTCGTGTGAGTTATCTGAGGCTAAACATTTTAGAAGTTTTTGCAGATCTACTCTGTTCTAGGCCAATTCACAGGCCGACGTTCAAGTATATTGATCTTTGAGGATCGAGGTAGGTGATTTGTTTCCCTACATTGAAGTTCTTTGAGTTTTGGTTGCAAAAGTGTCGGATACCTGTGTATTGGGTATCCCAGGTTTAGGATTTTGATCCTATTATTTTATTTTCCCTAGATTTCTTATTATCTTATGATTAATTGTTTCTAATATATGCATGGTTGCATGTTGAGGATCACCCCATGGGTGTTTTCTACCCTTGTTTGGCTGTTTATCGCCATTTGGCACCGTTGCCTGTGTGGCAAACCCTATTGAAATTGTTAGTTTTCTTCTTATCACTGATTGCATGTGTTTCCTGCTATTTAATTGCTTTTTATGTATGGTATCTATTATCCAAGTAGTTATTTAACTTACTTAGGGCTACTAACAGTCGATTACGCACGACTGGACTGCTCAGGGCTGTGAGAACCTGGTGTAGGAGATCAAAGAGGGAATAGACGATTAAGTGCTTCCCTAGAGGGTCAGTTGGTTTTAGTTTCATAGGCAAGACCTACGGGAATAGGACTTTGTGCTTCACAAGAGTGTTCTTAGTTTACCCACGCATCGAGACCACAGGAGGAATTAAATGTAAGTTCTTCCTCAGAGAGTCTGTAGCTATCGTTTCAAGACCAAAGGAGAATTGATGTGAGAGCTTCCCAGAGTGTATGTTCCTTATTTTATTATTGGACTATAGGGCTCTGCTAGTTAAAGTCACCCAGAGAGTCAGTGTGAATGTTGATTGTTGGTTGTGACGAGTCCACCAAGACAAAGAACAAGCTTGGGTTTTGTACTGATTGTGTTTAGGTAGTCTTTTTAGATAACTGTTGTGTTACTTGATTACCTTGGAATAGAAAACTTTGCTCGTTTTCCCTAGTTGTGTAATTAAATGAATGTGAATGGTAATTGGTAGAATTGTTACTGGTGTACTTATTTTCCTTTACTTTTTCTATATTACTCACTGAAAGTAGGGCACAAATCTTGTGGTGGTTTCCTACTGGGATTAGTCTCACACCCTATTTGGGTCCTGCTTTTTGGCCCAAACTGATTATATGGTTGCAGGTGTAGGTAGGGATTGTGGTTCTTCTACCTCGGGTACTTGATTTCTGGTTGGAGCTGGAGAGCATGGGACCAGGCTTTGGCTCACGATGCTGTTGGAGTTGCTGTTTACATTTAGAACCTTGTTTTCAGTTGTATTTTAGCACGTTGTTTTGTTTACTATTTTCCATAGATACATGAACCATTCAACATCATTATTATATCAGACATTGCTTCTACTTTTAGTTCATTTGTTTTATTCTATTTACTGCTTCCGCTATTGATTATATTTATTCTTCCACTGCATACTTTACCAAATGAGGGCATAGTTTCCCCACTGACTCACCAAGGCCCTCGCTGCTAGTCAGCAGCATCTGGAATTTGGTGAAACGCGCTTGAGGTTATGTGGCGAACCGGGTATGGGGCACCAGCTATGTGACTCTAGATCCGGGTCGTTACAACCAGAGGGACTCGACTGGTAAAAGCATGAAGTAGGGAAGGATTTCATGTTGTAACACATTACACTGTGTGAATTTTGTATTCATGTATTTTAATATTTCAAGGTTTAAAAAATAAATAAAATGAAGATTATATGATTTTTTTTCGGTGAAAACCAACCTCGAGGTATTACATGATGTGAAAGGGGATTACACGTCGTGTAATCCCCTACTAGTGTATGTTTTAAAATATTTTCCACCCACTCAGGTTTTCAATTAGTATAGATTTAGGGTCTCTTTCATGACACCTAGAGACTTGGAAACCCCTCTTCAATGTTTTGAGTATTCCTTCATCAAGTTTAAATTCCTAGGTTCCCTCCTTCAATATGTAATGATCAACCTTTTGTCTAAGGTGTGTTTTTATTCCGTTTTTATAGTTTCTCTGGATTTGATCTCTTTTTCTTCATCTTCTTCTTTTCATTCAATATTAGATGATCTCCCATGATTCTAATGGGGTTTCTCTTGGGTTTTTAGTGAGGTGGTGTCACGTCACTCTTGTATGGATTTATATCTTGCGGGAGGTGTGATCGGAGATCTCTTGCATGGTATATTCTCATATGAAGAACATCGATGACCTTTTGAGGTATGGTATTCATTTATTTTCTAATTACTTACATAAATTCATAGAGTTAGCAAGATTTATCCCCTTGGATTGCAAAGAAATTTAACTAATTAAATACCTGAAGTGGATTTAAGAATTTTTATCGATCGCATAGTGATGTTTTTACTTTGCACTGTAATAACAATTTTCCTATTGATTTTCTAGATAATGTGATATCTATGAATTTCTTGGTTTTTCATGTTCTTCTTGGTGGAAATTGTTAAATAACATAAATTTGAAATTATGTGATAATTAATTGGCTAAATGAATTTAAGAAGAATGTTAATAAATTTGGTACTTGTTTCGATTTGATGATAATCAAATTGATACAGATATGAATATTTAATTGATTTTTTTAACATGAATCATGAGTACTCTTGTTGATAAAATAATTAATGGAATGTTAAGTTAATTGTTTAATTAATTTATGGTAGTTTTTAAATCTTGTTTCATAGGTTTCAAATACTTGGAACCCATGAATAATGGATCGGTTAATTCAAGATGAAATAATAACTGGTTGTGTGATAAAAGATAATTACTTTGTAGTGATTTAGTTTTCTGCTTTCATGTAAAGCCCATGTTCCTTATGCTTTGGATCTGTTATATCTCATTGTTTGGGAAGCTTTAATGCATTTATTTATGTCCAAGAGCCTGATTTCTCTGTTTGTTTCCTACTTCTTTTGATATGGATGACCCTGGATGGATGTTATGGTTTATGGTGTCAGGGAGGCCTGGATGGTATATGAGCTTAGGATGGCTGAGCCTGGATGGTTTTTGTTGTGTTTGGGGTAGGGATTCATAGTTTTTGTGGAACCAATTGACACCTAGAGTGGTTAGATGTACCAGTTTAAGAATATGGGTGTCGAGCAAGACCCTTGCATTGATGGAATGGGTTGAAGCTAGGCTTAACCATTGATACAAAAGTTGGATGCTTGTTTGAATTTATTGTTTTTTTATATATTATCTTTTATACACAACTTGAGTAAGGTTTTTTTTACTCCATTTTTAAGAGAGGTGAAGACGCATGGGGTGTGCCATATGATTTTCGTGGTTAGCATCACATGGTTGGATGATTCTATGCTCTTACTATAGGTGGAAAAGATTCAACGAGTAGTACATCTATTCACCGTGTTGTTCCCTTTGTGTTTGGTATCATAGAATTTTTTTTCTATAATACATGGAAATATGGAATGTATTAATGTTGTTAAATAAATTAATAAATGTTTAACCCATGGGTTTGGAGTTCCCTAGGATAGAATGGTGAGTTTGAAATTCTGAGAATTCATGGACTAGGCTTGATTATGCCTAGAGGGAATGGATCTTTGTTGAAATGGTAATGTGAGGTAATGTGGAAATACTAATGGTTAATTAATGGTTAAGAATTAACTAACATAAAGTGTTACTGATGAAAATTAATTTGATAATTTAATGTATCTCTTCAAATGGTTGTGTGCTTATAAGATATCTGGTCTTCGTAGTTGCAGCTGGGGGTCCGATATATGTTAGCATAATTTGTGTCTGAGACTATTATATGACATTACTATGATTGTGAGCTGTATTTTATCATTTAATTTTTTTGTGTTTCTAATGCTACTCTATCCTATCAGTTATAAAAACTAACACCCTGAGGATTCTAAGCCCTGGGGTGTCTTTTCCCCAACATCTTGGGGGGGGGGGATGGATTGCTGACTACCCCCTTTAGACATACTCTCTTCTATTGGTAGTTACTTCTACTGGTATAAATGATGGTTAGTTTTCCCCATATATTTGTGTGAAGGTTTGTAATGGATTGTGGTTATTTCACAAACATGTATCCTGGATATAGTTTCCTAAGGACTACTGTAGGTATAGTGTGTATAGGTTGTGATGGATTTAGGATCCTTACTCTGTGCATGGGTTGTGGTAGCTTGCGGTATAATACATAACATATGATACACATAATTCTATTTATGTTGGATCCTGTAATCTAACAAGTTACATTTGGTTATATAGATGTGGTGTTCTGTTGAATGAGGTGCATGTTGTGGTTCTTCATCAAGGTGTTTGTGGGCTATCCTTTTTGGAGAGATATGCTCAGGAAGTGTGATGTTAAGGAAGAGAAAAATACTATTAGGGAAGTGGTAGTGTGGTACCCTTACTATTTAATAAAATATTTTGTGCTCTTGAATGTGATAATTGGTGAGATTGTCCACAGTGAGGTCGGGAACATAGTATACCTTTTTTGGTGCTAAGTTAGTTTCACTTGTTGTTCACTATGATTTAGAATTATTTCTTTTCTTTTTTATGAGAGTCGCTAGGGAGGATCCTTCTGAGTATACTGTTATACTCATCCTACATTATATAAAATATTTTTTCGGTCAGTTGTAGTAGGTTTTATATCAGTTTGTTTACTACTATCATGTGGGTTGTAGGAGCTATTAGGGATTTGTTGTCGATGACTTCTTTACTTTTCTTTTTGATATTGTTGTTTCCCATTTTAGTTGCAGTACTTCTTTCATGAAATTACATTTAAAAACATTACTTTTTGTTTATGTTTTAGTCTAATAATGATTTGTTTAGTCTCTTTAGTATCTCTCTCTTCTTCATGTGTTTCACATAGAGGGTAATTCCTCCAATCGACATTTTTTTATAACCTTGTTGATAGTTTCTAACCAAGGGACAACTGGAGGCAGGACTCAAGGGTCACTATCTCTCTTTTCCCATTTTTGGATCAAGAGGTGTATGTATTGTGGGGAGGGGGTCATAACACAGTGGTATCAGAGGTATGATTGAGGGATTGGATGGAGTTTGGAGTTAGGAAGAGGTGAGTTTTCATGGTTTGGTAGGGAAACATTGTCATCTATGTTTATAAAGAATTATAAAAAAAGAGGTCAGCTGAGACACATGTATTTAGGGACCCCAGGGATCTAATGCACAAACCTTGAAACATATAGTGGATACTAAATGAGGTGATATTGGTTACATGGTATAGGCCTAGGAAAGGATCATGAATCAGTCTTCTTTGAAACTAGGCTTTAATAGGTTTCCTTAGGATAGGTTAAACTAAAATTAATAAAAGAAAGAAAATAATTAATGTTAAAGTAATCAATATTCCTTGTTTAGGATATCTAATTTTTTTTTCTTTTTTAGGTATGGAACAATGTCTATGTCCTCATCAGGTTCACACAGAATATGTTTAGTAAATTACAGGATAATATTTCCAAATGGTAGAGGTTTATGATATCAACACTTAGAGGGGGAAACTCTGAGAGTTTCAGTGGTACAATATGTAGAGGTACAAGGGACCCATTTTAGGAGTCATCAAATTAGACTAGTTGGAGGAGGTTTAGATATCTTTCAGATTGATCATTTATTAGAAGGAACACTGTGTGTCATTAGTTTTAAAGATACTTTGTGGTATAGCGAGGTATCCATGGTTCTTGTTCATCGAGGATCATGAGGAATCTCTAGTCTCCGGGGAAGAGATCTAAGACCTGTTCAAATCTGAGTTTCTTTCTATAACCACGAAGGTGGTCAGTCCCCAGGAGATTCTTACCCTTCAATAAGGGTTCTCTTTTGTGCGACAGTTTGGAATCTATTTTAGGAACCTTCTAAAATATGCTTCAAAAATGTTTCTGGATGAGTGGACCTAGGATAGGAATTTCAAGGAGGGTTTTCATCCATAGATCTAGCACTAAGTCACCCTACTTATGATGAAGATGCATCTCAAGGTGATAGAAAGTGAATAGGTTATCTATAGGATGTTATTTAGAATCATATTTTTAGGATTTGGGAGTCAGCAAGATTCCCCAAGAAGCAGAGCTGCAGTCTGGGGTTCGCAATTGTTTGGAAAGATGAACTTCCAAACAGCTGAGGGTAGGTCTAAGCCCTCAATGTCACATTTCTATGAGGCTGGTATCTCTTAGAGTTATTCTAAGGAATAATATTCCTATTTTTCTTATTGAGTCCAAGGTCATCAGCATCGAGAGTCTCTAATATTTCTGAGCAGTTAGTGTGCATTAGTTGTTTCTCTTCAGTTTCCTCCATTGTGGTAGTTCTAGTCGAGATAGAAGCAACATGTTTCTCTAATTTAGGATCATCATAGAGAATATGGGGTAGAAATAGGAGATCCATAGGATGTACCCCATCCCTAGAGAGTAATTTGTAGACAAAGAGGTGGTCATCAGCATGGTTATAAAGGACATGGAGTTGGTCACAGTTAGCTTAATGCTTTAGCATTACTAGCACTAGGTGAGCCGGACATCATTCAAGAAGCCCTTTTCTTGTTTTCTACTTTGTTGCATGATTTTTTTGATCCAGTAGAGACTCACTCTTTCAAATAACCTTCCATTTTCCATTCATTGGGACTTGCGTTAGAGAGGCTTGCAGTGCCCCTCTTATTGACTACGCCAGTTGGATGTCGAGCTAACTTGTATAACTTTTTTAGAAACTGTGATCTAGTTCTGGGGTAGCACCGCGCTTGGGGAGATTTAATATTTACAAATATACATCCAAATGAAATCATCCTTACCATGGATTGGTTGTGTTCAGTGAATGATTTCATGTATTTCTTCAGGATGAAGTTCGTATTCTTAAATGTTGATTGAGAACCATCGATGTTTGTTGGCAGGATAGGCCCTTGAATAGTCTAGAGACATGTTCATTCCTTGTCATACGTGATGGATGATCTGATTCTGATTTCAACATAGAATCATTAATTAGTGTTTCTCAAGGTTGTAGAAGAGTACCATGATGTCTTTCTAGAGGAGGTTGTAGCATTACCCCCTTGAGGAGATATCAAGTTTGGGATTGAACTACAACCAAGTGTGTATCCTATCTCAATGTATTCATATTATATGGAACCTTATGATTTTTGAGTGTTGAATATACATCTCAACGGTTTTTTATAGTGTGGTTTTGTTCAGCTGAGTGTGTCACTATGGAGTGCACCAGTTTTTTTGTAAAAAATTTTTATAGTAGTTTGTGATTGTGTATCGATTATCATCGCTTAAACTAAGTAACAGTGACGAACCACTATCCTCTTCCATGGATTGATGATTTTTTAGATGAAATAAAGGGTGAAATTTTATTATCTAATACCAACTTGTGGTCAGGATGTCATCAAATTTGTGTAAAGGATGAGGATATCTTGAAGACTACTTTTCATTGTTGTCATGGGAATTAGGAGTTTTTTGTGATGTCGTTCGGTGTGATGAATGATCCAATTGTGTTCATGGGGTTGAAGAAAATTTTGTTCCACGAGTTCCTAGATAATATCATGGTAGTTTTCATCAAAAAAATCTTTATGTAATTCGCATATGTGAAGGATCATGTAGAGAATCTGTGTGCTGTTTTGGGAGTTCTTTATCATTAATAGTTATTTGGGAAGTTTTTGAAGTTGATTTTTTGGATAAAGAAGTATATTTCTTGTGGAATGTTGTATTTGGGTCAAGATTAACTATGGTTATATTAAAAATATAAGTAGTTTTGTATTGGGAATCCCCCATCATAGTGAAGAGGTGGACAATTTATTTGGTCTCACATGTTATTATAGGAGTTTGGTAACTGATTTCTCTCGTTTTTTGAATCCTCTGATAGCATTGACCAGAAAGGATCAGGTGTTATTTTGGGCTGATCATTGTTATAAATCTTTTGAGTATCTAAAGGAGAAGTTGTTCAGTTATCAAGTTCTTTTTATACTAGCAGAAGGATTTCAATTTGATGATTTAGGTGATGCTTCCCATATTGGGTTGGTTTGTGTTCTATTATTATAGAGATCAGTTATTTCTTATGTACTGATCTTTGAGATGTTAGTTTTTGTGGCCTGGTTTAAAGCATGTAGATTCAGAGTTTGTGTCTCGATGTTTAGTCTTTCATAAGGTGAAGTTTGAGCACCTTGTTCCTGATGGTTTTCTCTATCCATTAGATTTTCCTCAGTGGAAGTGGGAGGACCTCTCGATGGACTTCATTACTAGTTTACCTCAATCTTATGGAATCTATGATGCTATATGGTTTTTATTGGATCACTTAATGAAATCAATCCACTTTATAGTGATTAATGAGTTGAGGTCAATGGTGGTTTTGTCAAGGAAGTATCTAGAAGAGGTGGTGAGACTCCACATAGTCCTTAGGGTGATCGTTTCTGATCGAGATCCTCCTTTTACCTCTACGGTGTAGAGATGTATCCATCATTCTTTTGGATATCAACTATACTTTAACACTAATTTTCATCCACAGATAGATGGTTACACAGAGTTTACCATTCAGACTCTTGAAGATAGGTTGTGCTCTTCTGTCCTAGTTTTTTTAGGACCGTGGATGAGTAACTTTCCATTGGTAAAGTTCGTTTAAAAAAATAGTTCTCAATCCACCGTATGCAGGGTTCCATTTGATGCCCTGTATGAACAAACTTTCTGTGCTCCATTTTGATGGACTGAGGTCAGATAGTTATCAATTTTCGAGCCAGAACTATTTTGAAATATTATAGAGATGGTTCAAGTGTTTTGAGAGAGTATGAAAGTAGAGCATGATCATCATAAATATTATAATGATCAGAGGAGTCCTCTAGAGTTTGACATAGGGGATCATGTGTTTCTGAAGGTGACTCCCTATCGTGGGAAGTGATGGTTTGTTCATGGGAGTATGCTTTCTCAATAGTTTTTTGGGGCTTTTGATGTTTTGGTCTGTGATGGATTTGTGGCGTATCAGATATCTCTTCCCCAATAGATAATACGGATAAATTATTTTTTCCATATGCCACAACTCCATCGGTATCCTCATGATGACTCTAGAATCATCGATTAGGGTGAGATCGATGTTCACTATGATGCAACCTTAGAGGAGCATCCCATAAACAACCAAGACCACCAGAAGATGGTGTTACGTGGGCATGTTATCCCCTTAGTTCGCATCATGTGCAGGCATAGTGGCATGGAGGAAAGTACATGTGAACATGAGTCGTAGATATGCACTCAATACCCTGAGATGTTTGATGTTTATCTCTTCTCTTGTAATATTTTTCGTTTTATGGTTGTAGACCATCCCTAATAATGAGATGGATTTTTCTTTTTCTTGTTGTTGTTTTCTATATTTTGAGATGTATCTCCCCCGGGATAGTGTTTAAGATATGGTTGTGGTTGTTTCATGGTATTTTGTTTGATCCTTTGAGGAAGTGTTTGATCACCTATGGTAGCAAGATCCTTGAGAGGTATCTCATGGGTGGTTGTTCAGACAACCCCTTTTCTGTTTTATCCATGGGTTGGTTTTATATTCTCAATGATGAGAATTTTTTGAGAGGTATAGGATTTAAGGGCTCAAATCCATATGGATTGACCCTTTGCTTGTTCTCGAGATTGTGGTACTTAGGGGAGGCTCGAAAGAAGGTCAAAGGGACTCGACTGCTAAAATATGTAAGTAGGGAAGGATTTAACATCATGACGCATTACATGTTGTAAAAGTGGGATTCACATCATGTAATATTTTGGGGATTAAAAATAATAAATAAAATGAATAGGTGGTGGTTTTTTACATTAAAAATAGACCTTTATGCATTACATGACGCTCAAGGGGATTACACGTTGTGTAATCCCTTAATTCTATATGTTTTAAAACATTTTCCAACTACTCGGGCTATGAAACCCTATGGCTGTAGTGCCTCTCTCTGTATTCCAAGTGACCCGATGGCCCCTCTTTAATGTTTTGTGGATTTCTTCATTAAGGATTGATTCTTATCTCCCCTTCTTGGATCTATAATGATCCACCTTTGATCTAAGGGGTGTTGTTCTTCTGTTCTGGTGGTTTATATTGATTTGATCTCTTTTTCATCTGGTTATTCTTTCCATGAAATAGAGGATGATCTCCCATGTTTCTAATGGGGATTCTCTTGGTTGTTGTTTGTGTGGTGGTGCCTCAACATCCTCATATGGATGAATATCTTGCAGGAGGTGTGATCGGAGATCCGTTGTGTGGCATGTTATCATGCAAAGAAAGTTAATGACCTTTTGATGTAGGAGATTCATCGCATCTCTATTTATTTAAATGAAATTTTTAGTTATCATGATTTATCCCCTTTTATTGCAATGAAATTGATCTAATTAAATACTAGAACCAGTTTAAATAATTGGTATCGATCATATAGTGATGTTTTTGCTTTGTACTATAATAGTGGGTTGCCTATTAATTTTCTATATAGTGTAATATATATGTATTACTTTGTTTATAATGTTTTTATTGGGGGAAATTAGTAAATAACATAAATCCGGAATTAATTGAAAATTAATTTTCTAAAGGAATTAAAGATGCATGTTAATAAATCTGGTAATTCTTGTTGCAATTTTATGATAATCAATTTGATGCAGATATGCATGATTAATTTAATTGGTTATTGAACCTGAAGCATGATAATTATTTTTGATAAAAGAATTAATTTAATATTAAATTAGTTGTTTACTTAATTTATGATAGATTTTGATATCTTGTTTCTTAGGTTGCCCATAGTTGGAACCTGTGAATAATGAGTCGGTTAATTCAAGATGGAATAAGAACTTGTTGTGTGATAAAAGATAATTCCATTATAGTGAATGATTTTTCTACATTCTTGCAAAGTACAAGTGACTTATTATATGGATCCATGGGGGATAATTGTGTTTCAAGGTTAAATCCCTTGATTTAGGTCCAAGAGCCTAACTTATATGTTTGAATCCTACTGCTTGTGATATGGCTGAGCCTAGAGGGTTATTGTGGATTATGGGGGAAGGGAGGCTTGGATGTGATGTGAGCTTGGGATGGATGATCTTGGAGGGTTATTGTGGTTTGTGGAGTAGGGAGGTCCAGTTTTTTGGTTGAAGTTCATGCATAGAGTGGAAAAATGCATTGGTTTATGCATATGGGTTTCAGGGAGGACATCAAGGTTAATGGAATGGGTTGAAGCTAGGCTTACTCATTGATATTAATGTTGGATTCTTATTTGAATATTTAGTTGGTTTATATTCTATAATTTCCCCAATTCATTCGGTAGGTGGTTTTGGATACTCTTCTTACATGAGAGATGAATATGCACCGGGTATTCTATGTGATTTCCATGTTTAGCTTCTCTTGGTTAGATGAGTCTATGCACCTACAATCAGTGGAGAAGACTCGACGGGTAGTTCATCTACTCACAGTGTAGCATCCCTTGTGTTTGGTAGCTTATAATATTTTTCTAGAATACCTATAAATATAGAAAGTAGTAATGTTGTTAAAAATTGATCAAATGTTTAACCCATGGCTTTAGAGCTTTCTGGGATGCAACGCTAAGGTTGAAATTCTAAGAAGTCATAGACTATGTTTGCTTATGCCTGGAGGGAATGGATCATTGTTGAAATGGTAATGTGATGTAAAGTGGAAATGATAATGGTTAATTAATAGATAAGAATTAATTAAAAAAAGTGTAGCTGATGAAAAGTAATAATATAATTTAATGTATCTCTTTTAATTGTTGTCTTCTTATAGGATATTGTGTCTTGGCAGTGGAAGCCTGGAGTCTGAGATATGTTAGTTGTATTTGTTTCTGAGACTAGTTAATTCCCTTAGTGTTGTTGTGATCTATATTATATCAGCTAATATCTGTGTTTCTATAGGACACTCCACCCTATCAGTTAGGGAAACTGACACCCTAGGGATTCTGATCCCTAGGGGTGTTTTCCCGAACTTCATGGCGGGAGGATGGATGGGAGACTACCTTCTTTAGCCTTATTCTCTTCTCATGGTAGTTACTTTTTCTGGTATAAACGATGGTTATTTTTTCCCATATATGTGGGTAGAGGGATGTGATAGATTGTTTTATTTTTACACTCATGTATCATCGATATAGTTTCATAAGTACTACTATAGGTACAAAGTGTATAGGATATAATGGATTGAGGATCCTTACTCGGTGTATGGGCTGTGATAGCTTGAGGTATAATACATGTTGTATGATACATGTTATGAAACATGTGTTGGATCCTGGAAACTACCTTGTTACTTTTGGTTACATAGACGTGGTGGTGTATTGCATGAGGTGCATGTTATGGTGCTTCGCCCAGGTGTCTGTGAGCTAGACTTTTGGAGAGAGATGCTCAAGATGTGCGATGTTGGGGTAGAGAGGAAAACCGATGGGTAAGAGATAGTAGGGTACCCTTTCTATTCATTATAATATTATATTCTCTTATATGAGATACTTGGGGAGAGAAGTCATAGTGAAGCTGGGAACATAGTATACATGTTTCAGTGAAGATTTAGTTCCACTTGTTATTCACTATGATTTAGCATTCTTTCTTTAGTTTCACACGAGAGGCTCCTTGGAGGATCCTACTAAGTATACTATTATACTCACCATTCATTAAATAAACTATTTTAGGCCTGTTGGAGTAGGTTGGAGATCATGATGGTAACTACTAGCATGTGGGTTGCAAGTGTTGTTTGGGCTTCATGGTCACTATCATCTTTAATTTTCTTTTGGTACATACAGTTTCCCATTTCAGTTGTAGTAGTTATTATATGAAATTACATTTGTGCACTTGTTTTTTCTTTTATATTTTATTCTAGGTAGGATTTGGTCGGTTTCTGTCTTATCTCTCTATTCTTTGTGTGTTTGACTTTGAGTGTAATGTCTCCCATTTGCATGTTTGTCATTCCCTCTGTGCTATTCACCAACTTTGGCCTACTGGAGGTGGGACTCATGGGGTCATTTTCTCTCTTCTCCCATTTCAATCACAATAGGGGTACACTTTGTAGGTATGGGGTAATGAAAGAATGGTACATCACATTTCTTCTACGCTTAACACCCATTCATGATAAATCATATATCAATCTCTAGATACGGGGTGAAGAATTATAAATGTTACCCACTGAGAAACTCTGGGTGAATTATCCATACAAATCACTATTTACCTTCTTAAAACTCATCTATCACGGGTCACATATCAACATAACCAACCCCCTACTCACAACCCATTCGGTAACACATTATCTCACAACTAGTTTTGTGTCTTTACTGTACAATACTTCTAATCCATTCCACAATCTATCAACCTAAGATTCCATAACACCTCTCAATCCATCACACAACACAATTTGGTGCTCACAAAAAAACTATATAACCGACCCAAATCAGTCACACACACACATCACATCACCACACATTCCATGGAAAACCCTAAATATTATATTTAATAAGAAAACCCTTCATTAATTAAACTTGTTAATTCATGGGTTATCATAGAAACTGTATGATCCTAAGGAATCCATTCATTATAAAAATATACTTTATCAATACATTTTCATATATATGTTTCCCACCAAAGGTAAAAACCCCAATTCCATAATCTATTTACTTGAAAAAAAAAGCCACCAACAGGAACAATTTTAAGCAGGGCATCTAGCTCAAACAATCACAATATCACAAATAAAATCATGGTTTTAAAAGCGTATGTACAACCACATTTTCCCCTCAATATAAATTAAATACTTCTTTATATTCAACTAGGATAGAAAACCCATGATTCATAGATAAAACTAAGTAAAAAGACTCCCCCATGATGCACGAATAGGAGAAATGAAGGAAATCCTACCTCAAGTAAGCTATCTAATTGCTATGTGCTACAGGGGAAGGAATAATTCTCGTGAACCTCAATCGCACCATGAAAATAGAGGATCAACCTACACCACGCCAGATATCATTAAAAATGAAACCCAACGCATGCCCAAACTAATGAAACGCCACCATAGTGGATCATAGGGAGAATAATGGATGAAAATGGATGATAAAGAGAAGATAACTCACCATGGATTGACCACAGATCACCAATGAACATTTACCAGGATTGACAAATTGAGGAGGGAGGGAAATGTATCAAAGAAAAGTTTGGGGCACCTAGGGTTCACCCAAAATAATATGAAAAAGGAAACCACCACTGAATAAATGAGGGGTTTCCCCTAAAAATAATTTTAAAACTATACATGATCGGGGTATTACACGACGTGTAATCCCTTTTCACATCATGTAATACCCAGGGTTTGGTTTTGGTGAAAAACACATATCTTATCCATTTTATTTTTTTTCTAACCCCAAAGTATTACACATCATGAAACCTCTAAGACAAACCATGAAATAAGATTTTACATTGTGTAATCTAGTTACACGATATGTAATCCCCCTTATTCCATCATTTAGTAACATAACTTCTTCAAACTCCCTCCAAACCTCCTCCAAACACTTCCAACGACCAAAACCCAAAAATCAACATACTATTAAGGCAGAAAACATTACCCTTAACATTAACTCCAAAAGTTTCTCTATGATAATTTGATAAATAACTAACGACAAATTTCATCAAAACATTACCAACTAAGATTCAAACTCAAGTATTAAAATTACATTATCACATATTAATCTAAGATAAATTTTACATTTATCTCCTAATAACATCAATCAATATTAAAGTATCATACCACGAAAGTATATTTCATAATCATATAATCTCTATGATATGGTAATTATCTCCATAAATAACCACAATCACCATAAATCCAGATCAAAATAATAAATGTTCCAAAAATAATAATTTATCCATTATTCTTCAAATAAAATCCCATATTATTATATTTCTTATAATTAGATAATGTTCCTGAAATAACATTAATCACTTAATTGTTAAATCACTTTTCAATTCCATTATTATTTATATGATAAATCATATGTCACCAAAATCAACTTAATCTTTATCTATCAAATTTTATATTTAAAAAAAGGCATACTAAATAAAAAAATCACATAGGCCAGTGGTAGGTGTTGCACCCTTGTCTCCCATCTATTGTGGGACCAAGCCATGTGGACTTTCTAGAAGTGATGGGATGTCTCCCAGATTGTAGGTTGTCATTTTACATAAATTATATTAATAAAATTCTTACAATATTTTAAAAAATATGACCAAAACCCTCAAAATATCCTTTAAAACTGCAATATTAAATAATTTTATAACCTCAAAGGTTATCTCATACCTTTAATATTGTATCCCCAAAATGTAATTTCATTCTTATGAAATAATAATTCTTGTTAAACCTAAGAGTTACATATACCTCAACCTAATAAAACATCTCCCAAAATAACTTTAATAGCCTCCAAATCCCATCACATAAAACATTAAAAGGGGTGTCTAATACTTTAAATTTATGGTCATCCTTTATATTATAAACCCAGGATGGAATCCATAAATCTTAAGTTAACCTCTTATGAAAACATCAAAATCTACAAAGTTATCTAAACCTTTACTTTGATACTAACTATAATGAACCAAACATAATTAATCCATAAATAAAATCTTCGTACAAGAATTCACTTTCTTATAATTTTTGGACCATTCCAAGTTTATATTTTTAAATAATTAGGTCATAACTTCTACATAAAAACCCATATAATAAATTTTATAAAATACCTCTCAGTATCTATTTTCTAAAAAAACAATAAATTTAAAATATTATAAGTTTTACTTATATGAAACATGTTCACAATATTCATATTAACCTCATATTTGTCCCTAATCAAATTTAAAACACCATGAAAACCATTTAAAAATGTGGGATGGGAAAAAAATCCAAGTAAGGGATATAGAAATAAAGGGAAGAAGATATTTATACCATTTTAAAACCATGAGATCATAAATGACAATGATTTTAATATAACATACTTTGATCTCAAACAATTATTCACTTACACATGATATCAGCTAAACAACCCAAATTGTTTCATAAAACTTATTCCAAGAAAACATAATGGAAAATTATAATAATGAGGGATTCTTATAAATAATTATTACCCAAAAATGTTTTATAAAAATCCATTTTTATAAAAATAAAATAATCATCACATTAAAACAAAATATCATTAACTTACCATTTTAAATAAAATGATTTCCATGGAAAATAATTAGAATGAATTGAGAATTCATGTAGTTAACTTGGGAAAGTATTTTTTATATAACTCATGAAAATTGAATAACCAATACAGTCAACATTAATCATAATTATTTGAAGAACATAATCATTACCCAATGCATTATAGGGAAATAATAGACCCATATGTACTTGGTGTATAATGTAACCACCTTTCCTTGGTTTATAATAGAACCACTTATTATTGGTTCATAAAAGAACCTCCTTTCCTTGGTTAATATTAGAAACTTCCATATTTTGATTATATAGGAACCACTTGTAATTATAAATAATTTACATGGACCATAAAATAATCATAAAACATGAAATCTTTCATTTTTCATCATTATATTCATACAAATATCCTTCACACCCATAAGAAACAATTTTCGTATATTCAAATTCTCATTTAATTTAAAATGGATTTTGAAAATAATCTAAAAATGGGTGGTTTTTCATTGAAAAAAATGAAATAATTTAAAGTAATAAAAACATAAAATATTGGTTACATTGGTGGGAAATACTGTTAATATCATATATATAAAAATAAAACATTCTTTATGTCTTTTTTAAAGCTAGTAAAATCATTCCACAAAAAAGATCATTTTCAAATACTTCATAAGAAAGATACATAAAAGTACCTTTATTTTGTATTTAGGTATATATAAATACATATATAAATTATTTATAATAATATGCACATGTAAGGGAAATATTTAGAAAATAAATCTTTCAAATATTTAAAAGACGGGTTTAAAAGTACAGTGTCCCTTACATTGAGTCAGTCTCCTCACAGTTGTTTCTTATTTTCAAAAATAATAAAAATATGTTAATTATTTACATTATTAAGAATCTTTTCATGTTTTTTATTTCTTTTAACATGTTATAGTCAATTACTTAATCAATTACATTCACTTTGGAAGTTTTCACGATATTCAGATCATATATACAAAATGAATTTGGTACGATGACTTGGTTGAAAGAGATTATTAGTCCACCCAGAAGAATAATCAATAAATAATTTTCATTTTTATATATAAATAATACTTTTAAATACAACTATGAATTATTTATATGAAATATAAACTACATAACAATCAGGGAGTTGGTAGGTCGTACATACACATGAGTAATGCTTCCATTTTTTCAATGATCATGATAGAAATAAGGTAAGAGTTATTTTATATTACCATAATTATTATTAATAAAATATTATATATCTTTGAAAAAAATATTTATATCATTCATGTGATGTGTTTATGAAAAAAAATCACATCGCTTAGTGTAAGTGGTAGTCCACATGTACACACGAATGATGTGACTATATTTAACAAATGGAAAGGTAAGAAAGTGGATGATATCGTATCATTAAAGAATTATTAATATAATATGAATATCATATATATTCAATAAATCCGTCATTTTATCCATTCTTGGGTGGAAGTAATGGAAAACGAGTTACATCATTTTGCAAGATGGTAGTCTTCTGTACACATGATTGTTGGTTTAGTTTCTCACTTGATGGAACAAAGAGATGGATATAGTTTAGGAAATTAACATAATAACATATGAGTATATTATAGATACTGATGTTATTATATCATCATGGTTGAATAATATTTAAGGGATGTGGAAAGATAAATAAAACTAAAACATTTGGTTAAAATTTATAACTCTTATTCAGACAATATCCTTTTTTACCCCTTAATAGATATAAGGTTTATATTACGCCTAAAAAATACCTAAATAATGAGAGGAGGTATTATTGGAAGTAATTTTGGAAGTTGTTAGCTGAATCTAAAGGAACATTAAGTGTAAATAAAATATGATAGGATATTCCCTTTTATAAAAGAGGGGAGGGGTACTCTTGGAATTACATAAAGTATTAAATTAATATAAATTAATTTTCCTCAAAAAATAAATCAGAAATTATATATTTCAAATTTAATATGAGTATGGTTAAAAATAATTAAAATAAAATAAAATTTGGACATTTCTATTCTTTTTTTTACCCTTCAGTTTTTGTTTTAACACACATTATCCATTATGACAATTACTATAAAAACTAAATTTATTACTTTTTAGGGGTTATCGGTGTTATAATAAAAGAAAAAATTACCCATAAAAGGAACATGGTTGATATTTTAATCATTATCCCAATCACATGGATGAATATAGCGTTTTTAGTAATTTTAGACCATTTAATAAATTATTATTAGTTAAAAAACACCACTAATGTCTTTTTCTGGATTTAATTTTTTAATTTGACTTTGAAAACATCATGAAAGTAAACTAATTAAAATATAATATGTTCACAAATAGATAATATGTTATATTTATCTATAAAATTAATTAAACACAACAATTAATTCAAATTAAATTACATTTAATACTTTTAATATATATTATTTTATTTTTCTATTAATTGAATAAATGATGTGTTGGAATTATGTAAGATATTAAGGTAATTATTCTTCATAAAAAAATTATAAATAAACTAAGAATATAAAAAAAATTATATTTAAAATAACTATTTATGACCAAACATAAGTTATTTACATCCCAGTCACAAAATATTATAAATATAAAAAGTAAGACACTATCATTTTTGGCTTTGTCCTTTATTATTTTAAAGGTAATAATCAAGACTAAATGATAATAAAAGGTATTATTTTTTAAACTTTGATGGACATGGATTAAATAAACACATAAAACAAGATTAAAAAAAATTTAGGGTAATTTTTTAGTCCTTATAATATTATTATTTATGTTAATTACCTGATTTACCCTTACAGTGGTGATTATTATTTAATACGGTTACTATTCATAATAAAAAAAATAAAATGGACATATTTAACTAATTTTAACCACATTAATAAAAATATGAAATCAATTTTTCAAGATTCAATCCACAAAATTGAATGAAATTAATTTATGCTTAAAATGGGGAAAAATATTAAAAAATGCCTTTAAAGTATAAAAATGTTTTCCCCCAAATTCAAACATAAATTTGATTTCGAGGAAATTAATTGGAATATTAATAATATAGAAGAACTAATTTTAATTTTAATCCATTTTAATAAAATTTAACTTTGAAAATTCTTGAATCAAAAAATATAGTTTTCAATAAAAATTATTATTTTTCACTATTCATTGGAAAAATACACTTTTCTGAAAAATCCCAAAATTTCACCCTATGATAATTTTGATATAATGATTTAAAAAATGGTATCTTTTTTATCAAATAAAATTTCAAGAATTTATAGAAATTAATTAAAATATTAACTCATTAAATGTGATAAAAATAACTTTTGAAGAAAATTTATTTTTGAAGAATAAATTGGAATTACTAAAAAATGAGTATTTATTTCATAGGAATTAAACAATATATTTTTATTATGTGGAACCTTTATATATATTTTATAATTTAGTTAGTATTATTTATACCCAAAAATTAAACATCTAGGTTATAATGTCCATATTTAATTAATAATATTTTATAGTTTTCTTATGATTTTTGGTGTCTATCTTATACGTTATCAAACATAGTCATTATTTTATAATATAAAGATATTAAAGATTTTGAATGAATAAATTCATGTGTTTCCTAAATAACTACACATACACCCACCTAAGGGTGAATTTTATTTTTCTATTGATGTCATCCTTGATGAAAAAGTTATATCTAATACTCCATAAGGGATGACCACAATGGAATTAGTCGAATTGAAGAAAAAATCACTTGAGTTGTGTGATAAAGTATTTATATTCCCTAGTGTTTCACCATGGAGTACTGTTTCCATTTTTTGTAAAGAATAATTATGGGTCTATGAGGTTGTGCATAAATTATAGTAACATTAATACTATTACCATAAAAAAAACAAGTATCATATACCACGCATTAATGACTTGTTTGATCAAATTAAAGAATCTTTATATTTTCAAATATTTTGATTCATACTCGATATCATCAACTATGAGTATAGAATAAAGATATTAAAAAGATGTGATTTTTATTGAGGTATGGACATTACATAATTGATGTATTTCACTTTTGATTAGCAAATTCACCCTCCATTTTTATCGATTATATGAACAAAGTTTTCAAGAATTATTTTCTTATGTATTTTGTGGTTCCTATTGATAATAATTGATATACTCTAAAATTTATGATGAGTATAAGATAAATTTGGGAATCATTCATAATATTCTTATAGAAATATTTTAATATGTAAATTTTTATTACGTGAATCTTAGATTAAAGAATATTTTTTTCTTCGCAAGATTGTCACTATGGATGGAATGTCAATGACCCTTCAAAGAAAATGGTAGTGATGGAATTGTCAATTTAATCAAATATAACTGAGGTGTGTAGTTTCCTTGGATTATCAAGTTATTATCTGTCACATCCTACCTTCACCAAGATAAGAGAAGAGAAAAAAACTGTTGGACCCTTCCTTCCTCAAGTTGAACGAGAGATAATGACCCTCGAGTAAAGCCTTCAATAGGCCTTGGAGTGGCGAATAGCACCAAGGGTATATAATCACATGTAATGTGAAAGAAATTATCCTTTTATTTACTAGGATTGGGATATACGATGGTAAAAACCCAAAAAACTCCAAAACTGAAGGTACAAGTAAAGCAAAAACCCATTCCCATATGCATGTTCGAAGATAAACCCATACAAGTAGAAGAAAAACTCCAAAAGTAATGTACTAAAAGAAAGAAAATAGCAACAACAATTATCCCATAGTCTGAGAAAGTATGGTCCTGCATGGTCCCCGAAGTCCTCCTAGAAACCTGAAAGTCATTTAATATTTGTTGGGTGAGTATATAGGTATACTCATTAGGGAAAACCAAAATCTCTCGTGTACAAGTGGGGAGACATTCTAATGCCTCTTGAGAAAAAGAAGATAACAAAAGAACCTAGAAAGGAAACTATCCACCCAACCTCACCAAGGCACACACCCCAAATAACGAAAGTCGAGTAAAATAATAGTAATATCACATCTATGTTTGGGTACCCCGCACCACTTTCCCACTAGTTATTGAAAACATCATGTCTGTCAAATCTCCCCTGCCATTCACACCGCAGTCCCACTGCCATACCCCACCCGCACACAGAAGGGCTAAAACAACCACATGTCTCTGCCCACAGACATTTGGGACACAAAAATCTCTACCACATCCAAATACACCTAGGCCAAAATAACCGCTACCATTCCCGAAGACACCTAGGCCTCATCTTCAAGATTCGTACAAAACAAACCCTCCACGCACACACACCTGGTCCAACCACCACAACATACCCTACCCAAAGAATCTTTGGCTATAATGTACCTCAAGCCATCACAGCCTACCTGAAGAGTCTTGGGCTACTCGGGAGAGGGAACATAAAGGATCTAATAACCATCCACCCAATAGGATGTTGGGAAAAACACACAAGTGTTTGGAATGAAGTTCTCAACTTGGGTGGTGTGTGAATAAGAAACAAAATAACTAAATGTATACATATAGGTAGGAAATCACTCATCCCAACCTAAGGGTTCCAAAACCAGACCACACATAAACACCCTCATTACTATTTATTCATAAAAAAGACCAACAACCAAAACCCAGTGCAACTGAGTCCTAGAAAACAATTCCCCATTGAACCCATTCTTGTTATCATATTCTTGTGATTCCATTTAAATAAATCTTTAGCACTAGGCAACTAACAGGAATAGCCATATGCCAAGGAAGGAAAAACATCCAAGCAGTAATTTATGCATTCAAACTCGGTTCTCTTGTAAATTCACAACAACAAAAGGGATCTGTGAGATCCCTCAAAGTACTGGAACCAAACCAAGCCCTAATATACGGCCCCACACAACCACAAATCCCCAAACCAACAATTACAAAATAATGGATCCCATTCCCATCCATGTCACCTCACAAGAATCAGTAAGAACTACCATACAAATCACCAGAACAGAGCAAGGGAGTTCTCAGATATAATCACACCATTCATTAAGTTTAATCTTTCCGTTTGGTTAACCGAGGTAATAACACAAGGATTCTTGTTCATTGGGCATCCATTTAATCAACTGAGTTTATGTGATTAACCAATTTCCATGTTACAACTATTCAATCATTGGATTATCTAGAAAACGTACGTCCATTAATCTGTAATGAAGTACCACCAATGGAAACGATTTTCAATGGACACAAGCCCATACAATTCACATAATATAAAGAAAGATTAAAGAAAACTTCAACATCATCATAAAAAACAACAATTCATTCTATAAAAACCATTTATTATCTTCTTTAATGTTTGGTTTCACCCATCCTTGAAGGAACATTATCTTACCCACCCCGTATGATACACAATAAAGAGAGATAAAGGGAAACCTTACCTGGATGATCAACGATCAAAGTTTTTCTCCTCACGCCAAGAACTGGGGATCCATGACTTACAGGGAAGGAACTCCAAGGACTCGAAGAGTGAGTAGGAAAGGCTCCAGCACAGGCTCACCACTAGCCTTGGGAAGGGGTACTCCAAAGGCACCAAGGAGAGGAAAGGAGACTAGCCAATAAGAAGAAATAATCTCATGTGATAAAAGGTGTGATCTTAGAGTTACAGGATATGAATTCTTGAACTGTTTTAAGGGAAGATCGTGGTTTCTCCATGTAGTTGGGTGGTTACACACAATGAAATTAATTGATATTTAATAATTCTCATCAGGGAGGTGGCCACAATGGCTGTGAGTTAAAGGATTTCCTTTAAATAGAGGAAAACATGTAATAGGGGCGGAACTGGAAAGTACAGAAAAAGGGTGTGACACTAAGGAAAAAGCCGCATGTTTTGTTATGTCAAGGGTCAGTAGAATCTTGGCGGATTTTAGATATCATTTATGGGCTGTAAATGGCTTTTAAAGGGCTATTAAAACACTTTTATTTTAAAAGATACATTGTGGGGGTGGAACTTGAGAAAACTTGTAAACTGGGAAGAAAACAAAGGGTGGTGAATAGTTTGGTGAGATATCATAACGGAGCCACCATCATGGTGCCATAGTTTTGGTGTGCAACTATAACGGTGTGACCACTATGGTCCCACCATCATGGTGTCTCCATGACCGGTGCAACTGCTACGGTGCAAACATCATAGTGTCGTCATGATCAGTTCAACCCCTATGGTACCATAGTCATGGTACCGCCATGAATGGTGCCACTATTTCGGTGGAACCATTTAGTGGAACTGAGTTTTGGGAAAACTCCATAATGAGTCACTGTTCGGGCCATTACATCAGATACCTCTCAAACTATTCTAGTCCTCGAGAATCAAAACAAGATCCGATTAAAAGAGAGGGGTCATAACAACCACTTTGAAATATACCTCTAAGGAGTAAAGCTCCTAGACATCTAGGAACACCTCTCCCTCATATTGATCAACTATAGAGGCACTACTGCTCGTCTCCCTTAAGAAGCCACACAAAAATGTAAAGGTTATACCATCAAGTTATATGGGTTAGGGATTACCTTCCTCCATGACAAGATAATATCCACTTTGGGCGAGACTGACTCACCCGCATGAGTTTAATCGCATCAAAATTAATGATTCTTGATTAGGGATCAGGTCCTCCCCTCCCCATAGTCCAAACTCTTCACAAACATTTGGATAACACAGGAAACAACCCATCTCATAGTTAACAATGTCAAGAATTACATCACAGTCATAAACAAAACAGCAAATATCAAAACTGAAAACAACTCTGGGTACAAGGCGCACATCTGTGCCTCCCATTCTCAGGTACTCTCCTTGAGGCCACCATGCCTCCATAACACATGAACTAAGGAAATGGTTTTTCCACGAAGCACCTTCTTCTCACGATATTTGATCCTCAGTGGTCACTCTATGATCATCGTGTCATCCTTGATATCCAGCTTCTCCCAGTCGAGGATGTGCGAATCATTGTGTAGATACGAATGGAGCTAAGAAACATGGAATAAGTTGTGTACCCACAGTACCAGTGGTGGTAGCGCCAGCTGATATGTCACTTCACTGACCCATCGAAACACCTCGAAGGGTCTGAAGAACCTGGGTGAAATCTTTCTTCCCTATTAAAGCCTATATTTCCCACACTGAGGGGAGACCTTCAAGAACACATGGTCCCTGACCTCAAAATCCAAGGTTCTCCTCCAATGTTCAGCATATGACTTCTGCCGGTCCTAATCCACTTTCATCCTTTCCTGTATAAGTTAAACCTTCTCCATCATTCTTTTCACTACCTCTAGTCGAAGAACACCTGCTTCCCCGACCTCTGTCTAGCACACGGGTGAGTGAAACAGTCTCCCGTACAAGGATTCAAATGGATCCATGCCAATGGTATAGTGATAACTATTATTGAAGGCAAACTCTACCAGATGAAAGTGATGCACCCACAATCCCCTGAAATCCAAAACACATGCCCGTAGCATATCATCCAACATATGGATGGTCCGCTCTGTTTTCCCATCTATCGGGGGGTGGAAAGTAGTGTTGAGGCATAGCTGGGTGCCAAAATCATGTTGCAATCCTTCCCAGAACTGTTTGGTAAATCATGTATCCCGATCTGAGACTATGTATCTCTGAATTTCATGCAACCACCCCACCTCATCCACATTCCTCTGTGCTAAGGCATCCACCACACTTGACTCCTTGATTTCCAGGAAGTGAGTTTATTTCATCAGTTGGCCCCCCACTACCAAGATATCATCGCAGCCTCCTTGAACCCTGGGTAGTCCCATGAAAAAATACATTGAGACGTTGTCCCACTTACACTCAGAGACATATAATGTCTGTAACAGACTGCCTGTAACACGGTGCTCATCCTTCACCTGCTGACACAAAAGGAACTTTTCCATGAACCTCACCATTACCTATTTCACCTCGGGCCACCAAAACTGACTCTTCATGCCTTGGTACATTTTGGAAACTCTTGGGTGTACCACTAGGGGTGAGTTTTGGAACTCACCAAGAACTATCTCACACATTTTTACCAAGATGAATAACTTTTCAGGAAACAACATCTGATTCTATCCATCTTTCGACCATCCTTCTGGACCATCGCCCTGGCTAACACGATCGTGAATCACATTATCCTCTACATCCCACCACTAAGACTCCTCCACCAACTAAAAGCGAGGGGACTTCACTATCATCTGGAATATACAAACTCTTCAATCCTCCACCCATTAATCCATATATAGGGAAACCAACTCCTCCATCGCCTTCTAATCATTTTCCAATTCTCAAACCACATCCTTCTATGACTTACTGATCAAGGCATCGGCCACCACGTTACCCTTTCCTGATGTGTGGGAAATTTTGAAGTTGTAGTCCTGAAGAAACTTCATCCACCTCTGTTGCCGCAAGTTTAGGTCCCACTAGGAGAAGATATACCACAATCTCTTTTTATCCGTGAAGACCATGAAGCGATCTCCAATGAGGTAATTCCTCTATAACATTATTGTGAAAATGATTGTTGTAAGATTCATGTTGTTGGTGGCATAGTTATATTCATGAGGACGTAACAACCTAGACCCATAAGAGATCACCCCTTATTGTTGCATCAACACACACCCCAAGCCTTGTCCTAAAGCATCACAGAACACCTCAAGCATCATCCTTTATTCTAGAAACCTCATCACTAGGGTACTAACTAACTTCCCCTTCAGATAACTAAAGTATTCATGGCACTTCTCACTCCATAAAAAATCTTGGTCATTCTTGGTAAAGGCTATCAAAGGTTCTACAACTCAGGAGAATTTGGGCACAAATCTTTGGTAGTAACCCTCTAGACATAGGAAACTACAAACCTTTACCGCATTCTTGGTTTATTCCCAAGAAAAAATTTCCTCAAACTTTGACGGGTCCACTATTATCCCCTGCTAGGACACCAGATTTCCAATGAAGTGCACTTCTTGGGTCCAGAAATATATCTTGGACAACTTCCCATAGAGCCGGTGATATCGGAGAACATCTAATTTTTTTTCAGATGCTTGGAAAGATCCTCCTCTGATCATGATTATATTAGTATGTCTTCACTAAGCACAACTATGAACCAGTCTAGGTATTCCCTGAAGATAGAGTTCATGAGCCCCATGAACACAGCTGGTGTGTTCATAATGCCAAAAAACATGACCACGAACTCAAAGTTCCCATATCTACACCTGAAGGTAGTTTTTGAGATGTCACCCTCCTTCTCCCTTAACTGGTGATATCCTGACCGCTGGTCGATCTTGGAGAACCATCATGCCCCCTTCAACTGATCAAAATGTTCACTGATCCTCGGGAGGGGGAAACAGTTCTTGAACATCACCTGGTTTAGCCTTCGGTAGTCTATACACTGCCTGAGACCACTACCTTTCTTTTTTTCAAAAAAGACTATAGCACCCCATGGTGACGTGCTTGGTCGAACAAAACCTTTCTTCATCAGATCATCAATATGAATTTGTAAATCCCACAACTCAGAAGGCTACATCTGATAGAGAGACATCGAAATCAGACAAGCACTAGGTTGCAAGTCAATCCCAAACTCAACATCACATCAAGAGGGTAGAGTAACCACATCTCTATGGAAGAATTCCAAGAACTCACTGAAGATCCCTAGGGATTCCACAATCTCGGTATCTTTCAACTCCACTTATAGCTCAGCTGACAAAGAAAGAAGTGGCTTCACACGCCGACTACCCTCATGGAAACCCCTCTCACCAAAAAAAGCTACATGTTGGATGCCCATATCTAAAACCATGATCCTTCTTCAGAAGTAGTCGATAATGGAACACACATAGAACAACCAGTCAATGCCTCAAATGACATCATACGGCTGCATCCGCAACAGAAGAAGGTCCCCACTGGACTGATCTAGTCCCAACATTACTCTACATCCCCAAAAAACATGGGACAATCTAGTCTGACCTCTGATTAGCATACTCAAAACCAAGGTCATGGGAATCCTCTCTCCATCTAGACCTAGAGTAAGGGATATACTGGGTGCCAAAAAAGAGTACGAAGCTCCGGAATCAAACAAGTCTTAGGCAAGAGGCTAAACAAGCTGATCGTATCTCAAATGACTTCTAACCCTACTAGAACAGCTTCATCTGCAGTGTGAAACTTACCAAACTCAAATCCTCTTCCCCTAATCTATTGGCCACCACCCCGACCAGGGCCTGGTCGAGGTCCCGGGGGAGAACCTTGAGGTCGGCCTCCTCATGAAATGTCTGCTCTCTGAGGAGCAGGAGCATGTTGTCTCTGCTACTGCTGCTGAAAGGGTCTGGCTAGAAACTACTACTCGTGAGGTGGGCGCTGAACCTTCCCACCCCCTCTGTACTACACTCATTCTAGGAACTGATTCCAAAGGTGCCCATGACTACCATAGATGAATCATATCGTCCATGTTCCCACAATGAAAGGGCGAGGTTCGGGAGACCAAAACTGGAACTACTGGGGCCTGCTCCCCACTGGATGAAACCTAGAAGCCCCTGACGTTGGAGGCCTACTACTAAAGGCCTTCCCATTTGACGATCCCAACTATCTCCACTCTCATGGAACACCTCCCAATGTGTGCATCCTACCCACCACTTCAGCCTTCCTTTAGACCTCCAAGTATGTCAGTAGTGTGAAGGGAGTAACATCATACTGAAGAGAAGGTCAGAGTGACTCTTCTAAACATCTCACTCGAGACTCCTCATCCAGAAAGAGTTATAGAGAAAAACAAAGGAGATCCTTGAACTTAATTCCTAGCTCCCTCACTGACATAATCCCTTGCTGAATGGAGAGTAGCTCCTGCCTCTTCTCATCCTTCATCGTGGAAGAGAGTAATTCTTCCTTGAACACCCTCTCGAAGTCAGTCTAAGAAACCTCAACCTACCACTTCTCCCGGAGATAGAGCATCCACCATTGACTCACATCTCCCTGTATCTGAATTATAGCCAATGGAACCCAGTACTCAATAAGAGCCCAGATCAAGCTAAAGGCTATCACCATCTCTCTGTCTCCATGTTCGAGACGCTTCCCTCATACTTCCGAATGGGTTATCATTGAAAGGCACGAAGCTTCTTCTACCACTGGTCATCCTCCTCCTCTCGATCATCCCTCTAATGATCATCAAAATCATCATCCTAGGCCTCGATCACCCGCACTACTCATGGTCTTCATCTGGGTTCCATAGCTTCAATGTAAACAAGGAATTCCTATGCCTGAGTAGTGTTGAAGATTGCTTTTAAATTTTTTCTTAAACTTTTTAGTTATTTGAAATTCCCAAAATACCAAAGACACACAATAACACAAGTCATTATGATGCATGTACCTTTCCTAGAGTCTCTACCCTATAGTCAATATACCCTCACCTAGTCGTTCGGTAGGTCCAAAGTCCTTGCATCAGATCATAGGGGGCCCTAAAATCTTGTGCCCTAGCTGGTATTCCCTAGCCTATTTCATGCGCTATGATTATCTAACATTATCTCCCTACTATCCCATGAAATCCTTACTATTCCTAACCATGGACTCTATCCTATATATCAACCATAATACCGTTATTTCACGACCCGCCTTCAGTAATATGAGAGAAGGGGTAACAAACTTACAAACCGTTCCTTCCTCAAAGTTAAAAGAGAGATAATGACCCCCTGAGTCCCCCCTTCAACAATCCCTAGAGTGGAGAATAGAACCAATGGTATAGAATCACACATAAATTGGAATGAACTGTCCTTTTTATTTAGTAGGATTAGGAGATATGATGGTAAAAACACAAAAAAATCCAAAACTGGAGGTAAAAGTAAATCCAGAAACCATTCCCATATGCATGTTCAAAGATAAACCCATACATGTACAAGAAAAATCCAAAGGGAAAGTACCAAAAGGAAGAAAATAGAAATGAAAAGTGTCCCAATATCTGAGCTTGTATGGTCCCACATAGTCCCCGAAGTCCTCTTGGAAACTTGAAAGTAGTTTAATATAAGAAGGGTGATTATACAAGTATACTTAGTAGGGAAAACCAAAATCTCTTGTGCATAAGTGGGGATGAATTATAATGCCCTAAGAGAAAAAGGATATAACCAAAGCACCTAGCAAGGAAATTATCCACCCAACCTCAACAAGGCACACTCCCATAAAAATGCAAGTTAGGTAAAATAATAGTCATATCATATCGATGTTTGGGTACCCCGCACAACTTTCTCACTGGTTATTTAAGACATCCTATGTGTCAGACCTCCCCTATCATTCACACTGCAGTCCCACTACCATACCCACTAGAACACACATGGGCTATAGTAACCACACATCCTCGCCTGTAGACACATGGGCCACAAAAATCACTACCATGCCCGAAGACACCTGGTCCATAATAACCACTGCCACTCCTAAAGACACATGGGCCTCACCCTGAATATTCTTGGGAAGAAACTCTACCCATACACACACATGGGTCAACCAACACAACATACCATGTCTAAAGAATCTTGGGATGTAATGGACCTCAGGCTATCACAGCCTGCCTGAAGATTCATAGGCTACTCGGGAGAGGGAGAAATTGGAGATAATAACCAGCCACCCAACATAATGTTAGGAAAAACACCATCCCCTGTGAAATGGGGGTGTTCAGCAAGAAGTGCTCAACTTGGGTGGGGTGCGGACAAGAAACACAAAAAATTAATGTATACACATAGGTAGGAAAGAAATCATCAAAACCTAAGGGTTATGAAACCAGCACAAACAAAAAAACCCTAGTTACTATTCATTCATACAAAATCACAACAACCACAACCAAGCACAAATCATTCTTGGAAAACATTTCACCATTGAACACATTCTTGTTTTCATATTCAAGTGATTTCATTTAAATAAATCTTTACTACCGGGAAACTAACAGGCATAGCCACAAGACAAGGAAAAATAGACAAGAAAAAATTTAAGCATTCACACCTAGTTCTCTTATAAATCCACAACAAAAAAGGGATTTGTGAGATCTATCTAAGTACTAAAACCAAAACAATCCCCAATATATGGCCTGAAACAGCCCCAAATAAACAAAACAACAATTGCACAATAGGGGATCCCATCCCCATCTATGGAACCTCACAAGAATCAGGAAGAGCAACCATACACATCACCAAAATAGATCATGGGAGTTATCATATTTAATCAAACCATTCATTATGTTTTGCCATTCTATTTGGTTAATTGAAGTGATCACACAAGGATTCTGGTTCATTGTGATTCCATTTAATCAATCGAGTTTATGTGATTAACCTGTTTCCATGTTACATCCAATCAATCACTGGATTATTCAGAAAACATATGTCCATTAGCACGCACGGAAGGACCACCAACAACCACCATATTTATTAGAAACAAGCCCATAAAATTCACATCATATAAAGGAAGGTAAAAGAAAACAATAGCATCATCATCAACCACACCCCTTCATTATTTAAAAATCATTTATCATATTTATTAAGGTTTAGCTTCACCCATACTCAAAGGAACATTATCTTACCCACCCCGCATGATACACAGTAAAGAGAGGTGAAGGAAAGACCATACCTGGATGATTAATGATCAATGTTTTTCTCCTCGCTCCAAGAACTAAGGATGTGCGACTTGTAGGGGAGGAACTACAAGGACTCGAAGACTGGGTAGGAAAGGCTCCAACATAGGCTCACCTCTATCCTCGAGAAGGGGGAATCCAAATGAACCAAGGAGACAAAAAGATACTATCCAAGAAGAAGAAATAATATCATGTGATAAAAGGTGAGATCATGCGGTTACGGGATATGAATTCTTGAAATGCTATAAGGGAGTATTATGGTTTACCCATGTTGTTGGGTGGTTATAGGTGATGGTGATAATTGTTATTTAATAATTCTGATTGTATAGGTGGACACAATGGCTTCAAGTTAAAAGATTTTCTTTAAATAGAGGAAAATGTGTAATAGGGTCGGAACTAGAAAGTACTGAAAAAGAGTGTGACACTGAGAAAAAAACCACACGTTTTGGTAAGTCAAGGGTCGCCCAACTATTAGGGGATTTTAGATATAATTTATGGGCTCTAAATGGATTTGAAATGTGTATTAAAAAACTTCTATGTCAAATGATACATTGCGGGGGAGGAACTAGAAAAAAGTAAGAAATTATAAAAAAATAAAGGATGAGGCACCATTTGGTGAGACACCCTAACGGTGCCACCGTCACGGTACCACTATAACGGTGCCACTGTTTTGGTGTGTGATCATAAAGGTGAGACCACTACAATGCCACCATCATGGTGCCACTGTCATAGTGCCATCGGTTTGGTGGAACACCGTAAGCGGTGCCACCGTTTCAGTGTGAAACCATGACAATGTGACCTCTACGGTGCCACCGTCCCAGTTTCGTCGTCACGGTGTCGTTGTGACCAGTGTGACCATTATGGTGCAACCATCATGGTTCCACTGAGACCAGTGACACCATAACAGTGCTGTTGTGACTGGTTCCATCGTTTTGGTGGAACCGTTTGGTGGAACTAAGTTTTTGGAAAACTCCTTAATGAGTCGTTGTCTGGGCCGTTACACTATCAATGATTTTTTCAAAAAAAAATTGATTAGATAACAAGTAAACCAAGTTGATGTGTAAAGATATTATGTTTTTATGGTTTCAATAATGTAAATAATTATTTGAAGAATTAAAGAGAATATTGGTCAATCAACTAGTATTAAAATTACCATATATAAGGGATTGATTTCATATATATAAAGATCCATCAAATAAGTGACATGGATGTGTCGTTATGCCGAATGATAGATTTATTGCATACACATCAAGGTAGTTCAAGATTCATCAATTGTTTTATCCACACTATGATATTGAGTAGGGAGTTATAATTTTCAAATTAAATATGTGGAGGAATTACCTTGGTGGTGAAAATTTTGAAATATAAAAGGAACAAAAATGTTTTAAATACAAGTAATCATAGAAATAACTCAACATAAATAAAATGAGATGACTATAATTATTCAAGGATTATTATTTCTCAAAACACGACAACCTTATAAAAGAAAATTAAGTGAATAATGCATTATGAAGGAAAGATCATAGAGTTTTGACTAAAATGAAGAATAGAAAAAGATCCTATATTCTTGTATTTAGTAAAGTTTGATATAAGAATAATTAAGGAAGTTAAAACATGACATCTATTCCAAATTATCGATAAACTATCATTATTAGAGAAAATAAAAAGTTCTTAGCTTGATGATGATAATATACAAAACAAAATAAAATCCATGAGTGATGGAATGTTTTTATAATTCATATATGATGATGGTATATTTAAATTTTTAAATATTCTATGTTTTCTATCCATTCATGATCTAAAAATTGAATTTTTAGATGAATCCCATAACTCAAATTTTTATATACGCACTTTTATCACCAAAATGTATTTGGATTAGAAGGAAATTTTTTTGAGGATAATATGAAAAGGGAAATCATAGACTATGTATCAAGATTTTTTCTTTGTCAAATATAAAAGGCTGAGTTAAAATATCCTAATGGAGTAATACAACATATACTTATTCCTATGTGTAAATGAGATGATATTACTATGGACTTCATCATTAGATTAACAAATAATATGATAAATAATGATTAGATATGGTTTACTATTCATTTCCTAACGAATTCCACACATTTCCTCTATGTAAGGGAATATTTACCACTTTAACACAACATGATACTCTATATTAATCAATTTTTGAGGCTTCATGGTGAACCTCTTTTAATTGTATTTGATCATGAACTAATGTTTACATAAATATTTTTGGAAAATTCTTTAGAAAACTTTCAACACCGAGCTATGTGTGAGCACTAATTATCATCATCGAATAGGTTGATAGTCTAAAATGACTATTCATACATTACAAAACATATTGAGGTCATACACACTTGACTTTTAATGAATGTGGGAAAACTATTTAACATTGGTGGAATTTTCATATAATAATATCTTCTATTAAATGAAAATGAAATTGTATAAAGAACAATATAATAAATTATTTCATATATAAACTTGTTTGGAATATGTTGGTGAAAGGAATATTGTTTTCCCATAACTTAATAAGGGGACAATGATGAAAGTGATAAATATTCAAATTCATATCAAGGAAGATTTAAGAAAATATCTATACAGATAACCAAAGGAAGGATGTATAATTTCAAGTGGAATAACAAGTTTTATTAAAGGTATCTCAATGGAAGGGTGTTATAATGTTCAACAAGAAGAGAAACTATGTCCCAATTAAATTGATCCTTTTATAATTATGGTATATATTGGAGATAAGGCTTACAGTTTGGAAATGCCTCCTAGACTCTCTAAATTTTATGAAGTGTTCTATATATTGATATTCATGAAGTAAATACCAGACCAAAAAAACATATTCTATGATCATATTAAATAGAATTAGAACCTAATTTATCTCACCGTGAAGATCCTATCTAAGTTCTGGACTCTAGATAACAAGTGTTATGGAATCAGGCGACTCGGTTGGTGAATATACATTAGAAAAATCATAAAATTGAACAAGAAATGTTGGAAGCTAAAAAAGTTATCATAAATAACTAACCATAACTATTCAATATATGACATTATGGAAATTTTTAGGATTAATATTTTAAAGGATAGAATATTGTTACACCTGAGATTGAATTATAATAAATAATATTTTCTTTATAAAGAATATATAAATTAACACACAGATATTTATCCAGGAATTTGATAAAAACATAAAATTTGTAATTTTATATATATAATTTTAAGAATTTAATTTAATTTTTTAATTAAATACGTCAAAATTATCATATGATTAATTTTGTAGATTTATCAAAAATTGTTCATTTTTAAGTGAATAATGTAAAATACAAATTTTATAGAACTATCACATTTATGAAATTATAATGATATAAAAACAACTAGAAGTTTTTGGAGAACATTTTATAAAACTACTATATATTAAATATGTAATATAAGTTATAGAAAAATAATTTTTAACTTATAATTATATTCTTAACATTTTGGAAATCAAAGTAATGTTTTTATTCAAATAAAAACTATTTTAATTTCTTTTCTATAAATCAGGCATTTACAATGAAGATTTGGGATTTTTTTTGGTTTTATAGGAAATTAAAAATCCTTTTATTTTACATAATCTAATTAATTTCATCAGAATCAGTATTATACTTTATTTTTTTGTAAAATATTTTCTATGGATAAAACAAACATTTTTTTAAAGACATGTTTCATTGCATCTTATGAAAATATATTAAAATTAATTTATTATACCTTTAGGAGTTAAAAATTATAAAATTAATTTCATATTTGGAATAAAATAATTAATATAATTTAATAATGAAATTTTAATTTTGGTTTTTAATAGTAACCACGATAAATATTCACCACCTTAGTTAGGGGTAAAATGGATTAAAAGGGTTAAAAATAGAGGGATAAGGCTTCTAGATATCACAAAAAAATTGGTTAAACCTTATTGGTTAGTATTATTTGGACCTTAAACTTATTATCTTTGAATATATGGAAATTTTATGCAACTTTCACAAGAAAAATGATTAATATTAACAAAATATTTTAAGTAATTCCATGTGTGTCCCTTCCATCACTAATGAAAGCACACCTATTATCCTCCCTTATTCAAATACATTAATCACTCTAACTCATTAAATCCCAAAAAAAGACCTTCCAATATTACATCCATTAATTAATTAAAATTTTTTATTCACTTAATACCATTCTAATAATGATTAAGGTGTAATCCAATCGAGGTATCTCAAGGAAGAGTTAATCATCTTTACCGACTCTTTCAAAGTCATTTTCTTTGTAGAATTTCTAGAAATATATTCTAACTATCCTAACATGATTAATACATTATCATAAATATACTATTATATTTTTAGGATTACGAGACAACCATTTTCCACCTCTTTTCTTTCATATAGAAAATAAAAACATCACTCGTACGTGGCTCTGACCCAAACCTCCAAATAGTGGTATAATTCATTTCTCACCACCAATTTACTTGTATGGTTATAAAAATAGAAATAATGAATATATATTATATTTATAACATAATTATGATTATATAAATATAACCTATCATTCATATTCTTTCCCTTCCACTAATTAAAAAATGATAACGCCACTAATGTGCATGTGTCGACTACCATCTCCACAATGCGAGGCTGTTAATTTTTCATGTTTTCCATTCATGGATGATTATAAATAAATATATAATTAGTATATACAATTTTTATATCATTATTAAATGTCTATATATGATTAAACTATCATTAATATCTTTATGAAAAAAATAAATTAAAACCTAAATGGATGATGATCATTAATGTGTTTAACAAATGAGTGTCAAAAATTTATAGGTGGTTCATATGTGATATTATAATTATATATATGATTTTTTTATAGAATTATAAAAAATATAAATTTTTTATACAGGCGGATAGAGGAACTTATGAGAAAATTCAAACTTAAGGTAAGTGATTTATCTTACAATATCATTTTATTTTGAGATTATTTATGTTTCAATTTCCTTTTGAAAAATTCTAGGATCATAATATTCTAAACCACGTATATTATATTTTACTTTTCTTATGTTCGGGTTTACATGTTTATATTTAATTTCTTTTAATTTGGGAAAAAAATAAACTACTAATTTACATGTAAGGGGCTTTCTTTTAGAAATATTTCTTTGATGCTTTCCTTCTATATTTTTTTCTTCCAGGAACATTTTTTTAAATGTTTTGAATCATGTTTTTACTATTAATTAAAGATTTATTAAATTAATTTCTACCCACGTTTTTATTTTTATAAACTGTTTTAAAATGAATCTTCATGTCTTTTTCTAAATGAGGTGCTTTTTTTTCAAATGTGTAAATAAAATAATTTTTTCAATATACACCGCACTAATACCATTTCCCGTCATTATGACTACTCCTTGATTTAACGATTCCTTTAAAAGTTCCATGTTTATTTTCAAATAAAATATTTCCCTAAATAATTTTTTACTTTTTATTTAAAATAATATCTGAAAAAGTTTATTATTTTCTTAAAGGAATGAAAATAATTTTGAAGAGTGATTTATAAGTCCATTCTTAAATATGGCTATAAAAAGATGGGTTTAATGTATTTTTTATATTTTATTTATTAGTGTATTTGTTTTACTATAAAATATTTATTTTTGATGAATATATTATATTCTATCATCGTTAACTGATAATGGATTATACCATATTTTGAGATCATTTATATTCTTTTGATCAAGTTCTTCATCACCAATACTAAAAATTCCACCAATAGCGGCCACCATTGGCGGTCGTTATTGGCCTGTAGAGACCGTCCAGTGGCCGCCAATGGCGGCTGCTGATGGTGGCCAAGACTTCAGCCTACAGCGACCATAGCGGTTGCTGAAGCCAGTCGGAATTCTGGCCTAAAGTGACCGCCATTGGCGGTCGCTGAAGGTGGCCGAGACTTCGGCCTACAGCGACCGCCAATGGCGGTCGTTACAATGGAAATAAAATTTTTAAAAAAATTTCATGATACAGAATAAAAAAATAGTATATAAATCATAAAAAATGAAAAACAAATCCAAACACAATAAACATCAAGATCATCATAAACAATAAATGATAGACGCGCTTTAACGATCCACAACCATCTGCTTTCAAAACCAACAATAAGATACAAAGAAAACTAAAAAAAAACATAAATTAGACATCATTATTCAGTTATTATATACATATAATAAAATTAAATCTGACATCTCATGGGCGCTATAATAATTTAAAACCACCAATTTAAGAAATGTTATCATTTTTGAATTTTTTTTTTCCTATTTTGGAGTCTTTCCTTTAGTTTAGGAAAGTGTTTTTGTTATCTTAAAATGAAAGTTTTCCACATGCATCGCACATCCAATAGACATGTCATCTCCTCCTGCATGTCACGAATAATATTCCTATTGTTCTCATGCGGTTTCAGGTCATTCGGAGCACGTTTTCTTGGAATTCGACCGTGACACACCGTTTTGGTGTTTTATGACTCTAAAAATGTGTTTCTGGTCACCGCGGTCAAACAGAAACTCCGATTAATGTGTTGTCTGTCTGACCATTTTATAATTCACACTTCGGTTGTTGTCGTATGATTTCGTGGCATTCCGAGGTCGTTAGGGTGATTTTGACCACCCAGTGCGCCCTTTAAGAGCGCGTCGAACTGCCGAAAATGACACATTTGGTTGTACCACACTCACTGCATGTCTGATGGACGTTTCGTCTCTTCCTGCATGTCACGAATAATATTCCTATCATTCTCGTGCGGTTTTAGGTCATTTGGAGCACGTTTGATCTGAATTCGACCATGACACGCCGTTTTGGTGTTTTATGACTCCGGAAACGCGTTTCCGATCACTACGGTCAAACGACACCTCCAATTGACGTTCCGTCTATCTGACCATTTCAAAATTCACATAGTTGATGTTTTCGTATGATTTTGTGGCATTATGAGGTCATTCGGGTGGTTTTGACCACCCAGTGCGCCCTTTAAGAGCGCGTCGAACTGCTGAAAACGACACATTCGGTCGTACCGCACGCACCGCAAGTCCGATGGATGTTCCGTCTCCTCCTTAATGTCATGAATAATCTTCCTAACATTATTGTGTGGTTTTTGGTCATTCGGAGCATGTTTTCTCTGAATTCGACAGTGACATGCCGTTTTGTTGTTTTATGACTCCGGAAACGCGTTTCCGGTCACCGCGGTCAAACAGCACCTTCGATTGATGTGCCATCTATCTGAACATTTCACAATTCACACCGCAGTTGTTGTAGTATGATTTTTTGGCATTCTAAGGTCATTATGGTGGTTTTGACCACCCAACGCGCCCTTTAAGAGTGCGTCGAACTGCTGAAAAAGTCACATTCGGTCGCACCGCGCGCACTGCACATCCGATGGATGTGTTTTACCCTCCTGCATGTCACGAATAATATTCCTATCATTCTCGTGCGGTTTCAGGTCATTCGGAGCACGTTTTATATGAATTTGACCGTGACACGCTGTTTTGGTGTTTTATGGCTCCGAAAACGCGTTTCTGGTCACCGCGGTGAAACGGCACCTCCGATTGACGTGTCTTCTATCCTAGAATTTTACAATTCACACCGAAGTTGTTGTCGTATGATTTCGTGGAATTCCGAGGTCGTTCGGGTGGTTTTGACCACCCAGCACGCCCTTTAAGAGCGCGTCAAACTGCTGAAAACGACACATTCGGTCGTACCACATTCACTGCGCATCCGATGGATGTTTCGTCTCCTCCTGCATGGAATGAATAATATTCATATATTTCTCGTGTGTTTTCAGGTCATTCGGAGAACATTTTCTCTGAATTTGACCGTGACACACCGTTTTGGTGTTTTTTGACTCTGGAAACGCGTTTTCAGTCATAGCGGTCAAACGGAACCTCCAATTGATGTGTCGTCTATTTGACCATTTCACAATTCACACTGCGGTCATTGTCGTATGATTTCGTGGCATTCCAAGGTCGTTTGGGTGGTTTTGACCACCCAGCGCGCCCTTTAAGAGTGCGCCGAACTGCGGAAAACAACACATTCGGCCGTACCGCGCAGACCGCACGTCTGATGGACGTGTCGTCTCCTCCTGCATGGTAATAATAGTATTCCTATAATTCTCGTGTAGTTTCAGGTCATTTGGAGCATGTTTTCTCTGAATTTGACCGTGACACGACGTTTTGGTGTTTTATGACTCCGGAAACGCGTTTTCGGTCACCACGGTCAAACGGCACCTCCGATTGACGTTTCATCTATCCAACCATTTCAAAATTCACACTGCGGTTGTTTTCGTGGAATTCTGAGGTCGTTCGGGTGGTTTTGACCACCCAGCGTGCCCTTTAAGAGCGTGTCAAACTCCTGAAAATGACACATTCAGTCGTACCGCATGCACCACATGTCTTATGGATGTGTCGTCTCCTCTTTCATGTCACGAATAATATTCCTATTGTTCTTCTACGGTTTCAGGTCATTCGGAGCACATTTTCTTTGAATTCGACCGTGACACGCCGTTTTGATGTTTTCTGACTTCGGAAACATGTTTCAGGTCACCACAGTAAAACGTCACCTCCGATTGATGTGGCATCTATCCGACCATTTTATAATTCACATCGCGGTTGTTGGCGTATGATTTCATGGCATTATGAGGTTGTTCGAGTTGTTTTGACCACCCAGTGCGCCCTTTAAGAGCGCGCTGAACTGCTGAAAACGACACATTTGGTCGTACCGCACGTCCGATGGATGTTCTGTCTCCTCCTGCATCTCACAAATAATATTTCTATCATTCTCGTGCGTTTTTAGGTCATTTGGAGCATGTTTTCTCTGAATCCGACCGTGACACGCCGTTTTGGTGTTTTCTGAATCCGAAAACGCGTTTCCAGTCACCGCGGTCAAAAGGCACCTCTGATTGGTGTTCTGTCTGTCCAACCATTTTACAATTCACACTGCGGTTGTTGTCGTATGATTTTGTGGCATTCTGAGGTCGTTCGGGTGGTTTTAACCACCTAGCGCTCCCTTTAAGAGCGCACTGAACTGCTGAAAATGACACATTCGGTCGTACCGTGCGCACCGCACGTCCGATGGACGTTTCGTCTCCTGCTGCAGGGCACGTATAATATTCCTATCGTTCTTGTGCAGTTTCAAGTCATTCGGAGCATGTTTGCTCTAAATTCGACCGTGACACGCTGTTTTGGTGTTTTATGACTCAAGAAACGCATTTCTGGTCACCGCGGTCAAACGGCACCTCCGATTGATGTTTCTTCTGTCCGACCATTTCACAATTCACACCGCAGTTGTTTTCATATGGTTTCGTGGTATTCCAAGGTCATTCCGGTTGTTTTGACCACCCAGTGCGCCCTTTAAGAGCTCACCGAACTGGTGAAGACGACACATTTGATCGTACCGCGCACACCGCTCGTCCGATGGACATACTGTCTCTTCCGACATGTCACGAATAATATTCCTATTGTTCTCTTGCGGTTTCAAGTCATTCGGAGCACGTTTACTCTGAATTTGACTGTGACATGCCGTTTTGGTGTTTTAAGACTCCGGAAAAATATTTTCATTCACCGCGGTCAAACGGCACCTCCGATTGACGTTCCATCTATCCGACAATTTCACAATTCACACCTCGGCTATTGTCTTATGATTTCATGGTATTCTGAGGTCATTCGGGTGGTTTTGACCACCCAGTGCGCCCATTAAGAGCACGCCGAACTACTGAAAATGACCCATTTGGTCGTACCGTGCGAACCGCACGTCGGATGGACGTTCTGTATCCTCCTTCATGGAAAAAATAATATTCCTATCATTCTCATGCGGTTTTAGGTCATTCGGAGCACGTTTGGTCTTAATTCGATCGTGACATGCCGTTTTGGTGTTTTCTAACTCCGGAAATGCATATCTGGTCACCGTGGTCAAACGATGCCACCGATTGATGTTCCGTCTATTCGACCATTTCACAATTCACACCGGGGTTGTTGTTGTATGATTTCGTGGCATTCAGAGGTCGTTCGGGTGGTTTTGACCACCCAGCGCGTCCTTTAAGAGCGCGCAGAACTGCTGAAAACAACACATTTAGTCGTACCGCATGCACCGCACATCTGAAGGACATGTCGTCTCCTCCTGTATCTCAAGAATAATATTCCTATCATTCTTGTGCAGTTTCAAGTCATTCAGAGCATGTTTTATCTGAATTCAACCGTGACACGCTGTTTTGGTGTATTCTTACTCCTGAAACGCATTTCCCGTCACCGCGGTCAAATGTCACCGCTGATTGACATTCCGTCTACTCTACCATTTCAAAATTCACACCTCCATTGTTGTCTTATGATTTAGTGGCATTCTGAGGTCGTTCGGGTGGTTTTGACCACCCAGCGCGCCCTTTAAGAGCTCGTCGAACTGCTGAAAACGACTCATTCGGTCATACCGTGCACACCGCACGTCCGATGGATGTTCTCTCTCCTCCTGCATGTCAAAAATAATATTCCTATCATTCTTGTGTGGTTTCAGGTCATTTGGAGACCGTTTTCTCTGAATCCGACCGTGATACGCCATTTTGGTGTTTTGTGACTCCGGAAACGTGTTTCCGGTTACCGCGGTCAAACGGCACCTCCGATTGACGTGTCGTCTATCCAAACATTTCAATATTCACACTGCGGTTTTTTTAGTATGATTTCGTGGAATTCCGAGGTCATTCGGGTGGTTTTGACCACCTAGCATGCCCTTTAAGAGCGCGCCGAACTGCTGAAAACGACACATTCGGTCGTAGCGCGCGCAACGCACGTCCGATAGACATGTCGTCTCCTTCTTCATGTCACGAATAATATTCCTATCATTCTTGTGTGGTTTCAGGTCATTCGGAGCATGTTTTATCTGAATTCAACCGTGACATGCTGTTTTGGTGTTTTCTGACTCTGGAAACGTGTTTCCTATCACTGTGGTCAAACGGCACCTCCGATTGATGTGTCGTCTGTCCTACCATTTCAGAATTCACACCGCAGTTGTTTTCCTATAATTTCGTGGCATTATGAGGTCGTTTGGGTGGTTTTGACCACCCAACGCGCCCTTTAAGTGTCATCTATCCGACCATTTCAATATTCACACTACGGTTATTGTCGTATGATTTCGTGGCATTCCGAGGTCGTTCGGGAGGTTTTGACCACCCAGTGCGCCCTTTAAGAGTGCACCGAACTACTGAAAATGACACATTCGATCGTACCGCGTGCACCGCATGTCCGATGGACGTTCCGTCTCCTCCTGCATGTCACGAATAATATTCCTATTGTTATCGTGCGATTTCAGGTCATTCGGAGCACGTTCGCTCTGAATTCGACCGTGACACACCGTTTTGGTGTTTTATGACTCTGGAAACGTGTTTCCGGTTACCGCGGTCAAAGAAACCTCTGATTGACGTTCCGTATGTCCAACCATTTCACAATTCACACCGCGGTTGTTTTCGTATGATTTCATGGCATTATGGGGTTGTTTGGGTGGTTTTGACCACCCAACGCGCCCTTTAAGAGAGCGTCGAACTGATGAGGATCCCAATAGGAATGCATCTTCATACATATAGAAACAAAGGACTCGAGTGGGTTCCCTATTGATAGAATGATCTGATTGACGTGTCGTCTGTCCGGGGGTGCGGGGTGGGCTATACGGGGGTGCGCTGGGGATGTCCGGGGTGGGGGGGCTGTCCGGGGGGGTGCGGGGGGGCTGTACGGGGGTGTGGGGGGGGGGGGGAGGGGGGTTGTACGGGGGTGAGGGGCATTTTACGGGGGTGCGGGGGGCTGTCCGGGGTGGAGGGGTTGTCCGGGGGTGGGGGTGCTGTCCGGGGTGGGGGGGGGGGGCTGTCCGGGGGTGGGGGTGTTGTCCGGGGTGGGTGGGGTTTTCCGGGGGGGTGCGGGGGGGGGGGGTGCTGTTTGGGGTGGGTGGGGGGGTGTACGGGGGTGGGGGTGCTCTCCGGGGTGGGTGGGTTGTCCGGGGGGAGCGGGGGGGGGGGTGTACGGGGGTGGCGGGGGGCTGTCTAGGGGGTATGGGGGTGTACTGGGGTGCGGGGGGGGGGGGGGGGTGTACGGGGCTGCGGGGGGGGGGGGGGGGGGGGGCTGTACGGGGCTGTGGGGGGGGGGGTGTACGGGGTTGTGGGGGGCTTTCTAGGGTGGGGGGGCTGTCCGGGGGAGGGGGGTGCTGTCCGGGGCGAGTGGGGCTATCCGGGGGGTGCGGGGGGCTGTACGGGGGTGCGGGGGGGGGGGGGGTCTGTTCGAGGTGGGGGCTGTCCGGGGGTGGGGGGGTGCTGTTTGGGGTGGGTGGGGTTGTCCGAGGGGGTGCGGGGGGGCTGTACGGGGGTGCGGGGGGGGGGGGGGGGGCTCTCTGGGGGTGGTTACAGAAAATGGTTTTTTCGAAACTATTACAGAACATGCAATTTAAAACATTAAAAATTAAATGAACAAAAAATATCCAAATCATTAATCAGTTTCGCGGTTACTTCTCAATTCGTGCACACAAACATTGCGTCAGACCAAAACACAGATGATACCCCCAAATCACATAAAATCTCACTACAAAACCAACTTATACATAAATAACAACCCCATCAGTAAAAACAAAAACACACCTCGTGAATATGATGTGTCATGCGTGGTCATCACTACTACCTCCATCCGGTGGGCCAAGGCCTACAACAAATAAACATTATGAATATTTTCATAACAAAAATAATTTAAATTAAATAAATAAATATAGTATAAACCTGCGTCATATGATCCCCTTCACTATCACCTAGATGCAAATATTCCTGCAGTTCTCTAACCTCAGCGGTCAATTGCGCATTTGCCTCCTCGGAATCCCGCAGTCGTGCCTCAAAATCTGACAACTACTGTGTCATCTGAGCAACAGCAGGACCGACAAGTACAGTGCATGACAATACAGTCTGAGGAATCCATATCCCATAGGTCAAACTATATCCATGCCCGTCCCAACCAATAATGTGATGAAAGATCTCATCCCTTCGCATGGGAAGTTGTCGCTGGTCCTCTTGAAGATGTTCTAACTCAGCTTCAAATTGAGCCCGTGAAATATTTAAATATATATACATATATATATATATATATTACCATACAGATTTATGTAACTATTGGTAAGTACAAGTACTTACTATCAATGTTTCAGCCTCTGAATCATTGCGATCACGAGTCCTCATCCACACCGACATTTTATCAGTCGGTGCACCTTGCTCCCACAACTGTATATGAATAAAATATAAACACAAAACCATATTAATTAATAAATTAAAAAATGAATAATAAATACCTCATGTTAGATCTGAGACACATGACGATTCCTGAGCATATGAGGTGGTCCCTACAACGCTCGATTCTCAGAATGGCGTGCTGACACCTCCTACATTCAATTCATTCAAATTTCAAACAAATCACACATCCTTGAAAATATATATACACAAAAATAAATATACAAATAGCAACACCCTCAGTAGACCTATATGAAACCAAGTATCTCCACTGATCTGGGAGGACACCTCTCAGGACATTTTCCAGAATGTCTAGGGCACCCACATTTGGTACCCAGTGGTCCCTCTTCACTTTTCCTTTATAGTTCTTCCACATCTTACGAAATTTTCGCATACACATGGGCTGAAACTCTTCGAGGAATACTTTCAAATTTTGCTATAAAGAAAAAAATCACACATATTTGTATTTTTTATAAATAGAGAATAAAGTAAAATGGTCTTCTTACCTGAACCTCCCTCCAAACACGATCTAATGTGTCCTGAGGGATAGAAGCCCAGTCACGCGTGGTTAATGGAAATCAATGTGGGTCACAAATAATATGACCCAGCTAACGAATAAATGTAGGGTAATTCGGTCCCACGGGATAAAATACCCCATCAAATGAAACATCAATCATCGTGTCGGAATTCCATGATAAAATGCCACGACCGGGGCCTCTCTTGTGAGAGGAAGAAGCAATCGCGTATGATCCTGTTGAAATTTTATATATAATTTGACAGATGTTATAAATATATATATATATATATATGTATATATATATATATATATATATTTATCAAATACATAGAAAATAGAGACAATGACATTCAAACATACCTCGACCCTGAGTCACAGATTCCTCAAATGGATGATGTGGATATGCTGCCTCTTCCCCCAACATGCCTGCAGTCATAGAAAACATTAGTAAGGGGACTATCCAAAGTGTCTAAAAGATAAATTGGATTGTTCTTAAAAAAATCAAACTTGTAAAATTGTTAATCAAACAAAAATCGATTGAATAATTATTTGTGAATGAATTTTAAAAAATCATAAAGTTAACAAAATAGATATACAAATTATGTACAAAACCAGTCAATGCATAACCAAATTTCAGATAAAATTAATTAAAATTCAAGTAGCACATGAACCAAATGAGGAATACCTCAAAGGGAAAATACACCGACAATAACATCAGTAAACCAAGAGTAAAATCACCCTGAATATTTATAACTGAATAAACTTCCAAAAGTGATGATTAAAACTTACAAGTATTTATAAAATGGTTAGATAATTTATGATATCCTAGTACATTCAATATTGAATTGCGGGAAAACAATTATAGCTTTCATTAAGCATGTAAATCGACCGTTTCTCCTTCAACTGCCACTCTGACCCAATAAATATCTTCATTATGTTGAACTACGGTATGTTGATCAAGCTTTTGGTAAATAAATGGAAAAGTCTTGGGTTCATCTTCTTCAAATAAAACCACTCCTCACCGAGATATTTTGACAACAACTTGCCAACTTGGATCCGAAGGCAAAGTAACGAAGAATACTTGTTCCACTTGTGATGTCAAAGTGAAAGGTTCATTATCAAATCGTTCATTATTTCTGTATAACATATAGTTAAAATTCACCAATGAAAACTGATATTGATTGACTTTACATCCACACACTGGATCAACCTAATTACACTTTAACAATATGTACTTCAAACCGTGTTTGTATACAACTTCAATGATGTCTATCAATTGACCATAGTAATAACCAGAATCGACAAATGGACAACTGATTCCCAAGTTCTGTGTTGCTCATTTGTCGTCAACATCTTTAATGCGAAATCAAAAATCGTTATCATCAATAGCTTTATAATGACGAGCTGTTATAGATGGACCCTCATCCAGTTGGATAAATTCTTCAGTTAGCGTAGGGTCCCCTAACTCCCTCGGCTTACTAACCAACATAATTTAAAAAATTCAATACTGATATATGCAGAAATAAATTAGTATAATACTTCAATCATAATGAAAATAAATTTATATATACATAATCCTTGAACCAATCATGAAATGATGCATAATGAGATTGTTGAATTTTCAACTCAGTCGCATGATACATCTCTTCTTTTATCTCACTAATGTTTTTTCTTCAAATGATAACACGATGTTTAAATGATCAACTTCTGAAAACAAAACATGTAAAAGTTATACAAGCACATTGATAAGATACTTACTGCATTAATGGTGCAACTGATGGATTATTGAACAAGATATATCGATGTGCTTGTATCCACTCGATGTTGTCCATATCAAATGTTGTTCCTTCTCCAACTGGACCATCATGAATCTGATAGGGCTTATCTAATTTTGTTTCAACATCCGTAAGATATTCTGCACAAAAAGTATTACACTCATCCATCAAATAACCATTGGCTATTGATGCCTCCAGACGAGCTCTGTTGCGTACAAATATTTTCAATGTACTCAAATACCATTCAATAGGATACATCCACTTGAATTGCACTGGACCAGCAAACATTACATCATCAGTTAGGTGAAATGTCAAGTGGATGATAACATTGAAAAATGAGGGGGGGAAAGTTTCTCAAAGTGACAAAGCGTAAGTACAATTCAGTCCTGCAAACTTTTTAAATCACCCATTCGTTGATTTCTTAAACAAAACTGTCTAAAAAAATTACTCATCTCAATCAAAGGCTGAACAACATTGGGGGATAAAAAATCACAAATTGTGATTGGATTCAACTGCTGAAGTAGTATGTGATTGTCATGACTTTTCAACCCTTGCAATATCTTGGTCGTCAGATTCACACACTTTGAAATATTAGAAGAGTAACCATCAGGCACCTTGAACATCTTCAAAATGTAAATAAATATCTCTTTCTCCATTGTAGTCATCATATAATGTGCAGTAGGCATATATTCCTTGTTTCCCTTAGCTAACTGTAAATGAAACTGTTTCCTTAAACCCATTTCTTCCAAATCACAGTGTGCATTAACATGGTCCTTTCATTTTTCCAGTGACACCTAAAATGGTCCACAATATGTTATCACAAACATTTTTTTCAATGTGAATGACATCCAAATTATACCTCAACATGTTAGTTTTCCAATATGAAAGACTATAAAAAATACTTTTCTTTTTCCAATTGTGACTGTGCTGCCTACCCGCAGCATGAATATTGTGTACTGGAGGAGCCACCAAATCCTGAATTTCATATACCGTGCAGATGTTTTTTTCCTCAATCTGTGATAACATTTCGACTCCTATCATGATCTTTGGTGCTGGGCTGAACTCTCTAGAACCATCAAATGCCACTCTGTCCTTTCTGAACCTATTATGAGGGGGGAGAAAACGTCTATGACCCATGTATGCCCATTTTTTGGAATATTTAAGTGATACAGATTTTTGACTTTTATTGCAACAAGGGAAAGAAAATTCCCCTTTCGTACTCCAGCCTGATAAATTTGCATAAGCTGGGAAGTCATTGATTGTCCACAATAAAGTAGCCTGCAGTTTGAACATTTCATTCATTTTGAAGTCATAAGCCATCACACCATCACCCCAAAATTCATTCAACTCATCAATCAATGGATGAAGGTAAACATCAATCTTATCCCCTGTACTTTTAGGTCCATTAATAAGAGTGGAAAGTAATATAAATTGTTGATTCATACAAGGCCACGGAGGAAGATTATATGGAACCAACACCACAGGCCATGTGCTATGAGTTGCACCAACCATAAACTTGAATGGATTGAAACCATCTGCTGCCAATCCCAATCGGACATTACGAACATCTTTAGCAAAGTCGGGATGTCTCTTATCAAAATCCTTCCATGCATGAGAGTCTACTGGGTGGGTTAACATATCACTTTCATAAACTCTTTCTGCATGCCATCTCATTAAATTAGAAACTTTAGACGACATATAAAATATTTTCAACCTCTGTTTAAGGGGAAAGTAATGCATTTTCTTTACGGAAATCGGTTTCCCCTGTATCGCAATATGACTTTGATGAGTCTAGTTTCCCATGTTCTCTTTCCACTTGGAAGCACTACAAATCGTACAAATATCCAAATGGGCAGTTTCATTTCTAAACAACATACAGTTGATTGCACATACATCTATGGTCTCATATGTAAAACTTATGTTCTCTGTCAACTTACGAGCATGGTAATACGACTCGGGAATCTTAGCGTCGACAGGAAGAACCTTTTTCAATAACACCAAAAGCATTTTGAATGATGTGTCTGACCAATTATTCAAAGTCTTCAATTGCAACAACTCCATGATAAATGACAGTTTATTGTAAGAATTACATCCAGGATATAATTCTGTTTTCGCATCATCAAGTGCTTCATAAAACCTCATCGAATCACGATCTTCACCAGAGCGATGATTTATCTCACCGGTCTCAAGATTCTGGTTGTAATGCCTTCAGGATCAAACCCACGTACCATTTTAGTAAGCATTTCATGCATTGGATCATTCATCCTTGCAACAACATCCATCTGAGCTGCATCCGTATTTTGACAATGAACATATTTTTCTCCATGACGATTCAACCTCCTATAATTTTTCAGAAATCCATTAAAGAATAGGTGCTCCCTCACCATATCTCGTGTGAATTGATATCTGTTAGCACATTTTCTACATGGAAAATTAATATAGTCACTTTCAAATCCTCTGGTGAAGTCAATAAACGGCATAATGCCATTGAATTATTCTCTAGACGTTTGATTTGGAAGATCAGTCAAACTCTTATCCATAATAATATCTGTATAACAAACATTTACACAATACTTATTATATTTTCATTTTTCAAATCAACTATATTTAAAATAAATACTAATCATTTGTTTATGAACCATCGATAAAATAATAATGTAAGTGAAAGCCCATGTCATACCTGATTGCGCTACAAACCTGGAAGGGAGGGAAGCCAAAGGTGGTGCTACGAGGGAGAGGAGAGGCAGCGAAGGGGAGCCGGAGCCAATGGCGGTGCGGCGTGGGAGGGGACGGGTAGCGGTGACGGCGGGGAGCCGGAGGAGAGGAGGCGGTGAGGGGATGGGGGACAGGCAGCGAGGGGAGGGGGGCTGTCCAGGGTGCGGGGAGGGGTGTCCAGGGTGCGGGGGGGGGGGGGGGGGGGGGGGGGGGGCTCTCCGGGGTGCGGGGGGGCTTTCCGGGCTATGGGGAGGGGTTTCGGGCCTGCGGGGGGGGGGGGGGGGGGGGGTGGGGTTGTCCGGGGTGCGGGGGGCTATCTGAGGTGGGGGGGGGGGGGGCTGTTTGGGGTGAGAGGGGAGGGTTGTCTGGGGTGCGGGGGGGGGGGGGCTGTCCGGGGTGCAGGGGGCGTTCGTGGTGAGGGGGGGCCTGTCCGGGGTGCGGGGGGGCCTGTTCGAGGTGTGGGGGGACTGTCCGGGGTGCGGGGGGGGGGGGGGGGGGGCTGTCCAGGGGTGCGGGGTCCATTCGGGGGGGGGGAGGGCCGAGGGGGGCTGAGGGCTGAGGCTGAAGGCCAGAGGGCATAGGGGTAGGAGACGGAGGGGGCGGAGGCCAGAGGTAGAAGGGACGCCCGAGGGGAGTGGAGGATGGCTGGAGGGCGGCCGGAGTGGGAGGGAAGAGGGTGGAGGGCGCGTGGAGGGAGGAGGGTGGAGGGCGGTGACGGTGACGAGCGGTGGAGGGCGGCGGGGCGCGCGGCGAGGCAGGGCGGTGGGGGAGGGAGCGCAGGGAGGGTGGAGGAGGGCGTCGACAGGGGGGGCTAGGTCGAGGGCAACGGGGGGGGGGGGGGGCGAAGCCCTGGATTTTTTTTACCAAGGGCAGCGATCGCCTATGGGGGTCGCTATTGGGTACATACAGCGACCGCCAGAGGCGGTCGCCCATGTCAGGGGGCTTCAAAGCCCAATATTCTAGTAGTGCACTCTCAATTATTCATTGGAATTTATTTCTCTAATTTATGCCCATTTTTTTTAATATCACAGATGAATCCAGAATAATTTATAATACAATAAAGTTCATTCAACCATATACCATTTCAATATATTATTTTAGTTGAAGGGATCATATTATGTAAGTTATTTAATTTACTAGAAAAATATTGATGTTCTATATTCTTAATTCAATACCAATATTTGTTTATTTATAATCGATTTTGAGAATAAATTTTTTTAGTTATTAAATATATGAATAATTCATTACATGTGTATGTGATGAGGGGGAGAATTTATAGGTAACCCCTTGATGAATTGATAGGTCTCATAAGACAAAATAACAATCATTTCATGTTAGATGTGTATTGGTTTCCCTGACCCATTTATTATGAATGTTGTCTTGGTTGAGAGGCATCGACGGTAAGATTTATAATATCTTGGTTGATAGGCCGTGATAATGAATATATATATTTGTTCATTTATTTTATAGAAAATTGAATTTCCATTTTCCATGGGATTGTTATATTTATATTAACCATGGATATTCAATAAACTCATGTTTTTGATTGAATAACGTTTGTTTGGATTATCCACTATACAATATTGGTTATTCCTAATCTAATCATGACATATTCCACTATAGATAACCCTTACAAAACATTCGAGATCACTATTTATTGGTTTTTATTTCTCTATGATATGAATTCTGATATCGTGAATGATTTCAAGGATGAAATAATGATACTTATTCAATGTTTTTGTTTTTATAATTTAATATGAGAATCATATATGTATCTAGATTTCTAGGACTACTAAACTGATCTATCTTATATAGTTAGTGTAACTACCCTAAATCTAGTGTCCTAGAGTCAATGACTACTTTATTAAATTAGCTTAGATACATGGGATAAAATCCTAAACAACGGACTTGTTTAGTAGTTTTGGAGAACTAGATAGATACATGATTCTAAATATTCTTTTAGAGTATAAAATAAAATTATCAACATCCTTGAATCTCATTAAAATATTTCAACATCATAAATTGGGGAATGGAAACAAAATAATGTTTGTCTCAAATTCTTTATAAGGATTATATATATAGGAATCTATCATGAATTAATAGAATGTAATCAATATGGGAAGGTAAATTACTTAAAACACATTACGTTTAACAAATAACTTGACTATAATTATTTGATAAGTAATAATCAATATGTAATGGAAAAAAACTTAAAACACAAGTCATTTAATCAATAAATTGAGACCTAAATTAATCCAGATATAATAAAATTCCCAAAAACTTATATATTATTAAAAAAATAAACTCTCAGTGAATGAAATTATTAATTATTGGATGTACTGGTCTCAACAATCATTAAACCTCTAGATTTGAGATATTTCACAAGATGGTTTAAAACAATTATTTAAAAAACAATCTAATTTGGATAACTGATATGTCTTGTGAGAGTTGTTGATGCATCAAGGGGATATTTATAAATAGGACCCACCTGTAACTTCATTCCCGAAGAATTCCCCATATGTTGAATAATTTATTTAATTCACGAATAATATGACTTATAAAAAAATATCCACATTGGGTATTGAACATGTACTTATCAACATTTTCCTAGTTAATCAAATAAAATTCAAGGTAAACATCATTTGTAAGAATGGTATACAATTTATGCAATATTTATGTCTATGATACAAAGAATATAGATAACCTTAAATTGAATCATTATACATCATGAATAAGTATGTATTCATGTTTAAAACATCATAGAATCAGTATATACACCATTTAAAAGGGAATAGTTTTATATTAAAAAATGTCCCAATGAAATGGAAATTGATATGAAATCTATTAAAAAGATCATAATATTGATGTGATAATTAATAAATGAATAAAATCTTTATATTAAATTTTAATCCACAAAGAAAAATTGGAAATATAGCATAAGATAATAAATATTCATTATACACATAATCTTAAAACATCAATGGAAAACGAATAAGTAATATAACCCAATGAAAATAAATTGTGTCATTAAATTCTTTTCTGCATGGAAACTTTTAACATAAATCCCCCTTTTTAAAATAACTCAAATTGAAACATAAAATATGATGAATTGTTAATGAATCATGATATTACATATATAATTGGCAAAATATAAACCATATACAAGTAATTTGGTTCAAACATTAGATTTTTCCTCAATAAAGAGAAATTGAGGCAGAGTCCCTTACAATGATCATAACATTGATGTGAGAATTAATCAACGAATAGATTATGTGTATCAAAGGTAAATACACATAGAACAATTTTATATAAAATATAATAAAATAAAAATTCATTATACACATAATCTTATAATATCAAAGTAAAATAAAGAACTAATATAACCTAGTGAAAAGAAATTGAGTTATAAAATCCTTTTTCACTTTGTAACAATCGTGTAAAATAAAATTGGATTAAAAAATTTACATTTAAACTTGAAATACCCTGAATTATTAAATTATCATGATAATACATGTAAAAGTGTAAGTATATATTCCACATAAAATAAATTAGGAGCATAATATTACAGTATTCCTCAATGATGAGAAATTGAGATTAAGTCCCTTACCCTGAGTTTGAATCATCATTTATGTTCTTTATAATCTTGGAAAATATTTTTTTAATTATTTATTTAATTATGAACACTTTTCAATTGTATTATTCCTTTTATTTAACTTATTACCATGTTATATACAATTATGTAATCAATTAAATTTACATCCGGTGTTTTGATGATATTTGTATTATGTGTCAAAAGAGACTTCGGTAAGTTGACTATTGGAAAAAGTTGTAATTATTACAACATCTCCATAATAATAATCATGAAATAATTGTAATATTTATCCATAAATTATACTTTTATTTACAATCATTAAAAATGGTTTTTTTATGATCATGGAGACGTAGGTCATACGTACTCATGAGTAACTTTCCATTTTTCAACGATCATTATGGAAAAGAGTTAAGTAATATTTTATCTTTAAATAATAACAACAACATCATAAATATCATATTATTACTTTAAATATAATTATATATATCCTCCATTTGATTTTATTATGAGAAGATAGTTACATTACTTTGGAAAGGCGAGAGCCCAGATGTGCACAAACAACATTATCATCTTTCAGTGAGTGAAAATTGAAGAAATAAAATGATATATTATCCTTTAAGAATAAAAAATATGTAATTAATAACATAGTTATTTAATTTATATTACATATATTCCTTAAATTTAACCTTATTACCTTCTATGTATAGTGTTAGTGAAAAACGAGTCACACGCTTTGTGAGGTGGCAGTTCAACATAAAAATGAGTGACGTTATTTTATCCCCTATGAAATGGAAACAGAAAATATATATATTATATAAAGTCTCAATTATTATAATTATTTTATAAAAATATTATATATACTTTATGTATACCAATACAACCAACTGTGAAAGGTGTTGATGGAAAATGTGCCACATCGGTTCGTGAGACGGTAGTCCACCTAACACATGAGAGACATTATTATTTCCCATTTGAGTGAAGAGGGGATGAATATAGTTCATAGACATTAAATATTAATATCAAAATATATAGGCAATATATTTTTAATATATATTAATAAATTATGAATATTTTAAAATGTGGATGAAGAAATTAAACAAAAACTCATAGTTAGGAATTTTAACTCTTCTTAGACCACCTCTTTGGGAGTATACCATAACTATTGCTAGAATGGATTTATGACCAAAAAATACATATATGATGAGGTTATGGAATTTGGGAAGTTATTTTGGATAGTATTGTCCGAACCAATGGTTTTTTAAGTTTTGAATAAGAGAGGATAGGGGTGGCCTTTTATATGTGAAGTGAGTGGAATAACTGAAATTTTTTAAAAGAAAAAAGTTGTACCTATATTTTTTACATTCCAAAAGGCTCTAAAATGGTCCATTCTAGAAGATTGAAGATATAATTAATAAATATGGCCATAAAATATGTGTTTATAATTCTTCGGGACATTTTTATGTCTTATATTTTTAGTTTATGCCCCCCAATAAACCCATTTTTACCTTAACCTTAGTAATTAAGTTTTGTTGTTTTCACTATTTTCTATGGTCAAAAATTATGTTGAAATTATTAAAAAATATAAATTATTATGATTTAAAATATTACATTTATTTTACCAAATTCAATTCACATAATTGAAAATATTAAATTTAATATTAATCCCACAGGCATGATAGAAAAATGGGTTATCAAAGAGAAAATGTTTAAAACTTTAAAATGTTTTTATATCAAAATTTATTATGAAATTTATTAAAATGAACTAAATTTTATTTAATATAATATAATTTAACTAATTTTATTTTAAAACCAATTTAAAATATGTTTTAACTTTCTAACTAATTGAAATGAAAACGATGTTTTCAAATAAAAAACAGAATTTTTCATTATTCATCGCAAAATGAAACTTTTCATAAAAATAAAAAAATTAGGCTAAGATAAATTTTATATTATAATATAAAAAATTAATTTACTTTAGATTATATTTTTTCTAAATGTGTAAAAAATTAATTTTATCATAAGTTCTCATGAAGCGATTAAACAATTTTCTTTAAAACATAGTTTTTTAAAAAACATTTCTTTGTCTCTAAAATGATTATTACTTTTTTTCTAGTAAATATTTATCCATTTAATTTATTTTATAAATGTATAAACCATATAATTTTAATAATTTAGTTATTATTATTCATACTCTCTAACATAATGGCTTGGTTATAATGGCCATGTTTAGATAATTGAATTTTAGAAGAGTATCGTGTTTCATTAAAACATGTTGTTTCATGCATTGCATGCTATTAAAGTGAATGAAATTATTTAAAAATAAATATATCATAAATTATTAAGTTTTTATATTATCTTATATGCACAGTGTTTCATGTTATATACTTTATTGAATATGATATTCCTAATTCAAGATCTGGGGGTGTTTCAGTGAGATCCCTTGTATATTATACCAATGTAATAAAGTAAACACAAGATTTTGGTTACTATAGTTGGGGTGTTATAAAGAGGTATCATGGTATTAACTATCATATATTTACATAGGAATACTATAATGGATCAATATTATAACATGTGCATTTAATTATTGGTTTTAATGGCTTAAACTTAACATGTACCCATTTTTATGGTTGTGATGTATTGTAGATTTATAATGTGTCTTAGTATATAATGAATTAAATTTAATCATGAATTCATATATTATGTGGTTTCAAGGGTTTTGAGTATGTGATGATTTGATTACATGGGTTTCCAGGATGAGATGGTGTGGCTATATGGGATACAAGGATGTGATGATGTAACTGCATGGGGTGTGGGGATATGGTGATGTGGTTGTATATGATATATGGATGAAATGATGTGGCTTCCAGAAGTATAGGTATGTAGTGATGTGGTTGTATGGGATTCAAGGATATGATGATGTGGAATCATGGGATGTATGGACATGATTATGGAATGATTGGTGTAGGTTTATAGATGGGGTTTTTGTCACGACCCATCCCCCGGGACCTGTGCTTTGACTAACCCAAAACCACCTTCTATAGGCCAGGGGCTGGCGACTAGCACCGGAAAGGCATATCCCTAAACTAGGAAGGCATTGACTTTAAACCTGAAAACTCACACAATCCAAGCACACAACAAGATACAAGAAAAAGTAAACTATAAAGTAAACATTGTGTGAACAGTAAGTAAAGGGGACGGAATACAAGACCAACTGAAAAGTACAAGTAAAAATGAAAACAACTCATGTGAACACCCACCAAGGATCCTACTTGAAGGGTAGTTATAGCTCCAGTACGGTCATCTCTGTAGTATGTATCATCTATTGGTCCACCCCTGAGTAGCCTCTAGTCCTGGCACCCTCAACCTCGATCAATGTTGTCTGTCATCTGTACAAGACACAGTAAGGTGCGGGTGCAGCCCGTGCAGGGGTGATTATAACAATACTCAGTAGGGACCCAGAGACCCCCGAAGGTCTCCCAGAATCCACAGAGGATAAAACAAAAAGAAAGACCTTAACAACACTATTTAGAAATATTCCTATACATATACCTATGTTATCAATACATAGGTACTCATCTCACACATGAGGGAAGTATACCATAGAGGTAACACCATAAAGGTAGAAGTACCACACAGGTAACACCACGTAGATAAAAGTACCACATGGGTAACTCCGCGAAGGTAAGTACCAAAAAGTTAATTCCACATAGAATAATACCACAAAGGTATCACCAAATGGAATTGTACCATAAAGGTAAAGCCTCAACTCACACTAGGTATAAATTAGGTACGGAAGTATAGATGATTATCTATGTTGCTAGATCATTTTACTTCGTCGAGAAGCTCTGCTGTTGACCCTCACAAGATCGAGGATGTCACACATAGGATCAAAGATGACCCACACAGGATCTGGAGATGACACGCACAGGATTAGTATGCACTGACCCGCATAGGATCGCTAATTGGTGACCCACACAGGGTCTGAAGATGACCCACAGAGGATCTGAAGACTCCTCGAGTACAGTCAGCCACATGGTTCCCGCACTAAGCATTCTTGATTCTGGGAGGTTACGCTTCTCAAGCCATTTTTCGATACTTCAACTACCCCGATGTCTCATGCAGAAGTACCCTAAAGTACCGCCACATCACAGGGATCCCAACGCAACAGACAGCGCGTCAATCGGATGACCAGTCTATAAGTTATTTGCCTTTTATTCCTAGGGGCAATTGAATTTGGGTTTGATCCAACCTGATCATACTCCAAATTTAGCCAAAACTCAAGTGGAGTATATCAAAAGAACCATCACATTACATGGATTCTATCACCACATATGGTTCTTCAATAGGATGCTCGGATCACATGTTATGAAAAAAAAAGAATATCTAGGTCCAGATGGGCCCGGGTCCGGTCCGACCCGGTCGGCTGACCAGACCCGACACGGTCCGGGTCCGACCTGTACCGACTGGGCCGCGGAAAGCCCGGCCCATCCCGGATTATTGAGCACGGCCCGTTGGGTCGCCCGTGGTGCAGCCAGTGGCTGGGGTGGCCCCTTGTGGTGGGATCCGACCTAGCTGCCACCAGGGAGGGGAGGGGCCCCCATGTCACCTGAACGTCCTATAGGTCGTTCGGTTTTGGACAACTAGGTGGTGCCATGTGTCACCACCGGCTGGCATGCGGGACCTTCCAGAGGGGTCCTACTCGGAATGACATGGCTGCCCAGAATGGCTGGCCGTCCATCCAGCGGAGAGGGCATGCACCACTCCTCCACCATGGTTGGTCGAGTGCCTGCCACCCTCTGATCTCCGCCGCGGCCGATAGGCGTGTCGACCATTGCTCTGCTCCATCGTGGCCTGATGGATCGTGACCTTCTCTTCCAGTGGTGTCTATGTGCCACCTCCGTCCTCATGTCCAGCTACTGTGTTGGTCTCCACTTGGTCCCTATCGGCACCGGTCACTGGTATCGGTGATCGGTAGACTTCCTTGGGTCACCGGGAGAGCTTTGGTGGCCCGTTCTTCAAAAGGAGAGAACCGTTCTGGGTCTCAAGAAATTGTTGTCATTAAAAGACCAACGGGATCATATTCTATTCCACTTTTAGTCTCCCCCACAAATATCATGTCATTCAATGAATTAGTATAGGGATCAGGCCATGTTAGCTTGGCCCGCACCCTCTATGTTAGATCGGTAACAGGAGGCCAATAAAGATTGAATCACAACATGGAATCCTGATTAACAAATAAGAACAACCAAATTCCAAGCCCCCACCTTGATGTTCATTGGAGGTTCCATGAGGAAGGAGATGAAGATGGCGACGTCGGTGTTTCCTCGAACGTCAGTTCTTTCATCGTTGGAGATGTTCTACATTGGAGGAGGTTCTTCTACCAAGTTTAACTCTCCACCAAAAGTTCTCTAAAAACCTCCCCTTTGCCACTGATCCCCAACCAAGAGGTGAGGAGCTAACTTTAATTGAGTTAATATTATTAATTCAATTAATGTTGGCATATTAATTGGGGGAATTTCAAGGGTTAACTCACATTAAAATAGGAGTTTGGGTGGTCCCCACATCCAAGATTGAAATGAGAGGTGGGAGGATATGTGTTTAAAATAAATTATATTTATTTTATTTATCCTCTAAGAAAAATGAAAAAACCTACTTCCACCATCAACCGACTGTGATCTAGGTGAAGGTCTCCATAAGAGAATATCGGTGTTGTGAGTTCAACGATGTCCCCATATTTCAATTCTAAGCACCGGTTCAAAATTTACAAAATGTCGCACGTGCATTTATGGAATATACCTAAAAAAGTTCATAAATTCATTTCAGGAAAACCGGGCCTCATAATTTCATGCCTTCAATTTTCATGGACTCATAATATTTCCATATATTTAAGAAAATTTACATGGGAAATCTCAGGTCTATACATTCTCTTTAACTTAGGGATTTCCGTCCCTGAAATCCATAACACAATCTGGGGGAAAAATTGGGGGTACTAAGCATGAATCTGAGCCTCCCACTCCCATGTACTCTCCTGGTGGTTCCCATGCTGCCAATGAATACACACCATAGGTATTGACCGCCCACGAAGGACCCTATCCTGTCGATCCTCAATCTCCACTGGAACCTACGAAAATGTCACCCCATCGTCGATGTTCAGCTCACCCGAGTCAATGATGTGTGAAGGATCAGGTATGTATCTTTTTAACTGAGATATGTGGAAAACGCCGTCCACACAATGAAACTGATGGGGAAGATATAAGAGGTATGTCACCTCGCCAACTCTACTAAGTACCTAAAAGGGTCCTATGACCCTCGGAGATAGCTTGCCTCCCTGGAAAAATCTCTGAAAATCTCGTCAAGGTGAGAATCATAGGAATACATGGTCACCATCCTCGAACTCAAGAGGTCTCTTTCTCCTATCAACATAAGACATCTGTCGGCTATGTGCAATCTTCATCCGGTCTTGGAAGATCTGCACCTTCTCTGTGGTAGCTCATACCATCTCTGGTCCCATGAGTGCCAACTCCCTTAGGTCAGTCCAGAACAGAGGTGATCTGCAAGGCCAACCCTACAACGCCTCGAATAGATACATACCGATAGTGGAGTGATAAATGTTTTTGTATTTGAACTCCTACAAGGGAATGTGATCCTCCCATCTGCGGCTGAAATCAAGGACACAAGCACACAACATGTCCTAGAGGGTTTGAATGGTCAGCTCTGTCTGAACATCCGTCTGAGGATGAAAGGCGGTGATCAACTGAAGTTGTTTCCCAAACTCCTCCTGCAACCCCTTCCATAGCCAAGAAGTAATATGCACGTCACGATCGGAGACAATCGTAGATGGAACCCCATGAATCTGCATAATCTCATGTATGTAGAGGTGTCCCAAGCTCTCTACTGATCCCTACTCTCTGATAGGTAGGAAGTGGTCCGACTTGGTGAGTCGGCCAATGATCACCTAGATAGAATCATGACCCCTAGACGTACATGGAAGTCCTGTCATGATTTCCATGAAAATTCTATCCCACTTCCACTCTATCACCTCTAGTGGTCGAACTAATCCTGTTGGAACCTGATTATATTCCATAAATTACTGACAAGTGAGGCACTATGAGACAAACTTGTCTAGTGATTTCTTCATTCCCGGCCACCAGTGCTAACATCAAATGTCATGTAACATATTCACAACTATTGGATGTACCTCTAGAGGGGATGTATGTAACTCCGTAAACACTTCCTCCCTGATCGCCACAGGTACCATAGTACGTCCTCATAAGAGGACAATGTGCTCCCCACCATCAGAAAATCCATTAGGTGTCTGTCCTATGGATATCTGAGCACATCGAGCCTCGCAGTCAGTGTTCCCAAGTTGTGCCTCCCTGACTCGCTGAAGGAGTGGGGGAGTGACTGTCATAGACTGAAGATAAGCTTCTCCATCTTGATCCACGTACGATATCCAAAACGTGGCTACCTTATCTGTCACCTCACTCAGCAACTGTATACCAGATCTCTTGTTGAGTGGATCTGCTACTATGTTCTCCTTACCAGGAGTATAGACTATCTCAAAATCATAGTTTGTGAGGAACTCAAGCCAACTCCACAATCTTAGTTTCAAGTCCTAGTGAGAGAGGATATACCAGAGACTCTTATGATCAGAGTAGAATGTAAAATGTTCAACCATCAAGTAATGTCACCACATCTTCTAGGCGAAGACCACTACTGGTAACTCCAGGTCAGGGGTAGCATAGTTGTACTCATGTTGTTTCAAATATCAAGAACCATACGTGATCATTTCTCACTCCTACATCAGGACACATCCAAGCTCAGTCCCATATTCGTCGTAGTAGACTACATACCCAATGCCCTCCTCCGATAACCTCAAGATGGGGAAATTTTCAGTATCTGCCTCATCTCCTGGAAAATATGATAGCATCTCTCCAGTCACAAGAAGGGTTGCCTCTTCTTTTTCAACACTGATAAGGGTTCCATAACACTGGAAAATTAATGCAAAAACCTCTGGTAGTAACCATCAAGACCCAGGAAAAATTGCACCTCTGTCACACTCCTAGGTGGATCCCAAGAAAGCACAGCCTCAATCTTCACTGGATCCACTGTAACTCCAGCCTCTGAGAAGATGTGACCTAGAAATTGAACATCTCAGATCCAAAACTGGCACTTAGAGATTTTACCATAAAGCTGGTGCTCTCGGAGTGTGTCCAGAACTATATGGAGATGATAGGAATTTTCTTCCTCTGTAGCTAAGTAAATCAGGATTTCGTCGATGAAGACTACAACAATGTGATCAAGATATTGCTGGAATATCCTGTTGATGAGTCCCATGAACACTTTTGGGGTGTTGTTCACACCGAATGGCATAAAAAAGAACTCATAGTGGCCATACCGACATCTAAAGGTCATCTTCTGCACATCCTCATCTCGTACCTTGAGCTGCTGATAGCCTGATCTGAGGTCTATCTTCGAAAACCATCGTGCTCACTTCAGAAGATCAAAGAGATCGTCAATCCTCGAGAGTGGGTACTTGTTCTTCACGGTCACCTGGTTCAAGTACCGATAGTCCACACAGAGTCTCAAAATCCCATCCGCATTCTTGGTGAACAAAATTGGGGCTTCCTAAGGAGAAACACTGGGGCTAATGTACCCATTCCTCTACAAGTCCTCCAGTTGTACTCGCAACTCTCAAAGCTCTGTGGGAGCCATCCGATATGCTGGTGTAGATATCAGTGTCATCTTGGGGTACAAGTTGATATAAAATTCCACCTCTCTACGGTGAGGTAGACCCAGAACATCTTCAGGGAAAACATCAGTGTTCTAGTGAACCACTACAAGATAGCTCGGACTCTCAACATCAACCACCCTAAGGGTAAGGCTAGCCAACAGATGTTTGATCGGCTGCACCCTCCTCCGGGTAAGTCTGTCCTGTTCTACAAAAGTTACCTTCTCACCGGTGAAAGAAAACTAGTATCATCCTTGAAAACACACCACATTTTGTGCCTAATACAGTCAATATAATAATGGACTGTAGATAACCAATCCATACCCAAGATGACGTCGTAAGGCCTCGACGCCTCTACTAGAAGATCCCGGTCGAAGCCCTCACCTCCTAGAGTAAGCTAACACTGCTAGCACTAGTATGTAATCATTGAATCCTCTGCCTTATGAGTCTCTAGCCATAAGGATTGAGCCAATGTCTCCACCAGAATCTCCAAGCTCCAAATGAGCATTGTGGAAATAAAATAGTGACTAGCACCTGTGTCTTTAAGTACTGAAGCTAAGGTAGATTAGACACAGATCATACCTCTAATCATCTCCATGGCATTGTGGTCATAGGTCTCAGCTGTCTGGAGCTAAGATAGTCTTTGTCCACCCACTCCCTATGGTCGGGGTGGACTACCTAGTGGTGGTGGAGGTAGAACCTCGAATCGCTGCCCACCGCCTGTTGCACGGCCAGCTCCTCTTCCACATCCGCCTCCTACCTGCGGACCTCCTCGATCGAATCTTCACTTTTGTCTAGGCAGTCCTTAGACCATCTGTTGGTCATCTGTACAGCGGGTTGGGCAGTCTCGAGCCCTGTGACCATTCCCGCTGCACGAGTAACACTGCCTACTGTTCTCTTATCATGATCTGTCTCGAGAGCCTCACACAACCAACCATGTATCCTATGGTCATACACCTGTATGTCTAGTCCTCTTTGACCTCTGCGTCATCTCTCTACTGCCAGCTGTAGATGACTCCGCTACGTGATTTCTAGTGGTGGGTCTCTCTACCAATGACTGCTCATCAAAGAAACTTTCCACTAAAGGTGCTCACTATAAAACCCCTACCTGCATCGAGATGCTGAGAGAAATCGTCAAAGATCTAATCTCACGTTTGAGCCCCTGGTAGAAGGTTCAGGACCTGAAGAAAGTGTCTTGCACCATGTTAGTAGAGTATCACGAAAGTTCGGTGAACCTTACTGAATACTAATCCACAATCATGCTACCCTACTGCAAGTTGAGAAGCTCTTATATTCGCACAGAGCGTAAGGTCACTAGGACGAAATCTGCCCTAAAAAGGCTCTCGAAGTCCACCAAGATGAGAATAACCTCGTCATGAACCTGGAGCATCAAGCTCCGCCCTTTTCCTACTACTACCAGAAGAATATTGGTGGCAAGGATCACTATGAGATCAGCTGGTGTCCCTACTAGTTGAAAAACTCTAACCACATCCTCTAGATATTCCTCAGCCGCCTATGGATCTATCTCGCCCCGAAACCTCGGTGGCCTCTGGAGCTGGAACTCGTTCAATGCACTCATGCGGCGTGCACCCTCTACTATTGGGTCTGGTGTCATAGGCTACCCAATAGGAAGTGGTGTTGGTGGTACACCACTCGATGGTATAACTGTCGAAAGGGGGCCATGTATCGAAGCCTAGTTGCTCGGTGGTCTGTCATCGCATACCCTATAGGGAAACCTGGCTGGTTGTCTTCATGGAGGCATCCTGGAAAGAAACTTGTGTGTCACGGTCAATAAGTTATACCAGGTGAGCTGACTCAAACTGATCACAAGGAAAACATTTTAAAAAAACACACGCAATTAGTGTTTTAGTTCACTGATTCAGAAATCAGAAGTTAGGGTCCTTGTGTATGGGTGCGTCGGTAGCCACACCAACAGTGAATCCCACAAACTGAAAACCAAACTCATAAAACATAACACTATTACTGATTAAAAAATCAAAGAAAAATTTCATTGGTAGAACCGAACTCCTCTGATACCAATTTTTCATGAACCATCCCCCGAGGCCCGTTCTGTGACTACCCCAAGACCGCCTTCTATAGGCCAGGGGCTAGCAACTAGCACCGAAATGGAATATCCCTAAAATTGAGAAGGCATTGCCTTTAAACCTGAGAACTCACATAATCCAAGCACACAACAAGATACAAGTGAAAAGTAAAATATTAATTAAACATGGTGTGAACAGTAAGTAAAGGGGTTGGAATACAAGCCCAACTGAAAAGTACAAGTAAAACAAAAAACAGCTTCAATAAACACCCACCAAGGATCCTGCTTGAAGGGTAGGTACAGCTCTTGTACGGTCGTCTCTGTGTTACGTCTCGTCAAATGGTCCACCCCCAAGTAGCCTCCAGTCCTGGAACCCTCATCCTCGGTAAATGTTGTCCCTTGTCTGCACAAGACACAATAAGGTGCTCGTGCAGCCCGTGTAGGGGTGAGTATAACAATACTCTGTAGGGACCCGGAGACCCCCAAAGGTCTCCCAGAATCCACAAAGGATAATCAAAAAAGTGAGAAATTAACAACACTGCTTAGGTATATTCCTATAAATATACCTATGTTATAAATATAAATATATATATATATATATATACTCATCTCACACATGAGGGAAGTATACCACAAAGGTAACATCATGATGGTAGAAGTACCACAGAGTTAACTCCACGTAGATAGAAGTACCACACAGGTAACATCGTGAAGGTAAGTACCATAAAGGTAACACCACACAGAAGAATACCATGAAGGTATCACCAAACAGAAGTGTACCATGAAGGTAAAGACTCATCTCACCCTAGGTATTACTTTGGTATGGAAGTATAGAGGATTATCTATATTTCTAGATCATCTTACTTCGTCGAGAAGCTCTGTGGTTGACCCACAGAGAATCGAGGATGACCCACCCAGGATCAGAGATGACCCACACCAGATTTGGAGATGACCCAGATAGGATTGGTATGTGTTGACCCACAAAGGATCGCTGAGGGCTGACCCACACAGGATCCGAAGATGATCCACACATGATTTGAAGACTCCTCAAGTACAATTAACCATAACATTCCCGTAATAAGCATTATTGATTATTGGAGGTTCTGCTCCTTAATATATATGTCTATAATTAAAATTCCATGAAGTCCCATGAATATTTCCCCCCAAGGACCACCATGTCAGAAGGATACCAATACAATAGACGGCGTGTCAATTGGATGCTCGGTCCGTAAGTTTTTAGCCTTTTAGTCCTGGGAGCACAGTTCGATTCAGGTTTGATCCAACCCAGTTGTACAACAACATTATCCAAAACAGAAGTGGAGTATAACAAAAGGACCATCACATTCCATGTATTTCAGATCCGCATAAGGTTCTTCAATCAGCCGCTCGGATCACAAGTTATGGAAAAAAATGAGTATCTTGGTCCAGATGGGCCCGGGTCCGGTCTGACCCTGTCAGACTGACCCGGCCCGACCCAGCATGGGTCGACCCGACCTGGACCGGGCCGACCCGACCTGGACCCAGCTGACCTGACCCTATCCGGGTCTGACCTGGACCGGCTGGGTCGCGGCGGGCTAGGACCGCTGGGCAGCCCACAGCTGGGGTGGACCCTTGTGGTGGGGTTCGCCATAGCTACCACCCGAGAGGGGAGGCGCCCCCCCCCCCCCCTCAGGTCACCTGAACAGCCCATAGGCCATTCTTTTTTGGCCAACCAAGCGGCGCCACGTGGCCCCGCATTCTGGCATGCAGGACCCGCCGAAGGGGTCCCGATCGGTGTGACACGACCGGCCGGAATGGCCGGACCTCCTTCCAGTGGCACAGACACAGGCCGCTCATCCACCATGGCTAGCTAAGTGTTGGTCGCCCTCTGATCTCCTCCGCGTCCAAGCATCCGCGGTCTCCAGTTCTGGTGGCTCAAACGCGAATCGCCGCTTCGCCATGTGCTTGGCCGACGTGGTGGATACCGTAGCCTCCTCTTCTAGCAGTGCATATGTGCCACCTCCCTCCTCGTGGTCGGCTGGTGTGCCGGCCTCCGCTTGTTACCTACCGACATCTATCACCGACAAACATCCTCAGGTCACCAGGAGAGCTCCGTTGGCCCATTCTTCAAACCAAAAGAACCGTTGCGGGTCTCAAGATGTTGATGTCATTCCAAGACCAATAGGGTCAGATTCTATTAAACTTGAAGTCTCACCCACAAAGATCACATCATTCAACGAATTAGCGAAGGGATCAGGCCGTGTTAGCTTGGTTCACTCCCTCCGCGTTAGATCAGTAATAGGCAGCTTATGAATATTGAATCACAACATGGAATCACGATGATCAAACAAGTACAACCAAATTTAAAACCCCTAACTTTACATTCATTGGAGGTCTCATGAGGAAGGAGATGAAGATGGTGATTTCGGTGTTTCCTCGAACGTCAGTTCGTGTTTCATTGGAGATGTTCTTCCTAGGAGGATGTTCTTCCTCCAAGTTCTCCTCTCCACCAAATATTCTCCAAAAACCTCCCCTTTGCCAATGATCCCCAACCAGGAAGTGTGGATCCAACTTTAATTGATTTAATATTATTATTTCAATTAATGTTGCCACATTAATTAGGGAAATTCCAAGTGTTAACTCACATTAAATGAGGAGTTCAGGTGGTCCCCACCTCCAAGATTCAAATGATAGGTGGGAGGATATGTTTTTAAAATAAATTATATTTATTTTATTTATCCTCTATGAAAAATGCAAAACCCAAATTCCACCCACAACCTACTGTGGTCGAGGTGAAGGTCTCCTTATGAAAATAACGGCGCTGCAAGTTCAACAGTGTCCTCATATTCCAATTCCGAGCACCGATTCGAATGTTACAAAATGATGCTTGCGCATTTACTAAACACACCTAAAAGAAGTTCACAAATTCATTCCAGGAACACCGTGACATAGAATTGCACGCCGTCAATTTTCATGGACTCATAATATTTCTATATATTTAAAAAAATTACATGTAAAATCCCTGGTCTTTACACTTTCATTTTTATTTATGAAATCATTCAATTGTGATATTGTGAAATTAATATCGATAGAACTTTCATTTAACATTCTTGAATACATAATTTATTTTTAAATGTCTCTAATAATTAGTATTTTCAATGATTATATCCAAAAAATAATATGTATTATAATATATATACAGGTGATGCTTTAAAATGATCAGTATGTGTATATTTCTCTACTTACTAATTTTCCCCATATTTTTTCCTATCATAGTAGTTTATATACATGTATTTCACAACATTTTATTTCTTATGGATGTAGAATTTCACAGAAATATGATCCTATTAATTCCTTCCCAATTATCATATGCTATAGTGTGTGATGTGTTTTTAGGATAGAAAAGGTGAGATTGGAGGTACAATTTTGGTAGCATAGAGTTGTTGTTTGAGTAGTATAGATGGAGACAGAGGATGATATAGAACCATTAGTATTATTTTTTCATTTATTTATTTTAATCCAATAAATGTATGAAATATAAATAGAGTTAGTTTTTTTAATTACTTTCTCTCTTATATGGAAATTCATGGGTGTTGATCAGTGGGTTAGTTCTGTTATCCTAGGAATTAGAAGGGTTATTCATTGCATTTTCATGAAGGATTCCATCAATGATAGTGTAAAACCTATGTAATATAAGAGGTGGACCTCAGTAGCTACTCATGTTTCCTCTATAGACCCAATATGAGTTTTAGTGAGGGTGGATCATGGAAAAATCACATCCCAACCCCAAAAAGTTTTCTTTTTTCTTTTTGAGATATATTCCAAAAACCCAATAACCATTTTCCAAAATAACCAAAATTATTTTGATATCAAATCACATACTAAACAGAAATATTATGTGCACCTCAATAATGTATTATTCATAAAATTCCACTAATAATTTCTGAAATGATATTAATTAACTTTAAATATGATCACATAATAACTTTAAAGGGTATCTATTCCATTTAATTTATTCTTATACACTGAAATATAGACCCAAAATTTTATCCAAAGTTTTTAAATTCACTACATTAAATAACATCCTAACCAATAATTCTATATAAACATGGATATATTACCACCTACAATGACCCGAACATAACCACCCCATAATAACCATTTTTACCAAAAAAATATTACTACACTTACATTGCTAATTCCTTTAGGATTACTACTTCCAAGAATTAGGAAATCCCTGGCATAATAATACCTACACTTTTCCCACAAAATAGACATTTTTTCCAAAAAAAAAGTCTCCTTAATGATAAAATTTCTTTACTCAAGTATAATAACTATAGCATTAATTTTGACTCTGTAATTATTAATACTCATCCTTAATCCCAATAAAAATCATAATAAACCATGTGGTAAGACTATAAATCCTATTAAGGAGAAAATTTTGTGATAAAAAGATCATTAGTCCTCGAAATACATAAAGGGTCAGAATATAGTCAATAGAAATATACATTGAACCTATATAAGATCATATTCTTATATTAAATGATAAATTAAATATAATGGTAATTTATAATCATAAAAATGGAACTAAATAAGTATAAAAAATTATTTTAAAACATAAATATAATAACATAATCATACAGGTTTCTTGGAACTTCATATTTATATGACCCTTATAATAACCCGTAAAAAAATATATTAAACTAGTTAATTAAAAAATATTTTCTATATAGAATAAATCATTACCAAATCCGTGATGGGGATATATAATTTCATGTACACCATTAATCATGTAAAATTTCCATAAAACATAACATGAATAAATCAATTAAAATATTTCATTTTAATTTATAAGAATAAGCAAAAAAAGTTAACACTTATTAATAAAATAAAATAGGATTACCAAGAACATTTTAATAAGAAAATTAAACATAAAATAATTTAAAATATTTGATAAAATCCATATTAATATGGATTTGAAACATTAAAATAATACGGTAAATAACTATTCTAAAGGGGGATACATAGATGAGGGATCATAACATGGTTAATACCTTATAAAATAAATATATATTATCTAAAAATTTCATAAGTAATATGGATTTATTAAATCAATAGAGTGTATATAAATATAATTATGGAAGTATAAAATAATAGTAAAATCATTACATATAATATAGGAATATAAAATATGAGAAATTTCCCCTTGTAGAGATCAAGACATGTGAAAAAATATTTAATCAAGAGGGACCTCGTGAGAGGAAAATTTAAATCCCATAAAAATAAGAAAAATATAATATATATTAATAAAATGATAAAATATTTTCTATATTATAAAAATATTGTCACACTAGAAATATCCTAACTCAATGAAAGACAATTGAGCCAAGAAACCCCTAACATCTATTAAAATATAAGATAAAAACTAATGAAATAGATAATATAATATAGTATTTTAATTCCCATGAATTAATAAAAAAATTTATAAAATAAAACCATGAGATAGTGTATCAACCATATAAAATAGAATAATATTTAAAAATTCTTATAGAAAGTAAACTAGGATGATAATTCCTTTGCCTATCACTCAAAATTCATTAAAGAGATGAAGTTTCCTTTGATGATATCTTTGTAATAAAATATTTAAGACCTATTCATGTGATAAAGGTAATAAAATTTGTGTAATTATTATTAGATAAGTAACATGTATATAATATTGTCATAGAATTTATCATTATATATGTTTTATAATAGGTATAATGAGGCCCCTTTTATAAGAAAAATTCAATTGTATTCTAAAAAATTTCAACCTTTTATGGTCAAAAATATAATTTTCTTTTGTCAAGATAATTATTAATAGAAAATAAAATATATTTTGGACCATAAATAATCCAAATTTTTTAAAAAATATGGGTTTATGACTTTTTATTAATATATAGATAAATTTTACATTAAAGACTATTTAAAATCATTTTCATGGATAATCCTGTAGTTTAACATTATAAATATATAGATAACCATAGAATTAGACATTAAATTTTAAAATAATAAAATATCAAACATATTTATCTTATATATTTTGAAATAATATAATTCATCTAAACTATGTTAATTTAAAATTTTAATACCTCATTTTTTACATTTCTTATACTGGTATTAGCGATGCATCGACACCGCATAAGAATCTTGGAAAATGACCATATTAATTAATTTTAATAATATATTATTAACATAAATAAAATTTATTTTTCATATTTATTATCATTTAAATACATTAATATTGTTTTATATTCTAATTTATATCAGGATAATTTTTTTAATATATGATATTTCTCTTTTATTAACTTCTACAAGAAATAGGTAAGAATTTGAGTAATTAACATATTAAATAATTATAAATTTCATTAATTTATTTAAAATAATATTTTATTCATCATTTTAACCTCTTAATGTCTATAATCAAGTTATCCATTCTCATTCCTATCATTTAATCCACCAATTTTGATTTTTCTTATGTTGTGAAAGCATTGTATCAACACCAATAAATGTTTTCATAGTAATCATGAAATTAAAATTAATTTATATTAATTGAATAATATTGATATGATATTTTTATTATATTTTCATTTAAAATAAATTTGATAGGATTCTAAATGTCCTATATAGTATTAGAAAATAATAAATTAATAATAAGTAAAAATACTTTTAAACTCAAACTCTTATTTAAAACGGAGTTCAAATGTATTACCTAGACCCTAACCAATTAAAATCCATCTTTTGACTTAGAAAAATAATATTTTATATATCTTAACTATTTAAATATGTTACAATTTTTTTTAAAAATGTTATATATAATTCTATATAAAAATAATAATAAGAAGTATAATTACACTTGAACTCAAATTCATTTTTTAGAAGGAGCATGGTTGTGTTACTCAAAATATATCTAATTTGAGTTCTCATATAAACCTAATAAATTTATTTATTATGTATGCAATGTATTTTAATATAATATAAATATTTATTTAGTGATACATACGAATCGACTCATATATTTAATAATATATTTTAAAGATCAAATCGAACATGAACTATTTTTTAAAGGAATTTACCTTTATTAATCATCCTATAATAAAATAAAAATTCATTACCAAACATTGAATTAGTAATATTTTATATCTATAATATTCTCAAATAGTCCATATACTTCTCAGTTTTTAGAGTATGTTGTAAATATCTATTAATTAATAAGTAATGAAATTAATATTGAATATGATGTCTTGTTTTCTATAAAAAATTCTAATTCTAATTTATCACTCAACTTATAACAACATTTAAATTGAATATGGAATTTAAAAATAAATCCATTAAATTTTTAGAAAACAAAATTTTTAATAAAATTATAATTTATATGTTTTTTCTATATTTTTTAAAGAATCAATGAATATACAACACATTTACTATTTATTATGATACCTTATTATTTATACTATTTTGAAAAAAAACACCTACCACCTTATTTTTACATGAAGATTCAAAATATATTATTCTGTTTACTAAAATAAATTGATAATTATTAAGGAATAATTTTTAAATAAAAAACCATTTTATATAAAAATAATATACTGTTTTGAAAAAATATATATTCATTTTTTCAAATGTAAACACATATTCTTATTTCATAACATGATAAAATTATTTCAAAGATTATAATTGTCACGACCCATCCCTCAGGGCCCATGCTGAGACTACCCTAATCCCACCTCCCAAAGGCCAGGGTTTGGGGACTACAACCAAAGGAAATAACGTGAGTGTGGGAGGCATTTTTCGAGTACATGTTCACATGCACACTCATAACCTGAACCCACAAAGCTAAAATGGAAAACATTTATGCCACTAAGACAACCACTAAGATTATAAAGTACAAGCTAAAATTAAAGGGACCATAATACAATCCCAACAATGACAATCTGAAAATAAGAAAGTCAAAAAGGCCTCCGAAAAGTTCATCTGGAAGAAAACCCTACCTAAAGGGTAGGTGAAGAGTAGCTACCATAATCCGTAGATGTACGCCTCGCCTCTCTAACCTCATAGGGCGCCGCCTGGTCCTAGGCCACCAAGGTCTCCATTAAGAAGTCACTTATCTAAACAAGACATGACACATACGGGTGAAGCCCGTACAGGGTTGAGTAACAAAATATTCAATAGGGACCCCTAATCAAAAGGAAAGACCACAAAGGAAAAGATACACATGAAGTAAAGGACAGCTCACATAGGTACAACCTAAATCATAGAAATAAAGTTCGCCGATCATAAAGCTAAAAATTTTGTACTGTTGGGGGACCCATCCCTAATAAGTCTCTGAGGTCCAACGGGCCACTGAGGTTTTCTCATCTGTCGGACCATTGAGGTCTGTTCATCTGCTCGTCTACCAGGCCACTCAGGTCTACTCGGCTCTTCATCTCCTGGGCCACTCGGGTCCACATTGATATTAATTTTTCATGACACTGAGGTCTATACGGATATTCATCTACTAGGACACTGAGTTCTGTATGGCAACTCATCTTCAAATCCACTAAGGTCCGCACAACTACTCGTCCTCCGGGCCACTAAGGTCCACACAACAGCTCATATGATTCTTGAAGAATATTCTCTTCAACTCATCGGTCATAACTCAACCTCCATGTAAAATAACTTGGAATATATTGAAAGTATTGCTCTGTATTAATGTTCCCAACACTAAAAATGGTTTATCAATTGAACGTATGGTTTCCGAGTTAGGATCATTTTACTGAAAAGGGGTTGGTTGGGTCCTAGTTTGGTCTGACCATACCCAACCTGTCACGACCCGTCCTCGGGGCCCGTGCCGTGACTACCCCAAGCCCGCCTTCCATAGGCCAGGGGCTGGCGACTAGCACCAAGGCGTAAAATCCCAGTAAACAGGGAAGGCATTGCCTTTATAAGTAACAACCACACAGAGTCAGCAAGCGGAAAGTAAAGTGCAGAAAGTAAAGGGGGCCGGAAATACAAGCCCAACTGTAAAGTACAACTGAAAAGAAAAACAGCAACTGAAGAAAAGACGGCGGCCTCGTGTCGTCCACTGGCAATCCCACCTGAAGGGTGGGTACAGATAGCCTCCAGGCTCCTCGGGTCCCACGTCCGCTCCGAGTACGTTCCGTCCAGTGGTCCACCTCCAGGTACCGTCCTGCTCCACGCCCCAACCGTGATCAGCGCTGTCCGTCGTCTGCAACCAACACAACAAGGTGCGGGCATAGCCCGTGCAGGGGTGAGTACAACTACTCAGTAAGGACCCCGAGACCCCCGAAGGTCTCTCGAAATCCACAAAGGATATAGCACAAAAGAAAGATGCAATCACGAAGTAACATCTGACTCGACTTAGGTATATGCCCATACATATACCTAAGTCCCCAATTCCAGCTCTGCTCACGAGCTCAAGAACAACTCAATCCACAAAGGAAAGCAAGACTCAAATCCGCAAGGAGAGTAAACAGTAAATCCACATAGGATAGTTCAACACAATCCACAAAGGAGAGTAACATAAGATTCAGCTCAACCAGGTATACTTTTTCAGATGACGTCAAAGACGATCACTGATCCGTCTCAGTCGTCGGACCCACGAAGGATCGATAGGTACTAACCCCCGCAAAAAGACCCACGTAGGATCGGGCTCACACAGAACCTGTAGGCAGTGGCTCACACAGAACCGGTAGTAAGGACCCACGGAGGATCGGGCTCACACAGAACCTGAAGCACTGATCCACGTGGGATCGCTGAGTGCAGTAGTCGACGCAGTCCACTGAGGTCCCTGCACAGTCGTCGCTGCAGTCCACGAAGGATCTCTGTTCTGCCGTCGTCGCAGTCCACTAAGGATCTCTGCTCTGCCGTCGTCGCAGTCCACGGAGGATCTCTGCTCTGCCGTCGTCGCAGTCCACGGAGGATCTCTGCTCTGTCGTCGAGGTCACAGCCAGCGCTAGGGTTCCCGCTCGTAGCGAGCTCGTTTAGGAGGGTCCGCTCCACGAGCCGAGGGCTGATACATCAACTGACACGTAGTCCGAAGTTGATGTATCCAAAAGTTCCGTATCGACAACAGGATCTCAACGCGACAGACGGCGCGTCAATCGGACGCCCGGTCTGAGAGTTATTGGCATTTTCGTCCCAGGGGCCCGGTTGGTTTTTAGGGCAAAACCAACCCGACCGTACTCCGCCTGTATCCGATCCTCGGGCGGAGTATGCCAAAAGTTCCGTCTCACTTAGAGGAAACTACCACAGCTGACGGTACGTCGTTCGGACGTCCGTAGCTCAAGTTATGAGCGTTTCCGCTCCGAGGGCCCGGTTGGTTTCGTGTACGAACCAACCCGGCCGAACCCAAAGTCTTCCGAAACCTTGAGTATAATATACCGAAACGACCGTCTCGATCCAAGGATCGCGTAGCCGCTGACGGTTCGTCAATCGGAGGTCCCAGGCCCAAGATATGGGCGAAAGACCGTAGAGGGCCCGAAACGGGGGGTACTGGGCCCGGGGCGACCCGGCCCGAACCCCCCCTGGGGTCGGCCGAACCGGGTCGGCCCGAACCGGGTCGGCCCGACCCGGCCCGAACCGGCTCGGCCGGGTCCGGTCCGGCCTGGGCGCGGCCCGGCCGACCGGACCGGCCGGCTCGGTCTTCGGCCGCGCGGCCGAAGAGCCGCCGCCGCGGGGTTGAACCCGCGGCTTGAGAGAAACCGCGGCCCCGCGGGGGGCCGCCTGTCACGCGGACGCGGCCGGGCCGCCGCGTCCGTCCCGGTTCCGCGCGGTCGCGGAACCGGCTGCCGCCGCCGCCGCGGCTTCAGCCGCGGCGGAAGGTTTCCACGGCGGCGCGCCTGGCGCCGCCGCCTCCGGTCGCCGGCGCCGCCGCGCCGGCGACCCGCGCCGCCGCCTCCTTCCGCGGGCCGCCGGAGATGCTCCGGTGGCCCGATTTCTTTCCCGTCTGCGCCGATGCTCCTCCCGGGGGACGATCTTCACTGCGGAGCCAACAAATTGCCCTTGCCGCACGGTTTGTCGACGTCCGCCAAATCCGCACAACCAAAATAGATCGGCGGAGGGTTGCCGGGTCTTGTTCGTTAGACCCGCACCCTCCGCGTTAGTCATAATCCACGGGAGGAACAATAAAACAATCAACAACAATTTTAAATGTTAAAATTGTTCGAAGATCATGCTTCTTTACTTTAAAAGAAATAAATCACGGGAAGGAAAATATTCCAATCAACCCTTACTTTATCGTCGTCGTCGGATGAGGGGTCGTCGCGGAATTGCTCGTCGCGGAAGATGGAGATCGCCGCGTCGTCGCGGAATCGCTCGTCGCGTCGCCAATCTCCGGATCAAGATCAACGGATTTAATTAGTTTAAATCCGTTGATATTGAAATTAAAAAGGGAGAAGAAAAGATCTGATTCTCACCTTTGTTGCCGAACGAGGGTCGGCCGCGGAAGAAGAGGCGTCGCCGAAGAACGTCGCGGGTAGATCTCGTCGACGTCGCAGATCTTGGTGTGCGTCGTCGAATTCCGGTCGCCGGCGTTCTTCGCGTTCTTCGCGTTCTTCGCGTTCTTCGCGTTCTTCGCGGAGAGGGTGGAGGAACGAAGATTCTTTCAAATCCTTTCCAAGGATTTTTAGGTTGGTCTTATTTTATAAACATGCCAACACGAAACCGGTTAAGAAACGATCCATCAATTCGTTGAATTAATTCATCGAAAGAAACGACCCATTTAATTCACGAAGAAACAGTCCATTTAATTCACGAAATAAACCGCCCAATTAAATGGTCTGTTAAGAATTAAAGAAAACGCGTCGGTTGACTTTTCAGTTACTTTGACGGGTTTTCGCGGGTGCGTTACTTAGCGAAAGAAACGGCGGGGCTCGTGCGGGCCCCACCGCACAAATATCCTACCAAGGGGGTAGGATATTTCTGGATATCATCCTATCCAGTTCAACTCAGTTCAAGCCGTCTTAAAGTGACTTCGAGTGGCTTCCAAGCAGCTTAAGTGAAATAAAATAAAGTTGTCGCACAAACTTTATTTTATTTCTGACTTAAAGCCGCAAAATCTAAAAACCACGTCTGAGCAAACGCAACTCCGGAAGAGGCGTTTCTAAGCAAATACCGGCGCTGCGATTTCATCGGTGCCCTCAGAATTCGATTCCGGGCACCGGTTCAAAAGATAGAAAAACCCGCTCGTCCGTTCACTGAACGTACCCGAGCCAAACTTCGGAAATTGATTCCGGGCACACCGGGCCTCGGAATCAGGTGCCGTCTGAAGCTGCGCTCTTGTAAAATTCCAAAGAAAATTAAGAAAAAAATTTCCTTGAAATTTGCGGGTCTTTACATTACTCCCACCTCAGGGCTTTACGTCCCCGTAAAGATACATCAAAAACTAGGGGAACAAATGGGGGTACTGAGCACGCATCTGAGCCTCCCGCTCCCATGTGCTCTCCTGGAGGTTCCCGTGCTGCCATCTGACGCGCACAAGAGGAATCGACCGCCCACGTAGGACCCGCTCCTGTCGATCCTCGATCTCCACAGGGACCTCCGCAAAAGTCGCCCCATCGTCTACGTCCAGCTCCCCAAAGTCGATGATGTGCGTCGGGTCGTGCACGTATCTCCTCAGCTGAGACACGTGGAAGACGTCGTGCACCCGGTGCAACTGAGGTGGTAGAGCCAGGCGATAAGCCACCTCTCCTATCCTGCTGAGGACCTGGAAAGGCCCGATGAAGCGGGGAGACAGCTTGCCGCCTCGGCCAAATCTCCGTAAACCACGTCGAGGTGAGACACGCAAAAAGACGTGGTCGCCATCCTCGAACTCTAGTGGCCTCCGCCTCCTGTCAGCATATGACTTCTGCCGGCTCTGAGCTGTCCTCATCCTCTCCTGGATGATTTGGACCTTCTCTGTCGTGGCTCGGACCATCTCTGGTCCCACGAGTGCTGACTCCCCAGGGTCTGTCCAGCACAACGGTGATCTGCAGGGTCTGCCGTACAACGCCTCGTATGGTGCCATCCCGATGGTGGAGTGGTAGCTGTTGTTGTACGCAAACTCCACCAAGGGTAGGTGGTCCTCCCAGCTGCGACCAAAGTCGAGAACACATGCACGGAGCATGTCCTCGAGTGTCTGTATGGTCCTCTCCGTCTGACCATCCGTCTGAGGGTGGAAGGCTGTGCTCAGATGGAGCCGCGTCCCGAATGCCTCCTGCAACCCCTTCCAAAGCCGGGAAGTGAAACGAGCATCTCGATCGGAGACGATAGATGATGGCACACCGTGAAGCCGTACGATCTCCTGGACGTAAAGACGTCCCAAGCTCTCCACTGAGCCCTGCTCTCTGATGGGTAAGAAGTGTGCCGACTTGGTGAGTCGGTCGACAATCACCCAAATGGAGTCATGACCTCTGGAAGTGCGTGGAAGTCCAGTCACGAAGTCCATAGATATGTCGTCCCACTTCCACTCCGGGACCTCCAAGGGCTGTACCAAGCCTGCTGGTACCTGATGCTCTGCCTTCACCTGCTGGCAGGTGAGGCATCGTGAAACGAACTCTGCCACAGCTTTCTTCATGCCCGGCCACCAGTGCTGTCGTCTGAGATCCTGGTACATCTTCGCCACTCCGGGATGTACCGCCAAGGGAGAAGTGTGAAACTCTCTCAGCACCTCCTCTCGTAGAGCGACTGGTACGAAGGTACGCCCTCTAAAAAGGATGTCGTGCTCTGCTCCAAGGGAGAAGCCATCAAGCGCCTGACCTGAGGATATCAGTGCACGCCGGGTCTCACAGTCGGCGTCCTCACGCTGAGCCTCTCTGACTCGCTGTAGAAGTGGAGGAGAGACTGTGAGAGACTGAAGAAAGGCTGCTCCGTCTCTATCCACGAAGGATATCTGCAAGGAGGCTAGCTGCTCCGTCGCCTCCTCAAGTAGCTGAATGCCCGTCCTCCTGCTGAGGGCATCGGCTACCACGTTCCCCTTCCCAGGAGTATAGACTATCTCAAAGTCATAGTCCTGGAGGAACTCAAGCCATCTCCGCTGTCTCAGGTTCAGGTCCTTCTGAGAAAAGATATACCTGAGACTCTGGTGGTCAGAAAAGACTGTGAAGCGCTCGCCCATCAGATAGTGCCGCCAAGTCTTCAGAGCGAAGACCACTGCTGCTAACTCCAGGTCATGAGTGGCGTAGTTCTGCTCATGCGGCCTCAACTGACGTGATCCGTAGGCGATCACGGCCCGCTCCTGCATCAGGACGCACCCGAGTCCAGTCCCTGATGCATCGCAGTAAACTACGTACCCAACTCCCTCCTCTGGCAACCTCAAGATAGGTGCGCTGGTCAATCTCTGTCTCAGCTCCTGGAAGCTCTGCTGACATCTGTCTGACCACACGAAGGGTTTCCCCTTCTTTGTCAAAGCTGAGAGTGGTGCCGCAACTCTGGAGAAGTCTGGCACGAATCTCCGATAGTATCCGGCTAGGCCCAAGAAGCTCCGCACCTCTGTCACGCTCTTGGGTGGCTCCCAAGCTAGCACTGCCTCGATCTTCGCGGGATCCACTGCAACTCCCGCCTCAGAAATGACGTGCCCCAAGAAATGGACCTCACGTAACCAGAACTGGCATTTTGAGAGCTTTCCATAAAGCTGGTGCTCTCGGAGTGTGTCTAGCACAACTCGCAGGTGGTAGGCATGCTCCTCCTCAGTCGTCGGGTATATCAAAATGTCGTCAATGAAGACAACGACAAATCGGTCGAGGTATGGCTGGAAGATCCTGTTCATGAGGCTCATGAACACTGCTGGAGCATTGGTTACGCCGAACGGCATAACCAAGAACTCATAATGGCCATACCGACACCTGAAGGCCGTCTTCTGCACGTCCTCGTCTCGAACTCTGAGCTGATGATAGCCTGACCGGAGGTCTATCTTCGAGAACCACCGCGCTCCCTTGAGCTGATCGAAGAGGTCATCAATCCGTGGCAGCGGATACTTGTTCCTCACCGTCACCTGATTCAGGCGACGATAGTCGACACATAGTCGCAAGCTCCCGTCCGCCTTCTTGGCGAACAAAATCGGGGAAGCCCAGGGTGAAACACTGGGTCGGATAAACCCCTTGCTCTGCAAGTCCTCCAACTGTACCCGCAGCTCTCGAAGCTCGGCGGGGGCCATCCGATATGCTGGAGTAGATATCGGGGCTGTCCCGGGGTACAAGTCGATGTAAAAGTCCACCTCTCTACGAGGAGGTAGCCCTGGAACGTCGTCGGGAAAGACGTCCACGTACTGGTCCACCACTGCAGGAAAAGCCGGACTCCGCACGTCCACTGCTCCTAGGATGAGGCTAGCCAACTGATGAGAGATGGGCTGCACTCTCCTCCGCGGAAGTCCATCCTGTGCTGCAAAGGTTCCCTTCTCGCCGGTGAAGGTAAACCTGCTCCCGTCGGTACGAACACATCGTACCTTGCGCCTAAAACAGTCGATCTGGGCATGAACCGTGGATAGCCAATCCATGCCCAAGATGACGTCGTAAGGCCTCGACGCCGCTACAAGGAGATCCCAGCCGAAGCTCTCGCCTCCTAGAGTAAGCTCACACTGCCGGCACCAGTGCGTAATCGTCGAGTCTGCTCCCGTAGGAGTCTCTAGCCGTAAGGATCGAGCCAACGGCTCAGTCGGAATCTCCGAGCTCCGAACAAGGGCAGAGGCTATGAAAGAGTGACTCGCTCCTGTGTCTATAAGTACTGCAGCAAGGGTGGAATAGACACAGATCATACCTCGAATCATCTCTGGCATGTCGGGGTCGTAGGCCTCCACTGCCTGGAGCTGGGCCTGTCCCTGCCCGCCGGCTCCCTGTGGTCGAGGTGGCCCTCCTGGTGGTGGTGGGGGTAGAGCCTGAAAGCGTCGCCCACCACCCGCTGCTCGGCCAGCTCCTCGGCCTCGTCCGCCTCCTCCCTACGGACCGCCACGGTCGACCCTCTGCCTCTGCCTGGGTGGCCCCTCCACCGTCTGCTGCTCCTCTGATCGGCGAGTCGGGCAGTCACGAGCCATGTGACCCTGCCCGCCGCAAGAGTAGCACAGCCTGCCTCTCGAAAGGCTGGCACTCCGCTGTGTGCCCCGCACCGCTGAGCCGGTGTCCTGAGGCCGTCTGCGAGGGGGTCTGGTCTGCCTGGACCCGTGAGTCATCCGTCGGCTACCAGCTGCTGATGACTCAGCTACCTGCCGCCCTGCGCTAGGTCTCGCCGCTGAAGAAGGCTCTGCCAGGAAGCTCTCGATCAGGAGGGCTCGCTCCAGCACTCCCGCCTGGGTCGGAATGCTGAGGGAGATCAGCGACGCACGAATCTCCTGTCGCAAGCCCTGCTCGAAGGTCCGGGCCCGGAAGAAGGGGTCCCGTACCATGTCGGTCGAGTAGCGAGATAGGTCCGTGAACCTCGCCGCGTACTGAGCGACCGACATGCTGCCCTGGCGCAGCTGGAGAAGCTCCTGGATGCGCACCGCTCGGAGGGTGGCCGGGACGAACTCAGAGCGGAAGAGGCTCTCGAAGTCCGCCCAGAGCAAGGATGCCTCATCGTGAACCTGGAGCATCAGGCTCCACCATCGTCCTGCCGCCGCCTGCAGGAGGCTCGCTGCGAGAATCACCATGAGATCCGCTGGTGTCCTCACTAGCCTGAAGATCCGTACCACCGCCTCTAGCCAGTCCTCGGCGGCCTGGGGGTCCGCCTCACCGCGAAACCTGGGTGGTCGCTGGCTCTGAAACTCATGCAGTGCCCTGAGGCGACGTGCATCGTCAGCGTCTGGTACTGGTAGCATCGGTGGCTCGGCGGGTAAGGCTACCGCCGGTGCCACTGCTGGCAAAGGGCCCTGCACCGAGGCCTCGTCGCTCGGTGGGCTGCCGTCGCGCCCTACACTCGGAACCCTAGCTGGCAGTCGTCGCGGGGCCATCCTGAAAAGGAGAACAAGAGCACCACAGTCAGAACAGTATACCTGGTGAGCTGGAACAAGTAATCACAAGGAAAACTTGAGACTTTCATGAAGCAGATCAGTATACCCGGTGAGCTGACACAAGTAATCACAAAGAAGACTTGAAACATACACGCAATCAATGTTTTCATGCATTAAGTCGGAAATCAGGAGTCAGGGTCCTGGTGTACGGATACGTCGGCCGCCGCACCAACACTGGGCTCCCTGAACTGATAACCACACTCAATACACTAAACACTATTGCTTCACATAGAAAGAAAGGACGATCAGAGTCTGCGGTAGAACCGACCCCTCTGATACCAATTTGTCACGACCCGTCCTCGGGGCCCGTGCCGTGACTACCCCAAGCCCGCCTTCCATAGGCCAGGGGCTGGCGACTAGCACCAAGGCGTAAAATCCCAGTAAACAGGGAAGGCATTGCCTTTATAAGTAACAACCACACAGAGTCAGCAAGCGGAAAGTAAAGTGCAGAAAGTAAAGGGGGCCGGAAATACAAGCCCAACTGTAAAGTACAACTGAAAAGAAAAACAGCAACTGAAGAAAAGACGGCGGCCTCGTGTCGTCCACTGGCAATCCCACCTGAAGGGTGGGTACAGATAGCCTCCAGGCTCCTCGGGTCCCACGTCCGCTCCGAGTACGTTCCGTCCAGTGGTCCACCTCCAGGTACCGTCCTGCTCCACGCCCCAACCGTGATCAGCGCTGTCCGTCGTCTGCAACCAACACAACAAGGTGCGGGCATAGCCCGTGCAGGGGTGAGTACAACTACTCAGTAAGGACCCCGAGACCCCCGAAGGTCTCTCGAAATCCACAAAGGATATAGCACAAAAGAAAGATGCAATCACGAAGTAACATCTGACTCGACTTAGGTATATGCCCATACATATACCTAAGTCCCCAATTCCAGCTCTGCTCACGAGCTCAAGAACAACTCAATCCACAAAGGAAAGCAAGACTCAAATCCGCAAGGAGAGTAAACAGTAAATCCACATAGGATAGTTCAACACAATCCACAAAGGAGAGTAACATAAGATTCAGCTCAACCAGGTATACTTTTTCAGATGACGTCAAAGACGATCACTGATCCGTCTCAGTCGTCGGACCCACGAAGGATCGATAGGTACTAACCCCCGCAAAAAGACCCACGTAGGATCGGGCTCACACAGAACCTGTAGGCAGTGGCTCACACAGAACCGGTAGTAAGGACCCACGGAGGATCGGGCTCACATAGAACCTGAAGCACTGATCCACGTGGGATCGCTGAGTGCAGTAGTCGACGCAGTCCACTGAGGTCCCTGCACAGTCGTCGCTGCAGTCCACGAAGGATCTCTGCTCTGCCGTCGTCGCAGTCCACTAAGGATCTCTGCTCTGCCGTCGTCGCAGTCCACGGAGGATCTCTGCTCTGCCGTCGTCGCAGTCCACGGAGGATCTCTGCTCTGTCGTCGAGGTCACAGCCAGCGCTAGGGTTCCCGCTCGTAGCGAGCTCGTTTAGGAGGGTCCGCTCCACGAGCCGAGGGCTGATACATCAACTGACACGTAGTCCGAAGTTGATGTATCCAAAAGTTCCGTATCGACAACAGGATCTCAACGCGACAGACGGCGCGTCAATCGGACGCCCGGTCTGAGAGTTATTGGCATTTTCGTCCCAGGGGCCCGGTTGGTTTTTAGGGCAAAACCAACCCGACCGTACTCCGCCTGTATCCGATCCTCGGGCGGAGTATGCCAAAAGTTCCGTCTCACTTAGAGGAAACTACCACAGCTGACGGTACGTCGTTCGGACGTCCGTAGCTCAAGTTATGAGCGTTTCCGCTCCGAGGGCCCGGTTGGTTTCGTGTACGAACCAACCCGGCCGAACCCAAAGTCTTCCGAAACCTTGAGTATAATATACCGAAACGACCGTCTCGATCCAAGGATCGCGTAGCCGCTGACGGTTCGTCAATCGGAGGTCCCAGGCCCAAGATATGGGCGAAAGACCGTAGAGGGCCCGAAACGGGGGGTACTGGGCCCGGGGCGACCCGGCCCGAACCCCCCCCTGGGGTCGGCCGAACCGGGTCGGCCCGAACCGGGTCGGCCCGACCCGGCCCGAACCGGCTCGGCCAGGTCCGGTCCGGCCTGGGCGCGGCCCGGCCGACCGGACCGGCCGGCTCGGTCTTCGGCCGAGCGGCCGAAGAGCCGCCGCCGCGGGGTTGAACCCGCGGCTTGAGAGAAACCGCGGCCCCGCGGGGGGCCGCCTGTCACGCGGACGCGGCCGGGCCGCCGCGTCCGTCCCGGTTCCGCGCGGCCGCGGAACCGGCTGCCGCCGCCGCCGCGGCTTCAGCCGCGGCGGAAGGTTTCCACGGCGGCGCGCCTGGCGCCGCCGCCTCCGGTCGCCGGCGCCGCCGCGCCGGCGACCCGCGCCGCCGCCTCCTTCCGCGGGCCGCCGGAGATGCTCCGGTGGCCCGATTTCTTTCCCGTCTGCGCCGATGCTCCTCCCGGGGGACGATCTTCACTGCGGAGCCAACAAATTGCCCTTGCCGCACGGTTTGTCAACGTCCGCCAAATCCGCACAACCAAAATAGATCGGCGGAGGGTTGCCGGGTCTTGTTCGTTAGACCCGCACCCTCCGCGTTAGTCATAATCCACGGGAGGAACAATAAAACAATCAACAACAATTTTAAATGTTAAAATTGTTCGAAGATCATGCTTCTTTACTTTAAAAGAAATAAATCACGGGAAGGAAAATATTCCAATCAACCCTTACTTTATCGTCGTCGTCGGATGAGGGGTCGTCGCGGAATTGCTCGTCGCGGAAGATGGAGATCGCCGCGTCGTCGCGGAATCGCTCGTCGCGTCGCCAATCTCCGGATCAAGATCAACGGATTTAATTAGTTTAAATCCGTTGATATTGAAATTAAAAAGGGAGAAGAAAAGATCTGATTCTCACCTTTGTTGCCGAACGAGGGTCGGCCGCGGAAGAAGAGGCGTCGCCGAAGAACGTCGCGGGTAGATCTCGTCGACGTCGCAGATCTTGGTGTGCGTCGTCGAATTCCGGTCGCCGGCGTTCTTCGCGTTCTTCGCATTCTTCGCGTTCTTCGCGTTCTTCGCGGAGAGGGTGGAGGAACGAAGATTCTTTCAAATCCTTTCCAAGGATTTTTAGGTTGGTCTTATTTTATAAACATGCCAACACGAAACCGGTTAAGAAACGATCCATCAATTCGTTGAATTAATTCATCGAAAGAAACGACCCATTTAATTCACGAAGAAACAGTCCATTTAATTCACGAAATAAACCGCCCAATTAAATGGTCTGTTAAGAATTAAAGAAAACGCGTCGGTTGACTTTTCAGTTACTTTGACGGGTTTTCGCGGGTGCGTTACTTAGCGAAAGAAACGGCGGGGCTCGTGCGGGCCCCACCGCACAAATATCCTACCAAGGGGGTAGGATATTTCTGGATATCATCCTATCCAGTTCAACTCAGTTCAAGCCGTCTTAAAGTGACTTCGAGTGGCTTCCAAGCAGCTTAAGTGAAATAAAATAAAGTTGTCGCACAAACTTTATTTTATTTCTGACTTAAAGCCGCAAAATCTAAAAACCACGTCTGAGCAAACGCAACTCCGGAAGAGGCGTTTCTAAGCAAATACCGGCGCTGCGATTTCATCGGTGCCCTCAGAATTCGATTCCGGGCACCGGTTCAAAAGATAGAAAAACCCGCTCGTCCGTTCACTGAACGTACCCGAGCCAAACTTCGGAAATTGATTCCGGGCACACCGGGCCTCGGAATCAGGTGCCGTCTGAAGCTGCGCTCTTGTAAAATTCCAAAGAAAATTAAGAAAAAAATTTCCTTGAAATTTGCGGGTCTTTACACAACCCGACCCACTATTAGTGGGCCGACCTACTCCAAATGAGACATGGTGGCAAGCCACATCTCCCGAACACCCCATGGGTCACCGTAGAGTCCTCCACCACTGCGGTCCTATTGGACCGCGGGCCTCTAGCCGCATGACGTGGCATGGCCACCACGTCCGTGTGCACTACAGCCACCTACCGGTTCTGAAATCATGCTCCATCACCAACAGTTTCCCCCATAGACCCCCTTCTCACCTCAGCGGTGCACCACCCACTCGCAGCATCTGCACTGTTGCCACCCACTAGCCTCTGCATCCTTCGCTTCTATATGCTTCTACTGCCAACCTTCAAGTAGGTGGCCCCATTTCATCATGGCCTCCTTCCATGGTATCTATCCACTATCACCGCGATCCACCGCCATGTTGCGATCATTGAGTTGTTGTAGAAATAGTGATCAATGAAACATATAAAGGGGGGAGGCTTACATGAACCCCCAATAAGGACGGATCAGGCCTTTTCCATGTCAGACATGATCCATCTACATATGAATTTGTGTGTAGATAAATGAATATTTTAATCAAATAATAGGTTCAACAAGGATCCATTTTCCCAATATTTTATCCTAGAATCAAACTCATTCCACAAGAACAAATAACCCGCAGATCAACCTATTAGTGAGTTGATCCATGTTTTTTTATAAAGAAAGAACATGAAATCAAATTCACAAAGAACAAAACCCTACCTGATGTTGGATCATTTTTTGGTGATGATCAGTGTCGTTGCATTCATCATTCCATGATTTGTTGTTGTTGGTCATTCTTCGATCACCATTGTCCAACACTAAGGCACTAATGGGTCAGAGTGATTCTATAATGTTCTAATGATCAACACTTAGTTTGTCCATTAAAATATAGAAAACACGTTTATGTTACATTGTGTTGTAGAATTGTTATTTTGTTTAATTTATGAAACAACGTTTTGGTTATGCCCAGGTGGAAATGTCATAATGTTGAAAAGATTTAAAAATTCAAATAAAATAAAATTCATGGTTTATTTTATTTTCCTTAAGAAAAATATTTTTCTTTATTTTTCTTAAAAATTCCAAAAACTAACTTTTCCCTTAACCCGCACCGGTCGAGGTTAAGGCCTTACATGGGTAAGGTCACTGTTTTGGACACAAAGGTGCCCTATTATTTTTAATCTGAGCACCCATTTATATTTTTCCAAAAACTCCTATGAGAATTATCCTAAATAAACATAAGAGAAAGTTCAAAAAAATGTTCTGATCTCACCGGGACTCAGAATCAAGTTTCTTCTGAGCACATGGTCTTGAAAAAAAATCCCATATATTTAAAAAAAATCATGGAATTTCATGACATTAAATTACCCCCTCCATTAGGGATTTATGTCCTTATTATCCAAAAAAGGATAAACAAAATAATGGGGGTACTGACCATGGATCTGATCCTCTCGCTCTTGAGTGCTCTCCCGAAGATTCCCATGTTGTAATAGAATGAACCCTAGAGGAATCGACCATCCATAAAGGACCTGCTTCTATCTATTCTCAATTTCTATCGGGAACTCTACAAATGTCACCTCATCGCCGATGTCCAGATAACCCCAGTAAATGGCATGTGATGAATCATGAACTTACCTCCTCATCTACGATATGTGGAAGATATTATGCACCTGATGCATCTATGGGGGGAGAGCTAGGTGATGCACCAACTCTACTCAGAATCTTAAAAGGGTCAATGAATCTTGGAGACAACTTGTCACCTCAAACAAATCTCCACAATACTTATTGAGGTGAGACCTAGAGGAACACATGGTCTCCCACCATGAAATCTAAGGGCCTCTATCTCCTATCAGCATAAGATTTATGGCAGCTTGGTGCAGTCCTCATCCACTCCTGGATGACATGCACCTTTTTAGTGGTAGGTTGTACCAACTCAGGACCCATGAGTGATGACTCTCCTAGTTCTGTCCAGCATAATGATGATCTTCATGGTCTCCGATAAAGCACCTCAAACAGTGACATACCAATGGTGGAGTGGTATCTATTGTTGTACGCCAACTCCAATAGTGGTAGGTGATCCTCCCAACCACGACTAAATTCTAAGATGCAAGCGCGAAGTATGTCCTCTAAAACCTGGATGGTCCCCTCCTTCTAACCATTTTTATGGGGGCTATAAATTCATGCTCAAACAAAGTTGAGTCCCAAAAATATCTTGAAATCCCTTCCAAAAATGGGATGTAAATCTTGTGAATCGATCCAACACTATTGTTGATGGGACACTGTGGATTCGAACTATCTCCTTCATGTAGAGGCATACAAATCCCTCTACTGAACCTTGATCCCAGATGGGTAGGAAGTGGGCCAACATGATGAGTCGGTCAACAATCACCAAGATGATATTGTGACCCATGGATGTACAGGGTAAACCCTTCACAAATTCCATCGACATACCATCCAACTTCCACTCTGGCACATCAAGTGGCTGAGTCAAGCCTGCTAGAACTTGATTCTCAATCTTCACTTTCTCACAAGTGAAGCACCAAGAAACGAACTATGTCATTTCCTTTTTCATCCCCATCCACTAGTACAGTCTTTAAAGATACTAGTAAATATTTCTCACTATTGGATGTACCTCTAAAGGGGAGGTGTGGAACTCCCTCAGAACCTCCTCTCGTGACACCACTAGCACAATATTGCACCCTTTGAAATGGATGGTGTGCTCCCCACCTATATCAAATCTATTAGGAGCTTCTTCTGAAGATAACTGAGCATGTTGAGCCTCACAGCCATCATCCACAATCGATGCCTCCCTAACTTGTTGTAAGATTGGGGGATTGACATCCATTGACTAAAGATATGTTTCCCCATCACCATCCATTAATGAAATATGCATCACAACTAACTTATCTGATGCCTCACTTGGAAAATAAAAATCTAACCTCCTACTGAGCGCATATGCCACCATGCTCCCCTTCCCAGGAGTATAGACTATCACGAAGTCATAGTCCTGGAAGAACTTTATCCATCATTTCCACCTCAAGTTTAGGTCCTTCTGGGAGAATATATACTTGATACTTTAGTGATCATAGTAGTCAGTAAACCTCTCAACCATCAAGTAGTACTTCCACATATTCAAAGAAAAGACCACCTCTACCAGCTCCAGGTCGTGTGTTGTGTATTTCTGCTTGTGTTTCCCCAACTATCATGAAATGTAGGTGAAACCTACTTTCCACTACATCAAGAAGAAACCCATTCTATACCCTGATGCATCAGAGAAAACTACATACCCAACACCCTGCTCTAGTAGTCTCAAGATGGGGGCACTCGTCAGTCTCTACCTCAGATCCTAAAAATTATCATGGCCTCTCTTTGACCCCACAAAGGGTTTTCCCTTCCCTTTCAAAGAGGATAAGGGTGATGCTACCCTGGGAGAGTTAGGCACGAACCTCCAATAGTATCCAGCCAAAACCAATAAGCTCCTCACCTCAGTCACGCTCCTAGATGACTCCCAAGAAAGCACCACGTCTATTTTTACTAGATCCACTGCAACTCCAGCCTCTGATATAAAATGTCCAATAAAGTGGACTTCCCGAATCTATAACTGACACTTTGAGATCTTCCATATATATGGTTCTCTCGGAGTGTATCCAGGACTATCCGTAGGTGCGTCGTGTGCTCCTCCTCAGACGCCGAGTACACCATGATATCATCAATGAAGAACACGATGAAACGGTCGAGGAAAGGATGGAAGATCCTATTCAGGTGTCCCATGAACACTTATGGGGAATTTTTCATGCCAAAAGTCATCACCAAGAACTCATAGTGTCCATTCCAACATCTAAATGATGTATTCTATACATCCTCATCCTATACACGAAGCCGATGATAGCCTGATCGGAGATCTATTTTTGAGAAACATCTTTCTCCATTCATCTGATCGAAGAGGTCATCAATCATCAGTAGAAGATTCTTGTTCTTCATGGTCACGTAATTCAGGCACTGTAATTCCATACACAGCCTCAATATCTTGTCTGTATTCTTGGAAAACAATATTGGGTCCACCCATGGTGAAGCCCTGGGTCTCACGAAGCCCTTATCCTGTAAGTCCTCAAGCTACACCCTAAACTCGCAAAGATCCACAAGAGCCATCCAATATACTTGTGTGAATATCTGTGTCATCTTGGGGTGCATATCAATGCATTAGTCCACATCACTATAGGGAGGTGACCCCAAAATATATTCTGGAAAGATATCTCTATACTCATCCACCACTACAGAAAATGGAGGAATATTCTCATCCACCGTACCGAGGGTGAGGCTAGCCAACTATAGAGTGATCGGCTGCACCCTCCTCTGAGAAAGTATGTCTTTCACTAAAAGTACTCCCTTCTTACCAATCAAGGAAAACCTGGTCTTGTCTCTATGGACACACCTCACTCTGCATCTAAATCACTTGATCTGAGCATGAACTATGGATAACCATTCCATAACGAGGATGACGTATAAGGCCTCGATACTGCTACTAGGAGATCCCGGTAGATGATTTCGCCTCCCATAGTAAGCTCACACCACCGGAATACGTTTTTAATCATAGAATCCCTTCCCTTATAAATTTCTAATCATAAGGGTTGATACAATGGATCCATCATAATATCCGATCTTTGAACAAGCTCCGTGGAAAGGAAAGAGTGACTAGAACATGTTTATATAAAGACTATAGATAAGGTGTAGAAGACATAGATCATACCTTTAATCCTCTCTAGAGTTCTGTTTTCGTTGGCCTCTATCACCTGTGGCTAGCCTCTCCCCTATCCACCTGCTCCTGGAGCCTGTGGTAGACCACCTGGGGGTTTTGGTGGTATCATCATGAACCTCCTCCCAACACATGCTACACTTACCTCTCCCCTTCCATCTCTTCCTCCCTATGAGCCACCTCACTTGAACCTCTTCCTCTACCTCTACAGTCCCTCAACCATTTCCTAGTCATCTGTGTGGCGAGTCAGGAAATTGAGAGCCATGTTCCATTTCCCTCCCCATGAGTAGCACATCATGGCCCTCTGACAACTCCATTCACCGTGGGGGTGTTGTACCACCAATCATGCATAAAAGGGTCACCCCTAGAAATTCTTGGCCTACTTGGTCCCTTGTTTATGCTACATGCTAACCACACCTGAAGACTTGGCCGCTCAGTGTCTACTTGTAGCTCCTGCTACTGGCACCTTCTCTTCCAGGAAGATCTCCATGAGTAGGGGTCGCTCCAACACCCCATCCTAAGTATGGATGCTAATGAATATCATGGATACCCTGATCTCCCAGCATAGTCACTAATCAAAATCACTATCCCTGAATAACGGGTCTCGCACCATGTCCATGGAGTAGTGAGAAATCTTGGTGAATCTCATTGAGTACTCCACCATTGTCATGCCACCCTACTGTTGGTGCAGAAACTCTAGTATGAATACTGAGTGCAATGTATCTGGAAATAACTCATCTTTGAAGAGGTGATCAAAGTTTTTCTAAGTGAGGGTTACCTCGTCATGCGCATGTATCATCAAACTTCATCATCTCCCAACTGATACCTAATGAAGACTCATGGTTATGATTTTCATTTGGTCTAGAGGCATCCTCATTAGTCCAAATACTCACGTAACCACCTTGAGGAAATCCTCTGCTACCTAGGGGTCATTATCACACATGAACCTAGAAGTTCTCTGCATCTAGAAATCATGTAAGGAAATGAGATGACGTGTGTCCTCTACCAGTAGCGTCAGTAGCAACTGGTGACCAACGGGTGGTGGCAACGCAGGTGCACCACCTCATGGGGCCATATCCAGTACTAGTCCCTGTATTGATGCCTCATCACTGGGCATACCATCTTCATGGTTTCATACTAGAATTCTCACTGGCTATCTGTTTGGAGGCATCCTGAAATAGATCATGATGAACCACAGTAAATAGGTTATACCATGTGAGATAACTCAAAGACATGAGGAAAGACTCAAAATACTATATGATGCATGCAACCATTGGTTTCATGTATTGAGATGAAAAGTAGAACTCAAGGTCCTATGGTATGGATGTGTTGACTACTACACCAACACTGGACTCCCCAAGCCTAAAATTCAGACTCTAAACATTCAACATTGTTTCCCCGAAAACAAAACCACAGTCTCTCAGTCTTTAAGGTATAAATGACCACCTTTGATAACAATTTTTCATGACCCTCTCCCCTGGTCCTATTTCACAACTACCCCAAGCCCACCTCCCAAAGGCCATTGGCTGGAAACTAGAGCCAAAGGAAATAACATATAAGTGGGAGGCATTTTCAGAGTACTTGTACACACACACTTTCACAACCCCAACCCACAAAGATAAAAGGGAAAACATGTATTCCACCAAGACAACCATTGAGATTATAAAGTACAAGCTCAATGTAAAGGGGATAGAATAAAATCCCAACAAAGAAAAGCTGAAAATAGGAAAGTACAAAGGTATCTGAAAATTCCATCTATAGAAAACTATACCGGAAGGGTAGGGGGAGAGTGGATATTGGAAGCTGTAGAAGTATTTATCTCCTATATAACCTCACTAGGTGCCGCCTAGTCCTAGGTCACCAAGGTCACCATCAATACGTTGCTCATCTACAACATACCTAACACGTGTGGGTGGAGCTAATGTAAGGGTGAGTAACACAATACTCAGTAGGGACCCCAAACCACAAGGAAAGAACACAAAGGAAAAGATACACATGAATAAAAGGATAGATCACACATGTAAAACCTAAAGCATAGAAAGAAAGTTCATCATCCATAAATTTGAAAATTATTTACTACTGAGGGACTCATCCCTAATAAGTCACTAAGGTTTTTTGGTACATTGAGGTATGCTTGTCTGCCAGGCCACTAAGGTCCTCTCGGCTTCTTGTCTTCTAGGCCATTGAGGTCTGCTCGGATATTTGTATGTCGGGCCACTCAGTTCTGCACAACTATTCTTATTTCAAACCACTGAGGTTCGCACAACTACTCATCTACTGAGCTACTAAGGTCAGTACAACTACTCATCTTTCAGGCCACTGAGGTCCGCATGACTAATAGTCTGATTTTAGGAGAATTAAATCCTCAATTCATCATTCATAAATCATCCTCAACATATATTTACATGGAGTATATTGAAAGGACTGGTCCAATTCAAGGGTCCCAATGCTATAATGGGGTCATCAATCGGGCGTATGGTTTGTGAGTTATGACTGTTTTACTGAAAAGGGGCTAGTTGGGTTTGGGTTCAGTCTGACCCAGATCCATCCCAGCCTGCTAGGCCCGGAACGGACCGGCTGGGCTGCAGGTCCGGCCTGCTCCAACCTACATGGGGCGGCAAGCCGTATCTCCAAAACACCCCACAGATCATCATGGTGTCTGCCACCAATTCAGTCAAGCTGGACCACAACCCTCCACCTACGTCTTCATGCGCCATTGCCATCAACCATTGCTGGCACCCCACTCTACCGCCCATGGTTTCCACTGTGGACCCCCTTCTCACCGCCACGGTGTGACACCCACACACCATCGTCATCCTTCGAGCTAGTAGCACCACGTCACTGCGGTATCTATACATTGCTGCCGCAATCTATTGACATGTTATGATCATTAAGTTTTTCTGGTGACAGAGATATGATAAACAAAGAACAGGGGGGAGGGGCTTACATGAACACCCAAGGTGGATGGATCCGGCCTTGTTTGTGTTGGCCTTGATCTGTCCACGTAATAATTTAAGGGAGGCTAAACAAATATTTAAATCAAATCACAGGTTCAACATGGATTTATTTTCCCAATGTTTTGTCCTCGAATCAAACATGTCCCGAAAGAACAAACAACCCACAGATTAACCTATTATTAGGTTGATCTACATTTGTTTTTTTATGAAGAAATAATGGGGAATTATAATTCACAAAGAGAAAACCCCTACCTAAAGTTGGATCATTCGTTGATGATGATCGATGTCATTGGGTTCATCATTCCACGATCCTTCATTGACGGTCATTCGTCAATCGTTTTTCACTAATGCTAAAGCTCCAATGGTTCGGATTGGTTCTCTAACATCCCAATGATCGATGCATGTCCAATCTATTAAAGATAAAAAAACTCTTTATAATTACGTTTCATTGCTGCATCATTACGAAGTTTCATTTATGAGACAACATTTCGATTATGCCCAGGTGGCTATTATATTATGGTGAAACAATATAAAAATTCATATAAAGTAAAATTTAATGTTTTTTTTATTTTCCTTAAGGAAAATATTTGGTTTTATTTTTCTTAAAAATTACAAAAACTAACTTTTTCTCTCAACCTGCACCAGTCGAGGATAAGTCCTTAATTAGGTAATGTAACTGTTGTGGATGCAATGGTGCCCTCATATTTTTAATTCGGACACCCATTTAGAAGTTTCCAAAACCTCCTATAAGTTCTATATTAAATAAACATATGAAGAACTTTAAAAAAATATCTGGGCTCACTGAACCTCTGAATCAAGTGTCGTCTGAGCACCTGGTCTTGAAAAAAAATCCAATATATTTGAATGAAAATCATGGAATTACAAGGCATTAAAATCATAATAATATATATCAAAATAAATCCATGAAATGAATATAAATATTTTTTATTAAATATTTAATAATTATATAATTCATTAAATGGATAAAAATAAGAAATCATTTTAAAGAAATATTTTTAACCATGAAATAAAACACATTTTATTTCATGTAGTAAACATAAAAATTTTAAATTTATTTTGAGAATATAATTGATCATTTATGATCTATTGTGATGTGAGATAAATACTTATACGTATTAAAAAATATTTCTTAAATATAGAAAAATGAATAACTTGAATATTAATAAAACATAAAAAATATTTTATTAAAAATACATGGGTTGTTAAATTTTCCCCCCATACAGAAATTTTTGCCTTTCAATATTCACTCATTGATATATAGGTGAAAAGAAAAATGTTTCATGCACTAAATACAAATAATAAGGGACTTTGTTTTCTTGGATGGTATTTCCTTCATCATAAATAATTATTCTTGTAAGTGAAATGAAACCATGGAGTTGTCTTTGGAGACATTTTTTATATATAATGAGATGGAAAAATTTTGTTTTTGGAATCAAATAAAAAACTAAACATGATCCATTGAAACTGTGAAGGAATGAAAAAATATTAGATAGTTTAAAGAGTTTTTTATAGTTGAGAAGAATATTTGTAAACGTTTCAAAATAATTTGAAATGGATTTTTTAAAAATCATAAGAATTAAATAATATGAATGGGATTAGAAGGATGAACATTATTTTTTCCCTTATATCTTGTTAAATAATATTTAATATGTTAAAAATAATATAATTAAGACATTTAATGAATTATTAACAACTAAAATTAAAATATGTCAAATTAATATCTGGACCATATATTCATCCCACTTTGTTTTAGTAAAAAAAAATTAAACCTTTAATTTATTTAAACATTTTATAACTATGTTCACTTGTTTCTTTCTATTTCTAGCTATAAAATAAAACCAAAGTGAATATCATGAATAAATATAATACCCAGTATAATATGAGTAAACGATCATATGAAAAATAAATCTTATGATATCATAACCCTTAAAACCTTTAATTCAAAAAGTTATAACATTAGTTAAACCTAGGTTTTGTTATGTTTTTTCAAGTAATTTCTCCTTATCGAATCCTAATATATATGAAATCCCAAAAAATTCACTAAAATTTTCCTTGAAAAACTCAAAACACAAAAAATTAGAAAAATATTGATCAAATATTATCCAAAAATCAAATTAACATTTATCTTTAAATCACATCAATCACATAGATATAAATTCATAATGTAACATCTCAACATGGGATCCTCTTAAGCCATGCCTCGATCTGGTGGGTCACATAGACTCAAGCGCACCTCCCCATATTGCAAAGGCCTCTAACTAGCAATGAGGGTGTAATGGTGGAACAATGGGGAGACTATACCCTCATATCAGAGTGACATAGTGGATAAAATATGATATAGTCAAGAACAGAAGCATAATATAAACCTCTAGAATAGATAAAATTATGTTGAAGCGTAAATGGATAACTGAATTAGAAATAAGTGAAAGATATAAACTAAGGAACTTATAATTATATCAAAAGCTACTAGGTAGTGTATGATACATAGATACATGTCATGCTCATAATAAAAAGGAGAACATGGGTCAGACAGATACAGGTATGCTATATAAACAACAAAAATTACAAAAACTACTCCACTTGAATCTCGAGCCTTTTCCTGGTCCTCTGGTCCTATGCTCCAACTATAGGTAATCATATCAAATACTAGATGTCAGGAGCTTTCCCTTATCAGAACCTAAAGATAGATAATATTCTCAGGTACTAAAGGCATCCTAGGTAGGGTGTGAGATACAAATCTTAGTAGGACACCATTAATGGTGTCTATGTGTAATCAAATAAGTGCTCATAACTAAATAGTGTAATTGTATAAGAATAATATTAAAAGAAGATGAAATAAATAACCAGCCTGATCAACTTCCTATATGACACCTGGAGGGTCTACCTTCCTATACTTAATGATGTAAAGGAAGTCTGAATAGCCACTATATATATAGTACAAATGTAAATATATATAATATAATTATATATTTTTCATCCACCTCTATGAACCAAGAATGTGCGAATTTCAGTCTCCATATACATGGAATACTAGTGTTGGATGGATTATGGTGTAACTCAGTCATATAGGACCATTCTAACGAGCCTATATACTCAAGCAATAGGGTGCATGCCCTACATCGCAATAAGTGTGTGAGATGGCATGCACGATACTTGGGATGGTGAGTGTACCATAATTTCATCACTCTAATCATGTAATGTGGTGTGTACACCCCAACTCCCATATAGTATCATCGCTGAGAGATGCCATACTCGTCACTTTATGTAAGGGATTGTGATTCTCCACCATTCTCAACACCCCTTACCATCATACACAACCCTTATAGATGCATATTCATAATTACAACTGGTATGATTCATAACCTCCCTTGATACATGTTAACTAATCCTTTATATATAAATATGGATTATTCATATTTGAAACATAAAACATGAGGAAATACCTCTCATATGTTCTTTTTTTCAATTTCAGACCCATTCAAAACATTACAATTCATAATAAGCATAATTAGTTGCATGGCCTCACCATACATCATAAACCATTTCATTTAATTAAACCAGTTCATTTAATGAATGTAAACCACCATGCATTATCCTCTCCCTTTAATTTAATAATTTAATTCATTAAGACATGGAAATCAATTCATAATTCCCAAGGGTTCACTTTGGAGTTAACATGGGAAACAAATCAATTTCCTACTTGGGAAATTCCAACTATAAGAGGGATAAACACCTAAGAGGTTCTTTGGGTTCCATTTAATATTCATATCTCAATAAAAAATTCATTTAAAAGATAATATTAAGGAAAATTAGGAATTCTATGTATTTGAACCAATTAACCATAAAGGCCAAATCCATTTGGCACCCCCAAGGGTGACCATATAAGGTTTATATGACCTCTAAACTACACAAAAGGATCAATAAGTATACAATAAGGTGAAATGGTAAATTTAACATGATGAACTCAATATAAATAGGAATCTCAGAAAAGGTCAACATGGGGGATAATGTCATAGCTATGAGATGAAAAAACTCAAAGGTAAAACAATGTAACAACCTAACTCAAGGGTGTATACAATCCTTCCTTGATATTAGCCTCATATTTGGAATAGATTTGGAGAAATTTGAGAAATTGTCCAATTACCTGGGAATAGGGAAAATGAGCATGTGCATAAATAGTGTGATGGAATAAAAGATAAACTTATATAGGAGTTGAGATACTAGAGGAGTTTACTGATATGGATTTAATACTTACAATATATCGAAGAATGAATACCGATTGGGAGATATAGTTCAATGCCTCGATTGAGGTGTTCTTGAGCTAAAAAGAGGTAGATACCCATGTTTATCTACTGGATGAAGAAAGTGAAAAAGGAAATTAGGTTATAACATAAGTGAGGTAAAAATGGTCATTTCACCTCAAAAGACAAAGGTGCATGGTTTGGTTTCATGTTTTGGAAAAACTGTGTAGAAACTATTCCTATTTCACTGCTATATTGTGGAAAACTGCATGGTTAGATGCATGGTTTAACTAAACATGTGCAAACTGTGCGAAATGGATCTATCCCAATCCAGCAACTAGCTGCATGGTCATGCACCCTGGGTCGCACGTTTGCAGAGACTATGTGGCCCGGTTCCTTCTTACCATTTTGGGACTTCAAGATCTGAATGGATCCTAGACGCACTCATGAACTCCTTGTATTGGTTATGATTGAAAAATAGGTCTGATTAAGCAATTTATATTGAAAAACTAATGATCCATACCTTCATTGAAAAGAAAATTCATTACACAAAATAAGGTTGTTTATACCCCAATCACGTACTCACACAAAAATCCATTGACCTTAAACTCAAATAACCATAATCACTTTCTCACAAAATTTTATTTCATCCCCAAAGATTATTTATTCCTTTTATGTTAGGTTCTAAAAATATTGTATTTTTTCAAAAATAACCACATTTACTTTGACAACAAATCACATTCTAATCCTAAATCTTATGTATACCTCAGGTGTGTATTCTTCAAAAAATTCCATTAAAAGTCTCTTAAATCACATTAATTTCCCTAAAATAAAATCACATAAGAACTATAAATCATTTCTATACCTTTTAATTTATGCACACCCACTGATATATTTACAAAAAAAAATTATTTAATTTTTTTAAATTTACCTCTTAGAACAACATCCTAACCTCTGATGATATCTAAAACTTGACCTAATACCACCTGTAAAGACCAAAATTTAGCCTTCCCATAATCACAGGTTTTTTTAAAAAAATATTACAAAACTTACATCCCCAGCTCCATTAGGTTTTTTGTTTAAGAGAATTAGTAAATCTTATACATAACAAGACCTACACTTTTCCATCCAAATGGATGTTTTCTCTACCAAATCACATTCTATAGTGATAAAAATTATTTACTCAAGTCCAATTACCATAACTTGAATATTGATTTCTTAATCATTAATAATCCTCCTTAATACTGATTAAAATCATAATTTTATATGTAATGAGAAAATTAATTCCACTATGGGGTAATCATAGTGAAAAAATCCCGCATGGCTATAGAATACATGAATGATCTTGATATAGACAATAGAAATATATATTCAAACCACATAAGATCGTAAAGTTATATCCAATAATAATTTCAATTGAATGATAACATTCATTTATAATAGTGGAATTAAATAAGGAACATAAAAACATATATGAAAGAATTAAGATAATAACATAATCATGAAGGTTTCTTGGAACATCATATTCACATAAACCATATAATTTCCTATAATGGAATAACATAAACCAATTATTTATTACATTATTTCTTTAAATAACAAATTATTACCCAATCCAAAAGGGGAAATTTAATTCCGAGGACACCCATCATTGTATACAATGTCCAAGAAACATAGTGTAATGATCCATGTTTTGAACCATAAAAACATACAATGGTTTTTGAAAAAAAATTTGTTTGCTGGATGGGATGAATTAAAAACTGAGCCTTAGAATAGAATTATAAATGTAAGAACACTTAAAACTGAGGTTTTTTGACTTTTGTAGAAGTTATAGGGAGTTTCTCAGAGGTCTTAGTGAGTGTTGGGAGTGTCGAACTAGAACCATAAATGTTTTAAAGGGTCTTCATTGGATGCACGGTTTGTCTGAAACTGTGTAGCCCACTGTAGGAAATCACGTGGATTATTACTAGTGGAAGGAGGTTGTCGCATGGGATGCACATAGTTTACTAAACCATGCTCATAGCCTTCACAGTTAATGGTATTGGACAATACCTAGACATTATTCACCACAGAGTTGGTGCACTATTTCCAAAATGAGTGACCAGCCCATGTGGGGTGCCCTAGGTCCCCAGTAAAGGGTTCACGGTTGGAACTCGGTTTTACAAACCATGCAACACAAACCTGTCTGATAACCTATTTTAAAATTGAATTATTTTAAATTAAAATAATATAAAAAAACAAACCTTATCCTCTCCCCCTCTTTAATTGGTGGTGACGCCCCTCCCTGGTGCCCTAGAAGTGCGTGAAAAACCACTATATGGCTCCCTATTCTCCCATCTATTCTCACTGTATTTCATCTAGTTCTTCTTTTAAAACTCCAAGGTGAGTCTCGTATGCCTTCTGCTTCCTATTTTCGGCCATTTTTCAGACTCTCCATCACCCGGTGGGGTTCGACCAACCCCTAGGTGTAGGATAGTGTAATTTTTAGTTCTTTCCTTTGGTGTTAGGTTATGGGAAGGGTCCCTTAAAACCCCTTTATTCATGTTCTAGTAACCACTACTGAAGGTGAAGTGTTTTGTCTTGATTCGGTTCTCCACCTCCGTCTGAGATAAGGTTTTCTTCCCACTTCTTGGTTACACGAATTATAAATTAAGGTATTTAATTATTTTAAGGTTCGTAGTAATTATTTTATAGTGTGTTGGACTTGGTTGTGTGGTTTCAAGTCGATGGTTTTAAGGAGAATTTTCTACATATGTATAGGTAAGTATGTATATATATGTAGGATCCCTCGTTATGTGTATATTCATCCATGGTAGTAAATATATATATATTCAGATAGGTGTTATTATTTATATATATATGTGGAAATGAATACATAGGTGAATAGAGATGAGTACATGAATGTAATCTTAAATTTAGGTATTCCCTTGCAAATTTTCATGAACATGTAGATGTATGCATAAGGACTAGGTTTCCTTAAATGTATGTGAAAATTAATATTCTGAGTGGGGGTAGTAGCATATTTGAGTTAAAAAGAGTCAATATAAAAAGACTTTGGCTCGGTTCCATCCTGAGGTAGGGTCACATTCCTTTCCCCTTTAGGTTTAGTAATGAATTAATTAATTTCTTATTGCACTATTCTTAGTTTTTAATTAATAAAGTATGGATTTCAGTTTAAAAGATTCCTTTGAGAAATTTACTGAAATTCTTAAAAGTGATAAATGATTTTTTTGATAACAAATTCATGTTTTTGTAATAAAACCCCTTAAATGGAGGTGCGCTCCCTTTGATATAAAAATATAGTGACGGACTTTTATGATTTCCTTTCTTATTGCCTATTTTTTTTCTTTATGCTTGATTTATAATTGATAAATGAAATTTTTAGGTGCTTGTCCATTTTTTTACATTTCACCAAGTGGGAATATGCTTTATTTCCATAACACCTATCCTCTACACTTGATCCCTTGAAATGTAGTTTTCATGTATTAAGAAGTTAAATGAATTAGTTAAGGCAAATTTTCAGTAGGGGATTCCTTATATAGGATAACAACATCATGTATATATATATATTGAACCTAGTACTTTTTGTTTACCTTTTTCTTCAATAATTTTTTTGGCATGTTTTGGTACAAAACATGAAAATTTTATTAAATGGAATAACCCCAAGGGATGGTAATACCATTCCCTTTTTTGTTCATTATAAAACTGTTGACATGATATTCAATGTTTTAAATGTTATTTGATTTTTCGTAGTTTGAAATGTAAAAGGTTATGGAATATTTATTAAATTAGGAATGTGGGAATTACTATTGAAATTCATAATTGGATTTTCTTTATGCATTTTATTATAAATGACTATGGATGGGAGGAATTATTACCCAATGCTATCTATATAAATGTTTGTGGATGGAATGAATTCTTACCTCATTCCAACTATATAAATGATTGGCGATGGGAGGCATTCATACCCCATGCCATCTATATAAATTAATTTCAATAGGATGCATTAATACCCCATTCTAGTTATATAAATGATTTTGGATGGGAGGAATTGTTACCCCATGAATGTACTGTATAAATGATTATGGATGGGAGACATTTTTACCCCATTCTGGAACTATATAAACATCTATGGATGGGAGGAATTCTTACCCCCACGCCATTTATATTCTATTAATGGGTGGGAGTAATTCTTACACCATTCCATTTATGATCAATATATATATATATATATAGAAATGATCACCATATTGTTTTGGCAATGAGATGAAGTAGTTATATCCATCAGGTGACCCTCTGGAACTTGGATGGGTGTTATCAATTTATATAGTTCTATTTACTAAATTCTATATACCTTCACCTTATCAAATTTTTATTCCACTGGATCGGGATAGACATCATGGTTTATGGCCTACTAAGATTTCATCTCACACCCTACTCAAGTACCCTTGGTACCTGAGTATACCTTATATATTTAGGACCTAGGTTGATTGTTATAATGCTTGTACCTGGGAGTTAGGAGCAAAGGACCAAACAGGAGCTTGGGATTTTCATGCATATCGCTATGGGGATTTGTAGCCTTTTCTTTATTTTTGTATTATATTGAAAATAATGTTGTATTTTTTTACTATGTTCAAATATGTTTCATAATGATGACATGAATTCATCTAGTGTATAAACTAGTGGTGGCCACATTTTCAAAATTTTTATTATTTGTCTTCCACTATTTTATCTTTTATTTATACTACTTCCGATGTTGATTGTTATTTACCCTATAATACTATTTTAACTTATAATATAAGGGAATATTCTCCCTTATATCACTTCTTTATACCCTCGTTACTAGTTGGTAGCCTCTGTCATACCAGGAGATGCGGTTGAGGCCATGTGACCCACCGGTCTAGCTACCGGTTTGATGGTAAGTCGGGCCAGGACATTACAAAGTGGTATTAAAGGTTGTTTCATTTCCTTTTTCTTATAGTTTTCAGTTGGTAGATAATAGATAAGTAATGTGTCGGCACATGGTAAATATTCGTTAATTGTACTGATCACCCCACGTATGATAAATGTCCAAGTGGCCAGGGTTGGGATTAATGTTCATGTTATTTTTTTCATTTGATATGATTTCACCTGGATTGATTGCTATATTTTTCACTACATTATGATTTATGAATTATCTAAATCTTCTCTTATCCCGATACAATAGGTATGAAACACTTAATGTATCATATTAGTCACATAGAAAATTCACATTCCATGTATATGCCATGACATGTAGTTGCACATGTAGGATGCATGTTGATTTGGAATTTGTGACATGAGTGTTATGCCATTTTATGTGTTTTAATAACATGAATATATTTTACCTACTTAGGTAATTTTTAATCATGATTTCTAATTAATATAAAATTCCTAGTTGACTAGAATGTCATTCTTATTCTTTCTTTTGCATGCCTACTATGTTTACTTCTTGTTAGAGCATGCTTCTGTGATTCAATTTCCATGCTTCTATGATAATAACATGTTGTTTTGTTGATATATAGTTGGTTTCTTTCGCTAAAATAAATGGTTGGAATTATTAATAGAGTCAGGTTTCATTTATAAGGTGTATGGGCGCCTTATAATTGGGAAAAGGTAACTCATGTATTTTAACCATTATAAAGGGATGTGAAAAATTAAAAGGGCTAAGGTAAATTAGTTTTGACTAGAGGGAGCCAAATTTCACACTATATAGTGAATGGGTACTTTATATACTAGTATATGGCCACAAATATGGCTAGACCATTTGTATAGGAGAAAGTTATAATTTGAAATGACATTGGTCTCAATTAATGGGAGCCAATTTTCAATCCATGAAGTGTATGGGTGCTTTGGGAATTTGGAAATGGAAGCCCATGTAGTGGAACTTTTTTATGTGACTATGTTATGTTGTGAAATAGATTTAAATGAAAATCTATTTAGTTTTTTAAAACCAATTAGGTAACTAATAAAGGCACAACTGGACCCAAGTAGGTCAGTTGGGTGTGGTTTTATGAGATGACTCATTTGGGTGTTTGAACATTAATGATTTGAAAAACTTTTATTGGGTTGCTTCTTATAGAGCCCATATTGGCTCAATGGGACCCTTGTAAGTTGTTATATCTGTTAAAAAGAATTTACATGATAAATTCCAGAATTTATGATGAGATCTCAGTAAATGTTTAATGTTTTCAAAAGGATGTTTGTTGAGACTGGCATTAATTTATTGGATGAATTAGTTGAATATTTTAAATAGTTAAATATTAAATATGAATAAATATAATGGTCTTGGAAATGGAACATTTAGTGGTTTCATTCATTTAAAACCCCTTGTAAGGGTAGTTTTATTTTTTCCCTCTGAGTTTCCTTACAGCATAACCATAGGTGTTTTCCATAGGCATTCTTCTACTTTTAACAGTGGGTTAGATGTTAGGCTCTTGAGCCTATTAATTTTTTTTGGCATGACGAATTTCTTGGTTCGACGCTGGTTCTTTGTAAGGGGCTAGCCTGTAGAAGGTAGCACCCATAGATATTTTTTCCTTACTTGTACCATGAGATTTTCTACATTTGGTGTTATTTGGGTGTTATTGTACTTATTAGTACTCTTTATTTATAATGAAACATTTGTTCATATGGGTGTTCATTATACCTTTGACCCTTGATATGGGTTTGAGAATTGGGTAATGGCCAATTTCAGTAGGTTAGACATGCCTTGAGCATGGTCGGATTCTTTGTAGGTCGTTTGACCCTTTCTTCTTCTTAGTAATGGATTACTTGGTATAATTTCATCCATGTTAAAGTACATAAGGAGGAATACTAATTTGGGTTATGAAATCCAATATCTCCCAAAGATCAGGATGAATTTTCAAAGACTCGTGTGATTTGACACATCGTTCAGTCTGGTTTGGCTTTCTTTGTATGCTTTTACATATGTTAGTGTAAATCAAGTGAATGTCACACATATGTTTAAGGTGGTTTTGATCGAATGCACTTATGAGAGACTATTGTTCTTTCCATTTTGTGACGAGACACTCTTACGGGGTAGATCATTGTGTCAGTTCTGATAAATATTCCTTTTGTGTATAAAGAGAAAAAACCTATGAATGACCATTTGGAAATTGTTAGTTTTTCATGAATGCCTTTGGAATGGAGAGTCTTGTAAATTTTGGTTCTTTCATAGCATCACGGAATCAAGGTGTTTGTATATGGTAGAAACCCCTAATGAACACCATTGGATTTGGCTGGGCTTCGGTGGTAAAGCCTAAACGATCACATAATTCCTCAGGGAGGTAAAGGCTTGTGATTTGTTTTAATAACGCATTAGCAGGTCAATCTGAATTTCTTATAAGAATTCAACCAGTTGTGGTCAAATAGATCTCTTTTACAGTGGTTGGGTACATTTGATTAGAATCTAATAAAATCCTCTTAGTGTATTCTACTAAGCGATGAGCATGTCCCCTATCATGACGTCGTCCTATATGCACTAAGAGAGCATCAGACTTACACCATGCTAAATCTTTAAAAGATGATGATCTTATTAGGTGGTTCTCTTTCAGTGTTCCACACTGAATGTGTGGTTTTCCCCTGTGGTCTCAGAACATCACTGGGGGATGGGTATGATATTTGGTGAATGTTCTAGTGGTAAATTCTTGGTGCCTTGTTGGAAGGAATTACGATTCTGTTGAAATAAAATGGTCATCTAAGCCGAGAATTCTTGTGAATGGTCAGCCAAAGGTGGAATGACTCAAAGTTCTTCTTGTTTAAAGTTTACGGTCAGTGTAATATCATTTCTATGGCACTTCATCTTGTGAATATGAGTATTTTTTTGTCATATGGTGCTTTTCATGAACAACCAGATCGAATTAGGTTTCGAGGTTGATTCGGATCGATCATTTTAACCATTTTGTGAACCATGCAAGAAGCATAATTATAATTCTTAGAGGCATGCTTGTAAAGAAATTCCAACGATTGTTTGAATCGTGGTTTGGAATTGGTTGTTTAATGTTAAAACCTAAGGTGGGAAGTAATTTTGTCCATATGTTTAACAAGATGATGACATGATCCTATCTCTGGATAAACATGCTCAGTTATGTATCATTTCAATGTTTTAATTGGAAAACAAGCATTATCTTGGGGTAAAATGACTTAAGTATCAGGTTCTTAATAAATTCTTAAAGGTGTGTTAGGCATTCAGAAATGAATCACAACCATTCAAATGAAGCTTCATTACCCCTTTAGGTTGGGTGATATGTTCATTATTTATGAAGGCTTCTCAGGGTTGAGGAGTTCTAAGGTGGGAATGTTATAATGATCTGCATTTTGAACTGGGTGAAAATGCGATGGATTTTGATTTTTTTCATTTCCTAAATGGGGAAAATTTAAAACTGAGACTCAAAATAAAATTTCAAGAGTTTAAAATCTTCAAAGTGATGTTTTTGGACTTGGGTGAAGTCCTGAGAATTTTCCCTGAGGTATTGGTGAGTTTATAGACCACCAGAAAAGAAACAAAAAAGCTTTAGAGGGTCTTCACTGGGTGCATAGTTTGTCTAAAACCATACATCCCATTACGGGAAATTGTGTTTCTTATTGTAGGTGGACAGAGGCTATCGTAAGGGCTGCACATAGTTTACTAAACTGTTCTTATATCCTTCATGGTTAGTGGTATTATATTGTACCTAGACACTATTCACCACATGTTTCTCACACAATTTCCAAACCTTGTGCCAACTTGGGATAGGTGCCCTAGGTGACCAGTAAAGGCCACATGGTTGGCGCATGGTTTTCCAAACCATGTATCCCAAAACGTGTATGATAGCCAGTTTTAAAAATTGAATTGTTTTTGAATTAAAATATAATAAATTTAAAATAAAAACAAACCTCATCCTCTCCCCCTCTTTACCCGGTCGCGACACCCCTCCTTCGTGTAGGTTCCGGGCGCAGCGAAAGCGCGTTGGTGGGTTTGCCCAACTTAATTTTTCGTTAAACAATGTTCAATATGAGATCCGTCGTGATATAAAATGCCAAATATTCTGAATAGAATGAATAATGAAAAGAAAAGATGAGTCCCGAAACCCTTGAGGAGGATCATCATATGTTGATTATAATTAATTTAATTAATGCATAAGAATTACCTTGTTGGAATTCTTTATTCGTTGATGTGTCCGGTCACGATTCGGTGATCCGTCGTTGCGTCGTATAATCCAAGTGTAGGATTCCTCTAGCGGTGATCCACACGTGTGTCACGTATCTCCGGACATCACCGAAGAGATCTCTGGGTGCTAGCGCGGAAGAACCTTCTCTTGCAATGTCCGCATTCGACCGCCTTGATCCGGTGGAGGATCTTGCTCTCGTAACTTGAGGGTGTTCTTGGTGGAAAGGGAATTCTCTCTTGGCTTGAGAGTATTTCCAAATCCGTTGTGCACAACAATGGCTCTAAAAAAATGTTAGGGTTACGAGGATATTTATAATCAGGTTTGAGGTTAATAGAGTTATGATAATAAATAAACGTGTTACCAAGGGCGCACACCATGAGAAGGTGCCTCAAATTTTTATGAGTCCTCACCCCTAATGACCTGTATTATTTGTGTCCCTCAAATAATATCATCCGGCCATAGAACATACATTCAAGAACAGTGTTATGGCACTTTCGGGTTATCATCATAGCAGGGATCCGCTACGACCCTTTAATGCAAGAGCTGTCCTTAGGACATTATCACATGACATGTCACGCAGAAGAACAATCAAGATGTGATAAGGCTTTTATTTAATGAATAAAGTACAAAGTAGTTGGTTCTAGACCACCAACTCCAACACTTGGTGCCCTAGCTACATGTGATGAACCCCCCTCTAGCTCCATCTTCTCCCATTAATTCTCACAGTATTTCGTCTGGTTCTTCATATGAATCTCCAAGGAGATTCTCTTTTTGCGTTCATCCTATTTCCAACTATTTTTTCAGTCTCTCTATTTTCTAGTAAATTTTATAAGAACCATAGGTAGAAGATACCTAATTTTCATATCTTTTCTTCAGTGTTAGGTTATATAAAGGGTCCCTTAGGACCCCTTCATTTGTGTTCCAAATACCACCATTGATGGCAAAGAAGTTCAGCTCAATTTGGTTCACCACAACCATCTAAGGTTAGTTTTTCATCTCACTACTTGGTTGCACACCGTCTAAATTAGAGACATTAATTTTTTTAAGGTTGGTAGTAATTATTTAGTAGTGCATTGGACCCTACTATGTGGTTTTGAGTTTTCGTGTTTACGATGACATTCCTACATATGCATAGGTATGTATATATATGTAGGTTCCCCTATTATGTGTATATTCATCCATGTAAGTGAATAAATATATATATATATTTATGGGGATATGTGTTCCTATGTATATATATGAAAGTTAATATGTAGGCGAGTGGAGACAAGTAAATTCATATAATCTTATATGTAAGGATACCCTTTCACATATTTATGGCCATGCAGATATGTGCCTAGGGGATTGGTGTACTTATATGTATGAGAAAGAGAATATTCTTGGTTTGGGTAGCAACAACATTTAGTTAGAAAGCATCAAAAGCTGAAGTGTTGATCTTGGTTCCACCCTGAGGTAGGGTCCCATTCCTTTCCCATTTAATTTTCATAATGCATTAATTAATTACTTATTTCACCATTATTAGTTCTTAATTAATGTATTTTGTCTTTCAGTTTAAATGCATCATTTGAGAAAGTTAGTGAAATTATTAAAAGTGATAGATGTTTTGTTTGATAACGAAGTCAGGTTTTTCTAATAAAACCTTTCCAACAGAGGTGCGTTACAATCAAGCTAAAAATATAGTGATAGAATTTTGTTATTTCCTTCTTTATTACCTTGATTTTTTCTTTATGCTTGAGTTAAAATTGATAAATGACATGTTTATGTGCTTGTCCATTTTTGTTTCATTTTCCCAAGTGGGAATGTGATTTGCTTCCATAACACCTCTTCTCTACACTTGAGCCCTTGAAATATAGTTGCCATGTCATTAGGAGTTAAATGAATTGGTTAAGGTAAACAGTGGGTATAAGATGGATTATAAAGGATAAAAGCATCATATATATATATATATATAAATTGAACACGGTACTTTTCATTGACCTTGAGATTCAATAATGGTTTTGGAATGTTTTGGTATAAACCAAGAAAATGATATAAAATGGAATAGCCCCAAGGGATGGTAAGACCATGCCCTTTGTTATGCTTTATAAAATGTTTAACCTAAGTTGCAATGTTTTAAATGAAATTGGACTTTTCCATGTTTGAAAAGTAAGAGGTTATGCCATATGTATTAAATTATTAATGTGGGCATGACTACTGAAATTCATAAGAGGCTTTTCATTATGCATTGTATTATAAATGATTGTTGATCGGAGGAATTATTACTCCATGCCAACTGTATAAATGATTGGCGATGGGAGGAATTTTTACACCATGACAACTATATAAATGATTGTGGATGGGAGGCATTCTTTCCCCATGCCAACTATATAAATGATTGTAGATGGGAGGAATTATTACCCCATGAAATCTATATAAATGATTATGGATGAGGGGAATTATTACCCAATGCTAGTACTATATAAATGATTATGGATGGGAGGAATTCTTATCTCATGCCAGTACTATATAAATGTCTATTTATGGTAGGCATTCTTACCACATGCCTGTTTTCTTCTATTTATGGGTGTAAGTCATTCTTACCACACGCCATTTATGATCTCTCTCTCTCTCTATATAGTGAAATGATCATACTGCTATTCCAATAATGAGATAAAGTTGGTGTATCCATCAAGTGGCCCTTAGGAACCTAGACAGGTGTTATTTATGTATGAAATTCTATTTACTAAATTATTTATACCTCCACCTTGTCTAATTTATATTCTATTGGGTTGGGATAGACAATATGGGTGTCATCCTATTGATATTTCATTTCACACCCTGCTCGGGTACCCTTTGTGCCTGAGTAGACTTTATTTGAAAGACGTAGGGAGAATACTATATTTCTTGTACCAAGGAGTTAGGAGCAAAGGACTGATCTGAAGCTCGGGATGCTCATGGAGATCATTTTGGGGCTTTGCTGTCTTTTAATTATTTTTGTATTTTATTGAAACAAATGTTTTACTATTTACTACATTCTGATATGTATCACTACTATGACATTCATTCATCTGTTGTATAAACTAGCATTGGTCACTATTGATAAATTGCTATCAACTATCTTCTGATGTTGTGTCTTTTCTTTATACTACTTCTGATGTTGATTTTTATTTACCATGAAATATCGTTGTACACTTCTGATATGAGGGTATAGTCTCCCCACTATCACTTCTTGAGACCCTCGCTGCATGTCAGAAGCCTCTGGCGTACGAGGAGACACACTTGAGGTCATGTGACCCACCAGTATGGCTACTGGTTTGATGGTAAGCTAGGACGGGATGTTCCACATAGCATGAATAAAAAAATTATATTATTTAATTTTAATTCATAGGAATAAGAATCCAAGATAACGCTAATTAATCAAGTAAAATTGGTTAACCAATAAATTTTTGAGAGGAAAATGAAACAGTATAATATTTAAAACCATTGATGAAATACATACTAAGATGAATTTGAAACATTAAAATTATAAGATAAATAAATATTCCCATGGTGGAATAAAAATGAAGGAGTATATCACATTTAGTATAAGATGAAAAAGATATAGATTACAATATTATTAAACAGACCTTTAACAGCACTAGTCTTTATCAACATTATAAAAAAGCCCTGATAAAGGTGGCCTTTATTAGCGCTTTTCTTTAACACTGATAAATTATACACTTTATCAATGCTTTATTTTTTGCACTGATATAGGGTATGGATGCTCGGGTGGTGTTTTATCGGTTAGCTGCATCAATGCAATCAGGTGTGCAAGGTATTCATGATTGGCACTATTAGTCGGTATTTTGGTTGTATGGATTTGATGTTTTTAGGACTTTGGGCCTTTATGTTGTTGGCTTTCAGGTCTTACAAGAATGTGGATCTACAAGACATGTTGTGTGTGTCTATTTGGTAGAGACGGGTTTTGTTTGGTTCATCTACGGCATCCCGCAATGGTGAAGGGTTCTCTGACTTGTCCTCTTTGCTTCGTTTTCAATTTTACTTTTTCCTGCTGCTGCAATTTTCGCCTCCTGTGTTTTGGTGGTGGTCTGCTTTGGTTGAATATGATCCGGGTTTCTCAGACTTTTGTTGAGCATTGGTTGGCAATGCTCCTTCATCATTCCAGATTTGATGATTTGGTTGCTGGCTTGTTCGATTTTGGATTTGGTGTCTGGCTCGATTTGATTCTGAACTCCTGTGATTTTCTTTTGGGAAGTGCTTGTGATGGTTTGCAGTGGGATGATCTCATGATGGTAGCAGATACCTTGATGTTCCAGGTGTGTTTTTTGATGAAAGATGGATGGTTGTTCTGGTTTTGGCTCAATTATCTTCATGTTCTGGTTGTGGATTCGCTAGTCAAAATGGTTTTTGGTATGGTTGTATTGATTTTCCATGGTTTGTGGTATCTCGGCCTTCCCTTGACGATTTCGAATCCATCTATGAAGGTTTGTATTATTTTATGTGGGTAAGTGGGGAAGTGGTGTAGTTGTAAAAAAACAATTAAAAAACAATTTTCAGTCACTCATATATTTAGTTTTTTATAATAAAAAAATAATACTAATTAAAAATAATGACTAATTGCATAGAGTAATGGATATAACTAAATGCCTTTTATTTTTCAATTTATCATATATCAAATGTGTGTTACATTGATATCATAATTTTCTCCAAAATATTTTTTTTTTAATTTTTTAAAAACTTTTGTTGAAAAAGTCGGAAACCAAGCCAATCAAAACAATGGTGTGTTACATATATAATGACCTCACGTAATTAATGCATTTTTATATATAACTCACACAGACACATGCATATTTACGTAATTAATGAAATCTTATACAAAAACATATTCACATAATATTTATGTAATTTTTTCAAATTTTAGTATTCATTTTATAATTTCATTATAAAATGATACATTTAATATGTTATGTTTTTTCTCAAAAAAAAATATTTTTTATTTTTAATATTTTTAAAATTAGCTATTATTTATTCAATTTTAATTTTTTCCCTTTTTATTTTTTATTTTATTTGGAATTTAATCATTTTATATTATTTATTTTTATTTATATATTTACTATGTTTTAATAATTTCAATATGTATTCATCTTTATTTCAATATATATCCATATTTTTTAATGATTTATATTTAATTCATAAAACTTACCCAATTTTTTAATATTTTTAAAGCGTACCCTTTTTTAATTATTCAATTTAACTCAATTTAAACATGAATGCATTTAAGATTATATATTCATTAATAATTTCAAAAATCTATTTGTAAATACATATTTATTTACAAATATTTTTATAAATGTCTATTTACTATATTTATACTTTTATACATTTATAATTATGAATAAATAAGTATTATTTCTTAAAAATGTATTTATATACTTATAAAATAACAATTATAAGTATTTAAATAATTATAAAAAATTTAAAAAAAATTAAATAGTGAATATATTTACTATAATTATATTTATATTTGTATTTATTTATTATATATATATATAATTATATAAATATATATAATTAAATAAAGATATAATATTATTTTTCTAAAGAATTCATATAATTATAAATAAATAATTATATATTTAAATAATTATTAAATTATAATAAATATGTGTAAATAATGAATATATTTAGTATATTTAAATTTATATTTAATATATATTTAATATATATATATATATATAATTTACATATACAATATATAATGATATAATTATAATTATAATTATAAATTTATAATAATTATATTTAAATAATGAATATATTTACTATATTTATTAAATATATATAGTTGGATAAATATTTAAATTGATAAAAATATATAAAATGATATAAAAATATTTATAATTATAAAATGAAAATAAATATATTAAATAATGAATATATTTACTATATTTATACTAATATTTAAATATATTTATTAAAAAATATATATAGTTTTATAAATATATATAATAATATAAATATATTTAAAATTATAAAATTATAATAAATATATTTAAATAATGACTATATAAAATATATTTACATTTATAAATATCTGTTAAATATATATAATTCTATAATTCTATATAATGATATAAATATATTTATAATTATAAATAAATCATTATAAATATATATTTACTATATTTATAAAATTATATATTTAAAATAAAAAATAAAAAATGATTTTTGAAGTATTTATATAATTATAAATAAATAATTATATAATTATATAATAATCAAATTAAAATATATAAATATAAAATTAAATAAATATATTTAGAAATTTTTTATTTATAATTATATTTATAAATCCTTTATCCGTGTTAAAGTTTTAGCGCTGATAAATGTCTTATATCAGCCCTCTTTAGCACTAATAAATATACCTTTTATCAACTCTTATTAATTTATTGTTGATAAAAAGTATCTTTATTAGTACTTTTTTTGAAGCGCTGAAAAATGTATCTCTCATCTATTTAAAGAACCTTAACGCGCTAATTTTGGTTGTGATTTCTTGAACATTTTGTGGAAACCACCTGTTATCAGTTCTCCTCCTCGAATCGAAGAATCGAATCGAGGCTTTAATCAAGGCTCGAACAACCACATGTTTGGAATCAAGGCTTGAAAGAATTCAAGGCTCGAATCAAGGCTCAGACGAATTTATGCTTTCATGATATCTCTACTTATTCTCTTGGGTGAATCGAAACTCCAATCTAAGGTATGTAATTTTTTCCTCCTCCTCACTTCAATGTGTTTGCTGCTTTCCCCTCTTCACCAAGCCTTACACTCATTGTTGTTGAAGGTTTTGCATCATCTATGATATCCCTATGTAGGCATATTTACGCTTTATTTGTTCCATATTTTTTTAATGATCTTGGGTGTTTTAATTTTGTTTCTCTAAAATTATAATTATTATTTGGGTTTAATTAGATTTGAATATTCTTGTTGCTCAAGGTTATAAGGGATTATAATTGACTTCCAATTGGGTTTCTATGGATTTGGAATTGTTTTTTATCTATATTCAAATGATAAATTATATTTTTTTCTAATAAAATATTTATGATGGTTTTCATAAAGCCATTTTGTCTTTTAAAATTATTAGAGGTTGTTTATGGAATATACTCGGGCAATGAATTAGTTTATGACATTGATTAATTTGGGTTTCCTTTTTAGAGAAGTAAGGGAGGAGCATGTGCTTGCACGAGATGCCCAGCTGAACAACCATGCAAAGGGTGAGAGTTGACATCACAATGTAGAAGCTATGGAGGAGGAGTTCCAAGTAGTTATAGTCTGAATGATTTCCTCTATGAACTACGAGTCATGTAATGTCACAAAGACTATAGGCCATATATGGGTTCCATTTCAACCCTTAAATGGGGGATTATCACAAATGAATAAAAATAGAAGGCCTTCGGGCCATTTGGAATCTCATTTCATGTTTTATTCAGATACACATATGTATTAGTATTTATGTATATACAAGACAAATGCACATATTCACATGAAAATATATGAATAGTTTTATTGAGAGATGTTTAGATATGTATATGTGTAATTTCATATTTTTATAACATTTAAAGAGAATATTTCAAATTTAAACACATTGATTAATTTTTTTTTTCTTATATAGGGTTTTTAAATAGTTTTTTAATTAAAAACATTTTTGAGCATACCGATTTTTTTTAGAATGGACTCAATAAAATTAATTGTCTTTAAGTGACCTTTGAGATGGGTTTTTAAAAGGGGGAATTGTTTCAATTGAGTGCTTAAATGTGGGTTGTTGTTATTAATAGAATGAATTATTTCTATATTGATTTTTTTTATGGTTTTCACAAGGGAAAATGTAGATAGGATGGTAAACATATGGGTTCTTCCCTATCTTAATGGAGGAATTGGATATGTTACTTTTCAGTTTCATCTACAGGACCAGGTTTCATTACTTTTTTTCTTTACATAGCTATATAGTATTCTACGAGAGATTCATTTACCTTTAGAACCTATAGGTTATATCTCCTCCCCATGTTTTATGGCTTATACTTGTGATATTATATACCTTTTTTGATACCCAATTTCTCTTTTATTGAAATTTTTTGTCATATCCCTTATTTAATGTTGTTGTTTACATCTTATATACTTTAATTTTTTATTTGGATTTTTTTCATTTATTTATTTCATTTTAGTTACATTTCATTATAGTGGGTTTTCCTTCTTAGTTCCAATTATTTAAAAAATCTCAAAAAGGGATTTCAAAATGTGTATTTTTAATAAATAAGGAATGGGGCAAGGAAAATGATTTTCATGTGATTTATTTCATTTAAATTGAAAAACAAAATAGTTTAGTAAAGGTTTCTAAATGGTTTTTTAATATATTATTTATTTTTAAAGATCTATTTCAAGAAATGTCCTTGTTTTTAGTTTCTTAAAAGTGTAAAAATATACTCTATGTATCTATTTCAAATTAGATTACTTGGTAATTGAAAATTAGCATCCTTAGTTTATAAAAATAATGGTTTTGTAACAAGATTTTCACCCATAAAGTTATCAAATGATTATTTTATCTTTATTTAAAAAAGTTTCATTATTATTTTATTACCCCTATTAAGAAACCCTTGGGTTTGTGTTTTCTATAGGCTATTTCTGTTTTATGGGATGTGTATTGATTATTATTATGTAATGATTGTATTATTTTATAGGTGTGTATTGGGTAAAATATTTCTTGTACTATTTAGCTCACACCCTAAATACCCACCCATATGGGTATATATAGATTTTATGTTTTCATTCATGTTATGAGGTTATGATATCAAGGTAAAAAAAAGAATACATAACTAAGTATGTTTATAAAATTTAAAAACATTATTTAAAACTACATTCAAGGTTACTAAAAGTAATCAATATATTAGAACATAAATATATACCAAAGAGTAATTTCATTTCTTGAACCAATGTCTATGACATGTGATTATTCAGGTTACTTTTTCAAAATTAATTTTGGTAACAAAACCCAAACATATGATAGCGACACAACATTTTAAATATTAAAATTATTTGAACCTTATAATGTTTCTAATCATGAACTTATATAAATGAATGAATGTGAATAATTTAATAACAAAAGTAAAAACTTTAATTTTATTGAATAAATAATTTTAAAAAAAGAAAACACATTTAACAAGATTTACACAATAAACCAAGAATAAATATATAATGTGAACAACACCCAGGGTGTGATTTCCATCCCACCACACCCAATCTCAAGAAAAAACATTATTAGATCCTATTATGACTACATTTTCACTGAAAATGATCAGTTTCACCATTTGATGTGCTATCTCATCGCCTTTTCACAATTCCTAAACACCTAAAACAATGTATAAGCTCGAAACGTGGTGTAACTTTATGGTAGGTTCCATTCTAAAAAAATCTAAATCCACTATCGTTCTCTCACCTCGGGTACTAGAGCACCTCCAATTCGACTCACACTCAAGTAAATCCAAATCAAAACTAGCCCGATATCCAAGAAGGACTCATTCTAACACCTCATTATATTTTCGAAAATCTTTTTCAATGTGAGGAATATTTGTAAAAACTTCTTGATGATTCTTGAATAAATTGTATGGAATATGAAATCTTGGATTTGTTCTAACATCCCCAAATGATAAAGGGTTAAATGACTAAATTATATGACTCATGTCAACAAGGTGCACCTTTCTTTTTTGGAAGCCTGTCTGACTAGAACTTTACAGTTAAGCATGCTTGGCCTGCAGTACTGATCAGGATGGGTGACCTTCTGGGATGTTACCCAGGGTGTCTGTGAGGGAGGAAAAATCACACTGGAAAGGACATGTGTTGGCCTGTGGGGACTATCATTAGTCAGATGACTTGTTCAGGCACATACGTGGGCCCGAGGGTGGGGACCACATGTTTGCGGGGTAACTGGTGGTACCTGGTGGGCCAGGACCTGACGGCCATGTTAAGGCAGGGTGGTTGTGAGGTCACTGGGACCCAGTTGTTACATTTGGTATCAGAGGCGAAACCCAATCTTAAGTGCGGTGCACTGCCTGGGTTGAGATGTAGAGCCCACAACAAGGTTGTTGTGCTCTAAAGGGGGGTGATTGTAACATCCCCAAATGACAAAGAGTTAAATGATTAAATGATATGACTCAGGTCAACAAGGTGCACCTTCCTTTTTGGAAGCCTGTTTGATTAGAAATTCATAGTTAGGTGTGCTTGGCCTGGAGTAGTGATCAGGATGGATGACCTTCTGGGAAGTTACCCAGGGTGTGTATGAGTGAGGACAAAGCACACTGGAAAAGACATGTGTTGGCCTGTGGGGACTATCATTAGTCAGATGACCCGTTCAAGCACGTGAGTGGACCCCAGGGTGGGGACCATGTGTATGTGGGGCAACAGGTGGTACCTGGTTGGCTAGGACCTGACAGCCATGTTAAGGCGGGGTGGTTGTGCTGTCTCCGGGACCCAGTTGTTACATTTGGTATCAGAGGCGAAACCCAGCCTTAAGTTCGGTGCACTACCTAGGTTGAGATGTAGGGCCCACAACGAGGGCATTGTTCTCTAAAGGAGGGGAGGGTGATTGTAACATCCCCAAATGATAAAGGGTTAAATGACTTAATGACCCGACTCATGTCAAAAAGCTGCACCTTCCTTTTTGGGAGCTTGTCTGATTAGAATTCCACAGTTAAGCGTGCTTGGCCTCGAGTAGTGATCAAGATGGGTGACCTTCTGGGAAGTTACCCAAGGTGTGTATGAGTGAGGACAAAACACGCTGGAAATGACATGTGTTGGCCTGTGGGGACTATCATTAGTCAGATAACCCGTTCAAGCACATGGGTGGGCCCCAGGGTGGGGACCACGTGTCTGTGGGGCAACTGGTGGTACCTGGTGGGCTAGGACCTGACAGCCATGTTAAGGCGGGGTGGTTGTGCTGTCTCCGGGACCCGGTTGTTACATTTGGTATTATAGGCGGAACCCAGCCTTAAGTTTGGTGCACTACCTAGGTTGGGATGTAGGGCCCACAATGAGGGCATTGTGCTCTAAGGGGGGGGGGGTTATTGTAACATCCCCAAATGATAAAGGGTTAAATGACTTAACGATATGACTCATGTCAACAAGGCAAACCTTCTTTTTTGGGAGCTTGTCTGATTAGAACTCCACAGTTATTCGTGCTTGGCCACGAGTAGAGATCAGGATGGGTGACCTTCTAGGAAGTTACCCAGGGTGTGTGTGAGTGATGACAAAGCACACTAGAAAGGACATGTGTTGACATATGGGGACAATCATTAGTTAGATTAACCATTTAGAGGCGGGGTGGTTGTGCTGTCTCCGGGACCCAGTTGTTACATTTGGTATCAGAGGCGGAACCCAGCCTTAAGTTCGGTGCACTGCCTAGGTTGAGATGTAGGGCCCACAACGAGGGCATTGTGCTCTAGGGGGGGGGGGGTGATTGTAACATCCCCAAATTATAAAGGTTTAAATGACTTAACGATATGACTCATGTCAACAAGGTGCACCTTCCTTTTCGGGAGCTTGTCTGATTAGAACTCCACAATTATGCGTTCTTGGCTGCGAGTAGTGATCAGGATGGGTGACCTTCTGGGAAGTTACCCAGGGTGCGTGTGAGTGATGACAAAGCACACTAGAAAAGACATGTGTTGGCCTGTGGGGAATATCATTAGTTATATGACCCATTCAAGCACGTGGGTGGGCCCTAGGGTGGCGACCACGTGTCTGCAAGGCAATTGTTGTACTTGGTGGGCTAGGACCTAAAGACCATGTTAAGGTGGGGTGGTTGTGCTGTCACCTGGACCCAATTGTTACATTTGTGGATTCTTGTGTGATATTTGTTGAAACTGGTCTTTGATAAATGAATATTCCATTGATTAAATATTAAAACAATCCCATGGGAACCTCAGTTTTTAGGTGGGTAGTCCATGAAAATCATGTTATGATTTAAATTGTTAATTTATTAATGTCTTGTGAAAAAAAAATCTTCATGTCATCTTTATAAATTATTTATGTCGTTTTTAATAATCATGAATTTTTACACTAGGTGGTGACCTATTTAGTATTTTTATGTTCATTCCCATTTAAAATTTTATTTTTGAAAAATGAAACATTGTTTTAAATGTTAAATTGGTTTATGAAATGAAAAAATGTGGTCTTCCTTTAAAATGAACTAAAATGGATTCTGTGTTTTGAAACTCATGAAGTGATTTCAAAGTGATCCTGTAAATTTTTAAAATTTTCAAATTTTAAATATTTCCATGGAAATGATATCAAAATTTTAATTTTTTATTAATGGTTTTTAATATGATTTTAAAATTTCATACTTGATGCTAATAGTTTTGATAAAAAATGGGATTTGTATCCAATTATGAATTTTGAAGATAACAAATTGGCCGATTTTAATGTGTAATTTTTTAAAAAATGATTTCATGTAGGGTTTTAAAAATTCAAAAGGTGGTATTTTGAATTTTGGAAGTATTTTTCAGATGATATTTCAAATTTTAAATTAAGATATGGTAATTTAAAATGTTTTAAATAGAAATATTCCATCCTCATCATGTTCATATTCTGAACAGTTGTTATTGTATTTTTCTTCTTGAGACTCATCCCCCATCTCTTCTAGACATGAACCTATGTTTCTTGAACTACCCTGATTAGTAGTCATTCCATACCTGGTATTAGTGATTATTTTGAATGAATTTAAAGGATAACACCTACCATAGTGGATTAATTCTTTTCTAAAATCCAATTACCCATTTCCTTCAAAGAGTACTGAAATTATTTGTAATAATAAAATTTTGTGTGCCCCTTATTATAATTATCTTTAAATTTCACCATTGCTAATGAATATATAATGTGTATTTATTTATTTTTTATAGAGAATGAATTTTTTATAAACCTAATATGATGATATGTATTGAAAATGGATACACTCTAATTTTATGAAAAAAGATTATGAATATGGATTTAAATAGATCACATTGTTAAAAATAGATCTTACATTCAACCCTTCTTAAATCCTTTTTCTGTGTATATATTGTTTTTATTCAAGAAAAATTAGTTCAAAAGAGTTTTATGAACATTTTATTTGTCACGTAATATATTAGTGCTATAAATTTTGGAGTAAACACGGGAAAAAACTAGATGTGCACACTAATTGGGATGATACTATGGTTTATGGATAATTTGATATGAATATCAGTGTAAATGATGATGGATATCACATGGAAGAAATGATAATGGAAATTAAAAATGGCCTTCATGATTATCCAAAGTTTTTTGAGAAGTTAAATTGCAATGCTAAGAGACAATTGTGTACCGGTTATACTAAATACACTACATTTTCTATTGTATTGAAGTTATATAATTTGAAAGTTGGTATAGGGTGGAATAAAAGAAAATTTACATAAGTACTTGGTATCCTGAATGATATTATAACAGAAGAAAATAAACTTCCAAGTTGAGAATATATCTCTATAAAAATCTACGTTCAATGGGAATGATCTCTATAAAATGCATTCTTGTCTAAATGATTTCATATTATTTCGCGAGGACCATGAATCACTCATAAAATTACCTAAGTGTGGTGTAGATCGATATAATAAAAATGAATAAAGTCCCTCATATATTGTATGGTATATTCCAATCATTCCATGGTTTAGAAGACTATATATATGTCATGAAACTATGATACAATTAGCATAGAAATCAGATACAATAATTAGATATGGGATCCCATTCCATCTTGAATATTCTGTAAATATAAGAAAATTTATTACGAGTATCATAAATTTGGAAATAAACTAAGAAACATTCAACTTGTGTTATCTATATATGGAATTAAACCTTTTTTTACAAAGTAGTACCCATAGTATATAGCCCATCATGTTGGTAGATTACAACTTTCCACCATGTTTATGCATGAAGTGAAAATACATTATGTTGTATCTACTTATATTTGGACCAAAGAAACCCGGTAATTATATTGATGTCAATTTTTCACCATTGATAAAATATCTAAAATTGATGTGTGATATAGGTGTTATAATATATGATACTCATAGTACTAAAAAATTGACATTGAGGTCCATGTTGTATGGGATGATTCCTTCTTATGGAAATTTTTTAGGGTATAATGTTAAAGGAATGTTGGGGTATCTCATTTGTGAAAAAATGCACAAACTCAATTTAGTTGAAACATTTCTAGAAGAATGGGTATTTAGGATATCATAAATTTTTACCTTGATGGCATAAATATCAATCATGGATGACAATATTCGATAAAAATATTGAACAAGGTAAAACCATGTCTCCACTAATGGGTGATCAACTGTTTGGTAAAGTTAAATATATTGACACTATTTTCGATAAAAAATTTTCTAAAAACCTTACAAAATCACATTGGAAAAGGAGATTGATTTTATTTGAATTCTCATATTGGAATTGTTTTTACATCAGACATTTTCTGGATGTCATTCATGTATAAAAAAATGTATTTGATAGGGTTATTGGAACAGTAATAAATGATATTATAAAAAAAAATATGGAATCCCGGTTAGTTTGGACATGATTGAAATGGGGATATGGGAAGAGTTTTCACTAGTGAATGGTAGAGGGTGGTCTATTCTTCCTCCAATAGCTTATAATTTATCCAGACATAAAAAATTTCAAATTTTCATTTTCCTTAATGGTGTAAAAGTTCAAGAGGAGTATTCATCAAATATAATGAATTTTATTTCAATGACTAATTTGAAATTATATGGATTAAAATCACAATAATTTCATATTTTTATGCATGATTTGATACTCATTGTGTTATGTTTTTTTTCCCTAAAAATGTACTATTCATATTAACTAGACATTGCTTCCTTTTCAAATCCATACGTGGAAAATTTATAGACCTGGTGAAGTTTCCAATCATGAATAAGTAGGTTTTAGCCATATTATGTGAATTATATATGTTCTTACTGCCATTATCATTTGATATAATTTTCCACCTAATAGTTCACTTAGTTATATAGTTCTAACTATGTGGTGTTTTCCATCACATATGGATGTACCCCATTGAATAGTGTATGAATATTTTGAAATGGTATGTCAAGAATCAAAGTTGGACATAAGGTTATATTGTAGAATGATATATTTTTGAAGAAGCTATTGAATTATGTATTGATTATCTATTAGATGTTGACATCGTCGGTATCTTAATATATTGTCATAGTGGACTCCTTTTGGGAAAAGAGATTTTTGGAAGAAATGTTATAAAAATTATCATCACAGAGTTAGAGAAAGTGCACCACTATAGTTCATATAACAGTGAAGTTTTTGATCCATATATTAAATAAAAAAACAATTATTAGAAATTTGAATCCATCAAGGGCTTAAGGATGGATATCAAATACAAATAATCAATAACATATAGTGTGGTTCAAAGATAAAATTTATAATGAGTAACCTAAAAATATGAATTAAATTTTGGAATGACTTCAATGGATTTTTAGGGAATCAAATGAAAATTATATATCTTACACTAGTTTTGTAATCAATGGTTAAAAATTATATACAAAATAAGATTATGCATGCATTACGATGTAGAGTAGTGGAGTTACACTTGTTGAAGAAGTGGTTCACATATCTGGTTCAAAGGATAGAAATGAAATTTATGTGAATATCTCATATTTCTACATTATTGAACAGAAATATTTGGTGGATTATAATACATTTCAAGTGATTATTATCCATTTCAAATGGGTTGAAAATATGAGTGTTTTGAATGTTTACGAAATGGAATTTGTGGAGTAGAATATCAGTACAAAAGGGTAAAAGGACTATCCATTCATAATGGGATCACAATAAGTGAAATAATTTTATGTCTCAAATATATCAAACAAGAATTGGTCGATTTCCTTTTGGAGACTAAAATAACTATAGGGTTAGATGAAAATTCAATCGAGGATGACCCTTTCATTGGGATATCACAATTATTTAATGTCATCCCCAATGCAGATAATATAATGTATATTAGTGGGGACTAAAAATATGGGATTTGTATTTTCGATAGAGGGGCCAAATCACTTCAAAATTTAAAAAAAGAAATAGATTTCAATGAAAAGATTAATTTTTTCAATTTAAAATGATTTTCCTCATACTATTATCATTTTTCTACTACATTAACATAATATAAGTTAAAATTTTGACTACTCATATAGACAATGTCTTCTGTACATAGAGATATTAACAATTTCAAAAAATAATAGACTATTGATGCAAAAACTGTAGAATTGTTGAGAGATAAATAGGATGTTGATGAAAAAACAATAATGACACAACATCAGAGTGTTGAATAAATTTATCAAGGAAGTAAGTAAATGTAGAAAATTTGATGTTGGCTGGAATCAACACGACCAACCTATTGAACCAAACAATTAAATGTTCATTATTTATGATGGGCTCATAATGAGGATGAATGTGTCAATTTATATATCTTTGTGGTGCCACATCTATCTTGTAATGAAATAAAACCCTTTGGGAATATATAATGTTAATTTTATGATATAATTTCCCTATTTTATAGAAAAATTATACAATGAAATATAGATTTAATTTTCATTATTCCTTGAAGAGTTCATTTATTTTAGAATATTTTCGTAACAAATATGTCTTAATAGCTACTAGAAATTCCCATAAAGGATTCTAGACAATTATTACCAAGTTACATCATAGGGATGTTGAGGAGAAATTAAATTCCCACCCACTAGTTAGTTATAAACACATTATAGTGTAGGAAACATGGAACAATTTCATCTGTCTTCGCAATGAGAAATCATTTTAGGTGCATTTTAGTCAATAATTTATTATTTTACTTTATTTATTATATCCAATTTCATTCAAAATTGTTAATTTATGAAATAGAAAAAGAGTTCTGAAAATAAGGAACATTCACCAAAACAAATTTACCCCTATCAAAAAGAAAGTATGGGGTACACTACACTAGAAAATAAATTTAAATTTATTTTAAATCAAAAATAAAAGTATTATGTGTTATGAAACAACATATTTTTCATTGTTTATATGCAGATTGATGAATAAAAATACCAAGAAGCTTCTGCCTTAACTCATGTGATACGGAAGGAGGATCACATCAATAAGGAGGGTAAACTATTTTATGAAAATAGAAGAAAACAATATGGGAAACATGTGTAAGTATAACATAATATTAATTATTTATACTTTGTAATAGTATTACATAAAAATATAAATTTATATTAATATTTTTTATAGATTTTAAAAACAAGAAAAACATTGAACATTTAAGAAGAAAAACTACTTTTATTAGCATTTAATTAGATAAAAAAATATGGTCACATTATAAGAGTTGGTTTTGGAATGTCGCCTCAAAAACATTTTTAAAAGATAAAATAAAATGGATATAAAGAGCCAACATGCCTGTACCTGAGTGGTAATGGCTCCTACTTAGAATCCAAGAGACCCAGGTTCAAAATCGGGTGGAGGCGAATTTTTGGGTACTATAGTAGTACTGCAGCAGTCACTGTAGGGGTACTGTTCGGTACTATAGCAGCCGGAACTATTCATCTGATTTGGGCTTTCGGGCCACCGGTTTGGTTCTATGGGTCTCCAGGACCTTCGGGTCATCAAAGGCCTTCGGGCCACAAGGCCTTCGGGTCACGTAGACCATGGAGTAGCCCAGTTCACACAGAACATGCCCTAGAAGTGGATCAAGAGAAACAGGAGTAGCAGACACCAGATGCAGAGCTAACTAGATTGGAAGAATGAGAGGGTATGGAAGCCGCCATCGGGACCCGGCACCGTGCAACTTTGTACAGGGAAATGCTAGTCGATCAGCAATGCAAGGTGGGGAGCTAAGGAGATCAATGATGCAAAACTCTAGGGAGGGACAATTCTAGTGGGATGGGCCTACGGGTCATGTAATGGTCATGGTATGCCTCTGGGCCTTTAGGTCATGTATTGCAGGTCAAGTCAGGCCTTGTACCTTGGGCCTACGGGTCTTGTACGGGTTCCCCTTCAACCCTTCAAAGGGGGATTATCTATAATAAAATAAAAAGAAGGCCTTCGGGCCATTTGGGAAAATGAATATACATTAAAAATGATGAAAGGATTTAATGCACAAACAAATTATTTTCAATATGTTATTATATGGTTTGGTTTGGTAGACCAATATATGAGAAAGGATCTAATGGATCTGATGGTGTAATAAAGATCCACACATGAAGAACCAAATGGCCTCACTATCTTTGAAGATAGTGATTCCCCTCAACCACATACCTTAGCTGAGGAAATAAATTTTTTCAAATACTTTTTCTCCTAGATCTAAATTTAGAAACTTCTGTTAACTTTATTTTAATAAAAATATCCAGGTTAAAGTTATATTTTATTTTTATCTATCAACAACCATGAAACACCTTGTTGTGAGGGGTAAAATATATAGTATCCCTAGAGATATTCTACACAATAAGGAAATAAAAAAAGATCACACGAGGGTAGGGAATGAGGCAGATCAATAGATGATCACTGAGATTCATTTTCCACTTGATGATCTAGATATTAAAATGGTCAATTGTGCTATTATATCTTTCATAGAATGGATATATAATATTATAAAGATACATGAGGTATGTTTTTAGAAAAAAACAATCTTATGAAAACCCTATAATAGTTGATTAAAGAGACCTAAAGTGAGGTATAGTATTACATATGGATAAAGTAATAGGGAAATGGAAGGTCGGATCAAAACAATATAGTGAATCGACCAATAATTAAAAATGACCTTCTGGGAGTACCTTCTCTCCTCTTGTTTCCGAGAAATATTTATTATCATTAAAAATTCATGCATTGTACATATTTAAAGATGAAAATATGTATTATATTCCATATAAAAAAGAAATTTTTGGACCTTTATTTACAAACATAGTTTGTCTCAATAGTATAAAGGTGATTTTTAAGTTGGAATGGTTGGGATTCTCAGTTATGAATACATACATAACGTACATTTTCAAAATACAATTCTCCAAATAGTGATCTAAAATGTCTATTAAAGTTAATAACTATTCATATTTTAAAAAGGCATTTATATCACAATTATATAAAGGGAAACCATTGTGAAGCATGATTTGGATTCATTAATCCTTGTATCATTTTTATGCAATAAACTTCTTTGTATAAGGAAAAAATTGAGAAGAAGAAAGATGATATATACATTGCATTTGTGAAAAAATAACATATGAGAGAATATTTTTTATGCCTATAATATAGGGGTAAAACTATACAATATAATCACTTAAAATATATTTTTATTTTTTTTATTACTTTTTTGGTTTTTTTGCAGCACTAGATGCTGATCGTAGTCAATTAGGATACAGAGAATATTTATTTTTGGAACCAATGAATGGATATCCAACAAACCGAAAACACATGATGTGTATTGTGAATTTTTAATACAATGAAATAAACATTTTATAGGTTTTTTTGTTATTTTTTTTATCAAACACATTATATAGCCCATATTTATTCTTATCAATTTATTCATTTTACAAATAAGTTTCTTGTGTACAAATGATATAGGGATTAATGAATCCAAAACATGATTCACACGATTTTCCTTTATATAGTATAGATATAATCACTTACAGAAAATATGATTATTTATTAAATTTAATGAACATATTAGATCACTTTTTTGAAAAAAGTATTATGAAAATTTACCTTAAGTATGTATTCATAGCTAATACTCGAATCCATTCAAATTTGAGAATCTCATTTATACTCTCAATACCAAATATGCCTGTAATTAAAGTTCAAAATATTTATTCTTCATAAATAATTTAATAAATATTTTCATCTTTAATTGTGGTCTCTGTATGAAGTTGTAATGATAATAAATGTTTCTGAGAAATTGGTAGAGAGAAGGTACTCTTAGAAGGTCCTTTTGATCTCTTGGTCGATTCACCATATTATCTTAATCCAACCTTCAGTTTTCCCATCATTTTATCTGTCTATAATAAAATATCTTAGTTTGGATGTATTTTCATTAACCTTTATATGTTTTAATAAGAAAAAAATTGTTAAAGACATACTTCATATACATTTTTAAGATTACATGACCATGCTACAATATTTCCAATATCATCAATGACCATTGAAATATCGGGATGATTAAGTGGAAAAGGAAACTTAGCAGTAGTCTCCTGAGATACTTCAATCTCTAATATCATGTTATATTTCGGGATATACTTATTATATAGCTTATCTCCTAGGATATTATACATTTTACCTCTCATAAAAATGTGGTGTGTGGGTGTTGATAGATGGGGATAACATACCACTTTACCTAATAGAATATTTTTAATGTGAAGTAATCAGATGTTTTTTGATTCACATTAAGGAGAAAGATTAACGAAACAATTTATTACCTATGTTATGTTATGTGGTTGAGGGGAATGATTAGCCTCAAATCTAGTGGGTTCATTTGGTTATTCAAGTACAAATCATTGATCCACCACCAGTTTACTTGGATCCTTTCTCTTATATTGGTCTTCCAAACCATACTAGATAATAATATCTTAAAAAGAATCAATTTGTACATGAAATACTTTAATCATATTATATGTTTATTCTTGTGATTTTATATTCTAGAAATATATTCTTGGAGACATTCCAAAACCTACCCCTCTAATGCTACCATATTGTTCCAGCCACCTCAATGCTACTGAAAGTAGTTTTTGTTCCATTACAGTCACTCCAAATTCATTTTTCTAAAATGTATAAAAAATATATGAACATAAATATATGTTTTTGTGTAATACTATTATAAATCATAATAAAATACTATTATGTCATACTTACACATGGTTCCCATAATGATTTTTTGTTTTCATCAACTAGTTTAACCACCTTATTTATTTGATCCTCCTTCCATAGAACATGACATGGGATGGAAGTTGATTCAAATTATGATTCATCAATCTTCAAATAAACAATAGACCATATGTTTTTTAATATTACATGATTTTTTTTTGATTTCAAATACATTCCAATTTATTTTATAGTGAGGATTCCATACATTCTTTACGATAGGGGTAAAAATATTTATTCATTTTCTTTATTTTCATCACTCTTTTTCTGTTTCATAAAATAAAATTTTTTAATCATATTGGGTAAAATAAATAATTTCAAATCATATATTATTTACAATAATTCACCTGAAATGATTTCTCATCACGGTGAATGATGAAATAATTACATTCTTCCTACTTTATAATGTGTACATAACTAATTGGTGGGTGGGGATTTACACTCTCCTCATCATCCATAAGATATAACTTGGTAAGAAGTGTTTAGAAGACTCTTTGAACTTCTCTAGTAGATAATAAGAAATATTTTTTACATAAATCTTCTAAAATAAACAAACTCTTCAATGAATAATGAAAATTAAATCAACATTTCATTATATAATTTTTTGGTAAAATAGAGAAACATTATCTTTTTGTCTTTCCAAAGGGTTTCCTTTATTGAAACATGGATGTAGAACCATGAAACTATAGCAATCAGCACATTCATCCTCATTGTGACCCCGACATAGCTAATGAACATTGACTTGTTGGGGTAAACAGGTTGGTCATATTGATTATAGCCAAATTCAAATTTTATACTTATACTTCATACCTTGAAAATTTTATTCAACACTATGGTGTTGTGTTGTTCTTATTGTTTCATAAAAATTCTATTTATGCCCTAATAATTCTGCAGTTTCGGCATCAACTGTCTATTCTTCCAAGGAATTGGTAGCATCATCATGTACAAAAGAAATTTTTTCATGAGTTTTCAAAATTTTAACTTAGATTATGTAAATGATATTTAGAATAAGTAATATTATAGGGGAAAATAGTAAAACCTTGAGTTTTGAAATTATAAAACTTTTTTTCATATCATTTATGATACGCAACACCAAATCCAAATAAACAATGACTATTTAGATATGACTATTTCAAACTTTACATTAAATATTTCAATAAGAGTAGGATTAACTAATTTATGAAATATATATTTATTTTCTAAATATATTGATACATTCTTAGTAAATAATAAATCAATTTTTGGAAATGTCTTTTTGTTCTTCGAAATATGTTTTCTTCAAAAATGATTTTTATTTATTTTTATTAATATTAAATTTATTTTATAGAACATTTAGATAATTTATTTTATAAAATAGACACCATTTTTTATATAACTATATTAAAATTGACTTATTTTAAAAATTTGGTATTTTTCAGAAAATATATATATTTAGTCAATAGTGAAAATATTGTTTCTATTTAAAATTGTCTTTTATTTTTATAAATTAAGTAATATAAAAGTCAAAATATTAATTTAATTTGAATTAAAGTTAAAATATATATTATTTAGTTATATTTATTTAAATTAATTACATTTAAATCATCATTATACCATATTTTAGTAAAAGTTTATTTTAAGGATTAAAAACACATTTTTCAAAAAAAATGTTTTATAGTGCATATTGCTTCTCCATTATTTATAATGAAAATAACCCATAATGATAAATTATTTAAATGAATTTTCTTATGTTACATGTCTATATTTATGAATTTAAATTCATATAATTAATATTAGTAGTTATAGTGAGAAAGTAAAATCACATTTTCCTTAAAAATATGTAATTTTCAAAAAACCACTTTTAATCATGCTTGCAGGTTTTATATTAAATTAAATTCATCCAATTATTTGAATTGATTTTTATAAAAAGGATTTTATATTTTTAATCCTCATAATTAATATTAGGTAATAACATCAACTTATTTTTTGAACAATATGAATAGTAATTATAGTATTTATTTATTACCACTATAAAAGGAAAATAAGTTAATTAAGGGTAAAAATAATGTAAAAAAGACTAGAAAAAAAAAAGTAACCCTAATAGTATGAATATTTATATTAACTTTTCATTGGAATTATAATTATATTTATTCATTATTATTTTTTCTTTACATGATTATATAATCATTTTGATGAAAAAATATATTTTGTTGTAAAAAAACACAAATAATATTTTTGAGTAATATCCAGATTCAATTAAAGAATTTATTTTAATGAATTAATGGATTTTTGAAATAAATAATATTTTAATATAATATCATTATTAAAAAATTATTAAAAATAAATAATCATTAAATTTTTATGAAGTTAAATGTAATTCTTATAAGGGTTTGAAAACTATTACTATCAAAAAACCTAGCATTTCTTAATAAATATCGATATTATTTTAAAAGTGAAAATTTAAATATTTATAAAATTATTTATATAAAATGAATATTATTTTTTGAATCATAACTTTGAATCTATCTAGTGATAAATTTTTTATAACCGTTCAAGATAGTGAAATTTTCGGGTAAAAATTATATATTGTGTAAATATACTTTATGTTTTATCACATCATAATGACCCAAAAGTGATTTAATGATTACTATAAATTGGATAAAATACAAAATTAATTTTTTCAATTTATAATGATGTGATTTTAAGTTTATTTGATTTATTTTTTAAATCCATTATTAATCTTCCAAAACCTATAATATATTTTAAGGTTTTCAAATCATTTCTTTAATAGTGTGACTCACCTCCACGTAAGCAAGGGAATTATTTTAATAAGTTATAACATTGGGATTATAAAATAATAAAAACCACTCTAATTTGGATGAAACCATGGGTGAAAACCATTTCATGGTTTATGGTTTTGGATATTTCATTATGTAGTGTCAAAAACATAAATAATAAATAAATCCCCGTATTTTCCAACATAAACCCACCAAATCCCACATTTATCTTCATTAAAACTTCTTATATCTTGACCAAACTCTTAACTCCATTATCTAAATTCCTCCCAAGGCTCCCAAAATCTCTCAAGAATCCCCTCCCAAGATTTTGTAGTCACACACTCAAGTAAGGGATCCACACCTTCCTCTCCTTCTTTCAATTCAAGATCATTCTTTGAAATTTTTCTCTGTAATTGAATTTTTTTATAATGTAAATTAGTTATAAATATTAAATATTGTAAAATTTATGTTATTTTAATTATATATCATTTATCCTTGCTCATTTTTACATATATCTAAATTGTTACTATGCATAATTGTTTGTGAGGGATCTTTCAATCTTCTATTTATTCAAGCTCTTCTTTTATGTTATGGTTATTAATTTCCATTTGTTCATTTTTTCATATTTTATTCAACATCCCACATACTTACCTTTTTATTTTTAAAATATTATATACCCCTTTTACTCCCATTAATCATCTCATTATCTTTTATGTACTCTCATTACCATGCTGAAATTTCATAAGGAATTTATCTCTTCTCATTTCCATTCAAGAACTTATTTTATACTATGTCTCTTAAATTACATTTTGTTATAGTGGAATATTTTCTTACATATTCCCCTTAATTTTCATTTAATATATAAATTATGAGATCTCATTTCCCTATCATTAAGCCTCCCAAGATCCTTTATGTTCACCCATTACCCTACCGAAATATAGTTAGAATTCTTTTCTCTATTCAATATTTTTAATTACCTTATGCCTTATACATCCAAATTTATAATTTTTGGATATGATCTTACATGTTTATATTACTTGAAATTTTATTTATTTGTGAATAGTGAAACCTTTCTCTCTGATCAACCCTTTTCTATGAATCATTAAGTGACACAGTTATATTACTGAAATTTCACCGTGATCTTCTATACTAAAACAATTGTGTAGAAAATAACATACTCATTTCCTATCAAGGGTGTTCAAATTTATTAACATATAATTTTTTTGGGACATAAACATATGTATTCCACACTCTCTAATAGTGTCATAAATTATAATGATGAATAAATACATTTTTTCATATATGTGGTCCACTTAAGAATTCAAATGAATTAAATGTGATGGGTGGGCTCAAATAACACTCTAATGCATTGGGTAATGTTTAGTATCATGATATTTCATGTTGGGATAGGGATGAAACTTTTTACATTATGGTACTTTGTTCCCCATGATGTCTTGGATGGTTTAGCCTTGACCTATGATTATGATTCAGTGTTTTAAGTTTTTGCCACATTTCCTATTTTACCTTTATGATTATCATGTTATATCATGTCTCATTATTCATGTTTAGGATTACTACTATTTTTATTCCACATTTACATTACTATTGTATAACATGTATCCTCGTATTCCATGTTTATTTCCTTACTATGATTTATAGCTCACCCCTATCTTATGATTGTCCCCAGTTATCTCGTGGAATTTTAAAACCCATGGAATTTTAGAAGCATGTTTAGGATTTTGTTACTAATGTTATTATATCCCATGTTCGAGATGTTATGTTATGTACATAATTACAAAAAACACTATAATTCTATACCTTCTAGGTTATATTTTTTGTATTTTAATTTATTAAATCATTTATTGATGCGAAATAAAGAGAAGGTTTTTTATAGTTAGTATCAGAGGAAAAGAATAGTTATTTTTGGGATTATTATTAGAAAACTCTATAGAAATCCTTAGAGATAAGACTAAGTATACGAAAATAGAAATAATTTTTTTTAGTATAGTGTGAGTGTTTTATCAAGAAAATACAACCTTTTCTAGATACTAAAATTTTATATGGTTCTCGGAGAGATGTAACACAGAGTAAAAACTCTGATAAGGTGTTCTGGGCCAAACTCAGGGCAACCTGGTACACATCAATGAGCTTTACAGTCCACCTAGTCTGAAAATACCAAAGGATATGCTTTGGTAAACTCATAATCTCTTTATGACCCATTATTAATGGAAAAGAATTCCCATAACAATATATGTTAGGAAATATATCGTAGATAACATATATTGAAGCCTAGAAATTCAAAAGTTAAGGAAATAAATGTAATACATATGTTATCCCTTGAATGTCATTGGATTCCCTTTTATGTGTTTAATAGTTTTATAAAATACTCATCCTTAATTATTCCTTTTTTCCATCCAATGGGAGGAAATAGGGAAATCGGGTAAACAAAATATTTGAAGGTCAATTTAATGACTTCCCAAACGAGATTCCTAATTGAATGGGAGCCCAAGTTGGACATATTACTATTATTCCAAACCAGCTATCAAAAAATCACAACTAATAACCGAAACATTGTTTAATTATCAAATAGATAAAGTAATAAAAATATTACATCTCAAGTAATTTCAACAGATAATGGTGATAAGGTAAAGAAGACACGTTTTCTTTTGTTCAAAAAGTGTAGAAAGAGGCAATAAGGTAAATGTACTGAAGGGACTTGGAGATTTTTTATGTATAGAAAGAGAGGGCATAAAGTATCCAATTTCCATATAAAATTGGATAATTTTATAGATGGAAATAATTTTCAATCTAATGTACATTTTAAAGTTATATGTCATAAATGTGGAAAATTTTATCATTATCGAAAACAATTCTCTTTTACTAGGGATGGGAATCATGATGAGCATGAAAAATATCCAAGAAAAATGGAACAAGGCAAGTCCTATGTTGAGATGGATCATGATCACTAAATTACATGTAACCTATAATTAGAAATTGTGTAGGTCATGTTGTATTTCAATTAATTCTATATTATTGTATCTTTTATTTTTCCTATGATCATCGAGTCACCACCCAAAATGATTTAAGATCACAAAAAAATTACTATGTATACCATGTTAATGCTAGTAGGAATGTTCTTCTTGAATATAATATCATTGTTCCTTTAGTTTAACTTTATTTTATCTTAGTTATGGAATGGTTTTCATTTTATAAAATGAATATAAATTTCTAGTAGAATGAATTCATCATCCATATCATGAATCACCATTTAGTTCTATAAATGTACAAGGAGTGAGTTGAATATTCTTTAGTATGGATATTATTTCACAACAAGAAATTCTATAGATGTCAAATGTTTGGGTCTAAGGAAGGACTTGTGCTATGTAAATCATTGAAGTTTAAATATTAAGGGGTTTTTGTTGGGTATTTGAGATTTATGTTGTAAAATTAGTATATCAATGACATTCTGAATATAAAAAACATTAAACATCTAAAGATATTTCCACATTAGTTTTTCATTAATCACATGAAATTTTTGTTTAATGGTACAAATAATTAATAAATTTGATTTAGTGATAAAGTGACATTTTAGACAACACATGATTGAGAGATTGATAAACCTTAATAGGTAATTGATGTTAGGACAGACCTAAATATTCTTATGGTGATATGTTTAGGATAATCCTATGTTTAAAAATTTTGATACAACTTTTGAATATTTATGTGATAGAAGATTAGTATTATATTTTTCGAAACATATTATAGGAAAAAATATTATTATTTTGATTTGATTAACCAAATTTTGGGAGATATTTTATTAAGGTTGATGAATATATAACCCTAAGTATTATTTGATATGAAACATCATTTGAGGTTAATACACTCTTTAATTTTTTTAATTTATCGGTGTTATATATGGGTATTTATTTAAGAAATGATATATGTTAATCCTTTAGGTTTTATTAGAATTTTGGAGACTAATGTATTGAGGTATTATCTCGAATTATGCTAACCATTTTGGATTTAGTAAAGATAAAAGGGATATCTTGTTATTCTTTGGTGTATTATGTGATCTGTTAGAATTTTATTCCTGCGATTTAGGTATAAAAAAAATTATATTGAGTTCTCATAATTCAAATAAAAATATCAGATTATAGTGTAAATTAATTATACTTGTCAAGAAATAATATTTACTTATAATATATAAATTTCTTAACTCTAATAAAATAATCTTGAATAAACATGTTTTCATATTATAATCATTTCTAATGAATTGATTGTCATTTTAACCATTACAAATTTATCATTTTTTGGTAATTAATATTCTCCGAACCATGTTCACTATTAAACTCAATTATTTCTTTTTTTTTAGTTTTATATTCAATTTCCTATTTTCACTTCCCACTAAAATTCTCCTACTTGGAAACCTAGTAATGTGATGACCTTCAAACATCCTTTTCTCTTTTTTCAAGAATATTTTTCTATTAAAATATTATATGATGTGGGTTTTAAATAAAGATATTTTCAATTATAAAAATATATCTTAATGAGGTCAAGTTAAAATTGAGACGATTCAATTTATTAATGGGGATATTGTAACACTGCAGTTTTTTTAAAAGACAAAACTATGTTCGATAGTATATGTGATTCGCAATACCGAACCAAAATGAGATATGATTATTTAAATATGGAAAATTAAAACGTTAAACAAAATTTTTGGATAATAATAGGATTAAATAATTGAGGAAATATCTATGTATTTCATAAATATATTGATAAATTCTTAGTAATTAATTAATTAATTTTTGGTAAGGCCTTTTTATTCTTCGAAATATGTTTTTTTCAAAAATGATTTTTATTTCTTTTTATTAATATTATAATTATTTTATAGATCCTTTAGAAATTTTATTCTATAAAATAGTCTATATTTTTTATATAATTACACTAAAATTGACTTATGGTTAAAATTTTGGATTTTTCAGAAAAAATATATTTTTTTAATAGTGAAAAATATCATTTTTAAGAAATATTCAAATTTATTTTTATAAATTAATTAATATAAATGTTACAATATTATTTTAATTTGAATTAATGTAAAAATATTTATTATTAATTTATATTTAATTAAATTAATTACATTTAAAACATCATTGTAACAAATTTTAGTACAAGATTATTTTAAGGATTAAAAATAAATTTTTCAAAAAATTATTTTAATATGAATATTGTTTCTCCATTGTAATTAATTAAAATAACCCTAAATGAGAAATGATTTAAATAAAAAATTTATATTACATATCTATATTTAGGAATTTAAATTCTTATAATGAAGATTACTAGTTATAGAGTTAAAGTAAAGTCATCTTTTCCATAAAAAAGTGTAATTTTTTAAAAACCGCATTCTATTATGCTTGGACGTTTTATATTACATTCAATTCTTAGACCTGTGTGAATTTATTTTTATAAAATGGATCATATTGGGAATCCTCATAATTTATATTAGGTAACAAGGTCAAATTAATTTTTGAACAACATGAATTGTAATTATAATAGATATTTATTACCATAGTAAAAGGAAAATATGTTAATTAAGGGTAAAAATAATTAAACAAAGAATAGAAACAAAGTAACCCTAATAATATGAATATTTATATTCACTTATCATTGAAATTATTATTATATTTATTCCTTATTTTTTCATTATATGATTATGTAATCATTTTGATAAAAAATATATTTTGATATAATAAAAATCAAATTGTATTTTTATGTAATATTCAAATTAAATTAAGGAATTTATTTTGATGAATTAATATATTTTTAAGTAAATAATATTTTAAAAAATAATAATTATTAAATAATTTTTAATAAATATTATAATCCCATAATTTTTATGAAGTCAAAAGTAATTTTTATATGGGTTTGAAAACTGTTATTTTAAAAAAAATGAAATTTCTTAATAAATGATGATTTTATTTTAAAAGTAAAAAATTAAATATTTATAAAATTATTCAGATAAAATGGATATTATTTTTGGATACAGATTTTCCAAATTATCCAATGTTGAATTTTTCTTAATTTTTTTAGACAGTCATTTTTTTGGGTAAAAATTAAATATCGTATAAATATACTTTGTGTTTTATGAAATCATAATGGCAATAATATGATTTAATAATTACTATAAATTTTATTTAATATAAAATCAATGTTTTACTTTGATTTTATGTTTATTTTATTTATTTTTTAAATCCATTTTGAATCTTCCAAAACCTATAATATATTTTAAGGTTTTCATATCATTTGTTTAAGATTGTTACTCACCTCCACATAAGTGGGGACATTATTTTAATAAGTTCATATTTTTCCTTATAAAATAATAAATTCCACTCCCATTTTTTACAAACCATGGGAAAAACATGGGATGGTTTGTGGTTTTGGATATTTTATTATATAAAGTCCTAAACCAAAATAATTAATAACCCCCCCCCCCTCTTTTCCTATATAAACCCACTTAAGTCCACATTTTTCGTCACTAAAACTACTTAGATCCTAACCCTACTCTTCCCTCCACTCTATAGAGTCACCCCAAGTTTACCCCAAGCTCTCAAGAAGATCAACCTAAACTTTGGGAGTCACACACTCAAGTAAGGGATCCTCACCTTCCTCTCCTCCTTTCAATTCAAGCACCTTAATTAAAATTTGTATTTTTAATTGTAATGTTTTATAATGTAAATTAATTATAAACATTTCCTTACTGTCTAATTGATTTTATTTGAATTATATATCGTTTATCCTCTTTAATTTTGATAGTTATCTAAGTTGTTACTATGCCGAAATTTTATAAGGGATCTTCCACCCTCTATTTTATTCAATCACTTATTTTAAGATATGCTTCTTAATTACCATTTTTTATGGTTCTTATATCTTATTCCATATCACACATACTCTCCTTTATATTTATACATGGTTATAGACCCCTTTTAACCTAATTAACCCTCCCATGGTCTTCTATGTACACCAGATTCCATGGTGAAATTTTGTAAATAATTTATCTCTTCTCCTTTCCATTCAAGAAGTTATTTTATGTTATGTCTCATAAATTTTATTTTATTATGTTGGAATATTATATTTGATTTTCCCTTTACTATAAATTTAATTTATAAATTATTATATCTACTTTCCCTATAATTAATCCTCCCCTGATCTTCTATGTACACTCATTACTATATCAAAATATAGTTATGATTCTTTTCTATATTCAATTTTTGTCATTACCTAATGCCTTATACATCCAAATTTATAATTTTGGGATATTATTTTCTATGTATCTATTACTACAAATTTTATTCCTATGTGAAGGGATACTCCTTTATCTCTAATTAACCCATTTTTATGAATATTTAAGTGACTTTGTTAAGGTTTTAAAATTTCACAGACATCATCCCTGAAAAAACAATTGTGTAGTGAATACCATACCCATTTCCTATTAAGGGTGTTAAAATTTATATGCATATAAATTTTTATTGGGTAATTACACATATTTTTTCCACACTCTCTAATCATTGAATAAATTATGATAATTAATGAATCTATTTTTTATGATCTATGTGGCACTCATAATAATGAGAATGAAATGAATATGATGGATTCACTCAGATAGCGCTCTAATGAATTGGGTAATGTTTAGTATCATGATATGTCATGTTGGGATAGGGAATGGACTTTATTCCTTTATGTGAATTTCTCCACCATGATGTCTTGGTGGGTTTATCCATGACTTTTTTTTTGTGATTCAGTGTTTTAAGTAGTTTCCACATTTCCCATATTGCCTTTATGATTATCATGCCACATAATGTCTCATTGTTCATGTTTATGACTACTACTCTTTTTATTCCCCATTTTTATACCTATTTTCTAACATGTATCACCTTATTCCAGGTTTATTCCCTTACTTGGATTTATATTGCACCCCTTTATTATGTTTTCCCCATGTTGTCCCGTTCAGTTTCAAAATCCATGGAATTTTCGAAGCATTTCAAAGAGGTTTTCAATAATTCTATTTCATCCCATGATCAAGATTTTATGAAACTTACCTAATTCCAAAATACACTATACATATCAATATTTTATGTTGTATTATGTACACATTAATGTAATAAATCAATTGTTGGTGTTAATTAAAGATAAGGGTTGTTATAAAAAATATTATATTAAAAAAACATTAACCTTATCACTGAACTCTATTTTTTTAAAGGTTGAAGGGATTTATATCCTCTATCAAGAATCCAAATCCCCTATTTTTAGTCCCTCTAACATACAAGACATTGTCTACATTGGGTCTGACATGAGCAGATTGTGATCTCCCAATGAAAGAGTCATCCTCGATTAAATTTTTGTATGCCCCAGTAGTTTTTTTAGATGTGATCAGGACAAATGACCAATTGTGTTTTTTTCTAGATCTAAGACATAAAATAATTTCACTGCTTGTGATTTCATTATGAACGACTTGTCCTTTTTAAATTCCACACTGAAATTCACCTTCACAAATCCCATTTTGTCAACTTTCATTGCATTCCTATTTTCAACCCATTTTCAAGGTAAAATCATCACTTGGAATGTTGTATAATACAACTTGTATATCTATATGATAATGTAAAAATATGGCATTTTTTGATAAATTGGATTTCTATCCTTGGAACCAATTATGAGGATCACTTCTTCCATAAGTGTAAGTCCACTATTTTTAATAATACTAAAACCTTCATGTTCATTTGTATAGAACATGTAACCATTGATTACAAAACCATTTTAAGAAATAACATTTTCATTTGGTCCACTGGCTATCCATCGAAGTCGTTTGGTAATTAAATTCATATTTTCATATAAAACCTTATAAATTTGATCTCAGAACCATTTTATCAACTATTGAATATTTTTATTTGATATCAATCTTTCAATACTTGATGGATTCAAATATCTAATAATTAATTTGTGAGATTTAATGTATATATTAATATCTTCACTATTATGTGAAATGTAAAGTTGTTCTTACTCCCGCTCTGTGATGGTGATTGTAACAACATATATTCTAGAAATCCTTTTTCCCATAAGGGGTACACAATGAAAATACTTTGGGAGACCAACGATATCAATATATGATAGGTAATGAGTACATAATTCAATAAATTCTTCAAAAATATATCATTCTATCATACAGCCTTCAGGACAACATTGATTCTTGACATGCCCTTTCAAAATCCCCAAACACTATTAAATGGCGAACATCCTAATGTAATAGATAAGACTACATAATTGAACCTCTCTAACCAATAAAAACATCAAGTATTCCATTATATCAAAGAATTATGGTGGGAAGAACATCTATAATTTACATAATATGACTAAAAACTCTTTATTCGTGATTAGAAGCTTTCTCGGGTCAATAAATTTACTCCATATGGATTTGAAAAAGAATCATAGTATGGTTAATGTATCTCATACATTTTTTAGAAAATTCAACGTAAATAAATGAGCATCAAAAATTTTATAAAAACATGAAAACCGGGTGACTTTAGTCTCTATAACTTCAAATTAGTCATTAACATGAAATTATTGATATTTTATGAATACCCCATTGAAAATTTTACACCATTAAAAAAATGTAAAATTGAAATTTTTCCTGTCTGGAAAAATTGTATGCTACTGGAGGAAGAAAATTCTATCTTTTTCACTTCATCGGTGACAACTCTTCCCTTACCCCCATGTCAATCATGTCTAACCTATCCTTGATTCCATTTTTTCAGGAACAGTTTGTATTGTTCCCATAAAATTATCAGATAAATTTATTTCTACATGAATGACATCAAGAATACATATAACATAAAACATATCACAATTTTACAATTTTAAGAAAATATATCTCTTTTTCCAAGTTAGTTCAATTTCTTTTTTGAAAACTATTTACCAAAAATAGGGTCAACATATTTTACTTTATCAAACAGTTGATAATACATTATTGTACATGGTGTTGTACCTTGTTAGTTATTCCCATTGAATGTTTTCATCCATGATCAGTATTTATTTCATCGAGATAGAAAAAATTCTTAAAAACATAGTCTTTGAGGAAAGTTTCAACAAAATTGAGTGTGTGAATTTTCAAAAATGGGACACCCCAACATTCCTTTAATGTTATAGCTTGATACATTTTCATAAGAATAAAAATTCATTTATCATCCCATACAACATGGTCCTCAATGTGAATTCTTCATTTCTTTTATAATCATACATTTTAACACCTATATCCCACATCAATTTCAGATCTTCGATCACTAGATCAAAATAGACATCAATACCATTACTGAGTTTCTTTGGAATACATATATATAGAGACAACATAATTTATTTATGCTTCATGCATAATCATGGTGGAAAGTTATAATTTACCAACATGATGGGCCATGTTTCATGAGTACTATTATGTACACCAAAAGGATTTATTCCACCTGTAGCTAACAGAAGATGAAATTTTCTCAACTCATTTCCTAATTCAGGATACTCATAATCAATTTTATTTGATTAAGGAGAATTTTTTGGATGATAGAGGTTCTCATATTTAATTATTGTATATGCATGACATGGAAATTGTATAAAGGTTTCCTGAAATATATATAGTCTTATAAACTATGGAATGATAGCAAAGTACCATTCAACTTTTGATAGACTTGATTCATTTTTATTATATCGATGTGCACCACACTTAGGACATTTTATGAGTGATTCATGGTTCCTATGAAACAATATGAAATCATTTAGACAATAATTTATTTTTTTAGATATCATTCCCATTGAATTTAGTATTCATTTATCATCGTATGTTCAACATGGAAGTTCATTTTTTATGGTAGCATATCATTTAGGAGCCTTAGTAGTTCTGTAAAGCTGATGTGTCTCCATACACTACCAGCCTTCAAATTATATAACTTCAATATAAATATGTATTTAGTATAACCTGTATACAATTATCTCATAGAACATATATTTCCCTTCTCAAAAAACATTGGAAAATCATGAATTTCATCTTCAATTTCCATTATAATTTCATCCATGTTCGCTATATCATCATTTACACTGGTATTCATATAAAATGATACATAAACCAAAGTATCATCCCAATTGACGTGCTTGTTTAATTTTTTCCCCATTATTAGTCTAGAATTTATAGATATGATATCTTTTTTGATAAATAAAGTGTACTTCCAACTCTTTAAGTCTAATTTTTCTTGAATGAAAATAATTTAAACAAGGAAAATTGATTTGAGAAGGGTTGTATGTATGATCTATTGAAAATTTTATGAACTCTTTAGCTCTAAATTCATACTATTTTGTTATACGATATGTGTACATCCATTTTTTATTAATATTTGTCCTATTAAGTTTATAAAATATTCATTTATTACAAAAAATAAATAAATACACATAAGATATTAATTATCAAAGGTGAAATTAATAGATAATTCTAATTATGGGAACCCAACAATTTATTATTTCAAATAATTTTAGTATTCTTTAAAAGAAATGGGTAATTTAATTTAAGAAAAAAATTACTCCACTATGGTAGGTTTTATCATCTGAATTCATTAAAAATGATCACTAGTACTCAGTATTGAATTAAAACTTCTCAAAATAGTTCAAGAAACATAGCTTCATATTTATAAGAGATGGGGGATGAGTCTCAAGAAAAAAATGAAATAATAACAGTTTAAGAGATAGAGTTGATGAGGATGATAGTTGTCTCCTTAAAACTTTTTAAATTACAACATAATAATTTCAAATTTCGAATCTCATCTAAAAACCAGTTTCAAAAATCAAAATGATTATTTTTGAATTTTTAGAACCCCACTTGAAATCTATTTTTTATAATTCCACATGAAAATCGACCAATTTTCTCAATAAAATTAATGGGATATTAACCCCTTTTTCTATAAAAACATTTAGAATAAAGTTAAAGTTTTTAAAATCATTCTAAAATCCAATAACAATTAATTAAAATTTTATAACCATTTCCATGGAAATATGTAAATTTTGAAATGTTAAAAACTGTCCATGTTCACTTTTAAATCACCCCATTATTTTTAAAACACTAAATCAATTTTTGTTAACTTTAAGAGAAAAAATCATTTTTTCATTTCAAACCCTACTTTATCATTTAAAACCAAGATTCCTTTTTAAAATTGGAAATTGAAAATAGTAATGAACATAAAAATAAAAAATATTTCACCACCCAATCTAAAGAAAATCATTAATATTAAACATTTCATAAAAATTTATTAATATAACATGAAGAAAACAATTTTCATAAGACAATATTATATTAACTATTTATATCCTTACATGATTATCCTAGACTGCCCACATAAATATCGAGGTTCCCCTGGGATTCATTCCAAATTTAATCAAGGGACTATTAATTTATCAAAAACATTTTTCAATAAATATCACACAAGAAACCAAAAATCCAATATTTCACATGCCATTACATTTGTTCATTAATCAAAATCAAGAATGTTTTATAAATATTCATGAAATTAAAAACTATTTTCTAAAGGATAATGAGGTGTTAGATTAAGTCTGTGTGTATAACATCCCAAGACTATTTTTAGGTATTCCTAACCCCCCCTGTTTGGGCTTTGGTTGGGTTTCTTTTGGTGTCGTTCTAGGTGAATTTCTGGTTATTATGAAGGTTTCTAGATAGGGTCATGGTTTTCACATGACCGATTCATGGTTAGGTAAATCTATGTGTGAAATCCTTGGTTGGAAAGTAGGATTTTCATGGCTTGTGCACAGTTTTACCTGACCATGTGCAGCATCCCAAGAAACCATGCGGATGGTGTTTTCCAGATCCAAACATTTTATTAATTTTTCTCAACCCACCATTTTTAGTCTCAGACAGACCTCCTTCAACACTAATCCATTTCACCCACCCTCATATCTCATAAGAGAGATTTTTGGTTCCTTGAACCCATCCCAAATGTGATCCAAATCTTGAGGAACAACATTTGATCTCAATCTGGTTAGTTTCCTACTCTTGTTCTCTACCTCCCAAATTCTCCCTCTTTCTCTTTAGGGTTCCATCAATATTGGTATTGAGTTTTGGATATAATACCCCTTGTTTTGGGATACTAAACCTAGGTTTTATTCTCTTTTTCATGATCTTCATTCTTCGTGGACAAATTTTGATTTGGGTTTGGCATTGCAAGATCTGTTTTTTTATAAGTGGTTTCGTTATGACGGATAAATTTTATTAAACCTAATTTATTTGTTTAAATTTTAATAGTTTGAATTTAAATTCAATTTTTTAGATTTTAATAAAATGGATTTCAATCCATTTTTTGGAAAAAAACCAAATTCTAATGAATTGGGGTTCTTAAAGACAAAAATGGGTTTCTAGATTAGAATTTGAAATTGTTGACAATTAAATTTCATAATTTAAATTTTGGATTTTATGGGAATTTAATAAATTGAAATGTTGATTTTAATTGAAGAAAACTTTACTTAATAGAAATTTTGTGAAAACCTTGGATTCATGTGATTTGGGGGGTTGTGATAAAAATGATGGAATTTTTTGAAAATTGAAATTTTGAATTTAGTTGTGTAATTCGATTGTGAAATTGAATGGTAAATTGATTTAAAATATCTATTTGTGAAAATTTATTTAAAATTTTTTGATAGTTCCTTAGGGTTTCATATTGGCTAAAAGTAATGTTTTGATTAAAAACCCCTATTATGGTTTTTGAAAAGAAAATAGGAATATTTAAAATGGTGAATGGGATGAATTTCAGTTTCTATTATAAAATTTATTTCCCATAATTGTTTTTTTACTTGATCACATACAATCATTGGGTAGTTAGCTACTTATTTTGGCTGTCACTTTATGATTCTACAACATTCTAAAACATCATATCATCACATCCCATTCCTTAGGTGATGGTGATAAATCTATTTACCTTAGGTCTAAATGGGAGTATGTACATACTTTTCTGTATTCATAGTATTGGATCCTTATAGCTTGGAACTATCATACCTATTTAGAACATGACCATGTTGATTTCTTGTTTAAATTTTTGAATGTGTATATATTCCATTATTATAAATTATTTTACATACCTTGATAATTTATAAAAACTGTTTATATAAAGTGTTTATTCAATCCCTTTGTGAGAATCTCTTTTTATACAAAGTATCCTTTGATTAAATGAAAATTATAACTTTTGATTTGTTTTCCATACTTTGAAATGTATATCATGATTTCTTAGAGGTTTTTTCATCTTTTAAATTGTAGATCATTATTTTTTTAAATATGATTTGTTAATTCCAAACTTGTTTTGTTTTAAAATTGAAATCACATTTTGGTTAAATTAATATTGGTATCTGATACAGAATCTTTGGGTGAAATCCTACTGGGATTTGTCTCATACCCTACATGTTCCTTCGGTTGTTTGTAAATTTTCTCCTTCCATGTTCGATCAAAATAAATTGATCTCTTGGAGGTGAAACCTGCTGCTAAAATTTGGTCTTTGTGAGTCGTATCCTTAGGGACATTGGGGTCTTTTCCCTTTTAGTACTTTGGTTGTAGTACTTTGGTTGTTGTGACTATTTAACTTCCGGTACTTTATTCCCAGTGGATTTTTCCATTGATATACATGTTGTCTTGTTTTCTTTTCTTTCCTCATTATTGGTGGAAAAATAATTCCCACTTTCGGTTTGTATGATGACAGGTGCTAGTTTCCTATGCATGGGAATTGGGAATGCCCTTCTGGATATGTTAGGACCGACTCAGTTATCTAGTTACCAGGGTACCAGGGTTGGTTTCTGATAAAGTGGTATCAGAGCTCTAGGTTGATCTTTTGTCTTGAATTCAGTATGCATTGTGGAATCTTTTCAGGACTTAAGAGGTAGTTGTAATTTATTTTTTATCCATCTCTCACCACAATAAACCTTATGTTTCCAGTGGTGTTAAGGGAAATATGTCTTTTGTATTAGTTATTTTCTTTTCCTTATTTTGATTTGGATAGCTTGGAATCCAAATCTTGAACATTCTATCGGTTGGGATTAATTTCCCTTATTTCTTATTTTGAGCATTTCCAAATTTTTTCATTGTTCTCTATTGAAGTTTTATAGCATCATGACTTAAATAATACATGATAATTGGACCCAGGAAGAAGTTGCAGTTGAACCTCAGCGAGTGAATCCTATTTTGGATCTTAATCTAATTTATGTGGTTGTGCACACTATCCATGCTCTGGGAATGGCACCACCTCCAGTTCCCATTCAGGATCCCCTTGTAGAACATCATAGGGTCCTCCTCAAGATTAGTTCTCAAGGGTTACTTTTCTTGAAACCATCACCGTTTAAGGGTTCAAATGGCCCTCAAGATTATAAGGAGTGGTTGAGCATCTTGGAATGCTTATTTGGGTTTTTAGACACACATGAGGTGATAAAGCTAAAGTGTGCCACATTCATGCTGGAAGGACCAAGCAGGAGATGTTGGGATACTCTTGTGATGGTGAATAATCATAAGGTCTTAGAGTGGAAAGATATCAAAGCTATATTCACCGATCAATTCTATCTATATTTTATGCATATGGCCATGTTTACAGAGTTGTTTAGACTTGAGTAGGCCGACATGTATGTGGTAGACTATGAAACCCATTTTTATGAGCTTGTGCACTTATATCCTGAGATTGTGTCTAATAAGAGGATAAAGGCTTGAATCTTTGAGTTGGGACTTCATCAAGATATTTTTTATTACGTTTTATTTCTAAAGTTTCCATCTTATACTCATGTACTAGATAGAGCACTGATGGTCATCATTGACCAAGCTGGTATGTCCGGGTTTTAAGGAATTTCCTTTTCTTCTAGTGGCAGTGTGAGTTCTTTAAAAGGAAAAAAGAAGTGTGACGATTCTTGTGGAAGTTCATGATGGCAGGGTTTTTCTAAACATCCAATAGTACCAGGTAGAGTCCCTTTTGTTTTTTACCTGTGTGGCAATCCAGGTCATTCTAATAAGGTTTTCACTGAGGAACCCAAGGATTATGGATACTTTGGGAGTTCAGAGAACTTGTAGAGGTTCTTCCATATTTATTCCACTTCGCATAGTGGAATAGGATCATTAGCTCCCCCTAAAAATGTGGGGAAATTAGATTCTTCACATGCAAAATGGTTCCTGCCATAGGAATCTAGAACGAAGATTCTTCACACATTGGAAGAGTCACCAGAGGAAATAGAAATGGGTCTTATGACCGTGAGAGGTACCATCATAATATCTTTGTCATTATTGGCCGCTTTATTTGATACTAGGGCATCTCATTTGTTTATTTAAACCCATGTTGTTAATCTTCTTAATCTTTATATGGAGCATTTGTCTTGTGCAATTGATATTACTACACCCCTTGGTACGAAGAGAAGTTAGGGTCTCCATAGTCCCTCTTGTGTATACTCTCTATCAGATGTTGAGTTATCATGGACCTTTCTAGTTCTCAATAAAAAATATTTTTACATCATCTTCTGGATGGATTGTATCATATCCAATAAATTCCTAATATATTTCTATCTTTTATGGGTCTCCTTCACTACACATGGTGGTGTGTCTCTCATGTTTTAAGTAGAATGGGACCTAAGGTTGAGCAGGGACATACCTTCTTATCTGGATTTTGGGAAAGTAATATTATCCTTTTCCTTTGACATGGATTGGTGATCTTTGAGTGGGTATCTCCATCCAGTATTCATTGAGATTCATGACATGTTTCATTTTTAATTATCTTGTTTTTCACTAGTGAGAGAGGTTGAGTTTTTCATTTACTTGATTCCAGGTACTCAGCCTGTATCTATTCCCTCATACTGCATGGAACCATATGAATTGAAATAAATGAAGTCACAGTTGGAAAATCTTCTTGAGAAAGGATTTATATTCCTGAGCATGTCACCCTGGTTGGCACCGGTTGTCTTTTCCAAGAAGGCTAATGGTTCGCTCTGCCTTTTTGTTGATTACAAAAATATTAATTGTGTAATGGTATAGGAAAAGTATCCATTGTCACGGATTTATGACCTGTTTGAACAATTGAAGTGGGATAATTGGTTATGGAAGATTGATCTTCCCTCAAGTTACCCTCAGTTGAGGATAAAAAAATATGACCTTCAAAAAACCACCTTTCAAAGCAGGTGTGGACATTATGAGTACCTTTTCATGCCATTTGGTCTAGACAATGCACCTTTAGTTTTCATGCCTTTAATGAATAAGATTTTTCCATGAGTATCTTAGTACCTTGTTATGAATTATATATTCATAAAGTGAAGTTCTTGGGATATGTGCTGTTAGAACATGGGATATGAGATGACCCTAAAAAGTTAAATGTGATTATGAAATGGGAACAACTGTGGAATTTCTTGGAGATTCCTAGATTCTTGGGTTTTTCTGGGTACTATCATTGGTTCATGAAGGAATTATTAACTTTGGATTCTCCAATGACTACACTTACTCAAAAGGGAGTGAATTTTGTGTTGAGTGAGAAATGTCAGATTTCTTTTACTGAGCTGAAATGTCTTTTGACTACTACGTCGGGTTTGACTCTTCCAGAGGTCGATCAGGGCTATGTGGTATTTTTTCATGCATTAGGTTCAGGCTTGATTGGTGTTCTTATGCATGGTGATCATGTTTTTTCCTATAGATCTCATTATCATAGGCTACATGAGAATAATTATCTGAACCATGACCTTGAAAAGGTATCTATAATGCACGCTCTCAGGAGTTGGAGGAATTACTTTTTTGGTGAATGATTTACTATATTCTCAAACAACAAAATCATGATTTATATCTTCTCTAAAAATGATTTGAATCTCCACAAGAGTCATTTTTTGGAATACCTATAGTCTTTTGACTTTGACATCACCAATACCCCGGGGAAAGGGGATTTCATTGCAGATGCTTTAAGAAGGAATATTCTGACCTAGGTAGTGAAAGAATCTTCAGAAGAGTTGAACTTGATTTCACTCTTTGAAAAGTTTCATATTGGAGTTTAGGATATATGGGATGAGGTTTTCTTGGCCAATGTTTAGTTGAAATCCTCTCTTCTTGAAATAATTATTTAGGACCAACATCTTAATGATGAATTCCGTAGAATTAGATACTCTCTTAATGGTGGGTAGATAGTTTCCCAATGGTAATTCTCTAATGAGGTAATTATATGTTATTAGAATCATTTTTTATACCATATTCAGTAAGGAATGTTGTGATAGGGGATTTATATAACTCCCAAAAGGCTATAAACCTAGGAACCACAAAGATGTTCTACGAAATGAGGTGGAAATTAGGGTGTATAGGTATGAGGTTATGCATTTCTGAGTTTTTCTCTCATTGTTGTATGTTCTAAAAGCTGATAGCTGAGCACCAAAAACCTTTGGGGTTGCTTTAGCCACTTCCAGTCCCTAGTTGGAACTAGAATGAGATAATTATGGACTTTTGGGTTGGGTTTCCATGTACCCAAAGGAAGAAGCATGTGATTTTTGTGGTGATCTATAGGATGAGGAAATTGGATCACTTTATACCCATTCATGATATGTCCAAATTTGAGGAGTTGGAAAGTCTCTATGTGAATGAGATTTTTGGCTTCATGGTGTTCCATCAGCTATAGTCTCTAATAGGGATCCTTGGTTTACTTTTCAATTTGGAGAGGCCTTCAGGAGGTGTTGGGATCTCATGTCCATTTGAGCAGAGCATACCATGGTTGGGTGGCCAGATAAAAAAAAAGCTATACTGATTCTTGAGGATATTCTTTTCTCTTACGTTCTCAACTTTTCTAGAGCATGGGATGATCATTTGGGGTTGGTTGAGTTTTCTTATAACAATAGTTACCAGTTTATGATCAGAATGTCCCCTTTTGAGGCCTTGTATAGCTAGCCATGTAAATATCTGTTTCGTTGGTAATTGATCGATGAGAGTTCCTTGGTTGGACCAATCTTGGTCCAAGAGATGAAATCAAAAATTCAGTTGATTCGTCATATAATGTTGATATATTAGATCCTATAAAAGTCTTTTACAAATCTACACCATAGACCTTTGAAGTTCACAGTTGGGGACCAGGTGTTCTTGAAATTTTTACCCTGGTTGGGTCATCAATGACTTGGGAGGAAAGGGAAGCTTTCTCTTCATTATGTTGGACCTTTTAAGGTTATTGAGCAGGTGGGGAAAGATGTGTACTGGTTAGCACTACCACCACATTTGATGTCAATACATAACATGTTTCATGTATCTCATCTTCAAAAGTATCTATATGACCCATCTAAGGCTCTGATTTAGCATGATCTTAAAGTGGATCCTAATTTATTCGTGACTAAATGGCCAGTCAGTATAGTTGATTCTGAGACCAGGGTACTTCATGGAAGAACAATACCTTAGGATTGTGTGCTATAGCAACCCGGTTCAGACTCTTATGAGGTGTGGGAGAGAGAGGAACTAATGAGAGTGTAGTGGCTTCGTATTTTTGGTGGGGAGTCTTCTTCGTATATTTTATGGGGACAAAAAAAATTTGGTGGGGAGGTTGTAACATCCTGTTAATATTTTCAAGTATTCCTGAACCCCCCCCCCCCAATTGTTTGATATTTGGTTGGGTTTCTTTTGGGGTTGTTCTAAATGAATTTATGATAATTCTGTAGATTTATGGATAGGGTTATGTTTTATGCATGGCTTGCTCATGGTTAGGGAAAACCATGCTCCAGAGCCATGGTTGGAGAGTAGTTTCTTCATGGCATGTGCACAGTTTGACCTAACTGAGCATAGCTTCCTAGAAAACTGTGTGAACGGTGTTTTCCTGATCCTAACTTTTTATTAATTTTTCCTAAGCCCCCTTTTTAGTCCAAGATAGACCTCAATAAACCATAATCCATTTTTCTTTTCCTCAAAGCTCCCAAGGGTGATTTTTGGTGCCTCAAACCCCTCCAAGATGCGATCCAAATCCTGAGGAATGACCTTCGATCCCAATTCAGTTAGTTTCCTCTTCATGTTCACTACCTCCCGTGTTCTCCCTCTTTCTCCTTAGGGTTCCTATAGAGACCCGAAGCTTGACGTACATGAACATTACATTACATTTGTGGAATAATTAATACATAAGAAAAACAGAACCACAAGGACCGTAATAGTTTAGTGTCTTTGGAAACTTGGAATGTAATCTTCTAATCGTGGTGAAAGATCTTCAACATCTCCCATAAAGATATTCCCCTTTTTTTTTCTTACCTAAAACCTTTCTTTATATCCTGGGGAAAATAAAACATAAAAAGGGTGAGCTCAAATGCTCAGTAAGGGTAAGCATGGATAAAATAAAACATACCATATACATTTGAACTTAAAAACATGAACATAATTTTTAAACATCAAAAGCTTGAGCAATGAAATAAAACATAGAAGTACGTATGGAATAGATCATAAAGAAACATTAAGAATGATAAAATAGCATGGGAATAAAACATGTAATTGTGGAAACCATTAAGCACATGATATGATTTCCATATTAGCCAAGGCATTACTGCCAAGACCATCTTAGTGGACAAAGTCCCTTTCTGAATCGAGTTCACTCTTCGTTCCAGTCCTGTATTACTGAACCGGTTTAACTTGTCGTTCCAGCCATGTATATCTCATGAGATATAAATCTTTACCCAATGCATTGGAGGGAGATATAGGTCCCACCCATCTTATAATGAAATCATTCTTACTTGTGCCACAAAATAAACATACATCATTCATAATAACCAAATAAATAAAATGGGTTTCATAAACATCATCCCATCATCACATAATCCATATAAAAGAAATGGATATAATTTCATAATAATAAAATTGAAACCATGTAAATAATAAAGACATGATACTTGAAACATACACATGTTAAATAATGTCATCTTAGATGAGAATGGTTTTGAAAAAACACTTGAAATTAATTCTTAAAGAAATTATCCTTTTTTCTTCAAAATAATTTTTATTTTCACAAAATGTCATGAAATTATAGAAGAAAAGATTTTTGTTGAAAATATTCATGAAATATTTTGGAGGAAGCTTCATGAAAATAATTCTTTATAAAACTGTAAAAATACTTTCATGCCGTATACGTTAAAAAAACATTCTTCTCATACTTTTTTCAGAAAAGTCAAAAGTACCTTGTAGGGTAAATAAAAGAAAGATTCCTTCCATACCATGGGGTAAAAGTCAGAATGAGTAAAAAGGAATCTAAACATACATGAATACACTTTTATAAAACATGGACAAGGATGATAGCAATAACCCCAGTAAATACTTATGAATAAGCAATCTCAGATAAAAATGAGATTTGCAAAATTATCCCTTGCCTTAGGTCTAATATGCTTCGTACGTATCCTAAACTCCTGTATAATGATTTAAATAATGTTATTGACTTATTACAGAATCATATTAATTGTTATGATATCATATACGGTTCACTTATGACTTTATATTACCCGTTCTTTTGTAAATTCCATGTTAAAGAGCGTTTTGGGTAAAATTGTTTCATTTGTCATCTGTGTTTTGACTTATAATTATTCATATGATTACTTAGATCCTGATTACTTACATCCATAATGTAAAACATGATTTATATAAAATATATATTCAGAATTTACATATATATAATAGATCTATAAATGGAAAGAAATACACCGTTCATGGAGACGGTAGGCCGTAGGTACGCATGAACGTTGTTTTCTTTTCCTCATTGAATTGAATGGAATTAATTGGATTACATACATATATATATATACATAAATCAAGTATCATTATTATGTCATATATTTCATGATTACTTATTATATATACTTTATAATAATTTATGAATGGTTAGTCATTGAGAATGAATCTCATCGCGTCGTGGAGACAGTATTCCGTACGTACGCACGAGCGATGATATCATTCCCATGACCGTGGAATTTTATTGGAGTGTATGTATACTATTACAGAATCAATAAAACTTTATAATAATCATGTATAGTTATTATTTACACCATTATACCCATCCAAGTAATGTGGTGGGGGAAAATAGATTACACCACGGCGTGGAGATGGTATTCCGTACGTACGCACGCGTGGTGATTTTGTTTTCCATAGGATGGATAGATGGTGAAATAGGGTTGTTTCATACTTATAATAAAATATCATTATATTAGTGATACTTATGTTATTACTTAATAATGAAACAACCTAATAATAATAAGTGGAATAAGAAATAAAGTTGAAAGAATCGGTAACGGACATTACCTCTTCTTTGAAGCCCCTCTTTGAGACCTCCTCTTAAGGCACTAAAATTGGTCTTTGAAGAATACCAGGACCTCTAGAATGTTTCTAGGGAAGTGGAGAAGATAATTGGTCAGGGTTTGGCCGAGATTGAAGGCTCAAAGTGGTGTGTGGAAGAGAGGGAGGAGGTGCCCTTTTATAAGGGAGGAGAGGGGCACCTTTGGAAATATTAAAAATGTTAATTTATAATAAATCTAACCCCACTTAAAAACCTCCAAAAATGACTCATATTAGAATATTATATGAGATAGTGTTGTAATATAATCAACCAATTAAATTTAGACATGTTTGAATCTTATTTTAAACCTTATCATTTTGATTTATCCTTATTTAATCTATTTAAGTTTATTTGAGGTAATAAAATTCTAAATTTTAAATTATAAAAAATAATTAATTATTTGTTGTGAATTTTCCATAATTGGATAATTTATAACATTATAGACCATATAAATTTAAATTTATAATTTTTAAATATTTTTGTGATTTTTAAACAATTTTATAATATGTTATTTTTATAAAATAACAATAGTGTCTATTTTAACACTATTCATTTATTTGAATTTAAATAAAATATATACAGAAGATATGTTAGAAATAAAAGCTTTAATAGATTCATAAAAGCTAATATGTATCTATAAAATTAGTTTATCACATTAAATAGTTCATATAATATTTATTCTATTATTTTTAAAACCATTTATTTGGTTTATCTCTTAATAAAATAATTACTACAACATTTTTGTATAATTATTTTAATATACTGATTTGTTGCATAAAAATTAAAACTAAAATCCTATGATGAAGATAAGTCTATTAACTTTCACAATAATACTTTTACTCGAATTTATCATCTTAAAATCACAATATTTAAATTGTCATATTTATTAAATTATGAAGGTGAAAACATTGGCATCATTTAAAATAAAATAATATAAGTGTCATAATCACTTTTATAAGGCTCAAAACGGTTATATATTTGGTAATTGGATGGATAAGGTGTATATATACTCTACCAATAAGTTTTTGTCAGATTTTTGGTCCTTTTAATGGGTATTATTATTTCAATAAAAACTATATTACTTATTTATCACTTAATAAATAATATATGTATCATTAATGTATCACCATTAATGACAATTATTTAATCCCTAAAAATTATAAATAAATTATCATGATGTGGATAATTTAATTATATATCTGAAGACTATTCATGTTTGAAGTTTTATGATGTTTATCACTAAATTAAAATTATTATACTTATAAGATTTAAGAGAGTGACATGTTGTCACTTTCTTTGGTTTTAATAATAATTAAATTATTTTCATGGTCAAAAGTCCATAAAATGAATCTAATCCTACCCTTAGGTTATATGGGTCTAATGTTATCCATCCAATAGAATTTTGGCATGTGGTAGGGTAATTTTATAATATTATATTTACCCTTAATTACCCGATTTACCTTTTACTATGGTAAATAAAATTTACCGTAGTTACTATTCATAATTCCCAAAAATAAAAAGTAGCTTATTAACATAATTTGGACCCAATGATTCCAAATATGGAATCCATTTTTTCAAATTCAATACACAAAAGTTGCAGAAATTAAATTAAAATTAATCCCGTTGTCGAAAGAAAACGGGTTTTTCTTTAAAACATTGCAAAAGATTGAATTGATTTAACCTACGAATTTAATGTAAAATCAATGATAATGACATAAATTATATTAAATGATAAAAATATATTCTATTTATAATTTAAAACTATTAATATTATAATTTAACCATATAAATTATTGCGATGAAAAAAGTTGTTTTTAATTAAAATATAGCGTGTTTTTACTATTCATCAAAATATGAAAGTTACCAGAATAATATGAAAATTTTATCCAAAGTAAATTTTTATTTCATGATTCCAAATAAGAATTTTATTTTGTCAAATTGAACTTATAAACATGTCAAAAACAAGATTTAAAGTGGGTGCGCCATCAAAAGGCGGCAAGACAGCATTTTTTGAAAAATACTTATTTTACCCGAAAATTTTATTTTGTTCTTATACCATGTTTCAGAAAATGTGTAAGATGAATAATAATGTTATAAAATTAAAAATTTAGTTAATACTATTCATAACGGCTAGTTCATAATAATATTATAATAATATATCGTTGTTTAGTAAAACCCGGTATTGCGTACAACACATGCTATCAAGGAAGGTCGTGATTGCGTGTAATGTAAGCCAAGTCGGGGTTGCATGTTGTGCAAGAATCCTTTGTTGTTTCGTATAACAGAATCCAACCATATTTCATTTATACATTTAATATATATATATATATATATATATACTCAATGTTGCGTAGAATAACTATTATCAAAATTGTGTGTAACACGATCCAAGAATAGTGTTGCGTATACTGCAAGCTAATACGGTGTTTCGTATAGCGCAAGGTAATCTTGGTGTAGCATACAACACAAGACATTAATAAAATTAAAAGAATATTTTTCATAAAATCTCAGGGTGTTACATTCTACCCCCCTTAAAATTAATTTCGCCCTCGAAATTCGTCGGGGTTATAAATGGTTTACTACTCGAAAGTTTGTTTAATAGAAACCCACATCACAAAAATGAATACCAAAACATGGCTTTAAAAACTAAAGTATGAAATGTAACGGTTACCCAAATTAACTCATCATTGGGTTTCCACGTAGGAGAACATAGGTGAAAATATGGATATGGAAGAAAAATCTAACCATCAAGTTCTGATGGAGAGTGGTAGAGAATATGGCTTTGAAAAAGCCAACAATCACAAAGCTATTGATTTGTGATGATCTAAGGTACCATCTGATTCATCGGATATAAGGGAACTAGGACAAATTTTTTGGTTTTCAAGATCATTTCCCTAAAGTTGATGAATTAAAAGAAATACTTGCATGATTTTGGTACAATCTCACTGTTGTTCGTGAATTGAACAATTTACACTTCATCCCTTAAAGAAATGAAGTTGAATTTGTTATTCGTGATGTGTTAGCAGATCATGTGATAGAATGATGGTTCATTCCATCTGTTTCAATCAAAAGGTTAGAAAAAGTTATATGTCCATCTTATGGTTAGATTAATCGTATATGGTTCCAAAAATGAACTTATACATCATATATCATACCTCCTAATAAAATAATACTAGTTTATACTAACTAGGTATATCCTGTAGGCAGTGGTTGGTGATAAAGGCCAGTCGCACTTCAGTTGTGGGTTCGATTCCCACAGCCTTGTCCGACGTGATGGGCTGTCGCCAGTCTTGCAGGTTGTCCTTTTTCTAAAACTACATTACTATAACATCCGATTAATAATATCGAAAAAAGTTCTATCCTTAAACAATACTAACTTATGTCCAACATAATCCATTCCAATCTTTAGGCTTATCTAAAATACATCAATCCAAGCTCATAGTATAAAGAAAATTATTACTTGAAATGTCACATAAAAATCACCTGAATTCTATCATTTATCCCCCATATATCATAAGATATATCTTGTTGGTAAAATTACAAATATGTGAATAACTTAATCATGTATTCTCTTGAAAAATGAATACCCATTTAACTTTAGTGAAAACATGAATGCTTTCAAAAGTTAACTCTTTCCACATACCAAAATCCCAAAATTTCTATATAATCAAACCATAATATCACTTAGTCCTTATATCAGTCATGAGCTCATGAATACCATCAAACATCTCATTATCTTCTTATCCCTTCATTATGTGCATATCATCTACTTTCAAAAATATCTGAATAACCTTCCATGGTTACCGGTACCATTCAACATATACTTTCATATACTTTAGGAAAAACAATAGTGTAACAATCCTTAGATGATTCTTTATTCCATAGTACCATACATTATTCTTTATAAACATACAATCATTCCACTAACTTCTTAAACCACTAGCTGAGCTTCATCATTTATTTCATCTCATATTTCATTTGTAGTCTCTTCATCATCATCCACATAAATACTACCCGTATGACCATGCTGATTCTCTTCATGAGATTTTCCCTTAGGGCATTAGTTTGTATAATGCTCATACATCCCACATTTAAAACATCTAATCATTGTTGATGTCATAGCAATACCATTATCCTTGTCCATTGTATTAACTGAACCGTTTCCTTTTCACTTACTGGCTTTGTGTCCTTCTTTTCCACACCAAAATCATCTTCCAGTTCCTTTGAAACAATCTCCCTAATGCCTTTTCCCACATGATTTACATGAGGGAAATTGAACTTTCTTTCCTCTATGATCATCAAGAAACTCCATCATTCTCTTATTATCTGAGTCGGGAAACTTACCAAAGTTGAGATTATTGATCATATAATGAGATTTCTGATTAGGCATAATAATGATGTTTGGACTTCCAAATCCCGTTTCATTTGGTTGCTCATGAAGAATACCATTCCATTATCCGTCATATCCTCCATTATCGTGAATCTTCCTATTTCCAGCCATTTTCTAAAACCCAAAAAGAATAGTGTGAGAGGAAAAAAATCATTCTAGGGAAAACAACATAGTAAAGTGGGAGTACCATCAATATCTAACATCTTAGGTTAAATTCTATGATCGTTACCATAGTTCTAGGACTATATACTATACGTATACTTATCCTTAGGGATATCCCTAGACATACCTTAGAAATATCTCTAGGTATCTCACTAACGTTTTCACATCCTAGTTTCCAAAGGTTGACTAAACCTTTCCTCTAATACCAAATGTAGAGACCCGAAGCTTGATGTACATGAACATTACATTACTTTTGCGGAATAATTAATACATAACAAAAACAGACACACAAGGACCGTAATAGTTTAGTGTCTTTGGAAACTTGGAATGTAATCTTCTAATCGTGGTGAAAGATATTCAACATCTACCATAAAGATCTTCCCCTTTTTTTCTTACCTAAAACCTTTATTTATATCCCAGGGAAAAGAAAACATAAAAATGGTGAGCTCAAATGCTAAATAAGGGTAATAATGGATAAAATAAAACATACCATATACATTTGAACTTAAAAACATGAACATAATTTTTAAACATCAAAATCTTGAGCAATGACATAAAACATGGAAGTACGTATGGCGTAGATCATAAAGAAACATTAAGAATGATAAAATAATATGGGAATAAAACATGTAATTGTGGAAACCATTAAGCACATGATATGATTTCCATATTAGCCAAGGCATTACTGCCAAGACCATCTTAGTGGACAAAGTCCCTTTCTGAATCGAGTTCACTCCTCGTTCCAGTCCTGTATTACTGAACCGGTTTAACTTTCTGTTCCAGCCATGTCTATCTCATGGGATATAAATCTTTACCCAATGCATTGGAGGGAGATATAGGTCCCAACCATCTCATAATGAAATCATTCTTACTTTTTCCACAAAATAAACATACATCATTTATAATAACCCAATAAATAAAATGGGTTTCATAAACATCGTCCCATCATCACATAATCCATATAAAAGAAATGGATATAATTTCATAATAAGAAAATTGAAACCATGTAAATCATAGATACATGATACTTGAAACATACACATGTTAAATAATGTCATCTTAGATGAAAATGGTTTTGATAAAACACTTGAAATGAATTATTGAGGAAAATATCCTTTTATCTTCAAAATATCTTTTCTTTTCACAAAATGTCATGAAATTTTAGAAGAAAATATTTTTGTTGAAAATAGTCATGAAATATTTTGGAGGAAGCTTCATGAAAATAAGGCTTTATAAAACCGTAAAAATCCTTTCATGTCGTATACATTAAAAAAACATTCTTCTCGTAGTTTTGTCGGAAAAGTCAAAAAGTACCTTGTAGGGTAAATAAAAGAAAGATTCCTTACATACCATGGGGTAAAAGTAAAAATGTGTAAAAAGGAATTTAAACATACATGAATACACTTTTACAAAACATGGACAAGGATGATAGCAATAACCCCAGTAAATACTTATGAATAAGTAATCTCGGATAAAAATGAGATTTACAAAATTATCCCTTACCTTAGGTTCGATATGCCTCGTACGTATCTGAAACTCCTGTATAATGATTTAAATAATGTTATTGACTTATTACAGAATCATATAAATTGTTATTATATCATATACGGTTCACTTATGACTTTATATTACCCGTTCTTTTGTAAATTCCATGTTAAAAAGTGTTTTGGGTAAAATCGTTTCATTTGTTGTCCATGTTTTGACTTGTAATTATTAATATGATTACTTAGATCATGATTACTTACATACAGAAAGTAAAAAATGATTTATATATAATATATATTTAGAATATACATATATATAATAGATCTATAAATGTAAAGAAATACACCGTTCATGGAGACGGTAGGCCGTACGTACGCATGAACGTTGTTTTCATTTCCTCATTGAATTGAATGGAATTAATTGGATGACATACATATATATATATATACATAAATAGAGTATCATTATTATGTCATATGTTTCATTATTACTTATTATATATACTTTATAATCATTTATGAATGGTTAATCGTTGAGAATGAATCTCATCGCGTCGTGGAGACGGTATTCCGTACGTACGCACGAGCGATGATATCATTCCCATGACTGTGTAATTTTATTGGAGTGTATGTATACTATTACAGAATCAATATCACTTTACAATAATCATATATAGTTATTTTTTACACCATTATACCCATCCAAGTAAGGTGGTGGTGGAAAATAGATTACACCACGGCGTGGAGACGGTATTCCGTACGTACGCACGAGTGGTGATTTCATTTTACATAGGATGGATAGATGTTGAAATATGGTTGTTTCATACTTATAATAACATATCAGTATATGATTGATACTGATGTTGTTACTTCATAATGAAACAACCTAAGAAGAAGAAGTGGAAGAAGAAATAAAGTTGATAGAATCGGTCAAGGACATTACCTCTTCTTTGAAGCGCCTCTTTGAGACCTCCTCTTAGGGCACTAAAATTGGTCTTTTAAGAAGACCAGGACCTCTAGGATGTTTCTAGGGAAGTGGATAAGATAATTGGGAAGGGGTTGACTGAGATTTAAGGCTCAAATTGGTGTGTGGAAGAGAGGGAGGAGGTGCCCTTTTATAAGGGAGGAGAGGGGAACCTTTGGAAATCTTAAAAAAATTAATTTATAATAAATCTAACCCCACTTAAAAACCTCCAAAAATGACTCATATTCTAATATTATATGATATAGGGTTGTAATATCATAAAACAATAAAATTTAGACATGTTTGAATCTTATTTTAAACCTTATCATTTTGATTTATCCTTATTTAATCTATTTAAGTTTATTTGTGGTAATAAAATTATAAATTTTAAATTATAACAAATAATTACTTATTTGTTGTGAATTTTCCATAATTGGATAATTTATAACATTATAGATCATATAAATTTAAATTTATAATTTTTAAATATTTTTGTGATTTTTAAACAATTTTATAATATGTTATTTTTATAAAATAACAATAGTGTCTATTTTGACACTATCCATTTACATGAATTTAAATAAAATATATACTGAAGATATGTTCGAAATAAAAGATTTAATAGATTCATAAAAGTTAATATGTATCTATAAAATTATTGTATCACATTAAATAGTTCATATAATATTTATTCTATTATTTTTAAAACCATTTATTTGGTTTATCTCTTAATAAAATAATTACTACAACATTTTTGTATAATTATTTTAATATACTGATTTGTTGCATAAAAATTAAAACTAAAATCCTATGATGAATATAAATATATTAAATTTCACAATAATACTATTAAACTAATTTATCATCTTAAAATAACAATATTTAAGTTGTTATATTTATTAAATTATGAAGGTGAAAACTTTGGCATCATTTAAAATAAAATAATATAAGTGTCATAATCACTTTTATAAGGCTCCAAACGGTTATATATTTGGTAATTGGATGACTAAGATGTAGATATACACTACCAATAAGTTTTGGTCAGATTTTTGGGCCTTTTAATGGGTATTATTATTTCAATAAAAATTATATTACTTATTTTTCACTTAATAAATAATATATGTATCATTAATGTATCGTCATTAATGACAATTATTTAATCCCTAAAAATTCTAAATAAATTATCATGATGTGGATAATTTTATTATATTTTTTAAGACTATTCATGTTCGAAGTTTTATGAATTTTATCTCTAAATTAAAATTATTATACTTATAAGATTTAAGAGAGTGACATGTTGTCACTTTCTTTGGTTTTAATAATAATTAAATTATTTTCATGGTCAAAAGTCCGTAAAATGAATCTAATCCGACCCTTAGGTTATATGGGTCTACTTTTAGCCATCCAATAGAAGGTTTTCATGTGTTAGGGTAATTTTATAATATTATATTTACCCTTAATTACATGATTTACCTTTAACTATGGTAAATAAAATTTACCGTAGTTACTATTCGTAATTCCCAAAAATAAAAAGTAGCTTATTAACATAATTTGAACCCACTGATTCCAAATATGGAATCCATTTTTCCAAATTCAACACACAAAAGTTGCATAAATTAAATTAAAATTAATCCCGTTGTCGAAAGAAAACAGGTTTTTCTTTAAAACATTGCAAAAGATTGAATTGATTTAACCTACGAATTTAATGTAAAATCAATGCTAATGAAATAAATTATATTAAATGGTAAAAATATATTCTATTTATACTTTAAAACTATTCAATATTATAATTTATCCATATAAATTATTGCGATGAAAAAAGTTGTTTTTAATTAAAATATAGCATGTTTTTACTATTCATCAAAATATGAAAGTTACCAGAATAATATGAAAATTTTATCCAAAGTAAATTTTTATTTCTTAATTCCAAAGAATAATTTTATTTTTTTCAAATTTAACTTATATACATGTCAAAAACTAGATTTAAAGTGGGTGCTCCATCAAAAGGCGGCAAGACATCATTTTTTGAAAAATACTTATTTTACCCGAAAAAATTATTTTGTTCTTATACATTGTTCTAGAAAATGTGTAAGATGAATAATAATGTTATAAAATTCAAATTTTAGTTATTACTATTCATAACGTCTAGTTCATAATAATATTATAATAATATATCGTTGTTTAGTAAAACCCGGTATTGCGTACAACACACGCTATCGAGGAAGGTCGTGATTGCGTGTAATGCAAGCCAAGTGAGGGTTGCATGTTGTGCAAGAATCCTTTGTTGTTTCGTATAATAGAATCCAACCATATTTCATTTATACATTGAATATATATATATATATACTCAATGTTGCGTAGAATAACTATTATCAAAATTGTGTGTAACACAATCCAAGAATAGTGTTACGTATACTGCAAGCTAATACGGTGTTGCGTATAGCGCAAGGTAATCTTGGTGTAGCATAAAACACAAGACATTAATGAAATTAAAATAATATTTTTCATAAAATCTCGGGGTGTTACAGTTCCATAGATCATGGTATTGATTTCTATATCTAATACCCCTTATTTTGGGATCATAAACCTATTTATGATTCTCATTTGTGTGATCTTCGTTCTTTGTGGACAAATCCTGATTTGGGTTTGGTGTTACGAGATCCATTGTTTTAGGTAGGTGGTTCTGTTACGATTCCCAATTTTTATTAAACCTAATTTATTTTTTTTAAATTTCAATTGGTTGTATTTAAATGTAATAGTTTAGATTTTAATCTAATGACTTTCAATCATTTTTTTTGGAAAAAACCACAATTCCAATGAATTGGGGTTATTCATAAAAAAATGGGTTTTTGGCTTGGAATTATAATTTGGTGAGATTTGAATTGCTTAATTTAAATTTTGGTTTTGATGGAAATTTTATCAATTGAAATATTGATTTTAATTGAAGAAAAATTTCCTTGATGGAATGTTTGTGAAAAACCTGGATTCAAGTGATTTGGGGGTTTATGATGAAAATGATAGAATTAATTGAAAATTATATTTTTGAATTTAATTGTGAAATTTGATTGTGAAATTTAATGGTAAATTGATTTCAAATCCCTATTTGTGACAATGTATTAAAAAAAATTTGATGGGGACCTTAGGGTTTCATCTTGGTGAAAAGCCTTGTTTTTATTAAAAACTAATGATATGGGTTTTAAAGAGAAAATTAGCATATTTAAAATAGATAATGGGATGAATTGCATTTTTTTCATAAAATGAATTTCTAATCATTGTTTTTTTACTTGATAACTTGAAAGCCTTATGTAGTTAGTGATTTATTTTGGGTGACACTATACAATTGTACAACAGTATAAAACATCATATCGGCACATCCCATTCCATAGGCGATAGTGATATATCCCTTTACCTTAGGCATAAAGGTGACTATATACATAATTTGTTGTATTTATAGTGTTGGATCCCAATATCATGGAATTATCATAACTATTTGACCATGTTTATTGCTTGTTTTCATTTTTGAATACATATATATTCGATTGTTATAAACTATTTTACCTACCTTGAGAATTTATATAAACTATTTATATTAAGTGTTTACTTAAACCATTTGTTAGAATTGTTGGTTTTTCATAGTATCCTTTGATTAAATTAAAATTTCAACTTTTGATATGTTTTTCATCATTTCAAATGTATAACATGATTTTATAAAGTTATTTCCAACTTTAAAACCATAGATCATTGTTTTTTTACATATGATTTGTTAATGCCAAACCTGTTTGTTTTAAAATTGAAATAAAATTTTGGTTAAATTAATATCGGAATCTATTATGGAATCATTGGGTGAAATCCTACTGGGCTTTGGCTCACGCCCAACTTGTGACTTCGGGTGTTTCATGATTTTCTCCTTCCAGGTTCAAGAAAAGGAAAGGGATATCTTGGAGGTGGATCCTATTATTGAACTTTGATCTTGGTGAGTTGTGTACTTAGGTAATTTGGGATGTTTTCCCCTTTTAGTACTTTGGTTGTTGTACTTTTGCGGTTATGAATGTTTAACTTATGGTACTTTACTCATAGTGGTGTTTTCCTTTGATATTCATATTGTCTTGTTTTCTTTTCTTTCTGCATTTATGGTGAAAAAAATCATTCCCAATTTTAGTTTTTATGATGCCAGGTGCTAGTCATCGACCCGTGGGGATTGGGAATGTCGTTCGAGCTATGTCAAGACTAACTCGGTTATCGGGTTACCTGGGTACTAGAGTTGGTTCGTGATAGTGTGTGATATCAGGCATATATTTGATTTGAATTTAACTGAGCGTGAGTGGAATTATTGGTTCTATGGTACCTGGTGTGAGAGAACGATAGCAGATTTGGTTTTTGTATGGAAAGAAACTAACCATTAAGTTACACAATGTTTGAGTTTATACATTGGTGTGGGTGTTTGGAAGATCATAGGATGATTTCTTTTGTTTAGGAATAGTGAAAAATAGGTGAGATATCACATCGATGGATGAAACTAGGAATTTTAACTAAAAATTTAGCCAGAGGTGGACTGAATAATGTTTTTGTTTGAGATTGGGCAGAGTGATATAGAAACCACACTACACATGTTGTTCACATTATATATTTAATCATGGTTTATTGTGTAAATTCTATTAACCATGTTTACTTGTTTTAAAATAATTTATTCTATGAAATTAAAGTATGGACTTGTGTTTTTTAATTATGGAAATTATTTCATTTATATAAGTTCATTCTTAGAGATTCTATAAGCTCCAAATAAGTTTAAGATCCAAAAATTAATGTAGTTTTCATATGTTTGGGTTGTGTTACCTTACTTTATTTTATAAAGTAACATGAATATTCACAGTTCTAAGACCTTTTCTCAATAATGTAAATTACTATTTGGTACATATTGTTTTATAATATCTTGAGTACTATTAGTAAACCTGAATTTATTTTTAAATCGTGAGTTTAAATGGTAGGAATATAATTACTCATGTATTTTATTTTATACCTTGATATCATAACCTCATAATATATATGGAAACATAAAATATATATATACCCATATGGTTGTGTATGTAGGGTGTATGTTAAATAGGCCTAGTAAGATTTCACCAAATATCTCCCTATCAAATAATACAAGTGTATCACCCCTAGTTTCAAGTAATTGACCCATTATTATGTATTACATGTATGTAAAGTGTTTGTGGGAAGTTTTGGAAATATTTTGAGAAATTTCGGAATGCTTTGGGGATTTTCTAGAGGCGCATGGTTTGATCATGGTTAGCAAAAATTGTGAAACTACTATAGAAAACTATGCAATGTGGGGAAATGGGCTCTCGGTAGGTGCATGGTTTGGTGCACATTTTTTCCAAATCATGTATCCACCTAGGAGAAACCATGAATTTGGGGACATATTCATTTTCATGGTTATTTCACGATTTTCCTAACCATGAACCCTAACCGTGCATGGAAAAAAATTAGATCTGAAAATTGTGGATCTGATTCAGATTTTCGACTAAACATCTATGTTTTTTCCAAAGTCAACCCAATTTTTTCCCTATATCTCCAAAGGCTATTGAGACCCTTCCCATTTTTCTATTATAAACCCATTGGTGATTATTAGTTCATTGAAAATTGTATTTCTTGGTAAGTCTTAATTTTTTACAACCCCCTCCCTCCAAAGATACCCCTCCTTGGATGAAAATGATGAAAGGGGGATAATGACCCCGGAGTCCCGCCTCTAGTAAGGCTCGTGTTGGAAACTAGAACCAAGGGTATAAAGATCTCAATATACGGGTGGTATTACCCTTTATAATAAAACAATATCAATAGATAGGATGAATCATCTACAAACAACTCCATACCTAATATAAAATAAATTGAAACTATCCCACAATTCATGTATAAATCAAAACTAATACATATAAAAGTCTCCAAATAAAAGACAAAAAGAGTAAAAACTAAGGCAAAAACATAACAAAATCTCTAAGATAATGAACTATAATTTTCCATCATGGTCTAAAAAGTCCTCCAAGAATCACAAAAATAGTTTTATACATGTAGTGTAAGAATATAGTTATACTCAATAGAAAAACCAAAGTCTATAATGCACATGTGAAAAGGGAATACTAATGCACCCATGTGAAATTAGTGAACCAAACAGCACCAAAGAAAGTATACTAACTATCCCAACCTCACCAAGGCACAATCACTAAATAACATATCCATGTATAATAATATATAATATTAATCGCATTGATGATAGTGTACCTTGAACCACTTTCCCACTGATTATCCTCTCTCGCCCCAATGGTAAATTTCATGGATATCCCACCTATTATGAATATACCATATCACATCCCACCCGCACACAACTATTCCTCATAACACATCTCACCCGTACATACCTGGGCCTCACAACACATCCCTGCTGCACACACATGGGCCTCACAACACATCCCTAACACACACCTAGGCCTCATAAAACAACACATATTATCCTGAAAACACCTAGGAATAACATCACAACTCATCCCAAATACACATGGGACATCACATCACAACTCATCCCGAAGACACCTGAGACATCACATCCCAACTCATCTCGAAGACACCTATGATACCACATCACATCTACAATCTAATACACAAAAAAACATCATCCATAGTAGCCTGTGAAATGCCTACCTTTCCTAGAATATGGAACATAGAATATTGGCTGGTTGGACATCAATCCTCCCACCGGGATGTTTGGGAAAGACATCCCCAGTGTGATGATATGGGTGTTCGACACATAGTTTCTAATGTGGGTCGTGTCGTATAGAAATCAAAATGAAATATAAGTGTATATACATAAAAGGTAACATCACACAAGCCCATCCTATGGGTTTATAAAAATAACTAACCATATCGTAGAATCAATACAATCCCTACCACCACTAAATGCATAAAAATGCACAAAAACACAAGGAAGAATCCATATTTTAGTCTTTAGTCTTTTTTCTAGAGTCTATGTTTTGTCAATAAATTACACTTTATCATCTACTTTGATTTGTGTTGTCAAAATTTCTTAAAAACCCATTTCAGTTAGAATGACATCTTATTTCATATTTCTAACCCATTAGTTTACATATAAACATTAACCTTTTAATCCATAAAATCCATCATCAATCCCATTGTTAAATATAGCCATTTTAAATCATTGTCATGAATTTAATGCAATTAATACTTTGGTAAATAGAACAGAACCAACCACACAACACAAGAACAACAACAAATCCCAACTTCCACATACACATCTCTTTACATCCACGTCCAGTTTTGCAGCCTTACAGCACATCCTCACTATAACCATTATTACAGAACCTCTATTTGAAACGTCTCATCCACTAACCCCACATAACATAAAATATTAATATCCCATCCATAATATAACCAATGACAACACACATCACACAACCATGTCCAAAAAACACATTATAGCACATACCAGATCAAAAATATATTTTCAGATTTAGTAAGGCATCCTTTGTTTAATTTAACTTTATTGGTTAAGGGTGTTATGACACAAGCCATATTATCATAGGGAATCAATTTATTTTAACATAAATTATGTGGTTAACCAATTATAGAATATTTTACATCAATAGCCACATAACAGGCATTTATTCCACAACCCATAAACCAGTGCACAAATAATAACCCCCAACGGCCATAATTTTCAGTGGGTATTTAGCCCATAAAATTCACAACAATGATAAATAAATAATCCTTTTTTCAAACTTGTTTCACCAAAACAGAGGGTGCGTATAAGAGGAAATTGATTTAGGGGGGGAATCAAACCAACTGCATCACCTTGTTCTAGGACTCCTATGGGAATAATAATTTGGTATATTCTGTATCAAGAGAAAGAAAGGATTAATTAGGATAGAAAATATCTTCTATTTAGAAATATTGGATCCTGGGTACTGGAGATTAAATATTGTTTTGAATTTCCATTAAAGAATATAAAATTAAACCATGTGGTTGGACCATTTAAAAATTTCCAGACAATGGAGAAATTTCAGATTTGATTTATATCCTTTTAAAAAAAATTCAAAAAACCATTAATTGTGTCATTTAACTCATTTATCATCAAAACATATGTAAAAAGGGAAAAACTATAAAAACGGGAAAATTATAGAAATTTGAAAAACTATTTAAATGAGTCACCATCGTCAATATATGAGTCACCTCCAGTGATCCGCCGCTAGATGAGTCACCACCAGATGATTCACCGCCAGACAATTCATTTACAGACGAGTCACTTCTTCTGAGTCCCCACCAGATGAGTCATCCCTAGTGAATCGCTGGTAGACGAGTCACTGCCGGAAGAGTCACCACTAGCGAGTCATCTCAAGACGATTCACAACCAACAGGTCACTACCAGGATGAGCTATAGCTAGGGTGAGATACCTCCAGGGTGATCTATCTCTAGAATTTTCTACCACCAAAATGAGATAACATTTGAAAATTAGAAATTTGGAAATCCCTTGAAATGAGTTGTTATTGGAATGACTCAAATGTCCCAAAACACCTCAGACTACCCCTATACATATCAAACACTAGATTTATCATGAAGTAATGGACCAAAAGGTTTGGTTCATTACATAAGATACCTCTCAAACTATTCTCACCATTATGAATTCAAATCCAACCCAGAAGAAAAGAGTAGAAGGGTCCGAACAACCATAGCTTGAGATACCTCTCATGTTTCTAGATATATTTGGAGCACAAAATACACTAGGGGAATAATTTAAAACCTATGAAATACATTAAATACAATATATTTGGAGATATAACTATCAAATAAAAAAACAATCAAATAGATAGGTATAATAAGTCCAAAAATAAATACATAACAATCAAACAAAAATAATAACATAATAGAAGGTAAGACACTCAAAAAAAATTCTTTAAATTATTTTAAAGATAAGGAATAGACTTTAGATAAGATAAAACATTTTTATACCTTCTACTTCAATGAAATCACTTAGACATTCCATTATATAAATATCTATACATGAATTATCCTCATTTTCTAATCTATAAAATTTAAATTCAAAACATTTAAAACATATAATTTTTAACATTTCATGGAGAAAATAGATTAGCATGCTTGGGTAACAATTTGTTAACAAACTATGATATAATATTTTTTAAATTTCATTAATTCATATTGGAAAAGGAGTTTAAAAGCTAAGACTTATTTTTCAAATGACCTATTACTTTCCAAAAATTTATCTCAACATTTTATTTTAAAGCATGTTATGTTTGAATAAATGATAATTAAATTCATTTCCATGAAAAATCTTGTATTTAAAACAAAATCAGTATTCTCAAAAAACCATTTTGGGTCAAAACCCACTTCTAAATCCTTTTTATATCATGGTATTTATAAAACTATAATTTTTGAAAACACTTTCAACAAATTTTTAAAACCACTTTTTCTTCAAAATGTTTCCTAAGACAACTTAAATAAATTTGAAGGTTTTAGGATTTCATAAAATTTATTTTTTTACTAATAGAACTCTATCATGATCTTTACCATGTTAATATTAACAAAAATTAACATCAAATTTAGAAAACTCAAATTAACATGTGGAATTAATCAAAAATTTGACATTATATTCTAAACAAACCACCTTATCCAAGACTAAAATTTCTTCCATGTTTGTCATCAAGGCAGTAATTACCAAGAACATACTTATGAACAAAAAATAAAGGGTTTAACATTCCAATTTCTATTTTTCACAAGTGCATTTCATTACATGAAAGTATTTCAAATAAAATTCCCATACCAACATGAACACCTATATTAGTATATATATATATATATATATATATATATGTGTGTGTGTATATAATTAAATCATACAAATCGAAGGAACCAATAAACCACACCAAAATATTGTCTGATTTGGGCGGAACTGACTTGTCCGCATGGTTTTAAAACGTGTCATAATAAAATGTGTCTTGATGTGGGAAAGTGTTTCCCTCTCATCATATATATGTGTTCATAACCCATGTCATCAACATAAAATCAGCCACATCAAAACCAACCAAAAATATAGTAGTCAAACATTCTCATCACTTCCTTTATAAAAATATTTATACATGGGAGGCAAGCCCATCTTCATTAATTTCTTTATTTCCAAAATAACTAGTTTATTTTATTACTGAATTTAAGTGATTAATAATTTTTGTGAGAGGTGAGGATTCCATGAATATAATAAAAAAACATCACAAAAAATCCAAATCACCATAACATCCACATATCTCTTCCACTGCACATCACCACTACTACACAACACAACCACTGACCAAACTTCCCATCCAAAAAAATCCACCAGACATTTAACACAACTACATCACCACACCACTTTACCATCCATGGGAAAATACCCTTTTCACTTAAACAATTTCACCATATCATCCTCTACACATCCCCAACCAACAATCACCACTAAAATCACACATCAATCCCCAAGCACACAAATCAAGTAATTCCCTTTCCCATGTCGAGATATTATCCACTTTGGGTTTCACTAACTCACATGCACGGTTTAAATCATGTCAAAGTATAATGTGTCCTAATTAAGGATCATATTTCCCCATATTCATATTAATGAAGTCCCAAATCACATGTCACCTAGGGAATAAAATCAAGAACAATCACACATAGCATAAAGACATAATATCTTCCATAAATATCCAGGGGATTATATTACTTCATATCATTATTTATCAAGAGTACTTTCACACAATTTTTATTTTTGGGGGGGGAATTTATTAATTATCCATATATAAGTGATTATAATTTTAAGGCATGGTGTGCTTAAATAGGCAGTCATATTAAGGGTCTCATAATCTACAACAATCAAAGTGCAATCATGGTTTCTAACAAGTGATATTTTCAAAAGGTCATACCAACGATTCAATGTAATGATAATAATGAAACCAAAAAAAATAAAAAATCTTAACTTTTTTCCAGTTAAATATTATTAATTTAATTTTAAATAGTTCTAACATGAATACTTGATAAATAAAAAACTATACACATGTTATATCATAGACCATGTTTAATATAGTTAAACAAGACATTTTGGTTTCATGTTACAATCGATGAAATGCACTTCCAACTTCCTTTGAAAAATTATACAAGTTATGTTCTTATATTCAATTAAAATACTACATTATATAAACAACATGTTGTCATCGTAATAAAAGTAAAACTAGCTTTATGAAAACAAAATTAAAATAAATCATTTTGTATTACTATGTTTCATGATTTATCATTTTTGAAATAAACATTAACTAATAATTTCATGGCTTAAGGAAACATTCTTTCTGAAAACAAAATTAAAAATACACATGTTTTATTAATATATTTCATAATTTATTATGATCAAAAATTCTATTACATACAAAACATTATCATATAGTTATTAAGAAAAAACATGCATTATTAACAATAAATTAAAAACTAAACATGTTGTATTACTATATTTCATGTTTTATCATGATCGGGATGAACATTATTTAATCATTTCATAGCTCAAGAAAACATGCTTATATACTAAAATAAGGATAACATAATTATACATTCATTTTTAAATGTAACATATTAAACATGATACATGTGTTGGTCTCTTATACTATGATTTCCCCAGTTACCACACTAATGATTTCAACTTTAGGCATTCTTCCCATAACAAAATAATCATGACTTAACATGGGAGGTAAGGTTATCTTAGTACTGAAAAAATTATTTGCAATTATATAATTTTATGTTTAATTGCTTAAATAGTTTTAAGTCTCAAAAAGTTATCCCAATTCATGTTTACCATTTTCCAAAATTTAAAAAAATAATTGTCATAAGAATTTCTACACAAACACATGCTTAAAACATATGTAAATATCAATACTTCAGAAAAACAATCATGCCAAATGTAATGACCCAAACTTTAAATAATGGAAATTAATCTTGATCTAATTAAATGTATTATTAAGTGAAATGGTTATATAACTTATGCACTTATTTGGTTTTATGATTTTGGATTTTAAAAATACCATTAAGAATTATTAACTTTACTAATATAGATGTTTAACAGTGATCACATGATTAGTATAAATATAGGTCTTTAACAAATCTAATTTACTCAGAAAATGGAAGCGATGGCCTCGTCCAGTAGACTTTCCCTATACGAATCCCATTTTTCAGAGCTCAAAATGGAGGTTTCATCATTGGGCTTCACTCTTGAACAATCCCAAGTTGAGCTTAAACATGTTAATCTTGAGAAGAACCGCCTACAGGAAAAGTGGGAGTTGATAGAGATTACCACCTGATCGATCTTATGTAAGCCACCCCAAGTGTCTATCACCATCACACACTTTAACCTTCAGTCTTATAATGGTGTTATAAGGGTTTATGTAACAAGACCTTAGCACTATTATTATGTGCATTATTTTTGTATAGAATAAATAGTATACATTCATAGTTTTTAAATCACAAATTTCATTTTTAATTAATATTCAATTAAGAAATCTATTTTGATGAGTTAATGGATTTTTTTAATTAAATATTATTTTAATAAAATATTATTATTAAAATTACATTTCATTAAATATAAATGATAGTATAATATGATTTTAATTTTTATTAATTTTTAAAGGCTATTTTTGTCAAAACCCATGAATTTTTTATAAATATCGGTTTTTATTTTTAAAGTAAAAAATTCACATATTTATAAAGTTATTTAGATAAAATGAATTTTATTTTTGGAATCAAGATATCAGAATTATCCAATGGTGAATTTGTTATAATTTTTTGAGAGTTGAATTTTTGGGTTAAAATTAAATACCATTTAAATATATATTGTGTTTTATGACATCATAATAACCCAATAATGATGTAATAAAATACTATAAACATTTTTTCGGCCAATATATGTTTTAACATTAAAATAATGTAATTTTAGGTTTATTTGATTTATTTTAAAAAGCCTTAGTGGACCCTTCAATACTTATAAAACTTTCCATCTTTTTAAATTGTTTTCTTTGAGAGTGTGAATAACCTCCACATAAGAAACCCTATTATTTTAAGAAGATCGGCCATTTTACTTATAAAATATTATTTTACAAACCCCTTTGGAAAAAACCATGGGCAAAAACCATGGTCTGATTTGTGGTTTTTATTAGTTTAATGTGTGGTGACCCAAACCTAAATAATAAATAATTCCTTCTCTTTTCCTGTATAAACCCACCCAAGATCTCACTTCCTCTTTACTAAAAGCCTTTGGAGTTAGTCCAACATCTTCCCCCATCACACTATAATCCTCCCAAGGTGAACCAATCTCTCAAGAAGCCTCTCTCAATCCCCTACAAAGCCTTTGGGATCACACTTCCAAGTAAGGGATTCTTTCCTTTCTCATTTTATCCAAGTTTCTTAATATTGTTATTCCATTTTATTTTTCAATTATAAATGTTGGGGTATGATTTAAAATATCTCCCATAATTCTGTATTTATGTTTTAATGATGAGAGCCTTATTTGTATCTCATTAATGCCTCCCATGTACACCTGTTACCATTCTAAAATTCCATAAGGAATTTCTCTCTCCTCATTTACATTCAAGCAATTATTTTGTATTACGAATCCAAATTCCATTACTTATGTTGGTAAATGTATCTATATGACCCCATTAATGTCCATTTCATTTACATATGATGAGACACCTCATTATCTCCCAAGAATTTTTTTTATGAATTCCTATGTCACGTCGTTATGCTGCCGAAATTGCACGGCATTTTTCTAAGTCAAAGTCATTGTGTAGTGAATACCATTCCCATTTATCTATCAAGGGTATTCACCTTTATGAACATTTACTTATTGATTATAGAGTTTCATGTATGAATTCCACATTCCATTATAGTGGAATAAATGATGTTGAATCCATGTTTTATGATCCATGTGGAACACTTATGCATGAAATGAAATGATTAAGAAGGGTGAACCCTAATAGTGCTCCAATGCAATAGGTAAAGATTAGTATCATGATACATCAAGTGAAATGGGGATTTACTCATGATAATTCAAGTTAAATGAGGATTTACTCATGATAATTAAAGTTCAATGAGGTTTTACTCATGCTCAATGTGCAATGAGGCTTGGCTCATGATAACTTCATGTTAAGTGTTGTTGTCAGATTTCCATGTTATGATAATCAGGCTATATCATGCCTTTATGTTCATTTTTTTAATCTCCATTGATATTAATATTTCCTAAAATGTATTTTATTATCCATATTATGTATTGTTTACTCCATTAGTGGGATTTATAGTTCTACTATTTCACATCTATGTCATCAGGTTATCCCATGAAATGCTAAGTATGAGGGAATGTTGTGGTTATGTAAAATATTTTTTCAATAAAGATGTTATTTTTTTATGTTTTAAGTTGTTATGTAATGTTCCTAATCCCCAAAGACACTATACCTATTGATCTCCCATTTTTTATCAAGTGAAGTGTTTTTGTAATAAATAATGATTAAGTGTGTAATAAAAAGGAAGGTTGTTACAGTTGGTATCAGTGGGAGGTTTAGTTATTTTTGGGATTAGGATTAGAAAAACCTAGTGAATGACTCATGGATAAGACTAAGTATAATAAAAACATACCTATGTTCTGGTGAGTATTTTGTAAGTGGTTTATTGATCAAATACATCTCTGTATGGATATGAGTAGGTAGAGGCGGCTCTGGCACAGATATACCTAGGAGTGAAAACTCTGACAATGAGTTTCGGGCTTGACCCGGTGTATCCTGGTACACAACAATGGTCCTTAATTCACTCTTGGTTATGAAACTCTGAGGATGTTCTTTGGTAAATTCATAATCTTAGTATGAACCATTGTTAAGGGAATAAAAAAAATTCCCCTTTGAATAAATGTTGTGAAGTAGATCATGGATAACAAATATTGAATCCAATAGATTCATAAGTTAAGGAAATAAAAGTTATTTATAAGTCATCTTTTTTTGTCCTTGGATTACCATTTATGTGTTACCCCTAACTTTCCTTTTATTCCAGCCAATTACTGGTAATAGAAGGACTCGGGCTAACAACTGATGTGAAGATCAAAGTGATGACTGTTATAATGAGATGCTCAATCCAATGGGAGTAGGAATCGTGAACTTTGTCACGATACTCTCTCAGTTAACTCTATATTTGAATAGAAACATGGTTCAATAGGAACCTTCAACCCCCCCCCCCCCAAGAATGAACAAGTCGCAAGAGAGAGCTTAATGAGACTAAGGCCTGCTACTTATAATAGATCATCTGATCCCTTAATTTTCAAACAATGGATCAACTCTATTGAAAAGATCTTCTCCATCCATCCATGTTTCGAAAAAGAGAATGTTCGTCTAGCTGCTTGTTGTATGGAGAGTGAAGTTGATCAATGGTGGAAATTGATCAAAAATAAAAAGCCTGAGGAGGAGATATAGGCATTGGAATGGAAGGATTCTCAGAAAAAAATCTATAAATATTTTCCTTTAACCCTCCATCTTAAGATGGAAAGGGACCTCCATTCCCTCAAGAAAAAATATGACGAATCCATCAGAGAGTATGAGTAAAACTTTATAATGATTTCATGATATTCTGTTGGCTTTATTATTACCCCTGAATGCAAGGTTGACTGCTTCTTTGGTGGGTTGAAACCTAGCCTGTGGAAATCCTTGGCAATCCATGACTTCGACAGCTATGATTAAATTATCTGATGTGCCTTCAAGTTAAAAATGGTGATCAAATAATATTAGGGGTATCATGGGTATTAGAAGAAAATGGTGGACATAAATTTTGTTAGTACGGTGGATAAATATAATGGTGTTAAGAAATCTCAGCACCCCACATGCCAAAGGTGTGGAAAGAAGCACCCCATAAATTTCTTGAAGGGGATGAGGAAATTCTTTAGGTGTGGAAAGGAAGGGAACCAAGCTTTTAACTACCGACAAGAAAAATATTTGGGTACAAAAGATGATAGGAATTCTCCATTCGAACCTCAATTCATTTTTCATTTCTTCAACTATAAATAACTAGTGATCCTTTAAAATTAGTTCCCTAATACAAGGGTTTTCGGAGGCAACCAACAACCTCCAAGGTAGCAGGGGTGAGCTTTTTCCATCACTACCACTGAAGTGAACCTAGAGAACAAAGTGGTGATAGGTACACTATTTATTAATTCAATAATAGTGAACGTACTTTTTTATTCTTGTTCAACTCATTCTTTTGTATCTCAAAATTTTAGTAGAATAATCCCAACACCACCACAAATCATGGAAGTAAAGATGTCGGTGAGTACAACAAATGGGGAAATCATTCCATCCCATGAATATAACTCCTCCCTGATCATAATTGGTGGATTGAACTTCCCAATGAACCTCATCATACTCCATCTGGTGGAATTTGATTCAATTCTCGACATGGATTGGATTTCCTTATATAGAGACAACATAAATTACCATGACAGGTAAATCACTATCCATATGGAAAATCGACCCTTGATTCTATAAAAGTGAAAGGAATAATATGAATATTCTTTAGCACCATCATCTCAAGCATGGATATTACTGCCCTATGAGAAAGCATATCTGGCTCAGATGATTGAGTCTAAGGAGGAACCCATCCTTGAATACATGCCTATTCTGAGGGAATTCGCTGAAGTGTTTCTCAGGAAATTGTCTGGTCTTCCTCCTAGAAAAGATGTTTTATTCTCAATTGACCTTATACCTGGGGAATTTCCAATATCCAAGACTCCATATAGAATGGCTATTGTGGAGCTTAGGGAGCAAAAGAAACAACTATAGGAGAATCTGGATAAAAGTTTTATACGCCCAAGTGCTTCACCATGGGGTGCACCAGTTCTCTTCATCAAGAAAAAGGATGGGTCAATAAGCCTTTGAATCAATTATCGTGAGCTTAAAAAAATTATGATAAAGAACAAGTATCATCTACCATGAATTTATGCTTGTTCGATAAGATGCATTGAGAAAAATACTTCTCTAAGGTAGATTTGTGGTCAGGATATTATCAAGTAAGGGTGAAGAGGGAAGACATCTCCAAGACTGCTTTTTGTACAAGATAAGGGCACTATGAATTCATAGTAATTCCTTTCAGACTCACTAATGCTTCAACAATCTTCACGGAATTGATTAATATAGTATTTAAAGATTACCTCGACAAATTTGTGGTATTATTTATAGATGATATTCTAATACACTAAAATACCAAGGAGGATCATGGGAAGCATCTAAGAACTATACTAGAGACCTTGCGAAAGGAGAATATCTATGAAAAGTACAGAAAGTGTGAGTTCTGGTTGATGGAGGTCTCATTCTTGGGTCATACCATCACAAGAAATAGGATATCTATGGATCCCTCCTAGAAAACAGAAATTAAGGGACGGTTGAGGCTAACATCGGTAACGGATATATGTAGCTTCTTGGGGTTATCTGGATATTATTGTCGATTTGTGAGAAATTTCTCACTATTGTCCAACCCTCTTACCAAGATAACTCATAAGGGAGTAAAGTTTTCTTGAAGTGATGAAAGAGAAGAGAGCTTAAAAGAGCTGAAAAAGAGAATTATTATTGTGACCATGATCACATTACCCACAAGTGGAGAACGTTTTGTGGTATTTAGTGATTCTTTGAAGAAGGGTATGGGTTGTGTGTTGATTCAAAATGACAAAGTCATTGCATATGCTTCAAGGCAATTGAAATTTCATTAGAAAAACTATCCAACACATGATATGGAGTTGGATGCAGTGATCTTCACTTTAAAAATTTTGTGGAATTACCTCTCTAGGTAGAAGTGTGAAATATATACGAACCAAAAAATCCTAAAGTATATATTCATGCAGAAAGAGTTGAACATGTGCCAATAAAGATGGTTAGAGCTAATCAAAGATTATGACTACTCAATCCATTACCACCCTGGGAAAGTGAATAAGGTGGAGGATGCTCTAAGTAGAAAGGATCTTGCATCTTTATCAATGATGATAATTTAAAAGGATGAAATCTTTATAGATTTGTAGCGGATGGACATGGGAATCATTAAGGGGGGAACATAATCAATTCTTTCTCAAATGATTACTCAAAAATCCCTAATGGGGAATATAAAGGATGATCAAAGAAAGGATGTGGAAATTATGAAAAGGGTGGAAGCTATCAAAAATGGGAAATCCTCATAGTTTATGGTTGAAAATGATTGAATTGTGAGATCTGTGTCATGATTATATGTATCATCTGATCCATAGATAAATAAGGAGATTATAAATGACGCACATAGATCAACCTTTGATATTCACCCAAGGATCACAAAAATGTATCAGGATATCCGAGAAAACCTTTGGTGGGACAATATGGAAAGGAAGACTGTTGAATATAAATCAAAGTACCTGGTATGTCAGCAAGTGAAGGCTGAGATGAAAAAGTCTAAGGGGATGATGCAACCACTACACATGCCAACATGAAAGTGGGAGAACATTACCATGGACATTTTTACTAGACATCTAAGGACATCTAGAGGAAACAATGCTATATGGGTCATTGTGGATCGTCTTATAAAGATAGCTCACATTATCGCAATTCGAGAGGATTTCTCATTGGATCAACTTTCACGGATTTACGTCAATGAAGTGGAAAGGATGAATGGAGTACCACTATCTATTGTATTCGATATTGATCCTAGATTCACCCTGATGTTCTGAAAAAGTTTTCAACATGCTATAAGAATTGATTTGAACTATAGTATGGACTATCATTCTCAAACTAATGTCCAATCTAAGATAACTATTCAAACACTAGAATATATGTTAAGATCATGTTATATGGACTTCAAAGGAGGATGGGACCAACATATTCCACTAGTTGAATTATCCTACAATAATAGTTTCCACTTGAGCATCCAAATGGCACCATATGAAGCCCTTTATGGGAAAAGGTTCATAACACTGGTTTGTTGGGATGAAGTCGGTGAGCATAAGCTTATAGGACTTGAAATGGTCGATGAAATGGTGAAGAATTTGAAAACCATTCATCAGCATATCAAGGCATCCAAAAGTTGAAAGAAGAGATATGAAAATAAATGTCTATGAGACCTTGAGTTCAAATTTGGAGACATGGTATTTCTATGCATATCTCTGGGGAATAAGGTCATGAGGTTTGGAAAAAAATGGATGTTAAGTCCTTAGTACATCAGCCCTTTCAAGATTTTTGATCATGTCGGGGTTGTGGCCTATCGACAAGCACTTCCTCCCACTATGGCCAAAGTACATGATGTATTTTATGTATCTATAAGGATGTACATACCAGAGCCTTCATATGTACTCTATTCAGAGGTAGTATAGTTAGAGGATGATCTTTCTTATGAGGAGCTGTCAGTGAAGATCTTAGATCGTAGGGAAAAAGTTATATGAAATAAGACAATGCCCCTCATTAAGGTTTTGTGACGAAACCACAAGTTTGAAGAGGAAACGTGGGAACTGGAGGAAGTGATGAAGAAGAGTTACCCACATCTGTTTTAGTATAGGAAAAGGAAATTTCGAGGGAAAAATTTCTTAAGGGGGGAAGATTGTAACGAACCAAACTTTTAGTAATAGACATTCCTCTTGATCTAATTAAATGTATTATTATGTGAAATGGTTATATAACTTATGCACTTATTTGGTTTTATGATTTTGGATTTTCAAAATACCTTTAAGAATTTTTGTTATTGAAAATATAGTCGTTTAATAGTGATCACACAATTAGTATAAATATAGGGCTTTAACAAATCTAATATACTCTGAAAAAGGAAGTGATGGCCTCATCTAGTAGACTTTACACATACAAAGCCCATTTTTCTGAGCTCAGAAAGGAGGTGGCGTCATTAGGATTCTCCCTTGACCAATCCCCAGTTGAGCTTCAACACAATAATCTCAAGCATAACCGCCTACGGGAGAAGTGGAAGTTGATAGAGATTACCACCCGAGAAATCTTATCTGAGCCACCCCAAGAGTCTATCACCATTGTACACCTTACCCTTCGGTCTTATATGGGTGTTATAAGGGGTTATGTAACAAGACCTTAGAACTATGATTATGTGCATTATTTTTGTATAGAATAAAGAGTATACATTCATAGTTTTTAAATCACAAATAGCATTTTAGTTAATATTAAATTAAGAAATCTATTTTGATGAATTAATGAATTTTTTTGAATTAAATAATATTTTAATAAAATATTATTACTAAAATAAATTTTATTAAATATAAATGATCACATAATACGATTGTAATTTTTATTAAGGTTTGATGGCTATTTTTTTTTTCAAAACCCATGAATTTTCGATAAATGACGATTTTTATTTTAAAAGTAAAAAATTTAAATTTTTAGAAAATTATTTAGGTAAAACGAATATTATTTTTGGAATCGGGATGTAGAAATTATCCAATGGTGAATTTTTCATAATTTTTTGAGACAGTCGAATTTTTGGGTAAAAATTAAATACCCTTTAAATATATAATGTGTTTTATGACATTATAATGACCTAATAGTGATGTAATAAAATACTATAAACATCATGTTTGGCCAAAATATGTTTTACCATTAAAATAATTTGATTTTAGGTTTGTTTGATTTATTTTAAAAATCCTTAGTGAACCCTTCAAGACTTATAGAACATTTTACATTTTTAAATTGTTTTTCTTGAGAGTGCGACTCACCTCCACATAAGAAACCGTATTATTTTAAGAATTTATTCCATTAGACACATAAAATATTATTTTATACATCCCTTTTTCAAGAAACATGGGGAAAAAATGGGTTGGTTATTGGTTTTGATTAGTTTAATGTGTGGTGACCCAAACCTAAATAATAAATAATTCTCTCTCCTTTCATATATAAACCCACCCAAGATCCCACTTCCTCTTCACTCAAATAATTTGGAGTTCATCCAAACTCTGCCATCATCTCTTTAGAATCCTCCCAATGCACCCTAACCTCTCATGAAGCCTCTCTCAATCCCCTCTCAAGCCTTTGGGATCACACTTCCAAGTAAGGGATTCCTTCATTTCTCATTTTATCCAAGTTTCATAATATTGTTATGCCATTTTATTTTCAATTATAAATGTTGGGGTATAATTTCAAACCTCTCCCATACTTCCCTATGTATGTTTGAATAATGAGATTCCCATTTCTCTCTCATTAATTCCTCCCATGTACACCTGTTACCATGCTAAAATTTTGTATGGAATTTCTCTCTCCTCATTTACATTCAAGAAATTATTTTGTATTATGAATCCAAATTCCATTAATTATGTTGGTAAATGTATCTATATGACCCCATTACTATCCATTTCATGTAAATATGATGACACACCCCTTTCTCTCTCATCAAACATTTTTATGAATTCCTATGCCACGCCGTTATGCTGCCTAAATTGCATTATGTTTTTTCAGGCCAAAGACATTGTGTAGTGAATACCATTCCCATTTCTCTATCAAGTGTATTAAAATTTACGCACATTTGCCTATTGATTATATATTTTCATGTATGAATTCCACATTCCATTATTAATGAATAAATTATGATGAATCCATGTTTTATGATCCATGTGGCACACTTATGCATGAAATAAAATGATTAAGAAGGGTGCGCCCTGATTGCGATCCAATGCATTGGGTAAAGATTAGTATCATGATACATCAAGTGAAATGAGGATTTAATCATGCTAATTTAAGTGAAATTAGGATTTATTCATTCTAATTCAAGTGCAATGAGGGTTTACTCATGCTCTATGTTCCATGAGCCTTGGCTCATTCTAACTCCCTATTAAGTGTTGTTTCCATATTTCCATGTTATGATAATCATGTTATATATTGCCTTTATGTTCATGTTCTATTATGATATATTGATATGGCTATTTCCTAACATGTATTGTATTCTTCATGTTATTCCTTTTTTACTCCCTTAGTGGGCTTTAATTCTCAACCTTTTCACATTATGTCCTTAGTTTATCCCATAAAATGCTAAGTACGAGGGAATGCCGTGGTTATGTAAAAGATGTTTTCAATAAAGATGTTGCATGTTTTATGTTTTATGTTATTATGTATTGTTCCTAATCCCCAAGTACACTAGACCTATTGATCTTCCATGTTTTATCAAGTGAATAGTTTATGTAATAAATCATGTTTAAGTGTGTAATAAAAGTATGGTTGTTATACCAAATAAAGAGAAAATTATTTTTTTCATGGTTTTAGAATTCAAAGGAATTACAATTAATTAATATAGAAATATTAGGAACTTCAGAAATTAAATGTCTAAACCTAATTTTTACAAAAATTCAAAACCACATTCTTATGAAAAATCAAAAATGGAAAGAAATGCATGAAATATTAACTCACATGGAATCTACAATAATTATAAAAATGGTTTCAAAATAATATATTTTATCATACCAGTGTGAAGTCTACTTCAAGGTTACATGCTTTATAAGGGTTTCCAAAATTTAAATAGTTGATCAAAACAAAATACACTAAGCATGCTTCTATAACAATTTAAAACATTAGAAAAACTAGATGGAATGTTATAAATTTCTAAAAAAGGAAAAAAATTCAATTAATTAAGAATCATGCTATAACTGGAAGTGAAACAACACATTCAAACCTCAATTAGGTTTCAAAAAAAATTAATGTCATTTTATTATCATATTACTCTTTACTTTTGTTTATACGAATAATTCAGAAAACAATTTTTTGTATTAGCAATAAAAGAATAGGAAAATTCAGTGAAACACATATAAAATTTCATGATTCATTTAATTAATTTTAACTTCACAAAATTAACAAATTCAAATAAGAACATAAGTCATCATGATTCATGTAACTCTACTAGGTCTCTACCCTACAAGTGGTTCCACCTCAATTGGTCATTCAGTAGGATTAGAGTCCTTACATCAGAACATGAGGGGACCTAAAATCCCAGGTCCTAGCAGATGTTTCCTAGACTATGTCATGAACCAAGATCATGTCAAATTGTTTCCATACCAACCCATTCATTCCTCACAATGCCTAACTCCTAAATCCACCCTAACTCTCAACTATCATCCTATGCTACCATTATTTCATGATCCCCTACCTTCAAAGAAATACCTATAATGATAGCAATGAAGAAATGGAGATAATAACCCCCCCCCCCCGAGTTTTGCCTCTAGTAGGCCTTGGGTTGGGGACTAGCATTGATGGTATAAATATCTGACAATATGGGAGGCTTTACACTTTATGATAAAACAATATTGGGATATAGGATGAATCAACTGCACACAACTCCATGACATAAAATAAAATAAATCCAAACTATCCCACAATGTTTTTATATATAAAAAATGATACATATAAAAGTCTTCAAATGAAAGATCAAAAGAGTAAAAACTGAGGCACTAACACAGAAAAAACTCCAATGGCCCGAACTAGAAATTTCCAGCACAATCCAAAATTTTCTCCTAGAATCTAGAAAATAGATTTTATATATGTAGGGTAAGCATACAGGTATACTCAGTAGGAAAACCAAAGTCTCTCGTGCAATATAAAATTAGCATACTAATGCACCTGTGTGACGTAGTAAAACCAAACAACACCTAATAAGGTATCATGCTCACCAAATAACACATCTAAGTATAATAATATATAATATGAATCACATTGATGATAGGGTACCTCGCACCACTTTCCCACTTATTAGTCGGACTCTTCCCAATGGAAAACGTCCTAGAGATCCCACCTCTTCTAAATGTACCACATCATATCCTTCCCACACACACCTGGGCCTCAAAAAACATCTCTCCCACACACACCTGGGCCTCACAACATATCTGGATTTCACACACCTGGTCCTCACAACACATCCCACCCACACACACCTCGGCCTCACAACAAAGCACATCTTATCCCGAAGACACTTAGGACATCACAGCACAACTCATCCTGAAAACCCCTAGGACGTCACACAAAAAATCATCTTGAAGAAACTTGGGACATCACATCACAACTCATCCCAAAGACACCTGGGATACCACATCACATCCACCATCTAATCCACTAACAAACCTCTGACCATAACACCATCTGAAATACATACCTCGACTGGAAGAGGAAATAGGGAAGAGCGGGTGGCTAGCCATTAATCCACCCATCGGGATGTTTGGAAAAGACACCCCCTGTGTAACTATGTGGGTGTTTGACACGTATTTCTAAACATTTTGGGTTTTTTATATAAATCATATGAAAATAAAAGTGTATATAAAAATATATTTACAACACACAAGACCATACTATTGGTTTATAACAATAACTAACCATCTCACAGAATCTACATAATCCCTACCACCTCAAAATGCATAAAAATGCAAAAAATAAACACAAAGAACAATTCATATTTTAGTCTTTAAGCCATTTTATAGATTCTCTATTTTACCAATAAATTACACTTTATCATCCAATTTTATTTTTGTAATCAAAATTCGTTAGAAAATTCATTTCATTTAGAAGGACATATTATTTAATATTCCAACCCAATTGTTTGCATATAAACACTAACCTTTTAATATATATATCCCATCATCAACATCATTATTAAACATATCCATTTTGAATAATTATCATGAATTTAATCCAATTAATACTTTTTTAAATATAATATCACTAACCATAAAACACAAGCACTACATCACAACCCAACTTCCACATCCGTATCTCTTTAAAACCACATCTAGTTTTTCAGCCTTACTACACATCCACACTATAAACATTATTACAATACCTCTATATGAAACATTTCATCCACTGCCCCCACATATCATAACAAATTCTTATCTCATCCATCATATCACCAATGCCAACCCTCATCACACAACTGTGTCAACGAACATGTTATAGCACATACCAGATCAAAATATATTTTTAGGGTTAGAAAGGAAATCCTTATTTAATTTTTCTTTATTGATTAAGGGTTTTATCACATAATCCATATGATTCACAGGCATCAATTTATTTTAACCAAATATATGTGGTTAACCAGTTATATAATAAGTGACATCAACGTCCACATAAAATGCATGTATTACACAACCCATAAGATAGTGCACAAATAAGGACCCCAAATGGACATGTTTTTAGTGGGTATTTAGCCCATAAAATTAACAACATAGATCAAAATATCTATAAAATAGTAGGATCATACTTCACATTCCCCTAACCCATTAGTTCAAATAATTCCAATTTATTAATATTTATTATTTTGTATGCAACCATATTCACAAGAGTTAACAATAATAAACCCACACCTCATGATACACCTACGTAGATATGAAGGAAAAAACTACCTGGAATAAAGAAGTCCTTTTTTTAGACTTATTTCACCAAAACAGGGGGTGCGTACTAGAGGAAACTGCTTCAGGGGGGACTCAAACCAACTACAACTCCTCGTTCCAAGACTCCTATGGGAAGAATTTTTAGGTACATTCCATATAAAGAGAAATAAAGTCCGACTTAGGATAGAAAATATCTTCTCTTTTGAAATATTGGATCTCGAGCATTCGAGAATAGATATGGTTTAGAATTTTCATTAAAGAGGATCACATTCAACCATATATTTTAACTAGTTGAAATCCCCAATACATTGGATAAATTTAAGATTTGATTGATAGCATTTGAAATGTCTTTTAAAACCATTAATTATTTCATTTAACTCATTTATTATAAAAAAAATACTTAAAGAGGGAAAAATTGAAAGAACTATAAAATTATAGAAATTTGGAAAAATATTGAAATGAGTCGCCACCACCACCAGATGAGTCACCGCTAGTGGGTCACTGCCAGTCAATTCACCTCTATATTAGTAACCACCATACGAGTCATCACCAGACGATTCATTACTAGATGAGTCACTGCCAGACAAGTCACCGCTAGACAAGTCACCACCATCGAGTCACCACTTGCGAGTCACCACCAGACGAACCACCCCAGCGAGTCACTTATAAACAAGCCACCACCAGTGATTCACCACTAGTCAAGTAACTTCCAATGATTCACCACCAGATGAGTCACTATCAGATGATTCACCACTAGCGATTCACCGCCAGATGAGTTACTCCCAACAACTCGCCACCAAGATGAGCTATCACCATGGTGAGCTACCTCCAGAGTGAGATACTACCAGAACGAGCTACCTCCAAAATGATATATCATTAGAAAAGTATAAATTTGGAATTATCTTAAAATTATTCACTATTGGAATGACTCACATGTCCCAAAAACACCTTATACTACCCTCACAATCCTTAAACACCATATTTCTCACGAAGTAATGGACCTGAAAGTCTGGGTCATTAAACCATTATTGGTGGTTTTTCTTAGATTTCCTCCTCTTATCTTGATGGGATTCATTAATATTTTCTTTTGGGTATATATTTTTGATATTTTATTCCAATAATGATGATATTTATTTGGTTAATGATAGTAAATTAGATCTATGGTATGTTTTTGGAGTTTCAACCCCATGTTATATAATTCATGTCATTCATCATTTTCACCACATTTTCTTAGTTAGGTGAATTCACTCGAGAATCCTCTTATTATAACATGAAGTCTTGGTATCAAATTGTTTGAGTTTCTTGAAATTTATTGTTAAATTGATGTGAAAATCTTGGTAGAAACCCTCTTTAGTGATCGTTTTTGTGGGAAATGGTTGTTGTAAAAAGTGATTTATCTCGTTGTTTTAATATGATGTTTTTAATATATTATGTTTTATGATTCATGGAAAATGTTTTGAAAAAGTTATTTTTATTGAAATTACTAGAAATTGATTGATGGAAAGGTTTTCAATAAAAAGGGGTTTTTTATTGAAATGTTTATTTTGCATGGTTGTGTCATAATTCATTAGCATGTGTTAATTTGAACTAGTTTATCCCTATAGAAGGAGCATGTTCCATTAGGTAATTGGTATGTGGTTAAATTATGATGACTTGTCAGATTCATCATAGATCAGTCATGAGTTTAGAATTTTTACCTAGGCATGAATGTGTGGATGTGTGGGATGTAATGGGTCATTCCAAATGGATTGTGAGATAGTTTGAAAGACTTGGTTGGTGGTTTCACATGGGGACTGTTTTTTTTTTGAAAATTGATTTTCTTGATATAAACTATTTTAAAGTTTTTTATATAAATATTTTTATATAAATGTGTTAACAAGTTCTATCTTAATGGTGTGAGTGGGGATTTCATTTGGGTAAAACCTACTAAGTTTCATTACTCACCCCTCCTTGGGAACGTTGGTGTATTTGAAGATTGTATTATTGAAAAATAGGTAAAGGTATGGTATATCATTTATTTAGTTATCCTTCATGATACCTTTGGAATTTAGATTGTAGTTGGATCTTAGAGAATATTGGGAGGTGTGAAATTTTGTATTTAGAGTCTTGAGTTTGTTGGTTTTTGATTCCATTTTATACTCAGGTATTGGTTTTGGTTTCTTTATTGTACTCCGATATGGGTTATGGTATTGTATGATATTATTTCCTTTTTTTATTAATTTTAGTTGTATTACACTAGTTTCATGCATCATTTAGAGGTTTTTTGGTTTTGGTATGTTGGTGGTGGTTGTTTTGTTTTCAAATAGAAAATCTTCACCCATCATTTAATGAAGACCTTGGCATTTATTGTTAGCCTTAAATGTCTTGGGGATGTCACCTAAGTACAAGTAAAAAAATCTCCCTATATTAATCCAATGATTAGGGGAGGGATTTCACAAGTGGTATTAGTTTGTTCGATCCTTGGGTTTTAGTCATGTCAAATTTGGAGTTGAAAATCATTCTTGATTAGTCCTTGAGTTGGGATGGTAGAAAGGACAAGGACTGTCCGAATATGAAATATAGAGCATAGAAAGGTGTAAATAACCTATTTATATTGAACCAAACATTACTAGGTATTCAGGTAAATAAGTTTTTTGGATACAAAAATAGGAAAGTTATCTAATTTTCATGGGTTTAGATAATGATAAAATCATGACATGATTTTTTAGAAATTACTTCCCACTAGGAGTGCATATTTTATTTTTAGTAATGATTTATGATTTGGTAAAAAGTAGTTTATTTCTTAAAAATATTTGAAATTGTTTTCGAAAGTAAGATTTTGAAAAAGGAATGTTTGCGATATTTTAAAAATGGTTTGAATTTCAAAATCATGGTGGAATTTTCAAAAATAGTTGAAAGTGGAAACTATTTTTTTGGAATGAAATTTTATGACACATGTGATATGGTAGAATTTCAAATTTCTAACCTGTAAGTTTCTAGAGTGTGAGACTTATAGAATTTTATTTGATATAGAATTGGAACTAGTTAGGCATTAAAGAAACCAACCAAAATAAGATACTGAGAATGTGGTTTCACCTAATCCATAGGTGAACCAGTAGTTAGTTCAACGTATTATACAATATTTTAAGGTAGGGGATAGAGGGAACCATAGGGATGAACCAAGGAAAGTGGATTATTTAGTTTAGTTCTAAAAGAAGAATCCACCCTCTTTTTAGGGTGATTCAAAACCAAATAGGGGAGAGGTGTGGCTAAGTGGGATTATTCAAACCTTTGATTTCCTAGGTACACCAATATATATGAAATTCAAGTTGGTGACATACATACTGGAGGATCTTGCATGCCAATGATGGGATTTAGCAGTGCTAGTTAAATTAGACCAAGACATTTCATGGGAGGAATTTGAATAATTCTTCAACAAAAAAATTAATCCATATATGTTTAGGATTTATATAATGAAAGACTATTTTATATTTAATCAGGATAACCTCTCAATAATATAGTGTATTACTAAATTTATGAATTTATTCTTATTTTCTCTTGAATATGATTCTAGTGAGTCTTTAAAGGCATTCATTTTTGAATTGGTTCTAAGGTAAGAAATTCACTCGAAGATTTCCATACTCTATATAACAGATTATTCAAAAATATTCAATAGAGATATGGTGGTAGAAAAGGAAATCTTAAGAACTATGGGTGGAGGAAGAATATTGATACCTAAAAAAAATGGTGGGAACTCTATTGCTAGGAATAAGCAGAAGAGGGAAACCTATTTAAAAGGTAGTGGGATGACTCAAAATCATATGGCTGGATTGGTGAATCATCCATCAAAATCCAAGAGTGAAGATGGATGTTTCCAATGTGGATATTTTGATAACATCGAGTGAGAATTTATGGAACCCCCAAGATTATTCCATAATAGAAATAATATGATGAAATATTTAGTTTTATTGTCATAATGATCCATGGTCCCATGTTGGGGACACATATCATGTTTCAAAAACGTCATATGATTCTATAGGGTGAGTGAAATAGAATAATTTTCGTCAAAAAAACCTTGTTATTTATGGTGATTCCAAGAATACCATGAATCCTCAGTAATGGAAATCTCAATAGGAAAATAAAGAACAAAGTGCATCAAGTAATAAGTTGTATGGAGCTGAGAATGTTATTGTGGATGATTAATATGGTTCATGGATAGTGATAGGTATGATTATTATAAATTCTACCCTTACTCATGTTTTTTATACAGGTGAATCTCATTCATTTATTTCTTGTCATGTTGTTGATCTTTGGTGTTTAAATTTTGAGATCATGCATTCTATTTTGAAACATCAAACTCCTCTTGGGAAAAGATAATATCAAGCCTTTATATGTATAACATGTTCAATAATTGTCGGAGGAGTTAATTTGATATGGTATTTCTCTATACTTGAGATGTATGTCTATGATATAATCTTGTGTATGAATTTGTTGATTATGTTCAAAGGTCAAAATGATTGTTATACCTGAATGGTTAGTTTTATGATTGGGGATGGTGTTGATCTTATCTTTAGAGGGGAACAGAATTTAAAGGCATGTGAAACTGGTTTTTTGAACCAAAATATGAAACTATCTCATAATATTTAGTAGCTTTGACTTTGTCATGATGGATGAGATTAAGAATAGTGGTTTTCCAGAAGTTTTTTATTAGTTTCTAGATGTTTTCCGAATAATTTATCAAGGTTGAAACCCACAAGAGAAGTGGAATTTTATGATTGATCTCTTTCTAGGGACCAGCCTTATCTCACTCTCATCTTATCATATGAATCCAATAAAATTAAGGGATTTTAATGTCTATTTGGAAGAGTTGGAAAGAAAAGGGTGTATTCGGCCTAGAATGACTCTATGGGAATCACCAGTATTATTTTTCAAAAAGGAAGATCAAACTCTTCGGATTGGGGTAGATTATTGTATGTTGAACCAAGTTATGTTAAATAATAGGTATTCACTTCGATGAATTGATGAACTGTTTGATCAATTAAGGGGAGCATAATGATTTTCTATAATTTCCTTGTGACTAGGATATCACCAATTACGGGTCTGGAAGGAGGATATTCCAAAAATATCTTTCAGGAGTATATATGCCCATTATGAGTATGTGGTTATGCCTTTCGGTCTTATGAATGCACTAATGGTCATTATGGAATTGATGAATTTCATATTTTATAAGTATCTAGATTCTTTTTTGGTGGTATTTGTGGATGACATATTGGTGTATTTAAGGACAAGGACTAAGTATAAGAAACACTTGGTGATGTTGTTGGGAATTTTGGGGGATTATTATTTGTATACTAAATTGCCAAATATTGAATCTTGGATACAATTGGTATTTTTCCTTGGCCATGTAATCTCTAAAATAGGTTTTTCTATGGATGAATAAAAAAATAGAGGTTGTGATCTATTAGTAACCACTAAATAATGTTTTTTAGATACATAGTTTCCTTGGTCTGGTTGGTTATTACCAAAATTTTTTCATTATTTTTCATTATTAGATTCACCTATGATAGCTTTAACAAGGAAAAATATTCTTTTCCAGTGGACTAAGGAATGTCAAAAGTCTTTTTAGGAGCATAAATTTCACCTTACATCAATACTAATCTTGATATTACTAAAATCAAGAAAAGGGTATGTGGTGTATTGTGATGCTTCAGGATCTGGGTTTTGATGCTTTCTCAGGAAGGGAGATCATGTTGTTACTTATAGATCATTACAGTTATGGTTTCATGATATTAACTACCCAACACATGATTTAGATTTATCTATTGTATTACAATATTGGAATACATGACATCATTACCTCTTTGGTGATAAATTTACGGTGTTTATGGATCATAAGATCATAAAACACATTTTCTCACTAAATTATTTGAATCTATAATAGAGATAATTGATGGAGTATCTAAATTTTTTTGACTTTGACTTTATGTATACATCGATTAAAGTCAATTTTGGTGGAAAATTCATTAAGAAAAAAGTTATTTGGTAATTTATTAAAAAAAGATTTAGATTATTGGTAGGTAATATTAGTGATAGCTGACATGCACTTGAATTTTGAATATTGAGGCAGTGTTGTGGTTTTATTGCTATTTTATTGTTTCTAGATTTGGTTGAAATGGATAAATAGGCACATACAACTGATTATAAATGTGTTTCTATGAGGTCAAAACTCAATGGTGAGGAGACCATTGGGGGATGGAATCTGGATGGTGGTTCGGGGTTATATTTTTGAGATTGTATGGTTATGCCTTTTTCTTTTCAAGAAGAATGTTTTCTTGTTTACCACCATTCAAGATGGGTCGTTTATATTAGAATAAAGAATATGTATAAGGTATTGAAAGCACAATTTTGGAGCATTGGCATGAAAATAAAGGTGGATGAGTTAGTTAAGAGATATCTCACCTATCAGTAAGTTAAGGCGGGGAATTAGTGGAAAGTGGGTATGTTGTAGTCTTTACATATTACTATTTGGAAATGGGATAAGATAGATATGGGTTTTGTGATAGGTCTCCCAAGGAGAGTATGGGAACATGATTCCATATGAATGATAGTGGATCAGCTCACAAAGTCATCTCATTTCAATCCTATTCATAATTTCATAAGGAGGAGGTCTTGCCTAAAATCTATATCTGTGAAGTGGTAATGGGGAATTGTGTACTAGTTTTGATAGTATTAGATCGAGATTCTAGGTTTACATCTTATTTTTGTAAGTCCTTATAGAAATACCTTAGGACTCAGTTGACCATAAGTACGGTGTTTCAATCTCTAATGGATGGAAAATCCAAAAGGATGATACAAATTTTGGAATACGTGATTTGGGGTTTTATAATGTATTTTTGTGGCTCCTTGGATGATCATATACCAAAATTGGAGTTATATCATAAATATAGTTATTATGCCTCAATAGATATGGCACTTTTTGATGCATTTGATGTGAGACCTTGTTGTTCTCCACTTTCTTGGGGTAGAAATAGGTGAGGCTTCACTGGTTGGATTGATCCTTTTCCAAGAGACAATATAGAAATTTCATTCATTAAGAAAAGGGAGGATATGGATTAGAGTTATTAGAAATCATATGTGGATCATCATTTATGACCATTTCCATTTGAGTTGAGTGATCATGTGTATTTATAATACCTCCAGTGCTTGGGTTTCATCATTTCATAAAGGAGGGAAAGTTATATCATTGATATATAGTCCCTTTTGAGATACATGAATAGGTTTGGGAGGTGGAATATTAGTTTTTATTTCCACCATAGTTTTGTTTAGTGCATAATGTGTTTCGTGTATCTATGTTAAAACGGTATTAACCTAATCCTGACCATGCGAGTTCATGGGATCACATTAACATTGATCTAGATTATTCATTGGATCATATTTTGGTTCATTTTTGGATAAGTAAGAGAAATTATTTCTTGGAAAATAATCAGTCTAGTGAAGTTTTTGTGGCAACATGGTCAAATTCAGGAAGATATGTGGGAATGAGAAAAGAAAATGGTCAAGAAATGATCCAAACTCTTTCAGGGTAGTATTGGTTTTCTACATTATAGGGATATAAATTCCAATGTTGGGGAGAATGTATCACCCACCAATTTCAACTAAGTAACCATATCGTTTATATTTTTTAAGTATGTAAAGTGTTTATGTGAATTTTGGGAAGTTTTGGTGGAATTTTGGAATGATTTTGGGAATTTTATGAAGGTTCGCGGTTAGTAAAAACCAAGAAACTCCTACAGAAACAATGTAAATTGAAGATGTGTGCTCTGGGTAGGCACATAGTTAGGTGCACATTTTGGAAAAATCATTTATCCACCTATAATAAACCATGAATTTTGGGATATAGGGATTTTCATGGTTAGCACACAATTTTCCTAACTGTGCACCCTAACATTACAGGGAAAAAGATTTAAAAAATTTGGATATTAGTAAAACTCTATATTTTTTATTAAGTTGACCCTTACATTTTTTCTCTCTTCCCAAAGGTTGTAGAGAACCTTCCCCATGATATATAAGTAATCCATTGGTGTTTCTAGGTGCATTGAATGATGTATTGGTTTATGAGTCTCTTTTATTGGTGTTTTTTAATAGATCTCTTCTTCTTACCTAGATTGGATTAGTTGAAATATTTTATTAGGGATAGATCTAGGATAGTTGATTCCAATAATGATGATATTTTACATTGTTTTTTCCAGGGAATGATATCTAAGGTGGGTTTCTAGAGTTTCAATCCAGTTTTTTTGAATAATTTGTGTCATTCTTTGTTTTCACCATAGTTTCTCAGGTAGGTGGATTCACTCTCGACTATTCTTATTATAACTTGATGTCATGCTTTAAAATTGTATGAATTTCATCAAATTAATTTTTAAACTAATGTGAATATCCTGGTAGAAACCTTCTTTAGTGATTTTTGGTGTGGAAATTGGTTGTTATGAAAAGTGATTTATTTCATGGTTTTAAAATGATTGCTTTAAAAATTATTTTGTTTGATTCATGGAAAATAGTTGAAAGAAATAAATGTTTTATTGAAATTAATTTAAATGGATTTATGGAAAGGTTTTAAATAAAAAATTATGTTTTATAGAAATGGCGTGAAATGGTTGATTTGGCATGGTTGTGGAATAATTTGTTGGCATGTGTTCATTTTCATTAACATGATCCTATAGAATTGGTGTGTTCCATAATGGAACAAGTATATGGTTTCCTTGTGACCACTTGGTAGATTTTTGAGAGACCACACATGAGTATGGAACTGTCACTTGGGAATTCATGTGTGGATGTGTTGAATTGATGTGTTATGCCAAATAGATTGTGGGATAGTTTTAAAGACTTGGTTGGTGGTTTTTGATGGAAACTGTTTTGTTGTGAAAATCTATTTTCTTGATATAAACTATTTAAAGTGTTTTGAATAAATTATTTTATATAAATGGTTTTACATAAATGTGATATCATGATATATCTTAGTGGTGTGAGTAGATGTGTTATTTTGGGAAAACCTAATAAGTTTCATTACTCACCCCTTGCTTCAGAACATTGGTGCCTTTGTAGATTTTTCTTATCGAGGCATATGTAAAGGAAAGGTATCTAATTTCTTTAGTGATGTTTCATGATACCACGGGAATTGTTTATGGAGTTGGAGTTGGGAGAATGTTGGTAGATGTGGAGTTATTTCTTTGGAGTCTTGATTTTGTTGGTTTTTTCTTCTGTTTTGTACTCTTGTATTAGTTTTAGTTTCCCCATTGTACTTTGAAATGGGTTATGATATAGTCTGGTATTATTTCCTTTTTTAATTACTTTGAGTTGTATTATGTTGTTTTAATGCATCATTTAGATGTTTTTTGGTTATGGTAAGTTGTTTGTGGTTTCTTTGTTTTCAAAGGGAAAATCATCCCCCGTTTATTAATGAATCCCTCAAAATTTATTTCCAACCTTTGGTTTATTTGGGATGTCACTTAAGGCTAAGTAACATTTCTATCTCAACTAAAGATAATGAGTAGGTATGAGATTTTATGACAAGAACCACATAATAATAATCAATACACATCCTATAAAATGGAAATAGTCTATAGAAAACACTAACCCAATGGTTTCCCAACTAGGGTGAAAAAATGATAATGCAATTTTTTTATAAAGTGACAATAGGCATTTAATAACTAGATATGTGGAAAATTGGTTACAAAACAATACTTTTTATAAAATAATGATACCATTTATCAATTACTAAGAAATATATTTTGAAATACATATAGAGAATATGTTTTTATTATTTTAAGAAAATCCAACAGTGAGTTTTTCCAGACATCAATATTTAAAAATGAATAATATTTTAAACAAAAATTTAGATTCATTTACTAAACTATTTTTCATCATTTTAAATGAAAATAATCACTTGAAAATCATTTTACATAAGACAATAATTATTTATTAAAAACAAAAATTTAGAAATCCCTTTTCGATTTTTTTTAATGTAATGGCTCTGAGAAGGAAATCCCAATATAATGAAATGTAACAAAAATGAAATAAATAAATAAAACAAATCCAAATAATAAAATAAAGTGAAGAAGATGTAAGAAATAAAATTAAATAAGGTTGATAGTGAAAACCATATATAATAGTGGAAGTGGGTACCAAACAATATATATAATACCACAATTATAAGACACAGAACAATGGGATGATATCTGATTTATAGGATCTAAAAGTAACTAACTTTTTCATGGAATACTTGATGGCTATGTGACCAAAACAAGTAATTTAACCCAATAATCTTAAGGAAATCAAAAAAACCACTATCTAATACCTCAATTAAGCTAGAGAAGCAGCCATCATTTTTCCATCCTATCTATGGTATCCCATATGAAAATCAAAAAAATCCACATATAAATCATCCATTCCATTAAAAATAATAACCCAAAATTAAGAACATAACTGCCACAATGGCTCCTTTAAAAACCCCATTTGAATGCTCAGTAGAAAAGAAGTCATTTTTTAAGGCCATTTTAAACAAATTTGGAAAGATAAAAACTATTTTTAAACAAAAAAACATTTAAAATCCTTTATTTAAAAACCTATATATGAAAAAAAAATAGCAAGTTTAAATTTGAAAAGTTATCTTTAAATGTTATAAACATATGAAATTAGACACCTATATATCTAGACAACTCTCAATGAAAATATTCACATATTTACATGTGAATACATGCAAGTTTCTAATATAAATATATACATGAATACATATTCTATAAGCATAAAACATGAAAAATGGAGTAAATAACATTGGATTGAAAAAAATAACAGGAGAAAAAAATAAAACATAAAAAAAATTCTCAAACAAGGAAACAAAAATTAATAAATGTCATGCACTCATGAATTACCCAAATAGATTTAATAAAAAACATAAAATAATTTTAAAACACCAAATTAATTTATGAAAACCATTATAAATATTTTATTGTCCAAAAATGTAATTTATCCTTTGAAAATAGGTAAAAAGGGCTAAATCCACCAGAACACAATTGGAAATATGTTATAATCCATTGAAAACCTTGAGAAACAAGAATATTTAAATCAAATTAAAGCCAAATAACTATTATAATATAAGTAAAACAAATTTAAAACACCCAAGAAAATGAAACAAATTAGGGAATATATAAATCATAAATACACCTAACTTGGGATATCGTAGAAGATGCAAAACCTTCAACAACAATGAGTGGAAGGATTGAAGAAGAAGGAAAAGAAGTGCAAGTATTTAAGTGAAGATGAGGAGAAAATAACAAACCATGGATTAGAGCTTTGATTCATTCAATAGAATATAGAGATATCATGAAATATTGGATTCGTTCAAGCCTTGGATTGATTTGAGCCTTGATTCAAGACTTGGATTTGTTTGATCCTTGATTTGATCCTTGATTTTAGCTGTGGATTTGTGGAGGAGTGCTGGAAGTAGGTGGCTTCCATTAAAATCTAGAGATATCATGATTTAAATTAGTATGTTGGGGTTCTTTAAATAGATTGGGGAGACTTTTATCAGCATTTTCAAAAAAGAACTCATAAATATATATTTTATCGGCTCTAAATTAATAAGAACTGATAAATGGAAAATTGATCAGTGCTAAAGATATATCACTGATAAAATATTTATAATTATAATTATAAATAAAAAATTTGTAAATATATTTATATAATTAGTTAATTATTTATTAATAATTTATAATTATTTAAATATATAATTATTTATTTATAATTATATAAATATATATTAGATGCTTGGGGGTACAATTATATTAATCACAAACACCACAAGCATAGGTCATAATTTCAATCAATATCCCCCCCCCCTTAAGAGATAGTTCGCCCATCAAGACTTATTTATTCAGTACATGGCTCAAATACCCATTGGGCATGATGATCGTTACATGGCTTAAAGGCCCACTAACTAGCCTGAAGGCCCAATGCAACATCATGTTTGCATCATTCATCCCACGTCATTAGGCCTTTGTCATTACATGCATGCATCATGTCTGCGTCACCACATGCATGTGTCATGTGTGCCTCACCGCCTTCCGGTGGAAATTCGCACCCACCTAGATTTGAACCCATGTATGATGTAGGATTTCAGGGAGCCTTTACCACTCAGGTAAGCCCCCAAATACTAATTATATAAATACTTTTATAAAAAGATTATATTTTTTATTTAAAATTGTAAATATATAATTTTATAAATATAGTAAATATACATTTATTAATATATCAATAAATAAATATGTTTGTAGATGTATTTATAATTATTTATTTATAATTAAAAATATTATTATATAATTATATATGTATATTTAATAAATATAATTAATAAATATATTTTATAAATATATTTAAATATAAATATAGTAAATGTATTCATTATTTAAATATATTTATTATAATTTGATAATTATAAATATATTAACATTATTATATATATTTATATCATTATATATATTTATATCATTATATATATTTATATCATTATATATATTTATATAATTATATATATATATTTAATAAGTAAATATAAACATAAATATAAACATAAATATAAATATAAATATAGTAACTATATTCATTAATTAAATATATTTGTTATAATTTTATAATTATATATATATATATTATATCAATATGTATAATTATATATATATATATATATTTAATAAATAAATATAAATATAGTAAATATATTAATTATTTAAATTTTTTAATATAATTTTATAATTATTTAAATATATAATTATTTACTAATTATTATATAAATTATTTTTTTCGAAAATATTTATATTTTTATATCATTATATATATTTATATAAATATATATATATATAATAAATATATATATATATAATAAATATATATAAGTATAGTAAGTATATTCATTATTTAAATAAATTTATTAAAATTTTATAATTATTTAAATAAATATAGTGATTTATTTATAAGTATATAAATTCCTTTTAAAAATATTTATTTATTCATTATTATAAATACATAAATTTATAAATACAGTAAATATACATTTAAAAATGTGTTTATTTATAAATATATTTTTGACATTATTAATGAATATATAATCTTAAATGTGAGCATGTTAAAACTGAGTGAAATGGAATAATTAAAAATGTGTACGCTTTAAAAATATTGAAAAATAGATAATTTTTGTTAATTAAATATAAATTTTTTAATAAATAGGGATATATATTGAAATAAATGTGAATACATTTTGAAAATATCACAACTTAGTAAATAAATATATAAAAATAAATAACTAAAAATGATTAAATTTCAAAAACGAATATTAAAAATAAATAAATAATACCTTTGTGTAATAATATTAAAAATTTAAGAACATTTGTGATGTTTTGTTTTAACAAAGTTTTTTTTGTTGACAACTATTCTTTTGTAAAAAAAATGTTTTTGAATGATAGTTGAAAGTTATTGAATATTTGAACCAAAAAAAAGGGGGAGTAAAAATTTATTTTTAAGCAATTTGTTTTTCTAGATGTAGAGGATAACACTAAGAAGCACCATATGTATAGTATCAAAATGGAAAAAAAATAGACATATAAATTATCCTATAGATAAAGTTGTTGATCAGATGCATCGTTAGTCTCAAATTTATCAGTATGATGTTCATGATTCATTGGATTTGGTGTTGGTAAGAAAGTTATAAGTTCCTAAAAATGAACGTTAGAATGTTACTAAATAGGTTTAAGGAAAATAGTTATTTCAGGAGTTAGAAATTTCTTAAAGTTTCTAAACCTAAATTCAGACGATTCTTTTCTAGTCATGGAGTTCTCATAAATCAAGAAACATTCTCGTGATAAAATATTTTTGTAGAAATTGGGGAATCATAAGGATTTTAACAGTTCCATAGATATATATAATGTTTTTATCAGATCCAGAAGTACCAGAAATAGAAGTTTTTATAAGTATGAATGAGTAATAAATGATGAGGTTTGAATAATTTTAGTGTTTCATACTAGAGTTTCTATCATAATGAGAATTCCATCGTTATGAGGATTGCATCAAACTGAAGTTGAGGAAGTTTCATCGAACTAAATCTGAGATGTAAAGTCAATTAGACTGACTCTGAGGGATAAATTCATATCATAATGAGTAGAGGAATAAATTCAGGTAGTAATGAGAAGAGGAAAACTGTCATATCGTAATAAGAAAAGTAAGAAATGCATATCGTAATGAGAAGAGGATGTTAGTCACAATAGATTTAAGATGAGGACATCAATCAAACAGAATTTGAGAAAGTTAATATGACTAAATATGAGGAAGTAACATCAAACTGGATAAAAGATAATATGTTTGAGAAGACTGATTTCATTGAAATCTTGAGAAGGTTTGAAGTAGTCAAATGTTAAGTGTAAATGTGGGTAGTTTTCATAGATTTGAAAATTGAGTATGTGAAAAAAAATCAGTTTCCTATCCCTACTATTCTAAGTTTTCAATAAATATAAGCATAGTACATTCATACTTTGAAGCTTTTTCACTATAGAAGAAATGGCGAAGTGTTATAGAATTATTGTAAAAGTTCTCTTTCCGGACAAAGATCTTGTTATAATATCTGACAGTTGAAAGTTTTCCTATCGGACTGAGGAAGTTCAGACTGAGCAGTTGAGTATAGTTTGAGAAGTTTAGTTTGTGAAAAGGGTTCATCATAATTAATCCATCATAATGAGACAATCTGACTAAGGAAATCTGACCTAGGTTCATTGGACTGAGTTTCTAGATAGAGTTTTATGGAGAAAATGTTTTGTGTTCTTTTCTTTTGTGCCTTAGTTGTTTGTAAGAAAAAAAATTTAAACTGACAGGAAATAATATAACCATTCCAATTGGGAGATATAAGGTGTCTAATGGGAGTTGGAACATGTTTTATTCACATCTTCTTAATAATTAATTACCAAAGACACACGAGAGTGGCTATAGAAAGGATATAGGTTCTCACACTAATGTAGAACCTTGTAAATATTATTTAGTTTACTTTATTTATTAATTTTTCATGCATGAGTATTTACTAAGATATGATAAATAAATTTACTTTAATAGGTTACAGGGGTAAATTTTCTAAAAGTACTGAAACTTATAAAAAGCTGACAATAGATTCAACCCCCTCTTCTCAGTTATTATTCGATCATTTGGAACTTCAAAAATAAATAAATAAAATTTACTGATTAAAAACATGATATATTAAATGTGTCATTCTATAATGAAACTCTAAAATGAATACTAAAATTTGAATAAACTACATAAATATTAGGTGTATGTGTTTTGATATAAGATTTCATTAATTGTGTAAATATTTGTGTGTGTGGGAAGTATATAAAAATGCCTTAATTATGTACATGTATGTGAAATTAATGTAACACATGTTTGTTATATATTAAATTTAAAAATAAAATGACATTTTATAATATCCATTACCCAATGCAATTAGTCAATATTTTTAATTAATATTACTTTTTAATTATAAACCACTAAATATAAGAATTACTAAATGTAATGATAAATATTTTTTATTATATAAATCATATTTTAGGAAGTATTATATTCATAGATATATATCTGTAGAAATATATATGAATATATTTATATATTTAATGTATTGATGAATAATTATGTATGAAAACCATTAAAAATGAATAAGTCATTAATATGTTTTTCATTATTACATTTTATTCATTTTCTATATTTATATTTAATATACATTATTTATTACTATTTATAACTAATATATATATATATATATTTAAACTTATTCTTTTTCATAAATAATTGTTTAATTAATAATTTATTTAATAATTTTTAAATTTCTTCATTTTTTAATTATTTTTTATTATTACAATTTAATTTTAAGTTTAATTATTAAAATTTATTCATTTTATATATCTATTTTTAATATATTCCATTTATTAATATTTATAATTTATATATATATATTTAATATATTCATTTTTATCAATAATTATTTAATTAATAAAATCTTGAACATTTTCCTCAATTTACTCATTTTAATTTTTTATTTGTTTAATTATTTCATTTTCTTCATTTTAAAAATATATATATATAATATTTACTATTTGTTAATATTTATAATTTATATATATATACATATATATTAAATTTATTTATTGGTATCAATATTATTCAATTAATAAATGTTTTACCTTTTTTAGTTTAATAATTTTTAATTTTTATTTGTTTAGTTTTTTCATTTAATTCAGAACTTTTATGAGTGCTAAAAACACTGATAAAAGATACCCTTCAATAGTGTTAAAAATAAAGCACTAATAAATGGTACCCTTTATCATCGCTAAAAATAAAGTTTTGATAAAGGCGAGTACTGTTAAAGGCCTATTTTGTATTAGTGTCATAAGTAATATGGAATGATTAAATTAATAGGGTAAAATAAATATAAATATGGTAATATAAAATAATAGTATAACTAATACATTATTATTGGAAAATAAAACACGAGAAAAGTCCCTTTGTAAATATCAAAACAAGTGAGATAAGAATTAATCTAGAGATAGATTATATGACGAAAAATTAAATCCATTTAAAATAAGAGGAAATAAAATATAAAATAATTGAAGTATATAATATGCACAATATTTAAATAATATAGTCAAATGAGAAAGATCATTACTGAATGAATGGAAATTGAGTCAAGAAATGCCTTATAACTCTGGTAATGTATGAGTCAAAACTAATGAAAGATAAAATATAAAATGTTAACATAATTCCACTTAATTAAATTAAATTTATGAAAAAATAAAAACATGGTATATTGTATCAACCATATAAAATAGAACAATATTAAGAGTCTCAAATAATGGAAATTGAGATGAGAATATCCTTACATGACACTTAAAATCCATTGAATAAATTAAATTTCTCATGAAGATATTATTTGTAACAAAACATCTGCTACTCATTCTTATGATCAAGAATATATAAATAATATAGGGTTATTTTAGAGTCAATATTGGTAGAATATTATGATAAAAAGGAATTTTATATATGTTTTCCAATGGACAGAACAAATCTCCGTTTATATGCCAAATTCAAAAAGAAATTTCCAAAACTATCAATTCTTGAGGGTTAAAATATTAATTTTCTAGTGGAAATTGAGTTGTAAATGGAAAAAATAAAATATTTTAGTTCATTACTCATAAAAATATGTTTCAAGATAAGGGTTTTTTTATTAATATAAAATTCATTTTTACATTAAATATCATTTAAAGTCATTTTCTGGGTTAATCTTGTAATTCAAGATTAAAATATATTCATAACTGTGGAATTAAATTTTAAATATTTAAATCACCCAATACCTATAATTTTTACATAAAAACCCATGAATATTTCTAATTAATCTAAACCATATCATTATAAATATTTGGAAACCTCTATTTTTGATATTTCTACTATTTTCACAAACGTTGTGTCAACACTACGCAATCTTTCTGGATAATTAACTTAATATTTAAATTTAAAAATAAATTATCAATATAAATATAATTTATTATTCATCACTATTATCATTTAAAACCATCCATAATGCTATATATTCTCATTTATATCCAGATAGTATTTTTTAAGATAAGAATTGTTATTCTTCTTACCTTTACTGAAATTCTAGATAAGGATTTGGATAATTAACTTCTTCTATAATTTCAAAATTAATTAACATATATCAAAATTATTTATTATTAATCATCTGAAACTATTAATTTTAACATTTACCATATCATTTTTAATTATTATCACTTTGGAAATTAATATTGACATCCCTATGTTGTGCAAGCATTACATCAAAACTAATAATTGGTTTCATACTTATCTTGAAATAAAAATTAATTTATATTAATTGAATTATATTTTTATAATATATTATATAAATTATAATTTAATACATGTTTCATTGGATTATATAACTCTCTACATCATTTTAAAAAATAATATACTAATCGGAAGTAAAATTCAATTTTAACTCAAACTCTAATTTAATAAGGAGTTCAAATGTTTTACTCAATCTCTAACCAATTAAAATTCACCTTTTGACATTGAAAAATTATTATTTTATGTATAATAATTATTTTAATACATTACATTTTTTTAAAATAGTCCATATAATTATATATAATAATATAATAATAATAAGTAGAATTACACTTGAACACAAATTGTTATTTTAAAAGGAGTTTTTATATGTTACTCAAAATATATCCAATTTGAATTCACATATTAAACATATATATATAATTCTTTAGGTATTTAATGTTTTTAAACATTCTATAGACTTCATGAATGTTCCATGTTTTTTTATTCACCTATTTAATAATATATTATAAAGTTCAATTTGAACTTGAACCATTATTATTAAAAGGAATTTAGTTTTATTACTCAAACTAAAATCAAATAAAAACTGAATATTTAACATTAAAATATTAATTTTTTATATCTATAATATTCTCACATATTCAATATATTTCTCAATTTTTATAAGATATTATAGATATTTATAAATTAAAAACTAATTAATTAAATTTTTATTTGAACTCTTACATTATTTAAAAATAATTCAAATTCAAATGCATCACTCAACTTATAACCTTTATTGATTTTTAATATTTAATTTAAAAACCCATCCTTTAAATATTTTAAAAACATAAATTGAAATAAAATAATAATCAATAAGCTTCTAAAATATCTTTTTTTATTCAAAACGGCAACTAAACATCTTCTGTACAATTTATTATAATACCATATTTTTATAACATTTAAAAAAAATACCTTACAACTTATTTTGAAATAAATATTAAAAATATATTATCTATTTTCTTAATGTAATTATATAATTATTAAATAAAAAATTTTAAAATAAAAACTCATCATATATTAGAATAATATATTTTTTTGAATAAAAAATACTTCTCTTTTCAAATGAAAAACCAAACTCTTGTTTCATACCTTGATAAAATTATATATAATATTATGGTATTCTTCAATATTTATATCAATCGATAAAATGGATTTAATTTTTTTACTATAAATGTTAAATAATTAAATAATTTTTTAAATGGATTAAAATGAAAATTTATGTTAATAAAATATTCTTAACCATGAAATAAAACATATTTTATATAATAAAGTAAAAAAATAAATTTAAATACCCATATATTTTAAAAAAATATATATGAAATAAAGAAAAATTCATGAAACGAAAAAAATAAAACATAAATTTGATATTTTATTTAAAATACAAGGTTTTTCACAATGACCTAAATCAATTTGTAGACAAGAGTATAATCTCTGATGTCATCATCTATATACTTGTCAATATTGTAGATGAATATAGAGTGTGGTATCCAGTTTCCATCATCACCGATATTCTCTAGATAAAAAATGGTATCAATATTAATATGAGATAACAGACATAAGGAATTTTATAGGGAAACATTATAATTCGAAATCATATCTGATATAGTTATAATTATAATATTAACATAGTATTCTTTCATTCTTTGATAATGTATTCCTTATTTCCCATTGTGTTGTTATTTAAATAGCATTATCTATAACATCTTCATTAAGAAGAAATTATTTATTAATCAAGCCTTTTTCTTCCATAACTATTATTTCCCCTCCAACTAGTAAAAATCATTTGGTGTGTCATTTGAATTTAGATACAATAATTTAAATGTAATTATTTTTTTAATATCAATAAATCATCTATTTCTATTATATCATCACTAAATTTTACTAAATAAAATACCCTAACTTTTTATATCTCTGAGGAAGTGTCTCTTTGTAGGTAGGTATAAAAGAATATTTATTTGGTGATCAAAAAAATTGTTCAATAAATTTTCACCAATTAAGGATTCCAAGAATCTCTAAAAGTACCCAAAATATAAAACAATTACTGTGGTGTGTTAATAAGATTCCATAAGATTTTTTTTCAAAAATCCTAGGTTACATTCCCCCACACACCTTGTGATGTATCATCCTACTAGAGGATGCCACTTAGAACTCCCCATGTGCTACCCTTATCTCTGATCGAATCCTTTCAGTTCTACTTATATGAAGAAGCACCTATTTTATGATAATTTTAATAGTAATCCAAGATTTTTTTACTCTTATCTTTTTACGATAACCCCCACATGCACAACATGTCCACATGGGAATTCATCTGGTCAATTAGAAGAAAAAAATTGATCAAAGGAGGATCCCATGCCCATGCGTTTGATATAGAAATGCATGATTCTATAGGATTGAATCAATAATATGGTCATAGTTCATCATTATTTCCATCTGTATCACCCCTAGGTATGGTCAACATGGCATAAAATATACCATCCATTCATTTTTATTGCATGTTTATGTGTGTCTTGAGTCTTTCTATGCAAATATTCACCTGAGATCCTAAATAGGTCTATGTGGATCATTTATTCTCATCTTATAAATGATCAGATGGTTGTATTATCTCCATTATTCCCCACCACTTGCATAACCTCCACCACTATTCACCACCACCCATGTTAGTTTTTAGAGAGATAATTTCAATAAATTTCTTCCAAATTATAACTAAATATTTATCTTTTTAATAGGGTCATAACAACATATAATTATTTTAGTGAATCGATCAATAAGGGGTTCAAAATGTAATGAGAATAGGGTAAAATAGAAAATAATCTCTAAAATATCATTCAAACCATTGAATGGATTCTTAGAAAAATTTTCTCTATTGTTTAATGTCACGACCCGACCCTACCAAGGCTCGAGCCGCAACTACCCCAAGCCTGCCTCCATAGGCCAGGGGCTGGCGACCAGCGCCGAAGGCACAATAACTCGGGGAGGCCTTTTCCTAAGCACCTATACACACACACGCAGCAAACTCAATGCAACAGTGAAAAGTAAAAGTAAAGACAAGCAAAGAAAAGGAAAGAGCAACTGCTATATAAATACCACAAAGTGCATCAACCTCTACAAGTACAAAGTACAAACTGAAAAGAAAAGGGGCAAAACACGCACCCAACCAAAAAGTGCCACAACCCGGCAACAGGTAAACAAAAGAAACTGCTAATGGGTCTCCCACCTGGATCCCGTCCACGACCACCACACGCGGTCCTAACTCCCAAGCTCCTACGCTCCACTGAAGTCACGCTCCACCTGTCCGTCGTCTGTAAGGGAACACCAAGTGCGGGAAAAGCCCAAGAAGGGGTGAGTATAAAAATACTCAGTAGGATACCTCAAAGGCTTGAGGGAGCAACAAAAGGAGGTGCCGAAGGGTGAGAAGTAGAGCGAACAGAAAAGTAAAGGAGTACAAAAGAGAGTGCAGTAAAGATTCCGGCTCAACCCAACAAGAGGAAAGAAGGTAGACTCATCCAGACACAAGGAGCTGGAAACGGTGAGAAGATGAACTTCTCATCGAGTCTTTGCTACCTATAGTAGGAGAGTAGACTCGTCTAACCATGAGAAGCTAGACACAGAAAGCACGTGGCATACCCCGTGCGTCTTCGCCTCTCCTGGAAGGAGAGTAGCCAAACCCAAGAAGTGGGTGCCGGAAACAAGGTATATACATATGTATGCACTTTCAAGAAGCCTGAACAAACTCGTAAGTGGATCTTCGTCCCATAGATCAGCCCAAGAAAAAGTATCCAACAGTCCCAGAAGTAACACCATCGATGCCCAGCATCCCGCACATCTGCCCCGAACAGCAAGCCAAGGGTCTCAATCACCGCACCTTGACACTATCTGCTTTGGGCGGAACTGACTCGCCTGCACGGTTTTAGGTTGCGTCACAAGGAGGCGTCTCGGTGGGGGAAAGCGCTCCTCATACTTGAGAGTTCTATGGGAACATCAAACCACACCACGTCACTGCCCCACAGTCGAGAGGTCTGCTCAAAGTCGACAGGCGACCCCCAGCCTAGCCCCGCTGGAGGGTCCCTGGAAGTCAACGGGTTCCCACTACAGGGAGACCTGGAAAGTCGACGGGTGCCACACTGCCCAGTCTCGTAACAGGGTAATCCACTGGAGGGCGACCTGGCTAAAGTCGGCGACGGGACCACTACCCAGCCCAGCTGGAGGTAACCCGACATCGGGGACGACTGACCAGCCCAGCTGGAGGTAAGCCCGACATCGGGGACCACTGCTCAGCCCAGCTGGAGGTAAGCCCGGCATCGGGGACCACTGCCCAGCCCAGCTGGAGGTAAGCCCGGCATCAGGGACCACTGCCCAGCCCCGCTGGAGGTAAGCCTGGCACTGCTCTGGTCATCCCTACTGGATGGTACTGCTCGGTGAACCCCGTTGTACTGGACATCCCTGCTGGATGGTAACCCACTGACGAGCCCGGCTCGATACAACCTCAGTCTTGCTGGAAACAACCTCAGCCCTACTGGAAACAACCTCAGCCCTGCTGGAAACAACCTCAGTCCTGCTGGAACAACCTCATCCCTGCTGGAACAACCTCAGCCCTGCTGGAACAACCTCTGCCCTGCTGGAAACAACCTCAGCCCTGCTGGAACAACCTCAGCCCTGCAGGAAACAACCTCCTGGGTAGAGGATCGGTGCCAATGTAAAGTTTTGGTCACACCGAAACCACAAGCTCTACCAGGAAACACAGAGCAACGGGAGAAAATCCTCAGGCCTCACAAGGCGATCCCGCTCCAATCCGTTGAGTCACTGTCAAAGCGGACCGAGACACCTCATCCCAAAATGTGGGGAAAATTCCCACGCTGCACGAACACCCGTAGTCACAGACTGTGTCACAGTCCGGTGAAAGGGCACATTACTGAAACCCCTCACATCTGAAGAAGCAGAGGAACCAAACCATCTCTGTCGGTGAAACCATCGAGCACAAGACCAGGGGGTGACCGCTCAACCCTACTGGTCAGAAAAAAGAGCACAAAGCTAGGGGAACACTCCACCCTGTTGGTCAAACAAATGAGTGCAGAGGGACCCTCTACGTCGCGAGAGGTCAAGTTACGTAAATCAGATCACGGCACGCACATGGGGCCCACACGACGTGTGGCCCCAAGTCAACCCCAACTGAGCGCACAAACATCCTCAGGTACAAACAACCACACGTACCTCCAAGCGCTCCCGTATACTCCTGGAGTATACCTCATTCCAGCCCAAAGGCTATCGTTCACACGGCACCCAGCGTCAACGTGAAGGCGTGACGTAACAACTCCATCTCAAAGGCCCAGGCATGGCTGACCACATCTCGTGAACCATTTGTATCACTCTCCCAAGAGTGCGCGATCACACGCCAAGGGTCCGCTACAACAAGGTAGGGCGAACCACCACTGGAGCACCTTCCATGCTCCACATTCAACAAGATCGTGCAAGAGGCTCCGTGCAACCAAACGGATCGCACCGTTGTAATCCTCGCGGAAAAACACGCAAGATCGACTACTTACTCACCTCAAACGGATATCCAACGAAAAAGTCACCAACACCGCCTCACGCCCGAACGGCATCCCGTGATCCGAGCCTTGGCCTCGAAAACAGTCAGGCGCATCACACCATTGTGATCCCCTCGGGATAACATGTCAAAAGCTCTACTCACTTGAGTGCAACGGATATCCGGAGAAAAAAGTGCATCCCGGCGCACCGCACACGAGCGGTTCCACGTGGGACCCGTATCCCGGTCCTGAAACTCAACGAACGGATCGCACCATTGCGATCCTCTCGAAAAATCACACAAGATGGACTATCCACTTGTCCAAAACGGTCGCCCGGTGATAAAGCTGGAAATCACCGTCAACTCCCGAAACGGCCCTCGCGGGGCCCGCACCATCGTGCGGAATTACAGTGGGCAGACTGCGCCAACGCGATGCCCTCGGAAAAACACCCAAAATCGACTGCTCGCACGCCCCGAACGTACGTCCGAGGAAAAAGTTTCTAAAAGCTGCACGCAGCTCAAAAGACGGGTCGTGGGGCCCACGCCTCAACTTTGGCCTCAACACCTGAAACCACCCTAGAAAGCTCCGCCTCGATGCCAGGGTCCCAACGCCACTGACGGCGATTAAAATGGACGTCGGATGCGTCCGCGCCGTCCAAAACAAGAATCCCCGAAGGAAACGACAAACCAATTGAAGACGCGTCGTGCCTCCGAGGCCCCTTGTTTCAGGAATTAAAAATTCCTGAAACCATCTCATAAAGACCGTCTCATCAATACAGATCCACTTCCACAGACGGCACTCAAAACGGACACCCGTAGCGGAAAATACGGGTGTCCGAACACCGAGGGGGCAAGACCCCTGGGGCTGGACCGGCCTGGACCGGCCGGTCCGCCCGGCCGCGGACACGCGGTCCCCGCGCAGACAGGTCACGAGGGCCTGTCGCGGCCACCGCGTGAAGACCCGTGCGGCGTGGGTCTTTGTCGTCGCACAGGGGTCGCGCGACGCGACCCCGCGGTCGCCGCTCCCTGGCGATCGCCGCCTCGCCGGGCGCTCCGCCAGACGCCCTGGCCGACGCCCGAGCACCCCGCCGGACACCCGCTGTTGCGCCCCGCGGACACCCCTCCAGACACCCCTGCCGCACCCCGCGCTTCCACCGGACACCTGCGGACGCCCGCGGACACCCCTCCCCTGCTGCCGCTACTAGCCCCTGGCCGCCTGACGCTCGGCCGAACCACCGCGCATTCATGTGCTTTGATCGAAATTTTGACGAGGAATCGACAGTGCAAAACGATCTCAAAGTAGGTAAGGGAATAGAAAATGCAACGCAACATCCTACCTCGCGGGGCTTCGCCCGAAGCTTCGCGATGATCCATCGGCCACCACGCCTCGTCGTAGCTGTCTCGCCGGAGGTGGAGGAGGAGAGGGAGAGGAGGAGCTGCCAGGGGGAAGGGGAAGGAGAAGAGGGAGGTGGGTGTGTTAAGCTTTTAAATAGAAAACGCTTAACCACCCGCCCGTCGGCCCGAACCCGAACTCCCGACGGGGTCGAGGTTAAGCCTCCCCTAGTGTAAACAACACCTCCCGAGCACAACAGAGGTCTCAGAATTTTAATCCGAGACCCCGTTCAAATGTTATAAAATTTAACGTGCGAAGCCGCTAAATTACGAAAACGCCCCTGGGGCCACTTTTCACAAACGCCCCGCGCCCTCAAAACTTATACCCCTCCTAGGGTAAACGGCACGCTCCGAAATCAACGGTGCCCTTAGTTTCCCAATCTGAGCCACCGTTTTAGAGATACCTGCGTTTCAACATTAAACGAATTAAATAAATTTATTTAATCTGTTTAACGTTCCAGAAGCGGGTGAGGGGTCCAAACATCCTGCGCCGACAAGTTTTATGTCGTTCCTAGGGTAAACACCCCCTTGTGGACCCATCCGTAGACTCGGATCCCTGATCCGGATCACTTTTTAGGAGTTATCCCATTTATTTTTCATTTCCAGTGTGAACGCACTGAAAATTTTATTCCGGCCACTCCGAGACTCAGAATCACACGCCGTCTGAAGGCGCTGCTCTGGAATATCATCAAGAATATTCCAAAGTCTTTCACAGAAAAAACTGGGTTCTTATATCATTCCCTCCTTCAAGCTTTTCGTCCCTGAAAAGAAAAACTAGGGAGCAACACAGTGTACTAAGCCCACACCTGGATTTCCCATACCCAGAAGAACCCACGCACAGCTCTGCGTCACCGAACACAGACCAAAGGATCGATCTGTTCACGCTAGGTCGGCCCTTGCCGACGTCGTGCACCCACTCTAGATTTCGGGATTAGGTCATGGCGGTAGGGTACCTATCCATCCCTTTGCACGGCCTCAAACGGTCTGAAGGACCTCGGGGGTAGCTCACCACCCCCGGTCAAACCTCTACATCGCACGCCGCGACTAGAATCACTGCCCGCACCTAAAACAAGGACCGGTGATTCCCTCCTTCAGAATATCTATATGGTGAAACACCCAAGGATATCTGGTCACGCAAGGCTCCACAGTCGATGCTCTCTTACACGCTCAAAAGGTGAAAGAGTCAACACCATCGACTAAAGGAAAAGGTCTCACGCCTTTTCCCTTACCAACACAGGGTCACACCCGACGCCCTGCGTCACCCTGGTAACACATCAAACAAGGAGTAGGGAGGAAAGAAGATCACAAACAGAGTCTAAAAATTCTACTGCAAGAAGTAGAAGAGTCGCAAGGGGGTACCTCTCACCACCCCATGCCCTGTAGGATCGTAGACATCCAAAGCTCGTGGCTGCCCGCGGTCCCAACCTTCAGCTCCCGGAGCCTGACGTGGACCGCCTAGTGGTGATGGGAAGACCTCGTAACATCATCCCCCACCTCCATCTCCTCCCGATCCTCTACTAGCACCACCTCTCTGGGTACTACTCTGATCACGGCGTTGCCTCTGCCGTGGTGGTGCGCCTGCTGCCTGCCCGAAGCTCTCAGCAACTCAGGGCGGGCAGTCTCGTGCCAGGTGACCTCGCCTGTCACAAGCATAGCACTGACTCTCTCTGGGCTACACCGGTGCCCTCCAGTGCCACTGTGGTGTACGACCACTCCCCTGAGTCCGGTTGTCAGAAAGCCACCTGCGTCGAGGTTCTGCTTTCCAACGCCCACTAGTTGCGGCAGACGTCTCGGCTCTAACGTGCCTGCTGCCACCACCAACACTAGAACGCGACAGGAAGTCCTTTATCACCAACGCCTGCTCTAGCACCCCAGCATATGTGGAAATGACCAAGGGTAATATGAAAGCACGAATCTCTCTGTGGAGACCCCGCTCAAACTTCCGCGCTCGGAGGTTGTCATCATGGACCAAGTCTGGGTAAAAGCGTGAACGGTCTGCAAAACTAGCCGCGTACTCAGCCACCGTCATCCCTCCCTGCTGAAACTGTAGGAGCTCCTGAATCCGAACGGAGCGCAAGCAGGAGGGTAAAAACTCCTCACGAAACAACAACTGAAATTCATCCCACGAAAGTGATGACTCGTCAAGAAACTAAGTCGCCAGACTCCACCAACGCTGAGCTGCTCCATGAAAAAGGGTGGCTGCCAAAGCCACTCTCTGATCTGTCGGCGTCTGCACAATCCTGAAAAGGTGAACCACTACCTCGAGCCAAACCTCTGCTGCCTGAGGGTCTGGCTCACCACTGAACCTCAGCGGTCTCTGCTGCTGGAACTCGCGGAGCGTGCTCAACCTGCGCTCAAGCTCAGCCTGCTCTATTGAAACTGCATGCTGCTCAACAGGTGGGGGTGCTGCTACCAGCCCACCCGGAGAAAGGGGCTCGCACGATGGGTCCGGGAATGTGGCCTCATAGCTCATAGGGTCGTCGTCATGAACCAAAGATGGTATCCTGGATGGTTGTCCTCGCGGAGACATCCTGAATATTATTAAAGAGTGTCGCGGTCAGATGAGCATATATGTATATACCAATAGAAACGATGGGGAGCTGACTCAAGAAGGACAGTCAAAGACTCAATCCTATGTGATGCACAAACAAATTTTTCCCTGCATTAAGTGTCTCAGCATGCCGAGCTGACAAGCGGGTTATTAAGGTCCTGGTGAATGGATACGTCGGCCGCTGCACCATCACTGGACTCACTGGCTTGAGAGCTGCTCTCGAGACAAGTTAACACTGTCCCCGCGCAGACATGCCACGAGGGCCTATCACAGCCGCCGCGTTAAGACCCGCGCGGCGCGGGTCTTTGTCGCCGCACAGGGGTCCCGCGACGCGACCCCGCGGTTGCCGCTCCCTCGCGACCGCCGCCTCGCCGGGCGCTCCGCCAGACACCCCGGCCAACGCCCGAGAACCCCACCGGACACCCGCTGCTGCGCCCTGCGGACACCCCGCCAGACACCCCTTCCGCGCCCCGCGCTTCCACCGGACACCCGCGGACGCCCGCGGACACCCCTCCCCTGCTGCCGCTACGAACCCCCAGCTGCTTGACGCTCGGCCGAACCACCGCGCCGCCCTGCTGATCCCCCCATTTCCCACAAACTTCGGCGATCATCCGTGAGCAGCTCGGGACTCGGAATTGAAATCTGAAAGATGCGTAGGAAAGATAATTTACTATACTATGCATTCGTGGGCTTTGATCGAAATTTTGACAAGGAATGGATAGTGAAAAATGAGCTCAAAATAGGTACGGGAATAGAAAATGCAACGCAACATCCTACCTCGTAGGGCTTCGCCCGAAGCTTCGCGACGATCCGCCGGCCACCACGCCTCGCCGGAGCTGTCTCACCGGAGCGTCTCGCCGGAGGTGGAGGAGGATAGGGAGAGGAGGGGCTGCCAGGGGGAAGGGGAAGGAGAAGAGGGAGTTGGGTGTGTTAAGCGTTTAAATAGAAAACGCTTAACCACCTGCCCGTCGGCCCGAACCCAAACTCCCGACGGTGTAACACCCCAAACTTCCACGGTACGTTTCCCTTCGAATAATCGATAGCGTGTGTTGTACGCAACCTCGAGTTCTAACACACACCACAACTAATTAAACTAGCCGTTGTAAATAGTAATACCTACTTTTTGAAATCATATATATTTTATATTTCAAAATGGATTTCATTTTTGGATTCGGAATATTGAAATTAGCCTAGGGTGAAATTTTGGTACTTTTCGGATAACTTTTATATTTTGATGAATAGTGAAAATTACTAAATTTTAATTAAAAACAACTTTTTTAATCAAAATAATTAATAGTGATAAATTGTGAATTTTAGTGGTTTAAAGTATATTTAGAATATATTTTTACCATTTAATATAATGTTGTTCATTGGACATAATTTTACAATTAAACCGAACATAAACAAGTGTCAATCTTTTTATAGTTATTATCTCTTAAAAACACGCTTTTTGTTTTGACAGCGGGAATTAATTTTAAATTAATTTCTGCCACTTCTGTGTTTTGAATTTAGGAAAATGGATTCCATATTTGGAATCAGGATGTTCAAATTGTGTAAATAGGTAACTTTTATTTTTAGACATTTTGAATAGTTACTGTGGTAAATATTTTATTTACCATGGTTAAAGGGTAAATCCGGTAAATAAGGGTTAAAAAATAATATTATAATAATACAAAATTACCCTAAAACGTGTCCTAACCTTATTGGTGGACACATACCCGATCATGGGCATCCTTGGGTCAATTTGGGGACCCCTTGGAGCCACTTGTATGTGGTAGGGACACATTATATTAATAAAGTTAAAATAAAAATAAAAATGGCATAAGCTTACATCTTTTAGAAGAACAATTTTTACATAGGGTTATACATGTTGGATTTTCGATTATAAATATTCATTAGAAAGCTAAAAATATTTCCTACATGATGATATTTTATTTATAATTTTTAGACATCAAATAAGTTAAATTATTAATGACACAATAATGATGCAATGTTTACCTCATTAATAAATCATTCAAATAAATAATATTATAATGATTAAAATATTATCTAAAACCTGTCCAATTCTTATTGGTTGATGTTCTTTAGAATATGAGTCATCTTATCTTCTACCTCAATGATTTTTGGACCATTATAAACCGAATATAATTATATTATAAAGTAATACTTTCACTCTTTCCTAAAGAGACCCTCCTCTCCCTTATAAAAGGAGACCACTTCTACTCATTCCTCACACCTCTCAAGACACTTGGCTCGTCCAAACTCTTCCCAACTAAGCTCCCCACATCCCTCTCCTCCTCCTTGAAGCTTCCCCTTAGGCAGAAAGCATTTCAACAAGTCCTTTGGTTCTAACCAAAGTGAGTTACCTAAATTAAAGGTACCGTTTTCTCTTAAATTATTTTCATTTATTTTGCTTCTCCAACCCCCAAACTCTTTTTATTTCCTTTCTTTTGTAACAACACCAGTATCCTCAATATACTAGGATGTTGTTATAATATGGATTCAAACTACACATACACACAACTCCATCTAATGGATGATGAACATAATGTTTCTGTGGATGGCAAACTAACGCCTCACGAAACGATGATTGTTCAAATACATCTTACCGCCTCTCATGGTGGCCATTATGATGGCACTGTAATTAAATATGATATTAATGATATATATTTTATATATAAGCTTCTGTAATTCCATTTTATTTCATACCATTATTCGTTTCATGTTGTATATACATACGATAATTTCATTTGAGGAAGTGCGGACTACCGCCCCCTTAAAATGATATGACTCGTTCATACCACACATGGAACGTATAAAGGATGGTGTTAATGAACTTAAGTAACATGTATAAAATATTATATTATACTGGAATAGTAATATACCTATGTATCATTGGTATTCGATTCTTTTAAAATAAAAATTAAATGGAAGTAGCGTTCGTGCGTACGTACGGACTACCGTCTCCACGAACGCGATGAGATTCATTTTCCATCGTATCCATTCAAGTATAATTATCATTTGATGATTTAAAAATGATGTTTAAAGACTTGATACCATTATGGATTTGAATAATATACAACTTATCCTTTACAAACATGGCTTATGTAACAAAACATATAAAAGAAAATGAGTAAGTTAACACCCGAAACGACGATAATTTTAAGATATTATTATCAAATAAGTATTAAAAGATCATATATGATATCATATTAATCTATATGATTCTTGTATAATTTAGTAACAATTATTTCACTATTATACAGGAGGTTAACCTACCCCAACCAAGGAAAAGTACAAGGTAAGGGATTTTTCTTATCTCACATTCAATTCCGTGAGATTTCCATTATTCGCCACTAAATTATTGAAAGTGGTGTATTGTGTACTGGCATTTGATATATATTATCATATTCATGTTATTCTGTAAATAATTTTGTGGTTATTAACTTTTGGCCATACGACTCAGTTGATTAACGTGGTAAGGGGTTTTCATCTCACTCCTTATTCCCGTGAGATTCATTCCATATTGCCACCATTACCTTTTGTGTGGTGTATGTACTGCCCATAATTATATCCTTTGTGTAATACACTCTAATTTATGTGTAATTACATATTCATTGTATGATACCTCTTTCATGGGTTGTATGTTTCATAAGTTACCAAACTGGTAAGGGTTATTTCACAATCTCTTCATTATCCGAGGTTGTTTATACGTAATAATCTACTGGGATCTCGTTATCATCCACATCCATGTTTCTTCAAAATGTATTTCAAAACATTTTTAATATTTAAAAGAATATGGGTTAAAGTCATTTATACCCTTGTTTGACTTTTTATAAGAGGTTTATAAGGGAATCTTTCCGTCGTTTTCCAAACAAGGTGCTTTTTAACCTTTTCGACAGAATTAAGATAAGAATGTTTTTTTTAACTTATACGGCGGGTGCGGTTATTTTCCGCCGTTATAAAATCGTCAAAGCTTCCCTTAAAAGCTTATAAGATTATTTTCAAAGAAAATGTTTGATTTTATATGGATCTTAAATGATTTCAAAATAAAAGGAGATATTTCTTTAAAAAGAATTTTGATTTCATCTATGTCAACATCCTTTGATGGGTTTTAAGATTATTTGAAGTTGATTTATTATGATACAAAACTTCTATATTGTTTTGAAAGTTTTGTGATATGTTTGACTGTGGATGTGCTATTTTTATACCATTCATAGTTTATGGTGAATGTATTGACATTTCGTATGCTAGTTCCAATAAGAATGTTTATGTTATATTTCAATCTTTACTTCATAAGAATGTGTTGGACAAGTATGTTACAGGTTGGGGACTGGTTAAAGTAAGCCCTCCAGGTTGGGGAATGGTAAAAGTAAGCCCTCCAGGTTAGGGACTGGTAAAAGTAAGCCCTCCGGGTTGGTGTCCGGTTATCAGAGGCACTCCGGTTTGGTGTCCGGTTATTAGAGGCACTCCGGGTTGGTGTCCGGTTATTAGAGGCACTCCGGGTTGGGTTCCGGTTACAGTTAGCCCCAAGGTCTTGGGACGAGGCCTTGAAAAGTAATTAAAGTTTAGCATTATGCATTCCAACATTATGAAAGTGGTTATTGATTTTTGCATGTGATTATTCGATTAGTAGAATATCCATGTGAATAAGTAAATGGTATTATTTCATTTTATTTATGCCATACCATGTTGAAAGTTCATATTTAAAAGGCTTTTGTTTTAGTTATACATTTCCTTAAATGTTTATTCTTATTTATGAAAGCTTCCGCTATATTGTTATCCTTACTGGGCATTTGAGCTCACCCATTTTCTATGTTTTATTTTTCCCAGGATGTGAAGAAGTAAGTTATGAATGACCTGCAGGGATTTTATGAGGGGTTAATAGTGTGGATTGTGGAAACATTATGTTGTTGTAGTAGTTTTTCATTTTATGATGTAATGTAAAACTTATGAATATATCTAGTGTTTCCAAGGATACTAAACCAATCGGTCTTTCGAGATTTGATCTTTCTTGTGATCATGCCAATGTTACGTAATAATGCACCGACTCTGGGTAGATGGGGTCGGGGCGTTACAGTTGGTATCAGAGGAAGTTTAGTACAAACCTTGGAAGCTAGATTTAGATAAACTCTGATTAGAGCACGTAGACCTAAGATGAACTTTGAGGATTAGTATAGAAGAACTTCCGAAAATTTTGGTATTGTAGAGATTTTGTGAGTTTTCCAAGCAATACATCCCTGTCTGGATACGAGCAGGTAGAGGCGGCTCTGGCACAGATGTACCTAGGGGTAAAACCCGAAAACACCGCTTTGAGCTAGACTCGAACGGGAACTGGTGCACGACAACGGGCCTTGCTGCACTCTTGGTTACGACACTCCCGGGGGATATGCTTAGGATAACTCTCATTTTCTTTACAAATCATTTTTAAGGGATTATGAGTATATACTTCCTCAAAGAAAACATTCTTATGATTATAGATTATATCCATAAATAGTTCAATTTATGTTAAGTGTTTTATAAGTATGGGATTATGTATTTTGATTCATAAATTGATCTAGTTTATGCCATTGTTTAGAAATGGCGCCTAGTGGAAGAAATGGAAACCGTATCAATGCACGCACTCCATGTAGGGATTTCCCTCCTGCTCAAGATAATTATAGTGGGGCTGGTGATGCAACTGGTGCTGATCAGCTAATCACCATACTAGGACAACTTACTCAGGTTATGAATAATAACCTTACCCGTATGGAGCACCCTGATCCGCAACGTGGAGGATCAATGTTAGATCGATTCATGAGGCAACAACCACCAACGTTCAATGGGAATACAAATCCCTTAGTAGCTGAGCAATGGATATTTTCCCTAGAAAAAATATTTCAGGATTTGGGGAGCAGTGAAAGGGAAAAAGTTATCATGGCAGTTTACCGCCTCACTGGAGATGCTGATCAATGGTGGTCATTGATTCAAAATACGAAGGAAGATGATGAAGTATCAAATATGGAATGGAGGGAGTTCAAAGATCTGTTTTTAGAAAAATACTTCCCTCGCGACCATCGAGCAGATATGGAAAGGCAATTTCTGAGTCTGAGACAAAAGGAGGATGAGAATGTCACAAAGTATGAGGCTAACTTTACAAGGTTAGTGAGGTACGCTGGTGATTATATTCGTAACCCAAGAAGTAAGATTGATCGTTTCTTTGATGGGTTAAAACCATTTCTCCGTCGAGCGTTAGTCTCACAATCCTTTTCATCGTACGAAGACATTGTCTCATGTGCTATCAAGACCGAAAAGGAATTCTCTAAGTCTTATGACTTTAAAGCAAAGCAAGAGAAGAAGAGACCTGCTGATCAATCTGGGAATGGAAATAAGGGGAAGAAGGGAAAGGTTGAATATCCATCTTGTGGTAAATGCGGGAAGAAATATCATGGTACTTGCTTGAAGGGAATGGGAGTCTGTTACAAGTGTGGTGAAAAAGGCCACCAAGCTCATGATTGCAAGGGGAAGAAGGAAGCTACCAACGTTCAGTGCTACAATTGCAGGGAGATGGGGCATTATGCAAATGCATGTCCCAAGCGTCAGGAGAACTTACCTCAGAAAAGGCCAAGGGATCAAGGCCAGGCTTATGCTATCACTACTGCTGAGGTAGAAGCTCCGAAAGACGTAGTGGCATGTAATTTAATGGTTTCCTCAAGTTTAGAAAATGCATTATTTGATTCTGGATCATCGCATTGTTTCATATCTTCCCAGTTTGCTAAGAAAATTAGATATTTCCAATTTGATTTAATAAGGGAGTTGTCAGTTAAAACTCCTAAGGGAAGTATCGTTGCAACAAAGTTTTGTGAATCAGTCCCCATTAGAGCACATAAAATTTCTTTATCTGCTGATTTCATCGTCATACCTATGATTGAGTTTGATATAATCCTCGGTATGGACTGGCTTTCGGACTATGATGCGAAGATTTATTGTAAGAAGAAAGAGGTTACGATTCTTGATGATAATGATAAGGAGCACCTTATTTTTAGAGCAGAATCGTCACCACCTAATTCTTATTTAGATCCACCCCCAGTAGCTCAACTTAATTAAATTATTGGGGAGGAAGAGGATGAAATAACTGTCGGTGAGGAAAGGAATGTTCAAATAGAGGATGTACCTGTTGTGAAAGAATTTGTAGATGTATTTCCGGAAGATTTACCTAGACATCCTCCAGAACGAGAAGTTAAGTTTTCTATTGATTTGATTCCTGGATCAAGGCCTATATCGAAGACCCCTTATAGAATGGCCACAATAGAGTTAGTCGAACTAAAGGAACAACTAGAGGAATTGAGTAATAAGGGATTTATTCGCCCTAGTGTTTCTCCATGGGGAGCCCCTGTTCTTTTTGTTAAAAAGAAAGATGGATCTATGAGGTTATGTATCGACTACAGGGAGATCAATGCTATAACGATAAAGAACAAGTATCCCCTACTTCGTATTGATGATTTATTTGACCAACTGCATGGAGCTCAATACTTTTCAAAGATTGACCTTCGATCTGGATACCATCAGTTGTGTGTGAAGAAGGAAGACATTCCGAAAACAGCATTTCGAACCAGGTACGGGCATTACGAGTTTACTGTAATGCCGTTTGGATTGACTAATGCACCCTCTATATTCATGGATCTAATGAATAGAGTTTTCAAGGAGTATCTCGAAGAATTTGTGGTGGTATTTATTGATGATATCTTGGTATACTCCAAAACCTACGAAGATCATGAAAATCACTTGCGCATTATCTTGAAGACTCTGAGGAGGCATGAATTATATGGGAAGTTTAGCAAGTGTGAATTCTGGCTTCAGGAGATTTCTTTTCTTGGCCATATTGTCTCTAAAGATGGAATCACTGTTGATCCTTCTAAGACCAAGGCAATCCAAGAATGGCCAGCACCTACGAGTATAACTGAGGTACGTAGTTTTATTGGTTTGGCAGGTTATTATCGACGTTTCGTCCAGAATTTTGCCCAATTGGCTAACCCATTAATGAAGCTCACACGTAAAGGGGTTAAATTTGTTTGGACAAAAGAGTGTGAAGAATGTTTCGAAGAACTGAAGAGAATATTAGTCAATGCTCCTATATTGACTCTACCATCGGGGAATTATGGGTTCGTTATTTATAGTGATGCATCGAAGAAAGGACTTGGCTGTGTCCTTATGCAGAATGATAGAGTTATTGCCTATGCATCACGACAGTTGAAAATTCATGAACAAAACTATCCTACTCATGATCTTGAGTTAGCAGCTGTGATCTTTGCTTTGAAGATATGGAGGCACTACCTCTATGGTGAAAAATGTGAGATTTATACTGATCACAAGAGTTTGAAGTATATTTTCTCACAAAAAGAACTCAACAAGAGGCAAAGGAGATGGCTTGAATTACTCAAGGACTATGATTGTACGATACACTACCACCCGGGGAAGGCAAACAAGGTGGCAGATGCTTTGAGTAGAAAAGACCATGGAGTTTTGAACAATATGAGAATTGAAAGGGATCCAATTTTCATGGATCTAGTGAAGATGGACATGGTAATAACCAGGGAAGGTGAAACATCAATTCTTTTTCAAATGGTTGCCAAACCATCTTTACTAGAAAGGATTAAGAGTTCTCAGACCGATGATGAAGAATTTCAGAAGAAGATTAAAGCTGTGAATGATGGGAGATTGAGAGACTTTGTGTATGAAGATGGAATTTTGAAATTCGGGAAGAGACTTTGTGTTCCCAATATACCTGATCTAAAAAGGGAATTGCTGGATGATGCTCATAGTTCCAATTTCTCTATACACCCTGGGAGCACCAAAATGTATAGAGATTTGAAGGAACATTTTTGGTGGGACAACATGAAGAGGGAGATTGCTGATTTTGTGTCAAGATGTATGGTTTGTCAACAAGTGAAAGCTGGAAGGCAACAGCCTGGAGGAGTCATGCAACCTTTTCCCATACCAGAGTGGAAATGGGACAATATTACGATGGACTTTGTCATGGGGCTACCAAAGACTCCTAGAAGGAATGATGCAATATGGGTTATTGTTGATCGTCTTACCAAGTCAGCACATTTTCTTGCTATAAGAGAAGATCTACCCCTGGAACGTCTAGCAAGACTATATATTAATGAAGTTGTGAGACTTCATGGAGTACCCCTATCGATTGTTTCTGATCGTGATCCCCGTTTTAATTCAAGATTTTGGAAAAGTCTTCAGAAATCCCTGGATACTGAACTTCATTTGAGCACTGCTTACCACCCTCAGACAGACGGACAATCAGAACGGACTATTCAAACCTTAGAAGACATGTTGAGATCTTGCTCACTTGACTTTCAGGGTATGTGGGATCAATATTTACCACTGGTAGAATTTTCCTATAACAATAGCTTCCATTCGAGTATACAGATGGCACCATATGAAGCGTTATACGGAAAGAGATGTCGTACACCAACCTGTTGGGATGACGTTGGTGAAAGAAAACTTGTAGGCCCAGAGCTGGTGGAGGAAACGGTGGAAAAGGTGAAAGTAATCCAAAATCACATCAAAGCAGCTCAAAGTAGGCAGAAGAGCTATGCCGATAATCGAAGGAAGGATTTGGAATTTCAAGTCGGTAATCATGTTTTCCTAAAGGTATCTCCATGGAAGGGAGTCATACGTTTTGGAAAGAAAGGTAAATTGAGTCCCAGGTACATCGGACCTTTCGAAATTCTAGAACGAATTGGGGCTGTAGCTTACCGATTGGCAATGCCGCCAAGTCTCTCCAAAGTTCACGATGTGTTCCACGTATCTCTGTTGAGAAAATACATGCCTGACCCAACGCATGTACTCACCTACGAGGAATTAGAACTGGAACCCGATCTGTCTTATTGTGAAGAGCCCGTCAAGATTCTTGATACAAGAGAACAAGTACTGAGAAACCGGACGACGCGTCTGGTAAAAGTTTTGTGGAGAAATCATAAGATGGAAGAGGCAACGTGGGAACCCGAGGAACTTATGATGAAGAACCACCCGAGTCTTTTTATGCAGTAATACCCTAGAAATTGCGAGGACGCAATTATTTGAAGGAGGGGAGAATGTAACACCCCAAACTTCCACGGTACGTTTCCCTTCGAATAATCGATAGCGTGTGTTGTACGCAACCTCGAGTTCTAACACACACCACAACTAATTAAACTAGCCGTTGTGAATAGTAATACCTACTTTTTGAAATCATATATATTTTATATTTCAAAATGGACTTCATTTTTGGATTCGGAATATTGAAATTAGCCTAGGGTGAAATTTTGGTACTTTTCGGATAACTTTTATATTTTGATGAATAGTGAAAATTACTAAATTTTAATTAAAAACAACTTTTTTAATCAAAATAATTAATAGTGATAAATTGTGAATTTTAGTGGTTTTAAAGTATATTTAGAATATATTTTTACCATTTAATATAATGTTGGTCATTGGACATAATTTTACAATTAAACCGAACATAAACAAGTGTCAATCTTTTTATAGTTATTATCTCTTAAAAACACGCTTTTTGTTTTGACAGCGGGAATTAATTTTAAATTAATTTCTGCCACTTCTGTGTTTTGAATTTAGGAAAATGGATTCCATATTTGGAATCAGGATGTTCAAATTGTGTAAATAGGTAACTTTTATTTTTAGACATTTTGAATAGTTACTGTGGTAAATATTTTATTTACCATGGTTAAAGGGTAAATCCGGTAAATAAGGGTTAAAAAATAATATTATAATAATACAAAATTACCCTAAAACGTGTCCTAACCTTATTGGTGGACACATACCCGACCATGGGCATCCTTGGGTCAATTTGGGGACCCCTTGGAGCCACTTTTATGTGGTAGGGACACATTATATTAATAAAGTTAAAATAAAAATAAAAATGGCATAAGCTTACATCTTTTAGAAGAACAATTTTTACATAGGGTTATACATGTTGGATTTTCGATTATAAATATTCATTAGAAATCTAAAAAGATTTCCTACATGATGATATTTTATTTATAATTTTAAGACATCAAATAAGTTAAATTATTAATTACACAATAATGATGCAATGTTTACCTCATTAATAAATCATTGAAATAAATAATATTATAATGATTAAAATATTATCTAAAACCTGTCCAATTCTTATTGGTTGATGTTATTTAGAATATGAGTCATCTTATCTTCGACCTCAATGATTTTTGGACCATTATAAAACGAATATAATTATATTATAAAGTAATACTTTCACTCTTTCCTAAAGAGCCCCTCCTCTCCCTTATAAAAGGAGACCACTTCTACTCATTCCTCACACCTCTCAAGCCACTTGGCTCGTCCAAACTCTGTCCAACTAAGCTCTCCACATCCCTCTCCTACTCCTTGAAGCTTCCCCTTAGGCAAAAAGCATTTCAACAAGTCCTTTGGTTCTAACCAAAGTGAGTTACCTAAATTAAAGGTACCGTTTTCTCTTAAATTATTTTCATTTATTTTGCTTCTCCAACCCCCAAACTCTTTTTATTTCCTTTCTTTTGTAACAACACCAGTATCCTAAATATACTAGGATGTTGTTATAATATGGATTCAAACTACACATACACACAACTCCATCTAATGGATGATGAACATAATGTTTCTGTGGATGGCAAACTAACGCCTCACGAAACGATGATTGTTCAAATACATCTTACCGCCTCTCATGGTGGCCATTATGATGGCACTGTAATTAAATATGATATTAATGATATATATTTTATATATAAGCTTCTGTAATTCCATTTTATTTCATACCATTATTCGTTTCATGTTGTATATACATACGATAATTTCATTTGAGGAAGTGCGGACTACCGCCCCCTTAAAATGATATGACTCGTTCATACCACACATGGAACGTATAAAGGATGGTGTTAATGAACTTAAGTAACATGTATAAAATATTATATTATACTGGAATAGTAATATACCTATGTATCATTGGTATTCGATTCTTTTAAAATAAAAATTAAATGGAAGTAGCGTTCGTGCGTACGTACGGACTACCGTCTCCACGAACGCGATGAGATTCATTTTCCATCGTATCCATTCAAGTATAATTATCATTTGATGATTTAAAAATGATGTTTAAAGACTTGATACCATTATGGATTTGTATAATATACAACTTATCCTTTACAAACATGGCTTATGTAACAAAACATATAAAAGAAAATGAGTAAGTTAACACCCGAAACGACGATAATTTTAAGATATTATTATCAAATAAGTATTAAAAGATCATATATGATATCATATTAATGTATATGATTCTTGTATAATTTAGTAACAATTATTTCACTATTATACAGGAGGTTAACCTACCCCAACCAAGGAAAAGTACAAGGTAAGGGATTTTTCTTATCTCACATTCAATTCCGTGAGATTTCCATTATTCACCACTAAATTATTGAAAGTGGTGTATTGTGTACTGGAATTTGATATATATTATCATATTCATGTTATTCTGTAAATAATTTGGTGGTTATTAACTTTTGGCCATACGACTCAGTTGATTAACGTGGTAAGGGGTTTTCATCTCACTCCTTATTCCCGTGAGATTCATGCCATATTGCCACCATTACCTTTTGTGTGGTGTATGTACTGCCCATAATTATATCCTTTGTGTAATACACTCTAATTTATGTGTACTTACATATTCATTGTATGATACCTCTTTCATGGGTTGTATGTTTCATAAGTTACCAAACTGGTAAGGGTTATTTCACAATCTCTTCATTATCCGAGGTTGTTTATACGTAATAATCTACTGGGATCTCGTTATCATCCACATCCATGTTTCTTCAAAATGTATTTCAAAACATTTTTAATATTTAAAAGAATATGGGTTAAAGTCATTTATACCCTTGTTTGACTTTTTATAAGAGGTTTATAAGGGAATCTTTCCGTCGTTTTCCAAACAAGGTGCTTTTTAACCTTTTCGACAGAATTAAGATAAGAATGTTTTTTTTAACTTATACGGCGGGTGCGGTTATTTTCCGCCGTTATAAAATCGTCAAAGCTTCCCTTAAAAGCTTATAAGATTATTTTCAAAGAAAATGTTTGATTTTATATGGATCTTAAATGATTTCAAAATAAAAGGAGATATTTCTTTAAAAAGAATTTTGATTTCATCTATGTCAACATCCTTTGATGGGTTTTAAGATTATTTGAAGTTGATTTATTATGATACAAAACTTCTATATTGTTTTGAAGGTTTTGTGATATGTTTGACTGTGGATGTGCTATTTTTATACCATTCATAGTTTATGGTGAATGTATTGAAATTTCGTATTCTAGTTCCAATAAGAATGTTTATGTTATATTTCAATCTTTACTTCATATGAATGTGTTGGACAAGTATGTTCCAGGTTGGGGACTGGTTAAAGTAAGCCCTCCAGGTTGGGGACTGGTAAAAGTAATCCCTCCAGGTTAGGGACTGGTAAAAGTAAGCCCTCCGGGTTGGTGTCCGGTTATTAGAGGCACTCCGGGTTGGTGTCCGGTTATTAAAGGCACTCCGGGTTGGTGTCCGGTTATTAGAGGCACTCCGGGTTGGGTTCCAGTTACAGTTAGCCCCAAGGTCTTGGGACGAAGCCTTGAAAAGTAATTAAAGTTTAGCATTATGCATTCCAACATTATGAAAGTGGTTATTGATTTTTGCATTTGATTATTCGATTAGTAGAATATCCATGTGAATAAGTAAATGGTATTATTTCATTTTATTTATGCCATACCATGTTGAAAGTTCATATTTAAAAGGCTTTTGTTTTAGTTATACATTTACTTAAATGTTTATTCTTATTTATGAAAGCTTCCGCTATATTGTTATCCTTACTGGGCATTTGAGCTCACACCTTTTCTATGTTTTATTTTTCCCAGGATGTGAAGAAGTAAGTTATGAATGACCTGCAGGGATTTTATGAGGGGTTAATAGTGTGGATTGTGGAAACATTATGTTGTTGTAGTAGTTTTTCATTTTATGATGTAATGTAAAACTTATGAATATATCTAGTGTTTCCAAGGCTACTAAACCAATCGGTCTTTCGAGATTTGATCTTTCTTGTGATCATGCCAATGTTACGTAATAAGGCACCGACTCTGGGTAGCTTGGGTCGGGGCGTTACAGACGGGGTCGAGGTTAAGCCTCCCCTAGGGTAAAAAACACCTCCCGAGCACAACTGCGGTCTTGGAATTTTAATCTGAGACCCCGTTCAAAAGTTATAAAATTTAACGTCTGAAGCTGCTAAATTACGAAAACGCCCCTGGGGCCACTTTTCACAAACGGCCCTCGCCCGCAAAACTTATACCCCTCCTAGGGTAAACGGCACGCTCCAAACTCAATGGTGCCCTCGGTTTCCCAATCCGAGCCACCGTTCTAGAGATACCTACGTTTCAACATTAAAAAAATTAAATAAATTTATTTAATCCGTTTAACGTTCCAGAAGCGGGCGAGGGGTCCAAACATCCCACGCCGACAAGTTTTATTTCATTCCAAGGGTAAACACCCCATTCCGGACCCATCTGTACAATCGTATCCCTGATCCGGATCACCGTTTAGGAGTTATCCCATTTATTTTGCGTTTCCAGTGTGAACGCACTGAAAATTTTATTCCGGCCACTCCGGGGCTCGGAATCGCACGTCGTCTGAAGGCGCTGCTCTGGAATATCATCAAGAATATTCCAAAGTCTTTCACAGCAAAAACTGGGTTCTTACATTTAATTTCATAAATATGTATTCAAGACTGAGAGTTGTCAGGATAATTATACCAGGATTAATTTAAATATGAAAATTATCAAAATAAGAATGAAATATTTTATCTATGATATCAGTAGTAATATATGTCAAATTTCTGTAAAATTTATATTTTATGGACCAAAAATAGATTAATTTTAACTTACATGAATCATTATTTTTGAATTTATTTTTTGGGCTATTGAAATTTAGAGATAAGATTTGTCGTGTAAAACTTCTATATAGTTTTAGTAAAAAAATTGTTTGTTATTTTTTAACTAATCTAATACCTTTATATTCTTATTAATTTAAAGAATAAAAAAATTGATTTAATTTCATGATTCAATGCATAAGATGTATACAATGAAGATACATTCTAAGTCACAAATAATCTAAATAAACTAGGTCAAATATCCAAAGAACCATACCTCTCACTTAGTGATTCCTCAATTCACCAAAGAAGATCCACCCAAAATCATAATCCTCTCTAGAGAACATGGTAGAGAGTGTTTATGTCCATGAAATACCCTATCATGGGTTTTATATCGACAATTTTTTTATAAAAATTAATTTTAAATGAATAATAATATAATTATTCTAAAAAATAATTAATTGTCTAAAAATTATTTAAACCTCAATAAATTCTCAAAAATTCAATGAATAAAAAAACTCATGCATTGAATTTGAAAATAGAATCCATTTAAATTTATAACATTTTTATCATAGGTGAAATTACTATTTTACCATTTTGAAGATTATTTATTATATCTAAAATCTATTTGTAAAATTAACCTATCCTTTAAGGGTGAAGAACTCACTTAAAAGAAAATTGATATATTTAAAGCTAATTATATATTAACATGTGATGTTTTAAAAATAAAAATAATATTTATAAATTAAGATCCTTTAATTAAACCCCATGGATATAGACACATGTTCAAATATAAATTTTATAAATAATATTTCTATAAATAATTCTATTAAGCCATCATAAGGTTGGTAATCATTTTCAATAATATTTATTTATCTTTACTAATTATCCATGGAGTTACCAATACCCACAATATCTCTTTTTATTATCTATCATGATCTTCATCATATTATCCATGGAGACATAATAATTTATCTCTCTTTAATTCTTATCCATGAAGACATCACATTATAAATATATATACTTATTATCCATAAATTTATAACATTATAAATCTCTCTTATTCTTATCCATCTAGATATAACTTTATAAATATGTCCACTTCTTGTCATAGGGTATATAATGTAACATAGTAGATAAAAACACATTCTCTTTTTAATGTTGAAGAGTGTGTTTTTAGGTTCGGAGGGAATAAGATTTATAATGGGAGTATTTTGTGGGATTTTTTGTTTGATACTACCTACAAAACCATTTTATATTATAAATGTGTAGTTTTAAACATAAAGGTTTTACTGGGTGAAAGTTGTGAAATGGTTTATGACACATGAATCCCACCAGTCATAAAATCTTATTTACGCTATAAGATCCCCTTTTAGGTTGTAAATTAATTGATCGGGGTAAATTTATTCCAAGTCATCATATTTGTTGAATTTAACATGTTATAGGGGATTTATGTTGTAAAAATAGGGTTTATGACATAAACCATCATGCCCAATAGGTTTTATATTTCATTCGCATAACTCTTTTGGTAATTCATTGTATAGAAATCCTCCCCCGAACGTAGCTCTCATCTAGGTGTTTTTTGTGTCTCTGCTCATTTTTAGTTCCTCTAGTCAATGTTTGATCACCATGGTGGTTTCACTATATCTCTCTCAATAATTGAACTTTACACTTCTTTGTTTACATTGGTTACTACAACAGTGTTGGAATAAATTTATATTATCCTTTAATCATGTAAAAATTCCATGAATGATCACTTCAAGACCATAATTAGATTAAATCAACTAACCAATCGAATAAAAACCTTTAATCAATCCCATTATAAATCCATTTCTCATATAATTTTCTATAACTATTTTTCTATGAGAAATAAATGTTAAGTAAAGATAAATAAACAATATAGTACATCTAAGATAGTTTAGCTTAGATGTGGAATAAATCTTCCAAATAATGATTGAATTTCACATAAAATAATTAAATGATAATGAAAATATCATTAAGGAATATCTATATTTTAATAAAAACAAATAAGTTGTTTTAAAATTTTTAATGAGAGAGACATTGTTCTTGATGTCACCAGTAAGTGAAAATGTCAATCATAATATATATAATTTTAGCGAGTAACCAGGTCAAAATACATGAACAGGTGTTGGAATATAATTTATTTTAGTTTTTTACAAGATAATTGGTAAAAATATTAAGTAAAATGTATATGAGATAGAGAGGAATTTATTGTTGAATTTATCTTGAATGTTGATCATAACCAAGGATTTTATATCCACTTAGAGTTTCCTGCACTTATGAGGGATATATAACTCAAACCAAGATACATTCGTATTCATATATATCATGTTAATGTAGTGAGAAACCACGAATTCTTACTTTGAGGTTTTTATTAACCAATATTCAAGCCTACATAATGGATATATGGGTCCACATAATATTGCATGAAATTTCTCAAGTTGGAGAAACGATTTAACACCTTTAGTGGTGTTTAGTGTTGCCACTGTCTAGTTAATATTAGGCTTATTGTTTGGGATTATTTAGGTTAAACACATGTGGTTGTAAATAAAACATGTGTAGGGAATCACTTCTCTATACTACCCATGTTACGAGGGATAGTGTACTACCTTGAGTTCTTAGTGGAATAATAACACTTATATTTTCTACATACACAAACACAGTATACCTATATAGTGATAATGAGTATATTATAAAGTCCATGTGTGAGTTTAAACATTCTCTCAATCACCCACACACACTAAGAATCCATAACTGGCCATCTAGATTGGCATCAATATTTTAATCTCAGTGGATTAGGAAACCAGTCGGAGGATGGTTATTGGGGTGTCCTTGGTCCACCAATGATGGTGGAAAATGGTCATGGAAAGTATATTGAGACTGGTGAGGCGGTTGGATCGGGAAATATTGAAACATGTGGAGAAGATAGAGGCTGGGAACCTCTATCATTGTTGCTGGACATGCAAGAACTTCTCAGCAACGAGGTAGTGAACTGCATTGCTAAGGCTTATATGGGTTCTAGTGTGGGGAAGAAATCCATGGCGTATCAGCCCTATCTGAAGGTATCTCATGTGTTCAATCGACTATGGTGGGATCTTGCAAGTCCTTCCAACATGCAGAAGGGCGAGGGAAGGGCTCCACATGGGCATGCCTGAGGTGAAATTCATAGGAACATGAGTAATAGTTTCTTACAACAAAAAATGGGTGGTGAAAAGGTGTCTTTGTATAGATCTTTTTCCGAGTAATCAGGACTAGGCAGTGTGGATGTGTGTAAGGGGAAGTAGGGACCCACTACAAATGTGGCTGTTCAAGACAGAGGCGGGGTTATTTTTGCAGTGGGGTTGGATTTTTTGAAACAGACTTCTGTTCATCTGAGAAATAGGTTCTAAGTCCTCTCATAGGTTGATTTGGGTCTGAATACCATTTTTCTAGGGGATAAATATGGAAATGGGGTTTGCATGAAGGAATCTGATGGGAGTGAACTAGAGCATTCAGCAGATGAACCTTCAAGCCTGAGGAGAAAAAGAAGCTCTGGGAAGAGGAAGGGGATAAAGGATTACTCCTTGTTACCTCCTACCCTAGTGAATCACTCTTAAAAATGTTAAACGAAAAGAAAATAACCATTAATACTTTGAGACACCTGAGTCCATGGAACCGGGATGAACATTCCTTGGATTTTCTACCGAGTTTAGATGAGGAATTTAATGAGTAGGTATTGGTGCTCAATGCAACATAAAAGGAGGCATCCAAGATGATGGGGAGGACCCTTAGAGTGTCTCTCAACAAGGATAAATATGCATTGATTGATAAATAGGATCTAATTCTAGTAGGGGGTTCAATAAAGGGAAGATAAGCATGGAGGAGTACATATAATCATGGGACCCGCTTGCTTCTAAGGTTGAAAGGATGTGGATGGAGGAATCCAACACTCAGGTTTTGGATTTATCCTAGAAGTTATTTAGGGAAGCAGATTATGGTAACCTTAAGTTGATCTTTTATGACTTTGTTTAAATTGGATGTTACTCTGTTGGTTTTAATGGATTGATGTTCGAGATATGTCTAGGTTTATTTCAACTCCCTGTTTGGTTTCTTTGAGAAGTCTGGTGTTTTTTCCTAAAAACACTACTTAGATCTTCTCCAGATGGGGATTAGAGCATCAAGTCTTCATCAAAGCATGCCTTTTGGATCTGGATGATGCGAGGGTATGTCTATTCTGTAGGTTTCATGCCCATGAATTTCTTTACGGGAATTCTTGCCAAAACATTATTCTTAGATGAATCTTTTCATCATGGTGTAAGCACTAGGGAGGAACTGATCATGTAGGTTGTTAGGGTTCATGTTTTGGTTTCCTGTGGGTGTTGTTAGACTATATGGATTCTCACTTTTCCTCAAAAGTTTTTTTGAAAATAAAAATTCAATTTTCAGTCAATAACAATAGTGATGAAGGCTCAGTATGACATATAAGGAACTCTCCATGGCACCACCCGATAGTTGATTCTATCCACCAACTTTGGATCATACCCTAGTAACCAACTCCATGCCTTAACTAGCCTCAAAACTCAAATATGTGTTCTTATTCTTCCCTAAATATAGATATACCTTAACTCTATTTATTTTTTTCCTATAAATAGGTTCCTCTCCACCATTCTTCATGGTTTTTATTGATAAATTCTTCCTCGAAATTGGTTTTTGGGTTATATTTTTCTAAGGATATTCAAGATTATTCCATCCATAGTAAGAATCAATTTATGTGACAGGAAATTAATTTTTCTTATCTTTAGGATCTTCCTCTATTTAGTTATCTTATTAGAAGCACTACATAGTTTGGTTAGGTGGCTAATATAAATATTCCTTTATAGTCCCCTTGGGTTCTCAAGTATACCAAATATAGATCACATTCATCAATAGTCAGGGAATATTTTACAATTACATAGCTTTGATACATCATCTATAATTTTTAACTCCATTATAGAATGATCAAGGAGGATTTACCAGCCTTGAAAAAATTAATCAAAAAAGTCTTAAATGTTTTCAATGAAACTCCCAATATATTATGCTAACGGAAAATTAAAAATGGAAATATAGTAAATATACAATGAAATAGCCTATCATTTTGTATGATTGGGGTATATCATTGTTGACAATATTTTTATATTTTGTATCACTGATGGTGAAATAGGATTATCAAAACCCATGTTGAAAACACTAGCTAAGATATAGGTGTGAATTAGGCTTTGATTTGGATTTTCCATTGATTTTACTTCACCTATAAGTCATATCAAATTTATGATATGAAAACATATCCATTGATATAGGTTTCATATAATTTTAGATCAAAACATAAAACAATGTATCATAGATACATGGTAATTTTGTAGTATTAAATGGATAGATCTAGTCATATCCAATGATATATATTAATCATTATATTAAAATACCCTCATCTTTTTAAATATATAAAAATTGAAAGTTGATATATCCAAGTCATCCTGAGTGAAATGAATCTTATTTGATGACATGGAGAGTTTATTCTCTTGAATTTCATTGTGGAATGTGACATGGAATTTCCCCAGCACATGATATCATGGTTTTATCAATATTTTGGTATCAAAAATTATGATTTCCTCCTATTATAAAATAAAATATATAGTTTTCATACACTTCACATTGACTTCCACTCTCAACCATCATCCATATTTGAATTCCAACCAAATATAAATTAAATAAAAAATGTTAGTAAATATTAAACAAGATTAAATGAATAAAAGAATCAATTTATAATATATATATGTAGTTAAGTAATGAATATTTTATTACAAAATTATTTACTAAAATATAATTTTATTGTTAAAACATGTTGTATAAATATAAATTCAATGTATTAAAATGTGAAAGATGTTGTTAAAAAATGATAAAACAATTATTTCCATAAATGACATGAGATTAGCATTAATATTCATGTTTTGAAAATTGAAAATATAAAACTCGAAAATTATTAGGTTATTTAAATACAAGGTTTTTTGGCATAAAATCATTTAAAATAGGTATAAAAAGATATAAAAATTTTGTATAATTTTTATCTAATTACTTATAATAAACTTATATCATTCTTGTCTATAAGTATTTACCTCGATATTATCACTAAGAACTTCACTCCATATAATATTAATCATTATATTAATTTTCAACATTTAATCATGGAATTATTTTAATTTATAAGATTATTAATATGAATTTTATAAATCTAGAACCCCTAAAATTAAGCTATTACAAGTTACACTACACTGAAATTTTACGTTAAATGATCAATTTATATTAGTAACCTCATTTTTTATATGATATATGTAGATTTTAATTAACAATTTTCTCCTGTGATTGAGTATATTAACCCTAATATTTTTTTCTTTCTTATTTTTCTTTTTAAATTTGTTTTATAAAATGAACTTATTAAATTATGAGTCTATAAAATTTGGAACTAAACCATTCCAATCACCATGAAGTCTTAAAGGATAAGTGTAATAACCAAGTCATGGAAGAAACATCATATTTTAATCTCTAAAATAGATTTTTAACACTTATTTGTTTTATTTGTAAAATTTTTATTGAATATACATTTTTCTATGCACACTTACCCAACCAAATTTGAAAACTTCCAAGTGAGTCCGTTATATTATATATAATACTCTAAGTATTTCCCATATCTATTAAACTTTTGAATTTTAAATTTTAAATTTATTCACTAATAAAAACTAATTAACTTACCTAGGTTGTGAATTAATAATTCAACCCGCTATACTAACTTATTAATTCATGCATGTTGATTTAATTTAATAATTAAAACATGAATATAAAATCAAAATAAAGTCATTAAAGATAATATTATATAACATGTACCTTAGGATAGTAAATACAACATCATTCATGTTGGTACCCATACAGTTAATTCCATCCAAAATTAGCCTATAATATATGTATAAAACTAAGTGAGGTAGACAATACACACAAACACACACAATAAATGGATATATGAGGAATGAATTTAAATAATAAGTGGAAAATAAAGACTCTCCCAAAATGTGTAGCATAACATATCCTATATAAGTGAGTGTGGGCCTCCTATCATCTTCATAAAGACTCATCTAGGGGCCTATAAAAATGGATGTTCTTTAAAAATACGTGGTTAATTATTTAAAAGGAGATGAAATAAACTATAGGAAACTAAAAGATTAATGTAATAAAACTACATGATTACTGGGTTTATAACCAATAAACACATTATTCTATGCCTTCTTCTACGATCGATTATAAAACTATCACAAATCCAAGGGCATATGTGGATTCCTTGGCTAAAACCATAAAAGGATGGATGAATCCCTATTCCTTGGAATAAACACTTACCTCTTGGATTGCAAGATCCTTTATAAGAATATAAACACTAAAAAAGGGTATGGTGCGGTAGTTTTTTCATTCACTAGAGGCAGTTTAAATCACTACCTCTTAGTTTAGTGGTGGTTATTAAAACCACCACATATTTTATGGTCTCTCTTCATTTCACAGTGGTTTTTATAATTTAGTGTTGGATTTTTTAAGTACCATTTCTGGAGAATTTAATAGCGGTTATTTGTTTATTTATTGGTGTTTCTTTTATTTTAAAAAATATATAGGAGAAATATAAATAAAAGAAAAGAAACCATCATTAAACATATTAGTGGAGGTTCCTTTCAGTTATGGTTAATCGTAACTACTGCTAAACATCTTTTATTCAATGAATTTTGTTGAGGTTGCATAAAACCACCACTAAATTGTATTCCTTTTTTAGAAAAAATAATAAAAAACTATAAATATAAAAAAACTTACATATAATAAACTAGAACATAAATATATTCTAAACACATCATAAATATATCATAAATACAAAAATCCATTGATCATAACCTCAATATAAGTCAACCCATAAATCTGTCAATATACATATACAATATGTCCAACAACAAAAAATTCCCAATATAGACCCATATCATGACCTCCACTACATCTTTCTGCCTCCACATTATGTCATCAATTGAAACTGACCACTCCATCTCACCAACTATAACAAACAAGTAACAAAAATTTAAAACTACATATAACAAATCAGAATTACAATAAAATAATTGAAAAAAATTTAACATACCATAGAAACTAAGAACCATCATGACTTCCTTTTGAATAATGTCATGGAATAGAATATTCAAACTCCTATTTACATTCGGCATCTATCACCTACAATTAAAACCAAAATATTTAAGAAAATAAATTTGAATGAAAAAATATAAAGAATATATTGATAATACTACAACAAATTTTTTTATTTTGTTAAATAAAATAATAAATTTTAACATAAAACAAATAATATATACTGAAAAAAATGTTGAAAACATAAACATACCTATTTAATATTATATTCAAGAGTTTAAACTGAAAAGGGATGGGTAGATATTATAATTTACATTTGAAAAAACATGCAGTTTTCTTGAAATTTACTTAACAAAAAATATAAATATTTGGATATCAAATCATGTCCAATATTTCAAAAAAACTCAAAAGTTTTTTTACCATGATTTCACTTCAATATGAAGTCATTTTATATGGTTTTGACCGTTCCACACATGTTGTAGGGTTTTAAACCACTAAAACATGTTTACATCCATAATGGGAAAACTGTAATTCATAATGACATGTAATCAGTTCCTATATTTCATAATTAAATTTATGGTTGTTGCCTCGTGATTTTAGGGAAATCTTACATCAATTTCCTAGTTTTTACCCCCCCGATACTTGTTTTTAAAGGATTTTGTACCTTTTAGAAGTGCATATCGTGTAATTCTAACCACACTGCATGTCAGATTGAAATGTTTTCTATGCATAAATGTCAAAAACAACTAAGCAATGGTTTTCCCATAATTTCACGTCAATATGATGTCATTTTCAATGTTTTTTCCATTCCACTCACATTTTTGTGTTTTAAAACACTAAAAATGTTTTTACAAACTTAATGAGAAAACCTTAATTTGGAATTATGTGATGTCTATTACTACATTTTAGAATTAAATCTATTATCGTTTTCCTATGATTTCAGGGAAATCAAATGTTTTTTTCTTGGTTTTGACCCCCCCAACACTTGTTTTTAAAGGATTTTGTACCTTTAAAAAGTGTATATCGAGTAATTATGACCACAGAACACATCAAATTGATGTGTTGTCTATATATACACATAAAAATATCTCATTTGTGGTTTTCCCAAGATTTCACATCAATATGAGGCCTTTTTATATGGTTTTCACTGATCCAAACAAATTTAGTGTTTTAAAACACTAAAAACATTTTTACAGCCATAACGGGAAAACCTTTAATTCATAATTGCATTTTTTCAGTTCTTATATTTCAAAATTTAACATATAGTTGTTTTCCCATTATTTTAGGGCAATCCTACATCATTTTACTAGTTTTGACCCCCCAACACTTATTCTAAAAGTATTTTATAACTTTTAGAAGTTTATATTGAGAAATTTTTACGACATTACACATCATATTGACATGTTATATGTGCATACATTTCAAAAACAACTCATAGGTGAGTTTTCCATGATTTCCCCAGAATTTATGGTCATTTTCTATGATTTTGACCAATCCATGCACATTTTAGTGTTTTAAAACACTAAAAATATGTTTACGGACTTAATGGGAAAACCATAATTCAAAATGATGTGTTGTTGGTTCCTACATTTAAAAATTAAATTTATGGTAGTTGTTTCATGATTTTAGGTAAATTTGATGTCTTTTCCTAGGTTTTTAGCTCCCAACACATGTTTTTAATGGCTTTTATACATTTCAAAAGTGTATACCGTGTAATTTCAACCAGACCACACATCGGAATAATGTGTTATCTATGTGAACATTTTAAAAACAACACAGTAGTGGTTTTACCACGATTGAACATCCATTAGAGGTATTTTTTATGGTTTTGACCATTCCACACACATTTTATTATTTTAAAACACTATAAATGCGTTTACACCCACAATGCACAAACCATAATTTGTAAGGATGTGTCGTTGATTCCTACATTTCATAATTAAATAAAGTGTTTTTTCCCATGATTTCTGGAAAATTTGACATCATTTTCTTGGTTTTGACCCCATGAAGCATGTTTCTAAAACTTTATTATCCATTAAAATTTCTTATTGAGACATTAAGAGCACACCGCACATTTAATGGTTGTGTTTTTTATTTTAAATGTCAAAAATAATTCAATGGTGGTTTTCTAATGATTTCTGGTCAATAAGATATCGTTTTCTATTGTTTTAATCATTCATCATGCATTTTAGTGCTTTAAACCACTAAAAATGTATTTACATGAATCACAGGATAATCATAACTCTGATTGATCTGGATTTGATTCCTACATGTCAAAAATCAATATTTGGTTGTTTTCCTATGATAACTTTTGTAATCATTAAATATTGTTTTTAAATTAATATTTTATAATTAGTATATTATTAATAAAATTAATGATTTAGCACTATTTCTAATTTTATTTTAATTAATTACTAAAATGTAGATTGGTTACATTATATATTTTGATTCTCCAATTTGATGGAAGAAAGACAATTTTAATTTCTAAACCTTCATGTATTTCATGGTAAACAATCATTTAGGTGTGATTTTTATAGTGGAAAATAGTATTTATATGTGTTATTTTTTGGGTTCTCATCCTTGGGTTTTTATTCAGTTGGAGATAGTTTTTTATCCAAAAACAAAAAAAAAATAACATGGGAGATGTTTATATAATCATTGCTAAATTATTTAGCGGTAGATATGGGGAACCATCACTAAATAGTTAAAATAAATTTTTATAATGAAAGATATTAGAAACTGAAGCGTTAGAGATTATGCATGTTTTATGTGTTCTTTGAAAATGTGTGAATGATTTATGGAATTTTTAATTTACCTTGGTGGGATGAGCTATAAGGTTGTAAACTTCCTTGTGGTTCATTCTGGTCATCCGCTGAAATACAGAAACAAAAGAATTTTCTATTTTCAAAGTCCACTAATCATGTGTTTCCTATAACAATCTTATTCGTTCACTTTTTCTTTCAATCATGCAATTCCTCTATATGATTACTGATCAACTGCACTACTCGAACCTCTAATAGGTTTAGGACTAATGAATGATGCCTCTCAACCAAATATAACTAATGGAGTAGGCCTAGAACCCATCCATTATACACTTCTGGGATTCTCCTTCCCTTAAACTATCCCAACTGCATAGTTCTAAGAAATTGAAGTTGATTGTGAAGGGTCCACATCCCAGAATTCATGAATTCTAACCTATTAATAAAAAAACTATTAACAATTATTATCTAAAATATCTTTAGTTTATAATGTTATCTAATTAATAAATTTTTCATTAGTATGTATTGTTATTTTAAAACTATAAAAACATAATATTTAAAAATTATTTTAACAACAAACAATTCTCAAACCCAATTAATTGGGGATGACAAGATATATTAAATGAAACAATATTGGAATCATTTTACCATGTATTTGGCCCCCATTTAATTTGGTTTAAGTATTTGTAGTTGTTATAATATTTTTTAATTATTAAATTTTCATTTTAATGAAATAATATTAAATGGTAATGAAACGTACTTACTCCAACATCTTTGTTAGGGTCATTTAAATAAAATCATTGGGTTTCCAATTCACTTTAAACCACATTTTTTCAGAAAATAGATTTACTTAATTCATTATCCTTTATAAAAAAATATAAAAAAGTTAGAAAAATCCTTGAGTTATAATAAAATGATATAAATAATTTTGAATAAAATACAAACCAAAAATTTTCTTTTACATGAAAAAATATGAGACCCTGCAATATGAGGAATAAATTTATTATCACGATTCAAGAAACTATTTTTAGATAATTCCTACAAAAAATAGAAACATTAATAAAAAATATAATTTTATTATTTTTATGTTATTATGATTCTGTAAAATATGAAATTACCTCCTGAGATGAATCTCTATTGATATCAACAAAGATCGTCCATTACTCATGAGAAATGCCTTCAGGCACTTTCTCATACATTTTTCATGAGCTCAGTGAAGTTTCATTAAACTCATACCATAATATCCATTTAAAATCTCTTAATTTATTGCCAAATTATTCAAAGTATTTGGCTGTGAAATAGAGTTCAGGACATCAAAATGACAAAACAACTACAAATAAAAAAACATAAAACTTTATCAGTATATTAAAAAAATTTACTCATGTATTTTAAATTAGTTTTCAAGGAATATTAAATTAATATTATATTTACTTGAGTGTCAAATAACTCATTTTTCCAAGTTGTATTAATATGCCTATACTATTTATAATTAATGGTAAAGCTCATCGTCCCGTAAGAAAACTGCCTTAGAATCTGCCCGTAGATTCTAGCAGTGTCACTGGTAGGCACCCCAAACTCATCAAATGGAATTATAATATTTAATTCCTTTAGGTCCCACGCATCTACCATGTTTATATTGTCATACCTTCTATGGTAACCTTTATCCATTTGAAAAATGCATTAAAAATTTCATAAAATAAAATGTTTTTTAACAAAATGACATACATATCAGTAATGATAACTCACCAATATTGTAACACCCCAAGCTTCCATGGTACGCTCCTCTTTGGATAATAGAGCAGCGTGTGTTGTACGCAACCTCGAGTTCTAACACACCGCGACCAATAAAAGTAGCAGTTATGAATAGTAATACCCAGTTTTTGAAATTATATAAATTTTGTATTTAAAAATGGACTTCATTTTTGGATTCGGAATATCGAAATTAGCCTATGTTGAATTTTTGGTATTTTTCTGAGAACTTCCAATTTTTGATGAATAGTGAAAAATACTTGAAAACGGCTTTTTTAATCAAAATAATTTATAGTGATAAATTATACAGTTGAGTGGTTATAAAGTTTAATTAGAATATATTTTTACCATTTTTTCCAATAGTGGTCATTTGAATTAATTTCACTTTGAAATTGGACATAAACAATTGTCAATCTTTTGATTGATATTCTTTCTTAAAAACACGCTATTTGTTGTGACAGTGGGAATTAATTATTAAATTAATTAATTCAACTTATATGTTTTTAATTCTGTAAAATAGACATCAGTTTTGAATTAGCAATATCAAATACAGCTTAGGGTTAATTTTTGGTGTTGTTCTGAAAAACTTCGATTTTTGATGAATAGTGAAACCACTAAGTGGTAGTTTAAAAACTAATTTTTCGTGTAAATGAAACATTACCACTTCTGTGTATTGAATTTCAAAAATATGACATACATGTTTTTCATTAATAATTAAAATGTGGTTCAATGGGATTAATATATTTTTTTGGTGAATAGTAATTTTTAAGTTCTATTAATCGTGATTAAAGGTAATTAGTGTAACTTAAGGTAAATATAATGTTATAATAATATGAGATTACATTTACACTTGTCCTACCTTCATTGGGTGAGTCATGTATGACCAAGAAAATACATGGGTCAACTTGGGGACCCCATGGATCCACTTGGGTAAGAAAATGACATTAATAACTTTTTATTTAAAGTAAAAATAAAATTGTCACAAACATGTGTTGTTTTACTAAAACAATTATTTCATGGGGTTATATAAGTTAACTTTTCTACTATAAATATTAATTGGAAATATAAAAATATTTACTATATTATAGTATTTTTTTATAATTTTATACATTAAATAAATTAAATTTTGTATGACACCATGATGATGCAGCGATTAACTCATTAATTAACGATTTAAATAAAATGAAAATATAATGTAAAATATAAGACTTAAACTTGTCAAAAACTAATTTTATGAGTATATTTCGAACCCTTATCACCTTATACTCGAAATATATAATTGTGGGACCTTTGAAATCCGAAAATCACTTCATAATAATGTAACATTTCATTACTTTCCAAGAGTGCCCCTCTTCTCCTCTTATAAAAGGCCCCCACTACTACCACCTTATTCACACCTTCAAGCCATTTCGATCAGCCAAACCCTACCCAAATACTCTCTCAACTTACCTCTATTACTCATAGAATCCTCACTTTGGGCAGAATTCTTCCCAAGGAATCCTTTGGCTCAAATCAAAAAAGAGTTACCCGATTTTAAGGTAATGTCTTCTCTTATGTTATTTTGTTTTATTTTGCTTCTCCAACCCCTTAAAATATTTTTATTCCTTTATTTTGTAACATAAAAAGTATATTCAATATACTAGGATGTTTTTATCAGAAGTATTTTATTTACACTTACACACACCTTCGTCTAATGGTTAAAGAACATACTGTTTCTGTGGTTGGTGAATTTCTGCCTCACGAAACGATGATTGTTCAATCTTCTTTTAACACCTCTCATGGTGTACATTATGATGACACTATTTTTATATATGATATATATTATGTTTTCGTTTTCCTTATGCTTCTGTATTTCTCATTTATGGAATACCTTTATGATTTCCATTATGGGTAAACGCAATAATTTCATTTTAGGAAGTGCGGACTACCGCCCCCTCAAAGTGATTTGAATCGTTAATGCCATATGTGGGATGTATAAAGGATGGATTAAATGGTATTATACATTATATTATACTGGAATTATAATATACCTTTATATCATTATGATTTCATTCCATTAAATACGAAATAGAAATGAAAGTAGCGTTCATGCGTACGTACAGCTTACCATCTCCATGAACGGTGCATTTCATTTCTTACCTCTAAATGTTACGTAATATTATGAATGAATGTATATACTGGATATATATGATATATATGATATCTACATCATGAATATAATTCTGGAGATAATGGATATTCTACCACATAAACAACTTGTAATTATAAGAAGTTTATTGTTGACTCAAGTACCAAAGATTGAAAAAACGACCGTTATTAACTTAAATGACTACATAATTTTCATAACGTTGTAATAAGTTATATAAAAGGGATAATTAACTTTAAAAAATATCTTAATCAATTATAGATTAACTCTAGTTTATTATTCAGGAGATTAAAGAACGGTCGAGTGAAGTCGGACACGAGGTAAGGGAACTTCTTAACCCAATTTTCGTTCTTTGGGTTAATCTCCTACTTTGAAATTATGTCATGATATTATTATGTACTATCTTGTATTTTTACTTTCTTTATGTGTACTTATAGTGAATACACATAATAGATCTATTTTATTTAAAAAAATGTTCTTTGTAAGGAACTTCATCTCAATCTCCTTTCATTGAGGCATATTTTGTTTCATACACAACTTTCTTTTATATGGTTTATAAAACCCTTTGAATTTTACGTTTATTCAAAAGGAATATTTTTATATGAAGCATTTTAGTAAACAACAAAAAGGAATGTTTTTCTTTTCGTACATATGCGGCGACAATGACTTCTCTGCCACCGTGACCATTATTTGAGTTTCGGCTTCCTCTACAAGCCATAACTTTTTTTAAATGAAAAATAAATACCAAGTTTTAATTTTCTTTTATTTTGGTATGGAAAATGTTTTTGATAATTTTTTTATTATATCAATGTGTTGTATTGATATATTTTGATTGAAAATTGTAAATTTTATGGTTCCTTTATGCATGTTTTATGTGATACGATTATGTTATGGTTTATGATATGTTTAAACCTGTTCATATGAGGAATGCATTGGACTTAATAAGTGATGAGTGGAGCCCGCTATAGCTCCTCGATGCATCAGTAGGTCTCATGAGACAAACTAGTGTCTTGGCACGAGGCCTTGAAAAAATATTATTTGTAGTCTTGGCACGAGGCCTTGGCTACATGGTTATGATAGTCTGGAATTATGCATTCCATCATATTGAAAGTGGTTAATGATATTGCATGTGATTATTCGACTAGTAGAATATCCATCTGAATAAGTAAATGGTATTATTTCATTTTACTTTTGCCATATTATACTGAAGTTCTAGTTTAAAAGGCTTTTTTCTAGTTATACATTGCCTTAAATGTTTATGTTTATTTATGAAAGCTTCCTCTATATTGTTATCCTTACTGAGCATCTGAGCTCACCACTTTCAATGTTTTAATTTTTCCAGGATATGAAGAAGTATATTATGAATGACCTGTAGGGATAGTATGAGGGGATATGAAGACAAGATGTTGTTGTTGTTTTGTTTTACTTTAAAATGTAATGTAAGACTTATGAATGTATCTAGTGTTTCCAAGGCTACTAAACTAATCGGTCTTTCGAGACTTGATCTTTTGTGATCATACCAATGTTACGCAATAATGCACCAACTCTGTGTAACTGGGGTCAGGGCGTTACAAATATCCACTAGATGGAGGGATAAAAATTAATCCATCACTAGAGGTGAATCAGGAAGTGGGCTACCAACAATATCTAGGGAAACGGATGGCTCTCTAGCAATCTTCGGTACAATATAATCACTGACATTAGTGATGGTGTGCTCTGATAGATGATCGACTAGGATCCAGAAATTTTTTTGTTCTCAGCCTTCCTATATTATAAATGGTTAAGAACCATATTGTTACAAATTTATGTTTTATAAAATTTATTAAAATTATTTGAAAATATTTTGTTTGAAAAATGAATGTTTTTCATAAACCATTTTTAATGGATTTGTGATGGATTCCCATGAAATTGTGAAGTATAACAAAGAATATTTAAAGGACTTTATTTCTGGTATGAAACTAATAAATATTCAGTATAATGTGTGAATCATATAGTATTAATCACTATTGTATTTTAACATATTATTTGAATATCATATGCATTAAACACAACATTATAATCATAACTGAATCTTGGGATATTTAAAATATTCTTATATCATATCATACAGTAGATCAATGGTATATTTTATATAATATAATATTGCAATTCATATTTTAATATTGGTAATTATTCCAATATTAATCATTATAATGATTCATATAATCATTTATAATAAATATATTATCATAATAATGTTCATAAATTATTATATAAAAATATCCATAAATTTTAGTAGCTACAAAATAGATGTACCTCTCCCGAAATGTTATTTAATGAATTAATGAATAATAAAAATGTGATACGTATATGTTTTTGGTAGTATTAAAGAACCAATACTATATTATTCTCTCTTTTTATCTCTTCCTTATTAATATTCAATGATAGGTTGATAAAACGAATTTTTGTGATCTTTCAATCCTGGTGTAGTATTTGTAGATTTTTTTGTTGATATAAATACATTAGAGGTAAGAAAAAGTAAACTATTTATTAGTGACCAATATCAAGTATACTTTAAATATATATATCACAAATTACTTATGGTACACATAGTTATTTTACTTTATTTTTATTTGATTTTTATTGTTTTATGATATATTCATATTTAAAATGGTTTCATCCATAATTTATGAGAATATGATCATCTCAAAAAACCCATTTTAACTCATTCAGGTTATAATTAAAAATGAATTTTTTTTAAACCTTTTAATATGGATTATAAAATGATGTTTGTGTCATTATTGACACTGAGCAATGATCATAGTCACTCCATGTAATTTATATAGAAAATAATTATTGTTATATGAGTTTTTAGGCAAGAACCCACAATCATTGTACACAGAAAGACTATCATTGATACTCTATATACTTATATCTATCTATATTTAGATATAAGATATTCTTATTGTTTATGACCCCAAAATAATCTATATTAATATATTTAATTAAAATATTTTAATTCACAAAAACTAACATTATTATATATAAATCAAAAAAAATAATAGTTATTCATAATATATTTGTCTATCCCTACGTAACAAACTTTATCAGTAATACCACTCTCAGGATGTTATTTAATCAATAATAAATTCCCATTAGATCGTGAATTCACTCTAATAGGGGTAGGGTGAATCTATGAGATTATTTTTACATATTTCAACTCAATTTTAATTTCCCTTTCTAATGAATGAAATTTTATCCAAGTTATGGTGTATTTAAATATGTATGCATTCTTAAAACTACTAACCACATTAAAAAATAAACCAGTTTAGAAACTTATAGTATTTTTTAAAAGATTAGGCCTAATGTGATAATATATAGCATATTTTATTTAGGATGAGTTTTATATAAAACATTATCTATAATAAATTATATTCTATACAAATTCATGATATTGTATCATATATAACACTATAATTACAAGGGGTGGGATGGTTTCATACACTGTAATTATACTCAATAAAAGATTTCGGTTGACGATGATGCGACCTTTAAGGGTGGTCTATGTTTCCACTGAGGATGGGATCTGAGCTAGGGATAGGGAGTTTACAGGGGGGTATGCGTCACCAACGAGGTGGGGAATTGAACTGAGGTGATGAAGGTCAGGGGGTCATGTCACTAGAGAGTCTTCCTTATTGGAGGTCAGAGGTGGGAGGGTCACCGGTTTTGGGGTCTAAGGGGGTTTAGCGTCGGGTGTTGCAGGGTCGAGTTCGTGAGCTCAGGATCACCTTTGGGAGAGGAGAGTAGGGTGGGGTGAAATGGGGTCATGGGATTGGGGTCTCCATTAGGGAGGGGAGAGGAGCAGGTTGGGGGAGGAGGGAGGGGGAAGGGGTCGAGGCCATACAGAGGGAGCGTGGGAGGGGAAGAGGTTAGGGTTTTTTTGAAATGTTTAGCGGTGGTTTCAATTAAATCTATACTAACTGAAAACATAAAAAATTATCACTATAGTTTTATGAAACCAATGATATATTACGTTTTTTTAATAATATTTATTTCACATCAGATACTAAAACCACCATAAATAAGCCACTATTAACCATATCTTTTCTTATAGTGAACCAACTCATGTGTTGTATTGTATTCTTCAAATTACCCCTATACAATAGATCCTAAGAGTTTATCCACCTCCTCTATTGTATATATAATTTATTTAGGTTCTATTTGGAGTAACAAAGAACTATTAGGATAATCTATAGTAGTTTCATATACTCTATAACTTTGGGACACATTCCTTATGGCCTCTTATTCTTCTTGTTCTCTCTGGAAAAACTTTTCACTCTTTTAATCATGTAATATAGTTTAAACCACTTATTCGTGTCCTTGTTTTTATATTGGAAGTGACACAACCGAAATTTTATATTATAGATCCTAGATTCCCTTCCATGTATATTCTAAAATAGAACTCCATTCATAGATAGAATCTAGAGTAAATTTAGCAATTAGAACTGGCTAGGATTTCCTCCGGGTTTGGTCCACCAATACCTTATCAAATATATCAATAGTCAATTATTGATCATAGAGCCAAGACATATTGTGGAAAAATATAAATTTTGTATTTTACTCTACCTATGACTATGAGGACCCCAAAACTCATGTATAGGGTCTCTATATATGATACAAATTATCTCATGTTGATCTGTCCACCATATAATATATATTTACTATATAAATAAATGAAACTAATTAAGTGTAAAATTATGAGAAATATAAAAGAAATATATAATAAAAATTTAGTAAAATAAATAGATGACTGTTAAATAATTTAATAATAAAATTATAAAAATGAATATTGGTGATCCCACTTGAGTATGATGTTGTATTCTTTCAATTCATATTGATGAGGCTGGTGAAATTATTTCCAAAAGGTTTTAATAAATATCTATATTAATTTTCAGTTATTAGATTATGAATAAAATATTCCAAGTAATCACTCCATAATAATCATTTTAAATTACATTATAATGATCTTGAATAATATAAGATTCATTGAGATGTTATAAGAGTCATTCATAATCATTTAGAGTACCCCCATTATTTTCTTAGTGGTTTTTTAAGTTGAAGAATAAAAAATGGAAAAACAAATGAGCTTTATTTCAGAGTCAGCTATAAATAATAAGAATCTATTCAAAATTATATAAGAGTAATTTACCATTATGATGATGTTTCTAACTGTATTTTTGTTATGGGAATAGACCCTTGATATTTTTGTAAAGTTCATTGATATTTCTATATGGGTCAATGAGATTTATATAAGGATGTTTGATATTAACATAAGAGTAATTTCATGCTTATAAAATAACATAAAAATTTAAAAAATTGTAATGGTATATAAGTCTATAAAAATACAATATGATCTATTTTTACTCTTATGATGAAGGATTTTTGAAGTAAATAAATTATATAGGATGAAGGGAGTTGTAGTTGATCTAATTTAATAATGTTTGACATTTATAAAGTAATCCAAACATCATGGAATTATAATTATTCCATGAATCAAGATAATATTTATAAAGAATTTATAAAATAATATTTCATTACATGAATAGAAATTTTACACTATGGCTATGCTAATTTGAAATAAATTGATCTTTACCTAATATATTGAAGTGAGGAGTTTCACTGTAAGGTCAGTGCATACAAACATACATGACTCCGTGCGATGAACTAATGACCATTAATTTTTTGGAATAGAGTTGTTATATTTTTTAATACCTATTAGAGAATAATATCCCTTATTTCATGGTGATTTTTAATGGAAATATTTGATCAAATTTTAATGATAATTACAAAGGATATATTCTACTATGTTTCAAGTAAGAGTTTATAAATTTGAATATGGAAATATTCTCACATGGATGGGAATATAAAAAGTGTAGAAATAAAAAGTTTTATAGGGTTTGAAACTACTATGTATATGGAAGAATAATTTTGATTATCCTTTTTAAGAATAGTAAATATAAGACTATTGTCCTTGAAATGGGAACAAGAAGAATATCTAAAATATTTTTAGCCTTTGTGGAGGATTAATCTTACATTAGTGATAATTTTTCATTAGGAATCATTATGTAATATTAGTTTGATATCATAACAAGTTGATGCAGGACATTGTAATAGGTCAAATCTCATTCTATAATCTTTAGTGACTTCTTCATATTAATTGTTGAGTTTTCTGTACATGAAATAAACACTACTAAACACTAGGTATGTAGTCACCATTTTTGGAGGTGAACCTCATTAAAAAAAATTTCATGTGTTTATTTTTATTTCCAACACTATTTTGGGTATAGAGAGATATGTATTGAATAATAATTTAAGTGGTAGTTATTGGAAAAATTCATATATTTTTATTTACCCCCAATTTTTATTACCCTTCGAGTGATACTAACAATTAGTATCAAAGAACATGATCGCTTTTTGTTTCCTCTCTCATGTTTTTCATGGATCCTCACAACTGTTTAAATAGAAAAGGCATTCCAACATTTTTTGGAAAATTATTTCATATTCATACGGTGATAATGGTATATTACCTCCTATCAATCAATGACTTGATGTTTTATATTCTATACAATATGGATTTACTATTCTAGATAAGATTTAATAATGGTCTCTTGTAGATAGAATGCATACTTAAAGGGTGGTAAAGTTAAGAAATGATTTATTTTCCACTTTATTTGAAAATTAAATTACCAAATATATGGTGTTTCAAACAAAAAATTATACTTTAAAAATGATAAATAATACATATAAAGGAAATAAAATTGTAGAGGGAGCCAAATTGAAAATTATTAAACAATAGTTTGATGGTATTGGAATTCATGAGGATGAAATAGTTGATGAATTTTTTACCGATGTTAATTCAATGTTAAGTACTATCGTAGGTATCCTAAGAATCTTGAGGACTCAACTATTGTGACGAAACCCATGAGTATTCTTCTATACAATTTTGATTCCATGATCTCAGATCTTGAAGATATAGATCCTTATGATTTTACTAATGATAAAATTCATTACACTCTTACCAATTATTAAATGATAGTAGGTACTTCACTTAAAATAAAATTCAATAAGGAGAAATAAATTGAATTAAAAGGATTTAAATATATGAATATTAAATATATGTAAGCTTACTATGATGAAAATGAAAGCATGGAAGATTTTTTAAAAACTATATCTTTGAATTTAATAATCATTTCTCTAAGGAAATGAAATTATATAGGTAATCTTCTATTAAAATTTGTTAATTATGGAAAATCTAGAAACATCTCTACCAATTGACCGATGAGAATCAATAATGAATTTAAAAATGAAGGCATGGATAGGAAGGGTTCCAATAAAAGACACTCTCTAATAAAAATTCAGTCAAATGGGTAGAAGAAAGTATAACCTAAAATCCTCAGAAAGAATTTTTTGTTAGCATAAGAATGTGTATTTGACAGTGAAGAAAGTATTAATGGTGAAAAAAACTCATATAATCGTCCCAAATAGTTCTCATGGAACATAAAGTTCACAAATTAATAAGTTCTATGTGTCATTAAAAAACCTATGGAAAGTAAATTCCAAGTGTCTGAATAAGTGATGAAGGTGATTCTAGGATTTAGAGAAATCATTTTTTAGGCTAAATCTCAATGACAATATTTAAAAGGATTCGTAAATATTATAGGACAATAATCAATTACATGTGGTTATTAATTTTAATATATCATATCCCACATTTTTAATACTTTAATTTTAACATAATTCCATAAAAAATATTATAATAATAACTTGGAATGATATTTTCAGGTCTAGTGTCTTTGAAACTAAGTACATAATATATGAATTACATAAGTAAATCATAAACATAATCATTATTTAATTCTTTTGAAAGAATACTTTTTTAATCTCTCATAGGTCACCTCACATACAATAATTTCTTAGGGACATACATCAATAGAAAAGGGTGAACCTAAATCCCAATAAGGGATAACAAAAGAAACATAACATGAATGACCATTATGGATAAAACATGTGGCATAACGTGAGAGAATCATTATAATTACATGATACATAATAAGAAAATTTGGCTAAAATATAAAAAAGATACAATCATAATCATATCACCAAGTTTTATCATTAAGGTGTCATAAAACATAATTTACAAGGTTATTCACTAAGGTATCAAAAAACATGTCATCTATAGAGATTAATTATTCAACCAATTCATTAGAGTGTTCTTAAGTTATACCCTTTATATGAATTAATTCATGTGATCCACATTGGTCATAATAAATCATTTCATCAATAACCCAAGGATAATAAAGGAAAGGTTTTATATAAATTCATTGAGTACTTAAGTTCTTAAACAATTCTACATTACATAATTTTTAACCCATGAAAAGGTAATGTGGGTTTCATACAGTTAAATACCTAATAAATAAAGTATATTTACATATATAGGAATAACCATGGATGAGTAAGGGGTTTGGGTATTCAAAATATAAGAATATTTCATGTAAAAACAAGATATTTAAGAAATGAATTCACTTGTATAATGGTATACAACATTGATTAAGGGAAGGGGATAATGAGAGGTAATTAAGGTCCCCCATAGATAAAAAATCTATTTTGGTAGTAATGGGATAATAAAATGGGTAATGATATGAAATTAATTCAATACTTACAAAAACATACCACAAAATATGTACTTGAGTGCAAAAGTGGTAGCGGAGAATTCTCGTACCTTGAAGAGTTTCTTCCTAGAACATTAGGATGAAACATTAAGACCTTAATTAAACCTTGGATAGACTCTTTGGGAGGTAAAATGATAAAAACATATGTATAATCGATATCTAGTGGAGAGGAGTGGGGTGATTGGTGGGTATTTATAGTAAAAGTGGATGAATTGTTTACTAATTTCTAAATATGGGTCATGGAATTCTAGGTTGTGGAAATTGAAAATAAATGGATTACCTATGATTTTTACTCATGTTTTTTGGAATTTAAGTCATTTTTATAGTATTTTAATATACTATAACTGAAATCCATTTTTTAATATTACTTTGGATATGGAATAGTAATTTTTCTACAAAATATTATTTTTAAAACCATTATTTCAATTTTAGACTTTGGAAAGTCATTTATAGGTTTGTAAATTGAATTAATATCACAAAAAATACAAAATATGGATAAAATAAATATTTTTGGTCATTTATTATGTATAATTTACTATTATATCATCATTACATATATATTAATTCATAAAAAATATTGAAAACACACAACTATATTTTTTATTATTTACTAAAAAATAAGTATTTTAAAAACTTATCATAATTCCACCCTAAACTAATTTTTAAATTATTATTATAAATATAAATTTTAATTTATAAAAGTAATTTCCAAAATATGATAATTTTAACTTTTAAATGGGAAATCCTAATTTATTGAAAAATAGTAATTCTTATGATATAGTAAACTTTATGACACATATAACAATTTCCTAGGAAATTATAAATTATATTATCAATATTATTAATATAAATATTGTTTTAAAATTCTATTTAAAGAAAATAATTTTATTTATAATTACTAAATTATAAAAGTGTATATATTTTTATAAAAAATAATTTTTTATTTAAAAAAATATTTAACAAATTCATATTATAGTCATGTGTATTTTATTAAATAAAATAACACTAAAAATGTAATTATATAAATAAATATTTCATTATAAAATGTAAATTACACTTTTATGATACTAAGGTCTTGATACATAACCCATTACTACACCCGTATACAACCTATGGGTAAGGTTTGTGATGGTTGTAGTTCCATGGGATGAATCGGCTAACATTGACCTAGTGGAAGTATCTACTAATTTGAACATCTCATGTCATAGATTCCTCTTGAGCCATACTTGTTGAAGCTCTTCTTGGGCTTCGTCAAGAGTGAAACCTAGTGATGCCACCCCCACCTCAAGTGCTGACAAATGGTATTCATAAGGCTTAACTATACTTGGTAAGGCCATCATTTTTCTTTTTTATATTACCTATCATTTATCATACCCACTATAGACTGTAATTATAAAGGTAATATTATTACCAAGAGTCATAGCACTCAATGATCATCTTGACCAATGTTCATATTAACCAATGGCCATATTGACAAACGACTATATCTAAATCATTGTATTTTTTATTTCATTCTATATATATGTCATGATATATCACTATGTACTACTTTATTCCCAATGGTTTTTAAAAATCCTTTAATAATGTCTATTATAATCCTAACATTTCAATTTCTTTTAGAATTTTCATAGAAGGTGTAATATTCTTGGTAGAGTTTGATCCTATAGAGTACACCATTATGTGGTTTCTATTTTTTGGTTTTTATATCCCTCTACTAGTCTTAGATATGTTAAATAGTATTATTACAAAACATTTATATATATAATAGGAAATCTATGTACTTTCCATTGTAAAATATATTAGAATAGACATTATGAAAAAGTGTTCCTTTACTAATCATATAAGGAATTTTTAGGCTGTTAAATTCTACCAACTAATGATATTTCATCCTTGTAATTTTTTTACTACTTCCAAAAAAATACATATTTTTCTTTCATTTCTTCTTAAATTTACCTAGAATATTATTCAAACATCTGATTCCTCCATAGGAATTCCAAAATCAGTGTTTTCTAACACTTAATCTATTCTATCAAGAATATAGATCATTTCCTCTTTATAATACAAGTCTTCTTAAAATTACACACCATTAATATCAATTATATGGGTTTTGATAGACATATACTTTCTCAATATAGACCAATGGAAGAAATCATAAAAATTGTAATGATTTGGATGTAGTTCTAATCAATAAGTATCTACTCAATATGATTTAGAATATAAAATGGTCCAATGTTCCTTGGACTCAGTTACACCTTTTTTTCAAGCCTCAAATTTCCTTTACATGGTGATATCTTCATAAAAACATGATCCTAAACATGAAATTATATGTCTTTCATTCGGTTGTCAACCTAACTTTTCTATTGACTCTGCGAAACCTTGATGTGTTTCTAAATCACTTGTATCTTTTTTGTATTTTTCTTCACAATGTATGGTCCCAATAGTTTCCAACTTCTAAATAGGTATGGGTATTGGTTTCAATTCCACTTTGGGGATTTTTCACTCTACCTTCACTTGTTGAAACACCAAGAACCTTGTATTGTAATCAGCAATATACCTTTTAATATTATCCCACCAATAAATATCATGAATATACCTATAAAGTTTTGTGCTATTGGTATATATAGAGAATATAGAGTAAGTTTATTCATCCATAATATCATTCTTTATCTCTAGAATATATGGAATACATTTCAATTGATGAAATTTCAATACACCATCTTGGTCATTATTGAATTTTGGAAACTTCCCATTTTCCATATCCTTTGTATTATTTTTCATCAAAGGATTTCCTCTTTGATATTTGTTGATCTTATATAGTAATTACTATTGATAAATCATTTTTAATAATATTGATGATGTCCCTTACCTCATGATTCCCAGGTCTAAACATACTTGGTCCTTCATTAATTGATCTCCATCAATACTCACCATTACAAGAACACCATGATCTTTCCTACCCAATGAATCTGTAACTTTTTTTCACTTTCAGGGTGACAATTAATTGAACAATAATAGTCTTTAATAAGCTCAAACTATCTCCTTTATATCATCTTCTTATCCTTTTTTGTGAATATATACTTCAAAATTTTTTGTTCAGTGTATACATCACACTTTTCCCCATAAATGTAGCATCTTTATATTGTCAAAGAGAATACCACTACAACTAACACCAAGTCATGAGTAGGAAAATTAAACTCATGAGGATTTAACTATTGATATTTATTGGTTATCACCATGTCATTTTTCATTAGAGAACATCCAAGACCTTTAAATTATGTTTCACTGTATCTAAAAAAATCCTTCTCATTCAGAAGTTAGATCAACCATTGGTGCACTAACCAACATCTTCGGTAATTTATAGAACGTTTATTCACACTCCTTTTTATAGATAAAATTATCTCCTTTTGTGTAAACTTTTTTAGTGGATTAAAAATACATGATTTTTTTTCAAAAACCATATATATTATCCTACTAAACCAAGGAAACTATGAATCTCAATTACTATTATCAGATGAGACCACTCCTCTACAACATTTCTCTTAATGTGACTAAAAAATATTCCTTCACTATTTATAATGTTCCCCAGGAATGCAACTTGTTATAACCAAAACTCACATTTACTAAATTTACCAAATTGCATCTACCTCCTCATATTTTGTAATATTACCCTTATATGATCCTTATTCTTCTTAAAAAGTTTTTTATATATAGTAATATCATCAATAATAACCTCTACAAATTTTAGTAAATTAATTGTTAAAAATTCCATTCATCAAATCCATAAATATGGATGAAGAATTTGTTAAGACAAAGGGTATAAAAACAAACTCATAATTCCCACATAATGTTTAGAAGGCAGACTTTGGGATATTTTCTTTCTTCACCCTCAATTGATGATACCTCGATCGTAGATCAATCTTAGAGAATAATTGAACCCCCCAAAGATGGTCAAACAAACAATAAATTCTTAGAATAGGATATTTTTTCTTTACTATGATCCGATTAAGTTATCTATAATTAATGAATGGCCTCATTGATCCATCCTCCTTATATATAAAGATAACATATTTTCCCCGAGGAGGCACAATTTGTCTAATAAAACACTTCTCCAAAAGATATTGAAGTTTCTTCTTTAATACCTCTAAATCCACATAAAAAATTATAAATGGGGTATTTAATATTATATTTGACCTAGGTATGAGTTCAATTGAGAAATATACCTCTATTTCTAGGGTATTTCCATGTAACTCTTAATGAAATACGTTAATGTATTCCCAATCAATAGGTACATATAAAATATTTAGACATTATATTTATTCTTCTTATTCACTAATCACTATCATAAATAATGAAATATGAGGTGGTTCTTGATAATACTGAATTTGGTATGTCTCTTCTTGGAAGATAATTACTATTTTTACCATCATGATAATAGAAATCCCCTTGATTCTACAATTTATCTCGAAATTATACTTCGTTAACCATTCTATCCCAAGTATTAAATCAAATTCTACCATTTGAATTAACACCAAGTTTAAAGAGAGAATACATTCAATAATGTAAATAGGGGAATACATATATACCTTTGATGATTGAATAGTTCTTCTAGTATTTTTAATTGATAACTCTACCACTAGCAGTTCAGGGATTAACTTTTTTTCTTTGAAAACATGAATGAAATAAAATAATTCATAGAACTAGAATCAAACAATGTTCTTATTATCTTTGAGTGTACTAATATAGTACCTACCAAAACATTATTTGGATCCGCCACTTTAGAATTCATTATTATGAATGATTAACCTTTCTCCCTTAGCCTATATAAAGGATGGTGGTGGTTACCTTCCATTATCTTCAGATTTTTACATTGATTAGTTAAATGTCCATGATTCCCATACTTGAAAATTTTCATGAAAGGTTTCTCTTACACCATATTCTATTTTAAACTAGTGTAAAAATGTTTACACTTAACATCTTCATAACAATTTTAATATATATGTCCATCTATTATACAATTTCAACACTTTCTAATTCCTTGAAGATAGTTCCCTAAATTCTTCTTCCCACATTTGTTCCACATGGGTTGTTTTACATTCTAACCTCCAAGATTCATTCTAAATTTTTTTAATCCTTCTTTTCTTGTCATTTTGTACATTAGTCTAATGGTTATTTATAACATCAATTTCAACTCTGATGTAACATCATACTATCTCTTTATAAATCTCAAATTTCTCATATTTCCAATTATTTCTATAGATGGGGTCGCATTCTTACAAATACTTGGTCCATATTCTCATCAGAATCAATGAAAAATATTAAAGCATATCACACAAGACTTATAAAATTTGTCTCATAATTCCCAACTGATTTATTTTATCATTGTTTAAACTTATGTAATTATTTATTCATCTTTTTTTTGAGGTTATAAGAAAAATACTTATTGAAAAATACCTTTTTGAAGTATACCCATTCCATGTATTCCACCCCTTCCCTTGGATTTTTTTTCTTTACCAATTTCTACTACTGATTTGCTTCTCCCTCTATGTGATATACTACCAATGTAGATTTCTCTTAGCCAGAATAATAGAGTATAGAAAATATCTTTTTATAATATATATCAACTATTCCTCAATTAGTGGATCATAGGTTCCACTAGAAATAGGTGTCCATTAACACATGGGGGATTCAAATTACATTTTTTCCTTCTTCTGTGATGTTGGATGCTCTACGTGGTTTAGGTTGTTATTCATGACCTTAGTTAACTAATTCATCATCATTATGAAGTTTTCAACTCTATCCCCCTATATTAGGAAGATCATAATCACATTTTCCATTTCATCCATTTTATAAATGACTCCTTTTAGTTCCTACTATTTTCCATGAACAAGAAAACCTAAGTGATAAATTTATAGATATTAGGAATCTTATAATAAAAATTCTAAAGAAAATATTATTCATAAAAATTTTAAATATAATGCTTCTAAGATGATATAAATCAATCATAAGTGGTTTACATTATCATTATATCCTTCATAATTGTTTGTAAAAATAATGTGATTACCCAAAAAATATCCCTCAAAAGTGTCAAACTAGTTGTATAGAAAGAAACCATTCACTGTGCACCAGAATAATGACCGATATATACCCAACCAACTATTTTTAGGGTTATAACCCCTAGATACATCTATTCAATAACCTCATCTAATTTTTATTTTCAATAAAGGGATTTTATTTATTAGAAACCACTTGATTTTAACATCACAAAAAAATTAAGGAATTTTTATTATATTTAGAATTATATCTATGGTTCTTACTAATATTTTGTAACCCTAATTTCAAAAAAATATTTAAACCATTCCTTTATTACCAACTATGACATCCCGCCTTTTAATACATGAATTTTAACATAATTAATTAAAAATAATAAATTAATGACTTAGAAGTATATTTTGAGGTCTAGCGTATTTCAAACTAGGCATATAATAAATAAATTACATAAGGTAAACATAATCATTATTTAATCCTTTTGAAATAAAACTTTGTTAATCCTTCCTAGTTCACCTTCGAGATAGCAATTTCCTAGGGACATAAATCAATTGAAAAGGGTGATCATAAATCTCAGTAATGGATAACAAAGGAAATGGAACATGAGTAGTCATCATGGATAGAAAATGAGGCATAACATGAGAGAATAATCATAATTACTTGATACAGAATATGGAAATGTGTCCACAACATAAAAATGGTACATTCATAATAATATCACCAAGTTTATCACTGAGGTGTCATAAAACAATTACCAAGGTTATTCACCAATATATCACAAAATATGTCATATTTATAGGTTAATTATTTACCAAATTCATTGGAGTAATATTAGAGTGTACCCTTTATATATCATAATACATGTGAGCTACATTGTTCATAATAAATCATTTCATCAATAATATAAATAGAATAAATAATCTTTTTCATATAAAATCATTGATTACATAAGTTATTAAATACTTTAACATTACAAAATTTATAAAACCCCTGTATTTTTAGGAAATACTTCTCCTTAAATAATTTTATTTCCTTGATACCATGTGTTACACGAACTAACATTTTATACGAACCACATAACATTATTAAAAAAAGTATATGTATGTTATTTTACTACTATTGTATTGGTAGGTATGAATAGTAAAAACTAAATTTTGGAAAATATATATTCTACATATTTATATAATTAATTCAGTAGTTATCATGTGATTACAAAAAAATGAAAAAATATTTATAAATAAAAGTGATTTTTGTTCTGAAAATTTGTTTTTATGAATGCAAATTATTTTTACATTAACAAATTAAATTATTCACTATTGGTGAATAATTTTAATAAATTTAATAATTGGTCAAATTTTTTAAACATTAAATTTTTTTCTAGGCATGGGATAATAATAAATTTATTTTTTTCGTTAAAATGATATTTATTTCTTTTGAAAACACTTTTTTTCGCATTTTTCAAACTTAATTTGAAATTAATTTCTTCTATTTATACTTATTGAATTAGATAAAATTAATTCAATATATATAATAAAGATATTCAAATATAACAAATCAAATCTTTTTATTTTTTGTCAATATGAAATGCAACCATGGTAAAATTTATCACCTCAGTAAAGGTTGGATAGATTTATTCTATATTAAAAATATGTGATAAGTCCATAATGTTTCATCCTAATTCTCAATGGATAAATTTAATTAAAAAATTAATAAATAATGACCTAAATTTATTAGTTTAATGGACACTTTCCCATGAAAAATACCAATATAATATTTAAGTCAATGAAAGTTACAAAATGTCACTCTCTTTGTTTTTAATTTCTATTATGGGTACAAATAGGTGAAAAAGTATGTCATGAAATAATATAAGTGTTTATTTTTAGATTAATAAAATAATTTTTATGATATATTTTTTTAGTAATTATATACAAACTTTAATTTCCTATGAAACACCTATGTAGTAGTTCTCCATTTAATAAAAAAATATACTAAATGATTTTAAAAATATTAAAAGTGATATGAATTGAATGATTTAATTTTTCACATAATTTTTTTAGATTTATAGGAAATATTAGTTAGTTTTTAATGAATTATATTCTAATTACCAATTATCTTTAATGTATTTAAAGATAAATTAAATGAATAGTTTCAAAAATGACAATAATGATATTTTATCAAAATAATATTCTGTTAAATTATTTAAAAATAATAAAAATAATGAAATAAGTGATTTTTTACATTATATGAACTAAATTTTCCTAAATTTTACATTTATGGGATAATTTCCACATTAAAATTAAAAAATTTCAACCCTTTAATATTGTAATGTTTTCACCATAGTTAAAAATAAAATTAGTAAACTAATGGTTAATCAAAATGATAAGGTTTAAAATTACAAAAAAACTTGTATACATTATATTTTTTGATTATACTACAACCATGTAATACATTATATTCAAATCACTATCCATTTTAGAAATTTTCTTGATAATTAATTTATTAAAATTTAATATTTTGAGAAAATCCAAAAGATCTCCTCACCTCAATTATAAAAAGGGGACCTCCTCACTCAATTAATTACACCACCTTGAACCCTATAGCTCCACTAAACTCTCCAATTTTATCTTATAAACTTATTAATATACATTATATAGGTTTTTTTCTTCCCAAGTGATCACCCCTAGATCAATTTAGAGGAGATATATAAGAGTTGTTTTATAAAAGAGGTAATCCTCTCAACCGATCACTTTCTTTTCTACTCTTGTTTACCTCATATAAATATATTTTATTTATAATAAAATATAAACTTAATTATAATAAATATGGTTAAATTTTATAATTATTATTAAATAACCATTATACACCCTCTTTCACATCAAATTATAAGTTAAAGTATCGCTACTGCATATGCACGACTTACTGTCTTCATGTAGCGATATAATTCATTTTTCATCACCGTATTTTATGGATGTGTATTATGATGGGTTTAATATTTATATATGATATTTATGAAAAAAATAATATTTTTTAATGATAATATAATATCCACCTTGTTACCATCCAATCCTTTCTGAAACAATATCGTTGCTCATGTGTACGTGTGGATTTCCACCTCCTTGAAGCGATATGATTCGGTTTTCATTTTATTATAATTTGGATGGTAATTAAGATGATTTTATGAATATATATTATATATATAATATAATAATAATCATATAAAGGTTAATTAACATTTACATTTCATTCATTCTATCCTTTTAAAAAATAAAACAGTGTTCATGTGTACATACGGCTTACCATCTCCATGAAAGGTGTAATACATTTTTCTATATATAAATTTTATATATGACTATAAATATGTTTATAATTATTATATATGAAATTTATATCATTATTAATATTATTTAGGTGATGGAACCAAGATAAATATACAATTATTATAACTACTGAACAGAAATACTCATGATAAACAAAATAATTATTACCCATAAATAATGATTTTAATAAATAATTATTTATGAAAGGGTGTGTTAAAATGTTATAGAGGGATAATATATATATGAAGATGAATTATTTATATAATTATAATAAATATAAATTTATTATATAAGAGTTTAGAGTGATTTTTAATTAATGATAACTCGAGGTAAGGGGTTTTATGTTACCATCTCTTTGTTTATCAAGATTGTTTATGATTAAGTTATTATTATAAAATATTATGATCCATCTCTCAATATACTCTTGAATTTTCTTATCCTATGTTAATTTCTTGAAAATAAATATTTTATTTTTATTCTCCTCACCTTATGTACTTATGAAACTAAAAAATGGTTTTGAGAAAAATCAATTCCATTTCCCTCTTTAATCGAAAAACCTTTATTCCCATATCAAAATTTTCTAAAAATGTTTTAAAGAAGGATTTTACTATTAAACTATGATTGTTTAACATGATTTTTACCCCTATTCTAATTTTAAAAAAATCGTTAGAATGAAATCTTCTTATAATTTTGAAAATGAGTTAATTTGTGACTTTTTTTACAAAAGTATGGATGGGATGTTTTTTTACATATACTACATGAAGGCCTTTTCCAGTATTCATGACCAATATTTTTCTTTCAAGATTAAATTATAATTTTAAATTGTTCTTTTGAAATAAAACATTTTCCTTTTTATTTTCATAATTTCTTTAAATATTTTACTTCAAAATGGAGAGGTTTTTTCCCTCAAGAATTATTTCATGATCTATTAATGGAATCTCTATTAATAAAAGAAAAAACCCTTGGTTTCATTTTTGATTTATTGGGGATATGATCCAGGATACCATACTTATAATTTATATGGATGGTTTACGAATATTATAACATAATGTTTATGGAACCTATTTCTTTTCCACGAGTTATGCTGTGATAAAATGATGAAATATTTATGAAACTCATTCCTTTTCAATGGGTTACGTTATGATGAATTTTTTTAGGCCCTTTATTTTTCATGGGTTTTGATATGATGAGTTAATTATGTTCTTATGGAATAAATACTTATTATTTTCATTATGTGATGTATGATACCTATATCTCCAGCAAATTCATTAGGTAAAGACTGATACCTCATGAGATAAATAGGACTGGAATGGGGAGTGGACCCAGTTTACAAAGGGACTGTGTACACTTTGATAGTATTGGGAGTAAAAATCGACTACTACGATGTTTTGGTGAGCGAACACATTATACTATGATAGAATTGGAAATGAGCCTTGACTATTATTGAAATGATTTCTAATTATTATGTGTATTCCAAAAATCAATGTCTTATGACTATATTAAATTCTCATGGTTCATGTTCATTGATTTCCTTATGAATAATGTCTCATAATTTCCAAGATCTCTATCATGAATTAATCTTATGATCTATGATATGAGGGTTAGGGTTTTAAATCATTAATATGAGGTCTTTATACCCTTGTTCCAATGTTATGTCCATGTAATCCTTTATATCTCCCTTGTTTATCCTTACTAAGCATCTGATCTCACCCTTTTCTTATGTTTTATTTCCCTAGGTTGTGAAGAAAGGAATTAAGTATGATATTTCTAATGAGGGTTAATGTTATGAAGAAATCAGTGTGAGATGATATAGATATTTTATGAACCAGATATTTTTGTTTCCAAGTTTCCAAATATTCTAGACCTAAATAATTATGAAGTGGAGTGAAATTTAATGTAACGGATATTCATATATTAATACTTAATATCTACTTATGAAAAATTATGGCCATTATATAATTATTAACCCATTTTCCACTTCATATTTTCTATTCAAGTACCAATTTAATGGAATGTTTTCTAAGTGCTGAGTTAATTTCTTTTCATACCCTTTTTTATTATCCCATTATTTAAAAAATAGTTTATTATCAATGGTATACCTTAACTCCTCCCATTATATCAATTCCTTAATCTACTTTGTATATCATTAAGCTTGCAAATTTATTTCATGAATTTACCTCTTTTGTGTGAAATATTATTATATTGTGGATACCCAAACCCCTTCCATATCCATAGGTATTCAACTAGATGTAAATATAATTTATTAAATGGATATTTAATTATATAATTCCTTGAATATTTTCTTCCAATAACTAAAGTTTGGCACCTTAACACCTTAGGGAAACCATTGAGGGGATCTTTGGGAGAAAAAATGAACCTAACTTCCTAGATAATGGATATGGAGTGGAGAGTTTTAATGACCCATTATTTTATAAATGAAATACCCTTTTGAATAAATAAATGTGTTATAAAATAAATTATTTTTGTATAAAATATTATTATTAAAAAAAATTATTAAATATAAATTATAATACAATTTTACAAAGTCAAAAATAAAATTTATAAGGTATAGAAAACTATAATTATAAAAAATCCCATATTTTTCAATATATGTGGATTTCTAATTTAAAAGTGTAAAATATCACAAATATATATTTTTATGGATAAAATAAATATTATTTATGAAATCGTCACATAGAAACTATATAATGGTGATTTGTTTCATAAATTTTGGAGGCATTAGAATTTTTGGGACAAAAGTAAATACGGTATAGATATAAAGTTTGTATTATGAAATCATAATGACCCAAAGTGATTTAATATATTCCATGAAGGTATTGTAGACTAAATATATAATTAAAACAAACTTCCACATCACCACAGGTATTATTTTAAAGATATTAGTTATTAAACATGTAATATCATGAAAACTAAACCAATTTGGTATAAAACATGGGTAAAGACCATGGAATGTTTTTTGGTTTTCATTACTTTATCATATAGAGTCTGAAAACAACAATTGGGAATTAATAAAGAATTATATAATAATTTCCTATATAAACCCACCCAACCTTCCATTACTCTTCACTAAAAACTTTTTTATCTTGACATTGATCTGACCTTCCCTGTTTAAATCCCTCACAAGCTTACCTTGTTCCATTATGTGTCCCCTACCAAGCTTTAAGAGTAAACCTCTCAGATAATGGATTCTCTCGTTCCCCTATTTATTCATGAAACTCTTTAAAATTACACCTATTTTCCAACTATTAAAATTAGAATTTGATTTTATAAATCCCTATTACTACCCTTATGATTTCAAAGTGATAAGAGACCCATTTAACTCTCATTAACCCCTTTTATGAGTCTTTAAGTACTCTCTTTATGTTATCGAAATTTCCATATGAATATTCATGCCAAACAATTTTGTAGTGACCCCATTTATACTCAAGGGTATTCACCTAGTTGTATATATAGTTAATTTATTGGGTAATTACATTTATTAATCTCACACTCCTTAACTGTGGGATTAATAGTAATGATATAAATCCCTATGTTCTATGATATATGTGTCACACTTATGAATGTATAAGATATTAGAGTGATAGTTGGGCTCTAAATTATATGGCCTTCCAATCTATTGGGTAATGTTTTAGCCTCATGAGACATCATTTATTTTATTTGGTAGTAAAACTAATTAATTATGGTAATTTTTTCACCATGTGATGTTGTCTTGGAAGTTATCATTGACTTTATTATGTCATGTTTTGTGTTGTTTCCACATTCACATGTAACTTTCTTTCTATCATGTTATATCATCCCTTAATTTTCAAGATTATTATTATCACACATCTTATGTTGCCATGATATGCCTCTTGTAACACATGTACTACTTCACCTTATGTTATAATTTTTTTATTACCTTACTGGGCTTTATATCTCACCTTGTTCTTATGTATATCCACAGTTTATCCTATGTAGTTTTAAAAGAGAAATGAAATATAAACCTGTATTATGAAGTTTTTAACTAATGTTGTTGTGTTCCTTTTTAAATTTTTTATGCTCTATACCTAATTACCCAAATACATAGGTCCTCATGATATTTAGGGGTTGTATTAAGTTTATATTGATGTAAAAAAATATGAAATAATATGTATTAAAAATATGGGTTGACATAGTTGGTATTAGAGGAAAGCCTGGTTATTTTAGGGACTAGGATTATAAAATTATAATGAAATCACTAGGGATAATACTAAACATAGGAAAACATCCCTAAATTTTTTTAAAGTATAGAGTATGTGGGTTCTAAGTAAATACATTCATGTTAGGATACTACAAGTGGATGTAGCTCTAGAATAGGGGTACATAGGGGTAATAACCCCAAAAGGGAGAATTTATCTTGACTCATTCATCATCTAGTGTATGATAACAGGCCTTGTTGTACAACTTCTTTGACACTCCGAGTGGATATACTTTTGTAAATTCACAAGATCCTTATGAACCATTATTAAGTGAAAAAAAAATGACAATAATATATTATTTTAGGAAATATATCATCGAAAACATAAATTGAAAACCAATAAACTCATATGTTAAATAAATGATTTCATTTATGAGTTATCCCTTTAATGTTCATAGTTTCAATTTTATGTGTTTATTATTTTTAAAAATATCATCCCTAAGTATATATTATAAGAAGTAAATTATTAGAACAAGATTAAAATAGTCCAAAGAGGGATTATCATCCATGGTTCTATGAATTCTTTCATATCATGAATATTTAGTAGAACTATTTACACACTACCTTAAAACATAGATGTTGAGTTATATGTGAAGATGGAAAAATGGGTCAATTATTTCATCCTAAGAAAATAACTCATCCTCTATCCGTATTTGTGGGTTAAACTTCCCAATTAAACTTGTGATACTTACTTTATAGGAATTCAATGATATTATGGGCATGGGTTGGATTTCCATATACATAGCCAATATAAATTTCCAAGAGAATGAAATCACCCTCCGTATTTAAAATCACTCTCTAATTCTATACAGGTGAAATGAGGAGGATTAATCTTATTTGGAACCAAAATATCAACCATGGATATTATTTAATTTTGAAAAATATTTTCTAAGTCAATTGATTGAGGCTAAATAAAAGACCATCCTTGAAGACATTCCCATTGAGAGGGAATACACTGATGTGTTTCAAGAAGAATTACCTAATCTTTATCTTAACCTAGAGGTTTAATTTTCAATCGACATTTTAACTTGGTATTTATTAATATCCAAGAATCCATATATAATGGATTTATTTTAACTTGAGGATATGAAGAAGAAACTATAAGAAAATATAGATAAAAGTTTCATACACCCAATTGCTTCATCATGGGGTATACTAGTCCATTTTTTCAAGAAGAAGGATGGGTCAATGTGCCTTTTTATTGATTATCGTGAGCTCAAAAAGATAACAATAAAGAAAAATTCCCCTTTTGATAGATTGATGAGTTATTTATTCAACTATGTAGAGCTCAATATTTCACAAAGTTGTATCTTTGATTGGGATATTATCATGAAAAGGTGAAGGAGGATATCCCCAATACTACTTTTCATACAAGGTACAGTCACTATGAGTTCATAGAGATTCCATTTAAACTCTCTAATGCTATAAAAATATTTATATAATTAAGTAATAGAGTCCTTAGATATTACCTCGATAAATATTTATATTTATCATTTGAATTATATACTGAATACCTTGAGAAAGTAAAAGTTATTTTCAAAGTATAGTATGTGTGAGTTTTGATTGAATAAAGTAAATTTCTTAGGGATTGTTGTCAAAAGTAAAGTGATATCTATAGATCCTTAAAAAACCAAGGAAATTGAATGATTTTTAGAACCAATATATGTGACAGAATTCAATAGTTTTTTATTAGTTGGGTATTATCATCGATTTTTGAGAAACTTATCATGATATTCAATCTTGTTAACCAAGATAACTTTTAAGGGTGTCAAATTTTTCTATACTAATGAATACGAAGATAGTTTTTGTATAAGAGGCTACTCATTGAACATGTTCTCACATTAACCACTAATGTAGAAGGATTTTTTATCTAAAATGAAGTATCTAAAAATGTACTAGGTTCTGTAATCATGCAAGATAAAAAAGTGATAGCCTATGACTCTTTACAATTAAATATCTAGAATCCATTTTTTTGTATTTTCAAATGAATCTTCTAAAGGATAAGTGTGAACCCGGAAAACCTCACCTAATAAAAACCATTAAAATGAAAGAAAACCCAGATAAGGACTACAAGAAACACTCCTTCCCAGGGATTACATCATTATCTCAAACCCCCACCATCGCATGGTCGCTCAGCTTGTTGTCCCGTGTAGGATTTCATGGGCTTGGTACCGATGGAAAAAATAATACCCTCTCATACTTCCAAATCCAGATGGCCAAACTCTGGTGAATTCTTCCTTCTCTAGAACCTCATCTGGAGTGAATCCTTATAGCTTTTCTAGAATCTTTTACATACCATAATCACTAAATCACAAAAGACCAAGAATGCTGATGAAAACCACTAAGATCCGTGCACAGGCAAGCTTAAAATATAAAAATCAAATCCATAAGGACCACCTTTTCATCCTCAAATTCAATATCCTCCTCAAAACCTTCAAGACCATCACGAGGATCCAATAGAGACAGAGGCACCACAAGACTCTAGAAGTCGATCCCCCCCCCCATATCTCAAATCACCAAGAAGACCCCCACTTAGATCCGCCTCGGAGAGAGTAATGAAATCATAAATCAAAAGAAGAGGAATGAGTGTACAAGTCCCTTAATGGATCCCATCTCCTTGGCCCCCAAAAAAATTCAAATTACAAATTAAAAAACAAAATGATAAGGTCACATCATTTCATGCCTCCTGGAACACCCCACCACTCACAATCACATCGCAAAACCTCCTTGGAGGCGATCACACCCAACTAACCTAGAAAGGAGCAATTGACCTAGAAACCAGAGTAGTGTAAGAGTGAATAGGACCTCTAGAGTGATTAATGATTAATAAAATACTATCAACCCCTCAAAACCACCAATGGAAATTACAGGATCCAGCCACATCTTCATTCAATCATCATCAAACAAAATCCCACCAACAAATCCAACAATTAAAAATCAACATATGGTCATGATTAAAAATCATCATAACCAAAAAATGTGCAAGAATTATATCACATATGAAGTGCCAATGATTGGCTTGGCACACATCCTATTCACTCCACATGGATCCAAACCAGAACTCACAAATTTCAAAACCTCAAGAATAAATAACGAGAAAGTGGAAGATTCTCTAAGTAGAAATGATTCTAAAACCCTATTCATGATAAAGATTGTAAAAGAATCTAATATTCATGGACATGTAGAGGATGGAAAAGGGGATAACAAGAGGATCTTTATCCTACCTTAATAAAATAACTAATCAACCATATATTCTTAAGAAGATCAAGGAGTCTTAGAAAGATGATGAGTTTCTTCAAAATAAGGTAGTGAATATTATGGAGTTCAACTTTTCTAAAGATGTAGTTATAAGGTTTCGAACCTGGATATGTCTCCCATCAAAACCAAAGATAAATAATGAATTTTGGGATAATTCACATTTCTCATCCTTCTATATTTATCCAGAAAGCACTAATATATATAGATATTTGAATAAAACATCTAGTGGGATAAGAGGAAGAGGTACATTATAGAGTCTGTATATTGATTCTTGGTATGAAAACAATTCAAGGATAAACATAAGAATCTATTGGTCTGTTGAAAGTATTACCCATACCAATATGGTGATGGGAAAACCTGACTATGTATTTCATCATAGGACTCCCTAGGACACCTAAAGGTAATAACCCCATCTAGGTGGTAGTCAATCATCTTACCAAGTAAAATCATTTCATTATAATCAAGTAATATTCTCTATTGGATAACTTACCAAGATATACGTAAGGGAAGTGGTAATATTTCATGAATTCCCACTCTCTATAATATCTAATTAATATCTAAGGTTTACCATGAGGTTCGGGAGAATTTTACATTAATATTTCGAAACAAAAATGAGCTTCAATGATACTTATCACCCTTAAATAGATGGTTAGTCTAAAAGGACCATTCAAACTCTTGAGGAAATATTGAGATCTTGTTCAATGGATTTACATGGATATTGGGATCAGCAACTTCCCCTAGTGGAGTTCTCATATAAAAGTATTTTTCATTATAGTATTCAAATGGCACCTTATGAGGCTCTATATGGAAAGAGGTTTCAAACTATGAAATGATAGGATAAAGTTGAAGAGTGGAAGATTATGGGACCATACATTATCCATGAGATGACAGAGAAGGTTCAAACCATTCGACATCATATGAAAACCACTAAAATTAAAAAAAAAAATTATCAGTACAATCATCTATGTGATCTATTCTTTTGATGTCTATGATAAATTATTTTTTTATATATATTCAGAGAAGAAATTCATGAGGTTTGGGAAAAAGGGAAATATTATTCCTTGATACATTGTCCCTTTTGAGATCCTTGATAGTATCAGAATAGTGGCCTATCAAATATTACTCCAACCTAACCTATATCAAGTACATGATGTGTTATATGTTTCTATATAAATGAAGTACATACTAAACCCATTACATGTACTAAATATATAGGTTTCACCATTTGAAAATGATCATTTATAGGAGTAGAAGTTAGTGAAAATCGAAAATTATAGAGAAAATGTTCTATGAAACAATAAAACTAAACTAGTCAATGTGTTATAGAGGAACCATACTTTTCAAGAACTGACATGGAAACCGGAAGAGGGGATGAAATAGAAGTACCCTAACATATTTCAGTGCATGAAATTAAACTTTTTAAGGTGGAATTTTTGAAGGGTGGAAAAATTTAAAAACCCAAACTTCTATAAATGTATTTCCATTTTTGAATAAATAAATGCCTTATTAAGATATAAAATTATTGAAAAAATTAACTAATTTAGATATTTTGAATAGTTATATGGTCTGTAAATTTTAAAATAATGATATAAATCATAAACATCGATAATATATCCATTTTATAGTGACCATTAATATTAGTGTATTAAGGGTTATGATCAAGTATAATTATATAGATGAAAGAAATGATTTCCTCAATCAGTAGGATCATACCGTATGAAGACAATTTATAAGAGCTTATGAGAGAGTTAAAATCATTGGTATTTTATCTTGATCAATGCCAAGATAATATTCAATAACAAAAGTATGAACAAAACTACTTATAGGAGATGTTCAAGCTTATTGAGATCACATACCAAACCATGTTTTCTGAACCACCCCATGAAAATGTCACCATTGCACACATTACCCATAGGTGATTCACCAGTGTAAAAAAGGGATACGTATCCAGTTCCTAATGCTATTATATTTTATTTTTCATAAAATAATTATAATTTTTCTCCCTATCTAATATTACTTTATAAAATTACTTTGAATTTGATTTTGATATGATGAAACACAAATTATATTTTTTAAAAATATATAGTTTCAATAAAGAAAATGTTTTTAATGAATTTACAATTTTTTAAATAAATTATATTTTAATAAAATATTTTTATTAAATCATATATATTAAATATAAATTATAATATAATGTTTTAAAGTCAAAAATAAATTTTATTTGTTTTAGAAAACTGTAATTTTCAAATAAACTTGTATTTTTCAATGGATTTTGATTTTTGATTTGAAATATTAAATTATCATACTTGAATAATTTTATGAATAAAATAAATATTATATTTTAAATCATCATGTAAAAATAATCCAATGATTATTTTTTCATAATTTTCAAAGATGATCAAAACTTTAGGTGAAGATTAAATACTGTATAGATATAAGATGTGTATTATGACATCACAATGACCCAAAGGTGATGTATTATATACCATAAGAGGTATCCTAGAACAAATATATATTTCACCTTTAAAATAATGTGTTTTTATGTTATTATATTCATTTTATATACCCTTATTGAATCTTATAGAACCTATATTATATTTTATGGTTTTAAAATCAATTCTTTATAAACATGACTCACTTCCACATCAACAAATGAATTATTTTAATGATATCAGTTATAAAATTGGAAAATTATAAAACCCACTCTCTATGGTAGAAACCATGGTAAAATATCATGGTAATTTTTTTTATTACTTTATCATATAGAGTCCAAACCCTATGCTTGAAAATTAAAAAAAAAGTATTCTCATCTATTTTTCTATATAAACCCACCCAACCTCAAATTACCCTTCACTAAAAAATCTTGGTTCATGACATTACTCTACCCTTCCATCACTATATCCCTTTAATGGTTACCCCATGCTCTTAATAATCCCCTATCATGCATTAATAAGAACCCTCTAAAGGTAAGGGATCCTCTCCATCTTCTCTTTATTCAAGAAACTCCATTAAATTATGGATTTTTTTTAACAATTCATCTTTTAATATGATTTTATAAATACCTATTACCTCCCTTATGATTTAAAAGTGATTAGAGACCCCTTTAATTCACATAAAACAATTCTAGGAATCATTAAGTACCATCATTATGCTGTTAAAGTTTCCATGGGATTTTTCATGCCAAATAATTTTGTAGTGAATAGACATCCCATTTTCTACTCAATAGTATTCACCTAAATGTACCAATACTTCATTTATTGGGGACATACATGTATAAATTTATACTTCTTAATCATGTGATAAATAGTGATTAAATACATCCTTATGTTGTATGATCTATGTGGAACACTTATTCATGTACATGATATGAATGTGACAGGAGGGCCTAGAATTATACAGCCCTCCAATGAATTGGATAATGTTTAAGTCTCATTATATGTCATGTATGGGATTATGGAGTAATCCTAGTTAATTATGGGACTTTTTCCACCATGTGATGTTGTCTTGGTGGTTATCCTTGAATAATTCTTATGTCATGTTTTATTTTGTCACTACATTCCCATGTTGCCTTTATGAAATCATGTTATATCATGCCATATTGATCAATATTATGATTTTCACCCCTCTTACATTACCTTGATATTCCTCTTGGATCACATGTACTACTTTACCTTATTCTATTCTTTGATTATTCCCTTGCTAGTCTTTATAGATCTCCCCTTTCTTATGTATGTCCTTTTGTTATCCCATGCATTTTTAAAAGAGCAATGGTATTTTAGGAGTATGCTAAGGAAATTTTCAATAATTTAATTTTATTTGTGTATAATGTTGTTAGGTTATGTACCAAATAACCCAAATAAAAATAGGCCTAATGATCTTTTTTGTTTGAATTAATTCAATCTTTATGTATTAAATAATGAAATAAAGTTTATTAAAGACTTGGTTTGTCATAAGAGGAATGGTGGGAATGATGGGTATTTATAGTAAAAGAGGAAGAATGGTTTAATAATATATAAATATATGTCTTGGAATTATGGATTGTGTAAATTTAAAAACTAATGAATTACACGTAGTTTTTCCTCATAGTTTTAGGCATTTAAGTCATGTTTTATAATATTTTAATCAATTAAAACCAAAATACATTTTTTAATAATACTTTTAAAAAAATCCATAAAATATTGCTTTTTAAATAATAATTTCCATTTTAAACTTTGGAAAGTAATTTATAGGCTTAGAAATTGATTTTAAACCATTAAAATAAAAAACAATAAAATAAAATATTTTTGGTCATGGATTCAGCATAATTAATTATTACATCATTATTTCTTATGTATGATGTCATAAAACTTATTGAAAGAAAACTATATTTTCACTATTCACTAAAAAATAAAGTATTTTAAAAAAATCAAGATTCCAGCCTAATTTAATTTTGATGTGTTCACTAAAAATATAATGTTTATTTTATCAAAATAATTTACTAAATATGTAAATTTTAAATTGTAAATGAAAAATAATTATTTATTTAAAAAATAATAGTTTTAATGACATAGAAATTTTTTTGACACTTGTAAAAATTTTCTAGGAAATAATGAAATAATATTATCATTATTATTAAAATAAAGATTTTTTATAATTCTATTTCAATAAAATAAATTTTATTTACAATACATGAATTATAAAAGTGTATATATTTTTCTGAAAGTAGAATTATTCTTTTATTTTTATTAAAAAATATATTAAAAAAAGTTATCTTAGTGTCATATATATTTTATTAAATAAAATAATAAGGAAAATGAAATTGAAGAAATAAATATATAATTTATAAAAATTAAATAAAACTTTTATGATATTAAGTTCCATATACATAACCCCTTGTTACACCAGTATATACCGTAAGGGTAAGGTGTAAAATAATGGATGTTTCAGGGGGTGGCTCAGCAAACATTGACCTATTGGTGATATCTAATAACTTGAAATTATCCCATAGTGGAGTTTTCTCAAGACTTACTTGCTGAAGATCTGCTTTGTCTTAATCAAGGATAAACCTCAATAACATTACCACCCTCCCATATTCTGAAAAATGGGATTTAAAAGGTATGACTCTACTAGTTGAGCCAATCATTTATCCTTAGTACATCAACTATTAGTTGAAATTTCAATTTATAAACACTAATTACAATGATAATATTATTACCAATGGTCATAGTAGTCAACAGTCATATTGACCAATGGTCACATTGACCAACGACCATATAGACCAAAACTTATCTCCCAATAATCACATTTCTGATTTCATCCTATATATTTTACATGAAACATCAATATTTACTGCATCATTCCCAAAGTATTTTAAAATTTCATTCATAAAGTCTATTATATTCCTAATGTTTCTTTTTCTTTTTACAATTATCTTTTAAGGTGTAACATTCTTAGAATAGTTTGATCTTATGAAGTACATTGTTGCATCTTCATTATTTTTTTATATACCTATACTATTCCTAGCTATAGTAATTGGCATTATTATGTAACATGTACATATATATATATATTAATATTATTTATATATTTCTTCCATTTTTAAATATAATGAAATAGTGATTAGGAAAAAATATTTCCTTTATTAATCATATAATAAATTTTTCAGTCTGGTATAGCAGGTCTTCATATGAACAATGACCAGAACTTGTGCTGAATATAATTTATACTATAGTTTTGAATGTGTCTATAATGATTTTAAATTGTGTTTGAAAGTGAGTAATATGGCATCAGATTACATTCTTGATAAGTAAGATATTAAAAAAAGTGGTTATTCTTCTAAGATTCTTTAGATAATGTTTGAGTCAATTTGAGATGATTAAGACAACCCTCTCATGATTTTAATAGTCTATGATTTTGGATGAGAAAATCTAGAAATTTAGTACATCACATGTGACTATACATACTCCATGTATAACTTTATACTAAGTAGAAATTTTTTTAGGTCTATAAATCATATGAATTTGAATATTTCATATAGCTTTAGAGTCTAATCATATAAATTTGAGAGGATCATATGAGTTTAAGTCATTTTGTATGACTTTTATAGGTTCCCATATATGAATTTGGGACTTATTAATTTTAGTGTATGACATTAAAATTGATCTCATCAGAAATTTAATGGTTATCCCATATGACTTTGAGAGGTAATATGAAATTACTGCATTGCATGACTTTGTTATTTTATACGAATTATGAAGTCTTACAAAATGAGAAAATATAAAATTATAGAAAAATGAATTTTAAATAAAAGGATATTAATTTAGATGGTTCTTATATGATATTATTAATGGATTAAACATCATTACCTATTTCATGATCATAAACATAGTTGATATCAAAATGGGACTAGCTTAAGGGTAATGGTTGGATGCTGAGTTGAGTTCCATACCCTAATCCAATGCTTCCCCATAATCTGTATTAGTCTATTCACACATGGATAGAGACTTTTTAGGATTTAAATGGATAAAATTTTGTACAAAAATTATAATAAGTAAACACCTATGTATTTTAGAGATTAAAAATAAATTTATGACAAGAAATTAAATTAATTTTCAATAAAATATATATCAAGAATCTATTGACCAATTTAAAGGAGAGTAGATTGTTGGTACCAAGGATGAATTGAGTATTCAAAATTCTATTTACTGTCATTCATGATATATTTCTTTGAATATAAAATGAAATAGGTACTAATGGAAAAATGTGTTATGAATATTGAGAAATCATGAATACTTAAAGTGGTAATTTTTAATAACTGAGAGCTTGATACATGAAAGTTATCAAATATATAATAAGATTTTAAATCTAGGATAAATCCAAAAGGGAAGATACTTTTTTTGACTGAGTATTTGAAGTTACTAGGAGAACTAGATCGTGTAAAGATCTGGAACAATGAGAAATCCTAACATCTATATTCTAAAAAATATCTAATAATACAAACTTTAAATTATATAAGTAATGACTTATTGATTTAATCTATTCATTAAGGAAGATCATTTTTCAATGTGGTACTGAAGCAACCAGGATAAGACAATGATCTTTCTATTTTGGCTCATTCATTACAGTGGGAAGTGTGAAGCATCAAGAATCTCTCATATAACTTAGGATATGGAATATTATGGGACTCTATGTTTATTTTATAGTGAATTTATTTTGTTGCAACAACTTGTGAAGATAGTATAAAAATATATGATTGGGAGGACTAACTAATCATAGTAAGGAGTAGGTATTTATAAAATAACGTAGAAAATCATCTGTTGTGATTCATTTAAATTTTTTTGTATATGATGTGATTCTAAGAGAATAAATTTATGGTATTGAGAGGTCAAAAATACTAATAGATTGGATTTAATAATGAGAATTTGTAAAATATTCTAATGAATCACCCCTATCAATTGTCCATCCAGCCTGGGGAATTAAAAAATAAGAGAAATAAAAATATAATTTATCATAGGATAGTGTATAAATAAATATCAAGTATGATACATATTAATTTTAAACAAAAAAATAATATACTATGATAATTGTGATTAAAATTTTATTTGAGAATATTGGAAGACCCATAAAATAAAATTTTATTCTCAAGAAAACTGAAAAAAAAATTATAAAAAATTCAATAGGAGAGAGTGATCAAAGAAATTTAAAAGATGAAACATTATAATATAGTGGATACAAAAATAATTGATGATATTACTTACACAATAATTATTATAGATAAGTATTTTTACAGTTTAAACATGAATATTGGAGAAATTGAGAAAGCCAAAGAGAAATACAAAACTAACTTCAATATAGTAGCTGAAAAAATAGGAAAATGTTCTAATAAATTTTATCAATTGTTTATTCTATTAAAGATATAAAAAACTAAAAATGGAAAGTCTATATAATATACATTACAAAATAAAACCATTCATATGTAATAATTTAGAGTCAAATTTAAATCTGAATCAATAATAATTTCTACAGATAAATTAAAATCTGCTCATATATGGAAATTTAAAAACTCATCTTATTTTCTTATACCAGTCCATACCAAGTAAGAGTCCTAAAAAGTAATTTGGTTAAATAAAATCACTATAATCTATAAATTTTGTTTATAAATCTACCCATATAACATTATATTTTTTATCAAATAATAAGGTTTCAAGGTTATTTCTTATGTTTTGGGGTATTTGGACACAGATATTATAATGGTTATTATAAAATGTCTCCATTATGACTAAAAAATGATAATCATCAAGGTGGGATAAAAAACCCAAATGATAACTATCAAAAAGATTTAACAGACTCAGAAAAAAGTTCATTTAAAAAAAAATTGATTGTAATAGGTGCATGAGATATGTGATCTAGATACACCTTAGATGAATGTGTTATATTTATTCCATTTTAGTTAAATCTTTTTCATAGATGTGTAAATTTTTAGAATAAAATCTATAACATTAAACAAGATAATGTGGTTGATGTTTCATTTAAATCATGTAAATATGAGAATCTACAGATCATTGATAATGGTTGTTCTTCTCACATGGTAGGAGATTTAAAAAATCATAAAAAATATTTATAGATATATATGAGAATACATACTATTCATAAAGGATAGAACACTTCTAATATAAGGTGTAGGAATAGAAAATATTGTTCAAAATAATATTATTCCATGAAATTTTTTGTTTGTTGGTGAAAAAAGTCATAAAAATTGATTTTATCACAACATTTTGATTTAGTAAATGAGGTTAAATTTATAAATAATGTAATTAAGTAAATAAATTGATATATTGAGTAGTCAAAAAAATGGTAGAGAACCTTGGTTAATATTTTTCATTTTGGAGAAGCTATAAAATAATTCTACTTGAGCTATCAATTTGAAAATAGCATGTGGCATACAATATTATTTCATCTTAGAAAAAATAATTTGAGGATGTTAATCAATTTATATTCTATTAGAAACATTATAGTTACCAAAAAAGACACTCTCAATATTTATAAAACATATCGGAAAGGTAAAATGGTAAAAAAATCATAAAATAGGTGATATTTAAAAAAATAATACCTTCAAAACAGTTCCACTATGATTTTTCAGGACATATTAAAAATTGGTTAAAAATTATATAAAGATACTTCGCCACTTCCAATGATGATTTAAATATAATTAAATATATCATATTCATGCCTAAAAAGTCAAAACCCTTTGATATATTAAATATTTTTTGAATACTTATAAAAAACAAACAGTTTTATCTTTCAAATGATTGAAATTTGAGAATGGTATTGAGTATTCCAAAAAACATTTCTCATAATATCTTGGTGAACGTATAATTAGGTATGAGTTCAATGCTCCATAAATTCCTTAGTTGGATACAGTGGTTGAATAGAAGAAAAATTTTATAGTGAATATGTTTGAACAATTCTTTTACATCAGGACAATAAAATATATTTATGGATACAAGAAATTACTTCTAGTAGAATCATTCATAATAGATATAATTTGAGGACCAACTCATATATTAAGCATTATGAAATTTGGTTCAAGAATAGTCCATATTTAAACCAATTTAGGGTGTTTTAGATCACATTGTTGATCATGAAAAAATAAAATGATAGCGGTAATTTGAAGGAAATTTATGAGAAGGGAGCATTATTTTGTAATACACAAAATGAAAGCTAATAAAAATTTTATAATAACATGTATTATAGGATTATGTATGGTGATGATTTTTTTGTTCTTGAAAATGAAGAAAAACTAAAAAAACATAGTAATTTTAGATGGTGAGAATGATGTTTTCTATTCTAAACCTGTTGAAGAAACTGTAGAGCATATGCAGACTCAAAAAAATATACTGATTATGCTCACTCTAGTGATGATGTTGAGGATTGGAAGTCCAGAAGAGTAAATAGCAGACTAACAAATCATGATGATGTTAAAATAATTATTGGATATTATAATTATAGTGTGAAACCCAAGATAAGTATTATATAAAATCATCACAAAAGTATGTTGTCATAAATTGAGCCTCATACCATTGAAGAATATTTTAAGTATAATGAATGGATTCAAGATATAAATGAAGAGATAAATAAAATATAAAATAATAAAACATAAAAACATTTTTTGAGTTCCAAAGATAAAATTTTCATTGTGGAAAAATGGTTTTTAAAAAACAAGCTAAATTAATAAGAATATGTTCATAGAAACAAAGTTAGGTTGGTATGAATTAGGTAATCACTGATTGAGGGAATTGAATTTGATGAAAAAAAAATTATCCAGTTTTTAGAATTGAATCGATTATAATATTTATTTCTATTATAACCCACATATGATTCAATATTTTTCTGATGGATGTACAATAATGTTTTTAAATAGTGAACTCAATGAATAATTATAAATGGAACAACCTCACAGATTTATGTTGGAACCAGATAGTGTTAAGGTGTGTAAACTAAATAATGAACTTCATAGACTGAAAAGAGATCCCAAATCAAAGTACGTTAAGATAGATTAATATTTTAGGATCATAAAATATAGAAAAGGGTAGGTGGATAGAAATTTATATATTAATAATACCACACCACATCACTATTTTTGATTATATATGTTCATGATATTATTTTTTTGGATAATGAATATAAGTTATGTCAAGATTTTTATAAGTAAAATAAATAGTAGTTTGACATATCATTACTTAGTGAGATGAAATTATTTTTTTTGTTTACAAATATTATAATCCACTGGTTACATCTTCATTTCAAAATAAAAATATTTCATCGAGATATTGAAAAAAATTTACATGGTGGAATCTAGAGGGGTTTCCACACCAATTCAAGTAAAAACAAAACTGAGTAAATATGATAGAGTAAAATTAGTTAATTAAAGGGAATTTAGAATATTATTTGTATTTTTTGATATTTAACTGCATCAAGGAATGACATAGTGTATTTTGTTACTCTTTGTGTTAGGAATCAATCAAATCCAAAGGATTAACTTCGTCTACAAACCTAGAGACTTTTAAGATATGTCTCAAATACTTAATGTTTTATCTTGTTATACAGAGAGAAAGGTGATATATATTTGAAAGGATTTGTAGATGTAGACTGGGTAGGTGTTTTTGATGATAGAATAAGTATTTTTTGTGGATAATTAATGTTATATAAATCTATCAAAATAATTATTTCCAACATTCCATGTCACGAACCACCCCCACTGATACCCCTACTAGGTTGATAGTTGAGATGAGAGTTACCCTAAAATATTGCCTCTAATAATCCATGTGTTCATGAATAGCATTAAGTGTATATGTATATAGCACAATTATGGGAGGCATTTCACTCTTAATTCCTAAGAAAATATAATCAATCCACCAAGAAATTCCATATAAATAAATAAAGAGTTAAAATTTCACAACTCTAACTTAAACTATATGAAAAAAATCATAAAACATTATATAATTAAATACCCAACTTTTATACTCCCCTCTACCAAACCTAACAATATCATTCCCACTCTCCCAATATCTATCCAACAAAATATCCCAAGAATCACAGTATAGGTGTGAGAACTTAGAAGTAATCAATAGTGTCATATTTAGAAATAAAATAAACATCCATATGAAATAAAACCGAAGGGATGGAATTTAATGTAAACAAAAAAAGTAAATCAAATATGAAAACAAGAATAAGGATAAGTAAATATTCATTGATTAAGGAAAAAAATTCCACTTCTAATTACATCACATAAAACCACCAAAATACATGGGTATCCCATCATAAAAAATAAATGGCCACAACCATGAAAACCACATCCCCAAAAAAATATCATATCTCTCAAGCATTGAGAAAAAATATCATCAATAATATAATAAATAATAAAAGTTGAATGGAAAATTCCCACCACTCTTACTTGTAAATTTATAAGCCCTTTCAACTCAAACTAGTAGTGATCTTGTAGTAAAACCCCTAACTAACTGACTAGTAAGCTATGAAAATAATTATTTTTATTATAAACATCTCATCACACCTTTTTATCTAACTATATCATTTAACCACATCAATATAGCCATAATTATTCCATTATCATTGCCTTATTATTCCACAAAAAAAGATACCATGATCCCATTATAGATAACTTTCAGATAGATTAAATTAATATGATACATGAAACACATCATATAAAATATAAATTCATACACATCAAAATCATTATAACCATAGGTGCAAAAAATTAATAATTAAGAAATATGATGGTAAAATTAAATATCATATATTTTTATATCATATATATCACAATCAAGGAAAAACCATCACCAATATTGAATCCCTCTTCTTAATTATTTAATAGTCATTCACATAGTCCATTATTTAGTATTTATTTGTCTTATTTTCATTAAATATATTTTAGAGGTTTATAATTAAAACAACTAGTCCACTTGAAAAATATTCATTTATTATCCTCATAATTTATGCCCCAAGATGTGTTTACCAATTCATTCACTTAATTCTGTATCATATAATCCAACATAATAACCCATTATTAAACATATTTCCAATATTATAATCCATATTATAGATATAAATTAATTTATAATATTAATCATAAAATTATATTAAAATTCTAATTCCCTTATTTATCCCTCTTCTATATTTTTTAGCTAATTTTAACAACATCCCACACCACCAGACTACTATAAATTATTTTCCAACTAAATACACCATTCATAAGATAATAATTAATATAGAACTATATATACACAACTTCTCAAACTCAAATAAATGGTTTATCACTTAGGAGTATCCCAACTCCCAATATACATCTTATACCTACAAACTCCTAGCACCTAATCACACACAATAACACACCTACACATCCCTCTTCTAAGCTAGAATCTCATAAAACTCACCTCCCCAATAGAACTAGAATAATATACCTATAAGGGAACACTATAAATACTTCTGTAAAGGATAAATAGATTTTAATTGGACCATCTAAGGTTCCAGACAATATCCTTAGGGAAGTAAAACTAAGAAGGAAACAATTCTCTCAAAGGGACTAACAACAACACTCTACATCATATTTAAAAGGTTATAAAAAAACATATAAAAATTTAAAGATAAGAGTTGAAATTATATTCATAAAATATCCCTGAACTACCTTATGATAGTAACTTACAAGGATATGGTAACATGAACCGCTTTAGAAACATCGTAACACTACAGGAACTGAATAATACTACTTAAATAGTTCTATTTTTTATTCAAATCCATATTATCTCCCCATTCCGTAATTCCATTTTCATGGTTAATTCCATCATATTATATTTTAATTCTAAATTTAAATTCTCATTCTCATACCCATATCAAGTATAAATTAGATCACATTTCATTAATATCAATGGATCATAATTTAAATATAAATTACAAATCACAAAATAAAGAAGGGTAAATCTAACATAGTCACCTTTCCATAAAATTTTTGTAAACCAATTTATGTCTCCTTTAAAAAGTATTCAATATAAATTATATATAACATCATAAAATTGTAATAATAGTAAAGGAATTTAATTTATAAATAAAGTTTTTATAATAAACATGGTGCATATAAACATCAAAACATTATATTCAGAGGAAATACAAAGCATCCCCTTCCCCAGACTATCCAAAAACACTGAGCAAAAAAGAAAAAATAATAAAAGGAACAATGGAGATAATAAAATGACCCCTTCATTTGGACCAACAAATGGTTGGATTGATTAGTTTGATAGTAAAATAATAAGCTAAATGAAACCCCTACCATAAGAACAAATCACCTCTATTGATCTCAGCGAGATAGTAGAGACATACCTTGTTTGATTAAAATTCCAAAGTGGGTTGATCATTAATGGTGAATTGGTAAAAAATATCATGGCTCATTGAATTCAATTATATATATGAATGATAGAAGTTCTAATAATTCAAATTAAGGATAACAATAATGGAGGAAAAATGGTAACTCTAGTCATTAGATTTAAGGGGTTTTCAATTGAAGGGTTTTGGGATCAACAAGGGTAACTTATAGATTTGATAGTATATCATGAAATATGTATTTTTAAATGATATAATAAATCTCATAATTCCCTTAATTCAAAGAATTCAAGAAATTACATATCATGATAATTGAATTTAGGAACCAATAAAACCAAAATAAGTTTCCTTGAACCTATAATATCATATTCATCATCATTCAATTTACCATAATCAAAAAAATATATCAAATGTTGCTGCCAAAAAATACTAAGAAGAAGGTCATAGAGAGATTCCAAATGTGGGGGAGAAACTCACCTTGGATATAAGTCTCTTAAACTCACAAGGAAAAGTACCAATATATTTCAAATAGGGATTAAATATATCCAAACATGTGTCTCTGATCTCTTAGTGTTTGAGAATAAAATATGAAAATAAGAATAATTTTTATGGTCTTATGAATTTATATAGGCAGTAAATTTATAAAATTACCATGAAAGGGAGATGTCAAAACCAAAATATTGAGAGTTTTTTAAAAAAAAATTAACATATCATAGATGTCACTACTTTAATGTGTCCTAATCAGACCTCCCTATGAAAAACATGGTGAAAGTCCCCCTATATCCACTCTATGTAATCCAATTAAACTCCTTCCTATAATATACTAGAAGAACCTCCATGGTGCAGTCGAGACACCACATCATAGTGGTCACCTAAACAGAATAACCAAGGGTCCTAACCTTTGTGGATTCATGTAATATCCTAGTATACACTCTGTAGATACCACTAAAATGATAGATCCACCAAAATAGCCACCCAATACTCCATCATAAAAATAGTCCACAAAACTGAGCCTCCACACCACAACCCAATCCACCATACCACAATGTTATCTCACATATGAAATTTCATATTAAACTATGCCTCTTTTCTTAAGGTTCTACCCAATTATTCTAACTCTATAATCTCACAAAGTAATGATTTGGAAAGTTTTGAGTTATAAAATTATATACCTCTCAAACGATTCTCATCCCTATAAATCAAATAAACTCTAAGAAAAGGGAAATATATATTAGGTAAGAGAATAAGGAATATAAGGATGTTATGTTAAATTAAACTCAAATAATCTATAACCAAATAATACAAAAAGAACCAAAATAGGAAATTTGGAAAATAAAAGAGGCATGGGGAAATACTTCTCAAACAGGATGTATGCACTACTAACACTTCCATATAACATGATCCACCTATTAAAAAAATTCTAGCCACCAATTAAGGACTGATAAATACAATTTTCCTTAGGTAAATAATACTTATGATGTTTCATAATAATAAATGGAAAAAATCAACTCACTTGGCTCTCTAAACCTCAATCTACTCAACCCTAGGGCCCAATTTGGTGATCCAGCTATAAAAAATCTCATCGCGCTCCTCTTATATGGAGATCAAGACTCAAAACTCTAAAAATTATTCTCAACCTATCCAAAAACCCATGAAGGATCTTTGAAAAAACCTACTCTGACGTAATGGTGCCTATCAATATTATTTTCATGATCCCTCACCTCTTCCTAAGTGTCTAGTTGAAATTTCATGATGGATTGTAGAATATCCCTATTTAAAGAGGACAAAACATGACATGATCGATCTACTAAACTGGATAAGAAGTGTGGAAACTGACCAATCAGGTTCACAAAATGATTCCTAATGTCATGGACACTATCATCTTCATGTTGAATATCTTTAATATATTTCATAAGGATTTAAATAAATATATGAGAGGTAAAATATTTCTAGAATAATTCTATAAACTCTTCCCAAGGAATCACATCCAGTTCACTACACTTCATCTTCCACTATAATCGATATATCTTATAAAATAGGTCAATTATGAGAAAAAATAAGAACCATTTTGGAGAACTCATTAGCTCCAAGGAAAAAAATCTCTTCTAACCATTCCTTTGCCTCATGGGTAGATTCTCCACCAAGGAACTTTAGAACTCCCTTCCACTAAAACATAAAGTAATATTTATCCCAATTTTCATTTTTCTCTTTCTATCGACCAACATCTTAATAATGTTCTGATGGAATTTATTTTTTCCAAAATCAAAAAATGGGTATCACATATCGCATGAATCACAAAAACACCATAGAGAACATCATATTTCATAGTGAAACATGTCCATGAGACAAACATACCCAAATACAATACTTTCTTCATATATCATGACCACACCATCATACCAAGAAGATAAAATAGCTATGCCCATCTCCCAACCTATAATAATTTTCAAAAACATTATCCTTATATACAATATCTATTTCTCTCCACCATCACCACACCCACCATATTTTATCATATCAAAACATATAAATGATATCAATAAAAATATCACATTAATTAATTCTCGAAACTTTACCAGATCATAATTAATCAATTACTCGATTATCCAAACATATATCTTCATGAAAATACATCACAAACAAATAACTTATAAAAAATTATTATTATTCCCACATATAATATTCAATCATAATAGAAGAAACATTTCTTGGGGGAACACATAGAATATTCAAATTCATATTCTTTTATCAAAATATATTTACAATACTTGCATCATATTAATTACAGTGTGCATATCTGAACTAACAAGGGATTATACATGATTTTCATTCATTGTTCACACTATAAATCAATCATAGAATGATTATTTAAATTTTGTAAACAAGTCTAAATAATATTTTTAACTCAACATTATTTTCATGTTGTAATTAACAATCATTCTATCGTATATAGTATAATACATTCACAAATTCTAGTAAACTTAGACATGATAAACACTTAAACAGATATCACATGTCACATAGTAAGGATTTATAATTCTAGAATGATTTGAAATTGTATTAAACCATACTTATATATTTTATTTAACAACAATTATATTTATAAATTATGAGTTATACTTAACATAATAAATGAAATTTCATTCTAAAAAACATAATAATTTTTTTAAACGTGCTATAAAAACAGTTGATTCAAATCTATTTAACCTAAATATTTAATCAATAATGGAATTATTGATTGGAAAGGATTATAGAAAAAAGTTACTCATAATAAAAAAAATCATTTTGAACATGCTTCATAATTAAGTAAAACAATAATTTTAATTCAAAATTTTCTTCAATAGGTTCATTAATTAATATTCATCAAACATTAATCTGTAACAGAAATGTGGATTACTAATGGAAGTATGTATTAAATCATGTAATAATTTTTTATTAGAGAATGTTTATATTTACTTAAAAGAACTTATAAAAACAAATTAAATGTAACTACAATGACTACATCCTACAGACTTAGTTTATCATAAAAAAACTGAACAATCAAAATCAATAATCCAAATCCAAACTAAGAATGAAACATATGGGAATGATTAATGCAACCTTACTCAATTAATCCCCATGAGAATCAGTGTATTTACACCTAAATAGGATTAATATTATAACACGGCCCTAATATCAGATTTCATAGAGCCCCAAATACCCATGTCCTAGATGGTATCCTCTACCGACATCACATTCTAGGTTTTCATGACATTGTTCCCATACCAGACCCATAAAATACTTACCTTTTACTTATTTAAAAATCTATCCTATATCTTAAAAAAAGATATAATGCCAATTTTTCACAAACTAACCCCACTAGAAAACCTTCTATGTTGATTGTAAAGATTATATTGATCCCCAAAAAACCACCACCAATGGGCCACAAGTCAAAGAGTATCACCAATGGTATCTATCACAATTATGGGAGGAATTACCCCTTTAATTACCTAAAAACCAATCAAAAAATAAGATCCATATAAATAACTAAAGAGTTAAAAATTCAGAGTCACAGTTGAAACTATATAAAAAACAAATAAAACCATAGATAATTAATGATTGAACTCCTAAGATATACTATAGAAACTCGAATAGCAGTGTTCCAATTCTCCCATGAGATATCCAACAAAACAACACAAGAAACACTATAGAGGGGTGATCAGATAGGATTACTCAGGAAGACAATATTTAAAAATAAAATCAATATCCATATGAAATAAAAGTATAGAGACAAAAATTTGTGGAAAAAAATAATTAGGTCAAATATAAAAACAAGAATAATTCTAATAACACATTTATAGCCAAGTAGTTATCTAATTACAACAAATTCACTTGAAACCACCACAATACATGGATATTCCATAATAAAAAAATAAGTGAAGACACTATAGATACTATCTCACTAATATAAATTAGCTTATCTATCAAGAATTGAGGGAAACATAATTAATAACATAATAGTGGAAAATGGTCCAAACAAATTCTACCACTCTTACTTATCAAGTTAGAGGACCATCCAACTCAAACTAGTTGGGAGTTGGTAGGAGGACACATCACTAACTAATCAAGAAAAAATAGAAAAAATAACAATAATAAACACATCATACCACCTTTCCATTTAAAAATATCATTGAACCATATCACCGTTGTGACAATTATTCCATCATCATTACATCATCCTCCCACATAAAACATAACTTGATCCCATTATAGGTCACTTCAAGATAGCATCAATTCACATGATCTAAAAAACAAATCATATCAAATATAAATCCATAAACATCATAATCATCATAACCATGGGTAAAAAATATTTAATTATTGGGATATAAAATGGGAAAAGAAAATCGAAAATATTATTATATCATTAATATCATAGTAAATGAAAAACTATCATCAATAGGGTAGTTCACGTTTTATCTATTAAATATCCACTCACTTAATTCAATACTTAATTTCAAATCATATCCTTATGAGTAAAAATATCTGAGAGGATTATAATTAAAATAGATCTGTCACTTAAATAATATTCATTTATCTTCTTCATAATATAATCTATAAACATGGATTGCCAATTTTTTCACTTAATTCAACATCATACGATTGAACTGAATAACTCATTCTTAAACATATTTAAAATATTACAATTCACCTTCCGATTATAACTTCATTTATAATATTATCCATAACATGATATTAAAAATATAATTTACTTAGTTATCCTTGTTCTATATTTTTTAGTTAATTTAAGAATCTACCCATAACTCTGGGTGACTACGACTGACATCCCAACTTAAAATACCATTCCAAAGAAAATAAATAAACTATCAACAAATCCACAAAAATTACCAAACTCAATTAATTGGTCAATCAACAAAGAGCATTTGTAGTTCCCCAAATCCACACTCCTAAGTCCAGGGAAAAAATTATTTACAAGCTAGATTCGATATTGGGTGAGATGACCCAAGATAAACCTATCTTTATTTTAAATCATTTAAATAAGTTAAAAATTACATATCACTCATAATAACAAGAAAAAAAGGTTTAGTATCTTTGAAATTTAGCTATATAAAAATCTTATTGTGAAAAATTCTCTATAATTCCACCACATTTGATCCCCTTCAAGACATATCCTTTGCTATAATCATCTTCATAACCTTGGGAATTAAAAACATAAGATAGTGCTGAGCTCAAGCACTCATTATGGTAAAAACCTATCTACACATCATCTTGGGTTAAATCATAAGAATGTGTGAAAACATGTTCATGGGGTCATTATCTTATTCAAAACAATATAGAACAATATGAGTTTCCCATAAGTCATATTATAAGGACATTCAATATCAAATGATCGAACATATACCATGACATAATAATGGGGAATCATGATATAATAATCATGAACCATGAATAATAACATGGGTATATGACATTGAAATGTGAAAAAACATAACCATAGTATATAATAATCTAGTGGATTATGCATTGCTACCTAATTCCCATAATATAGTGCAATTGGGCTAATAACTGATGTGCCCTCTTGGGCTTGGGATAACAACCTGTGTACCCTTTTGGTCATGGGAAAACAACCCATATACCATATTGGGATTGGGATAAGAACCTATATAAACTATTTTTATTTACTCTAACAACTTGTATTCCATCTTGGGAATGGGCTAATAACCTTTATACCATCTTGGGCTAGGGATAACAACTTCTATACAGTATTGATATTTGATTATAAACCCATATACCCTTTTGGGATTGGGATACAAAACCCATATACTATTTTGAGATATTGAAGGAAACTTATATAGTCACTTTTCTTGAGATTAAAACCTATATAAATTCATGGGTATGTGGTGTAAGGATAATTGGGGTGGTGAAAGTCTTATTTTATAAGTGAAAGGAGTAACATTTGGGTAATAAAAATCTCACTATTCAAGTTAAGTGGATCCAATAGTGTGACATAATGGTAAGGGGAAGTGTATTGGTTGATTAAACCACTAACTAAACACTTATAGATATGTTTTGAGGATTTTTAGACCCTTTTCTCCTAACATTTAACTTTTACCATAATTTAATTTAACCGTAGTAATTTTTTTACACTCAATAAATTATTTTTAAAACTAATAATAAAATTAACCTAGTTAGATAATTTTGGAATTTTTATTCCAAATACGAAAACCATTTCATAATATTAAACTAGTAAAAGTGATCAAAACTAATTTTAAAGTAATAAATGTATTGTGTATAAAAATAGTTTTATAAAAATTTAACTTATGTTATAAAATGTAAAATATAGGTTTTTAAATTTAACATATTATATTTAAATATATTTTTTGTTATATTATAAATCAGTTGTCAATAAAAAGGATTTTATAAATTTTTAAGTTATTATTATATCCTAATTATTTCATAAAAGTCTTGATATTTGTAAAAATGTTATTTTTCACTATTCACCTAAAATCAATCTTATTATAAAAATCTAAAAAATTCATATTAAGTTAATATTTACATGATAAATAAAAAAAATTAATTCAATTTTTTAAAATTTCAAATTCTAAATATCATAAATTTATCATTTAAATAAAAATAAAGAATATAAAGAAAATTTAATTTTATATAAAAAAGAAATTTAATCTTTGTGTGTTAATATTCTTATATCATATGATTTAGTTATTAAATTAATGTTAATAAATTTTTCATAAATTAAAATATTATATATATTTGTAATCATCTTTAAAATTTTATAAACATAATTTTTTATGTTAAAATACACCACACAAAAAAAAATATTTCTTTGGAAAAAAATCCTTTTAATTATTTATCCTCCAAATGTAAATATTTTTAACTAATTACTATTTAAATTTACTATAATTTGTATTCTTCTTGTAGTTGTTTAATTTTAGGGATTGTTTTTGTTTTCATCTGTGTATGGAAAAATATATTCAAATTAGTATTTAAATAAAGGAAAATATATACTAAAATCACAGGGTGTGATATTCTACCAATTAAATAAATTACATCCTTAAAATTTTAATTTCTCTTATAGATGGTGGTATTATTAATATATTCATTTCTCAAGATATACTTTATAATGAAATTTCAACCTCACTAACTTGGTTAAATCTAAGAAACACATCTCATGATTGATTATTATGACCCATATAATGGAAATAATCTCGATAATGAGTTTATAGTTAGCCTTGAACTGATAGATGATCATAGGTTGGTTTAGGACATGACACTTTATTTCCTTATTCTATAAATTAATATTGGATATAATATATAGACAGAGAGAGAGATAATCAATGTCCAAAATCTCAACAAAAGAACTCTATAAGGAAGAATAATAATATTTCCCCAAATCACAATCCTAGAAACTTTAATTTGGGATACAATAATCATAAAACTAGAAGTTTAATCCTATAAATCGATGCCAAATCATTTGGGTGGTGATTTTATACTCTTATAAATATTCTTATATATTCTGGAGTATCTAGAACCAAAATTCAAAAAGTCATCCAAAAATACTAACTAGAGCATAAGTGTACCTTAATTATAATGACCCTCTTAAGTAGTAGCTATTTTATAGGTTATTTCATTTTCACATGGTCTAAGAGGTTTTTAACGTCCATAATCATTATTAGTACTTAAATTGGGGAATATTTTTACCTAGTAACCAAAATCATAACACTAAAAACATTGAATTATTAATGGTTCCATGGGAAAAACTTTATTTCCCTCCATTGTGTTAACCAAACTCTTCATTTTCACTCAAAAGTTTATTACTATATGCCCTCTATTTACAAAAATAAAATATTTTATAGTTTCTTTGGGAAATTTATATTGGTGATTTTTCCTACATTATTGATTCCTTGTATATTTAATCTCTTTTTACCCATGGTATTTTCCCTAATAAAATCCATTTAAACCAAATTTTTATCTTATCTATTGTGCTTGGAAATTAAACTATATTCAAATGGTTAATCATAAATCAACATAAATAGTTAGGAATAACCAAAATATTTCTCACTCCATCTCTAATATTGTTCATTTAATCATTTATAAGATCACCATTGTTGGTCAGAGTATATTACTCAAGAGGGGGGTGAATTGAGTATCTATAAAAAATTCTGATTGAAAAGTTTTCTTAAAAGGTTCCCCAATAAAAATAAATAATGCCCAATTAATCAAGGTAATATGGTTATGATACTTTGATTGTTCAAATAACTTCTTAGAAGATTGATTAATTCTCTGTAATCTCAATATTAGTTATTGATATTACTTTTGAAGCTATTCTAATAAGGCGAAACAATTATAACTTCTGTCCAAGATTAACAATCAAAGTAAATCTAGTGATTTCTGAATTATATAGTAAAATAGATAAAACTAAATTAAACAAAATATCAGATATAAAAAAAGTGGTTCAGTCTCAAGTTGAGAGCTAATCCAATCCACTTGGTGATCAGATTCCACCAAGAAGTTTATATTAATAAACTTGATCCACACCCTGGATCAGGGTAAAAAAAAGTGCACAGGACTATCCAAGTCACACAACCTCTTCCATAGTTCTTCATGGGTATAAATTACTAGGTCACATAGGGACCTCTTCCACACTTATTTTTGTGAGTAAAAAAGTTTAAAAAGATATGAGAGGAAGGATATCTTGTATCCTTCAGTTTAGTATAGGAGATAGTGTGTGTTTTAATAGAGACACACACACACTACTCGAAAGATAAAAACAATACACAATAGGGAAAATATGATGATATAAGGTTAGAAGTTCTCTGAGTGTTATTCTATGTAGCTTTGGACTTCTAGGATGAAGCAGATGAAATTATTGAGTCCTATTGCGAGAAAAAGAGTATCGTAGGTCTGGTGCTCTGGTTTCTGTTAGATTTGGTTCGTGTTCTTTATGGGGATTGTATTGAGAAGATTTTCTTGACTCTGATCTATGGTACCCAAACTTTTGGATTCATGAATGCTTCATGTTTTATTTATATGTATCTTGTTTCATGTGTCAGTTCTTTTCTCAATAATGCTCGTGCTTCTGCTACTCTACCACCGCTTGTTTCAGGGCCACACTTTTCTTTTTATTCTTGGAGTGAATCTTTTGAAGCTGGAAGGATGGTTATATTCTGTACCTCATATCTCATTCTATCAGGTGACATGTCTACAAAAAAATTTCAATTATTTAATTGCATTTAAAAGACTCAAATATGACTGTTATAAATTAAATTGAAAACGACAAAACAGATTAAATAACGGTGTCACGGTCTGTCTAGAAACGGTGTCAATTAGAAACGGTGTCACCACAAAATGGTGTCTTCTTCTTTGACTTTTAGTGGTGAGATATTTATGATGTCATAGTTTTATAGAGATCAAGAACTCATAGCACAGATGTGATGTTAGGATCCCGATGTATAGTCCTTTTCCAAACTTTGAATGGTGTCTTAGCAAGGAACCTGTGTCACAGACTTCAACAGATCCGAAACTGGTTACGGTGTCTAGTCACGGTGTTTGGGTCATGGTGTCTAGTCACGATGTCTGGTCACGGTGTTTGGGTCATGGTGACTGGGTCATGGTATTTGGTCATGGTGTCTGGTCCCGGTGTTTGGTTATGATGTGTGGGTCCTCTGCCAGAAAACCAGAACCGGTGGAAGACTCACAGTTTCTCAAACTTATCCAAATATATGTATGTAGACTTAAGTAGTAATATTCATAGAATAAAATAGACTTAATCATTCATAAAAGAAATTCATTATAAATAAATTAAATAAATTTTTCAAAAATCAGTCATGATTTATAGGAATCAAGATCATGATAAAATTTATTTAAAGCATAAAGAAAAAAACTGTCTTTACACATGACTGGAAATAGATTAAACAAGATTTTCAGGATGTATATGATTTGAGATCTTTAAAACATGATTAAAATAGGATTAATAAGATTTTCAGAATGTATAGGATTTGTTATCATTAAAACATGATTAAAACATGAGGACTCCAACAATCTTCCCCTTTTTGATGATCACAAATCATATGAGTGAGATATCTATTCTTATTGTTCTATTGTTCTCCCTTAGTGTATGATACTCTCCCCCTTTTGGGATTATCAAAAAGAGTATAAAAGAAGATAATAAAATAGACAATAAGAGTAAGTAAGATAATAGACAATAATAGGTCACAGTACATTATATGGAGAAATATGTGTAATTACAAACAGTAGCCATCAAAAATAAAAAAATATCCCTATCAAAAGATAGTGTTCACTATTCTTCAGCACTGGATTTCTTCTCTTTACCCTTGGTAGTAGAATCAGGAGAATCCACAAGAGTAGAGGTAGAAGTTGAATAATGGAGTGAACAAACTATCAGAGAATGAAGAGGGATTCCTTCAAAAATAGAAGGGGTTAAGGTAGGTTTGGTAGAGGACCTAGGAAATTATTGGTCAAGGATAATAGTCCTGATCTAACTTAGATCCTGAGAGATAGACATAAAGGTAGAGGCAATGGAAGTGAATGAGGAAGGAGGAAAACCAAGATACAAGGGTGCAGTTGTAGGATCCACAATAGTATTGCTCTGCACATGAAGATAAGGCCTCAATAACTTGATTAAATCAGCAATAATCTCACCACCATACTGTATTGATTTCTCAAAGTCATCTTTGTTCTCCATGAACTTCTCCAACAAAGGAGTGAAATCTTTACTCTTTTGAACTTGAGTTTTTAAATCTTGATTGACAGGAGGGATTTTCATATTCTCTACAAGGTATTTGAAATGGTTTTTCATATCATGCATAGAGAAAATCCTATTGAAGTAGAAATCCACCTTCTTAGTAATTTCTTCCTGAGAAACATTTCCAATCTTGGAATGAATTATTACCCAATCAAGAACTTTGTAACTATTCTTGAAAACTACAAATAGAGAATATTTGTCAAAGACACTTAGCACTGATCGAATTTCTTCCTTAAAAAGCATTCTGAGCAGATCACTATCAAAGGAGGGTTGATATTACTGTCCATAGGTACTAGAAGTTGTAAAATCTGAAGTAAGGGACTTTAGTTTATTCATAACTTTCTGTAGACATCCCATATACTCATTAGTCAATTTTTTGAGACCAATAACAAACTCACGCATTTCTTGAAATATTTTATTATTTCTTTCATCAACCTTATCTGCTAAGGAAGTTAGGTTAGGTTGAATTTGAGAGACAACATCCTATGGAATCTGACCACTAACATCCTCAATAGGATGAGCAAGAGGATCTGGTCTCGATTTCAGCACTCTCTTCATATCTTCAACCATATATCTAAGAGACTTCACTTCATCACTCAGCTATTTGTTCTCAATTCTGACCAATTTAATTTCATGAAGCATTTTTAGCTGAATCTTCCATATGATCTTTTCTAATAATAGGGAAGCATCTCTTTTACTTAGGTTTTTTATAGGTGGATGTTGAGTGTTCATGATCTTTTCAACTCCAACCAATAAAGTAGCTCTAAAGGCTTTCAAATCATCCTTACTCATAGAGGTAGAAGGTTCTTGTGAAGGTTCAGGAACAGGAGCCAAGATAGGATCAGGTTCCTTTGAAAAGATAACTTCAATAACAAAGACCGATTTCAATTGAAACACAATAGACAAATCTATACCTTTAACTGAGACTTCTTGGGAATCATTCACATCAAATTATTTATGGAATTTATACCATATATCCATAGTTCTTTGATCAACTAGATTAGGAATTTCAAAACTTTTCATATTATGGTGTTGCTCCCCCTCAACAAGTGCATCTCTCATAGGACTAAGAGATTTAGTTCTTTGATCTATTTCCAAAATTTAATCCCCAATAGCTTCACCAATGTCTTTTCTAGCCAAATGAAAGGATTTCTTCATTCTTTCCTCAATATATGTGATAATCTCAAGAACATATTGTTCCTCTAAGTGTTCCTGAAAAAGAATATTCTTTCTCAAGAGAAAGATATTCTTCTAGATGCTCTTTTAGAACATCATTTTCCTTTATATTAACAACAGGATCTTCTCTAGAAGAAGGTTATTCTTACAAAACAACAATTTTTTTAGAAACAGGTACTTCATTCTCAGCTATGAATTGGGAAATAGGTCTACTATCTTCATTGTCCAGGACAGTTTCCCATGTAGGTGCAACAACATCTTCTTCATCCTTCTCAACAGGATAGTCAACAATTTCATCTGGTTCTAGAACAGGATCATAAATTTTTTTACGTCTTTAAGAATGATCAATCAGGTTGAACTTTTTATAAACCATGTAATTATCCTCCACCCATTCTTTTCTCCATGGATTCTAACTGATTTTCATTATTTTGTCTGTATACTTTGAGATACAAAATTCATAGTCCTTAATGACTTATTCATCCAGTCCAACCAACCCTTTATAATGAAGCATAGCAGAGATTAACCTTGAGTAGAACAAAGAGGTTGAATTTGAGGTTTTCTTTATCAACTCACACATATGAAGTATAACATAATTATATAGGTTAATCTTGTGTCCATTCTTCATAAGATGGATCAAAAATAAATTCTAATACTTGAGTGTAGAAAAATATCCTTTTCTTGGACTAATCATATTCTGAAGAAACCTAAACAGTAATCTAGTTTCATCATCCAGTTCAGAATCAATATCTCTTCTCTTTGTTTAATTTCTAGTCTAGATTCCCAAGGATTCTTCTAAAACAAATATCTCACTTGGATAAGGAATACCTCTCTAGAAGTCCTCAAAAATTCTTTCATGAGGTATCCTTAGGCAAGCATCCCATAACCTCAAAGAAAAGGTACATCTTTGGCCATTGATCCAGCTTCTCACAACAAAACCATCTTCTATACCAAATGAAAATTGAACGAACTGATAAAAATAAGCAAATAGCTTTGCGTAAATCATCATTTCCTATTTTATGAACCAATCCATCCATCCATTCTCTTTCAGTACTTTCAACACTAGAGACTTACTTGACAGTATCCACTTAGAGAATATTTCCTTTTCTGGTACCACTATTCTGTCAACAAGGTATGGATTCAGAGGACCTTCAGGAACTATCTTCGGTGATCTTTTCATTTTCTTCTGAGATTTTCACTTCTCAGGAGTCAAAGAAGATAGGTGCTTCATCCTGGGTAGTCAAAAAAGGTTCTAGAGAGAGAGAACTAAAGGTTTTAAGGAGGGATTACAGTTTGAGAGAAGAGAGCTTGGGTGAAGAAAAGATTGAAACCTCTTTGGTTTTTATCATTTAGGGATATGAAGCATCGCAAATACAAAATCACAGTAAAGTAAAAGAATAAAATATTCAATCACAGTGATATAGGTTATAATATGTAAATAAAATGAAAAAATTTCTTTATGGTGAGACCAGAATAGACTTTCATGGTGAGACTATAATAGGTTATCACAGTGTCATCTCTACTGTGTGACTTCAAAATGGTGTGACCATATTGTTTGAAATAGTATGTGCTAGAAAGTAACTAAGAGATAGTAACTATAAGACTGTAAACATGAAAAAACTACTTTTAAGATAGTAAACTATAGAAATTTAAGAGTTAGATAGTAATCTTAAGATAGTGACTTGTGAAACCGTAAACTATGAAACAATAAGTTGTGAAACAGTACACTTACTGCTTAAGATTTATCATTACCAATTCATGTATGATGTAATATATTCTTTTAGAATTTAATAGTTTGGTGAATATATCAGCCAGCTAATATTCAGTTCCAATGAATTCCAAAGTGATATCACCTTTTTGATAATGGTATCTCAAAAAGTGATTTCTTACATCAATATCTTTTGTCCTAGAGTGTGAAACATGATTTTTTGAGATGTTAATAGTACATGCATTTTCATAATTTATAGGTAAATTCCTAAATTGATATCCATAATCTAGTAATGTGTGTTTCATCCACACAATTTGTGCACAACAACTACCAGCAGTTATGTACTCAACTTCGACAGTTGATAATGCAACAGAGTTTTGTTTCTTACTAAATCATGATACTAGTGACTTGCCTAAAAAGTGACATGTTTCAGAGGTGCTTTTTCTATCTAAATTTCAACCACCAAAATCAGTATCAGAATAGCTGACTAACTCAAATGATTGTATTTTGGGATAGAACAGTACTCGATTGGTTGTATGATTGAGGTATTTGAAAATCCTTTTAAGAGTATTTAAATGAGAGTTCTTAGGGTTTTCTTGAAAATGATCCCATATATATACACTAAACATAATGTTAGGTCGGATAGAAATTAAGTAGAGTAAGCTTCAAATCATTCTTCTATAAGTGGCATGATCAACAGATTTTCCATCTTCATCGAGATCCAACTTACAAGTAGTGCTCATTGGAGTGTCACTACTTTTAGTGCTATCCAAGACAAAACGTTTTATAATATCTCTAGTATATTTGATTTTATTTTAAATAATACCATCATTATATTGAAATATTTGAAATCCAAGAAATAATTTTAGTTCACCAATTAAACTCATTTCAAATCCATTTTTCATCATTATAGAAAATTCAACACATAAAGAATTTTTTGAAGATCCAAAGATAATATCATATACATGAATTTTAACTACAAAAAAATCATTGTAAATTCATTTTATAAAAAGGGTAGGATTGTCTATACCTTTTGTAAAACCTTGTAAATAAGAAAAGTACTTAATCTATCATTCCATGCTCTTGGAGCTTGTTTTAAACCATATAAATCTTTTGATAATTAATAAACATGATTTGGAAAGTGAGGATTTATAAAACCAGGGGGCTTCTCAACAAAGACATCCTCATCTATATACCCATTTTGGAATTCACTCTTAACATCCATTTGATATAGTTTGAAATTCATATGTGTAGCATAAGAAAGTAGGATTCTTATGGATTCAAGTATAGCTACTAGTGCAAAGGTCTCTTCATAGTCAATTCCATATTCTTGACTATATCCTTGTGTAACCAATCTAAACTTGTTTCTAACTATGTTACCAGCTTCATATACCTTATTTCAAAACACCCACTTAGTGCCTATGGTAAATGTGTCTTTGGTTCTGTCAACAAGTTTCCAAACGTTGTTCCTTTAAACCTGATTAAGTTCCTCTTGCATTGACATCACACAAAACTCATCATTGATAGCATAATTAATGTTTTTAGGTTCAAGTTGTGATAAGAAGACTTGATGTTTAACCTGGTTTCTAATATAACCTCTAGTTTGAGTTCCTTTATCGAAATATCCTACAACAACATCTAAAGGATGGTTATTAAAGGTTCTAAAAGCTTTAGAAAAAGAAGGACTAGTGATTTCAGGTTCTTCAACTGGTTCGGGTTCATTATGACTTGAATATGAATAATTTCTAGAACTAGAAGTTTTCACATATTCCTTTATAGGATGGTTAGAGGATTTAGCATTGATTTCCAGATTTGACACATCATCCTCTAGGTTCTCTGGAGTGTTTTTAGGACCATGTCGATCTGTCTCATCAAACTTGACATGAACATATTCTTCCACACATTTAGTTATTTTGTTAAACACTCTATAGAATTTAATAGAGATTGAATATCCAAGAAAGATTCTTTCATCACTCTTGGATGAAAATTTGTTAAGATTGTTTTTATTATTAAGGATATAGACTTTGCATCCAAAAACTTTGAAGTAGCTTACTTTGGGTTTTCTATTGTTTCATAACTCATATGGAGTTCTTTTAAGAATGGTTATAATCAACACTCTATTAATAATATTTCATGATGTATTTACATCTTCATCCCAAAAATAAATAGGTAAGTTATATTCACTAAGCATGGTTCTTTCAATGTCTTGCAAGGTTCTATTTCTTATTTCTACAACTCCATTTTGTTAAGGTGTTCTAGGGGAAGAGAAATTATGAATATATCCATTTTGTGAGAAAAAAAGGATTCAAACTCTTGATTTTTAAACTCATGGCCATGATCACTTTTTAAGTATTTAATTCTAATTCCCCTAATATTTTCTACAGTTTTAGAATATTTGATAAAATGAGAGTAGACTTCACTTTTGTGAGGTAAAAATAAAGTCCAAATATATCTAGAAAAGCCGTCTACAAGAACATAAACATAGTGATTCCCATTTAAACTAGATACTCAAGATGGTCGAAACAAATCCATGAAAACCAATTCTAGAGGTTGAGAAGTTAACACTAGTTTTTTTGGTTTGAAGGAAATTTTGTGTTTATTTCCCTTTTGAAAAGGATTACACACTTTATCATTTGGAAACTCAATTTTGGTAGATCTTTGACTAAGCTTGTTCTAGTTAGATTTATAAGGGAGTGAATATTATAGTGTCCTACTCTCCTATGACAAAGCCAAGACTCTTGGTTAAATACACTTAAACGTGAATCATTTTGAGAAAATAAAGACTCTAAGTTAACAGAGTATACATTTTCATTTCTCAGTACAGAAAACACTAATTCATATTTATAATTAAAAAAAATTTCAAGAATAATTTTAAAATTTAACATGAAATCCATCATCACATAGTTGTTAAATACTAAGCAGATTATATTTCAATTCATCAACAAAAATTACTTTGGAAATTAAAATTGAGTTACAGATACCGATTTGGACAAGGCCAATGATTTTTTATTTGGAAATGTCACCAAAGGTGACATGTCAACCATAAATTTTTATTAATTTCTTGAAGTATTAATAGTCTCCTATCATGTGTATTGAACTCCCACTGTCTAAGTACCGTAAGATTTTACAGGATCTCTTTAAACAATTTTCCTACAAAATAGTCAAATAAAAATAGACTTTGGTACCCATATTTGTTTGGGTCTAGTAATATTAGTGACTAGTTCTTTAGAAACCCACATCTGCCTCATAGGTTTCCTATAAGCATTATGTAAAGTGCTTGAACAATAAACACTATTTGGTCTAGAAAATCTGGAAACAGTAGTGGGTGTATCATAATTTTAACAAGATGAATGTTTTCCAGAACTAGGAGTAAAGCTGTATGTCCTAGACTTAGAAACAAAATTGGTTTTTCCAAAATTTCTTTTACCAGGTTGATAGCCAATACCACTAGTTTATTTAGAAGAAATCAGTTTACCAATAATTTTTACCAATGTATCTTTACCATTAGTAAACCTTTAAAGTTCCTTTTTCAATTTCTCATTATATATCTTTAGTTCATTATTTTATTTGAGTAATTGAACATTTTTCTCTCTTTCTACAGTAAGATAAAATTTAATAGTTGAGGTAAGAGAATATTATTTCTTTAAAGGCTTGTATTTATCTTTTAGTTCATTACATGTCTCTTCAAGCATATTACAGTAATCAAACATTTCTTCTTTATACATATTCTCATAATCACATTCATCTCCAAAATAATAGTAATTGTTTATATGAGATTCCAGTATTACCTTAGATGGGTTTGTCATAAAATGCATATTGGATTTTTTAGCCTTTTCATCATGTGAGGATTCTGAGTCACTTGAACTATCCTCAGAAGCAATCTACATTTCATTCATTTCCTTTTTATACTTTCTATATTTTTCCTCATATTTCTTTTTTTACTTGATCTTGGGATATTGAACCTTGACATGTCCCTTTCGCTTACATTCATAGAATACTATCTCATCTGACTTGTTGCTTCTTTTCCAATCATTCTTCCATCTTCCCTTTTGATTATATTTTCCTTTCAATTTAGGCTTCCTAAAAAAATTATTCTTTATATAAAATCTATTAAACCTTCTAGATAATTGATCCATCTCCTCATCATTTTCAAGTGATGATTTTTCACTTCTGGAACTTTCTATAGAGACTTCAAATTTCACTTTTTCTTTGTGTTTAGAGGTTGTGGTATTGAATGCAATAGATTTTCTTTTGGGTTCATCCTATTCTTCCTTGTAGACATTCAACTCCTCTTCATACATCATTAGTTTCCCAATGAGTTATTTTACAAGTAACTTCTTGATATCGTATGACTCTCTAATAGAGACAGAGGTTCCTATCCATCTCTCAGGTAGGAATCTGAGAACCCTCATGATTTTTTCTTTGGAAGTAACTTATCTTCCAAGAGAAATCATTATGTTGAAAATTTTGTTGAACTAAAGATACATGTCAGAAATAGGCTCATCAGGTTTTATTTCAAACTTATCATATTTAATAGTATAAGTATTAAGTCTCATTTCTTTCACACTATATGTTCCTTTTTGTGAAATAGACAAATTATCCCAAATTTCATGGGAAATTTTACATATAGAAATTCTGTTTAATTCCTCATCTCCTAAAAAAAATATAAAGAATTCATGGATTTGTAATTGTTATTTCAGGTAGTCTTGGTTGGTTTATCCCAAGTTATTCTATCAGTAGCAGGAATCTTATACTCATCTATAATTGAATACCAAATTTCAAAACCCATACTTTCTAAATGTATTTTCATTTTAATTTTCCATTGGGCATAATTGGTTCCATTAAAGAATTGTTATATGTTTGTTATAGCACATTACAGTATATTATATATATTAAAGAAATAATTTTAAAGAGATAGAAATTTCTAATTAACATAAATTTATAGATATTTAAAGTACAACTAAAATCAGAGTTGAAAAATTTCAAAAACAGATTCTTAACAGGAATAACAAACTCTTCTAATACTAAATGTTGGTCAGAGTATAGTACTCAAGAGGGGGGTGAATTGAGTATCTATAAAAATTTCAGTTTGAAAAGTTTTCTTAAAAGGTTCCCCAATAAAAATAAATATCGTCTATTTAATCAAGGTAATATGGTTATGAAAGTTTGATTGTTCATATAACTTCTCAAAAGATTGATTAATTCTCAATAATCTCAATATCAATTATTGATATTACTTTTGAAGTTATTATAATAAGGAAAAACAATTATAACTTTTGTACAATATAAATTATCAAATTAAATCTAGTGAATTTTGAATTATATAGTAAAATAGAGAAAACTAAATTAAATAACACAGCGGATATAAAACAATTGGTTCAGTCTCAAGATGATAATTAATCCACTCCACTTAGTGACCACCTTCCACCAAGCAGTTTATATTAATAAACATGATCCAAACCATGGATTGGGGTAAACAATAGTTCATAGGATAGTCCAGGTCACACGACCTCTTCAACGGTTCTTCATGGGTATAAAATACCAGGTCACATAGGGACCTCTTCCTCACTTATAAATGGGAGTAAAAAAGTTTAAAAAGATATGAGAGGAAGGATATCTTGTATCCATCAGTTTAGTGTAGGATACAGTGTGTGTTTTAATATAGACACACACACACTACTTGAAAGAAAAAAATACACAATAGATAAATGTGATGAGATAAGTTTAGAAGTGCTCTGAGTATTATTCTATACAGATCTGGACTTCTAGGATGAAGTAGATGCAAGTATCGAGTCCTATTGCGTGAAACAGAGTATCGCGGGTCTGGTGCTCTTGTTTCCAATTAGATCTAGATCATGTTCTTCACGGAGTGTGTATTGCGAATATTTTCTTGACTCTGATCTATGGTATCCCAGATTTTAGATTCGTGAATGCTTCATGTTTTCTTCATATGTATCTTGTTTCATGTGTCAGTTCTTTTTCTCAAGAATTCTAATGCTTCTACTTCACTTCCACCACTTGTTTCAGGGACACGATTTTATTTTTATTCCTGGAGTGCTTGTGTTGAAGCCGACATGATTCATGTATTCTTCACCTCGTACCTCGTACTATCAAGTGACATGTCTACAAAGAAATATTAATTATGTTATTGAATTTAAAAGACTCAAATATGACTATTAGAAATTAAATTAAAAATGACAAAACTGATTAAATAATGGTGTCACAGTCTATCTTGAAATGGTGTCACTTGGAAATGGTGTCACCATGAAATGATGTCTTCTTCTTTGCCTTTGAGCATTGAGATAGTTATGATGACATAATTATATAGAGATCAGGAACCAGTAGCATAGATGTAGTATTAGGATCATGGTGTCTGGTCCTTTGCCAAACATCGAACAGTGTCTTAGCAAGGAATCGGTGTCACAGACTTCAACAAATCTGAAACTGGTTACGGTGTCTGGTCATGATTTATGGGTCACAATGTCTAGTCACAATGTCTGGTCACGGTGTCTGGTCACAGCGTCTGGGTCACGGTGTCTGGGTCATGATGTCTGGGTCATGGTTTCTGGGTCATAGTGTCTGGATCACAGTGTCTGGTCATGGTGTCTGGTCACGGTTTCTGGTCACGGTGTTTGGGCCCTTTTTCAGAAAACCAGAATAGGTGGCAGACTCACAGTTTCTCAGACTTAGCCGAATATAAGTATATAGAATTAAGAATTAATATTTATAGATTGAAATATACTTAATAATTAATAAAAGAAATTCATTATAAACAAATAAAATATAGTTTACAAAAATCAGTCATGATTTATAGGAATCAAGATCATGAGAAATTTTATTTAAATAATAAAGAAACCAACCATCTTTACACATGTCTAGAAACAGATTAAACAATATTTTCAGGATTTATAGAATTTTGGATCATTAAAACATGATTGAAATAAGATTAACAAGATTTTCAGGATGTATAGGATTTGTGATCATTAAAACAGGAGGAGTACAACATCTACATTATCTATCACATACATTGTTAACTCATTTTTTCTAGGATTCGGCCATTATTTTTACTAAAGAAAAGTTGAGGTATAAGAAAATTAAAATTTTCATAAAAGGAAACTGTTAACTTAAAATAATTAAATCATAAATGTTGTTCATATACAAACTTATGATTCTTTAAATTTAATTATAGGTTATCTATGGCTATTTCCTATTAGTATTTCTGACCTAAATATTTCAAATCCCTCATTGAGGTTCATAAAAAGAATATGAATTCACTAAATCATATCCCCTGGGAGTGTCAAACCATGTGTACAGTTAGGCATCTTTATCATGCACTGGGTGAAGATCAATCTAATACGTAACCAGCCTTTTAGGGTTATTTCCCCTCGGTTAATCTAGTCCATAGCCTATATCAACTTGTTTGTATCTAGACAAGGATGTCATTGTAATGAAACAAAATAATTTCTACTTTACCAAAATTTTAGGATATTATTCTATACAAAGACTTATCCAAAGGGTTTTTAACTAAATTTATCTAATTATGAACCAAAAAATAACTAAATTAGTCATAAAAAAACTAAACCACAATTTTATACCAACTGAGGTTCCACAGACCCGCACTCCTGGGTTCAGTGTAAACAAACAATATATACATACTTTATTTGATACTAGTTGAGATAACACAATCATAACATATATTTATTTTATATCATTTTTATAAGTTAAAAATTACATCTTAGAAAAAATATTACAATCCCAATGACAAAAAATTTAGTGTCTTTGAATAATATCTACATTAAAATATTACTTTGAACATTCCTCTATAATCACTCGATATTTTATCCCCTTTTATACGTCTCCTAGGATATATTCATATTCAAAACTTGAGGAATGGAAAACATAATAAAGGGGTGATATCAAATTACTAGTAAGGGTAAAAATAACAAATATGTCTTCAGGTTTTAGATCATAATAATGGGAGGAATAATGAGAATAAGATAAATATCTTGCAAAAAGAATATAAAACCATATGACTTTTCCATAAGGCATAATATAAGGGCATGTAATCTCAAACGATCAAAAACATACCATGAAATAATATTATGAAATATTGAGATAATAATCATGTGATAATGATAATAACATGGTAATATAACATATAAATGTGACAAAAAACATAAGTATAAGAAATCATTACCTAGTGGGGAAACAATTACTACATGATTCCCATAACATAGTTGGCTTGGGCTAACAACTAGTGTACCGTCTTGGGTGTGGTCTTAAAAACATTTTACCTTATTAGTATTGAAAAAAAAATCATGTAACCTCTCTAGATTGGACTAAAAATCATTTAACCTTCTTGGATATGGGATAAAAATTGGTATACCCTCTTGGGCTTAGGTTAACAACCCTTATACACTCTCGGGATTGAGCTAACAAACCATATATCCTATTGGTCTTATGTTAAAAACTTTTAACCCACATAGGATTAGATTAAAAACCCATATACCCTCTTGGTAATGGGAAAACAACCCATATACCTTCTTAGACTTGTGTTTTATAGAGAAGAGGGGTAGTTAAAGTGGCATTTTTAAGTGAGCGGAGTAGCATTTTGGTAATAAGAGGTGCACTTTTCAAGGTAAGTGGATCCAAAGTTAGGAAGTTATGGAGATAGGAATATTATTGGTATACAAAACCATTTATCACACACTAGGATATAATTTTGAAGAATTTTAGGATTTTTCTCCTTAGTTTTTAATTTTACCAAAAATTGCTTCTATCATGGTATCATTTTTCCCTTTAATAACTTATTTTTTATAATTTAAAGTAAAATTAACATAGTTAGATAATTTTCTTATTGTAATTCCAAATATTAAAACCATTTAATAATATTAAATTTCTAAAAATTTTAAAAATTAATTTTTAAATAATTAATGTATAATTCATATAAAAAACTTTAGAAAAATATAACTTAAGTTATAAAATGTAAAATATTGGTTTGTAAATTCAATTGAATATTTTAAATTTATAATTTTTGTTATAAAATATTTATTTGGTCAATAAAAATGTTTCATGAATTTTTATGTTATTCTTATTTCCTAATGATGTTATAAATGTCTCTGTATTTTTAAAAACAATATTTTTTCAATATTCAAGTAAAAATAAATCTTTTCATAAAAATACCGAAAAAAATTTTCAAGTTAGTATTGACATGATTAATACAAAAAATATTTTCATTTTTCAAATTAAAATTCATAAATTCATAAATTTATCTTTTAAATTAAATTGAAGAATATAAAGAAAAACCACTTTTACAGAAAAGGTACATTTAATCTTTTAGTCTTCTTAATATTATATCATATCAATTGCTGATTAAATGAATGTGAATATATTACTTCCATCATTGAGATATTACATATTATCATAATAATCTTTTAAAATTGATCAATTTAATTTGTTATGATAAAATACACAACACTTAAAATAATTGTTCATTGAAAAAGAATACTTTTTAACATTAAATCATATTAATTATTTATCATCTAAATTAAATAATTTTTAATTGATTACGATTTTTATTCAGTACAGGATGTATTATTCATGTATTTGTAATGTGGCGTGGCTAATTTTATTTTATTGTTGCATGTGGAGAAATCTATTCAATATTGTATTTAACTAAAGGAAAATATATACTAAAATCTCAGGTCATTATAACAACCCCACTCCCAAAATACACCACAGACCTATCATCTACCCTCACCCAATCATACCCAAAAACATCCCTACACATCCCTATTCAAAGTTAAAAGTTCTCAAAACAAACTTTCTATCATAACTAGAAGCACCTACCTATAAATAAACACCTTACCTCCTTATCTAAAGGACCTATAGATTCAAATTATACTACCCAATGTTCTAGACATCATTCTAAGGGAATGAATACTAAGAAGGAATAATTCTCACAAAGGTATTAAAAAACTACCCCTTCCAAAAAAAATATTGTAATCTTCTATATAAAAATTGAATGATAATAAATCACATTATAATACAAAACTATCCCTAAAATACCTTAAGATATAAAATTATAAGGATATAGGGACCTAGACAGCTTTAGACACACCTTAATACAACAAGTTAAAAATAACCATACTTAAATCCTTATATTATATTAAAATCCAAGTTACCATCCCATTCCATAATACCATTTTAAAGGATCTTCCCACCACTTTATCTTTAAATTATATATTTTTAGGCTCATACCCATCCCCATATCAAGTATATATCTTATCAAAAGTTATTAATATCAATGTAGTAACACTTAAATATAAATTACTAATAGTGGAATAAAAAAAGGGACTAACCAACATGATCCCATTTCCACAACCAGACCATAAACTATTTCATGTATCTTTGTATCATATTTCATAGTAATTATATATAAAAACAACAAAAATTTAATACTATTTCATCAATTAAAGAAATCAAGAAAGGTATTATAATAAAAAAATTGAAAATATACATCAAAACATCACATCAAGAGGAAACAAAACACATTTCATTCACCCAGATCAAAATAAAAACACTGAGCAAGAGGAAATGGATTATTTAATGGAATAAAATAGTGTATACCATGATTCATTCCCATTTACAAAACAATTATCCAATAGAATATATTTATAGTAAAATCATATGTTAAATTCAACCCCTCCCCCAAGACCAAATCATCTCTACTAAGACCATAGAGAAAGTAGATGATTACCATGTATAATGGAAATTCATATGTGGGTTGATCATAAATGGTTGAATTGGTATAAAGAACCATGTAAAAAAGGTTTCAATAATCAGGTTTCAATTAAAGAAATTATAGAAGTTCCCTGAATTAATGACAAGGGATAACAATCGAGGATGAATGATGGTAATTCCAATCATTCGATTCAATAGTCTATCGATAAAAGAGCCCTGATTCAACAACGGTAACTCAAAGTTTCCATATAATATCAAGAAACATCTAATTTCATAAGATAAAAGAAAGATCATAAATCTTCTACCTCAATTAAAAAAAGAAATTCTACATTGATATAATTGAATCCAGACACTAAGTAATATGAAAGAAAATTTCATAAACCTATAAAATAACATTATTCATCATTCCATAAACCATAATCCACTAAAACCAATAACATATATTTATTATATAAACTTCCATGAATAAGGGTATATATTGATTGAAAAAGTGGGTCTGAAACTCGCCTTGGATAAAAGGATCATAAACTCATAAGGAAAATGACCAAGATATATAAATTAAAAATTAATGGTCTCTAAGGAGGAATTTATAATCACATATGGTTTGGGAATAAAAAATAAAAATAATAGAAATTTTTATGGGATTCATAAGTTATATGAAATAAAAATTTATAATTTCTTTATACAACAGAGATGGCCATACCGATATAGTTTGATTTTTTATAAAAAAAACTACAGAATAATATGAATGGATATGTTATAATGGGATCCAATCAAAATTACCATGATAAATCATAGTAAAAATCCCCACATGTCTCCCCTATTTATTTTTTTCAAACTACATCCTCTAAAATACTTGATAAAACTCTATGGAATAGCCAAGACAACACACCACAGCGGTCCCCAAAATAGTAGAATTAAGTGTCTTGACCTCCAGAACTAATGAAATCACCTAGGACATATTCCATTTAAACCATTAAAATGATAGAGAAAATAAAATAACTACCCATGTATATATTCTTAAAATAAACATATAAAGTAAACATTTTCACTTTAACCCAAACTAGTCCACCACAAAGTCGATCGCTAGTTGGAATTTCAACTTAAATCCACCTCTCCTTCCATAATCTTCTCCATGAGATTTCTAACTCCCAAAACTCTAAAAGTAATTTTTCAAAATGTCTAGTCTATTACATTCCAGATTTAAACACATAGATATTAGGTATCATTTTCTATAGTAAAAGGTGGTTAAAATAATCCTGAATATAGAATTTATTCCATATAAGGAACATATTATTGATATCATCACCAAGACACCTAAAACTCATTACTTTCCGAATTGAAGGCTATAAATGAGGGTACTGACCACTTTCCTGCACTAGGGTATAATATTACTTAAGTTTCCTCATTTCTAATAGTATGTTTAAAATATTTATATAAATAGTAGAATTTATCATCCATAAGAAGTTCTAGTCTGCTTTTTTTAGCTATTTTAATATTTCTATTGAGTGATTGCAATAAAATTCTTATAAAAATAATTTTCAAATTTCATGACTATATAACTCTGTTGGTGCCTCTTATTAAATGTATAAAGTAAAAAATTAATGAATGTGGTATTTACACTCATTTTCTATATAGAGATAGCTCCAGTAGACTTAGAGCTGATTGGTTTTTGACTTCTTTTTTTGAATAATTTTATACCATATCCTTCAATTATTCACTTTTTATTTATTATTAATACGTGAGAGAAAAAAAATATTTTTTATTATTTTCATTGATTGAGGGGGGTGAAACTAAAATATTATATGATAAAATTAAAATTAAATGTATGTTTGTGGTATTGATAATAAATCCAAATGGAAGATATTATTGAACCAACATGAGAATCATGTCATATATTTTTTCAATGTGTGTTGATTAGGATACTCAAATTTTTTTCAAAAGGTTTTCAGAAATATCTTTATTAATTTTTATTTTTTGGATTATGAATAAAAAAGGCTTATTACTCTCTCCATAAGCATCAATTTCTAATTTTGTATAGATAATACAAAATACCATAGAATACATTGATACTTCTTAAGAGTTATTACAACATTATAAGATTCCCCCATTATTTTCTTAAGAGTCATTTTGAGTGGAATATTTAGACATGTAAATAGAATAAGGTTTCTGTAAGATTCATCTTGACACCATAAGATCCAATTGAAAATTTTATAAGATTAATTTATTCTTATGATAGAGTTGATAACTAAATTTTATCTAAGAGAAGAATCTCATGATATTTCTCTAAGGTTCGTTGACATTTATGTAAGGGTCCTTGATATTTCTTCAAGGATGGTTGAATTTTTTGTAAGACTCATTTCATACATACTAAATATCATTCGATATGAAAAAATTATAAATGAAGATATGTATACAAGAATTACATAAGAGTAATTTTTACTCTTATAATTAATGGTGTTTGAAATTCAAAAAAGTGTATAGGAATTAAGGAGTTATGGGGGATTAAATAAAACGATTTTGTGATGTTCTAATTTTATTTAAAAATTATGGATTTAAAATTTAGGCAATATTAAAGATAATATTTATGGAAATATTATAGAAAAATATTAAATTCCATGATGATGGATTCCACACCATGACCATCATGATGTGAAGGAAATTGATGTTTCACTCACATCATGATGTGATGTATTTCACCTTGAGGTCTAGTGAAAGGAACATGCATATCATCATACATAGAATTAACAACAATATATTTCATGAAAGTGAGTTGTGGTATTTTTAAATACCATGTCGATATTAATACCCCTCATTTTTATGACATTTTAATGGATATATTTTAATATATTTGAGTTACAATTATATGGTAAATATTTTTCCTCATTTAAAGGAAGAGTTTCCATATTTGAGTATAGAAATATTCTCACATGACTAGGAATATAAAAAGTAGATAAATAAAAAGTATTATAGGGTTAAACATTGGAATATTAACATGAGAAAATTTTTTAACATCCTTTTGAAAATAAAAAAATAGAAGATAGTTGTTCTTGAAATAGGAAGAGGAAAAAGATCAAAATTCTATTTATCTTATGTGGATTATTAAGATTACATGGGAGATCATTCTTCATAATGAATCATCATTTTTTTAGTATGAAATTTGTAACTAATTGAAGGCATCCTTTAGAATACTTTTAAGGTTATTCCATTTCCTATGGAAACTTATTGATAATAAGAGAATATTTCTTTATTTGTGAGATAAATACCAAAAAAATGAGGTTATATTCTTCCTTTCATGAGGTGAACCTCATTAAAAAACATGGTGTGGTTATTTTATTTCCCATTCCATTGTGAGTGTTAATAGTTTTTTGTTTAATAAGAATGAGAGATATTGTGTTTGAAAAAATTCATAAACCCTGATTCATCCCCCCCCCCCACTTGGTGTTTATCACTTTGATAGTGATCCTAACAAATATTTTATTTATCAATTTTAATTTTAATTTTTTTCTATTTTTTCTATTTTTATTATTTTCGTAAAAAATTATAATATTCATGGAATATTCATGGAAACAATGCAAAATATTCTTAATGTCAACCAGAAATTCATGGGTAAATCAAAATATAGATATTTTGGATAAGTAACTAAGACAAACCATAGTGATATGTGTTAGAACACATGTTTTTATGGTTTATTTTTAAATAAAAACATTAAAAATATGGATTGAAAAATGTATGTGGGATAATGAATCAAGTAGTGTGTAGTTTACCTATCCTGGAGTTGAAAAATAGGGTGTTTACTTCCATATGGAGTATCTTACACTTTAAGGGGTGATATAAACCAACTAAACATACCTATTTATTTTTAAATAACATGTCAATTTATTGATAAACAACCACTTATTACTTTAAGGTGCTCTATCAATACATCCTTGGGCCATCCTAATAACCATAGGTATCTATAAATCTTCCTAATACTCCTCGAGTATGATCAATGAGTTCACACATTCTATGAAGTTGTGTGTTTCCAATATCTCTTTTAAAATTATTTTGTTTTTTGTGGTTATTAAAATAAAATTGGTGTGGTTATCAGTCTCACATTTTTAGGGTTTCACTTCTATACACCACCCTTCCTATGAGGTATAGTGTTATACCTAATGTTCTTAGTATAAGATAAAATTTAATATTTCACTCATACTCATAATGAAATTATCCAATGGAATTTTTTATATTATAAACACCTTTTGTGACTTTCCACTTTCACACCATCACTCATACACACCAGAAATCCATACACAAGACATATATATTGGCATTAAGATTAAAGTGATCGAACCACAATAAAAACATCAAAACAATTTAAAAAAACTAAAAATTCAACTAAAATAAATTTCCATATTTAAAAAATTTAAAATACCTGATGAAAATAAGTACAACAATATATGAAAATTATGAACAAGTGAGAAAAAGGATCAGTTTTTCTCATGAGGAACTCTAGAAAGGTCTAACCTATTGTTGATTCTCTCCTCTAGCTTAGTCTAACACCTTGAAAATCTATTATTGACCTTGAGATTCCTATAAAATCAATAATTAATTCTTCTTCTTTCTTTAGTTAATATATCATCCAAAGTATTTCTACTTATATCATAAATAGTCCCAAAATATCATTTCTTTATGGGAAGTATCAATCGCATCTATATAAAAATGAGTATGTGGGTGATCTTTCCACATGGATAGTAGTGATTTTTTCCCTTCTATACTAAGTATAATTTTTATCATCAAGACCTTTTTATTCCTCTCTAAATGATATTTCTCTATGTGGTTAACATATTAGAATCCTAATCTTATTTTTTTGGGCAAGCAGTATGGATATTCCATTATTTTCCCCATCAAGTTTTCAAATGTACTTTGTGGATTTCACTTTTCATCAAATTTAATGGACTCTTTATTCATTCCATATCTCAGAGACATAATCTACAATCTTTATCTCATTTTTATGATAATATTGTTGGCTTTAATAGGCTTAGGTAGATGAATTAAAAAATGTTTTCAATATATTCGATGGAACTCTGAGTGCATTATGATATAGGGATTTCATAAATGGTGATATTTTTAGTCTACATTAAATTATATTATCATTTTCTACGATTAGGGAATATAATAATCAAAGACATATGATTCTTATATGTCATGAATATAAAAATGGGATTATCACAAGTAAAGATATATGTGTTTCTTAAGTAATGACATGCTGTTTCCTATGATTTTTGGTCACCCATATAACATGAAGTATTTTTGATGTTGTATTTTAAGTGTTGATACAAGTTTTATAAAAATATAAATCTCCCCTAAAGAAGAGTATAGTGGATAGATGATGATGAAACTACATCTCATTGTGTGATATAATCATAGCCATCTATATATGTCAATTGTAATGTGTGACATCTCCTTTTCCTTTGATTTCAATTAAATTATTCTTTCAATATATCCTTTTCACTAAGGGTGATATATGTTATAGATAAATACATGGAAAGATCATTCTTTTATGTTGTATTTCACACAATGGAATGGAATTATGACTACCTGTAATATCATGAATCCTTTAGAATTTAGATATTTTGGATTATGAAATCCTTATAATATAAGATATAACATATAGTTTCCTTCAAAAACCCATTGAGTTTGATTCCCTTCCATATGCCTGCCCTGAATTCCTTTTTTATAATTTACATAAATAATTTTAGTAAATGTTAAAAAATGTTAAATAAATAAAATAATAAATTTATAATATATATATAAAAAAATAATAACAATTTAAATGTAATTGAATTTATAAAAACGTAATTTAATTACTAATAATGTTATAGAAATTAAAATTTTGTGTATTTGAGTGTGACTAATAGTATTCAAAAAATATAAAATAGTTGTTCACAAAAATGATTCAAATTTAGCATTAAAGTTATTTTTTCAAAAATATAAATGAAAAACCCAAAATTATAAAATAAATTAAGTACAAGGTATTTATTCATGAAATCACACAAAAAAAATATAAAAATGATAAAAAAATATTGGTATAATTTTTCACTACTCAAATTCATTATATAATAGAAAATTATGCTTTTAAATTACCAACATTGTTTGGTGCATGATTATTTAATTATGAAGAGTAACTAAGTTTGGTTGAAAAAAATAAGGTATGCATGGTTTTAAAGAATAGTTATTTAAAAATTCAATCTACTCTGCCTAAAAAATTTGATAATTCATGGTTGGGCTTCATGATTGCATTTTTTTAAAGGTGTTTCCTTAGTAAATGACCAAGGAAAATTTTATTGAATATTGAAAAAATTAAGTTACAAGAGTCTGAAGGATGGAGTCTTATTACAATGTTTCTCATAAAATGGGAGAAAATCATCAGAAAAATCATCCTTCCATATAATGTCCTGGTTGACCCCCTTTTTTGCAAGACCATCAGCAACCATGTTCACTTCATGTAAGGAATGAGTGGAAATGTTGTTGATTTCAGTGAGAAAATCAAGGTAGTTCATCCAAGGGGAAGTGAGAATCTTGGAAAGATGCACCACCCCTTCCAAATACCTTGGAAAATAGTTTTTTAATCACTTTCAATACAAAAATTGTTCCAAATTTTCTGAATGGAAAAGTCAATGGGATGGATCACCTCCATCATCTATGCTTTTAGAGATGAGGTTGTACCACATCTTCCAAAGAAGCATCCAACACACCTACCAAGATAGTCCCTAAAAATGGCACTGCATCCTGTATGTCCTGGATTTCCTTTTGAGGACCCATCGACATTCACTTTGATCTATCCTGTAATTGGTGCTTGCCAAAAAAAACCTCAAAGGTGCGTCAAGGATGTTTGTAAGAACCAACAACCCTAAGTTGGTGTAAGATCTCAAAGACACCAACCGTGTTGTTACAAGGAGCTTTCTGAATCAAGGCAGCATCCCAGATGGCAATGAGAATCCACATCATACCTGCATTAGCCTTCAGTGAAGAATTATTAAAAAGAATATTATTTATTTCATACCAGATCACATGAATAAGTTCAACAACCGCAGTCAAAAAAATATTCATGATTTGTTGAGAAGATTCAATGTCAACACAATGCTGCAGTTGAAAGCTGATAGAATAAGAAAGTAACCATCTGTAACCAAAAATGTCAAGAATATAATTCCAAATAGTTTCAGCTATATAACAAGAAATAAAAAATGGTCAGCATCCTCTATGTTTTGGTTACACAAGTGACATCTAGAGAAAATATGAATCCCAAAAGATTTTAGGCAAGATTCAGTGGGGACTCTTTTATAAGAAATATGCCAAATAAGAGTAAATATTGGGGGATTAATCCAAGATTTTCTAAAATATTTCAACTAGCTTAGTCTAGATTCAGAATTTATGAAATTGTGATTATAAAAACTCTTCGAATCAAGAACACCATTATAAGCATGTTCCCAAATGATAAAATTGTTAGAGTTGAAGAAAGGATAATTATCAATAACATGAATTATTTTGTTAGGGAGGTTGATATCATGAGAGTTAACGACATCCCTAATAGTGGTGTTCGTATTATCTGGAAGAGTATCAGGAGGAATCATGGAGATTAAGGGAGAACCAGTCCAGTTGTCAAGCCATAATTTCATGGAGGAGTTTTCACTAACCATCCATCTAGAATTATTCATAATGTTAATCAAGGACTGCCTAATGGATGGCCAAATGGAAGAAGTAATGTAGTTCCAATTTCCATTCATAAGATTAGGGATGAATCTTTTATAGAGAAAAGTAGTGGAATCAGAGTTATTATGAAGTAACCTCCAAGTCATCCTAGCTTTAAGTGCATCATTAAAAACATAAGATTTTTTATTCCAAGTCCACCCTTGTCCAAAGGCTTACAACTAGTGACCCAAGGAATGGTCACAAGATTCTATTCAATCGTACTACCAGTCCAAACAATGTTTTTGATGTAAACATTAATTTTATTAAGGAGACCAGCAGGACAATTGTTAACCATCATCGAGTAGACCATTTTGGAGACAATTGTAGATTTCACAAGACAACTCTTTCCAGGAATAGAAAGATATTTTCCCTTCCAAGATGAGAGTTTATTGGTAATTTGATCAACAATATTGTTAAATTAATTGAATTTAGGTCTTCCCCAGAAGATAGAAACCCCTAGATAAGTGAAGGGGAAAGTACCTTCCTTGATACCTAAATAGTTTATGATATTTCCTTTTCTATGAGAAGAAAAAAATTACAAAAAACACAAAATATTTGTTCTAGCTTATAGATTTACCATAGATATCTTCATAATGATCCAGGGCATTTTTAAGATTGTGTATGTTCCTTTTGTCACTATGTAAGAACAGAATAATGTCATCAGCATATAAAAGATGGGTGGGAATAGTTAAGTTTCTATAAGCCTAGATAGGTTTAATATTGTTTTGATCCAAAAGGTGAGTGATTAATCTACTTAAGTAATCCTCAGAAATGGAAGAAATAATGGCATAGAGGTGATCTCCTTGCCTAACTCCTTTGGAGTATTTAATTAATCCCTTAAGGTCACCATTGACAAAGACAGATATGGAAGCTGAGTTGAATAAAGATCTTATAATACCATTTAAGGAGTCACTAAACCCAAAGCTTTTGAAACCCTTAGTAATGAAACTTCAATCCATGGTATCAAAATCTTTCCTAATATCAATTTTAATAGAAACACTTCCTCTTCTAGTGCCTTTGTTTATGATATTAGTGCATTCTAAAGCAAGGCAGATATAGTCCTATATAGACCCAGCTTTAATGAAAACAAATTGGTTCTACGAAACAATTCTATTGAAAATAGAGGTAAGTCTATTATCAAGGAGTTTAGTAATAATTTTTTAACTGGTGTTAATAAGCGCAATCAGTTGAAAAATGTGAATCTCAAAAGCATTTTTCACTTTAGGAATAAGAGTAAGGAATTTTTCATTTATTCCATGTGGAAGATAACCATTGGAAAAGAAGGATTTGACATGTATGTAAATATCTAGATGAATAATCTCCTAGTAGTGTTGGAAAAATCCATTGTTGAAACCATCAGGTCCCAGAGTACTATCAGGATTAAGGCTAAAAACAGTGTCCCTGATTTCATGATCTAGAGGGGTGTGTATAAGATATTTATTGTCTTAAATAGTCACCATAGTTGGAATAATTTCATGTAGAAGATCTTTTCTAACATTCGGACCATTGAACAATTTATGAAAAAAATATACAAAATGGTTAGTAATAGCCTCCTCAATATCAAGGAGGGTGTCGTTGACTCTTAGAAAGGCCAGAGGTTGAAAGAAATTTCTAGTTCTTTGGACGGAATTTTAGAACTTTGTATTCAAATATACATCCGAGAGACATTTAATTCTGAAGATTTGTTTTTTCATGTCATCTTTAAGCTTTAAAAGAGATTTGAGTATCAAAGAGGTACTAATTTTAAGTTGAGGATCTAAGGAAAAATCCGAGCAAGTATTGGAGTTTTTTAATTGATTAAGATCATTCTCTAGAAAGGATATTTACATGTCAATTTTTTTATATTTAGAGCTATACCAACCCTTAAGACACTATTTAAGGTGTTTTAATTTAGTGATGCAAGAAAAAGCATCATTGTGATGTCTCATACCTTCCCAAAAATCTTTAATAATGGCAGCACATTCTGGATCACTAGCCTTATCATTATTAAATTTGAAAGGAAGATTGGGTTTAAAAGCCTTGGATAGAAGACTGACAAGAATGGGATGATGGTCTGAATTTATCTTAGTTAAATTAATGCTCAATATGGAGTCCCATTTATCGAGGCCAGAGATTTTTTTTGAAAACCCTGTTGATTTTTCTATCCACTACCCTATTGTAGAGTCTTCTATACCAGGTGAACTTAGAACTAGTGATATTGATTTCAATAATATTTCAATCCTCAATAGAATATTAAAATTCTCTTAAGGAGATAGAAGAGTGGGATGGTCTAATTTTTTCACCCGGGGTAAGAATAGCATTGAAGTCCCCGATCACGTACCAAGAATCCTGGATAACGTTAGACAGAATATTAAGATCATACCAAAGAGATCTTCAATCTTGGTATCTATTTTTAGAATATATCCTAGTGAAAAAAGAATGTAAAACATCCGAGGTAAATTCATAGGTAAACATCTGCTCAGACACCCTGAAATCACTAACAGAATGAAAAGAAGAATGATAATAAACCAATGGTATTCAGTAGCTAGACCATCTTTCCATGCACCAAGAAAATTATAACCATGGGATCACAAATGCAAACATTTCAATGAAAATTTAATTTTAGGCTCATAAATCACAAAATGTTTCGGTTTTTGAATCAAAATAAATATCTTAAGAACAATATATGTGTTAAGGTTAGTAATGCTCGGACAATTCCAAAAGAAGAAATTCTTTTAAACCTGTGTTTGGAGTTGGAACTCCCTTTTTTTCACCACCTAAGCCCTTCTTCCTTTTTTATCTTCTGGGGGAATGAGAGGATGTTGGGCTGGATTTCTTTTCTAATTTAATCATAGAGGAAATATCAGATATATTAGGATTACCATTAATAACAAAATTTTGATTTTTTTCCCAATGATTTAGCATTAAAATGTGTGTCCATTAGATTATCCCTTGAAGGAATTAAAGAAGTTTGATCAGTTGAAGGTGTGCATGTAGATTCAGTGGCAGTGGCACTATTGATAGATCCCCCTACCATTGGAGGATCATTTAAAATTGATACCATGGTATGTGAAGGCTCAATAGTATCAGGCCTTGAAGAATCCTTCTCTCTTGTGCCCAGTTTTAATTTATCAGTTTGAACATTCAAGGGAGAGTCCATAGGACTTCCCCGATCAACCAAAAAATGCTGATCAGAATGAATTAATGTGTCACAGGGGTTGTTCATGACCAGGATAGTGAGGTGTGAGCCTAGTTCCCCTACTATGGCATTAGAAATAATGATAAAGAAGTTTGGATTGTCACCTATAGCAGTGTCTAATGTCACCGTATCTGTAGGGATCCTAGATAAAAGTCCTACATCCTTCATAATTCTCAAGGTTGCATGGATGCCACTCCCATTGATAAGTGTATAACTAGAGGTTTCACTATCAGATTCCCTATCATGGGAGGGAGAAGTACCTTCAGAAACCACTAATGAGCTGCAATCCTTCCCATCGGGTGCAACCAAAGGTGCTACAACCTATTTTCCATCTTCAGTAGGGGTATGCCTGCATGATTCATGAGAGGTAACAAAAGACTGAGATTGCTCATAAACATTCAACACCATATCCTCAATCTCTTTGAATATACTCACATCAGCATTGATATTTTCCTCTTCCTCAACCAAATCGGCCCAGGTAGAACCTAAAGTCTCTCCCAAATGTGGTGTCTTTTTCACCCATTTCTCAGTTTTTCTTATGAAGGCATCAGTTTTCTCTGGGGTAGAGGACTTATCCTTTTTTCCCTTCTTATTTGAGTCTAGTAGTCATCTTTTGGTTTCTACTCTTGATGTTTTACCTAACTTTTCATCACTCAACAATTAAGGAGGGAGTGACCTATGATTTTACAGAGATCGCAGAAGGGCATCTTGTGCTCATATTAAAATCTAACCTCTGCTTTGTAGTCATTCTCATTAAAGGAAAAAATATCTGAAAGATTGTTCTCAAGATTTTCATGCACCATAACCCGCGCATATATCTCGAGCTCATCATTTATCATTCTTTGGTCAATCTATATAGGTGTGCCGATGTAGGAAGAGATATCACTTAAAATTTTGGGGTTTCCGAAGAAGAAATTGAGACCGTGAAATCTCACTCAGATTTGAGCCATTGTGTTCCTGAAGGTGTATGGATTAAAGGAAAAATCCCATTCATAGAGTCTGAGAAGTCCATGTTTGATCTGTATATCACCAAGCTTCCATACATGATCGATCTTCTCTTGTGAGCTTAATATTACATGAAAGTAGCTTTGTCTAATCAGTACAAGCTTCTAATCAGTGAATCCCCAAATATGCAAGATATGAGGACTAATATCCATGGGTTACCATGGTTTAACCCCTTTGATATATGAGATATGTCCCATGAGTGAGTACTTATACATTTGGGAGAACTGTTGTAATGCCTCTAGATTGACTTCCACTGTGTAGCATCCATCTTCCAATATCTTACAAAGTAGTGGCTTCATCAAGTTTTCCTTTCAAAAATCCAAACCTTTTATAGCACCTAGGAAAGATAACGTTTTGGATCTATCAAATGATAGGGGCTGAAATTTTTGTGTCATACTTCCACAATCATCAAAGGATTTCTCCCATTTTGGATCAAAATCTGCCATAATGTTTGAGTACTAAAACTTTTCATTGCGCAGATCTTGCTTGATGTCGGTGAACCCTAGAAATAAAATTCTCCATTGACAGCACTTGAGAAGCTTCCATCAATGAATTAATTAGTATCTACTTCATGATTACATAAATATACACAAAACCAACAAAACCTTTTAGTTATAAAAAATAAGAAATGTATAGTTTGTCTATATATATATTTAACAACAAATCTAAATTATTCAACATTTAAAATTCACTAACAAACTCAATTTTTAATTAAAATCTACAAAAAACTAAAATAATTAATCATATATCAAATTAATGATTTTAAAATTCTTCCCACTATAGAAAAATTTAACCTTGGAAAAGTACTTTACATTCTATTTTATTAACAAAATTAAACATCTTGATCTTAATTGAAACCCAAAAATATTATTTAATAAATTCACTATATATAGAGTGTCGTAATATTTAATTAAATTTGATATATTTTTCATCATAGTTTTATCCCAATCATTTTAGGGATGATTTGAAAATTTGTTATGATATTTTATTCAATATTATTAGGTTTTAGTGCAAGTGGCATATTGAAAGATATATTCCCAAAATCCCGGTGTCATATTATATCATATGATAGAAGTCATATTGTATGAATTTTAGTTGATATATATTATTATATGATATTAGTTCATGGATTATGATATATAGTATGTTATAATGCCTCACCACATCTCAATTACTTTAATATTTATATTTCTAATACGATGGTCACTCTATTAGATGATATGGTAAAGGGAGTTCAATCATAATATACTAATCATTAGACTAATTAATGATTAATAAGGCTAAGAAATATTATGTAAGTATGTTTATAATTTTATATCATAGCCATAAATATTTGAGAATTTTTAGAGAATACCTTCTATAAAATTTCTATAGTATTTAGTTTTTTAGGGTTATAATAGAATATATAATCCCCAATTCACAATGATCAAAATAAGTCAAAATATTTTTTCCTTATCTCTATAATTTCCCTTTCTCCTTTACCTCTGTAGGTTCTTGAAGGCCTTGGGATGTAATAGCTTCTCCTATAATTAATTCATGATTCCAATAGTTAATAGATCACTTGTAGTGGAAATAATCATTTGGTTATTTCTGAGGGGTGTTCATAAAATACAATTTGAATATGGAAATAGAGTAGAGACTAATGTAGGTTTGTATGTTTTTCATTTTATATATTTTATTATAATTTTCTACTGATAGTTCATAACAAGGGTTATATATATTTCCTCTGAAGATCATAAGATCTTGGTTATTGGGGTGTGAATTTCTCCAAAAATAACCCCATGGTCTCTAAAATGAAATAAATGGAAAATCCTTTATTTTTTAATCTCTCAAAGCATACCTTAAAATGGATAAAGGGGTTTAACATTCCCTTCATATCAATTCACTGGGGTGGAACACATATTTTAATAATAAAAATAAATTTTCATAATTCTTTAAATTATATAATGTAATTTATATATTTATTTCTCATCTATGGAATTAAAAACATCTCCATTTTGACTCTTATAACTTAATATGTGTCCAAATATCCAAGAATGTAGAGGATTCAATTTATTTAGATTGGTCAGCCCATTTTATTATGAGAAACATGTTTCTTTAATTTCATGTATTATATTTCCCATTTTTTATTTATATAATGAATATAATTTTCATTATTTTGTCTCTTATATAATTATATAATGTTAAAATAATAAAAATAGTTCAATTATTCTTAAAAATTTAGGCCTCTATTTTATTTCCTTTTTTGAAACTCTAAACGGATTATTTTCAATTTTTTATTCAAATTTTAACTACATTTTAATTACATATTTTTCCATTATAATTTCAACTAATCATTTATAATTCTCATTTTCATGTTATAATTTAAAAATATATTAATGATCCTATTTTCTATGTACAACCTTTTACATTTTTGAACCTTTTCCCTCAACTCTATTAAGAAAAAAATAAAAAAATATATTATATTTATATTAATAATATAAAATCAATGGGGAGTAAAAAAGTACTAAAATTAAATATCTAATTCTCATAATAGGTCATCACTTGAAACACTGGGGGCCCACCTATATTGGTGGTAAAATTATAGTGACACCATAATCCTACCTCCAATAGGACAAGGGATTAAAACTAGAACCTAGTCGGAATATCACATATAATAGAGGACTCAGTCTAATGAACCTATATACACAGACACACACACATTTTAGTACATCAAAACCTTGCATGAAAAATAAACCTTTACTAAAACATGAGAAAACTAATTCCTGTAATAGCCTTTAGAATAACCAAAGTGTATAAATATAAATATATACGAAGTATTAATGGAAAAAATTCAAAACTAAATAGAAATAAAGTGATTCCCAACCAAAAATAAAAATTGGAGAAAGATTATATCTCATGAACTCTGAAACTGACCATCACCTGTGATCAACGTTTCCCTATATTATTAAGCTCCACCAATACTAAGCCCTCCAAGGTCACTTTCTAAATACATGTCATCTGCATAAGAAAAGAAATGTGAAAGAAAATCACATGTAGGTGTTATCATATACATAAAAAATAAGACACTACAAAAACAAAACTTATAAGAATAGAAATAAGCAAATAGATCTACCCACAATTCAATAGGGGAGCAGAAATTCAAAAAAAATATGCTCATAAAGGAAACCAAACAAAGAGAGGGAGGAAGCTATAAATCTATATAGAAAGATAAGGATAATTAGTTTACCCATATATCCAAGATTAAGGTACATCCAAATAATATAAGTCTAATGTAATCTATAAAAGATCAGCTATGGGGGGCCCACACCTCACCAATGGTATGTCACGACCGAGGGGCTGTTGACCCCAAGATATTGGAGGACTCATACATTGCCTATTCTCGATTACGATGGTGTTCCACTCTATAAGTACAATAACCATTACTCAAGTTTATTATATATGGGTTCCAATCCTATATGTTCAATAAATGGGGGACTCATACCAAAACCTATGAAAATTGTTAGGGGGTTTCTAACCAAGATTACACTCTTAAGATCGAACCCGAGTATCAACATCAACTAACCATACTGAATGAAGAAAATCACTCATTACACCTTTTTTCATATCATTGATATAGAAAAAAATATCCACCATATTATAGGTATAATTCTACTCATAAAGGACTACTCATGTGTCTGATTCTAATACCTGAATAAGGAAATATGGTTGGTAGAATCTCTGAAGAAAATTATGTAGCATGTCTCTTAGTATACACAAGGTGTACTCCCAAGTTATTTCATTTTTTTTACCCAACATTTCATGTAAAAAATAATTTACATAGTGTGAGTTAGTATCCACATGGATTGTGTAACTACTCGGGGTCTCAGGAATGTACACCTAAACATGACTTGGTAGTCTCGGTAACATCACATGACAAGTATATTTAGGAGACAAGAAATGTGGGACCACTCCAGGTCTTTGGGAATTAATACATGTATATGAATCAAATACTCAAGTAGGGTCACATGGAATGTGTTAATGTCACATATACATGTGATATTTAACACATTCAGGAAACCCAACCCACCATGAAAGGTAAACTACACGACCTGTGTTCTTCTAAAATAGAGGGTGTGCAGTAGAAAATTTTGTAGAAAATAAATTATTCTTTCCTAGATCATCAAACTTATACAAATTTAATCAAAAAATAAGCCAAATATTTATACAATTCATTAATCATGGATCCTTCATCACTATAAGTTTCATTTCATCCTTTACTTCAACAGAAACAAAAATCATCATTGAATTCATCATTCTCGAAGGAATCAAATTGGTTAAACCAATATATAATCCCTATCCAATCTCACATAACCCATTATTCATGAAATTACCATGAAATAGGATCTCTGTGTATTCCTAAAAACATTCCAATACAAATATTGGGGTTTGAAAACAATTCAAACTGAACTGGAAATAGTAGAACCATCACCTGAATTATGGATAATAGTAAATAATGATAATAATGGTGGGGGAAAAATGAATACCAAATTTATAATTATATATGGTCATAGATAATTTATAATTGTATATTCATAGTGGAAACCAAATATCAAATAAAATAATCAATGGCTAACAATTCATTTGATCCCAAAACTAAATTGTAAATCAATAAGGCCATGAAAGTTCAGGGAAAGATTGGTGATTTGAATTAGATAATTGTATTCATGCTAGAATCATAAGGAATAGTGAAAAATACATAAATAAAATGGGATAACTCATAGTTTGATCAAACCATGATGAATAACATCCCCATGTCATTGTCAATAATGATTTCTGATTAATCTAATCATCAGTATGAGGATTTCCTTTCATGTTATCCCTTGAATATTTCTCTCATAGTGGATATCCCACTCCCATTAAAGATTATACCCCAGAATTATGTGGAAACCCTGATATTTATACAAAATGATGATTAAATAAGGGGATAATTATTCATTTAATAATAAGTTAACAAAATAATTTATTTTAATATTATTATCTTATACCCACCTTGTGAATTCACATATACCAAAGTTCTATTTTAAATGAACCTTAAGTAACACCTAGTTTAAAACCAAAATTTTTAATATAATGGAATTATTGAATCTCCCATTCCGGAATTTGATTAATTATAATTACATTATTTCCAAAAATATTCATGTACATGGTTTAATATATTACATATTTAAAATATAATGTTTTTGAATTCTTACGACACTTGTAAAAAATGCACCAACTCTAAAGAAAAACCTAGACCAATATATATAAATAAACTAAGTTTCCAAAAAATAATATTTTATTAATTTAGTTCTCCCAAAATTTAGTTATTTTTACCCTAAAACTATAAATTATGGTGAGTATTTAATCTCATTAACTCAATCAATAATTTACACTTTAAAATGTATCATAGTGATGACCAAGAGGTTTTCTCACAAAGAGGTTGATAGCTAAGTTAACAATTGCACATTGTTAAAAACATTGTTATGTTATTGTTAAAATTGGGGATTTTTTATTTTAAAAAATCTAATACATAAAAAAATAAGTTATAAACTGAAGTTAGAATTTAGATATTGGATAGACTAAAAATGTGATGAGATACTAGAATTGAGATAATAGCAACAGAAAATTTTTAATCCTTGGTTACTTCCTTTATCCAAGTTTAATTGAATTTTAAAATTTTATTTCTCTATTATCACTAAACAATATCCAATTCAACACCTATATTTACAATAAAACATATCAAAAACTCTAATTGGGTGTTTATACCCTTTAAAAAGTGATTTGATTGCCTAAATACCTCTGAGCAACTGAATCTAAAGAAACATGATGTTCTCAATGGAGAGATATTTTCCAAAGAATTTAAAACAAAAAAGATAATTAGTTTACAATAATAATTTGGTAAATAATCTTGAAAAAAAAATAATAAAGTGAATTCAAGATATAAAATAGATCTCCATAAATATTGAAAACTATTTCCATAAAAATAAAATAAAATAGGGTTAATTACAAAACTCAAAAGGGAAGAATCCTTGAATATCCACTACCACTGTGACTTGGAGTTTATCCCATCATGGATAGATTACCCCATTTGAAATCTTATTTCCTAAAATATTATTCTCTATTATATCCATGGACCCCTCTCTCACCATCCATTGAAATGGAAGTGGAGACTATTATTTATATAAAAAGGGTATGGCATATTTTCCTATAGAATCTATAATTTTAAAGATTACGTATTTTTATCTGAGAATACCTAAAAATTATGATAGGTAATATTATTTAAATTTTTTCAGCATTTATATTTTAACCTAAAAAATTTTAGATCCATTGGACATGTAGTGAAAATTTTATTCCAAAATCACTTCAGATAAAATTTCTATCCAAATAGGATATTTGATTTCCTACTATTTCAGAGACTCATTGGACATATTAATGAATTAATTTTTACATTATATTTTATATAAATATAAATTTATGAGTTTTATTTTTTCCCCTACTAGAATAATCACATTTGTAAATTTATATCTTGAGTTACACTTAATTTATTAAAAATAGGTCAATTTTTTCATCCAAAATATTTTATGAATTGAAAATTTTATTTCATCATTTTATAGGTTGATTCGTCACTTGGACTAATTTGAAGAAGTGAATCATTCTAATCAAAGGATAATAAAAATAATAATTTTATAATCTGTTCTAGTTTTGTAAATGTTATGTCCAAAATACCAAAGTAGTAACAAACTGTTAAAATTCAAAAATTAATGTATTTTCACAATTTTTCTTATAACACACACAAAAAAATGATACAATTTAACTTAAAATAAAAATTCATGAGGATATATCCACAAAAATATACATAAAAAATAAATATTATCCATATAAATTTTCCCTTACATAACACTTCAACTCTAGAAATGAGAACACTCAAAATAATTTTTTAGTGAAAAATTAAAAACATATGTTCATGAAATTCACTAAGATTAATATCAAGGAATCTAAACATACCATTCCTATCAAATAGATTCGATTAAAAATTTAATAATATTTTCAACCATTTTATTCCCATTTTTTCATTCTTCCACGAACAATAATGCTTACATCACATATCTTCCCCTCAATACATGGTTTTGAATTTAATTAATGTTTTCATAATTTAAATAAATGTGAGGGTCACCATATTAATTAAAAAGTTATAACCCTACACTAAATTTAGTTAAATACATATATCCCTCATGAGGACTTCTAAAGGTTTGTTTTTAGGTTTGAAGGTTGTTGTGTTTAAAATATCAAAAAGTCTAAGGCAAAAGGAGATAACTTGGATCATTTTTTAATAAATATTTCATGATTCTAGTTTCCACTCAAGAATTGTATTCTACTCCCTCTTATAGACATGGAATAATCTCAAAAACATTGTTAAAACTTCTAATGGATATCCCACACCTTCTTCTTTTATAATTAGCAATGACTTCACTCAAATTACAACAACATATTTTCTTTTCTTTTTGATATTTAAAAATATGTCTAGATTTGATATTTTTTAATGTAGATAAGACTCTTTTGATGTTCAAAAAGTTTTGTGTCTTCCAAAATATTTAGCATAAAATATATCTTTTTTAAATTTTCTTAAAATAATTATCTTATAATGATTTAGAAAGGAATATATTTCAATGAATATAATGTCTCTCTATCCTTTGATTTTTCTCCACCCAAAGTGGCACATCATTGTATAGTGAATCATAATAAAACTCCCTCACAAATAAGCATTGATAAAATCAAGAAATATATATATCATAAGTAGGTTTTATAGGGTAATTTGGATTGTAATGAGACTATCTAATAAGTATTTCATGGCCTATTAATGTATCATAATGATCGAATGTAAAATCAAGGTTGAATAATGAGAGTTAAAATTTTTAAATGGTCTTTCAATCAAAAACAAATTGCCTCAATCCTTTTGAACACAAGTTCTTTAATGCTTAATGGTTTTGATATAAATTTAGAAAAAATTTGTTAAAAAATAATCATTTTTTCACACATGAAGTGGTGTTATGGTAAATAATATATAAAAATTGTTTAGGGTCCTCACAGGAAAATTATTTTCAACTTTAGACAACATTCATGGATTGGATTTAAAAATTTGTTGGTATTTTCTTGAATTTACAAAATTTAAATCCAAAACAAAACACATATAATAATTTGATTTATTTTATTTCCATGAATTAAGTTTTTTTCTTTCATTAATTACAATTTTAAATTCCCCAAGGTAATTTATTTTAGGATAACAAGTTTTAAAAAATACAAAATACTTCAAATAGAAACACACAAAATTTCAAAGAAAACAACAAACAGTATAATTAAATGAAAAAAAAGTATGATCCTCCCCCTGCACCTATTTTATAAAATTTTCTCACTATGAATAATTTTAGATGAGAAATAATAATTCATAATTTTATACATGAAAAAAAAAATTGAAAGGAATGGAAAACACTAGATTTCATTGGGTAGAAGATGCCTGAAACTAGCTTCCTAAAATTTGAAACTGTAAACCTAAAATAAAAAAAAAAGAAACATAATAGTTAATATTTTATTAAAAGAAATAAAATAAAAATAAAAATAATGAGTTATAGGATAAAAATATTAGTTTTAACTCCCCAAGTGGGTGCTAGGATTTCACTTCCATTAGTCATACAGTTCTAGAAATTTATCCCTAGTCTAAAAGTTTGTTTAGGGATTTCACTTACTTTAGTAAGATAGTTCTAGAAATTTATCCCTAGTCTAAAAGTGGGTGTGGTTTCTATCTCATAAACCTTAATAATAACCTTTTTCTAGTTCTCTTCATCCTGCACTAGTTTTAGAGGAACCCATGGATAGACAAATTTAGCTACAACCCCTTGTAAATTAAGTACAAACTATGTTGTGGGAGAAGGAAAAAAGAATCATCTATCATATTTAAATTTGGCAACCAATTATTTAGCCACTTATTTAATATCAACTCAAGCCTACGCATGTGCCACTACTATATTCATAATTTTATGAAGGTAAAATTATATGATAATTTCATTTTTTTTAATTGAATTAAACATAGAATAATAAAAATATTAATCTTTCCATTAATGTAAATCATTTTAAAAATGATCTCTTCTTTGAAAAAAGGTTTTTTACCACCATATACATGTAATGTAGTGTACAATTCAAATGGGAACTCCATTTTCTCTTTAATTTCAGCCATCAATTACTACTCTTCAAAAATATTTAATCCGCTCAAAATTATTAGGAATTAAATATAAATAGGGATAAGTTTGTACAAATTTATTATCAATATTATCTGATGAAATTGGATAAACATTGGAGACATATCCCAATGGTTTCTTGGGTTCTCACTCCACTTAAGAGTGAAAAAAAATTATTTAATATAGGTAGTATCCTGGGTTCCAATAAATGTTATTTAAAAATAAATTTTTCAATTTTCCCTTCCTACTTTTAAAAATATTGGAAAAAAGTCTTTGATTTTTCATCATTATAAATTAGTTTTTCACACCAAATTTCAATTTCAACAAAGTCAGCCCAAAAATTTTCCAAATACTTTTTATTTCCAAAAATAATAATTAGTTAATTAGTAATAACTTTTTTCGTTAAATTTGAAAAATAAAATTCCAATTAATTTTTCAATTCACCCACAAAAGGTTCTTCAATATCAAAAATTGGTGGGATAAGGTTTTATTTTTATTTAGCATCTTTTTGGTCTTCAAATTCTTTTATGTCTTTTAAGGAATTGGGAAGAATCAATATTTGGTTTCTAAGTAGTTCATAGAAGATAAAATTTTGTTCTATATTCTTTTTAATAATATATTGCTTATTATAAGACTCAAATTATTGGTAAATATACCAATCAAAAGAGTATTCATTGTGAAAATCATTTTTTTCAAAATTCTAAATTAGTGGCTAAAATACTAGTAATGAAGAAACAAATTTAACAAATCATATAAAACCTCATCAACAGTTGTTCTAATTAATTGTTAGTATTCATTATTATTACCTCAATCATTAATTTCCCCTTTAAAATGCACCACATTGGTGACCATGAGGTTGTATTATGAGGTGGTTTCATGATAAGTTTACAACTGTCACATTGTTAAATTTTTTTGTTATATTATAGTTAAAAGTGGGAATTTTTTGTTTCAAAAAAAGTCAGTAAAACTAAAAATAAATTAAAAAAATAAATTTATAAGTTAGATATAGTATATAATAATAAATAGATGAGATATTGGAATTAATATAATATCTTTGGATAATATTTAATCCTTTAATACTCCATTAATCCTTGTTTAATAAAATTATAAAATTATATTTTGTAATAATCAATAAAAAACCTCCATTTGAACACTTATATTTCCCAAACACCATATTTTAAACTCAAATATGTGTGTTTTCCCCTTTTTAATGTGATTTTATATCCCAAATAACTTTGATAAACTAAAACTAATTGAATGTGTTGTGTTCAATGCGGATACCTTTCCCAGAGAAGTTTAAACAATAAGAAAATTATTTTATAGTCATAAGTTGTTAAATAATCTATAACAAAATACAATAAATTAAATTCAAGATATAAAATATACCTCCTTCAATAATGAAAACAGTTTTAAGAAAAATATAATAACAATACATTAAATTAAAAAACTCAAAAGGGAATAATCGTCAGATATCCTCTACCACCACTACTTTGAGTTTAGTCATTCTTAGATAGATTAATCCATTTAAACTAGGATATCCACTAAAATTATCCTCTTTCAATATTATGGAATCCCTCTAACCATCTATTTAAATTGAATAGGAGACTACTATTTATAGGAAAGTTGTGTGGTATATTTCCCTTGGGAATTTTTACTTTGAATTTTTGAGTAATTATGTCCTAGAAGACGAAACAATTTCAATAGTGAGTATTCTTGAGAAGTGTTCTACACAAGTCTAAAATTTTCACCCAAAAAAATTTAAGATCCATTGGATATTTGGAGAAAAATTTATACACAAATTACCTTAAATAAAAAAATTATGAATAGACTATTTTTCCTCCTTTTTCACACACTCATCATCCATCTCATTGAATGAATTATAACTTTATATTTAATGTAGAAAATAAAAAATATGAGTCTTATTTATTATATAGAAATAATAACCTCATTTGGATGTGTATATCTCAAGTTATGATTCATTTATTGAACATATGTCAATTCTATTTGTCAAAATATTTTCAAACTTGAATAATTTATTCGGGCCTTCTAGATTTGATTCAGAATTTGGCCTAGTTTGATGAATTTAATTCTAATAATCAAAGGACCATAAAAAATATTTCAAAATTTGCATCATTTTTTTAAAAGTTATGTCCTAAATACAAAATTGGTAAAAAAATATTAAAATTCCAAACTTATGGCATTTTCAAAATTTAGCTCATAACACACCAAAAAACAAACAATGATGCAATTTCACTAAAAAATATAAATTGGTGAGTACATATTCATTTAAATAAACATAAATATTGTGAAAGTATCAGCCTTATAAAAAAACTACTGAAAAAGGTAAGTGTATTTTGATCACATCTTGTTCTCAAGATCCCATGATCTCCCTTGGAGGTTCCCATGTTTCCAAATAACTCAGAATAGTGAGACAGTTCACCCATACATTATCCTCTCATTCCAATCCTTGATATCCCCTAGAAACTCTTAAAATGTAGATCCATCCTCTATGTTCATCTCAACCAAGTTAAAAAATAAATTTTCCTAGTCAGGATTCAAGAATCACTGAGAGGAGGAGGGGTGAATCAGTGATATCTTTTTCTTTTATGTTTACTTACTTACAAAACAACATTTTCCTCCCGTTAAAGATTTATTTCCATTTTGAACACAATTCAACCACACATCCATATGAATATAGGAATTTATAAGGTTCACTACTCAACAAGATTAGTACGTCTTTAGTATGGTTTGGAAACAATACAAAACCACACAATCCACTAGAAAATAATCCTTTAGTGTGTAATACAAAGAGTAGGATATACCCTTACACTCGTGTAGCACTATGAAAACAATCCAAGAGTCTGTATTCTTCTTATAGCCCAAAATGATGCAATAAAATGTTATGGTGATTCTTGATCTACTTACACAAATTTGATCTTTCAAAACAATTATTCTCTCTCCTACCTAGAAGCTGGTAGGATCTTCCTTATGTCCTCTGCAAACTATCATTCTTCCTCCAGGAACTGCATGTATCTTCCACAAACTAAGTTTCACCACATGAAATGAGTGCTTTTTGGACCACATATTCTTCCGCACATTATATTTTCTTTGCATATTGCTAATGCCTCATGAACCACCTTTCCTATGTGGTCTATTTTCTTTTGTGGGATACAGATCCTCACAAACTTCTTATGCCAACTATCTGTGTTAACTATCTCCTTTGTGGAAATCTTTCCTCCACGAACTCTTCTTCTTTATGGAATTCTCCTTCACAAACTGCTTCATAATTCTCCAAAATTTATCCCACAATGATGATCACTTCTTATAAAATTTAGTCTCTCTTAATGATGGTATTAGGGTCCTTTATATAGGAAAATAAATCCATAAACACTGCTAATCCAATTTTACCAAAACTTCGATGTGGGATAGCCTTCACCACGAACTTTTATATGTGGTCCACATATCACCTTAACCCTTTCCTCCTAGTGGCTGCTTCCATCCACAAATTGATCACCACCTATCAACTGTAAATAAAATCCTTCCCTTGAACTTCATTCCTCTTGTGAATAGTGATCATCTCATGAACCATTTTTCCTATGCGATTCGTGTAGCATGCTTTGCAGTCTACATAGCGCTACTAGGAAGAATCCTTCCTTTACTGATTTTCCTTCATCATTATGTGTACCTCCTATATGTTTCAAGAATTTTGATTTATGATCCAAAAATTTTTCTTCGAGAACTCCTATTCAAAAACATTCTTTTCCAAAAAAAATCCCGATTTTGAGGCCCAAAAATTTGGAAAACACTGGTAAATGATGCCACCTAAAATATATACTTTGGAAAGAACAACCATACTACTTCGAAGTCATCTAGATTTTTCAAAAAATAGCTTATTTCATTATGAACCTTATTTTTTATGATACATATTCTTTTATCAACCATCTTTATCATCGTCATATTTTCCAATGAAAGTATTGTATATTTCCTATCTTTCAAAAACATCTTTCTTTCCAATCAAACCTGAATATGATTGTAAACACCTTTTCTCCCCCTTTCCTTTATAAGGATTTCATCAAAAGTTCTCCAAAAAACATATGATATTTGTGAAATACAAACCAACAAAGCACCATCATAGTTACCAAGGATTTTACAAAGTGAATTGATTTATTCTTTTGGATAAAAAAAAGACAAAACTCTTCAAAAACATACATTTCTTAATTCTAAAAACTATCCCCATCCAACTTGGTCACAATAACAAAAATGTGTGATGGGTAGTGCACATATCTCAGAACCTATGAAATGTGAAAGACAGTAATCATTCTATACATATGTGGGTATAACAATAAGTGGTAAGAAACCTCACCAACCCTTTCAAGGACCTAGAACAGCTAGTTGAACCTTAGGGAAAACTTTATACCCCCCCCCCCAAACCATCAAAATCATCTTTGAAGAGAGTATCTCAGGAACAAATGGTATACCAATTTAATTCCCTAACCTAGATACCACTAAACTAATGCCCCAAGCTAATGCACCACATGTCCTTAATCCTTCCTTACTATACAATAAAGTCTCCTGATAAACAGTGAAGTTCTATAGGTTTTACTATGGGAATACTATAACCTCTAGTCAGTGCTCAACACAGTGTAAATTTAGGAAACATCCTACAACATCACTTCAAAATAATAGAAATATGGTGATAAAATATATAGTCAAAAACCATGTAATATCATAGTTATTCTACATATATAATATGTAGGGCATAAATATAAGTCAATTCAAATGTAACAATCCAAAATGAAAATAATAGGAAAAGGATAAAAATATTATAATATAGAAGAAGTCTCAAGATATAGCCCTAATCCTAGATACTGAAATATATCATATCCATAAAATCATATATCATAATCAGGGTGCTTAAACTTATACAGACCTACATCCATGAATACTATTTGAGTACCAAATAGTGGCATGAACATAGTGTGAGTATAACTCAGTAGGCAACCACAAATGGTGTCATATGAAAATCTAGTATTTAATTTTAAATCATAAATATGTGAAATAAATAAGTTAAGAAATAATAATAATAAGATGTGTAAATTAATAGAACCAAGTCGAGCCTCAAGTCTCAAGAAGACAACCCATGTTGAATATATCTACGTCGAACAATATCGATCTCTGAATATGGTGAGAGTATCATGGATCAATTCAGTTCCAAGGTTCATTACTAAGAAAACCAATCAAGTGACCTAAGGGAATCTACATGGATCATATAGGAAATCTCTTCTACTAATTCCCAATAAAATAAATTCCCCTAATATAAACTCAAGTAATCACCCATGACACTAAAAATCAAGACATGATTGGAATATAATGCTTACACCTTAGTAATTATTTACCAATATGTTTGATCACAATTCGGGGATATCATCTTAAGAAATTCTACAAGGGAACTCCTCAAGAATACACATCATTAATTTATGGTATTAAATAAGTGAAAACATTAAATGAATCCAAGGGGTATTCACCCCATGTAACTCATGGAAACAAATCTAATTAGAATTCCCTAGCTCACTTGAGTCATTCCATAGGTTTGGACCTCATTGAATATAAAATGTTTCATCACACTCCAACATTCACATGAGTCCTTTGAATGAATCCATGGTGAATACATGTAATTCCATAATATTTAAATTTATATGGAATCCAAGGAATTTTCAAATTAATTCTAATCCTCAAAAATATTTCAAGATATTCAACCCAGTCACTATTCCAAAATCTAAACACAAAAAAAATCTATAATTTAATATGAGTTCACCACTTTGGTTCATCAACATTTTCATTTTATATTTACATGTCCATACACACTACTAGGTAGTAGGGTTCATCCAAATAAACCCACATTCCACAATAATTCATTAAATTACCAAGGGTATGAATAAAATACCCCATTAATTCACTTAATTCAAAGGTATAAGACAAACTCTCCACTTTAGATTCTTTAAAAAAGATGTGTCCTAATGTTAACAAGATTTTATATGCCTAAGGGTGGTTTCCAATACATCAATAAGGATGAAACCAAATTATTCTAATTAAATTTTGAAGATTTTGATGAGCTGGTGTGACCACACAAGCCAAAATGAAATACAATGAAGAGACTTTAAGGGAAAAGAAATTTGAGTACCTACCTCAACCTTGTAGGGTCCCACACATATTATACTGTCTATTAGTTTAATATTAATGAGAATATATTTAAAAACTATACAAAATATATAAAAATAGGGAATTTATATTAAACATGTCATGGGAGATTTGGATGATAAAGAAAACCATTATTTAAATCCATAGGAGTTATAGATTTGACTTAATCTATTAATCCCCTCAAATAGAAGGAGAAATAGAAAATAATTATAAGAGAGAGACCATGGTAGAGGAGAGGAGGATGAGGGATCCAATTACCCTATAATTAGTCTAAAGAGGTCAAATTTTGATTTAATAAGAATGGAGGAAAATTAGTGAAAAGAAATTTTTACCACTTTTTTAAAAAATTTCCCGAATCCCATCAACTAGATTTTATTATGTGCACCAGAAAGCTGGTGGGCCCTATAGAATTGAAAACCTACTCCAGTACCACCATCTAGTCGATGGACCTATACCAGCTAGCTATTTAACCAGTACTAGGTAGACTATGGGACTACAATGGTTTACTATAGTACCAGATTCTACTCCTGAGCCTTTCAGACATTCCCAAGACCCCTTGAACCCCTTTATGAAGCCCAAAAAAATCCAAAACAAATATTTTATGGGTTTACATGAAAATATAAATAGTTTTTGTACATGAATAAAGGGGCTATGTCTTACAACATTCTTACATCAATATATCTCATCCTCAAGCTTCTCCATCAAATGTCACTGACTTCCTTGGGGAAAAAGTATGGCCACTAGGACCACATATCGATTCACCCTCCCACATATCCTCTTAAAAATAATCATGTTTCCACCCCCACACATACCATAAGATTATAATTACTCTAGATATTCTTCTCACTATAATCTAAAATATGAATTGGATTCCCCTCAAAGGATGCATTATCCTTGATATTGATATCATTATAATTAATAGCATAAGATGGATCTTGAAATTACCATTGGGGATGAGATACATGAAAAAAATTGTGTAATTTAATGAATCTACGTGGAAGATATAGTTAGTAGTCCAATGTGGTTACCCTCTATAAAAACTAAAACTACCCCATGTACCTGGGTGCCAATTTCCCCTACCTCTATATATAATGGTTCCCCAATCTAAGTGAAAACTTAAAAAAAAAACTTGGTCACCTATGTAATTATCAAGAAGTAAATGATAATGATCCTAAAATGATTTATTCATATAATGTAAAATATTTATCCACTTTTGAATAAACTAGACATGACATGTTGTCTCTTGAATGAGACTCATCCCAAAAATCCCTGCCACACTTACCTCTAACTAATACAAGGTTGAATGATATAGTCTCCCATATAAAGCCTAAATTCACCATCCTAATATTTACATGATAACTATTATTATTATAAAATTCCCCAAATGATAGATAGTTCTCCCATGAATCACTAAGATCTAGGACACACACCCTCAACATGCCCTTTAACACCCAAATAGTCCACTCAGACTATCCAATGGTTTGTGTGTGGTAGGTTTTACACTATATCACCTTTTTTCTGAACACTATATATAACCCCTACTTGAATTGTGATGTGAACCAATTATCCCTATAAAAATGATTATTTTCATGTGAACTGATAATATCTATCAAAAATGATGATTTGAGGGATCCCATGTAGCCATATGATGTCTCAAACATACACTTTGTCTAGATTATCCACCATAAAGGTATCATAGAATGGTAGAAAATGGGGGAACTTAATTAGTTGATCCATGATGACCTACACTATAACTTTCCCATGTAAAATACTTGATAACCCCAATCATGAAGTCCATGGTTACATCATCCCACTTCCTCTATAGAATGAGAAGTGACTACAGAAGACCAGTGGGTTGTTGATGCTCGTCCTTCACTTGCTGATTGGTGGAGCACCATGTGAAAACCCCCAATATATCCTTCTTCATTATAGAACACTAATATAGAATACAAAAATCACTATATAAATTAATCAATCCAAGATTTACTTCCCATCTAAAAGAATGTGATTCCCTTATCAATTCCTCTTATATACTAGTTGGCACTAAAACATGCCCATGAACATGGATAATCTCATCCTCATCTACAGTCCATTGAGATAGTGGATCTCCACCATTAAATCTACCCTAAGGGATAATAACTATAGGTATGAAATATACCTCCTCTAAATTTGATGCATAATTAAAGGAACTGCATATAAGGATGAAATAAATACTCAATCCTAGTCCTTCTAGATATCCATATGCATTTAAAAAAAAGCAGCATCAATTGTGACCCACTTTTTGATTCCTAAAAAACCTACGATTATTTCTTCCAGTTTAGATCACTAATAACTACATTTCCCATCACTTTTTAGAGGTAAAATAAAAGTCAAAATACTAGTGGTACTTAAACCAAATTCACTACAGAAGGTTTAGGTTTCACTGGGAGAAGATGTATTTAAAACTCTAAGGATATATATAGACCGTAAACCTTTATCCTATAAGATAGAATATCTATAATTTCAAGGTATGAACTATAAATTCCAAATAGATATTATGAACGAGGTAAATCCATTAATGAGGCCTCAATTGTCAAGACCCATATTCCATGACCTGATCTCCCTATATCATAACTACACCCATAATGATGCCTGATGAATCAAAATATAAATTATATTACCTACCTAGAATTTGTAAGATCAAGATTAGTGCTAAGTCTAACATCTCTTTTAACTCTTTGAAGGAATTCACACAATCTTCTGATAAAATTAACACTACACCCTTTTGGTTAGGCCTATCAGTGGCACTTCCAAATAGGAATAGTCATATATAAATCTTCAGTAATAACCTACCAAGCCTAATAATCTATAAATATCATGGAAATTCTTGAGATTTTATAAATAAACCATAGGTCTCACATTATTTTGGTTTAATACCATTCTTATTGTTGATGAAATATGCACTAGGAAGTGTACCTGGTCAATTTGAAAAATGACACTTTGATAGCTTGGCATATAGCCAATGCTCTTGTAGTGTGCCCAAAATGATCTTCATGTATTTATTATTCCCCTATATCATATTTTAATACGTGATTATATCATCTAAAAACACTCAAAATTTATCTAGGTATGGATGGAAAACTCTATTCATCAAATCAATAAATTTTATTTCTATATTTTTCAAGATGAACAATATCACTAAGTAATCATAAAATCTGTACCTATAACAGAATGTTATAAGTGGTATATTAGAGGTTCATAATCTAACATGATGATTACCTGACCTCAAGTCGATCTTGAAGAATATTCAATCACCCTTTATCTAGTAAAAAATCTTTAATATGTGGGATTTCATATTAGTTCTTAATAAACACATGATCTAGCTACTAATAATCCACACATAGTCAAAAAGTAATGTAATAATTATTACAAAAGTGGATATGGGAACCCAAAAAATATATACAAGGGTGGATAAATACCATGTCCTATAAGTATTCCTAATAATTATTCAACTCACAAATCTCTAGTAGATCCATCCGATATGGAAGAATAGAATATGGTTCAGTGGTTTAAATAAGCTCAATGATGAACTCCACCTATCTCTCGAGAATAAATATAGAGAATTCATTTGGGAAAACATCAAAAAATTGGTCCACTATAGGAGGATGGACTATCAGATACTCCCCTCTATCAACCAATATATGGATGATAACATGGGATGAAACCCCACAAAACTATGGTTGATTAGGACCCAATTTACCTCTTGAAATTTTTATTATACCTTGTGAACATAACTGTCACCTTCAAGTGACACATAGGACACCCACTGGTGATAGAAATCTATATGATCTTGAAAGGGAACCAACCAATCCATTCCCTGAACTAAGTTAAACATGGATATGTATTGTATAAAAAGGCCCCAAAGGAACTGGTAACCTCTAATATTAAGATAACACCCCCTAAAGTGACTAACACCCTCATATCAAACTCCCAACATAGTGTAAATGGACATTAACCCAAACATATAATTGATATATAAACCCATAAAGTCCAAAAACTAAGTAGATATGAAAGATTGTGGGGATCTACTTTCAAATAAATTATAATCTAAGGTTGAATTTACTAAGATCATAGTACTCGTGTTAGAAGGACCAAGGTCCTAATCTGTGGGAGCAGTCTCCATTAAATGCATCTTTTATAAACATTAGCCACGTTTCCTGACTAAAATACTTAGAAATGTATTACCCATTTTGAATGACTGACCCTAACTCTGAGAAACCTTCCACAAACTCGACTTATACATCTAGTCGATCTCTAGATACCCACTTTCCATAAGGGTAGATCCAACTCTGAGACCCTAAACTGGCCTAAAACATCAATCATTTGGTTCCTGTAACATCCTATTACAAAACATATAGAGATGACCCATCCTCCCACATTATTGAAACTTGGATATCTTCTTATAATAGTGCCAATGGTAATGTTCAGTCCTTCCACACCGATGAAATATAACAGCACTATCTCCCGGGAAACATTATCCCCCACTGCCTTGACAGGACCCATTAATGTGATGCTTCATTACACCAGATGATCCACCACCAGATGGTACTACATGACCAGACCATGGGACTCTCTTAGATTCCTCTCGATAATCAAGTCAAAATTCATTATCCCTGATATTTCAGTGAGGTGTAAGACATTCACCTGTGTCTTTATCTCCTACCTAAGTCTATCCTCAAAGTTCATCTTCGTAGAAAACTTATCATTGTCCATAAGTGGAGAGAAACACTATAAATTAGTGAACTGAGTAGCATACTTTATAACCAAAAAACTCCCTGATAAAGTAAGGCATCATCTATATAGCTTGAGGTGCATCTATCTCCATATAATACATCATGAAAAGAAACATCACCCTAATCCACATGTCTAAAACCAATCCCACCATCATAGGAGCACCATAGGTGGGTTGATCATATATACCTCAGGGAAATGATCTCTAGTTATCTCCGAGAACACAGCTTATGGTCAATGAGGAGGAATTTATCTATAATAATAAAAGATCATATAACACATCACTATGATAGTTCTTGATATCATGGATTATGGAAATCAATAATAAAAATTATCCCATAAACCACAACTCAAGTTCCCTTACCAACCCCAACTACCCACAAAAGGGTCAATTCAAACATATTGGGAAGCCCCGTGCTATGAGATTAATTTGGGCCTTTATAATTTTTTATTTCCCTTAAATTTTAAAATTCCATAACTATAGTGCAGTTATATAAATTTTCAATCACAATTTATAGAGGAAAACACCCTTTAGGTTATGATTGAAACGCTATTTTACTGAAACTAAATTTTAATTCAATATAAAAGGTCCCAATTTCAAATATTTATAAATTTATAGGTTATTTTTATATATTTACACCATTAATCTATACTGGAAGACATAATTTAGGTTAATTTAGAAACTTTAAATAACCAACCAAGTTTCATAACAAAACATCCAAGGAAAAATTTTAAGGAAATCATGACAATTTAATGTAAATACATGTGTTCCTTATATGATATATCAATGCATTCCCTCTTGTCATACCAGCCTTAGAGTGAAAATATCATAAACCATTGCCTCATGAAACAAGTGCCTCACCCAATATAAATATTAACTATAATAGTAAATTCCTTGAACAATAATTCCCACACCTAGAAACATGGATTTTCCCTCTTACGTGGGTTAATTACTCCTAAGAATGAGCATATTACCAGGTTTTAAGGAATCCTACCTCATTTCTACCATACCTAAATTGTAAAAAGTAAAATTAAATCCATTGATTCCATTTTTTAACACCCTAAACTAGATTTCTTTGAATAAATTCCCAAAGCTAGTGCGCCACTTGGCCTCTTACACACCTCCCAATATGCTAGAGGTTTCTAACAATATGTGAGGGTATATTGGGGGTATGGTGGGGAGACTATAACCTCTAGACAAGGATAGAAATAATGTAATTAAAAGATATATCATATAAAATCACTTCAAAATAATAAAATATATGCACTAAAACACTATTTCATAATCCATGAAATATCATAATAATGCTACATATATATAATTAATGACTTGTGTATTAGTCAAGTAAAGTAAAAAAGCCTAAAGGTAAACAAAAAGAAAACGTCTAAAATACTAAAAAGAAATTCCCAACCTCTATTCAGGATCCTATATCCCAAATTCATCCTTTATATACAAGCAATCATTAGTATTAGGTTTATTTCCTTTGTCTAGACCTACATCGATGAATTTTGTTTGGGTAAAAAATGGTGGCCTGAACAGAGTGTCAATAAAACTCAATAGGTAACCACAAATGGTGTCTTATGTAAATAAATTCTAAAATTTTAAAGAATAAATATTTTCAATAAATATGTGAAGAAATAATAATAATAATAATAATATGTTGAAATAAATTGGTTATGTCAATCCTCAAGGCTCAAAGTGACAACCTGAGTAAACCCTACCTACTTCAACCAACACTGGTCTATGAAAGTGGTGTAGTTATCATTGATAAATATAGTTCCAATGAACTTCACCAAGAAAAAAATAATATAGGGACCTAAGAGAATCCATATAGCTCATCTGGCCATCCCCTTCTCATAAATCTTAAGAAAATCCATTCGTCCAGTCTAAACTCAAGGAACTGTCCTTGACATTCAAAAACATGACATTATTAGAATCTAGGTCTTAGACCCATTTCTTTCTACACCAATAAGTTTGAGCTAAATCTTTGGTCTCATACCATAACATTCAATAAGTTTACCCCTCAATAATCCAAAACATTAACACATGACATTCAAAAAGTGAAGGCTTTACCTGAATCAATGGGGGATCCACCACATGGAATTATTACTAATGAATCTTAGTAGAATAAAATAGCTAAATCAAGTAACTAAATTGATTTATACCTCATTTATCCCAAAGTTCTCATCACACCCTCATATTCACTCATGTCCCCTGAAGTAATCTAATGCTCATCCACGAAATTCAAAAACATTTTAATTCAGAAAAATATCTAAGGAATTTCCAAAGGTATTACAATAATTACTAATATTTCAATAGAATCAAAAACTTCCAAGGTACATGAAAAACTCTACACTTTAATGGATTTAATGAAGGTCTGACCCTAATCAAACATACACTTTTAATCCCAATGGGGGGTTTATAAGACATCAATTAGGTATAAACCAATTTATTTTAATTAATTTATAAATATTCTGATGAGATGGTGTGAAAAAAAAAGAAAAAATGAAATACTATGGTGATACATTAAGGGAAAAACACTTAGACAAACTACCTCAACCTCGTAAGGACCCACTCATCTGATATCAGCCTTCAGTTTAAACAAAATCATAAGATATTGAGAAACTGAACAAAATCCATGAAAATAAGGAATTTATGTTAAGAAAGTTGGGATAGATTTAGATTGTAAATAAAATAAATATTTGAAGCTAGAGGAGTCCAAAATTTACATTAATATCTTGATCACCTTAAATATAAGGAGAAATGAACAAGATTTAGAGGAGATCCACTGTGGAAAATGAGAGGAAGTGGAGGGTTATAATGACACTAAAATAGCCTAAAAGAGGAAAAAATATGTGTTAAGATGATGGGGGAAATGGGTTAAATGATCTTTTTACCCCTATAAAAATGTTTAATAGATCCAATCTGATATTTTGTGTTCATTGTAGAATTTTAGATAGACTTTATTCCCATATTCTTCTACCAAGATGTCCAAACATTCCCAAGACCCCCAAACCCATTTTCTAAGCCCAAAATTAGCCAAATAATAGTTTAATGGGTTTAAAGAAAGATTAAAGAGGGTTTATACTAGAATAAATCATTGGGGTCTTACTACCTACCTGGATTATATGGGCCTATGATGTTAGTCTGTAAGATTTCTATCAACTCTGAATGGTTCTCATCCACCCAAGGATCACTTAAACTTTGTTTATCATTTCCTACACCATATTGGACCCCATAAGGGACGAATCTCCTTTTTAAATCCATTATAAGGGAGACATGTAGTGTCTCTACTATAGATCCTCAAATAGTTCCATGTTTGTAGTTGAGTGGTGGCTATTATTATAGAAAAAAAACCACTAAAGGTAGTTGATCTTACTAACTCCAAGAGAATTACAATATATATGATCTCAACATATACTCTAAAAATGGATGATTTTTTTTTTCTAGCTATCTAAATAGGGATGCAATTTGATTCTCATTCATTACATGTTTCTAAAATCATCCTAAAAACCTATCCACAAACATGAAATGAACCAAGAATCATAGTCATGTACAATCATAAAAGGTACCCCATAAATTCATATGATCGCCTACATATAGAATTCCCCAAACCCTACATTGAATATTGTTCTTGGATGGTTATAAAGATATCCAACTTAGTAATTTGATCAAAAATTTATAAGATAACATCATGAACTCTCACAGTATATGAAATACCCATCACACAATACATCGATATTCCATGCCACTTCAACTCTATAATTTCAAGAGGTTGAGTGAAACCTACAAGAAAATGATTCTATTCCTTTACTTATTGACAGGTGAGGCATTGAGAAAAAAAATTCAGCAACACGCCCCTCATACTTTCACATAAAAACATACACTGAAGGCTCTTGTGAATATTTATCACCCCATTATTTAATACAAGGGTAGGGGATATGAAAATATCCCAACACCTCTTCCAAAAACATGACCATAAATATTTTTCATTCTTAGAAATATATGACTTGATCTCCACTCTTAGAGAATCCGTCTTGTGCATCTTCTGATGATATATGGTCATGTAGAAATTCACAATTAATTTCACCCAATTGAGCCTCTCTCACACACTAAATAAGTGGTGGAGTCATCACCATCAAATGAAAATAATTTTCCCCTTACCTTTCACTAGGGTTATCTATAATGAGACTAATTGTAATGTTTCCTCCTTCACAAAGAAAGACTATGATTTCTTTATAAGGTAATCTTCCATCGTGTTTCCCTTTCCTATAATCTCTATAATTTTTAGTCTTGTAAGAACTCCACTCAATACCTTTGTCTTAGGTCTAGGTATCTTTGGGAAAAGATATACCAAAGAATATAGTGGTATGATTATACTACAAAATACTCACCCATAAGATAACACCTCTATATATTTAAGGATAATACTACTTATTCCAAATCTAATCCATGTTTCATGTAATTCTTCTGATGGTGTCTTCACTAAATAGACCTATAAAAAATCATTATCTACCTCTACATCCACAATCACCAAATACTATATCTAGATACATTATAGAACACCATGGGCTCAAATCCCTCTTCTTTTAGTCTTAGAATAGGATCACTAGTCAAACTTCTTCTTAACTCCTTTAAGGATTTATAACACTTCTTGGTCAAGGAAAAAATCCCCTATTCATTTTGAGGTAGTTAAAGGTTCCTTAATCTTGTAAAAATATTCTATAAACCTCAAATATTACCCATATAGACCAAGAAAACTCTAATCCTTAGACATTCCATTAGGTGTGTCTGAAGTTATCACTAACTCTATCTTTTTGGGTTCTATAGGTACACCATGTTCAAAGATGACATACCCCAAAAACAAATCATCTCTAATCCATAACTAACACTTAAATTGATTACCAAATAACTTGTTTTTTATAGAGTAAGTCCAATAATATCCTCATATGTTCTCCATGATTGTCATTAACACAAAGTAAATGAGAATTTAATCAAAAAATAAAACCACTAATTGATCCTAAAAAGTCTAAAAGATATAGTTCATAAGACTCATGAAGATATATGGGGTTTTCATCACACTAACAGTAATTATCAGGAACTTATAATTCTCATAGCAACATAATAATGTTTTTCTAAGATTTACCTCCTTTTTAACTTGTAACCAGTGATAGATAGACCTAAGTTTAATCATTAAGAACTATATTGAACCTTTAAGATAGTTGAATAGGAAATTAATCCTTGGAAAATGGAAATTATTATTGATATGAACATAATTTATTTGATTATAATTCACACATAACCTCATTCCCTTATACACCTTCTTAGAGAACAATATTAGGGTTGCACATGGGGGAAATGGGTCTGATAAAACCCTTCTTCCAATGGTCATACAATTACATCCTTATCACTCAGATCTTAGTAAGGACTATATGATATTTCATGGATGATATTGGATCGGTCTTGAGGTTCAAGTGAATATAAATGTCAATATCTCAGTATAGAGGTAGTCCCAAAACATCTTTAGGAAAGATATCCATTTATTCTTCCACTACCACTAGAATCTAGGTATCTTAAGATGATTCTTCACAAATACATAGACTCTACATGTGATGTATGATAGGTTACACCTTCCTTCTCATGAGACCCACTCTTTCTTCCATTGTTTTTTTCTCTCCAATGAAGTAGAATCTCATCCCATCTACCTATAGGAACCTAAATCCCCTATGATGATAGTCCATCTAAGTGTGTACCATGGATAAATAGTCCATACCCAAGTTTATTTCATACAACTTTATCTATACTACAAAGATTTTCCATATAAATATAACTCCATTGATCACCATCTTGAACTATCAATATATGCGTGAAATAGTTGAATCACTCCCCATAGGAATATCTAGCCACAAATGATAAGTTAAAGGCTCCATAAGAATTTTATGCTCCCAAACAAGGGATAATGTGATTAAATAACAACTTTTTTTACGTCTATAAGTACTGGTGATAAATTATAGAAGTTACATATCTCACCACAAATCATCTCATGCACATTATGATTATAACCCTTTATAGATTATAGTTGACCACCTGCCCTATAATCCTAGTGTTTACCACCTAGGGGTGATGGTGAAAGCAAGTCATAGCATTTTACACTTGAAATTACCCCTAAGGATACTCCATCCCCTTTGTATGTACCATATCCCAAGGGTTCTCCTTGATTGTCCATGGTATATCCCTAATCAAGGAATTTTCACTACCCCAGAGGTTATTATACTGTCTATCCACCATCTATAGTGAACTGGGTCATATAATGATGATCCAAGTGACTCTAATCATCACAATAATAACATATTCTATCTCTTAGTTAACTGGATCCTTGGTGGTATCCTTGTGTTACTAATCATTTCCGCTGATAATTTTTTCACAAAGACCTCATATGATAAGAATATAAAGAGTGAAACCTTCTAGCTATAATAGATGACTTTATTCCATGACATATATTTCTAGATCCCTCTACTAGATGATCCTATACTAGGAATATATTTAACACAAAGTCCCACTCTATCACCCTGAAATAAGTGGTAATTCATAGAGACACCACCCCTGCTCAAATATCCCTATAGAGTCCCTCCTTGAACTTTTATCCCTTCATGTAACCATCTCTCACCATATTATTATAGTATAATGTGAGGTCAGTGAACCTCAATACATATTTCAAAATAGTCTTGTCACCCTACTTCATCTCCAAAATCTCATGAATCCACAGAGAGTGTAAGGTCAAAGTATAAAACTCATCACAAAATAAGTGATGAAAATATATCCATGAGAGTGTCACCTCATCATGGGACATGGTAACCAGACTCAACCAATTCTATAATTATCTATGAATAAGTCCATATATAAACACAACCGTATGATTAGTTTGGGTTTTTATGATTTTAAATACTCGTACCATTGACTCAAGTCAATACAATTCCACCTAAGGGTCTAGCTTCTCATGAAACCTGAGCAATATCTACTATTGAAACTAGCACAACACACTTATCCTACATGCATCATTGTCTTACTTTGTTCAAATAATCAGATTATCAAAATGAATATGAATATAAATTATAACTATGATAGGTGGGTCCACATGCTTCTCAATGGATGGAAGTAATTATCTCTACTTTCTTTGAGGGAACACCTCATGAATGGTTCACATTACTAAATTCGCATCACTCAACTGGCCATCATCATGACCCTATCTTATAATACTAGATAGATATTTTAAAGGTAGCTTCCTGAAAGTTAAAATTATGTACCATGATTAAATGATAATATCTTGGGTGCTAACTCAACAATTACTTTGATTTCAAATACTCGTTACTATAGGATTCATATACCATTGGTTTCCCAAAAATCGGTTCCTAAACATGTCATATTGAAAAGTAGGTGGTTAGAGTCCTGGTGTATAGATACATCATCCTTCCACCATCATTAGTTTCCCTCATATGATTGACAAACTTTAAAAACCTTAACATCGTTTTTCTAATTTCCCAACAAACTTATCATGATACATTTAACTTCAAACACCATCTGTAGGATATACCACCTTTGATGCCACTCTATCATGACCTAACCCACTATGGCTCCATCTATATTGGTGCTAAGCTGAGATTGACACCCCAAGACTACCTCCAATAGTCCATAGGTTCATGAGTAGTGATGATTAGGAATATCTCACATATGTAAGGACTTTTATTAATTAACTTAGACACACACTTCCAAGTACATCACAACCATGCTGAATAAATAAAACCGTATGAATTAAATATGAAATAAATGCATAAAATAACTTCTAAAACAACTAAAGTGTAATAATATAAATATATCCAAAGTATTAATGGTAAAATACAAACACAACTAGAAATAAATGGATTCACAACCTAACAATAAAAGGGGAAAGAGATTCCAACTCATGAACACTAAAATAGACCACCGCCTATGATCTCCATCTCCTATACTTCTAAGATCCACAAATTATAGGACCACCATGGTCACCATAAAACTAATTTACATTATAATAAGACATGACACATGTATAAAAATAACATATAGGGTTAAGTATATTTATACCTATTTGTATACCCCAAACACTAAATATGGATTCAATAAAAATAAACATTCATCAAAACCAATAGGTGAAGAGGGTAGAAAAAACCAACAATATATATTACTATAGAGGTTACTAAGTAAAGAGAGAAAGGAAGGTATTGATCTTCATATATAGTTATAGATGATGAACCAATATATATATCAAAGATTTAGTGTTTTCTAGATACGAGTAGGGAAATATGATCGTCACTATATTAGCTATAGTAGACCCACGTCTCATAGATGGCATGAAACTGTTATGGGGTGCTGACTCTAAGAGGGTGGAGGAATAATTCTTCACTTTAACTCAATGATGAGGGGGTTCCACTCTATAGATAGATTATCCATTCCCTAGGGTGAATATGGTGGGGTTTCTAATCCTACTAATGCAGGAAATGTTGGACCCACCCCTTGATATACACTTCTCATCAAGAGGGCTTCCAACCCTGATGCCCCTCTAGATATCACACTCAAGTCTCAACATCATCCAATTATAATGAATTAAGTGAACTAATTTCGCCACCTCATTGCATATATTTTATATCTAAACGAAGGTTACCATCATGTTTTATATGGAATTATACTTAGTATGGACTACTTTTGGTTTTGAGTATATGTCTCGAAGAAGGATATATGGGAGGTAGAATATCTAAATAAAAGTATAGGGTGTGTCTCTTGGTGTACATAAGGAGTACTCCAAGTCCTTTCCTATATGTGTCTTATTTTTTTGGCATGGAATGTTAAAAATTAATCTACACATTCCATGGTAGGGAATACATAGTGTGTGGAACCACTTGATATCCAAGGGTTTACTAGTTGAACATGGCTCGTTTGGCTGGGTATCATCACATGACTTGTACATTGGGGAGACATGATGTGTAGGACCGCTCTATGTCCTTGATTTTTACTCTCATTACCCAACTTGAATTCCCAGGTAGGATCACATGGAGTGTGAGGCCATCACATGGCCATGTGATATATAACATTGTTAGGAAACCAAATCTACCAATAGAAAGTTTAGTACATAGAACAAGTTCTTCTAGAACACATGGTGTATTCTCAAGAATTTCTTAGAGTAAATTATTCTTTCCTTGATCCTCACTTATTTTCCAATTTCACTTCCAAACTCTCCTAAAGCATGGTCCAATGTGTTAATCATGGATCCTTCATCACTAAAAGTTTCATTCTATATTTTTCTTCACCAAAAATTGAAATCATCACTGAATTCATTGTTCCATCATGCCTCAACTTGAGTAAACCAACCTGGAATCACCGACCAATATTAATTCCACTATATTTTCTGAAATTTCTATACACAAATATCTATATGAATGCCTAAAAACTCCCCAATATAAATTTAGGGGTTTGATTTCAATTCTAACAGGATTTAAAACTGTAGAATTGCCACCTACAATGTGGTCGATGGTGAAAAACATAAATAATAGTTGGGGGAAACCAATATAACACTAAAATTATCATCATAGATTATCATGGTATATTTTACCATTGATATTCAAGTTGGAAATAAAAAAACAAATTAATTAATCAATGGATAAAAAATACTTATAACCCAAAAATAAATTATAAATAAATAGGTATATGTGTATTCAGGGAAGGATTTTAGATTCAAAGAACATAACCATATCCATGAAACAATCATAAATCATGGGTAAAATCAAAAAATAACAATCCTTGACTTATTTTTGTATTTTTCATTGATAAATAATAACCCCACATCAACAATGATGATGAGTTTTGATGAATTCGATCATCGATGCAAGGATTTTCCTCCATGTTCTATGTATAAAATTTCTCTTATAGTGGATCACTCTATATCATTGGTGATTCTCCCCCATGGTTATGTAGATAACCCCAGGAATTATATATAAGAAGGATTAAATAGGGGGATAATTAGGTTTAGACAAATAAATTAACAAATTGAATTAATTTTTTTATTTTTTATAATACCTTCCATGTGACTAAGCATTAACCAGAATTTTGATGCGTATGAACCTTAGGTCACACCTAGTATAAAATCTATGTTCTAAATTTAACACTGGTCTTGGATCTCCCATAAAAGATTGCAGTTAATGTTAATTCCAATAGTTTCAAAAATATTCATGTTGTTTAATATATTTAATATTTTTAATATATCATTTATGGGGTCTTGCAACCCTCTTAATACCACACTAACTCTAAATAAAAGACACATATATATATATATATAAATATTCAAAGATTCCAAACAATAAAATTGTATTCATTATATAATCTTTAATAAAACATTAATATAATAATTAATTTATATATATAATTAGAATGTGATCATTCAGAAACCAAAATCTTTTTTAAATTGCCATAAACTTTTATATTTATTTTTTATTTTTATAATAGTTTAATTGTTAGTATTTTGTATAAAAATATCAAGATATTTGATATATGGAATGATATTATATGTTTTCTAACAAAAAAAATAGTTCATTCATAGCATTATTATTTTGTTGATATAAGTATTTTATCTCATATTTTAGTTTCTTGTAAATTATTTTTAACAAATTAATTTCTAAATCCTATTCATTGTAATAAAAATTCATAATTTCTAATGAAGGTTTATAAAATATCTCTTTCATGAATCACAGGTTCCCTTTTACATTTGAGGTGTTTCTTCTTTCAACTCACTACTTAAAACAAATAATTTATTCTTTATAAACCATCTTAAATATTTATTAATCCTATACTAATCTTTGGTTTTAACAACTTGTTCATATACTATATTATTACTTGCATATATGGCAAAGATAAAAAACATGTGTTGATTCTTTTATTAACAATAATCTATTGTAAATATAGAAAAAAACTTATACTTTTCCAAATCATTCATACACATATGTCATATACGTATTAAATAAATTATGGATTTTAACTATAAAAATAAGAGGGTATTTTTTAATGTAATAAAATAATACTATATAGAAAAATTAAATCCCCATCCATTCATTCCAAGTGAGTTATAATTTTTAACTCAATAAAAATAATTCATTCATTAAAACAAAATTAATTTTTATATAAGTCAGATATATGGACTATTTCTTAATAAATTCCAAAGAATATCTATTTGACATTCATTATCACTTAAATATTATATGTAAAACATGATTTAAATACTTTTAATGATTACAATCATACTTTTATAATCACATAAAATAATATCATTACATTTTATGAAAAAAATCGTAACTCAAATTTAAAAATAATATAAAACCATTATCTTTTATATTTAGATAATTTTTCTTGATATTAATCTCATTTAATTAATCATGAACCATAATTAGGATAATCTATTTTACTATGAAAAAAATATACAACAACTATCATAAAATCACATCTTCAAATTCATGATACACAATAAATCCTAACATCATGGAATTATAATGCATCATCAATCAATATGATTTCCCATATCGTATGTGAAATAAAAAATCCATATATATTTTTATCACATATATTAATATTTAGTCTTCATATTGAGATGAATTAAACATAAAATAAATACATAATACATCATTTTTACTTAATATCCATTATATATCATAATAAATCACACCATAGAATGTATAGGATTGGTGTCTTTGGAGATTAAATACATTAAAGAATTTTTTTACAATACTATGAACAATTCTCCAAAATTTCACCAAAATTGACCCCTTATAAGACATATCATTTATTATACTCTTCTTAATAACCTATAGAATGAAAACATAGAAAAAGGTGAGCTTAGATTATCGGTAAGGATAGAATATAAGAGATATCAATTGAAGATCATAAGTTATCATAAGATAAACATGAAAAAATAATCATGGTACATGAGAATAAAATAAAAAAAACATATCCACTAAAACATGGATTGTAAATAATGAATCAAAATATATTACTTATGGTATAACATAAAAAATGAGTCATATTAATATAGAAAAATGGGAAAATAATCATGAAACATAAATCATAACATAGGAATTTAATATAAATATAAAATTTGTCACAAAAAAATGCATATAAAATCATTTCATATATCAAGAATAATGTATAAGACCATCATCACATAGTGGACAATTTCCCATAATATAATATATTGGGTTCCATTCCTAGTCCCTTACATGTCATCTCATAAGATGTAAATCTTCACCTAATGAATTAGAGGGATATTTAATTTTGGGACCACTCATCACATAAGGATATTCAGAGTTATGTGTGCCACTTGAACATGAAACCATTCATAATTTTACCATAGAATACTTAACCAATGGGAATGAAAAATTTTCATAAGAATAATCACAAGGAAAAAAATAAACCACCCATGAAATTAAAGTTTATGATTCTATTGAAACATATCCCAATTAAAACATAATAAATATTAAATTATATTAACATAAATGAAAAACACTTTATAAGAGTATTGGAAAATTTCATTTTAAAATAAGAACAAATATCTAATATATTTTTATCATTTTAAAAAACACAAATAATCTATAATTGTTATAAAGAGTCTAGGGAGGAAAATAAATATAAATTTTAAGAATCATAAAAACTTATAAAGGAATATTAATAAAGAAAACCTAAGAATATTATGGGAGAAAATAGTTATACAAAAAATATGAAAACAAATACACACACTTTTATAAGTAAATTAAAATTTAATATTAAGAAATATTAAGAAATTTTAGAAGTATAGATAATTAAATAAATAAATTATATATGAAAAACATGGATATTGAAAAAAAATACCAACTTAAAATAAGAGATATGGTTTCTTCTAATTACAAGAATAATTTTAGGTGAATTATAAACTGATTGGAGAATAAATGGTGGTAAATATTGAAAACCCCAAAAAATAACTATATGAAAATAAAATATATGGTTTATTAAAGAGAAATAACATTAAATATCCCCTAATTAAAATTTATAAATAAAAAATCCTGATTTGAATGTGAGAAAATAAATTAAACCTTTACCTTTACTTCTAACATCCAAGAAATTTTGGTAACCTTATTTATAATAAAAATAAATATATTAATCAATTATTTAAAAAAATTATTCATATATATTAAATTTTATACTCTTTAATTATAATAATTTATAACACATATGTTATTTAGTTATTTTTATCCTTGGATGTTAGTAGTTTTTATTGTTTTGTACAAGTTTCTTAATTGTGATATCGATCCTATTTATTTGAAAACAAGTTTATTGTTCATAGATTATTCAAGATACTGGATATTAATATTATAGTGATTTTTACAATACCATGTTTATTTTATGGATAATATGGTTTTGGTTTGTAAATATATAGTTTTTGACGTGCATGTTTCGTGTAATTTTACCAATTATAATAAGTTAATTTATAATAATCATTAATTTTTTTTCATAATTAAATAATCACAATAATGAAATAAATTAATATTAAATAACATATATTATGAGTATTAATGTCTTGATACTCATTCATGATGAAAATGATAGTGTTGGTATAGCTTTTTTCAATTGGGTGGTTGAATCGACCCAAACAAGAACATTTACTAATGAATGAATAAGAGGTTAGGGTTATATGATAGTAATTTCATATTAATAAAAGAATAATGATATCAATAGAATATTATTATAGTGTATAATGAGATTTATAATGATTTTATGGTAGAATTAAATTGAAAAATAAGGTGACGAACTAGATACTAAATTGGAAGGAATTGCTCCTTCTTAGAATGGGTTCATTCAAAATGAAGGATTTACAGCACATTCTTGAGACTAAAAGATACTAAAATCTGATAATAATTTAAGATAAAAACAATGGGTAGTTAATAAATAGTTAAAAAAATGATATGAGTGGTCAGTATGGGTTTTTTGAGAACTCCTTTTATTGGTAAAAATGAGGTACTTTTCTTTGGAAACATAAGTTAGGTAAAGGGTAAAGATAGAATCCCTCAGAAGTTAGGTGAGTTACGTAATAAATTTTTTTGTGATAATTATTGTATTGAATCACACACATAATAAAGGACCTCTATAATTTTCAAATATAATGTCAAATATAAAAAAAATCTATCCATGTTAACTTATCTTTTTTTAATTCTTTTTTCCTTATTTAATTATTTCCTACAGTAATAATTTTTTTAATAGAAATATAATATAACCCATATTAACTAATTTAAAAGTGATGGTTATAAATATAGACCCTATTTAAATGAGTTTCAATCTATTTTTTACCTTGAAACATTAAATTTTATTTTATTAATCCTTTAAAATTGATCAACTTAATTTATTAAGATAAAAATACATAACACTTTATAAAAAATCGTCAAAAAAATTTCTATTTATGACATTAAATGATTTGAATCATGTCACATTAATATTAATTGTCTATATACTAACCATTAAATTTTAAAAATCAATTTATATTTCAATATTTAATTTAATTTTATAGACATACCCATTATTCTTTTGTAATAATAATATTATTATTTAAGGAATAAAATACATATCTTTAAAATAAAATATTCTAATTAATTATTATATTTTTATCTCATTCCCTAATTATTTATTATATATGTATTGTATTATTTTTAAATAATTATTTTTTATCGTTGAAAGTTAAACAACTTCAATGTACTTATTGGATACAAGTATATCCAATAACCATATATCCAACAACCATATATCCAACATTTATATATATAGAGACCATATATATAACAATCTTATTAAACTAATATATATATCCATATATAAATCTCTAAAATCATTAATCATAAATCTAATATATTTATCATATATTTTTCAAATTTAATTCTTTATATAGTTATCATTAGTTGTATGTTCTTCATATAAATTCAAGATAATATGGATTTCAACATTATAGTATTTTTGTTTACATTTGGTTTCATCCCTTTGGTGATTTTAGTAATTATTTTTCATTTAGTTATCTTGTAAATTATTTCATTTTGTATTGTAATATTCTACCATAATGAAATATGTAATTTTTCTTTTTTTAGCATTGTTTATATCAGAAATTATCAAATGCAATAGTTTTATTTAAAGATAAATACATACTAAAATTATATGGTGTTACATTATACTCCCCTTAAAAGAATTCATCCACTAAAATTTCATTAATCTGATGAAAAAATGGGTTACTTTTGCCTCATTACATTTTTAGGTTCCTATATATATTCCCCAATCATATTTATTTCACTATATAACTTTGAAAACATGATAAATCTTGATTAATAGTGACTTATATCTATAATCCAAGCTTTAAAATAGTTTTTTCTCATAAGAGGGTCAGGTTCTAGTTATAAAACCTATTATTTCAGCAAATATAATGGTTTGGGTATCTACTCCCTCAAAAGTGATACATGGAGAACATTATTTACTTGAGAGAGGTTTGGTGGAAATGATAAGAAATAATCCATAGTTCCCATGTGATCAATCATCTCGAAGGGGTCAATGTATCTTGGGATCAACATTCCATTATTCCTAAAACTCATAACTCTCTTCCATATTGATACTTGAATGAATACCTTTTCAATAACATAAAACTCAAAATCTCACTAATGATTACCAATGTACCTATTATGTAAACTTTGTTCCACTTTAATATTTCTCTAAATATTTTTAACCTTATTTATAATTTCTTGAGTAAAATATGGTCCCAATAACTTCCTCTCTCCAAATTCATCTCATCTTATTGGATTTTTTCATCTCTTTCCATATATATCCTTATATGGTTCCATTTAGATTATATAGTGTAAAATATATTTTTATATGATAGTTTTATATAGATAATATATGGATCATTTGAAATGGAAATAATCCCATATAAACCTAATCTATCTATAATAGATCCAACGTGCATGGAAATGAATAACTCTATGGTAATAGAGTATATGAAGTGATGAGTAATCCATATTTTACTATTTATTGTACAATTTATCAAGAACGCATATGCATCATAAAAAACCGTCATGATTCTATAGGTGGTACACCAACCATGGATACATGATTGTATCATGAGGACTCTTGATCACTGAAGGGGTGATAGTGCCTTCAATAAGTGTTAAATATTTCTTCAGGATAAAGAGAGCTAAAAAAGTGGCACATATTGAGGGTACTCTAATAAGAGGGATATCAACCCTTATACAAACATCCCCAAAAATCTTCATTAAATGAATATCATTGGTCATATCAGCTATATTGTGTTCCATATCATGGAACCCATACGTTACTTCCCATTAATGTATTATTCATTGAACACTTAAATGAATCTATTCCATGATAGAAATGAATCATTTCATGGATAATAACTGATGAAAATCATATAGGAGGTGAGTTTCAGACGTATTGGGCCCATATCATATGCCTCATTTCACTTTATGATTGATTAAAATATATTCTCATAATGTTTCTTTATGATTAAATCATGTCAAATCCTATAATATTAATTATATATGTATCATAGTAAGTGACCTAGTCTAATAATATAATATGATTCCCTTTTTTAGAGCATATCCCTCAATCTCTAACATGAACTAAAATTCTCTAAATACTTCATGCAGAACTTCACAACTCTTTATGAATCCATCCAAAACTCTTTGGCATATGATTTTAAAACTATCTGCATTTTATAATAAACATGTTGTCTAAAATATAATCCTTATCCAAGTGCCTAACTATGTGACCTTGTTTTCGTTATTATCATTTAAAATAAATCTAAAATACCTATATTATAGATGTAAGAAAATAATGACATCCAGAAAATAATCGGTGATACTCATGCTACTAAGGGGTTTAGTGTAATCTCCATCAAATATACTCATATTTATATATAAACATATCAACCAAAATATGAATCATATAAATCATATTTATACATACATCATAATTTTTCATGACATCGAGTGTCAACTAGATATATAATAATGTTAATCTAGTATAGGTCACCTCAAACATTCTTACTTCTCCAAAAAAGATTATCCTAGTTGATGAATGCATCACATGTCATTCATCTAATGAATGATTACATCACGTGTCCCTCATCTTAGTAGTTAAAAACATAATATGTGATTAATCTAAGAATGGACATGAATTTCCTTATTCTTATTAAATCAAGGGCTATATGTATTTTCTTATTATATAAGTGGGAAAATGTCACCATTATTGAGATCGCGTCATTGTCATGATCTATAACATACCCATATAACACCTAATAATCTAATCCTTAATGAATTTCCTAATAAATTTATTCAATTATGAATGTTTACATTTTATTTATCTCTATAACCTAACATAAAAGGATTGGTAATAAGAATATAACCCTAAGTATATTGATGATTGTATGAAATTCTATGGGACATAAATTAGTAACTTAGTCCAAATAATAATCCTACAATTTTATATCATAATTCCACTATCCATGATAATCTTAACTTATCATCAAAACTCATGATACTCTATGATGATCATCGATTAGGGACAAATCGAAGCCATACTTCGAGGGGATATTATCATTATACTATTCATTTAATATAAATTACAGCACACATGAGTGGATGATAAATTGATATTGCCTTGTATTATAATGTTATTCAATCAATCTATGTATTATTATATATAAAGAGAGTCAATATGACCCTACTGATTATAAAATGATAATTGTTTCATTAGTGGGTCCTCTGCATTATCATATGTAGCCACACAACAAATCTAAACATCACTGATCCCAATAATTTATCATATGATATGGTATTTAAAGAGTATGAATTTGGTTCTTTAGTGAGACTGAGGTTTCTTGGAATAGGAAAAAGATCCATTATTTCCATAGTAAATCTTGATTACTACCTCAATTTTAGGATCCACCTACAGTTTATAGATGAAATTTATGATCCAAATAGCTTCCTTCATAGTATCTTTTCCAATAATTCACTATACCTATATTATCAATTCTTAAATGGTGGTTTGTTTAAAACTAGTCAAACAGATAACTCCACTATTCAGGAAAAACACAAAACCAAATTGGGACTTCATATCATCTCTATCATATTAGAAACGTGAATCCATGTAACCCTTTACACAGATCTCATCCTCTCCTCTAATGATCTATAACATATCCATAGTTATTTTCAAGTACTTAAAGATGTTATTAACAATAATATAGTAAACCTCGCCAGAATTAAATTAGAATCTACTCATTATATGATGTTACCTAATCATTTGATATATAAATATTACATCCTTTTAGATTAATATTTAATACATATAATAAAGTTATATTCCCTAGAGCCATAAAGCTTTAATTCACTTGAAGACTAGATTCATAATCATTGTATTTAAGTACAATATTCATCATCATTCATTATATAAGGTATCCTTTAAGACACGTCATACTTAGTATTCTCCTTCATAACCTAGGTAAAAATTAAAATATAATAAGTGGTGACCTTTGATTCCTAGTAAGGGAAAACATAATATATATCAATAAAGTATCATATAAAATCATATCATGAGCATAAGGGTATTAGAATATGTTATTAATAACAATTAATCATACAAAAAAATATATAGTTCATAATCATGACTCATATAATAAAAAATTGCCTTATCACATGATTGAGGAACCATTAATGATCAATCATGATCCATGAGTTCAAATCATAAGCATAAAAACATGTCAGTAGAGTGTGGAACAAACATAGGTATAAAAACCATATCATATGTCAAGGTTTACTATAGAGACCATCATATCCTAGCATATTATAAATCATCGCCTTTTTCCCATATCATAGTGAATCAGGCATCGCCACTTATTTCCTATATCATAGTGGATAAGGAATACCTACTTAATTCCCATACAGTATCAGTCATATTAACTTGTTTCGCATAATTATCTCATTAGATATAAGGATTTACCAAATGAATTAGAGGTATATAACATACCCGCCAATCACATAATAAAAATCATGCATATTTTTGTTAAAATATCAAGAAATATTCAATAATTCATCATATCATAACCCATAGAAAAAAACATGTTCCATAAAAATTATACAACTTCATCACAATATAACATGTGGAAAAGAAATGAGCTTCATATTGATTTCATCATAACTTAATTAACCCATGGTAATGAAATGAGTTTCAAAGAATAAAACATAAATAATCATCAGCATAAGTCATATAGAGAAAGAAAGTGGATGGTTTCATAATATTATATCATCTATGAGGCATAAAAATCCTTAAAGGATGTTGAAATAGATGAAAAATACCTTTTAAATATAATTTGAACATTTATTTTAAAATAAGAGACATATATTTTCCCTTTGATGTCATTTTAATTAAAATATCCTTAAATGTTGAGAAAATCCTTTTATTTGAAAATTACCATGAAAACATGTAAAGTAATATTCAAATAAAATACTATTCAATATGGTAGGAAAATCATTTCATTTCATATACATTAATTGAAAACATTCCTTTCTCACTTTTTAGAAATTTATAAAATAACTTATTTGGAAAACCATTTGAAATATTATTGTTTAAACCTGTGTAACTAAAGTCAAATGTAGATAAAATGAACTTGAATATCTTTTGTGATGTTTTCCTAAAAAAGTTTTGTATTTATGGAAAACTTACTTTTATTATGTATATTTTTATAAAAAGGTGAGAAATAAGTTTCTTAATGTTTTTTTAGAAATTTTGTTAATACATTTTTTTATAATTTTGAAGGAGGAAGCAATAAGTTAGAAAAAATTTTATGAAAATTTCTTACAAAAGTTATAAAATTGTACGCTATTATTTTAATGTTTACAACATTATGAAGAAGCTTGTGATACAAGATGAAGTTTATTTAAGAGAATAAAATTGAAACTGAAGTTTCTTTATCTATAAAAATATTAACAAATGTATAAAATTCAGGTTACTAGACGAAGTTTTTGTAAGAATAATATGGATGTACATTTTTTTGAGTTTTATACAAGGGGAAATTAGTGTAACTATTCATAAAAATAACAAATTAAGTAGTTTCTAGAGTTGAATTTCCCAATGGATTTTTTTATAAAAATTCATAAATTATCATTAGAAGAAAAAATTGCATATCATCAGATGAAGAATATGATAGAAATATAGTGGTAAAAAGCTGGAACATGTTTTGTGGTTGTAAAAAATGAAAGATACATCAAAATAATTACAAAGGGGGATAATTCAAAGATTTTAATCAAATGTTGAGGAGGCCAATTTTCTTGCAACCAAAACTCTCTAGAAGTTAAAATAGTATAGTCAACCATATTCAATTTGTTGAGATAAAGGGGAAAATGAATATATATTCCATTAATAAAATTTGTATGAAGTTTCAATTCCCAAATAAATTTTTTATTACTTTAAAATTTTGAATTTATAAAATAATTAAATATACTATTGAATGAACAAAATTATATATACATCAATTGGATGAACATCCTTCAGTTAATGATTCATCAAACTCGTATAAATTGGATACAAAGTCACAGTGTACCAATAAGAACTTTTCAAAGAAACTAATGTATAAATCTTGAGTTGAGGAAATTTTATCATATGGAGAAATTATGACTAATCATATAAAAACATTATCTCTATAGAAAAAATAATCATCATTTGAATAAAATCTATGTTAAAAAAATAAAATAACAATATATAGATGATGATTTTATTATGAATTCAATAGAAATAAATGTCATCCAAACAAATAAAACTGGAAAAGTTGTGTTTTAGGATTAGATAAAATGTTATTAAAATATTTTCTAGACAAAAAAATCCAATTTATTCCTTTTTAGTTAATTTAAATAACTTTTTAAAGCCCAAAATTTTGAAAATTATGAACTCTTTTCATGTTTTTGAATTGGTATGAATGTTTTTTATCACACTAAGTTCCGAAAGTGTGGAGATTTACCTCAAAATATAAATTTATAGATTTTTTAAGAAATTTGATACATTAGAGAATTTATAAATCTTCAAGAATGTTCTTGAAAGTTCTAAAAGAGATGATAAGGTTTCAGTGAATTATAATTGAGCAGGAAAGTAAAAATGGTTTCCTGTATTTTCCACTTTCACAGAACCTGTATAAAGTGGTGAAAATTACATTGTACTTTACATTATTCATATATAAAAAATAGTGAATCATTTCAAAATTTGGGTCCGAGTAAGTTTCCAACTTAATAATTTTTGAGTTAAAGATGTAAATGATAGAGTTTTGATCAGAATCATTAGAAAAAGATTCAGTTTAGAGAAACCATATAGATAAATTGGATATATTTTCCATGAAAAGTTTTGAGTTAAAGTGATTTTAATAATTATATATAGTTATAGTGATATATTAGGGGTAGTTATAAATTAGTATCAATGTATATATATTCACTCAATGTATAAAGGGTTCACTGGATGGATACTTTCATATATAGAAAACCAAAAAAAAATTCCATATAAACATCTGGGAGGTAAATTTACAAAGTTTCATAATTTTTTGTGGATCTTGTTTTGTAAGAAAAACATTGTAAAATGATGAGAGACAATATAATCATACCTATCAGGAGATAGAAGGATTATAATGGGAGTTGAATCAAATATGTATTCCCTTCTTTCTAATAGTAAATTTTCATGGATTTACGAGTGTCTATGAAATTGATATAGGTTCCCACACCAAGACCTAACCTTTTAAATCTATCATTCCATGTTTACTTATATATATTTTCACCCTTATGATATTTTTATTAAATTTTATAAGTAAAATTACTCTAACATATTGTAGAGGTTAAATTTCATAAAGTTTGAACTTTTTAAAATACAACCACTAATTCAACCACCCCTATCAGTGGTCCAACAATCCCTTGGAACATCAATAGGTATTAGAGTAGGTTCCCATATTAAATCCTTGTCATAGAAAATATAAACTTGATGAATACTAGAGGTATTCCAACCTTATATGGAAAAACTATCATTGGTAGAAAAATATAATGATACCCAATCTTTTTCCTCTTATATTTGATTTAATTGATGCAGTCACACTTGTGTTTCAACCCATTGAGAATGATGATCCTATAAAATTTTTTTAACAATAAAAACATTCAAGTCTATGGGAAATATAGAAATTATATTCTTATGTATTTTTTATAAAATTATTTCATGAAAGTGATGGGTCTCGAAACATCTAAGAAAACATGGTACAAAATCAAAAGTTTCTTTGAGGGAAACACCAAAGTGGGAGAGGAAAAGTTAGAAACTTGGTGAAGAAAATTTGAAGATGTCAGAATGAGAGAAGAATAAGTAGTTGATAAATACTTCACTAGATTTAGTGAAGTTATTTGTAACATAATTATATTTTAATATATCTTAGAATATTCTAACATCATTAATAAATTCATGATAAACTTTTTTGAAAATTTTTATTCTAAAATTTCTACCTCAGAAGATAAGGATGATTTATCACTTAATGAATTGCATAACATTATTTTTGCATATGAAATTAGGAATAATTAAGCATTTAAAAATAAGTTCAATGATGAAATTTATTTTTACTCTATGAGAATGATAAAAATACAAGATATTGTAAATGTTGATATCAATGATTTAGAAGAAAAATAAGATGATGAAATGAATGAAAAGATCAGGTCTCTTGTCTCCAAAACTATCAGATATGTAGGGGTAAGTATGGTGGAAAACTCCCACTTAAATGTTTTTTATGTGTATGAATTGTTAATTTTTCTATGAATTACCCTAAGAATAAAGTTATAGAATATTAAGATCAATATATATTAAAACCTTAGTGGAATAAGTTTAAAAAAAATATCAGGAAGATAATAATTACACTAAAAGTAAGAAAAAGTTTACTATAAATAAATGAATCATATTGAGTAAGAAAATTTATTATAATTCTTCCGATAAAATTTCATCCGAAAGATAATAACTAGAAAATTCCATAACCTTTATTACAATGTTTGAGAAAAAGGAACATTTCATAAAGAGTGAAGAATAAGAAGGTGGTGAAGAAACATATATAGAATATCATATCAAATTCAAACTTCTATCATGTCTTGATTAGATCACTAAACATAATAAAAAATTTATAATGATGAAGAAATAAATTTAAAATAATGATGATGTAAGGAAATATGTACTTATAAAAATAATTTGAGTATATCTAGGAGATTAAAAACCTCAAACATAGAGTTTCTAAATAAGGAAAGATGCTGGAAGATCTTGAAAATAAATCTAGGGATAAAGATGATGAGATTTTAAAAAAACAATTGAAAACTCTTGAGTATAAAAGTAATTTAATAAAGATAAAAAATTAAAAAATTCATCAAAGATACAAGTTGAATCATCTAAATCTTCTAAGAAATATCTTTCAAAGAATTATGTGAAATCTTATCCCACTAGATGGAAAGGTTCATCTAATTTTTCTAACCATGAAAGTGTTTATAAAAATATTGGGAAATCTTGGATTGAGAAATAAGGTGAGAAATCTATCACATCAAAAAAATCTAAGAAAACCCATAATAATAAATTTTTTCCATGCCAAGAGGAAATAAAATAAAAAAGATGTTACAAACCTCGGCTAACTATTTATAAAGAAAGATTGTATTTATAAAGAAGAACAAGATTCAGTAGATATTGTTAGATCAATGGTATTTTTTCCCATAAATCTCATAATCTTTTTCATAACATGTATCTTCTGGAAATAAGGTATGAAATGAGTGGGTGTAATAATAGAATAAAAGCGAGTAACATTCCAAAACTGTGGGAAGTTAGAAAATAAAAATCTCAAGCTGTTAGAAAATTTAAAATTAAAATCTAATTTTATTTCATGGAGGAATTTTCTAGAAGATGTGATCAAGCTGGAAAATTTTCTGAAAAATTTACGATAACTCTTATGGGACAATTTTTTTAAATAAGGTAATAATATGAATCAGGAAAGAATATATTTGAAGAAATAGAATTTGTTTTTTAGATAGCTTTGAGAGAGAGAAAAAATTTAAAAACCATAGATTCTAGATTTTTGTTGTTCCTCACACATGATAGTAAATATAAAAGTCTTGAAAGATGTTGAAAATCATGAAGTATGAGATATTACTTTTGAAAATGATAGTTTCTTAAAAAATAAGAGAAATATGAATTATTATGATTAATGATAAGAAATTAAAATCCAAGGAAGTTCTATATATTTATGAGCATAAACAAAATTTACTGAGTTTTTTCTAAATTTATAATGATGGTAAAGAATTTTTATTTAAAAAATATTCTTGTATCATCAAGATTGTGGAAGATGGAAAAAATTGTGACCAAGGGAGAAAGAACCGGTGGAAATATTTTTCCGATTGGAAAACTTAATAACACATGGTACTAACTTTCAGTGATTAAAATAATATGTGGAATAAAATAATTTGGGACCATAGATATAAGAGTATAAGTAATGTTTCTAAATTTTACTTTGTATTATAATTTCCACCACTTAATAGGAAAGATGATGTTGTTTGTACAACTTTTTAGAAAGAGAATATTGTTTCAAAATGGAATAATAGAGTTGAAATTCAATCTACCAGACCTCTTGAACTTATAAACTCTGATATTTATGTCCTAATGAGACATAAATTAAAAAAGTTGGATTTTTACTTTATCACTTTTATTGATGACTTCACTTATATGACCAACATCATGTTTATGAAGCATAAATCAGAGGATGCAGAGATGTTCAGATATTTCAGAAGGGGTGTTGTAAGAAAAATGGGTGTTTATATACTAAAGTTGAGAACTAATAATAGAAATAAGTATATAAGTAATTATTTCAAGTCATATCTAAAGAATCATGGAATAAAACATCAATAAAGTGATAAATATACTCCTCAATAAAATGGTGTGGTAGAGAGGGAAAACAAAATTTTAGTGGAAATGGGAGGAAGTATGACTGATGAATATAAAATTTATCTATTTTTCTAGTGAGAAGATGTTAGTAACATTGTACATGTATAGAAGATGTTTTTATTGTAACAATAATCCAACATGACCCCTTATGAAATTTCATTTCACAAAAAATACCAATAAGGATGTATTTTAAGGTTCTTAGGAACCCTGCTTACTAAAAATCAAAACTATAGATCTTGTAAAATTCTATGAAAAATGTGAAGAATGAATTTTACTAGGATACTCAACCAACATAAGAATTTATAAATGTTGAAATAAAATTTAAAAAAAATTTGTGGATTATTATGATTTGTAAATATAACTTTTATAACAAAGGTTGTTGAAAATGTTGTTGAATATAAATTTAATGCTTCCAATGAAAATAACAAAAATAAATATAAAGTGATCCAAAATAAATAGATTATGATTTAGAAGCATCGTGTAATGAATAAAGTGAAACAGGAATAAAATCTATGAAATTTCATAGCATACATAAATAGGTTGAATCTAAAAATATTATTACAAATTATAAATCTCTGGTTCAAAAGAGATGAAAGTTGAGATTAGATAATCAAACATAACATATCTCATAGGTTGAACCAAAATGATTTTTAGAGGCCATTGAACACAAAGAATGGGTAGATTATATAAATAAATGATTAGATTATATTGAAAATAATTAAACCATTAAACTTCTTCCATGACCAATAAAAATAATATTATTATAAAAAAATGGGTGTTCAGAAATAACTTGAATGAACATGGTGAAGTTTTAATAAATAAATCATGAATTGTATGTAAATTAAATTCAAAAGTGGAAATTGTGGATTTTGAAGAAACTTTTTCCCCATTGTGAGATTGGAAACTATCAGAATGTTTTTAGAATTTTCTAAACATCATTGTTACAAAATTTATCAGATTAACGTAATTTCAACTATTTTAAATGGAGAGATTGAGGAAGAATTATATATTGAGAAAAATTTTGGGTTAATAATTGGAAAATAGGGAAATAAGGTATGTAAGTTGAAGAAATAATTATATGGGTTGAATCAATCTCCATGTTCTTGGTACTCAAAACTTGATAGTTTCTTGAAACATTTTAATTTTTCTAAATGGAAAGTTGATAACAAATTATATGTAAAGGAGATAAACTCATATATCCTGATTTTTATTGTTTATTTTTATGAAATAATTTTTAGAAGGGATACAGAAAATTCTTATAATTATTTTTTTAAAGAAGTGAAGAAAAAATATAAAATTTTAATTCTTGGAGAATTAACATTTTTCCTGGGCTTACAAGTGAAATGAAAGGAGAAATATATTTTCTTATATCAATAAAATTAAACTAGGAAGTTTTTATAAAATCTAGGAATAGAATATTCCAAATATGTTTCTTCTCTTTTTTTTGGAATAAAAATGAATAAATATGAAGCTGGGAAAAGTGTAAATCAAAAAAAATTCCAAATATTGATAGGAATTTTTCTATATCTTATAGATTCAAGGCTCACTATTATTTATGTTGTTAATTTTTGTACAAGATATTAGAGTGATCCAAAGGAATCACATATAATGGTAGAAAATGGAATTTTGAGATATTTTAAAGGAACTTCTTCATATGGATTGTTGTATAAAAGAAGCCATGATATAAACATGATTGGATATACGAATGTTGAAAGGGGTAGAGATTGAAATGATATAAAATTAGCTTCAAGAGGAAAAATTTTCTTAGTATAATGTTGTTTGAGATGGAATAGTATGAAATATAGTTAAATGATATTGAGCAGAGTTGAATCAGAATATGTTTTTCCACTCATTCTTCTAAAAAATGACATGGATGAATGTTATGATGGAGGAATTGAGAGTGAATGTTTACAAACTATATAAGATAATTTGTGATAATCAGAGTGCCATTGAACTTTCCAAAAATCCTATCTAGAATTCAAGATAAAATAACATTAATATTAAGTATCATGTCATCAAAGATGAATTTACTAGTGGATAATTATTTCTTGATTATATTTCTAAAAAATATCTAATTCATGATGTTTTCACTAAATATATTTCAAAAGAAAGATTTGTGAAATTGAGGCTATAACTTCATGTTCAACCTCCATTAATGACTTCCTAAATTTTTTTAAGAAACTCCCCCACCATTATTGGGATTATATTGATAAAGGAAGAGAATATGTATAACTTTATCCTGAAAAGGGGGTAAATATCCAAAAAATTGGTAGAGTAATTACATTTCTTAGAAAAATTAATCTAAATGTGGATTTATCATAAAATAAGGCAGAAGAAAACTTGAGAGAAGAAAATTTAGGGGTATTATCTTATCATTTCCATAAATTTTATTAACACTGAGGTATTTAATTCCTTCAAAAACATTACTTATATAGTAGTTTATTTTTAGGAACCACTCAATGAGAAAAACTATGTTTGGTAAAAGTTGAGAAAAAGATATTTTTATAGAAAAATAAGATGCAAAAAAATTGGGTAATGAATAATGATGAGTTGTAAAAGTTTTCAAGGAAATTTTTTAACAAATATAAAGGGGGGATTGAAGATCTGTGGTAATGTTTTCCTAAAAAAGTGTTGTATTTTTTTAAAACTCACATTTTTTAAGTTTTTTTATTAACATGTGAGAAATAAGTTTATAAAAGTTAATGAATATTTTTTTTAAGAATTTTTTGTTATGAAGTTGATGGAGGAAGTTGGAAGTTCAAAAGTTATACTTACTTACAAAATTTATACAGTATTATTCTATTTACTGAAAAATGATTTTTCATTTGATTTTCAGAAGTTGCTTTTTGGCTGAGCAGTAACCTACACAACAGGCGGGAACCAAATTACCCAAATACAAACTTTAAAGTTCAAAATTTAAAAAACACCCACAGGCCGCCACCAGTGTCATCTCCACTATCGTTGACTCCATCCAGCACCATCGTCGAGTCAAGCAGATCTTAGTACCACACAAAAATCCCAAAATCCACAAATGAAATTCAAAATTCAAGAAAAAGACAAGGAATACATCGATCCCTACACCAATATCAACGAAGCCACGAACCACCACCGGATCCACAGAAGGGTTGTTAGATGCCTCAATCAACAAAGGAATGAAACATCTCCCCGAACCAGTAAATAGAAAATTCGAAGACCAACACCAAAAAAAGTAGACCTAAGCACAAAACATCATCCAAAACCAATATCGCGAACACCGATTCAACCAAAACACAAACAACAGATCCATCCAAACCAAATATAGAGAGAAGAAATCAAGGGGCTAGAGACCATCACCTCGTCGACGACCATCCGAACACAAATCTCACCGAAACCTATCACGATCCCACACCCAAATCCCGTCGCCGCATCCGAACGTCTTGGAGACTACAGCGGACCACCCACCGCACTCATGGGAGACGAGGCAGCAACCCTCAGACGCGAAAGCTGGATCTCGGCCGCAGACCATCACTACGATGCCTCTGGAACCCTATCTAGCATAGGTGGAGTGATGAAAGAATAAGGTCATCACCGGAGAGAAGCGTCGAGGTGGCCGATCCCACGAGGTCGCACGACACTGTTTCAGAAGGAGGACTCCGCCACGAGCTCGTCGTTCAAGCACCAAGGAGAACCGAGCCGACTCGAGACGGAAGGGGAAGAAGCGGCGATGGGGAAACCCTAACTGTGGAGCGCCCCTTACAGGCCCATGTATTTTCTCTTTCCAGTATTATTTTATTCATTCATTTTTTCCAACATCATGAAGAATCTCATGATTCAATCTAAATTTTTTTTAAAAAAAGAAAATTGAAACTGAAGTTTCATGACCGGGATGAACTTTAATGGATATAAAAAATACAGGCTATAGAAGAACTTTTTGTAAGAATAAGATAGGAGTATAATTTTCATAATTTTTCACAAGGGCATAGTAGTGAAATATTCTATCATATGAAAAAATATAGAAGTTTCAAAAGGATAGTTTCAAAAAGAAAATTTTTTATGAAAATTCAAATTTTATCACTGAATGAAAAAGGTGTAGATCATTAGAAAAATAATACGATAAAAAGTTGCAAGTGAAAAAATAGCTGAGTTTTTTTTTATTCTTAAAAATGGGAAAGAAATAAAAATAAGAACAAAGGGGTAAAATGAAAAGAGTTGAATCTAACATTGAGAAGGAGAGATTACATGAGACCAAAAGTCTTTAGAAGTTTCAATAATATAGTCCACCATATTCAATGGGTTTATATCAATAAATAGAGGAAGATGTATTTCAGATATCCAATGTGTATGAAGTTTCAATTCTCAAAGAATGGTTTATTACTATATAAAGTTTGATGTTGTGAAGATATGAAATGTGTTAAGGAAGAAATTCAATCATACGTACAACAATTGGACGTACATCCATTAGTTGAAGATTCATCAGATGGAAAAACACATCAGAAAACCATTCCTGATGCCACCAGAAAAACATTTTTGAGAAAAAAATTTATCAATTTTGAGCTAAGGAAATTTTACCATAAGAATAAATGAAGATCAATTAAATAAACATTTTTTTTGTACATTAGAAAAAACAGAACTATATGAATAAAATCTATGTTAGATAAATCATACAAAGCAAAGTTAGATAAATATTTTCTTATGAATACATTGTAAAAAATCATCTAGAGGACAGAATGTTAAAAATTGGAGTTTTGGGATCATAAGTTTTTTTCTAAAAATGATTTCCAGACAAACAATTTTTTGTTAAATATTTTTGGGTTTCATTACATAACTTTATAAATCTAATAAGACTTATAATTCTAATCAGTTTTCATGTTTTTTAATTAGTATGAATTTTTTTTATCATACTAAGTTCTGAAAGTGAGTGGATTTAATTAACATCCTATGTTATTGAAGTTTTAATCAAGTAGAGATGCTATAGAAATCATGATGATTAAAGAATATTCTTAATGGTTTTGGAAGATATAAGAAGGTTTTGGTGAATGAAATTTGATTAGGAAATTGAAAATGGTTTACTATATTTTTTACTTCAGGATCATCTACATTAAGGGGTGAAAAGTAAATTGCACTTAACACTGTTCATACATATAAATATCTGAATCGATGTAGAATGTGTGTCAAAGTGAGTTTCCTATTACATAACATGTGAGTTAAAGAATTAATATAGAGTTTTTTAATCAAAAACATTAGATATATTTTCAATTCAAAGAAACCAAATAGAGAAATTGAGAAGAGCTTTCCTATAGATTTTTTATGTGTAGTGGTTTTGATAATCGGATAGATTCTATGTTATATTTTAAGGGGTAGTTTTCAGTGAGTTACAATTGATAAACATTCACCGGACAAATAAATTTTTCATCGGGTGGAAAATTTTGGGTAGAGGAAATTAGATAAACATTCCCTATGAACTTGTAGGAGATGAAGTTATATTGTTTCAAACTTTTTATATTGATCATTTTTTGTAAGAAAAAATTTCTTAACTAATGGGAGTCAATATAATCATACCTATCATTAGATATAATGATTCTAACAATAGTTTACTCAAAGGTGTATTCAATTATTTCTAATATTGAATTTACATGGACCCATGAGAGTAGCCATGATAAGGGTGAAGGACCTCACACTAAGACCAAACCATGTAAATATTATGTTCCTTGTTTACTCTTTTATCTTTTCATTCTTGTGAGATTTTAATTATTGTTAAAAATGAAAATAACTCGAACAAGTTACAGGGGTTAAATTTTCAAAAGAAAATCATTGATTAAACCCCACTTGTTAGTGGTTCAATAGTCCTTAGGAACTTCATAAATTTTTACAAATATTAATTTATAATTAATAACTTTTATAACATAATTCTGTAGAGCATGCATAAAGAAGAAAATTTTCATCGGTCAAATAGGTAATAAGGTCATCTTTCTTTAAAACATTTTCGGAATAGTTTTTTATACCAAAGAAAAAAATTATTTAATAAATAAAAATTATAGGAATATATAAATTAGAATAAAATATATGGGGTTTAGAGTATAAGAAATATATAATTTACCTAAATAGAAATTTAGTATAGATAATCCAAAAAGGAAATTATATTATAACATAAACCCTTACCTCAAGTCCTATCTTGATTAATATGCATTATAAACTCTAGTGTAATAAATATTTATATATTATAAATATTTTCTAAAACCATAATCGTATAATTAATACAATATATTATTTACTTATATAATATTATCACTCATTTAATAAAAAATCTTTATTAAAATTTCTTTTCTGAGTGATAACTTCTTCACTTTTCATGCATGTTTTGGTTTGGTAGTCATAGTATTTGTACTTTGATCATGTTTAAATCATATTAAGAATTATAATAATTTAAATATTATCATATTTAATCATTATATAAACTTTTATAATAATTAATATAAATCTGTGATAAAAATTTAATTGCATCACTTCATGGAGATGGCAGTCTGTCCGTACGTACGAGTGATGTTTCCACTTTTTTATGGATGGATCAAAAATATTAAATGATATATCATTGTTAAATAACCATAATAAAATCATAAATATCATTAATATTCACTAAATCCATAATTATTACCATAAATGTTAAGTTTTATTGAAAAACTAAACGCATCGCTTTGTGGAGGAGGTCATCCACATGAACACACAAGAGATGTTTTATATTCCCATAGGATGGAAAGAAAGTAGATAGTTGTTCTTATATCACCATAATAACAATTTATTATATTTAATATAATTAATTAATTATTTTATAATGAATATCATAAATTTATAGGATTTAAAAGAGGAAATAAAATTGAAAGTACTCAGTTAAGAGTTATACCTCTTCATTGAGAAACATCTTATAGCATACACCTTAACCCTTGAAAGGATGGTATTTTAGAAATTCTAAAATATCGTGTAAATGGTTAAGTTAGTTATTATTTTAATAGGTGGGGTATTTTTATAGATATAATTCTCAAACATTTTTAATAAGGTATAAGGGTAGGTTCTCTTTTATAAGTGAGGGGAGGGGCGCCCTTGGAATTACTAAATGTATTAAATTTATATAAAATAATTTTAATTTTAAAGTGGACCCAAATTGATATATTTAAAATATATTATGATTATTAGACTAAATAATCCCATATAATAATATTTATACTGGTTTAGGGGTTGTATTAACATTTATCTATTAGTTTTAACCCCCACGTTAACCCTTTTAAAGATTATCGTGATATCAAAATTTTTACTCTTTAGTGGTCATGAAAGTTTTTATAAAAGGGAAAGTGACCCATATGAGGACAATGGTTGATATTATCAACCAAATTTCATTCAATTTCACATAAATAATATTTTTATAAATTTTAAATCATTTAATAAAATATTATTTAATATAAGATACCATTAAATTCATTTTCAGTACTATTCACATGGTTTGACTTCATAAACAACAAGATAGAAATATAATTATAATAAAATATTTTAAATTATCACTAATATGATATATTTAACTAAAATATAAATGGAAAACAATAATTAATCCAAATTTTATTACTTTTAATATTTTTAAATTTATTTATTTTATTTTTCTATTACTTGAATAAGTATTATGTCGGCATTGAATAAACATTTAAGGTAATTATTATATCATTAAAAATTTAAAAAAATAAAAATATAAATAAATTATTAACATTTATCATAATAATTTTTAGTATAACATAAAATATTTTTTTCCTTATGAAAAAATTTAAAATTATTAAAAAAACAGAGTGACGTTTTGGATTTATTCTTTAATTAAAATAATATTAAGGTCATTATCAAAGGAAATGTTCACCAAGATGGAATATATTAAAGTATTTAATGATTATATTTGAACTAAATTCATCCAATATAAATAATATGGGTTTTATATATATTTTTAAAGCCTTGTCACATTATTTTTAACCTTAATTGCCCAATTTACCCTTACTAAGGTGAAAAATATTTCCCTATGTAACAATTCATAATGACAGAAAATAATTGAAACCTATTTTCTAAATTTAAATATCCTAATTTTAAATATGTAATATATTTTTCAAGATTAAATTTCTATAAGTGGCATAAATCCATTTTAAAATAAGCATGGAAAATATAAAAAATGTCATTTTTAGAAAAGCTTATTTTGAAGTATAAAACAAGATTCATTCTTATCTCATGCCTAGAAAAATACTTTATATGGATTTTAATAAAATCTATTGATTATATTATCTATAAATTTCATTATAATCATCCTTAAAAATTTATTAATTTAATTTATTCATATAAAAATACATTACACACATAAAAAGAATTTTTTTAGAAAAATGATTCTTTCACTTTCAAATGTTTTTTATTGTTTATTTATAATATGTTGATAACCAATGAATTCATTTATAAATGTGTAAAAAATATTTTTTTCATGATTTATTTATACCTATTCATACCCTACAATCCAAAAACTAGGGATAAATACCACATAAAATTATTATATTTTAATTATTTAATGAGGCCTGTGTAAACTCAGTGTTGTGTGTAAATCAAGTTATTAAAGAAATAAAATTTATTTAAATAGAAATATGTCATAAAATCTTGATTTGTTAAATTATACCCCACTTATAAGAATTTATCCTTCAAAGTCCCTTCATTATAATAAAAAAAATAATGATACATCTACCTAATCACATCCTCAAGATCCCATGTATCTTTCTCTAATTTATAGTTTTGATAAAAAAAATTGACTAGGTGAGTGGTCTTCATTATTTGGACTTTATATCTATGATAAAGAATCTACTCTATCCATTCCACATAAGAAATTATTCTCCAATGGTATGACCTCTGATTTCAGTACATGTGAAGGATAAAGTAAGTACTTCCTCAGGAGAGATACATGGGACACAACATGAACTTGAGAAAGATTCTGTGGAAGTTCAAAGTGATAAGATACCATCCTGATACAATCAATAATTTGGAAGGGACAAATATATATATATGGCTCAGCTTTCCCTTCTCTATAAATCTCATAACCCTGTTCCATGGAGATATTCTTAGGAATACCTTATAACCAACATTAATCTCTTGATATCGATAATGATTTTCAACAAAAAAAATTATGTCAACTATGAGATTCCCTTATGTATAGGTGAATGTATCTAACGTTATCTTCAATTTCCTTATAAATTTCATCTAAAAATAGCCTTATTTCTCTAACATAATCTAAGAACATTGATGTTATACAATTCTTGGCATAAAGGGATTCATAAGGATTAATATAAATTATTGAGTGAAAGCTATTGTAAAAAAATTCCACCAAAGGAAATTGTTGATCCTAATCACCTTTTAAATCTATAGAGAAAGATCTGAATATTCATTCAAGAGTTTGAATGGTTCTCTCTAACTAACCATATGTTAAAGGATGATATGAAATACTGAATCTCAACTCTTTATTTTAGCATGATGAATATTTTTTTAGAACATTGAATAAAATCTTAGATCTTCATCAGATACAAAAAAATGTGGTACTCCATACAATCATACCACTAACTTAATGTATATCCTAGAAAGTTGATCAAGAGATAAAAATTATTTTATGGCTATGAAATGGTTATATTTCATAAGGTGATTGACTATAATAAAAATAGAATTTTTCCCTTTAAATGTTTTGGGGAATCAGACGATGTAATCCATGGTAATTTTTCCCATTTCCATTCTAGTATAGTTAATGGTCGTAACATCCCCATAGAATCGTATATCTCAACCATAACTTTCTGATGTGCTAATAATCGATATAAAAATTCTAGAATATACCTTTTTATGTTATCCCATCAGAAATACTCTTTTAGATCTCTATACATCTATATACTTACAAGATGAATAGTGAATTGTGATCTATGAGCATCATCCAAAAACTCCTCCAAATATAGTATTGATGGGAAACATACTCTATTCTTGAACATTATCATTCTATCACAAACATGGTAGAACTTAGGAACATTTCTCACCTTATTATGTAGATTCTCATCCTATTTTTTTCCTCTTTAATACACATATATATGGGTGGCTTAACATTCATCTAAAATAGAGAGGATCTATCCACTTTCTCTAGGATTTCAAGCTTTATGTTTTCAAAATATATAAGTTTTGGATATTTTTCAATACTCATCATGGAAAAACTAGCATTATCCTTCAACTTAGAGTATCATCCACCTTGTTCACCATCCTATGGTGGTAATTTATTGAGAAATAATAATCTTTAATTAGTTTCTTCCATATTCTCTAGAACATATTCAACTCTTTATATGTGAATATATAAATTAAGATTTTATGATGTGTATATATGTCAAAAATTTCACTAAAAATACAATTCCTCTATATATTTAATGAATAATTTACCATTGCCAACTCCAAATCATGATTCGAGTAATTTTGATCATGTGTTTTCAATTAGTGAGAGACATTTGTTATTTCTATATCATTCTACATAAGGACACATCTCAGCCCCTTGATTGATGCATCACTATATATCAAAAACCCTTTTACACTCTAGGGTAGTGTGAGAATATTTGAAATAAATAACCTTCTCTCTAATCCCTTTAAATTTTACTCACATTCATTTTTCCACATGATATTAACTCCCTTCAGAGTGAATATGGTTTGTGGATTATATATCCATGATAAATTCTTGACATGGTGTCAATAATATACTATAAAACCAATAAAACTATATATCTTAGTCACTAAGTTTTTTTAGGACAATGTTTAATAACTTTCATCTTTATTAGATCCACTGATATACCCTCGCTTGATATTATATAACCCAAAAATAAAACCTTCAGCAGCTAAAATTCACACCTGGTAAATTTTTTATACAACTTATCCTTCCTTATGTTCTTTAATACAATTCTCAAATAATCTTAATGATCTACCATGATCTTTGAATATATTATAATATCATCTATAAATTCTACCATAAAATGATCAAGGTAATATATAAAGACTCTATTCATTAAATCCATGATGATATTAAGTGAATTAGTAAGTCAAAATTGAATCATTATAAATTCATAATGACCATACCTCATATGGAAGTTTGTAATTGGTATATCCTCCTTATTAACACTCAATTGATGATATCTATATCAAAGTTCAATCCTAGAAAATTATTTTTATCCTTGTAACTGATCAAGAAATCATCAATATGTGGTAGAGGATGCCTTTATTAAGAGTGATCTTTTTATGTTCTATATAATAAATGTAAATACACATGGAATCATCTTTATTCTTAACAAAAAGTGAATGTGAACCCCAAGTTGATTCACAGGGGATTAAAAATACCTTATCAAGATTCTCCTATATTTTCTTCTTTAATTCCTATAACTCAATATGGGTCATTCTATATTGATTCTTTGAAATAGGTTTAGCACCAAGTATGAGTTCTATTGAAACCCCAAATTCAAAAATCTTTGGAAGAATTGGAAAATTTTATAGAAATACGTCAACAAACTCCCATATAATTGGAATATCATAAATTTTTAGTTTATTCCCAACCATCTGAGATAGACACCCAGAATGGGTAGTAATTAATACCCACAATAAAGAAGTAATTTGTATTGGATGTTCGTATTCATTCTCACAATGATAAATGATCAAAGTTTCATTCGAAATATGAAATGTGACTTACCTTCCATGTAAATTGATATAATATCTATATAAATAAAGCCAACTCATTCCTAGAATCACATAAAATTCAACTAGACACATAATCACAAGATTTTTAGGAAGAATATTCCCAAAAAAATTTAATTGGAGAGGAACTATAGACTTGGGATGCAGTCATTGTAACATTAGAATTTTTCATTTCTAACTCAACATTTATTCATTAATGTGGAAATTTGATCCCCTTATTAAATTACTTATATATAAAAGAGTGTGTAGATACATAATAAAATAAGATATTAGTTATTCTGGAGTGGATGATAAGTCAACCTTTCACCACTTCATTCTCATAACCAACATTGGAATTCATGATCACGTGAGATCTCCCTTTTTATTTGGAATTAATAGTTTATTTATTCTAATCATCATCATCATCAAAAACCTTTTTATTTTTTCACTAGTTTGAATAATTCTAATTCTCCTTACATTTGAATCATTGGTGTGTGGTTGGTGAATTTTATAGAATCTTCATTCCCTCCATTATATCAACCATCCTCTTTATCACATTTATATATTTATGGTATTTATAACCATACGTTCCACATATGAATAACCTCTTGGTTCCATTAAATAAATTAACTTGATTTTTCATCCACATTTATGTCTTGTTGATGATAGTAATTTTTCTCCACCATGTGATTTTGTAATGTCTCGGTAAACCAAACCACAGACTAATGCCCAGAATGATGGTTTCTATTGCACCTCAGGTGTACCTCCTAGAATGTTAGAGGATACTAAGTTTAAGTGGGGTATAAAGAGATATTTTTTAAATTATATACCCCTTGTATTAGAGTGTTAAATAATAAATAAATATCCAATAAAAAATAAATTAGATTATCCATAATAAAAATATATTGAATAGTGGAAAAAAATAAATATAAACTAGACTGATAATAAATAGAATACGGTAAAGGCCCGAACATCAATGCCATACATACCATGGATAACTAATTACTAGGCTAGTCACAATTACATATTAGTGAAATAGGAAAAAAAATAAACTCATGGATGTACTAAAACTTAAAGACCCGCCTCATCTTGATCTTTGATCCTTTCTAAGCTATATAGGTTAATAAACCAATCTCAAGCCTCTATCCAAACTGGACCTGCAAAAATAAGATTTTTCTCAATTACCCCAGTACAATGGTGGCCCTTGCAGGGTGTGAGTATATAACTCAGTCGGGCACTACCAACACAATTCTATACATAGTCAGTATAATCAATGATATGTTCATTTTTATATGTGATTTATAAGTTTTCACATATGTTTATGCATCATGACTAGGAACGTAGGTTCACATGACATAAATATACATGTTGTTGTGTTTTATGGTGGTTAATTAATTAAATTCTTTGATTTGTGCTATTATTTTAGGATATTTTATCTTTCTTTGGTATCTCTGTGCGGCATGCTATGGTGATATATCTTTATTGGAATTAATTAGTTGAACTGATCTTTTTTTGTGTTAGTATATATATACAATGAATTTGACTAATGATAAGGGACAAAAATATAGGTTAGTGTTAGGAGGGTTATACCTTGGGGTAAGGGTAGACTCCTAGAAAAACCATGTTTTATCCCATTGATTTGTTAAGGGAAACATTGTTTGATCCCATAGACTGATTCGGGTTTATCTTAAATACTATATATTTTCCTAAGTGTGCTAATACACATTACAGAAGATGTCACCTCGATGTAGTCTTATGGAACTACTTGGGAAGTAGCCCAAAATAAATCTTTGAGGAAGGAAGTTTCAGTATTACTACTAGACGTGTAGTAGAATGTAATTGAGATTTCTCTTGTACCATCCCATGGTATAGGTAGCAAGGTATCTTCAACCAGAAGATGTTCTCTTAGTTCTTGTATTAGGTATAGTAGTCCAGAACTATGCTAAAATATTCCCTTTATTCTACTCCAGAATTATTAATCCTTCTAGGGCACTAGAGTACCACAGGTTGTTGAGTAATGGGTTAAAATTTTTGTGGATGTTTGAACTAGTAAAAACTCTAAAACATAAGTGGGTTAAGTTAAAAGGATCACATGTCAGGTGTGCATCCATTTTGATACCCCATATCGTATGGTGAAAACTGAGCCAAAGGAGCTCAAGGTTCTACTGGATAACATGGAGAGGAAGGGATTCATAAATTCAAGTACTTCACCATGGGGTTAGATTATATTTTTTTCCATGAAGGTGGGCATTAATCTTCAACTATGAATTGATTATCGAAAGATGAACTATGCGATGGTCAGGAACTGATATCCATTTCCCTTGATTGGTGATCGTTTCAATCAACTGCATGGAGCCTAGTGGTTCTCTAAGATTAATCTTTGATCAGGGTATCACCAGTTCTGATTTAGAGAAGAGGATATTCTGAATATGTAATTTTAAAGAAGGTATGGATTGTATGAGTACTTGGTAATGTCATTTGCGCTGACGAACACTCAGATAGAGTTCATGGACCTCATGAACAAGACCGTCCATATGTACTTAAACTCATTCTTCATGGGGTTTATCAAACAAAATATGCCTCTACTCACTCAAACCATATAAACATGCTAGGAACCTAGTGATATCCTTGAGTATTCTTTGAGCACACATGATTTACGCCAAGCTATAAAAGTATAATTGTAACATCCTAGCTAAATAAAGGATATGATATTTTCCTATTTATTAATATTTTTAAATTAAATATTAATTTTATATTAAAATGGATTATATGTTCGATGGCAGACCTAATACGCAATAACGGGTTTCTTTGAAATCTTATGTTTCACACAAAGTTTAGTTATACTGAAAAATAATAATATAATGTTATTATTTTAAATGTAAGTTAACGCGCAGCCGTTGTATTGGCGGAAATGAACAGAACTAACTAAAATATTATTATACATGTTTGTTAAATGTCTTTACATTTATTCAATAAATTTTAGAGGCTTAAAATGAGAATGAATCCAATTTTAAGCATGAATACCCGAATATTATTTAAAGGGTCAATTTACCGCCTTTTGATGGAGAACCCTTTTTAAATCAAGATTTTGTAACTTTTATATGTTCTATTTGATAAAATTAAATTATTATTTAGAATCGATGGTTATATTATCTTTTTAATTAGTTTTAAAGTGTAATTAGATTGTATTTTTACCATTTAAAGCAATTTTGGTTATTATAACTAATTTTTCTCTTAAAATTTATATAATAAAAGGTCAATGTTTTTATAGGTATTATTTCTTAAAAACATGCTTTTTGGTTTTGAAAACAGGAATTAATTTTAAATTAATTTTTTTCCACTTTTTTGTTTTGAATTTGGAAAAATGGATTCCATATTTGGAATCAGGAAATCCAAATTGTGTAAATAGGTAACTTTTATTTTTATACATTATGAATATTTACTTTAGTAAATATTTTATTTACCATGGTTAAATTGTAAATCTGGTAAAAAAGGGTGAAAAATAATATTATAATAATATTAAATTACCCTTACACTTATCCTAACCCTATTGAATGAGATATTTTAGACCTAAGGCATCCTTGGGTTGATTTTGGGACCCCATGAAGCCACTTGTGAGTGATAATGACACTTTATATTAATTAATTTAAAGTAAAGTCAAAAGTAACATAAGCATATATCTTTTAGTAAAACAATTTTTATATGGGGATATATAAGTGATCTCTTTGACTATAAATATTAATTTGAATTCTAAAAATATTTCCTATATCATGGTATTTTATTTATAATTTTATACATTAAATAAATAAACTTAATTATGACATAATGGGTATGCAGTAATTGCTTTATTAATAAGGGATTCAACTAAATGATATTATAAATATTAAAATAAATTTATTTTGAGACTTTTTATGCCATACAATAATTTTAGGGATAATAAATACATGTTATATTTTAATTAATGAAGTTTTTTCGAAATAATAAAGTTGTTATATATTTTTTAAAAGTCTTGATATGAATAATTTAGAAATTGACATAAATGAGTTTTTAAAACAATTAATATTTTATTAAATGATAAAATAATCCTAAAACTATAATATTCTTCTGAATAACTTAAATAATATTAAAAATGTCATAAATGATACATTTTGGGTCTATTGTAATTTTATATTAAATATATTAACCATATAGTATGAATATATAAGAGGACATGGTAAAAGTTAAATAAGTTAACAAAGGGTTAAATAAAAAAGATAAGGATTAAAAAATATCTAAAACATTTGAAATTATTATTATATTATTTTATTTAGACTTATATTCACCTTATATTCGAATTAAATAAGCTTTTGACCTTTTGAAACCGAAAATAATTTTTTAATAAAATAATACTTTCAAACGTTCCTAAAGAGCCCCTCCTCCCCCTTATAAAAGGCCATCACCTCTAACCCATTACTCACACCTCTCAAGCCCCTTGGATCGTCTAAAATATGATCCAAGAATCTCCTAACATCCCTATATTACTTATATAATCCTTCACCTAGGAATAAGGCAATTCAATAGATCCCTTTGGCTAAAATCAAAAGAAGTTGCCTGATTTAAAGGTAACGTCTTCTCTCAAGTTCTTTTCTTTTATTTTCCTTATCCAACCCCATAAACTCTATTTATTCCATTATTTTATAACAACACCAGTATACTCAATATACAAGTATGTTTCTATGAGAAGTATTCTAACTACACTTCAATACACCTCCATCTAATGGATACGAACATACTGTTTCTGTGGACAGCGAACTACTACCTCACAAAATGATGATTGTTCAATTATCTCCTACCGCCTCTCATGGAAGCCATAATTATGGAACTATATTTATATGTGATATATATTATATTTATATTTTCTCTATGATACTTTATTTTTCATTTATAGTATACCTTTATGGTTTCCATAATGGGTAAATATGATAATTTCATTCGAGGAGGTAATGACTACCACCCCCTCAAAGTGATATGACTCGCTCATTCCATACATGGAACGTATAAAGTATGGGGTTAATACAATTATATATTATATTGTGTTGTAATTATAATATACCTATGTATCATTAAGTTTTCATTCCATTAAATACTAAATAGAAATGAAAGTAGCGTTCATGTGTACGTACGGCTTACTATCTCCATGAATGGTGAATTTTATTTCTTATTTCCAAATGTTATGTATTGTTATAAATACATATATATACTAAATATATATGATATATATGATATCTAAATCATTAATATCATTCTTGAGATAATTTACTTTTTACCACATAGACAACTTGTAATTATAAGAAGTTCATTTTTGACTTAAGTACCAAATATCGAAAAAATGATCGTTATTAACTTGAATGATTTTATAAGGTTTATAACATGGTAATAAGTGATATAAAAGGAATAATAAACTTAAAAAATTTCTTAATAAAGTAGAAACTAACTTTATTTTATTATTCAGTAGATTAAATAACAGACGAGTCAAGTCGGACATGAGGTAAGGGAACCTCTTAACCCAATTTCCATTCTTTGGGTTAAACTTATACTTATTGATTATGTGGTGCTATGAATATTTGTGAATGACCTATTATTTTTTTACACTTATTATACACTTATATTTGGTGTATTTATGTTTTTCACACATAATTAGGTCATTAATTTATCCTTAATGTAATGATATGATCTTTGTAAGGGACTTCGTCTCAATCTCCTTTCATTGAGGAATATTTTGATTTCTACATGAATTTATTTTATACGATCTATAAACCCCTTTGACTTATCATTTCATTCAAAGGGAATATTTTTCTATGTAGAATTTTACTAAATGAAAAATGGAATGTTTCTGTTAACATGCGCGGTGACAATGACCTTTCCGCCGCCAATTACATTATTTGATATTTGGATTCCTCTACAAGTCGTAGTGTTTTTGAAAATAAATTAAATACCATATACTCTTTTTATATATTGAAAATGGTTTTATAATGGATTGATTATTTTAATATCTTGAAATGATATTTTTTTATTGAAATGTGGAAATTTTATCTTTCATTTATGTTTGTTTTATGTGTTATGAATATGTTATGGTTCTTGGGAATTGTTTACATATATAGGGGATTCTGTGATAAACCTAGGGTGGGTGAGCCAAAGATATCTCTCCAATTAATTAGGTAACATGGAAAAGATAAAATTTAATGTTTCTCCTAGTAGATTTAGGTAATATACTATTATGGGTATTCCAAACGTAACTCCATATATATTTGTGAATGCTACAATGTAAGTATGTTGTGGATGACACAAGTTACCATTATGATTTATGATTTCTATGTTTTATTCATAAATCTTATGATTTTATGAGGTATGTTAAAGATCTTATGTTTTGTATGTATTGATGTACTAATGTTTTCATTATTTATTTTATAAACCTTACAGATATTTTTATGTTCATCCCAGGTTTTTGAAATGTTTTTCACAGGGTATAAGGTAGGGAAAAAGGAAGGAAGAATTTAGGAAGATTTATATCATGAAAAGAATTATTGTTTTATTTTAAGAATTTTTATTTTATGAAAAAAATGGATACTAAGTAGAAGTGTCTGCTCTGTAATATTTGAGATGTAATGTAATATTGATAGCCTAATTCTCTAAAACTCTAAACCTGAAAATATCCTCAATTTAAATTATTAACTAAATTCAAGATTATGTAATGTTTAAGTATGGGGCATTATAGTTGGTATTAGAGGTCGGTTTAGATAACTTTAGGAGTTAGTATATTGTTAAATTAATATCCATAAATTAATTTATAGATAAATTTAAATGATATAGCATTTACAGATTACCATATTTCTTCGTCTTAGATATTTTTGTGTTGAGAATGGTTTTTTATATAAGAAATATGGCAGTTGTGATGGGAAGACATACAGAATGAAATGACCTTCCAAATCAGTATCCTGAGATGGTCAGAATGAAAATTGAACAGTTTGTTGTAGTGATGTCTTAGTTGATTCAGGTGATAAATTTTGGTTTCCTTTATAGATGATATTTTGGTATATTCTAAAGGTATATAGGTGCATTAAAGTCATTTTAGGGTTATCTTGCAAACATTAAAAGAAAATAAATTGTACGATAAATTCAGAAAATGTGGGTTTTGGTTACAATAAATTTCATTCCTTGGTCACATTGTTTAAAAAAATGGCATAATTTTTGATCCTGCTAAAATAGAAGTTGTTGAAGAATGTCCAAGACCCACAAATATAACTGAGATCCATAGTTTTCTTCATTTAGCAGGTTATTACTGTAGGTTTGTAGAAAAATTTCACGGTTATCTAGCCAACTGAATAAGTTAACTCAAAAAGATTTTATTTTCATTTGGACAAAATAATGTGATGATTGTTTTCTGGAATTGAAAAAAAATATTGGTGAATGCTCCAGTTTTGGCATTAACTTCTAGAAATGGTGAGTTTGTTATTAATATTGATGCTTCGTTGAAAGGACTTGGTTGTTTTATAATATAGAATGATCAGGTAATTTATTATTCTTCACATCAGTTGAAACCTCATGAGTTAAATTACCCTACACAAGATTTGGAATTATATACTATTCTTTTTTATTTAAAAATATGGAGGCATCATCTGTATGGAGTAAAATGTGAAATATATACTGACCACAAAAGTTTGAAATATATATTCACTCAAAAATAATTGAACATGAGATAGAGGAGATGGCTAGAATATATCAAGGATTATGATTGCATGATTCATTACCATCTAGGAAAGTAAAATAAAGTGACCGATGCTTTGAGTCAAAAAATTAATGCTACATTAACCATGTTATTTTTATAACAATACCTTTGATTAAATATTTGTTTAATTTTGTCATAGAAGTTGTTGGTGTAGGAAATTCATCTTTTTTGTTTCATGTGTCAATGAAAACATCTCTATCATTTAGAATTAAACAAGCATAGATGGAATACAGTGAGTTTCAAAAAAAGGTCATGTTGGTTAAGAAGGATAAGTTGCAAGATTTTAACATTGATAATGATTGTATTTTGAGATTTAGGAAGATATTTTGTGTGCCTTTTGATTCACAGTTGAAAAATGAGTTGTTATGTGAAGCTCATAGTTCTCCATTTTAAGTTCATCCCGATAAACTAAGATATACAAAGATCTTTAGAAGTATTACTGGTGGGATGGAATGAAAAGAGATATTACTGACTTTACTGTGAAGTGTTTGACTTGTCAACAGGTTAAAGAAGAGTGACAGTTACTGAAAGGGATGCTTCAGACTTTACCAGTGCCACATTGGAAATTGGAAAATATATCCATGGACTTTTTTGTGGGATTACCAAAGACATCTCAAGGTAATAATGCAATCTGGGTTATTTTTTATTGATTAACTAAATCTGCTCATTTCCTTTCTATTTTAGAAACTTTAAATCTAGATAAACTTTCTCAATTGTATGTTAAAGAGATAGTCAGGTTTCATGGAGTTCCCCTATCCATTGTATCTAATCATGATCTCATGTTCACTTATAACTTTTGGAAAGGACTTCAAGATTCATTGGGTATTAAATTAAATTTTAGTACAACTTTTCATCCTCAATCAGATGGGCAGTTAGAATGAAAAATTCAGACATTGGAAGATATTCTACGTTCTTGCTCAATGGATTACAAGGGAAGTTGGGACCAACATATTTATTTGGTTGAATTTTCTTATAATAACAGTTTTCATTCTAGTATACAGATGGCTCCATTTGAGGCATTATATAGAAAGCATTGTTGAAATCTATATTTTTTGGATGAATTAGGTGAAAAGAAGTTGATGGGACCATAATTGGTAGAAGAGATGGCAGAAAAAGATCAATTTATTTAGAAGCACATGATAATATCTTAGAGAAAGTAGAAAAGTTATGTGGATAACCAAAGGAAGGATCTTTCTTTTGAGGTAGGTGATCAGGTCTTTCTCAAAGTTTCTCCATGGAATAGTGTGATGTGTTTTGGTAAGAAGGGAAAGTTGAGTCTGAGGTTCATTGGACCCTATGAAATCCTAGAGAAAGTTGGATCAGTTGACTATAGAGTGGATTACCTCCAATTTTATCCCATGTACATAATTTTTTTCATGTTTCAATGTTGAGAAAGTGTATGTCAGATTCATCTTATGTTTTGAATCCAGATGTAGTTCAGTTGGAAGAGAATATTTCTTATAAGGAACAACCAGTCCAGATTCTTGACCGTATAGAGCAAGTGTTACAGAATAAGTTAATTCATCAGGTAAAGGTTTTATGGAAAAACCTTATGGTTGAATAGGAAACCTGGGAATCTGAAAATGCTATGAGGGATAAATACCCCCATTTATTTTATAGGTGAATAAAATTGTGAGGACGCAATTTCCAAAAAAGGGGAAGAATGTAACATCCCGAGTAAATAAAGGATATGATATTTTCATATTTATTAATATTTTTGAATAAAATATTAATTTTACTTTAAAGTTTATGCTATGTTCTATGGCGTACCCGATACGCAGCAACAGGTTTCTTTGAAATCTTATATTTCACACAACGTTGAGTTATACTGAAAAATAATAATATAATATTATTATTTTAAATGGAAGTTAATGCATAGTTTTTGAATTGGATGGAATGAACAGAACTAACTAAAATATTATTATAAATTTTTTTTAAATTTCTTCACATTTATTCAATAAATTTCAGAGGCTTAAAATGAGAATGAATCCAATTTTAAGGATGAATACTCTAATATTCTTTAAAAAATCGATTGACCGCCTTTTGATGGTGAACCCTTTTTAAATCTTGTTTTAATCACTTTTATATGTTATATTTGAAAAAAAAATCTTCTTTATAATCAAGACATCAAAATTTACTTTATATAAAATTTTGATATTTTTATGATAAAGTTCATTTTTAATGAATAGTGAAAAATACTGCATTTTAAGTCAAAACTGTCTTTTCATATGATTTATTTATAAGGTTAGATTATCTTTTTAATTTATTTTAAAGTTTAATTAGATTATATGTTAACCATTTAATCCAAGTTTGGTCATTATAAGTATTTTTACTCTTAAATTGGACATAAACAAAGGTCAATCTTTTGATATGTATTATTTCTTAAAAACACGCTTTTTTGTTTTGACAACGGGGATTAATTTTAAATTAATTTCTAAAACTTTTGTGTTTTGAATTTGAAAAAATGGATTCCATATTTGTAATTATGAGATTCAAATTATGTAAATACTTAAATTTTATTTTTATACATTATGAATATTTACTTCAGTAAATATTTTATTTACCATGGTTAAAGGGTAAATCTGGTAAATAAGGGTGAAAATAATATTTTAATAATATTAAATTACCATTACACTTGTCTTAACCCTGTTTTATGATATATTTTAGACCAATGGAATCCTTGTGTATATTTTGGGACCCCATAGAGCCACTTGGGAGTGATAATGACACTTTATATTAATTATTTTAAAGTAAAGAAAAAGTAACATAAACATATATCTTTTAGTAAAATAATTTTTATATGAGTTTATATAAGTTATATATTCTACTATAAATATTAATTTGAAAGATAAAAATATTTCATACATCATGTTATTTTATTTATAATTTTTTTATATTAAATAAATAAACTTATTTATGACAAAATGGTGATGTAGTAATTGCTTCATTAATAAAGGATTAAACTAGATGATAATATAAATATTAAAATAAATTTATTTGGAAACTTTTTATGCCATACAGAAATTCTAGGGATAATAATGACTTATTATATTTTAATTAATAAAGGTTTTTATAAATAATAAATTTTTTATAAATTTTTTAAAAGTATTAATATGAATAATTTATAAATTGACATAAATGAGTTTTTAAAACAATTAATATTTTATTAAATGATAAAATAATCCTTAAAATATAAAATTAGGTAAAATGACTTAAATAATGTTAAAAATCTCATAAATTAACCATTTTTGGTCTCTTGGAATTTTATAGTAAATATATTAACCATATAGTATGAATATATAAGAGGACACGGTAAAAGTTAAATAAGTTAACAAATGGTTAAATAAAAAGTATAAGGATTAAAAAATATCCCAAACCAGTCCAATTATTATTTTATGATTTTATTTAGACTTATATGAACCTTATATTCGAATTAAATAATTTTTTGACCTTTTTAAACCGAAAATAATTTTATAATAAAATAATACTTTCAAACTTTCCTAAAGAGCCCCTCCTCCCCTTATAAAAGACCATCACCTCTAACCCATTAATCACACCTCTAAAGCCCCTTGTCTCATCCAAACTATAATCCAAGAATCTTAAAATGTCCCTATATTACTCCTAGAAGCCTTCCCTTAGGTAGAAGACAATACAAGAGAGCCCTTTGGCTCAAATCAAAAGAAGTTCCCTAATTTAAAGGTAACGTCTTCTCTCAAGTTCTTTTCTTTTATTTTCCTTCTCCAATCCCCTAAACTCTATCTATTACATTATTTTATAAAAAAACCATTATCCTAAATATAATAGGATGTTTTTATGATAATTATTCAAATTACACTTCCACACACCTCCATCTAATGGATACCAACACACTCTTTCTGTGGACGGTGAATTATTACCTCACGAAACGATGATTATTCAATTATCTCCTACCGCCTCTCATGGTGACCATTATAATGGCACTATATTTATATGTGATATATATGGTATTTATATTTTCTTTATCCTACTATATTTTTCATTTATAGCATTCATTTATGGTTTCCATAATGGGTAAATACGATAATTTTATTTGAGGAAGTGCGGATTACCGCCACCTCAAAGTGATATGACTCATTCATTACATACATGGAATGTATAAAGGATGGAGTTAATGAAATTATATATTATATTATACTATAATTATAATATACCTATGTATCATTAAGTTTTCATTCCATTAAATATGAAATAGAAATGAAAGTTGCGTTCATGCGTACGTACGGCTTACCGTCTCCGTGAACGGTGCATTTCATTTCTTATCTCCAAATGTTATGTACATTTATAAATACATATATATAATGGATATATATGATACATATTATATCTAAATAATTAATATAATTATGTAGATAATTTATTTTTTACCACATATACAACTTGAAATTATAAGAAGTTCATTTTTGACTCATGTACCAAATATCGACAAAACGACCGTTATTAACCTGAATGATTTTGTAATGTTTATAACGTGGTAATAAGTGATATAAAAGGGATAATAAACTTTAAAAAGTTGCTTAATCATGTATAAATTAACTTTAATTTATTATTCAGGAGATTAAATAATGAACAAGTCAAGTCGGACACGTGGTAAAAGAACTTCTTAACCCAATTTCAATTCTTTGGGTTAAACTTATACTTATTGATTATGTGGTGCTATGAATATGTGTAAATGACCTATGATTTTTTTACACTAAATATCCACATATATTGGGTTTATTTATGTTTTTCACACATAATTATGTCATTAATTTATCCTTAATGTAATGATATGATATTTATAAGGGACTTTGTCTTAATATCCCTTCATTGAGGCATATTTTTATTTCTACATGACTTTATTTTATACTATGTATAAAACCTTTTGACTTTTCATTTAATTTAGAGGTAATATTTTATATACATTGTGTTTTACTAAATTACAAAGGGAATGTTTCTTTTTAATGTACGCAGTGACAACGACCTTTCTGTCACCGTGAGCATTATTTGATATTTGGATTCATCTACATGCCATAGTGTTTTCAAAAGGAAAATAAATACCATATACTCTTTTTATGTATTGAAAATGGTTTTGAGAATGGATTTATTTTTTCAATATCTTTAAATGATATATTATGATTTAAATGTGGAATTTTTATCTTTACTTTATTTTTTTATGTGTTATGAATATTTTATGTTCCTTGGGAATTATTTATATATATGGGTGGTTATGTGATAAACCTAGTGTAGGTGAGCTCGAGATAGCTTTCTAATTCATTGGGTAACAAGACATAGGTAAACGTTAATGTTTCTCCTAAGAGATTTAGGTAATATACTATGATGGGTATTCCAAACATAACTCCCTACGTAGTTGTGAAAGCTACAATGTAAGTATGTTATGGATGCCAAAAGTTACCTTTATGATTTATGATTTCTTTATGATATTCATAAATCTTATGATTTTATGAGGTATATTAAAGAGTTTATGTTTAGTATGTATTGAGGGACTAATGTTTTTTTATTTTTTTTATAACCCTTACTGAGATTTTTATTCTCATCCCAAGTTTTTGAAATGTTTTTCATAGGGTATAAAGCAGGGTAAAAGGAAGGAATAATTCAGGAAGATTTATATCAAGAAAAGAATTCTTGTTTTTTTAAGAATTTTTATTTTAAGAAAAAAAAATAGATACTAAGTAGAAGTGTCTACTGTGTAATATTTGATATGTAATGTAATAGTTATGGCCTAATTATCTAAAACTATAAACCTGAAAAGATCTTCAATTTGAATTACTAAATAAATTCAATATTATGTAATGTTTAAGTCTGGGGCCTTATAATAACTCTTGGATTTGAGAGGTGAAGTTTGTAGGAAATGTGGTGTCTGAGACTTTTATATCTATAAACACATAGAAAGTCAAGTAAATCATTTCCTATACATGTCCCCATGTGTTTGATATTATTAACTTTTTGGGTTTTTCAGGATATTTACTATAGTTTATTTAGGACTTCGTCTGATTATCAACACCCTTAATAGAACTAAAAAAGAAGGGATTGGAATTATAATGATCAAACCAGTGTGAAGTGGATTTCCTTAAGATAAAGGAATATTCAAAATATCTTCATTATTGACACTCCCTAAGAATGGGATTAGTTATGCAATGTACTTTAATGCAATAGGCATCGTCTTGGGATCAATGATAATGCAATGAGAGTAGGAAGTGGCCTATGGGTATTGATGGCTATGAACCCATGAGAAGAACTTCCATGCATATAACATAGAGATAGAAAACATGGTCCACAGTCTGAAGTGTTTGTGACACTATCTCTTTGGTGAGGGATTTTTTTTATACAGACCACAAGACCCTTCTCTATTTCTTCACTCAAGGGTACCTAAACTTGAGACAGAAGAACTAGGTTGAGATACATGTTTTACATCACGTTTTTCGAATGGCTTGTATAAATACCTAGGGAATCAACTGATATTGAGCATGATGTACCATCCTCAAACTGAAAGACAATACAAGTGAACTATATGAATAATGGAGGATATGTGTGAGCTTGTGTGATAAACTTCAATGTATCATGGAATGATCACCTAGTATTGAATTATTTTAGTATAAATAATAGTTATCAGGCTTCGATTCAGATGGCGCCTTATGAGGCTCTTTATGGGAGGTCATGTCACTCACTGCTCTATTGGAATTATGTAGGTGAAGAAGTGGTTGTTGGTCCCAGTATAGTATGGGAGACCTATGAGAGAGTGAAACTGATATGGAATAATTTGATCACCAATTAGAGATGATCGAGATTATATATCGACCATAGGAGGAGAACCTTGGAGTTTGTTGGGGGAGATCAGGTTTTCATGAGAGTTAATCCTTGGTTGGGGTAGAGATGTATGGGGAAGTAGAAAAAGCTAGAACCACTTTTTTTTGACCCTTTGAGATCATAAAGTGGATAGGTAAGTGGTGTATCATCTAGACCTCCCTTCTCGCTATCGAGGTATGCATGACATGTTATATGTGTCACAGCTTTAGAGGTACATAGCCAACCCTATAAATATTTTTTATTAAGAGGATAGTGAGATGGATACTAATCCATATTATGGGGATCATCATGTTTGGATAATAGATATATGTGAGAAGGTGTTGCGAGGAAACACGGTACCACTAGTTTGGATTCGTGGTAGCATAGACGAAACCATGAGGAAAAATGGGAACATGAGTCTAATTTTTGAGCACAATGGTATGAGTTGTTCGAGAAAGGCCGTTATAGATACATATTTAGGATTAGAAGTTGATAGAGGGGGAGAATTGTAATATCCTGATTTTTTAAAAATATAATAAAAACAAACTTATTAATAATTTATAAGTGTTTTATGTGAAAATGTAATATTTCAATAAAAATAAATTTATAAATGTATTAAATGCTTTGTGTAAGGGTAAAATCTCACTTAACACATTATAATATTCAATCGAGTATTTTTGGAGTCATGAGATGAGTTAGTCTAATATTCTAAGGCGCGTAAAGGATTAGCATAGATGGAATAAAAAATTAAATATATTATTTTTACACATTCATGATTTATAAAAAATAATTTAATATCTCGATAATGGTGCATCGTATGAGAAATTTGAGACCATCGTTAGGTGTGGAATATAGTGTTCACCCTATGATGGGTATAAAATTTTTCAGGGTCAGATTTTTGGTAGTTCACTCATGAGGATTAGTTATTTAATATTTTTATTATATTATTTTTAAAAATTATTTAATATCATACAAATGGTGCATTGTATGAAAAATTAAAATTCCACAGTTAGGTCTGAAACATGGGGTTTACCCTATTAAGTTTATAAGTTTTATATGTGTGAGGTGTGTGGAAACATTACACATGATGAAACCCTTTTATTTTTAATTATTTATTTATACTTTTTTTTAAATAAAAAAGAATTAATATCTCTCAAATTGTGTGTCTTATGAGAAATCAGTGACCACTTTTAGGCCCATAATGTGGTTTTTACCCTAGTAAGGGCATAAATTTTATATGCAATGTGTGTTTGGACAAATCTCTATTAATAATAAGTTATTTCATAATTTTTAAATAAATTTAATCATTAATTTTTTTAATTTAAACATTACTATTAATCTTCTTCTATATCTCACCAAATGACATTTTTTACCAACCCATAAGTTTAAAGCCTTATTTTTTCAACCTTTTTCAACTGTTTCATTTACCAACACTTTAAATGGGTGAAATTAATGACTCTATAATTAATTTTATGTTAAATCAGTGTTTAAAATAAGGTTTTTATTGGAGTTGGACACATGAGGATTTTATATACCAGTGACTCCAACATTTTGATTGATCCTATTGATTCAAGTGATATGAGACTCCTTCGGTGATTTCCCAACCCCCATTAATCAAATCTTTGTTCCCCTCCCCGAACAAAACGCGTGATAGCAAATCCATTTCCTCATGGGGTGCTGTGTGAGGTTGAAGAATGATAAGTTTTTATTTTTTTCAATATCTTTATTTTAATTATCTATTCCATTTTTTATTTTAACATAAATTATGGAAATGGTTGTTATAAATTCTAAAAAAAATTAAAATGAAATGATAAACCTAAATTAACCACAGATAATTTAGAAATATTATCAAATGATAGTTGTTTGAATTATCAAAAGACGGGTAAAGAATTATAAAATGATAATCGCATAAGATTTTAAAATGATAATGTATAGAATAAAAAAATATCAATGGATAATCACGTAGAATTATCAAATGATAACATTTTTTTAAAAAATTTCAAACAATAATTTAAAAAAAATTATAAAAGGATAAAGAATTGATTTGTCTTGGATAAGGGATTATCAAATGATAATTTTTAGATTATCAAAGGATAGTTTATTGAATAAAAATTATAAATTTATAATTTCATGGTTTTATTGATAGATAATTTATAGATTTGTTCAAAGATAATTACACAGGTAATTTTTTTCAAGGGAAATAATCTATAAAATTATTAAAAGATAATTTTGTTAAAAAATAATGATAATTGCAAAGAATTATCAATAAATTAATAATTATATGAAATTGTCAAATAATAACTATGAATAATTATCAAATTATAATTTCATCAAATTTTTAATGGATAATTGTTTATAATTATCAAATGATAATTATTTTGGATTTTCAAGTGATAATTACTAAATTAATTATCAATGGATAGTTGTGTGAAATTATCAATGGATAATTTTCATAATAAAAATTATTAGAGGATAGAAATTATAAGATATAATTATAAAATATAATTATAAATGGATAATTTTAAAATATATTAACAAAATATTATTATAAAAGGATAATTTAAGAGAAATTATCAAAATATAATTGAAGAATGATAATTTATGAGAAATTTTCAAAAGATAATTATAATATGATAATTTAAGAGAAATTATTAAGACATAATTATAAAAGGATAATATATGAGAAATTATCAAAAGATAATTATAAAAGGATAATTTAATAAAAAATATAAAAATATAATTATAAAGGGATAATTTATTAGAAATTATCAAAATATAATTATAAAAGTATGATTTATGAGAAATTATCAAAATATAATTATAAAATTGTAATTTATAAGAAATTATCAAAGGATAATAATAAAAGGAAAATTTAAGAAGAATTGGAAAATATAATTATAAAAGGAAAAATTATGATAAATTATTAAAAGGTAAATATAAAACGATTATTTGAAAATTATCCAGGAAAGAGGATGTATCATCGCATGTGGTATTTTATTTCTTTTTGAAATAAAACAACTGGTTTTGGTTCTAGGAACCCCTGATGAACCTTGATTGTCAATATGTTTTGATAATAAGGTTGTGAGGAGGTTTTCTTGAATATTTTATCCTCTCCATTAACATCAATGACTTTTGAGGTTGGAAGTTCCTTACCTTTTTTGGCCCATTTACACATGATTTCTATTAATATGATTATGTGTAAACATATTTTGATGACCATGCTAGATTATGATTGCATGTGGATGTGAGTGTATCCCTAGAACACTTATGTTACACTTGATTCCATGAGTAATTTGTATCTTGTTCTTTATGTTTCATTTTGATCACATGTATTGTGTGTTTTACTTTACTTATGATGATATGTTATGCTTGATCATGTATCCTACCATGATATATATGATTTGTGGTATTATTCTTGGAACCCAAGAGAGGTGGACCATCAGGACAAGTTATCCCTTAGAGGGGGAGTGTGCATTAATTGATATAATAATGATGAGGGACTTATGCACAAGGTAGGGATACGACGATTCCTCAGGGATGTCATGTGAAGCACTCAAAGAATAAGATATGTTTATTGGATGTTGATCCCTTGTATCTTCCACAATAACTAAGGGATGATGATTAGCTCTTGATCCCTGGTATGTTACTTGATGACTAAGGGATGTATATTAGCTCTTGATCCCTAGTACATTCTGAGAACATAACCTTCTTGATGAGCAGTGGTGCCGAGTTTCACAATCACACGATGAAAAGTAGAATGATTCATTATCACCATGGATAATCCTTGATTCGTCTAACACCTTGATTATCCATTTGGAAAAGAGATAAAGTAGGTACAATCAGGGGTTTGTGGTAGCTTAGTCATCACATGACTGCTCAATTTTTTATTGTGTGTTATTATGTTTTTTATGCATTTATTTTATTATTTCATACACTTGTATACTTTTGCACATCAGGTTAAGGATGCATTAGTGGTTTCCTAATGAGTCATGTACTCACACCCTACTTGGGAGTTTTGATGTGCTTGTAGATTTCATGAGGGATTTGGTGAAGGGAAAGGTCCTTACATTTGATAGTTGAGTAGAGGGGTGTGGATATAGTAGTAGATTGGGATGAAATTCGGAGGATCCATTGTTTATTTATTTACTTTATCTTTTTTATTTCCTCTAGACATGATTTCCAATTATGGGAGTTGCTTTATTTGTATTATATGTATTTATTCTTTAATTTTCCACAATTTTACTCTGATTATTTTTTATATTATTTATTTTTTATTATTGATCCTATAACATGATATTGAGGTTATAGTCTCCCCACTGATGGACTCAGACCCTCACTGCTAGTCAAAAGCCTCTTGTGTACGGGAAGATGTGCATGAGGTTACGTGGCATTCTGGCTTGGACCTAGTGATTCAGGTTGGGTTATAACAGATAGAATGTCTCTATTAAAGACACTAGGAGAATTTCAACCATAACATCACAACTGAAATAAGGTAATGTACAAAAAAATATCGGTGAAGCCCAAAACTAACATTGATCTTCTGGTCTAAGACCTTGATCGACCATAAATTCTTCGACTAATGTTAGAGTTCCTCGAAGAAAAACATGTGATCAAGATAACCAAGACAAAAAAACTTGGGTCTCTCCATGTTAAACATAATTAGTATCACAGACATCCCCTACGGGATTTTTCATATCTGGTATATATGAACTATAAGTATTTCATCCAAGTCATAAACATTAAAGAATAAAAAAACATGGAATCCAAGTTCACTTTAGTATACTTGACAAAATACACCTTAGTAGATATTAGGGCCTTGATATATCATAGGGCTTGATCCCTAACAAAAATACCCCCACTGGGATAACACATGATGAAACACTCTAAACATCTTAGCTCCAACTCATGGAATACCCAAACTGTAGTACCACAGAACTCTTTAATAAATGAGTTTTTATTCCATTTATCAAAATAGCCCAAGGCATAAACCATATAAAATATCAATATAAACATTTTCAAACATGGGTATCCATATTACTGACCCTTCATATAATCTATGTTTATACTCCCTAGTTTGTGGCCCAAATCAGCACAGCCTAAACTAGTTCAAAACATAGATCTAGGTTCTAAGGTGAAACCCATGATAATCTATATCCCTCCCATGTACACCATATCACTAGGGTTAACTAGTCATAGGAAACCTTATAGGGTCTTTTATGTCTCCTAAAGTCCTACTTAGCCTCCTAGGAAAAATACACTAGGGATATGGCCTTAATCACATTCCCTTTCTCAAGATTCATAGGTTATTCTAAAAACCAGACCTATCCTCCAGTATATATAGGGTATAAATACCCAATTATACACATTATAGAGGGATAGGAACACTATATCCATGGTCATGTTAATGAGACAAATGGTTTTAGGGAATTTAAAGTTCCATCATGGCCTATATGTCCAGTCGTTATAGATCAACACCTTCCTTTATAAAAATGGGTCTTTTCAGAACTTATACAAGATCCATTAATACTTTTTAGGGTCGTTACCCATTCCTTTCCATAATCATATCTTCAAATCTTAGCTATGAACTTACATGGAGGGACACTAAGTCTATAAAACCTACATACACCCCTAATATTCTATACACATCCCAAGAAAAAAATTATAAATTTGGCCTTGGTTATCGATGACTAGGGAAAAAAAGCCAGTGCTCATGACATTTTACTCTATGAATCCTTGTAAATGTAATAAAATTTAATCAATTAATATAGTTTAATTAATTAAATTAATATTTTTAATAATTTAATTAAGTAATTTATTTAGTTAAAACATATCATTCATCTCAATGGTGATAATGTGTGCCTCATGTTTATATCAAATGAATAAATACCACAATGGAAAGTATGCATACCACCTACCTTATTTTTGATACTTTCCTCAAATATCCAAGGGAAAAATAATCTCTTAATACCCTCTAAAGTCCATCCAAATTCTCCAATGATCATCCAAGCCCGAATCAATGTCCTGGGTCCAAAAATCAATCCTAAAGACAATAATTAATTAATTATACAATTTATAATTAATTAATTAATTCAATTACAACTTAGCATACCGCCATATAGCTTACTACATCGATGTTTCACTCTGAAACAAAACAAAAATAGCCATGGGGACTGTACAGTAGACTCTCAACACCAACTCAGGAAAAATCACTAAGTGATGGAACTAAATCCAATATTAATTTAATTTGATTTAAATGAAAACCCTTAAATAATTTGTGGATGCAACATACCTTTGGTTAATTGGTAAAAGTTCACACCCAGACATCATCCCAAGACATCATCAACATAGCCTATAGAAAAAACCCTTCAAAAATAGATGATTTCACCATTATCTGAAAAAATCATCACTTTAACCTGAAATGAAACAATTCCAATTAAGTTTTGAGAAGGAAAGAGGTGGGACATAAGATAGGAAGTAGAATACACTTTGAATCACTGATGAATGAACCTCCAAAAACACCCCACTCTCATGGGGGAGATAGGAAGGATCCAACAAGGGGGCTCCAACTACTCTAGGGAAAAAGGAAAGAAAATTGGGGTTTCCCCTCTTAAATTGGTGGTGTGGGAATATAATTTTCCCCCTAAAAGCCCATCATCTAGAAAGTGGATATACTATTGTAGCCACATGAATCCTTATAGGAAACTTATGATCCATAGTTACACCTATAAAGTCCCATAACTATTCTAGAAACATGAATTTAAGGTACTCAAATGTCTACAATTGTGTTTTCAATCTTGGTTCTAAAACAAACCCCTCTACCAAATGTGACAATTAAAATTCACCTTGATTTCCAAAGGCTCATATGAACATGGGATCTTACAACCTATACATAATAATACTTCTCATCCCCAAGAATCCCCAGTGTTTATCTATACACATCCATTGAACTATTAAATTCATCCATTCACCACTATATGGATGCATTCCAACTCGAAATGTTAAACTTTATTCTAAATAGAAATCATCAATTCATGGAACTAAAGCCACTGAACCATGATCCAACACTAGTATCCATTTTTAAAATGTTGATAAAGTTCTATCTTACACTTTTACACCTTGATACATGACCAAATCATCATATAATCACTCCTACAGCCTTTGGTTCGCCCCACTATAGTTTTTATATCATAACAACCAAATTCAAATGATTTGGTGCCTCTAACAATAGAATTCACAATTTGAAATCTATACCCACATTTTAATCACACCTCTAAAATGGTTTCTATTATACTACACCCAAATACGCATGTGATCACCATTACAGTGTCAGTTCCTCACTCTATCCAAAAATTCCATAATAAATGGATGAGTCTCCCTCATTCAAATAGAACCTGAGCACATAGGCCTTCCCTTGAAAAAACCAAGCCAACTCTCAAAAACACTCATTGTGTCAAAAATAATATTCTTGATGTGATCCTAGGCTCACCACATTCCATATCACATAAAACACTAGGACCACCTCATTGGTTGACCCATATAAAAAATTCTCATCTATACCAGCCAATGTGTTTTCCCATGTACCCAATCATGTTGCCTTTAAGTTCAAAGTTATCCCATAATTACCCAAGAATTCTCACCAAATCTCGTTCCTAACTTTTAATGATGTTCTTTGTTCAAACCACCCACCAATTATTTCTTTCATTTTCTCATACCATGGGTACCAACATACAACTAACCTAACCATGTTTAGATCATCACCTTGAAACCACCCCAATCCTGATTCTCATGCTCAGAATCCACTTAATATCACTCCCAAATTCATACCGAACATTGACTAAGTAATTTGGGCATACTTGAATCCATTTTATAATTGGTATCTAAATGCCCAAGTGTTTTCCTCATAGCTGATCACATTCTTCCACAACCCTTATAACAAAATATTCATACTTCCATGACCATCATCACACTCCCAAATATAATATTTACCTTATAACTCACCTAAAGTGTGTTTTTAGAAATTTCCATTACCAAATATGCATTTTAACATTATTAAGACATTCTCATTCAACTCAAGAGTTAACTGCCTAAACCGCAGCACCCAATGCCTTTTCAAGAATAGGAATCTCTATAGGGAACTCCTTTATTTCATCTGAAGCACCATTCCACTACATCTATAATAACCTATTTATCCTCCCAACGATTATATGTGCACTCATGTCCATCACTGATTCACAATTTAGATGGATACCACACACCAAAATGAGTACCATTCCATTATCATCCAACATAGTGGGTGTATAATCTCATACCACTTGATCTATCACCTAACTTGTGCTCCAAAGAATTATATCTCGTCATATAATTGGGTTGAACATGCTCAATGACATGTCAACTCACCAATCCAGTAGCTCCTTTGGAGCTCCTATCTAAAATCAGGAACCTTACATGTTTCATGTTCTATCTCATGGTCACCCACTTTATGGGAATCATCCCAATATCACTATTGTCTATCCTTTCCTAGAGGTATTTTTACCACATTTGTATGCTTATCCACCATCCATAACTATACCAAAGCCTCTATCATTCTCCCATTCTCCCATCATTCTTGGAAATTCATCTATAACACTATCACCAAAGGTGACTTCCCCTAGAAACATTATTCATCACCATGTCGATATCAAAAAGTCAATTAAACCTTTGTGCACTGATTTAATATCTTGAAGCACTCACTCATGATTCATACCTCAATGGCTCCCAAAATCCCTAAGAAAACCCCTATTATGGGTTACCTTAAATAACACTAGTCATTGACTCACTAAACTGAGTCATAACCTAAGGTATTTTGGTATACCACATAGACCAACCAAGAGTCGCAATGGTCATAACTCATGACACATTTATCACTCCACCCATCTCAAAAGGCTCACAACATAATGTTCCAATAACTTACTCAAGAATATAATTATAGGTTAACTCATTGGAAACATCTAATGTTCCTATATCAGGAAACCATGACACTAGAATTCTAAGGAACCCACCTCTAGGGTCCCATGCACAAAAAGTCCATGAATCTCATGACAAATCATCTGGCCATCGGGGCATTGATTCACATAGGGCATCCACCTATGGGACTTATCCCCTAAGCATCATGGTCTCACCCATCAAGGTAATATGTATATATAAAACCAAATCATCCTAGATTATTAGTACCAAGTGAATCATAATTCCTGACTTGGTTAAGTATAGTACCTTTCCAATATATATTGTAAAACTTCATATAGGTTTTCACTAGCACTTAATAACTAAACCTACAGACACTCAACTCCAAGGGGTGTTGTCTCCAGTATATTGAAATCCTTACCTATCCCATCAAGGCCCTTACTCATCCCTTTTCAAAGGGATCATATCACCTTCATTTCCATACAATCTATAAGAACTAACAATAGGTTAAAAAATATATGCAAGTCATCCCACCTGAGTAGAATGACATTAATTAATTATATGAGAAAACAAATTATGAGTAATTATAGACACTTCAAATATATGGACCTCCATCTTTATTAAATTAAATCACAATATAAATCATATATCATGTATATCCTACATGTTTGATATGATTTATGAGATACCTCTTGATCCAAATTCCAAGAGCCAAAACCCATGACTAGATTCCTACCAAATATATAGGTGATAAAATCCAAGAACTCATAAGTCATAAATTTCAAACCATATTTACTTTACATGAGTTTAAAATCACATAAAGTGTAAAAAAACAATCTAAGAACATTAATCCCATACCCATTATAACATAGAATTTCACTAAAAAGGTGTATGTGACACACCAGTCTGGGTTCTATCACAAGCCCTCACACATTCCTATATATCTTATCTACCATATATCAATAATAGTATGTTAAGAATAAAAACACTTTTGGTACCACTTTGTAATTTCCCCCACCCTATACCATTAACTAGTTCCCAGATCGATGGTCTCCACTATACCTCAAGCGCACCACCCCAAATGCTAGAGTCTTCCAACTAGAAGCAGGGGTCTAATGAGGTATCATGGGGAGGATATACCCCTTGTATTAGAGTGAAAATCATATATATTAGAGTAATTATAATAAAAATATACTAAATGGAATAAGAAATAAATATAAACAAGACTAATAATAAATGAAATGCATTAAAGGCCTAAATATCTATGCTCTATATACCATATCTGACTGCCTACTAGGATAGTCACACATACATATTAGTACAGAAGTGAAAAAAAATATACATAGATCTACTTCAACTCTAGGCATCATATCATCCTGATATTTGATCCCATCCAAGCTATCTTTCCAAAAAAAACCAATCTTGGGATTATTCCCAACCTGAACCTTCAAAAATGAGTGTTTACTTGGGTATCCTAGAGAAATGGAAACTCAAGTAGAGTGTGATTACAAAACTTATTAGGGAACCACAAACTTCTTCCCTTATATAGAGAGTACAATAAGTGATATGTGCATGGGACATGTTAAGAATAACAAATAAACTTCTATAAATAAATAAATAAAACCACATGAAATACCTTCTTCCAGACAACTTTAGAATGTCTCTAAGAATGTCATGGGGACCATTCCAACCACAATAGAACAACCTCTATAAGGTCATATATATATAATCTAATACAAGACAAAAAACATCATATATCCTTAGGTCTAAAACCTTGATTTTCCATACCTACTTCACTAGTTTTGAGGTGTCTCTGATCATATCATGTGACCATTCCAACCAAGATAAAGAAAACTCAGATCACCTCATCATACTCATAATCAGTATCACAGACCTCCCTTGTGTGTTTTTTCTCATCTAGGGTATATTCCCAATAATAATATCAACAAAGTTATAATCCTTAAAAATTAAAAAAATGAAGCTAATATCACCTTGTTATATGAAAATGGCCACACCTTAATAGATAGTAGTCCCCTGATAGATTGCAGGAGATGAGCCCCTACTAATGGACCCTCATCGGGGTAGTACATGATGGACCACACTGAACATATTGGCTCTAAGTCATGGTAGCCCCAAACTATAGTATCACAGACCTCCATATTAGGGGAGTTTTCCATTCATTTATTAAAATTCACCAAGGTTCATACCATATCAAACATAAATATAACAATTTTAAAACATGGGTGTCTATATTCCTAACCCACCATGAAATCCATGGTCAGAATTCCCAGAGTATGGACTATCTCATCACGCCCAAAATAAGCTCAAAAATTAATCCAATTTCTAACATGAGACCCATGATCATATCCACCATTAGCATGTGCACCCTATCACTAAGTTTAACAAGTCACAGAGTAGCTACTAGGGTCCCCTAGGTCTCATCAATACCTCCTTGGGATCCCATGAAAACCACACTAGGGAGATTTCCTTAATCCCATTCCATTTCTTAGGTTTCCTTATTCGGTCAAAAAACCTAAACTATTGACCAATCTTTGCAGGGTAAAAATACCCAAGTCTATACATTCTAGTGGGGGAGGAAAACTCACACCATAGTAATATCAATTATCCCAAAATCTTAAGTTAATGTGAAGGTCCATCATGGCCTACATGGAAAACCATTATAAGTCATCATATTCCTTCATAAATATGAGTCTTCGAGTCACCTATACAAGGTTTACTATGTCTTTCTAGGGTCGTTCTCTCTTCTCTTCCATACTCTTCTCTTCAGAGCACAATTGTAAACATACACATAGGTTCAATAAGTATACATAACCAAAGTACAACCCTTAAGGGTTGTACACATCCCAAAAAACATTTATAAATAGGGCCTCGACCATCAGCATCTGAGGTGAAACAAGCTAGTGCCCAAGGTCCATTGTAGCATTGGAACTGTGTGCATCATAGTCAAGGAAATCCAATTTAATTAATTAATACAATTTAATTAATTTAATTAATATATTTAATATATTAATTAATCAATTCATTTAATTAAAATATTTTGATCTCCTAAATAGAGAGACCACATGCCTTAAACAAATATCAAATGAATAAACATCACAAATTCAAGTACACAGAACACATACCTCATTTTTTATGCTTTATCCAAATATCCGAGGGCTTAAAGTAGCTTCCAAGGCCCTCCCAATCCCATAAAACCTTTCTCAAGATCAACAAAGTTTGTTATATCATCCTGATCCCCTAACTCAAGACAAAAATAAATAATTAATTGTTTAAAACATTTATAATTAATTAATTAATTCAATTCCAACTCATAATAATTCTAGATAACTTACCATGTCACCACATCACATTGAAACCAAAGGAAAATAGTCATGGGGATCCCACAATAGACTCTCATCATCAATTTGGGCCAAACCCATAAGAATTAGAATTAATTCCAATATTAATTTAATTTAATTTAAATGAAAACCCTTAAAAATCCATGGTGGGACTTATATTTAGTTATTCAATGAATGAACCCCCTTGGACATCATATTGAGATGTCCTATACCTAGACTACATGAAAACCTCTTCAAAATCAAGCGATTTCACCATTATCCAAGGAAATGGAATCCTCTAGCAAAACTGAAACAAAACCAATTAATTATGGAGAAGGAAGGAGGAAAAAATAGAGAGTATCCCTCACCTTGAATCACCACTGAAATAGCCACCAAAAAACCCACTATCATTCGGGGAGAAGGGAAGGATCCATGGAGGGAGAGCCAACTGCATAAGGGGAAATTGGGAAATAAAATGGGGGTTGTCCATCTTAAACTCATAGGTAAAAAATGTAATCAAATCCCTTAAAAACCCATCGATGAGCTAGTAGAGGCTACCAGCTAGCTAGGGACTCTACTGCAGCCTAGGATGCAGTAGCTACCCAACTATTTATAGGACCCTTTGGATCCCCTGAGACTCTTCCTGGAGCCCAAAAATCATCCATAAACATAAAATTGAAGTATCTAAATTTCTAGACTTGTGTTTCAAATCCTGATTCAAAAACCAATTGTTCCAAAAAAAATGAAAATTCAAATTTTCCTTGATTTCAAAAGTCCCAAACGGACATATGATCTAATATATTTATTTTATTTTCCATTAGACTCCATCTTACTTTCCTTATTAAATCCTTTTGAATTATTGGAATCTATAATTTAAATTTACAGATTAAGAGAACATTGATTTATTTATTTATATATACTAAAGTATTTTATAGTTAATGCCTTTTAGAGACCTGATTTTAAGACACCAAAGAATCAATCAGTTTTTATTTCTATTCAAATGATTAAAAAATAAGCATACCTTTCAATTCTTGAAAATTTTTATTCATATGTACCAACGGATTCATAATAGTTATACCTAAGACCAAGTAATTCCTTATTCATTTTCATACATATAATATGAGTAAATTACTTACTAAAAAATATCTTATTAAACTCATCTCATTCTATATAGAAAATTTATTCCTCTTACCAGTTATTCTTAATAATATTCAATCATTAATCTTTTTCATCTTCAAAATGATAAATTATTAAGAAAAAATTTTCATTTCTAATAACTAGAGACAAGAAAATACTTTCTCAGTGGTACTGATCCATTACTCATCAACTAGTGGATCATAAGACCCACTAAAAGAATGTGGATATAGCCACATGAAATACTCAAAATTATGGTGTTCCCTCCTTTGATCATTTAAAAGCCTATAATTATTCTTGTCCTATGAAATTTTCATGATCATAGTGACAAGATTTTGTATTCCAACTCTAATAGAATTCATTTTATCTGGAATATAATCATTTCATTTTCCAAAATGTTTTTTTGTAAGCATGGTTTCTTCTAGTTATATCAATTGAAAAAAAACTAAAAATCATATTGTAAACATAAATGTATAATAATTAGAGTGATAAATCATATAATCATGAATTTTTATTTATCGGATATAAAAATCATGAAACTTTATTTTCAATCTCTGACATTGTAAATTTAACGTAGGTTGTCCATATTGATTATCTATTTAAATCCATCATAATGGTTCATAAAAAAATGTGATTTTTCCCAATAATATCCATCAAGTGTTTCAAACTAGGCTCATAATAAGGGAACATTCACCATGAATAATAATGATGACCTGGATACAAGGGAAGAACTCTTTTCAAGTTTATTACTCCTTGATGCATCTTTGTCAAAAACCACATCCACGTGTAGAATATTTACAAGGATTTATTTTAGATGAATAGTCAATATATTTATTGACATTACACACTATAGAACCATAAAGTTTTAGTTTTCTTGGATACTGGATGAATAATATTATTATTTAAGTATAATATTAATCATCTCTAACATCATATGTTACATAAGGTACCATTGTTGATACATCATACTTAGTACCCTTCTTCATAACCTGAGGAACAATTAAAACATAAGAAGGGGTGATCTAAAATACTCAATAATGGTTAAAATGAGAGATATCAATCAGTTATCCTATGAAATCATATCATTATAATAAGGGTATGTGAACTTGTTATTATTAATTGATAATAATTCCCAAAAATTCATAGCTCATAATCAATAGTCATGGAATAAATCATTATTTTTTCACAAGATTGGGGAATCATTAAAGATTAATCATGATCCATGTGTTAAAATAATAACTATAAAAATATTCCATAAGGTTTCGACACCATCATAGGCATAGAAACTATATCATATGTCAAGTTTAACAATAAAGACCATCATATCCTAGTGGATCAGGAATTACCACATGTTTCACATGTCATAGAGAATTAGGCATGACGACCTATTTCTTATATCATAGTGTATTATGAAACCATAATTATTTCCCACAGTGAATCAATGACATAAACTTGTTTCAAATAATTATCGCACTAGATATAAGGATTTAGCCAATGAATTAGAGGGTTATAACGGACCCACCCATCCCATAATGAAAACAATACATATGTTTTCCACAAGATCATTAAACATTAATTAGTTCATCATAACATAACCCATGGAAGGAAACTAGCTTCATAAATATTATATCATTTCATAATAGCATAATATGTGGAAAAGAAACAAGTTGCATAAAGATTTCATCAAAACTTAATTAAACCACGGTAAAGAAACCGATTTTATAGAATAAAAAATAAATCATCATCGTAAATAGTTATCTATATAAATAAATTGGATGTTATTATAATATCATATACCTAGGGATGTATAAAAATCCTTAAAGTATATTGACATGGGTGAAAAGTTATCTTAAAAGAACATTTGAGCAATTCTTTGAAAACATGATAAAATATCATTTTCATTTGAAAAAAAAATTAACTAAAAATTAAAAAAATATGTAAAAAATAATTTTATTTTAAAATAAACATGAAAAATTATAAATTAATATTCAATTAAAATAATTTTCATGATGGATAGAAAATTTATTCATTCCGTATATGTTAAAAGAAAACATTATTTTAAAACTTTTGTAAAAAATTAAAAAATGGCTCATTCAAAAAAAATAGATTGATTCATTTTTAGAAATTTGTAAATAAAGTAAAATTTAGTTAAAATGGAATTTTTATGACTAAATATGTATATTTAATAACTTTCAAAAAACAATTTTTAAGACATTTGACATGGAAGAAAAATTTTGTAAACCAAAGATGAAATAAGATCAGTTTTTCTATATAAACAATTTCTCAATAATTTAAAGTAAAAACACTAAATAAATGGTAATAATAAATAAAAATTCCTATAATAACCATTTTATAATAAAATATATGGTTTTATAGCTTAATACCCATATAATTTCCATCAATGAAAATTTAGCATAGACATTCCCAGAAAGAAATAAGATTGTAGCATAAACCCTTACCTCAGGTCTCATCATTATTTAAATGAATTCAAAAATTCTTTATAATAAATATATATTTATTATAAATATATTCTAGGACCATAATAATATATATCATGCCATATATGATTTAATTTTAACATCTTATCACCCTTTAATTAATAATTCTTTATTAAAATCACTATTTTGGGTAATAATTTCTTCGTTTTTCATGCATGTTGTGGTACAAAATTCCTGGTACTTCTACTTTATAATATACATAATTTTAATCATATAATTATTATTATATTTAATCATTATTTATAATGTTTTAGCAATTCAAATAAATCGGTGATGAAAAATTAGTTACATCACATCCTGGAGACGGTAATCGTACATACACACAAGTGATGTTTCCAATTTTCAATGGATGTAATATAAGAAAATTAAAACATAAATAACCATATTTAAAAATAATAATATCATAAATATTATAAATATTTATTAAATTAATCATTATAACCATAAATTTGAATTAGTGATGAAAAAAATGCATCACTTCGTGAAGGTGGTTATCCACACATATGCATGAGTGATGTTTTCTTTTCCCATATGATGAAAAGGATGTGAATAATGGTTGTTATATCATAATAATAACAAATTAGTATAATTAAAATACTGAAGTTGTTATTTTATAACGTATACCATATATTTAGAGGAGGCATAAGAAGAAATAAAATTTAAAGTACTTAGTTAAGAGTTATACCTCTTCGTTGAGAAACCTCATTTGTCTTACACATTAATCCTTAAAAGGAAGGTATTTTGGAATTAAAAAAAAGATATATGATGTGGGGAAGGTATAAATTGTGGTATTAAGATATGTATTTTTTGAGTTATAATTCTTAAATTTTTTGAATAAGTTAGAAGAGGAGGTTCCTTTTTATAAGTGAAGGGAGGGGCACCCTTGAAATTACAAAAAGTATTAAATTAATATAAATTATTTTTCATGTTAAAAATTGATATATTTTGAATATAGGTTGAGGATAAGTCTAAATCCCCTCATCCACTAAAATTTATGAAAATTTAGTTGTTTTTTGAACCATTATGTATTAGTTTTAACACCCCATTAACCCTTTTGACCATGACCACAATATCAATGTTTTTACTCTTTAGTTGTCATAAAATTTAATATAAAAGGGAAAGTGACCCATCAGTGGATAATGATAGATATTCTTGACCATATCCCACTCACTTTTACAAAATAAAATATTTTTATGAATTTTAATTAATTTAATATCATATAATTTAATATAATATACCATTAAAGTAAATTTTGAGACTATTCACATAATTTGAATTTAAAGACAAAAAAAAAGAAATGGAATTTATATAAAAAAAATTTACATATCTATAATATGTTTTATTTATCTAAAAAATTAATGGAACATAATAATTCATCCAAATTTTATTACTTTTAGTAATTTTTAATTTATTTATTTGATTTTTATATTACTTGAACAAGTACTTGTCATCATTGCATAAGAATTTAAGATAATTTTTAAATCAATAAAAATAAGAAATAAATTACCATGATAAAAAAAAATTATTTATATTTCAAAATAACCATTTATAATTGAACATAAACCCCTTTTATCCCCATAAAAAATATTATAGTTATTAAATAAAGAGAGTGACATTTTGGATTTATTCTTTAATTAAAATAATATTAAGGTAATTTTGAAAGAAAATCGAACTATGTTTCCATATATTCGAATATTGGATTAGTATTGTTGAAATAAACTCATCCAATAGAAATCATCTAGGATTTATATAGATTTTTAAATCCTTATCACATTATTTTTAACCTTAATTACCTGATTTAATTTTACCGAGGTGTGTAGTTGGGGTAGTGAATGGGTGGTAAACCTTGTAATCCTACATCCAAAAGAACTGGGTTCAAATATGATAATGGTATAATTTTTTGGGGGTACTATAGTAGTTACTATAGTTTTACTATATAAAAAGTAATATTCACTTGATTTGGTCCATTGGTCAGAAATGTTGGGCCTTCAGGCCACACGGCCTTTAAGTTATTACTAGGCCTTCAGGACATAGGGCCTACGGGACAAAAAAATATCCAAACCACTGGGACATATAGATTTTTAATAATTTAATTATAGTAGGCCTTGACTTACTTAAGCAACCCTACACTGATGTATTAGAGAAAAAGCAGTCACTTGGTAGAGCCAACTAAACCTTGGACTAAAGGAGCTATATGAAAGTCACGCCATTATCACATGCATTAGCATATGGGAATTTAAAACAAGTAGTAATTCTAGATAATGGACCTAATTTAGAACTTTAGAGGACTTGGGGAGGGGTTTTTTAGGTGTAGTTAGGGTTCAATATATTATAAAGGGTAAGTGATCTTTGGAATTTGGTCCATGTACTTCAGGATTGATTCCTCTAGAAATCAAGGTCATGTAAGGCTTCCCTCTCAATCTAATTAAAAATGTTATTATCTTGAAGTAGAACTAAAAAAATAAGGCCTTCAGGGCATTCCATCCATCCAACCATACCAAGGTAACAAATATTTACCAAGGTTACTATTCATAATGATAAAAAAATAAATGAGACATATTTACCAAATTTAAAAATCTTAATTTTAAATATGGAATAAATTTTTCAAGATAAAATTTCTAGAAGTGGCATAAATCAATTTTAAAAGATTAACACTAAACATAATGAAAATAGTTTTTAGAAAAATGTGTCTATATGCATAAAACTAGATTTATTCTTATCTCATGTTGAGTAAACACTGTTAGATTAATGTTAAAACATTTGATTCAATATATAATCTATAAATTTCATTAAAATCATTCATCAATAGTAATTAATTTAATTTACTAATATAAAGACACATTACATACAAGAAAATAGTTTTTTCATAAATACAGATCTTTTATTTTCAAGTGATTTTATTTTAATTTCTAATAAATTGATATCTAGTGAATTCATTTGTAAATGTGTAAAAAATACTTTTTAAGATTTATTTATACTTATTCAAACTATTGAATCCAATGGATAGGTGATAAATTCTGCCTTAAATAATAATATTTCAATAATATATTAAGGTTTTTTCAAAATCAGTGTTTCTATTAAAGCTTTTTATCAAAGAAATAAAATATTTTCAAATAAAAATATTTCATAAAATCTCGGGGTTTAATATTATAAAAATATTATAAGACACATCAAGATGATTAAAAAAATCTAACACATGAAAGAGCCTATGGTGGGAACATAGGGAATTCTATCTATACTTTCTAACTTCTTATAAGGATCCTATATATATATTCATAAGATTCATGCCATGAAACACTAGTAATGAACCGTTTTAGAGATCTCCATGATACTCCTCTTTAGTACCATACCTAATTTTTTTCTTCATTGAGTCCAAGAAACCTCCTAGATAAATATCTATAGATCTTCATATCAAGTATGTAGGCAGCACTAGTTGAATAAGAGGCTTCAATGTCGAAATTTTAACATTGGGTTTTTATAAAACAATGTTAAATAATATTGTTTTGGATTTTTAACATTATTTTGTATTAAAACTAATGTTAAAAATCTCTTTTGTTATATTTTAACATCATTTTTCTTTAAAACCAACTGTAAAATATTTTGAAATACTTTTTAACATCGGTTTTTATAAAAAATGATGTTTAAAATTATACACTAAACTCTTTGATGTCAGTTTTTAAAAATAACCAATGTCAAATATGTGATGTCTCGGTGGGAAACATGGCCTCAAGAACATCTCCCCAAATTCCAAAGGATTTTGACTAGCAGCGAGGGCCTAGGGTGTGTCTGTGAGGAGAATATTGCATCACTATCAAAGTGTAGAATAGCGGATAAATACAAACAGAGGTAAAAATAAGAAGCAATACAAGTAAACAGAAGGAACAATGGAAAATAGAGACAACAATAGAAATTACTGAAACAACTAGAATAACATACAAGCATACAAAAACTGATGGTAATATGTCATGTCATTATAAAACTATAAAACATGGATACAATATAGCAGGCATAACATGTTCCACAAAAGTATAAGGAAATAAAAAGACTACCCAAAGCATCATGAGCTTCAGCTTGTTCATCTAAAATCAAGCTTCATCCTAAATAGAAATTAATCAAGTGTTCAAAGTTGTATGCTTCCCTTTATCAACAACTACATTCATGTAATCTACTATGGGTATCAAATGGAACCCAAAGAGGGTGTGAGATAAATCTCAGTGGGCCACCACCAATGGTGTATACAACATCTGGCCTGTGTAATTGAAATGTAACAGTATGCATGCATGCAAATATAAATTAAAGTAGTGAAATGCAACTAAATACCCAAGTACCTGCTTTATCCCTTAGCTAGTGTTTGAACATAACCAGTCCATTAATTGATTATTACCAGTTAATAAATAAGTCACATGTTAACAATAGTGAAGGTTCCAAGTTATGATAAGGAAACCTGTAACGACATTTAATAATGAATTTCCAAGGTAATAACCAAGGCAATGTATACCTCAAAGGTCACCAACTCAGTAATAATTGTAGACTGGATAAGGTTAAGAGTGTAATCCAAGGATCATATTCCAATGAATTTTACAATAAGATGCCTACCAAATCCAAGGTGTTCATCCAAGATAAAATGGTCCTAAGAAGAGACAGGGCCCTAGGGGCTATAACCATGGCACCTACTTGTCAATGTTGGATCCAAGGAGTGTATCCATGGAGTCCTTTAATACTATGTTAGGGATCCTACGGTGTCATACTAGGAATACAATGATAGAAAAGGATCAAGATCTAGGTGGGTATCAATATAAGGAAGCCGTATCCTTGAATTTGAATGAGGTTCCCGAGTGATCATGTCATTCCCCAATAAGAATCCAAGGCAATCTTGAGTCAGGACACTCCTATTTAATTTTGAAGTCATGTAATATTTCATTTTTTTTAATACTTTCCTTTCATTGGTGTGATAAGGTCAAGTATAATGAAACCTTTTAATCATTCATAATTAATAAATAAGTCAATTTGGTTCAAGACTTGACTTTTGTTAGTGTGACAAGGACAAGTATTATGTGCCCTTTATTAATTCCATTAAGGCACATTCAATAATTAAGGTTCATTCCACTACCTTTCATTAATGTGGTAAGGGGTGCTATGGACATGAAGCATATTCATCATTCACATTTAATACAGTCAAGTCATATACTTAGTATATGTGAAAATTTCCCTTTAACATTTAATTATCAATTTTAAGCACTTACCTTAGGTGGTTCAATTGGAATTAACATGGTACTTTCCATTCACTATTAAATGATAAAACAAACATTTTTTATAATGATTCCTACCATTAGTGTGATCAATCTTGAGCACATCCGAACAATGGCTCAAAAGTTTCAAAGCACTAAAAATTCAACTATGGAATATCTTATTATGTGAGATATTGGGAATTTTGGGTGTAACCACAAAAAAATAATCACATATATGGAGAGATCATAATCATATGGTTCTAATGATTGTAGGCATGATATATAAATTCAATAAATGGCACCCGATGAAATTGGTGGGCCCTACAAGAAAATTCCAAAATCAATGAACTTAAGGGATGAGTTATAAATCACCCACCTTAGGGTTTTATGATTCTTCCATTATAATATCAGCCTATAATTAGTATTATAATGGAGTATATCTGAGAGAAAGGAAAAATTGATGACACCTTGATAATTAGGTGGAGAGAAAGAGAGGAGAAGAACTGCTAAAAAGGACTTGATTACTTACCATTGTGCATCCAACATGATGAACAGAAGATCAATCGGATCCTAGATGAAGGATATCTTCCAATTCATACCTTAGTCCTTTAAAGATCTCTAAAATTAAAGAAAAATAGGTCAATCCTACATAAACTCAGATTACGAGTAAGGAGGAGGCATAATTATATCATTAAGGAAAAATAGTAAAATTAGCCTGAAATTAGCCTGTGCATGGTTTGGCCGAATGGTTTTCCAAACCATGCACTAACCATGCATGGGTAAATGGGAAATAAAATGAAACTTTCATGGTTAGGACTCATGATTAGGGAAACCGTGCGCCAATCATGCGGTAAGACTCTATCCAAAAAGCCACCATCTGCACGGTTCTATCTAAACTATGTACCAGGACTGCTTTCCCAAAAATATGGCTTCCAAGCTCTGAATAAGCCCCAAACACCCTTGTAACCTTGACTAACCAATTATGCATCCATATTAGGCCCAAAATAACAAATTATACCAAATTTTAAATGATCCATACATAAGTGAGAAATCGGTTTCTTATAGTCTTCCCCCTAAAAAGAACTCATCCTTGAGTTCACCTTCCAAAGTAATAGAAACACTATTGAGAACAATTATGGCCACTGAGCATGTATGTCGGCCTCCCACTCCCAAGTCTCATCCTACACATAGACATGATACCATAGCACCCCTAATAGAGGGATATACCAGCCTCGTAGAACCTTCATGCTCTGATCGATGATGTGTATTGGATACTCCTCAAAGGTAGCATTAGCATCTAACTCAACTTACTCAGGATCAAAGGTATGAGATGGGTAGGCATGATACTAGAAAATCTATGAAACATGGAATATGTAATGCATGGGATGGTACATCTAAGGTAGTATCAACCTATAGGATACCATCTCATCTCTTTCTAGGATCTCAAACGGACCTAATAATGAGGCGACATCTTCCATTTCTTATTTAATCATCTATTACATAGCATAGGTGATACCCAAAGGAAAACACAATACCTAACCTTGAACTCTAGAGTTCATCGATGGAGATCAGCATAATATTTTTGTCTAGACTATGCAGTAGTCATACACCTTCTGATCAGCTAAACCTGCTTCAAAGTCTCTTGAATGAGACGAGGACCTAGTAGGGTTGCCTCACCAACCTTCATCCAGCACAAAGGTGAATGCAATTACCTACCATATAAGGCCTCAAAATGAGCCATCTTAATTTTCACCTAAAATTTGTTATTATAGGTGAACTCAATGAGAGGGATATTCTTTTCCCAATAACCTCTGAAATCGAGGACACAAGCTCTAAGAATATCCTCAAGAACCTGTATTGTATATTCTAATTATCCATTAGTCTGAGGGTGAAAATTTGTGCTTAGAAGCACCTGTTTTCCCATAGCCTACAGCAATCCCTGTCAGAACTATGATGTGAAACGGTCATCCCTATCTGAAATGATAGTATGAGGTGCCCCATGGAGTCATATGATTTCACGGACATACAGTTTTAACATCTCATCAACTGAGAAAGTCTCCCAAATATGAATGAAGTGGGAAAATTTCATCAGTCTATCAATAAAAACCAATACAATGTCTCTACCTTTAGGAGACCAAGGTAACCCAACTATAAAATACATAGCAATAACTTCCCATTTCTATTTTGTTACTAGAAGCAGCTGTAACAAGCCTTCAGGTCTCTGGTGCTCTGGCTTCACCTACTGATAGGTGTAACACCTAGTGATAAAGCCTGTTATCTAATGTTTCATCCTAGGACACCAATACTAGTGTTGTATATCTCAATACATCTTTGATATTCCTAGATTAAATGCCCACTAAGTGGAATGGGACTCTTTTATAAACTCCTCTCTCATATATGTAGGGGCCCAAACACGTCTATGGATACACAGGATGTCGTCTCTGTCTAAAGACCAATCCGGAGGGGGGTTATCTCCTGATATACTCCCATGGAGTACCAAGCCTTCAGGATCTAAATATTTTCCAACCTTCACCTTATTAAAAAGGGAATAGGTAACTTATAAGGATGAGATATAATATTGCTCGTGACAATCATGAAACTCTTGATGCAGCTCTGAAAAAAGGTCCATTAACTTCCATTCATTAATGGCTTCTTGTACTACTTGTGCCTAGGTTTTCTGACTCATTTCATCTACAACCACATTTCCCTTCCTAAGTGTATAGGCAAGCTCAAAATCAAAGGATTGTAGATATTTTACCCATATCCATTGTATGAGTTTCATGTCACACTGATAAAAGATATATTTGAGGCACTTATGGTCTTTTTACACCACAAAGCTCTCACCTAGTAGATATTGTCTCTAGAAACATTATAGCATCTCGCCTTTTTAATACATAACCTTTCATTTCATTTTACAAATAGAGGATCTTTACATTCTAGTTTCTTGTAAATCAGGAACATAAAACATGAGAACAACATAAAACGTCCTTCCAAACCACTTTTAAGGCTTATTCATTGTTCATCCTAAGTTCATTACATCATCTCATAACCTGGGAGTATACATCAAAGGAAAGGGTGAGCAGAAGGCCCGGTAAGGGAAACAAGAGAAACATTTTACATGTGAACATGAGATACATCAATAAATTCAAGATAAATAACTTTAAGGCATGAGAAAGAGATCATGAGGCATATCATAATAAAAATAACATGTTTTATAACTTGAATATGTGGCTAAAACATTTAACTTAGACAATCATTTCTGTTTCACCAAGGTCCATCTCCAAGGTTTCATTAAAAAAATTACCAAGGTTATTCACCAAGGTATCGTTAAAATGGTCATCTCTTGAGATTAAGTCTTTACCCAATGCATTGGAGCGCTATCAGGGCACACCATTAATTTGTCTTTATTATCATGTGATCCACATATATCATCATAAAAAATTTCATAAATAACCCATATAGCATAAAAGAAATGGGTTTCATTTCATAATCATAACGTTTTAAAAACTGCTTTTAAGACATGATCTTTATGTCACTTTAAACCCACGGAAAAGGAAAGCGGGTTTCATGTATGTAAATCCTAGAATTTAAAATAGAAAATTTTTATATATATGTAAATAACCCTGTATAAGAAAGATCTTTGAGTATCCACTTAATAAAATAAAATAATTTGAGAAAAAGAGAGAGACATTTTGAGACGAAAATTCGGCAGCATAACGGCTATGTTGCAGGGTTTTAGAAAACATTGAAAAGAGAGGGGTCATGGTCACATTCATAAATGATCCATAAAACAGTAGAGGTACAGAATATAAAGGATATAAGAACAAGGTAATTAAATTTTAATGACATACCATATGAAATGAAAAACTTGAAATGAAGAAAAAAATAAGTTTTCTCTTATGAAAATTCGGCAGCCTAACGGCGTCACTTAAAACTTCTAAAAAATGAATTTATGAGATAAAATACATTCTATCATCATATGAACATAAAATTACAGTATGATGTATATAGAGATAATACCCCAACATAATAAAAAGTAACTTGAAAGACTTGACATGAAAATAGAACTTTGAAAATGAGAAGGGTAAAATAATCCCTTACTAAAATTCGGCAGCCTAATGGCGCCACTTAAAAATTCAGAAAATGAAATGATGAGAGTAAAAGGGAGTATCTCATTATATGAACATAAAAATTTCAGGAAGGTGAATATAAAATAACATCCTCCAACATAAGAACATGGAGCATAAAAGAAATGACATAAGAGAGAGTACTTGAAAAGAAAGAGAGAGGTGGGATCCCTTACCTTGAAGAGTAACTTCGAAAGCTTGAAGGTCAGGATCTTGGGAGGCTTGAGGGAACCTTGGGAGGACTCCTTGGGAGGTAAAGAGACCATAAATTCATTGTTGAGGATTTGTAAATGAAATTAATGAGGGAAAGTCTTGGTATTTATAGGAGAAGTGAGGGGACAGAGCATTAATTGCCAAGGGACACCTCATCAGTCGTATTGGAAAAACAATGGGCATGCCCATGGTATTTTCACATGGTATTGGCCACTTGGGACACCACATACCTTATCTTACTATTAATAAGTCGACCAGAATTATTTCTTAATTATTACTTCCTTAATGATGTCATTAAACACCTGAAACTCAAAAACTGTATTTTCACTATTCACCGAAAATTCAACTTGCTCAGAAAAATCCTAAAAATTCAACTTAACCAAATATCTATGATCTGATTTCAAAAATGAACTCCATTTTATTAAAATAATTTTCTAAATATTTTTAATTTAATTTTTAAATAAAAACACTATTCACTAAAAATTCAACTGTTTCAGAAAAATCCCAAAAATTCACCCTAACCAAATATCGATGCTCTGATTTCAAAAATGAACTTCATTTTATGAAAATAATTTTCTAAATATTTTTAATTTAATTTTTAAATAAAAACACTATTCACCCGAAAAAACTGATACTTAACCAATAATTTCTGAAACAGTTATTTACCTATTTTATTGATTCACATTACTTATTCAAGGTGCCTAAATTATATTAATACTTTCTTAAATTAAGTTACTTAATCCATTTTGTCACATTACTAATCATAAGCATAAAATCACTATTCATAATTTACTATTCACCAAAAATTAATTTGATCTTATTAAACTCTAAATTTCATACTGAACACATTTCTAGAAGACCATTTTTTGAAAATCATTACAAATCATTAATTATTTAAGGATTACATAAATATTTTAAAATATCCCCTTTTTCCAAAATTCATCAATAATATGCATACTATATTTATCCGAGCATTTGAAAATTCATAAACATCACCATAATAAGAAATCAAAAATTTTATTTAAATCAAAGGATTACACAAGTCAGTTACGGTATCGTTACATATCCCCTTATAACGCCAGCATAGGACCTAAGAGTAAGGTGTGATAGGGTGATAGAATCATGGGGCGGCTTGGCCAACATTACCCGAGTAGTTATTTCTATCAGCTTGAACTTCTCACGAAGTCTATTCCGTTCCAGCTCCACACGATGAAGTTTGACTTGGGTTTGGTCCAGAGTAAAGCCCAAAGGTGTTACCTCCTTCCCGAGTTCCGTCAGATGGGCTTCGATCGGCCCGAGACTACTGGATGGGGCCATCGAATCTTCTTTCTATATTAATTAATCAAGATCACTTGTATTTATAGAAAATAATCGCAACATTTATTTTCTAACAGTCATATTGACCAACGGTCATATAACAGTCGAAACCCAATGCTATTATTTTAATTATACTCATTTTATTAAATGAAATTGTTTTGTTGAGTATAAAATAAAATAACACACAAAGTTAGGAAACAAAATTTATTCAAAATTTCGGGTCATTACAATCTTTCCCCCTTAAGAAATTGTGTCTTATAAATTTTAAAATTGGGCTTGGAAATTTCATTGAAATTCCCACATCAGAAAAAGAGTCAGTAAAACTATTACTTTAAAAGAAATGAAGGTAAGTACAAAGGTCACCTGAGTTAACCCATACTAGGATTCCATGTAGGAAAGCATGGATATGGAAGAGAAAACAAAGGGTCATGTTCTGATGGAGATTGATAGAAAACATGATTAGGAGAAAATTAACCACAAGAAGATCACAAACTTAAGATGTGTTAAATGGTCTTTGATTACCCAGTAGGAAACTTAAACCAACAACTTTTTTGTTTTGCGTTGCTTTCCATAATTTTAAGGAGATAATTTACTATATAGAAAAAAAACATAAGGAAATATATTTACCTTAAAGTAGAGTTTCATCCCTTAATAAGTTTCCACCAAGACTAATCTTTTCTCCAAACAATGAGCATTCAAAAAGACTTGGTCTCATCAAAAGCAAAATAATCATCTTCTATAGAATCACATAATCCACAAAATAATAACTATATTTTTACCTTGTCTTTAGTCATCAACTAAAACTAAAATGGTTAGTACGAGATCATATAATCCCCAAAAAGGATAATCCTATATAAAAAGAAATATGACTATTAATCTCCAAAATTTAACAAAAGTACCCAAAGTTCCAGAAAAACCAATCAATACACAACCATCCTTAAAATTCTTTAGAATAATCCAAACTAAGATTGGAACCCAAAACTCAGAAGGATTTAATCACATAGTCTTCCCCAATAAATCTTACCATTTATCTCCAAATAACATCGAATACTATTAAAGTCTCATACTAAAGTGTAATTAACCTATTCACATATTTTCTATGCTAGGTTCATCATTTTCCAGAAATAACCCAAATCACCATATGTCCCCAATAAATAAATAAATTCTTACAAAAAAAATTCAACCAATCCTCCTCAATTTAAATGCAATAGTATTTTATTTCCCTTAGGCATATAGTAATCTAAAAGAGAAAACATCATCCAAAATAACCTTTATCATTTAATCAAAAAATCATTTTCCTATACAAAGGATATCCATTTGATAAAACATAAGTTTCCAAAATCAACTTATTCATGATCCATAGAATAGAAGGTGCATTAGTCAGTCTGAAGGGAATAACAACAAACTCATAATGCCCATATCTTGATTGGAAGGCAGTTTTTTGAATATCATCATTCCTCACCCTCCATTGATGATAACCAGAACGAATATCAATCTTAGTGAATAATTGAGTCCCATGAAGTTGGTCAAATAGGTCATCAATTCTTGGAATATAGTATTTGTTCTTCACTGTGATCCCATTCAGTTCTCTATAATCAATTCATAGTTGCATCGATCCATCCTTCCTCTTCACAAAGAGAACTGGTGCTCCCAAAGGAGACACACTTGGTCGGATAAACCCATTTTCCAAAAGATCTTGGAGTTGTTTCTTTAATTCCTCTAGCTCCACATTTTCCATCCTATATGGGGTCTTTGACATCAGATGAGATCTAGTTACGAGTTCAATGGAGATCTCTACCTCTCTTTCTGGGGGAGGTCCGGGTAACTACTCAGGAAATATGTCAACGTATTCCTAGATGATGGGGACATTTTCTAAAAGAATAAATCCTTCGTGTGAAACTTATTTAATTTACGAATCTTTTAACTAAAAAGGATTTTATGTCTTAAAACATCATGCTTAGACAATTACATTTTTATATAATTCCTTCATAATGATTCATAAAAATCTTGTGATTAACCAAACATATCCCTCGGGGGTATCGTAACCAAGAGTACAGAAAGGCCCGTTATCGTGTACCAGTTCCCGTTCGAGTCTAGCTCAAAGCAATGTTTTCGGGTTTTACCCCTATGTACATCTGTGCCAGAGCCACCTCTACCTGCTCGTATCGAGACAGGGAAGTATTTTCTTGATAAACCACTTACTCAATTCTCACCAAAATACCAGGAAGATTTACTATATTTAAACTTTTCTATAGGGTTCTTCCTAATGTTTACATATCCTAATTTCCATAAATAACTAAACTATCCTTTGATACCAACTATAGAATCTCGCCTTTTTAATACATAACCTTTCATTACATTTTACAAACAGAGGATCTTTAAATTCTTGTGTCTTGGAAATCAGGAACATAAAACATGAGAACAACATAATACATCCTTCTAAACCACTTGTAAGGCTTCTCCATTGTTCATCCTAAGTTCATTTCAACATCTCATAACCTGGTAGTATACATCAAAGGAAAGGGTGTGCAGAAGGTCCAGTAAGGGAAACAAGAGAAACATTTTACATATGAACATGAGATACATCAATAAAGTCATGATAAATAACTTTAAGGCATGAGAAAGAGATCATGAGGCATATAATAATAAAAATAACATGTTTCATAACTTGAATATGTGGATACAACATTTAACTTAGATAATCATTTCCGTTTCACCAAGGTCCATCCCCAAGGTGTCATTAAAAAAATTACCAAGGTAATTCACCAAGGTATCGTTAAAATGGTCATCTCTAGAGATTAAGTCTTTACCCAATGCATTGGAGCACTATCAGGGAGCACCCTTAATTTTTATTTATTATCATGTGAGCCACATATATCATCATAAAACATTTCATAAATAACCTATATATCATAAAATAAATGGGTTTCATTTCATAATCATAATGTTTTAAAAACTTCTTTTAAGACAAGATCTTTTTGTCACTTTAAACCCACGGAAAAGGAAAGTGGGTTTCATGTATGTAAATCGCAGAATTTAAAATAGAAAATTTTGATATATATATATATATATATATATATATATATATATGTGTGTGTGAATACCCCTGTAGAAGAAGGATCTTTGAGTATCCACTTAATAAAAGAAAAATAATTTGAGAAAAAGAGAGAGACATTTTGAGACGAAAATTCAGAAGCAATAACGGCTACGTTGCAGAGTTTTAGAAAACATTGAAAAGAGAGGGGTCATGGTCACCCATTCATAAATGATCCATAAAAAAGTAGAGGGATAGAATATAAAGGATATAAGAACATGGTAATGAAATTTTAATGACATTCCATATGAAATCAAAAACTTGAAAGGAAGACAAAAATAAGATTTCTCTTATGAAAATTCGGCAGCCTAACGGCGTCACTTAAAACTTCTAAAAAATGAATTGATGAGATAAAATAGGGTCTCTCATCATATTAACATAAAAGTATAGTATTATGGATATATATATCATACCCCAACATAATAAAAAGGAACTTTGAATACTTGACATGAAAATAGAACTTTGAAAATGTGAAGGGTGAAAGAATCCCTTTCGAAAATTCGGCACCCTAACGACGCCACTTAAAAATACAGAAAATGAAATGATGAGAGTAAAAGGGATTATTTAATTATATGAACATAAAAATTACAGTAAGGTGAATATAAAATAATATCCTCCAACATAAGAACATGGAGCATAAAATAAATGACATAAGAGAGAGTACTTGAAAAGAAAGAGAGAGGTAGGATCCCTTACCTTGAAGATTAACTTTGAAAGCTTGAAGGTCGGGATCTTGGGAGGCTTGAGAGCATTTTGGGAGGACTCCTTGGGAGGTAAAGATACCAGAACCTCATTGGGGAGGATTTGGAAATGAAATTAATGAGGGAAAGGCTTGGTATTTATAGGAGATGTGAGGGGACAAAGCATTAATTGTCAAGGGACACCTCATCGGTGGTATTGGCAAAACCATGGGCTTGCCCATGGTATTTTCCAATGGTATTGGACACTTGGTAAATCTCATACCTTATATTACTATTCATAAGTCGACCAGAATTATTTCTTAATTATTACATTCTTAATGATGTTATTAAACACCCAAAACTCAAAAACTGTATTTTCACTATTCACCGAAAATTCAACTTTCTCAGAAAAATCCCAAAAATTCACCTTAACCAAATATCGATGCTCTGATTTCAAAAATGAACATCATTTTATGAAAATATTTTTCTAAATATTTTTAATTTAATTTTTAAATAAAAACACTATTCGCTGAAAATTCAACTATTTCAGAAAAATACCAAAAATTCACTTTAACCAAATATCGATGCTCTAATTTCAAAAATGAAATCCATTTTATGAAAATAATTTTATAAATATTTTTAATTTAATTTTTAAATAAAAATACTATTCACCTGAAAAAACTGATACTTAACCAATAATTTCTGAAACAGTTATTTACCTATTTTATTGAATCACATTACTTAATCAATGTGCCTAAATTATATTAATACTTTCTTAAGTGAAGTTAATTAATCCATTTGGTCACATTACTAATCATAAGTATAAAATCAAAATTCTTAATTTACTATTCACCAAAAATTAAGTTGCTCTTATTAAACTCTAAATTTCATACTGAACACATTTCCAGAATACTATTTTTTGAAAATCATTACACATAATTAATTATTTAAGGATTACATAAATATTTTAAAATATCCCCATTTTCCAAAATTCATCAATAATATGCATACTATATTTATCCGGACATTTTAAAATTCACAAACTTCACCATAATAAGAAATCAAAATTTTTATTTAAATCAAAGGATTACACAAGGCAGTTACGGTCTCGTTACATAGGCCCTTATAACACCAGCATAGGACCTAAGAGTAAGGTGTGATAGGGTGATATAATCCTGGGGAGGCTCAGCCAACATTGCCCGAGTAGTGATTTTTATCAACTTGAACTTCCTGCGAAGTCAATTCCATTCCAGCTCCACACGATGAAGTTTGGCTTGGGTTTGGTCCAGAGGAAATCCCAAAGGTGTTACCTGCTTCCCGAGTTCCGTCAGATGGGCTTCGATCGGACCGAGACTGCTGGATGGGTCCATCGAATCTTATTTCTATATTAATTAATCTAGATCACTTGTATTTATAGAAAATAATCGCAACATTAATTTTCTAACAGTCATATTGACCAACGGTCATATAACAGTCGAAACCCAACGGTCTTATTTTAATTATACTCATTTTATTAAATGAAATAGTTTTTTTGAGTATAAAATAAAATAACACACAAAGTTAGGAAACAAAATTTATTCAAAATTTCGGGTCATTACAATCTTCCCCCCTTAAGAAATTGCATCCTCGCAATTTTAAAATTTTTCTTGGAAATTTCGTTGATAGTCCCACATCAGAAAAAGAGTAAGTAAAACTATTACTTTAAAAGAAAGGAAGAGAAGTACAAAGGTCACCTGAGTTAACCCATACTATGATTCCACGTATGAAAGCATGGATATGGAAGAGAAAACAAAGGGTCATGTTCTGATGGAGAGTGATAGAAAAGATTATTAGGAAAAAATTAACCACAAGAAGATCACAAACTTAATATGTGTTAAATGGTATTTCATTACCCAGTAGGAAACGTAAACCAACAACGTTTTTGTTTTACGTTGCTTTTCATAATTTTGAGGAATTCATTTACTACATAGAATAAAAACATAAGGAAATATATTTACCTTAAATTAGAGTTTCATCCCTTAATAAGTTTCCACCAAAAATAATCTTTTCTCCAAAAAATGAGCATTCAAAAAGACATGGTCTCATCAAAAGCACAAGAATCATCTTCTAGAGAATCACATAATCCACAAAAGATTAACTATATTTTTCCCTTGTCTTTAGTCATCAAATAAAACTAAAATGGTTAGTATGAGATCATATAATCTCCAAAAAGGATAATCCTATATAAAAATAAATATTAATATTAATCTCCAAAATTCAACAAAAGTACCCAAATTTTTAGAAAGACCATTAAATACACAACCATCCTTAAAATTATTCAGAATAATCCAAACTAAGATTGGAATCCAAAACTTAGAAGGATTTAATCACATAGTCTTCCCCAATAAATCTTAACATTTATCTCCAAATAACATTGAATACTATTAAAGTCTCATACGAAAGTGTAATTAACCTATTCACATATTATCTATTCTAGGTTCATCATTTTCGAGAAATAACCCAAATCACCATATGTCCACAATAAATACATAAATTTTTAAAAAAAATATTCAACCATTCCTCCTTAATTTAAATCTTATAGTATTTTATTTCCCTTAGGCATATAGTACTCCAAAAGAGAAAACATCATCCAAAATAACCTTTATCATTTAATCACAAAATCATTTTCCTATACAAAGGATATCCATTTTATAAAAAATAAGTTTCCCAAATCAACTTATTCTTGATCCATAAAATAGCATGTTCATTAGTCAGTCTGAGGGGCATAGCAACAAACTCATAATTCCCATATCTTGATTGGAAGGCATTTTTTGGAATATCATCATTTGTCACCCTCCATTGATGATAACCAGAATGAAGATAAATCTTAGAGAAGAATTGAGTCCCATGAAGTTGTTCAAATAGGTCATCAATTCTTGGAAGAGAGTATTTCTTCTTCACTGTGATCGCATTCAGTTCTCTATAATTAATGCATAGCTGCATTGATCCATCCTTCCTCTTCGGAAAGAGATCTGGTGCTCCCCAAGGAGACACACTTGGTCGGATAAACCCATTCTCGAAAATATCATGGAGTTGTTTCTTTAATTCCTCTATCTCCACATTTTCCATCCTATAGGGGGTCTTTGACATCGGATGAGATCCAGGTACGATTTCAATGGAGAAATCTACCTCTCTTTCTGGGGGAGGTCCAGGTAACTACACAGGAAATACGTCAATGTATTCCTAGATGATGGGGAAATTTTCTAAATGAATAAATCCTTCATGAGAAACTTATTTCATTTATGAATCTTTTAACTAAAAAGGATTTTATGTCTTAAAACATCATGCTTAGACAATTACATTTTTCTATAATTCCTTCATAATGATTCATAAAAATCTTGTGATTAACCAAACATATCCCCTGGAAGTATCGTATCCAAGAGTGCAGCAAGGCCCGTTGTCGTGTACCAGTTCCCGTTTGAGTCTAGCTCAAAGCGGTGTTTTCAGGTTTTAGCCCTATGTACATCTGTTCCAGATCCACCAATACATGCTCGTATCTAGACAGGGAAGTATTTTATTGATAAACCACTTACTCAATTCTCACCAAAACACCAGGAAGATTTACTATATTTAAAATTTTATATAGGTTTCTTCCTAAGGTTTTCATATCCTAATTTTCATAAATAACTAACCCATTCTTTGATACCAACTATAGCATCTCGCCTTTTTAATACAAAACCTTTCATTACATTTTACAAACATAGGATCTTTAAATTCTAGTGTCTTGGAAATCAGGAACATAAAACATGAGAACAACATAAAACATCCTTCTAAACCACTTGTAAGGATTCATAATTGTTCATCCTAAGTTCATTATAGCATCTCATAACCTGGGAGTATACATCAAAGGAAAGGGTGAGCAGAAGGCCCAGTAAGGGAAACAAGAGCAAAATTTTACATGTGAACATGAGATGCATCAATAAAGTCATGATAAATAACTTTAAGGCATGAGAAAGAGATCATGAAGCATATCATAATAAAAATAACATGTTTCATAACTTGAATATGTTGTTACAAAATTTAACTTACACAATCATTTCCTTTTCACCAAGGTCCACGCCCAAGGTGTCATTAAAAAAATTACCAAGTTTATTCACCAAGGTACCGTTAAAATGGTCATCTCTAGAGATTAAGTCTTTACCCAATGCATTGCAGCGCTATCAGGGCGCACCCTTAATTTGCTTTATGATCATGTGATCCACATATATCATCATAAAAAATTTCATAAATAACCCATATAGCATAAAAGAAATGGGTTTCATTTCATAATCATAACGTTTTAAAAACTGCTTTTAAGTCATGATCTTTATGTCACTTTAAACCCACAGAAAAGGAAAGAGGGTTTAATTTATGTAAATCCCTGAATTTAAAATAGATCATTTTGATATATATTTGAATACCCCTATAGAAGAAATATCTTTTAGTATCCACTTAATAAAATAAAAGAATTTGAGAAAAAGAGAGAGACATTTTGAGACGAAAATTCGGCAGCATAACTGCTATGTTGCAGGGTTTTAGAAAACATTGAAAAGAGAGGGGTCATGGTCACCCATTAATAAATGATCCATAAAACAGTATAGGGATAGAATATAAAGGATATAAGAACATGGTAATGAAATTTTAATGACATACCATATGATATGAAAAACCTGAAAAAAAGAAAAAAATAAGATTTCTCTTATGAAAATTCGGCATCCTAACGGCATCACTTAAAACTTCTAAAAAATGAATTGATGAGATAAAATAGTATCTCTCATTATATGAACATAAAATTAAATTATTATGGATATAGATATCATACCCCAACATAAGAAAAAATAACTTTAAAGACTTGACATGAAAATAGAACTTTGAAAATGAGAAGGGTGAAAGAATCCCTTACGAAAATTCGGCAGCCTAACGGCGCCACTTAAAAATTCAGAAAATGAAATGATGAGAGTAAAAGGGATTATCTCATTATATGAAAATAAAAATTACATTAAGGTGAATATAAAATAACATCCTCCAACATAAGAACATGGAGCATAAAAGAAATGGCATAAGAGAGAGTACTTGAAAAGAAAGAGAGAGGTAGGATCCCTTACCTTGAAGAGTAACTTCGAAAGCTTGAAGGTCGGGATCCTGGGAGGCTTGAGGGAACCTTAGGAGGACTCATTGGGAGGTAAAGATACCAGAACATTGTTGGGGAGGATTTGGAAATGAAATTAATGAGGGAAAGGATTGGTATTTATAGGAGAAGTGAGGGGACAAAGCATTAATTGCCAAGGGACACCTCATCGGTGGTATTTGAAAAACCATGGGCTTTCCCATGATATTTTCCCATGGTACTAGCCACTTGGTACACCTCATACCTTATATTACTATTCATAAGTCGACCAGAATTATTTCTTAATTATTAAATCCTTAATGATGTCATTAAACACTCGAAACTCAAAAATTGTATTTTCACTATTCACCGAAAAAATCAACTTTCTCAGAAAAATCCCAAAAATTCACATTAACCAAATATCGATGCTCTGATTTCAAAAATGAACTCCATTTTATGAAAATAATTTTCTAAATATTTTTATTTTAATTTTTAAATAAAAAACTATTCACTAAAAATTCAACTATTTCAGAAAAATCCCAAAAATTCACCTTAACCAAATATCGATGCTCTGATTTCAAAAATGTACTCCATTTTATGAAAATAATTTTCTAAATATTTTTAATTTAATTTTTAAATAAAAAAACTATTCACCCGAAAAACTGATACTTAACCAATAATTTCTGAAACATTTATTTACCTATTTTATTGAATTATATTACTTAATCAAGGTGCCTAAATTATATTTATACTTTCTTAAGTGAAGTTACTTAATCCATTTGGTCACATTACTAATCATAAGCAAAAAATCACTATTCATAATTTACTATTCACCAAAAATTAAGTTGATCTTATTAAACTCTAAATTTCATACTGAACACATTTCCAGAAGACCATTTTTTGAAAATCGTTACACGTCATTAATTATTTAAGGATTACATGAATATTTTAAAATATCCCCTTTTTCCAAAATTCATCAATAATATGCATACTATATTTATCCGGACATTTGAAAATCCACAAACTTCACCATAATAAGAAATCAAACTTTTTATTTAAATCAAAGGATTACACAAGGCAGTTATGGTCTCGTTACATATCCCCTTATAACATGAGCATAGGACCTAAGAGTAACGTGTGCTAGGGTGATAGAATCCTGGGGAGGCTCGGCCAACATTGCCCGAGTAGTGATTTCTATCAGCTTGAACTTCTCGCGAAGTCGATTCCATTCCAGCTCCACACGATGAAGTTTATCTTGGGTTTGGTCCAGAGCAAATCCCAAAGGTGTTACCTCCTTCTCGAGTTCCGTCAGATGGGCTTCGATCAGCCTGAGACTCCTGGATGGGGCCATCAAATCTTCTTTATATATTAATTAATCAAGATCACTTGTATTTATAGACAATAATCACAATATTTAGTTTCTAATAGTCATATTGACCAACAGTCATATAACAGTCGAAACCCAACGGTCTTATTTTAATTATAATAATTTTATTAAATGAAATAATTTTTTTGAGTATAAAATAAAATAGCACACAAAGTTAGGGAAAAAAAATTATTCAAAATTTCGGGTCATTACAATCTTTCCCCCTTAAGAAATTGTGTCCTCGCAATTTTAAAATTGGGCTTGGAAATTTCGTTGAAATTCCCACATCAGAAAAAGAGTAAATAAAACTATTACTATAAAAGAAAGGAAGGGAAGTACAAAGGTCACCGGAGTTAACCCATACTAGGATTCCATGTAGGAAAGCATGGATATGGAAGAGAAAACAAAGGGTCATGTTCTGATGGAGAGTGATAGAAAACATGATTAGGAGAAAATTAACCACAAGACGATCACAAACTTAAGATATGTTAAACAGTCTTTGATTACCCAGTAGAAAAGGTAAACCAACAACGTTTTTGTTTTACGTTTCTTTTCATAATTTTGAGGAATTCATTTACTACATAGAATAAAAACATAAGGAAATGTATTTACCTTAAAGTATAGTTTCATCCCTTAATAAGTTTCCACCAAGACTAATATTTTCTCCAAATAATGAGCATTCAAAAAGACTTGGTCTCATCAAAAGCATAAGAATCATCTTCTAAAGAATCACATAATCCACAAAAGAATAACTATATTTTCCCTTGTCTTTAGTCATCAACTAAAACTAAAATGGTTAGTACGAGATCATATAATCCCCAAAAAGGATAATCCTATATAAAATGAAATATGACTATTAATCTCCAAAATTCAACAAAAGTACCCAAAGTTCAAGAAAGACCATTCAATACACAACCATCCTTAAAATTCTTCAGAATAATCCAAACTAAGATTGGAACCCAAAACTCAGAAGGATTTAATCACATAGTCTTCCCCAAGAAATCTTAACATTTATCTCCAAATAACATCGAATACTATTAAAGTCTCATACTAAAGTGTAATTTACCTATTCACATATTATCTATGCTAGGTTAATCATTTTCCAGAAATTACCCAAATCACCATATGTCCACAATAAATACATAAATTCTTGAAAAAAAAACTCAACCATTCCTCCTCAATTTAAATCCTATAGTATTTTATTTCCCTTAGGAATATAGTACTCCAAAATAGAAAACATCATCCAAAATAAACATTATCATTTAATCACAAAATTATTTTCCTATACAAAGTATATCCATTTGATAAAACATAAGTTTCCAAAATCAACTTATTCTTGATCCATAAAATAGCAGGTGCATTAGTGAGTCCGAAGGGCATAACAACAAACTCATAATGCCCATATCTTTATTGGAAGACATTTTTTGGAATATCATCATTCTTCACCCTCCATTGATGATACCTAGAACGAAGATCAATCATAGAGAAGAATTGAGTCCCATGAAGTTGGTCAAATAGGTCATCAATTCTTGGAAGAGTGTATTTGTTCTTCACTGTGATCCCATTCAATTCTCTATAATCAATGAATAGCTGCATCGATCCATCCTTCTTCTTCACAAAGAGAACTAGTGCTCCCCAAAGAGACACACTTTGTCGGATAAACCCATTCTCCAAAGGATCTTGGAGTTGTTTCTTTAATTCCTTTATCTCCAAATTTTACATCCTATATGGGGTCTTTGACATCGGATGAGATCCAGGTACGAGTTCAACGGAGAACTCTACCTCCCTTTCTGGCAGAGGTCTGGGTAACTCCTCGGGAAATATTTCAATGTATTCCTAGATGATGGGGACATTTTATAAAAGAATAAATCCTTCCTGAGAAACTTATCTCATTTACGAATCTTTTAACTAAAAAGAATTTATTTCTTAAAACTTCATGCTTAGACAATTACATTTTTCTATAATTCCTTCATAATGATTCATAAAAATCTTGTGATTAACCAAACATTTCCCCCAGGAGTATCGTAACCAAGAGTGCGGCAAGGCCTGTTTTCATATACCAGTTCCCGTTCGAGTCTAGCTCAAATTGGTCTTTTCAGGTTTTACCCCTATGTACATCTGTGCTAGAGCCACCTCTACCTACTCGTATCCAGACAGGGAAGTATTTTCTTGATAAACCACTTACTCAATACACACCAAAATACCGGAAAGATTTCCTATATTTAAACTTTTCTATAAGGTTCTTCCTACAGTTTTCAAATCCTAATTTCCATAAATAACTAAACTATCCTTTGATACCAACTATAGCATCCCTCCTTTTTAATACATAACCTTTCATTACATTTTACAAACAGGGGATCTTTAAATTCTAGTGTCTTGGAAATCAGAAACATAAAACATGAGAAAAACATAAAACATAATTATAAACCACTTGTAAGGATTATTCATTGTTCATCCTAAGTTCATTATAGCATCTCATAACCTGGGAGTATTCATCAAAGGAAAGGGTGAGCAGAAGGCCCAGTAAGGGAAACAAGAGGAACATTTTACATATAAACATGAGATACATCAATAAAGTCATGATAAATAACTTTAAGGCATGAGAAAGAGATCATGAGTCATATTATAATAAAAATAACATGATTCATAACTTGAATATTTGGCTACAAAATTTAACTTAGACAACCATTTCCGCTTCACTAAGTTCCATCCCCAAGGTGTCATTAAAAAAAATTACCAAGGTATCGTTAAAATGGTCATCTCTAGAGATTAAGTCTTTACCCAATGCATTGAATCGCTACCAGGGCGAACCCTTAATTTGTATTTATTATCATGTGATCTACATATATCATCATAAAACATTTCATAAATAACCCATATATCATAAAAGAAATGGGTTTCATTTCATAATCATAACGTTCTGAAAACTACTTTTAAGACATGATCTTTATGTCACTTTAAACCCACGGAAAAGGAAAGTGGGTTTCATGTATGTAAATACCAGAATTTAAAATAGAACATTTTGATATATATGTGAATACCCCTGTAGAATAAATATCTTTGAGTATCCACTTAATAAAATAAAAGAATTTTAGAAAAAAGAGAGATACATTTTGAGATGAAAATTCGGCAGCATAACGGCTATGTTGCAGGGTTTTAGAAAACATTGAAAAGAGAGGGGTCGTGGTCACACATTCATAAATGATCCATAAAAAAGTATAGGGACATAATATAAAGGATATAAGAACATGTTAATGAAATTTTACTGACATACCATATGAAATGAAAAACTTGAAAGGAAGACAAAAATAAGATTTCTCTTATGAAAATTAGGCAGCCTAACGGCGTCACTTAAAACTTATAAAAAATGAATTGATGAGATAAAATAGGGTCTCATCATATGAAAAAAAATTACATTATGATGGATATAGATATCATACCCCAACATAAGAAAAAGTAACTTGAAAGACTTGACATGAAAATAGAACTTTGAAAATGAGAAGGGTGAAAGTATCCCTTACGAAAATTCGGCAGCCTAACGGCGCCACTTAAAATTTCAGAAAATGAAATGATGAGAGTAAAAGGGATTCTCTCATTATATGAACATAAAAATTACTGTAAGGTGAATATAAAAGAACATCCTCTAACATAAGAACATGGAGCATAACATAAATGACATAAGAGAGAGTACTTGAAAAGAAAGAGAGAGGTAGGATCCCTTACCTTGAAGAGTAACTTCGAAAGCTTGAAGGTCGGGATCTTGGGAGGCTTGAGGAAACCTTGGGAGGACTCCTTGGGAGGTAAAAAGACTAGAAATTTTTTGGGGAGGATTTTTAAATGAAATTAATGAGGGAAAGGCTTGGTATTTATAGGAGAAGTGAGGGGACAAAGCATTAATTTCCAAGGGACACCTCATCGGTGGTATTGGAAAAACCACGGGCTTTCCCATGGTATTTTCCCATGGTATTGGCCACTTGGGACACCTCATACCTTATCTTACTATCCTTAAGTCGACCAGAATTATTTCTTAATTATTACATCCTTAATGATGTCATTAAACACCCGAAACTCAAAAACTGTATTTTCACTATTCACTGAAAATTCAACTTTCTCAGAAAAATCCCAAAAATTCACTTTAACCAAATATCAATACTCTGATTTCAAAAATGAACTCCATTTTATGAAAATAATTTTATAAATATTTTTAATTTAATTTTTAAATAAAAAACCTATTCACTGAAAATTCAACTGTTTCTGAAAAATCCCAAAAAATAACCTTAACCAAATATCGATGCTCTGATTTCAAAAATGAACTCCATTTTATGAAAATAATTTTCTAAATATTCTTAATTTAATTTTTAAATAAAAACGCTATTCACCCATAAAAACTGATACTTAACCAATAATTTCTGAAACAATTATTTACCTATTTTATTGAATCACATTACTTAATCAAGGTGTCTAAATTATATTAATACTTTCTTAAGTGAAGTTACTTAATCCATTTGGTCACATTACTAATCATAACCATAAAATCACTATTCATAATTTACTATTCACCAAAAATTAAGTTGATCTTATTAAACTCTAAATTTCATACTGAAGACATTTCCAAAAGACCATTTTTTGAAAATCATTACACATAATTAATTATTTAAGGATTACATGAATATTTTAAAATATCCCCTTTTCCAAAATTCTTCAATAATATTCATACTATATTTATCCGGACATTTGAAAATCCACAGACTTCACCATAATAAGAAATCAAAAGTTTTATTTAAATCAAAGGATTACACAAGTCAGTTACAGTCTCGTTACATAGCCCCTTATAACACAAGCATAGGACCTAAGAGTAAGGTGTGCTAGGGTGATAGAATCCTGGGGAGGCTCGGCCAACATTTCTCGAGTAGTGATTTCTATCAGCTTGAAATTCTCACAAAGACGATTCTGTTCCAGCTCCACACGATGAAGTTCGGCTTGGGTTTGGTCCAGAGCAAAGCCCAAAGGTGTTAACTCTTTCCTGAGTTTCGTCAGATGGGCTTCAATCAGCCCGAGACTACTGGATGGGGCCATCGAATCTTCTTTCTATATTACTTAATCAAGATAACTTTTATTTATAGACAATAATCACAACATTTAGTTTCTAATAGTCATATTGACCAATGGTCATATAACAGTCGAAACCCAATGGTATTATTTTAATTATACTCATTTTATTAAATGAAATAGTTTTGTTGAGTATAAAATAAAATAACACACAAAGTTAGGAAACAAAATTTATTCAAAATTTCAGATCATTACAAACATAAGGCGTGGAAAACTGCTACTAGATCAAGGTTGTGCATCAGGTAATTTCTATCATGAGGCCTCAACTGAAAAGATCCATATGAAATGACTCTATCTTCTCTCATTATAATTTATCCTAGGTTGATTCTTAATGCATCGCAAAAGATGGTATAACCTAAACCTGGATCTGGAAGAATTAGAATAGGTGCTGAGACAAGCCTCCCTTTCAGCTCCTGAAAGGCTTTCTCACACGCTTCTTACCAAAGGAACTTGACACCATTCTTTGTAAGGACGGTTATAGGTGAAGAAAGACGTGAGAAATTCTATATGAAATACTTGTAATATCCATCCATTCCCAAGTAACTCCATATATCAAACACATTCTTGGGATGATCCTAGGAAACTATAGCACTGACCTTTGCTGGGTCAACAGAGACACCTGATTCTGAGATAATATGACCCAAGAAGTGAAAATTATCGCTCTATAAGTGGAACTTAGCAAGCTTGGAATAAAGACAATGCTCTCTATGTGTACTCATAATGATATCAAGGTGTTTGGCATGGTCATTACGAGTATGAAAATACACTAAGATGACATCCACAAAGGCCATAAAAAATAGTCGAGATAGGGATGAAAAAATCTATTCATTAGAGACGTGAAAATTGAGGGTTCATTCTTAAGACCAAATGGCATAACTTGGTACTCATACAGAACATACCTGCTACAAAAAGATTTACATGGTATGTTGGACGGCCTAGATCGCACTGATGATAACCCAATCTCAGTTCGATCTTAGAGAAGACCCTATCTCCCCAGGGCTAGTTGGAGAGATCATATATTAAAGTTAGTGGATATTGGTTCTTGACCGTAAGCTGGTTCAACCTTTCGTAATCCACTTATAGACATAGGTTTCCATCTTCCTTCTTGGAAAAAAGCATGGGTGAACCCCAAGAGGATGTACTGGGCCGTATAAAACCTTTGGCCTCTAAATACTCTAACTACCACTTGATCTCCTGAAGCTCTATAGGTGTCATCCTGTATAGAGGAATGTACACTGGAGATGCTCCTAAAACAAGATCAATTGTAAAATCTACCTCTCTCTCATGAGGTAAGCTAGAAAAATAATCAAGAAAGACATCCGTGAAATGATCCACTTATGGGGGAAAATCAACTTGTCATAAACCATGATATTTTATGAAGATATTTGAAATATGGGTGGTCACTCAACCTATCCCATGATGCTCTGGTCCCTCTCTACCAACCTAGACATTCTACTTTCCCTTATGTAGATAACTGATACCCTCTGGTAACATAAATGATACCCCGCAGCAGTAATAGTCTACAAAAGCATTATACCAAACCAACCAATCCATCCAAAAAATGACTTCGAAGCCTGTAATATTGAGAACTAATAGGTTCTATAAGAAATATTAAATACCAAACTCAAGAGGGTACTCCCTACACTGGCATATACCCTTATTTCATACCCTTTTCAGCTTATCTAGGGACATTACACCATAGTAATACTATATCTCTAGTCTGAGACTTTATATGATAGATATAGAGATAAAAGATTTTTAAGCACCTATATCAAATAAATTAGATACTAGAGTAGATTACACAATAACAGTAACTAATACTATAGATGGTCCCACAACCTGATCCTCAATTATCGATTGTAGTGCATGCAATTGACCTGATCCATGGACATGTGCAACATATGGACTACCAAAATCATAACTGCTATGTTGGTGCTACTGGTGATCAGGGGTCTAGCTTCCATGGCCCTGACCTTGTCCTCATCCAGTCATGTCGGTGTTATTCCAACTCCCCACCTAACATGGCGTAAATGAACCCGCTCCTGAAGGTAGAGACGGTGTAGATCCTTTTCCACTCAAATATGGTGGAAAGGTCCTGTATAAATGCTATAGATTCCCCATTTGTATGAAATCCTGAAATTCCATTGGGTCTCTATCATAATGAGGCTTCAGGTTCCCCTATCATCCACACTGATGACACACTTTGGAGCTATTGAAATGGGCACTCTAATTTTCACCACCCTGATGAGAAACCTTAAGAGAATTCTTCCTACCACCGGAAGAACTACTTTCCTGATACATTACTGGTCCTCTATGCCCGGTATTATTTTTTTCCCTTAGGTTACACTTAGTGATAATTTCCTGATCGAATATTGTAGAAAAGGTGGGCAGGTGAAAGACATTCAGCTGTATACGGATGGAATACTGGAGCCCATCCTTGAAATGTCTAGAATGCGAAATCTCATCACTTGATAGAAGTGGTGAAAAGTTCTGAAATTTTTTGAAATGAACTAAATAATCCATGACTATCATAGAACCATTATCATGATGCATAAACTCTCTAGATCTTTCATATCTCATCATCTGAGGAAATAACTAATTATAGAAGGAAGTTTGGAAATAAACCCATAACATGCCATGATGACAACCAGCCTGGGTAATCACATCCCACCAGTTCTTGGCCAAATCTCAAAGAATGTGTGTGGAAATAATGAACCTCCACTCTATAGGTGTCTTCAGATACTCAAATATAGACAGGGTGGCTTCTATCCAAGACTCAACAGCCTTTGGACCGCCATCCCCAAAAAAAATTGGAGGATGTTGTTGTTGGAACTCATGAGTTAGATCATCCATCATAGGTGCATGACGTAGAGCACCATTCATGGACTACATCAGACATAGAAAACTATCAAGAACTTGGGAATCAATGCCCAGCTTAGGAACAAAAGGCGGTGCCTTGAGTGGCACTCTTAGAGGTAAGAGTGGTGGCTCAGGGCCCACCACGTTTGAAGAATGGTCATCACCACCCTCTTAATGTACGATACGCGGACATCGTGGCAGCATTGGTCTAAAAATTCCAATCACAAACCTCATAAAAAGCTTAAGAAGAAAGATAGCATCACTAAAAGAAGTTGAAAATAAGAAAACTCACTACCCAAGGCATACTACCCTAACTACCCAATTAGATGGTCAGGTATCGATAAGTGCTGAAGTATAAGTTTCATTTTTTTATATTTAATTACCAAGTTCACTAATTTACCTTTCATAAACATGATAAGTTGGGATAATTATGTGAAACCAATTAATTTTAGATGTCATGATATACATTATAATGGATATCCATTTTCGGTGAATCAGTACCCATACACCTTATCACTAGAAATGACACCCATTTATTTATAGCATAATGGATTGACTTGGTAAATTACTCATCCCAAAACATGAGGGCCCATACACCTCATGAATTGAGATGGTAAATCGCTCAATCACAGCCAAAAGTAAAACATTTACAAGCTAACAATCACAGCATCACTCAACAATCACAAGCATATCAAGCAATGAAAAACAATAAAATGAACCTATATGGCAAGGCAATATGCATGACATGTGAATTCTAGGTGCCTATAATGATGCATGTAACAATGATCCTTGCCCTCATATCATCGGGCCAAGGATGAAAGAAAATCCTCAAACAAAGTAATAATCAACAACACCATACAGCATGTGTGTCACACAATGATGAAATAATATCAATTATAATAGGAAAAACAAAACAATAATTATATTTTAGGTAACTTGGATTTTACCCAAAACATGGGTTTGTGAAGCCTAAGAATAGATTATGACCAAGTTCCCAGTATTCTTAATCTCCAATCTATTATCTCCAAATAGTAAGTCAGGAAAGGAAACCATCTCCGATACCACTTTGTGAAGTCCCAGACCCGAATGCCACTTAAAAGGTGTCATGAGCCCGGTGGTCCACATTGCCTCAAACACATCTCCCCAAATGCTAGAGGCTACCAACTAGCAGCAAGGTCCTAGGGTGTGTTTATGCAAAGATAATGCCCACATTATCAAAGTGTAGCATAGTGGATAAATATAAACATAGGTAAATAGGTGAAGTAATACAAGTAAACAGAACGCACGGTAAAAAATAGAGACAAAAGTAACAATTACTGAAATAACTATAATAACATACAAGAATACAACTGATGATGATATATCTTGTCACTAGAAAATTGGAAAACATGGATACAAGATATCAGGAATAACATGTTCCACAAAATTATAAATTAAATCAAAATACTATCCCAATAATCCCAAGATCCAGCTTAGTCATATGTTATCAAGATCTATCCTAAATAGAAAGAAATCAAGTGTTCGATGTTGTATGTTTCCCTTTATTAGCAACTCCATTCATGTAATCTACTACGTGTACCAAACTACACCCGGAGAGTGTGTGAGATAAATCTCAATGGTCCACCACCAATAATTTCTATAACATCTAGCCTATGTAATAGAAATTTAACAGTATTAAAGCATGTATATATAAAGTAAAGTAGTGCAATGTAACTAAATACCCAAGTACCTGCTTCAGCCCTTAGTTGGCATCTGAACAAAACCGGTCCATTAATTTTTTGTTACCAATTTATAAATAAGTCACATGTTAACAATAGAGAAGGTTCTAAGTTATGATATGGAAACCTATAAGGACATTTAATAATGAATTTCTAAGGTAATAACCAAGGCAACATATACCTCAAGTGTCACAAACTCGGTAATAACTGCAGCCTGGATAAGGGTAAGAATATAATTCAAGGATCATATTCCAAGTCATTCCACAATACGATGCCTACTGAATCCATGGTGATCGTCCAAGGTAAAATGAGGCTAAGTATAGATAGGACCCTATATGATATAACCATGGAACCTACTTGTCAATATTGGATTCAAGGAGTGTATCCATGGCATCCCTTAATACTATGTGAGGGATCCTATAGTCTCATATCGAGCATCCAATAATAGACAAGTATCGGGATCTAAGTGTGTATCAACCTAATAAAGTTGTATCCTTGAATTAGAATGGGGTTCCCGAATGCTCATGGAATTACCTGATAAAAATCCAAGGAGAGCTCGAGTCATACCACTCCTATTTAATTATGAATTTGTGTAATATTTAATTTGTTTCAAGCCTTTCCTTTCATTATTTTGATATTTCAAGTAGCATGAAACCTTTTAATCAATCCATAATTAATCAAGAATACTATTTGGTTCAAGCCTTTCATTTTATTAGTGTGATAAGGCCAAGTAGCATGCAACATTTATTAATTCCATTAAAGGAATATTCAATAATTAAGGTTCATTCTGATACCTTCCATTAATTTGGTAAGGTTTTCTATATACATGCAACCTATTAATCATTTAGATGTAATGCATTCATGTCATATACTTAGTATACTTCCCAATTTCCCTTTCACATTTAATTATCAATTTGAAGAACTTACCTTAGGCAGGTCAAGTGGAAGTGACATGGTACTTTACATTCACCATTACATGATATGACAATAATTTATGATAAGGAGGCCTATTATTAGTGTGGTCATTCGTGATCACATCCGAATGATGGCTCAAAAGTGTCAAAGCACTAAAAACTCAAATATGGAATATTATCCTTCATGAGATGTTAGGAATTGTGTGCATAACCACCAACAACAAATCACATATATGGAAAGATAATAATTATATAGATTTAATGATTATAGGAATGATATATAAATTCAATAAACGGCACCTGATGAAATCAGTGGGCCCCGCATGACAATTCCAAAATCAACAAACATGAGGGATGAGTTATAGACCACCCACCTTAGGGTTGTACGATCCTTCTCCTTGGATATCAGCCTCTAATTCATCTTAGAATAGAGTAGATATGAGAAAAGGGGGAAAGCTGTCACACCTCGATAATTAGGATGAGAAAATAGAGGACAAGAATGGATAAAAAGGACTCAAGTAATTATCATTGTGCATCCAATGTGATGAACGTAAGCTTGATCAGATCTCATACAAAGGAGACCTTTATATCCCTACCTTATTCCTTCTAAGATCTTTAAAAAAGAATAAAAATAGGTCAATCCTATATAAACTCGGATTAGGAGGAAGGAGGAGGCTTAATTAAATCATTAAGGGGAAATAGTAAAATTGCCCTGAAACTAGCATGTGCATGGTTTGGCCGCATGATTTTCCAAACTATGCGCCAACCATGGACGGGTACCTAGGAAAGAAAGGGCACTTGTATGGTTAGGTCACATAGTTCAGGAAACCGTGTGCCAACTATGCAGTAAGGTTCTATCCAAAAAAAGTCACCATATTCACTGTTTGTCATAAATGTGTGGCTTTCCCTCACGGTTTTCTCTAAACCATGCGCCAGACCTATTTTTCCAAAAAGATGTGTTCTAGGTTCCAAACAAGCCCTAGACACCATTGGGAACTTCAATAACCCAGTAGGCATCCATATTAGTACAAAAATAAGGAATTAAACCAAAATTTAAAGGATTCATATGTAACAACTAGGCCCCGGTGACAGCACAGACGCCCCGCCTTTAACATGGCCATTGGGTCCTGGCCCTCCAGGTACAACCAGTTTCCCCACAAACACATGGTCCCACCCTGGGGCCCACCCACATGCTTGAACGGGTCATCTGACTAATGATTGTCCTCACAGGACAACACATGTCATTTCCAGTGTGTTTTTTCCTCACTTGTACACACCCTAGGAAACTTCCCAGAAGGTCACACATCCTGATCACTACTCTAGGCCAAGCACGCTTAACTATGGAGTTATAATCAGGTAGGCTCTCAAAAAGAAAGGTGCACCTTATTGACATGAGTCATATCATTTAGCCATTTAACCCTTTATCATTTGGGGGTGTTACACCATATGTGAGTGAAAAATGGTTTCTTACAAAAGAGTTGGTTTTTAACATCGGTTTTTAAAAAACAAATGTTAAAAACCAAATTTATAAAAATAACATTGGTTTAAGTAAAACCAGATTTTAGAAACCTTTTAAAAAAATATACCGATAGTCAAAAAAAAATTATTGCTCCCAAAACCCTATCTCTCACTCGATTATCATTAAAATAACGATTCTACATCTTTGAATACCTTAAATCCTCTCTTGAAATTGATTCAAATTCATATTTTATCTTTTTATTTTTCTATAATCCTTCTCTCGACTGATTCTTGGCCAAATCTCAACCAACGAGGTCATCGTTGGCTTCAAGGTCCTCGACCACCTTCTATTTTCTATTGAAGTCAATTTGAAACCACTATTCACCTTATTTATCTTGGATCTTCAATTCTTGATACTTATTATATGATTCTTGAGCTATTACAGTTGACCCATAACCATTATTTGATGTTTTTTTGGGTTTTTTAACTTATTTTTTGCACTCATTTTTCATCAATATTGAAGAATTTTCTTAGTTTTCACGGACATCAATAGAGTATATTAGAATTTGGGAGGCATTTTTCATTATAAATATCCAAAAAAAATAGTTTTTTTTATTATTTTTGAATATAAATTGTGTTTAATTTTTTTTAACATAATTTTTTGTAATATATTAATTGTTTTTATGTTTTACTATTTTTTATAGAATAACAAGCAATGATCATGTAATTTTCACATGTTATAAAATGATGAGAGTAATTAATATCATGGAACATCAATTTCTATATGAGAATCCCAATTAATATTACATGAGTAACACATGTTCTCACACACCAAGGATTTATGATACCTAAATAATTCCAACCAATCTAGTGATGTGGTGGAGAAGTTCTTCCTTTAGTAGTATTCCATGTATTCATTATGTTGATGAAGTATGTGAAGTCTTATTATGTCCATGATCATCATGATAAATTCATTACACATTATTGAATATCATTTAAATTGAATTAGTTTGATTATAGTTTAATCATGAGTTGAAATGAAGAAAAGATCTCAACTGAGATTCATTGATGTTCGATTAAGTGTATATGATGTTCATTTAAAGGTTTTTAGTTTTGATATCCAAACATGATGTCTGTAGTAAAATAAATATCAAATATTTTAAATTGATTACATATCAAGTGATATCTAAAAATATATTACACAAGATATATATTTTAATCACTAAGTTCATGAAGTTTAATGAAAATGATTAATTGGATATTTTGATGTGTGTGGGTTATCCTAAAACATGTCAGATATAGGAGGAGGTGATTGGTTTAAAATGTAGTGTACAAGACATTTTCATTTAACCAAATTAGCTTCTTTTATGTGTGATGTAGGTTTGTGAATATTAATTTTCATGTTTTACTATAAAAAATAAATTTATATATATATATATATGTGTGTGTGTGTGTGTGTGTGTGTGTGTGTGTGTGTGTGTATGTGTGTGTGTTTCTATATTCAACTATTTTTTATGAAAAATATTTTTTATAATAATTGTTTGTAAGATATTTTTCATAATTTTTTGTATAATTTTTTGTATGTTTTTTCAGTATAACTATTTTTAAGTTATTTTTGTATAATTGTTTGTATAATATATTCTATAATTGTTTGAATAATTGTTCAAAATTCAGGACCTATTTTTTGTAATTTTTTGTAAGTTATTTTTTATGTTTAATTTTTTATTATGATAATTTGTGTTAGGATTATTTTTTTTTTATGATAATATTTTTTTATGATAAATTTTTGTTAATTATTATATTTTTCTATGTTTAATAAATTATTTATAAGTGTTTGTTATCTTTTTTTATATATTTTTAAATTTTTATATGTTTTAATATATTTACCATTTATATTGTGATCTTCGGTATTTAATGGATCATAATTGAAAAAATTTACAAAGAACCACATATCAATATGAAAAAAGAGTTGATAAATTCATATAATTTGCTAAATGAAATCTTAAAAACAAATATTTTATTTTATTTCCATGCATGAAGTGTTTGAATATGAGAATTTTAAATTCCATAGAAATCAAGGATCATCTCATTTGTTATGGTTTTATCCATAATTATACACAATGGATCTAGCATGGTGAAATAATGGAAAATTCAACAACTAATGTTGATGAAAATATTCAGAATGAGACAACGGATCATATTGAATAATTAATTCATGATGTAGGTGTTAAAACCATCAAAAAACAACAATTTTTGAATGATATTATAGAGATTATGAGAAACCATTATTCCAAAGTTGTGCTAAATATATAGTTTTATCAGCAGTTTTGAGATTGGTTAACCTGAAAGTAGGAAATGGGTGGAGTAATAAAAGTTTTTCTGAGTTTCCTGAAATTTTAAAATAATTACTTCCATAGGGAAACGAGCTTCCAAATTATAATTGTGAAGAAAAAATTATATTATGGACGATGGGATTGGGGTCTAAAAAGATACATGCTTTTCCTAATGATTGTGTGTTTGATTGGAAGGAATATGAATATTTATCAAAATTTCCTAAATGTGGGACCACATGCTATAAGATGGACGAAAAATGAAACTATGATTCATTCTCAGGTACTAACATCTAAACTCCTGCTAAATCATTTTGGTATCTTCCAATAATTTCTTAAAATAATTGAATTAATTTAACTCTGATCTATTCTCAGGCACCATAATCAAACCTCCTGTTAAATAAATTTTTACTTTCCAATAATTCTTCATTTAAAGTGTCTATTTGAAAATTCAATTAACTTAAAAAGGTTTATATGGAATACTGATGAGAGAATCTATAATGGTAATTTATGTCACCTTGCTGGTTCACCATAGTGTAAGAGATTTGATAAATAATTTCCTGATTTTGGAAGTGAAGTTAGAAATCTCGGAATGGGACACTTCATAAATAGAATAAATCCATATCGAATTCTAAGGAGATGACATAGTTATTGGCCTATTTTGTTGGTAGTTTACAACTTTTCCCCATGTATATGTATGAAGAAAAAATATTTTATGATGAGCATGATGATTTTGGGACCAAAACTTCCAGGAAATGATACTGATGTGTGTCTTTCATGACTGATTTATGATTTGAGGCTTCTATTAGAGGCAGGTGTTATAGTTTTTGATGCATACAAGAAAGATAATTTTATTTTTCATTCTATAATAATGTTCATTGAAAATAAATTTCTTGCATATGGAAACATATCTCGATATAGTGTTAGGGGATATAAAGCAATTCCAATTTGTGAAGAAGAGAATTCATATTACCAATTATAGAATATAAGGAAGACAATATACAATAAAGATTAGAGATTTTTTTGAATTGATCATCATTATTGTAGATTGAAAAATCATTTAACAGTTTACATGAATATAATCTTCCCCCATATCCATTTCCAGTTAAATAATATTATAATAGGGTGGAAAATATTGATTTCACATTTGGAAAGAAAGTATGTTATGGTCATCAAAAAAATATCTGGAAGAAAACGTATATCTTTATTTAACTACCTTATTGAATATTTTTAGAGATAAAACATAACAATTAAGTTATGCATGTTGAGAAAAAAATATGTGATATCATGTTTGGAACTTTGTTAGACATAAAAGGAAATACAAAATATGGATTGCATGCTATATTAGACTTGATATCAATGGGAATACATTTGGAGTTAGCTCCCAATATAAAAGGAAACAAAACATATTTACCTATGACTTTTCACACATTAAGAAATAGTAAGAAGATGGATTTTTGTTATTGGTCTACATGGTATTAAAGTACCCAGTGGGTATTCATAAAATTTGAATAATTTTGTGTCAGTGAAGGATTGTAAATTAATAGGTATGAAATATCATGACTGTCATGTATTGATGAAATAATTGCTACTAGTCACACTACATTGTATATTGTCAAAACCTATCAGAAATACTATCATTAGGTTATGTAATTTTTTCAAATCCATTTGTATAAAAGTATATTATCCAAATTTTTTATATGTGTTAGTGAATGAATATTCCCTTATACATTTTCAACTACAAATGTATTTCCCACTTATGTTTTTTGATATAATGGTTCATCTAGTGATTCATCTAGTGTGTAAGATAAGAATATGTGGGTCTGTTTATTTACATTGTATATATCCATTTGAAAGATATATGAAAATTTTAAAAGGATATTTTAAAAATCATCATAAACCGGAGGCCTCTATTGTTCAAAAATATTTATCCAAAGAGGTAATTGAGTTATGTACTGATTATTTTTATAAATTTTATTATATTGGTATTCCTATATCTCATCATATGACTGTTGATATTGAAGGTGGGGGGATTTAAGGCTTAAAGGTAAAGTTCATTCCACATGATGAAGTAATTAAAGCACATTTATACATTTTTAACAATGCATATGAGGTTAAACCTTATATATTATCACATATTGTTGAATTAAAGGTATGATATCTGAAAAGAAATGAAAAGTGGTTGATGGTTGATCTTAAAAAGACATTTTTTCATGGTTTAAATAAAAATTCATTACAGATATATCTGCCTCGAAGACATTGAAATGGTTGGAAGTGGGATTACCTCTTAATGTGATCACATGGTCTAATTTTGATATTAATGGTTACACATTTTACACAAAAAAAATAGGATGATAAGAGTACCATTAAAAATAGTAGGGTAATGGTCATGGCTAAAGCACTGTATTTTTCAAGTGAAAAAGATAAAAATCAAATTTTCTGGATCAATGGTATATGTTGGGGTTCTTGAGTATATATGGGAAATTTATTATACTAAATTTTGAGTCATAGTGTTTAAGTGAAACTGTATTGATAGTAATAGTGATGTAAAACATGATGATTATGGCTTCACATAGGATGATTTGAAAATATTTAGTTGTAAAGAGGAACCATTTATCATGGAGACACATGAAAAGAAAATATTTTATGTCATTGATTCATCAAATGATCAGTGGTATGTAATTTTGAAAGGGAAAAGTATTAATTTGGGTGGTGAGGATAATGATGATGTTATGGATTTATAAGAGGATTTTCCATCTAATATGTTATTTCTAGATGATAACAATGACTATAATGTCGACATAATCTATGTTATATAAAATGATCACATTGAAAGGATATGGGGAAAAACTAAATTACTCTCCTAATTATTCTGGAAAATTTCTATATTATATTTCTAATTTGAAATTTAAATGTGTAAACTCTATTTTTTATTAATTATTGGATTTTTAATTATATATATTTCACTATTTATATGATTTTTGTGTTAAATTTAGTATTAAACAATTATGGATAAACGTTTTTTATTGGAAAATCTGACCTACTTCACTATGTTTTGGTTAAATTTATGCACTTAAAAAGACTGTTTTGTAACTATGATATTTAAATTCATACATGTTTCTATCATTTTTTATTTAATGTTTATATATAATAGTTTAACGTGAATATTTTTTTGGTTAAGAATCATGACATAATTGTTATTTTTCTGAAACTTACCCATATGTGATACTATTTTTTCTACTTACATATTTTTTTATCATTTTTTTTTAATATTAACTTCTCTAATAATATGCAGGTATAAAAAACTTCATTAAATCCTCTTATTTCAATGATAGACACAAACAAAGAGGAATATTTATCGAGGTATATATCCTTTTTAAAATTATTAAATATTCAGTAATATTATTATCTAATGAAAGAAAATATTTAATTTATAAAAAATAACTACAGGACTACTGATGTGCCTCCAACTGATGCACAACATACAGAGGAGTCTTCTCCTTCTATAGAGAAATATATTTCTACAGTTAGTAAACGATGAATTAAATTTTTACAAAAACTATCACTTTCCCATGGAGATGAGAGAATACATATTGAATTTGATGATAATAATAAATCAACTAAACCAAATAAAACAAAGTTTACTAGTTATATCACCATGAAGATCCATTATAGGATTAGAATTTTATATCCAGATTGGAAGTCCATATAAAAATGTGAAAAAGTAGTTTTTAGAGTCCATCATGGTAAAATATCTCAATTGATTTATTTTTATCTCATTTTTCAAACATTGTATATTTTAAATGACTAATAATTAATTTATTAAATTACAAATAACATTCAATTTTCAAGAAATGAAATAAATTAACAGAAGATTTTTATCTTTGGTTGGGGTTCGATGGAGGGTTTTTAAAACAAAATTGGTAAAAATATTATGTTGTTGGAAGTTAAAGAATAAAAACCCATTCCTCAAGTATGAGTTTTTAAATGCAGATACATGGAAAAAATTTGTATCAAACTAACATGATGAATCATTTATGGTATGATAATTATTTAATTTTTATAATTTATTGTATATTACCTGATTACTTATTAGTTTATTTTTATGTAATAGGCCTCTAGAAGATATCATCATGATATCTAATTTTAGAAGGTATACCCTCATACTTTATCACATGGGGGGTATCATTTATTGGAGAACAAAATGATTGAAGAAAAATTTGATGCATTAAGATCTTGATCTAGTAGTGGTTTAGAATAGGTCTAGTTCAGTCCTCTATATCCACCCAATCTCCAAGAAAAATTGAAAAAATGAGAGAAGAAAAAATGAAAATTATCTTACAGGACAATATAAGGAAGTAGATGACAAAATTGTAAGAAATTAATTTTTATTTTTCATAAATATTTGTATTTTTAAATTAAAAACACTAATATACCATTTAAAATTTTCATTTTGGGATGAACTTTAAAAGAAATCTACATAGTGGACTTTTATCCCTGAGGGTAGGATGGACATCCTAGATACTACTTTAGGATATACATATCACCCCAACCACATAAGAGGATATGAGGAGGGTGTTATTTTTAGGAATTTTTTTGACCCTAAAAGTAATAAATAAAGAGATCCAAAAATATAATCCTTAAAATATGAGGTGAAATACGTGAAAAAATCTATGGAAGATAAAATTCAATCAGTTATGCATGTTATGTTTGAACAATTGATGAGACAATCACAGTTTTTTCAGCCTACCATACATACCTAGCTTGCCTAACCTTCCCAGCCGTCCTACTAAAATCCTCCACCTCCTCATTTAGACCTGGCCATATATTGTGATTTATATGCTGAAGATACCCATGTATGTATTGTAGTGTACAGAGTCATACATTTTTTTGGGGATTCATTATATCACCAACCTATGCAGTTGGGTTAGGTAAGAATATCAATACATGATATTATTTATCCAAATAGTCTACAACCATAACCTACTGAGAAGGTTTCAAGGTTTGGATATTTTACAGGTTATTTTTACTTTGGTCGACTAACCTTCTTCATTATCTGACATATGAGGTACGGATTTTTTTAAACATTATTTACATTTTAATAAAAATTAATTATAATATTTTATGTAATTTTTTTTACATAGGTGTGTTCAATATCCAAAGAATTAGTATAAAGGAAACAAATGGTTTAGGGGCCAATAAATTCAGATACTTCTGAAATTTCTGATGTACTAAAAAAATTGTCCCAAGTTTCTTATTCCTTGGATAATATTTATGATTTCCAAAAGAAATATGATATATGTGGAAGAAAATATTCATTAAGTTTATCCAGTAATGATATTAATGATCTGATTACTTTTTATGATCTCAGAGTTCCTATTTTGCAGTTGTTTTCCATGTAAGTAAATTTATATTTATGATTTTATTTATTTAAATAAATATGATTTCAAGTGACTTACTTCATTAATTATTTAATTAGCTATCAACATAATCTTTTTATTCAAAATGAGACCATTGGTTATTATGTTCACATAGATCTGGAATTTATTTCAACGGTTTTGTAATATCTGAAAACTTCTGCTAGAGTTGCATATATATATGAGAGATTATCAAATACATGTATTGGGTGCTGGTTATTTTCATTCCTTGATGGTTAAGAACTCTAATATGGTTATGAAGCAATATTCAATATAATTTTATTAATTATGACCTTTATATATTGCATATTTCATTGGATGTTGAGTGTATTCTGTCTAAAAAAATGCAAATTGTATTGGTTTTTCTCTTTATTAGGTGGTGCCTATAAACAATTTAGTATCTTGTTAAAAAATTATGTTTTATTATTTTTTATAAGTTTATTTTTAATTAAAATTATTTATACATGTTTTGTTAGTTGATATATATGAAAATAAAGGTTATGGAAAAAGTTTAGAAAAGATCACTTATTGATAAAATATCCAAATGAAATCCAATATGTGGAAGTAATGGTAAATATATTTTATATTTGATAATATTTGGTTTTTGTTCTATTTATATTTATATGTTGGTTTTTATTTTCAATTTAATTTTTTATAACTACAATTTCATCATCAAAAAGGAAGTGTGGAATGTGGTTATTATGTTTTATGATTCATGTATAAAATAATCATAACTGGTTCAATGACTGAATTTGATAAGGTTATTTATATTATTTATATTATGTTTTATATCAAAATATTCTATTTTTTAAACTAATAACATTTATTGTTATTTTATATTTTAAATGATACCCAGTCATATATGAATGGAAAACATACCCATCTTCATAGTTTGTTTCCAAAATATTTATTAAGTATGATTTCAATTTATATTATCAAGTATATATCTTTTAATAAAAGTTAGAAAAATTATTATTTATATAATAATTTTTTAATTTAATTTGGTTTATTCTATTTATTTTTATAGGTTTTTTATCTACTATAAAAAGGTTTATTGATTTATAAAAAAAATATCTACACTACATGAGCCTTTAATTTGGTCAGGTATGTATCTTTTAGCTAAAGTTTAAAAATTGAGTAATTATACAATCATTTTATCCTCAAATTTTTTATATTCTATTTAGTTTTAATAGTTTTAGATGTTTAAAGTTGTAAATATATAATTGTTTACATTATATAATTGTATAAATTATGTAAATATAATTCCACTTGAAATAGAGCATCATTTTTTCTGATTTCAGTTTTTATATTATATTTGTTTTTATAGGTATCTTGGATGTAGTATATATTGTATATTGTTATTGTCTATTTTTTATAGGTTTTTTACATTTTTTCACCTATAATTAATTCAATTTTTTAAGAAAAAAATCTAAACTTTTGAAAGTTATTTTTTTTGAAAAACAACGTTGAAAGTCTCTACGATGGAATTTCGAAATCATTTTTTCTTAAAACCAACATTGAAAGTCTTACCAATGGAATTTCAACATTTTTTTTTGTGAAAACCAATGTTGAAAGTATCTGTGTTGGACTTTCGGCATCAGTTTTTCTAAAACATGGCATTGAAAGTCTCACCGATGGACTTTCGACATTTGTTTTTTAGAAAACTAATGTCTAAAGTCTCTATGGTGGATTTTTTACATCATTTTTTCTTAAAAATCAGCATCAAAAGTCTTATGTTTTGAATTTTCAAGTCGGTTATTGACTAAAAACAATGTGGAAACTCGAATTTGAGCATTATTTTTCTTAAAAACTGATGTCGAAAGTCTTTGTGATGGATGTTTGACATCAGTTTTTATATATGACTGACATTGAGAATATTTAGAGTTTTCCCCATTAAAATAAAATTACTTTCAACATCGATTACTATAAAAATTGACGTCCAAAATTTTATTTATAATGTTACCTACATAAATTTCATTTTTAACTGAGATTAAAAATTAAAAAAAACTGGTGTTGAAATATATATTTCCACTAGTGTTGTTTCACCAATGTATTTCATAAAGAATAATTTTATCAAACACATTTTTTCATAATTTAATGTTAGGATTTCATTTTTTAAAAGAGTTATGTCATCCACATAAAACATCCAAAATAGACAACACTCCCACTAATTATCTTATATACATAATAATAATCCATGTTTTTTATGAAACCAAACCCTTTTATTGTATCATCAAACTATATATTCTAACTCTGAAAAGATTACTTCAAACCATATATGTATTACTGAAACTTACATACCTTAGAAGACTCATTTGACATTTTAAAATATTTAGGTTGTATCATGTTCACTTTCTTGAAAAAATTCCCATTAAGTAAAATAGTTCTAAAATCCATTTGATATATCTCATAATAAAAATGAGATTTTATGGATTGAAAAATCTGAATGGACTTTATCAAGGAAATTCTTGAAAAGGTTTCTTCGTATTCAGTACCATGAATTTTCTTGTAACTCATTTACACCAAACATGCTTTATAGGCTAACATTATACCATATATGATAATTTTCATAGGGTAAACCCACTTAAACACTATGGTTATCACCCCTTTATGCACATATACAAAGTTTCAAACCTACTTAATGTACATTGAGTCCATATCATATTCAGTGTCTTTTAACCATTTACCAAAATAAAATATCTCAAAAACCCCTAGGTAGGTTATAGGTTCATCTTCAATATACATTACCTTCTCATCAATATCCATGATAAATACATATGTTATGATCTCTTAATAAATATTACACAAACTTTGAGGTTCTTATATAACATGAGTCGGTTCATCTTCCATAATATTTGCGGAACTAGCTAAACTCCTACCTTAGGAACACTTCCTATTTTTTTAGTCATAAACTTCTCCAAGTTTAACTTTCCTCCCACTGTCTCCATGATCAATATATTCCTTTTCAAGGTATTCTTAAAATTTAGAACAATCACATTGCTATTAGTAGAATTATATAAATAAAATACCTTATATAACTTCTTATAACCAAAAAAATAAGATTTTTTCAAACTTAGATACATTTTTATCATAATTCAAATGTAATATGTATGTTTCACAAGTTTGTGTCTTCACATAAGAAAAATTGGGATGTTTTATATACCTTATATCATATGGTGTATTTATGAATTCTTTATATTGAACACGGTTTAGTAATAATGTAATATTCACCAGAGTATAACCCTATAATATAATAGGAAGGTCACAATGAATCATTATCGATTAAACCATGCCTAAAAGGGTATGATTCCTCTTCTTAGACACGCTTTTCCATTGAATTTATTGTTACCTATTGATGATGATGTTATATTTATTGTCAATACTTATGATGTGATCCCTCCAGTTGATGATCATGTGATAATTAGTGATTATGACCATCAGTTTCATGAAAAGTTTTTTATGTTTGGCATATAATCATTGGTGCTCGTGATCATCAGTTTTGTGAAAATATTTCAATTGTTACCTTAGATCTTGAAACACTTATTAATCACTTGTATTTAAATGTGTTATATGTGTCGAGATGATTTAAAGGATTTCTTATATGTGATGGTTGTTGATATATGCATAAATTTTTAATTTTATTGTTTATTATTCCTTGAAATTACCCCCTAATTTAATGAAAATCTTAGGTAATCAATAATATTTATGACTTTTTATAATTTTGGACTTCACTATAAATTGGATCAATTAATAAATTTTTATGTATTTTAATCATTTTACCAATGAATTTATTTATTTCTTTATATATGGATAATTTTTATGTGAATAATTAATTTATAGTAAAATATGTTGTAATTATGAATTTTAATGTTTGATTTTGAAAATATTTTTTTGATGGTTTTGTTTACCCTTATGCATGAACTAGGGTATGCGTAAGGGTAAAATGACCTACCTTTACACAGGGGAGTTATTCATCCCATGTGTAAAGGTAACATAAGGATTTTGAAGGCTAAATAAGGTTACCTCATATGATATGTGAGTGTAACCCACAATTTTCATATGCTACTTAAAGGTATGTCATGCGCTATATAAGGGTACCCATAGATTTTCACAGGTTATGTAAAGGTAGTACCAATTTCTCAAACTCTACATAAGGGTAAGTATTATTCTACATAAGGGTAGTTCATCAATACCTAAAGGTACATCATGATTTCAATGATATGTATAAAGGTAACATTTTTTCAAGATACATGAGGGTAAACAAGAGTTATGTAAGGGTAACTCCAAAATAATTAATATTGTGATAGGGTAATTCTAAGGTTCCACAAGTCACATAAGGGTCACTAGAGTCACTGGATAATTCCATGGATGATACCATTGGAGCCTGAAATTGAGCCAAAATTCCAAAATGAATCCTCATATCACCATGTATATCCACTAAATCTCAACACAAACCCTATGATGATGAATTAATCCTTGTTCAAGAAAAAGGCCATGAAACCACTACTTGATAAATCTATCACTCTAGTGCCACCTATATAACATAATTTAGCTACTTCCATTTTATTATATCACTCCAATATCCCATCCTCATTTTTTGAGAGCACCTCGACTCAAAGACATGGAAGGTCATTTGAATATTTGAATGTTCACTAACAAAGGGAGATGATCCAGCCAGTTAAATTCCATCATGATGCGTGCTGATTTCTGATGTGATTTGGAACCTAATAATCAATCTTGAGAAGTGGATGAATACTAATTTTTTTTCTATATAAATAGTTTTTGACCCTTTATCAGTAGTGATATTTTCACTGATCCCATAGAATAAAAAACTGACCAATACCCTATTAAAGGATGAACAGAGGTAGATGAAGAAACCAGATCTCACTGATCAAGCAAGGAAAAATTTCTAAAATTATTTTATGCTATATTCATTTTTTGTGTATATTCAAAGAAAACAAGGCCTTATTCCATCAATATGCACTGGTTTCACAGTTGAAGGGCCATGAACCCTAGGTGGTCATTGAAATTTACCATTGAATGTAGTATATTCTAGTGGCCAATCCAATCACTAAAACTTGAACTTTCCTCCACTCCACCATACACTGACACCGACTTGATACCACCTTGAAGACCCTCCACCCATTCAAGTGTTATGCTATAATTTTTAAACTATTATTCTATGCCATCTTTTTGTTTTGTAATTTTCCTAATCTCACATTCTAAGACCAATTCTAAAGCCTAATGTGATAACCAAACTTACGCAATGTATCCCACAAAAATTATGATGATGTCCTATTCCAAGTGTAATTTTTTACATAATTATTCTTGAAAACAAAATCCGAATCCCCAAATAATATTTTCTTATTCTAAAATTCATTCAGATCATGATCATGGGAGAGTAATATTTTAGTTAGATGATTCTAGTAATTTTAATCACAACCCTCATTATTGGACATGTTGAAACCATATAGGAAAGAAATAACTCACTAACTCAACACTAAAACTAAGGGAAGTGAAAAATATGTAATTTAAAATAAATATTTACCCCTCCCCTCACTATATAATTATTTAGACCTTATCTTTTTTCAGAGTCTTGATTATCTAATTATTTACTTTATGAATTTTTAATAAATTTTAATTTTGACTCTTGTTCTATTCATCATATTGTGACATTCTTTTCTTCCAATATTTTTTCATGTTTCCTACCCCTATGATGTCTTAGTGATCCCAAAATATATGATCATGGGGAATTAACCCCCCATTGGGTGGTCTATGGGGAATCACATTTGTGCACGTGAATTTATAAATTTCAATTCCTCACACTATTTTCTATGATCATGGTGTGATAGTGAATGTGGTGTGTAGAGGAGGTGATAATCACTCTATATTCCATTAGAATTACTAAAATCATATATTTTTTTAATATAAATGACTCCCTACATTCACATGATACTTTATACCATTGGATTTGTGTGGTTTAAATGAGATAATGGTATGTGATTACTGCCAGGTGAGTGAGTAAATCCATTCACTCGACTGAGGAGTGTATTTACCCATTAACTGAGGAGAATTTATAATATAGTTGGTCTGTTTGAGGGATCCTTGAGTATATTAGTAGTTTCATACCAAGGATAATAGTAGAGAGTTTTTGAATGAATGATATTGAGTCTATTCATTGATGAAGAAAATATATAGAAATTGTAAATCATTATCCAACACGCTAGAACTCACCATAAGACTTCCTATATTACACATTAACCTATTATATGATTTTTTAATTTTATCTTCAATTCATAAACCTAAAACAAAAAAAAATCAATTTTGGATACTTTCAAAATTAAAGAAAAAAATTAAATATTAGTAAGTGATTTGCAAAAGTGAAGAATCGACCCACACACACTCCTTGGGAAATGAACTTTGTTGGCCCTATGTTTCATTACAATTTTTCAATAAAATAAAATAAAATAACCATAGCTGTTGAAAACCATGAAATCAACTTGTTTATATTTATCGGGAAAAGGGTCAGGTTTTCATTATATTTAACACAATTATAATTAGTTATTTATATTTTTTCTTTCTTTTTTATGATTTTATCCTTTCCTCTAATATGGGATAATCATAACTATGTGACCATTCATTAATGTATCACATCCCATATTCTCCATTCAAAATCCCAAAGAACCCCCAAGAAATGAATTTTAAAGTACCATACCAAGAGTAGAAACATTTTATATACACCAATGGGTGGAAGGATGGAAGTTTATACATGAAAATACCTTACTTCCATAAATAATACATGCCCCCACACAATCAGATTGAAGACGAGTCTACACCTAAGGATATACTAATTTATATTAATAGATCCTTTTTAAGGGACCAAAAATTGAAGGAATAAAAAGAAATGTGGGTATAACTGAACAAAATATTATATGTAATGGCCATTTCCATCCAAGAACACATAGAGAAAAAGAAATAATAAGAAGTTTAAGAGTTATATCCCATGACTATTTCTCAAAATGATATTTTGTAACATACCAGGTAATTATAGAATAATACATTTTCATATTTATTAATATTTCTGAATTAGATAGTAATTTTACTTTAAATAGGATTCTATGTCTGATAGCATACCTATTATTCAATAATTAGTTTCTCTAAAATCTAACACTGCGCACAATATTGATTTATACTGATAAATAGTATATTGTTAATATTATCATTTTAAGTGGTAGTTATCACCTAGTTGTTATATCACAGAGAATAAATAGAACTAACTATATTATGTTTAAACATGTTTATTAAATGTTTTTAAAATTATCTAATAAATTTTATAGGATTAAAATAAGAATAAATCCAATTTTAAGCATAAAAAGGTCTAATATTTTTAAAAGGTAGTTTCACCACCTTTTAAGGGTGAACCCATTTTAAATCTAATTTTTGACACTTCAAAAATTTTTATATGAAACTTTAAACTTAATTTTTGAAATATAAATATCAAAAATTTAATTTGAGTGAATTTTTGTAATTTTTAGGAGAACTTTCATATTTTGATGAATAGTGAATAATACAAAATATTAGTTCAAAACTGCTTTTTTATCCAATTTATTTATATAGTTAAATTATGTATTTAATTGGTTTTAAAGTTTAATTAAATCAAATATTTATTATTTAATCCAATTTATATCATTATAATCAATTTCACATTGAAATTGGATATAAAAACTTTGTAAACTTTTGATTATTTTTACCTTAAAACCCTATTTTCTCGATCCGTCAATGAAATTAATTTTAAATTAATTTTATCCACAAATATATTTATAATTTTGAAAAATGGATTCCATATTTGGAATTATAAGTTTTAGAAAACTGGTCCCTTTTATTTTTTTAAATTATAAAAAGTAAGTTTAGTAATTGTTTATTTACATAGTTAAGGGTAAATCGAGTAATTAAGGGTAAAAATAATATTATAAAATATTTTAAAATTACCCTAAAACTTTTTCAAATTTCCATGTATGAGATAAACTTGACCAAAATCTTCCTTGGGATTGTGTTATGTCCACTTGAAGCCACTTTTAGGACTTTAACCTTTTTATAGTATTTTATTTAAAGAGAAGTCAATTTTTTCACACTTTTTGTTTTAAAAAAGTAAAATATTTTTAATATGGGGGTATATATGGGATATGTTTGACTAAAATAGTATTTAGAAATCTAAAATGTTTAACTACATCATGGTAATTCATTTATAATTTTTAAGAGAGAAATAATTAAATTAAATGGTGACATGATGATGATGCAGTAATTGCTTCCTTAATGGAAGGAACAAATAAATGATATTAGAAATATTAAAATAAATATAATTTGATATAACTGATATCATCCAAAAAATTGGATTAATTTGATATGTTATTGATGAGTTAATATATTTTTTTCTAAGATATAAAGTTGTAATGACCCGCCAATTCTAATTGGCTTGAGAGTACAACGAGTCATTAATATGCCTTAAGTGACATCCCCAAGACGCAAAAGGCTGGAATTAAATGCCGAAGGGTTTCAAATACAAGTGGGGGATGATTTTTCCTTTAATAAATAAACCCATAAACCTACCAACCATAACCAAACATTCACTATATGATGCATGAACAAATGGAAGACAACTCAAAAATATCATGTATCTCAAAATCACATCAAAGTAAGCAACAATAGAAGAATAACCAAGTATCAAAGTACACAGTGAATAGACTACACAAGACTCTCCAAAGAACTCAAGACTCCATGCTCCACAAGCTCCAAGCTCCAAAATCTCTGAACAGCCTAAAAATCATGAGGTAGTTCTAAACACGTGTGAAACATTACTTTTTCCCTTGTCCCAGAAGATAGCATCTACAAAATCACCAAAGTGCCAAAGAAGGGGTGAGTATAAAACTCAATAGGTTTTTCCCAATGACTTAACTACTCACTCAATAGGATAGAAGAGTTATAAAAAATTATATAAAAAGGTTTATATAAAAAAATTTCTCAAAAATATTTTATAACTAAATATAAACAAGTTTCCAAAACCATTCATTACCAAAACATACAAGTGCAATTGAAACCAATTTTCCCAGCAAAATATTTTTCAAGAAAAGTAACTAAACAATATTTACAACCATTTCACAATATCCCTTTATCAACATACCCAACCATTCCTCAAACCCATGTAACAAACCATTCATGCTACATTATTACAGTTCCATACTCATGAGTGGTTTCTCATCTATCTACTAAGTCATCACAAGGTAATTGTTTCCCATGTGCCATTAACCCTTTGGCACCGAGCACAAGGTCATATTTCAACAAAGCCCCATGTATGAAATTTTAATGTTCCATTAAACCTTTGGAACTGATCACAAGTTCATATTTCAACCAAGCTCCGTATATGCAACATGAACACACACCACATATTCCCAACGATCATGCCAAAACAACCCTTTCAATAAAAACAACTTATTATTAAAAACCATTTCTATCAAAACCATTTCAATGCCAAACCATTTAAATTCAAAACCATTTCAATAACACATAATTTTTATTGAAAATAATTTCTATTGAAAATAACTTTTTCATCAACCATTTAGAAATTCCAGAAAATCCATATTTTAAAATCATCATTTTAAAATTATGAAACTAAACCCCCTTCTGCACAACTATTCACCAAGATCGCGCAATTTCAAAAAAACTATAAATCATCACAAATGAATATTTTTCCATGAATTTCACAATAAATAAACCAATTTGAATCTAATACAATAAATTCTATCAAGAGGAGTTGAGAGTGAATCCCGCAACCTCAAAGGTTTGGACGAAACTTTGACAACAGACGAAGAACACACAAGAAAGCGGGTCGATTCTCCAAGAACAGCCTTAGTTATCTTATCCTAGAAAGATCACAAATCAAAATTGAATTATTTGGAATCCAAAGACATATATCTACCCACTATAGGTTCAGATATGAGAAATAATGGAAATTAGAGAAGTAAATCTAAGCAAATCAAAGAAAATATGACAAATCCGGAAAGAATGGTGACATAGCTCAAGAATCGGACTCAAAATAACCAAGGGAAGGATCTGGGTTAGCTCCAACTCATGTGGCGAGGTTTATCCAGCCTTCTAGGGATATTAATCTTGAAATAGGGGCGTTTTGAAGTTAAAACGAAATATATAGAGCAAAAACGAGTAAGCTCCTAGAAAATAGGATCTAGATTTGACCTCTGCGCAAGGTTTGACCACACAGTTTGGGCCAACTATGTATGGATCGTGTGACCTTCCTTTTGGTCCCAACACTCCTTATAAAACCCCCCAAACTCTCCCATCCTTCACCTTTACCCTTTTAATAGAAACACATTTTTTATGGAAACATCCCACTTTATGGAAACACCCCACTTTATGGAAACAACCTAATTTATGGAAACACCCCACTTTATGATAACAACCTAGTTTATGGAAACACCTAACTTTATAGGAACAACCCACTTCATGGAAAAAACCAACATTATGGAAACACCCAACTTTATGGAAACTCTCTATTTTATGGAAACTCTCTATTTTATGGAAACTCTCTATTTTATGGAAACTCTCTATTAAAGACACACCAATTAAAAAACCTGAGGAAAGGGATTATGTACCCGAAACCAGGGGTACTAAATTCTCCCCACCATTAGTCTTTCCATCCTCAGGAAGTAGAAAACCCTCACTGGACAAAAAGAGTTACAACCATTTCTCTTTCATTTCCCTCTCACATTCCCAAGTCTCTTCCTGAATCTAACCATGTTTCCATAAAACCTGCACTAGGCTGATGCTTTTCTCGTGTAAGACTTTATCTTATCTATCCATGATCCGCAATGGGATATGTATCAGTGATGCATCTGGTTCTAGATCAATTTGATCCCATCAGATCACATGGTCAGGATCAGGGTGATACTTTTTCAACTCAGATACATGGAACACATTATGCACTGAACTAAACCATGGTGGTACTAACAACCGATATGCCACATCTCCAACTCGTTCCAGTATCTCAAAAGGGCCAATGTATCTAGAAGATAACTTTCCCTACTTCCCAAAGAGATGATGTCCAAGCCTTGGAGAGATCCTTAAGAAGACATGATCACCCACAGTAAACGAAAACGGTCTTCGACGGTTATCGGCATAAGCTTTCTGATGAATTTGAGCCATCTCCATCCTATTTCTAATCAACTGGATCTTCTCCATTGTTTCTTGGACAAGGCTTGGCCTAACTAGTGAAGTTTGGCCAATTTCCACCCAGCATAGTGAAGAACAATAAGGACGCTCATACAATTCTTCAAACAGAGCCAGTTGTATCGAGGATTTATAGATGTTATTGTATGAGAACTCCACTAAGGGTATATTCTTTTCCCATGAGCCACCAAAATCTAGTACACAAGCCCACAACATGTCTTCCAATTTTTGTATCATCTGCTCAGATTTCCCATTCGTCTGAGGATGATACGCCATGCTCATAGTCAACTGATTCCCAAGGGCTTGCTGTAACGATTTACAGAAATGAGACATGAACCTTGGATCTCTATCTGAGACTATTTACATTGGTACACCATGCCTCTTTACCACTTCTCGGATATAGATTTTTGAAATATCCTCCACCATATGAGTTTCATGAATAGGTATGAAATAGGCCAACTTGGTTAGACGATCCACTATCACCCAAATGGCATCGTGTTTCTAGACCGTTTTGGGAAGACCTGTTACAAAATCCACTGCTATCTGATCCCATTTCAACACTAGGATGGGAAAATATTGTAACATAACAGTTGGTCTCTGATTCTCTGCTTTAACCTGCTAACAAGTTAAGCACCACGAGACAAACTCAGCCACCTTTTTTTCATGTTGCTCCACCAAAATTTTGCCTTCAATGCCTTATACATATTATCTTTACCTAGATGTATAGCCCATCTCAAATAGTGATAAGAATGAAGGATTGGTTCCAGACAAACCATAGGTACAACCAACTTATCTCTAAAACACAAAACTGAACACCCATCAAGTTTTCATCCATCAATGGTCTCCCCACCATTGAGTTTTGAACTTACAACCAGAAATTCTACATCAGATGTTTGTACCTCTGTGATAATTTTTACTAAATCATGAACAAGCATAGTTGAAAAGAAAACTGCAACATCACCTTGGTCTTCACATTCCACATTCATGTTGGCTAAGACCGACATCAAATGCCATTCATCTAAAGTTTCTTTTTCCAACTGAGCATATGAATTTATACTCAATGCATTCGTCACCGAATTTCCTTTCCCTGATGTGTACATCAAGTCAAAGTCAAACATTTGGAGATACTCCATCTATCTCCTTTGCCTCAGATTCAAATCTCGCTGTGAGAAAATGTGTTTCAAGATTTTGTGATCCGTAAGCAGAGTAAATTTTTCACCAAAGAGATAACGTCTCCATGTTTTCAAAGCATGAACGACTGCAGCTAACTCCAAATCATGTGTTGGGTAATTCTTCTCATGCACCCTCAACTGCCTTGAACCATAAGAAACCACATGATCTATTTTCATGAGAACACATCCCAACTCTAATTCTGAATAATCACAATACACCACATACCCCTTTCCTGATTCTAGAAAGATCACAATAGGTGCCAATATAAGCTTAACTTTCAATTCCTAGAAAGACTTATGAAATTCCTCCATCAATTGGAATGGAGCATTCTTCTTTGTCATATCTTTCATTGGTGAATCTATTCGTGATAAATCACACACAAATCATCGGTAGTAACTAGCTAGACCAAGAAAACTTTGTATCTCAAAAACATTATTTGTTGGTTTCAAAGATATAATGCCTTCTATCTTTTTAGGATCTAAATAAACTCCTTTATCAGAAATGACATGGATAAGAAAACATACTTCTTGTATCCAAAAATTACACTTTGATAATTTGGCATACAAATGATGATCTCTCAGGATTTGTAACACTGTTTCTTGGTGCACCTCATGATTAGTGCTTGTCTTTAAATAGACCAAAATGTCATCCACAAACACCACAACAAAATAATACAGATATTGTTGAAATATCTGATTCATCAATGCCATGAATACCTCTGGTGCATTCGTTAGACTGAAAGGCATGACTATATATTCATAGTGGCCATATCTACTTCTGAAAGTTGTCTTTGGAATATCATCTTTTTGAACTCTCAATTAGCGATATCTTGATTGAAGTCAATCTTAGAGAACCACTGAGCTCTCCTTAATTGATTGAACAGATCATCAATGCATGGAAGTGGATACATTTTCTTTATCGTAACTTGGTTAAGCTTATAATAATCAACACACACCCAAAGAGTTCCATCTTCCTTATTCATGAACAAAATTGGTGTTGCCCACGGATACGTACTTGGTCGAATGAAACCCTTACTTTCCATCACCTCTAACTAAACTTTCAATTCCCATAACTCTATTGGTTCCATCCTATAATACAGAAAGGAAATAGGACCGGTCCCCGTAAGGAGATCAATCGTAAACTCTACTTCCCTTAGAGGTGGTAACCCTGAGAAGTTCTTGGGAAAGACATCTGAAAATTGATCCAAAATAGCTGGAAAACTATTTTCCTCGATCTTTTCCATTGATTCCAAAGTCAACGCTGCCAATTGGTAAGAGATCGTTCCCACTATTAGTGCCAACAAGCTCTTTTCACCCTTATTTACAATCCTCTCTCCTCTAAAGAGATGCTCGATGCCATCCTCAGTCATGAAACTAACTGTTCTCCTGTAATAGTAAATTTGAGCGTTGAATGTTGTTAGCCAATCCATACCCAGGATTATATCATAGACATCCATATCCAACATCGAGAAGTCTCATTCTATCTTAGCTCCATCAATAGATATAGCACATGCTCTACACACCATGTCTTGACATTCTCTTTCACTAAGAGGAGTTTTCAGTTTAAAAACAGAAGGCAACATTTCTAGTTTTAAACATAGAAAGTCAACATCACAAGAAGAAATTAAGGAATTTGATGCACTAGTATCAAACAACATGAGCACAAAGGTAGAATTCAAAATAATCGTAACTCTCATTATAGATGGTACATCCTGATCATCAACAATCATCTTCTCAACTCCATACAATTGTTTCTTCACTACATGTTTCTCCTTGTTTCCTTGATGATGTTTCCCTGGTTGAGGAGTCATGGTATTTCTAGAATCACCATGGCTAGCTCTGCTCTACTGACGAGACTGATTCTACTATCATCGTCCAGTCGAAGCATACGATGCTTGCGACACCTGAAAAGTGTCTCAAGCACCTGACCTTGGAGCACTCTGACAATAGCACTGAAGATGTCCCATATTTTTTCAATTATGCCATGCTCTAGGTTGTTCCATAAAATCTCACTTTATGTAGTCAAGTGAACCACATTAGAAACAACCTACTTTGCTCTGGGTTCGTGGAGGAAGGTTTACTGATCCAGCTGTCTGGTTCTGATTTCCACGTGCACCTTGGAAATAGGTTTCCCTTTTCCACTTGTTCCCAGTGGTTGAGTTCTCACTATTTCCTGTAGGTATAATCATGCCTCCTCTAATAGATTCTGAGATATCACGTTTAGCCACAACTGCTCTATTCACCATCTATGTATAATCTGTAATACAAAGTACTGCAATCTTTGATTGAATCTCATATCGTAGCCATGATTCGAAGATGTGTTCCTTCAAAGATTCACTTACCAAAACTTCTGGTGCAAAGAATACTAAGTTCATGAACTTAGCTGCATACTCTGTGACAGAGAGACTCTCTTGTTTCAGGTTGAAGAAGTCCATCATTTTCTGGATCTTGAACCTGTGAGGATAGAATTGTTTGTTGAACAATTACTCAAAATCCACCCATGTAAGACCTTTATCCAATTTATTCTACACCATTAAATCCCACCACTGAAGTGAAAGATCCTCGAGCATATACATCGCCAGTTTTACCTTTAGCTCTACCGGTGTGTCGATGAAGTCGAAGATACGATTTATCCTACATAGCCACACCTCCTCCTTCTTAGGTTCATAATCACCCCGGAAATTAGGTGGATTCTGCTTCATGAACTGGATGGTTTGATCCACATGTCGTGGCTCATTCCTATGGTTCCCTGTTTTCATAGCTTGAAAATCTTGGACAATAATTTGAACCAGCTCTTGGTTCACATGTGATTCAGGTGAAACCACATTCTCCGCAGCTTCTTCAGGTTGGTTTTGATGACGCCTACCAGGTTCCATTTTCTAAACTAACAACAGACTCCATTAATCTCACTCTCTAGAAACTTTTGACAGAACATTTCAAATTCTATCACATAAACTATCACAACATTGTTTACCAAAACAACTTTTTTCCCATGTTCAACCATTTTTTAAAACACTTCACATGATTTTGAAAATTAAACCATTTTCAAAGTATGATAAGCATTCGGTTTTTCAAAATCTTTCATTTGAAAACTAATTCCATTCTTTTTCAAAAATTAACACTTCTTTTTTTCACAACATGAATCATTCCTCGAAATGGTGTATACACTCTTAGTAGGAAGTCACTCCTCTACAATGCATGTCATGCTCGTCTCATTGGCTAAACCAATGACAATGAGATTTCAAAATTCTAGAAGTGTCTCCAAACATTTATTTACCCAACTCCCTGGTTACTTGAAGTTAAGAAAAAAAAGGGTTAGTTATGTCCTTTTATGCTATACATTTCAAATTCTGACAATCCTACTCCTTTTTAAGATTCCCACCCAAGGAATACACAAGAAGGGATTTCATCTCCAAAACTAGGAACATCGATGACTACTTGTTAGGCAAGGACCGAACAAGCTGATACCATTTGTAATTACCAACCAATTCTCATTGGCATGAGAGTACAACGAGTCATTATTATTCCTTAAGCGACATCCCCAAGACACCAAAGGCTGGAAATAAATGCCAAAGGGTTTCAAATACAAGTGGGGGATGATTTACCCTTTAATAAATAAACCCATAAACCCACCAACCATAACCAAACATTCACTATATGAATCATGAACAAATTTAAGACAACTCAACAACTTCATGTATCTCGAAATCACATCAAAGTAAGAAACAACAAAAGAATAACCAAGTATCAAAGTACATAGCGGATAGACTACACAAGACTCTCCAAAGACCTCAACACTCCATGCTCCACAAGCTCCAAGCTCCAAAATCACCGAGCATCCCAAACATCATGAGTTAGTGCTAAAAACGTGTGAAACATTACCTTTTCCCTTGTCCTGGAAGATAGAATCTACAAACACACCAAATTTCCAAAGCAGGGGTCAGTATAAAACTCGGTAGGTTTTCCCCAATGACTTCCCCACTCACGCCAGTAAGATAGAAGAGTTAGAAAAAATTATATAAAAAAAATTATATAAAAAAATTTCTCAAAAATAGTTTATAACTAAATATAAACAAGTTTCCAAAACTATTCATTACCAAAATCATACAACTGAAACTGAAACCAATTTTCCCAGCAAGATATTTTTCCAGAAAAATAACTAAACAATAATTACAACCATTTCACAATATCCCTTTATTAGAATACCCAACCATTCCTCAAACCCATGCAACCAACCATGCATGCTAAATTGTGACAGTTCCATACTCATAAGCGGTTTCTCATCGATCTACCAAGTCGTCACAAGGTAATTGTTTCCCATGTGCCATTAACCCTTTGGCACTGAGAACAATGTAATATTTCTACCAAGCCCCGTGTATGAAATTCCCATGTTCCATTAAACCATTGGAACTAAGCAAAATTTCATATTTCAACCAAGCCTCTTATATACAATATGAACACACACCACATATTTCCAATGATCATGCCAAAACAACCATTTCAATAAAAACACCTTATTATAAAAAACAATTTCCGTAAAAACCATTTCAATGCCAAACAATTTCAATAAAACTCTATTTTTATTGAAAATAATTTCTATTGGAAATATAATTTTCACCAACCATTTAGCAATTCCAGAAATTCATAATTTAAAACCATCATTTTAAATTCATGAAACTAAACCCCCTTTTGCACAACTATTCACCAAGATCACGCAATTTCACAAAAACCATAAATCATCAAAAATGAATATTTTTTCATGAATTTCATAATAAATAAACCAATTTGAATCTAAGACACTCAATTCTATAAAGAGGAGATGAGAGTGAAGCCACCTACCTCGAAGGTTTTGACGAAACATTGACAACAGACGAAGAACGCACAAGAAAGCGGGTCGATTCTCCAAGAACGGCCTTAGTTCTCTTATCTTAGAAAGATAATGAATCAAAATTGAATTATTTGGAATCCAAAAAACTTATATCTACCCACTATAGGTTAATATCTGAGAAATAATGGAGATCGGAGAAGTATATCTAAACAGATCTATGAAAAGATAACAAATCTGGAAAGAATGGTGACATACCTCAAGAATCAGACTTGAAATAACCAAGGGAAGGCTCTGGGATAGTTCCAAATCATGTGGGGAGGGTTCTCTAGCCTTATAGGGAGATTAATCTCAAAATAGGGGCGTTTTTAAGCCAAAAAGAAATATATAGAGCAAAAACGAGTAAGCTCCTATAAAATAGTATCTAGATTTGATCTCTGCGCAAGGTTTGACCACACGGTTTAGGCCAACCACGTATGGATCATGTGACCTTCCTTTTGGTCCCAACACTACTTATAAAACCCCCAAAATCTCTCATCCTTTACCTTTACCCTTTTTATGGAAACACATTTTTTATGAAAATATCCCACTTTATAGAAACACCTCACTTTATGGAAAAAGCCCACTTTATGGAAACACCTAACTTTATGGAAACAACCCACTTTATGGAAACACCCCACTTGATAGAAATAACCCACTTTATGGAAACAACCAACATTATGGAAACACCCAAATTTATGGAAACTCTCTATTTTATGGAAACTCTCTATTAAAGACACACTAATTAAAAAACATGAATAAAGGGGTTATGTACCTGAAATTAGGGGTACTACATTCTCCCCACTATTAGTATTTCTGTCCTTAGAAAGTAGAAAACCCTCACTGGACAAAAAGAGTTCCAGCCACTACTCTTCCATTTCCTTCTCACGTTCTCAAGTCTCTTCCTGAATCTGACCATGTTTCCATAAAACCCACACTAGGTCGATGTATTTCCCACGCATGACTTTGTCTTGTCTATCCATGATCTGCACTGGGATATGTATCAGTGATGCATCCAGTTTTAGCTTAACATGATCCCATATGATCACATTGTCAGGATCAGGGTGATACTTTTTCAACTGGGATACATGGAACACATTATGCATCGAACTAAACCATGGTGGTAATGTCAACTGATATTCCACCTCTCCAACACATTATAGTATCTCAAAAGGGAAAATTTATCTAGGATATAACTTTCCCTGCTTCCCAAAGCAATGATGTCCAAGCCTTGGAGAGATTCTCAAGAAGACATGATCACCCATAGCGAATTACAATAGTCTTCGACGGTGATCTGTATAAGATTTTTGATGACTCTGAGCCATCTCCATCCTTTTTCTAATCAATTGGATCTTCTCCATTGTTTCTTGGACAAGTCTTGTCCTGACTAGTGAAGTTTATCCTATTTCCACCTAGCATAGTGTAGAACAACAAGGACGTCCATACAATGCTTTAAATGGAGCGATGTGTATCAAGGCTTGATAGCTGTTATTGTATGAGAACTACACTAAGGGTATATTCTCCCCCCATGAGCCACCAAAATCTATTACACAAGCCCACAACATGTCTTCTAATGTTTTTATCATCAGCTCGGATTTCCCATCCGTCTGAGGATGATATTCCATGCCCATAGTCAACTGAGTCCCAAGGGCTTGCTGTAAGGATTTCCAGAAACGAGATGTGAACCTCAAATATCTATCTGATAATATTGACACTAGTTCACCATGACACTTTACCACTTCTCAGATATAGATTTTTGAAAGATCCTCCACCGTATGAGTTTCGCGAATAGGTATGAAATGGGATGACTTGGTTAGATGATTCACTATCACCCAAATGGCATCGAATTTCTGGACCGTTTTTGGAAGACCTGTAAAAAAATCCATTACTATCTAATCCCATTTACACACAGGGATGGGAAAAGATTGTAACATACCAACTGGTCTTTGATGCTCTAATTTAACCTGCTGACAAGTTAAGCACCGCGAGACGAACTCGACCACCTTCCTTTTCATGCTGCTCCACCAAAACTGCACCTTCAATGCCTTATACATATTCTGTGTACCTAGATGTACATCCCATCTCGAATAGTGGTAATAATGAAGGATATATTCTTGAAAAACCATAGGAACAACCATCTGATCTCTGAAACACAAAATTGAACCCCCATCATGTTTCCATCCCTCAATGGTCTCTCCACCATTGATTTTTGAACTTACAAACAGACATTCTGCATCATATGTTTGTGCTTATTTGATCATTTTTACTAAATCAGGAATAAGCATAGCTGAAAATAAAACTGCAACATCAAATCGGTCTTCACATTCCACATGCATGTCAGCTAAGACATACATCAACTGCCATTCATCTGAAGATTCTTTTGCCAACTGAGCATATGACTTTCTACTCAATACATCTACCACTGAATTTCCTTTCCCCAATGTGTACATCAAGTCAAAGTCAAACATTTGGAGATACTACATCCATCTCCTTTGCCTCAGATTCAAATATCGTTGTGAGAAAATGTGTTTCAAGATTTTTCAATCTGTAAACACAGTAAATTTCTCACCAAATAAATAATGTCTCCATGTTTTCAAAGCATGGAAAACTACATCTAACTCCAAATCATGTGTTGGGTAATTCTTCTCATGCACCCACAACTTCCTTGAACCATAAGCAACCACATGATCTCTTGTTATGAGAACACAGTCCAACCCTGATCTTGAAGCATCACAATACACCACATACCCATGTCCTGATTCTGGAAAGATCAAGATAGGTGCTGATGTAATCCAAACTTTCAGTTCCTGGAAATACTTTTGGCATTCCTCCTTCCATTGGAATGGAGCATTATTCTTTTTCAGAGCTGTCATTGGTGAAGCTAGTTAGGAGAAATCACACACAAAGCCTTAGTAGTAACCAGCTAGACTAAGAAAACTTCATATCTCAAAAACATTCTTCAGTGGTTTCCAAGAGATAACGGCTTCTATATTTTTAGGATCAATAGAAATTTTATTCTCAGAAATGACATGGCTAAGAAAACTTACTTCTTGTATCTAAAAATCACACTTTGATAATTTGGCATACAAACGATGATCTCTTAGGATTTGTAACATTGTTTCTAGGTGCATCTCATGATCATTGATTGTCTTTAAATAGACCAAAATTTCATCCACAAACACCACAACAAAATAATCTAGATATTGTTGAAATATATGATTCATCAATACCATGAATACCACTGGTGCATTTGTTAGACTAAAAGGCAAGACTATATATTCACAGTGTCTATATCTACTTCTGAAAGCTATATTTGGAATATCCTCTTTCTGAACTCTCAATTGGTGATATCCAGATCAAAAGTAAATCTTGGAGAACCACTGAGATCCCATTAATTGATTGAACAGATCATCAATACGTGGAAGTAGATATATGTTCTTTATCGTAACTTGGTTAAGCTTACGATAATCAACACAAAGCTGAAGAGTTCCATCTGCCTTATTCACGAACAAAACGGGTGCTACCCATGGAGACGTACTTGGTTGAATGAAACCCTTGCTTTCCAAATCCTCTAACTGCACATTCAATTCCTGTAACTCTATTGGTGTCATCCTATAACACGGAAGTGAAATAGGATTGGTCCCCGGGAGGAGATCAATCGTAAACTCCACTTCCCTTAGAGGTGGTAACCCGGAGAATTTATTTGGAAAGACATCTAGAAATTGATCCACAATAGCTAGAAAACTATTTTCCTCGATCTCTTAGATTGATGCCAAAGTCAACACTACCAATTGGTAAGATATCGTTCCAACCATTGGTTCCAACAAGCTCTTTTCACCCTTCTTTACAATCCTATCTCCCCTAAAGAGATGCTTGATGTCATCCTCAGTCATGAAACTAACTGTTCTCCTATAATAGTCAATTTGAGCCTTAAACATTGTCATCAAATCCATACCTAGGATTAAATCATAGAAATACATATCCAACATTGAGAATTCCCATTCTAGCTAAGCTCCATCAACGGTTGTAGCACATGATCTACACACAAAGGCTTGACATTCTCTTTCACCGAGAGGAGTTTGCAGTTTCAAAACAGAAGGAATCATTTCCAATTTTAAACATAGCAAGTCAACAGCATGAGAAGCAATGAAGTAATGTGATACACCGGTATCAAACAACACTTGAACAAAGGTAGAATTCAAAAGAATCATACCTCTCACTGTGGATGGTCCAGCCTGATCATCAACAATCATCTTCTCATCTACATACAATTTTTTCTTCACTACATTATTCTCCTTGTTTCCTTGTTGAGGTTTCCCTAGTTGAGGAGTCATGGTATTTATAGATTCGCCCTGGCTAGCTTTTCTCTGCTAATGAGACTAATTCTTTAATCCTCGTGCAGTCGAAGAATATGATGCTTGTGACACCTGAGAAGTGTCTCGAGCACCAGACCTTGGAGCACTATGACAATAGCGTTGAATATGTCCCATATTGTTGCAATTATGACATGCTCTAGTTTGTGTCGTACAATGTCACTTTATGTGGTCAAGAAAACCACATTGAAAACAACCTGATTTGCTCTAGGGTCATGGAGGAACGTTTACTAATCAAGTCGTCTGGTTCTAATTTCCACTTGCACCTTGGAAATAGGTTTCCCTTTTCTGCTTGTTCCCAGTGGTTGAGTTCCCACTATTTTGTGTAGGTATCATTATACCTCCTCCCATAGATCTTGAGATATCACGTTCATCCACAGTCACTCTGTTCACCATCTCTGTATAATCTTTAATACAAAGTACTGCAATCTTTGATCGAATCTCCTATAATAGCCCTAATTTGAAGATGTGTGCCTTCAAAGAAGCACTTGCCGCAACTTCTACTGTAAAGAGTACTAAGTTCAGGAACTTAGCTGCATACTTTGTGATAGATAGATTCTCCTGTTTCAGGATGAAAAGGTAAGTATTTTTCTGGATCTTGAATATGTGAGGATAGAATTGTTTGTTGAACAATTCCTCAAAATCCTCCCATGTAAGTCCTTCATCCAATTTAGCCTGCACCGCTAAATCCCACCACTGACATGAAATATCCTCAAGCATATACATATCCAGTTTGACCTTTAGCTCTACCGGTGTGCTGATGAAGTCGAAGACATGATTCATCCTACATAGCCACACCTCCCCCTTCTTAGGTTCAGAATCACCCCTAAAATAAGGTGGATTCTACTTTATGAACTGGATGGTATGATCCACATGTCATGGCTCATTCCTCTAGTTCCCTATGTCCACAGATTAAAAATCTTAGACAATACTCTGAACCAGCTCTTGGTTCACACGTGGTTCAGGTGCAACCACATTCTCTACATCTTCTTCAGGTTGGTTTCAACGATGCCTACCAGGTGCCATTTTCTAAACTAACAACAGACTCTGTTAATCTCACTCTCTAGGAACTGTTGACTTAGAATTTCAAATTCTATCACACCAACTATCACAACATTGTTTTCCAAAATAACATTTTTCCCATGTTCAACCATTTTTTAAAACACTTCACATGCTTTTGAAAATTAAACCATTTTCAAAGTACAAAAATCATTCACTTTTTCAAAATATTTCATTTGAAACCCAATTCCATTATTTTTCAAAAATTAACACTTCTTTTTTTTAAACATGAATCATACCTAGAAATGATGTATGCACTCCTAGTGGGATGTCATTCCTCTACAATGCATTTCATGCTTGTCTCATTGTCTAAACCCATGACAATGATATTTCAAAATTCTAGAAGTGTCTCCAAACACTTATTTAACCAAATCCCTAGTAACTTGAAGTTTGGCATAAAAGGGTTAGCTACATACTTTTATGTCATACATTTCAAGTTCCTATAATCCTACACCTTTCTAAGATTCCCACCTAAGGAATAGACAAGAAGGTATTTCATCTCCAAAACTAGGAACATTGAAACACACGGACGATTGTCTCCTATCGACCGGTCAAAGTTCCGGTGCTCTACTAATGTATATAGCAGCACTCGGGTCGAATCCTCGACGATGGTACTTCATAATAGTCGATTGTTTTTAGTTGATTGTATTTTGATTGGGGGGGTTTGTTTGCAGAGCTTAATTGAAATGATTAATGAATGATTTTTAATTTAACAAGTTGATAAAGACTGGGGTGAGTTCATCATTAGGTTAGTTAATCTTGTGATATCCTTGATCTTTGCTTTATATTGCATTTAAATTAACACCCATGTCACAAGATGATGTTGATTAGAATTCCTAAGTGTTAAGGCTTTAAACCAAGCCTTAGCTTAACTTAAGGCTATAATCTCAATCAGATCTTATTTATGGTGGTGTATTTATGGTTCCAATAATCCATGGAAACCACATGTTAAACAAAACAAGTCATTAATCCATGACATGTTAAGTCCAACATACACAATGTTAATTCAAAGAATATTCATCGAGCAGAAGCTCTCAATCACTTAACATACCTAAATTATAACTCGCCCCAATGAGAGTTTTACTCATCCATTTGGTTGTTTAATAATCTGTTTATAATGATTATGATTATAAATTAATAAAAGAATAAAAATAAAGGGATAAGAAAAGAGTGGTACGTCGACACACACACACGAACAATGATGATAATTAAAAACGAACTTTTGATTGAATGAGGAAGCTAAAGAAGGGAAGGGGATTGAAATAAATTTAAACTATTTTAAGAACATTAATATTAAAATACAGAAGGTGGATGATAATAAGAGATATTGAAGAAGAAACTTTCATTAAAACAGAATTACAAAAGAAAGGACTTACAAAATTACAAAAATGAAGAACATGAAATTAAGTGAAAACAAAGAGAGGAGGAAAGGTCTCTCAAGTGAAAACTTGAGTATGACAGATCCTCCCAAGCCTTTGTAAAAGATTTGGTCGTGCCAATATGATCTCCTCTCTTCAGAAATGCCAACCCCTCTCAAGGAGAGAAGGGGAGAGTATTTATAGCCCAAGGAGTGGACTGTTTGCATTCCCAATCTGTCCCTCCACTTGCCTCGCCAATTTGGAAATTCAGAAAGCCGAATCTTCAAATATATCCTTCTTCAAAGTTGTAGAAAATAATGTTTTCCGACTACTCTAAAACTTTTGAGGCATTTGGACAAGTGGAGACAAAGTTATGTCGGTTTTATTAAACAAAGGTAAACTGTCCATTTCTATCCATGCTTTTTCGATGGCCAAAATGTGAATGGATTTTGGAACAGGAATATGCCTTCAAATCCGAATGACTTCTTCAAAAAAGTCATCCGCCTATATCTCCTATTTTACACCGCAAAATCTCATCTCTATTTCATGCTTAAATCATGAGATATGTCATGAATACTATACTGATTTTAATTCTCGGTCAGAATGGTGGGCTGGACTTCAAAGCATATGTTGGGCCCCTTTTATTTGGATTTGGGCCTTGAAATTTTTATCCAAGATGACATGTAGTGTCCCCCAAATTATGGTGGATAGTTAATGTTTTTAGACTTCTGGATTGAGCCCAGTAAATCAATCTTCAAGGCTGGTCCAGTTTGTTCACAGATTCTTTGGTCTTGTTTGTGAGGACCATATGACCCTTCAACTGGAAGAATTGGCTCATGGTACCTTCTAATGAAATGTTGTATATTGAAAGTAGAATCCTAAAAAACAAGAACCACACAATTTGGATCAGTATAGTTACATTTATTATTAAAAAATTAAACTGACTCAATTGGACTACTTCTAAAAATGCTCAAAAATTATATTTAATATTAAAATATTAATATTTCACACAAATTATGCACATTTCATATAAAATTAGTAAAAGGGGAATATAATAAGTCATGAAAATATTAATAACATCAACTCCCCCACTCTTAGTTTTGTGCATGTCCTCATGTGCAACAAATATAAAAACATGGAAAAATCATTTTCACTCACCAACAAATATTAAAATTTTGTTTTCTCCAATCAGGGGAGGTTTAGACTATTTCACTCATCCATTTTGAAATCCACCACAAGTTGTTACAGAAAAAATGTTCCAAAACTAATTCATTTTTCCATGCTCAAATTTAGAAATGGAAAATGTGGACACTCAAAACTCACACCTCTCAAGATGATAAAATTTATTTGTGGAGGTTCACTCTTTCACCAACCAAAAGTGAAAATCTTAGAGTTTGAAAAGAGATCTCAGCTTCCAATCCCTATCCAAAGTTCACAAGAATCAAGAGGTATTTTTAAGGGGTTTTTCTGTGGATATGGGATGGTAGGAATATAATGTCCAAGAGAGAGAATAAGAGGGTTAAAATACCAACATAGAAAAACAATGCACATTTTTTTGAAATAAAACATGGAAGGAAATGAAAACACATATTTACAAGGGAATGATTGTGTGAAGAAAGACACAATAGAGGAAGAAAATATGAAGTGGATGAGAAGATGAAATATTTACAAACCACCAAACTTCTCCCAATGATATAAGAATATAATGCAAGTGTTCTTCTTTTTTTTCCCTTTTTTTTTCTTTGTTTTTTCGAAAGTTGACCTTGAAACAGATCTCACACTCATATCCCAACCCATGTTTGATCTCCTCACTACACTAATTGTAATAGTTATAACAAGATCAAAGGTTGAGGAAGAGTGATTTTTGACCTACCCAAGACACAACCCATTTTTTCATTTTTTTTTTTTTTGATTTTTTTTTTTAACACTTGTCAATAACATTTACAAAATTACATAAATGGAAGTTCATTACATTCCCCAAAAAACACTTAATGATAACCTCTCCCCCACACTGAAATGGATGCTTGCCCTCAAGCATATGATAACATGGTGAAATCAAAACAAAAAGGGTACCCAAAATGAAATCCATCCCCCCCACACTTAAATTTCAAAAACTTATGCAATGAAAATCCATGTTGATATTGGGTGGGATAAGGTATTGAGCTTGTAATGTGGATATCAAAGAAAAGGTTTTAATAGGCTCGAAGGGTATTTCAAAAGGAGGATTAATGTAAGAGAAATGGGAGGCTATTTGGCTATTGTGATTTTCATGTGGTTCAGAAAATTCCTCTATCATATTAATACACACTAAGGTAGGAAATTCAGCTCGAAGGTCCACAAACTCAAGACTAAAAAATGGGGGTAAAAACACACATTTTGAAAAGATGGCCATAGGTAGCCTTGTCATGAAAGCAAATGTTGTTCCTCACGGTTTGGGAAAAGAATTTTCCAAATCAAAAATTGAGCATTCAAAATTTGTTAATTTTGACACAAAATTCTTTATCCAAAGCCATGATGAAAATACAAAAAAATTTAGATGAAAACATGTCTATTAACTCCCCAAAATGGTTGGACAAAATTTCAAAACTCGATGGTGAGTAAGCATGAATCTTTTTTTGTAATTTTTTTAAGTAATTGTGTTTTTTAAGTTTTTTTTTAGTTTTTAAGGTTTTTTTTAAAATAAACACCCACACTAGAAAGAGAAAAATAAAGGGTTTGATGAATAAAGTGGTAAAAAAATGAAAGAGATAGAAAGAAGAAGAAAGAGGTAGAGAGAGGAAGAGATAGAGAGAGAGTTAAAGGGAAAGAGGTGCCCCCTGGTTTGGATTTTGTGGGTTTCCATCCCCATCCAGTGGTGGGTCTACTGTGGATCCAATGGAAGTAGATGATGATCCAGGATTGTGTGTCATATCATAGTGATGCTTCAACCGATGTCCATTTACCGTAAATTTCCTTTTGGAGGAGGGGTCTTGGACTTGCACTGCACCAAATGGGTAAACGTTAGTAATAACAAAAGGACCTTCCCAACGAGAATTAAGCTTACCTGGGTGAAGCCGAAATCGAGAATTGAAGAGCATTACCTTTTCACCTTCATGAAATACCTTTCTCAGGATGTGTTTGTCACGGAGTACCTTAGCCTTCTCTTTGTACATATTGGAATTCTCATAGGATTCAAGTCGAAGCTCCTCCAGTTCAGCCAACTGCAACAATCTTTCTTCACCAGATTTTTCACAATCAAAATTACAGGTTTTCACAGCCCAAAAAGACTTATGTTGTATTTCAACTGGTAAGTGACATGCTTTACCAAAAACTATCCTAAAAGGAGACATCCCAATGGGTGTTTTATAGGCAGTTCGATAAGCCCAAAGTGCTTCACCAAGTCTTTCAGGACAGTCTTTTCTGGTGGGTTTTACAATTCTCTCAAGCACTCTTTTCACTTCTCTATTAGAAAGTTCACCCATTCAATTTGTTTGGGGGTGATATGCAGTTGAAGTTTTATGTACAACCCCATTCTTTTTCAGAAGAGATTCCATGGTTCTATTACAAAAATGGGTTCCTAAGTCACTGATCAAGGCACGTGGTGTTCCAAATCTTTGGAAGATGTGGGTCTTTAGGAACTCACTAATAGTATGAGCATCATCCTTCCTAGTGGGTTTGGCCTCAACCCACCTTGAAACATAATCGACCGCAAGAAAAATGTATGAGAATCCATTGGAAGGTAGAAATGGTCCCATGAAATCAATACCCCAAACATCGAAGATTTCACAAAAGATTAAGAACTTTTGGGGCATTTTATTTCTCTTTGAAATTGTGCCAAACTTTTGGCAAGTGGGACATGATTGACAGAACTCATGTGAGTCCTTGAAGAGGGAAGGCCAGAAGAATCCAGAGTCTAGGACCTTTCGGGAGGTCCTTTGTGGTCCAAAGTGGCCACCACCAGGCACTGAGTGACAGAATTCTAAGATGGAAGAATATTCATCTTCACCAACACATCTCCTAATTACCATGTCTGCCCCAATTTTCCAAAGTTTATTTTCTTCCCAAAAATAGTATTTTGAATCACTTTTCAACTTCATTTTTTGTTCTTTTGAAAAAATTTCAGGAAAAACACCAGAAACCAAGTAATTTACAATTGGGGCATACCATGGTAGTTTTGGAGTGAGATATGAAAGGTTCTCAATTGGAAATTCAGGATCAATGATTTCAGAATTAGGAGAATTAGGAATTCTACTCAAGTGATCATCCATGGGGTTTTCTTTTCTAGTTCTATCTTTGATTTCAAGGTCAAACTCTTGGAGCATTAGAATCCATCTTATTATCCTTGGTTTGGAATCACTTTTCTTGAGTAAGAACTTAATAGCAGAATGGTCTGTGAAGATGATGATTTTGGCACCTAAGAGATAGGGCCGAAATTTATCTATGGCATAAACCACAGCTTAAAGTTCCTTTTCAGTCACAGTGTAGTGAGATTGAGTTTCACCCAATGTTTTTTAGGCATAATAGATGACATGAGGAATTTTTTCTCTTCTTTGACCAAGAACAGCCCCAACAGCTCTATCAGAAGCATCACACATTAACTCAAAGGGTAAGGACCAATCTGGGGGTTTGATTATCGGGGCAGATGTAAGAGAAGTTTTGAGTTCAATGAAGGCTCTCTTGCAAACCTCATCAAAATGGAAGGTGACATAATTTTGGAGCAACCGAGTGAGTGGGAGGGAAATTTTACTGAAGTTATGGATGAATCGCCGATAGAAACCAGCATGACCGAGGAATGATCGAATGTCTCGAACAGAAGTGGGTGGAGGAAGTGATTGGATCACTTCAATTTTGGCAGGATCGACTTCAATACCATCTTTTGAAACTATGTTCCCTAGAACAATCCCATTTGAACCATGAAGTGACATTTTTCAAAATTTAACACAAGTTCGCACTTGACACACTTTTGGAGTACAAGAGAGAGTGAATTCAAACAAGATTCAAATGACTCACCATAAATGGTGAATTCATCCATGAAGACTTCCATGCAGTGTTCAATGAATTCGGAGAAGATACTCATCATACACCTCTGGAATGTTGCAGGAGCATTACAAAGGCCAAAAGGCATTCTTCTATATGCATATCTTCCAAAGGGGCATGTGAAAGTAGTCTTTTCTTGGTCCTGAGGTGCGATTGGGATTTGGAAGTAGCCAGTGTATCCATCAAGAAAGCAATAGTGTGACTTTCCGGCCAATCTTTCTAGAATTTGATCAAGGAATGGAAGAGGGTAGTGATCTTTTCGGGTTTCAACATTCAATTTCCTATAGTCGATGCACACACGCCATTTGTTCTTCACTCGAGTTGTGACTACCTCTCCATGTTCATTTGTGACAACAGTTATCCCACCCTTCTTAGGTACAACTTGAATTGGACTAACCCATTAACTATCAGAAATTGGGTAGATAATACCAGCTTGAAGAAGCTTGGTGATCTCTTCCCTAACTACCTCAAGGATGAGTGGATTGAGTCTTCTTTGTGGTTGTATAATTGGTTTGGATGATTTTTCAAGATGGATTTGATGCATTCAAAGGGCAGGGTTGATTCCTGGTATGTCATATAGGGTCCAACCTAAGGCCTTTTTGTTTTCCTCTAACACTTGAACAAGTTTGGACTCCTCGGTTTCAGTAAGTGTGGCAGATATAATGACAGGATATGAGTGATCATGGAAGAGGAATGCATATTTCAGGTGTGCAGGAAGAGGTTTCAGATCAATCTCATCTTTCACTTTTGGGCTAGACAACTCAGAAATGGAGGAAGGGACTTCAGTTTCTTCAGATTCATTTTTCTCAATGATATCCAAGGTGGAGCAGTAGAGATCAGAGTTGATGTGGGATTCAAGAGAGTTTTCAAGTTCCTCTAGATTTATGGAGTCTATGAATGAGAGTTCCACATCAAATTCACCATTTATGACTTTGTTAATCATGGTGCAGATTTCACAAGATCCTTTATCATTAGAACATGAAGAACATGGTGGATTGGGGTTCGATTTACTCTTAGAAGTGTCCTCAGAAGCATGGATTGAGAATGCAGAGTGATCCTCAGATGGGTATCGCATGGCTTGGAAAATGTTGAACTTGACCAGTTGGTCACCGAATTCCATGGATAGGATGCCTCAATGGACATCAATCTTGGTTCTCGCAGTCATGAGGAATGGTCTTCCTAGAATTAGGGGAGATCGAGAAGATTTCGTTTCACCTTCCATGTCAAGAACATAGAAATCAGCAGGGAAGATAAGATCATTGACTCGGACAAGGACATCCTCAATTATTCCCTCAGGAATGGTTGTGCTTCGATTGGCTAACTAAATGACAACGCCTGTTGGGTGCAAGGGTCCTAAACCAAGGTTGGAGAATATGGATTTGGGCATTACATTAATTGAGGCTCCTAGGTCTATGAGTGCATCATCAAAGTTGAAACTTCCAATTTGGCATGGGACTGTAAAGGTCCCTAGATATTTGCACTTTATGGGAATAGACTGCTGGGTGGAAACATTTTCAAAGGTCCTAAGTTTCCTCTTGTGGGTACACAGCTCCTTGAGAAACTTGGCATACTTAGGAATTTTTTTTATGGCATCTAAGAGGGGAATGTTGACTTCAACACGTCTAAACATGTCGAGCATTTCAGGATCAGTTCAAAGTACTTCCTTGGTTTAGAAACGGCTTGAGGAAAAGGAATTGGATTCTTAAGTGGAATGGAAGGAGGTGATGGAATGGATTCAGATTCCTTTTCAATTTTATTTTTCTTTTCATTTTCTAGGTCAACATTCAAAGGAGGGTTTGAGGATTTATCTTGAGGCATAGCAAGTTGCTTTCCTGATCTAAGTGCAATTGCACTTAAATTACCCTTGGGGTTGGGTAATGGTTGAGCTGGGAGTTGGGAAGAATTTGATTGTTGTTGCTGGCTCAGGTGGGATGCAAGTTGACCTATTTGAGTTTCAATGTTTTTAAGGCTAGAACGGGTGAAGGAGGCAAGATCTTCCACTGCACTTTCCCATGGTTTCTTGGAAGAAGAGGCTTGTCCCAGATTGGGATTACCTTGATTTTGGTTCTTGGGAAAGCGATTGTATTGGTTTTGGAATTGGGAAGGCTCACTAGGATAATGGAATCCAGGAGGAGGATTGTTCCCTTGAGGTTGAGGAACAAAAGGATAAGGTTGATGGAAGTTACCACCACCTTGACCATATTGGAATTGGTTTGGGTTTTGAGGAGGGAATTGAGGGGGATGAGAGATGGTATTACCATACCTCAAGCCTGGGTTAAAGGTAGAAGAGAAAGGATCAGAGTGAGGTTGGTTGAAGTTTCTAACAAACTGACCCGATTGTTGAGGGTTGGGATTCCGCTGAGCATATGCTACATTGAGCTCCATTGGTCCAGATGAATCGGATTGATCCTCTTGAAGTTGTGGACAAGTGTCAGTTGGATGAGATGGAGAGTTGCAGATTCCACAGTTTTTGACAGGTCCAGGAAACATTGATTGCAGAGAAGACGAGGTTGGGGATTTGGTAGCCACAGCTAGTTGTCTCACAAGACCTGTAAGTTCACTCATCCACTCAGTCATTTTGTTCGGCTCAATTGATTGATTATCTTGGGCTTGTTTGACTTGAGCATGTGCTCGAGTATGGAATTTTTTTGTGTTTGCAGCCATGTTACTTATGAGATCTCTTGCAGCTGCAGGAGTTTTATCAACCAGAGCACCGCCACTTGCGGCATCAATGAGAGTTCTCTCCATAGCCAATAACCCCTCATAGAAGTATTGGATCAAGAGTTGGTCATAGATTTGGTGGTGTGGGCAGGTTTCCACAAGCTTTTTGAACCTCTCCCAGTACTCATGGAGTGATTCATTTGGGAATTGACGGATACCACTTATTTCCTTTCGGATGGAAACGGTACGAGAAACAGGAAATAATTTTTCTAGAAAGAGACGCTTCATGTCATTCCATGTAGTTATGGAACCAGGAGGGAGGTAGTAGAGCCATGACTTGGTAGAGTCATCTAGGGAGAAAGGTAATGCTCGTAGTTTGATTTGTTCTTCAAAAACCCCTTGAGGCTTCATGGTAGAGCACACCACTTGGAACTCTTTAAGGTGGAGATGTGGATCCTCACCGGCTAGCCCGTGAAAATGAGGGAGAAGATGAATCAAACCCGATTTGAGTTCGAAGTCAGCTTCTATGTTTGGATATTGAATACCAAGAGGTTGGAAATTCAAATCAGGGGCAGTGATTTCTTTTAGGGTTTTTTCCCTAGGATTGGCCATTTCAATTTCAACTAGTTGGATGAGGACTGGTTCTTGAATTATTTGAGTATCTCTTATGTTCCTCCTAAGTTGGTGAAGTGTTCGCTCAATTTCAGGGTCAAACAAATTTGAGGGAGTGTTTGGGAGGCTACGGGGCATTCAGAGAGATTTAGAAAGGATGATGAAGGCGAGTTTTTCTTTGTATTTTTTTCAGTTTATTATTTTTAAGAGGAAGACGGGTTTTTCTTTGTGTTTTTTTTTCAATTTTTTTTTAAAATTTGTTTTTTTTTTGTTTTTTTTTTTTTGACAATAACCAGAAACTAATGACTACTTAAAGCACCATCCCCGGAAATGGCGCCATTTGAAATGCACGGTTAATTGTCTCCTATCGACCGGTCAAAGTTTTGGTGCTCTGCTAATGTGTATAGCAGCACTCGGGTCGAATCCTCGGCGATGGTACTTCGTAATAGTCGATTGTTTTTATTTGATTGTATTTTGATTGGGGGGGTTTGTTTGCAGAGCTTAATTGAAATTTTTAATGAATGATGTTTAATTTAACAAGTTGATAAAGATTGTGGTGAGTTCATCATTAGGTTAGTTAAGCTTGTGATATCCTTGAGCTTTGCTTTATATTGCATTTAAATTAACACCCATGTCACAAGATTATGTTGATTAGAATTCCTAAGTGTTAAGGATTTAAACCAAGACTTATCTTAACTTAAGGTTATAATCTCAATCAGATCTTATTTATGGTGGTGTATTTATGGTTCCAATAATCCATGGAAACCACATGTTAAACAAAACAAGTCATTAATCCATGACATGTTAAGTCCAACATACACAATGTTAATTCAAAGAATATTCATCGAGCAGAAGCTCTCAATCACTTAACATACCTAAATTATTACTCACCCCAATGAGAGTTTTACTCATCCATTTGGGTGTTTAATAATCTAGTTATGATGATTATGATTATAAATTAATAAAATAAGAAAAAGAAAGGGATAAGAAAAGAGTGGTACGTCGACACACACACACGAACAATGATGATAATTAAAAACGAACTTTCGATTGAATGAGGAAGCTAAAGAAGGGAAAGGGATTGAACTAAATTTAAACTATTTTAAGAACATTAATATTAAAATACAGAAGGTGGATTAGAATAAGAGATATTGAAGAAGAAACTTTCATTAAAATAGAATTACAAAAGAAAGGACTTACAAAATTACAAAAATGAAGAACACGAAATTAAGTGAAAACAAAGAGAGGAGGAAAGGTCTCTCAAGTGAAAACTTGAGTATGAAATATCCTCACAAGCCTTTGGAAAATCTTTTTTCGTGCCAATATGATCTCCTCTCTTCTGAAATTCCAACCCCTCTCAAGGAGAGAAGGGGGGAGTATTTATAGCCCAAGGAGTGGACTGTTTGCATTCCCAATCTGTCCCTCCACTTTCCTCACCAATTTGGATATTCAGACAGCCGAATATTCAAATATATCCTTCTTCAAAGTTGTATACAATAATGTTTTTCGACTAATATTAAAATTTGGAGGCATTTGGACAAGTGGATCCAAAGTTATAGCGGTTTTATTAAACAAAGGTAAACTGTCCATTTCTATCCATGCTTTTTCGATGGCCAAAATGTGAATGGATTTTGGAACAGGAAGATGCCATCAAATCCGAATGAGTTATTCAACAAAGTCTTCCATATATATCTCCTCTTTCACACTGAAAAATCTCATCTCGATTTCATGCTTACATCATGAGATATGTGATGCATACTATACTGATTTTAATTCTCGGCCAGAATGGTGGTCTGGACTTCAAATCATATGTTGGGCCCCATTTATTTGGAGTTGGGCCTTGAAATTTTTATCCAAGATGACATGTAGTGTCCCCAGAATTATGGTGGAGATTTAATGTTTTTGGACTTCTGGATTGATCCCAGTAAATCAATCTTCAAGGCTGGTCCAGTTTGTTCATAGATTCTTTGGTTTGTTTGTGAGGACCATATGACCCTTCAAATGGCAGAATCGGCTCATGGTACCTTCTAATGAAATGTTTTATATTGAAAGTAGAATCCTACAAAATAAGAACCACACAATTTGGATCAGTATAGTTACAGTTATTATTAAAACATTAAACTGACTCAATTGGACTACTAAAAATGCTCACAAATTATATTTAATATTAAAACATTAATATTTCACACAAATTATGCACATTTCATATAAAATCAGTAAAGGGGGAATATAATAAGTCATGAAAATATTAATAACATCAAAAATCAATGACTACTTGTTAGGAAAGGACCGAACAAACTGATGATATTTGTAATGACCTTCCAATTCTCATTTTCTTGAGAGTACAACGAGTCATTACTAGGCCTTAAGAGACATCCCCAAGATTCCAAAGGCAGGAAATAAATGCTGAAGGGTTTCAAATACATGTGGGGATGATTTACCCTTTAAGAAATAAACCCATAAACCTACCAACCATAACCAAACATTCACTATATAATGCATGAACAAATTGAAGACAACTCAACATCTTTATGTATCTCAAAATCACATAAATGTAAGCAACAGCAAAAGAATAACCAAGTATCAAAGTACACAACAGATAGACTACACAAGACTCTCCAAAGACATCAAGACTCCATGCTCCATGAGCTCCAAGATCCAAAATATCAAAATAGTCCAAACATCATGAGGTATTGCTAAACATGTGTGAAACATTACCGTTGCCCTTGTCCGGGAAGATAGCATCTGAAAAAAGCACCAAAGTGCCAAAGCAGGGGTGAGTATAAAACTCTATAGGTTTTCCCCAATGACTTCCCTACTCACACCATTAGGATAGAAGAGTTGGAAAAAAATTATATAAAAAATTTTATATAAAAAAATTCTCAAAAACAGTTTATAACTAAATATAAAAAAGTTTCCAAAACCATTCATTACCAAAAGCATACAAGTGCAATTGAAACCAATTTTCCCAGCAAGATATTTTTCCAGAAAAATAACTAAACAATATTTACAACAATTTCACAATATACCTTTATCAGCATACCCAACCATTCCTCAAACCCATGCAACCAACCATGCATTCTAAATTATGACAGTTCCATACTCATGAGTGGTTTCTTGTTGATCTACCAAGTTGTCACAAGGTAATTGTTTCCCATGTACCATTAACCCTTTGGCATCAAGCACAAGGTCATATTTCAACCAAGCCTCATGTATAAAATTCCAATGTTCCATTAAACCTTTGGCACCGAGCACAAGGTAATATTTCAACCAAGCCCCTTATATACAACATGAACACACACCACATATTCCCAACGATAATGCCAAAACAACCCTTTCAATAAAAACACCTTATTTTTTAAAATCATTTCTGTCAAAACCATTTCAATGCCAAACCATTTCAATTCCAAACCATTTCAATAAAACTCCATTTTTATTGAAAACCAATTATATTGAAAATATGTTTTTCATCAACCATTTAGAAATTTCAGAAAGTCCATAATTTAAAAGCATCATTTTAAATTCATGAAACTAAACCCCCTTTTGCACAACTATTCACCAAGATCACGCAATTTCACAAAAACCATAAATCATCACAAATGAAGATTTTTCCATGAATTTCACAATAAATAAACCAATTTTAATCTAATACAATAAAATCTAGCAAGAGGATATGAGATTGAATCCACCTACCTAGAAGGTTTTGATGAAACTTTGATAACAGAAGAAGAACACACAAGAAAGTGGGTCGATTCTCCAAGAACGGCCTTAGTTCTCTTATCCTAGCAAGATCACGACACAAAATTGAATTATTAGGCATCTAAAAACATAGATATACCCAATATAGGTTCAAATCTGATAAATAATGGTGATAGGAGAAGTAGATCTAAGCAGATCTAACAAAAGATGACAAATTCGGAAAGAATGATGACATACCTCAAGAATCGGACTCAAAATCACCAAGGGAAGGATCTGGGTTGGCTCCCACTCATTTGGGGAGGCTTCTCCAGCCTTCTAGGGAGATTAATCTCAAAATAGGGGCGTTTTGAATCCAAAACGAAATATATAGAGCAAAAATGAGTATGCTCCTAGAAAATAGGATCTAGATTTGACCTCTGTGCAAGGTTTGACTACAATATTTGGGCCAACCATATATGGATCGTGTGGCCTTCCTTTTGGTCCCAACACTCCTTATAAAATACCCAAACTCTCCCATCCTTCACCTTTACCCTTTTTATGGAAACATATTTTTTATGGAAACATCCCACTTTATGGAAACACCCCACTTTATGGAAACAATCCACTTTATGGAAACACCCCACTTTATGGAAACAAGAAACTTTATAGAAACACCCCACTTTATGGAAACAACCCGCTTTATGGAAACAACCAACATTATGGAAACAACCAACTTTATAGAAACTTTTTATTTTATGGAAACTCTCTATTTTATGGAAACTCTCTATTAAAGGCACACAAATTAAAAAAAACATGAGGAAAGGGGTTATATACCCAAAACTGAGGGTACTACACAAGTCAATATGATATTTTTTAAAACTCAAGTATTCAATAGTGTCAAAATGGAAGTTATTGATATTTTAAAATAAATAATATTTTATTAAATGATATAAATTTTTAAAAAAATCTAAACTTCATCCAAATAATTTTTATAAGTACCAAAATTTTATAAATGAATAATTTATTGGTTGTTTGGAATTTTATGGCAATTATATTTACCCTCAAAGTGTAAATTACATGATAACATGGTAAGAGTTAAAAGGGAAAAATAAGGGTTAAAACAAAAATATAAGGATTTAAAAAATAATAAAAAATGTTTAATTTTAATTGTATGAATTTATTGCAACCCATACTCATCCTATATTTTACATAACTGAATTAGGATCCATTTGGAATAGAAAATTAACTTATATTAATTTAATAATTTGAATAATTCCGGAAGTGCCCCTCTCCTCTCTTATAAAAGTGAATTACTTCTTATCATATCTTCACATTTAAAAACCTATTTGGTTTATAAAATATCTCCCCAAATACCTTCCTAGAATCCCTAAACACGTTATAGAGATCTTATTTTAGGAATAACACCCTTCTTATAGTTTTTAATGTGATAATCAATAGAAATCTCCTGAAGAAGAGGTATCATTTTTATTTTAAGTGTTTCTATTTTATTTCTTCTTCCACTAACTTCAAATATTCATCAATAATTATTAAATAATAAATATAGTCTACTCAATATAATGATATGTTATTATTTTAATATCGTCACCTAAATCCATATTCACTTCTATAAAATGGGAAAATAATTAATCGTTTGTGTGTACGCGTGAATTATCACCTCCACGAACCGATATAATTCATTTTCCATTATCGTCTATCAAGACTGGTTATAATGATAGAATTAATTTTTATATATGATATTAATGACATATTTATAATTATAATATAATAATATATCAATTACATTCTTACTTTCCATGCCCATAAAAATGATAACTTCGTTCGTGTGAAAGTGTGAACTATCACCTCCATGAAGCGATGTGATTTATTTTTAATCACCACATCACATGAATAATATATATAAGTATATTTAAATGATTAATATGATATTAAATATATTATTATAATTCTTTAAATATAAAATAACACATACCTTCTTTACATAATTATCATTGAAAAATGGAAACGTTATTCATGCGTACGTATGGCTTATCGTCTCCATGATTATAACATTATTCATTTTTCATAACCATACGTAAATGGTTTGATTTAAAATTATGATTGATATATAAAATTTATTATTATGTCAGGAATATTATTCTAGATATTATGGAATTATGACCACTTTGACTATTGACATCATATCGAATTCATTTTGGACTCAAGTACTGAATATCAACAAAACGTATGACATGAACTTAAATAATTAAGTAATTGTTATAACATGATAATAAGTAATAATAAATGAATAATAAAATTTAAAAAGGTATTAAAGAAAGAAAATAATTAACCTAGGTTTATTATTCAGGATGATAAATATTGTATGTGATGATTCGGACTCAAGGTAAGGGACTTTCTATTAAAACCCACTTTTAATGTTACTCATTAAACTATTTTTAAAAAATCCAAATATAAGTCATGAATAGAATTTATCACTTTCATATAAATTTAATTTTTTGATTTTTCCTTTACATGTTTACAATTTTATTTTCAAATAAATTTTTCATTCATGAGTGTGCAGCTTTTGTAAAAATGAAATGTGATTTCAAAGTGGAAATGTTATTTTTCCTTTATGCTTATTTTATGTGTTATTATTATGGTACTTGGGAATTATTTATGAATATGGTTGGTTCCATGATAAAAATAGGGTGGTATATCCTATGATATATCTCCAATTCCTTGGGTAATATCATAGAGTTAATCAGTAGGGTTTCTCCTAAGAGATTACGGGGATATACTGCAATAGGTATTCCAAATGTAACCATGATGGTTACACCCTGTGTAACCATGAAATCTATTGTAAGTGTGATATAGAATTGAGGCCAAAAAATAACTTTATGATTTATGTTTTCTATTTAGTTTTAAAGGAATCTTATGATTTCCTTAGGTAAGATAAAGAGCTTATGTTTTATGGGTAAAAAGTATATCTTTGTGGAAATGTTTTCATGGGTTTAAAGTATTTGTGAACTAACAGTTTATTTATTTATTTTTATATACCTTGCTGATATTTTTTCACTCATCCCAAGTTTAAAAAAAATCTTAGGGTATAATTTTTGTTAAGATAATTAAGGAAGTTAAGTTGGATGTTATGAAAATTTTTTATCAAAAAGAATCCATGTTTTATTTTAAAAGTTTTATATTTTCAAAAAAATTAATATTGTTTTAGTAGTATCCACTTGTATAATTATGGGACGATATGTATGAATGATGACCTGATTCTCTACAACTCTAAACCTAAAAATATACTCAATTTGAAAGAAATTAAATTCTTGACTAAAACTCAATATTATGTAATGTTTATGGTTGGGTCTTCATAGTTGGTATTAGAGGTCAGTTTAGATAACTTTAGGGGTTAGGATTTTTTGTAGTATAAAATATATAAATAATTTTTAGTTTATGGATAAGTTGAAATGATATATAATTTTAAGATTACCATGTTTAATTGACTAAGATATATCTATCCAGAATAGTTTTCCATAGAGGAAATAGGGAAGCTGTGGTGGGAAGGCATCGAGAGGAAAACATCCTTCCAAATCAGCAACCTGAGATGGTCGAAATTGAAACTAAATAGTTTTTTACTATGATGGATTAGTTTAAACATGATATAAATGTAGGTTTCATCCATTCATTATATCAACCATATCAACCATAGAAAAATATGTCAGTATTAGAGAATTTTATGAGGCAACATCCTCCATCTTTTAGTGGATCTTCTAACCTAGTGGAAGTTTAAGGGTGGATTTAAGGCCTAGAAAAGTTTTTCGATGTCATGGGGTGTTTAGGAAATCAATAGTTTAGTCTTTTTATTTACCATTTTGAAGGTGAATCCGATAAGTGGTGTTCGATGTTTAATAATATTAGGGATATTTAGGTGATTAATTATTTAAAGTGAGATTAATTCAAAAATATTTTTCTTGAAAAATATTTTCATAAGTGATTCGACCTAGGATGGAAAAAATTATGGAATTGAGGCAGGAGGAGGATTCAGCAACTTCATATGAAGAAAAATTCACTTTATTAGAAAGGTATGCTTCAAATTTCATCGGGGGTATTGATAGTAAAATCAATCATTTTTACTCATAATTAAAACCAAAATATCAAAGGGAATTGACTTCTCATGAATTAAAAAGTTACAAAAAACTTTTTCGATGTGAGGAGAAGGTGAAAATGTAGTTTTATTATGATCATCTGTTCTTTGAAATCTAGTATAAAAGAGGTAAAGATGATGTGTGAAAGTGAATAATTCATAAAATAATTCTAATGGTAAGAAAATTAATTTTATAATTTGTGATAATTATGGTAAAAACACAATGGGGAATTACTTTTGAATTATAGTAAGTGATTATAATGTGTTAAAATGGAGAATAAGTCTCATAATTGAAATTAAAAAGATCATGGTAGTATAAAGACAAAATATAATATAAATTCAGTAAAATGTTTTCAATGCAATGAGATGGTTCATTGTGAAAATGAGTGTCTGAATAAGAACCCAAATGATGGGAAGTATCCGGACTATAATAATAATGTTGTGGTGAAATCCTTTGAAACTACATTAGCAGATGTTGGTCCATCAAATAAAGTGGTATCAGGTCCATTTTTTATTTATTCATATTATTTCAATGTGTTGTTTGATTCAGGGTATACGCATTCTTTCATTTTTGAGAAATTTTTTAGTAAATTATAAATTCAACCAAAATAAATGAATCCATAACTTATGGTAAAAACACTTGGGGATACATTAAGGAAAAAATAAATTATAAGAATATTTATGTCATTTTCTTTGGAAATAATTTACCTACAATCCTTGTTGTTTTAACTCTAGTGGAGTTTTATTTTATTTTAGGTATGAATTTTAATTATTTTTAATAAGATAAGATAGATTGTAGAGTTAAAGATGTTTCTTTTAAGAAATATTTTCATTTTGTGTACAAGAATGAACCCATGAAATTGATAACATATTAGGAATCTGAAAACTGTTAAAATATAGAAATGAATGTTATCTTTCACATATTATTGAAAAAAAAAACTATTTAGATTAATGATGTGTCGGTGGTAAATGAGTATCTTTGTGTTTTTTCTGATGAGTTTCTTGGTATTATAATATATGGGGAAGTTAAATTTACTATTGAATTAATTCTTTATGCTAAGCCAATTTCAAAACCCCCTTATCTAATGGATCAAGTATAAATTTTAGAGTTGAAAAATAAATTTCATGAGTTATTAGATAAATGTTTAATCCAGCCTAGCACTTCACCATGGGGTGATCCCATCTCGTTTTTTAAAAAGAAAGATAGTTCAGTGATACTTTTCATTGATTATAGAGCCTTGAATAACATCACTGTTAAAGAAAATTATACTTTTCCTCATATCGATTATTTTTTTGATCATATCCAAGGATCACAGTATTTTTCTAAGGTTGATCTGAGGTTAGGGTATCATCAGTCAAAAGTAAATAAATCAGACATTCCAAAGACTATGTTTCGAACTAGATATAGACATTATGAATTTTTAGTTATGTCATTTGGGTTAACTGATTAACTTACTATATTCATGGATCTTATGAATATAATATTTCATGAGTTCTTGGAAAAGTTTTTTTATTATTTATTGATGACATTTTGGTAAACTCTAAAAGTAAAGAGGAGCATGAAATACATATAAGGGTTGTATTGCAAACCTTAAAATAAACGAAACTATATGGGAAATTTAGTAAGTGTATATTTTGGTTACAAAAAATTTCTTTCCTTGGCCACATTTTTTCTAAATATGTAATAAGTGTTGATCATGCTAAAATGATATTTATTGAATAATGTACAAGACACATAAATATTATCGAGATTCGTAGTTTTCTTGGTTTAGTGGGATATTACCGGAGGTTTATTGAAAACTTTTCATGGTTATCTATCCCACTAACTAAGTTAACTCAAAAAGGTGTTAAGTTCATCAGGGAAAAATAATGTGATGATTATTTTTCAATAATTGAAAAGAATATTGGTGAATTCTCCAGTCCTGTCCCTTCCTTTCAGAAATGGTGAATTTTGCATCTACAGTGATGCTTCATTGAAAGGACTTGGTTGTGTCCTAATGAAGAATGATCAGGTAATTTCTTATGATTCATGTCAATTGAAACCTCATGAGTTAAATTACCCTACACATGATTTGGAATTATCTATTGTTGTTTTTTAATTAAAAATTTAGAGGCATCCTTTGTATGAATTAAAATGTGAAAGATATAATAATCATAAAATTTTGAAGTACATATTCACTAATAAATAATTGAACATGAGATAGAGAAAATGTATAGAACTAATCAAGGATTATGATTGCATGATTATTTTCTATCTTAGAAAATAAAACAAAGTGGATGATGCATTGATTCAGAAAAGTAATGCTACATTAACTATGATATGTATGGAATGTAACCCTTTGGTTAATGTTCTGATGAGTTTTGGTTTGGAAGTTATTGGTGTAGTAAATTCCTCTATTTTGTGTCAGTGTAATCATATCAATCAGATAGAATTAATTAAGTGAAAAATGAAGACCATGAATTATATAAAAATTTATAATTGGTTCAAAAGGGTAATTTTCCTGAATTTAACATTGATAAAGATTGTGTTTTGAGATTTAGGGAGATATTATGTGTGTATTATGATTCACAATTGAAGAAATAGTTGCCATGTGAAGATCATAGTTCTCAATTTATAGTTCATCCTTATAGTACTAAGATGTACATAGACCTTTGAGATTATTACTAGTGGGATGGAATGAAAAGAGATAATGCTAACTTTACCTTGAGATATTTGACTTATCAATAGGTTAAATCAGAACAATAATTACTGAAGGGGATGGTTCAGCCTTTTCTGGTGCCAGAGTGGAACTGGTATAATATATCTATTGACTTAATTTTGGGATTACTAAAGACTTCTCAAGGTAATAAAATGATCTAGGTTATTGTTGATTGATTGAATAAATTTTCTCATTTTCTTCTTATTCGATACACTTTCTCTCTAGATCAACTTTCTTAGATGTATTTGAAAGAGATTACCAGGTTACATGGATTTTCTCTCTAAATTATATATGATTTTGATCCTAGGTTTAGTTATAAATTTTGGAAAGGCCTTCATAATTAATGGGGTACTGAATTAAATTTCAGTATAGCTTTTCATCCTAAATCAGATGGGTAGTCATAATGAACAATTCAAACATTGGAGGATATGTTATGTTCCTGTTCAATGGATTATCCGGGAAGTTGGGATCAACATCTTTATTTGGTTGAGATTTATTATAATAATAGTTTTCATTCTAGTATACAAATGGCACAATTGGAGGCATTATATGGAAAGCGGTTTCTAAATCCATCTTTTTGGGATGATGTTGGGGAAAGGAAGTTGATGGAACCAAAATTGGTAGTGGAAATGGAAGAGAAATTTTAGTTGATTTAGTGAAACATGAGGAAAATCCAGAGCAGGAATAAATGTTATGTGGATAACCGGAGGAAGGATATTTCTCTCTAGGTTAGCAATCATGTCTTTCTAAAAGTTTTTATAGGGAAAAGCATGATTTTTTTTGGTAAGAAGGTGAAGTTGAGTCCACGGTTCATTGGACCCTATGAAATCATAGAGAAAGTGGGATCAATTGACTAATGAGTGGATTTGCCTTCGATTTTATCCTATGTACACAATTTTTTTCATGTTTCAATGTTAAGAAAGTATATGTTGAATCCATCTCATTTTTTTAATCTAGAAGTTGTTCAGCTGGAAGAGAATCTTTCTGAGGAACAACTAGTTCACGTTCTTGACTATAGAGAGTATGTGTTGTAGAATAAGGTGATTTATCAAGTTATGGTTTTGTGGAAAACCCATATGGTTGAAGATTTAACATGGGAATATAAAAATTCTATGAGGGAAAAATACCCCCACTTATTTGATAAGTGAATAAAATTGTTAGAACGCGATTTCCAAAATTGGGGAAGGATGTAACATCCTAGGTGGTTATAGAATAAAACTTTTTCATATTTATTAATATTTATGAATTAGATAATAATTTTAAATTAAATTTGATTCTATGGTTGATAGCGTACCTAACACACAATAATGAGTTTCTCTAAAATCTTACATCGTGTGTAAGACTGAGTTATACCAAAAACAATAATGTATTGTTAATATTATTATTTTAAGTGGTAGTTATCGCCTTGTCATTATATTGTTGTGAATGAATAAAACTAACTATATTACGTTTAAACTTGTTTATTAAATGTTTTTACATTGATACAATAAATTTAATATGCTTATAATAATAATAAATCCACTTTTAAGCATAAAAAGGTCTAATATTTTTAAAAGGTAGTTTTACCTTCTTTTGATGGTGAACCCATTTTAAATATAATTTTTGAAAATTTAAAAATTATTATATTAAAAATAAAATTCATTTTTGAAATCAAAATATTAAAATTTATTTTGGGTTATTTTTTGGAATTTTTATGAGAACTTTTAAGTTTTGATGAATAGTGAATAGTACAAAATATTAGTTCAAAAAAGATTTTTCATTGAATTTATTTATATAGTTAAAATATATTTTTAATGAATTTTAAAGTATAATTAAATCATCTTTTTATCATTTAATCCAATTTAGGTCATTGGATTCAATTTCACATTGAAATTGGATATAAAAACTTTGTGAACTTTTTAACGCTTTTACTTTGAAAACTCTTTTTCTCGATCTGTCAACAGGATTAATTTTAAATTAATTTTACTATCTTATGTGTTTTTAATTTGTAAAAATGGATTCCATATTTTTAATCATAAATTTAAAATTATTTAAATAGGCCCCTTTTATTTTGGGACATTATGATTAGTATGTTTAGTAATTTTTTATTAATATGATTAAGGGTAAATCGGGTAATTAAGGGTAAAAATAATATTATAAAATAATATAAAATTACCCTAAAACTTGTCTAAATTTTATTGGATGAGGTATTTTAGACCAAAATCTTCCTTGGGACTATTTTATGTCCACTTAGAGCGACTTGGAGTACTTTAACTCTTTTATAGTATTTTATTGAAAGAGAAGTCCATTTTCTCATAATTTTATTTTTAACAAGTAAAATATTTTTAATATGGGGTTATATAAGGGATATGTTAGACTATAAAGATAATTTATAAATTTAAAATATTTACCGACATCATGGTAATTTATTTATAATTTTTAGGAAAAAAATAATTAAATTAAATGGTGACATAGTGGTGATGGAGTAATTGCTTCATTAATTGTAGAATAAAATAAATGATATTAAATGTAATGTCTCGGAATTTCTGTGTAATTGTTTTTAATTATATGGAATTATTTTGAGACCTTACACTTTGATGGCATGTGATTCTGAGGCCTGATGATCCCGGAACAGATTTTTTAACTTTTTTAAGGTACGTTCAGTAAACGTGTGAGTGGGATTTTATATCTTTTGAACCGGTGCTCGGATTTGAAATCTGAGGGCAACATTGAACTCACAGCACCAAAATTCACTTAGTTGAAGATTATGTTCAACTGTAAAAGGTTGGATAGAAAATTTAATTTTTTGACTTTTTAAAGAAAATAATAAAATAACTTTACCAAAGTTATTTTATTTTTCACATCGTTGAGCGGCGGACGGAGACGCAGCGGTGCAGTGATGAGGATCATTAATTGAGGGTCATTAATGGATCATTTGTAACCATTAAGTTCTTATCTTAATGGTTTGTTAATGGCTCATTAAATTTTGGTCATTAATGAGCGTCATTAATGAGTGCAACGTCACTACGCATGTTTCTTTTATTATTCAAACGTGTTAGAGATTGGTGATTAACAAAAATGGGGAATCTCTGAAGAACCGTTGGCAGAATCCCTCTCCAAGGAAGAACAAATAATGAAGCAATGAACATTGGAGGATCAGACCCAGAGGTCGATGAGCGGCGATGAGCGCCAACGATCACGGATCGATGACAACGCGGAACTCTTCCTTCGTCCTCAGTGGATCCAACATATCCACGTAGGGGTCTGTGTGTTCTTTTTAATTGATAATTCTTTCCACATTCTTGAAATTAACAAAGAACATGGATCAACCGACTAATGTGTTGATCCGCGATCCATTTGTTCTTGCGAGAGGTTCTAATGTGGGGATTTGAATTGGGGTTTTACTTTGTTTTGTGGTTAATAATTTTCCCCATTGCTTAAACTCTAACGTGGAGGGTGCGCGCTGACACGAACAAGGCCTGGACCCTCCTTCATAGTTGTTTATTATGCATTCTTCAAGGCTAAATGTTCAAGTTGTCACCAATGCAATTCAAGGCTGGAGGAGGGGGCGGTGCTATCTGGCACCGCTGAGTAGAAACTGGATGCATCCGAGTCTGAGCTGAAGAACTGTCCCGCATCATGTGGGCCAGGCTTCTTTTGGTGGGCCACACCCCACCATGTGGGCTAGGCCACTCGTGGCTCAGTAGGTCAGACTCGCACCGCCGGGTCGGACCCGTGCCACTGGGCTGGACCCATACCGCCAGGCCGAACCCACCATTGGTCCGGACCCACAAGCTAAATGGTCTGACTTGGCCAGACCCATGCCGGACCCACACTAGACCCCTAGATCGGGTCGGGTCGGGTAGGTCTGACCGGGTCGAACCTGACCCGACCGGCCCTGTTTCACTAACACAATCATAACTTGCAGACTGGGTGTTTGATTGATGCATCATCTGTAGCACAAGGATCCTTGATATGAGTCGGTCCTTTTGAGATACTCCACTAGAGTTTTGGTAGAAGTTTGTGTATGGTTGGGTTGGATCGTACTCGAATCCAACCAGGCCCTTTTTACTGAAAAGCCTATAACTTACAGACCGGGCGTCTAATCGACACACCATCTATTGCATTGGGACCCTTATGATGAGACGGTACTTTGGGGTTACTCTATGTGGGAATTATTTTAATTTGAGGTACAGTCTATGGATTGAGGAGAGGATCCTCCGAGAATCAAGTGTGTTAAGTGCGGGAATCCAGTGGCTGGTTGTAATGTGAAAAATGAATAGTGATTCTATGTGGGTCATCACCTAGAGATCCTGTGTGGGTTAGAACCTAGAGATATTGTGTGGGTTATCACCTAGATAACTTGTGTGGATCAGCATCAGAGACTCTCGATAGAATAAGATGATCTAGCTTTACGACTATTCATCTTTATTTATGTACTTAAGTTATACCTGGTGTGAGCTTTGTCTTTTAATTTGTACTATTTGTTTGAGATCTTTCTTAGAGGTATTACCTATGTGGTATTTCCTTTGTGGTGTTTTCCTTCGTGGATTACTAAGAGACCTCCGGGGGTCTCAGGATCCCTAATGAGTATTGTTATACTCACCCATGCACGGGCTTCGCTCGCACCTGTTGTGTCTTGTTCAAACGATGGACAGCTTTGACTAAGAATTTGGGGAGCCATGAATAGAAGGTGCTCAGAGGTGGATCTATAGATGTGGTGTTGTAGTGACATTCGAAGGAGATTTATACCTACCCTTCAGGTAGGACCCTTGGTAGACGACCTCTAGAGCTTGTACTTCATTTTTTGTACTTTCCTTTCAGTTGGGCTTGTATTATGGACCCTTTACTTTCAGTTTACACACTTTACAATCAGTTTTTATACTTTGTGGTGGTTTTATTACTTTTATTTCCTCCGTGGTTCTCTTTTTGAAGTTTTCCCAATCTGTGTGTGTACAGGTTTAGAGGCAATGTCTTCCCTTTTTAGGATATGGCTTTATGGTGCTAGTCACCAGCCCCTGGCCTATGGAAGGTGGGCTTGGGGTAGTCACGGCACATTCCCTAGAGGACGGGTCGTGACAAAGTGGTATCAGAGGGAGGTTGGTTCTACAAGAACAACTAAGAGTCTATATTTTCAATGCAGGCAATATTGTTAAGTGTCTTGAGTTCGGATTTCAGTCTAGGGAGTCCAGTTTTGGTGCGGTGGACAACGTATCCATACACCAAGACCCTGAATTTTGTTTTCTGAATCGGTACATGAAAACACTAGTTTCATGTGTTTTGGAAATTTTTTTCTCTTGATCTCTTTTGAGTCATCTCACTAGATATAACTTATTGACTGTGACACATCTGTTTCCCTATAGGATGCCTCCACAAAGACATCCAGCTAGGATTCCAGTGAGAGATCATGACGATGGTCCACCGAGAGATGAGGCATTGGTGTAAGGACCACTTACAACAATACCACCTTCTGGTGGTGTACCAATAGAACCGCCACCCAGAGAGTAGCAGTTTCTACCAGCCCCACCAGCGGACAGTGCACATCAACTGAGTGCATTGCATGAGTTCCAAAGACATAGGCCTCTGAGGTTTTGAGGTGAGACAGATCCTCAGGCCACTGAGGATTGGCTGGAGGCAGTTACTCAGGTTTTTTGCCTAGTAGATACACCTACATACTATATGGTGGTTCTAGCCATTATCCTTTTTCAGGGCATGGTAGGGAGATGATGGATCTTGATGCTCCAGACACACAAGGAGGTGACCCTTGTTTGGTCGGACTTCGAGATCCTCTTTAGGGGAGAGTTTGTACCAGTGACACTACGCTCAGTGTGTATTCAAGAGTTACTACACCTACAGTAGGGTATCTTGACTGTGGCCTAGTAATCAACAAGTTTTATCGACCTATCCCACTACTCCACCAACATGGTACAAGACCCTTTATTCAGGGCCCGGACCTTTCATCAGGGGCTCCAATAAGAGATTATAGTGTCAATGATTTCTCTCAGTATCCCTATGTAGTATGGAGTGCTAGAGCGAGCCCTACTGGTGGAGAGATTCCTAGCCGAGTAGGCACCGGTGGTGAGAGTCACTACTGAATGATAGGTGGCCAAGTCATCTACAGTAGGCAGTAGGTAGATGATGCAGAGGCCCAAAAGGGCCATACCTTCTAGAGGATGACCCCGGGACGTAGGGTCGGAGTTGCGGAGCTCACGAGGCAAAGGAGGTCATCTGAGGGCTAGATTTTGTTACTCTTGTAGTGGAAAGGGGCCCGTTGTCACAAACCATCCTCTGAGGGCCTATTTTGTGACTACCCCAAGCTCGCCTTTCATAGGCCATGGGTTGGTGACTATCACCATAAAGGAGTAACCCAAAAAGGGAAGTCATTACCTTTAAAACTATACGCACATAGATAGAGTACACACACAAATAAGAACACAAGGAATCACTACTAAGAGTAAAAGTAAGTAATGAAAGTAAAGGGGAAAGTATACAATCCCAACTGAAAGAAACATACAACAAAAGGAAAGAAAAACAAGATCCGGAGATCATCCTCTGAGGATCCTACCTGAAGAGTAGGTATAGCTCACTGCCTGACATCACTGCAGCTCACCACATCTATCGATCACCCCCGATCACCATCTAGCCCTGGCTCCCCAAGTCTTAGTCAAGCTGTCTGTCATCTGCATAAGACACAACAGGTGTGAGTGAAGCTCGTGTAGGGGTGAGTATAAAAATACTCATTAGGGACCCCGAGACCCCCGAAGTTCTCTCAGAAATCCACAAAGGTAAACCACAAAGTAAGATCTCAATCACAATCACAAAGTAAAAGACTGATCACACCAAGTATAAAACTTAAAGAACATAAATAAATATGATTAATAAAAAGATAGATCATATTATTATGTTGAGAGACTCAGTTTCTAATCCGAGAAGGGTTTCTCTATTTCCAATCCAAAAAGGGTCGCTCTGCCGTTGATCCACGATGGGTCGCTCTACGGCTGGTCCACGATAGGTCACGCTACTGCTGATCCATAGAGGGTCACTCTCATGTCGATCCACAGAGGGTCGCACTATTTTTGATCCATAGAGGGTCACTCTCTTGCGGATCCATGGAGGGTCTCTCTCATTCCGATCCACAGAGGGTCGTGTCATTGTCGATCCACGGAGGGTTTCTCTCTTGTTGATCCACGGAGGGTCGTTCTTCACTTGACATCCAGCCACTGGATTCTCGCACCTTGTGCATATGAGTTTCAAAGGTTCTTATCCTTAATCCATCAGTCATATTTCAACCACTAAGAAGTCTCACATATAGTTAAGCCAAAGTAATGTCTTGTAGTAAGGGTTTCAATGTAACAGACAGCGTGTCGATCGGACACCTGGTATGTAAGTTATAGGATTTTTAGTAAAAAGGGCCCGGTTGGATTCGAGTATCATCCAACCCGGCCATACTATATATTATTCCAAAACTCAAGTGGAGTATCTAAAAATGACTTCCTCATTGCAAGGTTCCTCGAGCCATAGACGGTGGGTCAATCAGACACCTAGTCTGCAAGTTATGATTGTTTCAGTGAAGCAGGGTCAGTCGGGTTCAGGTTCGGTATGACCCGGTTGAACTGACCCATCCCCACCTTGTTCAGGGGACCGGTGTGGGTCTGTCCCAACCATCCTGGTGGTAGGTCCATCCCGGCATCACGGTTTTGGCCCAGTGGCGGGTCCGGCTCGGCGGTGCGGGTCCGACCCACAGGTGGCCCAGCCCACATAGTGGGGTGCGGCCCACCAAAAGAAGCCCGACCCACATGGTGTGGAGCGGTTTGCCAGACCAGATGTGGGTTCATTTAGTTCCACTTGGTGGCACTGGTTGGCGCTGGCCATCTATCCATCACGGACAACCTTTACGCACGTGGGTCATCTGCATGCTCTAGCTCACCCAAGCAGCCCGAGTGGGATGCTCCTCCATGCGGTGAAGATGGGCACCACGCCTCCTTGCAGTCATGACCATCTATATATGGCTTCTTTTCATCGCGATTAATTGATGGGTGCACCGCCACCCTCCACCTGTAGCCGCTACCGGCCACCGGTTCCTTTGACGAGCCACCAGAGTCACTATGGTTGTCTATTTTTGGAGTCTTCAGTGCCTATGGCATCCGTAGGGTGCCACCATCACCGCAAAGCCTTCGAATTCCCCTTGATGACAAGTTGACTGGTCAAATTCTAAGAACACAACAAGAACAACTATAGGGGAGGGACCGTGATTTGTTCAGGTCAGCCCGCGCCCTCCGCGTTAGAGTTTAATCATGGGGATAAACATGTTGATAACCACACATCATGAAAAATCCCAAATCGAACCCCCGCACAATATCCACCTACAAGAATTAGTGATTCACATATCAACCCGTTAGTCATTTGATCCGCGTTCGCCGTAATTTTTCAAGAACGAGAAAGAAATCATCAAATACTTAGAACACATAAACCCCAACCTGGATTCATTGGATTCATTGATGATGAAGGATGCAATTTTTTTCATCATCAATCCATGGTAGTTGGCATTCATCGCCGCTTTCCAACCTCTGGATCCAATCCTCCAGCGTTTGTCACTTCGTTCTTCATTGGAGAGGGATTCAGCCAGCGGTTCGTCATAGATTTCCCTAAGTTTGTTAATTCTGAAACTCCAACATGTTGGATTATTAAAATAAATAAATAACATAGAAAAATTTCTCCCATTAATGATGCTCATTAAATGGGCCACATTTAATGATCCACATTTAATGATTCATTAAGATAACAGTGTCGTGGTTTCAAATGAGCCATTATTGACCCTCCATTAATGTGCCTTGTTGCTGCCTCGTCCCTGCACCGCAGCATCGCCGTCTGCCACTCAATGGTGAGAAAAGAAATAAAATAATTCTTTTAAATTATTTTATTATTTTTCTCGAAAAGTATAAAAAATAACTTCTCTGTTCATCCCTTGTCGGCTGAAATTAAGTCATTTCTAGGCGAATCCCGGCATTTCGAGTTCAACGGTGCCCTTGGATTTTCGATCTGAGCACCAGTTCAAAAGTTAGAAAAACCCACCCACACATTTTCTGAATGTACCTTAAAAAAAGTTCAAAATTCCATTCTAGGAACTTTTGACCTTGGAATCATATGTCGTTAGAGCGTGTAGTCTCAGAATAATTTCATATAATTAAAGAAATTACATAAAATTTTTGATCCATTACACACATGGATCATGACTATCTGACTCCCCACACGGATGACCAGTAGGTGGTTGAGGGAAATCCAAGATAGAAATAGGGGTTTGAGCGAGGAGTTCTGCAAGGTGATATATGTGTCAAGGGAACAAGCCGAGCGGCAGGTGGTGGAATACAATTCGAGGTACCACCACCACCCCCAGTAGGCCCATCAGGAGCTTCTGGAGAGGGTGGAGAGGGGTGGGGTAACTTTAGGAAATGGAGGAATATTGATGCTATTAATATTTTCATTACTTAATATATACTCATGTTACTAGTTTTATATAAAATTTGCATAATTTGTGTGAAATATTAATGTTTAAATATTAAATATAATTTTAGAACACTATTTGAATTCATCCAGATTCAGGTATTCTTAATATTTTAATAATAAATCTCACATTACTTATCCAAATTGAATTTTTATTGTTTTTTCAGGGTTCCTTACTCAAATTTCAACATTTAATTATAAGTAACCTTTATCCAAATCATCCATTTAGAGGGCCATATTGTCCACACAAGAAGACTCAAAAAATCTGTAAAGAAACTGGACCAGCCATGATGATTTAATTACTAGTATAAATCCAAAAACCCAAATTTTATGAACATCCAATATATGTTCTTGATTATCCAAAGGAATCGCGGATAAAAATTTTAAGGTCCAACTACAAGAACAATGGGCCCAACTGATGCTTTGAATTATAGCCTACCATTCTAGCCGGGAATTAAAATCAAAAAAATATTCCTACATTTTCTCTTGTTTTAATCATCAAATATAGCTGGTATTTTTCATTATTAAATATAATATATGGCCATACAACTTGTTATAATAATTTATTTTTATTTGAGGTCATATTTCGGTTCAAAAACCCATTCACATTTCAGCCTTTGAAAAAAGTGTTGATAAAAATGGACAGGTGAAAAATGTTTAGTAAAATAGCCATATATTTGGAACAAAAATTCCAATGGCCACCCAATTTTTTTAGATGAAATTAAACATAAATATACACAACTTGGAAGAAGATAATATTTCTATATTCAACTGTCTGGATGGCCAAATTGGCTATGTAATTGGAAGGGAAGATTTGGAATGCAAAGAACCCACCTCTATGGGCTATAAATTCAACCCCATATTCTCCTTGCATTTGGTTGGAATTTCAAAATAGAGGAGAATATATTGGAATGACTAAATCCTTAAAAAATTCTTGGTAGGACCTTCCATACTCAAGTTTTTACTTGAGATACCCCTCATCCACTCTTTGTTTTCATTTACTTTTATGTTCTTCTTTGTAGTAATCTTATAAGTATTTGTTTTTGTAATTCAATTTTAATTCAAGTTTCTTCTTATTCATCTATTATTCTCATCCAACTTATATTAAATAATATCAATGGTCTTAAAATAGTTTAAATACATTTGAATCCCCTTCCCTTATTTTGATTTCTCATTAAATCTAAAGTTCATTTTTAATTCTCATCATCGTTCGTGTGTGTGTTCAGTGCACAACTCTTTTCTTATCCCATTCTTTTTGTTATATTTATAATTCATCACAAAAAATACATATTATCAGATTAATAACCATCATAATGGGTGATTAAAACTACCATTTGGGTGAGTCATTATTTATATATGTTAATCGATTGATATCTTTTTCTCGATGAGTATTCTTCAATTTAACATTGTGTGTGTTGGACTTAACATGTCATGGATTAATGAAATATTTTGTTTAACGTATGGATTCCATGGATTATTAGAACCATGAATAAACTAACACAATCAAGTAATTATTGATATTATAATCCTAGTTAAGTTAAGGCTTGAATTAAATCCTTAAAACTTAGTAATTCTGATCAACGTCAACTTGTGACATGGGTGTTAATTTAAATGCAATATAAAGCAAAGCTCAAGGATATCACAAGCTTAAATCCCTAAACATTTGATCACCACAATCTTAATCATATTGTTAAATCAAACACCAATCATTAATCACTTCATTTAAGATCTGCAAACAAACCCCCCAATCAAAATACAATCAACTAAAAACAATCGACTATTAAAAAGTATCATCGCCGAGGATTCGACCCAAGTGTTGCTATACAGATTAGCAGAGCCGTTGGTGTTGTTCTTGGTCAAATAAGAGAAACAATTCCTCATGTCATCTATTATGCCTCAAAAACTTTGGATGAAACTCAATCTCACTACACTATGACTGAAAAGGAACTTTTAACAGTGGTTTTTTCCTTAGATAAATTCTGACCCTACCTCTTAAGTTCCAAAATCATCATTTTCACATACCATTCTAGTACAAAGTTCTTACTCAAGAAAAGTGATTCCAAACTGAGGCTAATAAGATGTATCCTAATGCTCCAATATTTTGACCTCAAAATAAAAGATAAACTAGGAAAAGAAAACCCTATGGCTTATCATATAAGTATAATTTCTAATTTTTCTCATTCAAAAATCATTGATCCTAAATTCCCAACTGAGCACCTTTCATATCTCACTCCAAAGTTACCATGTTATTCCCTAATGTTAAACTACTTGGTTGCTGGTATTTTTCATGAAAATGTTTCAAAAGAAAAAAAATGAAGCTGAAAAGTGGTTCAAAATTATATTTTTGGGAAGATAATAAACTTTGGAAAACTGGGGCTGACATGGTAATTAGAAGATGTGTTGATGAAGATGAACATCCCTCCATCTTATAATTATGTCACTCACTTCCTCAAGGTGGCCACTTTGGACCACAAAGGACCTCATGAAAGGTCCTAGACTCTAGATTCTTTTGTACTTTACTTTTCAAGGACTCACATGAGTTCTGTCAATCATGTCCCACTTGCCAAAAGTTTGGCACAATTTCAAAGAGAAATGAAATTCCCCAAAAGCCTTTAATTTTCTGTGATATATTTGATGTTTGGGGCATAGATTTCATGGGACCATTCCCCCCTTCAAATGGATTCTCATATATTCTTCTTGCGATTGATTATGGTTCTAGGTGGGTCAGGTCCAAACCCACTAGAAAGGATGATTCACACACTGTTAGTGAGTTCCTAAATACACACATATTCCACCGATTTGGCACACCACATGCCTTTATAAGTGAATAAGGAACACATTTTTATAATAAAACCATGGAATCTCTTTTGAAAACGAATGGTGTTGTACATAAAACATCAACTACATATCACCCCCAAACAAATGGCATGGATGAACTTTCTAATAGAGAAGTGAAAAGTGTTCTTGATAGAATTGTAAAACCCACCATAAAAGACTATCCTAAAAGACATGGTGAAGCACTTTGGGCTTATCGAACTGCCTATAAAACACTCGTTGGGATGTCTCCTTTTAGGATAGTTTTTGGTAAAGAATGTCATTTACCATTTGAAATCCAATATAAGTCTTTTTGGGATATGAAAACCTATAATTTTGATTGTGAAAAATCTAGTGAAGAAAGATTTTTTCAATTGGCGGAACTGAAGGAGCTTCGACTTGATTCTTATGAGAATTATAATCTCTACAAAGAAAAATCCAAGGCACTCCATGAAAAACACATCATGTGAAAGGTATTTCATGAAGGTTAAAAGTTAGTTATCTTCAATTCTCGATTTCTACTTCACCCAGGTAAGCGTAATTCTTATTGGGAAGGTCATTTTGTTATTAATAATGTTTATTTGGTGCAGTGCAAGTCCAAGACCCCTCTTCCAAAAGTACATTCACGGTTAATGGACATCGGTTAAAACATCACCATGAGAGGACACACAATCTTGGAACCACATCGACTTCCATCAGATCCACAACTTCTATAGTAAACACACCACTAGATGAAGACGGCGACCCACCAAATCCAAAAACTGGGGGGCACCTCTTTACCTTTAACTCCTCTTCTCTCTCTATATATATATCTCTCTCTATCTTTCTTCTTATTCCTCCCTCATTCTCATTTTGTTTTTTTTTACCACTTTCCTCATCACACATTTTTATTTACTCTTTCTCTATTTTGTGGGTGTGTCTTTATAAAAAACTAAAAAAACATAAAAAAAACTAACAAATATATATATTTAAGGAAAATATAGAAAATAAAGAGTCATTATTATTCACCTTCAACTTTTGAAGTTTTGTCTAACCATTTTGGGGGGTCAAAAGACATGGTTTCATCTCAAAAATCTTGTTTTTTCATCATATATTTGGATAAATAATATTGTGTCAAACCAACAAATTTTGAATGCTCAATTTTTTATTTGAAAAATAATTTTCCCCAACTATGAGGAACAACATTATATTTCATGCCAAGGCCACATATGGCCATCTTTTCTAACTGTGTATTTTTTACCCCCATTTGTGAGTCTTGAGTTTGTGGACCTTCAATCTGAATTTCCTACTTTAGTGTGCATTAATATGATAGAGGCATTTTCTGAACCTCATGAGAATCACATTATCCAAATAGCCTCCCATTACCATAACATTAATTCTACTTTTGAAAGCCCCTCTGAGCCTATAAAAATATTTTCTTTGATATCCACATTACAAGCCCAGTACCTTATCCCACCCAATATCAACATGTATTTTCATTGCATAATTTTTTTTTAATTTAATTGTGGGGGGAATGGATTTCATTTTTTGGGTGCCCTTTTATTGATTATCAACTATTTATCATATGCTTGAGGGAAAGAATCCATTTTAGTGTGGGGGAGAGGTTTTCATTCAGTGAGTTTTGGGAAATGTAATGTACTTTCATTTATGTAATTTTGTAAATGTCAATGACAAGTGTTCAAAAAAATCAAAATAAAAAAATCAAAAAACGGAACAAAAAAAATGGGTTGTGTCTTGGACAGGTCAAAAACAACTCTTCCTCGACCTTGGATCTTGTTATAACTATTACAATTAGTGTCCTGAGAAGATCAAACATGGGTTGGGAGATGAGTGTGAGATCTTTTTCAAGTTCAACTTTTGAAAAAATACAAAAAAAAGAAAAAATGAACACTTATGTCATTAGGATAAGTTTTGTGGTTTATATTTCATCTTATCATCCACTTCAAATTTACTTCCTCTTTTGTGTCTTATTTCACATTTTCATTCCCTCATAAATATGTGTTTCCATTTCCTTTCATGTCACGTTTCAAAAAAAATGTGCATTGCTTTTTCCGTGTTGGTGTTTTACCCCCTTTTTTATATCTTTTGGAAATCATCTTCTTATCATCCCATAAACACAGAGAAGCCTATTAAAAATACCACTTAATTCTTATGCACTTTAGGATAGATAATGGAAGTTGAGAGATCTTTAAAACTCAAAGATTTTCACTTTTGGTTGGTGAAAGAGTGAACCTCCAGAAATAAATCTTTGTCATCTTGAGATTAGTGAGTTTTGAGTGCCCGCATTTTCCATTTCTAAATTTGAGCATGAAAAAATGAATTATTTTTGGAAAACTTTTTCTATAAAAATTTTGGTGGAATTCCATATGTATTAGAGAAATTGTCTAAACCTACCCTAAGTGGTGAAAACAATATTTTAATATTTTTTGATGAGTGAAAATGATTTTGTATTGTTTTTAAAATTCGTTGCACATGAGAACATGCACAAGACTAAGTGTGGGAGAGTTGATGTTATTAATATTTTAATTACTTATTATATACTCCCTTCACTGATTTTAGATGAAATGTGTATAATTTGTGTGAAATATTAATGTTTAAATATTAAATATAATTTTACAACACTATTTGAATTCATCTAAATTCAAGTATGTTTAATTTTTTAATAATAACTCTCAAACTACTTATCCAAATTTCATGATTCTTGTTTTTTATGGTTCATTACTAAAACTAAAATATTCCATTATGAGTAACCTTTGTCCAAATCGTCCATTTGGAGTGTCATATTGTTCACATAAGTAGACTTAATGAATTTGTGAAGAAACTAGACCATCCATGATGATTGAGTTACTGGTCTAAATCCCAAAGCCCAAATTTTATTAAACTTGGCCATATGTTCATTATTATCTGAAGGAATCACAAATTAAAATTTTAAGGTCCAAATACAATAACAAAGGGCCCAACTGATGCTTTAAATTCCAGCCCACCATTCAAGCGGGGAATTAAAATCAGGAAACTATTCCTGAATTTTCTACTGATTTAATCATCAAATCAGGATGGAATTTTTAAGTGTGAAATATAAGATATGGTAGGTCAACTTGTTAGAATAACATATTTTTATTTTATGGAATATTCCTATTCAAAAACCCATTCACAGTTCAGCCTTCTAGAAAGTGTTGATAAAAATGGACAGGTGCAAACTGTTTAGTAAAATATCCATATATTTGGATCCAAAATTCCAATGCCACCCAATTTTAGGGATTATAGTAAATATAAATATCTAAAACTTTTAAGAAGATAATATCTTGATATTCAAATTTCTGGATGGCCAAATAGGCGATGCAAGTGGAGGAGCAGATTTGGAATGCAAACAGTTCACCTCTTTGGGATATAAATACAATCCCCTGTTCTCCTTACATTTAGTTGGAATTTCAGAAGAGAGGATAAAATATTGGTAAGACCAAAGGATTAACAATGTCTTTATAGGATCTTCCATACTCATTTTTTCACTTGAGATACCCTTCCTCCTCTCTTTATTTTCATTTACTTTTGTGTTCTTCTTTTTTTTAATATTGTAACTCTTTGTTTTTGTAATTCTATTTTAAAGAAATTTTCTTCTTATTCATATATTATTATCATCCACCTTCTGTTAAATAATATTAATGGTCTTAAAATAGTATAAATACAGTTGAATCCCCTTACCTTATTTGGATTTCTCATTCAATCTAAAGTTTTTTTTTAATTCTCATCATCATTCTTGTGTGTGTGTTTAGTGCACAACTCTTTTCTTATCCTATTTTTTTCCTATTTATAATTAATCACCAAAAATACATATTACCAGATTAAAACCCATATTAATGGATGAGTAAATCTACCATTGTGTTGAGTCAATATTTAGAGAGGTTAAGCGATTGAAAGATTTTGCTCGATGAGTATTCTTTAATTTAACATTGTGTATGTTGGACTTAACATGTCATGGATTAATGACATATTTTGTTTAACATATGGATTACATGCATTATTGGAACCATAAATACACTACCACAATCAAGTAATGATTGAGATTATAATCCTAGTTAATTTAAGGCTTGTATTAAATCCTTAACACTTAGGAATTCCAATCAACGTCAACTTGTAATATGGGTGTTAATTTAAATGCAATATAAAGCAAAGCTCAAGGATATCACAGGATTAAATCCCTAAAAATGAACTCAACCCAGTATTTATCAAATTGTTAAATCAAACACCAATAATTAATCACTTTATTTAATCTCTACAAACAAACCCCCCAATAAAAATACAATCAACTAAAAACAATTAACTATTAAAAAGTATCATCGCCGAAGATTCGACTCAAGTGCTTCTATACACATTAGCAGAGCTGTTTGGGATATTCTTGGTCATAGAAGAGAAAAAATTCCTCATTTCATCTATTATGTCTCAAAAACATTGGATGAAACTCAATCTCACTACACTGTGACTAAAAATGAACTTTTTGCAATGGTTTTTTCCTTAAATAAATTCCAACCCTGCCTCTTAGGTGCCAAAATCATCATTTTCACATACCATTCTTCTATAAAGTTATTAATCGAGAAAAGTGATTCCAAACTAAGGCTAATAATATGGATCCTAATGATCCAATATTTTGACCTTGAAATCAAATATAGACCAATAAAAGAAAACCCTGTGGCTTATCACCTAAGTAGAATTTATAATTCTTCTCATTCAGAAATCATTGATTCTGAATTCCCCAATGTGCACCTTTCATCTCTCACTCTAAATTTACCATGGTATTACCCAATTGTAAACCACTTAGTTGTAAGTATTTTTCCTGAAATTTTTTTAAAAGAACAAAAAATGAAGCTGAAAAGTCATTCAAAATTATATTTATGGGAAGATAATAAACATTGGAAAACTGGGGCTCATAAGGTATTAGGAGATGTGTTGATGAAAATGAACATTCCTCCATCTTAGAATTATGTTACTCACTTATTAGAGGTGGATACTTTGGACCATAAAGGACCTACCGAAAGGTCCTAGAATCTGGATTCTTTTGGCCTTCACTTTTCAAGGACTCACATGAGTTCTATCAATCATGTCCCACTTGCCAAAAAAATTGGCACAATTTTCAAAGAGAAATAAAATGCCTCAAAGCCTTTAATTTTATGTGATATCTTTGATGCTTGGGGCATCGATTTAATGGGGCCATTCCCCCATTCCAATGGATTCTCATACATTTTTTTGTGGTTGATTATGTTTCTAGGTGGGTCGAGGCCAAACCCACTAGAAAGGATGATTCACAGACTATTAGTGAGTTCCTAAATACACACATATTTCACCGATTTGTCATAGCACGTGCCTTGATAAGTGACTTAAGAACCCATTTTTGTAATAAAACCATGGAATATATTTTGAAAAAGAATAGTGTTGTACATAAAACTACAACTTCATATCACCCCAAACAAATGGCATGGCTGAACTTTCTAATAGATAATTGAAAAGAGTGCTTGAGAAAATTGTAAAACCCACAAGAAAAGGTTGGCCTAAAAGACTTGGTGAAGCACTTTGGGCTTATCTAACTTCCTATAAAACACCCATTGGGATGTCTCATTTTAGGCTAGTTTTTGGTAAAGTATGTCATTTACCAATTAAAATCCAACATAAGTATTTTTGGGCTATGAAAACCTATAATTTTGATTGTGAAAAATATGGTGAAGAAAGATTGTTGCAATTGGCTGAACTGGAGGAGCTTCGACTTGATTTTTATGAGAATTATAATCTCTACAAAGAAAAATCCAAGGAACCCCATGACAAAAACATCCTACTAAAGGTATTTAATGAAGGTAAAAAGGTAATTCTCTTCAATTCTCGATTTCGACTTCCCCTAGGTAAGCTTAATTCTCATTGGAAAGTTCCTTTTGTTATTACTAATGTTTACCCATTTGGTGTAGTGAAAGTCCAAGACCCCTCTTCCAAAAGGACATTCACGGTTAATGGACATCAGTTAAAGCATCACCATGAGAGGACACACAATCCTGGAACCACATTGACTTCCATAGTATCTGCAACTTCTATAGTAAATACACCACTAGATGGAGACGGCGAACCACCAAATCCAAACCAAGGGGAACCTCTTTCCCTTTAACTCATCTTCTCTCTATCTCTCTCTATCTCTCTCTATCTTTCTTCTGATTCCTCCCTCATTCTCATTTATTTATTTTTTACTACTTTCCCCATCACACATTTTTATTTACTCTTTCTCTTTTGTGTGGGTGTGTCTTTAAAAAAAATAAAAAAAAACTATAAAAAACTATAAAAAAATATTTTAAAAAAATATAGAAAAGAAAGAGTCGTGATTACTCACCTTCAACTTTTGAAATTTTTTCTAACCATTTTGGGGAGTCAAAATACATGGTTTCATCTCAAAAATCTTGTGTTTTCATCATATATTTGGATAAATAATATTATGTCAAAACCAACAAATTTTTAATGCTCAATTTTTTATTTGGAAAATAATTTTCCCAAACCATGAGGAAGAACATTAGATTTCATGCCAAGGCTACCTATAGCAATCTTTTCAAACTGTGTATTTTTTACTCCCCTTTGTGATTGTTGTGTTTGTGGACCTTCGATCTGAATTTCCTACTTTAGTGTGCATTAATATGATAGAGGCATTTTCTAAACCTCATGAGAATCACAATAGCCAAATAGCCTCCCATTACCCCAACATTAATTATACTTTTGAAAGCCCCTATGAGCCTATGAAAACATTTTATTTGATATCCACATTACAATCCCAATACCTTATCCCGCATAATATCAACATGGATTTTCATTGCATAATTTTTTGTAATTTAAGTGTGGGGGGAATGGATTTCATTTTTTGGGTGCCCTTTTATTGATTTTAAACGAGTTATCATATACTTGAGGGTAAGCATACATTTTAGTGTAGGGGAGAGTTTGTAATTAAGTGATTTTTGGGGAATTTAATGTACTTTAATTTATGTAATTTTGTAAATGTTATTGACAAGTGTTCAAAAGAATAAAAAAATAAAAAAATCCAAAAAAAGAACAAAAAAATGGGTTATGTCTTGGGAGTGTAAAAAATCACTCTTCCTCAACCTTTTATCTTGTTATAACTATTACAATTATTGTCGTGAGGAGATCAAAAATGGGTTGGGAGATGAGTTTGAGATCTATTTCAAGTTCAACTTTCAAAAAAATACAAAAAAAAGAAAAAAAATGAACACTTATGTCATTGGAAGAAGTTTTGTGGTTTATATTTCAGCTTCGCATCCACTTCAATTTTACTTCCTATTTTGTGTATTATTCCATATTTTAATTCCCTCATAAAAATGTGTTTCCATTTCATTTCATGTCTCATTTCAAAAAAAAATGTGCAATGTTTTTTCTATATTGGTGTTTTACCCCCTTTTTCCTATCTTTTGGATATTATCTTCCGACCATCCTATAGCCACAGAAAAACCCCTTAAAAATACCTCTTGATTATTGTGCACTTTAGGATAGGGAATGGAATCTGAGAGTTCTTTCAAACTATAATATTTTCACTTTTGGTTGGTGAAAGAGTGAACCTCCAGAAATAAATTTTTATCATCTTGAGAGTAGTGAGTTTTGAGTGCCCATATTTTCTATTTCTAAATTTGAGCACAAAAAAATGAATTATTTTTGGAAAATTGTTTCTCTAAAAACTTGTGGTTTAATTAAATAGGGATTAGTGAAATTTTCTAAACCTCCCCTGAGTGTTGAAAATAAGATTTTAATATTTGTTGGTGAGTGAAAATGATTTTGTACTATTTTTTATATTTTTTTCACATGAGGACATGAACAAGACTAATTGTGGTTGAATTGATGTTATTAATACTTTAATTACTTATTATATACTCCCTTTACTAATTTTTTATGAAATTTTCATAATTTGTGTGAAATATTAATGTTTAAATATTAAATATAATTTTAGAGCACTATTTGAATTCATCCAGATTCAAGTCTATTTAATGTTTTAATAATAACTATAACCGTACTTATCCAACTTTCATGATTATTATTTTTTAGGGTCCCTTATTCAAATTAAAAATTTAATTAGAATGAAACTTTGGCCAAATCTTCCATTTTGAGGGATATATTGTCCACACAAGAAGACATAAAGAATTTGTGAAGAAAATGGACCAGCCATAATGATTGAGTTACTAGTATAAATCTCAAAGCCCAAATTTTATGAAACTCCACCATATGTTCTTGTTTTTCCAATAGAATCAAGTAAAAAAATTATAAGTTCCAAATACAAGAACAAGGGTCCCGACTAATGCTTTGAAATCCAGCCCACCATTATGGATGGGAATTTAAATCAGGACACTATTCCAGAATTTTCTCCTAATTTAATCATCAAATAAGGCTGGGATTTTTCAGTTTGAAATATAAGATATGTTAGTACAAATTTATAGAATAAATTATTTTTATTTTATGGCATATTCCTGTTTAAAAATCCATTAAAATTTCAGCCTTCGAAAATGTGTTGATAAAAATGGATAGGTGAAAAATGTTTAGTAAAATAGCCATATATTTGGCTACAGAATTCCAATGGTCACCCAATTTATAGGGATGATAGTAAATATCAATATCTAAAACTTATAAGAAGAGAATATCTCTATATTCAACTGTATTCATGGCCAAATTGGCGATGAAACTGAAAGGTCAGATTTGGAATGCAAACAGTCCACCTCCTTGGGCAATAAATACAACCCCCTCTTCTCCTTGCATTTGGTTGGAATTTCAGAAGCTAAAAGAATATATTGGCACGAAAAAATCCTTAAAAAGGCTTAGTAGTACCTTCCATACTCAATTTTTCACTTGAGATACCCTTACTCCTCTATTTGATTCCATTTACTTTTGTGTTCTTCTTTGTTGTAATCTTGTAAGTCTTTATTTTTGTAATTATATTTTAATGAAAGTTTCTTCTTAATCATCTATTATTCTCATAAACATTATATTAAATAATATTAAAGGTCTTAAAATAGTTTAAATACTTTTTAATCCCCTTACCTTATTTTTCTTTCTCATTCAATCTAAAGTTCATTTTAAATTCTCGGCATCGTTCATGTGTGTGTGTTCAGTGCACAAATTTTTTCTTATCCCATTATTTTTGTTCTATTTATAATTCATCAAAAAAAATACATATTACCATATTAATAAAAATATTAATGTCTAAGTAAATCTACCATTTAGGTGAGTCATTATTTAGAGATGTTAAGAGATTGAGATCTTTTTCTTGAGGAGCATTATTTAATTTAACATTGTGTATGTTGGACTTAACATGTCATGGATTAATGACATATTTTGTTTAACGTATGGATTCCATGGATTATTGAAACCATAAATACACTACCAAAATCAAGAAATGACTGATATTATACTCTTAGTTAAGTTAAGTCTTGGATTAAATCCTTAACATTTAGGAATTCCAATCATCGTCAACTTGTGACATGGGTGTTAATTTAAATGAAACATAAAGCAAAGCTCAAGGATATCACAAACTTAACTCCATAAAAATGAAAGTATCCCAATATTTATCAAATTGTTAAATCAAACACCAATCATTAATCACTTCATCTAGGCTCTGCAAACAAACCCCTCAATCAAAATACAATCAACAAAAAACAATCGACTATTAAAAAGTATAATCACCGAGGATTAGACCCGAGTGCTACTATACACATTAGCAGATCCGTTGGGGTTGTTATTGGTCAAAGTAGAGAAAAAATTATTCATGTCAACTATTATTCCTCAAAAACTTTGGATCAAACTCAATCTCACTACACTGTGACTGAAAATAAACTTTTAACGGTGGTTATTGCCTTACATAAATTATGGCTCTACCTCTTAGGTGCTAAAATCATCATTTTCACAGACCATTCTACTATAAAGTTCTTACTCAAGAAAAGTGATTCCAAACCGAGGTTAATAATATGGATCCTAATGCTCCAAGAGTTTGAACTTGAAATCAAAGATAAACCAGGAAAAATAAAACCTTGTGGCTAATCACCTAAGAAGAATTTATAATTCTTCTCATTCAGAAATCATTGATCCTAAATTCCCCAATGATCACATTTAATCTCTCATTCCAAAGTTACCATGGTATGACCCAATTGTAAACTACTTGGTTGCTGGTATTTTTCCTGAAATTTTTTCAAAAGAACAAAAAATGAAGCTGAAAAGTGATTCAAAATTATATTTTTGGGAAGATAGTAAACTTTGGAAAATTGGGGCTGACGTGGTAATTAGGAGATGTGTTGATGAAGATGAACATTCCTACATCTTATAATTATGTCATTCACTTCATGGAGGTGGCCAAATTTGACCACAAAGGACCTCCCAAAAGGTCCTAGACTCTGGATTCTTCTAGCCTTCACTTTTCAAGGACTCACATGAGTTCTATCAATCATGTCCCACTTTCCAAAAGTTTGGAACAATTTGAAAGAGAAATGAAATTCCCAAAAAGCATTTAATTTTCTATGAGATCTTACGTGTTTGGGGCATAGATTTCATGGGACCATTCTATCCTTCCAATGGATTCTCATACATTCTTCTTATGGTTTATTATGTTTCTAGGTGGGTCGAGCCAAACCCACTAGAAAAGATGATTTACATACTGTTAGTGGGTTCTTAAATACACACATCTTCCACCGATTTGGCATACCACATGCCTTCATAAGTGACTTAGGAACCCATTTTTGTAATAAACCCATGGAATATCTTTTGAAAAATAATGTTGTTGTAAATTAAACTTCAACTTCATATCACCCCCAAATAAATGGCATGGCTGAACTTTCTAATGGAGAAGTGAAAAGAGTGCTTGAGAGAATTGTAAAAAACACCAGAAAATACTGGCCTGAAAGACTTGGTGAAGCACTTTGGGCTTATAGAACTACCTATAAAACACCCTTTGGGATGTCTCCTTTTAGGCTAGTTTTTGGTAAAGCATGTCATTTACTAGTTGAAATCCAACATAAGTCTTTTTGGGATATGAAAACCTATAATTTTGATTGTGAAAAATATGGTGAATAAAGATTGTTGCAATTGGCTGAACTTGAGGAGCTTTGACTTGATTCTTATGATAATTCTAATCTATACAAAGAAAAATCCAAGTCACTCCCTGAAAAACACATCCTGTGAAAGGTATTTAATGAAGGTGAAAAGGTAATGCTCTTCAATTCTTGATTTCGACTTCACCCAAGTAATCTTAATTCTCGTTGGGAAGGTACTTTTGTTATTACTAAGGTTTACCCATTTGGTGTAGTGTAGGTTCAAGACCCCTCTTCCAAAAGGACATTCATGGTTAATGGACATCGGTTAAAGCCTCACCATGAGAGGACCCACAATCCTGGAACCACATCAACATCCATCGGATCCACAACTTCTATAGTAAACAAACCACTAGATGGAGATGGTGACCCACTAAATCCAAACTAGGGGGAATCACTTTCCCTTTAACCCCTCTTCTCTCTATATCTCTCCCTCTCTCTTTCTTCTTCTTCCTCCCTCATTCTCATTTTTTTATTTTTACCACTTTCCTCATCACACATTTTTATTTACTCTTTCTCTTTTGTGTGGATGTGTATTTATAAAAAACTAAAAAAAAATATTTTAGAAAAATATGGAAAAGAAAGAGTCATGATTACACACCTTCAACTTTTCAAATTTTTTCTAACTATTTTAGGGAGTCTAAGGACATTTTTTCATCTCAAAAATCTTGTATTTTCAATATATATTTGGATAAATAATATTGTTCCAAACCATGAAATTTTGAAATATAAATTTTTTATTTGGAAAATAATTTTCCCCAAATGTGAGGAACAACATTAGATTTCATTCCAAGTCCACCTATAGACATCTTTCCGAACTGTGTATTTTTTACCCCCATTTGTGAGTCGTGAGTTTGTGGATGTTCGATCTGATTTTCCTACTTTAGTGTGAATTAATATGATAGAGGTATTTTCTGAACCTCATGAGAATCACAATAGCCAAATATCCTCCCATTACCCTAACATTAATTATAATTTTGAAAGCCCCTTTGAGCCGATGAAAACCTTTTATTTGATAGCCAGATTACAATACCAATACCTTATCCCACCCAATATCAACATGGATTTTCATTTCTTAATATTTTGTAATTTAAGTGTGGGGGGGAATGGATTTCATTTTTTGGGTGCCCTTTTATTGATTTTAAATGATTTATCATATGCTTTAGGGAAAGAATCCATTTTAGTGTGGTGGAGAGGTTTTCATTCAGTGAGTTTTGGGGAATGTAATGTACTTTCATTTATGTAATTTTGTAAATGTAATTGACAAGTGTTCAAAAAAATCAAAAAAAAAGAACAAAAAATGGGTTGTGTCTTAGGAAGGTCAAAAATCACTCTTCCTCAACCTTTGATCTTGTTATAACTATTACAATTAGTGTTGTGAGGAGATCATACATGGGTTGGGAGATGAGTGTGAGATCTGTTTCAAGTTCAACTTTCGAAAAAATACAAAAAAAAGAAAAAAAATGAACACTTATGACATTGAGATAAGTTTCATGGTTTATATTTCATCTTCTCATCCACTTCAAATTTACTTCCTATTTTGTTTATTATTTTACATTTTCATTCCCTCATAAATATTTGTTTCCATTTCCTTTAATGTCTCATTTCAAAAAAAATGTGCATTGCTTTTTCCATGTTGGTGTTTTACCCCCTTTTTCCTATCATTTGGATATCATCTTCCTACCTTCCCATATCGACATAAAAACCCCTTAAAAATACCTCTTGATTCTTGTGAACTTTAGGATAGGTAAAGTAAGATAATATCTCTTTCAAACTCTAAGATTTTCACTTTTGGTTGGTGAAAGAGTGAACCTCCAGAAATAAATTTCTATCATCTTGAAAGTAGTGAATTTTGAGTGCCACATTTTCCATTTCTAAATTTGAGCATGAAAAAATTAATTGTTTTTGGAACATTTTTTCTCTAAAAAAAATTCATGGAATTCAACATGGATTAGTGAAATTGTCTAATCCTCCCCTGAGTGGTGAACACAAAATTTTAATATTTGTTGGCGAGTGAAAATGATTTTGTACTTTTTTTTATACTAGTTGCAATGAGGACATGCACAAGACTAAGTGTGGGGGATTTGATTTTATTAATATTTTAATTAATTATTATATACTCCCTTTATTTATTTTATATAAAATGTTCATAATTTGTGTGAAATATTAATGTTTAAATATTAAATATAATTTTAGAGCACTATTTGAATTCATCCAAATTCAAGTATATTTAATTTTTTAATAATAACTCTCACCCTAATTATCCCAATTTCATGATTTATATATTATGGGGTTTCTTACTAAAATTAAAACATTTCATTGAAAGGAACCTTTGCCCAAATAGTCCATTTGGAGGGCCATATTTTCCACATAAGAAGACTCAAAGAATTTGTGAAGAAACTAGACCAGCCATGATGATTGAGTTACTGGTCGAAATCCTGAAGCCCAAATTTTATGAAACTCCACCATATGTTTTTTATTATCCATCATAATCAGGTATAAAAAATTTAAGGTCCAAATATAAGAACAAGGGGCCCAACTGATGCTTTGAAGTCCAGCCCACCATTCAAGATGGGAATTAAAATCATGACACTATTCCTGCATTTTCTCTAGATTTATTTTTCAAATAGGGCTAGAATTTTTCAGTGTAAAATATAATATATTGCGGAAAAAATGTTATAATAAAGTATTTTAATTTGAGGGAATATTCCTCTTCAAAAACCCGTTAATATTTCAGAATTTGAAAAGGTGTTGATAAAAATGGACATGTGAAAACTATTTAATAAAATAGCCATATATTTGGATAAAAAATTCCAATGGCCTCCAAATTTTGAGGTATGGCCATAAATATTAATATATAAAACTTTGAAGAAGATAATATCTTGAGATTTAGCTATTTGGATGGACAAATTGGTGATGAAATTGGAAGGGAAGATTTGGAACGCAAACAGTCCACCTCCTTGGGCTATAAATACAACCCCCTCTTTTCCTTGCATTTGGTTGGAATTTCAGAAAAGAGGAGAATATATTGGCACAAACATAGCCTTAACAAAGTCTTGGGAGGACCTTCCATACTCATGTTTTTACTTGAGATACCCTTCCTCCTCTCTTTGTTTTCATTTACTTTTGTGTTCTTCTTGGTTGTAATCTTGTATCTCTTTGTTTTTGTAATTCTATTTTAATGAAAGTTTCTTCTTATTCATCTATTATTATCATAAACCTTATGTTAAGTAATATTAATGGTCTTAAAATAGTTTAAATATAGTTTAATCCTCTTCCCTTCTTTTTCATTCTCATTCAATATAAATTTCGTTTTTAATTCTCATCATCGTTCGCGTGTGTGTGTTTAGTGCACAACTCTTTTTTTATCCCATTAGTTTTGTTCTATTTATAATTCATCACCAAAAATACATATTACAAGATTAATAAACATCTTAATGGCTGAGAAAATCTACCATTTGGGTGAGTCATTATTTAGATATGTTAAGCGATTGAGAGATTTTTCTCGATGAGTATTCTTTAATTTAACAATGTGTATATTGGACTTAACATGTCATGGATTAAGGACATATTTTGTTTAATGTGTGAATTAAATAGATTATTGGAACCATAAATACACGACCACAATCAATTACTGATTGAGATTATAATCCTAGTTAATTTAGGGCTTGGATTAAAGCATTCACACTTAGGAATTCCAATCAGTGTCAACTTGTGACAAGGGTGTTAATTTAAATGAAATATAAAGAAAAGCTCAAGGATATCACAAGATTAACTCCCTAAAAATAAAATCACCCCAATATTTATCAAATTTTTAAATCAAACTTCAATAATTAGTCACTTCATTTAAGCTCTACAAACAAATCCCCTAATCAAAATAAAATCAACTAAAAACAATCGACTATTAAAAAGTATCATCGCCGAGGATTTGACTCGAGTGATTCTATACACATTAGCAGAGCCGTTGGGGCTGTTCTTGGTCAAAAAAGAGAAAAAAATTCCTCATGTCATCTATTATGCCTAAAAAACTTTGGATGAAACTCAATCTCACTACACTGTGACAGAAAAGGAACCTTTAGCAGTGGTTTTTTCCTTAGATAAATGTTGACCCTACCTCTTAGGTTCCAAAATCATCATTTTCATAGACCATTCTGCTATAAAATTATTACTCAATAAAAGTGATTCCAAACTGAGGTTAATAAGATAGATCCTAATGCTCCAATTGTTTGACCTTGAAATCAAAGATATACCAGGAAAAGAAAACCCTGAGTCCGATCACCTAAGTAGAATTTCTAATTATTTTCATTTAGAAATAATTGATCCTAAATTCCCCACTGAGCACCTTTCATCTCTCATTCCAAAGTTACCATGGTATGCCCCAATTGTAAACTACTTGGTTGCTGGAATTTTTCCTGAAAAGTTTTCAAAAGAACAAAAAATGAAGCTAAAAAGTGATTAAAATTTATATTTTTGGGAAGATAATAAATTTTGGAAAACTAGGGTGACATGGTAATTAGTAGATGTGTTGATGAAGATGAACATTCCTCTATCTTAGAATTTTGTCACTCATTTCCTGGAGGATTCCACTTTAGACCACAAAATACCTCCCAAAAGGTACTAGACTCTGGATTCTTCTGGCCTTCACTTTTCAAGTACTCGCATGAGTTCTATAAGTTTGGCATAATTTCAAAGAGAAATGAAATGACCCAAAAGCCTTTAATTTTATGTGAGATCTTCGATGTTTGGGGCATCAATTTCATGGGACCATTCCCCTATTCCGATGGATTCTCATACATTCTTCTTGTATTTGATTATGTTTCTAGGTAGTTTGAGTCCAAAACCATTAGAAATGATGATTCAAATACTGTTAGTGAGTTCCTAAATACACACATATTCCACCGATTCGGTACACCACATGCCTTGAAAAGCGAATTTAGAACCCATTTTTGTAATAAAACCGTGGAATATCTTTTGAAAAATAATAGTGGTGTACATAAAACTTAAATTGTATACCACCCCTAAACAAATGTCATGTATGAACTTTATAATAGAGAAGTGAAAAGAGTGATTGAGAGAATTGTAAAACCCACCAGAAAAGACTGGCCTGAAAGACTTGGTGAAGCACTTTGGGCTTTTCAAACTGCCTATAAAACAAGCATTGGGTTATCTCCTTTTAGGCTAGTTTTTGGTAAATCATGTCATTTACCAGTTTAAATACAACATAAGTCTTTTTGGGCTATTAAAACCTGTAATTTTTATTGTAAAAAATTTGGTGAAAAAAGATTGTTGGAATTGGCTGAATTGGAGGAACTTCGACTTGATTCTTATAATAATTATAATCTCTATAAAGAAAAATCCAAGGAACTCCATGAAAAACACATCCTTAAAAAGGTATTTAATGAAGTTCAAAAGGTAATTCTCTTCAATTCTTGATTTTGACTTCACCCAAGTAAGCTTAATTCACGTTGGGAAGGTTTTTTTGTTATTATTAATGTTTACCCATTTGGTGCAGTGCAAGTCCAAAACCCCTATTCCAAAAGGACATTAAAGGTTAATTGAAAATGGTTAAAGCATCACCATGAGAGGACACACAATCCTGGAACCACATCGAATTCCATTGAATCCACAACTTCTACAGTAAACACACCACTGGATGGAGATGGTGACCCACCAAATCCAAACCAGGGGGCACCTCTTTCCCTTTAACTCTTCTTCTCTCTCTCTCTCTTTATCTCTCTTTATCTCTCTTTATCTTTCTTCTTCTTCCTCCCTCATTCTCATTTTGTTTTTTACCACTTTCCTCATCACATGTTTTTATTTACTCTTTCTCTTTTGTGTGGGTGTGTCTTTATAAAAAACTAAAAAAACTAAAAAAAATATTTAAAAAAATATGGAAAATCAAGAGTCGTGATTACTCACCTTCAACTTTTGAAATTTTGTCTAACTATTTTGGGGAGTCAAAATACATGGTATCATCTCAAAAATCTTGTTTTTTCATCATATATTTGGATAAATAATATTGTGACAAACCAAAAAAAATTTGAATGCTCAATTTTTTATTTGGAAAATAATTTTCCCCAACCGTGAGGAAAAACATTAGATTTCATGCCAAGGCCACCTATAGCCATCTTTTAAAACTGTGTATTTTTTACCCCCATTTGTGAGTCTTGAGTTTGTGGACCTTCAAACTAAATTTCCTACTTTAGTGTGCATTAATATGATAGAGGCATTTTCTGAAACACATGAGAATCACAGTATCCAAATAGCCTCCCATTACCCTAAAATTAATTTTACTTTTGAAAGTCTCTCTGAGCCTATGAAAACATTTTCTTTGATAGCCACATTAAAATACAAATACCTTATCCCACCCAATATCAACATGGATTTTCATTGCCTAATTTCTTTGTAATTTAAGTGTGGGGGAATGGATTCTATTTTTTGGGTGCCCTTTTATTGATTTTCAATTAGTAATCATATGCTTGAGGGAAAGAATCTATTTTATTGTGGGGGGGAGGTTGTAATTCAGTGAGTTTTGGGGAATTTAATTTACTTTAATTTATATAATTTTGTAAATTCTATTGAAAAGTGTTCAAAAAAATCAAAAAAATCAAAAAAAAAGAACAAAACAATGGGTTGTATCTTGGGCAGTTCAAAAATCACTCTTACTCAACCTTTGTTCTTATTATAACTATTAAAATTAGTGTCATGGTGAGATCAAACATGGGTTGGGAGATGAGTGTGAGATCTTTTTCAAGTTCAAATTTTGAAAAAATACAAACAAAAAAGAAAAAAATGAACACTTATGTCATTGGGAGAAGTTTTGTGGTTTATATTTCATCTTCTCATCCACTCAAATTTTCCTTCCACTTTTGGGTCTTATTTCACATTTTCATTCCCTCATAAATATGTGTTTCCATTTCCTTTCCTGTCTCATTTAAAAAAATGTGCATTAGTTTTTCCATGTTGGTGGTTTACCACCTTTTTCCTATATTTTTTATATCATCTTCCTACCCTCCCATAGCCACATAAAAACCCCTTAAAATACCTCTTGATTATTATGAACATTAGGATAGGTAATGGAAGATGATAGATCTTTAAAACTATAATATTTTCACTTTTTTTTTGTGAAAGAGTGAACCTCTAGAAATAAATTTTTATCATCTTGAGAGTAGTGAGTTCTGAGTGCCCATATTTTCCATTTCTAAATTTGAGCATGAAAAAATGGATTTTTTTTATAAAATTGTTTCTCTAAAAACTTGTGGTGGAATTAAATATGGATTAGTGAAATTTTCTAAACCTCCCATGGGTGGTGAAACAAAATTTTAATATTTTTTGGTGATTGAAAATGATTTTGTACTGTTTTTTATATTTGTTGCACATGAGGACATGCACAAGACTAAGTGTGGGGAGTTGATATTATTAATATTTTCATTACTTATTATATACTCTATTTACTGATTTTATATGAAATGTACATAATTTGTGTGAAATATTAATGTTTAAATATTAAATATAATTTTAGAGAACTATTTTAATTCATCCAAATTCAAGTATATTAGATTTTTTAATAATAAATCCTACCCTAATTATCCAAATTGAATTATTCTTGTTTTTTGGGGTTCCTTACTCAAATTACAACATTTCATTAGAATTAATTTTTGTACAAATCTTCCATTTGGAGGGTCATATTTTCCACACATTAAGACTCAAAGAATCTGTGAAGAAACTGGACCAACCATGATGATTGAGTTACTTTTCTAAATATCAAAGCCCAAATTTTATGAAAATCCACCATATGTTCATGATTTTCCGACGGAATCATGGATAAAAATTTTAAGGTCCAACTACAATAACAAAGGGCCTAACTGATACTTTAAATTCCATCCCACCATTCAAGCTGGGAATTAAAAATAGTACACTATTCCTGTATTTTTTCTGATTTAATCATCAAATTAGGATTGGATTTTTCATTTTGAAGTATAATATATGGACGGACAAATTGTTAGAATAAATTATTTTTATTTGAGGGCATCTTCCTGTTCAAAAACCCATTCACATTTTAGCATTTGAAAAATTATTGATAAAAATGGATAGGTGAAAACTGTTTAGTAAAATAGCCATATATTTATATCCAAAATTACAATGGTTTCCCAATTCATAGGGATGATAGTAAATATCAATATATACAACTTGGAAGAAGAAAATATCTCGATATTCAGCTATCTGAATGGCCAAATTGGAGATGCAATTGGAAGGGAATATTTGGAATGCAAACAGTCCACCTCCTTGGGCTATAAATAAACCCCCTCTTATTATTGCATTTGGTTGGAATTTCATAATAGAGGAGAATATATTGGAAAGACCAAAGCCATATCAAAGGCTTGGGAGGACCTTCCATACTCAATTTTTCACTTGACATACCCTTCATCCTCTTTTTGTTTTCATTTAATTTTGTGTTCTTCTTTGTTGTAATCTTGGAAGTCTTTGTTTTTGTAATTATATTTGAATGCAAGTTTCTTCTTCTTCATTTATTATTCTCATACAGCTTATATTAAATAATATTAATGATCTTAAAATAGTTTAAATATATTTTAATCCCCTTCCCTTATTTTTCTTTCTCATTCAATATAAATTTTGTTTTTAATTCTCATCATCGTTTGCGTGTGTGTGTTCAGTGCACAAATCTGTTCATATCCCATTATTTTTGTTCTATTTATATTTCATCACCAAAAATAAATATTACCAGAATAATAATAATATTAATGTCTGAGTAAATATACCATTGGGGTGAGTCATTATTTAGATATGTTAAGCGATTGAGATCTTTTTCTCAATGAGTATTCTTTAATTTAACATTGTGTATGTTGGACTTAACATGTCATGGATTAATGGCATATTTTGTTTAACATATGGATTCCTTGGATTATTGGAAACATAAATACACTACCACAATCAAGTACTTATTGATATTATAATCCTAGTTAAGTTAAGGCTTGGATTAAATCCATAATTATTAGGAATTCCAATCAACGTCAACTTGTGACATGGGTGTTAATTTAAATGCAATATAAAGCAAAGATCAAGGATATCACAAGCTTAACTCCCTAAAAATGAACTCACCCAAATATTTATCAAATTGTTAAATCAAACACAAATCATTAATCACTTAATTTAATCTCTACAAACAAACCCCCTAATCAAAATAAAATCAACTAAAAATAATACACTATTAAAAACTATCATCGCTGGTTATTCGACCTGAGTGCTGCTATACACATTAGCAGAGCAGTTGGGGCTGTTCTTGGTCAAAGAAGAGAAAAAATTCCTCATTTCATCTATTATTCACCAAAACTTTTGATGAAAATCAATCTCACTACATTGTGATGGAAAAGGAACTTTTTGCAGTGGTTTTTGCCTTAGATAAATTCCGACCCTACCTCTTAGGTGCCAAAATCATCATTTTCACATACCATTCTGCTATAAAGTTCTTACTGAAGAAAAGTGATTCCAAACCAAGGCTAATAATATGGATCCTAATTCTCCAAGATTTTGAACATGAAATAAAATATAAATGAGGAAAATAAAACCCTGTGTCTCATAACCTAAGTAGAATTTCTAATTCCTATCATTCAGAAATCATTGATCCTGAATTCCCCACTGGGCACCTTTCATATCTCACTCCAAAGTTACCATGGTATGCCACAATTGTAAAGTACTTGGTTTCTGGTATTTTTCATAAAAAACTTCAAAATAACAAATAATAAAGATGAAAATTGATTCAAAATTATACTTTTGGGAAGATAATAAACTTTGAAAAATTGGGGCTGACACGGTAATTAAGAGATGTGTTGATGAAGATGAACATTCATCCATCTTATAATTCTATCACTCATTTCCTGGAGGTGGACACTTTAGACCACAAAGGTCCTCCCGAAAGGTCCTAGACTCTAGATTCTTTTGGGCTTCACTTTTCAAGGACTCACATGAGTTCTATCAATCATGTCCCACTTGCCAAAAGTTTGGCACAATTTCAAAGAGAAATGAAATGCCCCAAAAGCCATTAATTTTCCGTGAGATCTTTGATGTTTGGGGCATTGATTCCATGGGAACATTCTCCCTACCAATGGATTCTCATATATTCTTCTTGCGGTTGATTATGTTTCTAGGTGGTTTGAGGCCAAACACACTATAATGGATGATTCACATACTATTAGTGAGTTCCTAAATACACACATCTTCCACCGATTTGGCACACCACATGCCTTGATAAGAGACTTAGGAACCCATTTTTGTAATAAAACCATGGAATATATTTTGAAAAAGAATGGTGTTTCACACAAAACTTCAACATAATATCACCCCCAAACAAATGGCATGGCTGAACTTTCTAATAGAGAAGTGAAAAGAGTGCTTGAGAGAACTGTAAAACCCACCAGAAAATACTGGCCTGAAAGACCTGGTGAAGTACTTTGGGCTTATCGAACTTCCTATAAAACACCCATTGGGATGTCTCCTTTTAGGATAGTTTTTGGTAAAGCATGTCATTTACCATTTTAAATCCAACATAAGTCTTTTTTTACTATGAAAACCTATAATTTTGATTGGGAAAAATCTGGTGAAGAATGATTATTGGAATTGTCCGAAATGGAGGAGCTTTGACTTGATTCTTATGAGAATTAAAATATATATAAAGAAAAATCCAAGGCACTCCATGAAAAACACATCCTTCTAAAGTTATTTCATAAATGTGAAAAGGTAATGTTCTTCAATTCTTGATTTCGACTTCACCCAAGTAATCATAATTCTCGTTGGGAAGGTCCTTTTGTTATTACTAATGTTTACCCATTTGGTGCAGTGCAAGTCCAAGACCCCTCTTCCAAAAAGACATTCACGGTTAATGAACATCAGTTAAAGTATCACCATGAGAGGACACACGATCCTGGAACCACATTAACTTCCATCGTATCCACAAATTCAATAGTAAATACACCACTAGATAGATACGGTGACCCACCAAATCCAAACTAGGGGCACCACATTCCCTTTAACTCCTCTTCTCTCTCTCTCTATCTCTATCTCTCTTTCTTCTTCTTACTCCATCATTATCATTTTGTTTTTTTACCACTTTACTCATCACACATTTTTATTTACTCTTTCTCTTTTTTGTGGGTGTGTCTTTATAAAAAACAAAAAAAAACAAAAAAAAACTATAAAAAATATATTTAAAAAAAATATAGAAAATCAAGAGTCGTGATTACTCACCTTCAACTTTTGAAATTTTTTCTAACCATTTTAGGGAGTCAAAATACATGGTTTAATCTGAAAAATATTTTGTTTTCATCATATATTTGGATAGATAATATTGTGTCAAAACTAATAAATTTTCAATGCTCAATTTTTTATTTGGAAAATAATTTTCCCTAACCGTGAGGAAAAACATTAGATTTTATGTCAAGGAAACCTATGGAAATATTTCCAAACTATGTATTTTTACCCCATTTATAATTCTTGAGTTTGTGGACCTTAGATCTGAATTTCCCACTTTAGTGTGCATTAATATGATAGAGGCATTTTCTGAACCTCATGATAAACTTAACAGCCAAATATCCAGTCATTACCCTAACAATAATTCAACTTTTCAAAGCCCCTCTGAGCCTATGACAACCTTTTCTTTGATATCCACATTACAATCTCAATACCTTATCTCACCCAATATCAACATGGATTTTCATTGAATAATTTTTTGTAATTTAATTGTGGAGGGGAATGGATTTCATTTTTTGGGTGCCCTTATATTGATTTTCAATGAGTTATCATATGATTGAGGGAAAGAATCCATTTTAGTGTGGGGTAGAGGTTGTTATTCAGTGAGTTTTGGGGAATTTAATGTACTTTAATTTATGTAATTTTGTAAATGTTATTGACAAGTGTTCAAAAAAATAATAAAAAAATATAAAAAATCAAAAAAAAAAGAACAAAAAAATGGGTTGTGTCTTGGTCAGGTCAAAAATAATTCTTCCTCGACCTTTGATCTTGTTATAACTGTTATAATTAGTTTCATGAGTAGATAAAACATAGGTTGGGAGATGAGTGTGAGATCTGTTTCAAGTTCAACTTTCAAAAAAATATAAAAAATAAAAAATAAAAAATTGAACAATTATGTCATTCAGAGCAGTTGCATGGATTATATTTCATCTTCTCATCCACTTCAAATTTCCTTCCTCTTTTGTGTCTTATTTAACATTTTAATTCCCTCATAAATATGTTATTCCATTTCCTTTCATGTCTCATTTTAAAAAAAATGTGTATTTCTTTTTCCATGTTGGTGTTTTACCCCCTTTTTCCTATCTTTTGAATATCATCTTCCTACCATCCCATAGCCACAGAAAAACCCCTTAAAAATACCTCTCGATTATTTTTCACTTTAGGATATAGAATGGAAGCTGAGATATCTTTAAAACTCTAAGATTTTCACTTTTGGTTGGTGAAGGAGTGAACCTCCAGAAATAATTTTTATCATCTTGAGAGTAGTGAGTTTTGAGTGCCCACATTTTCCATTTCTAAATTTGAGCATGAAAAAATGAATTGTTTTTTGAAAATTGTTTCTCTAAAAACTTGAGGTTGAATTCAATATATATTAGAGAAATTTTCTTAACCTCCCCTGAGTGGTGAAAACAAATTTTAATATTTTTTGGTGAGTGAAAATGATTTTGTACTATTTTTTATATTTGTTGCACATGAGGACATGCACAAGAATAAGTGTGAGGGAGTTGATGTTATTAATATTTTTATTACTTATTATATACTACCTTTAATGATTTTATATTAAATGTTCATAATTTTTGTGAAATAATAATTTTTAAATATTAAATATAATTTTAGAGAACTATTTGAATTCATCCAGATTCAAGTTTTTTAATGTTTTAATAATACCTATCAGTCTACTTATCAAAATTGCATGATTTTTTTTAGGGTTCCTTACTCAAATTAAAAAATTGGATTAGAAGTAACCATTGGCCAAATCATACATTTAGAGGGTCTTATTTTCCACACAAGAAGAATCAAATAATCTATGAAGAAATTGGACCAACCATGATGATTTAGTTACTAGCCTAAATCCCGAAGCCCAAATTCTATGAAACTACACCATATTTTCATGATTATCTGACGGAATCACGAATAAAAATTTTAAGTTCCAAATAAAAGAAAAAGTTGCCCAACTGATGCTTTGAAGTCTAGCCCACCATTCTGGTCGGGAATTAAAATCAGGACACTATTCCTGCATTTTCTCCTAATTTAATCATAAAATCAGGCTGGTATTTTTTAGTGTAAAATATAATATATAGTCAGAAAAATTATTAGAATAAAGTATTTTTATTTGAGGGCATCTTCCTTTTCAAAAACTCATTCACATTTCAGCCTTTGAAAAAGTGTTGATAAAAATGGATAGGTGAAAACTATTTAGTAAAATAGCCATATATTTGGATCCAAAATTCCAATTGCTGCCCAATTTTTAGGGATGACTGAAAATATCAATATCTATAACTTGGAAGAAGATAATATCTAGAGATTCAGCTATCTGGATGGCCAAATTGTCAATGCAATTGGAAGGGAAGATTTGGAATGCAAACAGTCCACCTCCTTAGGCTATAAATACAACCCCATCTTCTTCTTGCATTTGGTTGGAATTTTATAAGATATGATCATATATTCGCAAGAAAAAATCCTTAAAAAAGGCTTGGGATGACCTTACATACTCAATTTTTTAATTGATATACCCTTCCTCCTCTATTTTTTTCATTTACTTTTGTGTTCTTCTTTGTTGTAATCTTGGAAGTCTTTTTTTGTAATTCTATTTTAATGAAATTTTCTTCTTCATCATCTATTATTATCATCCACCTTCGCTTAAATAATATTAATGGTATTAAAATAGTTTAAATATAGTTTAATCCTCTTCCTTTATTTTTCTTTCTCATTCAGTCTAAAGTTCGTTTTTAATTCTCATCATCGTTTGTGTGTGTGTGTTCAGTGCACAACTCTTTTCTTATCCAATTATTTTTGTTCTGTTTATAATTCATCACTAAAAATACATATTACCATATTAATAACCATATTAATTTCTGATTAAATATACCATTGGGATGAGTCATTATTTAGAGATGTTAAGCGATTGAGAGATTTTTCTCGATGAGTATTCTTTAATTTAACATTGTGTATATTGGACTTAACATGTCATGGATTAATGACATATTTTGTTTAACATATGGATTAAATGGATTATTGGAACCATAAATACACTACCAAAATCAAGTACTAATTGAGATTATAATCCTAGTTAAGTTAACGCTTGGATTAAAGCTTTAACACTTAGGAATTCCAATCAACGTCAACTTGTGACATGGGTGTTAATTTAAATGAAATATAAAGAAAATATCAAGGATATCACAAGCTTAACTAAATAAAAATAAACTAACCCCAATAATTATCAAATTGTTAAATCACACACCAATCATTAATCAATTCATTTAATCTCTGCAAACAAACCCCCCAAAAAAAATAAAATCAACTAAAAACAATCGACTATAAAAAGTATCATCACTGAGGATTCGACCCGAGTGCTTCTATATACATTAGCAGAGCTGTTGGGGGTGTTCTTGGTCAAAGAAGAGAAAAAATTACTCATGTCATCTATTATGCCTCAAAAACTTTGGATGAAACTCAATCTCACTACACTGTGACTGAAAATGAACTTTTAACAGTGGTTTTTGCCTTAGATAAATTCTCCCCCTACCTCTTAGGTGCCAAAATCATCATTTTCACAGACCATTATACTATAAAGTTCTTACTCAAGAAATGTTATTCCAAACCAAGGCTAATAAGATGGATCCTAATGCTTCAAGAGTTTGACCTTGAAATAAAAGATAGACTTGGAAAAAGAAAAATCTGTGGTTGATAACCTGAGTAGAATTTATAATTCCCCTCATTCAGTAATCATTGATCCTGAATTACCCACTGATCACCTTTTATCTATCACTCCAAAGTTACCATGGTATGCCATAATTTTAAACTACTTGGTTGCTAGTATTTTTCTTGAAAATTTTTCAAAAAAACAACAAATGAAGCTGAAAAGTGATTCAAAATTATATTTTTGGGAAGATAATAAACTTTGGAAAACTAGGGATGACATGGTAATTAAGATATATGTTTATGAAGATTAACATTCCTCTATCTTAGAATTATGTCACTCACTTCCTAGAGTTGGCCACTTTAGACCACAAAGGACCTCCCTAAAGGTCCTAGAATCTGGATTCTTCTGGTCTTCACTTTTTAAGGACTCACATGAGTTCTTTCAATCATGTCCCACTTGCCAAAAGTTTGGCACAATTTCAAAGAGAAATGAAATGCCCCAAAAGCCTTTAATTATATATGAGATCTTCGATGTTTGGGGCATCGATTTCATGGGACCATTCTCCATTTCCAATGGATTCTCATACATTCTTTTTTGCATTTGATTATGTTTCTAGGTGGTTCAAGGCCAAACCCACTAGAAAGGATGATTCAAATATTGTTAGTGAGTTCTTAAATACACACATCTTCCACCGATTTGGCACACCACGTGCCTTGATAAGTGACTTAGAAACCAATTTTTGTAATAAAACCATGGAATCAATTTTGAAAAGGAATGGTGTTTTACATAAAACTTCAACTGCATATCACCCCCAAACAAATGGAATGGATGAAAATTCTAATAGAGAAGTTAAAATACTGCTTGATAGAATTGTAAAACCCTCTAGAAAAGAATGGCCTGAAAGACTTGGTGAAGCACTTTAGGCTTATCAAACTTCCTATAAAACACCCATTGGGATGTCTCCTTTTAGTATAGTTTTTTATAAAGCATGTCATTTACTAGTTGAAATCCAACATAAGTCTTTTTGGGCTCTGAAAAACCTGTAATTTTGATTGTGAAAAATTTGGTGAAGAAATATTGTTGCAATTGGCTGAACTAGAGGAGCTTCAACTTGATTCTTATGAGAATTTTAATCTCTACAAAGAAAAATCCCAGGCACTCCATGACAAACACATCATGCGAAAGGTATTTCATGAAGGTGAAAATGTAATGCTCTTAAATTCTCAATTTCTACTTCACCTAGGTAATCTTAATTCTCATTGGGAAGGTCCTTTTGTTATTACTAATGTTTACACATTTGGTGCAGTGCAAATCCAAGACCCCTCTTCCAAAAGGAAATTCACAGTTAATGGACATCGGTTAAAGCATCACCATGAGAGGACACACAATCTTGGAACCACATCGACTTCCATCAGATCCACAACTTCTACAGTAAACACACCACTGGATAGATACGGCAACCCACCAAATCCAAACCAGGGGGTACCTCTTTCCCTTTAACTCATCTTCTCTCTCTCTGTGTGTGTCTCTTTCTATCTCTCTTCTTATTCCTCCCTCATTCTCGTTTTGTTTTTTTTTACCACTTTAATCATCACACATTTTTATTTAATATTTCTCTTTTTTCTTTATAAAAAACTAAAAAAACCTAAAAAAATAAATAAATAAAATATTTAAAAAATATGGAAAAGCAAGAGTTGTGATTACTCACCTTAAACTTTTGAAATTTTGTCTAAACATTTTGTGGAGTCGAAATACATGGTTTTATCAAAAAAATATTGTGTTTTCATCATATATTTAGATAAATAATATTGTGTCAAAACCAAAAAAATTGAATGCTCAATTTTTTATTTGGAAAATAATTTTCCCCAACCGTGATGAACAACATTAACTTTCATGACAAGGCCACCTATGGACATATTTTCTAATTGGGTATTTTTTACCCCAATTTTTGAGTCTTGAGTTTGTGTACCTTCAATCTGAATTTCCTACTTTAGTGTGCATTAATATGATAGATACATTTTATGAACCTCATTAGAATCACAATAGCCAAATATCTTCCCATTACCCTAACATTAATTATACTTTTTAAAGCACCTTTGAGCCTATGAAAACCTTTTCTTTGATAGACACATTACAATACCAATACCTTATCCCACCTAATATCAACATGGATTTTCATTTCATAATTTTATATAATTTAAGAGTGGGGAGAATGGATTTCATTTTTTGGGTGAACTTTTATTGATTTTCAATGAGTTATCATATTCTTGAGGTCAAGCATCCATTTTAGTGTGGGGGAGAGGTTGTGATTTAGTGAGTTTTGTGGAATGTAATGTACTTTCATTTATGTAATTTTGTAAATGTTATTGACAAGTGTTCAAAAAAATAAAAAAAAAGAACAAAAAAATGTGTTGTGTCTTGGGCATGTAAAAAATCATTCTTCCTCAACCTTTGATATTTTATAACTATTAAGATTTGTGTCATGAGGAGATCAAACATGGGTTGGGAGATGATTTTGATATCTGTTTCAAGTTCAACTTTCGAAAACATACAAAAAAAAGAAAAAAATTAAACACTTATGTCATTGGGAGAAGTTTTGTGGTTTATATTTTATCTTCTTATCCACTTCAAATTTACTTCCTCTTTTGTGTCTTATTTCACATTTTCATTCCCTAGTAAATATTTTTTTTCATTTCATTTCATGTTTCATTTCAAAAAAATGTGCATTGATTTTTCCATGTTGGTGTTTTACCCCCTTTTTCTTATCTTTTGGATATCATATTTCTACTGTCCCATAGCCACATAAAAATCCCTTAAAAAGAACTCTTGATTATTTTTCACTTTAGGATAGCGAGTGGAAGTTGAGAGCTCTTTCAAACTCTTAGATTTTCACTTTTGGTTGGTGAAAGAGTGAACCTCTAGAAATAAATTTTTATATCTTGAGAGTATTGATTTTTGAGTGCCCACATTTTCCATTTCTAAATTTGAGCATGAAAAATTGAATTATTTTTGGAACATTGTTTCTCTAACAACTTTTGGTGGAATTCGATATGGATTATTAAAATTGTCTAGACCTCCCATGAGTGGTGAAAACAAAATTTTAATATTTGTTGGTGAGTGAAAATGATTTTGTACTATTTTTTATATTTGTTGCACATGAGGAAATGAACAAGACTAAGTGTGGTGGAGTTAATGTCATTAATATTTTCATTACTTATTGTATACTCCCTTTACTGATTTTATATGAAATGTGCATAATTTGTGTGAAATATTAATGTTTAAATATTAAATATAATTTTAGAGCACTATTTGAATTCATCCATATTCAAGTATTTTAATATTTTAATAATAACTCTCACCCTACTTATCCAAATTTAATTATTCTTTTTTAGGGTTATCTACTGAAATTACAACATTTCATTAGAAGGAATCTTTGTCTAAAACCTCCATTTTGGGGGTCATATTGTCCATACAAGAAGACTCAAATAATCTGTGAAGAAACTGGACCAGCCATGATGATTGAGTTACTGGTCTAAATCCAGAAGGCCAAATTTTGTTAAACTCCTCCATGTATTCTTTATTATCCAAATTAATCATGAATAAAAAATTTAAGGTCCAAATACAAGAACAAGGGGCCCAAATGATGCTTTGAAGTCCAGACCACCATTCTGGACGAGAATTAAAATTAGGACACTATTCCTGTATTTGATCCTAATTTAATCATAAAATACGGCTAGGATTTTTAGTTTGAAATATAAGATATGGGTGGAAATCTTTTTATAATAAAGTATTTTTATTTGAGGGCATATTCCTGTTCAAAAACTCATTCACATTTCAGCCTTCAAAAAAATGTTGATAAAAATGGACAGGTGAAAACTGTTTAGTAAAATGGCTATATATTTGGATCCAGAATCCCAATGGACTCTAAATTTTGAGGTATGATATTAAAAATCAATATATACAACTTTGAAGAAGATAATATCTCTAGATTCTGCTATATGGATGGAAAAATTTGTGATAAAAGTGGAAGGAAAGATTTGGAATGCAAACAGTCCACCTCCTTGGGCTATAAATACAACCCCCTCTTCTCATTCCATTTGGTTGGCATTCCAAAAAATAGGATCATATATTGGCATGACCAAAGATTTACCAAAGGCTTGGTGGTACTTTCCATACTCAAGTTTTCACTTTATATACCCTTCCTCCTCTCTTTGTTTTCATTTACTTTTGTGTTCTTCTTTGTTGTAATCTTGTAAGTCTTTGTTTTTTGTAATTATATTTTAATGTAAGTGTCTTCTTATTCATCTATTATTCTCATCCACATTATGTTAAATAATATTAATGGTCTTAAAATAGTTTAAATACAGTTTAATACCCTTCCCTTATTTTGCTTTCTCATTCAATCTAAAGTTCATTTTTAATTCTCATCATTGTTCATGAGTGTGTGTTCAGTGCACAACTCTTTTCTTATCCCATTCTTTTTGTTCTATTTATAATTCATCACCAAAAATACATATTACCATATTAATAACCATCTTAATGGATGAGTAAATCTACCATTAGGGTGAGTCATTATTTAGAGATGTTAAGCGATTGAGATCTTTTGCTCTATGAGTATTCTTTAATTTACCATTGTGTATGTTGTACTTAACATGTCATGGATTAATGACATATTTTGTTTAATGTATGTATTCCATGGATTATTAGAACCATAAATACACTACCACAATCAATAAATGATTGAGATTATAATCCTAGTTAAGTTAATTCTTGGATTAAGGCCTTAACACTTAGGAATTCCAATCAACGTCAACTTGCGACATGGGTGTTAATTTAAATGCAATATAAAGAAAAGATCAAGGGTATCACAAGATTAACTACCTAAAAATGAACTCACCCAAATATTTATAAAAATTTTAAATCAAACACCAATCATTAATCACTTCATTTAAGCTCTGCAAACAAACCCCCCAATCAAAATACAATCAACTATTAAAACGTATCATAACTGAGGATTCAACCTGAGTGCTGCTATACACATTAGCAGAGCATCAGAACTTTGAACGGTTAATAGGCAACAATCGGCTGCGCTTTCACCTACGACCATGGTGCTCCAGAGATGATTAGTGGTATGATCTGTGTCTACTCCACCTTAGCTGCAGTTCTTATATATATAGGTTCTAGACACTCTTTCCTTGTCACGGGCCTCGTTCAAGGCTCAGAGATTCTGGTGGAGTCGTTGGCTCGATCCTTACGATTATAGACTTCTACGGGAGGGGATTCAATTATTACACACTGGTGTTGGCAGTGTGATCTTACTCTATAAGGTGAGAGCTTCGGCTGGGATCTCCTAGTAGCAGCGTCAAGGACTTACGACTTCATCTTGGGTATGGACTGGTTATCTACAGTCCATTATTAGATCGTCTGTTTTAGGTGAAAAGTGTGGTGTGTCTGTGAGGATGGGGCCAGGTTTTCCTTCACCAATGAGAAGGGAACCTTTTTAGCATATGATGGACTTTCATAGAGGAGGGTGTAGCTGATTACTCACCAGTTGTCTAGCCTCACCCTCGGTACAGTGGATGAGGAGAGTCCGAGATTTCCAGTAGTGGTGGACAGGTATGAGGATGTCTTTCCAGAAGATGTCTCGGGACTACCTCCTCACAGAGAGTTATACTTCTGCATTGAATTGTACCCAAGGATGTCACCGATATCTACACTTTCATATCGGATGGCTCTCGTGGAGCATCGTGAGTTGAGGGTACATCTAGAGGACTTGTAGAGGAAGGGGTTTGTAAGGCCCGTTGTTTCTCCATGGATGGCCCCAATGTTGTTTTCCAAGAAGGTAGATGGGAGCTTGAGGCTATACGTAGACTTCTGGTATCTAAAACAGGTAACCGTGAAGAACAAGTATCTACTTCTAAGGATTGATGACCTCTATGATCAGCTGAAGGGAGTGAGGTGGTTTTTGAATATTGACCTCAGATATGAATATCATCAGATTCGGGTCCGGGATGAAGACATACAGAAGACATCCTTTAGATGATGGTATGTCCACTATGAGTTTTTGGTGATGTCTTTCATCATGACCAATTCCCCAGTAGTGTTCATGGGACTCATGAACAAGATATTTCATCCTTACCTCAATCGTTCCATGGTAGTCTTCATTGATGACATCTTGGTGTACTCAGCATCAAATGAGGAGCACGCTACACACCTGAGAATAGTCCTAGATGCACTCCGAGAGCACTAGCTTTATGGTAAGATCTTGAAGTTCCAGTTTTGGATTCAGGAGGTCCACTTTTGGGGACACGTCATATCGAAGTCTGGAGTTGTAGTGGATCTAGTGAAGATAGAGGTAGTGCTTGATTGGGATCCACCTAGGAGCATGACTGAGGTGCGAAGTTTCTTGGGATTGGCTGGGTACTACCGAAGGTTCGTACCCAACTTTTCCAAAATAGAAGCACCCTTTTCAAATTTTAAAAAGAAGGTAAAACCCTTTGTGTGGACAGAGAGATTCCAGAAGAGTTTCCAAGAGATGAGGAGGAGACTGATGAGTGCCCCTATCTTGAGACTACTAGAAGAGGGAATTGGGTAAATAGTCTATTGTGGTGCATCAAGGACTGGACTCAGTTGTGTCATGTTATAGGAGTGAGCAGTGATCACCTACAACTCGTGGCAGTTGAGGCAGGATGAGCAGAACTATGTGACCCATCACCTAAAGTTAGCAGCAATGGTCTTTGCCTTGAAGATGTGGTGGCACTACTTGATGGGTGAATGGTTTACCGTCTAATCCAACCACAAGATTCCCAGGTATATCTTCTCACATAATGACCTGAACTTGAGACAGTGGTGGTGTCTAGAGTTCCTCAAGGACTATGACTTTGAGATAGTCCATACTCCTGGGAAGGGGAACGTGGTGGCAGACGCACTCAGCAGGAGCTTTGGTTTGCAGCTGTTGAGTGCGGCAACGGAGTAGCTAGCCGCGATGCAGATATCCTTCGTGGATAGTGATGGAGAAGCTTACCTCAAGTCTATGACTATCACTCCCCCACTCTTACAGTGATTTAGGGAGGCACAGCTTGTGGATGTTGACTGTAAGACCCAACATGCTCATATATCCTCAAGACATGATTCTAATGGATTTTTGATAAGTGGGGAACACGTCATCCTTTTCAGAGGATACACCTTAGTACCAATGATGTTGCAGGAGGAGATGTTGATGGATTTCCATAATTCCCCTTTGGAGGTATATCCTGGGGTGGAAAAGATGTACCAGGACCTCTGACGTCAGTACTGGTGGCCAGGGATGAAGAAAGAAGTGGCAGAGTTCATTTCTCGATGCCTCACTTGTGAACAAGTTAAAGCCAAGCATCAGGTCCTGGAAGGCTTGACACAGCCACTTGAGGTACTGGAGTGGAAGTGGTATTTTATCTCTATGGACTTAATTATGGGGTTACCATACACATCTAGGGGCCATGATTCTATCTGGGTGATTGTAGACCGACTCACCAAGTTGGTTCACTTCCTACCAATTTGGGAGCAGGGATCGATAGAGGGATTGGGATTCCTCTACGTCTAGGAGATAGTGCGGCTTCACAGGGTGACTTTGACAATCATCTCAGAACGTGATACATGATTTACATATTAGTTATTCAAGGGGTTGCAGGAGGCATTTGGGACTCAACTATGTTTGAGAACAACTTTTCACCACCAAACAGATGGTCAGACAGAGCGAACCATACAAACCTTGGAGGACATGCTTCGTGTTTATGTCCTAGATTTTGGTCACAGTTGGCAGTACCACCTTCCACTGGTGGTGTTTGCATACAAAAACAGCTATCACTCCACCATTGGCATGGAACCGTTTGAGGCCTTGTATGGGCGGCCTTGCAGATCACCCCTATGTTGGACAAACCCTGGGGAGTCGACACTCATGGGTCCGGAGTTGGTACGGGCTACCACCAAGAAGGTGCATATCATCCAGGAGTGGATGATTATTGCACATAGTAGGTAGAATTCTTATGACTATAGGAGACATATACCCCTGTAGTTTGGGGATGGTGATCATGAATTCCTTCGGGTCTCACCCTGACAAGGATTACAGAGATTTGGTCGGGGCAACAAACTATCTCTGAGATTAATCGGACCTTTTCAGATCCTGAGCATAGTTGGCAAGGTGGCGTATCGCCTAGCTCTTCCCCCACAGATGCACCGGGTGCGTGATGTTTTCCACATGTAGCAGTTTAGGAGGTATGTGCATGATCCATCGCACGTCATAAACTGGGGTGATCTAGACATTGATGATGGGGCGACGTTTGCAGAGTTTCCGGTGGAGATAGAGGATTGACCAGAGCGGGTCCTTCATGAACTGTTGATTCCTCTGGTGCACATTCGGTGGTAGCATGAGAACCTCCAAGAGAGCACATGGGAGCGGGAGGCTTATATTCGTGCTAAGTACCCCCACTTGTTTGATTAGCCCTAATTTTGGATTTTGAGGACATAAAGCCCAAAGGTAGGGAGAATTTAATGTCTCATAATTTTTGTGTAATTTTTTTTAATTATATGGAATTATTTTGAGACTACATTCTTTGAAGACACATGATTCTGAGGCCTAGTGATCCCAAAATGGATTTTTGAACTTTTTTTAAGGTGCGTTCAATAAACGTGCAAGTGGGATTTTCTATCTTTTGAATTGGTGCTCGGATTTGAAATCTAATGGCACTGTTGAACTCGCAGTGTTGGGATTCACTTAGGTGAAGATTAAGTTTGACTGGAAAAGATCGAATGGAAAAGTTAATTTTCTGAATTTTTAAGGAAAATAATAAAATAACTTTCCCAAAGTTATTTTATTTTTCACACCATTGAGCGGTGAACGACGACACAGTGGTGCAGCGATGAGGGTCATTAATGGATAGTTTTTAACTGTGACATTTTTATCTTAATGGTTTGTTAATGGCTCATTAAATGTGGGTCATTAATGAGCTCAACATTGCTATTCAGTTTTATTTTATTATTTAAACATGTTGGAGTTTGAGGATTAACAAACCTGGGGAATCTTTGACGAACTGTTAGTAGAGTCCCTCTCCAACAAAGAACGAAGAACGAAGAACGAAGCGATGAATATTGGAGGATCAGATCTAGAGTTCGATGAGTGGCGACAAAAGCCAACGATCACAGATCGATGACGATGCGGAACTCTTCGTTCATCCTCAGTGGATCTAATGTATCCAGGTAGGGGGCTATGCATTCTTTGAAATTGATAATTCTTTCCTCATTCATGAAATTAATAATAAACGCGGATCAACTGACTAACAAGTTGATCCATGATCCGTTCATTTTTTTTGGGGGGAGGTTCTAATGTGGGGATTTGAATTGGGGTGTTACATTTACTGTATGATTAATACTTTTCCCACTTTCTTAAACTCTAACACGGAGGGCACGGGCCGACACGAACAAGACACGGACCCTCCACCATAGTTTTTTATTGTGTGTTCTTCAAGGAAGAATGTTCAAGTTGTCAGAAATGTGATTCTGAGGACTTCATAGTGAAGAAGGCATCCTATGGAGGTCATAGGCACAAGCAGCTCAAGAAATAGACCATCGGAGTAGCTCCGGCGGCCCGCGGGGGCGACCAGTGGTGGCACGTGGTGGCGGATGTGGGGGGAGGGCGGCGATGCTCCCATCAGCGCGCCCAGGAAATAGGAGGCCATGGCCAGCTGGCTGTGGCGGCAAGGAGGCGCGGTGCCCATCGACGTCGTGTGAAGGAGCGACCCGCCCAGGCAGCTCGGGTGCAGACGACAGTCGGTCATGCTGGACAAGGGGGTGGCACCACTGGGCAGAAACCAGATGAATCCACGTATGGGACGAGCTTCTTCTGGTGGTACGCACTCCACCATGCGGGTCGGGTCACCCGCGGCTCAGTGGGTCGGACTCGCACCTCTGGGCCAGACCTGCGGCTCAGCGGGCCAGACCCGCACAGCCAGGCTGGACCCACGCCGTCGGACCGGACCTATGCCGCCAGGCCGGACCCATAGGCTCAAGGGGCCAGCTAGCCCGAACCCATGTCGGACCCACGCCAGACCCCCAGATCGGGTCTAGTTGGGTCGGTCTGACCGGTTCGGACCGGACCGAGACCCGACCAACCCTGTTTCACTAAAACGATCATAACCTGCAGACCAGGCGCACGATTGATGCACCGTCTGTACCACGAGGTCCCTTGAGACGAGGAGGTCCTTTTTTAGATACTCCACTTGAGTTTTGGAGGAATTTATAGTATGGACAGTTTTGATCAGACACAAATCCAACCGGGCCCTTTTTACTAAAAAGCTTATAACTTACAGACCGGGCATCTGATCGACGTGTCGTCTATTGTGTTGGGACCCTTATGACAAGAAGGTCCTTTGAGGTCACTCTATGTGGGAATTTGTATCATTTGAGGTATAATTTATATCTTTAGGATCAGATCCTACCAGAATCAAGCGTGTTATGTGCGGGAATCCAGTGGTTTGTTGTGACGTGAAGAATATATAGCAATCATTTGTGGGTCATCACTTAGCGCTCCTGTGTGGGTCAACACCTAGCGATCATGTGTGGGTCAACACCTAGCGATCCTGTGTTGGTTAGCACCTATAGAACCCGTGTGGATCACCACCTAGAGACCCAGTGTGGATCAGCATCAAAACCTCTTGATAGAATAAGATGATCTAGCTTTACAACTAATCATATTTACTTCTATACCTAAGTTATACTTGGTGTGATCTACATATTTTACTTTGTGCTATGTGTTTGAGATATTTCTTGGTGGTATTACCTCTTTGGTATTTCCTTTGTGGTGTTTTCCTTTTTGGATTTCTGAGAGACCTTCGAGGGTCTCGGGGTCCCTAGTGAGTATTGTTACACTCACCCCTGCACAGGCTTCACCCGCACCTGTTGTGTCTTGTGCAGACGATGAATATCTTTGATTGGGACTTTGGGGATCTAGGACTAGATGGTGCTCGGAGGTGGATCGATAGATGTGGTGTACTGTAGTGACATCTGATGGAGAGTTGTACCTACACTTCAGGTAGGACCCTTGGTGGGCGACCTCCAGAGATTGTACTTCTTTTGATGTGCTTTCCTTTCAATTGGGATTTTATTCTAGGTCCTTTACTTTCATTTTACACATTTTAATCTTAGTGGTGGTAATTTGTGGTAGTTGTATTACTTTTCTTTCCTTTGTGGTTAACTTTGTGCAGTTTTCCCTGTCTGTGTGTGTACAGATTTAAAGGAAATATCTTCCCTTTTGGGATATGTCTTTCCAGTGCTAGTCACTATCCCATGGCCTATAGAATGCGGGTTTGGGGTAGTCATGACACGGGCCCCAGGGGACGGGTTGTGACAATAAAAATATTAAAATAAATATAATTTTACATAATTGATGTCATCCATTAATTTTATGGATGACTTTGATATGTTAGGGATGAGTTAATATATATATTTCTAATATTTCAAGTTATGATATTCTTAAAAACTCAAGTACTGAATAGTTTCAAAATAGACATTATTGATATTTTAAATAAATAATTTTTTATTAAATGATATAAAATTTCTAAAAAATATAACCTCCATCTAAATAATTGGGATAAATCATAAAATTTCGTAAATGACTCATTTATTGGTCATTTTACAAGTTATGGTAATTATATTAACCCTCAATATGTAAATTACATGATAACATGGAAAGGGTTAAAAAGGTAAAATAAGGGTTAAAATTAACAGATAAGGATTAAAAAAATAATCAGAACCTGTATAATTTTCATTATATTAATTGATTTAGACCGATAATCATCCTATATTCTACATAACTCAATTTGGATCCATTTGGAATAGAAAATTAATTTATATTAATTTAATACTTTGAATAATTCTAAGAGTGTCCCTCCCCTCTCTTATAAAAGGGCACAAATTCATATCATTTATTCACACTTAAAAAACTATTTGGTTCAGAAAAGATATACCTAAATCCATTACTATAATCCATCCCAATATTCTATAGCTCTTATTCTAGGAATAACACCCTTCATAGAGGTTTTAAGGTGATAATCAAAGGGAATCACCTGAAGAAGAGGTATCGTTTTTATTTAAGTGTTTCAATTTTATTTCTTATTCCAATACTTTAAAATATTCTTCAAACATGATGAAATAATAACTAAAAGTATATATAATATACTTATATGTTATTATGTTAATATCATCACCTAAATCCATCTCCACTTCCATCAAATGGGAAAAGAATTAATTTTTTGTGTGTACTTGTGAACTATCACCTCCACAAACCAATATAATTCCTTTTCCATAATCATCTTTGAATAATATTTATAATAATGGAATTAATGTTTATATATTATATTCATGAAATATTTATCATTATAAAATAATAATATATCAATTACATTCTTACTTTCCATGCATATAAAAATGATAATGTTGTTCATGCGTACGTGTGAACTATCACCTCCACGAAGCGATGTGATTCATTTTTAATCACCAAATCACATGAATAATATATATAAGTATATTTAAATGATCAATATTATATTAATTATATTATTATCATTCTATAAAGACAAAATAATACATACCTTCTTTCTATAATGATCATTGAAAAATAAAAAAGTTACTCATGCGTACGTACGGATTACCGTCTCCATGATTATAATGTTGTTCATTTTTCATAACCATACATAAATGGTTTGATTTAAAATTAAACTTTATATATAAAAATTATTATTATGTCATGAATATTATTCTGGATATGATGGAATTATTAACACTTTGACTATTGATGTCATATCAAATTCATTTCAGACTCAAGTACTGAATATCGGCAAAGTGTTTGATATGAGCTTAAATAATTAAGTAATTATTATAAAATGATAATAATTAACATAAAATTAATAATAAAATTTAAAAATATTCTAAATAAATTAAATAATTAACCTAAGTTTACTATTTAGGATGATAAAGATTGTACGTGATGAGTCAGACTCAAAGTAAGATATTTTCTGTTAAAAACTTCTAAAGTTACTCTTTCAACTATTTTTAAAAAATACAAAAGGAATGTTTTATTTTAACATATAAGTCATGAATATAATTTATCACTTTCATGTCTATTTAATTTTTTGATATTTTATTTACATATTTACAATATTATTTTCAAATCAAGTGTTTTCATTTATGAGTGTGCGGCTTTGTAAAAATGAAATTTGATTTCAAAGTGGAAATGTATTTTTTTCCTTTATCATAGTTTTATGTGTTATGGTTATGGTACTTGGGCATTTTTTATGATTAAGGGTGGTTTTATGATAAACCTAGAGTGTTTTATCCCATGATATCTCTCCAATACATTGGGTAATGAGATGGGATTAATCGGTAGGGTTTCTCCTAAGAGATTAAGGAAATATACTGTGGTGGGTATTCCAAATGTTACCATGAAGGTTACTACCTATGTATCCATGAAATATACTATAATAGTGATATATAATTGATTCCACAAGTTACCTTTATGATTTATATTTTCTATTTATTTTTACAAGAATCTTATGATTTCATGAGGTAAGCTAAAGCGCTTGTATTTTAGGGGTGAAAAGTATAACTTTGTTGAAATGTTTCCATGGGTTTAAAGTATTCATGGACTAATGGTTTATTTCTTTTTTTTTATGTCGCTTCCTAAGATTATTGTTCTCATCCAAAGTTTTAAAAAAATCACTGGGTATAAGGATGGGTAAGAGAAAGAAGGAAGTTAAGTCGTATGTTATGAATATTTTTTATAAGAAAAGAATCCATGTTTTATTTTAAAAGTTTTATATTTTGCTAAAAAGGATATTGTTTTAGTAGTATTCACTTATATTATTATGGGATGATATGTATGAATTATGACCTAATTCTCTAAAAATATAAACTTTAAAAGATCCTTAATGTGAAATAAATTAAATTCTTGACTAAAACTCAATATTGTGTAATGTTTGAGGTTGGGTCCTTATATATTAAAGTGGAGAAGGGTGAGTTTTTTAGAATCATAATGTCTTATATTGTACACCATTTACCACATCATACCAAATTTGGTGTACCTTACAAAGATACTAAAAGTTAAAACTATTTTGGGAGACTCTTTGCTAAACTTTTTTCTCTAATTTTACTAAAATAATTTTCTACTGACCCCCTTCAGTTGAAAATGAAATCACAATAAGAAGGATGGTTGTAGGACCAATATATTGAAGATGAAGAGGATGGAATCATATTTGATGAGAAGCTAGAATACCCACTATTGACCCCATCTATATAAGAAACCTTAGAAGTTGAATTATATTCAGAAAATGAGATACAAACTGAGACCAGAGAGAGATATACCACTAGATCTATTTAATTCTAATTTTGTACAATATGATATATCTTCTGATCTCCATAGTTACAATTTTATAGAGTCAATGCAACGAATTCCTATCTTGGATGATGAAGAAGAATGATGTGAGGGATACTGCTTTGAGGTCTATTTTGAAGAATCACAGGCCCCAAGAATTAAAAATGACCTTCCAAGGGTGTTTCATAAGAAACAAGAGTTTCAACCTGGGTCACATTAAGGAGTGAATCAATCTTTAAACTTGTTTAACTTTTTAAAAAAAATTCTACAACTTGATCTCAACAATTTTTAAATTACAGAACCAACAAATTTTTTTATCACCCTTGTAATAGATAAAGAACCCATAGTATCTACATTAGAAGAGAAACTAGATATACTAGAAATTGAGTAATAGGATTCCTATAATGAATAAGAAGTTCTAAATGATGACTACTTTGACAACCTAATCAGGTCTACACAAGAAGAAGACACATCAGTGGTTTGAAAACCTGTGGTAGAACAAGATGAAGATATCCCACAACCTATTGTGAATCACTACCCCCTTAACATGCCCCTAAACATTAACTGGAGGGAGGCACAATGGAAAAATAAATATATGTGGTTTATCATGAAGAGATATAAGTGAATGTTGTATATGGAGGAGAGAATTTCTATCTAAACTCACATTTTTCTGATTATTTTCAATTTGAATCACCAACCAAATCTCCCTTGTCTGGATATTATGATAAAGAAGTATTATTATAGGAGCCTCTAGATGAATAAAAATCCACAACAGATGTGGAAAAAACCAAGGAGACCCCCCACATGCTCCTGCCCCCCCATATTATGAAATACATCATAATACTGAGGGGGTAGACCTGAAGAGCCATGTTTAATGTGACCTCTATAAAAAGATAATATGAAGTTAAATGGAAGAATAAGTTTTTGGGGGTTCGTGTCACAAAAACCCATCAATTGAAAAATTGGGTATGACCATAAGACTTTCTAGTTGTGGATAGTCTAAATACGGCCCCTCTCAGGAGGAAAAAAAACAATCCTCTATTCTTTTCTCATTATTTTTTAATTTTTATTTTAATAAAATTCATTATTTTTATTATATTTTTTATAGATTTTACCTAATTGGATAAACCCTAGGAGAGTAGCTCAAGGCAATTAACAATCATCATAGGAGAGCTTCACTCAAACATTCTAGAAAATAACACTAGGTTATACCTATCCTTTTCACATTTTATTCATTGTATTTTTTGTGAAATCTACTAGAACTTAAGTGGAAATGTTTGAAAAAGTATGGGGGAAGGGATTCAAGCTTGAATGAGTTATTTTTAAATTATTTTTATGAAATATTTTAGAATGAATATAAAAAAATATGTTTACTATTTTTAGTGAATTTGTTCAAAAACACTATTCTATAAACATGGTACATAATTTTTTTACGGTTTTTGATACTTTCAACTTTCATTGAGCCAAATGTTTCCCTATGTAGTTGGAAATTATTCTTGAGTTAAATAAGTCCATTGATTTTGAATTACTGAATGTGAATGATTGTTGGCTGAACATAGCCCCTATAGTATGGATATTCTCTTTGAAGACTAGGAAAATAGAGTGAAAACTAAATATATCATTATGGAATCAAAATTATAACATGTGTTCTCTAGAATTTCAAACTAAATATCAAGTGGCCTAACCTTTATGATTGGATAGAACCTTAGGGATTCTCTTTAAAGAAAATTCATATAATTCCTTTAAATCTAAATTAAAATGGTTAATTGGGATCCTAAAATGAATCTTTGAGATAATGGAACTAGGTGTGTGAGTTTAATCCCTATGTACATATTCAATAATTTCTCTTTCATAGTGCCTCACACATACATAGCCAGGAAAAATTCAATAAAAAAAATAAAGTGATCATATGTTAAAAATTAATTCATTTAGGTGAGGGGAATATTGAACAAAGAGGAATGGGAATTTGACTTATAAAAATGTCATTTAAGAAGTATCAATGAAGTGTGAAGATGAACATTGGATTATGAAGCTTTGGAACAAGGGATAGATGGAAGTGATACTTGTTAAAATTTTAATTACACTTAAATCTATCAAATTCACTTGAGGAACTGGAATTTGAATATGAATTGAAGTAAAATAGTGTGAGAAAGTCACATAGGAGGCATGACCATTTAGTGGAAGAATTTTTGGATATTATTCTATTCTATCTTGTATATTTAGACCTAGGAAGGGCGAACCATTTTGTTTTTATTTTTAATAAATTTAATTCAATGATAAAATAGTCTGGAAGTGTAATAGATTAAGTGTGAGGGAGTGATGTGAATTGAAATTTTCTAAATTTTTTTTCTATTGTTCTGTGAAATTACCTCATAATATAATTAAAATCTTGTGTAATCAGTTATTTTTGTGACTTTTGAGAATTTTGGAATTCACTATAAATTATCTCAATTAATAAATTTCAATATATTTTTAATCATTTTCCCCATGAATTAATTGATTTATTTAAATTATGATGATTTATATTTGAATAAATAATTTGGATTAAAATATATGGAAATTTTGAATTTAAAAGTTTGATTTTGAAAGTATTTTCTTTTGAAGTTTTGGTTCACCCTTACACATGGCCTAGAGGATTCATAAAGGTAAAATGATATACCTTTATGCATGAAAGTTTTTTTAGCCTATGTGTAAAGGTAACAGAAGGGTTTTTAAGGCTGCGTAAAGGAACCTGATGTGATACATAAGGGTGACCTATAATTTTCATGCATTGCGTAAAGGTATGTTATGCATTGTGTAAGGGTACCCACCAATTTTCACTATATATATAAAGGTTGTACTGAGTTCTAAAACACTACGTAAGGGTAAGGATTCCACTATGTAAGGGTAGGTAGCCGCTATGTAAAGGTACCTCGAGTTTTCAAAGAGATGTGTAAATGTAACATTTTCTTTTAAGATACACAAGGATGAGAAAAAGTCATGTAAGGGTAACTCAAAAATCCTTAAGGTTGTGTTAGGGTAACTCAAAGATTCCATAAATTAGGTAAGGGTTTCTAGATCCACTAGATAATGCCATGGATGATGTTGTTGGAGCCCGAGCATGATCAAAAACCCCACCATAAAGCCTTAGAAAACTATGGATTACCACTAAATCTCTATGTGAACTCTATGATGATTAATGGAGCCATGTTCGATATAAAGATCATGATACCACTCCAGTTCTACTACCATACTTTACTTTTTCTACCACTAGCATATGATACTACTCCAGTATCCCCTACTCCTTCTATGTGATCACCTCGACGTAAAGGCATGGGAGGTTGGCCGAATCTATGAAGTTCCATAGATAAAGGGAGATGAGCCACCTAGACGAATTACATCCCAATGCGAGCTAGTTGCCGATGTGAGTCACCACGTGATGCCCGAGCTAGAGCAGTGGTCGAACACTAATGAAAATTCACTCCAAATAGTTTCCAACCCATGGTCACCAGTGATATGTGTATCGAGACTGAAGAATATGAAGTCGTTTGCTACCCTATTGAAGTCCAAACCATGGAAGAGGTTGAAACCAAAGCTCATTGATTAATCAAGGCCAAATTTCTAAAATTATTTGCTTATGTTTGAATTTTCTATGTAGATTCGAAGATGGTGAGGCCTTGTTCTATCCCCATGAACTAATTATATAGTCAAAGGCCTATACACATCAGGTGTTCATTATAATTTCCCGATGAATACAAATGTTCAAGTGGCCGATCCGAGCACTACAACTCACACTTTCCTCCACTCCACTATACACTAGCAGCAGATTGATACCACCTTGAAGACCCTACTCTCATTCAAATGTTGTAAGCCAAATTCTCCCACCTTGATGTTATGCCTCCTTTGAGTTTTTCTATTTACATGAGCTTGCATTCCCAGCCCAATTTTGAAGCCCAAAGTGATAACCAAACTTGTGCCACTCGTCATACAAATATTATGGTGATGTCCTGGCCTAAGTGTATGATCTGGCATAATTCTACTTTCAAACATGATCCCAAGCCCCAAATCATCTCTGATTATTCTTAAAGTCATTCAAAGCATGATCATGGGAGAGGAAAATTTTAGTTGTAAGATTCTAGAAATTTTGATCATGACCCTTAGAGACGTACACATGGCAACCATCTAGGGTAAGAAGAACTCACTAAATATTTAATAAAACATAGGGAATGAAGAAGAAGTCATTTATTATAAATATTTTCCCCTCCCCTCCCTTTTAACGGATCCAAACCTTTCCCATCGTCCTGGTTTCAATTAGCTTAGGATTTAATTTTTTTTATTTTTAATACATTTGAATTTTGAATCACATTCTATTCATCATGATGTGTCATTCTTTTCTTCCTTAGTTTCTTCATGTTTCTCACCCCTATGATGTTCGAGTGATCTCAAAATCATGATCATAGAGAACATAGTGGTGTGTGTGAATTTAAATGTTTCAATTCCTCACTCTATTTTCTCTAATTCTGGTGTGATAGTGAATGTTGATTTTAGAGGAGGTGATCGCCACTCTACATTCCATTAAAGTTGTTGCACCCATCTACTTTTTTTCATTTAAATGTTTCCTTCCATTTAAATCCCACTTCATACTAGTGGAGTTGTGTGATTTGAATAAGAGAATTGTATGGGATTACTGCTAGGTGTGTGTGTAAATTCATTCACTCGATTGAGGAGTGTGTTTACCCATTCAACAAGGAGAATTTATGAGATTCCCAATCTGTTTGAGGGATACTTGAGAAGATTGGTGGTTTCATACTAAAGGAAAACAACAAAGTGTGTATGAACTAATGATATTGAGTCTATTCATTGAGTTAGAAAATGTAGAACAATTGTAAATGATAATCCAACTCATTGGAATTCACCTAAGGACTACCTACATTCCTCGCTAACCTGTGTTGTTTTGTTTTCATTTTATCTTCAATTCATAAACCTAAAACTAGAAAAACAATGCTTTTCAATTTTTTATTCTTTCAAAATTAAGAAAAGAAAATAAATATTAATAAGTGATTTGGAATAGTGAATAACTGACTCATACAGGCTCCTTGGGAAATAACCTTGGTCAGCCCTATGATGCATTCCATGTTCTCAATAATTTTTTTTGACCATGGCCTACGAAAACTACATGATCAATTGTTGGTGAGCTCATTTCCATGTCTAAAAAAATCACTAATTCTATTGAACTGTTGTTGAAACTTTTTGATAGAAGTTGAAGGTTTCAAACTAGTGAATAACTTGAAGAATTAACTATGCATGGAAAAGGGGACTAGTTTAAGTAAGGATGTTGCATCTATTAACCTTTGTATGATGATTTGAGATGTTTGAGAAAACCTTAGGATGAGTTAAAAATGTTTAGTAAGTATTGGTGTAAAATCTAGATGTCAAGTACTAAAACTAAAATTTGGTTAGGTCCTGATGATGGAGTGGTAATTTTATGACATAGATTAAGCCTTTTTAATAGGTAACAAGAATCTTATAATGGTGCAAGACATTGAGAACCTTGTGTAAGACTTTGGAGCAGAGCATATTAATTTGTGGGAGAGCTCATAAGACTTTTAGGAGGGTTATATGACTTCAAGATCAGCACGTATGACTCACTAAAGGTATATCTCCACTCTTTATTTCGTATGACGTGAAAATTCTTATGAAATGATTGTGTCTCCAAAATTTAATATACTAAATATTGAAGAATTAAATATGATGAGGTGTTACCAAGAATTATGTTGAAATCTGTGATTGAAGAAGTTGTGAAGGAGAATGTTGTGGATGACTTTGGGCCGCAACATGAGGCACCCTTATTACAACAAGTTCTTTGTATGTATTCATAAAGTCAAGTTTATTTAAATGTATGATAAATGAGAATAAAAGGCCATGACCTTGCTAATATTTCTCAAAAGTTATAAGGTTAAGTCTACAGGCTAAGATGGGAATGGAGGTTTTGTGAATTTTGTAGAATATATTCACATGGTTTTTTTAAATATATGAGAAAGGAACTAGAAAGAATAGATGGTATTTTTGAGAATTTTTGTATCAGTGTGAACATATTCTTTGTGAACTTCATTGTTTGTCTTTAAAGATCATCTATTGTTCCTGTTCAACAAGAAAGTGTTTGTATTTCGCTGGTTTGTGCCAGTATCTTGTAGCATGTACAAGGTAATAACACTACCTTTAGCTTTATTGATAATAAGAGAATAATCGTGTTTGAGTGGGATAAAAACCACCATACACCACAGATGCATTCATCATTCGGGAGGCAAACCTTGTTAACAAATGTGTTGAGATCCACATCTCTAATCTGTATTATAAGTAGAAAGGAATACATGCTTTTGATTCACCCCATGTGAGTGCTTTTCAACACATGTTTGATCCTTTTTCAATTGGCATTATATCCAGGCTCTCCGTTGAATATATCTTCCCGATCTACTATTCACGCCGTCATTGAGAATATGTCAAATTTAATTATTTTTAAAACCTACTGACTACTAGTTAGGTGGTAAGTAAGAGTATCTTATTCCATAGGGAATGCTTAAGAATTGTGCAAACAAAACAAAGGAAAACAACAAAACAAACAAACAAAAGCAAATAAGGTGTTGTGATGAATGGTGTGAACAAATGTGATGAGAGAGAGAGAATCAAGAGATTGGGAGCAGGAAGACAAAGATGAATTCAAGGGAAATTGGATAGTTTGAGATTAAAAAAAACACTGCTCATGTAAAGATTAAAACTCACAGATGCCAAAAGGTGTGTTAAAGATGTGTTTGTCCAATGACTTTTCTCAAGAACTGACATGTCTATCTAGCACTTCGAGAAGAAAAAGAAACTCTTCTTGGAGAAGAAGGAACTACAAATTTTTTCATTTAAAGTACTTAGGTTGAAGATAACGAGGTATAGAAATTTCCTACTCTTCACCTGTCATTACTTGAAGTAGTAAAAAAATGATGCTCAAGAAGAATTGAAATAAGGCAGTACACTGGATGAAAAAATCACTGTCAACATCCAAAAAATTTATCTCCTATCCATCGATTTAAAGAGAAGCATGAATTGATTTTCAACCGCCTAAGAAATTCGACTCCGATTTCAAGAAATTCGACTCCGATTTCATCCGTCGATCAGTCGCTAGAGAAAGAAGAAATTGACGGGGAATTAAAAAAGGAAGAACACATACCTCCAAGAAATAAACCTATCATAAACATGGAAAATTATTCAACTCATTCTATTCTTATTCCCCTCAACAAAATTATTTACGCATGTTAGGAGATAAATTAATAATTGTTTTGAATAAATACACTGTAGAGAATGAAGAAAAGAAGAAGCCAGAAAATAGAGAGAAATCTTCTCTATCGAAGTAGATTTCCTCATCGTCTTGAGCTCCCGCTGTTTGTCGCCATTGTTCTCCTGCTCCCGTTGTGCCTCTTATCTCCAGAAAAAATTATAGGATGAATGTTCCCCTCACCTAAAATAAGAAGCTTCATTGTTAAAAGAATGTTTCCCTGACGAAAAAACTGCACCACCACATTTGATGACAGTTAAGTGGGAGTGCTAATTTGTTGTCTTTCTGTCACAGCACTGCACCCTTAGCAGAAATATTCAACGAACTCCTGCAACTTGGATGAAAAATGCATTAAATTCTCAAGATAAAAATTTCCAATTATTGTTCATCAATTATTTTTAAATTATTTCCAGCTGGAAACCTCCAAGAAATTCTGAAAACTTCACTGGTGGTGCATACAACCAACTCAAACCAGGTCAAAGGTCATCATCAAAATTTCAAAGGAATCAAATGGTCGAGGCTTCAAAATATTGGTTCATACTCAGCCCAGTCGTCTTCCACAGATCGAACCAGCAACAAAAACAAGAACCAGCAGCACCACAAATCCCCAAACTCGAATCAAGCTTCATCAGATCACCCAGCGTCACAAACATGGTTTCAACAGAATTACTCATTCGGCCACAGCCTGAATTGACTTGAAATCCTCAAATGTAGACAACATTCCCAAAATCTGAAGTCAGACTTACGAATAGATGCTCTTCACTCGGAAGCAACCGGTCAGACTCGACTTCAAGAAATTTCGAGGTTCATCGTCTTCACCACTTCGAGAAAACTCTGCACGAGCTCAGAACAAAACTCATGGAAACGGTGATTTTTGAAAAAGGTTTGCCTGATTTTGAGAACACTCGGCTTATTCACTCACGTATTCGATTAGAATGAAATCTTCCTCGAAGGCTTATTCACATATTCGATTAGAATGAAATCTTCCCTGAGATCCTGTGTCAGCATCTTCAAAAATAGAGCTAGGCTGCACTGAGATCTCACAAGGCGGTTCTCCATCTCGAGCTTCGAACTATCCACCCTGGCATGAGAGTTCGACGCTTCGGCTTCTTCAGATTCGGATTTCTTTTTCAAGTTTCAGTCGAATGCTTAGGTCTTCCTCGTTTTAGTCGATCTCGGCCGGCCCTCATCAATACGCACAGCAGGATGAGGATCTTCCTCGGTCGGCGAGGCGGCTCGCGTTCGGTAATATCCTCCGCCGAGCATCGGCAGCGTAGTAATCTTCAAGATCCGGATCAGCTTCAGTAGATCCGGAGAGGGATTGGTAGATTGGGGAGATTCTCCCTTCAACTCCCCGTGAAGGGGTGTTTAGACCTGTGAAAAAATCCGCAAATTCGCAGTCCGATCCGTTGCCCCGTGGTTTTACCAGGGTTAGGGGCTTGAAAATTTAGACCCGCAAACATTTGAACCGTATTTGATCCAACCCGCAAAACCCGTAGCCAACGCGAACTAGCCCGCTGGGTGTTCGCGGGTCTCATTTGACCCGCAATAATAAGTATTACAAAAAATTATTCTTGAAATATAAAACAAAATAATATAATATAATAAATTAACATGAGTGTGAAAAAAAAGTTCAAGTTTTAGAAAACCATACATAAATCATGAAAAAAATTGACTCATGTTAGATTTTAAACCTGAGAGTAAGGTTGGTCATGGGATAGATGACGCTCATGTGGTTATTTGGAACATAATAGAATTAATGTATTGAAAATTGATACAATAATTATGAAAAACGGATATACAAGACTATCATTTTGTTTATAGTACAACGCTATACTAATATTTTGATTTATGTATTTTAATTTTATTATTATAATTATATATATATATATAGCGTCATAGGGCGCAGTTCAGTGGTTCTGCCCCTGTTGTATCGGTGGTGGTGAGTTGAGGAGGTCCTGGTTTCGAGCCTCCGCGTCTGCAGATTTTCTTTTCTTTGTTCCCCTCCCTCCGACGTACCATGTATATATATATATATTACTATGAGTTTTTAAAAGTAACTTAGAAAAATTAATAAATAAGAAACAATAATAATAAATGTATAATAATATTATGTATTAATATATTTGAATTGAAAATCCAAACATGTATTTATTTTAAAATTTTGACAATCAGGTCTCCAATACAAATTTTCAGTGTAAAATTTCAGCGCAAATTTTGAGTACTGATTTGCACTCATAAGAGTAAAATTTCAATGCATAGAAAATATAATTTGATGATTTAAATTAGACATTTAAATGAAAAATTTAACTATAATTTTCTAATGGAAATTTCCATTTATAGTTTCCGATGTAAATTTTCAGTGTAAATTTATGATGAAATTTTATAGTTTGTATTTATGTATCATTATATTTTTATTATAGTTTTAAGTGGACGTTTCTAGTGGAAGTTTATTGTAAAAGTTTCTAATGAAAAATTGGAATGTAAATTTCCAATGAAAATTTATATTTTTCATTTATGTTTTAATGTGTCTACATTGTAATTTTAATGGAAAAATTGAACTGCAGAAAACCTATGAAAATTTGCACTAAAAATTTTCAGTGGCATTTTGCACTAGAAAATTCAATAATAAAATTTGAGCATGCATTTATTTTAGAACTTTGTTAATCAAATTTTCAGTATAATTATAATAAAATTCAAAGGGAAATTTGTATCAGAAATTTAAGTGAAAATTTGAACTAAACTTTTCTATTTAAAATCTTTACTGAAAGTTTTTCGTGCAAATTTCTAATGAAAATTTTCAGTTAAAATTTACATTTTTAATATACGTATTAATATATTTTTATTTTAGTTTTAATTTGTTGAAAATTTAAATTTTTTATTTAAATTTTAATATATCTACATTGTAATTTTATGTGAAAAATTAAAATGCCAATTTCCAGTGAAAATTCGCATCACAAATTTCCAATAGAAGTTTGCGCTGAAAATTTCCATAGAAAATTTGTTGTTCAATTTTTTAGTGTGAAATTAAATTATTTATTTATGAGTTAAAATATTTAAATTAAAAATTTAATCATGAATTTATCTTAGAATTTTGTTAATCAAATTTTCAGTATAATTATAATAAAAAATAAGTTGAATTTAACACTAGAAATTTAAGTGGAGATTCCAATTAAATTTTCAATGGAAGTTTGTAGTAAACATTTTTTGTCAAAAATTTGCAATGAAAATTTTTAGTGAAAATTTAATTTTTTTTATTTATGTATTAATATATTTTCATTATAATTTTAAGCAAAGATTTGAAGTGTAGATTTTCAGTGGAAATTTACACATGAAATTTCCAATATAAATTTGCACAAAAAAAATCAATAGAAATTTTCCTATGTACATATAATAAATAATATATATTACATGTATATGTAATAAATATATTATATGTATTAAGTAAATTTATATAATAAATAATAAATATTAATATTATATATATATATATAATAAATATTATATACATGAGTTGTAGTGTTAACGAGAGGCGCAAGAGTATTGTTGTCCATAAACAGGTTTGGACGGTCAAGTTAAATGACCCACCTAAGATGATATTAATCCCATAAATCGTCAAAGATATAATCTTTTAATGGTTGTTGTTGTTGTTAGGGATATTGTTAATAAAAAACAAATATTTTCACCAAATCTCAAACATTTCTATTTTTCCGTTCCACTTTATCATGGTTCATGAACCAAAAACATATTTTTATATATTATTTTTTTAAGCCCGTGGGCCGGCCCATTAGTCCGCGGGTCCCGCATGATAGGGTCGGGCTTTTATTTTTTAAGCCCGCATTATTTGTGGACCGGACCAGACCGCACAATAAAATCCGCAACCCGCATGATCCGCCCCGCGGGTTGACCTGCCCCGCCCTGTTAACACCTCTAGGGGTGTTGGAACTCGGGTTTGTCTTCAAGGACAAGGGAGTCCATGGTTTCCTCGGAACAATATTTTGTGGTTTCATTTGCTAATTGACCAATTGATTAATTAAACAATTAATAATTTAAAAACAAATGGATTGAAAATTAAATTCAAACTCATTAACGAACTGATTAATTAATTTAAAAAATAAATAAATGAAAAATATTATAAAAGATTTGAATTATAATTTTATATTACTAATTGTTTAATTAATTCAAGAAAGAAAACTAAAAATTAAACAATGATAAATAAATTATCATTTTAATACTAAAAAGGTAAAAGTAATTAAATACACAGAACTCAAAATATACACACTGAAAAAAAAAATTAAAATAAACTTCATTTTTAAATTATTCAAACCGGAATTTGGGGAAAAAATATAATTTAAACAAAAAATCACTCATTTAAACAGTAAATTAATAAATATAATATTTAAGCAGAAATTTTTCAACAACCGAATAAATTAGTTAATAAAATACACACTTTTTCATTAAATACTCAATAAATTCATAAAAAATGATATGAAAAAATGTATCAATTAAAGGCCACATCATCTACCATGAAACACCACAACTTGGTTGATCAGAAATGAGTTCCAACCTTTTACGGAAAAGTTTTTCACTTATAGAAGGAGAGGATGATGCCTTATATTTTATCCCCAGGAGTGGATGTTCATGATATCACTCTTCAAGGTTTCAAAGTAATAAAGGAGATTTCTGCATGGTCTCCAACTGAGATGAAGAATGTTGTGAATGATGAAAAATCCATGAATACAATACTCTCCTCATCATCTGAGAAATAATTAACTAAAGTAACTGATTACAAAACTGACAATGAAATTTGGGCAGAACTTGACAACATCTATAAAGGGAATTGGGAGGTGAAGGAAGAAAAACAGAAAATTTATAGACAACAGTTCAAACATATATGAATGCATGAAGAAAAATTTATTGATGAGTTTTTCAAAATAGTCAATATTATTGTAATCTTTATCATAGGTTTTAGAGAGAAACATTTTGATTCCACTGTGGTTATAAAGCTTATTAGAATACTTCATGACAAACTTGTTGCTATTATATCAGCATTGGGTGATAGAGATCTTTACAGATTCACTATTGATGTAATTTATATCACTCTCATTATTTATGAGATGAGAATAGGATCTACTCTCAAAAGAAAAAGAAAAAGGAGACATAAATTGCATTCAAATCTTTCTAAGAAATGAAAATTGGAGGAAGAGGTAAGTTTATAGGAAGATTATGCTAAGACACTTTAAGAGGAAGATTATGGAAGATGTATTTTTTTTTAAAAAAAATAGAATATGGAAGATTATGGAAGATTATAGAAGATTATGCTAAGACTCTTTCACTTCTACCAAGATTTTTTTAGAGGAAGCTGTAAGTTTAGAGGAAGGCTTCCCATTAAATGTTTCAACTATGGGAAAGTTGGTAATTTCTCTGCCAACTATCCCAATAAAATAAAAAATGAAGATGAAGATGCGGAAATAAACAAAGTATCATCCTATAAATGGAGATAATAGTAAATAAGTCATTCTTAGTTTAAAGGGAGAAATAATATTACCCCCATGTTTTTTAAAGAAACTTCTTAGCTATTCGAGAATAGATTTTTAACAGGGCTGAGAGAAACAATTTCGATGATACACATATGTAAGATTCTCATAAGGCTCTCGTATCTCAATAAATAGAGAAGAGTAATTCACAAAATAATGATTCACAAGTCAATAATGGGTATGCCACTAAAGAAAGTAAATTAGCCAATAGATACACTACACATATGGAAGTTAAAATGCGCTTAAAAGAAATTAGAAGGCTGAGAGATGATAATTCACATCTCAAGGAGAATTCTAAAATGAATAAAAAATTTATATTGAGAAATAAGTTTTGATAAAAGAGATGAAAATGTTGAAACTTGAAAATATAGAGAAGAATAAGATTATTTATGATATGTTCCCCACTAATACCCTTAGGGAAACGAAGATGGATAGATTGAAGTGCAGAGTTATTATGATAGAAAACAAAATGATAAAAACTAATATGACTTCAAAAAAGCAGTTGATGGTAGTGGTGAATTATAAGGGATGGAAAAAATCTTTCCTCGAGGATGCTCAAAATTATGAACAAAAGATAAGGGAAATATCTTACAACTTTCCTCAAAGGATGTTATGGTTTCATAGGAATCTATTGAAAAACAAGAATATGCTTACACTAGAAAAACCAAAGAAAAATCCAAATATTCTCACATATGGACAAAGAAAATTGCTCATAAAATGTCCAAATCAACCCCATGCATTCAATGAAGTAATACACAAGTGGATTCAGTGAAAGCTACCCAATACATTCATAAATATGTGAATAAATAGAATCCTATATAGATATAGAATTTCTTTCAAAGAGGGTTTCTGGAATATTATTGGTGATGTGGTGTGCTTGGTGACAAGGCATACAACTTCTAGTACAATTTTTATCTTCCTAAACTATAGAGAGAGCATACATAAGGGGGGAGATAACAACAAGAAGAGAAGAATAGTTATAGAAATCAGTAAACTGGAATGAAAATGGAATTTAGGAATAGATTTAAATATTTATAGGAAAACAATGAGAGATATGGTCAAGAGGGACACATTTCAAATGAATTTGTTACATTTACACAAACTCAATATAATCACCATTAAATATCTGGACAGATTCAGAAAAAAAGGCTATTGTTATGAAAGTCGTATTTAAATCATGAAAATCTAAGAATCCATGGATAATGTACAGTGGGTGCTCTTCTCATATGAATTGATATTTGAGTAATATGATGGATATAGAGAAGTATGAACGTGGGGATATTATATTTGTAAATGATATATCTCTAAAAATTATAGGAATTTTAATAAGAAAAACTGGGAAGATTCAAATCAATCTAGATAATGTTTTATTTATTGATGGGTTAAATCACAATCTAATTTCTATTTACCAACTATGTGATGATGGAAATGAAGTGATATTCAGAAAAAAAATGTATTCAATATAAGGAGACCGAAATATGGATTAGTTATCTCAAAGGGAGAAAGAACCAATGAAGCTTGTTCCTAGTAGGGGATGTAAGACCATACTGTAACATGAGATTCATAGATGAAAGAAACTTTTTTCATATAAGGCTTGTACACCTTGGAAAAAATAAAATAAGGAATCCAATCAGAGAATAAGTAGTGATAAACATTTCTATTTTGAAATAAGATACTACTATCATTTCCAAAACATCTACAAAAGTAATGATTATGAACAAAACCCACAAAGGAGTTGAGATCCAGACAGAAAACCATTGAAGCAAATACACTCTAATGTGCTTGGGCCTATGACATAGAATTCACAAAGTGGAGTTACATATTTTATCACTTTAATTGATGATTTTGATATAATAACATGTATAATTTTTGGGTCCCACAAGTATCAATCTCTGGACTGATTTAAAATATTCTGGAGGATTAATGAAAAACAAATAGGTTTACCTTTAGAAATATTTAAATCAGAAAATGGAATAGAATATTCCAATAGAAAGTTCTTGGACTATTTAGACAAACATGGCGTAAAACCTGAGTTAGGTGCTCCATACACCCCTCAACATAATGGTGTATTTAGAAAGAAAAACATCAGCCTTGTTAATATGTCTATAATTATGATTGAAGAGCATGATGAATCAATATTCTATTGGCTACAAGCCATTACTACAACTAGGAATATTCAAAATAAATGATTTTTAAGAATCAACACTGAAACGTCTCCCCGTGAAATTTGGTTCAAAAAGAATCCAAGAACATATCACTATACAATGTTTGGGAACTCATGTATAATCAAAAGGAAGGGAAGAACTAGAATAAAGTTTGATGAGAGAGAAGATAAAAGGCTATTCCTTGGTTATACACTAAATGGATATTCATATAAATGTTACAACAAAAATTCAAAGAAAATTGTGGACTATGATCATGTTATGGTTTTTAAAAATTAAGAATATGTCAATAATTATATTATTATTATATATTGTGAGAATTATGTTAGATCTATAGAAGTAAAGGAAGAAACTATATATCCTTAGAAAAATGATATAAATTTCGTATATATCAGTGATGATAAAGAAAAAAAATCTTGTAGGTGCATGTTCAAGTTAGAGAAAGCATGTGAATACTGAAAATATAATTAGTGATTGAAATCTAGGTTTTCATACCCAAATAAATTTTATGGGAAACAGTCACACCAGCTTGATTTTCAATATAGGAGCTAAAAATGTTGAAGAATATTTTTAACAAAAGGAGTGGATCTAGGATATAGTTAAATAGATGGGTCAAGTAGTAAATAATGAATCCCGAGAACTTATTCCAATACCTATGAATAAGAATATTCTTAGAAAATAATGGGGTTTTAGGATAAAATTAAATGAGAAGGGATATTTTTCTAGAAATAAGGCCAGACTTGTATGCATGGGATACTCTAAAATTTGGGGTATTTATTTTGATGAGACATTTTACCCAATCTCCAATCTTAAAACTATCAAAATATTTCTTTCATTTTATACTCAAAGATACATAAAAAAAATTATATGGATTTAAAGATGGAATTTTGTAATGGTGAAGTCAATGAGAAGGTTTATATGGAATAGACTGATGGATTTCAGTTTGATGATGATGGAATTTTTTTTTGAAAATTAAATAAGTCTTTCGATGGATATAAATAATCTCCAAGGGCATGGTAATTAAATTTAGATGAGTACTTGAGAAGCATGGAGTTCTAAAAAGGACTGGTTGATAATATTATGTACATTAGGATACCCACACCACCTCAATCATTAATATTGTGTGTGTTGATGACATAATATTTTTCTGTGATAAGGAGAAATTGTGTGAATATTTCTCCACAAAAATGAAGAAGAGGTTTGAAATGCCTCTACATGGAGAAATGAAATTCTTCTTAGGGTTAAAAATAACCCAATCTACTGGTCATGTTTTCATTTTATAGGAAAATTATGACAAAGATATTTTGAAAGGGTTTGGAATTATTAAATAAATAGGAGTGTCTACTCCTCTATATGTGGGAACAAAGTTGAGAAATGATGAAGAAGGAAATGTAGAAAATGAAAAGGAATTGAAATAACTAATTGGAAGTCTCTTACATACAACTAATTCAAGACTGGATATATTTTATTCAATTTCATTTCATGATAGGTTTCAATACAATATGAAATAATATCATCTACTTATAGCCAAGATAATTCTCAGATATATTTCAAATAGTCTCAATTATGGTCTTGTATACAAAAAGTAAGGAAAATTAAATCTAAAATGGGTTTCATTTGATGATTGGTCATGATATGTGGATGAAAAAAATACTACCTATGGTGGATTATTATTTATTACTAAGAAATGTGTTACATGGAATTCATGAAAAAAACTTCAGTAAAACTGAGTAAAACTAAGGTATAATATGTGGCTACATTACAAGAAGCTTCTAAAATGATATGGATAAAGACACAACTTAAAGAAATTGATGTCCAAATTGGATACCCACTGATTATCCAATATTATAATCATTATGCCACTACTATATCTAATTATCTAGTGCATCATTCTAGGTCAAAACACATTGACCTTAAATATAATTTTCTAAGGGAGGGGGGGGGGTGATGGTATAATGAAGTTGTACTTTATTCCATAAAGGGAATGAGTTTTTGATATCTTAACAAATCCTATCACGACTAAGTTATTTGATAAGTTAAGGCTACAAATGTGAGTGTAGCCTTATATCCAAAACTGAGGTATGAAAATTATTGAGTTTTCTCCTCTATATTTCCATGATTATTTTTTTTGTAGATGTTATTTGAAGGGGATAAAGTTATTCTTACTATTTTTGAATTGTTTTAATGTGTGTATTAAGTGATGAAAGATATAATTTTTCAAATCTGTGTCATATTTCTCTATTTTAATTATCTGGTTCAATTACAGGATGTAAGATAAGTTGTTTTTATGACTATATTTATGTATGATTTAATAAATCTTGTTTTCTACACCAATACAAATCACACGGACTTATATATGATTATTTCATGGAACTTTTCATTGATAAGATTGAGTGGAACTTTGAATGCTGTTCTCTTTGGTTTTATTGCTAACAAGGGGGAGAAGAACAAGTAGTATTGAAAAAAAATCCAATGGGGTATATTATTGAACCATCTTGAGTATTATGTTGTATTTATTTTCTATACTTATTATGTGATCCCTATTGTTGATGATTATGTGATCATTGACCATTATGATCATTAGTTTCATGAAAATTTATCTATGGTGGGTGTGTGACCGTTGGTGACTATGATCATCAGTTTTATATAAAGATTTAACTATTACCTTTGATTACAAACCACCTATTCATCACTTGTCTATCAATTCATTTTTTATATTGAGATAAGTAGTAGGATTTATTACATGTGATGATTATTAGTGAGATGATCATTATGTTTAAATACAAGTATTGGTTCTATAGAATTTTTTTCTACACCTTTTGATAGAAGTAAAAGGTTTCCAGATAGTGAATAACTTGAATAATTTCCTATACATAGAAGAAGGAACTAGATGAATTAAATATGTTATATCCATGAACCTTTTGATGATGATTTAAAATATTTAAGAAGGCCTTAGGATGATTTAAAAATTTTATGCAAGTATTGAAGTAAATTCATAATTCTAATACTAAAATAGAAATCTGTTTGAGACTTGAGTGTATGGATTGTGATGAGTTTAATACGACTTTATCAAGTCACAGACTGTCATATCCATGATTTTATTTCAAGATATTTATTTTTTTATTCTTTTTCTTGTATTTATCCCTCAGTTTTTCCAAGAGTTTTTAGTAAAAAATGGAGTTTTTGGACCCGACAGTAGGCGGCGCATGGTTATGCAAAACTGTGTGCCAACCTAGAAGAAACTGTGCACCCTAGATAGTGGAACTATCTAGGCCACACATCCTACCACATGGGAATGTTCCCTCCCTAGGTAAACCATGTGGCTGGTTTCCTCTGGGATAGAGGAGACTGCACGGTTTCTGCACGGTTTGGAAAAGTGAGTGGGCTAACCGTGTATCCTGTCCAGGTCATTAAATTGTGGAATTTCATATTCTAACCTTCCCTAATTTTAATCCCAAACCACCCCCAATTCGAATCATTTAGTATTTTCAGCCCTGGGAACCTCCTCCTCCCCCTATTGTCCTTCTTAAGCTTTAATGTTTGTGTGGATTTGGTGTGGGATCTTCAAGAATCATCAAGTAAGCCTCTCTTCTCTTGATTCATTCTTTCTTTTAGGGTTATTCTTTCCTCTTTCTTGGGTTATATTTTCTCTAGTAGGATGGTTACCCTGAAATGAGTTTAATCATGGTTCCTTGGGTTTAATCTTGGTTTTTATGGTTCAATATTTCATTTATAGGGTCTTTTATGGTGCGACTGTGGTTTTCCACTAAATTCCGGAAGTTTCAAAGCTTGAGGTAGGTGGTACCATAATTTAGCATTATTAGATGATTTTGGTATTCTTTATTGTCTTATTAAATGTGTTCCATGTGTGAAATGTTTTTTCAAAAGTTTTTGAGGTGTGTATGTGTTGAAAGATTATTTCCAAATGAAATTGGTTGGGTTTCTTGTGTGGTTTCTTAATTGTGTTCTATAGATTGTGTAAATGGTGTGAATTATGTTTTAAAATGGATTTACTGTGCGTGTGGATTTAAAAGAATTTTTCCCATGAAAAATGAAGAGTTTTCATGTGTATTCATGTGGCTTTGTATGTATGTGAAAGTGGTGACCTATGTGACATGTGAAATAGAAAAATGATCACAAAGGGAATCCTAGGTATCTTGGTGGGCAGACTATGACTAGTATGATAGTTGGATAAGTGGGGCCGAGGCTCAGTTTCTTATAGTAGGATTGACACTACAATACTAACTAAATAATGATAATGATTGGATACTACTAGACCTTGGGATGCATTCCCCTCTAGTATCTCATGCATGAGGACGATGTGGGTTAAGGTTTCTATAACATGTTTCAATGAGGTATGAGGTTCCTAGGATCCCACTAGTTCTATTACCATTAGGTATTACCCTTGGCGCTCTTGTGATGTGGTTTTTACCATCATCATACAGTGGACCTTTCTTTTGTTATAATTTCAAGCATGATTTTCTTAAAATGTTTTCCTTAAAATGTTTTATTAAAAATGTTTCCAACTTCTTTCTTATAACTTGCATGTTAATTTTTCTTATAATGTTGTGGCATGGAATATATTTTCAGTGGAACCATACCTAGAGTTGGCTCACACCCTATATACACCCTTTGGTGTATGTAAAACTTGTTATGTTTGACCCAGGTAATGGTAAGATGTTCCATTGTGGTGATGGTGGATCTAGTTGCTAGTATCCATCTTCTTGCAGGTGGTTATGGAGGTGACATGAGGGTGTTAGCCCTCTTGTTTCTTGGAGGTTGAGTAGTGTGGTTGGGTTACCTCATCATTTTGGTATTTTTTTCTAGTTAAAGTTTTAAAAATGTTTAACTTGAAATTTTTGAACCTCTTTTGGGTTATGGATATTGATCTCAATGTGATGTTTTATTTTTGATAATTTTTCATGGTTGTTCATCATGGGTGAAATCATTCCAAAAAGTGTAAATTTGATACCAATAAACTAGTTTCCAACTTTTGGGGATTGTGAACGTCCTTTGGGACATACCATGAGTAGGGTTGGGTTTCAGGTTGGATGGAATCCTGAATTAGTTCATGAAAAAATGGTATCAAAGGTGGTTTCACCCTTTTTGGGCCATGATATTTGGGAGAGTCTGAATAGATAGGGGATAGGAATATCGGGGCTTAAGGTTCTAGTTGTGAGTGGGGTGTATGGACAACACACCTTGTGACAAGACTTGGGTCGCCATGGGTTATTGGGAATTTTTTCGACTTCTCCTCTAGGTGAGACATACAGGTTGTAGACTGTGCATGGACGCTGGGTGGGGGTGAGGTGACTTGGTTTTCTATTGAGTTTTTTCTATTTTTTTTACCTATAGAAGTGTCTATAATTTTTTGTTATTGCAGAAAATTTTAATAATGTTGTGATGATGGTTGTATTGATGTTTTCCTTGTGTTTATTGGTTTTTGTTGCAAGATCCCCCCCCAAAGACTTCTCGTGCAACTGCAGGAAGAGGAAAAAGAGAGTTCTCCCTCACTAGTTGATCATAGACTAATGGAAGTCATGGTTTATAATGTCCATACATTGGTCCAGGGAGTGGGCTTTGGTCCTGCTCATATTGGGGAAGCTTAACTAGGTCCTGGAAAGGAAAAAGCTCAGTAGTTTCTCAATAACAAGACTCCTTATTTCTAGGGAATCATGAATCCCTAGAAATTAGAGGACTATATTGAGAAGATCAAGAGGATGTTTGGGTTTCTTGGCACTCCTGAGGGAGTTAAGGTACAATGTGATTCATTCATGTTGGAAGGTCCCAGTTAGAGGTGGTGGGACTCATTGTTTTAGGTTGGGAATCATGATCGGATGGGTTGAAATGATTTCATGGCTGCCTTTAACGAGAAGTATTTCCCTGAGACCTTGGACTTATCCATGACCCAAGAGTTTTTTTATCACCACTAGGGGAATCAGACCATGATGGAGTATGAAAACCACTTTTAATAATTGGATCAATTCATGAAAGAGGTAGTCTCTAATGAGAATATGAAGGCTCAAAGGTTTGTGATGGGGTTGTGTCCAGATATCTGATCCCATGTCTTCTTGTTCAAGCTAAAGATGTATGCTAAGGTGGTTGACCTTGATTTTATGGTGGAGATTGACCACTCTGGAAAGTATGTTTTTTATAGGGTAGTTTTAGTTGTAGTCCAGAGTAGTTATAGTTCATCTAAAAAATATAGGAAGTTTGGTGTGTAGTAAAATAGGGGAGGTGGTAGCTTAGTCCATCCTTCCTGACCATTTTCATCTGGGGATTCAGATGCTGGATATATTCTATTCCATTAATGTGGGAATGTGGGGCATATGTGGCCGATGTATGTAGTTCCACCTTTAACTTTCCACTGATGTGGAACCATGAGTCACTTATAATGGGTTTTCAAGGTGGAACACCCATACCAGGGTACTGCAGGCTATATAGACTCCAAGAGAATGTCAGACCAGTCAGAGCCATCTGGGATGGTGGGTTCTTGATTTGGTGGTTGTGGTGGTATAATTGAATCCAATTTTGGTAAGAGTCATTTCAAGGAAGGTCTGAAGGTTAGTGGTCGTTCCTAAGCTCAGGTAGAGATATGGCATCTTCATTCTCTGGATCTGGCAGTAGTGGAATCAGATACATGACCTATAATAGTTCGAGGTATCATTCTTATTGCATATTCTATAGATGTTTCCATGTTTGATATTGGCGCCTATTTTTCTTTCATTTCTACCCATCTTATGGTTTTTTTTTGAGTTTTCTATTTGATCTTATGTCGTATTCCTTGGAGTTGGTGATGCCACTTGGTAAGAAGAAAGTGTAGGGTTTTAGGTGCCCGTCTTGCACTCCCACTTTGTTAGGGGTCGAGATGGAATGGTATTTCTTGGTTCTAGAAATGGAAATCTTTAACGTAATCCTTATTATGGATTAGATAGTGTGTTTCTATGTGCAAAATGATTTTTATCGACGGTGAGTAAGTTTCATGGCACCTGATGGCAGCACCAAGGGTTTTCAAGGTGAATGGGATGATCAGTCGGTACATTCTAGAACTCCACTTCTGGAGTTGGGTTATAAGGACTCTCCCTTAAAACGTTACATAATACTGAATTTTAGACAAGAACATACATTATTACACAATGAGGATATTTTCGGGTTTAGAGTTTTAAAGAATTAGGATATCTTATATACATGACATACCACATTCATACAAAGATAATACTACTAAAAATAGTATCCATTTTTTTAAAATATAAAACATTAAAACTTAAAACATGATTTCTTTGACAACACTCTATATCAAACATCACGACTCCCTTATTTCTCTTAACCATCCTTATATCCAGTGAAAACCATTTTAAAAACTTGGGATGAGTATAAAACTCAGTAAGGGATATAAAGAAAGAAATCATTAGTCAAGTGATAGAATAAAAACCAATAAAACCCATAATCATAAAAAATCATATGCATAGAAACATCATGTAGTTTCCTTGGGAAATATTTACCATATCATTCTTACAATCACCCTTACACATGGAATAACCATTTGGTCAAATTCCACCTCTGGAGTACCCAATACATTGGAGAGTTATAATGGGGCTCACCCGTCATATCTTGAGCTATAATGGGCTCAACCCAACATATCTTGAGTTATAATGGGCTCAAAACAACATAAATAATGTATAAGGAAAATATCATGGTAATAAATTATCTTTAAATAATGAGAAACCTCTCATTCCATACACATAAAAAACAATCCTTTCAAAATTTATTAAAGAGAGTTTTAAAAGGATTTTTAAAGGAAAGTCCCTTAAAATATAATTGGAGTGAGAATTAATAGAATGGAATAGATAAGTGTATACACTATAAATAAAAATATTTCAACATAATATAAACAAAAATTCATCACACCAATAATCTTAATACCACATAATGAATAAAGAAGAAGGTTAACCCAAAGAATGGAAATTGGGTTAAGAATTTCATTACCTCAGGTTATTATTACTTAAAATGTATTTAAACCTCCTGTATAATGGTTAAAATAGTGTTATTAATATCTTAATGAAACATATTAATATCTATAACACCTTATATGATCATTTTACAACATCATTTGACACATTTATTAGTAATATTTTGTTATTTACATTGCTTCAGGTGTTCTTTACATGGTTTCCATGATCGGTTCATGATGGATATTCATATAAATTGGAAATGGAACTCCAGAATTGTGATGGAGTGGTATTTTCATGTTTACAGAACAATAAATTATACCTTTTATCATTTTTAATTCTTACATGAGGATGATTCATAAGTTAAATCATTGTTGATATTTTTTAAGTCATTTTTGTGATTCTTCGACCGTAAAAAACTCATTTTGTTTTATAAATTAATCACATGTGTAAAAAAAATATTCTAGAACCTTATATAAGATATAATACATAAATTATAATCTATTTCAACCATAAAAATGGTTTCATGACTAGTCTTGAAGGAATTAAAAGAAATTGAAATCACATCATCCACAATGTCGGTGTTTTAATTTCTTAAATAAGTGGGAGAGAAGAAGAAGTATAATGGTGAATATCCTATAAAAATGATGAAATATAGAATATTTAATCTACTGTATCATTCATTTCTCTTGTATAAGGGGATATGAGTAAATAATAAGAAAATAAAGGAACTTGAAATAAAATAATAGTTGAGAAATCCCTTACGAAAATTCGATAGCATAACGGCTATGCAACATGGTTTTAGAAAACATTAAAAAGATAGGGGAAAAGTGTCACACATCCATAAATGAATCATAATAAAGTATAGATATAGAATAAAATGGAATTAAGAACATGGTATGGAAACTTGAAAGTTATACCACATAAAAGAGAACTTTAATGGAAAAAGAAAGAAGTTCAGAATTCTCTTACCTTGTAGAGTAACTCTTAAGACTTAAAGGTTGGGACCTTGTGGGATTGAGGACAACTTGGGAGGACTACTAGGGAGGTAATAAGGACATATATTCTTTGTGGAAGAATTTTGAATGAATGGAATGAAGGAATGGGTTGGTATTTATAGTAAATGTGAGGTAATATTTTATTAATTTCTAAGGGATACCTCATTAGTGGTATTTGAGAAACCATGGGATTTGTCCATGGTATTTTACCATGGTATTAGACACTTGTGACACCTAATATATTATTTTACTGTATATAATTCGACCAAAATTATTACTTCATCATTACATCATAAATGATGTCATTAAACACACAAAAACTCAAAACTGTATTTTTTACTATTCACTGAAAATTCAACTGTTTCAGAAAAATCACAAAAATTCACCCTAACCATTTTGAAATGTGTAGAATTCAAAAATGAACTCCATTTTTTGAAAATATTTTTTTAAATATTATTAATTTAATTTTTAAATAAAATCATTTATTCAAAAATAACAATTTTAAATCTATAACTCATTTTTTACACCTTGAAAAATTAATCAACATCTCATTATCTTATAACCTTAAGAAAATAAAATAATAATATAATTTACTATTTATTAGGGTCATATTGCTATTCATATTACTATTCATAAGGGTAGGTTACTATTCACTAAAAAAACAAGTTGGTTCCATTAGACTCCAAATAACTTACTGAACTCAATTATAGATGACCTTTTTTTGAAATTCAAAACATAGAAGCTGCAAAATTATGTTTAAAGGCTGGTTATAAATATCTACTTAATAAAAGTTTCATGTATTTCAATTTATTTTTTTAAAACCTTGGGGTGTTACATTATCCCCACCTTCTAGAAATTGCGTCCTCACAATTTTATTTACTCATTAAACAAGTGAGGGTACCTTTCCCTTATAGTATTTTTAGATTCCCATGTTTCTTATTAAACCATGTGGTTTCTCCATAAAACCTTTACCTGGTGGATTACCTTATTCCTCAATACCTATTCCCTTTGATCAAGAATCTGAACTAGTTTATCTACATAATAAAGGTTATCTTCCAGTTGAACTGTTTCTGGGCTCAATACATGAGATAAATCTCACACATAGTTTCTCAACATCAAAACATGAAAAAATTGTCTACCTGAGATAAACTCAGAGATAAATCTACTTGGTGGGTGACTGGTCCAACTTTCTCCAAAATTTCATAATGTCCAATGAATTGTGGACTTATCTTTCCTTTCTTATCAAAACACGTCACACTTTTACAAGGAGAGATTTTAAGGAAAAAATGTTCACCTACCTTGAATGAGAAGTCATTCCTTTTGTTATCTGCATAAATTTTCTATCTTCTCTGAGCTGTCCTCACGTGCTGTTGAATCATCTTCACCTTCGCAGCCACTTCCTCTACTAATTTTGGTCCCATCAACTTCCTTTCCCCAAATTCATCTAAAAAAGATGGAGTTCAACACTGCTTACCATACAATGCCTCAAAAGGTTCCATCTGTATACTGGAATGAAAAATTTTATTATAAGAAAACTCAACTAATGAAAGATATTGATTCCAAATTTCCTATTAGTCCATTGAACAAGCTCGAAGCATATCCTCCAAAGTATGAATCATTCGTTCTGACTACCTATTTGATTGAGGATGAAAAGCTATAATAAAATTTAATTCTGTGCCCAACGACTTCTGAAGTCCCTTCCAAATATTAGAAGTGAACCTAGGATCCCGATCAGATAAAATGGAAAGAGGAACTCCATGTAATCTGATAATCTCTTTGAGTTACAGTCAAGAAAGCTGATCCAATTACATTGTATCTCGAATAGAAAGAAAATGTGTAGATTTTGTTAGACGATCAATAATAACCCAAATTGAATTGTTTAATCGAGAAGTCTTAGGTAGTAAGACCACAAAGTCCATGGATATATTCTCCCATTTCCACTCTGGTACCGAAAAATGCTGAATCACCCCCTTCAGTAACTTCTGCTCTTCTTTAACCTATTGACATGTCAAACATTTCACAGTAAATTATGCAATATCCCTTTTCATTTCATCCCACCAGTAATACTTCCAAAGGTATCTGTACATATTAGTACTTACAGGATGAACTGAAAATGGAGAAATATGAGCTTTACACAATAAATATTTCTTCAAATGGGAATCACAAGGCACAAACAACCTTTTTTCAAATCTTAAAACATAATCTTTATCAAGGTTAAATTCTGGAAACTTATCTATTTTAACCAATTCTACCTTTTTTTGTATCTCATGGTCTTCTTTCTTCACTTGATTAATTCTTTCTGATAATGATGACTGCACTAAAACATGAAACAAATAAGATGTATTTACTTCACCAATAACTTTTAATCCAAAATTCATCAAATCATTAATCAAGGGATCATATTCCAAATGCAACACGGTTAATAATGCATGATGTTTTTGACTAAAGGCATCCACCACTTTGTTTACTTTTCCTAGTTGGTAATTGATTGTGAAATCATAATCCTTTATCAGTTCAATCCATCTTATCTGCCTCATGTTTAATTCCTTATGAGTGAATACATACTTCATTATTTTATGGTCAATATATATTTGACATTTGGCTCTGTATAAATGGAGCCTCCAAATTTTCAAAGCAAAAACCACAGATTCTAATTCCAAATCATGTGTGAGATAATTTAACTCATGAGGGTTTAGTTTTCTTAAAGCATAAGCAATTACCTGATCATTTTGCATCAGAACACAACCAATTCCCTTTAATGAAGCATCATTGTATATGACAAACTCACCATTTCGGGAAGGTAAGGCCAAAACTAGAGCATTCATCAATCGCTTATTCAGTTATTGAAAACAAAAATCACATTATTTTGTCCAAATAAATTTAACCCCTTTTCATGTTAAATTAGTTAGAGGGATAGATAACTGTGCAATTTTTTTAACAAACCATTAGTAATAACCTTCTACTTCTCTTTACTTCTAGAATATACCAAAATTTCATCAATAAACAAAACCAAAAACTTATCCAAGAACTCATGAAATATTCTATTCATAAGATCTATGAATAAAATAGGTTAATTAGTTAACCTAAAAGACATAAATACAAATTCATAATGACCATATCTAGTACAGAACGCAGTCTTCAGGATGTCTTTATCCTTTAATTTAAACTGATGGTACCCCAACATCAGGTCAACCTTTGAAAAATACTATGTTTCCTAAAGCTGATCAAACAAATCATCGATATGAGTCAAAATATACTTTTTTTAATAGTAATGTTATTCATAGCTCTATAATTGATGAAAAGTATCATTTAACCATCTTTCTTCTTAACAAACAAGACAGGAGAACCCTATAGTGAAGTGCTAGGTCAAATGAAGCCTTTATCTAATAATTCCTACAACTAATTTTTTAATTCTAGAAGTTCCATTCAGGAAATTCGATAAGGGGGTATAGAAATTGGATTAGCATCAGGAACTAAGTCAATAGTAAACTCAACCAATTCATTGTGAATAACACCATATAAGTCATCAATAAAAACATCTAGGTATTCATTTACCACTAGCACATCATTAATCTAGATAGTTCCCTTATCTTCAAAAATATGAGTAAGATAACTTTCATTTCCATCCTTTATTGGTTTCTTAGTTTCCTGATATGTTATCAATGGTATGAGTTCATTCTTGTACACAAACTAAATTTTTTTCTAAAAAAAAACTTCTTTTTCTCTACAATCTATCTTAGCATGATACAAAAAAATCCAGTTCATACCCAAAATAACATCAAACTCTAATAGAGGAAAAACAACAAGGTTTGTAGGTAAAATCTTTCCAAATACAAGGATAGGAAAATTTTTATAATTTATTTTTTCCACAATATTTCCTCCAAGTGTTTTTACCATGATACCTGGTTTCATTTCATGAGGTTGAATTCCCAATTTTTTAGAAAATTTCTCAGAAATGAAAGAATGTGTAGACCCTAAATCTAACAACACATTTGAAAAATATTTAAAAATAAGAAATGCACCTGATACCACCACATTTGATGAATCAACATCTACTAAAGTAGTTGAAAATGATTTTACCAAACCCTTCTTCTTCCAATCTTTCTGATTCCCTACCTGAGTGACTAGCTTCAGACAAACATTAGAAAAATGATCCAATTCCTTACAGTTAAAACATCTCACCATCAACTTCTCATTAATTTTTGGATCATTTTCTTTTCACTCATGATACATGTGTCCAAACTTTCCACATCAGTATCATTTCATATAATTTACAAGACATTCACCAGGATGCCTTTTACTACACTTTTCACAAGAAGGGAAATTGATTTTCTTACCTCCAGATTTCTTTGAAAAATTCTTACCCAAATCATGACAACCTGACCGCTTATTATTCTTATCATCACGTGGAAGATAAATGTCAGCAAACTCCATATCCACTTTTTCAGCACAACGAACAAGTTTCTCATAGATTTTAAACTCTTGTGAAGATAAATCTCTTCGCAAAAATGGTTTCAAAATAGAGTAAAATATATTAATTTTACTATCAATATCCCAAGTAAAATCTGGTACATACCTAGCTAGTCTTGTAAAATTGGCTTCATATACTGCCATATAATCATCATCTCTCTACTTCAGTTATAAGAATTGTTTCTCCATTCTGAGTCGAACAGTTTTGGGAAAATATTTTTCCTAAAAAAGACTCTTAAAATCATCTCATTCCAGACTGTCAAGATCATCTCTTTCTCTCATATTACTAAATAGAGACCACCATTGATTGGATTCACCTTCCAAATGATAAATGGATAATATTACCTTTTGACGTTCTGAACATCCCATGACATCAAATATCTTTTCTAAAGCATTGATCCATCCATTTTATATCACTAGATCTGTGGTTCCAATGAATGCTAGAGGATGTTGGCTCATAAAATTCTCCAAAAAATACATGTTTCTTAGTGGTAGATCATGTTCCTCTCTAGCATGGATAAAACACCCATTTATTTCTTGAGTCAACTGATCCATTGCTTTCACAAACTGCTCGGTTCTGATTCCCACCATTCCAAGCTATAGATTCATACAGACATCAACCTCTTGGTGCCTTCCTACTTTAACTTCCTTGTTTATTCTACAGAAAACCATTCTGAATATACATAACTTAGATGAAGCAACATGCTAATCCTTAAATGCTATAACATTTCAAATTACCATAGAGTAAAAATCATTTATGGTACTCTTTTAACATCATACTAACCCCTAAAGTTATGTGAACCATCCTCTAATACCAACTATAAGGACCTGAACTTAAAATGTTACATAATACTAAATTTCAGACAAGAACATAAATTATTACACAATGAGGATCTTTTCAGGTTTAGATTTTTAAATATTTATGATATCTTACATACATAACATACCACATTCATACAAAGATGATACTAATAAAAACAATATCCATTTTTTTAAATATAAAACATTAAAACTTAAAACATGATTTCTTTGAAAACACTCCATATCAAACCTCAAGACTCAATTCTTTCTCTTACCCATCCTTATATCCCGTGAAAAACATAAAAACTTGTGATGAGTATAAAAATCAGTAAGGGATATAAAGAACGAAATTGTTAGTCAAGTGATAGCATAAAAACCAATAAAACTCATAATCATAAAAACTTATATGCTTAGAAACATCATGTAGTTTCTTTGGGACATATTTACCATATCACTCTTACAATCACCCTTACACATGGAATAACCATTTGGTCAAATTCCACCTCCGGAGTACCCAATGCATTGGAGAGCTATAATGGGGCTCAACCATCACATCTTAAGCTATAATGGGCTCAAACCAACATAAATAATGTCCAAGGAACATATCATGGTAATATAGTATTTTTAAATAAAGAGAAACCTCTCATTCTATACACATAAAAAAACAATCCTTTCGAAATTTATTAAAGAGAGTTTTAAAAGGATTTTTAAAGGAAAGTCCCTTAAAATATAATTTGAGTGAGAATTAATAGAATGGAATGGATATTTGTATAAACTATAAATACACATAGTTCAACATAATATAAAAAAAAATTCATCACACCAATAATCTTAATACCACATAACGAATAAAGAAGAAGGTTAACCCAAAGAATGGAAATTGGCTTAAGAATTCCCTTACCTCAGATTCTTCTTACTTAAAATGTGTTTAAACCTCCTGTATAATGGTTAAAAGAGTGTTATTAATATCTTAATGAAACATATTAATGTTTATAAAACCTTATATGATCATTTTACAACATCATTCGACATATTTATTAGTAATATTTTGTTATTTACATTGCTTCAGGTGTGTTCTTTACATGGTTTCCATGATCGGTTCATGATGGACATTCTTGTCGATTGGAAGTGGAAATTCAGAATTGGAATGGAGTGGTATTTATATTTTTCCAGAACCATAAATTATACATTTTATCATTTTTAATTCTTACATGAGGATGATTCATAAGTTAAATCATTATTGATATTTGTTTAAGTCATTTTGGCGATTCTTCGATTGTAAAGAACTCATTTTGTTTTATAAATTAATAACATGTGTAAAAAATAATTCCAGAACCTTATATAAGATATAATACATAAATTATAATTTGTTTCAACTAGAAAAATGGTTTCATGACTAGTCTTTAAGGAAGTAAAATAAATAGAAATCACATCATCCACGATGTCGGTAAATCGACACATCACAGACGATGTTTTAATTTATTGAATAAGTGGGAGAGAAGAAGAAGTTTAATGGTTAATCTCACATAAAAATGATTAAATAAAGAATATATAAGATAAATTATCATTAATTCTTCTTGTATAAGTGGATATGAGGAAAGAATAAGAAAAGAAAGGAACTCAAAATAAAAGAATAGTTGAGAAATCCCTTACGAAAATTCAGTAGCATAACGACTATGAAACACGGTTTTAGAAAACATTAAAAAGAGAGGGGGCAGGGGTCACCCATCCATAAATGAATCATAATACAGTATAGAGATAGAATAAAATGGACATAAGAACATGGTATGGAAACTTGAAAGTTATACCACATAAAAGATAATTTGAATGGAAAAAGAAAGAAGTTGAGAATTCTCTTACCTTGTAGAGTAACTCCTAAGACTTGAAGGTTGGGACATTGGGGGATTGAAAATACCTTGAGAGGACTACTAGGGAGGTAAAAAGTCCATTTTTTCATTGATGAGGAATTTATAATGAATGTAATGAAGGAATGGGTTGGTATTTATAGTAAAAGTGAGGGAATATTTTATTAATTTCCAAGGGACACCTCATTAGTGGTATTTGCAAAACCATGGGCTTGACCATGGTATTTTCCCATGGTATTGGCCACTTGGGACTCATAATATTTTATTTTACTGTAAAAAATTCTACCATAATTATTACATCATCATTACATCATTAATGTTGTCATTAAACACACTGAAACTCAAAACTGTATTTTTACTATTCACCAAAAATTCAAATGTTTCAGAAAAATCCAAAAAATCCACCCTAACCATTTTTTGACATGTAGAATTCAAAAATAAACTCCATTTATTGAAAATAATTTTCTAAATATTATTATTTTAATTTTTAAATAAAATCATAATTATTCAAAAATAACAATTTTAAACCTATAACTCATTTTTAACACCTTGAAAAATTAATCAACTTATCATTATCTTATAACCTTAAGAAAATAAAATAATAATAAAATTTACTATTTATTAGGGTCATATTACTTGTCATATTACTATTCATAAGGGTAGGTTACTATTCACTAAAAAAATAAGTTGATTCCATTATACTCCAAATAACTTACTGATCACAATTATAGATGACCATTTTTTGAAATTCAAAACATAGAAGCTGCAAAATTATGTTTAAAGGATAGTTATAAATATCTACTTAAAACAATGTTTCATGCATTTCAATTTATTTTTTTAAAACCTTGGGGTGTTACATGGGTAGTCTTTATTTTTATATCTCATCACTCGTGTTGAAGAATGATGATGAAGGCTTCATGGGTGGATTACCTCTTGTGGTGGATGAGTTCTGAGAGGGGTTTCCAGATGACTTCTTAGGTTTTCCTCCAGAGTGGGATGTGGTGGTCACCTTAGACTTGGCGATGGGAACATAGTCGGTATCTTTTCCCTCATACTGTATGGACCCCACTGAGTTAAGGTAATTAATGATTCAGATGGACAATTTGGAATCTAAAGGATTTATTCCCCTGAGTGTCTCAAGGTGGGTCACCCTATTCTTGTTTGCAAAGAAGGTCGATGGATCTCTCTGGTTGTGCATCGATTACTAGAATTTTAATAAGGTGATGATCAAGAATACATACCCTTTCCCCATATTGATGACCTTTTTGATCAGCTTAAGGGGGAGATGTGGTTCTATAATATCAAATTGCATTTCAAGTATCACTAGGTCAGAGTTAGAGAGGCTGATGTTCTGAAAATAGCCTTCCAAAGTAGGTATGACCACTTTGAGAATCTTGTCATGCCTTTTGGGTTAATAAATTCTCCAGCAGTCTTTATAGAACTCATGAATAGGGTGTTCCACCAGTATCTAGAATCCATTTTTGTGGTATTTGTGGATGGCATCCTGGTCTACTCTGGTACCAAAGAGGATCATGAGTGACATTTGAGGATTGTGTTGATCACTCTTCTGTACCATCGCCTCTATGCTAATATTCCCAAGTTCACATTATGGATTAGGGAGTTGAAGTTTTTGGGTCATGTGATCACAGAATAAGGGGTTTTAGTGGACCTTGAAAAAATTAGTGTAGTGATGTCATTGGAGAATCTAAAGAATGTTTTTGAAATTAGAAGATTTTTGGCCCTATTATGGTATTATAGGCGGTTTGTTCATTATTTCTATTGGATTTTTTCCCATGACAACACTTACCCAAAAAACGTAAAGTTTGAGTGGATACTAGAGTTTCAGGAGTCCTTTTAGGAGCTTAAGCGGTGGTTTACCATAGCCCATGTTTTGATTTTTCCTGAATATGGAATGGGATGCATGGTTTATTGTTATGATTCAGGTATGGGTCTTGGGATTGTGCTAATGTAGGATGATCATGTGGTTGTAGGTTCCAGGCGCAACAGAAGCACTGTTGGGACGACACCCAACATTAATTTTTACCATGATCAATGATTATTCCGGGATCAATACGATGATGAACTCTAGTCTCCACGGAATAGAATCAAAGATTTAGATAAATAAGGAAGAGACCCGAAACCTTTTGAGAGGATATTTCACATCATGTTTATAATTAATTTGATTAAATTCATAAAGAAAAGAATACCAGTATCTTCGATATTTTATTCATTGATGATGTTGATCATTCGGAATGACCCTTCCAGATTATCTCATTGCACTTGCAAGGATCCAAATTAGAATCCCTCTAGTGGTGATCCACACGTACTCCGATGGCCTCCGATCGACACCACTAATTATCTGGGAGCTAGAGCAGTGAAGCAAGTGTCTTGTGTCGGTTGTTCTTGATCTCTAGTTCTTCGGCCATGAAGAACGTATCTCGTTCTTTAGAGGGGCGGGAAGAGGATTCAAGAGAGAAATTTTTTAGCTCAACAATTCTCAATTCACCAAGTGTGCGGTGTGTTCGCTATGGCATAATAGATGTACTTGTCTATTTATATGCATGTAACATCAGTTACAATATTTAATTTCATAACAGCAATTAAATACATTCATGAACTTAGAGAAAACCCATGCTCATAATAATAATATCGCGTCATTATTTATGGTGTGCCAACTTGCGCAAAACCAAATTATGAATAAAATTCCGCATCACAAAATAATAGTAGTTTCATTATTATTTTAACTTGTACCAACTAATAATTATTTAACGTCTTTCAAATAATTAGTTTACTACCATACCAGCCTTGGTCTAATCGAACTCCACTTCTATTTATTGAACACCCGAATAAATAAATAAATAAATTACTCTCTTAAATAAATATTTTATTTACAAACTAGTAAATAAATATTTATTAAATCTTCAATAAAATAAATAAATAAATTTTATTTAATTTATGCGATCATATTAAATTTAATGAAATTATTCCATGGTCTTGAGAATAATATTTATTTCATTAATTAAATTCAAATAGAATTTAACTGAGACCACCAAAAACACTTAGTGTGTGACCCTATAGGATTCTTTCTCATTGGCATTAGGCGGGCTTGCCTAAAGTCCAATAGTACTGTCTAGAAATGGGTCAAGGCACCCAAGAGAAAGAACATAAAGTCGCAACAACGAAATCCACTTATGAACGCTCACTGTGTAATATAATCCCTTGTCTCAATATCTCATCAAGTAGGTTTCATTATAGTGTCATAAACCTTTATACTTGATACGTCATTCTTTGACTACCTGAAATAAACTCATCGTTACACCATGGCCATGGAATTTTTGATGACGGTTCTATTTCAATCAAAAGGATGAGATATCAACTTCCATAAATGGAAGGGACAAATCTTTCCTCGACTTATCCATTAATATCACATCACTCGTGACACACCCAACATAACCTACTTCCCGCCAAATATTTGTGTGGCGGTTTTTGTCAGTAAATAAAAGTGCGTGAGTCATGATATGTATTAATGATAATCTTAAAGTCTAAGGATCATTACATACACTCGTAGATAGAAATATATGATGACACCAAAACATGTGGAATTCCTACTGGCGGGTCTGTTCTCATAATCTTCTGTCTTGGAGATTACCAAGTGAGAACTTCATGAGAAGAAGTCTCATCTTCTTACAAGTACTCGCAACTAATGGTCTGTATGCTATGTGTCCCTTCATAGTATGTCATCCAAACATATAACTATATTTAAAAATATTGTTATAGAATTTCAAGGTTCTCATCATAGCGGGGAACTACCATGACCTTATCAATGCAACAAATACTATAGGACATTATTACATCATAATCATGCAGAACAATGAACAATATATAATAAGATGTTTAATATTTAAATAAATTAAATTTCCATGTAATAAAAGTACAACCAGTTGGTTTTAGGACACAAACTCTTACAAAATCCCACTTTTACTAGAGCCAACTGCCTACGACTTTCAGTTCGCTAGACCTCACATGGTAATCATGTTTCTGCTAAGTCAAGGATTTAGTCAATGGGTCCTACACATTGTCTTCTGTAGAAATACTACTCACTACAACTTCACCTCTCTGAGAAAAATCCCTCAAGATATGATACTTCTGAAGTATGTGCTTTGTCCACTGATGTGACCTTGTCTCTTTTGCGAGATCCACCGCTGTATTATTATCACCGTACATTGTGATGGGATCTTTACTTCTTGGTATCACTATAAATATGAATGCCATGTGACACTAGAAACAATACCCTCTTGGATTGTTCCATACTAAATCTCTTTAGTATCTTATCAATGTATGTACTTTGACTTAGGCCCAAAAATCTATTGGATCTATCACGATGAATCTTGATCCCAAGAATATATACTACCTCGCCCAAGTCCTTTATGCAGAAGCATTGATTCAACCATGACTTAACAGACGGTAAGACTGGTATCTCATTTCCAATAAGTAATATGTCATCAACATATACTATTAGAAAAATGACTGCACTCCCACTAAACCTTTTGTAGACACAAGGCTCACATTCATTCTTGATAAAACCAAATTCTGTTATGGCTTCATCAAAATGAATGTTCCATGACCTGGATTCTTTCTTTAATCCATAAATGGATTTCTGTAACTTGCATACCTTATTGGAATCCTTTGGAGTCACAAACCCTTCAGGTTGTGTCATGTAGGCATCTTCTTGAAGGTTCCTATTAAGGAAGGCTATTTTGACATCCATTTTCCAAATATCATAGTCATGGTAAGATGCAATGGCAAGTATAATTTTGATGGATTTAAACATTGCAACTAGTGAAAAGGTTTCATCATAGTAAATTCCTTGACACCGTTTAAATCCTTTTGTAACCAGTCGTGACTTATAGGTACTGACTTGTCCTTACATGTCTAGTTTCTTCTCGAATACCTATTTGCAACCAACAATATTTATATCAACTAGAGGATCTACCAAAATCTAGACTTGGTTTTGATACATGGAATCCATTTCAGAATTCATGGCTTCTTGCCACTTGGCAACATCTGTGCCACTTACTAATTCCTTGTAGGTTAGAGGATCATTATTATCAACTAATAATGAGTCACCATCTTTGGTAACTAGAAAACCGTACCATTCCAGTTCTCTAACCTCTCTTGTACTCCTATATAGTACTTGTGTATCTGGAACATATTCTTCTTCCACGGGGCTTTGTGAAATCTGTTCCTATACCAACTATTGTGTACCTTGATCCTTGAATTCATCAAAGTCTATCTCTCTCCCACTATCTCTTTTGGATATGTGATCCCTCTCAATGAATATGGCATGTATTTCCACTATAACCTTTTTGTATGAGGGGTTGTATAGGTAACATCCCCCTGTTTCCTTGGGGTATCCTATAAAGGTACACTTTGTGCATTGGGGTGCAAGTTTGTTACCTGAAGAGGCCTTAATAAATGCTTCTCTACCCCACACATGTAAATTCGATAACATGGATTTTATTCCACTCCAAAACTCTTATGGGATACCATTTATCAATTTAGTTGGTACTTGGTTTAGTATGTGTGCCGCTGTTTGTAACGAATATCCTCAAAAGGATAATGGAAGACTCACATGACTCATCATTGATCTCACCATGTCCAACAAGGTGAGGTTCCTCCTTTTACTCACACCATTCCACTGGGGTGTGTTTGGAGGAGTGAGTTGGGATAGGATCCCAAAATCCCGTAAGTATTCAATGAAGTCTTGGTTAAGATATTCTCCCCCTCATTCTGAGCGGAGTTTCTTAATATTCTTACCAAGCTGGTTCTCAACTTCATTATTGTATTCTTTGAACTTATAAAAATAATCTGACTTATACCTCATTAATTAGATATATCCATATCTACTAAAATCATCTGTAAAAGTTATGAAGTATAAGTACCCTCCCCTTTCTTCAACTAGAAATGGTCCACACACATCGATATGAACCAATTCAAGAAGTTCTTTATCCCTTTCACCATTCCCACCAAATGGGGCTTTAGTCATTTTTCCTAGTAAACATGCATGACATACGCCAAGTGGTTTTAGTTCAAAAGAATCTAAATATCCATCTTGATGTAACTTTTTCAATAATTTCTCATTTACATGACCTAGCAGGTGATGCCAAAGTTGGGTGTTGTATGAGTCATGTGAAGTATCTTTGTTATCGATTTCCATTACTTGGTTTGTGTAATCCAACATGTAAAGACCGTTATATAAATGTTCCCTACCAAAACAAATGCTATCTTTGTAAAAAAAGCAACATTAATTTCCAAACTTGAATAAAAATCCATTTGTATCTAATATGGATACAAAAATGATGTTTTTAGTAACAAAAGGCACATAATAAAAACCCTTTAACACCAAGATCATCCCAGTTGGCAATGTCAGGTGGTAGTCCCCGACAACTAAAACAACAAGTCTCGCTCCATTGGATTCTTGTAGATCTACCTACCCTCAGTCAATATTCCTAAATCTACTTGGTTCCTATATTTGGATACATATGTGAGCACCAAAAGCTATTTCTAATACCCAATTTTTAAAAACAGATAGATTGCATTCGATAACAAATGCACATGATTCTTCCCCTTGCTTCTTAAGCTGGGGGCAGTTCTTTTTCCAATGGCCCTTCTTGCTACATGCGAAACAAATAACCACATGTTCCTTTTCCTTCCCTTTGATCTTCCTTTTCTTGGAAGGCCGTGAAGAAGCTTTGGGCTTAAAGCTCTTTGCCTTCCCTTTCCTCTTATTCACCATAAGGATATAAGGCTTTTCATGCTTCATATCTTTTTCCACTTGGCGAATGAGGATGATAATATCAGATAGAGACTTCTCAATGTTGTTCATATTGAAATTTATAATTAAGTTAGAGAAGCTCTGAGGGAGTGATGTGAGAATGAGATCGGTGCCCAGTTCTTCGGGGAGTTTAAACCCTAGAACCTCGAGGCACTCAATGTATCCAATGAGCTTGACTACATGAGGCCCAACTGAGGAACCTTCTCTAAGATTACTCTGAAAGAGTGCCTTAGAGATCTCAAACCTTTCATGTATTTTTCTTTCCTAGTAAAGACCACGAAGGTGATCAAGCATGCTATAAGCATCCATGTTTTCATGAGACTTCATGAGCTCACTAGACATTGATGATAGCATCAAAATTGAATGTCGACCGCGTCGTTCATATGTTTCTCATAGACCAGGAAATCCTCGTCACTCACATATTTGGAAGGCAGATTAGGTAATGTTGACTCCAGCATTTAAGACTTCCGTTCATGGCCTAGGATAACCTGAAGGCGTCTAAACCATTACTGGAAGTTACTGCCAGTGAGGATGTTGTATTTATCCAGAATTGATCACATGGATAGTGTGGTTGACTAGATTTTCATTTTTATTCTATAATTAAAATATCATATCATTATTACTTTCTTGATTACATTTTATGAGAAATAATAATTTTTTTATTAAGTCTCACACTATTTTATCAAGTCCCAATGGACCTCACCATTGAACTCAGAATGTCCAGTTTCCATGACATTCTAGTGGAAAAGATCCATGTTCCCCTTCGCATAACCCCAACAAGGGTTGGTCAAGCTATTAGAAGGTATTTAGGTAGGCAGGTCTTTGCCAACTACGAGCTTGCAGCTCCTTGATCTGTTGAGTGGACCCCCCAATCTTGAAATCATGAATTTTGGATTTCCTCAACTCTTGCCTCCAATATTACACCAAGTCTTGCAAGGGCTACTCTTCTTAATTTAACATGGTTAAGTCAAACTAAAACCTTTCATAAGGGATTCCTGTATAAAAGTAAGTGTCCCAAAAAGGGTTGGTTAAACACATAATTTTATTGAGTTTTTCCCTTAATCAAGTTATGAAAGGCTTCATCTGACTTAATATTTTATTTGAGCGATTTTTATCTCTTATACGTGAATTGCTTATTATAATTATCACATACTTGTTAATATTAAGTGGAACTTACTTAAGTGAATAACCTTGTCCTGATAATATTTACACATCATTCTCGTTTATTTTAGTTCCATCTTGCATGCTTGTTTAATTCATTAATTATGTGATCGTGACAACACATCCATAATGATAAACCATGAAACTGACATAAATAAAATAAAGGGAATGATCATGAGATTTTATAATGTTTAGTTTATATAGCGGTTTATAAAATAATCCTGACTTAGGGGAGAAACATCTTGAACCTTTTGATTTTGTGTTTACAACTTTCCACCTGTCCACCTCTGTATCTCCTGGGATTGGTTTCATCTCGGCTCCAGTTTGAACCGCCTCCACTATCTTGGGAGTTCCATTCATTACATATGCCTTTTTTTAAACTCACATGTTGGTGAGGGGTAAAAATGGGGTTTTACATAAAACAAACCTTGGGCACGCATGCCTTATATATTAATGAGGAGAATGCTCGTAGGCCAAAAAATTTAATTTAAATAATAAATTAAAAGAAACCATCCACATACAAAGGTATTGTTCTAGATCATGATCATCCATACATGAAATGATATTTACGCATAAATAAAACTATCATTAAATTATTTAATTGTTCTTGTTTAAGATAAATCATGCTCGAATCAATTAATTAACATCTTTAATTAATCAATCCTTTTATCTTAAACCCTTTTCTTAATTTCCTTGAGATTCTCATCCATCATAATTTTAAACAAATAAATTCATTTAAAATTATCTTTTTATGTAACTTGTACCTTGGAGGCAACTTGGTGAATTCCCGTTCATAACTACCCAATGAATATAAATAAAAATTACGCAAATGTTAAATTAAACACACATATATAAAACACATATCATGTGTTGTTCCTCATATTTTATGCCCGCACTATGGTACACGTCTCAAGGGTTTGTATAATGTAATAATAATTTTTAATAAATCTGCGTAATTTGGATGAGTACACGACATGTACTATTATTCACTATCCATTTGAAGTACATGCCCAAGGACATGGCATGTAGATGTACTTCATAAATCTTTAGATTACATGATGTGTTTAGTGGGACACACACCATGTTGTATCCGCATTACACGGTTTCCAGCCGGGAAAGCCGTGTATGGGGTACACGGTCCAACTCTAACCCGAAGGGACAACACACTATGTCCAGTGGACTACACGATGTGTAATCTAGAAATTGCGTACCACCTATTCCTGGTCAACACACGGAGTCATTTAATACTTCGAAAGACTCCAACGCATGACTTGGTTTGGCGAACCGATATGATGCATTGAATCTTGACTACATGATGTCTACTACCAAATACACACCGTGTGTTATGGTGTTGTATGGACATGAATATTTGAGACCTCCAGATGAGATCCACTATTTTATTTTAATTAAATTTAAAAGAAAAGATCGTTTCTATAAGGTGAACAAGAAACGAAAGAGGAGGAATAGATCTCGAGATTCATATTTTCAGAACGGTTAACTTGAATTGAAACAATTAAATTATTAAATGTGTAAATCATCAAAGAAATATTTAATTAATTATAAACTATGATGTAACCCCTTTTATACCACTTGTAGGTTCTAGGAGCAGTAGAAGAACAGTTGGGATGACACCAAACTTTAATTATTACCATGATCAATGATTATTATGGGATCAATAAAAAGATGAATGCCAGTATCCACAGAATAGAATCAATGATTTAGATAAATAAGGAAGAGGTCAAAAACCTTTAGAGAGGATCTTGTACATCATGTTTATAATTAATTAAATTAATTTCATAAAGAAAAGAATACCTAGATCTTCAGTATTTTCTTTATTGATGATGTTGATCATTCGGAATGACCCTTTCGGATTATCTCGTTGCGCTTGTGAGGATCCAAACTAGAATCCATCTAGCGGTGATCCATATGTGCTCTGATGGCCTCCGATAGACACCACTCGTTCTCCGAGTGCTAGAGCGGTGAAGTGAGTGTCTTGTGTCGGTCATTCTTGATTGCTTGTTCTTAGGCCTTGAATAACATCTCTTGTTCTTGAGAGGGGTAGGAAGAGGATTCTAGAGAGAAATTGTTTAGATCAACAATTTTCAATTCACCAAGCGTGCGGTGTGTTCTCTATGGAACAATAGACTTACTTGTCTATTTATATGCATGGAACTTCAGTTACAATATTTAATTGCATAACATAAATTAAATACATTCATGAACTTAGAGAAAACCCATGCTCATAATAATAATACCACCTCATTATTTATGGTGTGAAACCTTTCATAAAATGGAATTTAAATAAAATTCCATGTCACAAAATAATATTATCATCATTATTATTTTAACTTGTGCCAACTAATAATTATTTACCATCTTGCAAATAATTATTTTACTACCAAACCGGCCTTGGTCCAATCGAACTCCGCTTCCATTTATTAAACACCCGAATAAATAAATAAATAATTTATTCTCTTAACTAAATATTTTATTTAAAAACTAGTAAATAAATATTTATTAATTTAAAATAAAATAAATAAATAAATTTTATTTAATTTATGCGATCATCTTAACTTGAATAAAATTATTCCATGGTCTTGATAATAATATTTATTTCATTAATTAAATTCAAATAGAATTTAACTGAGACCACCAAAAACACTTAGTGTGTGACCCTCTATAATCCTTTCTCATTGGCATTAGGCAGGCTTTCCTAAAGTCCAAGAGTACTATCTAGAAATGGGTCAAGGCACATAAGATAAAGAACATAAAGTTGCAACAATGATATCCACATACGAACACACACTGTGTAATATAATCCCTTCATCTCAATATATCATCAAGCAGTTTTCATGATAGTGTCATCAACCTTTATACTCGATATGTCATTCTTTGACTACCTGAAATAAACTCGTCGTTACACTATGGCCATATAATTTCACATGACAGTTCTATTTCAATCAAAGGGTCGAGATATCAACATCCATAAATAGAAGGGAAAAATCCTTCCTTAACTTATCCATTAATACCGTGTCACTCGTGACGCACCCAACGTACCCTACTTCCCGCCAACTATTTGCATGACAATTTTCATCAGTAAATCAAAGTGCGTGAGTCATGACATGTATTAATGATAATATTAAAGTCTAAGGATCATTACATACACTCTCATATAGAAATATATGATGACACCAAAACATGTAGAATTCCTACTGGCATGTCTGTTCTCATAGTCTCCTATCTTGGAGATTACAAATTGAGAACTTCATGAGAAGAAGTATAATCTGCTTACGAGTACTCACACCTGATATTCTGCATGCTATGTGTCCCTTCATAGTATGTCATTCAACTGTAGAACTATATTTAAGAATATTGTTATAACATTTAAAGGTTCTCATTATAGCGGGGAATTGCCATGACCTTATCAATGAAACAAATACTCTAGGACATTATTACATCATAGTCATGAACAACAATGAACAATATGTAATAAGATGTTTAATATTTAAATACATTAAATATCCATGTAATCAAATTACAACCAGTTGGTTCTAGGACACCAAATCTTACAGTGGTGGCATATGGATCTCACCAACTCCGACAACATAAAAATAATTACCCAACCCATGACTAGGAGTTAGCAGTGGTGATGCACACCTTGAAGACATGGCATTATTATCTTTTTGGGGAGAATTTTTTGGTCTATTCTAATCATAAGAGTTTTTCCAATATTTTCCCCTCGAAGGATTTGAATTTTAAATGATGTCATTGAGTTTAATACCTTCAAGGGTTCTATTTTTATATTACCTATACCCCGAGAAAAGGTAATGTGGTAGCAGATTATTTGAGTAGGAAAGTGTCAGTGAAAGCATTGAAAGAGTCCAATGATGAGTGGACCCTAATGGTAATTTTTTCTCAGATGAATCTCGAGACCAAGGAGCATAGTGTAGGTTCATTCTTGGAAAGTTTTTAGTTGAAACCTTCCCTTCTAGAGTTTACTCAGCAAGATAAGATAAGTGATGAGTTGTGCCAATGTTCTATGAAGTTACTAAATGGTGGGAAGGTTCCTTGTGACTGGTTATTGTCTCATTAGGTATTTCACCATTTGAAGGGTGTCTTCATGGTGTCGTTGTCATTGTGGAAGGTGGTTATGTAGGGTAGACACCGGTCTTAGTGGGCCATTTATCCTGGTACCACCAAGATGTTTTATGATGTGCGTCATTAGTTCTAGTGTCAATGTATGATATATGACATAACTGACTTCGTATGCATGTGTTATATGTGTCAAAAGGTTAAGGAAGAGAATAAGAGGCCCTATGGTTTAATTAAGCCATTCCCCATTCATACCTAGAAGTGGGATGAGGTCACCATGGACTTCATTATTGGCTTGCCTCATACACCCCTAGTGAGGAATTCCATATGGGTAGTGATTGACCATCTTACCAAATCATATAATTTCATTCCAATAAGGGACTTGAAAAAAGTGAATGAATTGGGTTGGATGTATATTAAATAAATAGTGAGTCTTCATGGTGTTATATAAACTATAATTTTATATAGAGAGCCCCATTATACCTCCGAATTTTGGGAAGTCCTTCAGAAGCTAATGGGGTCACAGGTCAAGTTGAGTACGACATACCATCCTCAAACGGATGGTCAGATGGAGTGGGTAAATCAGATCTTGGAAGAAATTATCTAGGCATGTGTGTTCTTTTTTGGAGGATTGTAGGATATCCATTTGGGTTTGGTTATTTTTTCATATAAAAATAGTTACTAATACTCAATTTGAATGGCACCCTTTGAGGCACATTATGGTTGGATGTGTCAGTATCCTTTATATAGGGAAGATGTTGGTGAAACCTCATTGTTGGGACCAAGCTTGGTGCAAGAAATGTATGATAAAGTTATGTTAATTAGGATACATTTTTTAGTTTCACAAAGTCACCAAAATTATTATGTCGATTAGCAGTGCCGAGCCTTGGAATTCTTTCTGGGTGACTAGATGTTTTTAAAAGTGGAAACTCCCTTAGGTCACCATCATCTTAGTAAGAATTGAAAGCTAAGGATGTGGTATGTCGAACCTTTTAACATTACCGAGAGAATTATTAAATTAGAATATTGGTTAGATTTTTCATCTCAGTTGACATCAATTCATGATGTGTTCTATATCTCTCACTTAAATAAGTATAATCCAGATCCGTCTTATTTGTTGAATTAGGAAGAATTGGACCTGGAACCTGATTTGGATGTGTTTGAGAAACCAATGTGAATTGAGGATTCCTATGATAAAGTGCATTGTGTGAATTATATACCATTGGTTAAAGTTATTTGGAAGCATGAGAATGATGAGAATGCGACATGAGAGTGGATGTTTTGGGTTTAGGATCAGTATCCATTTTTGTTCTCTAATTAGAATCTCGGATGACTTCCTGAGGGAAGAAAATTTTCATGGTGGGGATAATTTTCACTTGTGATATTTTATTTATAGGAATTTATTTGTTTATTTTTGTTTTTTTAGTATTTATACCTTAGTTTTTATGGGTTTTTTAGTGAAAAATGGGGTTTTTGGACTCAACAGCAGGTGGCATACGGTTGGCGCATGGTTAGGGGAAACCATGTGCCAACCCAAAAGGAACTGTTCACCCTGGATAGTGGAACTATCCATACCATATGACCTGCTACATGATCATGATCCCTCCCCAGACAAATCATGCGGCCAGTTTCTTCTTGGATAGAGGAGACCACACAGTTGCCGCATAGTTTGGAAAACCATGCAGGTTAACCGTGCAGCCTATCTTGGTCATTAAAATGTGGAATTTCCTATTCTAACATTCCCTAATTTTAACTCCAAAACAACCCTAATTTGAACCATTTAGGATTTTTATCCCAAGTCACATCCTTATATCCATCTTGTCCTCCTCAAGCTTCAATTTTTGGGTGAATTTTGTGTGGGATCTTCAAGAATCATCAAGTAAGCCTCTCTTCACCTAAATCCTTATTTATTCTAGGGTTATTTTTTACTCTTTCTTGGGTTATCTTTTCTCCAATGGGTTTCATTACCTAAAATGGGTTGAATCAAGGTTCCTTGGGTGGGTTTTTATGGTTCGATCTTTCCTCTATAGGGTCCCATTGTTGTGCAGTTGTGATTTTCCACTAGATTCCAGAAGTTTCCAAGATTAAGGTAGGTGGTTCCATGACTTATCATTATTATATTATTTTAGTATGATTTCTTGGCTTATTAAATGTGTTCTATGAATTACGTGTGTGGTGATAATTTTTTTTTCAAAAGTTTTTTAGGTGTGTAAGTGTTGAATGATGCTTTTCCAAATGAAATTGGTTGGGTTTCATGTGTGCTTTGTTAAATTTTATCTATAGACTGTGTAAATGGTGTGAAGTATGTTTTAAAATGTATTTGGTGTTCATATGGATTTAAAATAGGTTTTTCCTATTAAAAATGATTGTTTTTCATGTCTGTTCATGTGTCTTGGTGTGTATGTGAGAGTGGTGACCAATGTGACATGTGAAATGTAAAATTGAGGATGAAGGGAATCTTAGGTATCTAGGTGGAAAGACTAGGACTAGTAGGCTAGTTTAATCTATGGGGATGAGACATGGTTTCTTATATAATGATTGATGCTACAACACAAACTAAACTATGATGATGATTGGAGACCACTAAACCTTGGGATGTGTTCCCCTCTGGTGGCTCATGCATGAGGACGTTGTGGGTTATGGTTTCTATACCTTGTTTCAATGAGGTAGGAGGTTAATAGGGTCCTAATAGTGCTAGTACCTTTAGAAATTACCTGTGGCACTCTTGTGATGTGGTTTTTACCATCATAATATAGTGTAACCTGGTTTCTTTATAATTTTAAGCTTTCTTTCCTTACAATTATTTCCTTAAAATTATTTATAAAAAATGTTTCCATATTCTTTCTTAAAACATTCATGATAATCTTTCTTATAATGTTGTGGCATGGAATCTCTTTTGGGTGGAACCCTACTAGACATTGGATCACACCCTACATACAACATTAGGTTTATGTAGATCTTATTATGTTTCACCCATGTAAAGGCAAGATTTTTCGTGGTGGTGATGGTGGATCTGGTTTCCAATATCCCTCTTCTTGTAGGTGTTGGTAGAGGTGGAATGAGGGTGTTGGACCTCCTATTTCATGGATTTTGATTTGTGTGGTTGGGTTCCCTCCCCGTTTTGGTATTTTGGTTTTTGGTTAAAGTTGTAAAAATTTTTAACTTGAAATTACTGTATCTCTTTTGGGTTATACATATTGATCTCAGTTGGATGTTTTATTTTTGAGATTTTTTCATGGTTGTTCATCATGGGTGAAATCATGCCCAAAAGTGTAAATTTAATACCCAGACACTAGTTTCCAGACTATGGGGATTGGTAAAACCCTTCGGTCTATGCTATGGGTTGGGTCGGGTGTTGGGTTGGATGCAATTCCAACTTGGTTCATGACACCGAAAATATTCCATCTTATCCCACATGACATTGAGATTTTTCTTTTGAATTTATAAGTAATCCATGAGTGAATTTTTTACTATTTCTTATAAATATGTTGGACAACATAAGAGTTTTTCCACGAGGTTCATGCATTTTATACAGGGAATATGACTATAATAACAAAATAATACTTTGAGAACTTGGAGTAAGTCTTTATAGTAGGGTGTGTGCATTTATGGGAGATCTCATAAGTCTTTCAGGAAGGTTTTATGAAATTAATATCAATACATATGACTTATTTCACATATTACTCTGTTATTTTATTTATATGGATTTCTAAGTCTTATAAAATTATTTTTTCCATAATTGAAATATTCTAATGAATTAATAATTAAACATGATGATGCTTTACCAATATTTTAATGTCTAAATTATAATAAAACTGTTATTAATGATTCAAGAAGTTGTAAAATTGGAAGTTGTGGGGTAATTTAGGCTGTAATGTGAGGCTCCATGATTATATAATGTTCTCTTTATGTCTTTACATAGTTAAAATTATTTAAATGAATGATAAATGAGAATAAAAGGCCATGACCTTGCTGATATCACTTGGATTTTATAAGGCTGAGTCTATAGGTCACAAAATTAAGGTAATTGAGGTGATATGAATTTTGGAGATTATGTTCATGTGGGTTTTTTGAATATATGTGAATGGAAAGATAAGGAAGAGTTAGGATTTTTTGAATTTTTGTATCTATGTGAGAACATATTCCGAGTATTGAAAATAGTCATAAAAGACTATCGTGAGAAAAAGATTAAGATATTGTGTTGTCAAGTCCACTAAAGCTCATGAACTCTATTTTTGATCCATCTTTAGATATTCATTGTTTCATCTTTTCAATAAGCAAGTGCTTTTATTTCACTAGTTAGTTCCAGTATCCATATATAGAAAGTATAAACTATTTATCATATTCCTAATTCCAAAAACATATCATTATTATATATATACAAAAACTCTTGTTCTTAATAGTGAATGAGAACCCCTTTTTGTCTAAAAAGGATATAAAAATCATATATATATATTTATGGAGGGAACATAATAAAATTTCACTAATTCCAAAACTAATCCAGTTTGTAATGTTAGATAATAAGTGATGAATTCTAATATATCTACTATTTCTTCATTACTAAAAATAATATCTACTTAACCGTTGCTATATACTCTCATATCTTTGAGACTATGTTTATATACTCAAATGTGTGATTCACATCCAATATCCAATACCCATGATTCAGAATTGGTGAAATTGTATTTATAACATTTATATTCATATTCTCATAATATTTCACATTGAGAACACTTATAAATCTTAGATACTAATCTATAATTTTTTTATAGGTTATCCTTACAGGGTATCATATAGTGATTATCATCATGTATTCCATAATCATCAACCAAGACATATCTATGGGCGAGTGTCATGTTTTACATCTTGTCATCAAGGGCTTTCAATGAAATTACTCCCACTGAAATTGGTGAACCCATGAATCATATCTATTTAGGGATACAATATCCATATTTAATTAAGTTATGATTACTCTAGGGTGTTCCTATCACAAAAAATTTATTAGTTAGGGAATCATCCCAATCATTTCAATTATAATTATTTTATATCTAAATAAGGACTATTTTCATGGATCCATCATATGGACACACTCAACTCTATTCCTCTAGTATCATAACTCTTCATGTTTCCCAGGTAAATTTCACCCAAATATCACAATATAATTTAGTTACTTAATTATTAGAATTATCCATTTACTCCATTTCTAACACAAAAATAATTCACGGGAACCCTTTTGTGGAAGAACCTACCCTATTGGATGATTGAGGTCTTAACATGTGCCACTTTGGAAGGAATCTCAGAATTTGTATTTAAAGGGTTTTCTTTAAAAAATTTCACTTGTTTAAAATTAATTGAACTCATTTAAACCCATTTTATTTCATGAAATAATTATTATCTCATGTTTTTATTCCTTTTTCTATATTCATGTTTCTAATGATTTAGTTTTGGAATCCATACTCCACCTATAAAATTAATGCATTTTCTCTAAAATAATGTGAAACTCTTTACTAAAACCACAATTTTGTGTTACTCACCTAAAAATATAAGAAAAAAATATTCATACATATCTAGATTCATCTCATGCATACATTACATGAAGTCTTAATATAAATGCATAAAATCATATTGGATTGACAATATTCATATGAGTAAGCTCAGAGTGACAAATTGTCAACCAATCACCTTTCTAGAATAACTTATTAGCCTCAAGACCTGTTGGAACCCTAATCCCAAGTACCTCTCCTCAGTAAGAATTCACTTAAGAAAAAATCCAATTAATTATAACTCTAAAATCTAATATGCAAAAATTATATTGAAAAGCTATATTAAAGTTCATAACTTTAATAAAAAACTGAGGATAAGGTAGATGAAAACTAAATTCCCTCAAATATCACCTAACATGTAATGCATGGATCAATCTTCTAGAAGAGATTTCTCTCATAAGTATTCACACATAGTATTCATAATTAATAAATAGTTTATAAACATGCATATTCTAAAGGAATTGATAGAATAATAAACAATTTATTTATTTTTTAAATATTATAAACAAATATAAAAATTTAATATTTTATTTAGGCATGAAAAATCACATTTTACATAGATTAAATTTTATAATTTACCAAGAATTTATAAACCACAAGTAAATATATCAAAATTTAATTTTTTTAACATTTTATGGTATGTAGTAATTTAAAATTGATAAACCTATTATCAATTGTAAAATAATATTAATAACAATGATTTAAAGTCATATATCAATCATATTATACTATATAACACTCCTTTATATTCTATGATTGGAATCACTTTATATTAATAGATATATCACAAATATACAATCATATTTAATGATAGATATGTCATCATCTTTATGCTTTGGTTGTCTTTTTTTGTGTGTGTGAAAACACTAGTTCTATCATGGATTATGATATCATATATCATAACCGATGATACAAAACAAATCCATGTGGTTTTTTATCATAATTTAGTGTATTACTTAGTTTTATTCTATGAATATGAAAAATATAAGAAATTGTTAATATCAAATTTAATAATATGGCTTAAATTATTTAGTATAATGAATTCTTTAAAAAAACAACAAAAACACACATTGGTCCCTTAAAGAATTAGGATTTGATACCACTGATGGGTTTAGTAATACCATATATTAATCATTAGAGTAGAAATAAACACATATAAACTCGATCAATCTATAATAGATTAAACATGCATACACAAATAACCCTATAAGAATGACTTACCTATTGTTCTGAGTAATCCAACTTTTACTCTATTAAAATCTTGATCAAGATCACCTAAGTAGTAACCAAAATCATCATATATCTATAGGTCTCCACTATACATTGATCAAAGATCATATCATGAGGATTAATGATCAATGAGGGGGATATAAACCTTCACCATGTGATAAGTAGTGCTTAGAAAAGAATATAGATTCATAAAGATTATAAGTATAAAGGGTACACTATTAGGATGGATTAAATAACTTATATAGACATCCCTAATACAATTCATTAAATGAAGAGTTTAGACCATGTAAGATTCATATAGTGTCATCCCATATAACCCAAACATTAAATCCTATTGATGAAGTATACATTTAACAGTTCAATGAATACATTCCATGCGATAAAAGTACCATTTCATGGATCATAACTAATTAAAACTATGAATGAGGTGAGTTGTATGCATGCATTGCCTATATAATTTTCCCAATTGTACCTTTTTATTGAGGCAAAAAGATGCGGATAATGCTTCATTATGATCCAGTATTGTCATAGCCTATGATATTCATCTTATAAATATCATAGGAATAGACTCATGTCAATTTTACAATACTACACCCATGTTTTAGTGTATATCCATCAATATGAGAACTCAACTAGAGTAGGATGTTTACCGAAACATTCTTTGAAATACATTGAGAAAAATCTCAATATAAGTTTTAGAGTTTGAATATTACTTTTGGATTTAACATCAATTTGAGTATGAAAAGATTTTATAAATCTCAAAAAATTAAATACTTTTTGAATAATTATTTAGAACATTGAGGTGAATCTTAGATCTCGATCAAATAAAAATGAAAGAGGAAATTCATTTAGTCTTATCAATTTTGGTAAATAGTTTCAATTTTATCAAGTTAGAAATCCTATTGAATAGTAATGAAATTAAAGTACTTCATAAGTTGAAAAATCAAAACCCAAATGGAATTAAAGAATTTAAATGTCTTGTGAAATTATATGATGAAATCCATGATTATGTTATCTCATTTCCATATAGGTTTGGGTAATGGTTTCATCACCCCCTTAGAGTTTTGAAAATTTTACTTTACTTTCCGGGAAACCATGCATCAATATATATACTTTAAAATAACCCTCTTCATATTGTACCACAAAAAATTCTCTTTGATATATTTATTCATATTTGTGTTTCTAGGATACATAGAGAATTATTAGATATTTTCATCTTCTAATAACTCATTATTCAATTATAGTATTGAAGGGATATATATTCTATCATCAAATCTTATAATTCAATCATTTTGAAGGTTAAACTATGGAATATTCCTTAACTTACTATGTATCACTATATATTCCTTCAACACCCCCTTGATCTTCACATAGATGGATGAATTGTTAAGTAGTCATTTGGGAAAGACATGATTTCTTCCCTCCCCTTATGATTTACAAATCCATCCATTATAAATCCATGAGTGTTGGATATATTTCAATCCCCATCATGGATAAGGTATCATGATCCTTCCTACTCAAAGTATCATCTTCCTTATTGACCTTCCCAAGGTGATAATTTATTGACCAATCATGGTCCTTGATAAATTCCAACCATATCCTTTGGAACATGTTCAACTAATTTTGTATGAATATATTCTTTAAAATATTATTATATGTTTATGTATCACAAAATTCACCATAGAAATAATGCCTTCATATTTTCAATACAAATATTATTGATGCTAGCTCCAGATCAAGCATCAAGCGACTGTTTTCATGGATCATTAATTGATGGGAGGCATAGGATACCACCATTTTATTTTTCATTATAAAACATCCCAATCCATTCTTTGAAGTATCATTTTTATCACAAAACCTTATACATAAAAAATTAGTGTGAGTATAGGTTCAGTAAAAAAATCTCTTAAACTATATCAAATTGAATTCACAGTCATCTATCCATATAAATCCGACTACCTTCTGAGTTAAATTATTTAATGGATTTGATATTCAAGAGAAATATCTCACAAATCATCATTAGTATCCATATAATCTAAGAAAACTATTAATATACAATATAGTGGTTGATTTGGGAAATTAATAAATGACATTAGTCTTTGTGGGATCCATATATATACCCTTTATTGTGATTACATGACCCAATAATGATACATTTTGTAGTTAGAATTCACACTTGATAAATTTAGCATAATGTTTCCCCTTTAAAAAGATTATTGGAATACTGATGTTATTCCAAAATATCCCATGTTATTTATTTTTATATGATCTGAATAACCCTTAATATGTTTCAAATGATTCTTTTTAAGTGTTTTTATTTGGTTGTAATCTTATTTAGTTCAATTATTTTGTAATTTTTAATTCTATTGAAGTTTTCTGAAACTTGGAAGTCTAGAAATTTGACTACCTGGGGGATTTTTCTATGTAAAATTTTGTTATATTAAGAAATAAACTATATGACATAATTTCATATTTAAATCAACTACATTGTAGAATTATCTACATGAAAATCGACAATGTTGATGAATTTCATACATGAGGAATGACTATATCAATGAAACAACTACATTAAATCAACTACATGGAGTACTGACTACTTGATTTGGAGCCATATAATATTTGGATACATGGTTCTAATTGTTCATGTGATTAAATTGGCCATAAATTTTTTACTACATGATAAAAATGGATATTTAATTTTTCCACTTGATGAAATTGGCTACGTGAAGAATGGATATGGGGATCAATTCCTCTATGTTAATTTTGATACATGGATTTAAACTACATGGTGATCCAAAATTGGCTACGTCATTATTCAACATGATTATTATCGATGGAGTATTTTAAGTGAAAATTAATTCTATATTCAAATAATTAAACAACAGAATACCTATTTTTTGTAAAACCGATTTCCAAAAGGTTTCAAGTACTGAGAAAATGAATAATAGATATTATTTTATTGATCAATGATTTTTCAAAGGTAATTTTCAGAAATGGACATCTTGAGTATTACCCCAAGGACATTTTTTATGATATCTTGTTATATAATAGTGTTTGAGAAGATATAAAATAGTATTAAAACAAAAATAGAAGATATATAACTGTCATTCTCTCTCACTCAAAGCCTTATATGATATTATTTCTCTATGCTATAAAGAATAAGAAGAAGAAGAATCAAGTTTTCTAAAATTGTGATTTCATAATCAATCATACCATGTTTTAAAGACTCTCTTAAAGATATTATTCATTATCATTATATCTCTTGGAGATATATTATCTTTAATCTATTTCATATTTAAACTATGTGCTTATTTTGTAATCTCTCATCATTCTCTCTCATTTTTGGATGTGATAACTCCTTATAATTTGTGTTGAAGGTTTTTGTTTTTGTAAATCATTATAGGATCCTGAAAAAATATCCTGGATTTGTACCAAGTGACAAATGATTTGTGGAATCTTGGATCAAATCACTTGATAATAGTAGATGAACTGGTGGGCCACATGGCCTTAAGAATGCCTCCTCATATGCTAGAGGCTACTGACTAGTAGTGAGGTTTTGTGAAGATATAGTGGGTAGACTATACCCCCTTGTGTTAGAGTAACACAGTAGTAAAATAGAAAAAAAAACTAATCAATGTTATAATAATAATGAGGTAATAGTGGAGAATAAGTAAATCATCTAGTCACATAAAATAAAGGTAGAAACTATAAAAAGTATCATAAAAAAATGATGTCATGTCAGTATGTTATAAAAAATAAAAAAAGGAATACATGGTGTTAGGAAGGTACAACATACTATACTAAAAGTAAAAAATCAAAAAATATCTCTAATGGAATTAAAATCATTTTCTTGGCCCTCTAATACTGCACTCCATCCTAATATTGAGAATCATTCATTGGAAGCTGGGAACTTCCCCTATCCATAATAGAAATCATGAAGTCTATTCAGGTACCATCAGCGACCCAAATAGAGTGTGAGATATACTCAGTAGGAAACCACCAATGGTGTCTAGACATATCTATCCCATTCATAAAATATGAGAATTGTGAGGATATAGTTATGAATAACCATTAATGTAAACTATAAAGGGTTAGCTCTGGTTCCTGAAGGACACCAAGCTGACACTACATACTTTGGCCCATGTCGGGAAACCTCTGAACATATGTCACCATGAACATATAAAAACATATATATACATATATATATTAACTATAATTTTAATGTTTTTATATCCATATATATAGACATATAGGGCGATGTTGGACCCAAGGAATAACTCAAGAATCCATGTCTAGTCACTAGAGTCTCATAAAGTAACATGGGAATACATTCCCAAGTATCATAAATTAAAATGGTATCCATTCCCAAGTATCATAGGTATATGGGATGACATTCTTGAGTATCACTAGTATATGGGACTCCCTGGATGAGTATCACTGGTATATGAGACTCCATGCTCGATTATCATTGGTATATAAGACACCATGATTGAGTATCATATCAGTAGGGATTTTATGCCTGAGTATCATATCAATAATGACACCTTTCTCAAGTATCATATTAGTAGGGAATCCATTCCCAAGTATCATAATCATTAACCAGTCAAAATGGATTTATTATATGCTAATAAATGGGTTATAATTCATTAGTGTTCCACTCAAACAAGGGATTAACCATTGTTCATGTAAAATCATGTGATGTGGTCATACCAATCACTTTACATTTAATTAATTATAGTAATTTCATCTAGATTCCAATCCAAACACACTTATAAGGTGGTTTGGTCACATAATAATTTATAATATCAAGATAAAATTCCATAAGTACAACTCAAAGAGTGGAATTAGTTAATGGGGACCTATTCCAACAAGAATAAGGAGGTACAAGGTAAATTCTATCAAGGCTAATAGATTAATCATGGGAAAAGTGTATTTTTATGGAAACACATGGAAAATATGGAGTGTGACATCATGATGCATAATATAATGAAATAAGATTTGAGGGATAATTACTAGATCACCAACCTTAGGTTGGTAGAACTAACTCATCCATTATCATCCTTTAAATAAATCTAGAATGGAAAAATCATAAAAATAAGAAAATGACTTGAAAATAGGGCATATTAGATTACACCAACATAGTTTTGAAGATAGTGGGATAAATAGAGAAAATAATCACTTATGGATATGCATCCAATGAAACTAACAGTGAAGGAAACCAATCTTAGAAGACGAAGAAACCTAGAAGGATAGCTTTATGTATGGGAGGAGATCTTCTTGTGGATGCTTCTAGGGAAAATAAGGGGATAGATTAAAATGAGGGATTATGTACCTTTTTAACAATGGGTTGAAACATATTCATGATGTGAATGGAATTCATGTTGTGAATTCCTCATGTTTTTTTTATTCCAGGAAAAACCAATTCACATTGTGAATATGATTCATGGAATGAATTGGATTCACATCCTATAATAAAAATTCTTGGGGTCTATCCAGAGAGATTCAAATCATGAATTTCATTCATGTCATGAATTTTATTCATGTCATGAATTGGTTATATATCCAAAATCTATCCCCCTAATACCTTTCTAATAACAAACTAACCATCCTAAAGGAGCGTCTACTAGGGACTATTCTAAAAGGAAAAATTAATGAGGGTTCATATGAATTTATAATAAATCATACCTATCTAAAAATTTAGGGTGTTACAAACTCCCCTCCTTAAAAAAAATTATCCCTAAGTTTCCCTTTTAGGATGGTAACATATAAGCCAAGAAAAGTTCCATACAATGAGAAAATATGTCAGCCTATATTTCTTAGGTATCGTCCTATATGTGGACATGTTTCCATAGCACCCATACTAGAGGAAATTAACTTCCTCATAGTACCTCCATGCTCCGATCAATGATACATAAAAAAATCTCCTCAATGTACGCATCTGTCTCCAGATCTATATTCTCAAGATAAAATGAATGAGATGGGTCATAATAATGACAACAAAGTTTCAATACATGGATGAAGTCATGAATGACCTAGTACCTCTGAGGTAATTCCAACCAATAGGATACTGACCTAATTCTATCTATGATATCAAAAGGCCTGATGTAATAATGTGATATATTTCCTGATTTATGAATCTATCTATGAACCAGTCTAGGAGAAACTCATATAAAGACCTAATGTCCCACCTCAAACTATAAAGGCTATGTTGGATCTTAATATAGATGTATATGTATATTAGATGGCACAATACAAGAGGGGGTGAATTGTAGAAAAAAACTATGTATTTAAACACTTAAGAAATGACTTAGTTCACGAGGTCTTAAACTAATACAATTCACAATCAATACAATATACTATGTAGGTCTTGGATCCGATGGTAATGATATCATGTAATTCTATAAGTAATGTAAATTTTTTTTATTTGAATTGAATACAATGATCAGAGTAGTACAAATGTTAATGATTATACCATATATAATATATAATTTCTTAATACAATATGAATCATAATTGAAACAACTAAGATTTAATTGAATATGAAAAGAAAGAGGAAACAATACAATTCCCTTTATGATATAGATAACATTGGAAATGTAAAAGTATTAAAATTATCTTATCCTAAAGAGTAGGGTATCCTTTCACCTAGGATAAATATTTATCTTACCACCACCTTGGTACGCCCTTGATATGAAGATCGGTACGACTATATTCCTATCCCCAGAATCCCTTGATTAAGAAGGTAATAAACACCTTTATCTTTCAAGCAATTGAAATCCATTGATACGATGATCGGTAGCACGTCTTCCTATACCCGGAAGCCCTCAATCATTATCACAATGATCAGATGCACAAAACAGAATCAAAGCACTTATAGAAATACAAGAACATGGAACAAGCTGTTCACTTCTTGTATCTTTAAGGCTTTCGCACGAAGCAAGAGAGAAGTCACAACATATCTCTCTAGAACTTGATAGAAGCAAAGGTTATGTATTCAGGTTCAAATGACCTCCTATTTATAGGCATCAAGTTCCAACAGTTATATTTCCTCCAATAGTAATATTTCTCTGAAAAATTGGGAGAGACTTGGACACCTGTCATTACAACTATCAAAACAAAAAGAATACACAACATCGTTTTAATTGGTAAATAACCAACTCAATGAAATAATTTTAGTTATAAAGTAGTAAGTACAAAAGTATGAAACAATGAGTGTGAGTAAGATTTAATCGATATTTAAGTTATGATAAGAGTGAAATGTATTACAAAAATACAATATATTACTAGGTTGCTATGCTTATCAAGAAAACAATGCATATCAAGATTACAATTTATAACCTGGTTACAGTTCTTAACATGGTTATGATGCATGATATTTAATATGATTATGATGTTGGAATACAATACATAATAAGAGTATGATACATAACCTGGTTATGATACATAACCTGGTTATGATTCATGATTATGAGATAGATTCTTAATCCAGATATGATGTATGATTATGATGCAGTACTTAACCTAGTTACGATACAAGTGATTATGATGAATGTGGATAAAATGCATGTGAAATCAATGTAGTATATAATCTGGTTAAGAATCCTGATTACGATGATATACATAGTCTGGTTACGATTCCTGATTACGATGTAAGACATAATCTGGATCCGATTTCTGATTACGATGTAAGAAATAATCTGGATCCGATTTCTGATTATGATGTAAGACATAATCTAGATCTGATTTTTGATTCTAATTCAATACATAATCTGGTTATGATTGTGAAACATCATATAAAACAATGTTAGTAAACAACATACATGATTATGATAATAATGGAACAAATAATAAAAACAATGTGAGTGATTACGATTGTAAAACAACACACATGACAAAAATATATATTATTACGATATGTGTGGTTTGTGATTTCGAAAACAAATGATTGATGAGAAAGTCGAAAGAAAATTTAACTCAATAATCTCCCCCTTTTTAGAAAGAACAAAACAAAACAAAACAAAACAAAAAATAAAGGACTTATCTCCCCCTGACTTTAATAACTCTTCTGAAAGTAATAGTGAATATGACTAATTCCACCCTTGGTTTAAAACAACTCACAAGGGATCATATTCTCTTTACTTTTACTTGAATTTACCTTTTTAATAAGACATTAAGAAAACTCTTTTCACAACCATTCTACCCCTTTGTGATTTTCAAAAAGAATAAGAGAAATAATTAATTTCCTACAAAAGGTTAGAAAAATAGAGTACGAAACAATAATTGTTACTTGAAACAAAAGTTTATTACAACAAGAGTTAAACCATGATTCTTTTCCCTTTTGTTTTTCCAAAAGATTAAACAATGAAAGTTTCATCTTCTTGAGCTCTTTTCTATCCTTCATAAGATTGTCAAGAGCTTCTTACTGAGACTTCAGCTTCTCATCCTATTCAGAAATAATCTATTCTTTCTTCCAGAGCCGATCTTCATGAAGCTAATTAATAGATTCCTAACTTTTAAGTCTTGGTTCCTGGTTATTGAAATCACCCATCCCGAGTTGATAGGCTTTTTCTAAGATAGAAACTCTATTCAAGAGTAAAAAAACTCATTAATCTCGTCTTTTAACTTTTAATTTAAACTCTCAAGCTCTTTTGAGGATACTTCTTTTGAGGTACCGAGTCTTTGAAATTCTTAAAACTTTTCATTTAAACCATTAATCAACTTTAGATAGAGTGAGTTGATTTTGTTTACTCGATGTACCAATTCTTCCTTCTTGTCCAGATGATTCTTTAGGCTTTCATCAACATTATAATACCACTTCACAAATTTATTGCAAGCCTTACTATTCTTAGTATAACGTTCCTTGAAAATATTAAAATTGGATTCAAGAATTAGAAACCTTTCCCTTAAAACCTTAACAGAATCCATTCTATACTTATGGGAATTTGAAGGAATTTATAGTCTGGATCAAACTTTTGGAATAAATGGTAAAAACTTCTCCAATATATTCAAGTATTGTTCAATGTACTGACCCCCTTTCACAATGATTGTCCTTTCAGAATCTGTGTCCTCAGTGAATTGTGGAAGATCACCAAAATGAGTCTCAGTGCCGATCACTTGAGATGGCTAGTTCTGATTCTTATCAGATTCTTCCTCTTATTCTTCTTCCTCTTTTTTATCATAAATCTGAATGAATTTCTTGGAGGAAACCTTTTGAGATACTTTCTTGGAGGGCTGAGGATTCAAAGATGGATAAAAAAAAGATGGTACTTCTGATGACTCTGCGGTATGACTTCTCTTGTTTGCATCTTCTTTTTATTAGACTTATATTTCCTCCTATCCCTATTCTTATTGATTATGTCCCTCTTTTCCTTATTCTTCTTGTTCTTATTCTTGTTATTCATATTATTTTTCAAGATATTGTGTAGTCTATTGATCATAAACTTTTTTCTCCTTGCCTTTCCCTTCTGGAACCGATTGAGATTTACCAGATGGTTCCCTTATTTCAATTCCAGATTTTAGTTTCTTAGCTATTCTAAGAAGACTATCAATGTCAATAGTATCATCATTTCTCTTCTTCAATATCTTCATTCTATCTTCTTCTTTCAAAGTTTATCCATACCTTACTTTCAAAGCCAAAGCTTCAGCCGGATCCAATCCAAAATGAGGATCCCCTTCTTTCTTTTCTTTCTTTTTCTTCCTCCACTCAGCAACAACTTCATCAGATACAACCTTTTGTTTATTTGAAGGATTTGGAGTTGTAGTCTTAATTACCTTTATTTTATTTGAAGTAGAATTTTATGGATTAGAATTTTTCTCACTACCTTCAAGAACTTCCTTTTCTTTCTCAGCATCCGGATCCTTTTCAAACAATTTCAATTCAGGATTAAATCATAACTTGATCCTCCTAATAGTATCCTTACTGATAAAGGGATCTTTGAAGGAAGTGGGATCTGACTTGATTGTAATATTACACAAGCCCAAACATTCTTTCAAAAACTTACTAATAATGGTGGGAAACATTATTAGCTGTGATTTTATACCACCAGTTTTGAGCTTCTTAATTGTTTGAAATATAAACCCCATATGGTTAAACTTCCTCATGTTCACCAAATAGTCAAGGACATACACATCTGAAACTTTTAATGTTTCCTTATCACCCTTTCTCAGCACCAAAAACCCTTGCATCCAGAGGGCTATGAGTCTATTATATCCTGATAAATGACTTACTTTTCTTTTTTCTCCATGAATCTCAAAAAGTGTTTCTTCAGCTTTAGTCCTATCAAAAGTTCCATCAAATTCTAGTAACTTATAAGAAGAACGTAATGCATCTACCTCGAATGAAATACCTAGAAACGTAGCTTCCTATTTTGAGGAGGTTTTATACTTCTTATCATACAACATAAACGAAATCTTAAGATCCTTGTCTATTTCTACTGATTCATAAAAAAGTAACACCTAATGATGATAGACACGATCTTGATCAGAACCTATTCTTTCCACACAAATTTATTCCCAGCCTTTAAAACTTATAATCCTTTTTAAAGATGAATAAAAAGACTCCTAAAAGTCTCAGGAGACTAACCTTTCACCCTGAAAGGTCAAGGATGTAAATTATTTTGGATCCATTTCTTTTGGAGAAGAGGAAGTATACTCAGTCATGAATGACTAACTCGCACCTTGAAGATTCTGCTTATTACGAAAGTTGAGAAGATCTCTGATTACGAAAACCGAGGTAGGAACTGATTTCAAACCATGATGACTACTTATAGAGCAGCTGATCTTGAGAGAAAAAATGGACGAGTTCGATATGGGATAGGTTCTTTTAAAAATAAATTAACGATCAATATTAGATATGAGATATCCAATGGTCAAGAATGATTTAGAACTCTTGAGGTTTTCCATGAAAGAAAAAACTTATTCAGACTGAAACCGTTTAGGAATTAAAAGAAAGAAAAGAGAAACAACTATTGAAACAACCAAAATAAGGCTTTAGAATTTGTACCTGATGGAGTACCAGGATAGATATATTGGTTTTTATATATTGTTCTTATAATAAAAACAATATAAAAATTTTAAATAAAAAAGAATTATAAAACCGATATAATCAAATAGGCTGGTACCGATTACTTGATACCTATAGAATGATCCAAAACCGATAGTCTAGTACCATCAAGGTAATCCAAAACCAATAATTTAGTATCAATAAAGTATTTTAATAATGATAGTATAATCTAGTACAGATAATCATGAAACTAATAAAAATATGAAACTGATAAAATCATGAATATAGTCAAAAAAGATAAAGAGTAAAACCAATTATAGTGAAGCCGATAAACTGTAAAATAAAAGAAACAGATTCACTGTAAAAATAAAGTGAAACCGATTATCTGTAAAACAAAAAGTGAAACCGATTAACTTTGAAACAAAAAGTGAAATGTATACCCACCCTTTGAGAAGGAGTAAATGAATGTAAGGAGATGGGTTAAAAAATAAATATATGTGAATGATTACTCTACAGTGATCATTCATAGTTTCTGTTTAATGTATTTAAATATATTAGAAGATAATGGTTTTGTGAAAATTCCAACAAGTCATTATTTCATTCTGATAAATTTTAAGACAATATCTCCTTTTTGTGTGTGATCCCTAAGAAAGTTATGCCTAATATCTATGTGTTTTTCATGTGAGTGGTGTGCATGGTTTTTACTAAGAGAAATGGAACTAGTATTGTCACATAGTATTTGAGTTTTGGAAAAAATCATGCCATAGTCAGTGAGTGTGTGTTGCATCCACAACAACTAAGCACAATAACTTCCAGTTTCTACATATTCCGCTTCAGTAGTAGAAAGTACTACTGAGTGTTGTTTCTTACATGACCAAGAAACTAGATAATCTCCTAATAAATGACATGTTCTGGATATACTCTTTCTATCTATTATACATCCACCAAAGTCAGCATCTAAAAAACTTTTCAAAACAAAATCATTTCAAGAAGAATAGAATAGTCCTAAATCCATAGTTCCCTTTAAGTAGTGAAAAATTATTTTCACTACTTTTAAATGATATTATTTTAGATTATATTGGTATCTTGCACATAAGCATACATAAAACATTAAGTTTGGACAGCTAGCTGTCAATTATAGAAAGCTTCCTATCATACCTCTAAAATTTGTTTGATCCACTGATTTCCCAGCTTCATCAAGATCAAGTCTATTTGAGGTATTGATTAGAGTGATAATACTTTTACTATTGTCATATCCATATTTTTTGAGTAAGTATTTGACATACTTATGCTGAGATATATAGAATACTTCTGGTTTTTGAGATATTTGAAAACCTAAAAATAATGTTAACTCACCCATCATACTCATTTCAAACTCAGATTTCAATAGATTTGAAAAAGAATCAGTTAAGGATTGATTAGTTGAACTAAATATAATGTCATCAACATATATTTGGACAATCAAAACATTTTTGTTTTCTATTTTTATAAATAGAGTTGGGTAAACAGTACCTTTTTCATAATTGTTTTGTAAAAGAAATCATGTGAGTCTATCATTCCATGCTCTTGGGGCTTGTTTAAGATAATACAAAGCTTTGGTAAGTTTGAAAACATGATCTGGATGTTTTGAATCTATAAAACCAGGTGGCTGTCCTACAAAAACTTCTTCTTGTACAAAACCATTGAGAAAATAACATTTAACATCCATTTGAAAAAGTTTGAAATTGAAGTATGCTGAAAAGGCTAATAGAATTAGAATAGATTCAATTCTAGATACCAGAGCATAGGTTTCTTCATTGTCTATTCCCTCTTGTTGATTATATCCCTTAGCAAAAAGTCTTGCTTTATTTATTATGATGACTCAACTTTCATCACACTTGTTTCTAAAAACCCATTTTACACCAATTACAATTATTTCTTTAGGTCTTTCAACCAAAGTCCAGACTTGATTCCTTTCAAATTCACTTAGTTCATCTTACATTGCTTTAATACAATCTTCATCACCTAAGGCCTCATTAGAAGTTTTAGGTTCAAATTGAGATAGAAAAGAAAGATGTTATATTTCATTTCTTAAGGAATTTCTAGTTCTTACTGGTTGATGTACATCACCAATGATATTTTCACTGGGATGATTCTTAAGAAACAATTGATTTGGGTTTTCTTAAAACTAGTTCATCAACATAAGAAAGCAAATATTCTAGGGTAAATGTTTCAGAAACATTTTCTAGAGTATTTCCCTTATTATAAGTGTTTTCAATCCAAGGTTGATAATTAGTTTGTGAAAATACATCAGTTGATGTAGATAAGGATTGTTTAAAAAGAAAGGGGTCAGTTTCATCAAACTTAACATGTACTATTTCTTCAATAGTACAAGAGTTTTTATTAAAAACTCTATAAGACTTAGAAGTTGTGGAATAACCTAGAAATATTACTTCATTGGATTTGGGTGAAAATTTATGTAAATTATTATTTTTTATTCAATATAAATACTTTTCAACCAAACACTCCGAAGTAATAAACTTTAGGTTTTCGGCCAGTCTATAATTCAAAAGAAGTTTTATTAAGAAAAGGTTTAGTTAAAACATGATTTATAGTATAATCTGTATTACTAATAGCTACATTATAGAAATTCTTAGCAATTGAGTATTCACTCAACACGGTTCTTGTCATTTCCTGAATAATACGATTTCTTCTTTCAATAACACCATTTTTTGAGGGGTTCTTGAAGCTGAAAAGTTGTGAGTAATACCTTTCTTACTACAAAAAGTTTCAAAATCTGAATTTTGAAATTCTCCACCATGATCACTACGTATAGTTATCAATGATAGGTTTTTCTCATTTTTAACTTGGGCACTAAAAGTTTTGAAATAGAAAAAGGATTCAAATTTCTTTGCTAGAAAATAGAACCATGTGAATCTAGTGTAGCCATCAACTAAAACAAATACATATTACTTGCCTCTGATGCTTCCAGTTTGTGTAGGATCGAAGAGATCTATGTGCACTAACTATAATTCATTAGAAGTTGAAATTTCATTGATTTATTGAAATCTAGTTTTATGTCTCTTTCCATATTGACAAGGGTCAATTTTTTTTGAAGAATCATACCTTGAATCCAGTAGATCCTTAACAAGTATTTTCTTTGAGATTTTACAATGATTCCTTAGGTTACAGTGTCCTAACCTTCTATGCTATAACCAATATTGGTCTTCTATTTCACTTAATCAAGTTAAATCTTGGATCATAAGGTCTTCTACGTTGATTGTGTATACATTATCATGCATATGGGTAGAAAGAATGAATTTATCCTTGGAATTTTTAACTAAAAATTAATCATTCATAAAATTCAGAAGGTAACCTTCATCAAATAATTGATTTATACTGATAAGGTTGTTCTTTGGACCTTTAAAAAACAAAAAATTTGAAATTAAAACTTTTCCTAATAGAACAATATTACCTATACCAATGATCTTTCCCTGATCATTATCTCTGAAGGTCACTCTTCCACCATTAATTTCAATAATCTTTTCAAAGAAATATTTGTTTCCAGTCATGTTTCAAGAACAACCACTATCCATGTACCGAATGTTCTTGTTGTTGGTACACTTCTTGTTTTCATGAAAAAGAAACAATTAGTTTTTAGAAACCCGAATTTTTTTGTATCTATAAATGTTAGACAAAATGATTTTAAGAATCCACATTTGTTTTGAAAAATGTTCTTTATGAAATCCTAATTATTGAGTTCTATTAAGAGAATAATTTCTTTCCCAATTTCCACCGCATTGACATTTAGTGCAGAATGTGGCACTTTGTGGAACAAAATAGTTATGACTAAAAATAAGTTTTGAGTGAGTATAAACAATTCCAGAATTATTTCTAAGAGGAAGAATTAGAGAATAAACTTTATCAAATTATTTTCCTCCCAAGGTGAATTTTGATAAATGTTTCTTAAGAGAAAAGATTCTATATTTTAATCTAATGACTAAATTATCATTCTCACAAGAAATTTTTTTGTAATTGTTTTCAGTTTCAAAAACATTTTTGTTTAAATCAAGTTGTTCAACATCCTTAAAATTTTTATCCTTCTCAGAACTTACTTCCTTAAGGATTTTTAAAATATTTTCAAAATCAAGAGTTTTAATATTAAGATCTTTTGAGAGGTCTAACACTTCTTTTATAAGAATAGATATTCTAGATTTTTCTTTGTCAAGATTTTTCTTGAGTTTAGAATTTTCATTCTCAAGTAACTTGGAAAATATGGAAACTTCTTCAAAGGAAGGTAAATTTTCCTATTCTGAAGAACATTATTTATCCGAATATTAAGAATTTTTTTCATCATGGTAATTTGAATTTAAAGATAAATTTGTAAGTGATTCAACATTGTGTACCTTATCCATGAAATAATGACTCTCGATAGGTAGTCTGGCTATAAGTCCTATATTCTTTTGACCAAAAGATTCATATTCTGAAGATTCGTCTGATGAATCACTACCACTTTCACTCTAAGTATCATTTTCCTTCAAGACTTTCTTTGTCTTTGACTTTTAATACTTTTTCTTGTTTTGTTCAGAATGTTTATCCTTTCTTTATTTTATTTTTAGTAGAATAAAATCTAGTCTAATATGACATGCTCTTTTACATTCATATCATGTTAATTATGAGTATTTCTTATCCTTCCTATATTTATTTTTGAATTTTTATTGAAAGTATTTCTTTCCAAAAATCTTGTTCATTCTTCTAGAAAGATTGGCTAACTAATTCTCTGAGTGATCACTATCACTTGATTCTGATATGACAACAACTTTCTTAGATTTGGATCTAGTTATCCTTTCCGGTGTCTTAAATTTGGATGTAGTAGTAAAATCTACACTCCCATTACCATTATTCTCCTTATTGAAATCAATATATCTTTTCATTCTTGTCTCATGTTGAAGAAGAGTTCCAAATAACTCATCAAGAGTAATTTGGGTAACTTTCTTGTTTTCATCAATAACTATCTTTTTTGATTCCCATTCATTGGGCATTATTCAATTATCTTGTCCACAAGTGCTTCATCATCAAGACCCTTTTCACCCATTGATTGTAGACTATTGATGATTGTCATAAATATTTGTTGCACCTTGCATACTGGTTCTCCATAAAGAAAAAATAAACCCATGATATTCTTCTCGAAGCATTACTCTTCTTATTTCTATAACTTTGGATGTAACAAAATGCATGACTTATAATTTCTTCTAGACACAATTGGCCACTTCACATGATGATATCTAACTATATATATTCCTGGTCATGGAACACAACAAAGTATTGCGTACCTTGTAGTTTAATTGATATTCTTTTTTATCTTGATTTGTGAAGGTACTGACTTCCTTGTCTAGGATTTTGTAACCTCCATTAAGCATGATAAAGTTGTATACTCCGGTATTTATAAAAAAAGTCTTCATTCGATCTCTATAGTACTCATAATCATTTCCATAAAAAATAGGTGGTCTTTTTTGATTCATATTGTCAATTGATCCAATATTAATTCCTGTCATCTTATAAAAAAATACTTTTACACTCCACACATTAGTGTAGTAAGTAGTTATAAACAAAAGGTTTGTTAAATAAATACAATTGTATTGATAAAATAAATAAAGCAAGTAATAAAAAACAGTGGAAGCCTCATCTGATACCAATTATTGGATCATAATATATATGTATATGTATATTAGATGGAACAATACAAGATGGGTGGTGAATTATAGAAAAAAACTATGTATTTAAACACTTAAGAAAGTAATTAGTTTAAGAGTTCTTAAACCAATACAATTCACAATCAATACAATAGACTATGTAGGTCTTAGATCCCATGGTAATGATATGATGTAATTCTATAAGTAATGTAAAACAATTGTTTTTTAATTGAATTCAATGATATGAGTAATAAAAATGTTAATGATTCTACCATATAGCATATAGAATATCTTAATACAATATAAATCATAATTGAAACAATTACAATTTAATTGAATATGAAAATAAAGACGAAACAATACAATTCCCTTTTTGATATAGATAGCAGTGGAAATGTAAAAGTATTCCAATTACTTTATCCTAAAGAGTAGGGTATCCTTTCACCTAGGATAAAGGTCTATATTACCACCACCTTGGTAATCCCTCGATACGAAGATCTGTACGACTGTCTTCCTATCATTGGAAGCCATCGATTAATAAGGTAACCAAAACCTCTCACTTTCAAGCAATTGAAATACCTCGATACATTGATCGATAACACGTCTCCCTATCCCCAGAATCCCTTGATCGTCATCACAATGATCAGACACATAAAACAGAAACAAAGAACTTATAGAAATACAAGAACATGGAACAAGCTGTTTACTTCTTGTATCTTCAAGGCTTTCAAACGAAGTAAGAGAGAAGTCACAACATCTCTCTCTAGAACTTGATAGAAGCAAAGGTTATGTATTCTGGTTTGAATGACCTTTTATTTATAGGCTTCTGGTTCCAACAATCATATTTCCTCCAACAGTCATATTTCTAAAAAAAACTCAGAGGGACTTGGACACTTGTCATTACAATGTTCAAAACAAATATAATACATGACATTGTTTTAATTGGTAAATAACCAACTCAAAAACATCATTTTAGTTAGAAATTAGTAAGTACAAAAGTATAAAACAATGAGTGTGACTAAGATGTAATCAATATTGAAGTTATGATAAGAGTGTAATGTATTACAAAAATACAATACATAACTAGGTTACTATGCTCATCAAGAAAACAATGCATATCAAGATTACACTTTATAACCTGGTTACAGTTTTTAACATGGTTATGATGCATTATATTTAATCTGATTATGATTCTTGAATACAATACATAATAAGAGTATGATACATAACCTGGTTATGATACATAACATGGTTACGATTCATGATTATTATATAGATTCTTAATCCGAATATGATGTATGATTATGATGCAGTACTTAACTTGGTTATGATACAAGTGATTACAATTCATGTGGATAAAATGCATGTGAAATTGATGTAGTATATAATCTAGTTACAAATCCTGATTACGATGCTATACATAGTATGGTTACGATTCCTGATTATGATGTAAGACATAATCTGGATCCGATTTCTGATTACGATGTAAGAAATAATTTGGATCTGATTTCTGATCATGATGTAAGACATAATCTGGATCCTATTTTTGATTATAATTTAATACATAATCTGGTTATGATTTTAAAACATCATATAAAACAATGTGAGTGAACAACATACATGATTATGATAAGAATGCAACAAATAATAAAAACAATGTGAGTGATTACGATTGTAAAAAAACACACATGATAAAAATATATATGATTACGATATGTGTGGTTTGTGATTTCCAAAACAAATTATTGATGGGAAAGTCGAAACACATTTTGACTCAACATTCTATAGGTGATGATCAGTATAATAATTATTCATAGATTTAGATATATCCATAAAATTATGATAATTTTTACCTATTTCGAAGTCTTCTAAATGAGATGTGCACCTAGAAGTGTGGCCTCAAATGCCTCTAAATAGAACATGGGTGAATGGTAGGGATTATCATATGTGGTCTCATTGGGATCCATCTAAATAGTTACCTGAAAGATTTTATTGTAGGAAAACATGATGAGAGGCTAGTTCATATCCCAAGAACAATCAAAATCAAGGACACATTCCTGGAGTATATCCTGTAATACCAGTATTGTATGCTCATACTGACTGTCGGTCTAATTGTGGTATGCTACACTCTGATGCACCGGTGAACCTAGTTCTTTTTGAAAATCATTCCAGAATTGTAATGTAAACTGATCATCCCTATATAATATGATAAAACGGGGAACACTATAAAGGATTACTATTTCTCGAAGGTAAATCCTCTTGAGCCCATATAATTCAAATGTATCCTTAATTGGTAGAAATAGTATGACCTTGGTCAACCTGTCGATGATCACCCATACCATGTTTTTTCCTTGAGGGGATCTCAAAATAATTTTTAAAAATTCCATGGTGATGTTTTCCCAATTCCAATCAGGAATAGATAGTGGCTGTAAAATTATACAAGGATTATGGTGCTCCACCTTCACCTGCTAACATGCGAAACACCTTGTGATAGAACCTACAATCTACCTCTTTATACCAGACCACCAAAAAGGATGACACACATCCCATTACATCTTGGTAATCCCAGGGTGTACTACCCAAATAGAGGCATGAGACTCCCACATCAATTATTCCAATATCTTTGAAGGAATCTGGATACATCCATGGAAGTGTATAATCTTATCCCCATCAATAACCTAACCAGTTAGTGGGTCCTCTCATGAGATGTTGTCCCTCAGGACTAGGACCTTGGGATTTGAAATATGACTTATAATTAACCATTATAGAAGGAAATATTTCACTACCAAAGCTTCTAAAATAGTCTTCCCATGATATCCATTAACCTCTTGGTGAATCTAAAAAAATAGGTCCATTAATTACTACACACTACTGGCCTCTTGGATGGCCCTTATCTGAGTCTTCTGGATCAAGGTTTCGGTTTATGAATTTATCTTTATGGGTGTATAATCAAGTTTAAATTTGAATGACTATAGGTATTATATGCACATACATTGAATGATATTCAAATCACACTGTCTGTAAATGTAGTTGACACTTTTTTAGTTTGTGAAAATGAAAAACTACTCTCCCAAAAGATAATGACTCCAACATAATAAATCATGAACCCCAACTACTAGCTCGAGGTCATGAGTAGGGTAATTAGACTAGTGAGGTATCATATAGCAGGATCCAAACTCCACAACACAATATCCCTATATCAAAACTTCTCTAAGATATATTCCTGACACATCACAACAATCTTTATAGATTATTCCCGACTCTAGAAGAATTAGGATCAACACCGAATTCATTATCCCTATTATCTTTTGAAAGGATGGATCACATGTGTCCGACCATAAAAACATAAAACCATTTTTAGTCAATCCCATGAGAGGTTCTTCTAGGCATGAAAATTCCTAAATAAAATTTCTATAATATTCATTCAGCCCCAAGAAACTATGAATGTAAAAGAAATTCTTGAGATACTCCTAGGAAACTACAAGGCTCACCTTCTCTGTGTCAATAGACACTCATACTTCTAAGATGATGTGACCCCAGAAGTGAATCTTATCAATCCAAAATTTTAATTTGGTGATATTAATATATATTTGGTTCTCTCTCTTAGTGTATTTATCATGTTCTCAAGATGTTTGGCATGTTCATGTTGAGTTTGAGAGTAAACCGAGATATTTTCCATAAAGACCACCAAAAATGAATCCAAATATGGGTGGAAAATTAATTCATCAAATACATGAATACTGCTGGTCCATTAATAAGACTTAAAAACATAAAAAATACTCATACAATCCATATCCACTATGGAATGATGTACGTGGTATGTTTTATGGCATCACATGAACCTGATGGTAGCCTAAACTCAAATCAATCTTGGAGAAAATGATTTCTCTTTAGAGATGGTCGAAGAGGTCATATATACAAGGATGTGGATACCAATTCTTAACCATAATCTAGTTTAACGAATGATAATCCACACAAATTATGATGGTAACATCCACCTTGTCAGAAAAAGGACAGGTGAACCCCATGGTGAAGTGTTGAGTTGTATAAAACCCTTAGCTTATAAACCATCTACCAACCTCTTTAGCTCCTTCAAATCCATAGTATCCACCCTTTAAGGAGGAATGGATATTGGTTTGTCTCTTAGCACTATATCTATATAAAACTCTACATCTCTCTCAAGAGGTAGTCTGGAAAATTATTTAGGAAAGACGTCTATAAAAGACCAACTATTGGAGGGAAATTGTCTTCATGTACTCCCCGATCATCTAGAAAAAGGCTATCAATATGGATTGTCACTCATCTTAGTCCATGATACTTAATCTTTCTTGAATCACCTAGACATCTCATTCACCCTTAAATATATAAATACCACCCTCTGGTGATGTAAAGGACATCCTCTGGCAATAGTAATCCATATAGGGATGGTAGGAAACTAGTTAATTCATCATAAGAATGATGTCAAAATCAGCCATATTGAGGATGAAGCTATTTCATATAAAATGATGGCTGCCTATCTTAAGGGATAACTCCTTACACTATTTTAATGTATACCCAAATGAGTGTCAAGGGTCATCACCCCACCAAAGTAACGAATTACAAGTTTGAGACTTTCTACTTTTTCCAGAGATATTCATGAATGTGAAGAACCAATATCTAATAAGGAATAAAATAAAGTAAAGGATACTAGAATAGTTCATCAAACTGTAGAAGACACAGTTCTCTTCTCCTCTGGTAAAGGTTTCACTACATAGATACAACCAGATCCATGGCCTAGAGATATAACCTAAATGACCTGAGTGGGACCACCGTAATGGTACTATACATATGAAGCCTATATGCCTTGTCAATGAGCACCTCATTTTCCTGAACAACTGGTAGTACTCTAGCTACCTTCGTAGAAAGGTGCTACTGATCCTGATCTTGAAGGTAGAGATGATACGTATCCTCTTCCACTAGGCATAGACAGAAAGTTCCTATGAAAATGTTAAATATTCCTCAACCTATCACATCCTTGACACATGGTGGGGTCTTTGGGATACTGGGGCTTCTAATTCCCCAACTTCCCACACTAGTGACAAACTATGTAACTATCAGTGGGTGTAATTTGGCTACTACTTACCTTACATGTAGTCTCAAAGTGATTTTTCCAGTTGATAGTCAAACCACATCCTGATATCAGTTCTGAACCACCCTAACCCACTCTTTAATATTCCTTTAGGTTCTTATTAGTTATGAGGTCATGGTATACTATTTAAAAAATAGTGGGAAATCAAAAGGCATTCACCTGATATCAAATGACACATATGATCTCATCCTCAACATATCTCACTGTTGCCAAATTATCACCAACAAGAGTCAATGAAAAGCATTGGATCTCCATAAACTAAGAATAATAGTCCATCATAGACATAATACACTACTTTTTATGCATAAAAACTCTATCTCAATCTACCTTCAAAATCTAGGGAAAGAAATAGTTATAGAAGACTATTTGAAATCCCTCCCAGTATATACCCTGATGATGATCTTCCTGGGTGATAACACCCCACCATCAGTTGGAAGAATCACGAAACATATAAATATATAGATTCATTCTCCTCTTAGGATGTGTGTTGAGGTGCTCAAAGATAGACAGAATGGGATCCATCCATGACTGTACATCCTTAGGACTGCCATCCCCCGAAAACATGGGTGGATTCTATTGCTGAAATTTTCTTATCAACTCTTCCATAGTAGGGGAAAGTCATGGGGCTCCCTTAATAAACTACATGAGACCTAATAATACCTATTGAAACTAGGAATCAGTACCCATGTCGAGTATAATAGGAGGTTCCTCAAGAGGCACTATCGATGGGTTAGGTCCCACCGTCTCTGGAGCATGGTCATCGACACCTTCCTGGTGCTCGACTCAATAAATTCATGGTATCATAGAACTAAAATTTCCAAATACATGCCATAAATAAGATTTATAAATAGATAGGATCAATGATAATAGAAAAGTACAGGTACAAATCCTTCCTATAATGAATCAAACCTATTTTATTGCTCTCAAATCTAGGTCTATATGATAATAAAGGTCACATAAGTCATAAGAGACACTGCCTATTTCCCACTACTATGGATGGTTTAGGGTAAAGGTCTCATATAACACCACAAGGGTTTTGTAATATGGAGTGTATATTACAAGGTATAGTGGAAAAAATCTTTTAATTTTCAATTTTAATCCCCATTTAATAGTAAAAATTTCATTTAAAGGTTTAAATTTATTTAATTTCACACTTATATATATATATATAATGGTCCAGTTAGATAAGTCACCATTAACAATTTATAAAGGAATAATCTTTATAAGTTGTAATTGACATGACTTGTAACTGAGACCCAACCCTTACATCCCTTATCAGGATACGACTAATCATTTAAAGTGATTTGATTAACTGAACAACCATTTACAATTTATATAAGTAAATAATTCATAAATTACAATTGAACGTGATGTAATCAAATCAACTAATGTCTTAACCCATAGAACTAGTGGTCTATAGATCAAACACTTCATAATTGGTTAATTAAGGTTCCATCATCAATCTATTTGGGAAAACACCATTTTTATTTATGTATACACATTAATTAATCCAATTATTTTATCCCTGTACACATTTCAAATACATAATAGTTAAGGAACCAATAATACGCAACAAGAAAAATAGGCAATTCAAGAAACGAGATATCCCTATATGGAACAAAAAAATACATGACATGAGAATTATCAAGTGCCTATGTGATGCATGAGATGATACCTGCTTGTTTTACCAGAACAAGGAAAAATAATTACATAATAATAATAATAATAATAATAATAATAATAATAATAATAATAATTCCATAAAACATTTGTGTCACCCAACAATGAAATCAATACATCTATAATAGGGACAAAACAATAACAAAAATATCCCAACCCAGGTAATTTGGATTTCCCTTGTATATGAGTTAGCTACTCCCATACACAGACTCATTACCAAATTCCAACACATTCCTAGTATCCTATTTAATACCCAAATAGTAAGATAAAAGGAGAAAGAGCCTCTAATACCACTCTGTGGTGTCCTGGCTTGAATCACTTGATAAAAAAACTAAACTAGTGGACCATATGACCACAAGTGTTCCTCCCCATATGCAAGTGGATTTCAACTAGAAGTGAGGGTCTGGGAAGATATAGTGGGGAGAATATACCCTCTTATATTATAGTATCATAGTGTTATTATAGATGACATAAGCAGTGGATTCATAATAATAAATAAGTAACAATGGAGAATAGGTAAATCATCTAATCACAAAAAAGGCAGAAATCATAACCAGTGTCATATACAAAATGATTTAATATATGTATTATATACAAAATTGGAAAAAATAATACATGGTAGCATAAAGGTACAACATTCTATACTAAAAATAAAAAAATAAAAATAAAATATCCAATGGAATAACTTGAATGAACTTGGTCCTATGCTACTATACTCCATCCTAATATTTAGAATCAAGCATCATAAGTTGGGTGCTTCCCTCTTTCCATACCTGAAATCATTAAGTCTATTCAGGTACCATTGGTGACCCTAACAGGGTGTGAGATATACTCAGTAAGACACCACCAAAAGTTTTCAAAACTATCCATCCAATTCATATAATATGATAAGTTTGAAGATATAGTAATGAATAAGTGGTAATGTAAATTGTAAAGGGTTAACTCTAGTCCTTTAAGGAAAATAGGCTGACAAACCTCCTTTGGACCATGCTCGGAAAACTATGAATAGATGTCACTATAAAAAGACACAAACACACACATATATATGAATATATATATATATATATTCATTATAAACATAATGATGTTTATATCCATATATATAGATATGTATTTTTAGGAACGACCCAAGGCGTAACTCAGACATCCATGTCTAGTCACTAGAGTCTCATAAATTAGTAGGGGACGCCATTCCTAAGTATCATAAATAAAAAGGATATCCATTCCCAAGTATCATAGGTATATGGGATTCCATAACTAAATATAATTGGTATATGGGATTCCATTCCCAGGTATCACTGGTATATGAGACTCCATGCCCGAGTATCACTGGTATATGGGATGCCATTCCTAGTGTCACTAGTATATGGGAAGCCATGCCTGAGTATCATATCATTATGGATTCTATGATTGATTTTCATATTATAAGGGATAACCTTTCCAAGTATCACAAGGATTAAGTAGTCAAAAAATACTTTATTATGAGACAATAAATGGTTTATAACTCATTAGCGTTATATTCGAACAAGGTTGTAACCATTTTTTATATGAAATCACATGACGTGGTCATACCACTCACATTATATTTAATTAATTATATTCATTTCATCGATATTCCAATAAAAACCACTTAGGAGGTGGTTTGGTCACATAAGAATTTATAATATCAAGGGGAAATTCCATAAATACACCTCAAGGGGTGGAATTAGTTGATAGAGATCTATTCCAACAAGAACAAGGAGGCACAAGGTCATTCTTATCAAGGCTAACAAATTAATTAAGGAAAACATGAATTTTTATAAAAAAAATGGAAAATACAATGTGAGGCATCATAATTCTTAATATAAAGTAACAATACTTGAGGTATAATTACTAGACCACCTTCCATAGGTTGGTAGAAATCTCCTCATCTATTATCGTTCTTTAAATTGATTTATAATGATAGAAATTATAAAAATATGAAAATTTTATTGAAAATAGGGAATATTATTTCACACCAAAGTAATGTATAATATGGAGAGATAAAAAAAGAAAATAAGGAATAAGAATGAATCTCTTATCGATACACATACAATGCAACCAACAATGAAGGAAACAAAACTCTAATGAGGGAGAAACATCAAAATCTAGATTTATCCATGGGAGGATCTCTTCACATGACTACTGTTGGAAAAAATAATGGGTAGTTTAAAATTAGGGGTTCTTCCCCTTTGTAATAACACATCGTGACATATTCACAACATGAATTGAATTAACATAGTTAATTGACCAGGTTTTCTTTTTCTTCTAGGGAAAACTAGTTCATGTTGTGAATAATATTCCTGACAAGAATTAAATTCAAATCCTATAATAAAAATTCATGGGGTATGACTATAGTAATCCATTCCATGAATTTAATTCACATCATGAATTTCATTCACATCATGAATTTCATTCACATCATGAATTTCATTCACATCATGAATTTCATTCACATCATGGATTTCATTCACATCATGAATTGGTTCTATATCTAGACTCCATCCTGACTAAGTCCTTTCCAAGAACAAACTGACCGAACTAAAGGCATGTTTATCATGGCCTAATCCAAAAGAAAAACTTTACAAGGGATCAAATGAATTTATAATAAACCACACCTCTCTAAAAATTTGGGTTGTTACAACTTGCAATAAGTTGGGTAGTCCATAAGAATGTGAATGGTACTAGTTAAATCACCAAGCTCTATAAGTTGAGTGTTGGTGGAGTATACTAGGGGATATTTATTCCCTAAACCACTATGAATCATTTATATTAAATATTTATTTTAATATTTATATTTATACTAATTTATTGTGATAATAAATGATCATAATCTATTAGACATTAAAATAGGTTAGTTTTACATGAAGAAATTTTCAAGAACTCAATTCACCCCCCTCTTGAGTCTTTGTGTGGCTATTCTCTGACCAAAAATTTGTATAAAAGATTGTGACTTTTTAGTTCTCAACTATGAAAGTTTGAATTATTTAATATCATCTTAAAATGGTTTCTATGGATGATAATAAATAAGGCATTTATATATTTATAGAAACATATTTTAATGGAGAAAATTATGGACATTAGAATGCATAGAAATTTATTTACTTGAAGAACCTTGGTATAATAGTTTATGTGAAATTTGTTAAGCCTTCCATAATTCCTAAATGAGATAAAAAATGGGATTTTACTATAGAATTAGAGTATGATATGAACTCCAAAGATATGAATTATATTATATGTAGACTCAATCTAGAAAAAATTAATAGAGTTTCTCAATGGGATAAACATATGATATATTGAAAACTATATTATTGGATTATAAAGGTATTGATAATGTGAGATTAATTAGGTATAACACTATAATGGCAAAGTATGATACATTATTAACGCTTGATGGAGAAATAATAACATAGATGAATCAAAGGTTAATAGAAATAGAGAATAATGTTTCTTCTGTAGGTGCACCAATTCTTGAATCAGATCAGTATCTAAATGTTTTCCAAGTTATAATATCCAAATGGAGTGGAATTTTAGCTTCCATTTGGTAGTACACTAATGTTAAATATTTTAAAATAAAAATCTTATTATAAAACTAATGATGTATACAGAAAAAATGGAAGATGAAACTAGTGAGCAACAAATAGTAAAAAGGGAAAACACTTCTTTGAAAATTTCAACTTCAAAGGATGATAATAAAATGAAAGGTATAAAAATTATTGAATCATAATATGGTGATAATTCAAATAGTTTTTAATCTCAAAGTGAGCTTTCTCAATTTTCCAAATTTTTTTAAAAAGTCATACAATAAGAGAATAGGATTCATTAAATCATTCAAAGAGTTCAAAAAATATGATGTAATTTCTAAAGAATTTAGTTGTAATGAGTACAAGAAGCATGGATATATTAAACAAGATTTTCCACAACTATAAGAAAAAAAACATGAAAATAAATACAAATAGAAATAATATTTCATGAAAAAGAGTAAAAGGGATATGAAGTCCCCATAGAGTGCTTATAAGGATTCCAGTGAGGACACATCTTCTGAATAAGAAGATAAAATCTAAAATCAAAACCCCAACATGTTCTTTATAACATAATTATATGATCTACACTCATTTTATTATCTAGATCATGAATTTTATTCTAGAACTAAAAATTTATCTTTTGATGAACTAAATAAATATTTTACCATGATAAAAAGGTAAATATGAATTATTTAAAAAGAAAAAAAAATCCCTTATAAATTCCTATAATGATATTCAAGTAAAATATAGGATATACCAAATTAATTTTATAACTAAAAGATAATATGAAAAATTATATTGCCTCCTATACTAAACATGGTAATAATATTAAAATATTGAAATATGAAGTTAAAGACATTAATGATTGTTTTATTATTTTTAAAAAAGGTTAAAACTAACATTACCATATACTTGGTAACAATAAAATCTAGAGATATAAGTTTGTAATAGGAAGAAAAGGTGAAAAACAAAATCTGTAAAAAATTTATTTTGTTCCTTGTTCAAAGAAGAAAAAATTTTCTAATTTTTTTTATAATTATGGAGAACCTAGATATTAAGATAATAGTTTTATTCTAGAAAAGGCTCAGTTTTTTGGGGTTATAAATTCTTTTATTTCATGAAATGTGTCAATATTCTATGTTATAATTCCTGGATAGTATAAGGAGATTTGACTTCCTAAATCTCAAGTTTCTAACATTTCAAGACCTAAGAGAATATGGGTAATAAAAAAATTTATTGTTTTATTTGGATATTAGGTAAAATGTTATAGGAGATTCAATGAATAATTTCATATGGATAGTGGATGCTCAAGGAATATGAGTAGATATTTATCAAATTTTCATTTATTTATCAAAACATAATGGAGGCTATGTCACATTTGCTGACAATACTAAGGAAACAATTATCCGAGTTTGATTAGTTAGAAATACATGCTAAGTTATTATAAATAAAGTTGCTTATGTATAAGGATTAAAACACAACCTGATAAGTGTTTCTCAACTTTGTGATGAAAGTTACTCTATAATTTTTTCAAATAACATATGTTATGTTTTTAAAGAAAAACTTCTTATGTTTAAGAAACCTAGAATTGAAACTATCTATACTTAGGATCATAATTATTTGTGTAAAAAAGGCGAACTATTTAAAATAAAAAAAGGAATCTTAGATTTTGCATAGAAGACATGGACTTTGTAATGTTTACTTCAAAAAATTTTATAAAAAAAATTTAATTTCAGATTTACTTCAACTTAAATTGAATAAATAGAAACTATGCAATTCATACCAAATGGGTAAGAAAAAAAATTCATATTTCAACACAATTAAATAATTTTCTACATCTAGTATTATGGAATTTATACAAATATATTTCTTTGGACTATCTTGAATAAAAATTATAAGATGATTTTTTTGTTTATGTGTCAGTTGATGATTTTTCAAGATTTACATTGGTTTTATTTTTTAGTCTTAAAATTTATGCTTGTTATCTATTTATAAGTTTATGTAAATTAGATTAAAAATATAATAATGGAAGAATTATTATTTTGAGAAGTGACCATGGAGGAGAATTTGGAAACCATGAGTCCAATTCTTATTATTCAAAATATGGTATCAACCATGCTTTTTATCTCTCAGGGCACCATAATAGAATAATGTTATTAAAAGGGTGAATAAGACCATGAAAAAAATTCTAGGAATATGTTATGTGAATATAACTTTCCCAATAAATTTTGTTTTAAATATATAAATAAATAATTTTATGTAATTAACACAGTTCTAATTAGGAATATTTTATAGAAAATACTCTATGATGTATTGAAAAATAGAAAACCAAAAAATTGGATACTTTAAAGTGTTTGGATTCAATGTTTACATTTAAAAAACCAAGTAAAATTTTGGTAAATTTGATCCAAAGGTTGATAAAGGAATATTTCTTGGTTATTTTACTACTTATAAGGATTATAGAGTTTTCAAAAAATGGTCAAATATTGTTGAAGAATCAACTCATGTGAAATTTTATGAAAGTAATCTGTTTGGTCATAAAATGACTCAAGTTAGTGAGTTAAGTGATTATTTTGAAAACATTATACCCGGACCTCTCTTTAAAAATATAAAGTATTATGATTTGGAACTTGAAATTGGAGAAACCAATGCTATAAGGATATATATCGATGAAATTGAAAGAGTTCCACCTAGAAAACCATGAACATTGAAAAATAGTCTTTTAGATACTGTAATATGAAGATTAGATGAAAAAATTAGGATAAGAAGAAGGGTATAAAACCTTGTATAATCCTCTAAATTTTTATCTAAACTTGATCCTAAAACCTTAAAAAATCCTTAGCTAATGAATATTGGGTTTTATCTATGCATGAAGAGTTGAACCAGTTTAAAAGGAACAAAGTATAAAAATTAGTTGATAAACCATATGATTAACCTATTAAAGGAACAAAGAGGGATTATAAAAATAAACTGGATGACCATGGTGTGATCATTAGGAATAAGAAAATATTAGTGGATAAAGGGTAAAATCATGGGTAAACAATATACAATGAAGAAACTTTTACACCCATAACTAGATTAGAATCTCTTATAATTATCTTAACCTATTAATCTCATATGGATTTAAAATTATATCATATGGACAATAAATTTTCATTTTTAAATGGATTTTTTGGAGGAATTTTATGTTGAACAACCTCCTAATTTTTAAAATCATCATTTTCCATATTTTTTTTTCAAAATTATCAATGCTCTTTATGGTCTTAAAAATGCACCTAGAACTTGGTATGAGAATTTATGTTTTTTTTATTTTATCAAATGGATTATGAGTGAGAGTAAAATATATAAATCCTTTCAAGAAAAATTAAATTTAATATATTTTTTAGTTCAAATATATTTTTATGATGTGATTTTTGGTTCTATAAACAAATGATTTTGTAATGATTTTTAAGAACTTATGCATAAATAATTTGAAATTAGTATGATGACTAAGTTAAATTTATTTCTAGGTTTTCAAATTTATCAAAAATAATTTTGGAATGTTCTAAATTAAATAAAATACATACTTTAATTACATAAGTGATTTTGACTTGAAAATGGCAAAGTGCATGTAAACCCTATGAATCCTAATTAAAAAATTGATTTAGATGAATTTGGGAAACAAGTTGATAACAAGTTATAGAAAGGAATAATTGGGAGCCTTTTGTATTTGAATACTAATAGAACATGGATTATATTTTTAGTATGCTTATTTACTAGATTTAAAGAAAATTCCGAGGAATCTAATTTAAAATATATCGAAATAATTTTAAGGTATTTTAAAGTAATAATTTCTCCTTATTTAATTTTTCCAAAAACAATTTACATTAATTTTACTTCATACTCAGATATTGTCTTTGGTGGGTGTAGACTAGATATGTAGAGATCCTCAGAAACCTATCACTTTATAGGTAAATATCTATTATCATGGTCTTGTATAAAACAACACTCAATTTTACAATCTACTATTGAAGTAGAATACATAGCTTCTGGTAGTTATTATGCACAAGTGATGTAGATAAAACAAACCTTAATGAATTTTAGAATCAATTTTAGTCATGTGTCAATAAAATTTGATAATAATAGTTCTATCATAATCTATAAGAATCCAATATATCATTCAATAACAAATAATATATATTTAAGGCATCATTTATTGAGATTTCATGCTCAGAAATGTGATATCTCTCTTGAGTTTACCACTACTGAAAATCAATTTACTGATATTTTTTCTAAGCCCCTTTCTTGTAAGTTTTTTGATTATTTTAAGTGGTAAATAAAGTTATTTTAATTCAAATTATTTTAAATTATTTTATTTATCTTTATTTTAATTGTATTCCAATTTCAAAATTTACTGTTAATTTCATTATATTTTAATGGATTATGAATTTAATATGTTTTAATTTATTTTCAAAAGATGTTTTTCTTATTTATTTATTTGTTTCCTAATTTAATTTTATTTCCTTTTAAAAAGAAAAATATATATTTTTTATTTTATTTTATTTTATTTTAAGTTGGATTTCACCCTAAATCCAAATTAGTTGTGCATCTCTCTTGTAATTTAGACACATGAACTAACCCTGAAATAAACCATTTCCTCTCATGCCATTCACCTATGTACTCTCTGTTGTGAAACCAAACCATCACCCCTTGAGTCTCTCAATATTAAAATTAACTCTATGAGATGGGGAAGGATAATCATGTGGATGATGGTGGTTCAATATATTTAATGAAATACAAGACTGATGGTGTGCCATTCAGTGTTCTTTTAGGTAATGCTGCAGACATAATGGTTGAAAGGAATAAAGATGTTTCTTAAGATGATATTCCAGTTATAGGGATGCGAGTTTGTTTTTGAGAAGAATAAATCCCATTTATTTTTTAAAGAGGAGTCAAATGAGTTTATGAGGAATACTAAGTTTCATCTCGGAAAAATAGAGGATGTGAATTCTACTAATGTAAATGAAAAAACAATTTTAGTTTCTTTTGTATAAATGTAATATATCATAAACTTTCCTCATGAAGGTGAGTACAATTTCAGTCAAAACCTAGTGGTAAAAAGCTCAGTAGGAATATTTAGTTTCTTTATGTTTCTTTTTGGGTTATCTCATTTTCAGAATAAAGCAATGAAGGATTAAGAATATGAGTGGAATGTTCTATAAAAATTCATTCAGATTGTAATTTCTTTGAGAGTAGGAAAAATGATGAAGGTAATTTTTCCAGAAATGTATCCCCTATATGTCCCATTCAATAATGTAAAGATAAATCTAACTAGGTATATGATTAGGTTCATTCATTATTGATTCCATATAATAAATAATCTCATTTACTATCCTTATGGAAGATTTATATATCTTATATTGAAAAATAAATAAGTGGACCTGAATGAAGGTGAAGTAGTTAAATTCCATAAGAGAAATAGTTTGTCCATAGTGCTTATAAAGACTTTTGGATACAACTGGGATACTGAATCTAATTTATTGAGACCTTTTGGATAGGAGAGTAATGCTTAAGTGGTTGTAACACCCCCTGATCCAATATAAGGGTATCAATCTATGACCTCACATACTAGGGATATATTACCTGCTAAGATGGTTCCTATAAGGGAAGTGAAGGAGACATTTGTTACTATATTAGAACCCACTCTGAAAAAATTCATACATGTAGTGTAATATACTGAGGGTTAGAAAGATGTGACTACTAGGGCTTTTAAGTTACTTTATCCTGGGTTATCACTGGAGATAAAGTGGAGTATAAGGCTCAACATAGAGTAGTTTATCCATTCCATGGATCACCTACTGCTGATAGATATGGAAGTGGGAATGTGATCATGGTGGAAGCTTCTATTTTTCACATACCCCAGAGGATATTTCATATGCTACTCATGTATAAGATTTAACACATTCAGTGAGAAAAATTTCTGAAGGATCTGATGTTGATAGACATATGCAGACCTTTGCATCATTAGTTATAATATAGTTTTATAATATCAATGGAGATTATGATAAGCTAAAGAAATAGTTGATCTCTTACAAGGGCGAGATTTGATAGCTGAATGAAAACATCATGTCTAGAGTTTATTTTGGAAAGTTGGTTGAGATGATGGTCTTCAATACCTACTTGATCAAGAATATCCAACTAGTACAAAATGTTTTTGGGTGTAAGTGATGAGAAGTTTGTGGCAGTAAGAGTCCAATTAAGTGAGATGAAAATTGGGCATTCCACCAAGTATAAAGTAAATTAAATTGTAGTTATTATGGCCTTATAAAGAGACATGATTGAGTACCTTCCAGTGGTCCAATCATATCGTTATAAAGTTTACAATGATAAGATTCAAAGTTTCAAATAAGATACGAAAGAGATATTTTATACCCTAAAGAGTATAATGGCGGGACAATTTCTGTTCATAATAATATTTTATTCATGTGACACAACTACCTTTGAACCTTCATTGGTTCCAAATATCTAGACTCTTTTTGTTCAATTATATTCTAATTTTAATTCAGTTTCATAATATATATCATCACTATAATGTGAAATGCTATATCTTGTGATTTTGGAATGTTTTAAAAAGGATATTTTGGAAGATTTTAAGGACATAAAATGAGTTATAATAAGATTAGGACTTGTAATTGATTTATCCATAAATGACATATTTATATTTCTTAAGGAATATGTTCCTTTGGTCAATTATATGATTCATGAAACTATAGAGGCATCTAATTAAATCAAGAATATGGTTTCTTATTCTATTTCACCAATCAATATAAATAATCATAACTTTAAAACTATATTGGAAAATATATATGAATAAAATAAAAAACTTTACTTATATTCATCCAAATAGGATTCTAGCTCTTTAGAGTCTAAAGAATATCCGGTTGTACCAGCTAGTGACAAGGATGAAAAGCTTTCTATTTAATCAAACCATTTTCTCTAGTGCCAGCTTCTGCTAGTGCTCTAGTTTATCAAGTGATATCTAGTAATTTACATGAGTTTTCTTAAGTTATTATAAATAAATTAGCCAACTTTTATCATAATTTAACCTAATTAGAAAGAAGTATAATCATATTGCATGTTTTAGTAGACAACATTGAATCCATACTATTTAAATAACCCAATGCAGATCCAAAAATTCCTCATACATCATCCTTAGTTAGTACCACTCAGTGGAATTTTGTTGGAGACCATAAATCCATTAAAGGATAATTGAATAACTCTCCATCCACATTAACATAGATGCATCGAAAAATATGTAAAACTATTTTGGCCTTATGCAAATATGATATTATTAATTATGTAATTATGTGTGATAAAGAACTTTATTGACTTAGAGGTTAAATAGGAATCTAATCCAATGTTATACATAGTGTTTGATCCATACAATTTATACAAGAAAGAGAAATCAAGGTATGCTGCTTAGATTCTCCTGCTGAAAATACTAAACAGAAGCTACATTTTCTGTGCCTTACACTAGGATGGAATTTGTGAGATAAGGTTATTACGACTTCATCATTTATTCATAGAACCTTGAAAAAGTGTTGATCATACCTACCCAACATCCTGGAGACAAATTTGGTTTTAGAGCTGAAAAATGATCTTTGGTAGATCTTTTAAGAGTAGTCTTAACTCATGTGGTTGACTTTCATACTATCTATTCCTCCTATTCATCCTTTAAGAAACCTATACCCAAACCTATATACAAATTTAAACCCATGTAAAATCTAGATACATATAACTGATGTACTTTATATGTATTTTTGTATGTTGGGTCTACATATTTTTGTACAAGTGCTCATATTAAATAAAATTACAACTTATCACTTTGTTTGCATGTGAAGTGATTGTTTTAATTTAATGTTTTTCATCTTCTTGAATGTTTTAATTACCATATTTCACTTATTCTTTATTCAAATTTAGTTTCTTTATTATATTTTAACTATTTATAACTCAAGGTGCTCCAAATTTTCCCCCTCTCCTTACCCTTCCTTTTTAATTTCATAAAAGAGGGAGAAGATAGATAATGAGGAAGAATAAAGGATAAACACAAAATATTAAAAGAATTTTATATTATATATATTTTATATAGAACTCTTTAAACATTTCAAAACTTAATGTTTAATATTTAATGGGTTTTGTGATCATGAAAAGTGTGATATTTTTGTACTATTAATGTTATTCCAACATATCCTATTTTCTTTATGTTTTGATGATCTAAAAAAACCTTCATATGTTTCTAATGATTCTATTTTAGTGATTTTATCATGTTTTAATAATATTTAGTTCAATTATAATGAAATATAAAATTTTGTAAAAGTTTTTAGAAAATTGGCTATGTTCAAAAATTTGGATACCTAAGGAATTTGGATACATTAATTTTTCCACATCGAGAAATCATCTATGTCAATCTTCTATGTTATAGAATCACCTGAATAAATCATCTATATGATATAATTGGCTATTTAGATGAATCAAATATGTGAGAAACAACCAAATCTATAAAACTACTACATCAAATGGGAAATATGGTGTAATCGAATAAATTATTTGGATGCATGGCATATTTGGATATGTGGTCCCAATTGATTACATGATTCATTTAGTTATGATTTTTTTATATATGATCAAAATGGATATTTAATTTGGTTACATTAAGAAATAAGCTTCGTAGATAATGACTGTGTGGATTAATTCAGTTTTGTGAATAAAGATAAGTTCATTTTGACTAAGTGGTGATCCAGAATCAGCTAAGTCATTCTATAGCTCAAGTATTTATTACCATTGGAGTATTTTAAGTTAAAATTAATACTGAATTTAAATCATTCAAAAATAGAATAACTATTTATGGTAAAATCAATTTCCAAAAGGTTTCAAGTACCATGATAATAAATAGAAGAGATTATTTTATTTCTCAATGCTTTTTGATATGGTAATTTTTAAAAAACAACATCTAAATTTTTACCCTGAGGCTAATTTTTATTGGATACCATGTTTTCAATACCGTGTGATAAGATATACAATAGTATTCAAACAATAATATAATACCCAAAACTCTCACTCTCTCTCAAAGCCTTTTGTGATACTATTTCTCTATACTAAAAATAATAATAATAATAATCAAGTTTTCTATAGATTTTACTTCACAATAAATCCTGATATATTTTGAAGACTCTCATTGAGATATTATTCATTTTTATCCTCCCTATTATATATATCTTATCTTTTTTTTGTTGAATCTTGAAACTATGTGCTTCTTTTTTAATCTCTCATTATTTTATCTCATTGATATAATTGATAATTCCTTATACTAAGTGTTTAAGGTTATTGTTTTTAAAGCCTTATAATAACCTAGAGAAACCTACTTTATTTATACCATGTTAAGTCTACTTACACTCAGTTGGGTAGTCCCTAGGAAAAGCACTGGTATTAGTGAAATCAACAAACTCTAAGAGTTGAGTGTTTATGGAGTGTACTAGTGTATATCAATTACATAAACCAATAATAATATTATATGTGTAATATTTCTATTACTATTTTTATTTACACTTTTTTCTCATGATAATAAAGGATTATAATCTATCATAGCTTAAAAGAGGATTTTTAAGTGAATAAATATTCAAGAATACAATTCACCCCCCTCTAAAGTCAATGTGCAGCTGTAACACCTCGAGTTTTTGTGAACCATTTTTTTGAATAAATTTAATTTTTAGGTCATTTATTGCATGATACAATAATTAAAACATTATTTATATTCTATACCAAGTTAATATTTCACTACACGCAACACTGAATTGACTTGCGTTATATGCAACACTGAATTTCTACAAAAAACATTTTATTATTACAATGGATAGTTATAACATAGTTATTAAACTTAGAAATATTAAGAGTAATAAATAATTTTTAAATATTATTTATAATGTTTTTATATAGATAAATCATATTTATAATAATAAATATAATTTTATTAGTAAAGTCTTTATATGTTTGAAAATACTATTTTTTTAAAAGAACTGCTTTTTATGTCTTTCTATGAACAATTATAATATTAATTTTAGGAAATTTTAGAAATTAAATTTGATAAAATAAATTTAATTTTATAATTCTTAATTCCAAAATTATATTAGGGTTAATTTTTAGGATTTTTCTAAGAAACTTCATTTTTGGATGAATAGTAAAAAATAATGAATTTTAATTAAAAACTACTTTTTATTATAATTTATTTATATAGTTAAATTATATATTAATTTAGTTTTAAAGTCAAAATAGATCAATTATAAATATATTATCCCAATTTAGGTCATTGGAATAATTATTATATTGAATTTAGATATAAAATCTTAATGAACTTTTGAACATTCTCACTTTAAAAATCCTATTCCTCACCACGTCTACTAGATTAGCATTAAAAGTTTTTTAGAACTTCTGTGAATTGAATTTCAAAAAATGGAAATAAATATTTTTAATAAGTATAATATTTATATTCTAATAATATGAACTTAATTTTTGACCAAAAATATTAGTGAAAGTGATGAAAATTAATTACAGTTATTAAGGTAAAATTTAGCTTAATAATGGACTAAACCTTAAACATAAGGGCCAAAATGACCAAGAAACTTGTCAAAAATCCATTGGATAGAAATATTTTGGTGATAAACCTTCTATTATTGTGTTTTTTGGTTTGTACACCTTTTTTGGGTAACAACTTGGGTACACCTTACTTGTTTTCAAAAATTTCAAGTGTGTCCCCTTCCTCCCTTATAAAAGGACACCACCTCCCCCTTCTTCACACATCTCAATACAATTATGTTAATCCAATATCTACCCAATTCACTTCCCAAAATACCTAAATTTATCCTTGAATACTTATTTTTTAAATAAATCAATCCAAGGAAGCCCTTTGGTACAAACTAATAGGATTTACCCAAAGTAGAGGTAAAATCCTTCCCCATGATCCTTGCATTTATTTTCTTTATCCACCACATAAATTATTCTTATTAAATGATAATATAATAACACTAGTATCCTAAATATACATATATATATTTTTTATTCTAAGGGTTCTATCACAACTTTCACACACATCCATCTAATGGGTAATGAACTTACCGTTCTTGTGTACGATGAACAAACGCCTCATGAAACGATGTTGTTCCTTTTACCTTTACCACCTCTAATGGTTGTGAATTATGATGGAAACTATGTTTTTATATGATATATATTATATTTATTATGTATTTATACTTCTTTAATTATTATATAAATCCTACTTTTATACTTTTCATTTTTTGAAAATACGATAACTTTGTTTGGGGAAGTGTGGACTACTTCCTCCTCAAAGCGATGTGATTCATTCAAACTTTACATGGGATGTATTAAGGAAGAGTTTAACAAAATTATATGATATACATAACATAAAAATTCCATTTTAATGATATTATATATTTATATACATATATGTTATTTACTTTTTTTCTTTCAATGCGAAAATAAAACAGAAGAAGCGTTCATGCGTACGTACGACCTACCATCTCCATGAACGGTGTATTTAGTTTAATATTTATATATATTATATATTACTATAAATATTTATAAAAGGAATATATATGATATATACATAATTTTTTACATTCTTTAAAATAGTAAATCATAATCTAAGCAAGAGGATCAAGAATAAAAAGTCAAAACACGTATGATAAACAAAACAATTATTACCCAAAACATTTCATTAACATAGAATTGTTAATAAACAGGTAATATAAATTCATAAGTTAATAATATATGTTATTAGATATAATAATATGGTTATTTTGTTCATTTATAATAAAATTATATTTATTATGCAGGATGTTTGAATGTGTACAAAGAAATTCAAGACTTAAGTTAAGAGAATCTCTTCTCACTTTTTATTTCTGTGAGATACATGCCTTATTCACCACTCATTCCTTTTGAGTGGTTTTTATAATTACATGGATGTATTATATTATTATTATACATAAATTTATGGGTATTTATATATCCATTTTATGATATTTCTTTCATGGGGTTTATGTTTCAAAAGTTACCAAATCGGTAAATTATTTTTTCTCAATTTTCCTTCTTTGAGACACATGCCATGTTATGAACCTATGTTTTTATATGAGGAGTATATACTGACTATGAAATATTATATCAGGAATATAATTATTTTCATGATACTTAAAGCTTAATTTAATGTTATTCTTTCCATTGTATTATGATTCAATGTTACCAAAGTGGTAACGGTGTATAGCTATAATCTCATAATTTATCAAGATTACTTATGATTATGCTTCCATTGATGAAATATTATGATCCATATCTCAATAAATATCTTTAAGTTTCTTAACATATAGTTATTAATATTATATCCAAGTAATGGTACCATTTTAACACTCTTTGTTACTTAATATAATTAAGAATTTTTTTAAGAAAACCCGACATTATTTTTCCTTTCGATCGGAAATCTGTGTTCTTTCAAAATTGTGTTTTCTAAAAAGGTTTTCAAAAATGTTTTAATATTATCCTATTATGTTTAAATAAAATTTTTAACCATGTTTTACCATTTAAAAAAATGGTTTTAAAAAGAATCTTCTTGTCATTTTCCATTAAAGGAACTTTTCTAAAATTTTAAGGTGAAAAAGGAATGTTTGGCATGTATGAACTTCATGACCATAATTTACTTGATGATTTATTTATAATATTAAAATGTTATTATTTTTAATGATTTTTTTCATAATATTATGGATTTTTTTTGATTTTAAAATGGTTTTCAAAGAAAAATGTTTAAAAAAATAATGTTTTATGTTTAAAAAGTGTTTCAAATGTTTTAAATATTCTTTTATAAGTTTCTAAGGAAAATATTCTTCAAAATTATTTAAATCATTATTTTTAAAATTTTCAAATTATTTTTAAAGAAAAATATTTTCAAAATGTTTTCAATATTTTCTTATGATTTTTCAAGGTGTTTTCAAAGAAAGAAGTTTTCAAAATGATTTATGATTTAAAAATATTTTTTTGAAAGTAGAAAATATATTTTCGTCAATAAATTATTTAAATGAAATTTTAAAAATTTATTTCTAATAAAAGTATTTTTAAAATGTGTTTATGAAAATTATTTTCAAATAAAGAAAATTTTAATTCAAAAAATTTTCAAGTGGTCTTTCAAAATCATTATCCATCTAAGATGTAATCCTTTGTTATAGTTTAAGCTTTATTGGGGACATGATCCAAGAATTCCATTCATATTTTTTATTGAATGGTTTATGTATCAATAACATGATATTTATGAAACCTTTTTATCTTCCACAGGTTATATTCTTTTGAAACCCACTTCCTTTCGCAAGTTATGTTTTTATGGAAGGATTATGAATCCTATCTCTTTTCTATAGATTATGATGTGATGAAATTTTTATGATACCCATTTAATTTCATGGGTTATGATATGATGTTTGTTAAAACCATATATTTTTATGGGTTATGATATGATGCAAGTTTTATTATCCTGTAGAACATGTATTAATGGTTTTATTATGTGATGGGTAGGACCTATATCTCCCTCCAATTAATTGGATAAAGATTTATATATCATGAGATAAATATGGGAATCAATTTGATAGACTTTATACAAAATGAGAATATGAGTAAACCCAATCCATTACAAGGAAAGAACTGTGACTAGGGATGGTGGTGTGTCCTACCAGTAGGTGTAGTCACTATAAATATGGAAGATTGGGAAACCCGATCCACTATGGGAAGATGGGGAAAACTAATCTACTATGAGAATATGGGAAAATCTGATCCCTTATATGAAAAGGACTGAAACTCGGTATGGTGGTGTGTCCCTCCAAATAAGTTTAGTTCCCATGAAGTGCCCTAATAAGTTATAGTAATGCGTATTGACTTATAGGTAATGATGTTACATGTTTATGTGTATGAAAAAATTACACATCTTATTAATATGTTAAGATCTCATGGATTATACTATTGTTTCCCTTATGATTCTTACATTATGAACTAATAATATTTATTCCATGATTCATGTTTATGATATTTTATATGAATTGTATGATATTATAATGTTATGATCACATTCTCATACTCTTATGCTCTTGTTTACCCTTATCGAGCATCTGATCTCACCCCTTCCATTGTTTCCTTCCCTAGGTTATGAAGAAATATTTCATTTATGGTATGTCTAAGAGGGGTGAAATTATTAGAGAACCTAGTGGGATATAATTTAGCTCAATTATGTACTAGTGTTTATGTTTCCATATTTCCAAAGGCACTAAACTAATACGGTCTTTGGGCGTCTATTCATGTAATGTTTTAACTATTATGAAAAAATGATGTAATATCTATGTACGTTAATACTGGGTTGTTATAGTTAGAATCAGAGAAAAGGATTAGTTATCCTTTGGAAACTAGGATGGTAAAACTTTAATTAGATCCCTAGGAATATTTCTAAGGATATATATAGGGATGTCTCTAAGGATAAGATTAAGTATGAGGAAAAGTATAGAAAAATTTCTTGTAATTTTGGTAAAGGATAGAGTAAGTGGTTTCTTAGAAATACACACTATTATGGATACTATATGTAGATAGGGTTCTAGAATATATATACCTAAGAGTAACAAATCCAACTAGGAGTGTCGGTCTTGACTCGAACATAACCCGGTACATAACAATAGGGCTTACTGTGCACCTAGTTTGACACTCCTAGGGGATATGCTTTGGGAATTCATAAACTCTTCCTGAACCATCATGAATAATTTAAAAGTAATTTGTCTATTAATAACCTAGGATAAACCTAATGTGTGATATATTAAAGAAGGTGTCATAATTTATAAATACTATAAGTGATTTTTCATGATTATGTGGTTCCTCACTATGACAAAAATTTCTTACTCTATGTTTTTTGGTTTAAGTCAATAGTGGGAACCATAAGTAACTAGGTTAAATATGAATGTGACGGAAAAATTGTTTATGAAAAGTAAAATGGGATTATAATTTAAGTGAAGGACATTTTAATCACTCCTAATCAGTCTTTATGGAACAAGATTAACAACGTGTACCTTAACCAACTCTCGAAATCACCAAAGAAGAGAAGGAAGGAGTTTGCTGGGAGTCCTGGTAATGAAGACCATTTAGGAAAGATGATTCACTTTACTACATGTTGAGAATGCGGGAATAAGCACCCATTTTAATGTCTTAGAGGAATAAGAAGATGGTTTGAATTTGGAAAAGAAGGACACAAATTAAGTAACTGTAAAGGGAAAATTAAAAGTTCAGTTAATGTAATGGATGGGAATATTGACCCCTCTAAAGTATTGTCAATTGATGAACGATTTAAATGTGGAAATTATGATAATTATGAAAATATATATCCTTAGTGGAATTCTCATGAATATAATGAACAAGGTGGTATAAGTAATGTTTTTTATGCTGATGATGAAGAGACCATGAATGACATATGAGAGGCATGTATTAATCTAATAGTATTTTATACACGCATGATTAAATTAATTTTTATAAATTTTCAAACATGATTCGTATTTCATATTTTATGAATGGGGTATTAAGGAATAGGATGAAAAATCTTAGTAAATATTTTGAGAAGGAAGTGGGATGAATAAATTATTTATATTTTTGAATTCAAATATTATGTTATACAAATCATAAAATATATAAGTATTGTCAGTATAAGGTTATCATTATGGATAGGAAATGATATATTGAATGGTGATGATAAAGTAGAAAAGTGATTTCGTGGAAAGGTGATATTTTGATTTAGGTAAGGTAAACCTAAATGTGCTTAAGATGATGAGAAAATTGTGTTTAGCTTGTAAAAAGTGATGACTGATTTGGATAAAGTAAATTGGATAGTATCGATGACCATAGAACTGATAAAGTTTTTTTTTTGAAAAAGTGGTTTATATTATCATGGATTAAGTTTAAAAATTATTGGATTTAAGGAATATAACAAAAAATATTTAAAATAAGAAAGCATTCTTTTTTTCCAAAAGGATTTATGGTAATTCAGGTTATTACTATATTTCAAGAGAATATATGATGAGTATATTCACATGTTTGGAACATGAAAACCAATATATAATTTATATTATATGGTGGATCAATGTTAATCTAATTTAGTGACCTTCATTATAAAGCTTTCGATTCTCATATTTTATAAGGGTAATAAGATTAAACATTTAGGGAAATTTTATGTTAAACTATGGATGAATTTTGTGAGATTAAAGTATTATCTCACCACATGAGGATTTATAAATATTTGATAACCTATTCTAACCACTTTTAATTGATGGAAACTGAAGGTAAATGATAAGACTTATCATGGATCCCATGATCTGTTAATTTTTTATGAATGAAAAGTTCACCTTCATTTTTAAAGAAAGAGGTGAAGTGGAAATTGGTCAAGACACAAACAAAGGGTGAGATTTTACTTATGAAAGGGAATGAAATAAAGCAATTATATCTTCTTATTAAAAAACTATTCAACATTAGGAAAAGTGTCTTGAAATAAAATTTTATCCAATTATCATCATTTTTTATGATATCAATGAGCTCATTCATTCTTCTTCACTTTATGATTTTTTATTGTTAACTTTATTTATATCACCCACTTTCTTGTGATCAGTGATATTTATCAATATCTATGATTATTTATGATTTTATTCCATTTACATGTTTTAAATTCCCATCTATGTTATCCTATATGGAAACCAAGTTATGTGTTACTTTGGATAACCATTATGTTTCCAACTTTCTCTTTTTTAAAGTAATATTTAGGGTTCATTTTTATTTTTTGGGTTTCTATGAAAAGATCTTTCATGTATTAAAACTTTAATAACCCAAATGAATTTTGAGGGTGAAATTTATTTTAAGGGGTGTAGAACATAACACCCTAATTTTTTGTGAACATTTTTTTTGAATAAATTAATTTTTTATGTCTTGAGTTTCACGCTACATTAATTAAAACTTTATTTATACTCTATACCAAGTTAAGCTTGCAGTACACACAACACCGACTTGGATTGCGTTACATGAAACACTGAATTTCTACGAAACAAAATTTTATTATTATAATGGGATAGTTATAACATATCTCTTAAAATTATTAATATTAATAGTAATAAATACTTTTTGAATATTATTTATAATGGTTTTATATAGATAAATCATATTTATAATAATAAATACAATTGTTTTAGGAAAATCTTTATATGTTTGAAAATACAATTTTCTTAAAAGAAGTTCTTTTTATGTCCTTCCATGAACAATTATAAAATTAATTTTAGAAAATTTTAGAAACTGAATTTGGTAAAATAAACTTCATTTTTTAATTAAAAATTACAAAATTATTTTAGTGTGAATTTTTGTTATTTTTCTGAGAACCCTAATTTTCTGACGAATTGTGAAAATACTATATTTGAATTCAGAAATGAATTGTTGTATAATTTATTTATGAAGGTAAATTATATTATAAGTTGGTTTTAAAGTAAAAATAGAAAAATTATATATCTATTAGTTCAATTTAGGTCATTGGAATCATTTTTATATTGAATTTAGATAAAAAAATTTAATGAACTTTTGAACATTCTCACATTAAAAACCCACATTTTTCACCACATCTGTGTGATTAGCATTAAAATTAATTTTTAAAATTTTGTGAATTGAATTTAGATAAATAAACATACAGTTTTTTAATGAGTATAATATTATGAACTTAATTTTTTACCAAAAATATCAGTGAAAGTGATTAAAATTAATTACAATGATTAATGTAAAATTAAGCTTAATAAGGGACTAAAACTTAAACTTAAGGGACCAAATGAGTTAGAAACCTGTCAAAATTCCCATTTTATAGACATATTTAGTCTATAAACCTTAAAATATTGAGTTTTTTTGGTTTTTTATGACTCTTTTTAGGTAAAAACATGAGTACACCTAACTTTTTTAAAACAATTCCAAGTGTGTCCCCTACCTCCCTTATAAAAGGCCACCACCTCCACCCCATCTTAACACATATAAATACACCTAGGTTCGGACCAAATATGAATAATTAACCTCCAAAAATCCATCCTTTAATACTTGAATCCTCCCTTTTGGTAGAAATCCAACCAAGGAATCCCTTTGGTGCAAACCAAAAGGATTTACCCAAAGAAGTGCTAACATCCACCCTCAAGGTCCTTTCCCTTGTTATCTTTCTCCACCACCTAAATTATTATTATTACATGATAATATAATACAAAAATTTTCCTAAATATATTGATATGTTGTTATTATAAGTTTTATACATGCAATTTCACACACTTCTATCTAATGGGTAACAAACTTACCGTTCTTGTGTACAATGAACTACTGCCTCCTCAAACGATGTTGTTCATTTTACCTTTACCACCTATAATAGTTGGGAATTATGATGTAAAATATGTTTCTATATTATATATATGATATCTATGATGTATTTATGCATATTTAGTTATTATATAAATCCTACCTTTATGCTTTCCATTTTGTGTAAATATGATAACTTCGTTTGGGGATGTGCGGACTACCGCCTCCTCAAAGCGATGTGATTTATCCACACTTTACATGAGATGTATTAATGATGGGTTTAGTAAAAATATATTATATATATAACATAATAATTATACTATAATTATATTATATATATATATATTTAATTTACTTTATTTATTTCAATATGATAATAAAATGGAAGTAGTGTTCATTCATACGTACAACCTACCATCTCAATAAACTGTGTAATTTGTTTCATATTTTTATCTCTTATAGATTAATATAAATATTTATATAATTAATATATATGATATATAAATCATGTTTTCCATTCTTTAAATAATCAAATCATGACCTAATTAAGAGGATCAATAATAACAAGTCAAAACATGTACGGTAAACAAAGCGGCCATTACCCGAAACATTACTTTAACATGTTATTGTTAATAAAAGGGTAATATACATTCATAAGTGAATAATATATTCTATTAGATATAATAATATGGTTATGTGGAATATTTATAATAACCTTGTATTTATTATACATTAGTTTTGAATGTGTACAAATAAAGTCAATACTTAAGGTAAGGGAATTCTATCTCACTTTTTATTTCTGTGAGATACATGCCATATTCACCACTCATTTATTTTGTGTGATGTGTATAATGAACATGTATGTATTCTATGATTATTATAATTAAATTTATTGGTATTTAAATATCAATTTTATGATATTTATTTCACGGGTTTTATGTTTCAAAAGTTACCAAATCAATGATGTAATTTTGTCTCAATTTTCCTTCTTTGAGACACATTCCATGTTATGCACCTATATTTTTATGTGAGGTGTATATACTAACTTTGAAATGTTATATAATGAAAATAATTATTTTAATTATATTTCAAGATTCATGTAATGTTATTATTTCCATTTCTTTATGATTTCAATTTACCAAAGTGGTAAGAGTTTTTAGCTATAATCTCATTATTTATCAATATTGTTTATGAATATGCTTCCATCGATGAAATATTAGGATCCATATCTAAATAAGTCTCTTGAAGTTTCTTTAAATATGTTTATTGATTTTATATACAAGTAAAGGTACCATTTTCCCACTCTTTGGTAATTAATATAATTAAGAAAATGTTTTTCTGAAAACCTGATGTTATTTTTCTTTTCGGTCGGAAAGAAGTGTTCTTTAAAAATTATTTTTTATAAAAATGTTTTAAAAAATATTTTAATATTATCATATGATGTATAAAGGAAATTTTTACCCATGTTTTACCTTTAAAAAAATGGTGTTAAAAGGAATCTTCATGTTATTTTCCAATCAAAGAACTTTTCTAAAATTTTAAGGTTCAAAAGGAATGTCCGACATGTACAGACTTACCCACCATCATGACCATCATTTCATTGATGATTAATTTATAAGTTTAAAAGGTTATTATTTTAAAAGAAAGTTCTTTCCTAATATTCTTAAATTTTTTTGATTCTAAAATGTTTTTTAATGAATAATGGTTTAAAAAAAGTTTTATGTTAAAAAAGTGTTTCAAATGTTTTCAAGATTATTTTATAAGTTTCCAAAGAAAATGGTTTTAAAAATCTTTTCAAGATTATTTTATATGTTATAAAGTAAAATTGTTATCAAAATAAATTTAGGCATTATTTTTAAAATTTTCAAAGTATTTTCGCAGTTTTTTTTAATTTTTTTTTCAAGATTTCATTATGAATTTTCAAGGAGTTTTCAAAGAAAAAGGTTTTCAAAATGAATTTTGTTTTAAAAAGTGATTTTAAAAGAAGAAAATATATTTTCCCCAAGAAATTATTTAAATGAAATTATAAATATTTCTTTATAATAAAAGTATTTTCAAAATGGTTTTATGAAAAGGATTTCCAAATAAAGGAAATTTTCCTTAATAAATGTTTCAAGTGATATTTAAAAATCATTCTCCATCTAAGATGTCATACTTTTTTATAGTTTAAGCCTTTTTGGGTATTAATATAAGATACTATTAATATTATTTCTTCAATGGCTTATGTATTAATATAATGATGTTCATGACACCCATTTCTCTTCCAGGAGTTATATGGTTTTGAAACCCGCTTCCTTTCATGGGTTATGCTTTGAATAAATGATTATAAAACCTATCTCCTTTATATAGGTTATAATGTGATGAAATGTTTATGATATCCATTTCATCTCATGGGTTATGATATACTGATTATTAAATCCATCTCTTTTTATGGTTCATTATATGATGAATGTTTTATTATCATGTGGCATATGTATGAATGGGTTTATTAAGTGATGGGTGAGACATATATCTCACTCTAATTCATTAGGTAAAGATTTATATCTCATGAGATAATTATGGGAATCAAGTTGACGATATTGATCTAATATGTGAAGATAGGGAAACCTAATCCCTTACAAGGAAAGTATTGCAACTGGGGATGGTAGTGTGTCACACCCAGTAGGTGTTGTCACTATGAAGATGGAAGATAAGGAAACCCAGTCTACTATGGGAATATAGGGAAACTCAATATACAATGGGAATATGGAGAAATAAAACCCATTACAAGGAAATGACTATGATTGGGGATGGTGGTGTGTCCTACCCAGTAGGTGTAGTCCCCATGAAGTGGCCTGATAAGTTCTAGTAATGCGACTTGGCTTATAGGGAATGATATTACATGTTTATGTGTATTCCATAATTCCATGTCTTATTCCTATGTTATGAATTCATAGATTTTTCTATTTTTTCCCTTATGATTCATGTATTATGAACTACTAATATTTGTTCCATGATTCATGTTGATGATATTTGATATGAAGGGTATGATATTCTAATGTTCGGATCATGTTTTCATACCCTTATTCTCATGTTTACCTTTACTGAGAATTTGAGCCCACCCCTTTTATTATTTCTATCCCCAAGTTATGAATATATATTTCATGTATGATATTTCTAATATGGGTTCTAGTATTAGAGAATATAGTGAGAGATAATGTAGCTAACTCATATACCAGTACTTATGTTTCCATGTTTCTAATGGCACTAAACTAATACAGTCTTTAGGAATCTGTTCATGTAATGTTTTTAGTATTTTACAAAATGATGTAATGTATATGTACTTTAAGACTGGGTTGTTATATCATATTTTCTCCAACCCAAAATTTGCATCCACACAATCCTAAAATTTTTATCACAATGTTCCTTAATTTTAGAATATATGAAAATGTCATCTATAGAAACAACAAAAAATACATTAATAAAATCTATAAAAACATTATTTCTCTGATTAGGAATGATATGATGGGAATTTATAAGTCTTAAAGGTAGAATAATGAATTCATAGTGTCAATATCTTGTATAAAATATTTCCTTGGGTATATACTCTCTTTTTACTATTAATTTATGATATCCATATTGATGTTTTATCATTCATAAATATTGAGTTCATTATAGTTGATCAAACAAGTCATCAATACAGGATACATGATACTTATTCTTGTTTGTGAACTTGCTCAGTTCATGGTAATAAATGTGTAGATACATTGATACATCCATCTTCTTAAAAAATAGAACTATTTTACCCCAGGGTAAATCCATTTTATATATAAAAAACTTATCTAAAATCACTTATATTTTCTTCTTAAATTTCCACAATTAAATTAGGGTCATTATATAAAGAGTATTTGATATTGGCATAACACATGGTATAAGTTCAATTAAAAATTCAATCTCATGATATAGGGGAAGACCAAAAAACTCATTTGGAAAACCATCTTAATATTCCCAAATAATTAACACATCCTCAATGTTGATTTCCTCCCCAACTATTTGATCCAAATAACCTTAATTAGTGGGTATCAAGACCCATATTAAAGAATTAAATTGTAAAGGAAGTACATTATCATCGTTGAGTAAATATTTGATTACATGATGATTTTAGATATGAAATGAAATTTCCCTATCCCAGAAATTTCTATGAGATCCATGTAGAGAGGCCTAATCCATGCCCAATATTACATAACATTCTACCAAGGGAAGAATAAATATTTTTTTTAAAATTTATTTTCCCACAAAACATAATAATTGAAGAGTTAGATACCTTTGATACAATCATCACCCACCACCTGTCTTCCCTAATAATTCAATATCTAATGTTTGAGTATATAAATTTATTATCTTACAAACTATATGATATATGAAGGAATGCATAAAACTAGAATAAAATAATATATTTTCAATAATAATACTTGTCACTTAATTAATTTCATAATTATATTCAAAATCAATTACTAAAACCAAAATTATTAGAGTTAGTTTTAAATAACAGTTACTTGAGTAAGAAATCACATGATAAGGAAAATAAATTCTAAGATTTATTAACCTATGAAACATTAATTTCAATATATGATTATTTAGGTTCAATATTTGTCACTTTATGGAGAGATCTCTTATACTTCTTAAAATAATCCCTAAAAAATTAACTAAACCACACTCTGGTACCAACTGAGATGACCAACTATAACATATATACATAATATATAATTATTCATGAATATCCATTACATATTATAATAAATTACACCCTAGAATCTATAGTATTAGTTTCTTTAGATATTAAATACTTAAAGTAATTATTTTACAATAATGTGAACATTTAACCATATTCACATAATAAATGACCCCTTCAAAAAAATATCATTTATCATGCTCAACTTTATTTCTTTGGGAATGGAAACATAAGAGAGGGTGATATCAAATTATTAGTAATAAGTGGATACAAGAGATATCAAAAAAATATTATGATTTTAATGACTCTAATTTTTCCATGTTTTGATTTGGAATATCATATAGATTATTTTTAGAGCTAGGAGCAGAAATGGAATGATATTCCAATACCCTATGTGCTCAGAATTAATTTTTAAAATATATTAAATATATTAAATTCATGCACATGAAGTTTTCTTTAGATAGTGGATTAACATATAAAAGGATGCTTGGATTGGAAATCTGAGGCCACTGTTGAGTTTAGAGCACCAGTTTCACCGTAGGTGCGACTTAACCCTAGAATGCGTCGGGTGTTCATGTTGAGGCACTATCATGGGAGAAAAATTAAAAGAAATTAATTGAATAAATTTATTTATTTAATTAATTAACCAACCTAATTTTTTTTATATATAAACATTATTATGGAAGATTTGTAGGGATAGAAATATAACCTTGAAAATCAAGAGGATCCATTGGAGGGCATTGGGGGATCTTCCATTAGAGAGAGATGATCGGACCATGGATCATCGATCGATGTACAATGGAACCCGAGGATCTTTCCAATGATAAGGAATCACAATAATTTATTGCTAGAAATTGATCTAATTCTGTAACGATCCAGAACCAAACAAACACTCGAATAGTGCTAAACGGGTTGGGGGTTACTACCTTAGGCACACCTCCCCGAATGCCAAAGGCTTATAACTAGCAATGAGGGTCTTATAGGTATAGTGGGGAGGCTATACCCTCTTAGAGGATAAAAAAGGTACTAGCCCAAGTATAATAATAAATATGCAGCAGAATAAACAACTCAGCAGACTAAAACCAGACCCATAGAGGGGAAACACATTCAATATCGATAAACTGCAGAATCAATAAATATAACAACAAAAGTGGAAAGTAAACACAACAACATTCTGATCACTTATAACAACTACTGAACAACAAACATGCATCCAAAAACACGTCATACATATCTATATATGTATAGGGAGCCATTGGATAACCAAATGTATCTACATAACAGGTATGATGATATAGGAAAGAAAACATAACAAAATAAACTCAAGCTAGGTAAGACCTCAAGGTCCATACCATCTCCATACAATAGCTAATTCAGTCCATCTCCTGAAGCTAGCCTCTTTCCTTCATGTAAATCTATAAAGTCTTCACGCATCCTGAAGGGTCCGTAAAGGGTGTGAGATAAATCTCAGTAGGATACCACCCAACGGTGCATACCTAATATAAGTTTTTAAGAAGGCATGCATTTATAAGGAAAACAGTAAACAATATGATGCACAAATAAACACAAACTCCACTGGTGCTCTGCAGCCACCATGGAGTGTCACCTTCTTTGGCCAACACCGAAATCTCTGTCATGTAACCCAACACCATGTTCCCTCTAACACCGCGTGTCTCAAGTACCGATGCCCCAAAGGCACACCCAAGAAATAGTAAACCGAAGGAATAGTGATACCTATACTCAAATAAGTAACTGGAGGGACAATGATGTCTACCCTCAAATAAAGTAACCGGAGGGACAACAATGTCTTCCCTCAAAATAAAGTAACCGGAGGGACAAAAATATCTGCCCTCAAAATAAAGTAACCAGAGGGACATCGATGTCTACCCTCAAAATAAAGTAACTAGAGGGACAATGATGTCTGCCCTCAAAATAACGGTGTGCCTCGGCTCCCAAATCGATAGCCTCAACGCTATCCCATGAAGGCTACTCACCTCCCACATGGATTCCTACAGAAAGCACCCCCAAACCAATAGTACCTAAACCGCAACTAACAGGGGCCTATACCCACATGAGTGGTAAAAACTACCTCATCATGGAGTCTCTCTGTGTTCACGCTACTCATAGTTCCGGGTGAGCGGTAATCACCAAAATAGTACCCAAGACACAACACCTCTGACACCTCGTGTCCCTACGACCATGCCGCTCAAGTATGATGGCCTTTCCATCCTAGTAACCTGGGCAATGCCCAACCTGACAGTCATCCCGCCACAAGCCGACGCCCATGACGCCCAATCCTGTGGTCAGAACCACCCAATGTAACCCGGGCCAAGCCCAACTTGTGATCATAATCACTCAAGAATATCTGGGCCATGCCCAATACAACCCAAAGGTTCTAGCACATGAAATTCAGCAATTACATATATACACATTTTAACAGAACACACAAATAGGAAAAACCATCTAAACAGTTGAAAAGTACTAATAAAGTTTTATCGCATACCAGCACTGAGGTTCCTAAGGTCTCCAACAATTCATATCAGGTTCAATAAACCATACTCAACATTTTAAACAATACAAAACAAATTTAACCATTTTGGTAGTCGTCGGCCAAAATGCCCCGGTGAGAAATGACCACTCGCTCGGCCCCACTCAAGAAAAACAGGTAACATGGCATACCCAAAGGCATCCCATAGGTGAGATAACAATTAAACAAGAAAAAAAAAGGTAATGCAGGGTCGCGCTCAAACTACCCGAAAACGCGCCATAGGCTGCACCACCCAAAGTTTGAGAAAACACAAAAAGAGGTATGGACTACCTTCCTGAGACTCGTACGATGAAACTCCTCCAATAACAACCTCCAATTTGGTCTAAAACATGGTATATCTACAAAAGAATCATAACCGATCAAACCCCTATAACTCATTCTAGAACATAAATTAAGAAGGATGACTCAAGAGGAATCAAGGCCTTACTGAGGGGGTTACAATAGATTAAATGGTGTTTGAATCTGGCATCAGATGAAGAAACTGGAGGGATTTGAAGTCCCGGCCGACTCTCTCTGCTCAAACCCGTCAAGGGTTTGGGTTCTGCCTCAAAACGAGGCTACTTCCCATTTTAGAGAAAAAAAGAAAATACTTGGCATTTATTTTAGGACTACATGCCATGTATCATTTTACTATTCATAAGGTGGCTGATATTTCTCCAAGGACTTGCCGACTAACTACAGGGCGTGTACCTCTTTACCCGGATGACATCTCCAACACGCCATGTATATCCCCATACACGACCCCTCTATATGGCGTGTACAATTAGTACATGATGTGTACTTTCTAAAAAATTTCTACCCTTCCAATAGGCCTACACACCATTTATGGCCTCCACACGGTCAAGGGAACATGACGTGTCTATTACTACACGCCGTGTAGTAAGAAATTTCTACATGGTCATCACACGAAATGTACTCAGCGAGCACACAGCCGGTACTTTCCCAACTTATACACGATGTGTACTCTGAGTACACGACATGTAGTCTGGAAATTTCCAGAACACCCTAGATTTTCCCAGTTTTCTCAGAGACAAGTCAAAATTCAAACAGGGTCAGGATTTTTATCCGTTCTAAAAACTCAGGTTCTTATAATCCCCCCACCTTAATATATCTCATCTCCGATCTATCAAACAAAACCCAGAGATGGAACCGAACATACCACCCTGATTAAAATAACCCGGACTTCCCCAGTTTCAAAGGTTCTGGTTAAAATACTCAAGGGGGATTCCCACCTTAAGAGCTACCTAGCTCAGTCTCAACTCAAACAAAAATCAAAAAAAGAAAAGGTTTAATAACCTATTTTCCAGACGCATGGTCCTCTTGTGATGAATCGTCACCCATGCGCCTCATTGGTGCTCCCGTGTCATTTTTGACACCCAACGTATCCCGCACCGCATCGGTGTCCACCTCCATGAGGTCCTGCATCCCATGGAATCTCAAATAAAACCTGATCCCATGCACCTCAAGTAACCCTCATCCTTGATGCCCCGAGGCCCATGACACCTCAAGTAACCCGCATCCTCGATGCACCTGATGCTAAGCATCTCATATATATATATATAAATATATCACGCACCCAATATGATGCTAATCCCACTGACCAGCATCTAGTCAGTCCACATAGATCTTATGCATCACGTGCACTCAAAATGGACATGCCTATACAGGTCATGCCAAAAAGAAAACATGGAAATCATGGCCACACCCGTGGTGTACCTCTAACCGTCATCGACTCACCAGCCTGCTCAGCCTTTGGAAACTCCATAGCATGCACTTGGCTTGAAGTATAACTGCCTGATGCCTAACCTCCCTATAGTGCTGGTCCATCCACCGGCCACTGACCCCTCAGCTGGATCCTACTATCCATATCACGTCCTCCGCGTGCAGCTGAACCTCAGCTACCCTCTCCTAGTACCGAACTTGAACCTGTTGGAACCATGGTCTTCTATGCATGATTTGGAGTATGGTTTGTGTTTGTTGTCAATTCTCAGTGGAAGTTCAGAATGTGTACCAGCAAAGAGATCATACAGTTCAAGCAGACAACAATATTGAATGTGGTGCTGTTTCCCAGTGTCTGCCAAATTTTTGGGCCTAAAAATCGACAAATGGAGAAAAGTGTTTTTGGAAAAGAGACTTGCGCGCCGTTTACTTGAAGGAGAGGAAACTTGCGCGACATAAGTTTTTCAAGATCAGAACATGGGAAAATGGCAAAGGTATAAGGGCCACACAAGTTTTGGGCTGGTCACGCAAGTGACCTGCGTGCCGTGAAGAGACTTGTGCGCCGATGCCTAGGAGGATTGTAATCTTGCGTGTCTATTGGTTTTCAAGATTATGACTTCAAAATATGGAAAAGGAAATAAGGTCTCGCAAGTATTTGTGGGGTCGCGCAAGTGATTAGCGCGACAAAGTCTAGGGAGGATGAGCTGCATGTTGGAACCTGCGCGCCGAGGGAAGACTTGCGCGATACCGCGTAGGGGGTCCAGTTTTCCTATAAATAGAGGACCCCCTCCTCATTTGGAATGAAGTTCAAGACTTAGAGATTTTTTGAGCTCTCGTTGCACAAGTGGTTGAGTCACACAAGTGGTTGTTGGGTCGCGCAAGTAGAGGCTGCACACCAATTGTTAGCTGCGCGACCAAGGCAGTTGGGGAGTTAAAGGCGCAACGTCGCGCAAGTTTGGTGTTGAAGGAGGCAGTGTCTCGCAAGTTGTTTGGTGTCACCTGCGTTCCGATTTTGTACCGCGCAAGTTAATTGCGCGCCATGATTGTGACTTGCACGCCGGGCTTCGATAAGCGCACCGGGGTTGTTAAAGTTCATCTGTCCTTTTTAAGCTGCACGAAACCTAGAAGATCGCCCGATACCCTCAGCGCAAAGTGGGATTAATCTTCTGGTGAGAGTTGGAATCCAACAGAGCATCTACATACGACATTGGATGCATTCTTATGCAATGATGACAAGACCTTCAAGTCTATAAACTGAGTGAGACTTCACCAACGGCAGTGAGCCAGGGGGAGTCAACAGGAGTGACCCGAGGGAAGCAGTGAGCTATCCCTGAACCTTTGTAAAGGCAGTGAGCCTGGGACATAGTGATTGTGCCCAAACCTTTGTAATCCACATCTAGTGAAGATTAGTGGAATTTGGTACGACCAACAACTTGTCGGCGTATGATCCTTGGACGTAGCCCTTAGTGGTGAACCAAGTAAAAAGTGCCGTGTCTTCTCTGTGCGTGTGAATGTTTTCTTTCTGATCATATTAATCATACAGGTCAACAAGTTCCTACCAATGTGGGAACAAGATCCATCACATTAAAAGAAAAAGTTGTCACCCTGATTCACCCCTCCCCTCTCAGGGTGTCCCTGGGTCCTTCAAATGGTATCAGAGGGTAAAGGTTGCTGGTGTTGAATCTGTCCTTTATCGTCATGGAGAATGAAGTCAATGTCAGGGGAGTCCCTCACTTCGATGGAAATAATTTACATATCTAGAAGAATAGAATGAGATCTCATCTAAGATCTCTTGGAATGGAAGTTCTTTTTTCTACTGTGCAAGGAATACAAGTCACTGATCCAACATGCCTGGCTATGACTGAAACATACAGGAAAATTCTTGATGCAGATGCTAAAGCACAAAATGCACTCACTACAGCCCTTTATGATCAGATCTACCTCAAGGTGATGAATTTCACCTCAGAAAAATCCATGTGGGATAAACTCTAGAATATTTATGAAGGATATAACAAAGTGAAGGAGGCGAAACTGCAAGTGCTGCACAATCGGTTTGATGATCTAAAGATGCATCCAGACGAGAATGCATACTCTTTCTTCAATCGAATTACTGAAGTGGTTGGAGCAATTCGGGGTCTCGGAGAAGAAATCAAAGAAATTGATATTGTAAAGAAAATATTAAGAATACTTCCACCTCTGTACAATGAAAAGGTGTCAGCTCTTGAGGAAATAGATCTTTCCAAACTTTCTCTAGATGATTTACTGAGCCTCTTGGTATCATATGAAATGAGAGTCAAACCAGAAGATGCTACGACTCGTGTGAGAAAGGAAATGGCATTCAAAGCCATGGATAAACTGAAAATATCAAAAGATAGTAGCGGTGAAGATGACAAAGAAAAAGAAATTCTTTCTCTCATTGCAAAGAAGTTCCAGAAGGGGAAAGGGAAATTCAAAGGGAAGTTACCTCTCGCATGTTTCTGTTGTGGAAAAGTTGGGCACATTGCCTCTCAGTGCTTAAGAAAGACCAATGATGAAAATAGTGAAGATGAAAGATTCGAGAAGCCTCGGAGAAGGTTCTTCAAAAAGGGAGACTTCAAATCTGGAAATAAATTGCAAAAGAAGAGTTTTGTCTGTGAAGAGGAAGAAGATGATAATGAATTCTATGATGAAGAAGAACCATAATTCAAAACTGGGAACCATGCTTCTATGATGGCCACTGTTGAAAAGTTAGAAGATACGGGTGGAGAAAAAAAACTGAGAACTTGTGTAGATCCCAAGATGCAACTTAAGGATGCGGTTAGTAAGCTTAAGATTAAATATAATAGTTGCAATAAGTGGAATTCAATTGTAGAAGAATCAACTGAATACATTGATCAACTTGAAGCTGAAATTGAATGAATGGAAGAATTTGTGATGGTACAGTCTAAAATAATTGAAATCAATGATGATGTAGTAGATCTGAAGCTGAGAATTGAAGATCAGGCAAAGGTCATCAATGATCTCACCTCCAGACTTGATGAAAAATCCAAGACTTCTTAGGGTCTTGAGGAGGAAGTTGTTACTCTAAGGAGTAAACTGGAGACTGAATCAATTAAAAAATAATCGAGGAATAAAATACAGTTTGGAAGTTTCTCAGATGAAGAATTACTAGCAAGAGCCAAGTGTGGTTCAGATGGGGTTGGAAAAATCTTTAGTGATTAAAGACCCGCTTGCATGGGGAAGAGTGGAATTGGTTGTGAAGCTGAGACATCAACTGCTAGAAGTGAAAAGATCCAAAATAAAGACAAGATGAAAGTTGAACATGTTGAAACATTGCCTAAAGTGCTGAAAAAGGGACCCTCAATCCAATCTAAAAGGAGAACTGAAAATTATCCTCAAACATTTAGAAATGACAGACAGTCTAAATTTTCTCCCAAAGAAGAAGGAATGAGGAGAAATTCAAGTGAGAATACATTTCCTCTCATGAAGTGTCAGTGCTGTGGCTATTTGGGCCATACCATGTCTTATTACGAAGAGGCAAGAAGCTAACTGAATGGAGAAGATATAGAAGTTCAACAAAGGAGAACAAATTCATATCCTAATTCTTATAGAAGAAACAATTTCTATGGATACTGTTTTTGTTGTTCTAACTTTGGTCATAAGGCCGCTAATTGCAGGCAGTGAAGGGACATGGACACCTCATACCAGAGTTCAAGACAAGTCAAGTATTGTCAGTAAGACAGTATTGCTCTTTCAAACAGGTTTTCCCCTCTCAAAGAAGATTTTGACTATAAAGAATCTGGGTATGCAGAAGAGATAATTGAAAGGCCATCAGTACTATATACTCAATCCAATTTCTCATGGAAGGAAATGAAGAAGATTGAGAAATCCAATCTTGCAGAGGTGTCCCTCAAAGCTATGAAGAGCAAAAGTACGTGGATTTTGGATAGCGGTTGTTCATCTCATATGACAGGTAATGCCGTCCTGTTAATAGATATCAAAAGAAAGGTTGATGGTACAGTACGATTTGGTAATTATGGAGCTATGAAAATCAAAGGGAGTGGAAATACCGAATTAGAAAATGGAGAACTAAAGAAGACTGAAGTCCTTTACGTAGATGGCCTATGTTATAATCTCCTCAGTGTGAGTCAACTTTGTGAATCAGGACTTATTGTTACTTTTAATCAAAAAGGCTGCACTATCAAGGGAAAGACAGGAAATTCACTTATGAAGGGATGCAGAACAGAAGGCAACTTGTATCAGGTTGATAGTGAAGAAAATGTATGTTACATGACTATTTAAGAAGAAAACAATTTGTGGAATCGGAGACTAGGACACATCAATCAACAAGACATGGAAAAAATATCAAAATTGAGAATTGTCATGGACATTCCCAACCTGAAGCGTGAGCATGAAAAATCTTGTGATGCTTGCATTCGTGGAAAGTTGGTCTGCAGTTCATATCGGCCAAATAATAAAAGGGCATCTCACCTTTTTGATCTGATTCATACAGATGTATGTGGGCCAATAAATGTTGCCGGAACTCATGGAGAAAGGTACTTTGTCCTTTTCATTGATGATTACAGTAGAATGGCATGTGTGATGGTCATTTACAGGAAACAAAAAGTCCTTGACTGCATGAAAACATATCGGCGAATCTCCAAGAATGATACTGGACGAACAATCAAAGTGTTGCGATCTGACAATGGAGGAGAATACACGTACATTAAATTTGAAAATTATCTAGAGAAGCATGGGATACATCATGAGGTAGTTTCTGTGAGAACTCCACAATAAAATGGAGTTGTTGAATGTAGGAATCGACAGGTGAACAACATGGAACAAACTATGCTGATTGAGAGTCGTATTCCACGACATTACTGGAAAGAGGCTGTTCAAGCTGCAGTGTACATTTAGAATCGAACAGGACTTTATACGGGTGAGATGAAGACACCATATGAATTGTGGCATGGACGAAATCCTTCTTTAAAATACTTTCGTGTCTTTGGAAGTAAATTCTTTATCAGGAACAAAGAAGGAAATCAAGGGAAATATGGAGACAATGCAGATGAAGGAATTTTCCTTAGTTACTCAATGAACAGCAAAGCCTACAAATGTTTCAACAAGTTTTTAGGAAGGATTGTGGAAAGCCGTGATGTTAAGATAATTGAAGAGAAAACCAAAAATGTTTCAAGGACGTCATATGCTGATGTGATAGAAAGTCAGGAAGAAAGTGAACGTGAAGAAAATAAAAATGCAGAAATAGAGGAAGTTGTTCAAAACACTCAACAGTCACATCATGATGTTGACTCAGAAGAAGAATCTGAAGAAGAAACTATGGTTGAAGAGAATGCTACTGAACCTCACAGGAAAAATTGAAGAGCTGAGATTGATCCATCGAACATAATTGGGGACATGAGTGCACCCACTCAAACAAGAAGGATTAGAAATAACACACAATCTTCATTTCTATCAGTTATAGGGCCATCCTCATTTGAAGAAGCTGCAAATGATAAATCTTGGGTGAAAGCCATGAATGATAAATTAGATCAGATTGACAAGAATCAGACATGGGATCTTGTCCAGAGACCCGAAGGTCACAATGTGATTGGTACCAAATGGATCTTCAAAAATAAGTTTGATGAGCATGGAAGTGTCATCAGAAACAAGGCACGACTGGTATGTAAAGGATACTCCCAGATTGAAGGTATTGACGTTGAAGAAACCTTTTCCCCAGTGGCTAGACTGGAGTCAATCAGTATTTTCCTTTCCATGGAACTCCAAAGAGGATATAAAGTATATCAAATGGATGTCAAGACAGAATTCTTGAATGGTGTACTCGAAGAAGAAGTCTACATTGAACAACCAGTGGGCTTTATTTTGGGTACTGATGAAACAAAGGTCAGCAAACTGAAGAAAGCTCTATATGGTTTGAAGCAGGCACCACGGGCGTGGTACTCATGGCTGGATTCATATCTCAAGAAGTTGGAATTCAAAAGAGGAGGAGTTGATCACAATCTCTATGTGAAGAATTCTCCAAAAGATCAATTCATGGTTCTAGTCTACATTGATGATATCATATTTGGTGGCAACAGGAAGAAATCAGTGGATGAATTTTCCAACCACATGAAATCAGAATTTTAAATGTCTATGATTGGGGAGATCACATATTTCTTGGGGCTGCAGGTGATTCAAAAGAAGGAATACACTTTCATTTCTTAGGAAAAATATGCAAGAGAGCTGTTGAAGAAGTTTAATATGCAAGACTCCAAACCAATGTCAACTCCGATTGCAGTTGGAACTAAACTTAGAAAGCATGAGGATGGGGACTCTGTCGATCCCACCATGTACAGGAGGATCATTGGAAGCCTACTGTACCTGACAGCGACACGACCAGATATTGTCTTTGCAACATGCCTTGCAGCCCTCTTTCAGAGTAATCCAAAGGAGGAACATATGGCGGTAGTAAAAAGAATAACGAGGTACATTCAAGGTACACATAACTTAGGGTTATTTTTTGTTGTAGGCAGGGACAATGAATTATCAGCGTTTTCTGATGCTGACTGGGCTGGTGATGTAGTAGACAGAAAGTCTACTAGTGGTGGAGCTTTCTATATTGGGAAGAAATGTTTTGGTTGGTTGAGCAAGAAACAAGAAATTACTTCTCTTAGTACTGCTGAAGCTGAGTATATCTCTGCCACAAAGGCATGCACTCAACTGCTATGGATGAAGCAAAAATTAACAGATATTGGTGATGAGGTAAAGCAACCTATGATGATTTACTGCGATAAAAAGAGCGCAATTGATCTTACGAAGAATCCTGTTCAGCATTCCCGTACGAAACATATTGAAATCAGGTATCACTTTATCAAAGAAAAAGTGGAACAAGGGGTGATTAGAATGGATCATGTGGGAACTGATGAGCAAGTGGCTGATATCCTGACCAAACCACTATCCGCGGCTGTGTTTGAGAAGCATCGGTTGAACCTCGGTGTTCAGCCACCTCCCAGTGCATAAGGAGGTTACACATTACCCATCTCCCCATTTGTGATAAATGTTTTTATCTGTTTATGGCTATGATGCAGGTTTATGGGGGAGATACTATCCAGGGGGAGTATGGTTTGAGCTGAACGTTGAACAAATTACTGGTCTTTGGATTTATTGTCAATGGGGGAGAAAGGAATAAATTCAGGAAAGTAATGCATCTGTGATGAGAAGAATGAGAAGGAAAACACTAGAATTAATGCTTCTGTGATGAGAATCATTGAGAATTCCAAAACTCTGGAACCCAATTCCAGCTTCTTCTCTTGTTTTCTACACCGAGCATTGCTCACGTAGACTTAGAGTGTTGGCTGCATTGATTCTTAAGTTTTTGGTTTGCACATGGATGGAGATCTATTGAATTTATTTTCTTATTGACAACAAAACCAAAGGGGGAGATTGTTGGAACCATGGTCTTCTATGCATGATTTTGATTATGGTTTGTGTTTATTGTCAATCCTCAGTGGAAGTTCAGAATGTGTACCGGCAAAGAGATCATACAGTTCAAGCAGAAAACAGTATTGAAGGTGGCACCATTTCCCAGTGTTTGCCAAATTTTTGGGCCTAAAAATCGACAAATGGAGAAAAGTGTTTTTGGAAAAGAGACTTGCGCGCCATGTAATTGAAGGAGAGGAAACTTGCATGCCATATGTTTTTCAAGATCAGAACATGGGAAAATGGCAAAGGGATAAGGGCCGCGCAAGTTTTGGGCTGGTCGCGCAAGTGACCTGCGCGCCGTGAAGAGACTTGCTCGCCGATGCCTAGGAGGATTGGAATCTTGCGCATCTATTGGTTTTCAAGATTATGACTTCAAAATATGGAAAAGTAAAGAAGGTCACGCAAGTATTTGTGGGGTCGTGCAAGTGATTAGTGCGATAGAGGCTATGGAGGATGAGCTGCGCGCCGGAACCTGCGCGCCGAGGGAAGACTTGCGCGATACCGCGCAGGGGGTCCAGTTTGCCTATAAATAGAGGAACCCCTCCTCATTTGGAACAAAGTTCAATACTTAGAGATTTTTTGAGCTCTCGTCGCGCAAGTGGTTGAGTCGTGCAAGTGGTTGTTGGGTCGCGCAAGTAGAGGCTGTGCGCCAATTGTTGGCTGCGCGACCAAGGCAGTTGGGGAGTTAAAGGCGCAACGTCGCGCAAGTTTGGTGTTGAAGGAGGCAATGTCGCTCAAGTTGTTTGGTGTCACCTGCGTGCCGATTTTGTACTGCGCAAGTTACTTGCGCGCCGAGATTTTGACTTGCGCGTCGGGCTTCGATAAGCGCGTCGGGGTTGTTAAAGTTCATCTGTCCTTTTTAAGCTGCACGAAAGCTGGAAGATCGCCTGGTACCCTCAGTGCAAAGTGGGATTCATCTTCTGGTGAGAGTTGGACTCCAACAGAGCATCTACATACGACAGAGGATGCATTATTATGAAATGATGACAAGACCTTCAGGTCTATAAACTGAGTGAGACTTCACCAACTGTAGTGAGCCAGGGGGAGTCAACGGGAGTGACCCAAGGGAAGCAGTGAGCTATCCCTGAACCTTTTTAAAGGCAGTGATCCTGGGACAGAGTGATTGTGCCCAAACCTTTGTAATCCACATCTAGTGAAGATTAGTGGAATTTGGTACGACCGAAAACTTGTCGGCGTATGCTCCTTGGACGTATCCCTTAGTGGTGAACCAAGTAAAAAGTGCTGTGTCTTCTCTGTGCATGTGAATGTTTTCTTTCTGATCATATTCATCATACAGGTTCAAAAAGTTCCTACCAACGTGAGAACAAGATCCATCACATTAAAAGAAAAATTTGTCACCCTGATTCACCCCTCCCCTCTCAGGGTGTCCATGGGTCCTTCAGAACCAACCCTAGATTCCACTGTCTTTCCTGGTCCCTGCCTACCAGCTATCTGAGAAGGCTGCCTGTAGAACCTCTCCAGATTCCCGACCTTCCCACATGCCCTAAAATTATTTGGATGCCTATCGCACTGAGTCCGAACATGTATTGGCTGCCCACACTGAATGAAAACCACTACTAAACAGCTACGAGGTGGTCTAGATGAGTCCTTAGCCTAACTGCCCTGCTAGAACTCATCCCGTTATCGCTTCATGTTGTCCTAACCATCACATGAAACTGTTCCCCAACCAACCTGGGGCCTATCCCTCTGGTTTCCCTCTACTATGAGTGCCTAATTCACCGCCTCTGAGAATGAACCCAGCCTGAAGATATTCACCTAGATCCAAATGGCATGTCGCAATCCATCCTTGAAGAGCCTAACCATTTCCGCATCATCTCTTACCATACTAGGTGCAAAGTGAGACAACTCAGTAAAAGTAGCTACATAGTCCATGACAGACATGTCTCCCTACTGAAGGCTCAAGAACTCCTGAGCTCTCTCAGGCCTCAGTGTCTCTAGGTAAAAGTGCTCAAAGAACCTGTCCTCGAAGTTTTTCCATGATAGTCCCTCATGCCTACGAGCCTGCACCCACACATCCCACCAACGCTTTGCCGTCCCAGCAGCATGTACATCGCCAACTTGACCCTCTGCCCTGGAGGTGTCTCGAGCTGCTCGAAGATCATCTGCATGCTCTCTATCTAGTTCTCAGCTGCCTATAGACCACCCTCACCCTGAAAAAGTGGTGGGTGCTACAACTGGAACTCCCACGTAAGATATTCCATAGATGGATCTATACCCTGCGCTCCTCTGTAGATTCCTTACAAGACACGTACCGGGCTATCTCGGAGCTGCTCATCGAGCCATGGTCCGAACGCTTCCAAACCTGGCTTCTGCCCTGCCTGCACTGGATCCTGAACCTGATCCTGTCCCTGAGCCTATTCCTACGGTTCTTGCTCTACCTGCACTAGATCATGAACCCGATCCTGCACCTGCGGCACTGTATCATCACCCTCTTGACGCTCCATCGTGACGTATAAGAGGAACCCACTGAATACCATAAATGGAAAGACAACCCATATATATATGTATAACAATATATATTCAACACAGATAAATAAAGTAGTAAAAGGCAGGTCATAACTACTCCCCTTACTCTCCCCTACCGCAACCCATGCCCACGACATCCTGGTCTCATGTCCTCCTTACCAGTCCTTAATAGATCCAATTTTCAAAAGTACCTCAGGCCATGACCGTCCCGACAAAAAACATTGCCTCAAGCCGACAACCAAGTCGCCCAATCCTGGTGATCAAAATAACCTCAACCATAGTACCTGCCTACTCTCATAAGATCCAGACCCAAATACCCTACAATTCTTCAAATATACAAAGCATAGTAATTGACATTTTCCACATGGTATTATCACATCACAAAGCATGCATGTAGTTATGAAATTGAAATACCCTAAAATGTGCCTATAAAAAGCCAAGTAACCAAGCCTTTCCATACTGGGCCAAGGTCCAATTCTCCCTCACTATACCAGGTCAAGGGTTACACATCACAATCAATAACATCACACACCAAGTGAGCCACCAAGGTGGAAATCATATAAAATTTAATCTGAGGAAAAGAAAAAATTAATTACCACCAATGGAAACTTGGTTCATCCCTCATACCTAGGGATGCAGGAACCCAAGCACAAGCTAGAAACCTAGTTCCAGTAACAACATTTATCTAGTCTACCATATCCCAAATAGTAAAACCAGCAAAAATAAAAAAAAGAGAAGTCTCAATATCATTAGTAGCCAGCAAAAAACTGTCACTAAATCCTTGTCGAGAACTCCTCTGATACCACTTTGTAATGAACCAGACCCAAAAAGCCACCCGAACAATGCTAAACAGGTCGGGTGTTACTACCTTAGGCACACCTCCCCGAACTCCAAAGGCATTCGACTAGCAGTGAGGGTCTTATAGGTATAGTGGGGAGGCTATACCCTCTCGAAAGATAAAAAAGGTACTAGCCCAAGTATAATAATAAAGATGCAGCAGAATAAACAACTTATCAGAATCAAAACACACCCACAAAGAGGAAGCACATTCAATATCGATAAACTGTGGAAGCAATAAATATAACAACAATAGTGGAAAGTAAACACAACAACATGATGATCACTTGTAACAACTAATAAAAAAAAACATGCATCCAAATTAGGTCATACACACATATATATATATGGATCCACTAGCTAACCAACTGTAGCTACATAATAAGCATGATGATACTGGAAAGAATATAGAACAAAATAAACTCCTTCTAGGCAAGACGTCAAGGTCCATACCATCTCCATGTAATAGCTAATGTAGTCCATCTTCTAAAGCTGGCCTCTTTCCTTCACGTAAATCCATAAAGTCTGCATGCATATCGAAGGCCCTATATAGGGTGGGAGATGAATCTCAGTAGGATACCACCCAAAAATGCGTACCTAATATAAGTGTTTAACCAGACATGCATTTATAAGGAAAATGGTAAAAAATACGATGCACAAATAAACACAAACTCCACTAGTGCTTAGCAACCACCATGGGGTGTCACCTACTTCGGCCAATGCCAGAATCTCTGTAATGTAACCTGACACCATGTGCCCCCTAACACCGCATGTATTAAGTACCGACGTCCTGAAGGCACGCCCAATAAATAGTAACCCGGATGAACAACGATGCCTGTCCTCAAATAAGTAATCGTAGGGATAACAATGTCAGCCCTCAAATAAAGTAACTGGAGGGAAATCGATGTCTGCCCTCAAAATAAAGTAACCTGAGGGACAACAATTTCTGCCCTCAAAATAAAGTAACCGGAGGGACAAAGATGTCTGCCCTCAAAATAAAGTAACCAGAGGGATAGCGATGTCTGCCCTCAAAATAATAGTGTGCCTCTACCCCCAACCTGATAGCCTCAACTCTATCCCCTGAAGGATCCCCACCTTCGACATGGCTTCCTATGACAATCACCCCAAACTAATAGTACCTAAACCACAACTAACGGGGGCCTCTACCCACACGAGTGGTCAAAACCACCTCATCATAGAGTCTCTCTCTGTGCACACTACTCATAGTTCTGGGTGAGTGGTAATCACCAAAATAGTACCCAAGAAACAACACCTCTGACACCTCATGTACCTGCGACCATGCCGCTCAAGTCTGATGGCCTTTCCATCCCTGTAACCCAGGCCATGCCCAAACTGAAAGTCATCCTGCCTCAAGCCGACGCCCATGACGCCCAATCCCGTGGTCAGAACCACCCAACTTAACCCGGGCCAATCCCAACCTGTGATCAGCATCAATCAAGAATATCTGGGCCTTTAACAACACAAACCAAAGGTTATAGCACATTAAATTAAGCAATTACATATATAAACATTTTAACAGAACACATAAATAGGAAAAACCATCTAAACAGTTGAAAAACACTAAGAAAGTGCTGTCCCATACCATCACTGAGGTTTCTAAGGTCTCCAAAAATTCATATCAGGTTCAATAAACCAAACTCATTAGTTTAAACAATACAGTTTTTTAACCATTTTGGCAGTCCCTGGCCAAAATGCCCTGGTGAGCAAAGACCACTCGCCCGACCCCGCTCAAGCCAAACAGGTTACATGGCATACCCAAAGGCATCCCATATGTCAGATAACAATTAAACAAGAAATAACAGGTAATACAGGGTAACACTCAAACTACCCCAAAACATGCCATAGGCTGCGCCGCCCAAAGTCTGAGAAAACAAAAAAAGAGGTATGAACCACCTACCTGAGACTCATATGATGACACTCCTCCAATAACAGCAACTAATTTGGTCTAAAATGCGGTAGATCTACAAAAGAATCAAAACCTCTCAAACCCCTATAACTCATTCTAAAACATAAATCAAGAAGGATGACTCAAGAGGAATCAAGGACTTAATGAGGGGGTTCTAATGGATTAAACAGTGTTTGAATCCGGCATCGGATGAAGAAACAGGAGGGATTTGAAGTCCCATATAGCTCTCCTCACTCAAACCCATCAAGGGTTTGGGTTCTGCCTCAAAATGAGGCTACTGCCCATTTTAGAAAAAAATAAAATACACGGTGTCTACTTTAGGACTACACACCATGTATCATTTTACTGTTCATAAGGTGGCTGATATTTTGCTGAGGACTTGCCGACTAACTACACGGTGTGTACCTATGGTACACGACATGTACCTATTTACCCGACCGACACCCCCAACATGCCATGTATATCCCCATACACGGCTCCTCTACACGGCGTGTACAATTAGTACACGACGTGTACTTGATAAAAAATTTCTACCCCACCAACAGGCCTACATTCCATGTATGGCCTCCACACGGTCAAGGGTACACTGTGTGTCTATTACTACATGCCGTGTAGTAAGATTTTCCTATGCGGTCATCACATGACATGTACTCAGTGGGCACACGACCGATACTCGCCCAACTTATATAGGGCGTGTACTCTGAGTACACGATGTGTAGTATAGAAATTTCCAGAACACCCCAGATTTTCCCAGTTTTCTCAGAGACAAGTCAAAATTTCAAACAGGGTTAGGATTTTGACCCGTTCTAAAAACCTGGTGTCTTACAAATTCGAGGTAGGGTATTGATTTATTTGGATTTATCCCCATTGGACTATTCATTTGAAAAAGAAGAATCAATCAACTAAAAAATTGATTCACAGGTCATACGTATTACCGGTACATGTTATATTTATCTGAGGATTTGGGGATTTCTTTGTTATTATTTTATTATCTCTTCATTCATCATTTTAATTGAATCATATTAAGTCCAACAGAAACATTGGATAAGTTTTGTTCCTCATTTATTTGTTTTTTCATTTATTCCCTTGTTCTTCATTAATCTCGAGCAATTTCTTTGGCCTGAGGTTCAACAAACACTAGTAAAATCAATCATTGAGCACCCATTTCTTGAAAAAACGTATTGATATTGCAGATCTGGGTTTGGATAAATGATGGGATTGGTCCACGATGAAGGAAATAGAGAATCCAGATTGGATTTTGGATCCTCAGTTTGAGCAGGATGTTTGTTGGCAGGGAAAACTAAGCGACGATAGTTTCCCATGCGTTTGGTGGCCAGATTCTAGAGAGAAATGACAACATGGATCAGACAGGAATAAATCCCTGCATTCTAATGATATTGGTGGAAGAATCAAAGGTGATAGTAAATCGATCTTACATGGAGGAATAACTCTAGGGTTATGAAAAATCCCATAGAATATGACAATTAATCTAGGATTACATGGAATGTGGGACCCTTGGTGTGATGCTGGGGTTTCTACAATAAAGTTAAATATAAAAAAATGTTTGAACCCTATCATATGGCGTGTGGACCTTACTTGTAGGCTCAACATGTAACTGAGATGATACATGTGCATGGATAGATATACTAGGATACATCTAGTTGAAAACGGACATGACAAAAAGTACACATGCTTAAAAACATCGTATACTCAAACACATACACAGACACAGGAATGATCCATGATACATGAGTAGGAATAATTGCCAAAGGGACCTACCATGTATTTCCATTACATGTCGTGTACCCCTTTAAATAAGGTTTGGTTCCCTTTTCCTCTTCATCTTGGACAAGTTTTTTTAGGGAGTGGTCCCTTGATCTATTCCCTAAGGGTGAGTATGAAATCACATCCTACACATAGGATAGTGATCCCTTTAATGTGACTTCTTGGATAGAGTTATTGGAAACCTTCCATGAGGCCTAGATTGATATAATCTATCATCATCTTTACCTAGGTGGATTTCTTGGTATCATCATGACCAACACTATGTGGGCATCGATCCTATACTTAGAGGGTCATTATAGATTAAGTTTTTGGCGTACCCCATGGACTTGGGAAAGATACTCCTTTGTGTATCATTTTTTTTCAGACTTCCATTGTATATGACTTATGGAAGGACCCAATCAATAATACAATTTGGATGGAATCGATTAGTCCTATCAGACTTGTGGAGTGTGTTCTCATAGATGAGTTCTATATGGATCCTTCAAGAAGGATTCCTAATATGGAATTATGGTTGTAACTTTACTTTGAGACTATGTGTGTTTTTTGAGTATATCTAGATATTCTTATCATATGTGCTATAGATATATACCTATGTCATGATAAGTGTTATTACTATTGTTATATGATTAGTTATTTCTGGGTGTCCTACCGGGTATTGTTATACTCAACCCTACATGGGCTTTGCCTGCACATGTTATGTCTTATGTAGATGATCAACATTTTTATAGAGTTATAAGGGGACCAGGACCAGGTGAAACTTAGTGATCTAGAATGACCGAGGTGTATTCTATAAGTTACCATGATATCAGTCGACTTCTATACTTTCAGGTTGCACTTGTTTCTAGACTCTTTATGGTGGAATTGTATTTCGACCTTATTTCTTTTAGTACTTGTTGTCATACTATGATTTTGGGATTTAGATATATGCATGCATGTTTTATCCTTTTTTTATATTTCAGAATTATATGGTCTTATAGATGTGTGTGTGTGTAAAATTACATTTGGTTAAGTCCTCCCATGTGAGTGATATTCCTACTCATCATTGGTCGCCATCCCCTAGCCTGATGGAGGCGGGCTTAGGGTATTCACAGTTTAGGAACTTTTGGGATGGGTCATTAAGGAGTGGTATCAATAGATTCATATATACCATAGGACTGTAGTCTATGAGATTGGTTTGGGGAAATTGTGTTAAGTGTTTTGAGTTCATTTTTCAGGTTAGGGACCCCCGTGTTGGTGTGGAATATGACATATCCTTACACAAGGACTATGATCACTTACTATTTGACTCGATACATGTGGAAAATGGTTTTAGGATTTTTTTGGTAAATGCATCATATAGAAATGGGTTGTGGTTTCCATTTCCTTCTTGAGTCATCCCTCCAGATATACTCATTAACTGTGGTACATGTTGTCTATTTCAGGATGCCTTCATGATATATACTAGCTAGGATTCAACATTAGTATCACAAGGATGATCCCCTCAGTGTCGAGCCATCGATACCAGACAATTTTATAGAGGTTTTACCTTTAGGTGGTGCACTTGTTATACCAACACCTGTCGAGAAGTAGATGGTACCCCAGTATAAACAGATGAGGTGTGCAGGCTGAGCGTGCTTCTTGAGTTTCAGTATCTGTGACCCCTCAGGTTCCAAGTTGAGCCCGACCCATAGGTGGCTAAGGACTGACTTGAGGCAGTGATATGAGTTTTTTATCTTATCAGGACACCAACAGATCAGATGGTGGTCCTTACAGTGAGCCTTATCCTTGGATATGTAGAAGGATGATGGGGTTTAATGACCCAGTCATACGATGAGGAAACTCTAGCATAGTCAAAGTTTGAGAAAATTTTCAAATATGAGCTCTATATATCTATGTTGAGGGATGTTCCCATACATGATATTCTATAGCTTCAGTACGACAGTACAATAGTGGATGAGTATTCATCACGGTTCACTAACCTCTCTAGGTACTTGATGGATATGGCTTGTGATCAGTTCTTTCAGGATCAAAACTTAAAATGAGAACTGCATAGATACATCCAAGAAACATTATAACTCTATGAATTACTACCTATTATAGGGTTCTAGAGTTTTCCTTAGTGGTCAATATTTTCTTGGCTGAGCAGAAACATACAGTTTTTGTCAGAAGTGGGCCCACAATAGTAGAGACTTGGATATCAGGGAGTATATGTCAATATTAGGGACCTGAATGTGCAAATATTTTCAAAAGGAGATCCCAAGACATAGGTTCTATAGTTCAGGGATCATAGGATGGGTTTAGAAAACCCAAGGGGAGGTTGTGCAACTCTTGTGATAATATGAGACATCTTGAATGATATTTTCTAAACCACTATATAGATGAAAAATAGATGGTGGATGGGCCTCCTAGGAAGAGGAAACAACTGAAGATGATAGGTCCATAGAGTAGCATACATAGAAGAGGAGTTGGGAGAGTAGATGTAGGTGGTAAAAGTTTTTACTTGTTACCACCACTACCCCATGTGGTCCAAATCATGCTTAGGGGATTGGAGGATAGGGGTGATGGTAGCTGCATGAAGTTAAGGCTTATGAACCAAATTCTCTAGGGGTAATACAAGGTAAGATCCATTCATTTTTTTACTATATCTGTAGTACCGATAAACAAATTCTCTAGTCATTACTTAATTGATACTTATCTGGTTCGAGACATTCATATTTTAGTTGACCCCTTGGCTTGACCCTTATGCTTGGATACTCCCATAAGATGTGACTCAACAATCACACACTTCTTCCAATAGTGTGACCTGACTCTTGGAGGTGAAAATTTCTATTGGGATATATTTGAAGTTGTGAATGGACCTTATGACATCATCTTAGGTATGGAATGTTTATCTACAGTTCATGCCTAGATAGACTGTTTTAGGTGGAGGATATAGTGTGCCCGTAGCGATGGGACTAGGTTTTATTTTCTAGGTAAAAAGGAAACAAAAGAATAATAATATAGAGTTATTCATAGGAAGGTGCAACCAATTACTCATCATTTTTCTAGAATGACCCTTAGTGTAGTGGATACTATAAGTTTTTAGTTCCCTATAGTGGTGATGTATTATGAGGATGTATTTACTGAGGACATTTTAGGCTTACTTCCCCACCGATATATATAATTTTTCATTATTGTACACATTGAGGTGAACCTAATATCTATGCCATCATATCGGATGGATCCCACAGAGCTTCACAAGTTGATGGTTCAATTGGAGGACTTTCAAAGGAAGGGATTTGTTAGATTTAGTGTTTCACCTTAGACATCCCCAATTTTGTTCTCCAAGGAGGATGAGAGTTTAAGGTTGTGTGTTGATTACTGGTGCCTAAATTAGGTGATACTAAAGAATAAGTATCCACTACCAAGTATTGATGAACTCTTTTATCAGTTGAGAGGTGCATGATGGTTCTCATAGAATGACCTCAGATCAGGCTATCACCAGTTGCAAGTACAAGATGAGGATATACCGAAGATGACATTCAAATGTTTCTATAATCACTATGATTAATTGGCGACTCCCTTTATCATGAATAATTCCCCTTCAGTATTCATGAGAATCATGAAATGGATCTTTCATACCTTATTACACTAATTCACCGTAGTCTTCATTGACGATATCCTAGTTTACTCGGTGTATGAAGAGGAGAACAAGAGACACTTAAGGGTAGTTCTAGACATACTCTGAGAGCACCAGATTTATGGGAAGATCTCGAAGTGCTAGTTCTTGATTAAGGAGGTCCACTTTAAAAGACATGTTATCTCAATATATGGTGTAACAGTGGACCTAACAATGGTTGAGGCAATGTTCGCTTGGGACTTTCTAAAGAGCATGGAGGAGGTGCGAAGCTTCCTTAGGTTTCTAGGATACTATAGAAGATTCATAAACGAATTATCTTGGATATAATCTCCCTGGAAATATTTGACCTGAAAGGGTAAGACTTTCATTTTGATGGAGAGGTTCTAATAGGATTTCCAAGATTTGAGATAGAGATTGATGAGTGTTCCCATCTTGGGATTTACAGAGAAGGGTGTCGAGTATGCAGTGTTCTGCAATGCATCAAGAAATAGGATTATTTGTGTTCTGATGTAGAGGTAGGTAGTGATTGACTATGGTTCACATCAGTTGAGACCAAAGAAGAAGAACTATACAACCCATGATATTGTGTTTTAAGTGGTAGTCTTCTCTCTGAATATGTGGAAACACTACCTCATGGGTGAGTAGTTTATCATCTATTTGACTATAAGATTCTCAAGTATATTTTATATCAAAAGGATAATAACTAATTATAGAGGTAGTGGATAGAGTTATTACAGGTTTATGAATTTGAGATTTTCTATACTCTTGGGAAGGAGAACATGGTAGAAGATTCTCTCAGTAATAGTTCTTATTCATAGTTATTCAGTGAGGAGTCAGAGCATTTTTCATCTATAAACTTATCCTTTTTAGATGGGGATGGTTCGACATACCTATAATATATGGTTATTACCCCTCATATTTTAAAGTAACTCAGGTAGGAACATCTTGTATGTACCAACTGTGAGACCCTATGTACTCAGATATCCACTAGACAAGATCCTAATGGATTTTATGAAGGTGGGGAGCATGTTTTTATTTTTAGAGGATGGACAATGGTATTAGTGAAGTTTTTGGAGGTGGTTCCAATAATGTTTCATACATCTCATCTGGTGGTACATCCTGGTGTGGAAAGGATGTACCAGGAACTCCGATGTCAGTTTTGGTTATTAGGGATAAAGAAGGGAGTTGTAGAATTTGTCTCTCTTTTCCCTACAAGTTAGCAAGTGAAGGATGAGCACCAGGTTTTAATAGTTTTATCTCAACACCTTGAGGTAACAAAGGGGATGTGGGATAATATATACCTAAAATTCATAATGGGATTACCTCATACATCAAAGGGACACAATTCTATTTGGGTGATCATAGACCAAATCACCATGTTGGTCCACTTACTAGCTATTTGGGAGTAGAGTTTGGTAGAGTGATTGGAATGCCTCTATGTGTAAGAGAGTCTGACTCTTTGGAGTTCCCAATATGGTTGTTTTTGATTGTGATGTGCACTTCACATCTCCGTTATGGAATGGATTGAAGGAGCCTTTTAGTAATCAACTGTATTTGAGTACTTCTTTTCACCCCCAGGCTGATGGATAGACTGAGCAGACCATATAGGTTTCAGAGGAAATGTTGTGAGATTTAATGTAATAATTTGGACATAGTTGGGAAGATCATCTACCATGGGTGGATTTTTCATACAAAAATATCTACCATTCCACCATTTAAATGGTTCCATTAGAGGCCTTATATGGGAAACCTTGTAAGTCAACATTATAATGGAATGACCAAGGAGAGTCCACACTTATGAGCCCAGAGTTGGTGTGAGGCACTACAGAGAAGGTTCATGTTATCAAAGAGCAGATAAGGACTTCACATAGATATCAAAAGTCATATGATGACTAAAAAAATATTCCCTTGGAGTTCTAGAAGGGAGACCATGTGTTCCAACATGTTTCACCTCGATGAAGAAAATGGAGAGTTTTCTGGGGTGACAAGATATATTTGAGATTCATTATCACTTTCCATATATTATATAGAGTTGGTGTGGTAGAGTATCTCTTGGCTCTACCACCGTAGTTAAACCAGGTAAACGATGTCTTCCATGTGTCATAGCTGAAGAGGTACACTCAAGATCCATCACATGTTATCTATTAGGGAGAGCTGGACATCAAGGATGGAGCTACCTTTTCTGAGTACCTAATAGTGATCAAGGATCGGTAGGATAAGATACTTCATGGGTGATCTATTCCCCTATTTCATGTCTAGTGGAAACAGAGAAATATTCAGGATAACATTTGGGAGTGGGAGACCCAGATGTGTGATCAATACCCAAATCATTTTACATAGACTTTTATTTTAGATTTATAGAATGTAAAGCCCCAAGGTGGGGAGAATTTAATGACATATATTTTTTCTATTTTCTATTTTGGAATATTATATTGATTATTTTTTGAGTTAGGTGTGAAGAAGACATGTGTTTCCAAAGTCCGATGTTCATGAAATTAACTTTTAAAATATATTAAATATATTAAATGAATCAACACACAATTTAACTAAAAAAGTGTAATAAATTATAAATAGAGTCCCAGATCAGAACTCTGAGGCCACCATTGACTTCAAATCATGGGTTTTATCCTAGGTGTGACATAACCTTGGAATACGTCAGACATTCAGTTTGAGGCATAGTCATGGGAAAACATTTAAATAAATTAATTGAATAAATTAATTTAAATAAATAATCACCTGATAAATTTTATTTCTACATAAACATAGTTGTGGAAGATTTTCAGGGTTAGCCTCATAACCCTACAAATAAATCGGATCTGTTGGAGAGCATTGGGGGAGCTTCCATTGGTGAGCAATGACTGGATCATGGATCATCGATCAATGTGTGATGGAACCCAAATATCTGGACAACCATAATGAATCAGAATCATTATTCACCAAAAATTGAACCAATTCAGGGAAGGATGTTGATTAATTTGGATTTATCCCCATTTATTATTCTTAATATGAATATGAATCGATCAACTAATGGATTTCTTCAAGGAGCATGCATATTATGGGTATGAATTAGATTTATCTAATTATTTGGGAATTTGGTTATAATTATTTTATTATCTCCTCATTCATCATTATAATAGAGACAAGTAAAGTCCTATACAAAAAATATCCAAGGTTTTTTTCTCATTTTTTTTTGTTTTGGGAATTTCTTCCCTTATTCTTTGTTCATCACGGGAAATTACTTCAGCCCGTTGTTCGACAAATACCTTTAAATCAATTGTTGTGCACATGTTTCTCATCACAAAAGATTAACATTGTAGATTTTGGTTTAGAAAGATTATGGGATTAATTTGAGATGATGAAAATGGCATATCAAGGATGGATATGAGATCCACTGTTCGAGTGACATGTGTAACGATGAAGAAATCCAAATGAAGATATTTTCCCATGTGGTTGGGGACTAGATTCCAGCAAGCGATGATGACAAGGCTCAACTGGGACCAGATCCATGCTTATTAGAAATATTGAAGGTGGAATCAGAGGTGAAAATTTCATGGTCTTACATAAATTAAGAACCTATGGGTTATAGAAAATCCTATAGAACATGGCGTGTAATTTAGGATTACACTGCATGTGAGACCCTAGGTGCGGTGCTATGATTTCTATAAGAAAGTTAAATATCAAACGGTGTGTTACTCCTATCACATGATGCATGACCCTTTATTGGAAGATCACCATGTACCTAGAATGATACACATGCATGAGAATGATTAGTCATACACAGACACAACCAGCCAGACACAAACATGACCAGGAGTACATGGGCTCATGCATGCCATGTATTCAGCCATGGACATAGACCTGGACATGGGTTGTGATATATAGGAAAGAGCCAGTTCCAAAGGGACATTCCATGTACTGATAGTACACGCTGTGTACCCCTTCAAAGAAGGCTTATATCCCTTTACCTATTTAGATTGGACAAGTTCTATTAGGGAGTGTTTCCTTGATCCTTCCACTGATGGTTATTATGTAATCACATATTACACATAAGATAATGATACCTTTAGTGGGACTTCTTGGATAGTGTTGTTTTAATCCTTCTTTAAGGACCATATTTATATTCTATATCATTATATTTCCCTTGGTGGATTTCTAGGTATCATCATGACCGACCCTATAGAGGTACCAATCCTCTACTTTTAAGGTCATTTTGGACTGATTTGTTGGTATAACCCATGAAATTGGGTGTGATCCTAATCTATGTATCATTATCCTCAAACTTATAGAGTATACAGTTTATGGTGAGACTCAATTATTACTACATATCAGATAAATTCTCTCAGTGATATCTCACTCGTTGAGCATGTTCTCCTAGATGAGTGCTATGTGGAGTCTTCAAGCCAAAATTCTAGGATGGAATTATGGTTGTGACTTTACTTTATAACTATGTGTATTTATTGAGTATATCTAGATATTATTGTTATATGTGCTATATACATATACCTATTTCTAGATATATGTTCTTCTTATTTTTATATTCTTAGTGATTATGGGATATCCTACTAGGTATTATTATACTCACCCCTACATAGGATTTTCCCACAGGTGTCATGTATTATGTAGATGATTGACCTTTTGATAGAGGGACTAGGACCAGGCGGAGCTTATTGATACAGACTGACCAAGGTGTATTTTGTAAGTTACCTTGATAGCAGTCCCCTTATATACTTTCACGCTAGACTTGTTTTCATACTCTTTGTGGTGGGCTTGTATTTGGCCCTTTTTTCTTTCAATACTTGTTCTCATACTCTGATAGTGGGTTTTATATGTATGAATGCATGTTTTTTAAATTTTTTTACATTTCATAATTTTATTGTAATAGATATGTGTGAATGTGTATAGTTACATCAGGCTAAGTCCTCCCATGTAAGTGATATGCCTACTCGATGTTGGTTGCCAGTCCTTGGCCTATTAGAGGCAGGCTTGGGGTAGTCACATTTCGGGACCCGTTGGGATGAGTTGTAAAAATGAGTGAGCATAAGATAAATATGTATGTTTGAGAACATAATAAAGGTATATGGACATAACATAAGGAAATCATACCCGATAAATCATGGATTATAAACCATGAATTAGAATATAAGGATTATGGAATAATAGATACAATGAGGAATACGAATGTGGAAATGTAATAAAATATTCAGAAACATTGAATTAAAATATAGGAATGATCCATAATATAGAAATGTGGCACACACATAACTATAAAAAATAATATCATATGTTAAGGATCACTTCCAAGACCATTATCACATAGTGGATAAAGCCCAATAATATATTGAATCAGGTTCACTTCTCAATCCTATAAACATATTATATTGGGTTCACTACTGAGTCACTTATATTTAATCTCATAAAATATAAATAATTAAATAATTAAATTCATGTCTATATAATTCTTATCCCACCCATCACATAATGAAAACCATACATATGTGTGCCCCATGAACATGAAAGCATTCATAATTCCATCAAATAATAATTAACCCATGAGATTCAAATGAGTATCATAATAATGATAAAAAATCATAAAAATAATCCATCTAGAGAAATAAAGTGGATGATTTTATTGAAAAATATCCCCAGTGAAACATAAAAAACATTAAATTATATTAATATTGATAAAAAAACTTTCTATGAATATTAAAAAATTATTTAAAAAAATGAAAAAACTTTTAGATTTTTATATCTTTTCGAAATAATAATTTTTAAATATTTTAAAAAATTTGGAATGTAGAAAAAAAATAATTTAAAGAATCATGAAAACTTGGGAAAGAATATTCATAAACAAAACCAAGGAAAATGGTGTGAGAAATAATTCGTATAAAAATATATATATATTTTTTTCAAATTCATAGTTTTGTAAGGAAATTAAAATTCAATAGAAGATGACCTTAAGAAATCATAGAAGTAGGGATGATAAAATATATAAAAGAATATGATAAAAATGGACATAGAATAAAAATATTTGTAACATCCTGACCCAACTAACCACAAAACCGGTAGCCGGACTGATGGGTTATATGACCTCAAGCATGCCTTCCCATACACTATAGGCTGTTGACTAGTAGCGAGGGTCTAAGGAGGTGGTATTGGGGAGAATATAACCTCATTATTAGAGTAGAAAAATTGTGTATCAGGAAATAAATAATATAAAATAACGGAAGAAGTAATATATGAAAGACAATGCCACAGAAGAATAATATAAACATAATAATAAACGGATGACCAATTACGTTGTATACAATTTATGCATGCCCATATGATGATGCATAACTAAAATAGTAGACATATAAGAAGAAAAATGATATAAGGAAGTACATTAATATAGAAAAGAAATAAAAATCCATGAGGGAGAACTCCACAAGCATCATGGGATCCAGCTTAGTCCTATGCTCCTAACTCCAAGGTATAATAAATATTGAATAAGAAAACATCAATGGTCCTGTGAGAATGAAATCTACTCAGGTACTCCAGTGAAATGGAGGTCCGAGAAGGGTGTGAGACATAAATCCTAGTCGGTTACCACCCATAGTTTCTATGGATAAATCAAGTATGTGAATATAAATTACGCAGTGTGGAGGTAATATGAATAAATAAACTGTGCTGAATAATTAAATAAATACCGATTGACTTAGGTTCCAATAGGACACTTAGCCAACTCTACCTAATTCAGATCATGATCAGAATGAGTTTCTAATTGGTGACTATATATATAGTTATAATATATATACTATATTTATATATTTAATGAACTTATATGAACTAAGTACGTGCAAACGTAAGTGGACATATACATTGAATACTAGGTTCTAGTTGGTACGAGGTGTAACTCAGTCATCCATAACCAATCTGAATGAGCCTATAAGCTTAAGAAAAATGGTACATTCCGTATATCTCATAGTGAGTGGGAGACATCATGATTTTTACTTGAGATGGTGAGTGTTCCATTATACAAACACTTGAAACAGTGAGTGTGTTGTCATGCCGACACTCACAACAAAGGAGGTGCTACATCATTCCCATCGTCCAAATAGTATCAATAGTGTGATTCATCATTATAAACAATTTATGTAAGGGAGTGTCATACTATTATTCTCAATATACCCATTACCATCATTCCATATCCTATATCATGGTGTACTCATATTTATAATAATATACATGAGGAATTACCTCTCAATCTTTATATTTATTAAGCCCAATCATAACTAAGGGAATCACAATTATAAAAAATGGTGTGGTTATACCACCCCATTCAATTCCATCTCATTTAAACCATTTAAAAAAAGAAATACAACATGAATAATCTATTATATTTAAAACATTCATTGGGTCTATGAACACATGGAAATTTATCAATCAAGGATCAATGATTCACTTAGATGGTGCCTTGGTCAAATAGGGCAACTACCTACATGTGTAATCCCATTTATAATTCAAGCTAAGCCCTTGTGAGGACCTTGGTTCATTGATAATTTAGATCGGAGTGGGATAAGTATTTCACTGAGAAGGTGCATTGATTCAATGAACATTTATATATAATGGGGAAACTTAATTTAATAATAAAGGGGGACATGTATAAAACATTCCATATGTATAACGTTAACAAAATAATAGGAAAACATTAATGCCATAAGGCTAATAAAAATGAAAATCACTAAACACTACTTGTAATTTTAAAGATAGCACACCTCATCCAAGGGGTTTTATTATAAAAGATGACATTGTTTATCAAACAATTCATTTATCACAATTAAGAATCAAATTCAAGAATCTAAAATTAATTTACCAAATATGAATTTAAAGTAAGCTACCAAACATGGAAACACAACTTTTAGGTTCAACATGTAACTTAGGTGGTGTCCTGAACAATCGAGCAATTGATTACCAGTGGAAATTCCATTATCAATCCAAGCCTAATGCTTAGAAGGTGTCCCAAGTATTTAATCATTTAATTAAATAAGAATAAATTCAAGACAATAAACCTAAGGGGTTTCAATGGTCAAAGTTAGTAGTCTCTATTTACTTAACAATTCTCAACGAGTGTAATACATGGTGCGTAAACCAATTTAGAATGAAGAACTCAATTTTAAGGCAATTTATGATAATGTATAGTGTGTAGAACAATGACAAAATTTATAATTCAATGAAAATTTAGTGAAAAATTCATATACCACCTACCTTATGATTAGAATGATTTACTCATACAATATCAAGGTCTTATTTGGTCCAGTTTGAAAGAAATTAAAGAAACACACATTTTCCCTGAAAATAGGGAAAATGAGCTTGCACCCTGATAAATTGGTTGGGAGAAGATTAAATGAATAAATATTCAAAAGGAATCAAGATATTATCGATACACATCCATAGAGACCGACGATACTTGATTCCATTGATGGATTTAGGAGTTATTAAGATCCCTAGTGGAGAAAGAGGAGAAACCCAAGGCACCATGGAGGAGGCTCACATGTCTAGAGGGAGAAGCATAAAGAAAGAAAATAGTTTTAAAAATAATTAAGGTCAGTTTTGTAATTCCACCCTTAAAAACTAGTTTTCATGGTTTGGAAAAACCATGCACCAACCATGTGGTTCCCACTACCTAGTAAATGCACCTCGTATGGTTGTGCTGCAATGTTTTCCCTAACCGTGTGCCAACTATGCAATGAATAGTGTGAGGGTACTGCATAATTGTTACTAACCATGTAGGCTAGGCGTACAATTTGGGTAAACCATGAACAACCCATGTGACACCTATTTCACCTCAGGTTTAGGCCACACTATTTTCTACTGGGGTCCACATGGTTTTAGATAAACTGTGAACCCTATTTAGACCACCCAAACTCGTGATTTTCAGGGCCTGTCACTTTTAAACTTGACAAGACACCAAAGGGAACCCTCGTTCATTTACCCATGTCTAAAATTAACACTTTTATGAGTTTCAAATTTCGGAATTATGTTTTGAAGATCGATTAAAAAATGGCCCATCCACTAAATTCCGAAATTCAAATTCCCTTGGAATTTTACCTTGACTCAAAATATGGGTCATTACAAGATTCATGAACAAAAATAATATAAAAGGCCAGTTCCACTTATAAGAATCATTTTTGATGAATTATAAACTAATGGGAGTGGAAATTTTGAGAATACATGTAAAACCCAAAACCAAATAAGAGAAAAATATATGAGGACTTAGATAGAAATAATATAAAATTTCCCTAAATGGAAATGTAGACATAATTAATATTGATTTCAATGCGATATTGGAAAATAAAACCTTAATTTTACATTTAGATTCCAATAAATTTATTTAACCTTCTGTATAAAAAATATAACCATCTTAGTCATTTATTTCAGAACCTTATTCATATACGTTAAATTTTATACCCTTAAATTATAATCATTTATTAAAAATATTTTGGTTAGTTATTTTTTCATATTCATCATCAAATGTTAATATTTTTAATTATTTCATACTAAATTTTTAATGGAGATATCAATCATTGTTCTTTGATAAAAAGGTCATCATTCATATATTAGTCTAGATAGTTTCATAATAATATTATAATGATTTATAACTTTAATTTTTAATTTTATTGATAATATGGGTATGGTTTCTAATAACAGATTTTATAATGAGAAAGTTTCAGGTAAGTTTATAGATTACAATTATTTACATTATAATAATAATTAATTATCATGTCACACATGAATAATTATAAAAATAACATATATTACTCATTAATATAATATATTTCAACTATTAATGTCTTGATACTCATTCATGATGCAAATTATGGTTTTGGTTTAACAACATTTATATAGGTTGTTAAAATGACTCAAATAAGAACATGTTATACTAATGAATGAGTAAGAGTTTAGTGTTATATAATAGTAATATCATCTTAACTTATGAATAATTATGTTAATTAAACATCATTAGAGTGTATAATTATATTTATAAGGAGTTGAGATACAAAAGTAATGGAAACAAATGTTATAGAACTAGATACTTACTAGGATGGAATCACTCCTTCTCATAATGGGTTCCTTTAAAATGAATGATTTAGGAATTTTTATTAGGAATATAAACTACCAAATGTATAATAAATATTTAGGAGAGACCAAATGGAAATAGACTTAATAGTGAACCAAAGGATATATGTAACAACCTAATATTTTACTATGTATTTTTCATTTAAATAAACACTATGTTGAATAGTTTGTTTCACACATACACAAAAATAAAGTAAAACATGATACATTTTATTAATATAAAATATTATAATTAAATATAAAAATTTATACATTGTGATAATATAATATGAAACATTATTAAGAAAAGTACATTTGGAATAAATCTGCATGTAAATAAAAAGACCACAAACATGACATATTTATCATCATGGTTTTCCTTGAATATCATAACCTAATGTAAACTGTGGAAATATGGAGAAGAATTATAAATATAATATACATGTTGACATATAGTTGAAATAATAAGATGAAAGATTCTAAAAATGTATGTAAGTTGATATATAGGAATAAAAATCAGACTATTATATATATATGGTCCTTGGAAATATGGTTATTGGATATTTAACCATTAAAAAAATGGCCTTTGGATATATGGTTATTGAGTATATCCAATGTTTAAGTTTTGTAGTTGAAATAAATTAAAATGATAAATTTTATTGAAATAAAAAGATAATATTTAATTAAAATATTTTATTATAAAAATATATTTTTATGAATTACATATAATTATAATAATTATTATTAGAGAATGATTTTATATATTTAAAAAATTAATATAAATATTTTAATTCAAAAGGGTTGATAAAATTAAATGGTTATAATATGAATAATAAATTTTAATTAGATGTAGTAAAAATCATATAATGTAAAAAATGATATTTTTCAAATAACTACTATTTTAAGTGTTGTGTATTTTTATCTTATTAAATTAAATTGATCACTTTTTGATGTTGAATATAATGTAATATTTAAGTGAATAAATGAATATATTAACACTCATTTAATTGGTAATTTATATAAAATGGTATTAAGAACACATATTGTTTAAAAGGTTATTTTTTTTATAAAAATAGTATATATATATTTTATGTTTTCATTAAAAAGATATATTTATCATATATAAAAACTAAGTAAGATTTAATGGAGTCCAAATTTTTAATCATCACTTCAAAATTAGTTAATATGGTCAATTTTATTTTTAATCTTAAAAAAGTTATCAAGGAAAAAATTGACTTATAATGATAAAGGTACTATGATATAAAAAGTGTTAAACTAAGTGTAAATGGAAACAAATATCATCAAAACCTATATATAAATGTATTTATATGATATTTTTCAACAAAAAATCATCCCAAATCCTTTATATATCCATTTTATATTCACTTTTATTTTAAAATGAAAACTTTATACATTAAATAATGGGAATTTTTGGAAATGAAACTCAAAACTAACCTATAAAAGGACCCCTACTCTAAGCCTCCAAAAATAATATAACCATTTGGTTATATCTTGAATCACCAGAAATTTACCCTCTTATAAATATTTTTTATACTTTTTATATCTTCTAGTTCCAATAATTAAGCCTAAATCCTTCATTCTAAAGGAAAATGTGTTGAGAAGGAGTGAATTCATCAAGTATGTATCTAAGTTCTTCACTAAAGTTTTCAATTATATTATCATCTACACTCTTTTTATATCTTATTATATACTATAATGATGTTATATTAACATCATAATGCCTATGATAAAATGATACTATTATTATATAACTTTAAACTCTTACTCATTCACTAATATAACAAAAGCTAATTTGGGGTGGTTCAACCAACTACATGGACGTTGTTATACCAACATCATCATTTTCCCCATGAATAGGTTTTAAGATAATAATAATTTTAATACGTGATATTAAATATTATTATATGTCCTGAATGTGGTTCTCTATCTATAACATAAAAATGAATGATAAATATTAAGTAACACATTGTTATCCATAAATTATGCAAAAAATGTTTGTCATGGATTCGAATATCTCAAAACATGCCAATATATTATATCAAATGAAAATGAGAATTAATAAATGATAAAAATCATAATGAATCCATTAAATTTAATAATAAATTATTTATGAACATGGTATCAAATAATTGGATCTGATATTTCCATTATAGAGCTTGTATGAAATAAATAATATCACTAACATATGATGATTAAAATAAACAATAACTAACTAATATATGTTTAAGTAGTACTTAGAATTTAAGAGTATAAAAGGTAATATATATTAATAAGATTAAAAAAATAAATTATTAAGATATTCGTGTTTATCATACAGGATGTTAAATCACATTCATGTAATTCGGGCGTAAAGGTAAGGGTTTTTTACCAATATCATTTTAAAGTAAACATTATTCATGTTTAAAATTATATATAGAGAAATATATGTTATTCTATCTAAAACCCACATATTTTATAATTATATGGTTTTTAGTGGTGTTTACATGTATTTATACCATTGTATATGGTTTACAATTTAACCAAATGGATATTTTTAAGTGGATTCACCCCTCTCTTTTCTTATGATCTTGTTTCATGGTCGTTTAAATGAAACCCATTTTTTAAACTGGTTAATTAAGACATTATGAAATTATGAATGTTTTCATGTTCATTTGGAACTGTATGGTTCTTAATTATGTGAAAGGTCAGCCCAAAATTATATAACCCTTAAATATATTAGTCAAGGATTTATATCTCATGAGTTAACATTCCTAGGATTGAGTAGTGAATCCCATCCACTATTAATCTATGTAAACTATGTTTATAGGAATGTGAAGTGAACCCAATACTCTATGGGAATCTATCAATTATTCTATGATGGTATTGGTAGTGATCCTTGACATAGTAAATTATTTTATATCCTTATGTATGTTTCACATTATTATGATAATTTTATATTTTCAAGGATCAAGATTATTGATAGATGTTTCCATTTTCATAGATCTCATTTCTAAAGTGATTCCAAAATCCTTATTCCATGAATCATGATTTATGATCTATATTTTTTTGAGTATGATTTTATTATATTTTTACCTTGTACCATGATTATATTATCATACCCCCATTATTATCTTACTCTCACTTATGATCTTTGATTAATATCCCTTATATTTACCCTTACTGAGAATCTGAGATAATCCTATTTTATGTTTCCATTCCCCAAGTTATAAAGAAGTGTATTATTTATAATCCATCTAAAAGGGTATCGTGTTATACTAATATTTTGGGAGATATTGATAATGTTACAAAATAATTTAGTCATGTACCTAATATTCAAATACACTAAACCATTATGTTATAGGGTGTGATTTATAGATAAATTTATTGAATATTCGTGAAAAATATTTTAATATATATATGTTATATCAAGTTACTGTAGTTGGTATCAGATTAAGCTTTATATTTTTAAGGGGATTTTGATATTAAGAATAAAAGGATAGAACCTAAAACAACCTATGATAAACCAAATGTGAAGTAGGATGTACCTAAAATGTCATAGGTTTAAATAAAGGTTTTATAATTTAGGAAATTTTTGGATTGATTCTCTTTATCATATAATTACTTACTCTAATTATTGTTTCTTGATACTTACACAAACCATTTTTGTTTTAAAAAGAGATTAAAGATATAATCATGATATTAGTGTGGTGGCTGGTATGTTGAATATTTAAAGAAACTTATTTGATACGACTTCTACAAATTCCTTCAATTCTTGAAAATTATCCAGGACTATTAATTCGTATCTCCATCAGCTAGATATTTAATTTTTAGTGAAAAAATTTATTGGTATAATCATTTCATCCTAGGTCTATGATTCCACCCTGATAGAAGTTTGTTGGAATGTGTATCCTATAAATCTTATTATTCTAATATTAGTGTATTTTGATGTGATTTTGGGAATGAATTGGATCTCTCTATATAGATCCGATATTAATTTTCAGGATAGGGAATTCAAATTTTATATCCCAAATCAACATATGATAATTTATAGGTGCATGGATGGATATGAACTCTTTATAGAAATTCCATCCATTATATGAGTCTTAATACCAAATCATATAGGGGTATTTAGCTTTAATGGTTGTAGAAAAAATTGATATTGAATATATTCCTATTTTATAAGAATTTATAGATATATTTCTGGATGATTTTCATGGTCTTAACCTAGATTATAAGGTCGAGTTTTCAATTAAAATCATACTCGGTGTTATACCTATATTAAAGTCATCTTATAGAAAGTATGTTGTTGAATTGGAAGAACCAAAGAAACAACACCAAGAGAATATAAATTGGGGTTTTATATAGACAATTTCTTCACCATTGGGTCCAACATTCCTTTTGTTAAGAATAAATATGGACAAATACATCTATTTATTTATTATCATTAACTTAAAAAAATCATGATAAAGAACAAGTATCCTCTACCCCCTATTGATAAATTTTTTGATCAACATCAAGGGACTCATACCTATCAATGATTGAACTTTTATATGGATTTTATCAATTAATGATGAAAACAGAATATATACCAAATACATCCTTTCATAGAAGATATGGGAACTATGAATTCATAGTGATTCCATCCAGACTCACAAATTCCTTGCTATCCTTATAAATATGATAAAAAGAGTATTTAGAGATTACTTATAAAACCCCAATTCCAGTGGCCCATATGCAATGTTTAATTTTTTACATTGATGAAAACTACATGGTATTTCACCATGTAGGATCGATCAATTTTATAATCTTGGAAAACTAGATACATAAATGATTACCATATTAAATTTTAAATATAAAAACATAGCATAAGAAACATTATAACATCCTTGAAATCATTCATAGTATCCCTATATATATCCTTGGGAAAATAAAATAAATAAAGTAGGAGATTTAATGCTCAGTATGGGTTACATATAGTGGAAGTTACCATGATTAAATAAATAATAATCAATATTACGAAGTGGATAATAAAAAAAAATTTCTTTTCAAATAACAACTTCAATTCAAAGTACATTAATGGATAATATCAACATAATTGTCACATGGATAATGGAAATTGAATTATTAATAAAGAAAATTTATAAATATATACATTAATGAAATTTACATAAAGGTCTCTCCTAAGATATCATGAGTCTTATCATTAAGGACTCTCAACCAATACATCATTCTTAATAAATGGGTATCTGTAAACTAAATACCCATTTTAAATGACATGCCTATTATTTTATCTCATGAGACCCATCAATGCATCTAGGCCTATCTATAACTGGTCCCCACCCATTAATTACAAATCATATTAATTAATAATATTTTTAATAGTCAATAAAAATAATTTTCAAAAATCCTTATAAGTCAATAATTATCCATATTTAATCAATAGTACAAAACATTAATATTTCCACCGTAAATTAAATAACTTACTTAAAAATAATCCTTCAAATAATAGTGTATATAGAAATGGTATATGGTTGAAACATCATCAAATTAAAATAAATTTAATTCATCCATGATGTTAAAAATATAGACCTGAAGGAGAAAAATAATTTCCAAGGAATAAGGATAAGTGATAAAGAACATGATCATAATAAAGTGAATGATCTCAAAATAAGGTATAATAAATTATTAATAAAGGATGATAAAAGACCATTGATTCCTTATAAAATAAGGTATTGGAGTAAAACAAATACTTTTGAAAAGAAAATATAAGAAATAAATTAAAAATAACTTCCTTTTAACTTCATGTAAGAATGTATTTGTAAATCACTTTTTAAATTTCTTTTCATTACTTTAAGAAAATAATTCCATTTTATTTTTGTATAATTTTAAATAAAAATTATCAAAATATTTATAAAAATATTTTATTTTAAAAAAACCATGTAAACTTATAGATGAATTTTGATAGCATATAATGGACATGATGGAAGGAAAGGGAAGTAAATCTGTATAAGTAAAGAAAATTCTTTTTTTCTTAATTTAATAAAATTTGAAAATAAACCATACAATAAGCATTGAAAAGATTAATTTTTAATAATTTGTAAAGAATGTAAAAAATAGTTGAATATTAACTTTATAAAACATTGAATAAAAAATATGAACATTCAATAAAAATTTAAATGAACCTTGATATGGAAGAAAATGAGTTTAATGTAAAACTTCAAAATAATATGTTAAAAATAATGTCCCTTACTTGTAACTTGCTTATTGATTCTTGATTAAAAAAGATAAGGAATGGAAAATAGATGATTAAAACCCAAAACAATTAAAGGATAAGAAAATAAATGTATTTTAAGATATTTAGATCATATAATTTTACTAAAGGAAATCAAAATATAAACAATCATGTATTAAAATGAGAATGGAACAGAAATTACTTACATTGGGTATTCGATTAGTTGTAAATGTTTTAAATACAAATATTATTAAATTAAATTTAATAAATACTTTATTAAGAAATTTTTTCATATATATTACATTTTTATGGTTTTTTTTATAATTATTTGAAATCCATTCATTGAATAGTTCTATTTTACGCTGACCACTTAATGTTATTCGGTTAATTTCTTCAAAATTACTTCAGTATATTTTTCATGGTTAAAGGAGTTATGTAATGGTTCCGTAATATCAATAATGTTAATAATTTAATTAATATAATTTTTATTCATTATATTTAATTTTTATAATCTTCCATGAATGGTGTTAATTAAAGAATAAATCACATTACTTCATAAAGGTTGTAATCCACACGTACACATGAGTGTCATTATCATTTTATAATGGATTGAAGGGTAAGAAGGGATATAATATATTATATTTATTGAATAATAATTATGTTATAAGTATCATATATATTTAAATAATTTCATATTTATAACCACCCACGTAAAACTGTCAAGAAAACTGGATCACACAACAACTTGGAGATGATAGGCCATACGTACACATGAGCTATGTTTTCATTTTTCATAGGATATAAAAGATATTGAAAATTGTTGTACCAAAATAATAATAACATCTCAATATATTTTTGATAATATATTCCTTAATTTAGTATAGATACAATATATTTTTGGGATGTATAAGATGAAATAATCTTTGAAAGAGTTGGGTAAGACGATTGCCTATTCTTTGAGGGACCTCTTTTGAATTTCACCTTAAGAATTCATAAGATAGTATTTGGGTAATAGAAAGAGCTAAAGAAAAAAGTCAAGGAAACTATGAATATTTTTTGTTAGGTATTATCCAAGATAGAGGGATCAATGTTTCTGAATAATAGAGGATAAGGGGTTTACTTTTATAAGTGATGGGAGGGACACACATTAAATTTCTTAATAAATTTAATAATATAAAGTAAATTTCTTATGAAAATGAATTAAAAATTTTATTTATTCAAATATTATTATGGTATGATCCAAATAAAATAGACTAATGAGGTTCAAGTAATCATTTTTTGTTATCTTGACGCCTTGCCTCTTTATTTTATCCCTTTAAACTCATTTTATATAACGCCCTGAGATTTTACAAGATTAAAATAATCATCGATAGCATATATGAAAAATAAAATATTATAAGAGAATTAAAAACACCAATACTTTATGATATATTTATTTTTAAACAAATTTAATCTCACTGATAGCTTGCGATGCACACAACACTGTGTTTGAACATAACACGATACTCTATTAAAAATATTATTATTTATACATTAGCATCATAACCAAACCGTTAAGTTAGCAGGTATGAATAATAATAACTAAATTATGAAACTTAAATGGTTTACACATTTATAAAATAAATTCAATGGTTATCTATTAATTTGAAATCAAATAAGAACAATCTGAATTAAAAAAGAAATGTTTTCTAAAAAACAGTCTTTTTTTTAAAAAGTGGTTTTCTCGTGAATTGTGTACATAATTTAAAATTAATTTCTACCATTTTTAGAAAATTTATTTCATTTTTTTTAAATTTACATTTCAAAATTATATATGGGTGAATTTTTGAAGATTTTATGAGAAGATTCATTTTTTGATGAATAGTGAAAAATACCGATTTTTATTGAAATTTTCCTTTTTGTTTATATTATTTACATGGTAAATTATATTTTAAACCTGTTTTAAAGTAAAATTAGTTAAAATTGTAATAAAATTTAAATTATTCAGGTAATTTGAATAAATTAAATATTTAATTTTGATATAAATACTTTTTAAACATTTGAAATTGTTTCCTTTGAAAACCAATTTTTTCGACGCGTCTGTGGGTTTTATTTTAAATTACATTCTGTCAATTATATGAATTTATTTTTTCAAAATAGTATCGATATTTATAATAATAATAATTTATTTTATATAATAAGATTACCTTATTTTTTAACACTAATTAATAGTGAAAATAGTAAAAATTAATTACCGTGGTTAAGGTGAAATTGAGTTTACTAGGGGTGGGTTTAACTATAAATATAAGTCTTAAAAATGACATAAATATTGTTCAAAAAAATTTTTATCTATATTTTAACCCTATAATTGTTATTGTTTGATAATAATTCATTTTTGGGTGCTTGTGTCATGATACAAACGTTGGTTTAATTGGTTCTTTTAAAAAATTCCAAGTGTATCCTCTCCCTCACTTATAAAATGCCACCCATTATACCAACATCTTCACACTAAAAAAATACATTTTGTTAATAAAATAACTAAAAAAATAAATTCATTAATTCCCTTCCCACATCCTAGAGTCATTTTTTGATCATAAATTCAGTTTAGGAAGCCTTTAGGTTGTACCTAAAGAGGTTCCCTGAAGAAGAGGTATTGTTTTTAGCTATGAATCTTCATTTTAATTCTTCCTATAAACCCTTATAATATTATTAATATATTATGATATAATAAAAAATTATCTCCCATATACTAAGACGTTATTATGTTAAGGTAATTAACTATATCCATCACCTCTTTAATCAATTGAGAAACGAAACCATCGATCGTGTGTACGATTGACAACCACCTCACGAACCGATGTAATTTGTTTTCTATTACCACCTTACAAGGATGAATATAAATATACATTTAACATATTTATATGATATTTATGAATTTATTATACTTCTATAAATATAATATCATAGATAACATCTTACCTTACAATCCATTGGGAATATAATAATGTCGCTCGTGCGTATGTGTAGACTACCACCTCCACATAGTGATGTGAAATGTTTTTCATTTAATTTTACATGGATCGTAATAAGGATAAATTTGACTAATAAAAATTATATATATCAAATAATAATGATTATGTATAGTTTAATTAATATTTATTTTCGTTTCTTTCCATGCATCAAGAAAAATAGAAACAATGTTCATGCGTACATAAAACCTCCTGTCTCTATGAAATATGTAATATATCTTATATATATAACTTTTATAGCTTGATATAAATAAATATGTAATAAATATATGTGATATTTATATTATTTTTTACATTCTTGATATTATGGAACCATGATCAAAGTAAAAGGACCGAAATTACTGAACTAAAACATACATTAAAAAAGAAGCAATTATCACCTGAAATAGTGATTCAAACAAATAATTGTTAATAAATGGGTAATAAAATGATGTAATTAAATCATAAATGGTATCAAATATATTATTATGGTTATTTAATAGATTAATAATAAACCTATATTTATAATATAGGAGGTTCTAACACATATGAAGGAAGTCAAACCTGAGGTAAGGGTTTCTCGTCTCACTTTTACTTCCATGATACATTTTCCATATTCACCACTGATTAATTTGTGTGGCGTATATAATTCCCCTATGATATTTAATATAATGAATTTATTTATATTTATATTATTTAAATCTTCATTTTATGTTATTCCTTTCACGGGGGTTATGATTCAAAAGTTACCAAAGTGGTAAGAGATTTATATTTAAATCTCATTTAAATTGGGATTATTTATACTTGAATTTACATTAAAGGAAATAATTTGATAATTATTTAATTCACCATTTTTTTATATTTTGGTTATTCATGAAATTTTCAAATAATAGTACCATATTTATCTCTTTTTTACTTATGATTGAGAAAATGGTTTAAATAAAATCTTACTTCATTTCTCTCTTTAGTTGAAAACATTTTTCATTCTAAATCCATGTTTTTTAAAAATGTTTTAATTTTTTTACCACTCTATAAATTATTTATTAATAAAAGTTTCACATTTTTGAATTTTTAAAACTTTTTTTGAAATGAATCTTCATTTAATTTTGCAAATAAGGTTCTTTTTTATTTTACTAAAAAAGTGAAATGAATATTTTTATACTTATAAAAAATTTATGAAGCTTACCTCCATTATGACCACTAAATGTTTTAAATATTAATATAAATTTTTCCAATTTTATTTTTAATGAAAATTATATTAAAAATGTTTTGTGAAATTTTAGTTTTAAAATGTGATTTTCAATGTGAAATGGATATTTTCCTCAGGAATGTTTTTAATGGAATTTAATTATATTTCTCTTTATTAATAAAAAAACCTCATTTAACCTTATTATACATTGGGAAAATTTTGTAATGATACCATCATTATTATTTATCCTAATGGTTTATGATCATTTTGACTGGGGATGTATTATTTCAATACCATTTTCCAAATTACTTTGAATAGTTTATGATTATGTTTATTGATTGGGTTAATTATTAACATTTTATAAATTAGGTTTTGAATATGATTTTTATTGATTATATTTCACCCCTTTTATATGAGGAATGTATCAGATTTATTATGTGATGGGTGGGTCTTGAAATAGCTCCTGATGCATCAATAGGTCTTAATGAAAAAACCATATTGGGTTTTTTTCTAAGGCCTCATCCATTTATGTAAGATGTGTTACTGTGAGGCCTTGATGGTATGGTTATGTTTTCCATCATTATGAATTCCCTCATTATGATATTATTAATTTATTTCCATGTTATTATTTTATTAGATAAAATATCTATGGAAAAATTTCAAGATTATGTGATTACGTATATGAAATTACTTTTTCATTATTTATTCCTTTCATATTATGCTCAGTTATTGATTAAATGGAATGTGTTTGCATTATTTACCCTACTATATTGATTATGAATTATTTAATCATAGAAATTACCATAAAAATACCCCTACTAATCATTTTATCTCACTCATTTCTTATGTTTCTTTCCCCAGGATTCCATAACGTGTGTTATTATTGATATAAATGGTTACACTAGAGGAAATAACGAAGCACTTTATGAAAATACTATGTTGTATTTTATATTTTCAATTGTAAAATTATATTCGAGAATGTATCTATTTTACCAATACTACTAAAATATTCTTTCCTTCGAGATGTGATTCCTTGTATATTATGACAATATAATAAAGTACCACCGACTCTAGGTTACTATGGAGAAGGTCTTTACATTTTACCCATAACCGAGGTGATAAATATTTACCATAGTTACTATTCGATATGATAAAAAATGTAGCTAAAATAATTACCTAATATAAACTATTCAAATTCAAAATATCAAATCAATTTTTTATAATTCAACACCTAGAAGTTTAATAAATTACTATTAATAAAAGTTTTCAAAATGCAATGAAAACTATTTTTAGAAATTGTTTATTTTAATCATAAAAATGATTTTATAGAAAAATAAAGCATAATTTTTATTAAAATATAATTAATTGGATTTTTAAATCAAATTAGATTCATAGTTAATTAAAATCAAACCAAAACTTAATGGTACCATGTAAATACTCTATTAGGATAAAATAACTAAGAATGATGTTTATTTTAACAGAAACATTACTTATATTTCCAAAATTCTAAGAAGATATTTCTAAGTTCAACATTATATTATTATATAAAATAAATTTATTATTAAATATATAATCATTATATAAAAAACCTTTTATAAACTTCAAAATTATTTTTATATCATTATAATGTCATAAAAGTGACATTTTTTTGTAAAATCTGTAATTTTCACTATTCATCCAAAAAATAAACTAATTCTGAAAAATCTAAAAAATTCACCCTAATTAAAATTTGAGAAGTTGTATTAAAAATTTCAATTTATTTTATCTTATAAAATATATATAATTTGTTAATATTGGTTTTAATTATTATTTTAATAAACTTATACACATTATATCATAGTTTCTTTAGAAAGAAAAGCTTTCTTACTATAATTGAAACTCATGTGTTACATTCTTCCATCCTTAAATTTTTTTCCTTAAAAATTACATAAGGCCAATTTTAAACATATTTGGGTATTTATTCATCATAAATTCTTCAGGTTAACTTGTTTCCTCTTCTATTTTATGATTTCTCTAGATTACCTTTACTAGTAGAGTTGTCATATTCTTCAATACTTGTTCTCTTATATAGAGAATCTAGATAACATCTTTATAGTAAGATAAGTTAGGTTCCAATTTTATTTAATCATAGGTTAGAGAATGTGATGGGTATAACATTTACTTCCTCAATAAAGATATATAGAACATGTCCTAAACTTTAGAGAGGATGGGTGGCATTGATAACTGGAAATACACAACTAAAATTAATTCTAGAATTTCATGTTTTCTAATGTACCTAGGACTTAATTTACCTTTATTATAAAACCTTATAAAATAATTCCATGGAGACAAATTTTATAAAACATAATCTCCCACTTAAAATTCTAAATCCTTCATTTGGTTATCTGTATAAATATTTTACCTTCTTTGAGCTACCTTGATATGACATCGAATATTTCTTACTTTCACCATTGTCTCTTAAAAAATTTCTAAAATTAAGCACTTCCATTCACCAACATCAACCCAAAAAATTTGTTTACAACATCATTTCCCATCTAAATCTTTATACATTTCCATTTTAAAGCTTTAACAGAAGCTATTATTATAAGAATATTCCACTAAAGGTAAATGCTGATCCCACATATCTTGAAAGTCAAGAGAGGATTAACTCGAAATATCTTATAATGTTTGAATATTACTTTTTTAATATCCATAATTCTAACATTGATAAGTAGTGATCAAACATAGATTAATATCTAGAGCTTATTGAAGACTCTTTCATAATTTTGATGTCAAATACGGGTAATGATCAGAAAGAATCAAAATAGGTGCATCATAAAGTATTGAAACTTCATTAATATAGTGATCCATGTTTTTTTGAAGTGGTAAATCACCACTTATTATAAAAAAATGTGTGGTATTGGTAATGAGATAAATAATAAATCATATGGAATCATTCTTTCTTGGAGTCTTTAAAAATATAGTAATAAAGTTCGTAGTAATATAATCTCATTTATACACAGAAATAGGTATAGGTTACATGATCCCTTTTATATATTATCCATAAAACATTACCTATTTAAAAACCAAGCATCATGATACATACTATGTGATTTTCTATTTCATATTATCCCACAAAAAATGATCCTTAATATCCCGATACATTTTTCTGTTACTAGGATGCATAGAAATATTTGAACTATGAGATTCATCAAGTAATTCTATTTATAGATCAGTCATGGATTCAACACATAACCTCTTTGAAAATTTCAATATACCATCTTCATCATTTAATTCTACCAACATACCATCATTCATGGATTTTATTTTATTTTCAAAATTCTTTTCATCAAGTTCAAAAAATATTTCCAATGAGAATGGTTTAAAAATCATTTGGAATAGATGTGTTTTTTATCCTTCTTTAATGACTCCCATATATAAAATTAATAAATATATCAATATAGGATCTTTATAAATACTAATTTTAGTCAAAACTTCATTATCTTCCCTATTAAATGCATCAGTCACATTATTTTCCTTCCTATGGTTGTAGTGTATCAAGTAATAATAATCCTTGAGTAATTATTTCTATCATAATTACTTCATGTTGATCCCTTTATAAGAGAATATGTATTTAAAACTTTTATGATCTCTATATATGTAAAAAATTTCACTACAATGGTAATAATTCCATATATTCAGTGTAAATAAAATGAATACCAACTCAAGATCATGGGTTGGATAATTCTATTCTCGAATCTTTTCAACCTTGATGCATAGGTAATAACTCTATATTTTTTGTATAAGGTCACATCTAAGTCTTTTATTTTACGTAACACTATATTTAAAAAATTCATCCCTTCCTAATGGTAAGTCAATATCGGTTCCTTAAAAAATATCCACTTTAACTCTTAAAAACATTCTTTATAATATTTTTACCATATGAAATTAACCCTTTTACATGTAAACTTGGTTAATGATTTATCTAATCAAGAAAATGTTTGAACAAGTCATTGATAAGAACATGATAATCAAAGTAAACTATGAACCCTGTTCATATTTGTTTTATTTTTACATTCTATATCTACCTTTTTCTAGGAAGGATTAACAGATATTCCATCATTTGAGATAGTATGACCAAGAAAAGAAACTTTTGGAAGAAAAAGTTTACATTTTATAAATTTTATATAAAACTCATTTTCAATAAGTTTCATAATAATTGTTTAAAAAATTACTCTTATGATCATCTTAAATTTTATAGTATATTAATATATTATCAATAAATACCACAATGAAATCATTGAGATAATCCTTGAATACTATATTTATCAAATCCATAAAAATACAGGGTTCCTTAGTTAAACCATAGGGAATTACTATACATTCATAATGTTAATACCTCATAATAAATTCCATATTTTGAATATATTACTTCTTTACATGTAGTTAATGATGCACAGAAAAATATCAATATTTTAAAAAAATTGATCTCCTTGAAATTGATCAAACAATTGATCAGTACAGTGAAGAGGATACTTTTTATTTATAGTAATGGAAATTAATTCCTTGAAATAAATTCAAAATCTCATAGACCCATATTTTTTCTTAACAAAAAGAATAAGGGGACCCTATGATGAAACACCAGGGTATATAAATCCCTTATTAGAAAACTCATAAATTTTTTTCTTTAATTCTAATAATTCAACTATATAAATCTGGTAAAGTGTCTTATATATAGGTTTTTAATTATATATGGAATCAATATAAAAATCAAATTCATGATAAAGTGTCTTTTTAAGTAGTTATTTAGTAATCACATCAATATATTCTTGCAAAATAGGTATATACTCTATTCTAAGGTTACCATTCCCATTCACAGGTTATGTCATCTTTTTATACAAGAATTTCATTAAGGAGAGCTACTGGAGGTGGATTTAGATATGATTAATATTATTTAGCCCCCCATATAAAGATAAGGGATTCTACATCTATATTTTGAATAAAAATCTCATTCCCTTAGAAAGAAATTTTCACATTATAATTTTGAAATCCATTTTATACCAAGGATTATATATAATTCATCCATATGTATAATAATATTTTTTATAAACATGGTATATCTATGTGTCGTAATAGTAACTGACTTCCAAATCCATTTTACAACAAGATTTACACTAGTATTCTTAATTGATAACTCCCCTTTTATGGTGCTAGGTAAATATCCAATTTTCTTTCAAAACAAAGAAGACATAAAAGAGTGAGAAGATACAAAATCAAATAAAGAATTAGATAAATTTTAGGTTATGATCAATATAAATACCACCAAATCTTTAGGAAATTCAACCTTAACAATAATAATTGTATAAGATTGACCTTCTCCCCTTGTCCTCTTCTGCAGTAGGTTCTCTTGATTCTTGGGACACTGTTTTGAATAATAACACATCTATTTATTTGTAAAACAATAGATAATAATGATTTAATCCTTTCTTGTGCATTCATAAAACTTATGACTACTTTATACACACTGGAAAAAACTCATATTCCCACTAAAAAAGTACCTGGGTGTTTCTTTACATAGTTATCACATGTTAGAAATCATATGTCCCCATTAAACTTATTTGAAACATTTCTTTTGCTTGATTCTCAACCTACCTATTATTTTCTTGATTTACCTTAAATACATAATACTAATAAAATTATTCTCTATCATGATGGAACTTGATACTATATCATTATATTATGAAAATATTTGAGAAACCAGTACCCTTTAGAGACTCAGATTATAACTATCAAGGAAATGATAAAAATTGATTTTTGGATTACATATATAGTCAACAACATGCATGGATAATCTTGTAATGTTATCCTCATAATATATAACACTTTATCATTCTTTCCAATTTAAAGTGAGTAAATTCCTCTCTCTTTAATATCAATTTTCTTGAGTAAAGTATTTATTTAAGAATACCACTTTAAAATTTCTCTATTCCATACTTTCAATTTCATCAACCACTTTAGTTTTCTAGATCAATGAACACCATTGATCAACATCCCCACTTAGATATTAAATGGATATAATAAAATTTTCCCTTTTATTACTTCCCATGTATAGAAATATCATTTAAAGATACTTAATCCACTATTGAAAAACCAAGGTATTTGTAGTTTCATTAAAATATCATGGTTTATATCACATTAAGTGATCCAACATTGGTGAGTTATGTTCTAAAACAATAGATTTCACTATATAGGAATGAATATTCATTATAACCCGAGTTAGATTTTATAATATAGCCATGATTTCCTCAGTAAAAACACCCACTATATTAGCTTTCTCACTAGGTAAATCCCTATATTGACTGTGGGTATTTATTCCCTTCATTCCACTGTGAACCAAATCTAAACAATGTCACACACTATGTTATCACATAATAATCATGGATGTTGAGCCATAAAATAAAAATACCTATAATTGTAAAAGTTATCAAATAACATAATGGATTATCATAATTCAAAATTTATTTATTTATAGTTAAAATATTGTTCCCATAGTTCTTACTGCACATTCTTTGATACCAATGTTGACACCCCAACTTCAGTAACCTAGAGATGATGTTTATTTTATTACATTGCTATAAGATAAAAGGTATCACACTATGAATGGATGATTAATTTACTAGTATTATAAAACTAGATACATAAATAATTCCCATATATCATTGGAAATATAAAAACATTGTATAAGAATTATTATTTAATCCCTGTAATATTTTATAATATCCTTTTTCATATCTCTAGGAAAGGATAAAAATAAAGGATGATGTTAGATTCTTAGTAAGGGTTACATACAATTAATGTTATCATAATTAAATAATTCATAGTCAATATGGTAGGATGGGTAATAAAAACAAATGAAATTTCAATCAATATCATGAGTAAAATGTAATTCCATGGATAATATCAACATATTAGTCACAAGGATAATAGAAACTAAATTCATAACAAAGGAAATGCATAAATTTGAAAACTCATGAACATTCCATCAATGCCTCAACCAAATTATCATGAATATTACCATCAAGTCCTCTTAACCAAGACATCATTTTTAATAAATAGGTAGGTGTAAACCAAATATTCATCTAATATGGAATACATGCTATTTTTTCTCATGAGACTTGATTATGCATTGAGAGGATATCTATAACCAGTCTCCACTCGTCACTTTCAGATCCACTATATTTATCAAATTTTAAATGAAAAATATAATTCATTCTAAAAATAAATTAATGTTCAACAATTATTGGAATTGAATAAAGACTACGAAATATAAATATTTTCCCAGTAATTGAAATAAAATACGAAATAATATTCCTTCAACTGAAAAAATATATAGAAATGACATATAGTTGAAATATATTTAATATAAAATAATTTATTTTGAATATATACATGATATTAAAAACATATATATGAAGGAGAAATATAATTTCTAATGAAAAATGGACAGTGATAAAAGATATGATCATAAGAAAGTGATTGATCTCAAAATAAGGTAAAATACATTATAATTAAATGATATTTAAAGACCATAGATTCATTAGAAATGAAGGTATTGTATAAAAAACAAGCCTTTATAAAATAAAATAGAAGTAATAAATTAAAAATATATTCCTTTCAAATTTATTTATGAATAGAGTTATAAATCACTTTTCAAAGGTATTTTCATTCCATTAATAAAACAACCCTTTATCATGATATTATTTTAAATATAAATTATAAAAATATTGATATTTTTTTTTCTAAAAGAAAATGTAAAATTATAAAGGAATATTCATAACTTATAATGGATATTATATAAGGTAAGGGAGGTCAACCCATATATGAAAAAAATATATTCTTTTTTATACTTTTGTAAAAATTTGAAAATAACCCATATGGTAAAAATTGAAAAGATCTATTTTTATTCCTTTTTAAAGAATGAAATAATATCAGAAAATGAACTTTATAAAACATGGAAGCTTAAATAAAAACATTAATTAAATATATATGGAATAAAAAGAGTTGTAAGAAAAACTTCAAAATAATTTTTTAAAAGAAAATCCCTTACAAGTAATTTTTTTTGATTCATGAGTAAAAAAGATTTGAAATGAAAAAATAGGTAAAACCCAAAAATAATAAGAGTATAATAAATATATGGGGTTTAAAATTTTAGGATCACAAAATTATCCCAAATCAAATCTGAATATAAGAAATCCCTAATTAAAATGAGATTGCAATAAAAATTTCTTATCACTGTTCTCCAATTAGTTGTATGTGTTTGATCCACCTGTATAATGAGTTTAAATTTATTAGATACATTATTAAGAAAATTTGTCATCAATATTACAATTTTAAGGTCCTTTTATAATGATATGAAATCTATTCATTAGTTTGTTCTTAATTATGTCATCCACATAAGGTTGTTCTGTTAATTTCTCCAAAATTAATTTAGTATATTGTTCATGGTTAAAGGATCTATATAATAGTTATATCATTCATATAATTTTAATAATTTCATTAGTATAATTTTTATTTATTATACATAATTTTATAATAATCTATTCATGTTTTTAATAGAATAATGAACCACATCTCTTCGTGGAGGTGGTAGTCTATATATACGCACGAGAGACATTATCATTTTCTAACTGATTAAAGGGTAAGAATATAGATGATATCTTATATTTATAGAATCATAATTATGTAATAAATATCATAAATATTTTTTTAATTATATATTTATAAAATTATATGAAAAATAGTAAGGAAAAATTAATTGCACTACTGCATGGAGACGTTAGGTCGTACGTACACACAAATGATGTTTCCATTTTCTATATGAATGAAATGTAGTGGAAAATGGTTATACCATAATAATAATAACATCTCATTATATTTGTAATACTAGACTAATTATTTCATTACAGATATAATATATTTATATTTTTTATAAGAAGAAATAAACTTTGAAAGAGCTGGGTTAGACAATTACCTCTTCTTTGAGACACCTCCTTTGAATTACACCTTAAGCCTTCCTAAGATGATATTATGGTAATAACAAGAGATTAATAATGAAAGGAGGTAATATAGAAAGGTTAACGGGTAAGTATTGGTTGTTCTATAGGGTTCAATTTGTGTGAAAAATTGAGGAGAATAGGTTCCCATTTATACGTGTAGGGAGGGAGATACATGGAATTACATAAAATATTATAATAACATATAATCATTTTCTTGTGAAAGTGGCTCCAAATTTTCATATATTTGAATATTATAAGGTTAATTATGAAATAAAACCAACCAATGTGGTCTAATAATGTTTATTTAATTATCCTTAAGGCTTAGCGCATTATGTTTTACCGATTTTATCCTTAACTAAGTTGATAAATGTTTAACATGTTTAATATTAATTAAGACCAAAAGTTAATTTTATTATTTAAATAATATTTATTTTGGTGATTTAAAATTTGGAATAATTTTTACATGATTTAACACTTATAAGAGACATAAATTAATTTTAATATCGGTTTTCAAATCATAAAAAAACCATTTTAGAAAAATGATTATTTCAATCATAAAGATGATTTTCTACAAAAATAAAGTATAATGTTGATGAAATTAAAATTAAAATGTTTATCTTAAATTAAAATATAATTATTTATCTTTAAATACAATATAAAATTGAATATTATCTTTTAAATAATAAATTAACCTAAAATAACAAAAAAAAATTTTTATTTGAAAAATACATTACTTATGCTTCCAAAATATTAAGTATATATTTCTAATTTAAAAATTATATTTTTAATATGAATAAAATTAAATATAATATATGAATATATTCTTGAAAAAACTATTCATATGATTTAATTTTATTCTTATATCATTATAATAACATTAAAGTTACAGATTTGTAAAATTAGTATTTTTCACTATTCACATAATAAATAAACTATTTCTAAAAATTATAAAAAATCATCATGCGATAATTTTTGAATGAAAAATTTTAAAAATGAAATAAATTTTATCAAACTAGTTTTCTAAAATGTTTGAATTTAGGTTTTAATCACATTCAAGAATAAAGACATGTGTATTTTGTTTTGGATTCTTTATAAATAAAAGTTTACTTACTATAATTGAAACTCAGGTGTTACATTACCTCGATCAATTTTTGGTTTTATTTGTAGATATTATTCTCATATATTACAAGAGAAATTAATATTAAGAATATCATTTTAGTATTGTTATATAAACCATGATAATGGAGAAATTATATTCTAAATTTAACAATCATGAATTATGGATGCAAAAAGTATCATTCTTTGGGAATGTAATCATAAGAAATGATATATATTTGAATCCTTCAAAGAAAAAGGTGATTGAGGAATATCTAAAAAAAATTATAACAGATATCCATAGTATTCTAGGAATATCTGGATATTTTTTATTCTTTGGGACAAATTTCTCATGACATTCAAATCTACTAAGCAAGCTAACTAAAAAGGTAATAAATTTCCTTTAGACTAATGGGTGTGAATAAAATTTCAAGGATCATAAGAAGATATTGGTCACCAAAACAATACTTACACTTTCCTATAGTGGATATATGTTTTTTGATATACACTAATGCATCAAATATGGTATTAGGATGTGAATTCCTATAAAATTACATGGTGGTAAATTATGTATCTTTTTAATTAATGATTAATGAGAAAAATAACCAATGCATGATTTAGAAATAGAATCAGTAATATTTTCAATGAAGATATAAAGGTATCACCTCTATGATAAAAAGTATGACATATAAACTAATAAAAATATCTTAAAGTATATATTCACATAGAATGATTTGAACATGCACCAATAGAGATTGTTCTACTTGATCAAGGACTATGAATACTCAATATATTACCACCCTAGGAAGGAAAATGTGGTGGTTGATGATATAATTAAGAAAGATCATGTGTAATTATTCGATACAAACTCTTTCCCTCCTTAACAGTGCTGAATCGATAATGGATATCTCCCCCATCCTTTCCCTTCCATAAGGAGGAGGGAATCTATACTACTATAACTATGGTTCTTCTAAGAATCTTCACCTCGTTCTCTCCTCCCAACATGCTTCCCCCTTTTATCTATATCTCTCTCTATCTTAAGCTTCCCTTACTCTGCACTGGGAATCTAAAGTTTCCTATATGACCTTACATTGATAGATCAATTTGGTCAGGGATGAACATTGATATATGCTACTAACAGATAGATAAATGGTTAGTAGAGTTTAAATAAACAATAATTAATTGTTTTTTTTGGACTCAATCCATATATTTATTAAATTATAGCATGATGAATATTTTTTCTTATATTGTTATAAATAATAGTGTCACGTTGAATTTCTTTACATCTCCCTCCTTGGGTGGTCCTATTATTACCACATGAATTGGGATCCCACATTTATACCCATATGGATTTCCTTTCATAGCTTTCCACCCCTTACCAAAATCTAATTATATCAAAAATTATATAAAACCTAGTTGGTTTATTTTTTAGATTCTATAGTAGTAACTTGGTATCACTCCATCTATTTTCTACATATACATGTGTTGATATTTAAGTTTTTAAGATTTTGGTTGAAACAATATGGATTGAGGATGAAGAAGAGTCTTGTTGCTTCTAAGAGGTGAATTTTGAGTGTTGGGTGGAATTTTGTTCCTATTCATCTCACTTAGGACACCTCAAGTATGAATTCTATCATGATATTATAGGGAGGAATATATTTATCAAATATGTACCCACAAAAATTGGTCATGAAGAATACGGGTGATATTGGAATTCCATGGATGGTGAGCCTTCATCCTCGAAAGTAGGGGTTGATTTGGGTTAGAGGATCCTACCCCCAATAATGACTACTAGTATTTATATTCTTTGGGTGAAGTATCTAGGAATAATGTTTACTTCTTATATAACCTAGAGTTTTGGTCATGATAGGTTCATTTAGCTCATGATAATGAACTCCAATTTGGGTCTGTTAGTCTTAAGGGTAAGGAATAATTGTCCCCCATATGACTGATAGTGGTAAGAGAGGATGGAATTGAAAATCTAGTTTAGGGATATACCCTTTCATCAAGTGTGGGTATTAGTGTGTAGATGACTATGTATTTGTTTATATGGCCTTTAAGCAACATCATCTCCCTCCCCTTTCGATTAGGGTTCCTCTTCGGAAATAATTTGGATGGGGGAGGCCTGTGTGCTTCCACTATAGCTTTGCCTACCCATTTCTTACTTCTTACCCTACTTACTTCTCTTTTTGATGGAACCTATTTCTCTTATCACCTATTTATTTTAGGGTTATCTCACTCTGGTGGGATTTCATTATTTTATTTCTGCTGTTCTCCCTTTTGGCAAAAGTTCTTCACAAGTTGGTTTCTATTGATGAGGTGTTTCAGGTCCTAGTCTTCCAGAGATTACAAATTTCATATGAGGTTTATTATCCATGTTAAATATGTCATTATATATTACCCTAATACTACCATATACTCCATGTTCTTACCCTCCTATCTAGGAGCACTATTTTGTTGAGTTGGTTTGGGAGGTTCTAGCTGAGGAATCATCAGTGTCATAGGAGGATCAACCCACAGTTCAACATTGGGGGTTCTGGTTTGGAAAGCGTTCTGGTTCTTATTGAATTTCATACTTGGAGGTGTTGTTTCATAGGATTATAGGTTTTATTAGTGAATTTATAAAGGTGGAATAACCTTCATTAGGTTCCTTTATATTTATGATGGAGCTTCCTTCCTTATTTTTTTGTTGGTATGATGTTTGACGTTCGAGGTTCTTAATCCTCATTGATGAGGGTGGTTCCAGTTTCCGTCTTCAGTATGGTTTCGATGGTTATTATTTTTATGCACTGGTGTTTGTTATGGTATGAAGTTTTTTCTAAGGGGACCTTGAAGTTGATTGTTTTTAGTTCCATGATTTTTGTCCTGCTCAGGTTTTTTGTTTCTATTTTGGTGATGGTGGAGGTTTTTAGTGGTTTTTAAGGTTTTGTCAATTGGAGTTTTTCATCTGGTGTGTAAGTATTTGATGTTTTCAGTGTATGGAGTTAGTGGTTCTGATGGTATTAGGGATGAAAATGATGATGACAGATTACTTTGTGAGAATGTGATAGGTGTTACATTATTTCTATCAGGAGATGCAACCTCAGTTGACGTGTGGTGTGTTGAAATAGATTCAGACCCGTGAATATTTTATTTTCAAATTTTTGGGATTGGATTTTTAATTTTGAACATGTGATGCTTGTTTAGTGGAATTGTTTTTTATTTTAGGTATTTTTTGGGTTCTCACTTAACCACAAAGTAGATTTTAAAAAATATAAAAAATATTTATTTGGGGGGTTTCTAGGTGATTCGTTCATAAATTTTACTATATAATATTTTTAACATCATAGGGAATGTATCAATGGGTAATAAAGACTCCGAGGGGTAGAAAGAAGTTAATATAAAGTATAATAGGAAACAATCTTGTTGTAATAATTCATATATTGAGATAATAGAAAAATTCCATGTAGGGGGATTCATGGAATCTGATAATGATCTACAAGGTGTAGAAAATAATCTACAGTCCAACAAAATCTATAAAGTGAAAAAAAATCATTTCTGTTAAAATGTGAATAATATCCAAAATCATGGACTTTATTTGAGGATTTACTTAGTTAAAAAAGACAAGAAAATAAAATCAATTGTGGATTACTCCAACCTACCCAAATTGGTGGTCACCAGATTGGAAAGTAAAGAATTATAATTAATGTTGCATATTGAATATCCAAGGGGGAACTCTAGGATGATACATGGAATTCTTAGTATATTGAGTAGGTTAATTAATTTAGGGAGGAGAAAGGGATTGAGGGTCCTACTCAACCTAATCCCAAAATCAAGGTACTTGAACCTGAGGGGATCCAGAGGTTTCTAGATGGGGGTTCCAATTATTTCCCTGAACCCTTGTTATCTAAACATGAGGAAGAAAAAAAACTCTAATGTAGGGTTTGACATATAACATTTCAAAATTTTATATATATCTAAATTTACTTCTAAATAAAAAAAAATTGTCATATTTTTTAAAAATATGAAACACATAATGCTTTATTTCATTAAATGATAACATAGTGAAAAAAATAAATATATTCATGATAATTGAAAATAATACAATTGTTAAATAAATAGAAAAATAAAATAAAATTTTAAGAATATGGAAATTTGGACCATCTTGATCCCCTATAATTATCACAGTGATAAACAACACTTTAAACTAATAAAAACATTAGTAACCCAATCAAAATTTTATAGATGGAAAGTATGGAACATTGATAGGAATGAAGTTGAATATAGAATTAAGGAATAAAGAGTTATTTATATAAAGAAATATTTCCATTATAATAGTGATACGATTTCAATAATAGTGATATGACCATTGGAATAGTAACCTGATCATTATAAATTTTTACATGACTGTTAGGAAAAGTAGAATAACTTTTGGAATAGAAAATTAACCTCAAAATAGTAAAATTTCATAAAAATAATATTTATTCTTATGAATTTAAGAAAATATAACTATTCTAAATCCATAAAATAAAAATTAACATTATACACTCTAATAAATAAAACACATTTCTTTTAATAAATTTCATTTTAATGTATTTTGTCAAAATATAAATTTTTATGTTAATAATTAAAATTACTTATGTCATAAAATTATTTTGATAAAATAAAATTCATTTTTAGAATCAACACATCAAAATTATATAACATTTTTTTGAAATTTCCTAAAATACATTCCTTTTTAGTGAATAGTAAAAATAATGTTTTTATATAACTAATGCATTTTAATTACACCATCTAAGAGGTAGTATTGATATAATAAATTATGTAACTTGTGACTAAAAAAACACATTTAATAATTTAAAATATTTATTTAATAAAAATAAATATAAATTAAAAACCAAAATGTTTTTTCCAAAGTCTAAAGTTGTAAATAAGTCCATTAAAGTATCAAATTTTCATTTTTCCACATTTTTTTGTAATGAACAAACTAATTCATTTTTGGAATGATTTTAAATTCCTATTTTTTTTAAATATTACTTAAAAGATTAATAATATCACTATTACAATTTTATCATGGAAATTTAAGCTTATTATATCTATTATCTTAAAAACACCCCTCTCCTTGAGTATTAATATCCCCTCTCTCACCCCTTGGAAAAGTAATTGTCCCACACTTAACAATGAAAAATATCTAAAAAATTCCCTCTCTTAATCCCCATATAATCCTTATGTATTTTCTATAGTTACTCTTATCTATGAATTTAAGTTGTTTAGTGCCATATAAAATAAGTAACACTAAGAAGAGGGTAAGTTTCATTAACTCTTTCTCTAATTTTCCACTTTTCTTTTCTGTTTTCACCATTATTATCAAACCCAAACCTTATGAAATTAATAAATTAGTGTGTTTAAATTATATTAATTATGTTAAACTAATATAATGAATATATTTATGATGTATTTATTATTTATACTTATCTTTCTTCCTCTTTTGGAAATGTCCCATCAACGACCGATTAACCCCTTATGAGGGTGTTTCCAACACTCTAATTATACCAAACATTTTGAAATATTATAATAAAAACTTATAATATATAAATGTATAAATATATTTATTTCAAAATTTTTGGATTTAATATTAATAAATTATATGTATAAACCAATTTTTAATCATTAAATTGAAGGAAGGTGGGATATTGTAATTAAAATATGATAACAAAACTTTTAACCTTTAATGATGAAAATTAATAAATATAATCTACTTATCTGAATTGATAAAGATAAAAAAATTAACTTAATTAATTTTTTTCCTATGTTTTAATGAACCTATGTGTATTATACAGGAGTTGGAAAAGTAGTTAAATAAGTATGGATATAAGGTTAAGGGATTCTCGAACTTTTTGGGTTATCTCAACATTCACATTATTTTCAATATGAGTATTTATATAATGTCATTGACAAGTACTTCTAAAATTATTTCCCTTTTTTTATTAGTATATACATGTTTTAACCCTATTGAAATTATCTCTATGAAAATTAAAAACATTTTTCAAGAAGGATTTATTTTTCCAAGACATCTCTTTTACTTCTCATGATTTTTTTCTTCTTTTAAAAATATATCTTTTATATAAAAATATGATCAGCCTTATTCATTTGTAAATAAAAATGGTTATTCCTTAAATAATTATTTAAGAATTATTTATGAAACCCATTCCTTTCCATGGGTTTATTTATGGACTATGATTGTTGTATGTTCTCTTTCCAAGTGGAATGAATGATGAGGAGTATTTTATGATGTGATGGGAGGGTAAAAAATTATATATCCCTCTAATGCATTGGATAATATGATATATATTATGTTATCATATGTATTATGTGTGAATATGATGATATATATGTTTATAATTATGATTTTATGAATTATACACACATGTTATGTGTAAACATGATGCTAGCTTTGTTCAAACTATTTTTAGAGTTTGACCACTATGTTATGATGTTTTAGTATTATGTATATTCCATATTCCATGCGTTTTTCAAATTATTCCCTCATGCTTATAATGTTGATCCCTATCTTATGATATGATGATGATTATTCTCACCCATGTACTATTGATTCATGTCACTTTTCCTTCTATGTTATGTCTCCCCTTACTGAGTTTTGTTCTCACCCATTTTTATGTATATCTTTATGTGATTACATGTACTAAAGAGAATATGAGAGATTTAGGATGAATATAAGGAAGGAATTAAATAATTTTTATGTTTTATTATGTATAAGTGATGTTGGAACCTAATTTTCAAAAGATACTAAACCCTTCAATTTATAATTTTATTAATATTATGTTATTTATCATAAAAATTATGTAATAGTAATATAAGAAAAAGTTATGTCGCAATAGTTGGCATCATTGCATGGTTTAGTTAATTTGGGAATTAGGATTAAAAAAATTATTTAAAATCCTAAGGATAAGTCTATGTATATATAGAAAACCTATGTTTTGGTAATATTTAAGAGCATGTGGTTTCCAAGAAATGAAATTTATATCTGTATACTACAAGTGGATGTGGATATATAATAGATGTACTTTGGGGAAATAACACTGAAAGGGATCATTGGGTATTAAATTAACTTCTACGTAGTGCATGACAAGGAGACCTTATTCTACACCTGATTTGACACTCATGGGGGATATCCTTCAGTTAATAAAAATCTATATTCAAACAATTATAAATGATATATTTCTAAATTAGTTATTTATTTTAATATTAGAAAAGATTAAAGTATAAGATCCTAGATGCATCGTTTTATAATAGTTCCATGATAAACATAAGGATCGCATATGATATGACATTAAAATTAATTTTTGAAAGATAATAAATTATTTATTCATGATTTATTGAGTAATGTTATATTAAAAGATGTTTTATCATAGAAAATTATGGGAACAAGGAGAAACCAGACAAAAAATCCATGTGAGGGACAATGCAACTATTTTCTAAATAACAATCCCAGTGCAATGAGAGGTGGAGTCCAAAACATTTTGGTGATTTCTAAAAAGTTTTATTAAGATATAAATAATAATATGAACCATGTAGAACATTCACCTTCACCCAATAAGGATAAACTATACATTGAATCCTTTATACACCAATGAATACTGGAATTTATTGGATCTTTTGATACTATTGATGTGGAATACTGTATTAACTCAATGAAGAAGATGTTTTCTATGGTCTAATATTTTGAGAAGTATAAGGTTACTCTTGAAATTAATTATTTAGATGGAGAATCTTATCAATGATGGGAATTGATAAAGAATATATATATGAAAGATGAAATTGAAGAAATGGAGTGGGAAGACATTAATAAAATATTTCATAATAATTATTTCCCAATAACCCTTTGAAAAAATATGTATAGAAAACTCTTGGAGTATAAGAAAAGGGGATTAAATTTCTCAAGGCATGAGATGGAAATTTCATAAGGCTTAAAAGACATGTATCAGGTCTTATTATTAACTGTGATGTAAAATTAGATATATTATTTAGTGGTTTAAAACCAAAAATTCGAAGGGCTATAACTATCCAAGACATTGAGAGTTATGAAGAATTATTTCTATGTTCCTTCAAAGTAGATCTGGAGTTTTGATAATATTCACATGGATAAGGAGATTAGAAGAAAAGAATGGAATTTCTTGTTGGGTTATTGAATGATAAAGGATGAAAGAAGATCCAAAAACCCAAATATAAAATATACGGGAAGAATCATTATAATAATTTCCTAAAAGTGATGAGGATATTATTTAAGTGCAGGAGAGAAGGACAACAAGATCATGAATGTCAAAGATACATGAGGAATTTTACCAACAGGATGGAGGAAAGGAAGGAACCTACTAATTAACTACCCATGGTTCGATGCATAATTATTAAGGATAAATGGAAATATGTAACCCAATTAACAAATCCCTGAGTCTTTAAGTGTAATAAATTTCAATAACCACCAAATAGAAGGGAAAAGGATAATGTTTATGCCATCACCACCATTGATGGGGAACATAAAAAAGAATTTGTACAGGGTACACTTCTTATTTATTTGAGAATGGGAAATTCTTTATTTGGTTCTAGTTATATTCATTCATTTATATCTATATTTTTTTGTTAGAACTATTGAATAAAATATCTAATATCCTAAAGTAGATATATTTATTAAAAAAAATTATAGTGTGATTATTTTAAACCCAAGTGTTAGAGTCTTCTCATATTAGGGTCTATGGGAATATTCTTTTAGTTAATATTTAAATCCATCCATTGGTGGAATTTGATGCTATACTAGGCATGGATTGGATCTCAATATAGAACTCACATAGACTATCAGTAAAAGGAAATATCTTTCTATATTCCAAACCACGGGTCGACCCAACCCGAGTCCGACCCGGCGGGGGGGTCGGGCCGGGTCGGCCCGGACCCGGACCCCCCCGTTTTCGAGACGGTTTCGGTATTTTGGCCATAACTTGAGCCACGGACCTCCGATCGACGAACCGTCTGCGGAAACGCGATCCTTGGATCGAGACGGTCATTTCCGTATATCTCACTCAAAGTTTCGGAACACTTTGAATTCGGCCGGGTTGGTTTGTTCACGAAACCAACCGGGCCTTCGGAGCGGAAACCCTCATATCTCGAGCTACGGACGTCCAATTGACGTGCCATCAGCTTTTTTGTGTTCCTATTAGTGAGACAGATCTTTTGGAATACTCCGCCCGAGGTTTGGACGCAGGTGGAGTACGGTCGGGTTGGTTTTGCCTTAAAAACCAACCGAGCCCCGGGGATGAAAATGCCAATAACTCTCAGACCGGGCGTCCGATCGACGCGCCGTCTGTTGCGTTGAGTTCCTGTTGACGATACAGAACTTTTGGATACATCAACTCTGGACTTTGTGACAGTTGATGTATCAACCTCTCGGCTCATGGAGCGGACCCTCCGAACGAGCTTGCTGTGTGCGGGAACCCTAGTGCTGGCTGCGACTGTGACTGCTACTGCTATTGCTACTGCTACTGTGACTGCGACGACGACAGTACAGAGATCCTGTGTGGATTCGACGACGACGACTACAGCACTCAGCGATCCTACGTGGATCAGTGCTACAGGTCCTGTGTGGGCCCGATCCTGTGTGGGTCCGATCCTGTGTGGGTCTTTGCGCTCAGCGGTCCTGTGTGAACCAGCGCCTACAGGTCCTATGTGGGCCCGATCCTGTGTGGGTCTTTTGCAGGGGTTAGTTACCTATCGATCCTTCGTGGGTCTGACGACTTAGATGGATCAGAGATCATCTTTATCTTCCTTTGAAGAAGTATACCTGTGAGAGCTGAATCCTGTTGTTTTCCTGTGTGGATTGTGTTGTACTATCCTGTGTAGATTACATATTGCTTTCCTGTGTGGAATACGTTTACTTTCCTGTGTGGACTGATTTTTACTTGGGCTCGGAGGTTGGAGCGAATTTGAAATTGATGACTTAGGTATATGTATGGGAATATACCTAAGCAGTGTCAGTTGTTACTTCATGATTGTACCTTTCTTCGTGGTTTATCCTTTGTGGATTTTGAGAGACCTTCAGGGGTATCGGGGTCCCTACTGAGTAGCTTATACTCACCCTTGCACGGGCTTTTCCCGCACTACGTTGTGTTGGTTGCAGACGACGGACAGAGTTGATCTTAGCTGAGGCTTGCAGAGTAGGACGGTACCTGGAGGTGGACCACTGGGCGGGACGTGCTCGGAGCGGACGACGGGACCCGTGGAGCAGTGGAGCTATATGTACCCACCCTTCAGGTGGGATTTCCAGTGGACAGATCGGTGTAGCAGCTTTTACTTTTCAGTTGTTATTTTCCCTTTTAGAGTTGTACTTTACTTTTAGTTTGGGTTTGTATACTGGCCCATTTACTTTTCTGCACTTTCAGTTGTACTCTGCTTTTTCTTAGTGTTTACTTTCCGCTTGCTTACTCTGTGGTGTTTGTTTACTTTACAAAGGAAATGCCTTCCCTTTTTACCGGGATTTACACCTTGGTGCTAGTCGCCATCCCCTGGCCTATGGAAGGCGGGCTTGGGGTAGTCACAGCACGGACCCCGAGGGCGGGTCGTGACAAATTGGTATCAAAGGTTTGAAATTCAAATAAGATAACTCCAAAATTAAATAACAATTGTCATGTCATTTAAAGAGGGGTTAAAGGGAGTTTGAGAGAAGATGGAAGGTTTAGGTTCGTGTGGGCCCCACCACACTTAATCCTCTCAAGGGAGGTTAAGTGGGTGTGGGTCCCACCACTAACTTCCTTTGAGAGAAGTTAACCAACAAAAGTAAAATAAAAAGTGTTCCACATTTTTATTCAACATTTTATAATTCTCCCAAAAACTAACTTTCGTCCCGCAATAAACGCAACTTCGGAAAAGGTCTCCTTAAGCGAATATCGGTGTTGTGAGTTCATCGGTGTCCTCAGATTTCAATTCCGAGCACCGGATCAAAAGTTAGAAATTCCCGCTCGTTCGTTCACTGAACGTACCCGAGCCAAACTTCGGAATTTGATTCTGGGCACACCGGGCCTCGGAATCAGGTGCCGTCAGAAACCGCGCTCTTGTAAAATTCCAAAGAAAATTAATAAAAAATTTCCCTTGAATTTTACGGGTCTTTACATTACTCCCACCTCAGGGCTTTACGTCCCCGTAAAGATACACCAAAAACTAGGGAAACAAATGAGGGTACTGAGCACGCATCTGAGCCTCCCGCTCCCATGTGCTCTCCTGGAGATTCCCGTGCTGCCATCTGATGCACACAAGAGGAATCGATCGCCCACGCAGGACCCGCTCCTGTCGATCCTCTATCTCCACCGGGACCTTCGTAAAATTCGCCCCATCGTCAATGTCAAGCTCCCCATGGTCAATGATGTGCGTCGGGTCGTGCACGTATCTCCTCAGCTGAGACACGTGGAAGACATCGTGCACCCGGTGCAACTGAGGTGGTAGAGCTAGGCGGTAAGCCACCTCACCAATCCTGCTGAGGACCTGGAAGGGTCCGATGAAGCGCGGAGATAACTTGCCGCCTCAGCCAAATCTCCGAATACCACGTCGAGGTGAGACCCGCAAAAAGACGTGGTCACCATCCTCGAACTCTAGTGGCCATCGCCTCCTGTCAGCGTATGACTTCTGCCGGCTCTGAGCTGTCCTCATCCGCTCCTGGATGACCTGGACCTTCTCTGTCGTGGCTTGGACCATCTTCGGTCCCACAAGTGCTGCCTCCCCAGGGTCTGTCCAGCACAAAGGAGATTTACAAGGTCGGCCGTACAACGCCTCGTACAGTGCCATCCCGATGGTGGAGTGGTAGCTGTTGTTGTACGCAAACTCCACCAAGGGTAGGTGGTCCTCCCAGCTGCGACCAAAGTCGAGGACACATGCACGGAGCATGTCCTCGAGAGTCTGAATGGTCCTCTCCGTCTGACCATCCGTCTGAGGGTGAAAGGCTGTGCTCAGACGTAGCTGCGTCCCGAACGCCTCCTGCAACCCCTTCCAAAGCTGAGAAGTAAAGCGAGCGTCTCGATCAGAGACGATAGATGATGGCACACCGTGGAGCCGCACACTCTCCTGAACGTAGAGACGTCCCAAGCTCTCCACTGAGCCCTGCTCTCTAATGGGTAAGAAGTGTGCCGACTTGGTGAGTCGGTCAACAATCACCCAGATGGAGTCGTGACCTCTGGAAGTGCATGGAAATCCAGTCATGAAGTCCATAGATATGCCGTCCCACTTCCACTCCGGAACCTCCAAGGGCTGTACCAAGCCTGCTGGTACCTGATTCTCTGCCTTCACCTGTTGGCTGGTGAGGCATCGAGAAACGAACTATGCTACAGCTTTCTTCATGCTCGGCCACCAGTGCTGTCGTCTGAGGTCCTGGTACATCTTCGCCACTCCAGGATGTACCTCCAAAGGAGAAGTGTGAAACTCTCTCAGCACTTCCTCTCGCAAAGCGACTGGTACCATGGTACGTCCTCTGAAAAGGATGTCGTGCTCTGCTCCAAGGGAGAAACCATCAGGTGCCTGTCCCGAGGGTATCTGAGCACGCCGTGTCTCACAGTCAGCGTCCCCACGCTGTGCCTCCCTGACTCGCTGCAGTAGTGGAGGGGTGACTGTAAGAGACTGGAGGAAGGCTGCTCCATCTCTATCCACGAAGGATATCTGTAAAGAGGCTAGCTGCTCCGTCGCCTCCTCAAGTAGCTGAATTCCCGTCCTTCTGCTGAGGGCATCGGCTACTACGTTCCCCTTCCCAGGAGTATAGACTATCTCAAAGTCATAGTCCTAGAGGAACTCGAGCCATCGCCGCTGTCTCAGGTTCAGGTCCTTCTGCGAGAAGATATACCTGAGACTCTGATGATTGGAAAAGACTGTAAAGCGCTCGCCCATCAGATAGTGTCACCATGTCTTCAGAGCAAAGACCACTGCTGCTAACTCCAGGTCATGGGTAGCGTAGTTCTGCTCATGCATCCTCAACTGACGTGATCCATAGGCGATCACTGCCCGCTCCTGCATCAGAACACATCCGAGTCCGGTCCCTGATGCATCACAGTAGACTACGTACCCTACTCCCTCCTCGGGCAACCTCAAGATAGGTGCGCTAGTCAATCTCTGTCTCAGATCCTGGAAGCTCTGATGACATCTGTCTGACCACACGAAGGGTTTCCACTTCTTCGTGAAAGCTGTGAGTGGTGCCGCAACTCTAGAGAAGTCTGGCACGAATCTCCAATAGTATCCAGCTAGTCCCAAGAAACTCCGAACCTCAGTCACGCTCCTGGGTGGCTCCCATGCTAACACAGCCTCGATCTTCGCAGGATCCACTGCAACTCCCGCCTCAGAGATAACGTGTCCCAAGAAGTGGACCTCACGTATCCAGAACTGGCACTTAGAGAGCTTACCATAAAGCTGATGCTCTCGGAGTGTGTCTAGTATAACTCGCAAGTGATAGGCGTGCTCCTCCTCAGTCGTAGAGTAAATCATAATGTCGTCGATGAAGACCACGACAAACCGATCGAGGTATGGCTGAAAGATCCTTTTCATGAGAGCCATGAACACTGCTGGAGCATTGGTTACACCAAAAGGAATATCCAAGAACTCATAGTGGCCATACCGACATCTGAAGGCCGTCTTCTGCACATCCTCATCTCTGACTCTGAGCTGATGATAGCCTGACCTGAGGTCTATCTTCGAGAACCATCGTGCTCCCTTGAGCTGATCAAAGAGGTCATCAATCCTCGGTAGCGGATACTTGTTCCTCACTGTCACCTGCTTCAGGCGACGATAGTCAACACAAAGTCGCAAGCTCCCGTCCGCCTTCTTGGCGAACAATATCGGGGAAGCCCAGGGTGAAACACTGGGTCGGATGAACCCCTTGCCCTGCAAGTCCTCCAACCGTACCCGTAGATCTCGAAGCTCAGCGGGGGCCATCCGATATGATGGAGTGGATATCGGGGCTGTCTCGGGGTTCAAGTCAATATAAAAGTCTACCTCTCTACGAGGAGGTAGCCCTGGGACGTCGTCGGGAGAAACGCCCGCAAAATGATCCACCACTGCAGGAAACCAGGACTCCGCGCGTCAACTGCTCCAAGGATGAGGCTAGCCAACTGATGAGTAATGGGATGTCCTCTCCTCCGCGGAAGTCCATCCTATGCTTCTAAGGCTCCCTTCTCTCCGGTGAAGGTGAACCTGCTCCCGTCGGTGCGTACACATCGCACCTTGTTCCTAAAACAGTCAATCTGCGCATGGACCGTAGATAGCCAATCCATGCCCAAGATGACATCGTAAGGCCTCGACGCTGCTACAAGAAGATCCCAGCCGAAGCTCTCGCCTCCTAGAGTAAGCTCACACTGCCGGCACCAGTGCGTAATCGCCGAGTCTTCTCCCGTAGGAGTCTCTAGCCGTAAGGATCGAGCCAACGGCTCTGTCAGAATCTCCGAGCTCCGAACAAGGGCAGCGACTATGAAAGAGTGACTCGCTCCTGTGTCTATAAGAACTGCAGCAAGGGTGGAATAGACACAGATAGTATCTCGAATCATCTCGGGTGCGTCGTGGTCATAGGCCTCTGCTGCCTGGAGCTGTGCCTGTCTCTGCCCGCCAGCTCCCTGTGGTCGGGGTGGACCTCCTGGTGGTGGTGGTGGCAGAGCCTCAAAGCGTCACCCACCACCTGCTGCTCGGCCAGCTCCTCTGCCTCGTCCGCCTCCTCCCTGCGGACCACCACGGTCGACCCTCTGCCTCTGCCTCGGTGGTCCCTCAACTGTCTGCTGCTCCTCGGCATGGCGGGTCGGGCAGTCACGAGCCATGTGGCCCTGCCCGCCGCACGAGTAGCACTGTCTGCCTCTCGAAAGACTGGCTCCACGCTGTGTGCACCGCACTGCTGAGCCAGTGCCCTGAGGTCGTCAGCCCGAAGGTCTGGTCTGTCTGGACCCCTGAGTCATCCGTCGACTGCCTGCTGCAGATGACTCTGCCACGTGCCGTCCTGCGGTGGGTCGCTGCGCTGGTGTAGACTCAGCAAGGAAGCTCTCGATCAGAAGGACCCGCTCCAGTACTCATGTCTGATTCGGTATGCTAAGGGAGATCAACGATGCCCTGATATCGTGTCTCAAACCCTGCTCGAAGGTCCGGGCCCAGAAGAATGGGTCCCGTACCATGTCGGTCGAGTAGCGCGAGAGATCAGTAAATCTCGCCGAGTACTGAGCGACCATCATGCTGCCCTGCCGCAGCTGTAGAAGCTCCTGGATACGCACCGCACAAAGGGTGGCTGGGACGAACTCCGAGTGGAAGAGGTTCTCAAAGTCCGTCCAAAGTAGAGATGCCTCATCGTGCACTTGGAGCATCAAGCTCCACCATCGTCCTGCTGCTGCGTGTAGTAGGCTCGCAGCGAGGATCACCATGAGGTCTGATGGTGTCCTCACTAGCCTAAACACACGTACCACTGCCTCCAGCCAGTCCTCGGCTGCCTGGGGATCCATCTCCCCGCGAAACCTGGGTGGTCGCTGGCGCTGAAACTCATGCAGTGCGCTGAGGCGACGTGCATCGTCACGGCTGGTGCTGGAAGTATCGGTGGCTCGACGGGTAGAGCTACCGCCGGTGCCACTGCTGACAAAGGTCCCTGCACCGAGGCCTCGTCGCTCGGTGGGCTGTCGTCACACTCGACTCTCGGAACCCTAGCTGGCTACCGTCGTGGGGCCATCCTGAAAAGAAAACAGGTGCGCCACGGTCAGAACAGTATACCTGGTGAGCTGATATAAAGTAATCACAAAGAAAACTTTGAAACACACACGCAATCAATGTTTTCGTGCATTAAGTCGGAAATCAGAAGTCAGGGTCCTGGTGTACGAATACGTCGGCCACCGCACCAACACTGGACTCCCTGGACTGATAACCACACTCAATACGCTAAACATTATTGCTTTACATTGAAAAGATCAGAGTTCGCGGTAGAACCAAACTCCTTTGATACTTGTGAGAGCTGAATCCTCTTGTTTTCCTGTGTGGATTGTGTTGTGCTATCCTGTGTGGATTACGTATTGCTTTCCTGTGTGGAATACGTTTACTTTCCTGTGTGGACTGAGTTGTACTTGGGCCGGGCCGCCGGTGTCGGAAGCTGGAAAGGGGACCGGTTTTCCGGTCCCGTTGGAGAAAAACCGGCCGGCCAGGTGGCCGGCCGGATGGTCAAATCTGGGGGAAATTAATTCCCCCGGCCAGCGCCCAAAAGCCCCACCATTTAATTGCGGGGGGGGGGGGGGGGGGTTTCCTTGAGGGGGTCAGGCGGCCCCCGGTCCTCTTCAATGCAGGCCCCCCACGAGGGGGGGGGGGGGTTCCAAAGGCGCGACTAAAAGCCGCGCCGCCATCTGCTGGAAGCGGGGGCTTAGCCCCCCGCGCGTGACCCCAGCGGCGCCAGGCCGTGCCGCCGGCCGGTCTGGGTCGGACCCGGGTCGGGTCGACCTGGTTCGGGTCGACCCCGTTCGGGCCGACCCAGGGGGGGGGGGGGGGGGTCTGGCCGGGTCGGCCCGGACCCGGACCCCCCGTTTTCGAGACGGTTTCGGTCTTTTAGACATAACTTGAGCCACGGACCTCCGATCGACGAACCTTCTGCGGAAACGCGATCCTTGGATCGAGACGGTCGTTTCGGTATATCGCACTCAAAGTTTCAGAACACTTTGAGGTCGGCCGGGTTGGTTCGTTCACGAAACCAACCGGGCCTTCGGAGCGGAAACACTCATATCTCGAGCTACGGACGTCCAATTGACGTGCCGTCAACTTTTTTGTGTTCCTCTTAGTGAGACGGATCTTTTGGAATACTCCGCCCGAGGTTTGGACGCAGGTGGAGTACGGTCGGGTTGGTTTTGCCTTAAAAACCAACCGGGCCCCGGGGACGAAAATGCCAATAACTCTCAGACCGGGCGTCCGATCGATGCGCCGTCTGTTGCGTTGAGTTCCTGTTGACGATACGGAACTTTTGGATACATCAACTCTGGACTTTGTGACAGTTGATGTATCAGCCTCTCGACTCGTGGAGCGGACCCTCCGAACGAGCTTGCTGTGTGCGGGAACCCTAGTGCTGGCTGCGACTGTGACTGCTACTGCTACTGCTACTGCTACTGTGACTGCGACGACGACAGTACAAAGATCCTGTGTGGATTTGACGACGACGACTACAGCACTCAGCGATCCTACGTGGATCAGTGCTACAGGTCCTGTGTGGGCCCGATCCTGTGTGGGTCTTTGCGCTCAGCGGTCCTGTGTGAACCATCGCCTATAGGTCCTATGTAGGCCCGATACTCTGTGGGTCTTTTGAGGGGGTTAGTTACCTATCGATCCTTCGTGGGTCCGACGACTTAGATGGATCAGAGATCATCTTTATCGTCCTTGAAGAAGTATACCTGTATGAGCTGAATCCTGTTGCTTTCCTGTGTGGATTGTGTTGTGCTATCCTGTGTGGATTACGTTTTGCTTTCCTGTGTGGAATACGTTTACTTTCCTGTGTGGACTGAGTTGTACTTGGGCTCGGAGGTTGGAGAGTATTTGAAATTGATGACTTAGGTATATGTATGGGCATATACCTAAGCAGTGTCGGTTGTTACTTCGTGATTGTACCTTTCTTTGTGATTTATCCTTTGTGGATTTTGAGAGACCTTCAGGGGTCTCGGGGTCCCTACTGAGTAGCTTATACTCACCCCTGCACGGGCTTTGCCCGCACTACGTTGTGTTGGTTGCAGACGACGGACAACGTTGATCTTAGCTGAGGCTTGCAGAGCAGGACGGTACCTGGAGGTGGACCACTGGGCGGGACGTTCTCGGAGTGGACGGCGGGACCCGTGGAGCAGTGGATCTATCTGTACCCACCCTTCAGGTGGGATTTCCAGTGGACAGCTCGGTGTAGCGGCTTTTACTTTTCAGTTGCTGTTTTCCCTTTTCGAGTTGTACTTTACTTTCAGTTTGGGTTTGTATACTGGCCCATTTACTTTTCCGCACTTTCAGTTGTACTCTACTTTTTCTTAGTGTTTACTTTCCGCTTTCTTACTCTATGGTGTTTGTTTACTTTACAAAGGCAATGCCTTCCCTTTTTACCGGGATTTACGCCTTGGTGCTAGTTGCCAGCCCCTGGCCTATGGAAGGCGGGCTTGGGGTAGTCACGGCACAGACCCCGAGGGCGGGTCGTGACAAATTGGTATCAAAGGAGTTCGGTTCTACCGCGAACTCTGATCTTTTCTATGTGAAGCAATAATGTTTAGCGTATTGAGTGTGGTTATCAGTCCAGGGAGTCCAGTGTTGGTGCGGCGGCCGACGTATCCGTACACCAGGATCCTGACTTCTGATTTCCGACTTAATGTACGAAAACATTGATTGCGTGTGTGTTTCAAATTTTTCTTTGTGATTACTTTATATCAGCACACCAGGTATACTGTTCTGACCGTGGCGCACCTGTTTTCTTTTCAGGATGGCCCCACGACGGCAGCCAGCTAGGGTTCCGAGAGTCGAGTGTGACGACAGCCCACCGAGCGACGAGGCCTCGGTGCAGGGCCCTTTGTCAGCAGTGGCACCGGCGGTAGCTCTACCCGTCGAGCCACCGATACTTCCAGCACCAGCCGCTAACGATGCACGTCGCCTCAGCGCACTGCATGAGTTTCAGCGCCAGCGACCACCCAGGTTTCGCGGGGAGACAGATCCCCAGGTAACCGAGGATTGGCTGGAGGTAGTGGTACATGTGTTTAGGCTAGTGAGGACACCAGCAGATCTCATGGTGATCCTCGCTGCGAGCCTACTACACGCAGCAGCAGGACGATGGTGGAGCTTGATGCTCCAGGTGCACGATGAGGCATCTCTACTTTGGACGGACTTTGAGAGCCTCTTCCGCTCGGAGTTCGTCCCAGCCACCCTTCGTGCGGTGCGTATCCAGGAGCTTCTACAGCTGCAGAAGGGCAGCATGACGGTCGCTCAGTACTCAGCAAGATTTACTGATCTCTCGCGCTACTCGACCGACATGGTATGGGACCCATTCTTCCGGGCCCGGACCTTCGAGCAGGGTTTGAGACACGAGATCAGGGCATCGCTGATCTCCCTCAGCATACCGACTCAGACAGGAGTACTGGAGCGGACCCTTCTGATCGAGAGCTTCCTTGCTGAGTCTACAGCAGCGCAGCGACCCACCGCAGGGCGGCACGTGGCAGAGTCATCTGTAGCAGGCAGTCGACGGATGAATCAGGGGTCCAGACAGACCAGACCTTCGGGCAGACGACCTCAGGGCACTGGCTCAGCAGTGCGGGGCACACAACGCGGAGCCAGTCTTTCGAGAGGCAGACAGTGCTACTCGTGCGGCGGGCAGGGCCACATGGCTCGTGACTGCCCAACCCGCCATGCCGAGGAGCAGCAGACAGTTGAGGGACCATCGAGGAAGAGGCAGAGGGTCGACCGTGCGGTCCGCATGGAGGAGGCGGACGAGGGAGAGGAGCTGGCCGAGCAGCAGGTGGTGGGCGACGCTTTGAGGCTCTGCCACCACCACCACCAGGAGGTCCACCCCGACCACAGGGAGCTGGCGGGCAGAGACAGACACAACTCCAGGCAGTAGAGGCCTACGACCACGGCGCACCCGAGATGATTCGAGGTACTATCTGTGTCTATTCCACCCTTGCTGTAGTTCTTATAGACACAGGAGCGAGTCACTCTTTCATAGCCGCTGCCTTTGTTCGGAGCTCGGAGATTCCGACAGAGCCGTTGGCTCGATCCTTACGGCTAGAGACTCCTACGGGAGCAGACTCGACGATTACGCACTGGTGCCGACAGTGTGAGCTTACTCTAGGAGGCGAGAGCTTCGGCTGGGATCTTCTTGTAGCAGCGTCGAGGCCTTACGACGTCATCTTGGGCATGGATTGGCTATCTACGGTCCATGCGCAGATTGACTGTTTTAGGCGCAAGGTGCGATGTGTACGCACCGACGGGAGAAGGTTCACCTTCACCGGCGAGAAGGGAGCCTTAACAGCACAGGATGGACTTCCGCGGAGGAGAGGACAACCCATTACTCATCAGTTGGCTAGCCTCATCCTTGGAGCAGTTGACGTGCAGAGTCCTGGTTTTCCTGCAGTGGTGGATCAGTTTGCGGACGTTTTTCCCGACGACGTCCCAGGGATACCTCCTCGTAGAGAGGTAGACTTTTATATTGACTTGTACCCCAGGACATCCCCGATATCCACTCCAGCATATCAGATGGCCCCCGCCGAGCTTCGAGAGCTACGAGTACAGTTGGAGGGCTTGCAGGGCAAGGGGTTCATCCGACCCAGTGTTTCACCCTGGGCTTCCCCGATATTGTTCGCCAAGAGGGCGGATGGGAGCTTGCAACTTTGTGTTGACTATCGTCGCCTGAACCAGGTGACAGTGAGGAACAATTATCCGCTACCGAGGATTGATGACCTCTTTGATCAGCTCAAGGGATCACGGTGGTTCTCGAAGATAGACCTCAGGTCAGGCTATCATCAGCACAGAGTCAGAGACGAGGATGTGCAGAAGACGGCCTTCAGATGTCGGTATGGCCACTATGAGTTATTGGTTATGCCTTTTGGTGTAACCAATGCTCCAGCAGTGTTCATGGCTCTCATGAACAGGATCTTTCAGCCATACCTCGATCGGTTTGTCGTGGTCTTCATCGACAACATTCTGATTTACTCTACGACTGAGGAGGAGCACGCCTATCACTTGCGAGTTATACTAGACACACTCTGAGAGCACCATCTTTATGGTAAGCTCTCGAAGTGCCAGTTCTGGATACGTGAGCTCCACTTCTTGGGACATGTTATCTCTGAGGCGGGAGTTGCAGTGGATCCTGCGAAGATCGAGGCTGTGTTAGCATGGGAGCCACCCAGGAGCGTGACTGAGGTTCGGAGTTTCTTGGGACTAGCTGGATACTATCGGAGATTCGTGCCAGACTTCTCTAGAGTTGCGGCACCACTCACAACTTTGACGAAGAAGGGGAAACCCTTCGTGTGGTCAGACAGATGTCAGCAGAGCTTCCAGGAGCTGAGACAGAGATTGACTAGCGCACCTATCTTGAGGTTGGCCGAGGAGGGATTAGGGTACGTAGTCTACTGCGATGCATCAGGGACCGGACTCGGATGTGTTCTGATGCAGGAGCGGGAAGTGATCACCTATGGATCACGTCAGTTGAGGCCGCATGAGCAGAACTACACTACCCATGACCTGGAGTTAGCAGCAGTGGTCTTCGCTCTGAAGACATGGCGACACTATCTGATGGGCGAGCGCTTTATAGTCTTTTCCGATCATCAGAGTCTCAGGTATATCTTCTCGCAGAAGGACCTGAACCTGAGACAGCGGCGATGGCTCGAGTTCCTCTAGGACTATGACTTTGAGATAGTCTATACTCCTGGGAAGGGGAACGTAGTAGCCGATTCCCTCAGCAGGAGGACGGACATTCAGCTACTTGAGGAGGCCACGAAGCAGCTAGCCTCTTTACAGATATCCTTCGTGGATAGAGATGGAGCAACCTTCCTCCAGTCTCTCACAGTCACCCCTCCACTACTGCAGCAAGTCAGGGAGGCACAACGTGGGGACGCTGACTGTGAGACACGGCGTGCTCAGATACCCTCGGGACAGGCACCTGATGCTTTCTCCCTTGGAGCATAGCACGACATCCTTTTAAGAGGACGTACCATGGTACCAGTCGCTTTGCGAGAGGAAGTGCTGAGAGAGTTTCACACTTCTCCTTTGGCGGTACATCCTGGAGTGGCGAAGATGTACCAGGACCTCAGACGACAGCACTGGTGGCCGGACATGAAGAAAGCTGTAGCAGAGTTCGTTTCTCGATGCCTCACCTGCCAACAGGTGAAGGCAGAGCATCAGGTACCAGCAGGCTTGGTACAGCCCTTGGAGGTTCCGGAGTGGAAGTGGGATGACATATCTATGGACTTCGTGACTGGACTTCCACGCACTTCCAGAGGTCACGACTCCATCTGGGTGATTGTTGACCAACTCACCAAGTCGGCACACTTCTTACCCATTAGAGAGCAGGGCACAGTGGAGAGCTTGGGACATCTCTACGTTCAGGAGATTGTGAGGCTCCACGGTGTGCCATCATCTATCGTCTCCGATCGAGATGCTCGCTTTACTTCCTGGCTTTGGAAGGGGTTGCAGGAGGCGTTCGGGACGCAGCTACATCTGAGCACAGCCTTTCACCCTCAGACGGATGGTCAGACGGAGAGGACCATTCAGACTCTCGAGGACATGCTCCGTGCATGTCTCCTCGACTTTGGTCGCAGCTGGGAGGACCACCTACCCTTGGTGGAGTTTGCGTACAACAACAGCTACCACTCCACCATCGGGATGGCACCGTACGAGGCGTTGTACGGACTACCTTATAGATCTCCTTTGTGCTGGACAGACCCTGGGGAGTCAGCACTTGTGGGACCGGAGATGGTCCAGGCCACGACAGAGAAGGTCCAGGTCATCTAGGAGTGGATGAGGACAGCTCAGAGCCGGCAGAAGTCATATGCTGACAGGAGGCGATGTCCACTAGAGTTCGAGGATGGTGACCACGTCTTTTTGCGGGTCTCACCTCGACGTGGTATTCGGAGATTTGGCCGAGGCGGCAAGTTATCTCTGCCCTTCATCGGACCCTTCCAGGTCCTCAGCAGGATTGGTGAGGTGGCTTACCGCCTGGCACTACCACCTCAGTTGCACCGGGTGCACGATGTCTTCCACGTGTCTCAGCTGAGGAGATACGTGCACGACCCGACGCACATCATTGACCATGGGGAGCTTGACGTTGACGATGGGGCGACTTTTACGGAGGTCCCGGTGGAGATAGAAGATCGACAGGAGCGGGTCCTGCGTGGGCGATCGATTCCTCTTGTGCGCATCAGATGGCAGCACGAGAATCTCCAGGAGAGCACATGGGAGAGGGAGGCTCAGATGCGTGCTCAGTACCCTCATTTGTTTCCCTAGTTTTTGATGTATCTTTACGGGGACGTAAAACCCTGAGGTGGGAGTAATGTAAAGACCCATAAAATTCAAGGGAAATTTTTTCTTAATTTTCTTTGGAATTTTACAAGAGCGCGGTTTCTGACGGCACCTGATTCCGAGGCCCGGTGTGCCCAGAATCAAATTCCGAAGTTTGGCTCGGGTACGTTTAGTGAACGAACGAGCAGGAATTTCTAACTTTTGATCCGGTGCTCCGAATTGAAATCCGAGGACACCGATGAACTCGCAACGCCGATATTCGCTTAAGGAGACCTTTTCCGAAGTTGCGTTTATTGCGGGACGAAAGTTATTTTTTGGGAGAATTATAAAAAGTAGAATAAAAATGTGGAACACTTTTTATTTTACTTTTGTTGGTTAACTTCTCTCAAAGGAAGTTAGTGGTGGGACCCACACCCACTTAACCTCCCTTGAGAGGATTAAGTGTGGTGGGGACCACACGAACCTAAACCTTCCATCTTCTCTCAAACTCCCTTTAACCCCTCTTTAAATGACATGACAATTGTTATTTAATTTTGGAGTTATCTTATTTGAATTTCAAACCTTTGAAATTCAATTTGTTAAGTTTGTGAATAAAATAAGACTCTATCTTAAATAATTTGGTTAGAATTTTTTAGCCATCTTGAGAGCTTTTGGGTTCTTCTCCTTCTTCTTCAAACTTGACGAAGAACGCTCAAGCTTTGACGGAGAACGCTCAAGCTTTGACGGAGAACGCTCAAGCTCCGACGAAGAACGCCGCTCCTCTCTTCTTCGTCTTCCGTGTCAACGAAAGGGAACACCGCTTCCTCCTCGGACTTCCTTCGTCGACATACGAATATTCGCCAACGACGTACCTTTTCAGACGTACCTCTTCGTCATCGGATTTGACGAACGATTACCGCGACGCCCGACCTCTGCGACGTTGTCTTCCGTGGGACATTGACAAATCTTCGAACCTATAACCAAGGTAGGGGTTGTTGTTATTTGTTTATTTATTTATTCTTGTTCGTGGTTCTGGCATGACTAACGTGAGGATATTTAAATTTGTATTATCATTTAACGTGAGGGGGCCAGACTGCATGAACACGGCCGAACCCCCTCCTTTGTTCTTGTTGATTTATATTGCGGATGAAACAAGATGGCGTGGTACCATCGCACCACGCGGTTATTCGCACGTTTATATTGCGCGGCACCGTCGCGCCGCGCCGTGGAAGGATCATCAAGAACGCGACGCCGTCGCGCCGTGTCGAAGGGAATCAAAGGCGTGGCGGAGGGGCGCGGTGTCGTCGCACCGCGCCGGACGACGAACACCGCGGCCGGTTCCGGGCCGCGATGGGACGAGAAGACCGGCGGCCGGGCCGCCGGCATCGGAAGCCGGAAAGGGGACCTGTTTTCCTGTCCCGTTGGAGAAAAACCGGCCGTCCAGGTGGCCGGCTGGATGGTCAAATCCGGGGGAAATTAATTCCCCCGGCCAGCGCCCAAAATCCCCCCCCCCATTTAATTGGGGGGGGGGGGGTTTCCTTGAGGGGGGCAGGCGGCCCCCCGGTCCTCTTCAAAGCAGGCCCCCCACGAGGGGGGGGGGGGGGGGGTTCCAAAGGCGCGGCTAAAAGCCGCGCCGCCATCTGTTGGAAGCGGGGGCTTAGCCCCCCGCGCGTGACCCCAGCGGCGCCAGGCCGCGCCGCCGCGCCGGTCTGCCGCCGGCCGGGTCGGGTCGGACCAGGGTTGGGTCGACTCGGTTCGGGTCGACCCGGTTCGGGCCGACCCAGGGGGGGGGGGGTCGGGCCGGGTCGGCCCGGACCCGGACCCCCCGTTTTCGAGACGGTTTCGGTCTTTTGTCCATAACTTGATCCAAGGACCTCCGATCGACGAACCGTATGTGGCAACGCGATCCTTGGATCGAGACGGTCGTTTCGGTATATCGCACTCAAAGTTTCGGAACACTTTGAGTTCGGCCGGGTTGGTTCGTTCACGAAACCAACCGGGCCTTCGGAGCGGAAACGCTCATATCTCGAGCTACGGACGTCCAATTGACGTGCCGTCAGCTTTGTTGCGTTCCTCTTAGTGAGACGGATCTTTTGGCATACTCCGCCCGAGGTTTGGACGTAGGTGGAGTCCGGTCGGTTTGGTTTTGCCTTAAAAACCAACCGGGCCCCGGGGACGAAAATGCCAATAACTCTCAGACCAGGCGTCCGATCGACGCGCCGTCTGTTGTGTTGAGTTCCTATTGACGATACGGAACTTTTGGATACATCAACTCTGGACTTTGTGACAGTTGATGTATCAGCCTCTCGGCTCGTGGAGCGGACCCTCCAAACGAGCTTGCTGTGTGCGGGAACCCTAGTGCTGGCTGCGACTGTGACTGCTACTGCTACTGCTACTGCTACTATGACTGCGACGACGACAGTACAGAGATCCTGTGTGGATTCAACGACGACGACTACAGCACTCAGCGATCCTACGTGGATCAGTGCTACAGGTCCTGTGTGGGCCTGATCCTGTGTGGGTCTTTGCGCTCAGTGGTCCTGTGTGAACCAGCGCCTACAGGTCCTATGTGGGCCCGATCCTATGTGGGTCTTTTGCGGGGGTTAGTTACCTATCGATCCTTCGTGGGTCCGACGACTTAGATGGATCAGAGATCATCTTTATCGTCCTTGAAGAAGTATACCTTTGTGAGCTGAATCCTGTTGCTTTCCTGTGTGGATTGTGTTGTGCTATCCTGTGTGGATTACGTTTTGCTTTCCTGTGTGGAATACGTTTACTTTCCTGTGTGGACTGAGTTGTACTTGGGCTCGGAGGTTGGAGCGTATTTAAAATTGATGACTTAGGTATATGTATGGGCATATACCTAAGTAGTGTCGGTTGTTACTTCGTGATTGTACCTTTATTTGTGATTTATCCTTTGTGGATTTTGAGAGACCTTCAGGGGTCTCGGGGTCCCTACCGAGTAGCTTATACTCACCCCTGCACGGGCTTTGCCCCCACTACTTTGTGTTGGTTGCAGACGACGGACAACGTTGATCTTAGCTGAGGCTTGCAGAGCAGGACGATACCTGGAGGTGGACCACTGGGCGGGACGTGTTCGGAGCGGACGGCGGGACCCGTGGAGCAGTGGAGCTATCTGTACCCACCCTTCAGGTGGGATTTCCAGTGGACAGCTCGGTGTAGCGGCTTTTACTTTTCAGTTGTTGTTTTCCCTTTTCGAGTTGTACTTTACTTTCATTTTGGGTTTGTATACTGGCCCATTTACTTTTCCGCACTTTCAGTTGTACTCTTCTTTTTCTTAGTGTTTACTTTCCGCTTGCTTACTCTGTGGTGTTTGTTTACTTTACAAAGGCAATGACTTCCCTTTTTACCGGGATTTACGCCTTGATGCTAGTCGCCAGCCCCTGGCCTATGGAAGGCGGGCTTGGGGTAGTCACGGCACGAACCCCGAGGGCGGGTCGTGACAATCACATACTGTTGTAAAAATGTATGTAAGACCATTCATATCCTTTTTAAATTCCTCAATAATGTGTTTGTTGATACCTAATGAAGAATCATATCTTTCCTAATTGGTTGTGTTGATGGAAATCATTAACCTTGAGGAAATTCACTTTGTGAGGGAATATACTAATGTATTTACGAAGGATTTTCAAAAGCTTCCTATAGATCTTGAGGTAGATTTCTTGATAGAACTCATACTGAAAGCCACTCCTATCTCCAAAATCCCATATAGGATGAACCTAATAGAACTGGATTAGTTAACACAACCACTTCAAGATAATTTGAAAAAAGGGTTAATACCCCACAGTATATCACCTTGGGGTGAGCCGGTGCTATTTTTAATTAAAAATAACAGATCAATGTGGACATGCATCAATTACTGAGAGCTCAACTGGATCATCATAAAGAAAAAGTATCCCATAAAAAGTATTAGTGACTAGTTTAATAAAATTCTAGGATCTTAGTAATTATAAAAGGTGGATATTTATTTTGGATATCATCATTTGAAGGTAAAGAAGGAAGTTATTCAGTTGATATCATTCCATATGAGGTATAAACACAATGAGTTCATAGTGAATCCCTTTAAACTCACTAATTCCCCTACAATCTTAATTAGTTTTATGAATATAGTATTTAAATAATGCATTAATAAATTTTTTATTTTATTTATTTAGGATATTAAAATTTACACCAAGAATAAATAGGAATAATAAGATTACCTAAGAGTTGTGTTGAAAACATTAAGAAAAGATAATTTGTATTCCAAGTTCAGTAAGTGAAACATCTAGATATGATAAGTCACATTGTTAGGGAACATGATCAAAAGTGAGGGAATTTATGTGGACCCTTCAAAGTTAAATACAATTGAAGAATTGACCAAACCCACTAGTGTTATATAAATTCATATTTTTCATTGATTATTTGGGTACAAATGATGATTCATAATAAATATCTCATAATTTCTTGACCCACTAACTAAGTTAACATGGAAAGGGGTAAAGAATGTATGGATGAAATAATTTGAGGAAATATTTAATTAGATCATGAAAAGGATAATCAATGTGCCTTTAATCACTCTAACATAAAGTATAGAAGGGTATGTGATATACAATGATACTTCAAAGATAGGCTTGTGTTGCGTAAAAATGAATAATGATAATGTGATTCCTTATGCATTATGGTTGTTGAAGTTCCATGAGAAAAATTACCTGATACTTGACTTGGAGTTTTCTATAGAAATCTTTACAATGAATATTTTGTAGAACTGCCTCTATGTTGAGAAGTGTGACATATATACATATCATAAGAGTCTACAATATATATTATCATTGATAACACTCAACATGAATAAAAAAATATGGTTAGAGATGACCAAGGACTTACATTTCTCTATTTACTACTATACTAGAAAGGTGAATAAGGTATTTTATGCTCTTAGTAGAAAATAACCTACTACACTATCCATGATGTTTATTGATAAAGATAAAATCTTCATGTATATGAAAATGACTGATCTAGAAATCATAACTCTAAAGAATACATACTACCTTCCTAAAATGTTTTGCTTACCATCAATACAAGATAAGATAAATGAGGCACAAAGGGAAGATTTGGAGATTCAAAAGAAGATATTGGTAGTAAAAGAAAAGAATTTTCACAAATTAAACATTGATAAAGATGGATTTATTCTATTTAGAACTACTCTTTGTGTTCCTTAATCACTTGATATAAAGAAAGAGCTATTGGATAATTTACATAGATCATCTTTCTCCATCCATATTAGAATAACCAAGATATACCCAGATCTTAGAGAAAACTCTTGGTGGGACATAACGAAGATGAATATTTTGTAATACACCTAAAAGTTCATAGTATGTTATAAAGTTAAAGCATAGAAACATAAGTCTAATGGGATGATGAAACCATTGCCCATACTAGTATGGAAATGGGATAACATCACCATGGAATTTTTTATCGGTCTCTTGAAGACATAAAAAGGAAGCAATGTGATATGGGTTGTGGTGGATCAACTCACCAAGAGTGTGCACTTCATCATCACTTGGGAAAATTTCACTCTCGAAAAAAATTTCATGATATATGTAATGAAAGTGGTAAGGCTCAACAGGGAACCAATTTTGATCATCTCAGAGAATGATCTAAGGGCCACCTTAAAATCCTGGACCATATTTTAACATTTTCTAAATACAGAACTAAATTTCAGTATTTCCTACCACCACTAAACCAATGTGTAATATAAAAGGACCATTCAGTCAATAAATGATATAACGAGAGATTTATAATTTAATTTTAAGGATAATGTGATCAATAACTTCCATTGGTTGAGTTATTATACAATAGTATCTTCCACTAGAGTATTCAAATGGACCAATATGGAGCTCTATATAATAAGTGATGTATAACTCCTACATGTTGGGATTAAGTTGGTGAAGGAAACATACTTGGACCTAATCTTGGGTAATAAATGACATAGAAGGTTCAATCCATTCAACATTATAACAATTCTTCTCAAAGTTTGTAGAAGAGTTATATTGACAATTGTCGATGTGAGTTGGTGTTTGAAGAGGGAGAAAAAACCATTCCTTCTAATAACACCACAAAAGAGTTTAATTTTTTTTGGAAATAAAGGAAATATTATCCCAAGGAACATTTTACACTTTCAGATCCTTGATCATATACATGCGGAGTCCTATCATCTAGAACATGCACTAAATATCACTTAATTTCATGATGTGTTCCACATATCTCTCTTGATGAAGTTCATACCCAATACCTAACACGTAAAAAATCTGGTGGTGGTACAACTAAAGTATGAATTTTGTTATGAGGATTAGATGGTGGAGATCTTAGACTTCAGACACAAAGTTCTACTCAATAAGAAAACTCACCTTGTTAAATTTCTTTAGAAAAATCACATGTATAATTAAGAAACATGGGAAACTAAGGTGGAAATTAAATAGAACTATCCTCACCCATTCTTAGATGAGGATATGAGTTAAAATTTTGATGTTGAAATTTCTGAAGGGGGAGGAATGTATCATCTCAGACACACACACACACACACATATATTGGATATTTATTTTGAATAAGTAACGCTTTCCATATTGTTTAAAAACATGTAACACATAATTATTTATTTCATTTAATGAGAACATTGTGTTTATAGAATAAATATATCCATGATAATTAAAAAAATTACAATAATTAAATAAAAATAAAAATAAAAAATTACAATAATAGGAAAATTTTGATTATCTTGATCCACTAGAATCATCATAGTGACGAATGACAATATAAAAAATATAGAACATTAGTAAACCATTAAAAATACTAAAAATAACAAATATCGAACCTTGAGAGGAATGGATGTGAATGTTGGTTAAAGGAATGAAGAGGTATTTATAGGATGTAATATGACTATTGGAATAGTGATATCACCTTTGTAATAGTAACATGACTGTTAGGAATAGAAACCCGACTGTTAAAATAGTAAATCGACTATTGGAATAGTAAATTAAACTCAAAATAGTAAAATTTCATATAAATAATATTTATCCTTAGTAATTTAATAAATTTTTTTAAATCTATAAAATAAATATCAAGATTAGAAAATCAAATAAATTATAAGCACTTTTTTAATAAATTGTATTTTAATTTATTTCGTAAAAATCATTGTTTTTATGTATAAAATTAAAATTAACTATGCTGAAAAATATTTTTATAAAATAAATATTTTATTTAAAAATAGATTGTCCAAATTTTATAAGGTTGTTTTTTTGATACTTTTCTGGAATATTTCATTTTTTATTAAATAGTAAAAATACATTTTTTACATAACCAGTTTATTTAAATTACAACATCCAAGAGGTAATATTTAAAAAATAAATTCTATAACTTATGGATCGATTAAAACTAATTTAATAATATAATAAATTCATTAAAAAATAATAAACTTAAATTACACCCCTAAAAAGAGTTTTCCAAATCCTAAAATGGTAAATTATTCTATTAAAATATCAATTTCTCATTTTTTGATTTCCTTTTTAATGAACTAATGGATTTGGTTATGGACATATTTTAAATACCTATAATCATTTTATTTTATTAAAATACTACTTTAAATTACAATAATATTACAATTATAATATTTACCATGGAAATTATATTTTATTCAATACTTTATCTTAAAAACATCCCTCTCTACAAGTATAAATACACAATCTCCCACCCCTTGTAAAATCAATTCTCCCTCACTAACCAAAGCCAAAAAACAAAAAAAATAATCTTTATTAAAACCCTTATAATTCTTAGTAGTGTTCTATAGTCACTCAATCCAAGCATTCAAGGTGTTTAATGTTGAAAAAAATAAGAAACACTGAGAAGGTGGTTAGCTCTCATTAAATTTTTCTCTCATTTTCTTATTCTCTTCCTCATTTTATCTATTCCATTAAAACCCCGACCTTCTAAAATTAATTAAGTAGTAATTTAACATTATATTAATGATTTATCATACTAATGATTATATTTTTGACATATTTATATTTTATACTTCTCTTTACCCCTCTTATGATAATGTCTCATTGATGTTTAGTTAACCACCCCCAAGGACGTTTACAACTCTCTAATTATCACTACCATTATGTATGAATATAATAAATTATTTATAATATATAAATTATTAAATATATATATTTCTATTATTATAGAGTTAATATTAATAATTTATATATATTAATAATTCTAGATCAGTAAATCAAAACAATATAGGATATTTTAAGGAACATATGATATTAAAATGTTTCACCTTTAATGGTGGGAATTATGAAATATAATACAATCATTATAATTGATCAATAGTTAAAAAATAAACATAAGTAAATTCAGATTCTATATTTTAATAAACTTATTTTTATTAAAAATGAGGAATAAAAGTGATGAAATAAATCAGGATCTAAGGTAAGGGGATCCTTAAACCCAAGACCTTATTTTTTTGGGTTATCTCCACATTCATATTATTTTCAATATGTTTATTCCCCAAATTTACATAAAATGTCTTATAAACATTCTATCCATTTTAATTATGGGAGTATACATATTTCAACCTTATCGTGATGATTTCTAATCCAGTTAAAAATATTTTTCAGAAAGGATTATTTATTCTAATATATCTCTTTGATTGCTATTGAGTTATTTTTTCTTCAAGGAACAATGATCCTTTATGAAAACATTTGACCTACGTTATTAATTTTTGAACCCCAAATTTTATTACTTAATGATTTTTTATAAAATAATTATGAAATAAATTCCTATATATGGGGTTTTTTCATGAATATTTTTTTTATATTTTCTATTTCCATGTGGAATGCATGATTATGATAATTTTATGATGTGACAGGAGGGTCCATAATTACATATCCCTCTAATGAATTGGTTAATGTGATATATATCATGTTATTGCATGTATTATGTATGAAAATTATGTTATTTGTTTCATAATTATGATGTTATTAATTATTCACATATGTTATGCGTGAACATGATGATTACTTTGTTTACATCTATGTGTGGAATTTGAACACTATGTTATGATGTTTCATTATTATTCATATTCCACATTTCATGCCTTTTTAAAATGATCACTTCATTATTTTAATGATGATCCCATGATTGTGATATGATGATGATTTTTATGCTCAACCATATGTAATTGATTCATGTCTCTTTTCATTATATGTTTCCATCCCCTTGCTGGGATTTTAGCTCTGCCCTTTTATTATGTATATCTTCATGTGATTTCATGTACCAAGGACAACATGAGAGATTTATTAGGGCTAAAAATAATTAATTAAATTATGTACAAGTGATGTGTGAACATAATTCAATAAATATATTAATCCTTTTCATCTAGGAATGTATTACTATTATTTTATTTATAATAAAATTATGTAATAGTCATTTAAGAAAAATTAGGGTTGCTGTAAAATGCATAGGTGTTTTAGTATGGATGATCCATATCATATTAGATTTGTAAGGGGGGTATTCAAAGTAAAAGGAGAATGGAAGTAAACCTACTACTTTCTTAGACCTACTAATCGACTCCAAGGAAGAGATTATGGAAGAGGAGTTAGACATCAACCATACTCCAGAGTACTCCAACAAAATGTAAGAAAGATACTTAGGCGTCACCAATAATGAGGACCAAATTCCATGTAGACATACCCAAGATTGGGTACTGATCCATGTTTTTAATGAATGGAAAATAAATACTGAAGATTATATGAATACTTGGGATAAATTGGATTAATTTTATGAGGACCTCATTATGGATAAACTAGAAAGAAGGGAGTTTCCCTTTATTAGAGTTTACACTGTGTGAAAAAATATCACATGATAATTTTTTTGGAATGGTATTGTGATATCCTATATATATTAATATCGATACACTATATTTCATATATTTAGGTTCTCACCCAAACTTAAAATGTGGATTTACCAATAATGGAAACATTATATGTTTGAGATAGGGAAAGATCATGCAATTTTATCCATGATGAGGATTTAATGTGACTCGATACTCATGTATTTGAAAATGATAAAACATGAAATTAGAGGGAAGTGGAGAAATATTATCTTTCTCAAATGACTACTCAGGCATCCATATATGTAAATATTAATGAGTCATAGAAGGAGGATATGAGATAAAAAAGAAGGTAGGTAATATTTCGGTGTTCAAAATTGATAATGATGAAATTATATGATTGAAGAAATAAATATTTTTTTCTATCAATAATAGAATTAAAGAAAGTGTTGTTAAATTTTAGACATATCTCAAAGTCATATTTTCATCCTAAAAGTAATAATATGAATAGAGAAATGAGGATCAATTTCTATTGGGAAACATTAATAGAGATAATTTAGAGTATATAACATGAAGCTTTCTATTCTGTAAAGTTTTGGTGGAACAACTAAAGTCTAAGGTGTTGAGGGAACCATTACATATACTAACATAGAAGTGAGAAAACATCTCTATGGATTTAATTTTATGTCCTTTTTAAGACTTATAAAGATTATAATTAAATTTAAGGTTATATTTAAACAACTTATAAAGTTATAAACCTTCATTTAAATTTGATAATACTTATCATTTGATCAAATTTATAGGGCATACATAAAGGATAGCTAAGGTGGAATGGAGTACCACTATCAATCTTGTTTGATCAAGATCCAATTTTTAATTCAATGTTATGGAGAATACTTTAATATTAATTGAATATAGAGATGATATTCATCACAAACTATCATCCTCAGGTATATTATCAATGTAAAAGGACTATTCAAAATCTAAATGATATGTTGAGATCAATTTAAATGTATTTCAAAGGAGGTTGGGATCAATAAATTACCCTTGCATAGTTCAAATATAAAAATAGTTTCCATTATAGTATTCAAATGAATCTATATGAGGATATTTAGGGGAATAGGTTTATAACTCCAACAGGTTATGTTAAATTCATAGAGTGTAAACTGATGATACAAAATCTTGATTAAGAAATGATAAAGAAGATTCACACTATTTAGTGTCATAATAAAACTGAGTAAAGTCAATAGAAGATCTATCCTAATAATCATTGGTGAGATTTAGAGTTTGAAATTATAGAAAATACATTCCTTATAAGAACACCATAAAAGAGGGTAATTATATTTATGAATAATGGAATATTGAGATCTAGATGCATTGGATTTTTCAAAATCCTTAATACTATGGTGATGATAGGTTATCATCTTACACTTCCACCAAACTTTTCCTAATATCATGATGTGTTACATGTATCACATTTTAAGAAGTACATACTTGATCAATCACATGTGATGAACTCAAAGGTTTTATAATTCAAAGATGACCTATCTTTTGAGGGATAATTATTAAAAATCTTAGATCAAAGAGATATAGTATTACAAAAAAGACCAATCACCTGGTTAAAGTTATATGGAGGGATGAAAAGATTGAATATGATTCATGGGAACCCATAGAAGTAATTATGTTGAATAACCCTCATTTTTCTCATTAGGGTAATGAAAATTTTAATGTAAAATTACTTTAAGGGGGTACAATGTAACACCTCATTATTTTATTTTGTATTTTTATTTTAAATAAATAATATGTTGAATTAATTGTTTCACACAAAACAAAGAAATAAAATGAATTATGATATATTTTTCTTGGATAAATTATTATAATTAAAGATAATTGTTAATACATTATAAAAACACAATATGAACCGTCATTAAGAAAACTTCATGTGTAATAAATCCACAATAAAATGAAAAGACAATGAATATAAAATCATTATCACCATGTTTTTCCTTGAAGATCAGAACTCTGATTGAAAATATAGAAATAACGAAAATAATTATAAATATAATAGACATGTAGAGAGAGAAGTAAATTAATATAATTAATCATTATTTGAATATATGTAAGGCTATATATAGGAATGAAATATGACCATTATATATATATGGTCATTAGAAATATGGTTGCTGGATATATGTCCATTGAAAAAATGGTCGTTGAATATAAAGTTTTTGGGTATGTCCAATAGGAATTTGTCTAATTAAAAGTAATATAATTAATAATTATACAATGAAATAAAAATATTATATTTAATAAAAATATTTTATCATAAATAAATAAATAAATAAATATATATTTATGTATTACATATTATAGATATTATTAAATAATGATTTTATATATTTACAAAATTCAATAAAATATTTTGATTCCAATGCATTGATATTGTTTAATGGTTATAATATGAATGATTAATTTTAATTGGGTGTGTTTAAAATTATTTAATATATAAAACAATATTTTTCAAATAACTATTTGTTATGTATTATGCATTTTTTTCATATAAATTAAATTTTTAAATTTTTAATTTTGAATCCAATGTAATGTTTCAACAAATAATCGACTATATCAATACTCATTTAATTGGTAATTGATATGAAATATGATAAGAACACATAAGTTTTGTAAAGTTATTTTTCTACAAAAATGGGTTTTTATATATTTTATGTTTTCATTAAAAAGATAAAATTTTCACATTTAGAAATTTATTAATATTAAATGAATCCTAAAATTTTAATCTTGATGTTTAAATTAGGTAAGCAATTCAATTTCAATGTTATTCATTAAACAATGTTACTGAGGTAAAAATTGAGTTACCAAGGTAAAGGTAAAATGAGGTGAAAATGGGTAAACTAAGTATTAAAGACTTAGAATATCATTAAAACCTATCACCAAATGTTTTTATAATTGATTTATCAATAAAACCATATCCCATTACCATTATTTATCCAATTTTTATCCACTTTAATTTTAAAATTACAACCTTATACATTATGGAAGAATAATTTTATGAAATAACACTCAGAAATCACCTATAAAAGGACCCCTCATCCCCCCTACAAAAACCATAAAAAAATTAGGTTTTACCCTGAAAATAAAAATATTTACCTACAAAAAATCCTTTTTAAATTTTTTTATATCTTGTAGTTTCAAGATTGAATCCCAAATCTATCATTCCAAAGGAACCCATGCCGAGATGGAGTGAATTCAGCAAGTAAGCATCTATGTTCTTCTCTAAATTTTTCAATTATCTTATCATTTACACAATTTATTAATATTATTATCCAAATAAATTATTTCATATTAAAATCATTATGTTTCAAATAAAATTATACTACTATTATATAACTCTAAACTCATACTGATTCTCTAGTATAACAAGTTCTTGTTTGGAATGGTTTAACCACCTACATGAATGATGATATAAAAATAACATCATTTTCACCATGAAAAAGCATCAATACAATAATACAATTAATAATTTATATTAAATATTAACATATTTTAAGAAATGGTTATGAAGGATATAAAAAAATGAATAATCAACATTACATTACTAACTCTTTTATATAAATTACTAAAAAATGTTTTTCATAGATTCCATTATCAAAAACCATGTCCACACTTTCCATTAAATGAATATAGGACTGAATAAATCATTGAATTTTTTTTATTACACTATCATTAATAGTATTATCATGATGAAATTGATATCAAATAACTAGAACTGATATCTTCATCGTGAAAGTTATACAAAATATTCAATATTACTAACATATGATAATGAAAATAAAAAATAAATGACTAAAATATGTGTATTTAATAATTATAATATAATATTATAAAATTTAATATATATGAATACGGTTTTAAAATAAGTTATTAATATTTGTATCTTTATTATACAGGAGGATAATGTTTTTTCATGGATTTCAGGAGTTAAGTTATGTGTTTCCTTACCAATCTCATTTTAAAATTGAGATTGTTTATATTTAAACTTCAATAGAATAAAAGTATATATTTTCCCTCTAAAATAAATCTATTTTATTCTCCTAAATTTAATCATGGGGTTTAAATGTATTCATACAATTTAATCTCACTTCATTTCAGAATTCACTCGAAAGGATATTTGTAAGTGGGGCTAACCTTTTCTCTTATTTTTGGTCGGAAACATTACTCCTCCACAAACATATTCTCCTCAGGTTGCCTAAATATTAGTGGTTTAGAAGTGTTGTGGTGAAAAAAACTTTTTATTAGTAAAAAAAAGGAATGTTTTATTGGTAACTTAAGTTAGGTAAAGGGAAAATATAGTATCACATGAGAGTTAGGTGAAATAGGTGAGGAAATATTTTTGAGAAATCTAATATTTACTCTTGAACTTAATAAAAGACTTATAGAATGACTAAATATAAATTTAATTACATAAAACTCAATCCATATTAATTTATGTCCTTTTTTTGTTTTTAATTATTTCCCACAATAATTTTTTACTAAAAATATAAGATAACCCATAATACCAAATTATGATATGATACTTCTAAATTTTGACTCCATTTAATCTAATTCAGTTTCGAGATATGAGAAATTTATCTTTTTAATGAAATAGTAAATATATTCAAAAAATGGCCTTATAGAAAAATAAATTTTTAAAAATTATTTTCTCTTAATATTATTTAATACTAATTACTAATTAAATGAGTGTTAATATATTTTTTCATGCATAGAAACATTACATTTTATTATATTTATCCTATAAAAGTGAATATATTTATTTATTAATATAAAAATACATAACTCTTAGTAAATAAAATCTCTGAAAAAATAAGTTGTTTATATTAAATTATAGCAATCACATCCCATTAAAAATAATTATTTATACAATAACCTTTAAATTTTATGAGTCGACTAGAATTATAATCTTTCATTAAATTTTATAAGAACATCAAATGATTCTTTAATAATAATAAAAAAAATATGTAATGAAAAAAAAATTCACATTACTATAATAAAATATTTTAATTAGATATTATATTTTTATTTCATTCTAGAATAATTTATTATGTGTGAATTATATTATTTTTAATTTTATACTATCTATTATAATTAAACAAATTCAATGTACCTATTGGATAAAAGTGTATTAAATAATCATATATCTAGCAATTATATATCTGATGACCATATGTTTAGAAAATCGAGAAATAACGAGCATATATATAATGGTTATATTATATATTTTTCATATAATTACATATATAAAAGAATTTATATTATAATTTAATTTATTTATCATATTTATAACATCTTGGATTCTTTATATAGTTATCATCAGTGGTGTGACCTTTAGGGAAGATCATGATTGTGATAATTTCAAACTTGTAATATTTTTATTTATATATGGTCTAATTAATTTAGTAATTTAACTTATTATTATTATTTTAGATATCTTGTAGTGTATTTAATTTTTATTATAATATTTAACCATAATAAAATATGTAATTTTTTATTTTAGATTGGTGTTTCATGTATCACAAGTTATCAAATACACAAGATTTGTTTAAAGGGAAATATATACTAAAATCTGGGTTGTTCCATATATACATGATAGGAATTATTTAAAGTTACCACAAGAACCATTACAAAAAACCATATCACAAAAGACATAATATATTTCTTAAAATAATCACAATATAAAAATATTAAATTTCTTAAAACCAATATTGTCACACCCAATTTTTTTTTCATGTCTTGGTTTTGATCCAGTTCGTTGGAAATACCAATCCTTTTCATAGGTTTTAGGTGATATTAATGTTGAGTTTTGAACTTATATCTATTTATAATAATCCTACCATGGGTTCCCTATAGCTTATTTGGGTGTTTTGGTAGAAAAGGGTGGTTACATACAGAATTGGGCTAACCGTGAGCCCATTTGTAGATTTAAAAACAAAATTTATTTCTTTTATAAATCATATGTTTTTCAACATTTTTCACTAATTAAACTTCCCACTTGGCCTAACCTGACCTATTAAAACCTACATATCCTTTTTCACCCTCTTAGAAATTAATAATCATGGTGGATTTGGGTTATTTATTCAGGTATTGGGCCAGCCCGTGATCCCATTTCTAGTTTTTAAAAAATAAATTGTTTCTTTTATATATTATTCATTTTTTATATTTTTTGGTGATTAAAACTCTCAATAGATCCCAATAACCCTATCCTCACAACCTAAGTTTCATTTTCCCTCTTTTGAACTCATATTAGTCGCGGATTAGGGAGAAATTTCTCAAGGCTTCTCAAATCTTCTATATTTGGTAAGGTAATTTATTTAATTCATGAATCTTTCATTGTTTTCTCTTTTCACCCTAAATATTATTTTCGTGGTTCCTACAGACCTAAGGAGACTCTAAATGAATTTAAAATCCATCCCCTTTTTTCTATTTGTGTAGATCTAAGGGAAAATAAAGAGTTCTCTGATTTCCAAGGTGAGATTCCTTCTTCTTTCTCCCCCCTCTTCATTCTCCTTCCCATTTATTTTGGTTTCCTCTTTTCCTATGGTCATGAACGACCTAGGGTTATTTTATAACATTATTTTTGATGGGGTTTTGGTTTATTTAGGTCTGTTATTCATAGATCTAGAGTGTTGGGAACCACGGTGGGTGATATCGGGTGTGCGGTTCCTTTACACCATGGTTTTGAGGTAGGATATCACTTGAACATGACTTTATCATTTAAGTTTCATCATTTTATATCTATTATAAAATGATATATATGTTTATTACTGTTTTTAATCCTTTTGATACTTTTCTTGGTGTGCATAGTGGTTGTTTAATCCTTGTTTTGTGAAAAGTAGTGTTGTTTTGTTATTAACGTGTACACTGCTTACTTACATAAATGTTACACTAGCTTACACACCTAGTTTATGGTGTTTTTAACATGGTTGAGTAGCTTTAATAAATTTAGGGCATGAAAATGGTATTTTATCCCTTTTCAAGATCTTAAAATAAGTTGTTTGTTTAAAAGTGCATGCCATGTTTTTGGTAAATTTCCCAGTTGTCTTTTATGTGCTTAGTTCCATTTAAAATGATTTTTTTTGAATTTATAAATAAATTTTCAGCATTAAAAATGGTATTTTTGGGTCCTTTTATGTATTTACAAAGTATTTTTGGTTTTATAAACAAATGGTTTTTTGGCGGTAAACATGTTTTTCCCGAGTTTCCAGAAAATGGCTCGTTTGGAATCCTTATAAAAATGGTCATGCTTTGGAGTTGTAACCTAAATGTTTTAAAGGATTTATGAAAGTGGTTTTATTCTGTAATAGTGTGTATACACCTCTTTATTAAAATCTAACTTTGTACCTTTATAAAATTTTAGTTTTGAGAAATTCTTAAAGGCATGTTTGACATTTTTCTTATAAAAATGGTTTCTATGTGTATTTCATGTTATATCATTTGATTCCATTTTATGGTCCATGAAATTGATTTATTAAATGGTTTTGGGGATTAAAAACCTATTTTGGTATGGTATTGGTGGGTTTTTGGCCTCAAAAGAGCATTTTTAATGGATTTTATGTGCAAGGCCTCGTTATAATTCTTGAAATTGTTTTATAAAAATTTAAGTGGTTTATTGATCCGTGAAAGAAATGCGAGACATGTGTGTGGTATGTTTGATGTGTGTATGATTTTTAAATGTAATATTCAAGATAAAATGGTATTTTATAGATGTGTAACTTATTTGAGTATAAAATGGGAAAACCTGGGTATCTAGGTGGGTGGACGTGTACTAGTATGCTAGTGATCCGGAGTGGTTTTGTCCCTATTTCATGTAGCAAGTTTGACGATGACAACAATAAATAAAATATGATGATTATGATGTTTAGGACCACTATGTTATGGATGATACTCCTATTAGTGGATCGTGTTAATGATAATGGATATTTTTATGGTTACTTTTACAATGAGATACGAGGTACTTGGGGACCACAACAGACTTGTGCCTAGGGATGTTCCCATGAATTATGATCATTGGCTATTTTTTACTCTCCATCAGCATGCAGTTTGTTTAGTTTATAAATTAAACATCATGTGTTTTTTATTTAATACTTCACATTCTTTAAAGTGTTCCTCTTGAATACTTTTTTCATTTTGAAGTTGTACCTCTTTGAAAAATTGTTACTAGCATTCTTGTTTATAAAACATGCAAGTTTTCGTCTGGTAAATTTTATAGCATGGAACCTCATTTGAAAAAAATATTTTTATATATTGTATATAAAAATTTAAATTTATGTTTATTTTATTTTAAAGGATGTGAATTGAGAGTATAATGTTAGTATAACCTACTGAACTTTAATACTCACGCCTATAGTTTTCTTTTGTTTTATCCCTTGTGCTGGTTTCAGTTTGAGTTCAGTTTATTTGGGTGAAGAGTTTTCAATGTGTTAGAGAGTGAGTAACGGGGTCACATTATGTTAGTTTGGTCTTCATGTTTGGTCAGTTGGTTGTATTTTTTAGTTATACTTTTAGTTTCTTGTATAAATAATGTCCAGTTCAATTTTATACAATGTTGGGATTTCTATTTCTTTCCACTTCTTAGTTCCTGATTATATTTGGGTAAAATTGTTCTCTTGAGTACTCTTTTGATGCCCTAAATTAGTTTCCAGCCTATGGGGATTGGTAATTCCCTTCAGGCCATGACAGAGACCGGTTCATGTTCTTGGTTCAGGGTAAACCCAGGTTGGTTCGTGACAAAAATGGTATCAAATGAGGTCGGCTCTTAGTGGACCTTTATTTTTAGAGCACCCTTGTTATTTGGGGGATGTCAAGGTAGATGGAGTAGAATTTTCATAACTTTAGGGGTAGATTCGGGAAGAGTGTCCTGAACTCTTGCTCGTTCTGATCCTCATGTGCCCATGGGAAGTCCAGTTTTATTAGTTTCTTTGGTTCTTAAGTATTATTTGGTGATTAGGATACAACAAGGGGAGTTGGACTAATGACCTACGTGAGATCAAAATGCTTGGAAATCCTTGTGGATCCGAGGCAAGGTCCTAAGAAGGATTTATATGTTGGTGTGTGTTTTACATATGGTCTCCAACCATATGGTCACATCACCCATCAACACTAGTTCCCTTTTGTGGGTCTCATGGACATTTCTTGAATTCAGATTTTTTTTGAAAATCCTTGTGTGAGAATTGTGAAAATGGGATTTAAAGGAATGGTTGGTTGTTTAAAAGTGGGAAACGAGTTTTCAAAATTTAATATGAGAAAGGTTTTGTAATTTTGGGTTTCTTGAAACAAATCTTGGGGATAAAGAAGAAATTATTTAATAGGATTGAATTTCCTTAATCTAATCTTATGGTTTCTTGAAATGAAATTTTTGAAAATCTTGTATTATTTTAAATTTATTTTTAACTTTGTTTTAAATGTGGTGTTTTGGGCTGTTGAAAATTGTTTGAATATGATGAATTGGTTTTGGAAATTTTTTTTGAGAGGCTGGTGTTTTTCTGTAAAGGGGTTTTGGCCTTTGTGGTTGTAAAATTATGAAAAGATACCTTGATAATTTTTTTGAAAATGGGAAAGGGATATTTGGAATTGAATGGTTGTTCTTCGAAGTTTTATTAAATTAAATGGATTGGGTTTTTAATATAATGGTTCTTTATAAAGTGTTTTTTTAAATTTGAAAATGGTTTTTGAGTTGGTGGTTAATGTTTATTTAGAAGGAACATGATTCTTTTTGAAGTGATGATTGTTTTATTTTAGCCTTGTTCTTTTCATGGGTGATAGCATGCATGGTTTTATGGATATATGGAGGAATGGCCAGTATGGAATGGTTTTTGGGTGCTTGGGGTGGCAAGGTAACATGCGTATGAGTGAGACTTGATGAAACACCATTTGTGAATATGAAAATCCACCAAGTTGGTTTGTTTTTCAAAAGTGTTTTAAGTTGATTTTTTTTTGGTTTTTGTTATAAAAAAAATGGTTATTTGGCTGGTTTTCCCTATATATTAGAAGTTTTGTTTATTCGGTATGCTTCCTTGCGATATAGAAGTCATACTCTTGTTGTGTCTTGATATGGGATCTCATTGGTGGCTTGGTTTTGGAGAAATGTTCAGTGTGTTTCTAAAGATGTGTTAGATGATGTGATGTGTCCATGGATAGTACTCCATTGGAAATATTTCTAGGTGATCAACCTAAGTATTCATTCCAAATTTTAAATCCACCTCTTTGAATGATGCCTCAGCCCGTTTGTTGGAATTGAGATCTTTTCAGACTCGATTTAAAGTGCCTTTCCATTATGGTTATCCTATCAGTTGGGGTAGTTGTGATCAGTGAGGTTGATGTGTTTCACTATGTACCTTGTCCATTATACTTCTCATTCAGAGTGTGATAAAATAATGTTGTTTATATCTAAGTTCTTGTTTGGGTAAAAGTGTATTGTTTGAGGAAGAGAGTTTCATGGTGTCCCTTGATCTGCTATTTCAGCCTGAGAGTGTTATGTTTCACCATGTGGAACTAAGGGGAAGAGTTCAAGTTACATATTATCAAATCCTAACTACGAGGCAGGAGATACTTCATCCATCAGATCTCTAGCCATAGGCCTTGGAGTGAAGCTGGCGCATAGTTAGGAGTCCTAGGACTTTGGGTAGTATTTATAAGATCATTCCTCTACCATTATAGTGAGGTATTTCCTTTATTTCTTTTTTGGTTTTATTGGCCCAATGATTGGGTCCCCTTCCATCCCCACCCCAAGTGGTGGGGGTTTGGATCTGTGTAGAGAGTGTTGGCCCATTTCATGACCCCTCAGTTTGGGAGTGGGGGTTTAAATGTTCATGTTGTGTTCCTATTAACATGGTTTGGTAGGTTGTTGTGGGAGATTTTCAGTGGGAATGTGTGGGAGAGACCCGTTCCTAGTTTATGTTGAATTCTAGTTTGGTCATTGATCATTGGTTCTTAATGGGGGGGGGGGGGGGAGAACCACCATGCGTCTCATAGAGTTTCCTCCTATTTTTTTTTGAGTGCTAGTTATTTCTTTATGGTAGGGAGTCCATTCTGGACTCCCATGTAATAATCAGTTTTTATGAGTGATATTTGGTTTGGGTGATCATTGGGTTCATTGGGAGAAGACCCAACAATTTGGTTCTTGGTTTGGTTGAGAAGGTAGTGACTCAGTCTTCCGATTGATTCTCAGGAAGTGGGTGGGAGTTGGTGTTTTGGTTGAGGTAAGAGGATTAAGTTCCATTAATGATGGATCATGTTTCATTGGATTCAGAGGTTGGACCATATTGATAAATAATCCTTAGGTGTTTACCAATCATTTGGAATGTGTTGTGGCTTTCTGAGGGTGGAAATCATTAATGGTGGGGATAATTGTCACACCCAATTTTTTTAATGTCTTGGTTTTGATACAGTTTGTTGGAAATAGAGATCCTTTTCTTGGGTTTTGGGTGAGATAAATGTTGAGTTTTTAACTGAAATCCATGTCTAATCATCCTACGATGGGATCCCCATAGCCTTTTTAAAAGTTTTTGGAGAAAATGGCAGTTACTTCAAGATTTGGGCCAACCGTGAGCCCATTTCCAGATTTATTTATTTTTTTGACTATTTTATAACTCCTTTGTTTTTCAACATTTTCACTCATTACACTTACCACTTAGCCTCCCCTGACCTATTAAAACCACCATATCCTTTTAGACCCCCTTAGGAATTCATAATGATGGTGTATTGAGTTTATTTATTCAAGTATTGGGCCGACCCGTGAACCCATTTCCAGTTAAAAAAAACCAATTTTTTCTTTTATATATTATTCATTTTTTATATTTTTTATAGATTCTACCTCTAAATCTATCCCAAGTACCATAGGATCACCCCCTGAGTTCCATTTTCCCTCTTTAGAACTCATCTTACTCACAGATTAGAGAGAAATGTCTCAAGGCTTCACAAATCGTCTAGATTTGGTAAAGTAATTTGTTTCTTTCATCAATCCTTGATTTTTTCTCTTTTCCCCCCAAAATATTATTTACCTATTTCTTCCAGACCTAAGGATCCTCTACAAGAATTTCCAAGCCATTCCCATTCCTCTATGGGCGTAAATCTAAGGGAAGATGAAGATTTCTCTAGTTTCTTAGGTGAGATTCCTTCTCATTTCTCCTCCATCTTCCTTCTCCTTCCAGTTTCTTTTGGTTTCTATCATGACCCGTCCTCGGGGCCCATTCCGTGACTACCCCAAGACTGCCTTCCATAGGCCAGGGGTTGGAGACTATCACCAAAGGCGTAAATCCTGATATCTGGGAAGGTATTTACTTTATAAAACATAAACACATCCAACCAGAGTACAAGTGGAAGTAATACACTAAGTACAAAAGAAAGTGTTGAAAAGTAAATGGGCCAGAATAAAAACCCAATTGAGAAGTATAGATAAAACTGAACGAAAGTACAACAGAAAAGACAAACAACTGGAAAATAGAAGCAACTCCTGGGTCGTCCACCTCAGATCCTACCTGAAGGGTAGGTACAGATAGCCTCCTCAACGCTCTCACTCGCCAACCTCCTCTGTGTACCATATCGTCATGAAGTCTACCTCTGGGAACCTTCTCGTCATGAGGTCCACCTCTGGGTACTGTCTCATCCTATTACTCTCAATCTATGTCAGCGATGTCTGTCGTCTGCATCCCACACAACGAGGTGCGGGCATAGCCCATGCAGGGGTGAGTATAACAATACTCATTAGGGACCCCGAGACCCTCAAGGTCTCACTAAATCCAACAAGAATATCCACAAATAAGGATCTCAATAGATAACCCTTAATTAGGTATAAGCCCATACTTATACCTTAGTTATCAAGTAACCCATCTCAATCATGAGGAAACACCAAGGTTATGAAATCAACAGATAACCACTACTTAGGTATATGCCCATACATATACCTAAGTTATCAAGTGACCCATCTCAATCAAGAGGTAAACACAAAGGTAATTGACTCAACTCAAACCAGTATTTTTATTAATGATATCGAAACCACAACTGCTGAAGAGATCCTCCTATGATGAGTACAGTGATCCTATCAAAACTATAAGGCGCAACTCACTAACCTTAGACTGTTGAGGTACTCCTCCTGTCGAGCACCACGGGTCTTCCACCCAAACACAGTAGTGATCCCCGCCATGGGTCTGCCACCTCACAAAGCAGTGCTCCCCCTCATAGCCTACAGAGGTACTTCTTTTGTCGAGTACCGCGAGTTTTCCACCCAAACACAGTAGTGCTACCTGCCATGGGTCTGCCACCCAAACACAATAGTGCTCCCCATTGGGCTATACAAGTCACTCTGACTCGAATCGGACAAGAAGTCATCAGGTCTCAGCCAGTTACAAGGTCTCCGTAATCCATATGCTTGTCTCCGGGAGGTTATGCTCCACAAGCTACTGGCCGATACTTCCAAGTGTCACGTAAACTCACGTGGAAGTATCTCAAAGGACCGCCTCATCATAGGGGTCTCAACGCAATAGACATCACGTCAATCAGATGCCCAGTCTGTGATTTATTATCCTTTTAGTCCCGGGGGCTCGGTTGGTTTTGGGTTCGAACCAACCTGGCTGTACTTAAAATGACACCGGTTAACCGAACCAGTCACACCATTGTGATCCATACCAAAAAACACACGAGATGGACTACCCATTGGTCCAAAACGGATAGCCGGTGAAAAAGTTTCATTTCACCTCAACACGCGTGAACTGGGCCTCATGGGGCCCGCGCCTCGACCTTGACTTAAATATCCAAAATTGGTTTCGAAACATCCATTTTAATTCCAGGGTCGCAACGTCGCAGAAGGTTCGTCATTCTGACACCGTATAAGAGAGATATGCCCGATAACAGAACCCGTAATAGTAATAATAATAATATTATTCAGTGTTTCATGGCCCCAAACCACGAACCAAAATTTAGTATCCAACATTAGACTTGAATCGACCGTATTAATGACAGGATTATATCTCCACTGACGGTAAGCCAATCGGACGTCGCATGCAGGAGTTGTGGTGGGTCGAAGATTTAATAATAATAATATATTATTATTATTTGAGCGTTTTGGGTACCCGATCCAAAAACCCGAAAAGACATTCAATATTGGACTCAAAATGTCTGTCTTGAAATCAAGGTCGCACTGTCGCAGACGATTCGTGAAACCGAGGTCGCACGAATAAGTTGTGGTCGAAAAAGTGTTTTATCAACAAAAATAATAATATGATTATTATATGATTATTTTGAATTGATTTTACCTAAAAAAACACAACGTCACGCACCACCACCCTATCTCTCCAAATAGTGCGCCTCTCTCCATTTCACGCATGGAAATCCGTAATTAAATGGTGCGCATCAGATTCATTGGATTCTCTTTCTTTCTTTATGTTTTAATTGATTTCCTTTAAACACTTTCTCTCTCCAATATCATTCTCCATTCACTGTTTGTTCTCAACCAAACCCTACCAGCCTAGCCTTCCCGCGGCTGCCTCTCATGCCGGATCTGCCGCCTCCGGCCTACCGCCATCCTGGCCTCCCGCCGCACCGCCGCACTGCCCCCGGCTACCCGCGCCGGAGCGCCTCAAACCAGCCGCATCTCCTGGCCCCCCATCCGCTCTCCGCGCCACCTCCCGTTACCATGCACCCGACCCCATGCCGCCGCAAATCAAGAAAAAGTTGGCGGTGGGTCCGGACTTGTTCATAGTCCGTAACCACCGTGTTAGTAGTTAGAATAAACACCCAACAGAATATTCTTCCATGCTCGAGGGAAAGAATCACATAAACATAAATAAACAAAAACCCCTACCTTGGTAATTAACTTCGCACGTCATTGATTCGCGGAATACGGCATCGCGGAAGATGGACGTCTATTCCGTTGATGTCAGGGTGTGTCCGAAGTAGAAACACTGTTGGCGAAATCCCCCGCGTTCTTAGCGGCAAAGTCGTTCTTCGTTAAAGGTTGGTGTTCTTTGTCAAAGAAGAACACTTACTTCTAAGTCTTCTTAGGAGTTCCTCCACCAATATTTCCAACCCCCAAAATAATAAAAAGGCTCTCCATAATATAACATGCCATGTAATTCAAAACTTTGATGGAATATTAATTAGGGAGGTGATGGGTTTCCATAATAAGGGGAGTTGTCACATTAAATTGGAGAGGTGTTAAAGGGGGGTTAGAGAGAGTTAAGGAAGTTGAGAAGTTGGGGCTCGTGTGGGCCCCACCTATCATTTATCCACACTTTTAAGAGTTTAACTTCCAAGATATAAAAATAAAATTGTTCAACAATTTTATTTATTTTATACTAAATACCCAAATAATAAAATTCAACCCGCTTAAAATGAAACTGCGGTAAAGGCCCGCTTAAGCAATTACCGGCGCTGTGAGTTCATCGGTGCCCTCAGATTTCAATTCCGAGCACCGATTCAAAAGATAGAAAAACCGGCATGTACGTTTACTGAACGTACCCGAAAAAAAGTTCAGAAAATTATTATCATTCACTCTCGACCCGCGCCGGTCGAGGTTAGGCTCTGCCTAAGTAAAACATGCCCCAACGAACCCATCGATACTCTCGAATTTTTAATCCAAGTTACTATTTAGATGTTATGAATTTTACAATAAAATACTTTCCACTTAATTATTTTATTTGCGGCCAAAAACTAACTTTTTCTGGTGACCCATGCCCACAAAAGTTAGTATCTTCTTAAATAAAGCATTCCCTTATGAGTTCAGCGGTGGTCTTGGATTTTTAATCTGAGCTACCATTTGTGAGTTATAACCATTTGAAAAATAAAATAATTTATTTAGTTATTTTATTTACGGTTATGTCATTTTTGGAATTTCTCACAGGAGGCCCGCGCTGACTAAAATTAAGTCGCGCCTAGGGTAAACCCGCCATGCTGAGTACAACGATGCCCTCAGATTTATAATCCAAATAACCGTTTAAGAGTTATTCCATTTTTTCAGTAAAACTGCTTACACGCATTAATTTAAGCTTACCAAAACTTCGGAAAATTATTCTGGGCACACTGGGCCTCAGAATCAGGTGCCCTCAAAAACTGCGGACTTGTAAAATTCCAAAGAATTTTTCAAAAAAATTTCCTTGAAATTTACGGGTCATTACATTAGCCCCACCTTAGGGATTTACGTCCCCGTAAAGCTACAACATAAACCAGGGTAACAAATGAGGATACTGAGCATGCATCTAAGCCTTCCGCTCCCATGTTCTCTACAGGAGGTTCTCGTGCTTCCAACGAATGCGCACCATAGGAATCGACCGTCCACATAGGACCCACTCCTATCGATCCTCGATCTCCACCGGGACCTCCAAGTATGTCGCCCTGTCATCGATGTCCAGCTCCCCGTGGTCGATGATATGCGTCGGGTCATTCATGTATCTCCTCAACTGTGATACGTGGAAGACGTCGTGAATCCATTGCAACTGAGTTGGAAGGGCCATGCGGTAAGCCACCTTGCCTACACCGCTGAGGACCTGGAAAGGTCTGATGAATCCCGGAGATAACTTGCCACCCCAGCCAAATCTCCTTAGACCTCATCGAGGTGAGACCTGTAAGAATACATGGTCACCATCCTCGAACTCAAGTGGTCTCCGTCTCCTATCAACATAGGACTTCTCTCTGCTATATGTAGTCTCAACTATCGTGAACCATCTCTGTCTCAGCTCTAGAAATCTCTGCTGGCATCTAACTGACCACACAAAGGGTTTCCCTTTTTTTTGTCATTACTGGAAGTGGTACTGCAACTCTGGAGTATTCTGGCACAAAGGTATGTCTGGCCGACTCCTGAGTGATCGACTGCACCCTCTTATGTATGAGTTCATCCTGTGATGCCTGGGTTTTCCTTTTCACCGACCAAGGAAAACCCTATCCCAACATTGTAGATAAACCACAACCTTTTTTCCTAATACCGTCAATCCGTGTATGAACTGTGGTTTCCCATTCCATACCTAAACTAACTTCATAAGGCCTCGACGCTGCCACCAAGAGGTTCCAATAGAAACTCTTGCCTCAAGGGTCAGATCACACCTGTCGGCGTAATTGTGTTTATTGAGTCTCCTCTCAAAGGTTTCTCCAGACGTGAGGGTCAAGTCAACGGTTTTAACAGGAAAGTATAGTTCTGGGACAAGATTCGTGGATGGAATGAATGATTGGTACCTATGTCTATTGATATGGTAGCTCACAGTAGACACAAACCGTACCTCAAATCATTCTTAGAGCCCTTGGGTCACACTCCGTGACCGCATGCAGCTATTCTCTTCCCCTACCCTCCAGCTCACTGAGCCTGGTGGGGACTACGAAGGCAGGTGGTTGTAACATGTCGAAATGTACACCACCTCGTGTTGCTCTCCAAGCTCTGCTTCTACGTCTACTGCTATTCAGATTCATTTGTCCTTAACACTTCCTCGCCCAAGTCTCTAAGACTGGTGCCAGTTCGCATCTTCCCACTGCGAACATTCACTGGCTATAATTGATCATCCAAAGAACATTCAACCACAAAGATTCTCTCTAGAACCCTAACATAAGTAGGAATGAATAGAGGAAATATTTCTTACTCAGATATCCTTAAACACACCTCGCTCAGAGGTCTGAGGTCTAAAGCACTGATCGTATCTTAGTCATCAAGTACCCGGAACGATTGGTATGCCTCGTTGAGTACTCAGCTTCTGACATGTCATCATGTCGAAGCTGTGTAAGCTTTAGAAAACTCTCAGTCACCTCCTCAAGATAGTCCTCAACCACCTATGAGTCAGGCTCGCCTCAGAACTTGAGGGATATCTGGTGCTGAAACACATGTAAGGCACTAAGCCTACAAGTGTCATCTACCAGTACCGCCGGTTGTAACTGCAGACCAACAGGTAGTGATATAGCTGGAACACTACCCGAAGGTACTATCTCAGGCATCGGTCCACGTACTGAAGCCTCATCACTATACGGACAAACCTCATGGTCACTCACTAGAAAACACTAGTAGCTAAGTCCACCATCTGCTCTACTGGTGTCTCAACTAGGCGGAAAACTCTAGCAATTGCTTCCATCCAGTCCTCTGCTGCCTGGGAATCTGCCACACCTCGTAACCTCGGAGGCCACTGCTGCTGGAACTCGTGCAACGCGCTCTGTCGGCGTGCACCGTTCGCTAGTTTGGATGGTGGAATATGCTACCCAACGGGTAGTGCTGCTGCTGGTACACCACCTGAAGGTGCCAACATAGTAAGAGGGTCCTAAACCGGAGCCTCATCGCTCGGTAGACCATCATCGAGTACTCTCTCAGAACTCCAACTAACTGTCTGCGTGGAGACATCCTGAACAGATGTGACATGGTCAACGATTTATACCTGGTGAGATGACCTGGTTTGAGCCGACTTTAAAACTTTTTGTAAACACACACGCAATCAGTGTTTTCATGCACTAAGTCATAAATCAGTAGTCAGGGTCTTGGTGTATGGATACATCGGCCGCCGCACCAACACTGGACTCCCTGAACTAAAGACCACACTCGGTACCCTTAACACTATTGCTTCACATAAAGGAATGATCAGAGTTCTGAGTTCTTTGGTAGAACCGACTCCTCTGATACCAATTTTTCACGACCCGACCTCGGGGCTCGTGCCATGACTACCCCAAGCCCGCCTTCCATAGGCCAGGGGCTGGAGACTAGCACGAAAGGCGTAAATCCCGATATTTGGGAAGACATTTCCTTTATAAAACATAAAAACATCCAACCAGAGTACAAGTGGAAGTAATACACTAAGTACAAAAGAAAGTGCTGAAATGTAAATGGGCCAGAATACAAACCCAACTGAGAATTACAACTATAACTGAATGAAAGTACAACAGAAAAGACAAACAACTAGAAAATAGAAGCAACTCCTGGGTCATCCACCTCGGATCATACCTGAAGGGTAGGTACAAATAGCCTCCTCAACGCTCTCTCTCTCCAACCTCCTCCGTGTACCGTCTCGTCATGAAGTCCACCTCCGGGTACCTTCTCATCGTGAGGTATACCTCCAGGTACTGTCTCATCCTAGTACTCTCAATCTCTGTCAGTGATGTCTGTCGTCTGCATCCAACACAACGAGGTGCGGGAATAGCCCATTCAGGGGTGAGTATAACGATACTCAGTAGGGACCCCGAGACCCTCAAGGTCTCACTAAATCCAACAAGAATATCCACAAAGAAGGATCTCAAGATATAACCCTTACTTAGGTATAATCCCATACTTATACCTTAGTTATCAAGTAACTCATCTCGATCACAAGGAAACACCAAGGCTATGAAATCAATGGATAACCACTACTTAGGTATATGCCCATACATATACCTAAGTTATGAAGTGACCCATCTAAATCAATAGGTAAACACAAAGGTCATTGACTCAGCTCAAACCAGGATTTTCATTAATGATATCGAAACCACAACTGTTGAAGAGATCATCCTATGATGAGTACAGTGATCCTGTCACAACTCTGAGGTGCTGCTCACTAACCATAAACTGCTGAGGTAATCCTCCTGTCGAGCACTGTGGGTCTGCCACCCAAACACAGTAGTGCTCCCCGCCATGGGTCTGCCACCTCACAAAGTAGTGCTCCCCCTCATAGCCTATGAAGGTACTCCTTCTGTCGATTACCACGGGTCTGCCACCCAAACACAGTAGTGCTCCCCTCCGTGGGTCTTCCACCCAAACACAGTAGTGCTCCCCATTGGGCTATACAAGTCACTCCGACTCGAATCAGACAAGTAGTCATCAGGTCTCAGCCAGTTACAAGGTCTCCATACTTCGTACGCTCGTCTCCAGGAGGGTACGCTCCACAAGATACTGGTCGATACTTCCAAGTGTCACGTAAACTCACGTGGAAGTATCTCAAAGGACCGTCTCATCATAGGGGTCTCAACGCAACAGACAACACGTCAATTGGACGCCCGGTCTGTGAGTTATTAGCCTTTTCGTCCTTAGGGCTCAGTTGGTTTCGGGTTCGAACCAACCTGGATGTACTTCAAATGACACCGGTTAACCAAAACAGTGACACCATTGCGATCCATACCAAAAAACACACGATATGGACTACCCATTGGTCCAAAACGGATAGTCGGTGAAAAAGTTTCATTTCATCGCAACACGCGGGAATTGGGCCTCGTGGGGCCCGCACCTTGATGTCGACTTAAATATCCAAAATTGGTCTTGAAACATTCTTCTTAATTCCAGGGTCGCAACGTCGCAGACGGTTCGTCATTCCGACACCGTATGAGAGAGATATGTCCGATAACAGATCCCGTAATAATAATAATAATATTATTCTTCGGTGTTTCATGGCCCCGAGCCATGAACCAGAATTTAGTATCCAACATTATACTTGAATCGATCGTATTAATGACACAATTATATCGCCACTAACGGCAATCCAATCGGACGTCGCACGCAGGAGTTGTGGCGGGTCGAAGATTAAATAATAATAATATATATTTATTTGAGCGTTTCGGGTACCTGATCCAAAAACCCAAAAAATACATTCAATATTGGACTCGGAATGTCCATCTTGAAATCAGGGTTGCACTACCGTAGATGGTTCATGAAACCGAGGTCGCACGAATAAGTTGTGGTCGAAAAAGTGTTTTATCAACAAAAATAATAATATGATTATTATATGATTATTTTCAATTGATTTTACCTAAAAAAACACAATGTCACGCACCACCACCCTCTCTCTTCAATTGGTGCGACTCCCTCCATTTCATGCATGGAAATCTCTAATTAAATGGTGTGCATCACATTCATTGGATTCTCTTTCTTTCTTTTAGTTTTAATTTATTTCCTTTAAACGTTTTCTCTCTCCAATCTCCTTCTCCATTCACTGTTTCTTCTCCACCAAACCCTACCAGCTTGGCCTTCCCACGGCTGCCTCTCACGCCGGATCTGCCGCCTCCGGCCTACCGCCATCCTGGCCTCCCGCCGCACCGCCACACCGCCCCCGACTACCCTCACCGGCGCACCACAAACCAACTGCATCGTATGGCCCCCCGTCCGCTCGCTGTGCCACCTCCCGTTACCACGCACCCGACCCCATGCCACCGCACATCAAGAAAAAGTTGGTGGTGGGTCCGGACTTGTTCTTAGTCCGTACCCACCGTGTTAGTAGTTCGAATAAACACCCAGCAAAATATTCTTCCATGCTCGAGGGAAATAATCTCGTAAACTTAAATAAACAAAACCCCCTACCTCGGTAATTAACGTCGCACGTCATTGATTCGTGGAATGTGGAATCGTAGAAGATGGACGTCTATTTCATTGATGTCAGGGTGTGTCCGAAGTAGAAACAACGTTGGGGAAATCCCTCGTGTTCTTCGCGGCGGAGTTGTTCTTCGTTGAAGGTTGGTGTTCTTTCTAAAAGAAGAACACTTCCTTCTAAGTCTTCTCAAGAGTTCCTCCACCAATATTGCCAACCCCCAAAATAATAAAAAGGCTCTCCATAATATAACATGCCATGTAATTAAAACCTCTGATGGAATATTAATTAGGGAGGTGATGGGTTTCCATAATAAGGGGAGTTGTCACATTAAATTGGAGAGGTGTTAAAGGGGGGTTAGAGAGAATTAAGGAAGTTGAGAGGTTGGGGATCGTGTGGGCCCCACCTCTCATTTATCCACACTTTTAAGAGTTTAACTTCCAAGATATAAAAATAAAATTGTTCAACAATTTTATTTATTTTAAACTAAATCCCCAAATAATAAAATTCAACCCGCTTAAAACGCAACTGCGGTAAAGGTCCCCTTAAGCAATTACCGGCGCTGCGAGTTCATCGGTGCCCTCAGATTTCAATTCCGAGCACCGGTTCAAAAGATAGAAAAACCCGCATATACATTTACTGAACGTACCTAAAAAAAAGTTCAGAAAATTATTATCTGTCACCCTCGAACCGCGCCGGTCGAGGTTAGGCTCTGCCTAAGTAAAACACGCCCCAACGAACCCATGGATACTCTTGAATTTTCAATCCGAGTTACCATTTAGAAGTTATGAAGTTTAAAATAAAATATTTCCTACTTAATTATTTTATTTGCGGCCAAAAACTAACTTTTTTTGGTGGCCCATGCCGGCAAAAGTTAGTATCTTCTTAAATAAAGCATTCCCTTAAGAGTTCATAGGTGGTCTCATATTTTTAATCCAAGCTACCATTTGTGAGTTATAACCATTTGAAAAATAAAACAATTTATTTAATTATTTTATTTACGGTTTTGTCATTTTTGGAATTTCTCACAGGAGGCCTGCGCCGACTAAACTTAAGTCGCTCCTAGTGTAAAACTGCCATCCTGAGCATAACAGTGCCCTCATATTTCTGATCCAAATAACCGTTTAAGAGTTATTCCACTTTTTCAGTAAAACTGTTTACGCGCGTTAATTTAAGATTAACAAAACTTCGGAAAATTATTCCGAGCACACTAGGCCTCAGAATCAGGTGCCGTCAGAAACTGCAGACTCGTAAAATTTCAAATAAATTTTTAAAAAGATTTCCTTGAAATTTACGGGTCTTTATAGTTTCCTCTTCTCCCCTAGTCATTAAATAACTAGGGTTATGTTATAAAAGTATTTTTATGGGGTTTTTGTTCATTTAATGATGGTTTTCATAGATCTAGATTGTTGGGAATCACGACAGTTAATATCGGGTGCGAGGTTCCTTTTCGCCATGTTTTTGAGGCAAGATATCCCTTGAACAAGCCTTTATAATTTCAGTTTCACCATTTTATTACTCTTATCACATGATATATATGTTTAGTATTGTTTTTCATCCTATTTATAATTTTATTGGTGTGAAAAATGGTTTTTTAAGTCTTGTTTTGTGAAAAGTAGTGTTTTTTTGTTATAGATGTGTGCACCACTTGCTTACATAAATGTTCCATTAGATTACACACCTATTTTATGTTATTTTGACCACGGTTCAGTAGATTTAATAAATTTAGGGCATGAAAATTGTAATGACCCAAACGTTATTAATGAAATACCTCTTGATCTAATTAAATGTCTTAATATGTGAAATTGTTATACAAAATATTCACTTATTTTTCTTTTGGATTTTAAAATACCATTAAGAATTGTGACCATTGCTTTTGTAGCCATTGAATAGTGATCACATGATTAGTATAAATATGGTCTTTAACAAATCCAATTTACTCAGAAAAAGGAAGCGATGGACTCATCCAGTAGAATTGCTCCATACTAAGCCCATTTGTTGGAGCTCAGAAAATAGGTGGCATCATTGAGCTTCGCTCTTGACCAATCCCAAGCCGAGCTTCAATAGGTTAAGCTTGAATGGAACCGCCTATGAGAGAAGTGGAAGTTGTTTGAGATCACCACGCGGGCAATGTTATCTGAGCCACCCCAAGAGTCTGTCACCATCGCACACCTCACCCTTCTGTCTTATGTGGGTGTTTTAAGGGGTTATTTAACAAGGACCTAGTTCTATGGCTATGTAAATTACTTTTTTTATGTAATAATGAATATACTTTCATTTTATTATTGTTACCTTGTAAATAGTTTTAAAAGGACAAATAGTATTTTTAGTTAATATACAACTAAGAAAACAATTTTGATGAATTAATGGATTTTTTTGTATTAAATAATATTTTAATAAAATATTATCATTATTATTATTAAATTATTTTTTATCATATATAAATGATCATATAATTTTATGAATGCAATTGTAATTTTTATTAAGGTTTGAAAGCCATTTTTGTCAAAACCCGTGAATCTTTGATAAATGTCGATTTTTATTTTAAAATTGAAAATTAAAATATTTAGAAAATTATTTTGATAAAATAAATATTATTTCTAGAATCAGGACATCGAAATTATCCAAAGGTTAATTTTTCATAATTTTCTGAGACAGTCAAATTTTTGGGTAAAAATTAAATACTGTTTAAATATATAATGTGTTTTATGACATCATAATGACCCAATAGTGATGTAATAATATACTATAAGCTTTATTTTAGGCTAATATATATTTTACCAATAAATTAATGTGACTTTGGGTGTGTTTGACTTATTTTACAAACATTTAATGAACCCTTTAAGACTTATTAAACATCATGTCTTTTTAAATTGTTTTCCTTGGGAGTGTGACTTACCTCCACATAATAAACCCCATTATTTTAAGAAGTTTGGACTTTGGACTTATTAAATATTGTTTTCCACTTCCATTTTCCAAAAACCATGGTTAAAAACCATGGGATGGTTTGTGGGTTGGATTAGTTTAATGTGAGGTGTCCCAAACCTAAATAATAAATAATTCCCTCACCTTTCCTATATAAACCCACCCAATCTCCCACTTTCTCATCAATAAAAGCCTTTTGAGTTCGTCCAACCTTTTCCATCCTCTCCCTATAATCCTCCCAAGTTTCCACAAGCTCCTAATAATCCTCCCTCAGTCCTCCCTCAAGCCTTTGGAAGCACACTTCCAAGTATGGGTTTTTCTTCCTTTCAAATTTTTGTCCAATTTTCTTTATGTTGTTATGAACTTGTAATTTCAATTATAAATGTTGGGGTATGGTTTTGAACCTCCCCAATACTTCCTTCCTTATGTTTTAATTATGGGAGACCCCTTTCTCTCTCATTAAATGCCACCCATGTACACCCGTTACTATGCCGAAATTCCGAAAGGAATTTCCCTCTCCTCATTTACATTCAAGCAATTATTTTGTATCATGAATATAAATTACATTAAATTTGTTGGGACATGTATATATATGACCCGTTACTTTAAATGTCATGTAAATATGATGAGACACCCCTTTCTCTCTCATTAACCATTTTTATGAGTTCTTATGTCATGCCATTATGCTGCAGAAATTGCACCGCGTCTTTTCAAGCCAAATTCATTGTGTAGTGAATACAATGCCCATTTCTCTATCAAGGGTATTCAACTTTATGAACATTGACTTATTGTTTAAAGAGTTTCATGTATGTATTACACATTCGTTTATCGTGGAATAAATGATTATGTTGAATGATTCAATGTTTTATGATCCATGTGGCACACTTATGCATGAAATGAAATGTTTAAGAAGGGTGCACCCTGATAGCGATCCAATGCATTAGGTAAATTATAGTATCATGATAAATTATGTTCAATGAGGGTTTAATCATGATAATTCAAGTGCAACGAGGGTTTACTTATGCTTCATGTGCAATGAGGGTTTACTCATGCTTTATGTGCAATGAACCTTGGCTCATGCTAATTCCATGTTAAGAGTTGTTGCCACATTTCCCTGTTATGATTATCATGATTTATCATGCCTTTATGATTATGATTCTCTTGTTCTCTATTGATATGCCTATTGTCTAGCATGTATTGTATTCCTCATGTTATTCCATGTTTATTCCCTTACTGGGCTTTGTATCTCACCCTTTTCGTATGGATGTCCTCAGGTTATCCCATGCAATGCTAAGTATCAGGGAATGTAGTGGTCATGTAAAGGAAGTTTTCAATAAATATGTTGCATGTTTCATGTTTTAAGTTGTTATGTAATGATAAAAATCCCCAAAGACACTATACCTCTCGATCTTATATGTTGTATCAAGTGAAGTTCATGTAATAAATTATGTTCAATGGTGTAATAAAAGATCAGGGTTGTCATAGTTGGTATCAAAGGGAGGTTTTGTTATTTTTGAGATTAGGATTAGAAAACCCTAGTGAATCCTTAGAGACAAGAACTAGTATAATAAAAACATCCCTATGTTTTGGTGAGTATGGAGTAAGTGATTTATCAAGAAAATACATCCCTATCTGGATATGAGTAGGTAGAGGCGGCTCTGACACAGATGTATCCTTGGGGTAAAACTCAAAAACACCGCTTTGAACTAGACTCAAATGGGAACTAGTGCACGAAAATGGGCCTTTCTACACTCTTGGTTATGACACTTCTAGAGGATATTATTTGGTAGATTCATGATCTTAGTACAAACCATTATTAATGGTAAAAAAAAGTCCATAAGAATATAAGTTAAGAAATAGATCGAGGATAAGCTAGATTTAAACCTAAGAAATCACAAGTTAGGATATACTTATTCTTTATAAGTTTATACTTTTATGTTCAACGTTTCCTTTTTAGAATCAATATAAGTATTTAAGAACTCTAATTATACGTTCTTTTTCTTATTTAATGGCGGGAAATATAAGAACTCGTTCCAACAACTAATGTGATAGGCAATGTGAAGATTGCCCTAATGATATTCCGGATATGATGGGAGAGGGTGCTCAGAACTTCATGACAGTACTTTTTCATCTGGCCCGAGTTATGAATAATAACTTGAATCAGGCGGAACACCTTCCTCATCCACAGAAAGAGAAAGTTGTCGTAGAATCCTTCATGCGACAAAGGCCTCCCATGTTAAGTGGATCTTCTGATCCCCTCCTCATGGAACAATGGATTAACTCCATTGAGAAGATATTCTCTGTCCTCCTGTGTTCAGGAGAGGAAAAAGTTGTACTGGCGGTCTATCATTTTGATGGGGAAGCTGATCAGTGGTGGACACTGATCAAGAATACAAAGTCCCAAGAGGAAATTGAGTCTATGAATTTGGAAGAATTCAAGAGGATGTTTTTCAAAAAATATTTTAATCAAACCCTCCATATCAAGATGGAAAGAGAGTTCCTCAAACTCAAGCAGAAGGAAGAAGAGTCCATTGGGTCGTATGAAGAAAACTTTAAAAGGATTGCAAGGTATGCCTCTGGATTTGTCATGAACACAGAAAGAAAGGTGGATCGCTTCTTTAGAGGACTAAAGCCGAGTCTACGAAAAGCATTGGCGATCTGAGACTTCGACCATTATGAGGATATTGTTCGTTGTGCCCTCAAGGTTGAAATGGATATTGGAGACTCTCAGTGGTCTCACAGGCCCAGTGACAAGAAGAGGAAAATGGATAACAACATGGGTGGTCCATTAAAAAAATCCCATGATGGAAAGAAGCTTGACTTTCCCACTTGCAAAAATTGTGGGAAGAAACATCTTGGTAACTGTCTCAAGGGAACCAGGAATTACTTCAAATGTGGAAGGTTTGGTCATCTGGCCAAGAACTGCCGAAGGGATATGAGAAATCCTGCTAATGTTGAAGAAGAAAGGAATGTTCAGATCAACACTCAGCCGACAATGCAGTGTTACAACTACAAGGAGATTGGGAATTATGAAAACAATTTCCCCAAGATGAGGGTTGTCGGAGGCAATCAACAACAACCTCTGAGGCAACAAGGAAGGGCTTATGCTATCACTACCACCGAAGTGAACCCTGATAATAAAGTGGTGACATGTATGCTAGTTATTCATTCAAGAATAGCAAACATAATTTTTGATTCAGGTTCTACGCATTCTTTTATATATCAAAAGTTTATTAGAACAATCCCAAAACCACCACAAATCATGGATGTAAAGATGTAGGTGAGTACATCAAATGGAGAAATCATTGCATCCCATGAATATAACTTCTCCCCCATCATAATACATGGATTGAACTTCCCGGAAAACCTCTTCATATTCCCTCTGGTGGAATTTGATGTAATTATTGTCATGGATTGACTTTCCTTATATAGAGCCAACATAAATTGCCGTGATAGGGAAATCACTCTTCATGTGAAGAATCGACCCCCGATTCTTTACAAGTGCAAGGAGGAAGATGAATCTTCTTTAGCTCCATCATCTCAAGCGTGGATATTACTTCCCTATGATCATGCGTATCTGGCTCAGATGATTGATTCCAAGGAAGCAACCATCCTTGAATACATGCCTATTATGAGGGAATTCGTGGAAGTGTCTCTCGAGGAATTTCCTGGTCTTCCCCCTAGAAGAGATGTTGAGTTATCAATTGAACTTATACTGGGGGCGTTGCCAATATCCAAAACTTAGTATATAATGGATGTTGTGGAGCTTGAAGAGCTGAAGAAACAACTATTGGAGAATCTGGAGAAAGGGTTTATACTCCCAAGTGCTTCACCATGTGGTTCACCAGTCCTCTTTGTTAAGAAGAAGGATGGATGAATGCGCCTTTGCATCAATTATCGTGATCTCAACAAAATCACGATAAAGATCAAGTATCCTCTCCCACGAATTGATGACTTATTTGATCAGCTATGTGGAGATCAATACTTCTCCAAGGTGGATTTTTGGTCGGGATATTATCAAGGGTTAAGAAGGAAGATATCTCCATGACTGCTTTTCGTACAGGATACAGGCACTATGAATTCATAGTAATGCCTTTTGGAATCACTAATGCTCTAGAAATATTCATGGACATGATGAATAGAGTCTTTAGAGATTACCACGAAATTTTTTTGGTAGTCTTTATAGATGATATTTTGATATACTCAAAAACTAAGGAGGATCATGAAGAGCATCTATGAACTGTACTAGAGACCTTGCAGAAGGAGAAGCTCTATTCCAAGTATAGAAAGTGTGAGTTCTGGTTGAAGGAGGTATCATTATTGGGCCATATCATCACAAGCAATGGGATATCTATGGATCCCTCCAAAATAGATGTAATTGAGGGATATCCGAGGCCAACATCGGTAACAGATATCCGTAGCTTCTTGGGGTTAGCTGGATATTATCAACAATTTGTGAGAAATTTCTCATAATTGTCCAACTCTCTTACCAAGATAACTCAGAAGGGAGTAATGTTTTCTTGGAGTGATGAATGTGAAGAAAGATTCAAGGAGTTGAAAAGGAGTATTATCATTGTGCCCGTGCTCACTTTAACCACAAGTGGAGAACTTTTTGTGGTATTTAGTGATGCTTCAAAGAAGGTCCTGGGATGTGTGTTGATGGAAAATGAAAAAGTCATTAACTATGCTTCAAGGAAATTGAAAGTTCATGAACAGAACTATCCAACACAAGATCTCGAGCTGGATGCAGTGATATTCGCTTTGAAAATTTTGAGACATTATCTCTTTGGGGAGATGTGTGAAATATATACGGACCACAAAAGCCTCAAGTATATATTCACACAGAAAGAGTTGAATATGTGCCAACGAAGATGGTTGGAGCTGATCAAAGACTATGATTTGCTTAATCCATTACCACCCTGTGAAAGCAAACAAGGTGGCATATTCTCTAAGTAGAAAGGATCCTGAATCTTTATCAATGATGAGAATTGAAAAGGATCTGATCTTCTTAGATTTTCAAAGGATGGACATGAGAACCATTAAGGGAGGAACATCATCAATCCTTTCTCAAACGATTGCTCAACCATCCCTCTTGGAGAGAATAAAGGGTGCTCAAAGAAAAGATGTGGAAATTCAGAAAAGGGTAGAAGATGTTAGAAATGGGAAATCCTCTGATTTCAAAGTTGACGAGGAAGGAGTTTAAAGATTTGGGATGCGAATATGTGTACCATCCGATCTAGAGATAAAGAAGGAGCTATTAAATGATGCACATATCTCGACCTTCTCTATCCACCCAGGGACCATAAAGATGTATCAAGATCTCCAAGAAAACTTTTGGTGGGACAATATGAAAAGGGATATTGCTGAATATACATCAAAGTGTCTGGTATGTCAACAAGTGAAGGCTGAGATACAAAATTATAAGGGGATGATGCAACCACTACCCATACCAGTATGGAAGTGGGAGAACATAACCATGGACTTTGTCACTGGACTTCCGAAAACATCCAAAGGAAACGATGCAATCTAGGTTATTGTGGATCATCTTACAAAGTCTGCACACTCCATTGCAATTCGGGAGGACCTCTCATTGGATCAACTGGAATGGATATATATCAGGGAAGTGGTAAGGCGGCATGGAGTACCACTATCTATTGTGTTTGATCAAGATCCAAGATTCACCTCTAAGTTTTGGTAGAGTCTTCAACATGATCTGAATACTGAACTGAACTTCAGTACGACCTATCATCCTCAAACTGATGTCCAATCCGAGCGGACTATCCAAAAAATTTAGGACATGTTTAGAGCATGCTCAATGAACATTAAAGGAGTATGTGATCAACATCTTCCTCTGGTTGAGTTCTCTTATAATAACAGTTTCCACTCGAGCATCCAAATGGCACCATATTAATCCCTTTATGGGAAAAGGTGTAGAACACCGACGTGTTGGGATGAGGTCGGTGAGCGTAAGCTTCTTGGACCAAAAATGGTTAAAGAAATGGTGGAGAAGGTGAAAACCATTCAGCAGCATATCAAGGCAGCCCAGAGTCGACAAAAGATTTATGCAGATAACCATCGACGAGACCTTGAGTTTAAAGTTGGATACATGGTATTTCCACGCATATCACCATGGAAGAAGGTCAAGAGGTTTGAAAAGAAAGGGAAGTTAAGTCCAAAGTACATCAAACCCTTCTAGATTCTTTATTGTGTCAGGGCTGTGGCCTATAGACTAACACTTCCACCTACCATGGCCAAAGTGCACGATGTCTTCCATGTATCCCTCTTAAGGAAGTATATACCGGACCCTTCACATGTACTCTCTTTAGAGGTGGTAAAATTAGAGGATGATCTTTCTTATGAGGAGCAACCAATGAAGATCTTAGATCATAGAGATAAAGTTATACAAAATAAGACAATGCCCCTTGTCAAGGTGTTGTAGAGAAACCACAAGTTTGAAGAAGCGACGTGGGAATCAGATGAAGTGATGAAGTAGAGTTAAATTCATTTGTTTTAGTGTGGGAGAAGTAAATTTTAAGGACAAAATTTCTTAAGGGGGAAAGATTGTAATGACCCAAACCTTTGTTAATGAAAATCCCTCTTGATCTAATTAAACGTCTTAATATGTGAAATGGTTATACAACATATGCACTTATTTTGTTTTTGGATTTTAAAATACCATTAAGAATTGTGACCGTTGCTTTTGTAGCCATTGAATAATGATCACATGATTAGTATAAATATGGGATTTAACAAATCCAATTTACTCAAAAAAAGGAAGTGATGGCCTCATCAAACAGAATTGATCCATACGAAGCCCATTTGTCGGAGCTCGGAAAAGAGGTGGTGTCATTGGGCTTCTCTCTTGACCAAGTCCAAGCCGAGATTCAACAGGTTAAGCTCGAACAAAACTGCCTATGAGAGAAGTGGAAGTTGTTAGAGATCACCTCGCGGGAAATGTTATCCGAGCCACCCCAATAGTCTGTCACCATCACACACCTCACCCTTTGGTCTTATGCGAGTTTTTTAAGGGGTTATTTAACAAGACCCTAGTACTATGGATATTTACATTACTTTTGTTATGTAATAATGAATATACTTTCATTTTATTATTGTTATCTTGTAAATAGTTTTTAAAGCACAAATAGTATTTTTAGTTAATATACAACTAAAAAAACAATTTTGATGAATTAATGGATTTATTTGTATTAAATAATATTTTAATAAATTATTATTATTATTATTATTAAATTAATTTTTATTAAATATAAATTATTTTATAATTTTATGAATGTAATTTTAATTTTTATTAAGGTTTGAAATCCATTTTTGTCAAAACCCGTGAATCTTCTATAAATGTCAATTTTTATTTTAAAAGTGAAAATTAAAATATTTAGAAAATTATTTAGATAAAATAAATATTATTTCTGGAATCAGGACGTCGAAATTATCCAATGGTTAATTTTCATAATTTTATGAGACAGTCCAATTTTTTGGGTAAAAATTAAATACCGTTTAAATATATAATCTGTTTTATGACATCATAATGACCCAATAGTGATGTAATAAAATACTATAAGCTTTATGTTCTGCCAATATATGTTTTAAAAATAAATTAATGTGATTTTGGGTGTGTTTGACTTATTTTAAAAAGCATTAATGAACCCTTTAAGACTTATTAAACACCTTGTCTTTTTAAATTGTTTTCCTTGGGAGTGTGACTCACCTCCACATAGAAACACCATTATTTTAAGAAGTTCGGACTTTGTCCATATAAAATATTTTTTTCCAATTCGCTTTTCCAAAAACAATGGGTAAAAACCATGGGATGGTTTGTGTTTTGGATTAGTTTAATGTGAGGTGTCCCAAACCCAAATAATAAATAATTCCCTCACCTTTCCTATATAAACCCACCCAATATCCCACTTTCTCCTAACTCAGATCCTTTGTAGATTATCCAACCTATGCCCTCCTCTCTCTATAATCCTCCCAAGGTGCCCCAAGCTCCCAAGAATCCTCCATCAAGCCTCTCTCAAGCCATTGGAAGCACACTTCCAAGTAAGGGTTTTTCTTCCTTTCTAATTTTTGTCCAATTTTCTTTATGTTGTTATGACCTTTTAATTTCAATTATAAATGTTGGGGTATAGTTTTTCACCTCCACCATACTTCACTATTTATGTTTGAATGATGGTATTCCCCTTTATCTCTCATTAAATGCCTCCCATGTACACCCGCTACTATGCCAAAATTCAGAAAGGAATTTCCCTCTGCTCATTTACATTCAAGAAATTATTTTGTATCATGAATCTAAATTCCATTAAATTTGTTGGGACACGTATCTATATGACCCCACTTACTGTACATGTCATTTAAATATTATGAGACACCCCTTTCTCACTCATCAACCATTTTTATGAGTTCTTATGTCATGCCGTTTTACTGCCGAAATTGCACTGTGTCTTTCCAAGCCAAATTCATTGTGTAGTGAATACCATGCCCATTTCTATATCAAGGTTATTCACCTTTTTGAAAATTTAATTATTGTTTAAAGAGTTTCATGTACGTATTCCACATTCTTTTATCGTGGAATAAATTATTATGTTGAATGATTCAATATTTTATGATCCATATGGCACACTTATGCATGAAATGAAATGTTTAAGAAGGGTGCACCCTGATAGCACTCTAATTCTTTTGGTAAAGTATAATATCATGATACGTTATGTGTAATAAGGGTTTACACATTCTAATTCAAGTGCAACGAGGGTTTACTCGTGCTTCATGTGCAATGAGGGTTTACTCATGCTTTATGTGCAATGAGCCTTGGCTCATGCTTATTCCATGTTAAGAGTTGTTGCCACATTTCCATGTTATGATTATCATTCTTTATGATGCCTTTATGATTATGCTTCTCTTTTGCTCTATTGATATGCCTATTGTCTAACATGTATTGTATTCCTCATGTTATTCCTTGTTTATTCCCTTACTGGGCTTTGTAGCTCACCCTTTTCTTATGGATTTCCTCGGGTTATCCCATGCAATGCTAGGTACGAGGGAATGTAGTGGTCATGTAAAGGAAGTTTTCAATAAAGATGTTTCATGTTTCATGTTTTAAGATGTTATTTAATGATCCTAAGCCCCAAAGACACTAGACCTATCGATCTTCTATGTTGTATCAAGTGAAGTTCATGTAATAAATTATGTTCAATGGTGTGATAAAAGATCAGGGTTGTCATAAAAATGGTATTTTATCCCTTTTCAATATATTAAAATAAGTTTGTTTAAAAGTGCATACCATGTGTTTGGTAAATTACCGGGTAGGATTTTAGGTGTTTAGTGAGACTTAAAATGATTTTTTTGGATTTATAAATACATTTGGATCCTAAAAAATGTTATTTTGGGGTCCCTTTATGTCTATCCAAACTAGTTTTGGTTTTATAAACAAATGGATTTTGGTGGTAAACATGTTTTGGCCCAAGTTTTTGGAAAATGGACCGTTTAGAATCTTTATAAAAATTTTCATGCTTTGGATGTGTAACCTGAATGTTTTAAGGGATTTATGAAAGTTTTTTTATGCTGTAAATGGTGTACATACACCTATTTAGTAAAAGTGAAATTTTTACCTTTGAAAAATTCTAGTTTTGAGAAATTCTTAAAGGATCGTTTAGAATTTTCCTTATAAAAATGGTTTCCATGTTTATTTCATGTTGTATCATTTGGGGCCATTTTATGGTCCAAAAAATTGATTTATTAAATATTTTTGGGGCTTAGAAATATGATTTAATATGGTATTGGTGTTTTTTTGGACTTAAAAGATCATTTTTAATGGATTTTATGTGCCAGTCCTTGTTATACTTCTTCAAATTGTTTTATGAAAATTTAGGTGGTTTAATGATACATGAAAGAAATGCGAGACATGTGTATGGGATGTTTGATGTGTGTATGATTAATAAATTTAATATTCATGAGAAAATTTTATTTTATAGATTTTTAACTCAGTTGAGCAGAAAAAGGTAAAACCCGAGTATCTAGGTGGGCGGACGTGTACTCGTATGCTAGTGATTTGGAGGGGTTTTTGTAACACCCAAGACTTTTATGAGAAATATTTTTTTATTTTATATAAATCATCAAAGGAATCTTTCACTACACACAACACTAGCTTGGCTTGCTTTACACGCAACCACGACCTTCCTCGATAGCTTGCGTCGTACGCAATACCGAGTTTCACTAAACAACGATATGCTATTAAAATATTATTAAAACTAGGTGTTATGAATAGTAATAACCACTTTTTGAAATTTTGTAAATTTTGTTTTTCAAAATGGACTTCATTTTTGGATTCGGAATATCGAAATTAGCTTAGGGTGAAATTTTGGTACTTTTCGGATAACTTTCATATTCTGATGAATAGTGTAAATTATTAAATTTTAATTAAAAACAACTTTTTAAATCAAAATAATTAATAGTGATAAATTATTAATTTGAGTGGTTTTAAAGTATATTTAGAATATATGTTTACAATTTAATACAATGTTGTTCATTGGATGTAATTTCACATTTAAACCAGACATAAACAAGTGTCAATCTTTTGATAGTTATTATCTCTTAAAAACATGCTATTTGTCTTGACGACGGGAATTAATTTTTACATTAGCTAATGTAACTGATATGTTTTGAATTTGGTAAAATAAACATCATTTTTGAATTCATAATATCAAATATATCTTAGGCCTAATTTTTGGTATTTTTCTGGAAACTTTCATTTTTTGATGAATAGTGAAACCACTAAGTGGTAGTTAAAAAACTGAATTTTTTCATAAAACTTAATTTTACCGCTTCTGTGAGTGGAATTTTGATAATCCGAGAGACACGGTTAATATCAAGGACTAAAATGTGGTTCAATGAGATGAAAATAATTTTTGGTGAATAGTCACTTTTTACTTTTTTTTACCACGGTTAAAAGTAAATAGGGTAGTTAAGGGTAAAAATGATATTATTGTTACCCTAACACATGTCATAATTCTATTTTATAAGTTTAATTCGACCAAAAACAACCTTAGTAATAACATATGACCATTTATGCCCACATGGATTAGATTAGGACATTTATTATCAATTTATTTAAAGAAGGGTTAAAATAGTTAAAATCAAAGTTTAATAACTACAGAATTATTAATATATGGTTATACATAAGATAAATTCTACTATAAATATTCATTATAAATCTAAAAAGATTTCCTACATAATTGTATTTTATTTGTAATTTTTAGACTTAAAATAATTTAATTTATTTATGATACAATGATGATGCAGTAATTATCTTATTAATGAAATATTGACATAATTGATGTTATAAATACCCAAATAAATGTAATTTGAGACTTTTTATGAATTACAATAATTTTATATGTTAATATAACATGTTAGTATTTATTTAATTAAATTTTTTAGAACTAATAATTCTGTTATAATTTTCACAAAAATCAATTACCAAATAGTGTCAAAATTGACAAAAAATAGTTTTTAAAACAAATATTATATTATTAATTGTTATTTTATTCATAAAAATCTAAGGTTCGGACAAATGACTTAGATAAAGTTATATATATTAATAATAAACAACTTGGGGTTCTTTTGGCTTGATATATTAAGTTTATTAACCTTATAATGTAAGAAAACAAGAAGACACGGTAAAAGTTAAATTATCTAACTTAAAGTTAAATCGAAATGATAAGGTTAAAATTGATACCTAAACTTGTCTAAATTATATTGGATGAAAGGATTTAGACCCATACCCACCTTAGCTTCTAAATATATCAATTTTGAGCTATTAAAAACCAAATTTGACTTTAAAATAAAATAATATTTTTAGTTATTCCAAAGGTGCCCCTCTCCTCCCTTATAAAAGGGCACCTCCTCCCTCTCTTCCTCATACCACTTTGAGCCTTCAGGCTCGGCCAAACCCTGCCAATATCTCATCTCCACTTCCCTAGAAACATCATAGAGGTCCTGGTCTTCTTACAAGACCAATTTTAGTGCCCTAAGAGGAGGTCTCAAAGAGGCGCTTCAAAGAAGAGGTAATGCCCGTTACCGATTCTTTCATCTTTATTTCTTCTTCCACTTCTTCTTATTTAGTTGTTTAATTATGAAGTAATAACATAAGTATCACTCATATACTTATTTGTCATTATAAGTATGAAACAAACCTATTTCACCATCTATCCATCCTATGAAAAACGAAATCACCACGCGTGCGTCCGTACGGAATACAGTCTCCACGCCGTGGTGTAATCTATTTTCCACCACCACCTCACTCGGATGGGTATAATGGTGTAAATAATAACTATATATGATTATTTTAAAGTGATATTTATTCTGACATAGTATACATACACTCCAATACAATTCCACGATCATGGTAACGATATCATCGCTCGTGCGTACGTACGGAATACCGTCACCACGATGTGATGCGACTTGTTATACATGATCTTCATTGCATAATGATTATATAAATGAATTGAGTGAATGAATATGATATATATTACACTAATACCATTCTGGAAATGAGGTATCTATAACCTAAAAAGAAAAATAAGAATTTATTCGACAAAACGCGCATAGGAACAAAAAGTAATAAACACCCGAATAACAAGTAGTAATGAAATATTAATAATAAGAAGCCAAGAATATGACCATATATGATATCATAAAAATAAGTATGATTCTGGAATAAGTCAATAACATTATTTAAATCATTATACAGGAGGTTCGGATACTTACGAAGCAAATCGGACCTAAGGTAAGGGAAAATATCACAATATCATTTTATCTGAGATTGTTTATACGTTGGTATTTACTGGGGTGTATTTTATCATCCACATCCATGTTTCCTCAATATTTAATATTGTTTCTATCCACCTACAATTTTTTAAATCCAATATTACCCTTCGGTGAGTTTTTAGTAAAAGATATGAAAGGAATCTTTTGTCGTTTTTCGTACGAGGTACTTTTTGACTTTTCTGACAAAAGTACGAGAAGAATGTTTTTTTAACTTATACGTCATGAATGGATTTTTAAAACATTATTTACAAGAATAATTATTTAAAAGTTTTCAAGTTTATTTTTAATCAACTTCTTTTAGTTTAAAAATTTAAGACATGTTAAGAAAGGAAAATGTTTTTGAAGTAGAAAGGATATTTTCCTCAAGAATGGAGTTCAAGTGTTTTATCAAAATTATTTTCCATCTAATATAATATAGGGTTCTGTTTCTATCCCATTTATTACATTTATTTGATTATGTTGTGATGGAATTATTTTTATGAATTCCTTTATCTTATATGAATTGTTTTATGATGTCATGTTGTTTAAGAATCCCATTTTTTATTACATGGGCTATGCAATGATGTATGATTTATGATTTTGTGGCACACATAAGAATGGTATAATAATGAGATGGGTGGGACCTATATCTCCCTCCAATGCATTGGGTAATGATTTTATATCTCATGAGATAGACATGGCTGGAACGGCAGGTTAAACCGGTTTAGTGAAAGAGGATTGAAACGAGGAGTGAACTCGGTTCAGAAATGGACTTTGTCCACAAAGATAGTCTTCTCAATGAGTATTGACTAATAAGAAATGATTATCTATGATTATGTGTGTATGCCACAAAGTTTCATGTTTTAAGTTATGATTATTGGGATTTCATTTCACTACTATGATTTATCCCATGTTATGTAATTATGCTCTCTTTTGCAGGTTAAGATTTCCAAAATGTTATGTTCTTATGAATATGATGTGATTGATATTTCTTTTGTTTACCCTTACTGAGCATTTGAGCTCACCCTTTTGTATGTTTTCTTTCCCCAGGTCAGGAAGAAGGTTATTAATTAAGATATGCCAAAAGGGACTATAGATATGATGAAATAAATGGGAGACAATGTAGACGCTTTATGAACCAGTTGTTTATGTTTACCAGTTTCTAAAGACACTATACCTATACGGTCCTTTCATGGTTTTGTTATATGTTGTAATAAGTATGCTTCAATTTTGAATTAATAACAATGTATGTAAATTATGGGTCGTTATAGTTGGTATCAGAGGAAAGGTATAGTCAACCTTTTGAAACTAGGATGTGAAATCCTTAGTAAGAAACCTAAGGATAATTCTAAGCATAGAACACAATTTTAGTGTTTTAGAAATGACCATGAATAACCTAGGATAAGACCTTAAGTGTGAAATTTTATTCTTGATTATGTGGTTTTCCTATTATAATTAGTGTTGCTCACACTATTCTTCTTGGTTTTAGTCAATGGCTGGAACCCGAAGGAACCGTGTTAATGCGGAATGCGATGGGCAATGCAATGATTGTCCCCATAAGCAACCAAAAGTTATGGGAGCTGGAATGAAAAATCTTGTATCCATGCTGACACAAATTTCTCAAGCTATGAATCATACAGGACTTCGAAACGAGAAAAGGAAAGAGCAATATTCTGTTGAATCCTTCATGAGGCAGCATCCACCTTCTTTCAGCAGGTCTACTGATCCATTAGTTACTGAAAAATGGATTAGTACTACTGAAAAGATATTTTCAGTTCTTCAATGTTCTGAACATGATAAACTCATCCTAGAAGTGTATCGTTTGGAAGGAGATGCTGATCAATGGTGGAATCTTATTAAGAATATGAGGCAAAGGGATGAAATTGAGTCCATGGAATATGAAGAGTTCAAGAACTTATTTTTTGATAAGTACTTCCCTCATATTCTCTAAACAAAGATGGAGAAAGAGTTTCTTGAAATGAAGAAAAATGATGATGAATCTGTTGGTACGTATGAAGTAATTTTTTCAAGACTTGCAAGGTACACTTCTGGTATTATTATCCAACCTGAGAGTAAGATCGATCGATTCTTTAGTGGCTTAAAACCGAGTCTTCGAAGGGCCTTAGCCATAAGGGACTTCAATAGCTATGATGAAATAGTTCGATGTGCTCTCAAAGTTGATATGGAGATTGGAGTAACCCATCAGTCATATGGGAAAGAGCACACTGAAAAGAAGATGAGCTTTCCCTTATGTTCAAAGTGTGGAAAGAAACATAAAGGGAGTTGTCTTAAAGGGACAAGTAAATGTTTCAAATGTGGAAAGGAAGGTCATCAGGCATTTGAATGCCGCAATGATGGGAAGAAGATGTCTAATGATGAAAACAAAGGAAGGGACACATAGAATGAACCAACTACACTTCAATGTTTCAAGTGCAAGGAGATGGGGAATTATGCCAATAAATGCCCTAATCCAAGGGTTGTTGATGATGATCGACATCAAAAAAATCTTAAGGCTAAAGAAAAAGGAAAGTCACATGCAATTTCTATCAGCGATGTGGAGTACGATAACGATGTAGTGAAAGGTACACTTACCATCCACTCTAAAGTAGAAAATGTTTTATTTGATTCTGGATCCACCCACTCTTTTATTTCTGAAGATTTTTCTAAGGGTATCACCGTATTACCTCAACAATTATATGTAAAGTTAGCTGTGACAACACCTAATGGAACAACAGTCGCATCAAAAGTTTATAATTCTTCCCCGATTGAAGTTTGTGGGAAAGTGCTCCCTGAAAATCTTGTGATACTTCATATAGTGGAATTTGATGTGATTCTTGGCATGGATTGGATTTATTTATATAGAGCTCATATCAATTGCCAAAGAAGGGAAGTCACATTTCATATTTCAAATCAATCTATGATCTTCTATCGATGCAAGGATGAAAATAACCTTCTAGTGGAAATTTCTTCCATCTTATGGGTCTTGATTCCACTGAATAAAGGTTATTTATCTCAAATGGTTGGTGAAAAACTCACAGTTAAGAATATTCCCATTGTACGGGAGTTTGATGATGTCTTTCCGGAGGAATTTCCGGGTCTTCCACAAAATCGTGAAGTTGAGTTTTCAATAGAACTCGTACCGGGTGCTTTTCATATTTCAAAGACACCTTATAGAATGCCCCCAATTGAGTTGCAGGAATTAAAGAAGCAACTCCAAGAGAATATTGATAATAGATTCATACGCCCTAGTGCGTCACCTTGGGGAGAACCTGTTCTATTTGTTAAGAAGAAAGATGGATCAATGAGACTATACATTGATTATCGAGAACTTAACAAGATCAATATCAAGAAAAAATATTCTCTCCCATGCATTGATGACTTATTTGACAAACTAAGCGGAGCTCAATACTTTTCCAAGATTGATCTTCGTTCAGGGTATCATCAATTAAGGGTCAAAAGGGAGGATATAACAAAGATGACTTTCCATACAAGGTATAGACACTATGAATTTATAGTGATGTCATTTGGTCTTACTAATGCCCCTGCTATCTTCATGGATCTAATGAATAGAGTCTTTAGAGACTAAATTGATCAATTTGTGGTAGTATTTATAGACGATATTCTTTTCTATTAAAAGAGCAAGGAAGAACATGAAGATCACTTGAGAATTATATTGAAGACCCTGAGAAAGGATAAGCTTTATGCCAAATTTACCAAGTGTGAATTTTGGCTTCAAAAAGTTGCATTTTTGGGTCACATAATCTCAAAAGAGGGGATATCTGTGGATCCAGCAAAAACAGAGGTTATCGAAAGATGGTCGAGACCAACAACAGTAACTGAGATCCGAAGTTTTCTTAGTTTGGCTGGATATTATCGACGTTTTGTGAAATATTTTTCACGATTATCTAATCCACTCACCAGGTTGACTCGGAAAGGAGTTAAGTTTGTTTGGACGGAGGAATGTGAAGAGAATTTAAAGGAGTTGAAAAGAAGGTTATCCAGTGCACCTATGCTCACACTACCTTGTAGTGGAGAAAGGTTTGTGATCTACAGTGATGCATCCAAGAAGGGGATGGGGTGTGTTCTTATGCAAAATGATATGGTGATAGCTTATGCCTCAAGAATGTTGAAAATCCATGAGCAAAATTACCCAACACATGATTTGGAGTTAGCTGCGGTAATCTTTGCATTAAATATTTGGAGTCATTATCTTTATAGAGAAAGGTGTGACATTTATACTAATCATAAAAGTTTAAAGTATATTTTCACACAAAAGGAGATGAATATGCACCAAAGAAGATGGTCGGAACTGATTAAGGATTATGACTTCTCAATTCGTTACCACCCTAGGAAAGCAAACAAGGTGGTAGATTCATTAATTCGACAAGACCATGCTAGATTATCCATGATGAGGATCACAAAAGATCCAATATTTATAGATTTACAAAGGATGGATCTTGGAATTTTAATTGAAGGGGGAAAATCGTATCTTTCTCAAATGAATGTTCAACCATATATACATGTTAAGATTAAAGAGGCACAGAAAGAAGATGTATAGTTACAAAAGAAGGTGAGAAATATTCCTGAATTCAACCTTGAATGTGATGGGATAATAAAGTTCAGGAATCAGGTTTGTGTTCCTCCCATCCCAGAATTAAAGAAGGAGCTGCTGGATGAGGCTCATGGTTCTTCATTCTCTATTCATCCTGGAAGCACGAAGATGTATAGGGACCTGAAAGAGTACTCTTGGTGGGATGGCATGAAAAGAGATGTTGCTGAATATGTCTCTCGATGCTTGGTTTGTCAGCAAGTTAAAGCTGAGAGACAGAAGTCTAAGGGGATGTTACAACCATTACCCATACCCGAATGGAAATGGGAAAACATCACTATGGATTTTGTCATAGGAATTCCTAAAACATCCAAAGGAAATAATGCTATCTGGGTCATAGTTGATCGTCTTACAAAGTATGCACACTTCATTGCTATTAGAGAGGATTTCTCTCTGGATCAGCTTGCCAAGAAATATGTAAAGGAAGTGGTAAGATTGCATGGAGTACCACTTTCTATTATATCTGATCGGGATCCGAGATTTACCTCGAAGTTCTGGAGAAGTATTTAGCATACTCTGGATATAGAGTTGAGTTTTAGCACTGCTTATCATCCTCAGACTGACAGTCAGTCTGAGAGAACAATTCAAACTCTAGAAGATATGTTGAGAGCTTGCTCTATGGATTTCAAAGGTGGTTGGGATCAACACCTACCTTTGGTGGAATTTTCTTATAATAATAGCTTTCACTCCAGTATTCAGATGGCTCCTTATGAAGCTCTCTATGGAAAGAAATGAAGGACTCCAACTTGCTGGGATGAAGTTGGGGAAAGAAAGCTATTAGGACTTGATCTTGTTGATGAGATGGCAGAAAAGGTCCGATCTATTCAACAACACATAAGAGAAGCTCAGAGTCGACAGAAAAGTTATGCCGACAACCGAAGAAAAGACCTAGAGTTTGAAGTGGGTGATAAAGTGTTCTTACGAATATCTTCCTGGAAGAGGGTCATGAGATTTGGAAAGAAGGGGAAGTTGAGCCCTAGATATATCGGTCCTATCGAAATACTGGATCGTGTTGGAAAGGTAGCTTACCTATTGGCGCTTCCACCGAATCTCTCTCAAGTTCACGATGTGTTCCATGTATCTCTCCTGAGAAAGTACATACCTGATCCTTCACATGTACTCATCTCAGAAGTTGTACCGCTGGAGCAAGATCTTTCTTATGAAGAACATCCGATAGAGATTCTAGATCGTAGTGAAAAAGTCCGACGGAACAAGACCACTCGCTTGGTGAAAGTTTTATGGAGGAACCACCAATTAGAAGAAGCTACATGGAAGCTTGAGGATATGATGAGGTAGAGGTATCCTCATCTTTTTGTTACAAAGTGACGAATTTCGAGGGCGAAATTCATTTTAAGGGGGGTAGAATGTAACACCCGATACTTTTATGAGAAATATTTTGTTTTTATTTTATATAATTCATCAAAGGAATATTTCACTACACACAACACTAGCTTGGCTTGCTTTTCACGCAACCGCGACCTTCCTCAATAGCTTGCATCGTACACAATACCGAGTTTCACTAAACAACGATATGCTATTAAAATATTATTAAAACTAGCCGTTATGAATAGTAATAACCAATTTTTGAAATTTTGTAAATTTAATTTTTCAAAATGGACTTCATTTTTGGATTTGGAATATCGAAATTAGCTTAGGGTGAAATTTTGGTACTTTTCGGCTAACTTTCATAATCTGATGAATAGTGAAAATTATTAAATTTTAATTAAAAACAACTTTTTTAATCGAAATAATTAATAGTGATAAATTATTAATTTGAGTGGTTTTAAAGTATATTTAGAATATATTTTTACAATTTAATACAATGTTGTTCATTGGATGTAATTTCACATTTAAACTAGACATAAACAAGTGTCAATCTTTTGATAGTTATTATCTCTTAAAAACACGCTATTTGTCTTGACGACGAGAATTAATTTTTAAATTAGTTAATGTAACTGATATGTTTTGAATTTGGTAAAATAAACATCATTTTTGAATTCATAATATCAAATATATCTTAGTCCTAATTTTTGGTATTTTTCTGGAAACTTTCATTTTTTGATGAATAGTGAAACCACTAAGTGGTAGTTAAAAAACTGAATTTTTTCATAAAACTTAATTTTACCACTTCTGTGAGTGAAATTTTGAAAATACGAGAGACACGGTTAATATCAAGGACTAAAATGTGGTTCAATGAGATGAAAATAATTTTTGGTGAATAGTAACTTTTTACTTTTTTTTACCACGGTTAAAAGTAAATAGAGTAGTTAAGGGTAAAAATGATATTATTATTACCCTAAAACATGTCCTAATTCTATTTTATAAGTGTAATTCGACCAAAAACAACCTTAGGAATAAAATATGACCATTTAGGCCCACTTGGATTAGATTAGGACATTTATTATCAATTTATTTAAAGAAGGGTTAAAATAGTTAAAATCAAAGTTTAATAACTAAAGAATTTTTAATATAGGGTTATACATAAGATAAATTCGACTATAAATATTAATTAGAAACCTAAAAAGATTTTCTACATAGTGGTACTTTATTTGTAATTTTTAGACTTAATATAATTTAATTTATTTATGATACAATGATGATGCAATAATTATCTTATTAATGAAGTATTGACATAATTGATGTTATAAATACCCAAATAAATGTAATATGATACGTTTTCTGAATTACAATAATTTTATATGTTAATATGAAATGTTATTAATGATTTAATTAAAATATTTTAGAACTGATAATTCTGTTATGATTTTCAAAAAAATAAAATTACCAAATAGTTTCAAAATTGACATAAAATAGTTTTTAAAACAAATACTATATTATTAATTGTTATTTTATTCCTAAAAATCTAAGGTTCAGAAAAATGACTTAGATAAGGTTATATATATTAATAATAGACAACTTGGGGTTCTTTTGGCTTGATATAGTAAGTTTATTAACCTTATAGTGTAAGAAAACAAGAAGACACGGTAAAAGTTAAATTATCTATCTTAAAGTTAAATCTAAATGGTAAGGTTAAAATTGATACCTAAACTTGTCTAAATTATATTTGATGAGAGGCTTTCGACCCATCCCCACCTTATCTTTGAAATATATCAATTTGGAGCTATTAAAAACCGAATTTGACTTCATAATAAAATAATATTTTTAGTTATTCCAAAGGTGCCCCTCTCCTCCCTTATAAAAGGGCACCTCCTCCCTCTCTTCCTCACACCACTTTGAGCCTTCAGGCTCGGCCAACCCCTACCAATATCTCCTATCCACTTCCCTAGAAACATCCTAGAGGTCCTGGTCTTCTTTAAAGACCAATTTTATTGCCCTAAGAGGAGGTCACAAAGAGGCGCTTCAAAGAAGAGGTAATGCCCGTTACCGATTCTTTCATCTTTATTTCTTCTTCCACTTCTTCTTATTTAGTTGTTTAATTATGAAGTAATAACATCAGTATCACTCATATAATGATATGTTATTATAAGTATTAGAAAACCCTATTTCACCATCTATCCATCCTACGGAAAATGAAATCACCACGCGTGCGTACGTATGGAATACCGTCTCCATGCTGTGGTGTAATCTATTTTCCACCACCACCTTACTCGGATGGGTATAATGGTGTAAATAATAACTATATATGATTATTGTAAAGTGATATTGATTCTGAAATAGTATACATACACTCCAATACAATTCCACGATAATGGGAACGATATCATTGCTCGTGCGTACGTATGGAATACCGTCTCCATGATGTGATGCGACTCGTTATACATGATCTTCATTGCATAATGATTATATAAATGAATTGAGTGAATGAATATGATATATATTACACTAATACCATTATGGAAATGAGTTATATATAACCTAAAAATAAAAATAAGAATTTATTCGACAAAACGCGCATAAGAACAAAAAGTAATAAACACCCGAATAACAAGTAGTAATGAAATATTACTAATAAGAAGCTAAGAATATGACCATATATGATATCATAAAAATAAGTATGATTCTGGAATAAGTCAATAACATTATTTAAATCATTATACAGGAGGTTCGGACACTTACGAATCAAATCGGACCTAAGGTAAGGGAAAATATCACAATCTCATTTTATCCAAGATTGTTTATAAGTTGGTATTTACTGGGGTGTATTTTATCATCCACATCCATGTTTCCTCAATATGTAATATTGTTTCCATCCACCTACAATTGTTCAAATCCAATTTTACCCTTTGGTGAGTTTTTAGTAAAAGATATGAAAGGAATCTTTTGTCGTTTTTTGTACGAGGTACTTTTTGACTTTTCCGAAAAAAGTACAAGAAGAATTATTTTTTTAACTTATACAGCATGAATGGATTTTTAAAACATTATTTCTAAGAAGATTCCTTTACAAGTTTTCAAGTTTATTTTTAATCAAATTCTTTTAGTTTAAAATTGTAAGACATGTTAAGAAAGGAAAATGTTTTTGAAGTAGAAATGATATTTTCCTCAAGAATGGAGTTCAAGTGTTTTATAAAAATTATTTTCCATCTAAGATAATATAGGTTCTATTTCTATCCCTATTATTACATTGATTTGATTATATTGTGATGGAATTATTTTTATGAATTCCTTTATCTTATATGAATTATTTTATGATGTCATGTTGTTTAAGAATCCCATTTTTTATTACATGGGTTATGCAATGATGTATGATTTATGATTTTGTGGCACACATAAGAATGGTATCATTATGAGATGGATGAGACCTATATCTCCCTCCAATTCATTGGGTAAAGATTTTATATCTCATGAGATAGACATGGCTGGAACGGCAGGTTAAACCGGTTTAGTGAAACAGGACTAAAACGAGGAGTGAACTCGGTTCCGAAATGGTCTTTGTCCACTAAGATAGTCTTGGAAATGAGTCTTGACAAATAAGAAATGATTCTCTATGATTATGTGTGTATGCCACAAAGTTTCATGTTTTAAGTTATGATTATTGGGATTTCATTTCACTACTATGATTTATCCCATGTTATGTAATTATGCTCTCTTTTGCAGGTTAGGATTTCCAAAATGTTATGTTCTTATGAATATGATGCGATTGATATTTCTTTTGTTTACCCTTACTGAGCATTTGATCTCACCCTTTTGTATGTTTTCTTTACACAGGTCAGGAAGAAGGTTATTAAGTAAGATATGCCAAAAGGGACTATAGATATGATGAAATAAATGGGAGACAGTGTAGACGCTTTATGAACTAGTTGTTTATGTTTCCCAGTTTCTAAAGACATTATACCTATAAGGTCCTTTCATGGTTTTGTTATATGTTGTAATAAGTATGCTTCAATTTTGAAGTAATAACAATGTATGTAAAGTATGGGTCGTTATAGTTGGTATCAGAGGAAAGGTATAGTCAACCTTTGGAAACTAGGATGTGAAAGCCTTAGTAAGAACCCTAAGGATAATTCGAATCATAGAACACCATTTTAGTGTTTTAGAAATGACCATGAATAACATAGGATAAGACCTTACGTGTGAAATTTTATTCTTGATTATGTGGTTTTCCTATTATAATTAGTGTTGCTCACACTATTCTTCTTGGTTTTAGTCAATGGCTGAAACCCGAAGGAACCATGTTAATGCGGAATGCGACGGGCAATGCAATGATTGTCCCCCTGAGCAACCAAATGTTATGGGAGCTGGAATGAAAAATCTTGTAGCCATGCTCACACAACTTTCTCAAGCTATGAATCATGCATGACTTCCAAACGAGCAAAGGAAGGAGCAACATTCTGTTGAATCCTTCATGAGGCAACGTCCACCTTCTTTCAACGGGTCTACTGATCCATTAGTTGCTGAACAATGGATTAGTACTACTGAAAAGATATTTTCAGTTCTTCAATGTTCTGAACATGATAAAGTCATCCTAGGAGTGTATCGTTTGGAAGGAGATGCTGATCAATGGTGGAATCTTATTAAGAATACAAGGCAAATGGATGAAATTGAGTCCATGGAATAGGACGAGTTCAAGAACTTATTTTTCGATAAGTACTTCCCTCGTATTCTCCGAACAAAGATGGAGAAAGAGTTTCTTGAACTAAAGCAAAAGGATGATGAATCTGTTGGTACCTATGAAGCAAATTTTACAAGACTTTCAAGGTACGTTTCTGGTAATATTATCCAACCTGAGAGTAAGATCGATTGATTCTTTAGTGGATTAAAACCAAGTCTTCGAAGGGCCTTATCCATAAGGGACTTCAATATCTATGAGGAAATCGTTCGATGTGCTCTCAAAGTTGAGATGGAGATTGGAGTAACCCATCAGTCATATGGGTTTGAAAAGAAGAGGAAAATGGAATTCAAAGGAAAATATAAAGAGCACACTAAAAAGAAGATGAGCTTTCCCTTATGCTCAAAGTGTGGAAAGAAACATGGAAGGAGTTGTCTTAAAGGGACAAGTAAATGTTTCAAATGTGGAAAGGAAGGTCATAGGGAATTTGAATGCCGCAATGATGAGAAGAAGATGTCTAATGATGCAAACAAAGGAAGGGACACACAGAATGAACCTACTACACTTCAATGTTTCAAGTGAAAGGAGATGGGGCATTATTACAATAAATGTCCTAATCCAAGGGTTGTTGATGATGATCGACATCAAGAAAATCTTAAGGCTAAAGACAAAGGAAAGTCACATGCAATTTCTATCAGCGATGTGGAGTACGATAACGATGTGGTGAAAGGTACACTTACCATCCACTCTAAAGTAGCAAATGTTTTATTTGATTCTGGATCCACCCACTCTTTTATTTATGAAGATTTTTCCAAGGGTATCACCGTATTACCTCAATAATTAGATGTTGAGTTAGCTGTGACAACACCTAATGGAACAACAGTCGCATCAAAAGTTTATAATTCTTTCCTGATTGAAGTTTGTGGGAAAGTGCTTCCTACAAATCTTGTGATCCTTCCTATAGTGGAATTTAATGTGATTTTTGGCATGGATTGTCTTTCTTTATATGGAGCTCATATCAATTTACAAAGAAGGGAAGTCACATTTCATATTCCAGATCAATCTATGATCGTCTATCGATGCAAGGATGAACATAACCTTCCTGTGGAAATTTCTTCCATCTTATGGGTCTTGATTCCACTGAATGAAGGTTATTTATCTCAAATGGTAGGTGACAAACTCACAATTAAGAATATTTCCATTGTACAGGAGTTTGATGATGTCTTTCCCGAGGAATTTCCAGGTCTTCCACCAAATCGTGAAGTTGAGTTTTCAATAGAACTCGTACCGGGTGCTTTGACTATTTCAAATACACCTTATAGAATGTCCCCAATTGAGTTGCAGGAATTGAAGAAGCAACTCCAAGAGAATCTTGATAAGGGATTCATATGCCCTAGTGCGTCACCTTGGGGAGCACCTGTTCTATTTGTTAAGAAGAAAGATGAATCAATGAGACTATGCATTGATTATCAAGAACTTAACAAGATCACTATCAAGAAAAAATATTCTCTCCCATGCATTGATGACTTATTTGACCAACTACGCGGAGCTCAATACTTTTCCAAGATTGATCTTCATTCAGGGTATCATCAATTAAGGTTCAAAAGGGAGGATATACCAAATATGAATTTCCGTACACGGTATGGACACTATGAATTTATAGTGATGTCATTTGGTCTTACTAATGCCCCTGCTATCTTCATGGATCTAATGAATAGAGTATTTAAAGACTATATTGATCAATTTGTGGTAGTCTTTATAGACGATATTCTTGTCTATTCAAAGAGCAAGGAAGAACATGAAGATCACTTGAGAATTATATTGAAGACCCTGAGAAAGGAGAAGCTTTATGCCAAATTTACCAAGAATGAATTTTGGCTGCAAAAAGTTTCATTTTTGGGTCACATAATCTCAAAAGAGGGGATATCTGTGGATCCAGCAAAAACAGAGGTTATCGAAAGATGGTCGAGACCAACAATAGTAACTGAGATCCGAAGTTTTCTTGGTTTGTCTGGATATTATCGATGTTTTGTGAAAGATTTTTTACGATTATCTAATCCACTCACCAGGTTGACTCGGAAAGGAGTTAAGTTTGTTTGGACGGAGGAATGTGAAGAGAATTTCAAGGAGTTGAAAAGAAGGTTATCTAGTGCACCTGTTCTCACACTGCCTTGTAGTGGAGAAAGGTTTGTGATCTACAATGATGCATCCAAGAAGGGGCTGGGGTGTGTTCTTATGCAAAATGATATGGTGACAGCTTATGCCTCAAGACAGTTGAAAATCCATGAGCAAAATTACCCAACACATGATTTGGAGTTAGCTGCGGTAACCTTTGCATTAAAGATTTGGAGGCATTATATTTATGGAGAATGGTGTGACATTTATACTGATCATAAAAGTTTAAAGTATATTTTCACACAAAAGGAGCTGAATATGCGCCAAAGAAGATGGTTGGAACTGATTAAGGATTACGACTGCTCAATTCATTACCACTCTGGGAAAGCCAACAAGGTGGCAGATGCATTAAGTCGACAAGACCATGCTAGCTTATCCATGATGAGGATCACAAAAGATCCAATATTTATGGATTTACAATGGATGGATCTTGGAATTTTAATGGAAGGGGGAAAATTGTATCTTTCTCAAATGAATGTTCAACCATCTATACATGTGAAGATTAAAGAGGCCTAAAAATAAGATGTAGAGTTACAAAAGAAGGTGAGAAATATTCATGAATTCAACCTTGATTGTGATGGGATAATAAAGATCAGGAATCGGGTTTGTGTTCCTCCCATCCCAGAATTAAAGAAGGAGATTCTGGATGAGGCTCATAGTTCTTAATTCTCTATTCATCCTGGAAGCACAAAGATGTATAAGGACCTGAAAGAGTACTTCTGGTGGGATGACATGAAAAGAGATGTTGCTGAATATGTCTCTCGATGCTTGGTTTGTCAGCAAGTTAAAGTTGAGAGACAGAAGTCTAAGGGGATGTTACAACCATTACCCATACCCGAATGGAAATGGGAAAACATCACTACGGACTTTGTCATAGGACTTTCTAAAACATCCAAAGGCAATAATGCTATCTAGGTCATAGTTGATCGTCTTACAAAGTCTGCACACTTCATTGCTATTAGAGAGGATTTCTCTCTGGATCAACTTGCCAGGATATATGTAAAGGAAGTGGTAAGATTGCATGGAGTACCACTTTCTATTATATTTGATCGGGATCTGAGATTTACCTCGAAGTTCTGGCGAAGTCTTCAGCATACTCTGGATACAGAGTTGAGTTTCAGCACTACTTATCATCCTCAGACAGACGGCCAGTCTGAGAGAACAATTAAAACTCTAGAAGATATGTTGAGAGCTTGTTTTATGGATTTCAAAGGTGGTTGGGATCAACACCTACCTTTGGTGGATTTTTCTTATAAAAATAGCTTTCACTCCAGTATTCATATGGCTCCCTATGAAGCTCTCTATGTAAAGAAATGCAGGACTCCAACTTGCTGGGATGAAGTTGGGGAAAGAAAGCTATTCGGACCTGATCCTGTTGATGAGATGGCAGAAAAGGTCTGATCTATTCAACAACACATAAGAGCAGCTCAGAGTCGACAGAAAAGTTATGCCGACAACTGAAGAAAATACCTATAGTTTGAAGTGGGTGATAAAGTGTTCTTACGAATATCTCCCTGGAAGAGGGTCATGAGATTTGGAAAGAAGTGGAAGTTGAGCCCTAGATATATCGGTCCTTTCGAATTACTGGATCGTGTTGGAAAGGTAGCTTATCGATTGGATCTTCCACCGAATCTCTCTCAAGTTCACGATGTGTTCCATGTATCTCTCCTGAGAAAGTACATACCTGATCCTTCACATGTACTCAGCTCAGAAGTTGTACCGCTGGAGCAAGATCATTTTATGAAGAAAAGCCGATAGAGATTCTAGATCGTAGTGAAAAAGTCCTACGGAACAAGACCACTCGCTTGGTGAAAGTTTTATGGAGGAACCACCAATTAGAATAAGCTACATGGGAGGTTGAGGATATGATGAGGGAGAGGTATCCTCATCTTTTTGTTACAAATTGACGAATTTTGAGTGCGAAATTCATTTTAAGGGGGGTAGAATGTAACACCCGAGACTTTTATGAGAAATATTTTTTTTATGTTATATAATTCATCAGAGGAATATTTCACTACACACAAAACTAGCTTGTATTGCTTTACACGCAACCATGGCCTTCCTCGATAGCTTGCATCGTACACAATACCGAGTTTCACTAAACAACGATATGCTATTAAAATATTATTAAAACTAGCCGTAATGAATATTAATAACCACTTTTTGAAATTTTTTAAATTTTATTTTTCAAAATGGACTTCATTTTTGGATTCAGAATATCGAAATTATCTTAGGGTGAAATTTTGGTACTTTTCGGATAACTTTCATATTCTGATGAATAGTGAAAATTATTAAATTTTAATTAAAAAACAAAAATTTAAATCGAAATAATTAATAGTGATAAATTATTAATTTGAGTGGTTTTAAAGTATATTTAGAATATACTTTTACAATTTAATACAATGTTGTTCATTGGATGTAATTTCACATTTAAACCAGGCATAAACAAGTGTCAATCTTTTTATAGTTATTATCTCTTAAAAACACGCTATTTGTCTTGACGACGGGAATTAATTTTTAAATTAGTTAATGTAACTGATATGTTTTGAATTTTGTAAAATAAACATCATTTTTGAATTCAAAATATCAAATATAGCTTAGGCCTAATTTTTGGTATTTTTCTGGAAACTTTCATTTTTTGATGAATAGTGAAACCACTAAGTGGTAGTTAAAAAACTGAATTTTTTCATAAAACTTAATTTTACCACTTCTGTGAGTGGAATTTCGAAAATCCGAGAGACACGGTTAATATCAAGGACTAAAATGTGGTTCAATGAGATGAAAATAATTTTTTGTGAATAGTAACTCTTTACTTTTTTTTTACCACGGTTAAATGTAAATAGAGTAGTTAAGGGTAAAAATGATATTATTATTACCCTAACACATGTCCTAATTCTATTGGATAAGTGTAATTCGACCAAAAACAACCTTAGGAATAAAATATGACCATTTAGGCCCACTTGGATTAGATTAGGACATTTATTATCAATTTATTTAAATAAGGGTTAAAATAGTTAAAATCAAAGTTTAATAACTAAAGAATTTTTAATATAGGGTTATACATAAGATAAATTCGACTATAAATATTAATTAGAAAGATAAAAATATTTTCTACATAATGGTCTTTTATTTGTAATTTTTAGACTTAAAATAATTTAATTTATTTATGATACAATGATGATGAAATAATTATCTTATTAATGAAATATTGACATAATTGATGTTATAAATAACCAAATAAATGTAATTTGAGAATTTTTATGAATTAAAATAATTTTATATGTTAATATGACATGTTCTTATTGATTTAATTAAATTATTTAGAACTAATAATTCTGTTATGATTTTCACAAAAATCAATTACCAAATAGTGTCAAAATTGACATAAAATAGTTTTTAAAACAAATACTATATTATTAATTTTTATTTTATTCCTAAAAATCTAAGGTTCGGCCAAATGACTTATATAAGGTTATATATATTAATAATAAACAACTTGTGGTTATTTTGGCTTGATTTAGTAAGTTTAGTAACCTTATAGTGTAAGAAAACAAGAAGACACGTTAAAAGTTAAATTATCTAACTTAAAGTTAAATCTAAATGATAAGGTTAAATTTGATACCTAAACTTGTCTAAATTCTATTTTATGAGATTATTTATACCCATACCCACCTTAGATTCTAAATATATCAATTTTGAGCTATTAAAAACCGAATTTGACTTTATAATAAAATAATATTTTTAGTTATTCCAAAGGTGCTCCTCTCCTCCCTTATAAAAGGGCACCTCCTCCCTCTCTTTATCAAACCACTTTGAGCCTTCAAGCTCGTCCAAAACCTGCCAATATCTCCTCTATACTTCCCTAGAAACATCCTAGAGGTCCTTGTCTTCTTCAAATACCAATTTTAGTGCCCTAAGAGGAGGTCTCAAAGAGGCGCTTCAAAGAAGAGGTAATGCCCGTTACCGATTCTTTCATCTTTATTTCTTCTTCCACTTCTTCTTATTTAGTTGTTTCATTATGAAGTAATAACATAAGTATCACTCATATACTGATTTTTAATTATAAGTATGAAAAAACCCTATTTCACCATCTATCCATCCTACGGAAAACGAAATCACCACGCGTGCGTACGTACGGAATACAGTCTCCACGCCGTGGTGTAATCTATTTTCCACCACCACCTCACTCGGATGGGTATAATGGTGTAAATAGTAACTATATATGATTATTGTAAAGTGATATTTATTATGACATAGTATACATATACTCCAATACAATTCCACGATCATGGGTACGATATCATCGCTCGTGCGTACGTACGGAATACCGTCACCACGATGTGATGCGACTCGTTATACATTATCTTCATTGAATAATGATTGTATAAATGAATTGAGTGAATGAATATGATATATATTACACTAATACCATTATGTAAATGAGTTATCTATAACCTAAAAAGAAAAATAAGAATTTATTCGACAAAACGCGCATAAGAACAAAAAGTAATAAACACCCGAATAACAAGTAGTAATGAAATATTACTAATAAGAAGCTAAGAATATGACCATATATGATATCATAAAAATAATTATGATTCTGGAATAAGTCAATAACATTATTTAAATCATTATACAGGAGGTTCGGACACTTACGAATCAAATCGGACCTAAGGTAAGGGAAAATATCACAATCTCATTTTATCCGAGATTGTTTATACGTTGGTATTTACTGGGGTGTATTTTATCATCCACATCCATGTTTCCTCAATATATAATATTGTTTCCATCCACCTACAATTGTTTAAATCCAATTTTACCCTTCAGTGAGTTTTTAGTAAAAGATATGAAAGGAATCTTTTGTCGTTTTTCGTACGAGGTACTTTTTGACTTTTCTGACAAAAGTACGAGAAGAATGTTTTTTTAACTTATACGGAATGAATGTATTTTTAAAACATTATTTAAAAGAATCTTACTTTACAAGTTTTCAAGTTTATTTTTAATCAACTTCTTTTAGTTTAAAATTGTAATACATGTTAAGAAAAGAAAATGTTTTTGAAGTAGAAATGATATTTTCCTCAAGAATGGAGTTCAAGTATTTTATCAAAATTATTTTCCATCTAAGATAATATAGGGTTCTATTTCTATCCCTATTATTACATTGATTTTATTATGTTGTGATGGAATTATTTTTATGAATTCCTTTATCTTATATGAATTGTTTTATGATGTCATGTTGTTTAAGAATCCCATTTTTTATTACATGGGTTATGCAATGATGTATGATTTATGATTTTGGGGCACACATAAGAATGTTATAATTATGATATGGGTGGGACCTATATCTACCTCCAATTCATTGGGTAAAGATTTTATATCTCATGAGATAGACATGGCTGGAATGGTAGGTTATACCGGTTTAGTGAAACAGGACTGAAACGAGGGTGACTCGGTTCAGAAAGGGACATTGTCCACTAAGATAGTCTTGGAAATGAGTCTTGACTAACAAGAAATGATTCTATATGATTATGTGTGAATGCCACAAAGTTTCATGTTTTAAGTTATGATTATTGGGATTTCATTTCACTACTATGATTTATCCCATGTTATGTAATTATGCTCTCTTTTGCAGGTTAAGATTTCCAAAATGTTATGTTCTTATGAATATGATGTGATTGATATTTCTTTTGTTTAACCTTACTGAGCATTTGAGCTCACCCTTTTGTATGTTTTCTTTCCCCAGGTCAGGAAGGAGGTTATTATGTAAGATATGCCAAAAGGGACTATAGATATGATGAAAAAAATGGGAGACATTGTAGACGCATTATGAACCAGTTGTTTATGTTTACCAGTTTCTAAAGAAACTATAACAATACGATCCTTTCATGGTTTTGTTATATGTTGTAATAAGTATTCTTCAATTTTGAAGTAATAAAAATGTTTTTAAAGTATGGTTCGTTATAGTTTTGTCCCTGTTTCACATAGAAAGTTTGACAATGAAAACACTAACTAAACTATGATGATGATCATGTTGGGGACCACTAGGTTATGGTTGATTATCCTATTATTGGATCGTTTTCATGAGAAAAGATATTTTTTATGGTTACTTTCACACCGAGATACAATGTATATAGGTCCTAGAAATGAACTAGTGCCTAGGGGTATTCCCATGACTTGTGATCATTGGATATTTTGTTATCACCATTGGAATATAGTCTGTTTAGTTTGTAAATTCAGTATCATGTGTGTTTTATTTAAAAGTTTACATTCTTTAAAGAAACCCTCTTGAAAAATATTTTCATTTTGAAGTTACACCTCTTTGAAAAATTGTTACTAGCATTCTTGTTTACAAAACATGTAAGTTTTTTTATGATACTTTTTATAGCATGGAACCTCATTTGGAAAACATATTTTTATATATTATATATCAAACTTGAAATTGATGTTTATTTTATTTTAAAGGATGTTCATTGGGAATAGATTATATGGATAACCTACTGTGTTTAAATACTTTCGCCTATAGTTTTTTTCCTGTTTTTAGCCCTTGTGTAGGTTTCAGCTTGAGTTTGGTTTCTTTGGGTGATGAGTATTAATTGTGTTGGAGAGTGACCAGTGGGGTCACATGGTGTTATATTGATCTTTAGGTTTGTTTGGTTGGATTTATTGTTTAGCTGTACTTTTAGTTTATTGTATAAATAATGTTCAGTTCAATTTTATATAAATGTATGTTGGGTTGTCTGTTTCTTTTTACTGCTTAGTGATTGATTATATTTGGGAGAAATCATTCCTTTGAGTACTCTGTTGATGCCCAACACTTATTTCCAGCTCATGGGGATTGGGAACGCCCTTCGAGCCATGCCAAAAATCGGTTCTAGTGCCCAGTTCAGGGTCGACCCGGGCTGGTTCGCGATAAATATTTTTTTAATTATGAATATTCTTAAACAAATATCATGATAAAAAAATTTCATTTAATATAATATAAATTATAAAAGTATTCACTTGATGTAATTATGTTCTTTATTATTTCCATGGAACCTAAGATTAAAATGTAACATGATAATATGGATCCTACCAAGATAATAGATAATATAAAAATTTTATATTAGGAGAAATGAAGTTATAAATTATATGAGGTTTATAAAGAACCTTTTCAATGTAATATATCGTTGGGAACTTCAATTTACACCCATGTTATCAATATTATTAGGAATGAAAATGAAATTAAAATATTTTTTTACCTATTAGGTTGGATATGGATATGCATTTCATCATGTTTTTCAAAAGATTCTCAATAGATGGGGTTATTTTAAATTTAATTTTTTTATTATATATGAAAATTAATTTTAAAAAAAATATAAAATCCCATCGGTAAAAAGCACATTTAAATATAAAATATTGAGATAGAGTGTGAATGTTTTAATGTTTTCTAAATATTTTATGGAGGAATAATTTAATACTTAGGTAAATATTTTTGAATATATAATAATTATTTCAATATATTTAATTATTAAAATTATAAAAACAACACATGAAGATTTAATTAATTAGAGTGAAAGTACCACTTATAATAAAAATAGTTTATAAAAAATGTTGATAAAATTGATACCTATATTTGAAAAAAAATTATTCTTATAATTATTAAAAATAATGGTATATGAGATTATATATATGAGATAATATAAATCCATGTAAAGATCACGATTTATTTTAAGGAATACCAATACCTAAAGGAACATCCAGTTTAGTTTTTTCCATGAATATGAATTTGTGAACTATGTTACCATATTAGTTTTCTATGTAACGAATATTTTATTATTCCAATATAGTATATCCTTGTAAAGAAAAATTATATTTGATAACTAGATTTTCAATATGAAGAATTAAAATTTTACCCATGTTTTGGGTCCATCTAAAAATTTATAAGTATATAATTTATACTTCTCATCCATGCAGAGAAGGAGAAACCTTCCCATGCTACTTGATTTTGTGAAGAATGATCACATGAATGAATGAGTAGACCACCACACAATTTAATAATATAAGAAGTTTTATAATAATAAAATAGAAATAGTTAATGAATGTAAATTAATTTAAGAAAAATATAAATTCAAATGATTTGTTTATGTTTAAGGAATAAATTAATCCTTTTCACTTGATTGAAAAAACATCAATGTATAATTGTTTGTAAAAATATATTTTACATAGAAGGGCTGAGTATAAAATCTAGATTAGTTGAAAAAAACAATTGATACAACTCTTTAGTTTCCATAAAATGAGGTTATTTCATAGTTATTCACGGGAGTGAATACACATGAATCAATAAAAGAAAAAGTATCTTAGTACCATTCACTATAGAACATAGCGAGTAAATAAACTTATATAAGAAATTTAATAAAAACCCCTCTAAAATAAAGACATATGAAATAAAGAATACTAAAATAATATCCATTGTATTATTTTGAGTTGAATTTTTGATAGAGGTAGTGTATGTTGATTCATAATGTACTCAAGTTGATTCCTTTATTAGATCTAGTGATGTAAATGAAGGTACATTCATGGAACTTCCTTTTTTATAATTTTTTATAAAAAAAATGTTTTCAAATATTCACCGTGTATAAGAAGTATCTTTTTAAACTAATAAATTTCATACAGACATTCTCACCTTAATTATTTTTATCCTTCGAAAAAAATACATCAAATAATTCATAATTAAAAATTATTCATAGGATAATCATAGTAGTAAATAAGTCTTATTAGTTGATTATAGAAGTTAATTTAATTTAATATTTTTTAATTACTTTTGGGGTTATTTAATTAAAATTAATTAAAAATAAATATTTAATCATAAATTTAATTTATGGTCACTTAACATAAACTACATAGTGAGTTTGGTCTCCATTAACAATCACTTCAACACTTCCATATACTGAGTAAGAATATTAACTTTGATATATGCCTTCATGGAAACTTTAATTTATTATCCAAGGTCGCTTTAATTTGTATTCATGGTCACCTATCTTTTTACTACATGGTACACATGAATTTTATTAATTTTTTTAAATTCATTTCAATTTAACTCTGAATGAACTCTAAGGTTGATCTAAGTGTCTTTCACTATAACTGAATTTTTATTACATGGTTGACCAAGAAAATCTAAACTACAAAATTTTATTTGTATGGAATCATTCCAAATGTAATATTTTTTAAATAAAACCATCCTTAATATAATATAAGTGTAATAAAAAAATAATGAAACATACTTTTAGAGTATAAAAATGAATAATTTTTGAACTTGGCTGGTAGTCATTCCATTTTTCATTATCACAAATAATAAAAATTTAATGAAGAATAATAATAAATATAATAACAATATAATAAATTCATAATCATAGATTAAACTATTTTCATAGAAAATTTCTCCTATTTGTGATTATTAAAAATCTATCCAAAAAATTGTGAATACAAAGGTGAAAATTACATTTTTTATGAAAGTTTTATTATTATATATAAACATTATAATGCAGAGCATGTAAAGATGTATAAAAATTATTTTTGAACATAAAATAAAAAATAATAATATAAAAATTATAAAGAACCTATGATAATAAAAAATATCATTCTATTAATGATAATTCTTTTCCAAAAATATTTCAATAAATATATAAAAATGAAAAAACTATTTAACACAACCTATTCCCCATCCTCAATACTATTAATTGATGACATGGAATCATTATCCATTTTTCCTTTTTTAATGTGGTTATGAATAAAAGTAGTAGAGAAAGAGATCTAGAATAAGATGTTACTAATGGAATGATAAATACAATTTTTTTAAATTAAAGAAATGGTAAGAATATTAAAATAATAAAAGGATATGGGAAGATGAAATAATTTTAAGGAATGGTGAAAATATAAAATACAGATAAATCCATGAATGAGGAAAAGTGTTAGTTAATTGGTATAATGGATAAGAAAAATCATTATAATAACTTGATATTGGAATTTAGAATTCTAAAGATGACTCTAAAATTTAATAATTTGTAATCCGGATGGATGAGGTAGTTAAGACATTGATGAAACTCCTTGTGATTAAGAAAAACATTTTATAGAAAAATTTAAAAGGTTATAATGTTTTTAAAATTTGTATTATTTCATTGGATTACATAGTTTATGAGATCATAAGGATGAGATATTATTTTAATAATATTGGAAACATTATTATTATTATTTTAATACATTTTTCTTCTATAAAACATGTTTTTAGGATAAGTAGGTTAGTTTTTTTTTAAAATTAAAATTAATGGGATTATTCAAAAAAAACATCCTAAAGTATGAAACCATTTAATAAATAACTTCTGGCTTTTATCAGATAAATCTTGTTATTCAAACATGATATATAATCCAGATATATTTTAAATGCTTCAAGTTTATCTAGTGGTGTAAAATATTACTAATTCCTAGATCCTTTATCTTGACTATAACCTTACTCAACCATATTGGATTAATTTACAATAAAAACCTTGAATCATATACTTTTTTTAAAAAGCCAGTTAATTTTACTAGTGAGATTTTCATTTGGTATTTTAATAATTTTCTGTTATTTTTTTTATTTAAAATCATTTTAATAATCTTTTAATTACCCATTTTTTTCATTACATATAGCCTTTTTAATAATATTTGGTTCAATTTATGAAAGATAATATTGATGTTTAAATTAATATTATAATAAATATCTAACTTAAGACCTATGAGGTCTACAAGGGTATACCTTAAAAGGGGATGAATTATGTTAATGAGTGAAACCTTTTACTGTCTCTTCTGATGCATCTAATAAAATTGGAATGATACATAGAAGCGGCGCTTAATATTTTACCCACATTGTTCTTTTTTTTAAATTGTTTTTCAAATGATTATTTGGAGAACGTGGATCTATCAAACTAATGTTTATATTGAAAGAGAATAAATTAAATAAATAATAATCAACACATATGATTTTTTTACATGATTTTCCAAAAAAATAGAGATTATATGAAAATGAGTGGGAGTAAATAATTTTCATCACACCTAAATTCAATATAACCTATAAATCATTAAAAGGGTTTTGAGTAGATTCATTTTCCCTAAAATATAAGTATCCTCAATAATATTTTCCATGATTTCATTATAATAACCATCTTAAAGACAAAGAGAAATATTACCAATTTTACGTGCTTATGTAGTGTTGAAATACATATTATTTATCCATTAGTAATTGTAAATAATTATAATAATTAGAAAATAATTTTCTTTATAAGTTTTAATTCCTATAAATTATCTTTCTCCCATTAAATTATTGCATAATCCTTTACAACTATATTATGTCTCCACTTTCTATTTTAATTTCTATCAATTTTATCTATGACAAGAGATCACCAATATATCTTCAAATTTATTATATTCACTATATATATTTTGGTGTTAAAACACAATTAAAATTTATCATAAAATCAAAAGTGGAATGATTCCAGAATATCTCAAAAGTTTCCTCTATTGAGTGATATATTAATCATTAATTATTTTCTTCAAGCACATAAACCATGGAAGAGTTTACTGTTTCCAAGGTTTGTTTATTAAATTAATTATTTAACATCCTATAATAATGGTGATGTCCCCTATTATTATTTTTTACATTTTAAAAATCTACGGATTACTTATTTTATCTTCACTATAATGTAATCAACTTTTATAATGGAATTGCTTTTTATAATCATATATCAAGTTTCATTATCATAAAAAAATTCTAGGACCATAGTGCAATCCAATTGATTTCACTATTTTATCTAGGGATACTATAAATAAATATTATATTATCCACCATGAAATGGTTATTCCTTCATCCCATTTTAGAAAAAATGAATACAAACTATTTTTCTCCACCATGACCTTCCCCACAACATTGTTCCTTACACTCTCTATTTAGTACAGAAAATTAATCAAATGTTTCCTATAAAATGTTAGAAACCATGGTGTGTTTATAAAGCTTCAGCTTTTTAGATAGTTAATTTAAAAAATATCCCATTGAAATGGAAATGATCTTGAAACTATCTATTGGTAATAGTACATAATTGATTAAACAATTTTATCTAAAACAAAATAAATAATTACTCATAGGTATCCAAATATTTCACAAAACAACCATGGATTTTTCTAGGAATGGTGTAATCCTCCACTAGCTATTTTTTATATTATCACAAAACTATTAAAACTTACTCTAAACATTAAAAATATTCTCTAATACTTTTAAAATTCAAATATAAAAAATAATCTTTTTTTCCTGTAAACACAATCCAAAATTTAAAACACATTTTTGTCTCAATGATCTCCTATATTGGTTTTTTGGAAACACTTTATTAATTTTTGAATGGATATTAACTTTAATTCCACCACATAATATTATAAGGTAGTTTTTATAGATATTTATCAAAAAAATCATTAAATATCTCTAATACCACCTGATTCATGATTGTTATGAAAAACAAGTGTAAAATGAAATGTCTCTATTATAAACAATGAAATCACATTCCTTGAAGTTATGTACCATTTTTCAAATACGAGAATAAAATCATAGAAATATAAATACCAATTATTTTACTAAATGAAAACTTTTCTTTTGTTTAACACTTGTTTTTAAAACCAGTATGGGAACAAAATCAAAACCTATTCGACTTTTCTAAATTATTCAACTCCCCTTTACTATTTATTTTACTTATAAAACAAAATCTTGATTTTATAATTTCTTAACTCATTAAACCTTTAAATATTTATCCCACCTTCTAGTTATTTGACCACATTACAGAGATTTTGGTTATTTCACTCTCTATTAAACATTGTAAATTTATTCTATATAATTACCCAAACCATGGTAATTAAATTTTTGAGAGAATATTAGTTATGGAATCATGGGGGAAATTGAATTAATGATTCTAGACGAGGGTTATTTTTTATTTTTGTAATTCATTCATTTATTTTTAAGTATTTAAATAAAATTATAGGTATTTTTGGATGTTTTTTTTTGAGTTTTGGTGTTTTTTTGGCTTTTGGGTAGGCCTAGAGGAGGTGAATCCTACAAAAATAAAGTGACACATAACACCTGGTACCTAGTGTGCTAGATAGTAGAGGGGAGAACACTGGGGTAAAGCTAGGTTCCTAGTAGCTCCAACCCGATTTTCATTTAAAAAAGGGAAATTTAGTCCTTTAACACCCATTATTCTATCCCAATTTCCAATTAGTTTAATCCATTTATCCCTCTCTTAGAAAATACCCCCTCCATGGATTTTTATGGCCCATTATTTCACCCTTCTCTTTATTTATTTATCCAAATATGTTATTTCATAATAAAAGATAATATAAGTTCCCCATCACATCTCAATCATCTCTATTCTTCTATTTATTCTTCTCCTTAATTGTTAATATGTTATTTTATTTTTTATTTCACCATGATAATGGTGAAATCCATTCTTATGCCATTGATTCATCTTATTTTGGTTAAAGTAATACTTAATGATTTTTTTCTTAGTGTGTGTCTAATGTGTTGGTGGGTGATCATTATGTAGTGAACTAATTGGTATTTTCTTGAATAATCCTTGATTTAGTTCATATTAATCATAATTAAATTTATTACACCTTTTTTATTAGTGAGTATAAAAATTATTTTAGTATTATACCTAAGTTTCAGATATTTTTTTATTAGGTTTTCAGTACACTGATTTTAAATTCATAGATAATTGATTGTAAATGATTGTGAGTTGTATTTTTGTAGTTTTTTATAGATTATATTATTTTATTTTAGTATGAGGAATAATGAAGACTAAATGAATGGTAGGTGGTTCCCACCTATATGGATTTTTTGAGGCTTCCCCTATATTTATCTAGTATTGTTTTTCTTAAATAAATTAATCAAATTATGATCATTTTCTAAAGATATAACTTAGTTTTTTTAATTAATACCTTGGTTTTAAATCCATGTTAATTTTGTATGAAAATAAATTTTAATACTTATTTTTTTTAAATTATACTATTTATTTTAAATTATTGTTTAAATGATTTTTTTATAAATTGATAAATTCAAATTTTTGAATTAAGTATTGTTTGGAACTCATTGAAATTGATCTAATTTCTAATACATTTTTCATTTTTATAAATGATTGATTTGTAAATCTGATTCCCTCCACTTCACTTATTATTAAAGCATAAAATTTAGGTTAAATAATTAGTTTTAAAATATAATTAACAACTTAGTCATGAATAATTAGAGTTAAACTTGATCCCAAAGGAACTAGTAATGTTATTATATATTTTATTTAATATAAATTAATTTTAGGGTGTTATAAATCTTTAAAAACTCTAAATATGTTTAGTAAAACACTACTTATATTTCTAAGGGTGTGAAAATTTTCTGAACTTAGGTTGTTTCATAAATATTGTGCGGATATTATACATTTATACAAATATTTTATGTTTTTATATTTTAACCCTTATAGACCTAAAATGATTATGGGAATATCCTACTAGGTGAAGTATGTTGAAAAACATGGTTAATGTGAACATATTTAAATATAATAACATTTTTCCAACAACCGTTGGTATAGTTAATGTAAAATAATAGATGCAACCAAGATTTGAACCCACGAACACGAACTCCCACTTATATATCAAATACCTAACCACTAGTCTACAATTATGATTTTGAATATAATTGGATATATATATATATATAAATAATTTATAAATATATTTATTTTATGATATTTGAAAAAATAATTCATAAAATATCCAGGTACCTATAAAAATGGTTTTTAGAACCATTGATATAGGTACTCAGATTTTTGGTACCTATACCAACGATTTTATAATAACCATTGGTATAACCATAACCAATAAATATAGTTTTTCCAAATCATTGGTATAGGTTAATTTAATGGTTACTATACCTATAGTTTGGAAAAACCATTGGTATAGGTATCCTATACTAACAGTTTTTCAAACTGTTGGTATAAAACCATTTGTATAGGTCTAGTTTCTAGTAGTTTTCTTGTATTTAAGGAATATATCTAGTAATATTTCTAATAAGTAACCATGCATGTTTTCTAAAAGTATTTATGGTAATTTAGGTTATTAACGTTTTTAGGAGAATATATGATGAGGGAATTCACATTTTTGGAATTTGATAAACATGAACTACTTTGTGATATATAGGGGGTCAATGTTAATATGATTTCATGAACTTATTTATAATTATTTTTATTATCATATTTCATAGGGTTTATAAGGTTAACCATTTATGGTAATTTAAAGTTAAACTTTAGATGAAGTTTGTGAGATTAAAGTATTATCTCACGACATGAGGATTTATGCTTATTGGAAAACCTATTATAAAAACATTTTGTTGATGGTAAATAATGATATATGGGATGAATTATCATGGATCTCATGATATTTAAGTTCTTCCAGATTGAAAATTTTCCTTCCTTAGAAAGTGGTGAAGGGGAAATTGGTCAAGACAAAAGAAAAGGGAGAGATTTTACTTATGAAAGGGAATGAAATCAGGTAAATATATCTTCTTGCAAAAATAATTATTCAACTTTAGGAAAAAGGTATTGAAATAAAATTTTTTCCTATTATCATTATTTTTATGATATTAATGACATATTTCATGCTTCTTCACTTTATGGTTGTGTAACTGTCAACTTTATATAGATCACCCACTTTCTTGTGATCTGTGATATTTATCAATCTCAAGGATTGTTTATTCTTTTATTACATGTCCAATATCTTCTTCACACCTATGTTCACCTTTTTTTAATCCTAGTTATGTGATTCTTTGGGTAACAATTGTGTTTATAACGTTCCATTTTAAAGGAAGTTTTAGTATTCATTTTTACGATGTGGGTTCATATGAAAGGAACATTCAAGTATCAAAATTTTAATAATCCAGAAAAATTTCTAGGGATAAATTCATTTTACTGGGGTAGAATGTAACACCTCAAGATTTTTTGAATTATTTTTTTTCAAATTAATTCAATCTTTTAATATTTTTTATTTCATGCAACACTTAATATAGTTATTTTTATATGAAAGAACTAAGTTTTTCTTACTTTATATGCAACTCCAATTCAATCTTTTACTACATGAAACACTTATATTAGATTACAGTACATGCAACAATATGTTTGGCTTGTATTACACAACATATCGAGTCCCTTTGATAGCTTGTGTTACACACAAGTCCGATTTTGACCAGACTACAAGATACTATTAATATTATTATTAAAATATTATTTAGCTATCATCTAGTCATTAGAATTGAAGTTAAAAATAAGATTAACTAAATTATGAAGATATTATTTACACATGTATATAAAATAAATCTTTGGGATATTAATTAGTATAAGTGAATGTAATAAATTTTTTAAAATAAATAAATTACTTTTCTAAGATAATTATTTTTCTATGTACAAACACAATTTTATCTCAATAAATTAAAAATATCAATATTGATTAATGTTTTAAATATAATTTATATATTATATATTCAACCAATATTTTTTATACTCGTCCAATAGATTTTATAGGTAAAAGGTAAGAATAAATCCAATTTTATGAATAAAAATATGTATTTTTTTAAAGATAATTTTACTAAATTTTAAGAGAGAACCCATTTTAAATCTAATTTTTTACACATTTATAAATTTTATACATCAAAATAAACTTCATTTTTTAAAGAGGAACTTTTAAAAAATCCATTGGCATGACATATTTCAACCCTATACTCCCTTGTATAGAATTGTTTTTATTATTGGATCCACTTTTCATAGGAAAAAATGGGTGGAATTACATTTTAAATTTTTTACAATAATTCCAGTTATCATCCATTAATAAAAGGGACTCAACCCTCTCAATTATTCACACCTCTAAAGACCTTTGTCGCACAAAAAATATTCTCAAATAATATCCCAACATACCTCCCTTAATCCTATAATCTTATCTTTGGGAATAAAGACATCCGAGTATTCCCTTTAGTGTAAACCAAAATGATTTACCCAAAGAAGAGGTAACATCCTTCATCAAGCTCCTTTGTTTTATTTTCATTCTCCAACACCTAAATTATTACTATTACATGATTATATAATAACCTAAGTATCCAAAATATATTTATATGATTTTATATTAATTTTCATACCTAAACTTACACACACTTCCATATAGTGGGTAACAAACTTACCATTCTTGTGTAAAACGAACTACCACCTCATGTAACGATGTTGTTAATTTTTCTTTTCCCACATATTATGGTTTGGAATTAATATTTAAAATATATTTTTATATATTATATATATATATATATGATATTTATGATTTATTTATTCTTATATAATTATTATACAACACATATTTTCATGCTTTCCATTTTTTTCAAATACGATAATTTTGTTTGGGGAAGTGTGGAATACCGCCTCCTCAAAACAATGTGATTCAATCTGAAATTACATGAAATGTATTAAGGATTGGTTTATTAAACATATATGATATAAATGAAATGATAATTCTACTAGAATTATAACACACACACACACACACACATATTTCATTTACTTACTTTTTTCTATATGATAATTAAACAAAAATAGAGTTCATGCTTACGTACAACCTACCATCTCTATAAATAGTGTATTAAATTTAATATATATACATATATATATATATATATATATTATAAATTATTATAAATATTTATATATGGAATATATATGATATATAAATAATTTTTTATATTCTTGAAATAAGTAAATCATGATCTAAGTAAGAGGACCAAGAATAATAAAGACACAAATGAATCATATATCTTAATTATATTGAAATATGGTTCTTTTATATATTTATAATTAACTTATATTTATTATAAAGTAGTTTTGAATGTATAGAAAGAAATTCAAGACTTAAGGTAAGGGTATTTATATTCTCACATTTATTTTTTTGAGGTTTATGCCTTAGTCACCACTCATTTATTTTGTGTGGTTTATATAATAACCAAGAATATATTATAATATTATTTTCCTTAAATATATAGGTATTTAAAAATCCAATTTATGATATCTCTTTCATGAGATTTATTTTTTAAAATTTAACAAATTGGAAATGTAGTTCTATCTCAATTTTCCTTCTTTGTAACACATGCAATGAATTTACAAAACCATGTTTTGAATTTTTTTTTCAAAAATATTTTTAAAGAAGATATTTTAATCTAATTTTCAATGTAAAATTATTTTAATTTTTTTAGGGTTTCCAAGGAATCCTTTTTAACTTATCAAAGTTTTTTTAAAAAAATGGTATTGAAAACGTTTTCATAATTTTTATAAGTTTAAATAGTGTTTTCAAATAAAAAGGTTTTCAAAATTTTGTAAAGATTATTTTATAAGATTTCAAGGAAAAAAGTTTTAATTTTGTTTTTCAATATTGTTTTATAAGTTTACAAGGAAAAGGGGATTCGTTTTTTTTTTTCAATTATGTTTTATAAATTTTCAAGGAAATATATTTTTAAAATCTTTTCAAGATTCTTTTAAAAGTTATTAAGGGAAAAGGTATTAAAAATTATTTCATGATCATTTTAGATTTTTTGAGGAATAAGGTTTTAAAAATTATTTCAATGTTATTTTTTAAATTTTCATGGAAAATGATTTAAAAATATATTTATACTCCTTTATATGTTTTCAAGTTTATTATAAAAATAAATGGGTTTCAAAAGGATTTATGTTTTAAAAATTATTTCTCAAAGAAGAAAGGATATTTTCATAAATACAAATTTTTAAAATATATTTCAAAATTATTTTCTATATAAGATGATATCCATTGGTGTTACTCATGCATTTCTAGGGAAATGATCCAAATGTTCTATGCATATTCTTTATCTAAATGGTTTATTTTTTCATGACATGCTATTTATGAATCTTGTTTCTCTTTCATGGATTATATGTTTATGAAACTTGTTTCTCTTTCTTGGGTTATCTATTTATGAAACCAATTTCCATTTTAAGGGTTATATGTTTATGAAACCTATTTCTCTTTCATAGGTAACATGCTTACGTAACCTATTTAACTTTCATTAGTTATATGTTTATGAAACCCATTTCACATTCAGGGGTTATATTCCTATAAAACCATATTATTTTAATGGGTTATTCTTTAATGAAAAGATTATGAAACCTATCTCTTTTCCACAAGTTATGATATAATTACATGTTTATGACACCCATTTCATTTAATAGGTTATGATATTAAGAATGTTTATTATCTAGTGTCACACATATGTATGATTTCATTTTGAGATGGGTGGGGAATATATCTCCCTCCAATTCATTAGGTAAAGATTTATATCTCATGATATAATGATGAGAATCAAGTTGATTAGCTTGATATACTATGTAATATGGGGAAACTTGATCCACTATGGGAAGTTTGGGAAACCCAATCCACTATGGTAATATAGGGAAATCCAATCCACTATAATAATATGGGGAAACCTGATCCCTTTAAAGGAAAGGAATATAATTGGGGACGGTGGTGTGTCCCAACTAGTAGGTGTAATCCCCGTCAAGTTCTCTGTTATGTTTTGGAAATGCACCTTGACTTATAGATAAGGATATTACATGTTTTTGTGTCTACCAATATTCTATATCTTTCTCTTATTTTATGATTTCATGGATTATTATCTTGATTACAATATGATTCATTTCTTATGAACTGGAAATATTTATTCCATTACTCATGTATATGATCTTTGATATATAGGATATGATCTTCTAATGATATGATCATGTTCTTGTACACTTGTGTTCATGATTATTCTTATGTATTTCCCTTGCTACCTTTACTGAGAATCCGTTATCACCCCTTTTTATGTTCCTTTACCCAAGTTATGATGTTATTTATTATGTATTATGTGTCTAAGAAGGGTTCTAGTCATGAAGAACCTAGTGGGAGATAATATAGATCAATTATATAATATTTCTTAGGTTTCCATTTTTCCAAAGGTAATAAACTAATAAGGCCTTTGGGCATCCACTTGTGTAATGTATTATGTATTCCAAAAAAATAATTTAATGTTATTATACATTAAGATTGGGTCTTTATACTTGTATTATTATTATTCTTGCAAGATCTTATCTATTCTCCTAGGTGAGGACCCTATATTTGGATTAACATGGTTTATCTATGGATTCCACCATGATCTAAGGTTCTTCCTTATATATATGTGGAAAAGGAAAGTGAAAATCCAATTTTTTATTGATCATTCCAAGAATCCCCAATGTCCTTTTTTATGTTGGTTATTTTATAATAATTATAAACTAATATAATCCCTTGAAATGTTTTGTATTGTGTATTTATTCTTGAATCCACATGTATTTATTTGGTGCCGACTCTTGGTATCATAGTTGTGAGAGGTTGATTTAGGTGGAAACCAATTACATTGAGATTTGATACACTTATGGTAGGATGTTACTTACCATGTTATGACTATTATATAAAATTAATTATATTAAATTATTTTGTGTGTGTATAAGGTGAGATATTTCTTGATATGGAATTCTCATGTGTGCTTGTATAACATGTGATACCCTTCTTAAAATAACATTATTGTGTGTGTGTGTGGCCCCTAAGGACTTTATTGGTTTAAAATGATTGTGTGTGCGTGTGTGTGTATTGATCAATAATTTCCTTACTATGACTTGTGAATATATATATTTTCATGATTCAAAGACTTATGCAATCTGGTATCAAGTGAAAGGAGAAACCTTCATGGATTGGTTAATTCATTAGTGGGGGTGCATGTATGAAATGATAGGTGATGATTATGGTAGGGTCTTGAATAGAATATTTTAGTGTATGATAGACTTGAGGATTTACCTGGGACTGGTAGTTGTCCATGACGACCTTGTGGCCCAACTCAAGATATTTGGATGGTTATAAAAACCCTATGGACTAACCCAATGAATAATTTCCTTATAACATGTTCTGAGGCAATGTTTGACTTATTCCCCATTTTAAGATTCTTATAAACCGAACATAATTTCAATTTTATCATGATGTTAAAGAAGGTGGGGTTAGGGATCATTATACCCTATTTAGCATGCGATGCCCTGAAATGTGATTGTTTACTTTTATATTTATTTTTGTTTCATTACGTAAACATTTATATAAATGATTCACATATATTAAGGACAAAGTGGTGGTGTACTAATTTTCTATAATCACACATTGCACAAGAATATCAGTTTTTATGAATAATTTATGGCCATGGAACCAGTAAACAGAATGGTACCTATGTTGGGTGATTGATCTGGGGAAGCAGGGATGACAGGGTGAGTTATGGTGGACTTTGGGTTACTAGTTATGAAATATCTTATTATCTTCTATCATTGTTTTATTTGGAACATGAAATATAATTAGATTGATTTTGGTTCTCTTATATGTAATATTGATACAAAATGTATATATCATTTACTTATTTTTTATAATTATTTTATTTCATTATCTCTTCCACATTTATATGTGTTTGTTGGATAACTGTACTAAAGGAAAAATATCATAGTGTTACAATATCATTATTTGTTGGTATTGTTATTTATTATGATTTAGATGATGAAATATTATGTTATATCACTTAAGAAACTCATGAATTATCTTATTCTATAGATTTTTATATATAATACATATTTTACTTTTATTTTCTCTTTTTAATTAATAAAGACACCAAAATATATTTTTTACGAAAAATTGACTTTATTTCACTCTTCGATCAACATTCTTTTTCTTCCATGTCCATGTTTTCTAATTTTTTTAAATAGAGTTATTAATATTATCCAATTATTGTTTAAATACATTTCTTACATTCTTTTAAATTTTAAAAAATGTTTCAAATTGATTATTATTTTAATTTTTTGAACAAGGCTCTTTTTAATTTTATAAAAAATGTGAATTGAATAATTTTTTAACATATACAACATGAATTTTATTTTTCATAGTCATGACCAATACATGGTTTAAATAATCCGTTAAAATATTTCAATTTTAATCTCAAATACAATTATTTATTTAATATTTTATAGATTTTTAGATTTTTAATAAGTGATTTCAAAATGGATAAGATATTTTCTTTAAGAAATGTTCCAAGTGATCTTTCTAAATAATTTTCCATTTTATACGAAAACCATTCATAATACTTTATCTTTACTAGATATATTACTTAATTATACCATAATTATTATTTCTTTTTATGTTTTATGAATATTATTACAAGGTATTTTTAAACATGTTCGTTTCCTATAGTTTATGTTATGATGAAATTATGAAATTTTTATGAAATCAATTTGTTTTACATGGTTTATGTTATGATGAAAATTTTATGAATCACATTTAATTTTCATGGGTTTTGATATGATTAATGTATTATGATCATATGGAACACATATGTATTATTTTTATTATGTGATGGGTTGTTCAGTTAAGGCATGGATGGTGGTTACATTATAGCCAAGGACGGTCGTTACATTATAACCAAGGATGGGTGGCAACATTATAATCTAAGATAAGTGTGACCTATATATCCTTCTAATGAATTTGGTAATGACTAATATATCATGGGATAAATAGGGAAGATATAGGAATTTAACCAAGTTATGTAAGGTACTTTTCCCACTATGATAGTATTGGGAGGGAACCTTGAATACCATGATGGTTTTGGGAGTGATCCCAATCCACTATGATTATATTGGGGGCTAACCTTTACTACTATGATGTCTTGGGAATTAAACCCAATCCACCATGATAGTTTTATCCATAAGACTTAACTACTAAAGAAATGATTTTCTATACTTATTTGTATGGTATAAATCTATGTCTTATGCCAATTTTACACTCTCATCGATTATATTATGTGATTCCTTTATGATTCAAGTCTTATGAACTTATAGGATTTATTATCTAACTCATTTTATGATCTATGATATATAGGGTACAATTTTATAATTTTATTCACATGCTTTCATACACTTAATCTCATGTTATGTTGATATCCCCCCGGTTTACCCTTATTGAGTATCTCAACTCACCCTTTATTAAGTGTATTTCTCAGGTTATGTAGAAAGGTATCATGTATGATATATATGATAAGGGTGATGTTTATGAAGAACCTAATGGGAGATATCATAGTTCACTTATGAAGAAGTTTTTTCTGTGACCATTTTTCTAAAGGCACTATACCTAATCAATTCTGGGGTAAATTATTATGTAATGTAATAAATATTCATCTATTTAGAAGTGAAATTTATATATTAAAAGTTTGATTTTATATATGTATCATGTGAGACCATCATAGATATAAAATGATTGTGTGTGTAACCCATGAGACCCTTCTTGATATGACATGATTGTGTGTGTGTGTGTATCCCAAGAAACCTTTCTTGTTTTGACATTGTTGTGCATTTTTATATCTCAATACTTTCATTGAAATGATATATATATATATATATATGTCTGTGTGTGTATGGACCATGTGATTTTTTTATCAGTTATCGAGTGATAGGTGGAAGCCCCATGGATTGTATAATTCCTTAGAGTTATATAAAGTATGATGTGACACATGATAATTATGGTGGGGGTCTTGAATGATAGATGGTAGGATATGATATCCTTGAGGCATAACCTTAGACTGGTAGTGGGTTTTGATGGCCTTGTTTCTAGACCTGAGATAGTTGGTGGGATATAAGGGCTATGTTTCCTAACTCAAGTCATGATATCCTTGTGATCTATTTAGAGACTATATTTTCCTTATGTCCCATTTGGATAATAATTTCATCTAGATATAACTTATTTTCCTGCATGGAGCCATAGCAGGTGGGGCTGGGGTTTTTGGAAATGTTATTAGTGCATGATTCCCCTACATATGATTGATTACTTGTATATTTATTATCCTTTTTTGTATATAATTTTATACAAATGATTTGATTATGTTAAGTAAACATTTGTGGATTACTATTAGGTATATTATCACACCATTCATGGGTATCTTGGTGAACGTACAAACATTATGGTCAAGGATATAGTAAAGGGAAAGGGCCCTATGTCAGGAGGCTAAGCTAAAGGAGTATGGAAAATGAGTGGGGTTACATTGGAATTCAAATTTATTACAATGAAATCTCTTTCTATTTTTTATCTTTGTTTTCATTGGTAGTTTACTTATAGTTGGATTTATGTTCGTTTTCTTGTATAACATAATGAATCAATATGGACATATCATTTAATTATGTTGTATGATTATTTTATTTCATTATCACTTCCACATGTATATGTAATAGCTATATATCTATAATTAGGACTTAATCTCTTGATGTTATGATTTTGGTCCCCACCACTAGTCAAAAACCTCTTGTATATGGTGATGTGTGGATGAGGTATTATGAAACTTTGACCCAGACCTAGTGATTTGAGTTGGGGCATCACAACTTACAAAACATTTAACTCTTATCGTGTATTGTTTGAGAAAGTATCATCTATGACCTATACTATATTGTGCCTTTAACTTGGTAATATAAAAAAACCTCATAGTTACAACCCATTGAAGAGTTAGATCCTTATTTGGATATGTTACATTGAAAATTTTGTATCCCTTAATTAGGTTACTATGAGTAAGTGTTGGTTTTTTCCAAAACTATGTTTTTAATATAGTTATGTCGCATGCACACTCGTGGATACCCCTATTATGATTATTGAATTTTTTTAAGAGAGAAATAAATCTTGAATTAACACCACCTTAAAATGTATGTATGAAATTCCTTTCATTTAGAGGGCTCTGTAAAAAACATTTTCTATGATTTCTGATATTTTTGGATGGATGAACATTTAATTGATTCTATTATACAATAGTTTTTTTGTGGATTCACTTATAATTTATTACATATTTATTTCTATCTTCAAAAGGAAATTATATAATTGGATTTTTATAAAATTCATGTTAAATAACAATGATATAAAATTTAATCTTGAGTTTATACTAGTTTTTCATCCTATATATATCTTTTGAGTAGTTATTCCTTTTTGTTAAACTGGTGTAAGATAATGAAATGTTAAAAAATATCTAACCCTGTATTCCCTATTCATTATCAATAAATAGGTAAAAGTTTTGTAAGGGTTAGAAATAATTTTACAAATATTTATATTCCCTATTTATTTTGGATGATAACTATCTTTTCTAACTCATTAACATATTCCCTTTCCCTTTTGGGATCAATTGTTGCACCCTAAATAATTAATCACACATATACTAATATGGTTTGGTGCATTTGTTTACATGTGTGTTACTTGAATTTTGAATTACAATATGAACATCATGGTTTCATTTACAAGTATATCTCATATTCTGAGATACCATAACAAAAAATGTATATCAGTTTTGTATCTTCCCAATATAGGCAGTTATCATTTCTAACTAACACTACATGTTATTTAATTGAATGCCTCTTATTGTTATTTCATGACTGATAACTATTTATCAAACCAAATTTATTATATATTTACATAAATTAATTGATTTATCAGATACATTATATTGATTATATTCCCTATGTTTCAAATCCTTAGTGGTCTCCTAATGAGTATTTTATACTTGTACATTTCATGTGAACTCTGATAGATATAAATCTTTATTGTTTTACTTGTAAGTACCTAAAAGTACTAATATATATCTAATATTTTTATTTCATGATTGATAACTATTTATAAAACCACATTTCTTATAAATTTACATAAATTAATAGATTTATCATATACATTCCATTGAGTACATTCCCTATGTTTCAAATACTTAGTGTTCTCCTACTGAGTATGTTATGCTCTCACATTTAATGTATACTCCCGTAAAAATAAAGGTTCATTATTTAAATTGTAGTTACCTAAATGTACTAGCAGATATCTAGATGTTTTATTCTTACTGTGTATGATCATTGGTAAGAATTGAGTTCCTCCCAGTATTGGAGATAAAGTTTGGATATCATGTTTGGAACATATCCATGTGTGTCAAAGAACTACTTTGTACAATCTAAGTTTACTAGAGATATTATTTTCTATTACATGATATATATCACATTCATGTAGTTTTTTTTATTAATTTATTATTTATTAAACATATTGGGTTAATAATTCCCTAACTATGAACTGATACCCATGATTCAATTCACCCATCCTGGGGATCTAAGAGTGCTTTTGGGGTTGATCTAGGTTCTATTTGGGTGATTAGGGTCACAATAATTACAAAGTTGGGTCAAAGTAGGATAATGTTATTATTTTTCACTTATATCAAAATGTATGGTTTATAATGATATTGTATTGGAGATAGTAAATTTATTACATGATAAGTATCCCATACAAAAAAAAATATAGACCTATTTATGGATGAATCTCAAGTTACTAGGGATGTTTGGGTAGTTAGGTAGGCATCCATGACGTGGATGGGATATTATTATATGTATCTAAATTTTAGGTAAGTTATAATCTATAAAATATTTTAGGTCTCAACTAGGTGATAACTTCACCAATTGTCTCTATATCATAAGTAAATGCCTTTGGGTAGGCACAATAGGACTACGTGTCATGTCATGTTCATTCTTGTATTTATTTATACTATTATTGGAATTAATTTGGGGGTTTATATTCAATAAAACATCAATATATATATATAGTTATTTCATATATACATATATTTGAGATGAATAAGTCAATATGTTTCATAAATTGGTTATTTGGATTGAGACAACTCTGCAAATTTCAACTAACAACTAATCTTTTCTTAGGTGTTTCACTGATAATCATGATTATGTTATCCCTAACTTATTAAAAAATTAAATCATGTTTTTGATTGTTTATCAACCATGTTAGTTTTATTTATTTTAAATAATTTTATATTTTATTTAACAACATATAGTTACACTTATATTATAATTATTTTGTAAAATAACTTGTGTTTATTTCTTTATTGATTGCAATTACAGATCTGATTATATCATAAACTATAGTTTATATTTAATTGACGTTCACCTGTATTATTACCATATTAAAAGGGATAATTTTAATTGGATTTATTGTATGATCATGCTAATATTTTCATATTATATAGAGAAAATAGTTTTCCCAGTGATGTGTTTTATACAAAAAAGTGTAAATGTGGTTTATAAGGGAAAATGAAAATTGTTTTTCACTGTGGGATTTAAAATATGTAATGTCTTGTTCATTTGAGTGTTTCATAAAACATATTTTGAAATATTTCTTAGAAAAATGGTTTTATTAAACAACATATTTGTCTAAACTAATGATAAGTGGAAGTTCAGGCTGGGAAAAATTAAGTGACTTATTATTTTGGGAATCACAATTAGAATATTAGTCTTTTGAGTATTGAAATTTTGGGAGTTTTTCACTGGTTGGAGTTTTATTGTATTTTAGTATACGTGTATTGTTAGACGTTTCTTAATATTTTATATTTCGGATAATTTTAAAGAAATTTGAAATGTATCTTAGTTTTAGAATTCTAGGAATTGATGGAAAGGTTATTTTAGAGTCCTTGTATAATATGGTATACTCATTTTGGTATTATGATTTAAGGATGCTTGTGGCAATGTTAATTTTAGAGAAAATAATTTGAATTTTTGGTGGTAATTATGTGGTTGTAGATTATAGTTATCATAGTCAATTTTATGGTTTTGAGACTCATTAGATTGTCATTTAGCGATGGATTTTTTTCTAAGATAAAAAATTATATGGTGGGGAGTTTTTAATCACCATGACCTTAGTAATTATGTTCGTAAAGGAAAATTAGTTATGGAATTATAGGGGAATTGTAATTTTAGTTTTTTTAAGAGTTTGTGTTTACATTATTATTTTTTTCATTAAATTAGATTTATTTTGATAAAATTATATTCATTTTTTATGTATTTTTAGGATTTGGAGTTTAATCGGGGTTTTTTTTATAAGGTGTAGGTGACATTATGTACCCAATGTGTTAGTCAGTGGAGGGGTCTCTTAGGGGTTCCATCGGGTACCCAATATCTCTAGCCTTGTTTTTTAGGAAAAATATTTTTTTCATTTCATATCCATTATTTTATCCCCATTTCCCATTACATAGATCTATTATTAATTCTCTCTATAGAGATCCCCTTTATAGATCTTCTTAGTCTCTTCTTTCCCTCTACTCTTACTTCCTTGATCTAAGGGTGCTCTTCAATCCCTAAATCCATGGTAATACCTCCTTTACATCATTTTTCTCATTATTCCTCACATTTATTATTCTCCCATACTATAAATAGGTTCTCAAATTTGGGATTTTACCAAATTCATGGTGAAATCCATTCTAAATTCATGGAATCTTCTTATTTGGATGAATAATTGATTTTATAGTGTTTTCATGGGGACTGAACATAGTTTTGGTGGAAAGTAATTTAAAAAGAATTAATTTTGAATTTATTGATTTCAGGTATTGATTTATGTCATACTATATCTAATTAAATTGTATTTTTCAATTAGCTACTTTTAATAATTAGTTTGGTGTTCTGCCTAATTGTTTCTTGGGATTTGAAGAGGTTTTCAATATGGTAATTTTATATTCATGAGTAAAAACATAAAAATTATCATGGATTAAATTTTGGTGATTATTAGGGGATTATAATATCTTATTATAATATGGGTGAGGACTCGTCATTAATAGGTGAATTCAAGGTCATTCCAACCTATATGTAATTCCTTATGTCTTTTCTTAGATTTCCCTCCCACTATTTTTCTTAAATAAATAAATCCAATTCTACATGTTATCCAAATATATAAATCAATTTTTTTATGAATACCATGATTTTAAATCAGGTGATTTTTGTATGAAAACATTCTTTAACACTTGGATGAAATTATCAAAATACTAGTTTTGTTTTAAATAATTGTTTAAATTAGATTTTATAAATTGATAAATTATAAATTTTTAATTAGGTATTGTTTGAAAAATGTTCATATTAATCATGGAATGAACTATCTTGAATAGCACATCAATATAAGTTCCAAATAAATTTTAAAAATGACTAGAAGGGTGTTATTATTCCCCATGATTTGGAGTCAACACCCAAGAAACAAAAACAACCATTAGAAAAAAATGTTTCCAACTAGATGCAACAACTAGCAAGGAATGTATATAGAAAGTAGACATGAAAATTGGGGAAAACCCCCAACCCCAAACATATTTTTTTATTTTAAAATAAATCAATTTATGGTTGAGTGAGAACAAAACAAAAAACCCTTTGAGGCTAAGTGAGAACAAAAACACAAAAACCACAAGAAAAGCAGCATGTACAACGTGATCCACTATTATAGACACATGATAGAATAAAACCAAAACATAAAAACACCAAAACAGAGGCATAAAAAAAATACAATTTATCAGTGGAACCATCAAAGTAGGATGGAAGATTGAAAGAGATTCATCGACAGAGCTCCTGAATGAGGAACCAAAAGACTATCAAGCCACTAAAAAAACACCACTAAGCCAAAAGAGCACCCCAATAGATCCAACTTCATCGAAGCTACCAAAATAATAAAAAACATCATGGAATATGTTTCACCCAACCTAGATGAGGTTGAGAATTAAGGAGCACAAATAATTGGTAGAGGAAACTAGGAGAAGCAGATCTATTATGGTAGAAAAAATCCAACAAAGGAACCAGAGAACAATCTTACATGGAATTGTGAATAGATTTGGAGAGGAGAAGGGGAACCACTGGCATCGAGAGTTCCTACGATGACCATCCATGTCTGCATATAGACCTATGTTTTTAATGATGACCCTGCCACAAAACGAATCCAATGAAACCAAACTAGTTCGCAACAAGTGAAAAATAATTGGAAAAGGAGACCTTCAATCGAACATCAGATGAGAGTGATTCCAGAATGAAATATACATAGTCAACACTCATTCTAAGGAAGAACAACAGAGGATTATTCACCGATAGATCACTCGAGATGTCACTAAGGTTGCAGATGCAAGGGAGTCGATACCACACCACACCTAGTCGAAATCCTCCATCTGGACCTGACAAAACCACCGATCATGGATTAGAACCCCTTATCAGAAAGCTCCAACATGAAGCTGTCACCAATTCTTGGAGGCCGAAAGATGACAATGGTTGTGAATTTGTGGGGTCTAGGAATACCACATATAGTGGTACTCGGTGAAAATGTCGACAGACAACACATCGTTTCTAGAAAGAGATGCGGTGTCACGTGTGGGGAAGATATACAGTCATTAGCTACGTCACATGAGGTGGAGCCAGATGGAAGATCAGTGCTGCGGTGCGTAGGGGAAGTCGAAGGAGGCAGGATGAAGCAAGGAGGACGATGCAAGGTAAGGGAAACATAAACCCTAGACCAAGTAAACTCCTGAGGCTACATCTCAACCCTCTAATGTGTATATATAGTTAAAATAAAAGGACATGTCATAAACAGTTCCAAACAATGGTAGTGATATATCAAAGGAAAATACAAGGCAAAGGGAAATTATATGATACAAGAGTAACCAAATTAAAAAATATAATTACCACTATCCACATGTTCCATGTGAGAAATATCCCAATAACTCACAACTCGAGTCCCAAAACCAACTAACCTAAACACTCACCACCTCACAACAATGCCTTTTCCTTTCCTTAATTAAATAAACAAGTTCTACACACATATGAGGGTGCATGTAGGATATAGGAAAAAACATAGAGGTATCCCACAATGTTTCATAAGTAGTTTTTATTAAAAAAATTCAAATATAATCATTTTAAAATAAGAAAAGTCATGATATATAACTTTTTCAAATTAACTAAATACATTGAAATTCAAAATTTTCATAGTTTATAAAAAAGTACACATAAAATATTTTTCAAAGAATATTAAATTAATCTTTTTTTTCAATTTTAAATAATGAATTATAATTACACATAAAAAAATGGTAATTGGAAGTAGAGTTAAGATAATATAGGTCTGAGATACATCATATCCTCACCCCATATAATCACTAATGACTATTTCACACTAAAAATGTCATGAGTATGACGAAATAAGGTAGAATAACTCCCTGATATGAGAAATCTGAAATGATGTTATATAATACTTTTCTAAGTATGATGACCTAAAGAGTAGAGGAATACCCTGATGTGTGAACCACCCTACGAGTTATGTAAACAAGTCCATTCATGACCCCACCACTTACGTACCCTAGGCTCCCCTATGTTAAACATTTCAAATTATTTTCAAAAGTAATATCACATTTCAACAATAAAACTAATAACCCTTTTTACACAAAAACCATTATTTGAAATCAAATTTCTTCATACAAGGTAACAATGTTTTTAAATTAACCATTATTTATGAAAAACCAATGGGAATTCATTTTATTTTGAAAAAAACCATATAAAAAATTCACGAAAATATAGATCATTAAATAAATAGTTTTGAATTCATGTTTAGAAATGATAAATAATACATAGTTCATAAGAAAAATAAATTATATGAAACTACCCTCCTCAAACACTTGGCCTTCCAATAATTCCATGACATTCACACACTAAAGGAGAATAGGGATATAGGAATCAAGATAATATCCTAAACCATGACTCCCAGACCATCAATTTTATATTAAATGATCCTAAATTCAACAAAAAAGTGAGAGAGACCACTTTCCATAGTGTCCTAAAAAATTCACACAACCATCTACCCATATCCAATAAATTCCACGTCTTCCAACATCTGACCTAATTGAAACATGATCATATTATCAAATAAAACATAAATTTGGATAATACACCTATGATATATAATTTATCTTAAGATAAAAAGCATAGATCTGGAATCAAAGAGAAGAATAATGAAGAATAGAGACACAAATATAAAAATCTAGATCAAAAACCCATGGATCCGTCATAATAGATCATCAAAAGGAAAGGAATATAAAAAATATCTAAAAATAATCTCCTAGGTTGAGAGACTAATTCAATGGAAGAATGATGAAGAAACACAAAGGGGTTTTAGTTTTTAAAAATAAAATGTAAATTAATTAATAAGCATTATACCATTTTTCCATACAAATTGACAAACCATGCGCCCCCTTCATGGCTACAAGAGGAGAAAAATGGTTTGATAAACTATGAAACAACCATGGAAAACACCCCTATCCCATGAAACATGGTTTTAGGATAAGACCAAATGGGTTATACTAACTATTCAGTAATCATTCAACCTCCTTTGGGACTCTAAAAAAGATCCATAGTTTCCTAGGACAACCATTTTGGTTTTCCCAAATTGTGTGCCTAATCGTGAATAGGACTAGAAAACTATAAAAACTCCAACAATTTCTTCCAAAATTACCCAAGGAAAGACCAAAATAAGAGATCATCAAAATAAAAGTATATTCCTTCCTAAAAGTGATGTTTGGTTTTGAGAATTCACCCCACCTGAACACTTTCTACTCCAAGATATTTAAGTTATAGAAGGTTGATCTAAAAATAGATAATTCCATAATTCCATCATTAATGATTCCAACTCCCACATCCCATGATAATCCATTCCGTACCTCCATAGCACATTGACCAAGATTATAGACTTTCAACACATGATTTTTTCCTAAAAATAAACAATTTAAACTACTTCCTCAAACACGAAGACATCCAATTCCATAGAAATATCCTCTTAATTTAAGACATTAGAATTATGGAGATGATATTTCTTAAGCCGAGATATATGGAATAAATCATGAATAGTAATCAAATGAATTGTTAATACAAACTTATATGACACCTTATTAATCTAATCAATGATCTTAAATTGTCCAACATATCTTAGAGCCAAATTACATCACTTCCCAAGACGGTGCTGACAAAACTGAAGTGATACTTTAAAGAAAACCTAATATGAACTAATAATTCCAAATATTGACACTATAATTATTCATAAGAATTATATCAATAATGGTCTATCCCTAATCATTGATATATAACATGAATAATTACTAATGTATCCTAGAAAATTAGAATTCCCATAAGAGAGTCATTTCCAACCTCTAACTAACAAAGAACATATTTACAAGGGGCGCCATACAAAGCCTTAAAAGGATACATTATAATAGGAAACTGGTAACTCTTATTATAAAAAAACAAATAAATTACCAGATATACGTCCCGAGATCCTTTGAAATATATAATTCAAGCACAAAGAATATCCTTTAAGATGTGAATAACACACTTTATCTATCCATCTATCTGAGGATGTTTATCCATACTCAATCAGATATGAGTCTCCATATCTTTCTGGAGACCCTTCTAAAATTGGGAGGTAAATGTGGGATCCCTTTATTACAAAATAGAAAATGACACTCCATTAAACCTCATAATTCCATGTATATACATACTTCCCAAATCCTTTACTATAGTGGAGTCCCAAATAAAAATTAAGTGCTCTGTTTTAGTCAACTGATCAATTACCACACAAATAACATTATTTCCTTAGGGTGTTCAGTGTAATATAATGATGAAATCCTAGGACACCTTGTACCAGTTCCAAACTAGAATAGGAATAGGATTAAGAAGACCATATGGATTTGGGTTCTTAGCCTTAATCTACCAGTAGGTATAATAATGGGATAAAAAGTCATCTATGTCATGCTTTATTCCCAGCCACCAAAATTCACAATTCATGTAAAATTACATATTTATAGTTTCGGGATGAATATCCAATGATAAAATATGAAAATATTATATCATAACCTTCTTAACATATACTAGGATGAAAAACCAACTCTTGAGAAAATAATCTATTCTAAAGAGAGAGACTAGTTGATAGCTATCTCCCCACCATATAAGGATCCTTAGATTTCCTCAAACTCATCATCCCACTGCTAATCCTGACGAATCAACTTGAGGAGAGATGTTATCAACTGAGAACTAGAAAGAATCATTCATGTATCATCCTCTCACACCTCTAGGTACATCTGAGTAAATATCCCCATTATATCCCATTCCTCCTCATATTCCAAGACATTTAGAGTGTGGAATTTATTTTTAATGGATTCAGTAAAAATATTCCCCTTTCCAAGGGTGTAGGTGATGTCAATGTCAAATGTCTAAAGGTACTCCAACCATCACCTCTGTCTAAGGCTAAAGTTTTTCTATGAGAAGATATAGCCCTAAATTTTATGATCATAATAGGCAGTGAACCTATCCCAAGAAGTTAGTATCTCCAACACATAATAACTTTCAAAACTTTGGTGAATTCAATATCATGAGTGGGATAGTTCTTTTAATGTGTCCAAAAATGAGAAGATTCATATTCCCCTATATAGTTTACCTATATAAACACATATCCAATACCTAAACCCAAAAAATCACAATATACCACATATCCCTAACTAAAATTGGGTAAATTCAATACAAGAGTTGAGGTTAGACATTGTTTCAATTAATCAAAGGAAGTATAAATTTTTTCATCAAACAATAATTTCACCCTTTTCATAGTATGAGCTATAAAAAATGATGCATGATTTAAAAAGTCTTTAACAAACTACCAATAAAAAAAATATAAACCCACAAATCTTCATATCATAAAGACATTATGTGGATTTTCACATGATAAGACAAACTTCAAGAACTTAGGATCAATTGAGATGCCTATTATAAAACCACATGTATTAAGAAATTAAATTCTTGACTACCGGTGTTATATTATTATAACTTATTAAAAAGTTATAGGATCCTCAAGATTCCTGAAACTAATTTTAGATGATGCTCATACTCATCCTAAAATCTTGAATAAAACATGATATCAACTGTAAATACCACAACCATGGAGTTGAGATACTAGTGGAATATCTAGTTCATCAAAGCCATAAAATTAAAGGAGTTTTAGTAAGGAAAAATAGTATCATAAGATATGAAAAGTTTCCATATCTTCTCTTAAAAGAAATCTTCAGGATATGTGACTCTTTAACTATGAGATGCTGATAACAAGACTAGAGTTTAATTAGTGAGAACCATTATGAACCCTTTAACTGATCAAATTATCCATAAATACATGAAAAATGATATTTATTATTAATCATCACCCGATTATTATTCTAATAATCAATAAAATAATGATAGTACCATCAAAATTCTTGGAAAAAATCACTAGAATTTCCTAAGGAGATACACTAGAATGAATAAAACCATTCATGTCTGAAAAGTATAATTTAATCTTAAACACTTTCAATTCATTTAGTCTAATACAATTGAAAAGAATAGATATCAGTAGGATTCGAGACACCAGTTTGATATTAAACTCCACCTCTATTTCTGGAAGAATATCAGAGAAGTTCCTTAGAGATACATCAGGGAAATACCTACCCACCAAATGAAAGTCCTTACTAGAGGAGTCAATACCAAACTCAATTTTAAAAGTAGATATAAAACACCATAATTCATTAAAGGGAGGTATTATTCTTTTTGACCTCATATACCATTCAATTAAAACACCAATGAGATCCCATTAGGGGTAGTAAAGTAATCTCACTAATGATATCAATCCAACTTATCTTATGGGAAACTAACCAAATCATCTCAATGATAACATCAAAGTGATCCAGGTTAAGAAATGAAAATTTGAAAAAACTCAAAATAATAAATTGAGAGAAAACAAAGAAGGTTTTGAAAACCCTAATCCTTCTCCCTTTTTATTCCAAGAGGTGTATCTAGCTCCAAAATGAACAAAATGTGGTATGTGGGTAGTTTCAAAATATACACAAAATAGGTTGATAAAAAGGAATGAGAGGAACATGTATCAAATAGAGTGGTTTCTATAGATGTTTCAATAAAAACAGTACCTCTCAGTATCACTAGGCATGCATTAACTTCCATTAGAAACTTCTCTACTGAATTAAAGTATATAATACCATAGTTCTATGGTTGGATACCTATAGGTTTAGAAGATTACAACTTCACCATAGTATGCATTGGAGTAGATGAACTAGATCCAAAATAAGTAGAAACAAAAGCCTGAAAGTACCTCTAAAATGACCTCAACAACCACATGAAATATAGATCTTTAGAGGTGTGGGACAATAATTCTTAGTGTTACCTATATTACCACAATATTAATAAGTAAAAGGAACACATTAATTTACTATCGATTGTGTGGGGGAACCTGTTGTTGAGAGATACCACCAACACATCTATGAGTCTTATTCCACTTCCACTTCTTTCCATGTGAGATACTAGAATTTCCACTGGGTGGAAGATGAATTCCTACCAAACCCAACACAATTTCTCAAACCATTACTACCATAAAAACTATATATACTACCTTTTTTTAGATGAAAAGAATATTTACAAGGAATAGATAATGAATGTATGATCATAAAACCATATGGAATCTCTAATCATTCATATTTTTATTTTTTATAACCTTGGGAGAAAAAAAACCAATCAAACAAAATAATTATCATATCTGGACACTGATATATTACCATTCTAAATGTAGAGAAACTATAAAGACATCACTATTTTCATGAATTATAGGAAGAAGTTCTTAATGAATATATTCTTGATGTTTTTCCACTCCAAGAACTTATGTTTCTTCACCTAGAAAACCATGTACCACCACATATTAATAGGTCCCTCAAGCTTGAAAGTATTTAGATTTACCTTAATATATTATATAGTCTATAGTAATTAAAATATATGATCAAATTTATCGCAGAAGGTTAATTCATCCTCTAAAATGATAGAAACATATGGATTAGGAAATCATGAGCTTGAACATTTTCTACTCTAGCTCACAGTTTCAACTCCTTATCCCAAGTTTGAGACTGAGGTATTTTTTTGACTACATAATCTAACCATACTATATCCTCATTATGGTTTTGATCAATTAGAGGGTTCTCCCATAGAGCATCATCTGCAGTGCACTCTTTGGTAATTTGAGGAAGAATATTGGGAAACAAAATACTCTATCAAGGAATGAAAATATAAAATTAAACAAGGAATAAATCTCAGTTTAAATCATTATAAAACCAATATATAATTGAGATAATGTAAAAAATAAACATAAGAGAAACAATTCCCACAATTTAAAGGTAAATTGAGGCTTGTTACAAGGATAGATATCCATGAAAAAACTCATAAACTACCCCTTAAGTTCTAAAAATCCAATATTCGGTCTACTAAGCACCAAAATACATGAAAGCTTGATTAAAAATGACATTTGATACCAATTTATCATGAAAAACCATGTATAACCAATCAATCTTAGTTTTTAACTAATTCACAACAAGACAAGATGGGCATTCCTGATCCCCATAGTTTGGTAGTAAGAACCTAGGTAATAAAAACAAACAATAGGAATGATTTATCCCAATAAGATAAAATAACTAGAATTTAGTATATAAAGAAATAATTAACATAATAATATACTATAAATATGTTTAAACAACATTAGTGATATATAAATGGAAATGTAATAAAAAAGTAAATTACATGATCCAAGAGTAACCAAAGTAAAAAAGATAATGATTACTATCTCCATGTGACAATTTGGGAACATCTCAACATCTAACCACCTAAGTCCCAAATCCAAATGAATAGAAAAACCCTAGAATTATAGTGGCAGCATGCCCTTTATTTCATTAGATAAAACAAGGTTGATAAACATCCAAGGTTTTGTGTTTGGTGTGGGAAAAATAATCCCAATAGGATCTCACTAAGTGTTCTATATCATTATTTATTAAGAAGTATAAACCAGATAAATTTATAAGAATCCATTGAATGGTATAAAAGTTTCAATAATTAACTAAAAACATGGGAATTCATCCTTTTCATAGTTTATAAACAATTTCACCTAAACTGGTTTTCATAGAACTTTTAAATGATCTATTTATCATTTTAAAATAACAAATCATACAATCAAATCTTTAAAAAGGTCAATGGGAAGTATACCATGGATAATATAGGTTTGGGAGAAATAGTATCCTCACCCCATGTAGCCAATAATTACTAGTGAACACTAAAAAAGTCAATAGTATAATGAACTAGAGACAATAGGAACACCTTTGATGTGTGAACCCCCCTAAGATGTCATATAAACCTATCATTAGTAAGAATACCTAAGGATCATAAGAATGGTTTAATATGAGAACCATCCTATGTGACAAGAAAACAAGTATTGACATGAACCCCCCTTCAATTTACCCCATGATCCCATGTTCTGAATATTTATAATCATTTTGAAAGGGTGTATCACATTTCAATAATCAAAACAAAAAACCTTTTCACATAAGAAACATTCATTAAAATAAATTATCCTTAGAAAATTTAATGGTGCTTTGAAATCAACCTTTCATTATCAAATACAAAGTGGGAAACTTTTTTGTATTAAAAAACATATATTAAAATTTAAAAAAACATTTATACTATACAATTAATATTTTTGAATTCCTAACTAGAAATGACTGAGAATTCATAGTTCATTAGACAAAAACTTTAGATGAAATAACTAACCTTAAAAAACTTGGTATTCAAAAAATTCCATGTGATTCAAACACCAAAGGAGAAGTGGGATCTTGGAATCAAGAGTAGATCCTATACCATGAATCCCATAACCCTAAATTCAGATTCAATTATACCAAGAAAAATAGATAAGGGAGAGAAACCACTTACCATAAAGATCTCAATTATTCACAAAATGATCAACCCAAATTCAATGAATTCACATTATTAGAATTAAAAAACTAATTGAAACATCATTAAAACATCAATAAAACCTTATATTTGTTTAATAAACCTCAGAAATAAGATTTTTATCCAGATAAACATGATAGATCTTGAAACAATATGCAGAATAATGAAGGAAAAATATATACCTTTTAAAATATATATCCAACACCACTGGATCTATTAAAATTGATCCCATATAGGAAAGGAATATCAAAATATCCAAGGGGAGTCTCCTTGGTTGAGATCATAATTAAATAGAATAATAATGAGGCTAAATGGAGGTGTTTTAGGATTTTAAAATAAATTTTAGATTAATTAATTAGTAACACATGGTTTGGATACACGGTTTGAAAATATGTTCCCCAACTATACACGCCATGAAATTTTAATTATAGAGCCACATGGTTTGGATACATAGTTTTAAAAACCATGTTCCAACCATGTGAAACACCCATGTACTACTCCACATAGTTTTAGGATAATGCCACATAGTTTTTCATGATAGTGCACCAACTATGCATCCTCTTCCAAGACTCCAAAACAAGTTAGATTTTTTCCTAAGATGACCCATATAGTTTTACCTAACCATGTTCCTAACCATAAACATACCCTAAAAAATTAAAAAACTAAAACATTCACCCAAAATGATGCAAGGAAAGACTGAAGTAAGATATGGTTAAAAAAGGATATATGTACCTAAATGTGATTCCATGATGTTTCATATCTCATTTATAATATATTTATCCAAGCTATAAATGATTTTACTGTAAAAATAATGTTGTTAATTTTTCTTATTTCTATAATGTAAAATTTAAAGTAGATAACATGTTTCACAATATAATTAACTACTTGGTACTAAATAATTTGAGGTTACCTTGAAGGAAACTTAACTATTATTGTGATTATATAGTATATTGATTCTAAATGGATTCTAGGGTATCTTAAATATTATAAACCTATAATTTTGTTTTTTGAAAACACTACTTATGTATCTTGGGGAGAGTAAATTTTACATAATTTATTATTTGAACAAATTTTTTAGTAGATTAGAAATTTATATAAAAGATTATGGTTTCCCTCTTTGAACCCTTGTAGACCTGTAATGAATATGGGAATAACCACCTTGGTAGAGTAAGTGGAGGATCCTGGGTACTAAAACCAAATTTATATTAAATCATCCCATCATATTACTTTAACAATTAGTATTAATGAAATCATTTATTTCCTCTAAAAAACATATTTTATAAGTTAATTATCTGTACATAACATTGGATAATATTTTCATACATGGAGAGACGACATATGGGTTGGTTTAATTAAAATAGAATGACGTGACACCAAAATTTAATTGGTTTTATTAATTGGGTTCTAACCTAAATATGATGCATTGTTTCAAAATCCTTTAATTATATATTATTTATCAATCCTACATCAGTATTTGATTTTATCCAAAACAATTCAACTAAAAATTGATTTTATAAAACCATATATTTTATAATATATTTTCGCACTATATTTTCAAAACTTAAAGAGTTTAAAATTACACATTTGATAATATTGAAAATAAAGTATGTGTTTTATTTAAATTAGATTCCAATTATGAAAACATCCTTTGAAAAGAAATCAACTTTAAAATGGGTATCCTAAACTCATCACTTGCACCACCTATAACTCCTATTTTTAATTCTTCGAGTATGAATTGGATGTGAATAATACTATATAATAAATATTTTATATAGTAAGATACTAACACATGCCAGTTACTACCCATGAAAGAGTTAAATACATGCTTATAAAGGTTATATTGAACCATTCTTATCACTTATTTAGGTTATTATGAGTAAGTATTGGTTATGTTAAATACTAAATTTATCATCTTATTTTGGGTCATGCACATCAATGGAAACCCATGTTATGCTTAGTAAATTTTTTGGTTAGAGAGTTGTGAACCTTGAATTAACACCCACCTCATGACTTATATATGGAATGAATTTCTTCTAGAAAGTTTTAAAAAGTGCATTGTGAGTTAATTTGTGGTATGTTTGAAATTATGTCCATTTTCCTGATTCCATTATATAATATGACTTTTAGGGATTCACTTATGATTTAGGACATATTTGTTTATATCCTCACTAGTTTTTTATATCATTTCACTATTATACCATTCATGTTGAATAATATTTCTAGAAATATTAATATTAATCATAGAAGATAATATTTTCACACACACACACATGCACATATATATATTTATACCATGTATTTGTAATCCTAATCAATAAAAAGGTTGTAAGTGTGGAAAGGGTTGTGAATATTTAATCGCATTTACCCTATTCATTATCCGTGAACTAGCTGAAGGTGTAGAAAGTTTCTAAATATATGTCTACATGTTTCTATTCATTATTTATTTGGGATAAGAAACATGGTTTCCCTAAATCATTCCTCTATTCCTTTTCCCCATTGGGATGGGTGTTTCACACCAACTCTTTATACACACATCTAATCCCATGTGTTGGTGTATAAGTGTACATGTGTGTTACTATACTTTCAATTAATATGACATAAATCATGGTTTTCCTCACTTGTAAATCTTGGATTCTAGCCACTCCACTCAGAGTTGATATATCTAATATAGATCCTCTCGGTGTAGGGATTTATCATTTTTAATCAATAATATTTTTTATGTTCTTCCCTTTCCATTATTATCATCTTATTACTAATAAATATTTTTAAAACAATCATTAAAATATTTTTACAAAAATAAGTAAATTTATCATATTCATGAACTTGGGTATATTCAATTTTTTTTTATACTTGGCGGGTTTTTACTAAGTTTTTTATGATTACACCTTAAATTTTTACTCCAATGGACATTCAGCTCTATGGTCTATCTTGTAGGTACCTACAAGTACTAGTAGATATCTAGATGTTATTTATTGGATGTACATGGTCATCATTGGTTTGATTTATGTTCCTATCTCTGTTGGATATGGATTTTTAAGATCATGTTTGACACTAATCCATGTGAAAGGACTACATTGTACCATAAACTTTTACTTGGGATATGCATTTCTATTTAATGGCATGCATCACATTAATGTTGTTATTTATTTATAATTGAATAATCATAGAAGGAAAATAACTCCCTAAACACACATTGAAACTCATGAATCAACTCATTAGACCCTAATGACCAGGGAGTTCACAAAGTGTCATTTGGTAGCCTGATTTGGGTAATACTCGAGTGACTCAACTCAGGGTAGTTACACTCCACATAAGATATTTATTCCAAATTTCCCCCCAATTTAAATGAACCAAATACAAAGAAAAAATGATTTATATTCCATATAATTATTTTAAAGAACCATATATGTTCAATAAAAATTAATAAAAAACACATAACATGGGAAAATGGTATTTTTCTCAAATTATTAAATATTAACAATAATTCTAAACATCATGCTTCTTGAACACAACTCTTGGGAGTGGTTTTTGTGAACACATGTGATACTTAAACCCTTGTGGGTAAGTATTAAAAATTTATAATGTCTTCATCAATATTTTATTTAATGTAATGAAATTTTATCACAATATTATTTGGTCATTAAAGATTCGATGGATACTTTCTATGTTTAATTAAATTACTGTTATCATTATTTATAGATATAGGTGAGCATAACTCTTCCCAAAAATTTTCAAATCAATGCTCCATAAAAATAAATTGGGTGTATGTCTGGGATATCATAATGTACTCCACCTATACTATGGTTAGAAAAATAAAATTTACCTCCTTTATCATCTAAGATATTTAATCACTTTAAAGATATAAATTACCACTAGATATGTATTCTTTATCATTTTTCAAACCATTTATAACAAATCTTACTCTAACTATTTGGAATTGGTGGTGAGAGAGACCCCTAAAAAACATCTCAAGGTATGAAATGTAAATCCATAAGAGAGGTAAAAAGACAAAAATACCTAAAAATAAAGGTAAAATATATAATAAATACATTAATATAATTTTTAGAAATTATATATAAATATAGATATATAATTGAGAAATGATTTATAAAAAGTAAATAGATTAAGAAGAAAAACCCTTACCTCAAGTCATGGATCACGTTGAACGTCCTATTAAATTATAAATAACAAAATTATATTAATAATTTATATTATTATAAAATATTTTAATGTTTATTTATTCATTATTATTCTTTTAAACTCAATTATTGTTTTTTAGATTATTTTGTTTGTGTTGGTCATTTGGAAGTAGTCGAGTTCATAATTCCAAAAAATAGTTTCAATGTTTTGGTAATGGTTAGAGGTCACTATAAAATGGTTATATAAGCTATAAAAGTTTCAATATATGATTTTAATATCATTGAAAATTTTAAAGAGTTCAATAGTTTAGTTAAATAGTTAAAATTTTTAGAATATCCCTTCGTAAGCTTCTCTTAAACTGTAAAAATATTTTCGATTATATACATTTAATATCATTATTTACTTGAATATAATATCATTATATAATCATAAATAGGTATTTTTTTTATAAATTTTATAATCAACTATGAAACCAATTTTTATGAATATTTATAGAAGGTGTAAGTGAAAAATAAAACATCATCATTCACTTTGGTAGAGTAAAACCACAATGGGGGAACAATGTTTTTTAAGGAGTTTTAAAGAAGGGGAAAAATAATAAATATTTGACTTTAAGAAAAACATTAGATTATTATTAAACTAATATTTTAATTTTAGTTTTAATTGTCACATATATTATTTATGGGGTAGGTGGGGATACGAAATGGGGAGACATGATTTTAAAGACCTTTATTTTTTCACAATAATGGCTTATTAAAAAGGTTTTGATAAGTGGAAATTTTTAATATATCATTTATAATGGGTTAAAGTGATTTTAATATAATTGAAATATAATAATTTCAAAATATTAAGATGAATTTTAAAAGAGTTTATGATATTAGAATCACAAATAAGAGATGAAAATAGACACTTTAAAACCCATAATTTGACATAGTAACAACATAAGAAATGGGCATGATGAATGATAATAGATAATATGTCATAAATACTAGATTAAAATGTTGAGAATAAATTTGAATTATAAAAATTTAAGAATATATATAAGGATATTAAAATATATTTTTATTAAATAATTTCAATAACAATATGTAGGATTAGGAACTCTTACTTTCCTTTCTGTGTTGTCTCCTTTAGATTGAGTCTAAGGCCTTCTAATGAAGGAAGTTTTTATATATAATATCCTTGAAATGTGAATTATGGAGTTAATATAGGGATTTGGGTCGATATTTTTTCAATGTAATTTTTTTTCTGTGATAAGAAATGGGTGATGAGAGGATCATTATATAGACAAGTGGGAGAGGTATCTTTGAATAAAATATTGATTATTTTATTATCTAGCCTCTAGGATATGAATTGTATTGATTCATATGAATTTTACCATTATTTTTTAATATAAATGTTTTTTTATTTTAAACACACCCAAAACAAAATGGTATATTGGAAATATTTTATACAAAGTAAATAATAACACACAAACACACACAAACACACACACACACACAGATATATATATATATTTAAAAGAAAATATAACTTAGGTTATAAAAATTGATTAATAGTTTTGTCAATTATTTTTATTATTTTTTAATTCTTTAATTTTCTAATTAAATAAATTTATTTCCATAAAGTGAAATTATAAACTTTTTAGTCATATTTATATCAATATGATGACATAGAACTCAGAGAATTCTTAAAAATTGTATTTTTTACTATTGAAAAAATTCACCTTATTCAAAAAAATAATAAAGACTCAACCTATGATAATTTCAATATTATTATTCCAAAACATAATTATATTTTATAAAATTGATATTTGAAATATTATATAGTTAAATTTTAAATAAAATTAGAAAGTAATTTTATCTAGAATAAATAATACTTATTTTTTCTATGGGTGATTGTATTTCTATTTGTTGTTGTTCATTAGTTATTACGTAATTGATAATGAATTTTTTTCTATTATAAATATATTATTTATTATATATGATATATCTACTAATTTAGATATATATTTTTCTAAAACAATATCTGTAATATAATGTATTTTATAATAACTAGATTTTAATGGTCACCTTTCAGGATGTATCCATTTTTGGAATCCCATAACTAATCAAAGAAATCACTTTTAAAAATGATAATATATTTATATTTACTCACATGAATATAAAACCATATTTTTTAAATAAAATGTATATTTTATTATTTCATGTTTACTCTGTGTCCCATACTATGATTTTATTTTATAAAGAAAATCAATTTATTTATACACATTTATTCACTAATATGATCATGGTTAAAAATTATTTTAATTTTCTATGTTTTTTATATCTTTTGAATCTTTGTCTAAAAATAAAACATGAAATTAATTCTTAAACACTTATTTGAAAAACTCATATTTATTTCAAAAAACTTAAAATAATCAGGAATAACTGATATATGATGAATATTAGTTTCAAAAAGAAATTAATGAAATAAATAAATACTTTTATGAATATATGGTAGATATATTTAGAGGAAAAAGTATTTGATATGTTACACCATCCCATAAATATTTTAAAAAATACAATTCGTACTCATTTATAACCCTATAGAAAAATATAAAGTTTATTATACCTCTAGTATACTATTTTATTTTTTTCAGTGATAACAAGTGTGTGTTTTTAAGATAAATTTTATACCTCATTGTTTAACATGTAGAATGCACTTTTCTACTCATTTTTAACTAAGCTTCCATTTATATCCCTATAATACTTTATTCTTGATGAATTTACAACGAGATGTTTTAATAATTTTTTTAGTTTAAATAGGTATCGATAATAGATTTCTATACTCCATGTAAAATCCCTTTAATAATTGTTTGGATATATAAATTATGAAATGAAACTCCAAAAAAATAATTTGAGTAACCGACATTCCATTAAAGAACATGATTTTACATATCATCATCATTTAAAAATCATTATTCACTTGTCCAATGAATTCTTATCAAATTTATTCTTTGGAAATTCAAAAATTATGTCTTTAATATATATGAGCACTCATAATTTTTCTTCAAAAATATTCATTACATGTAAATTTTTAATACCTTCATCACATTTGAATCCCATATTTTTAAAATAATAAATCAAGTATTATGTACCATTATATAAATTTTTACTTCAATCTAGATAGTACCTTAATTATTTTGAGATAGTGTATTTGTTATTTTCAATCATGAATTCATATAGATGTTCAATATATACTTTACCGATTTAAATCCAATTATGAAATTTTTAATTCATATCAATTAGAAATATTGTGATCTTCCTTTAGGATGTAATGGAAATGAAGTGCCTTATTTATTCTGATATTTTCACGAAAATAAAAGTATCATACATATCAAATCCTTTAACCTGATAATAAAATTTATATACTAGTTATGTTTTGTTCCACATCACATATACATTTTCAATTAATTTGTTTTATAAAACCCATTTGGTTTTAATAAATTTTTTATTCATTTACAATGGAATTTTTTTCCAAGATTCATTATTCTAAACTTGTAGAATTTATCCATGTATCACTTAATCCAAACATTCCTATATGGATTTCATACCAATATTTTTAAGTCAAAATAATAATAATATTGTTTATTACAAAATTTTCATCCTTCAAATTTAAACTGAAATAAATTAATCATCAATGATATCCCACCTTTCAATTTTGTTTGAAATTTTGATTTTTATTTATTTTTGGATACTAAATTACATATAATATCTTTTTTCACCTTTTATTATTCATTTTAATATTCGTTTAAGTGTGATGAATATTATGGGTAATATCTAGACTTATTATCTTTTTCATATTCTTATTTATTATAAGATTGATTTGAAAACTCATTATTAACTATCGATATATCATTAGTTTAAACAATTCCTCCTATAAATTAAAAAAATAATTTATAAGTTTATTCATTAAATAATGTCCTTAAAATATTACATTATTTCATTTAATCTAAAAATTACCTTGGTTTACATACTTGTTTAAGATATAACACTTTGTATTAAAGGTATAAAATTATTTACCTTAAGAATTTATATTGTACCACTTCTAATATGAAGTATTTTCTTCAATGCAGATCAATAATTCCTTATTATTTTCAACCAAAGTAGTTATAATTTATTCATTCAGATACTTTTGATAGATCCATTTAGTGATAAACACCATTATTTTTATGTTTTTATTAATTCATTTTATTCTCTTAACATGCCCATTTTTTGTGTTCTCATTGGAGAAAATTGATTAAAAATAACAGGTTTATAATGGAATATTAACACCAATTGAATTAAAAATTACATACCTTTATCATAACACTAATTGAGTATCTTCCTCCAACATATTTTTTCATTAATTTTTTTTATATTTATTGATGTGTTCTAACACTTCTATTTTCTAATTAATCTCTCACATAAAATACATTTGTAACATCCTCACTAAACTTAAGGTATGAGATTGTTTAATTTTAAAAAATTATCTCTAATATTTTGGTTCATCATAGTTATGGTTTTTTAGGTAGTGATTTATTTAGTGAAAAGGTCTAGGAATAAATTTTTTGAGCTGTGTATAGAGGCTTGGAATTATAGTGGCTAGAAAGTTTTCACTAGTTAGTAGGTGAAACTTATTGGCCAAATGGAATAACTACAGTTGGAATATAGTTTCCCAAATACCCCATGATCTAGATTTTGTTGTTGTGATAACTAAGATGGTTCATCCTAGAATGCAGACTAGAAAAAGCCCTATCACTAGCCCTTTGGTGGAGCCATCGACTCACTGATGAATTATGGGTAAAGTTATATTAAAATAACCTCACAGTTTTTAATTCACACTTGATTTTGAACTGATTTATTACCCAAATATAATATTAAATTACCTATTTTAAATTTGATACCTTCCCTATAGACTCTATATCTCTCCCTTTCATCTCACCTTGGATATTTAATGATGGATCAATCTGGTGACACTATAATGGTAAGATATCTCTAGATATACATCTATTTTCCTCTCCCTCTTTAAGAGATGAGTATGGATATAAGATCCATGTTTTTTATGTGGATCCAATTATCAATTTTTCCTTCCTTTATAGATTAGTTATGGATCTATTGTTTTGAAAATATTTCTTTATTGGATCAAGATCAACCATCAATTACAGATTTTTTATAGGTATGTGTTTTTGTATCATATTACTAGAACTATTTTTTGGTGGATTGATGATAGAACTATAATTCATTGATGATAATTTGGTATTATAGTGGTAGATGAAACATGTCAATGATATCACTTTTATTATATCTTTATTCATCATGAATGAAAAATATTTCTAGGTTGGTCTTCTTAGATAAATTATCTTGATACTATATTCTTCTTTAATCTCATCTTAGATCTCTTTTTCATTGTTGTATTGTATCTGTATTGATGTTCATTGGATAAACAAGTGGTTCTTATATAGAATTGATGAAAAATTCATGATCCATACAATGAATTGATATCCTCATCTTTAATATATGTTTTAAGAAGTTCCATTAATACAATCCGCGAGGTATGTAATTATAGAATAACTTTATCTATTCGAAATATTTTCAAATATCCATTCTAAACCAATTTCTGGATGAAATGGAACCCATGTTAGGCATCCCAGATGTTTGATCATATTATATATGGCTTCACAACAATATTTGGGATTTGATACATTGATGATATTTTGAGGAATTCATTAATAACTTTGATTTAGGAAGTTCCTTATAATTTTAAGCACTTGTATACTCTTGTTGCATTGATTTCATATTGTAATGGTTTAGGTCATGGATCAGGATTTATGGTGATTTATTGTGGGTGGGTGTATCCCATTATACCAATATATTATCCTTGATTCCATGATTATTTCTAGAGTATCTTATTTCTGTGATTTATGTTGATCACATATTATTATATAATTCTAATATATTATTATAATGACATGTTATTCTTGTCTTATTTTTCTCCTCCCTATTGTGTGTATTTAACTTGAACCAGAGGTATTTTATCTTTCTTTGTAATAGGTGAACTATCATTTTATGATTACCCTTTATATTAAGAGTGTGCTTGAGATGTTGTGATGAAGATAATGGACCTATGCATAGGGTTGGAGTTTGAAAACCTTATGACCGAACTGAAACTAGATTCATTAAGGATACTGTGTAAAATTCAAGAACTCAGTGTATTATGGATACTTAGTAAATGTTATATAGTAATCCATATGGCCTAACCCAAGAGTTAATAAATTGTGTATACAGACTAACATGACACTAGAATTGTGGATAATTCTTGATCACTTTTGATATCTTTGATCATCCTTCAAGTATGGATCCAATGAAGGTATGGTCGGGGCTCATAAGGGATTGGTTATCAAAAGGGTTCTCAAAATTTGTTTTTTATGCTTTCTTGTGTTTTAATTATTATCATGGAATAAAATTTTTATACCTATGAGAACATGTTAAGGGCACATTTATGGAGTCTTACTAGGTTTTATTACTCACACCATACTCAGGCATCTCGATGCGCATGTAGAATTATTATATAGGGATCAATAGAAGGAAAAGTGGGCTCATAGAAGATGGTTAAGCTGAGGAGCATGGAGATGTTAGTAGAACCAGGACATGATTCAAAGGATTTACAAAATTTTACTTTATACACTTATCTACCTGTACTTATTACTTTGGTTTGGATTTCCACATTGGGAGACCATTTATTTATTATATAATATATGTCCCATATGATATTTCATTCTTATGGTGTATTTAATTTGAGTTGTTTATAATTTTATTATTATTATTATTATTATTAGAACATGTCTATGATACAAAGGTTATAATAACATCACTAATAGTGTTTATACCCTCATCACAAGTTGAAAACCTCTTGCATATGGGAAGGTGCACATGAGATATTATAACACTCAGGCTTGGACTTGGTGGTTTGGGTATCGGTGTTATAAAATGGTATTAGAGCATAGTTTTATAATTTAATTTCTAAAAAACTTGATACATGGTAATAAGGATATATTTATTATGTGACTCGATTAGGGGAGTATCCATGTGTTTGGAAAAATCTTTTGTAATGGACTTTTGAGTTACCATTGACCAGATTTCTATTACTATATATTTTATAGGGTTTTGGTGTGTTCTTGAATCATGATTAGGAATGTAGGATTACATTCCATATATATATATATAACTATTTCATGATTTATATAAGTTCTTTAATTTAATTCCTTAATAGTGATATCTATTCTGGATAAACTTGTATTCTTTTATTGAGTGATATATTTATTTTCCATGTTGCTGTGATATATCTTTCAACATTAATTAGTTGAACCCAGACATGAAGTTATTTTTTGTATATATATGTTATTGTGACTAATGTTTATGGATGGAGACCTTTGTTAGTTCTAGGATGGATATACCTTGGGTTATAGGTATACTCCTAAAAGAAACTTGTGTGATCCCATATAATGATTAATATCTATCCTAATGACATCAGTTCTTTTAAATGTTTCCTTCATGTTTCATAAGATGCCACCATGAAGGAGACTAATGGGACCACAAGATAATATGGGTTATGATATTCCCAATAGGTAGGTTTACCATGTTTCTATACCTTTTATAGAAGAGGATGTACTATGTAATTTTCCTACACCCACTTAGGTGGCATAGTAAGTAGTCCTACCTCAGCCGGGAGGCCTTCCTCTTATTCCTACCCATGGGGGACGGGTGCTAAGGTCCATGCTCGACTACACTAGAGACATCCAAATACAAATTCCACTAGCCTTTTAGGGAAATAAGTAACCAAAATATGTTGATTACTAGATAAACATCATTGAGGGTGTCTTTGACCCCATTAAGACACCTAACAACTTAAAGGTGAATCTAGAAGCTTTCATTGTAACGACTCGAAATTTTGAATAAATCTTGTTTCCTAATTTTGTGTGTTATTTTTTTTATACTCAACAAAAATGTTTCATTTGATAACATGAGTATAATTAAAATGAGACCGTTGGGTTTTTACTGTTATATGACCATTGGTCAATATAACCACTGGAAACTAAACGTTTTGATTATTGCCTCTAAATACAAGTAATCTTGGTTAATTATTATAGAAAGAAGATTTGATGGCCTCATCCAGTAGTCTTGGACTAATCGAAGCCCATCTAACATAACTTGGGAAGGAGGTAGAACCACTGGGCTTTGCTCTGGACCAAACCCAATCCGAACTTCATCTTGTGAAGTTAGAACGGAATCGCCTTCACGAGAAGTTCAAACTGATATAAATTACTACTCGTGCGATGTTGGCCGAGCCTCCCTCGGATTCCCTCGCCTTAGCACACCTTACACTTAGGTCCCATGCTGGTGTGATAAGGGGCTATGTAAGGAGACCGTAACTGCCTTGTGTAATCCTTTGTTTTAAATAAAAATGGGATTTCTTCTTATGATAATGTTTATGAATTTTCAAATGACCGGATAAATATAGTATGCATATTTTTGATGAATTTTAGAAAAAGGATATTTTAAAAATGTTTATGTAAACCTTAAATAATTAAAAATGTGTAATGATTTTCAAAAAATGGTCTTCTACAATTATGTTCAGTGCGAAATTTAGAGTCTAATAAGATCAACTTGATTTTTGATGAATAGTAAATTATGAATAGTGATTTTATGCTTAGGATTAGTAATGTGACCAAATAGATTAGTAATCTCACTTAATGAAACTATTAATATAATCTAGGCACCTTGATTAAGTAATGTGATTTAATAAAATGGTTAAATAACGGTTTCATAAATTATTATTCAAGTATTAGTTTTTTTGGGTGAATAGTGTTTTTTAATTAAAAATTAAATTAAAAATATTTAGAAAATTATTTTTATAAAATGGATTTCATTTTTGAACTCAGGGAATCAATATTATGTAAAGGTAATTTTTGGGGTTTTTTTCTGAAAAAATGAACTTTCAGGGAATAGTGTATTTATTTAAAAATTAAATTAAAAATATTTTGAAAATTATTTTTATAAAATGGAGTTCATTTTTGAAATCAGAGCATTGATATTTGGTTAAGGTGAAATTTTTGGATTTTTCTGAGAAAGTTGAATTTTCAGTGAATAGTAAAAATTCAGTTTTAGGGTTTCGGTATGTTTAATGACATCATAACTGTGTCATGATGATGTCATGAGATATTTTATGGGTTGGCCGACCAAAGGTGATGAATTATTGTATTGGGGGCCCCATGTGGCCTAACTCCATTGGAAGTACCATGGGAGGGCCCATGCTTTTGAGAAAACCACTTTTGAGGTGTCCCTTGGCCATTAATGCCTTGTCCCCTCACTTTCCGTATAAATACCAAGCAATCAACTCATACTTTCGACTCCCCACTCTCCCCCAACGAAGTTATGATCTCATTACCTCCCAAGGAGTCCTCCCAAGGTTCCCCCAATCCCTCAAGCTCCCAACCTTTGAGTTTTAAGAGTTACGTTTTAAGGTAAGGGATCCGACCCCTCTCATTCTTTTCAAGTGATCTCTTTTATGTCAATTATTTTATTCTCCATGTTCTTATGTTGGAGGATGTTCTTTTATATTAATTATAATTTCCTTTTTATGTTCATATGATGAGAGACCCCCTCTTACTCTCATCGTTTCATTTTATGAAAGTTTAAGTGGCGCCGTTAGGCTGCCAAAATTTTTGTAACGGATTCTTTCACCCTTCTCATTTTCAAGTTCTATTTTGTTGTCAAGTCTTTCAAGTTACTTTTTATTATGTTGGGGTATGATCTCTATATCTATCATACTGATATTTTATGATCATATGATGAGAGACCCCATTTGATCTCTTCAATTCAGTATTTTTAAGTTTTAAGTGGCGCCGTTAGGCTGCCGAATTTTTAAGGGGTACATTCACCCTTCTCGTTTTCAAGATCTATTTTCATGTCAAGTATTTCAAGTTCCTTTTTATTATGTTGGGGTATTATCTATATATCTATCATAATTAACTCTTATGTTCATATTATGATAGACCCTATTTTGATCTTGTCAATTAATTTTTGGTTGATGTTTAAGTGACGCCTTTAGGCTGCCGAATTTTTAAGGGATTCATTCGCCTTTCTCATTTTCCAAAGATCTACTTTCATGTCAAGTATTTCAAGTTCATTTTGTATTATGTTGGGGTATTATATCTATATCTATCATACTGATCTTTTATGTTCATATGATGAGAGACCCTATTTGATCTCGTCAATTCATTTTTGTTGAAGTTTAAGTGACGTCGTTGGGCTGCCGAATTTTCATAAGAGAAATCTTATTTTTGTCTTCCTTTCGTGTTCTTAATTTCATATGGTATACCTTTAAAATTTCATTACCATGTTCTCAAATCCTTTATATTATGTCCCTATACTATTTTTATAGATCATTTATGAGTGGGAGACCCTTGTCCCCTCTCTTTTCAACGTTTTCTAAAACCCTGTAACATAGCCGTTATGCTGCAGAATTTTCGTCTCAAAATGCCTCTCTCTTTTTATCAAAATTATTTTATGTTATTAAGTGAATACTAAAATCTATTATTTATATAGAGGTATTCACATATATATCAAAATGTTCTATTTTAAATTTTGGGATTTACATACATTAAACCGCTTTCCCTTTCCGTGGGTTTTAAAGTGACGTAAAAATCAGGTCTTTAAAGCAGTTTTTAAAACGTTATGATTATGAAATGAAACACATTTATTTTATGCTATATGGGTTATTTATGAAATTTTTGATGATGATATATGCGGTTCACATGATAATAAAGGAAAATTTAAGGGTGCGCCCTAATAGCGCTCCAATGCATTGGGTAATGATGTAACCACTAGAGATTACAATTTTCACGATATCTTGGTGAATAACCTTGGTAATTTTTAAATGACACATTGGGGATGGACCTTGGTGATATGTTCATGATTTTCTATGTTAAATGATGTAGCCACATCTTAAAGTTATGAAAAATTTTATTTTTATTATGATATTTCACATGATTTCTTTCTCATGCCTTAAAGTTCTTTTTCATGACATAGTTGATGTATCTCAAGTTCACATGTTAAATGTTTCTCTTGTTCCCTTATTGGGCCTTTTTCTCACCCTTTCTTTTTATGTATGTCCCCAGGTTATGATATGCAGTAATGATCCTAGGATTAATTTAAGTAGAAGCCTTTCAAGTGTTTAAGAAGAATGTTTTATGTTGTTTTCATGTATTATGGTCCTGGTTTCCAAGACACTAAACCTTAAAGATCCTCATTTTTGTGTAATGTAATGAAAGTCTATGTTATAAAAAGTCGGGATGCTATAGTTGGTATCAAATTATGGTTTAGTTATTTGTGGAAATTAGGATATGAAAACTTTAGGAAGAATCTTATAGAAATGTTTATATATACGAAATCTTCCTGGTATTTTGGTGAGTATTGAGTAAGGGGTTGCCAAGAAAATACATCCCTCTCTGGATACGAGAAGGTAGAGGTGGCTCTGGAACAGATGTACATAGGGGTAAAACCCAAAAACACTGCTTTGAGCTAGACTCGAACGAGAACTGGTACACAAAAACGGGCCTTGCTGCACTCTTGGTTACGACACTCCCGGGGGATATGCTTTGGTAAATTCATAAGCTTAGTATGAACCATTATTAAAGGAACAAAGATAAAATAAAATAAATATTCACATAAGGATATATGATCATGGATAACCTAGTTTGAAACCTAGGGGATCACAAGTTAGGGTATACTTTTCTTCTACAAGTTATCCTTATATGATTTAAGTTCCTTTTCATGATTATTGGATAAGTATTTAAGCCCCTAGTTATACTTTCTCTTCTTAGTTAATGGTGGGAAATGGAAGAACATGTCCCAACAACCAATGTGATAGAAAATGTGATGATTTCCATATTAATAGGACAAAGATGATTAGGGGATTAAAAGATGATTATTATTTTGGAAGACGTTCACTATTTTGGGAACCTTATTTGATCGAGGTAAAGAGATTACTATAGTATTTTCTTTGAGGAGTAAAGGTTGAATTATATTTTAAAGAATCAACGAATTTAAGGTGAACTTATGGTATTATAGGTTACTTATGTGAATTATTGTCCTATCTTGGGAAAATATTTTTAGGTTAGTAACTTTGGTTATAAGATGTTAGGAGTGGTTGATGTTTTTTGGAGATGAACGATAAAGTTTATCTTAGAGGACTATGTTATCAAGTCTTTCTTGTATTGGGTTTCAATCTTAGTTTGGGTTATTTTGAGGAATTTTAAGGATAGTTACTTACAGAATGGTCTATGATGAACTATAGGTAGGACCGCGGAACTTTGAATATTTAAAAGTAGTTTCCCTTCCTATGGGAATCTTTATTTTTGAAGAGTTGTTTTATCTTACCCTTTCTGTTTTTGGGATAAATGTTTAAAGATAGATAGTTTTTCTTTTGTGGAATACATGATTCTCTAGAAGATTATTCTTGTCTTTTGATGAGACCAAGTAGTTTTGAATGCTCATTGTTTGGAGAAAAGATTAGTTTTGGTAGAAACTTATTAAAGGATGAAACTCTACATGAATGTAGGTATATTTCCTTATATTTTTGTTCTATGTAGTAAATGAATCCCTCAAAATTATGAAAAGAAACGTAAAACAAAAATGTTGTTGATTTATGTTTCCTACTAGGTAATCAAAGACCGTTTACACACATCATAAGTTTGGGATTTCTTATGGTTAACTTTCTCCTAATCATGTTCTCTATCACTCTCCCTCAGAACATGACCCTTTGTTTTCTCCTCCATGTCCATGTTTTCCTACATGGAATCCTAGTGTGGGTTAACTCGGGTGACCTTTGTACTTCCCTTTCTTTATTTTAAAGTAATAGTTTTACTGACTCCTTTTCTGATGTGGGACTTTAAATGAAATTTCAAAACCCAATTTTAAAAATTTCGAGGACGCAATTTCTTAAGGGGAAAATATTGTAACGACCCGAAATTTTGAATAAATCTTGTTTCCTAATTTTGTGTGTTATTTTTTTTATACTCAACAAAAATGTTTCATTTGATAACATGAGTATAATTAAAATGAGTCCGTTGGGTTTTGACTGTTATATGACCATTGGTCAATATAACCGCTGGAAACTAAACGTTTTGATTATTGTCTCTAAATACAAGTAATCTTGGTTAATTACTATAGAAAGAAGATTTTATGGCCTCACCCAGTAGTCTTGGACCGATCAAAGCCCATCTAACAGAACTTTGGAAGGAGGTAGCACCACTGGGCTTTGCTCTGGACCAAACCTAAACCGAACTTCATCGTGTGAAGTTAGAATGGAATCGACTTCGCAATATGTTCAAACTGATAGAAATTACTACTCGTGCGATGTTGGCCGAGCCTCCCTCAGATTCTCTCACCTTAGCACACCTTACACTTTGGTCCTATGCTAGTGTGATAAGGGGCTATGTAAGGAGACCGTAATTGCCTTGTGTAATTCTTTTTTTTAAATAAAAAATGGGATTTCTTCTTATGATAATGTTTATGAATTTTCAAATGACCGGATAAATATAGTATGCATATTTTTGATGAATTTTAGAAAAAGGATATTTTAAAAATGTTTATGTAAATCTTAAATAATTAAAAATGTGTAATGATTTTCAAAAAATGGTCTTCTACAATTATGTTCAGTCCGAAATTTAGAGTCTAATAAGATCAACTTGATTTTTGATAAATGGTAAATTATGAATAGTGATTTTATGCTTAGGATTAGTAATGTGACCAAATGGATTAGTAATCTCACTTAATTAAAGTATTAATATAATCTAGGAACCTTGATTAAGTAATGTGATTCAATAAAATGGTTAAATAACGGTTTCATAAATTATTATTCAAGTATTAGTTTTTTCGGGTGAATAGTGTTTTTTAATTAAAAATTAAATTAAAAATATTTAGAAAAATATTTTTATAAAATGGATTTCATTATTGAACTCATAGCATCGATATTATGTTTAGGTAATTTTTGGGGTTTTTTCTGAAAAAAGGAACTTTCGGTGAATAGTGTATTTATTTAAAAATTAAATTAAAAATATTTAAAAAATTATTTTTATAAAATGGAGTTCATTTTTGAAATCAGAGCATTGATATTTGGTTAAGGTGAAATTTTGGGATTTTTCAAAGAAAGTTGAATTTTCAGTGAATAGTAAAAATATAGTTTTAGAGTTTCGGTATGTTTAATGACATCATAAATGTGTCATGATGATGTCATGAGATATTTTATGGGTTGGCCGACCAAAGGTGATGAATTATTTTATTGGGGGACCCATGTGGCCTAACTCCATTGGAAGTACCATGGGAGGGCCCATGCTTTTGAGAAAACCACTTTTGAGGTGTCCCTTGGCCATTAATGCCTTGTCCCCTCTCTTTCCCTATAAATACAAAGCAATCCTCTCATCCTTTCGACTCCCCACTCTCCCCCAATGATGTTATGGTCTAATTACCTCCAAAGGAGTCCTCCCAAGGTTCCCCCAATCCCTCAAGGTCCCAACCTTTGAGTTTTAAGAGTTACGTTTTAAGGTAAGGGATCCGACCCCTCTCTTTCTTTTCATGTGATCTCTTTTATGTCAATTATTTTATTCTCCATGTTCTTATGTTGGAGGATGTTCTTTGATATTAATTATACTGTCCTTTTTATTTTCATATGATTAGAGACCCCCTCTTACTCTCATCGTTTCATTTTATGAAAGTTTAAGTGGCGCCGTTAGGCTGCCGAAATTTTTGTAACAGATTCTTTCACCCTTCTCATTTTCAAGTTCTATTTTCTTGTCAAGTCATTCAAGTTACTTTTTATTATGTTGGGGTATGATCTCTATATCTATCATACTGATATTTTATGATCATATGATGAGATACCCCATTTTATCTCTTCAATTCAGTATTTTTAAGTTTTAAGTGGCGCCGTTATGCTGCCGAATTTTTAAGGGATTATTTCACCCTTCTCATTTTCAAGATCTATTTTCATGTCAAGTATTTCAAGTTACTTTTTATTAAGTTGGGGTATGATATCTATATCTATCATACTTAAACCTTATGTTCATATTATGAGAGACCCTATTTTTATCTTGTCAATTCATTTTTGGTTGATGTTTAAGTGACACCGTTAGGCTGCCGAATTTTTAAGGGATTCGTTCTCCTTTCTCATTTTTCAAAGATCTACTTTCATGTCAAGTATTTCAAGTTCCTTTTGTATTATGTTGGGTTATGATATCTATATCTATAATACTGATATTTTATGTTCATATGATGAGAGACCCTATTTTATCTCGTTAATTCATTTTTGTTGAAGTTTAAGTGATGCCGTTGGGCTGCCGAATTTTCATAAGAGAAATCTTATGTTTGTCTTCCTTTCATGTTCTTCATTTCATATGGTATACCTTTAAAATTTCATTAACATTTTCTCAAATCTTTTATATTCTGTCCCTATACTATTTTTATAGATCATTTATGAGTGGGCAACCCATGTCCCCTCTCTTTTCAACGTTTTCTAAAACCCTGTAACGTAGCCGTTATGCTGCAGAATTTTCGTCTCAAAATGCCTCTATATTTTTCTCAATATTATTTTTTGTTATTAAGTGAATACTAAAAGATCTTATTTCTATAGAGGTATTCACATATATATCAAAATGTTCTATTTTAAATTCTAGGATTTACATACATGAAACCCTCTTTCCCTTTCCGTGGGTTTTAAAGTGATGTAAAAATCAGGTCTTTAAAGCAGTTTTTAAAATGTTATGATTATGAAATGAAACCCATTTATTTTATGCTATATGGGTTATTTATGAAATTTTTGATGATGATATATGCGTCTCACATGATAACAAAGGAAAATTTAAGGGTGCACCCTGATAGCGCTCCAATGCATTGGGTAATGATGTAACCACTAGAGATTACAATTTTCACGATATCTTGGTGAATAACCTTGGTAATTTTCAAATTAAACCTTGGGGATGGACCTTGGTGATATGTTCATGATTTTATATGTTAAATTATGTAGCCACATATTAAATTTATGAAAAATGTTATTTTTATTATGATATTCCACATAATTTCTTTCTCATGCCTTAAAGTTCTTTTTCATGACATAGTTGATGTATCTCAAGTTCACATGTTAAATGTTTCTCTTGTTCCCTTACTGGGACTTTTGCTCACCCTTTCTTTTGATGTATGTCCCCAGGTTATGAGATACAATAATGATCCTAGGATGAATTTAATGATAATCCTTTCAAGTGTTTAAGAAGAATGTTTTATGTTGTTTTCATGTATTATGTTCCTGGTTTCCAAGACACTAAACCTTAAAGATCCTCAGTTTTGTGTAATGTAATGAAAGTTTATGTTATAAAAATGTGGGATGCTATAGTTGGTATCAAAGTATGGTTTAGTTATTTGTGGAAATTAGGATATTAAAACTTTAGGAAGAAGCCTATATAAATGTTTATATATAGGAAATATTTCGGGTATTTTGGTGAGTATTGAGTAAGGGGTTGCCAAGAAAATACATCCCTGTCTGGATACGAGAAGGTAGAGGTGGCTCTGGCACAAATTTACATAGGGGTAAAACCCAAAAAAATCGCTTTGAGCTAGACTCTAACTGGAACTGGTACACAACAACGGGCCTTGCTGCACTCTTGGTTATGACACTCCCGGGGGATATGCTTTGGTAAATTCATAAGCTTAGTATGAACCATTATTAAAGGAACAAAGATAAAATAAAATAAATATTCACATAAGGATATATGATCATGGATAACCTAGTTTGAAACCTAGGGGATCACAAGTTAGGGTATACTTTTCTTCTACAAGTTATCCTTATATGATTTAAGTTCCTTTTCATGATTATTGGATAAGTATTTAAGCCCCTAGTTATACTTTCTCTTCTTAGTTAATGGTGGGAAATGGAAGAACATGTCCCAACAACCAATGTGATAGAAAATGTGATGATTTCCATATTAATAGGACAAAGATGATTAGGGGATTAAAAGATGATTATTATTTTGGAAGACGTTCACTATTTTGGGAACCTTATTTGATCGAGGTAAAGAGATTACTATAGTATTTTCTTTGAGGAGTAAAGGTTGAATTATATTTTAAAGAATCAACGAATTTAAGGTGAACTTATGGTATTATAGGTTACTTATGAAAATGATTGACCTATCTTTGGAAAATATGTTTAGGTTAGTTACTTTGGTTATAAGATGTTAGGAGTGGTTGATGTTGTTTGGAGATGAATGATAAAGTTTATCTTAGAAGACTATGTTATCAAGTCCTTCTTGTATTGGGTTTCAATCTTAGTTTGGGTTATTTTGAGGAATTTTAAGGATAGTTACTTACGGAATGGTCTACGATGAACTCTGGGTAGTACCGTGGAACTTTGAAGATTTAAAAGTAGTTTCCCTTCCTATGGGAATCTTTCTTTTTGAAGAGTTGTTTTATCTTACCCTTTCTGTTTTTGGGATAAATGTTTAAAGATAGATAGTTTTTATTTTGTGGAATACGTGATTCTCTAGAAGATTATTCTTGTGTTTTGATGAGACCAAGTAGTTTTGAATGCTCATCGTTTGGAGAAAAGATTAGTTTTGGTAGAAACTTATTAAAGTATGAAAATCTACATGAATGTAGGTATATTTCCTTATATTTTTGTTTTATGTAGTAAATGAATCCCTCAAAATTATGAAAAGAAACGTAAAACAAAAACGTTGTTGGTTTACATTTCCTACTAGGTAATCAAAGACCATTTACACACATCATAAGTTTGGGATTTTCTTATGGTTAACTTTCTCCTAATCATGTTCTCTATCACTCTCCCTCAGAACATGACCCTTTGTTTTCTCCTCCATGTCCTTGTTTTCCTACATGGAATCCTAGTGTGGGTTAACTCGGGTGACCTTTGTACTTCCCTTTCTTTATTTTAAAGTAATAGTTTTACTGACTCCTTTTCCGATGTGGGACTTTCAATGAAATTTCAAAAACCAATTTTAAAAATTGTGAGGACGTAATTTCTTAAGGGGGGAATATTGTAACGACCCGAAATTTTGAATAAATCTTGTTTCCTATTTTTGTGTGTTATTTTATTTTTTTTATACTCAACAAAAATGTTTCATTTGATAACATGAGTATAATTAAAATGAGACCATTGGGTTTTGACTGTTATATGACCATTGGTCAATATAACTGCTGGAAACTAAACATTTTGATTATTGTCTCTAAATACAAGTAATCCTGGTTAATTATTATAGAAAGAAGATTCGATGGCCTCACCCAGTAGTCTTGGACCGATCGAAGCCCATCTAACAGAACTTGGGAAGGAGGTAGCACCACTGGGCTTTGCTCTGGACCAAACCCAAGCCGAAATTCATCATGTGAAGTTAGAATAGAATCGCCTTCGCGAGAAGTTCAAACTGATAGAAATTACTACTTGTGCGATGTTGGCCGAGCCTCCCTCGGATTCTCTCACCTTAGCACACCTTACACTTAGGTCCTATGCTGGTGTGATAAGGGGCTATGTTAGGAGACCGTAACTGCCTTGTGTAATCCTTTGTTTTAAATAAAAAATGGGATTTCTTCTTATGATAATGTTTATGAATTTTCAAATGACCGGATAGATATAGTATGCATATTTTTGATGAATTTTAGAAAAATGATATTTTAAAAATGTGTATGTAAACCTTATATAATTAAAAATGTGTAATGATTTTCAAAAAATGGTCTTCTACAATTATGTTCAGTACGAAATTTAGAGTCTAATAAGATCATCTTGATTTTTGATGAATAGTAAATTATGAATAGTGATTTTATGCTTAGGATTAGTAATGTGACCAAATGGATTAGTAATATCACTTAATGAAAGTATTAATATAATCTAGGCACCTTGATTAAGTAATGTGATTCAATAAAATGGTTAAATAACGGTTTCATAAATTATTATTCAAGTATTAGTTTTTTCGGGTCAATAGTGTTTTTTAATTAAAAATTAAATTAAAAATATTTAGAAAATTATTTTTATAAAATGGATTTAATTTTTGAACTCAGAGCATCGATATTATGTTAAGGTAATTTTTGGTGTTTTTTCTAAAAAAATGAACTTTTAGTGAATAGTGTATTTATTTAAAAATTAAATTAAAAATATTTAGAAAATTATTTTTATAAAATGGAGTTAATTTTTGAAATCATAGCATTGATATTTGGTTAAGGTGAAATTTTGGGATATTTCTGAGAAAGTTGAATTTTCAGTGAATAGTAAAAATACAGTTTTAAGGTTTCAGTATGTTTAATGACATCATAACTGTGTCATGATGATGTCATGAGATATTTTATGGGTTGGACGACCAAAGGTGATTAATTATTGCATTGGGGGCCCCATGTGGCCTAACTACATTGGAAGTACCATGGGAGGGCCCATGCTTTTGAGAAAACCACTTTTGAGGTGTCCCTTGGCCATTAATGCCTTGTCCCCTCACTTTCCCTATAAATACCAAGCAATCCTCTCATCCTTTAGACTCCCCACTCTCCCCAAACAAAGTTATGGTCTCATTACCTCCCAAGGAGTCCTCCCAAGGTTCCCCCAAGCCCTCAAGGTCCCAACCTTTGAGTTTTAAGAGTTACGTTTTAAGGTAAGGGATCCGACCCCTCTCTTTCTTTTCAAGTGATCTCTTTTATGTCAATTCTGTATGTTCTTATGTTGGAGGATGTTATTTGATATTCATTATACTGTCCTTTTTATGTTCATATGATGAGAGAACCCCTCTTACTCTCATCGTTACATTTTATGAAAGTTTAAGTGGCGCCGTTAGGCTGCTGAAATTTTTGTAACGGATTCTTTCACCCTTCTCATTTTCAAGTTCTATTTTCTTGTCAAGTATTTCATGTTACTTTTTATTATGTTGGGGTATGATATCTATATCTATAATACTGATATTTTATGATCATATGATGAGAGACCCCATTTGATCTCTTCAATTCAGTATTTTTAAGTTTTAAGTGGCGCCGTTAGGCTACCGAATTTTTAAGGGATTCTTTCACCCTTCTCGTTTTCAAGATCTATTTTCATCTCAAGTCTTTAAAGTTCCTTTTTATTATGTTGGGGTATGATCTATATATCTATCATATTGAAACATTATGTTCATATGATGAGATACCCTATTTTTATCATGTCAATTCATTTTTGGTTGATGTTTAAGTGACGCTGTTAGGCTGCCAAATTTTGAAGGGATTCGTTCGCCTTTCTTATTTTTCAAAGATCTACTTTCATGTCAAGTATTTAAATTTCCTTTTGTATTCTGTTGGGGTATGATATCTATATCTATCATACTGATCTTCTATGTTCATATGATGAGAGACCCTATTTGATCTCGTCAATTCATTTTTGTTGAAGTTTGAGTGATGCCGTTGGGCTGCCGAATTTTCATAAGAGAAATCTTATTTTTGTCTTCCTTTAGTGTTCTTCATTTCATATGGTATACCTTTCAAATTTCATTACCATGTTCTCAAATCCTTTATATTCTGTCCCTATACTATTTTTATAGATCATTTATGAGTGGGAGACCCATGTCCTCTCTCTTTTCAACGTTTTCTAAAACCCTGTAACGTAGCCGTTATGCTGTAGAATTTTCGTCTCAAAATGCCCCTCTCTTTTTCTCAAAATTATTTTATGTTATTAAGTGAATACTAAAATCTATTATTTCTCTAGAGGTATTCACATATATAACAAAATGTTCTATTTTATATTCTGGGATTTACATACATGAAACCCGCTTTCCCTTTCCGTGGGTTTTAAAGTGACGTAAAAATCAGGTCTTTAAAGCAGTTTTTAAAACGTTATGATTATGAAATGAAACCCATTTATTTTATGCTATATGGGTTATTTATGAAATGTTTGATGATGATATATGCGGCTGACATGATAACAAAGGAAAATTTAAGGGTGCGCCCTGATAGAGCTCCAATGCATTGGGTAATGATGTAACCACTAGAGATTACAATTTTCACGATATCTTGGTGAATCACCTTGGTAATTTTCAAATGACACCTTGGGGATGGACCTTGGTGATATGTTCATGATTGTCTATGTTAATTAATGTAGCCACATCTTAAAGTTATGAAAATTTTTATTTTTATTATTATATTCCACTTGATTTCTTTCTCATGCCTTAAAGTTCTTTTTCATGACATAGTTGATGTATCTCAAGTTCACATGTTAAATGTTTCTCTTGTTCCCTTACTCGGCCTTTTGCTCACCCTTTCTTTTGATGTATGTCCCCAGGTTATGAGATACAGTAATGATCCTAGGATGAATTTTAGGAGAAGCCTTTAAAGTGTTTAAGAAGAATGTTTTATGTTGTTTTCATGTATTATGTTCCTGGTTTCCAAGACACTAAACCTTAAAGATCCTCAGTTTTGTGTAATGTAATGAAAGTTTATGTTATAAAAAGGAGCGATTCTATATTCATGCTACAAGTATCTTCATGAAGATTTTGGGGCATGATGGGATATACTTGAAGGCATTAGGGTGTCACCTAGGATTACTTCAAGGACCTATTTTTCTTGAGAATTTCCCCCAAAATGCTAAATATGGATTGAGTAGAGGAGTTCATGGAGCTACAGTAGTGGTTCAAGATGGCATCGACATACTCCACTCATTTTTTTGAGTGACTTTGATTTTCTCATCTCTTGGCTAGACATGAGGAAATAGGCCGGGAAGTTCATCATCATACATTGACTCAATATCATGTTATAGGTTTAGTGTTTTGGAATAGTGACATACAAAAATGATGTGCACAAGGGGATTGTAGAAGATTGAGCAGTTGGTTTTCTTCCACCAATTGGTGCTTAGGCAGTTGGGCCTCCTATTACTTCGATGAGTTCCTTTTATAGTAGTATTAAATGGAAGAACATAAACATGAATTAGGGTAGTGTATTCATATGGAGAAAAGTATTTATTCTTAACACCCCTAATGAGTATTTATATAGTGAATTAACTATCGTAACGGTGAACATTATCACAAGTTCTGTATATCACCCTAGATAAAGTTTCAGTAGTGTAGAAAATGGGGCATCACAAGTAGTTCTAATAAATATCATAGAGGAAGAGGTTCCATAGGGGTACATGATTGATTTTATTTGTGAAAAATTTATCCTTCCAGGGTTCTCAGTAGTAGGATCAAATGATGATGACTTAGGTGTGTCGTGCATCTCACAGACAAGACCGTTGATTTGATTTGGGCGGACTATATATAGTGGATCATGCTCCAAATAATTGTATTGATGGATGATCTAATATTTGAGGTATGATCTATAACCCTTTTATATTTTCTTATAATTTTTTTTGGTATCGATTGTAACACCCTGAAATTTTAAAAGAACACTATGTTCAATAATGTATACAACACAAAACATCGTGCTTAAACGAACCCCAAAATATTATTACATTACCATTGTAACTTAGTCATGAACTTGAAGAGTTTAAATAGTATTAAATAAATTATGAAATATATATAGAGGTCATAATCAATAGAAATGTATTAAGTAATTCTTTTTGAATAAGAACTTCTTTTTTTGTAAAATAATTTCATTCTTTAAAAATATATTTTCTCTAAAAATGGGTTTTATTGATTTTTATAAGAATATTATAATTAATTTATAATTTTTTTTCAAAATTTATTTGAAAAAATTAATTTATTTTTTTATATTTATCATGTCAAAATTATCTTAGGATGAATCTTTTAGAATTTTATTAAAAGTGTGAATTTTTAATAAAGAGTGAAAACTACCAATTTTTATTGAAAACTATATATTCTTTTAATGAATTTAAAAAATAAAACATTTTTTTATAATAATTTTAAAATGTAATAATTTCCATTTAATATAATTTTTGTCTTTGAAATTAGTTTTATACAAAAATTTATTATAAAGATATTTCATACTTAAAAGGGAATTTTTATAAAAAAGGGTTTTTTGTTTCATTTTTCCTGTATAATTTTAAATTATATTCTAATATTTTTTGTATTGAATTTTGAAAAATTTATTCCTTACTAAGAATTAATAAGTATTAATTTAGTAAATATATCCTTTATATTTTTGGTCAATATGAATAATAAACATAGTAATTTTTGTTACCACAGTAAGGGGTAAATCATGTAATTAAGTGTAAACATAATATAATAAGGTTCATAAAATGACCCTAAAAATTTTCTCCAAGATTTATTAGATGATTAATTTTCATCCATAATTATTTAAGGTTCTAAAATATGAGATTTTTTTCCATTTTGAAGTCATTATGAAATTTATAATATTTTATTTAAATAAAAGTTAAAGATGTTTGGCTCATGTTTTTAATAACTATAACATTTTTAATATGGGGTGATCTAGAGAATATTTTTGAATATAAGTATTATTATAAAATATAATATATTTATATTTATTATGTTAATTTATTTTTTATTTTTAGTGAATAAAAAATTACCATAAATGCTTACACAATAGTAGTGTAGTAATTATTAAATTACTGTCAAAATAAAATAAATAACATTAAAAATATTAAAATAAATAAAATTTGTGATAATTAATGAGAGAAAATAATTTTATATTGGTTGATGGGATTACAAAATGTGATTCTATTTGTTTTAATATCTTTAATGTGTCCACATATGGACAAAATAAAAATAAAAATAAAACTAAATGTATATTTTTATCTTTATGAAATTTATTTAATTATATAAATGTATTTATTATTTTTATAAATTATATAATTACCTTAAATTCATGTGGAATGCTAATATAGTATTTAATTAGGTAATTGAAAAAGAAAATAAATGATTTTAAAAATATAAATTTTGATATAATTTGGGTAATATAATATTTTAAATGAGTTTTATAAATATATATGTCATATTATATGGGTTTTAAATCATTATATTCTAATTTCCCCTTTATATTGATGTATTTGATGTCAAATTAAATGAATAGTTTCAAAATTGACATTAATGATATCTTATCAAAATATTATTTTACTAAAATATTTAAAATTATTAAAAATATTATATTCATACATTTGAATAGAATATATTTTAAATAATCATAAATTTTCCATCTATGAGTCATTTCTTCATTTATTTCAAAATTATTAACCCTTTACGATTAAAATAGCAGTTACCACAGTTAAGGTAAAAAATAACAAACCAAGTGGTTAATCAAAATGAAAATGTTTAGAATGACCCAAAAACGTGTATAAATTATATTGGTTGATGGGATTACAAACCTATGCTATGTTATATTCTAATACCTTTCCCTTTGGAGGCATATTTCAAGATAAATTATGTTATTATAATTTAATATTTTGGGAAATTCCAAAAGTGCCCCTCACCTCAATTATAAAAGGGCACCTCCTACCCCACTTATTCACACAAATTTTAGCCATATAGATTAAAAAATATCTTCCCATTTTCTTAAAAACATAATTATACAAGTTCTTTATGTATTTTTCTTCCGAAAATTCCAACCCTAGTGTCCCTAAGAAGACATCCATAGGAGGATTCTTTAAGAGAAATTTACCATCTTTATCGACTCTTTCAATTTTATTTCTTCTTAAACTGTCCCATAACGAATTATAACAATTATAAAGTTATAAATATATTATAATAAATATACTTAAATTTTATTAAGTTTACTTGGTAACCATTTTACATCACTTATCCTTCCTATGAAATAAAAAACATCACTCGTGCCTATGTACAACTTACCATATCCACATAGCGGTGTAATTCATTTTTAATCACTACTTTACTCGGATGGTTATAAAGATGGAAATAATGAATATATATGTTATTTATGAAATAAATTTTTATTATGTAAATATTTATTACCATTCCAATTTCTTTCTTTCCATTTTTTAAAAAATGGAAATAGCGTTTATGTGTACATATGGCCTATTTTCTCCATGAATGGTGTAATTCATTTTTCTATCTCTATCTTTATGGATGACTCAATATATATATATATTTAATATATATGATAATTAAAACATTAATTATATTATTGATATGATGGAACTAGGATAAAATTATATGGAAAAAAACTACAGAATCAAAACATATGTGAAAACAAAGTAGTTACCAACCTAAATATGGATTTTAACAATGAAATGACAATAAACGGATGACAAAATATTTTAAGTAATTCATATATGGTTTTATATATATGATTATTATTTTTTAATATATATATATACATATATAATAATAAATATATATTTATTATCCAATAGGTTCAAACAAGTAAAAAGGAAATCAAACTTGAGGTAAGGGTTTCTCGTCTTACTTTTAATTCTATGAGACATATTCCATATTAAAAAATTATTTATTTTGGGATATGTATATAATGAAAATTTGATATATTATATTATTAATATCATTGTTTTCTGGGTATTTAATTTCATTTTATGTTATTTATTTCATAGAGATTATGATTAAAAAGATACACAAGTGGCAAATCTTTATTTCACAATCTCATCATTATTCGAGATTGTTTATTTTAATTATTAGCTAAATATTCATTGTATTACATTTACATGATTTATAAAAATATTTTCAAAAAAGTTTGAATATTTTAAAATTATATATTAAATTAAATTTTAGCCCTATTTTTCTTTTTAAAAATTGTTTCAAGAGGAATATTTCTATCATCTTCTAAATAATTTCCTTTTTAAAAAAGTTTAAAAGGAAGGTTTTTTAAATTTATATGGAATGAATGGAATTTAACATTTTAATTAAGCCTTAATTATTTGAGTCAACTTTTATAGGTTTTCATGTTTATATTCTAATAAAATTATTTCTCAATTACATGTACAATTTTTGTATTTTAAAAAATATTCTCAAAGTAAAAAAGGGTATTTTTAAAAAGAAATATTATTGTAATCTATTCAATATATTTTCATCTATGTTAACATCATTTTTTGAATATTATATTGAGGAGGTAATCTAATGATAACATTAATAATATTTATTTGTAGGTTTTATGATAATTTTTACTTGGGAATGTATTGATATTCTGTACGACTATTTCTTCCAATATAGAAAATTATTGATTTTGTTAAGGCATGTTGATTCAGTTGTATTATTTATTTATATGAGGAATGAATTTGAATTATTAAGTGATGGAAGTGTCCCAATATATCCCTTTTTTAATTGGTATTTTTTATAGGATAAACTAGATATGGTTTTTTCTGAGGCCTTACCCATTTATTATATGTCAACATGCAACATTGATGGTATTAGATGCTGAAATAAAGCCTCAACGAGTTTAGATGATGTCACGAAGCCTTTAAGAAATTATATGTCTTGTAATGAATCCTTGAAGTTATGTTTAAAATTTCCACATTATTCAATCCATTATTTGGAAATATGTTATTTATATTTCATGTGATTATTAAAATAGTTATAATATCGATGATTAAGTTTTATGATTATGTGATTATTTAAATGGAATTATTTGATCATAATTTATTCATGCCATATTATAATTAAGTTAATTACTAAATATAATATTTTTTAGTTATTTACCTTTAAATATTGATTATAACTTATTTATTCATAATTTCCGTGGTAGTCTTACTCATACTGAGAATCTGATATCACCCTTTCTTATGTTTCCTTTCCCAAGGATATGAAAGAGAATCCTTTGAATGAGGTCATAGACATATATTACATAACATTAAAATTTTCTTTGATTAATTAATTATATTATAATGGTAACTTGTATCTATCTAGTTCTTCATGACTACTAAACTATTTGGTATTTTAGAATGTGATTCATTATATCTTATACCAATGTAATAATATAAATACTAACTATAGGATACTAGGTCTGGAGTATTTATAGTTGGAATCCAAGAAAATTTATTATAAACCTTGAGAACTAGATTAAGGAAGATATATATTATATAATATAACCCTATTAATGAATTTTATGATAACTAAAAGTATAATATGACATCATATATATTTAGAAATTACCATCGATAACCAATGTTGAAACTAAGGATGCATAAATTGAGAAGAAGATGTCATGATTTTGATATAATTTGAATAATATTTCATGATTATTTGATGGATCAATCAGATTATTTTAGTTTTATTCTCACACATAGTTTTTTGGTTTTAGTGAATGGAAGGAACCATAAGGAACTTTGTTAACATTTAATGGGATAAACAATGTGTTGATGAGAAACCAAATGGTATAATGACTCGAGTAATGGATATTGTGATTACTACTAATCAATTATAATGATATATCATTAAGAAATTTTACCTCAACAAACTATCAAATTCACCAAATAAGATAAGGATAGATTTATCTGAGAAATTAGGTGGTAGAGACCATAAAGGAAAAAATATTAAGTTTTTTATTTTTCAAGAATGTGAAAAGAAACACCCAAGTTAATTTTATAGAGGAAAATGAAGATATTTTTCATGTGGAAAATAAGGACATAAATCAAGTAATTTATATGAAAAAAATGAAAAGTTTGGTTAATTAAATAGATGATAGTAATGGCCTCCCTAAGGTATTACAAATGGTTAAATGTTATAAATTTTATATGTTTCGGAATTGTGAAGATCAATTCCCTAAATAGAAATATCATAAAGAGAATCAGAAAGTTTTTATGGGTAATGGTTATATTTTGGATAATAAAGAGACAACAAATGACATATTAAAGGAATGAAATATTAAGGAATATAGTGATGAAGTGCAGTTAATGGTTTAGGAATAAAGTGGAATGATTAAAGTGCTTGTGTATTTGGATTAATGAATTGAATTATAAAAGTATTTTATCAAATGATATTATAGTTATAAGAATCATGAGAGATTAATGATTTTACCGAAGTACTTATTTTGTAAGGATTTGGAAGAATGTGATGAATAATACCAGTTTCTAAGAGTAGTAATTATGTGGAAAGTTCATCTTTTTAAATAAACATGAATTAAGGAGGATAAAATTTAATATGTTACCGATGTTGGGATAAAAATGTTAAATAGATTTTCATGGGATATTATTGGTGAACTTGGAAATGGATAGTGATTTGATGACAAAGTAATTCATGAAGGATTTCATTGCATTTTTGGAATTTATGAAATAAATTTTATATTCTATTATTTTATTTAAGGAATTAGGAAATAGTTAATTCTTTAAAGAATGCATGGTTTAATTAAGGTTTTATGGTGATTAAAGTTATTACCATGTTTTTGGATAATATGTGATCAAAGTATTCACATGTTTGAAATGTGAAATTATGAACTTATTTATGTTGTCTAGGGATAAATTATTGATCATTTTTTTGATTTTTATTATAGTTAGTAATATTTTGAATGAGTATTAAGAATAACAACTAATGTAATGGATTAAGTTAAAATTTGGATATTATTATTTTATGTTAAGGTAATATTTATCATATTGGATAACATGTATTGACCATTTTGGTTTTAGTAGATATTTAGAGACTGAAGAAATGACTGATAGATCTTATGATTCTTTAAAATTGTTTCATGTATAAAATTCTATCTTTAATATCCATCTCTTGGTCTAATAATTAAAGTGGTGATAGATAGTATATCATCTAAAGTATGAGATTATTATTATGACATGGAATGAAATAAAGTAATTTTGTTATTTTTACTGATTTATCTAGATGGTAAGTCAATGCCTCAACTCTAAGAAAAATAATTCTAAGAGAAAATGTTATCCTATAACGTTAAATTCAAAATAATTAATGGTTTTTTTCCATATACGTGTTTTATAATTATTGTGATTGTTAAATTTATCTAGATCATTCAGATTCTTGTGATCAACAATCTCTGGACATTACTTTTCATCCTGGAACATATCTTCACTTCCCACTAATGTTCTATTATTTGGAATAATAGTTTTGTGGGGACCTTCACATTTACCTTTCTCGCGTTTTAAGAGGATACTTTTTTAACTCTTTCAATGATGTGGGATTTATAGAAATGTATTTTCAAACGTAAAACCAATGATTAATGATCAAAAGTTAAAATTGAAAGGATGAAATTTATTGAATGAAGGGATAATGTAACACCTTAATATTTTAAAAGAACACAATGTTCAATAGAATATACAAAACACAACACCGATCTTAAATGAATCCCAAAATACAATTATATGACCATTATAATGTAGCCATGAAATTGGAGGGTATAAATAGTATTAATTAAATTATGAAATATATATCGGAAATTTCCATTAAATGTGTTTTAATTAATTATTTTCTAATAATAACTTGATTTTAAGTAAATTAATTTTATTCTTGAAAAATTTGTTTTCTTAAAAAATGGATTTTCATTATTTTTATAAGAATTTTGAAAAAAATTTAGAGAAAATTTGGAAAATTTATTAGAAAAAATGAATTAATTTTTTGGATTAATAATTTAAAAATTATCTTAGGATGAATTTTTTAAATTTTTATAAAATGATTTAATTTTTAATAAATTGTAAAAAATATTGATTTTCCTTGAAAACTATATTTTCTTTTATAAATTTACAAATTTAAATTTTTTTTGGATTATTTTTTAAATTTAATTAGTTATTTTAAATATAATTTTGTTCTTTTAAATTAATTTTTACATTAATTTAGAATAAAAATATTTTATACTTAAAAGGTCATTTTTTTGAAACACTATTTTTCATTGAGTATTGCCGGTTTAATTTTAAATTAAATTATGAAAATTATACATATTTTATTTTGGAAAATGTGTTTCATAATGGGAATAATTAGGAAAAAGTTTATTAAATAGAACCCTATTATGTTTTTTCAATATGAATTGTAACCTTAGTAATTTTTTATAACATGGTAAATGGTAAATAAACTAATTAAGGGTAAAAATAATTTGATAAGGAATATAAAACGACCCTAAAACTTGTCCAAATTTTATTTTATGATTAATTTTATTGATTAATTATTAAAATTTAAAAATATGTTACTTTGTGCCATTTATAAGTGATTATGATATTTATAATATTATATTTAAAGAAAAGTTAAAGATGTCACACTCCTGTTTTTAATAACTACAATATTTTTTTTGATGAAGTTAACATAAGGATATGTTCAACTATAAATATTATTCTTAAATATAAAATATTTATATTTATTATTATAATTTATTTTTAATTTTTAGTGAATAAATAATTACATTAAATTCATACAAAATGTTAATGTGTTAATTATTCAATTATTAGAAAATTAAAATAAGTGATATTGAAAATATTAAAATATATATTGTTTTAGATAATTAATAATATACAAAAATTTAACAGGTTACATGGACATATTATAGATATAATATTTTTTTAGTAATAAGTTATATCTTGATATTTTTATAGTCAAAGTAATAAATTGTTCTAAAAATTAACCTTATGAAAAATTTGTAGTAAATAATATTTTATTGAATGACTGGAAAATAATAAAAATGTAAAATTCTAAAAAATTAATTCCATATGACTAATTAAATATATCATATTAAATTTATGGGTCTTTTGGTATTTTATATTAACATTATTGACCCTTATATAGTATAAATTATTAATAATATGGTAATTTTACAAATAGTTAATGGGAGGTTAAAACCAATAAATAAGGGTATAAATATAACCTAAATTTGTCCAAAAATTATTTTATGAATATTATTCAACACTTATCCCCTTATTCTTGAATTTTAGTTGTTTAATGGACACTTATACAAGAAAATGACTTATATATTATTTAAATCAAAGATAGTTACAAAATATCACACTCTTTGTTTTAATATCTTTTATATATCCACATAGGAAAAAAATCAGTATAAAAATGAAAGTAAATATATATTTTGATCTTAATGAAATTATTTTCATTATATATATATATATATATTTTAATAAATTATATAATTACCTTAAATGCTTGTGCAATTCAAATACAATATTTATTTAATTAAGAGAAAAATAAAATAAATGATTTTAAAAACATTAATTTTGATATAAATTTAAAAATTTAATTTTTGAAACTAATTTTATAGCTATATATTAAATATTAAAAAGTTTTTGAATCATTATATTCAAAAAAATTTTCTTGATGTATTTGATGTCAAATTAAATGAATAGTACCAAATTTGACATAAATGCTAATTTATGAAAATAATATTATACTAAATTATTTAAATATATTAAAATATTACCTTTATAAATGTGATTGTAATGTATTTTAAAACATAATACATGTTCCATTTTTGATTCATTTTTCAATTTATAGAAACATTATTAACCTTTTGTGATTAAAATAGTGGTTACAACATTTAAGGTAAAAAATAACTAACCTTGGGGACAATCAAAATGATATGGTTTAAAATGACACCAAAACTTGTCTAAATTATATTTTTTGATAGAATTAAAAAATATCCATTATTAACTTCAAATAAATATCTATTCGGAGGTATTGTTTCATGAAAAATTAAGTTATTATAATTTAATCTTGTGAGAAATTCCAATTCTGTCCCTCATCATAACTATAAAAGGGAACCTCATTCCTAACTTCTTCACAATAGATTTATCTATTTATATTGACCAATAATGACCAATTTATATTCACAACATCCTTATCTAGGTTTTTGAGGTCCTATTATTCCAAAAATACCAACCCTAGTTCCCTTAAAAGGATATCCAAAGGAGGATTCTTTAAGAAAAGGCAATCGTCATTACCGACTCTTTAAATTTATTTAATCTTCTAATTACTATTAATGTGTTGCACTAATTATTATGTAATAATTACGTTATTTTCATTAAATTTAAATTTTATAATGTTTATTAGAAAACTATTTTCCATCTCATCTCCATCCTATGAAAATAAAAAACATTTCTCCTGTGCATGTACAACTTACCATCTCCACATAGCGGTGTAATTCATTTTTCATCATCGTTTTATTCGGATGGTCATAAATATAGAACTAATATATATATATATATATATATATGATATTCGTGACATAAATATGAGTCTATAAAGATTAATTAGTATTCACATTTCCTTCTTTCCATCCTTTGAAAAAATGAAATAGTGTTCATGTGTATATACGACCTACCATCTCCACGAATGATGTAATTCATTTTTCTATCACTATATTTATGGATGAATATATAAATAAATATATGCATTTAATATATATTATTTTTAAACCATAAATAATATTTTGTAGATTATGTAACTATTAAAAATTATAAGGACCAGAACTACCAAATGAAAACATATATGAAAATCAAAGCAGTTACCACCTGGAACAGTGATTTTACAATGAATTGATAATAAAGAGGTGATAAAATATTATAAGTAAATCATATATGGTATGACATAAATGATTATGTTTCTTTAATATACATATCCTAAAAATATATTTATTATATAGTATTTTCAAACACGTACAAAGGAAATTGTACCTAAGGTAAGGGTTTTTCGTCACAATTTTATTTATGTGAGACATATTTTATACTAACCACTTATTTATTTAGTGAAATGTATATAATAAAAAATTTATATAATATATTATGAATATATTTGTCTTAATGATATTTAATTGGAATTAGTTTCATTCACGGGGCTTATGATTCAAAATATACCCCAGTGGTAACGATTTATTTCACAATCTCATCATTATTTAGGAATGTTTATTTTTAAGTATCAATTGAGGATTGATTATCTTCCATGTCTATTTTTTCTAAAAATATTTCCATTTTTTTAAATATTTTCCAATTATTTTTTAAATTCATTTTTACCCTGGTTTTACTTTTTTCAAAATATTATAAAAGGAATCTTCCTATAATTTTCTGAACAAGTAACATTTTTAAAAAGTGTGATAGGAATGATTTTTAATTTATATGACATGAATTAAATTACACGACCACATAATTCCTAAATTATTTTAATATTACTTTATAATTTCACAATTTTATTTTCAAAGAAAATTAATTTTTATTATATGTGTATTTTTATGATTTTAAAAATTATTTTCGAAGTAAAAAGTTAAATTCTCAAAATAAATATACTAGTAATCTGTTGAACATAATTACATCTATGTCAAAATAATTTGTTGAATATTATTTTGATGAGGAAATATAATGAAACCATTCATCATATTTATTTGTATTGTTTATTATCAGTTTTAATGGGTAAAGTATTGATAATCTGTATATCTTGTTCATCAAATATAGATAGTTATTGATTTTTTAGGGCATGTTGATTTAGTTTCATTATATATTCATATAAGGAATACATTGGACTTAGTATGTGATGGGGGGGGGGCACTATCACCACTCAATGCATCATTATTTCAAATTATATAAACTGGAGATGGTTTTGGATGAGGCCTTACCCATTTATTAGATGTTGATCCGAAGCCTATATGGTATTAGATGTCAGTATAATGCCTTGAAGATATTAAATGTAGGCAAAAATATTCGATGATATTAGTTTTCCTAGAACAAATCCATGAAATTATTTTTCATATGTTCTATATTATTCATTACATAATTATGAATTCATTTATTTATATTCAATGTATTTATTTTATTAGTTACAATATCGATGGTTAAGTTTCATGCTCATGTGATTAATAATATGGAATTATTTGATTATCATTTATTCTAGCCATATTATGGAAAAGTAATTGATTAAATGGAATGTTTTTCAGTTATATAAATTTCTATATAGATTATAAATTATCTATTCATATATTTTATTATACGCTTACTCTTACTGAGTACCTGAGCTCACCCATTTCTTATGTTTCCTTTATCGAGGATATAAAAGTCAATACATTGAATGAGTTTAAATATAGAGATTACTTACCTTTGTTATGTTATATGTTTAAATATATTAAAATATTACGTTCATAAATGTGATGGTAATGTATTTTAAAACATAATACATGTTCCATTTTTGATTCATTTTTCAATTTATAGTAACATTATTAACCTTTTGTGAATAAAATAGTGGTTACAACAGTTAAGGTAAAAAATAACCAACCATGGGGATAATCAAAATGATATGGTTTAAAATGACACCAAAACTTTTCTAAATTATATTTTTTGATTGAATTAAAAAATATCCATTATTACCTTCAAATAAATATCTATTCGGAGGTATTGTTTCATGAAAAATTAAGTTATTATAATTTAATCTTGTGAGAAATTCCAGTTCTTTCCCTCATCAAAATTATAAAAGGAAACCTCATTCCTAACTTCTTCACAATAGATTTATCTATTTATATTGACCAATAATGACCAATTTATATTCCCAACATCCTTATATAGGTTTTTGAGGTCCTATTATTCCAAAAATACCAACCCTAGTTCCCTTAAGAGGATATCCAAAGGAGGATTCTTTAAGAAAAGGCTATCGTCATTACCGACTCTTTAAATTTATTTAATCTTCTAATTACTATTAATGTGTTGCACTAATTATTATGTAATAATTATGTTATTTTCATTAAATTTAAATTTTATTATGTTTATTGGAAAAATATTTTCCATCTCATCTCCATCCTAGGAAAATAAAAAACATTGCTCCTGTGCATGTACAACTTACCATCTCCACATAGTGGTGTAAGTCATTTTTCATCATCATTTTATTCAGATGGTTATAAATATAGAACTAATATATATATATATATATATATATATATGATATTCGTGACATAAATATGAGTCTATAAAGATTAATTACTATTCACATTTCGTGTATTCCATCCTTTGAAAAACTGAAATAGTGTTCTTGTGTACATACAATCTACCATCTCCATGAATAATGTAACTCATTTTCTATCACTATATTTATGGATGAATATATAAATACATATACACATTTAATATATATGATATTTAAACCATAAATAATATTGTGTATATTATGTAACTATTAAAAATTATAAGGACCAGAACTACCAAATCAAAACATATATGAAAATCGAAGCAGTTACCACCTGAAATTGTGATTTTACAATGAATTGATAATAATCAGGGGATAAAATATTATAAGTAAATCATATATGGTATGATATACATGATTATGTTTCTGTAATATTCATATCCTAAAAATATATTTATTATATAGTATTTTCAAACAGTACAAAGGAAATTGTACCTAAGGTAAGGGTTTTTCGTCACAATTTTATTTATGTGAGACATATTTCATACTAACCACTTATTTATTTAGTGCAATGTATATAATAAAAAATTATATAATATATTGTGAATATATTTGTCTTAATGATATTTAATGGTAATTGTTTTCATTCATGGGTCTTATGATTCAAAATATACCCCAGTGGTAATGGTTTATTTCACAATCTCATCATTATTTAGGAATGTTTATTTTTAAGTATCAATTGAGGATTGATTATCTTCCATGTCTATTTTTTCTAAAAATATTTCCATTTTTTTAAATATTATCCAATTATTTTTTAAATTCATTTTTACCCTGGTTTTACTTTTTTCAAAATATTATAAAAGGAATATTCCTATAATTTTCTGAACAAGTAATTTTTTTAAAAAGTTTGATAGGAATGATTTTTAATTTATATGACATGAATTAAATTCCAAGCCCTAATAATGCCTAAATTATTTGAATATTACTTTATAATTTTAAAATTTTATTTTCAAAGAAAATTAATTTTTATTATATGTGTATTTTTATGATTTTAAAAATTATTTTCGAAGTAAAAAGTTAAATTTACAAAATAAATATACTAGTAATCTGTTTAACATAATTACATCTATGTCAAAATCATTTTTTGAATATTATTTTGAGGAGGAAATGTAATGAAACCATTCATCATATTTCTTTGTATTGTTTATTATCAGTTTTAATGGGTAAAGTATTGATAATCTGTATATCTAGTTCATCAAATATAGATAGTTATTGATTTTTTTGGGCATGTTGATTCAGTTTCATTATCTATTCATATGAAGAATACATTGGACATAGTATGTGATGTGGGGGGGGGGACTATCACCACTCAATTCATCATTATTTCACATTATATAAACCAGAGATGGTTTTGGATGTGGCCTAACCCATTTATTAGATATTGACACGAATCCTATATGGTATTAGATGTTAGTACAATTCCTTGAAGATATTAAATGTTGGCAAAAATCTTCAATGATATTATTTTTCCTAGAAAAAATCCTTGAAATTATTTTTCATATGTCCTACATTATTCATTACATAATTATGAATTCATTTATTTATATTCAATGTGTTTATTTTATTAGTTATAATATCGATGGTTATGTTTCATTCTCATGTGATTAATAATATGGAATTATTTGATCATCATTTATTCTAGCCATATTATGGAAAAGTAATTGATTAAATGGAATGTATTTCAGTTATATGACTTTCTATATAGATTATAAATTATCTATTCATATATTTTATTATACGATTACTCTTACTGAGCACCTGAGCTCACCCATTTCTTATGTTTCATTTATCGAGGATATGAAAGTGAATAAATTGAATGAGTTTAAATATGGATATTACTTACCTTTGTTATGTTCTATGTTTAATTACCTGTGTAATAATGTTACCATGCACGTATCTATTTCTTCAAAACTTGTAAGCTATTTTTTCCTTTTGGATGTGATTAATTATATCATATTTTGAAGAAATAAACTAACTTCCGACTCTAGGATTTTGGGGTCTGGTTATTTACACTAGTGCTTCCCATTCATTAATATCTTCACAAGTTATTACTATCCTTGAATTACTAATAAAGTTATCTTCTAAGTTTCACTCCCTTGATACACCATTTTTCATAGATGTAGACCATATTTAGTATGGAAAATATTATCCAATAGTAATTTTAAATTATAAGAATATGCGGGACTTCATGATTCTAGAGTTAATGAGCTTTGATGTGATTCTTATCATGGACTAGTTAACCAGTTTTTGATTCCACATTGATTGATATTGGATATGGGTATCTATTGCACCACCCGAGGGAGTAAAGTACATGATGATTGGAGAATGGTAGTTGAGATTATGTAGAGTGGGTCCAGATAGGAACCATCTTGGGATGATAATGGAAAAGATTATAAACATGGATATTTAAAAAGGATCAATGGTATCCCCCTCACTATTTCATCCAGTTTTGGATCTCTATCAAGATATATTCTAAGGAAATGTCATAGTACCTCCCCTTGATAGAGGATTTGAGTTCGAGATAGAACTCATGATATGTTTTCATCCCATTTTGATACCCCATTATTGTATGGAACTGACTAAGTTGAAGGAACTCAAATTATATCTGGATGACTTGGAACATAAGGGATTTATCAGGATGATTCCATCTCTATGGGGTGCACCTATTTTTTTCTCCATGAAGGAAAATGGTAGTATTTAACTCTATATAGATTATAAGAAGCTAAATTAGGTAATGATGAAAAATAGATATCCTTTTTCTAGGATTGAAAATATATTTGATTAGTTATTGGGATCCTGATGGTTATCCATGATTGATCTTAAATTTGGCTATAACTAGTTGCAGGTTATAGAGAAAGACATACTGAATATGGTGTTTTAGAGCATGCATGGTTTATACATGTACTTAGTGATGTTTTTAGGATAATGAATGCATTATCAATGTTTAGGGATCTCATGAACAAGATCATCCATCCATTTATTGAATTTTTCATCATAGCGTTCATTAAAGATATCCTCATTTACTCAGTGAACTTTGAGAAAAATTTAAGACAACTTAAGATATTTCTGAGTATGCTTTGATCACATCATCATTACACTAAGTTTTCAAAGTGTCACTTTTTGGATTCAGGAGATATAGTTTTTGGGTCATGTGTTGTGTGACACTGTTATACAAATAGAATCGCAGAATGATGGGTTAGTAATGTATTAAAAATGTACTTAGAATGTGTTTGTTATAAAGAAATTTTTGGGTTTATTATGATACTATTAGGGTTTTATCCATGACACCTCTCTCTTATCTACATGAATAACTGCACTAATAAATAAGGAAGTGAAGTTTTTTGCGGCTGGATTAAGGTGAGGAGGATTTATGAGTTTAATAAGAGGTTGACTACAACTCTAGTATTGATTCTTCCTAATATAAGAATAAAATATTCTATTTATCTCAATGAAACCTGAGTGGGTTAGGGATTAGTACTAATGTATAGGGAGATGGTAGTAGCCTATGGGTCACATCAGTTGTGACCCCATATTACAACTTGTATCCATGGTCTATCCATTGATGTGTTGGTGACACTATCACTTTTTTGAGTGGTTTATAGTATACATAGACCACAAGATCCTTCATAATATCCACTCACAAAGGGATCTGATTTTTAGGTAAATGTACTAGGTAGGGTACCTAAATGAATTCAAATTAGAAACGAATTATGCACCGGGATAAGGCAATATCATTAAAGATGATCTTAGATATATGATATGGGTATCTTATAAGCTTGGTCGATGTACATCAGAGGAATAGTGGAACCTAATGATTTTGTTGGATAAATGGAGGATGGATTCTTCTAAGGACTAGGGATCGATGGAATGTTCTCCATTATTTATCATGTCTCCTTTAGTATATCAGGTGAAGTCTAGTTAGGAAACCAAATATAATTGTTCTATGATTCTGAAACAACTAGAAAGCATTGAGATGATACTTTATTGGTCATTAGAGTATTATGATGTCATCTTTGAACATAGGAGGGTTATATCCCCTTCTGCAATCATAAAAGAGTTTATGAGAGAGTTACATACCTCTAAGTGGGTGGTAAAACCTATAATGACAATGATGCAACATGATTTCATGTGGAATTTTAGGTGGATATTAATAAATAGGTATATTTATAGATTTTTTCCCTATGCCTTAATTTATAGAAGATAAAGGATGAACACCAGAATCCTAGTGGTTTTCTCAAGACAATTCTTATTCGCATGTGCTAGTGGGAGTATGTCATGTTGGACTTTGTGATGATATTAATCAGAAACCCAAGGATTCATGATTCTGTATCGGTGATTGTTGACTAGCTAAAAAAAGTTGTTTATTTTTTATTGATACATGAGATTCACTCAGTGGATGAACTGAGAACAATGTATATTTGTGAGATATCATGCTTGAATGGAGTTCATGTGAAAATTATAACTCATATATATGCATGTTTTAAATTATGGTCTTGGTAGGGATTGAAGAAGGCCTTAGAGACCCAGATTATATGGAGCACATCATAAAATTACCTGATAAAAAGATAGTTAGGGTGGACGATTTTAATATTAAAGGATATTCTTTGAGCTTGTATTTTATACCTCAGTGGAATTTGGGATGATTACCTAGCCTTGGATGATTATACAAAAAACAATAGTTAGTAGGATTAAATTTAGATGGAAACTTATGAATATATTTATGATAGGACATGTCATTCACAAAATTGTGTTTTATACAATAACAGTTACTAGGATATGCTCTGAGCTTGTGTTTTATACCTTAGTGGAGTTAAGGATGATCAAACATCTTTGTATGAGTATATATACAACAATAGTTACTAGTATTAAATTCATATAGAAACTTTTGAAGATATTTATAGTAGGCCACATCATTCACGGCTTCATTGGAATGAGGCTTGTACGGTAGCAATCATGGGGCCCATTATTGTACAAGAGACCTCCGAGAGAGTATTTCTAATTAAAAAGAGGTTAATAACATCTCAATAATGGTAGAATAATTTTTCCTATTGAATTATGAGAACTTTGTAATTTATTTTTTATGACCATTCTTTTTTTAGAGTTAACCCTTATTTAGGCCACTAATGTTTGAGGAAGATAGGGATGCTAGAACCATGCTATGTTGGACCCTTTGAGATCACCGAGAAAATTAGAATAGTGTTGTACCATTTTGATATTACTTATTTCTAGTGAGGTATACAGGTTGTACTTCATGTTTCTTAGCTCTTGAGGTACATGACCGATCCTATATATTTCATCAACCATTAGAATATTAAGTTGGAGACTAGAAAATCATATATGGACTTCTCAGTGAGGATTTGTAGACAAGAGTGAGAAAGTCCTATAATGGAGGATGGTACCACTAGTCCATAATCTATAAAGGCATGGATGGATCTAGGAGGAGTCTTAGTAGCGGGAGATGATATTAGGGATTAGTGGCCTAATTTATTTGAGAAACACCATTGACGATACTTGTCAAGGATGAAAAGTCATTAAAGGAGGAGAATTGTAGCATCCTCACTAAATTAAATGTATATGATGATTCAAGTTTATAAAATTATCATTACTTGTTGGGTTTATCTCAATTATGTGTATTTAGGAGGTAAAGTTTTAGTGAAAATGATTTGGGAATTAATTATTGGAGTGTTTTATGTAGGATTAGCCTCAGGGTGGTCAGAAATCTACCATAGAATAGCTGATGGGACCCATCTGCTAGCCGGTGGGTGAGTAGTAGGTATGCAGTTTCTTGTTGATCACACTGACTAGATGGTGGGTTACCATAGACTAGATAGTGGAATTCCATTGACTGGCTGATGGTTCTAGAAGAACTAAGGTGGTTCTTCAAATCCTACCAGCTCAGTGATGCAATATGGCTAGAAGTTCAACAAAAAACCCCAATGGATTTTAATTCCCACTTAGCTTGACATTATTTATTACCATATTCTTACCCTAAATTATATATTTAGAATTTTGGTCCACTTATATTAAATTTATAGCTCCCCCTTTCATCTCTCCTTGGTTCACCAATGTTGGATCAATCGGGTAACACTAGAATTGTAAGATCACTCTAGATCTACACCCATTTTCCTCTTCCTTCTTAAGATATGAGAATGTATCTATGATGGGGGAGTGTTTTCATTGTTTTTACAATGATTAATTATTCCTTCCTTCATAGATAGGTTCTAGATATAGTGTTTTGATGATAACTCTTGATTGGATATTGAACTACCATCAATTATAGATGTTTGATGGGTATGTGTCCATGAATGATCTTCCTAGGATTATACTTGATGATAGATTTATGATGGAATTATAATCCATTGATGATACTTTGTTAGATTGGAGGTTGATTTTACATGTCAATGCTATCCCTTTGACAAGATCTTTATTCCTCAAGAGAAGTGGACATTTTAGGTAAGTAATCTTTGATCAATCGTCTCAAGACTCTCTTCTTTATGAATCTCATCATGGATGTATCTTTTGTTGATGAATTATTGATGATTCATTATTATTTTGATAGTCACAAGTTTCTATTTAATAATTGACTAGGAATTAATTATCCGTTATTGAATTGACAATGGATTTTATGACTTTAAATCTTATTCTTTGACATATCTTGAAACTAGATACATTGATGGAATCCATGTGGTTTGTAATTTTAGAAAAATTGCATTGATTTGGAATCTTCTCAATTCTCATTTAAAAATAACTTTCTTGGTGAAACAGAAACTAAGTTAAGAATCCTTGATGTATGATATAGTTATGAATTGGTGCACAATGCGGCTCAGTATTCGATCCTTTGATGATATTTAAATTACTTTTTCAAAAATATTAAGGAAGGAAGTTCATTATCATTTTAGGCCCTGGTGTAATCTTGTTTCCATAATTTCATATTGAGATGATATAGATTTTGGACCAGGTTTGATGATAATTTCATGTAGGTGTGTGTAAAACATGTGATACTCATATATGATCCTTGATTCCTTGAGTGTTACTAGAGTATCTTATTACCAAGAATGATGTTGGACACATAATTTTATATAATTATAATTTATTCACATAATGACATATTATTCCTATCTTATTGTGCTCTTCCATTTGGTGTGAATTTACCAAACCTTAAAGGAATTATATTGGTATTCATAATTGTTCAACCATTGTGGTATGATTACCCATTAGAGGGGGAGTTTACAGAACAAAAAATGATGGTGATGTTGGACACCTGCATAGGGTAAGAGCATGAATTCCTTATAGCGTAGACAAAACTTGATTCCTTGAGGATACCGAGTAATGTGGTGGAAATATATGACTTGTTGATGTTGAGTACATGTTCTCTAGTCAACCATGTGTCCTGAACAAAGACTCAATGTATTAAAGATACCAAATACCATGACACTAGCATTATTGCCAATTCTTGATAACTTCTGGCATCTTTATTCATCCAACTAGTATGAAGCTAAAACATGTATGGTCGAGGCTCATGGTGGCTTGGTTAGGACATGGGTGTTCAATATATAGTTATTTATTATTTCTTGAACATTAATTATTATCATGAAATACAACTATCGTACCCATTCATACTTTTTAAGGATACATTGGTGGTGTACCACTTTGTTTTATGACACACAACCTACACAGGCTTCTCAATGTGCATGAATAATTCATCTATAAGGATCTAGGAATGTGATTGTGTCATGTGGAAGATGGTAGAGACAAGGATAATTGAGATAGTAGTAAAACTGGGAAAGACCATTGGGGTATTTCTATAGTGTTACTTTATTTTCATATCTACATGCCCTTATTAATATAGTTTGGCTTGCCACATGGTGAGACCATTTATTTATTGAATAACATGTATTCTATATAATATTATTTTATTCCACCATGTTTTTTATGATATGTTTATATTTTTTATGGTGGTGATAATTAGGGTATAGTATCCCTACTGATGGAATTCAGACCCTTGCTTCCAATCTGCATCCTCTTATATATAGAGAGGCACACAAGAAGTCTTGTGACTTTCTGACTCATACCTTGTGGTTTGGGTTTGGGAATTACACCATTCAATTATAATCATTGATGAATAATTTTCATTGATGTATTATTTTTAAATTTGAATGTCTTCCTCTTGATTTTACCTTCTTAGGAAGCTACATGGGAATACTAATAATATCTATTTATCAATAAAATATTTTTATAGTGCCCCACATTATTAAATTTTCATGAAAATATTGGACAATATTATTGATAACCCAACCCCAAAACCCATAGCCAGTGTAATAATTTACTACATTGGAATAAGATAGAAGGAATAACATCCCAAAGGACTGTATATTTTAGTATTCCTGGTAAACTAGATACATAGATGATTATTACATTACATTTGAAAACATAAATTACAACATTATTTTTTTCCTAGAATAACATTATCCCCTATAGAATATTTTTTCATATCAATCATAATGCACTTCATAGAATCCTGCAAAAAGGAAAAAATAAGGGTGATCTAAAATTATTAGTGAGGGTTAAGTACAATAGAATAAATAATGAATAAATATGCATAATCAATATGGAAAGGTAAATAATGAAACACACATGTCATGAAATCAATAAACTGAGAATGAAGTGAATCCAGAGATGATATTAATATGAAAATCCTATAGATAATAATAAATATTTCAAGGTAAATTACTAAAAAAAATTCCATTTAATCAATATCATGACTATTATAACTGGGTAAGGAATAATCAAGATGGAAAATTCAATAACTAAAACACACATTCCATGTAATCAAAACCAAGAATTAAATGAATCCAAAGATAATATCCTTGTGAAAATATCATGGACAATAATAACTAAATTATGAATGAAGTTAATTCTTAATTATTAGACATCATGTCTTTGGGACATGATAAATCAACCATCAATACCCTTTAAAAGATAGAAACTAATGGGTACAATATCATATAATTTGGATAAATGATTTCATGTTAGCTTACTGATTTTCCTCCTAAGGGTACTGATGCATCCAGGGGATATCTATAATTGGTCCCCTCCCATGTTTGTATGGAAAAAATATTCTTCATATATTGAATAGCCTTATCATCAAATATACATATTTAGTAAAAAAATACAGATTTATCAAAATATCTCCCCATAAAAAAATAACATCCAACATAGAAAACCATATATAGAAATGATATACATTTTAAGTAATAAACATATACATAATAAATAAAATGGATATTTAGGGGATATTTTTTGTCTAAAGGAAAGTGAATAATTCAATGGAAAGTCAGTGACTACAAAAAATGAACATTGGAAGTGAATTACAATATTTTCCTTGGTCAAAATGAGCATAAAGATTTTAGATGAATAATAAGGATGGTATTAACACAAAATATACCCATTAAAGTAATAATAAAGGGTGTTTGTTATAGATGAATAGAAATACCATAAAAATTTATTTAAAAAAATATTGATAAAAATATCCTTTTCATTTTAAAAATAACATTTTAAAATTAAAATTTACAAAACATTTTGAAAATAATTTTCTTTGAAAATGACCACTAAAACATATAAAATAATCTTTAAAAAAATTGAGTGGTCATGATGACTATAAATTATTTTAATGTTGTAAACGTTAAAATAATTATTCCTTTCACTTTTTTAGTAAAATCCAAAAAATATTTTTTTTAAAAACTATTTAAGGATTACCACATTTATATTATATAACTTTTTATTACATTATATAAAACAAAGGATCTTTTCAAGTTTTGTTTCTTGAAAATAAGGTACATAATACTTGAAAACACAAAAAAAATTATTCAAAATACACTTAAAATACATATTTATGTTCTCAAACTAAATTATATTTACTAAATATCATAACCTAGGGATATATATCAGAGTAAAGGGGTGAGAATGAATCTTAGTAAGAGAGATAATAAATAGAGATGTATACGATGTGATCTTGAGACATATCAATAAGAACATAAGGAATAAGGATAAGGCGTGATAAAGAGGCATATAATAATAAAAATAACATTAATAATAATATAGAAATGTGGATAAAAAATTTAAATGAGACATTTATAATCATATCACAATGGTTTATCACCTTGGTGTCGTAAATAAAAATTACCATGGTTATTCACCAAGGTATCGTATAACATGTCATCTATAGAGATTAAATTCATTAACCAATGAATTGGGGAGCTATCAAGCTTCACCCTTAATATTTATTAATTTTATGTGATCCATATATATCATAATAAATCATTTCATTAATAACCTGTAGAGAATAAAGAACAAGTTTTTTATCAAAAAGAATGGCATACAATAGAGCTTAAAGATAGGATTATTACATCATTTTAAACCCACTAAAGGATATTTGAGTATAAAATAATTAAATACCCATATTAAAAAGTAATTTTTTTAAAAATAGTTGAGTAACCACTAAAAATAAAATAGGGTTGGATATTAAAATGAAATAGAAAGGGAATAACTCATATAATAGAGGAAAATTTGAGGAGAAAATTCAGTAGCATGAATGGTTTAAAACAAGGTTTTAGAAAATGATAAAATGAGAGGGAAAAGGGTTTACCATTCATAAAATAATCTTATTATAGTATTGAGATAAGACAATGTGGAAAAAATAACCTAGTTTGGTATTTATAATACATACCACATGAAAAGGGAACTTGAATGGAAAGAAGTGAATATTTCACTTACCTTGAAGAGTTGTTCCTAAAACATGAGTATGGAACCTTTGGGGATTGAGTGAACCTTGGATGAATCATTGAGAGAAAAAAATATAATTTCATGTAGGATGTATTATGCGTGAATGGAAATAGATAAATGGGTGGGAATTGATAAGATAAGTGGAGGAATTATTCAATAATTTCCAAATACTAGTCATGGGAAACTAGGTTATGGAAAATGAAAAACCATTGTATTACCCTTGGTTTTTTCTCATGATATTAGACATTTTTGTTGAAATTTAAGTTATTTAAATCACCTATTATAGAAATTAATTTTTAAATTCATCTTTCGACATGGAAAATAATGATTCTACAAATTAATGTTTTAAAAATAAAGGTTACTTTTTTAGAATTTTAGAAAGTAACTTATAGTTTTAAAAGTTGAATAAAAGCAATTAAAATATGTAATATTAATAAAATAACATATTATTGGGATTTTATTATGTTTAATTAATTATTAAATCATGATGAAATAAATATGATGCCATAAAATATACCAAAACCCAAAACCTATATTTTTTACTATACAGAAAAAATAAAGTATTTTAGAAAATTATCATAAATTCACTCTATCCTAATCTGAACATGATGATTTAAAAAATTATGTTTATTTTATTAATTTTTTTTTCAAAATACGGAAATTTTAATTTTTATATGTAAAACTCAATATTTAAAAAAAACAATTTTTAAGGCATAATTACATATCTGAAAGTTATAAAAAAATCACAGGCCTTTATAAAATTATTTAATCATTTATTATTTAAATAAATGTGTTTTAAAATTCTATTTAATTTAAATAATAAATTTAATAATACCTTCGTTTACTATAACAATTGTATATATCTTCTAGAAAAATACAATTATGTTTAATTTGTGTCCAAAAATAAAATTATAAAATTCATTTCAATTAAACATATATTTTATTAATAAAATAATTCTTAAGGGGAATTTATGAAATAAGAATTTTATTTATAAAATGGATATTATACTTTAAGAAACTAATTCCTATACATAAAACCCCTTATTACACCCACATATGCCCTAAGAGTAAGATGTTTGATGGTGGTAGTTTTGTGTGGTGCCTCAGATAACATCGACTGAGTGGTAATCTTCACAAACTTGAACTTTTACCACAGGAGATTTTGTTCAAGATTCACTTTTTGAAGTTCCTATTGGGCTTGATTAAGTCTGAACCCCAATGAGAATACCTCTTTCCCAAGTTATGAAAAACATGATTCAAATGGAATAACTCTACTAGTTGAGGGAATTGTTTATACTTTATATATCAATTATCTTTTATCATTACTAATTATAAAAACTAATTATAATAGTAGAATTATAAAAAAAGGGTTTAGTTTCCAATGGTCATATTGACCAATAGTGATATTGATAAATTTTCATATAACGATCGAATGCCAATAGTCACATTTTTCTTTATACCCTATAAATACCAATTCATTATTTAACTAAAAATTAACTACAAATTCCCTTAAGGTTATATTTTATTTCATAATATGTTGTCTATTTTACTAATATTTTGTTTTATTTCTATAGAATTTTTAGCTCTGGTGATGATTCTAGCAGATTGTGGTGATCCATACTTTCCCATTTTAGCTATTCTATTTTTTATTTTTTGTCTTGTTATAATGTTTGACATTTTAATTGGGTTCATAGATGAATAATGTAAATATCATTGTTAAGGAGATAAAATTTAGTTTTTTACCTTTATTTTGTATTATATTATATAAAACACACATTTAGTTAAGAATAAAATATCATTTAGAAAGTCTGGGTCCTTACATTCCCCCACTTAAGAAATTTCATCCCCAAACTCTCAACTCATTATCTCAGTTGAGAAAAGGTGGGGGTACTTCTATCTCATTGTCTTATTCAGTTCCCACATCACTTCTTCATATTTATGGTTCCTCAAAAGTACTTTGATGAGGTGGGTTGTATTTTTGTGCCGAACCTTAAGTATATATTCCAAGATCTCAAAAATATTCTCCTCATAAGAAAGGTCATGTTCTAGTTGTACCACATCTAGATTTAGTACATGTGAGACATCATGTATGTTATTACTCTAGAGAGATACATGGAATACATCATGAACTTGAGATAGATTCGGTGGAAGTACTAGAGGATAGTCCACCTGTACTATGTGATCAAGAATTTCATAGGGGATAATGTACCTAGGGATAAAATTCACTTTATTTAAAAATATAATGACTCTCTTATAAGGTGATATCCACAGGAAAAATTTGTCACCAACATCAAAAATCCACGTACCTTTGATTATTTCTAGAACATCCCTTCTGCTGACTCTGAGTAGCCTTTATATTTTGTTGGACGACATGAACCTTTTCTGTCATATCTTGCATAATTTCGGGCTTAAAAAATTTCCACTCACCAAATTCATCCCAAAAAGTAGGAGTTCTACATAACATTCCATATAGAGATTCATATGGTGACATTTGAATACTCAAGTGGAAGTTTTTTTTGTATGAGAAATCAACTAAAGGGAGGTGTTGATCCCATCCACCCTTAAATTATTTTGAGCATGTTCTCATCATGTCCTCAAGTGTCTAAATAGTTCTTTTAGATTGGCCATCAGTTTGGAGGTGATAGACCATACTAAAATTCAATTCAGTATTCAGATAATGTTGAAGACATCTTTAGAATCTAGATGTGAACCATGGATCATGATCAGAATTGATAGAAAGTGGAACCCCATTCAGCCTCACCACTTTAAATATATTTCGGTACGTTTTTCATGGGTGAAATCGTCTTGAATAGCGATGAAATAAAAAATCATGGTGATTCAATCCACTATAAACCATGTTTCATTGTTTCCTTTGGATATTCTTGGGAGACCAATTATCAAGTCTATAGTGATATTGTCCCACTTCCATGTTGGTATGGGAAGTGGTTGTAATACACCTTTAGGAAGTTGTCACTCCACCTTCACTTTCTCACATACCAAGCACCTTGTAGTGTAGTTAGTAATATCCATTTTTATATTATCCCACCAATAATGACCATGGAGGTCCTATACATTTAAGTACTTACAAGATATATAAATAATGTAGAGCTATTATATTCATCCATCGACTCCTTCTTTATCTCTAGAATTTATGGGATACATATCCTTATAGAAAATTTCAACAAACCTTCTTAATTAATATTGAACTCAAGAAGTTTCCCATTATTTAAATCAAATATCTTCTTTTGTAACAAAGTATCTTATCTTTAAGCTTTCTTGATCATCTATACTATTAATGATTGAGAAATAATTTGGAATAGGGTTAATTATATCCCTTGCCTTATAATTTCCATGTCAAATTTTACTATTTATTTGATCATTGATATCCTTGAATCAATATCATTAACAACACAATAGAGATTTTTAACATAATACATCAGCAACATTGTTTTCTCTTTCGGGGTGACAATGAATTGAGAAGTAATATTATTTAATAAGTTTCAACCTATCCTTTATCTCATGTTCAATTCATTTTTGTGTGAAAATATACTTTAAAGTTTTTTGGAATATGTGTATATCAAATTCCCCCCTATAAAGATACTGGCTCCATATTTTGAGAGAAAAAAATAAGCATAGATTTCTCCAGTTCATGCAGAGGATAATTATTCTCAGTAGTATCTAACTATCATTAAGCACAAGTAATCACCTTTTTATTTTTCATGAGGATTCACCCAAGAACTTTCAGAGATGGATTGCTATAAATAAAAAACTAATTCTTCAACATAGGGTAGAGTTATAACTGATGAAGTAACCAATCACTTCTTCAGTTTTTGGAAAAATTATTCACACTCCTTTGTCGAGATGAAATTATCCCATTTTTGACTTTACATGGTTAGTGGATTAGAAATTTTTGAACAATTTCTCACAAACCTCATATAATATCCTACCAAACCATGGAATCTATGAAACCGAGTTACAATTTTTGGATGAGGCCGCTCTTCTACAACATTTTTCTTCACAAGTTCAAATGAGATTCTTTCATAGGTCACAATGTGCCCCACAAATTCAACTTATTGTAAATATAATTCACATTCTCTAAAATTTCAAAAAAGATTCTCCTTCCACAGAATTAAAAAGATCACCCTTTGATGATCCTCACACTCTTTATGACTTTTGGAGTATATCAGAATATAATTAATAAAAGCTACCAAAAATTAACGAAGGTAGTACTTATAGAATCCATTCATTAAATCCATAAAATATTGTAGGATCATTATTCAAGATGAAGAGTATAAAAAAAAGTTATAATTCCCATATCTTGTTTGTAATGTAGCATTTGGAATATATTCTTTCTTCACACTCAATTGATGATACCAAGATCATAGGTCAATATTATAGAATAACTAATCCCATTTAAGCTGGTCAAATAAATCATCAATCCTTGGGAGAGGCTAATTATTCTTCACTTTGGTCCCGTTAAGATCTCTATAATCAATTAATAGGTGCATTGATCCATCCTTATTCTTTAAAAACAGAACATGTTCTCCCTAAGGAGACAAAATTGGTCAGATAAATCCATTTTATAAAATATCTTGAAGTTGTTTTTTCAATTCCTCTAACTCCATATTTTCCATTATATCCGAGGTCATTGATACCGTCTTGGATCCCAGTATGAGTTAAATGGAGAAATTTTCTTCTCTTTTTGGGGGAGGTCTAGGTTACTCTTCAATAAATACACCAATATATTCCTAAATTATAGTGACATTATCTATCTTTATACATTCATTTCTTTCTCCCTCTTCACCTATCATCTCTATAAATAAGGTTATGTAAGGTGATTCTAGGAAAATCTCAGGATGAGATATATCTCCTTGGAAAATGACTGTGGATTGTGCATTCAAGACTACTAAAATTTCCTTTCTTATAAAACTAATTTTAGCAGTATACATTGATATCCAGTTCATCCCTAGTATAGTTTCTAATTCCAACATGGGAATGTATACTAGATTTTTTATGATATTTCACTCACCAAAGTTAATACTGGAGTTTATATACCCTTTTTATGGTAAGATAATTCTTTTAGGAGTCTTGAATGATAACTCTACTTCTATTAGTTCAAGGATTGATTCAATATTATTTTCAAACATGGATAAAATAAAGGAATGTGTAGAACTAGAATCAAACAAAGTACTTTCTAGTTTTGAGATGATAATTATTGTACCTTCCAAACCATCATTCGAAACCTCAAATTTAGCCATCGTGATAGAAAATGACCAAATTTTCTCTCTTAGCCTATGTTGAGGGTGATGGTGGTTCCCCTCCCTTATTTTATAATTTGGAAATTTATTAGAAAAGTGACCAAGCTATTTACACCTGAAGCATCAAACTTCTAGCTAGGCCCAAACCAACTTTTATTTTTCATTAGTATTGAGAAGTTGTGACTTCACCTAACTACAAATTTTTTGATCTATATGGCCATCTATTCCATACTTGTAGCACCTTCCAATCCAATGTTATAATTTCCCCAAATGCTTCTTCCCAAATTTTGTTCATGTGGGATGTTTTTCATTCTTTCCTCCTCTTCCATGACTAAGTTCCTATATATTTTTATATTCCTTGATATCTTATTTTAATTCAATATATTTCACCATTACAAATATCCAAACTCTAGTTCAACCTTTATAGCACTCCGAACTATCTCCTCATAGGTTTCATAGTCTTGATTTTATTGATTCCATCATATATGGGGTCTCAGTCCACTGAATAATCTATAAACCTTTCCATTAGGATTCATAATGAAGATATTGGTGTATCAATCAATTATTGTAAAGTTCATCACATCGCTTACCACTGATTCATTTACCATCTTCTTCTATTTAAGAAATTATTTCTATATTTTAGTTCACATCAAATAGGGGAAATATTTATTGAAAAAGATTCCCATAAATCATTCATACACTAGATCATCAATCTCACTTATTGGATTCCAATTTTTAATATATTTCAACCACTGATAAACTTCTATTACGAAGAGGTATATTTCCAAGGTGAATTTATCTTACTCTAAACAATAGAGAGAAGGAAATATATTTTCTTTAGAGCTTATCCATTATTCAAAAATGAAAGGGTTGATAGATCCATTGAAAGAATGTGGATGTGGTCACATAAAGGACACAAAATAATTTTGTTATCTTTGAGGCTAATTCTATATCTTGAATTGAATCAAGTTATTGTTCACAACATGAGTTAGTTCATTTATCATCTTCATGAATTTTTCAATTCTAGCTTCCATGGAGATTTCATCCGTGCATCATCTATTTCACTAATCATTTATGTGGATCCTCTTATTTTCACCATTTTTATAAAATAATAAAACCTTAGTGAGAAACATGTTACTTTTAATAATCTTATAATTCTATGGGTTTTTTTATTAAAATATCATGCTTAAATATTCTATTAATATACTCTAATAATAATAAATTATCTATACATACTTTTTAATTATTCATAAAAATCATGTGACTAACCAAACTTATCCCCCAGGAGTTTTAATATAGAGGTGAATCAAGGAAAATTGTTGTGCACCAGTTCCCATTAAAGTTTATCTCAATATAGTATTTTCGGCTGTTACCCCTAGGTACATCTCTGTCAGATCCACACCCACTTTTTAACATCCAGACATGGATTTCTTTGCTTCAAAAAACTTAATTAATACTTCACCAAAATACCATGATGTTTTCCTATATTTATACTTGTCCCCAGGCTTCTTCCTAAAGTTTTCAAGTCCTAATTTATAAAAATAACTAAAATATCCTTTTATAGCAACTATGAAATCCTTCTTTTCTTATTATATAAATTTTCATTACAAGATAAAAACAGAGGATCTTTTGAAGTTTAGTTTCATGTAAATAACCTACATAATACATGAAAACACAAAAAAATATTAATCCACCTGAAATAAATCTTCATGTGTTCAACCTAAGTTATATTTATCACAACTCATTACATGGGAACATATATCAAAGGAAAGGTGTTAGCCTTAATTATTGTAAGAGAAATAAGAAAGGGAGATGTATAACATGTGATCTTGAGAAATATCAATAAGAACACAAGGAATAAATACAAGGCATTACCAAAGGCATATCATAATAAAAATAACACGAATCAAAACATAGAAATTTGGATAAAACATTTAAATGAGATATTCATAATCATATCACAGAGGTTTATCACCATGGTGTTGTAAAAAAAAATTACCAAGGTTATTCATCAAGTTATTGTATAACATGTCATCTATAGAGATTGAATTCTTTACCCAATGCATTGGAGTATTATCAAGGTGCTCACTTAATATGTATTAATTTAAATTCATCCACATATATCATAATAAATAATTTCATTAATAACTTGTGGAGAATAAATAATGGGTTTCTTATAAAAATTATGGCATACAAAAGAGCTTAAAGACATGGCAATTTCGTAATTTTAAACCCACAAAAGGATATGTGAGTTCCTTATATATAAATACCAAAATGGAAATTCCATTTTTAAAACTTGTTTAATACCCACTGAAAATAAAAGAGGTTTGGGTATTAAAATAAAAAGGAAAATATATTTTTTTATGTAACGTAGGCGAATTTGAGAAAAACATTCCACAACATGACGAGTATAAACCAAAAATTTAAAAATGGTAAAAAGAGATAGGAAAATGGTATCCCATTCATAAAAGACTCATATTATAGTAATATTATAATAAAATGTGGAAAAAATAACTTATTTTTGTATTTATAAGATATACCACATGAAAAGTTAACTTGAATGGAGAGAAGTGAATATTTCCCTTACATTGAAGAGTTATTCTTAAAACATGAGGATGAAACCTTTGGGGAATGAGGAAGCATTTAGAGTAATCATTTGGAGGAGAAAAACAAAAATTAGAGGATGGATTGGGAGTGAATGGAAATAGAGAAATGGGTGGTTATTTATTAGAGAAATAAAGAAATTGTTTAATAATTTTCAAATATAGGTCTTGGAAAACTATATTGTGGAAAATGAAAAACCATTGGATTACCCAAGTTTGTTTTCTTGTTATGGTAAATTTTAGTGAAATTTTAAGTTATTTTAATCCACTAGAACAAACTTCAGTTATAAATACTTCTTTTGGAATAGAAAAGTAACGATTCCACAAATTAATTTCATAAAAATAAAAAATTAATTTTCAGACTTTTGGATAGTAACTTATAGTTTTAAAAATTGTAAAAAGTTTATATAAATACCTAATACTAATAAAATAAAATATTCTTGGTCTTGTATTGTATTTAATTAATTACTACATTATTGTGGCATAAATATTATGTCATAAAATATACCGAAACTCTAAAACTGTATTTTTTACCCTTAACAAAAAAATGTATTTCAGAAAATTATCTTAAATTCACCCTAACCTAATTTCAATGCGACGATTCAAAAAATGATGTTTATTTTATCAAAAAAATTCTATAAATATGATAATTTTAATTTTTAAATATAAAAAAATTTATTTATTAAAAATATCATCTCTAAGGCATAATCACATTTCTGATATTTATAGAAAAAACCTTAGGATTTATAAAATTATTTAACAATTTATTATTTAAATAAAATAGTTTTAAAATAAAATTTCATTAAAAAAAATAGTATTCAGAATACATTTTTTTTATTATAAAAATTTAATATATTTTCTATAAAAATACAATTATATTTTATTTGCATCCAAAAATCAAATTATCAAATTCATCTCAATTATACATATATTTTATTTAGAAATCCATTATTAATAGGAATTTATGGAAGAATAATATAATTTTTACAAAGGATATTACACTTTAAGTAACTAAGTCCTGAACATGTAACCCCTTATTACACTCAAATACGCCCTAAGAGTAAGGTGTGTGATGGTGGTAGTTTCGAGGGCTGCCTCAGCTAACATTGACCAAGTGGTAATATGCACTAAATTGAACTTCTACTATAAGAGATTTCATTCAAGATTCACTTGTTGAAGTTCGAATTGGGATTGGTCAAGGGAGAACCCCAGTGATGACAGTAGTTTCATATGTTTTGAGAAATAAGCTTCCAACAACACGACTCTACTGGTTAAGGCTATTGATTCTCCTTTTTGTATCAATTATATTATGTTATTAATACTTATAAAAAGTAATTATAACACTATAATTATCAACCAAGGGTATAGTTTCCAATGGCCATATAATGGTTGAATACCAACAGTCAAATTTTATTTACACCCTATAAATACAACTTCATTATTTTAATAAAAATACACTATAATTTCTCTTAATGTTATATTTTATTTCATAATATGTTCATTAGTTTACTAATATTTTTTTTTATTTATTTAGAATTTTCCTTGGGGGTGTTCATTCTAGCAGATTGGGGGAATCCATACTTTACCATTTTAGATATTGTATTTTATATTTTTGGTCCACTTGTTATGTTTGGAATTTTAATTGGTTTCATAGCTGACTAAGGTAAAGATCATTGTTAAGGAGGTAAAATTTTATTTTTTTTCTCTTTATTTATTATAATATTATATAAAACACTCATTTATTTAGGGGAAAATATCCTTTTGAAAGTCCTGTTCATTAAAATTCCTTTCAAAACATTTTTTAAAAAGTGAAAATGGGTAAAAAATTCATTAATAAATCATTTTTAAAAGCTTAAAATAAATTTTAAAACATTTCTAGAAAAAATAGTTTTACAAGAAATAATGTTTTCAACCAAGGAGAGAAATGAATTCATATTTAAAAAAAATCAATTATTTTATATACCAAAGAGTGGGAAAATAGTAATATTACTTCAAAATATAATTAATTAATAAATTTTAATAAAATAAATTGGTTTTATTATACAATTATCTAATAATTACCTTCAACAAAATTCAACAAAAAGAAATCTCAATTAAAATGGGATTGTGAAATAAACCCTCACAATGACCATAATTTTGAAGTGATAATTAATCAATGAATAAAATATGTGTATAAACTATATATACACCTAAAAAATTAGAAATAAAACATAATAAAATAAAAATTAACTAAACACATAATCTTATAATATAAAATATGATTAATATATAATCCAACCTAATGAAAATAATTTGAGTTATGAAATTCTTTACCACTTGGTTACTTTTAAGTCAAACCCACTTGGATGAAATAATTCAAATTGAAACATAAAATACCATGAATTATTAATTATTCATGATATTACATGTCAAAGGTAATTATATAAAACAAATAAAATAAATTAGGTGCATAACATTACAATATTCCCTAATTAAGGGAAATTCAGATGAAGTCCCTTACCTCATGCTTCCTTTTGGTTGAACATGATGTGTAGTGGTTTTAAACATGTTATTAGATTGTAACGAAACTAAATTAACATTTATAATATCATATATGATCTATTTATAATATCTTATCACATGTTCATTAATAATACTTCATTACTTTCATTGTTTCTCGTATTCATTGCCTTGTTTTCTCATTCATTCTTTGCCATGAAATTTATGCTTCATGTGTCTATTATATAGTTCCATCATCTCTAGAATAATAGTCACAAAATATTTACCATATTTTTAAATAAATTTTAATTTTAAAACTAATCATGATTTTTTTTATGAAAAATTAAGTATGTTATGCTATTAGAGATGGTATACCATACACACACATGAGTAACATTACCATTTTTCAACGATCACTATGGAAAAGAGATAAATAATATTTTATGTTCCTATAATTATTATAGTATCATAAATAAAATATTATTTATTTAAATATAATTATATATATATATATATATTATTTATGTGTTTTGGTGATGAAAAGAGAGTCACATTGCTTTATGAAAGCTGTAGTCCACACATACACGAATGATGTTGTCATCATTATGCTATTGAAAAGGTAAAAAATGAAAAGGATGTATTTTTTTAATAATGATAAATATGATATGAATATAATAATTATTTCATGTAAATTACATATATACATTAAATTCATCATTATTACCTTTCACGTAAAGCGTTAGTGAAAAACGCATCACATCGCTACGCGAGGCCGTAGTCCACAGTACAAATGAGCGACATCATCATAACTCCTATGGAATGGAATGTTAAAATATTTATATATTATATAATGAGTCTATAGGTATAATTATATTATAATTATAATATATATACTTAATATATATCATAAAACCTTCTATGAGTGGTGGTAATCAAAAAATGAATGATATTGGTTCACGTAGAGGTAGTTTGTCATACACAGGAATGATGATTTCAAAACTCATTTGATGGAAGTGGGGATAGTTGTAAGTAATGAAATTATTATAAAAAAATATCATTATATGTGATATACAAATTTTATTATATAATAATGGTTTACCAATAATTTAGGGAGGTAGAGGAAGAAATAAACAAAAATGCTCATTGAATAAAATTACATATTCTTCAGGTAACCTCATTAGGTTTATGAAAAATCCTTCCAAGGTTGGATATCTACCTATAATATTATTACTGGGATAAGGGGAGGTAATTTGGGTAGTTATTTTTGAAGGTATTTTCTGAACCAAAAATTGTTTTAATGTGTGAATAAGATAGGGGAGTGGGTGGCCTTTTATAAGTGAGGTGAGTGGTACACTTGTAATTTTTGAAAGGAAAAAGGTATAACACCATTTTTCACATAAAAAATAGTAAAAATGGATTTTACAGATCCGTAGAGATTATATGTTCTATATATTTCCATAAAATATAATTTATATAAGTTTTTAGATCATTTTAACCCATATATTTTTAGTTTAACCCCTTAGTAAATCTATTTTTACCTTTTCCATGGTAAATAATTTTTACCGTTTCACTGTTCATTTTGGTAAAACATTAGGCTGAACTTATCAGATAATATTAATTAAGATTATTCAAAATATGGAATCAATTTTTATAAATTACATTCACAGAAGTGGAAAATTTTATTTTAAAAGTAATCTCGTAGGTGTGAAAAGAAAGCAGGTTTTCAAAGAGAAAATATTTCAAAGTTTTCAAAGTTTTTATATAAAAATTCAATAAAAAAACCATTAAAATGAACTAAATTGGATTAGTAGTTATATATTTGAACTATTTTTACGTTTAAAAAAATTAAATATATAATTTAACATTATAAATAATTTAAATGAATATTCATTTTTCAATCAAAATCCAATATTTTTCAATATTCATCTAAAAATGAAACATTTCAGAAAAATACAAAATAATAACCTTATTTTTTATATTATGTTTTAAAAAAATAATTTTATTTTTTAAAATAAATTTTATAAGTTTCATAAAAATGTAATTTTAATTATGTGAAGAATGGGCGACTAAACATCTTTTAGAAAAAAATGCAGTTTTTTCAGAAAACATTTATTTTTCTTTAAATGAATCTAATTTGATTTATAATAAATAGATAACCATAATTTTTATAATTTAGTTAGTACTATTAATATCCTCCAATTTAGATACTATGTATACTATATTGCAGTTCACTTTGTCTTGGGGTTTCATGTCACATACTCTATGAAATAAAATGTTCTTATTTTGAAATTTAGGGGTGTTACATACTCCCCAAATTATATAAATTGCATCCTCAGTATTTAAAATTTATATCTACAATCAGGGGTTTGAAATTTATGAAATATTTTGTTGAAAACCCACATTGAAATAAGAGTTAATAAAACATCCTCTTAATAAGAGAGAATGGAAGTATAAAGGTCATATGGAATAATCACATAACTAGGTTTCTAAGTAGGATAACATAAGTGGGAAACAAAATATTGTATATGGAAGATATTACTAATTACCAAGGTTTAATGGATAGTGAGAGCATTCATTTATCACAATAATGTGGGTAATCTAGAGATGGTTAATTAACACAAAACTATAAACCAAATTGGTTTAAAAAATTTCATTAATATCATTAGAAATAGTGGTAATATGATAAAATTTTAGTTCAAGTTCCTTTTTTATAATGTTGATTAATTATTATACTATCTAATAATATAAGGAAATATACCTAATTTATATGTTTCAATTTTATAATAACAATTTCATCTATTGTTTTTTCTTTGATCAATTTCGAATTCATCGTATAATCCATGAAATGAATATCCAAAAATGAATTTTTTATACCTGAAGTACTAAAATTCACTTTTAAGGGATTGGAATATCTATAATCGAATTATAATTTATTCATTAAATATCTAGTTAATATTATGATAAAATGGTTAAGAAAGTTATCCAATATGAAAAAATATCCATATTATGAAGTAATACATTAATCTCTAAAACCTCATCTAAAGTTCAACTTAAACTACTTTATAAATGGTTTACCTTATAACCCATAAAAAAGATTAAGATACAAAACATTATAAATAATGCCACATAATTTCCAAAATTAACTTATCATTAGTCCCCAAAACAATATGAAGTGGCTCTTAATCATCATATACAAAAAATATGAATACCTTCATCATGTATTTTCTTAAAACAAGGTAATAACATGAATTTACATAACCCTTATTGAATACATGCATGCTTCCTTATTAATTAAGTAAAACATAGATTATTGGATATATTCCCTAAATATAAATATGTTTTAAACTATATCAAATATAGTATAAATCGCTTTTTCAACCAATAATTAATCAGTCCCAAGATATTAAATTATATCCAAATTACTTTATGCATATAAATCATCTCGTTATCCCAACATCATTATCTCAACATCAGGAACATTTTAGGGGTAATTTTTCACTTAATCATGTGTTTTCCAATAAGTTCAAATTTAAAATGAATAATTTTTATTATTCATTGATACTATTTTCCATATGATTTAAAATTCTTAATGAAAAATTACTATATTACAATATTTATTCATTTCAAAATTCTTATAACCATGATATCATTGATAAAATATTCTAATGACATAATTATTGAATCTAAACACAATCAAATTAATCATTATACTTTATATGTGGTAATAACATAATCCTGAACATGATCCATTAGCTTCTTTTGAGGTATATTCCTTTGATTATTTTGACATTGATTTTAATAGTTCATTATCTCCTTACAGTTGAATAATTGTATGTTGGATATTTTTTTCCTACCCTTGTAATAAAAAGCATGGTGTATTTTCTCTTCACACTGCTAGAAAACTCCTATTCCTTTTAAGCAAGATCTAGGGTATTTATTTCTAAAAATTATAACATGTTGTAAAATAATTCTTTCTCATCTCCCCTTTATCCAAATTTTCCCTACCATCCCATTATTCTCTTTTTACCTTTAAATAAATAATACTTAAATAATTGTTTCTATATATTTTTACCAAATGATACTATATTCTCATATTATTAGAATGTTTGGGATACTAGTTCCCTTTAAAATTTTGGATCAATCACCTCAAATAAATAATCATTCATTCTCTTTAGATTACATTCCTTGATGTGGTTTCCATTACTTCTTCTAGTCACCAATTTTAAATTATGGAATACACTTGATTAGATCTTATCATTATGGAATATATTGTATAATCCCAAAACTAGTGAAATTATTAACATAAATTGAAAAATTTATTCATATATTATCTCATAATCATTAAAAGTATTTATTTGGGGATATCTCTTTCAAATAATTTGTAATGGTTCATAAATAAAATGTAAATTAACCTAAGCATATTTATCGAGAGTGTCAAACTAGGTGTGCAGTAAGGCCTATTGTCATGCACCAGGTGGTGATCAAGTTAATCCTAATGCACCCTTTTCGAAGTTATTACACCTAAGTACATCTATTCCAGAACCATGTCTACTTATAGTATCCAGACATAGATATATTTCCAATAAAAACCTCATAATATTTACCTTACCAAAAGATTTGGATGTTTTTTATGTACCTATCCTCAACGAATTTTTAAAGGGTTATGATCCCTAATATATGTTCTCCTAAATATATTTCTCATGGTTTCTACTAAACTTTCTCTAATACCAACTATAGTGACCTTAATCCTAGTAACCTGGGTCTAGTGTCTTAATTTACTACATTGGAACAATATACAAGGAAACATATCCTAATGGACTAAATAGTTTAGTAGAATTGGTTAACTAGATTCATACTTTATCCTTACATTAATTTCAATAACCTCATTTTTGAGTCATTCTAGGGATAAATAAGTTATGATTATACTTATAATGTTATAAAATAGAATCAAATTATTCTTTTAAAACTCAAAACAATGAAAACTTTCTAAGGTACTTGTAGTATGTTTTCATTCATTTTCCATGATTTTTGGAAAATTTAGAAAACAGTGTATATGCTTCATTATTTTGAACAATAAAATAAACATAGGTTGATTCGGAAAAGTAAAAAGAATGAAACAACACTAGTGAATTTAACCATTATTTAAAACTCTATAATTTTTAAATATTTATATAAAAACCAATTCTATTGGTTAAAATCTATAAATCTCTTTCATTATTTCGAATGAAAGTTTTTATTGTTTACAATTTTGACTTGGGTTGTATACTTTCTCATTTAAGAAGTCTATTTTTGCAATATTCCTAAATATCTCTTTATAGATAATTTCTAAATTGATTGAACATTATAATTCTCTTGTATATTCTACTAGAGAAAATTTTCTCTATGATAAACAATAAAATATGAAAAATCAAGGAAATCAAATAATTTAACATATTAGTATATACACTTTCATTTATCCTAGTAATAAAATTTTAATCCTGATTTTTAGTAAAATTATTATATTAAATATTCTTAAAATTTTCTTAATAAACATCATTACAATGATGCAAAATAATTTTAAATTTATATTTTAAACCATTAATAAAAAAATTAAATTTTTATATAGTTAGAAAATATTACTTGGAAGAGATAATAAAATATTTCAATTACCATTTTCTCGATGAATCAAATTCAAACCTAAATACTTAACTAGAAATTTGATATCCTAATAATAAACATTCATATTTCATGAAAATATACTATCCTAGTACCACAAAATCTTATTTTGGTACTTTAAATATGCAACCTATAAATATTTAAATCATTGAGTTTTTTGATATTTAGATCTATTTGGACCTATTATAATTATTATTTCAGGCCATATGTACCCAATCTAGTTTAAAAAGTCTATAAAAAATGAATAAAAACTTCTATATAAGAAATATATCATTGATCCATAAAATTGAGAGAAAAAATTTTAATATTATTTGGGTCCATGTTGTATATTCATACATGTATTATCAATAATATATTATCTTATAACATTAGAATAAGAACTAGGTATAAAAAATTATTGTATTATTTTTTTATTCTAAATTGTATAGACTAATTTTCTTCTGTATTTATGTAATATTTATGATCATATCATTTAATTCAATATACATCAACCTCTAGTAAACTTTTATTGGTTTTTTTTATAATTTTCTCATTCTCATACTTGATAGAATAGTAAGTTTTTTTGTGTATTATTTTATTTGAATTTTCATCTTTAAGAGAATATATCTCCTTAGGTATTAATATATGAGTCTTATTTAGAATTTTTACTTATTCTTCACATCATTTATGGAATCCTAAAACATATTTCAATAATCCTTTAATTCAGCTTTTAATGTAATAAAAGAATCATAAATATCATAGTTAAATAAAATAGGGGCATATTTTACCCCACTAGTATAAACTATAAATAAAATATTTATATTTTAATTTGGTTCCTCACTTTATTTATTATATTAATCAATTGATTTATCCTTAGTGGTAGTCATGGTGATATTACTCATATTCTTTTTAGAAATTTTCCTTCTTTATATTTCATCTTGTACTCTAACTTAGTTTAGTAATCATTTGTATATTACATTATTTTTCACCAATAGAAAACTAAAATTTTGGAAGTTTTATATTTCCTTCAATCACCTTTATTAGAAATTTTTCCTGTTAAATTTATTTTTTAAGGTCTCCTATTTATAGAAAATTTATTAAACATCATGGAAATCTGATTCATCTCTTATCTAACACCATTATTTGATCACAGCCTAATGGAATCTATTTCAATAAATTTATTTCTTTTATTATAGGAGCATAATACAATAGTTTTCTTTTTTTGGGTTCCATACAATCATATTTTCATATCATATTTCTTATTCATACATAAAAATATTTTCAATTAGTAACTTTATAGTTAGTTTATAAATATCAAATTATTCTCAAATTTCATTTTTAATGCTTCTACTCTAATCATATAAACATTTTAGTAGTTTCCAAATATATTTTTTCTATGTCATGGTTTTTCTAAAAGATGTAATTGAATTTATAATATAATTAAATCTATATTATATTTTATGAATTCTTTCATTTGATTTCATCATAAAAGTATCCTAATGATAATTATAGGTATATGTTCACATCTCATGTACATTATGTGTTCCATAATGGGAATAAAAATATGACATCTCATAAGTAATATCATTTACAAAAAATATATTAAATTCATCATGTTCGAAATTATAAATAACATTATCCATTTCCACATAATTATAGTCAGAATATTTTCTTTTAGAATATATAAATTTCTTTATAAGAGCTTTAAAATTATCATATTTATCTTAAATACTACCCCTTTTATCAAATTTTAATATTTTTAATTTGATTATATTTTTTTCCTCTACAAGGATAAATTGGTTTAATTAGAACAGGGTGATACATTGGCATATTGGACATCTTATTTATAGAATTTTATCTATACTAATAAAAATATATTTTGACCTCATATATTCAAGATTGTATTTGTTATAATTGTTTTTATAATCAAAACATATGAAGGATAATGAATAAGAATATTATTTACTCCAAATTATGATAATGAGAATAAAAATAGTGATACCTATTTTCTTTTTCTGTGAATAAATTATTATCAATGGAAGTGATCTTAAAGTTGATTAAAATATAATATCACACTAATTTCGATTAGAAACACAATAATATGATGACATAGTCACACCTTGGAAAAGAATGAGTAAATAATAATCCAAATGGGAATTTTAATCCATGAGAATAAGATGTTTGAGATTCAATGATTCATAAAATTTCATGCACATGAAATAATTTAATTTCTTAAAACATCCCCAATCTATTAATAAGGTGATGAGAACCAACCTTTTAATGAAGTCTAGGGATATTATATGTTAATAAAAAATAATTAAATAAATTTTTGTGAATTTAATTAAAAATAAACAAGGAATAATCATAATATATTTTTATATTATTTATATGAAATAATTGTGATTGTAGCTTCACCATAAGATTAAAACAAAACACACATTTTATAAGATGCACTTTTGGAAAGTTGACCACAAAAGGATTTTTATAAACGTTGTTTGGTTTGAATATCCAAATTATATGTATTATAAAATGGAAATCAAGATAATTTTTTTATCTATCATTTACCAAGTATTATATGTATATAGTAACATAGAGTTCAAAAAGAAGATATAAATTTTCATTTGAGGTGTACATACTATTTTTCAATGAATCATAAACATTAGAAGGAATCTCATGATGTGTAGTATATTAAAATTCGCCACTAAATATCATTTTCATGAATTGTGATCATGAATGTGATGAATGATAATAGATTATATACATGTGAGTGATTATATTCTAAATAGGTCTTTGGTGGCACTCTTCGGGTGGATGTATCCATGTAAAAGGAGTGAACATTTGTATGAAGCATACTCGATGATAATTGGATGTGAAGGGTTATTATACATTATGAATATTGTGTTCTAAATGAAAAAAATGATATCCATTTGAGTTAAAGAATTATAATACATATGGTTTTTATTACATTCCAAAATTAAATGATGAAAGACATTCAATGAGTGCAGTCTATATGAAATTAAAATAATGAACAAGTGATAAGAGATCATGATGTTAAAGAAAAACTACATATGTGGAGATGAATATATGATAATTAATAACAATAATTTTAAGTTCATAATATGTAAATAATATAAAATGGTTTTACTAGAACTAATACAGAGGTTTTTGGAGCTTTAAATAATAATGAAGGTTCAACAAGTTATATGTCTTATAGCAGATGTTTGAACTTCTAATAAAATGATTGAAATTTTAGATAATAAAAGAGGCTAGTTTAGGCTTACCTTAAAACATAAAATACATATACATGAAGGATATATATAGAACCTATGTTTATTCACCACATTATATGGTCTAAGTAAAATTTATAGATCATAGAATTTCAAATTCTGTGTTTCCTAACTTGATTATTGAACATATGTTTTATTATTTTGGAACATATATTCCATTGATAAATTATTATCATTAAAATATAAACTTCTTAAATTTATATAAAATTTAAACAAATTTAAAAATAAAAATTTGAACATTCTAAAAAATTATAGATTTAAAAAAAAATCATAAAGCATTATAGCATAGTATGAAAAAATGTGTACTATACCTTTTATAGCTTGTTTGGACATCAAAATATAAGAATAATAATAAAAAAAGATGATAAAATAAATTTTATTTCATCAAATAATATTAAAAATGGTAGTTAAATAATCTAATTATAAGTATTATATAAATATTTTTGGTTAAATTAAGTTTTTATCCAATAGATATGCAATAACATGTTACTGTTTTTGGGGGTGGTATAATTGTATTATTGAATCATTAAGAATGTAGATATAGGTTTGGATTAAAACTAATGACCGTTTCAAATTTTTTTAATATTTCCATATAATTTGGATTCAATTAAATATGACATGTATATAAAACATTACATCTTTAATAAATTTGTTATATAGAAGTTATTTCATGATGGTAGGACATCATCAAGTGGTTTAAAAAAATATTGCATCCAAGATACAAAATTTTAATTGGTATTTTATTAAAAAAAATTAAAATTATTTTGAATGGATGATATGATAAATAAATTATTTATTCATAATAATTATTCCATCTAATGAATATTAAAAAATGAGGGGAAGTATTTTACCCATGATAGAGGATTATAATTATTATTCAGTTTTAATTGTTTTTGAGGATATATATATTTTTAGTATCCATTTATACCGTAATTTGATAAAATAATGGATAATAAATGAATTTTGATAAAACCTAGTGAATCAAAGTTAGTTTTAAAACACTCTTAATCTATTCTTGATGATATTTTCACATAAATTAAATAGGGAGAAATAATTTTTTATTACATATGTTTACTAATAACTCATTCAAGTTAAATATTATACTACTATAATGATAAGATCCCCTTTATTCCTAGAAATATAATGAATAATGTATATAATGATATTTTTAGAATAATAGTGCATATAAAATATTAAAAAATATAACATACATAATAAGAAGATATGGGATCGACTGCAGTGTGTTTTTAAGATCAAATTTCGATATTATTAAATAACCTATTAAGTGAGTGTTTATCTCTATAATAAGATCATCTAACGGTCAAGAGAAATTAAAATAATGTTTTTTCTATTTATAAATCATTATCCTCATAAATAGTTAAAAAATATTAGGAGGTTTGGGGTATGAATAAATACACCTCCAATCACTATTTTATAATAAATAGAATAAGGATATAACCATCTAAACATGATAGCAAATGGGGTGTTTAGAAAACTTTCTACACTCTTATAATAGAAGTTAGTGACTATTATAATGACATAAGTAGATTCATTAATATATCAACCTTATTTAATTACCATTTTTGTTTTTGTATGGAGAATTTTATAATAAGTTTTAGTGTTATGTAAGGAACACCATTTACAAATGTAATTATAGGATTTCTCCCAATTGAAAGAGGCTTTTAGTTAAAAGAAATAATTCTCATGATCAGTGGGATATCACCCACTCCTAATTAAGTAATAGACACACCTCAAGAGTGGTAAAACGTATAAAGATTAAATTGACTCATGTTGTTTCCATACTTCCTTAAAAATGAGTTTGAGTGATTCAAAAGTGTGATTTTGATTGATATAAACATAACAAAAAATAATGTTTTCTATGAAAAGAGGTATATTTTAAAGGGAGAGAAATTTTATTAGGGTAGTGACCACTGAATCACTTCCCACTTATTAGAAAACTTTACTATCATGTGTCCTTATAATTTGTATCCGAACCAGGACCACCGTGATTATTTTACTCACATAGATATCATATAATTGGTATTGAGTTTGGTTTTATTATTAAGTAGGGACAATTTAAACAATTTCTATAGGGGATGATTCTTCCTATTTTAGTTTTTCTCTGTAAATTTGATTAAAGTTTTTATCATTAAGAGATTATTTATTTGAGTAAGGTTCTTGAGTTATATAAAAATAAAATTATTATTTGCTCAAAAGTTTATAATATTTCAGGAAATATATTTAATAAATACATTATTTGATTTTATTACTTCACTTATGAATTATTTTACATCAATTATTAATTTTTAATATAAAGTTCAAAATTGAAAATGAAAAAATAAAAAACATTAAAATTATTACTATGAATAATGTTTACAAAATTTGATATAATATATTAATGGATCAAAAATAAAGTGGTAATAAATTGAAAAAATCATTATATAATAATGAAGAATGTTTTACAAAGATAGGTTGAAATTAAGATAATATGTGCATTAGTGTGGTAGAAATTAAATTGAAAGATAAATTTATAAATAATTAATATTTGTAAAATACATTAATTTAAATAATAAAGTGAAAAATAAAATGGATAAAAAAATTATACCATATGTGAAGATTTATTAAAAGCTAAAACATATAGAGGGTGAGATTTTTATTCATATATAGATTTAATTGATGATATATATAATTATTTTGATCAATTTATGACTGAACTTATAGAGAGAAATTATCTTTCATAAGTGAAACATTTAAATACTTCGACTGGAGTTTAAAGGAATTTGATGATGTTAAAATATGGGAAGTTGAGAATGAAAATAGATTGATAAATAATATGATTTATTTGTAAAAAATTTCAATTATAAATGGATCAAGAATAAATAAAGGGGTTTGAACCAATGGAATTTATAGTAGAATGTGAATTATCCTCTTACCAAATATATTTATCAAATTATCAAAAATATTATAAAATTGTTTAAAAATAAATTTCATAGAGTCAAACTAAATTATAAGCCACTAAATTTTAATCGAAAATAATAGTGTCTTAGAAGAATTAAGTTATTGTGTGTTATCTGGGGAAGTTGGTACTAATGTAAAATGATCTCAATAAGACAAAATATAAAATTAATAAATCATTATAAATTGAAAGGGTTTCAAACAATAAAACCAATAAATAAAATATAACAGGGTTTAAGATCATTAAGAGAAAAATAAAATGGTGTATGGTTTAAGAATAAACTATCACCCAGATTAAATTAGAGTTATAAAAAATGAGAATAATTAAATTACTCTAAAGTTGAAACTATGATAATTATACCCGATAAATATTAAAAAATTAAATTTATTTAAAGTAAACAATGATGATGGATTTAGACATAAAAGATAGGAAACATTAACAATTAGAGGTGCAATGGATGTATGATGTGTCGAAGTTCTGAAAGTTTAATGAATATGATACTTATGTTAAAGACATTTAATACATTAAATATTCTCCCAATAATAAATAAGAGTCATGAAGAGAAATAAATCTTTTCAAAGGAGAATCCAAGAATAAGAAAAGAACTATTCAATCATGAAATCACATAATGATGTTGGTAGATAAAATAAAATATAAGAAAAAAACTATATCATAAATAAAGGAGATACACGAGTCTATTAGGAGAATGAGAAATAAGAAACAATTCTACAAATACATCTACCAAGATGAAATATACTACCTATTCAAATAAAATATATATTGATTAAACTCCTATATTACAAAAATACAATTTCAAAATAAATATCATGGAATTTATTTTTAGTAAAGGTGCATTAATTCACAGGATTTTAGTAATCACATAAGTGGATACAAATGAAAAGGAAATTATTTATAGGAGAATGAATTTAGAATATTTACCCATTAATTTTTCACATGAAATGAATATAATATTCTACCTCAACACATAACCAAACAAGAAAAACCAAAATCTTGATAGAAATTTTCGTCAAATAAGAAATCAATGTTTATTGGGTGTTATTGTATATTTGGTATATATGGGAACTTATTGGTTGATTTTTTCAACTATAATGTGGTATAAATGAATAATATAATAACAATACCAATGAGGAGGAAAGAAAAAACATGGAAGTGAGTCGAGAACCAAGATAAGTTTTTTATATTTATTCCAATTAGATATACATTAACCTAAAAAAATATTTTACAATCGTAATTGAGATTCCATTATTTCTTATACACAAGATTATTTTCAATTAGTATAGCTATATATCAATTATATTTGCATGAAACTTAAATGTATATAAATTTAAATAAAAAATAAAAAATATATTCTCCATATTCTAAAATAATAAGTATATTTAGAAATACATATTCAGTTGATGACTTTTATATGAAAAAATTGAGTTCTAACCCCATTCTCCTTCCCAAATTATCTGTTTAGATCATGGTTTCAAAGATATAGTGAATAATTAAAATAAATCCAAATATTTCTTCATTGGTTAAAGTTGTATTTCATTGAGATCTACTTAAGGGTAGTATGAAGTGATGCGGGAAGAGATATTTGGTATGTTAACCATGTGTTAAGTGTGTTCATGGGTATTATATTTCATAATAGTATTTATTAGGAGTGTGGACTTCTATCAAATCCAAATCGGGCTATTTAAAATTACATGTTTTTAGAGTTGGATGTTTGGTTAATTATTTTTGAAATCATAGTCTATAATGGATTAGGAGGTAGAAAATTTCTCACAACTTCTTACCATCATTGGAAGAACATGAAAGTGCCCTACTGGATTAATATGATATAAAAGTAATTCAAATTACTATGAGAATAAGGATGATAATAAGGGTATCACAATACATTACATGAGAATAGAAAGAAGACTATGACATGATAACCCCTTGGATAAATATTAATTAAGAATAACCTAAAGTAGTATCTCACTTTATGTGAAGAAGAAATTATAGATTATATTTTCCATATAGTTTAATATACATCAAATAATTAATATTACACAAAAATGTTTATCAATGTCGGGAAATAACAGAGAGATGCTCCATTTTATAGTATGTCTTGAATATCATTAAATAAAAATGAAAAAATCAATAAAAGTATGTCTATGTTATTCAAGTTAATTATGATTATTTCATCATAAAATGTTTAATATTTTTATATGACATGAGTGCGATTATATGTGCATCATGAGATTAATCTATAACACATACTCCCATATGATGTAATGAGGGATGGTAGAACACCTGTAAAGTTTATTTTTAATGATGTTAGGTTTTAATATTCAAAAAATTATTCCACAAAGTAAGAAAGTTTTTTATATACTATTTATAAATAAAAACATACATAAGTTTACTTAGTGATCATAATGAAGATGAAAATTCAATGTGATGGTGTACAAGATATTTTTCAAGGAATGATTCACATGAGAAGACATTACTTTTTTAGAAGTATGTTAAAGATCACAATAGAATATATTTTTTAATAAATGATGGAAATTATGATTTTTTATGATAATTGAATCTAAAAATTAGTGTGATCCATTTTAGATTACCATTCTTGAAAGATACTCTAGAGGTAAATGTAATTGTACAAGAAGAGTACATGTTGATATGCGGTTCACTTAATGATCAAAGGATGAGAAGGGGGTGTCCAAAGTATAAAGTCAGTGTTAAAAATGAAAAATGGTTGTCATTTGAATTAAAGAATCATTTTTATTAGGTGCCTCATTATATTCTAAAATCAAATAAAGAAGTACATTTCCTGACCACATTCTATAGGAGCTCTGAATAAGGGATAATTTATATAAGACCAATATGTAGAATAAAACTATGTATATGAATTTACCTGGGAAATAAAGATTGAAATTAATTTGCGGTGATTTCTATACATTAAGTACATGGAATTTTCATTTTATAATATATGGGGTTGTTTGGATCTGAAAAGAAGAAGTATGTTTCAATAATTCATATATTTTATTTTAGTTTTTTGAAATTAAGTATAAATATTGATTTTTTTGAGAATAATAGAGGCATATATAATTTTACCATAAAAATAAAAAAAATATCAAGGGAAGAATTAATTACAAACTAAGTTAAATAATCTCATTATAATTTTTGATTCAAAAATTATAACACTTATAATTTTTAATTATATGATTCAAAAAATGATGATGGAAAATATATTTTTTTATATTCAAATCAATATTTTCATGAAAATAAGTTTTCAAGATAATTAAGATAAGTTGAATAATGAGTATATAATATTTTTATAAATTTTACGTTTATTTTTTGTCTTTATCTGTATTTATGACTCGTACAAGTTTTTTATTTAGAAAATGATGTAAAATATAATTAAACATTATATAAAATATGGTTCATTACATTTTTAGAGATACAAATGGAATAATCAAGAACATTGATGATCTAATGAATATTATTCCATTAAATAACACTCATATTGTGATTTTATTCAACCAATTCAATGGTTAACCTAAAAAATATAGGGAAAATGAAGTTGTTGTCAAGGAGTAGTGAATAAAAAACTTTTTGTTTTCATAGGGTATTTTAATTGAAATTCCATAAAATGTGAATATGTGTTTTCATTATTATTCCACCTCAATGTATGAATATATTTTAGAATTTAATGAATAATAAATTAATTTAGATACACTGTAGGAAATTTCTGAGTTTTAAAGAGGGTTTCTAATCCATTATTGAAAAATAATTTACATAAAAAAATATGAAAAAATATTTTTTGTTAGGTATATTTGCTACTCAATTATTGATATTAAATCCCACTTTACTAGGATTATGGGAGACTCTCTCTACAGTAGATTATGTTGAATAATAAATAGAATACTTTTTTAAGGATTAATTAAGTGAATAATATATTAAAGACCACAATAGGTGTTATAATAAGAAAAACAGGGTTGGAATAATCCTATTATAAAGATCTATATTCTATATAATAGAAGAATCTATTAAGTGAGTTTTTAACTTTATATAAATAGTTTATTAAAATTAAGTATAATTAAGAGAAAGTTATAAGTTTTTCACATATATATATCCTTTATAAATAATACTAAAGAATCTATAAGGTTTTTGGTATTTAGAAACACCAATCTATTAACTATTTTTTATCTATGAGAATGAGGTTATTGTCATTAATGCATGAGTGAAATAAAGGGTGTTAAGAAAGATTTTTATACTCTTATGGGATAATCTCCCTACCATTTTAGTGAAATAAGAACTTTCATTGGTCTATATCAATGTTTTGATATTATTTATTTATTTTTTATAATGTGTTATGCTAAAATTGAAAGTTTTTAGGAAGACATAACATTTGTGAATGTGGTTAATAGATTTATCACTACACCATTAGGTTTTTAGTAACCAGAAATAATGAATGTGGGAAGTGATATACAACCCAATACTCACCAAGAACTATAAAATCCTCCAGAGTGGTGAACATTATCAAAAATTACTCACTATTTCTGATTATTTTTTAATTTCATTATATATAGTGTAATGAAACACATCATTACAGGTTGTAAATTCTTGTGGGAGTTTGAATTTTTAATTTGGTTAATAGTTAATTTTGAGAACTGGGGATTTGGATTGGTTTTTGAGTATTTTACTGTTTCTAACACGTGTTTTGGATGGTTTTTATGGATTGAGTGATTTCCTAGATGATTGGGATGGCATTAGGGTAATACTAGATTGGACGGGCTACTAAATAGAGTAGTTTTAGGCCTTTCACAGTGTAAACCTATGGTTGATGCCTAGAAAGATTCATGGTAGGGGAATAGGGGTCTATTCTTAGGGGAATTCATGATATAAACATGTTTCATTATGTACTTTTTTATAGTTTTTGTTAATGGATAATAAGATTTATAAATTATAAACCCAATGAGTTTCTTCTCTTAGATGGTTGCACAAACAGGGGAGGCCAAAACCCTATCTCATCCTTCTATACCCTACTATCTTGGTGTATTATTGGATTTTTTTAAAAATGGTAGGATTTAATCCTTATTCTACCTTTATTTTCCTCTCCGTTCATCATTCATTTTATTTTGAATAGGTAGGGATTTAGAGGGATTATTTCATCGAAGAACGGTGAAATCAACATTCCCAGGGGGGATTTTTTGTGCACCTCATAGAGGACATTATGAGAGGGTGTATTCAAGATTTAATTATTGTTTTTTGTAATAAATATTTGGATGTATTATTATTTATCATTATGGATCAATATGGGTCAAATTTTCCATTGAATCGATGATGTAATTTCGGGGTTTTTGTTTCCTAGACTCGAGTGTGCATCAGGGGTGGACCACACCAAATTTCTGATGATTTTGAAACAATTAACTATACAATGAGTTTAGAACCAATTATGATAATTGGGAATTTTTGTTTTAATTTATTAATTTATTTATATTTATGAATAAGGCATGTGCTCATGGATTTTATGAATGTCAGTATGGGATTTGGATAATTAATATAAATCATAGTTATAAAGGGTATTAGAATTATTTGAGTCTCTATATTATTTAGTGATTTTATATTTATGTTACACATTAGTATATCTAACTAGATATTGCATAATTTTTTCTAGTTTCCCATAAGGTTGGGATGGGATCATGTTGGTCTAATATTCACAATAAACTATATGACATGCTAAATGGTTTAGTAGTTGTTTCTTGGTTGAACGAGTGATGGTGGACCTCCTATGGATTATTTGGAGGTGTTTATTTGTTTTCAAAGATAAAATAAACTTCCCATTTATTTTTTTAAAAAAATCAGATTGACTTAAAAGGAAATTTCATGAAAAATGGATGATTTTATAAAAGGGGATTAAAATGGTATTTCAAAATAGAGAAAAAGATTTTTCTAAAAAATATTTTGGTAGATTTTTTCTATGGGACAAGAATGAGTAATATTACTTATGATTCATTTTTAAATGAATTTGAAAAGTGGATTTGAATTGTGTTTGTAAAGGAAGCTGGAAGGGTCTATCTTGACTTGTTTTGGTCTATTTGACTGTGACTAGGAAATAACAAGTTTTAAAAAGTATGTGTTCTTTTTTTGCGTGTCATTGATGTGATTTCCTTGTGTGACATGGTTTATGATGATGCATGTCATGTGTGTTTCCAGTGATAACATTGTTTACATGATAGTGCATGTAACGTGTGGGAACCCCTATGAGAACTTTTTATGGTATCAAAATAATGGTTGATCTATATTTATCTGATGGGGCCCCTATAGGATTGCTATGAGTAGTGTGACATGATCAAGATATGTGACTATGTCTCTATGAACTAACTCACTGGTAAGGATTTATTGAGATATGAGATAAGTCATGTTTTTTTTGTTTTTTAAATTATTTTTTGACTAGATATTTGATTTTAAAACCCTTAATCAAGAGAGTATTAGTCGGTGTTATTGATTCAAACTCCCTTGATTGTGTAAGGATAAGTTGGTGTGATTTATGTATCCTCTATCATGTGTGTGGGGATGGTTCGCTGATCTTGATGGACCATTCATTTAGAGGATTGGGTCGGTGTGTTTGATGGACCTTTACTTAATAGGATTGGGTAAAGGACTACCCTAGGAACTTGTTAACGGAATTATTTGATGCATATAATATGAACTTTCTTTTAGTGAGAAAGGATAGTTTACAGATCATGGATGAATGAATATACCCTATTCCTTCATTGAATGGGTAGTGGTTTAAATGACACTCCTCCCAAAGTCTTCAAGTGTGGGGTGGGAATCATTCTAATTGGAACCCTAGCATGAATTTTTTGGTAAGTTTCATGTTATGGTATGTGTGAATTATTTTTTCCCATCATAGATCATGAGTAGGTAGTGTAAGGTATTTTGGTGGATTAGTATTCACATGTCAACATTACTTTTATGATTTTTTTAATTATGTGGTATTTATTTGGGTGGGAATGTTTCATGGTAATGAATAAAACTATTTTTATGTAATTCATGTACAAAAGTTTTAACCCAGAATCAATCAGTATTGTTGAGGAATTGGAGGTTCTAAATTGTTCATTGGACTTAACCTTTACCATATACATGGAATGGGTTTCAATGTACATGGGTAGACATTATTTTTCTCTATCATTATATAGGTATTACATGGATCTTGAGACACGACATTGGTCTAAAAGGTTATATAGTTAGACGAATTGGTAGGATGATTATATAAGTTGGGCTAGAGGTTGATGTATTTTTTAGTTATTGTTTACTATGTAATAACCAGCATGCCATTTATTTATATATGATGCATGTTATTACATGATTATTTATTTTTCCACACTTTTATTGTTGATGAATCATATAAAATATTTTAATAATTTATATTCAAGACTTTGGGGGATTATTTATCTCCCTATTTTATGTCTATAGGATTTTGGTTGGTCCTTTATATAGATCACACATGAAAAAATTTCAATAGATTCGAGAATGACTCTCAGCATAAATTTGAGAGGGCATAGCCTCCATCGATTGTGTTAGACCCTCACTACAAGTCTATAACATCTAGAACATATGTAGTTTCACTTGAAGTCATGTGCATACCACCACTAAGTCATGGTTTAGGTGGTCTGGATCATGGAATTACAAAATGGATTCAAATAATGTGTTAGGGTGTGATAGTGTAGTTATAGGTGGATTAAAGCTATTGGGAATCAGGTATTAGACCGAGCGAATTACCTAACTGTATGGAATCAGTTTAAACCAATGTTTCTAGGGGATTTTGTCATCAGAGTTAGTAACTGTAGGATGAGTGAATTATTGTTTTGAACTAAGAATCTCAATGTGGGAATATGATACTTGGTCTGATCTATAGGCTCATCTTGGATCTAATGATTTGTACATGCATCTTGATAGTGTCATGATTAAGGAATGGAACAGACTCCTATGGGTAGTGTAGTTTGAACTATCTCATCATTACAATTCATGTTGATTGAATCATATTATAATAAAAATGATGTTATCTCACATATACTATAATGGGTTTGGTTATTTGATTTTGATTGTACTTTTCTGAATTCTACGAGGAAATAGTTATTTGGATGTGTAGAATTTTTGGGAAAACCCCAGTTTTAATGGAAAAAATAATATAGTGGCATCATGTGGGTGAGAAATAGTATTTAATGAAAAGTTTTAATTGAAATGGATTATAGTTTTGGTTATTTTAAATTTGTTTGGGATTTTATTATTTTGAGAAAAAAATAGGAAAATAATTTTTTGAAATCAAAATTTTCATGGTTTTTCAAATTAGATTTTAAATGGATTAGGAAAACAGAACAATTTTTTATAAAGGATTTGATTGTTCAGGGATTTTCAGATTTTACTTTTTGATAAAAACCCTTGGATTTTTAGGGCTATTTCAAAAATGAAAAATGATTTTTGGTGTGTGTAAACAAACTTCAAAATTGTATTAAAAAAATGTGATCAGTTTATTTATAAATTGATCCTATTTGATTTTGATGTGGTTTGTCTATGAGTAAATTTAATTCTTGAATTATGTGGTTTTATTATGTTATGTGTTGTTTGGAAGCTGAAATGTGTTATTATATGGTGGAGATTATTTGAATATATTATGGGAAAAGAAATTGGTTCTTTTGCATGATTGGACTTATTAGTTTTTGGTGGCTTAATAAGATGACCCGAGTTTTTTTAATTTTTGTTTAGTAGGTGTTATGTTGATGTTTTAGGATATCCTCTTTTTTTTGGGGGGGGGGGGGTCATGTGATTTTTTAATATGTTAGGTTCGAGTAGGAAAATGTTCTTTGGTAGGTTCTAGGATTGGTACCCATGGTGTGCTTTTGATTATATCATGGGTTAGACAACACTCTATGAATTATTATGGGTTTTTGATTAGGACCAATTGATTTTTTTTCAATGGGTGACTTCTATATTTGGGTGAATAATTTTACAGAAATGTTTTTTTATCTGAGTCTTTTGGTGGGGAAAAATATAAGACTAATGATTAATAAGTTGTCAAAACATCAAAATTTTCAGGATTGATGGATGAGGTTGAGAATTGTCTTGATGCTTGGTGATCAGTGTGTTGTGGTTGGTACTCAAGTGTGAGTATAGTGTTCATGTCTTTTTATTAAATATTATAGTGGATTAGACATGGTAAGTTGAGATTGGGTGTTTTACATATGTGATGAGATGACAAGGATACCCCTTGGGGGGTGAATTAATTGGTTTTCAGTGTATTATCCTCTTGTTAAAGGGGTCAGGGTGCAGAGGAAATTTTTAGTGGATAATGATGATAAAAGTGGGACATTGGTGAGCCAATATACAAAATTTTAGGATTTTAGAACTTTTTAGTTGGATTTTTTCATTGGCATTGGGCACATGTTTGGAATTTAATTTAATTTAAGAGTGAGTTGGATTAGAAGTGAGTTTGTACTTAAGGTGTAGTATGAATATTAATATGGTAATTTAAGGAACAAACCAGGGGATTTATACTGAGTGTTAGGGTTCGACGTTAGTGTAGGTTATTGGATAATGTGGTGATATCTCTTATATTTTAATTATAATGTTTTAATAATATGGGGGTGCATTAGCAGGTTAGTTCAAGTGGTTGGGAGGGAAGTTGGGTAGTGGAGGGTTGGTGAGTGTTTGTTCATATAGTTAAATTATATGAGGTGGAAACAATATTGAGTGTGTCATCCAAGACATGGTTCAAGTGGTTTTAATACTAAACCAAGATTCTTGGAGAAAATATGGTGTTTCAAGGCTTGGTGTTTGTAGTGGAATAGTGGAAATGTATTTGTAATTTAGAGATGGAATGCAACGAGTAAATCATGAATTGATAACTAATTTGAGTGAGGGATCACGATAAAAGGAATACCATGAATTCTCATGTATGAGAAGCATTATATTGTGGTTTTTATAATGAACTATGCCTCTACAAGTTGTAAATTCCTGAGGGAGTTTGATTTTTTCATTTAGTAAAGAATTAATTTTGATAAACTGCGTTGAGTCTATATTTCAAAAAATTTTAACATCACTAGAAGATATTTTAGTATGGTTTTTAAGGATTAGGTTATGTTTCATATGATTAAGTTTTTTTCAGGTTATGTCCTACATAGCTGGGAAACTAAAGGTATAAGTTGTCAGATTTTCATGGTTTGAACCTGTGGTTCATGTTGTAAAAGTTGTGGAGAAGGATAAAGTGGTATCCCCATGGGTGAATTCATTAAATAAAAATTATTGATTCTATGAGCCATGTTGTATTTGTTTTTTAAGAGACATGGAGGTTTGAAAATTATATCCTCCTTAGGTTTTATCTCACTGATATTCGTGCAAACTGATTGAGGAAAAACCCCACTATCCTCCTTATATCCCCTTTGATCTAAGTGGATTCTTTGTGGTTCAATATTCCAAATCAAGGTAGGATTTACTCCCAATTATCCCTCAATTTTCTTTTATATTCAACATTTACTTAAATTTGATTATATAAAAATTTAGAGGTATTATTTTTCAGAATCACGGAATAATATTCATGCATAATGATGATTTTATATATATCTCATAAAGGACATACTGAGGCGGAACAATCAATCCATTATTCATTTTTTATCACAAGGTATGATGAAGCATGGTTTTATTTAGGGTTTTGTATAAATTTTGGTGAAATTTTAATTTGAATGAGCGGTGTAATTTAGTTATTTCTTAACTTGGTTCGGGGGTGCATTGGGTGTGGACAACACCTCGTTTCTCATGATTCTGGCACTGCATAACTGCCCAGTGATATTGGTGATGATTATTCCAATAGTTTTTTAATTTATTAATTGATTAATTTATTATTTTTTATGGATGTGATAGTTTCTCATGGACTTTATAGATGTTGGTATGAGAATTGTTTTATTTATTAGAATTTAATTTGAGTTAGGGGCCTTGGATTTATTTAAGTCACTTAATTATTTTGTTTTCTCATGTTTCTATTCCTCATTAGTATATTCAGTCACATATTTAATAATTTTTATGAGACTCCCATAAAGTTTTGATGGGATCATATTGGCCAAATAGTCAAGATTGAACGCATATCTTGTTAAATGATTCAAAAGTGGATCCATGATCAAATTATTATTAATTTCCCTCTTTATAGAATATTTAGAGGCATGCCGTGTGTTTTAAAGTGAAAATTGTTTTCATTTTTAAAAAATTTCTTTAAAAAGTATTTTGAATTAAATAATAATTTCATGAAAAATTTATGATTTGGTAAATAGGTTTTGAAATAGAGTTTCATTAAGGAATAAAGGGGTTTATAATTAATATTATGGTTTATTTGGTCCAATGTACAAGCATGATTAATATTACTTGTAAAAGTTTATATAACTTAGGGTTTGAAAGGTAGCTTTAAAATATTGGATTGAATTAGTTTGGTATGTTTCATTGTGTTTCATAAATCCCTAGTTTTATAAAGGATGTGTGAATATTTCATGTTCCCATGATGTTTTTTCCTTTTGTGACATGGTTCATGAGGATTTATTTCATCTATTTATCACACGAGAACTTGTATTGCAAGATGGTGCATGTCATGTCTGGGTATCCTTGTGTGAAAATTTGTTTTGGTATAAAATTCATGATTAATATAGATGGATGTGATGGGACACCATTAGGTTCAAGATGCGTACTGTGATGTGTTTGAGATTCTATAATAGTTATTGTGGAACAAGTTCCCTAGTGATGAGTTAGTGAGATTTGATATGGGCTGAGTACCCAATTTATTGTTGCCTAAATTTACCAAATAGATTCATGAATTTACCTCCCCAAAGCATATAGGAATTGGTCAGGGTTCTTATTGTAAACTCCCTAGAGCTTATAGGTATGGGTAAATGTAATTGATTCAACCTACATTAAGTTTAATAATATGAGGAGGTGTACTTGATTGACCTATACTATATAGGCTTGTATTTGTGGGATGGATAGACCATTCTTTTATAGTATTGGGTCAAGGACTATGATAAGGTTTAGGCTGTTTCATGATGTATCCCATTGAAAATGTAACTCCTTCGAGTGATAAGGGATGGGCCAAGCCTCATAGATATATGATCATTCCTTATTCCTTCGGGTAGTGGGTAATGGTTTGGAAATCTCTCAACCCTGAGTCTTTAGGTGAAGGATGAAAATTATTTTGGTTGGAACCCATGCCTACATCATTAGGTATGTCTCTGGTTATGGTGCATGTGGATGTATTCCTTCCAGCATAGAGTAGAAGTAGATGGGGTTATGTGTAATTGTGTCCCGGTTAACACATGATAACACGAATTATTTGATTTTATGTTCATTGTGCATCATTTTTTTAGGTGGGAATGTTATGCGAACATTAAAAAAACTATTTATATGTATTTCATAAACATATATTTTATCACAACATTACTCAATATAATTGATGTATTTGTTTTTTTTACTAGGTTGTTGGACACAAACCCTACCCAGGTACATATAGGTACTTATTGAAGCTAGATACATCTTACAACGCCAGTAGGTTATAGAGATTGAGGATTTGACCTGATGATTATGTGAGTTAGTCCAGAGGCCAGTTTATTTATTCTTATTTATGGTTTAACATATACAGGAAAATGTGAAATTTATTTATGTATGATACCTATTATGAAATGATTATTTATGTTTTCTACTCTGTTATGTTTGATGAATCATATAAAATTTTATACTTATTTCTATTATGTACATCAGGGGACCATGCAACTCCTATTTGTTTTGTTTATTGGGTTTTATAATATTAGTAACACTGATGGGTCATGCGAAATTTTTGGTAGATTCATGGATGACCCATGGGATTTATTGTAGAGGGAATAGTGTACCCAAAATTATGTTAGGCCCTCACTAATAATTGATATACTTTGGAATATTGGGAGGCATTTCTAAGGTCATGTGTTTACACCCATTCAAAAACCATTTAGGAATCCCATGCTGGTGCATTACATATGGTTCCAAGTTATTTAAAAGACTAGTTTTGGGTGATGTAACCTTAACATTAAAAAATTAAAAAAATGATCATATTATTATTTTTTATGAGATAAATTTAAATAGGGTATTTATCACTTACTTACCCCCACTATTGGTCAACATTCCTCCTAAGAGGCCTTATATTATCTTTATTTTTTAGACATGATCAAGGACTAAAAAATATAAACAATTAAATAGCTGGAATGATCTAATACCAAATGTTATACTAAATATACGCATGATATGGTGAATTGAGATCTAGTAATGTTAATGTAGATAAAAATAATACAAGAACATAGTTTTTTAGATACCTTTCCTTTTTTGTTTCTCGATATTTGGAGGTTTCATGAGGGACATTAGAGGTGGGTTGAGTTGACTTTAAAGATTTATGCCAGAATTTGGAGTATGTATAAAGTTACTAATTAATTTTTCTATATTACATAAAGGTAAAATATATATTGTGTGTAATGGATATCAAGATGCCTCATAATGGTTATATAATGTTTACTTAGAATATTTATAGGTCACATGATATGTTCCTTGAAGGTAAACCGAGATTCATGTATGGGTGATTCAAACTTTAGTTAAGGGTAACCTAAATCAACTCAATATCCTTTCTAGATTAATAGACTAACATGAGGGACTTTAAAAAAATGTCTTCTTGTTCAGATTAGCTATTATACATTTCGTATTTATAAATTCAAAAAAAAACATTCCTTGTTCTTTAACTTGATAGCGATGGTGGAGGTCATGTTAGAGTTTGGTCATGCAGAACAACCATTTTGAGAGGTTTTTTTGAAGACTATGGACATTTATCTTTCCTATTTAATGATCTTCGTGCTCCATGGGTAGTGAAACACATGTAGTGTAGGGTATTGGGTGTGGTGAAATTCCATATATAAATTGGGGGAAGTGTTCATTGTGAGCTCTAGAGTATTGAGTAACTGGAGGTATCAAGAGATTGGAGTTATTTGGTGGAGCTAAAAGAATGCCAAAATAACATAGTTGTGTTAATTTTGGAGGGTCTAGTAACTAGATTTAATTTTTGTGCTTCCCTATAGAGAATATGATGACTGAAATGACCACATTACAGTCCATAGTGTTGTTACAAGCTGAGGTAATTATGTTGGGGTCAGTCTATACCTGGAAAATAGAGAATGGTGAGTGGTGGGGGGGGGGGGGGGTTTACAAATGTTGTCATTGGATGTAGAAGGTCAAAAAGGTAATTTAAACATCCTAATTTTGAGGATTTTCCCATGGTGAAATTTAAAATTCTGTTAAGTAGAAGCAATAACAACCAAGATTTGATGGAGTCAATCATTTTAAAATATGAGATTTATGAATCTCTATTTTAATGAGACACACTAATACCATAGTGGGAGCCTCCATTCCATGTCAATTTATAGATGAGTCCACCTATAATTAGGATCCTCACTTTTCTCTTGGTTTGACTTTCATTCTTTCTTCTCAAGCATTGGATTCTTTTTGGGATCTTCCTAGATAATTTAGCCACCCTTTTAAAGAACTTGATCTCCTCTATTCATGTTGTGTATCCTACTTCAAACTAAAGTGCAATTATCATTTATTGTCCTATTTTATTCTTGACCACACATCCAATAATGATCGATGTAACATATTTACTTAAATACTTTGGATTAAAGTTGATGTTTTGATATTTTATTTGATTCTATAGGTTGGTGTAAGATATTGTGGATTCATTAGTTCTTAATTTAGATTATTTTATTGTTGAGTTTTTACGTCTTTGTTAAGGTGTGAGATTTTAGTGCTTACATTTATATTATAAAGTTATTTATTTATTGATTTGTTTTAGATTATCCTTCTTTATGTTTTGGAACAAAAAATCTTTCTTTTTACAACCTCAGGAATTGAGTGGAAAATTATTGTCATTACTTTTTTATTATTATCAACTATTCTTGAATTATTGGTAATTTGAAAATTATATTGTTTTAAACCCATAAAAAGTATTTTGAGGAAATTCCTTGAATATATTCAACCTCTTTTAATCAACCAATACCTATTATTCCTTCATATATGGTATGTATAACTCATCCCATGGCCCTGGTGTTGAGGTGTAGATATGGCATGGATAAATGGTCAGTGTAACCTTATGTATTTCATTCTATAAATCCCTCCTTGGGCTTGATATTGTCGAGATATGGTCATGGGGGAAAGTTTCTTGTATTTTATCCTATCCAAATTAATTCAATAACTATTCTATTAAGAAGAATGTTGTGGAATGTATCATGGGGATGGGGATATTGTATACATTATTCTTTTATTTATTAGTTTGGTATTAATTATTTGTTGCTTTTTATTTCTACTGTATTTTACTTTAATATGTTGTTATATATGATTTTTATGTAAGCTAAATTGACATGAGACATTCATTGGTTTATAAACCAATAGTAGAATGTGATCAGGTTGGTTAATCATTATTTATTACAAGAAATTTAGGTTTGATGTGTTATATTAAAATGTTATTGTTATGATATTAAATATTTTTTCTAAATTAAAAGGTATTTAATATCAAAAGGAAATAGAAGTAGGAAAAAATGTTAATCTATAATTTACATAGTGAGATAGAAAGTTCCCTGAGAATATGATGTGAATAAAATTGTAATAAAAAATTAAATATAATATTATGGGGAGAACACTTTTAATAGAATTAAAAATAAATAGGTAACCTTGAATTAATATTGTATATATACTAGAATGATTTTCTATTATTTTGTAATTTTACTAAGGTTATCACAATTATTTTCACTAGGCAGTTTTTATTCAAATGTATTAGAGATAGTTTGTGGATAGAATTTTTGTCTTCTCTCATTTAGATTTGATGTTAATGGGTTATAAACCATGGGATAGAGAGGGATTTTTTGTTTTTCTCATAGGTGTGATACTCCTTGTGTGTTTCTACTTTACTTAGAATGATTCCTTGAAACTTGGGTTGTATAGTGAGGAACTAGAGGACTTATAAAAGTGATGGTATAATGTTTCCTTCCTTAGGGTTATACATGTTTAGTTATATTTATGAGAATTATATCATAGTAAAGAGATGAGAAGGTTTAGATTTTGGGTATGTGGAATGTCAATATAGTATGATACTATTATTCTAGTTAGGTTTTGGGAATGGGATTGTTTAGATGAAAAACTTGTATAGGACTTCTAAAAAATGTTTGTTTGGGCTTGGAATGTTTTGAGGCTACATGGTTATTTTATTAAGTAATATATGGTGAGATATTAGTTGGGTTATATGTATTAGTTCTCAAGTTCTGTATTGATTCTTAAATTAATCTAATAATTAGGATGACCATGTTGTTTATAACTTCATATAAATAAATAAATTAGTAATTAGATTCAAGACTTTCATATTGGTAAATATTTTCTTATTAATTGAAGACGATTAAATGGAAATTTAACTTTTTATAATCTTAATTTAATAAATTTATGGGTATAAATTTAGGTGATTCCATACTTTTAAGAATAAATTATAATTGGAGTTTGATGGATAAATGATTACGTTATTAAAAGAATTGGGTTATTATAAAGTAATAATTTTGAGATTGTTGAGATGCTTCAAAATAAGGGGGATACATTATGCCTCTGAATAGGTTATGTAATAAAAAATATAATGTGATGAGTAAATGGTGTAATGAGTAAGATGGAAACCTCCTCACTAGTGATTCTAATTTCTCAAAAAGAGATATGTGTCATTGTAACACTAATTTATATTTGATTTTCCTTTACATTTTCTGGTTATTAAATGATTTATGTTAATTGTTATTATGATTGAAATGTGAATGAATTTATATTGATATGATTTTAGGTTGGGATCATTATAGTAGTGACATATGAAAATGTATTTTGATGTGTTGGAAGCTAGTTTTACAATGGATTGATATTGTGGTTGTGATGGTTACATGAGGAGTTAGGTATCATGTTGTGGTGTTTATTGCTTTATGATATGTATGGAATGATCATATGGATGTGATTATTTTATGGGGATAAGGAGGTGATGTTGATATAATGATAAGGTATATTATGTAAAGGTGATTATTATTCCTTTCCAAGAATCCTGACCATTATGTGAGGGGTCCTCCTATCAGGTGGCACCTAGGATTTGGGGAGGACCATGTTTGACATATAAGAGATTCAGGAATATATTTTTGAATATAAATTTATTTAATTATATTATACTATTACTAACCTTGGTTATTTACGGTTATGTTATGTTTTCAATGGGAATTGTTACATGAAATGATGAAAATGATGGAAATTATGGGAATTTGAGATGTGGGAAATATCCATTGGATCATTATAGTCTGGGTTGTGGATATTTGTTTATAATATGGGAAAAAATTGAGTTTTGGTGAATTAGTGTGATGTTAATGGTATTGGTGATCATCATAATTTTCAACTATGATGGATTATCCTTATTATTATTCTTATAATTATTTAACCTAGTTTTTCCATTTATATTAATATTAACACATTGATTTTACATGGATATCATTTTTTCATTTGAAAAATGATCATACTAAGTGTTCCAAAGTTCTCACCGCTCAATAATTTTTCATGAGTTATTTTGATAGATATATTCAGGGAGATGGGAATTATTCTATTTGGGTTGTTATAGTAACACATAGGAGATTAGGATAGCATCATATATGGATTATTTTTATTTTCTATCTTATATTTTTAGTCAGGTTTGATAAATGTAAACTCATTCCCTTATATATGGAGTATATTTGTGGATATAATCACACTAAATGGATTATATAAATATGGTTATTGCTCCTATAATTCAAAAAAATACCCTTAGTTCTAGTCTCCACCCCATGGCCTATTGGAGGTGGGATTCCAATATTATCCCAATATTTACTTATGTCTTGGGATTTGTACTATTGGAGTGGGGATTGTGATAGTTTGGTATCAAAGATGATGGTTGATAGATTTAATGAATTTTGGAGTTATGATCATTTAAGTATTTCATGAGTTAGGTTGGGAAATGGTTCCATTTAAACTTAACAAGTGATATAAATAGAGGAGATCAGGTATGATGTAGGTATTTGGGCCCATCCTATGATATGGTGTAAGGACCATGTTGGTCTACTAAACATGTTTAATTGAAAATTCATGGATTTCACAATAGAAATTCAATAAGGTAGAATACATCATTCTCATATATTTCATTCTAAGATATATTTTCTTTTTTTATGATTTTTATTTGTGTTTTTATTTATAATAAATTTTGATGAAATAATATAATCCTTATAATAATGTTTCATGAATTTTTTATTGATGAATTATAGTTTTAAACATTAATTCTTGTAAAATTATGACATGATTAAGGCTTCTTTTCCTTACAATGTAGTGTTTATATGTAACTAAATGTTTAATGGATATAAATTTGTGAACCGATAAAATGAATCTCATCATTAAAATTATTATATTTCATTAATAATAAAACATTATCTTTATGAATAAAAAAATTAAACATTTTTGAATGAAATTTTATGAAGTGTGTTAAAGATTTAAAATTCATAATATAAAACATCATTTAATGTGATAAGTTAATCCCATGATTTATGAATTTATTTTAAGTTGGGAACATCACTCTATTGATTTTAAAATAGGCTATAATTATGATTCCCTATTTTCAAACATGTATAATTTATTTAAGTGTTAAGCATGTATAAAATTTCTAAAATCCATGCAATCAAGCAAGAGTAAATGAATCATTTTTGTTGTAATAGAAGATTTCATAAAATGTTTTGGCACATTCTTATTAAATTATTTTCTTAAAAATAATTAACAATGTATTATAGAGTTTATGAGTAATATATTATAAAAAAGAAAATTTATAAGGATGGAAAACACTATATTTAATTTATTAGTAACATCATTATATGTTTTATAAAATATTGATGACTCTTTTTCCATATTAAGAATGATGTAACTATTTTTTAAATCTGAATATTTGACACAAAAACCATTCCAAGTTGATTTATGAATTTTGAATGCAATGAATGATAAAATTGTATGGTAGTTTAATGAATCATGATAAAATGGCGCAAGTAATAAATAAATGTGATAAAAGTAGTGAAAATAAATCCTGATTAGTGTGTTTGAATATAAATATTCCATGATTAGTCCCCATGAAATTCTTCATATTATTACGGTTGAATATTATTTTTTAGATAAATAATTATTGTCTAGATTGGTTATTTATTTCCATTTCTTTCTATTGAGGATCTTAATTTATGAAATTTAATAGGAATTATTCATTCTAATTTATAAACAATACATGAAATAAAATCCCATAATAATTGTATATTAGTTAATTAAGAATGATAATATGTTACTAGTAATCATATGTTGATAAAATTTTACTTCAGATTAAGATATAAACATAATTATGCTTTGTGTACCCCCATGGAAGGTTTCATATATACCTAATGAATATTTTTTTTGAAATTAATATAAGTGTCTTGGTTATTTCTATGCAAATTATATGATTTATAAATGTTTCATGTTTTAATTGAGTTGTAGTTGAACGAATTATGTCACAAAGTTATAGCCATAGTTTCAACAAGAGTGTCATGATGAAAAGATTATATTATTTATATAATTACTTTAGGATGGTAGAGTATTTCTATACATTGTTGTGAACCTAGTATGGTTGGAATATTTGATGAATATCAAGATTTCTTGACCAGGGTTCAAGTGGTGGTTGATGTTAATGATAGCGATAAGGAATGTGTTATTTGAAATGGCGTCAAGGATAACACGATTGTAGTTATAACATGTTGAGAACAAAATTTTTCCTATTTTATCTCCATGAAATGATGTCCCATATAATTATGTTTTGAATTATGTGGTGTGACCTATCATGGTTTTATAGTGTTACTAGAAGATATTCTCTCTAAAAAAATAATATTATTTACGAGGAAAGAAGAAAAAGGAATCTTGGGGAGGAGATTTGCATAATTTTAAACTACAAGAAGTACTAATGATTCTTGATAGACATTCTAGAGATAAATATGAGGAATAAATATACAATTTTAAAATTTCTTTTGGGTTGGTGGGAAAATTTTATTGTTTCTAAGTCTCTCTAGATGTGGGTTTTTTTAAGAAGGTTACAACATGTCAGGTGAGTTGATATGTATCCATTGTAAGTATTTGGGGAATCACCAGTATGATTTACCCATAGGTCAATATTATTATAAGTCCTCAGTTGGTATTAATTAGTAGTATTAGGGAGAGGAGTCTATTCTAAGGTGTTATAGATAGTGATTTTTCCTTGTTTGATAGGTATCTCCCAATGGATGTTATGTTTTGGAATCTTTCTACATTTTATTTTCCAGGATTCTCTAAATATGGATCATTTGAGTTGAATTTGAAGGCCTGATTTTATCTATTTTCCTTACCAATGAACAATTTAATTTTCTTTGGGTTTTGTTTTAATACTTGTGGAAAATAAATTTTTGAGTTGTATTTGATATAAGAACATGGTATTTTAGATTCCCTCCCTTTATGTTTCCTAGGAAATTAGAGGCGTTGAAAGGTTGTCTAGAGGTTGTCCAAATTGATCTAAAGGAGTTATTCTAGAATTTTCACTATTGTGTAAAGTTAATCATTATGTTTTATCTAATGCATAAAGTTAGAATATTGTTTTTCATAAATTTCACGAGGATGTTGTTTAATATTCAGTTGAAGTTTTCCAATATTACATAAAGGTTACTTGATCTTATGTGTGAAGGTAGACCCAAATTCACGCAAGGGTGAAATAAATATTGAATAAGGGAAACCCAAATCATGTTAGGTTACTTTAAAGATTAATATAATTTCATGAGAGTCTTCATGTGATGGTATTTAAATTCATTTCAATTCTGATATATGTTTTAAAAGTAATGGTAATCGAAACCATACCATGGTTCTGAGCATGGTAGACATAGTAGAGGTCATTTTAGATATTGTTCATGCATTATAGTTATTTTGGTAGGTCATTTTAAATACTTTGAAAATTTATATTTTCCATTTTAATATCATTATGCACCATGGGTAGTGAAATTATTATGGAGGAATGAGATCATCATAGAAGAATTTCGTATGTAAAATGGGCGGATGGTGTGCAATGTGCTGTAGTGTGTGAAGTAGCTCGAGGTATCCAGATCCTAAATTTATTTGGTTGAGATTATTTAAGACCAAACACAATAGATACTTTTATTCTTTAGGGTGTGTTATCTTTAAGTATTTTATGGGATTTCCTATGGGAAACAAGATGATCAAAATGGCTACATTTCAATCCATGGTTTTGGTGATGGGTGTGGGAGTCGAGCAATGGTCAGTCTATGTAGGAAAATTTGAAAACAAAAATATAGAGGTTTCCACATCATATAATTCATAATTGTAAGACAAAAAAGTGAGGTAAAATTCCCTACAACAAGGAATTGACAATTTTTATATTCAACATGCTTTTATTAATCCAAAATGGACATCGAGATATGAGGGAGTAAACCATTTCAAAATATATGTTTTGAATCTCTTTTTGAATGAGATCCACCACAACTATAGTGGGAGCCTTAATACCATTATGTGTGTTGGTTAATTGCTGTTATAAATTGCGGATTCTGATTCCTCTTAGTTTAAAATTATTTCTCTCTTCTTGAGCCTTGGACAATTCATGGGGCATTTTGGTAGTGTTTATTCATCCTTTTAAGGATCTTGATCTCCTCGATTCATGGTGTGAAACCTTCTATAATATGTGGTTTCATTTTCCATATGTTATCCATCCTTCATATTTATTTTTTAAGAATTCATGAATTAGAATGCGTACTTGAATACGATGTCTAAAAGTTGATGTTTGGATCTTTTATGTGATACTACAGGTTAGTAGAAGCAGTTTTGGATTCATTGGTTCTTGAATAATTTTCTTTTGACATGAAGTTATTCAAATTTGTTGTGGTAAGGTTTTTCTAGTATTTCTTTTATCTTATTAATATATTTGTGGATTTATATATTATGGATTCCCCTATGTTAACTTTTGGAACCCAATATCCGTCATTTTATATCCCATTGAATTGAATAACCGACTGGGGTCATTAATTTTTTTATTAGCCACATAAATTTAGTGATCGGTGATTCTAAAATTATCTTGGATAATATCCACCCATATATACCATGATACAATTTCTTATATAATTTCTACAATTTTAATAAACCCATACTTCTGATGCCTTTATACGTAGAAAGAATAAATCATTCCTCAGGATTAGTTTTGAGGTGTAGATATATTTGGAGGAATGGGTTGATATGAACTTAACCATCTCATTCTATAAATCTATCCTTAGTTTTGGTGTTGTGGATATATGGACTGGGTGAGTGTTTCTTATATGTTATCATATGAATTTTCATTCTATAACTCTTCTCTCTAGACTGATGTTATAGAATTTAGCTTGGAGGAAGGGGATGCTTTATTCCTTCTCTATGTATGGTTTTGTTTGTGATTCCTTATTTATTTTTTTATTCTAGTTTACTTCAATATATTATTATATATTATTTACTTGTAATTTTATTTGATAAAATTCATTGGTTCATTTATGAAACAAAAGTAGAAGGTGACCTGGTTTCTCAATCCCTCTTTATTCCACTAAGGTTATGATTGTTGAATTTTATTAAAATATTTCTTATATGATATTAAATAATTTTATAAATTATTAAGGTTGGAAAAATGGAAATTAATGTATGAAGATAATACGAAGATATAATTTAATTAATGAGATAAAAAGTTCCATGAGTGTATGATTTTAATATAATATTAATATGTAATTAAAGTTAATTGGATGGGGAGAACACTGTAAAGGAAATTATGAATAAATATGCAGCCTTGAATTAATATTTTATATGAAATTCCATGGTGTATTATGGTTTTTACTATTATTTGAGCCATCAAGGATCTTGTCTCATTGTATCTGTTATCATAAAGAAGGGTTTAAGGCTTGTTCATTGTTAGAATTTCAGTCTTATCTCCTTTATCTTGGATGTTATTTTGTTATAGTACCTGTTTTAGTGATGTGAAGTTATTTTTTATCTCATAGGTGTGAAACTACATTGTGGTTCTACCCTTTATTCAAATTAATAACTGATCCTTGGGTTGTATAGTGAGAAACCAGATGACCCACAAATGATATGGTATACTGTTTCTTTCCTATGGGTGATACTAAGTTTGGTATAATGAGTGGTATTTTATAATAGGAAATGAATTAGTAGATTTTGTTGTTTGGTTAATGGCCTGTTATTAGAGAATGTTTATTTTATGAAATATATGTTCTGAGAATGGGATAGTTTAGGGGAAGAACTAGTATAGGGTGGATTGAAATGTTAGTTTGGGCTTGGGAAGTTGTGAGGATAAAGGATTAGTTCCATGAGTTTTTATTGAGTGAGATATTTAGTTGGGGTATATTTCTTGGTTCTTAAGGTTTGTTTTGATTATTAAATTAATATAAAAATTAGAATAACTAGGTTGTTTACAAATGAGTGTAAATAAATAAATCAGTAATCATAATATAGATTTAAATATTGGTAAATTTTATGTTAGATTATCAGATGCTCATTAAATGGATGAATCGACTCCTTCACATTTTCATATGTTAATTTTTATGAAATAATGTGTATAAATTTGTGTGATAAATTATTAGTGGGAATAAATTATAAATTGAGGTTGATGGATGAATTATTCTGTTTTTAAAAGGCTTGAGATGTTATAAACTAATCAGTTTGATATTCTTAATATGCTTCAATAGAAGTGGAATAAATTATGACTATGAACTAATTATTTAATTAAAATAATGTTTTTATTGGTAAATTAAGTACTAATTAAGATAGAAATATCCCTTTTGGTGATGTAAATGCATTGATTTATGTTTTTTACCATTGTAGCAGTGATTTATCTTTGATTTTAATTCACAATTACTAGTTATTAAATCATTTCTACACAAAGATGCGATTATTGTATTGTGTATGAATTTATATTTAAATGATGATTAGTTGGGATTATTATGTTGGTGTTATATAAACATGGGTTGTGATAGAATGAATGCTATTTTTACAAGGGAATAAAGATGAGGTTGTGATAGTTCCTTGGGGTGTATGGTATAGTGATGTGTCTGTGATGGATAAATAGGATTCATGGCATGATGATGTGGTTGTGACATATATAAAGGGTGTAGGGTATGATGGTGATATAATGATAAGGAAGATTATGTAAATGTGATTGTATTTTGTATGGCTACCTGATCATTTTGTGAGGGTTCCTCTTATCAAGTCACCCCACGATTGAGGTATAGACCATGGTTGTCAAGTAAGAGCCCCATGATTATATATTTATTATCCCCATTATTTAATTTTATAATACTGATATTTCCATTGGTTCTTGATGGATATTTTAAATTGGAAAAGTGAATAGTTATGGGGAAAGATGAAAAGGAAGGAAATTATAGTGATTCTAGATGTGGGACATCTCTCTCTGATAACGATAGTTTAATCTATAGATGTTTTTTATAAAATAAAATATCATTTCATTTTAGTGAATGAAATTATTGAAAATGGTAGCATTTAACATGTTAATTTTCGTCAATTTTTATTAGACTTATTATTTTTTTCTTAATTGTATTTTTTAATTTTTCCCCACATATCTATTAATACACATTAATTTCACCTGGATTTTTTTAGTTTTTAAATAGTATCTTATTATGTGATACCATTTAATCACCCCTATTTGATGTTTATTGAGTTGTTTTTATGTATATATAAAAGGGGAATGATGATGCTACTATTCGGTTAGCTAGGGAAGATCTTAGGATATCATCCTTACATTATCTATGGATTTTTTTCATTTTGTATCATGTATTTTTATATGGGATTAGGAAATTCAAACTCTTTCCTATATATAAATCTTTGATTAGTGGATCTTATCTCTATTATTAGATTATATAAGGAGGTTAATGCTTCAAATAATATCCAAAAATACCCTTAGTTCTAGCTACCACCTGGTTTTTTATTTGAGGTGGGATTTGGGTGTCATACCCATCTTCATTGCCTTCCCAAGTGGGGTAAAAAATGGGAGGGTCGTGATATATAACATTTATTCACATTTTAAAATCCACTTAATAAAAAAAAATCACTGAATAACATTTAGTTAAATATATATTAATATATGCTAACTTTAGAAATAACTTTACTCGCATAACATTTTAATTATATACTCAAATATATAATCTATAAACATATAAGTATTACATACAATAAATAGAATTTATAAAAATAAATTCTAAAAAATTGATAACTAATTTTCAAATAGAATATTTTTATTAGAATTATTGGTTCTAGGAAAGGTGAATATCTTAAGAGGGAGTGTGAATCTAGTTATGTCAATATTTTGAAAACGACCATCACCAAAAACCATGTTCCACTATTCTTAGAAACACTCAACTTTGTCCTAACTGATTTGATTCAATACCACTCATTTAATTCCATAATTTCTTACCAAAAATATAAGAAATATTAATATGGAAATCTATAGACTCAACACTTTCTTAGAGTGAGAATCACCATCATGGCATGATCCTCAGCTTACTTTGAATCTAAAACATTATACTTCTTCTTCTATAGGTTCGTACACAATATGAAACTCTTCATTGAAATTAGTATGTTGTATCCTAGAAATTTCATTGTTTGCACCCATAAATTTTGTCATTGTGATTAATATATAATTCCCCACTAACTACCACACCATGTATCAACCTGACTTTAGTAGATTGAAGACTGTTTCAACTACCATTACATTGGAATGATTATAAAGAATCAAGTCCTAAAAGACCAAAGAGTTTAGTAGTCTTGGTAAGCCAGATATATACATGAGTGTTGTATTACAAATGAATACACTAATGATAATATATAGTTTTTTTCATTCAAGGATTCCATTATTCCATATAGCATATCCATGCATATATTTCTTAGTAAAATTCATGGATTGATGGGGAAAGAAAAAAAATAATGGTGAGCTAAAATTCTCACTAGGGGTTAAGTAAATCAAAAAAAATTATGAATTAACGAGAATATTAAATATAGTAAGGTAAATAAATAAACACACCTTCCATGAAAATTACTGGATAAGTAATAATCAATGTGGAAAGGTAAATAAATAAAAACAATTCAATTTAATCAATAAAATGATAAAGAAATGAATCCATATATTTTTTTTATAGCGAAAATCTCATGGATACTAATAACTAAATCAAAATGAAGGAAATGCTTAATTATTCGATGCCATGTTTCCTAGGTACCTAGTACCTTTAACATCAAGACCTTTCATAAGAAAATTTATAATATATTGGGTGAAAAAACCACTGAGGATACCCAAATAACTTGTCCCATGAGACTACCAATGTATCAAGAGGCTATCCATAATCGAGCCCCACCCATGTCATACCTTCCCAAAGCATTCCGCATGTATCAAAATATCAATTTAATTCATGAGAAATGTGCATTATAAAATATCTATATTGTGTAAAATATGTGTATTTATAAATATTTTACTAGATATGAATTTACTTTAAAAGTAGAAACCATATGTAAAAATGTTATATGGTTTAGAAAATAATTATATTCATGATAAATGATATAGATATTTAGAGAAAATTTAATGTTCAATTATAACTAGAAATTGAAGTTTTCAAGGGAAATATAAAAATGAATCAAGGAAGTGAATGTCAATATTACGCTTTTCCAAATAAATCATAATCCATATAGAAGAAGAATAAGGATGGTATCAATACATAACACCTCAAGTGTTATAAAATAAAAGTTTTCTATCATTGAAAAATTGAAATACTATAAAATGGTCCTTTAAAAACATTCTTGAGGAAAATAACGTTTTCATTTTGAAAAATAGTTTTAAAACCGATTTCCTTGAAAATCACTTTTAAAATAATTTTATTTAAAATTATCCATTGAAAATTGAAAAGTATTCTTCAAACAATTGATGATGTGTAATTTGATACATGTTGTACAAGGTAAAAAATATTCTTATTGTAAGATAAAAAGGTTAAAAAATTGACTTACTCAAAAAGAGACAATAATATTCATTTTAAAAAAATTGTAAAATAAAAAGGGTAAAAATTTATTTAATAAATAATTTTATAAAAGGTTAAAAACATTTTTTAAAACCCTATTATAAAATAGGGTTTTTAGAAGAAAATAGGTTCTCTCACTAAAGAGAGAAATGATGTGAGGTTTTCTTAAAAGCATTCTCTAAAATATTTTGAGTAAAATAGAGTGAAAAAATTGTACTATTACATGAAAAATTTCATGAATAAATGGTGGATAATGAAATTAAATTTTTTATTTAATAATTATCATATAAATTCCATTAATGTAATTTCAATAATGAGTAATCTTGATTAAAATGAGATTGTTAAAGAAACCCTTAAAATGATTATAAAGATAAATTGAGAATTAATAAATGAATTGATTATTTGTATCAAATTTAAATACACACATAAAAAGTGTAAATATATAAATAGATAGTAAAATTCATTGAATATATAATAAAATAATATTAACAACAACAAGGAAGTAATATAACCCAATGAAAAGGAATTGAGTTATGAAATTTATTTACCACTTAGTGACTTTAATTTCAAATCCCCTTAGATGAAATAATTCATATTGAAACTGAAGATAACATGAAAAATTAATTATTAGTAACATTAAATATCAAATAGAAGTATATACATCATATAAAAAACTAGGTTCATAACTTTACAATATGCCTCAATGAAATGAAATTTAGATAAAATCCCTCACCCTGTGTTTCCTTTCACATGAACATCCATTAACCACTTTTATAATGGTTTTAATAATTTTATTTAATTATAATAGAACCATACTAATATTTATAATATCATATATTATCTTCTTATAATATCTTAGTACTCTTTTGTTAATAATCTTTCATTATTTTTATCATTTTAGGTGTAAATTGCCTAATTTGTCGTGTATGTTTTGACTTATTTTTTTTTGGTCTTCTTATGTTGATAATTATTTAATAATATAAAGTATTTAAACCATGATGTAAACATAATATATATTCATTATATATGTATTTATAATAATCCAAAGATTTTTGAGATAGGAAATGAAATTCCCCATTTATAGAGATGGTATGTCATACGTACTCAAGATTGCTTCTTCCATTTCCTTGTCGTATCAAAAAGAATGAAAAAATTATATATATATATATATACATATATATGTATATTATAATTCCAATATCATATTTATGTCATATATTTCACATAGTTTTATTAAAACCATCCTTTATACATTCCATGTATAACATGAATGAATCACATAATTTTGAGGAGGCGGTAGTCCATACGTCTATAAATGATGTTATCATATTATGAAAAATGGAAAGAATGAAGGTATGTATTGTATAAAAGGTTATAGAGGCATAAAAAAATTATAAATTATACAAATATATATATATCATATATAAACTATAAATACATCATTATTTTCGACCTTTAAAGTTGGTAATGGAATAACGAACGACATCGTTTTGTGAGGCAGTAATCCACCGTTCACATGAAAAATGATTGTGTATCACATTTGATGGATGTGGGGGAAAGATTATGTTTCATTATTAGCTCAAAAATATCTTAGTATATTTAATACAATGAGGATATTATATAATTATGATATAAAAATAATTTAAGTGGTGGAGAAGTAAATGAAACTAAAGTGACCATTGAAGAGAGTTTCCTCTTATTCGCGTAACTTATTTTGAGTTATACCAAAAGAATTTATTGGTTTGATTTCAGACCAAATTTGTACTTCTAGGTTTAGGGTACATAATTTTGGAAATTATTTAGGAATATTTTATAATATCCAAATGTATTTAAAAGTTTTAATAATTAGGAGGGGTGAGTCCCTTTTTATTGTAGAGGAGGAGTGGCATTCTTATAATTTTTTGAAAGAGAGAATTACACCAAAATGTTTCCCATGTAAAGTAGATCAAATAATGAAAAAAATTAGATAAAAGATATGATATGTTTTAAATACTTCCATAAAATTTATTTTTTCGATGTTTATAGGTTATTGTTTTCATTATGTTTAAGGTTTAGTCCCTTATTAAGATTAATTTTACCATAATCGTTGTATTTAATTTTAATTACATTCACTTATTTTTTTATTTAATTAATATGTTAAATTTATTAGAAATTATAAATTATTTTTATTCCAAATATTTAATATATTTTTCAAAATTACAACAATTTCATTAGATGAAATTAATTTAAAATTAATCCCGTAGATGGGATGACGAGGTATGTTTTTAAAGTAAAAATGTTCAAAAGTCAGAAATGGTTTTATATCCAATTTCAATATGAAATTTATTCTAATTAAAAAAATTGGATTAATTAATGTAAAATTTATCTAATTTTACTTTTAATAAAATTTATAATATAATTTATCCTTATAAATTATTGAGGTGAAAGGTCAGTTTTCAATTAAAATTTAGTATTTTTCATTATTAATCCAAAATTGAAACTTCTCAAAAAATATCAAAAATTCCCCATAACCTAATTTTGAAATTTCAATTTCCAAAATGAAGATTATTTTTTATATAAAATTTTTAATGTGTCAACAATTATATTTAAAATTTGGTCACCATTGAAAGGCAACAAAATTGCCTTTAGAAAAATATTTCTTTTTATGCATGAAATCATGTTTGTTCTTATTTTATTCCTATAAAATCTATTGGATGAATGAAAAAGATATTTGTTAAATATATATAACATTTATATTTAATTAATATAATTCCCTAATAATAAATTCTTTAGTTTATTAGGATAAAATTATTTTGTGAGCATAAGAATATTGTTTATAAATCATTCCCATTATATTTAATTGGTTATGATATTCATTTATAATTAATTTGTAACCAATGAATTCAACCATATATTTTCATAATTTAATTAATCCATTTTATAACCACAAACATAACATCTTGGTTATATCTTATTATAATAATATTTTATTAATATATTATTATTTGGTAAAAATTGGTCCTGTGTGTAATGAAATATATCTAAGAAACTCATTATTGCATGATATACAATCTAACTCAGCATTATATACATTAAGTTATATATGATGGATTAAAAATACTAAATATATTATAAAATATTAGGATGTTATATTCTCTTCTATACCTGGAGTTGTGTGTCATACACTATATAATGCCCTAGCCTTAAACCTTACTTAATCTTGAGTTATTACAAGATTACACATTGAGAATCTTTTCAGGTTTATAGTTTTATAGAATTAGATCATAAAACTTTCATTAAATTCCATATCCAAACAAAGTGGTTACATAAAAGATAGTATTCATTTTTTTCCCATCAACGGAAACATATTTAAAAAAAAATAAAGCATGGATTATTTCTTGACATTTCCTTGACACTATCAACATATCATGTACCTTTACCTTGACCTGTGAAAAACATTTCAAAAAAAAAAAACTTGGGATGAGCATAAAAAGCCCAGTAAGGGTTATAAAAATTTGGAAAGGAAACATGAGTTCATACATACATAAGAATGAAATCATACTTTACCCATAAAACATAGGCACTTTAACATACCTCATCAAATCATGAATAAATCATAGAAATCATAAGACATAAAGGTACCTTGAGGCATTCATAACATTATTACTTAGGGAGTAACCCTATTGGTTACATTTGGAATATCCACCACAGATATTCCCTAAATATCTTCAGAGAAACCTTAACGTTTCACTCCTTCGCGTTACCCAATGCATTGGAGAGCTATATCTGGCTCACCCGCCCTTAGTTTATCATAGAACCACCCGTATTCATAAAAAATGCCCATGAACCATAACATAATCATATAACATAACATAAGCACAATGTAAAGATAACATTCCCACATTTTAATAACAATATAACATTTTAAGATATTTAAATAATGAATCCATTCTAAAAACCATTTTCAAAACCATTTAAAACACTTAATAAAGAGATTTTTGAATCAAAGTGTCCCATACCACTTTTAATATTTTAACATTTTAAACCATTAATATCCATATAAATAAATCCTTAAAACCATTTTGAAAACATTGATATTAATGAGAAATATTTATAATTATAAATCATTAAAACATTTAAAACGATATTTTAGTTAAAGGGTTTTTAACAAAATGAGAGTCACTTGAATACAATAATTGAGGAATAACATTTAATCATAACTTTATAATATCATGAGAATAAATGGATTCATGATATAATATTCCAAAGGACAGTATATACACCATATAAGAGTAAATTGGTGCATAACAACAATGAAGCCTCAATAGAAATGTAAAATGAGATGAAATCCCTTATAAATAAGGTATCCTTAAATTAAGGATAATTCAATCTCAAAATTATGTGTGAAAAATATAAATACACCCAATATAAGTGGATATTAAGTGTAAAATAATAAAAGTTCATTCACACATATTCAAAAGATGACATATTCAATAACTACATGTTGAACCCAAAGAAATCGAAATTGGGTTAAAAAGTTCCCTTGGTAAAATTCGACAGCCTAACGACATCACTTCAAAATTCAGAAGATGAGTTTATGAGAGATAAAAAGGGCATCTCATCACTTGGACATAAAATTTACATCAATAAGGATATAAAAGAACATATCCCAACATAATAGTATGTGAATTAAAAGACATAACAAAAGAAGTCTTTTAAAAAGAGGAGGGTGAAAGGTTCCCTTACCGACATAGGTATCTTTCAAAACATACACCCCGTGAAAGAAGAAAAATACAACATTGATGTAAATACTCATAAATGAAATTATATTACAAAATGAGTAAAATAATGGGCAGTACATAAACCACTCAAAGGAAATTGTGGAAAATGTAGCATAAATCTCACGGGAATAAAAGTGAGATGAAAAATCACTTATGAAAACTCGGTAGGCTAACGACGCCACATAAAACTTACAAAAATGGATTGATGAGATAAAATAGGGTCTCTAATAATATTAACATAATGTTTAAATCAAGAGGAATATAAAAGAACATCCCCCAACATAACAAATAGGAGCTTAAGAGAAGCGACATAAAGGAGAGTACTTAAAAAAAGAGAGAGGTTAGATCTCTTACGAAAATTCGGCAGCCTAACGGCGCCACTCAAAACATCCAAAATGGATTGATGAGAGAGAATAGGTTCTCTCATCATATGAACATAAAAATTACAGTAAGGGTAATATAAAATAACATCCCAATAACAAGAAAGATTATCTTTAAAGGAATGACATAAAAGAGTGTACTTAAAAAGAAAGAAAGGAGTAGGATCCCTTACCTCAAGTCCGACTTGTCTTGTTAGTTTCTTTATATTCTTGAATAATAAACTTTGGTCAATTTATAATTGCTTAAGGAACTCCTATAATGATTATTATTCAGTTCATATCACATATTTTAATGTTATAATAATTGGTTAATAATATGAGTTCATATCAGACGTTTTTGTCGATGGTTGGTACATGAGTCAAAAATTGAACATGTTGGAAAATACTTTTCCATGTAGTTATAGGTACATCATATCCAGAATAGTATTGATGTTTTAAATATCATATATATCCAGTATATATTCATTTTATACTATTCCATAGCATTTGGAGAAAAAAATTAAAAGCACCGTTCATGGAGACGGTAGGCCGTACGTATGCATGAACGCTACTTTAATTTTTTGTCATATTAATGGAATTAAAAAAAAATGAGATATATATATATGTTATAATTCCGGAATTATATACATCATTTAGATGTAATATATTACATATATATCCATTATATATATGTACTTATAATAGTACATAACATTTTGAGACAAGAAATGAAATGTACCGTTCATGAAGACGGTAAGCCGTACGTACACATGAATACTACTTCCATTTCTATTTCATATTTAATGGAATTAAAACATAATGATACATAATAGTATTCCAGTATGGTATCATATATAATATAATTAAATATATCCTTTATACGTACCACATATGGTATTAACGAATCAAATCACTTTGAGGGGGCGGTAGTCCGCACTTCCTTAAATGAAGATATCACGTTTACCCATAATGGAAACCATAGAGGTATGCCATAAAAGAAAAATATAGAAGCTTAAGTAAAACATAAAAATATCATATATCATATATAAATATAGTTTCATCTTAATTTCCACCTTTGAAGGTGTTAGAAGAATGTTGAACAATCATCGTTTCGTGAGGCAGAAAATCACCAACCACAGAAACAGTATGTTCTTTAACCATTAGACAAAGGTGTGTGTAAGTGTAGCTCGAATCCTTCTTATAACAACATCTTAGTATATTGAAGATACTTTATTTGTTACAAAAGAAAAGAATAAAAAGAGTTTAGGGGGTTAAAGAATCAAAATAAAACAAAAGGACACAAGTGAAGACATTACCTTAAAATCGGGTAACTCCCTTTGGTTTGAGCTCAAAGGCTTCCTTGGGAAGACTTCTGCCCAAAGTGAGTCTTCAAGGAGTTAGAGAGGGATGTGGAGAGACAAAATTGGCAGGGGTTGTCTGAGCCAAAGGCTTTGGGAGTGTGGGTAAGGAGGTAGAGGTGGGGGCCTTTTATAAGAGGAGAGGAGGGGCACTCTTGGAAGGTAAAGAAATGTTACTTTATTTTAGAATGAGTTTCGGATTTTAATGGTCCCACATTGATTATTTTCGAGGATAAGGTGATAAGGGTTCGAAATCCACCCATCCAATAGGTTTTGGACATGTGTAGGTCTTAGAGTTTACATTATCTTCCCATTTTATTTAAATCGTTAAATAACGAGGTCATCACTGCATCATCATGAAGTCATAAATAATTTAATTTATTTAATGTCTAAAAATTATAAAACAAATACTATATTGTAGGAAATGTTTTTATCTTTCCAATTAATATTTATAGTCCAAAAGATAATTTATGTATACATAATTAAAAATATTTTACTTAGGTGATACATTCTTTGTTACATTTAACATTCTTTAAAAATAAAAAGATAAAAAGTCACTTTCTCACAAAAGTGATTCCATGGGGCCCCCAAGTTTGGCACAAGACATCCCATGGTAGGACATGAGACAACCAGTATTCTTAGGACACATTTTGTGATCATTTTTTATTATTATGATATTATCTTATTATCTTTAACTACCTGATTACTCATTAATCAAGATAATTAAAGATAATTACCGTCGTTACTATTCATAATGTCCAAAAACAAAAGAGTCTTAAATACATAATTTGGACCTTCTGATTCAAAATATGTAATTAATTTTAATAAATTCCAAACACATAAATTGCAATAATTAATTTAAAAAAACATTCCGTTGTCAAAACAAATAGCGGGTTTTTTAGAAACAATATTTATGAAAAGTTTGGCACTTGTTTATGCCTAATTCCAAAGTGAAATTAATACCAATGACCATAATTGAATTATATGGTAAAAATATATTCTAATTACACTTTAAAACAAATTAAAATATAATATAACCATATAATTAAATTATATGAAAAATCAGTTTTGATGTAAAATGCAGTATTTTTCACTGTTCATTGAAAAATGAACATTGTCAGAAAAATACCAAAAATTAACCCAAGGTATATTTCAATGTCCCAATCATAAGTAATATGTTTATTTTGAAAAATATAGCTTATAAAATATTCAAAAAGTGGATTTAAAATGTGTTCGCCATCAAAAAGGCGGTTAATCGACCTTTTAAAGAATATTAGAATGTTTACGCTTAAAAACTGGATTCATTTGCATTTTTAATCCTCTAAAATTTATTGTAAAGAGTAAAAATATTTTACAAACATATATAATAATTTTGTAGTTAGTTCTGTTCATTCCTTCCATTACAACGACTAGGCGTTAACTACCATTTAAAATAATATTATTTTATTATTAGAGTGCAACGTAAGATTCCCAAGAAACTTGTTGTTGCGTATTTTGTACGCCATCGAGCATAGCATCCCTTTAAAGTAATATTAATATTTTATTCACAAATATGGATAAATATGAAAAATTTCATATTCTTTATTTACCTGGGGTGTTACATCCTTCCCCCCTTTTGGGAATTGCGTCCTCACAATTTTAAAATTGAGCTTGGAAACATCCTTGAAAGTCCCACATCGGAACAAGAGTCGGTAAAACAATCACTTTAAAATAAAGGAAGATAAGTACAAAGGTCACCCGAGTTAACCCATAATAGGATTCCGTGTAGGAAAACATGGACATGGAAGAAAAAGAAAAGGGTCATGTTCTTGAGGGAGAGTGATAGTAAACATGTCTAGGAGAAAGTTAACCATAAGAAAATCACAAACTTGTGATGGGTTAAACGGTATTCGATTCCCTAGTAGGAAAAGTTAACAGACAACATTTTTGTTTTAAGTTACTCTTCATTGAGGAATTTATTTTTGATCTTAAGGAAACATACTTACTTGTCATTTTGACTTTCAACTTTTACTAGATTCCTTAATCAAACTCATATTTTCTCCAAAAGATGAGTATTTAGGAAGACTTGTTCGCATTAGGAGTACTATAATCAACTTCTATAGAATCACCTAATCCACAAAAGAGAACTATATACTCCCCATGTCTTTAGACTCTAACCAACACCAAAACCCAAAAGGTTAGTACAAGATCAGATAATCCAGAAAATGATAACCCTTTATAAAAAGAAAATATATTCTTAATCTCCAAAATTTGTCCAACAAAACCCAGAGTTCAACGAGGACCATTCGATAAACAATTTGTCCATAAAATTCATCAAAGTAAACCAAACTAAGATTGAAACCCAAATATTTGAGGGATTTAGTCACATAGTCTTCCAAGGTACAAATTAACTTTTATCTCCAAATAACATCAGTTGCTCTTAAATTATCATATTGAAAATTAATTAACCTAATCACATATCCTTGATGATAGTTTAATCATTTCCATAGATAACCCAAAATAAACTTACTCTTGATTCCTAAAATCATCTAACTAAAAAGAATTAGTCAAACTAACCAGGGACTTCATGTATTCCAGTGGTAGGCGATAAATACCAGTTGCACTTTGGTTGTGGGTTCGATTCCCGCGGCTTTGTCCGACGCGATGGGTTGTCACACGGTTTGCGTGTTGTCCTTTTTCCAAAACTATATAATTTTTAAAACATTCCCCAAAATGAGAAAAAATCTTCAAAAATAACCATAACATATTTTAACCTCAAGTTTATCTCATTCCTTTCATTTTCCATCATATCATATAATAACCCATAATTACCTCAAAAGTAAGGATAATATAAACTCTAATGGTTACCTTTATAATTATTACCTGAACTTCCACATCGATTGGTCATCTTGTACATGATGCATTAAAGAACATACCAAGTTTCAAGTGGTTTATCATGACTCCTTGATTGTTGGTTTCGAACAACCACGAGTTTCCTCATTGAATCCCCCATTTTATCTAGTATCTTAATCAGAGAACCACCACAGTTTCCTCTAAACCTGTTGTCTCTTTGGTTCCTACTAGATCCATCCATTCACTAAAAACAGAAATGTCAGTGTGAGTTTATCAACAAAACCATCATGTACTAATGAGGAAGATAACCACTAAGATATACTTACTTATTCACTTTATCTAAAACTAGGACTCTTTCTAAAATCCTAACCATTAAGGTAATGTCACTTATGCTTAAAGAATACCCTAACCTCTAAAGTTATCTAAACCGAACTCTGATACCAACTATAAAGCCCCAGCCTTAAACCTTACTTAATCTTGAGTTATTACAAGATTACACATTGAGTATCTTTTCAGGTTTAGAGTTTTAGAGAATTAGATCATAAAACTTGCATTACATTCCACATTTAAACAAAGTGGTTACATAAATGATAGTATTCATTTTTTTCCCATCAACGGAAACATATTTAAAAAAAAATAAAGCATGGATTCTTTCTTGACACTTCCTTGACACTATCATCATATCATGTACCTTTCCCTTGACCTGTGAAAAACATTTCAAAAAAAAACTTGGGATGAGCATAAAAAGCTCAGTAAGAGTTATAAAAATATGGAAAAGAAACATGAGTTTATACATACATAATAATGAAATCATACTTTGCCCATAAAACATAGTCACTTTAACATACCTCATCAAATCATGAATAAATCATAGAAATCATAAGACATAAAGGTAACTTGAGGCATTCATAACATTCTTACATAGGGAGTAACCCTCTTGGTTACATTTGGAATATCCACCACAGATATTCCCTAAATCTCTTCGGAGAAACCTTAACGTTTCACTCCTTCACGTTACCCAATGCATTGGAGAGCTATATCGGGCTCACCCGCCCTTAATTTACCACGGAACCACCCGTATTCATAAACAATTCCCAGGAACCATAACATAATCATATAACATAACTTAAGCACAATGGAAATATAACATTCCCACATTGTAATAACAATATAACATTTTAAGATATTTAAATAACGAATCCATTCTAAAAACCATTTTCAAAACCATTTAAAACACTTAATAAAGAGATTTTTGAATCAAAGTGTCCCATACCACTTTGAAGCTTTTAACATTTTAAAACATTAATATCTATATAAATAAATCCTTAAAACCATTTTTAAAATATGGATATTAATTAGAAATATTTATAAGTATAAATCATTAAAACATTTAAAACGATATTTTAGTTAAAGGGTTTTTAACAAAATGAGAGTCACTTGAATATAATAATTGAGGAATAAAATTTAATCATAACTTTATAATATAATGAGAATAAATGGATTCATGATATAATATTCCAAAGGACAGTATATACACCATATAATAGTGAATTGGTGCATAACAACAATGAAGTCTCAATAGAAATGTAAAATGAGATGAAATCCCTTATAAAGAAGGTATCCTTAAATTAAGGATAATTCAATCTCAAAATTATGTGTGACAAATATAAATACACACAATATAAGTGGATATTAAGTGTAAAACAATAAAAGTTCATTCAAACATATTCAAAAGATGACATATTCAATAACTACATGTTGAACCCAAAGAAATCGAAATTGGGTTAAAAAGTTCCCTTGGTAAAATTCGACAGCCTAACGGCATCACTTCAAAATTCAAAAGATGAGTTGATGAGAGATAAAAAGGGAATCTCATCACTTGGACATAAAATTTACATCAATAAGGATATAAAAGAACATATCCCAACATAATAGTATGTGAATTAGAAGACATAACAAAAGAAGTCTTTTAAAAAGAGGAGGGTGAAAGGTTCCCTTACCGACATGGGTATCTTTCAAAACATACACCCCGTGAAAGAGGAACAATACAACATTGATGTAAATACTCATAAATGAAATTATATTACACAATGAGTAAAATAATGGGAAGTACATAAACCACTCAAAGTAAATTTTGGAAAATGTAGCATAAATCTCACGGGAATAAAAGTGAGATGAAAAATCCCTTACAAAAACTCGGTAGCCTAACGGCGCCACATAAAACATACAAAAATGGATTGATGAGATAAAATAGGGTCTCTCATTAAATTAAAATAAAGTTTAAATCAATAGGAATATAAAATAACATCCCCCAACATAACCAATAGGATCTTAAAATAAGTGACATAAAGGAGAGTACTTAAAAAAAGAGAGAGGTTAGATCTCTTACGAAAATTCGGCAGCCTAACGACGCCACTCAAAACTTCCAAAATGGATTGATGAGAGAGAATAGGTTCTATCATCATATGAACATAAAAATTAAAGTAAGATTAATATAAAAGAACATCCCAATAACAAGAAAGATGAGCTTTAAAGTAATGACATAAAAGAGTGTACTTAAAAAGAAAGAGAGGAGTAGGATCCCTTACCTCAAGTCCGACCTGTCTTGTTCGTTTCTTTATATTCCTGAAGAATAAAATTTGGTAAATTTATAATTGCTTAAGGAACTCCTATAATGATTATTATTCAGTTCATATCACATATTTTAATTTTATAATAATTGGTTAATAATATGAGTTCATATCAGACGTTTTTGTCGATATTTGGTACATGAGTCAAAAATTGAACTTGTTGGAAAATAATTTTCCATGTAGTTATAGGTACATAATATCCAGAATAGTATTTATGTTTTAAATATCATATATATCCAGTATATATTCATTTTATACTATTCCATATCATTTGGAGGTAAAAATTAAAAGCACCATTCATGGAGACGGTAGGCCGTACGTACGCATGAACGCTACTTTAATTTTTTGTCATATTAATGGAATTAAAACAAAATGAGCTATATATATATATTTTATAATTAAAGAATGATATAAATCATTTAGATGTAATATATTACATATATATCCATTATATATATGTACTTATAATAGTACATAACATTTTGAGACAAGAAATGAAATGTACCGTTCATGGAGACGGTAAGCCGTACGTACGCATGAATGCTACTTCCATTTCAATTTCATATTTAATGGAATTAAAACATAATGATACATAATAGTATTTCAGTATGGTATCATATATAATATAATTAAATATATCCTTTATACGTACCACATATGGTATTAACGAATCAAATCACTTTTAGGGGGCGGTAGTCCGCACTTCCTTAAATGAAGATATCACGTTTACTCATAATGGAAACCATAGAGGTATGCCATAAATGAAAAATACAGAAGCTTAAGTAAAACATAAACATATTATATATCATATATAAATATAGTGTCATATTAATGGCCACCTTTGAAGGTGTTAGAAGAATGTTGAACAATCATCGTTTCGTGAGGCAGAAAATCGCCAACCACAGAAAGAGTATGTTCTTTAACCATTAGACGAAGGTGTGTGTAATTTTAGCTCGAATAATTCTTATAAAAACATCCTAGTATATTTAAGATACTGTGTTTGTTACAAAATAAAAGAAGAAAAAGAGTTTAGGGGGTTGGAGAAGAAAAATAATACAAAAGGACACAAGTGAAGACATTTTCTTAAAATCGGGTAACTCCCTTTGGTTTGAGCTCAAAGGCTTCCTTGGGAATCCTTCTGCCCAATGTGAGGATTCAAGGAGTTATAGAGGGATGTGGAGAGACAAACTGGGTAGGGGTTGGCTGAGCCAAAGGCTTTGGGAGTGTGGGTAAGGAGGTAGAGGTGGGGGCCTTTTATAAGAGGAGAGGAGGGGGACTCTTGGAAGGTAAAGAAATGTTACTTTATTTTAGAATGAGTTTCGGATTTTAATGGTCCCACATTGATGTGTTTCGAGTATAAGGTTATAAGGGTTAGAAATAAACCCATACAATAGGTTTTGGACATGTGTAGGTCTTAGATTTTACATTATCTTCCCATTTTATTTAAATCGTTAAATAATGAGGTCATCGCTGCATCATCATGATGTCATAAATAATTTAATTTATTTAATGTCTAAAAATTATAAAAAAATACTATGATGTAGGAAATATTTTTATATTTCCAATGAATATTTATAGTCCAAACGATCATTTATGTAGACAGAATTAAAAATATTTTACTTAGGTGATACATTCTTTGTTACATTTAACATTCTTTAAAAATTAAAAGATAAAAAGTCACTTTTCACAAAAGTGATTCCATGGGGCCCCTAAGTTTGGCACAAGGAATACCATGGTCAGCCAAGAGACAACCAGTAGCTTTATGACACATTTTGTGGTAATTTTTTATTATTATGATATTATCTTATTATCTTTAACTACCCTATTACTCATTAATCAAGATAATTAAAGATAATTACTGTCGTTACTATTCATAATGTCCAAAAACAAAAGAGTCTTAATTACATAATTTGGACCTTCTGATTCCAAATATTTAATTCATTTTACCAAATTACAAACACATAAATTGCAATAATTAATTTAAAAAAACTTTCCGTTGTCAAAACAAATAGCGGGTTTTTTAGAATTTTTTTTATGAAAAGTTTGGCACTTGTTTATGCCTAATTCCAATGTGAAATTAATCCCAATGACCATCATTGAATTACATGGTAAAAAGATATTCTAATTACACTTTAAAACAAATTAAAATATAATATAACCATATAATTAAATTATATGAAAAAGCAGTTTTGATGTAAAATGCAGTATTTTTTACTATTCATTGAAAAATGAACATTGTCAGAAAAATACCAAAAATTAACCCAAGGTAAATTTCAATGTCCCAATCATAAATAATATGTTTATTTTGAAAAATAGATCTTATAAAATTTTCAAAAAGTGGATTTAAAATGGGTTCTCCATCAAAAAGGCGGTTAATCGACCTTTTAAAGAATATTAGAATGTTTACGCTTAAAATCTGGATTCATTTGCATTTTTAATCATCTAACATTTATTGTAAAGAGTAAAAATATTTGACAAACATATAAAATCATTTTTTAGTTAGTTCTGTTCATTCCTGCCATTACAACGACTAGGCGTTAACTACCATTTAAAATAATATTATTTTATTATTAGAGTGCAACGTAAGATTCCCAAGAAACTCATTATTGCGTATTAGGTACGCCATCGAGCATAGCATCCCATTTAAAGTAATATTAATATTTTATTCACAAATATGGATAAATATGAAATTTTAATATTCTTTATTTACCTGGGGTGTTACACACTATATTGAATAAAAGTTATTATTTTTGAATTTTCAGGGTGTTACATTCTCCCCACCATAATTAAATTGCATCCTCACAATTTAAACTTGATATAAAAAATATAGGGATTGATATTTGAAAATTAATTATTTGAAATCCCACATCCTGAGAAAATTTAATATAATATCCTCTTAACAATACAGAATGAAAAGTACAAATGTCACATGTAATAACATATAACTAGGTCTCTAAGTATAATAACATTAGTGGAAAGTGAAAATATGGACTTAGAGGAAAAGCGTAGATAATTATAGGGAGTGATTGAGTTCATTGACCACAAACAAGTAAATTATCAATGGAAAATTTAGGGCCTCAAATCCATAAATATATGATTATTTAAAAGATCACCAGTTCAACAAAAATGGAGGTAGTAAGATAATTTTTTTGTTTTAAGATCTTTTTATAAATGTTGGGGAATTATTTTATTGGCCAAGAATATAAGGAAACTCACTTACATGGTACATTTATACTCCATAAGAACAATTTAATCTTTTTGGCATGGTTTGATCAAATTTTAATTCATCCCCAACTCCATGAAATGGATATCTTAAAATGAACTTGTTTTTATGAATCACTAAAATTTTCCTTTTTAAGAATACAAGATCCATAAAACAAGTCTTTATGTTTGTCTTTACCTATTTTTAGAAGCTAATATGTTTATTACATTAATATATAGACCTAAAAAGTTATACTATGGTTTTATCATTAATATTTATTTGTCATTTTTATCTATAAACAATTATATATTAACCAAGACATCAATTAAGCCATTGGTAGGCGTGAAACCCTTATCGTCCTTCAGTTATAGGTTCACCCCCCACCTCATTACCAGATTTTATGGGATGTCACCTGGCATACAAATTTTTCTTTTTATAAAACCATATTAATATAATTTAAAAAATTAATATGATAGACATCCTTGAAATAATGTTAATCCCTAAATAGTGTTTTAACTAAGGTTTTCAATACAACCTCAATACATATATACTTTATCCATTTTATTTAAACATAAGTCCTTCATTGGATGAAACTTTAATATAGGTAATTAGTTTTAATTATCAATTCAAATACTTTATAATGGTTTGTAAATAAAATGTGAATTACCATCATTATATCCCCCAGGAGTGAAAAAACAAGTGTGTTCTAAGGCCTGTTTTCTGGTATCAGGTTACTCTCGAGTCAGGACTGACACATAAGGTTACGTTCTCTAATATATTTTTTCCTAAACAAAGTTCCAAAAGTTTCTACTACACTTCCTTTGATACAAAATGCAGCGCCTCAACCCTAGTATCCCAGAGTTGGTGTCACTTACCATTAAATTGGAATGATTACAAGGAATCAAGTCCCAAAAAAGTTTAGTCATCTGCGTAAACTAGAAAAATAAATAAGTCTTGTATTAAAAACGACTACACTCATTACAACATATTTTCTAATCCGAGGATAACTTAATTCCATCTAGTATATAATTTCATATATTTCGGAATACACTTCTTGTATTCTTGGGGAAATGAAAAAAATAAGGGAGAGATTTAATTATCAGTATAGTCTAATTATAGTGGAAAAAATAATGAATCAGTGAGAATAATTAATATGGAAACGTAAATAACTGAACACACTTGTAATATAATAAATGAGTGGGAGTACGTAAATAATATTGCAAGGTAAATAAATGAACACACATGACTTATAAATAACTAGATATGGAATAATCAATATATAAAGGTAAATAACTGAAAAACATTCCATTTAATGAATAAAATAAGAATGAAATGCATACATATATTTTTTCATAGTGAAAATATCATGGATAATAATAACTGGAAGGAAATGCATAGTTATTGGATTCCATGTTTCACAGTTATGTGGTACCTTTACCGTTAAGACCTTTCATAGGATGGTTTATAACATACTAGGTGAAAAACCCATTAATGAAACCAACTGACTCATCCTATGAGACTATAGATACATCAAGGGAATATCTATAACTACGCCCCACCCATGTTGTAACTTTCCAAATCATTCCTCATATATTTAATAATCTATTTAATTCATGAATAATATTCCTAAAAAATATCTATATTGAGTAAAAGATGTGGGTTTAAAAATATTTCCTTAGATATCAAATAAATTTCAAATTAAACATTGCATGTAAAAAAAGTGCATGGTTTAGTCAATAATCATATCCATGATAAATAATATAGAAATTTAACAGATATTTAATGTTCAATGATCCTTTAAAATTAATATTTCAAGGAAAATATAAAAATGAATCAAGGAAGTGAATGATGATATTATACTTGGAAAAATCAATCATAAACCATCCAGAGGAATGATAATGAAGGTATCAATACAACATATAACAAGTTTAGTAAAATGAAATGGTTTTTCTTTGATGAATGGAAATACTATAAAGGGAACTTTTAAAAATAATATTGAGGAAAATATCCTTTACATTTTGAAAAATATTTTTAAAATAATTTTCATTGAAAATAACTTTAAAAATATTTTTGTTAAAAATAAACCTATACTTGTAAAGGAATCTTCAAAAAAACTACAATAGTTAATTCCCTACATGCTATATAATGTAAAAAGAACATTCCTTTTGGAAGTTAAAATGATAGAAAAGTCACTTATTTGGAAAGCGACTGGAAGATTCATTTGAAAAAATTTGTTAAATAAAATAGGGAACAAATTATTTAATAAATCATTTTATAAATATAAAAAAAGAATTTGTAAATTTTTTTATAAAACAGGGTTTTTATAATAAAATAAGTTCTCTAACTAAAGAGGGAAATGAAGTCGGGTTTTCATAAAAAACATTATCTAAAACATTTATAGTACAAAAGAGTGTAAACACGGTAATATTACTTTAATAAGGTCGTGAATAAACATAGGATAATATAATTAAAGGTTTTATTGAACAATGGTGATATAAATTACTTTAATAGAATTTCAAGAATGAGAAATCTAGATTATAATGGGATTGTGAAATATCTTTTAAACTGATCATATCGTTGAAGTGAGAATTAATCAAAAAATTTATTTTGTGTATCAATTTTTTTTTTAAAATATAATAAGTTTAAATAAATAAATAGATATTGAAATTCATTATACATATAATAATTTAATATTAACAATAATTAGGATTTAATATAACCCAAGGGAAAGTAATTGAGTTATGAAATTTCTTTACCACTTGTTAACTTTATGTTCAAATATACTTAGATGAAATAATTAAAATTGAAACTCAAAATACCATGTATAATTAATTATTAATGATATTATATATAAATGGGTAGTATATACACCATGTAAAATAAACTAAGTGCATAAAATTACAACAGTCCTCAATGAAATGAAATTGAGACGAAATCCCTTAACTTGTGTTTCCTTTTGGGTAAACTTACATTATGCTCCAGCATAATTTTTTAAGCATGTTATTAACTTATACAAAAAAACTCATCATATTTATAATATCATGTATGATATTATTATAACATCCCATTTCTAGTTTTTCAATAATCTTTCATTATTTTCATCGTTTCGGGTATTAATTTCCTAGTTCTTTGAGTATGTTTTTCCTTTTTATTTCTATTATTCTTACATAAATAATGTTTTCATAATATAAAAGATGTAAAAAATTATTTAAATAATATATATATTTATTATATATGTTTTTATAATAATATATAACATTTTGATATATGAAATTAAATGTATTGTTCATGGAGACAGTAGGTCGTTTGTACGCAAGAACGCTACATCCATTTCCTTGTCGTATTTAAGATATTGAAAAGTAAATTATATATATATGTATATTATAATTTTATTATCATATTTTTTTCATATATGTAAAATATTTTTATTAAAATCATCCATTATGCACTCTATGAATAGAAAGAATGAATCACATCGCTTTGCGGAGGCAGTAGTCCACACGTCCACAAATGATGTTATCGTATTCCAAAAAAATAGTGATAATGAAGGTATATATAATATAAATAGTTAAAAACTACTAAATAATTTATAAATACAATATATATCATATATAAACTATAAATACATCATTATTTAAAACCTCAAAATGTGGTAATGGAAGAACCGATGACATCAGTTCATGATGAGGTAGACTGTCGTACACACGACTGATGTTTACATATCCCATTTGATGGATGTGTTTAAAAATATAGATAAATATATTTAAATAAAAACATATAGTTATAATAATAACTGAATGGGTGGATTGGTAAATGAAATAAAAGTGATCTTTGAAGAGATTTACCTCTTATTCGAGTAACTCCTTTTGGTTTATACTAAAAGACTTTCTTTGTTTACTTTATAAAAAAGTCGATAATCTAGAATTATGGTAGGGAATTTTGGATATTATTTTTTCAGAGGATATATTATCCATAGGGATTGATATTTTTGAATATGTTGGAGGGGTGAGTGACTTTTTGTATTGGAGGAGTGACATTTTTATAAATTATTGAAGGAGGGAATTCCACACACATTTTCCCCATATAACATGGATCCAATAATTAAAAAAATTAGATAAAATATAATATATGGCATTAATATTTCCATAAAATGGATTTTTTAAAATTTTATAGGTTATATTTTCTATTAAGTTTAAGTTTTAGTCCCTTATTAAGATTAATTTTACCTTAATTTCTGTAATTAATTTTAATTACATTCGCTAATTTTTTTGGTAAAAGACTAAGTTAAACTTGTCATAAATTATAAATTATAACTATTCTAAATAGGGAATCCATTTTTCAAAATTACAATCACATAATTGGAAGAAATTAAATTAAAATTAATCCCAGTGAGAGGATGAAAAAGTGGGGTTTTAATGTAAAAATGTTCAAAAGCTTGAAATGTTTTCATATCCAATTTCAATGTGAAATTGTTTACAATGACCTAAATTTTATTAAATAATGTAAATTTTTTCTAAATTTACTTTAAAACCAAATTAAAATATAATTTTACATTACAAATTATTGAGATGAAATGTGAGTTTTCAATTAGAATTATGTATTTTTCATTATTAATCAAAATATGAAACTTCTCAAAAAATTACCAAAAACTCACCCTAAACTAAAATTTACATTTATATTTCAAAAATTAAGTTTATTTTGTCATATTAAATTTAATGTATGTCCCAATTTATATTTAAAATTGGTTCACCATTAAAATGCGGAAAAATTACATTTAGAAAAATATTGCTTTTTATGCATAAAATTTGTTTTGTTCTTATTTTATGCCTATCAAATCTATCAGATTAATTTAAAAAATATTTTTTTGAACATATATAATATAAATATTTATTTAATATCATTCATCTATAGTAATTAATTTAAATTATTCAGATAAAATGACTATGTGAGCATAAAAATATTTTTTAGAATAAAATTCCCTTTATATTCAATTGGTTCTTATATTAATTTATAATACATTTGTAACTAATGAATTAAATTATATATTTTCATAATTTAGTTAATTATATTCATAAAATATAAATTAAATGATATGTTATATCTTATTATAATAATATTTAAAAAATATATTGTTGTTTAGTAAAATTTGGTCTTCTATGTAACACATGCTATCAAAGAAGTTGATTTTTGCATGAGATACAAGATAACACTGGATTACATGTACTCAATATAATAGATTAAAAATAGTAAATATATTTAATAATAACAAGATTTTATATTCTCTTTTATGCTATTTTTTACGTGTCATACACACTGTTGAATAAAGTTACTCTTTTAGAATTTTTGGGGCGTTACACACCAATATTTGGACTTAATCACCTTTGTGTGGACACCTTCTTGAATGAAATAGCCACTAAAATATGTCACAATCATGTCATGAATTATCCAGGTTTCTTATGGAGTGTTATATTTATTTCGTTTTTTAAAATAGTGAAACACTGTTACATATTCTACATAACTTTTTATAAAAGAACCATATGTATTGAAGGACATTTCAATATTTCTTTCTGAAAATCCATTCAGGACATTAGCATACCTTTCATGGTGTAAAAAAACTATATTCAAAAAAACCAAAAGAAATATTCACATAAGGTCATGCTGTAGTATTTCTCTTCCCTATAGTCCAACCTTTAGAACTAGGTCCTATTCAATATTTATCTGATGGAATGACTAGAGGGGTCACAATGAAACAACTATTATTATTTTAGATAAAAGTATAAAAATTAATGTAATATTTCAAATAATCTTATAAATTTCCCCAAAGAAAAAATATATATATAGGGGAGTCCATTACTTTTTCATTTCCTGGGAACCCCTTTCCTAGCTTGACCTAAGGTGTCTTGGGGTGACTCATGTCTTATAGAAAAATCTATTGTAACTCCATCTAGAATCCCCCAAAACTCATAAAGTCTTCCTCATGGAATTTTAAAAACTTTTATAGGTCTTGAAATATAATTTAAATCAATAAACACCCCAAAATAACTCTGAGGAGTTTTTTCTTGTAATTTCCCCCTTTAGGATTTTGAAAAACTTTTCATCAACCAAAACACCACTTCCTCATTAAAAAACATTATAATTGAACATTTACTCAATCTAAAACCCCCCTCAATTAGATAGTTCATTAATTATTCACTAATAATAAAATATAATCTTGAATTAGTCAATATAATTATATAAAAATGAGTTAAATGAAAGGTTTATCATGGAAACACTTAATCGATTACCATTTCCATCAACACATATTCCAAGATTATACTCACCTAAAATAAAGAGTCAAGAACTCCCCCTTTCCAAAAAACTAGTAGTGGGTTGATTATTATTTTTCAATAGGCTGAAATAATTTTTACTTTTATAATCATGGAATAATTATCCAATGTAACTAATAGATTATTTCTTCACCTTTACCAATGATCCCAAACTAACATCTCTGAAAGTTAAAAAATACAGAATATAAACCCAAAAAAATCATAGAATTTACCATAAATTTATTTAAATTGAAAATGCCATTGGGGATGGTGTTGGAGTCCCTTATTCAAAATTATAATCACATAGAGATGATTAGACTCCAAGATCTACCTATTTCCTCTCAAACATAGATTTGGGAAGCTCGCTTATCATGATATTTGCATCTTGATCCTATGTTGACAACAAATAAAACATACCTAGACCTTTTTCAACCTTCTCCTTTATGAAATTATAATTACATATATATATGTTCTTTTGACTTGAATAATGGACTATATTTTTTATAATATTAATAGTACCTGAGTTATCACTTATTATTGCAATAGGATATTTCACATAAACTCCAACATCCTCAATATATTTCTCTATCCATATCAATTGAGTATGTAAATGAGTATTTGTAATATATTTCACTACTGTAGTTCCAATTAATATAAAATAATTCTTGTTATTTTTAAAGAAAAGTATAATCCTCTAAGATAGAATTCTCAATCTGGGATTGACTTACGATCATCCTATGAACGAACCCAATACAAAAATGTGTATCCTAATAACTTTTATTGTGATATTTTATGATAAAATAACACAAAATCCATTATGCTATTAATTCAATGAAGATTATTTTCACTATTATCATGCGTATTTACATGGTCTAATTTTTGATACTGTGAAACATAACATGTTAAAAAACACAATTTCAAGACATTTCATTTTTAAGTATAATAGGATTTCAATGATTTTACTATATTTAATTACATTTAACTTTTCCCCATTATCATATCTTTACATCTTCATTTTGGTATCCATAATAGTTTTCATCAGCCCAAAACCCCCCATTCTAAACCTCTAAATCACATTTATGCATATTTTTATTGAGAAATATTTACCATTCCAACCTTTAATTACCTATAATACAAGGGAAATTTTTTAATTCTATAATAATAGAAATTTCAAACTTACACAATATATATTATATAAAATAATTTCATAGTTCCTAGTATAATACTCTAATGATCATTTAATATACATTAACAAGAACCAAAATAATTTGATTTTCTTGATGTATAGATTGTGATCAACTCTAACTTTGTGGAATTAAATATTTCTCAACTATTGATCAATCCTAAAATATAATGATCATGGGGATCATTTCATCATTCAAAACACCTTATTTAACTTAAAAACTATTCTCTCATCCTTATCCATAATAAATTCTTATAATTATTCAATAAAAATTTCCTTTTTAAATTACATATTTAGGAATATTGATTTTACATCTATCTCATTCACCTTTGGCCATATATTGGTTGACATTTATAAGAAATTTTGAATAGTTTCTAGCCTAGAATCAGGGTAAATTTATTATGGAATATCTAGTTGGTTCCAATGATATTATTATCATCCTACCTAGGGTAAATTTCCTATATTTAATTAATTTTAATGTTTTCATTCTCTTCATTCATCTATTTATCCCAATTTACATATATGGACTAATCTTAAAAAACATAGGATCTAATTGAGATAATAAATAGGGTTTTTGTAATGTATTCATCCTCTATATTCATATTGGATTTTTTTGTCACAATTTTTTTCCTTCATTAATTTCAACCCTACTTATTTCATTACTTATAGCTAATGAGCCTATTTTGTTCCTTAATCATTAGTTTCTTTTTAATTTTATACTCTTCATGTTCTCCCCTAGGATTATTAATTTAACATCACTTTCCTATGATATTTCAAAAATAATTCTTGTGAAAAATAATCACTTGGGTGTGAAATATATATATATATTTCCTATCAATTACCTTTGCAATTTTGAAAAATTTCCAAATACTTTTATTGTAACATATATATACATTGATTTTAGATAAATATCCTAAAAAAATACAACCATCCTCATAGTATTTAGTCTTTTGGTCTCTTCTTTGTTGAGATAAATAAATTAATTCAAAACATTAAAAATTACTTTAGTGTTTGATTCTTCTTATACCATATCTAATATAGTTCATTCACTTCAGTTAGAAAAAAATACATATTGGATATATAAAATTATGTAATAAATACTTCCTTCTAATATTCCTATGGAAAATACTTCTCAATGAGAATTATTTCTTCCTCGTAATTTATAATATAGTTCCCTCTCTCTACAACACAATTTTATTCAGTAGTCTCACTATATAAACTCAATATATTATTTTTGATTATAAAGATATTATTCCACCTAATTATCTGTGAATTTTGTACCATTATCATTTCATTAATTTTAATTTTTCAAATATATTATTTTATCTATCAGTATGTAGTAACCTTTGATACACATAAACACTTCATATTTGTGAATGATTACCATCATCCATTTGATCCTACTATAGTATTCAATTAATTACATATAATATATTTTCCCATATATGAATTTGTGTCATGTTGGCCAACACACATAAATGTGTACTAAATCAATCAATAATATTGTCTTCTTTTCCTTCTGTTAGTGGGTCTTCCTATTGATTTTTCATTTTTGATAAATATCACTTGTGTGAGTGTGGTCATATGAATGTTTAGGGTATTCATGATACGCTTAATTCTTTACCAACTCTTCTAGGAACTTCTAAATTAGGCTCCTAATCCTCCTGTGACACAAATTATACTTTTCTTACTTGGATATAAATTGAAACATTTTGAGGGATCATCTAATTATCATAATAAATAGAAAAACCATAAAATGGATGATCTATATTTAAAAAATAAACATACCTGAAAAATGAATAATAGAAGCATACCTATAGTGTCGAGTAATCTATATTTTACTCTCAATTATGAACTTGATTGAGATCACTTACAATAAAATAATATTCTTTCTACCTTCAAGGAGATTACATTCGGATTGGATACTCATTTGAAATGAGAGGATATCAATCCTTCAAAAGGGATTTTTATTCCTTCTTTTCTATACTGAAGAAAATTTAGGAAGAATAGATAGTTGAATATCATTCAAAAAACTAGGGTATTCCATATGGAGGGATAAAATACCTTTATATAACTACCCCTAATGGTATTTATCAAATAAATATAATCATCCATATCAGCTGTATCAGGTTTTATATCATTGAAACCTAACAGTACTTCATATGGGTTTTGTTAATTGAAATATTTCAATGAATGTGAAATCCATGAATAATTCATTAGAAACAAACTATAACCAAATAAATAATGTGTAATATCATGAAATATATCAATAATCCCATTAAAATGACATATCACTATAATTCTATGTCACAATATAGGCCAAATATAGTATCTTATGTTTTTTAAGATACCAAGATATTGTATCCTACTATATTCATCATATTTATATGATATTATGCAACCTATACTAATATTATAGTATAATTAATGTATTATTTAATTCTTATATATCAATATTCCATTGATATTAAATCGCTATAAATACATTACCAAAAACATCAAAAATCTTTGTTAATCTATCCAAAACACTTTTGGATATGGTTTATAAACTATATTAATTTTGGAAAAAATAATTTTTCCAAAACATAATCCTTATTCAATGGTATAAATATGAGACCTTTTAAGAATTACTAGAATTGATATTTAATATTAAATATCCATTTCATTAATGTAAGTAAAGAGAGACCACATATAATGTTTCAATGCTACTCAAGCTATTAAAGGGTCTGGTGTGATCTCCATAAAACGTAATCATATATCATATGAACTTATACAACAAAAGTTGTATCATATAAATCATATGTGTACCAATATAATTTCTCTTCCCATGATATATATTGAAAACTAGAAAAAGAAATTTTTTAATGTAGTATACTCCATCTCATTATTTATTGATTCTTTAAAAATACTTACTTGGTCAATTAATAAATCACATATTATTAATCTAGTGAATAAAAACATCACATAAATATCATCCAAGTTGTTTAAAACATTATATGTGAGTCAAATAATCATATACATGTATTTATTTTTTATTTAATCAAGGGATAGATTTATATTCTCATCATATGAGTGAAAAAATTAAATATTGTTTATGATCCAATTGAGGAAATGATCATCAACATAAGAAAACATCCCTAGATTTTCTAAACACAATGGATTTCATAAATAATGATTAAAAGTATGATGGTGATCAGGCAAGGTATCTCTACTACCTCAGGAAAAAAAAGAGTAATAATAAGAAAACACCCTTTAGTATATATATTATTGTATGAAATTCCATAGGATATTCTTGGTTGGTTAGTCTATATCTCTAATTATTATCTCACAAGTACACTAATAATCCCAATAATAACATATCATCACAACCCATAATATTTCCTAAATATCTATTATTACAGACAACCAAATGTCATACATTGAGGGGATATTATCATTTTTCTATTCATGTCAATAAATTACATAACACATGAATGAATGATAAATTAATAATTAATTTAATATAAATACATGATATATGATTTAACCATTACATTAATATACTATGAATCATATACCAAGAGACTCTACATAACCCTTATGCTTCTATTGTGATAATGGTTTTATCAATGGATCTATTCTATTTTCATCTATATCCACTCAATAAATCATAAAATATCTCATCTCAATGATCTATTTCATGTGATAGTATTTTTGAAGGATGTGTTCGGTATTTCGGAGAGACTAGGGTTACATGTCCTTAACAATTGTTCCATTATTTTGATAGTAAATATCATTAACTCCCTCGTTGAAAGAAACAACCTATATTTATGAAATGAACTTCCTCGTCTAAAAAACTACCTTTATCGAATCTGATGTAGTGATATACTCTATCTCTATTATTGAGTCTATCATGGTGGATTATTTTAGAATCTTCCAACAAATAGATATAATATTGAGAAAAAACATAAAACCATGTTTATATTTCATATCTATCTCTATTGGAATAGAAAATCACATTGAAGTGACCCTTTATGTAAAGATCACACCCTTCTCCAAAGACCAATAATGAAACCATAATTATACTCAATTGCTTAAGGATATTATTAACAATAATCCATTGAATATCACATGGGAAATATTGGAATCTACACATAATTATAAGGTCATATGAAACATTATGACTAGTACAAAACATGGGAATAAATTATAGAACCTACAACAGAAACATATAGAATTAAATCCATCATTTATAACTATTTAGATGGACCTTGAATCTTCCTATGATTTTTCTTGGTAACTCTGGAAAGTACCCATTTTAGAGTTCTATATATTAAGTATCATTATCATTTTACTTATGTATATATCCCAAATAATTCCAAAAAACCTCTTAAATATATCTCTATATATATCATATCTAGTATGTATTCTTCTTCACCGATGTCTTCTATCGAGAATCATTTACCCAACCAAAAATTCATAGAGTGAAGAGTCAAGATATTATTTGAAATAGAAATTATTTCATCTAAATACAATATAAAAAAACACTACACTCCCACTAATATTCTGATAAAAAAATAATCAAACATTTTTATGAAACCAATCTCTTACTTTTTCATAAACAAATTGGATATTCCAACTCTGAGAAGTGTACATCAATTCATAATTGGACTGAAGGAGCTTTCAAAGCTAAACAGACTCATTTTAAACATCAAATCCTTGAGGTTGTATCGTATACATGTACATGACTAAATTCCTATTATGGAAAGTGTTTTTGATATCCATTTTATATAAATCATAATCATAATAAGATACTATGATAATAAATATCTTAATATAATTCATCTTTAAAATTAGTAAAAAGGATTATTCATTATAAATACCAGGAATTTTTATGTTAAAATTTTCTACCATGCATGATTTATAGGAATATACTCTACCATCCAATCCAGATTCTTATATAAATACTCCTCACTGTATGGGTCTTACCTAGTTAGGTAGATCTATAAAGTTACAAACTTGGTTAGTGTGCATGGATTCAATATCATATTCCACAGAATTTATCCATTTCTAAAAATTATAAATCATAATATAATTCCCATAAGTGGTAGATTAATCTCCTATGAATATTAATTCTATTACATTTTTATGAAAATTATATATCTCATGAGTTCTTAATAATTATTACCAAACCATCAAGGTTCCTGTCTAAATTGAGTAAATTCTTCCTCCACAACTATTTATAGAACTAAATGAACCAACATCTCAAGAAAAATTCTTGTTTATTGTTCTTGAGCTTCTATAATCTTAACTTCACTCTCACTAAATCCTTAACTTATATATTACTTATTATAGAAAACACCATGTCATGCCAATTTTTTTGTTTAATAGGATTTCAAATGTAAAATCACTGAGTATTTTTGGGAATTTTTTTTAATAATTCCTATAATTTAGGGATTATATTATTAGAATACATATCATTAAAATATTATTTATAACCCTAAACACTTATAAAATAAAAATTTAATAATTTACCATGTAATATCTCATATAGAGATTTGATGACCACATTAGATAGAACGTGGTTAATTACAAATGAAAGAATCTATAGATCATATCCTTATAATTAAATAGGAAGGTCACAATGATTTATCATTGATCAATCCATCTCTAATGATTCACAATTTATCTTATCAAACACACAATTACACTACAATTTTCTAGGAGGAGTGAGTTGGGGAATAATTCCACAATCCCTCAGATGATTAGCGACTTCCTAAATTAAAGTATTCTCTACCGTGATCATATTAAATGATCTTAATACACTCTACAATTTTATTTTATACATAATTTTAAATCCCTTTAAACATTTCACAATTTTCATACTTGTTGCTCATCATAAACACATAACAATAATGACTAAAGTCATTAGTGAAAGTAAAAAATTACCAAATACTACCACTTTATTAAGTACTAATTTATCACCATATATCACTATGTTGGAGATCTAACAATCTATTATCCCTTTCACCATTAAAATTAAAAGGTACTCTCATAATTATTCTAAATAAGAAAGTTTCACCATTTTCAAATGATTCATATTTTAATTGTTCCAATAATCAATATCTATGTATTAATTGAATTTTTTCCTTTTTTATTTGTCCAAGGTGATAATACCGAAGATAAGTGTTATTAGAATCAACCATGGACTAATTTTTCTAATTTTTATAGATTTTATTATCTATATTTATAATGTTTGTACCTTTTAAAATATTATCGATACCATAAATCATATTATTCTTATATATAAAATAAGTATTTTTCTTAAAAATAAATGAATAGCCCATATTATCTAAAAATAATATAGAATTAATTTTTTTTGGTTAAGAAACATAATAATAGTTCTCTAACACTTTGATTAGTCCACTTGATGAATAAAAATAATAACTATTTACTTAAAATATATTAAACCATGATCCATTACTAAAATTATGATATAATTAACAATTTTTTAATTCCCTAATATATCTATGTCTATTTTTATCAATAAAAATGAATGATGGAAACACAATATCCAATACCCATTAACTAGTGTTAGAGGAATTGACTTTTACAACATTCTCATTCAAATGATAAGAAAGGATATCCTTGAGATAACATTTATTGATATTATATACCAATATAATATAATTTATATCTCATACATATAATTAATATCAACATGACTATCATGATGTAATCTATTGTCTATAACAAAGACAAATCTATTATTTAGTGTCTTGTTTTATATTTTTTCATTAAGGAAATTTAATGAAAGTACTCCAACTAAAAATGATGAACCTAAACAAAATATCTATTTAGTGAGAAAAGATACACACAAAATTATAACATCAATTTGGTATCATGTTAATAATCCATTATTATAATCGGAAGAAAACAAATTATAAATCATACAATAATTGATTATTGGATAGCGTAGTAGATAGATGTTTATACAAAATCAATTATGGATTCACTCAACGCTATTTCTCTAGTATCATAACCATTAGGTTTTACCATAAAAGTGTAACCCCAAGTAAACATGAATAATACTACACCCAATGTTTATGGTATCCTTGTCACTTTCTTTACTAACAAAAGATAATCCATGGGCACCTAACCACTTATGATCACTAGAAGTAAATGATTGAGTTCCTAACATGTTTTAATTTTAAAGGAATATCACACTATTATTTAAGAGGGTGGATGAAAGTCTCACCTATTTAACATACATCTCATGCATGCTAATATCATCACATCTCATAAAATTTCATGTTTTATTCCTCTGTTTATGAATTTATCCAATGATTTGGTTTTGGAATACCTATATCTTTGATCAAATCAATGTGTTCAAATAAAATTAATTTGTAACTTTTTACAAAACTAATAAGTTTGTATTACTCAACAAAAAATAAATGTAAAAAATATTCATATATATATATATATATATATATCGATATTCATTTGATGAATATGGTATATGAACTCTTAATGTAAATTCTTATAGTTATATGATATTTTCAATATATAAATAAGTAAGATTTTTGTGATGGATAAAAAAACCCTCGCCTTTATAGAGTAAGGCATAATCTTACGGATTAGTCAGTAGTCTAGCTCAAAGTCCATCTCCCTAATGATAATTTACTCAAAATATATTTCAATTCATGATATATCTCTAAAACAATATGAAAAAATATATTCAATAAAAAATGTCATGCTTATAAATTTAATAATAATTTTTTTAAGGTAGATTAAAACTAAATATTATGATTTCATATTTAGTTTGTATTAAATGAAAATATCCCATAGATGGAATTTATCTCAAATATAAAGAATAAAAATTATTTATAATTCATAAAAAATATATAATCATGAATATTATAATGTAATAAACTAATAGATAAACACTATATTTATTTTCAAAAACATGAGAGGGAAAAATTAACTTTTTTATTTTTTTTAGGTTTGAAAAACCTATTTTACATGGAATAATAGATTTAATTTACAAAAAATTGATAAAACATTAGTAAATTTATCAAAATAATTTTTTAAACTTTTTATGTATTCCATCTTTTATCACCATTAATATTATGATTTGTCAAAAAAATACAACTAATACAGGAGAAACCTATCATGTGAACTAATCATATTCTATGATAAAATTCAAATGATATGCTATGATTGAATCACCAAATATAGTGATATTTATCATAAATATCATATCATAATTTAAAATAGATATTTTATCACATTTATAATATAATCCACTATTTTATCATAAACCATGGTTCTATAAAAATATTATGATATTGAATATCATAACCTATAATACAAAATAAAACCATAGGTTTATGATATATTGTACATTATGATATGTATCAATCATATTAAAAATATACAAAATAGATGAAATACATTTTTCCATATTTTATATTGTGTCCTAAACTCTTTACAATAACGATTTCTTCAAAAAAATAGTTGAATCACACATTGATTCCTTAAAGAACAAGGCTCTGATACCATTGATGGGTTTATGGTGATCATATAATAATCATAGGTAATTTAAAAACCCAATTAAATAGTAAATATATATTCAATGAATCAATATTCATAAAAAATGAATAATGCGAACATACCCGTAGTGTCTAGAAATCTATATTTTACACTTCTTTGTATGCTTGATCAAGTTCACTTAAGAATAAATGTATAATTCCTTCCAATAAGGGATTCACACTGGGATTTTATCTTAATTAGTATCAATAGGTTTTCCATCCATATAAATAATTATTAAAACCTTATTTTTAATATTAATGGTAGTTTGGTAATAAGATACCTTTAGTTAGATTTCATGAAATTAGGGTTTACCAACATGAGGGATAACATAACTTTATATATCCACCCATGAAAATCATTAAATAATTATAATCACCATTATCAGATATATCAGGTACTAATTCAGGGAACCCATACATTACTTCCCATTGGTTTTATTCATTAAACACCTTTAATGAATGAGAAAGTCATGTATTATTGATTCATAATGAATTATAACAGAAGAAACCATGTTAGAGATTGTGAAATATTTCATACATCCTAAGAAAATGATATCAAATTCCAATCATGTTTTATGATATAGGGAAAAAAGTATTCTCTTAATATTTCACAAGACCAACATATCATATCCTATGATATGAATCATATGCATATCATTAAATGTAACTTAATTGAATTATATAATATAAATCCCCCATAATTAATAGAATATATATGTGAGATAACTATTTTTATCCACCAATGAGATAGAAATTCACTATTTTTCATTTTCCTTGAATCATAATTGCATCATATATTATTTGGATGATGCATGAATTCTTTTGGAATTTACAGCATAAACTAATTCACATATTTTACTTACACTTAGTAAATCATAAAAAAAGACTTTAAACACCAATACATTTTTTAACTTCAAATCATTACCACTTATTTTTGGATTATTCAAATTCAATTATCTTCAAACCTTCATCATTTTCAAATTGAATGACACCTTCATTTTCATATTTGATTCCCAGGAAAATATTCTCATTTACTATCAAATTTAATATTAAAAAATTGTTAAGGATCTAATCTTTATCTTGATCAATATCTTTCAACACAAACTCTTCAATATTATGCTTCTCATATTTTCCATTAATGATCCATATTATATGCTTTCCTTCCTTTGGTGGTAAGTATGATTTTCCACCTTTAGCTCCATAGGATCGTCCTCCTCCTACAGGGACAAACATGGATTATTAGTTTTCTTCTCACTTTATGAAGCTTAAAACTATTATGATCTCATTCTTCAAGTCTCTATTGGAACACATATTTATAACCTCAAGGATAAATTCACTACTTTGAGTCCATAACCATCACACTAAAATATTTTTTTCATAAAAAAATATCGATCATAGAAATTTTTGATCATAGGTTTTTTTGTTCTTCAACTATGAGATTTCATTTTTCTATGGATGAAAAATATCATGTTTACCCAATCCAGCCAAAATAAAAACACCATATTCTCAGTGTATTATTATGAATCTTCACTCCCCTAATTTTGGATTTTTAGTTATTTTTTAATCAACCAAATCTACATTATTTTTTGTGTGTGGGTTCTTTAGGTTTTATATCAACCATCACCTTTTAAAAATACCACAAATAGTTTTCTACATATATTTGAATTATTTCACTTATAGAAATGTGTCTATATTTTTTTTCCTCCTTGTGACTGTTATTAACTTTTTCTACAGCATATACTCCAACTTCTTGATGCCATTAGGGGTGTTATAAGTCTTTCTTGATCATTGATCTTTCTATAACATGAACACAACTTTTCCTTTAAGATTACAAATACTTTTGTAATTATCTTTCACATAACTGGTCAATCCATCAATGATCTAATTCTGTGCTTATAATTTGAGCTTGATCTCAATCTCCTCCTCTAAGTCTCTAAATTTACAAGATTTGAGTTATTTAAATTCTACATTGAAATAAAATTGTGATTCTTAATACTATTATATATATAGTGTGGAATCCCATTACAATCCATTGGATTTTTCATCTCAGTACTTAAAAACTCAATTTATTCAATAATAGAAAATTTTTAACCTTGATGTCTAATGTTACCTCAAATTTAGTGCTTTCATAATCTTTTTCATTAAATTTTGGGTTGTCTATGAAATCTTCAAGAACACCCTCACTTCGGTTTTTTGAAATCCTCAAATTTTTCCACTTCTATTTTATTGGATTTGACATCATATTTTAAAATAATGTTCTTACTTTTTATTAATTTATGTTGTGATATAATATTTACTTTAATACCCTTAGATGAATTATTTATGGGTTCTTCATCATAATAATTACCTAATAACTTCTTTGGGAACTTTGTAGTGATATAGCCAACTTTGAAACATCTAAATCGAGAAAGTGGAAGATTTCCTTTAAATATTCATTTTCATTATTTTATATTTGAGTAAAGGATAGAAATAACCACATACATATCCATTTGTTTAGGATTATCCTCTACTATGAGTTTCTTCAGTTCCTTGAACAACAATTCTTGAGAATTATCCTTTTTCACAGACACATTATTATTGTTCCACATATTTCTTGCAATGAGTGTTTTGTGAAGATCATCCAACATCACTTCAGTTTGGTATTTGTCTTCGTAAACCATTATATTCATGTTGAAACACTAAGGTAATATTCACAGAATCATATTTATCATATATATATACATATATATATATATATATCATTGATGTTTTCTCCGAGTGTGTGCATGTCCCCCATAATGATGTTTTCCCAATAAAATAATGAATCAAAAAAACCCAGTCAGGTTCATCCTAAAATCCCTATACTTTTTCTATAGTAGCTATAATTTATCTTAACATACCATCTAATCACATTCATTGATGTTTATAAGTTTTTCCGACCCGAAAGATGAGTATTTACATGAAATCACATTCACATAGATTGTTTTGGATAATGAATCTCTTAATACGTCGACTCCTTTAGAATCAAAATCAATCTCTCTTTGGTCATTCATTGATAATTATTCAATATCCATGTTAACTGAGATCCTATGTAAGGAATCCATGTAATAATTCATTCCCAATGATCTAAAAAAGTGTTTCATAGGATTCATCTACAGTTGTAAATTATTTTAATCAATGATCAGAATCCCCTTATGGTTGAAAACCAATAACATCACTTATAAGGGAGAATATATCACTAAGAACCTTTAGTTTTTATTCCACTTGTTGATCCTAGAAAAGATACATAACATGGGGGTGAGTCAGGGTAATTTTATCTTTTCTAAATTAACTTGACCAATAATATTATTCAACCATTAAAAGGAATACTTATCTCCCTCACAGCTAATATGAAGTGATAAATTAAACAGAATATGGACACGACTGATTTACATGGTTCAAAAAAATTAGGATAATCTAGGGAATATGTTTAATACCTAGACTCGAATCCACTAAACTAGTTCCCTAGGCCGATGCACCACATAGCCTAAAGTGTGCCTCCCCATACACCAAAGGATACAAACTAGTATATTAATGATAAGGTAGTATTCTTGGGAGACTATACCCATATATTTGAGTAAAAAAATAGTGTAAATAAATGAAATCACATACATAATCTAGATAAATAAGTAGTAAAAAATCTCTAGGAAAGTGATGATAAATAATTATAATATCCCATGCTATAAAAAATTGCATACCATACATGCCATAATAAATCAACCATGGTTTGATCAAACATGAGAATGTTGTAGAAGAGAATATTAATAAAAAGGAATCATCCCCAAGATGGACCTAAGTCGGGATGAGTTAAATCACCCACACTTCACTCCTAGAATGAAAATAATCACAATAATTAGGAATCTACGATAACCAGACTTGTAACTTGAAACAAATAATATATGCTCAAGTACTTGGAGTTGGTGTGAGTAGTGTGTGGGTACAACTAAGTAGGACTCCTCCAATATAATCCTTAATATTTTTTTGGTATGAAGGTTCTTGAAATAGTACACTAATTAATAGATTAAATAACTAAAAAAATTAATGACCAATATAAAACCACGAAACTTGGGCTATGCAATGAAACTTGATGTTATACCTACCTACCTTAGCCAGCACCAGTCATTCTATGATCATGGTATACATCATGGATCAATTAATCCTAAGGTACACTAAAAAGGAAACCATATTCACAATAATATGAGGTAAGACACATGGATCAACTGGTACTCCCTTACCAAAAAATCCCATAGGGAATCCCAGGGGTGAACCCTTGAATTCCACTGATCTAATCTACTAGTCTAAACTCTAATGGAACTATACTCGACACTCATAAGCATGGCTTGATTGTAATCCTTCTACCACACCTAAGTTATTCCACAGAAAATGTTTCAAGATAAATCTAGGGAGATTTTCATGGTGAATTAAACTAGGGTACCCCACAAGAATCCATATTATGAATTTGAATCTTTCAAAAAATGAAGACATTTCTTGAATCCAAGGGGTAGACACCCTAAATAAATCATAGTAACAAAACTAAGATGAATCTAATGGATTTCTAAATTAATTACATAAAATCACTTGTTAATGAATCTAGGGTTTCATCACACCTATTCTTTATTTAGAATCCTATATTGGAATCAAAGGAACTCTCATGAAATTCCACTCCAAAAAAGTACATAGAGAATCCCTGTAAATTTTTAAAGTAATTCCTAGAACATTACTCTTCCAATATAAAATAGTTTTATTTCATTTACTACATTAAAGTAGACATCCCTTTATTTCACATCATTAATTTTTTAAGAAACCATTTCCTTTAATTACCATCTAACAAATACATATCATGATTATCACATGATCTCATTCTCTATTTAGCTTAGGTGACCTCAAGTCCTATATATTCACCTTAAATTAAAATATTTCCATGTAATATCCTATTTTTTATTCAATAATTATAATATATAAATATACCACATATGGTCCTATTCAGGAACAGTTCTACTATTTCTTATAATCAAGGATGATAAAGATTACAGTAAAATATTTCTCTATTAAGACCATTTTTATTTACAAGAGTCATACCACAAGTTGGTTCCCACTCACTATACATAACCATGGTTTTAGAAAACAAATAAAACATCTTTAATAATTACTTATAAAATTAATATTTCATTACCAGAAGAAACCCCAAGCTTTATGTTTCAATTTAAGTCTATATTGGATTGTGAAATTTCATTTCATTATCATAAATCTACTATATGATTTCCATTTATGAATAATTAAACATAAAATAACCCATTTAATAATAAAAATAGGGTATCATCAATTAATTCCACATTCCCACTCATAACTGGAAACACTATTAAACAATGATAAATTGAGTCCAATAACACAAAATAGTCATTTCTCTTAGAACACCTTTAAATTGGCCTCACAGAATAATAATCATCACATTTAGACTAAACAAGGCTCAACCAAATAAATAAATTAATTTTACTTTGATGTGCGACAATGTTGGAATGCCATGCAGTCATGAAATTATAAAAAACAATTGAGAATATGGGTTTAATTTAATGGACCTCCTTCATTATCCTTAAAATAGTAAAAACATCTAAAATTGGACTTTGGTTTAACCAAAATCAGAAGAAGTAGAATAATAAAACAAAATACTTGAAAAAAGGTGTATATTAGAAAAATGTAGTGATAGATTGATAGAAAGTGAAATAAATGAATAAATTAAGGAAGAGGATTATTAGCTTTATATAAGGATTTTGATCTTATCCTAAAAGTATTAAAATGAATAATAATCAAGAAATATTAAATTTGGAGTAAGGGCAGAATGAGGAGGTATGTCAAGGTTTATACTAGACTAAAATGGGAAGAAAATATATAGTGAAAAAATAAAGGGGTGTCCCATGCTGAAATTATGGGGCATAAACCACTTAAAAAATAACAAGGTGAACATTAACTAGCTATTATACTCCAACACTGGTGATCCCAGACCCCATATAGGGCCACTTTCCATGGCTACTGGTTAGGCGAGGGTGCTGTAGCAATACAACAACCCTGGTTATTCTATTACTCCACCCAAAACTCATATGAAATTCCTCCTACACCCTAACAGCCTCTATCATGTAATCATACATGAGGATCAAAAAAATTTAAATAAGTTAATACTTCTATATGGGGTTAGGTATTACAATATACCCACCATATAATAGATCATGAATGAGATGAATTCCCAAGCATCAACGAGCCTTCTCCGCAGAACTTTAAACATACATCCAACTGGTTATGGTCATGATAATACTATAGAGAATCCAGTTTCAACAGTATTCCTTACTTCTGATGGCATTCATAAATATAGAGGCTTTACCAACCCACCTATCAGCTAAACAGTCAACTATATTGCATATCTTCCAATCTAAATATAATGGTCATGAGAACCCAATTACATCGGATCCACCAAATCCATCAACTAGCATCCTCTTAGCTTCCTTCCATTTTTACCAAATATCTATAACCATACACTAGTTCTAAATTGATCTAGATCAATGTTTATGATATTTTATCCTCAGGAAACTTATGTGTTCCACCCTAATATATATTTTTTCCAGTCCTCCAAGTAGTTTACAAACAAGCCAACTTTCATCTTTCCAAAGTTGAGGCATTCCATTAATTAAAATTTGATCCACACTCATAATAATTTGATTCTCCTACATTTTTTATCATATATCAATATTCATGGTATAGAACCTATCACACTATACCATAAACATACATAGGGAACCAAATAAGGGTCATTACAATTTCTTCTTCCCAATTATGAACGAATTCAATGTGCCTAACCACCATGAAAAATCAATGAAATAATCATTATGTCAATTAAAAGAAAAATTTAACCATCAAACCACATCTATCATAGCCAATATTATTTACTAGGTATGGTCTCATGCCTTCCACATCTAGTCACACATTAGAACAATAGTTGGACCTTATCTAACTACCCGACCATAACTAAGCCCAGCTTCAACTGCCGACACACTTATTAACTCACCTTATCATTATTCATTAATACCAAAGGAATATTGTGATCATACAATAACACATATAGATGTATTTTCCTAATATTTGGTGTGATTTCACATTTGGATCACCAGTTAACTGAATCTCATTCATCATACCTCAACTTCAGCACCAATTTATAGATGAGATAAATTATTCTTGGATCACCACATTCTAATCCAAGCCCAATGATACTCCTTAAAAACCGTCCAACACTATATTTGAATTCCCAATTATTTTTTATTGAGGAATAAAGATAATATCAAATTCAAAAGTTTATTAAAATACCAATACACATGATCCTTAATGACCAGTTTGATCATAACCATGAAGCTTTCCACAAAGAAGTTGCAACAAAAAAACCCACACAATACTACAACGCATAGGAGTGTGATCATAATTGTATTACTAAACTAGTGTACTAATATAAAATCCTAGAGTATCATATATCCTTTAACACAATGGTCATACATGGTTATCCAAATCATACACAAGTGCTATGAAGAACATCAATTGTCACCCATTCTGGGCTCACTGGGATGTATCCTTTAACATTCACTAGAACCAAATCCATAATGAGGTTCATAACATTTAATGAACAATGGTGTACTCTTGACCATTTGTATTCATGTGCACTGATCATCAATAATTATATTATTATGTTCTATCATAACACATCCATGAAACTCATATTGAGCCATGTTCAACCCATTCATCTACCCATGAGACCTTTGTCTAGTTCTGACATAGATCGACTTCACTGTTATACACTAATCAATACTCAATATTATTATCATATCAGAAAGTCTATATCATTTATCATCATAAAACCTTGGGTCACCAAGTAATATGTATCCACCAAATTCATCTGGTAACCTCACCCCAAGAGTAATTTTGAAGAAAAATCCGCTATAGATCTCCAAATATTTTCCAGATAGTTGTGAACGAATTCTAAAAAAGAAACCACGAACATTAAATCACTCAAGGTCCTATATAGCTTGATATATTATCATCAAAACCACACATATCCCATTTTATCAACCCAAAAAATGAGCCCTGCATGTATTTGCCACATTATCATCGAATCCAAGATGTGTCATGCTTTACCAAACCGGATTCATAGATTCAAATCACAATATCCTGAATCATGCATCAACATAACTAGGATCATGTGAAAAACATAAAACACTGACCATGAATTTAGTAATATGAATTTAATCCAAAAAACTATTGTACCCTTTATGATCTTTACAACAACACATCACTTATTACCTAGGTTATCACATTATTACCCATCAACCAAAATTTGTCATGAAACAAAAGTGTTAACCCACGATCTCAATATTATCCTAATGGAATAATAATAATTAGGAGGTTTTAATAAAAAACTGGTCCTACCCTCGAGATATCATTGTGATATAGAAAAAATAGTACTCAGTGTGCCTTATATTGTAATAGTACAAGGAATGTCCAAAGGTTTTACAAAGAACTCATCCAAGGGCACTCTAAATTTTTAGTACATAACTCTAAAACCATTCCATAAACACTAGTCCTATCTCACCTACACTAATGTTCCCAATTTATCTCACATCCCTAACAATATATCCCCAAGAACCATCCATGCATTATCCTTAAACCAGATCATTTTACCACACCCCACTGTCTCTAGTTCCACCCCCCATGATTCTCATTGATTAACCCATTGGAACCTACACCTAGGATTTAATTGGGATAAACATATGAATAATCCTTCCCCTCCTGAAATGAGATATAATATTGAAGTATCCCAAACATATGTGATTCTCATAAAAAACTAGAGGAACCTATCATATACCAACCAACTACTAAGAAGCACCAATTTTTCACTAACATTGTAACCTAAAGAATCCAATTATACCTCTTACACCTAAGGAACTAACAAAAACTAGATAACACCTCTCATGGGTCACCCTCAAAGGTGATAAAGAAACAATATTTTTATCTCGTGTCACTCTAAGAAGGTCATTGGGATCCCACACAAAACTAGAACTTCCTATGAACATATGACGCCACTCTCAAGGTGAAACTCACCCCTATCCCAAATATACATGGTATCTAACTTAAAAACACCCACTATGGGGTATCATACACAAGTATGAATATAAACCAACCTACACTTTCCTATTTCAATTAAAATTCTCCAATTCACCAAAAACACAAACACACAACGTGTCTCAAGGTAACAAGGGATAACCCACAACTTAGGAAATCTTAGAGACCCTACCAACCATATGCAGTGTAGATCTCCAAACACTCACTAGGACTATACCACATATACAATATTCAAAATTTAACACTTTTCCATTTTTATTTAACATGTATTGAATAAAAAATGGTTTAGTTAAATTAAATTTCATATACAAGTTATAGAGGAAAATGTTTTATATGTTTTCTTGGAATTATATTTAGCTGATGCCATACAATTATCAATGTAATGGATCACATGAATTAAGTTGTCAACATTCTCTTTAGATAGAATTTTTCATAGATAAGGATCATTTAAATAAAATTTAAATTACAATTTATTGAGAAAAACAGTATATGATTTGCAGTTGGAATTTTATTGAGATAATTCCTTGAAAAAATCAATCCAATTAATAAAATAACATGTCCCTTGTGTATTTCAAATGATGGTAAATTAAGATGCTTCCATAAAATTGTACAAAAAACATCATATAAATGGATATAGAAATTTTAAAAAATTAAAATGTGTCGTAGTATTTATGATTAGTCATAATAATTCAAAAAAATGACATGGGAATCCTACATGTCGTGTATGATTCATGAACACTCTCTCTTATTCCATACCAGGAAAAGAAAAAAAATCCCATGAATCATATCATCATAAATAAAGGGAATAACTTAAGATAAAATTAAATCAATTTTCAAAAAAAGAATAGTAATCACATCCCTAAAAATAATGAAATTCATGGGGTGGCCTTTCCTAGAAATATTTTCACACCATGACCATACAGACTAATATTCTCTAGTTTAACTTCCAAAAAATTAAGAAAAAAGAAATAATAGCTCTGATGCTTATAACACACCAGCCTAGAATCCACTGAACTGGTGCCTAGGTATATTATGTCATATGGCCTCAGGGATTCCTACCTATGCACTAGATGTTTCTAAATAGTAGCATGGTTCTAAGGTGGTATGGTGGTGAGACTATTCTTGCATATCAGAGTAAGGAAATAGTAAAAGTAAATTAAATCAGATACACAATCAATATAAATATGTAGTGAATGAAATCCATGATTGTTTTGATAAATAATTAGATTAATTCATGATTTAATAAAATATATTCAATACAAGTAATAAAAAATCCTTCATGTATGGATATCAAATGATAATTCATTAGAACAGAATAAAAATAAACAAGAATCATCCCCAAGATAGTCCCATATATGTCCCAGTCCCATCATCCACACTTCAATCCTGGTATTCAAACAATCCCAATCATTGAGACATACCAATAAACAATCATATAAAATTTAAAAATTAGTCTGTTCTCAGGTACCCAATGACAGAACGAGTGGGTGAAATTAAAACTCAAGAATCCACCACTAATAGCATCCCTAAAATTACCAGTTTTCATGAAATTTCAAGAAATAGAAATCTAATTAATAGTTAAATAAATAAATAATAAATACATTTGAACCCAAGATCCATGGTCACACATGAGGTTAGTCATACATTCCTTATCTAGTACTGATGAGTGTTTGATAATAGATAAATAGTAGTGAATGAGGAGGTTCCTGATGGGGAATCCAATGAAAAAGAGCCAAGGGATCTTCAACATAGAGAGATAAGTTAATGAGAAGGTACCCCAAGGATACCTCCATATAAAAATGGGAAGAAAATACTAAGTGGATGCATAAAGGGGCGGATTAGGCTAAAATTATGGGGTTATTACTGCTAAAAAACTACCCAAGAGGTTACCAGTCAGTTGGTAGCCTCTATCAGCTACCCAGCTCTGGACTCATTAGCTAGTTGGTGAGACCATACCCCATATAGGGCTACTGTATAAGGCCACTAACAATCTGATGGAGCTAAAACAATATATTGCATCTTAAAAACTTCTTGGATTCCCCTCAAAACAACTTTGACGCAACTCTTACACACTAAATTACAAAATTAAGTAATGTTACATTAGGTTTAGCAAAATATAAACTAGTCCATACTTCTAAAAGTGGAGGGATATTACCACATAAATCATTAATGTTTCTTGAACCATCAATACTAAGTGCACCGATTCTTTGAAATACCACCTGCAGTGTATTTTCCATGATCTTTACAAAGAAATGGAGAGTTTACACAACTAGGGGTGTATCGATCTACTCCACTTTAATCCACTAATGAACTCTATGAACCCTCAGTGAGATAACCACTTGGATCTCTTTATTTTAACATTTAAGTAAATTTATAAAACTCCTAATGTATTCTCTATTATCATCTCTTATATATCTCAAATATATATATCCATTATCCTTATTCTAACCAAATGATTAAAATGATATATCTCATATCCTTATAGAATCATAAGATTTCCCTGTTATTAGATTCTTAATTAACCTTTAGTATGTAGGGAGAATTTAGTCAAATACCTCATTCAAAACTAAATCATGATATTATATTTAATTCCCTGATTTCCCATATAAAATAATGGATATATGATTCTATAACAATTATAAATCAATAATGTCATGGAACAAACTAATTTTTGATATTTAACATTAAAATCTAAATAGATACATTTTTCGGTCGTGGTTGAGTCATGAATGATTTAAGTACCCATTCTCTAAATCTAAAATTCTTTATTTAATATATTTAGTGAAATTAATCACATAATATTTATAGTCTTGGGCCAAAATAATAAACAAAAGAATAAAATAATAAAAAAAAACACCCCTCTTCTCTCCCTATAAATACCACCCCTCACCACCCCTTCTCCCCACACCTTTTAAGTATTGTATATTGTCAATATTACACAAAATTAAATTACAAAGACTCATCCCCACATATGAGACTTAATGGTCATGAGAAAAGACCAAACCCAAGTTCTTTAAGAAGGTTCTCAAGGAGACATCCTTCAAGAGGTAAAATCCTCAATTCTTCTCTTTTAGTTTCTTTTGTTTTTTATCCTCTCCTCACCTCCCCTCTCCAAAGTAGAATTATAACTCCAGTATCATATATAAAAATTAATTTTATTATGTTAATGGAATATAAATCAATAAATATATTCTATTCTCCTTTTATTCTAAATATTAAAACATCATCTCTGATATGTCAGTTCACCGCCTTCATGGATAACAAGTTTTAGTTTTCCATTACCTCTATCAAGGATGGTTATAAAACCATTATTATGGTTAAAATAGTTAGTAATATGTATATTATAACTTTTTTAATGTTCTAGATCTAATATATAAAAATAATATTAAATAAAATCAATGTAGTTTATGATGATCCTAAAATCCAACAAAAATAAAGTAAACAATTATAATTAATTTTTTATCAAATGAATAATCCTCATACAAGAAAAAAATGATATATGAGAAAAAATAAAAATTTTCATGTTCATTAATAACATATAATTTCACTTCTATAGAATTATTATTGTTTTACAAGAACTTCAATAATTTTATGCAAGTGAACTGATCTTCAAACCATTGAATGAACACTTATAGAACAATGAAATTAATCATTATAACTCATAAAAATGGCCATAAATGAACTTAATAAAATTATAATAAATAAAATAAATATATTATATATTCTAAGTGAAGTAATTAAAAATATAATTTGATTATCCAGGACATTAAGTGTATGTCCAGAATGCTTTCAAACATAAGGTAAGGGATCTATCTGAACCTCCAAATTACCTCTAGATTACAGTTTCTCTCTATCTTTACACCAATGTATTTTTATGATTAGTATTATATAATTCTTCTAAATTAAATATATAGGTTCCACAATTATTCATCAAAATTAACTCATCCTTAATTGATGGGGAAACACATGTTTTAAAAGATAAATTTCTCAATTCCTTCCGATAAACAAACCCGATTAAAGGAAACTTCTCTGTTTATCACCTATATTCAAATACACTAAATAAACTATTTTAAGAAAAAAATATTTTTATAAGTTATCTCATGTTATCATGAAAAAATATTTTAGTACTTTTATGGTTTTATGCAAACAATTATGCCCTTTTTCTTTTTAAAGACTCTTTAGTATTTTCCCTTACACCACACTAAAGTAGCTCATTTATAAAGCTTCTTAAACACTATTTTTCATGTATTAACTTTATTTGGAAATAATTATTAATAATATATTCTTATTTTTATTTTATTATTTTCTGGATATTATTTAATCCCTTATTTCACAAATATAAATATGATACCCCCGCTAGTCATTCCTTATGATATGATCAGAATACTCATTTCATTCCATGGGTAACCCTTATATTTAATACTTATTTTTGATTATTCACATGGAACACATATGATTGAACATGTTATGATGGGTGCAACCAAATAGTGATCCAAAGAATTGGGTAATTTTTTTATCATTAGACGTCATGTATGCGATTAGGGAGTAAACCTAATCCATTATTGGACTCTGTCAACCATATGATATAGTCTTTGTAGTTACCTTTGAATCATGTTTATGTTATGTTACATATTACTACAAAATTCCAATATTTCAATGATCATATGATTCCATGTTTCATATTTTATGATTCCATATGTTTACTCATGATCCATTCCTTTTATGTTATCATGTTAGGCCTTTTTAACACTTGTGCAATGATTCATTGCCACATCTGTTCTCTTACTTGTCATTTTAGCTCATCCCCTTTGTTTATGTATTCCCTGAGTTATCCGATGTAGATTTAGGAACTCAAAGTAAATTAGGATCACATTATGAAAGATTAATAAGGATATTTTTTATTCTAGTTCCATGTTTTTAAAATTTTATACAAAATATTCTGAATACACTAGACTTTACAATCCTTGGTTTGTATTTTATGGATAATTATTCTTAAAATCATGTAATATTATGTGTAAAAGGATAGGGTTTCTATATTTGGTATCATAGGTTAGTTTAGATAATTTGGAGGAATATGACTAGAATAATTCAGTAAGATCCTTTGGGATAATTATATCACCATGGATAACCAAGATTTAAACTTAGGTAATCACAAGTTAGGATATAACATTCATATATAAATTTATACTTATATATTCAATGTTTTTTACTTTATATGGTTATTATATAAGTATTCAATCCCTTAATTGTATTTTATTTATTTTTTTATGTAAATTTTGGGGAATAAGAATACTCATACTAATAGTAAATTTTAAAGGCAATGTGATGATTTTCCTAATGAAATTTCAAACCTAATGGTAATGAGAGCCCAAAACATCATCGTATTACTAGATCAACCAGTCCAATTTATGAATAATAATTTGAATCTTGTGTAACTAACTCCTTATTCTAAGAAAGATAATGTTGTGGTTAAATACTTTATATGAAAAATGCCTTCTTTATTTAGTGGATCTTCCAATACCCTCATCACAGAATAATGGAATAACTCTATTGAGAACATATTTTATGTCCTTCATTGCTCGGAAGAAGATAAATTCATACTGTAGGTGTATCATTTTGATTGGGAATTTGATCAGTGGTGGTCAGTGATCGAAAAAAAATTCTAAGGAGGAAATTTATTCCATGGATTGGGAATGATTTAAGAAAATATTATTCAACCAATATTTTTCCCAAACTCTTCATCTTACGATGGAGAGGGAGTTACTCTGACTGAACGAAATGGATGATGCATCTATAAGGGAATATGAGGTAAACATTAAAAGTCATCGATGATATGCCTATGAATTTGTCATGAACACTAAAATTAATGTTGATCACTTCTTTATTGGATTAAATTTGAGCCTTAAAAAATCCTTGCTGATTAGAGATTTTAAATGATATGAGGTCATTGTTCATTGCGACCTTAAGGTTGAAATGGATATTGGACACTCTCTGTGTTCTCATGGTATCATAGATAAAAGAAGAAAATATAGTTTAATATGGGAGGATCAACATAGAAATCACATGAAGGAAAGGAAACACAATATACCACATGTTAATATTGTGGGAAGAAGTATCTCAGGAACTATCTAAAGGGAACTAGGAGATGATTAAAATATAGAAAAGAGGGTAATCAGGTTAATTATTGTCAAATAGATTTAAATAATTCCACTAATTTAAAGGAGGAAAGGATGGTTTAGATATTTACTCATCCCATAGTGAAGTGTTTCATATTCAAGAAACATAGGAGTTATGTGATCCAATTACCTAAGCCAAGGGTTGTTAGAGGCAATCAACAATAACAACAACCTAAAAGGTAGAGAAGAAGAGAATATGATATCAGTAATGTGGTGATGGAGCCTAAAAATGATATGGTGATAGATATACTAGTTATTCATTCATTAATGGAGAATATTATATGTTATTTTAGTTCTAATCATTCGTTCATATCTTTCACGTTTAGTAGAATTATTCAAACACCACCTAAAAATATGAAGGTTGAGTTATCTATGAGAATATAAAATGGGGAAATTATTTCATAAAAAGTTTATTAATCCTCCCTTTTCAATTTTATTTTATTTAACCTCCTAGAAAATATCATCTTACTTCCTTTGGTGGGGTTTGATGCAATATTGGTCATGAATTTTCTATCTTTAGACCAATCCAACATCAACTTTCGAGAAAGGGACATCACTCTTCACATCCCAAGGAATACTCCCATTCAATACAAGTGTACATAGTAGGATGAATCTCCTTCAGAATAATTGTTTCAATTGTGGATATTATTTCATTTTAAGAAATAATATCTAGCTAAAATTGTTGAGAAAAAGGAGTGGATCATGCTCGAAGACATGCCCATTTTTAGGAATACACTGATGTGTTTTCTGAAGAATTTCCTAGTCTTCCTCATAAAAAATAGGTTGAATTATCAAATGATATTATACCTGGATAGCTAATTATATCAAAGACACATTGTTGAATGGAAGCATTTTAGTTGGAGGAACTGAATAAGTAGTTACAATAAAATCTGGAAAATGGTTTTATATTACAAGTACTTCCCCATGGGGTACACCAGTCCTCTTCATCAAGAAGAAAGATATATCAATTAACCTCTACATTGACTATTGTGAGAAGAAAAAAATCATGATAAAGAACAAGTATCCCCAACCACTGATATATGACTTATTCAATCAACTACACAAGGAAAATTATTTCTTTAAGGTGGAACTTTAGTTAGGATATCACCAATTAATAGTGAAGAAGGAATATATTACTAAAATACCTTTTGAATGAGTTATATACACCTTAATTCATAGTGATTCCATTCAGAATCACTAATTATCTAGAAATTTTCATGTAATTAATTAATAGAGTCTTTAGATATTACCTCAAAAAATGGTAGTCTTTATAGATGATATTCTGATATACTCAACGAATAAGGAGGAACATGAGGATAATTTTAATTCTTTCTAAAGACTTTAATAAGGGAGAAAATATATGGTATAAATAACAAATGTGAGTTATGGATGGAGGAAGTATCATTATTGGGCCACACTATATATAGAAAACGAATATCTATGGACCCTTAAAAAAAGGTAATTGAGGAGTTTCTTGGACTAGAATCTGTAATGGAGATCTATAGTTTCCTTGGTCTAGCTAGGTATTACTGATCATTTGTAATGAACTTATTGTGAATTTAAAATGAACTATCCAAGATGAATCTTAAGGGAGTAAATTAATTCTTGTCCAGTGAATGTAAAAACTGCTTCAAAGAGATGAAAAGTATTTTTATCACTACATGAGTACATATATTACCATTAAGTGGGGAAATATTTGTGGTATACAGTGATGCTTTGAAGAATGGAATTGGATGTTTACTAGAGTAAAATGATAAATGGATATCCTATTCCTAAAGGTTTATGAAATTTTACGAGAAAAAATTATCCCACATAGGATATGGAGCTGGAGGTCGTGGTCTTCACATTGAGAATTTTGATGCCTTATCTCTATGGGGAGAAGTGTGAGATATATACTAATCATAATAATCCTCTAACATATATTCACACAGAAGGAGCTTAGTATGAAACATAAAAAATGGTTTGATATCACCAGGGATTATGACTTCCTAATCCACTATCATATTGATAATGAAAATAATGTAGATTATCTATGTATAAACGATACCTTGACTTTACCAATGATGATAATTAAGAAGGATCCAATATTCTTGGACTTGTAAAGGATTTCCATGGGAATCTTAAAGTAAGTTGAATAATTATTCCTTTCACAAAATATTTATCAACCATCCCATTTAGAGGAGATAAAGGATGCTTAAAGAAATGATGTAGAAATTCAGGTGAAAGTGAATGTTATCATAAATGGGAAACCCTTGCAGTTCAAAATTGATGAGGATGGATTTTTAATATTTGGGTCACGAATATAGGAATAATAAAATCCAGTGATTAAGACGGATATTTTGAATGATTCACATAGATTGACCATCTCAAACCACCTATAGAGAAGAGAGATGAATTGATATATCTGAGTGCATTATTGGTGGTACAATATGAAGAAATAGATCACAGAATATACAACAATGTTCTTGATATTTCAGAAAGTGAAGGATTAAACAAAAAATTATAAGGTAATGAAGCAAAAATTAACCATACATAGATAGATATTTAAAAGTCATCACCATGTACTTTTTCACTAGACTTCCAAAGACACTTAGAGGAAATAATTCTATATGTGTCATTATGGATCATCATACATCGACTGCTCAATTTATTGTGATTTGATAGGACTTATCACTCGAACAACTTGCATGGATATACATCAGAGAAGTAGTGAGGATGCATGGAGTACCATTATTGATTATATATGATCATGATCCATGATTTACCCCCATGTTCTAGAAGAGTCTGAAATATGATCTAAACACTGAGAACAACATCAATATGGATTATCACCCTCAAACTGATGGTCAATATAAGAAAACTATTCATACACTAGAATACATGTTGAGAGAATGCTAAATGTACTTAAAAGGAGGTTGGGGTAAAAATATTACACTGGTCAAGTTATCTTAGAATAATAGTTTCCACTCATGTATCCAAATGGATTCATATGAATACCTTAATGGATGATGTTTGTAATACCTGTATATTCGGATGATGTTGGAAAATGTATAATTCTAGGACCTAAAATAGTTGATGAAATGAAGAAAAGGTATAGACCAAGTGTGGGAAAAAGTTGATAGAATAGAAATGCATATAATCATAGATGAGACATAGATATTGAGGTTGGTGATAATGTATATCTTTATATATCTCCATGTAATATAGTAATGAGATCTGGGAAGAAGGGAAAGCTATGTCCTAGGTATATCAGCCCATTCCAGATTCTTGATCATGTGAGAGTTATGACCAAACGAATAAAACTTCCACCAACCATGTCTCAAGTAAATGACCTATTCCACATGTCCCTATTGAAAAAGTGAATAATAGATCCCTCAAATGTATTTAATTCAGAGGTGGTACATCTAGAAAGTTATATTTTTTATGACGAGCAGTTGATGAAGATCTTGAACCATAGAGAAAAGGTTCTATGTAACAAGAGCACTCGCCTAGTCAAGGAATTATTGAGAAACCACGAATATGAAGAGGCAACATGGAAACTAGATGAAGTGGTGAAGGAGAAGTACCTCACATATTTTCACCTTAGTGTTTAAAAAAAATCTCAAAGGCAAAATTTCATAAGGGGGAACAATATAACAACACAGAATTTTATCAATGGGATTTCCATATTATAATTATGTAATAAAACACATTCCGAATATACAGAAACCAATAAAAAAATTATTCCCAAAAAATGATGAATGATTCTTTTTTCATAAAATAAACCAATAACAATTCCAAATATTACAGTGGGACAATAAATAAGAAATAAGATAATAAGAATATGAAAATTTGAATCTTCTAGATCTAATAGAATGAACACACTCATAAATAATGATGTAGAAAGAAAACATAATTATAATAATAAAATATTAATTTTGAAGATGATAATATATAACCATGAGTGAAAATAGAATAATTTATTAAATAATAGGTATTAATAGACGTTATGGAACCTATATGACCACTGTAAATCTAAATGTTAGAGTAATATAACTATTAGGAATGGTAATATTGTCATTAGAATAGTAAAATCATATATAAAAATATAAAATATAATTTTGGTATCTTATAAATAAAAAATTATATATTTATATCTTGTTATATGAAAATAAATGTTTTAAAAATGAAAAATTAGGTGTCAGATTATTGGTAAAATGAAATTGATTAATTACAGTTTTATAATTAATATAATTATTTAAATGAAAATTTATCCTCATAAAATATATTTATAAATAAATATTATATTTTATTATAATTATAATAATACTTTATGTGACCTTAATTATTTTTTCAAAGGGTCAAACAATCGATTATAATATTAAAATTCGTATTTTTTGAATAAATGAAAATTTTAATGAAAATTTAAAGTTTTTATATTTAGAAATTTATTTTCAAAAAATTATTGATTTTTTGAAATCTATAGATTAAAAAATGGTTAGGTTTATTTTTTTGGTATTTTTCTAAAATAGTTTATTTTTTGGTGAATAGTGAAAGATAATAATTTTCAATATTTAACATTATAAGCTAAACACAAGAATATTTTAGTAATGGTTGAGTCTTGGATGATCGAATTACCCATTATCTCAAACTAAAATTCTTTAGTTATTGTATTTATTCATATGAATTAACACTATTTATAGTCTTGATCCAAAATAGTCAATAAATGAATAAAATATTAAAAAACTCCCCTCTCCTCTTGATAAAAATACCACCTCTCACCACCCCATCTCCTCACACCTGATAATCCATGTAGATTTTCAATATTTTACCATATTACATTTCCATGAATCTTCTCTACATCCAAGATCTACTAGTCTCAACAAAAGACCAAACCCAAGTTCCTTAATGAGGCTCTCAAGGAGACAACAATCAATAGTAAAAATCCTCATTTCTTCTCATTTATTTTATTTTATTTTCTTATCCTATGCTCACCTCTCCTATTCAGAGTATAATTATATCTCTAGTATCATATATATATTGAAATTTTATTATGTTAGTGGAATATCAATCATCATGTCTCTTATATACTTCTTTTATTCTAAAAATGAAAACATCATCCATGATATGTTGGTTCACCGACTTTGTGGATGATGCGTTTTTATTTTCTATTACTACCTTAAATCTGGACATAAAACAATTATTAGGGTTAAACCAGATTGAAATACGTATATTATAACTTTTTTGTGTTCTATAACTAATATATATACATAATATTACATAAAACAAAACTTTTTTGGGATTATCTCAACAACCACAAAAATAAACTAAACAATTATCATTAATGTTTTATCAAATGAATCATCCTCATACCAAAAAAATGATATATGGGAAAATTTAAAATTATTTAATTTCATTAATACAATATAATTTTACATTTGTATATTTATATTCATTTTAAAAATAAATTCCATAATTATATATAAGTGAACTGTTCATGAAACAATGAAACAAACGTTGCCAGAATGGTAAAATTAAACATTATAACTCATCAAAATGGCAATAAAATAACATAATAAAATTTTAAGAAATAAAATACATATATAAAAGGTTATTTATTAAATAATTAATGAATCTAATTTTATTTTCTACGACATTAAGTTAAAGTGTAAAATTCTTTCAGACATAAGGTAAGGGATCTCTTCGAACATCCAAATTACCTTTGAGTTACATTTTATATATCTTTACAAAAATTTATTTTTTAAATATTATTGTATAATTCTTATAAATTATATTTATATGTTCCAAAATTATGTATCTAGATCAATTAATCCTTCATTTATTGGAAAATATGTATTTTTAAAAGCTTCCCTTCTCAATTCCTCCAAATAAGCAAGCCTGATTAAATGGTTCTTCTCTATTTCTAACCCATTTTCAACTACACTCCATAAACTATTTTAAGGAACCAATATTTTTATAAAATATCTCATGTTATCATGAAAAACTATTTTAGTTAGTTTCTATTTTAATAAAAACAATTATTCCTTTTCCACTTTAATGTCTATTTAATATTTTCCCTTAAATCACAAAAAAGTGGCTAATTTCTAAATATTCTTAAACACTATTCTTCACGTATTCACTTCAGTTGAAAATAATTATTCATTAATGTTGTTCAGAGTTGATTACTCAAGAGGGGAGGGGTGAATTGAGTATCTATAAAAATTTCTGTAAAAACTATTTCTAAAAAGGTTTCCCCAATGATTAAATACAACCCAGTTAATCAAGGTTATACTATTATAAGAGTTTGACTGTTTATGTAACTTCTTAGAAGATTGGTTAATTCTTAGTAATATTAATTTGTGTTATTAATATTTCTTTTGAAGTTACTCTAATAAGACAATCCAGTTATAACTTCTTTCCAAGACTGACTATCAAAGTGAAATTTTTGATTTCTGAATTATACAGTAAAGCAATAAAATAGAGAAAACTAAATTAAGCAGAACATCGGATATGAAACATGTTGTTCATTCTCAAGAAAAGACCTAATCCACCCCACTTGGTGATCACCTACCACCAAGAAGTTTATATAAATAAACTTTTTTCCACACCCTGGATCGGGGTTAACAACAATACACAGATTGTCCATGTCACACTGGAACATCTTCTACGGTTTTCATGGGTACAAAATTACCAGGCCACACATGGACCTCTTCCACACTTATCCATGGGTATACACAAGGGTAAATGAGTTTTTGAGTAAGGATATCTTGTATCCTTAAGTTTTATCTGGGAGACAAAGTGTATTGTTCTACAGGTACACACTCTGCTCGAAAGGTAATAAATAGATATAAAACATAGTAGAAATATAAAGATGGGTTTAGAAATGCTCTGAGTGTTATTCTTTTTAGATTTTGAATTCTGAGATGAAGAAGATGCAGAATTCGAGTCCTCGTTTGTAAAACAGAGTATTGAAATTCAGATTGTGTTATTCGTGAGGTTCGACAATGCGAAGATGTTATCTGGATTCCAGTGTACTTCATATATTCTTCAGTAGAGTCGGGTTGCATGCATGTGACAATCCTTCATTTTGAAATTTTCTTAGTGTTCTTTATTATCATGCTCATAGCCTTGTTTTTTCGGTATCACACGCTTCATGATTCTTGGCCATGCTTCACTTTTATCTTGGAATGCATGTGTTGAAGCCGACAAGTTTCATGGATACTGCACCTCGTACCTCATACTGTCAGATAATATGTCTACAAAGAAACATTAATTATGTTTTTGCATTTAAAATCTTCAAATTTGACCGTAAGAGATTAAATTGAAAGATGAAAAAATAGTTTAAGAAACGGTGTCACAGTAAGTCATGGAAATGGTGTATCCTTCACACGGTGTCTAGATTGATCACGATGTCTTGTGGTCATAGTTTCTTGTTCACGATGTCCTGTTCACGGTGTCTTGTTCATGGTGTCTTGTTCACAGTGTCTCGTGGTCACGGTGTCTTGTTCATGGTGTCTTGTTCATGGTGTCTACTTCACAGTGTCTGCTGCACGGTGTCTGCTTCACGGTGCTAGAAAGACATACCCAGTGGCAGACTCACGGTGTCTCAGACTTTTCAACGTAACTGTGTTCAGACTTAAGAAATGATGATAATAGAATGAATTAGACTTAATCATTTTCCAAAGAAGGTATTATGAGAGTAGATAAAAGATAGTATAAAGTAAGTAAACTGAATGTAGAGAAATTGAGATATTTAATGACGCTTCTTAAAGAATGAGACTACTTAAACAATAATACACATGAATACACATTTTTTTTAAAATAGGTCTAGTCAGAAGCAGATCTTCTGACCATTTATTAAAATAGTGAAAGAAAGTACAAGAAACAGCGAATGGGGTCATATAACCATAAATTACATCATTCATCAAAACTAAAAATCATAATATGACATATCATTCCCATAATCAGAGTCTCCAGCTTCCCACTCAGATTGAGACTTTTTTGAACTAAAAGTACTCAGGTAGTTTGTTTCAACATTTCTTGGCATCTTTGAAGATGATCAAGTAGACACGTTCCTAGGAGTCTGAGAGTAGTCCTTGCGGGGTCTGCTCTTTGAAGGAACAGAGGAAATATCTTCACCATCAGTAATTCTTGCCTCGCCACTTAGGAAAACATCCTTGAAAGAGATAGAACCACCACTTCCTGGACTAGGGAATCTAGCCTTTCCCCCTTCATCATCAGAATCATTTCCCCATTTACCAGTAACTGGGGAAGAATGCAAAATCTTCTGGACATCCTGTTGATAATCAACATTTTTTTTAACATCATTGTGTTTAGTGTCATCCACCAAAGCGGGCACAGGATTCAGTGCTGAAGGTTTGATCTCTTTGCCCTTAAAAGACACTTGAGAAACAGGATTCTCCGAAGTCAAAGAATCAACAACAATATGTGTTGGCTCTTTAGGACACTCACTATCCTTGTCAGTAAACGTGAAAAAAGATGAGTCTTTTTCAGCTGCCATTCGTCAGCAAAGGTTGGAGGGGTGGACTATCGTCCCACACTCCTTACAAGTAGCATTCTTCCGGCACAGCTCCAAAGAGTATCCAACATTCATACATTTAGTGCAGTAGAGAGGCTTTTTCTCATATTCAACATCAATTAAAATGTTATCTGAGGGAGTGGAGAGTGTTACCTTTTCAATAAGAGTGGATCTGAGGACAACTTCCACCAACATCCTAGAGAAGTGACCATATTTGACATCTTTAGTTTCATTATCAATCCGGATGGGGACCCTATTGTCGTGCCAATGTCATGCGAAATACTCAGATTCCAAAGGATCCAATTGAGTCCATGTAGACGAACCCAGACTTGAGAAAAATCATTTTTGGCTTGCGAGACATTATAATCCAAAGACCACTCATGCAGATGAAGCCACCCAGGTTTTAGAAATAGAGAACCAAAGCTCCAAGCATGAAGCTTTAAGTCATCCGATGGAAAAAAGCAATGAAAAAATCCTCGACCAAGTGAGATACATTTCCAGCTAACAAAACCCCATAACATCAAAATTATACTGACCAAGTCCTCAAGTTTCCAAGGTTGCGCACCTTTGGGTAAAATAATGCGAGCAATTAAAGAATGTTTTCCCATTGTCAATATCTCATCAAGCGCAGTGGTGTTGGCCTCTACATTAGTAGATGAGCCCTTGCGAAGAATTCTTCCATGATGAGATTCCTTGGAAGAAGGCAGCGAACGAGCCTCATTCTTTTTCTGCCCTGAAATTGAATCCTTCATCACATCAACAAATAAACGTGAACTAAATGGAGCATCACCACGAAGCCCCTTCAGCAATGCCCACTGCGAACCCTCCGCACCAGAATTCTTCAAAGTATTCTCCGATTTACACGCATCAGAGTACAAATGCCCATGACGAGTTGAAGAGGAAAAAAATCCCAAACATGTTGAAAACTCAGATCTAGGGAACAGACCCTTCGACGCATCGCACCTAGCCGCATCAGCAGATCTAGGGTTCGAAACCCTCGTCACATCAAATGCCGCTGCAGAAACTGAATTGGTTCCTAGAACCGTTGCTGCTATCAAATATTCTTCCTTCGATTCGCCGACCTCAGATCTCCTTGGAGCCGAAGTGACGTCCGAAGCGAGAATCGGTATAGGTGGAGCTTTCACATGAGACACCTGCACGACATGACCTGATGAAGGGATAAGATTGAATTCGAAGTAGTGAGGGATATCCATTTCCAAAAAATAATCCTAGAACCCTAGTAGCTGCCATCTCTGGAGAGCAGTGCTTCCCGATCCACCTTTCGTTTCACCTCCTGCTCTGCCATCTCTAAGTTTCAAAAGTGTTTAACGGTTAACGCGTGTATAGGTGCAACCTTACACCACCCACACACCACACCTCCCCAGCTAGGCCCAAGGTGGCCAACCCTTGGGCTTGGACCAGTTCCCGCAGGGTCGAGGGGATGAGCGGATCTCTGGAAAACGGTGCACGTTGCCTTTGCGAGGAATCGAATCCGGAACCTCGATGACGGGACACCACCACCTTGAACCAACTCACCCAGCCCCTATGGGCAAAAATGTTTAACAGTTAACACATGTATAGGTGCGGACTTAAACCACCCGCGCGCCACACCTCCCCATCTAGGACCAAGGTGGATAACCCTTGGGCTTGGGCCAATTCCCGCGGGGTCGAGGGGACGAGAAGATTGCTGGAAAATGGTGCACATTGCCTTTACGAGGACTCAAACTCGGAACCTCGACGACGGGACACCACCCCCTTGAACCAACTCACCCAGACCCTGTGGGAATACACATGAATACACATGATGGTGATATAATTTATAGGAGTTAACTAGGTTTTGTAGGATTTCTGATCATTAAACCATGATTAATACACGAGGAGTCCAACAATCTCCCCCATTTTGATGATCAAAAATCATGTAAAGTCAATGAGTATATTGGATTAAACTATAGAGATAAATGGATAACATATAGAATATATAAATTTCTCCCCCTTTTGGGATTATAAAAAAGATGGAATAAGAGAAGTCAAAAAGTGAACATTCCACTAATAGAAAATACGGTTCAGTAAAAATGTAAAAGATCCAAAAAAGATAAGAAATATCATCCCTATCAAAAATGGAGTAATCACTATTCTTCTTCATGGGTTGGCCTTCTCTTTGCGTTTATCAGTAGAATTAGAAGAGGAAGACATAGGGGTAGAGTTCGAGGTAGAAGAAGGGAGAGAGGTGGTTGATAAAGAGGTTAAATGAAGTCATTCAAAGACTGATGGAGCCAAAGTAGGATAAGTATAAGATCTTGGTAGTTGTTGATCGAGAATCATAGTCCGGATCTGACTCAGGGCTTGGTTGACAAAAATTGTGGTGGAGGCTAGGGAAGAAGTGAATGTTGGCATCCCAGGTCTTAGAGGTGCAACCGCTGGAGCAAAAATGGCTGTACTATGGCCATGAAGATAGGGAATCAGGAGTTTGATAAAATCTGTAATGATCTCTCCACTATACTTCATGGATTTCTCAAAATCATCCTCATTCTCCATATAATTGTCCCACAATCGACTGAACTCTTTGAGATTTTGGACTTGGGTCTTGAAATCTTGAGTCACAGGAGGAATTCTAAGATTTTCTACAAGATACTTGAAATGATTTGTCATATCGGTCTTGGAGAAGATTTTGTTGAAGTATAAATCCACTTTCTTGGAAATATCTTACTGAGCATCATTAGAAATTTTTGAGTGGATTTGTACTAGGTTAAGAACTCTATCACTGTTCTTAACAAATTCAGATAGAGAATCCATATTGAAACCACTAAGAATATTCTGAAGCTCTTCTTTGACTACAGTTCTAAGCAGATCACTATCTCAGGAGGGTGTTGAGGATTGAACAGATTCTTTAGAGGCATTTATAGTTGTGGTCAGAGATTTGAGTGGATTTATCACCTTTTGAATACACCCAGTATACTCATCAACGAGTTTATTAAGATTGGAAACAAGCTATCTCATTTCCTTCACAATTTGTTTTTTCCTTTCAATGACCTTTTCCTCTAAGGAAGCGAGATAAGGTTGATCCTGAGACACAACAACCTGTGGGATTTGAGTAACAACAAGTTCTGCAGGAGGAGCAACATGCTCAGATCTAAAATGCAGCTCTCTCTGCATGTATTCAACCATACTTCTTAGGGTATTCACTTCATTACTGAGCAGCTTATTTTCAACTCTTAATTCTTGAATCTCATGAAGCATTTTAGGTTTTATTTTCCAAATTATCTTTTCCAACAACAGTGAGGAATCTGTCTCACTTAAATTGGTCACATGAAGAGGGTGGGCATTCATGAGTTTCTCAACTCTAGACAAGAGGGTAGCACCAAATTCCTTTAGATCATCCTTACTCACAAAATATGATTGTTCAGATAAAGGTTCAGGAATAGGGACTGGTATAGGCTCAGGTTCCTTCTCAGGTGTGATATTAGAGACTGATTTCAACTAGAATATAGAAGAAAGATCAAGTTTGGTTGCTGAATCCAACTAAGAATCATCCACATCATAGAAACTGGGGAACTTATACTGAGTTTTTACAGGACTATACTTAGTCGGATGTGAAGCTTCAATAAACTCAATATTTGGGGTTTGATCCCCCTCATCCGGTGCCTCCTTCTCAACACTGAGAGGCTTAGGATCTTAGTCTAATTCCACAGACTCAACTCTTAGTTCCTCACTCATTTTATGTCTAGCCACCTGAAAACTAGCTCCATCCGTTCTTCATCCAAAGGGATGATTTCAAGAACAGATTGTTCCATAGGGAGTTCCTCAAGGTTGGTTTCTTGCATAATAGGTAGCTCTTCCACTATAGGTTCTTCCATGGAATTCTTTTCAGATTCATTGGAAACTGATTCTGTTTTAGCCTCGGGTTGAGTTTCCATATTAACAGCTTCTTTAGAAGTAGGTAATTCTTCTTTAAGAACTTCGTGAGGAACAATAGTCCTTTCTTCCTCAACAAAAATAGATTCCATAGCTGGCACTTCATCCTCTTCTTCCTCTTCTTCAGAATTCTCAACAATTTCATCTAGTTCCAAACCAGGATCAGAAATATTTCTTAGTCTTGAGGGATGTTCCACTATATTGAATTTCTCATAAACTCTAACATTGTTATCCACCCATTCCTTTTTCCAAGGATTCCGGTTTATCATCATTATTTGAATAGTGGATTTTGAGAGGCATAATTCAAAATCCTTAATCAATTCCTTATTATGTCCAAACATACCTTCGACAAGAAGCATGGCTGAGATCAGCCGAGAGTAAAACAAGGAAGTTGAATTGGATGTGACTTTGATCAGCTCACACATATGGTGTATGATATACTTGAACAGGTTGATCTTATGACTATTTTCATAAGGTGGATCAGAAACACATCCAGATGTTTTAAAACAAAAAAATCACCTTTTTTGGGGCTAACATGATTCTGAATAAACTTGAACAGAAGCCTTGATTCTCCATCTAGTTTAGCAGCAATGGATCTCCTCTGGGTTCCATTTCTAGTTAAGTATTTTAGCGCATCTTCCAAATAAAATAATTCAGTTGAAGGAGGAGGTACTCTATGATAATCCTCACAGATGACTTCGTGAGGTATACTAAGACATGCATCCCATAACCTCGAAGAAAAAGAGAATCTCTGGCCATTGACCCAGCTTCTTACAACATAACTATCACCAAAATCAAAAGAGGATTGTACGTACTGAAAAACTGAGCTACTAACTTAGGGTAGATGGGTCTATATTCCTTCGAGAACCACTCTAACTAGCCTTGCTGTTCTAAAAATTTCAAAACCAAAGACTTACGAGATAGAAGCCATTTGGGGAAAATCTCTTTCTCAGGTACAACAATGCGGTTTACCATATTAGGATTTAAAGGTCCTTTGTGTGTTAACTTAGGTGAAATCTTCTTCTTCTTAGAGCTGCACTTCTCAGGTGTCGACAATGAAGAATGTTTCATTCTTGGAATTCACTGAAGGTTTGAGAGAGATAAGGGTTGCAGGGATTAAGAAGGGTTCAAAATGAGTAAGTAGAAGAAACCCTCGGTGAAGAATCAAGTGATACTTTCTTTGTTTTATCATTTAGGAATACCAAAAATAGCAAAAGTAAAAGTGCAGGAAAACAAAAAAAGGTGAAAAGAATAATTACCATGATACGAGTTTTTAAAAATAAATTCATAAAGAATTTTTACAGTGAGACCGTGTCTGGTAATTACGGTGAGATAGTAAACACACGTTACGGTGAGACAGTGAACGAACTTCATGGTGAGACAGTAAAAATGAACTTTACGGTGATACAGTAAACTTTGAGACAATAATTAAGCATTATGATGAGATAGTGAATGAAATACAGCTGAGAAACCGTAATCATGATACAGTAAAGATAACAAATAGTATGACAGGAAATAGTAAAAAGTAAGATATCTATTTGATATTTATCATGACTAGTTCATGTGTGATGTAGTATATTAGCTCAGAATTTAATGGTTTGGTGAATATATCAACAAGCTGATATTCAGTACCAATGAATTCCAAAGTGATATCACCTTTTTGATAATGATCTCTCAAAAATTGATGTCTTACATCAATGTGCTTTTTCCTAAAACATGAAAAAAGATTTTTTGAGATGTTAATAGAACTTGTGTTGTCACAATTTATAGGTACATGTCTGAATTGATATCCATAATCTAGTAATGTGTGTTTCATCCACAAAATTTGTGCTAAAAAACTTCCAGTAGTTATATATTTAGCTTTTGTAGTAGATAATGAAAAAAAATTGTTTATTACTACACCATGATACTAGTGACTTGCCTAAAAGGTGACATGTTCTAGAGGTGATTTTTCTATCTAACTTACAGCCATTGAAGTCAGCATTAGAATAAATAACTAATTCAAATGATTTCCCTTTAGGATAAAACAGTCCTAGATTGGTTGTATGCTTGAGGTATTTGAAAATTCTCGTTACAACATTTCAATGAGATTATTTAGTATTTTCTTGAAAATGAGCACGCATACACACACTAAACATAATGTCCGGATGATTAGAAGTTAAGTAGAGTAAAATCCGAATCATTCCTCTATAAGTGGTTTGATCAACATATTTTTCATCTTCATCAAGATCCAACTTACAAGTGGTACTCAAGGGAGTGTCACTAATTTTAGTGCTATCCAATCCAAAATGTTTTATAAGATCTCTAGTATATTTATTTTGAGTTAAAATAATTCCATCATTATTCTCAATGATTTGAAAACCAAGAATGAATTTTAGTCCACCCATTAAACTCATTTCAAATTCATTTTTCATAATTTTAGAAAAATCAACACATAAATAATTATTTAAAGATCCAAAAATAATGTCATCTACATAGATTTAAACAACTAAAAAATCATTATAAATTCATTTTAAAAAAACGGTAGGATCAACTATTCCTTTTGTAAAACCTTTGGAAATAAGAAAAGTAATCAGTATATCATACTAAGCTCTTAGAGCTTAATTTAAACCATATAAAGCTTTTGATAGTTTAAAAATATCATTTCGAAAATGGGGGTTTGTAAATCCATGGGGTTGGTCAACAAAAACTTCCTCAGCTATATACCCATTTAAGAATACACTCTTAACATCCATTTGATATAGTTTGAAATTCATATGTGCAGCAAAGGAAAGCAGGATTCTGATGGTTTCAAGTCTGGCTACTGGTGAAAAGGTCTCTTCAATGTAAATTCCATCATCTTGAATATAGCCTTGTGCAACTAATCTAGACTTGTTTCTAACTATGTTACCATTTTCATCTACCTTATTTCTAAACACCCATTTCGTGCCTCTGGTGAATGTGTCCTTGGGTCGTTCAACAAGTTTCCAAACATTGTTCATTTCAAACTGATTAATTTCATCTTGAATAGACATCACCCAAAATTCATCATTGATAGAATCATTAATGTTTTCAGGTTCAAGTTGTGACAAGACGACTTGATGTTCAACCTGATTTCTAAGATAATATCTAGTTGAATTTCCTTTGTCTAAGTCTCATTCAACAACATATAAGGGATGGTTCTTAAGGGTTCTAATAGTTCTAGACAAAGAGGGACTAGTGATTTCAGGTTCATCAAAATATTAAGGTTCATTGTGAATTGATTATAAGGAATTTATAGAGCTGGAAGTTTTCACTGATTCTTTCACAGAAGAGTTTGAGGATTTATAATTGATGTTCAGATTTGATACATCATTTTCTATATTCTCTAGGATGGTTTTAGGCTCATATGGATCTGTTTCATCAAATTTTATATGAACAGATTCTTACACACACTCAGTTCTTTTATTAAACACTCTATAGGATTTACTAGACATGGAATATCCTAAAAAGATACCTTATTCACTTTTGGATGAATTTTTTTAAATATTGTCTTTGGTATTAAGAATATAGACTTTGCAACCAAAAAATTTGAAATAGTTAACCATGGTTTTTCTATTGTTCCATAATTCATAAGGAGTCCTCTTAATAATAGGTCTGATCAACACTCTATTGATTATGTAGCACACTACATTGACAACTTCAGCCGCAAAATAAATAAGTAGGCCATATTCACTAAGAATTGTTCTAGAAATTTCTTGTAGGGTCATATTTCTTCCCTCTAAAACTCCATTCGACTGAGGTGTTCTAGGGGAAGAGAAATTGTGACTAGAACCATTTTGTGAGAAAAAGGATTCAAAATCTTGATTTTTAAACTCACGACCATGATCACTTCTTAATGATTTAATTCTAATTCAACTAATATTTTCTACAGACTTGGTATATTTGGTAAAATAAGAGTAGGCTTCACTTTTTTGAGACATAAAGAAGGTCTAAATATATCTAGAAAAGTCATCTACAAGAACATAAACATAGTACTTCCCATTTAAACTAGAAACTCTAGATGGTCCAAACAAATCCCTGTGATCCAGTTTGAGAGGTTGACACTTCTTTCTTTGGTTTTAAGGAAACATTGTGTTGTTTTCCCTTTTGATCGGGATTACACACTTTGTCATTCGAAAACTCATGTTTGGGTAAGTCTTTAACTAGCCTTTTTATAGTTAGTTTTCTAAGGGAGTGAACATTTCAGCGTCCTAGTCTCCTATACCAGAGCCAAGATTCTTTATGAAACACACTTAAGCATGAAGCATTTTGAGAAGCTAGAGAATCTAAATTAACAGAATAAACATTTACATTTCTTAATGTAGAAAATACTAATTCATCTTTATAATTAAAGACATTAAAATAATAATTTTTGAATCTAACATGAAATACATCATCACATAATTGTGAGATAATAAGAAGATTATATTTTAATCCATCAAAAAACAGTACTTTAAAAATCAAAACTGAATTAGAATTATCGATTTGGACGAGGCCAATAATCTTTCCCTTGGCATTATCACAAAATGTGACAGGTCCTCCATCTACTTTTATCAGGTTCTTGAAGAAAAAGTAGTCACCTATCATGTGCCTTGAACATCCACTTTCCAAGTACCATAGACTTTTGCAGGAGCTCTTTAAGCATGTTTCCTTCAAAAAGATTAAGAAAAAACAGATTTTGGTACCCATACTTTTTTGGGTCCAGTAATATTAGTAATAAGTGCTTTAGGAACCCATATTTTCCTCATAGGTTTCCTATAAGAATTATGTAAAGTATTTGAAAAATAAACTGTATTTCTTCCACAAAAACATGAAACAGTAGAATATGTTTCATGGATTGAATTAGCTGATTTGAGTCCATAACTAGGAGTAAAACAGTATGTCCTAGATTTTGAAACAAAATTTTTTCTACAATGGTTTCTTTTACCAGGTTGATGACCAATGTTAGTGTTGTATTTAGGGAAAATTTGTTTTCCTAGCATTTGGGTAAGGGTATTTTTCCCATTAGTAAAATTTTATAAGTCACTCTTTAATTTCTCAGTAGAAATTTTTAATTCATTGTTTTATTTGAGTAGTTGAGAATTTTTCTCCTTTTTAGTTGTGAGTTTAGATTTAACAGTTATAGTAAGAGCATGATGTTTCTTCAATGATTTATAACTGTCTTTTAGTTCATTGAATGTTTCCCCAATCATGTTATAGTATTCAAACATTTCTTCAGTAGTCATATTTTCAGATTCACTCTCATCTTCAGAATAATATAAATTATGTACAAAAGAGTCCAGTGTTACCTCAGATGTGTTTTTCATAAAACACATATTGGATTTGTTATCATGTTCATCATGTGATGTCTCTGAGTCGCTTGAAGTATCCTCAGAAGCACTCTTGGTTGCTTTCATTTCCTTTTTGTACTTCCTGTCATTGTTCTCATATTTCGTTTTTTACTTGAGCTTTGGATAGTCATCCTTTATATGTCCTTTTCACTTACATTCATAGAAAAAAATTTCATCAGTCTTGTCACATCTTTTCCAGTACTTCTTCTAGTTTCCTTTTTGGTTATGTTTTCCCTTGAAGTTAGGCTTCCAGAAAAATTTATTCTTTTAGTTAAATCATTTGAATCTTCTGTCTAGTTAAGACATCTCCTCATCACTGTCAAGTGATTATTGTTCACTGGTGGAGCTTTCTACAGAATCTTCCAGTTTCCCTTTTTCTTTGTGCTTAGAGGTAGTGGTCTTGCATGCAACATATTTCCTCTTTGGTTCATCCTCCTCTTCCTAGTTGACTTTCATCTCTTATTCATACATCATCATTTTTCCAATGAGTTATTTTACATGTAGCTTACTAATGTCTCATGATTCTCTAATAGAGAAAGAGGATCACCTCCATCTGTCAGGTAGACATCAAATAATTATCATGATCTGTTCCTTGGCAGCAACTTCTCTTCCAAGAGAAATCATTGTGTTGAAAATCTCATTGAACCTAAGATACATGTCATAAATAGACTCATTAGGTTTCATCTTAAAATTATCATATTTTATAGTATAAGTATTAATTCTCATTTATTTTACACTAGATGTTCTTTCATGTGAGATAGGAAGAGTATCCCAAATTTTATGGGCAGTTTTACAAGTAGAAATTCTATTTAATTCCTCATCTCCTAATGAGCAGTGTAAAGAATTCATAGCTTTGCAGTTGTTATTGTAAGAAATTTTGGTAGGTTCATCCCATGGGATTCTATCGGTAGCATGAATTTTGTATTCATCTATAATGGATGACCAAATTTCAAAACTCATACTCTCTAAATGAATTTTCATTTTAATTTTCCATTGAGAATAATTTGTTTAATTAAAGAATGGTGGTCTATTGGTTATAGAAACTTCTAATCTATTATCCATAATAATGTATTACTTTAAAAGATCTAGAAATTTAGAATTAACAGAAATTTACAGATCTTTAATGTACAACTACAATCATAGTTGAATAAGATTACACATAGTCCTAATAAACAACCTCTGATACCAAATGTTGGTCGGAGAAGATTACTGAAGAGGGGAGGGGTGAATTGAGTAACTATAATTTTTTTTGTAAAAACTATTTCTAAAAATGTTTCCACAAATATTAAATACAACCTAGTTAATCAAGGTTTTACTATTATAATATTTTTACTGTTTAAGTAACTTCTTAGATGATTGATTAATTCTCAGTAATCTTAATTTGTGTTATTAATATTACTTTCGAAGTTACTCTACTAAGATATAATTTCTTTCCAAGACTAACTATCAAAGTGAAATTAGTGATTTCTAAATTATACAGTAAAAAATAAAACAGAGAAAAATAAATTATGCAGCACAACAGATATGAAACAAGTGGTTCAGTCTCAAGCCGAGACCTAATCCACCCCACTTGGTGATCACCTGCCACCAATAAGTTTATATAAATAAACGTTGATCCACACCCTAGATCGGGGTTAACAGAAATACATAGACTGTCCAGGTCAAACAGGAAACTCTTCCATAGTTTTCGTGGGTAAAAAATTACCAATCCACACATGGACCTCTTCCACACTTATATGTGGTTATATATAAGGGTAAATGAGTGTTTGATTAAGGATATCTTGTATCTTTTAGTTTTATGTGGGAGACAGAGTGTGTTTTTCTACAGGTACACACTCTGCTCGAAAGGTAATAAACAGATACACAACAGAGCAGAAATATAAATATGGGTTTAGAAATGATTTGAGTGTTAGTTTTTGTAGATTTGGACTTCTGAGATGAAGCAGATGCAGAATTTGAGTCCTCATCTATAAAACAGAGTGTCACGATTCATCTTGTGTTCTTCGTGAGGTTCAACAATGTGAAGATGTTCTCTCCATTTCAGTGTACTTTGTATGTTCTTCAGTAGAGTTGGGTTTCAAGCATGTGACAATAATTCCTTTTTAAATTCTCTTATTGTTCTCTGTTATCGTGCTCACATCCTTGTTTTCATTTAGTATCATGTGCTTCTTGATTCTTGGCCACACCTCTCTTTTATCTTGGAATTCATGTTTTGGAGCTGACAGGTTTCATGGATACTGCACCTCATACCTCATACTGTCAGATGATATGTCTACAAATAAACATTAATTATATCAGTGCATTTAAAATCTTCAAATATGACCTTTAGAGATTAAATTGAAAGACAAAAAAATAGTTTAAGAAATGGTGTCATAGTAAGTCATGGAAACAGTGTCTTCTTCACATGGTGTAAAGATTGATCACGGTGTCTTATATTCACAATGTCTTGTTCATGGTGTCTTGTTCACGGTGTCTTGTTCACAGTGTCTTGTTCACGGTGTCTTGTTCACGGTGTCTTGTGGTCACAGTTTCTTGTTCACGGTGTCTTGTTCAAGGTTTCTTGTTAACAGTGTCTACTTCATGGTGTCTGCTTCACGGTGTCTGCTTCATGGTGTCTTGTTCACGGTGTCTTCTTCACAGTGTCTGCTTCATGGTTCCAGAAAGACATACCCAGTGGCAGACTCAGGGTGTCTCATACTTTTCAAATTAACCATGTTCAGACTTAAGCAATGATGATAATAGAATGGATTAGACTTAAGCATTTGTCAAAGAAGGTATTATGAGAGTCGATCAAAGATAGTATAAAGTAAGTAAACTGGATGTAGAGAAATTGAGATCTTGAATGGATCTTCTTATAGAATGATACTACTTAAACAATAATACACATGAATACACATGATGGTGATATAATTTATAGGATTTAACTAGGTTTAGTAGGATTTGTGATCATTAAAACATAATTAATAGATGAGGAGTACAACAATTATATATTACTGTTTTTGTTTTATTATTTTCTATAAATTATTTAATATATTCTTTCATTAATACCATTATGATACACCCTTTGGTTATGCGTGATGACATGAGTACAATACCCATTTCTTTCCATGGGTAACCTTTGGGTTTATTCCATATGTTTGATTCTTCATGTGGAACACATATACATGAAAATATTATGATGGGTGAACCATGATATCTCTTTAAAGAATTCGGTAATGTTTTGTATCACGGGACTTCATGTATGGGATTAGGGAGTAAACCTAATCCATTATAGGACTTTATCCTCTACGTAATATGGTCTTAGTTTCTAGCATAACTCTTGTTTATGTCATGATACATGTTGTGGCGACATTACAATATTTACATGATCATATAATTCTATGTTACATATTTTATTCATCCATATGTTTACTCATGATCAATACCTTTATGTTATCATGTTATTACTTTCTAACTCAAGTGATATGATTCATTTCCATGTTTATTCCCTTACTGGGCTTTTTATCTCATCCCCACTGTCTATGTATTCCGTTGATTATCCTATGAAGATATAAGATATTAATGGAATTTAGGATCTCATTATGGAAGATTAATAAATAGATGTTTTATTATACTTCCATATTTTTAAATTTATGTACCTAATCTTCCAAAGACACTAGAATTTATGATCCTTGGTTTGTATTGGATGGATAATTATGATTAAAATCATGTAATATTATTGTTTAAAAGGATATGGTTTTTATAGAAACATTGTTACCTAATTTTACATATTCATTACCTCATAATCTCCTTCTTTTAGTGAACATGTCTTTATTTATTTTTTCATACCAAGGAATTTTGCAGATGGCCTCCAACAAAGGGATGCTGATCTCCACCTTCATGAATATTTCTCTAATCACTTATTGGGTTGTCTCATTACTGAGTTTATTAGGTGGAATATTCCTTGTATGGAAGGGTGGTTTAGTTTTATTTGAGTCTTTCATCATGTGATTCCCTTAATATTTCATCACAGGGGCTATCTCTATTGGTTTTTAGTTTATTTTTCCTAGGAATATTCATTGATTATAGTGTGATTTCCACTTCTAGAATCTTTTCAAGATGGTAATTCTCTATGGTTTTAAAACTCCTTTACAATCTTTATGGTAGTATAAATAACATTTCCCTTGGTGTTAGGAATGGATTGAGAAGGGAGATTATCAGATCCTTGATTTTTAAGTCATTGATGGTAGTCATAACCTGGTTGTTCAACCATTGTACCTCCTTCAGGGCTAATTCATGGGGTTTGAGAGTAGTTTGTTGAGTGTTGTGAAATTAAAAAATTTGTTTTAGTTACCCCTTATTGGGAGGATCTTAATTCTACTCATATGAGTAACTTGTAAAGGGAATATATCTACCTCTTTGGAATGGATGAGGTCATAATAATGGGTGACAACATTTCTAGAATGGTATCATTTTTCTCTATTAGTTCCCAACTCCAAAACGGACATTAGAAAATTCTATAAATCCTTTGTTATTTGGGTGACGTTATTGGAACTATGTATAGTACATATAATCAGAACTGTTTATTCCTTGTACTTGTGGGAATCCAATCGTGAAGTGGTCTTAAGTGTAGAAAAGTTGGTAAAAACTTAGAGGTGTAGGATATGATGTTTCTAGTAAAATTTTTATAGCTAACTATCTCATATGAGTGGCTATTTATTCAATTTTATTTTCTATTGAATGGGTTTAATACTTTTTACCTCTTATAGTTTTCTTTATTTAGATATTTTACCTAATTTATGGGAGTTTTGGGAGATCCTATCAATCATATCTGTAACTTTATTAGGGGAATTATCTATTATTTATCTTTTATAGTAATCATCTAATAGATTCCTTTCATTCTTCATTAGTACATGGTAAAAGAATACTAGAAAATTATGATATTTGAAAGGATGATGTGGGATGGATTTTTTCAATCACATTAATACTTCCTCCAATTCATATATAGTTTTTCCTTATGATAACTTGATCCATTATATCTATTTTCTTATCTAAGTTCACCATGAGGTAGGGAAGTAATTCTGGAGGAATGCCTTTTGCAGCCAATCCCATGTGGAAAACTTCCCCAAATTGAAGGTTGTAGAACCACTCCTTGGTGGTCATTACAAGTGATAAGGGGAAACAATTCCATCTCACTTAATCATCTAATATGTATGAGGGTTTGGAATTACTACAAACATTACAAAATTCTCATAAATTCAGGTTAGGGACGTATCATACTAAGCCATGAAACATTGGTAAGAGTTGTATCATACCAGTTATTACTTAAAATTCTAATTGATTATTAGGTGCTTGAATTTTATTTTCATTTCTGAAATTAGATGCATAAATTTCTCTTAAATTATTATTCAATTTTTCCAAAAAATACCAGGTGTTCACTCCCCAAATTTACTATAGTGGAATAGGAATTTTAGAAAGGGGAGTTTGTTAATGAAATTATGAAAAATTACCACTCCTCTTGTTATGAGATTTTGTATGGTTCTCAGTCACACTAGAATAGTTCATTCAACATCAACATCAACACCTATTAAGTGAGATAAAATTGATCTTGTCATTTTTTAAATCATATTAAACAGAGTAAGAAAACTAGTACTTTATTCCCAAAAATTGGCACCCATTTTGATGAGCTACCTATGATGGTGTGATCAATAAAAAAATTGATCAATGTAAATTTAGTAGTACTTTAGTAGTACTAGGACATGGGTTTGCCTCTGTGGAGGATACTTTTAAGGTTATCTTTCACTTTTTTTAGTTCAATTGGTGAAAATACTATTGTTATTAAACTAGGTTGGTTTTAAATTCAATTCTAAATGTAGTAGCCTAACCTTTGATATCCCTTACATATATTGTTAAATCATTATTAAAATTTTTTACTATCATTTTATCTCTCTAATAAAATTAAATATAACTTGACTATCCTATCATAGATTTTTTTTACTATAGAGATTAAATGATCACCAAAACTTCCATTCTCCCCTGAATTAGTAACTAGTTATCACTAATTAACCATAAGTCTATCCATGGATCATGATCGCATGAAAGGGAGAATCCATAAGAAGAATTTTTGTGTGATCCAGTGGAGAAGATAATACTAATTCAAAATGAAATGAATAATAAATATCATGTTTATCAGACAACATAATTAAATATAGATATTACCAGAAGATATAAACAGTTAAAATGTATAATTCATTAATATGGGATACGAGATATCTTCACCTAAACCACTAATGGTTTAGTGTTCCATCACTAGATAATTACTCTAAGAAAATGATAGAAACTAAAAGAAAAATACAATAGAAACTCTAGTTTTATGATTATGGGATCACTAAACTCAGCCTATTTCATCTCATTAATAATTCATCTTTTATAGAGAGACATACCAAGTTCTTAAATCTTCCATACCCTCTATGTAATAGAGACATTATTTCTTTACAATGAACCCCGCATGCCTGAATAACTCCACAAATTCTAATCCTACTTCTATTTCTTCATATTTCTCTAATGTGAACAACTAGATTTTAGATATTTAACTAAATTAGCATACTTTAATCTTTTTTTAATTATTTCTACTCCAATTATTGTTCTCTGTAATCCTCCATGAATGGTATGAGAGATTGTTTTTGTGTGGTTATACTCCTTTAATGAAAGAAATGTGTTTCCCTATCATCATATGAGGTGTTGGTGAGATAATTAATGTGATAGGTTTGTAAAATTAAATCATTTTATAGGATTGAAGAAGATAGGATTGGGCCTTGGATGTTGGGACTCAACACTGGACATAGGTCTGGAAAATACTGGGTATGGACTAGAATGAGGTTTTATGTCACTTCTTTCTTCTTTGATTTCATCACAATATTTTTTCTATTTTATAAATTTCTTCATCACATGCATCTTCAACTCAAGTTCTTAAATTTTTTATCATCTGGTTTTCACCCAACTCATCCTTCTATCCAACAAGGCTATTTTTAGAATTCATCTTCAAAATATTCAATGATTTCTCCTCAACAATTGGGAGTCATGGGATTTTCTGGTTCAACCTACATCATCAAATTAATAGTCTAACTATAGTGAAACAAGTCATTATATAGAGAAGTTGTTGTGCGTATCTCTAAAAAGATGAAAAAAGTGAAATGGGGGTGTGTAGAGGCCTCCCCAATTTTTTATTTTCAATGGAATGAACCAGAAAATCATTTTATATATTTTCATTCAACCTCCACACTGGTATCCCTTTATTATAGATCAGATAATGGTACTATACATTTTTTAAACCCATGGATCAAGTATTTGGATTAAGATTCTTTCTTTAACTTATTTTATGCAAGATCTCCTATTTTGGTCCAACTTCAATAGGAAAACACACAAAAACTTCAAGTGTTTTCTTTAGCATTGGTCGAGCACAAGCATGGCATCTAGATTCTCCAGATTCATGCATTGGTGGAGGATCAATTTTTCCTCATTGTTTGAATTAGGGGGTGAAGTGACCCATTAGTTTTTCTTCCATGGTTGTCCTATTGATTTGATATTTTGTGTTCTTAGGGAATGGCTTGATCATATTTTAAGTTATCTTGGGATTCCAATGATAGATCATCCTGGGAGATGTAAGATTTTGTTTTCTTTAGTAAACCATGATGATGGTTCTTTTTTCCACTTCAATATGAATTATTTATTTTTTCTAACCACATATTTTATATATTCGGTTCATTTAATATTTTTAAAATCTCAGTTCAATGTCCCCAAAATAGTTGGCATGACATTCTATTTTTAAATGGTTATCTCAGGGGATCTAATTTTCTCCAGTCAGACAGACACAGAATCAGAAGCATCTTCGACTTCCACAAGTATAGATATTTTGTTTTTTATCCTTGGTTAATATCTTTAGGTAGTGTGGTATTTTTATTTTCCTGCCATTTCTAGGAATGACTATTCTTCAATATTTGTTCAGTGGTTGTCTCCTTCCATGTTTGTTCATTAATAATTTAGTTTTCTTAATGGGAAATTAGATTGGTGGTTCATTGATGTTCAGTATAAAATTTTTTAGTGTTAGATAATGGTTCCATTTCACCCCTCATGAGATTTTATGTTAGATATTTATCATAATTAGGTGAGGGTGTGGAAGATATGGATGATCAGATATGAGAAGTTGGTGTCATGGTTGATCATTTTTTAAATTTCTAAATAACCCAAGGTAGCAAGGTTTCTGGGATCATGGTGTCTCTACCTTTTTTCTTGACGTTATTGAATGCCTTTTCCTTATATTAGTAGTTTTATCTTTGTGGATTCCATTTAAAAGGCATGGTTACTTGGTTTTTCATTATATAAGATCCATTCTGTTTCAAAATTTGGTTATTGTAGATTTAATTTCATGTATGTTCAATCTATTTTTACGTACAGTTGATGAATGTCTTTATCAAATGTCACATTTATAGCCACTATCCACAGGTATGGCTAATCTATCCATTTTCTAAATATTTAATAATAGAATCTTGAAAATTACTTCATGTTTTTGATCCATAATAGGCATGGTCTCTCCTCCAATTTTCTAAAATTTTTAGTTTTGGTCTATTACAAACTTGTAGTCAATAATTTAATTTTCCATTTTTTGGTGTTCTAATTGACCACCAGATTGATAGAAGGCACAATCGATTCATAACTTTGTAAAATTATATATTTTTCGACACAAAACAATTAAAAAATATTTAAAGAATAAAAAATTACAAAAAAATAACCACCCAATTTCAATTATAATTTCAAATACTATTTTTGGATTTAGTTAAATTTAATAAATAATGAAATAATTAAAACAAAAAATTATTCTATTTAATAATTTAATTCCAAATTGAATATTTAAAATTTTGAATTAAAAAATAAAATTAAAAAAAATAAATTTCAATATATGAATTGTTTTTTAATTAAATTTAAAATATTAATGAAACATGTAAAATACTCATTTAAATACATTTTAATATGCTGTCAAGAATAAAAAATGATCAATCTTGTGTCCATTACATGGTATTTCATTAATAAATGGGGATAATTTTGGGGAATAAAAGTCAAAAAAATGTAGAAATTTTCATCTGACATCGCTAACCCTTGTTCAAGACTCAAGTGTGTAACCCTTCCGTGGGAACATAGAGTACAACCCTTGCACATGACCCTATCACATAAAATCCTCTACTTCAAATGAATCCCCTTATTCATATTTTCCTTCAAATAAAATTTTAATTAAAATTTATTTTCTCCTTAATGATCACATAGTGGGTATTTATAGGCAGAAACCAATGACCTTTTATCTGAAAATTGTGGCAATCCATCCCTTACACAACCTTAAAAAACTCATCCTTTTCATTACACACTTCATGTAACATTTTCATACACATGATACCACAAGAAAACTTGGAGATTATATTCTTCAACTCTATCACATGTCATTATCCCTTTTACCTTAGTCAGTGTAACTCCATTCAGGCACATCACTTGAGTATATTTCAATATCCATTGACACCCATGCATCACCATGATTTCAAGAAACCATGAGATGACTCCACTATTTCCATCCGAACTTATTTCATGCATGTTTTTGTAACCATATCGCATGATGTTGAGAATACATAAAACCATTTCATTATTTATATAATAACTTCCCTCATGCCCTTCACATGACCCCTTTTCATGATATCCTAATGCTTTTATGACCACCATACTCATTCAATGTTTGGCGATCTCTCTACTTGTTCATGTGATCCTTTCATGATTATGTGATCCATGCAATTATTTACTATAAATTACTTTCCCCATTTATATGATATTTCCCTTCATGTGAAATATATGATCCCATCATGTCAACCATTGATCATGTGAACTTCTTCAGATTATACGATAATGTGATGTGATGACATGATCAGTTAGTATTTATACACTCCACATGATTGCGCTATGCATGATCCTTTAGCACATCAAGATTCACATGGTACCTTATGACTTACATGCTCTTTGTGATCTTCATCAATGTACTCCATGATGTCAATGTCTCCTTCCATGTCTTTAGGTTCTTTAGCTATGTTTCTAATGTCTCCATAATTTTCATATAATATTTTGTCTATAATCCATGAAATAATGATTGATAAAAATGAAACTCCAACCATAATTTCAGGCCCAAAATTCTCCCACTTTGACATCATTAATTTTAGGTAGTATTTAAATCTGAATATTCTTTATGTATCATCTCGCTATCACAGTGAATACTATATGGGATTCCTTCAAATGTTGTTGTACTCCACATCAAAAAACAGTCTCTATTAAATATATTTTCCCATATATTTAGTAAAATATATGGGATTATATATTTCTCTTCTAATTTTGACATATAGATATTACCATAGTTCAAAACTGGTTTCACTTTACTCATATTGGTGCACAATGTTGACATATTTTCACCAAGTGAAATCACCAATTGGCATTGAGTCATAAAAAACTCCTTTAAACCTATTGATTCAGAACTAGTTGTAGGCAAAAAGAGTTTAAGTGAACAAATGTGAACATTGTCCTTATCACTCACTCACTTCCATAGATTCTAGTTTCATAGAATTAAATCTTTTGAAAAATCATCATGTGATATCAATCAATATATCACTAAACAGATAGTGGATAAGAAATTAATTAGAAGTGTGTGAAATACCACATTCTAAAACAAATAACACCAATTGTAAAAGATAACTTCATAGTACCACATAGTATGAATGATATTCAATTATTTTCACGATTTTTTTGGATAAGGCTAAACAATATAGAGTTTTTGTCACCAAATATCACTAAAAATATAAATATTTTGAATAAAATATATTATTAATAGTGATTGTTGAGATAAATCTAGATGTTTTATTACTCTTCAGAACAAGGTGGACCCTTTTTGGGAATGGTATTGATTTTAAAGACTATTCTTGGTATCGTAAAAATAGTCATCTGATACCACTTTGTTAGAAAATAAATATAAAATAGAAAATACATGAACGTTTATATTTCTCTAAAATCCTTCCTTATCTTAGAGAAAAAATACCCCATATACCAAGGCCTGCTAAAAAATCATTGAATATTCAACATGACTTGAAACAACTGCATAACTCAAACATAGCTTCTATAGATCTTCAGTTTCCCATCAGGTTATTCTGTTCATGATCTTTCGTTCCAAATAATGAAACCTCCAAATATAGATTTGAAAAAGAAGTGATAGTATAAAACCACTTGTGGAATCTGATACTAGATGTAGATTTTAGGTATTTTTATTCTTCTTGTCAAATGTTTCACCATTCATCTTTTACAGTACTTCTCTTTTATCACATACCAACCACATGGATTATATATCCCCCTTAATTTTGCAACAATTCAATAATGTTGGAACCTCTATGTTATAGTCATTTTTATAATTACATATAATGTCAATCTATATATTCTACTATTTCATTCCATTTAATATCTCTAATAAAATCAATTATGTCATACAAAACAATATTTTTTAATAAGTCAATAAGATATATTTATGAATCAATATGTTTTCAAGTGTATTTTTACATGTATTTTTGGATGTCACTTAATCTAGTAATGTTATGTGTAATAAAAAGACTTCATGATTTTCTCAGAGTTCCTGGAACTGATATTATGTTTGACACACTGATGCTCAACACACCGATGCTCGACACACCCATGTTGGACACACCGATGTTTGACACACCGACGTTCAACACATCGAGGTTCAACACACTGTTGTTCAACACACCGATGTTCAAAACACCGATGTTCGACACACCGATGCTCGTCACATTGATGATGAAACACTGATGATGACTAACCGATGGTGACAGACCAATAATGACACACCGATGATGACAAACCGATGGTGACACACCGATGATGACAAACTAATGATGATAGACCGATGATGACAAACCGATGCTAACAAACCGATGCTGATAGAATGATGATGACACACTGATGATGACAAAATGATGATACCAGACTGATACTTATGACTCATCGATAGTAATAAATAACCACTAAAAATTGATTAATTCAAATTTATTTCTAACGGTCATATTAGGAAAATTAATGCTTCTGACATTATTTAATGTTGTTTGTAGGAATATCTGTAAACAGTACGAGGTACATGCACGTGGGGAGATATTCATGCCTACTAGACCTTGATGTATAAAAGGATTACAAGCTCAAACTTAAAATATACACTCTGGGAACCCACTAAAAAAACAAAAAGGTTGGATGTGCGAATATGAATGATATTGCAAATAGAAGAACTCAAATCTTGAGTATACACGAAGTTTAATATTACAAGAAGCAATCTGATGAAGCTTTCTGAACATCCTCACATAGAAGAGATGGACCGTTTCACACCAGGAAGCTAGATTACATAGACTATGATACTCTTTTTTAGAGAAAACTTCCTGAATAGGGATCAAAAATCATTTTCCCTACATCCATCGAGTCTAGAGATTTATTGCACAACACACAGAGATTTATAAACTCTATTATTATTTCATAACTTTATTGTGATCTTTTGTTTAAGTTTTGATCAGTGTGTGCATCTATTTGTTTCACTTACACTTTCTCCTGAGCATAACTGGAGGATACTAAAATATCCTCACACTCAATCCCTTTTTTACTTTTATATCCTACGTAGAACTGTGGAATAGATCATGTGTGATCTATTTGTAAAATTTTCCCATGAATAAATGTGGTAGAGGTCAAGTGTGACCTGAACAGCCCTATGTATTGTTGTGAACCCTGATCTAGTGTGTGGATCAAATTTTTATTAATATAAACTGCTTGGTGGTAGGTGATCACCAAGTGGTGAGGACTAAGTCTCATCTTGAGACTGAACCTCTTGTTTTTATCCGCTATGTACTTTGTCTTGTGTTTTTAGTCTGATATGTGTTTAATTCATTTCACATTAAGATAAACTAAACTTTGATAGTTAGTTCAGAAAGTGATTATATCTATTTTGAATCAGTAAATTAGTTTCAAAAGTTTGAGTAATCATTATATTGTAAAAGATGAGAACTAATCAATCTCCTAAGAAATTAATTGAACATTCAGGACTTTTGTAAATTCATTACAAACTGACTTCGATTACTTTAATCGGGGGTTTTCTTTTAAAGAACAATTTTTAACAGAAGTTTTTATAGATACACAATTCACCCCCTCTTGAGTTACTCCAAGAAACAAATCATATATTATAAATATTTAAATGTATGTGGATAGGGGTACCTCAAAAGTACTCAAATAGAGGATTGTGGTTGGTCATGGTGGAATAACCCTTAACATCCAAATTTTCTCCAAACTGTCATTATATTAGAGATTTTAATAAAACTGATTACACTAATTTCTCTTCACATCCCATCTCTAAACTATCTATTTATTGGATTAGACTTCCTTTTAATTGAATGTAAGGAATATTCATTTTTTGTGCTTCTTCCGACTTCCTATACAATTATAATTGACTTATCCATATGAATGATAATTATTTCTACACATAATTAGTCTTATTTTTGTGCATAGGTTCCAAAAGGTTCATTCACTTTATGGTTGTGGGATGGAACCCATGTGTGCATTCTTTCTTTATTGATGTAAACTCTGTCTTCTTCTCGTAATTCCTTTATTGTGGGAGGGATCTTTCTCTTTACTTCATTTGTCACCTTGTGGAATGGTTTGTGTTCATGCCTTTATTCTATTTCATCCATAATATCCTTTTTCTTCCCTATTATAACTTTTTTTAACATGAAAAGTATTCTCACTCACAAATTGAGTAGCTTAACACTTTTTCATCCAAATGTGATTATGTTATTTACAAGAGGATGATGTGAGTGTGACATAGTTTATTCTTGGTACACCTTTCATCGAGCTCTATATTTTTATTCTAGAATAGTGACCTAATTTTTCATATTAACTAATCTATTTCTAAGGTATAATGTTTTGTTATATGCCACCAGATTTGAGAAACCACATATGGATTATTTTTTCCTTCCCTGCTTTATTACATCTGCAATATCTTTCCAAATTACCATGATTAGAACATATATAACAAATCTCATTAGAGAAATTACTAATTTCATAATTTCTCAGTTTATATGTTTATTTATCATGTGATATTATTCTAACATCGAGTCATTGGGATTCTAGAAACATACTCTTGGTGTGCCAAATTTTTTCATAATATTATCATTTCTCAGTACCTTCTATTCAGATTCCTTAATTCATATTTAGAAATAACTTTCCTTCATCTTGTGAAGCATTGTATTCTATGATCATATATGATTCTATAGTGGAAAAAACCACCTTATCCATTCACTTATAAAAAATGATATTTGTGTCAAGATCTCTAGCCTTTTGGCCAATCTTCATTAGTATAGATTCCATTTCCTTTAATAAATAACTAGCTTCATTTGTAGAATTCCACTTCAAATCAATAAGTTCCTTGATATAGATGAAGTTTCATTCAAATCACTATCAATTTCTATTTTTTGTTTGATCTAATTTTATATTTATCTAATAATATCACTTTTTTTACTTTCATATTGGAACCTATATTCAGTATGTCAACAGTTAGGGCCACCTCTTATCCTTTTATCCATTTTTTCTAAATACACAGATCATTGATGATGGAATATACACTTCCTAACTAGTCTCCCAATAATCCAAAATATATTGTATAGATTTGATATATTCTTAATCATGGAACAAACTATCTATAAATTTATAACCAAACATTATGGCCACATAAGCTTGTCAGAGTTCTGATAATACTTGATTAGTTCATCACCACCACTAAATCCCCACAAAATTTTATTTTTAAAATACTCTTAAAATATGTCTTTAAAGTTATTACTTTCAATAATTACATCCTCATTATACTGAACCCTTTTCTAATCATATTTAATAGAAGATTTCAAATTTTCAATCACCATGGGTTGCACATCAATCTTCTTCTTTTGATATTATTTATCTTTAGAATTATCTAGACTAAAAAATTGATCAAAAAAATATTTCTAAAGTAGGTCCATATATAATTAAATATCATCCACATATTTAGTTAATCTATCAACAAAACACCAATAATTTTATTTTTTATTATTTGAATATTTAATTCTTCAAAAACACCTTAGGACTTTCTTTGATGGTAAAAAATACCCTTTGACCCTTTTTTCTCTAGGAAGAGAGTTCAATTTTTTTATTTATAAGAAACATTAAGAAAATGGTTACAATCAAATGAAATAACTAAATTATAATCATTTTCCTATATTTCTATATCATATCTCTCATGAGTCTTCTTCTTATTCTTTTTCTTCTTGTAACCTTTCGTCACAAGGAACACTTCATCATTTTTATTCACATGTTTATCCTTATAATATATTACATATAAAACTATAAAATTATTCCAAATTTCATAAGAAATTGTATAATTAGTAGTTTTCTCAATTACATCATCATGAAATGATCTTTTTAGAATCATTTATGTCTCTTCATTTCCAGTTTATTCACTATGCTTTGTAAAGTTATCATTTCTTTAGATATACATCAAAAACTCATCATCACAAGAATGTAATAACATGATCATTTATTTTTTTATACATAAAAATCAATTCAATAATAATTTGGAGACTTCTTCATAGAATCAATGGGCACACATCCAAATACTTCATTTGTGCTTGAACCTTTAAAATCCAAAACAAATTTTTATAACCAAAGACACACTTATAGGGGGTGATGTAGGGTGATAGTCAATTTTTTTTATTTTTAATTAATTTAATTCTATTTTAGGGCCTTTTTCCCACATCAGTAGAAAATTTGTTCAATATGTGTTACTTGATTGAAAAATTACTAAAAAAATCAAAGATTTGTAGGAAAGTAAAGAATACATAGAACAAAAAAATTTTAAATTATTCACCAAAAAGGGTTATGTCTAAAGAGAACACACTAAAAATGTTTCTATGTTCCAAAATCCACTGATCATCCTTAGTTCTATGGATATAATGTTTTTCTTGGTCACACCATTCCATGTGCACTGCCTTTACAATATTTAGGGTTCACACACTCCTCACCCAAGGTGTACTACCTCTTCTATATTTATAAGAAATACTTCCATGAATGATCTTTCCAACATTATATAATTTAATTCCTCTTCCCTAGATAATGAACATTTTAGTTTTATTTGTTCTACATGAGACTATTCTTGCATCATAATTGGGAAATTTTGTTTTTTTTCTTCCTTTCTATTGTTCTCTTTCACTATTCCAGATTATATTAAATCCTGTATGAGTGAGTTATGTATTTTTTTTCCTCAATAAATTCATAGCAACAATTTTTATCTATATAGAGTCAATTAATCACTAAAATTATCATTTTTATCTCTATCTGTATAAAATTTCAAATATTTTAAAGATTTAGTCAATATTTTTTTTCTCAATATAGATGTTCAATGATTACCATTTATTTATAAATTCCATGTTTTAAAATTTCCTAATTGAGAACTATTCAATACAAGCCTAAGACAAAAATCTTTTATCACATGAACTATATTACATAATGTAGGTTTCATAACTCCAAGGACAAGACATCATGAACATAAACCTTGGAATGTTTCTTCTTGCACAATAAACAAGTGTGTAACACTTTCATAAGACCCTTCTGTGTATCTCTTGTGAGAGACCCCAAGGTGTATCTCCTTACACAAGACCCTAGTTCACAAATCCTTACAAGATTCCCTGGATCCAAAACCTTACATAAGACCTTGGTGCGTAACCCAAGCATGATACCCTGACACTTAACCATTGGTTGAGACCCTGTCATGTAACCTCTTCTCCTTCAGGTGAAACCCCTTCTTCGGAAATTTCTATAGAAAAACTAATTATGTAAATTCCATATCCTCTTAAGGATGTTTTAGTAGATATTTTAAGAATAAAAACAATACCTTAATCATATAAAACATAGACCGACATCCATTACCCCACCATAGACCACATTGACTCATCCTTGTCTGCTACACATAAAATCATCTAACACGACTTCAATTTTATGCACCCGACCTCCAACTCATGTTACAATCCATTTTACCTTAGTCAAAATCACTGCCTTCAAGTGCATCACATGATTCTATTTCCATATCTTTTGATACTCATTTGATTGAGTGAATTTGAGTGTCCACAAGATGGCTATATCATTTCCATTCAAACTTCCTTCAGAGGCTATGTGTAACCACATCATGCGATTTTGAGCATAATGAAGAGTATTATATTATTTCTATAAAAAAAAAATTCTATATGGATTTCTCAAGTCCCATCGTTTGATCACTTCATGCTTTATTGATCGTCTAACTAATTTTAAAATAGTCCATCTACATACTCATTTGTGCGATCCTTTAATGATTACACAATTTTATAATCCTTTACCGTAAAAACAATTCATCAATTCCATCATATTTACCTTCATATTCTACAAAAGATTCCATTGTGTGATCCATTGATCCTCTAAAAGCCAATATCTTATGTGGTCGCATGATGTGATTATATGATCTTCATGGACTTATGCACTTTGGGTGATCCTCTAATACTTACATGCACCACATGATCATTTAGAACAAATTCTCTATGGGTCATCCTTTAAGACTTACACAATTCAAATTATCTTCATCAATGTCCTCTATGAATTCAATTTCTCTATCCATGTCTTTAATATCTCAATCCATTTCCTTAATTCCTCTGTTCTTGTCTTCTAATAAGATGGTGAAATTTCATGATACGGTGGCTGACAAAAAATCTTAACCCAACCATAAGTTTGAGTCCAATATTAATTACTTCGATTTAATAGTAGTTATTAGTAGTTATTTTTAATTTTATGTCATTATTATTAATTATTAGTAATTATTTTCAATTATTAGTAATTATTAATAATTATTAATAATTATAAGTAATTATTGGTAATTATTGGTTATTTTTGGTAAATATTGATAAGTATTGGTAATTATCTGTAATTATTGGTAATTATTACTAATTATTTGTATTTATTGGTAATTTTTAGTAACTATTTTTAATTATTAGCAATTATTGGAAATTATTAGTAACTATTGTTAATTATCATTAATTAATGGTAATTATTTGTAATTATTCATAATTATTAGTAATTATTGGTAATTATTATTTCAAATTATTGTTAATTATTATATATTAGTAATTATTATTATTCATTATTATTTTTAGTAATTATTAGTAGCTATTAGTAATTATTAGTAATTATTATTAATTATTAGTATTTTTTTTAAATTTGTAGTCATTAATCTTAATTATTAGTGATTATTTCTTATTCATAATTATTACTAATTAATTTTAATTATTCATAATTATTTGTAATTATTATTAATTATTGGTTACATAATAATTATTTATAACTATTACTAATTATGGGTTACAATTGGTAATTATATGTAATTATTCCTAATTATCGGTAATTATTTCTAATTTTTCCAAATTATTGATTATTATTACCAAATTTTGGTAATTATTGTTTATTATTAGTAATTATTTCTAATCACCAGTTGTTATTATTTATTGGAAATTTATTATTACTAGTTATTGACAGTTATTTGTAATTATGAATAATTTCAACTAATTATTTATAATTATTTCTAATTTCCAGTAATTGTTCTTAATTATTGGTAATTATTACTAATTATTTATAATTATTACTTGTTAGAAATTTTAATTAATTATTACTAACCATTACTAATTATTGGTGACTATTAGGAATTATTGGTAATTATTGGTAATTATTGTTAATTATTATCGACAACTATTACTAATTATTGGTAATTACTGATATATATTTCCAATTAGTGGTAATTACAAGAAATTATTAGAAATTATTAGTAATTACTGGTAATTATTACTAATTATTTGTGTTTTTTAGTAATTATTATGATTTATTCCTAAGGTAAAATAGAGTAATTAAAGTAACAATTTTAAAAAATTTAAAATATATACCTTAATATTTATGTTTGTGTTATAATAAAGATGTTGATGGGTATATGTAAAATATTCAATAAATATTTAACTATATGCAGTAGATAATATTGATAAAAATGGGGAGGGTTTGAGATTTTTATAGAGGGGGTTCCAATTGGGTCCTAATATAAGTTAGCATTTTCTGTGCCAGTGTATTTGTTATAAAAATCCACCACAAATACTGTCAACCATAAAAAGTAATGGTGTAAAATGAAAAGTCACTTGTGATGGATTGAGAGAACCGATGAAAATTTTACCCACCATATTTAATAAATTTTCACTCTGTTGATAAATTATTTCAGATGGATAATACTTTCCATTGCAAATAACATCATTTGTGGTGGAAGACTTTCTTTTTCACCAATATTTCTTTTAGTGAATAAGACTATTTATGATAGAATGAGTTACTCTATTACTAACAATTTTTACCCACCAAATGTTGAGTGTATCCACCAATATTATTTTTTATGGAATTCTTTATCCATAAAAATGAGAAGATATTTTTAATTATTTGTGATGGGAACACATACCTTTATAAATAACCTATCATAATTTTTCCATATATAGAGTCATCACTCGGGATAATGATTTTACAATGATAATAATAAGACCTAATCTCTTTAAGGTATTATGCATCATCTAGAGATTATTCATAAAGTGGATTATGCATTTATATCATAATTGGAATTATAAAAAAATAATGTGGAAGAATTAAGAGATGTCCTTGAATAAAGAAATTGTTAGAATGAGTGAAAAATTAAAGTGTTGAAGTGACTTGGGAAGCTTTCATAATAATTGGATGATAAAACTTCTATGGTGAATCAACTCAAACAAGTAAAATCCCACAAAAAAAAATAGAAGAGAGGATAAAATCCTAATGTAAATATTTCTTTAGGGTGAAGGATATGGATTTTCATTTAAAGGATAAGGATAAGAAGATTATGGATCTTGGAATGAGGAGGAAAAACCACAATTGGGAACATAGAGACCCCTCTCAAATCGGCTTCAATAAGTCGATTCAACAAAATTGTAAATCTAAAAATGGTGAGATGATGAAAAATTAATGTTAAATATTTAACTAAAGTCTTTGAAAATAACTATTCATAAAGGGATAATATTGTGGAATCATGGGACACACCATGGAAATGTTTCTAAAAACTAAAGTTCTCAAAGATGGAAGTAGAGACTTTGTGACATCTCAATTTAGGAAATTATACATTATGTATGAGTTTATAGGGAGATTTTTTAAACACTTTATCTGAGTACGTATGTAAATCCAAAATGGAAAGGTAAGAGATGGATAAAGAATATAGATAACCCCCACTGATATTTCAAGTGTGAGGAATGTATGAAAAAACAAGAACATATCACACTAAAGAAAATATCAATGTGGTTGAAAGGAATTCAAGATTATATTAGATGTGCTAAATGTAACACAACTGAATTTGTTACATCAATATTTCTATATAGGACATAATAAAATATGAATAAATAATAAATATATTGCTGATGTTGGAAAAAGGAAGCATGAACATGTGAATAAAGACTCACTAAGGATAGAAATGTTCAAAGTGATTCTAACTGCTATTTATTATGAGAAACATGAAGAATGCATAAGTGGTTTAACAAGTTATTCCATAAGGAAGGAGTATAGGACTAGTGTAAGGGTCATACTTTGGTAGTGGAAACATGATGAATGATGAAATATTACTGTATAAAAAGAATAGTCATATAAAAGTACTATTAGTCCAATAATTGAGTTGAAATCAAAACATAGGAAGAAAGAGGACTCTATAGAAACTATCTATAATTAAGTGTGTACAAGTTGTGTTGTAGGTAGATCTAACACTAATTCTTATATGTGAGTTTTAAGGGAATTTTTGGTTCACAATGACCAACCACATTACACTACATAAGGATAACGGGAAATTCCCCTCTCACTAAGAACTTGAACACTATATATTACTATTGGGGTAATGAAGATCTAGTAGGGAGATATAATCCATGGGGTGTATATGTTGGATTATGATGTATAAATTAACAGAATATATAGGAAAAAATTGTTGTCTAATTAATAATAATAGAATCTAAGGTACAATATGAAACAAGTGGTTGTCACAATAATTTCAAAATGGCATTTAAGCCCAATCTATAAAATTAAATTGCCATATTTATAAATCCATAATTTAAAGTAGTGTTTGTTTTTAAGTAGTATCAAGCCAAATATGGTGATATATACGTTGTATAGAGCATATAAAAATAATTTTCATCCCCTAAATAAGGAGGATATATTGATTCAGAATAAAAAACATTCATGGAACAAGATCATGTTTTATTTTATTTTATTATGATCAAACAAAGTGGTATCATATGAGGGGTTTCAAGATATCAAACTATATTGAAAAAGAATCTCAGGATTGAAGTCATTTTTCCATATATGAAAGTATTTAACAAGATCTTATATTGAATATTCAAAGGAAAACACTTTATTTGGATAAGAAGACACACAATATGAATTAAAAAAACCATTTATATCAATTGATATCCCAACCAAAAGTCAGATCCAAGAACGCTTGGACCGCAAAATTATTAATAAAAAGAAAAGTGCAGAAACAAACAAGGAAAAGAGGGCGAGATTACATGTCAGAATAGTCATAAGCATCACATTTGTACCTGGTCATATCATCTGCATCAGCTGATTCCCATTCTGATTGGGGCTCATATTGTTTGAACAACTTGATATACTTCTTCCTTCGCTCCAATTGCTCTATAGATTGATTCTCCTTAGACTTCATGGAGGATGACCTGGTGGTCACCGTCTTTGGAACTGTAGAGTAATCCTTCCTTGGATTCCTTTTAACTGTGGTAGGCAATACAACCTCACCAAAAGTTAGCATTTCCTTAACACTCACGACCACATCCTTGAAAGATGCCCACGCACCACTTCCCAAAGCCTGAGTAGGGGTACCTTGCTCCCCTTCATCAGAAGCACTCCCCCATTTCTTATACAATTCAGAAGAATGAAAGAGCTTCTGAATTTCCTGATGATAGTTGACACCTTGGTGTGCATCAGCCTGGTCAGAGACATTACCCTTCAAACAGTCAGGGACCACAACCAGAGGGGCAGAGGGGCCACTTTTCTCCGAAGATACATCCACCAACAGACCTTTGCCTTTCATATCAGACACATGAGAATCAGGTTTCCTAGAAGTCATCACATTTGCAACAGAGGAAGATGGAACCTTGAGTGCATCACCACCATGAAAAATATCCCAATATTATTATAAGAATTGATATAAATTGGTTAAATATGTTTTCTTAATCACACACATAATATGTTATTGACTATTCATTGTGTGTTTTTTTCAAGTGTGATTGAGATCATAATGTGAAATTATTAAAAGACGTTAAAATATCAATTTTAATGTTTATATGGAAGTAGGTGAGTGCTATGGTAAACAGTAAAATTTTTGACTTAAAATCTTGTATCCAACCATGATTTTTGACCTAGTAGACCAGAAATATTTGTTGATGAATCAATGATAACTATTTATTTGATTCACCAAAATCTTTGAGAGATTAGATATAATTTTAAGTTGTGTTTTCCATGAAAGAATATATAGAATTTTACTTAATAAAGTGGTATCATTCCAAATATATAGAATTCAATTTACATCCCTTGATAAAATAATATATTTTATTAATCATAGATAATATGTGGTGTAAAAGATAATGTCCGAATACTAGTACATTGAGATATTGGTGTAATGTAAAAGTATAAATTGAAGTTGAATTTTCATTAGAAGTGTTTTAAATAGATAAATGGTTTTGAATATAATTTATAAGTGTTTAAGATAGCATACAATACTATATGTTAACAAATGATAAAAAATGGGTTTAAAGGTGCCCTATTTCAATGGAAGAGTACAAACTATCAAAATATGGATTTCATAAAGGCAGAGATTGATCTAGAAATTGACAGATATTTGGAGTATATTTAATAGGGTCATTGGTAACAATAATTGTAGTGTTTTATCGAGATCTAACAAATAGGAAGATTCCAAGGTAATAAAGAATAAAAGAGGGATATAAAGTTACCTTTCATGAAAAATATGTATAAAGTATTGAATTAATAAAGTTAAAAAACAATGATGAAGTTACCCATATGTATTTTATTGAGAATGGGGGAGTTCATGAAATTAAAATTTTGAGAATATAAATAAAAATATACTGGATAAACCCTTTATATTTATTTAAAAATATAAAGTATTAATAATTAATCATAAATTTATAATTTTGATCATGGAAGGTAATTGAAATTAGAGATGGTTTTATGACATTATTGTCAAAAAATAAAAATAGGTAGATTATTGTAACCAAGAGGTTAGTTTTTTTATTGACAACAAAGAATGATCACTATCTTGTATTTTTTGACAATAAATAGAGGTTGAATATGAATGGAGTGGCATGGATATTTGGTGATACATGGCTTAAGATAGTGATGGTTACCATAACGGGGAACCAAATTTGGTGAAGGATGCATATTTTTTGTTTATTTTTTATTATATTTTGAGAATGATCTTGGATGATCATTAGTGGATGTATTAAAGATGCTACATTGACTATATGTAGTGAGGATACTACAATGACTATATAAATGAATATATAAAGAGGTTACTTGATCATCTATATATCAATGAAATGGATTGAGAAGATTTACAGTATGATTAATATAGTGAAATGATCCTATTACACATATTAATATATGTTTTTAGTATAATCATCCATTAATTACAATCCAGAGATTGATGCCTAGTTTTTATAGAATACTAGATCCATAAAACATCAAAAGGAAAAAAAATCACTTCATCCTTATTTTATTCTTCATAATGAGATTATATATATATTTGAGCCCTTAAAAATGAATAGTATAACCTAGTAAATACATAAAATAATGGGGTGATCTAAAAATACCAGTAAAGGAAAAAACATGATAAATAAACATAACGTATCAGTCAAAGGTAAAACATGATATTATAAAATAAAAGGATCATGTGTAATCACATGGAATAAGAACTTAAATAAAATGGTATCATAAGATCATTTCATCATAGGTAATGTGATGGGAACATATAACATGATATACAAATGTGTCAAGGATAACTTCCTAGACAGTTTCAAATGGTGGACAATGTCCCATAATGAATTAGGTTTACTCCTTAATCCCATACATAAAATATCACGAGACTAAATCTTTTCCAAATTCAATGGAGTGATATATAGTCCCCCATAATAACATTTTAATGATTTATTCATGTCAAAAAAATTAAATAAATCATAATTCATAAACATAAGGTTTACCCACATTAATAAAATGGGTTTCACAGTCTTGTCTAGAATCATAATCAAAAGATATTTCTTAAAGAAGGAATTTGAGACATGATCATAAGGAATTTATTTCCACATGAAAGGAAGATATAATAAACTATACATATATGTTAGTTACATATATAATGAATTTACAATCATTCCATAACATTTAAAAATAGATAGAAAGTGTGTCAGAGAGAGAATGACCATAACCTAAAGAAAAGGGTGGTTTACAGAGTTCCCTTACCTTGGGCCTGATTCATCATGTGCATTATTTAACTTACTTTATAATAAACTTTTATAATTTATTAAATTTTTTAAGAACATTTTAAATTTATTTTTCTTTTTATTTTATTTATTATCATGTTAAATTCAATTAAAAAATCATTTATATTCAATTTAAACATTTTGAGGATGTTCGACTCATATGTCCGAAATCACTTTTGAAAAGTTGAATAATGTCAAAGAGATTATTATTTAATCATATCAAGAATAATAATCATGAAATAATTATAATTTTTTATACATAAATTACAATTTTTAAAATAAATCATAATGTATGGTTATGAAAAATGAACTACGTTACAATCATGAAGACGGTAGGTCGTACATACGCATGTGTAATGATTTAAATTTTTAATGATCACATTAGAAAGAAGATAAGTATTATGTTTTATTTATATAATTATAATTATATCAAACATATAATATTATTTCTCTAAATAAACTTATATATTCCATCCATGTGATTCGGTAATGAAAAAATAATTACATAACTTCATGGAGCTTGTAATCCACACGTATGCACAAAAAAAGTTATGCTTTTTATATGAATGAAATAGTTAAGGAATATATGATATATTAATTTCAATAATGATAAATATTTAATGGATAAAAAAATATATGCATTAAATAAATCATCATAAACATCCATTATATGGGATGATGTAAAACAAATTACATCGATTCGTGAGGCTGAAATCTGATATACATATGATCGATGATTTTGTTTCCCATTTGATGGAAGAGTATATAGATATAAATATACACACTAACATAATAAAATCTTACTTTATGTAATATTATTATTATTTTTAAATAATTAAGTTTTAACGATATTTTAAGTAAGTGGAAGAATAAATAAAATAAAAATGCTCGGTCAAGAGCAATTCCTCTTCTTTAGAAAACTAACTCAGGTTTACACTAAAAGATTATCTATATTTTCCTAATAAAATTAATTTCATTTTGGAAGGGGGAATGGAATTATTTAAGGTATTTGGGAAATTTTTGGCCTAGAAAAATGTATGTTGAAGAGTAGAGAGGAGAGGAGATTGGTTTTTCTTTCATAAGTTGGGGAGGGAACCGACTTCATAATTTCCTGAAAGAATATAAAATGATAAATTCATTCCTAAGAAAAATTATTCAAAATGGACATATATTCAATTTTTGTATTGGTTAATTCAAATATATTTACATAAAATAGTAGTTAGAAAAGTTTAATTGGAAAAATTTCCGTTATATTTTGGTCTAACCCCAGGTAAAACTGTTTTAACCATTACCATGGTAATTAATATTTTTTTAGTCAATTTTTATTATTAATTATCACTAAAAATTAAGTTAAAAATTATATGTATTGTTAATTATTTTGATTAAAAATAAGGAATAAATTTTATCAAATTCAATTCATATAAGTGGAATAATTTAATTTAATATTAAACCTGCAATACCGTACGAAAAGTAGTTTTTTCACGAAATGCATTTATCAAGCAATAAAATATATTATATCAACTCTATGAAAAGAAATAATAATAATATTAATTTAAATTAATATATTTATAAATAATATATACACTTACTTTAAATCATTCCCTATTATGAGTTATTTTAATTAAAATGGAGAAACATTATTCACTTTTAAACAGTTTTATGGAGAATGCATTTTTATGCCTAAAACTTGACTTATACAAAAGTCCAGAAAATTGATGTTTCAAACAAAATTAGTTATGTTATTTTAAATTAAATGGTTCTAATTTTACTTTAATAAAAAATTAAAAATATAAAGGGCCTTTTATATTTCTTTATTTAATAAAAATAACTAACATAATTTGAAAAATTAGTAATTTTCATTGTTCACTAAAAAATCAATCATTTTAGAAATATCCCAAATATTTAACCTAAGTTATTTTTGTTATGATGATTTAAAAAATAATTTTAATTTTATAAAATTACATTTATAAATTTTGGAGAAATTAGTTTAAATATTTTCTATAAGAATCACTAAAAATAATTTTTGTGGAAATTATATTTTTTTAATAATAACATCACTTCCTTAAAAAATGAGTTGTTATTTCATAAGAAATTTTCAATACATTTTTATGCATTCAAATCTTAATATATATATCATTAATTATTTAATATTATTTATACCTTCCAACATAATGGCTCGGTAATAGTTTTAAGTAATCATGGTTTTTTAGGATTGGTGTTTCATGTCATATACGTTATCAAACAAAGTTTATTTAAAAAAAATCATCCTGTTATAAGTAATCTACCATGGATAAAATTTTTTATGAGGTAAAATAGATTAATTGGGCCTATTATGAATTTAGAATAATAAATATCATTCTAGGATTAATTTAGTTCTTAAAAGAAGATGTTTTCTAAATGAAGAGTGTATCACCTCATAATGGTGTATATAACATCATAATTTATGATGAAAATGAATCCGTGATAAATAATTAATGTCATATAATAATTTGTTTAACTATGAAATGTAAGGATTCACTATGATGTATTCCCAATAAAAATAAGGTCTGTTTGTTTTGAGATAAATGACACATTATTTTGTGGAGAATGAGAAAACACCACAACCACATCCTATATAAGCGTAAACTAAAACAATATAACAATAGCATATTGTTGTTTAAATCAAGTATTGTTTCGATATGATTCATTTTTTTTAAAAGTCCTGAAAAATTCTCCTATGGATGAATTGGAGTTTATGAGACCTATAATTCACGAGTCCCGCATATGGAATGGGGGGTTCAAGTTATGAACTATATAGTAAGGTTGATCACCTCACACTTTCATGAGGAATTTTCCAATATTGGGTGTGTACCCATGGAAATATAAAACTACGAGTCTCTTGAAAATATAAAGTAGATAGTATCAAGATGAGGGGATGATTATTAGAATCACATACAGTGACCACCCTAAAAAATTTATGAAATTTCTTGAAAAAGACTCCTGTGTACTTTCTTGGGTGCATGCTACCTAAAAGTATTAAGTCCCACATGGGGCATGTGAGGTTCATATAGTGACTCTATCTAATCATGATTTAGGTAATATATTAATTTCATGATTTAAATAATACATCTTGTAACACCAAAAGGTTTTGAAAATAAATATTGAATGCATGAAACCCTGAGACCTACAAAACAACACATTTTATAATCTATCCATTAAACACAAATTTACCTCTTCTATGTTTTGAGTTTTGAAAAATAGTCATCTAGAGTTGTGATCAGTAAGTCATTTGGAGTCTGATGGAACAAACTTGACTTTTGGTGAATAGTAGCATACCCTTATGAATAGTAACATGACCCTTATGAATATTAAACATTGATATTATTATTTTTTTCTTAATATAATAAGATAATGAGATCTTAATTAAATTTTCAATATGATGTAAAACTAATTATACCTTTTAAATTGTTATTTTTAAAATAAACTATTATTTTATTTAAAAATTAAATTAAAAATATTTAGAAAATTATTTTTGATAACTGGAGTTCATTTTTGAATTGTACAAATTGAAAAATGGTTAGGGATATTTTTTGGGATTTTTATGAGATTCTCGAATTTTTTATGAATAGTGAAATATGGTAAAATACAGTATATAAAAAGTATCAATTAAATACACTATTAATGACATCATAAGTGATGTAAGGCCACTTTTTTCGAACTCACATGCATTTATTACAATTATGGGTCACATGACACAACACTATTGGTTTTCTTGAGGGAAGTAATAAAATAATGAATTAAATATTAAAAATTCACTTCTCTTCTCCACTATAACCCCCCCTACTTCCTCTTCTATTCACTCCACTAAGCCATAAAGCTCCTCAAAGAACTACACAATTACCCTTCCCTTGTCACTCCCAACTTACAATAAGCTATTTGTCTTTCCAAAAGGCCAAAACACCTTCCCTTAAGGAGGTTCTCAATGAGGTTATTTCAAGAGGTAAAACACCCTTCTTTTTCATTTAGTTTCATTTCAATTTATCTTCTTTTGTTATCCTATACTAACCTCCTATGTCCAAATGACCATGATAACTACAATATAATATATATACCATAACTATATAATGTGAATGGAATAAGCATCATCAATATTCTTACTCCCTCCCTTTTATTTTAAAAAACGAAATCAATATCCATGAAGTTCCAATTTATAACCTTTGTGGGCGACGAAGTTTCGTTCTTCAATTTCACCTTCATTATGGGTCATGAAACAATTTTTATAGTTTAAAAAAACTATAATATATGTATTATAACCTAATTAATATTTAGGAACCAGTATATGTACATATTATTAACTTATATGGCAAAACTAGTTCATAATAATCGAAATACCGCCAAATAATCGAAGTGGTTTTCATCTAATAATTCATCTTCTTTCCATGTAACCAAATGATATAAATGACCATTAACAATTATTGATGTTCATAAATAATATTTAATTTCAATTATGAATATTTTAAACCATTCCACATGAACTCCATTACTTAAAAAATGTGAACTGATTATGAAAAATCAAGAAAACGAACACCCAAGAACAACATAATTCGATATTATAACTTATCAAAAAGGACATAAATGAACTAAAAAAATTACAATAAACTAAATAAATGTATAATAGGTTCTTAATTAATTTATTAATAATTCTAATTTCATATTCCAGGACCTTAAGTTCAAGAGGGGACCACATTCAGACTTATGGTAAGGGTTTTCCCACCCAAACCTCCATTTTCCTTCGGGTTACTTTTATTGTCTAATTACCTTAATGAAATTATTGTGTATTATTATTTATTACTCATAAATTCTGTGTGAGTGTTCTTTATATGTTCACCATCCATAATCATTCCTTATTTTATGGATAATGACATGTTTTAAAAGGAACTTTTAAAATTGTTTCTGAAACACAAGCCAGATTCCAGGGAATTTCTCAAATTCTTACATACTTTCAAGGGCACTATATAATATATTTTTGGAAATAATTATATTTATAAAATAAATAATTTTATAATTAAAATACTATGTTATTTAAAGTTTTGTTTTATATATATAATTTTCTAAAATAACTCTTCTTTTCAAAGTAAATGATATTTATCTCAAGAATTACTCGAAGATTTTATAAGAGTATCTTCATTTATTTTAACACTCTTGATGATTCTTATGTATAATTGGGACTAATATTTCATGGAATAATCTACCATATTTAATTTAATGGTTTATTATAATTATTTTTGGGGATGTTCTATCTTAAAACCATTCACCAATTTACTCTGAATGGTTAGTGTTTATGCTTAATGTTCGAGGAAAGTTATTTACATTTCATATATTAGTTTCAATATGAATGTATTTGTTGTTTATATTTATCCCCATTCACATGAGGAATTCATTGTACATATAAAGTGTTGGGTGGGGCCCGATATATCCCCTCGGTGCATCGATAGGTCTCATGAGACAAATTATAGTCTTAGCACAAGGCCTTGACAAAATGATTATCTATGGTCTTGGCGCGAGGCCTTGAAAGTATGGTGATAGTACCCCAAATTATGCATTCCCTCATTATGGAAATAGTATTGATGGTTCATGTGGTTATTCGACTAGTAGAATACCCATGATTATTTTTTATTATGGCATTATGTACTTATCTCTTATTCCTGCCATAATGTGTTCAAGTTTTTATTAAAGGAATATGTTTTTAGTTATTCAACTTGCCTAATGTTTACATATCTTCCATTGTATTGATTAACCTTACTGAGTGTTTGATCTCATCCCTTTCTTATTTTTAATTTTCTCAGCAAAGGAATAATTTTATTATGAAAGACATGCTGAAATAACCTAGGAGTTATGGATGTTGTATAATGATTTTATATGTTGTATTTATTTTCAAGTTGTAATGTTGAACTTATGTAAGTATATTGTTTCTAATAATACTAAAATACTCAGTCCTTTGGGATGCATATTCCTTATTTATATTCCAATGCAATAAAATAAGGCATCGGCTCCTAGAAATTGGGGTTGGGTCCTTAAACATCTCACAAAAAATCTCACAACTTGAGGACTTAAAGGTTTAATATCTTAGTGACTGGATATATAAACATCTTAATCTATAATCATATCACCATAATAAAAAACCAATATAATTATTTATATACTTTCCAGAATTTATATTTATATTTACAAACTATTTAAAGGAAAACATTAGAAAGGGGTGAGTCTAAACACTAATTAAGTGATAATTTATCAACATGTCATCAAGTGTTATATCCTAAGAAAAAAAACATGGGCAAGAATAAATTTATTATTAAAAATAATGTGAAAATTATGAATTATTCATAATCTATGATAGAAGGATATGCAATAAAAAATTAACAAACATATACAATGTAAATAGTGTACATAATCATGAGACATTAAACACAAGTCAAGGAGCATAATTCTAGAAAAAATATTATGAAATAAGAGTATGGAAAAAACATAATCATAGAAACCCTATGTCAAGGATGCCCACCATGAAATTCATCACATTGTAGGATTTTGATAACCACCCATGTACCTTATCGGTCTTAGGATAATCATCATGTGTACCCTTTGGATTGGGATAAAACTCTCATGTATCCCTTGATATTGGGATAAATAGTCCCATATATCCTTTGTCTTGGGATAAATATGCTAATGTAAACTTTTTCTTCAGATAAATTCTCATATGAGCCCTTTTTTTGTGATAAACCCTCATGTTCCATTGGGATTTTGATAAATCCTCCCATGTACCATTTTAATCTAATTATACATAAACATGAAATTATAAATTGGAGGAAAATATAGGACCCCACCAATAATCAACCGTACATATGTGTGACACATAAAGATCATTCAAATTTCAAATAATAAAAAATCCATGGGAATAAAATTGTATTTATAAAACATCCAAATAAAATTCATTAAATTTTTATAAAGAACCCAGGGGAGTAAGATGGGTTCCATAAAACATAAAAATGGTATTAAGTAATTGATTAGAAACTAAATGAGTCTAATATTAATTGTTAATATATATAATATTCATGTGCTTTATTATTTATAAACACCATTTTATTGCATTTTACACTTTGAACATCATTTCACATTATGATTGCAATTCTTTCTTAAAATGCACTATTATGTGGTACATTTTTTAAAATCATTTAAAGTACCCAATGATTCATATTATTTTAAGAAATCTAATTATACATATTTTATTTTGATATTTTGGAAAATTTATCTACACTTAAATATGAACATGTTTGATTCCGGGATCAATGGATAATTCATGGAAGAAGATGGGGATATTTTGTGATGAAAGGAAACAATTTTGGAGATGTCAGATTAGACACCAGCCCACTGATGATAATGTGGGTCCCAACATAAAAACCAAATGAAGCCCAAATTTCGTTAGATTCTAGAAGATATATGTAGGAACAAATAATTATACAGGAGCCAGTGCTAATTCGACTTCCATTGCGGTCATTTAGGCGGTCCAAGTTAGAAATAAACTTATGGGCCAGATTCTGCGTCCCAGACAAACATCCCACTAATATAATCATATCTCTGAATATACAACTCCAAATGGGCCCAACATTTACAGGAGGTTAGAATACATCTTGGGATCCATTTTCTTCTTCTAGGTCCCACTCTGATTTGGAAATCTAGAAGTTATTCGAAGCACGTCCGTTCAATGGATGAAAGTTGGATGCCACCTCTGGTCAAGTTTGGAAAAGTCCAAGATCCACAAGCTTTCCACCACCCTAGGCCTACCATAATCAAGTGGGATTCTTTTTAATGTCGGAGTACCGACCCATGGATTTCAAAATTCCTATTTAAGGTAGTGGTGGTGGAGGAGTTTTTCATCTTTGGTGCTTTGTTCAATTGTAATGTTATGCTGCGATTTTGTTGTCTCAAGTTTTTCTTTCACATGTAAGTTGTTAAATTTACTTTAGTTTCTTAATAAAGTATCTTCTTTTCCTTTTATTATTTTGTTTTTCATATCACTTTGATACCGTTGGTTCAATGTGTGAATTTATTCACACTAAACCTTGTGAAATTATTCACACAATGGTGGAGCGATCATTTTCTTTTTATTGTTTTCTTTACTTCTTCAATTCCTCCCTCACGAGTCTAGTTCCCGCTTCCATTGAAACCATAAAATCAATGGAGGGCTAACCCAATTATGGGTTGATCCAAATGAGTATAAAGGGGCTGGATTGGATGTTATTTATCACCCCATTGATGTATAATCACTTCTTTAATTGAGATTTTTATTTGATGATTTTTAAACTCTATCATCCTTGTTGAATTTAAGGCCACACACTTCATGTGCTAATACGAACCTTTACCTTGAAGTGATAAAAACTTTGATCCTTAAAGTGTATATGTTATTATTATTAAAGGTTGTAGGCATTAAACCAGTAAGTTATGTTGTCGTTTTATCTTCTTAAATGAACCCATCTCAAATATAAGAAATTGAAATCACTGAAAATGAAATATATACAATCCAACCCAAGTGATAAAATAGGATCGACTCACTCATTTAAATTGAATTCACTTAAATATTTTAGTTATACTTTAAACACATATAAAATCAACAAAATTTGGCAACTTCATTGCCAAAAAATTCCATAGAATGTGCGTGTCTATAGGTTTCTTATTAGGTCTCTGAGGATTCGATAACCCAAGCTAAACTATAAGGACCGTTCTACCTTCATCTCTTGGGTAAAATTGAGCATGAATCAAATTTTGGTTCCATTTTTGGGGAACCAAGTAAGTTATCTAAAAAACCATTCTATTCTCCCCCATTTCTTATTTTCTCATCCAAATTATCTTATCTTGTCCCTTTCTCGTTTTTTTTCATTTGGCGCATGTCCGCCTACACCCGTGATCAATCAAACCGTCTAGTTAGGGTGGATAGTCCTGGGGTTGGGGAGTCAAGTACACCAAGGGAACTATTTCCATTAGACCCTAATCTTCCTAATACTCTAGAGTCAAAAATTGATCCAATTTCAATGGAAGGTCTTCAGAGAAACCAACTCATAAACCCGGGTGGGAGCCAAAATGGAAACCCAAATGAGGCAGCCTCAGACTTGGGGAATGAAGTTGATCAAAACATAAATGACTACCTCACACCTTACTGGACCAATTCCCCCTCATACATTAGACACAACTCCCTAGGAGATGCCAACTACATATTTAAACCCTATTTCCTAAACAATCTTCCCACATTCCATGGAATGGAGTCCGAGATGCCCTACCTTCACATTAAGGAGTTTAATGACATTGTAGAAACCATGTGTCCCCCACATCAACTAAAATCAGATAAGATGAGGATATTTCATTTTTCTTTAAAGGATTGAGCTAAAAATTGGATAAAAAGTTTGATACAATCATCCATAAACTCTTCAGACCAATTAAATAGAGAATTCTACAGAAAATAATTTCTCCTCCACAAAACAATTGCACTTAAAAAGAGCATCCAAAACTTTTTTGAAAAAGAGGAAGAGTCATTCCATGAAACTTGGGATAGTTTATAAGACACTCTAAAATGGTTCCACACTATTGGTTTCCTAATCCAGAACAAGTTATAATTTTCTATGAAGGGTTGGGTCTGGGGAACAAATAATTAATTGACATGATGTGTAATGGAACCTTTAGAAACAAAGCCCCAAATGATGATTACGAGTATCTAGAAAGACTTTCTGAATAAAACAAAACATGGAGAACTTCACCTTATTCTGAAAATACACAAAGAAATACTGTAATTCATACCCTTAGAGAAGAGGAAAGCCTTAGGGCTAAACTCACAGCACTCTCTAGGAAGGTTGAAGAAATAGACCTTAGGAAAGTCTATGAAATCCAAACTGTAGACCTTGTTTGCACAATTTGTGACAAACATGACAATAAGACAGACAACTTCCCAACCATTCCATCAATCAAGGATGTTCTTTTAGGAGGACCCCCAGCAGAAGTAAATGCTTTGAACTTTCAAAATCCTCAATACCAAAACAACTTCAACCCAAGGTATAATTACCACCCAGGCTTCCTCTGGAAAGATAACCAACAACCTAGCCAACCAGAGGGACAAAATCCTTACCCCCCATTATAACTACCAAACCCATAACCAGTTCCAAACCCAACCTATCCAATACCAATAGCCACCGGTCCATTTTCAACAAACCATCCCATCTCCAAAATATCCCCCTGGGATAAACCAATCTTCTCAAGAACCAAACCAAACTATTCTACAAAGCCTACTAGAACAACTATGCAAAAAATTCAAAGAATAAACTCGGAAGTCACTTCCCTTAAAAAAGAACTTCAAACCATCAAAACTGGAAAGGCATCCATGCCTACTCAGGCGGTGCCATCCTCAACCTCAAGGGTAGAGTCAAGTTTTGCTCAAACAACTCATAAACAACTAAACGCTATGACTGTTTTAAGAAGTGGGAAATCAATTGAGAAACCTGAACATCTAGTTCAAAACCCACCTGAAGATTCAAACATGGATGAAAATTCAAATGAACCAAATAATCAAACTGAAAAACACGATAAATTTTTCAAATAAACAACTCTTCAACAAAAAACCCCAAAACTTGCACCATTTCCTCAACGCTTGAGGGGGAAAACCAAGCCTGAATTGAGTGAAATATTGAAGGAAATCTTCACACAAGTCAATTTGAACATTCCCCTTCTCGATGCCATCCAAACCATACATTCCTACTCAAAGTACCTTAAGGACTTGTGAACTTTTAAATGAAACTTTTCACATAAAAACAAAGTCCTTTTGGCTGCTAATGTGAGTACCAACATTCGAGGGACCATTCTTCCTAAGTTGAAAGACCCGGGTTTACCTTACATCAATGTTGAACTAGGAGATTGCAAAGTTGTCATGGCCTTGTCTGACCTAGGTGCTAGTGTCAATCTCATCCCCTATGCTGTGTACTACCAGTTAGGAATAGAAGAAATCCAACCCAAATCAGTCACACTTCAACTTTCTGATCGTAGCATTAGGGTTTGAAAGGGGATTGTAAAGGACATTCTGGTAAAGGTTGAAAACTTCATCTACCCTCCTGACTTCATTGCCCCTGACAACCATCCAAACCAAGGAAAAAAGGAACAAACCCCAATCATCCTTGGTCGTCATTTCCTTGCAGCAATCAACTCTGTTATCCGAGTCTGAAATGGGAACATGACCATCACCTTTGGAAACATGAGTCTAGACTTGAACATCTATAATGAAAGCTCACAAATAGGGGATGGTGAGGACATTCATGAAGTAAACATGATAGGAAGGATTGATATTGAATCCATAGAACATAAAGGAATATTTGATGGGTGTTTAAGTCAGGATGAGATTTATTTCCTTTGTTCACATGAAGGAATTTTTTCTCCTTGTCTTGAATCATTTTCAAATTGCTCTTATGATGAAGTCTTAGTTCCAAAAATTAGTGAAACCTTTCAAGAAACCACTTTCATGGAGACCACTCCAACTTCCTTACCTAAATCTAATCAATCCAATCTAGTTTATGAAACTTCTACTTGTGGGGAATCAATCCTATCTAAAACTTTAGGGAATAAAATTGATCTTGATCCAATGTCCCAATCTTCTACTGAAATTATGAACCAACCTGATATTGAATAGAAGGAACTTCCTGCTGCACTCAAGCGTGCCTTCCTAGGGGACAATCAAACACATCCTATTGTCATTTATTCTTCTCTTGAAGCCAATCATGAGTGGATTCTTCTAGATGTCCTTAGGAAACATAAGAAAGCCATTAGTTGGACCCCGTATGATATTCCTGGGATTATCCCACTTATTAGGACTCATAGGATTATTCTAGAATCTGATTCAAATCCATGTCGTCAACCTCAATGGCGACTCGATCCTAATCTCATGGAGGTAGTAAGGAAGTAACTTATGAAATTTATAAAAGCAGGTATCATATATCCCATAGCTGAGAGTGAGTGGGTCAGCCCAATCCATGTGGTTCCCAAGAAGGCAGGAATAACAGTGCTAACCAATAAGGATGGATAGATTCTTCCAACTAGGTTAAGTAGTGGATGGAGGGTCTGCATTGACTATAGGAAGCTCAACTCATTCACAAAGAAGGACCATTTCCCCTTACCATTCATTGACCAATTCCTTGAGAGAGTGGCAGGTCATGGCTTCTACTATTTATTAGATGGGTACTCAGGGTATAATAAAATTGAGGTCTTCCTATAGGATCAAGGGAAGACTACATTCACATGTCCATTCGACACCTTTGCTTTCAAACGCATGCCCTTCGGGTTATGTAATTCCCCTGGAACCTTCCAACAGTGCATGCTGGGAATCTTCTCAGACATGGTAGGGGATTTTCTAGAGGTCTTCATGGATGACTTCTATGTGTTTGGGGATACATTTGAGGGATGTCTACGGAACATGAAGAGATTCTTGTCAAGATGTGAAGAAAAGAATCTAGTCCTAAACTATGAAAAATGCCATTTTAGGGTTAAAGAGGTACTAGTTCTAGGCCATCTAGTCTCAGGTAGGGGGATCGAAATTGATAAAGCCAAGGTTGAAAGAATTCGTCACCTTCCATCACCCAAAACTGTCAATGAAGTGAGGTCTTTTATAGGACATGCTAGTTTCTATAGAAGATTCATCAAGGACTTTAATACAATCTCTCATCCCCTTTTTTCTCTCTTAGTAAAGGATGCTCCATTTTTGTGGACAGAAAGCTTTGAGGGTTCATTCTCAACCATGAAATCCTCTCTCACCTCTCCTCCCATTATAAAATCTCCATATTGGAACATTCATTTCGAACTTATGTGTGATTCCAGTGACTTTTCTGTAGGATCTGTGTTAGGAAAACGTTTTGATAAAACTTCTTCTGTCATTTCTTATGCAAGAAAATACTTAAATGATGCCAAAATAAAATACACTGCCACTGAAAAGGAGTTACATGCTATTGTGTTTGCCTTAGAGAATTTTAGGTCTTACCTCTTAGGATCCCCCATCACTGTGTTCACTGACCATTCTGCACTAAAATACCTCTTCCAAAAACAAGATGCTAAGGCTAGACTGATTAGGTGGGTCCTTCTCTTACAAGAATTTGACCTCACAATCAAGGATACAAATGGTGTTGAAAATGTTGTAGCTGATCGCCTCTCTAGGATAGAATTAAAAGACAACTCAAATCACCTTTCTATGTCTGATTCATTCCCTGATAAACACCTATACTCTGTGAGTGACTGCCCTAGGTATTCCAACATATCCAATTTCTTAGTTACAGGAGTCATCCCAAAATTATTAGGGACTCAAGCTCAAAGGAAATTCCATTCTTATGTTAGGAACTATGTGTTTGATTATCCATACCTTTATAAGTTCTTCCCTAACCAGGTCATTAGGAGGTGTGTCCCAGAATCTGAACAAGAGTCCATCCTTAAATTCTGTCATAGTGAGGCTTGTGGAGGTCACTTTTCCTCTAAGAAAACTTCTTCTAAGATTCTTCAGTGTGGTCTCTTCAGGACCACCCTCTCAAGGGACTCCTATACATTTTTTTCAAAGCTATCCTAGATGTCAACAAGTAGGGTCCATCATAAAAAGGAATAAAATGCCACTCACTCCCATCTTAGTTGTTGAAATCTTTGACTATTGGGGAATTGATTTCATGGGTCCCTTCCCAAAATCTAGGGGATATCATTACATTCTCTTAGCTATTGATTATTTTGGAAAATGGGTTGAGGCCATTCCCACAAAATCCAATAATCTTGAAACTGTGATTAGATTCCTAAAAGAAAACATCTTCTCTAGATTTGTAGTTCTTAGGGCTATAATCAGTGATCGAGGAACCCATTTCTGCAACAATCCATTCTCTTCACTCATGTCTAAGTATGTGATTTCTCATAATGTTTCCATTGTGTACCATCCTCAAACCAATGGTCAATCTGAGTTAGAAAATAGGGAGATTAAGAATATTCTTGAAAAAAATTTCAATCCTTATAGGAAAGATTTGTCCGAGAAACCCTTAGATGCTCTTTGGGCCTATAGAACCACATATAAAACCATTTAAGGAATGTCCCCATATAGGTTGGTTTATGGAAAATCATGCCATTTACCAGTTGAAATTGAGCATAAGGCCTTTTGGGAAATTAAGAAAATGGATTATGACCTCTCATTGGCCAGAAAAAAGGAAATTAGATCTTAATGAACTGGAGGAACTAAGGATGGAGGAATATAAAATTGAAGGATCAATAAAGCTAGAGTTCAAGCCTACCGATCTAGGAATATCGAGGAAAAATATTTTGAACTGGGAAAACTTGTGCTCTTGTATATTTCAAAAACTTCATTTACACCCTGGAAATTTAAGGTCTAGATGGTCAGGTCCTTTCATAGTGCATCATGTAAACCCCCATGGGGCAGTAGAGATTCAAGATCCCACAAGTGGTTACATTTTCATGTTCAATGGTCAATGGTTAAAACCATTCATTGAATCATTCAATAAACAAGAAATAGAGGTTGAGTTAACTGATCCAACCTATGAACCAGGAAAAAATTGATTGATTTAGGATCCATGTCAGGCTAGTGATTTTAAACAAATCGCTGCATGGGAGGAAACCCATGGTTTTCAAGTTTCCTATCATTCTTTTGTTTTAATAAAATTTATATTTTAAATAGGATTAATTAATCATTTTTATATTTAAAAAAATATACTGTTGACCTGTTCTTCTATTATGAGTATGGATGGGTATGAAAGGGGAGCACTATATTCATCCGTGTCACGTGGTGTGATCTTTGAGTAATTCCTTAACCAGAAATTTAAAAAGAAGACAATGTATCATCAGTTTATTTTATTTTAATGTGTTTGTAGGGTAAAATAAAAATACAATAAAAATAAATAAAAATATAATAATAATAATAATAATAAGGGACACTTTGTGGGTCGTGGGTCAAACCCCATCACAACTGGCGAAGCCGTGAGGATTCGAACCTAGGACTGAAGGGAGACAAGGGCGCGCGCTTACCATTGACCTACGACTTTTTGTGCTTCCTTATTGTATAATTTTTATATATATACTTATATTTTACTTTATTTATTTTATATATATATATATTTGTTTTGTTTTTTTCCTTTTTCTACTAGGGAACTCTGAAAGTGGCATGAATATCAAATTATTAAAAGGAAGAAGTAAGAATTTCAACTTCAACCACCAGGTGAATTCATTCCATGATCCTAATTTTCAATTTCTGTTTTGAAATTTCATTCTCTACCTCTACCCGCTTATACATTTTATTTTCTTTAAACACTGTGGAAAGTGTTATTTTAAGTTGGGGGGGGGGAAGATAAAATAAAAAATGATTTTGTGTAAAAAAAAAGAATGATTTGAAAAAAATGTGTAAATGGAAGGACAATTTCCTTTAACTTTGAACATGGTAATACACATTGCACACTTTGAAACTGAATATCAAATAATTTAGCATGCCCTGATTCAGATTTTAATCCTTGTATAATTTCATGATCATAGATTTTGGAAATTGTGGCTGTCCAATGTGATATTTCATCGTTTATATTTTCATCCAAATAAAAAAAGATCACAATGCACGTCCTTTGGATAGTGGGGTATTAGTTTGAGTTCATGGGGTCCTCTAAATAAATATCATAGGTTTGGTGATCATTTTAGTTTTAATATGATTATTCAATTAAAAAAATTAATAAAAATAATAATAAATTTGCGTGTAGAGCAATTAAATGACCTAATGCGTGGCTTTCGGCACTTGGGGATTGTGTCTCCATAGTTGTCTGGCCCAGAGTTAGTAATTTTATCTCTATTTTTGGTAATTTTAATTTTTTTACTGAGTTAACTCGAGATTATGCCCATGTATGTGGGCTTCACTTGGTACCCTAAGGTCTTTGAGCCTGGGAGTCATTGGCAAAGTCTCACTACAGGGGTTGACTCTTTTGATTTCAATTTCAATTACCATGGAAAAATTGAAAAAAAACAATAAAAAGCAATAAAAAAACAATAAAAAAATGAATACTAATATTAATATTGAAATGTGATTCCACCTAGCGCTTCTATCATTTCCCCCTTGAATAAATATGAACCCCCATATCTATTGTGATACACAACACATCCTCATACTTAATTGATATTGGATGAAATATGGAAATGAATTTGAACAAAGGAGTGCGCTTGGGATTGTGATCTACTTATGATACTATCTTGTATTAAAATATTTTTATGGGTTTCATGATTTTTTGGTATATTTTTTTTGGTGATTATTGTTTATTAAAATGTTTTTGGACAAGGGAATTCAAATTTCATATTGTTGAGATATATTTTGCTCGGGACTAGAAAAACTCAAGTTGGGGGGGTGTGATTTTCCACTAAATGAGGGTAATATTCATTGTTAATATATATAATATTCATGTTCTTTATTATTCATAAACACCATTTTATTTCATTTTACACTTTGAACATCATTTCACATTATGATTGTAATTCTTTCTTAAAATGCACTATTATGTGGTACATTTGTGAACATCATTTAAAGTACCCAATGATTCATTTTATTTTAAGGAATATAATTATACATATTTTAATTTTATATTTTGGAAAATTGATCTAAACTTAAATATGAACATGTGTGATTCAGGGATCAATGGAGAATTCATGGAAGAAGATGGTGATATTTTGTGATGAAAGGAAACAATTCTGGAGAAGTCAGATTGGACACTAGCCCACTGATGAGAATGTGGGGCCCCACATACAAACCGAATAAAGCCCAAATTTTGTGTTATTCTAGAAGATATATATAGGAACAAATAATTATTCAGAAGCCAGTGCTAATTCGGCCACCATTGTGGTCATTTAGGCGGCCCAATTTAGAGATAAAATTCTAGGCCAGATTCTGTGGCCCAGAAAAACATCCTTCTAATATAATCATATCTATGAATCTACAACTACAAATGGTCCCGCATTTTATAGTCTGTTATTAGAGATCCGGGGATCCATTTTCTTCTTCTATGGCGCACTCTGATGATTCCATCTAGAAGGTCTTACATGCATGTTTGTTTGGTGGATGAAAGCTGGCTGCCACCTCGGGTCAAGTGTGGAAAAGTCCAAGTTCCACAAGCTTTCCACCACCCTAGGACTACCATAATCAGACGGGATACTTTTTACTATTTTACACTTGACCCAAGCCTTCCAAAATTCCTATTTAAGGAAGTGGTGGTGGAGGAGTTTTTCATCTTTGGTTCTTTGTTCAATTATAATGTCATGCTGCGATTTTGTTGTCTCAAGTTTTTCTTTCACATGTAAGTTGTTCAATTCAATTTAGTTTCTTAATAAAATATATTCTTTTCCTCTTATTCTGTTGTTCTTCACATCACTTTGATACCTTTGGTTCAAGGTTTGAATTTATTCACACTAAACCTTGTGAAATTATTCACACAACGGTGGAGTGATCATTTTCTTTTTATTGTTTTCTTTACTTATTTAATTCCTCCCTCATGAGTCTAATTCCCACTTCCATTGAAACCATAGAATCAATGGAGTGCTAAATCACTTATGGGTTGATCCAAGGGATTATCAAGGGGCTGGAGTTTATGTTATTTATCGACCCATTAAGGTATAATCACTTCTTTAATTGAGATTTTTATGTGATGATTTGTAAACTCCATCGTCCTTGTTGAATTTAAGGTCACACACTTCATGTGCTATTACGAACATTTACTTTGAAGTGCTCAGAACTTTGATCATTCAAGTGTATATGTGATTAGTATTAAAGGGTGTAGGAATTAAACTAGTAAGTGATGATGTTGTTTTATCTTCTTAAATGAACCCATCTCAAATATAAGAAATTGAAATCATTGAAAAGGAAATATGTCCAATCCACCCCAAGTGATAACCTAGGATCAACTCACTAATTTAAATTGAATTATCTTAAATCTTTTAGTTATCCTTTATACTCATAAAAAATCAACAAAATGTTTCCACTTCATAGCCAAAAATAGTCCATAGAATGTACGTGTCTATAGGTTTCTTCTTAGGTCTCTGAGGATTCGATAACCCAAGCTAAACTACAAGGACCGTTCTACCTTCATCTCTTGGGTAAAATTGAGCGTGACTCAAAGTTTGGAGCCATTTTTCGGGACCCAATTAAGTAATCTAAAAACCAATTATATTCTCCCCCATTTCTTCTTTTCTCATCCAAATTCTCTTATCTTGTCCCTTTCTCGTTTTTTTCTTTTGGCGCATGTCCGCCTACACCCGCGATCAATCAAACCGTCTAGTGAGGGTGGATAATCCTGGGGTTGGGGAGTCAAGTACACCAAGGGAACTCTTTCCAATAGATCATAATCTTCATAATACTCTAGAGTCAAAAATTGATCCAATTTCAATGGAAGGTCTTTAAAGAAACCAACTCATCAACCCGGGTGGGAGCCAAAATTGAAACCGAAATGAGCCAGCCCCAGACTTGGGGAATGCAGTTGATCAAACCATGAATGAATACCTCACACCTTCCTTGACCAATGCCCCCTCATACATTATACACAACTCCCTAGGATATTCCAACTACATATTTAAACCCCATGTCCTAAACCATCTTCCCACATTCTATGGAATGGAGTCCGAGATGCCCTACCTTCACATTAAGGAGTTCAATGACATTGTAGAAACCATGTGTCCCCTACATCAACTAGAATCAGATAAGATGAGGCTATTTCATTTTTTTAAAGGATCGAGCTAAAAATTGGTTAAAAATTTTAGAACATCATCCATAAACTCTTCAGACCAATTACAGAGAGAATTCTACAAAATATACTTTCCCCACCACAAAACAATTGCACTTAAAAAGAGTATCCAAAAACTTTTTTTGAAAAAGAGGGAGAGTCATTCTATGAAACATAGGAGAGGTTCAAAGACACTCTAAACATGGTTCCACACCATTGTTTTTATATTCCAGAACAATTTAGAATTTCTTATGAAGTGTTGGGTCCGGGGAACAAACAATTAATTGACATGATGTTTAATGGAACCTTTAGAAACAAAGCTCCAAATGATGCTTACGAGTAACTAGAAATCCTTTTTGAACAAAACAAAACATGGAGAACTTCACCTTATTCTGAAAAGACTCAAAGAAATACTAGAATTCATACAGTTATAGAAGAGGAAAGCCTTAGGGCTAAACTCGCAGCACTATCTAGGAAGGTTGAAGAAATAGACCTTAGGAATGTCCATGAAATCCAAACTGTAGCCCTTGTTTGAAAAATTTGTGACAAACATGACCATAAGAAAGAAAACTGCCCAACCATTCAATCAATTAAGGATGTTATTTTAGGAGGACCCCCAGCAGAAGTAAATGCTTTGAACTTTCAAAATCCTCAATACCAAAAAAACTTCAACCCAAGGTATAATTACGACCGAGGATTCCGATGGAAAGATAACCAACAACCTAGCCAACCATAGGGACAAAATAATTACCCCCATCATAACTACCAAAACCATAACCAGTTCCAAACCTAAACTATCCAATACCAAAAGCCACCAGTCCATTTTCAACAAACCATCCCTCCTCCAAAATATCCCCCCAGGATAAACCAATCTTCTCAAGCACCATCCCAAACTGTTCCAAAAATCCTACTAGAACAACTGTGCAAAAAAATGGAAAGGATAAACTCGGAAGTCTCTTCCCTTAAACAAGAACTTAAAACCATCAAAACTGGAAAGGCACCCATGCCTACTCAGGCGGTGCCATCCTCAACTTCAAGGGGAGAGTCAAGTTGTGCTCAAACAAGTCATGAACAATTAAAGGTTGTGACTGTTTTAAGAATTTGGATATCAATTGATAAACATGAACAACTAGTTCAAAACACACATGAAGATTCAAACTTGGATGAAAATTCAAATGAACCAAATGATCAAACTGAAAAACACGATAAAATTTTCAAAGAAACAACTCTTCAACAAACAAACCCACATCCTACACCATTTCCTCAATGCATGAGGGGAAAAACCAAGACTGAATTGAGTGAAACATTGATGGAAATATTCTCACAAGTCAAGTTGAACATTCCCCTTATCGATTCCATCAAAACTATACATGTCTACTCAAAGTACCTTAAGGAATTTTGCACTTTTAAATGAAAAATTTCACATAAAAACCAAGTCCTTTTGGCTGCTAATGTGAGTACCACCATTCAAGGGACCATTCCTCCTAAGTTGAAAGACCCGGGTTTCCCTTACATAAATGTTGAACTAGGAGAGGGAAAAATTTTCAAGGCCTTGCGTGACCTAGGTGCTACTGTCAATATCATCTCCTATGTTGTGTACTACCAGTTAGGCCTAGAAGAACTCCAACCCACATCTGTCACACTTTATCTTTCTGATCATAGCATTAGGGTTCCAAATGGGATTTTAAAGGACGTTCTGGTAAAGGTTGAAAACTTCATCTACCCTGCTGAGTTCATTGTCCTTGACAACCATCCAAAATTAGGAAATAAAGAACAAACCCCAATCATCCTTGGTCGTCCTTTCCTTGCAACAATCAACTCTATTATCTGAGTCTGAAATGGGAACATGAGCATCACATTTGGAAACATGAGTCTAGAGTTGAAAATTTATAATGCAAGATCACAAATAGGGGATGATGAGGACCTTCATGAAGTAAACATGATAGGAAGCATTGATAATGAATCAATAGAACATCAAGGAATATTTGATGGATGTTTAAGTCAGGATGAGATTGATTTCCTTTGTTCACATGAAGGAATTTTATCTCCTTGGCTTGAATCATTTTCAAATTAATCTTATGATGAAGTCTTATGTCCAAAAATTAGTGAAACCTTTCAGGAAAACACTTTTATGGAGACCACTCCAACTTCATTCCCTAAATTTAATCAATCCAATATAGTAGATGAAACTTCTACTTGTGGGGAATCAATGCTATCCAAAACTTTAGGAAATAAAATTGATCTTGATCCAATGTCCCAATCTTTTGCTGAAATTCTGAACCAACCGGATCTTGAATTGAAGGAACTTCCTGCTGCACTCAAGTATGCCTTCCTAGGGGACAATCAAACACATCCTATTTTCATTTCTTCTTCTCTTTAATCCAATCATGATTTGATTCTTCTATATGTTCTTAGGAAACATAAGAAAGCCATTAGTTGGACCCTGTCTGATATTCCTGGGATTATCCCACTTATCAGGACTCATAGGATTGTTCTAGAATCTGATTCAAAGCCATGTCGTTAACCTCAACGGTGACTCAATCCTAATCTCATGGAGGTAGTAAGGAAGGAACTTCTAAAATTGATAAAAGAAGGTATCATATACCCCATAGCTGAGAGTGAGTGGGTTTGCCCAAACCAAGTGGTTCCCAAGAAGGAATAAATAACAGTGATAGCCAATAAGGATGGATAGATTCTTACAACTAGGTTGATTAGTGGATGGAGGGTATGAATTGACTATAGGAAGCTGAAATCATTCACAAAGAAGAACCATTTCCCCTTACCATTCATTGACCAAGTCCTTGAGAGAGTGGAAGGTCATGCCTTCTACTGTTTCTTAGATGGGTACTTAGGGTATAATCAAATTGAGGTCTCCCTAGAGGATCAAGGGAAGACTACATTCACATGTCCATTCACCACCTTTGCTTTCAAACGCATGCCCTTCGGGTTATAAAATTCCCCTTGAACCTTCTAATGGTGCATGATAGGAATCTTCTCAGATATGGTAGGGTATTTTCTATAGGTCTTCATGGATGGCTTCTATGTGTTTGGGGATTCATTTTAGGGATGTCTGCGGAATGTGGAGAGAGTATTTTCAAGATGTGAAGAAAAGAATCTAGTCCTAATCTGGGAAAAATGCTATTTCATGGTTAAATAGGGACTAGTTCTAGGCCATCTAGTCTCAGGTAGGGGGATTGAAGTTGATAAAGCCAAGGTTGACATCATTCATCCCCTTCCATCCCCCAAAACTGTCAAGGAACTGAGGTCTTTCTTAGGAAATTCTAGTTTCTATAGAAGATTCATCAAGGACTTTAGTTCAATATCGCATCCCCTTTGTTCTCTCCTAGTAACGGATGCTTCATTTTTTTGGACAGAAAGCTGTGAGGGTCCATTCTCAACCCTCAAATCCTCTCTCACCTCTCCTCCCATTATGAAATATGCAAATTAGAACCTTCCTTTCGAACTTATGTGTGATGCCAGTGACTTTGATGTAGGATCTCTGTTAGGACAACGTTGTGATAAAACTCCTTATGTCATTGATTATGCAAGAAAATCCTTAAATGATACCCAAATCAACTACACCACCACTTAAAAGGAGTTACTTGCTATTGTGTTTGCCTTAGAGAATTTTAGGTCCTACCTCTTAGGATCCCCCATCACTGTGTTCACTGACCATTGTGCACTAAAATACCTCTTCCAAAAACAGGATGCTAAGGCTAGACTGATTAGGTGGTTCCTTCTCTTACAAGAATTTGACCTCACAATCAAGGATAAAAAGGGTGTTGAAAATGTTGTAGCAGATCACCTCTCTAGGATGGATTAAAAGACAACTCACATCACCTTTCCGTGTCTGATTCATTCCCTGATAAACACCTATACTCTGTGAGTGACTGCCCTTGGTAAGCCAACATAGCCAATTTCTTAGTTACAGGAGTCATCCCAAAATTATTAGGGACTCAAGCTCTAAGGAAATTCCTTTATTATGTTAGAAACTATGTGTTTGATGATCCATACCTCTATAAGTTCTGCCCCAACCAGGTCATTAGGAGGTGTGACCCAGAATATGAACAAGAGTCCATCCTTAAATTCTGTCATAGTGAGGCTTGTGGAGGTCACTTTTCCTCTAAGGAAACTTCTTCTAAGATTCTTCAGTGTGGTATCTTCTAGCCCACCCTCTAAAGGGACTCCTAACCATTTTGTCAAAGCTGTCCTAGATGTCAACAAGTAGGGTCCATCACAAAAAGGAATCAAATGCCACTCACTCCTATCTTAGTTGTTGAAATCTTTGACTGTTGGGGAATTGATTTCATGGGTCCCTTCCCAAAATATAGGGGATATCTTTACATTATCTTAGCTATTGATTATGTCTAAAAATGGGTTGAGGCCATTACCATAAAATCCAATGATCATCAATCTGTGATAAGATTCCTAAAAGAAAACATCTTCTCTAGATTTGGAATTCCTAGGGTTATAATTAGTGACCGATGAACCCATTTCTGCAACCGTCCATTCTCTTCACTCATGTCTAAGTATGGGATTTCTCATAAAGTTTCCACTGCGTACCATCCTCAAACCAATGTTCAAGATGAGTGAGAAAATAGGGATATTAAGAATATTCTTGATAAAACAGTCAATCCTTCTAAGAAAGATTGGTCTGAGAAACTATTAGATGCTCTTTGGGCCTATCAAATCGCATATAAAACAATTTGAGGAATGTCCCCATATAGGTTGGTTTATGGAAAATCATTCCATTTACCTGTTGAAATTGAGCATAAGGACTTTTGGGCAATTAAGAAAATGGATTATGACCTCTCATTGGCCAGAAAAAAAAGGGAATTAGATCTCAATGAACTGGAGGAACTAAGGATGGAGGCTTATGAAAATTAAAGAATCAATAAATCTAGAGTTCAATCCTACCAATCTAGGAATATCATGGTCAAAAATTTTGAACCGGGAAAACTTGTGCTCTTGTATAGTTCAAAACTTCATTTACACCCGGGAAAGTTTAGGTCTAGATGGTCAGGTCCTTTCATAGTGCATCATGTAAACCCCCATGGGGCAGTAGAGATTCAAGATCCCACAAGTGGTTACATTTTCAAGGTCAATGGTCAAAGGTTAAAACCATTCATTGAATCATTCAATAAATAGGAAATAGAGGTTGAGTTAAATGAGCCAACCTATGAACCAGGAAAAAATTGAAAGATTTAGGATCCATGTCGGGCTAACGACATTAAACAAAGTGATGCATGGGTGGAAACCCGTGGTTTTCAAGTTTCATATCATTCTGTTGTTTTAATAAAATTTATATTTTAAATAGGATTAATTAATAATTTTTATAGTTTAAAAAAAATAGACTGTTGACCCGTTCTTCTATTATGAGTATGAATGGGTATGAAAGGGAGCACCATATTCATCCGTGTCACGTGGTGTGATCCTTGAGTAATGCCTTACCCAGAAAGTTAAGAAGAAGACAATGTATCATCGGTTTATTTTATTGTAATGTTTTTGTAGGTTAAAATAAAAATACAAAAAATAAATAAAAAAAATATAATAATAATAATAATAAGGGATGCGTTGTGGGTCATGGGTCAAACCCCGTCACAACTAGCGAAGCCGCGGGAATTCAATCCTAGGACTGAAGGGAGACAGGGGCGCGCGCTTACCACTGACCTATGAATTTTTGTGCTTCCTTATTCTATAATTTTTATATATATACTTATATTGTACTTTCTTTATTATATAAATAAATAAATAAATATATTTTTTTTCCTTTTTTTACTAGGGAACTCTGCAAGTGACATGTATATCAAAGGATTAAAAGGGAGAAGTAAGAATTTCAACTTCAACCACCAGGTGACTTCATTCCATGATCCTCATTTTCAATTTTTTTTGAACTTTCATTCTCTACCTCTACCCCCTTCTAAATTTTATTTACTTTAAACACTGGGGAAAGTGTTATTTTATGTTGCGGGGGGGAAGATAAAATAAAAAATGATTTTGTTCAAAAAAAGAATGATTTGAAAAAAATGTTTAAATGGAAGGAAAAATTTCTTTCACTTTGAACATGGTAATACACATTGAACACTATGAAACTGAATGTCAAATAATTTAGCATGCCTTGATTCAGATTTTAATCCTTGTATAATTTCATGAGCATAGATTTTGGAAATTTTGGCTGTCCAATGTGATATTTCATCATTTATATTTTCATCCAAATAAAAAAAAGATCACAATGCACGTCCTTTGGATAGTGGGGTATTAGTTTGAGTTCATGGGGTCCCCCAAATAAATATCATAGGTTTGGTGATCATTTTAGTTTTAATATGAGTATTCAATAAAAAAAATTAATAAAAATAATAATAAATTTGCGTGTAGAGCAATGAAATGACCTAATGCGTGGCTTTCGACACTTGGGGATTGTGACTCCATAGTTGTCTGGCCCAGAGTTAGTAATTTTATCTCTATTTTTGGTAATTTGAATTTTTTTGACTGAGTTAGCTCGAGATGATGCCCATATATGTGGGATTCACTTGGTTGCCTAAGGTCTTTGAGCCTAGGAGTCATCGGCAAAGTCTCACTATAGGGGTTGACTATTTTGAGAGCAATTTCAATTACCATGGTAGAATTGCAAAAAAAAAAACAAAACAAAAAAATATACAAAAAAAACAATAAAAAAATGAATACCCATCTTAATATTGAAATGTGATTCCACATAGTGCTTCCATCATTTCCCCCTTGAATAAAGATGAACCCCCATATCTATTGTGATCCACAACACATCCTCATACTTAATTGATATTGGATGAAATATGGAAATGAATTTGAACAAAGGAGTGGGCTTGGGATAGGGATATGCTTATGAAACTATCTTGTATTAAAATATTTTTATGGGTTTCATGATTGTTTGGTATAAGTTTTTTGGTGATCAATGTGTATTAAAAAGTTTTTGGAAAAGGAAATTTAAATTTCATATTGTTGAGATATATTTTGCTCGGGACTAGAAAAACTCAAGTCGGGGGTGTGATTAGCCAATAAATGAGGATAATATTCATTGTTAATATATATAATAACAATGTTCATTATTATTCATAAACACCATTTTAGTGCATTTTACACTTTGAACATCATTTCACATTATGATTTTTATTCTTTCTTAAAATGCACTATTATGTGGTACATTTTTGAACATAATTTAAAGTACCCAATGATTCATCTGATTTTAAGGAATCTAATTTTACATATTTTAATTTTATATTTTGGAAAATTGATTTAACTTCAATATGAACATGTTTGATTCAAGGATCAATATAGAATTCATGTAAGAAAATGGGGATATTTTGTGATGAAAGGAAACAATTCTGGAGAAGTCAGATTGGAAACCATCCCACTGATGAGAACGTGGGACCCCACATACAAACCCAATGAAGCCCATATTTTGTGGTATTCTAGAATACATATATAGGAAAAAATTATTTTTCCAGATCCAGTGCTAATTCGGCCTCCATTGTGGTCATTTAGGCGGCCCAATTTAGAGATAAACTTCTAGGCCAGATTCTGCGGCCCAGAATAACATCCAAATAATATAATCATTTCTCCGAATCTACAATTCAAAATGGACCCAAATTTTACAAGATGTTATAAGACATCCAGGGCTCTAGTTTCTTCTTCTATAGCCCACTCTTATTATTCCATCTAGAAGGTCTTACATGCATGTCTGTTCGGTGGATGAAAGCTGGATGCCACCTCGGGTCAAGTGTGGAAAAGTCCAAGTTCCACAAGCTTTCCACCACCCTAGGCCTACCATAATTAGGCGGGATGCTTTGAAATGTTGGATAATCGACCCAAGGATTCCAAAATTCCTATTTAAGTAATTGGTGGTGGAGGAGTATTTCATCTTTGGTTCTTTGTTCAATTGTAATGTTATGTTGCGGTTTTGTTGTCTGAAGTTTTTATTTCACATTTAAGTTGTTCAATTCAATTTAGTTTCTTAATAAAATATATTATTTTACTATTATTATGTTGTTATTCATATCACTTTGATACTCTTGGTTCAAGGTTTGAATTTATTCACACTAAGCCTTGTGAAATTATTCACACAATGGTGGAGTGATCATTTTCTTTTTATTGTTTTCTTTACTTCTTCAATTCCTCCCTCATGAGTCTACTTCCCACTTCCATTGAAACCATAGCATCAATGGAGGGCTAACCCACTTATGGTTTGATCCAAGGGAGTATCAAGGGGATGTATTGGATGTTATTTATCACCACATTAATGTATAATCACTTCTTTAATTGAGATTTTCATGTGATGATTTCTAAACTCCATCATCCTAGTTGAATTTAAGGCCACACACTTCATGTGCTAATACGAACATTTACCTTGAAGTGTTCAAAACATTGATCCTTAAAGTGTATATGTGATTAGTATTAAAGGGTGTATGAATTAAAAAATTAAGTGATGATGTTGTTTTATCTTCTTAAATGAACCCATCTCAAATATAAGAAATTGAAATCATTGAAAAGGAAATACGTCCAATCCACCCCAAGTGATAACCTAGGATCAACTCACTCATTTAAATTGAATCCACTTAAATATTTTAGTTATCATTTAAAACCATATGAAATCAATAAAGTTTGGCCACTTCATATCCAAAAAAAGTCCATAGAATGTATGTGTCTATAGGTTTCTTCTTATGTCTCTGAGGATTCGATAACCCAAGCTAAACTACAAGGACCGTTCTACCTTCATATCTTGGGTAAAATTGAGCGTGAATCAAATTTTGGTGCCATTGTTGGGGAACCAAGTAATTCATCTAAAAACCCTTTCTATTTTGCCCCATCTCTTCTTTTCTAATCCAAATTATCTTATCTTGTCTGTTTCTCGTTTTTTTTCTTTTGGCGCATGTCCGCCTACACCCGCGATCAATCAAACCGTCTAGTTAGGGTGGATAGTCCAGGGGTTGGGGAGTCAAGTACACCAAGGGAACTCTTGCCAATAGATAATAATCTTCCTAATACTCCATAGTCAAAAATTTATCCAATTTCAGTGGAAGGTCTTTAAAGAAACCGACTCATAAACCTGGGTGGGAGCCAAAATGGAAACCCAAATGAGCCATCCCTAGACCTGGGGAATGTAGTTGATCAAACCATGAATGACTACCTCACACCTTCCTGGACCAATTCCCCCTCATACATTAGACACAACTCCCTAGGATATTCCAACTACATATTTAAACCCCATGTCCTAAACCATCTTCCCATATTCCATGGAATGGAGTCCGAGATGCCCTACCTTCACATTAAGGAGTTAAATGACATTGTAGAAACCTTGTGTCCCCCACATCATCTAGAATCAGATAAGATGAGGCTATTTCATTTATCTTTAAAGGATCGAGCTAAAAATTGGATAAAAAATTTGATACCATCATCCATAAACTCTTCGGACCAATTACAAAGAGAATTCTACAAAAAAATACTTTCCCCACCACAAAACAATTGCACTTAAAAAGAATATCCAAAACTTTTTTGAAAAAGAGGGAGAGTCATTATATGAAACATGGGAGAGGTTCAAAGACACTCTAAACATGGTTCCACACCATTTTTTCTATTCCAGAACAAGTTAGAATTTTCTATGAAGGGTTGGGTCTGGGGAACAAAACAATTAACTGACATGATGTGTAATGGAACCTTTAGAAACAAATCCCCAAATGATGCTTACGAGTATCTAGAAATCCTTTCTGAACAAAACCAAACATGGAGAACTTCACCTTATTCTGAAAAGACACAAAGAAATACTGGAATTCATACACTTAGAGAAGAGGAAATCCTTAGGGCTAAACTCGGAGAACTCTCTAGGAAGGTTGAAGAAATAGACCTTAGGAATGTCCATGAAATCCAAACTGTAGACCTTGTTTGCACAATTTGTGAAAACCTGACCATAAGACAGACAACTGCCCAACTATTCCATCAATAAAGGATGTTATTTTAGGAGGACCCCCAGTACAAGTAAATACTTTGAACTTTCAGAAGCCTCAACACCAAAACAATTTCAACCCAAGGTATAATTACCAACCATGCTTCCGCTGGAAAGATAACCAACAACCTAGCCAAACATAGGGACAAAATCCTTACCCCCATCATAACTACCAAACCCATAACCAGTTCCAAACCCAAAAAATCCAATACCAACAGCCACCGGTCCATTTTCAACAAACCATCCCACCTCAAAAATATCCCCCCGGGATAAACCAATCTTCTCAAGCACCAACCTAAACTGTTCCACAAAGACTACTAGAACAACTGTGCAAACAAATGGAAAGGATAAACTCGGAAGTCTCTTCCCTTAAACAAGAACTTAAAACCATCAAAACTGGAAAGGAACCCATGCCTACCTAGGCGGTGCCATCCTCAACTTCAAGGGGAGAGTCATGTTGTGCTCAAACAACTCATGAACAACTAAAGGATGTGACTGTTTTAAGAAGTGGGAAATCAATTGAGAAACCTGAACAAATAGTTCAAAACCCACCTGAAGATTCAAACTTGGATGAAAATTCAAATGAACCAAATGATCAAACTGAAAAACACGATAAATTTTTCAAAGAAACAACTCTTCAACAAACAACCCCACAACCAGCACCATTTCCTCAACAAATGAGGTGGAAAACCAAGACTAAATTGAGTGAAACACTGAGGGAAATATTCTGACAAGTCAAGTTGAACATTCCCCTTCTCGATTCCATGCAAACCATACCTTCCTACTCAAAGTACATTAAGTACTTGTTCACTTTTAAAAGAAAACTTTCACATAAAAACCAAGTCCTTTTGGCTGCTAATGTGTGTACCACCATTCAAGGGACCATTCCTCCTAAGTTGAAAGACCCAGGTTGCCCTTACATCAATGTTGAACTAGGAGAGATCAAAGTTGTCAAGGCCTTGTGTGACCTAGGTGCTAGTGTCAATCTCATCACCTATGATGTGTACTACTAGTTAGGCCTAGAAGAACTCCAACCCACATCTGTCACACTTCAACTTGCTGCTCATAGCATTAGGGTTCCAAAGAAGATTATAAAGGACGTTCTGGTAAAGGTTGAAAACATCATCTACCCTACTGACTTCATTGTCCTTGACAATCATTTAAAATTAAGAAATAAGGAACAAACCCCAATCATCCTTGGTCATCCTTTCCTTGCAACAATCAACTCTATTATCTGAGTCCGAAATGGGAACATGACCATCACCTTTGGAAACATGAGTCTAGACTTGGAAATCTATAATGAAAGCTCAAAAATAGGGGATGATGAGGACATTCATGAAGTAAACATGATATGAAGCATTTATAATGAATCCATAGAAAATCAAGGAATATTTGATGAATTTTTAAGTCAGGATGAGATTGATTTCCTTTGTTCACATGAAGTAATTTTATCTCCTTGGATTGAATCATTTTCAAATTGATCTTATGATGAAATCTTAGGTCCAAAAATTAGTGAAACCTTTCAGGAAACCACTTTCATGGAGAACACTCCAAATTCCTTCCCTAAATCAAATAAATCCAATCTAGTAGATGAAACATCTACTTGTGGGGAATCAATCATATCTAAAACTTTAGGAAATAAAATTGATCTTTATCCAATGTCCCAATCTTCTGCTGAAGTTATGAACAAACCTAATCTTGAATTAAAGGAACTTCCTGCTGCATTAAAGTATAACTTCCTAGGGGACAATCAAACACATCCTATTGTCATTTATTCTTATCTTGAATCCAATCATGAGTGGATTCCTCTAGATGTCCTTATGAAACATATGAAAGCCATTAGTTGGATCCTGTCTGATATTCCTGGGATTAGCCAAATTATTGGGACTCATAGGATTGTTCTAGAATCTGATTCAAATCCATGTCGTCGACCTCAACGATGACTCAATCCTAATCTCATGGAGGTAGTAAGGAGGGATCTTCTGAATTTGATAAAAGTTGGTATCATATACCCCATAGCTAAGAGTGAGTGGGTCATCCCAATCCAAGTGGTTCCCAAGAGGGCAGGAATAACAGTGATAACCAATAAGTATGGAGAGATTCTTCCAACTAGGGTGAGTAATGGATAGAGGGTATGGATTGACTATAGGAAGCAAAACTCATTCCCAAAGAAAGACCATTTCCCTTTACCATTCATTGATTAATTCCTTGAGAGGGTGGCAGGTCATGCCTTATACTATTTATTAGATGGGTACTCAGGGTATAATCAAATTGAGGCCTCCCTAGAGGATGAAGGGAAGAATACATTCACATGTCCATTCGTCACCTTTGAATTCAAACGCATGCCCTTCGGGTTATACAATGCCCCTGGAACCTTCCAACAGTGCAAGATGGGAATATTCTCAGACATGGTAGGGGAATTTATAGAGGTCTTCATGGATGACTTCTATGTGTTTGGGGATACATTTTAGGGATGTATGCGGAATGTGGAGAGAGTCTTGTCAAGATGTGAAGAAAATAATCTAGTCCTAAACTGGGAAAAATGTCATTTCATGGTTAAAGAGGGACTATTTCTAGGCCATCTATTCTCAGGTAGGGGGATTGAAGTTGATAAAGCCAAGGTTGAAATCATTAATCACCTTCCATCACCCAAAACTATCAAGGAAGTGAGGTCTTTTTTAGGACATGCTAGTTTCTATAGAAGACTCATCAAGGACTTTAGTTCAATCTCTCGTCCCCTTGGTGCTCTCTTAGTAATGGATGCTCCATTTTTTGGGTAGAAAGATGTGTGGGTTCATTCTCAACCCTCAAATCCTCTCTCACCTCTCCTCCAAAAATGAAATCTCCAAATTGGAACCTTACTTTAGAACTTATGTGTGATGATAGTGACTTTGCTGTAGGAGCTGTGTTAGGACACCATTGGGATAAAACTTCTTATGTCATTTCCTATGCAAGAAAATCCTTAAATTATTATCAAATCAACTACACCACCACTGAAAAGAAGTTACTTGCTATTGTGTTTTCCTTAGAGAAGTTTAGGTCCTACCTCTTAGGATCCCCCATCACTGTGTTCACTGACCATTATGCACAAAAATACCTCTTCCAAAAACAAGATGCTAAGGCTAGACTGATTAGGTGGGTCCTTCTCTGACAAGAATTTGACCTCAAAATCAAGGATAAAAAGGGTGTTGAAAATGTTGTAGCTGATCACCTCTCTGTGGTGGAATTAAAAGACAACTCAAATCACCGTTTTGTGTCTGATTCATTCTCTGATAAACACCTATACTCTATGAGTGACTACCCTTGGTATGCCAACATGGACAATTTATTAGTTACAGGAGTCATCCCAAAATTATTAGGGACTCAAGCTTGAAGGAAATTCCTTTATTATGTTTGGAAATATGTGTTTGATGATCAATACCTCTATAAGTTCTTCCCTAACCAGGTCTTTAGGAGGTGTGTCCTAGAATTTGAACAAGAGTCCTTCCTTAAATTCTGTCATAGTGAGGCTTGTGGAGGTCACTTTTCCTCTAAGAAAACTTCTTCTAAGATTCTTCAGTGTGGTCTCTTCTGGCCCACCCTCTCAAGGGACTCCTACACATTTTTTCAAAGCTGTCCTAGATGTCAACAAGTAGGGTCCATCACAAAAATTAATCAAATGCCACTCACTCCCATATTAGTTGTTGAAATATTTGACTGTTGGGGAATTGATTTCATGGGTCCCTTCCCAAAATCTAGGGGATATATTTACATTCTCTTAGCTATTGATTATGTCTCAAAATGGGTTAAGGACATTCCCAAAAAAATCCAATGATCATCAAACTATGATTAGATTCCTAAAAGAAAACATCTTCTCTAGATTTTCAATTCCTAGGGCTATAATCAGTGATCGAGGAACCCATTTCTACAACCGTCCATTATCTTCACTCATGTCTAAGTATGGGATTTTTCATAAAGTTTCCACTGCATACCATCCTCAAACCAATGGTCAAGATGAGTTAGAAAACGTGGAGATTAAGAATATTCTTGAAAAAACTGTCAATCCTTTTTGGAAATATTGGTCCGAGAAACTCTTAGATGCTCTTTGGGCCTATCAAACAACATATAAAACCATTTGAGGAATGTCCCCATATAGTTTGGTTTATGGAATAGTATGCCATTTACCTGTTGAAATTGAGCATAAGGCCTTTTGGGCAATTAAAATAAAGGATTATGACCTCTCATTGGCCAGAACAAAAAGGAAATTAGAACTCAGTGAACTAGAGGAACTAAGTATGGAGGCTTATGAAAATTCAAGGATCAATAAAGCTAGAGTTCAAGCCTACCAATCAAGGAATGTCAAGGTAAAACATTTTGAACCGGTAATATTTGTGCTCTTGTATAGTTCAAAACTTCATTTACACCCGAGAAAGTTAAGGTCTAGATGGTCAGGTCTTTTTATAGTGCATCATGTAAACCCCCATGGGGCATTAGAGATTCAAGATCCCACAAGTGGTTACATTTTCAAGGTCAATGGTCAAAGTTTAAAACCATTCATTGAATCATTCAATAAATAGGAAATATAGGTTGATTTAACTGAGCCAACCTATGAACCAGGATAAAATTGATAGATTTAGGATCCATGTCGGTATAGAGACATTAAACAAAGTGCTGCATGGGAGGAAACCCATGGTTTTCAAGTTTCCTATCATTCTGTTGTTTTAATAAAATTTATATTTTAAATAGGATTAATTAATCATTTTTATATTTAAAAAATCTAGACTGTTGACCTATTATTCTATTATGAGTATATATGGGTATGAAAGGGGAGCATTATATTTATCTGTGTCATGTGGTGTGATCCTTGAGTAATGGCTTACCCAGAAATTTAAAAAGAAGACAATGTATCATTAGTTTATTTTATTTTAATTTTTTTGTAGGTTAAAATAAAAATATAATAAAAAATGAAAATATAATAATAATAATAATACGGGACACGTCGTGGGTCGTGGGTCAAACCCCGTCACAACTGGCGAAGCCGTGGGGATTCGAACCTAGGACCGAAGGGAGACAGGGGCGAGCACTTACCACTGGCCTATAGCTTTTTGTGCTTCCTTATTCTATAATTTTTATATATATACTTATATTTTACATTATTTATTATATAAATATATATATATATATATATTGTTTTGTTTTGTTTTGTTTTTCCTTTTTCTACTAGGGAACTCTTCAAGTGACATGGATACCAAAGGATTAAAAAGTAGAAGTAAGAATTTCAACTTCAACCACCAGGTGACTTCATTCCATGATCATCATTTTCAATTTCCTTTTTGAAATTTCATTCTATACCTCTACCCCCTTCTAAATTTTATTGTATTTAAACATTGGGGAAAGTGTTATTTTAAGTTGGGGGGGGAAGATAAAATAAAAAAAGCTTTTGTGTCAAAAAAAGAATGATTTGAAAAAAATGTGTAAATGGAAGGAAAAATTCCTTTAACTTTGAACATGGTAATACAAATTTCACACTTTGAAACTGAATATCAAATAATTTAGAATGCCCTGATTCGGATTTTAATCCTTGTATAATTTCATGAGCATAGATTTTAGAAATTATCGCTGTCCAATGTGATATTTCATCGTTTATATTTTCATCCAAATAAAAAAATATCACAATGCACATCCTTTGGATAGTGGGGTATTAGTTTGAGTTCATGGGGTCCCCCAAATAAATATCATAGGTTTGGTGATCATTTTAGTTTTAATATGAGTATTCAATAAAAAATTAATAAAAAAATAATAAATTTGCATGTAGAGAAATGAAATGACCTAATGCATGGCTTTCGGCACTTGGGGATCGTGATTCCATAGTTGTCTGGCCCAGAGTTAGTAATTTTATCTCTATTTTTGGTAATTTGAATTTTTTTTGACTGAGTTAACTCGAGATGATTCCCAAGTATGTGGGCTTCACTTGGTACCCTATGGACTTTGATCCTGGGAGTCATCGGCAAAGTCTCGCTACAGGGGTTGACTCTTTTGAGTGCAATTTCAATTACCATTGCAAAATTGCAAAAAAAAAAACAAAAAAAAAATACAATAAAAAATGTATACTCATATTAATATTGAAATGTGATTCCACCTAGCACTTCCATAATTTCCCCCTTGAATAAAGATGAACCCCCATATCTATTGTGATACACAACAGATCCTCATACATAATTGATATTGGATGAAATATGGAAATGAATTTGAACAAAAGAGTGGTCTTGGGATTGGGATCTTCTTATTAAACTATCTTGTATTAAAATATTTTGATGGGTTTCATGATGTTTTGGTATATTTTTTTTGGTGATCATTGTGTATTAAAATGTTTTTGGAAAAGGGAATTCGAATTTCATATTGTTGAGATATATTTTGCTCGGGACTAGCAAAACTCAAGTTGGGGGGGGGGTGTGATTAGCCACTAAATGAGGATAATTTTCATTGTTAATATATATAATATTCATGTTATTTATTATTCATAAACACCATTTTAGTGAATTTTACACTTTGAACATCCTTTCACATTATGATTGTAATTCTTTCTTAAAATCCACTATTATGTGGTACATTTTTGAAAATTATTTAAAGTACCCAATGATTCATCTGATTTTAAGGAATCTAATTATACATATTTTAATTTTACATTTTGTAAAATTTATCTAAACGTCAATATGAACATGTTTGATTCAGGGATTAATGTAGAATTCATGGAAGAAGATGGGGATATTTTGTGATGAAAGGAAACAATTCTGGAGAAGTATGATTGGACACCATCCCACTGATGAGAATGTTGGGCCCCACATAAAAACCCAATGAATCCCAAATTTCGTTGTATTCTAGAATATATATATATGAACAAATAACTATTCATGAGCCAGTGCTAATTCGGCCTCCATTGTGGTCATTTAGGCGGCCCAATTTAGAGATAAAATTCTGGGCCAGATTCTACGGACCAGAAAAGCATGAAACTAATATAATCATATCTCCGAATATACAACTCTGAATGGGCCATAATTTTATAGTATGTTATAATAAATCAGGGGATACATTTTCTTCTTCTATGGACCACCCTGATTAGACCATCTATATGGTCTTCCAAGCGCGTCTGTTCGGTGGATGAAAGCTGGCTGCCACCTCGGGTCAAGTGTGGAAAAGTCCAAGTTCCACAAGTTTTCCACCACCCTAGGCCTACCAAAATCAGGCGAGATTCTTTGTACTATTGGAGAATCGACCCAAGGCTTAAAAAATGCCTATTTAAGGAAGTAGTGGTGAAGGATTATTTCATCTTTGGTGCTTTGTTCAATTGTAATGTTATGCTGTGATTTTGTTGTCTCAAGCTTGTATTTCACATGTAATTTGTTCAATTCTATTTAGTTTCTTAATAAGATCTCTTCTTTTCCTTTTATTTTTTTGTTCTTAATATCAATTTTATACCGTTGGTTCAAGGTTTTAATTTATTCACACTAAACCTTGTGAAATTATTCGCACAACGGAGGAGTGATCATTTTCTTTTTGTTGTTTTCTTTACTTCTTCAATTACTTCCTCATGAGTCTACTTCCCGCTTACATTGAAACCATTGAATCAATGGAGGGATAACTTACTTATGGGTTGATACAAGGGAGCATAAAGGGTCTGTATTGGATGTTATTTACCACCCCATTAATGTATAATCACTTCTTTAATTGAGATTTTTATGTGATGATTTGTAAACTCCATCATCCTTGTTGAATTTAAGGCCACACACTTCATGTGCTAATATGAACATTTACCTTGAAGTGCTCAAAACATTGATCCTTAAAGTGTATATGTGATTAGAATTAAATGGTGTAGGAATTAAACCATTAAGTGATGATGTTTTTTTATCTTCTTAAATGAACCCATCTCAAATATAAGAAATTGAAATCATTGAAAAGGAAATACGTCCAATCCACCCCGAGTAATAGCCTAGGATCAACTCACTCATTTGAACTGAATTAACTTAAATATTTTAGTTATACTTTAAACCCATATAAAATCAAACCAAGTTGGCCACTACATAGCCAAAAACATTCCATAGAATGTATGTGTCTATAGGTTTATTCTTAGGTCTCTGAGGATTCGATAACCCAAGATAAACTAGAAGGACTGTTCTACGTTCATCTCTTGGGTAAATTTGAGCGTGAATCAGTAATATAATTAATTAAATTGTTTGATTACATAAATTTGATAACCCAAAATAATCACACAATAAAAGAAAAATGTGGGTGAAACATGAAACATAAATCTATTGGATATATATCATTTGAAAATAATGAAAAAAATAAGAAAAGGGTATTTTTCGAAAACATTTTGAATTCATAATTGTAACACTCATAGTTAAGAGTCTCTTTTCAAAAAGTATATTTAAAAAAATGAAATGAAATTATTTCATTGAAATTTATTTGTCTCAAAAACTCCTTTTCCCCAGAAAGAAAAGAGATGACATCTTACAAACTATAAATTATTTAAATAATTATTTTCAATAAGGCATTGTATAACTCAAATAAAAGAGTTTTGGTTACTAAGTCCCATACCATGAATTCCATCTTTGTTGATATCACTATAACCTCATAAATAAATAAAAACATATTAATCACCTATTTTAGAATCTTATTAATGATTATAAACTTTTATAAACTTCTTTTACAGTTATTCCTTACATGTATAATAGTTCTTTATTATCTATTTTAAATATTGGGTTTGAGTAATCCTGATCTTCTTTCACTAGTTTCATAATAAAAGTTTCATTATTCATTATTCCATAAAAATTAATCATTACCAGATAATTAAAGGTACTAGAATCGATTTTTTATAAATATTTATAATGTTTTTATCTCATTTAATGGTATCTTTGGTTATGACCCTTAAAGAAAAATTTAGTGATTAGAATGTTTTGATGATTCATAATGATCGAAGGGTGTTTTATTAAATAACAAGTCACAATTTTCTATTATTATTCTGTAATAAAACTCATTATTTATATCATAAATTACCATAAATTCTATTCGAATACACATCCATGATATATGTTTATAGGATTGTTCAAGTAGGTTTATAATCCTACCCAAAAAATAAAATACCATAATTAGTGTATTATTTTGAAGTTATTTAGTTGTATTATCATTAAATAAATATAACAAGAAGGTTACATAAAAGAATTTATTACATAATACAAAGAAATAATTTTGTCTTTCTTAGAACTCCATTTTGGATTGTTGACATTACAATGATTGTTTATTACTCATATTCATAAAAAGTTATTGAATGTGTCTTTATAGAACATAAATAATTTCATAAAAATTATATTAATTTTTTAAATACATTCTCATGTCCACCCACTTATGGTAGAGAAGAAAATAAAAAAAAATCAGTCATTCGATGGAGGTGGTAATCCACACGTACACATGATGAAGATTTTATTTTACATAGAATGTAGAAAATGAGTATTATTATTTTTCATTTAATAATATATAATATTTTATAAATATCACACTTATATATTAAATTCCCTAGTGTGAAAATCTATGTAGGGTGGTGAAGATAAATGAAACACGATGTCTCATGGAGGTAATAGTCTACACAAGATACGAATAATGATTTCATTTTTCTTCATAAAAAGGGGAAAGGTGTTTAATTATTGTACCATAATTATAATAATATAACAGTATAATAATTTTAATAATTTAATAATTTTAATTTGTAGTAATATATTTTTGGATGAATAAATTCATATAAATAAATTCACATGAGAAAGGAGTGGTTAGAAATTTATACCCCACTTCATGGGATATCTCTTTTATAAAGGGGGTTAAGCATTTAAGGGGTGGACCTTTGAGAATAATATATACTATGTAAGGTGGATAATAATGTTTAAGATGCGGATTTTTAGTTTTTGGGTTTAAATAAGTGGGTTGTGGTTTGAAGGGATGTAGGGATAGGAGTACGACTTCTATAAGTGAAAAGTGATGACATTTTTAAAAATAATCAAATATTTTTAATAATGTGAAGTCAATAACTTTTAAAGTAGATAAAAAATATGGAAATAATATATGTGTTAAGTGATAAGGTATTTAAATTACTCAACCATGCATTCTCACAAATGTTTTAAACATGTTTGTGTTATTTCCCTCTTAGTTAAACCCTTTTACCCCTTTTGATTTATATCGAGGTAACCAGTTTTTACAGGAGTAATTAATCATTTATTGTTGAAAATTTAAAGGTCCTTATTACATAATTTGAACCTAATGAACAAAAATTAGAAATAAAATTTATTAAATTTAATTTATATTAATTAAAAAATCTATTTTAAAAATACAAAATTTATAATGAATTAAAAAACATTTTTTTAATATAACTAATGTTATAAAATGTAAAATATGGTTTTGTAAATTTTTTTAAATATAAATACACCCATAAAATATACTTTTATTATTATAAAAAGGATTCATGAATTTAAAATTTATACTTATATACAAATAATGTCATAAAATCCACGTTATTTATAAAAACGTTATTTTACACTATTTACCAAAAAATAAATCTTTTTTATAAAAATACCATGAATTAATTTTAACAAAATATTGATATGTGGAATTAAAAAATGAATTTAATTTTTTAAAAATCAAATTTAGAAATTTATAAACCTATCTTCGAAATGAAAATATAAATTGAAACTGGTTTTATTTAAAAATGACATTTTTGAACAATAAGTATTCTTTGTACTATCTCATTCCAATTCCAAAATTAATAGTGTTTATATATTATATAATAGAATAAAATTTTATATATTATCAAAATAGTATTTTAAAAGTGATCAATTTTAATTTATTAACACATTATGTTATTATTTGAGAATAGAAAATAATTTTATATATTAATAATATTAATTATATATCCTCAGAATGTAAGGATTTTTAATTGATTGATATATTTTTATTAACTAGTGGTTTTATTATTCTTAATGATTCAAAATTCTAAATAATTCAGGATTCATTTAGTTCTGTGTTTTATCTAGAGCAAGCTATTGGAAAAAAAATTCATTTAAAGAAATATATTCCAAAATATTGATGTTTTAGAGTTCATGTTAAGTAGATGATAATAAGGGTGATCACCTCTCCCTATCATGAGGTATTTTCCTATTATTTGTGGGTTCCCATGTAAATGTAAAACTACATGGTTCTATAAAATCCAAAGTGAATATTATAATGTAGAGTGTCGGTAGGTGAGAACACATTTGTTAAAAAAGTGTTGAACCCACTTAGTGTTTTTTTTGCATTTGTTTCCAATAAAGAAGAAGGAAATAATAATGATGTTAATATGATTGATAAGGGTTATTTAGAAGAAATATATGGATCCCAAGAAAGAAAATAATATAGATATGAGTTCTCAAGAAATGTGTTATTGAATTGTGTGATTTTAATATTTCAGGACTAATTAGGAAACACCTTGAAAGTTATAAGTGGTGTGTTTATCATTATCCATATGAAAAATTGAGTTGGTCCCATTTTTTATATGTAAATTAATATGAAATAAAAATGGTATTGAATATGGGAGTGAAGTACTAAATTTTTAGATTCTATTAGATATTTTTTCACATTAAAAACATGTTTTGAGTAGTTTTTTTATCATTATTTCATTGATATTACATGTCTACTATTGATTGTGAAAGTTGTTTTAGAGGATGGGAAAGTTACTTTGAAGTCATTGTACAAAATTAGTTTAAGAATATTTGAATAATTTAAAGGGTAATTGACATTCATGATGTTTGTTCATTTATGAATATTTTATCTCTATGAACATGTTTGAAATATCATTCATGGGGTTAAAACTATTTTGTTATCATGTTTGAATAATGTTTTAGATTATATAAAAAAATTAGATGATTACTAAAGAGTTAAATATAGTTTAGTGATTATATGTTATATTGGAATATTCTAAGGAGAGAATATTTGTTTCACTAGATTTTGAAATATTTTAGAGTTTATTTTAATGTATTAAAATGTTTTTTTGAAGTCTTTGATGTTGTTTGAGTTGAGTTGAGTGAAGTTAAGTAATTGAGAGATATGTCCAAATTTCTTGAATTATATGTTTAATATTTTTATAATTTATCTTGAGAAAAACTATTTCAAGGAAATAAAATATTAGAAAATTTAAAATACACTTATGATACGTAATATCATTAAAAAATAATACATATGATATTCTATAGATTTAAAAAATAATGGAAAATTTTTGAAGTATTTGGGATGTGTAATATTATCAAGGAATCTAACATGTGAAAAAAGAACATAGGCATTGAGATACATAACATATTTTTGTTATAAAGATTTATCAAATTACCAGGAGTACACTATAAATCATAATATATTATATATGTAATGTAAATTTTTCTACTCCGATAGAAATATGTAAATGGTATAGTCATGGGGTGATTCACAAAGTACTTGATGGAGAATCAGTTTTTTTTATGTTTGATTAAAATTATCAAAAATTTAAGAATCCAATATAATATATAGGAATAAAAAAATATTCATGTATCATCAATTTTATGAATCATGGAAAATGGAAGATCTAAACTATATTATGTAAGATAAATGTTTATTATGCATAGGTATCCCTCACATGAAATTTGTATAGTTAAGAAACAAACAAACACACACACAGACACACACACACACACACAGATATATATATATATATCTCTGTGTGTGTGTGAATGTGTTTTTGTGTGTGTAAGAAGGATGACTATCACATGGTGATTAAATATATCAAAATCAAAACCAGGAGTTTCAAAATTTAAAATTCTAGAAGAGGAGTTCTAATGAAGAATAAATGTGATGATGTTGTGTTGTTATTCAAAATTAATATATCATGATATTTTAAGGTATTTAGAAATGATAAAATCTATGTTATTTGGAGATGAAGTATGATTAAAGAAGAAATACCAACCCATACAGATACTGTATTTTAATGTAGGGACACATCATGGATAAGATTGCCACACCATTACGGTGGTGAAACATGATATTCTTCAAAACAAAAAATTATCATGCATAAATGCATATAGATATTGAGAAGATAGTGTGGGTAGAATGGAGAGATAAATATTCGATTACTGAAGTAATTACATAGATAATAATGGATTAGTTTTTAGGAAATCGTTATTCTTATATATTTCATGGAGTTTTGATGAAAGATAATCCCAGATATTTTGGATTAATAAAGAGTGATATATTTTACTAGAATTAAATATGAAATATGAATGAGATACACTACTAATAATCATGTAATATTTTCATATTTTAATATAAAAATTTATGTTCATTATTTTTAAAATTGAAAGTGTATAATAAGAATAAAAGGGGTTAATTTAACTTCCTATAATTAAAAAAATCATTTGAGTTGAATGATAATATAATAACAAATAATATATATCCCTAACCCAGAGCCAAGTACTTAATTAAAATTTTAACCAATAATTTTGGGTGATCTTTATTCGGAATATTTATGGTATTAGGGAAGGTCTTGAGAGAATACCTAGGGTTTAGGGTTTGAAACTAAAATTTCCAGGATAACATCCTAGGCCTCATAGTTTTTACTAACTATGCACCTCAACCATGTTCCCCAATATGTATAAGCACATATTTGGTTAAAATATACTTCATAATCTAGGAGACTATGTGATTTCAACAGAATATTATTTAGGCATTTTAGATGGTTTACACATGGTTAGGTAAACTGTGCACACTAACTATGTGAAATGGTTCATCTAAAATAGTTAGGTTAGCATAATTGATGTACAATTTGGCCAACTCTATGTACAGACCCTAGTCCCCTTTAAAAAGAAATTTTTTAAAATTTTATAATTACAAAAATATAATATTTTAATCCATTTTTGATCTCATTTTCATCCAAAACCCTTTTGAACAACCCCTCCCCCTCCTCTCTTATCATAGTTGATCTCCCTCATCTCTTAGCTGAATCAACTTTTGTATGTAATGTTGGTGAGCCTAAGGGAAATCTATGAGCTTTTTATTCACTATTTCTTATTTGTAGCACTATCTCAACCCCTATCATCATTTATTTTTGATATTCATTATTGCCATTAATATTTTTTGGTTTCTTGATTTCTCAGATATTTTGAGGAACTAAAAGGCAATATTGGGTGAGTATACTTCTCCTAGAATTAGGTAGTTAGTCCCAAAATTTATCCCATATTCTCTCATTATTTTTCTTCAATGGATGGGTTGTGCGGTAGTATTAGCTTCACTAGGTATCGATCTAATTTTTAATTGAAGAGGATAATTATTGTTTCCTTTTTAATACCATTTTGACATGCCTTGAACCTTTAAAAAAGTTCATTTTTAATTTAACATCTTGTTAATAGAGTTGAACCAAGGTTTGGATAATAAAGGGGTATTTTATGTTTTATAAAAGGTAAATGGATAATGTTGAAGGGATGAATATAGTTGAACCATTCACCTTCTTTTGTCTTGATATCATGGAATGAAATATATGTTTAAAATGATTAAAAATACGATTGAAATTTAAATCTATGATTTTGATATGTGATTTCAAAATCATCGATGTTGAAATTTGGAATTGAAATATTAATAATTCATTATGAAATGGAGGTGTATTTCAAGGGAATACCAATAATGGGATGCAAACCTTTAATATTTTATATCGAATTCATAAGTATTAAATTGTAAAATGATGTATCTTTATTGAAAGAGATTTACATGAATTAATTGATTGTATCGTGAAATGACATTATATTAGTAAGATAATAAAATATGGTTTTGAAATTGGAAATGTATGTTATCATGTAAATCATTTAATAATGAATTGAAATGATTTATTAAATAAATTAGAAAGGGTTAAATTTTAAAATAATGATTTTTGATTGAAATTGTATTGTTTAATGGAATGAAAATTCCATAATTATCAATTGGGTTTAAATGGATAACTCTCACTAAGGTGGTCCGATACTACTTAAATAAAATACCATATGAGGTTGTATTGAGTTAATCAATGGAAACTCCCTCCCAAGAAGTATGTAGATAAGTTAATAAAATGAAATTTGGGGCTATATTGAGTTACTAAATGCAAACACCCTCATATTAGGTCTTGAGATTATTTTTGATAACTCTTTATGAGGATGTGTTGAGTTAATACACGAAAAAACCTCATAGGTAGTCTTGAGTTACTTTGGAACCAATTAAAAGGGTTCTAATAATAATATGCTGGGAATGGTCACCATGACATGCTCAATGAAACTCTAACACTACTTGAAGAAAGTATGGTCGATCAGGGTAACAACTCTAAGGATTGAAAGTGGAATGGTCTCAACTTGGGAATCAAAGTTAAGATCACGCGTCAATGGTTTTTTATTTATTTTAATTTAAATATATTAAAAATGTGAAAAAGGAATTATAACACTTTCGTATGAACTTTTATTTAAGACTGGCTATATTTGGGATTCCAAAGGAAGAGGATACTAAGTTTCACTCAAACCGTGCTTGGGTATCCATGGAACTTGGGTATCCATGATGATACTATTATGTGGTCATACTTATAGTTTTATGGAAAGGGACCATTGAATGAATCCATGTTGGGATTCTAAAATAGAAAATGGATGATGGTATCAGTCCAAACTTAGGAAAAGTTTCAGAGCACTTATAGTTTTAGTTATGTTTATTCATTTTTTCTACTATGTGAATGATCAACCCTAGATGATCTGTTGTGACTTGTATGTAATACTCTATTTTTATGAAATTTTTATCATGTATGTTCTTTATGGAACATTATTTTTCTTGTTTATGAAGTTCTTCATTTTGTTTTATAAGATTTTTTATTATTTAAATAGTTGTTTTTACTCTTACCTAAGGGTATAGTCTACTCCCTACACTACCTTACATCATCAACTATAGTCAATCTCCTCTAGAGTATAAAGAGGGTCACATGATATGAGGTTGTGACCATAGGTCCATGCCCCAATTAGTTTTATGGAGCAATGAGACATTATAAAGTGTCATTATAGGTTGTTTAGTATTTTATTACAATTATGGGATATGATATAGAGGAGGATATGATATGTCGGGGGTTGGTAATGTGATCATACTTGGGAGTGTTCAACCCAAATATGAGGTAAAACCCCTATTTATAAGGACATTACATTTTTACTCAGGTTTTTCTTATTACGATTGTGATATTTCACCTTGAGTAACACACTTTATTTGTTATTTTATTATTTATCAGAGTTTTTACACTTAGACTTGTATGGAAAGATACTTTGTGTGTTCATATTAATTATTTTAGGAACATAGTATTTATTTTCCACTAATATATTTGTTGTGATTCACAGCTGTCTATGATTTACATATGATAGTGATTTATGTAATTATTTTGATTTATATCTTCCAACCCTTTATATATTCTGGAGTTTAAAATAATCTACGGTCGGTTGTTTAAGTGGTCAGCAGTGGTCTATAGGTTATTTTTTCATATAATTCTACGGTGGCATCTTACTTGACAACTTCCTTAGGTGGATACTTGTTAATATATAGATATAAATGAAATATTAGATAACAATTTTGGTTAAATAAAGTTCAAATAAAAAATTTATAATTTTTTTCCATTATAACTTACTAAACGTATTCTATCTAACTAAACCTAGAATGTTATATACCAATAAATGAAAAGTGGTTAAAATGTGAAACCATAAAATAATATAAAGGGTAAAAATATGTACCCTTGGGTGATGTTAAATTTATAATGTGATCCTTTTGAAATGTTAAACCATAAATTAATGAGGTTTCTTAGAGATCTGGTGTGTTGGGAGTGAACCTGCTTTTTGGAAGTGGAGATTATGAGAGTGGTTGAGTTATGTAGTTATTGTTATATGAGGTGAGTGAATAGTACGAATTAGAGTGTCTTAAAATATGGGCCTTGTGTATAGAGATATGACTTGATCTTAGTATGTTTATATGGGGTTAGGAAAATATCTGAGTTTATAAAAGCATCTTGATGTGGGGTGTGTTTGGTTACAGGGTGTTGTGTCTCTTGTGACATCCTATTAAAATATGAACCTGAAAACTATTTTATGTATTCACTATAATATCCCTTATAGGATGTTGTTATATAGGTTGATGTTGTTATGTATGGGTCTGAGTACCCTAGAAAAATATTTTTATACAAAAAACTAGTATTTTTATATAGAAATATAATATCTTTTTAGATCAATATCCAATACATTTAAAAAATACAGACTCGAGGACCATAATGGTTTAGTGTCTTTGGAGATAGTATACACAATCATCTTATTTATAGAATGATATTAAACATCATCCTTAACTATATTCCAACATAGTAAAATTCACATACATAACCAACACAAAAAGTTTCTTCATAACCTAGTGAAAGGAAACATAAGAAAGGGTGAGCTCATATGATCAATAAGGATTATCATGGGAGATATAAACATAACATGATAATAAGTGTATGATAACATTGGAAAAAATTGAAAACCACACTCTTCATGTCATAAATTATAAAAATGAGTCATTGAATAAATCATGGTATTTAATAAGACATGAATCATAATGGAATCAAAGAAAATGAGCATTGAAAAAAATAAAATTGTCATAAGTCATGGATTTGTGGCACAAACATAAGATTATAACATTTTTATCATGTGAAAATAGAAATTGGTTCACTCATTAAGTTAATGAAATGAAATTAATTCCACACATAAACTTATGGACATAAAACCAAGTGAAAAAATGACCATATGTTCGTTAATATAGGTCTTACTATAACTTTATGGACATGAAAGAAGGTCGACAAATAAAATTATGGACATGAATGTATGTATATTCATAGCATTGTGAATATGAAATCAGGTTCATGCATCATCTAATTGAGTCATAAGTTATCCAAATTTGACCAATGCATTGGAGGGAGATATAAGTCTTACCCATCATAAAATCCGTACCTTTATATGCCATAAGATCATAAATGATTCATTATATCATAACCCATGAAATATAAATGGGTTTCAAAAAAAATTAATCCTAATATAAACCGTTGAAAATAAATGGGTTTATTAATAATTTCATCCTTTCATCATAGAAAAACCCGTGAAAAAATGATGGATTTCATAAAAATAATATTCTTATAAAAATAAATAGTCTAGAGAATGAATAAGGATGACATAATTTGATTATCTCACGATTAAATCATAAGTAACATCAAAGGATATAATCTTAGATGGAAAATTATTTTCAAAGATCACTTGGAACATTTGTTGAGGAAAATATCCTTTCTACTTTGAAATAAATTATTTAAAATCTCTAAATATCACAAATATTTGGGAAAAAATTTATTTTAAAATATCCTTGGAAACTTGTAAAGTTACTTTAAAATCAATTATTTCTCATGGTAGTTGAATATATCTTTCATGTAGTACATATTAAAACAATGATTCCTTCCACATTTTTGATAAAAATTAAAAATTATCTCATTTATAAAATGACATAAATTTTCAATTGAAAACAATTTTTAGAAATTTACAAATTTGTAATAATGACTTTAAAAATTAATTTTACAGTATTAAAAACAATCTTGAAAAACATTTTAAGAAAATATTCTTGGGAGAAAACGAATTTCTGAATGAAGATAGAAATAAAGTTGATTTTTCTAAAAAATGTTATTTTTGTATATTTAAGCCTAAAATAGGAAAAATGAGAGGAAAAAATGTATTATTGATAAATAAATATTGGATAATAAAATTCATGATGTTATTGATTGTAATATCTTAATATTTTATCATCAGAAGCATAATCATAAACAATCTCGAAAAATAATGAGATTGTAACATAAAACCATTACCACTTTATTAATGTTTGAATCATAAGACTCATGAAATAAGTACAAATATATGGATATGTAAAACCTATAATCTTCAACAAAATAATCATAATATACATTAATGGGTATTACATACATAACATAAATGAAACAGGTGGTGAATATGGTGTGTATTTTATGTAAGTAAAAGTGAGACGAAAATCCCTTACCTCAAGTCTTGAATTTCATGATAAATGCTTGAAACATCAATATAGTAAATATATGTTTATTAAAATTATATTATAAAAGATTAAATATATATATATATATAATACCATATATTATTTAATTATGACCTTTTATAACTTGTTTATTAACAATTCCTTGTTAAAATCATGTTTCAGGTAATAACTTCTTTTTTCATGTATGTTTTGGCTAGGTATTTTTAATAATTTTATTATGATCATGGTTGGATAATATATATAATGTTAAAAATTATATAAATATAATATATATTCATTATATATATATATTTATTATAATCCATTAAATCTAGATATAAAAAAAGAATTACATCTTTCAAAGAGACGGTAGGTCATACGTACGCGTGGACAATGTTTCTATTTTTTGTCATATGAATCCAAAGAAAGGTAAAGAAGGTATTACCTTCATAGAATATTTTTTATTTCATATATATTATATAAATTCATTAAATCTCTCTTTATTTCCTTCCATGTCAAAATATAATGAAAAATGGATCACATCGTTTTGTGGTGGTGGTGGTCCACACGTACAGATAAGAAACAATATCATTTTTTAGTAGCTTGGATGGTAATAAGGTACATGAGATATTATAAATAAAGATGTATAATTTTGTCATAAAAATCATATAAATTTGTTAAATCCATTATTGTGTCCATCTGTGAGATGTGGTGATGGAAAATAAATTACATCAGCTCGCGAGACGATTTCCCACTGTAGACATGATTGATAGTTTCATTTCCCATTTTTAGAAGAGGATATAGATATAGTTTATTACATAAACATAATAAAATATCACTATATGTTATATATTAGTGATATTATATAGGATTTATTAATACATAAATGAATGTGTTTAGAGAAGAAGTAAAAAGAAAAGAGTTTAGTAAAGACAATTTTCGTTACCTTGAAAAACCTCATTTGGATCTCTAATTAAGGACCTTAGGGTTGGTATTTTTGGATGAAAAGTGGATATATAATGTGGATAAAGATTTTAGATATATTTTTTTTAGTTTTTTTCAAAAAAAAATTATTATGTTGTGTGAATAAGTGAGGGGTACACATTTTTTAAATTGAGTGAAATTTTTGTAAATAGCCAAAACTATTCAATAATGGGAAGTCAAACTCAATCCATGTTCCTAAAAAATGATAAATAATGGATTATATGGAATATATTTTCGAATAAAATCTCCAAAACCACCAAAAACATGTTTTAAACATGTTATTATCTTAGGATTTAAGTTTTATAACTTTTACCATTTGAGTTTTCACCATGGTAACTAGTTCTTTTTATTTGTCAAGGTAGTTTATCATTTAATAACAAAATAAAAATTAGATTTATTAAATAATTTTCCCCCAATATTTATAATTAAGAAATAAAATTTATTAAATAGAAATCTTATATGTTTGGAAAATAAATTTTACTACAAGCGCTTGCAACGCACAAAACCTCAGTTTAACATTAACCATGATAATTAATTTTTATTGTCTTTACTAATAATTATGATTATAAATTAACATTACCTTATTAAATAATATTAATTATTATAATTCCAAATATGGATTCCATTTTTTCCATTTCAATTCACATAATTATCAGAATTTATATTCAAATTAAACCCGCAAGCATGATGAAAATACATTTTTCAATTAAAAGGATTTATAATGTATAATAATTTTGTTTTTAAAAATTCAAAAAAAAATATATAATGTTCTCAATTTGATTATTCATAATATAAGAAAACTAATTTTTTTTAATAAAATTAAAACAGAAGTTGAATTTTTTATATTCTATAAATGAAAAGGCAGTTTTCAATAAAAATAGTATTTTTCACTATTCATCAAAATATTTTCAAAAAATCTACAAAAAATAAATAAATGTTATTTTTGGAATTTCAATTTTAATAATTTTATTTTATTATTTTATATAAATTTTCTAAAATTGGAAAATTTATTTTTAAAATTAGTGTGGAGAAAGAGACAAAGCTTCTTTTTAGAAAGATACATTTTTAAACATAAAAGTAGAGTATTATCCCACAATTATAAACTAATATTAGATAAATGATAAAAATTTTTATTGAATATATAATATATAAATTTAATTAATTTTTTTTATAAATACTGTCTAATTTAATCTATTTATTTAAAAACACTTCATGCTCATAAAATTAGTTTCTTAGAAAAACATTTATTTTACTTTCAAATGATTTTTATTTTAATTTCTAGACAATTGATAAAAAATGAATTTTTTATATCATGTATAAATCATATATTATTTATAATTTAGTTAGTCATATTTATACCCACTAATTTAATGGATATTTTATAATGGTTAGTTTTAAATAATAATCCTAATAATATATTAAGGTTCGCTAAAACTCGGTGATGAGTGCAGCATAAGCCATCAGCGAAATTAAATTTTGTTGAAAAAAAATATTTTATAAAATATTGTGGTGTTACATTCCTTCAAATTTAATAAATTGTATCCTCATAATTTTAACTTATTCTCAATTGGTTTGATATTTAAAAATTCCTCCATGGAAACCCACATCACAATAGGTTTTAATAAAACATTCTTTTAAATATAGTGAAAATAAATTAGGAAGGTCATCAAGAATAACATATAACTAGGTTTAGAAATAGGATAAATTAGTGATATGTGAAAATACAGACATGAAAGATAAAAATAACACCAGAATAATAATAAGTATTTATGGAGAACATTGTCTTGAAAATGTTAACAACCACAATGCCATAAATTTGTGATGGGTGAAAATACCATTCATTAATAAAAAATAAAGATAAATGTATTAAAATTTTATTTCATGATCCATTTCATAATGCTGGGGAATTTTCATGAGAATATATACATTCTTGGTTTCATTATATTTCATAAGAATAATATCATCCGTTATTTGTGATTCAATCAATATTTACTTCAACTCCTACACTAATAAATGAATATTTTTAATGATTTCTTTCATGCCTAAAAAACTATAATTAAATTTTAATGGATCATAAGATCAATAAATTTTGGGATATTTATTCATCGTATCTCTAGATATTTTCCAAAACCAAAATTTTCTAGATATGTCATTCAATATGGACATGTAAAAATCAATAGGTTCTAAAACATCAAAATCACTCGAAGATCACCTCAACCCATTCCATAAATAGTTAACCTTAAGGATCCTCTAAAATATGTTGGAATATAATTGAATAACAATGATTGGAATGGTTTTATCTTAGAAACTTTCATTATAAAATTATAAATTATCTTGATATAATTTATTCACTCATAAATTTTCATACAAAATATAAATACCTTATCAGTTTCCAAAATAAAATAAAATAGTCTTCCAAAAGATAATTCCCCCTTTATTCCTTCGATACACTCTTATATTAGAAAAAAATATTTCTATTAGAGGTTTGGGTCAATCATAAGTTGATTCAGAACATAAAATATGATTTCTTTATTACATAAATTTATATTGAATCTATTTAGGGGGAGATAATCAATTCTTAGAATCACAGAATATTTCACAAAGGGGTAATATTTTCATAGGGATTATCAATAGAAAAATTACTATGAAATACCCAATTCTAAAGTATAGTATAATCATTCCCTAATTATCATGATTCCATTAAAATATTGTGATTACGTAAAATTTATAATTTTCCTTTTACTACATATGTTTTGGTGGATTTTTATCCTCATTAAACCTTGGATTTGGGAGCTGATTCTTATAATTACCAATATCAATGAATTTATAGAACTAAAGTTTGAGTGGTGTATTATACTGATATATCTCGCTATTTATTTCTTTAATTATCCTCTTCACATCACTTAAAAATTATTAATCTTAATATACATGATTCCCACACTTGAAACATTTTATTATTTCTTTTAGGTATTCACCAGAGTGATCCTTCCCACAATTTTGGAAAGTAGGAGGTTGAAACTATTTATTCCCACCATTTTACATGCCATTGGAGCTTCCATTAAACTCTATCTTCATTTTATTAACACCTTAACCTTGAGGGGTTTCATATTCTATTTTAACTTTAAGTTCAAATTTAACGATTTATTTATAGTATCCAAAACTCCTTATAGTTAATTAATTTCACAGAATTTGTTTTAGACCCCTAGAAAATCAGTCAGTTTTACTTTTAGGTATAAAGATTAAAGTACAATCATACCTTGAAAGTCTTGTAAAATTTTCTATATAGGTACTAATGGATTAATCATCCATATTCTTATGCTTAAGGAATTACTTCTATATTTTTGTATGTAGAATATGAGGGAAGTATTTTCTGAAATATATTCCCTTAAACTCATCCCATTTTGTGGATTCAATTTCATATTATTTCCATGTATTCTTAATAAGATTAAACAATTGATCTTATTCAAATTTCAAATGATAAATGTCTAGGAAAACGATTTCATGGTCCAACCATTTAATAAATTAAAATATCATTTCAATCATGTTTATCCGTTACTCAAAAACCTGTGGAATATAAGCTCAATAGAAGGAGGTTGGGAATTATTTCATAAGAGAATCAATGGTATGTTTCTATTTACATGATAAATTAATAAGTTTAATATGAACTATTTTACCACTTATAACATGAGAGTGTTTAGTGAGAATAATTCCAAAATATTATATCTTAGCTTCTGATCCATTTTGTTTCTCTAGATGATGGTTATTGTAATAACTATTATATTATTTTTTCACATGATTTCCTTAGCTACCATCCATTGAATAAAAAAATTCATATTTTGAGCAACAATATTTATAGTGTGAAACTATAAAATCATGAAAAATAATTAAATGAATTTTAAAATCATGAAACCTTTTTTCAATTTATGAAACATTACACTCAAACTAGGTTATTCATGGTCATCATCAATCCAAATACTCTATGATGGTTTGTAAATAGTTTATGAATTTACAAAAAATATCCCCATAGTGTGTCAAACCAGGTGTATAATAAGGCCCATTTTCATGAACTGGGTGATGATTGAGTCAAATACCAATGTTCCCTTTTAGGACTTATTACCCCTAGGTTCGACTATACCAGAGACACATCCATTTGTAGTATCCATACATAGATGTAATTTGGAACATATTGTATTTTCCATGAAATATTTTTATAAATTATATATATTGATTTTGAGACCAGGCGCTGAGAAAAAGTGTGATTCCAAGGCCCAGTGTTCCCGGAACAAATGTTTGAAAAATAATACTATTTTAATAGAAGACACATATATTTTTCCTACAAAAGTGGAATAAATTTTAAATGTTTTCCCAGATCAGAAATCTAAGGACACCATTGAGCTTAGAGAAGTGGCTTTACCCTAGGTATGACAAAACATTGGTCAGTGAATGTATTCTATGGAAAATTACGAAATGGACGTAATCATCATTAAATAATTTAAATAAAAAAATTATTTGTTGATGCAACAAATTTATTTTTATTATGGAGTTTTTAGGAATTTAGGGTATAAACATAACCCCATAATTCCTTTGAGAGATGAATAAGAATTTATAGAAAATACATTGGTGAATGATGAAAAATTGATCAATCGACAAAATCTCAGATTCGAAGGATCAAGGATCGAAGAACTATGACGATGCCACTTTTATCTTCGTCAATGATCGATCCAACTCAAAGTAGGGTGTTATCTTTTGAGTTTTCCCCTTTCTTAAATTCTATGATGAACGTAGACTAATCCATGAACAGATTAGCACACAGTTCAATCGTTGTGGGATGGATTATATTTGAAAAATTAATTTTGGGGGTTTCTTGATTTTCTTCTTGGTTATTCATTCTTACAAGAGAGTACTGAACCCAAAATGAATAAAGGCCGAGGTTCTTTCCTTGGTCATTTTTGTGTTTTTCTTCCCCGATTTCTTGCATTCTTCATATGTTAATCATCTCCTCCTTGCACTTTGAAAACACTATGTGAACAGTTGATCATTGTGTCCTCGATTCTTGGCACAATGATCCAAAACTATGGATCTGAGTTTGGAATTCCACAATGTAGGTGTGATGGAAATGGCATGGCACATTTTGACCAGGACGGTGGTGAATGATGGCATATCAAGTATAAATACCACCTCTCCTTTACCTTTACAAATAATTTTTAGAAACACTTCTAATTTCCAAATATCTTCCAAATTACTTTTTATCAAGCCTCTCATTATCCAATGGTATATTTTAGTGTCATCTAAATCGAATCCATCAAGGTCTTAGTCCCATAGTAAAGGAGTAATCTTCCAGGAATAAGGTAATATATATTTTTTCCCTTTAATTTTTTTCTTTAATTATTATATTCCCCTATTCCAATCTAGCCCAAACCTTCTAAAAATTATTTATTTACTATATTTAAATGAATTTTATGATATTAATATACTATAGAAATATTATTTTTAGGATTTTTATACATACCACCACTCTATCTCCCTCTCCCCCACATTGAAATGTCTCATTATCCAATTATATAACTACCATGATACCATTATCAATGTTTTACATATCATCACCTACATGGATGATTTTTTAGATTATATATTATAGTTATAAATTTATTTTAATTTCATATAATTTTATGGAATTAGTTTTAAAAAATGATAAATTATAAGGAATAAAAAGGATCGAATTGAATTGAAATGTAGATAATTAAGATAAAAATATCTTTAAACCATTTTATCTATACTGAAATGAATATAAATAAATTCTAATAATTATAAAAGTCTAATAATAACTTAAATTATGTAATTTAATTCTATATACATGTTTTAATAGATATTATTTTTCCATATAGGAGGTGTAAACATAACAAATCAAAATAGAACTAAAGGTAAAGGGACTGTTAACTCTTCCTGCATCTTTTGGGTTTTCCCTACCTTTATCTATTTATTCATCATGTTTTTTAAAAAAATATTTCTAATAGCATTTTATTTTAATTTACCTCCTCTTTTTCTTAGTTTACTCATATATTTTCTTCATGGAGGTGTATTCTAAAAAACCTTAATGATATTTTGTGGATTATTTTCCTAAAATCTCTTATTTATTCTTCTTATATTTATTTGTATCAACTTCCTAAAATATGATTTCATCTTTGATTTATGGTACTTTTTAATGTACAAAATATTTTTTCTCTTATTCTCTTAGGAACTACTATATTTATGAATCTAAATATTCCTTGTAACATAATTATAAAAACCATTATTTTCTTATGGGTTTGTTTTATATCTATGATTAATATATATTTCCTTTATTTTTGGATTACAAGATATTGGGAATATTATGATGTAACATGTGAGATAAAAAATTTATTTCCCTTTAATATATTGAGTAATTTTATTTATCTCATGATATTATGTAATTTAATAATTAAAATGATTCTAACTTTGTTAACAATATATTCAGTACGATTGTGCACATATGTTATGTAAGAATATGATTCTAGATTTTTTCACATTATATGTGTTTATATTATTTAAATATTATGATGATTCATTATTACACATGTTCTACATTCTATGTCTCCTTCTAATTATTTCATGATTCAAATTATGACGATACTATGATTATTATATGATATTAATAATTTTCCTTGCCCATGTACTACATTAATTCACAACTCATATTCCTTCCATATTATCCCTTTTTATACTAGTCCTTCAGCACAACATTTCTTTGATGTATGTCACTAGGTGATTACATGTACTAAGGATATCATGGAGTTATATATCACTATGGTGAATGAATTAAACAAATTTTTATTTTATATATGAATTCATATTGTATGAACTTAATATTTCAAAGACACTAAACCTCTATAATTTGGGATTTTTAATATTTGGTTTTTTGTCTTAAAAATTATATAATAACTATATATAAAAGATGTGATTCACTATAGTTGGTATCATAGTAAGGTAAAATTAATTATTAAATTATGTTTGTAAGATAAAACCTTAGTTAATCATACTGATAACATAAGTTAATACTTTAGAGTTGATTGTTTCTTGTGAATAAATTTTTTATATTTGATTTATCTACTTATGTTTTGTTCTAAACTTTTACTCTTTAGAAGCTTGTGAGAATCCAAATAAATAAAATTAAATAGTTAAAGTAACATTTAAAAATCATTGATTACTAGTGGACTATTTTTTTAATTAGAGTTAAACACATTCCATTATATCCAATTGTTTTCTATAACTGTTGGATCACCTCCCTAAAACAATTAATTATAGATATCCCTGAAAATAATTAGTTTTGTAATCATTACTACCCATGTGTTGGAATATTTACACTATTATCACGTGTCGGATAATTACACCTACAAATATTGTAATCCTTCATTTAATAGAACTTAATGCTATACTGGGTATTGATTGGATCCCATTATATAATTCTCAAATCAATTTCTAGGAAAATGAAATATCATTACATATCCCAAACCATTTCATTATTATATAAAAATTACAAAAAGTTTATGAATTATATATATCTATATTTATTTGGGTATATTTATTTATCATGATATTATATAATTTTAAAATAAATATGATAATATCTTCATTCACATTTTATGAAGTAATCTTGTACAAATATGTTATACATGAACATGTTTCTAGCCTTTTACATAGTATATGGAAGGGATTTGTCTACAATGTTATGATGATTCGTAATTATGAAGGTGACATATTTCATGTCTCTTTCAAATAATTTCTTCATGACTATGATGATGATCCTATTCCTATGATCTAATGATGATGATTATAATCACTCCTATACTATATTGATTAATGTCTCATGTTCATTCCTTATTTTCTATCTCACAACTAATATTTTATCTCACCCTTTATTTGATGTATGAACTAATGTGATTACGTGTACTAAAGAGATCATGAAATCATAGGGGAGGACTATGATGAAGGATTCAAATATAGTTTACTTCATTATATGTATTCCTGCTTTATAAACATAATTTTCTTATGACACTAAAACTCTTAATTTTATGATTTTTAGTATTTTTTATGATTATCTTAAGAATGATATAATAATATTTCATGAAATATTAGTGTTATTATAGGTTATTTGAAAATATACATGGGCATGATGTAGTAGGTAATCAATGATATAACCTTACAAGACAAAGAGAAGAGGATGGTATTGTCTTGTTGGAACATGTTTGATTATTCCATGATAACTAAATTTTTGGTAGAGAGCCATGGAATCTTGGATGGTTGAGAAAAAAACCTTATGATATGAATGCATCAACACAAAACAATGGTTTTGGGATTTTTTTTACATTTATAAGATCACACCATGATATTATTGGAATTAAAAAAGATATTATCTAGATTTTTTATATATTCAACAAACTGAAAGATCACATCACAGTGGAAAATTTTGTGCTACAATTTGAGTAAAGTTCATGCAAGTCATGCAGAAAAAGAAATCCCAACACCATGATCTTTTAGTTTCCAAAAAATATTTAAGATTTTGATAAAATAAAAAATATGGTATTTGGATCAAGATTGGAGAGAGAATCAACTTGAAGGCCACCTTTTGGCCACATTAATTTAGGCGGTTCACTTATTAATATAGAGGAATTATAAGAATAAATATTGATCCCAACCATTGATTAATGTCTTAGAGACTTGGAAGGTCCTATAAAAATGACTAAAAATAGTTTCTAAATGAATTTTTGACATTTATAAATCTGGATCAGCGGGAGGTACAGGAGAGGATATCTAAAGATATAGTTTCATAGATCATATAGGGTTAATTGGAGGAAGTATTGATGAAGAAATAATTATGTTGGCATATCCAGTTTATTAAGACTAATTTTCATCAATATAATTCTAGTATAGAATAATCTTCAAAATGAAGTGGTTAGTTACTACTATGATCATGTGTGGAAGAAAAAGGTCTATCTCACTCACAATGGAGTAGGTCTCATCAATCCTTGGAGGATTGGATGTTTAGTGAAGTGGAGATTAAAATAGAAATTATTTTGGACATGAAGATATATAGTTATCATTTTTGTTAAACTGATCATAAATACTCCCTCAAGTCTAAAAATTGAAAATCATTATTGATGTAGTGCATGGAAGATAATAAGAGGAAGTGAACCTTGGACGATAGTCCACCACCCTAAAAAATGAATTTTTTTCCCTTAAACATGGATTGCCTATAACTATATATTAAACCCAATTAAAGTGATTATAGTTCACTTTAATGCATATAAACTTTATTATGTGTATATTTGTTGTACATATCCTGGTATAGGTGAACCATGTAAAATGGATATTTACATTTTTGGTTTCAATTCAATATTTTTAATTAATATTCAGTGAAAGACAAGAAAAATGAAATGAGATTGAATTTTATTCCTTACAATGAATGAATATTATCTATCAAGATATGGGTTTTGAAAAGAAAAGTATGAATTGAGAAACACGCTAATTACCCACCCCTCAGGTAAATTTCATTAAACTTGGTTCTAAAATAAAATGTATATATGTTTCTATCTATATATGAGTCTTGTAATTATACATTTGATGTGAAGTATTAGGATATAGCATATATTAGTGTTTTATAATTATAGATTATAACATAGAGTATGTATGATATATAAACCAACCTAGATTTAAATATTGGGTTATCCTTAATGGATAATCATAATAGATATACAAGAGTTTTATTTACACATTAATATTATCCCAATTAAGAACTTGTATTGGGATATAGTTTTAAATTCTGAGATATATGTTTTTTTGTCTAGGATGATCTTATTATGTAAACACATTATAACATTCACTATTTTTGAGTTTATTTAATTGATGTGGAGATAATTATGTATTTATTTACTTATGTTCCTTTTGATGGAAATGAATAATTTATCCTAATAAATATTAAATTTATTAATTAAGATATATTTGATGATATGTTATTAATCAAGAATATTATTTTGACATGATACATACTATAGGAATTAATTTTGTAGCATGGAATTGGTTTTATTGATTTAATGGGGAAAAATAATTTGGAGGTTATGATATTTCATGATTGAATTGGATAATTAATTTTAGGATTCTAATTAATGTGAGTATATTTTAATTAATCATATTAAATTATAGGATTTTAATAAATATAATAACATATATAGATTTAATGGTGGTCAATTTCATTAAATCATTGTAAAATATAACATTTATGGATTATTGTAATGGAATATTAAATGAATAATAATGGATTAACCTTAATGTTATGGTAGTGAGAGAAATGTTATTATGAGGGAAATTATATAGGTATTTGAATCATTAATTTTCTGAAGTTATGCATGGAATATTTATTTTTGAAATTATGTAATATGGATTATAAAAAGAAGAGGTCTATTTCAAATTATCCTATTTAACATCTTTGAAAATTTCTCTCTTAGTAGTGGTGAAATACTAGCATTATGTAATCAAAGTATAACATGTTTGACATATTATAAATACATTTTCATTGTATAATCTTAATAATGTATAATTATTAAGAAAATTTTTATGTTATTATATCATCCATCCTCCATCCCTAAATCTCATTTTTTACCTTTCTCTCATTAAAGGGATAATGTTGATATTTATTTCATATGTCATGGGGTTGTTCTAAATTGAACAAAGGTAATTACACTATTTTTTATAACCCTATGATAATTATTATTCGACACATCTAAGGTATTGAGTTACATTAGGATTTTAAAAATTTTATAGGGGACATACCACTCACTATAGCTCATGTAATATAAACAGATGTGTTACAAGGGTCATTCCATTATAACTTGATTCATTAAAATTTGACACGAGATCATGAAAAATCTTTATGAGCCACACTAAAAACTAATAAAATAAATTTTTATCTCTTTAGGTCAAAGAACTATTGTTCATAGTTAATTTGGATGGTATGTAAATGTAGGAGTCATCACTAAGGTCATTCTCATGTATTATGGTAAAAACTCAAAGGGAATCAGCTAAGGCATGTATCAATAATTATTTAATTTGTTGTTCATGATTCTATTTATTGTAATTTAAATTCCTTGGAATTAACAAATTTAATATAAAATTATAGTAAATAATTTATTCAATGTTGATTTAATAAAATCATGGGTTTTAAATATTTTTATGAAAAAATGTATTTTTAATAGAAAAAATAAATGTTGGGTTTCCAAAATCACGGGATATCATATGTGGATAATAGGGTTTTTTTATCATAAATGGGATTTAAAGTTAATATATGTTAGTTATGGTAATTTTTATGGGAAAACGTTTTTTTAAATATAATGGTTTCATTTGGAAATTGTTTTAAAGGATTGAGAAATTGGGACTTCATTGGTGATAAGAAATAAATTTTGTGGTAGGTGATGGTCATGGTTGTGGTGTAAAGACTCATATTGTGATATTAGGGTGGGTGACGGTTCATTGCAGTCACACTATGATCATAGATTAAAATCATCCAAATAATTTCTTACTTTGTATAATACACATGATAAAATAAGTTAAGGAACTATATTTATTTTATAAAACATATATAGATTTGGTATATTTGGATATTTATGTTCTCTAGAAATAATCCTTGGAATTTAATATGTTTTTTAAATGAATTATATTTTCAAATAGTTAACTTTAAATATGTCTTCCAAAATGAATTGGTTACATATTTTGGAATTGATAATAAATGAGAATTCATAGGATCGATTTAAGGATGTCCTACGGAGTAATGTGTGACTCAGAACTTCCAACATATCTTATTGTGTGTTTATTTTTGAAGACATCATTTTTAATTAGATAAGGAAAGTACAGACAAAATTATTTACAATTTTGGATTCTATTATGTATATTCATAATAAAATATGATGGTGTTTGGACTAGAATCACTATAGTATTTTATTATCCATATAGATAGATGTTAATCTTCTACCTTTGGTTTCATGTATTATTTTATTGACTTTTTTACCACTACCTTATGATTCATAGTTTCTTTAAATGTTTTTTTCAATGAGTTTTTTTGTTTTTAAAACAAATATTGATTTAAATTTACATTTATTTATTTATTTATTATAAGTTAAAATCATTTCTTGATGATTATATAGTTTCCCTTAAAACTATATTTAAACCTATAGTGATCAGAAAATGTAGCAGATTCTATTTGGTGATTTGGTTGGGGTCTCGAGATGCAGATACCAAATATGGTTCATTAAAATATAGTAATAGAGAAATGGTTTACAATTGAGTCTTGAGATGGTTGGTAGGAATAGTGATTAGGATGGTGTTAAATCATTAGTTTCAAATAAAATCTGTAGATAACCTATTAATAAAAAAATGGGATATAAGGGAATGTGGGTATAACTTATTTTTGGAGGATCTCTTGTATAATGTTATATAACCTATAGGTGTCTAAAACCATGATGGGTTATAACTTGTTGAGTATTCATGTATCACGGTTGTCATGTGTAATGATGACATTTATGTGGACTATATTTTTTAAAATTAATTTTGAAAATGTTTCAAATTTAGGGTGAAATTTTACTAAAATTATTTATGGTTTTCATTTGTGACCTTGGGGGATAAAATTATTCAAATATTAATAGATCCACATAGATAAATATTTAACTTTGTTTATAAAGTGATAAAATTATTATTATGAGTGATGAGAATATTTCTACTTACTGTATTTGTTAATATATGGTTTTATAGCCCATGGGGAACAGGTGAGTTGGTTAAAGGTGGTGGCATCCTGACCCCAAGGTTCTGGGTTCGAGTACTCACAAGGAAACACACACTATATGCTAAAACACCTCTCGTGGGACCCTCTACCTCATTGGGAACTTGCATAAGCCCAATGTTTGGCCACCTTGGGCCTCGCTGGGGACGTGTGGTGCGTAGGTGGAGAAGCCACCCCAATACATCATTACCAAACAACACATTTGATTGGCAATGTTTATCCTCGTTATTTGAGAGTATGTTTGTATTAGGGGAAGAATAGAGGAGAGTGATGCTCTCACATCTCTCTTGCACTGATGCCCTAGCCTATATGTTACATGTGACTGCTCCCCCATCCTTATTGGAGGGGGGAGCTTTGCATCCTCCTTCGCTTGAGAAGTTTGGGTCTTCCCCATCATCTTTCGATTCCCCTCATCCCTTCTCGAGAATTAAACTCTCTCTGAAGGTTACATGACTTTTTTCTGAGGAACCCATTCTATCTCTGCTTATGGAAAATCTCAATATCACATAAGATCTATGTCGTCTCACCCTAGTGGCCCGCTTTTGGATTAATCAACCATCGGTGAAAGTATTTGATCAGTTTGTCGCTGAAGCATAGAATTTGCGGAATCACGTGGTTATTGGTTTTCTTGACTGAAATCACCCCATGATTCGATTTAGTTCGAAAGAGGATTTGATCAATGCCTGGTCCAGGGAACCTCATCATGTAGTGGATCTTACTTCAATCTCTTTATCTAGAGATTTGATTTCTATATGAGGCATGACCCTTCAACAATAGTGACATGGGTAAGTTTACCTAGTTTACTTCTTTCCTTTAAGTACCCTTCCATTCTCTGTGTAATCAGGAATATGGTGGGGTGGTACTTGTGCCCTGATGGTCACACATAGGCCGTGTTTCATCCAATTTGTCTGCATATTTGCATCGAGGTAGATGTTTCAAGGTCTCTGGTAAACTGCATTTGGATCAATGATGGTAAAGAGTTTCGTTGGAAGAAAGAGGTTGTGTTTGAATCCAAGATATAGTACAGTTCGAATTGTTTCCTCTTTGGTCACACGGAGTTGGTTTTCCGTAATGGAAGGATGAGTCAAATCCCACCGGTCATGGTAAGGAAGAGTAGTGACGACCTTGAGGTTCCTGGAATGATACAATTGGTGATAGAGGGTAGTAATGAGGGAATTTTCATGGGATTGGACTGAAATAGCATTGCAGTGGATGAAGTGACTTCGGATGCAGTGGTGGTTCATGAGATATGGAAGGGTGGTCCAAAAGAGGATTCCGTGAGTGGTTGTGTAGTGAAGGAGCTGCAGGTGGCCACTAACCCGATAGTGAAGTGAGTGTTTGATAGGTTGGCGATTGATCTTGGGCTTCGAAAGCTGTTCATGATGGAAAATTATGTTGTTTTCTTGCATTTGATGTCGGGTATTAGGCATGAGAATCCTTTGGGCAGTGTGGATTCTGAGAACGAGGATGTGCAAGGACATAATATGGTAGTAAATCGGTTTTCATGCTTAGAGCATGAGGAGGATCCTGTTGTGGCAGCATGACCTCAACTGTCTGATGATATGCAGATCGCTCCCAGTAATCAAGTGGAGGATGATATGAATGAACTAGGTATAGAGTTGTATGATGGTCATGGAAACGTGTCAGATTTTCATGCCCAATTGACCATAACAAACAATCTGAATTGGGAGGGTTTATGGATTCTGTAGATAGTATTTTGGTGAGGAAGGTTGACATAGTCAATAATTCTGCTTTTGTAAAAATCCCTCGAAAATGGGGAAGCTGTTTTGATGGTGACAATGAAAATAACGGCACTTTCAGACCTTCTTATAGTGAAATTGTTCAAGGTGGTCAAATCCGGACATCTAAAAGTGATGGAATTAAGACTGTACCACCAAGGAGGAATCCAAGGAAAGATTATTCCTACCTTCCAAAGCTGGTGACCACCAAGTCTTCATCTAAGAGGGAAATAGGATGTGTCTATACTTCTAGGAAAGGTCATTTACAATCCAATAAAGAGGATTTATCAGTGGAACATGTGATGCACAGAGAGAAGTAGGTGAATTTATTAAAGTAGTATGAAATGAACTCAGAGTGGGAATCAACTAATGCATAGGAAACACCTTACTATGGATGTCACGACCCATCCCTTGGGGCCCGTGCTGTGACTACCCCAAGCCCGCCTTCCATAGGCCAGGGCTGGCGACTAGCACCAAAGGCATATTCCCTAAAACTGGGAAGGCATTTCCTTTATATCCTGTAAAATCATGCAACCAAGCACACAAAAAATTACAAACATGAGTAAACTATATTGTAAAAGTGTGAGTACAGTAAGCAAAAGGGGCCAGAATACAAGCCCAACTGGAAAGTACAGGAAAACTAAAAAGTACAAGTAAACTTGAACAACTCTTGTGAACACTCACAAAGGATCCTACCTGAAGGGGAGGTACTACTCTTGAAGGGTTGTCTCTGTGGTACGCCTCATCTAATGTACACCTCCGAGCTACCTCCAGTCCTGGTACCCTCATCCCTAGTTAGCACTATCTGTCGTCTGCATCAAACACAAAAAAGGTGCGGGCATAGCCTGTGTGGTGGTGAGTATAACGATACTCATTAGGGACCACAAAACCCTCAATGTCTCACAAAATCCTCAAAGGATAAACCAAAAATCATGAAATCAACTCACAACCCTACTTAGGTATATTCCCATACATATACCTATGTTATCATGTATGCCCATCTCAGTTATGAGGAAACAAAGAGTCCAACTCAAAATCCCAAGATCAATTGTTCCACAAATGAAGGAGTACCACGAAGGTAAGTAACACACATGTACGCCATACAGAAGAATACCACCAAGGTGTTACCACAAAGGAAAGTAGCACACAGGTACGGACTCAGCTCACACTTGTTATAACTTAGGTACAATATTATAGATGATTAGATGTAACTACTAATTCATCTTACTCTATTAAGAGGAAGACCCACGTAGGATCCTAAATTATCATCAGACCAACAAGGGATCATAGTACATCGTCAGACCGACATAGGATCCTAGTACCTCTTCAGACCCACACAGGATCCTAGTACATCGTCAGACCCAAACATGATCCTAGTACCTCGTCAGACCCACACAAGATCCTAGTACATCGTCAGACCCACAAAGGATCCTAGTACCTCGTCAGACCCACACAGGATACTAGTACATCGTCAATCCCACACAGGATCCTAGTACGTTGTCAATACATCGTCAGACCCACACATGATCCTAGTACATTGTCAGTATGTCGTCAGACCCAAACAGGATCCTAGAACATTTTCAGTACGTCATCAGACCCACAGAAGATCCTAGTACATCGTCAGTACATCGTCAGACCCACACAGGATCCTAGTACATCATCAGTACTTCTTCAAACCCACACAGGATCCTAGTACATCGTCAGTATGTCGTCAGACCCACACAGGATCCTAGTACATCGTCACAGCCAACTACAAGGTTCCCGCAATATGCTCACTTGTCTCTAGGAGGGTCAGATCCTCAATCCACTGGTCTATAATCCAACTATAACTAATTCCCATTAAAAATTATCTTAAAGGACCTCCATGTCATAGGGGTATCAAATCAATAGAAGGTGTGTCAAACGGGTGCCCGATCTTTAAGTTATTAGCCTTGTAGTCCCGAGGGCGTCGTTGGATTCGTTCTCGATCCAACCCGACTGTACCCGAACATTATCCAAATCTCGAGTGGGATGCACCAAAGGGACTGTCTCGATCCATGGTTTCCAGCGCTGGAGATGGTTCATCCAACGGATGCCCGTAGCTCAAGATATGGATGAAAGAGAAAAAATGGGTCGGTGTTGGTCTGGGTCCAGTCCGACCCAGCATGACCCACTGAGTCAGGCCCGACCCGCGGTGTGGCTCGGATAGCGCTGGGTGGCCACGACTGGCTGGATGTTCTTCTGTCCTCTCTGTGCGGCGCTGTCTCACGCCGCACCTTTACCGGTGGCCGGAAGTGAGCTTTCTGCCCTTCCCTCTCCGCTGCAGCCCAAGGTCGCGGTTCTCTTCCATCAGGCATGCGATCGAGCACCGCCGCCTTCTTCAGAGCTAGCGAAGTGTCGGCCTCCGTTCCCGTGCCCCACCGGTGTTGGCTGACATACTCCTCCATCAGGAAGAACACAAAAAAACTTCAAAGGACTGTGGAGAGGTCGGGCCATGTTCGTTTGGCCCGCACCCTTCACGTTATGGAGATAGCAAGCGGCTCGATAAAACGTGAATCACGAAGAATCCTCAAGAATGGTAAGGGGGACAAATTCAAACAAACAACCCTACAAAATACCCTGCAAAAACCTCCTACAAAGAAGAAAGAATCACGGGACAAACCGTTAGTTGGATGACCCACATTCTTCGTATAAATTCAAGAATGGGGAAGATGAAATCAAAAACGCTCAAACGAAATAACCCCTACCTCATTTTCGTTGGAGGGAATCTGCGTTTGAGGAAGTTTTGACATTAATCATCTCTAGAAAAAGCATTCAACGACACCGCTCGATCATCGTTCTTCAGTTCATGGTTCGGTGTTTCTCATCACCGCCCGTTGGAACTGGCTCCGTCCTCCAAGTGTTGGGAGTCATGACACTTTATCAGAGTTTCATCGCTTGGTAAAGCTGTGCAAATTCCTCCCCCAAGCTCTATATAAATAGGAGAGGGGGAGGCTAAGTAACGATCGTGTAATTTGTGAAGGTTCATTAATTAGGAACCTTCCTAATTCCCCAATGGTGTAGTTACTTAGGATTGAAAGGTCAAGATAATTAATTTACGTTGGCACAATTAAAGGGCACAATTTAATTGCATTGACTTGGTACAATTTAATTGCATTATGTTGGAAAAATTTAATTACATTGCGTTGGAATAATTTAAATGGGAGGATTTCAAGGGAATTTACCCACATTAATGAGTGGTTTGGTGGTCCCCACCATCATTAATTCACAAATGGGAGTTTTCTAGCTTGGGAGGTCCCCACCTCCAAGCATTCAATTGGGAGGTTAAAAATAAAATAAAAAGATGTTCTTTATTTTATTTTTATTTCCATGAAAAACATGAAAAATAACCTTCACCCACGACCAACTACGGTCGAGGTTAAAGTATCCTTAAGATAATACCGGCACTGTGAGTTCAACGATGTCCTCTGATTTCAATTCTGAGAACCGGTTCAACAGTTACAAAACGCCGCATGCGCTTTTACTGAACGTACCTGAAACAAAGTTCGGAGAAATTGTAACAGTCACCCTTGACCCCTGCTGGTCAAGGTTAGGCTCTTCCTAAGTGAACAAATCCCTAAATAACCCTACAATACTCTATGATTTTCAATCTGAGTTACTGTTTAAATGTTTTAAATTTTACAATAAAATAATTGTCACTTAATTATTTTATTTACGGCAAAAAACTAACATTCCCTTGGGGCCCGCGCCGACCAATGTTAGTATCTACCTAAAGAGAGTATACCCTCACAAGTTCAGTGGTGGTATCAGATTTTCAATCCGAGTTACCATTTGTCAGCTATAAGAATTTGAAAAATAAAATTATTTATGTAATTATTTTATTTACGATTATGTCAATTTTGGGTTGTCTCACAGGAGGCCCATACCGACTAAAATTAAGTCGCTCCTAGGGTAAACCAGCCATCCTAAACAAAATAGTTCCCTCAGATTTTTGATCTAAGTTACTGTTTAGGAGTAATTCCACTTTTTTAGGAAAACTGCTAACGCGCGCTAATTAAAACTTAACCAAACATTGACGGATCATTCCGAACACCCCGGGCCTCAGAATCGTTTGCCATCAGATTTTGCGATCTCGAAATAATTCCATATAATTAAAAAAATTATACCAAATTTCAGGGAAATTACATTCTCCCCACCTTAGGGATTTACATCCCCAAAAGCCACAATAAAGGCAAAACAACCAAAACAGGGTACTGAGCCCGAATCTGAGCCTCCTTCTCCCATGGGATCTCATAGTGGTTCCCATTATTCTATCATACGTGCGCCATAGGTATTGATCACCCTAGAAGGACCCAGTCCTGTCGATCCTCAATCTCCACTGGAACCTCTGAAAATATCACCCCATCCTCGATTTCCAGCTCGCCGTAGTAGATGACGTGAGATGGGTCATGCACATATCTCCTCAACTGGGATATGTGGAAGACATCGTTCACGTTCTCCAACTATGGTGGAAGGGATAAATGATATTCCACCTTGCTAACTTTGCTAAGGACTTGAAAGGGTCTGATGAATCTCAGAGATAACTTGCCTCCCCTGCCAAATATCCACAAAAATCACCGGGGTGAGACCCATTTAAAGACGTGGACAACATCCTCGAACACTAGAGGTCTCCGTATCCTATCAGCATTATACTTCTTCCTTCTCTGTGTAGTCTTAATCCGCTCCTTGATGATCTGCACATTCTCTGTGGTAGCCCATACCGTATTTGGTCCCATGATTGCTGACTCCCCTAGTCAGTCCAGCACAAAGTAGATCTTCAAGTTCATCCATACAATGCCTCTAAAGGTGCCATCCCAATGGTGGAGTGATAACTGTTGTTTTATGAAAATTACACCAAGGTAAAGTGATCCTCCCATCTATTAATGAAGTCGAGGATGCAAGCATGAAACATGTCCTCGAGGGTCTAAATGGTCTGCTCAGTCTGTCCATCCATCTGAGGATGGAAGGTAGTGCTCAAACGAAGTTTCATCCTAAAATCCTCCAGCATTCCCTTCCATAGTGGGGAAAAGAATCATAAATCATGATCAGAGAGAATTGTTGAGGGTACTCCATGTAGAAGCACAATCTCTTGCACATAGAGGTGTCCCAAGACCTCTACTGAACCTTGCTCTCTGATCGGTAGTAAGTGGGATGACTTGGTGAGTCGGTCGATTATCACCTAGATAGAATCATGACCCCTGGATGTAAATTAAATTCCTATCATGAATTCCATGGATATCCCATCCCACTTCCACTCTGGGACCTCTAAAGGATGAACATAGTCTGTTGGAACCTGGTGCTTTTTATAACGACCCATACTTTACATACATTTTTATTACTTCAGAATTGAAGCATACTTATTACAACATATTACAAAACCATGAAAGGACCGTATAGGTATAGTGTCTTTAGAAACTGGGAAACATAAACAACTGGTTCATAAAATCAACTACATTGTCTCCCATTTATTTCATCATATCTAGAGTCCCTTTTTGGCATATCCTACTTAATATCCTTCTTCCTGACCTGGGGAAAAGAAAACATACAAAAGGGTGAGCTCAAATTCTCCGTAAGGGTAAACAAAAGAAATATCAATCACATCATATTCATAAGAACATAACATTTTGAAAATCTTAACCTGCAAAAGAGATCATAATATCATGTCTTGGGATAAATCATAGTAATGAAAATTAATCCCAAATAATCATAACTCAAAACATGGAAATTTGTTTCATACACACATAATCATAAAATATCATTTCATATTTTTCAAGGCTCATTTCCAAGACCATCATAGTGGACAAAGTCCATTACTGAACCGAGTTCACTCCTCATTTCAGTCCTGTTTCACTGAACCAGATTAACCTGACATTCCAGCCATGTCTATCTCATGAGATATAAATCTTTACCTAATGTATTGGAGGGAGATATAGGTCCCACCCATCTCACAATGAAACTATTCTTATGTGTTCTACAAAATCATAAATCATAAATCACATCATAACCCATGTAATAAAAATGGGATTCTTAAACACCATGCCATCATAACATAATCCATATAAGATAAAAGGACATCATAAAATTAATTCCATCATAAAATAATCAAATCAATGTAAAAATAGGGATAGAAACATAACCCTCTATTATCATATATGGAAAATAATTTTGATAAAACACTTGAACTCCATTCTTGAGGAAAATATCCATTCTACTTCAAAAACATTTTTCTTTTCTTAACATGTCATACAATTTTAATCTAAAAGAAGCTGATTAAATATAAACATGAAAAATTTTAAAGGAAGATTCATTGAATTAATTTTCTAAAAATCCATTCATGCTGTATAAAAAAAACATTCTTCTTGTACTTTGGCCAAAAAAGTCAAAAAGTACCTCGTACGAAAAATGACAAAAGATTCTTTTCATATCTTTAAATAAAAACATACCGAAGGGTAAAATTGTATTTAAAAAATTGTAGGAGTATAGAAATAATATTACATATTTAGGAAACATGGATGTGGATGATAAATATTCCCCAATATATTCTGAAGTATAAACAATCTCTGATAAAAATGAGATTGCAAGATTTTCCCTTACCTTAGGTCCAATATGCTTTGTACGTGTCCAAAACTCCTGTATAATGATTTAAATAATGTCATTTACTTATTCTAGAATCATACTCATTGTTATGATATCATATATGGTCATATTATTTTCTTCTTATTAGTAACAATTCATTGTTTTTTGTTATTCGGGTGTTTATTGCTTTATGTTCTTATGTGTGTTTTGTCGAATAAATTATTATTCTTATTTTTAGGTTATAGATACTTCATTTCCAGAATGGTATTAGTTTAATATATATCATATTTAATCATTCAATTCATTTATATAATCATTATTCAATGAAGATCATGTAGAATGAGTCGCATCACATTGTGGAGACGGTAGGCCGTACGTATGCATGAGTGATGATATCGTTCCCACGATCGTGGAATTGTATTGGAGTGTAAGTATATTATTTGAGAATAAATATAACTTTAAAATAATCATATATAGTTATTCTTTACACCATTATACCCATCCAAGTATGGTGGTGGTGGAAAACAGATTACACCACGGCGTGGAGAATGGTATTCAGTACGTACGCACGCGCGGTGATTTCATTTTCCGTAGGATGGATAGAAGGTGAAATATGGTTGTTTCATATTTATAATAATATATCAGTATATGAGTGATACTGATGTTATTAATTCATAATGAAACAACTAAATAAGAATAAGTATACGAAGAAATAAATTTGAAAGAATTGGTAACAGATATTACCTCTTCTTCGACAAGCCTCTTTGAAACCTCCTCTTAGGGCACTAATATTGGTCTTTGAAGAAGCCCAAGACCTCTAAGATATTTCTAGGGAAGTGGAGAAGATAAATTGGTTGGGGTTGGCCGAGAATGAATGTTAAAAGTGGTGTGAGGAGGAGAGGGAGGAGGTGCTCTTTTATAAGGGAGGAGAGGGGCACCTTTGGAATTATAAGAAATATTAATTTATAATAAATTCCAACCCCACTTAAAAACCTCAAAAAATGACTCAAATACGAATATTAGATGGTATGGGGTTGTAATATAATCATCCAATAAAATTTAGAGAAGTTGGTAATTTATTTTAAACATTATCAACAATATTTATCCTTATATAATTTATTTAATTTTATTTGTGGCATTAAAATTCTAAATTTTAAATCATTTTAAATATTTACTTATATGTTGTGAATTTTATATAATTTTATAATTTATTACATTTTAGACCATATAAATTTTAATTTAATTTTTTTAAATAGTTTTGTGATTTTTATATAATTTTATAATATGTGATTTCTATAAATTAACAATAGTGTCAATTTTGACACTATTCATTTATTTGAGTTTAAATAAAATATATACAGAATATATTTTATAAATAAAATATTTAATAGATTTATAACATGTCATTTTTGTCTAGAAAATTAGTGGATAACATTAAATAGTTCATATAATATTTATTCTAATACTTTTAAAATCATTTATTTCATATTTCAATAAATAAAATAATTTCAACATCATTATTGTGTCATATTTAATGAATATTATTTAATCCATAAAAATTGTAAATAAATTCATATGATGTATAAAATTGTATTATATTTATGTAGACTATTCATGTTCGATGTTTCATGAAGTTTATCACTAAATTAAAATTATTATACTTATAAGATTTAAGAGAGTGACATGTTGTCACTTTCTTTGGTTTTAATAATAATTAAATTATTTTAATGGTCAAAAGTCCATATAATGAATTTATTCTAACCCTTAGGTGATAAGGGTCTACTTTTAGTCATCCAATATAATATTGGTAGGTGTTAGGGTAATTTTATAATCTTTTTTTTACCCTTAATTACCTGATTTACCTTTAACTGCAGTAAATAAAAATTACCGTAGTTACAATTCATAATATCAAAAAAATGAAAGTAAACTATTAAAATAATTTGGACACACTGATTCTAAATATGAAATCCATTTTTCAAAATTCTAAACACAGAAGTTGCAGTAATTAATTTAAAATTAATCCCGTTGTTAAGAAAACGGGTTTTAGAAGTTAAAATATTGCTAAAATTTTAATGTTTTTACCTATGAATTCAATGTAAAATTAATGATAATGACATAAATTATATTAAATGGTAAAAATATATTCTATTTATACTTTTAAACCATTCAATATTATAATTTAACCATATAAATTATTGTGATTTTTTAATTAAAATATAGCATGTTTTTACTATTCATCAAAATATGAAAGTTACCAGAATAATATGAAAAATTTATCCAAAGTTAATTTTTATATACTGATTCCAAAAAATAATGTTATTTTTTCAAATTGAACTTATAAACATGTTAAAAACTAGATTTAATGTGGGTGTTCCATCCAAAGGCAGAGAAACTGCATTTTTTGAAAAATACTTATTTTACCCAAAAAATTTATTTTGTTCTCATACCATGTTCTAGAAAATAAGTAAGTTGAATAATAATGTTATAAAATTTAAAATTCAATTAATACTATTCATAATGACTAGTTTATAATATTATAATAAGATATCGTTGTTTAGTGAAACTCGGTATTGCATACTACACAGGCTATCGTGGAAGGTCGCGATTGCGTGTAACGCAAGCCAAGATATTGTTGTGTGCAGTGAAATATTCCTTTGATGTTTCATATAACATAGGTCATAAAAAAATATACTTCACATAAAATATCAGGGTGTTACATTCTACTCCCCTTAAAATGAATTTCGCATTCGAAATTCTTCACTTCTTAACAAATAGATGAGGATACCGTTCCCTCATCATATCCTCAAGCTCCCATGTAGATTCTTCTAATTGGTGGTTCATCCATAAAACTATCATCAAGCGAGTGGTCTTGTTCCGTAGAACTTTTTCGCTACGATCCAGAATCTCTATCGTCTATTCTTCATAAGAAAGATCCTGCTCCAGTGGTACAACTTCTGAGCTTAGTACATGTGAAGGATCAGGTATGTACTTTCTCAGGAGAGATACATGGAATAGATCGTGAACTTGAGAGAGATTTGGTGGAATCACCAATCAGTAAGCTACCTTCTCAACATGATCCAGTATTTCAAAAGGACCAATATACCTAGGGCTCAGCTTTCCCTTCTTTCCAAATCTAATTACTCTCTTCTAAGGAGATAATCGTAAGAACACTTTATCACCCACTTCAAACTCTAGGTCTTTTCTTCAGTTGTCGGCATAACTTTTTTGTCGACTCTGAGCTGCTCTTTTGTGTTGTTGAATAGATCTGACCTTTTCTACCATCTCATCAACAAGATCAGGTCCTAATAGATTTCTTTCCCCAACTTCATCCCAACATGTTGGAGTCCTGCATTTATTTCCATAGAGGGCTTCATAAGAATCCATATGAATACTGGAGTGAAAGATATTATTATTAGAAAATTCCACCAAAGGTAGGTGTTGATCCCAACCACCTTTGAAATCCATATAGAAAGCTCTTAACATATCTTCTAGAGTTTGAATTGTTCTCTCAGACTGACCGTCTGTCTGAGGATGATAAGCAGTGCTGAAACTCAACTCTGTATCTAGAGTATGCTGAAGACTTCACCAGAACTTCGAGGTAAACCTCAGATCCTGATCAGATACAATGGAAAGTGGTACTCCATGTAATCTTACCACTTCATTTATATATATCCAGGCAAGCTGATCCAGAGAGAAATCTTCCCTAATAGCAATGAAGTGTGCCGACTTCGTAAGATGATCAAATATAACCCAGATAACATTATTTCCTTTGGATGTTTTAGGAAGTCCAGTGACAAAGTCCATAGTGATGTTTTCCCATTTCCATTCTAGTATGGGTAATGTTTGTAACATCCCTTTAGACTTCTGTCTCTCATCTTTAACTTGCTGACAAACCAAGAATCAAGAGACATATTCAACAAAATCTCTTTTCATTCCATCCAACCAGAAGTACTCTTTCAGGTCCCTATACATCTTCGTGCTTCCAGGATGAATAGAGAATGATGAACTATGAGCCTCATCCAGTAGCTCATTCTTTAATTCTAGGATGGGAGGAACACAAACCTGATTCTTGAACCTTATTATCCCATAACAATGAAGGTTGAATTCAAGAACATTTCTCACCTTCTTTTGTAACTCAAAATCTTCTTTCTGTGCCTCTTTAATCTTCACATGTATAGACGGTTGAACATTCATTTGAGAAAGATAATATTTTCCCCTTCCATTATAATTCCAATATCCATCCTTTGTAAATCCATAAATATTGGATCTTTTGTGATCCTCAACATGGATAAGCTAGCATGGTCTTGTCGACTTAATGCGTCTACCACCTTGTTTTCTTTCCCAGGGTGATAATGAATTGAGTAGTCGTAATCCTTAATTAGCTCCAACCATCTTCTTTGGAGCATATTAATATTCTTTTATGTGAAAATATACTTTAAAAATTTATGATCAGTATAAATATCACACCTTTCACCATAAAGATAATGCCTCCAAATCATTAATGCAAAGATTACCGCAGCTAACTCAAAATCATGAGTTAGGTAATTTTTCTCATGGATTTTCAACTGTCATGCGGTATAATCTATCACCATATCGTTTTGCATGAGAACACACCCAAATCCATTCTTGGATGCATCACTGTAGATCAAAAACCTTTCTCCACTACAAGGCTGTGTGAGCACAGGTGCACTGGATAACCTTCTTTTCAACTCCTTGAAATTCTCTTAACACTCCTCCATCCACAAGAACTTAACTCATTTTCGAGTCAACCTAGCGAGTGGGTTAGATAATCGTGAAAAATATTTCACAAAACATCGATAATATCCATCCAAACCTAGAAAACATCAGATCTCAGTTATTGTTGTTGGTCTCAACCATCTTTTGATAACCTCTATTTTTTCTGGATCCACAGATATCCCCTCTTTTGAGATTATGTTACCCAAAAATGAAACTTTTTGAATCCAAAATTCACACTTGGTAAATTTGGCATAAATCTTCTCCTTTTTCAGGGTCTTCACTACAATTCTCTAGTGATCTTCATGTTCTTCCTTCCTCGTTGAATAGACAATAATATCGTCTATAAAGACTAGCACAAACTGATCAAGATAGTCTCTAAAGACTCTATTCATTAAATCCATGAAGATAGCAGGGGAATTAGTAAGACCAAACAGAATCACTATAAATTCATAGTGTCCATACCTTGTACGGAAAGCCATCTTTGGTATATCATATTTTTTTACCCTTAATTGATGATACCCTGAACGAAGATCAATCTTGGAAAATTATTGAGCTCCGCGTAGTTGGTCAAATAAGTCATAAATGCATGGGAGAGGATATTTGTTCTTGATAGTGATCTTATTATGTTCTCGATAATCAATGTAGAGCCTCATTGATCCATATTTCTTCTTAACAAAGAGAACAGGTGATCCCCAAGGTGATGCACTAGGGCGTATGAATCCTTTATCAAGATTCTCTTGGAGTTGTATCTTTAATTCCTGCAACTCAATTGGGTCTATTCTATACGGTGTCTTTGAAATGGGTGTAGCACCCGGTATGAGTTCTATTGAAAACTCAACTTCACGATTTGGTGGAAGACTTGGAAATTCCTCCGGAAAGACATCATCAAACTCCCATACAATGGGTGTATTCTTAATCATGAGTTTCTCTCCAACCATTTGAGATAAATAACCTTCATTTATTGGAATCAAGACCCATAAGATGGAAGAAATTTCCACTGGAAGGTTATATTCATCCTTGCATCGATAGATGATAGTAGACTGATCGGGAATATTGAATGTGATTTCCCTTCTTTGGAAATTGATATGAGCTCTGTATAAAGAAATCCAATCCATGACAAGAATCACATAAAATTCCACTATAGGAAGGATCACAAGATTTGCAGGAAGCACTTTCCCACAAACTTCAATCGGAGAAGAATTATAAACTTTTGATGCGACCGTTGTGCCATTAGGAGTTGTCACAACTAACTCAACATCTAATTGTTGAGGTAATACGGCGATACCCATAGAAAATTCTTCAGAAATAAAATAGTGGGTGGATCTAGAATCAAATAAAACATTTTCTACTTTAGATTGTATGGTAAGTGTACCTTTCACCACTTCGTTATCTTACTCCACATCACTGATAGTAATTTCATGTGACTTTACTTTGTCTTTGGACTTAAGAGTTTTTTGATGTAGATCATCATCAACAACCCTTGGATTTGGGCATTGATTGGCATAATTCCCCATCTCCTTGCACTTGAAACATTGAAGTGTAGGAGGTGCATTCTGTGTATCCCTTTATTTGTTTGCATCATTAGACATCTTATTCCACTTATTTCGACATTAAATTGCTCGATGACCTTATTTTCCACACTTAAAACATTTGCTAGTCCCTTTAATACAATTCCCTCCATGTTTCTTTCCACAATTTGAGCATAATGGAAAAATAATCTTCATTTCAGTGTGGTCTTTAGATTTTCTTTTGAATTCCATTTTCCTCTTCTTATCAAACCCATATGACTACTGGGTTACTCCAATCTCCATCTCAACCTTGAGAGCATATCGAACAATTTCCTCGTAGCTATTGAAGTCCCTTATGGCGAACGCCCTTCGAAGACTTGGTTTTAAGACACTAAAGAATCGATCGATTTTACTCTCAGGTTGGATAATAATTCCGAAATCATACCTTTCAAGTCTTGTAAAATTTTCTTCATAGGTACCAACTGATTCATCATCCTTTTGTTTTAGTTCAAGAAACTCCTTCTCCATATTTTTTTGCAGAATACGGGGGAAGTACTTATAGAAAAATAAGTTCTTGAACTCATCCCATTCCATAGACTAAATTTCATTACTTTTCCTCGTATTCTTGATAAGATTCCACCATTGATCAACATCACCTTCCAAAAGATACACTGCTAAGATGACTTTGTCAAGTTTAGAACATTGTAGAACTGAAAATATATTTTCAGTGGTACTAATCCATTGTTCAGCCACTAATGGATCAGAAGACCCGTTGAATGAAGGTGGAAGCTGCCTCATAAAGGATTCAACAGAATGTTGCCCCTTCTTTTGCTTGTTTAAAATTCCTGTATGGTTCATAGCTTGAGAAAGTTGTGTGAGCATGGATACAAGATTTTTCATTCCAGCTACCATAACATTTGGTTGCTCAGGGGTACAATCATTGCATTTCCCATCACATTCAGCATTAACACGGTTCCTTCGGGTTCCAGCCATTGACTAAAACCAATAAGCATAGTGTGAGAAACACTAATAATAATAGGAAAACCTCATAATCAAGAATAAAATTTTACACTTAAGGTCTTATCATAGGTTATTCGTGGACATTTCTAAAACACTAATATTGTGTTCTATGCATAGACATATCCTTAGGGTTCTTACTAGGGATTTCACATCCTAGTTTCCAAAGGTTGACTATACCGTTCCTCTGATACCAACTATAACGACACCATACTTTATATACATTGTTATTACTTCAAAATTGAAGCATACTTATTACAAAATATTACAAAACCATGAAAGGACTGTATATTTATATTTTCTTTAGAAACTGGGAAACATAAACAACTGGTTCATAAAATCAACTACATTGTCTCCCGTTTATTTCATCATATCTAGAGTCCCTTTTTGGCATATCCTACTTAATATCCTTCTTCCTAACTTGGGGAAAAGAAAACATACAAAATGGTGAGCTCAAATGCTCAGTAAGGGTAAACAAAAGAAATATCAATCACATCATATTCATAAGAACATAACATTTTGAAAATCTTAACCTTCAAAAGAGATCGTAATATCATTTAATGGGATAAATCATAGTAATGAAAAGTAATCCCAAAAAATCATAACTCAAAACATTAAATTTTGTGGCATAAACACATAATCATAGAAAATCATTTCATATTAGTCAAGGATTATTTCCAAGACCATCATAGCGGACAAAGTCTATTACTGAACCGAGTTCACTCCTCATTTCAGTCCTGTTTCACTTAACCGGATTAACTTTCCGTTCTAGCCATATCTATCTCATGATATATAAATCTTTACCCAATGCATTGGAGGGAGATATAGGTCCCACCCATCTCATAATGAAACCATTCTTATGTGTTCCACAAAATCATAAATCATACATCATAACATAACCCATGTAATAAAAATGGGATTCTTAAACATCATGCCATCATAACATAATCCATATAATATAAAAGGACATCATAAAATTAATTCCATCATAACATAATCAAATAAATTTAAAAATAGGGACATAAACAGAACCCTATATTATCATATATGGAAAATAATTTTGATAAAACACTTGAACTCCATTCTTGAGAAAAATATCCTTTCTACTTCAAAAACGTTTTTACTTTCTTAACATGTCATACAATTTTAATCTAAAAGAATTTGATTAAAAATAAACTTGGAAACTTATAAAGGAAGATTCATGGAAATATTGTTCTAAAAATCCATTCATTTCATATAAGTTAAAAAACATTCTTCTCGTACTTTGGCCGGAAAAGTAAAAAAGTACCTCGTACAAAAAACGACAAAAGATTCCTTTCATATATTTTACTAAAAACAAACCGAAGGGTAAAATTGGATTTACAAAATTGTAGGAGGATAAAATAATATTACATATTTAGGAAACATGGATGTGGATGATAAATATTCCCCAGTAAATTCTGAAGTATAAACAATCTATGATAAAAATGAGATTGCGAGATTTTCCCTTACCTTAGGTCTGATATGAATTGTACGTGTACTAATCTCCTGTATAATGATTTAAATAATTTCATTGACTTATTCCAGAATCATACTCATTGTTATGATACCAGATATGGTCATATTATTAGCTTCTTATTAGTAATATTTCATTGCTATTTGTTATTCGAGTGTTTATTGCTTTATGTTCTTATGTGTGTTTTGTCGAATAAATTCTTATTCTTATTTTTAGGTTATAGATACCTCATTTACTGAATGGTACTAGTGTAATATATATCATATTTACTCATTAAATTCATTTATATAATCATTATTCAATGAAGATCATGTAGAACGAGTCATATCACATCGTGGAGACGGTAGGCCGTATGTACACACAAGCGATTATATCGTTCCCACGATCGTGGAATTTGATTGGTGTGTATGTATACTATTTAAGAATCAATATCACTTTACAATAATCATATATAGTTATTCTTTACACCATTATACCCATCCATGTAAGGTGGTGGTGGAAAACAGATTACACCATGGCGTGGAGACGGTATTCCGTACGTACACATGCGTGATGATTTCATTTTCCGTAGGATGGATAGAAGGTGAAATATTATTGTTTAATATTTATAATACCATATAAGTATATGAGTGATACTGATGTTATTATGTCATAATGAAACAACTGAAGAAGAAGAAGAAGTAGAAGATGAAATAAATTTGAAAGAATTGGTAACAAATATTACCTCTTCTTCGACAAGCCTCTTTGAAACCTCCTCTTAGGGTACTAAGATTTGTCTTTGAAAAAGACCAGGACCTCTAGGATGTTTCTAGGGAAGGGGAGAAGATAAATTGGCAGGGGTTGGACAAGCTTGAAGGCTCAAAGTGGTTTGAGGAGGAGAGGGAGGAGATGCCCTTTTATAAGGGAGGAGAGGGGCATCTTTGGAATTATTAGAAATATTAATTTATAATAAATTCCATCCCCACTTAAAAACCTCCAAAAATGACTCAAATCCAAAACATAGATGAGATGGGGTTGTAATCTCATCATCCAATAAAATTTAGACAAGTTGGGAATTTATTTTAAACATTATCAACATGATTTATCCTTATATAATCTATTTAATTTTATTTGTGGTAATAAAATTATAAATTTTAAATCATTATAAATATTTACTTATATGTTTTTAATTGTCGATAATTATATAATTTATTAAATTTTCTACCATATAAATTTTAATTTACAATTTTTATATATTTTTGTGATTTTTAAACAATTTTATAATATGTAATTTCTATAAATTAACAATAGTGTCAATTTTGACACTATTCATTTATTTGAGTTTAAATAAAATATATACAGAAGATATGTTCGAACTAAAATATTTAATAGATTCATAACATGTCATTTGTGTCTATAAAATTAGTGGAGCACATTAAATAGTTCATATAATATTTATTTTAATACTTTTAAAATCAAATAAAATAATTTTAACATCACTATTGTGTCACATTTAATGATAATTTTTTAATCCCTAAAAATTATAAATAAATTCATATGATTTAGATAATTGCATTATATTTCTGGATACTATTAATGTTAGAAGTTTCATGAAGTTTATCACTAAATTAAAATTATTATACTTATAAGATTTAAGAGAGTGACATGTTGTCACTTTCTTTGGTTTTAATAATAATTAAATTATTTTAATGGTAAAAAGTCCATAAAATGAATTTATTCAGACCCTTAGGTGATAAGGGTAGACTTTTAGTTATCCAATAGAATTTTTTCAGGTGTTAGAGTAATTTTATAATCTTATTTTTACCCTTAATTACCCGATTTACCTTTAACTGCAGTAAATAAAAATTACCGTAGTTACTATTCATAATATCAAAAAAATGAAAGTAACCTATTAACATAATTTGGACCCAATAATTAAAAATATGGAATCAATTTTTCAAAATTAAAAACACAGAAGTTTCAGTAATTAATTTAAAATTAATCCCGTTGTTAAGCAAACGAGTTTTAAAAGTTAAAATATTGCCAAAGATTGAAATGTTTTTACCAATGAATTCAATGTAAAATTAATTCTAATGAAATAAATTATATTAAATGGTAAAAATATATTTTATTTATATTTTAAAACCATTAAATATTATAATTTAACCATATAAATTATTGCGATGAAAAAAAGTTGTTTTTAATTAAAATATAGCGTGTTTTTACAATTCATCAAAATAAGAAAGTTACCAGAATAATTTGGAAAATTTATCCAAAGTAAATTTTTATATCCTGATTCCAAAGAAGAATTTTATTTTTTTCAAATTGAACTTATAAACATGTCAAAAACTATATTTAAAGTGGACGCGCCATCAAAAGGTGACAAAACATCATTTTTTGAAAAATACTTATTTTACCCGAAAAATTTATTTTGTTCTCATACCATGTTCTAGAAAATATGTAAGATGAATAATAATGTTATAAAATTTAAAATTCAGTTAATACTATTCATAATGGCTAGTTTATAGTATTATAATATTATATTGTTGTTTAGTGAAACTCGGTATTGCGTACTACACATGCTATCGAGGAAGGTCGCGATTGCGTGTAACGCAAGCCAAGCCAGTGTTGTGTGCGGTGAATGATTCCTTTGATGTTTCATATAAAATAAGTCATAAAAAATATACTTCTCATAAAATATCAAGGTGTTACACTTTTCCTTTACTTGCTGACAAGTGAGGCACCATGAGACAAACTATGCTACTGGTTTCTTCATTCGTGGCCACCAGTGATGACGCCGAAGATACTGGTACATCTTCACCACTCTTGGATGTACCGCTAGAGGGGACATATGAAACTCCCTTGACACTTCCTCACGTATCACCACCAGTACCATAGTACGTCCTCTAAAAAGGATGACATGCTCCCCACCTTCAGAAAATCCATCAGGTGCCTGTCCTCTAGATATTTGATCACGTCAAGCCTCACAGTCAGTGTCCCCACACTACGCCTCCCTGAATCGCTGAAGAAGTGGGGGAGTGACTGTAAGAGACTGAAGATAAGCTGCTCCATCTCGATCCATGTAGGATATCCGTAAAGCGACTAGCTGCTCTGTAGCCTCACTCAACAGATGTAGGACATAACTCCAGTTGAGTTCATCTATTACCATGTTTCCCTTCCTAGAAGTATAGACTATATCAATGTAATAGTCCTGGGGGAACACCAACCACTTATGCTGGGAACTAATAACTAAAAACTCCTACTTCCATGAGGGTAAGGCTGGCCGACTCATGAGTGATCGGCTGCACCCTCCTATGCATGAGTTTATCTTGTGCTTCATGGGTTTCCTTTTTCGTCGACTAAGGAATATCTCATCCCAATGTTTTAGATAAACCAAAACCTTCTTTCCTAATACATTCAATCTGAGTATGAATTGTGGATGTCCAGTCATACCCAAACTAACGTCGCAAGACCACAACACTGCCAACAAGAGGTTCCAACCTAAACTCTCACCTCAAGGGTCAGATCACACTGTCGGCGTAAGTGTGATTATCGAGTCTCCTCCCAAAGGTATCTCCAGACCTGAGGGTGAAGTCAATGGTTTAACCAAAAACTCTAGGTCTTGGACAAGATTCATGGATGGATGGAATGATTGGTACTTATGTCTATTGAAATGGTAGCTAGTAATAGACATAGACCGTACCTCGAATCATTCCTAGAGCCCTTGGGTTGCAATCTTTTACCGCATGTAGACACTCTTTTCCCCTGTCCTCCATCTCACAGAGCCTAGAGAAGACCAAAATGGGGGGTGGTTGTAACATGTCGAAATGTACACCACCTCATGCTGCTCCCCTAGCTCTGCTTCCATGCCTGTAGTCCTGCAGAATTATCATCCCCTAACACTTCTTCTTCCAAAAAAATTTTTACACGCTCAAGTCTCTGAGACTGGCGTTAGTTTTTTGCTTCCCCACTACTAAAATTCACTGGATACATCTTCTCAGCCAAAGAATATTCAATCAAAAAGGTTTTCTCTAGAACCCTAACAAAAGAAGGAATGCCTAGAGGAATAGTGCTAGCTCGGATGTCCTTAAACATGCTGCGCTAAAAAGTCTGAGCCCCGAAGCACTGATTATATCATATTCATCGAGTACCATGAATGATTGGTATGCCTCAATAAATACTCAGATACCGAAATTTCATCCTGCCGAAGCTATAGAAGCTATAGAGAACAATCAACCACCTCTTCAAGCCAGTCCTCAGCCACCTGTGAGTCTGGATCACCATGGAACCTGAGGGGTATTTGATGATGAATCACACGTAAGGCACTAAGCCTATATGTGTCCTCTACCGGTACCACCGATTGTAAATACTGACCAACGGGCAATGATATAGCTGACACACAACCCGAAGGTACTATCTCGGGTAATGGTCCACATACCGATTCCTCATCACTATGCAGACCATCCTCATGGTCACTCAATGGAAAAGACTAGTAGAAAATATCACCATCTTCTCTATTGGTGTCTCAACTAGGCAGAAAACTCTACCAACTGCCTCCAGCCAGCCCTCAGCTGTATGGGAATATTTCTCACCACAAAACCTCAAAGGCCCCTACTACTGAAACTTGTGCAACACACTCAGTCGGCGGGCACTGTCCGCCTGTGCGGCTGGTGGTAACTGCAACCCAACAAGAGGTGGGGATATTGGTACACCGCCCGAAGGTACCAAATAGAAAAAGGGCCCTGCATCGGAGCCTCGTCTCTCAGTGACCGTCATCATGTACTCTCTCGGGAATCCTAGCTGGCTGTCTACACAGTGGAATCCTGTGAATGAACAGGTGCGACAAAGTTATTAAGGTATACCTGGTGAGATGACTCAAATAAATTGAAAAGAAAATTTTTCAAAAACACATGAAATCAGTGTTTTCGCACGCAGAGTCAGAAATTAGAATTTAGGGTCCTAGTGTATGGATACGTCATCCGCTACACCAACACTGGATTCCCCAAACTGAAAACCACTCTCATAACACTTAACACTATTGCCACTTAGAAAATATCAGAGTCCTAGTTCAATTTTAGATCCACCCTCTGATACCAATTTGTCACGACATGTCCCCCGGGGCTCGTGTCGTACTACCCCAAGCCCGCCTTCCATATGCTAAGGGATGACGACGAGCACCGAAGGTGTATTACCTAAAAATGGGAAGGCATTGCCTCTATATCCTGTAAAAACATGCAACCAAGCACAAATAAAATTACAAAAATGAGTAAACTGTACAGTAAAATTGTGAGTATGGTAAGAAAAAGGGGTCAGAATACAAGCCCAACTGGAAAGTACATGAAAACTGAAAAGTACAAGTAAACTGGAATAGCTACTGTGAACACTCGCCAGGGATCCTACCTGAAGGGTAGGTACAGAACTAGAACAGTCATCTCTGTGGTATTCCTCGTCTAATGTCCACCTCCGAGCTACCTCCAGTTCTGGTACCCTCATCCCCAGTCAGCACTATCCATCATCTGCATGAAACACAACAAGGTGCGGGCATAACCCATGCAGGGGTGAGTATAACGATACTCAGTAGGGACCCTGAGACCCTCAAGGTCTCACAAAATCAAAAAAGGATAAACCAAAAAGCATAAAATCAACTGAAAGCCCTACTTATGTATATGCCCATACATATACCAATGTTATCAAGTATGCCCATCTCAATCATGAGGGAATACATAGTCCAACTAAAAATCCCAAGATCAATTATTCCACAAAGGAGTACCACGAAGGTAAGTACCAAACAGGTATGCCACACAGAAGAATACCACTAAGGTATTACCACAATGTAAAGTAACACACAGGTACAGACTCATCTCACACCAGTTATAACTTAGGTACAGTAGTAGAGATGATTAGATGTAACTACTAATTCATCTTACTCTGTTAATAGGCAGGCCCACATAGGATCCCAAATCATCATCAGACCCATAGAATATCATAGTACATCCTCAGACCCACACATGATCCTAGTACCTCGTCATACCCAAAAAGGATCCTAGTACATCGTCAGACCCACACAGGATCCTAGTACCTCGTCAGACCCACACAGGATCCTAGTACATCGTTAGACTCACACAGGATCCTAGTACCTCGTCAGACCCACATAGGATCCTAGTACATCATCAAACCCACACAGGATCCTAGTACATCATCAATACATCGTCAAAACCACACATGATCCTAGTACATCATCAGTACATTGTCATACACAAAGAATATCCTAATACATCATCATTACGTCTTCAGACCCACACAGGATCCTAGTACATCGTCAGTGTGTTGTGATACCCACACAAGGTCCTAGTGCATCGTCAGTACATCTTCAGACCCACAGAACATCCTAGTACATCGTCAGTACCTCTTCAGACCCACACAAGATCCTATTACATCATCAGTATGTCGTTATACCCACACAGGATCCTAGTACATCGTTACAGCCAGCTATACGGTTCTCGCACTAAGCTCGCTTGTCTTTGAGAGGGTCCTCTCCTCAATCCACTGGTCGATACTCCAAATGTCACAAAGTCCCATGAAGAAGTATACCAAAGGACCTCCACATCATAGGGGTCTCAACTCAACAGACGATGCATCAATTAGATGCTCGGTCTGTAAGTTATTATCCTTTTAATCCCGAGGCCCTGTTGGATTCGTGCTCGATCCAACCCAACCGTACCCCAAATTTATCCCAATCTCCAGTGGAGTACACCAAAGGGACCGTCTCGCTCCATGGTTTCTAGTACCACATATGGTTTTTCAAATATACGCATGTAGCTCATGATATGACCAAAAGAGAGAAAATGGGTCGGTGTGGGTCTGGGTCTGGTCCGACCCGTTGGGTCCGGCCCGACCCGCATTGGGTGGCCGCGGTGCGGCGGTGCCCCACGGTGCGGTGGGGCGTCCACGGGGAGGCGATCCTCCACGGCTGCCCGGATGGCCAACCGTCCTATTCGTGTGGCATGGTCGTGCGCCGCGCCTTCACCGGAAGACGGTAGTGAGCCGGTCACCCTTCCCTCTCCGTCGCGGCACAAGGCCGCGATTATCTTCCATCAGGCGTGCGGTCACAAGCCGCCGCCTTCGTCGCGGATGAAAGAGTTTCAACCACCATTCCCATGCCCAACCAGTGTCGGGTTCCATCCTCCTCTATCACTAATGACACAACAAAACTTTAAAGGATTGTAGAGAGGCCGGTCCACATTCGTTTGGTGGACACCCTCCGTGTTAGGGCGATAGCAAGTGGATCGATAAAACTCGAATCACGAAGAATCGTCATGAACGGTAAGAGGGAAAAATTCAAACAACCAACCCTACAAGATACCCCACAAAAACCTCCCACAAAGATGAAAGATTCGTGGGAAAACCCATTAGTTGGTTGACCCGAGTTCTTCGTATAAATTCATGAATGGGGAAGAGGAAATCAAAAACGGTCAAACAAAATAACCCCTACCTCAAGTTCGTTGGAGGGAATCCACGTTTGAGGAAGTCTTGGAGTTCATCGTCCCCCAAAAATCTTCCAACGATGACACTCTATAGTTGTTCTTCGGTTTATGGTTCGGGGTTGCTCATCCCCGGCCGCTAGAACTGGCTCCGTCCTCCAGGTGTTGGGCGTCGCGACAGTTTACTAGAGCTTAGTCTCTCAGTGAAGCAGTGCCAATTCCTCCCCCTAAGATCCATATAAATAGGGGAGGGGGAGCGTAAGTAACGATTGTGTAATTTATGAAGGTTAATTAATTATTAACCTCCCTAATTCCCCAACAGTGTGGTTACTTAGAATTGAAAGGTCAAGTTAATTAATTTACGTTGGCACAATTAAATGGAACAATTTAATTGCATTGCGTTGGCACAATTTAATTGCATTGCGTTGGCACAATTTAATTGCATTGCATTGTGTAACGCCCCGACCCCAGCTACTCAGAGTCGGTGCATTATTTACCTAACATTGGCATGATCACAAGAAAGATCAAATCTCGAAAGACCGATTGGTTTAGTAGCCTTGGAAACACTAGATATAATCATAAAGTTTTACATTACATTTCAAAGTGAAAAACTACTACAACAACAAAGTCTTCATATCCACACTATTAACCCCTCATAATATCCCAGCAAGTCATTCATAATTTACTTCTTCACTTCCTGGGAAAAATAAAACATAGAAAAGGGGTGAGCTCAAATGCCCAGTAAGGATAACAATATAGCGGAAACTTTCATAAATAAGAATAAACATTTAAGGCAATGTATAACTAAAACAAAATCCTTTTAAATATGAACTTCCAACATGGTATGGCATAAATAAAATGAAATAATGCCATTTACTTATTCACATGGATATTCTACTAATCGAATAATCACATGCAAATATCAATAACCACTTTCATAATGTTGGAATGCATAATGCTAAACGTTAATTTCTTTGTCTAGGCCTCATCCCAAGACCTAGGGGTTACTTCTAACCGGAACCCAACCCGGAGTGCCTCTAATAACCGGACACCAACCCGAAGTGCCTCTAATAACCGGACACCAACCCGGAGGGCATACTTTTACCAGTCCCTAACCTGGAGGGCTTACTTTAACCAGTCCCCAACCTGGAGGGCTTACTTTTACCATTCCCCAACCTGGAGGGCTCACTTTTACCGGTCCCCAACCCGGAACATACTTGTTTAGCACATTCATCGGAAGAAAAGTTTGAAATATAACATAAAAATTCGGATTAAAACTAGCATATGAAATGTCAATAATTTCACTATAAACTATGAATGGTATAAAAATAGCACATCCACAGTCAAACATATCACAAAACCTTCAATACAATATAGAAGTTTTGTATCATAATAAATCAACTTCAAATAATCTTAAAATCCATCAAAGGATGTTGACGTAGATGAAATCAAAATTCTTTTTAAAGAAGTATCTCCTTTTATTTTGAAATAATTTAAGATCCATATAAAATAAAACATTTTCTTTGAAAATATTCTTATAATCTTGTAAGGAAAGCTTTGAAGATTTTATAATGGCGTAAAATAACCGCACCCGCCGTATAAGTTAAAAAAAACATTCTTACCTCAATTCTGTCGAAAAGGTTAAAAAGGACCTTGTTTTGAAAATGACGGAAAGATTCCTTTATAAACCACTTATAAAAGTCAAAAAGGGTATAAATGACTTTAACTCATATTTTAGTAAATAGTAAAAATGTTTTGAAATACATTTTTAAGAAACATGGATGTGGATGATAAAGAGATCCCAGTAGATTATTACGTATAATCAACCTCGGATAATGAAGAGATTGTGAAATAACCCTTACCTTGTACTTTTCCTTGGTTGGAGTAGGTTAACCTCCTTTATAATGGTGAAATAGTTGTTATTAAATTATACAAGAATCATATATAATAATATGATATCATATATGATCTTTTAACATTGATTTGTTAATAATATCTTAGTATTATCATTATATCGGGTGTTAACTTACTTGTTTTCTTTTATATGTTTTGTTACGTAAGACATGTTTGTAAAGGATAGGTTGTATATTATTCATATCCATAATGATATCAAGTCCTTAAACATCATTTTTAAATCATCAAATGATAATTATACTTGAATGGATACGATGAAGAATGAATCTCATCGCGTTCGTGGAGACGGTAGTCCGTACGTACGCACGAGCGACAATATCATTCTTTTGATATTAAAATAATATATAAATGGATGGTATATCATATATACAGAATCATTAATATGTTATATTTATTATTTACATGAGTTACACATCATTATTATACCCATCCAAATAATAATATATTGAATAACAATTACACCACGACGTGGAGACGGTAAGCCGTACGTACGCACGTATGGTGACATGTTATTCAAAGGGTGGATAGAATACTGAATATGGTTGTACCATATTTATAATAACATCACAGTATATAAATGATACTGGAGTCATTATTTTAGAATGGTAACAACAAAGGAAGAAGAAGTGGAAGAAGAAATGAACTTGGAAAAGGGGTGGTGAAAACATTACCTCTTCTTCGGGTTCTTCCTTTTGATTTGATCAAAAGGGATCCTTAGGTTGGCTTTCTGATCAAACTAAGGCCCCTAGGTTGTAGTGAGGGATGTTGGGAGAGTAGTTTGGCAGAGTTTGGCCGAACCAAAAGGCTTTAGATGTGTGAAGAAATGAGAAGGAGGAGTGCCCTTTTATAAGAGGGGTGAGGGGCACCTTTGGAAAAGCTAGAAATATTAATTTATAATAAATTCATATTCGGTTTCTAATGGCTCCAAAGTTGACTATTCAAAGGTTAAGGTGGGGATAGGTCGAAAACCACTAAACAAATAGAATTTAGACAGGTTTGGGTACTTATATTAACCTTATCTTTAAGTATTAACTCTAAGTTAATTAGTTTCACTTTTACAATGTCTCTTTGTATTTTTATATAATATGGTTAATAAACTTACTATATACATCCAAGAGACCCCCAAGTGGTCCATTAATGAGGAACCTATCATAATATAACTCTCTTGGCCGAACCTTAGATTTTTAGGAATTTAATATCAATTAATAATATAATATTTGTTTTAAGAACTCTTTTATGTCAATTTTGACACTATTCAATAGTTGATTTTTTTGAAACTCCTAACAGATTGATTACTTAGAAAAAAGTCAATTAAATCAAGACTAATATATCATATTATCATATAAAATTATTTTAATTCATTAAAAGTTTTATATTATAATTATTTGGGTATTTATAATATCAATTATTTTAATTTTTCACTATTATAGTAATTATTGCATCATCATTGGGTCATAAATAAAATAAATTATTCAATGTCTAAAAATTATAAATAAAATATCATTATGTAGGAAATCTTTTTAGCTTTCTAATGAATATTTATAATCTAAAATCAAACATATATAACCTTATGTAAAAATTGTTGTTCTAAAAGATATATGCTTGTGTCATTTTTGTATTCATTTTAACTAAATTAAAATAAAGTGTCATTATCACTTACAAGTGGATCCATGGGGTCCCAAAATAGACCCAAAGATGCCCATGGTCGACCCTGTATCCACCAATAGGGCTAAGACACGTTTTAGGGTAATTTAGTATTATTATAATATTATTTTTTTAACCCTTATTTACGGGATTTACCCTTAACCATGGTAAATAAAATATTTACCGTAGTAATTATTCAAAATGTCTAAAAATAAAAGTTAACTATTTACACAATTTGAACATCCTGATTCCAAATATGGAATCCATTTTCCTAAATTCAAAACACAGAAGTGGTAGAAATTAATTTAAAATTAATTCCCGCTGTCAAAACAAAAAGCGTGTTTTAAGAGATAATAACTATCAAAAGATTGACACTTGTTTATGTTCGGTTTAATTGTAAAATTATGTCCAATGACCAAAATTATATTAAATAGTAAAAATATATTCTAAATATACTTAAAAACCACTCAAATTCATAATTTATCACTATTAATTATTTTGATTAAAAAAGTTGTTTTTAATTAAAATTTAGTAATTTTCACTATTCATCAAAATATGAAAGTTATCCGAAAAGTACCAAAATTTCACCTTAGGCTAAATTTGATATTCCGAATACAAAAATGAAGTCCATTTTAAAATATAAAATATATATAACTTCAAAAATTAGGTATTACTATTCATAACAACTAGTTTGATTGGTTACGGTGTGTTAGAACTCGAAGTTGCGTACAACACACGCTACTGTTTTATCCAAAGGAAAGCGTACCGTGGACGCTTGGGATGTTTCATTTTAAATTTTTTGATGTCCCCATTTAGTCAAAAAGTTTAAAATATTGTATTTAAAAAGGTTTCACTATTAAAAGTTGATAAAAGTGAAATACTGAAAATGAATCTGTTCTTGCATTTTGACTAAGAAACTCATAATATGGATTCTAAAATTATAAGGATTATATAAAGTGAAAATTTTAGTTAATGCTATTCATGACCTCTTTTAATGCCTTTTTTTTGTAAGTCATGGTGTGATTGAACTCGGTGTTGCGTGGAGTGCAAGTTATTGAATTATTTTGAAGAAATAACACACTATGAAATCTTGGGGTGTTACATTCTCCCCTCCTTCAATAAATTGCGTCCTCGCAATTTGAAATTGTTCTTCGAAAATAAAAGGTTGAAAATAGAAAATATATTTGTGGGAAAACCCACATCGTAAATTGGGTTACTAAAATTTAGTCTTAATATGTGGAAAAGAGAAATGAAAGGGTCACCACCAAATTATGATCTTGATTAGGAGAACATTGGTGGCAATCAGAGACATATAATTGGAGGAAAAACGTAAATATTTATAGGTAGTGATTGAGGTCATCAGTCACAAACAAGTGTAAAATTTAGGTCCTTAAATTCATCAATCTATGATGATTTGAAATACCATCGGTTCAACAAAACATAGGGTATTAGGATAACACATTTTTGACGTTTCAAAATATCTTAGTTGAAATCCCACATCGAAAAATGAATTAATGAGGCCTCTATTTATAATAAAGAGTCGAATGTATGAAGATTACCGAAAATAACACATACTAGGGTTCCATGTAGGAAAATATGGATATGGAAGAAAAATCTAGCCATCAATTATCTGATGGAGAGTGGTAGAGAACATGGCTATGAAAAGGCCAACAATCCCAAAGCCATAAATTAGTGATGATTTAAGGTACCATCTAGGAAAACATTTTTGTTCTAAGTTGATTTTCTTAATATTGAGGAATTTATTTATGATATTGGATAAGATCATAAGGAGATACAATTACTTTATAATTAGTGTTTTATCCATTAATAAATTTCTACCAAAACTCATCTTTCACTCTAAAAGATAATAGAATGTAAAAAAAAATTCTATTTACACTATTCGTATATGGTTCCAAAATAAACGAATTTATAATTCATCTACATGATATTTTAATAAAAACTACATTATTTAATCCAGGATATCTCATGGGCCAGTGGTAGGTGATACACCCTTGTCGCCCTTCGGTTGCGGGTTCAAGTCTCGCAGCCTTGCCCGACGCGACGGGTTGCCGCCCGACCTCCGGGTTGTCCTTTTATGGCAATCCAAAATAATCCAAACTAGAACTATCCAAAATACTTCTATCCAAACTCACAGTCCAACATTTATAAGCAAGGTAAACATAATGTAGAACCTTTTTACCCCGTAATAGCATATGAATACCTTCATCATGTATTCTTTTAATACACCGAAACATCCTGAATTACCATATTCCTTATTGATTACATTCATGCTCCCTTATTCCATATAGAAAGCTGGATATACTTCATTAATCCAAAAATGTTTTAAACCCCAACAATGATGGAATATACAAATCATTAATCAGTTCCAGGGTAGTCAAGAATATCCAATATAATTTATCCAAAACAATCACATATTATTCCAAAATCACTACCTCAGTATCAGAACTATATTATGGTTTATCATTCTCTCAACCATATATTTTCCAAAAATCTATCCTGCTAATGAGTCACTTTTCTTTGTTCCACACAATCTCAAGTCCTTAATGAAATAGTACTGCAGTACAATCCTTATATACTCCATAATTATTATAACAAGTACATTGTTGATACAAAGCTCAATTGACATAATCAACATAAGAACTCTAATCATTCCTCTTCATCTGTGGTAGTATCATAACTTGATTATTATCTAATAACATCATTTGCGGCATAGTCTGATGACTGGGACATAGGTTCGCGTAGTGGCCAAACTCCTTGCAAATGAAGCATTGTACATTTAAAACCATTTTCTTACCCTTGCAGTCACGTACTTTGTGCCCTTTTCCTCCACACTTATAACAAACTCCCATTCCTTTCAGGCAAGTTCCAGGGTGTTTCTTTCCACAGTTACCACATATGGGAAAATTCTTCTTTTCCCTCTTCCCTTTATCCATCTTTCTCTCTTCCATCCTTTTCTTCTCTTGCTTCCCTTCAAAGCCATAGGACTCAGTAAACTCTTTACATATCTTATCAACACATGATATTATTTCTTCATATGATGATAATACATGGGAGACTATTTCTCTTATAAATTCTAGCTTAAGACCATGAAAGATATGATCCTTCCTTCTCTTTGAATCATGTGTATTTCTGGAGTTCTCATTCCTTCTACTGGGCGCCATTTCTATACCATGGCATAAACTAGATCAGTTTATGAATCAAAATACATAATCCCATACTTATAAAACACCTAACATAAATTGAACTATTTATGGATATAATCCATAATCATAAGAATGTTTTCTTTGAGGAAGTATATACTCATAATCCCTTCAAAATGATTTGTAAAGAAAATGAGAGTTATCCTAAGCATATCCCCCGGGAGTGTCGTAACCAAGAGTGCAGCAAGGCCCGTTGTCGTGCACCAGTTCCCGTTCGAGTCTAGCTCAAAGCGGTGTTTTCGGGTTTTACCCCTAGGTATATCTGTGCCAGAGCCGCCTCTACCTGCTCGTATCCAGACAGGGATGTATTGCTTGGAAAACTCACAAAATCTCTACAATACCAAAATTCTAGGAAGTTATTCTATACTAATCCTCAAAGTTCATCTTAGGTCTACGTGCTCTAATCAGAGTTTATCTAAATCTAGCTTCCATGGTTTGTACTAAACTTCCTCTGATACCAACTGTAACGCCCCGACCCCAGCTACTCAGAGTCGGTGCATTACTTACCTAACATTGGCATGATCACAAGAAAGATCAAATCTCGAAAGACCGATTGGTTTAGTAGCCTTGGAAACACTAGATATAATCATAAAGTTTTACATTACATTTCAAAGTGAAAAACTACTACAACAACAAAGTCTTCATATCCACACTATTAACCCCTCATAATATCCCTGCAAGTCATTCATAATTTACTTCTTCACTTCCTGGGAAAAATAAAACATAGAAAAGGGGTGAGCTCAAATGCCCAGTAAGGATAACAATATAGCGGAAACTTTCATAAATAAGAATAAACATTTAAGGCAATGTATAACTAAAACAAAAGCCTTTTAAATATTAACTTCCAACATGGTATGGCATAAATAAAATGAAATAATTCCATTTACTTATTCACATGGATATTCTACTAATCGAATAATCACATGCAAATATCAATAACCACTTTCATAATGTTGGAATGCATAATGCTAAACGTTAATTTCTTTGTCTAGGCCTCATCCCAAGACCTAGGGGTTACTTCTAACCGGAACCCAACCCGGAGTGCCTCTAATAACCGGACACCAACCCGGAGTGCCTCTAATAACCGGACACCAACCCGGAGTGCCTCTAATAACCGGACACCAACCCGGAGGGCATACTTTTACCAGTCCCTAACCTGGAGGGCTTACTTTAACCAGTCCCCAACCTGGAGGGCTTACTTTTACCAGTCCCCACCCTGGAGGGCTTACTTTTACCGGTCCCCAACCCGGAACATACTTGTTTAGCACATTCATCGGAAGAAAAGTTTGAAATATAACATAAACATTCGGATTAAAACTAGCATACAAAATGTCAATAATTTCACTATAAACTATGAATGGTATAAAAATAGCACATCCACAGTCAAACATATCACAAAACCTTCAATACAATATAGAAGTTTTGTATCATAATAAATCAACTTCAAATAATCTTAAAATCCATCAAAGGATGTTGACGTAGATGAAATCAAAATTCTTTTTAAAGAAGTATCTCCTTTTATTTTGAAATAATTTAAGATCCATATAAAATAAAACATTTTCTTTGAAAATATTCTTATAAGCTTGTAAGGAAAGCTTTGAAGATTTTATAATGGCGTAAAATAACCGCACCCGCCGTATAAGTTAAAAAAAAACATTCTTACCTCAATTCTGTCGAAAAGGTTAAAAAGGACCTTGTTTTGAAAATGACGGAAAGATTCCTTTATAAACCACTTATAAAAGTCAAAAAGGGTATAAATGAATTTAACTCATATTTTAGTAAATAGTAAAAATGTTTTGAAATACATTTTTAAGAAACATGGATGTGGATGATAAAGAGATCCCAGTAGATTATTACGTATAATCAACCTCGGATAATGAAGAGATTGTGAAATAACCCTTACCTTGTACTTTTCCTTGGTTGGAGTAGGTTAACCTCCTGTATAATGGTGAAATAGTTGTTATTAAATTATACAAGAATCATATATAATAATATCATATCATATATGATCTTTTAACATTGATTTGTTAATAATATCTTAGTATTATCATTATATCGGGTGTTAACTTACTTGTTTTTTTTATATGTTTTGTTACGTAAGACATGTTTGTAAAGGATAGGTTGTATATTATTCATATCCAGAATGATATCAAGTCCTTAAACATCATTTTTAAATCATCAAATGATAATTATACTTGAATGGATACGATGAAGAATGAATCTCATCGCGTTCGTGGAGACGGTAGTCCGTACGTACGCACGAGCGACAATATCATTCTTTTGATATTAAAATAATATATAAATGGATGGTATATCATATATACAGAATCATTAATATGTTATATTTATTATTTACATGAGTTACACATCATTATTATACCCATCCAAATAATAATATATTGAATAACAATTACACCACGACGTGGAGACGGTAAGCCGTACGTACGCACGTATGGTGACATGTTATTCAAAGGGTGGATAGAATACTGAATATGGTTGTACCATATTTATAATAACATCACAGTATATAAATGATACTGGAGTCATTATTTTAGAATGGTAACAACAAAGGAAGAAGAAGTGGAAAAAGAAATGAACTTGGAAAAGGGGTGGTGAAAACATTACCTCTTCTTCGGGTTCTTCCTTTTGATTTGATCAAAAGGGCTCCTTAGGTTGGCTTTCTGATCAAACTAAGGCCCCTAGGTTGTAGTGAGGGATGTTGGGAGAGTATTTTGGCAGAGTTTTGCCGAACCAAAAGGCTTTAGAGGTGTGAAGAAATGAGAAGGAGGAGTGCCCTTTTATAAGAGGGGTGAGGGGCACCTTTGGAAAAGCTAGAAATATTAATTTATAATAAATTCATATTCGGTTTCTAATGGCTCCAAAGTTGACTATTCAAAGGTTAAGGTGGGGATAGGTCGAAAACCACTCAACCAACAGAATTTAGACAGGTTTGGGTACTTATATTAACCTTATCTTTAAGTATTAACTCTAAGTTAATTAGTTTCACTTTTACAATGTCTCTTTGTATTTTTATATAATATGGTTAATAAACTTACTATATACATCCAAGCGACCCCCAAGTGGTCCATTAATGAGGAACCTATCATAATATAACTCTCTTGGCCGAACCTTAGATTTTTAGGAATTTAATATCAATTAATAATATAATATTTGTTTTAAGAACTCTTTTATGTCAATTTTGACACTATTCAATAGTTGATTTTTTTGAAACTCCTAACAGATTGATTACTTCTAACAAAGTCAATTAAATCAAGCCTAATATATCATATTATCATATAAAATTAGTTTAATTCATTAAAAGTTTTATATTATAATTATTTGGGTATTTATAATATCAATTATTTTAATTTTTCACTATTATAGTAATTATTGCATCATCATTGGGTCATAAATAAAATAAATTATTCAATGTCTAAAAATTATAAATAAAATATCATTATGTAGGAAATCGTTTTATCTTTCTAATGAATATTTATAATCTAAAATCCAACATATATAACCCTATGTAAAAATTGTTTTTCTAAAAGATATATGCTTGTGTCATTTTTGTATTCATTTTAACTAAATTAAAATAAAGTGTCATTATCACTTACAAGTGGATCCATGGGGTCCCAAAATAGACCCAAAGATGCCCATGGTCGACCCTGTATCCACCAATAGGGTTAAGACACGTTTTAGGGTAATTTAGTATTATTATAATATTATTTTTTTAACCCTTATTTACGGGATTTACCCTTAACCATGGTAAATAAAATATTTACCGCAGTAATTATTCAAAATGTCTAAAAATAAAAGTTACCTATTTACACAATTTAAACATCCTGATTCCAAATATGGAATCCATTTTCCTAAATTCAAAACACAGAAGTGGCAGAAATTAATTTAAAATTAATTCCCGCTGTCAAAACAAAAAGCGTGTTTTTAAGAGATAATAACTATCAAAAGATTGACACTTGTTTATGTTCGGTTTAATTGTAAAATTATGTCCAATGACCAACATTATATTAAATAGTAAAAATATATTCTAAATATACTTAAAAACCACTCAAATTCATAATTTATCACTATTAATTATTTTGATTAAAAAAGTTGTTTTTAATTAAAATTTAGTAATTTTCACTATTCATCAAAATATGAAAGTTATCCGAAAAGTACCAAAATTTCACCTTAGGCTAAATTTGATATTCCGAATCCAAAAATGAAGTCCATTTTAAAATATAAAATATATATAACTTCAAAAAGTAGGTATTACTATTCATAACAACTAGTTTGATTGGTTACGGTGTGTTAGAACTCGAAGTTGCGTACAACACACGCTACTGTTTTATCCAAAGGAAAGCGTACCGTGGACGCTTGGGATGTTTCATTTTAAATTTTTTGATGTCCCCATTTAGTCAAAAAGTTTAAAATATTGTATTTAAAAAGGTTTCACTATTAAAAGTTGATAAAAGTGCAATACTGAAAATGAATCTGTTCTTGCATTTTGACTAAGAAACTCATAATATGGATTCTAAAATTATAAGGATTATATAAAGTGAAAATTTTAGTTAATGCTATTCATGACCTCTTTTAATGCCTTTTTTTGTAAGTCATGGTGTGATTGAACTCGGTGTTGCGTGGAGTGCAAGTTATTGAATTATTTTGAAGAAATAACACACTATGAAATCTTGGGGTGTTACACATTGGCACAATTTAAATGGGAGGATTCCAAGGAACTTACCCCACATTAATGAGTGGTTCGATGGTCCCCACCCCCAAGAATTCACAAATGGGAGTTTTCTAGCTCGGGTGGTCCCCATCTCCAAGCATTCAATTGGGAGGTTAAAAATAAAATAAAAAGTTGTTCTTTATTTTATTTTTATTTCCATGAAAAACACGAAAACTAACTTTCACCCTCGACTAACTACGGTCGAGGTGAAATTATACTTAAGCGAATACTGATGCTTCAAGTTCAATGGTGTCCTTGTATTTCAATTCTGAGCACCGGTTCAAAAGTTTCAAAATGCCACTTGCATGTTTACTGAACGTACCTGAAAAAAGTTCGTAAAAATTATAACAATCACCCTTAACCCTCACCAGTCGAGGTTCGGACTTTCCTAAGTGAAAAACTCCCCAATGAACCCAACAGTACTCTCCGATTTTTAATCCGAGTTACTGTTTAGAAGTTATTAATTTTACAATAAAATAATTATCACTTAATTATTTTATTTACAGCCAAAAACTAACTTTCACTGGTGGCCCGCGCCGACCAATGTTAGTATCTTCCTAAAGAGAGTATACCATCATGAGTTTAGTGGTGGTCTCAAATTCTTAATCCGAGTTACCATTTGTGAGTTATAATCATTTGAAAAATAAAATAATTTATTTAATTATTTTTATTTATGATTATTCCATTTTTGGGTTTTCTCACAGGATGCCTGCGCCCACTAAAATTAAGTCACACCTAGGGTAAACCCGCTATCCTGAACACAGCGGTGCCCTCATATTTCTAATCCGAGTTATTGTTTAGGATTTATTCCACTTTTTCAGGAAAAATTCTTACACGTGCTAATTAAAACTTAACCAACTTTTGACGGATCATTTCGGACACCCAGGGCCTCAGAATCACGCACTGTCAGATTTTGCGGTCTCGAAATAATTCCATATAACAAAAAAAATATACTAAATTTTAAAGACATTACAATGGAGGTGGTGAAGAATATGACTATTATGATATGTAATTGTCTCACTTCTGCTGGAACCGGTTTCTGGATGTGGGAAAGATGCTCGTCTGCATCCTCTTCCTTGCTTTATTTTACTTTTTCTTTCATTTAATAAATTTTCAGGGGTCTTTTGACTCTAACTCACTAACTATGGTAACATATAGTTTTATAGAAATATTTGAATGCCTCTACATAGAGATCCCATTTTTAGAAAGAATCTATAAAAGTTTCTACTCCTATTCATGGATAAGAAGTAGGGAACATGTACAAATTTGTTTTGACAAATTTAGGCTCTTATATGGGTAATAAATCAGAAAAAAACAAAGTAAATTAGTCTATCTTCAATGTTTTTATAATGCCCCAATCCCGCTCTTTCGGACTCGGTGCTTGAAAAATACTGTGTAATTTTTTTAAAAGAAGCTAAATAATTACACAACACTTTATAAAAAATTAGGGCCTTTTACCGGTCTAGGATCTAGTGAAATTAGAGTAAATTTCCCATTTTATCAGAGTTAAAAAAATGAAATCAATTGTTCACTATGCTTCTGCACATACTATCTCTAAAACCGATGACATCTATGATAATCTCCTAAGATACCTGTGAAAATTCATTTTAAAACAAAGGGGTGAGCATTCAATTGCCCAGTAAGGGGTTTTGAAAACCATTGATAAATCACTTCTAAGAATATCACTTTGATAATACAATTGAATAAATCAATTAGAAATAAAATTTTACAACAACCTTTACAAAATACTATTACGCATTGAAAACACTTTTAAACTAATCCATTGATTCAGTTGAAAATATTAAGCAATCTCTTAAAAACAAAACAACTGAGGCCAGTCGAAACTTTGAAGGCTAGATTGAGCCTACCCACTTGAGGTATGGATTCACTATCCAATTATCTATCGTATTTACAAATTTTGAGTTCTGGTTTTTATAAAAATTTTTTTCTTAGATTCGATTATATATGTATATATTTTCCACTGGTGTTTTAATTTTCAAAATGTATTTATAATCATGTTTGGAATAGATAAATACCAATCTTTAAAATATATTCGAATTTGTATGATCAGATCTCATGATACATGACTTTGTATAAACATATGGAAGTCAAATCAACATCCACACACTAGAAATTTCAAAGACATATTTATTAAATTTATTTTATGAATAAAGGTATAAACTAATAACAATAATGGACATATAATTCTATCTCCTTAAAATTAATCAATAAAAATAGATAATTATGTGTCACACATAAAAATAATCAAAGCAACATTTTTTGTTAAATAAAATCATCCTTTTCATAGGTACATAAGTTTTGAAGGAACATGACTTTAAGTACATATATATATTAATGTATAAATGTCATGATAACAAAGTCATAAAAGTATGGTCATAATCTTGACTTTTATATGTCATGGACATGATAAAATTATGACATTATTAATTTATAAATTCATATGTGAATTAATACTTGGTTAATAATTTATTTAAAAAAATTATATACTTTAGCGTCATGCAAGTGTATACATATACATATAATATTATATTTCAATGAAAAATGAAAATATAAAAATATGTTTGATTTTGAATGAAACGATTAGGTAATTTTCTTCCTTATTCAAATTTCTTGATAACATAAACTCAATTAGAATAAAATTGGAAACCCATCCTTTTTATATGAACTTATTAAAAAAAATATAATTTCTTTAACAAATATAATCCTTAGAATCAGAAAAGTTAAACATAATTTTAATAAATGAAAACCCTTAGAAAAACACAATTAAACAATTTCCATGATGAATAAATAAACATTATGCCAAACTTATACCTAAGTAATTAAATTATGAATCACCTTACTAAAATTTGTCAATGTATGAAAAAAAATGTTGATTTTTTTGGAAGAAACTCATAAGTAAACTTGGAAGAAACAAATAATTTGACAAAATTAAATTTAAAATACTTGACTCAAAATTATATAATTTGTGAAGACCTTAGATGAAAAATGGAGAGAAACTCCTTTGAAATCAACTTTGAATGTAAAGAAATCAGATATGAAATAAATAATCTGTTTCGAGAGTATAATTTGGGTAGAAAAATAACATGAAAAAACAGATATAATAAATCCCTTAATGGTTTTTTTTATTGAAGAACCATTCCGCCTATGTGCGGCAAGCACACAATGCCTTAAAATGAGAATGCAATAACCTATCTATTTATAATATCAAATCAACAATATAGAAAAAACTATTAATTTTAATCAATGATATGCCCCCAAAAATTGGTTTTATTGAAAAAATTGTTGAGAAATCATGATATATTATATTCATATATTGCTGCAACTGGATAGAAGAAGATATTGTATTGATTGTTTGAAAAATTGATTGATACATATTATATTGGATAATTTGGTTGGATTAACAGCTTCATTGTGATGTTTCAATACACAACCACACAAAAATATGTGAATCTAAAATCACAACTATTAGATAATAAAGAAACAAGGAAACTATGTTAAATTGAGATAGATTGAAGGATCAATGACAAAAATTTAGATTCAATAGAATACATTGATTACAGAAACATAGCCATGTCTACCACACATCGATCCGAAACCATACATAACCAAACTGAATTATTGAAAATCAATATAATAAACACTAAAATTTGAAGATAAATCCAATTGATGATAAAATTAATTTATGTAATTCTATACACCAACAGGAAACAAGTGGGAGAAATTGATAGAATAAGTCACTATTAATGAGATCACATCCAGATTTGGACATAATAGTTAAATGAACACAAAACAACAACCTATAGATACCACAAAAATAAAAGATCTCAAAATTGTAATGGTGTTTTCCTTTAGATCTCTCACAAAACCACTAATGCAGTCAAAACCGAACTTACCGATGCTCTCCAGTGGTCGGGAAACGCTCTGTCATCAACACACACTTTGAAACACTCATCTTGAGCTCGCAACTCATCGTACATCGTCGATGACACCAAGTAAATTCGTGGATCTTCATCGACCTCAACCCCCAAGAAGAACAACTCTTGACAAAGATCGACTAGAATACTCATGGTGGCGCGACCTGCAGATTTTGATATGAAACCCTACCCCCACACTGGACTCGAACGAAACCCCTATTCCCGATTCATTTCTCATTTTTTGTTTCATATTTTTTATATATACTTTATCATTTATATATATATATTTATACATAATTAGTTTTATTTTTTTATCATAATTCATAATTCTAATTTTATAAAAAAACATTCAATAATTTCCATTTTTAATAATATTATTTTTTTAGAAATTTGAATAATATAAAACAATTAATTAGAAATCATATAATATTTTGATCATTTATTTTAGATTTTATTTATAAATTTTTAATATTTTTTTAATATTTATTTAATTTAGTTTCATTAATATTAAAAAAATTATTTTCATATCAAATCAAAATAAATTTTATAAATAAAAATAATAATCAAATTCAAAGAATTAAATCCTTTTAAGAACCTTAATAATTGATATTTAATATCACAAAGAAAGTAAATCTAATATTATTTTTCTTCTCAATATTTAAAAATAACATGTTTATTCAAAACATCATAATAAAATATTTTTTTTTAATCTTACCCTTAAGTATTGTTTATTTATTTACTAAAATAAAATATTAGAAAATGTTATTTCATGAAAACTATATTTCATAAAAGTATAATTAATTTATATTATCTCTATATGTAATTATGTATTTAAATAGTGACATGTTGAAAAATAATTAAAGTAAACATGAAAATTAATACAAATTATAGTAAACAAATTTCATTTTGATTAAATGAAATTACATAGTTTTATAAAAATATTTCATCACATTATTTATTTAATTACTTAAAATATCTTGGATGCTACATTCTCCCTCTTAAATTAATTGCACCCTTGCAATTCTTCTGTCGGACTTACAAAAATTCTAAATTTTCATCATCAGAACTACGAAACACTAAGGTTACTTAACTAAATAAAGAAAATGCTAAAGTGTAGATTTTTTCCTCAAAAGACACCATCTAATCTCCAAAGTTGTCTAGATTGGTCCTCTGATACCAATTATAACATGCCAAGCCCACTCTTCCAGACTTGCCTCTTGAAAAATGATGTACATTTTTTAATAAGCTGAACAATTACACAACACTTTATAAAAAATGAGGACTTTTTACCGGTCTAGGTTATAAAGAAATTAGAGTACATTTCCCATTTTATCAGAGTTAAAATAAAACAAAATCAACTTTCCCCTATGCTTCCACATGCACTATCATAAAAGCTATGAAATCTATGATAATCTCCTAAGATACCTATGAAAAATCATTTTAAAAAAGGGGTGAGAATTCAATTTCCTAGTAAGGGGTTTTGAAAACTGTTGATAAATCCATTTTAAAAATATCACATTGATAATACATTTGGAAAATTCAATTAGAAATACATTTGTAAAAAAACATCTAAAAAATAATATTATGATTTGAAAACACTTTTAAACTAATCCAGTGATTCAGTTGAAAATATCAACCAAGATCTTAAAAACAAAACAATTGATGACACTCGAAACTTTGAAGGCTATCTTGGGACTACCCACTTGAGGGATGGATTCACTATCCAATTCCCTATCATATTTACAAAGTTTGAGTACCAGTTTTATAAAACATTATTGTATTAGCTTGAATTATATATGTATATAATTTTCACTGCTGTTTTAATTTTGAAAATGCATTTATAATCATGTTTGAAACAAATAAATACAAATCTTTACTGAATATTATATATTGGACTTTGTATGATCAGATCTCATGATACATGACTTTGTATAAACATATGGAAGTTAAATCAACATCCATGTACTTGAAATTTCAAAGACATATTTATTAAATATCTTTTATACATGAAGGTATAAACTATTAACAACAACAAATATATAATTCTATCTCCTTAAAATTAATCAATACTAATAGATAATTATGTGTCGCGCATAAAAATCATCAATGCATCATTTTTTATTAAATACCATCATCCTTTTCATACGAACATAAGTTTTTAAGGAACATGACTTTAAGTATATATATATATTAATGTATAAATGTAATGAAAACATAATCATCAATGTATGGTCATAATCTTGACTTTTATATGTCAGTCACATGATAAAATTATGACATTCTTAATTTATAAATTCATATGTGAATTAATAATTGGTTAATAATTTATTTAAAAAAATTATATTCTTGAGCATCATGAAAGTATATAAATATACATATAATATTAGATTTAAATGACAAATTCAAGTAAAAAACATGTTTGATTTTGAATTCGACAATTAGGTAATTTTCTTCCTTATTCAAATTTCTTGAGAATATAAAATCAATTATAATCAAATTGAAAACCCATCCTTTTTATATGAACTTCTTACAAAAAATATAATTTCTTTAGAAAAAATAATCATGAGCATCTAAAAAGTGAAACATAATTTTAATAAATAAAAACCCTTACAAAAACACAATTAAAAAATTTCCACAAAGAATAAATAAGCATCATACCAAACTTATACCGAAGTAATTGTAGTATGAATCACCTTACTAAAATTTATCAATGTTTTGAAAACAACATGTTGATTTTGTTTGGAAGAAAATCACAAGTAAAAATGGAAGAAACAATTAATTTGACAAAATAAAAATTAAAATCCCTTCCTCAAAATTAAATAAATTTTTAAGACCTTAGATGAAAAATGGAGAAAACCTCCTTTGAAATCAACTTTGAATGTAAGGAAATCAGATATGAAATTAATAATCTATTATGAAAATATAATTTGGGTAGAAAAATTACTTGACATAACATATATAATAAATACCTTACTAGTTTTTTTTGAAGAACCATTCCCTCTATGTGCGGAAAGCATACAATGCCTTAAAATGGGAATGCAATACCCTATATATTAATAATATCAAATGAACAATATAAGAAAAAATACTATTAAATGTAATCAAATCAATGTCCCCAAAATTTGTTTTATTGAAATGATTTTTGAGAAATCATGATATATTATATTCATATATTGATGGAACAGGGCATAAGAAGATATTTGATTGATTGTTTGAATAATTGATTGATACATATTATATTGGAAAATTTGGTTGGATTATCAGCTTCATTGTGAATTTTTGATACACAGCCATAGAGAAAATGTGAATATAAAATCATAACTATTAGATAATAGAAAAAAGGAAACTGTTTCAAATTGATACTGATTGAAGGATCAATGAAAAAAATACATATGCAATAACATACATTGATTTCAGAAACAGAGGCTTCTCTACCACACATCGATCCACAACCATACATAAAGAAACTGAATTATTGAAAATCTATATACTAAACACTGCCATTTAAAGATAAATCCAACTAATGATAAATCTAGTTTATGTAATTCTATGCACCAATAGGAAACAAGTAGGATAAGTCGATAGAATAAGTCACTATTAATGAGATCACATTCAGATTCAGACATAATAGTCAAAAAAAACAAAAAAAAAACAACTTATAGATACCACAAAAAGAAAATATCTCAAAATCAGAAGGGTTTTTCCCTTTAGATCTCTCACAAAACACATAACACATTCAAAACAGAACTTACCGAAGCTCTCCAACATTCGGGAAATGCTACATCATCAACAAACACTCTGAAACACTCAACTCAAGCTCATGACTCATCGTCCATCATCGATGACACCAAGGAAATGCTTGGATCCATGTCGTCCTCAACCCCCAAATAAGAATAACAATCAACATAGATCGTCTAGACTCCTCACGATGGTGCGACCTATGGATTTCGATCCGAAACCCTACCCCCACGCAGGACTCGAACGAAACCCCCTATTCCCAATTCATTTCTCCTTTTTTTATTTGATATATATTTTTTAAATATCCTTTATCATAGTTATATATATATATTTATAGATGATTAGTTTTATTTTTTTTATCATAATTCATAATTCTAATTTTATAAAAATAATTTTAATAATTTCTATTTGTAAGAATATTATTTTTTTTAGAAATTTGAATAATATAAATCAATTAATTAGAATTCATATAATTTGTTGATCATTTATTTCAGATTTTATTTATAATTTTTTAATAATTCTTATCATTTATTTAATTTAGTTTCATTAATATTAAAAAAAGTTATTTTGATGTCAAATAAAAATAAGTTTTACAAATCAAAATAATACTCAGATTAAAATAATTAAATCCTTTTAAGAACCTTAATAATCATTATTTAATATCAAAAATAAATTAAATATTATATTATTTTTCTTCTCAATATTTATAAATAACCTGTTTATTCAAAACCTTATAATAAAATATTGTTTTTAATGTTACCTTTAAGTATTGTTTATTATTTATTAATATAATATATTAGAAAAATATATTTCATGAAAACTATATTTCTAAAAAGTATAATTAATTTTTATTATGTTCATATGTCCTTATATATTTAAATATTGACATGTTGAAAAATAATTAAAGTATATATGAAAATTAATACAAATTAAAGTAAAAATATTTCATTTTTATTAAATGAAATTACATCATTTTATAAAAATATTTCATAACATTATTTATTTAATTACATAAAATATCTGGGATTTTATAGTTTAAAATAAAAAATCTTTTATATTTAGAGGCGATAGATTATGCAAAGCTAAAAATGTCTAGAGTGTATCAACCATATCTTTCATATCCCCATTTTTCATATTTATTAAAGGTGCGATTTTCTACTTATATGATACATAATGTAGCTCATAAGTAGTGGTAGACAGTTTTAAAAGAATAATTTCATGAGGATATCACATGGTTCAAGTTATAAAACATTTTTAGTCATTAATTTTATCCAAAAAATAGATATATGTAAAACATAAGAGTTTCTATAAATGGAATTGGGGAACACGATACTATTGTAATACACCAATAATTTTATAGAATAAGAAATATTTACACCAAATTTAATTATGAATGATAATATTAATGATATAATATTTTATATGTGTCTTTGACTAAAATTATATTAGAGATTATCCTATAAAACTTACCCACCTATTGAATGATGTTAACCAAAGTGGAAATGGTGGAATAAGATTTAATATATACTTATGTCACAAATGTTTTTATTCCATTATATAGTATAGGAATTTATATTTTTTTTGTGAAAAAAATATTAATTTCCAAACATTTTTGTCATGGGAAGTTCATGGACTTAGATTAATCTCAATGGAGGTGATAATTTCCAAGTTATTGGTGTGGTGACATGACATAATAGAAGTGATATTTACATAATGATCCAAAGAAGTTTCATCAAGGATGCAGGTTATGATACTTGAAGAGGTTTTTAAAATATTATTGTGTTCAATTTTCTAACTATACTAAAGGATCAAAGACTTCTACTGAGAAACCAAATCATGCCACAAATTGTTCTTAGGCGACAATAGGTAGTGACCCACGATAGTGTAAAACATATAATAATTTGGGGAAGTTGTTCATGATAGAATAATTTGAATGGATACCTATGAAATTATGTGTTACCTTACTTATTTCTTTAACTATGACATCTATTATTATTGAAATATGTGAATCCCATTCATTTATGTATGAAATGATAGTAGACTACTTAAATTTTTATGTGGAATTAATGTGTTATTTATGAATATTAAGACACCTATTAGAATGAGGATTGAGTAATGATATAAATATCTTATTTTATATTAGTATTAGTGATATAAATATATAATGATACTTTTTTAGAGATTATTATAGATAATAAAATAATCAAATGGGATTTTATAGTAGGATTTTGGGCTGATTTCATAACATGAATCAGCTCAGGTCAACCAACCATGTCACCTGGGTCAGAACGCAATAAGAGTTTCCATATGCTGCATGTCCAAGAAAAAAATGTGACTACATGATGCTAATTTCTCCCAAAAATCATACTAAATAATGTATTGGGTCATTTATCTATAATTCAACATGGAGTATTCATATGTTTCATGTATAAGAAAAACAATATATGGAAAACCATGCAAATAAAATGGCCAAACAATTCATAAATAATAAAAATTGTTTAATTCAATTACATCCACATAAAACATCATCCAAAATAAATAATAAAAATTTTCATAAAAAGGAACTAAATAGAAATACAAATATATCCAACTTGGATGATATATTAATCATTGAAAAATAAATCAATAACCAAACCATACTACAAGAGTTACCCAAAATGAATTATGACCATTCACTTTATCCTAATTCAAATATCCGTGTCCTAAGTGATTCATAGATAATCCATGAATGAATCCTAAAGAATATATACAATATAAGAGTTTCACACACACATTGATGGGTGTATATACATGGTGTAAGATAATAATCCCAATAGGATCTATGTAAGGAGTATACTTAATTATTTGTATAGATCAATTTATAAATGAATGCTTTAAATAAATTAGAAAACAATAATTTTCTACATTTAAAGACACAAAGAAACCAAAAATAATTCCTTTATCTACAAGTTATAAAAAAGTTATTTTTATATAAAATGAAATCAAATATCTACATAAATAAAGAAAACACTTTTATAAATTAAAAAATGAAAAACATTGAAATTATAAAAACCAAATAAATATATTTTCTCTCATTTCAAAACCTTCAAAAATTATCATCAACAAATTTTTTTATCTTTTATTTGGAAAAGCCTCTCAATCCACCTTTAAAACCCCTTTTTATGAAAACTAAACCAACCATAAAAAACAAAATAATTATAAATATAATCAATGATATATATCAAGGAAAAAGACTAGTGTAGATAAATAAAATGTTCCAAAATCATTACAAGCACAAGGAGAAACAAACTAAAATAAATTAGGAATCCACTACATTGAATCATAAAAAAGTAATAGGCATATTGGGAAACACACTAGGTCCAAAAGTAAGATAAAAATAATAATTAATTTCACTATACCAACATCCATACAACATTTCATATAAATAAAACAAAAAAAACCAATTTTCCCACACTAGCCTCCTAGGGGGAACTGCCTTATCTCTGTCATAATACATAACTAATGGACATTGTATGCTATGATATTTATTATAGTGTAGAAAAATTAAAGATCTAAAACTTAGTTACCCGGGTTTTCATGACATAATCAATGTGAATCTAATTAATCAAATAATCCATAGATTAACATAAACGTAAAAAATTCATGAACAATAAAAATAAACCCACCACCAAAAAATGGCACAAAACATCCCCTTAACACATCATCTGACCATCAAATAATAAATCCACAAACCATAAGGGAAGAAAAACTACAAGGGGTACCAATTAGGGTCTCTCAATTATTAAATAACTATTTTTTATGTGAATAAATGAGCCTTTATTATTAATGTAGCTCAAAATTCCACGTCACATTGATTTCTTGGAAATTTCAACATCTAATTCACCCTTTAGAAATCATTAAAAAACACCTATTTCCTTCCAAAAAAATTATTCAAAATAGATATTTATTTGATTGAAAATAAAAATCAGTAAAAATGACCACATTTATCATTAAAACACCTTTGAAGAACCCTATAGGAATTTCCACACATGTCTTAATATGGTATAACACTATTTTCAAATGGATTCTTTAAATTCATCACAAAATTATTTATATTACTGTATTATACCATAGACAATATTTTATAAACCCATCATTGGTATCATATGTAAGAACCCGGTTTTTGAACCTGTACGGCTTTGAAATTTCTCTTGATGTTATTCCAGAGCTGGGCCTTCAGATGGTATGTGATTTCGAGCCCCAGTGTGGCCCGAATTAAATTTTAAGTGTGTTCACAATAGAGAGACCAAATAAACAGAATAACTCCTAAACGATTGCTCGGATGGAAAAAATGAGGGCACTGTTGAGTCCGGAGCGGGCCGTTTAACCTAGGAGGGGTGTAACTTTCATGGGCGTGGCACTTCTGTGGAAAAATCTACCATGGGCATTTTCATAATTCAGCAAACTCAGACATGAACTTTATAACTTCTGAAAGAAGCTCAGATTAAAATTTTGAGACTGTCATTGCTCTCAGAATGTGGATTTTACCCTAGGGGCAGCTTAATCCTGACCCCGTCGAAAGTTCGGGTACGGGCCTACTGGTGGGTGTTTAAAAAAAATCAATTAAAATTTGATTAATTTCCATACTTAAACACCTCCACCCCTCCCCCTTCTTCCCCTTTCATTTCTCCATGGTGGAAGCTCTCTCAAAAAAGGGAGCGACATCTTTCAAGATCATATCCCCACCTCTCCAAGGCGCGACAGCTCTGGCAGATGGTCAGCGAAGCTACGGGCTACGCCCATCGAGGTAGGAGGTTACGTTTGCATTTTTTTAATTTCAGAATCTGCCTTGAATCAATTTTATTGTGTCGAAATGCTATTTTCCTATCGAGCGAAGCCCATAGTTGTTTAGGATTCGATCTGAGCTTTCTAACTCTCTTCTCGGATCAAACATCTGAATTCTAGGGCACCCAGGGTGGCCCCAAGAAGTTTTCCTGCCAAACCTTGGGTTTTCCGGCTGTTCCAGGGCTATTCAGTGGTCAGCGCGGCAGTCCGGCGGTTCCCAGGCGGTGGTGCGGCGGTCCCAACAGTGACGGTGGGCTTCCAGGTAGTGGAGGCGGGATCCTAGTAGTGGAGGAGGGCTTTAGGCGGGCTGAGCCGGCGGCGTACACGGGGTGATGCAGGGGGGAGCCAGGCTAGCTGGCTTCGCCGGTCAGCGGGAGGCGCGAAGAACCGGGGTCATCGCAACCCCGACCAGCCGACAGAAACCCACACTTCACGGGTCTCGTAGAGAACACTCCGGACTGGCTGAGCCGGTCTGGGTGATGCGGGGTGGCGCGCAAGGCGAACCGCGGGCCGCGGTGGACTGGGCGGTCCAGGCGGCCCAGCTGCGGACCGCCGGTCTGAAGGGGTGGGTCGGCCCAAGCCCACCCCGTCCCATCCAATGACGTTAAAAAAATGCCATAACTCACAAACCAAGTGTCAGATTTTCATACCATCTACGGCGGCACGATCCTTGGATCGAGACGGAGATTTTGAAATGGTACCAGGGATTTTTAATTCCCAGAATGAGAGCTCGGTGGCGTGACACCCTCGTTAAGTACCTTTCCGGGGATTCTTCATTCAGATGGTGCGAACACATACAGAGTCCATTTTAAGCACCATTAGTGGCATTGTAACCTTTGAATCGAGATGATATAAACCAAGGTGGTTTCAGGCGTTGAAGCCGGAGTTCATGTGTGGGCCCCACGGGCCGTCTTTTATGCTGTGAGCAGCATTTTGTGACTTTTTCATCAGATTTATGTTTAGGGCGAATGAGTAGTCATTTTGGAATTTTTTCGGAGAGCATCGCAATGGTGCAGTTCTCTCGATCTCTTTTTTGATTGAGGTGTGGGACATGTGATAGACCGTATGGGCATAAAGCGGCGTTGAATAACTTTTTTGTTGGGAGTTTGTTTCCAGCGTGTAAGTAGTCTATCTCGCATGTTTTTCCATGAGGATTACAATGGTGTAATTTGTTTGGGTGTTCAGAGCCTCTTTCAAGATCTCATTAAATGTGGAAACATGAAAGGGAATTTCTCAGTGGTTCCTTTGATGCACTCTGACCCAACGCACGATCACGATGTTAGTGACACCCAGTGATGTCACGGGCAATGCATAGTTATCCGACTAGTTCCGGGTTTACCCTCCAGTAGGGATGGGAAGTGGGTTAACCACCAGCGTATCATGGTTTACCCTCCGGTGAGGTTGGGCAGTGGGTTACCCATTGACATTAGGGTTTACCCTCCATCGGGGCTGGGCAGTGGGTTACCCGTTGACCTTAAGGTTTACCCTCCAGCAGGGCTGGGTAGTGGGTTACCCGTTGACTATAGAGTTTACCCTCCAGCGGGGCTGGGTAGTGGATTATCCAACGACCTTTTAGGGTTCACCCTCCAGCAAGGCTGGGTAGTGGGTCACCCGTCGACCTTTTGGGGATTACCCTCCAGTTGGGCTAGGCAGTGGGTTACCCAACATATTCTTTCAGACTTATCCCCTTCTATGAGGCTAGTTAGGGACTTTTCTCCATGTCTACCAGAGAAGGACTCTTGGTTGCAAAATTCAGTGATGGTATAACTTTGATGTACTGGACGTTTGTACATTGGTGATGAAAATCCTTAGAACTGTTGGCGACATTTCCTGGTCAGAGCATGGAGATAGAGATCCCCTTACAAACTTGTTCTGGTTTCTTGTTGAGAATATATATATATATATACCCTAATTTTGTTCCCACTCCTTGGGTTAAGTACTCTCCTTCTAGTAGGGGCAAAGACACATGGGGTATGCCACGTGCTTTCCGTGTCTAGCTCCTCTTGGTTGGGACAAGTCTACTTCCCTTCTTTTGTTGGGTTGAGCTACACTCTATCTACTGTACTCTTGAACTATTCCTTGTTCTATCTATTGTTCACCGTTTTAGTACCTCCTTTGTTGCTCCCTCGAGCTTTCGAGGCATCCTACTGAGTATATTTATACTCAACTTTTCTTGGGCTTTTCCCGCACTTGGTGTGCCCATGAAGATGACAAAAAGGTCGATCGAGACTATGGAGGAGGTTAGAGGACACATGAGCTTAGGCTGCGTTCAGGGAACGTAGTAGGACTTTCAGTTGTGAGACTCACCAGCTGTTTACTTTTGCTTACCTGTTTCCGGGTTCTGGCACTATTCAGGTTGGGCGTGTGTTTTTCCCATTTTTTTGTTCAGTATCTTGTCAGTATTTCTCAACACTTTACTTTTCTATTAAGAGGTTAATGCATGAATGTGGTTGGGGTATATATGTTTTTCCTTTTGTTTTATTTTTACTCTTCACTTCTGCATTGAGTGGGTTGTGTGTGTGTACAAGTACTTAGGCAAAGGACTCCCCGAGATTGTTATGCCTTCGACGCTTGTCTCCAGCCCCTGGACTATGGAGGTGGGCTTGGGGTAGTTCCAGATCGAGATTAATAGGGTCGGGTCGTGACAAAGTGGTATCAAAGGTGGTCATTAATTGGGGCGATGTTCAGACGTCCCTAAAAAATGAATTGGTTGGGATTTAGGGAAATAGTGTCGATGTTTCTTGAGAGCGGCTCTCAGTCCAGAGAGTCCAGTGATGGTATGGGTGGCTGACATATCCATTCACCAGGACCCTAATAACCCTCTTCTCGACTCGGAATGATGAGACATTTGTTGCAGGGAACTTTGGAACATGCATCCGGTAGGATTGAGTATTTGACAGTCCTTGTTGAGTTAGCTCCCCTTTATGATTTCGGATATATATATATATATATAAACATATGGTCATCTGATTGCAGTAATACTTGATAGTTTTTAGGATTCCCTCACGACAGCAGCCAGCCAGGTTACCCTCTTCAGTTCGTGACGACGACCTGGCGAGCGATAGGGCGTCAGTCCAGGGACCCTCACATGACCCCTTCCACCCAGTGCTTCAACAGTAGCCCCTCCACCTGGAGATCAAAAGTTAGTACTGGCAGAACAGACCGAGTTTGAGCGTAGATTGAGTGCACTTTGAGACTTCCAGCGTCTGCGGCCACAGAAGTTCCATAGGGACCCAGATCCCCATGCAGTAGAAGACTGGCAAGAGTGTGTGGACCGACTTTTCTGGCTGGTACGGACACCAGTGGACCATATGGTAGCCCTAAATGCTAGCCTTTTCCTCGAGATGGCTGGGTGTTGGTGGGGGTTGGTTACACAGACCCACGACGAATTGTCTCTCACATGGGATAACTTCCAGCAGCTCTTTTGGGAGGAGTACTCCCCCTCTTGTTTACGCTCTGTTCAGATTCAGAAGCTTCTGGAGATGAAGTAGGGGGGATGACCATGGTGCAGTATTCATCCTGGTTTACTGATCGGACATGCTACTCGTAGGATATGGTCCGCGATAGTTACTTCCGGGTGTGGAAGTTTGAGCAGGGTCTTCACAGGGAGATCCGTGCTAGTGTATTACCCCTAGGCATCACTACTTATGCTAGGGTGCTAGAGATGGCTCTCATTACAAAGAGATTATTGGATTAGGGATGCTAGATGACAGGGCCTAGAAGTGGCCACTTCAGAGGAGAGTCTTCAGTGACAGGCAGGCGGCAGACAGTAGAGCCTCGGTCGAGGAGTCCCTTTCGTGAGCAGACATAGGAGAAAGTTTGTACACCGTAGTGGCGCCGTGGAGCACCAGGGAAATAAAGAGAGAGATGGTTCTATGCTTGTGACGAACATGATCACCTAGCATGGGATTGCCCGACCAGGTATACCGAATAGCCGTGGTAGGCAGTGGGCACACCGCAGTGGCAGAGGCAGCGCCCTGACCAGGGATCTCCCAGGCGAGGACAAGGTGGTCCTCAGGGAGGCGGCATACGTAGAGTGGAAATAACTGAAGGTGGGGGAGGATGTTTTGAGGTTCTTCCACTGCCACCACCGAGCATCCCATGCTAGGCTCAGGGATCTGGTGGTACGGGCCACTGGTAGCTTCAAGATATGGGTGTTCGTGACCCCCCCCCCCAAACACGAGATGGTCCAAGGTAAGCATTGTGTTTACTCTACGCTTGCTTCAGTACTAGTAGACACAGGCTCCAGCCACTCTTTTATATCGCTGCTTTTGGTACTAGAGTTTGAGCTTTTAGTAGAGGCACTGCCACCTGTGCTTAGCCTCAAGGTTCCTTCAGGAAGTGCCTCGTTGGTGACCTTTATCTATAGACAGTGAAAACTGCCGTTCTGAGGAGAGAGTTTCATGTGGGACATACTCATCATCACGATGAAACATTATGATGTCATACTGGGCATGTATAGGCTTTCCATGGTTCACACCCAGATTGACTGTCGACATAGACCAATCAGATGCATCCATTTTTATGGGACAAGGTTCACCATCCTTGATGACCGAGACCTCATGGTAGAGCAGATGGGTACTCTGAGCAGGAGACCATGACCTTTTTCTCATTAGTTGGCGAGCATGGCTCTCAGAGCAGCAGACACTACAGGAACCTGGATCCCTATCGTTGTAGAGGACTACATGGACGTCTTTCCCGAGGATGTACCGGGACTACCTCTGAGGCGATATATGGAGTTCTGTATTGACTTGCAGTTGGGGAATGCCCCGATATCATGTGCAAAATATTGTATGGAACCAATAGAGATTCAGGAGCTACAACTTCAGCTGGACGACCTTTATGAGAAGGGATTCATCAGGCCCAGTGTGTCCCCCTGGGCAACTCCAGTTTTGTTTTTGAAAAAGGCATATGGAAGTATGCAGCTTTGTATAGATTATCGTCACCTGAATCAGGTCATGATAAAGAACAAGTACCCTTTGATGAGGATCGATGACCTCTTAGACCATTTGAGAGGTACGAAGTGGTTCTCCAAGATTGATCTTGGATCCAGCTACCACTAGTTGCGGGTTCGTGAGGCTAAAATCTCGAAGATGGCTTTCCATTGTCGAAATGGGAATTATGAGTTTCTGGTGATGCCCTTTGGCGTGACGAATGACCCCTCCATTTTCATGGATTTGATGAACCAGATCTTCTATCCGTACATGGACTGGTTTGTGGTTGTCTTTATTGATGAAATACTCATCTACTCTACGATGGAGGAGGATCACACAGAGCATTTGAGGATGGTCCTATACTTACTCTGGGAGCACCATCTGTATGGGAAGCTCTTGATGTTTATGTTCCAGATTCATGAGGTCCACTTTCTAGGGAATCTCATTATGGAGCAAGGATTCGCTGTAGATCCCACAAAAGTAGAGGCAGTGCTTACTTAGTATCCACCCAAGATTGAATCAGAGGTGTGGAGATTCCTTGGTTTGGCAAGATACTATTGGAGGTTCGTGGAATATTTCTCTCGGATTGCTGCCCCTTTGACCGCATTGATGCAGAAGGGATGACCGTTCACCTGTACTAATCAGTGCCAGAAGATATTCGAGGAGTTGAGACCGAGGCTGACTAGTGCTCTAGTGTTGAGGCTTCCATGGGAGGGCATTGAGTTTTTGGTGTACTGTGACGCTTCAGGAGATGGGCTCAGGTGCGTGTTGATGCATCAGTGGGCTGTGATTGCATATGGGTCGAGAAAATTGAGGCCCCATGAGAAGAATTATGCGACTCATGATTTGGAGCTGGTAGAGGTGGTCTTCGCCTTGAGGTTATGGTGGCACTACCTTCTGGCTAAGCATTTTGTGGTCTACTCAGACCACCTGAGCCTCAAGTACATCTTCACTCAAAAGGATTTGAATATGAGGCAGAGGCGTTGAATGGAGTTTCTGAAGGACTATGATTTCGAGATAGTCTACACTTCGGGGAAGGGAAAAGTAGTAGTATATGACCTTAGTAGGAATTCCCAGGCTCATTTAGTATGGGAATCTTCAGAGAAGTTGGACTCCCTACAGCTGACCTTGGTGGAGTAGGAGGGTACGACTTTTCTGCAGTCGATGGCGTTGAATCCTTCGCACCTTGAGCGTTTGAGAGAGTCGCAGCTGGGGGATGTCGACAGCGTGGTACTGCGTGATCAGATATCCCCGGGCGACGCACCCGATGGGTATTCTGAAAGAGGGAATCACGAGATCCTATTCCAGGGGCGAGATGTAGTGCCCGTCGAGATATAGGAGGAGGTGATGCTGGAGTTCCACAGTTCTCCCATGGTTGTACATATCGGTGTGGGGAAAATGTACAGAGACCTTCACCGATAGTTTTGGTGGTCTGGCATGAAGCAAAGCATAGTTGAGTTCATTTCTCGGTGTCTTACCTATCAGCAAGTGAAGGCAGAGCATCAGGTTTCAGCAGGGCTTTTTTAGCCCCTTGATATCCCGAAGTGGAAGTGGGATGGCATATCTATGGAATTCGTCATAGGGCTTCCACACACAGCGAAGGGCCACGTTTACATTTGGGTGATGGTGGACTGACTCATGAAGTCGGCGCACTTCCTTTCCATCAGGGAGCAGAGCTCGGTAGAGAGTCTAGGGTAGCTGTACATTTGGGAGATCGTCAGCCTTTATGAAGTACCCTCGACGATCATCTCCGACCGTGACACGTGGTTTACATCGCAATTGTGGTGAGGCTTGCAGGAGGCATTCGATACTTCGCTACAGATGAGTACAGGTTTTCACCCCCAGACCGATGGGAAGATAGAGCGCACTATCCAGGTGTCGGAGGACATGCTCAGGGCATGCGTGTTAGACTTTGGCATGAGCAGGGAGGATCACCTGCCCTTGGTGGAGTTTGCGTACAACAACAGTTACCAATCTACTATCGGTATGGAAACTTTTGAAGCCCTCTATGGGAGACCTTGCAGGTCACCTTTGTGCTGGTTGGAGGTTGGGGAGACCACCCTCACGGGACTAGAGTTAGTGTGGGCGACGACAGAGAAGGTTCAAGTCATTCGTGAGAGGATGAGGATGTCTTAGAGTAGACAGAAGTCCTATACAGACCGTCGTCGCAGGCCATTGGAATTCGAGTAGGGGGACCATGTCTTTTTGAGAGTCTCTCCGCGACATGGAACATGGAGGTTCGACCGGGGAGGCATGCTGTCCCCGAGGTTCATCGGGCCCTTTGAGATCGTGTGCAGGGTTGGTGAGGTTGCCTACTTTCTTGTTCTACCGCCACACCTGGAGAGGGTGCATGACGTCTTCCACGTGTCGTAGCTGAGGAAATACGTGCACGACCCCATGCACGTTATCGACTGGGGAGAGCTGGACACCAAGGATGGATCCACCTTTGTAGAGAACCCAGTGGCGATTGAGGACCAGTAGGAGCAGACACTGCGTGGACAAACCATTCCATTGGTTCGTGTTTTATGGAATCACGGGAGGGTGCAGGAGAGCACCTGGGAATGGGAGAGCCAGATGCGGGCTCAGTATCCTGATTTTTTTTGTAGTATTGTTTTTCGGGGAAGAAAAACTTGAATGAAGGAATGATGTTAGAACCCTGGTTATGAGCCATTGAGACTTTAAATTTTTTGTTGATGTTATTCTAGAGCAGGGCGTTAAGACAACATGTGATTCCGAGCCCCGGTGTGGCCAGAATTAAAATTTAAGTGCATTCACACTAGACACACCAAATAAAAAGAATAAATCCTAAACGATTGCTCTGATGGGAAAAAAGATAGCACCGTTGAGTATGGAGAATGCCGTTTACCTTAGGAGGGGTGTAACTTTCACCGGTGCGACTCTTCTGTGGAAAACACCACCAAGGGTGTTTTCGTAATTTAACGGCCACGGGTGTGAACTTTATAACTTCTGAATGGAGGCTTAGATTAAAATTATAAGACTGAAGTTGCGCTCAGGGGTGGCTTAATACCGACCCCGTCGAAATTTCGGGTACGGGCCTACAGGTGGGTGTTTAAAAAAATTAATTAAATTTTTATTAATTTCCCTACTAAAACACCTCCACCCCCCCCCTTCTTCCCATTTCATTTCTCCCTTGAGGAAGATCTCTCAACAAAGAGAGAGACCTCCTTCAAGCCCCTCTCCCTACCTCTCCAAGGTGCGACGACTTCGGCGGATCATCGGCAAAGCTACGGGCTATGCCCAGTGAGGTAGAAGGTTGCGTTTACGTTTGTTTTTAATTTCCACATCTTCCTTGAATCAAATTTATTTCGCTGAAATGCTGTTTTCCTGTCGATCGAATCGCATAGTTGCATAGGATTTGATCCGAGCTTTCTATCTCTCTTCTCAAATCAAAAATCTGAATTCCGGGGCACCCAGGGTGGCCTCAGGAAGTTTTCTGTCCAAATCTTGGGTTTTTCGGCAGTTCAAGGGATATCCAGCGGTCGACGCGGCGGTCCGGCAGTTCCAATGCAGTGGCGCGATGGTCCCAGTTGGGGAAGCGGGCTTGCAGGCAGCAGCAATGGGTTCCCAGCGGCAGTTGTGGGATTCAGGCGGTCTAGGACGATGGCCTACGCGGGGTGACGCGGGGGGGAGGGGGGAGCCAGGCGGCCGGCTTTGCCGGTCAGCGGGAGGTGCGAAGAACCAGGGTGTTCGTGACCCCGACCAGCCGACAGAGACCCGCACTTCGTGGGTCTCATGGAGAACACGCCGAACTGGCTGAGCCGGTCTGGGTGACGCAGGGTAGCCCATGTGGCGAACAACGGGCCGCGGTGGACCGGGCGGTCCGGGCGGCCCAGTCGCGGACCGCCGGTCTGAAGGGGTGGGCCGACCCAGGCCCACCCCATCCCGTCCGATGACGTTAAAAAATGACATAACTCGCAAACTGTGCATCGGATTCATTTTCCGTCTGTGGAGACACGATCCTTGTATCGATAAAGAGGCTTTGAAATGGTACCGGGGATTTTTAATTCCTATAACAAGAGCTCGGTGGCGCGACACGGTCATTAAGTACCTCACCGTGGATTCTTCTTTCGGATGGCATGAACACATCCGGAGTCCATTTTAGGCACCGTCAGTGGAATTGTAACCCTGGATTCGAGATGATATAGACCAGGGTGGTTTCATGCATTGAAGACGGAGTTGAGGCATGGGCCCCACATGCCGTCTTTTAATCTGTGAGTAGCATTTTGCGACTTTTTCATTAGACGCCCGTTTGGGGCGAATGAGTAGTCATTTTGGCGCGTTATTCTGAGAGAATTGTGATAACACAGTTTTCCCGACCTCTTTTGAGACTGAGGTGTGGGCCCCACGAGACACTGTATGGGCATAAATCGGTGTTGAATAAATTTTTCGTCGGTAGTCCGTTTCTAGCGAGTAAAAGTCTATCTCGTGTGTTTTTTCTGCGAGGATTACAATGGTGTAATCTGTTTGGGTGTGCAGAGCCTCTTTAGAGATCTCATAAAATGTGGAAACATGAAAGGGTGTTTGTCAGAGGTTCCTTTTACGCACTCTGACCCAACGCACGGTCGCAATGTTAGTTACACCCACTGATGGCACAAGCAGTGCGGAGTTATCGGACCAATTCTAGGTTTACCTTCCAGCAGGGATGGGCAGTGGGTTACCCACTTTTGTATTAGGGTTTACCCTCCAGTGAGGCTGGGTAGTGGGTTACCCATTGACTTTAGGGTTTACCCTCCAGCAGGACTGGGCAGTGGGTTACCCGTTGACCTTAAGTTTTACCCTCCAATGGGGCTGGGCAGTGGGTTACCTATTGAGTTTAGAGTTTACCCTTCAGCAGGGCTGGACAGTGGGTTACCCGATGACCATTTAGGGCTTACCCTCCAATAGGGCTGGGTAGTGGGTCACCTGATTAACTTTTGGGGTTTACCCTCCAGTTGGGCTGAGTAGTGGGTTACCCGATTACTTCTTTCAGACTCATCCCTTTTTATAAGGCTAGTCAGAGACTTTTATCTGTGATTACTGGAGCAGGACTCTTTATTGCGCATTTCAGTGATGAGACATCTTTGACATGCGGGATGTTTGGGAATTGGTGATGTATATCCTTATAACCATTGGCGACATTTCCTGGGCTGATCTTGGAGATAGAGATCCCCTTACACACTCATTCGGGTTTCTTGTTGAGCATATATAAATATATACACCCTAATTTTTTTCCCACTCCTTGGGTTCAGTTACTCTCATTCTAGGAGGGGAAAATACACACGGGGTATGCCACATGCTTTCCATGTCTAGCTCCTCTTGGTTTGGAAGAGTCTAATTCATTTCTTTTGTTGGGTTGAGCTGCACTCTCCCTACTGTACTCTTTCACTATTCCTTTTTCTATCTACTGATCATCGTTTTAGTACCTAATTTTTTTGCTCCCTCGATATTTCAGGGCATCCTACTAAGTATCTTTATACTCACCCATGCTTGGGCTTTTCCCGCACTTGGTGTTCCCTTGCAGACGACAGATAGGTCGGTCGAGACTACGAAGGAGCGTAGAGGACACAAGATCTTGTGTTGAAATTAGGGGTCGTAGTAGGAATTTCAGGTGTGAGACTGACCAGTTGTTTAATTTTCTTTACCTGTTGCCGGGTTGTGGCACCTTTAGGGTTGGGCACGTGTTTTACACTTTTTCTATTCAGTATCTTTTCAGTACTTCTCAGCACTTTACTTTTCTATTTATAGGTTAATGCATGACTGTGGTTGAGTTATAGTTGTTTTTCCTTTGGTTTTCTTTTTACTCTGCACTTCTACATTGAGTAGGTTGTGTGTGTGTGTATATGTACTTAGGCAAAGGCCTCCCCGAGATTGTTATGCCTTCGACGCTTGTCTCCAGCCCCTGGCCTATGTAGGCGGGCTTGGGGTAGTTACTGCTCGAGACCGGTAGGGTAGGGTCATGACATCATACATAGCTATAAATTATTTTAAAATAAATTTATAAAACCCATTCATTTCATGAATGTAAAAAATAAAGGTATAGTGTACAAACACGTCTATCATTTCAAGAGTAAATCAATTATCTTTTATTGTGAAGGATATTCCAAAAAAAATCATCCTCGAAAATGTTCAAGTGACCAAATACCAAAGTTTAGATCATCGTAAACCATAAATCACACTTTAATAATGATCAGGGTTCTTGTATTAATAAGGCAACCTAGGGAAATAGAAAGATGGATTAATGTAAAAGAGAAAGGAATAGATAACGAGTTATTACCTTTAAAATAAAAAAACAGAAGAGAAAAAGGAAAAATTATTGATGTGGGGTTATAACTCTATCTTAAACTCCCCAGAAATCAACTACACATAGTGGGAGAGTAAATAAAAAGAAAAAACTTATAATTACGGAAGGTATAATGGTAAATTACCATTTTAACTGAAACTAGGCAAGTTTGATAATTTGGGCCACACAATTTAGAAACCTATGAAGCAATCATATATTCCCCACTAAATAGAAACTCTACAATTGACATGGTTTGGACACATTGTTTTTTATGTTGTGTTCCATAAATGTTACACTTTGAATAAACTATTACAAGATTTATCATGGTTTATACGAGAACACACAATGTTTTACCTAGCCTTGTTATTACCATTTTACAGAAGAAAACCATAATTTTTTTAATTTTTTTACCAAGACACCCAAAATTTAAAAACATTCTATAATTAATTAATATTTTAAAAAATTATAACTCTAGGGTGGTATACATCAACATATATTGTCATATATCTTCTTTTACCATACCTTATTATAGTGTTCACTATTTTTCGGGATAGAGGGACATTTATTTGATTCTAGGAGTGCCTTTCAGTAGGAATATTAGAGTTTTAAATTTCCAACTAACATGATTAATTATTAGAATAGTTGAGTAAAATGATAAACCATAGTTACTAGTTGTAGTGGAAGACTTCTTGGTTTTGTTTCCAAATGTAATTTTAGAATACCACTAGAGAGTGATTGTTATTTATTGAATAACATGTTACTTAAAAAAGTATGATATATTTTCCCTTATATAGAATAGATCCTATAAATATATAATGACTAAAAACTCAATTGGAATATATTTTGGGAAAATGATTTATCAAACCAAGTGTATCCTCATGGGAAGAACCAATTATTTCTAACAAAAAGGTTAATATTATCTTACACTTATGCTTCAATTATTGAAATTAGATGAAATTAAATTTGATGAATAATTATACTTCACCTTACATTACGAATCTTTTTTAACATCTAAATAGATATAAATGGTTTTAAAATATTGACAAAAGGTTCAAGTATCACTCCTAAATGGAGAAGAGTTTATTAATTGAAAATATAGCTTTCAAGAGTTCGTAAGAATATTAGAAGTTTTTGGTAATTCTACTTAGGGTTATTAATTCTCATACTATTATTATATCTACGATGAATCAAATCATTTATAGATACATTGATTCCTATTTAGATATTTTTCTATATAATATATTTATTTACTCTTCTTTGAGGAAAGTTAATAGATTGAATTTAATAATTATCCTATGGATATTATAAAACCATTAGCTTCATTAAAATATATTAAAATAACAATTTTCAATTCAAGAGTTATTTTTAGGACTTATTACCTATTAGAATATAATTTCTATTTAAAAACACATGGGAAGAATTATCCAACACATGAGTTGAATTTGGAAGTAGTTGTTCATGATTTAAAGAGTTGGATACAATACCATTATTTTGGGAGGATCATGGATGAGTATTAATAGCCATCACACTTTGAGTCAGCTTATACACTGGCAAAGAGTAATACTTTAGAAAATGCATTAAGTTAAAAGGACTTAAGAAGTAGTGAAATTATAAGATCAGTGGAAACTAATGATATTGATGGTGATATGTATCTAGTGGGTATATAAGAAGGTGACCATGTAGAGTAATATCATATTTAAATCACTTTTATACTTTTTTATTGAGTAAAGGTATGATAAAAAACCTAAACTAAATGTAATATTCTTTTTTACATTATAAATAGTGAGTATACCATTGAAAATTAGTCTCTAAAAATGGATTAAAAACATTATTTAAATGATAGGATGTAAGTTTTCTCATGATCTAGGGAATTGGTTATAAATAAATTTCATAACTCTAGTCAGGAGGTTCATATGAGGATAATGAATATATATAAAAAAATTAAACATTTCTAGGGGCCCCATGGACAAAGTGATATCATGATTTGTATCTCTATGTTTGATTTCTCAAAAGGTAATAGATGAGAATCAATGATTTATGAAACTATTCCAACATTTTCCTATATTAACATTGAAATGGGATAATATTCTCTTGAATTTTATAATATTTTTTTAGGGTCACCATGAAAGCATTAAAATATTTGGGTGATTTCAGACTAACTTACTAAATTTATATTCTTATTACCCATTAAGGATTAATTTTTATTGAAAAAATTTGGCTAGTTTTAAATAAATAAATTAGAGAGGTTTCATGAAGTTCCTTTATCCATTGTATTTGATTGGTATTCTAAGTTCAATTTTGGATTTTAGATAGGATTTAAGAGGTATTTCATAATTAGTAGAAGATGAGTATATTGTATCATCTACAGATAGAAGACCAATAAAAATATACCATCAAAACATTGTAGGACAGTCTAAGAGTTTTTGATATGTATTAATTAATATTAGATGAGGATCTTATTCCTCTGTTTTAATTTTATATAATAATAGTTATTAAGAATTAATATGGATGGTTCTTATTGATGTGTTGTAAAGATGGATGAGTTTATCACCTTTGTGTTGGGTTGATATGTGAGAGAGTTATATCTTGGGGATATGTTTGGTGAAATATATAACAATTTATATTCATCTAATCAAGAAGATATTGATGATGGATTTTAATTTTTAGAAGTCTTATTCAAACCATCAAGGAGACCATTGGATTTTATAGTTGGTGATAAATTATTTTTTCAACTATCTCTAAGGTAAGGGAATTACGGATTCTGGAATTAGGAAATGTTATCTTATAATTAAGTGGTTTCATTTTAAATCATTGATGGAATTGGGAATATATCTTATTATTTAGTGTTTCAATGAAATTATGTTGTAGTGTATGATGTGTTTCTTGTTTAAAAACTGAGGAAGTATCAGTCAGGTCCATCTCATGATCTTGAATGGGAATCTATTACATTTTAACCCAATATAACCTTTTTTGATGGTATGGGATATACTATTGATATAATGGACATTTTCATGAGATAAAAGATTATTCCCATGCTTCAAGTGTTTGAAAAGATGAAAAAGCTTTGGTGGAAACATGATAGAACATCACATGTGATATATATATGGATTTATCATTTTGAGTGAAATATATCCCAATTAATTTTTTAAGATGAAAATTATAATAGTGGGTAGAATAGTGACACTAATAATTTTAGATTTTAATTAATTGATTTGGAGATAATTATAAATTTATTTATTTAATATATTTCCATTGAAAAATGGAATTTTTTTATCAACAATGATTAATTAATTAATTTAGAGATATTTATAGCTATGTTATTAGTTTGGAATATTATTTTTAAATTAGTGATGGTAGATTAATTTATGTGGTTAAATCGACTTGGTAGCATTCATGTGACATGGAAAATTAATGATGAGACAAAATTTTCAATAATTAATTTGGGTAATTAATTTTTGGAATAAAAGTGGAATGATTAAATAAAATATTAATCATATTAAATTAGAGTATTATATTTAATGGAATTTTTGGAAAATTTTATGTGTTGGTTGATTTTATTAAATAATGGGATAAATTGAAATCATAGGATTTTTATAGAATAAAATAAAAGGAATAATACTGGATTGAATTTGATGGTATGGTCAAGAGAGAGAGTGATAGTTTATGACAGATGAAAATTAAAATATTATATTAATATTTAATTTTTGGAGTTCTACATTGAGGATTTATTTCAAAAAAGAGGAATATGTATTATAAAAACATTAGTTTCATGTAATATTATCCTATTTAGAATATCTCACTACATCTGCATTAAAGATGGTGTGAATCATAACATGAGGTGACTAAAGGATATTGGATTAGAACGAATACAAAATTTTTATCAAAATATGTTCATAATTAATTTATGATTATTATAAACATGGTTAAATTAATAGATAATACATCTTTAGGACCTAGAACTATCATTTTCACTTTCTTATATTTAGAATTCATGAGTAATAGATTAACGATGTTTGAAACGGGGTCATTCCACATGGTAAATGGGTTGAGAAAATCTCTAGATATTCCCTTTCAATACTTTTTATTCTACACCTATAATATAGTGAGCTACACTAGTTCAGTTTAAATGGAATAGGGTTCCATGCCACTCAAAATAAGCAGTGTTCTCTAAACCTGAGAGTCAAATGGGTTTAATTTCATTCAAACATAAATTGTGTATATTTAATATAATTTTGTTAAAAATGTGTATGATACATTCATACATGTATTAAATTGAAAATTTATTTATTTATCTTTAATGATTATGTTTTAGGGGTGATTTGTATGATATATGAAGGTAAGTTTACTCGAAAAAGTCATTTTACCAACAACAAGTATAATATTTAAAGGAAATCTAAAGTAGTTTGATTCTATTTCTTCTATAGTTGGTTGTGGTTCCATTTCTTGCGATATATATTCTCTTTAAATTTCTAATTTAAATTATATTTTTATCATACAATTTATATGAAATATATTTGATAAAATGATGGTTTATCCAAGTTTATGAGAAATTTAAAATAGTTATTCTTATTGAAAATCATGAATTCTAGGATTTCATAATCATGGGATTTTATTTAGAGAAAATAAGTTTGTATCTATAAATGGATTATATATTTTGATATGTTCGTTATAACAATATAATTATGTGGCATAATTTTGGTATGAAAATGGTTTGTTTTGAAAACATGTTTAAATACATGAGTAACAAGGACTTCATCGTTTAAAGTATTCTAAAAAAATTAGAGAATAGAAAAAGAAATGCAAAAAGAAAATTGAACACAATGATCTATGTTATTCGTGTAGAATAACCTATGTCTATATATGGGAGTAATACAATATATCCACACTATATATCATCATCTAAGTATAAATTTATGGAAATAAAAATTAAATTTCTAAGTTTAAATAACTTTACATAAAAAACAGACATCCATATCCTCTATCTACACATCATTGATAATGTTAACTTCCATGTATACATGTACATCATGTAAGTAAATTTATTTAAATTACACTTTTTGAACCCTATGTAAAACATGATTTTTTTGAAATTTTCCACCACATTAAATCTGTGTGAAATTACATCATCAATTATTTTTTCCATTTATAAGACCTATTTCATCTTTGATTTGTTTTGCGACCTACAGATCTTGAACCCTCAGCAATTTGGGAAAGGGAACTCATACCCCTACAAACCCCCACAACCTCAACACCAAGGTAAAAAATATAATTATTGGAATATTTTACAATATGAATTACATCGACTTTGACTCCATAATTACAAATAAAAAGAAACCATGTGGAATGTTTGTGAATGTCCATATCTAAAGTTGAATGTACCATATGGAAATATCATAGTGGGTGATGATTAATTGTATGAACACTATGATCATAGTTCAAAATTGGATTACACATTGACTCATAATTTCACACATTTTACATTACTCTAGATTCCTTAAATTTAGGAACTATAGTTTAATTGGAAAAATAGATTGGGATTTGGTATGTTCAAAAATATTTATTCTATGGAATGTATTACAAGAATTTAGTATGCACTGTTAAATGTATTTTTATACTATTAAATTAATAATTGAATATTTTTTCAAATAATATTGGATACATATTATAAAATAGATCATATATTTCATTTCATTGGAGTTATTAAAGGAAATACTACTTATTAAATCATCACTAGACCCCTATTATATATCTATATGTGTTTATAGACCTTAAATTCCTTGATACACGAAAATAAAAGGCAACCATGTACTTAGATGATGGTGATTCGAATTAAATTTCATTATAGGATGAGATGGTGTTAGATTGGGGGTCATTAGAGTTTTTTTACATTCTAAATGGATAAGTTATATTCATTTACCTTCAGTTATTATTCTTTGGTGTATGTACTTGTAATCCACTATATTTGGACACATGGTTTCATTAAATATTTTTAAGTACCTTTTGGTGTTATAATTAAGTTATATTTAGAATTATATATATTAATATATATTTTTTTTGGGTAAATAATTCCCCCAATGATTATATGGTATCCCTTAGTATTATTTCTTAGCGTCTAACAATAAATGAATTCACTTGAGGCCATGTGGTGATCTAGATAATGTCTTCAGATTCTGGTCCTTATGAAATATTGTGCATGCATGTAATATCATATATATATATATATATATATATATATATATATATATATTTCATTAGTGTAAGTAAGCTATAAAATTCTGAGTAATCCATGGTACCTTAGGTTAAAAAGGGTCCCTACATTTTCCCTTTTATTCTTTGATACCCATTTTAGTACAATCATGCGATTAAGATAACTTTACTGTGGGTGGGTCTATTTTTAATCATATTATGGGATTTTATTAAGCTATAGTGGCTATATTCACTTGCATAATGGGTTATGGTGTATATAAATTTTATATAGAATGACTTGGGAAATTTATTATCATGGTTAATTAATTGACATATGATGTATTTATCTACTTAGTATGATTAAATGTTAGGTATTAATCTAATTTGGTCAGCCTAAATCATAAAATTAAGAATGAATGAGTTCACCTGAATTGGGACATATTTTATGTCCTATGATTGTACATAGGGTCATTAGCAATGGATTTTACAATTAAACATGTTAGGTAAAAAAATAAATTTAGTCAATATTCTTGTATATAGATATATCTATATAATATAAATCCTATGAATTCCATTTATATCTTGAATAAATGTAATCTATTGAAAAAATCTATAGGTTCTTAGGGCTAGGAATTAATAATTCAATATAATTTTCGACGTTAAAAATTTATAAAAGGTTTTTATTATGGATATTTTAGTGTGGATATATTTTAAAAAAATGTATATTTAAAATTTTACAGATCCTTTATAATGGTTTTAAGAAAATGATTTTGGTTTTGGTTTCATAATTAATTATTAAGTATACATGAAGTCTATAAGGATTTCATTAAAGTTAGAGATTGAAAAAGATATGTCTAAAACCCTTATGTCAGGTTGTATAGTATAAGGTAAGTATTACTGTATCACTCACAAATGACATATCATATTGTAAGATATTAGTGCATAAATTACAATATATTATATGCTGTATAGTCTCACCTCTTTTCAATTATTCTAATTTATTTTATCGTTATATATATTTCAAAATCATTAAATGATATTGTAGTAGACGTTTTATTAGGATATACGAATCATTTTTCAAATAATTGATTAATAATGATTATAACTTTTTTGTAAGTATATTATAAACATTTAAATAAAAAACCATAATAAAGATGAGTACTTATGAAAAAATCCTTTTTCATGGACCCTATTTCATTTAATGTTGTAGGGATATAAAAGTTGACATAATATCCACTTAAACAACATATAAATGAGTGACCCAATACTTGGTATTACATTTTGACTTCCCCTATATGATTTACCTTTGGATTAATTAACCACACTTTCAAAGAATAATTTCCCTACTGAAATGATATTTGATTCCAGTAGTCAATAAGTTACCATTAAAGAAAACAATCAGCTGGTTATTTATAATTGGTCTTCATCACGTACATTATTGAAGAATGAAAATTTTAAAACCATATTGTAAGTTCATATGTAAATAATTAATGAATTACCTATTAATCATATTTCAATTTCCCTTAGATAGAGTATTATTATGATTAATTTATGAATTATTATAATTTTATAAAACCTTCAAATAATATCCCTATATAATTTTTATTGAGGTATAAAATGTTTCTAAAAGCGACCCCAGTAAACCTATAATGAAATTAATGTTATCTCCTTAATATATGTCTCTCAAAGTATATATTTAAGTAGAATAAGTATTTCAAGATTTATTATATAATCACTCACTGTCCTCAAACAATTTTTTACCATAAAAACATATTTTCTTAAATTTTTATCTATTATACAATAACAGATAAATCTATGAGCATTCTGTTGAATCAAAATTTGTATCATCTTGAATCTTTCAATAAAATATTTGGTCAAATTTTTATAATTTTCCAATATTATACTCAAATTAATATATTTAGATTGATAAACACATTTGGACATCCAAAACATGTTTTTGAGATTTTTGATATTCTTTATAGTTAATTTAATATGTTGTATCCATATAATTAATTTAAGTTTCATTATTTTGACTCATATAACATGATGTAGAGTCAAAATAACAATCTTTGTTTTATTATTCTTTCAAATTTAGGCATTTCATTTATTTCATTTTTTACTCAAAATAGATGATTTTGGATTTGGAATTAAATTATTAATTGTATTATAATCAAATATTTTTTCATGCCCAGCTGTAAACATTAAATTAATGTATAATGTCCAATGTTACAATTAAAACACTGATTAATGGTGTAGTTTTATCTGCTCAACCTTTGACATTTTGAAACCTGGTAGCCCTATTTTTCAATGGTAACATTAGAATTTACCAAATTTTCTTAATACTAAAAATATAAAATCAAGGGAGAGTACAAAATATCTATGAAATATTACATTTAACAATCATAATTATTTAAAAATATCAATGTAAGAGTGAATAAAAACAATAAATCATTGTGTGATTATTTGAAACCAGTATCATTTTTAAATAATCAAATACTACTATATTTGACTAATTTTTTCTTAAAATTTTCATTATAGATAAATATTACAGAAATATCATAAGAGAGCATAAATTAATTTTTAGTATTTAATTTTAAAATAAACTAGTTCCTTAAAAGTGATTGTTAATTTATTGATGTGAAAATTTTATTTTAACATATTACTTATTTTTTATCTTTTATAATTAATTAATTTATAACTCCATACAAGAAATATAATCATTTGACTCACCAAATGAAGGTCTATAAAATACATTAACCTTAATCATTTATTTTACATTTTCATTTGATATGTTTCTTATTTAAACCAATTATTATAGTCTTCACATTCAATTCTTGATTCACCATGTTTTAACACATTATTCCCTTTCTTATTTTGGAGGTTTTCATTCCTTTTTATTCAAGTACATTCTTTTATTTATATATTTCAGTCCATAGTATCAATTTAAAATAATTTTAGTTGATGTGTCACTTTTCTAACCTCTATGTGTCTGCATTTAATTATTCTTTCAACTATATTAGGATATACATAAATATTTTTTTTAACATTTCTTAAAATCTATAAAAACTTCAGACCACATTCTTGTGGATTAGTATATTTTTGTTATGGAATTTGAATTTTAATGGTATTAAAATTAATATTTTTTTTAATTTTTCATTATATGGAATTGGTTAATATAGAAGAGAAGTGATTTTACTATATTATTTTTGATATAATGTTGGTTTGTTTTTCTATTATGATACATAAATAGATTCAATTTTAGAATATATTTTATTAGGGGAAATTATTACTCATATTGACAATTTTTAGTGGAATTTATTTAGACAAGACCATTTAAATGTTTATATTGAGAAATTTATTTATATAGTTCAAATATGTAAATTTTATTAGAAAAAATTAAAAGGCTCAAAATTTTTCGAAAGGAGTATGATCTATGTTTTGTGGAGGAATTATCCTAATATAATGGGTTATATCACAATTATAACTTTATCACATACAAGATGGTTAGTGAAATGAAGTTTTCATTTACCATGTTAGAGTTTTCATTATGATAAATGGGTATCAACATGAAAAACATTCTAAACTAAATATAATGAGGGATATAATTTCCACTTATATGATATTTCACTAGCACCGACTGTGTCATCAATTACACTATAGCTATATAATGAAAGTACATAATGAACTATTAATTTAAAGGAATGGTCATTTTCATAAATCATAAATTATGATGTGGTTTTGAGAAAAAAATATCACGGTTTTTAAAATAATATGAAGTGGAGAAGTTTTAAAATAATGGGAAGAGGAAAAATATAATGATTAGATTATGACATTGCTTAACCACATTTTGTTACATTAAAACATCATTGTTTGAAATAATAAAAACCTACAATACAGCCTCATCTAAAAAATTATTGTAATTATAATGAACCAGACCTTTTATACATAGATATTACATATAAATAGATGAATATTATATACATAACATAATGGTCCATGCCATAATAATATAGGTCTTGTGATTTTTGAATCATGGACACCTAAGAAACTAGATCATAAATGATCTATATCATATTTTACAATAGAAACCTCTTAGAAATATCATTTATAAAAACATTATTTATATCCTTGGAGAAATAAACAAAAGAAATGGGGAGCATATATTCTCAATAAGGGTAAACGAGAGAGATATAAATAATCACATATGCATAACATGAGAATAATGGTGTGAGAAAATGATCATAAAAAATTAAAATCTACACCCTGGATATCATAGAACATAATCTTAAATCATTAAATAAATCTTGGTAGTTCATAAAAATTAATCGTAAAATAATTAATGTAAATGGTCAATGAGACCATAATATTATCAAAAGACATGTAATTGTTGCATAAACATAATCTTATAACATTCTAAAAATTTATAAAAAGAAACAGGCTCACTCATTAAATTAAGGACATGAAATTAGGGCCTCTCATGAACTTATGGATATTAAACTAGGTCCTCTATAGATCTCATGGACATCAAATCTTGGTTAACACATAATCATAAGGGTATGAAAACCATTTCAATTCATACAATTTTGAACATGAAACCAGGTTCATGCATAACATATTTACCTCATGATTTATCCATCATTACAAAATGTATTGATGTGAGATATACATCCAACCAATCATATAATTAAAGACATACATATAAGTTCCACAATATCTTAAATCATTAAACATATCATAAATCATAAAAAATGGGTTTTATAAACATTTCATCATAGAAAAACCCATGGAAGAAGAACAGTATTCATAAAAATCAGGTAATAATAAACACATACCATCCAAAGCAATAATAAGGATGGTACTATTGGATCATATTCTCTATAAACCATAAGAAACATTGAATTTTTTGGTTGTTGATGAATCAAAATATCATTAAAACATTCATGAGGAAAAAATCTATTCCCTTTAAAAATATATTTTAAAATTCTAAAAACTGAAGACATAATAAAGAAAATTATTTATTTGAAATAAAATATCTAAAAATATAAGGTAATATTAAAATCATTGAGGTTTCATAATGGTGGGAAATTATGTTCATTCAATATAAGTTAAAAAAATCCTTTCACAAAAAATTCAAAAAGTACCCCACTCATAAAATGATACGAAGATTCCTTATAAGAAATATTTAAAAATACAACCAAGGGTAAAAATGAATTTAAAAAAATGGAGAATATTAGAAACTTTATTCAAAATATTTTTATAAAATATAGATATGGAAGAGAAATATCAAATAATGACCCAATTTAGAGTTAAATTTAATCAATTTGGAATATTATGGAGATTGTGAAATAATACCATTACTGCTTTTCTAGCATTCGAATTGTAATCCACATGAAATAAAAAAAATTAATGGATATATATATCCCATAATTTTCATCATAATAATCAAAAAATTAAATTCATTGGAACTTTATAAAATTGATAAAATATACATTTTGTGAATATTGATTGTGTCCCACATAAAAAAAAGTGGGACAAAAATCTCTTAACTTAAGTCACATCTTTCTTCATTAATGTTCATAAATCATCTATAAGAAATATTCATTTATTATAAATTTTTTACATAACCATATTCATATAAATAAAACCATATGTGACTTATTTATGACATATTATCACTTATTTATTAACAATTTTTTATTAAAATCATTTTTTGGGTGATAGTTGCTTTGTTTTCCAAGCATGTTGTTGTTCAGTAGTCTTGGTCCTTATACTTTGATAATTGGTTCCATTATTTATTTAGTTTTAATTATTTTATGAAAAATATATATATTCATTATATGCATATTTTTAATCATTCATAAAAATTATATATATAAAAATGAATTACATCGTTCATTGAGATGATAGGTCGTATATATTTTTTAAATAACGAAATAAAATAAAGGTAAATAATAATTCACCTTTAAAGAATTATTATTACATCATATATATAATATATATTCATAAAATTCATCCTCATTACCATCCAAGTAAAATAATAATTAAAAACTATCTGCATCACTTCGTTGAGGTGGTATCCCACACGTACACACGAGTGACATTATTGTTTCCCAAAGGATTGATTTAAAAGAAGGTTAAGACAATGTTATAATTCCATAATTATATTTATTTAATAAATATATTATGTATACATTAAAAATATCATAATACCTATCCATAAATTATGGTCATGAAAACTGAATGATATCACTACATGGAGACGGTAAGACATACGTATGCACGAGCTATAATTTCATTTTTCATTTGATAGGAAAGAAAGTGTATTATGGGGATTAATAATAATAATAAAATTCCTGAATAATAATGATATTGAATGTATCATGTTATAATAAATACCCTAGATTTATAAACGTTAAATAATATTAAGAAAGAATGTGATCAGTAAAAAAGATTGCCACTTCTTTGAAATGACTCCTTTATATCTTCTCTAAAGGGATCTAGAGATAATATTTTGGGAAGATAAAAACCTATAGAAAGAAAATAGGGATGTTTATATTGGAAATAATTATAATTTTTAAAGATATATGGCTTAAATTTGTATGGATAATTGAAGGAGTACGTTCCCTTTTATAACTGTGGTGAGGGGCACCTTTCGATCTGCATAAAAAACTAAAATATAAAAAAAAAATTTATATAAAAATGCTTCCAAATGGAAATTAATTAGAATAAAAAGTTCCTATAGTTTAAATATAATTATACAGTAAAATTTAATCCAGATTTTATATCATTTTAATGCTTATATAATTTATTAACCACTTCGTTAAAGATTTTTGAACTTAACAGCTGGAACCACTTTTTTAATCACAAAGAGTTAATAATGTTATTATAAATGGAAAAGTGGATAATATATTGACCATGGATGATATTTTTAAATCAAATTACAATCATATGGATGAAGATAATAATTTTTTGAATTCTAAATAATTTAATAATATATAATTTTTATAAAATATTATTAATGTCAATCTTGAAAAAAATTATTTAATTTGTTCTAAATATATCAATAAAATGGGTAATTAGAATATAGTTATTTAAGAACTCTATAATATGTAATATATATATAATCCATGGGAAACATTAAATACCTCAAATTATAAAAATTTTAATGTTTTTAATATCATTTATATCATTATTCAATAAATTAAATAATTATTGCATTGACATTGTGTAAGAATTTAAGGTAATTATTTCCTCCCACATAATTTAAAAAAATTAACCGAATTAATATAAATAATTTATGTTTATAAATATTACTTATAAATGAACATATCTTCTAGTTTTTCCAATATTAAAAATACTATAGATATTAAAAAAAATAGTGTGATATTTTTTATTTTTCTCTACATAAAATATTATAAAATCCATAATCTGATTAGAATAGAAATACAAGGTTATATAACTGAATATTGGATGATTATGGAAAAAATATACTAATAAAATAAAATTCATTCAGGTCCAAGGGTCATGTTTTGGTCCTTATAATTTTATTTTTATCATTAATTTCCTGATTTATCCTTTATAGTGGTAACAAAAATACTATGGTTACAATTTAGAATAACCAAAAAAAAATGGGAACTATTTAATAAATTAGGAAATATTGATTCCAAATATTGGATACATTATTTATTATTCTATTTCAATAAGTTTCATAAAATAATTTAGGAATAAAATTCATCCAAAAAGTAGTTTTTTTTTTGGAAAAATGGGTTTTTTGATTATAATAATGTTTTTATACAAAATTCAACTATGAAATTAGTTCCAATGAATCTAATTGAATTATTAATAATATAATATATCTAATTTTATCTTTTAAACCATTTAAAAATAAAATGGAACTCTCAAATTGGGTGATATGAAAATATAATTTTCAATAACAATTGTTATTTTTCACTATTCAGTGAAAAATCTATTTTTTCCGAAAAATCCAAAAAAATCACCTTAAGATAATTTTGATATTATCATTTTAAAAAAATGATATTATTTTTGTAAAATAAAATATTTATAAATTAAAAAATTAATTAAAATATTTTCTCAAAAAAAATCATTTTTGAAGAAAACATACATTTGAAGCACAAAATAATTATTTGAAAATTTATTACTTATTTCATTAAAATTAATCAAAGAATTTGTATTGAATTGGTCAGTTTTATATATTTCATTAATTATTTTATCATATTTATACCCTATAAATTTACTTCTAGGTTACAACTAACAAATTAAATTATAATATTTTAATAGTATATCACAGTTCCTCTAAACTCGATGTTGCGTATAACACATGCTATAGAAGAAATTAAATTATTTAAATAAAAATATTTTATAAAATTTCATAGTATTACATTATCTAACCCCATTAATAAATTTCATCCTCTTGATTTTAACTTGTGTTAATAGTCAATGGTTTTTAAATTGGAAAACAATATATGCTGAAGCCCCACCACATTAAAAGGGTTAATAAAACATCATAATAAAATAAGGAAAGGGAAGTAAAAGGGTCATGTGGAATAAAATATAACTACGTTTCCAAATAAGATAACATACGTGGGAAGTGAAAACATAGATATGGAAGGAAACAAATTCCCTTGGATCTATAGAGAGTGATAGAAAACATGGTTAGGAGAAATTTAACCATCCCAAAACTATAACACTGTGACAGGTTAAAAGACCATTGATTTCTTAGTAATAAAAGTAAACATATATCATTTTTATTTTTTCCGCATTTTTGATTATTTTATTATCTAGGTAAACCTCTCAAGGAAGTAAACATATTTTGCCTCTTTCCATTTCATAAGCACAGTCTCATCCTTTGGTTGTGCTTTGGTAAATTTCTATATCATTTATTATACTAAGAAATTGATATTAAAGTTGTATTTTTTTAACCCTAAAACAATTCTAAAAAATCATGAGATCTATAATTAATTCCTTCAACCACTAAATATTTCCCCAAAATAAAACGGGTTGTATAGGTTATGATAAATCATACTTTAACATCAAACAATAATATCCAAATATCAACTTACCCTATTCCACAAGTAGTTAACCTTCATACCATATTCAAAACCTAAATATTATTTCATATCATATTCTTTAATTATTAACATAATAATAATTTTAATCAATCATAATGTCTCATACCAAAATCTATATAACTTTATCATATACTATCTAATGTATAAAAATCATTTAATAAAATATAAAACTAAAATAATATATGATTCTAAAATATAATTCAACCCTTATTCTTAAATAATCTATTATCTTGTCCAAAAATACTTCTATTATTGTTTTGGGCTCATCCTTGCATTGATATATATGACCGTATGTTGTTTCATAATATAAAATATGTTTTTTTATACTAGATATATATGTGTTTGGAATCTATTTATGGAGAGATAATTAATTCTAAGAATCACATAAAATTTTACAAAAGAATAATATTTTCGTAGGGATTATTCATTGAAAGGTCAAACTAGAATCCCCTATTCTAGAGTAGAGAATACGTTTCTGCTAACTATCATGATTCACTTTTTCTTTTGTAATTTTATAGGATTTACCCTTTCCTTTAACTTCATATGTTGTTGTGTCTTACTATCTTCATTATACCTTGTATTATGGAATTGATTCACATAATTCCAAAACTCTTTTTATTTATTCAAATGAAGTGTGAGTGGTGCATTTGGTTAATTCCTCTATCCATTTATTTCACTAAATAGACACTTTATATCACTCTTATATTCTTTTTCTCGATAATCAGGCTTCCCAAACATGAAACATTTTATTTTCCATTTTAAGAATTCACCAAATTTCTAATTCCCACATTTTTTTCAAGTATTAGTATGAAACACTTTGTTCCCCCTTGTAAAAAACAACATGAACTTCTAGAAATCCCATTCTTCATTTTCTTATCACCAAAACATTGAGGATTTCTAGAATCCATTTGTAGTTTCAATTAACATAGAAGAAATTCATCATAGCTTACAAAGTCTCTTATGGCTAATTCCTTTCTATAAATTGGTTTCAAACCACTAAATAATTAACCAATTTTTCTTTTGGGATTATGATTAAACAAGAAGCATAACTTGTATGTCTTTTAAAATTTTCCTCATAGGTACTAATGGATTCATTATCCTTGTTATTAAGCTCAAGTACTTCCTTCTATATTTTTTGGCATTGTATATGATAAATTACTTTCTGAAAAGAATTCCCTTAGACTCATCCCATTCAATGGAGCCATGTGTATCTTATTTCCTAATATTCTTAATAAGATTGTACCAATTATTTTATTCAACTTAAAAATGGTAAACATCTTGGAAAATTTTTCATGGATTGAGTATTGATGAATGGAAAATATATTTTTCCATCACATCGATCCCTTTATCAATAATTTGTGGGTCAGAAGACCCATTGAAGGATGGTAGTCATTATAACATAATTATTTTAATAACATGTTGTTCTATCCTTGATCTATTTGGATGTTCAACATGATCCATGTTATGATCTATAGATTGAGGGATTTTATTGAGAATAGTCATAAGATATTCCATATTGGATCTTAATCCATTTAGTTTCTCATGATTAAAGTCGTTACATCGGTCATCACATTTGATGTTCACATGATTCATTCGAGTTATATCCATTAACTAAAATGAAAAAAACAATACTATGAGAAATGATAAAAATAGTTGAAAACCAAGAAATAATGAAACTTCATTTGATGGATTTAAAAATCATGAAAAATTATTTTTAATCTATAAAACCTTAGGTTTTATCTAGATTATCTATTATCATTACCAATTTTTTTTATTTTTCCCATACCCTAAACTTATCCCAAGGGTTCTCAATAATTTTTCTGCATCCTAGTTTCCACTGTTTAACTAAAACTTTCTTGTATACCAATTATAATGACCCATTCATTTTATACATTTATATTAAATCTAAATAATAAAATATTCTTTACCTAACATAATTATCCATTCCCGATTCATATAGCTCTACTACCTTTAAAAACATAGACACATAAAAAACTGGTTCAGAAATGGTATATATAATCTCCCACAATAAGTTCCTTACAACTTAATCTCTTTTCAGATATATCATTTCTAAAAACATTATTCATATCCTGGGAAAGGATACATAAGAAAGGGTGAGTTCATATTCTTAGAAAGGGTAATCAAGAGAGATATCAATGATCACATATGCATAAAATGAGAATCAGTGTATGGGAACATGAGGTTATCATATTGAAATATACACCCTGAATATCACATATCATAATATTGATTCATTTTATAAATCATGGTATTTTTTAATACATGAATCATAAAATATTCAATAAAAATTATCCACGAGAGTATAATTTTTGAATAATACAAAAGATTAGGGAATACACCTAAAATTATAAATTTTTGAAATGTATATATAAAAAAAGATTCACTCAATATTTTAAGGTCATAAAATGAATCCCATACATAAAATTATGTACATGAATCTATTTCGACACATGATCTTATAGACATGAAATCTACGTCCATGCATAAACTTGTGGACATGAAAACTAGGTCTATAACTAAAATTGTGAACATTAAATTTTGTTTATGCATAAAATATTTATTTATTGAGTTATCCATAATTACCCAATGAATTTTTGGTGTATATTTTCTCTCATCAAATAAAGATATCCAGATATATATTTTCCACATTTTCATAAAATATTCATCATATTAGAACTCATGAAAAGAAATGGGTTTCATAAACATTTCACCATAGAATAATCCAAAAAAATGAATGGGTTTCATAAAAATAATGACCTCATAAACATATACCATGAAAATAAAGAATAAATATTGTATACCAAGATGAAATTCCTAGTACACCATAAGATACATTAAAGGTTTTTTTTCTTTGATGAATAAAAAGATCCTAACAATAATATTGATGAACATAACTTTTCATTTTTAAAATTACTTTTTAAAATCTAAAAATTCTATATGTAATAAAGAAACCATTTAATTTGAAAATAACCTTATAAAATTATAAGGCATGATTCAAATATTTTAGGCTTCATGATGTATAGAAATTAGTTTCATTCCATATATGTTAAAATAATATTCCTTTCACAAAAAGTCTCAATGTACCTTATTTGGAAAAAAAACACCATGTAAAACATTTTCAAAAAATTCAACCAAGCGTAAAACTGACATAAAAATTAATTTGATAACTGTAAAAATGTTCTTCAATTTTTTTAGAAATCATGGATATGGAAGAGAAATATCAAATAACTCTCTCAATGTAAACTTAGATGTAAAAATCTTAAATATTAATGGGACTGTGAAATAGAACCCTTAACGCTTTGGTAAATTTTGAATTGTAATCACCATGAAAGAATGAAAAATATGTGGATATTTTTATCTCATAATTTTTATTAAAATAATACAAAAACACATTCATGGGAATTATAACACCACATAAAATATACAAGTAGTGAATATGGAATGTGTCCTATTGAAATAAATGTAAGGTGAAAATCCCTTATATCAAGTCTCACATTTCCTCTTTCGTATTCAAGCCTCCATTATAATAAATAAATATTTAGTATAAATTTATTTAATAACCATATTCATATATATAAAACTATTTTTTTTAAAATCTCATTATTCATTTATTAATAATATGTTATTGAAATCACTGTTCTGGGTGATAAATACTCTGTTTTCAAGCGTGTTTCAGTTCGGCTGTCCTGGTCCTTATACATTGATGATGGTCCCATTATTTCCAGAATTTTAATCATATTATAAAAATAATATATTTTCATTATGTACATATTATAATCATTTATAAAAATTTGGGGTTTTAAAAGGAATTACACTATTCATTGTGACGGTTGGTCGTACGTACGCATGGATATTGTTTTCATTTTTTATTGATAAAATAAAATACTTATAAATAATAATTTACAATTATAGAATCATTATTATATCATATATAAAATATTTATTCATAAAATTCATACTAATTATAATACACGTTAACTATAAATGAAAAATGAATCATATCCCTTTGTGGAAGTGGTAGCTCACACGTACGCACAAGCAACCTTATTGTTTCTCAAAGGATTCGATGACAGGAAGTTATACATGATGTTATATTTAGAGATGTATAAATATGTCATAAATATCATATATAATATTAAACTGATCATAAAACCTATCCATAAAATATGTTCCTCTAAACTAAATTGTATCTCTTTGTGTAGATGGTAAACCATACATACATATGAGTAATAATTTCATCATTTGTTTGATGCGAAAGATGGTGTATAATGGTTTTTTCATATTCATATTAACATTTTATCATATTGAGCATAATTAATTAATTATCTTATGATAAACACCACATATTTATAGTGGGTAAATAAGAGTAGAAAAGAAATTGATCGGTTTAGGTGATTACCTATTCTTTGAAATGACTACTTTAGATCTCTATAAAGGGATATTTTTAAGAAACCAAACTTTATAGAGATGTATCATGATTAATTTTTAGGTATTATTTTACACTTGTTTTTATTATACCTTGGTTAGGTTTTTCTTTACTATTAATTCAGGTGAAATTGGAAAAATATGGAAGCCCATGGGGTTATTAATGGTTTGGAAAAATTTAAGGACAACCATATAGTCTATCCCATGAAATTTTGTGACACCTTTTGGAAGCATAAGAGGAGGCACACAGTTGGATCAAACCATGTGGACTCCCTTCAAAAACCATTCACCCTTTAATAGAGAGGGTTTTCACGGTTGGTGCACGATTTGTCAAATTGTGTGCCCACCTAGGAGTAATAGTGAACCCCTTAAGCAAGGGTGTATGATTAAGGAACAAAGTTTAGAGAATTATGCCCATGTACCTAGGAAATAGTTCACTCATTAATTAAACCCCCAAAAATTTATATAAAAATTCTTGACCCCTACCCCTTAGTTTTTACCCTTAATCATTCCTTTACAATTTAACCTATATTCTATTGATTTTTGAGCTCCCAAAAATATTACAAGGATCCTAAAACCCCTTCTGTGAAAATTGAAGATCTATTGGAAAAATTTAACCCCTCTTCTAGTATGTGATCTCTTCTCATCAGTTTCCTTTACCTCTCCCATATTTTTTGAGGTATGATTTACTCCATTGGAAATAATTTTAGATCTAGGTTTTTGATGGATATAGTTTCATTGGATCATATTCATAATTTTTGATCATATATTTTCCATGACCTTTTGTTTTGGACTATTAAACATCAAATTGTGGTTTATAATTTTCTGATCATTCATTAGTGATCATGTGGTTGGTGGTGAAATTGATAATTACCATTGTGTTGATTTTATTTGTGTGTTTGTACTTGTTAAAATGTAATTTCCATAACAAGAAATTAAATTTTTTATTTATTTGGATAATTCATAACTTTGAGATTGTGAAACCCATCATATATCCTATAGACCCATTGATTTTTAGAGACCATACTTGATGGAAACCCATGGGGTGTGACAATATAATTGAAATGATGATTAATGAGATTATGAATATGTTTAATAAATGATATTTTTAAATTGATTGATAATGGGTTATGAATGTGGAATCATGGTTTGGGATATTTGTGAATGTTCTGAATAACGAGTTATGAGATAGGTACATCTACTCCAAATACCCGTGGGGTTCTAGACTGCCACTCTAGTCCCTCGTGATATATATTTATTTGTATATGGTCACTGTGTTATAGGATGGGGACTGCTACTCCAAATATTAATGGGGTTCTATACTATTTATCTAGGCCCCCATTGTATGAATATGAAATTTTAATTAAATGGATAATGATATCCCATGAATGAATGTACTATGATATTCATATGGGTTATGGTTCAGAGTTTGGTATGGGCTGAATTAGGTATGATCAGTTTGGGTGTCACTATGAACCTAGGGGACTATGTGGTTAATTAAAGAATGTTAAATGTGAAAACTATATAATTTCCCCTCTATATTTTATTCTTTATGAAATTTTATAAACTATTATATAATGTATATTTTATTACATGTCGTTGGTGGTGTCCTTATTGAGTTTTATATTAGAGTTGGTGTCCTAGAACCAACCGTTCTCACTTTTATTACATGGATATTTAATGTATTTAAATATTAATGATCTTATTACATATTTTTCACTATTTTTCATGACTATAATGTAATATTATCCTAGAGTATTTTTTATTGATAAGGTCATGGAAGTTCCCCGCTATAATGAGAACCTTGAAATACTATAAAAATATTATTTAATATAGTTATGTGGTTGGGTGGAATACTATGATGGGACACATAGTATGAAGACCGTTAGGTGCGAGTAATCATAAGTCGATGATAATTCCTCTCAAGAAGTTCATACTTTGTAATCTCCCTAAAGATATTTTATGAGAACAGACCCTCCAATAGGAATTCTTCATGTTTTTGTGTCATCATATATTCTTATCTGTCCACATGTGTAATAGTCCATAGACATTAATATTATCATTAATATGTGTCCCGACTCTCACACTTTAATTTACTGATGAAAACCATCATGCCATATGTTGGTGGGAAGTAGGGTACATTAGGTGTACCATAAGTGGAATGTTATTAATGGATAAGTCAAGGAAGGATTTGTCCCTTCAATTTATGGAAGTTGATATCTCAGATTTTTGATTGAAATAGAACCATCACATGAAATTCCATGGCCATGGTATAATGAAAAGTTTATTTCGGCTAGTCAAAGAACAATGTATCAAGCACAGAGGTTGATGACACTATCATGAAAACTACTTGATGAGATACTGAGACAATGTGATTATATTACACATTGAGTATTCACATGTCGTTTTTATTATTGTGACATTAAGTTCTTTCTCTTAGGTTCCTTGACCCATTTCTAGACAATAATCATGGACTTTTGGAAAGCCTACCTAATTCCATTGAGAAAGAATCCTAGAGGGTCACACATGTGACCCATAGTGTTTTGGGTGGTCTCAGTTAAATTCTATTTGAATATAATTAATGGAATAAATATTATTTTCAAGACAATGGAATAATTTTATTCAAGTAAAAATGATAGAAAAAATTAAATAAATATTTATTCACTGGATTATCGGGAAAATGTATTTATTTATTTTATTAAACATTTAATAAATATTTATTTTCTAGTTTTTAAATAAAATATTTATTTAAGAGAATAAATTATTTATTTATTTATTCAGGTGTTCAATAAATGTGAGTGGAGTTCTTGGAAACCAAGGCCAGTCTAGTAGTAAAATAATTATTTTCAAGACGATAAATAATTATTTAACTAGTTGGCATAAGATAAAATAATAATAACAAAGCTATTATTTTTTTATGAAAAAAATTTATTTATTATTCAATTTTGTGGAAGTTGGCACACCATAAATAATGACACAATATTATTATTAAATGCACCGGTTTTCCCTAAGGTTATTAATGTATTTAATTACTATTATGCAATTAAATATTGTAACTGAATCCCCATGTTGATAAATATACAACTACATATATTTTTCCAAGTATTGAATGGAACCCTCAGTGAATTGAGAATTGTTGAGATAAATGATTTCACTCACGAATCCTCTTCCCGCCATTCTCATGAATAAGAGATGTTCTTCAAGACCAAAGAACAAGCGATCAAGAAAAATAGACACAATACACTCTCTTCGCCGTACTAGCACCCAGAGAATGAGTGGGTTTTATCAGAGGACATTAGAGAACATGTGTATCACCACTAGAGAGATTCTGGTTTGGATCCTCACAAACATAATGATTCAGTATAAAAGGTTCTTTCCAGAAAGTCAACATCAACAAAGAATAATGCACCGAAGATGCAGGTATTCTTTTTATAGGGAATTTATTAAAATAATTATAAACATGATGTGCCAGATCCTCTATAAAGGTTTCGGGCATCTAACTTCTTTATCTAAATCATTGATCTTATTCTATGGAAACCGAAGTCCATTGTCGTATTGATCCCAGAATATTCATTAATCATGGTAAAAATTAAACTTGGGTGTCGGCCCAACCACACATCCACTATTCTCGGAACCTACATGTGGTATCAGAGGTTTTACATCATATTTTATAATCATTTAAATAATTCGATGATGATTTAAGATTTAATAATCTAATTTTTCAATTCAAGGTTAATCATTTTTGTAATCTAGATTTCGATATATGTTCTTCCTCTTTTCATTTCTTAGAGATTTCACAGAAACAAATGATTTTTTAATTAAAATTTAAATGGAGAACTCATCAGAAGATGCTGATGATTCTATCCTGGTGACACGAAAGTACACACCATGTGTTCGGAGTTACACGTTGTGTTCTCTTCATACATTCCATGTCATCCGACAACATGTCATGTAGTCATGTCCATCACATCAGGAGTAATTCGGCAATTACTCAAGACTTGTGCATTTATTATATGTGGTAAATTTAATTTTACACCATGTGTTGACCAGGAAAGATAGGAACATGGTTACCAGATTACATTCCATGTGGTGAACTGGACATGACATGTAGTCTCTTTAGGACAGGGTCCAATCTGTGTATCACATACATGACTAAGAAAAACAGTAACCATGTAATGTGGAGAGAACATGATGTGTATCCCACTATACACGTCGTGTACTCTGAAATGACCAAATTATTCCTCACATGCTGAGTCCATATGCGTTTACTTCAGTAAAGATGGTGAAGGTAGTACATTTCGTGTAGTCGGAACTACATGCCCTGTACTTTACCAAATTACACAATGATAATACTTTAATATTTGTATAATATTCAGAACTGCTTATCAGGTATAAATTGTACAACATGTTTTTACTCTATGAATTGAAGTATCATGTATGACATATGTCAGAAGATTAAAAATATATATGAATATAATACATGTTGGGTAGATTCTAATGGGTATTCACCAGCTTACCTCTAAGGTGCATTTATGTACAATGATGAGAATATCAGGAAATTCAGAAAAGTATTAAGATAAAAGGATTGATTAATTAAAGATAATAAATAATTGATTCATGTGCAATTTATCTTAATAAGAATGATTAAATAATTGAATACTAGTTTTATTAAATAAATAACATGTTGCAAGTATGTGGGTGATCATGATATCGACCAAGACCTTTGTATGTGATTGGTTTCCTTTTAAATTATTTATTAATTTAATTTTTGTCATGTGAGCTGTCTCTCCTCATTAATATGTAGGGCCTATTTTCCCATGGTTTCTTTTATGTAAACCCCCATTATTACAGCTCATGTGTGTGTGAGTTAAAAAATCATTTTTAATGGATGGAACTCCCAAGCTAGTGTAGGCAGTTGAAGATGGAGCCATGACGAAACCAATCCTAGTAGATACAGAGGCGGACATGTGGACAACTGTAAATAAAAACCCAAATGGTTCAATGTGTTTCTCCCATAGGTTAGGGTCAATTTAACGACCACTAGATAAACTAACCATTAGAAAATCTCATGATCATTCCCTTTGCATTATTTTATTTCTTTTAGTTTCATGGTTTATCATTATGGATGTTTTGTTGTGATCACATAATTAATGAATTAAACAAACATGAAATATGGAGCTAAAATAAACCAAGCTTATGCGTAAATATTATCAAGATATGTTTAATCAATTAAGTAGGTTCCATTTTATATTAACAAGCTTGTGATAATTGTAATAATAAATTCATGAATAAGAAATAAAAATACCTCAAATATAATATTAAGTCAGACCAAGACTTCCGTTACTTGATCAAGGGAAAATCTTAATAAAACTATGTGTTTGAACAACCCTCATTGGGAAAATTACTTTTATACAGGAATCCCTTATGAAAGGTTTCAGCTTGACTTAACCATATTACATCAATAGGAGTATACCTTGCTAGAATTGGTGTAATATTTGAGTAAAGAGTTAAGAAAATCCAAAGTCATAATATCAGTTTGGGGAGTCCACTCAGAAGATTAAGGTGATGAAATCCTGCAGTTGACAATGACCTGCCTACCTAAATACCTTCAAATAGCTTGACCAACCCACGTTGGGGTTATATGAAGGGTAATATAGATCTTTTCGACTAGAATGTCAGGGAAACTGGACATTCTGAGTTCAATGGAAAGGGCCATTTTCACTTGATAAAATAGTGGGATACTTAATGAAATTAATTTATTTTTTCTCATAAAATGTAATCAAGAATGTACTAAGGATCAATATTTTAATTTTAGAATAAAAATGACACTCTCGTCAACCAAACTATCCTTGTAATCAATTCTAGATAAAGAAAATATCCTCCAATGCAGTAACTTCTCAGAATGGTTTAGACGCCTTCGGGTTATACTACACCATGAACGGATGTCTCACATGTTGGAGTCAGCATTACCTAATATTCCTACCAAAGAGGGTAGGGATAATGATTCCCTAATATATGAGAAACATATGAATGATGCAGTCGATGTTTAATGTTTGACGCTATCATTAATATCCCGTGAGATCATGAAGTCTCATGAAAACATGGATGCTTATAGCATGCTAGGGCACCTCCATGGTCTTTACTAAGAGAGATAAAGACAATAAAGGTTTGAGATATACACGACACTCTTTTAGAGTATGCTTAGAGAGGGTTCCCTAGCTGGGCCTGATGTAGTCATGATCATTGCATACATTGAGCACCTAGAGGTTCTAGTGTTTAAACTCCTTGAAGAAATAGGAACCTATCTCATTCTCTCTTCACTCCTTCTGAGATTCTATAGCTTTGTTGTTAATTTTAATATGAACTACATTGAGAAGTCTCTATCTGATCTTCTTATCCTCATTCACCAAGTGGACTAAGATATGAAGAATGGAAAGCCTTATGTCCTTATGGTGAATAAGAGGAAAGGGAATGAAAATAAATTTAATCCCAAAGCTTCATCACACCCTTCCATGAAAGGGTAGATCAAATGGGAGGCAAGGGAACATGAGGCTATTTTTTTTTCATGTGGAAAGAGGGGCCACTGGAAAAAAAAATACAGGCAGCCTAAGATGTAATGAGAAGCTTCAAGTGCATTTGTTATTGAATGAAATCTATCTATTTCTACAAATTGGATGTTAGATATATCTTTTGGTTCTCACATATGTATCCAAATACATGAACCAATTACATTCAGGGAGATTTACTGATGGGAGGTAGATCTACGAGGAGCCAACAAAGCTATAATTACTGTTGTAGCTATCGAGGACTACCTCCTCACGTTGCCAATTGGTAAGATCTTATTGTTAATGGGTTTTTATTATGTACCATATATTAATAAAACAATATTTCTATATCCAAATTTCATACAGATGGATTTGTTTTCATGTTTGAAATTGAATGTTGCTTTTTTTACAAATATAGCATTTGTATTTGTAGGGAACATTTATACAATGGCCTTTATGTGTTGGATTACACAAAACATGTAATAAAAGTTAATAACAAAGATAATTCACACGAATCATACCACACCCAACATTGACATCACCAGCTATGTCATGTAATTGAAAAACGCTTGACAATGTTTCATCAAGATTGATATTTATATTCTTTCAATCTAAAACCACTTGGCGTATGTCATGCATGTTTACTAGAAAAAATGACCAAATACCTATTTCGTGGGAATGGTGAATGGGATAAATAGATTAATTAATCAGTTTATATCAATGTGTGTGGACCATTTCTAGGTGAAGCAAGGGGAGGGTACTGATACATCATAACTTTTACTGATGATTTTAGTAGGTATGTATATATCTACTTAATGAGGTATAAGTCAGATTTTTTTGAAAATTTCAAAGAATACAAGAATGTAGTTGAGAACAAGCATGGTAAGAAGGTTAAAAAACTCCACTCAGATTGAGGTGGAGAATATATTAATCCAGAATTCATTGATTACTTACAGGAGTTTGAGATCCTATCCCAAATCACTCCTCCTTACACACCACAATGGAATGGTGTGAGAAAAAAGAGGAATCACACCATGTTGGACATGGTGAGATCAATGATGAGTCATTTGATTCTTACATTATCCTTTTGGGGATATGAATTACAATCAGCGGTTCACATACTAAACCAAGTACCAACTAAATTGATAAATGGTATTATATACATGTTCTATAGTGGAAATAAATCCATGTTATCAAATTTACATGTGTGGGGAAGCGATGCATTTGTTAAGGCCTCTTTAGGTAACAAACTTTCACCTCGAGGCACAAAGTGTACCTTTATAGGATACCACCATAAAACAAAGAGACATTACCTATACAAACCCTCCAAAAAAGGATATAGTGGCAAGAGACGCCACATACCATGAGACGGACCACATATACAAAATAGATCATGGGAGTGAGATAGACTTCAATGAATTCAAGGCTCAAGGTATACAAGAGTTGGTACATGAAGAGATTCCAAAAATCCCCATGGATGAAATAACTATTATAGAGACACAAGAACTGTATAAGAGTACAAAAGAGGTTATAGAACTGGAAGGGTATGGCTTTCAAGTTACTGAGGATGGTGAAGCATTTATTATTTATAATAATGATCTTATAACCTACAAGGAAGCAGTATGTGGCACATACGTTGACAAGTGGAAATAATAAATGAATTATGAAATGGATTCCTTATACCAAAACTAATTCTAGATTTTGGTAGATCCTCTAGTTGATGAAAATCTATTGGTTGAAAATGGGTATTCAAGAAGAAACTGGACATGGAAGGAAAACTATCTACCTATAAGGCACGACTGGTCGCAAAAGGGTTCAAGCTGCGTCAAGGCATTGAATACAAAGAAACCTTTTCACTAGATGAAATGATGAAATCCATCATAATTACATTGGACATTTCATCTTACCATGACTATGAGATTTGTAAAATGGATGTTGAAAATGGATTCCTTAATGGGAACCTTTAGGAAGACGTCTACATGACACAACCTAAAGGTTTTATGACTCAAAAGGATGCCAATAAGGTATTAAAGTCGTAGAAATACATTTATAGATTAAATAAATCATCCAGGTCATTGAACATTCATTTTGATGTAGCCATAACAGAATTTGGTTTTATCAAGAATGAATGTGAGCCTTGTGTCTACAAACGGTTTAGTAAGAGTGCTGTCTTTTTCCTAATAGTATATATTGATGAAATATTACTTATTGTAAATGAGATACCAGTATTATAGTCTCTTTAGGAATGGTTGAATCAATTCTTATATATAAAGGACTTGTGCAAGGAAACATATATTCTTGGGATCAAGTTACATTGTGATAGATCCAAGAGATTGCTAGGCCTAAGTCAATGTACATACATTGTTAAGACAATGAACAGATTTAGTAATGAATGATCCAAGAGGGGATTGTTTATAGTGTCTCATGGCTTTTATATTTCCAAGAAATGTTTTCCGCAAACACATGAGGAAAGAAATATAATGGAAAGGAGTCCATGCCCATCAACAATTGGGCGAGTCATGTATGCCATGCTATGTACTAGAATGGATGTCGCTTATGCATTGAGTGTGGTAGGAAGATATCAAGCTGACCCAGGTGACCACTATTGGATGAAAGTCTAGACTATCCTAATGTATCATAAGGCGTACTAAGGATATGTTTCTGGTTTATGGAGGATATGAGGATCTAATCATCAGAGGATACACATATGCTAGTTTCCAGACTAATTAGAATGATATGAAGTCACAAACGAGATATATCTTCACATTGAATAGAGGTGTTTTGAGCTGTAAGATCTCAAAGTAGAGTGTGGTCACAAATTCTACACTAAATTCTGAGTATATCACAAATTCTGAGGTAGATAAAGAAGTAGTTTGGATGCAAGGCTTCATCCAGGTGATGGATGTGGTACCTAGTAATAAAGATCCCATCACACTCTATTGTGATAACACTGTAGCGGTGGCTGTTGCAAAATAGCCAAGGTCACATTAGCAGATGAAGTACATACTTCAGAAGTATCATCTCTTGAAGGATTTTTCTCAGATAGGTGAAGTTTATGTAAGAAGTATTTCCATAGAAGACATTGTGATGGACCCATTGACTAAATCCTTGACTCAACAGAAACATGATCATCAAGTGAGGTATAGCAGACCGAAATTCATTGAAAATGGCTCTAGTCCAAGTGGGAGTTTGTTAGAGTTGGTTTCCTAGAACCTACTTTTTTACTTTGATTACATGAATATTTAACATATTTAAATATTAAACATATTATTACATATTTTTTTCATTTTTCTGCATGACTATGATATAATAATGTCCTATAGTATTTTCTGCATTAATTAGTTCAGAGTAGTTCCCCACTATGATGAGAACCTTGAAAGGCTATAAAAGTATTATTAAATATAGTTATGCTATTAGATGACATACTATGGTGGGAAACATAGTATACAGACCATTAGGTTAAAGTACTCGTTAGCATATGAGACTTCCTCTCATGAAGTTCATATTTGGTAATCTCCAACACCGGAGACTATGAGAATAGACCCACCTATGGGAACTCTTCATGTTTTGGTGTCATCAAATATTCTTATATGGAAGTGTGTGTAATAGTCCATAGGCTTTAAAATCATCATTAATACTTGTCATGACTCTCTTACATTGATTTACTGAGAAAAACAGTCACGCCATATGTTGGCGAGAAGTAGGGTACGTTGGGTGCATCATGAGTGGCAGGTTATTAATGGATATGTCAAGGAAGGATTTTCCCCATCCATTTATGGTTTTTGATATCTCGGTCCTTTGATAGAAATTGAACCATCACAAAAAAATTCCATGACCACGGTATAGCGGTGAGTTTATTTCAGTTGTTCACATAATGACGTATCAATCCCAAAGGTTGATGAAACGATCATGAAACCTGCTTGGTAAGATATTTAGAAAAAGGGATTTACATGGTGATAATTTTTGTATTGATTTCATTTTTGTTCCATTAAGTTCATTCTCTTGGGTGCCTTGACTTGTTTCTAGGCATTACTCTTGGACATTAAGCAAACCCACCAAATGGAAATGAGAATGAGTCATAGAGGGTCATACACTATGTGTTTCAGGTGGTCACAGTTAAATTATATTTGAATTTAATTAATGGAATAAATATTATTCTCTAGATAGTGGAATAATTTTATTCAAGTTAAAATGATTTGATAAATAAAATAAATATTTATTCACTATATTGTTGGTAAAATATATTTTTTAATTTTATTGAACAATTAATTAATATTTATTTACTAGTTTTTGAATAAAATATTTATTTAAGAGAAAAATTTATTTATTTATTTACTCAGGTATTCAATAAATTGATTTGTATTTTTAGTTGAACAAGGCATGTCCAATAGTAAACTAATTATTTTAAAGATGGTAAATAATTATTTAACCAGTTGGAACAAGTTAAAATAATAATAACTTAGCTATTACTTTATGATGCAGAATTTTATCTATAATTCTATTTTGCGCAAGTTGGCACACCATAAATAATGACATGGTATTATTATTAAAATAATGGGTTTTATATAAGGTTACTAATGTATTTAATTTCTCTTACACAATTAAATATTTTAACCAAATACCCATTTCGTTAAATAGACATGTACATTTATTGTTCCATGTACCAGATGACATTCCCTGTTAATTGAGAATTGTTGATCTAAACAATTTCTCTCTTGAATCCTCTTCCTTCCCCTCTCAAGAATGATAGACGTTATTAAAGACCAATGAACAAGCGATCAATAACGACTGACACAAGACACTCACTTCTCCGCTCTAGCACCCATAGAACGATTTGTGTCAATCAGAGTCCATCGGAGCATGTGTGGATCACCACTAGAGGTATTAAGGTTTGGATCCCCAAAAGTGAAATGATACAATCCGGAATGATCCTTTTGGACAATCAACATCATCAATGAAGAATGTACCAAATATATAGGTATTCGTTTCTTTATGAAATTAATTAAAATAATTATAAACACGATGTGAAATATCCTCTCTAAAGGTTTGGGGCCTCCTCCTTATTTATATAAATCATCGATTCTATTTTGGGGAGACTGGAGTTCATCATTGTATTGATAATAGAAAAATCATTGACCATGGTAAAAATTAATGTTCGGTGTCGGCCCAACCATGCTTCCGATACACCCAGAACCAATATTGTACTCACACCCTACTCGGGCTTCCTAATCATTACCCGAATAGACTTCATGTTTGCAGGACATGATAATTTAATGATCATTATGTTGGATTGCGGAGTTGTGATTCAGGATAGAGCATGGATTAGGGAACAATACATGATTTTGGGATCCACTTTGGAGTTATCAGTGTGTATTTATTTAGGGTTAAAATTTACACTTGACACTTAATTGGCAAGAAATATCTATTGCTTTGGTTTATGGTTAATTTTTTATTCTGGGATTCATTATGTGATATTGTATAGTTTTTTTATTATGGTATTATCCTTGTTGTTGTTTATTTTCATTTGACTAAGTTTTTTTATTTCTATTTTTGTGATTCTTTGATAAATATGGTATAGTCACCCAACATTTAATATTATACCCTTACTACTAGTTGGCGGCCTCTTGCATATGAGGAGTCACCCCTGAGGTCATGTGGAAAACCGGATCAGGGCATCGACATGTGGAACCCAGATCGGGACATCACAAATTGTTATCTGAGTATGTTTTCTTTTATTTTACTTTTTCTTAGTTTTCTAGAAATGTAGAAAAGATACTAGGATTTTTTAGATGTTGGTCATGATCTTGTTAATGAGAGTAGCTAACCCATGTATGAAGAAAAACCCAAATACCCAAGGTTGGATTTTTGTTATTTATGTTTGTTGTTGTAGTTGGATGTTATTTTACCTTGGGTGATGCAATTGTTGTGTGTTATTATAGTTTTATGAGATTATCGTCGAGGTCCAGAATACCATATAAGTTTATTATACATGAATCATTTTAGGTACTCAGGATTTTTTATTAGATTTATCATTTTAGGAACGTACATAAAATTCAATTTTGGTTAAGTGGTTATAAGGAAAATTATTTTCTTTATTTGAGTATTTTTTAAAATGAAATGGTTCTTAATAATAAATTTATAACTGTAAATGGTGATAAAAGTGAATATCTGAAATGGATGAAATGGGTGTCTAATGGGAAACTTTAAAATATGGAAGTGTTTTACTCTATGTTAGCCATGACCCAGATGAGGGATGGTTGAAGGTAGCGATGGTGGATCATTTTTAACCATGTGGTTGGAACAATGTGATAATGATGTGTTATGGGCCTTAAGGTGTGTGTTTGGAAAAATATATACATGACTCTAGGGAGAATATTTCTGATATAATCATATGAGGAAATGGATGGAAATGTGCCTCCAATAATGGAAATAGAGGATCCAATAGTTCTGAGTGAGGGAGTCAGAGAGAAGTTCCTTGGGAACTTTGGACACTTTTTGAAGATCAAATATAGATACCTAGGGTGTTTTATGTGGAATATGTATGACTTGACATGTCATTTCCAATTATAGAACCCTACGAACTTCACTAGAGATGGTGGACTTAAGACAGTTAAGTCCTATATTGATTCTATCCAGATGATCCTTCGCTATTTAGAGACTCCTATAGATAGGAGAGTCAAATTGGTAGTTTATATGTTATCTGGTCAAGTGAAGCATTGAGGGTATTTTTAGGCTTTAAATGAGAATCTAGAGAATATGGCATAAAAAGTCTTTTAAGAGAAGTTACTAGAACTCATTTTCCCCAAGATGCTCAGGAAAGATAGGTTAGTTATGTTTATTTGGTTGATCCAGAGGATTTTTTCCCCGATAGACTTTTCCCTCAACATTACCAACCTACAACGCTTTGTTCCAATGTTTGTAGAAGATGAGGAAACTGAATAAAAATTATTGTATGATGGACATAAATGTGAGATTATGTACCAGGAAAATATATATCAGCTAAATATGTTTTTTGATGTGGTGAGTTAGGCTCTCATTTATAAGGAGAACCTAAAGGAGGATTCCAGTGAAATTCAAGTGGTTTATAATGGAATACCAGGAGGTACATCTTCATTGTGTAAGAATAATTGATATGAGGACATCAACTAGGGAAATGAAAAACAAAGTGTCTAGGGAGAAATATTAGTTACTCATGTAAGTGGCCAAGTATACTTCCACTAGTGTGGTATGTCGGGTCACATTCATAGAAAGTGTCCATGAATACCATTGTAGTTACAAGCCTATGGTAGGATGTGTCACTTATAAGGGTATTGTAGAAACCCATGATCGATGGGTAGTGATAGGGGAGCTTGGCTGAATCAGATTATTAGAAGGGGGTATTATTCCTTATATCAGTCTGGAATTTGGAGTTCTTTTTTCCATGGAAATCAAGGAAGTGGACATGGTACTTCTAGAAAAGAGTGAACTTGTTAGTAGAGTGGTGATCTCATTAGACTCAGACTACAATATAAAGAAGAGGGATAAGATAGTTTCATGCAATTTAGCCATCACTTATGGATAACTGGGTTTGACCATTGACAGTTAGAGGTAATATTCTTATAGAATATATATTTTCTAGTAATGTTTTTGATACATGATCCTGTCATTATTTTATATCTTCTCAACTAGTGAACTCTTTGAATCTGACAAGGGATTTTTTTGAGTGGGGTTATGAAAATTGACACACTGTTGGGAGTAAGGTACATGGATATCTATTTATATAAAGGGTTTTCTCTCACGGTTGGAGATTATCATTTAATTTTTTATCATTTCATACTCTACATGTTAGGGTTTGACTTGATCATTGGTATGGCTGAAGATGGTATGATTGGTTTGGGTGTTACCATGAACCTGAGGGCCTATGAAGTTAATTAAAGAATATTAAAAATGATAATTTTTGACCTTAACTTTTTTATTTTATTCTTTACAAAACTAAATACAATGTTGTAGACTAGATATTTACTTAGATTTCATGGTGGTGTCCTACTGAGTTGAAATCACACCCTACTTGGGATGCCTGATCAATACCCAAATGTACTTCATGTTTTCATGATAGGATAAGGGAATGATCTATATGTTAGGTGGATGATTTGGGATTTAGGATGGAGAATGGATGAGAGAACAAGACATCATTAAGGGACCTGTATGGGAGTTTTTATTGCCCTTTATTTTTGGTTTTCATTTGACAGTTGACATTTATTTTTCATGATATATCTATCACATTGGTTTATGGTCATTTTCCCTTTTTTTGGATTCATCATGTGGTGTTTGATGGTTCTTGATTATAGTATTATATTTGTTGCTATTTATTATCATTTGACTACTATTTATTTATTTCCACTATTGTGTTTATTTTGTAATGATGGTATAGTCACCCCACATTACATGCTAGCCTCTCTCTACTAGTCGACAACCTTTAGATTACGAAGAGGCGTACATGAGGTCATTTGTAAAATAGTCTTGGTGCATCGACATGTGGTACCTCCTTTGGGTCGTTACACACTAGGATTATCTTTTTGGAATAAAGAAACCTCTATGATTTGTATAGGTTATTTTAAAAGTGAATTTAGAAAAAATTGTTCAAGATAGATGTCTCAACGTTGTGTGGATAAGTAAGGTAAGAGGTTCCCTTTTATATTTGTAATGAGGGAAAACATTATAATTTCATTAAAATTTATAATAGTAGTACTCGCCCGTTCATTTCCCGACTCTACATATTATTTCTTATTATTAATAATCAAAAAACATTTATCAAACATACTTATTCATATTAATATTGAAAGCATTTGAAAAAAATTACAAATACATAATGGAGGAGTAAAATTTACTGATATTGAGGAACAAAAGTTACATAATGATTAGAATTCTATAAGGAATAAAAGTTATAGAAATACTGACTGTGTGGAAGCAGTAGTTTTTCACATTAATTTCTTGTTTCAAAATAGGTGGGTGGAATTTCCTCTATTCAAAATAACAGCATCATGAGTCTCCCTGCTAAAAATAAGTAATATATTCATTAATATACCAATAAAGAAAATGAAGTTATATGTTGCTTCTCATATAACCAATATACCTATATCTACAGCGACATCACCAACATCACCAGTTTCCCTAATCAGATATATGTTTCTGGTCAGCTATATGTTGCTTCTAAACAAAAGAAAAAGTAGATATATGTTGCTGCATATATAAGTGAGTGGCCTTTCCTTGTTTCAATATATTCATTAATATATTCACAATTTTCTTTTGTTCAGTTTCCTTGTATGTGAATATATATGTTTCTCATCATGCCATCCCCAAGATTCATGTTGACAGAATAATCATCTATCAAAGGCTACATGTTTATAAAGTCATCAAAATTCCTGGAAATTCAGATATCATACCTCAAATAATATGTACCATGACATGAATATTTAATTTCCGAATGTACATCATCATATGGTCCCAGAATATGGAACCATGAGTTTGGAATACGCTACCTAGACCTGGTGGTGTGATTTCTATGAAACATTACCTATATATACCTCATATGGTCTGCAAACTACAATGTTCTCTTTCTAATAAAGAAATGAGTGAGAATTAGACATGATAAGATTAGTACATGATTCTATTTATTCTCAATATTGCCACTTCTAGGTTAATACCCATTAATGAGTTGATCAATTTTTAGATGAGGTATCCTTTTTCTTATCTAGTAGACTTTGTTAAGTCAATTTGACAGTTAAATTGTACATTAGAGGGAAAAAATTATACTGATTGTAAGATAACCAAAAAATACAGTATTCCTGCTTAGAAAGGTTTACTTGTTCCCTTTTGCAGTCGGACCTCCAGCACTAAAAAATGCACATTCCAATCATTAAATGAAATAAATGATTTATAGGCCTAGACTTTTAAATAACAAATCAAAAACATGTGAGTAAAATACATTAAATATTCATCTCAAATGATCAATGAAATGAGGAAAATGTGTATAAGTTCACTTATAACACATAAAATTTCATATTAAATTATTTCTATTTGTAAATTAAACTAATTAAAAATTCAATTCTTAAAAAGAACCAGATTAATAATGGAGAAATCAGGTCAAAGATCAAGTATTGACATTAATTAACAGAAGTAATTTCAAAAATTATCAGAAGATCTCCCTTTTGGAATCCATGAAATATCAAAATGAAATAAGAATAAATCACTGAGGGATAAATCCAACGTTATGAAGAAAATACCTCTATGTTGAATTTCAACTATTGCAGCCCTCATGACTATGTTACGAATTGAAGTTTCAACACTGGGAAGGGAAGAATCAAGATTTTTGATCACCAACACAGATTTATTCATTTATGTAGAACCCCTATGGATGTTAGTGAATGAATCGTAATTTACAAAACAAAATCATATAATGATTAATAGATATCTGAAAACCTGTTTGTATTTGCTACCTTATAGTCTCCACTCCTATCAATTTATGGTGAAATGTTTAGGAAAAAAGTCCTAAAAAATCATAAATTAAGTAATATTAACATGATATGATATATTTAGAAAATACTAACATATAAATTAGGAAATAAGAGTACAATTAAATTAACAAAAAAAATCATGCAAATATTAATAAGAATCTAATAGCCTATTTATAGTTGTTTCCTCAGTAGTGTCCATTGAATCTCTAGTCAATTCTTGATCACAATTTCAGCGATAAAGTTCGGTAAAATCATAAAAAAGACAACAATGTTAAAGTGAAATGGTAAATTTGGAAACTAATGACAAGTACTGTAATAGTACAATGAAATTAACAATTTACAAAGATGTGGTTAAAATATATGAAAAATGTTAAAATAAATTAATATAGGTTAATAATGAGAAATGTCAACTATAATTGTTTTTCCCAGATCCCATAACTGGAAATGTTATCAATCTTACAAAACCACAGAGTGCCCAGTAACAGTTGAAGCCTTCTCTTCCTCCACTATAACCATCAATTTCTGCATCAAAGAATCATTGAATGAATCAAAATTTATTTACATAGTTCAGAATCAGTTAAGGATTACACACAATTTCCCTCAATTCATGTCCAAAAAATAATGTACCAAAGAAAGAAAACTTATTTTATTGACCATATGTTCTGTAATTATTAATTAGAGGAATTTTTCAAGTGAGTATGAATCATTTAGCATGTTTCCATTAGACTATAAAATAGAAAATGTTCATATGCTAGTAATATTGTTTGTGATAGAAAATTTTGTAGTGATTTGAAAGTAATAACTTATTAAGGTAGGAATAATGTCTTTCTTCATGACCATAGTGGTGGAATTCCACTTAATCTGTCCACATAATAAAAATTTATCAAGGAAAAAATGAGACTCCTATAAAAAAATGATACAAACTGAATAAATTATAAATCAGATAGTATTCAAACATGTGACATATTATAGGTAGAAGTAAATAATAGTATAAAGCATTATTGAATTCTACAAAATAATATATAAAAAATAAAACAGAATAAAAGGATCCACTAATACCTCAAAATGAAAAATCAGTTCTACTTACTTTTATCACTATGCCTTCCAAATCACTGACCAACTGGTACCTGGAAATGGAAAATCATTTATGCTTTGAACAACTATCACATGAATGTAGAAATGGACTCAAAAAGAGAGGAAAATCAATATTGGGATGTTTTCATTCAACTAAACATCATGTTAACTAGAAATCTTCATACCAGAAAACAATTTCCCTAGACCAGATTCCATGATATCACCTGTAAGCTGTAGTTTCCCACATAAATTCCTTATTTCAATATAGGTGAATGGAATTTTCTATGTTCAAAATAGTAGCATCAATAGTTTCCCTGATAAACAGAAGTAATATATTCATTAATATACCAATAAAGAAAATGAAGATATATGTTTCTGCTCAGATAACCAATATACATATATCTGCAGCAGCATCACCAACATATCCAGTACTCCCCACTTAGATATTTGTTGATGATCAGATATATGTCGCTGCTAAACGAAAGAAAATTCAGATATAATTGGCTGCAGATATAGGTGAATGGAATTTCATTGTTTCAAAATATTCAATAATATATCAGCAGTTTCCATGTGTTGAAGGAAACCAAAGTAGATAATCATATAAATGTTATATCAAATACCAATAAGTTGAAGAGGAAAGTTGTCCTTTTTGAGCTTCAGATAATAGTGAAGGCAACATTGGCCAGTCTTGTTCTTTATTCAGCTCTCTCTGATATGAGAACATATATATGTCAGCAGCCTGGTCACCTATACCTACATGACAAAAATGTTGGAAATTTATATCAGATTTGTTTCATATGTTTTTAGTGCATAAAAAACAAAACACAGTGTAGTCAACAGCGAAACAAATTACCTGTATTCATATGCTGGATGAAAGAGGGATTAAAACTACAATTTTACAACAACAAACCTGTATTCAATTCCAATCCCTATTTATGTAATAACATCTAATAAGAAAAAAATTTAAAAATATTCAAACTAAATATCAAACATTTAATCATGAATAGAAGGTAAAAATGTCGTTACTATATTGACCATGAGGTGGACATAGCGTGTGGACACTTGATTTAACATGGAGTGGGTCTACTGACCTTGAATGCATGGTCAGTAGAAAATATCATCATATAGTAACTCTTCATACCCTGATTATCCATTGAATCTTAAACCATTTCATGTGCATTTGGTTTTACGTGAATAAACCAACATAGCATAACAATATAAAAAAAGGGAAACTGATTGCAATATATTGGAATGAATAATATATTTGAAATCATTAATATTGGTGTACGGTATGAGAGGATAAAAATCCTATTTTATGTAAGCTTTAGAGTTTTTTCAACATATAAGAAGGTGAAGCCATGGAAGGGGAGAACTCATTCTACATAAATGGTTACAGGTGTAGCCAATAACATGTTCAGTTAAGGCCTCCACTCACTGCAATTTGCAGCCTATAAAAAAACATGTAGTAGGTTTAAAAACAACTTGTGCTCACTTCATGAAGTAAAATAACTCCTTGTAACTAAAAGACAATAATTCATTAACTATAAAATGATAATGTGAACACTTTGGTTCAAATAATACAGATCACATTACGTACAATAAAGTTATAATCACCTTAAATAGGGTTCACTATAGGTATAAAAACCCTTCACATCATATATTTTGGAAATTTTTTATCCCTTCTAAACAATAAAAACATCAAATTTTAAATTTTACTTAAATGTATATGAAATAAAGAGATTTAAAATATAATAAATAAAACATTAGTATGTATTCTATATCATTCTATATCATAAAAAAATAGTGAAATATAAAAACCAAACCTGTATAATAAAATAACTAAAATGTGTAAGAACACCATCCATTTTATAAGGTATCTAAAGAGAAATTTCAACTTTTAGAGCAGTTTAATGGAATATAAATAATTTTCTTAGATTTATGACAAAAAAACCCTATTATTATGAAGCATTTCAGGAGAGTTATCAAGAAAAAAATATATATATTTCTGGAATTCAAGATTTCCTAAACAGTTGAAAAGAAATCATAGGAAATTTTAGACCACTTAAACGGGGATTTCAGACATCGACATAGTTTAATGAAAAATAAAAAAAATCTATTAGCTACCTAACCAAAAAAATTAATGATAATTTGAGACATATAAGTAATAGTATATAAGAATAACTAAATAAAACTATGGAACACTATAAAACAAAAATTACTAATAGAACCAAAATCATAGAAATAGAAAACACATATAGTGATTACAATGAACTAATAGTGAAGATGATATAAAAATAGTTAATGCAAGTAGATATTGGTGAAATAAGCTGAATGAAAGTGAATATATTATGAAAACATTATGTGATACTACTTATTAAGTATGTAATAATGCATGAGTACTCATGATTATTTATGAAAACCTCATTAAACTCATTGAACTACGATCTATTAAGTGTTTTCTAGTCTCATGGATTTGGATATTATCATGGTATCATTCCTGGTGACCAGTATAAAATTAAATTTAAACCAAAAGAATAAAGAAACTATAGTGAGGAGCAACTAACCTGGAAGCAGGTGCTTGCTCAAAAGCATGTTGTGGCTCAAACTTCCCTTGTGACTTCTTTTTAGGAATACAACATTAAATAGATACTGGAAAATTAATGTTTAAAAGGAAGAAGAAACATAGAAGACTACTTTTATGAAATACTATAATTTCTCGATGGAGGTGATTTTTTGTAAAATTCGATTCAATTAAGAAAACATATATTGAAGCTCTTCTATTCGGAAAATAATGCTATGGTACGAGTAATTATTAAAAATAAGAATACATTATTTGTATGACTAATATAGAAACACTTTAATAAGAAATCCAAAAATAAGTATAAGAAATCCGTTAAAACACTAAGTATGAGAAATTTGGAAACACTTCATTAGGCATTCAAGAAATATATACATATGACTGGTAAGGAAACAATTATACATAAAAAATCTAGAATCAGTTATGTTTCAATAACCTATAAGCAATAATATTAGTTTCAATGTTATCTAAATGCAGGTTCATCGAACTGACATCTCAAATAAATTCTTAGAAATGGTATATAGAACCATATAGAAATGTCCGTGGGGATGAAGACATATCGAAGACAAATGGTTCCCCAAAAACAATCCCCAACCAATGTTTTTCTAGTTGAAGAATCTGAATTCCTAGGAGAATTTAGCTGGCATCCCCAAAATTCCCAAAAGATCCAACATTAGTAAAATAGAAATGATCCCCCAAACAAAATTACATCTGAAAAACAGATAAAGACATGATTCAATTCAACAACACAAAATTAATAACATAATCAAACATAATTCAAGTGAAACCATTTTCCTTTTCATGTTTTTGTATCCACATGTATAGAGAAAACAATTGTAAATTAATAAAATAAAAAATGGAAATAATAAATCATGAAAAGAACATGATGTTCTAGGATTTCACCTATAAATATTTTCTCCATCAAAAGCATAGAACAAACTTCTCTGCATAGAAGATAGAGTTACAAAATTATAATACCGTACTAAATTTTCAGAATTTTAATTATGACTGTTGACATAAAAGAAATAGTTAGAAACAAAAATCAAGAAAAAATAACATTTAGCAGTGGGTCTCAAACCATTAACACCAATATGTCACGAAACTTATCCTTTCATAACTCTTTTCAAACAGAAGAAATTCTTTTCAGACCCTGAGTCTAGAAAAAAAAATTTAGTAATTGAACATGTTTTACTTTGGAAAAAACTAAAACAACACATACTATAGAACAAGGATGTATTTCTATTGAGTAGAGTGATACATTACAGTACTCCATCTTGAGCTTTAGATCAAACTCAATTCACAACTCAAACTCAGTAAAATATTGGTTTTCAAAATTTAAATTGGATTTTTTTTAAAATGAACAAATAAAACCCACTAGTTTAAGCACTACGACAGTATATGAAATTAGAAATAGAAAACCTATAATATTTACTATATGAAGATGAGAAGAATATTTGGCTACTACAAATGAAAGTGTAGAGGTTTACCATGAAGAAATACCTGGACATTTTGCGGGATTTTGTCGCCAGGGTTATTCTGCGGGAAGAGTAAGAGGAATCGATAGAATATGTGAGGGGGATGCAGTGTAATTGGATTGTTTGTTAGAAAACACATTTTATCTAATTACCTCAAGCAAGATAACAGATGTGATATTCAGGATCCATAAAAGGCAGTGGTAGATGATGAAACAACAGCCGGAGGCGATGAAGGGGTTATCGAGTTTATCCCATAACCTGAGATCTATAGTCGATGGAGGAGAATAAACTGGTCCGTGATGAGGATGACGCTAGAGTCGGGAGGAGGATGATGCCGAATTAGGTAGGAGGAAGATGTCGGTGATGAGGTTTTGTGATAACCCTACGTTGCAAAGATCTGATTCTTGACCGCAAGCGGGAGAAGGAAAACCACAGAGAGTGGACTTGAAACAGGGAGGAGAAGGATGGCGTGGACATAGGTCGATGGAGTTTGGGTTGACTATAAGAGGGAGGACAATAGAGGCGACAGTTTGATCGGAGTCGAGGTGTGAGGTCGCGAGGTCATGAGGACGCGATGCGCGACACATAAACGGGGATGGTATGCCGAATGAGATGAGCAGATTCGATCGGATGTTTACTGATTGGAGATTTCTTGAAACCCTAAGCGCGGTTGGAAGACCAGGTATAGAAAGATAGTTGAATGGAATGCTTTGAGCAGGGAGAATTACGTGAGGAGGTAGCACGCGATGGTGCGGGGGTATAATCGGGAATGAAAGTGTAGTTTGTGTGATGTGGTTGAGTGTGGAGGCGACAAATCAGCTTGGAGGCACCCAATTTTAGTAGATATAGTGGATAATAAGACTATTCTGGATCCAAATGGTAATGAATTTCTGGAAAAAGTGGATAGGTTTGAAATAAAATCCTATATTTAAACTTAATAATTTTTAGATATCATTTTAATCTTAATTTTTTATCAACCCTTGGTATATTATTTTTAACCTTAACTGCGGTAAACACTAGTTTAATAAAAAAGGGCTAATAATGTTATTATAAATGGAAAAGTGACACATAAACAGATCATGGATGATTTTTTCAATAATATTCCACTAACATGGTTGAGGATAATATTTTAATGAATTTTAAATAATTTAATAAAATATTATTTTGATAAAATATTATTAATTAAATTTTGATACTATTAATTAATTTGACTATAAATATATCATGAAAATGGTAATTTGAATATAATTCTTTAAAAATCCCTAATATATTATATAGATCTATAAAATTCATTGGACACAATATCTATTTCAATTTACATTACTTTTATTAATGTTAATATCATTAATGTTATATTTTCATTAATTAAATAATTACTGTGACAACATTGTGTAAGTATTCAAGATAACTAGTTCTTCACAAAAAATTAGAAATAAATTAACATCATAATAATATATCATTTATATTTCGAAACAGTATTTATAACAAAAAAACCTCTTGTTATCCCTATTCTAAAAATATTATAGTTATTAAAACTAAGAGTGTGACATTTTTTATTTTCTTTAAATAAAATATTATAAATGTAATAATAACATAAAAATGGAAAATAAATGTCATATAAAAAAATAATTGATTATTATGTATTAAATATAATAATAAAATATAATTTATGCATGTTTTATCATCATTTTTCAGTCCATATCATTTTATTTTTAACCTAAATTTCTCGATTTACCCTTTACCTTGGTAACAAAAATTACTATGGTTACTATTCCAAATGAACAAAAATAGAATGGAAATATTTAATAAATTATACTCATTATTGGACATATGGTATACATTATTTAATGTCTAATTTTAATCATTGTAATATTTTTTTAGATTAAAATGAAAAATTAAACGAAAAGTCGTTTTTCCAAAAAATTCCTTTTAAGTATAAAAGTGTTTTAGATGAAATCCAATTATGAATTTGGATAAACTAAATATTATTTAATTATTAATATTATAATATAGCTACTATTATAATTTGAATCCATTTTAAAATAAAATTGAACATTTCAAATGGTTGAAACATAAACAGAGTTTTCAATAAAAATTGGTATTTTTTTTCAATTTTCTGGGAAATAAATATTTTTCAAAAAATACTAAAAAACACCTTCATATAATTTTGATACTATTATTCCAAAAGTGATATTATTTTTATAAAATAAAATTTTAATATGTTTCATAAATTAATTTAAATATTTTCTCCCAAAAAGTAGTAAAAATAATTTTTTGAATAAAAAAACTTTCTGAAGCATAAAATAAAAATACTAAAAATTGTGTACCTATTTCATTGGAATTAATCAATAAATTATTATTTATTATACCATTTATATATATTTCATAAATTATTTAATCATATTCAAACCCTCTAAATTAATTTCTCGGTTATAACTATCACATTCAATAAGAATATTTTAATAGTCTATTGTGGTTTGTTTAAACATGGTATTGCCTGTAATGCAAGATATTAAAGAAATAAAATTATTTAGAGGGATATATTTTCTAGATTATCCTGGTATTATAGTAATTAGATTTTTTTTAGAGTATTTTCCATTTATGAATGGATCATCAAAAATAATTGGTGTTTTCATACAAGATATGTGACGGAAAATGGTACAACCAAGAGGTCTCGTCACATTCTACTTTCCCATGAAATATAAATTATAGAGATGTGTATATATAACATAAAAGATATTAAAAAATATTTACTTCCATTTATGGTTATCAATTATGATTAAATAAATTGTAAAACTAAAATATACGGAAACTCATTCAAGAATGGATTATTGAAGAAGTAGCTGGAACATCCCATAACGTGACCATTAAGTTGAATATAATCCATTGTTCTCAGTCGAGTTACATGTGTCGTGAATGCTTGTGGAGAGTATCATTATACAGGTAAAGCATGACTAAATTAGTTAATTTGGAAAACAATATATTCATGGAACTATATTTTGAAGAGGGGGGAATGAGAACATTGTTGGATCAGATGTGTTAAATAAGTTTATTTCTGAATGTTGGGAAAATTCATAAAATACTCAGAATGGTTTATGTTCCAAATTAATAATTCCATGATAAATAAATTAGTTAATAATTTAAATACATTTTTATTGGTGAAAATAATCAAAGGATACTCAATGGGGAACCAGGGATATGAAAATCAATCAGAAAGGTATAATCAAATATAAATTAATCAATTTATCTAATCATATACATAGGATGAAGCTGTAGACTGAGAGAGAAGAAGAGGAAGGAAATCCATCACTACTGGAGAATAATTCTATATCACCATTATACTTTTTATATTCAATATGATTATTCTTGGGTAATAATTTTAGTAGGGATGGTGGGATTTTAATTTGATGATCATAGTGACTACTCAAAGAGTTGAATACATGTTATATCTATTTCTGATTATTAATGGTTTTATGAACATGAACACTTATTAGATAAACATTGGTGTTGCGGAAAAAGGGAAATTGTAAGTCTATATAAAACACTTCAAATAAATACATGATTCTCAGAGCTTAATATTTACCATGGGATTCATGAAATAATAGATTTCAACCTCTAAAAAATGGAATTCCCCTTACCACATTTTGATATCAAACCATATATCAATCAACGGTTGTGCTAAAGAGCCTAATAATGAACTGATGGATCACTCAAGTGATTTGGTAGTCATTCTTTTAATGGTTAAATAATTTAAGTCATAAGTTGAGTTATTTAGGTAGACTAACCCTAACTCTTTATGATTTCATCATTGTCATCACAAAACCTTCTCTGCATTATCTACTTCATACATTCCACACACTATTTATCTTGATACATTAGATTATTTTTAATTTGGTGCAGTAAATCTAAAATAATATATTTTAATATTATTAATTAAATAAGAAAAATAGATAGGATTTTAGTTACAATGTTATCCATAGTGAAATGGACTATATTTACTAGTTTAATGTGCTACAATGACCCTATACAATTTTAATGGTGTCATTATGATAAGTTAAGAATCAAACATGTTTTTTCTATGTAATAGAATAGTAAATTTAATTTTTTTTAATTTTAGTTTCCATTTTATTTAAAAAATTCAAAATAGTAACATTAAATTTGTTATACATACTCAAAAGATTCATAGAATTATTCACCATACTTAAATTTTAAATATACTCCATATTTTTGTAAGTTTATAAGAACTAGGAAATCATTGAGTGTATATTTACGTCATTTGATACTAGATATTGTGAGGTAATTTTATTAGAGTTTAACAAGGACCCTAGACTATGAAGAAGATAATAAAAATTGAATTTAGTATGATATTGTAGTTTTATAGTTTCTAGATAGAATAGTGAAAAACAAATAATTTTTACCAAGGATAGAAGATTTTAATATTATAAGTGTTTTTTGGAATCCATAATTTATCATATCAACACATAATAAAAGAAACTATAAAATAACACACGTTGAAATTCAATATGTACCAAAATTCTACAGACTACCATATAAGGATGGAATAACATTTATCAATGAACTATTAATAGTTATTAATATTTATCCCTTAGAGAGTCTTCCTCGTTAGTTTCTTTACTGTAGTTATTAGGTTTATAATGTTTTAAAGAGGTTTAAAATGATTAAAAAACCCTAATTTCAAATGGATTCAATATTGGGGAGGTTTTTAAAGAGTTTCAAAAGATGACTAGAAATCATAAAAACTTTTTAAAAAATAACAAAACTATAAAAAAGTAATAAATAAAAAATTTAATCTGACCCACCAATTGATAATAATGATAGATATTTTTCCAAAAAAACTAGGTATCCTTTCATGAAATTGAATGAAAATGAATTTAAAAAAATGGTATAAGAACATAAAGATGATATGAATCCACAAGCCCTGGAATATTTGGTTAAAGAACATCAAAAGTATTCACATTCTTTCCCTAAGTTCCCTGTAGGATAGCTAGACATTACAACTTCTGAGTAGGTAATCCAAGAGGTTGAGGTGAAACTTAGAGAATATCCACTTCCCAATATGATTGATTTTCCTTCGATCATGAAATATGAAAATGGGTTATCAACCATTTAACTTCAGGGAGATTTCAATATTTCTGACCTTTCCTTTTCTGGTATTTTTTAAAATGATATTTCAACTGATTCCCCTAGTTATGTAATTATAGTAAAGACACTAACTTCAATGGATGAGGGTGATTTGGATGTGTTTATAAAAGAGATTACATTGTACAACTAAGTCGGGGAGGAAGTGGAGATAGTGGTGGAAATAGGGACAGTCTCTTTGGAGGAGAATATTGAGCTAGAATTAGAGGCATAGGTTTTCTTATTTAGGGATTAAAATAACATTTCCCATCTATAAATGATTCACAATAATATTTGGATGAACTTGGTGACAACATTTCCCCTAGAGAAGTCAAAGAGGTAGTCCCTTATATTTTTTATCTAGATAAGACTAATAAAATATGGCATAATAGGAAGGAGCTCAGAACAACTAATTATATCTGAGAGCACCTCAACAAAGAAGTAAAGTTTCAGAACCATGGAAAAGAGAATATTTGGTGTTTCTAACCACATTATCTCCATCTGCTGGGGGATTAAGGATGAACAATAAGATGATCATATATGGATAAAATAAAAAGATACACCTCTTGGGGGGGGGGGGTTACCCAAGATTTCTTTTATCTTTCCCTTATTTTCATTACTATAAATTTTTTATTTAAATTTGAACCAAATTTAAGAGGGATCTATTTTTTCTTATTGAAAAAAGTGCACAGTTAATCTATACAAACTCGTTCAAGGCTATCATCCATATATTATTCTTGTCGATTCACTATAAATAATCCTCTAGGGTCTGCTCCCCATGTTTTAAAGTAGATATTGTACAATTTCCTAGATCTAATGATGCTAAAAGATGAATAATTTTGAATTAATCCCTTAAAATCTTAATCTTAGGTTTTATTCTACTTGAGATTAATTTTTCTGGTCCCTATGGTTAATATAATTTCATTTTTAAGAGCATTCAAGTTATCTAGATGAGCCTCATCATGAATATAAGGGGTATATTTGAATCTATGTGAAGAAAAATAAAGATTCTAATTTAGTGAGTTTTATAGTTTAATATTTGGCTAAATTTTTCATGATTTTTAAGTCTACTTTCTTCAAATACATTAGTGTTTAATTTTTTAAATAATGTTGAAATATGAAATAATATTTTCATGCAAGATATTCTGTAAAAACGTGGGAGTTTCTTCCATTAGATGAATTATTTTGACTTGTGTATTAGTACTGAATAATCTTGTGTTTATCAGAAAATTTTTCTACACATCTTCTTAAATTGAACTAATATACAAAACCATTCTCTTGAGATGAAATCAATGAAGTGGTGACCAATAGTGAAACCTTTGTGCATGTTGTGTGTTTTTATTTATTTATTTTTTGGAAAATATGAATTGATATTTTTTATAACACTTTTGGACATGATTTTAATCTACTATATTGCAAATATATTTGATCTTATACATTTAATTTATATGTTTTATCCACTATGGATTCAACATTGAGGATAATGTTGAGATTTAGTGTTAGGGACATGTTATTTCAATGTGGTAATTTGTACCACAATGTAAGCCCATAAAAACCCAAAAAAAATTTCAAATTTCATTATTTATCATGTTTGAATAAATAATTTTCAATTATATTAATATTTTCAAAATAATGAATGTTTTTTATACACTTTAAATATTTTAATTTTATATAATACATTGAATTTAGTTTGGTAATTAATTTTTCATATATCTCTTGAAAAGAATTTGACTTTGGTAAAGATTTGTGTAGATGTTTTACAATTTTCATTTCCCTTAAATATTTTTATTTGGATTCAAAACTGTAATATATACATTCAAATGAATCATTAAATTAAAATCCTAATCGAAGTTGAACATTATCGCTTATTCTTTAAACTCTCGGATGGGTAATTTATTCTACTTTTAATTTGTTATGTTTTATCTTATGAACAAAGATTCTTAAATTATTTGATTACTAATTTATTTGATTTGGTTCTCATAGAGGAAAAGAGATTCATTTTTTACATTCAATTTAACTCAAATTGAAATGAGTTTAACATGAATTTTAAATTTTAAGGTCAATTATCTTTGTAAAACATGAATCAAATTTTCTTTAAAAAACATAATTTATTGAGGGAATTTTTTTTCACTTATTGATAAAATCTGAGGGGGGAAATAATTTTGAAAACCAATTTATTGTGGAAATCCAACATTTTAAACTTTAGATTTATTTTAATACACTGAATTTGATTCATTTTTTTGTTGAGGATAAGAAAAAATTAGTGTGGTATAATTGACGTGGCTATATTTTAGTACTAATTTTCAGCATAATATGTATACTTTAATTTTATATCATTTGTTAAATAAATTATTTTGTTAAATAATTAATAGATATTATCAATTTGGTGTTGAATTAATAAATTACTTAATTATATGTTTATTATTTGTTTTTCTGTTTAATTATAAAATTTTTATCTTTAAATTTATTATTTAATTTTAAAGTTTAATTTAAAATATTATTTTAATTTCATTGTTTAATTTTATGATCTATTAATTCAATTTATTATTTACATTGTTTTTTTTGTATTTAACTAATTATAGTTTATGAGTAGAGTTAATTTTTTTAATTAATTTAATAATTAGATTCATTTTGTTAATATTATTTTCATTAATAAATTTATAATTTGATTATTTAGTTACATAATTAATAAGATATTTTTTAGTGATTTTTATAATTTAAAAAAAATTATTTATTTATTTATTTTGTTCATACTTATTTAACAAAGAAAATTTTATTTTAAATTAATTGTGAATTTCTAATTTTTTTTTTGAGATCTTAAAAATATTAACTACCAATTTAATTTAATTTATAAATTATCTTTTATTTTTTAAATTTTAATTTAATATCTTTCATTTATTTTCATCTTAGGCTATATAATTAAGGGAAATAATTTGTATCAGTTTTGCACCCACAACTGATAAATAGAGGGTAATGATATCAATTTTTTTTGTGTGTGGAAGTTTCAAACATTTACCTCATAATAAAATATAAATTATGCCTTGAATATGATATTTTCAAGCTCATTCCCAAATAATATAATTTTTCAAATATTCGTAATACATTTCAATAATATCTGGTCCAACATGATGTCTTTTCACAATCCCTTAAGAAAATCCATGTATAAGAAAACTCAGAAAAGTCATAGAGTAAGATATTTCTTGAATGAACCATGTTTAATAATTTTTAATCTTCAGGGAAATAATATATTTTTATCTTCTGAATAATCATATCCTTTACAAATTTCTACTGCCACTAGAGATAAATTGAGGCTGAAGCAATGATCTCGGACCGAAGTCTCAACACTAATCAATATTGATTGATAATTTAGGGACATGACATGGGTTTGATTGATTAAAGAGTATGAAGAACCTAAAATAGAAAAAATTTATGAAATTAGGGACGAATTCGATCCCTATAAAGTATAAGGATGCTTTTGGGGTAAAAAATTGATAATATATGAAAACTCATGAATAATATGCAAGCAGAGATAATTTTATCAACAACTCTACTTCTTCCTATTTATTTGAGCAGGGATGAGAAGATCCAAGTGTGTTTGATGAAGATAAAAGATGAAACAAAAATGAACTATACCTTTTCATGATCAAGATGAATACACGCCGACAATTCTTATTTTAAGGAGTTTCTATAATATATTTTGACCATCAATAAAGAACATGCACCACATAACTGATCCATCTGACCTGATCTAAGGGGGGTGATCCGAGATGAGCTCCATTATAGATTCCCATAGAATTATAAGGTTAATAATAATGAGTATATCCAATTCCAATTATTTTCATTGACTTAGGTAAAGATCCCGACACCAGGAGCTGTATCTCGTAGTAGATATTTATACTGACGAACAGAAAGGCCAAGCTGCAACGGGGTCACATATTTGATTTAAATAATAAAAAATGGTTCTCTTCATAACCCATTAAATATTAATATTATAACTATATTATTCTAGGGTATGGAATCAAAAAGGGAAGATTTAGGTTTGTTACATTTATTTTTCCTTTGCAGTTGCACTGGAAAAGGTGGAAGGGACCTACATATTTCCCACCATTGTGGTTTCTTGGTTTGATGTTTTTTCTATGTGATTTTTAACTTCATAGTAAAATATTTACAACATTTTTTCTGTGGAACCCAATGATATCGGGTGGATGTTTCATAAGATTGAATATTTATCCTAGTGAATGAGGATGATTCAGATTAATTTATTTGAGTTATGATAGACAATTGATTGGATTCCATAGTTGAGCTGAAGATCAAGAGTATGGGTTAATCTACTGGAATGTTTTATTTTATTGAAGCATAATTAAAAAATCTAGGAAAGATTTACTTCTATATAACAAAATCATGGATGAATAAAAATAAATACTAACAAATAAAAAAATTAAATTCAGGTCCATGTGGATTATGTTAGATTGAATGTTTTTGATAAATTCACTTGAAGAGTGACAGAAGTTACAAAATTTAAACGGGTCAACATGATGACCGAAACATGAGTTAATAAAATTAATTATTGGATTTAATGGGAAATAATATGTATTATTTTAGTAAAGTGAAGAGGGAGTTTATTCGAAGATAGAGATAAGATCTGACAACATGCCACATTTTTCAACAGCATTGAAGAGTCCTGGATATTAGAGTATCTAGATCTTTTGGCGACCTCAAAGAAAATATATTTTTGATCATGGATATGAAGTTCAAATTCTGATATCATTTCATGGACACGATACTATAATTTTTAGTGGTCAATCATTGTGTTTTCTTCCAGTTATTTTGTTTTGAACTTTTATATTTTTGATCAAACATTAATTTTCTCTAGATTTTAAATCCCAAGATAATCAATGGATGTTTGATAATTTAATATACATCATTTAATTTCATTCTGTCTTAAATTATGTATCTAGTACATAGTCTATCAGTGTGGGTTTTTCATCAGGTGTAAAATATTAGTTTAGACTTGTTTGTAATTTTTTTTTCGATTCTCATTGTTGAAGCTTCTCAATTCTCAATTCAGAATTGTGAGAATATTAGTTCAACTCTATTTTGGTGTTTGGAAATTTTTGAATAGGTTGACCATAAAATAATGAAATATGGTCAAAACTAAGATATTAGTTGATGAAAAATACTTCTCAAACATAATGATATTCATGGTTTAGATATTTCAGACTGTGTGTGGAGATAATTTACAGAATGAATTATTTCAAATAAATAAATAATGGATAAACCATTTGAGTAATATGGGAAGTTCATTGATTTTTTTAATTCTCTCCACATTTCAATCTATTTGTTTTTTCTTATGTTTAATTTTCATGTTCTCTTAGTTTTAGGGGTTAGTTTAGTTCCTTTTATGCCTTATAAAATCCCATAAGATATTTAGTTTATTAAAATTAAAAATAATTAAAATCATAACAAAGATTCTCCTTAAATGTAGTCTTGTTGGGATAAAACCCTGTTACAATCTATATTTATGTAGTTATGAGATAATAAATATAGAATCAGATTAAAATTACTATCCCCCACTAGTTTAATTTATTATCTACAAATAAAAACATCAAAATAAAAATAATAATTCTAATACAACAAAACCATAGTATCGTCTCTCATAATTATTCCAAAAAAAATTATGGGAAGAAAAAACCTATTAATTCATTTGTATTCATATTCCTATAAAAGGAACTCCTACCAAAGTGGTTCTTTATAACCTTATCTAAAATGTATTAAGATGATTTACATTAACATTAAATGGAACATGTTTCCTAGGATGTCAAATGTAAACAACACAAAAAGGGAAAACATGATTTATAATAAAAGATCCATCCCATTTGGAATGAAATTTACATGGAAATTTTTTAAGCCTGGAGTTGTACAAAATCAATTTATCCATAATATGAAACTATTTATTCAAGATCATATTATCATGAAGAGATTAAATTTTCTCCATAAAATTCCATGCATTTTAATAAGCATTATCTCTTTTATACTCAAACTCTTGAAAACACAACTTCCTATCTTTTCTAGCCTCAAACATATTGGGATTAAAAAATTTGATATCCCAAAAAGATTTATTCTATACTTCCATGGGAGGATTAAAATATGATACAAAAAATATCCTATAAGTTGACCTCCATATTAGAGTCTTATAGGAAGTCTTCTATTCCAAAATATAATCCTAAGGTCTTAAGCTCGAATATTTCATGTTTGGGTTAATAGTTTTCTCAAGAATATGCTTCATCTATCAATTTGAAACATCAAACATCCTATTCATTTGAGTCTTATCGGATGTATAAACTTTATAAAATTCCCCATATATTTTTAGTAATTAATTAAGATTCCCATCATATAAATGAGTGCCTTGGTCTCTGAGAATAAATCTAGGCATCCTAAATATAGAAAACATATTTCTCTTAAAAAATTGGGAAACCATGCTAGCATTACCTGTTCTAGTTGGAATATAATTAATCCATTTGTACACATAACCCACAATAATAAATATGTACACGTATCTAAAATAATTATAAAAATAACCCATTAAACCATTCCCCAAACATCAAAGACATCACAAAACAACGAAGGTTGTTTTGGAATATCATATCATTGAGAAATGTTTCATTGGAATTGACCATCTATACAAGGCCTATAATACTCGTGAGAATCATTGAAAATGGTGGCCCAATATTATCCTGAATCTAGTACCTTTATATCAGTCATATGTATCCCAAAGTGACCATGGAATCTCAAATTAGGGAAAAATTTTATAACCAAAGGAATTTCAGAATTTAGGATACATATTATAAAAAAAAAATCACTTACCATGTTATATATGTAAGGATTATATAAGACATATTTACTCAACTAAAAAATTATTTTAGAAACTTTTTTCTTGAAAAAATATCTCAAAATAAATTAGTGGATAAATAATTCATGATATTCAAAAACCACGACCTTTTTCAATAGTAGTATAATAAAACGTCTCCATAAAAAATAACACTTATAGGTTTTAAAAAATATATATCTTGACAAAATTCAGTAGGTATCCTATTCAAATGATCAACTAGAGTGTTCTCATTTCAATTCCTATAATGAATCTCTATATCATGTTCCTGGATTAGAAAAATTCCATCTAACTAGACTAATCTTTAATTGTTTATTTTTCATGTGATATCGGTTATCAAAATGTTCAGTGAAAACCACAACTTTAAATCCTAAATGATTACTTATAAACTTATGAAGAGAAAAAACAACAGCTATAAATTCATTCGCAAATGTAGAGTAATTGGATTGAGTAACATCTAGGGTACTACGAGCAAAAGCATTGACATGTGATTTCCTTTCCAATCTTTTAAATCTAAATCATTCATCATCAACAAAAAAAACTCCAAACAGGTGGTTTAAATGTTTTTGGGGAACCATTATTTTGTTTTAGTTCTTGAAGGCTTTCTTACACTTCTCATAAAATATAAAATTAATTTCTTTATGAATTAATCATATTAAAGGAAAAAAGTCTAGTTGAAGTCCTTTATAAATATCCTATAAAACCCATCATTTCATAAAAATAATCTAATATCGTTAATAGTATTAGGTAAAGGTAATGAAGAGATGATATCAACCATAGACTTTTTTCACCCGAATTTAATTTTAGAAACCTAATGACCGAGAACAATTCCACATTAAACCCTAAAATAAAAATTTTCAATGTTTATAATAAGCTCATCCATAATGGAAACTCTATGTAAAGATCCTAAAATCCTCATATAGATCTCAAAATATGGACCATAAATTGTAAATTCATACATAAACACTTCCATGAATTCCTATAGAAACTCAGAAAAAATGCCAATCATGTATCTTTTGAAGGTGACAGTAGAATTAAAAAGTCTGAATGGAAATCAATAATAAGGGACGGTACTAAAATGAAATGTAAAATTTGTTTCATCCTGGTCTTATTGAGTTATATGAATCTAGTATTATCCAAATAAAACCATCTAGGAAGAAATAAAGAGACAGAACATCCATCCTTTCAAGGATCTGACTAATAAAAGGAAAGGGAAAATGGTCCATCCTAGTCACCAAGTTCATCCTCCTATAATCAACGCCTTACCTCCACATGTTGGGAATCCTCATAGGAACTACCTATCCAAATTCATTTTTGAAAACTATAAATCTACCCTGTTAGGATAAATGTTTACTAGAATTACCCATCTACTATCTAAAATGGGGTAGATAATACCCACATCTAATAAGGTATTAACTTATTTCTTAACTAATTCAGGAATGGTAGGATTCAATATCCTTCGAAATTGTCTAATAGGTTTCAAATTTTCCTCCAGAAAGAATCATATGCATACAATTTAAAGGGATAATACCAAGCCTATGATATTTCTATTCTTTCTAAGTCCCTTTAAGAGAAAATTTTATTGCTCACTCGAATGTTCACATGAAAATATAATAGGAAATTGTTGTTTGTATTCCAAGTATGAATATTTTAATTTTTTAGGTAAATGTTTTAGTTCAAGTGTGGAAGGGTTGTCCTATTTGGAAAAATTAGTTTTTATGGGTTCATTAAGTTCCCTTTTATCCACTCAAACATCATTAAAAATAGAGGATTAGAGAACTCCAAAACTAGTAATAAATGAATTTTCAATATTTTTTTTAAAATACTCATAAGAATTTTCATATTCATGTTCACAGAAATGTGGTGTGTTTTCAATGATATTTTGAGAAAAAGTTAAGTCAATTTCAGTAGAATCTAAATCAATTTGATCCCTAAAATTGCAATTTTTAGTAGAAATAAATGTTTAAAACGTTTCTAAGAAACTACCATCATTTGAAATATCAGTTTAAATAAACACTTCATTATTAACATGTTTATAAATTCAAAAATAATGAAAAATTTTCTAAAAGATATATTCAATTTTAGATTCATCGTTACAATAGATTTATAATTTTTAGATTCAAAATCTTTTTCAGCCGACAATGGTTCATTCTCAAGATAATGTACATTTTAAAAAGAATCTAGAGTTTGGTCATATTTAATAGAATTAGGGATCTAAATAAATGGAAAACAAGTCAATCATGTTAAATTTGTGTGAGTAATGGTCTTCCACCAGGTGTCAGTAATTTAAAAAAAGTAAAACTAACCATATTACCTCCATATTCTAAATAAAATGTACCTTTATGAACATTGATTATCTCCTTAGCAGTTTTCATGAATATTCTTCCTAAAATTAATGGTTCATATGAACTAAAATAACCATCTTCCATGTGTAGAACATAAAAATCAATAGGAAAAGTTATGTATTTTACCCTTACCAACACATCTTTGATGAATCAATATGGAATAGATAATCTTCTATTATTTATATGGATTAAAATTATATATTTATTGAGGTCTCAAACCTACATAGATGAAAATATAGAATAAGGCATCACATTTACAGAGGATCTTAAATATAAAAGAATGTCTTCAAAATGATTATTTTTTAATGACATGTGGGATATCAAACATACATGGATCCTTGAATTTAACCGGGAGACGGTGTTGAATCATAGATGAAACATTTCTTCCCAAATTAACAGTCTCACCTCTATTGAACATTCTTTTTTGAGTACACATCTCCTTAAGAATTTTTGCAGAATGAGGTATCCATTTCACTACATTTATCAAATGAATATTAACCTGGACTATTATAAATGTTTCAATTACTTCTTTGTCCATTTTAGTTTTAACATTGCTGTACACATGAGGGTTTACCAAATCATAAAGAAGTTCCTATATATATATATATTAGGATCACCATCAACCTTGTTCTTCCATTTGTAAGAGACCATTATATATCTAAAATCATTATATGTTATTTCTAGATAGATTTATCTCTTCTTATTTTATTTTTCTTGTTAAACAAGTTAGTGGACCGTAGGTTTTTTATCACTTTCAGTAGGTGATTTAAAAAATTCATCATCCGGTAAAACAATTTTAGTATGTGTTGTTTCTACTTCTTCTTATGATTTTATAGTTACTTCAAAATATGGAACAATTTTTTTAGGATCTTGTTCAATGTTTTCAGCTTGGGGAATATTAATTTCAAATCCACTTCTCCAAAATATTGAACTTAATTTCTCTCTTCCTCTTAGAATCACCTTATATTGTGATAGAAAATTATCACTTCTTTGATTTTTAAAAGTAATAATTTTATTTTCCATTTGACCCATTTATTTTTCAACTAGTTAGTGGACCATAGTATTTTTTATCACTTTCAGGAGGTGACTTAAAAAATTCATCATCTGGTAAAAAAATTTTATTAAGTGGGTTTGACACTTATTCTAGGATTTTATAGTTATTTCAAAAGATGGATCAATTTTTTTAGGTTCTTGTTAAATTTCTTCAGTTTGGGGAATTTGAATTTCAATTCTACTCCTGAAAACTATTGCACTTAATTTCTTTGTTCTGTTTAGAATCACTTTAGATTATGATAGAAAATTACCACTTCTTTGATTCTTAAAACTAATAATTTCAGTTTCCATTGCACCCATTTGTGTAACCATTTTTTTAGTAACACTTGTTGTTACTATTGTGAAATATCTTGTTTCTTTTTAAAATTGTCTTCAATTTGTGAGTCATTTATTTGATTAACATTGTTCTTTCGGATTTTCTTGATTTTGGAAAATTTTTAAACTCCCTCAATCTTGATTTTTGATTTTTTTATTATACCTAGGCTATATTTTGAATGTTCAGGGATGAATATTCCTTTTTGGTTGATCATTATTCCTAAACCTATTGTTCTATTAGTTGCTCTATCCCTGGCTGAAGTTTTAATTTGATTGAAATTTCCATGATTGAGAGTTTCTGTTGGGGAACTGGCTATTTGTATTATTATGGAATTGTTAAGCATGAAATATTACATTGAATGAATCATAATTTTCTGGCCGATTTTGACATTGACAATTAAAATGATCAGTGGAAGAGAAAATGTCATAGTGTATTTGGATGGGATATACTGGTTAAGGTTGAGATTGTGAAGGAGTAGAGTTAGTTAACATCTACTTCATAATTATTTCCAGTACACTCAACTGATTCTCAATTAAAATATTTTTGAAATTATAATTAGTAAATTTCATTTCTATCTTAACATAGATTAGACCCCTAGTACCAAAGTTTTGTGAATTCGAGGCCATATTAGAAATCAAGTTCCTAGAATATAAAAGAGTCTTATTAACTAAAGCTTCTCCAAAATTATCATCTATCTTCATCCTATCCATCAAGACTAATCCTTTGTAATTTTTTTGGATAAGGATATGGTCAAGATTTTGGTGATGGGGGGATCTAGATCACGATTTATTAAATCTCCCCCAGTACTCATGGAGAGTATACCCTTGTAGCTACCTAATACCACAATGTTCTTCCTTATAAAGGATGTCCTAGATGTTAGGAAAAAAGTTTCTAGAAATATCTTCTTTAACTGATGCCAACTTCATAAGGTGGTGTATTATTAGTTATAAAACCAAAATTTATCCAATCCATCTAAGGAAAATTGAAAATACCTCATTTTTATTTAATCCTCACTTACCCCTTGGGGATTCATAGTGATACAGTCCATGTAAAATTAATATAGGTTATTGTAAGGGTCCTCTCCTAGAAAACCATGTAATTTAGGTAGATGAAGGATCACTCATGATCTGTTTTTGAAACTATCATGATAACCTATAAAATTTTCATGATTATCTAAATAAGTAGTAGTGATATCCTACTGTGTTATTCGGTCATCCACATTTTCTAAGATTAATTTTTAGTTCAGATATTCTAAAAAAAAATTGGTGTTTTTTTTGTAGTTTCAAAATTTTCTAAATTTCCAAACTCTAAAACCTATTTATTTTTATGGTTTTATATGATTTTATTTCTAATAATGTATTTATTTTGAATTTTTCGGATTTCATGACATTCAAAAAGAATTTGTTTTAAAAGATGACGAAAATGTTTATAATTTCTTAAAACAAAAAATTATTTTTAAACAATTTTTTTCTTTACCCCTTAGAAGAATCCCCAAAAATGATACCTATTTTAATGAGTGTTTTTAGTCAATTTAATCCTCTTTAGTTTTTTTAATCTCTAAACTACAACAATTTAGTGACAACCTGGTTTTTCTACCAATGAGACTGTATTTAAGGAGCTTCATTGTCACAATTTTCCCTATAATTATTTTTAATAAATTAAATTTATTAGGGGTTTTTTTAAGTTATTGAAGGAACTTATATAATTTATAAAACTAGGAAAATAGGAAAATTAAAGATACAAAAATAATAAGGATTGGATGTTGGTGAAAGGTAAAAAAATTGATGACCTTCCAAAGTGACTCAACTAGTTCATCTATTCTTTATTTCAATGAAAGAATTCATTTCATAAATTCTCTCAGCACATATTCCATAATCTATAAAAAATGTGTCTCATTATGTTTGATAAGTCAATTTAACCAACAAAGATATCAGTATTAACCTCCTTTTGTTATATTTTGGTCAAAGTATTCAATGATCTCTGAAAACATTGACATATCTGAATTGTTATGCCCAAAATTGTAAATATAGAATAAAAAAATTACCATTGAGAATCAAAGAAAAAACTCCTAAAAAGACTGATCTAATAGTCTACACCCAATTAAATACAAACTCCAGTAAGCTATTTTCCAAACAAGGAATGGAAGATAAAGTGAAATGAAATGATAAAGATGACATTATCAAACATAAAAAAACAACTAAAAATTGTTAATCTGGAGAAAATTAATTTTTTATAGAAAAGGTAAAATCATAGAATGAACTAACTAGAAGGAAAAAATAATTAACTAAAAAATTAGCTGATCATGTCCTAAAAATTATATCGATGTTTGATCTTTACCTTCATACTCGGAAATAGATCTTCATCGAGCTCGCCAAAAGATCTCTCGGCTCCTCTCTTTGACGTTCTGCTCCGATTCATGAAAAGTGGTTTATTTTCTACTCATATATATATATCCCAAAAAATAAAACATCACATTAGTCAGAAAAGACTTACTATTCCATAATAAAGACACCAACTAAATTTTATAATCTAACATGTCGTTCATCACTATAACACTTAAAAATTTTGTAACATTAGTTATTGTTCTTGTGACTTTAGCAAAAACTCTCCAACTAAGATAATCTAGGTGTACTTGTAATTAATTCATCCATTTTTAGTATTTTTTTTCTTTTTTCTACCATTTTCATCGATATGTGTCAATATTTCCTAGATGTATTTGTTACGATTGTGAAAAAATAAATATTATATGAAAAACTACCCACAATCCAAGCCTTTGGATCAACAGTGGAATCCTATCAATTGTATCTCTTAACTCAAATAAATTAATTTGAATCAATCCCATTAACATAAATAAATATTCAATATTATGAAACATCCACCCAAGATCATTGGGTACCACATTAAACACATTTTTAATCTTGGACTATGAGGTTCAACTTCACTCATAGAAAACATCAGACCAAGCAACCACAGTGGTAGAAAATATAAAGGTCCCCACCATTTATTTTAATGTACCTGCAAAGGGAAAATAAAACCAATGAATCAAAATCATCCCATATATATTCTATACCTCAAAATCACATATTTTTAATATTCTCTTAAATAGTTTATTATGGGAAACACAGTTGTCTTTTTCAAATCAGATATGTAACAAGGTTGTGGCTCATACTTTTGTTTCTTCCGCCTATGAATTAACTACAAGGTGAATCTATGGGTGTTAGGATATTAATATGAGTCATAAAAAATCAGTGGCATCGGATCTCATAAATCATATTCATCTTATCACAATGTGGGCATCAAGAATGGATCTCATGGCAGCTCACCCTTCTTAGATGCAGTCGAATGGATCTGTACCACGATGCATGTTCTTCATCGATGGTCAGAATCTATGGTGGTGCCTCGTTCAAATCTCGATCTTCAGTGCATCTTTTTCCTCATGTGTGATAATAATGGATAATTCATTGTTGTTTCATATTTTCTTTTGATTGAATATTCTTGTCTCATATCATCAAAGCATGAATAAATAAGAGGTAAGAATAGTGATTCTTAATTTCATTCGGCTTTCGTTAGTTCTTCAGCTTTCATTTTTTCTCGATTATTCAAACCCCAAAAATATTGTTAGACTTCATCAAGTTTGGATTCAACCCTGTTTTCATACATTTATTTTATTTTAGGTGATTCATCTTCTTTAATCAATTGATCACATCTCATCTCCCTATATATTCATTTGATCATGATTGGTGTTGAAACTTTAGTCGCAGATCTTAGATTTGGCCTCAGTTTACTTCCAGTGGTTGCAAATTTTTTTAAGGATATTATCATAAAAAATATGGAAGTAACCTTCCATCATAAAGAGTTAAAATTATCATACAAGAGTTTTAAATTTATTATTACCATGAAGAGTTAAAATTATCATATATCGTTCAATTGAGAAACATCTTATGCATGGACTTTTATAAGCTGTATTATGTGGATATTCTCTTACAGTCTTGTGAAAAGACATCATATGTAACCAGTCATACATGAAATGACTTATGAGGCATTAAAAATTTATATTATGTGGTAATTAGCTTGAAAATATCTTACCTGAGGTAGAATTTATATTATATAATGAGATACACACACAACACTTCCACAAAAAATTATTTTGACAGGATTTCCATCAATTTATCGTACATTGGTACACTATTGACACAAAATATTTATCTTAAGTAAATAAACAAAAATAAAAATAAATAAAATATCATAAATTAAAATAAATAAATACAAGATAATGTATAAATAAAATTAAATTGAGATTTAAAGGTTTTACAATTTTTAAACAATCATTAATAATTCAAAATTTAAATAAAATAGAATTTTTTGAAAAGATAAATATTTTCAAAAGAAATAAAAAACATTTTTTCTTTTTTTTTTAAATTTTACAATATTAATTAATTAAAAAATATTGAAATTATAAATATTATTGAATAATAGAATTATAATAAATGCTTTAAATTATTAATTTTTAATGAAATTATATATAATTTTAAATTATAATTAATTAATTAATAATAAAAAATGGAAAAGAGAAATTGAATTAGTATAACATGAAATTTAAAAACTACATTAAAATAGTATTTTAAAATAAAATTCAAAATTAAATAACAAATTCACAGTTAAATAAAATTATAATTAAAAATAAAAACATTTATTAAATATATAATTTAATTCCTTAATAATCTAACACTAAATTAGAAACGATTATTAATTAATCAATTAAAAAAAATTTAATAGATAAAATACAATTAAATTATACATGTTATGTGGAAAATTAATAGCAAAATACATCCACATAAATATTCAATACATACCAAAATTCAATATAATACCATCTAAGGATGTAATAACATTTCTCAATGAACTATAACATTTTTTTAATATGTTATTCTAAATCGGGGTTTTAGAGGATGAATATATAATAAGGAATTTTCAAAAATGCATTAAGGGGAATGATATTAACTAGATTTTATAATTATAATATATCTTATTTATTTCAGGATAACATATTTATACAACTTTTATCAGTAGATTTTATCCTACCCAATCAATTATGGATTTGAGAATAAGGATTTTTATGTTTGTATAAAAAGAGAATAAGACTTTTCATGAAAAAATTGAAAGCTTTAGAGACTATTATTAGTAATTTGCATATAATAATTTTATACCATACATGTTATTGAAATTATTCTATAAAGGATTGATTTTTTTGGGACATACATTGATTGATTTAGTATTTTAGTTAACTATAAATATGACACAAAAAATAATTTGACACATTTTTTACTATGTTGAATATTTATTAACAAAAAAATGTTTTTAGTTGAAGAATATATGGGATATAAAAAACTACTTCCATAGATAATTTGATCTCTCATATCATGTATATTTAAAATAAATTACAAAATATAGTTTAAAACCCCAAAAAGACAAGGGTTGTTGTTGTTATGGTGTAATGTATTAGCATAGTTCAGTTATTTTCATGAAAATTTTTATAAACTTATCAAATTGATTATATCATGTGGAAGAAATAATTTATAGGGTGAGGTATATAGGAAATGTACATGTAAATGTGGATCAATTTTCTGACATATATATTCTAGGTATGAGGAATCATCCTAATTTAAAGTTAACAAATAGATGAAACATTAAATTTATTGGTTCTCTTAAATTTTGAAGGCTAATATTAGCATGTATATAAAGAGAGAAGGAAATATAGAACTTATGGGTAGAAAGACTTAAGCTAAAAATAACTTAATAAATGAACTGATAGGATTTTTGAAGATTAAATAAGATTGAGAATAACTAGTTAGAGATATATGATTTTTTCCAAAGTACATAATCAAACATTTCCAAGATTGATTCAAGGAAAGATATTTATTTTTAGAGTAATTAAAAATATACACATTTTATATGTGATTTTTAGTCAATTAGAAAGGAATAATATCATAAGGGATAAAAGAAAGTATCATGGTAATGAGAAATCTAATCCCCCGAAAGGTGTTATGGAGATCACCTCTCAAAGTAGTCAAATAGTGAAAGGAGGGGATGAATACAATTTTTACAATGATGAAATAGAAGATAAAAAATAAGAATAAACTCAATAAAAATATAATTATAGAAAACATAAAAATGATTTAGTAAGAACACAATAAATTAGTTGAAATAAAATATCATATAATGCATTGTAATCATGGAATAACAATGATAATGTTTCATGACTTAGAAGTAAACACTTATAATCATAATTTATCATTATTTTAATGATATAGGGTTTGATATGAATTAGGATAAACAATTCATAAAATTTTAAGAGAGGTTAAAAAAACTGAGTTAGAAGGATAATTGTAAAGGTATTATCCAATATACAACCATACATAGAAATGTCATGGAATATAGTTTCTAAAAAAATAATTTAATAGATTTAAAAATTTCCAATAACATCAAAATATTTTATTCTAATCATATATAATATACTAATAAATCTAAATGACCCTAACAACATCAAAATCCCATTAAAATGTGATGGAAAGAATACAATTACATGTTTAGCTAATTTAGATGATAGTATCGTTATCATTACACTAAAATTTTATAAGTATGTTTGAATATGGGATCTTGAGACATTAAAATTAGATTTATAACTTGAAATAGACCCAAAACATTCCCCATAGGTTTGATTAAAGGCTTATTGGTGATGATTGGAAAGCTAATTTTACTTTTGAACTTTATAGTTCTTGATTTAGAGACCGATTATGTGGTTACAATCATACTTGGTCTTATATTATTAGTATTATCTAACACTCTCACTGATATCCCTCAAATTAATTTAGCTTTCTGTATTGGATAAGTAAAAAAGAATTCATAGTGTCTATAATCTATGTGATATCCAAATATTTTGAATGATAGTTTCTCTATTAGAATTATTGATAAGTTGGTTAATAGTGATAGAAAATATCTAATTAATAGGGAGATATTCAAGGAAGGTAAAATAGTAAAATATATAAAATCTCATGAAGTTTTTATTGAAGAACATACTTTCACTATTCAATGTGGAAATCAAATAAATTTATACAGGAAACCAGTTGAATAATTAGTCTAATAGAAGGATTTTTTGAATCTATCTGTGTAATAGAAACAATAATTGATGTTTAGGACTCAACCTACGAAATTGAATTCTTCCTATATTGGGTAAAAAATACTATTAAATCCATTTTTATAGTTGACATGGAAGAATAAAATGAAGATATATTATTAAATGTTTTGATGAAACACAACACTTCTATTTCTTGGGAAATTTTCAAAATTAAGGGAATGCGTCATTCTATATGGATTTATAATATCATGGTGGAAGATAAGATCAATCCAGCTATTTAATGTCAAATAACATTGAATAAAATCATAAAGTTTTTGGTAATAAGATTTTCTAACTTTTAGATATTGGGATCATATATCCAATCACAGAAAATTAGTTGGTTAGTATTATTTTTATAGTTCTAAAAAGGTGTTATTATAATTTTTAAAAATGTGTGAAGTGAATATATTTTCTTTACAATAGTGATAGGATGGAGAGTGAGTATTAATTATAGAAAATTCAATGTTATAATAAGAAAATATCATATTCCACTACCCTTTTTGATCAATTTATTGAATGGATTTTCAAGAATTAAAATTTTAAATTTAATGATTGATAATTGGGATACAATAAAGCTTATATTGATCCAATATACCAATAAAATACAACATTCACCCATTTATATGGGACACTTTCTTACATTATGAAACGATTTGTGGTTTTTGGTGCTCTAGCGACATTCCAGATATGTGTGATTTAGATATTTTATGATATAATCAAGAATATAATTAATATATTCATTAATTATTTCTTTTATAATGAGTTTATCATTTTATGAATTCTTATAAAAAATTTCTTTATATTTAGGGAGTTTTTAGTGAAAAACATCAATTTCAATAGGAAAAAGATCAATTTTATAGTAAGTGAAGCCATTTTATTTGGGAATAGTATTCCCAAATGTATAATTAAAGTAAAAAACCTAATTAATTCAATATCTACACCAATATATAAAAATTCAACGAAATCAGTGAGGATATTCCTTTTTCACATAGTATTTTTTAGAAATTTTATTTTATATTCTTCTATGAAAATAAGACCTTAGTGTTCACTAACAGTTATGGATTTGGAGTTTCACATTGAAAAACTTACTTTAAATATTTTAAAAGATAAAATATTGAATTATTTTAGGCATCTGTAATCATTGCATCATAATTTGAGTAAAAAATTTATGTTATCTGTGATTTCAGTATCTTTCTTGCGGGTTTAGTTCTTGGATGAATAAAATAAAGTGAAAAAATGTGATATACAATGGTAGTAAGTTACTAAATAGTTCTAACATGGATTGTTATATTATAAAAAAATAATTTTCTATTATATTATATGAAATGGACAATATCATACAACACTTCATTAGAAGTAAGTTAATAGTTAAAACTATCATTCCGTCTAAAAAAGTTACTCCAAACTAAGGAATCCAAATCAAGGCTAATCTGGTGGGTCCTTCTCATAAAATAATTTTACATTGAGATGAATGATAAAAAATTGGATAAAATCAATTATTGGGTAATTTATCTAGAATATAGGATTCAATAGAATTCCATTATAAACAAATTATGGGTGAATTCGTAGATAAATACTTGTTTAAAATCATTTTATGAGTATTGTAATTATAATTACAGATTGTTGACTATCATGAAGTTATAGTAAAACCCAAGGTACTTCTATGGAATAAAAATAATAAGTTTACTGGTTATGTTAAATATTATTTTTTATGGAATATTACTATTAAAACAAAAAATTGAAATAATTATAAGGATTTTTTTTATAGGAGGAAGTAATCTCCAAACTCCGGAATTGTTATTCACCACCACATGGTTGACATTATGAATGTTAGAGAACTATTTTTTTTTTTTTTGAAGAGTTGTCTCTACTATACTAACCTTTACAATAAATCTAGAAAATATATTAATTTTTTGGATAAGTTCCAACGGCTTTGAAAAAATTGAAAGAGATATTAAATTCATTAATCTAGAATAATTTATGTAAAAATATTATGTGTGGGGCCTAAACTAAATGAGTCCATTTCCAAAATATCATGAAAATAAATATATATTAGTTGTTAGGGATTATGTGTGTATATGGGACATAGATATTACATTACCTGATAACATATGTTATTAAATATTCAATTTTATGAGGGAAAATATTTTATAAAAATATAGGGTACATAAATCGATCATATATGGAATTGAAATGTGTTTACATAAAGTAGTCATTAAAATAAATCGTGTAGAATTATATATATAAAAATAATAATGGAACAAATAATCATCCATAAAATAATGGTAAAGTAAAGGTGTAAATAAATTAATTAGAGGTAATTCCTGAGAAATGTAAATTCTGTTTGGGAAAAGATTATGCATTGAATAATGAAGGTATAATGTGTACTTATAGAATTTAATATTAAACATAGATTTGGATTTCTTCATATAGACTAGTATTTGTGAAATAATTTCACTTACCTATTGATATTTAATATAAAGAATTATGGGTTTATTTATAATTATCTTTACTAAAAAGAATTTTGTAGGAAACTAATACTTTATTTCACATAATTGAAGTATATTAGAAGCAAAATCAATGAAATTTAAAAGATCACCAAAGATGAGGCCAATTTTTTTAGAAATATAAAGATAAATAAATGAGACTTCTAGAGATGATAGAAATTATTTTCACTCAATTAATATTAATGTTATTTCTTTGGAATCATAAATAAAGTTTGTTTATACATTTCAATGTGATGAAGATTAATTAAAATAGAGAATTGGATATCATTTTTGAATAAAGAGAATCATGTTGAGTTAGTTGGAAGCGTTAAATCTATATTTATAGGGTTGTTATGTGAAGTGGTTCCCCATATTTGTTGAAGGTTTAAAGTTGAAGAAGTCATGTAGAAAGACTAAAAAATATGTGATATTAGGTGGAAACCAACGAAAATTACTTCTCTATTCATACATAATTATTTTTCTTTTATAAATTATTATTCTCTCCAATTGAGAAAATATGTTGGTTTTTATAGAACTTTTTCTAGTGGATGATATAGGTGGTCTTGGAAGGAAAATATACCCACACTTTATACAAAGAGAAAGAAAAGAATGGGAATATTCTATAATCCCTAAAATTTAAATTTTATTCTTGATTGAATTCATTGTTAAATAATTTTTTTCATCCATGATCTTGTGTACATCATAAAAATATTAAAATAATGAAATGTAGTGAGGAAAATAGTATTTTGTATTTTATGTGTTAGAGTAAACACAATTAGTAAAATTATTTTCCTACAACTCTAGTATAAAAACTCATATTGAAGGAATTGAGTATCTTTTTGGTAGTACATAGCCATTGATATTTATTTGAATATGTTTTGGTCAATCAAAAATTTGTATTAATTAATTGGATTCTTGAACTCATTATTGAGTAAAATTTTTATTCTGAAAGTGAAATTACTTAACGAGTCATCATAAACTATAATTTATATATGGTAATTTCAATATATAAAAGTTAAAAATAAGAATAAAACTAGAAACCTATGAATATATTGTTTTACATGATGTGTTTTTGAAAAATAAAAGTTGAAAAAAGAGTTATAATCTAGTTTATAGATTACTATATAACATTTTTCCACACCCATATTATTATGGTGCTATAATATTCAAATGGTTTAGTTTAGAACTTTCTAAAGTCAAGCTTGAATAAGTACAGTGTAAAAAAATGGTTTATAAAAAATTATATTATTTTCCTTATTATTAAGTGATATTGAGGGAAATGTTACTGTTATATGAGATAATGAAGAGGCATGTGGTGTTATTAAATTATTTGTATAGGGATGAATCAATGATGAGTTATCTTGGGTAGTGGTAAGCGGTCCTTCTGTAACACCCAAATTTTTATATTTTGATACATTTTATTAACATATTATTTTTGAGACATAAATATTGGAACTTTTTAAAATTTAGAAATTCATATCTGACACATGGTTAGTGAATCACTCAAGAAATTATTAATATTAATAATGTAAGGTAATATTTTTTAGACAAAAAATGATGCACTATTATTCCATTGTTTGGGAAATTGGGTATAGTAATTGGGTATTTCTTACAATTTAACAAAATATATTTTTTAGTGTCTTGACCTCATGAAACCCTTTGTATTTAATTTATGAATAGTTATTATGATGTTTCTGGTTATTTATTATGGTTACCAATTTTATAGAATATGTTTCTAATATTTAGCTTATATTCTTTTTAAATATAAATGCATGTATTATGCCATTTACTTTTCTTGAATCGTTATAATATGTTATTATTATAAATTATTTATTTATTCAAATAAATTCATAGAGGTAGTATTATTATTGATTATAGATTAGTAAATTTGTTATGTTAAAAATGAATCTAGAAATAAATTTTTGGATTTTTTTTGTATACCATTCCAACATGGGTGTCTCATGTAATTATTTGACCTATATTGATGAGATCCCTTCATAACTATCTCATATTTCAAAAATGGGTAAACTCAAGACAATTTTAATCTATAAAAGAGCCCATTTTTCATTTAGGTATGGATCGTTTTAATTTTTTGTTTAAAAACCTTGTTGAGGATCTCTTTTGGATTAAACCTAGAAACCATGCCTTAAGGTGGGTATTTTTGGTTTAGGAAGATGTATTGTAGGGAATGTAGGATGGGTGTAAGGAAAGTACACAATGTGTACTTGGAATAAAATATTTTTATTAGCCTGGGTAGGTTAATTCACAAAGTGTAATGAACATTCCCCAAAAAGGTAAATACTGGTCACTACACGCCAAGTAAAGCATTTACACACTGTGTATATATTCAGAAATGTTTTTAAGGGGTGACCCCTATTATTTTTCATCACCCCTAATTTATTTCTGTCTCTACTATGAATAGAAGTTCGACCATTTTATCTTTCTTGAAACACTAATATGGGTTCTTGGGTACCTCTTCAATCTAAACTATGATTCGATATCCATCTATCACATTAGATAGCCACTAGTACATGCTTTTTCTCCATAGGAATGATTACGCTTTTTTTATTTCCCTCAATGATTCTATTTATATGTTGGATCATATGACCTATTTTTAGGGTTTTGATCCATTGATTATTTTTCATCGAATACATGCCAAAATGAGGGATGATACTGGACTAGGATAGTGCAATAGGAACATGGTAGGTGGTCTTGGACTTATCCATCAAGGCTCTCCATTTTTTAAAAATTTCACGTAGTTTTGGATACTATTTTCATCAATATATGCTTACTAAATTCATATGACATTATTTTAACTATTAGAATCATATTTTTGAGCCTCATTTATAATTTTTCTTTCTGACATTGGGTATTATGACCTCAACACCATCCCCCCCAGTAGGATTCTTCTTTAATTAGGAATTTATTCCATTTTTTAAAAATTTTCGAGTGTGTAGGATTGGACATTCTAATATTAAGTATTATATTAATTAAAACTAATTATTAATTGGTAATGGTTGGCACATGTACATTATATACTATTATCACTTGAACCTTCTAAGGTAAGTGTTTCAACTAAATAAATGAATCTTTAATTTTTTAATGGAAAGTATATTATTAGATATCACTTGTTCTAGTTAATTTTAATTGAATGATAATTGGTTATATATCCTTATCCCACCTTTTCAGGTATAGTGAAAGGTAAAGGAATGAACATGGACAATGATTATGTAATTAAATTGATAAATGGTTTGATGTTCTTAATATAACATTTCATGATAATGAAAGGTAATAGAATGAACCAAATGATTTATTCAATGACATGAGTATTACAAGGAATAATTTATTAATGACATAAGTATAAGTTTCCTACTTCATATGGGCCTTTTTATCTTTATTGGAGTGATTAGACTTGATACTACCTTATATTCCTGAGGGAATGACTTGAGAACTCAAAGGATGCCATTACAATTTGTGGAGATAATTGCAAAGGGAGATTCCAATCGTGGAACATGGTCCTTATCAACTAGAAGATACTTTGGATGATGTCATGGGATTCCCTCCTTATATTTATATATATTAGGATTCCTTGGATAAACTTCATAGAGCCTACTTGTTGTCTTCAGATGCATGGCACCATGGATTCACCCCATTAGGCCCAGTCATCATTAGCTCGTGATTACTATGGATGAGATCCATAGAATCTATTAGAATTATGAGAAGTGGAATGTCTTGGCTGATTCACCTTAGATTACACATATAACCCTCTTTATTCCTATACTTCATGAGTTACTACTATGAGTTAGCTGACCCTTGAGGTCAAGGATGCCATGGTTTCACCTTGGAACCTCTTTTATTATTAATATGATCTATTTCAATGTTGTTGACACTTCTCATTGTTTATATATATAAATAGAGCATACATGAATTAATTAAATGATCTCATGTTTAGATATATTACCAGATGAGGATGATGCAAGTATGATTTTTAATTTTGGAATTTATTTACATATATATACCTTCCCACTTCACAATTTATACTCAAAGATGATATTTTATAGAAATCATTAGTTTTGTCCTACTATTATTTATCTCAAACACTACTCAGGCTTCAATTGGTACTCTAGAAGATCGTATGAATATAGGTTTTAATAAGGGGAAGCGTCCCTCCATATAAAATTGATATGATTTATTAGAAAGGAGATTGGTAGAAGATGACTGTGCCAGTGCTCGTGAAGCTTGGATAGATTTTGGTTTTTTTGATGTTTTGTGTTGCCTAATTTTCCAACTACCATGTAAACTTGTTTTCATTATTTGCAGATAATTGAAAATACATTATCAAATTTTTTATTTTAAACTGTTAATATTTTGGTTTGATTATTATTGGTGGATTTTTATACTTATCTTCCTCTTCTAGCCTTCTTTTTTTATTAATTTTTATGCTTCTTATACTATTTCCCTATGTTTACATATCTATATCCAATACGCTCCACTTTAAAAAGAGGGTGTTGTCTACCCCCAAATCACACAAGGCCCTCACAGCTAGTTGGAAGCCTCTAGGGTAAGGGGAGGCACACTTATGTCCATGTGGCCTACCATCTTAGGGAACCTTTGAGTGGCACCTAGGTTGGGACGTCACAAAGTGGTATGAAAGATGTTTTATTTTATTTTTTATTATTGTTTTTTAACATAGATAGGTTATTAGGAACATGGTTGGAACTTGGTTATAAGTTGTGATTGGGAGTTTCTCACTATCATTCTGCCTAATTTCTGAGGTTCTGGGGAATGGGAAAATGTTGTTTTGTATTTTTCCTATTATAGTTGATATAAATTCACTATTAGGTGATGAAATTGAATTGTGTTATTTTTATATGATTTATGGCTATTTACCATGGACTAGTATGATGAGAAGCATTGTTACATGCATCATTATAGGCACATAGAATTAAAATTTCATGCATATTCCATTCCATATTGGTGCATTTCATCGATTTCATTATCGGTGTTTCCTGTGATTTTTGAGTGATCCATGGATATTATATTTATAAATGTGCTACTAAAAACTTTTGTATGGTAGGATATTGGTTACTTAAAGTGTCAGCATCAATCTAAAAATTTCTTTCATGTATAAGTTAATGATAAAATCTTAAATAGCTAATTGCTACCCATGGTGGCTATGTAACTCAAATTACATGAGCTGATATTTGGATGTGATTGAGTGACTACCAGTTTCAATCCATGAGTTATGTGGTCCCTTTTTAATTATAATAGGTAATTAACCATGTCAAGCCATCAAATTTTAATTATTACATTTGGAGATCAAATTTTACGTGGACTAATTAACATTAAATGGGTGCGTATTTTAGTTTTAATGATTATGTTCCTTTATTAGCTTGGAATTATGATCAATTTACTTGAACTTTTATATATTTATATAATAAAATACAAAAAAATTAAATGAACTTATTGACTTATTAAATGAAAAGTTTTCTAGTAAATGTAGAGGCAATGTGTTGTTGAAACTTTACCTAAAGAAACCCCTATGAATCAAATTTGAACACATACCAATACCCTATTCTTCTAAGAGGGTAGTTGGGATTTTGGGCCATCGATTTGGAACTTGGGTCCTTTAAGGCTTTTAGGCCACCCAAGGCCTTCGGGCCAATAATGATTTCTGGCTAGCTCAAGGCCTTTGGGCCACCTGAAATTGTGCTTAAATGATCAGACAGACTCTACAAAAAGCATAATCTAGATGGGGATTCAGAGCATATTCATTCACTAGAGAATAGTCTAAGAGTATTTTTCAGAAAGAGAAGGTATGTCATTGACATTGGGACCAACCTGTTCTTGCATGGGAAGTCTAGCTGAACAGTCATGCGAAGGTGGAGAGATGATATCATGATGAAGAATATGGGAGGAGGAGTTCCAAGTATAGTATGTATATTTCCTAATACCTACGAGTCAGGTAATCTCTAAGCCTATGGAACTTTTTAGGGTTCCCCCTCATCCCTTGAATGGGGGTTATAAAAAATTAATAAAAAAGATGGCCTTCAGGCCATTTGGGAAAAGAGGGTAGTTGAGGGTAATAATACTTGGGCAGTGAGAACTTTTACTTATGATATGATTATTCTAGAGTTCATATATTATTTCACTATATTATGAGGTGAGTTCATAGAATTTATAGTGTTATTCCTCCATGAAATCCTATTTTCATGCACCAAGAAGGTGGCGATGACCACTCTCTAAAGGTAGAGGGACCTGAGCAACAAGTGATTCCTCCTGTAGTTCCACCTATGGAACCACCTATTATGCCAGAGATGGGAACTGAAGCTTAGATTTGTGAGAGTTTTCTATATCTGATGCAGTCCATATAGTGTGCTCTATGACCTACATTTACTATGGTTGATCTTAATCATGAGCTATAGTGGCATCATCATCCCTTATTTTTTGGGTATGGTGGTCTACTGGCTACTAAGTCTTGGAAGGAGGCCACTCTTTCTATCCTAGAGAATCTAGAGAGGCCTCCAGAGGGGAGGGTCAATGTTGAAACCTATATGCTACATGATAAGGCTAAATACTAGTGGTATGTGATTACTGAGGCCGGTTTTCATGAGGGAATGGTTTGGGTGGACTTCTAAACTACCTTCTATGATTACTTTTTTCCCTCAGAAACTGAGATCTGACCGATCTAGATAGTTCATAAACCATCAGTAGGGTGATTTTTCCATCATGGACTATTCAACAGATTCTACTAAGTTGAAATTATTTTCATCACTTCTAACTAGTGATGATATATCTCAAGGAATATGTTTTTAGGATGTGATCTTGTTTTCCATCCCCTCATATGTGAATGTATTTTGACTACCTACCTTTACTGAGAACATTAATTCGACCATTATCAATGAGAAGAACCTGAGAGAAGATGATAGTATTAGGAATATAGGTTCAGTTCCATGGGAGGAAAATAGTTCTTCCAGTAGTAGGAAGTGTAGCCTTGATGATTCCCTTCATAGTAGTGGTAGACAGAGTATCCAAACTAGAAGCTCTATTATATTCCACTACTGTGGGTGGGAGGGTATTTTGAATCCATAGTGTGATATAGTCCCACTAGAGTGTCATGCTTCCTATCATATAAAACATCTTTATAGATTCTGCAGGACCATTCCACTAGTTTCTAGTGGAAGAGGATCTGCACCAGCTCCACCTTCAGGACCTGGATCTATTGTAGTGTGTTAGGGAGGGATTTGGTGTAGCATCAGAAAGATAGGCCGAGGAAAAGGTCATGTACATAGTATCATAATTTATTATTATTAGTGACAAAAGAGTGGACCTGATCATAGTAGTCCAGTTATATCACATGGCCATAGATTAGGGTAGTTGCATTCTTTACTAATTATACTAAGGATTAGAGTGTATGACCATTGACTGCATGAGGTACAATTCTATTCACCTCTAAAATTGTATCTTCATTATTTGATATGAGTTCCCCTCACTCCATTATCTATTTTTCGATTTCCAAAATTCTCAGGATGAAAATTTAGTACTATTATGGAGTGATGATCCTAGATACCCCAATGGGAGAGAATTCACAGGGAATGCACCAATGCAAAGATTCCCCCCTTGAGGTATGTGGTTTTCCCTTCTTATGGAACCTATTTTTCCTTAAGATGACATGATTTTATTTCATTTTCAGGATGGACTATTTGGTTCCCAATCATTCTAATGTGGAATTTTATCACCACATGGTAATATTTACATCACCAGAGGATGGTAGTTATCTTCACAAGGGTTAGTGGAATATTCTTGCTGGTAGAGATAGACCATAATACCATGGGATATGGGATGTGACCACCAAGATTTATAGTATCTTCATAGATTATTTGGGAATAAATCTGAATTATTTTCTTCTAGTGGTGTATCATTTCAGGGATGTTGTTCCTAATGATTTTTCTAGATTACATTATAGGAGAGTGGTAATTTTACTATTGAGCTTGTTTCAAGAGAAACACCAGTGTCTATTCCTCTTTATAAGGTGGCACCAACTATGCTCTAGGATCTCAAGCAACAGTTGGAAGATCTCGATTCTAATATTTTTATATGATTTAGTACTTCTTGTTGGGGTAAACTCATGATTTTCACTAAGAAGGTAGATAAGACCCTTAGAGTATGCATGCATTACTGACATTTGAACCAGCTTATGGTTAGGAATCAGTATACATTTTCTCAAATAGATGATCTCTTTGACCAGATCCACTGAGATAGGGTATTCTTGATGATTGAATTAAGATTCGAATATCATCACGTGTGATTCATTCCTTCAGATATACCATATATGGATTTATAAAGTTGGTAGAGTTTATATTATAATCATGTTATTTTATTTGGTCTAATGAATGTGCTTGTATTTTTCATGGATTTGATAAAAAAGGTTTTCCATCATGATCTGTATTCCTTTGTCATGGTTTTATGTGGGTGGAATTATGTTATATTCTCATATTCAGAGATACCATTCTAAACATTTTCAAATTGTTTTGAATATATTGAGGGAGTATCATATTTATGATAAGATTTATTAGTAACACTTCTAGATTGACATATTTAACTTCCTCAGTCACGTTATCTAAAAATTAAAAGTATATGTTGACCTAGAGAAGGTGAGTTCTATGGTTTCATATGAGTATCCCAGGAATTCACTTGATATACAGAGCTTCATAATGATGGATTGATTTTATGGGTGTCTAATTCAAGAATTTTCATGCCTTTTTTTCACCTTTTAATGGTATTAAAATGAAGGTTGTAAAGTTCCTATGGTCTGAGGAATGAAAAAAATCCATACAGGTGTTGAAAGGAAGGATTAATTCACATCGATAATGATTCTTCTAGTGCTTTCTAGAGGTTATAAATTGTTTTGTGATGCATCAAACATCAGAATAGGTGTATTTATGATTCAATAGGATATAGTCATTACGATTGGGTCTTTTTAGTTGAAACCTCAGGATTGTAACTACAAGATGCATGAACTCGAACTATGAGATATCTTCAATGCCTTGTGTTGATGGAGAAAATATCTTTTGGGTGATAAAATTGTGGTTTATATGGAAAACAAGAGAATAAAATATATATTTACACAGTGTGTATTTAATCTCAGATAGTGAAGATGGTTCGAGTACTTTCATTCCTTCAATTTTGATCCTACCAATACACCCAAAAATGGAAATGATGTAACTGATGTGCTGATCCAGAAAACTTAGGCATAGACCATGCAAGAAGATGGTGATGAATGGAAATTTATGGTTATCTTTTCCAAGCCTCATCTAGAGTCTCATGAGAGTCATGAGTGGTATTTTATCACCTTCTTGATAGTCACATCTTTCCTTATGGATAGGGTGAAGAGTATGAGGTTTTTAGATCCTGAGGGGTTGGTTCTCCAAGAGAGTATTTATGGTGTGGAATCAAATATGGAATGGTCTATTTATTGAGACAACATCCTACGTATAAATGGGTGTATCTAGGTTCATACTAATATGAGAGAAGAACTAGTGTAAGAGTCCATTACTTATTAGTGGGAAATCCATCCAGGTATCTCCAAGATGTAACATGATATGCATATCCAATATTGGCGTCCGTAGATGAAATGTCAAACTACAAGTTATATCACTTGTTGTTACACCATTCACCAGGTTAACATGGAGAAGCAAAGAAATTATATATTATTATAGCCATTATTAGTACCAAAATGGAAATGGGTGGATATCATGATGGATATTGTAGTCGACTTACCATGATTGCCTTTAGGTAGTGACAAAGTTTCAGTAGTCATGTATGGATTGATGAAATTACACCACTTTCTTACTATCCAGGAGACTTTATCTGTTCATGAGATGGGGAGACTGTATATTTATGAGACCATATGTCTATAGGGGGTCCTTTTTATTATCATTTTGGAAAGGGATACATTTTTACCATTGAGGTTTCGATAGGTTTTATAGAATTGTATGGGTATGTAGGTACTTCAAAGCATATCTTTTCACCCATAGGCTGATGTCCAATCTGAAATGATGATATAGTCATTAGAGGAAATTCTCTGAGCATTAATCCTTTATTTGAATGGTTTTTGGTAGAAACATATCCCTCTTATCGAGTTTTCCTACAGAAATAGTTATCATGTGATGATTCATATAGATCCATATGAAGCCTTATACTGTAGGCAATGCCACTCACCCCTACTCTAGTCTGAAGTAGGACATGAAATGATACTAGGGCCTCATATCATGTATGAGTATTTAGATTTGGTTCAAATTATTAGTAATCATATGTTTACTACTCTTTCTAGATAGAAATTTAATGTTTATCACCATCAATGACCTCTGGAGTTCGAGTTCAGTGATTTTTTTTCATTCAATTATCTCCCATATTTGGGAATAGATGGATATGAAGGTAAGGGAAGCTATTGCCTCATTATTTAGAGCTATTTGAGACTCTAGATAGGTTCTTTCTGGTATACTATCTATTTCATTTACCTTAGAGGTACTATTCCATGCACGACATCTTCCATGTTTCACAGCTTCAACATTTTTATATCGACCCATCTCATAGTTTTGATCCCAAAGAGGTGTATTTAGATGGAGACTCTACATTTTAAGAGTATCTTATATGCATAGTTGATTGGATCATGAATTATATATAATTTTAGTATAACCCTTTAGTGCAGGTGAAATGGAAGAATGACTATGTACATCACGAGAACTGGGAACAGGAGGCCAACATACATGCTCAGTGGCCAGATTTTTATGTAGAAGAAGTTTTTTCTCCCATCAAAAAGAACTTTTGGGAAAGTTCATTTAATGAGGAAAGACTATAAGTGTCATATTTCTTCCTTTATGCATAGATCCTTTTAATTTCTAGTAAAAACCCTTTTTTAGGTTATCTTTTAGCTTAAACATAGAAATAACACCATAAGGTGGGTCTTTTTTTATGAATAAGGGTTTCAGAAGCTAAAGGTTGGCTTCAGGCTAAGTACATGGTGTGTATTTTGAATAAACCCTTTTTATTAAAATAATGTTGAGTATTGGCCGGGGTAGACCAATTTTCAATGTGAAATAAACTTTCCGCAGAAAGGAAAAGCTCGTGTAATATATTATTTGTAAAGAATATATACTCCATGTAAATTTCAGGAAATTTTTTAAAGGGGAGGACCCCTATTCATTTTCCTCACCCTAATTTCCTTATTTAACTCCCATGCATAGGAGGTCCACCATTTGTGCTCCCTTGAAGACCTAAGCTGGGTTCATGGGTATCTTTCTAATCCAGAATCTAATTTAAGATCCCTATATCACATTGGATATCCAAGAGTAGGTTCTTCTCTACTTAATCTCGATTAGGCATTGTTTTTTCCCTCAAAGAAACTATTTAGATGTAGGCTCATATCCCTATTTTCAGTTCATTGAGTAATTAATTAGTTTTATTCTGATCCAAGAAAAACTAAGGGTTGATATGGGATGAGGAGAGTTCTTTAGGCTCGTGTTGGGTGGTCTATGACTTTCCCTCTAGTATCTACATTTTATAAATTGTTTTCATTGTATCTCATACTAGTATCACCAGTTAGTGTTTCCTAAATCCATATTCCATGATTATGACTATCAGAATCACGTCTTAGAGCTCTATTTATAATTTTAATTGTGTTGTTGGAGGCTATGACCTAAACACCATTCACCCCAAGTAGGGTGCTTCCTTAATTAAGCCATGTTGTAATTTTTCACACCATTCAGGTCTGTTTTCTTGACCTTGCTAATGGTAAGTCTTTTTTTTAATTAAAATTAATTATTAATTAAAAATGTCCAGAACATGTGAATCCTATATTATTATCATTTGACACTTCTAAGGTAAGTGTTTAAACTTAATATATGAATATTAAATTATTGAATATAAAGTATATTATTTGATATCACTTGGCCTAGTTAATTTTAATTTAATGGTAATTGGTTTCATATCATTACCCAACTTTTCGTGTATAGTGAATGGTAAAGTAATGAACCTAATAAATGATTAATTAATTAAATTAATAAATGGTTTCATGTCCTTAATATACCTTATCATGCTAATGAAAGGTAATGGAATAAACCAAATGAATTATTAAATGGAATGAGTATTACATGGACTAATTTAAAAAATATATAAGTATATTGTTAATATTTCATATGAACCTTTTTAAATTTATAAGTATTGTTAGACTTGATCCAGCCTTGGATTCCCGGAAAATTCCTTGAAAACCTAGAAGAAGATATTCTAAATCGAGGAGTCAATTTACAAGGGAGATAAACACCTTGGAACATGGCCCTTTCATTCTAAAAGATACCCAGACTGAAGCCATAGGATACTCTCACTATCTTTCTGGATATTAGGATGCCTTGGATACACTCCTTGGATCCAACTTGATGTATTCAAACATGTGGTTCCATGTATTCACCCAACTGGTCCTAGTCATGCTTATCCTATCATTACAATGGATGAGATATATAGTATCAGATATAATTATTTACAGTGGAATAACTTGGGTGTTTTCCATTGTATAACGCCCAAAATCCTCTTTATTTCTAGACTTCATGAGTTACTACAATGATCTGGCAGACCCCTGAGGTGAATGATTCCTTATATTCACCTTTGATTCTATTATATTACTATTATGATCTATTTCAGTGTTGTTGACACTTCACATGGGTCGTCTATATAAACCTAACATAAATGAATTAATTAAATGATCTCATTTTTAGATACATTACCAGATGAGGCAGAAGTAGGTATGAATTATTATTTTGGAATTGATTAATATATATATCTAAACATTGTGCAGTTTATAAACATATAAATGATTGTATAGATGATGTTGGTGGTGGAATTTTTATATTTATCTCACACACTATCCGGGTTGTCGTTGGTACCCGAGTATATTATAGGTATGAAAGTGCGGATAAGGGGAAGAATCCCACTTTGAACACTTTACATGATTTCTTTGGATGGATCTTGGTATTAGGTGATCGAGCCAATGTTCAGGATACATGGATAGGTTTTTTTTCTTTCTTTTGTATAACATGTTTTTCATGCTTCCATGTAAACCTATTTTTTTTTCTCTATAGATACGTGACATTACATCATAATTTTTTTATATTTTACTATTCATCTTTTTAATTAATTTTTATTGATGGGTTTTTATGTTTATCTTATGCTACCAATATTATTTATTTATTCATTATTATTATTCCACTACTATTTCCTTCTAGTTTATATATCTATATATGTTGTTCTCCACTCTAACATGAGGTCATAGTCTCCTCATGAACACACCCTGGGAGCTCACTGCTAGTTAGCAGCCTCTTGAAAATAGAGATTCTCACATGAGGCCATGAGGTATACCATTTTGGGAATCCATTAAGTCACACCTGGGCTGGGATGTCACACTCTAGTTTTTTTTTCTTATTTTGATAAAATTTCTTTTTTGGGTTCCCTAGATCGCCATTTTTTCTTCTTACTATAATTATTATTATTATTACTACTGCATTTATTATTATTTGAAAACATTGTCCATATGGGGGGGGGGGATGATCCTCATTCCCTAGTTCCTTTTCCAACACCTGTAATGGAAATGGAAATGCTTCCCTATCCTCTTATCTTCATGAGAGATTCTTTATGGTTCTAGTTATTCATTCTCTATCACTTCCCTTTACTCTTCTTTTTCAATTTAAATACATTATCTTCCTCTTGAGATACTTCCTCATATAGAGTATATGCTAAATTGGGACTTCTCAAATTTCTTAGAAATCATCCAAAAGTTCTTGGGGAATTTTATTTTTTGAGAATGTGAAATGATTTTATAACCTTAATTCTGGGCATGTGGTTCTATCCATTTTCATTTCAATGATGAATCCATTGTTTCATTCTTAATAACAAAGATAATTTTTTTTGAAATAAAATCTATATTTACTATCTATAATTATTTTATGATGTTTTTTATTATTTTATCCCAAAAATTGTATTTTATATAAAGGGTATTTTTCAAACTCAAATTATAAAATTTAACACTTGTATGGTTTTTAAATGTATATATTTAATGAAATCAATAATATGATTTTATAGTTAAATTAATTTAATAATTTTTATGGAAATATTTATTAATTTTTATATAAGATAATAATTTTTTCAAAATGAAATTGGGTTATTTTTTAATGATATTTGGAGGTGAGTATTGATATTTTAAAATGTGATATTATATTGTTTTATTAAATTTTTATTTCTTACCTATATTTGTTAAAATTCATGGGAATCCTTAGGTAGCTAAGGGGAAATTCTATGAATGAGTTCTACACAAAATAATTATTATACTCTAACTAGTTTCCCTTAGTTAGGATAATTGAAATAACCCAGATCATTATTTCAGGTATGGACCTTGAATTCTGGTTGTTTTGAGGAAAAAGGAAGAAATGAAAATTTTTATAAGTACACGCAGTGTACATATGAGTACATTACATATACCCAGGTACTGCGTACAACCATATACTATTTATGTAATGGCCGAGTACAAGGCCATGTGGTGTCCTGGAAGACCGCTTAAGGCAGGGGCTGGTTAAAGCTACTACACGGTTTGTACATTTAATTAACACACTGTGTAGTTTTATTTTTATTTGATAAATCAGTGTGGGGTTATGTCTCATCTTTAGAAACACCTTCTTCTCTACATGGTTTATACAGTAGAGTGACAGAATGCTGATGAACTTCAAACCCCTCCTGATTCTCTGTCCAACCTCCGATTGAAACATCGTCGGGTGTGTTGGAATCCCACCGGTGAGTTTTCAATTTCCCATATATCCTTTCTTCCGGATTCTTCCTCTCTCATGAGTTATTCAAGGTTGAATATTTTTTTAATTTTTTATTGATTTACCCTGATCTTGGCCGATTCAAGGGTCAACATTCAAGAGTATTGATCATATGAATTTGAGGTAGGTGGTTTGTGACTTTTGTTGTCTGTGTTTGGATTATATATGCTAAAAGTGTTGTATACGCATGTTTGGGGTATTTCTTGATTGGAGATTAACCCTGTTTAATACCTTTTATGGTTTGGTTGATTAATTAAGCATTTTTCCTCAGAGTAAGTTCAGATACCTTGTTTATGGGACACCCTATGGGTTCATTCCCTTATTTTATTATTTATCACCATTTAGTCAAGGATGCCTATAGGATTGCCTTGTATCCACGCCTTGTTTTATTAGTATGGAGTGGTAGATTATATTAATTGACTATGTTCATGCATTGTGATTTTTGATCAAAGGGGATTGGACTGTGAGAGCTTCCCAAAGGGGTTAGACCATGACAGCTTCCTAGGTGGCCAATTATAATTAACTGGGTTAGACTGTTAGATATTATCAGGTTATCTTCATTATTGATTAAATGAATATTGGACCCTAGGTAATTGATTGTGATAGTTACCGAGTGGTTTTTATATTTTATTGATGATATGTTAGAACTTAGGAAATTTACAGTGAGTGTTTCCTTGTGGTCATTATATTTTATTGATGATATGTAGACTAAGAGGTATTGACTGTGATAGCTGCACATGTGGTCGTTTTTAAATAATTAGTTCTATGTGGGACCAAAGGAGTTAGACTGTGAGATCTTCCCCAGCGGGTTGTTTATGAATGATTGAATGATTTTGAAAATTTTTCTAAGCAGAATCACAAGCTTGGACTCAGACTGTGAGAGTTTCCACTTTTTATACTCTGCTAACAAGGGAATTGTTTCCCCATTATCACATCTTGGCCCTCGCTACTAGTCGGAAACCTCCAGAATTTGGGGAAACGTTCTTGAGATTATGTGACCAATATGGTTTGAGGCACCTTTGGGTGGAACCCAGATCTGGGATGTTACAAAAATGATCTATTTTGGATTTTCACTTGGTATGGATAGTTAATCATGATGTGCCTAGTGGATTTTACAATCCCACTTCAAGGGGGATTAATCAGTGTTAACCAATTTTATCAAATTATAACATAATATTTTACCCTCTCTTTATTATTCAAATCATTGAAACTTATTAGGATGAATGGATCTAATGTGTTACCACACAAATTGAGGCTCCCTTGACTCGCACTCTAAGATATGATACTGAAAACACTTTCTCTAAATAATGGCTTTGATGTGAAGTGAGATGAGCCAAAATAAACATATCATTGTTTAACATCATTTCCAAAATTTAAAAATTTCATATAGAAAATAATCATAAAATCCAATGAATAGATTATTTAGTGTTTTTATGTTCTACATAAGAAACTTATTTTATGAAACTCATAATATTTCACTATTACTGAACCATGCAAGACCCCATTTTATTCTTATCCTAAGTTATACTCATATTCATAACCAGGTGAACTAAAGAATAAGTAAGTGGAGAGCTTAAACACATAGTAAGAGATATGTTATAAACATATTAATAAGTTTTAGGTCATAGGAATATGAAAAAACATGACTAGGGGAGAAATATATTGTTAAAAATAATAATAACAATAGAATTTTTCTCTATGGCATGATATAATTCCTTACAATATTAAATGATCAATCATATATCATAGAAGAGGAGTAAGTAATCTAGAAAAAATAATCATGATCCATAAAATATAATAAAGGTATATTACATATAAATGTGGAATATGAGTAAGAATATGAAATCATAACATTGTGAGTAAATTCAATCAATCCCAATATAAAATTGTGAAAAACCAAAATTTCCACGAAACATATTATGAACAAACAAATTGTCCTTGATCAACATCACTAACTCACATGATATATAACATTAACAAATTAATTATAGGTCTTTAACCGACCCAAACTATTCTAGGGCTTTATAAAACACAAACCATATTATAAAATTAGAGGACCCAAACCGTCTCAGGGATTTATCAAACCCAAACCGTCTCAGGGTTTTATTAGACCCAAACCGTCTATGGGATTTAGAAAACCCAAACCATCTTATGGATTAATCAGAACCCAGTAATCTCAAGGATTTATTAGAACCAAATTATCTCAACATTTAAAATATACAACATTCTATCACACCATCATTAAATATTCATCAATTCATCATAAAATAATTTACCAATGGGGAAGAAATAATTTTTTTTGAAACATATTTAAGTCATCATCCTCATAATACATCTAGAGAAAGAAGGTTCATGGTATCTAAGAACATAACCCAAGTGTGACATAAATAATATCAAAGGATTTTATAATAGATAAAACCCCTTTTTAAATAATGGGTTGAATCACATTAAAAAAAAATATCACCTTTTCAAATGATTGAAAACTCATTTAAAATGTTTTCTAGGAAATGAAAAACATTGACCTTGATAAAACTATTAAAGAGTTTCATTTAAAACCTAAAATGGTTTAAAAAAATATACAAGTGATATTATTTAAAAAAAATATTTGAGAACACATAACTACACTAATGAGCTCTTTGTTAAAAACCCAAGGATTGAAACCCCCTTTTAAAATCAATAATCTCATTTTAAAATAAAATTTTACCTTTGAAAAATATAAATTTTTTTATTTTTATTTTGAAAATAATTCTGAATTAAAATAAATTTTAAAACCATTTTAAAACATATAAATAATGATTCGTAATGAATAATTCTCATAATAGAAAAAGAAACCATAAGATAAATTTTCTAAAAAGTTTTTCCAAAGTCTGAAAAAATAAAGTCAGAGGTTAGATACCAAATAATTTTTTAAAATGGTGAGGTGAATTATTTTGGATAAAATTATTTTAAAAAATAATATTAAATAATATCTGATTGTATAATACGTAAATTGTTTTTCAAATAAAACATAGAGTGGAAGAGAAAATGTATAATCGGGAAAGAAAAACCCTTTTCAAAATTTTATAAAATACCTTTATTGAAACTCTTCATTTGAAAAATATTAATAAATCATTAATTTTAAATAGGTGATGAGAAACTTGAAGATAACCATAAATAAAGAATATTTGGATTTCAAAATTATATAGGAGAACATTGGTTAGAAGATTGAACATGGATATAGAAGGGAAATATCTTTTTTTGGAGTGGTTGGGAATTATTCTTAACACCATCCAATTTTATAAAGAACAATGTCCATCAATGTAATTCCATAGAAAATAAATTATAAAATATTTATGATATCATTATATAATATAATTAAATTTCCTTATAAGACTATAGTTAAAGAGGAACCATTATGACTCAATAAAGGATGTTTATTTAAGAGAAAACCCTTACATCATCATTATATTTTGAATTGTAACCCATGAAAGGTTTAATGGGATGATGATTTATAAACAACTTATGATTCATGATAAATTATGAAAACAATAAATCCATGGATAATATATTAACCCCAAAATGAAACAAACATTGAATATTTATTATGTCTCAATAATTAAAAATTGGGATGAAAACCCCCTTATGATGTTAAAAACATTTGAATAAAAACCAATTGATGAATATAATTTCAAATGAAACATTATATACCCCTAATAATGAGATCATAATGATAAATAAATGTTAAAGGTGAATTATATAAAATGTAAAAATTATTATTTTTAAATATGAAATATGTCTCTAGGGGTGAATTTCAAGAAAAGAAAGACTAACCATTAATATTACTTGGTTGAAATTCACTCTAACCTCTCATTGAAAGAGACCCCTTAAAAAATAATTATGGATTTAATAGGTTTATTCATAAGTATATCAAAACCTATATGAGTGTTGGGTAGTTATTTTGGTTGATTTTGGATAAATCTAGGAGGGTTCAAGTGTGATGAGAAGTGGGGTTGTGGTGGCAGCATTTATATGGGACAAAAGTATCATTTTGTAATATATAATTTATAAAGACACAATTCAAATGAAAAAAAGATCAAATAATGTAAAATTATTTATTGAGGAAATGGAATTGTAAAAAATTCCTCAACATCAAATTTGAACACTTTTTTATGTCATTTAAACCAAGATTGTTTACTTTCACCATTTTTGGTTTTTACAGTGGTTACTGATTTTTAGATAAGTAACTTACTTTTAATTACTAAAAATAACATTATCTATATTAATTTACTTTTACATAATTATAAAAATATGAAATAAATTTTTATAATGAAAATATCTTAAGGGTGAAAAAAAATTAATTTTAATAAGAGCATATATAACACATAAAAATAATTCTCAAGAAATTATTATTTTTAGGCACAAAAATAATGTTTAAGATAAAATTATCAATGTTGTTGATATAGAATAAATTAAAGGGATTATTACTATAAGATTTTTAGTTATTTGACTTTATAATAAATTGAAAACATGATTTCTCAGAGATAAGAATTTATTAAAAGATAATGACTAAACATAGTTTTTATTAGAAATATAATTTTTAATTTTCAAAATGTTAAACATGGGGTTTATAAATTAAAAATAATATTTTTATGTGAGTAATGTCATTCTAAGAATATGTTTTTGATCCTAAAAATTTATTTATAATTTTTTATGTTCTACTTTCCTCTGGATATAGTTCTAATTTTCATACTTTTTGTACATAATTTATTTTCCAATATTCACCAAAAAATGAAATATTTTAGAAAAATAACCCAAAAAAATGATCTACTAATTTTGAAACTCTGTAATAAAAACTTATGTTTATTTTATTGATATAATATTCCAAAATATGTAAATTTTTCTTTTAAATAAAAAAAACATATAATAAAAAACAATTTTATAGAAAATGATTTTCTTAACATTAAATTTTTTAATATTATTTTATATCAATTTATAATTTAAATAATTATAATATATATATGTTTATTTATATTAATATTTTTTAAAAAATAAATTTATTTTATTTTTATTAAATATATAAATCTTTTTTAATGTTATTTAGTAAAGAAAAATCACTTTATATATTATATCGTATTAATTATTTATCATCTAAATGTAAGAAATTTTAGTTGAGTAATATATATTTTTACTATAGTTTTAATTATTATTGTTATTTCCATTATAATATTCATATAATATCTATCAGCTCATTTTATTTTGGTGTTGCATGTGGAGAAATCCATCAATCATAGATTTAATTCAGAGATAAATATAACAAAAAAACTAGGGGGTAACATTATCACCACCTTAAATAAATTATATATTCAAAAAATTATTTATTGTTCACATTTAAAGAATCTAAGGGATCAATATTAAGCTCAATATATATTTTATTATGAGGTATCAACTTCATAACCTTAGATAATATGAGACTCATCATTTCCTTCATAATATTTTGGTATTGAGATTTTTCCACTATCTTTATAATTTATACCTGATACACTTACTTAGTCGGTTATATGAGTTTCTAGGGGCATACATTTCACATTATCATTTTCATGATCATATTTGAAACCAAATATTGAAACCAAAACGTTTATGGAAATATTAAATAACATCAAACTAAATGATCTTAAGAATATAAAACCTTAATCATATGATTTATTCTAAAATCATACCTTTATTTCAACATATGATACTTTTGGTTTAACGTTGATATAACTGGATCAACCTATAACTCATTCATTTTAACATTAATTGTCCAAAATTATTTTCCAATTCGGTCCTTTAACCTTTATACGTGTATATTATAACTTCAAATACCATTAAAATAATTCACAATGGTTCGTAAGAAGAATGTGAAGTCTCCAAACCATGTCCCTCAGGAGTATCTATCCAAATGTGTAGTTTTGGCCCACTCATCATGCAATAAATAAATATCAATTTGATATTCATACAACCATTTTTAGGTTTAATACCCCTAAATTCATCTATACCATAGATACATCCATTTCAAAGTCTATGGATAAGGTTATAATATCTAAGAAAACTATATACTCCAATGTTTACAAAAATTCTAGGATATGACCCTATACATAGACTTATACTTAGGGTTTTCAATAAATTTATCATATCCAATTATATAAAAATTACTAAACTAATCCCCAAAAAAATCTAAAACTTTCTCCGATACAAAATCAGGTGGCCCATACCCACACTCCTAGAGTTTGTGATAAAAAAACCTTATTTAAACATTATATTTGATACTAAATGGGATAAACCTAACTAAAAAAATATTTAATTTAAATAATTTCTAAAATAAAAACATTTTGAGTAAAAAATAATCTCACAATCCCAATAATTTAAGGATTAGTTTTTTTTGATTATTATCTATATAAGAACCTTTTTTATAATACTCATGAGAATTTCATAAAAAATTTACCACAATAAACCCTCTTCTATACTCATCATAATTCATACTCATCTTAATATCATGTGTAATGGTAACATAACAAAGGGGTTATCTCCAATTCATAGTAAGGGAAATCTTATCAACATGTCATTAAGGGATGGATCATAAAAATATGTTAAAACATGAGCAAGTAAAAAATAACTTATTAAAAATAACATGAACAATAAGAGTTGTTTATAATATATGATATAATTCCATACAAACAAAAATTAAATACCATATATCATGAAATAATATTAAGTAACCAATATACGATAATCATGAATTGTGAAGTGTAACCAAGGCATATAACCTAGAAATGTGGCATAAGAATAAGTACTAGAAATCATAAAATTGTGAGAAAAATCAATCAATCCCATACATTAAGTTGTGAAAATAAAATTTTCCACAAATATTATTGTGAAAAAAAACAAGACACTCAAAAATATTATTTCAAGCTATATATCACATTAACCAATGAATTGAAGAGATTTAATAGACCCAAAGCATCTCAAGGATTTATCTGTCCCCATATTTCTTAGGTGTTTATTTAAATACCTGTAAATTTCAAGGAAAATTTTCTCTTAAATTATTTGGTATTTTACGAGTATGTAGTTTCTGACAGAACCTAATTCTGAGGCCCAGTGTTCCCGGAATCAATTTCCGAAGTTTAGCTCGGGTACGTTCAGTGAACAAACGACCGGGTTTTTCTAACTTTTGAACTGGTGCTCGGAATCGAAATCTGAGGGCACCGATGAAACCGCAACACTGGTAATTGCTTGAGAAGACCTTTACTAGAGTTGCGTTTTCTTGGGAGGAGTTGTAAAAAAAATGTGGTTTAAATGAAGAGTAAAATAAATTTGTGTTGCAATTTTATTTCCTTTCTAAGTGTTTAAAATCCTAGGTGTGGAAGTTGGGGTGGGACCCACTAGATACTAACCACCCTTGAGTGGTTAAAGGTGAGGTGGGGCCCACACGAGCCTAACCCCTCACATTCCCTAACTCCTCTAAACCCCTCATAATTTATGTAACTCTCCCACATTAATTCTTGCCAACTAAACACCTAGTTAATTAGAAAACATAAGTTTAATTAATCAAGTGAGTTGTTTTTGAATTTTGTATTTTGAAATAAATGCCATGCTTTAATAAAATAAGGGTAGAATTATTTTATTTGGGGTTGGCTCATTGTGTTGGGCATTGGAGGAGAAAGAACATAACTCTTCCCGCGAAGAACGTTTCTACTTATTTCTCTAATCGAATTACGCCAAGAACGCTGGTGCCAACCTCGACTTCTTTCTTCTCGACGTTGAAGAAGCGACACCATCATTCCGTGGCAACGTCAATGGAACAACGAAATCATCTACATCCTTCACCAAGAGATCAACCTTCTTGAATTGAGGTAGGGGTTAAGTTAAATTTAATATAATTAAAATTGCACTTTGTTTTGTCATTGAGAGTATTAGTTCTTTTGGCCGCTTGTAGTCAACATAATGAGAGGAGGTCGGACCACACAAACACGACCAATTCTCCTTTCCTTATCTTGTTGTTTAACGTTGAATCTTGATACTGTGGCAGTGTGATGCCGTTGCACCACGCGGGAACAAAAAAGGGTCGCGGCCGAGGCAGGCCGCGGCGAAGGTGGGCGGCGCCGTCGTGCCGCCCCGGTGAGGCCGCGGCCAAGAGCGGGCCGCGAAGGAGAGGTGCGACGCCGTTGCACCATGCCAGAGCACTAAGGGGGCCGCGGCCAGGGCGGGCCACAGCTGAGGGGCGCGACGCCGTCGCGCCGCGCCAGATGGGCAGGAGCCGCGACCTATGGTCGCGACGGTTCAGAGGAGCGGCCGGCCGAGCCGGATGCCAACACCATCTGAAGGCGGGACCCCCTCGGGTCCCTCAGTTATAATAAAGGCTGTCCATTTCGTGAAATAGGGGGTCATAGCCCCCCCCCCCCCCCCCCCCCCCCCCCGTCGCGCTCGCTCGGCGCTCGGCCGCCCGCAATGGCCGGACCGCGCGCGCTGGGCTGGACTGCCCGCGCTGGGCTGGAACACCCGCGCTGGGCCGGGCCGGAACGCCCGCGCTGGGCCAGGCCACCCGTGCTGGGCCGGACCACCCGCTCCGGCTAGGCCGGGCCACGCCCAATTGGGCCAGACCCGGACCCGGGTTAGGTCGACCCGGTTCGGGCCGACCCAGGGGGTATTGGGTCGGGTCGGACCGGGCCCAAACCCCGTATTTTCGGACAGATATGTTCAAACGCCCATGACTTGGGCTATGGACCACCGATTGATGCCCCATCCGTTGAATTGAGATCCTTGGATCAAGACAGTCGTTTAGGTATACTACACTCAAGGTTTCGGAGAACTTTGGGTATGGACAGGTTGGTTCGAACACGAAACCAACCGGGCCCGCGGAGCGGAAACACTTATAACTTGAGCTCCAGACATCCGATTAACGTGAAGTTGACTTCATTGGATTCCTCTTAGTGAGACGGTTCTTTAGGATTACTCCGCTTGAGGTTTAGACATAGATGGAGTACAGTCGGGTTGGTTTTAACTTAAACACCAACCAGGCCCCTAGGATGAAAAGACCAATAACTCTCAGACCGGGTGTTCGATTGACGCACCGTCTGTCACGTTGAGTTCTTATTGACGAGACAGAACTTTTGGATACATCAACTACGGACTTCATGTCAGTTTATGTATCGACCCCCCTTGGCCCGTGGAGTGGACCCTCCTGGAATCGAGAATGCTGTTTGTGGGAACCCTAGAGCTGGCTGCGACTGCGACGACGATGATGACTGTACTTGGATCCTACGTGGGTTCGGCAGTGAGGAAATCTGTACTTGGATCCTCCATGGGTTCGGTAGTGATGACGACTGTACTTGGATCCTACGTGGGTTCGGCAGCGATGGTTACTGTACTTGGATCCTATGTGGGTTCGGTAGCGATGACATCTGTACTTGGATCCTACGTGGGTTCGGCAGTGGAGATGATTCAGAGGCCACATCAATCATCTCCTCCCCTCCTCGTGAATAGTATACCTGTTTGAGCTGACTCTTGACTTTAAATCTTTATCTTCTATATGATTGACTTGTTATCCTATGTGGATTGGGTTGTGCTTTCCTGTGTGGATTGGGTTGTACTTTCCTGTGTGGACTGGGTTGAACTTGAGCTCGTGAGTTCGAGCAGAACATGAATTGATGACTTAGGTATATGTGTGGTCATATACCTAAGTAGAGTTGGTTGATACTTCATGATTTTATCTTTCCTTTATGGTTTATCCTTCGTGGATTCTGGGAGACCTTCGGGAGTCGCGAGGTCCCTACTGAGTATCGTATACTCACCCCAGCATGGGCTATGCTCGCACTACATTGTGTTGGTTGCAGACAATGGACAACGCTGATCGTGGTTGAGGCTTGTGGAGCGGGACGGTACTCGGAGGTGAACTATCAAGAGGGGCGTACACGGAATGGACGGCCGGACGCGAGGAGCGGACAAGACTATATGTACTCACCCTTCAGGTGGGAGTTCTGGAGGACGTCTTGGTGGTTGCTACTCTACTTTTCTGTTGCTGTACTTTCCTTAGTCAGTTGTACTGTACATTCAGTTAGGTTTGTATACTGGCACATTTACTTTCCAGCACTTACTTTTGTACTCATTTTACTTAGTGTTTACATCAGCTTGTGTACTCTATGGTGTTTGTTTTTCTTATAAAAAGGCAATGCCTTCCCATTTATCAGGATTTACGCCTTTGGTGCTAGTCGCCAACCCCTGGCCTATGGAAGGAGGGCTTGGGGTAGTCACGGAATAGACCCTGAGGACGGGTCGTGACAAATTGGTATCAGAGGAGTTCGGTTCTACTGCAAAACTCAGGACTCTGATCTTTCTTCTATGTGAAAAAAAATTGCTAAGTGTATTGAGTGTGGTTATCAGTTCAGGGAGTCCAGTGTTGGTGCGGCGGCCGACGTATCCATACACCAAGACCCTGACTTCTGATTTCCGACTCAATGAACAAAAACATTGATTGCATGTGTCTTTCAATGTTTTCTTTGTGATTACTTGTGTCAGCTCACTAGGTATAATGTATTGATCGTGGCACACTTGTTTCTTTTCAAGATGGACCCACGACGACAGCCAGCTAGGGTTCTGAGCTTTGTGCGAGATGGAATCCCACTGAGTGATGAGGCCTCGGTGCAGGGCCCTATTACAGTGGAGGCACCGACAGTACCTCTACCCGCCGAGCCACCGTTTCCACCAGCCCCAACAACTGAGAGTGCACGTCACCTGAGTGCACTAAACAAGTTTCAACATCAGAGTCCGCCCAGGTTCCATGGGGATACAGACACTCAGGAAGCCGAGGATTGGCTGGAGGCTATAGTTCGAGTCTTCAGATTGGTAGGGACACCATCAGATCTTATGGTGACCCTTGCGGCGAGTCTCCTACACGAGAAAGCAGGTAGATGGTGGATCCTGATGCTGAAGGTGCACGACGAGGCATCTCTTCTTTGGTCGGACTTTGAGAGACTCTTCCGTTCGGAGTTCGTACCAGCCACCCTCCGTGCGATGCACATTCAGGAGTTGCTACAGCGGCGGCAGGGCAGTATGATATTAGCCCAGTACTCGGTGAGGTTTACTGATCTCTCGCGCTACTCCACAGAAATGGTATGGGACCCATTCTTCTGGGCCCGGACCTTCGAGTAGGGACTGAGGCATGAGATCAGGGCATCGATGATCTCCCTCAGCATTCTGACGTAGGCAGGAGTACGGGAGCGATCCCTTCTTGTGGAGAGCATTATTGTTGAGCCTATACCAGAAGCGAGACCTACCACAGGGTGGCACGTAGTAGAGTCTTCTGCAGCTGGCAGTCGACGGATGTCATAGGGGTCCAAGCGGAACAGACCATCAGGTGGACGACCTCAGGATAATAGTTCGGAGGTGCAGGGCACACGCAGTAGAGCCAGTCTGTAACGACCCAAAGTTTCATTAATTGAAATCCCTCTTGATCTAACTAAATGTGTCTTTATGTTTAAATAAAATTCCAACTTCATTGGTTTTATTTTAATAATTTTTACCATTTCTAATATAGACGTTGAACAGTGATCACATGATTAGTATAAATATAGGGCTTTAACAAATCCAAATTTACTCAGACAAAAGAAGCGATGGCCTCGTCTAGTAGAATTGCTCCGTACGAATCCCATTTTTCAGAGCTCGGAAAAGAGGTGGCGTCTTTGGGAATCACCCTTGACCAAGCCCAAGATGAGCTTCATCATGTCAAGCTCGAACAGGACCATCTACTAGAGAAGTGGAAGTTGATATAAATTACCACTCGATCGATGTTATATGAGCCACCCCAAGAGTCTATCACCATCGCACACCTTACCCTTAGGTCTTATGCAACTGTTTTAAGGGGTTATGTAACAAGTAATTAGTAATATGGTCATGTATATTATTTTTTTGTATAAAATAATGAATATAATTTCTAGTCATTTTTGATACATTGTAAATAGTTTTTGAAGTACAAATAGTATATTTAGTTATTACTAAATTAAGAATTCTATTTTATTAAATTTAGGGATTTTTGAATTAAATAATATTTTAATAAAGTAGTATTATTATTATTATTAGATTAATTTTATTATATATAAGTGATCATGTAATTGTATGAATGCAATTATAATTTTTATTATGGTTTGAAAGCCATTTTTTTCAAACCCTGTGAATTTTTGATAAATGTCGGTTTTTATTTTAAAAGCGAAAATTAACATATTTAGAAAATTATTTAGATAAAATAAATGTTACTTTTGGAATCAGGACGTCGAAATTATGCAATGGTGAATTTTTCATAATTTTTTGAGACAATCAAATTTTTGAGTAAAAATTAAATACTGTTTAAATATATAATGTGTTTTATGACATCATAATGACCCAATAGTGATGTAATAAAATACTATAATCTTCATGTTAATCCAATATATGTTTTAAAATTAAAATAATGTGATTTTCGGTTTGTTTGAATTACTTTTCAAAGCATTAATGGACCCCTCAAGACTTATTCAACACCTTGCCTTTTTAAATTAATTTCCATGGGAGTGTGACTCACCTCCACATAAGAAACCCTAATATTTTAAGAATTTCGGACTTTGGACTTATAAAATACTGTTTTCCGATTCTCTTTTCCAAAAAACATGGGTAAAAACCATGGTATGGTTTGTGTTTTGGATTAATTTAATATAAGGGGTCCCAAACCTAAATAATAAAGAATTCCCTCACCTTTCCTATATAAACCCACCCAGGCTCCCACTTCCTCCTCACTCAAAGACTTTGTAGTTCGTCCAACCTCTGCCCAACTCTCTCTAGAATCCTCCCAAGGTGCCCCAAGCTCCCAATAATCCTCTCACAAGCCTCTCTCCAGCCTTTGGAAGCACACTTCCAAGTAAGGGTTTTTTCTTCCTTTCTCATTTTTGTGAATTTTCTTTAAGTTTTATTGCCCATTTAATTTCAATTATGAATGTTGGGGTATGGTTTCTAACCTCCCCCATACTTCCTTATTATTGTTTTAATGATGGTAGACCCCTTTATCTCTCATTAAATGCCTCCCATGTGCACCCGTTACTATGCTGAAATTCCGAAAGGAACTTCTCTCTCTTCTATTACATTCAAGAAAAAAATTTGTATCATGAATATAAATTCCATTAAAATTATTGGGGCATGTATCTAAATGACCTACTTACTGTAAATGACATGTAAATATGATTATGAACCCCTTTCTCTCTCATCAACCGTTTTTATGAATTCTTATGTCACGCCGTTATGCTGCCGAAATCACACCGATTTTCTAAGAAAAAGCCATTGTGTAGTGAATACCATGCCCATTTATCCATCAAGGTTATTCACCATTATGCACATTTACTTATTGATTATGAATTTCATGTATTAATTCCACATTCCTTTATTGTGGAATAAATTATTATGTTTTATGAATCCATGTTTTATGATCCATGTGGCACACTTATGCATGAAATGAAATTTTTAAGAAGGGTGCGCCCTTATATCCCTCCAATGCATTGGGTAAAGTATAGTATCATGATACGTCATCTGAAATGAGTGTTGACTCATGCTAATTCAAGTGCAATGAGGGTTTACTCGTGCATTATGTGAAATGAGGATTTACTCACGCTCCATGTGCAATGAGCCTTGGCTCATGCTAATTCCATGTTAAGTGTTGTTGCCACATTTCCATGTTATGATTATCATGCTTTATCATGCCTTTATGTTCATTTTTCTTTTATGATCTATTGATATGCCTATTTTCTAACATGTATTTTACTCCTCATGTTATTCCATGTGTACTCCCTTACTAGGATTTACAGCTCACCCTTTTCTTATGCATGTCCTCAGGTTATCCCATGCAATGCTAAGTACGAGGGAATGTAGTGGTCATGTAAAGAAGGTTTTCAATAAAGATGTTGTATTTCATGTTTTAAGTTTTTTTATGTAATGATCCTAAGCCCCAATGACACTAAATCTCTCGATCTTCTTTGTTGTATCAAGTGAAGTTTTATGTAATAAATCATGTTTAAGTTTGCAATAAAAGCGGGGTTGTCATAGTTGGTATCAGAGGATAGGTTTAGTTATTTTTGGGATTAGGAAACCCTAGTAAATACTTAGATACATGAATAAGTACAATAAAAACATCCCTATGTTTTGGTAAGTAATGATTAAGTGGTTTATCAAACAAATACATCCTTGTCTGGATACGAGCAGGTAGAGGCGGCTCTGGCACAGATGTATCCTAGGGGTAAAACCCAAAAACACCGCTTTGAGCTAGACTCGAATGGGAACTGGTGTACGACAACGGGCCTTGCTGCACTCTTGGTTACAACAGTCCTGGGGTATATGTTTTGATAAATTCAAAAGTTTAGTATGATCCCTTATTAAGGGAATTAAAAAAAATTCCCCTACGAATATATGTTAGAAAGTAGATCATGAAAATCCTAGATTGAAGCCTATAGACTCATTAGTTAAGGAAGTGAAATTTTATTTATAAGTAATCAACTTTTGTCTTTGGATTACCCTTTATGTGTTACCCCTAACATTCCTTTTATTCCAGCCAATGGCCAGTAATAGGAGGACTCGGGCTAACAACTGTTGTGAAGATCAGTGTGATGACTGTACTAATGAGATGCCAAATCCAATGGGAGCGGGAATCGCGAACTTTGTCACACTTCTATCTCAACTAACTCAAGTTTTGAATAGAAACACGGGTCAAGAGGAACATTCAACCCCCCCTAAGAAAGAACAAGTCGCTATCAAGAGCTTCATGAGACAAAGGCCTCCTACTTTTAATGGATCATCCGATCCCACAATCGCTGAACAATGGATCAAATCCATTGAAAAGATCTTCTCCATCCTTCAATGTTATGAACAAGAGAAAATTCTCCTGGGTGCTTATCGTATGGAGGGTGAAGCTGATCAATGGTGGACGTTGATAAAAAATACGAAGCCTGAGGAGGAGATCGAGGCGTTGGAATGGAAGGATTTCCGGAAGATGTTTTTCGATAAATATTATCTGCGCACCCTCCGGCTTAAGATGGAAAGGGACTTCCTTTCCCTCAAGAAAAAAGATAAAGAATCTATTAGAGTGTACGAGGAAAACTTCAAAAGGCTTTCACGATATGCTTTCGGCTTTGACATGACCCCCGAATGCAAAGTTGAACGCTTCTTTAGTGGGCTAAAGCCTAGCTTGCGGAAAGCATTAGCGATCCGTGACTTTGACAGCTATGAGGAAATTGTCCGATGTGCCCTCAAGGTCGAAATGGATATCGGGGAATCACAGGGATATCATGGCGAAAAGAATCATAAGGTGGAATTCAATGCTGGTGGTCCGATGGATAAATCCAATGGTGCTAAGAAGATCCATCACCCCACTTGCCAAAAGTGCAGGAAGAAGCACCCTAGAAATTTCCTTAAGGGGACAAGGAAATGCTTAAGGTGTGGAAGAGAAGGGAACCTAGCTGTTAATTGTCGGCAAGAAAGACCCAGGGTAGTGACAGAGGAGAGGAACGCTCCATTCGAACCTCAACACGTTGTTCAATTCTACAAATGCAAAGAACCGAGTCATTTTGCAAATCAGTGCCCTAATCCAAGGGTTTTCAGAGGCGACCAACAACCTCCAAGGCAGCAAGGAAGAGCTTTTGCCATCACTTCTTCCGAAGTGAACCCCAACAACGAAGTGGTGACAGGTACGCTAGTTATTCATTCAAGAATAGCGAACATAATTTTTGATTCAGGTTCTATGCATTCTTTTATATCTCAAAATTTTAGTAGAACAAATCCAGCACCACCACAAATCATGGAAGTGAAGATGTCGGTGAGTATAGAAAATGGGTCAATCATTGCATCCCATGAATATAAGTCCTCCCCCATTATAATATGTGGATTGAATTTCTTGGAGAACCTCATAATACTCCCTCTGGTGGAATTTGATGAAATTCTTGGCATGGATTGGCTTTCCTTATATAGAGCCAATATAAATTGTCAGGAGAGGGAAATCACCCTCCATATGGAGAATCGACCCCCGATTCTTTACAAGTGTCCGGAGGAAGATGAATCTCCTTTAGCATCATCATCTCAAGCATGGATATTACTACCCTATGAGCACTCGTATCTGGCTCAGATGATTGAGTCCAAGGAAGAAACCATCCTTGAAGAAATGCCTATTGTGAGGGAATTCGCGGAAGTGTTTCTCGAGGAAAAGCCTGGTCTTCCTCCTAGAAGAGATGTTGAGTTCTCAATTGAACTTATACCTAGGGCGCTACCAATATCCAAGAATCCATATAGAATGGCTGTTTTTGAGCTTGAAGAGCTGAAGAAACAACTACCTGAGAATCTGGATAAAGGGTTTATATTCCCAAGTGCTTCACCATGGGGTGCACCAGTCCTCTTCGTCAAGGAGAAGGATGGGTCAATGTGGATTTGCATCAATTATCGTGAACTTAACAAAATCATGATAAATAACAAGTATCCTCTACCAAAAATTTATGACTTGTTCAATCAGCTATGTGGAGAACAATACATATCCAAGGTGGACTTGCGGTCGGAATATTATCAAGTAAGGGTGAAGAAGGATGATTTCTCCAAGACTGCTTTTTGTACAAGATACGGGAACTATGTATTCATAGTAATGCCTTTCAGACTCACTAATGCTCCAAATATCTTCATGGACTTGATGAATAGAGTCTTTAGATATTACCTTGACAAATTTGTGGTAGTCTTTATAGATGACATTCTAATATACTCCAAAACCAAGGAGGATCATGAGGAGCATTTATGAATTGTACTAGAGACTTTGCGCAAGGAGAAGCTCTATGAAAAGTAAATCAAGTGTGATTTCTGGTTGAAGGATGTCTCATTCTTGGGCCATATCATCACAAGCAATGGGATATTTTTGGACCCCTCTAAAACAGATTCAATTGAGGGATGGATGAGGCCATCATCCGTAACGGATATCTGTAGCTTCTTGGGGTTAGCTGGATATTATAGACGATTTGTGAGGAATTTATCACGATTTTCCAACCCTCTTACCAAGCTAACTCAAAAGGGAGTAAAGTTTTCTTGGAGTGATGAATGCAAAGAAAGCTTTAAGGAGTTGAAAAGGAGGCTTATCACTGCGCTAGTGCTCACTTTACCCACAAGTGGGGAACTTTTGTGGTATTCAGTGATGCTTCAAAAAAGGGCTTATGCTGTGTGCTGATTCAGAATGATAAAGTTATATCCTATGCCTCAAGGTATTTGAAAATCTATGAGCGAAACTATCCAACTCATGATCTGGAGTTGGTGGCAGTGATCTTTTCCTAGAAAATCTGGCGGCATTATCTCTATGGAGAGAAATGTGAGATATATACTGACCACAAGAGTCTTAAATATATATTCATATAGAAAGAGCTTAATATGCGCCAAAGAATATGGATAGAGCTCATCAAGGATTATGACTGCTCAATACATTACCACCCTGGGAAAGCAAACAAGGTGGCAGATTCCCTAAGTAGAAAGGACCCATCAATTCTATCAATGATGAGAATTGAGAAGGATCCAATCTTCTTAGACTTGATGAAGATAGACATGGGAATCATATAAAACGGAACATCATTAATCCTTTCACAAATTATTGCTCAAACATCTCTTTTGGAAAGGTTAAATGATGCTCAAAAGGATGATGTGGGAATTCAAGAAAAAGTGGAAGCTATCAAAAAGCAGAAATCCTCGGAGTTTAATGTTAATGAAGAAGGAATTGTGCGGTTTGGGAAAAGACTATGTGTTCCATCAAGTCCGGAGCTGAAGAAAGAACTTTTGGATGATGCACATAGTTTAAATTTTTCTATTCACCCAGGTAGCACAAAGATGTATCGAGATCTCCGAGAAAACTTTTGGTGGGATTATATGAATAAGGATATCGCTGAATATACATCAAAGTTCCTAGTGTGTCAGCAAGTGAAGGCAGAGAGGCAGATGTCTAAGGGGATGATGCAACCATTTCCCATACCAGAATGGAAATGGGAGAACATCACCATGGACTTTGTCACCAGACTTCCAAGGACATCCAAAGGCAACAATGCAATATGGGTTGTTGTGGATTGTCTTACAAAGACCTCACACTTCATTGCTATTCAGGAGGATTTCTCAATGGATCAACATGCACAGATATATATCATGAAAGTGGTAAGGTTACATGGAGTACCACTATCTAGTGTGTCTGACCGAGATCCAAGATTCACCTCTACGTTTTGGAAGATTCTTGAACATGCTCTAAATACTAAACTGAACTTCAGTACGACCTATCATCATCAAACTGATGGCCAATACGAGCGGACTATCCAAAAACTTGAGGATATGTTGAGAGCGTGCTCAATGGACTTTAAAGGAGGATGGGATCAACATCTTCCTCTGGTTGAGTTCTATTATAATAACAGTTTCCACTCAAGCATCCAAATGGCACCATATGAAGCCCTATATGGGAAAAGGTGCAGAACACCGGCATGTTGGGATGAGGTCGGTGAACGTAAGCTGCTTGGACCAGAAATCTTCGAGGAGATGGTGGAGAAGGTGAAAACCATTCAGCAGTATATCAAGGCAGCCCAGAGTCGACAGAAGAGTTATGCAGATAATCGTTGACGATACCTTGAGTTTAAAGTTGGATAAATGGTTTTTCTATGAATATCTTCGTGGAAGAAGGTCATGAGGTTTGTAAAGAAAGGGAAGTTAAGTCCGAGGTACATCAGCACCTTCAAGATTCTTGATTGTGTCGGTGTTGTGGCCTATCGACTAGAACTTCCACCTACTATGGCAAAAGTACATGATGTATTTCATGTATCCCTCTTAAGGAAGTACATATCGGACCCTTCACATGTACTCTCTTCTGAGGTGGTACAATTGGAAGACGATCTTTCTTATGTGGAGCAACCACTGAAGATCTTAGATCGTAGATAAAAAGTTCTACGAAATAAGACAATGGCCCTCGTCAAGGTGTTGTAAAGAAACCACAAGTTTGAAGAAGCAACTTGGGAATCAGAGGATGTGATGAAGCTGAGTTACCCATATTTGTTTTAGTGTGGGAAAAGGAAAATTTCGAGGGCGAAATTTATTAAGGGGGGAATGTTGTAACGACCCAAAGTTTCATTAATTGAAATCCCTCTTGATCGAATAAAATGTCTCTTTATGTTTATATAAAATGTCAACATCATTGGTTTTATGTTAAGAATTTTGATCGTTGCTAATATAGCCGTTGAACAGTGATCACATGATTAGTATAAATATAGGGCTTTAACAAATCCAAATTTACTCAGACAAAAGAAGCGATGGCCTAATACAGAAGAATTTATCCATACGAAGCCCATTTGTTGGAGCTTGGAAAAGAGGTGGCGTCTTTGGGCCTCTCCCTTGACCAAGACCAAGTTGAGCTTCATCATGTCAAGCTCGAACGGGACCGTCTATGGGATAATTGGAAGTTGATAGAAATTACCACTCGAGCGATGTAATCCGAGCCACCCCAAGAGTCTGTCACCATCGCACAACTTACCCTTAGGTCTTATGTAGCTATTTTAAGGGGTTATGTAAAAAATAAGTAGTACTATGTTAATGTAAATTATTATTTTTATATAATAATGAATATAATTTCTTGTCATTTTTGATACATTGTAAATAGTTTTTAAAGTACAAATAGTGTTTTTAGTTATTACTTAATTAAGAATTCTATTTTATTAAATTAAGGTATTTTTGAATTAAATAATATTTTAATAAAATATTATTATTATTATTATTAGATTAATTTTACTATATATAAATGATCATGTAATTGTATGAATGAAATTATAATTTTTATTAAGGTTTGAAAGGCATTTTTGTAAAAAACCCGTGAATTTTTTATAAATGTCGGTTTTTATTTTAAAAGTCAAAATTAAAATTTTTAAAAAATAATTTAGATAAAATAAATTTTTCTTTGGAATCAGGATATTGAAATTATCCAATGGTAAATTTTTCATAATTTTCTGAGACAGTAAAATTTTTGAGTAAAAATGAAATACCGTTTAAATATATAATGAGTTTTATGACATCATAATGACCCAAGAGTGATGTAATAAAATACTATAATATTTATGTTTGGACAATATATGTTTTAACATTAAAATAATGTGATTTTGGGTTTGTTTGACTTACTTTTCAAAGAATTAATGGACCCCTCAAGACTTATTCAACACCTTGCCTTTTTAAATTAATTTCCATGGGAGTGTGACTCACCTCCACATAAGCAACCCTAATATTTTAAGAAGTTCGGACTTTGGCCTTATAAAATATTGTTTTACTCTTCCCTTTTCCAAAAACCATGTTCAAAAACCATGGGATGGTTTGTGGTTTGGATTAATTTAATATAAGGGGTCCCAAACCTAAATAATAAAGAATTCCCTCACCTTTCCTCTATAAACCCACCCAAGCTCCCACTTCCTCCTCACTCAAAGAATTTGGAGTTTGTCCAACCTATGCCCGACTCTCCCTAGAATCCTCCCAAGGTTCCCCAAGTTCCCAATAATCCTCTCACAAGCCTCTCTCATGCCTTTGGAATCACACTTCCAAGTAAGGGTTTTTTCTTCCTTTCTCATTTTTGTAAATTTTCTTTAAGTTGTATTTCCCATTTAATTTCAATGATGAATGTTGGGGTATGGTTTTGAACCTACCACATACTTCCTTATTATTGTTTTAATTATGGGATACCCCTTTCTCTCTCATTAAATGCCTCCCATGTACACCCATTACTATGCCGAAATTCTAAAAGGAACTTATCTCTCTTCTTTTACATTCAAGCAACACTTTTGTATAATGAATCTAAATTACATTAAAATTGTTGGTAAATGTATCCAAATGACCTCCTTACTTTCCATTTCATGTAAATATGATTAGGAACCCCTTTCTCTCTCATCAACCATTTTTATGAATTCTTATGTCACGTCGTTATGCTGCCGAAATCACACTGATTTTTTAAGCAAAAGCCATTGTGTAGTGAATACCATGCCCAATTCTCCATCAAGGGTATTCATCTTTATTAACATTTACTTATTTATTATAAAGTTTCATGTATTAATTCCACATTCCTTTATCATGTAATAAATGATTATGTTTTATGAATCCATGATTTATAATCCATGTGGCACACTTATGCATGAAATGAAATGTTTAAGAAGGGTGCACCCTTATAGTGTTCCAATGCATTGGGTAAAGTATAGTATCATGATATGTCATGTGCAATGAGTGTTGACTCATGATAATTCAAGTTCAACGAGGGTTTACTCGTTCTTTATGTGCAATGAGGATTTACTCATGCTCCATGTGCAATGACCCTTGGCTCATGCTAATTCCATGTTAAGTGTTGTTGCCACATTTCCATGTTATGATTATCATGCTTTACCATGACTTTATGTTCATGTTTCCTTTATTCTCTATTGATATTCCTATTGTCTAACATGTTTAGTAATCCTCATGTTATCCCATTTGTACTCCCTTAATGGGATTTATAGCTCACCCTTTTCTTATGCATGTCCTCAGGTTATCCCATGAAATGCTAAGTATGAGGGAATGCAGTGGTCATGTAAAGGAATTTTTCAATAAAGATGTTGTATTTCATGTTTTAGGTTTTTTTATGTAATGATCCAAAGCCCCAAATACACTAAATCTCTCGATATTATTTGTTGTATCAAGTGAAGTTTTATGTAATAAATCATGTTTAAGTTTGTAATAAAAGGATGGTTGTCATAGAGTCATTCGAGAGGCAGACAATGCTATGCATGTGGCGGGCAAGGCCACATAGATCGTGACTGCCCAACCCGCCATGTAGAGGATCATCAGACGGTTGAGGGACCACCCAGACAGAGGCAGAGGTTCGACTGTGGCGGTCCGCAGGGAGCAGGTGGATGAGGCAGAGGAGCTGGACAAGCAGCGAGTGGCGGGCGACGCATTGAGGCTCTACCACCACCACCACCACCAGGAGGTCCACCCCGACCACAGGGAGCTGGCGGACAGAGGTAGGCTTAGCTTCAGGCAGTAGAGGCCTACGACCACGGCGCACCTGAGATGATTCGAGGTACTATCTGTGTCTACTCCACCCTTGATTCAGTTCTTATAGACATAGGAGCGAGTCATTCCTTCATTGCCGCTGCCCTTGTTTGGAGCTCAGAGATTCCGACGAAGCCGTTGGCTCGATCCTAATGGCTAGAGACTCCTACGGGAGTAAACTCGACGATTACGCACTGGTGATGAAAGTGTGAGCTTACTCTAGGAGGCGATAGATTCAGCTGGGATCTTTTTATATCGGAATCGTGGCCTTATGACATCATCTTGGGTATGGATTGGTTATCTACGGTCCATGCTCAGATCGACAATATTAGGTGCAAGGTGCAATGTTTCCACACCGATGGGAGCAGGTTCACCTTCACTGGCGAGAAGGGAGCCTTTGTAGCGTAGGATGGACTCACGTAGAGGAGAGGACATCCGATCACAGATCAGTTTCCTAGTCTCATCCTAGGAGCAGTTGATGTGTGGAGTCTGAGTTTTCTTATTTTGGTGGATCTATATGCGGACGTTTTTCCTAACAACATTCCCAGACTACCTCCTCGCAGAGAGGTATACTTCTATATTAACCTATACCCCAGGACATCCCCGATATCTACTACAGCATATCGGATGGCTCCTGCTGAGCTTCAAGAGATACGGGTACAGTTGGAGGACTTTCGACGCAAGGGATTCATCCGACCCAGTGTTTCACCCTGGGCATCCCCGATATTGTTCACCAATAAGGTGGACGGGAGCTTGCAACTATGTGTCGATTACCATCACCTAAACCAGGTGACCGTGTAGAATAGGTTTCCACTTCCGAGGATCGATGACCACTTTGATCAGCTCAAGGGAGCACGATGGTTCTCAAAGATAGACCTCAGGTCAGGCTAGCATCAGCTCAGTGTTCGAGATGAGGATGTGCAGAAGACGACCTTCAGGTGTCGGTATGGCCACTATGAGTTCTTGTTTATTCCTTTTGGCATAACCAATGTTCCAGTAGTGTTCATGAGTCTCATAAAATTATCTTCCAGCCTTACCTAGATCGATTTGTCATAGTATTAATCCACAACATATTGATTTACTCAACTACTGAGGAGGAGCACACCTACCACTTGCGGGTTGTACTGGATATACTCTGAGAGTACCAGATTTATGGCGAACTCTCGAAGTGCCAGTTCTGGATTCGATAGGTCCACTTCTTGGGGCATGTTATCTCTGGGGTGGGAGTTGAAGTGGATCCTGCGAAGATTGAGGCAGTGCTAGCTTGGGAGCCACCCAGGAGTGTGACGGAGGTGCTGAGTTTCCTAGGTCTGGCAGGGTACTATCGGAGATTTGTGCCAGACTTCTCTAGAGTTACAACACCACTCTCAGATTTGACGAAGAAGGGGAAACCCTTTGTGTGGTCGGATGGATGTCAGTAGAGCTTCCAGGAGCTGAGACAGAGATTCACCAGTGCACCCATCTTGAGGCTACCGGAGGAGGGCGTAGGGTACATAGTTTACTGCGACGCATCAGGGACCGGACTCGGGTGTGTCCTGATGCAGGAGCAGGCATTGATCGCCTATAGATCATGATAGTTGAGGAAGCACGAGCAGAACTACACTACACATGACTTGGAGTTATCATCAGTGGTCTTCGCCCTGAATATGTGGTGGCACTATCTGATGGGAGAGAACTTTATAGTCTACTCAGACCACCAAATTCTCAGGTACATCTTCTCGTAGAAGGACCTGAACTTGAGACAGCGGTGATGTCTTGAGTTCCTCCATGACTATGACTTTGAGATAGTCTATACTCCTAGTAAGGGGAACGTGGTAGCTGATGCTCTCAACACGAGGTCGGGCATTCATCTACTTGGAGAGGCAACAGAGCAGCTAGCCGTGTTGTAGATATCCTTCATGGATAGTGATGGGGTAGCCTTTCTATAGTTTCTCACAGTCACTCCACCACTTCTTCAGCGGTTTATAGAGGCACAACGTGGGGACGTTTAATGTGAGATGCGACATGCACAGATATCCTCAGGCCATGCACATGATGGATTCTCTTTAGGAGGAGAGCACGTCGTTCTTTTCAGAGGAAGTACCATGGTACCAGCTGTTTTATAGGAGGAGGTGCTGAGGGAGTTTCATACATCCCCTTTGGCGGTACATCCAGGAGTAGCGAAGATGTACCATGATCTCAAGCGACAGCACTGGTGGCCGGGTATGAAGAAAGATGTGGCCTAGTTCATTTCTCGATGCCTCACTTGTCAGCAGGTGAAGGTGGAGTACCATCTACCAGCAAGCTTGGTACAACCCTTGGAGGTCCCGGAGTGGAAGTCAGATGGGATATCTATGGATTTCGTGACTGGGATTCCACGTACTTCCAAAGGACACAACTCCATTTGGGTGATTGTAGACAGACTTACCAAGTCGTCCCACTTTCTACCTATCATAGAGCAGGGCTCAGTGGAGAGCTTGGGACGCCTCTACATTCAGGATATCGTACGACTTCGTGGTGTACCGTCATTTATCGTCTCCAATCAAAATTCTCGCTTTACTTCCCGACATTGGAAGGGGTTGCAGGAGGCATTTGGGATGAATCTACACCTGAGCACCACCTTTCACCCTCAAATGGATGGTCAAACGGAGAGGACCATCCAGACTCTTGAGGAAATGCTCTGTGCATGTGTCCTTGACTTTGGTCGCAGCTGGGAGGATCACCTACCCTTGGCGGAGTTTTCTTACAACAACAGCTACCACTCCACCATCAGGATGGAACCATAAGAGACATTGTACGACCGACCTTGCATATCTCCTCTGTGCTGGACTGACCCTGGGGAGTCAGCACTCGTAGAACCAGAGATGGTCCAGGCCACGACGGAGAAGGTACAGGTCATCCAGGAGCGGATGAGGACAGCTCAGAGCCGATAGAATTATTATGCTGACAGGAGGCGGAGAACACTAGAGTTCGAGGATGGCGATCACGTTTTCTTTCCGGTCTCACCTTGATGTGGATTACGATGATTTGGCTGGGGTGACAAGTTATCTTCGTGCTTCATCAGACCATTCCAGGTTCTCAACAGGATAGGCGAGGTGTCTTATTGCCTGGCTCTTCCACCTTAGTTGCACCGAGTGCACGATGTCTTCCACGTATCTTAGCTGAGGAGATACGTGCACGACCCGACACATATCATCAACCATGGGGAGCTGGAAATCGATGATGAGGAAAATTTTGATGACGTTCTGGTGGAGATCAAGGATCGACAGGAGCATGTCATACATGGACGGTTGATTCATCTAGTGCACATCAGGTGGCATCACGACAACGTCCAGGAGAGCACATGGGAGCAGGAGGCACAGATGCATGCACAATACCCTAACTTGTTTCCCTAGTTTGTGATGTATCTTTACGGGGACATTAGGCCCTAAGGTGGGAGTAATGTAATGACACATAAATATCAAGGAATTTTTTTTCTTAAATTATTTGGGATTTTACGAGTATGCAGTTTCTGACGGCACCTGATTCCGAGGCCCGGTGTTCCCAGAATCAATTTTCGAAGTTTAGCTCGGGTACGTTCAGTGAACGAATGAGAAAGATTTTCTAACTATTAAACCGGTGCTTGGAATCGAAATCCGAGGGCACCGATGAAAACGCAGTGCCAGTAATTGCTTAAAAATACCTATACTGGAGTTGTGTTTTCTTGGGAGGAGTTGTAAAAAAAATGTGGTTTAAATGAAGAGTAAAATAAAATTGTGTTGCAATTTTATTTCTTTTCTAAGTGGTTAAAATCCTAGGTGTGGAAGTTGGGGTGGGACCCACTAGATTCTAACCACCCATGAGTGGTTAAAGGTGATTTGGGGTCCACACGAGACCAACCCTTCAGATTCCCTAACACCTCTAAACTCCCCATAAGTTATGTAACTATCCCACATTAATTCTTGCCAACTAATCACCTAATTAATTAGAAAAATTAAGTTTAATTAATTAAGTGAGATGTTTTTGAATTTTGTATTTTGAAATACATTAAATGAGTTAATAAAATAAGGGTAGACTTATTTTATTTGGGGTTGGCTCATTGTGTTGGGGATTATAGGAGAAAGAACTTCATTCTTCCTGTGAAGATTGTTTCCATTTCTTTCTCTCATCGAAGAACGCCAAGAATGCCGATGCCAACATCGGCTTCTTTCTTCTCGATGTTGACGAAGCGACGCCGTCATTCAGCGGAAATGTCAATGGAACAATGAAAGAATCTCCATCATTCGTCAAGCGATCAACCTTCTTGAATTGAGGTAGGGGTTAGGTTCAATTTTATTTAATTAAAATTGTGCTTTGTTTTGTTGTTGAGAATACTCGTTCTTTTGGCCGCTTGTTATCAACATAATGGGAGGAGTTCGGACTGCACAAACACGGCCGATTATCCTCCCCTTCTCTTGTTGTTTATCGTTGAAGCTTGAGAAAGTGGCGGTGCAGTGCCGTTGCACCGCGCAGGAACAGAAAAGGGCCGCGGCTGAGGCGGGCCGCGGCAATGGTGCGTGGCGCCGTCGCGCCGCTCCGGTGAGGCCGAAGGAGGCCGCGACCAAGAGTTGGCTGCGGCGGAGAGGCACGACGCCGTCGCGCCGTGCCGGTGCACCAAGGGGGACACGGCCGGAGTGGGCCGCGATGGAGGGGCGTGGCGCCGTCGCACCGAACGGGCAGGAGCCGCGGAGGTTCAGAGGAGCGGTCGACTGAGCTGGCTGCCTGCACTAGCTAGAGGAGGGATGCCCTCGGGTCCCACGGTTACAATAAAGGCCGGATGTTTCGGGAAACTGGGGGGCGACACCCCCCCCCCCCCTTCGCGCCCGCTCGGCGCTCGGCCGCCCGCACTGGGCTGGATCACCAGCGCCGGGCCGGGCCGCCCGCGCGGGGCTGGACTACCCGTGCCGGTGGGGCCGGGCCACGCCAGTCGGGCCGGGCTGCGCCCAATCGGACCGAACCCGGACCCGGGTCGGGTCAAACCAAATCGGGCCGACCCAGTGGGTATTGGGGCGGGTCGGACCGGGCCCAAACCCCCTATTTTCTGACAGATCCGTTCAAACGCCCATAACATGGGCTATATACCACCGATCGACGCACCGTCAGTTGTGTTGATATCCTTGGATCGAGGCGGACGTTTCGGTATACTACACTCAAGGTTTCAGAGAACTTTGGGTACAGACAGGTTGGTTCGAACACGAAACCAACCGGTCCCATGGTGCGGAAACGCTTATAACTGGAGCTCCGGACGTCCGAATGATGTGTCGTCGACTTCATGGGATTCCTCTTAGTGATACGGTTATTTTGGCGGACTCTGCTCGAGGTTTGGACGTAGCTGGATTACGGCCAGGTTTGTTTTAACTTAAAAACCAACCGGGCCCCTGGGACGAAAAAGCCAATAACTCTCAGTCTAGGCGTCCGATTGACGCGCCGTCTGTCGCATTGAGTTCCAATTGATGAGACAGAACTTTTGGATACATCAACTCCGGACTTCGTGTCAGTTGATATATCGACCCCCCTTGGCCCATGGAGCGGATCCTCCCGGAATCGAGCATGCTGTGTGTGGGAACCCTAGAGCTGGCTGCGACTGCGACGACGATGACGACTGTACTTGGATCCTACGTGGGTTCAGAAGTGAGGACGACTGTACTTGGATCTTCCATGGGTTCGGCAGTGATGACGACTGTTCTTGGATCCTACGTGGGTTCGACATTGATGGTTACTGTACTTGTATCCTACGTGGGTTCGACATCGACGACATATGTACTTGGATCATACGTGGGTTTTTTAACACGCCAAGATTCTACGGTATACTTCTCTTTGAATAATGCAATAGCGTGTGTCGTACGCAACATCGAGTTCTAACACACCACAACCAATCAAACTAGCCATTATGAATAGTAATACCCACTTTTTGAAATTTATAAATTTTATTTTTCAAAATTGACATCATTTTTGGATTCAGAATATTGAAATTAGCATAGGGTGAATTTTTTGTATTTTTCTGAAAAACTTCATTTTTGATGAATAGTGAAACCACTAAGTGGTAGTTAAAAAACTGAATTTTTCATAAAACTTAATTTTACCACTTCTGTGAAATGAATTTTGAAAATCCGAGAGACACGGTTAATATCAAGGACAAAAATGTGGTTAATTGAGATGAAAATAATTTTTTGTGAATAGTAACTTCTTACTTTTATTTACCACGGTTAAAAGTAAATAGGGTAATTAAGGGTAAAAATGATATTAATATTACCCTAACACATGTCCTAATTCTATTGGATAAGCTTAATTCGACCAAAAACAACCTTAGGAATAAAATATTATCATTTAGGTCCACTTGGATTAGATTAGGACATTTATAATTATTTAATTCAAAGATGAGTTAAAAGAGTTAAAATCAAAGTTTATTTACTAAATAATTTTTAATATAGGGTTATACATAATATAAATTCGATTTTAAATATTCATTAGAAATATAAAACGATTTCCTAAATAATGATATTTTATTTATAATTTTTAGACATTAAATAATTTAATTTATTTATGACACAATGATGATGCAATAATTACAATAATAGTGAAAAATTAAAATAATTGATATTATAAATACCCAAATAAATATAATTTGAGACTTTTTATGAATTATAATAATTTTCTAGGTTAATATTACATGTTAGGAATGATTTAATTAATTTTTTTCGAAGTAATAATTCTGTTATGATTTCCAATAAAATCAATTTTCCAAATAGTTTCAAAATTGACATAAAAGAGTTTTTAAAACAAATATTATATTATTAATTGATATTAAATTCCTAAAAATCTAAGGTTTGGACAAGAGACTTATATCATGATAGATGTATAATTAATGGACCACTTGGGGTCTCTTGAAGGTATATAGTAAGTTTATTAACTATATAATATAAAAATACAAAGTGACATGGTAAGTGTCAAACTAATTAACGAAGAGTTAAAACTAAAATATAAGGTCAATATAATGACCCAAACCTGTCTAAATTATATTGGTTGAGTGGTTTTAGACCCATACCCACCTTAACCATTAAATAATACACTTAGGAGACATTAGAAACCGAATACGAATTTATTATAAAATAATATTTCTAGCTTTTCCAAAGGTGCCCCTCACCCCTCTTATAAAAGGGCACTCCCCTTTCTCATTAATTAACAACTTCAAAGCCATTTGGATCGGCCAAAATATGACCAAATACTCTATCAACTTCCCTAACTTCATCCTATAGGCCTTCCTTTAGTCATAATGGAAACCTAAGGATCCCTTTTTATCAAATCAAAAGGAAGAACCCGAAGAAGAGGTAATGATTTCACCACCCCTTTTCAAGTTCCTTTCTTATTCCACTTCTTCTTTCTTTGTTATTAAAATTATAAAAAAATAACTCCAGTATATTATATATACTGTGATTTTATTATAAATATGGTACAACCATATTAATTATTCTTTCCATCCTTTTAATGACATGTCACCATACGTGCGTACGTACGGCTTACCGTCTCCACGTCGTGGTGTAATTGTTATTCAATAAATTATTATTTGGATGGGTATAATAATGATGTTAAATTCATCTAAATAATAAGTATAACATGATAATGATTATGTATATATGATATACCATCCAATTATATATTATTTTAATATCAAAATAATGATATTGTTGCCCGTGCGTACGTACGGACTACCGTCTCCACGAACGTGATGAGATTCATTCTCCATCGTATACATTCAAGTCTAATTCTCATTTTATGATTAATAATAGTATCTAAGGACTTGATATAATTCTGTATATGATTAAGATACAACCTATCCATGACAAACACGGCTTATGTAACAAAACATATAAAAGAAAATGAGTAAGTTAACACCCGAAACAACGATAATACTAAGATATTATTAACAAATCAATGTTAAAAGATCATATATGATATCATATTAATGTATATCATTCTTGTATAATTTAATAAAAAGTATTTCACCATTATACAGGAGGTTAACCAACCCCCAACCAAGTAAAAGTACAAGGTAAGAGTTTATTTCACAATCTCTTCATTATCTGAGGTTGTTTATACGTAATAATCTACTAGGATCACTTTATCATCCACATCCATGTTTCTTAAAAATGTATTTCAAAACATTTTTACTATTTACAAGAATATGTGTTAAATTTATTTATACCCTTGTTTTACTTTTTATAAGAGGTTTATAAGGGAATCTTTCCGTCATTTTCCAAACAAGGTGCTTTTTATCCTTTTCAACAGAATTAAGGTAAGAATGTTTTTTTATCTTATACGGCCAGTGTGGCTATTTTCCACCGTTATAAAATCGTCAAAGCATCCATTACAACCTTATAAGAATATTTTCAAAGAAAATTTTTTATTTTATAAATATATGACTCTTAAATGATTTTAAAATAGAAAGGGAAATTTCTCTAAAAAGTGTTTTGATTTCATCTGTGTCAACATCCTTTGATGGATTTTACGCTTATTTGATGTTGATTTATTATGATACAAAACTTCTATATTGTATTGAAGGTTTTGTGATATGTTTGACTGTGGATGTGTTATTTTAATACCATTCATGGTTTATGGATGAAGTATTTACATTTAGTATGCTAGTTTTAATATGATTGTTTATGTTATGATTAAACCTTTTCATATGTGAATGCATTGGACTTAATATGTGACGGCTGGAGCCCGCTATTCCTCCTCAATTCATCGGTAGGTCTCATGAGACAAACTAGTGTCTTGGCACAAGGCATTGGCAAAATATTTTTTTTAGTCTTGGCACGAGGCCTTGGATATGTGGTTATGATAGTCTGTCATTATGCATTCCATCATTATGAAAGTGGATATTGATATTGCATGTGATTATTCGATTAGTAGAATATCCATGTGAATAAGTAAATGCAATTATTTCATTTTATTTTTGCCATAATATGTTGATGTTCATGTTTAAAAGGCTTTTGTTTTAGTTATACATTTCCTGAAATGTTTATTCTTATTTATGAAAGTTTCCTCTATATTGTTATCCTTACTGGGAATTTGATCTCACCCCTTTTCTATGTTTTATTTTTCCCAGGATGTGAAGAAGTAAATTATGAATGACCTGTAGTGATAGTATGAGGGGATAAGATTGTTGACTATGGAGACTATGTTGTTGTAGTTTTCATTTTTAGGATGTAATGTAAAACTTTATAAATATATCTAGTGTTTACAAGGATACTAAACTAATCGGTCTTTCGAGATTTGATCTTTATTGTGATCATGCCAATGTTATTTAATAATGCACTGACTCTAGGTAACTAGGGTCGGGGCGTTACATTTGGTATCAGAGGAAGTTTAGTACAATCTTTGGAAGCAAGATTTAGATAAACTCTGATTAGAGCACATAGACCTCAGATGGACTTTGAGGATTCGTATAGAAGAACTTCCTAGAATTTTGGTATTGTAGAGATTTTGTGAGTTTTCCGAGCAATACATCCCTGTCTGGATACGAGCTGGTAGAGGCGGCTCTAACACAGATGTACCTAGGGGTAAAACCCAAAAACACCGCTTTGAGCTAGACTCGAACGGGAACTAGTGCATGACAATGGGTCTTGCTGCACTCTTGGTTACGACACTCCCTGGGGATATGCTTAGGATAACTCTCATTTTCTTTACAAATCATTATGAAGGGTTTATGAGTATATACTTCCTCAAAGAAAACATTTTTATGATTATGGATTATATCCATAAATAGTTCAATTTATGTTAAGTGTTTATAAGTATGGAATTATGTATTTTGATTCATAAACTGATCTAGTATATGCCATTGTTTAGAAATGGCGCCTAGTGGAAGAAATGGAAACCGTATCAATGCACGCAATCCATGTAGGGATTTCCCTCCTGCTCAAGATAATTATAGTAGAGCTGGTGATGCAACTAGTGCTGATCAGCTAATCACCATACTGGGACAACTCACTCAAGTTATGAATAATAACCTTACCCGTATGGAGCACCATGATCCGCAGTGTGGAGGATCAATTTTAGATCACTTCATGAGGCAACAACCACCAACGTTAAATGGGAGTACAAATCCCTTAGTAGCTGAGCAATGGATAAATTCACTAGAGAAAATATTTCAGGCTTTGGGAAATAGTGAAAGGGAAAAAGTTATCATGGCAGTTTACCGCCTCACTGGAGATACTGATCAATGGTGGTCAGTGATTCAAAACATGAAGGAAGATGATGAAGTATCAAATATGGAATGGAGGGAGTTCAAAGATCTATTTTTAGAAAAATACTTTCCTCGTGACCATCGAGCAGATATGGAAAGGCAATTTCTGAGTCTGAGACAAAAGGAGGATGAGAATGTCACAAAGTATGAGGATAACTTTACAAGGATGGAATGGTATGCTGGAGATTATATACGTAACCCAAGAAGTAATATTGATTTTTTCTTTGATGGGATAAAACCATTTCTCCGTCGAGCATTAGTCTCACAATCCTTCTCGTCGTATGAAGACATTGTCTCATGTGCTATCAAGACAGAGAAAGAATTCTCAAAGTCTTATGACTTTAAAGCAAAGAAAGAGAAGAAGAGATCTGCTGATCAATCTGGGAATGGAAATAAGGGGAAGAAAGGAGAGGTTGAATATCCATCCTATAGAAAATGTGGGAAGAAACACCCTGGTACTTGCTTAAAAGGAACGAACGTCTGTTACAAGTGTGGTGAAAAAGGACACCAAGCTCGTGATTACAAGGGGATGAAGGAAGCTACCGATGTTCAGTGCTACAATAGCAGGGAGATGGGACATTATGCAAATGAATTTCCTAAGAGTCAGGGGAACTTATCTCAGAAAAGAACAAGGGATCAAGGCCAAGCATATTCTATCACTACTAGTGAGGGAGAAGCTCCGAAAGACGTGGTGGCATGTAATTTAATAGTTTCCTCAAGCTTATAAAATTAATTATTTGATTCTGGATCATCGCATTGTTTCATATCTTCCTAGTTTGCTATGAAAATTAGATATTTCCAATTTTATTTAACAAGGGAGTTGTCAGTTAAAACTCCTAAGGGAAGTATCATTGCAACAATGTTTTGTGAATCGGTCCCCATTAGAGCACATAAATGTTCTTTATCAGCTGATCTCATCATCATACCTATGATTGAGTTTGATATAATCCTCAGTATGTATTGGATTTTGGACCATGATGAGAATATTTGTTGTAAGAAGAAGGAGGTTACTATTTTTGATGATGATGATAAGGAACACCTTATCTTTAGAGCAGAATCGTTACCACCTAATTCTTATCTAGGTCCACCCCCAGTATCTCAACTAAATTCAATTATTGCGGAGGAAGAGAATTAAATGACTATGGGTGAGGAAAGGAATGTTCAAATAGAGGATTTACCTATTGTGAAAGAATATGTAGATGTGTTTCCGGAAGATTTACCTGGACATCCTCCAGAACGAGAAGTTGAGTTTTCCATTGATTTAATTCCTGGATCAAGGCCTATATCGAAGACCCCTTATAAAATGGCCACTGTAGAATTAGCTGAACTAAAGAAAAAACTAGAGTAATTGATTAATAAGGGATTTATTCGCCCGGGTGTTTCTCCATGGGGACACCCTGTTCTTTTTTTTAAATGAAATAAGGATCTATGAGTTTATGTATCGACTACAGGGAGATCAATGCAATAACAATAAAGAAAAAGTATCACCTAACTCGAATTGATGATTTATTTGACCAACTGCAAGGAGCTCAATACTTTTCAAATATTGAACTTTGATCTGGATACCATCAGTTGTGTGTGAAGAAGTAAGACATTCCGAAGATAGCATTTTGAACAAGGTACGAGTATTACGAGTTTACAGTAATGCCTTTTGGATTGACTAATGCACCCTCTATTTTTATGGATCTAATGAACAGAGTTTTCAAGGAATATCTTGATGAATTTTTAGTGGTATTTATTGATGATATCTTGGTATACTCTAAAAGCTACGAAGATCATGAAAATCACTTGTGCATTATCCTGATGACTCTGAGAAGACATGAATTATATGGGAAGTTTAGCAAGTGTGAATTCTAGCTTCAGGAGATTTATTTTCTTGGCCATATTGTCTCTAAAGATGGAATCTCTGTTGATCCTTTTAAGACCAAGGCAATCCAAGAATGGCCAGCACCTACGAGTATAACTGAGGTTCGCAGTTTTATTGGTTTGGCAGGTTATTATCGACATTTCGTCCATAATTTTGCCTGATTGGCTAACCCATTAACAAAGCTCACACGTAAAGGGGTTAAATTTGTTTGGAAAAAAGAGTGTGATGAATTTTTCGAAGAACTGAATATAATATTAGTCAATGATCCTATATTTACTCTACCATTGGGGAATGATGGGTTCGTTATTTATAGTGATGCATCGAAGAAAGGACTTTGTTGTGTCCATATGCAGAATGATAGGGTTATTGCCTATGCATCAAGACAATTGAAAATTCATGAACAAAACTATCCTACTCATGATCTCAGGTTAGAAACTGTGATATTTTCTTTGAATCTATGGAGGCACTACCTCTATGGTGAAAAAATGTGAGATTTATACTGATCACAAGAGTTTGAAGTATATTTTCTCACAAAAATAACTCAACATGAGGAAAAGGAGATGGCTTGAATTACTCAAGGATTATGATTGCACGATACACTACCACCCATGGAGGGCAAACAAGGTGGCAGATTCTTCGAGCAGAAAAGGCCATGGAGGCTTGAACAATATGAGAATTGAAATGGATCCAATTTTCATGGATCTAGTGAAGATGGACATGGGAATAACAAGGGAAGGTGAAACATCAATGCTTTTTCAAATTGTTGCCAAACCATCTTTACTAGAAATGATTAAGTGTTCTCCGACTGATGATGAATAATTTCAAAAGAAGATTAAAGCTGTGAATGATGGGAGATTGAGAGACTTTGTGTATGAAGAAGGAATTTTGAAATTCAGGAAGAGACTTTGTGTTCCCGATATACCTCATCTAAAAAGGGAATTGTTGGATGATGCTCATAGTTCCAATTTCTATATACACCCTGGGAGCACCAAAATGTATAGATATTTGAAGGAACATTTTTCGTGGGACAACATGAAGTGGGAGATTTCTGATTTTGTGTCCAGATGTATGGTTTGTTAACAAGTGAAAGATGGAAGACAACATCCTGGAGGAGTCATGCAACCTCTTCCCATACTGGAGTGGAAATGGGAAAATATTACGATGGACTTTGTCATGGGGATACCAAAGACTCTTAGAAGGAACGATGCAATATGGGTCATTGTTGATCGTCTTACCAAGTCAACACATTTTCTTGCTATAAGGGAAGATTTACCACTTGAACAACTAGAAAGACTATATATTAATGAAGTTGTGAGACTTCATGGAGTACCCCTATCGATTGTTTCTGATCGTGATCCACGTTTTACTTCAAGATTCTGGAAAAGTTTTCAGAAAGCCTTGGATACTGAACTTCATTTCAGCACTTCCTACCACCCTCAAACAGATGGACAATCAGAACGAACTATTCAAACCTTAGAAGACATGTTGAGATCCTGCTCACTTGAATTTCAGGGTATGTGGGATCAATACTTACATCTGGTAGAATTTTCCAATAACAATAGCTTCCATTCGAGTATTCATATGGCACCATATGAAGCGTTATATGAAAAGAGATGTCGCACACCAACCTGTTGGGATGACGTTGGTGAAAGAAAACTTGTAGGACCAGAACTAGTGGAGGAAACGATGGAAAAGGTGAAGGTAATCTAAAACCATATCAAAGCAGCTCAAAGTAGGCATAAGAGCTATGCTAATAATTGAAGGAAGGATTTTTAATTTCAAGTCAGTGATCATGTTTTCCATAAGGTATCTCTGTGGAAGGGATTCATACATTTTGGTAAGAAAGGTAAATTGTGTCCTAGGTACATCGGACCTTTCGAAATTCTAGAACGAACTGGGGCTATAGCTTACCGATTGGCGATGCCCCTAAGTCTCTCCAAAGTTCACGATGTGTTCCACGTATCTCTGTTGAGGAAATACATGCTTGACCCAACGCATGTACTCACCTATGAGGAATTAGAATTCGAACCCGATCTATCTTATTGGAAAGATCCCGTCATGATTCTTGATATGAGAGAACAAGTACTGAGAAACTGGACGACTCGTCTAGTAAAAGTCTTGTGGAGAAACCATAAGATGGAAGAGGCAACGTGGGAACCCAAGGAACTTATGATGAAGAACCACCCGAGTCTTTTCATGCGGTATTATTCTAGAAATTTCGAGGGCGAAATTTTTTGAAGGAGGGGAGAATGTAACACCCCAAGCTTCTACGGTACGCTTCTCTTTGAAAAATGCAATAGTGTGTGTCGTACGCAACATCGAGTTCTAACACCCCACAACCAATCAAACTAGCCGTTATGAATAGTAATACCCACTTTTTGAAATTTATAAATTTTATTTTTCAAAATGGACTTTATTTTTGGATTCGGAATATCGAAATTAGCCTAGGGTGATTTTTTGGTATTTTTCTGAAAAACATCATTTTTTTGATGAATAGTGAAACCACTAAGTGGTAGTTAAAAAACTAAATTTTTCATAAAACTTGATTTTACCACTTCTGTGAGTGGAATTTCGAAAATCTGAGAGACATGGTTAATATCAAGGACTAAAATGTGGTTCATTGAGATGAAAATAATATTTGGTGAATAGTAACTTTTTACTTTTTTTTACCATGGTTAAAAGTAAATAGAATAATTAAGGGTAAAATGATATTAATATTACCCTAACACATGTCCTAATTCTATTGGATAATATTAATTTGACCAAAAACAACCCTAGGAATAAAATATTATCATTTAGGTCTACTTGGATTAGATTAGGATATTTATTATTATTTAATTCAAAGAAGTGTTAAAAGAGTTAAAATCAAAGTTTATTTACTAAATCATTTTAAATATAGGGTTATACATAAGATAAATTAGATTGTAAATATTCATTAGAAATATAAAAATATTTCTTACATAATTATATTTTATTTATAATTTTTAGACATTAAATAATTTAATTTATGTATGACACAATGATGATGTAGTAATTACAATAATAGTGAAAAATTAAAATAATTGATATTATAAATAACCAAATAAATATAATTTGAGACTTTTTATGAATTAAACTAATTTTATAGGTTAATATGACATGTTAGGAATGATTTAATTAACATTTTTTGAAGTAATCATTCTGTTATGATTTTCACAAAAATCAAGTTTCCAAATAGTGTCAAAATTGACATAAAAGCGTTTTTAAAACAATCATTATATTATTAATTTATATTCAATTCATAAAAATCTATGGTTAGGACAAGAGACTTATATTAAGATAGTTGTATCATTAATGGACCACTTGGGGGGTCTCTTGGAGGTATATATTATGTTTATTAACTATATAATATAAAAATACAAAGTGACGTGGTAAGTGTCAAACTAATTAACTAAGAGTTAAAACTAAAAGATAAGGTTAATATAATGACCCAAACCTGTATAAATTCTTTTGTTTGAGTGGTTTTAGACCCATACCCACCTTAACCTTTAAATAAGACATATTTGAGCCATTATAAACAGAATATGAATTTATTATAAAATAATATTTCTAGCTTTTCCAAAGGTGCCCCTCACCCCTCTTATAAAAGGGCACCCCCCCTTCTCATTAATTCACACCTTCAAAGCCATTTGGCTCGGCAAAAATCTGCCCAAATACTCTCTCAACTTCCCTCACTTCATCCTAGAGGCCTTACTTTAGTCATAAAGACAACCTAATGAGCCCTTTTGATCAAATCAATAGGAAGAACCCGAAAAAGAGGTAATGATTTCACCACCCTTTTTCAAGTTGCTTTCTTCTTCCACTTCTTCTTTTTTTGTTATTACCATTATAAAATAATAACTCCACTATATTATATATATTGTGATGTTATTATAAATATGGTAAAACCATATTCAGTATTCTCTCCATCCTTTGAATGACATGTCACCATATGTGCGTACGTACGACTTACCGTCTCCACATCGTGGTGTAATTGTTATTGAATAATTTATTATTTGGATGGGTATAATAATGATGTTTAATTCTTGTAAATAATAAATATAACATGATAATGATTATGTATATATGATATACCATCCAATTATATAATATTTTAATATCAAAAGAATGATATTGTCGGTCGTGCGTACGTACGGACTACGGTCTCCACGAACGCAATGAGATTCATTCTCCATCGTATCCATTCAAGTCTAATTCTCATTTGATGATTAATAATAGTATCTAGGGACTAGATATAATTCTGGATATGATTAAGATACAACCTATCCATGAAAAACACAGCTTACCTAACAAAACATATAAAAGAAAATTAGTAAGTTAACACCCGAAACAACGATAATACTAAGATATTATTAACAAATCAATGTTAAAAGATCATATATGATATCATATTAATGTATATGATTCTTGTATAATTTAATAACAATTATTTCACCATTATAAATGAGGTTAACCTACCCCCAAGCAAGGAAAAGTACAAGGTAAGGGTTTATTTCGCAATCTCTTCATTATCCGAGGTTGTTTATATGTAATAATCTACTGGGATCTCTTTATCATCCACATCCATGTTTCTTAAAATTGTATTTCAAAATATTTTTACTATTTACAAGAATATCGGTTAAAGTCGTTTATACCCTTGTTTGAATTTTTATAAGAGGTTTATAAATGAATATTTCCGTCGTTTTCCAAACAAGGTGCTTGTTATCCTTTTCGACAGAATTAAGGTAAGAATGTTTTTTTAACTTATACAGCGGATGCGGCTATTTTCCGCCATTATAAAATCTTCAAAGCTTTCCTTACAAGCTTATAAGAATATTTTTAAATAAAATGTTTTATTTTATAAATATATTACCCTGAAATTATTTCAAAATATAAAGTGATATTTCTCTAAAAAAAGTCTTGATTTCATCTATGTCAACATTCTTTGATCAATTTTACGCTTATTTGAAGTTGATTTATTATGATACAAAACTTCTATATTATATTCAAGGTTTTGTGATATGTTTGACTGTGGATGTGTTATTTTTATATCATTCATGGTTTATAGATGAAGTATATACATTTTGTATGCTAGTTTTAATACGAATGTTTATGTTATGTTAAAACTTTTCATATGGGAATGCATTGGACTTAATATATGACGGATGGAGCCCGCTATAGCTCCTCGATGCATCGGTAGGTCTCATGAGATAAACTAGTGTCTTTTCACAAGGCCTTGGAAAAATCTTTTTTGTAGTCTTGGCACGAGGCCTTGGCTATGTGGTTATGATAGTCTGGCATTATGCATTCCATCATTATGAAAGCGGATATTGATATTGAATTTGATTATTCGATTAGTAGAATATCCATGTGAATAAGTAAATGGAATTATTTCATTTTATTTTTTCCATACTATGTTGAAGTTCAAGTTTAAAAGGCTTTTGTTTTAGTTATACATTTCCTTAAATATTTATTATTATTTATGAAAGTTTCCGCTATATTTTTATCCTTCCTGGACATTTGAGCTCACCCCTTTTCAATGTTTTATTTTTCCCAGGATGTGAAGAAGTAAATTATTAATGACCTGCAGGTATAGTATGAGGGGATAAGAGTCTAGACTACGGAGACTATGTTGTTGTAGTTTTTATTTTTATGATCTAATGTAAAACATTATGAATATATCTAGTGTTTCCATGGCTACTAAACTAATCGGTATTTCGAGATTTGATCTTTTTAGTGATCATGCCAACGTTATGTAATAATGCACTGACTCTAGGTAACTGGGGTAGGGGCGTTACAGGTTTGGAAGAGGAGATGATTCAGAGGCTACATCAATCATCTCCACCCGTCCTCGTGAATAGTATACATGTGTGAGCTGAATCTTGACTTTAGTGGTTAAACATTATCTTATGGGGCCAGATAACCTATACACATGTACACTAGAATTTTTTTATTAATATTTATACAATATAATACATTTTATTTAAAATTAAACCTTTTTATATGATCATTGTGTAAGGTATACCTCTCAATAGGGTTTACCTTTTTATATTTATCAGAATGTCACTCCTCCTCCACAATAAAAAGGTCACTCACCCCCACCCCCTCACTTATTTACACCTATAAAACCCATTTTATTGGACAAACCATGCCTAAATATCCTAAAAAATTATAGTCCCTCATCCTATAGGCTTCAATTACTGTATAAAGCTAATGAAGGATTCCCTTTGGTGTAAACCAAAAGCAGTTACCCAAAGAAGAGGTAACATCCTTCCACAATAACATTTGTTTGGTTTTTTTCTCCACCCCCTAAATTATTCTTATTACATGATTATATAATAACCCAGGTATCATAAACATACTTATATGTTGTTATGTTAATGTTTCAGCCTTTTTTCACACACACTTCTACAAAATTGTATACATAGTCATCATTTGTGTGTACAGAAGACAACCGCCTCACAAATTGATGTCATTTTTTCATCCATTAACACCGTTCAAGGTTGGTAATAATGAAGGAATAACTATTTTTATATTAAATATATTATATTTATGATGAATGTATGCTTCTTTAATTCTTATATAATACATACCTTCATTATTTCCATTTTGTGGTAATACAATAACTTTGTTTGTGGACATTTGGACTATCGCCTCCTCATAGCGATGTGATTCATTCATGCTTCACAAGGAATGTACTAAAGATATATTTAATAAAGATATGCGATATTTATGATATAATAATTAAACTTTAATGATTATATATATATATCATTTACTTTTCATTCATTAAAAATACGATAAGAAAATAGAAACAATGTTCATGCGTACGTATGACCTACCGTCTCTATGAACAATGTATTTCATTTCATATTTCTATATTTTATAGATTATTATAAATAATAATATAAAAAAATAAAATATATTTATATCATTTCTGATATACTTTATCTACTTAAGTCAAGATCTTGTTAATAGGATCAAGAATAATAAGTCAAAACATATTTTAAAAAGAAAGTGATTATTACCCGAAACGTAAAATTAACATTAAATTAAAAATAAATTGGTAATATAGTGTCATAAAAAATAATATACAGTAATATATATAAGAATATTATTCTATTTTATATTTATAATTAAATTATATATATTATAATGTAGGTTTTAATATGTACAAAGAACTTCAAGACTTAAGTTAAGGGTTTTCCCTCTCACTTTTATTTATGTAAAATATATGATATATTAAACAAATTTTTATAGTTACCTATGACATTTTATACCATTAATATTCTTATTTCATGATATATGAAGTTTCAACTAATTTTTATTATTTCTAGGATCCCATTATTCAGAAGCTACTATAGTAGTAAGGTGATTTCTAGTCTCACTTTTATTTTTTGAGACTTAAGACTTATTCACCACTTGTTTACATTGTGTAGTGTATATACCACCCATGAATTTATTCATATAATTTTATTCTTAAATTTATAGTTATTTAAAAATCTATTTCATGATCTATTTTTCAGGGTTTTTATGGTTCAAAAGTTACCAAATTGGTAAAGTAATTATGTCTCAATTTTACATTTTTACGACACATGTTATATTATGTACCTATATTCTTTTAAAAGGTGTATAAACTTCCATTTGAAATGTTTTACCATGAATATTATTATTTTAATTATTTTTTATGGTTCTTTTAATTTCATCCTCTCAAGGTTATTATGATTCAATGATTCTGATTTGGTAAGAGTTTATTTCTACAATCTCATCATTATCTGGATTATTTAAAATTATTCTTCCACTGATGAAATATTATGATACATATCTCCAGAACTATAACTACTTTTATTCTCCTCTATTTATTTAGTATATCTTTATGTATTGGTACCATTTTTTCACTCTTTGGTACTTAAGGCAATTAAAAAATTAAGAAATTATGACTTTATCTCTCTCATCGGTCAGAAATATGTGTTCTCTCAAAACCATGTTTTCTAAAATGTTTCCAAAAATTTTATATTATTGTCCAATGGTATTTAAAATACATTTTTACAAATGTTTTACATTTTTAATAAATGGTTTAAAAAATAATATTCTTTTCATTTTCTGATCGAGGAACTTTTCTATTCTTTTTATTGTGAAAAAGGAATGTTTAGCATGTAAAAAAATATCCACCATCACAACAGTCATAAAGTTAATGATTTTTTATGTTAACAGAACTATTTTAAAATAAATCATAATATTCTAGAAATATTCTATTTTTAACCTTGTTTTCAAAATAAAGGATTTTAATTTTTTTTCAAGATTCCATTATAACTTCTCATGGTTATTTGGAAAGAAAAGGTTTTCAAAATGTTTTCAAGCTTCCATTATAAATTTTTAAGGATAAAGGTTTTAAAAATGATTTCTGGATTCCATTATAATTTTCTTGGTTATTTTAATTTAAGGGGTTTTTGAAATGTTTTAAATCTTTTTTTATAAATTTTCAAGGGTATTTTAATTGAAAAATATTTTCAATATGTTTTCAAGCTTCCTAAATATGTTTTCAAAGAAAAGGGTTTTCAAAATGTTTTCATGGTTTTTTTATAATAGTTCAAGGATATGTTTATAAAAAAATGTTTTCAAATTTTTTTAATATTACTTTATATGTTTTAATGGAATTTTTTTTCAACATGTTTAAAAGATTAATTTATTAGTTTTCATGGAAAAGGTTTATCAAAATTCTTTCAAGATTCTTTTATAAATTTTCAATGAAAAAGATTTTCAATTTTTTTCAATCTTCTATTATATGTTTTCAAGGTCACTTTTAATGAAAATTGATTTTAAAAGGTTTTACATTTTAAAATATATTTTCTAAAATAATAAGGGATATTTTATCCTAGAAATATTTTTAAAATTTATTTTAAATTTATTTTCCTTCTAAGATGACATATGTTGGGGCTACTCATGCCTTTATAGGGACATTATTCAGGGGATCCATTCAAAAATTTTCTACAAATGGTTTATGTTTTGATGGGATGATGTTTATGAAACCTGTTTCTCTTTTATAGGTTATGTGATTATGAAAATAGTTTCTATTTCATGATTTATATATTTATGAAATTTATTTCTCTTTTAGAGGTTATATACTTATGAAAATTGATTCTTTTAATGGGTTATGATTTTATGAAATGACTATAAAACATATCTCTTTTTCATTGGTAATGATTTGATTACATGTTTATGATACCCATTTCATTTCATGTGTCATTTATGATCTTATGGAACATATATAAATGATTTCATTAAGTGATGGATGAGAACAATATCTCCCTCTAATGCATTAGGTATAGAATAATATCTCATGAGATTGACTTGGTTGAAACGAGGTGTGAACTAATTTTTGCAATGGAATTTTCATGGTAATATGTTATTTGGAGTGAATGTTGACTACTATGATGGTCATGGGTGTGAACCCTGAATATAGAGATGGTTTGGGGAGTGAACCCATTCCACTAAGATGGACTTCATATTAATTCCCGACTGCTATGGAAATAATTTTATATGCTTATATACCTAACAAAATTCCATGTCTTATTCTTATATTATTCTTTCATGGATTATTCTCTCGATTCACTTATGGTTTATGTAAAATGAACTTACAATATTTATTTCATGATTCATGTTTATTTTAATTGATATGTAGTGTATGATTTTACAATGTTATTATCTTGATCTCATACGCTTATGTGTATGTTATTATTACGTATCTCTTTTATTTACACTTACTGAGAAACTAATATCACTCTATATTATGTTTCCTTTTTCCAAGGTTATGATGTAATTTTTTAAGTAGGATTTCTAATGAAGAAAATGTTTAAGGGATATTTTGAAGATCTTTTACCAAATTAGAATAATGTGTTCCATGTTTCCAAAGAAACAACACTATTTCGGTCCAAGGATATCTACTTCAATAAAGTAATGAATATTCATATAAAATTATGTAATATACTTGTATTTTAATCCTAGTTCACTATAGTGGAAATGGATATAGAAGTGAAAGTGTTCATTTATAGAGAATGAAAATAATTCTTAACATTATAATCTTTTATGAAGAACCAAACCCTTCAATATAATCCTCAAAAAAAGAAGGAATGTAATTATAATATAATAATATATTAGTATAACACCGTATTTTGAAACAATATTTAGAGTGGAATGATAATGGTACAAGAAACGAAGATGATTCATGAAAAACCACATTATATCACCACGATCTTTCAAATTGAAACCAATAAGAAGTGGAACATGAGGTGGATTTTTGAAACCATTAAACTGAATAAAACATTATTATAAAATAATTCAAGAACAAAATTATACACTCTAAAAAATGATACAAGAGGTAAATGAACAAAATATCTCTAGAAGGAAAATTAAGATGAAAAAAACCCTATGATATTAGAAACTTTGGAAACAAAACCCCTTAAAGGACATGATTTCAAATGTAATATTAAATACCGTGAAAAATGATGGGATCATGATACAAAATAATAAATGGGTCGTACATACACCATATGAAAAAAATTCTGAATAATTATAAATATGTCTCAAGTGTTGAAAAGTGAGATAAAAAACCAGTACCATTATTCTTGCTTAATCAAAACACACTCTAACATCTACTTGTAATAGATCCACTATAAAATCGATTGATTCCATAAGAAGTAGAATTTTAAGAAAACCAAGACCTATAGAAAGTTTCTAGGAGTATTGGGATGTTATTTGGGAATATTGGGGATGAATATAAGACGATTATGGTGTAAGGATATGTGGGGTGGTGGTGGAACCTTTTAAAAAGGTCTGGATTGGAAATGTGTGATATATAGAAGGTATAGTCAATATTGAAAGGTCAAATGGTTTCAATAATAGAAAATAATGGATTTTTATAGGGTTATGTTTTATCAAGACTCAAGATTACATTTTTCCACATGTTTTTAAATCTTCTACACTTATATTGTTCACTTTTATGTTTTTTGGTTTTTACCATGGTAACTAATTTTTATGTAACTAATTTACTTATAATGAATGAAAATAAAATGTAACATATGAAAAAAAATTAATGATTCAAAATTTAAAATCTATATTTTCAATTTTAATTTCTATTATTTTTATTAAAATTAATTATAATATTATCATACATAATACATAAAAACCATTTTTAGGATAGTTTTATTTTCATTCATAAAAATAATGTTTATGATAAAAATGTATTTTTTGTTGATTTAAATGATATTTATTAGTTTATTATTAACCAAATGTCATTTAAGTGACTTTAAAATAAGTTAAAAACCAAATATCACTTAGAAAAAACATAATTAAATGACAAACAAAAAATTCATTTTTATTAGGAAAAATATCTCTTAATTTTAAAAATATTTAACAGGGTTTCTCTAAATTCAAAATAGTATTTTTAAATTTATAGTTTCAATAAATATATAAATTTTGGATCATTAAAAAAAATTTCAATGTTTTTAATTTATACTTCTTGATATATTCAAAAAGATACAACATTAGTAAAAACAGTGTTTTTCACTATCCACATAAAAATCAATTATCCCCAAAAAGGCAAAAAAATTCATCATAAGATAATTTTGACATGTAGATTTAAAAAATAAAGTTTATTTTATATAATTAACATTCTATAATACGTAAATTTATCTTTTAAATGAACTTTTAAAAAATATATTTTATTGGAAAATGTCATTTTTGACATTATATATTATTAATAGTATTTCAAACCAATTTATATTTTAGATAATTTTTATATATTAGTTAATAAATAGTAATATATTAACAATGATAAAATGAATTTTTTGGATAAAATATATAATACTTTTTAAAAAATAGTTAATTGAGAAAAAGATCATTTTTAATATTAAATCATAAAAATTATTTATCCTTTAAATATAAGTTACATTATTTGAGTAATATATTTTTATTTACCAGAGGTTTTAATATTAATATTTTTTTCATAATAATATTTATCTATTATTTAGTGGCTTGTTTTATTTTTTTGTTGTGTTTTAAGAATGATATCAAATGTTGTATTAATTTTGATTGAAATATAATCCAAATACACGAGGTTTTACACACATTAACTCCATATGCAATGAAAAATGTAAGTGAGTGTAACACACTATATTTTTATAATGTCTAATCCCAATGTGGGAAACCTAGTACTTATAGTATTTGATTATTATCCTGGGAATGATTATATAATTTTTCTTTTCAGTGATTACAATGGGTAAGTTATTATCATGAATCCAAAGAATCTTCATAAGGTGACCCAAAAAAACATACATAAATATTACATCATTTTAGATGAATATTAAAAACATATTATAAAAAATCTTGCATAAAGGAAAATAAAGGTTTATTTTATTATTATTTAAGATACATAATAATCTTATTTCATGATATGTCATCATCATCTTCCAAAAAAAATTCTGAAACAATACACTTATTAGTCATACCCTATATAACACCTTTCATAATAGCCCAGGGAAAGGAAACATATGAAAGGGTGAGCTCAGATGTGCAGTAAGGGTAAACATGGGAGTTATAAATAAATGATCATAAGTGAGAATAATATAAGAATAATAGTATTATATCTAGATATAAACAATATAAAATTTTTCCCAATAATTCTTAGTTCATAAAAATGAGTCACGACATAAATATTTGGCAGTTCTTAAGACAAAAATCATAAGAGAATTCATGATCATGGGACATTATAATGAAAATTTATCATAAGAACATTTTATAAGAGTGTGGATAAGGTTTCGCATAATTATAATCCTTGTAATCACTTTTCAATTCGATCTACCATGACATTTTTTCCAAGTTAGGACTAGGCTAACCACCCTTGTACACCCTTTGGTCAGGGATAACCTCTTGTGTATCCTCTTTGGGGAATGTGATGACCTCTCATGAAATTTTTGATCTCATAAACATTACACATTACCCAGTGCACTAGAGGGAAATAATTGATCAACCTGTCACATAATAAAAATTTATTCGTATGTATTCCACAAGATCCTATAAACATTTGTCATTTATTTATAGCTTAACCCATGGAAAAATGGGTTTCATTGTGATTTTATCATCATAATTAATAACAATATGTAGAAATAATAAATATGGTAGAAATAGATCATATTCAGAGTGAATCATAGATAACATTATTGAAGGTTTTCATAGATAAAAATACCCCTAAAAGTTTGCTAGAATATTTTTGGAGGAAAATACACTTTTTATTCTAAACATATCTATTTAATTCATAATTTGTTTTTTAGAATATTAAGAAAATAATTTTCTTTTAAATTAACAATGAAATTTTTTAAAGGAAGATTTAGGGAAAATAATAGTCACCTTGTTAAGAAAACTCATTCCTGTGAAAAAATTGATAAAGAATAATTTATTCACACATTGTTAAAAAGTACCCCATTCAGAATACAATAGTAATATTACACTTAAAACTTTTTATAGAAAGTGAAAAAATAGAAAAATTATTTAAATAAATAATTGGAGAATAATAAAAACATTGTTGAAAACATTTTAAAGAAAATATGTACATCAAAGGAAAATATTATCAACAGAATAGAAAAATAATTTGGGTTTCCTTGAAAAAGTTCTTTCAGACTTTTGAGTAATAAGAGAATTAAAATTAAAGGAAAACCAATAATTCCCATAAATAAATATATGAAAATAAAATAAATATATATTTTAGATAGAAAAATATAATTTTATCATAAAATTTTTTAGCATAAATAATCCCTATAAAAAGTGATATTGTAACATAAAACCATTACTGTCATAGTAACATTTGAATCATTACCCCCTTGAAAGAAATAAAATATTAAAAAAATTAAATAAAATTAATATAAAGATAATAAGAATATATAATATATAGGGGATAGTATATACACAACATGAATGATAAAAGTAGTGAATGTTGCATATATTACACATAAAAAATTTGAGACAAGAAACCCTTACATCAAGACTAGCTTGCTTCATAAGTTCTCTAAAATCTTGTAAAATAAATTTAAATTTATTATAATTAAATACTAGAACCGTATTCATAATTATAATACCAAAAAATATTTACTTATAACATCTTATCGCCCATTTATTAACAATATTTAATTATAATGTTCATTTCAGGTGTTAACAAGTTCATTTTTATATATTCTTTGGTTTGGTAGTTATGGTCCTTGCATCTGGATTAGGGTTATAGAATCTAAAAAATATTATTCATAAAATAAATATGACATATATAAATTTTGTACATATTTATAATTATCAATAAAATGTAAATATTTAAAAATGAATTCCACTATTCATGGATACGGTAGTCCATACGTACGCATGGATTTTTTTTCATTATCTAATGAAAACATTGAAATAAAGTTAAACATTATATTATCATAATATAATCATAATTATATCATATAAATCATATATATTTATTAAATTTATCATTATATAAATCAATTGGAGTATGTGATGGGAAATGAATCGTATCTATACATGGAGATTGTAGTCCACACACACATGAATGATTCTTAAATTTTTTATTTGATCAAAAGGAGGTGGAAAATGATTATACCATAAAAATAATAACATATAAGTATGTTTATAATATTTTATTCATCATGTTGGTAGTAATACCAAATATTTAGATGAATTATAAGATAAAAAAAACTTTGGATGATTTGGTTAAGATGATTACCAATTCATTGAGAGACCACCTTTGGTGTACCCCTTGAGCCCTTGGAAGATGGTATTAGGGTAAAAATGATAGCTCAACAATGAATTTATGGAGTATTTTATGATGTTATTGTAGGTCCAGGATGAAAAAGGGGGCTCAGATTGTGTGAAAATGGAGGAGAATATGTGCCCTGTTATAAGTGAGGGAAGGGGCACAAATGGAATTAAATAAATGATTTTAATAATTTCAGGCCAATTTCATGTGAAAGTAGTAAAAAATTGAAAATAATATGAGGAAAATAGACCATAAGGTCTATATATCTTCATCTAATAGTATTTATAAAATGTTAAGAGGTATTTGTACACTTATCGCTTAGTTTGACCCCCACGTAACCACATTTTAACCCTAACTATGATAACAAATTTTTACTATTTTTATTATTCATTATAACATATCTAAATCCTATCATGTGGCTACATGTAGATGAATTTTTGTACAGATGTAAAAGTTTTTAAATTGGGAGTTGGGTTGTCTTTAGAGAAGACAATGTTACAAATATTTTTTTATCTTATTTAATGGGTTCTAATTGTGGGAAAAGTGGATATAATTGATAGGTTTAAACAATAGTTTTAAGAATAATGGAAAACCCATAGATAGTTCCCTCATTATCATATTGAATCATTATTAAAATTCTCTCATACTCATCTAATTAACAAATAATACCCCACTCATTTCTCTTAAATAGTTATTTCAATTTGGATAGGGAAATTCAACTATCACTATATCATATATCCTTGCCTGGATTGCTAATAAAATATCTATGGTCACCCTTAAATTATCCTAATTATTATTACCTCATGTAGTGAATTAATTTTGAGTGTATTTTATATGAAATCTGAATAATTGGAGTAGAAGAAATCTATAACCGATTAATCCATTAAAACCCATAGATAATGTAGCATGATAATTTACTATAATTATTTAAATTCATTAATAGTGGAATGGGGTAATTTTACTTGTGTTGAACAAAAAATGATTAGTGTTCTATCGTTAAATTATTACAAAAAATTACACAAAATTAAGATTCAAAGAAAGAATAAATAGAAGAAACCATTCAGTAGCTTGATCCGGTGATTGCAAAAGAAGTCCCAACTCTCTAGTGAAAATATTCTCTTATAAAGATATTATCAATCATATCTTCCCGCCACATGATAAGATAAATATTTTTAACCTTTTATAAGGAATTAAAATCTTCCATATTAATATTCAATTTTAGTTCCAAGACAAAATTAATTTTTATCTAGTGGATTATTGACATGTAAAAATCACCAAGGATCATGATCATCTTTATTGGAATCTTTTTTTGCTGACATATTTTATTCACATGATCATGTTCGAGTAAATTATCCAAAAAAATAATGGTTTTTTTTCATACTACTTTATCATTCATTGAAAATTCATTCTTTGTTTTACATGCTCTATAAAAGAGATGAACATGATAATTTTATGGGTCAGATGAATTAGAAAGGTAGTTATCAGCCTAGGCCAAGATGTCATCACATTTGTCCCTTCATTTTCACATTGAAATAGTGCGATTTTCAAGGTGGTGTCGAGCTAGTTGCTTTCATGTGGCTTTAGGTCTCTATAACTGAACATGAATTATAATGATTCTTTGAGGCATAAAATTGAAAAATTGTTATTCTCCCACTTATGGACCTAAAAACAATTCATTTTGAGTAACCGAGGCCTATAAAAACCTACAAATCAATAATTTCAATCAGAAAATAGATGTTTGAAACTTAATTATCTTGGGTGTTCTTCAACAATTCGAGCATTGATCATCAGTTATTATTCTCCTAATAAAGACTTGTAACTCTCCTCTAGTCATTACAGTAGGCGAAACCTATAATTTACTCAAAATAGTGACTATACTTCCTAAATTATTTATTAAAACATGTAAAGCTTTAATTAGTCATAGATCACATGGTCCATAAATATCTTTAAGTGGATTTTTTCTTGATCTCTGTGGATTTATTCAATTGATGGTGGTGATTGGTTTTGATTTATGTATTGTGTAATTGAAATAGATATCTATGTGTATCTTCATTAGTACTAGTTTATTTGGTTTCATTAATCAGAGATAATAGTTGGATTTAGGTTAGTCTTCTGCAAATTCAAGTGATATAGGTCAATTATGGGATTTAACTAGATTTTGATGGTGGATATCAGCTGAATTGGTCTTCTTCTTATTCAATTATGTTGAACTCTATCTCTAGCTTCAATGTGGGAGAAGTATCCTTAGTTGGGATTTTAGTTCCTTTTATTTTTAATTAGAAATAACAAGTAGGGTATGTACTTGTTGGTGGTCGCATATGGGGTGAAAGAGTGGAAGAGAATTTTTTCCTAATAGTGGTAATAAATGTGATGGTATTATAATGGTATAATACTATGGATTGTGGAAATGAGCTATTTTTGAAGATTAGTTTATCAGTACAAGTGCATTTTATCTCTCATGAAATAAATATAGTGGCAGAAGAACATCTACCTTTCCTAATGGAGGAAGAGGAGTGTGTAGTAGTATTATAATTTTTTAACTTAGTGGTAGCTGGTCAGAAAATGGTAATAATAAAAAAAGTAGACTCAATGGTTGAAAAATTCTTCCTTATGATGGTTTCAAGACTGGATGTAGGGGAATTGAGAGTGAATTTGGTGGTATTATATCGGGTTGTAGATGTCTAAGAAAACAATACTAGTAGCAAGATTGCTGACGATAACAAGGACAATAGAATAATACCTCAATGGTGGTATAAATTTTCACCACACATTTATTCTAAAAATTTAATTTTTTTATAATATCCTGAGGTTTTGAAAGAAATATTATATTCAATAGCATAAAATATATGCAACATCAAGCTCAAACAAACAAAAAATCACGGTTGAGAGCATCTGTCCTAGGGTTTCCTAGGGTTTGAGTTACCCAGTCTGATCGGATTACGGCGGCTCCGTCTCCTTCTGCACATCTTGCTACAGTTCATCGTCAGTATCACCTTCTTCAGATCCGGTGACAGGGTATCATTTTCCCCCATTCTTTTCCGTCCACTGACCCTTTGTGGTCATGAAAAATTGTTCCATAGTACTCTGATCTTCCTCTGCTATTGCTGGAACCTGTTACCTGTGATTCGGAGGGTTTCAGGCTTCATCTTCTCGAAACTGCCTGATGACGTAGATCCAGGTCTTCAAGTTGTCCAGATTTTTCCCATTGCCGTCTCCCTATGTCTGTGCCAGATCTGGGATAGGGAGGGCGATTCTGGATCCCAATTCTGAAACCCCCAAGAAGCGAACAATTTCGAGCTTTCATCGGATCGAAATAGCTTCCAGTGTTTAAGTAAACACATTTCCTTTTTCGCATCACCTTCCTGTTCTGGGTTGACTGGTAGTGAACTATGGGTGGTAAGTCAAAACCACAGCCTGCGAAGTTTCACTGTGAAGCGGTTGACTAATGGAGAACCAGGCGTGAAAGTTTCACAGCGCTCTGAGGTCGCGAAGAGTTCGCCGTGAAGTGGATGATTCGCATTGTGATGTCGCGAAGCCTCAGCCGCATTGTATCTTCGCGAAGTTTTCTTCCATGTAGATTTTTTGATATTTGCAAAGCACCTGCGTGAAGTTCCCCAAGAGGGATGGTGTGCGCCGCGAAGTGGTTGATTCGTGACGCACTAGATATGAATGATTCGCAGCACTGCGAGGTCACGAAGAGTTTGCTGTAAAGGGACTGATCCGCACAGGGGAGAATTGTGGGCCGCAATGTTTTAATTTGGGTGTGACCATCCCAAGGGCATCGCTGACCGCAAAGACACCTCGCGGTGTCTGTTTGAGGAAAAGGACAGAGGAGGAGGCCACGAAGGGGGATCCTATCTGGGGACTTCCCCTTGGGACCGGGACTTGTCTCAAGTGCGGTTGGACTAACATTTGGTGCTCAAGGGCCTGTGGGGGTTGACTCGGCGCCAGTTTTCAAGGAGGAGTACGATTTCATCTTTTTAGGATTTGTCCTATGGAGGAAGAATTAGTGAATCAATGGAAGAGGTTGTCCCTGATGGATAAAGAGAAGGAGGCGGTTGAGGATCGACGACACGAAGACACACTTTTGAAAAAATTCATGCCGCTACTGGTTGTGGGAAAGTTCATGGAAAAGATATCCGTAAATACGGGGGCTCTAAAAAACACTCTACAGAACATTTGGAAACTTGAAGCACGAGTTGCTATTCGGGAAGCTGGGATGAATGGCTTTGTTTTTGAGTTCTTCAACAAGAGGGGTAAAGATAAAATATTGTGAGGACGACCATGTTCCTTCGATAATCAACTCCTCATTATGGAAGAATACAAAGGGCGGAGGGGGAGATATCCAGCGAGTGAATTTAACCCACTCCCCCCTCTGGATATGAATTAAAAGAATCCCTTTCCATGTAAGAACAGAATGATTCTTTAGAGAAATTTGGGATATTTTAGGCCACTTTCTTGACTGGGATTTCTCGGACCCGATACAATGGGGCCCCTAAATTCGAATTATGGCGGAAATAGAAGTGCCATATCCGCTAATGAGGGGAATGTTCCCAAAAGTTGAACACGCCAACACCTGGATTTCGTTTGAGTACGATAAACATTCAATATTCTGCTTCTCTTGTGGTCATCTTGGCCATAAGGAAAGAACGTGCACCACAAAACATAAGAGTGAATCAGGTAACATCAGCCTCTAGTATCGCGCTTGGCTCCGTGCCAAGACAAATAAACATGATTTCATCCCCGAGATGGAAAAACAAAATGATCGGGACCGCCTCACGCTGGCAGACACCAACCAGGTGGAACCCATACTTGAAAAAGGTCTAATGCTTGGTCCATCAGATTTTCCCGATGCTTGCTCTCCCACTCAGAGAGAAGATGGAGGTCATCCTGCCCCCTTCAGGACAATGCTCCAACAACTATTAATTTGGTGGAGAAGCAAAAAGAACCATCAACACATTGCTCAAAATCATTACTGATTCACATCGAACCACCAGATCCGGAACCTATCCCACATTTGACCGCATCAGGCATTCCAACAATGGGGGCCCATGGACTGACCAGAACTCCATTACCGGGACCAATTACCCGTCGAATGTGGAAAAGGGTGCAACGAGAAGAATGTTATGGTTACAGGAAAGACCTGAAACCCAGGGTTAGAAAAAGACAAAATGAATCTTTCCAATCAGGGAGGAATCCCACCAAAAGATGGAAAACAACAAGTGGAGAAACAAGTCCGGAGGAATCAAAGGTGGCGATGGGTGAGACACAACCCCACCTTTACCAATGATGGTTTTATGCTGGAACTGTTGTGGGCTGGGCAACCCACGAACGGTTCGTAGGTTACAGTGCAATTGCGCTCAACGTCGCCCTGATATGGTTTTCCTGTCCGAAACCATACTGGAAAGCAAGGAAACCATTGGAATTTCCCTTAAATGCAGCTTCCAAGGCTGCCTCCCGGTCCCCAGACAAGGCCACTCTAGGGGCCTCTGTCTCCATTGGAAGGAAAATATCGACGTCAAGATACTATCCTTCTCCCCGCACCACATGGCTGCGACTATTCAGGCGGACCATCACCCACCCTAGACCATTGTGGGATTCTATGGCTGTCCATCCCATAATGATAAGGTGAAGTCCTGGGATCTTCTATGAAAGCTACGACATGACTTATCGAGCCCTATTATTTTTGGAGGAGACTTCAATGAGATTATGTTCCATAAAGAAAAAAGGGGTGGACCAATTCGACCCTAAGCTTTGATGTCAAACTTCAAGAATGAAGTCTCTAGGGAGGACCTGGTTGATCTGGGGTACATAGGTAATCCTTTTACATGGTTCCACAGTAATACAGAAGGAACCAGCATCACTTATTGTCTTGATAGTTTTTTGGTCTCTACTAATTGGATAACACTGTTCAACATGTTTCATATCGAGTACATGGCCTTCAACTGCTCAGACCACTGCCAAATTCTCATTGACTGCACACATGGAAAACGAAGTAGACAATTCAGCAGACCCTTTAGATTTGACTACTTTTAGTCAAAAGATCAGGAATGCGAAGAGGTGATCCGATGAAGCTAGAATTGTACCCCCAAGGATGTCTGCCTCAACCTCTAATAGGTCACATCCGATCTGAGGTCTTGGAGCAATAATAAATTCTGCCACCCCGACCGGCAATGTGGTGTCCTTGAAAGGAGACTAAACAATCTCCTAAAACAACCCACATCCAATCGCAATCTCTCTATGATTGGAGCTACTCAAAGAGAGATCGACATGACCTAGCGTATCAAGAAAATCCTTTGGGCTATGTGTGTGCGGGACAACCATATTAAAGAATGGGAAGCTAACACCTGGTATTTTCACTAGAAAGCATCGGACAGGAGTCGGAAAAACTCTATTACCTGCATCTCAGAACCCGATAGAAGCAATGTTTCTGACACCCAGGGTATCCACGATGCCTTAACATGATTTTTCTATAACATCTACACTGTTGGAACCCCTTTCATGTCTTCTGAGGTGGAAGATTGTATCAGACCTGTGATCATTGAGGATATCAATAGGAAGCTCACCAAAGATGTCACAGATGACGAGATATGCCTGGCTTTGAAACATCTTCATCCCACTAAGGCCCTGGGACCAGATGGTTTCCACGCCCAATTGTTTAAGCAATACCGGAACATAATTGGCCCTGACCTCTGCACTTTGATTAAATATATCTGGGCCGGTAACTCCAACATTGTGACCATCAATTAAACTGTCATCATCCTCATCCCAAAAATCAAGAAACCTCTAGCGATCCCTGACTTTCGACCTATCATCTTTTGTAATGTCTCTTATAAGATCTTCTCAAAGATACTTGTCAATCGGCTATGACCTTGGATACCTGATATTATCTCTGAAAATCCGTGCGCCTTCATGGCCATGAGACTGATCACTGATAATTCTATTGTGGCACATGAAGTGTTCCATTCTATGAAATCACGTCCCACTATGAAAAGAGGAACCATGGCCTGGAAATTGGATATGACCAAGGATTACGATAGAGTTGAATGTCACTTCTTAAGAGTCGTTTTGCAGAAAATGGGTTTTTGCGCTAAATGGACAGATATGGTCATGAACTCTTTCTCGACCATCTCATTCAAAATCAAGGTCAATGGGGAGCTCACCAGAGAGTTCACCCCATCCTGAGGCCTTCTCCAGGGATACCCCTCTCCCCTTTTCTCTTCATACTGGGGGATGGCATTTTTTCTAATCATATTTCCAGGGTTGTATCTTCTAAATCTATTCATGGGGAAAAAGTCTGTCGAGTTAGCCCTCCAGTGTCGCATCTCTTCTTCGCTGACGACTGCCTCCTTTTCTCAAGGGAAACAATTAATGAATTCCGGGTGATCTGTCAAGCATTCCATTAGTATGATAAGGCATCTGGCCAAACTATCAATCATGGAAAATCTGAAATATCCTTCATTGCAGGGGTGACTCTTTCTATGAGGGATAAAATTTGCGCGTCAACTGGAATCCATATGGTTGATAAACATCAGAATTATCTCGAGCTTCCCACAGTGATTGTCCAGTCGAAGAAAGAAATCTTTGCATCTCTAGTGGATAGGATTGAGAAAAAAATTCAAGGCTCGACCCCAAAAAAATTTCTAAGGCTGGCAAAGAGACCCTTATAAAATCTATCATGCATTCTATTCCCAACTACTTTATGTCCCTATTTAAGCTCATGGAGGCCATCGTCGACCAGATCCACACACACACTGCCAATTTCTAGTGGGGGAAGAATGATGGAAGGAATTGACCCCACTGGATGGTTTGGGAGAAACTATGCAAACCCAAATCTTAGGGTGAAATGGGGTTCCAGAATCTCCCTCTATTTAATGACACGCTATTGGCCATGTAATGATGGATCCTTGTTTACCGTCCATCGTCTCTATGTGTGCGAGTTCTACGAGCGAAGTACTTTCCCCACACGGACTTTCATGCTTCCTCTCTTGGTCCCCGTCCTAGCTTTCTCTGGAGAAGCATTTGGAGGGGATAAAAAGCTCCTCGATAAAGGACTGGGCTAGGGATTGGGACTGGATCATCTATCAAAATATGGACTGATCCCGAGCTTATTGATAAGGAAGATATACAGGCTACATCCCCCGCCCAACCAGGTCTGGAAGAGGCCACTGTCAGCTGCCTACTTTCCGACCAGGGACATGGGTGGTGTTTGGATAAGATCCTTGAATGGTTTAACGAAAGAGACCAAAGAATTATCCTTAGAATTCCCTGAGTCCCAGACACATGCCCTGACCATCTCTTCTGGATCTATGACATCTCGGGCGACTACATGGTGAGATCAGGCTACAGACTTGCTCTTGGAATCCACTCAGTCGATCAGGATGAGGGACCTTGGAAATTGATTTGGATGCTCAACGTCCCCCAAATAATTCGCCAATTTTGGTGGCAGGTTTGCACAAGAACTCTCCCAACAATGAGCCTTCTCGTTCACCGTCATATGTCCAACACCATGTTTTCCCCTTATGCCCGAACAATCCAAAAACGCCCTTGCACGCTATCATTAACTGCTCGGGAGCTAAGGAAATCTGGAATAAATGGGGCCTGACTTCAGTTGCTTCACTGGAATTGGCCTCTGACCTTCCCGATCTTCTGACGCATTGGTGATCCTCTCTCTCTTCGGTAGATGTAGGCCCCCTTTTCACTTTGTCTTGGATTATCTGGGTCCGGAGTAATGATGATGTTTTTCATCAAGCTCACAGACCCCCCAAATTCTTGATTGATCGGGTCATTTCATGGATTGAGGGTTGGAAAGGCCACAATGCACATTCCTTGCAGGGTGTTACCCCCTCCCATTCTTCTCATTGAAATCCCCCAATGGAAGGTACTCTCAATATTAATGTGGATGCGGCTCTTCCAAAGGATGGGCTTGTTTCCCTCGGACTCCTTGCCCGAAATCATCAGGGGCAGATCCTTGCTGCTAAATATGAACCACATCAGGTATTCTGGGAATCGGAAGTTGCTGAAGCCACGGCCGTCCTTGCTGGTATGATGCTCGATATTGAACATTGATGGGGCGATTTCATCATTGAGTCTGACTGTCTAACCGTAATCGACGATATTAATCACAACGATGGCGGACTCCAGTCATTTGGCACCATCATCATGAAAATTCTCTCACTTCACCAATGCTTCTAATTATGCTCCTTATCCTTCACCAAAAGGGAAGGAAACAACGCAGCCCATCAGCTAGCGGCCTCAGACCATTTGTTACCAACCAGTTCTGGGTGGATAATTTCCCTTCATGGCTTTGCACATGTACTTCTGCTGATCTTCATTATTAATGATATATGCTCTTAATAAAAAAAACAAACCAAAAAGTATTATTATTCGAATATGATAGATATAACACATCTGTTGAAATGGAAAGAATGAATATATTAACCAAATCACTAAATATATATATAAGTCCTAATAAATAAAAATTTAAAATTTAATTTATAGGAAATAAGAATTCAATTTTTAGTAATGTCATTTTATTCATAAAAAATATGTTCTCTTCAATATTGGATTTTATTTCTTTTTATCAGTGAATATTATAATTAAATGTTTTTTTAATTATTAAGAAATTTACTCAATAAAAGGGTATAATTTTTGAAACAATCATATAAAAATTATATTAGTGTTATTTTATGATATTTTTTTTGAAAGTATAGATTTTCTAGTGAATAGCTAAAATTATAGATTCTTACTGAAATTTTACTTTTTATTCAATCATTTATAAAGTTCCATTTTTCAAATTTTTTCAAAGTAAAATTATTTATATTATATTATTAATAATGAAATAAATTTTATCAGAATAAATTTTATGTTTTAATTTGGTATAAAAAAATATTATACATAAAAGGAATTTTTCTATAAAATCCAATTTTCATTAGGTGTTTTGTTTTAATATTAAATTAATTTCTACCACATATAGAAAAAAAATCATTGAAATTGGATTCTATATTTTGAATAAGGAATTATAAATTTGGTAAATATGCCCCTTTTATTTTTTCCCATATGAATAATAACCATTGTATATTATTGTCACCACAGTAAGAGAAAATCATACAATTAAGGTTAAAAATAATATGATATGCACACACAAAATTGACCATAACACTTGAATTTATCCCCTTGGATGCCTTTATTTTGGAAATTTCTATACAATTTTCAAAAATATGGAAACTTGGTGCCATATTTCATTTATTTTTACCATTATGAAATTTATGTAAAAGATAAATTAAAAAATATCACTTTCTTTCTTCAAATATCTATAATAATTTTTGATAGGGATAAAAACAAATTAATTTTGGTTAAAAATTATTATTTTAAATATTAATGTTTTTTATTTTAGTTTATTTTTAGTTTTTATAGATGAAATAATTTCCTTAAATTCTTCAGAAAAACAAATACATTGCTTGTAAAACTAAAAGAGAAGTCTTGTAAATGATTTTAGAAACCATAAAAGCAATTTTTTGTGTAAGTTAATGTTTAACAAAAAAAATTAAGATAAAAATAACATATTATATATTTTTTAAAGTTTTATATCTAAATTAATTGTATTTCTTTTGGTTTTCAATGTCAAATTAAATTAATAGATTTAAAAATGACATTAATGGTATTTTATGTTAAATAATATTCTATTAAATTATTTAAAGGCCATAAAAAACATTCTTGAGGAAAATTATGATTATTAATTGTATAGAATATCATAAAATTTCCATTCAGATCCAATTATCACCTCATTAGTTAAATTATTACCCATTAATATTGAAAATTCATTTCCACAATTATGGTTAAAATTGGTTAACCAAGGGGTTAAAAAACGATAAGGTTTAAAATGACATCAAAACCTATTAAAATTTATTGGGTATTTATATTAATATAATATCATTTTTATAATTGTATTTATGAGGCTTTGAAACAATTTTACATGAGTTAGACACATAATATATTATAATATTTCATTTATTTCCAAAAAATGATAATAATTATAGTTTATAATAAGGTATATTTTATTAAATGATTTATAATTTTTAGAAATACTATATTAGGTAAAAAAATTGTTATATGGTTTAAAATATCAACCATGGTCTATTTATGGGTCAATTTATCTCATATAGTTTCTTCATTTACTCCTTTAGTGTAAAAACATTGATACCTCAATAATAAACAAAAGGGTTAATAGGGGATTAATACAAAGAGATAAGGGTGAAAACATGATAGAAAATGACCAATTTTAATTAATGTGGTTAATTAGACTCATTATAATAATTTAATTTAATTATATCAATTTTGGATCCTTTTTATCATGAAAATTAATTTATATTTATTTAATACATTATGTAATTCAAACAGTGCCCCTCCCCTCACTTATAAAAGGGAACCTCTTATCTTTTCTTTCTTTAAACTTTTGATCACAATAAATCAGCCAATAACAATAAAAATTGATTCTTAAAATCCTGCTACTCATTAAATAGGTTTTGGTTTATTTATAATACCAACCATATATGGATTAATGTGTAATGTAAATGTGGTTGTCCGAAGAAGTGGTATAACTTTTAACCGAATGTTTTAGTTTTATTTCTTTTTACACCTCTTTAAAATATTATTCAACCACAATGATATAGTAACATATGTATACCCCATTAACATAAATGTTATTATATTAATTTAATAACCTATATTCATCTCCTACTCCCATCACATGGGAAATTAAACCATCATTCATGTGTACAATGGACTACCGCCTTGCGAACAGACATAATTTGTATTCATTCCCCACCTCTCAGGGCTAATTATAATGATGGATCTAATTTATATATATATATATATTATATTCATGAATTATTTACCATATTTAAATGTAATATACCATCTTATTTTACACCATTTCGTCAATTGAGAAATGATGACTCCATTCCTGTGTACATGTGAATAACCACCTCCACAAAGCATTATAATTTATTTTCCATCACATCATCACATGTATGATATATGTAAGTGAATTTTAATATATAATATGATATTTGTTATATATTTATAATTATATAAATATAATAGAAAACTAACATTATTTCCATTATGATCTTTGGAAAATGAAAACGTTACTCATGTATATATATGACCTACCAGTAAGATCCAAACCTTTTCTAGAGATATATTGATCTTTTTATTTGGAATTATTTTACATTGTTTTGAGTTTAATTTGTTTGTTTTTTAACTTGGGGATTTTTTGGGTGAAATTTTAAAATGTTGGAAGGAAGAGGGGTAGTGCACAGTTCGAGCCGAATTTTCCCAAATGGTGTGCTACCCAACAAACAGTACGATCCCAGACGTAGGGGATTCACACAACTGGTGCATGGTTTTTCTTATTGTGAATAATCATATGAGTAAACATGAACACCCTACCCCTTATAAGTGGTTCAAGGTTAAGGATCATGGTTTGGGAAACTTTGGGACTCTTCCCCATAAACAATGAGCACCGATTTTTAATCCCCTGAAAATTATTAAAAAAAATATTGAACCACCATATTATATCCCTAAACCATATATCTCAAACCTAAAAAATTATATCTCATTTTTCTAGGTTTCCAGATAGATTCCATGGCCTTCTAACCTCTGTTATGGATGATTCCAATCCCATATTTAAGATACGCATTTCTCTTGGTAAGAGAATCTCATCCAGTGTGGTTTTATACTGCCCTCCTATCTTTCTCTCATACATTGATGGAATTATTTCTTCTATTTGTGATGGTTCTAGATCTAGGATTGTTTTATTCTGATTGATTTATCTTAGATCTTGGTTTTGTATCTATATCTCGTTCTTCATCATGATCATGATCGTTCCCCTTCAATTAGGGAATTATTATAGAGAGTGTTTGTCTCCAATCTTTAGGTGGGTAGTCTAAAATGAATTCCCATAGTATTGATCCCAGTTGTGTGTTTACATTGTTATATTTAAATTAGAAATATTTAAAATTGAATCTTCAATTGAATAAATTATTTTATTATTTTTTTTATGGAATTATGGAATTTATTTGAATTAATTTTCATGTAATGTTGAATTGGGTTGAATTTTTTGGAAATTGGAAATTGGTTAAATATGATTAATTAATTAGTGAATTAAATAAATAGGTATTGGGATTTTGTGATTGAATTAATTAATTGGTGATTTACTTAATGGTATATTAGTATTGTGTAATTGAATTGGTTAATTGGTGAATTAGTTAATGGGATATTGTTATTGTGGAATTAAACTAATTAATTATTGAATTAATTAATTGGATATTGGGTATGTGGAATTTAATTTATTAATTTGTGAATTAATTAATGTGATATTGGTATTTTAGATTTTTCTTAATTAACTGGTGAATTAATTAATGGGTTATGTGCTTAAATGTTGATAAATGGATAATGGTGATTTTTTCATAATATTCCATGTAATTAAATTAAAGAACCATGTTGTTGTGGTAAAATTGTGATGTTATCATTATTTGAATTTATGTTAAATGGATTAATATTTATTATTCATTATTGATGTAATATATGTGAATTGTGTTATATATTGATAAATGTGTGTGGGACTTGGACTACTACTTCAGAAGCCCATGGTGAAAAATGAGTGTGGGACATAGACTGCTACTTCAAAAGCCTACTTGTGTGATTTATGTGATAATTATTCTATTATAGGGACCACTATTTCAAAATCCAATAGTGATAAATGAGTATGGGACATGGACTGCTTCTTCAATATCTCACATGTGTGATTATTTGATAAATGATTTTTGGGTCTCGTACTATTACTTTAAATACCCATGGGGTGCTAGACTTGGCATTATTGTCATAAAATACTATCATTGGACTATGGTTCAAATTCACCATGATCTGATTTAAATTGAAATGATAAATGATAAACATGGAATTGTGATATGGTTTAGACTCATGACATTCCAAATCAAGTGTTGAGGGTTCATGTGTCCTCAGGAACCTGGGGGTTTAAATGGTTTATTTAAAGAATAATAAATCTGATAATTGTTTACTTATACAATGAATATTATTTTTTATATAAATATATATAAATTTTTTGAAAGGATATTTCTTTAGACGTCATTGGTGGTGGCTTAAAGAGTTTTACTCACACCTGACTTGGGCTTCCTGATCGGTGCCCAAAAAGACTTCGTGTTTGCAGGATAAAATAAGGGTAAGATCCATATGTTTGATGGATAATTTTTGATAGATAATGGATGAAGGAACTAGAAATGATTCAGGACCCAATTGGGATATTTCAGTGCCTTTATTTATTTTTTGTTTTTAATATTTACACTTGAAACGTATTTTTCATGACATTTCTACAGTTTAGTTTTGGATATTGTATTTCTTGTTTTGGTCATCATGTGATACTTGTTTGGTTTTTTTGTTATTATTTATATCATTTGTTTATTCTTATTTATTTACATTGTTTTTAATCTATTATAAATACGCTATAGTATCCCCATGATCGATATTAGACCCTCACTTCTAGTCAGCAGCCTCAGGCATATAGGGAGGCATGCCTGAGATCATGTAACCAACTGGCTAGGGGAACCGGTTTTTGGAACTCAGGTCAGAACATTGAAAATTGGTATTATAGGAGTTTTATTTTCTTTTCTTTTCTCATATTATTTTGGAAAAGTACATTGGAGAATAATATTATTCATTCCTTGGTAAATATCTTATTCTTGGGAGTAACTGACCCATGCACAAGGGTAAAATCCACATATTTAGGGTGGGATTCTTGTTATTAATGTTTGTTATCATAGTAGGATTCTATTTAACCTATAGTGGTGAACTTATTGTGTTATGTGATTATTGTTATTGAAAATTTCTTTGATTTGACTAGTTTCATAGTATGACATGATAGTTGAGTATGCATGCATCATTTTACGCACTCGGGATTATTTTGTGACATGCATCATTTTAGGAACATGCAAGAAAAATAGATTTTGAGTAAGATGTTGAAATTGAAATGTTTTCCTTGTTTGTGTATTTTAAAATGAAAAAGTTTTCAAATAATAATTGAATATGGTAAAATTATGCAAGATGTGAATAAATTAGTGAATATTGAGAAACTTGAAAGATGAGAATGAGTTTACCCATTGTTAACCATAACCTGTTTTCGGATGGTTAAGGGTAGTTTTAGAACCTTATTTTTGACCATATGGTGGGGGGAATGATTTTCTTTGGCTTATTGTGAATCCCTAATGAGTATATTTTTAAATTTTGTGTTAACATTGCTAAGTTTCATGTTTTTACTTATAGAGATATCTGTACTTTATTATGCTTGTTGAGAGTATGACTGTAGGATATGGAAGGAAATGATCCTCCAACAGTAGATCCCAAGGAACCTTTAGTGTTGGGTGAGGAATTTATAGATTAGTTCTGAGATAAAATTTCTCACTTTGTGAAGTTCATGGAAAGATAATCAGGGTGGGTTGTGAAGAGAATATATGATTTGAAATGGTATTTTCAGTTGCAACACCCTCTGACTTTCACTAAAGAGGGTGGACCTAAGGTTGCTATGTTCTGGATTGAGTCTATCTAGACTATACTTGACTACATGGATACACCTACAGAGAAGAGAGTCAAATTGGATTCTTATATGTTACATGGTTAAGAAAACTGCTGGTGGGATATCCATACATTGGATGGATAGCTATAAAATATACAGTGGGAGGAATTTTAGGAGATGTTCTAGATTCACTTTTACTTAGAGACACTGTGACAAGATAGAGAATATGAGTTTATGTGGTTGACTCTAGGGAGTATGTCTGTTATGGAGTTTTAACTTATTGTTATATATTTAAAGCACCTTATTCTAGTTTTGGAAGAAGATGAGTCAATCATGGAAATCCATATCAAGATGGGATGAAATGTGAAATTATATCCCAGGTGAATATCTTCAGGTTGAAGAATTTTTTAGAAGTGGTGAATCGAGCTCTCATTTCTAAGGGGAACCTAAAGGAGGTCTCTTTTGGATGTGAAGTTCCCAGTCAGGATCCAAGTATCACTGAGAGGGGGAGGGGGTGAATCAGTGATATCTTTTTCTCATTAAGTTTCCTTCTTTTTGAAACAACCTTCACCTCCTGTTAAAGACTTTCTTCCCTACTAAACACACACAACCACAGGAACACTAAATTTACAAGGTTCACTTCTCAGCAAAAGTAGCTATGTCCTTGGTATGGAACGTAAACAATACAGTACCACACAATCCACTAGAAAACAACCCTTTGATGTTTAATACAACGAGTAGGATATACCCTCACACTCGTGTAGCACTTGGAAAACAATCCGCAAGCGTGTGTGCACCCTTTTAGCCCAAATAGAGAATTACAGTATTTCAGTGCTTCTTTACAATTGAACAATTGTATTATCTGAAGTACAGATCTTCACTTTCCTACCCAGAAGATGGTAAGAACTCCCATATGAACAACTGAATATGTTCGAAGACCCCAAATTTATCGCGCAACCTTTAGGATATCTTGCTCGCAATTCAAATGCCTTACGCATAAAAATTCCATTTTGGCGTGAAATTTTTTTCCACGCAACTTCCCTTTTCGTGAAACTTTTTCTCTTTTCTCATAGTTGTCCTATTTCCGTGCAAAATCCTTTATTTTCGTGCAACTCATATAGCATATAATTTTAAGCACCCCATATCTCAGGATTTCTTCTAGGTTTTGAGCATCTATAAATGAGAGGGGTTCACCTCATATTTATAGGCATTTTTGACTCTGTGCGAAAAACACTAATCCGCACATAAAACCCCCTTCATGCGCGTAATAACACTTTCACACTACTTCATATTTCATGAAGTGCTCCAATATTTCTCACACCTCATGCCTTTTCCAATTTTTTAGCTATTTTTTTTCAAAACACCTTTTGCGCGAAAAACATCATTCCTTTATTTCGTGCACCATTTTATTTTTCCCGCATCCCGCTCCTATTTTGTGAGTCCCGCTAATATTTCGCGCACCACCTTATTTTTTCACTCACCACGCAAATATTTAATTCCCCAATTTCTTTTTTGCACACTCCCTTTTCCAAAAACAAATCTATTAATTTTCCGATTTTCATGCCCTAAAATTTGGAAAACACTGGAAAATGGACCCACCTTAAACTGTTATTTTGTGTCGCCTCCATATTGTCTATTCCTTTATCATTTCTCTTCACTTCTTCCCATAACCATTCTTCAGCTTTCATCAAGAACTCCACTATCATGATCTATATCCTTTGATTGATCAGATTTAGCATCCTCAGAGTTACAATGGAATGTACTGAACCTTCCATATCTTCTAGCAGCATCATTCCTTCCAATCAAAACTGTATATGGCTGGCATCATCATTTCTACAATTTCTTTCATAAGGCATGAATCAAAAGTTCTTCTAACTTATCATATATTTGAAATACATATAATCAATGCATCATTTGGTTTCCAATTCCTTTACAAAGTGAATTGATTTAGCTTCTTTGACAACAAAAGGCAACACTCTGTAACAACAAACTTTTCTTACTTTCTTATCCGTCCAATATGGACCCAACAATATCCCCCTTTGGATTTTGTTGTCAACCATGATTCATATATCACTTAACTTTGTAACCTTAATAAATGTATTACTTATCAAAAATTCTAAGCCTACGTGAGCTAACTCATTGTATGAAACTAGAATTATTGACAGCCAAAACCATGATGTCTAAAAGCAGTGAATATGAAATTTCATGAATGTACCTCATTAGCCTTCTTCAGAACATATTTAAAGATTCTACTTTAGTATTATTCACTTCTTCAATAATTCTCCTCAGCATTCTTTAGAACATCTTTCAAGCTTCTGCTTCAGCATTCTTCACTTCTTCAACATTCCTAAAAAACAACATTGTTTCCTACAACTACTCTAACAAATAGTTAGAATAGTTCACACAAATACATGCTGAATTCACAGCTTACCCACAACTCCCCCTTTATTCATGCTTCCATAAGGATAGATTTATGAAACAATTCTCCCCCTTGACAACTCTATCCCAAGGTAAGACGAGAGAGGGGATAGAGACACATGCCTTATCCTTGATGAGAAGGAGGTTGGACACCCATGTTCAACCTCAATTTTGCAAATGGTTCCTTCTGTAACGGTTTTGTGAATATATCAGCAACTTGTTCAGATGTAGGAAAATACTCCAGCCTAATTCATTCTTCTCCACATGCTCTTTGATGAAGTGGTACTTTATGTCAATGTGTTTTGACAGATAATGTTGTACCAGATTCCTTGTAAGATTGATTGCACTCTGATTATCACAACCCAAGAGAAACAGTAGCTTCACTTCAATAAGCAGGTCTTCCAACTGAGTCTTAATCCACATTAGTTGAGTTACATCTAGAGTAGAAGCAACATACATAGCTTCATATGTGCTAAGAGTTACTAAATTATGTTTCTTATTATACCAACTAACACAACTTTTCCCCAAAATGAAAACTCCACTAGATGTGGATCTTCAATCATCAACATTTACTGCCCAATCAGCATCATAATACCCAAATAGATCAATATTTTCTAAGCCATCATACCTGATTCCAATATTTTTTGTGCCTTTTTTATATCTAAGAATTATTTTTCGAGTAATCAGATGTGATTATTTAGGAGAACTCTGAAATCTTGCACATAAAGTGACATCATAGACGATGTCGGGTCTTGAGACACTCAAATACAAAAGACTTCCAATCAGCTTTGGAAACTCTTTCTGATCAACTTCATTTCCTTCTCCATATTTAGACAACTTGGTTCCCACTGAAATAGGTGTGGACACTAGTTTTGAATTTTCCATGCCAAAATTCTTCAGAAGTTCCTTAGAAAAATTTTCTTGAGACATAAAGATATGATTCCTTTTGTGTGATATTTGTAGCCCAAGAAAGTAGTTCATTTCACCCAGCATGGACATCTCAAATAACTTCTTCATCTCCATGGAAAATCTTTCACATGAGCTTTCATCATTCCCAGCAAAGATAATGTCATTGACATAAACAATAACGATTAGTAAAAACTTCTGACACTCCTTTATGTAAAGATTGCTATCAACTCTACCTTTCTTAAAATTCATCTTCTTTAAGAAAGTATCTAATTTAGAATACCATGCCCCTGAAGCCTGTTTTAGCCCATAAAAAACCTTCTTCAACTTACACACATAACTTTCATCCTTTCCAATAACAAATCCACAAGGTTGATCAATGTAAACTTCCTCGTCAAGGTCACCATTCAAGAATGAAGATTTTACATCCATTTGAAACATTTTGTAACCTCGTTGTGTAGAAATGGAAAGAATGATTCTGATTGTTTCTAACCTTGCCACCAGGGAAAAGGTTTTATCAAAATCAATGCCTTCAATTTGTGAATACCCTTTGAAAACCAATCTTGCTTTGTTTCTTATTACCTTACCTTCTTCATTCAGCTTGTTATGGAAAACCCACTTTTTACCAATAACGTTCTTGTTGTCCGGCTTGGGTACAAGTTCCCATGTATCATTATTCTCTATCCGATTAAGCTCTTCATTCATAGCATAAACCCATTCTGGATGCTCAAATTCTTCATTTACATCCTTCGGTTCAACTTTCGAATAAAGCATAGTTTGTGATATAGCATTCGTTGTTCTTCTTGTTTGAACCATCTCATTTTTATCTCCAATAATGTTCTGAGCCTACACTTATTTCCTCAACCTAGGATGATTTTTTTGAACTCCATCATCATTACTTGAGATTTCGGAGTCGGGTTCCTCTTATTGAGTAGGATTAAAATAGTCTGCAGCATTATCAGAATTGTTGACAAAATATTCTTTATCCTGTTCGACTTCAACATCAACATATGAATGCTTTTCTTTCTTATCATTTTCAACAACTTTTACAACTGAAGAATCAATGATTATTACTATTTATTTGTTGATACATCTATATCCTCTTCCTTCTGGAGCATTTCCAAGAAAAATTCCATCATCTCCTATTTGATCAAATTTTCCAAGGTTTTCACCTTTCTTCTTTATAATGCAAGGAATCCCAAACACTCTTAAGTGTTTCAGACTTAGAGTTTTTCCATAGAACATTTTGTATGGAGTCATATCTGAGTATGGCCTATAGAAACATCGGTTCTAAATATACACAGCAGTGCTCATGGCTTTCTTCCAATAATAATGAGAAAGACTATGTTCAAGTAACATAGTTCTCCCCAATTCTACCAGACTTCGATTATTTCTTTCAGCAACCCCATTTTATTGAGGTGTGTATGGTGAACTGAACTCTGCCTAATTCCATGTTTCTCGAGGTAACTTTCAAAATGTTCATTATTATACTCTCCACCATTACCAGTTCTCAACTTCTTCAATGAATACTCACATTCCTTCTCTGATTTCCTCCTGAAACTCTTAATCATTTACAGGGCATCTGACTAATGTCTCATGTACATAACACAAGTAATGTGAGTAAAGCCATCTGACTTATGCCATAACTGATTTTCATCCTCTATACCCATGTAACAAGAGTTCTATAAATCACCAACATGGAACAAATTCCCTCTTTTACATTGTCCTCTTGTAACTATATTTCCATCATTTTCACTTTTCACAACAAATCCATCTTTTCTGAAGATAACCTTGTTGCCCTCATCACACACTATGCAGGTTATGTTTCAGCCCATCAACATATAGTGTTTTCCTAGATTTCATCTTTTCTTTTCCAATGATGGTTGATCCAACACCTTTGATCCTTAGAGATTTATCATTTCCAAATTTCACTGTTCCTTATTTTAAGTCTTTCACATTCTTCAACAGCTTAAAGTCTCCTGTCATATGACATGAGCATACACTATCAAGAATCCATTGACATTCTCCTTTTGTAGCTTTCAAAGCAGTTTTGACAACAAGATCCTTTTGTTCTTCCTTTTCCTTCACTTTCTGTTGTGCTTCCTCCAATATCCTTGCTAAGTCAATGTGTTCTGGCTAGACAACCATGCACTCTTTCTTTTCGGAATTATAAGACCTGTCCCATTTAGCTTTTAAAAACTCTAGATTTTTAGAATTATTAAGAATATTTTGTTGGTCTGGTAACACACTCTGGAAGCCCTTGTCAAGATGTCCAGGTCAGTCACATCTTTCACAAATAGTTTCTAGTGGTTGGAACCTATTCTCAACTTTCAGACTAGTCTTCTCAGATATCTCTTGAAATTTATTTATAGACTTTCAATTTTGAAAGGATTGACTCCCCTTCAGTCCTAGTATTTCAAAACTAGTGGAATAGTTGTAATATTATTGGTTGAACCAACACATATTTTCCATGTGTTCGAATCCACCACAATACTAGTAGTAACCATAGAAAGAATACTTTCCTCTGAAACTTCTATACTGACCGGATTTGTGAACATGCTTCTCAACAACCTTTTTAACAGAACTATGTTGGCCATCAACCATCATGTTTTCATTTGTAACTCTCTTTATCCGTTCAAAATCATCAGTACTAGAAGAATTATATGTCTTTATGAACTCATGATTTTCATGTACTTCTGATTTTTCATCATTGCTGACTTTGGCCACATACATGGTCTTTCCAGCCCTGTTCTCATTAGAACCAGTTCTGTCTTTACTTTCAACCTTTGAAGGTATCTTTTGTGGAACCTTGTTTGGTTCATTCTTACTGGAACATTCACCAACTTCTGAGATAGAATTTTTGAAACTGATATTCATTTCTTTAGCTTTATAAATTTTTTGTTGGACAAGTTCCAACTCTTCTTCTTTTTTCCTTCAGCTTTACTTCAAGATGATCATTATGATTCTTTATATTCTCAAGAGAATTTTTCAGATCATCAATCTACTTTTCCATCTTGATTTTCTCATAAGTAAAACCTTCTTGATTTTTTAATGTGGAATTTTCATTTATTAACTTCTTGTTATCTTTCTCAAGCTTTCTTATCTTCCTCAAACATTCCTTCAGCTCTTCTTTCAGATACTGTTCAAGTTGAGTTTCTTCTTCTTCAGTACTAATGCTCTCATAATCATCATTATTAACTATTGCAAAAAAGGAACTCTCTCATGATTTCTTAGTAGAATATTTTTCTGATTCAGTCTTGCTATCATCATCTTCATCATCTTTTGACAAAAAGCTTCTTCTTTTTGATTTGATGAAATTTTTATTCTAACCTCTACCAGAATATTTATCTTTTCGACCCTGTTTCTTCCATGACCTTCTTGGTTCTCTGTCTTCTCCATCACTGATTTCATCTTTCCCTTTTTGAGGGCAATTAGCCGCAAAGTGGCTAACGGCTCCACATTCAAAAAAATTCAAAGAGAGTTTCCCTTTGTATTTCCATGTGCCTCTTTTAACATTTTTAGAAAATAAGGATAGAATTTCATCAAAATTTTGACATAACTCATTTTCAAAGTCAGATTCACCAGCTTCTTATTCAATATGAATTTTCTTCGACTTCTCTTTATTTTCTGCCTTGAAAGACATTTATCTATTGGATTTTGATTTTCTCTTCCTGTCCTTCTACCTTATCATCTCATAAGTGATGAGAGTACTATAAAAATCAACAAGAGATAATGATTCTGGGTCCCTGTCTTCAAATGATGAAACTTTAGCATCAAATTTTTCAGTTATAATTCTCAAGATCTTTCAATAACTGTAGCATCCTCCAACTTTTCACTAACACATCTGATTGTGCTAACAATGTCATTAACCCTGGTAAGGAAGTCCCCACCAGATTCAGATTCTCCCATTTTCAAGTCTTCATACCTCATCCTTCAGATTTGTAGTTTTTCCTTCTTCACTTTTGTATTTCCTTCATAGATATTCATTAACTTATCCCAGATTCCTTTCGCTGTAGCAACACCTTTCACTCGTAAAAACTCACTCTCAGAAATTAGTGAGAGTAATGCATTTTTAGCTCTTCCATCTTTCTCAAGATTCTTCTTATCTATAGGAGTAAGGGGAACCTTGTCATCAATAATAGAAAATCCATCTGTTGTAGTTTCAAGAACTTCATATCCAAGAGACATAAGATAAGTCATCATTCTGTCCTTCCAGATGTGATAGTTCTTTCCATCAAAAATCGGAATCCCCTTATTGTTCACGCAATTTGGATTCTCCATCACAACTTCTCTTCAACCACTTTAGCAAAGAATAAACGAAGTCAACCTGCCTCAGATACCAATTGAAGTTCCCAGTCAGGATCCAAGTATCACTGACGGGGGGAGATGGTGAATCAGTGATATCTTTTTCTTTTTAAGTTTCCTTATTTTTGAAACAACCTTCACCTCCTGTTAAAGAGTTTCTTCCCTGATAAACACACACAACCACGAGAACACCAGATTTACAAGGTTCACTACTTAGCAAGAGTTGGTACGTCCTTGGTATGGTACAGAAACAATCCAGTACCAAAAAATCCACTAGAAAAAAATCCTTTGATGTGGAATAAAACTAGTAGGATATACCCTTACACTCGTGTAGCACTTGGAAAACAATATGCAAGCGTGTTTTCACCCTTTTAGCACAAATAGGGAATTACAGTATTTCAGTTCTTCTTTATAATTGAACAGTTGTATTCTCTAAAGTATAGAACTCCACTTTCCTACCCAAAAGATGGTAACAACTCCCATACGTAGAACTGAATATGTGAAAAGACCCCAAATTTCTCACACAACCTTTAGGATATCTTGCATGCACTTCAAATTCCTTGCGCGTAGAAATTCCTTGCACAACTTCCCTTTTTGTGCAACTTTTTCTCTTTTCGCACAGATGTACCCTTTTCACTTAAACTCCTTTCTTTTCGTGAAACTCACTTAGCGTATAATTTTACGTGCACCAGATCTCGGTATTTATTCTATGATTCTAGAATCTATAAATGAGAGGGTTTCACCTCATATTTATAGGCATTTTTTACTCCGCGTGAAAAACACTAATCCGCGCATAAAACCCCCTTCATGCGCATAAAAACTCTTTCACGCAAGTTCGTGAAGTGCTCCAATATTTCACGCACCTCATGACTTTTTCCAATTTTCAAGATTTTTTCCTCAAAACACCTTTTTCATGAAAAACTTCATTCCTCTATTCCGTGAACCATTTTATTTTTCACGCATCCCGCTGCCAGATTGTCTGTTTCTTTATCATTTCTCTTCAATGCTTCCCAAAACCATTATTGAGCTTTCATCACAAACTCCACTATCGTGATCTATATCCTTTGATTGACCAGATTTAGCATCACCATAGTTATAATGAAAGTACTGAACCTTCCATATCTTCCAGAAGCATCATTCCTTCCAATCAAAACTGTATATGACTTGCATCATCATTTATCCCATTTCCTTCATAAGGATTGCATCACAAGTTCTCCTAACTTATGATATATTTGAAATACATATTATCAATTCATCTTCTGGTTTCTGAGTCCATTACAAAGTGAATTGATTTAGCTTCTTTGACAACAAAAGACAACACTCTATAACGACAATCATTTCTTACTTCCTTATCTGTCCGACATGGTCCCAACAGGATGACGGGTAGTTTGTACTACATGGTTTATAGGTATGACTTCTATGAGATCAAATAATCATTATGAGAACATTGACCAAAGTAGTGGAAATATAAATGGGTAGGGTAGGATCAGTTACATAGTAACCTACCCGAGTGATCGTCCACCAGTGCAGTAGGTTGGGTTACTTTTGTAGAAACTTCCCCAACCACTAGTATATTTTCAAACATGTATAAGGATGGGACATATAAATAGGTTTTATAGGAACCCATATTATACAAGTAATGAAGGATAATATAGAAAAAATCAAAGTGTTCAAAGGGGATCGTCTATACCATATCGGTCTAGAAGATGGTGTTCAATTGGCCATGATAGTAGAGTTAGTGATGGGGTTCGTTAGGGAAGGAGTGCTTATATCATCAGTGGTGTAGCTTAGGTGACTCAAACTACATCATATAGAATATGGGTTAGATAGTTTCATGTCATCCAGCCTACACTAGTTGATAATGAGGATTTGCTATCAATAGTAAGAGGTATTATTATTGTAGCTTCTATGCTAGATAGTGCCTTATTTGATAATGATGCCTCTCATTCATTAATATCTACCCAACTTGTTAATGGTTTGATCAAGGCAGTTGAGTTTGTGAGTGGGGTTATGGTGATAGATACATTGTTGGGAGTACATTCAAGGGGCACTCATTTATGCAAGCGATGTTCTCTCAATATCGGGGAGTTTCATTTCAGTTGGGATATTTACATTCTTGACATGGCCGGCATTGAATTAGTTATCAATATGAATATTTTAGTAGCATACATAGACCATGCTTATTTTTTCATAAGTAATTTGACCTTCATGTCACTTGAGGGTAACAATTATGTTCTTCATGGAGAGTGGGATGTCAAGGTGGACCGCGTTGGTACAGTTCATCAGTGGCTGGGGGAACTTACCTCATAAGTTCCTAGTATGTTTATAGATTATGGGGGATTAACAAAACATGTCTTTACACCCATAGTGGACTAGTTTTAGGATGTATTTATTGAATAATTCTTAGGTTTTCTACCTGAGAGAGATATAGTATTTATAATTGAGCTCTTGATAGGGGAAGATCCAGTTTCTATTCCACCATATAGAATAACACCAATAGAGGTTCTAGAGCTCAAGAATCAACTATAATAGTTGATGGATAGTAGTATTATTCATCTTAGAAAGTCATATTAGGGTTCTCCAGTTTTTATTCCTAATAAGGATTAAAAGACTCTACACTTATGTGTTGATTACCTGAAATTGAACCAGATGATAGTCCGTATCATATTTTTCATATAAATGAACTATTTGACCAATTGATGAGATCTTGTGTTTTCTCCAGAATGAAATTGATATTAGGGTATCATAAGTTGATAGTTCTACCTTCTAATACATCTCAAACTTATTTTAGAATAAATTATAGACTTTATGACTTCATTTTGATGTCATTCAGAATGATGAATGTACCAGTAGTTTTTATGGACATGATTAATAGAATCTTCCACCCATACCTGGATTAGTTTGTGATAGTGAATTTTTATGAAATATTAGTCTACTCTAAGACTCATGTAAACCATTCCCAATATCTTGACATTATCCTGATTACATTGGGAGAGAATCAACTACATTCCAAGCTATTTAAGAATCCATTTTGGATTGATCATGTGAATATATTGGGTCATATTATCTTGTTGTAAGGTGTGTATGTGGATGCAGAGAATGTCTAGGAAGTTGATTATTGGGTTCATCTGAATAATTAGTTTTTTATTTGTACCTTTCTGGGGTTTTTAGGCTACTATCAGATGTTCATGAAGGAATTTTTCCACTTGGAAGTGCCACTTTGGAGCATTGAAAAGAAGGGAGTAAAGTTTCATTGATCGGTAGCATGTGCTAATGCCTTCTAGGAGTTGAATAAGTTCTTGAAAATGAAACCAATATTGATCCTGCCTGAGTCAGGAGAGGAGTATACGGTGTTTTTTTACACTTCTATGATTTCCATTCGAGTAATGTTGATACAAGGTGATCAAGTTGGGATGTATGGGTGTCTATAGTAGAGGTCACATGAATGGAACAACCCTACGAATGACCTGAAAATAGATGTAGTGGTTTGTGATATGAATTATTGGTAGAATTTTATGTTTGGTATAAAGTTTACTGTGTATACTATCCAAAATATATTAAAGTATATATTTTCCTAAATATATTTAAATATCTCGAAATGGTGGTGGTTTTAGAATATATCATCATTTGATTTTGATCTGTCATATATTCATAGGAATGCAAATAGTGTTATTGAAACTTTAATCAGAAAAAATAAGACTCAGGTAGTTCTAGAGTATATAATTGAGTGGAAAATGGTGACTTTTCTTGCTGAGATTCATGTTGTGGTTCTAGAGAGTTAGTAGAATATGAATCTTATATCAATTTAAGTAGATTATACACTTTGGGGGAATATTAAATAATGGATGTATGAGGATATAAAATGTTTATCCCTAAAGGGAAAACCATGAATATGTGGGTTCACCTTCATGCTTGACCATAGATAATGATGAGATCATTTTTTCAGAAACTATGTTGTTGGGCCTATGAGAATGCAGGAGGATCTGATGCACGATTTTCATTCCTTGAAGTGGGTGGTGCATCCAGGTGTGAAAAAAATGTTCCATGAACTATGATGATATTTTTGGTGGATGATCTAAAAAAAGATATTGTAGGTTTTTTGTCACAGTATTACACTTTTCAACAGGTAAAGGATGAGTATCAATTACTTGGAGGTTTACTATAGTCATTTCCCATTCCTGAATGGATGTGGGATGAGGCTTCCATGGACTTTGTGGTGGGTCTCCAAGGGAATCCTTAGTAGAATGATGTTATTTGGATGGTTGTAGACCAACTGAATATAGTATCTCATTTCTTGACTATATAGAATACTTTCTTAGTGGATCGGTTGGTGGATATGTATATAAATGAGATAGTTCATCTGTATAGAGTCCCTCAGAATATATTTTCAGATCGTGAATTAGGTTTTACATCACAATTCCGTTATGGATTGAAATAGGTGCTTGGTACTTCTATTTTACTAAGTACGGATTTCCATTCATAGATAGAGGGGATGTCAAAGTGTACTATATATATGCTTGAGGATAATCTTTGAGTGACTATCCTAGACTGTGGTAGGTATTGGGAGAAGAACCTAGCATTGTTTGAGTTTTCCTATAATAATAGATATCAGTAAACTATTCATATAGAACCATATGTGGATATTTATGGTAGGCTATATATATCACCTCTATGTTGTATAGAGGGAGGTGAGTCAAAGCTGTTAGGATGGAGTCTATAGGAGATGTTATAGAAGGTTCAGTTGATTTTGAAATATGTGGCTACAACTCAGAGTATTTATAATTCCTACGCTGATAGACGTAGATGACCCCTAGACCCTACAGAGGGTGATTGTGTGTTATTTTAGGTGTCACCTATATTTGGTCAACACAAGATATGGAGACCAGGAATGTTGGCACCTAGGTTTGTTTAATCGTTTATGGTTGTGAAAAGAATTAGGTCGGTGGTGTACTGATTGGATCTCCAAAAGAGGTACATTTCTATGCATGTTGTCTTTCATGTGTCACAAATTTGATGAAGTCACTCTAACCAGTATCATGTGATCAATGTGTTTAAGGATGATCATGAGATAGATGAATCCTTTAAGGAGAATCTGATACATGTGTTTTATTATAGTGACAATGTTTTTCAGGAAAAAGCCATGCTGATAGTTAGCGTATTATGGAAACAAGGTAGTGTTTAGGAGGAAACTTGGGATAGATAAGTAGATATTTGGGCTCATTAGACAGATCTTTTTTACCTCTAATTCTTAATGATGATTTGGAGTACTACTTGAGGATGAGATATTAAATGGTGGTGAGATTATATGATCCCAACATTTTCTATAGGTCTCTCATGATTTTTTTCAGGTATTATTTTTTACTTTTTAGTATAATATGTTTGGGTTTTAGCTTGGAAAGTCATTGGGCGAAATTATAAAATTTTGGAAGGTAGAGAGGAAGTTCATGTTTGGAGCATGGTTTTCCCAAATCGTGTGCCCAAACTAGAAAACTGTGCAAACGTATACATAAGGGATTCACATGATTGGAGGATGGTTTTTCAAACCGTATGCCCTCTTAAGAGTAACCGTGCCCCCTCTCCATAATAGGTGCATGGTTATGGGCACTATTTGCATGTTCCCATTCCCTAGAAACCATGCCAACATATTTTTAATCCCATGAAAATCATTAAAAAAATTATTGAACACCATCTAATATACCTAAACCACCTAGATTGGCCGTAAAATGTTTTCCTTATTTTTTGGAGGTTTTGGGATGGATTATGAGGACATCCAACCTATGTCCATGACAATTCCAATCCCATATTGAATATTTTCACCTCTCATAGTAATATAATCTCATCCTGTGTGGTTTCCTCCAACTCTCTCATATTTCTATCACACTTTCAAGGAAAGTTTTCATCTATTTGTTATAGATATATATCTAGGTTTTATAGATATTGGATATATTTTTCAGATATATTTCTTGTTCTTTGTTGTAATCTAGACCATTCTACTTAAATTGGGAATTTTAATAGGTAATTGTTTGTCTTCAATCATAAGGTAGGTGGTCTAAATTTAATTCACATAGTCTTGATCCCAATTTTGTGTATATATTGTTAGATTTATATTGGCATGTTTAAGAATTGAATCTTTAATTGAATAAATTAATTTATTAATTAATTTATAGAATCATGGAATTGATTTCATTTAATTTACATGTGATGATGAATTGGGTTAAATTTTGAGGTAATTGGGAATTAGTGAGATTGGATTAATTAATTTGTGAATTAATTTAAGGGATATTGGTATTGTAGAACTGAATTAATTAATTGGTGAATTAATTAATGGGATATGGTATTGTGGAATAGAATAAATTAATTGGTGTATTAATTAATGGGATATTGGGATTGTGGAATTGAATTAATTAATTGGTCAATTAATTAATGGGATATTGGGATTATGGAATTGAATTAATTAATTGGTGTATTAATTAATGTTATATAGGTATTTTGAAATTGAATTAATTAACTAGTGTATTAATTAATGTGAAATTGGGATTGTGGAATTTAATTAATTAATTGGTGAATTAATGAATGGGATATTGGGACTGTGGTAATGGATTAATTAATTAGTGAACTAATTAATTGGTTATATAGTTAAATGTTGATAAATGGATTAATTCTAATTTCTTCATATTAATACATGTGATTAAATTGAAGAACCATGTTTTTGTGATAAAATTATAATGGTATCAATATGTGAATTGTTAGTAAATATATTAATATTTACTAATCTTGATTTATGATATATATGTGAATTTTTTGACTGATTGATAAATGTGTGTGGGACATGGACTACTACTTCAAAAGACCATTCTGATAAATGATCATGGGACACAAACCGCTGGTTCAGAAGCACATTTTTTTGATACATGTTATAATGAGTGTGGGACATGGGTTGTTGCTTCAAGAGACCATAGTGATAAATGATTGTGGTACATAGAATAATTCTCCAAAATGACACTTTTCTGATTTTTGATAAATTAGTTTTGGGTCACAAACATTTTCTTCGAAAACACATGAGGTGCTAGACATGGCATTCTGGGTGCACAATATTGGCATAGGACTATGGTTACAATGCAAAATGATGTTATTTAAATTGAAATAATAAATTATAAATATTTAATTGTTATATGGTTCAAACTCAAGCACGTTATGAAGCATGTATTGAGTGTTTGGGTGTCCTCAGGAACCCAGGGGTTTATGTGGTTAATTTAAAGAATAATAAATTTGATAATTGTTTACCTATGCATTTTACTTTATTGTTTATATGAGTCCATACATTATTATTGAATGGATATTGATATAGATGTCATAAGTGATGGCCTAAGGAGCTGTACTCACACCCTACTTAGTATGCCTAATCAATACCCAAATAGACATCATGTTTGTATGATATGATAAAGTAATGAGACATATATTAGATGGATGATTTGGGATATAGCTCGAATGAGGGAACTAGATTATATTCGAGACCCTATTTGGAGTTTTTAGTGTCTTTATTTATTTTGGGTTTTGCATATTGACACTTGAATCATATTTTCCATGCCATATCTGTTGTTTAGTATTAGATAATGTATTTCTTGTTTTGGTCATCATGTTTTACTGGTTTGGTTTGGTTTGGTCATTAAATAAATTATATTGGTATTCTTATTTATTTATGATATCTTACTAATTTGATAAATAGGGTATAGTTTTCACATGATCGATATTAGACCCTCATTACTAGTCGACGACCTCTAGAATGTTGGGAGGCCCACCTGAGGTAATGTAACTGACTCGTTCGGGGCACCAGTGTGTGGAACCCGGGTCTAGATGTTACACCAATGTCTCAATGATTGTAATGTAGTTCATTTTTCATAAACATATTTTATGGTTGGTATTAATTTTTTTATTAATTTATAAAAATTATAATTATTAAATAATATAATGATTATCTCTGAGAACAAAGTGAACATACCAAAGTGATTTTTGACATATGAACGGAATATCATCAAAACATATGATGTAAACTTAATATATTGAGTAATTGTATATAACATGTTAATAAGTGAAATAAAAGGAATAATAATCCAAAAAAAGGCTCTTTAGAAATAAAATAATAAACATATGTTTATTATTCTATAAGATTAGGAAGACACATGATGATTTGGACTTGATGCAAGGGATACTTCACTTTAAAACCTTGTTTTAAAATGTTTTAAATATTTATTCTCTAAATTTTTATACCATGTCCGTATTATTAAAAATAATTTTTATATGTATTTATATGTAAATGAATAAATTATAGATGAAATTTTATGTCACTTTTTACTTTATTTAAAATGTTTTCAAAAGGAATCATTTTACATATTTTATACAGATTTTATTTTACCAAAACAAAAAAATGAATGTTCTATTTTAACAAATATAGAATCAATGACTTTTTATTGACACTATAACTATTATTTTATGTTTAGATTAGTTTAGAAGATTTTATATGTTATGATTATGTTATGGTTCTTATGAATTATTTTTAATTATGGGCAATTATATTATAAATGAAGGATGGTTGGTTCTACTAAAAACCAAATATGGGTAGATCCATTATAAACCAAGGAAATGTGGGTCTACGATAGACCCAAATGCATTGGAAAAAATTATGTTATAATTTGACTGTATTATTTACTAAAATTATAAGATTCATTGTAAAAGTGATATGAAAAATATCCCCCAAGTTACCGATATGATTTGTATCCGATTTCAATGGGTTTTTACAAATATAATATGATTTCAAAAAATAAGACAATGCAGTTATTTTTAAAGGAAGGTATATTATACTTCATAAGGGAGAAATGTATAACTATTTCTAAAAAATATTTCACAGGTTTTCATGATTTCAATAAAAAAAATTGAATTTTATTTTTACTATATGATTTATTATATGTTTTTTTATTAAAATATTTTTAGAAAAATATTTATTTATTGGGTAAGAAAATGGTTACATTGAGGCCAATGTATTTTGTTTGAAAAAGGAAATTTTTTTATAAGTATTCATGTAATAACATGTTTTATTTTTTATTTTTATATATCCCTTACTATTATTTTTTTCTCGTCCATGTTTCCAAATTATTTTTCATGGGGCTTGAGGATGAGTAGGAATTTTAATAATGTTAGAGTTTCATATATGTAATACACTAAGGGTAAAATAAGTAAATCATTTTAAAAAACTTCTTTATTGGAAATCATATATATTGTGTATAAGTGTTAACTTTGAATGTGTTTATCCTAATTCTATAAACCTCTAAACCTAAAGTTCCATAGGTATTTAAGTGATCTAAAATATCATTTTGATGTTCTAATTTTTGGATGTTTGAAATTGTATCACATTTATTTGTATTAAATTTAGAGATGTAAAGATTATGTTCTAAGAACCATATTCTAGGAGTGTAGGTTCAAGGTTGTAACAGTTGGTATTAGGGTAGAGTTTAGATAACATTGGAGATTATTTTGTTTTCATGTTAGGTTAAACTAGGTGTTATGTATACCATTTTGGGTTTATAATTTTAAAGCTAATGATAAGTTAAAATTATTAGAAAACCCTTTTCAGGTTTTATATAAGGGTATTTTATGGTTATTAATGATATCATGGGTGGAATTTTTTGGGTTTAGGTTTTTATAAACATTATGTTTAATGGAAATGATTATTTCAAAATAATGATTTTACATTTTTGGGTGTATAAGATGAAATGTATGAGATGTCATTTGAGGATAATTTTTTTTTAATGTTGAATTTTTTATGGTTTTTGAGGATGTTCATCATATTTTTAAGAATTTTATTGGAGTTATATTAATATAGTTTTAGTAAAAGGACAAACTATAGGTTGGGTGACAACCCATCACATCCAGTAAGACCATGGGGATTGAAACCAAAACTGAAGGGAAACAAGGGTGTAATTCCTAACACTAGACTATGCGATGTCCTAGTTAGTATGAAATATTTTTACTTAAATGATTTCAAAGATAAATTTTATGTTTATATTTTGAACATATGTTTTATCAAATATATAGCCATGAGATTGAAAAGTAATTTTTTGGTTAAGTTATTAATTATATTTTGGAATAAGATCATTATATTTTTTGGGAACGTTATATTACTAAGGTAAAAAAATATTACAAGACTTTACTAGAGGAATAAAAGTTTATTTAAATTTTATATTTATATAAAATTTTATTTTGGTTTTTTGAAAATCCATTTTTTTATAAAAAATATTACTGTATTTTGGAGATAAATGTTATGTTTATCTTGGAATAATATTGTATTAAATAATATATTGGTTTTAATATTATCCAGTTCTATTTTAGATATTTTTAATGTTAGATTTTTATGAAATGATTCATGTTAATCTAATGGCCTTATTGTTTAAATTTTTTAGATTATTTTATTATTTCTATTTTTGAAGGTTTATAAATTTTGGGAATTATCTTTCCTTGTACTAACCATTTAGGTTTTGATTAATAACAGAATATTCGAGTAATATATTATTATCCATTTTTGAAATTATGCGATCCATTAAAAGTATAATTTAGTGCTTATGGAATGATAAATTAATATTAAGAACATTTCATCTTTAAAAAGGTAAGATTATGGAGGGAATTGATTAAAAGATGAAATTATACTTCTCAAGTATGTATTTTTACATAATTTATTTTTCTATATGGTAACGGAATTTATTAATTCTATGAAAATAATATTGAAACAAGAAATGTATCCTATTACATTAATTTCTGATTAATCGATGATCTTTTTTCCACCACTTTAGTTTATGATATTTTTTTCATTGTATTTATCATGATCATTTGGTTTCTTCTGATAAAGTTTCTCTATCAATCTCCACAATTATTTGACATTAATTTTTCCTCCATGTCTATATTTTCACTTCCCACTAATTTCACCTATTTGGAATCCAAATATGTGTTATTTCATATAACCTTCGTAATTATATTTCTCTATTTTAATATGTAAGTTTTATTAACCGTGTTGATGATGTGGGATTTCAGAAAAGGTATTTTCAAATGTTAAACCTTTTACTATAAAGATCAAGTTAAAATTGTGATGTCACAACTTTTTAAAGGGGGTAGAATTTAATATACCAATATTTTAAAAGAAATAAAATGTTTGATATCAGACATGATATGTAACATCGAACATAAACGAACCATGAAATATCATTATGTAAATATGATGGTTATAACCTAGACATTAAATTGGTGAATATTAATAGGATAAATAATTAAGAAATATAGATAAAAATACTAATAAATACAAATTTATTGATAAATATTTAGGAAATAAGAACTTAGATTTTAGTAAATTCATGTTCTTCTTCAAAAATATGTTTTCTTCAAAATGATATTTATTTTTTTTGTGAGAAAATATTTTAATTTATTTGTGATGTAGTTAAAAAAATTATTTTATAAAAATTATATAATTTTTTGAATAATCATTTCAAAAATATATTAAATTTAGTTTTTAGGATTTTTTAATAAAATATAGAATTTTTGATGAATAGTTAAAAATATTGATTTTTATTGAAAGTTGTATTTTCGATTTAAGAATTTAAATTTCCCCCTTTTTAAAATGGTTTAAATGTAAAACTAGTTTTATTATATTATAAATAATCTAATTAAGTGAGTTTTAATCAATTTTATCGATTAATTTTTTATAAAAATATTTTTACATGTAAAAAGATATTTAAAAAACAAATTTTCATGTTATTTTTTGTTTTAGTAATAAATTATATTTTTCAACTTATAGAAATCGAATCATGAAAAATGGATTCAATATTTGGAATTAAGAGTTATAAATTTAGTAAATAGGTCCCTTTTTTAGTTATTATGAATAATAACCATAGTAAATAATTTCAAAAACTATAAGGGTAAATTGAGTAATTAAGGTTAAACAAATATGATAAGAAAAAAATGCCCTTAACACTTTCCTTTATCCAATCAGAATATTGTGTTTCATCAATTTACATCCAATTTTTAAACATATGGAATCATGGTTCCATGCATGTTTTATTTTTACATTTTTAATATTAATGTAAAACATAATGTAAAAAATGACACTTTCTTACTTTTAATATTAGTAATATTTTGTAACAATGAAAAAACAACATATTTTAGGTCACAAATGGATATTTTGAATATTAATGAAATTTTTTATCATGCTAATTTATTTTTATTTTTTATAGATGAAATAATTACCTTAAATATTTGTGCAACACAAACATGGTGCTTGTAAAAGCAGTAGAAATATTAAGTAAATAATTTTTAAAACAATAAAAGTAATATTTTTGGGGTAATTAATTATTTAATCCTATTTATTATGATAAATATAAGACATTATTCATGTTTATAAGTTTTATATTTGAATTATTTTATTTCACTTTGATTTAAAATTCCAATTAATTTAATAATGTCAAAAATAAAATTAATGATTATTTATGTTAAATACAATTTTTATTAAATTATTTAAAAGTTATCAAAACATTGAAAGATTAAAATGAGGATGATAAAAGGTATCCATGTTAATAAATTTTTCATTTATTAATCAATTTACAAATGATAAATAAATTAATTCCCTTTAATATTTAAAATTCTTTTCAACATTAGAGGTTAAAATTTGGTAACTATGGAGTTAAACTATAAAAATATTGTCTTAAATGATATACAAAATGTAGCAACGCGAACTGTGATAAATAATATTCCCCTTGTAATTTAATTAAATGTCCTACTATGTAATATAGATATAAAAAACCCATGAAATTATTTGGTTTTTTTATATCTTATTAGATTTAAACGACTGTTAAGCATATTTATCATTAATAATATATTGGTTAAATAATGATCACATGATAAGTATAACAATAGGGTTTTAAAAATCCAATTGACACATGAAATGTAAGTGATGGCCTCAACCATTAGGATAATACCCTATGAAGCCCATTTATCGGAGATTCAAAGGGAGGTAGAATCATTGTGATTTTCCATTGACCAAGCCTATACTGAGATCCAATAACTTAAGCATAAGAGAAACCATTTACAGGAGAAGTTCAAGATCATCGAGTTCAAGACCCAAATAATGTTTTTCAAACCACCCCATGAATGTCTAACCATCACAAACCTTAATCTTTGGGTTTTTTGCTTTATTAAAGGGATTTTTATCATGATTGTATCAATATGATTATGTACATTATTTCTCAGAGAATAATTAATATATTTTCATCCTATTATTATTACTTTATAAATAATTTTTATTATTGATACAATAAAACACAAATAGTATTTTTGGTTAATATTCAAATTCAATTAAGGAAGTTATTTTGATGAATTAATGGATTTTTAAAATAAATTATATTTTAATAAAATATTATAATAAATAACATTTATTTAATATAAATGATCATATAATTTTTATGAATTTGAATGTAATTTTTATAAGGGCATGAAAACTGTTATTGTTAAGAAACACATAATTTCTGAATAAATGTTGATTTTATTTTAAAATTAAGAATTCACATATTTAGAAAATAATTTAGAAAAAATGAATACAATTTTTGGAATCAGAAAATTTAAACAATCCAACGGTGAATTATTCATAATTTTCTTAGACAATCGAATTTTAGGTAAAAATTAAATACCGTATAAATATAAATTGTTTATTATGACATCATAATGAATCAAAATTGATGTAATAAATATTAAAAAGTTATATGTGACCAAATATATTTTTTTATATTTAAAATAATGAGATTTTATGTTTATTTTATTAATTTTATAAATTCAATATGAATCCTCCAAACCCATTAATATATTTTATGGTTTTAAAATCGTTTATTTAATAGTATGAATCACCTCCACATAAACAAGAGTAATAATTTTTTAGTTAGTCCCTTATAATTATAAAATATTAAAATACACTACCGTTTTATAGAAACCATGGCCAAAAACCATGGTAAGTTTTGTGTTTTTTGTTATTTTATTATATAGAGTAAAAAACCTACATTTGAGAAATCATAAAGAAATCCTTATTCATTTCCTATATAAACCAATACATAATCCCATTTATCTTCACTAAAAATGCATGTATCACGTATTTACTATTCCCACACCTCTCTAGAGTCTTCCAAATGCACCCCCAATCTCTAGAGAATCTCTTCCCAAGCATTTGGAGTCACATAATCAAATTATTAATGTTGGTACATGTCTTTACATATCCCTATTACTTTCCTTTTTTATTTCTAAATGATGAGATACACATTTATCTATCATCATCCCATTTTATAAATTTTTAAGTGACATTGTTATGATACCGAAATTTCATAGAGATTTTTTAATGACCAAATATTTAAGTACATGGACATTACATTTATTTTGTGGAATACATAATACATTAAAAAATATATATTCCCAAAGGCCATATTAGTTTAGTTTATTTTAAAACATGGAACATAATCTTCTATCTTGGTGTATGATCTTCAAAATCTCCCATTAAAATCTTTCCCTTTTGTTTTTTTTACCAAAAACCATTCAATATATCATGGGGAAAAGAAAACATAAAATGGGTGAGCTCAAATGCTCAATAAGGGTAAACATTGAGAACAAAAAACAAACCATAAAAATGAGAATGTAAAAACATGAACATAAAGTTTAAATATCAAAATCTTGAGTCATGAAATAAATTATGGCAGTACGTAAGACATGGATCATAATTGAACATTAACCATGATAAAATAACATTAGAATAAAACATAGAATTGTGGAAAACCAATAATAAATTAATATTATTTCCATAGATTCCAAGTAATTTCTTCCAAGATCATCATAGTGAAAAAAGTCAATAAATGGACCAGGTTTACTTTCCATTCCATCCTTGTATTACTGAATCAGATTTACATGTTGTTCCAGCCCTATATTACTGAACCAGATTTTATATATCGTTCCATTCATGTCTATATGATGAGATATAAATATTTTTTCCAATGAATTAGGGGGATATATAGGTCCCACCCATCTCATAATGAAATCATTCTTACAAGTTCCACAAAAACATAAATCATTTATCATAGCGTAACCCAAGAAATAAAATGGGTTTTACAAACATCATTATATCATAACAAAATCCATATAAATATAATTATATCATTAACACAATCAAATAATAGTAATAATAAGGATATAATCATAAACCTTTTTAAAGAGAATTATCTTATATGGAAATTAATTTTTATAAAACAGTCAAAATTAATTCTCAAGGAAAATATCTATTTTTTTCAAAAACATTTTATTTTCTCCAAATTCCATGAAATTTTAAGAGAAAATAATTTAGTTGAAGGTAAAATTAAAATTTTTTACTAGAAACCTCATAGAAATAAGGCGTTTTGAAGACGTAAAAATCTGAAAATTCCTCTAAGTAAAAAAAACATTCTCCTTGTACTTTTACCAGAAAAGTCATAATGTACCTCATATTGTAAATGAAGGAAAGATTCCTTATAGAATATGAAGTACAGGTTAAAACTAGGTAAAATGAATTTAAATATACATAAAAGGGTAGTAAATATTTTATGAAAACATTTTTAGAAATCATGTACACGGATGATAGACATACCCCAGTAAATAATTACGTATAATCAATCTCAGATAAAAACGAGATTGAAAAATTACCCCTTTCTGCAGGTCAAATTTATTTCATATATGTCTGAAACACCAGTATAGTGTGTTTAACAATATTATTAACTTTTAACAGAATTATTATAATATCAATGATATCTTATATGATTCACCTATGACTTTATATTACCCATTTATTTATCAATTCCATGTTAAAACAACATTTTGGGTAATAATAGTTTTATTTATCATACGTGGTTTGCTTTTTTTATTCTTGATCTTATTACTTAGATAGTGACTTAATTACTTCTTTAATTTAAATCATTATTTATATTTCATAAATATTTAGTATAATAGATAGATAAATGAAATGGAATACACTGTTCAGGGAGATGATAGGACGTACGTGCGCATGATTGTTGTTTTTGTTTCCTAATTGAATTGAATGGAAGAAAGTAAATCAAACACACACACATATATATAAATAAATTAATTAGAATTATTATTTTATATTTTTAATGGTTATTTTCTATTTATAATTTATATTCATTCTTGAATGGTTAACATGGAGAATGAATCTCATCGTGTCGTGGTGACGGTAGGCTGTACGTACACACAAGTGACGATATCATTCAAAAAATGGTTAAATGGTTTGGAATTGGATGGTATATTAATTATAAAGAACAATTATAATTTAATTTTCATTATTTTCATCCATTATACTCATTATTCTACCCATTATAATTATGTATTGTTGAATCACAAATTACACCACGGCGTGGAGACGGTAAGCCGCTTGTATGCTCTAATGGTGATATTGTTATTCGTAGGATAGATAAAAGGTGGTATAAAGTTTTATCATAATTATAATAACATCACACCGTGTAATATATATTTTATTGAGTAATTTATTATGGAAGAAACATAAGAAGAGAAAGTATAAGAATAATTTTTTTTGAAAGAGGTGATAAAATAATTAAATTTGTTTTGTGTGTCACTTTTTGATTTGAACAAAAAACTTTAGGATGGATTTTTTCACAAATTGTTGAAACTAGTATGAATTTAGGGTTGTTTGGAAAATTAATGGGTAGGTTTTGGGTGAGAAAAATGGGTTTAGAGGTCTGATTAAAAGAGAATGAGAAGTTCCCTTTTATAAGAGAGTTGAGGGGAACTTTAGGAAAGTCTTTAAATATTAATTTATTATAAATTTATTTTCAATTTATAATGGCACAAAACTAATTTTTCTCTAATATAAGATGATTATGGGAGGAAATAATTTAAACCAATAGGTTATATACATGTTTAGGTCATGAATTAAACCTTATCATTTTGATATAACTCTTAGTCAAATAAGTTAACTCTTACCATGTATTCTTTTAATTTTATAATATATCATTAATATCATTACTATAAAATTACAATTGAACCTAAAGTGGATCATTAATGATAGTTTTAACAATATATATGTCATTTTTTCTAATATTATATTTTGAGGACTATTATATCATTTATTAATATAGTATTTGTTTTAAAAACTCTTTTATGTCAACTTTTAAATTATTTTGTAATTGATTTTTTTTAAAGTTGTAATAACTAGATTACTTTGATAAAAAGGAATTAATTCATCCAAACCATGTAAATGTCATCTAAAAAATTTGTTCATGGAATCGAATTTTTTAAATTACATTTATTTTAATATTTATAATATTATTTATTTTTATATTTCATTAATAAGGTAATCACTGCATCATCATTATGTCATAAATAAATTTATTTCTTTAATATCTAAAAATTATAAATAAAATAACATATTGTAGGAAATAATTATATTTTTCTAATTAATATTTATTGTCAAAGATATTATTTATATAACCCTATATTGAGAATTGTTTAGTAAAAGATACATGTATATGTCATATTTCGCTTTACATTAAATTAAAATTTATAAAAGGTTATTTTCATATCCAAGTGGATCCATGGGGTTCTAAATTAACCCATGTATGATCATGGTTGTCCATATCTTATAAAATAGGATTAGGACACATGTTAGTGTAGTTTTATATTATTATAATACTATTTTCTACCCTTATTTACCTGATTAACTCTTTAACCATGGTAAATAAAATAATTACTAAAGGTACTATTCATAATGTACAAAAATAAAAGATAAATATTTAAAAAATTTGGGCCTTATGATATAAAATATGGAATCATTTTTTTCTAAATTCAAAACACATAATCGGTAGAAATTAATTTAATATTAATTTCTATTGTCAAAACGAGAAAGTGAGTTTTTAAGAAGTAAAAAACTATAAAAATATTGACATGCGTTTATGTCCAATTTAATTGTGAAATTACATCCAATGACTATAATTTTAGTAAATTAAACAAATAATCCAAATTAAATTTAATAATAATTAAAAAAATAATACATCTATATAAATAAATTTGATAAAAAGGTAGTTTGGAATAAAAATGTAGTATTTTTAACTATACATTAAAATATGAATTTCATCATAAAAATACCAAAATTTCAACCAAGGTAAATTTTTATTTCCCTATTCCAATGAAGAAATTTACTTTTCCAAATATAATATATAAAAGTGTTAAAAAATATATTTTAAATTTGTACTCTATCAAAAGGTAGCACAACTTCCTTTTTTGAAAAATACTTCTTTTATCTGAAAAATTGAATTTTTTCTAATATCATATCTAGAAAATACATAAGATGAATGTTAATATTATATAAAATAAAAGAATTTGTAATACTCATAACGGCTAGTTTATATCCCATTAAATAATAATATTTTAATAATATATCGTTGTTTAGTGATACTCAGTATTGCGTACAATGGAAGCTATCAAGGATGGTCGCTCTTGCGTTTAACACAAGCCAAGTCAGTGTTGAATGTAATGAAATATTTCATTGGTGTTGCATATAAAATAATCCAAACATATATTCTTTATTAATTTAATGAAATCTACACTCAATGTTACATGTTTCATACACCATCTCGGTGTTGTGTGTAACATAAGACAACTCAGTTTACTGTGGAATGAGTGTTTGACTTAGTGCATTGCATGATAAAAACCAAAAATTTAATTTATTCACAAAAAGTTCCATAAAAACTCAGGGTGTTACATTACACCCCCTTGAAATTCATTTCACCCTCTAAATTTTTTAGGGTTATAAAAGGTTTACTACTTGAAAGTTTCTTTCATAGAAACCCACATAATAGAAAGGCATACTAGAACATCATTTTAAAAAAGAAAGTTATAAACATAACTGTTACCCAATGTAACTTATCACTGGGTTTCCACATACGAGAACATAGTTGGGAAGTGAAAAACTTTAAATGGAAGAAAAATATAACCATCATGTTATGATGCATATGGATAGAGAACAAGGTTTGAAGAAAGTTAAAAACCAGAAAGCCATAAATCGCTGATGATTTAAGGGACCATCTGATTCATCAAATAAAAAGGTACTATGATAACATTTTATTTTTTGAATATCCTTTCCCTAAAATCTAAGAATTTTTTCAGGAGAACTAATAGTTACTTGATTTTGTACGATATCACCATTATTCAAGCATAGAACAATTTTCACTTGACCACTTTTTTAAATAAATGAAGTTGAATTTTTAATTCTTGAAGTGTTAATAGATCATTCAATAGAATGATTGGTCGTCACATATGTCTCAAAAAAATGTTATCAAAGGAAATCAAATATTAATAAGTCTACCTATAGTGAGATAATACATCAATCTGACAAACTTAAACTAGAATATAACTTATACTATCCGTAAATGGATAACATTAAAATCCTTAAGAAAATTAAAATATAAAACTTTAGAAAGAGGTGAACTAATTCAAGTTAACATTTATCTGTCATATCTCATAACATAGTTCTTGGTTGTCACATTGAAAACATGTCAATACCTTAATCATGTATTCTCTTAAAACGTGATAATAACATGAATTACAATTGAACATTATTGAACTCATGCATTCTGTCAAAATTAACTCTTTACAGACACCAAAAATACAAAAAAATCATATATACTCGATCCATGACATCACTTTTTTCCTTATATCAGCCAGGAGATCATTAATACTATCAAACATCTCATTATCTCTCTATCCATTCATTATGCTCATGTCATTTTCTTTGAGAATGTATTTCAGTCACTTTTCATGGTTATCAGTACCATACACTTATGGAAAAACACAATTTACCAATACATATATATTCCAATATTTCATAATACTATAAAATAGATTCAAAATCATTATTTTGGAATCCAATTACATAAACACTTTATCATTCCATGTCTTTATTTTCATACTCAACATCTCCAATAGTGATCGTATGTGATTTTCCATTGACTTTGGCCTTAAGAGGTTGTTGACATTGATAATAATACATAACCCTTTTATTGGGGCATTGGTAATCATAATTCCCCATTTCCATACACTAGTAACCCTGATTTGTGGGAGGTTCACTCTTTGGAGTTTTCTATTTATTCCTATTACTTCAGCAGTAAAATACTCTATGACCTTCATTCCCACACATAAAACATATACCATACCCCTTAAGATAATTTTCTCCATGTGTCCTTCCACACTTTGAGCATAAAGAAAATATTTTCTTCTTTTATCCCTAATTTTTATAGTTTCCTTTGAATTATATATTTTTTTTCTTATCATAACAATTAGATAGATGAGAAAATTAAATCACCCTTTTTGTAAGAAGAATACTAGGAAGGTATATACTAAAAAATAAGTTCTTGAACTCATACCAATCCATGGAGTCTATTTTATCTTGTTGCCTCACATTCTGGATAAAGTTCTACTATAGATTCACTTTACCTTCCAAGAAATAATTGACCAACTTAACCTTTTCAAATTATGATCAACAAAGAATGAAAAATATCTTTTCAATGGTATAAATCAATTTCTCACCCACTAGTGGATCTGTCTTTCCACTAAAATAAAGTGGATGTTTCCTTGAGAAATATTCAAGAGAACGTTGTTCCCACATTTGGTAATTTGGAAGCCTATTAGGATTTTTTGTCATAATAACAAGATTTATTATTTATACTCCCATAAAATTTGGGTTTTTTAGAGGATAATCATTGCATTTCCCATCACATTCAGCATTAACGTGGTTCCTTTGGTTTCCATCCGTTATGTAAAACCCAAAGATAATAGTGTGTGTGTGTGTCAAAAATCATACTAGGAAAACAACATAATCAAGGGGGAGTACATTAAATCTCAAACAACTTAGGTTTTATCCAAGCTTATTCATGATCGTTACCATAATTCTAGGAATATAACATATAGTTAGACTTAACCTTAGAGACATCCCCAGACACACCTTCGTATTATCTCTAGGGATCTCACAAATGTTTTCACATCCTAGTTTGCAAATACTAACTAAACCTTTTCTCTTATAAAAACTATAACGACCCAAGCATGACAAACATAGAAATTGCATTTATTTTGTGAAATACTTAATTCATTACAAAAATATACACCCAAATACCATATTAGTTTAGTGTATTTGGAAACATGGAACATAATCTTCTAATTGGTGGAAGATCATCAACATCTCCCATAATGATCTTCCCCTTTTGTTTTCCAACCTAAAAAATCTATTTATATACTGGAGAAAAGAAAACATAAAAAAGTGTGTGATGCAATTATCATTAAGGGTAAACATTGAGAACATAAAACAAACCATAAACATAAGAATGTGAAAACATGAACATAAAGTTTAAATATAAAAATATTTATTCAGGAAATTAATCGGGACAGTACGTAAGGCATATACCATAAAGGAACATTAAAAATGATAAAATATAAATGGAATAAAACATGGAATTATGGAAAAAAACTGTTAAATACTATTACTTCCATAATATCCAAGGTATTTCTTCCAAGACAATCATAGTGGACAAAGTCCATTATTGAATCAGGTTTACTTGTCGTTTTAACCTTATATTACGGAACTGGATTTACCTGTCATTCCAACCAGGTATTACTGTACTGGATTTAAATTATATTCCATTAATATCTATATCAGGAGAAATAAATATTTAACCAATGCATTTTATGGAGATATAGGTACCACCCATATCATAATGATATCATTCTTATATGTTGCACAAAATCATAAATCATTCATCATAGCATAACACAAGAAATAAAATATGTTTCTTAAACATCATTCTATCATAACATAATAAATATAAAATATCATTCCATCATTAAAACAATAAAGTCATAGTAATTATTGGGTTATAAACATAACCTTGTTTAAATAGAATCATCTTAGATGGAAAATAAATTAGATAAAACACTCGAACTTAAATATTGGGGATAATATCCTTTCTTCTTCAAAAAGGTTTTCTTTTCCCAAAATGTATTGAAATTTAAAAATAATACAATTTAGTTGAAAATAAACTTGAAATCATGTAAATTAATCATCATAGAAATAAGGAATTATGAAGACGGAAAAATATATTCATGTTGTGTAAGTTAAAAAAACATTCTCCTCATATTTTTTCTAGAGAAGTCAAAAAGTACCTCATATGGTAAATGAATTAAAGATTCCTTCTAAAACATGTATTAAAAGTTTTAAATATGAAAAGATGACTATAAAAATACATATAAGGATAGTAAAAATTTTATGAATTTTTTTAGAAATCATGGACATGGATGATAAATATAACCCAGTAAATACTTAAGGATAAACAATCTTGGATAAAAATAAGATTCAGAAATTATCCCTTACCTTAGTTATATTTCATACATATGTGTCTGAAACTTTTTTATAGTGGTTTTAAACATATTATTAACTTGTAACCAAACCATAATAATATCTATTATATCATATATGATTCACTTATGACTTTATATAACCTGTTTATTTATCAATTCCATGATAAATCAACATTTTGGGTAATAATCGTTTTATTTTTCATACATGTTTTCACTTTTTATTGTTGATATTATTAATTATATCATGATTAAATAACTTTCAGAATGTTAAACATGATTAATATATCATAAATATTCAATATAATAGATAGATAAATGAAATGGAATACACCATTTATGGAGACGGTAGGCCATACGTACGCATGAACGATGTTTCCGTTTCCTTATAGAATTGAATAGAATGGAGAAAATAATATATATATATATATATACATAAATATAGTATAACTATAATGACATATATTTCATTATTATTTGTTATATATACTTTACAATCATTTTTGAATGGTTAACGAGGAGAATGAATCTCATCGCATCGTGGAGACGGTAGGCCGTATGTATGCACGAGTGGCGATATCATTCATTTAATGGTTAAAAAGTATGAAATTGGATGGTATATTAATTAAAAATAATAATTATAATGTTATATTATTTTTTTAAATCCATTATACACATCATTACGCATCATTATATATACTTTTGTTTTGAATAACAAATTACACCATAACGTGGGGACGGTAAGTCATACGTACCCAGACATGGTGATATTGTTATTCATAGGATAGATAAAAGGAGGTATATGGTTGTAGAATAATTATAATAACATATCAGAATTTATAAGATACTATATTTATTACTTTTGTATATAAACAACATAAGAACCTAAAGTATAAGAAGAAAAGAATTTTGAAATAGGTGATAAAACAATTATCTCTTTTCGAGTATCTCTTATTGATTTGTGCAAAATATATCTTTAGTATGGCTTTAATCCCAATGTTTGGAATATATGATTAATATATGGATGTATTTATACTAAATGGTAAGGCTTTTGATGAGAAAAATGGCTTTATAGGGGTGATTAAAAGATAAGGAGAAGTTCCCTTTTATAGGAGAGGTGAGGGGCACCTTAGGAAAGTCTTTAAATATTAATTAATTATAAATTAATTTTCAGGTTATAATGGTAAAAAACTCATATATGTAAAATATAAGATGATTATGGGTTTAAATAGTCTCATAAAATTGTTTTTAGACAAGTTTTGGTCATGAATTTAACCTTATCTTTTGACATTAACCGTTAGTTACATAAGTTAACTCTTACTATGTTTTCTTGTATTTTTATATTATATAGTTAATATAGTTAATATAAAATTACAATATAGCCCAAAATGAATAATTATTTAAATTTTTAACACTATATAAGTCCATTGGTAATATATTATATTTTTAGGAATATTATAAAATTTATTAATATAGTATTTGTTTTAAAAACTCATTTACGTCAATTTTGACACAATTTAGTATTTTTTTGAAGTCATAAAAACTTGATTCCTTCAAAAAAGGAATTAAATCATCCATAACATGTCAATTTAATCCGAAAAATCATTTTATGTCATAAAATTGGTAAAAATTACATTTATTCTAATATTTTAATATCATTTATTTTAATATTTTATTAATAAGATAATCACTACATCATCATTATGTCATTAATATATTTATTTATTTAATGCCTAAAAATTATATATACAATACCATGATGTAAGAAATATTTTTAGATTTATAATTAATATTTATAGTTAAAGGAATTAGTCATATAACCCTATATTAAAAATGTTTTAATATAAGATAAATGTTAATATTATATTTATCTTTACATTATATTAAAAATTATAAAAGGTCATTATCACACCTAAGTGGATCCATTGATTCCTTATTCAATCCAAGGATGATAATGGTCATAAATGTCTCATCTAATAGGATTAGGACATGTGTTGGGGTAGTTTATATTATTACAATATTATTTGTTACCCTTATTTACATGATTTTCCATTTAACCATGGTAAATAAAAATAATTATTGAAGTTTCTATAAATAATGTTTAAAAATAAAAGTAACATATTTAATTTTTTTAACTTATTATTAATTATATAGAATCAATTGTTCTAAATCCAAAACACAGAATTGGAAGAAACTAATTTAAATTTAATTCCTATTGTCAAAATGAGAAAGAGAATTTCTAAGAATTAAAAATATCTAAAGATTGACATGTGTTTATGTCCAATATAAATGTGAAATTACAATAAATGACCTTGAATAGAGTAAATTATAAAAAAATACAATTACACATTAAAAAAATTATAAAGGTAATCTATATATATATAAATTAGATGAAAAGGAAATTTTGAATTAAAATGCAGCATTTTTACTATTCATTAAAATATGAATTTCATTAGAAAAATACCAAAAATTTAAAAAGAATAAAATTTTGATGTCTCTATTCCAAGTAATATGTTTATTTTATCAAATAGAATATATAAAAGTGTAAGAACTAGATTTGAAATGGGTGTGCCATCAAAAGGTGGAAAAACTACAGTTTTTGAAAAATACTTCTTCTATCTAAAAAATTGAATTTGTTCTTATATAATATCTACAAAATACAAAAGATTAATTTTATTGTTATATAAAATTAAAAATGTGGTTAATAATATTCATAATGGACAGTTTATATCCCATTAAATAAAAATATTTTAATAATATAATTTTTTTAGTGAAACTCAGTATTGCATGCAATACAAGATATCAAGGAAGGTTTCTCTTGAGTTTAACACAAGCCATGTCAGTTTTGTGTGTAGTGAAGTATTCCTTTGGTGTTGTGTATAAAATAATCCAAACATATTTCTTTTATACATTAAACATAATCTATACTTAGTGTTGTGTGTATCGTACACCAACTCGATGTTTCATGTAACTTGCAACAAGTCGATTTAGTATAAAAGGGATGTTTCAATTAGTGCATTGAAAGATATAAATGAAAATTTTAATTTACTCGAAAAAATGGACCCTAAAAACTCGAGGTGTTAAATAATTTCCATGACAGAAGAATTGTGTAGTGAATACCATAACCATTTTCTATTAAGGGTTTTCAACTTCATACATAGATACATATTTGACATGGGACATAAATGTATTTATTCCATACTCCTTGACCACATAATCAAATATTATGGTGAATTAATCCATGTTGTATGATTTATGTGGCACACATAAGTATGAAAATCAAATAAAAGCGATGGGTGCGCCTGAAAATATATAGCACTGCAATAAATTTTGTAATTTTTATTCTCATGAGACGTTATGTTGGGATACTTATTAGACATGATTCATTTAGGGTAATTATTATATCATTATGTCTTGTTATTTCTTCCTAAACCTATGTTTATGATCCATTTTTTAAGTTGTTTCAACATTTCCCATGTCGTCTTTATGATTATCATGCTATATCATGTCTCATTATTAATATTTTTGATTCATACCCATTTTATGCCCCATTGAAATACCTATTGTATAAAATGTGTTATTCTATACATGTTATACAATGTTTATTCCCTTATTGGGATTTATATCTCAGCACTTTCTTATGTTTGTCCCAAGGTTATCCCGTGTAGTTTTCAAGGCCATGGAATTTTAGAATAATTTTATAGAAGCTTTAAATAATATTATTGTATCCCATGTTCAAGATTTTGTGCTATGTAATTAATTCCCAAAATAAAATATACTTATAGATTATTGGGGTTATATTATATGTAATTTTATATAGAAAATCATGTATTAATTTTTAATAAAGAGAATGGTTTTAATAGTTGGTATTAGATAATAATTTTAGTTAGTTTTGGGTTAGGATTAGAGAACCACAGAAAAAGACTTAGGGATAATAATAAGTATTATAAACCCTCCCTAAATATTGGTAATTATAGAATAATTGTTTTATCAAGAAAATCCATCCCTACCTGGATACAACCAGTGGATGTGGTTCTAGCACATATATACCAAGGGGTAACAACTCTGACAACGTGCGTCATTCCGGACTCGGTGTAACCTGGTACAGAATAATGGGCATTAATGAAAATTTATTTTGATAGTCCCGGATTATATTATTTGGTAAAATCATAAGCTCATTACAAACCATTATTAAGGGAACAAAAAATTTACCATAAGAATATATGTTAGGAAATAGATCATGGATAACATAGATTTAATCCTATAAATTCATATGTTATGGAAAAATGTAAGTTATATGTTATCCCTTTAATGTAATTAAATTATATTTTATATGTTTCATTGTTTAGAAACACATATCACTAATTTTCCTTTTATTCTAGGAAATGGACGAATATAGGAAGAATCTGGTAAAAAATCAATGCAACATGTAATGTTATGACTACCCCCAATGAGATTCCAAACCCGATGGGAGCCGGAATAGAAAATTTTGTGATGATAAACTCTCATAAGACTCATTTTTTAAAAAGAAACATGGATTAGGAGGAGCACCCAAATCCCACTGAGAAAGAAAAATCTTCAATTGAGAACTTTATGTGACAAATGCCTCCATCTTTCAATAGATCATATGATTCCTTAATTGTAGAACAATGGATAACCCCATTAAGATGATGTTCTTTATCCTTAAATGTTCTGATTAAGATAAGGTTATGTTGGATTTTTATCATATGGAATGAGAATCATATTAATGGTGGAAATAGATCTATAATACAATGCTTTGGAAATGGATCCAAGAAATAGTGAGGAGGAAATTACAATAAAAATCGATAAATATTTTCCTAGCACCCTTCATCTTAAAATTTAAAGGTATTTCATTTCCCTTAAGAAAAAATATGATGAATTTATCAGAAAATATGAGGAAAACATCACAAGACATGAATGATGCACCTATATCTTTTTCATTACCCTAGAATGCAATGTCGACCGCATATTTGGTCGGATAAAACCTACTCTAAAAAATCCCTAACAATCTGAGACATTGATAGATATGATGGAATTTTCTAACATGCCCTCAAAGTCAAAATAGAGATCGTTTAATCTCAGGGGTATTAAGGGGATAAGAAGTGGAATGTGGAGTTCAATTCTAGAAATTTAATGGGGAAATCTAACAGTGTCTTGAAATTTCAACTTCCCAGTTGTCAAAGACACAAAAAAAGAACCCTATAAATTACTTAAGGGGGATGAGGAATTTTTTTGGCATGGGAAGGAAGGACACCTAGATATCATTTACCAGTAAGATAACCCAACTAATGCATTATAATAGATGAATTATCTAGTTTACCCTTAGTGTATTGTTCATTTCTATAACTACAATTAACCAAGGTACTTTTCAAAGAAATTCAATGAGATAAGGGTTTATGGAGACAACCAACAACCTCCAAGGTTTCAAGTGTGAGATTTTACCATCAAAATCACTAAGGTGGATCCCAAAAATTATGCGGTGATAGGTATTCTAATTATTCATTCAATAATACTGAATGTAATTTATGATTCTCATTCTATGAATTCCTTTATATCACAAAATTTTAGTAGAACTACTCAAACACCACCAAAAATTATGTAAGTATATCTATAATTGAAAATGATAAATTGAGAAATTATTTCATCCCTTGTATATAACCCCTCCCCTATAAAAATTTGGGGGATGAAATTCCTTGATAACCTTGTCGTACTAGATTTGGTGGAATTTGATGCAATTATAGGCATGGATTTTCTTTCCCTATAAATAGATATCATAAATTAAGGTGAAAAGGAAATAATTTTTGATATTATGAATCATGCTTCAATTATATACAAGTTTAAGGAGGTGGATGAATCTCATTTATCCCCAATATCTCAAGAATGGATATTATTTACCTATGATAATGCATATCTAGCTCAAATGATTGGGTCTAAGGAAAGAATAATCTTCAAAGAAATTCCTATTGTGGGGGAATACACTGATGTGTTTCTTGAGGATTTTTCTGGTCTTCCTCTAATATGAGAGGTTGATTTTTCTGTTGATATTATACCTGGGGAATTTCCATTATCCAAGATTTCATATAGAATTAATTTTTTGGATCTTGAGGAGATAAATAAACAACTATTGGAGAATCTAGATAAGGGTTTCATACACCCAAGTGCATCATTATGGGGTGCACTAATCCCCTTCATAAAAAATAAGGATGGTTCAATGAACCATTGCATTGATTATTGAGAGATCAACAAGAACATGATAAAGAAAATCTATCATCTACCATAGATTGATGGATTTTTCAATTAGCTATGTGGAGAACAATACTTCTCTATTGTGGATCTGTGGCTGGGATATTACCAAGTTAAAGTGAAGAAGGAGGATATCCCCAATACTTATTTTCATATAAGTTACGGGCACTATGAGTTTATAGTAATACCATTTGGACTCACTAATTCACTAAAAATATTAATGGAATTTATGAATAGAGTCCTTAGATATTACCGAGAAAAATATTTGGTAGAATTTATTGATTATATTCTAATATTCTATAAAACCAAGGAGGATCAAGAGGAGAATCTGAGAACTGTGCTAAAGACCTTGATAAAGAATAAGATTTAGGCAAAGTATAACATGTGTGATTTCTAGTGTAAGGAAGTCTAATTCTTGACGAATAACATTATATGAAATAGGATATCTATAGACCCATAAAAAAGAAGAAATTTAAGGATGGTTGAGGGAAACATCTATGAATTATATAAATAGTTTCCTTGGTTTATATGGGTTTTATCATCGATTTGTGAGAAATTTCTCATGATATTCAAACCCTAAAACAAGGATGACTCAGAAGGGGGTCAATATTTCTTATAATTATGAGTCTGTAGATAGATTCAAGTATTTTAAAAATATTCCTATCTTTACCTTTATTTTTACACTTCCCACAATTGGATGACATTTCCTAGTATTCAATGATTCTTTGAATAAGGGATTGGGAAATGTGTTGATGAAAAAATGACAAATTGATAGCCTACGCTTCAAGGAATTTGAAATTTCATTAATTGAACTACACAACACATGATCTGGAGTTGGATATGAAGATATTTTATTTGAAAATATGTTGGCATTATCTCTTTGGTGAGAAGTGTGAAATATATACAGATCACAAAATACTCAAGTATATATTCACACAAAAAGAGATGAATATGTTCCCATGAAGATGGTTAGATACAATCAAGGAATATGAATTCTTAATTCACAACCATCCTAGGAAAGAGAATAATGTTTTAGATAGTCTATGTAGAAAGGATCTAGAAATTCTATCATTGATGAGAATTAAGAGGGATCTAATCTTCTTATATTTAAAAAGGATGTATATGTGAATAAAAAAAAGAAAATCATAAATCCTTTCACAAATGATTGCTCAACGATCCCTTTTGTAGATCTTAAAGGATTTTCAAAGAAATGATGTGGGAATTTAGAAGAAATTGTAAACTATAAGAAAAGGGAAATCCTTAGAGTAATTTGGTAATAAAGATGGAGTTTTGAGATTTTGGTTAAGACTATGTGTACCATAAAATATTGAGTTAAATAAGTAGTTGTTGGATGATGAACATAGCTCAACCTTCTCCATTAACCCAAGAAACACAAATATGTATCAAGATCTCCAAGAAAACTATTTTTTAGACAATATGAAGAAGGAGATCACTAAATATACATCAATGTGTCTGGTTTGTTAGAAAGTGAATGATGAAAGGAAAATATCTAAGGCGATGATGATACAATTACCCATACCAACATGGTAATGGGAAAACATCACCGTGGAATTTTCCACCAGACATCCAAAGATATCAACAGAAAAAAATTCTATCTGGCTTGTGGTTTATCAACTTACAAAGACTGGATGTTTAATTTTGATTTGATAGATTTTCTCACTAGATCAACTTGCACGTATATACATCATAAAATTGGGAAGTATTCAAGGAGTACCATTATCGATTGTATCTGATAATGATCTGAGATTTACCTCTATATTTTGGAAAAGTCACCAACATTCTCAAAACACTAATTTGAACTTCAGTATGGCCCATCATCCTCAAACTAATGGCCAATCTGAGTGTACTATTCAGACACTATAAGGCATGTTCAGAGCATGTTTAACGGAATTCAAAGGAAGATGGGATTAACATCTTCCTCTGGTTGAGTTATCATACAATAATAGTTTCCACTCTAACATCCAAATTGATCCCTATGAAACCATTTATGGGAAGTGGTACAGAACACCTATATGTTGGGATGAAGTTGGGGAATAAAAAATAATGGGTCATTAAATGGTCATGGAAATGGTGGAAATGGTTAAGACCATTCAACAACACATAAAGTAATCTCAATGTGGACATAATATCTATACTAATAATCATCGATGAGACATAGAGTTTTATTTTGGAGACATGGTGTTCCTACGCAAATCTCTATGGAATAAATTCATGAGATTTGGAAAGAAGGGAAAGCTTATTCTGAGATACATTGGCCCCTTTGATATCCTTGATCGCATTAGAGCGGTGGCCTAATAACTTAAACCCCCAACTAAAATATATAAAGTACATGATTTATTCCATGTATCACTCTAGAGAAATTATATCATAGACCCCTAACATGTACTCAATACATAGGACGTTCCATTGGAGAATGATCTATCATATGATGAGAAGCTGGTAAAGATCCTAGATCATAGAGACAATGTTCTAAAAAATAAGACAATTCACCATTTTAAAGTTAAATAGAGAAACCAAAAGTATGAAGAAGAAACTTGGGAACTGGGGAAAGTGATGGAATAGGGTTATCCTTGTCTATTTTAGTGTGGGAAATAAAAATTCTGAGGGTGAAATTTCATAATGGGGGATGATTATGACGACCTGTACTGTTATAAATAAAATTTCTCTTCTAATTTAATTAAATGTATTATTTTGTAATATGGATATAGAAAACTCATGATATTTTTTATTTTATTTTATTCTATAATTTTTAAATGTCCAGTAATCATATTTATCACTAATAATATTTCTTTTTAACAGTGATCACATGATTAGTATAAATATAGGGTTTAAAAAAATAAAATTGACATAGATAATGGAATTGTTGGCCTCAACCAGAATAATTGTACACTATGAATTTCATTTATAAAATCTTAAATGGTATTCAACATAACTGGTCTTTTACCTTGAAAAATCACAAGTCGATATCTAATAACATAAGCATGATAAAAAACTATTTATGGGAGATGTTCAAGCACATCAATATCACGACTCAAACCATGTTCACCGAACCACCCCAGAAAAGTCTCACTATTGCGTACCTTACTATTAGGCTGTTTTCTGATGTATTAAAGGTTTATGTATCAAGAACTTATAAATATTAGTATGAACATTATTTTTTTTTACAATAATGAATATATTTTAATCTAATTATTGTTACTTGATAAATGTTTTTTATTTTCATACAATAAAACACAAATAATTTATTGGGTGATATTCAAATTCAATTAAGAAACTTATTTTGAGGAAATAATAGATTTTTGAAATAAATTATATTTTAATAAAATTTTATTATTAAATATTTCTTATTAAATATAAATGATCATATAATTTTTATGAGGTTATATGTAATTTTTTGAAAAATATTATTGTAAAGAAAACCAACATTTCATAACAAATGTTGATTTTATTTTAAAAATAAAATATCACATATTTAGAAAACTATTTATATAAAATGAATATTATTTTTGGAAGTAGAACATCAAAATAATCCAACAGTGAATTTTTCTTAATTTTCTGAAACAATCAAATATTCACGTAAAAATTAAATATTGTATAAATATAATTTGTGTATCATGACATCATAATGACCAAAAAGGGATGTAATAAATAATATAAAAGGTTTAAATGAAAAATATATGTTTTTTATTTAAAATAACTATATTTTAATTTTATTTTATTAGTATTATAAAAACATTATGAATCCTCAAAAACCATTATTATATTTTAAGGTTTTAAAATCATTTCTTTAAGAGTATAAATCTACTCCACATAAGAAATTGTATTATTTTGTTATTTTCGGCCCTTGTACTTATAAAATAATGAAAAAAATCTCATTTTTCAGAATTTATGTGAAAAAATGATGGGAATATTTTTGGTTTTGGTTAATTTATTATATAGAGTCCAAAACAGAATTTTGAGAAATCCTAAATAAATCCCCCTACTTTCTTATATAAACCCACCCAAGATACCATTTATCTTACATATAAATACTTTTAGTATGTCCTTACTCTTCCCTATCCTCTATAGAGTACTACCAAGGCACCCTCAAGCTCTCAAGAAGATCCTGCCAAGCATTTTGAGTCACACACTCAACAAAGGGATCCTTACCTTCTCTTCTCTATTCAAGTTTCTTTATTATATAATGTTTTCTATTTCAAATTCCTAAAGATTTTAAATTCCTTTACATAAACCTATTAATTCCCAATTTCTGTCCAAATTATGATATAACCCATTCTATCACATTAACCCATTTTATAAATTTATAAATGATGTAGTAATATTGCTGAAATTTCCATGAGATTTTCTATTCCAAAACAATTGTGTGGTGAATACCATACCCATTTACTATCAAGAGTGTTAACCATTATAAGATTATAATTATTTTTCTTGGTACTTACATGTATTTATTACACACTCCATTATATTGGAATGAAATATGATGATGAAGGAATCCTTGTTTTATGATCTATTTGGAACAGTTAAGCATGAGAATGAAGTGAAGTGACGTGTGCACCTAGAATTATATATAACTCCAATGAATTGGTTAGTGTTTAGTCTCATGAGACCTCACATTGGGATATAGAGTAATCTTTATTCAATTTTGGGTGTTTTTATCATGATATCTTGGTAGTCATCCCTATCTTATGTTTATAATGCAGTGTTTTATGTCGTTTCCACATTTACCATGTTTCTTTATGATTATCATGCTATATCATGTATCATTGTACATGTTTATGATTCATAATACTTTTATTGACCATTAATATTACTATTTTATGACATGTATTATTATCATCACGTTATGCATTTTTTATTCCCTTACTCGGCTTTATAGCCCACCACTGACTTATGTATGTCCCCTAGTTATCCCATGTAGTTTTAAAAGCTGAGGAATTTTAGAAAAAATTTATATAAGTCTTTAATAATGGTGTTTCATCCCATTTTTGATATGTTATTCTATTTACCTAATTCCCAAATACACTAGCTTCTCAATTGTATGAGTTGTATTATATGCACTTTTATGTAATAAATTATGTATTAATGTGCAATAACGTGAAGGATTGTTATAAAAAATATAAAATTTTTATTTGGTAATTATAAAATTACCACATCATACATATATTATAATTCATGTGGTTTTAGAAATATTTGACTTGATTTGGAAACATAATATATTATAATATTTCTTGTATTTCAAAAAATGATTGTAATGACATTTTATAACAAAAAATAATTTATTAAATGATTTAGAATTCCTAAAAATAATATATTCATACAATTGAATTAAATATGGTTGAAAATGTCAACTATGGTCTATTTATGAGTAAATTTTCCTCTTGTAGTAACTTTTTTTTGACTTATTTATTGTAAAAAACATTGATACCATGTTAATAGAAAAAAGGGTTAATGAGGGATTATTACAATGAGATAATGGTTGAAAAATCACCTAAACATTACCAATTATAATTTTATGATATAACATAGAAAGAAAACAATCTTATATTCTAATAATATCAATTTATATCCATTTTTATGTGAATGATAATTTCTATTAATTTAATAATTTAAGAAACACAAATTGTGTCCTTCCCCTCACATATAAATAAGAATTTATTATACTATCTTTCTTACAACTTATGAGCACTATATCTCAAAAAATACCTAGAAACATACCTTCCTAAAATTGATCACGTCATTCTAGAGGTCATGGTTTAGGATTAATACCAACCATAGAGGGATTTAGGTGTAGATAAAAGGAGGTTGTCTATAGAGGAGGTATAACTATTAAATGAAAGTTTTAGTTTTATATATTTTTTCATATCCATAAAATATTCTTCAAAAATTATGATATAATAACATAAGTATATCCTATATTTTTATATTTTACTATATTAATTTCGTAACCTATATTCATATACTTCTTCTATCAAATAGGAAACAAAACCATCGTTCATGAGTACGGTGGATTACCACCACTTTAAATGACATAATTCATTTTTCATCACCACCTATGATTAAAGGTTATAATGATGGGATTAATGTATATTTATATAATATTCATGAAATATTTTTCATCATATAAATATAATATATCATATAATTTCTTTCCATTCAGTCCATTTAAAAATTATAATGTCATTCATGCATAAATTTGGATTACCATCTCTACAAACCTAAGTGACTCATTTTCATAGCCGTATCACATCGATGATATATCTACGTGTGTGTCCGCATGTTTTTTTTAAGAAATAATATGTAATTTTGGTTATAATGATCATTATTTTTGGATAAAATAAAACTTCTATTCTTTCCATCACGATCATTGGAAAATGAAAATGTTACTCATGTGTATGTATAACTTACCGTCTCTATGATTGTAACATAGTTCATTTTTCATAACCATCAGTCATGATTGTTTTTAAAAATTTAAATTATATATAACATTTTTCATCATTTCATGATGAAATAATGATATCTTTGACCAATTTTAACTTATCAAGGTGATTTTTGATATATGAGATGAATATAATCAAAACATCTAAAGTGAACTTAGTTGATTCAATAATTGTATATAACGTGGTAATAAGTGAAATAAAAGGAATAATAAACATAAAAATGGTTCTTAGTCAAGTAAATAATTTATTTAATATTATTATTTAGTATGACAAGGAATAAACATGATGATTCAGACTTGACGTAAATGAAAATGTTCTAAAAAACATTGTTCTAAAATGTTTGAATATTTTATTTACTAAATCATTATATTTCAAGTACATGTTCTTAAAAATACATTTTACATATATTTATATGGAAATTAATTGATTATAAAGAAAATTTTATGTCACTTATATAATTTCTTTAAAAGCGTTTTAAGGGGATTGTTTTTACAAATTTTATAAAAATATATTTAATAAAAAGAAAAACGAAATGTTTTATTTTAATGTATATGACATAAATGGTATTTATATCTATTATAACCAATATTTGATGTTATTTTTCCTATGAAATAGTCCATTTTTATTTAAAACCCCCTTTTAATTTGTTATGATTATTTAAAAAAAAGGATTTTAAATTGAATGAACATTTTCATATCCAAAATTTGTTTTTTAGGAGAAAAAATATTTTTATAAGTGTAATGTTGAAAAATATAGACTTTTATTTGTTATTATTATGTTATGGTTCATGGAAGTTTTTTAAAATTATGAATGATTGAATTATAAACCATTTATAGGTGGTTACATTATAAAACAGTTATGGCTAGTTCTGTTATAAACATCGTACGAATTGTTCTATAATATCCCGCCAATAACTTGGGTTAGAATTATATTAGAAGTGAAATATTCCGATTATTCCACTTGTATGAGTGATTTTAAGAGTGATATAAAAATTATGTCCCAAGTTAACGATATCATATATCTTATGTGTCTATGGGTTTCAAATAAATATTATGATTTTATAAGGTAAGTTAATGAGCTTATGTTTAAATGACAAGTAAATTCAACCTTGTAAGGGTAAATTGTATTAAAAAAAATCCATAAGACATTAATGATTTCAAAAGAACCATTATGAGTTATATTTTTCAATTAATTACTCTTATAAGAAGTTTTACTAAATTATTTCGTAAGAAAAGAAAATTTATTGGGTGAAAAAATATTTATTTTGAGATTAAAATTTATTTTTTTAAAAGGATAAATTATTATAAGTATTCATGAAATAATGGGTTTCTTTATTTTTTTTATATTTCCCTTACTGAGCTTTTTTATTATCATCCCATGTTTTCAAATTATTTTCAAAGGGATTAATAATGATTATAAAATCTAATAAAGTTAGAGTTCTAGATATGGGATTTACTGTGGATGAAACAAGTATCTATTTAGAAATAACATTCATTGTGGAAAAAATTAATATTTTTTGTAAGCTTCCTATTTGATTTTTTTACTAATTATCTAAACCTCTATAACTAAAAGGACCCTGAATATGTAAGTGAGAAAATTTTCATTTTGGATTTTGGATTTTTTGATGTTTGAAATTGGGTTATGTTTTATTGGTATCAAATCTAGATAAGTAAAAATTATTCATTGAGCACTGTATTTTGAGAGTGTGGATTAGGGGTTGTTACATATTTAATTCACATAAATATTTTTTATGTATAGGAATTAATATAATTAATCATATAAATAATAAAATAATAAATATTAAAAATTTAAAAACTTTTCCATAATTTAATTCCTGATCAAATTCAAAATTATAAAAATCAATCATTTAAAGTAATTTTTTCTCAATATAACAATTAATTTTAATTATCTCATTTGAAACATACTCAATAACTCTAAAATGAATTTTTACTATTAGAAAATTCTCAATCCACCATTTAAAAAAATTATAATTTATTGATTTTCAATTAATTTTAGAAAATTAATAAACCAGTAATACTGAAAATACAAATATGTTTATCAATTTTAATTTCAGATTAAATCAAAAAAATTTATTTCAAAATAAAAATCCAAATATGGATTCACAGTTAAATTATAAAGTTAAATAAATAATTAAAAAATTTGTTAATATCCATTTTCCAAAAAAGTTTAGATTCTCAATGTAACTAAAAATTGAATTAATTAAACGTTTTTTATTTACATTAGGGGTATTTTCAATGAATAAATTTTGGGCTCACATCACCCCACCACACATGAACTATTTAACTCATGAAATTTTTCATTGAATTCCCAGAAGATGATTATCTTTCCTAAATTCAAATACAAAAATCTAAACTGAAAAAAAATTAAGGGATTTAAAAAAACGTCATTTAAATGAGTTGAAATTAAAACAATATTTTAGTTCTATTAAAATTGGAATTCTAGTTCCATGAGTGAATTTGATAGATTTAGGTGTAATTAAAATGTTAACAAGTAACACTTCCATTTAGACCTCATTCTAAATCTTCCTATACAAAATTTTATTTTTACACCTCCTTGATACTTCTAAAATGAAATTTTTATAAGTCAATTACCCCGTTATTTATCTTGGTTCAATATTCACCTCACCTAAATGAATTGTTTTTTATAAAATGGGAACATTAGTATTATAATAATAATTAGTTTTATTATTATTATTTTGAATTTCTCTTGGTCATGTATTGGTGAATCACTATCAAAATAAATTATTGAATATATACATAGGGATTAAACTCATAAACATATTTTAATTTTCTCAAATATTAATTTTTTGACCATAAGGTCACATTTCACTATAGGTTCAATGGAATTATATGAATTTATTTTAGTTAGGATCCCAAGAGTTTTATTAAATCACAATGTTTAATCAATATTAAGTTTTAAAATCCAGTGACCACATAATATAATTATTATTATACAAATATCATATCAATTTTCACCCTATTTACCTATTTATCATACAAAATATCTATAAAAGAGGTTATGTTCACATAGAAATATTTCACATTCAGATATTTGGAATTAATGAAATCTTCATATGCATATTGGATTATTAATTAGACAAGATAGAACTAATTTTAAAACCCATATCTTAAGAACACAACAAATTTCTCAAAAATAAATCTGGAAAAAAGACATGTATAGGTTTTGGAACCTCCTTTTTTTCTTTCTACCCTTTTTTTTAATTTTCATTACATTATTGGACAATTTTCCCCTTTACACCACAAAAATTTAATACATAAATAAAATTTAATTCCTTCATGAATTTTTCTATGAAAAAATTGTTCAATATAAATTACGAAGCTAGACCAATACGGGAAAAATAAAAAGGCTGATGGTACTATATTTAATAATAGTATGGAGGAGTCCGGAATCCTCCATGGGTTCTTTCTATAAATTCTCATGAGTCTTCTTTAAGTGTTGGAATTCCACCTTGAATGGACACTTTAAACTTTCAAAATGAATACTAAATACAAAAAATGAAACATATTAGTTACTATGTATTAAATTGTTCATTTGAAACATAGATTACCGGGGAATATATTTATATTTGAAGAAAATAACAACACTTTGTCTCCAAAATAGAATTTTTTTCTGGATCATTTTATCAAGAGAATATTTGGATTTCTCTTTATACAAATGTAATTTCACATATAATTCCTTTAATAACTTACTCGGGTTACCCTCAATTTCGGTACACACCCGATCTGTCACATACATGTAGGGCGTACCCGATCCCCACTGGCTGGCGACAATAAACTGGGAATCAAATGACAAAACTGAGGGACTGATTTCTCCCAACCTTAATAGCCACATGGAATACATATTCATGGAAATAAAGGAATATCAGATGTATAAATAAATATATATTCCATAACATTAAGAAAATATTTGAAACACTACAACTGAAAAGTAGCTAAAAACTAAAAAGATAAGTCCGACTGCAAGGGACTACTAACCAAAAACTACTCCAATGATGGTATGGACAAACTCCAACCATCTCACCATCAGCAACTAATCCCAAGTGACACAAACCTTACCACCTCATTATGGCACCTTGCCTTTCCCTGTAATAGAAGACAAATAAATGTCTACTCACCACTGAAGTAGTGCGTAGGGTGGGAGCTAACAGGCTCAGTAAGATCCCACCCTGGTGTTCCATAACAAGTATCTATATAACAAATAATGTTTGATAATTTTAAAAAAACAACATGATAAGCAATAAGAGGATTAATATAAAATAGGGTAAATAATTTCCCTTTCCACAATTCTAAAAAAAGTAGGTAGATCATTTTCCAAAGCATATTTCCATATCATTTTATCACTAGAATCAACATGCATATCAAGGCTAACTCGGAAAGACAAGCAGTATAAACTTTAATCACATGTATCAAAACACTAAGGAATACTATTGTTATATGTAGTAGACTCCTTGTACCAAAATAATCAAGTTAAGAAAATTGACCCTAGAACAATGTTCTAAGAAGTAGAGGAATATCCCATGAGTAAACCCCCCAAATGTCAATATCAGTCCCCTAGAAAAATATGTCTAGGAAATAGAGGAAATTCTGAAGAAAAACTTCCACGATAATCACAAAGAAATTGATAGTGTACTCAATATAATCCTTCCACCTACATACTGAAGGCAACCCTTGTGATCTTTTTTAAAAACCCACTTCAATGTCTTGAAAACCATTCAAAAAAAATTATAATCCATATATAAAAATCATGGGAAACACATTTTTCTTTCAAACCCATTTTTCTTCACACCCAGCAATCATGAGAATTTCATAAATCATTTAAAAAGAAATTTTCAAATAAAAACAAGTAGGTTCATTATCATAGGCTCGAGATAGAACCACCTTTTTCAATGTTCGGGTCGTACATGCCCACAACGGAATCCAAAACCATGAACAAAACCCAACATAACCAACAAAGACCCAAGTATCCAATCCATGACAATATTGATTAAAACATAAACACAAATTCTTGTAAAAAATATTAAGACTACATACCTTGAAGAATGACGCCCACCGCACCACAACCAACAAAGGAAAACGAACTCCAAAATGAGATCTCACAATTGATCTAGACGAAGATAATGACAAGAAACATCAAAAATTTATTAATAGAACCAATAACACATGGAAAGGGTGATATCATGATCAATCGCAAGGAAGAATCAGAGAGAAAAATTTCCCGAAGAAACACACCGTAGAAACAATAATGAACTGAAGCTGATCATATCAATTCGAATGGTGAGATGCCTCTAAAAATTTCATAGGGAAAGCTCTGGTGTGAGAGAAAAGAGATATAGAATGAATAGACGAGTGAAACTTCTAAATGTGTGAATTTAACCTAGACGTGATCTGTTTCATGATGTGTAATCGTTGGTTATAATGTGTAATCCATGCTGGATAAGTTATGCCAAAAAAACCATTACCTCAAGTTAAAAATCATCTATTTAACCCCTACACGACATGTACATTAGGTACACGTTGTGGACCTGATCACGACATGATCTCCAATTTCATGAAATGATCTTACTGTCCATGACATGCAACCAACACCAAGTACACTATGTGTTCTTTTGGTACATGTAATGTACTTGTTCGACATTCTATAGTAAACCCAGAAATATCACATAAAGGATTTTAAAACCATAAGGGGACTTATAATGAGAGAAAACTAACCTGATCAAGGTAACCGGATGTTACACTTCCCTTCTCAGATTCCCAATCCCCAACATCTACATCTTCCAATTCTCCCCATTAATAATAAACTCTAGATTCATTCGTTTGACGGCCTAGTAGGCTATGTATTATATCTTAATAGTAAAGGTAAATATTTACCATAAAAAACTCTATAGGGATACATACCTAACGGGATTTTTTATACAGTTCTGTATTCCCACAATGTATCCTCTCATTTCTTACACCAGTCTTTTTGATTTGGTAACACTTTTTTCTTTAAAATTATTTTGTTTTAACTATTGAACAACTCATACAGTCTATTTTTTTTGTGTATGGTGTGAAGTAGAGGTTTTTTGGATTACACTATATTTTTTCATGAGGAATTCTATTTTTTTGTTACAGAACTGGGTACCTTGGTCAATAATTATTTATATAGGTATTCAAAACCTAAATAAATTATTCAATTTATGAAATTTAATCATATTTTTTGAATCATTACTCTATGTAACCTATACTACAGCCCATATAAAAACATAGTCACCTACCAAAATTATTTCAGAAAATCCAAATAATAAGGGAACACAACACCATAAATATATTCACCATACATTGAATATCTCCTAGAGAATCAATAGTTTTGGGGCATATAATGTCGATTGGAAATTCCACTACTAGATTTTACATTGTGACATACTCTACAAAAATCTTGTGAATCATTAGAAATTGAGGGCTAAACAATCCAGCATCCAAAAAATTTATATCAATTATTTGAAGTCTAAAATGGCATCTGCATGCAAGTGTGTGGAAAAAATAATGTGTAAATTTCATTTCCCCTTTAGGGATGCACCTCCTAATGTCTTGTTCATTTTAAATTTTCCAAAAAACATGTTTCCTCACAGACATAATATTTTTATTAAAATTTTAATTTATCAATTTTATGTTTAAAAAAGGAGGGTACCCTTATTGTGAATAGAACATTCACTATTTCAGCATACCAAGGCACTTGGGTGAGGTTGTGAAATTTATCACCAAGGAATGAATCATCTAAATTTATTTTAGTGATTGGTTATACATTGGATGGACGAGATATCCAATTAATGTGGTCTACCACTACATTCTCACACCTCTTTTATTCCTTATTATACATGCCTAACTCTTACAGTTGGAGTATACATCTAACTAGTCTAGGATTTTTATCGTGTTTCTTGATCAAATTTATCAATGAATCATTTTCAGAATAAACATTATCATTACTCTCTAAAAGATATAAATGATATTTTTTAAAGAAGAAATAATAGACAATAATTTTTTTTAGTTTTTGTGAATTTAATCTTTGAAGTGTATCTGGTATATAGATAATATTCAATCACTTATTTAAGTTTATCAATATTTTTGGGAAATCATAACCCCTACACCTCTATTATAAGTATCACACATAATCTAAAATGGGTTACTCCATTTTAGTTGATATATTATGGGGATAATGGTCAATCATTCTATTAATCTATTAACAGCTTCCCTACATGAATTATGAAAGATGAAATCAGTTTCCTTTTATAGTCGGTTTGTTAATGGTAAATCAATATTTATAGTCTCTAACAAACCTTCTACAAAATCCAATGTGTACTAAAAATAATTTGATGTGTCTCACAATAGTGGGGTAAGTTCGTGTGGAAATACCATTAAATTTGATTTCATCTACTTCAATTACATCCTTAAAAAATATATAACCAAAAAAGAATATTTTATCTAGCATAAAAAGGAACTTTTCAAAATTTAAAACATTTTTTTTCAACACATAATTTTAAAAACATTTACAAACATTCCCAAAATATTTGAAACTACTTCCATACATAGTGAAGTCATCAAGAAATTAATCTAGGAAGTTTTAAATAAAGTATGAGAAAATATTTACCATATAACACTAAATGTTTCTTGGAGCATTATAAGGACCAAAATGCTTCATTTAGTTTGAATATTTATTAAAGGGTCTTGTGAAGGTTGTATTTTATTGGCCATTAAGGAGAAATTGGAACCTGAATACACCTAGAGAATCCAACAAGTAATCAATAATTAAACTTCCCAGGTAATCACCTAAATATTTGATCCATAGATGATATGGAAAATGGTATTTTCTGGTTATATGGTTCATCCTTCTATAATCAATATAGACTCTCCAAATGATATAAATCATGGTGGGTACTAATTGATTATTCATATTTTGTGAAATTTTTTATCCACATTAATATGGGATAACTAGAATGGGAATCACCCATTAAGATATCAAGATAGGGTATATTATTATATCTCCTAAAATCCTTTCTCCATCAGTTTTTACTAATACCAAATGGATTGGTTTGATCCATATCTTTGTTTGCCTCACTAGTTTAAATTCACAATCAAGAAAATAATATTTATCTATTTAGTAGGGTAAATCCCTAGGATTTCCCCCAATGTCCAACTTATGGGTACATAATAACGTGTCAGGATTTCCAGAAGTTGTCCTTCTTGGATGGGCTCTAAATTATTTGATATTATGTCTAGCTGGTTCACATATACCTTTAAAAAGGAATATTTCATTTTTTATTTCAATAAATTATTTTCTAGATTAGGGTTTTTTAATATTATTTTAGTTTAGAGTTATTCATATTGGAAACATACACATGTAAGTTAGAAATATTAGTAGTAGATTTGAGTAACAAATCAAAATAACATTCAACAATTCATTCAAATTGATCAATGATAAAAACTATTTCCATATTAATCTCATTTTCAAAAAAAATCAACAAGGATGGTTGTTTATAAATATTATCCTAATTTTATTTGGTCATCCATTTTTAAACATCCTCCAAATAAAAACTAGGTACGTCCCCAAGTTTTAATGAAAAAATAGATATCCTCTTATGTGGGTATTTTATTGAGTCGTGGATGTTTAAATACAATGTTTCCTCACCATGATTTCTAAAAATAATTATTTCATTGATATTTTGTGGTTTAGTGGTATTTTGGAAGGTCCTAAAAACAATGATAGTAGAGTGATATTTACCATATACTTCTCCTATGTTGAGATTTTAGACATTGGAAGGGAATAGAAATCCTTGTACACATACCAAAAAATATTCAAGAAAACTTATTGGGTAACAAGAATCTTGATTTGAGAGTTTCATAAAAAAAATTTATCTTTAGTTCTCCAATATGTTTATAATAACAAATGGAATAAGTAAATACATTAATTGATGTTTCTAAATCACCTAATTTATTGGAAAAAGAAAGCTCTCTTGTGTTATAGGAGAAAGTGAATATACCTAGATGTTGACATATATTATGAATTTTTGAGGTAACAAGGGAGGAAACATTATTAACTAACCATGCCTATTTATTTACTCATATTCTCCATCTCTAGGTGCACATTTTATTGATTAATTTTTCATAAATTTTAATTTGGTTGATGTCCTCAAACATAGTGATGTTGACCACTACTTCTTTAAATAAATCCATGACCTTCAGTTGCAATGAGTCTTTATGGTTTTTCATCAGTTCTTGTATCCTTGGAGAGAAGGAAAATTAGGGTTGATGTGGGTCTTCCATTTTTTGTTTCCCCTTTTCTCCTTTTATATTCAGTTCCTTCAACAATTATTCATGGGGTTATTTTTTGGGGGGAAATTCTTTAGGTAATTTTGGTTTTCTTTGTCTTTTTTCAATCTCAATTGGTAATCCTTCACGTATTTTTCAATATTTTCATCCCTTTAATGTTATATAACAAATATTTTCTTTGAGGTTATGATTTTTATCATGAATGTTACCTAATACTTGATTCAATGGAATATTGAGGGTAATGATGAGATGGTAAAACATTCCATTTAATTCCTTTAACATAGATCCATGACTGGTGAGAGTGGTATGTTGACTGTTTTGAGCCTCTATGACCTATCTCATTATGTATTTCAAGGAATTATATTGATAACTTCCTTACTAGTAAGTTGTGTATGGATAGAAAATATTTCTCTTGAATAGTGGCGATTGGAAAGTTGGTGATAATTCTGTTGAAAGTCTTTCTGGAATATTTTGCTTTGAGTTTTTGGCTCCCAACACAAAATTTAAGGGTGAGAAATTCCATATATACTTGTCTTTCACTTTGTTGATTCTATAATTACTTATTTTTTATGGAACCGTAGCATTCAAGCCCATGAACTTGAGGGTATCAAGCAATGTAGTGCTTCTAAGAATAATAATGTTGGATGACTTAGGGGGTGTCGTGGGTGATATATCATACACCTTATCCATATATATTTGTCTCAAAAGTTAGGTTAGTTCTTGATATTTATTTTCCAATAATGTTTATTTATAATATTTTACCTAATTCACACCACTAGTTGAATTTATTATATGATTTTTTTGGTAATTTTGGGTGATTATACTATATAATTGTCAAAATGTTGTAGATGCTTTATCAATTAGTTCCCTTATAGAAGAAGAATATAGTTGGTTCTAATCATTTTCTATTAATCATTGGTAAAAGAATATAAATAAGTGAAGTTATTCATTGGTCTAGTATGGGAAATATACATTCCATTTCATGAACCTTTTCCAATACTCGTAAATTGTTTCTCAAGATGATTGTAAGATTCCCTAGATCTCTTTGCATAGTTAAGCACCCTTTGAAGTGGGAAAAAATTTAGAGGAATTACCTCTATATCCCATCCCATGAGGTGACTTCCAAAGATATAGATTTTATATTCAATACTTGTATACCTCTTAATGAGACAAGGGGAAAGCCTTCTAGAAGATTTTGTCTTCAATGACTCCTCTAGTTATGAATTTTTTTAATAATTCTGTAAATTCTCTCAAATTACTATTGGGATCTTCACCTGATAATCCATGAAATTTATGAAAAATTATAATCATTCTAGTTTTATGTTCACAATAATTTTGATCATTCAATTTAATTTATTAGTAATTATTGTTGAAATTAGGTTCATACATATCCCTTAAATAACTATTCACTTGGGCAAGATTATCTCTTATTTTTCTCTTCCTAATTTAAATCTGGTGGAAGAAGAATATGGGTAAGGTGGTTTGTCCATTAGAATAGTGAAAAACTCATATTCCTATTTTTAGTGTTTTTTATGTTTTAAAGTCTTAAATGAATGGTTATCTAATACTCAGGATCAAAACCAATGAGGTTGGAATAACTGGATCAGTTCAATTGTTGAAATAATTTAAAAAAAAATTAAAAACGATGATTGGCTTCCCAAAAAATGAAATTAGGTTTTATGCACATCTTTTCATGGGGCTTCCAGCAAGAATTTTTTTAACTCAATTAGTGGAATCGGGTTTTCTATAGAGGTAGAAATGATATGGATGTGAATTTATCTTTTTAATGGGTTTTATTTATTGAAATAATGGATGTAATTGATTTGTTTTATGATCTGGTTTAAGAATCGTGGTATGTACCTAAATCATTCCCTTATTCTCTTGTTGAATAATTATTCAAATTGATTACTGATTAATCATTAATAAAATTATTTTCTACCCATACTCTAATGAAATGATACCACATTGATAACTCTTTTTATTTTTTTTATTTCGAATAGGGAAATTCAATTATATCTATTTCACATATCCTAGATTATCATAAAAATCAAATATATATAATATCCCTCAAATTATTCAACACATTGATATAGGATAAAGTGAATTAATTTTGAGAATCTTATAAATGAAAAATCAATAATATTAGAAAAATAAATTAAAATTGAAATCCAGAATAAATATCTAACCAATTAAACCATTAAAATCGATATATAAAGTATTAGTTGAATTATCCATAATGATTATAATTAATCAACAGGGGCATTGGAGAAATTTACATCACATGAGAACAAAGAGCCTACTCTTCCATTATGGGAGTATTATAGAAAAATTAATAGAAATTAATAAATAATGAAGGAATAAATAGAAGCATCAGTTCAATAGATTGATCTGGTGATTGGGGAAGAAATCACCCCTCTTTGGTGAATAGATCTTTATTTAAAGATATTTTTAATACTCTCTTACTTCCATATTATAATATAATTTCTTTTAACCATATATAATTATTATACAGATTCTATAATAGTCTTCAATTTGGGTTCCAAAGACAAATTAATTCTTCACCTATAAATGATTGACATGTTCAAACCGTTGAGTTTCATGATTTTCATCACAGTAATACTTTTTTACTGAAATATTTTCATCCCTTGATAATTCTCTAATAAATCGTCAAAAAAATACTTGCGTGAGTTATTTTCTACTTCACATTTAAGACCTAATTCATGGAAATACTTTTTGTTTTAGATAGAAGATGTATGTGCTAGGATTATCCATCAGATGAATTGGAGAGGTGGGCATGATCCAAGACTTGGACTTCATCACAATTGGGCTATGTTTTTAGTGTGTATATGGTGTACTTGGTCTATATTTTTAAATTTGGTTCTAATATAGTTGATTTTATGTAGATTTGGGTTCTTATAATTGAACATTAATTCTTATAACTCTTTGAGAAATTTGAATAAGCACCTGGAATGCGATCTCCTACGAACAAATAATCAATTCATGGGGAACAATCATGGATTTACTGAACATTCAAATTAAGAAAAACGATATGGTAGGTGGTATTAGGGATTTAAATATCTTGGTTATTATTCAATTATTAAACCACTGGTCACTGGTTCTTATTCTCCAAATTATGGCTCAATACTCTCCTTCGATTCGAAGAGGAGGAACAACGCATGCTTAATTATAACAAGTGACTCTAATTTATATATTATTAATTATAATGCAATGAACTTCAATCATATGTGAATCTTGTTTTGGTTCAATGTTCTTAATAGAAATCACCTTCATTTTGGGGGTTTCCTTTAGTAAATAATGGTGATCATGTTAAACTTGTACAAGGTGGTGCTACCACAATCTTTGAATGCATCTACGTCAGCACTAGTTCAGTTGTCTTCTTTAATCATTGAGCACGGTTGGATTCATGTTCTTATTTTTTATATCTAGTAAATGTGGTATGGTTTAGCAATTTACTATATTTTCATGGTTAATCACAAAATACGCAGTCTACTTTTATTTTGTGATGGAAATTTAAAACTCCAACTTCAATATGGGTGAATCAGCCTCAGTTGGGATTTAAATTATTCAATTGTCAATTAGAGGTAGCAAGAAGGGTAAAAATCTATTATTGTTCGGATATGGGGAAGGAATAGAGGAAGAAAATTTTCATGTGAGAGGTATCAAGATACCTAAAGGTGGTAGAAGGGTGTTCTACCATTGATGATGGTGGTGAGTGGAAACAATAGACAAGATTATAGATAATAGTGTATTTTTTATTTTTTGGAAGAAAAATAGGGGTGTTGGTAAATCTACCTTTCTTAATAGTAGGAGAAGAGTGTGAGATAGTAGTATAAAAATTCCTCAGTGGTAGCATGTAGGCCACCATTTTCTTTAATGAAAGTATACCCAATAGTAGAAAAATTATACATTATGATGGTAGAAGGATTGAAAGGTGTGGTAATGGTAGGAAATATTTTATTAATAGATATGCTGGTACCTGGCTGGTGAAATGGTACTAGTAGTAGGCTCCAACAAAGATACTAGTAGTATACATGAATAATGAAAAAATTTCACCAAAAAAGTTCTTTCTAAAAAAATGATCCTTAGTGATTCATGATAAAAAATTACGGGTATGCCTTAAAAAAATTAATTTTAGAAATAATAAAAGAAAAAAAATATAAATTTATTGCCTTTCTAAAATTTATTTAAATATCAAATTAAAATTAATAAAAATCAATCAATTCAAATTTCGTTTTTCCAGATCACAATTAATTTTCAATTTACCATGTTGACCATATTCTAAAACACCCAAATGTAATTTCACTATTAGAAAATTCTAAATAATCTTTTGTATAAAATTAAATTTTATGGGTTTTCAATTAATTTAAAATTTTAATAAACCATTAAATCTAAAAAAATAAATCATTTTAGAATTTTAAATCTGTAATGAACAAAAAAAAATTACTTCAAAATAAAAAAAGTTATCTTCACCATTAAATTCAAAAAATTAATAAATCATTAAAAACAATGTTTTTTCCATTTTCTAATAAATTAAAAATTCTCAATGTAACCAAAAGGTGAATTAATTGCTTGTTTTCTAATTAAAATTGGTGTATTTTCAGTAAATATAATGAAAAAAGATCAATTTTTTTTGGATCATTTTACTTCCCCACACTTAAGATATTGTAGTCCTAGGATATTTGTCTTAAATTACAAGAATATTATTTTCCAACATAGCATTAATTATAGAAATCATAATTGAATCTAATCAATTTTTTTAATGTAAAATGTCTTGAGTGAACTCAATTTATTTAAGTGGAATTAAAATTTTAATAAGTAGTACTTCCATTTATCCCTCGTTCCTATGCTTCCTAAATGAAATTTCATTTTCAAACATCCCTGATACTTTCTAAATGTCATTTTTATATGTCAAGTACCTCTTTGTTATATGGGTTCAATATTATCCTCACCTAAATGATTTAATTTTTGAAAACAGATAAATTTATTTTTATTAATATATATATATATATATATTATTAATTTTTCTCAACCATATATGTGTGAGGAACTATGAAAAGAACTTATAGAATAAGTACATTGGGCTTAAACTAAAAAATATAGCTCTATTTTCATAGGGATTCATTTTGGGATCCCAATTTTTCATTTTACTTCAACATCAAAATACTCCTATAAATGTGTTTTAGGGATTTTCCCCAATATTCTATTTAATTAAAAAGTCTTGTTACTCAAGAAAAAGTTTTAAATTCTAGTGAAAACATGAAATAATTATTATTTCACTAATATCATTTTAATTTTCACTATATTGGACTAGTCGTCAAATGGAATATCTGTATAAAAATAGGTTATGTTCTCTTATGAATCATTAACATTTAAAAATGTTGGATCATTGTGATTCTCACATCTAGGTTGGTACTTTAATTGGGTAGTAAAACATTAATTTCCAATTTTACAATCCTAAAAACAATATAATGTTCTCAAAAATAATTTGAAAAAGGTGGTATGTATAGGCTCCAAAACCTCTTTTTTTTTTCTTTTTCCCCATTTTTTACATCCTAATTTACTTAGTCTGTCTCCCACAAACTTTGTTTAGACATACTTATATTTTAATTCCATTAGACATTTTTCAAGAAAAATAGTTATAATTTAATAAATAAGTTAGAAAGATATGAGGGAGAGAGACATCACAATAGTACTCTATTTAACAACTATAAAGAGGAGTCTATAATCCTTTAAGGGTTATTTCTAGAAATTCTTATGGAAATTCTTCAATTATTGGACATTAAACTCAAATCTATTCCTTGAAACTTATCTTTAAATCTAAAATTAACCAAAGGGAAACCTATTTGTTATTGTGTATGGACCAGTCCATTGGAATGAAACATAAAATTGAATAGATTTATCCTTGAATAAAATTGAAAAAAATTTCCTTTACCTTGTAAATTTATTTTTAATTATTATTTTATTAGGTGAAGATTTGTATTTTTCTTCATGCAGTAGTGAGTTCTTATACGCTTCCACTCTCATCTTCTTAGGCTCTTTTATCTGTAGTTTCATATGCTCTATATCCTTTCCAAACACTTGGTTCAAACTTTTGAAAACTTTATATCGTTTTTTTATAGCTCAATAGGAAACTGACAACCATTATATAGGGTGGAATACCTAAGGAGGTATTTTAGGTAGCTCTGTATGTGTATGTGGAATCCTCCTATTTCACACTCCAACCATTATGATTGGGTTACACTATTTTTTCAAAGATACCATTGGCTTATCTATTGGACGCATATTCTAATCCACTTGTTTTTGGGTGGTAGGTAGTGTAATTTTTTTGGTTTACCCAATATTTATTCATGATTTAATCCATTTTCTAGTTGTATGTGTGGGTTACTTTGACACTTATTATTTCTTAACGTATTACAAGAATACAAGAAAATTATTTTAGAAATTAAATATTATTTTTTTAATCAATATGTTGAGTACATTTTATTTCAGTCCACATAGAAACATAATCCACTTCAAAAATAATGTAGGAAAATAAAAATTTCATAAGAAAGTTACTTATAAAATATATTCCCTATATATCTAATATCTCATAGAAAATATATGATCATGGGGGGTATTTAATGGATTTTGTAAATTTTTCCAGTAAACTAGAAGTTGGGAATTTTTTTAAAAATATTTTGAATCATTAAAAATTGAGTGTAAAAATATTATAGATTTAAAAAATTATCTAGTAGTTATATAGGTTCCAAAATGGTATCCACATGAATGTGTATGGCCAAAAAGGAACATATTTCATTTTATCTTTTGGGATTCACCTCCAAATGACTTGGTCGTTGCATTTCTCAATAAATGAAGATCCTCATGCATATATTATTTTGATTCAATTTTAATTTTGAAATTTTATATTTATAAAAGAAGTAGAGTACAATTTCTAAAATAAAATCACTATGTTAGTATAATAATCCACTTGGATGAGTTTTTACTTTTTATTATAAATGAATGAATCATCTATATTTGTTTTAGTGATTAGTTATACTTTTAATGTTTGAGGAACCCAACTAATGTAGTTTTCCATAGCAACCTCAAAAACCTTATTATCCTTTATCTCCAAGTCAAACTCTTAAAATAGTATCATCCCTACCCCTAGTCTAGGATTTTCATCATCTTTCTTGTTCAAATATTTCATTTTTGTATTATTGGGATAAATGGTTACTTTAATCCATAAATGATAAAAAATAACTTCTAAAGCAAAAAAAATAGAAAAAAACACCTTCTCTATTATTGTGCAGTTAATCTGGGTAGTTTCTATGGTCTATGAATAACAGTATATAACTTGTGAAAGTCCCTAAATCTTTTTGAAAGCACTTCTCTTACAACACTATTGAAATAATCATGCAGAATCTCAAAGTGATAACTCCAGTTTGGTCAATAGATTATTAGGGAAGTGGGTATGAATTATTTCAATCTATCCAAAACATCCCTTCATGAATCATCAAAGACAAAATAAATTTCCTTATTGAGAAGGTTATTTAGGGTATTTTTCATATTCCCTAAAAAACCTTCTATAAAATGAAACATGTCCTAGAAATTATCTAAAGTGACTCATAAAATTTGTATTTATCTACGTCAATTTCATCTTTAGAAATTGTATGGGAAAAAATATTTAATTCCTCTACAATAAATAATCCATTTTCAAAATATAAAACCATGTTTTTCTAATAAATATTTTGAAAACATTTTCCTAAAATTCATGAAATCATTAAAAACTATTTCCATACATAGTGAGGTAATTGAGAAATACCACTACGTGTTTTTCAATCATGTGTGAGAAAATACATACCATACAATGTTGAAAGGTACCTGGATAAATGAGAATAAAAAATTCATACTTTTGAAAGAAAACATATCGAAGGGACATGTGAGGTTGGTCTTTTTTGGGTATTCAGGAGAAATTAGAGCTGAAAAATACCTCCAAAATACATCAAGGAAAAAATAATGAACATTAACACATAATATATCCAACATTTTTCCATAATAATTATGGGAAATGATCTTTTCTAGTTACATGGTTCAACCACATATAATAATTTAAAACTCTCTAGCAGTTTTGACTCTTGATGGGAAATAATTCATTTTTTACATTTTTTACAATTGGGTATCAAATTTTCTTTTGAAAAATTACAATGGGACTCACCCATTGGGAATCTAGGATGGGGTGAATTATTAAATCTCATAAAATTATCTCTACTTTTTCCTAATTCAAAACGGATTATGTTGAGCCATATTCTGGTTTTTCTCACTCGTTGAGATTCATTTTCAAGAAAATCATATCTACGCACATGGTGGGGATAATCCCTGGGATATCCCATAATATCTATCCTATGTCCCTAATGTATTGTTCATAATTTATAAGAGTTTGTGTTGTTTTATAATCTCCATATTATGTGATATTATAAATTGTAGTTTCTTATATTCCTTTAGAAATGAATATTTCATGATTGATGGAATAAAGTATTATTCTGTATTAAGGGATGTTTCAAAGATGATTTTTGTTCAGATTTCTCCATGTTGGAAACAATAACATTTATGAAAGAATTATTAGTAGAATATTTGAGTAACACATCAAAATAAAATTCATCAATTCATTTAAATTGTTCAACACTCAAAACATTTTCCAAATTATTCTCATTTACCAAATCAGATTCATCAATTTATTAAAAAACATCAATACTTAAAAAAATTTCCAAATTAAAATGATTTTATAGATTAGATTTATCAATGATATTGAATATTTCCAACTCTTCTCAAATTCTGATTATATCATAAAACATTTCAATTTTTTATTAAGAAGAACAAAGAAATTCACAATGATTTAATGTAAAAATAGATTTCTCCCCATGTGGCTATTTCAAGGATTCGACGATTTTGAAATCCAATTTTTCTTCACCAGATATCTTGGAAAGAGTTCTGTTGTTGAAATTTATTACTATTGTAGTTGTATTGAGTACTGACCTACCTATAATGATGGTAGAGTTATATTTACATTTTTCTTCATCCATATTGATAAGGTAAAATTCAAAAGGGAATGGAAGTCCATCAAAAATTACCAAGACATCTTCACCTATTTGTTAATAAGTGGATTGATTGGAAAGTTTCAAAACCACATAGGTAGGTTTAGTTCTCCAATAATAATGTAACAGTAAAAGTAATATGGTATTACATTAATTGATTCTACTAAATTAAAAAATGCGTTGGAAAATGAAATTTATCCTTTGGTGTAGGGGATAGTGAAAGTACCTAGATATTGATATTTCAAGGAATTTTTATGTTAATAATGGAAGAAAAAAATTATATAACTTTATATTTTCATTTCCTCACAATATATTTCTCCCAGTATACATGTCTTTGATGAATTTTCCATACCTTTAAATTTTAAAGATGGCCTCTAACAAAGGCTTGTTCATCTATACTATTTTGAATAATTCTTCGATCAACTATTGCATTGAATCATTATTTGTTTTCTTGGGTTTTTTTATCCTTGATAGAATAGGAGGGTGAGGTTTATGTGGGTCTTCCAATTCAAATTTCCCCTTATCATTCTTCATAGGGATTCCCTTCAAATATTCCTCTTTGGGATCTATTTTGGTGATAGATTCATCAGGTACTGTGGGTTTTTCAATTCCAACTACTATCTCTAGGGGTAATACTTCACTAATTACTACATCTTTATCAATACTTAATGTAATATAATAAACATTTAATTTTGTATTAAGATTTTATAGGGTAGTGAACTTACTTGATCCTTGATTCACAGCATTATTGAGGGTATTCATTCGCTAGATGAATGGTACTTTTAATTCATTTAACTCTAATCCATGAGTGCTACGTGTGTTTTGTTGAATGTTTTAAGACCCCATCACCTATCTTGTCATATAATTTAAGGATTTATCTTGATCATTTCGATACTGGAAGCATGTGTATGGTTAGAAACTATGTCTTTCGAATAGTGGTGGTTAGAAAGGTTATTGAGAAGCTTGTTGGAAAGCGTGATGTAATGGTGGACATTGAATCTATTCTCTCCCAACTCAAAATTTATTAGTTGAAAATTATATAAATCCTTGGTTTCCACTTAATTTATTTTGTATATTCCTATATTACATATAATTTTATCTATACATTCCATGAACCTAAGGGAATCTATCATTGTAGTCCCAATTTGAATAAAAAAGCTGGCGGACTTGATGTGATGTGATGCTTGATGTCTCCAGCACCATGTTAATAGCTAGTTTCCTCACAAGTGTGGTTAGTTTTTTGATTTTATTTTACAAAAAATATTGTTTTTATCTTCTTACCTCATTCACACTCTAGTAATGACTTTTTTTTTATTATTTTGGTGAATTTTAAGAAGTTATCCCGACCCTTTTTCTAAATTTAGTGGGAAACTTATCAATCAATGCTACTCTAGAAAAATATCTAAGTTGATTTTAATATTTTTCCATCAATCATTGATAAAATAATTTCAATAAGTTATGTTCTTCATATGGATGTGGTGGGTAGGATATATTCTACTTCCTAAACCTTTCTTAGAACTCATAAAGAGTTTCTCTGTTCACTTGTTCGACTATATATATCTCCATCCCTAGATGATCACTCCATGAAGAAAGGGAAAATTTGATGATGAACCTCAATTTATCTCATCCCAAGTGATTACTTCTCTAGGATTTAGATTTTAGAAACACTCCTTGGTTTCCACTACAAGAGATAATGGGAAATACTTCTTGATGATTTTAGTATCAGTGAATCATTTCGCTTTGAGTCCACTTCATACCTATTTAAGTGAAATCAAATTCCTATTAGGATGTTTACCTAATAATCAATGAAATATAATAAGTATTTAGATTATTCCAGTTTTAATTTCTCAATTCTTTTGTTCATTTAATTTCAATTTTAGTTTATTAATTTTAAAATTATGTGTGATACATTTCCCTCATGTATTATTAACTTGGGAAACATTATCTTCCATTTCTAGAATTATTAATGTAACTATGGAAGAATAATGATCTGAGGAAGGAGAGTTAGCCAATAAAATAGTGACAAACTCTCTTTCCCCTTATTCAATGACTTTTAATCATCAATGTCTTGTAGGAAAAATTCTCTCAACATTGAGATCAAAACCAATGAGGTTTGACAAAATGGATCTGGTCATTTGTTGAAATAATTTTGAACCAAATTTAATCATTAAAACAAGATTCATCAAAAATGGACCTATTTTTGATTCACATCCTATCATATGGCTACCGTGAAATGAATTTGTATCCCATGTAAAATGATTTTAAGTGGGACTCATGTTTTCTCCAGAGAAGATATTATTTTGGATGTATTTTTTTCTTTTTTAATAGGGTTTAATATTTGAAGTATTTGATGAAATTTATTAAGTTTAATATTATTTTTAATATTATTGGTTTATCCTTAAATCATTCTACCATTGTTCTATTTAATAATTTTTCAAATTGTTTCTAATTAGTTATCTAAACAAATTATACCTCACTAATTACTCTTATCTGGTTATTTTGGTTTTGAAATGGGAATAGAATGATCACTGTATCCTCTAACCTTTCCCAACATGGTAGTCAAATATCTCTAATCACACAAAAATTATCCCACTAATTTATATCAAATGAAATGAACTATGTCTTAATATCTTTATTTGAAATCCTTATAATGAGAGTAGAATAAATGAAAATTAAAAGAGAGAATAATTATTTGACTGAATAAAACATTAATATCCACATCGAATGTAGAAGGGGAATTAATTGTAACGATTTGATTTCATTAATAAGGGAATGTTATAATTTTCTTTTGTGTTACCAAAAATGGCATACTATTCCATCAATGAAGTATTACTAAAAAATTACAAAATTAATAAAGAAAGAAGAAAGAAATGAAATCCTCAGTTGGAAAACATGATATGATGATTGATGAGGAAATTACTATAATCTAATGAATAATTCCCTAATTAAATAGATTCTCAATGCTCCCTACCTGGAACATTATAAGATCAAGATTTTTTATCATTCTCTAATTAATTCAATACTACTAGAATAATATTCATTTTCATATCTAGGCCCAAATTAATTCTTCTCTTGCAGATGATTAACACGCCCATCACCTTGAGGGTCATTATCAATACTATTAGAATCTTTTTTTCTAAATTATTTTCTTTCTATGATCACACTACAATAAATTATTGTGAAAAATATGAGTGGGAGTGATTTAAATCTTCACGATGCAATGATAACTCATGTTTTTTGGTGTTCTCTATAAAGGAGATAAACATGCTAATTTCATAGATTATATGAATTAGAGGGGTAGTATTGGGATTAGGCTTGGACGTGGATGTCATTTTAATTGGAACTGTATTTCATCATGGAAATGGTGATCATGGTATAGTTTTTTCATGGTGGTGCTAATATGGTGGATTTAGTTTAGATCTGTTTGTCTACAACTGAACATAGGTTCTGATTAATCTTTGAGGCTTTTGATCAAGCACCTGGTGTTTACCATCTTGTAGACCTGAAACTAGTGTGTGGGGAACAACTGTGGAATATTCAAATAAAAAAAATTAAAAATACCAATAGTGAAATGGGTATTTGAAACTTTAGAAGCTCTAGTATTCTTAAACTGGTCGAACATGGGTCATCAGTTCTTCTCCAAATAATATCTCAGATATCTCCTTTGGTATGAATAGGTGGTATGGATTAGTATCGACTTCATCATTTGACTCATACTGATATATTCTTCATTAAAACACGGTGAGTTCAATCAGTTACAACTCATGAAGTTGTTTGGTGTCCTCAACAGGCATAACCTCATGTTCTGTGGTTCCCTTTAATCGATGATGGAAATTGGGTTCAATTTATATAAGATGGAATGGCTATGAATATTGGTTTTTATCTTTATAAACACCAATTCAGTCATCATCTTCAATCACCGATCATTGTTGGACTCGGGTTGGTCTATTGGAAATCCATGTGATGCAGGTCAGTTCTAGGATTTGAATGGATTTCCATGGTTGATCCTAGCTAACTCATCATTCTTCTTGTTTAGAATTGGTGAGATTAAACACCAAATGATATTTCAATATTCAAAAATTATGAATTATTTTTTTAAAACAATTTTGTTTTATGAATTTTCAATAAATTTCAATAAATAAATAAAATAGTAAAACTCAAAAAATAAATCCTTGTAACAATTATAATTCAATATTGAATCAAAAAATTTCATCTCAAAATAAAAATCCAAATATGGCTTCACCCTTGAATTAAAAAATTAAATAAATCCTTAAAAACTTGTTTTTACCTATTTTCAATAATGTCCAAATTCTCAATGTAACGAAAAATCTAATCAATTACCCGGTTTTTAATTAAATTATTTGTTATTTCAATGATTAAGACAAAAGATTTCAAACTATTTGGCTCACACCAATTAAAAAAATTAATGTTTCCTCATTACTATGTTTTTACATTCTTATTCCAAATATTGAATATTTTTTATCAAATTCAATTCTTATAAGAGGCATAAATTTATTTTAAAAAAAATCAGGTAAATCATAATGAAAAACCGTATTTTCGTGTATTTATTTTTTTAGTGTAAAAATAATTTTATTCTCATTGCTTTTTTATTAGAAATTATTTGGTTAATTTTAAAATATTTTATTGATTATAAATTTTTTAAATTTCATTAACATAATTAATCAGTATTTAATTATTTTATTTCTTATGATAAAACACTTTCACATTAATTTTTTTTCAAGATATAACTCTTTTTTTCCTTGAAATTATTTTATCTTAATTTATAACCATTACATAACTAATATTTGAATTATTATTCAAAAATTACAATTATATTTTTTTTTAAAACATTTTAATTATTAGGAAGATATTTTATATATATATAAATTTCTAAATCTTATAAAAATTAAATTATTTAGAATAATAGTTCTTTTAATCATGATATTATTTTATAAAAAATTAATTATTATTATCGAGGGGTTATTAAAAGCATTTAAATTCAATAAAAAATTTCTATATATATTTGATAATGTTATAAACCCTATTAATACATGTCAATCCAACAATTAGGTTTTTAGGGATATAATATATTTTGATTCATTTAAACTTACGGTTTCATGTAAATCAATCTATCGAAAACAATAAATTTATTTTAAATGAATACATATAAAATCTAAGAGTATTTATCATCTTATACTTATAAGGTATGGGAAGATACCACCCTTTTATATTGTTATATCTCTATAATTTCTCTTGATAATATTCATTCTTCTAACTATAATGATGGTTTTGTTTATATTAGAACCAATAGTATTCAATTTTCCACTTTAAATAACTACTATACAAGATCATTATTTCTCTCAACAATCTCTCTATATCAATTGTAGTATGTTATTCATCACCATAGGTATTATACTCTCATTTAATACTCTACTCCAAATACATAAAAGTTATACATGTACTCTCTAAATGATTTCAAGGAGTAAATTTTGATTTTTGTCACCTCTAATATGTTATATAACTTTTGGTCCTTTTAAAGGATGTGTATGGTTTTACTTACTTACACTCTTCATGAATATATCTTTCGGTGCATCAAAATACCACAAGATGTTTTATGTACCAATAATATGTTGGTCACCAATTGAAGTTGATCTTGCTCTGTAGATTCTAGTTTCATTTTAGAAACATCTTACTGATCTTTGGAACTTACAGTTCTAGCCCATGTAATATTCAACCCAATGAATGACCCTTATAACATATTGGTAAATTTTTTCCTCTCATATCTTTATTCTTAATAATATTAATATAAATATGTGTGAGTTATGGATGAACTCTATATTTATATATCCAACCATACTTCAATAAATTTTTTCTTCAAGATCTGTATCATTTTCCTTTCTCAATCACACTCATCCACCTTCAATTCCTTTAATTATATCTGATATTTATTTTTTAATGAATCCCATAAATCTCAGTGCCATGGTATCCATCACTCCCTCAAACATTGGATATAATAATTATATTGTCCTCATGAAGTTTTTATATTTGATATAAATCACATCATCATCACCGTGACTTTCACTTCACACAAATGTCATGTAAAACCTCTCAGGAACCTTCTATTTGTTTAAATACTGTTAGGCTTCTCTCCTCTTCTCCTTATGAGTATAGTTTTGAATATCCATTAATAAAACTACCAAAACATTTGTACATTAAAACTTCCTATGAATTAGCACCATATCATATGTTTTTCTTCATCCATTTCCCCAACACATGTTTGTACCTCGACATCCAGTATTTATCTTTTAGATTTAGTTTCAGATCATCAAATCATCTGATAAACTTATCTTCCGAATTTCTTATCATCATAAAAATAAATCATCTGTACTTCCTTTGAGATATATCATTGAAATGTATGATCAGTTGTACTCAAATTACTTCACAACATGAAACGCTTTCTATTTATAACTTATATTCATCTTCTATGACTCTTGATTTTCTAGATATATACCTTCAAATTAGTAAATCGATGGAACATTACTTCTTATCTGCTTCACTTCATGTGATCATCATCCAATGTTATTAATTTTCACACATCTAGGCATCCTCATCTATCATAATTCTCACTCATATTATTCATTCAATTGTACTTTCATTACTTCTAAAATTTCGGATTTTCATTAACCAAAGTGCATCGACATTAATGATTACCTTGACTTCAATTACCCAGCATCCAATTTATCAATTTCCAATTTTAAACTATTCTTATCTCTTCTAATTAATGATACCAATTGATCATACATAACCTTAATTACATGATCCTAATTATTTATATTCTAAACTCTCAAAATACAGGACCATGGATTCTTTTTACTATCTCTATTCTTAGAAATATTAATATTTTAATAATGTTGAACTTATGGAACATTTCACAATAAGTAAAAAACTAGATTAATCCTTGTTGAGAGTTTGTAAACTCTAAAACTTCCTCCACTTCAAAAATGGTTTTCATCTAGTTGATTTTATAATACAACTTCTGATGCTCAGCTCCTGCCTTCGTAATTTCAATTTCGTTTTCCATTATTAAATTCAAAAGAGATTGAATTGAAATATCCTCATAAATAATTTTTTTTATGATAGTGATTGATCATTATAATATCATTAGACATGTCTTCTATAAATTCTATAGTCTTTTACTCATAGTTGTAATATTTTAAGTATCTTCTGATTACATTAACACAATATTCGTAGATCATCCTATAGTAGTATGAAATATGGATACTTTAGCTTCTAAAATTTAGTTCACTTATAATCTCATAAAAACCATGTGTTACTCTATTTAAAAAATATGGTCACTCTTACAAACAACTATGATTATTTTCCCCTTATATATTTTCTCACTAAACACCACTTTTGATAAGAGTAAACGACTTTTATGATTTTTCAAATTACACTTATATACTTCCCTAGTGAACCTTATGAAAACATCATTCCTTTTATAATTTCAAATCTAATATTCTCTAGAAATAATATTCTATATGAAAAAAATGTTTTATGTATCATTTAATATTATTTCCTTTGTTAATTATAGCATAAATGACCCAATTATTTTATCTTCTTGACTTCTTAGCTTATTTTCACCTGATATGCACTACACAATGTAACATATTGATTCCATGTAACTCATAAACATGACTTATATTCCATTAGTCCATCTTGTAACATCTTTGACTTCATCTGTCAGAAGACTTATGATTCAGTAGTGTGTCTTTTTTGAGTTATCCATTAAATGAATTTCATCTTATCATTATCAATATCCACACTTATAACTTTAGAAAAAACATTATCCTCCATGGATGAAACCCTTTTCACTTCATTCAATTATAATTGGTAGTGATTTATTTAGGTTTTAGTACTATTCAATGATCTATAATTAAGCTAAGATAAAAAAAATCCTTATATATCCACCCCAATTCATTAATTTTGGTAATATATATTTTGAATCATTGGGGTAGACTATAAAAACACGTTCAATCTATAACTTCTGGTAGTAGAGGAGGAATCTACCTATGTTCTGTCTTCCGATGTATTAACTTTTGAAGTTTCAACTTCCAAATAATCCATAGGTATCACCGTATTATTCCCCATAATAATATATTTAATTTACTTATCATAGAAAACAGATACAATTCTCTTCTTCACAAACCATTGGAGATCTACAATATCCCCCTCTATTTTTATTTTCAATACCCATTTCATTTCAAAATTCAATATTCTTCTCCCTATTATTAATAATAAATAAAAAATATTCAATTATTAGGGAAATATATTACTCATAACATACTCTATAACATTTCTTATACTCCCTTTTTATCATTTTTACTAAAAATAAAACTTGAATTCTTAATACAAGGATAAAATCACTGTTTATAATGAAGTTAGTAATACATTAATCAACACTAATTCTATTTAATCTATACTTGGTGTAAAAAAAGAGAGACTAACATTAATATAAAAGATTTTTATAAATTATTAAATATGTAATACCACCATAAAAGATTTTTTTCAAGGGTTATTCAATTTTATTTCATTAAACATACTTATTGTACTCATGTCAATAGACATGTAAAACATCCAAACTCAAATGAAAGTCTTTCACCATTCTAGAATGTTTCTCTTCCACCTTAATTTATCAAATCTATAAGACCATTAGCTCAGACTTCACTGCTCCTAAAGTGGTGAAATCTGTCTATATTATTTAGCATGGTTGATACTAAATAATGTATTCTAAGGAATTTACACTATTACAATTAAATTAACATATTCAATGAAGGATACCATAAAAAATATTGTGTAATTTTCTCACTAAAAATCAATTTAGTCCTACCCCTGAATTTCCAAAAAAATCACTTCCAGGCTCTATGAAAATGATAAAAACATATATGGTAATAAGGTGGTTATTACTTTGTATCTAATTTAAGGAAAAAATATTGATGATTGTTTCCGAATCTATAAATTACCTTTAATTTAGCTCAATGATATTTCTATATGCATGTTTCATTTTAAATATTACATGTTGAAACTTCAATGGGATTCATGGACTTATTAATATTACCTTCAACCTTAAATTTTTTATGTTTATTTTTAACTTTTTATATCAAGGAACCTGAATTATTCTGAATTTATTCTATATTTGTTACTTCTCCCAAGTGTTGAGGACAAGAAATAATAAAAAAATTCAGAACATGTTAAACTTTATCATTCAGTGAGTATTTATTCTTCACACTAAGTTTTACATGACATGAATACAATGATGTTATCTATTTTTTTTCACCTGTTGTTTCTATTCTATTATTACAATCATGAGACTTTCATAAGTATGAATTAATTTCTTATTATCTATAATGATTCTTCACTTAACTTAGACCTCCTTCCATTAGAAACCTGCCATTAAATTATACTTCTTCATCAGAGATGTGTTCAACCAAACTAATTAACTTGCTTCTTTCTTAAATAGATTTAATTTTTTTAAATTTTTGGTACTATTAACTTCAAAATTCATGGATTACATTAACCTATCCAAGATTCTTCCTTTCCTACTTCTAAAGAAGAATTATTTTTCATGGGCATGAAATATTTTGTTACTTTCTCTTTATTTTTATTATTCTGAGTAACTTCCCTATATTTACACCATAAGGATGATATTCCATCTATCTTATATTTCTTTTTCCTCATCCATTGTATTTTTTAACAGAAGATAAATCATGATTTATTGAGGAAAAATAAAACCCATCATCCTAATTAACAATTTAATTTAAATTCATATAAAATCTATCAAGATATTTAAATCTATTGTTTTTCAATCTACATAACATCTTCTCTACATTATGGTTGAATTTAAAATAATTTCCCATAAAATCAATTTTTATCCCTCTTCAAATATGCCTTATTTTTTTCAGATGTTTACATTTTATAAAAATAGTCAATTCCCCTAAATCTAAACTTTTTACACCACCAGAAAAAGTCAATAATTGTTTCCTTATTTAAATCAATTTTAATATGGATGACTTTGAAAACATACTGATTTTGATTTGAAACACATTTCTTTTAGACACTACAAAGGGAAACACATTTTCCTTTCCTTTATTCTTTAACAATTACATTTTTTTTGGTTTCCCAAAAATCATCTTCACCTGCTTATGTTTTGAAGTTGTATTGTACTCAACCGTATTCCACGATTCTAGATTGTTGCATGCAATTTTTCCTAAACATAGGGTTTCCTTTTTCAAAAAAAATCTACGACATACATATTCCAATTTATTAAAGCATAATATACTACTATATTGAGTCATCCTATAACATAAACCCTTCTGTGGTGCTTTCAAGATATTGGGTATTCACTCAGTTTCATGTGAGGATTCATGTTGAGTAACTTCAATTTTTTTTTAATTCCAACTCAAGTAACATTATCTTTAATGTGTTTTTTATCTTAAAGTGATTTCTAATTATCTTCACATTCAGTTTAAATATTTTGAACCATTTATTTAGGAAGGATCCTCTATTCGAGTGGTGAACACTAGAACCTTTATATTTTATTGGATTTAACCTCAAACTAATTTTTTTTGAAAACTACTATAGCTTTTAATGGATGGATCTTATGTTATGAAATTTTCATCATTTCAATTTTATCACAACATAATTTTATTTTATTATTTTTAAATAAAACTGAATATTAATTCATATTGGGATTATGATTGTTCTGTAGCTTTAACAAGATTTTTTAGAGTGTTAAACTTGCGTAACTTTTATCTATTCCCTTTCCATTTCATCACCTTTTTATTCTAGTTGAGTTTTCTCTTCATGTATGTACCTAATAAACACAAATACATAGATGATAACTGATTAGGAACATTTTTTTATGAGAGACTTGACTTTAGAGTAGATATACTAAATAGATGTAATAGTATCACATTTCTCATACATTTATAGATCAAAAAATATTCTTCTAGAGGATCCAAATCAAATGATTTTACATAAAAATTTAAACATTGAGTACCTTTATATAGTGGTTTTTATTCTTCCTACTAATTCTTGGATTTTAACTTCCTTAATTTCATAAACTCTTTATTCGTACTATTTTTTTGGTGATGGGTTAAAAAATTCATGTTGTGAATAATAAGAGTAACTTATGTCTCCTTCAAATAAGATATCACTACAAATTTCAACAATCTATAACCCATATAAATAATTTAACACAACTAGAATATATTTAGATCCTAATAGATTAAACCTTTTTCCCAAATACCAATTTATGTTACCAATATATTATGCAGTTATACTGAAATGGAGAATGAATCTACGATGAAAATTTTCCCTGGATTATTACAAATTGAACTTTTACTCCATTTTAATTATTCAAAATTTCCCCACCTAATAGGATGAATGGATCTCAAACATTCCAAAACACATTTACACTTCATATAATGTAGAATGTAAATGGGCACAACACATGGTATTTTATAAGGTTTTACCCAATGTTTGAGACCTACTTCTTATTGTGTTCGATTATTATCATGAACCACAAATTATGTCATAATTATTTATGGTGATTAAAATGGTGGGATTGTATTATCTTTTATGTATTGATTCTTAATATAATTTAGTGTCATAAGAAGGTATCACCCTTAACCCAAGTTGTATTTTTATACTGCCTCCCAGTATTCTTCAATAATCAGACTAGATTGATGGAATTATTTATATTAGAACAACCACTCTTCAACAATCATACGCAAAAAATTCCCAAAAAATATATTCCTCAAGCTATAGGATGTATCTACATCAATAATGATATATTTTTTCTCACCACAAGACATCAACTACCAAAAAATAATCAACTATAACCACATACAATATAGTTTTACACTATATGAATAATTGAAATGTGTAACTTGGGATTTATCTCACCTCCTTTAAGTATCTTAACTTATGTGGTCGTTATATGGGTTGTGGATAGTCAGCCTTTCTCACTATCCTCTAGAATATATATTCTGGTATTTCTCACTTACTGATGAACTTTGATGTCTTTATCATATGAAGGTATCCACTTGACAGAAATCATTCTCTATATATTTTGGTTTCATAATTTATAGTATTATTTTTATAATATTTAGAGTATACACTTCCATGCCCTAAAATCATTAACCCGAAGAATGATATTTGAAACATATAAGTCATTTAATCCCTCTCTTATTTATCTTCTTAACAATATCATCAATAGAAGCATCAAGTTAATAATAAACTCTATCTTGGTATACTCAACTATTAGGACCAATAGGGCCTATATACTCTGAGAGGGGTTTGAATCAGGGTATGGATATTATTTTCTAAATTCTTCCTACCCCATTGGATCTTGACCTCTTTATTACAAGGGTAACCTTGTTTGCACTTTTGTGTTCATTATGACCACTTATATTCTTCTTTATCTGATGATGATTCTTTAAATTCAATGCAGGGAAGCAAGAAGGCAGACATAGAGATATTTACTTGGTTCACCCTTACTGGGCTACATCCAGGGAGCATACAAAGATGATTTCCCACTGTACCAAATCCACTAAGGCTCACTGCCAATAATGTTTGGGATATATCACTTCAATGCCCAGGCTCACTCCCTTTACAAAGTTTAGGGTTAGATCAATGATTCCCAAGGGTCACTCCCTGTTCCTCTCTCTTTGGCTCTCTGTTGGAAAAAAAGGATTACATTCCTCCACTTCCTTGGATTACTGAACTTGGAAGAGATCCAATCACAGTTTATAGACCTGTAGGTATCTTCATTTTCAAGAATACATGCATCCTCAACTGCTAATAGATGCTCTGTTAAAGTCCAACTTTCATCCACTGATGAATACCCCTTTTCCTCTTAACACTGCGCAACTCCCTTTGGAAACACCTTTGCAAAGCCCCCTACTTCAGGAGGCTCCCAATTTCGTGAAGCTCAAACAAACCCTTGTGAAGCTCCTTCCTTTTTGAGAAGCACTCTCGTGAAGCTCAAGCCTTCATAATGCTTAGGCCATCGTGGAGCTCAAGTCCTCGCAAAGCAACTTCCCTCATGAAGCTCAATGAGCCAACGCAGAGATCGCAACTTTCGCGTAGCTAGAATAGCCGTCGCGGAGATCCTCTTTCGCGAAGAACACTGGCTATGCGAACTACCTTCACAAACCGAGAGAAAAATATTTTCTTTGAAAGCTCTCTCCACTTCTCTCGAGGGGTCGACCTGTATTTATAGGTGATTCCACCGACACTCGACCATTCTGCACGAAGTCAGTGCCACATCATCGCCAATCGCGAAGCTCCAATGTTTCCTTCAGAATTATCTCAAAATCGCGAAGCACTTCAGAAATTCTCAGATCGCAGAGCTCATCGTAATCACCGATCATTATGTCAATTAACTCACGCCGCCGCTGCGAATCTCCCTTGCAAAGCTCTTCTCCATCGCAATGCTCTTCATCCTCTGCTGTTCGTGAAGCTCATCGTAACCGTGAAGCATCACCGTCAACAATCTTATGGTCTTCGCGAAATCCAAACCAAGAAGCCTCTCTCCACGAAATTCATTCCATTTCCATATTAAAATATGATCTTCAAGGATATCCACTTTTTGCGATGCTCACCAACCTCCAAATTTGGAACCCCTAAAATTTGGCAAACACTGGAAAATGGCACCACCTTGTACTGCTCTTTTGTACAACCTCCAGATCGTCCGTTCCTTTGTCATCATTCCTTGTCAACATTTATTGTCAACAAATTCTATGGAACTCAACAATTATCCATGGAAATCTTCTTTGTCAACAAAAACAATCAACCAAAAAATACTACAAAGTTACCTTGAGGGAATTTCCCCAACATCAACCTTTCTCTAAAACATTTGGTCTTCAAGCCTCATATCATATATCTTTATTAATCTTAGTCAGTAATTTTAAATTCTTTTAACTATATCATGTAATGAATTTTAAAAATAATATTAAAACACTCACAACTAATTATCTTCATGTCTCTCACAAATCTCAACAATAATCATGAACTTACCTTCATGTATTTTCTGTCTTGAATGTTCATCTCAACATTTTCACCTTGATGTTGACTTCTCACACAGGTTATAAGAAATAGATCTAGAATATTCTACATTTTTTAATTATATTTTACTTTACTAATTTTTTCTCCCAAGTATACCTTTTTGTCATCATAAATCATACTCCCAAAAACTTTTTTTCATCTAACATCCTCTGTTCTATCTTCGGAGTATCTTTTTTTCTCCATGTGTTTATCTAACACAGATTTAAAACCTTTCTTCCTACAGTTCTTTTTCTAGTTCATCTGTTGATTGAAAAATCATTTGACCATCATATCTACATAGTTTTAATCAGATGAACTTTATCTCATCTTAACATCCTTAGTATTCACTCTTAGTACTATTAAGTTTGATGGAAATTGTAAATTTCACAACTTGAGAAAACATATAGTCATAACAAATAGTCATCTTCCATGAAATAAATTTTTCAAAATTCCATCATTCACATCACATAATCCATAATACTTTAATTATGATTTTCCAGAATTCCAGTGCTCACCTTTTGACATTCTCTATTTCTTCACATCTTTGTTTCCTTGTCTTTATTATTTCTTTATTCATTGGATTAGTTGATTATACTATCATTATTTTTGAATAATTGGATTTAAATAAACCAAAATCGATTATCATTACAGAATACCGGGACATATAATACTTAAAAACAACCATATCAATTTTATCTTTTATTTCATACTTCTATCTTCTAATTCATGATTATCTTAGGGCATCGTTAACTTCTATTTCGTTATCCTCTGGATTTATCTTCTGGACTCTTAAAATATCATTCATCTAATTATTTTTCATTTTCCATTTTTAGTGAACCCTTTTGATTAGAAACTCCAATCTTTGTAAATTATTTTTTCTATTACATTTATCAAGTTATACTCATATTTAATCATAATATTATTTTAAATAATTGTGATGTTTGTTGCCATGAGTGATTATCATATCATTTTCTAACTTATCTTTTAAACTTTATGTAGTCTTCTTGTCTTATTTCTCATATCTAAATTATACTCTGATTAAGTTACAATGTAGAATTTATAATTCATTCTATGGTAGTAATGTTTTTGGATAATTTATATTATAAATTTACTAAACATCTAAACCTACACAAATAATGTGTTACTCTCTTCATTAGTGTAACTCACACTTACAAACCACTATGAGTATTTTCCCCTTATCTATTTTTAATTAGAACCACTTTTCAGCTTCTCAAATTCATCTTTTTATGGTTTCTCAAATTAATATTATGTAATTCCCTTCTTATCCTTATGAAAAAATTATTCCATCAATAATTTGGTCAGTATTCTTCTCTGGAAAGAATTTTCCATATACCAACAAATATCTTACATATTGTTTGAGATTCATTCCTTTTTTAATTATAGTGCACACCTCTCAATTCTATTATATATATTACTTCTTGGATTATTGTCACTTGTTATCTATTTCACCTTGAATCTTCTAGAATCCTAACTACTCACAACCATTAATCATATTTAAAAATATTTTCTTATAACATCTTATGATTGAATCTACCAAAAAAATAATCTTATTGTAGGGAAAATTTTATGAGAGAATCCACTGGATTCATTTTGATTTAGAATCCACCATAGAATCACTTGTATATTTCTAATAGTCTCAATCATACATGGATTGATGGATTCACACTTCATTCAATTTTAGTTAATAGTGACTTCACGAGGATTCAAAATGTTCATATAATTTCACTTAATATCATCTATAAAATCATTAGATATCCCACCACTTTATTACTCCTAGACACCAACTTTTCTAACATATGGTTCAAACATCTAGACACCTTTAGTGTAGATATTCTTTCAGAACAATTTGCTTCTACCAATGTTATTTCTTCTTATGTATTAACTTTTGGGTTGTTAGCTTTTGTAAAACCCATAGGTCACCCCATATTCTTCCCTTTCAACAAATCTTCTTCTCCATCCTATAAAGTAATATATTAACCCATGTGTTAGTAAGTGTTCCCTCTAAATCCATAAAAGGGTGATTTATATAGAAAATGAAATAAAAATACAATTGGAAGGAATTTTCACTTTACTTTTCATTGAAAAAATACAACACTCTTCAACATATACTATTTTGATTCTTCATAGTATAGTTTAGGTGTATGTGTAGATAGGATGGAATAATAGGCTATACAATATATGTGTTCCACCCGAAAATAATCAAAAATTGTCTTATTTTTACAAGAGAGTTCCTCTCATGATACTTGAGATATGATTATTAATTATTATTTTATTTAATTGATACTCAATATTATTGGTTCCTTTGTTTTATAATTTTATAAAGCATAATTTTGGTGAAATTAAAGAATGGTTCGTTTATATTATACATGAAAAGAATAATTTTTTATAAATTTAATCAATATTCTTAATGTTTTTATCAAAAATTAAAATGAAATTGTCTTGGAAAATATCATTGTTTCTATTTATTATTTCATTTATGAAATCATATAATCTATTTAGAACCTAGGTAGAATATGAAAATTTTAATGTAAAGTATAAATGAAATCCTTATTTATCATTTTTTACTTATTTCATAAATTAAAAAGTTTATTTTTCTTTATTGTATTTCAAAATATCTTTGCATAGTTTTTCTTATAAAAATAAATGTATAGGATATAGGTGGTTTAATACTTGTGTTTATGCTCACTCTTTACATGTACACCTTTTTTTGTACTTTTAGGGTGTATTTTCTTAGTTTTTTTATAGGTATGGTTGATGACATTAATTCTTAGTATTCAACCATGGGATATATTTTATCACTATGGAGATGGTGTAAATAAAATGTTATAATGTGTCACTTGTAGAGATATTATTTTATTCATTTCATTTATGTATTGATTTTTGTGTCATCTATGATGACCTTTTTTGATATTTCTATTAAAATATTTCACCTTATATTATTTAAATAATGGATTATTTAGTGAATCATTTTTAGAATAATCTATTATTTATTATTTACAAAGACTTAATTGTTCTCATCATCCATTCATGATTCCCTCAAGACTTTTACATGTTTGTGGTGATTACGAACATTTATATGGTTTATCATGTGATGATTTGGCTATGATGGTGTGGTCTCTGGGATGGTATATAATATATTTAATTATATGGATTTAAGAAGGTATTACCATGATAAAATTATGATTCAACTAATCTCTTAACATTTGAACCATTACAAAATCTAGTCTCGGATTTGATGTAAAGGAAATTTTCGTAAAAAAAATTGTGACTAATTACTAGAGGAAAAGTAATCACTCAAGTGTGGGGGTTCTTGTATAAATTTTATGTGTCTTTATTATATTATATGTATTCTAATATTGTTCTGTTTTATTATAATTAAAATATATAACAATATTTATTATATTTGACATTTTAAATAATAAATAAACTACTTAATAATTCTCAATTTAACTTCTTTAACCAAATTCATTTTATAAGCCTATATTGAAATATTGATTTTTCATATACATAGAAAATTATTTTTTTTTTTGATGAAAAAAAGGATGAGTGGGCTAGATCTAGAGAAGGAATAGAGATTTCATGTGATAAAAATAACTTAATATATAGTTATATATCACCACTGTGACTCAACCACATGAAGAAATGATACCAAAGATAATGTAGTGACATTGAGACTTTTATACATACATTAGATTCATATGTAACATCCCGATATGGCTCTCTATGAAAAAAAATTGGACTGGTGAAACTACATGACCTAAAGGACACCTCCTCATATTCAAAAGGCTATTGACTAACATAAATTGTCTAGGGTGGTACTATGAGGAGACTATACCCCTATATTAGAGTATCAATAAAAACGGAAATAAAAAAATATAATTTACTTCCATCACATCAGAGTACTTATATAATAAAATTGAAACACGTGAAAATGTAATGGTATGTAGCGATACATCTATAAAAGGTTGATATCCCATAATGCGGATTTCATAGGAAGATAAGAAATAATATAATACAAATGATTCCCTACTCAAAACTATAAGCCCCACCTCATCCCAATATCTAGTACATGTATCCAAGATTTATTTCTCATCCTCGATACTCGTAGACTCTATCTTACCCATACATATAACCAAATAAATGACAACAAAATTAAACCACCAGAAATCCTTCTTTGAAAGACCCAGATCAAAAATAACTTTTTAAACCAAGGCCAGAGTTTCTACGAGAACATCATGATGACCATGACAATCATAGTAATGTCCTGGGTTCTATTTCACCTCCATATATTGGAGATTAAAAACCCAAGGCATGGTCCACCTAGTATATATGATAATTATCTGAGGAATTATTTATCCTATAAAAACAACATGAGGTATGCTTAATCCTACTATGGAAAATGGTTCTCAGATACTAAGCTTTAGTAGTGTAGGTGACACGACCACACCCACTGAAATATAGCATGTGGAAGGGCATATCCTCTATATAGAATGAATATATAATCAAATCTAAATCCACGGTATCCCTACTAGAAGTATCATAAACCACCCTATAAAATATTTTTTACTAATTATCAAAAACCACCCTATAAGGGGTGATTTATTTAGTGTAATAAACCACCCCACAAGGTGTGTTTTCATTAGTATCACTGAACACCCTACATGGGGTGTTTTACATTTATAATAAAGTACTAGGTAAAGGGTGTTTTTTGTGTGTATCATACAACCACTACCTATTCATAATGTATCATTATAAATATAGGATTTATAATAAAAAATGGATGACTACATGATTGACCCATCTCAACCACTATGACCTGTACAGCTCATACTATGAATCGAGTTGTTATGTGACACCATAATTCATAACTTTTAGTCTCATCACGCACCCCTTCAAGTAAATCCATTCATTATGGTACTTATTAGGTTTTCCCTTGGTTTCATCATAATGTAGTAACCCTACATGGGGTCCTCAATCACGATCACTACCCTTGGTATAGTTATAATCATAGCTAGCCCTCATGGACCTTAAAAGGTAAGTCACACCAACATTGGTCCAAATAGATGGCATAAGTCCCATATCACATCCAAGGTTATCCCACTAACTAAAGGATAAAAAGAATCCTCTAATCTATTATGTCCTATAAGGGATAACTATACACTATTCACCACCTTCCCTCACAATTAATGTCTTATTATATCTACACAAGGTTTTTATGCATCCTACTTGGCAAAAATTCTCTAACCAACACTCAATTGTACTTGGAGGTGCCTAAGCCTCATACACAGAGCCACTATGTTACATAAATTTTATTTCTTAATATTTACACCACTAATGTGGGGTGTATGTATGAAGGATATAATTTAATTAAGTCCTTGAACATTTTTGGATGAGTAAATCAATATGATGAACGAGGGTCCTTTGTAGCCCTTATCACCATGTTAACTTCAATTAAGCAATTAATTTTTAATTAATTTAGACATTTTAATTAGTAATTTAATTTAACAATTGTTTTAATTAAAAAAGTTAAATTTCCATAGTGGAATGACTACACACCATATTCCACATATAACATATATAAACCATAAGGGTAGGTACTAAGGACAACTAACATTTAAATAATCCAAAACCCATTTAATTCCTAGCCTTTCGGCTACTTCCCACACTCCTCAAAGATCAATAGAGACAATACCGAGGCCTTGATCTCGTATCTCATCCCACAAAATACCAAAATAATGTTACAAAATATAATATTAATTTCAAAATTTAAATATTTATAATATATAGTAACTCACCAGGTGTCCAATTATCACTTATTAATCAATCAACAATGTTCGTACATTCCTCAGCACATCGTTGAACTTACACCAATCCAAATCCCCAAAACACACCTCTATTTAAACAATTATATTAATTTAATTCTAAAAAAGTGACCATATAAAAATCTACATCATGGTGTACCTTCATCAAATCAGTGAGTGATGGTAGGTAGACATTATTATGGGACATCCTCTAAGTGGTTTGAGAAAAATCCCCTTGAGAATTATATGATTTCACTAACTCTGGTGAAATCATTATATTAACACTAAATTGGAGATGAATAAAATCAGAAACAAATGAGTTTGAGATCAATGAATACTAATTTAGGTTCATTCATTCCTTGAATTGATGATAAAATCCAATTAAAATACCCACTAGAATGATATTTAAGAGGATAAAAAGGGTGAAGAAACCCATGTCCAAGAATGAGAAATAAATGGGATAAGTTGGGATTCTCCCTACTAAAATCATAGGGGGTAAAAATATAATTTCTTCCCCTAAAAATATCACTGAAAAACCAATATTTGGCCACCACTGAGCTAGTTTCTCATCGGTGGTTGTAGTTTCAATCCTATACACCCTATGGTATTCTCCTAAATCTTTGCTCCACCATCTAGGCCTCACATCATGACCGAAAACATCTATTTTATGGGTTTAAATTAATCAAATTATATTCCAAACCTCAATTCAACATCTAACCCCCAAAACAATCAAAAAATTAAAATTCTCTATAAAATTCAAAACCTATATAGATGCGGGTTATTATAAACAATTTACAACAACACTTCTCATACATTATTAGCCTTAGTATTCCCCAATCGGATCACATGACCAAAATCTAAACACTATCATTCCCCATTCTGAATTGATTCAAATGAGTTTCACTACCTTAAAACAGGGATAAAATTTTTTATCTTTTCCTTGAAATGTCTAATCTGACATCAAATGTGTCCAATGGATTAGTTTCTATCACACTATGTCCAATTATATAGAAACTCATTTGTTGGAACTTGCCTAGTTGACTTCCCCTGAAAATTCATAGTTTCACACACTGATTTTCTTTTGATACACCATCTCATTATTCCTTAAACACTAGAGTAATACCATAATAATTATCGAACACCCAAAAATATTATCTGTGATTTATGGTGAGTTCATAGGGTTAGATCCTCAATAGGCCCAAAATTCATCATCATCCCCTAGTGCATTATGGGAATCGTTGCACCACAAATTCAATCACGCTGTGATCACCTCAATTTATCCTTGGCATAAGATTGATATTGGGACGCTTTAAAATATTATATCCAAATTTATATGAGGAATTCATTGAGGAATATAAATGAATTCAGCTCCCTTTTCAAAATGGAATTCAAATTCCAAAAATATAATCAATGAATGATCTCATGCACCAAATATCCTTATTGTACAAGGGTTTCATCACTCATGAATAATGGGATAATCCCCATTATATGAGTTCTCTTATATTCACTTCATTATATTGAATCTTTGACACAATATTCCACACTCTATCTATCTCTGCACATGATTACCATGCGTGGATGAACCCGCTCACACATGTGTACCGACACAAAACATAATTTTACATGCACCCTTAACTTATAGAAATATCACAGACGAAAACCTCCAAAATTTTATTCAATAATGGGTTCCATTCCATAAAAATAACAAGGGTGAATTCCCCTCCATGCAGCCTTAGTTTCTATTCTCCTTGAGGAAAACTACCACATGTTTAATCACCAAACCATGAATTTCACTCCAATTGATCCATGACCATCCATGTCAACCTCTATCATCATTTCCTCCACAGAATTCAATATTTAATGGGAAACAACGACATTCAAATTTAGTTTCTAGGATACTATACCCATAAGAAACTCATCATATCCTCTACTACTCAACCCTACTCATGGACATCACTGATTAATAACTCCATATGTCCCACTTCTAGCCTATTCATTATCTTTCTTCCATAAAAAAAAGAAGGGTCACATCCTCTCCTACAACCAATTATATACTTAATTAAAAATATTTGGAGTCACACGCCATTAAAATTTGGTTAACTTTGCTTAGAGGAATATCAATCTCAAACATTATTAAGGTATTATTTATGATTTCACCAAAAAGGCCTAAAATGTCACATATGTCATGGGTCCTAGCCCGAAACCATAATATATTCTCATAATTCATCCCACCTCCATCCAACTAGAAGTTCCCTAGGTAAACCTCTACAAAATAATTGACGCTTCACTATTTCCATGGTGTAACACATACTCACCTATCACTTAAGAAACATTTCATAACCCAAGTATCTACCCATGGTCTGTCCATTCTCATAAACACATCCCAAAACTAAAGGGTCATACATCCAAAAAACTATTCCCTTTGAAACAAACCTTAATCCATAGTTATAGCACTAAAGGATCATCTCCCCATGAAAACCATGGCATAACCATGACTTTTCCATAAACTCAATATCACCACCCATGTATTGATATTAATAAATGAATTTATCCATGATTTTCATCTATAAGGACACTCCCAACCTAGGATAAACCCTCTCATAGATCACCCTTTCATATAAAACTATAGATAGTCTCATAAAAAATACAATCTCATGTCTATGGGTCATGAGGTACTCCCACCTATCTCAAGATTCACATTCCTCAAAATCAAAAGCTCATTAGAAACACCCTCATTCTCATCTTAGATAAACTCATGACATTTATTGTCTTAATATACCAAGTCTATTAACTGATATACATGTAAATTGGGATCTCATTCCAACTCATCCACCAAAAAGGGAACTAATTCCCTTGAGAATCCATACAGGGGGGCTTCCCCTTGATAATCATGCTATAATTTTGGTTCTCACTAAGAATCCATTGATATGATTCACCCCTTGAGGATTACACTCTCATATGACAAGATATATATATATATATATATATATATCATAATCATAGGTTACCTGTAATAAGGGAGTCACATTCCTCAGATCAATTATGGAAAATTTCATTCTAAGTAATATAGAGAAACACAATATTGGTTGTTATTGAAAATGTTAATAACTGAACCTATATAATAGTCACCTAGAAGGGTATTAAAATTAATTCATCATATTCTTATGTCAACCTAAATGGGTAATTTCAATTTCATGCACATGGGAATATATAAATATCATCAACATTGAATATATTGTTGTAGATCTACATGACCTTCCATAAATGTAATATATATATATATATATATAAACAAGGTGGTAATATTGAGTAGAATTATACATAAAAATTATATGAGAAAGCATCATATGAGGTGTTGAAAAAAATTTAAATAGATGGGTCTCATTATTAAAAAGGTAGGAATATATGTCATGTGAATCCCTATATACTGAGAATAATTTATGCAGACACCTCATTCCTCTACAGGCCAAGCACAAAATCAAAAATGGATTGATAAATCCCAAAACTCTATGTGCATCAGATGAGAAGAAATCATATAATCATAACATCGCATACAAAGAACATCTATCCCATCCATTATAATCTTGATTTCTAATAAAAAAGTCTTTTCATGGCACACTAGTATAAGGTACGTCATAATTCTTGAAACATTATTATGTATCTTATCTACCATATCCCAAATAGTATATAAAATAAAAAATAATATTATACCACTTTGTAACATCCTGACCTAGATCACTATAAATAGTAACCATACTAATAGTGCTCTGTGGCCACAAGAATGACTCCTCATATTCGAGTGGCTACCAACTATCAGTGGGGGTCTAAAGTAGTACTTTGAGGAGACTATACCACATGTATCTTATTATCAATAAATAAGAAATAAGAAAATATCAAGCACATCCAGCATATCATATTATTCAAAATAATAAAATAGAAACTTCTGATAATGAAATGTTATGTAGTCATACAGTTATGCAAGACTGATCACCTATTGGGTTGATCATGTATACATAAAGAAGAAAAGAAACAAAATAAAAATGAAGCCCCAATCCTAACTCCAAGCCACACCACATCCCAAAATATAGAACTAATCCAATATATCCAACCTAACCATGAAACTATAGGATTTTATGTATCCCATACCTATAACCAAGTGAGAGTCTACTTGGGAACCCATGTATAAAAATGGACCAAGAAAGATATGAGTGAAAAATGTTATAAGGAACCACCAATGTGGTCATATACATACAATAAATATAGTGATATATGCAAGTGATATGTTATTGATAAACAAAAAACTACTTAGAATGAAAAAAAGGATAAACCGCCTTATATCCACTATCCAAATACCCTGATCAACCATCAAATTTTCATACAATGTCATTGTCTCTTTGAGCATGTCACAATGATTGTGCCAACCATAATAACGACATCAGGTTAATTCCACCCCTCTATATAAGTGATAAAAATATGGGACCTTATCCACTTAGTATAAATGATAAATATATGCAGAATTCTATATCGTGGAATAAAAACCCATGGAATTATCTATCATAATATTCCAAACGGTTCCTGGTTGTTTATCCCTAATAGTGTAGGGGAATCAACCATGACTATCAAAGACCCAATGAGCCCCTATAGACAAAATGTGGCATGGCCTATCATATCCCATAACCAACATGATCCCACATCTAAATCCATGGATTCCCCACCCGTAGTTTCCCAAACCACCTTTCAAGGGTTGTTTTCTTAAGTATCAAAAACCACCCAACAATGGGTGTTTTCTTTAGTACCACTAACCACTCTATAATGTGTGTCTCCATTTATAATGAAATACATATCCAATTATTTTTTATATATGTATCATATAGCTACTACCTCATAGGAATGTTCCATGAAACATATGGTATTGGATGTAAACAAGGGTCTAATTCTTGTCTGACCCATCTCTACCACTATAGCCTCCATATATTACAATGACGCACATTTTCAAAGTTGACACCTATAATCGTCTTTACTAGTCCCATCACACACTGTCTTAGGGATTTTAAGTAATTGGTCCACCTCCCATGGGTCCCCTTACTCCTGTTATAAATAAGTCACCCTACCCGGGGGCCTCAATCAATATAACTACCCTCAGTCTGTTTATAATCATAGTGTATCCCCATTGACCTCATAACGTAAGTCACACATGAATTATTCCAAGGAGATATCACATTTCCCATCTTGAATCCATGCTCATCCGACTAAAAAACCATAATCCATCCCATAATCACATAAGGACTATAATGGAAAACTATAAAATATTCACCACCTTCCCTCAGGAATGAGGTGTAAGAGTATCCACACAGAGGACATATGAGGCTTATTGGGGTCAAATTCTCTATCCAATATTGACCTCTACTTATATTTTTTATGGATCTTACTCAAGGGAACTAAGTCACATGAATTTAATTTCTAATTATTTACACCACTAAAATGGGGTTCAAGTAATAAGTCACCACATTAATATGTTCTTTTTTCATCAATGACTGAATAAATCAAGCTAGTGCATGGGGGTCAATCATGAACATCGATACCTTGTCCACTTCAATTATGAATTCCCTTTTTAATTAATTTATAAATTTTAATTAGTAATATAATTTAACAATTATTTTAATTAAAATATATTAAGAAATTTAGTGGCATGACCACACACCATATTTCACATATAGCATGCATAAACTGTAAGATTAAGTACTATGTACACCCAAAATGTAATAAATCTAAAAAACATTTAATTCCAAGTCCAATAGATACTACAAAGCTCCCCCAAGATCAAAAAAACTTGTACCAAGTCCTTGAGATCCTATCTCAATCCAAGAAATCCCAAAAAATATATTACAATATTTAATATTATTTAGATAATTTAATTTCAAATTGGAATAATATTATTTAACTCTTCAAAAAATCAAAAAATTAATGATTGTTTGAGAAACGGGGTGTTGACCACCTTAGGAACAACCCCAAACCTACACCGATCTAGTTCCCCAACACACAAAATTATTTGAATCATTAAATTAATTTAATTTAGAGGTAAATAAATAGAAAATACATGGAATAATATACCTTCATATGATGAATGAGTGGATATAGGGAGATATTGTTACTAGACGTACTCTATGAGGGCTGAGAAAAATCCATATGAAAATCAGACAACTTAACCCAGCTCAGATGAAATCATCATATTATCCCTATATTAGAGAGAAATAAAATAATAATCACTTTATAAGGATATCAATGTAAACTGGTGGAGGTTCAGTTATACCTTGTATCAATGATAAAATCCACGTAAAATCCCTCTTGAAGTAGCTTAATGGGAATAAGAAGGGGGAAGTACCACTTAGCCAAGACAGAGAAATAAAGGTGGAAAAGAGAGTTATCCCCATATAAAAAATAAATTGGTGGAAATGAAATATCCCAAATTTAAAACCCTACTAGCTAGGTGATGTCTAACTAGAAATAAGTAGGTGGCTAAAACTATATCCCCAATAGCCATCAAGTGATCTCTAGGACCTGCAAGCCACTGACAAAGCATTAATTATAGAACAAAAATATATTTTTGAGTTTTCTGAAATTCTAAAATTCTTTATCAAACCTCATTTAGAAATCCATGACCCCAAACTATTGAAAAAATCAATTTTTTTCCAAAATTCTATATCTATATAGAAATAGGCTCTGAAATTATCATTATCATAAATGGATATCAACAAGGGTTTCTTAAAAATTAATGAACATGAGGGAAATTTTTCCACTAATATCAATTGTTTCAAGCACTGATAATGTCATATATTACGATATATACATGTCATTCAATTTCAATGATTCTATATTTTTAGTGGAAATAAATTGTATAATAAAATAAGAACTACATTGTGATTTTTATCAAACCACTTTTTTTAAAACAAAATGGAAAGGTTAACATTTACTAAGTTGTAGAGAAACTAAAAAATAACAAAAATAACCTAAAAACTAGGATCTAATTAAGACATAGTTTAATAAAATATGTCATTATTCCATTAAAAAATTATAGTTTGAAAGGAGTACAATAAATTAATTATACTTGTAACAACCCTGAATCCATTAACCAATATCTTTTGGTTAATTTATTACATTGGATCAAGATATAATATATTACATATGATAGGATAGGAATGTTTATTATTCTTGAGAGACAATATACAATCCTTATTCTCAAATTATATTTAAAAACAAAAATTAAAATTAAAATTTCAATGAAAAATTTATTATTTCTTCAAGTATATCCACAAAATAATTCAATGAACACGTCTTTATAACATAGGGAATTTAAAATATAATAAATAATGATATTAGATGCTCAGTTAGGTAAATATTACTACAGAATATTTTATAGAATAAATTATGTATGAATAGTATGGTAGAGAAAAACAATAATCAAATAATTTATATAACTAAAATCGTAAAATAATAATCTTTAAATGGATGACATAAAAACATAAATAATCACATGGATAATAATAAATGGTTTCATAATGATAAAATTCATAATTTCAGTCATTATAATCCTACCATCAAGGGCCCATGGAAAAGACAACTTACATAAATAGGTAAGAAATATTCTAAATTCTCAAACTAGAATATCTCAAGAGACCATCCAATACATCAAGGGCCTATCTATTATTAGTCCCCACTCAACAATTACTAAGATAAATGAATTAATTATATGAAATTAATAGATAACATTACAATACATAATCAACATAAACATTCATTTCGAAAAACTAACATATAAAATGTAAATATTTATATCAGTTAATAAATGGAACATCATGGTAATAATATATTAAATAAATAAATTGGATGGTATCATTATAGTATATCCCTGGTGGAGCGTAATAATATACAAATGATATTTATATAGTTGAAAAATTCCATTATAAGTACATTAGAGAACCACCTTGAAAAAAAGAAGTTTTGTTTTAATTTTAAACATTTTAGAAAAACATTCATAGAATAACAAGAATAAGAAATTACTTAAAAACCCTTGAAAACTTTTAAATGAGTTTTTAATAAAAAAATAATAATGGCTATGATGGTGGGAAATGGTCTTTATGATGTAAATTTTAACAAAACCTATTCATTTACCACTTTTATAAAATGTAAAAAATGACTTACTTCAAAAATTATAAAAAATTAATTTCAAAACTATGAATAGAAATTAAAAGTTAACTAAAATTGACATCAATAAATCATTTATGTATAAAAAATAATATACTTATATTATAATAAATATTATAGATGTGGAAGAGAAATATTTCTAACCAAAGGGATAATTAAGGATGGTTTTACTTAAAAACAATATTTAGGTGGTTTTGAGTTCCAAATAGAGGTAAAATGAAAATAATAAATGAAAACCCTTAAATAATAAGAAAATAAGAAATATAATCGGTTTTAGGTGGGGATGAAATATAATCCCCCCACCAATGTAAACTTAATCATACAAAATGTTGAATGAAAATTAGATTGTAGAATAACAATAAAATCATACATCTGTAAGGGAATACATGATCTAATGTCCTTTACAATAGAGTTATAATTATTATAAATCTAAATTAGATCAATATTTATATTTCTATTTGTATTTAATATTTATTTATAATTTCTTCTTACTTATTTATTAATAATACACTATTAAAATAAATATTCGAGTGTTTAATATTCTATTTTCTATACACGCTTTAGTTTGATAGATTTGATCATTTCACTTTGGTCATAGTTTCGTCATATAAAAATATTAAACATTTTATAACTATCAATTTCATAAATTCAATATACTTTTATAACCATCCATTAAAAATCTAAATTAAAAATGAAATACATAGTTTCATGGAGACGAATGTCTTTACTTATGCATAAGGAACATTTCAATTTTTATAATGGATGACAACAAAATAAATTAGTTAATTTTTAACATTTAAAAATCAATATATAAATAAAAATATCATATTTATTCATTAATTATGTCCTTATGGCTATCCAAGAAGTTCATAAATGAAGAAAAAATCATATCACTTTGTGGAGGTGGTAGTCCGCACATATGCAAGGGAAAAGTTATCATTTTCAATGAATGGAAGGGTAAGAATATGTATAATATATTATATTTATATATTCATAATAATTTCATAAATATAATTTATATTCCCAAATTATAACTTGATAATCAGCTACATGAGTCGGTGGGGAGAAATTAATTACATCCCTACATGGAAATAGTTGTATATACCTTTGCACAAAAAATGTTTTCATTTTCCATAGGATAGAAAATAGATAGAAATTTTTTATACCATTAACCTAAAAAATAAGTATATTAAATATAATTATTTTATTATTTTATTATGGTTAAATAAAATTTTTATAAGGTTTAAGAATAAAGGAACTTGAAAAAGATCAGTAAGAACATATACCTCTTACTTGGAAAACATATTTTGGATTACACCATAAGCCAACATGGATTGGTCATTTTGTGAGTTAACAACCTATAGGTAGAGAAAAATAGATATTTGGGAAATGTTTTTATATATAAGGTGCTCAATAAGTGTGTATAAGATAGGATAGTGTGTTCCCTTTTATATGTGATGTGGGTGTAAAAGTGGCAAATACTTAGATCATTTATAAAATAATATATATATATATATTACTAAACTAAACAAGATAAAAATTATCATGTTTTTGAATATGATAAGGCTATGGTCAAAAAAATTAACCAATAAATTTTAATAAGTGTTTGAGATAATTTAAGTCATACCTCTTAGTTTATCCCCTTCACCGACTGTTTTTAAATCGTATTATAGTGATAAGATTTTATCGTGATTAATATTCAGTATGACTAAAAATAAAATTAATATAATTAATAAATTGGAAAATTATTATCCAAAATATGGAATAAATTTTCTTATATTCATTTTCTATAAGTAATAAAAACATCATCTAATAAAATTTCTCAAAACTCAATGAAAAAACAGTTTTTAAGTATTTGAAATCTTATAAATGATTTTAAATCAACATGAAATATAATGTTAATTACCATATAATTAATTTTATTATATTAAATTAAATGATACTTATTTGACTTCCAAACCCAAAAAAAATATAATGATACCTTGATATTACATAATTAAAATAAAAGAACTAATTTTTTTTTATTTGAATAAAAATACTACATAGATTTTTAAAATATCAAACATAGATTTATACCTTCAAATTTTAATTTTTGGATAAATTATAATACTTAATAAATATATATTTCATATATAAAATATTTTTTAATGGTTTAATTCATTAATATATCCTGATAATTTCATAAAAGTGATATTATTTATGATATCTATATTTCTTACTATTCACCCAAAAATCTTCTATTTTTGAAAAATCTTCTATTTTTGAAAAATCCAAAAAATAACCCTATGATAATTTCAAACTTATGACCACAAAAATGATATCCATTTATTCAAATTTAAATCATAATATTTAGAAATTTTACTTTTAAATATAACCATAGACTATTTCTATTATAAGGATACAATAGTAGTATGTACATTAAGAAATAGTCAATGGACGTAGTGTTTACCTTCTATAAGAGGATATCAGGTATTAGATTATCATACCTAAATAATTTCATCCTTGATATTTTTATATATTTTAGTTCTTAAAAATATCAGTAATAGTTTCTCTAAATTCTTTTCTGGCTCTGATATTTCCTCATTTAGTTTATGATTATTATAAAGAACAGTTACCAACAAGTGGTATGATCCCCAACAATTTTTCCCTACTATCATGAATATTGAAAGGGTATTCATTATATGAAAATTAAAGATCCAAATATATTCCATTAGATTTGAGTATATTCTTTGGATCTTATATTTATTTTCTAATAATGAAACATAGAAGATGTTGTTCACTTTCAAGAGGATGGATTCCATATCTATTTAATAATCCAACACTCTAATTATCACTAAAATTTAAAAAGGACTAATGTACATAGGTCTTAACATTCCATTTTTTCTGAATCATATAACTCCATTCCATGGAGACAATTTTAAGAATATATTATTCCCTATTTTAAATGTCAAGTCATTCATATAATTATGATCATTGATCTTTTTTCTATATTGATATGTTTTTATATGATTCTTAATAGCCCATACATGCATAATTGTCTCCTTAATAAGTTATATCCCTACTAGATTCCTTTCTCCAAATTAATCCCATCTAAATGGAGTATGGTATCACATGTTGTATAATTATTAATTTTGTTCCTTCTAGATGAATGAATGAAATATTATATTGTATAAAATTCCAAAATAGGTAAATTTTAATTTGACATACCTTTAAAGTCAAGTGATAATGATCTCAACATGTCTTTTAGTGGTGAAAAATTCTTTTCAGACTACCCACTGGTTTTTGGTTAAAATTTGGGGCTCAATGTAGTGAAAATACCTTTGCTGCCAACCCAAAACCTAACCCAACCCATTACAAGGACAATAGGGCCTTCCCAATCCCCACAAGTTGGAAACTAGTTCTTGGGAATCATGAGAATCACTTTTGGAAATATTTCACCCAAATAAGTGATAAAAAGGTGTCATGAATATAAATAGAGAAAAAATGAGTAAACATGCCAAAATTTCATAATAAAATTACTTATCCAAACCATTTCATAAATAAAAATTTCATACATGAGTAGTAGGATACAAAAAAGTCATAACGGGATACAGTACTAACCAAAAAACAGCTATAATAAAATTGGAGTTCAGCCCGAAACTATCTATATGAAACATGTGGTTTCTCACCACCACCTAAATCATCCCACATCTAACATAAGGGTCGATAAATAATCCAAATAAAAATCAGAACCCAAAAATATAGGTGTGAGCAAGAAATCTTAGTAGGTCACAAAAAACTTTTGAAACTATTTAATTCATTTCATAATGAAATTCATCCATTCTAGTTTTAAAAAAATTCTAGTTAGTCTTATTTTGTATAATAATTATGGAAAACCAAACTAATTAGATAATAATCGTTCAAAACATTTAATTTTTTTATTAAAATGAAAAATCGTTCTTTTTTAAAAAAAATCACTAGCCTAAGTCATCTCAAAATCAAACTCTTATTTTCATTTATCAAAGACAACCCACTTGTTTTAATTAAATTAAAATGGACACTTTCTAAACATTGCAATAGATGACGCTATCTTTAAATTAAAAACTATAAATTTGAAATCCAATTTAAAAACACAAATGGGAGTCTTTAATATCAATATTGGTTTCCCAAACTTCTTTTAAAATTAATTTCACAAAGTAAATAACCCAGCACTCATGGGTCAACTACAGAAAAGAAGGAACAATATATCACAATGAATATATCAACCATGGGCAATAAAAAAATTCCAAAACAATATGATAATGTGAAATTAAAAAATTAAGAAATGGAAAAACTCCTCTATGTAAAAAAGTAATCAAGAAATCGAATGGGGAATGGTTTATACCCTGGGTACCTAACGTAACCATTTATGAGTATTCAAACTTCGGAAACATTTATCGGTATATATTGAAGTCCAAACCATGTGTCATCCATATATCCCACACAATTTCATTGATATGAACCCCATCCTATACTTTGTTCTTATTAAGACTGGAGGGGCACTAAGGGTGTGTGAACAAATATGAGTAATATAATTAGATCTCCCCACCTAGTACCTAGTTTCCCATAACAAGAAAGTGAATACTGATTAAAGGACACGAATGAAAAGTCAAACACATAGGGAAAAATGGATAATCTTAACCCCCTAACTCCCACTAAATGAATAGTCCCAACATCACATGAATGTAATCCATAATTAAAACATTCCCACATAAGGGGAGAAACAAGCATCTCACAGAGGTCAACAATCCCACATAAGGGGTAACTAACATAAATGAGGAAAATCAATGGGTTTAATTCACCCTAACAAATTTTAAAACAAAAGTTCCCAACGGGCCTTCATCATAAGATAAATCTTGTAACACTAAGACCTTTCACATTTTATAAAACACAATTGTAAATATTCTATAGAAACTAATGGAAATCACACACCATTTAAGAAAATTTCAAATCCACATTGAAACTTGGTTTTTCTTCTTTTAAATTCAAAAAAACTCCACTGTCCATCCATTTCAATAAAATACATTAAAAAGATCCAATATATAATATATGATAATGAATAAACCACACACACATTATAAAATAAATTTTTAAATCCAATAATAAGCCCCTTTATAAATTATTTTGAGGTCAATACCTCTCTTTGTATAAAAAAAATCTTTAAAACATAGTTTCCACTCACTGAAAACCATATTATGATTAAATTACTACACACCCCATGGAAACCATTTTAAATATCCCCTCAATCATTTTAAAAAATATTATCATAATAAAACATTCCATTTGAAATAATAAAAAATGGAATTTAAAATAGAAATCATTTATTCCAATCTCGAATCACAATGAAACAGTTTGAAAACATGACAAGGATATCACATATATTTATATGTTCATAAAAAGTAGTTAAGAAAGAACAAGAATAATTTTAATTCTAAAATGAAACAATTTTATAAGAACACCTATATAGAATAAGCAAAAACCAAACAGAAATGTGTTTCCATCAATAGAGAGCACACCAAAGGGAATCTTAACAACATCTACAATCCCTCGATACTAATAAACCAAAAATTAGATCCAAATGAAACCCTAAAATTATCGATAAGTGATCTATATTTCATGGGTGAAACCAAATCTAAGATAATAAAGATAGTGAAGTGAAGAAGAGATAAAAAGATAATAAAATGACTCAAAACCCCTTGTAAATCACCATAGAGAGGCCAAGAATCATTAGAGGATGAGGTTGAAGATCCTCCATAATATCCTAAGGGATATACAATGTAAATGTTTTTTAACAGGGGTAAAACCCCTCTTATTTAAAAGATGGAATTTTGGGAATTTCCCAAAATATTAAAACCTTGAAATGTTTCGCAATTATTCCCCATGGTTTACCAAAATGTGAACTAACTTTGTTCTACCCACTACATATACTTAGTGGCACTTGCATAGTTTACCCAGGGTACTACACGATTGGAAAAAATATTCTCAAACCATTCCATCAATAATTTTGAAAACAAAAATTCAAATTTAATTCTTATCACATAGTTTACCAAACTGTGTGAAAGTCGTGTGTTGTAGGCTAGACTCACTAGATAACTCATTTAGTTTCTCCTTAGACTCGCATGGTTTGTTCATTACCTTTCATAACCTATGATAAAAACTTTAATAGTTCAAAATGAACTAAAAAGTCTTCTTATGAAAGGAAGACACACATTTTACCTCTAACTCTTCATAGAAGGAACAATCAAAAAATCTCTAGGTTTCTTGGAGAAACACCACGAAAACTCAAAAAACAAGATAATAAAATAATACAAAATCAACAACACAATTACATGAGGGGTGTCAAAAACTCCCCAACATTCCACCTTCTACACCTAGAATGTCTGGTTAAGATAAAAGGTGGGGGAAAATAAATCATTTGAAGAGGACCTTAGCAGAATAACTTTCCAACAAGATTCAACCTCAAAACCAAAAACAAATAACCTAAAAAATTTCAGAATCAATAAATTTTTAGGTACCAAATCTCTACCAGAAAAACTAAAAAATTCTGAAGAAATAAGTCCTAAATAGTATGAGAGGCTTATCATTGTCTTCCCACCATATATAATTCCTCTAACAGGGTGGAACCAAAGAAAAATATCAAATGATTTATCCTTCAAAACCCAATAAATCATGATAGAAAATCACTCTCAATATATAAACACTTATAAACCCAATAAATGAATAAAAATTATAGGTATATTAAAAATAATAGCATAATATCTCACCTTGTGTCATGACACCTGTAAATAACCAAGGGTCAAAAAATGGATCACCCTCACACAATGCATCCCAACCAGCTATTTCCAAACACCAAAATGTATATCACTTAACTCGTAGACCACAAAACAAAGTTACAGTGATAACATTTGAGGTTCAACAGAATAATGGGTACAACCAAAACTCTCAAGGAAGGTTCATGTAAATAATTAAGAAAAAAAAGTCACACTTAGACAAACACAAAATAACAAGGAGATCTATATCGAATATATAAAAATATATGAATGATTTATATTCCACAAACGGAACAAGTTATTCTATAAAATACAATTACATCATAAAAAATATTCTAAATGCCACAACTAGAGCTCCAAAATATTAACAAAAATTTACAATTATAAAATGAAAGGATCCAAAAATAGAACATCCAAAAAAAGATCAAACATGATACCTCTTCTGAAATCCTAGAATAAAAATTGTTTGATGACAACCCAAATAGCTACAACATAGGAAAAATCAAGGAGAATTTAGAACAAAATGGCTTATCATGCCCGGGAGCCCTAGACTGGAAGTACCTGAGAGATCATTTCCTTCAACGAGAAATACTCTTTTCCCCAAGATCTAGTGCACACAACTTCTTCTCTTTACCCACTGGGTTATCCTTATTTCGATCATATATAAAAAAGGCATCACACACCATAGGAATCATTTACTGTTAATCTTACACTCAAATGGAATCCATGATAACCTCTTAAAAAGATGTTAGGCCAGAAAAAATTATGACTAAAAAAATCTTGTTATTGATTGCCACCAAAAAAATGATATTTCTCAGAATCACTGACAATTATCTTTTTAGAAAGGATGAATAAAATAAATAAGTGATAAATATACACTCTCACTGATTAGTCACCCTAATGGAGGCTCAAAATATCAATTTCTTTATCTTATTTCACCACATTAAGAAATAACCACTAGATCAATTTCATATTGAAGAGATACAATGAAATACATCCATGTATTAGAGAAGGTTACATAGACTCCCACAAAACTTAGTTAAACTGGAGAATAAATCTCTCAAATGATCTCACCCATAAAGCTTCATTTGTCACAGTAGAAAAAAGATCACCCCAATCTCTTATAAAAAACATACTACTTCCACTAACCATTGATCAACACATAAATAAGGTAGATACTTATTCAATAAATCTAAAATTGGGTTTTAGTGAGGGTAATGCTCCATATTCACCACTCCACTCAGGTTCTAGGTAAACTCTAGAACTGTAAAATCCTTTTTGACCATTATATAAGGGGGACATCAAATAATAAATGAAATGAATCACATTTATTCATGCCTAAAAATAAAATGATTCCTTCATGATCTAGGAATCATTCAAATAAATGATCCATCATGAAAGGAACATATTTTTCACACCATGAAAAGATACATTTCTTTCAAAATCACCATTTTGACAAGTAATTTTGAAATCACCCTCTACCAAGGTATACACATGAAAATGAAGACAAACAATTAAAACAAGCAACATTTTTGGAACACACACATTTCCCAAAAAAGGAATTCCATAAAAGTAATTCCAAAATTCCATTTATCTTTGAAAACCAAAAATCTTGAGAATTCTCATCCAACACACTTTATTTTTCAAAACACCTTCCATAATTGTTTAAAAACAAAATCTAAATTTTATATGAATCTATAAAACTATGATTGAATGAAAATATTAGATCACAAAATATATTAATTTTTTTAAAACAAGGTTTTTAAAATCAAACATAGTCAAACCCCTAAATAATCATTCAAACAAGGTTCCCAAGGACCACATCCACAAAGGGTATAAACACACTTCAAAATCTATCTCCAACAATTGATAATAAATTTAGGAGAAATTCATAATAGAGTGGGGTCAAAATTGGACAAATAGAAATAAATAGTGTTATACATTCTTTTAACACATGGGTTGTGCAACCATGAGCCTATCGTGCAACACACTCTATAAAAGAGGCATACTCAACTTCATAGGCACTATATAGTGTCCCAAATCATATGATCCAGCTGTGAAGCTCAAGGATTCCTCTATATTTACCCTAAAATCAAGGAGTAACTCCACTATAAATTACCCACTCAAAGGGGATCAAAACAATTTAGATTTACATCCAAATCCATAATAAAGAACAAAAAAGAAACATGAATTCACAATTTGAAATCCATATTCCCCATTCATCTTGAGACTAAGGATATGAATAAGCTAGATAGACTCTACCCACCCTTTTATCTTAAGCTATTAAATCCTTAATCTCTTTTATACATAGAAATCCCCAAATAGAAAGGGATTCACAGAAGATATAGGCTCTTACCAAGGATCCTAAACCTCTTATGATAATTTTTAATGAACCAAAATGGGTTTAAAACTAACCTGACATTTGACCTAGCCTGTCATAAGTCCCAAATGGGATTATTGATACCCACAAGATGGAAACTAGGGTCTAGGAATTATAAGAGTCCCATTGGGAATTATTTCACCCAAGTAAGAGATAAAATATAGTGTAAATAATATAAATATAACCAAAATGAATAAATATTCCAAACAACTCATAATCCAGCAACTATTCCAACCCATTTTCATAAATACAAAAGTCATTCAAGAGTAGGAGGATAAAAAAAGGGCTATGTAGGTTCACCCCTAACCCAAAAAACAACTATAATATACTATAGACGATCCTAGAGCCTTATCTACAAAACCTATGGTTCCTCACCACCACCTTACTCACCCCACATTGTCCAAAAGAATTAGAACCCAATCCAACTAAAACCTAGAACCTAAAATATATAACAATGAGCAAAAAAACTTTTTAGATCACCACACCCAATGGAACTATGAAATTAATTTCATAAGTTAATTCATTATTTATAGTATGAAAAGGGATATAAATTAATCATTCAAATATCACTTATGAAGAAAAAGAAAAATATAAAATCATCTTTCAAAAAAACTCACTTTTTTTCTCAAACTAATAACTCGTGATTTGGAAAGATATCTATGGGATTAAGATGTATCAAAACCAAACTAATTTTAGACTTTCTTAAAAATATATTCTTGTTTTATTTAAATAAAAACAGATTATTTTTATGAATTATTGTAGTTAAATATATATTTAAACCAAAACACTCATTTTGAAATCAACTTTAAAAACCCTCACAAGATTATTTTCTTTCAAAAAATATTTCCTAACCATAATTGAAAACTAATTTAATAAAGTAAAAAACCCTAACACACATGGGTCAAGCACAAAAAAGTACGCACAATATACTACAAGGCATATATCAACTATAATAAAAAATGATTCCAAAAAAATATGAGCAGGGAAAATGATACAAATAAGCACTAGATCAAACTCCCATTTTTCAAAAAATGACTACGAAATTGAATTTGTGACACCCCAAGCTTCAATGGTACACTTCTCTTTGAATAATACAGTAGCGTGTGTTGTACGCAACTTCGAGTTCTAACACACACCACAACCAAACAAACTAGCCGTTATAAATAGTAATACCCACATTTTGAAATTTTATAAATTTTATCTTTCAAAATGGACTTCATTTTTGGATTCGGAATATTGAAATTATCTTAGGGTGAATTTTTAGTACTTTTCGGATAACATTCATATTTTAATGAATAGTTAAAATTACTAAATTTTAATTAAAAACAACACTTTAATCGAAATAATTAATAGTAATAAATTATGATTTTGAGTGATTTTAAAGTATATTTAGAATATATTTTTACCATTTAATACAATTTTTTTCATTGGACATAATTTCGCATTTAAAATATACATAAGGAAGTGACAATCTTTTGATAGTTATTATTTCATAAAAACACGCTTTTTGTTTTGACAGTGGGAATTATTTTTTAATTAATTTCTACCAATTTTTTGTTTTGAATTTCAAAAAATTAATTCCATATATAGAATCAGGAGGTCAAAATTGTGTAAATAGGTCACTCTTATGTTTATACATTTTGAATAATTACTTCGGTAAATATTTTATTTACCATGGTTAAAGGGTAAATCTGCTAAATAAGGGTAAAAAAATAAAATAATAATAATAATAAATTACCCTAAAACGTCATCTAACCCTATTAGATGATACATTTCCGGCCATGGGAATATTTGGGTCGATTTGGGGTCCCCATTGATCCACTTGTAAGTGATAATGACACTTTATATTAATTAAGTTAAAGTAAATACAAAAATGACATAAGCATATATCTTTTAGAAAAAAAAAATTTACATATGGTTATATATGTTATATTTTCGACTATAAATATTAATTATAAATATAAAAATATTTCCTACATAATGGTATTTTATTTATAATTTTTAGACATTGAATAATTAAAGTTATTTATGACACAATAATGATGCAGTATTTTCCTTATTAATGAAAGAATCAAATAATTAGTATTATAAAAGTAAAAATAAATATAATTTGAAAGTTTTGATGACATCCATGAATTTTATTGGTTAATATAACATGTTATTATTTCTTAAATATTTTTTTTGAATTAATAAATTTGTTAAGACTTTAACGAAAATCAATTATTAAATAGTGTCAAAATTGACATAAGGGAGTTTTTAAAACAAATATTATATTATTAATTGATATTCTATTTCTAAAAATATAAGATTTTTTAGAGGACTTATATAATGATATTTTTATTATTAATGGACCACTTGGGGGTATCTTTGATGTATATAGTATGTTTAATAACTATATAATATAAAAATATTAAGAGACATGGTAAATGTCAAACAAATTATCTAAGAGTTAAAACTAAAAGATAAGGTTAATATAGTGACCCAAACCTATCGAAAACCTATTGGATGAGTTTTTTTCAACCTATACCCACCTTAAACTTTAAATAATCCACTTTTTATTCATTATAAACCGAATATTAATTTATTATAAACAATATTTCTAGCTTTTCTTAAGGTGCCCCTCACCCCTCTTATAAAAAGGAACTCCCCCTTCTCACTAATTCACACCTTCAAAGACTTTTGGCATGTCCAAACCCTGCCCAAATATTCTTTCAAATTCCATCAATTAATCCTAGAGGCCTTCCTTTAGTCATAAATCCAACTTAAAGATCCCTTTTGATCAAATAAAAAGGAAGAACCCGAAGAAGGGGTAATATTTTCACCTCCCTCCTTCAAGTTCCTTTCTTCTTAAACATATTCTTTCTTTGTTTTTTACATTCTAAAATAATAAATCCAGTATATTATATATAATGTGGTGTTATTATAAATATGGTGCAATCATATTCAGTATTCTATCCATCCGTTGAATGACATGTCACCATACATGCGTACATAAGGCTTACCGTCTCCACGTCGTGGTGTAATTGTTATTCAAAACATTAATATTTGTATGGGTATGATAATGATGTGTAATTTATGTAAATAATAAATATAACATGATAATGATTCTATATATATGATATACCATCCAATTATATTATTTTAATATCATAATAATGATATTGTCGCTCGTGCATACGTACGGACTACCGTCTCCACGAACGCGATGAGATTCATTCCCCATCGTATCCATGCAAGTCTAATTATCATTTGATGATTAAAAATAATTTAAGGACTTGATATAATTCTGTATATGAATAATATATAACCTATGGATAACAAACACGACTTATGTAACGAAACATATAAATGAAAACGAGTAAGTGAACACCCGAAACGATGATAATACAAAAATATTTTTAACAAAGAAATATTAAAATATCATATATGATATCATATTTATGTATATGATTCTTGTATAATTTAATAACAATGATTTAACTATTATAAAGGAGTTTTACCTACCCTGGACCAAGGAAAAGTACAAGGTAAGGGTTTATTTCACAATCTCTTCATTATTTGAGGTTTTTTAAATGTAATTATCTACTAGGACCTCTTTATCATCTACATCCATGTTTCTAAAAAATGTATTTCAAATCATTCTTAATATTTTTCAAACTATGGTTTAAAGTCATTTATACCCTTTTTTGAATTTTTATAAGACGTTTATAAAGGAATCTTTTCGTCATTTTCCAAAAAAATGTCATTTTCAACCTTTTCGACAGAATTAAGGTAAGAATGTATCTTTTTAACTTATACGACGGGTGCGGCTATTTTCCGCCATTATAAAATCTTTTAAGATTCCCTTACAAGCTAATAAGGATATTTTCAAAGTAAATGCTTTATAATTATGTTACTTTAAAATGATTTAAAAAAAGAGATATTTATCTCAAATAGTTTTGATTTCATCTATGTCAACATCCTTTGATGGATTTTAAGCTTATTTGAAGTTGATTTATTATGATACAAAACATCCATATTGTATTGAAGGTTTGGTGATATGTTTTACTGAGGATGTGTTATTTTCATACCATTCATTGTTTATGAAGAAAGTATTGACATTTCGTATGCTAGTTTTAATACAAATGTTTATGTTATGTTTAAGCCTGTTAATATGAGGAATGCATTGGACTTAATAAGTGATAGGTGGAGCCCGCTACAGCTCCTCGATGCATCGGTAGGTCTCAGGAGACAAACTAGTGTCTTTTCATAAGTCCTTGACAAAATATTATTTGTATTCTTGGCACAATGCTTTAACTATGTGGTTATGATAGTCTGGCATTATGCATTCCATCATTATGAAAGAGGTTATTGATATTGCATGTGATTATTCAACTAGTAGAATATCCATGTGAATTAGTAAATGGAATTATTTCATTTTATCTTTTCCATATTATGATTAAGTTCAAGTTTAAAAGGCCTTTTTTTAGTTATACATTGCCTTAAATATTTATGCTTATTTATTAAAGTTTCTGATATATTGTTATCCTTACTAATCATCTGAGATCACACCTTTCTATGTTTTATTTTTCCCAGGATGGGACGAAGTATTTTATGACTGACCTATAACGATAGTCTTAGGGGATATGAGTGTGGACTATGGAGACTATGTTGTTGTAGTAATTCACTTTATGATGTAATTTAAGACTTGTAAATGTATCCAGTGTTTCCAAGACTACTAAACTAATCGATCTTTCAAGAGGTGATCTTTTGTGATCATGCCAATGTTATGTAATAATGCACCGACTCTGGGTAACTGGGTTCGGGGCATTACAGTTGGTATCAGAGGAAGTTTAGTAAAAACCTTGGAAGATATATTTAGATAAACTCTGATTAGAGCACATAGACCTAAGATGGACTTTGAGGATTTGTGTAAAAGAACTTCCAAGAATTTTGGTATTGTAGAGATTTTGTGAGTTTTCTGAGAAATACATCCCTGTCTGGATATGAGTAGGTATAGGAGGCTCTGGCACAGATGTACCTAGGGGTAAACCCCAAAAACACCACTTTGATCTATACTCGAACAGGAACTGGTGTACGACAACGGGCCTTGCTGCACTCTTAGTTAGGACACTCTCGGGGGATATGCTTAGGATAATTCTCTTTTTCTTTAGAAACCATTATGAATGGTTTATGAGTATATTCATCCTCATAGAAAACATTTTTATGATTATGGATTATATCCATAAACTTTTCAATTCATGTTAAGTGTTTTGCAAGTTTGGATTTATGTATTGCGATTCATAAACTAATCTAGTGTATGATATTGTTTAGAAATGGCGCCTAGTGGAAGAAATGGAAACCATATCAATGCACACACTCCATGTATGGATTTTCCTCCTACTCAAGATAATTATAGTGGAGCTAGTGATGCAACTGGTGCTAATCAACTAATCACCATACTGGGACAACTCACTCAGGTTATGAATAATAAACTTACCTGTATAGAGAACCCAGATCCATAACGTGGAGGATCAATGTTAGATCTCTTCATGAGGCAACAACCACCAAAATTCAATGGGAGTAAAAATCCACTAGTAGCTGAGTAATGGATAAATTCCTTAGAGAAAATATTCCACGCCTTGAGGAGTAGTGAATGGGAAAAAGTTACCATGGCAGTTTACCACCTGGAGTTGTTGACCAATGGTGGTCATTGATTCACAACATGAAGGAAGATGATAAAGTATCAAATATGGAATGGAGGGAGTTCAAAGATCTATTCTTAGAGAAATACCTTCCTCGTGACCATCGAGCAGATATGGAAAGGAAATTTTTGAGTCTGAGGCAAAAGGAGGATGAGAATGTCGCAAAGTATGATGATAAATTTACAAGGTTAGAAAGGTATGCTGCAAATTATATACATAACCCAAGAAGTAAGATTGATCTTTTCTTTGATGGGTTAAAACAGTTTCTCCGTTTAGCATCAGTCTCACAAACCTTCTCATTGAATGAAGATATTGCCTCATGTTCTATCAAGACAGAAAAATAATTCTCTATGTCTTACGACTTTAAAGCAAAAAAGAGAAGAAGAGATCAGCTGATCACTCTGGAAATGGAAATAAGGGGAAGAAGGGAAATTTTGATTATCCATCCTACAGTAAATGTCGGAAGAAACACCCCGGTACTTTCTTGAAAGGAATGGGAGTCTATTACATGTGTGGTTAAAAAGGCCACTAAGCTTGTGATTTCAAGGGGAAGAAATAAGATATCGATGTTCAATGATACAACTGCAAGGAGATGGGACATTTTGAAAATGAATGTCCTAAGAGTCATGGGAACTTACCACAGAAAAGGCCAAGGGATCAAGGCCAAGATTAGCCTATCACTACTGCTGAGGTAGAAGCTCCGAAAGACGTGGTGGAAGGTAATTTAATGGTTTCCTCAACTTTAGAAAATGCATTATTTGATTCTGGATCATCACATTGTTTAATATCTTCCCAGTTTTCTTAGAAAATTAGATATTTCCAATTTTATCTAACAAGGGAGTTTTCAGTTAAAACTCTTAAGGGAAGTATCATAGCAACAACTTTTTGTGAATCAGTCCCCATTAGAGAACATAAATGTTCTTTATCCGATGATATCATCTCCATACCCATGATTGAATTTGATATAATCCTTGGTATGGATTGGATTTCGGACCATGATGTGAAAATTTATTTTAAGAAGAAGGATGTTATGATTTTTAATGATGATGATAAAGAACACCTTATCTTTAGAGCAAAATCGCCACCACCTGATTCTTATCTTGTCCCACCCCCAGTAGCTCAACTAAATTCAATTATCGGGGAGGAAGAGAATGAAATAACTATGGGTGAGGGAAGGAATGTTCAAATAGGGGATGTATCTATTGTGAAAGAATATGTAAATGTGTTTCCGGAAGATTTACCTCGACATCCTCCCGAACAAGAAATTGAGTTTTCCATTGATTTAATTCCTTGTTCAAGGCCTATATCTAAGACCCCTTACAGAAAGGAAACTATGGAATTAGTTGAACTAAAGAAACAATTAGAGGAACTAAGTAAGAAGGGATTTATTCACCCTAGTGTTTCTCTATGGAGAGACCCTGCCCTTTTTGTTGAAAAGAAAGATGAATCTATGAGGTTATGTATCCACTACAGGGAAATTAATGCTATAACAATAAAGAAAAATTATCCCCTACCTCGCATTGATGATTTATTTGATCAACTGCATGGAGCTCAATACTTTTCAAAGATTGACCTTTGATCTAGATTCCATCAGTTGTGTGTGAAAAAGGAATACATTCTGAAGACAACATTTCGAACAGGGTACGAGCATTACGAGTTTAAAGTAATGCCTTTTGGATTTACTAATGCACCCGTTGTATTCATGTATCTAATGAATAGTGTTTTCAAGGAAAATATCGATGATTTTTTGGTGGTATTTATTGATGATATATTGGTATATTCCAAAATCTATGAAGATCATAAGAATCACTTGCGCATTATCCTGAAGACTCTGATAAGACATGAATTATATGGTAAGTTTAGAAAGTCTGAATTCTGTCTTCAGGAGATTTCTTTTCTTGGCCATATTTTCTCTAAATATGGAATCTCTGTTGATCCTTCTAAGACAAGAGAAATCCAATAATGGACAACATCAATGAGTATAACCGAGGTACACAGTTTTATTGGTTTAGTAAGTTATTATCGACGTTTCTTCCAGAATTTCACCTGATTGACTAACCCATTAACAAAGCTCACATGTAAAAGATTTTATTTTTTGGACAAAAGAGTGGGAATAATGTTTTGAAGAACTGAATATAAGATTATTCAATGCTCCTATTTTGAAACTACTATCAGGAAATGACGGGTTCGTTATTTATAGTGACACATCGAAGAAAGGACTTGGTTGCGTCCTTATGCAGAATTATAGAGTTATAGCCTATGCATCACGACAACTAAGAATTCATGAGAAAAACTATCATACTCATGATCTAGATTTAGTTGCTGTAATCTTTTCCTTAAAGATATGGAGACATTATCTCTAAGGTGAAACATTTGAGATATATATCGATCACAGGAGTTTGAAGTATATTTTCTCATAGAAAGAACTCAACATGAGGAAAAGGCGATGGCTTGAACTACTCAAGGATTATGATTGCATGATACAATACCACCCAGGGAAGGAAAATAAGGTGGCAAATTCTTTGATCAAAAAGGATCATGGAGTTTTGAACAAGATGATAGTAATTAGGGATCCTATTTTCATGGATTTAGTAAATATGGATATGGGAATCACCATGGAAGGTGAAACATTAATAATTTTTCATATGGTTGCCAAACCATCTTTAATAGAAAGGATAAAGAGTTCTTAGGCTGATGATTAAGAGTTTAAAAAGAATATTAAGGCTCTTAATGATGGGAGATTGAGTTACTTTGTGTATGAAGATGGAATTTTGAAATTTGGGAGGAGACTTTGTGTTCCCGATATACCTGATCTAAAAAGGTAATTGTTGGATGATGATCATAGTTCCAATTTCTCTATACACCATGGGAGCACCAAAATGTATAGAGATTTGAAGGAAATTTTTTTGTGGGACAAAATGAAAAGGGAGATTGCTGATTTGGTGTCAAGATGTATGGTTCGTCAACAAGTTAAAGCTGGAAGGCAACTTCCTGGTGGAGTATTGCAACATCTTCCCATACCTAGGTGAAAATGGGATAATATCACGATGGAATTTGTCATGGGACTACCAAAGACTCCTAGAAGGAATGATGCAATATTGTTCATTGTTGATCGTCTCACCAAGTCAGCACCTTTTCTTGCTATAAGGGAAGATTTACCACTTGAACGTCTAGAAAGACTATATATTAATGAAGTTGTGAGAGTTCATGGAGTACCCCTATCAATTGTTTCGAATCGTGATCCCTGTTTTACATCAAGATTCTGGAAAAGTCTTCAGAAAGCTCTGGATACTGAACTTTGTTTGATTACTGCATACCACCCCCTAACAGATGGAAAATTAGAACGAACAATTCAAACCTTATAAGACATGTTGAGATCATGATCACTTGACTTTCAGGGTATGTGGGATCAATATTTACATATGGTATAATTTTCTTATAACAATAGCTTCCATTTGAGTATTCAGATGGCACCATATGAAGCATTATCCAAAAAGAGATGTCGCACACCATCCTGTTGGGATGATGTTGGTGAAAGAAAACTCATAGGCCCAGAACTGGTGGATGAAATGATGGAAAAGGTGAAGGTTATCCAAAACCACATCAATGCAGCTCAAAGTAGGCAGAAGAGATATGCTGACAACCGAAGGAAGGATTTGGAATTTCAGATAAGAGATGCTTTCTTGAAGGTATCTCCATGGAAGGGTGTTATAGGTTTCGGTATAAAGGGAAAATTGAGTCCCAGGTACATCAGACCACTCGAAATTCTAGAATGAGTTGGGGTTGTAGCTTACCATTTGGCAATGCAGCCAAGACTCTCCAAAGTTCACGATGTGTTCCACGTATCACTATTGAGAAAATACATGCCTGACCCAACGCATGTAATCACCTATGAGGAATTAGAACTGGAACCAGATCTGTTTTATTGCGATGAGCTTGTCAAGATTCATGATACGAGAGAACAAGTGCTGAGAAACTGGACAACTCATCTGGTAAAAGTTCTATGGAGAAACCATAAGATGGGAGAGGCAATGTGAGAACCTGAGGAACTTATGATGAAGAACCACCCAAGTTTTTTCATGCAGTAGTATTCTAGAAATTTCATGGAAAAAATTATTTGAAGTAGGGTAGAATTTAACACCCCAAGCTTCCACCGTACGCTTCTCTTTAAATAATACAGTAGCATGTGTTGTAAACAACTTCGAGTTCTAACACACACCACAACCAATCAAACTAACTGTTACGAATAGTAATACCCACTTTTTAAATTTTTTAAATTTTATCTTTCAAAATGGACTTCATTTTTGGATTTGGAATATCGAAATTAGCTTAGGGTGAATTTTTGGTACTTTTCGGATAACATTCATATTTTTATGAATAGTGAAAATTACTAAATTTGAATTAAAAAAACTTTTTTAATCGAAATAATTAGTAGTGATAAATTATGAATTTTAGTGATTTTAAAGTATATTTAGAATATATTTTTACCATTTAATACAATGTTGGTCATTGGACATAATTTCACATTTAAACTAGATATAAGAAAGTGACAATCTTTTGATAGTTATTATTTCTTAAAAACACGCTTTTTGTTTTGACAGCGGGAATTAATTTTAAATTAATTTCTGTCACTTCTATGTTTTGAATTTAGAATAATGGATTCCATATTTAGAATCAGGAGGTCCAAATTGTGTAAATAGGTATCTCTTATTTTTAGACATTTTTAATACTTATTTCTATAAATATTTTATTTACCATGGTTAAAGGGTAAATCCAATAAATAAGGGTAAAAAGTAATATTAGAATAATAATAAATTACCCTAAAACGTGTTATAACCATATTGGTTGATACATTTCAGACCATGGGCATCTTTGGGTAGATTTTGAGACCCCATTGATCCACTTGTAAGTGATAATGACACTTTATATTAATTAAGTTAATGTAAATACAAAAATGACATAGGCATATATCTTTTAGAAAAACAATTTTTACATAGGGTTATGTATGTTATATTTTCGATTATAAATAATAATTATAATTCTAAAATGATTTCCTACATAAAAATATTTTATTTATAATTTTTAGAGATTGAATAATTAAATTTCATTATGACACAATAATGATGCAGTATTTTCCATATTAATGAATGAATCAAATAATTAGTATTATAAAAGTAAAAATAAATATAATTTGAGAGTTTTGATGACATCCACGAATTTTGTTGGTTAACATGACATGTTATAATTTCATAAATGAATTTTTTTTGAATTAATAATGTTTTTAAGACTTTAACAAAAATCAATTATTAAATAGTGTCAAAATTGACATAAAGGAGTTTTCAAAACAAATATTATATTATTAATTGATATTCTATTCCTAAAAATCTAATGTTCGTCCAATGGACTTATATAATGATAGTTTTATTATTTATTGAACACTTGGGGGTATTTAGGATGTATATAGTATGTTTATTAACTTTATAATATAAAAATACAAAGAGACATGGTAAATGTCAAACTAATTAACTAAGAGTTAAAACTAAAAGATAAGGTTAATATAGTATCCCAAACCTATCTAAAACCTATTGGTTGAGTTTTTTTCGACATATCCCCACCTTAAACATCAAATAATACACTTTTTAGCCATTATAAACTGAATATGAATTTATTATAAAATAATAATACTAGCTTTTCCTAAGGTGCCCCTCACCCCTCTTATAAAAGGGAGCTCCCCCTTCTCACTAATTCACACATTAAAAGCCTTTTGGATTGGCCTTACCATGCCCAAATATTCTCTCAACTTCCATAACTTCATCCTAGAGGCCTTCCTTTAGTCATAAATCCAACATAAGGAGCCCTTTTGATCAAATCAAAAGGAATAACCCGAAGAAGATGTAATGTTTTCACCACCCTCTTCCAAGTTCCTTTCTTCTTCAACTTCTTCTTTCATTGTTTTCTCCGTTCTAAAAATATAAATCTAGTATATTATATATAATTTGATGTTATTATAAATATGGTACAACCAAATTCAGTATTCTATCCATCCTTTGAATGACATGTCACCATATGTGTGTACGTACGGCTTACCATCTCCACGTTGTGGTGTAATTGTTATTCAAAATATTATTATTTGGATGGGTATGATAATGATGTGTAATTGATGTAAATAATAAATATAACATGATAATTACTTTTTATATATGATATACCATCCAATTATATTATTTTAATATCAATTTAATAATATTGTCGCTCGTGCGTGCGTACGGACTACCGTCTCCACGAACGCGATGAGATTCATTCCCCATTGTATCCATGCAAGTATAATTATCATTTGATGATTAAAAATAATATTTAAGGACTTGATATCATTCTAGATATGAATAAGATACAACCTATTGATAAAAAACATGAATTATGTAACAAAACATATAAAATAAAACGAGTAAGTGAACACCCGAAATGACGATAAAACTAAAATATTATTAACAAAGAAATATTAAAAGATCATATATGATATCATATTTATGTATATTATTCTTCTATAATTTAATAAAAATCGTTTAGCTATTATATAGGATGTTAACCTACTCTAGACAAATGAAAAGTACAAGGTAATGGTTTATTTCACAATCTCTTCATTATCTGTGGCTGTTTATACGTAATTATCTACTAGGACCTCTTTATCATCCACATCCATGTTTCTTAAAAATGTATTTCAAATCATTATTACTATTTTACAGACTATGGGTTAAGGTAATTTATACCCTTTTTTGACTTTTTATAAGATTTTTATAAAGTAATCTTTCCGTCTTTTTCAAAACAAGGTCCTTCTTAACCTTTTCGACAAAATTAAGGTAAGAATGCCTCTTTTTAACTTATACGGAGGGTGCGGCTATTTTCTGCCATTATAAAATCTTCGAAGCTTCCCTTACAAGATAATAAGGATATTTTGAAAGTAAATGTTTTATAATTTTGTGACTTTTAAATGATTTCAAAAAAATAGATATTTCTCTCAAATAGTTTTGATTTCATCTATGTCAACATCCTTTGATGGATTTTATGCTTATATGAAGTTGATTTATTATGATACAAAACTTCCATATAGTATTGAACGTTTTGTGATATTTTTGACTATGTATTTTTTATTTTTATACCATTCATGGTTTATGGAGAAAGTATTTACATTTTTAATGATAATTTTAATACAAATGTTTGTGTTATATTTAAACCTATTCATATGAGTAATGCAATGGACTTAATAAGTGACGGGTGGAGCCTTCTACAGCTCCTCGATGCATCGGTAGGTCTCATGAGAAAAACTAGTGTCTTGGCACAAGACCTTGACAAACTTTTATCTGTATTCTTCACACAAGGCCTTGACTATGTGGTTATGATAGTCTAGCATTATGCATTCCATCATTATGAAAGTGGTTATTGATATTTCATGTGATTATTCGACTAGTAGAATATCAATGTGAATAAGTAGATGGAATTATTTCATTTTATCTTTTACATATAATGTTGAAGTTCATGTTTAGAAGGTGATTTTATAGTTATACATTTCCTTAAATGTTTATGCTTATTTATGAAAGTTTCCGCTATATTTTTATCCTTACTGAGCATCTGAGCTCACCCCTTTCTATGTTTTATTTTTCCCAGGATGTGAAGAAGTATTTTATGACTGACCTATAAGGATAGTATGAGTGGATATGATTGTGGACTATGGAGACTATGTTGTTGTAGTTTTTTACTTTATGATGTAATGTAAGACTTATGAATGTATATAGTGTTTCCAAGGCTACTAAACTAATTGGACTTTCGAGACTTGATATTTTGTGATCATGCCAATGTTATATAATAATGCACCGAATCTGGGTAACTGGGGTCAGGGCGTTACAAAATGTCTCATGCTATCTAACCTATATCCCAAACATGGGAAGTTTTTTACCTTATAAAAGTAATCAAAATCATGAACCAACTACACGGATACACTAAAGACTAAACAACAAGTCATCTATCTAGAAAAACAAGACTAATTATGATGAAACCTAACCCTATACCTTTTTCCTAGTTTCATTGGAGGTACATTAATAGTGTGTGAAATTAAAAGTGGGATAGACTCAAATATACCACTTAGTACTCATGTTCTCATGACCAAAAAGGGATCTGAGACAAAATGAAAAAAATTCATGTTAATACAGAAGGAAAAAAACAAGGGATAACCCTTATCCCTAAACACCCAAACAGTGAATATCCCAAACATCACATGAACCCATGACAAATGTAAAAAATTCCAACATAAGGGGAGAAACAATAATCTCAAAGAGAAAAATAATCCCAAACAAGGGGTAACCAATATAAAGGGGGTAATAAAGTGGTATATTTTCCATTAATCAATTTATAAAAAAATCATACCGATTCTTCATCATAAAAAAAGTATCATAGCACCAAACCCTTTCACATTTTATAAAACCCCATTCCTAACACTCCATGGAAACTAATGGAAAAAATAAATTTTAAATCATTTTAAAGATAATATAAAACTTGGGACTTCCTCTTTGAAATTTAAAATAAGGCCAAAGGCTACACATTTCCAAAAAAATAAATTAAAAATATATAATAGTCGGTTCTCTCAAGGTAAAAACACACATATGTTTCATAAAAAATTGAAATCTGATAAATAACACATTTATAAATAATTTTTAGGTTAAAAATCAATTTATATAAAAACTATCTTTAAATCACAGTTTTCACTCATTAAAATAAAAAATTTATTTAAAATATAAAACTCACCAAAGAAACCATTTTGAAGAGCCCCACTATAATTTTAGAAAAGTTTATAAAAATAAAACAAAATCCATTTAAAACATGAAAACATGACATTTAAAATTGAAACCCTTTATTCCAAGCTCAAAACATAATGAAACTGTTCTAAAACATCATAAGGACATCCCATATATTCATACTTCCATAAACAAGGAATTTAGAAATCATAAGAAAAAATTGAATTCCAAAATGACAAAATTACATAGAAACACCTACTTGGAATAAGAGGAAACCATGATGAAATGTGTCACCTTCAATATCAAGAACACCCACATGAATAAAAATGGTTTCTAAAAACCCTACACACCATAAACCATAGAATTAGATCAACCTAGAACCCTAAAATCAACTAGAAGAGATCCATAGTTCATGGGGGAAACTAAATCCAAGAGAAAATATATTGATAAATAAATATGATAGAAAGATATGAAAAAATACATCAAAACCAATTGTAAATCACTGAAGAGTGTCCAAGAATCAAAGGATGATGAGGTTGGAGATCTTCTTTAGGCTCCCTTGGGTTGAGTGATGTTAATATGTGATGTTAGGGGTGAAACCTATCTTTATTTGAAGAGGTAATTTTTAGAATATCCCAAAATTTTAACACCTAGTAAAGTCACACACTTTGGATGCACGATTTACCAAACTTTGAAACAACCTTGTGTTGACCACTTCCTAGGATATGAATTTGATGAACCTAGACTACTTACAAATTCAAATCATTATTTGACCATAACTATCACATACCTGAAGGTAAATCTCGTTCCCCATGGGCTTCCAACTAGCACTTAGGTATCAATAAAATCTAGGGGTAACGATTTCTACCATCCTAAAGTATAAAATAGGAAACACACAGACATATATATATATATATATATATATATAAAAATTAATGAAATATTTGTCTCAAGAGTAAAATAAGAAATATATGTCATAGCGAAAAGCTAAAAACAAAAGTGAGTATCCAAAATGTATTTAAAAAATATCCAACGTACAAGTCCAAAAACAAAGGACAACTAAAACCAAAAATGACAATCCATGTTATAGCATAAGAAAAATCCCACCATAACACCACCATCAACCCATACACATTTGATAGAAACCTCATCACACCACTACAGTGCCTTACCTTTCCCTGTATCAAAAGACTTAACATGGTCTATGCATTTTCTAAGGGGTGCATAGGTTTTATGCTAAATAGTCTTAGTAGGATCCCACTTAGGTGTTATATATCATGTATCTATAGAAAAATCTAAATATTATAACCTTTAATGAAAACATGACATGATAATTAGTTAAACTATTTTAATATCAAAATAATTTTAAAATATTTTCCCCTTTTTCATAGTTACAAATGATCTAGGTAAAAAAGCTTCAAAACATATCACATATATCAAAAAAGTCAAACCAAGGCATGTATCACATATCATATAAAACCAAATATGTAAAAACCATGAGAACATGTAACATCACTCTAAGGGTCACAACATATCATTCTAGCTAGAACAATCATAACCAAATGTAGACACCAAATGTGTCATATCTCTAAATATATGCATCGAATCTAGAGAGTATATGAACAACCCAGCAAGTGAGACTCCAAAAAGGTCCAACAAGTCCGTAGAACAACAAACTTATGAAGAAAAGGAATACCCCATTATTGGAACCCCCAAAAAGTATAAAAGGATGAGGCCTATCACTACATCATCCACCTAAGTACCAAAGTCTTCCCATGTGCTACATTTTCCAAAACATTCCATCAAAACCATTATTTGAAAACCATTTCATTAATGGATTTCATAATTCTTTGAAAAAAACATTTCTTTTACCAAAAAATGGGGAAACTTTCTTCCCCCAAAACCTCAATTTATCACATGCAATTAAAGCATGCCAATTCATTCATAAAATTGTATAAAACCAGATAAATACAATTCATCCAATATAGTCTACTGACAAAGAAGACTACCTAAAACATGGGTCCCACACACCCACAATGGGATCTGACAACCTATAAGAATACAAAGACAACAATGGAGTCCCTAGAATAAATCCTTACATCATAGAATAAATTATAAAATAAAAATAGTTAGTGAGAAGATAACACAACACGTAACTTAAGAATATTTCATGCCACATAACATCTAACATAATGGTCATCCTTTGGAGGAATATAGCACAATGGATAATGAAAAGATCAAGAAAATCAACACAATATGACCAATGGTTCTGAAAACATTGATCAATGATGTTGTTGCATCTAAGGGAAACAAAAAATAAAAAATATCACTTAACTATAGAGACATATCACAAGAATAATGAAAATCAATCCCAAAAAAATGATACCAAATGAGACGATACCACCAAAATCACCTGAGAGAGATCCTTGGTTTTAGGAGATAATAAAACATGATGATTGAAAACTAAATCAAAAGGTGAAGTTCATAAATCCCTATAGTCCATGAACATTACACGAAGATAATCATGAGTTTTTGAAATTAAATAAATGAAATCCATATACATAGAAAAAGGAATAGCCTCATTTAAAAAAACACTGATATAACTTTTCATGATGTGAAACCATCTCAAAACATGTAAAAAATTCATTCATTGATCCAATTCATGGAATCATCCCAAAAATAGATTTACATCATGTAACCCATTCATGATGTGAAATTTTTCAGTATGTAGATTCTATCAGAACAATTTAAAAAAATCTACTAATTCAACCCATTATCTAAAGATAAACCTCTTAAGACTTTTCACATTTATTCACAGACTCCATTAATTCCAAATTACATACATCCCCGAACATTAAGAAATTTTCCCCAGAAAGGACCTCCATCCCCAAAAGTCAAAAAATGCGCCCAAAAAATAGGGAAATTAAAAGAGAGTTGAGAAATACCTAAAACAAGGTAAAATGATATTAAACTCCCCGTTATAAGACTTTACATCCCTATTAAGTCATGTGGGATAATGGTTTTTGGATGGAGGTGAGTCCACTTCTCCCTTATCGACAACTCAACCTCCCAAGTCTCATTTGAATCTGATCCATGTATTAATAATACTCTAACTGACATAATCAACTTCCCACACAATAATTTTACCTGAGATTCAATTATTTTCACTAGATTCTCTATAATAGAAACATCTTGATCTTACTCAATCTATTCTAAAATAAGAACATGAGAGGGATTAAGTTGGTACATTATATGTTCAGACAAGTGGAATCATAATGAATACTATTCAACTAAACTAGAAATTCAAGAATATAAGAAATATTCCCAACACACTCAATGAACTCAAATGGCCCAACACATCTAAAAACCAAGTTTCCCTATTTTCCATGACATCTATGACCAATTGAGGAGAATCATTCAAGAGAACCTAATCGCCAATAGAAACAACAAAGGACAATGCTGATGATATGCATAAACTTTTTTCAACTCTGAACTGTAACTAGATGTTGACGTATAACCCAAATCCTCATCAACATATCTTGAACAAAACTCAGTCCTACAGGAGTGGCCCCACACACCTCTTCCCAACAAAGAGGTCACCTTCATGGGTGACAAGACAAATACTAAAAGGGTTCTTTTCTGATTGAAGAATGATAACTTTTGGTATAATAGAGATCAAATAATACCCTATGTTTATGCCATAATCTACCAAAATTAAAGACATTTACATGAAGTATATCCTTTAATATCTAAATAATATGTCGTGTCTGGCCATCTATCTCTGAATGGTATGTTGTACTCGACCTGACATGTGTCCCCATTCCCTCCAGAAGGATCTTTTAGAATCATGAGGTAAACTTTGGATCTATATCTGAAACAAAGAAAAAGGTAACCTAATACACCCTCACAACCTCTTTAAAATACATCTTACCCCAGTCTTTAACATTAGTGTTATACCTAATTGGAATGAACTAGGTTGACTTTTTCAACCAATCAGTCACCACCCAGAAAGTGTTCCTCTCTTATGGCGTCTATGGTAATACAAAAAATAATTCCATGGAAACCATGAACCATTTCCAAAATGGAATTATAAGATGCTAGATAATCCCCAAAGTTCTCATATGCTCTACAATTATGAATTCACAAATGTAATAGAGGGATAAATAATCTGCAATGTCATGCTTCATACCTAGCCACCAGAATATCCATTTCATGTCACAATACTTCTTAATAGTTCCTAAATGAATGGAACATGAAGAACTATGAATCTAAAACAAAACAACTTCCTAAAAATTTAAGGATGAAAAACCTATTCCAAAAATAGATAATACCATCTGAAGGGTGAGACCAACCAGAAATAATCTCACCACCATATAGGGTTTCTCAAATTTCATTGAACCCATAATTTTTCTATTAATACTACAAAATATACTTAAGTAGAGATAGAGATAATTGAACAGTGGTAATAACCATACCAGAAACATCCTCGTGATAATCTTGGTGCAACTGAGAATGTATCCCCAAAAAGGTTCCACTCCTCCATTGATTCCAGAATAGCATGTGATGGTATAATACTCTAGATTGTTTCTTTAATGACATTCCCCTTCCCTAGGGTATAGACAATGCCAATGTAAACCAGATGAAGGTATTCCCCAAATTTCATCTATCTATGAGTAAATAAATTCTGTGAAAATGTATAGCTTAGACTCTTGTGGTCATAAAAGACCATGAACATCTCCCCAAAAATATAGTTCCATTAACATTTTAGATCATTAATAACAATAGAAATCTATAAGTCATTACTGGGTTCATTATTTTCATCTGATCAAGGTGGGAAAGACCTATAGGCCACTACTTAATCATTCTGCATAAGCACAGAACACAAAATAGCACCTGAAGAATCACATAAAAGAACATACCCCCCCCCCCACCAGGATCATGTAAGATTAGAATTGTAGATGATGTTATAATTCATTTGAGCTCTTCAAAAGAAGACTAAAACCTCAAATTATATATGAATTTCACCCCTTTCCTAGTAAGATCCTTAAAGGTGATCCCAACATTAATAAATCCTTGTTGAACATTTGGTACTATCCAACAAGACCCTGGAATCTCTAAATAACAAAGATGTTCTATAGATTTTCCCATGACAACGTAGTCTTCACATTCTTAGGATTAAATGATATTCCATGATCAAAAATCACATTCTGCAAGAGCATACCCTATTTAATCCATAAACTACATTTTTTAATCTTTATATACAAATGTTGACTCCTCATTATCCCCATAACCAAACTCAAATGGTATTCACACTCACACTCAGATCATGAATAAACAAAAATATCTTCCACAAAAACTACCATAAAAATTTCAAGATACTCCTAGAATAATCAATTACCTGAATACTAAAGGAGCATTAGTCATATCAAAAGGAATAACATGATATTTTTAGTGTCCATACCTGCTCCTAAAGGTTTTATTCGGTATATTAGACTCCTGAACTATGAGATGATGATAACCCAACCAAATATAAATCCTAAAAACAAATTTTCCCTATTTAACTGGTCAAACAGGTCATCCACATGTGGAAAATTATTCTTATTATTAACCATTAACTGGTTAAACATCTAATATTACACATAAAATTGGAGTGAGCCTACTACCTTATTAGGAAATAGAACAAAGGATTCCTAAGGAAAAATAGTAGGGTGAACAAAAACATGCACCTTCAAATCATCCAACGAAATCAAGATCTCTTGAATCTCTTTTGGTTCCATATGATAAGACTATATATAGATCATTTATGTATCTTGCACGAGATCAATCATAAACTATACCTACCTCTATCATGGAAGACCATAGAGATAATATAGAAAAACATCTGAAAACCCATTTAAAATTATGTTAATATAACCAAAAATATACACGACAAGAGGATCAAAAGAAATAGTAGAAAACAAGCTCTTAAGTTTTGGTCAAGATGGTCCTACACAACCATCCCTCGGATTTGACTCTCTCTAATTCACCCGAGAGATCCCATAAACCACAATAAATTAGACACGTCAATGATAATAATCAACCTCATAATGATGATAGATAAGACAATCCATCCTAATAATGACATCAAAGAGTTCCATATCGAGTACCAAGAAATCCCAAACTAACTCTGCATCAGCTATCTACATCAAACAATAAGGACACTAAAACACCTTCTCATTCATCTTTCTCATAGGTGTTTTTAACTCCCAAAAAAAGGCATGAGCTCTGTTTTATCTTTATACATATCCAAAATATATGGTAAATATAAATGGGTGAGAGTAACCTATATCAAATAAATCAATCACTATTGAATATACAATAAATATGATACCTCTCACTGTCATTGGACATGCATCTACCTCCCCTAGAAACTCGTCCACTACATAAAAGTGATTCACTGATGAGGACTACGGCTATAGCCTTTTAGAATTTGAGGAATACGATGATGTTTTATCATAATTTATCGTTGATGATCATTGTTTATAAATATGCTTACAAATAGCCTGATATAAGTATTTTAGATGTCCATAGAGTCTACAATTATTAAACATCTTCACAGGTGTGTAAAAAGAATATCAGGTGTGCCTAAACATGACACACTCATGGTAAGACATGGGAAAACTACTGGATGTAACTATAGTTTCAAAGGTGGTCCAATGATGTAAACCACCCCCACCACTCCTTTTATGATCATACATTATCCTCTTGCTCCCCTAAACATCCTATAATATTCCACATGGTGGAAGATATGGGGAATAATATCCAACTTTTCCTTCCATATCCATCTCCATTATCATTGAACTGTCTACTATATTTGAGAAGGTATAAATATTTAACATAAATAGCTAAAATCTTATATTTGGTCACAAACCCCAAAGGTACTTATAGTCCTTCATCAAGTTATTCCTTACTAACTATCGAGCAAAAAGAACCACTGTTGTGAACTTATTGGCGTACGCTAACATCGAACTCTCTATCTAAAATAAGGAGAATAACTTTAGAGAATTATCCATCATTAGAGACTACAGAAAAAACTAAAAAAAGGAGTTTTTCATGAAACACTTCTAGACTAATCCCACATGCATATCCTCTTATACAGTGAAATCTCACCATTTCTTGTCGGTACCCTAGAATTTTAATGTCATTCACTTTACCTTTATATTCTTAGGTGTATATAGAAATTAAAAGATCTTATCATAATTTTTATGTCAGTAATCCTCCCCTTGAGGGTCATTATTACCCTTAAAGGATATCATATTATTGCATAAGAACTCCCTTTATCAATATCTTTCTCCTGTAATATCATATTGTACCTCAAAAAATGTGTTCTACACTTGTGTTTCTTTTTTTGCAATATCAAGAACTTACCAAATGATAACCTTGATAAGATTCGGTCTAGAGGTGAGTTCCCTATATGATAATCTACTGCACACTCTTGAAGAACCTATAAAATATGTCATATAGGAATATCAATGCACACTGAAATAGAAAAATGATCCTACAACAAGATAATATCTGTTCAATCCCAAACACCATAAGAAAATTCTAAGAATAAGATCAAGAAAACAAAATAGGATAAACACATCCCAATATCCCATGTTAACATGAGTCTCATCATAGTAAGAGCTGGCCAAACTCACTAGAACCTACCTATAAAGTCTCAAAAATATGATCTCCAGTCTACCAACATCCCAAAACCAAGCACATCCATCCCTATAATTCCAAACATTGATGAACCCAACCCGGATACCCTCCAAAAATAGTAGCTCTTCCATACTATCACATACTCAAAGGCAATTCCTGATCCCTATGAATCAACCAAAAATAGAGGGAACTATTTCTCCTATCATTAAGAAAACATAATGATATATATATACATGATAAGAATAAATAGTATAAGGGTAAAACAAAAAATACATGTCATAGAGGAAAAAAATATCATAAGTGAAACAATCCAAAACTGGTTACAATTGTAATAGTAAAACACAACTAAAACTAAAATAGCTACTCCATGTGATAACCTGGGAAAACACCCACCATCTCACCACCAGCTACCCAGACATAGCTGACAGAAACCTCACCACCTCACTAAGGTACCTTGACTTTCCCTACATCTAAATACATAACAAGGTGTATGAACCACTAAAGGGGTGTGTATGGTGTGATCTATATAGGTTTTTTAGCATTACCCATAGGAGTTCCGTATCAAGTATCTATAAAGAAATCATGAAATGATTATATTTATAGAAAATAAGGAAAGATAATATGTCAAATAGTTTTTATAACAAAATCATGGTAAAAATTTTCCCCTATTTCCATAATTATAAATAATAAATGTAAAATAGTTTCAAATCATATGAAATATATCAAAATAGTCAAACCAAATCTTGTATCACATATCATATAAAATCCAAACCAAGTAAAAACAAAAAAAAAATGTGACATCAGTCCAAAGATCTCAAGATGTCATGCTAGTTAGAACACTCATACCCAGACATAGATAATCACAAGCCTAAATTCTATAGATATATTCATCAAATATAGATACTATAGTAACACCCCAGGAGGTGAAACTCCCAATAGGTCTAACCAGACCCTAAAACAATAGCCCTGGGGAGTAAATGAAAATCCTAAGAGTGAACCCCCAATCATTATAAAAGAAATAGGCTCATTAATAGACCTTCCACCTAATTTTCTGAGGCCTAACATGTTCTATATTTTCAAAACCATTTCACTAAAACCATTCTTTGAAAACCATTTCATAAATCTATTTCACAATTCTTTGAAAATGTTTCTTATTTTACCAAAACCATGAGAAAACCATATTTACTCAAAAACCCATTTTCAAACATGAAATTTAATTATTTTAATTAATTTATAAATAAATTTATAAAACTATATAAATATAGTTCATCCAACATATGAATGAGGTGGAACCACCTACCTCAATATCAGGTCTCACACATTGGTAACAGGATACACCAACATAGAAGAATGTAAAGGCAACCGAAAAGGCCATAGAATAAATCCTTACATCTCATAATCAATTCAACAAGAAAAATGGTTGGTAATGAAGATAAAACAAAATATATTTAAATAAACTCACATGTTTCACCATAACCAACAAAATGGTTAGCCTCTAGAGGAAGATCACACAACAAACCTACAAAGTATCAAGAGAGTTGACACCCCAATAACAACATATATGAAAACATAGAGTGATGGAACTATTGAGTCTAAGGGAAAGTAAGAACCATAAAAATCACATACCAAGTGAGACACAACACAAGCATGGTTATGATTAATCACTAAATAAAATGGTCTTGAAGGAATAGATATCCCCAAAAAAATAGGGGGGAGCTCCTATGTTTTGAGAGAAAATCCAGAGCACCGAATGAAAAAACAAATCATACATGAAACGTATAAAAACATACAGGACATGAATATTACACAACATGAATCCAGGATTGATGGTATGAAATCAAATAAAGGAATATATACTTAAATATGTGTCACCTTGGTTAAAAAAACATTGATCAAAATTTTCACGACATTAACTAGTCTCGTGACATGTGAAAATTTCACATTATGGAAATGTTCAAAAAATCATTTGGGAGACAGATTCACATCATGTAACCCTTTCACAATTTGAAATAAATTAGTCATATGATTCTGTATAAACACTTTCAAAAAACCCACAGGTCATCCCAAACCCAAATATAATCCTCTTAATACATTTTAATATTTATACACAAACACCATTAATTCTAAGAAATATAAATTCTCAAACATTAATTCATTTTCACAGTAATGGCTCTCCATCCTCAGAGGTCCGAAAACACACCCAAATGAAAAGGGAAAAAATAGATATAATAAATACCTCAAATAAGGCAATGATATGTTACAAGTATCCACTAACATTTTTTACCCTATGAGCCACACACATGGGAAAATCATGTTCTAACCATGTCATTTGGAATTGTTAAAACATAGATCCAAACAAAATGATTGTTTTATGGTCTTCTAAACTATGTTTAATCCAAGAACCATATACCAGACTCACCATATCAACCAGACAATTTCACCTAGGAATCATTTGTTTTGTACTTAACTATGTGCAGGTCGTGCTGATAAACTATACATAGTACAAAATAAATATTAAAGCCTTATCATGAAGGGATGTCACACAGTTTCCCTTAAACCATTCAGTTTAACTATTCAAATAAAGAGAAGACAAAAAATTATCCATGTTTTGGGAAGAAACACCATGAAAACATAATATAACCACAAAGCTAATAAAATAATTCAAAATAAAAAACATTGTGACATAAGGGGTGTCAAAATATAATGTATCATAGTGTTGTTACTGCCTTAAATAATACTTCAGAGTTTTGATATGAACCAAGGGTCATGATCATATACAATTTATAGAGTAAAACTATGAAGTATCACAACATCATTAATGTCAATATGGTTATAACTCAAATTGGGTAGACATTATCTTACTACTAAGGAATGTACATACATAGTAAGCTGATAAAAATGACCCACATAGCATAATTATTCTTGGAATTATTTGAAATTCCATTAATGATTTCCATTATAACATTATTATACTTCTATATTGATATATAAAAGGTTTGAATGTCTCCCTTAGGATATTTTTTCAATTACCTATTGGAACCTAAAGAATCTAGACACATAGTCTGCAATTTCACACTACATACCATCCCACCAGAAGTGTTATCTTGATTCCTTGTACATATTTATGCTACCAAGGTGTATATAAAAATTTGATATATCTTCTTCATCTAGTAGATCCCTCTTCATCTTTCATATGGATGGGACACAAACCATTTTCATAACCATTAACACTACATCATTATAAATGAAGTATGGTACTTTCCCTTTATTCACTACATTAATATTCCTTTGGAAATATTTATCATCCTGTTGGGACTTGTCTAACTTTTTCAATAAATATGGTTTATAAATTTCATGGAAAAGGAATTATATTTCCCCTTTATAAAAAAATACTATATCCAACTTTACTAAATTTCTAAATATGGGATCCTTATTAATCTTGATCATGTTCATAAATCCATGGTTTATCCCACTCAAAACACTAGAAACCTTTTACCCTCCAATAGTTGTAGTGTATTGAGAAATAATAGTCCTTTAGTAGTGCTAGAAATATTCTTTGCCTCTGGATAATCTATTTATAAGATAATGTATACATCAAACTTTTGTGGTCCATTTATATGTCCCTTATTTATCCATAGAGATAGTGAATCTATAATTTCAGGGAAAATGTTACAAATTCCCATTCAAGATTATGATTTGTATAGTTATATTCCTGGATATTTTATTTCATTGAGGTATGAGAAACCACACTATCATTCAAAATAATGAAACAAAATAGTCCTTTATTCAATGCATCACTATATGTCATAAATCCTTCCTCTACCAATTATTATTATACCAATGCATTAACCAATATTTAATTTTTCTCCTTAAAAATTTCTCCACATTCCCTTGAACATGTTAATTTAAACCCTTTAAAATTAAACTATTAATGGGTTGGATGATTTGAAAAAAAATTGAATTAAATGCCAATAGGAACCAACTAAACCAAAGAAACTACATATCTTTATTATTATCATCTATATATACAATTATTTGAATGTCATTGAAGGTTCAATAGATAATCCATCCTTAGAGATAATATAACCAAGAAAAAAATCTTCGTAATGGAAAAATTAAAACTTAACAAATTTATTATATAATTAATTTAAATAAAGAGAGTTAATAATTATTCATGAATGATTGTCATGATCTTCATATATTTTAGAGTATATAAATTTATCATTAATGAATACCACCATGAAGTTATCATGATAATCCTTGAATAGTCTATGTATTATATCTAGACAAATATAAAGTGTATTAGTCAAAATGAAGTGCATTTCCACAAACTCATAATATTCACACCTTGAATGAAATATTTCATTTGGTATGTCATCCTTCTTCACTCTCAATTAATGATATTCAGTGTGAATATCTATCTTTGAAAACTATTTATCACTTTAATGTTGATCAAATAAGTAATCAATTCATAGAAAAGGATACTTATTCTTTATAATAATGACATTGATCTCATTATAATCAATGTATATCGTCATAGACTCATCCTTCTTTTTAAAATTTTGATAGTGGATCCTTAAGGTGAAATACTAGGTAATAAAAATCCCTTATCATAAAAATTATAATTTTTTTATTCAAATCTACCAATTCTATAAGAACCATGTTATAGAACATCATGGATACAGGTTATGTGTCTTGAATGATTTTAATAGAAAACTCAACTTCACACTCATGTGGATGTCCTAGTAAGTATTTTAAAAAATAAATAACATTATTCTATTATAATAGGAACATACTCTATACTTAGTATGTCTTCACCTTACAAAGATAGAAATTTCTTCCTATTTTCCCATTATTTCACTAGGTTGAGCTACATGAGGTGGATTCATAAAATATTCAGATAACAAAGTATATACCTTAAAAACAATTTGTTCTCTAACCCCTATATATATATTAATATTCTTCTCTATGAAATAAATTCTTTTCTATTCTTTGAAATACAATCCACACTACGGATTATTTAAAATTCAATCAAAGGTTTGGAAATTAATTATACATCTAGGAAGTATCTATGCATCTAAATGGATACTTCCTGATATATCTTTTTTTCAATAAGATTCCCACTTGGTGCCTTAATTAGAAACCCTTTAATTAATGAGTTAGGGGATTATTTAATGTTATCATAAAATAATAAAGATATAAAACAATGTGTAGATAAAAAAATCATATAAATCAATTACTAACTTTTTGTTTATGATCAAAGTACCTATTATCATATCATTTAGAACATCAATCTCAACTATAGTGATCAAATAAGCTTATCCTCTCTCCCATGGAATATTTTGAGTTAAATTATTTTAATTATTAGTGAATTAATTTCAATAGTTCCTCATCTCCATATAATTGATTTGTTGTGAAAGATCCCATCCTTTCTTCTAGGTACATCTCTCTCTTAGTTTTTGTTAAACTTCATTCAGTTGATTTTTTTTCCTCATCTTTAATCCTTGTGGAATGTTTCATTATGAATGTCACTTTTTTAAATAAAAACAGAGTTGGGTTATGTGTAAACAAGAGAAAACTAGAGAGAATCTGCATGGGGATCACATCAAGGATTCTATTTTAATTAATGGAGTATGGGTGTAAATGGGTTAAGTGTTACCAAATGTTCTTGGTAAGTTGAGAATCCTTAAATGGGGTTTTGGTTTTTAAAAAAGAAACTTGGTTGAAAACTATCTACATGAAATTTATATGTCATTTAAATGAGTTATATGGTGTTTAAAATCCACCAGACTCATGTCATGTAATGATTCATGACATGAAATGGTTACACATCCTGAACTAATCACATGATGTATAATGTTCGAAAAAAATTTAATATTCAGCAGAGGTAATGGGGTTTTCAGTATATTCATATAAAAATAAATAAATGATGTCTAAATGAATTAAAAACAATTTAATTCTCAAATAAGTAGTTTTAAACTATGTCGTGTTGCTTATTTCTCATTCATCCCACATGCAACCTTCTCTCCCAAACCCTAGGGAAGATTCCTGTTGACTTTGGATCACCTTCCTCCATTACATATGTATTTTTTGTGTGATTGATCCCTGATAATTTTTTTTTCTTTATCTTCCTTTATCTTCCTTCATTCCACAACCATTTTGGGGTAATATTTTGATCGTTGTCATTTTTTTATCTTAATCGATGTTGATCAAGGTTCTCATTGTCATATTTTTCACCTTCATATTTGTTGGCTTTTTTCATTGGAAGTGTTGCGTTTTTCACCATTTAAAGGTAGAGGGTCAAAATATTAACCCCGTGGTCTTATTTTCAATTGAATAACATATCAGATTTTGTTATTATGCAAATGAATGTGCTCAATAATTATATAATTCAATATAATGGTGATAATCCTATGTTGGATTCTTCATTAGATCCCTTTGGATTCAATTGAGAATGTGAAATGGATTTTGGATACCCATTGGGTGAGAGAAACATTGAAAATAATTAATTGTAAATGTATTATATATGATTTTTGCATTACATGTGATTTAGGTGATTGCTTGATATAGATTCACTCTAGAAAATAGCTTAATTGATTAAATGAAATAATGGGTAAATTGAATGAAAAATTAAAATTATAAGAATTAACCATTATTTTTATGTGGTAAAATTGTGATATGTTTGCGGCTAAGATTCGTATATATCGTGATATTCCCTGATACATGTTGAAATTCTTATATATTAGGCTATGCCCTGACAAATGCTGACAAGCTTGTTTGTGGGGCTATTCCCTGAGACATGTTGAGATGCTTATATACCAGGATATTCCCTAACACATGTTGATATTCTTATATACCATGTTATGCCCTAATACATGTTAAGATACTTATATTTTGGTCCATGCCATGGCATATTCTAAGATGCTTATATATCTGGCTATGCCCTATGTCACGACCCATCCTCGGGGCCCATGTCGTGACTACCCCAAGCCCGCCTTCCATAGGCCAGGGGCTGGTGACTGGCACCAAAGGCATAAATCCTGATAACTGGGAAGGCATTTCCTTTATTAAAAGAAAACAAAACACCATAGAGTACAAGAGGAAGTAATACACTAAGTACAAAATAAAGTGCTGAAAAGTAAATGGGCCAGAATACAAACCCAACTGAAAGTACAGCTACAACTGAACGAAAGTACAACAGAAAAGACAAGAAGCTCGAAGAAAAGAAGCAGCACCTAGGTTGTCCACCTCGGATCCTACCTGAAGGGTAGGTACAGATAGCGCAGCTCCTGGATCGTCCACCACGGACCCTACCCGAAGGGTAGGTACAGATAGCCTCCACAACGCTCTCGCCTGTTGACCTCCTCTGAGTATCGTCTTGCCGTGAAGTCCACCTCCGGATACTGACTCATCGTGAGGTCCACCTCCAGGTACCGTCCAGTCCTCGAACACTCGGCCTCTGTCAGTGCTGCCCGTCGTCTGCAACCAACACAATGAGGTGCGGGCATAGCCCGTGAAGGGGTGAGTATACGATACTCAGTAGGGACCCCAAGACCCATAAGGTCTCACTAAATCCAACAAGGATAACCACAAAAAAGGATCTCAACAGATAACCCTTACATAGGTATAAGCCCATACTTATACCAAAGTTATCAAGTAACCCATCTCAATCATGAGGAAACACAATGGTTATGAAATCAATGGATAACCACTACCTAGGTATATGCCCATACATATACCTAAGTTATCAAGTGACCCAGATCAATCATGAGGTAAACACAAAGGTCATAGACTCAGCTCAAACCAGGATTTTCATTATCAAAACCGTAACTACTGAAGATCCATGTCTCTATTGAGTATAGGGATCCTGTCATGACTTTGAGGTAATGCACACTAACCTAAGACTGCTGAGGTACTCCTCCTATCGAGTATCGCGGGTCAGCCACCCAAAAAAAATAGTGCTTCCCGCCGGGGTCTGCCACCCAAACACAGTAGCATACCCCCCCCCCAAATAACCTGCAAAGGTACACCTTCTATTGAGTAACGCGGTCTGCACCCAAACACAGTAGTGCTCCATCCGCCATGGGTCTGCACCCAAACATAGTAGTGCTCCGTCCACTGGGCTAGTCAACTCACTCCAAGTTGAGTCGGCTAAGCAGTCGTCAGGTCTCAGCCAGCTACACGGTCTCGGTAATCCGTACGCTCATCTCCGGGAGCATCTGATACACGAGATACAGGTCGATACTCCAGGTATCATAATTCCCACGAAGAAGTATCTCAAATTACTGCCTCGTCATAGGGTTCTCAACATAACATATGGTGCATCAATCGGGCGCCCGGTCTGTGAGTTATTAGCCTTTTTGTCCCAGGGGCCCAGTTGGTTTCGTGTGCGAACCAACCCGGTCGTATCTCAACTATAACCCAAACTCTCATAGCGTATACTCATAGGGACTGTTTCTCAACGTGATCACCAACGTCGCTGATGGTTCGTCAAACGGACGTCCGGTCTGAATGTTATCAGCTTTTCCGTTCCAGGGCCCCGGTTGGTTTCATGTGAGAACCAACCCGACTACACTCCGTCTACATCCAAACCACGAGTGGAGTAAGCCAAAATGTCCGTCTCAATAAGAGGAATCCAACAAAGTCGACGGGCACGTCTATCGGACGTCTGCAGCTCAAGTTATAAGCGTTTCTGCTCCGAGGGCCCGGTTGGTTTCGGGTTCGAACCAACCCGTCCGTACACAAAGATCTCCAAAACTGTGAGTGTAATAAACCTAAACGACCATCTCGATCCAAGGATTGCATCACAATTAACGGTGCGTCGATCGGAGGTCTGTAGCCCAAGTTATGGGAATTTGAACAAAACCTTCCGAAAATAGGGGGTTCGGGCCCAGTCTGTCCTAGCCCGATACCCCCCACCTGGTCAACCCAAACTAGGTCTGGGTCCGGCCCATTGGGGTGCGGCCCGGCCTGGTGGGTGTGGCTCAGCCCATTCGGCGTGGCCCGGCTTGGCCTGGGCGCGGCCCGGCCTGGCCTGGCACGCTGGTGTGGCGCCCGCGTGACAAGGAGGCTCAGCCGAAACGGCCGAGCGGAAGGGGGGGCACTACCCCCCTTTTTGACAACTCCCCCCCAGCACGTGGGGGCTGTTCTCCTTCCAGCCGGGGGTTACGAACCCCCGGTCTCCCCCTGAAATGGTCGGCCCGGTCCGGCAGGCCAGTTGCTCCCGTCGCGGGACCACCGCGGTCCCGCCCTCCTGCTCCGGCGGCCGGTGGTTCCGGCCGCCGCTCCCTGCACCACCACAGCCATAGGTCGCGACCCTGTCTGATCGGCACGGCGCAATGGCACCACACCCCTCTTCCGCGGCCCCGCTCCGGCCGCGGCCTCTTTGAGGTTCTCCGGCACGGCATGATAGTGTCGCAGCTTGTTCGACCTCAACAACGTGGCGCGACGGCGTTGTGCTTCTTCACCCATTCTTCGTTGTTTCCGCGCGGTGCAATGGCACCGCGATGCCTTTTCTCATGCCGAAACAAGTTCAAACAATCAAGGGGGGAGGAGGGTTGGCTGTTTTCGTATGGTCCGACCTCCTCCCGTTATTGCGATAACCGGAGGCCCAATTTGAAACGATTAACGGCGATGCAAGTATTCACGAACACAAAACAAATAACCCCTACCTCGATGTGTCATTGAATGAAGGTTCGTCGCGGAAAATAACATCGTGGAAGAAGACTCTGTAAGCGTCGACGGTGTCCCAGAGAAGAGAATTGTCGGCGTTGCGGTACATGGCATCGCATCGTCGATCTCCGATGATGGCGTCTCTCACCGCACACTTCCACTACCGAGTTCTTGCGTCGGTGCGTTGACGACGAGGAGGGAGGAAGGAGGGTCATCGGAGAAGCACCATGTCAAAAAGGGGGGGCTCCGAGGAAGACGGCCGAAGAAAGTCAGGGAAGAAGAGTCGCCGGCGTTCTTCGCATTTTTCGCTGGAGAAAGAAGTTCTCTCAAGCTCTCCACCAAAAGGCGCAAGAACGTGCCCAAAATAATAGAATATAATCTATTATTCTTGGTGATGGAAATTAATTAAGTGGGACCCATGTAATTAAGTTCACGATGGTTGGTACAATTCAAAATTCAAAAAGTGGAGAGGCTCCGCCAAATTAATTGCTCGAGTGGATGACATAATTAATTTGGGGAGTTTCGAGGGGGGTTTAGGGGACTGGGTGGTCCCCACCTAATTAATAAGGAGAGGGTCAAGGAGTCTCCTCCCATTAAATGGGGGGTTTTGAGGAGGTTTTATTCTTCTCCATTAATAGGGGAGTTAGATTCCAAGAGGCTCTCCCACATTAATGGGGGAGTATTGAGAGATTTCCTCCCCTCTCATTAAATGGGGGGTTAAGCCCTATGTGGACCCCATGTCATAACCTCTCGTGGGAGGTTATGCTGCTCAGGTGGTCCCCAACCTAATTATCCTCCCATGGGAGGTTAGGGTGTGGTGGTCCCACCACCAACTCCCATGTGGATCTTTTAACCAACACTATCCACATGGTTTGGGTTCAACAAATATTAAATAAGTTGTCACTTATTTTATTTTATTATTCCACGTGAACCCAAAAACCAACTCTCAAACCTGATCATCTTTCATCGAGGTGAAAGTCCTCTTAAGCAAAAACTAGCACTGCGATTCCATCGGTGCCCTGAGAATTTGATTCCGAGCACCGGTTAAAAAGTTATAAAAACCCGCTCATTCGTTCACTGAATGCACCCGAGCTAAACTTCGGGAATTGATTCTGGGCACACTGGGCCTTGGAATCAGGTGTCGTCAGAAACCACAGACTCGTAAAATTACAAAGAAATTAAGAAGAAAATTTTCCTTGAAATTTACGAGTCTTTACATTACTCCCACCTCAGGGCTTTACGTCCCCGTAAATCTATACCACAAACTAGGGAAACAAAATTCTTACGGAGCACACATCTGAGCCTTCCACTCCCATGTGCTCACCTGGAGGTCCCCGTACTGCCAGTGAAAGCGCACCTGAGGAATCAACCATTCACGTAGGACCTGCTCCTGTCAATCCTCTATCTTCGCTAGAACCTCCATGCATGTCACCCTATCATCGACGTCCAACCCCCTGAGGTTGATGATGTGTGAAGTATCATGCACGTATCTTCTCAGCCGAGGTACGTGGATGATTTCATGCACCCAGTGCAACTGTGGTAGAAAGGTCAAGCGGTAAACCACCCCTCCTACCTTGCTGAGGACCTAGAAAGGTCCGTTGAACCTCGGAGATAACTTGTCGCCTTGGCCACATCTCCGTAAACCTCGTCGAGGTGACATCCATATAAGGACGTGGTCGTCATCCTCGAACTCAAGAGGCCTCCATTTCCTGGTTCGAACAGAAACTCAAAACTCCCGCTGCCACGAGGGTAAGGTTGATTAACTCAAGAGTGATCGACCAAACCCCCATATGCATGAGTTTATCCTATGCTTCCTAGGGTTTCCATTTCACCAACCAAGGAAAACCCATCTCGACGTTGTAGTTAGACAACAACATTTTTGCCTAATACAGTCAATCTGAGTATGAACTATGAATCCAATCCATACCGAGACCAACGTTGTAAGGCCTCGACCCTGCCACCAAGAGATTCCAACCGAAACTCTCACCTCAAGGGTCAGACCACACTGTCGGCGTAAGTGTGATTTTTGAGTCTCCTCCCAAGGTATCTCCATATGTGAGGGTAAAGTCTACGGCTTACTGGAAACTCTAGGCCTAGGAAAAGATTTGTGAAAGGAAGGAATGATTCATATCAACTTCTGTTACTACGACAGCTAGTAGTGGACACAGACTGTCCCTTGAATCTTTTTTAGAGCCATTGGGTCACACTCCTTGACCGCATACAGCCGCACTCTTCCCCTGCCCTCCAGCTCCCTAAGCCTGGTGGGGACAACTAAGGCGGGTGGTTGTAGCATGTTAAAATGTACACCACTTAATGATACTCTTTGAGCTCTGCCTCCACATCTGCTGCTATGCAAATTTATCTGTCCTTAACATTTACTCTTTTTGAAACATTTAACACGCCCGAGTCTCTAATACTGGTGCCAGTTTCCTGTTTCTTACTCCACTGTGCAGTCTTTATCCGCTCCTGGATGATCTTCACCTTCTTTGCCTACGATCTGAAAGAGATGCTAAAATATCTCCTTTTCTGAAAAGAGAAACTCGGTCTCATCCCCTGTATGAACCATTCCCATTTCCTAATACAGTCATTCCTGATGTGAATGATGCATTCATGCCATGGATGACGTCGTAAGGCCTTGACGTTACTACCAAGAGATCCAACCGCCACTCTCGGCTCCAAGGGTCGAGTCGCACTGTCGACATCAGTGTGAGGTCACTGGGTCTCCTCGAGTAGAAATCTCGAAAGTGAGGGTCAAGTCAACAGTTTTAACCGAAACCTCTCAGTATCAACCGAACAAAAGGACAGGAAAGAAAACATCACAAAGATAAGTGTCTTTTTATTACTACATCTCATAGTACAAATACATGAATACAACAGCATCATGGAACTAGAAGTACCAAGAACAAAATTAATCAACTAGTTTGGCTCCTTTACACCTACTCTCGGAGCTCTACTACCTTGTCCACTGCTCGGTTGTTGCTCAAGAACCCGCCGCTGCTTCTTCCTCAGTGGCTCCTCCAATGCCTAAGGATCAACTATGCGGGGATTCAGACAGTCACGTTCTATGTGACCCTTAAAGACACATGAATAACATTGTCCGCTTTTGGCACACCTGGCTTTGACTCCACCCCGGGTACCCCGCACTACCGATCCTATAACCCAAGGTCACCCACCTGCTGGTCTGGTCCTCTTGGACCTCTTCATCATCTCTCTACTACCTATAGATGACTCATCTACTGATGGAAAATCCTGCCGAAAAGGCAGTAGATCCTGAACACGCTCGGGGTGTAGAGCTAGTGGTACAAACTCCACCCTAAAGAAGGTCTCGAAGTCTCCCTAGGTGAAGGTCATCCCGTCGAAAAACTGGAACAAGTGGCTCCAACATCTCTCAACTGCTGTCTGAAGGAGGTTGGAAGCAAAGATCACCATGAAGTCTGCTGGAGTACCCACTATCCTGAAAACTCTCACCACATCCACCATACAATCCTCAGCTACCTGTGGGTCCGTCTCTCCCTGGAACCTGGGTGGCCTCTGGCGCTGGAACTCGTGCAGCGCGCTCAAGCGGTGTGCATCGCATACTACTGGGGATGGTGGCATCAGTGGCCCAACGTATGGTAGTACTGTTGGTGCCTCTGATGGTGCCTCAACTGTAAGAGGGTCATGTACCGAAGCCTCGTCGCTCGGCAAACTATCAGTACATGCATCTCTCAGAGCTCTAGCTGGTCGTCTGTGATATGGCATCCTGAATAAACAGACATGACACGGTCAACGATTTATACCTTGTGAGATGACCTGCTTTGAGCTGTTTTAAGGGAAAATCTTTTAAAACACACATGCAATTAATGTTTTCATGCACTGACTTGGAAATCAGAAGTCATGGTTCTGGTGTATGGATACGTTGGCCGCCCACACCAACACTGGACTCCATGAAATGAAGACCACAATCAGTACCCTTAACACTATTTCTTCACATAAAGAAAATATTAGAGTTATAAGTTCTATGGTAGAACCGACTCCTCTGATACCAATTTTTCACGACCCGTCCTCAGGGCCAATGCCATGACTACCCCAATCCCGCCTTCCATAGTCCCGGGACTGGCGACTAGCACCAAAGGCATAAATCCTGATAACTGGGAAGGAATTGCCTTTATAAAAAGTAAACAAAACACCACAGAGTACAAGTGGAAGTAATACACTAAGTACAAAAGAAAGTATTGAAAAGTAAATGGGCTAGAATAAAAACCCAACTAAAAGTACAGCTACAACTGAATGAAAGTACAACAATAAAGACAAGCAGCTGGAAGAAAAGAAGCAGCTCCTAAGTTGTCCACCTCGGATCCTACATGAAGGGTAGGTACAAGTAACGCAGCTCCTGGATCGTCCACCATGGATCCTACCGGATGGGTAGGTACATATAGCCTCTACAACGCTCTCGCCCGTCGACCTCCTCTGAGTATCATCTCGCCATGAAGTCCACCTCTGGATACTGACTCATCGTGAGGTCCACCTCTGGGTACCGTCCAGTCCTTCAACACTCATCCTCTGTCAGAGTTTTCCGTCGTCTGCAACCAACACAATGAGTTGCGGGCATATCCCATGTAGGGGTGAGTATACGATACTCAGTAGGGACCCCAAGACCCTCAAGGTCTCACTAAATCCAACAAGGATAACCACAAAGAAGGATCTCAACAGATAACCCTTAAATAGGTATAAGCCCATACTTATACCTAAGTTATCAAGTAACCCATCTCAATCATGAGGAAACACCAAGGTTATGAAATCAATGGATAACCACTACCTAGGTATATACCCATACATATACCTAAGTTATCAAGTGACCCATCTCAATCATGAGGTAAAAACAAAAGTCATAGACCTAGCTCAAACCAGGATTTTCATTATCGAAACTGTAACTGCTGAAGAACCTCGTCTCTGTCAAATACAGTGATCATGTCATGACTCTATTGTAATGCTCACTAACCTAAGACTGCTGAGCTACTCCTCCTGTCGAGTACCGCGGGTCGGCCACCCAAACACAGTAGTGCTTCTCACTATGGTCTGCCACCCAAACACAGTAGTGCACCCCCTAATAGCCTGCAGAGGTACTCCTTCTGTTGAGTACCAGGGGTCTGCACCCAAACACAGTAGTGCTCCATCCGCCATGGGTCTACACCCAAACACAATAGTGCTCCATCCGCCATGGGTCTTCACCCAAACATAGTAGTGCTCCGTCCATTAGGCTAGTCGACTCCCTCCAAGTCGAGTTGGTCAAGTAGTCGTCAGGTCTCAGCCAGCTACACGATCTCTATACTCCGTACGCTCGTCTCCATGAGGGTATGATCCATGAGCTACAGGTCGATACATCAAGTATCATAAGTCCCACGAAGAATTATCTCAAAGGACCACCTTTTCATAGGGGTCTCAACGTAACAGACGTCGCGTCAATCAGGCGCCTGGCCTGTGAGTTATTATCCTTTTCGTCCCAAGGGCCTGGTTGGTTTTGTGTGCGAACCAACCCTGCCATATCTCAACTGTATGCCGAACTCTTATAGGGTATACTCATAGGGACTGTTTCTTAACGTGATCACCAACGCCGCTGACAGATCGTCAAACGGACGTCCGGTCTGAAAGTTATCATCTTTTCCGTTTGAGGGGCCCGGTTGGTTTCATGTGCGAACCAACCCGACCGCACTCCGTCTGCATCCAAACCTCGAGCGGATTATTCCAAATGGTATGTATCACTAAGAGGAATACAACAAAGTCTACGACACATCTATCGGACATCCATACTTCATGTTATAAGCGTTTCCGCTCTGAGGGCCCGGTTGGTTTCGGGTTCGAACCAACCCAGCCATACCCAAAGTTCACCGAAACCATTACTGTAATAAAAGAAAACGATTGTCTCGATCCAAGTATCACATTGCAACTGACAGTGCGTCGATCGGAGGACCGTAGCCCATGTTATGGGCGTCTGAACGAAACCTGCTGAAAATAGGGGGTTCGGGCCCGATCCGACCCGGCCCGATACCCCCCACCCCGGGTCGACCCGAACTGGGTCGACACGAATCAGGTCCGGGTCCAGCCCATTGGGGCACGGCCCGGCCTGGCGCGCTGGTGTGGTGCCCGTGTTACTAGGCGGCTCGGCCGAAACGGCCGAGCGAAAGGGGGGGGGGGCGCTGCCCCCCTTTTTGACAACCCGCCCCCACCCCACCATGTGGGGGCCTCTCTCCTTCCAGCCAGGGGTTACAAACACCCGGTCTCCCCCTGAAACGGTCGGCCCGATCCGGCTGGCCGGTTTCTGCCGTCGCGGGACCACCGCGGTCCCGCCCTCCGGCTCTGGCGGTCGGCGGTTCCGGCTGCTGCTCCCCGCACCACCGCGTCCATAGGCCGCGACCTTGTCCGATCGGAACGGCGCGACGGTGTCGCGTCCCTCCGCCATGACCCCGCTCCGGTCACAGCCTCTTCGAGGTTCTCCAGCACGGCGTGATGGCGCCGCGGCTTGTTCGACCTCAACGGTGCGACGCAATGGCGTCGTGCTTCTTCGCCCATTCTTCATTGTTTCCGCACAGTGCAACGGCAACGCGCTGCCTTTGCTCGTGCCACAACAAGTTCAAACAATCAAGGGGGGAGGAGGATCGGCCATGTTTGTGCTGTCCGACCTCCTCCCGTTATTGCGATAACAGGCGGCCCAATTTGGAACAATGAACGGTGAAGAAAGTATTCACGAACACAAAACAAATAACCCCTACCTTGAGGTGTCGTTCAACGAAGGTTTGTCGCGGAAAATAATGTCACAGAAGAAGACTCCGTAAGCATCGACAGTGTCCCGGAGAAGAGAATAATCCGTGTCGCGATACACGGCGTCGCGTCGTCAATCTCTGAGGATGGCATCTCTCACCGCACACTTCTACTTCTGAGTTCGTGCGTCGGTGCGTTGACGACGAGGAGGGAGGAAAGAGGGTCGTCGGAGAAGCACCACGTCAGAAAGGGGGGGCTCCAAGGAAGAAGTCCGAAGAAGGTTGGGGAAGAAGCATCGCCAGCATTCTCCACGTTCTTCGCTGGAGAAAGAAGTTCTCTCAAGTTCTCCACCAAAAGGTGCAAGAACGTGCCAAAAATAATAGAATATAATCTATTATTCTTGGTGGCGTAAATTAATTAAGTGGGCCCCACTTAATTAAGTTCACGATGGTTGGCACATTTCAAAATTCAAAAATTGTAGAGGCTCTGCCAAATTAATTTCTCGAGTGGATGACATAATTAATTTGGGGAGTTTCGAGGGGGGTTTAGGGGCCCGGGTGGTCCCCACCTAATTAACAAGGAGAGGGTCAAGGAGTTTCCTCCCATTAAATGGGGGGTTTTGAGGAGGTTTTATTCTCCTCCATTATGAGGGGAGTTAGATTCCAAGAGGCTCTCCCTCATTAATGGGGGAGTATTGAGAGATTTCCTCCCCTCCCATTAAATGCGGGGTTAAGCCCTGTGTGGACCCCATGTCATAACCTCTCGTGGGAGTTTATGTTGCTCGGGTGGTCCCCACGTTAATTATCCTCCCGTGGGAGGTTAGGGTGTTGCAGTCCAACCACCAACTCCCCTGTGGAGCTTTTAACCAACACTATCCACATGGAATGGGTTCAACAAAGATAAAATAAGTTGTCACTTTTTTTTTATTCCATGTGAACCCAAAAACCAACTCTCAAATCTGATCATCTGCTGTCAAGGTGAAAGTCCTCTTAAGAGAAAACTGGCACTGTGATTCCATCGGTGCCCTCAGAATTCGATTCCGAGCACCGGTTCAAAAGTTAGAAAAACCCACTCGTTCGTTCACTGAATGTACCAGAGCTAAACTTCGGGAATTGATTCCGGGCACACCGGCCATCAGAATCAGGTGCCGTCAGAAACCACAGACTCGTAAAATTACAAAGAAATTAAGAAAAAAAATTCCTTGAAATTTACGGGTCTTTACACCCTAACACATGCTGAGAAGCTTGTATGTCAAGATATGCTCTAACACATGTTGAGATTCTCATATAGAGTGATACTCCCAAACAGATGTTGATATGATTATGTACCAGGATATTACTAGACACTTGTAAAGATAATTATATTTAGGGCCATGCCCTAGCACATTATAAGATGTTTATATACTAGGCTAGGCCCTGAAACATGTTGTGAAGCATATATAATGGGATTATCCTAGTGATTCGTATTACCATGGTTTATGGTTATGGTTGGTCTGTTTTTGAGACATACTCTGAGATATTCCATTAGGCTACTGAAGGTGGTTGTTGTTGTATTTTTTTAATTTTAGAATTAGTTAATACACTTGTTTATTGAATTATTGTCTTTACATATTATCATAAGGGTTTCTTTAGGAATGGTGGTGTTGACCTACTATGTTTTACTTACACCCTATTCGGGCTACCATTTTTTACCCAATAAAATTTCATGGATATAGGTTTGGACATTAGTAAGGGACCTCATTTTTTACTTCTTTTTTACTGAATGGGATGGAGTTAAGAGATGGGTCTGACATGGGGTTTGGGAATATACATTTTTGGGGTTATCTTTTATTAGATGACTCTTTTATTGGTAATGTTTTCAATTGGACATTTAGTTGCATATCTGCCTATCATCACATGATACATCATTTTTTGGTATATTTCTTTCTCCTTATTTTTCCAACATTGTTATAGGGTTTCCTCAATGTTTATTACTATGATTGATTTTATTTAGATGGATTATTTACACTAGTATGAAACTTTATACTAGGGGTTACAGTCTCACAACTATACATATTACACACCCACTACTAGTCGGCAGTCTCTCGCATAAGGGGAGGAAAACTTGAGGTCTCATAACCAAACTTTTGGCCAAATGAGAGATTTCTAGATTGGGGGATGTTACAAAGTGGAATCAAAGGTTCATGTTTTATTTTCTATTACTTTACTATTTGGGAAATGTAGAATGGAGACTGGGATGTGGTGAGAATTGTTAATGAACTTGTGCATGGGGGTAGCTAACCCATGTACGGGGGAAAACCAGAGTGCCCAGGAATAGTCTTATTGTTCATGATGTTCTCCTATTATGGTTTGATGTTATTTGACCTTGGGTGAATCAAAAGTAGTATGATGTTATTATTTCTATATATTAATATTTGTGGCCCGACATGGCAGATATGATTATACAAGCATCATATTCGTGACATAGGGATATATAATGACATCATGGTTTGTGATAGGAAGATCATTATACACATGTGATTAATTTAATATATAGACTATGGTATGAAATATTTTTTATATCTGATAATTGAAATGGAAGAAATGTTATCTCAGGATAAATCACATGTTAATCCATTTTTAGAGACCTGGATTTAGTGGTTATATGTTGTAGTCACCTGCTCAGGTTGATCATGTTTTTATCCAGTGCTCTAAGGTGTGTTTATGTTTTGTAGATAAAATGCCTAATCACCATATTCAAATTATTAACTAGGAGAGTGTAAATCATCTTTATCTTAACACATCTAAGTCATGGATTCTAATACCTCTTGATAATCTTACGGTAGTTCGACTTCATGATAGCTTTCTGAGGGTCACGAGATCCATGGAATGGGATAATATTTGCACTATATCGTCAATGTCAGAGTTGATGAGAGAGTTTTAGCTGAGTCATTCTCCTATATTCACTAGGGAGGGAGGCCCCTATATAGCTGGGTTTTGGATTCAGTTAGTCTAGAAAATTTTCAAGCACCTTGAGACGCCCACATATATGAGGGTGAAGTTTGATATATATATATATATATGCTTTGTAGACTAGCCAAGTGATGGTTGGACATTATAGATCAATATAGTTTTTAATATGATTTATCTTGGAAGGGCTTCAAAATTAGTTTTTTGATATACATCTATACATATATGTTGAGGGATGATAAGGATTGTGAGTTCATGCTTCTATAATAGGATATCATTTATGGGTTGGACTATGCTGGACGTTTCACCAACTTATAGAACTTTTGGCCATCCTTGATAGCTGATGAGATCTCTAGGGAAAGGAGTTTTCATGATGATATTCTCTACTGTATCAGGTCATAGGTGAAAATTTTCCCTTTAATCAATTTTGATGATGTGATGAATTAGTCCCTCATCACAGAGGGAAATCTAAGAGAGGTCCTGATCTGATGCCAGTAAGTTTCATCACGGATAATTAGGATCACCTCTTTGGGTATCATTAAGCACCAATATGACATTTATCCTTAAGAATGTAGTGTATATAGTAGCTAGGGAAGTGTAAAACCATCTCAAGAACATGTTCTATGGTGGTGATATTATTATGGAAGGTTTGTCTACAAGTACCCATGGTATCCTTACCCTAGAGTTGAGTGTCGTGTATGCGGTAGGCTGCTTCATCTTTAGATTCTTTGTACGAAATTCATATAGAATACTAGAATTATGGGATCCGGATAGACACCAGAGTCTGGAAGGGGCTCAGCTACCCCTTAGTAGGTAAGTAGTTGGAGTTCTACTAGTTGTTTTGGTAGAGGCAGGGGACTTGGTACCCCAGTGTAGGAGCAACAGTACCACTCAAACATAAAATCTTGTAAGATTCAATATTTTTCCAAGGACATAGGGGCAAGCCAAATGCATTATATATACTCTACTCCAACCATTTTGGATGCATGAACATCTACCATTAGAGGTATGATTCATTTATCATCAACCTTAGCTTGCATTTTGTTTGATACAAGAGCATCATATTCCAGTTTATTAACTCATTTTTAGTAGTCCAGGATTGGTTGTGGAAGTATTGTATGGTTTTTTGACCATCGATACTCTTTTGAAAGTATGTTCAGAGAATATCAAAATTTTAAAGTTGTGTTCTTTAGAGATTGGTGGTTATTGTTTCTTTTGGGAACCATTTTTAATGAAATTATAGGTTTTTATTTTATTCTCTTTATGGATTGGATATTTCTATACCACGCTCATATCAACTATTATAGGTGAAAATTTACCTTTCCAACTCCAGAAGAAGGTAGCTATTATCACCAAGGAGAGTGGAATCTTTAGGCTGGTTTTGTAGGACCAATTCAGTGTAGATTGGATTGTTTGATAGCTCAAATAGTTGGTCTTTATCTAGATGATGGTGGAATGTAGTAGGATTCGTTTCCTCTGGAAGTATATAATTTTTGAGACACCTTTCCTAAAGAGTTCTATGGGTTACTTCCCAATAGATATATCGATTCCACGATCGAGTTGGTGTTAGGATCAGATTATGTTTCTATTCTTCCTTAAAAAATTAAACCCCATAGCTTCAAGAGTTAAAAGTATAATTGTAATATTTTGATGTTAAGGGTTTTGTATGGCCTAGTAAATCACCTTAGGTATCAATAATTATCTACTCTGAAAAGGTTTATGGTACCTTGAAATTACATGTGGATTATCAGTGATTGAGCCTAATGAAGGTCAAGAACTAGTATCCATTTCCATGCATGGGATATCTATTAGACTCGATGAGACGTTATAGGATCTTATCAAAGATTTATTTGAGATTTATTATACCACCAGTTAAGGTTGATACGATCATACATACCTCTAGATATATTTAGAAGAATGTATGGATTGTATGATTTCCTAATGATTCTATTTGGGTTGACTAATGTATTGATGGTATTCATCGACATGAGGAATTAAATAATTCATCCTTTTATGGATTAGTTTGTGGTTGTTTTTGTTGATAATATATAAGTGTAATCTTCATGAATATATGATCATTACCAACATAATGATATCATCCTGAGTGCTTTGAGAGTGCATGAGATTTATGTAAAGCTAACAAAATGTAGTTTCTATATTGATAAAGTGAACTTATTAGGAAATTAAATCTCAGAGGTAGGAGTGTCTGTAAAACCTGAGAACATTTCAGTTAGGGAATCATGGGAGAATCCCAAGAATGTCTTCTAGATTTAGAGATTTTTGGTTTTGTAAGGTTATTATCATGACTTTATCTAGGACTTATACCATCTAGAAGCACTAATGTCAGGACTACCCAAGAAGGGATTGAAGTTTGTTTTTTTGGATTCTTATGAGAGGTATTTTTAGCAACTAAATGGTAAGATGACCTCGGTATCTATCCTCAATTTACCTATGTTGGGAAGACCATATACCATGTACTTTGACACATCTAGAGTTAGACTCATAAAAGTACTAATACAAGAGGATCAAGTAATTTATTATGTCTCCTAGAAGCTGAGACTGCATGATAGGGATTACCCTACTCAGTATATGGAGTTATTAGTGGTTGTATATTCCCTAATATGTTATTGAAATTATATTTTGGGTGATATTTTTTTTGAATACATGGACCACAAGATCCTCAGGTACATAATTTCTTAGTGGTACATAAACCTATCTTCAGTATTTTGACATCGAGTTGGCTTATACACTGTGAGTGAGAAATTTTTTTTATGATGAATTGATCCAAAAGACACAAAAAGAGGATGTGAATGAGTCTTGTGATGAGTGGTATATGATGGCCCTCTTTATATCCATACATCTAGATGTTCATGGATTTTAAGGATGAATATCACTGACTTCAATATCTGTTATACCTTCTCTTTTCAACCGGATCAAGATAGAGAAGTTATCTAATATAGAGGGATTAGTTCTAAGGGCCAACTTATATGGTGGGGATATTCCATCAATATAGTCTCTTTAGAGTAGAAATTATCTTATTTTCAAGGGATGAGTATGGGTTTCTATGGGTTCAAATGAGGAGATGATGAGAGAGTTTAATTCCTCTATATTTAAGGTACATTCTTGTTCGAAAAATATGTATTGAGATATCCATATAAATTACTGGTGGTCTAGAAGGAAGAAGGAGGTATTAGTCTTTGTGGTGAGATGTTTCACTTGCCAAAAGGTAAAAGATGAGTATCAGAGGCAAGCTACGATTCTACAGCCTTTTCAAATTAATTAGTAGAAATGGGATATAGTCACAATGGATTTTGTGATAGGATTACCCAAGACACATCACAAGAACGATGCAGTATGGGTGATTTTGGATTGAATGATGAATTTAGCCAACTTCTTGCCTATCATGGAAATCTTCAATGTTGATGAACTTGGTAGTCTTTATGTGCGAAAGTTATTTTGGTTTCATTGTGTTTTGAGGATTATCATTTGTATAGAGATCCTCATTTCAGGTTGTGGTTCTCATAGGGTCTTTAGAAGGATCTAGGATCACATGTCCTTTTGAGAACAACATATCATCCTCATAATGAAAAGTCAATCTAGGTGGGATATTTAGGTTTTGGTGGATAATTTATATGCCTTTGTTTTGGATTTTAGTCATTTATGGGAGAAAAATAAGGGAGTCATGGAGTTCACATATGATAATAGCTTTGAAGTATCAATCCAAATGAAAGATTTTGAGTCTTGGTGTAGTAGGTTGTGCCATTAACCTCTTTTTTAGTAGGAGGTAGGAGAGTGAATTATTGTTGTACCTAGTATTTTACAAGAGACATATGAGAAGGTGCAGTTCACCAAGAGGTAGTTGGTGACCATAAAGAGAAGGCACAAATCCTATGTCGGCCATCAGATATGACCTCTAGAGTTAGAGGATGGACATAGTGTTTTCCCTCGGGTGTCGCCTAGATTGGAGAAACACTATATTTGGAAAAAAGGAAAGTTTTTACCAAGGTTTGTAGGGCCATTTGAGATAGTGGAAAGGTTCGGTCTAGTGGAGCACCAGTTATCCCCTCAAGAACACAATAGTTCCATGCATGATGTGTTCCACATGTCATAGCTTCATAGATATCTTCTAAACTCTTCTCATGTGATCGAAGTAGTATACGTTGATCTCGATATAGATGTGTCATTTTATGAACATATAATAATAATCACGAACCATCGTGAAAGATATCTCAGGAGTAGGAAGATACCATTAATTCAAGTGAAGTGGAATCATGGGAGAGTTTAGGAGGAGACCTAAGATAGGGAGTTCGGTGTATGAGCACTATTGATGGATTTGTTAACTGAGACCCCATAGTGATACTTACTGTAGCACGAGGATGTTTTTTTATATGGTTGAGCGGTTTTAAGATCCCATATTTTGTTCCAGGAATTACTCTCCCTTAGTTTTTCATTAAACATATATCAACTGATTATTTCCTCATCTTTAAATCATGGTGGTCTTGTTTTGTCATGGATTTCTATTTCATTGAATAAACACATACTTGTGTTATGAGGAAACATGAGAAAATTAGAGAGGATCCATGTGAGGAAGGGTTAGAGGATTTTGTTTCAATTAATGGAGTGTGATTATAAATGTTTCAAGTGTTACAAAGGATTCTTAGTAGGTTAAAAACCTTAAAGGGGGTTCAATATTTTATAAATAAAATGGGATAAAAATTATTTTTATGAAATTTATATGATGTGTAAATGGGTAAAATGACCTATAAAATCCACCAGACTCATGTCATGAACTGATTCATGGAGTGAAATGGTTACAAATAATGAACTAATCACATGATAAGTAATATTAAGGAAAATTTTATATTCAGCCAAGGTGACTATTTTTTAGCATATACTTCTAAAAATAAATACATGATTTATAAATGAATTCCACACTATGTAATTACCCGGTCAGAAGTTTTAATGTATTCAGTGTCATTACTTTCTTGTTCATTCTATGTGCATCCTTCTCCTCTTAACCCTAGGGTATATTCAAGGATATTTTGGAGCTCCTCTATCCTTTTTGGATATCCTATTTGTGTGATCGATCTGTGTTAAGTGGTTATACTTTTTTTCCTTTATCTATTTTTTTTCAACCGTTGTAGTGTAATCTATTGACCGTGGTCATTTTTGGGTTTGATCTTGATCATTTTTGTCTAGAAATTAATTTTCATATTTTACACCTTCATCTTAGTTTGAATTTTTCATTGGAATAATTGTGTTCTTTTCCAGTTAATGGTATGAGGTATAAAAAGTATCCTTATGGTATGATTTTCAATTGTAGAGTATATGAAATATTTTTATTGTCTAAATTATTGTGATTAATAAATAAATAATTTAACTGAATGATAATAATCCTATATCAGATTATTTATTGGATCTCTTTGTATTAAATTGATGGTGTGACCTATATTATGGATACACATTGGGCGAGTGAACCACTGAAAATAATTAATTTTCAATGGATTACATATTATTGTAGCATGACATATGATTAAGGTGATTTATTTATATTGATTCACTATGGAAAATGTACTAATTGAATAATTGAAATAATGGGTAAACGGAAAAATAGATAATGATTATCGTAATTAACCATTTAATTTTATATGTTCATATTATGATATGCTTATTGTTGAGATTCATATATACCAGACTATGCCCTGAAACATACTATGATGCTTATATAACAGGCCATTTTCTAATAGATGTTGCTATTCTTTTATACCGGGCTATTCCATAACACATGTTGAGTACTTATATATCAAGATAAGCCCTGGTACATATTGAGAAGTATATAGACTAGGCCATGTCCTTACATATGCATACATTCTTGTATACTAGGTTATACTCTGGCACATGCTGAGATACTAATATATCGGGATAGGCCTTGACACATACTGAGATTCTTATATTGTGGGATATACACAATGATTATTTTTACCATGGTTGGAATGGTTGTGAGACATTATATGAGATTTTCCGACATGGTACTGAAGCAGGATTTTGTTGTATTTTATTACTTGTTCAATTAATTCATACACATTTTATTCCATTCTTTTTTATAATTGTTATCAGACTTGTTTTTTAGACATGGTGGTGTCAACCTACTAAATTTTACTCACAACCTATTCAGGATTCCATTTGGTATCAGAGTAGATTTCATGGATGTATGTTTGGGTAAGGGAAAGGGGCCTTGTTGTTGACTAGTTGCCAACTGGATGGGTTAGAGTTAGAATATGGTCCCAAAATGGGGTTCAGAACCAAATACTTTTGGTTTTATCTTGTGTTATATGACTCTTTTATTTATTATGTTTTCATTTTGTCATATAGATAAATATTAGCCCATCATCACAAGATATATCATTTTTGGTATATTGGTTTCTCATTTTTTCCCTAGAATTTGTTTCTTTCCACTATGTTTAACACTCTAATTTATTTTACTTATTTGAACTATTTCCACTACTATGGCACTTAATTCCAGATGGTAAAGTCTCTCCACTATACATTTCATGCCCCTGTTAGTAGTTTGAAGCCTCTAACATGTGGGGAGGGGCGTTATAGGTCTCATAACCCACCATTTTCAGCCATGTGAGAGAGTATAGGATCGACAGATGTTACACAATATTCAATATTTGTATCTTTATTTCCCTTGAATTCATGATCCTGATGGCCTTTTTCTTCACACATAAATAAAACAACAATTTTCTTTAAGTTTTTTCTAGGGTGTCTCATCCAAAAACTATTACATGATGCAATTTCCACCCTTCCCATCTTACCCTATTTCATATTTCTATTTATAGTGTGATCAATTATTATCTTATTATCTTTATTTCACTAAAAACATATGAATTTTAGAATTATTTCTTGGTATTGATGGAACATTATATTATATCCTCATATGACAATTTTTCTTGAGAGACTAATTCCCTTTGATGTCTTGGTTTTATCTCATCAAATAAGTGTTCAACATTACTTCTTAGAATATGAACATAATCTAGATCATGAGTTTATAACCATGTAATGTTGTATTCATATTTATAAACATTTACAATTCATTTTACCATATATTGAGTATTTTTATTTCTATATCATCTAATTGCTCATGAGGAAATTATTTTCCAAATAATATCTTCTTAAGAGTCTTCCATTACAAACTACTTATGTTCTCCACATCTTTAGTTTTCTGGATCAATGAGCACTATTGATCATTATTTATAGTTAGATGATAAACTTACATAATAATTTTCTTTATTACACTGATTCCCAAAGTGATAAGTATCTTCTCTAGGGACATGACCCATTACTCAAAAACAAATATATTAGTTTCCCCATTGAATGATATAGGATGTTTTCACATGAAAAATTCTTAGAATTTTTCACCAAATTGGAGATAAGTAGTTTTCTCCATACAAGTAAGATTATTGTTCATGTCTTAATTCAAATAACTTAATATAGTTATAATAGGCTCATATATTGAACTATACTCATTGAGTTCATTTAATTGATTAGGAGGAAAATCCCTATATAGGTTATGGGTGTTTGGTAAGGTTTCTGTTCTTTAAACTAAATTCTAATTCTATACAATGGAATATGATGAAATTGACCATAGAATAATGAATATTGAACCATAAAATAAAATTATATTGTATGTATGATATTATATAGGACTTTATTGAATATTTTATGGGTTTGTCAAAATCTAATCATTATGTTATTCTATGTTCTTCTAGATCTAGTTCTCAAGGTTCCTAATAAACATTATCAGATACAAACTATAACATCCTTGACTATAGTAACATAGAGTATGTGTTTACTTTACTATAATGGAATATGATACATGAGATCTCATCATATATTATAGAATGTTATATTAGTCTTGAATTATTAGATACATACATTATTCTCACATTACATTCAAAATCGTGAAATAAACATTAAATTCTAGTGAAAAAATTATTATTACTTCTAGTATATCCCAAAAATCATTCAATGTTTACATCTTGGTACCATATCAAAAGTAAAATATAATAACTGGTGAGATCATATTCTTAATAAGGGAAAGTGTACAGTGTAATCTATCATAGATAATAGGTCAGAGATAAAAAAAATTAAATATTCCATGTAACAAATATCATAAATGGTAAATATATCTATCAATGACATAAAATCATAAATAATCAGATGAGTAAAAAAAACTAGACTTATAATAATGGAATGCTTAATATTTTATATCATAATATTCCTGTCAATACACCATGTCAGGATATCAAACATAAATAGGTATGGAATATGCTAAATACCCATGTTTGATTTTCTCATGAGACCTATTGATACATTGAGGTACTATATAATATTACTCCACACTAGTCACTTAATAAGTACAATTAATTTATTTTCTGAAATAAATGAATAAAAATAAAAATATATAATCGACATATACATTCTTAATGAAAAACTATCATATAAAATATAAATATTTTTCCTAGTCAGTAAATCGAACATCATTAATATAAGCCGTATAGAAAAATGATGGTGATAATATCATTAGAGTGTATCCTAAAAAGAATATAATAATATTTTAAGGACATTAACATAGATAAAAAACACCTTTACAAAGGCATTAAAATTATTCTTTGAAAACAAGAATAAAATTCCTTTTCTTTTGAAATATTTTAAAATTTAAAATTTTAAGAATAGTGGGAATGAGATTCTTTTTTAAAAAAATTGGAATTTTTATTATTATTATTGATAATTAATAATGTCTATGACTAGGGGAAAAGGTGGTAAAATTATAATTGTTAAAAAAACAATATTTTCTTAATGTTGTCAATTATCAAAAATTACTTGTATAGAAATCATTAAAAAAAATTCTTTTTAAAATTTTGAATATAAATTCAAAGATAAATTTATTTCACCTTAAGAAATAATTTATTTATAAAAAAGAATGTATATATATTAAAATAATCAATATGGAGATGGATGATAAATATTTCTGACCAAAAGGAGAATGAAGTTTGGTTTTACTAAAAAATTTGCATTCGTTGATTTTGAGTACCAAAAAGTGGTGAAAATGATAATGCCTGAAAAATATATAAATTAATAGATAAAAATAAAATAAATATAGTTTAGTATACAATGAACACATAATTCTCCCAATAGAAAGTTAAACTTATAAAATCCTGATTATAAATGAGATTATAGAATAAACTCATTCCATAGACTTATAATATGTTGTACACACTCTAATATCTTGTATAATAAATTTTTAATTTTTATAAATCTATATAATAACCATATATATATTTTTATTACTATATACTATTAATTTATAATTTAATATTACTCATTTATTAATAATTTATTTTAAAAACCAATATATTAGTGTTAACTATTCTATTTTCTATACATATTTTGGTTCAACTATTTTGATCTTGTAACCTATGTCATGGTTTCATCATCTATAGAATATTATACTTATTATAATTATTATGTTTATACATTCAATTTTATTTTTGAACCATCCATTAAAAATGGTCATGAAAAATGAAATACATTACTTCATAAAAATGATTATATGTACATATGCATGACCAACGTTATCATTTTTGTAATGGAAGAAAAGAAAATAAATTAGATATATTTTAAGACTAATATAATCATAATAATTACATAAATATCATATATATTCATTAAATCCATCCACATGACCATCCATGAATGAAATAAATGAAAAACAAATCACATCGCTTCGTGGAGGTGGTTGTCCAGATGTACACACCGACGACATTATAATTTTCCAAATAAAGAAAGGGTAAGAATATAAATAATATATTATATTTAAAAAATCATAATTTTTTCATAAATTTCATATATATTAATTAATTTCATTTTTATAACAGTAGATGTTAGTCGATTAAGGAAAATGAATTACATCATTATGTGGAGATGGTATTCTTTATGTGTGCATGAGTGATATTTTCTTATTCCTTGGGTTATAATGGAGATAAAAAATAGTTGTACCATTTACATAAAAACATATATGTATATTAAATATAATTACTTAACAATTTTTATATGTTTATATAATTCTTAAATACGGTTTTGCAATTAAAGAACAAGAAAATTCTAGGTAATAATATATACATATTCCTTATAAAATATCTTTTGGATTACACCTAATGTCCTATTGGATTGGTATTTTAATGATGATGCGACCTCTAAGTTGTGAAAAATAATTTTAGGTGTGATTTTTTAATTTTTATACGTTAATATTTTCAATTAGTGTGAAAAATAGAGGATAGTATGTGCCCTTTTATTGGTGAGGTGGGTGGAAAACATATAAATACTTCAAACATAATTGTGTAATATATGTATTTCTCAAGTAAATTAAATCCAAATTGTCATATTTTATATGTTTATAATGTTAAGGTAGAAATAAAATCAACCAATCACATTAAATCACGTTTTTTATGATATTTAAACTTATATCCAAGTTTGAACCCCTCTTTAAACGTTTTTATCCATTGACATAGGGATAAATTTTTACCATGGTTACTTTTAATTATGACCAAAAATAAAATTTAAATCATTACTAAATTTGAACACGAATATCTGAAAGATGGAATCCATTTTTATGATTCAATTTACATTAGAGTTAAAAATTAAATTTAATATAAGTTCACAAAATGAAATGGAAAACTGTTTTTAGAGAATTGTTTTCAAGGGTAATAATGATATTGCATAAAAATAAAGTATAATATCAATTACCATGAAATTTATTTCATTATATTAAATTAAAGGAGACTTATTTACTACAAAAATAAATCTAAAAATGAATTTTACATTGAAATTAATTAATTAAATGAAAACAATCATGAATAGTTTATATTTAAATTAAAACATTACAAATATTTTCAAAATATCTAACATAGATTTCTAGGTTAGAAATTATATTTTTAAATAAATTATACTTGTTAATATATATATATATATATGGTCTATAAAATGAATCCTAATAATTCTATTCATTCTTATATCATGATAATTTCATAAAAGTGGCATTATTTTTAAAATCTGTATTATTTACTTAAAAACCAACTATTTATGAAAAATCCTAAAAACCACGCTAAGAAAAAAAATCCATTATGAGCTAAAAAATGATATCCATTTTTGAAATTCAAATTCAAATTCTTGAATTTATACATTATAATTTTAAATATAATAATTAATTATTTCTATTATAATGATAAAACGATAGAATGGTATTTGAAAATAATATAAGGATGTAATATTTACCTGCTATAGGGGGTATCAGGTATTCCAAGACTATTAAAAATCACTATGTTATTATATGTATTTAAAGGATATCATGTTTATAAATGGATTATTAATTAAAATTGGTGTTCTGGTAAGGGATAATCGATATCATAGGGTATAACTGATAGGGTATAATTATATATGGTTGTAAAATGATATGTAAATTACAAATTTCCACCAATATTTAATCGAATATTGTGGTTGATAATTCTAATCTGATCTAGTATAAAATTACGATTTAAGATAAAAAGAAACTAAAATTCAACATTTTTTAAGTATTGATTGTAAAATATTAAGAAGGATCATTCTATAAGGGGTTCATCGAGCTAAATATAATCCATTGGACTCATTTTATTTATACATATAGTGAATAAATATTCATACTATATTGGTGCAAGATTTTTTTCTAATTTGAGAAATTTAGTTTCAAAAATAAAAATGGAACCAGATTATGAAGAGATATGAAGAAGGAGAGTAATTATTGCATGGATGTTCTAGAAACTTTTGTTAAAAGAATAGGAAATTTTTTAAGTACCATAAAGATATTTTATTTTTAATTAATAATATCATATAAATGAGATGAGTGAAGTAGTAAGATTCATGCACAACCATCAAAATAATTATAGGATACTCAAGGAGGAACTAAGGAGATTAAATATAATTTATCAGGGGGAATTAAATATCTATCAGTCAATTCATTAATTCACATGCATGGGGAGGAGATGGAGGTAGACATAAAAAAATAGGAAGTTGATCTATTACTATTGGAGAATACATAATTCCAACTATTTCTCTTTTTTTTATATTATTATCCTACTTAGATAATAATTTAAGTGGGTATTTGGTAATTTTTAATTGATGATATAGTGATTACTAAAACTCTTTAATACATGAGATCTCTGTTAATGATAGTTAATTATTTAACAACAAGATAATCTATTAATTAATCCTAGGGGTGTGTGAATGAATAAAAGTGTAAGTATATCCTGAAAATTATAAATAGATATGTGAATCCCAAACTATGATAGTCACTAATATATTCAAAACACAAAAATAATTCATACTATTAAAATATTAATTACATAATAGGTTCTTTATTTGAAGCCTTAAGGGTGAATATGGTATTATTAAGGATCCTAAGAGTGTATCTAAAAAAACATAAGGTATAAGGTTATTGTTTATGTATTGGTTTAGAAAATTTAGGATATTATTTTATTATTTAACAAGACTAAAATAAAAACCTTTCTATTTTATCACTGTATTCTTAAAACAATGTATTAATTGTATCCCTCCCATAAACATTTAATTTCATGCACTTGGTTCCTTAAATAATTTTTAATTTGATAAAATGTGTCCACACAAATCTCTTTTATAGTTCTTATTTAAATAAGAAAATTATACTTGTGATTAAATCCAATGTTCCATTGAGGAAGTGACCTATAAATTCTAGTTTATTATGATATAATTACTACGTTCACTTCCAGGGATGTTTAAATCAAAACATACACATCAAGTAAGAACCGAGGTCCCTAATATGATATAAGAAATGTGATATAGTGGAAATCAGGTTATATAATTTCATTCCCTAAATAAACACTTTGTGCATATTTTTCTTCTATTAGAATTAATGACTGGTATTAACAACATAAAATTATCATATCATCTAAATATAGAAAATAATGCATAATAAAAAGTATATTTATACTTGGTTCACCTTCTAATGTGGATGGTCTAATTCATGGAGAAATATATTTCAGGGTATTGGTGTGCTTGAATCACAAATTTCACTCCTAGATAATTGAAATATGTTAGTTTAATTCAAAATTAATAATAATTAGTATATCTTATTCCTCACACGTAGATCATTTCTTCAAGAATGTGTTCATAAGTATTTACATGCAAGTCATACAATGATGAGATCAATGTAAACAACATACCTAACCCATAATGGTTTTTTTATTCAAGTCCAAATCCTGATGAACAATGTGTTCATCTCATTATATTTATATATATTCGTAATAAAATACATTCTAAAATGTAATCTTTAAATTGAATCCAAAATTATTTATTCCATATAAGTGTATTGGGTCTCTCTCACTCTATTTCTGACCTTTATTTTTTCAATCGTGAACACACACACATATATTTATCTAGATTAATCAAACCTTTCATGAATGGTTATGATCTCTTTATAACCCCTAGATATTAAAATATATCATCAAGTGGGATTCCTTTTAATAAGAATTCCAAAACATTTAATATTTATTGAACTATAACCAATATTAAATTATCCAATGTTTTCTAAAAACAATAAGATATATTTTTCTTAATTTGAATTATGATACACAAAACCATATCACATCACACATCACTAGGATGTGATTTTTCGGATTTATTTTAGACTCCAAAACTAATTATCATATCTCAATAAGTTTAAAAACAATACATGTTTCAAAATATGTGAAATTTTTTATTTTTATATGTGAATGGAATTGTTTTCTTTATATTTTCCTTGATACTTTTTCCTAGATAAATTCCAAAAATAGATACACGTGACACCAATTTTATGTAGTTGTGTTACATAAAACACCCTAAAAAATTCTCATTTCACATATCTTCAATATTTACAATAGTGATTTCTTTATAATTCCCCAAAGAAAATCTAACAGAAAATGTCATTTTAGTATTTTAAGATGCTTATGCTAATTATGAATCATGTATTCATTATTTTTATTATGTTTTAATTTCATAAATTTCAGTGGATTCCTTTTTTAATAATTTATAACTTACTTTAGTTAAATAAATCAATCTATTAGTTTAGAAAAATATTATGTGATTATGGATATTAGGAGTTACTAAGACTGGTGTTTTTTATAATTCCTTATTTAAGAATAACCTACCAAGTAATTGTTTCTCTTCTCAATTTCATTGGGTTTATTGATTATTATATTTATTATTTCAATTCTTATAGTATTTTCAAGGAGTATCATGATATGTTGTGAAATAAAAAATATATTTAAATGGAAAAGGATAAAACATTAATTTTCTTTTTAATAGAATGTTGAATTGTGAAATTGAATTCACTATGGAGTAAGGGATGAAGAGTTTCATTTTAGGTATATATTTTTTCAATATTATGCCATTGGAATATTTACTTTCAATGGATAAAATTTTAAATAAATAATTTTTTTCTTTAAAATGTAATTTTTGACCTATTTCTCTCATTGAATTTATATTTAGAGAGAATCAATGAAGAAAAATAGTATAAACACTCTATCATGATATAAGTTTCTTCCAATGTTGAGATAATTCATTATGGATCATGGGTTCATCGATAAAAGAAACGGGTCTTTGATTTTTACATCCATTATGTGATAATTAATGGTGTTTATATTCAATTGTTATTCTCTCTCATTTATAATTCAAGATTCCACAAGTAATTAAAGTATAATAAATATTTATAAATAAATATTATGTTGAATTTTGAATTACATCAATAAAATATATATATTAATTTTATTATCTTAGATAAGTTAGATAAATATATAATTATTACTAAGATATGTAATCATAGACTTAGAATTCATGAATATATGTTTATATATTATATGTTCATATATTGATATGATTATAACAATATAACATTTCTTAAAATCAATACAATAAATTTTGAGAAGAATTTAAGATATATTTTATTTGAATTTTGATAAATGTGAGAATAACATCAATCCATGATGATCTATATTTCAAATAATAAAAATTAATTTAGATTGTAAAAAAATTTAATGAAACCAAGAGAAAAATTATGTGATATATAAATTAAATTACATTAATAAAAGAATTTTCTCTTAATTACACATTTATTATAACTTTTTGTGGATTATTATATGATTCATGATACAAATGTTATATTTTAGGATCCTCTTGAAGAGACAAACTTACTATGAAATTTTGGAAGACCAATATAAAATTTACCCCACTAGATATTTGGTCATACAACACTATAGAAAACAAATTGAAGTAGTGGAATGGTGGATCCTGAGGTTTGGAGGGAAAATATTTAAAAAAACATGAAATTTGAGTATAGGGGGTCCCCTTTAAAACCGACGCACGGTGCGATTGTATGAATTAGTCTCACTTAAAGGGGGTCCCCTTTATCTGCTCTTAGAAAAGTGATGATAAAGGCCCCACTTTATCAGCATTATTCGAAGCACTAATAAACTCTCCATTTATCTGTGCTTTAATTAGCATTTATAATGGTGGGCCCTTATCACCTCTAATTGAAGAGTTGATAAAGGCTTCCCTATCTGGGCATGCTTTTTATATAACAACACACCCAACAACCTAAATAAAATAAATAGCTGACCAAAATTACCAAACCATCAAAAATAACCATCACAAACCAACAAAAACCTGATCAATAGTAACCACTCAGATTATATACAAAAGAACCACATTCATGATGAAAATGATGAAAAAACACATTGCACACACAAAATATTGGAAAACAATGGTATATACATTTAATTTAAATCCTGAATACAAAAATATTCACTCAGGGTATATAAAAAAAACACATCTATAAAAAAATTTAACAATTTTTCATAAAATTACATTTACAAATATCCAACAAACAGTTAAAACCATTCATGTTTTCTCTTTTGACGTATGTGTTCCCCTCTAAAAATGTCCTCTGATGGTAATAGTCTCAAAAAAATTCAACCCAACTCGACAAAAAGGATCCAAAAATATAAAAAACAAATATTACTTTAGTAATCCTATAAGGAAATAAATTAAATATTAATATGAATAATACCTTAGGAAATGAAAGTTTTTAATAAAAATGACACATTTGGAGTTATATTGGTGACATAGTGCATCTTATTGTGGTGGGGTTGATTTATACATGTCACAAATGACAAATGGATTGTTTTCCTAATGTATAAAAACAATTGGAATTCATTTCCTTAGTTTTTAGTATGTCATTTTTGTTTTTTTAATAAAATTCCATTTTAAGTCGAAAACAAGAAATTTGAGTCATGCCAATCACACTGTGCGTCGGTTTGATGTGAGAATAATTTATACACATCACAAAGGACATACAAATTTCTATCCTTAATTTGGAATACAATTGGAGTGTGTTTTCATGGATTTTAGTGAGTGACTTGTTTTGAGTTAAAATCTCAATTTTAAACTAATAGTGGACACTTTTATTCAAACCGGTCACACATTTTGGTAGATTGATGTGGTGTTGATTCCTATACATCCCAACTAACTCATGGGTCACATTCATAAAATATAAAAACATTCCAAATGCATTTTCATGGTTTTCAATACGTCACTTGTGTTTTTTTACTTGAATTAATGCCAATTTTAAATAACATGACACATTTGGAGTCATACCTGTGACACCGTGCATCATATTGAGGTTTTGTTGATTCTTACATGTCACAAATAACTAATAGATCATTTACCTAAAGTATCAAAACAATCGGAATGTGTTTCTTTGGTTTTCGGTATGTTAGTTTTGTTTTTTTACTAAAATGTCATTTCAAACCAAAGACATGCTATTTGAGTCATACTAGTCACATCGTGCATCAGTTTTACATGATACTACTTGATACATGTCACAAAGGACTTAAGAATCTCTTTCCTTAATTTGGATGAAAAAATGGAGTGTGTTTGCTTTGTTTTCAGTGAGTGACATATTTTGAACTAAAATGTCAATTTTAAACTCGTAACAGACACTTTTATTCTTACTGAGCACACGGTGCATTAGATTGAGGTGGGATTAAATACTATACATCACAACTAACTCATGTATTTTTTTCCTAAAGTATCAAAACAATTTTATTGTGTTTTCTCAGTTTTCAGTATGTCATTTGTGTTGTTTTATGGGAATTAATGTCAATTTTAAATAACAAGACATATTTGGAGTCATACTGGTGACATTGTGCATCATATTGATGTGTGGTTGATTCCTACATCTCTAAAATGACTGATATATTGTTTTCCTAATGTACCAAAACAATCAGAATTCATTTCCTTGGTTTTTAGTATGTCAGTCGTGTTTTTTTACTAAAATGACATTTCAGACAAAAAACATGCAATTTGAGTCATATCGGTTGCATAGTGCATCAGTTTGATGTGATACTATTTGATACACATCAAAAACTACTTACAAATTGTTTTCCTTAATTAGTAATAAAATCAGAGTGTGTTTGTTTTGTTTTTAATGAGTGACTTGTTTTGAACTAAAATTTCAATTTTAAACTTGTAATAAAAACTTTTCGTCATACTGGTGACATGGTGCATTAGATAGAGGTGGTTTTGATTATTACATGTCACAAGTGACTAAAATATTGTTTTTATAATGGATAAAAACAATCCAAATGCATTTTCTCAGTTTTTTGTATGTTAGTTGTGATTTTTTACTTGAATTATAGTCAATTTAAAATAACAAGACAACTTTGGAGTTATACCAGTCCAATCGTCCATATTATTGAGGTATAATTGATTCCTACAAATCAAAAATGACTGTTAGATCATTTTCCCAATGTATCAAAACAATCATTATTGATTTCATCTATTTTCATCATGTCATTTGTGTTTTTTTACTTAAATGTCATTTCAAACCAAAAACATGCAATTTGAGTCATCCTGGTCGCATCGTGCGTCAGTTTGATGTGAGACTGATTCATACATGTTACAAAATAATTAAAAATTGATATTCTTAATTTGGAAGTAATTGGATCATGTTTTATTTGTTTTCAATGAGTGACATGTTTTGAACTAAAATGTCAGTTTTAAACTGATAGAGGAAACTTTTAGTCATACTGGTCAAACTATTCATCGGATTGAGGTGGGGTTGATTCTTATACATCACAACTGACTCATGGATCATTTTCCTAATGTATCAATAAAATCCTAATGTGTTTTCTCAGTTTTCATTTTGTCAGTTTTGTTTTTTACTTGAATTAATGTCAATTTTAAATAACAAGACACATTTGGAGTCATACCGATGACACTGTGTGTCAGATTGAGGATCGGTTGATTCCAACATGTTAAAAATGATTGATAGATTATTTTTCTAAAGTTTCAAAACAATCAGAATTCATTTCCTCAGTTTTCAGTATGTTAGTTGTGTTTTTTACTTGAATTAAAGTCAGTTTTAAATAAATGAACATTTGGAGTTGTACTGATGATATTTTGTGTCAGATTAAGTCATGGTTGATTCATACACGTCACAAATGACTCATAGATCATTGTCCTAAAGTATCATAAAGAAATTTAAGTTCATTTTTTCCCTAAAAATCAATGCACCCTTGCCTATGAAAAGGAAAAAAGATACCTAAATTTCTCAATATACTCAATGTACCATGTTTAGAAGGATTATGGTAAAACTATTGATCCCTATATGGTTGACACTAAATAACATCCTCCTTCTACAGCATAGCTTTAGTAGGCCTAGTGAATAAACAACTCTCATATATTAAGGACCTCCGAATGAATATATGACATTTGGTTCTTCAATGGGTCGACTAAAGAGGGTAACTACCAATGTTATAGATTTAATCGATGTTTTTTGGAGAAAATGATTCTCATTATGGAAAATGAGAAGAGTGGAGTAATCTTCTATGCCCATTATGTCTCAATATGTCACAACAAACTCAAGGGATGGGGAAACCCCTTTTAGATACTTGTTATCTAGTGTGTTCTATCAACAACACACATACCCTATAAATAATGACCCCTAATTTCTTTTAAAAACCCAATCAACATGCAATTAATTTAGTACGTAAATAAGGACCACCAATGGCCATATTTACAGTGGAGCATTTAGCCTATACAAATCACAACATTGCATTCCATCAAAGAGAAAGATGAGGGGGACAAGATTATTAAGGTCAAAATTATTTGATAATTTTACCTTCTTCATTATATATTTGTACATTCATCCATCAGGTATGCTACCCACTGATTTCTAATCATATATATATCATCTTATGAATATGAATATTTTTGGCATTCATTGTAGTACTGAAAAAATATAATGACATAAAATATTAATAATTATTTTAAATGAAATATCAATTATCTTTGAAAATACTTCTTCATGGATGCTATTTTGTTCATGGAATATGATATGTTTCCTAAATTTGAAAATATAATATCACAGTCTTTATCATTTGTTAGTTTCAAATAGTACAGAAAAAATTGAGAAAAATAAGTAATTTTTTTATATGTGTTTGGATAGTTACATATTATTATATATACCTTGATTTGTATCTAGTCATAGTACTTGTCAAGTTTCTTATCCATTTCCTCTGGCCTCATTCCATGATGTAGACGATATTCAAGCACTTTCCTGTCATAATAGATTCCCCATTAAAAGATAATATAAATTATATAACTAGATGTTTAGTTCTAAAATTTTGGATGTAGTTTATTGAAAATTGACAAACTCCACCATTTCTAGTCAGTTTTTTGGATATCCATGCATTGAATCGAGAAAATAAATATTTGGAGTATCCAAACTGAACGTAATGAGCATCTAATGCTTCCTAAGAACAAAAAAAAAATATGTAATGAATGAATTTAAAATATATTTGATATGATTAAATTTTAGAGCTTTACCCATGCATCGTTGGTATTAAGAAGAGTATGTCATCCATAATTTTTTGGTTAAACGATTTGAGCAGTCCATCCACTATTTCACCATGTTTCTTGAAAGTTATGATTTCTTGTTCTATATAGGTTATGTGAGGACTAATGAGTAAAAAAAATTCTTCATGGGGAAATCCATTCAATTATTTTTCAAATATATGCCTATTAAAAATATGAAATGTATTTAGTCATAATTATCATAATATATCATCTTTTGGAAAATCAAATCATTAAAACATACCTCATGTAAACATTTACAACTGAGCTGCCTAACCAATCATTTTCGAAGATTTTAGTTGCACTCTCAACACCAATGAAATATGGATATTCCCCTCCATACCTATTTTCTTTAAACTCAATTATGTTATTACTACCATCTTTCAACTTCGTATCCACATGATCCTTCAGTGATAATAAATGTGGATGTCGAATGGGGGTTAAGGTGCTTTGGGTAGATCGTTTTGATTGGTTGGTTGATTCTTAAGATGGTTTTGAAGCAGTATTTTATTTCACCCCTCACCTTTTTCTATTTATAATAACATGCATCAGTTCATAAATTTTTTTCATTAAATGTTTATGGTTTAGACTGAAAATTAAATTATGAATTAATACCTCTTTGTCGATATTTTTTTCACAATATGTGACAGCCATGTGATTAATGTTCCTTGAGATTGTTTGACTGTATAAATATCTGCATCTTTAATTGGAACATGTAGCTTGGTTTTAAGATCTATGGATACAGTAATTGACACCCTGACATGATATGTTGGAAGTGGTCTGTTGTGAATCATGTTGTTTTAGATATTTAACATTCCATCCCTTGCTACAAGGAAATGGGTGGGTGTTGATAGATATAATTCAAAAGTAATTTTCACCCTATAGAATATCAATATAGGAAAGGTATCACTATCTAGTGTCTGTCTGATTCACATTTTAGAGAAATAATTATTATAAAAATGACTACCTCAGTTATGAATTATTTTTGAGGGGAATATCTTGCCTCAAAACTATTTGGGGTGGGGTGAGATCTTCACACATGGGTTGTTCTTGATTTTTTTCTTATATTTTCCTCCCCCCATCAAACATTCTATCAGATATTTTTAGTATTGTAATTCTTCTTGAAACATAGCTAATTTTTCTATCATCTTTTTAATTTCCTCAATTTGATCCTATACTTTTTTTTCTCAAAATATGTTCAGGGTGTAACCCCAATACTTGCACCTCTGACGTGGCCATACTATTATGGCTGCTTCAAGGCGAGTGAAAGTTTGTCTGTATCTGGTGTGGGTGTTTTTGATTCTCGTGACTATATCATATAGAAAATATAGTAAAATAGGTAATTATTTTTATGTAATATCAATTTAAATAAAAAATAATATTTATTATGTCATACTTACACATGTTTCCCACCATTTTTTGTGTTTTCATATATTAGTTTTCCATCTTTAGTTATATGTGCCTCCTTCCATGGAACATGGTGTTGGATGGAAATGGCTATCGATTTGGAATCTTCAAGATGCATATAAATAAAATAACATATTTATTGTGTGGTTTTATGTCACATAAAAGTATTATGGTAGATTTAAAATACGTACCAAATTTTTCTGAAGTGATGTGTACCCCAAACTTACATTACGGTAGGGGTATGCTAGTTTTGATACCCGTTGTTTATTTTCATCAATCTATTGTTGTTTAATAAATAAAACACAATCAATCAATGTTATGAATTCAGGTACCATCAAACAACATATTAATAGTCACAATTTACTTGAAAATACTTCTTCGCACTATTTCCAGTAAATGTGTGCCAAGATTCATGGATTATCAGGAGTGCATAAATAAGAGGTGGGTGGGGTTTTATTTTCCCTTCAACATATTTAAGATGATATTTCGTTAAAAGTGTGAAAAAATCCCTGTGAATCCTTCCATCAACCCTTAAGACATAGTCTTTGTGCGAGTCATCTACTATAAATTCACATTGCAAGAGATGATGAAGTGTAAGTCAATGTTTCATTATTTAATTTTTAGTAAATTAAAAATATGATATCAAAATGTTACCTTAATATCTCCCCACATCAGTGTCTTAATATCAGCCACAACATGGTTTCATGAAGTTACATCAACTTCCACATGTTGTCGAGTGACGATTCCACTGTAACTGATGAACATGGAATTATTGGGGTTAATATGTTGGCCCAACTTATTCCATCTAGTCTCATATTTGATTCCTTTTTCTTTATCCTTAATTGTTTTTTCTAATATTGTCAAACTACAACGCTCCTATTTTTCTTGCATCACCAGTGTTTTTTCACCATTCATTTCATCAGATCCACCATCATCAATATGTTCCTCCAGCTCTAGAGGGCTAGCATTGACATGTGTATATGGTGGTTTTACTTATGCACTAGTATTAGCAACAGGTTGAGAAACCTATCATTCATCTACACTGTGAGCAGCTGCAGGTTGAGAAACCTATTGTGCTTAGGGATTGGGAGCATCATCACATGCAGAAGTCATTATGAGAAAAATTTGTTTAAAATTTAATTTAGATAACATAAATGAACCAACGAATAGATATTAACATAAGACAAAAAGTTGTGAAACATATTGTTCGTCTACACTGCGAGCAGCAGCAGGATGAGAAACATGTTGTGCCTGGGGATTGTGAGAAACACCACATGTTGAAGTCTTTATCTACAAAAGTGGTTTAACATTTAATTAAGATAATATAAAATTAGCAGTGAACAAATACTAGCATAATGTAACACGATGTATATTGTTAAAAAATATAATCTGATTATTGAACTCTCTCTCTTTTAAATGTTTTGGGGATTTGACCCCTTTATCAACTAACCAAATCCCTTAATTGTGGTCTCCTATTACATACAAAATGACATCTACCCTGGGACTGTTGTGAAATGATGGTGACATCCCAATGAAAGGGTTATCCTCTGTAGAATTTTCATCCGACTCTTTAGTGGTTTTGGTCGATAATAGGACAATTGACTAGTTTTGGTTTGCAGGATCTGGAACATAAAATACTTGTTTTACCTGTGATTCCATTATAAATGTTTCTTCTTTGTATCATTCTTTATTGAAATTAACTTTCACAAATCCCAAATCATCTATTTTAATATCTCTTATGTTATCAACCCACATTTATTGAAAAATCTACACATGGAATGTCATATAACTTAACTCCCATATTTTTTGATGATGAAAAAATATGACATATTCGTGTAAATTGGATTTATGTCCTTAAAACCAGAAACATGCATCGCTTCAGCCACATGTGTACCAACACTATTATTTTTTCTACTTTATTCATCATATTCATTAGTATAGAATGTATAACCATTAATTACATAAGTTTTATAAGATAATACGTACACACTTGGTCCTCCGTCTAGCCATCTAAATCATTCTGAAATTGAGTCTGGATTTTCATTTCTCTCCTTAAAAATATGGTCCTGAAACCATCCAATAAAATGTTTATTATTTTATTTGATATCCATTTTTCATCCCTTGATGGATTCTAATGCCTATGAATTTCATTCTGGGTTTCAATATATGGTTCAACGTCCAAATTTTAATGAAAAACATAAAGTTGGTCCTACTACCGATCTGCAATATTGATTGTGACGACCTCCTTTCCAGAACTTATTTCACCCGCAAGTCACCTAGTGTGATAAGATTTCATTAGGCCAAGGATTTTCACACTGGTTAGGTATTCAATACAGAATTCAATGGATTTTTTTAACAATATATCACTCTAGAATACAACCCTTTGGACAACTTCAATTTTTGACATACCCTTTCAAAATCTTCAAATACTGTTGAATGGGGTACATCCATCTATAGTAACTAGTACCACATTGTTTAATCTATCTCACCATGTGAACCATCAAAAAACCATCATATCAAAGAATGTCGGTAGGGAAAATATTTCCAATTCACATAATATGAGGAAAATTTCTCTTTCCATAGTCGGAAATTTCATCGGGTCTATACCTTTTCTACCTATATCTTTGAAGAAGAAACATATCTTAGTTAATGTATGACATACATTTTTGGAAAAAATACAACATAACGATATAGGAATTAGATATTTCATAAAAACATGGAAGTCATGTGATTTCATACCTTTTAACTTTAAATCATGCATTGAGACGATGTTCTTGATATTATATGGATACCCCTCTGGAACCTTTATGTCATTCAAGAAGTAGAAAAACTGATATCTCTTCAGCCTAGAAAGAGTGTAAGAAGTAGGGGGAATAAATATTCATTTTTCACACTTCACTGATGCCAACTATTTTCTTATTCCCATGTCAACCATGTCCATAATAGCCTTAATTCCTTCATTTTTTACATGGTTAATTTAGAAACATGCCGATAACACTATCACATACATTTCTTTTCAAATTTTATAACATCATGAAATATTTTGACGTACAGGAAATTCCAGTATGGTAATTCAAAAAAACTGATTTATTTTTCAACCAGTTTTTTAGGGTTATTCGAAAATGGTTTACCAAAATCAATTTCCACATCTTTAAATATCTCAAAAACTTGATCACATGTTAGTGGAGATGGTGGTGTGCATTCTTCCAAAAATCCATCGAATGATGTCTTCCAAGATCGGTACATATGTCATGGATTTAGAAATATGTGATGTCTTAGAAACAAAATTTTCGATGAATGTTTCTTCCTAATTAATTGTGTACCTTGTTCACAGATGGGAAACCCAATAGTTACTTTAATACTATGTCATGAAAAATTTACATAATCTGGAAAGTCATTTATCATCTCATACAACATGGCCCTCAACGTGAAATCTTCATTTCGGTAAGTAGCATACACCGTAACACCTGAATCTGACAATAATTTCGAATCCTTGATCAATGGATCCAAATAAACATCAATATCTTTACCTGGTTGTTTTTTTTCCAAATATAAGAAAAGATAGCATTATTTTTTTTCATTTCATGCATAACCATGGTGGAAAGTTATAATTTACCAACATAACTAGCCATGTATTGTGACTGCAACTTTGAAAACCAAAAGGATTCACTCCATCAGTAAATAACGTAAGGAAAATGTTTCTCAGTTCTATTCCAAAGTCAGTATAATCATGATCAATTCTCTTACACATAGAAGAGTTTTCTAGATTCCATATTTTTCCATATTTATTTCTTCTGTATGTGTGCCACATCAATTTTTATACGGTTTCCTCACTTTCATATAGGTTCCTAGAACTTAGAATGATTAGAATATACCATGAATCATTTGTAAGACCGGAGTTATCATTCTTATATCAAGAACCACGACACTTTGGGCATTTCTAAGTTATTTTTGGTCCTTGAAAATCATATATATTAATTCGAGTAGGCATGTATTCTTTCAAATATCATGCCCATCGAGTGTAACATTTGTTTTTCATCGTATGTTCATCTCGAGAGCTCATTATCTTTTTCGAGAATGTCATTCAAGAGAGAAAGTTTCCATAAAACTACCATCACTCTATCTATTTCCTTATTTTAAATTATATAGCTTCGGTATGGCTGACAATGATATATATTTAGTGCAACCATCATATAATGAAATATTTTCACAACTCGTTAACTGCTCAAAAAATTTTGGGAAATCCCGAAGTTCATCTTCAACTATCCTTTTAATTTCCTTAATATTATCTTCATCATCATGCACATCTGTAATCACATCCTCGATACAATTTTCATCATTGTCCATGCTTGAAATCATATCAAATGATCCATAAAATCCAGTGTTATCCCAATCACTATAAACATTCTCTATTTCCCCGTGTTTATTCCAACATTTATAACTTGGATAAATTCTATGATAGATCAAGTGTTATTCCAACTTCTATGGACTATCTTTTCCTACATAATAATGGCATTAACATGGAAAAACAATTTGGGAAGGATTTTGTGAATGATCTTTTGAAAACCTGGTGAACTCTTTCACTCCATCTTCATACCCTTTTGTCAGACTATTGGTATCCATCCATTATTTAGTCATATCCATCCTATTTAGTTCTTTGATATTAATATTAACAAAATAAATACACAAAAAGTTGATATAAAAAATAACCAAGGATAAAAAAAGTTATATAAATTAAATATCCTTTGAAAACTATTTATAAAATCATAGTCTAAATCCAATTATAAAACCAACCATTTAAACTAATTCCTCTTCAAAATTACAAACCCTTTTTTAAAATAAACTAATTAGTTCCAAACATCCTTTATCAGAACCCCAAATATTTTTTAAACCATTTTAAATAAATTTAAAACAAAAAATGTGTATGTTGAACACTTATAATTTTTTAAGAAACACTTCAAAACACTTGAATCCTTTTAAAATTGAACCCCTAACTAAATCACAGGATGTCATTATCACTTCCCTCTATCTGGATAGTGAAAATCATTGATGGTTCCATCCCTTATATGTTTCATGAAACCCCCTATCTATCTTTGACCACAAGTTCTCAGTGTTCCTCCAATCAAAATTATGGTATGGACAACCACTAATTAAGCATAAGGGGTATGTAATAAATATAATAATTTAATCCTCTATAACGAACCACTGATCAAGGAAAAAACTACCATGGGATATACCCTACATACTAGTGTGTGACAATCCAAAATGGCACTATAATGAGATGGACCAACACCTGATATATGTTTCATCCAAAAATAACACGATCCAGCCAATTAAACCATACTTTAACTCATCATAATGGATCCTTCCCACTAGCCTTATCTTAAATACAACTAGGGGGCTTTATATGTGTGTGTACCAACTAGGGTATCATAAATCATGACCTCCCACATAGACACCCAAGTTACCATAAACAAACAACCATGGAGGTGAGAATGAAATCAAAATAAATAACAAAAAAATTCTCGCACCTCACCTCCAACGCCATCACATATAACATCCTCTTTTCACATCATACGGTCTTCGAATATATAATCAATAACCTATAACTAGTGAAATATGTATAGGTGAAATCATTTAGGGTCACATGAGAAATAAACCATTTAATTTTTAAGGTGAAAATGGGTATTTACATGAAAACCAACTTAGTATGTATAGTCTCACTCTCCTTTTTTAAATTCTCATCGTTTTAATGATTTTGGTTGCACTTGAAAAAAAATCACTTTTTCATTCCAAAACATTCTCCTAGAACATGGAAAATTCCATTGAAAACCCAAAAAAAGAATAAGACATAAATTTACTATAAAAACATTTAAATTAACCTATAAACCTTTTCAAATATGATATTTATGGGAATTAATCTAATTTAAAAATAGTACATGAAATTCTTATGAAAATACCCTTATGCCATGCATAGAATTTAAGAAAGGAATTTATAATTTTACCCAAAAATCCAAACATTACTTTAATTTAAATGAAAAAAATTATAAATTATACACATTCCATGAATTGTAAAATAGAGTAATTGAAAATAAACACCTACTTTAAACCAAATGGTAACCAATACACAACATGTCGCCTTCAATGGAAAACAATAAAAATCCCTAAATCCCTAAATCCTCATGAAAAAATAATTTCAGTTCCTGGGGGATGGAAAAACCTATGGTAAATAGAGAAGAGAAGAAGGATGGGGAAAATAAAAGAGAAATATAGGAAATAATGCTTGAAATAGACAAATAATTTTTTTTGTAAATAATTCAAAAAGATCACATAACACAAAATAAATCATAGAATATTATAATCCTCATTTTTTTAAAAAAAATCATATCATAATAACATATAAATTGTAAATAAAATGTCACTACATGGAAAAAAATCCTTAAACGATAAATATAAGTGAAAATACAAACATTTTCCCAACATTTTTAAAAAAAATTGAAGTGAAAATTATATTTAAAATTTTTAGGTGAAATAGATTATTATTTAAAACATTATTATAAATAGTTCCTAATAAAAATTTATTAAATACATAAATAGGTTTTAAAATGTGAAGTAAAAATAGTTTTAAATGTTTAACTTTAATAGAATCCTTAAAAATTCAAACATGAGAAAGACATAATGTGTTCATGGGGAAAGGCCTATGTAATGTGGTAAATAATATACCCCCAATTCATGGTGTTACCGGTATGTGATACAATAAGTTCTTTTAGGGAATTATTGATGACCTATCAAGGGATTGGTAGTGTGGTGATTAAATCCATGTCTTACAATTCTTTGTGGATGTTATATCATCATGATAGTTTGTAATTTGTGTAATGATTAGTTGTGGTTCATGAAAATCTTATAAATTATTTGTTCACTAAAAATTCCATGTTAGGATGTGGAGAGTCAAACTGTAAGAGTCATGTCTAGTTAAGTGGATGGGTCTTTGAGTTATTCCATTGGGTTTAGTGATGTGAGCATGTATGGGAGTTGTTGGCAATGATTTTGAGTATCAATATTTAGCTGACAATAAGATATTTTCATGTTTATGTTTTGGTAGTGATGAAATTTCTTAGTTCACATTAGGATTGGTGTGTAGGTGAACCTAACATGTAGGTAGAGGTGGTTGGTTTTTTGTGTGCGCATAAGGCTGAGTTGCACTGGTAGATGATAGATACTCATGTATGGGTATCGATTAGAGGATACCAAAATGAATCAATTATGTCAAACTATAGAGAGGGGATTGGTTTGTTAGGGGAAATTAGTGATGGGAGCTAGTATGGTTTTTCAATTAGTTCATGGGTTGAATCATGTGACAAATATTAATTATGTTTTATTTAGACATCTACACTTGGGAAAGTAAGAAAACAAGGTATTATTTAGACATCATTTGAGAAACATATACTATGAATTATTGATTTTATTGAAAAGGTATTGAGAAGGAAGATGGTTCCTAACATTTGAGTTTTTTTAGTTGTGGGTGTATTCAAGAAAAATATTGGAACTAAGAGTATGATGTGAAGGCTCAGTGTCCCAAGATGGTCGACAAAGAACTCTAGAGACACTTCTCAGGGATGATAAGACCTTATAGGGGGAGATTGTAATGGACTGAAATTTTTTAGGTGTTTTATTCATTATTTTCATCCTTTATTTTAAGTGATTTTATTTATTATATTTTACTATGAAATCGTTCCCATAGTTATGTATGTCGATACCCATTTGTTTATCACCAACCCATGGTGATTGGGAATGGGCTTCAGGCCTTGTACTGAGCCATCTCGGGTGACATGTCACATCGACCCATGTTAGGTTGTTATGTATATTCACTTGAATAATTTTGTGAATGAAAATTTGCATCAACATATGAATATAATTCTCTTCTAGAACTAGAGGATCAAACTTGATCTACTACATGGTGTGATACTCTTTATTATTGATTGTAATTATTAATCTCAAATTTTCATATCTCACACATAAAAAACATTTAATGTAGAATATCTCATAATTATCCTTTTACTAGAACATGACTACCTGACTTTCTCCATCATAGTGTTTCCACATAGACACCAAGTATACTTAATCCATTCATACTGAGATGTCCTATATGGCATGGAAATCACATAGTAGGTTGACCCACCAAGGACTTCCTAAGCCACATCACGAAATGTATAAACTCCCCGTGACATGAATAACTCTTACACATTCCCCTCATAGCGTGTAAATTATTAACATTACATGAAAAAATCTTATATATAAATTTACTTATCTATATTCCCATTAAAAATATCACAAATATTGATATTTCTTCTCCCATAGTGTGATAAACTAGACACTATCAATATATATTGGATCATAATTCTCATGGGTACCTCTACATGGTGTGGATTATTCCTCATTAAACCAACCATAAAATTATGTAGATTTATCATATTGAATTATGGTTTTAGGATGTTACTTATATCATATATATGTAATTTCTATAATTTCTTCCCAAAACCATCAAAAACATCATTATCCTTCTCTAGGACAACATATTATTTTTTGGATGTACCTTACACATTAGTACATGTGACCTTCGTGTATCACTATAAGGTTATCCATACTTATCCATTTCATATAAAATGTGGCTTGAATAATTATATATATATAGGTATTATTATCAATTTTTCATTTCTCTAGGAACTCTACTCATGGTGTAACACTTATACTCATTTCATGGTATTTTTTGCCACTTCTAAAATTTATCAAATGAACTCCATCCAACTCAACTACATTATGGAAATTCCAGAATTATTCTTTTGAACATATTCATCCCCTATTATAGAATAACTTCCAAAAAATATCAAATACTTCTTTTATAATAACTTTAAGAACAACCATATATCATTCCATACATTTACTTCGAGAACAACATCCAATAACCAATCACGTGTTGATAGTAAATCCAACACCAATAATTAACATATGTTAAAAACAAATTTATCACTATCAATGATTATAAAACACAGTTTTGTTACATTTTTTCTAATAAATACATCACCAATATGTTACCAATAAATCCAATACTAACATATACCCAATAAATCTAATATTAACACATTTCCAATAAATTCAACACCAACCCCAATTATAAATTAAATCCTGAAAATATCCCACTATTAATTATTTGGATATGCTATCATTAATCCAAAAAATCATGATTCATACACCACATTTATGGGACCAATAGATTCATGTATTCATCATGATTCCTACTAACCATTTCATTAAAAAAATCCAAAGAAAACACTCATCGTCAAGGAAAAATATATTCATTGATAAATCCTATACCTTATGAAATACGGGTGTCAATTTCCTATACATTATCACACTCCCAAAATTGTATTTATATAAAAGAATATAAACTTTACTTCCTTTTATACCTCTTGTAATATTATTTGGTAAAATGATGACACATATTATATTAATTTCTCCTTTCAATTATTCCTAGAGTGGTCAAAAAGGTTTAGTACTACTCTATCAATGGAAATATTATCTAATAATTTTTATAAGTATGAGGAATCATCAATAAATATTCTCTTACATTATTGGAATAGTCTTTTCATCACATTTATTGTGGATAGCCTCCCCCTTTTACAATACATTTCAATAATATTGTATCTTCCATCTCATTATCCACTAATTTAAAAAAAATCTAAATTTGAGTTTCAAGCACAAGACAATTCTTCAAATATTACTAAATCCTAAATTATTTTTATGTAATAATCTTACCACATAGAATTATATAATAAAAAATATATTCAACTGTGTCATAATTTGATATAGGAAACAAAATATTAGACTAATAACACCACCACAATACATTACACCCACTTAAATTCATAAGTTTTAAGAAATAACAATATTTATATTCCAAAATTATTAAAACCCACATTTAGTTTATGATATTTAAATCAAAAAATTCAAAATATGGTATAAAAAATTGAATTTTACCAAATATAACCAGTGTGAAAACAAGGACCACCAATGACCATGATTTTCTAGGGTGCATTTAGCCCATACAATTCACAAATCACCATAAATATAAAACAGTAATTAGTGAAACTAATGAGAAATAGGGAAAAACTAACTGCATAGGATTGGTTAAGCACGTTGAAGGGGTGCATTCGCAGTATAAGGGATACGCAGCGAAAGATAGGCACCGCGAAGGACAGGCAATGAAGGAGGAGAGCTACGAAGAAAGAGAGGCCTGAAATAGGAGAGATACTGGTGGAGGAGGGACGCAGAATAGGAAAACTATTTGGAAAATCACATTTTGTGGAAGCGATGGAGTGAGAGGTCGAGTAAGTGGCATCAGATGAGGGATGAGAGGAGGAGAGGCGGGAGGGGAGGAAGTGGCGGCTCCGGCAATGGAAGTGGCAGGGATCGTCTTCCGCAAGAGCTTGAGGGGTGAAAGGAAGGAGGATAAAGTTAGGGTTTATTTATAAAACCTAGAGACAGTTTTTTCATCTCCAGATAAAAATCACTAATAAAAGTATGTTTTATCACCTCTAAAATTAAAATCGCTGATAAAAGATGTCTTATCAGTGCTTTTTTAGCACTGATAGGATGGCACCTCACTCTCCTGGCATCCGCCTTCGGGCTCCCGACTTCGCCTATCCCTCTTAGGGTTTCTCTCCATCCCCAACGTCACCCGACCTTCCTGTGTCTCATAGGCCTCGCATCTCTTCAGCCTCGCATATATTCGAGTTCTCTTCTCTGCCTCTCCCTCTTGGTATTTCGCTCGCCGGGTCTTCTCTTCTAGTTTGTTCTCCCTGGTTCTGCGATTTGGACCTCCACACTTTCTTTTTCTTCTCTTTGGGTTCTTTTAGGGTTTCAATCCCAAATTTATTTTAGGTTTTCAATCCCTCTCGTTATCTCTTTCATTTTTTTCTTCGTTCCTTCTTGGGTTTCACTTTGGGTATCGAAGTTGTGTTCTGTCGAGGGGGTCGGCCGCTCACTTCTCTGCTCTGGCACTTTGTCTCCACCTTTCTCTCTGAGGTAGATTGCCCTGTTGTCTCCCCGGTTTTTTGGGATGTGAGTTCGAGTGGTTTGGTGTCTCGTGGTGACTTCATATTCAAAGGCCCTGGTTGGTTGATGGTGTTGGCTTCGCGGTTTGGCTTGTGGGAGGACAGATCACTTGTGCTCTGCTCTAGTTTCCATGTTCTTCTCACCCACCGAGGTCGGCTGGGTGCGTTTGTTTCCGAGGAGACTTTGGGATGTGTTCGTGCAAGAGGATGGGTGTCCAAGGTGCTATGTCAGAAGATTCCTCTCTATGGTTTATTTCATCATCGGGGAGTTCCTTTCTGTGTTTTTTTGGGTATTCTGGCGATTCGTTTGGTGATTCATGTTCATACGATGCGTATGGAGTGGATGTTGAAGGTGAAGGTTGTTTTTGGTGGTCGATGTCGATGATCTGGATGTTGGTGTCGGGTGATGAGGACGTCGACCACGGTGATGGAAGCTCCAGTGATGACTACGACGATGATGAAGGTGATGGTTCTAAGAAGCGATGATAATGGAGAAGTCTGAATGAATCGAGGTAGGTGACCGAATCAATGTTTATGCAACTCGAGGTGGATATTTTGTGATCTCGGGGTAGGAGCGTGAATAATGGAAGGGTTTTTCTTTTTGAATGTTGTGTTTTTCTTTAAGGAGGAAATGGAGGTACTGATAGGGGTTGGTTGGAGTGTTTTTTTTTGAGATTTGAATGTTGCATGCTATAATTACCATTTAATTCTGGTGACAGGTTGAATCTGGTGGTTTTGTTAGGGTCTACACATAGCCATTAAAAGTGTTATTGGAAAATACAAAAATATGGATTCTTGTGGATAACACTGATAAATGGGTGTTTTATCAGTGCTTTCTAATTAACTCTAATAAAATATACCATTTATTCATAATTATAAAATTATAACCGATATATTTATTAAATTTATAATTTTATAAATATATATTATAAATATATTTATTATAATTTAATAATTAAAATTAAAATTTAATATATAAATATATATATATATATATATGTTTGTGTTTGTGTATAAATTATAAATATATATATATATATATATATAATTTTAAAATTTAAATCAAAATTAAATATATATAAAAATATATTGATATATTATTTGTATTTTTATTTTCATAAATATTTAAACACATATATATATTTCCGTGTCTATGTATATATTCATTAAAGGCATATATTTATAAATAAATATATTCAAAAGGTATTCATAAATATATATTTGTCATTTATAAAAATATTTTTTAATTTTATAATTATTTAAACATATTTATATTTAATTAGTTATATATAATTATAATTATATATAACATATTTAAAAATTAAATAATTATATATAACTGAATATTTATATTTTTAAATTAATAAATACATTTATTCTTTATTTAAATATATTTATCTTGATTTTAATTATTTATGAGAAGATAAAGCTTAATATATATAGGAAATGAATGAATAAAACAAGTATATGTAGTATTATAGTATATATGGCCAACATTAGGGTAAAACATGAACACATATTCATGATAAGAACGTATGCATCAATTGACACATACATTTGGAAACATAAATTTATTTAATTATATATATTTAATAGGTATTTGTGTATATATATATATTAAAAAGTATTTATATATAATATTATAAACATATAGTATAATAAATATATAATAAATATATAACTAAAACTAATAAACATAAATTAAACATAAACATAATAAACATTCACTTTTATTTAATGTATATATATAAACATTATTTTTTAATTTAATTAAATTTTTTATATAAAATAATAATATTTTCTAATAAAAAGTTTTATCAGCTCTGTTATTATCACTGATAACATCTCCTTTTTATTTTCTCTTTTTATCTACATTGGTAAAGGGGCACTTTATCAATGCTAATATTAGCACGGATAAAGTTTAGATTTAACGGCGCTTTTTTCTAGCACTCATAAAAGTCACACTTTTATCAGCGCTTTCTGATTTATGCTGATAAAACATGATCGCTTCCCTTTCCCACATTTTTGGTAGTGTCCCGTCAATTTTTATATAGTGTGGGAATATACGGGACATCACCCACATGCTCAACCATTTGATCAACAGGATGAAAATCATTGGTTAAAGAGAGAAGCATCAGGTATGGGTATTACATATGTTGACCATGGATATTTTATCATATTAGTGAATGTAAATTGAGGTGGTAGGGACAGATTAACTTGCTTCATTTTAGGGGTGAAAGTGATAGAATGTGGGGGTGACATATGGAACCCCCACTTTCATGAAATACCACCAGGGTTCATGGGGTGAATTGCTATTCTTGGGAAGATTTATTAAAGAAAAAAAATTATACCAATGACCTTTTGATTACATTAACATAATGGAACAAACTATAGATTATTTTTGTAAATTATGATATTCTAATTTCATAAATTTTCTTCAAAGGTGACTCATGAGATTGCTTTGATTTATTCTAAGTATAATTTTTTATGAAATGAATATATTGGTGATGTGTATTTACATAGTTGTTTACTGACACTCATAATAGAGATAATACACTCTATTTAAAATGGCATGATTTATTATACATTAATTTTGATGAAATTAATCATTAAATTGTCAATTAATATACTTGAAGATTTTTTGAAGACATCAATTGACTCAATAAATTTTAAATTATTTTTTATGGCATGAGATTCCTATTATGACATTTATTATTCATAGAAAATGGGTTTCACATTTTATGGTGATAATCATTATTAAATATTCTTGTTGGATCATTTTTTGGATCAAAATAAACTCAATATGAGTGATGAATACTTAACCTAAATGTTATGTAATCACTTTTTAAAATGACAGGAATGATAAAAATATATAATGATAACATGTCGATGATTATCAATTTTTAGAGATAATTTTTTCTTGTTGTGATTAATTATAATGAATGGAATATTAAAATCGTGTGTATATTTTTTTATAGATAGTGTAACGTATTGAGACTTCTTATGAAGTAGACATTGTATAATGATGATGTAAAATGAAAATATGAACTATATATATATATATATATATTATATTTATGAGGATCGATATCATCATTAATAAATGTATATTCTATTAATGACACAGTATTCCTGTAACTCCATGATATCTTAATATATTATTATCATTAAATAAGTTAATATGTCCAATATGTTTCACCACATGCAACACAAAACATAAACAAATGCATGATATTTTTAGATAAAACATAATATTTAAGTGTGACCATTAAAAAATAGTTTTTCCGTTAGTGGGATTGGATAACTGTAACTTATTAATAAATATAACTATAAATAAAAAAATATACTTTTGATATGAATTAAATTCAATTAGTTTACCTAAAATGACTAATGAGAACATTTATTTCTTAGAAAAGTATTTTATTTAAAAATTTTCTTCAATTTGATATGAATTTGAATTTCAATAAACCTAGAATATATGATAATAATTTAGTTTTGATATTTATAATTGGTTAACACAAATTTAGTTGGTAAATGATATTAAATAATAACAATAATTATTATTATTATTATTATTATTATTATTTGAAAATGACATTTTTCAATAAAAATGTGTTTTCATTTTATTTTATGATTTTATTCCAAATTTTAAATTAATAATTTGGGAAATTATAATTTTTAAAAATAAAATTCATTTTGGAATTTCTCATATCAATATTTATATATTTGGAATTTTTGACCATTTTTTGAAAAGTTTTTTTCTAAAAATCAGGTTTTAATTAAAGTTGTACTTTCTATGACTTTATCATTATATAATAATGTTTTATAAGATTACAAAACCATTTAGGTGATAAAATATAAATTTATGAAATAAAATTATTTATTTAAAAATATTCATTTTTTCTTATATATCTCTTTTTAATCTTTTTTAGAACTAATTAAAATTTTACATTAATAAAAATACAAAATTTATTTTTTTCATTGAATCAATTATTTTTTCGGAATATTAGTTTTTGGATTTCGTTTGAAGAATCATATCATTTATTTTTTTATAATAAATAATTTCATGTCATTAAAATATGTATCCAAAATAATTTTCTCTAGTATGTAAATTTTTTTCTTAAAATGATATTTTTCTCAAAACAATTTTCCGGGATTAAGTGTATTTCTTTTAAAATTAACTTTTAAGACCATAGGAAATTTTATTTGATAAAATCATTTTGAATTTTTTAATTATAATTATAAAATTAGGTTATAATTGGATACTTAATATTTTTCATTAAAATTAATTATTATGTATAGAAATTAATTCTCAACGTAAAAGTAAATTGGGGTAAAGGTTAAAAAGTTAAAATAAATTTTTTTAAACACTATATTTTGTCTCAAAATTAGGGGTTTAGTTTATTTTTGACACAATATCATTTTATTCTCCTATTTTTTTATTTTTCCTTTTTCACTTGAATAATGACCTTATATTATTGAAAATGATTGGGTTGCTCTCAAAACTAACTTTCCATTCACTTATAAAAGGGTAACATATTCCCCACTTCAAGACTCAAATATCCACTGAATTTACACAGGAAAATATACCAATTGTATCCTCTTATAACCCTCTATCATGTTAATAATCTTTTGTTTTCATGTAGTTAATATATTTCCTTCATTTTCATGGATACTTTCAAGGAAAATTCAAGTCTCTGACGTGAGTATTATTAACGACTTAGCTTTTCTACTAAATTTTATTCATTAAAATTTATTCTAGTCACAATAATATAATGATATTAGTAAAATTTATATACTATAATTTTACTTTATAAATGTTATTATCCTTATTTAGTTATATATTCAATCAATTAAGAAAAAAATAGTTGTTTGTGCGTTGCGCGGACTACCGCCTCAACAATGCAATGCTTTCATTTTTCATTTCCACATTATGATTCTGGATATAATGATGGTATTAAAGGATAAATATGATATTTATTATATAATAAAGGTTATTTGATGACAATTTATAGAACATATTAATGATATGATCAATAAACAATCATTGTTAATATAATAATTCAAAATAAGCATACTAAGAAGATTTTTTTACACAAATTGTATAATATTTTCGTATCAATTAATTAGTATTCTTATAAATACTTATAATTATAAAATATCACACTAATAAAGACTAAATAAGATCATTATACATCTATCATAATGATAGTACAACTAAACCATCTCAAAATCATCAATTAATCATGGTAGGTTCTTGTTTGGGTCATATTGACCACCTACTTGAACATTACTGTAAATTTTTATCATGGTTTACTATGAGAAAATATATCATTAATAAAATAATATAAATATTTAAATATGTTTTTGGGGCTCTGGTAAGGTTATATCCACATTTAATTCATCAATTAAGAATACACCCTTCGATCGACATGAATCCTTAAAATATGAGTGTTATCGATTTTATCTTCAAAGTTAAAGACTAAAACACTCCTAAAACTAATTAGAAACATCATAAATTATTATAAAAAATCCATCTATGTAACATTAATGACTTATCAATGATGAAATATTCAAGGAGGATGTATACGTACACGACTAATATGAAACTAGTTCAAATGATCAAAACTACAAACACCTTATGTGGACAATCAAAAAAATCATATAGAGAATAAATATTTATGATTCAAATTAAGATATATAAGGTTATGGATTAAGTGACTAATATAGATGTATCTTTTATACAAAAGATTAAATTATTTTAATAGAAGGTAGAACAATTTTTTAAGGGTTTTGTCTGAAATTCCTCTATTTGAGACATGTTTTGTATTATGCACCTAATTTCATTTATGTGGTTTATATTCTACCTATATGAAATGTAATATAATGAATTATAATTTAATAATTATTTTTTATGATCAATTAAATTCCTTATATTTAAATTAGTTTTTACTTGAATGTTTCTAATATTAAAATGTTTTTCTTGGCCAAAATTTCGATTCTTTAAGTCATTTTACATGTTATGGATCAAAATAAATTTGTATGTTTCTCTATTGATTTAGTATCCCATGAATTGTTTATAATTTATTTCATTGTATTTAATGGGATTTATTATCAAAATAGCGTTCCCTTAATCAATTTTATACTGGTTTAGTTATTTCCCCATGATTAAATATTTTTGGTAACTTAAATTTTATTCCTTTAGTTGTGATCATTATTATGAACTTTTTTCATATACTTCGGGTTCATTATACCCTTAGATTTTATTATATAGTATTTTTTCATTGTTTTTTATGGATATAAATTCCTACCACATAATCCTTTTCACAAATATTTCTCACTTATAAGGTTATGTTCTTTTAAAACCAATCACATTTTTTCTCTTGACAGATTCAGACCATGTTATTACAATTTTTATTTAGATATATACTCATACCTCTATAATATGTAAGAATCACATTTTACATAATTTATATTCAATTATTTTTACATATAAATAATTTTATTCTATTAACATGTGGAAAATAATTGGTCCTATAAATGTTATTATTCCAATACATATGGTTTTTGACATGTTGACTATGTATTATTTAACCATCCACCTTTTTAGGTGGGTAATGATAATGTTATCCATTTTATGAACATAGGTAAAAGTATTGGAATTATATATATTGTTATTCCAAAATGGATGTTTATTGGAATGTTAAACATGGATTGTTCAACCATCCACCTTCTTCTTCTAGATGGGTTATGATCATGATATCCCTTTTATTAACATGGGGAAAAGTATTTGTGTTTCATATGTTGTTATACCAATACCAATAATTTTTGAAAAAGTTTATCATGAATTTTTTATTCATTTTATTAAATGATTAATGTATTGTATTTAAATAAGTGATAGGTGGGGCCCAACATTATGTAGCCCCTTGATTTTTTGATAGGTCCCATGAGACAAAACCATTTTGGGTATTTAATGTATGCCTACTAATTTCAACATGACATATTCATCATGGTCTCAAGGATAGGTAAATATCTGGAATAAGGCCTTAAAAGAAGTTTTCGGATGTCCACCATTATGTATTCCATCAGTAAGAGATTAGTATTATTGATATTTTTTCTATGGATATGCCATGCTCCCAGTTTAAATTTTATTATGTATTAATCATGTTTAATTTTTCTCTCCATAATATTTATGTCATGTTTATGACATGATTACCTTAGTTTTATGTTTTTCCTTACTAAGCATTTGATCACACCCTTCTTATTTTACCATTTCCTAGGTTTTAAGAAAATTAGTTCACGAGACATGTTTAGAAGGATAAAACATGTGGAAAAATTATAAGGATACATAAACGAAACATTATATATTAATTCGTTTCATATATAGTGAAAAAAATGTCTATTTGATACAAAGATAAAGTGCTTTTCTAGTTTCTATTTTTTCATAATTATATAAATTTGTTAACCTAAAAAATATCCTTTGGGTATAAGATATGAAATAATCATTATTGATTTTTTTAATTGAGGGTGGATATATCCATGCTTTTATAGCTTCTATCAAATTGAATATGTTAAGTACGTGTTTATGGAACAAAATTTGGGTGTGTAGGTCTAGGGCATCACAATTGGTATCAAAGGAGAGGTTTATATAACTTTAGAGATTAATTTGTTTTTTACGATACTTTAAGGGTATATAAGTCGAGTTTTATGATTATAGATATCCCTGTGGTATAATATATGATTTTATGTTACGTTAACAATGAAAATTAATTTTGGGATTATGATGAGACAACTTCGGTGAAAAACATTTGAATAAGTCTAAGTATTGGAAAACATCTATATTATTTTAGTAATGTTGATATTATAAGGTTATTCCAAAAAAATACAACCCTTTTATGATACTGTAATGTGGATTTGTCTATGTCATAGATGCACCTAAGAGTAATAACCCTTAAAAGGGTTTGTAGAGCATTGACTATATCGTCACTCTGATGTATGATGGTTGGATCTAAGAATGGAAAACATGGCTATACACTGTATAGGGATATACTTTGGTTAATAAAATTCTCTTTACGAACCATTATAAAGGAAATAATAATTATGTTAACTAATTATCTTAGGTAACCTATTAGTAAAATGATTATGGATAACCAACTACTAAACAAAGAGAGTCTTTGTTTCACCTGGATGTATTATATGATAAAATAATTGGTTTCATAAGGAAATAAATATTTTAATTGATGTTTTCATATTCATATTATGTATGTTATTATAAAAATTTTGGTTTTTGTATTTTTGGTTGAAACTGGATCATAAAAATGAAGCTGACAAATGTATGTACCTAGAAACCACTATGCCTTATAACCGAATACGGGAGAACACTTAAATGGATGACAATGTTATTATATGCCTATTAATATGGAAAATGTTTTTTTATTAATACCTAAGTTAGTAATATTAATATCATAATTGAAATTAATTATTCATACTCTTAGTTATTTTCCTTAGATATTGATATTTATCAATGACATTATGGTATTTTCTAAAAGTTATGAGGATTATGTGAAAAATATCAGTATTATTCTTTAGTGGTTTTACATTAACAGTATAGAATCAAATGTTAAATGGTATTAATAACCTTGAAAATTAATTTTATTAAAATATTATATTTTGGGTATAACTATTTGAGAACACATGATTGCAGTATAGATAACTCTTAAGCTAATACACACATGATATTGAGATAATAAATGGTTATTTGATTTTGACTAAGTGATTTGGATAGAAATTGGTAACCATGTAATTGAAAATTTATTGATGATATTTTTGGAGAGGTTCATATTTTTTTTTAGGATTATGTTATATTGTGACTAGTGTCTTACCTAATAAACTAGTGCTTAATACCATTTGAGGATTAATGATATAGTTAATTTTTGGAGGAACATATATTCTCATCATGGTTTAATGTCTTAGAGATTCAAATAGGTTTTGGGAAATTTATGTTATTGAGAGTATATGATTTGTTATATACATATTTGGGTGTATGATTGTGGGAATTAATAATATTTTTTAAGGAAAAGATGCATTTTGATAGTATAAATTTCGGTGATTATTATGTTTAGAATCTTTTAAGAAATTTCTTAGTAATTTGGTGTAACACACCGACCTGAACCACTAGTTCCAAGACAGAGTGTCCCACGACCTCATTCATGACTACTCATATTCAATATGTTGGCGATTAGTAGCTAGGTCACAAGGAACAAAATGGGGTGATTATTCAATTTATACCAAGTAAACATTAGAGTACAAAAAATAGAAGCAATAAAAACAATCACTAAATAATGAATAAATAAATAATCTTCATAGTAATAGAAGAGTATAGTAAATACCAACACATGCAGTATCAATATGGAATTTCATATACAAAAACTAACTAAACTAATGTATCTAATGTATTAGGTAAATTCAGTAAACAAAATAAGTATCAAACATCGATCCCAAAATCCATCCAGCAACATCAAACACCCTCCTTATAACTTTATCAACCATCGACCACATGCCCCTTCCCTTTCACTGGATCCCTAGTCATGAAAAATATAAGTGCGCCATAATCCCCGAGTGGGGTGTTAGTATAAGTCTCAATAGGACAAAACCAAAACCCCCTAACATATGTTCATAACAGATACGGGTTCATGCCATGAGATTCAATAGATTATAGATAACTATCATGTATATCCCACATGAACAATAGATATTTCAGGTCCTCAGAGACTGGATCTAACTTCTTTAGTTCCATGATATAAGGAACATCAATCATCCACCTGAAACATCCCCTTGATGGGATATCCCAAAAAAAGGAATGAAACATCCTTCTAGTTGAAATAGTCTAAGTACATTTTTACTGATGTTTGACACATCCCTCTTGATGTATATTCTAATAGGAACAACCTATAGAATAAAAATAACATTACATATAATACAAGATACAAATAAAATATCAAAATCACATCATATCATGAAAGAATTATGAGCCCTAACAATCAAAATGTGAGAAAAAATCATGAATAGGTCGAATTGGGGAAATACATTCACACCTCATGTGATCAATCATCAAAAATAGGTCTCATTGTTCTATACATGCACACCAATAAAAACATTCCAAGAACCCTTATGAAAAATTATATAAATCCAAGGGATTACTACCAAAATCACAATGATGATCAACAGAAAGGTTTATATTCTAAGTCAAAACGCACCAATCGATTTTAGAAAAAATCATGATTTGATCTTATTCAGAAATCTAGGATCAAGGATGAGATAAAAATAAACCCTAAATGTTGGTCATGGTTTACCATACCTGAGATAATCCACTGCTAACAATGATCTTGTTCCAATTGATTTTCATATGATAAATCCTTGAATATAGTTTCCAATTCTATAAACAATCAATGAAACCCCCATTAGACCATGAAAAAACTTCTAGATCTTATTAAAACATCAATGATCTAATCAGTTTTGATTATTTATAATAGAATAATATCATTCTTGAACAAGGAAGGACACATTGAATTATAAGTTTGTGATTAATTCATTATTTGGGCATCAAATATAGGTGTTGGAAGGGAGGGGGAGACCAAAAATCATTAGATAGGATCCTTAAGTGGATTGATGTCAAATAGGGAACGATAGAATGAGAAAAAGGGAGATGAGGTCCAGTTTTTAGAAAAAAACCTATAAAAATGATGTCCTCTTAGGGATCTATCAAACGCCACTTGGTGCCCGATAGCCTCTAGGCAGATTGGTTCTTCCCATGAGCACCATCGGCTAGTCAGTGGATTCTGGGTAGAATTACTTCTTCCCAATAGCCTCATTAGTTGGCTGGTAGGACTAATTTAACTTTTCAAATTATATCAAGTCCAAATTCCCAACCATAGCATGTTTTTAACCACCCAAACACCTCTAGACCACCATTAAACACATATAAATGAGATCAATATATATATATATATAAGAAGTTTACTTGAAATAGTGGTATTAAAATTATAACTGACTTGTGATTTCTCATCCTAGAGAAGTATCCCAAAAGGTCCACTCAAAAAACTCTATCCTATACACCCAAATGTTAGCTTACCTCTTGATTTTATCATCATAAATATACATGTGGTGCCATATAACCCAAACTGGAGGATTAGAAAATATTCAAAAAAAATCCATATTTGGTCAAATATCTGAATAGGTCATTCCATAAAACATTCATCCCACTCTAGCTCAACATTATTACATTCTAGCACATGCACAATATTCATATTGTACATATAGATATGATAAATGTGGAACATGTTTTTTATTCCTCAATACCAAGGAGAAATATCCAACTGATAGGTCACCATCCTGATGTGTTTTTTAATCTTTAATAGCCTGATATACCATGGTTCTAACTATCACTATATTCTCCAATTCATATGTACTAACTGTGGGGATGCCCATAAGAATAACTTATCACCCACTGTAAACTCCAAGGTCCATCTATTTCCACCAACATAAGACTTATGGTGGTTATGAGTTGAATACAATCATTTTTAACCAATTTAAACACTCTAAGGTATCTTATAACATACTCAACCTTACAAATAAAGATTCACCTATATCATTCCAGCACAATGGTTAATGACATGGCCACCCATATAGTACCTCAAATAGATCCCTCTGAATCATGGACTAGAAGATGTTATTTTACAATAACCCAAATTGATCCGATTTATTATCCTAAGAACCTATAAAATATAGAATACATGATTGAATCATATCCTTAAAAGTCTATATAATTATCTCTAATTTTATTCTAGTTTGAGGATGAAATACTATAGTCAACTTCAATTTAGTTCCCATCGACTTCTATAATCCTTTTTGAAACTAATTTTTAAACCATGAACCTCTGTATGATACCATGCAAGAAGTCACTCCATGAACCCACATTATCTCTCAAACATAAATATTTCATGGCTCATCTATTGTTTTGATCTCTCAAATCAGTATGAATTGAGCCACCTTGGTCAACTGATCCACCACCACCCAAATACTATATAAACCTACATGGGTTCTAGAAAATATAATTATTAGATGAATAATTACTTCATCCAACTTTCAAATTGGTACTAGAAGTGACTATAGTAACCATGAAGGTCTCTAATTCTCAACATTAATCCACTGATATGTCAGATAACGGGATACATAGCCTCTAATTTTTGTATTCATATCGGTCCATCGAAACAACAACTTAAAATTTTGATAAATCTTAGTTGGCCTTGATATCAGTTTCCACTACAAATCATGAGAGGCTCTCATCATCACCTCTCTCATTTAAAATGGAACCATCACCCTACCACAAACCAAAATCACTCCACACATATCCAATGACCAAGCAGGAGTGGAATAATTTCCTACTAACCTATAATGAATCCTGACACACTCTTGACTAGTCTCCTAACTAGCCATCATAAATTCCACTAATAATGATGTGATCACTAATGGTGCACAAGAAACTATGCCTCAATCCTCATCTACGACCACTAAATAGTATTCCAAAAATTTCATAGGATTCCACTCAATATATATTATTCTCCCTAAAAAATAATCTATATTCCTACTCAGTAAATTCAAAAATATATTTCACTTCCTTAGAAGATACTCTTTATCAAAGGAAAACGGTTGTAGGTGCTCTACCCAACACCTATATTGAATATTCTAGTCCTGATGGGAGATGATATATCATAGACACATGTGGTTTGTATACATGAAAAATATATTGATAAATAGGTAGTTCTTCTAATATTTCAACGCATGAAACATATATGGAAACTTCATGTCCTGGGTAGGTTAGTTATACTCATGTGGCTGAAACTGATGGAATGTATAAGAAACTACCTAATCACCCTACATTAAAATATCCCTCGATACAAATCCAAATGCACCACAATAGACATCATAAAAAACAATAAGCACCAAAATAATCAGTATTGAAGAAATTAATCAACATTTTCTTTATATAAAATAATACTTATTCACAATGTTCATTCCATTCAAAATTGACAACCTTTTCGGTGAGTGCAATTATGGGTGCTGACAAGAAAGAAAATTCCTGAATGAACTTCTTATTGTACCCATCCAACCTGATAAAACTCTAAATACTGAACAAATTCCTTATTCTAGAAAAATATATAACTACATATTCCTTCTCTAGATAAGCTAATATTATTTCTTTAGAAACCACATGAAAAATAAAACACACCCCCTATATCCAAAAGTTACACTTCGAGTACTTAGTGTAATATTGATGTATTTGAAACATGATCAATATGATATCAAGGTTTATAACAAATATTATAGTATCTTGGAATATATTTGGATGTAATTGATGAAAATGAAAATGTATGATTCCATATATGGGTGAAATACCATGTTAATGAGTTCCATGAACAGTTCTAGACAATTCATCAATCCAAAGCGCATAAATAGATACTCATACAAACCATATATTTTCCTAAAATATATGATCATTTTTTTCATATCTGATCTAATATCGATAGTGGAAAAAAATATATCACCCTTTGAAAACCATCAAGATACCATAAACTGATCCAACAAGTCATCAATTCTTAGAAATGAGTACCTATTCTTCATAGTTATCTAATTCAACTTCTGGTAGTCTACACTAATCCAAAGACAACAATCTTCCTTCTTGGTGAACAATACATGATATCCCAAAGGGGATGTGCTTGGTATAATAATTACTTTATCCTAAAGATCATCAACTTTAATCTTGAGTTCATTCAAATTGTATGGTACTTTATGGTATAATGTAATCGATATGGGTCATGCACTAAGAACAAGCTCGATCTTGACTCAGAACACCTATATAGAGGAAACCCCAAAAAATCCCCTAGAAAGAAATCAAAATTTAGGTCTAACACCTATGGGAAATATGATGGATTCACCACCTGATCTACTAAAAGGAAAATACTAGAAACATGTAAAAAAAGATTTAAATCTGATGAGGATTTGATCCCACACTGCCTACCTCAATTTCCTATCCCCTAGTCATCATGAAATTTCCCCCCTTTGGGTGATAAAAAGGTCACTATTCTATAAAAACAATTGATTTATGCATGGTAGATGGTCCAGTAATCTATTATAAGGATCCTATAAAAAATTTCATCTTCATAAATTTCAAGATCCAAACATTATTGAATATAGAAACCACCATCTGGTAGTTTGGAAAAAATATGAATATAATCTACTCCCCATCACTGGGTTTTATTGATAGATAACATTTCAGAAGATAATTTAACTGGTAAATCCAAAATAGTAACTACATGATCTAATATGAATGAATGGTATTCTATTATCTCAAAAAATAAATAAATAATTTATAAGAAATCAAGACGTTACCTCAATCTGTGGAATCTCACTCTCCATTATCCACCAAAGAATGATCAACCACATAATCCCTAAAATTAACCACTATATAATTCCCGAGAGGCCAATGATACACCTGATTAACTAACTCTTATAGTGTCTACACTTGTTTTTGAGGTCTTATGACTTCCCTTATAGTGCGCATCCTTGATACCCTATCACCGAACCGCTTCAAACTCCTTCAATCTCCACACTGGTGACAAGTCTTGAGATAATAGTTATAGTCCATAAGAAAGTGTCCCTCACTCCCATATTTTTATAACCTAGCATAGTTATCTCCCATATAGGGAGTTGAGGAACCTATACTCTTATTTTACTGATGACCATCACCCAAGCGTCCCTCTTCCAACTTCCTCTTATTATTTATTGAATGAGAAACTAGAACCTTGCTAGAGAGAGTAACTATTGATCCAGTGATAGCTGGAAAAATACATATGACATTTTCTTGCTTATATCCCTTATCAATCATTAGTTCCTTACAAAGTACAGCAATACAGGTTCTATGTTCAATGTTCCTGACCATTCTCTTCAACTCTGGGTGAAGACCAATTCCAAACTTCATGTCCTTCTACTCCTCATTCCCCCTAGAAGAGGAGAAAAATGAATCATATATATTAAGAATTCTGAATATTTGGAAACATTCATCATCCACTATTGGATATCTATAAAATATTAAGAATGGTCCATATTTATTGTATCTATAATGAACTCCTCAAGTAATATATCCTTGATTTCATGTCCTGACCCTTGTTACCCAGAGTCAGTGCATTATTACATAACATTGGCATGATCACAGGGGATAAAATCCCGAAAGACAGTTTAGTTTAGTATACTTTGAATTACTAGATACATATATATGTATATATATGTCTGCATATTACATCACATTTTATAATAAAAAATAGCAAAAAAAATTTCTCATTTGAACACATTCATATTCCTTAGACAATCCCTGTAGGTTAGTTATAATATACTTCTTCTCATACTGGGAAAAATAAAACATAGAAAGGGGTGATCTCAGATTATCAGTAAGTATAACAATATAGCGGAAACTTTCATAAATAAGAATAAACTTTTAAGGAAATGTATAAGACTAATACCCAATACTTTTAAACTTAAACTTCAGCATAATATGGAAAAGATAAATCAAAAAATTCCATTTACTTATTCACAAGGATATTCTACTAGTCAAATAATCTCATGTAATATCAATAGCCAATTTCATAATGATGGAATTCATAATGTCGGACATCATAACCACATAGTTAAGGCCTTGTGCCAATACTAAATAAAATATTTTTTCAAGGCCCTATTCCAACACACTATTTTGTCTCATGAGACTTACCGATGCATCGAGGAGCTATAGTGGGCTCCACCTGTCACTTACTAAGTCCAATGCTTTCCTCATATAAAAAGGTTGAAACATAACTTAAACATTCATATTAAAAATAGCATATAAAATGTAAATAATTTAATCATATACCATTAATGGTATAAAAATATCACATACATATTCAAAAATATCATTAAACCTTTAATACAATATGGAGGATTGTTTTATAATAAATCAACTTCAAACAAGCGTAAAATCCAATAATGGATGTTGACATAGATGAAATCAAACCAATTTGAGAGAAATATATCTTTCTATTTCGAAATCATTTAAAAGTCTTGTAATTTTGAAAGAAAACATTTATTTTGAAAATATTCATATAATCTTTAATGGGAAACTTTGAAGGTGTTATAATGGTGGAAAATAGTCGCACCCACTGTATAAGTTAAAAAATCATTCTTTCCTTAACTTTGTCGAAATGGTTTTAAAGGACCTTGATTGGAAAAAATAGAAATATTCCTATATAAACATACTATAAATATAAAAAAAGGTTATAAATGACTTTAACCCATAGTATAGGAAATATTAAAAAAAAAATCAAATATATTTCGGAGAAACACGGATGTGGATGATAAAAAGGTCCTAGTAGATACTCACATATAAACAACCTCAGATAATGAAGGGATTTTAGAACTAACCCTTAAATTTAACTTTTCCTTAGTAGAGGGTACATTAACCTCCTTTTTAATAGTTAAATCATTGTTATTAAATTATTCACAAACCACATACATAAATATGATATCAAATATTATCTTCAAATATTTCTTTGTTAATAATATTTCAGTAGTATTACTGTTTCAGGTGTTAACTGATTCATTTACTTTATATGTTTTTTTATGTAAGTCATGTTTTTTTATGGATAGGATGTATTTTATTCATATCCAGAATAAAATTAATTTCTTAAGCATTATTTTTATTCATAACATGAAAATTATTCTAGAATGATTACGTTGGGAAATGAATCTCATCGTGTTCATGGATATGATAATCTGTACGTACGCATGAGCGACAATATCATTATATTGATGGTGAAATTGTATTTAATTGGATGTTATATCATATATAAAAAATAATTAACATGTTATATTTATTATTTACATCAGTTACACTCATTTTTATACCCATCCAAATAATGATGTGTTTAAATAACAAACTACTCCAAGACGTGGAGACGGTAAGCCGTACGTACGCACGTAGGGTGACTTGGAATTCATAGGACGGATATAATAATGAATATGGTTATACCATATTTATAATAACATCAAAGTATGTATAAGGTACCAGAGTTATTATTTTGGTATGGAAACAACAAAGAAATAGAAAGTCGAAGAAGAAATGAACTTTGAAAGAGGTGGTGAAATTATTACATCTTCTTCGGGTGTTTCCATTTGAGTTGATCAGATGGCCTCCTTAGGTTGGATTTAGGATCAAATTATGGCCTCTAGGTAGAGTTGAGGGTATTTGGGAGGATATTTGAGAAGGGTTTGGCCGAGACAAATGGCTTTGGAGGTGTGATTTTGAGAGAAGTGGAAATACCCTTTTATAAGAGAGGTGCGAGTTACTTTAGGAAAAGCTTGAAATATTATTTTATTATACAATAATATTCTGATTATAATGGATCCAATATGATTGATTTTGAGGATAAGGTGGGGATGTTTCGAAAACCTATCAACCAATAGGTTTTAGATAGGTTTATGTCACCATATTAACCTTATCTATTTTATTTAACTCTTGGTTAAATAGTTCAATATTTACCATGTCTCCTTGTATCTTTATATTATATGGTTCATAAACATACTATAAAAATACAATAGAAGCCCAAGTGGTTCATTAATTATATATATATTGTCATATAAGTCCTTTGTTTGAACCTTATATTTTTTGAACAATTATATTTTTAAAAGCTCATTTATGTCAATTTTGAAACTATTTGGTATTTGATTTTTGTTAATGTCCTAAAAACTTGATTACTTAGAATAAATTTTTTTAAATCAAACCTAAAAAGCTCATATTAACCTATAAAATTAGTTCAATTCATCAGAATTATCAATTTAAATATATTTGGATATTTATAATATCAATTATTTTAATATTTCATTAATAAGGTAATTACCGCATCATTATTGTGTCATAATTATATATAATTAGTTAATTTATAAAATTTATAAATAAAATACCATTATGTAGGAAATATTTTTATCTTTCCAATGAAAATTTATAGTCTAAGTTTTCTTATTTATAACTCTGTGTTAAAAGTGTTTTAGTTATGAAAAGTTGGATTTAACACCTTTAACTCTTCTTTAAATAAAATAATAATAAATGTAATAATCTGATCCAAGTGGACCAAAAGGATCATATTTTATTACTAAGATTTATTTTTGTCAAAATAAACTTATCCAATAAAATTACTTGCTTTAGGGTAATAGTAATATCATTTTTACATTTAATTACCCAATTTACTTTTAACCATGGTAAATAAAAGTCAAAAGTTACTATTTACCAAAAATTATTTTCATCTTATTGAACCAAATTTTACTTACTGGTATCAACGATCTCTATTGTATTTTTAAATTAAATTCACAAAAGCGGTAAAATTACATTTTATGCAAATTTGCCAACGTGCCTAGAAAGTGGGTAAAAGATGTTAACAGATTCCATAAAACTTTATAGAGCTAATTTTATTATAAACTGACCCCAATGAATTGAATTTAACTAATATAGGTATTATATATCTATTTTGACTTAAAATAAATTTTAAAAAAAATAAATAATTATTTAAATAAAAATTTTGTTTTAAACAATAGAGCTGTGTTTTTCACTATTCATCAAAAATTGAAAGTTTTCAGAAAAATACCAAATATTCACGCTAAGATAATTTTGATATTTTGATTCCAAAAATGAAGTCCATTTTGAAAAATAAAATTCATAAAGTTTCAAAAAGTGGGTATTAATATTCAAAATGGCTAGTTTGATTGGTCGTGGTGTGCTAGAACTCGGTGTTGCGTACAGCACAAGCTATTGTATTATTCAAAGGTAAACAGACCATGAAAGCTTGGGGTGTAACATTCTACCTTCCTTTGAATAATTTCGTCCTTGAAATTTCTACAATATTACTAAATAAAAAAATTTGGGTGGTTTTCATCATAAATTCCTTGGGTTCCCACGTTGCCTCTTCCATCTTATAATTTCTCCATTGAACATTCACCAGACGAGTTGTCCAATTTCTCAACACTTGTTCTCTAGTATCAAGAATTATTATAGTCTCTTCGCAATAAGATAGGTCGGGTTCCAGTTCTATTTCTTCATAGCTGAGTACATGTGTTGGGACAAGCATGTATTTTCTCAAAAGTGATTCGTGGAACACATCATGAACTTTGGAGAGACTTGGCGGCATTGCCAAATGATAAGATACAACTTTAATTCGTTCAATAATTTCTAAAGTGTTGGAACCATGTTCATATTTGCATAAATTGGAGTATTGTTTGTGTTTGTTGTTAATCCTTAGAGGAAGTTCAGAATGTGTGCCAGCAAAGTGCTTATACAGGTCAAGCAGATTATAGTATTGAACGTGGCACCATTTTCCAGTGTTTGCCAAATTTTTGAGCCTAAAAATTGACAAATGCAGAAAAGTGTTTTTAGCAAAGAGACGAGTGCGATGTTTACTTAAAGGATAGGAAACTTGCGTGCCATATGTTTTTCAAGATCAGAACATGGAAAATGGAAAAGGGATAAGGGTCGCACAAGTTTTGGGCTGGTCGCGCAAGTGACCTGCGTGCTGTGAAAGGACTTGTGCGCCGATTCCTAGGAGGTTGGAAAGTTGTGTGCCTATTGTTATCCAAGATCAGAGCTTTAAAATATAGCAAAGGAAAGAGGTTCGCGCAAGTATTGGTTTGGTTGCGCAAGTGACTTGCGCAACCGAGGATAGGACGGTTGGAGCTGCGCGCGAGGACTTGCGCGTTGTGAGGACACTTGCGCGCCACCACGCAGGGGGTCTAGTTTTCCTATAAATAGAGGACCAACCCTCCTCATTTGTAAATAAATTAAAGACTTAGAGATTTTTCAAGCTCTCGTCGCGCAAATGGTAGATCCGTGCATGTAGTAGTTGGGTCGCGCAAGTAGAGGCTGCACGCCGGTTGTTGGATGCGCGCCCAAGGTGGTTTGGGAGTCAAAGGTGCAGAGTCGCGCATGTTTGGAGTTAAAGGAGGTAGTGTCGCGCAAGTGGTTTGGTGTCACCTACGCGCCGAATTTGTGTCACACAATTGACTTGCGCGCCGTGATTGAATCTTGCACACCGGCTTGGAGAAGCGTTCCAGGTGAGGTTGAAGTACGCCGGTTTTTTTGGAGCTGCACGAAAGCCGGAAGATTGCCTGATTTCTTCGGTGCAAAGTGAGATTAGTCTACAAGTGAAAGTTGGAATTCAACAGAGAATTTAAATTCAACAGAGGACGCATTATTTTGAAATTATGAAAAGGCCTTCACGTCTATAAACTAAGTGGTACTTCACCAAAGGCAGTGAGCCAGGGGGAGTCAACGGGAGTGACCCGAGGGACGTAGTGAGATATCCCTAAACCTTTATAAAGGCAGTGAGCCTGGGACAGAGTTATTGTGCTCGAACCTTTGTAATCCAAAGCTAGTGATGTTTGGTGGAATTTGGTATGACTGACAACCTGTTGACGTATGCTCCTTGGACGTAGCCCTTAGTGGTGAACCAAGTAAAAAGTGGTGTTCCATCTTTCTGATTGTGAATGTTTCATTTCTGATCAATTTCATCATACAAGTTTTACAAGTTCCTACCAATGTGGGAAAAAGATCCATCACATTAAAAGATAAAGTGGTCACCCTGATTCACCCCTCCCCTCTCAGGGTGTCCCAGGAAGTTCCAATGTACCTGGGATGTAATTTTACATTCTAACTGAATCGTATAACACCCTTCCATAGAGATACCTTCAAGAAAACATGATATCCTACTTAAAATTACAAATCATTCCTTTAGTGATCAGAATATATCTATTTCCTACTTTGAGCTTCTTTGATGTGGGTTTGGATAACCATTACCTTTTCCATTGTTTCATCAACATGTTCTGGGCCTACGAGTTTTCTTTCAAAAACATCACCCCAACAAGTTGTTATGTTTCATCTTTTTTCATATAACGCTTCATATGGTTCCATCTGAATAATTGAATGGAAGCTATTTTTATAATAAAATTATACCAGAGGTAAATAATAATCCCACATACCTTTAAATTCAACTGAGAAATATCACAACATGTCTTCTAAGGTTTGAATAGTCCATTATGATTGTCCATCAGTTTGATGGTGGTAGGCAGTGCTCAAATAAAGTTCAGTATCCAAGGCCTTCTGAAGACGTTTCCAGAATATTGATTTAAAATGGGGATCATGATCAGAAACTATTGATAGTGGTACTCTATAATGTCATAAAACTTCATTAATATATAGTCTTGCTAAATGTTCAAGTGATAAATCTTCTCTTATGGCACGAAAATGTGCTGACTTGGTAAGACGATCAACAGTGACCCATATTTCGTTGTTCCTTCTAAGAGTATTTGGTATCCCCATGACAAATTCAATCATAATATCATCCCATTTCCACTCAGGTATAGGGAGAGGTTGCATAACTCCTCTATGATGTTGTCTTTCATCTTTCACTTGTTAACAAACCATACATCTTGACACATAATTAGTAATCCCTCTCTTCATTTTGTCTCACAAAAAACATTACTTCAAATATCTATACATCTTAGTGCTACTGGGATGTATAGTGAAATTGGAGCTGTGAACATCATCCAACAATTCCCTTTTTAGATCGGGTATGTCAAGAACACAAAGTCTCTTCCCAAATTTCAAAATTCCATCTTCATATACGAAGTAAATCAATCTCCCATCATTCACAACTTTAATTTTCTTTTTAAACACCTCATCATTAGTCTGAGAACTTTTAATCCTTTCTAGTTAAGATGGTTTGGAAACCTTTGGAAAAAGTATTTATGTTTCCCCATCAACGAATATTCCCATATCCATCTTTACTAGATCCATGAACGTAGGATCTCCTTCAACTCTCATCAAGGTCAAAACTCTATGATCATTTCTTCTCAAAGAATCTGTCACCTTATTTGCCTCCCCCGGGTGGTAGTGTATATTGAAATCATAATCCTTGAGTAGTTAGATCCATATATATTGCCTCATGTTGAGTTCTTTTTTTGAGAAAATATACTTCCAACTCTTGTGATCGGTATATATCTCACATTTTTCACCATAGAGATAGTGTATCCATATCTTCGAAGCAAAAATTATAGCTGCTAACTCAATATCATGAGTGGGATAGTTTTGTTCATGAATTTTTAGCTTTCATGATGCATTGGAAATAAATCTATCATTCTGCATACAGACACAACCATGTCCTTTCATTGAAGCATCACTATAAACAACAAACCCATCATTTCCCTATGGTAGAGTCATGATAGGATAATTGACTAATATTCTCTCTAATTCTTCAAAACTTTCTTCACACTCTTTTTTCCAAAAAAAAAATAACCCCTTTACAAGTGATCTTGGTTAATGGGTTTTCCAATCAGGAAAAATTCTGGACGAAACGCCGATAATAACCTGCTAAACCAACAAAACTACATACCTCAGTTATACTCGTCGGTGCTGGACATTATTGGATTTCCATGGTCTTCAAAGGATCGACAGAGATTCTATCCTTAGAGACAATATCTCAAAGAAAAGAAATCTCATAATGCCATAATTCACACTTGCTAAACATTCCATATAATTCATTTCTTTAAAAGGTTTTTAGAATAGTATGCACGTGATTTTCATGATCTTCATAGATTTTTTAGTATACCAAGATATCATCAATGAATACTACTAAAAAGTCATCAAGATATTCCTTGAAAACTATATTCATTAGATCCATGAAAATAGAGGGTGCATTAGTCAGTCCAAAAGGCATTACTATAAACTCGTAATACCTATACCTCGTTCGAAATTCTGTTTTTCGAATGCCTTCCTTCTCCACACACAACTGATGATATAAAGATCGATGGCCAATCTTTGAAAAATATTGTTCTCCATGAATTTGGTTGAATAAATCATCAATGTGATGTAGGGGATACTTGTTCTTTATTGTTATAGCATTGATCTCCCTCTAGTCAATGCACATCCTCATAGATCTGTCTTTCTTATTAACAAAATGAACAGGGGATCCCCATGGAGAAACACTAGGGAGAATAAATACTTTACTACTCAATTCCTCTAGTTATTTCTTTATTCCCACTAATTCCCCAGTGGTCATTCTATAAGGGGTCTTCGTTATGGCCCTTGAAACAGGAATTAAATCAGTGAAAAACCCAATTTCTCATTCCGGAGGATGTCCAGGTAAATCCTCTTGAATCAAATCAATATATTCTTGCAAAATAGGTAAATACACTATTTGAACATTCTTTTCGTCACCCATACTTATTTAATTATATTCCTCCCCAATAATTGAATTTAGTAGAGATACTAGAGGTGGATCTAGATAAAAATCAGGTGGTGATGTTTTTGATCAAAATATAAGGTACTCCTTATCATCATCGAAAATTGTAACCTCTTTCTTATTACAATAAATTTTTATATCATGGTCTGAAATCCAATCCATACTGAGGATTATATCAAATTCAATCATGGGTATGATGATGAGATCATCAAATAAAGAACATTTATATGCCTTAATGGGGACTGATTCACAAAACATTGTTGCAATGATACTTCCCTTTGGAGTTTTGACTGGAAATTCCCTTGTTAAATGAAATTTGAAATATCTAATTTTCATAGTAAACTGGGATGATATGAAACAATTCAATGATCCAAATTCAAATAAAGCATTGTCTAAACTTGAGGAAACCATTAAATTACCTACCACCACTTTTTTCAAAGCTTCAACCTCAGCAGTAGTGATCGCATAAGCTTGGTCTTTCCCCATTGTCCTTTTATGAGGTAATATTCCTTGGTGCTTAGGAAATTCATTTTCATAATTCCCCATTTATCTACAATTGTAGTATTAAACTTTGAAAACCTATTTATTTACCTTGTAATCACGAGCTTGGGGGTCTTTTTCACCACATTGGTAATAGACTCTCATTCCCTTTAGGCAATTACTGGGGTTTTTGTTTCTACATTTACCGCATGATGGATATTCAACTTTTCACTTCTTCCACTTATTTTCATTTATATAGTGTTTAGTAGATCTCTTCTTCTCTTTCATTTCTTTATTTTCATAAGACATAGAGAATTCCTTTTCTCTCATGATAGCACATGAGATAATATATTCGTATGATGAGAAGGATTGTGAGACTAATTCTCGATGATGAAATGGTTTTAAACCATAAATGAATCGATCAATCGTAATCCTTAGGTTACGTATATAATCTACTACATGCCTTGATAACCTTGTAAATTTCGCCACATACATTGCAAAATTATCATCCTCCTTTTTCCTTAGACTCTGAAATTGTCTTTCCATATCCTCTTGATGGTCATGAAGAAAATACTTATCTAAGAAAAACTTTTTAAACTCCCTCCATTCCATATTTAAAAACTTCATCACCCTATTTTGTGTTTTGAATTAATGACCACCATTGATCTGCATCTCCCGTGAGGCGATAAACTGCCCTGACAACTTTTTCCCTTTCGCTACTCCCCAAACCATGAAATATTTTCTCTAGGGAACTTATCAATTGCTCAGCTACAAATGGATTTGTAGTCCCATTGAATTTTGGTGGTTGTTTCCTCAGGAAGCGGTCTAGCATTGAACCTCCGCATTGCGAATCTGGGTTCTCCATGCGGGTAATATTATTATTCATAACCTGAGTGAGTTGTCCCAGAATGGTGATAAGCTGATTAGCACCAATTGTGTCACCATCTCCACTATAATTATATTGAGTAGGAGGTAAAAAAATAAATGTACTATGTTTATTGATACGGTTTCCATTCCTTACACAAGGTGTTATTTTTAAATAATATCATACAATAGATCAGTTTATGAATCACAATACATAATTCCAAACTTATAAAACAGATAACATAAATTGAACAGTTTATGGATATAATCCATAATCATAAAAATGTCTTATTTGAGGAGGTATATACTCATAAATATTTTATAATGGTTTTTAAAGAAAATGTGAATTATTCTAATCATATCCCCTAGGAGTGTCATAACCATGAGTACATCAAGTCCTATTTTCGTGTACCAAGATACCTCGGGTCAAGCCCAAAACTCATTGACTGGGTTTTCACTCCTAGGTACATATGTGCCAGAACCGCCTCTACCTGCTTGTATCGAAATAAGGATGTATTATTTGGAAAACTTACAAAATCTCTACATTACCAAAATTTTAGGAAGTTCTTCAATACTAATACTCAAAGTCTATCTTAGGGTAATGTTATCTAATCAAAGTTTTTTATGAATGTAGCTTCCAAGGTTTCTACTAAACTTCCTTGGATACCAATTGTAACACCCCGACCCCAGTTACCCAAAGTCTGTGCATTATTACATAACATTTCCATGGTCATAGGTGATCAAATCCTGAAATAATGATCACTTTAGTAGCATTGGAATTACTAGATACCTACATAAGTTTTACATGACATTATAAAATGAAAAACAATAGAAACATTGTCTCCATTGAACACATTGATATTCCTTATACTATCCTTGTAGGCCAGTCATTATATACTTCTTCACATCTTGGGAAAAATAAAACATAGAAAGGGGTGAGCTCAGATACTCATTAAGGATAACAATATAGAGGAAACTTTCATAAATAAGAATAAACATTTAAGGAATTGTATAAGACTAAAACACAAGACTTAAACTTAATCATTAGAATAATATGGAAAAGATAAATCAAATAATTCCATTTAATAATTCACATGGATATTCTACTAGTGGAATAATCAAATGTAATATCAATAGCCAATTTCATAATGATGGATTGCATAATGACGGACATCATAACCACATAGTAAAGGCCTCGTCCCAAGAATACAAATAAGATTTTGTCAAGTCCTTATTCCAATACACTAGTTTGTCTCATGAGACCTACTAATGCATCAACGAACTATAGCAGGCTCCACCTATCAGATACTAAGTCCAATGCATTCCTCATATGAAAGGGTTGAAGAAAAACATAAGCCTTCGTATTAAGACTAGAATAAGAAATGTCAATACATTAACCATAAAACAAGGATGGTATAAAAATATCACATCAGTATTCAAACAAATCATAAAACCTTCAATAAAATATGGAATATTTTATCATAATAAATCAACTTCAGACAAGCATAAAATCCAACAAATGATGTTGACATAGATGTAATAAAAACTATTTGACAAAAATATCTCTTTCTATTTTGAAATAAGTTAAATGTCATGTAATTTTAAATAAAAAAATTTATTTTAAAAATATTCTTATAATCTTGTGTGGGAATCTTCGAAGGTGTTATAATGGTAGAAAATATCCCCACCCACGGTATAAGTCAAAAAAACATCCTTTCCTTAATTTTTCGAAAAGGTCGTAAAGGACCCTATTTTGAAAATGATGGAAAGATTCCTCTATAAATGTCTTATAAAAAGTCAAAAAGTGTATAAATGAATTTAACCTATAGTCTAGGAAATATTAAAATGTTTGGAAATGAATTTTTAAGAAAAAAATATGTGGATGATAAAGAGGTCCCAGAAGATACTCACATATAAACAACCTCAGATAATGAAGAGATTGTAGAATTAACCCTTACCTTGTAATTTTCCTTAGTTTATGGTATGTTAACCTCCTATATAATAGTTAAATTAATGTTATTAAATTATAAAAGAACCAAATACATAAATATGATATCATTTATGATCTTATAATATTGCTTTGTTAATAATATTTCAGTAATATCATTGTTTCGTGTGTTAACTGATTTGTTTACTTTATATGTTTTGCTAATTAAGACATGTTTTTTATGGATAAGATCTATTATATTCATATCCATAATGATATCAAGTTCTTAAACATTATTTTTAATCATAAAATGAAAATTATTCTCTAATTATTATTATGGATAATGATTCTCATCTCATTCTTGGAGACGGTAATCTTTACGTACACAGGAGCGACAATATCATTATATTGATGGAGAAATAGTATGTAATTTGTTGGTATATCATATATACAGAATCATTAACATGTTATATTTATTATTTAAATCAATTATACTCATTATTATACCCACCCAAATAGTGAAGTGTATGAATAACAAACTACACCACGACGTAGAGACGGTAAGTTGTACGTACGCACATATAGTGACTTGTAATTCATAGGATGGATAGAATAATTAATATGGTTATACAATATTTATAATAAAATCACAGTATGTATAATGTACTGGATTTATTATTTTTTTATGGAAACAACAATGAAATAAGAAGTGGAAGATGAAAAGAACTTTAAAATAGGTGGTGAAATTATTACCACTTTTTCGAGTGTTTCCTTTTGAGTTGATCAAAAGGGCTTCTTAGGTTGGATTTATGATAAAAGAAAGGCATATAGGTCGAATTCAGGGTAGTTTGGTTGATTTTTTAGCAGGGTTTGGCCGAGCCAAATGGCTTTGGTGGTGTGATTTTTAGATAATAGGAAGTACAATTTTATAAGATAGGTGATGGTTACTTTAGGAAAAGATTGAAATATTACTTTATTATACAATCATATTCGGTTTATAATGGCTCGAAAATTATTTATTTAGAGGATAGAGTGGGGATGTGTCGCAAAACTCTAATCCAATATGTTTTAGACAGGTTTGTGTCAGCATATTAACCTTTTCTTTTAGATTTAACTCTTGGTTAAATAGCTTTACAGTTACCATGTCTCCTTGTATCTTTATATTATATGGTTAATAAACATTCCATAAAATGCCAAGAAACCCAAAATTGGTTCATTAATGATATATCTATTATTATAAAAGTCTTTTTAAAAACCCTTATATTTTTAGGACCATTATTTCATTTAATAATATTGTATTTGTTTTAAAAACTCATTTATGTCAATTTTGACACTTTTTGGTATTTGATTTTTGGTAAAGTCATCAAAACTTGATTATTTCGAAAAAAACTTATTTAATCAACCCAAAAATTTAATATTAACCTATAAAATTAGTTGAATTCATTATTAGTCTCAATCTACATTTATTTGGTTATTTATAATGTCAATTATTTTAATATTTCATTAATAATGTAATTACTGAATCATCATTGTGTCATAATTAAATTTAATTATTTAATACCTAAAAATTGTAAATAAAAAACCATTATGTAGGAAATAATTTTATATTTATAATGAATATTTATAGTTGAATTTATCTTATGTGTAACTCTATATTAAAAATGTTTTAGTTATGAACAATTGAATTTAACACTTTTAACACTTCTTTAAATAAAATAATAATAAATGTCTTACTCTTATCCAAGTGGACCAAAAGGATAATATTTTATTCCAAAGGTTTATTTTGGTTGACATTCACCTATCCAATTGAATTAGGACTTGTTTTAGGGTAATAATAAAATCATTTTTACCTTTCATTATCCTATTTACTTTTAACCGTGGTAAATAAAAGTCAAAAGTTACTATTCACAAAAAATTATTTTCAGCTTATTTAACAACATTTTACATACTGATATCAAGTGTGTCTATTGGTTTTTTGAAATTATATTCATAGAAGAGGTAAAATTACGTTTTATACAAATTTTTTAATATGCATAAAAGGTGGGTAAAAGACGTTAAAAAATTCAATAAAATTTTATACATCAAATTTTATTATAAAATGACTCCAACGAATTGCATTGAACTAATATAAGTATTATGTATCTTTTTTGACATAAAATAAATTTAAATAAAATAATTAATTAATTAAATAAAAAATTGGTTTCAAATAATAATTTAGTGTTTTTAACTATTCCTCAAAAATTGAATGTTTTCAGAAAAATAACAAAAATTCACCCTAAGATAATTTTGATATTCTGAATCCCAAAATGAATTCCATTTTGAAAAATAAAATTTATAAAGATTCAAAAAGTGAGTATTAATATTCATAATGGCTAGTTTGATTGGTTTTGGTGTGCTCAAACTCGAAGTGGCATACAACACAAGTTATTGTATTATTCAAAGGGAAACGTATCGTGGATGCTTGGGGGTAACATTCTCCCCTCATTCAAATAATTTCGTCCACTAAATTTCTATAATATTAATGCATTAAAATATTTGGGTGGTTCTTCATCATAACTTCCTTCATTTCCCACGTTGCCTCTTCCATCTTATGATTTCTCCATAGAGCTTTCACCAGACAAGTCATATGGTTTCTCAACACTTGTTTTATGGCTTCAAGAATTATGATAGGCTCTTCCTAATAAGACTGGACAGGTTCTAGTTCTATTTCTTCATTGGTGAGTACATGCATTCAGTCAGGATTTTATTTTCTCAATAGTGATACGTGGAACACATCATGAACTTTGGAGAGACTTGGCAGCATTTCCAAACGATAAGCTACAACCCTAGTTCGTTCAAGAATTTTGAAAGGTCCGATGTACCTAGGACCAAATTTTCCCTTCATACTGAATCGTATTACACCCTTCCCTGGAGATGCCTTTAGGAAAACATGGTCTCATATGTCATCCCTTCAAATATACAATACTATAGCATTACATTTCACCATTTTGCAACTGTTACTTGAATCATAAAGGCTACAATCGTAGAAAACTAATATTATAGGGTCTCTATTAGTTAAAAAAGCCTTATAATTGACCATATACATTCATCCACATCATGAGGGTCTCTGAGTACCAAGAAGGATAGTGGGTGTTGGAGTAGAAATTTGTGAGCATAATCAACAATCGTTGACCCACCTCTATGGTCTCCTCCACCCTAAATATGCACTTGTTGAATGATTCCCAACTGGACCTGTTATATAGATTAACCAAAAGGAGTAGCTAATGGAACATGTTCAATTTCATCCTCCTATATAAGAGGGTGTGAAACTGGTTTTTGAAGAAATCTATGAGAGTGTATATCCTGAAATTATAGAACAAACCATAGAGAAATACAATAACATAAACAAGGAAACCAACTATAGAACGCGAGCAAACCGAGTGGTTCAAAATAAGGTTCAACATAAGAGTCCCACAAAAGACCAAGAAGGAATGCCATAATCACTACCTATAACACAAACCAAGCCTCCAGTACCTACATGTTATCCCCAGTCATATATATACACTCAATAAAACAATACATCAATATCAAATAAAATAATGAAATAAATAATAAACCATAATCACATATCACAATTTAAATAGGCATTTAATTATTTATGCTCAATCTAATACTAGTGAAAACTACATGGCATGGAATCCTACATGCCTAACATGATGAATGAACACACACCAAAATGCATAAATCAGTACAAAAAACATCACATGCATCACCAAATGTTATTTTAAATTAAACTTAACATCAAATAGGAATATCATAAAATCCAGCTATTATGGTAACTTATAGGTCCACTATATAGTCTCATCTAGGCACTATTATAGTTATCCTATCTAATTCTTAAAAATCATATCTCATGTCTACCTTATACCAAATCAAGGAAAATAGAATAAAAACCTAGTATACCTGGTTCACTAATAAAATTTTACTACACTGTAACCTGAACCACAAGATCCAATCCAGAATACCCTACAACCTCATGTGTGCCTCCCCATATGAATGAGGTTTTTGACTAGGGGAGAGGTCCTAATGGGAAATGTGGGGAGACTATGCCCTATATTCCTAGTAAACATTAGAGTATAACTATGGAACTGATAATGAAAATCATAAAATAACGCATAAATAAATAATTATCATATTAGATGTAATGTATAATCAATATGAACCCATTTAGTATCAATATATCTTTTCAGATATATAAACCAATTAATAAATGGATCCAATTTTTGAGGTAAATCTAGAAAATAAAATCCACAGTTGAAATCTATCGTGAACTCCATTTAGAAATGCCCAATATCCTCATGTTATCCTACTTAGCCATATAGTACATGGACCTTTCCCTTCACTAGATCCATTGTAATTAAATCTATAAGAATACCAAAATTCTTGAGTTGGGTGTGAGTACAAGGTTAATTAGGGCACCACCGATGACCCTTAACATAAGTGAATAAGAGATATAGGTGTATTTCATAAGGTTAAACATACTACATATAAACAAAAAGTATATTTCAAAATAATAATATATACGTCATGTACACAAATATCAATACTAACTTATTCAATACCATTCTAGATGGAACATCGATCATTCGTCTGGAACATCCCCTTTGATGGGAGAGCACAAAAACATGTGTGACATATCCCGCCGATTGGGATTGCACAAGTACATGTTGACCAATATCTAAGACATACCTCTCAAAGGATAGTCCAAAATGATAAACAGTCTTTCTCAACTATAGATGATAAACGAAAATACCAGCAAAATATGATACCAATGAAAATCAAAAAACATGTAATACCATGCAAGGATCATAATCCATACAATACACATGCGAGAAAAATATCAAGTATAGGTCTCAACAAGACTACTCATGAATAGATCATGTGATCAATCATAAAACATAGGTCTCACTAGGCTACACACACATTCTAAAAAACATGCAAATAAACTACCTAAAACATGTGTAATGTTTAAGGGTTTCGTACCTCTATCACAATAATGATCGATAACAAGGGTCATCATTTGGGACCCACAACAACACTGGATCCTAGGACCAATACCGATTCAACATGATTAAAAAATAAAGGATCATGTTTGAAAATAAACCACACTATAAAGGTAGGTTATGTTCATCAATACCCAATATGATCCACTACATACAACATTGTTGATTTAATTGATACATAAATGACAAATCCTTGAAATTGGGTGTTGATTCTATCAGCGATAACAAAATCTTCACAAAACCATTCCAAAACCTCTATACCAGATCAAAAAATTCTTGATATTGTTATTTCATCAAGGAAAATATAATAGGACCCTTGTAGAACAAGGAAGGACTCACCAGATTGTAAGTACATGACAGATTCATCATTCAAGTGTTGACTAGAGGTGTTAGAAGGAAGAGGGAGTACCTAAAAATCATCAGAGTGAATCCCCAGGTTTATAGTAGTTGAATAGATAAATATAGAATGAGAAATAAGTGAGTGGGTTCTGGATTTTAAGAAAAACACTTATAAACTAATCATCATCAATAGGATCTGTCAAACACAAATTGGAATATGGATTCTAGAGAGAATTACTTCTTCCCAACATCCTGATAGGCTGGTCAATGGGACTTCTATAACATTTAAATTTACATAATTTAACACCCCTATATTTTGGTTATTTAATAAATTTATAATAAACTTATATTTAATATATAGGTGGTTTAATCATGTATGAATGAAATTGAGCTTAAGGTAAGAGATTTCCGTCTCAATTTTTACTTCTATGAGACACATGCCATATTAACCACCTATTTATTATATGTGGTGTATATATTTCCTAGGAATTTATTTTATGATTATTATAATTAAAATTATGTGTAATTAAATATCTATTTGAGTAACTCTCTTTCATGGGGCATATAGTTCAGAATTTATCAAATCGATAATGTATTTTTGTCCCAATATTTCTTCTTTGACACATATGCAATGTTATGCACTTATCATATTTTATAATGTGTGTATATATATCCAATTATTCATTTAATGTAATTAATTTATTTATTCGAATGATATTTTAAGATTTATTTAATTCTATTCATTAAGGGAGTTTCCAATTCAATGTTACCAAAGTGGTAAATATTTTAAGATGCATTCTCATCATTTATTAGGATTTTTTATGATTATGCTTCTACTAATAAAATAGTGTGATCCATATCTCAATAAAGTCTTAAAATTTTATATCATCTAATTATTTAATTAGAATAAATTATTTACCATCATTTTACTATTTTTTTGTACTAATGAATCAAAATAATGTCTTTAAGAAAAAAATTTATTTACATCTTCGTTAGAAAGCCTATTTCTCTTCCAAAACCATGTTTTCTAAAAGTTTTTTCAGAAATTTATTTTATATTTATATAATTATTTATTAAATAAATTTTTACCCATTTATTACTTTTTACAAAATGTTTCGAAAAGAATATTCATGTATTTTTTCAAAAAATGCTCATTTGGAATTTACCAAAATGGGAAATGGATCATTATTTTAAAGTATAGGGAATGAATGGAATTTATTCCATCATTTTCAAAAAAATTGAAGCTTACATTATAAGTTTTCATGATTATTTTAAAAAATAGGACTCTGAAATTTTTTTCTATTTTAAAAATTTATTTTCAATGTGGAATGGATATTTTCCTAAAGATATGATTTAAATGATATTTAAAACATCTATTATTGGTTTTCAGGGTTATATTGAAATAAAATAATTCAGAAAATTTTTGAGGATTTTAGAGTATATTTTCAAAGTGGTGAGGATATTTTCTTCAAAAAATATTTTAGATGATATTTAATGATTCCTTTATAATTTTTCAACGGTATTTTCAAAGAAAGGTATTTTAAATTTTTTTTTAAGTGTTTTTCAAATTTCAAAATAAATTTTACTCAAGAAATGTTTTAAATGATATTTAAAGATCCATTTATAATTTTTCATGGTTATTTTCAAGGAAAAGGATTTCAAAAACCATTTTATTAATTTTTATTTATAAAGATATCTTTTCAAAGAAAAGTTATTTTCCTCAAGAAATATCCCAAGAGATCTTCCAAAATAATTTTCCATCAAATATTACATCCTATAATGTTAATTATACCTCACAAGGGTTTTGATAATAGGATATACACTAATCTCAAAATTAAAAAATCTAAAACTTAAAACATAAACCCTACCCCTCAAATCATAAACCTAACCCCTAAAATTAAACCTAAAAATGCTAAAAACTATACCAAAAACACTATAAGGGACTACGTCCCTTATGATAGTCTTGGGATCAAATCTTTACTACTATGATGGTTTGGGGAGTGAACCCATTACACTATAATAGTATTTTAGATGATCCTAGAAATAATAAAGAAATTATTGTATATGCTTATGCATATTCAACAAATCTTTGTCTTATTAAAATCATATACTCTCATGGATTATATTCCTTGATTATATTATGATTCATGTAATATGAACTACTAAGATTTATGTCATGAATCATGTTTATGATTTGTGATATGTAGGTTATGTTTTTCATATGTTATTAACATGTTCTCATACCTTTATACTCTTGATATGTTGATATCTCCCTTTATCCCTTATTGAGAATCTGAGATCACCCTTTTATATGTTTCCTTTCCCAGGGTTATGAAAAATGTTTTAAGTAGGGTATTTATAAGAATAATAAAATGTGGAAAGATATTTATCTGTTATGTAGAAGACATTTAAAGACATAATAAGAGTTTGTATCTATTATCCAAAGTTGATATACCATTATGTTACTCAGGTGTGTGTTTTTTTAATGTAATGAATATTCAACTAAAAAAATTTAATTTTAGGTATTATAATTTTTAGCATTTTTAATTGATATCCATGTATAGGTTTAGTTAACCATTGGATACTAGGATGAGAAAACTATAGTGACATCCCTATGTATATTTCTTAGGATATTTATAGGGATATATATATAAGGATAAGTATAAGGATTAGTCAATGTATAAGAAAATATCCTAGAATCTTAATAAATGAAAGAGCGATTGGTTTCTATGAAATTAGATCATTTTGTGGATACTAAAAGTGGATATGTCTCTGGAATAGCGGTACCAAGGGGTAATAACTCCAAAAATGTAACATTGATCTTGAATTGATCGTCACCTAGTGAATTCATGATAACGAGCCTTTCATCAAACCCAGTTTTACACTTTTGGGGGATATGTTTTGGAAATTCAAAAACTTTTTATGAAACATCGTGAAGGATTTAAAAATAACCATGAATGATCGAGGATAAACCTAAGGTTTCCTCGATTAAAAAAATAAGGTTTCATGATTTAGACATCCTATATGAAATTTTTAATGATTATGTGGTGCCCCACTATGATTTTTGTTTCTTACACTGTTATTTTTATTTTTAATAAATTATGAGGGTGATAAGGAACAAGGTTAATGTTGAATGTGATAGACAATGTGTTGATGAGAAACCAAATGGGATGATAACTAGAGGGAAAGAATTGTGATTATATCTAATCAGTTATCAAAATATATGATTAAAAACATGCGCCTTAAATAACTCTATGAATCAAAAATTTAGAAATGAATATAGTTTATTTAGAGTTTCGGTGGTGGAGACCATGGAGGAAATAATACTCTATTTAATTTTGTTCAAGAATTGTTTAAAAATAACTCTAGATAATGTCTCAAAGTAACAAGAAGATTTTTTATGTGTGGAGAAGAATGACATGTAGTAATAAATTATCGAGTGAAAAGGAAAAGTTTAGTTAATTTAATGGATAGAAATTCAGGTATCCCTAAAGTATTATCAATGGATTAATGTTATAAATGTGTAATATATAATAATTATAAAAATCAATGTCCTAGGGGGAAATATCTTTAAGATAATGAGCAAGGTGGTTGGAGTAATGGTTATAATGGTGATGATGAAGAAACCATGAATGACATATGAAAGGAAAGAAGTATTATAGAGTAAGTTGATTAAGCCTAGGCAATGGTTTATGAATGATGTAGAATTATTAAAGTGTATATATTAGAATTAAATAATTATGAAATATATAAGTATTGTTAAGTATATTTTTTTCTTATAGATTTTCAAGAATAGGTTCAATGGTGATGATGACCTAGAAAATTGATTTAATGGAAATGTGATACTTCATGGAAACACATGATTAAGAGAAACATAACCCTTAATACGTTCCTAATGTTGATATAATGATGTTGGGATAAATATATGATTGATATGAATAAATTACATTGGATGGTTTTGAGGGGCTTGGAACTAATTACTAATATATGGAAAAAGTGGTTTATATTATCATTGATGCATTTTAAAACATTATTCAATTTATGGAATAAATTTAATAATATATGGTTTTATTAAAGTAATGAAGAATTATGTATATTTTCATTATGGTTTTATGGTATTTCTTATTTTCACCGTGTTTTAATAAAATATATGACTAAGGTATTCACATATCTAGTATGTGATGATTATGAGATACTTTATCATATTTAGGGGATAATGTTATGTTTTTTTTGAGAAATTTGGTGACCATATTTAAAAAATTTGGATTTTTAATGGTTATAAGGTTAACCATTTATGTAATTTTTTAAGTCAAACTATGGATGTGGCTTTAGATATTAATGTATTATTTCACCGTATGATGATTTATGAATATTAGATACCGTGTGCTAACCCTTTATTTGGATAATAACTATAGATATAAGGATTAATTATCATTATTTTATGCATATTATTATTATTTAGTGATTTAAACATTAAAAACTAATCTCTTAGAGTATTAGATGAAGATAACATTAATTTATCCACAACCAAAGGATTAAATTATTCTTATAAAATGGACTTAAATCATGTAAGTATATCTTATCATGAAAATTCATAATCATTACATTAATGACCTTGAAAAAAAATTATATATTTACCGTTAATTATGATGAATAAATGGTGTTTTTACCTATCATGCATTTATGGATTTGTGGTCACTAACTTTCTACTGACCATATTCTCTATAAATCTCTATTATTATTTAGGAGATTATTTTTCTCTTAGGTTCCCATGTTTTCACTTCCTACAAATGTTATCCTATATGGAATCCTAGTTATGCTCTATTCTAGGTGAACATCTCACATCCCTTTCCCTTTTTTCAAGAGAATGTTTTATTAACCCTTTTTATAATGTGGGTTTTCCACAAATGGATTTTCAAATGTTAAACCCTTTTTATTGATAACAAGTTCAAATTTTAAGGAAGAAATTAATTGTGAAATATTTTTTTCCAAAAAATTAAATCTTTTTGATATTTTTTGTTACAAACAACGTTGTGTTTTAATGAAATGTGACATAGAATTAAAATATTATTATTTAATATGATGGTTATCACTTAGACACTATAATAGTGGGTATGAATAATGTTTACTAAATTATTAAATATATATAGTTTACACTTTTATATTATATGAATTATTCAATGACTATTTAATTAGAAATGAAAATAAAAACTATCTCAAAATAATGGAAATATTTATCTGAAAACTATTTTTTTTGCACAAAAATGTGTTTTACATAAATAAATTAAACAAATCACACTTTTGGAATTATTTTAATGAAATTAATATAATATATATTCCATAAATTTTTTAACAAGAATCTCTAATGTTTTCTAGGCATGAGTTAAAATAAATCTAATATATGCTTACAAACTATATCTTTCTAAATGATCATTTTTGTCGCATTTTTCTCACTTATTTTCAAATTAATTTTTTATAAATTTAAAAAATTTATTTGAAAAAATAATCTTTATTTTTTAAAAAATTATGTAAAAAATGTCTTAGAGTTATTTTTTATCAAATTATGAAAAGGTAAATTTTTTATGAATAGTGAAAAATACTTGTGTTTATTCAAAAGTTTCATTTCTTTTAAAACATTTAAACTCATAAAAATTGTTTTAAGATGGATTCAAAATTGAAATTAAATAAATTATGTATCTATTCATCAAAATTAGGCCATTTTAATCAATTTTTATTTAATTTTGATATATAAAAAAATTTGAACTTTTGAACATTTTCTTTTTGGAAAACTACTTTCTCATCGCTTCTACATGTTTATTTTTTAAATTACAATTTAAAAATTCCATGAATATATTTTATAAAAAATAATTCCATATTTAGAAAACTTCATTCCATATTTGGAATATTGTGATTTATATTAAATTATATGTTTAAATTAATTTTTTACCGTAATTAATAATTAAAATAGTGAAAATTAATTACCATTGTTAAGGTAAAAATGGGTTTACCATGGTTTATACTAAGAAGATATGGGTTAAAATTACTATAAAAACTCTAAAATTCATATCTTCTAGATATATTTTAATCTTATGATTACCAAGTTATAACCTATGGTCATTTGGAATATTTATTATTTTTAATGACTTTCTTATTTTGGATTATTTTGGGAAATTTCAAAGAAGTTTCCAAGTGAGTTCTTTTCCCACACTTCTAAAAGGCCACAACCACCCTTACCTTATTTGAAAATATCAAACCATATATATCATAAAAAACCTGAAAAATTGATCCAAAACTTCCTTATCCATGTTATATAGCTCATGGTCCTCTAAAAATTCAAAAACTATGATCTTTAATAAGGGATCCCTAGGAGGTTCTTCTGTGAAAAGGTAATTGTCTTCACTAAGTTTCTTTATTTATCCTTTTACAACCTTTAAATTATGTCTTAAAACTTAAAATATAATATAATAAGTATATAAAATATAATAATATGTTATTATTTTAATGAAATAACCTATATCCATTATCATATCCATCAAATCAGAATTGAAATCATCAATCGTGTGTACGAAGGACTACTGCCTCGCAAACCGATGTAGTTTGTTTTCCATCACTACCTATCAAGGATGGATATAATGATAGATCTAACATATGTGTAAAATATATAAGAAATTAATATACTTATGGAAATATTATATCAAATATATCATCTTATTATCCATTCCATGGGGGATACAATACCATCTCTCGTGTGTACGACAAACTATCACCTCGTGAAGCGATGTAATTCATTTTCACATACTATTTACATAGAATTTTCTATTAATAAATTTAATGAAAATAAATTCTATATATTACATAATAAAAATTATATAATGGTAATATATTATTAACCTTTATTTGTTTCAACCCATCGATGAAATGGAAATATCGTTCTTGCATATGTACGGAATATTGTCTCCATGAACTGTGTATTTCATTTTCTATCTCTATCATTAATGGATTACTATAAATACCTATATACTGAATATATATTATATATAAATCATATATAAAATTATATATATGATGTAACCATGATCAAAATAAATGGACCAAAAATACCAAATCAAAACATACATGAAAAACACAGCAGTTATCACCCAAAACACGATTTTAATAAGGAATCTTTAATAAACAGGTGATAAAAGGTCATATGTAAATAATATATGGTATTATATATATAATTGTGTTTATTTAATAGATTTATAATAACCTTATATTTCTTATAGAGTATTTTTTATTATGGATGAAAGAATTTGATACTTATGAAAATGGATTTATGTCTCACTTTTTTACCTCAGTGGGACACATGCCATATTCACCACCTATTTAGATTATGTGGTGTATATATTTTCCATGGATTTATTTTAGGATTATTATCCTTAAAATTGTTAGGTATTGTATATCCATTTTATTATCTCACTTTTTGGGGTTTCTAGTTCAAAAGTTACCAAATCAGTAAAGTACTTGTTTCTTAATTTTTCTTCTTTGATACATATGTTATGTTATGAACCTGTCTTATTTTATGAGGTGTATCTAAAGACCATTTTAAATTTAATATAATGAATTTATTTATTCTTGTTATATTTTATGTTTGATTAAATTTTATTCCTTAGTGGGTTTTATAAATCAATGTTACCAAAGTGGTAAATATTTTCTGTTACAATCTCATTGTTTATCTTTATTGTTTATAATTCTATTTCTGATGATAAAATATTATAACCATATCTCAAAAAACTCATGAATTTACCCTCATTTTATTTTATGATAATTCATGTTTTACATTAATTTTCATCTATTTATGTACACAAGACTTCAAAAGAATGTTTTTAAGAAAAATAGTTTAAATTTCTCTCTTCTGTCGAAAACCTATTTTTCTTCTTAATTTTTTTTTCATAAAAGTGTTTTAAATTTTTTTTTTAACATTCCCAAAATTATTTATTAATGAAATTTTACCCATGAATTAATTTTTTAAAAAAATTGAAAGGAATCTTCAGGTCTTTTCCAAACAATGCTCGATTTTCTTTTACCATGAATGTGAAAGGAATCATTATTTTCACATCTATGGAATGAAAACAATTTTTTTCATTATGACCGCTCAATGTTTTAATGGTTCCTTTATAATTTTCAATTTTTTTTCAAATAAAATTATTTTAAAAAAAATTTGGTTTTAAATTTTTTTTTTAAAAAGTGGAATGGATATTTTCCTCCAAAAATGTTCTAAATGATCTTTAAAGATTCCACTATATGTTTTCAATGTTATTTTCGAAGAAATGGATTTCAAAAAAAAATTGTATTATTTTTTTTAAGAAAAAAAATCATATTTTACTCAATAAATTTTTTAAATAATATTTAAATATTTCTTTATATTTTTTTAAGGAAATTTTCAAATAAAAGGATTTTGGAAATGTTATATGTTTTAAAAAGTTGTCTTAAATGATGAAATAATATTTTACTCAATAAATTTTATAAATGACCATTAAAAAATCCTTTATAATTTTTCAAGGTTTTTTTCAATGAAAATTATTTCAAAAATATTTTATGAATTTTTAAATTTAAAAAATTATTTTAGAAGAAAAATTATTTTCATAAATAAATGATCCAAGTGATCTTTAAAAATCAGATTCAATATAATATGATATCCTTTTATTATAGTTATTATATATTGGGAATATGTTCTAAGGGTACTATTATTATTATTTATATGGATGTGTTATGTTTATAATGAAAAGATTATTATGAAACATATTTCTCTTCCATAGGATATACCATGATAAAGTGTTTATAAAACCTACTTCTTTTTCCATGGGTAATTATTTTATGAAATGATGAAATGATGAAATGACCGTGAAAAATATTTTTTTACATGTTATGTTTGGGTTTAATTTTTATTAACCCCATTTCTTTTCATTGGTTCTAATATAATGAATATTTTAAGATCTTGTTTAATAAATATGTATTATTTTCATTATGTGGTGGTGGTAATGTTATAACCAAGGAAAGTGGTTATGTTATAACAAAATATGAGTGGGACATATATTTCCTTCCAAGTGATCAGGTAAATATTGATATATCAAGAGATAAATAGGAATGGAATGGGGAATGAACTCATTTCATCAAGGGACTCATTCTACTATGATATTCATTGGATTTAACCTTGACTACTATGATGGTTTGGTGAGTGAAACTATTCCACTACGATAGTTGTGGAAATGAGACTTGAACTACTAAAAAAATTATTTTCTATAATTATTTTTGTGACAAAAATCAATGTCTTATGACAATATTATCATCTCATGGATTATGTTCTTTGATTATATTATGATTCATCTCTTATGAATTACCATGACTTATTCCATGAATCATGTTTATGATCTATCATATGTAGGGTATGGTTTTAAAATGATATTAACATGTTCTCATACCCTTATTCACATGATATGTTGATATCTCCCCCATTTTCCCTCACTGGGCTTCTGATCTCACCATTTCTTATGTTTAGTTTCCTTAGGACATGAAGAATGGTTTTAGGTATTGTATGTATATGAAGAGTAATATTTGGAAATATCTTTATGGGAGATATTAAAGATATCTCAAGAAATAAGAAGTTTTTGTGTCTAGCCACCAAATTCACTCTACCATTATGATCCTCAGTCATGTGATTGTGTATTCAAATTACTATTCATCTAAAATGATGTAATTTCTATTTATGAGAAGTTTGGGTCTTTACAAATGACATCCACCTACGCAACCTCATCTCATTTAAATCCTCTATAATTACTCTAAAAACCTATAATTTAGCTAAAAATATATATACATAAATATAAGAGGAAAACCTAAAATAATTTTATCACATTTGTGATCTATATTTTAAGTATTTGGTTAATAAGTATGAAAGAATCAAACTCGAAGTAACCTAGGTTGAACTAATAATGATTTATGTTAAACTATAATTAACATATTTTGAAAAAAGGAATTTTAGGCTACCAAGGATGATAAATAACAATATCATATAAGAAAATAGAAAAAAGGAAGGCATATAATATTATTACTGCTCGTAGGTAGCCATGAAAGTGAAGGGAGGAAGGTAAAATTATCCTCCACTCAATATTCTTGAACTCCTTGTTGGATTCTAATTCTACACACACTAGTGTGTTTGAGAAGTCTTAAATTAGTATTAAATCACTACCCTAATTATTTTATTATCGAAATAAACATCTATTAGTACAATTATTTTATCCAAAGTTTATTTTTGAGGAACCATGAATCATATTATTCATCTATTTTATGGAATTGATTTGATTCTGGTAATGGATTAACTATTTAAAAATAGAATCCCTATTCACCGAATTATGGACAGATTACCCACAAAATCTTCATTATTCAAAAATGGATGAGGGAAGATACAACAACCATCTTCCATGACTAAGGTATATTAAAATCATAATAATTAAGGAAGATATTAACGAATAATCTTCCTCATTTTCTATCAATGCGCCACTATTGCATATAGGCCCCAATGTATTTGGGGAAGATAAAATCACCAATTTAATGTTTTAAGTATAATATCAACCCTAACCACCACCGTTATTAAAATAGGAAATGACTATGAGGTGTAAAGTGGGAGGCCATCCTATTACACTAATTCTAGTAGAAGTTTAATAATCTGGTTTTATTTTCTAGAGCATACAGACCCGTATAAAGTGTGTGGGAAACATTTTAGGTCTTTAAAGGCCTTTTTATATCACACTAAGTTCTAACTTCCCACCAATTCCATGAATTTGAAGAAGTTAGTGGGATGATAGATGATTATGTGTGGTATGTCTATTAATCTTTATTCATAGTAATTACCAAATTAGGAAATCATATTTTAACCCAACCTTTGATAATATATCACTATATGTCTAGATATATAATCAAGGAGAAATAAAATAGGTTTTAACACTGAAAAACACATATTTCATGCATAATTTCAAGTGTTTTATATTGATTTTTGATGGATTTCAATGGATATTATTATATAATAAATTTTTTGTTCAAAATGGGAAATTAAAAATAAAGAATTTAAATTGATTTAAAATGAAATAAATATTTAAATTTAAATTTTTTTAATTAAATTATGTATTCTTTCAAATTTTTATTTATGTTTTTTCAGTTATTTATTAATAAAAAAATGTTCCACACATGGGCTATCCCTCTACTAAGAAACCCACCAGCCACATATATTGACTCTTCAAATGTATGGCTAGGAAAGAAGGCCATAGTGAGATCTTTCTGGTGGCTGTAGGTATAAGGCCATGTCCTTAAACCTTACTTAATATTGAATTAAATGAATAATTCAAATTAAGGACCATTTCAGGTTTAGAGTTTTATAGAATTAGATCATAAATCCTGAATTATATTCCACATTTAAACAAAGTGGTTACATAAAAGATAATATTCTTTTTTCCCCATCAACGAAAACATATTTAAAACAAAACATGGATTCTTTCTTGACACTTCCTTGACACTATCACCATATCATGTACCATTCCCTTGACCTGTGAAAAACATTTCAAAAACTTGGGATGAGCATAAAAAGCTCAGTAAGGGTTATAAAAAGTATGGAAAGAAAACATTAGTCCATGTATGAAATCATACTTTAATCATAAAACATAAGCATTTTAACATACCTCATCAAATCATGAATAAATCATAGAAATCATAAGGCCTAAAGGTAACTTTAGGCATTTATAACATTCTTATGTAGGGAGTAACCCTCTTGGTATCATTTGGAATACCCATCACAGTATATTCCCTAAATCTCTTCAGAGAAACCTTAACGTTTAACTTCTTCGTGTTACCCAATGCATTGGAGAGCTATATCGGGCTCACCCGCCCTTAGTTTATCACGGAACCACCCGTCTTCATAAACAATGCCCAAGAACCATAACATAATCATAGCACATTACTTAATCATAAAGTAAATATAACATTCCAACATATAACTTTTTAAGATATTGAAATAATGAATCCATTCTAAAAACCATTTTCAAAACCATTTAAAACATTTAATAAAGATATCTTTGAATCAAAGTGTCCCATACCACTTTGAAGCTTTTAAAATTTTAAACTATTAATATCCATTTAAATAAATCCTTAAAACCATTTTTAAAACATGGATATTAACGAGAAATATTTATAAGAATAAATCATTAAAACATTTAAAACGATATTTTATTTAAAGGGTTTTTAACAAAATGAGAGACACTTGAATACAATAATTGAGGAATAAAATTTAATCAGAACTTTATAATATCATGAGAATAAATTAATTCATGATATAATATTCCAAAGCATAGCATATAAACCATATAAGAGTGAACTGGTGCATAACCACAGTGAAGTCTCAATAGATTTGTAAAATGAGATGAAATCCATTATAAAGAAGGTATCCGTAAATTAAGGATAAATCAATCTCAAAACTATGTCTGACAAATATAAATACACCCAATATAATTGGATATTAAGTGTAAAATAATCAAAGTTCATTCACACATATTCAAAGGATGACATATTCAATAACTACATGTTGAACCCAAAGAAATCAAAATTGGGTTAAGAAGTTCCCTTGACAGCCTAACGGCGTCACATCAAATTTTAGAAAAAGAGTTGATGAGAGAGATAAAGGGTATCTCATCACTTGGAAATAAAATTTACAGCAATAAGGATATATAAGAACATATCCCCACATAATAATATTTACATTAAAAGACATAACAAAAGAAGTCTTTTAAAGAGAGGAGGGTGAAAGGTTCCCTTACCGATTTGGGTAACTTTCGAAATGTACAACCCATGAAAGAAGGACTATACAAGATTGATGTAAATACTCATAAAAGAAAGTATATAACACAAAGAGTTTAATAACGGACAGTACATACACCACTCAAAAGGAAATATTGGCAAATGTAGCATTAATCTCATGAAAACACAAAGTGAGATAAAAATCCCCTTACAAAATTTCAGTAGCCTACAGCACCAATTAAAACTTCCAAAAATGGATTTATGAGATAAAATAGGGTATCTCATAATATGAACATAAAAATTATAGAATGAGGAATATAAAATAACATCCCCAAAAATAATAAAGATGAGCTTAAAAGAAATGCATAAAAGAGAGTACTTAAAAAGAAAGAGAGAGGTAGGATCCCTTACCTCGAGTCCGACTTGACTCGATTATTATTTAACCTCCTGAATAATAAACTTGAGTTAATTTATACTTTCTTAAGAACCTTTTTCAAGTTCATTATTCCTTTTATATCACTTAGTACCATGTCATGAACACTATGTTATTATTTAAGATAATAACGTTGTAGTTGGGCTTTGGCTTAGTGGTAAGCACCCCGTAATACTACATGGAAAATAGGGGTTCAAAACCCATGGGGAGTAGGTACTGTAGCAGTACTATAGTGGTACTATAGAAGTGGTGGCACTGTTCATCAGCGGAAACTGTAGCAGCGGCAGGGCACTGTAGCAGCGGCATGGCACTGTAGTGGTGGCGATACTGTGTGGTACTGTAGCAGCAGGTTACTATTCATAGAATGTGAATTGGCCTTAGAATTTGGGCCTATGGGCTATGTAATGGGCTACAAGCCCACTGGGCCTTCGGGATATTTAATGGGTTTCCCTCTAACCAGTTAAAAGAGTACTTTGCTTTGATTTAATAATAAAAATGAGGCTTCCGCCCCAACCTTTAAAAAAATTAAGTTAACAACGGTCGTTTTAAGGATCATTGGTACTTGAGTCAAAAACAAACTCTTTATAATTACAAGTTGTTCATGTGGTAAAATATATATTATATCCAGAATTATATTCATTATGTATATATAATATATGTCATATATATCCATTATATACATACATTTATAATATTACAAAACATTTAGAGGTAAGAAATGAAATGCACCGTTCATGGAGACGGTATGTCGTACGTACGCATGAACACTACTTCCATTTCTATTTCATATTTAATGGAATTAAAACATAATGATACATAATAGTATTTTAATTCCAGTATGGTATCATATATATTATCATTAAATCTATCCTTTATACGTACCACATATGGTATTAACGAATCAAATCACTTTGAGGGGGTGGTAGTTCACACTTCCTAAAATGAAGATATCACGTATACCCATAATGGAAGTCATAAAGGTATTCCATAAATGAAAAATACAGAAGCTTAATTAAAACATAAACATAGAATATATCATATATAAATATAGTGACATCTTAATGGCCACCTTTTAATGTGTGATATGAGTGTTGAACAATCATCGTTTCGTGAGGCAGAAATTCGTCATCCAGAGAAACAATATGTTCCTTAACCATTAAATGTAGGTGTGTGTAAGTGTAGATCGAATCCTTCATATAAAAACATCCTAGTATATTGAAGATACTGGATTTCTTACAAAAGAAATGAATAAAAAGAGTTTAGGGGGTTGGAGAAGAAAAATAAAACAAAATAACACAAGTGAAGACATTACCTTAAAATCGGGTATCTCTCTTTGATTTGAGCTTGAAGGCTTCCTTGGGAAGACTTATGCCCAATGTGAGGCTTCTAGGAGTAAGATAGGGATGTGGAGAGACAAAATGAGCAGGGGTTGGCCGAGCCAAAGTCTTGAGATGTGTGGGTAAGGTGGTAGAGGTGGGGGCCTTTTATAAGAGGAGAGGAGGGGCACTCTTGGAAAGTTACAAAATGTAACTTTATTTTCAAAGAGTTTTGGATTTTAAAGGTCCCACATTGATGTATTTCAAGGATACGGTGGTAAGGGTTCGAAATATACTCATCCAATAGGTTTTTGACAAGTTTAAGTTATAGTTTTTACATTATATTTTCATTTTATTTAAATACATTATTAATGAGGTAATCGCTGCATCATCATGATGTCATAAATAATTTAATTTATTTAATGTATAAAAATTATACAAAAAAAATATCATGATGTATTAAATCTTTTTATCTTTATAATTAATATTTATAGTCAAAAATATGACTTGTATAACCCCATTTAAATTTTTTTAGTAAAACAACTCATGCTTGTGACATTTTTATTTTAACTTTAAATAAAAAGTTATTTATGTCATTTTCCAACCAAAGTGGCTTCATGGGGTCCCCAAGTTGACCCATGGATTTTCTTGGTCGTCCATGACACATCAAATGAGGGTAGGACATGTGTCTAGGTCATTTAATATTATTAAAACATTATTTTTACCTTAAATTACACTAATTACCTCTAATCGCGATTAAAAACATAAAAGTTACTATTCACCAAAAAAAATATTTTAATCCCATTGAACCACATTTTACATCCTAATGACAACCATGTATGTCAGATTTTCGAAATTCAAATCACAGAAGTGGTGAAGTTTCATTTAAATGAAAAATCTCTTTTTAAACTACCACTTAATGGTTTCACTATTCATCAAAAATTGAAGTTTTTCAGAAAATTACCAAAAATTCACCCTAAGATATATTTGATATTCCAAATTCAAAAATTATGTCTATTTTACAAAATTCAAAACATATAAGTTTCATTAATTATGTTAATAATTAATTCCTGCTGTCAAAACAAATAGTGTGTTTTTAAGAAACAATATCTATTAAAAGATTGACACTAGTTTAAGTCCAATTTCAATGTGAAATTAATTCCAATGACCACTATTGGATTAAATGATAAAAATATATTATAATTTCACTTTAAAAAAAATTCAAAATATAACTTAATAATATAAATAAATTATATTAAAAAGTGGTTTTTAATTAAAATACAACATTTTTCACTATTCATTAAAAATTGAACTTTATCGGAAAAATCCCAAATATTTACAAAAAGTAAATTTTGAGGTCCCAATTCTAAAGAAGAATTTTATATTGTCAAATATAATACATAAAATTGTCAAAAAGTGGATTTAAAATAGGTTCTCCATCAAAAGGTGGTTAATCGACCTTTTAGAAAATATTAGAATGTTTACGCTTAAAATTGGATTCATTCACATTTTTAATCCTCTAACATTTATGTAAAAAGAAAAAATATTTGAAAAACATATATAATAATTTTGTAGTTAGTTATGTTCATTCCTGCCATTACAACGGCTAGGCATTAACTACCATTTAAAATAATATTATTTTGTTATTAGAGTGCAACGTAAGATTCCCAAGAAACTCGTTGTTGCGTATTGGGTAAGCCATCGAGCATAGCATCCCCTTAAAAGTATTATTAATATTTTATTCACAAATATGGATAAATAAGAAAATGTCATATTCTTTATTTACCTGGGGTGTTACACCCTTCCCCCCTTTTGGGAATTGCATCCCTGCAATTTTAAAATTGGGCTTGGAAGCTTCATTGAAAATCCCACATCAGAACAAGAGTCAGTAAAACTATCACTTTAAAAGAATGGGAGATAAGTACAAATGTCACCCGAGTTAACCCATACTAGGATTACAAGAATGAAAATAGGGATATGGAGGAAAAAACAAAGGGTCGTGTTCTGATGGAGAGTGATAGTAAACATGTCTAGGAAAAAGTTAACAACATGAAAATCACAAACTTGTGATGGGTTTAACGGTATTTGATTCCCCAGTAGGAAAAATTAACAGACAACATTTTTGTTTTAAGTTACTTTTCATTGAGGAATTTATTTATGAGCTTAACTAAAACATAAGGAAGCATACTTAATTGTCATTTTGACTTTGAACTTTTACTATATTTCTTACAAGAACTCATATTTTCTCCAAAAGATGAGTATTTAGGATGACTTTTCACATTAAGAGAGCTATAATCAACTTCTAGAGAATCACCTAATCCAAAAAATAGAACTATATACTTCCCATGTCTTTAGACCTTAACCAAAAATAAAACCCAAAGTTCAAAAAGACCATTCAATAAACATTTATCCATAAAATTATACAAAGTAAACCAAACTAAGATTGAAACACAATTCTCTGAAGGATTTAATCACATAGTCTCCTAAGATAAATTTTAACATTTTTCTCCAAAATAACATCAGTTACTCTTACAGTCTCATAATGAAAAGTAATTAACCTAATCACATATCCTCCATGATAGGCTAATCATTTCCATTGATAACCAAAAATCAACTTACTCTTAATTCATAAAATCATCTAACTAAAAAGAATAATTCAAACTCACTAGGGACATCACGTAGTCCAGTGGTAGGCGATAAATACCAGTTGCACTTTGGTTGTGGGTTTGATTCCCGCAGCTTCGCCCGACGCGACGGGTTGTCACACAGTCTGCGAGTTGTCCCTTTTCAAAAACTATATAATTTTATAACATTCCTCAAAAAGAGATAAATTCATCAAAAATAACCATAACATATTTTAACCACAAAGGTTATCTGATAACTTCCATTTTGAAACCCAAAATGTATTAACCAATAATTGCCTCAAATTCAATGATCATATAAACCCAAATGGTTCTTTATAACTATATCCACAAAAGAAAGGATAATTATTCCTTGAATAAAATTTTCGTATATAAAACATCAAGGATACTATAAAAAGTCTTATAATGTAACCACATCATCAAAAGAGACTTAATACATCCAAGAATTTCACCATCCTAAAATCTACCATAACTCTGGAATCCCTTATATGATGACTTCTTACTCATTCAACATTCTTCATGATCCATTAGCCATTCTTTTTCAACTTATTCTGAAATAATTCTTTCTTACAAAAAAAATCATGAATCATATCCTAAGATTCCAATAATAGGAAAACATATGTTAAGAAATAATCCATACCTTTCATTCTTCATTGTCAGGTTCTTCATCCTCAATCGGAATGGCATTAGGTATTGGTAAATGAATACTTGTATGATCTTGGTGACCCCATTCCCGAAACTTCTTCGTAGGACATGTTTTTGCATAATGAACATGCACACCACATTTAAAACATTCAATTGATCCTTCAGAAATAACTTCTTTCCCTTTCCTAGATTCAACTAGATGCTTCATTTTTCCATGGTAGGTTCTTGCTTTATGACCTTCATTTCCACATCTATAACATCCTTCTATCCCTTTTAAACATTTTCCTATATGTTTCTTTCCACATATTTGACACATAGGTTTTTGAACATACTTACCTTTATGATTATTACCTAAACTTCCGTAGGGATTTGTTTCTCGCATATACGATGACTTATAAAAATCATTAAGGTTCAGGTGGTCAATCATGACTCCAGATAGTTGGTTGAGGATAACCACAAGAGTTCTCATTGCAGCCCCCATATCATTCAGTTGTTCTTTCATAAAACTGTCACAGTTTTCTTCAAATCCACTGTTACTTTGGTGCCGGCTAAATCCATCCATTTACTAAAACCAAAAAGGTCAGTGTCAGTATATTAGTAAAATCATCAAATAAAAAAGAGGAAGATAAACACAAAGATATACTTATCCAAGTTATCTCAAACTCATTCTAACTTTCAAAAAAACGATGACTCCATCTAATATACTAACCATTGTGGTTATACCCAACTTATCACTTTTTCTTAAACAACACTCTAACCTCTAAAGTTGTCTAAACCGACCTCTGATACCAACTATAAGCCCCCGACCTTAAACCGTAATTAATATTGAATTAAATGAATAATTCATATTAATGATCTTTTCAGGTTTAGAGTTTTAGAGAATTAGATCGTAAATCATGAATTACATTCCACATTTAAACAAAGTGGTTACATAAAATATAGTATTCTTTTTTCCCCATCAACAGAAACATATTTAAAATAAAACATGGATTCTTTCTTGACACTTCATTGACACTATCATCATATCATGTACCATTCCCTTGACCTGTGAAAAACATTTCAAAAACGTGGGATGAGCATAAAAAGCTCAGTAAGGGTTATAAAAAGTATTGAAAGAAAACATTAGTCCATGTATGAAATCATACTTTACTCATAAAACATAAGCATTTTAACATACCTCATCAAATCATGAATAAATCATAGAAATCATAAGTCATAAAGGTAACTTTAGGCATTCATAACATTCTTACGTAGGGAGTAACCCTCTTGGTTACATTTGGAATACCCATCACAGTATATTCCCTAAATCTCTTCAGAGAAACCTTAACGTTTAACTCCTTCGCGTTACCCAATTCATTGGAGAGCTATATTGGGCTCACCCGCCCTTAGTTTATCACGGAACCACCCGTCTTCATAAAAAATTCCCAAGAACCATAACATAATCATAGCTCATTACTTAATCATAAAGGAAATATAACATTCCCACATATAACTTTTTAAGATATTGAAATAATGAATCCATTCTAAAAACCATTTTCAAAACCATTTAAAACATTTAATAAATAGAACTTTGAATAAAAGTGTCCCATACCACTTTAAAGATTTTAACATTTTAAAACATTAATATCCATATAAATAAATCCTTAAAACCATTTTGAAAACATGTATATTAACGAGAAATATTTATAAGAATAAATCATTAAAACATTTAAAACGATATTTTAGTTAAAGGGTTTTTAACAAAATGAGAGACACTTGAATACAATAATTGAGGAATAACATTTAATAAGAACTTTATAATATCATGAGAATAAATTCATTCATGATATAATATTCCAAAGGATAGCATATACACCATATAAGAGCGAACTGGTGCATAACAACAATGAAGTCTCAATAGAAATGTAAAATGAGATGAAATCCATTATAAAGAAGGTATCCTTAAATTAAGGATAAATAAATCTCATAACTATGTGTGAAAAATATAAATACACCAAATATAAGTGGATATTAAGTGTAAAATAATCAAATGTCATTCACACATATTCAAAGGATGTCATATTCAATACCTACATGTTAAACCCAAAGAAATCAAATTTGGGCTAAGAAGTTCCCTTGACAGCCTAACGGCGTCACATCAAATTTTAGAAAAAGATTTGATGAGAGAGATAAAGGGTAACTCATCACTTGGACATAAAATATATGGTAATAGGGATATATAATAACATATCCCCACATAATAATATTTAAATTAAAAGACATAACAAAAGAAGTCTTTTAAAGAGAGGAGGGTGAAAGGTTCCCTTACCGATTTGGGTAACTTTCGAAACGTACACCCCATGAAAGAAGGACTATACAAAATTGATGTAAATACTCATAAACGAAAGTATATTACACAAATAGTAGAATAATGGACAGTACATACACCACTCAAAAGGAAATATTGGAAAATTTAGCATGAATCTCACGAAAACACAAAGTGAGATAAAAATCCCCTTACGAAATTTCAGCAGTCTACGGCGCCAATTAAAACTTCCAAAAATGGATTTATAAGATCTAATAGGGTATCTCATAATATTAACATAAAAATTACAGAATTAGGAATATAAAATAACATCCCCAAACATAAGAAATATGAGCTTAAAAGAAATGACATAAAAGACAGTACTTAAAAAGAAAGAGAGAGGTAGGATCCCTTACCTCGAGTCCGACTTGACTGGATCATTCATTAACCTCCTAAATAATAGACTTGAGATAATTTCTACAAGATTAAGAACATTTTTCATGTTCATTATTCCTTTTATATCACTTATTACCATGTCATGAACACTATGTTATTATTTGAGTTAATAACGGTCGTTTTAACGATCATTTGTACTTGAGTCAAAAATAAACTCTTTATAATTACAAGTTGTTCATGTGGTAAAATATATATTATATCCAGAATTATATTCATTATTTATATATCATATATATCATATATATACATGAATTTATAATATTACATAACATTTAGTGGTAAGAAATGAAATGTACCGTTCATGGAGACGGTAAGCCGTACGTACGCATGAACGCTACATCCATTTATATTTCATATTTAATGGAATTAAAACATAATGATACATAATATAATTTTAATTCCATTATGGTATCATATATAATATCATTAAATGTATCCTTTATACATACCACATATGGTATTAACGAATCAAATCACTTTGAGGGGGCGGTAGTCCGCACTTCCTAAAATGAAGATATCGCGTATACCCATAATGGAAGCCATAAAGGTTTTACATAAATGAAAAATAAAGAAGCTTAAGTAAAACATAAACATATTATATATCATATATAAATATAGTTACATCTTAATGGACACCTTTAAAGGTGTTATATGAGTGTTGAACAATCATCGTTTCATGAGGCAGAAATTATTCATCCACAGAAACAGTATGTTCTTTAACCATTAAATGTAGGTGTGTGTAAGTGTAGCTCGAATACTTATTATAAAAAAATCCTAGTATATTTAATATACTGGATTTGTTACAAAATAAATGAATAAAAAGAGTTTAGGGGGTTGGAGAAGCAAAATAAAACAAAAGAACACAAGTGAAAACATTACCTTAAAATCGGGTATCTCTCTTTGATTTGAGCTCAAAGGCTTCCTTGGGAAGACTTATACCCAAATTGAGGCTTCTAGTAGTAAGAAAGGGATGTGGAGAGACAAAATGAGCTGGGTTTGGCCGACACAAAGGCTTGATATGTGTGGGTAAGGTGGTAGAGGTGGGGGCCTTTTATAAGAGGAGATGAGGGGCACTCTTGGAAAGTTACAAAATGTTACATTATTTTCAAATGAGTTTCGGATTTTAAAGGTCCCACATTCATGTATTTCGAGGATAAGGTGGTAAGTGTTATAAATATACTCATCCAATAGGTTTTTGACAAGTTTATGTTATATTTTTAACATTATCTTTTCATTTTATTTAAATCCTTTATTAATGAGGTAATTGCTGCATCATCATGATGTCATAAATAATTTAATTTATTTAATGTCTAAAAATTATAAAAAAAATATCATGATTTAGGAAATCTTTTTATATTTCAAATGAATATTTATAGTAAAAAATATGAATTTTACAGCCCCATTTAAAATTTTGTTTAGTAAAACAACTCATGCTTGTGACATTTTTATTTTAACTTTAAATAAAAAGTTATTTATGTCATTTTCCAACCAAAGTGGCTCCATGGGGTTCCCAAGTTGACCCATAGATTTTATTGGTCGGCCATGACACATCCAATGAGGGTAGGAAATGTTTCTAGGTTATGTCATTTTATTAAAACATTATTTTTACCTTAAATTACACTAATTACCTCTAATCGCGATTGAAAACTTAACAGTTACTATTCACCAAAAAATTATTTTAATCCCATTGAACCACATTTTACATCCTAATGGCAACCATTTATGTCGGATTTTTGAAATTAAAATCACATAAGTGGTGAAGTTTCATTTAAACGAAAAATCAGTTTTTAAACTACCACTTAGTGGTTTCACTATTCATCAAAAATTGATGTTTTTCAGAAAAATACCAAAAATTCACCCTAAACTATATTTTATATTCCGAATTCAAAAATTATTTCTATTTTAAAAAATTCAAAACATATAATTTGCATTAATTAATTTAATAATTAATTACCGCTGTCAAAACAAATAGCGTGTTTTTAAGAAACAATATCTATTAAAAGATTGACACTAGTTTAACTCCAATTTCAAAGTGAAATTAATTCCAATGACCACTATTGGATTAAATGCTAAAAATATATTATAATTTCACTTTAAAAAAAATTCAAAAGATAATCTAATAATATAAATAAATTATATTAAAAATAGGTTTTGAATTAAAATATAACATTTTTCACTATTCATTAAAAAATGAACTTTATCGGAAAAATACCAAAAATTTACACAAAGAAAATTTTGAGGTCCCGGTTCTAAAGAATAATTTTATTTTGTAAAATATAACACATAAAATTGTCAAAAAGTGGATTTAAAAGAGGTTCTCCATCAAAAGGAGGTTAATCAACCTTTTAGAGAATATTATAATGTTTACGCTTAAAATTGGATTCATTCGCATTTTTAATCCTCTAAAATTTATTGTAAAAAGTAAAAATATTTGACAAACATATATAATCATTTTGTAGTTAGTTCTGTTCATTCCTGCCATTACAATGGCTATGCGTTAACTACCATTTAAAATAATATTATTTTGTTATTAGAGTGCAACGTAAGATTCCCAAGAAACTCGTTGTTGGGTATTGGGTACGCCATCAAGCATATCATCCCCTTTAAAGTAATATTAATATTTTATTCACAAATATGGATAAATATGAAAATGTCATATTCTTTATTTTCCTGGGGTGTTACAGTAGGTGGGTGTATGTGAGCCCGTGGGAGCATCCCATGAGTAGGGGTGGGTGAAAGCACGTGAGGGTCGAGTGGTGTAGTTTGGACATTATCGTTTGTGTGTGTGTGTTTGGGAGCCTACCCTAGTGCAGGATTTTGATCTAGATTAATCACTCTTTAGATTATAAGATCCTTTCACTCCTAGTATATAATTTTATCTGGGACAAACTTATTGTGGGTATTATTCAAATTTATGGAAATGGCACTACTTCATCTAGGCCACATGTCACCCACTCTCTGACACATTCCTCCTCCATTATCCATTATTCATTGCCTTCATCCTTAGACTGCCTCTATCTTCAAACCACTAAGATATCCATGGATTCCACCACTCGAACTCGATCTCAATCTAATCTTCCAATTCCATAGCTGCAAACAACCATGAATGGCCTTTGGGCATTGGAATGACCTCCATGAATCCTACATCGAAGAGGTGACTCATTTCACAATAAGGATAGATCCCTTTGGCCATTATGAGGGATAAAGGGGTTGAGGAAGCACCAACTCACTAACTGAACCACATGGAACCACCACCGAACCAATGAAAACATACATATATGAAAGAGGATCCGATGTGGTCATACCATCCACACCCACTTACACCATTGATTTCTTCCATGATAAAAAATATATAAAATGCTTGATTCCTTCTAGTGATTCCTAAATCCATCTTAAGTTTCTCAAGGTAGATTAGAAGGAAATTAAAAAAAGTTATATATAAGATATAGAGAAGACCGAGGAATAAATATTTCCATATAAATAAAGAGGCTTGGCCATTGCTCAGAGGGAGTCGATACTGGGAGGAGAAGGCTGCCACTAGAGGATATCTCAACCATTCTCCATTGTTTTTATTTTATTTTATATCTTAATTGTTTATTTTTCATGCAATTTTGAACATCGTTTCTAAAATAATTCCTGCATATAGTTTTTTACAAAAGTGTTTCCACCTGATTCTCATTCTTCATTTCTTATTATTCATTATCTTTTTATTCTCATTTTTTTTATTCTTCATCTATTTTATTTTCTATTATTATAATTCTATTTTATTTTATTTTCATTATCTTCTTTTATTTTTATTTTTTCCCATTTTCTATTTTCTCTTTACAATAAGTGATAAATTTCCCTCGATAGTGAGTGAATTCCCTAAATATTTTCTTAGGAAAGGTTATGTGTTCTTGAATTGTATCATAAATTTTATTTTTTGTTTCAAGTAGATTCAAGTGACAAGAATGGATGTGGAGGTTTTCCACCATGAAATGCAACTCAATTCTATTTCTATTGTTTTATTTTTTTACCTTTTAACTCCATTCCACTAATCATAATCTCTTCTCATAATGGAGTTTGATAATCAATAGATGAAATGGAATATTGTGGATCAGGGTCTTGGATGAAATAACACTCTTGATTGAGGTGTGACATAAACCTTCCTTATAGGAGGAGGTGGAATTTATATTTCTTAGGCATTCATGTTTTCACAACTAATAAATAAAATGATATTAATTTATGCATGATATCTCATAAATTTATTGTCAAACTAAAATTAAATACTTAAAGGAGAATAATGATATAACTCAAAACCAAACCTATGACCAAGTTATTTCTTTAAAATTTAAGCATATTTAGCATTGAAAGGAAATTTAGAATTGTATTTTAATTTTTTATATAAAAAATAATCCAAAAAAATTATCATATATTTAATAGAATAATAAAAACAATAACAATTAGATTTAGGTGAATTAGAATATGAAATTAAACAAACTAAGAAGATCCTCAAATGAGATGACCTTGGTCAGCTACTTTACCAAAGTAGGTTACAATAAGAAATTTCCTTTTTCCCATTCCCCTAGATAGGAATGCAACAAATTATGAACCATTGACAATGACCAAATCAATATTTATTTAAATTTTTTATTTCCAAATTGTATATATATTTCAAATTCCTTCTAAAATATGTAAAAAAATATTCTTCCATGATGTTTTATAATGATTATTTTATTAATTCCTAGAATAGTTACTCTCAAGTTAATTAAATATTATTTGAAAATACTATACAATACCTCTAATATAAAAGAATTGAGGAACTAATTGATCTAGAAAAAATATGTTAAATGGGTATGACATAGGTATCTCATTTTTAGAACTAGTGATCACGCTCAATCAAGTCAAGGATAAATTTCGATGACTGAAGGACAAGGAAGAAGTGTAACTGGGGCTTCCGAATTTTGATGAAGATATCTAAGAAGGTGAGGCCCAACTCAAGGACCATAAAAATCCAATCCATTTGATGAATTGAGTCCAAGATTTCCGAAAAGTACTGGAGTGAATTCATGATGAGGAAAAAATTCTTGATAGCAATGTGTGGGAGATCAATAAGATTTGGATGCACTACACCAAACTGATTGTTTAGAGGCGGGTTTTTATGATGTTTTATTAAACCGCCATTATTATTTTTTTAAATAATTTAATTGCAGTTTCTAAAAAACTTCTACTAGACCATTAATTTTTTAACATACCCCCTCCCCTGACCCCCACCCCCCCACCCATGACTCTGTGAATCTCTATCGGCACTTCACTGCTCTTCATACCTTACCACCGCTCCTCACCGCGGCTCACCATTCCTCGCCACCCTAGCTTCACCTCTCTTCCCTCACCACACCTCATCATTCCACCGTGCCTCACTATTTCTTCGTGGCTCCCTTAATCTCTGACCTCCATTTATTCCTCCTCAAGGCTATCTATAATTTGTTTCTTAGTTTTAAGGTGTTTTTCATCTCTTCCTATCTTCCCTCCCTTGCTTCCTTCTTATTTCTGTTCTTGGATCTCTCTTGGAGGGGATATGTTTGATGTTTGGTTTAATTTTATTAGATTATTTGGTGTGCGGATTGTTCCTCAAACCTTGTTCTTCCATCAATGAGAATTTTATTGTATTCTCACACTGTTGAGGTAGGTGTCTCTATCCAGTACCTTTACGGAATAATATTTCAATTATTGATCATTCCTAATTAAATTCTAAATGATTTTCTCATGATTATGGTTTCCTTTTATGGATTATAGTAGAGTTTTCTTGTCATATTTTTTTATGAAAAAGGGGGTAGAAAAGGATTTCATTTAGTAAGACTATATATGTGTGTATCTAAAGTGTTTCATAAAATTTCAATTTAGATTCTAAAGTATAATTCAGTGTTTTTCATATTATTTTCACCTTGGTTGGATTTTTGTAGTTGGTTCTCATGTGAAATTGTGTTGGGTGAGTGAATTTGTTTCCTTTTTTGGGTTTGAGGACTATTTGGAAATTATTATAGATGGTTATAATGTTCCTTATGATTTGTAAATTGGTGTCTTTTAGGTTTTTGAGAGACCTTATGAGAATTCCATTATATGTGGACATATCCATATGTTAATGTGGGAATATATTCTATATGTGTATTTTGTTCTTCCCCCATGACCAATCTAAATCATGACCAATCTCAACCATGAACAATCTCAACCACACAACCATCATGATCCTAAAATATAGGTACATAATCTATCAATAAAATTCCAATCACTTAGTCCTTATCCAATTTAAAATCATGAATAATATGTCATATATACCCACACTAAACAATAAGCCCCTTGGAGTCCGTACACCTAGTCAAAGGTAATAATGGAGTATATTCCATCACTAACTACCATCAATAGAACAAAACATGGATCCAACCACAAAGTAAGGGGTCTAACTAGTTACATAGATTCCATTTGATTCCTTCAGTAACAATGAGGATAAGTAATCCAAAGAATCAACTATATTATCAATAATTTACTCTAAGAACATTTAAGTGAGTGCTTAATCAACTCTACCATCTAATCCCATGATCGTCCTAAGACCAACAATTTATCACAAGCTACTAGACTGTTTAAAAACATCCTAACCCTCTCAATTAAGGTGTTTCTATGTTCTAGGTCATTTACTATAGATATTCCTAGAAAAATACCAATTTTAAATGCTAACTAGTCCATTCTTAAAGGGTTAACCACTTTGATGCCCCTAAACTAGCTCACTAATTCTCTCCACATGCCAAACACAACTCATCACATCAATAGAGAAAACATAAAGGTACATAAATTCTTCTATGACTCCATTATCTCTACGGGTATAGCCATTGGGAATTTTTGAAATTTATGGACTACGCATGAAATACCCAATTTTATTTTATATGGATCAACCCAAGCCACTTGAGGTTCATTGAGCCCCACTAATCCCAACCCACATTCCTGAATATTGTCCCCTATCATTCACACACATGCACATTCATGTATGAATATTGTTATGTATTAAAGGATTTACATAACAAGATTTTAGATTTTCCATATTCCATAGCCCGTTTTCTATCTCTATCCAAGAACAAAGTATGAATCAATAAGCTCTTGAGCCCCTTACTCATACCTGAAGGCTCTAATAGTTAATTATAAAAATCTATAAATAATTATCCATCTTAATCCAATAATGAATAGCTATTGATAAATCACCAAGAATCGTCATGACATACAAATATCAAACAATTTTTTGTTAAAGACTCATATCATTCTTCTAGAACTTCATTGACCAAAATCCCCATTAATTGACCATCAATACCAATATAATCTGGTTGAATTCCCCAAATAAGTAATTTGGATATAAATTTTTCAAATGACACGAAACAACCATCATTTATCCTCCTTACGAATCATATAGACACAATACCAAAAATACCTATGAATCAAAGATAACACCACCATGATTTACTAGAATTTTCATTATATCCATAGATGAAACCATCCAAATTTAGAAGAATAACCACAAAAATAAAGAGTGAAAATGGGTGGATAAGATTACACATCTTTATTGTGGTGAAATAAACATCTAATAAACCTCCAATAAAGGTGAAGGGGGATCAAAATAGGAGAACAATGGGAGAGTGGGATAAAAAAATTACCACTTTAAAGAACCTACCTAACTAAATAAGGAATAACCAACCCAGAAGTAATAGGTCTGACCCTTCAAAAAAATAGGACTGAAAGACCATTTCAACATAGACCGTGGGAGAATTGCTTAATTCTCCACTTATATGGTTTTTTTGTAGAATGAACCAATGGATCATGGCATAAAAATCAACCCTAGAAAAACACCCATAACATCTTAACCACACATTAAAGCATGACCATGGAATCAAGGCACAACCAACCACCCATGGGAATCTTGATAAAACTACACCAATGAACCCTTTAGGATGAAACCATTTTGTTCAAATGTGACACATTATCCTCAAGTATCATTTATAGAAAAACACCATGGTTGTTGTGTGATTTCCTCCAACCCCCAAATTTAATCTTATGAAACATACACACCATTCCATAATGACCATTGTTGTAGTATGATTTTGATATCCCTTTAGTCATGTATGATAAAACATCATGACAACTGCTCATAATTGAATCAACCTCTTTGACATGTCTTTCACCATTATATTTTGTTGAATAACTAACTGTTAGATTGCTTAAGTTCTTCACACCATGGGTATAGTTCTTTTAGATTTGACAATTTTTATATAATACTCTACCTATCAACTATTCCATCATTTTCCAAGGGTTTTATTCCTTTTTTTAGTATTTTTTAACAATATATCAACATGTTGAACATAACCTTCTTTGATTCATCATTTTATACCTATAAAACATTTTATTTCATTTGTGGATATTTTATAAATGCAAAAAATGTTTGGATGGAATCCTCAAGAGAATTATATACTATTGGGTGTAGTAAAAAGATAATAGAAAACCTTATTTAAAATTCATCATTATTTACCATATATATTTATATAAGAAAACATTATTTAACATATTCTTTTTTAAAACTAGTATATATGAATATCATTCCCTATTTAGTAATAGTTATGTGTTTTAATGTTTTTTAATATTGTGTAGGCATATTGTGTTACACATGGATAATGTTTGGATCACATTATTGAGGAACACGCCTCGGTATGCTAATGTTTTAGAAGAGTTTTGAGATTTTTCAATTTATAATTGATCTATTGAATGGATAATAAGATTTCCATGTCCTAAATTTAAATTTAGAATATTGTCGAGGAGAGATGATGTTTAATAAAACATGATATAGAATCAATTCCCTGTTCAATATTTCTGTTCCATTTGGCATGGAGAATCGAATTTTATAGGGTTGAGCACTAATATCAATCCATAGAATGGGATCCCAAATTCATCAACAAATGGAAAATGAAATGAAAAAACTTATAAATTATGCATTCAGAAATGCAAGACACCAACATCAACATAAAAACATATTAGAACAACCAGTTGGGGTGCTATAAATAGAAACATGACAAGTGATGTTTTTGAGATTGTAGAAAAAATAGATAAAGATTGTGAAATATCATTGGATCCTACTCTTGATTCTATGGAAAATAATGTAAGAGAAAACTTCACTATGAAAAATAAGTTTCATGTTTTAGTTTATGGTGTAAATAAAGAGTTTTATAGTGGATGTTTGAAATATTCAAAACTTTATTTTCAGCTAAAGTTGTAATATATCAAATGACTATGTGGAATTTCAAAAAAGGAAACTTCAATGATATGGGAATTTTTGCGTGATTCATTTCCTGAGGAAAACATCCTCGAGTCTTTTTATAATATGAAAAATTTTGGTAACAGGATTGGTCTGAATTATAAAAAAAATACATGGGTGTACCAATGATTGTATGCTTTGTTGGCAACAGGATTCAGGTAGACAGGATTGAGAAAATTTTCTTCTTCTAGATGTATTTAAATGGTAGATGTTGGAAGTATAAATAAACATATTTCCAGGAATAATAAGAAATGAAACAGAACAACAAAGGTTTTTTGTTACTTTCCATTAAATCCTCAGTTGAAAGTATTATTCATGTCATCAAAACCGTTGAACACATGAACATGCATTCTATAGATAATAAAAATGATGGGTTAATGAGACATCCATGAAATTCAAAATCGAGTAAGATATTTGATTCATTAAATCCATATTTATCATCTGATCTTGGGAATGTTTGATTTGAATTGGTTGTCAATGGATTCAACCCATTTGGTAATTTGAGTACCGGTTATAGCATTTGGTCAGTTGTTTTGATCCCTTACAATATTCCACTGTGGATGTGTATAAAACAAATTTCGTTCATCATTTAAATGATTATTCATAGTAAAAAATTTCATGGAAATGATTTTTATGTATACTTGCAGGCTTTAATTGAATAATTGTAGGAGTTATAGAGCAACTGTGTTGAGACATATCATGATTCATCTAAAACAATGTTCAAAATGCATGCGGCTCTAATGTGGACCAATGTTGACTTCCCTGGAAAAGGGAATTTATCTGGTTAGAACACTTAGATAGGTTTGGAATTTCCTATTTGTAACTTTGATTTTGATCCCAAATGGCTACCTCACAATAGAAAATGGTGCTTCATGTGCCATAAAATATTTCTTGACGTATCCCGTAAATTTCAGTTGAATATGTCAAAATTCATTGGTATTATTGATCGAAGACCACCTCCAAAGTTGAAAAATAGTTCAGGAATATTTTCATGACTGGGAAATGTAGAAACAGAATTTTAGAAGGTGCATCATTTCAATTATAATGGGAAATGAGTTTGATTTGAATCGTCAAGTGAAATCGGCAAACAAAAATGGAAGAAAAAAAATTATATTATTTAAACTTCCATATAAGGAATTTAATTTGTTACAATATAATCTTTATGTGATTCATATTGATATGACTGTTTGTGAAAACTTGATATTTACATTTCTTAATGATAATTGAAAGTTCAAGGATCATATCAATTCTCAGAAACACATACAATAAATCAACATAAAACATGATCTCTGGCCAGATGAGAATGAAAAGTATGCTCTAGAAATTTTTTCAATGAAAAATAGGGATAAAGATACATTCTTTAGAATTCTGAATCATTTTAAGGTATCTGATGGGTATTCAAGTAACATCTCAAGGTGTTTTGACTTAAATCGTCATAGGTTACATGGATTGAACAATCATGATTCACATATTTTGTTACAACAGTTACTACCATTGGCATTTCGTACATGATTATCTTCAAATCTTATTTCTGTTCTACTCCAATTTTGTAAATTTTTCAGAAAACTATGTTATAAATATATACATCCATTTGATCTTTACAACCTTCATGAGATATTTATATTGGCACTTTGTGCAATTGATATGATCTTTCCTCTGTCATTTTTTATTGTCGTGATGAATTTTACTTTCAATTCGGTTGAGGAAGCTAAATTAGGAGGCTCCATAAATTATCGATGGATGTATCCAATTTAGAGATACTTTATTTATATGTTATTCAGTTTATTAAACAATTATTGTCACGTAATTATATACATAAGTTAGCCTATTTATTTTATTTCATAGATATCTTTGTCATTTGAAATTATACGTGAGAAATAAAGCTCAACATGAAGGCTCTATTTATGAAGGCTATTTGGTATAGGAGTGTCTTACATTTTGTTGTAAATAATTGTTTGATATAGAGACAAGATTTAATTAAGTTGGATTTGTTGACAACACATCAACTCAATCTCAAATACGTTGGAAATCAAAAATATTTCCTGTTATTGGCTGATCAGTTGGGAGGACCTAAAATGTTACAATGACATAAATTGAATTATTACAGGCACATAGATATGTGTTGGGGAATAGTGAAATTGAAGACCCATTTTTTAATGAGTTTATAATACAAATAGGTGAATGAGAGGCCGAATTCGAAATGAGAAAGATATAATTGAAGTTATTAATAAAGAGCTTGTAGAATGGTTTTCACAATGTGTATGTTCATAAATATTTCCATAAATATAGATATAAGGTTGACACACATATTTTGTAAATATAATAATGTATATTTCTTTTTTTAGATCATAAATAATGATAATTGATCATATTTTTCGGAATATTTAATTTTTCTTTCTCGAGGTCCTCTAAAACAAGTTAGAAAGTTTGACGCTTATAGTGTGAATGGATTTAGATTTTGTACAGTCGATCGAAAGGAGGGTTTTAAAACACAGAATAGTGTTATATTTAAATTTTATGAAGTGGGTTAATATGAAAGGCTGACTGATATTTTCTAGTTAAACTACCATGGGAATTTTTTAGTTGTTTTATTCAAATGAAAATGGGTCGATATTATCAAATGTGTTAAAAGAGATTCCATTCAATTTACTTCTGTGAACTTCTCTCTCTTGATGTATGTTCGTGATCATGAACTACATGATACATATATCCTATCATCACAAGAGAAAAAGGTATATTATTTGAATGATTTTGTGGATGAAGGGTGGAGTGTAGTTTCTCATGTAAAAAAAATATATTTGTATGTTATGGGTGATTAAGTGTAAGATTTGACCTCTGACATTGAATCTCATCAACAGAAAGAAGCGGACTTATATTTCCATCATGATATTGAAAAAATTAGTCTAGAAAGGGAGGATTAAGTGTATGATGTAATGGAATAGGAAACCAACATGATTGAAGGGGAAAATGATTGTATGTACAGTTATGCATTCATTTCAAAATCACTTATTTTATTTGTGTAGTTATTAATTATCATTTTTTGTATATTTTGTTTGTTATTATTGTGAATATGTTATAATTTGTCATTTTTTGCATAATTGTTTTGAAATATATGTTCTGAACTTAATTTTATTTTATTAAATGACATGAATTTCAACAAGCAAGTGGGGTGCTACATCTAGTTCTTCGTAGGGATACTGGAGGGTGATCGTTATAGGTAAAAATTTTAATATTAATAGATTTATTTCACTTTTTTAAGATAACTATTTATTCATAAATGATTGAAATAATGAAAGTATGGATATAAATATAAAAAAGTCAGATGTATTGAATCTGACCAGAGGGAAGATAGTTACTCCATTTGATTCATATGGGGTCCCTACAGATGACATCGTAGGATTACATGGAAAAATTCTATACCATTTGGCCACAAATCTAGTTTCCCTTCTGAATACATATGATGATTGGATATTGTGCAGTGATGTCAACTTGAAAAAAAAGGTGGATGTAAATTGTGGAACTTGGATTTATTTTATGGTGTTATGAATTTAGTGGTGGTTGAAAAAATGGTGGATGTAAACTAGGACTCATGTTGTGAACTCATTATATGGGCATGTATGTGGATACATATATATATGTGTGTGTGTGTGTGTGTGTGTGTGTGTGAATTGTATGTGTCTTTTGATTTCTATATGTACCCTACATCCCATGTGTTATAAAAAATTTTCACATGTTGTTTTCAGGGTACTAGTAATGGGGCGGTAGAATTAGAGATTTTTTTAATTATAAATCCACCTTTATAAGAGGTTTCAACCACTACTAAATAAATGGTCCATATTTAGTGTCAGTTTAAACCGCCTATAAATAAATACGTCATAAAATTTAGCAGATGTTTTTGAGATTCATTAGTGGTTTTGTGCAAAAAATGGATATTTTTTACTGTGATTAAAACCAATGATAAAGGGTCATCATTTTCTGTTATCATTTAGCAGTAGTTGGTGTGGTTTCTGCATCATTTCTCCGGAAAAAATTGAATCTTTTTTAGTTGTTGTTAAAACCGCTACTGAAAAATCATTTATTTTTTCCAGTCCAAATCACCATTAAAACCCCACCAAACACTGCTAAATTTTTTTAATACAAAGGTTTCTAGAAACCATCTATGAATTGAATAATCCTTCGCGTATTGAACGCGAACACCAAATTTAGCTGCGGTTTTATTAAACCGCCATAAAAGCATAAGTGGTGGTTTAAACTGTGGTTGTTCGGTGAATTTCTTGTAGTGACGATATTTGGAACATGTATGAGGTAAGAAATGATCTACCCATTCCTTTAATTGAAGAGAACAAAAAAATTGAAAATATTGATAGCCATGGAAAAGGAGTAAGACAACATAGTGGTGTAATTTGAAGAAAATATGGAGGATCTCAACTTCCCACCTCTATCCCGTGATACATAATTTCAAGAGGCCCTTACCATTGATAAAGTGGTTGAACCAGAACCAAGATAGTGTGATGATCTTAATTTGAACTCGTTGTTTTTTGATAATATATAATCTGACTTGTGTATAATTCCTACCTACTTTAATTTTATGATTTTATCTATCCAGGATATTACATATTGGTGGAGAAAGAAATATCACTTGAACCTACATAGAAACACATGGAGTTCCTTGATTTGGATGAACATTAATTTGAGGAATCCCATAAATAATTAAAAGTTGATGAGCCTATGAAAACTGTGATAGATGCATCTCACTTAGAAAGGGGAATTTTATTTTTTACAATTTTTATTAAAATTTTATTCAAGTGAAATTACTTTCTTATTTTCAATTTATATATATTCAATTCATACATATCACATTGATCCTACATTGAATTAGTAATAGGAGGTTTAAAAAGTATCAACCAAGAATAAGGATTATACATACTTCATCCTACCCCTCTATGAAATGTATACCTAATTTTAAAGGGTATTGGTCTAATATACTATGTCCATGGATTATTCCTCAAAAAATAAAAATAAATGGAATCTTGGAAAATCCACATATGGTGGTTCAAATCCAAGAATATATACCCTTTATAAAACTATGGATAATAGTTGGTACTTCCTGGGTGGATGTATTAAAAATATAGGTACCACTTGGGGGGATAATGCCAAGATTTAACTTTCTACTTTCTTTCTAAGATTTTTATTTGATACTTATAATTTTTTTATCATGCAACCCACTCCCTCTATCATTTTGGGATTTAATGACACAATCCATATGATTAATTGATTAATTTAATTTTTTAAGACCTTGATGGCACAAGGAATCCCCCAAATAGTGAATGAATAAGACTAAAGCTGCATGAGAATTGGGGGTTCATTCTTATATTTTTTATGACTAAAATCCCTACATTTATTTCTATAAGCCTATTTTGAGCATTAGACTATAAATTACATTCCCATACATTAATTATTGCTTTACTTGAATTTTCTAAGAGACATGATTTTTCTAGGAACCTTGTGATTCCATGTTTTATACTTTAATGAAAATAATATGGAATTCGTAAAATTAGGAATTAAATTATTAGAGTGAATCATAGATATTAAAATGAGGACTTAAGATTTGAGGGAATTAGTTCATTCATGTAAATGAAATTTCCTTATCATTTTTAATTCTTTGAATTTCTAAAATTTTTGTGAATTGATTTATTATTATAATTCATGCCATGAGGTATTTTTAAATGTTATAATTTCCATCACCAAATTGAATTATAGATCAAATATTTAATATTTTACATTGATCATGTTTCTTCAATGATCTTGGGACAAGCCGCCTAATAGAACATACATTGAAACTTGTAAAAAATATTAACTTTGAAAAACCACATTTAAAATAATTAAGTAATTTTTTTTCATATCCTATATATTTAATGAAACGTTTATATTAATCCCTTTTATCCCATAGAGACAATGAATGAACTTGTTTGGGATGATCCATATTTCAATATATTTTATCCATTTGCACTCTAATCCTATTATTTTGCATGATATTTTTTAAGATAATGTTTCGGGGTTAGGGAATTCATGGTTAAAGTTATGTCATGAATTGTAAGTAAAAAGTGTGGGGGTTTAATCTTGGGTATCAGAAATTGAACAAGTTTATTGATTCATACTTTATAATATTTATTGTTCTCTCAACTTTAATAAAAAAAATGAAAAAATGGGTTTTAACTTAAGAGAATCAAAAATTACTATTACAATACTGATGCTTTTATCATATGTGGTTTTGGTAATGGATGTGAGGTTTATTCCAAGAATAACCATCTAAAAAACTAAAAATAAGTAAATGAAAATTTCAAAAATGTTTACAAATCATTAAATATTATTTTATTGATCAAGACCATTAATTTTCATTTGGGGAAATAGGTATTTACCAATTTGAGGGGGATAATGTCATTACACATTGACTTTGGATATCATGATTTATACATAAGAGATAAACATCATCATCGAGACTTAATTTTTAATCAATTACTACCAACCTTAAGCTTTAGAATCTTTTGAACCTTTATTTTATGTCCTCGTGATTTTATGTGCCTCATGTCTATACAAAGTGGAGACAAGGGTTCCTTTACAATAATATGGAAAATGACAATGTTCTTATGATATAAGTATAACTCTACTTGAATTGTATCATGAGTGATGAGATAAAAGATTCAAAGGTGAGGCAAATAATAATTTTTCATATTTAATAGTAATAAACTGAGGAACATGAATGAATGAAAGGAGAGGTTCCACCATTTTCAAAATGAGAAATCAAAAAACATGGATTTATTATTTTTTTTGAAAATTTTGAAATCGAATTAATATTTTATGTGGAATTTGGAAGTATTGAAATTAATTAAAAAAAAATTATTTTATTACTTTGAAATTTGAATAATGGTAACATTGGTATACATATAATTCCATGTTAAGATTTAATGTTTGAGGACACTCATGGAATAAGTGTGGGGGTATATGACACACTCATATTTCATGTATAGTTTTAAGTGTCTTAAAATTATTTTTCGATGTATTTAAATAAATATTACCTTATTATAATTTGATTTATTAAAAATTATAAATTATAAAATAATTAATTAAAATGTGTTTAAAATGAATGAAAATATTTAATTTTAAATTTTTAAATTTAATATTTTAAACTATTGATTATTAATTTATGTTTTTTCAATTATTTATAGACAAAAAATCGGCTAGCCATGGGCTAAACCTCATATATGAAACCCATAAATCACATTGATAGTCACTAGAAGAGGATGGTGAGACAAGAAAGTCATCGGGATAGCCTGTCTGAGGAGGCATGTATGCATGTTTGAGCTCGTGGGAACAACCGATGAGTAGGGATGGTCCAAAGCCCATAAGAGACTAGTGGTTCATCTTGTACCATTATTTTTTATGTGTGTGTGTGTATCTAGGAGCCCACCCAATTTTAAGATTCTAACAAGATCAATTATGCTTAGTTTTATAAACACTCACCACTCCTAGTCTTCAGTCAAATGTTGGAAAAAATTATTCCATGTACTTTTAAATTTAACCAAAATGGTGCCACTTCATCATGGCCTTGCAACACCCCCACTCAAACAGATGCCTCTAGCATTCTTTTCCGCTCATAACCTTCATCATTAGCATACCACCATATTAAAACCATTGATATCTCCATGGATTCCACTTTTCAAGCTCAGTCTCAACCTTTTCTTCCACTATCATAGCTCTGAACCACCATAAATGGCATCCGGACCCTGGAATGATCCTACTTCGAAGAGGGGATGCCATGTATGATAAGGATAGCTCCCAACAGCCATTTTGAATGAAATAGGGTTTAAGGAAGTAAAATTTCACAAACTGAACTAGGTAGAACCACCATATAACCCACAAAAACATGAACATTTGAAGGAGGATCCCATGCTTCCATGTTGTTTGAACCCACTTCCCTTGTGGATTTCTTCCACACTGGAAAATATTTGTAACACCCAATTCCTTTGGTTGTTTCAAAAATGTATCTTTATTCTCTCATGTAAGATTAGTGGGATATAAAAAATAACATATCTATGATATGGATAAGATCATGGTATAATATATTTTCCTTTAAATTAAGAAACTTATCCACTACCGAGAGAGAGTCAATTCCAGGAGGAGAAGGATAGTATTGGAGGAGGGATCGACCATGATGCTTTGTTTTTTCCCTTTTTTCAGTTTTATACATAATTTAATTTTTAATTTAGTTTCTTAAATATTTCAATCATAAGTTTTTTTAAAATGTTTAAAATTTATTTTCATCCATCTTTTATTTTATTCTTATTCTTCTTCTCCTTCTTATTATTATTCTATTTTATTTTTCTAATTATATTTCTATTTTTTTCACTCTTATGTTTTCTTTTTTATCTTTATTTTATTCTTCTCTTATCTCTTTCCACCAAGTGATATCATAACCAAAATAATTAGGGGTTTACCGATGAATTGGCCCAGGAGAGGTTAGGTGTTCTTTGATTCTTTCTAAAAGTTTATTTTGTGTTTTTGGAAGATACGAGTGACATAAACTGGTGTGGTGGTTTCCACTATAACATGAAAATAAAACGAATTTTTATTATTTTATTTTTATCTTTAACATCCCTTCCACTAATCATAATATCTTCAGATGGTGTAGTTGATCGGATTAATGGATGAAACGATATATAATGGAGTTAGGTCTTGGAAGTTGTTACACGCTCGAGTAAGGTGTTCCATCAATACTGATTATAAGGGGAGTTCAAATTTATATTCCTTAGGAATTTTATATTTCACAAATACTAAATATAAGTATTATAATTTAGGCATGAGATTTTATAAATATATTATCAAACTAAAATTAAGAATATAAAGGGTAATAATTATACAACTCAAAACAAAACCTAAGAACATGTTATTTGTTTCTAATTTCATTATGTTTATCACTTCATTGTAATTTAGAATTGAATTTTATTTTATTTTTTAGAAAATAATAAAAAAACCCAAATTTATAATTTCTTTCATATCATAATAATAACAACAACAATATAGATTGAGGTGAATTACAATATGTAATTTAATAGACTATTAATCTCCTCAAGTGATACACCCTAGTCAACTACTTTACTACACTATGAAACAATTAGAAATTTGTTTTAATGCCCTATGATAGGCATGTCTCAAACACCAAACTATGATAGGTATATTTCTAAAATGGTTGGAAAGAAGCTCAGTACAAAGTTATTCTTATAGTTGAGTTGCTCAACCATCCCTTTGTTAGTAATGATTATACCTCAAGTTATTTCTACCTTATGGATACTCAAAGATATTTTTAAGTGAAAATTGAAATTAAAAAGCTAAATTTTATTTATGGGGGGATTGTAAAACCCTATGATCTTAATAAATTATAACATTTAAATTAGTCAATTTGTTTTATATCTTTGACCACACGCAACACCTTACTTAAAAGAACATGTAATATATTTAGGAAAATGATAAATATTTATGTATAACCATTAAAACATATCCATTTGATGAGCTGAAATTAATTGTAGTAATCACTTTATGAAATATATTTTTAAATAAAATAAAGGATACTTTTAATAAAAATTAAATTCCATTAGTTTACCTAAAATGACTAATAAAATGATTTATTTCATAGAAAAATATTTTTCAAAAAAAAATCCTTTTATGTGATATAAATATTTATTTCAAGAAACATATGACTATTGATGATAAATTATATTTGATATTAATAATTTCATAACATAATTTATTAGGTAAATGATATTAAATAATAATTATAAAAATTTTTATTGGAAAATTTAATCTTCTAAAAAAATGGGTTGTCATTATATTTTATGGTTTTATTCAAAAAATAAATTTTTATTTTTTGGAAATTAAAATTAATAAAAATTAAATTAATTTTTCAATTACTCATATAGAAATTTAATAAGTATGCATTTTTATCTTTTAATGAAATTTTTTGTTTCTATTCAAAAATTATGGCTTTCACAAAACATGGAATTATTAGGATTTATAATTATATAATAATGATATATTAGATTAAAAACACTTTTAAGTGGTCAAATATGAATTTATGGAACAATATTTTGAAATTTAATGTATTATTTGAGCTCATAAATTCTACTTCCAACATTTTTAGAACTAATTAAAATGTTACTTTAATAAAAAAATGTTTTTTTTTCTTTTAATCAATTATTTTCAAGGGAAATTTTGTTTTTTTCTTGCTACGGAAGCCTCATATCCTTTTTTTATAATAAATCAATTTATCTCATGAAAATAAATATCCAAAATAAATTTATGTTATATATAAATTTTAATCTTAAAAATGTTATTTATCTAAAAACAATTTTTACATAATTATGTGTATTTGTTTTGAAATAAAATTATCTTGCATTCAGACATTTTTTCTGATAAAATGATTTTAAATTTTTTAATTATAAGTATAAAATCAGTTAACATGTTAAATATTAATCTATATTCATTAAAATTTATTACTACGATTAGAAACTAATTATGAAGGTAAAAGTAAATTATGATAAAAGATAAAAACGTTAAGAAAACAAAAAAACACTCAAAATTGCCTAAAAAAGTATTGGTTGAGACTATTTTTAAACCAATATCAATTTAATCTTCTTTTTATACATTTTTTTTCTTTTTTCACTTTAATAGTAACTTTACATTATTTAAAATTTCAGGGTTACTCCCAAAACTAGCCTTTTCTTCACTTATAAATGGGCAACGTCTTTACCAATTCAGGAATCACTTATCCTTGAAATTTCCTATTAAAAATATAAAACTATTTCCCTCATATAAACCTCTCCCTTATTAAAAATATTATTTTCACCACTAGTTAGCATAAGGCCTTCATTTATATGGTTACATCCAAGGAAAATTTAAATCCCCAATGTGAGTATTATCAACTACATGGCTTTTCTCATTAATTATCTTATTTAAAATTTATTATAACCCCACAAATATAATTATATTAGTATCTATTATATAAATTTATGTTACTATATTAAGGGTATTATCATTTTTTAGTCATATACTCCATCCATTATGAAAATAAAAATTCTTGTGTGTGCATTGTGAAGACAACCTTCTCCATAAGGCAACGTGTTTTGTTTTTCATCACTGCCTTACATGTCCAGATATAATGATGGTATTAAAAGATAAATGTGTTTTTATGATATCATTAAGGTTCTAGTAAAGAATGTTATAGAACATTTTAATGATATGATCCATAAACAATCATCTTTAATTTAATCATTTAATGAAGAATACTAGGAGGATAATAGTTCATTCCAATTGTGTGCTATTTTCATATTCATCACTTATTCTTATAATTCCTTATAATTATGATATAACATAATAATAAAAACTAAATAATAACATTATTTTTTTTATAATGATATTAATACTATACCATCTCATAATCATCCATTAATCATTGTAGGTTCATGTTTGGGTTGGATTAACCATCGACTTGAACAATACTATAAATTTTTTTCATGGATGAGTATACGAAATTATTTAATCATATAATATCATATAAATATGTAAATATTGTTTTTGGTTTTTTAAGGTTATATCAACATTTAATTCATCATTTTAAAAAACTCCATTTGATTGACAAGAATCATCAAAACTTTCTTGTTATTGATTTCATCATCAAAGATAAAGAAAAAACACACATAAATGGAATTTAAAAGATAATAAATTATTAAAAATCATCCCTAATATTATCTTTAATTACCTATTAATGATAAACATTTGATATAGAATGAATACAAACACTACTATTATGAAACTAGTTCAAATGTTCAAAACTAAAAACACCCTATGTAGAAAATCTAGATAATTAATTTAAAGAATGAATAATAATAAGGTGTGTGAATAAAAATATATATGAATAAGGTTATTAATTAAGTTATTAATATGCCTATTTTCTGAAATGGGATGTTGATGTATGTTTTTGGAATTCAGTACAAGAGGTAAGGGTTATTTTTCTCAAAGTTCACTATTTGAGAAATGTATGGTATTACACCCCTAATTTCATTTATGTAATCTATATAATATCTATTTGAAATATAATATCACGAATTATACTTAAATCAATGTATTTGAAGTTCAATTATAATCCCTCTTTTTCAAATGGTTTTTAATCCAAAGTTTCTATGCTTTTATTGATTTTCTTGGTCTCAATTATAATTCTTTGAGACATGTTAAATGTTATACACCAAGTTCCCTTTGTATGGTGTTCCATGTTTTTAAAATACCATGAATGTTATATAATTTATTTCATTGAATTTCATGATATTTTATTCCTATATAATTTTCCATTATTCAAGTGGATATTGATTTATTTATTTCACTATTAGTAATGATTTTTGGAAACTCAACTTTAATTAATTGAGTTAAGTTCATTATCGGGAAATTATTTCATTAAATATGGGTAAATTTAACCCTTTTAATAAATCATGTGGTATTCAATAAGTTTTTTCTATGGATATAAATTTCTTCTACAAAATCTTTTTGAAAAATATTTCTCACTTGTTTGGTTAAGTTATTTTTCAAACATTCTCCTTCTTTTATTGGATAGATTATAATCATGTGATTCTAGTATTGAAATTTTCTTATACTCATTTATCTATATGGTGTGAACATCAAATTTTATATAATTCATAATGATAAAGTTCACCTAGACATATTGTTATTATACTCACATAAGGAAAAGTATTATAACTCTACATGTTGTTACTATAATATGAATGATTATTAAAATCTTGAATATATATTGTTTGACCATCCACCTTTTTCTATATATGGGTTATGATCATGTTATCTCTTTTATTGAAATCAGTAAAAGTATTTTAATTCCATATGTTGTTATTCTAATATAGATTACTATTATAAAGTTTACTATAAAACCCCATTACCTTCATTTGGGTATGCTTAGAATTTTGTTTTCGATTTCCCTTTTTTCTTGGATGCATTGTAGGATTCTTGGGAATTGAGATACTTTTGGGGGGGAAATTACATAAATTTCTGAGATTTATGTTTTTTGGAATTAATAGATTCTGTAAATAAATGTGTAAATGGATTTAGAAGGTTCTCATTGGGATATGAGAGCCTTCTGTTTTGGTTTAAATTATTTTTCTAGAAAACTGTTTTGAGTACTTCCTTATAGAATAATTCACATCATGAATGGGTTTCATGATGTTAATATGTTATAGGGTAGATGATTTGAATCTCATTTAGGGTGTAAAAATTTTACAGTCTTGGATATATTTACATTCCATGAAAATATCGTTTAGGATATAATTTAATAAGAGGTGGTCCCTTTTTTAGTATTTCTTTAATATGTGAGATTTCAAACTCTGAAATGGATTAATGATGTTAATTTCACACGAAAAGTGGTTTTAAACACATAGAACACCTAATTATTTTATCATTCAGTGTGGAAGCCTTCCTCTTCAACCTTATGGTTATTTTGGGTAACCTCCCTCCTTCTGGATTGCTACACTAAGAATTTGATTAATGTGGAGATTGCACCACATAACCTTGGAATGTTGTCATTTTTCATCTTCTTTTCCATAGGTAGTGGTGGTTGTGTTGATTGTATTTGTGTTTTGGCTTCATGATTGCCTGAATAGACTGAAGGCCTTCTTTTTTATAGATTTTTGATAACCCACATTTCAATGGATGATGGGGAACCCTTATAAGTCCCGTAGGCTTAGATATTACACTAGTCGTAGGATTGGAGACATTACAAGACCCATAGGTCTTACGAAAATCATACAGAATATAACTACATGAAACCGCCCCTCCCTAGTATCTGCATCGTGATCAAATCTACACCTTTGCATGTTTGTTTGGCTAGTTATCTTGTGCATATATTCATAAGCCCGGTACAGATGGCAATTTCATGCCCTCTCATTCTTCCAAATTTGTTTATCCCTACTCTGGTGAATGCTCCATGCTCTTGAATCCTCCTCTGGAGCTCTTTCATTGTAGAATCTATTTAGGCATCTGCATATCATGTGGCACTGAAGGCCTTGAGGGTACCAAAGTCCATGAGATGGCCCTAAATCCATAACGTTGGCCTGAAATCCTTGCTGACCCAAAGGCATGGGTGGCCCAAAGAGCTTAACGACTCCAAGCCCAAACCGGTGGCCCATGATGAATAGTTCTAGTTGTTATAGTACCAAATAGTAACTACTACAGGAAATGGGAATAGGTGACCCTTTTGTGTGTGGAACCACTAGGGGTTATTTTTTTGATATGAATAGACTATGGTAGGAATAAATATCTCTTAGAACAAACATATTCCTATTATAGTATTATTTTATTTATAGTATTCATTCCCATAGGCTAGATCCCAAATGGTGTTCTATGTCTTTCTTAATTGGTTTATTGCATGATAATTTTCTTCATGGATATTTTCTCATATGTATAATTTACCTATTTTTCTTTTATACCTGATATATTTACAGATATTGTGAACATGGTTTGTTATTATGGAAAGAGAAGTAATTTTCACAAAAAATTTTATTTGGGAAAATTCTTTATCAACTGTATTTTGTTTTAGAGCTATAACTTATGCATTCTTGATTTTAAAACTATTATAGATTTTTTGGTGGAAACATACAAGACTTTTTGTGATCAAAAAATAATTTTTACTTTTGGATGTTGTGGACCTTGTTTTGTAGGAATCAGAGAAAGGGTAGGGAATCATGTAGTATTTCAGCTTCTCATGTAGTATATTTCCTTCATAGTGGGATGGTTTTGAGGTGAAGATTAATCACATGGAGACATACTGGTCTTATCCTTCCATAATTTTCTAGTTTATCCTATTTATATTGAGTTATATAGATCATGTTGTATCTATTTATTCTGCACTGTACTCTGGTTTTATGTCTTGTTTTAAATATATTCATGAATTATTTCCATTTTATTTTTTATACCTCACAATGTGATGGCCGGCTCAGTGGATTTTTTAGCTAACCTAGGGTAGTTAATTGAAAATTTGTATCAAAATGATTCTTAGCCTGAAGTGTGTTAACACTGCTTTAGGTTAGTTCTATGTATTGGGTAAATAGGAGTTAGGACCATAATACTTCTGGTATTAAGTGTAGAAAAGGGGCCTAGGCAACTCACTTTCATGTCATAAATCGAGTTACCATGTGTGGTTAGAAACTTGGTTTGAGACTTGGTATTGAAGATAATTTGAATGTACTGTATGGGATGTTTTTTTAAATAAAATTGTTCCTTTTCAAAGCATTTTCATTTTTTATAGAATTCTTAATTTATTTGAATTCTTAATTTTTTAATTCTTTTATATCAATACATGAAGTTCTTCCTACGATTTAGGATCCTTCTGGTAACAGATTGGTTTTTGTCATATGATTTTTAGAAAATGCCTCCTATAAGAGCTCTCAGAAATAGGACAGAGGAAACTATGATATAGGTTATTTATGAAAATCATATAGTAGACACTTCTTTAGTATAAACTATAATACGAACTATTCAGCCTCTAGGTCAAGAAAGTTTCAGAAACCCGTAATGACCATTGGATCACATATTAGACTTTATAACGTAGCATCCACCTGCCATCTAAAGGACCATAGGAATCTGATGGATGGACTGATCATATTGAGAGGGTATTCAACTTCCTGAAGAATCCTGAGGACTCTAAGGTGGTTTTTTACATGTATATTCTTTAAGTACTAGGAAATAGATGGTGGGACTCTATTGTGAAGACTAATCTATAACTGGATCGTACCTAGGATTCATTCTATAAAATATTCAACCAGTACTATTATGCTATGAAATTGTGTGGAAAAAATCCCATGAGTTTTTTACCTCAGTGTAGGGAGAGTTTTATTTCTTGATAATTCCACCCATTTTTCTGAGTTGGTGAAATTTTCATTAGAGCTAGTCACCAATTATTACCTGAAGGCTTGGAGGTTTGAGTTGGGGTTGTGGGCCGATATTCGATCACTACTGTTTTTCATGTATCTTCTTATCATTGTGGAGTTAATTGAAAAAATGGATTTGGTAGAGGATAACATAGCTGGAAAATAGGTTTGGGAGGAGATTCAATAAATATTTCTATTATATAGAGTGTATGTTATGTCTTAAAAAGAAATTTCAAATGTTTCCAATTCTCTTCAATACAATTTTAGGGGATTAATCAATATATTAGTAGGTTTTTTTATATTATTGTGGGTGTCCTGGTCATACCATGACAAATTTATAAAGGCTACCAATACTTTTCATTACTATGGAAAATTCAGACATCTGAAATGTTGTTGTGATTGACTTTTCCAAGGCAGTAAAGCATTATCCACATTCACTAAGGGCTTAGAGGTTAGTACTGGTACTTCCAAGGGTGGTGGGAATTATCAGAGGGCTAAGGGTAGGTCCATGTGGCTAAGAAATCTTAGGGAGAATATTAGACTAGGCATCTTTATGTGGTGGAGTAGGCACCTGAGGAATCCAAAGTAGGTCCACCAATAGTTATAGGTATGGTGTTTATTTAATATTTTATGGTGCTAGATTTTTTTGATACATGTTATACTCATTATTTTATATCATCAATGATAGTTAATGTTTTGGGATTTTATTCATATCTTATTCCATTCTTGTTTTATATTTCCATGACTTTGGGAAAGATTCCCTGACAAGGTTTCAAGTTCCCATCATGTAGAGTAACGATAGAAAACCATGAGGTGGAGTTGGACTTCTTGATTCCTGATATTGACACCATCAAATTGATTATTGGTAAGGATTGGATGATTACTTTTATGGCATATATAGAATGTTATCTCCATTTATTTTAGTTCTTATATTCAGAGGGGGTCACTCATGTTATTCTGGGTGATTGGGACTCTAGATTGGGAAGAATATGGAATATTGTTCTTTATTTTAGGGTAACCTCATGCCATTTATTAGAGATGTTTCTTGATGTTCTTGACCCTTATTTGAGAATCCATCTTACTACATTAATTTTTTCAAACCCTGAGGTCTTTATAGATGGGTTTTCTATTTTACCACTATAGAGGGAGTTGGAGTTTACAATTGACCTTCCCCAAGGTACGATGACCATTTCTATTCCATATTAACATATAGATTCTATTGAGCATGTAGAACTGAAGATGTAGCTTTCAGATATCATGGATAAGGTATTTATTCCTCATAACATATCCCCATAGGATTCGCCTACCCTCTTTTCTTGAAAGTTAGATGGGTGCCTCATAATTTATATTGACTATCAGAAGTTAAATCAGGTGACCATCAAGAACAAATATCCCTAGGCTAGTATTGATGATCTCTTTGATCATATTACAGCGGATAATTGGTTCTAAATGATTATCTTATATTCAAGGTACCATTAGTTGAGATTTTGGGAATAGGATGTACCTAACACAGTGTTTAGGATTCAGTATGGTTATTTTGAGATTTTTGTTATGCTATTCAGACTAACCAATACTCCTTTAGTGTCTAGGATATTCATGAACCATATATTTCATTAGTTCTTGATCTTTTTTGTTATGCTGTTCATGGATGAGATTTCTTTTACTCCATATTAGATTAGGAGAACATATTCCATTTGGATATCATTCCTAGAACTTTTAGGGAACATCAATCATATTGAAATATTTCCAAGTGTGAAGTATGTATTAAAGAAGTAAATTTTATTGGTTCTATTATATCTGATAGTGGTGTATTAGTGGATCTTGAAAACTTATAGGTAGTTATTTCCTTGGAGAGGCACAAAAATTTGTATAATACAAGAAAATTCATGGGGTTGGATGTTTATTATAATAGGTTTGTTTGGAAATTCTCAAAAATTAAATCTCCAATAACATAGTTAACACGTAAAGGTGTAAATATTTAGTGGAATGAAAAGTGTTAGGGATATTTTGAGGAACTGAAGTTGAGGATTCCTTTAACTCTAGTTTCTATTCTTCTATAACCATGTTTGGGCTTTGATGTTTTCTATTATTCTTCGGGAATAGGTTTAGGGTGTGTCTTCATGCATTGGGATATAGGTGGTAGTCTATGTTTCTCAATATTGGAACACTATTGAGAATAACTACCCTACCAATGATCTAGAGTTGTTAGTAGATATACATGCACTCAAAATAGAGCGTCATATCCTCTTTAGAGAATGGTTTATGGTATGTTCTTATCATAAAATCCTAAGGTTTATTTTCACTCATATAGATCTAAACATGAGATAGAGATGTTATGTGGAGTATCTATAGACTTTTTATATTTCTATTGCTTACACTCAAAGAAAATTTCATGTTGTTACCAGTGCACTAAGTAATAAATTACTGAAACAAGCAGTGAGGGAATTAGGGGTAGAGTGGACTTTGACAAGTTTGTTTTCTATGATGAGATTGAGAATGGAAGTAGTTGGCGGGAATGTATATTTGGTTTCAATGAATGACTAATCATCATTTGATGAGTGGCTTTAGACTGAGTTGATTTCTAACTCCAAGTTCCAAATATTTAGTAAAGCCCTTTATGGTGGGGAGACATTGGGTGGGTGGTCTCGGTCTCCAATGAAGGCTTCATTTTTTCTAAACATATTAGTTGTTACTTTTTCCATGAGTTCGGAGGTTATGGATAGTGAACACCATTCTTATTGATTTATAAAACTAGGTAATAAAAATATTCATCATGATATGAAATGTTGGTATTGGTGGTTGGGGATGAGATGGTCAATCGTGGATTTCTTATCATGGTTTATTACTTGTCAGAGAATTATGTTTGAACACTTTTGACCTATTGGTTTTTTATATCCCTTACCCATTCTGATATTGAAATTGGATGGTATTTCCATGGATTTAATTTTTGGTTTACAATGGAATACTAGCAAGGATGATACAATTTGGGTGATCATTGATCAAGTCAAAAAATTAGTGCATTTCCTACCTATCAAGGGGACGATGATGGTGGAACAGCTTGGGGATTTGTATGTCTGAGAGATTGTAATACATCATGGGTTTATCTCTATAATATATTCTTATTGGTACAAAAGGTTCACATCCTGTTTTTGAAAGGTTTGAAGAAGGTGATGGGTTCTCATTTTAAATTCATCACAACATATCATCTACAAATGGATGTACTGACAGAGAGAGCTATCTATGTTATTAAAGATATGCTTTGTTCTTCTGTACTTAATTTTGGTGGTTCTTGGGAAAATAATTTTCTTTTAGTCTTCTTTTCCTATAAAAATATTTATAAATATTCAATCAATATGGTTCTCTACAAGGATTTGTATGGGTGGAAATAAAGATCTCCCCTATGTTGGGAAAAGATGATAGAGTATCCCTTGGTTGGGAGAAATATTTTTTAGGATATGATGAAGAGGGTTCAGATGATTCGGACTAAATTGATCACAACATAGAGTCTTCATAAATTTTATACAGATTGTATTAACTAGATGATACTATTTGATTTTGGTTATTTGTTCTTCCTAATAGTTTCACCACTCATGGGACATTTTCAATTGGGTAAAAAGGGTAAGTTTGCACTGAGTTTTATGGGGACCTTTGAGATCATTGGATGACTAGGAAAGGTGTCCTATTGGTTGGACTTATTCCATCATTAGAAATCCTTCCACAATGTGTTTCATATTTCTAATCTAAAGAGGTATCAACCAGATCCTTACCTTGTGATTGAATGGGAAAATGATGATATTGATCTCTAAATCATTGTGGTTGAACAAAAATTTCAGATATTGGATCATAAAGAGATTGTGTTGCGTGTTAAAATGATTCCTTTGCTCTCTGTACTATGGAGTGTGGATGAGATAGCCATGAGATGTGGGAGGGGGAATTGTGGATGAGGAATCAGTGGCCTTCACTTTTTGTGAGTCTAGTATCTTGAGTACTTTCTAGGGATAGAATACTTTTACAGTGGGGATATTATAAGACCCCATTACATTCCTTCATGTATTCATTAGATTTTATTAGTTTCCCTTTATGTTTGCTTGCATTTAAGGCTTCTCAGGAATAAAGAATTTTTTTGGGGGGAAATGACCTAAATTTTCAGGATATTTTGTAATTAATGGATTCTGGATATAAATGTGTAAATGTATTTAGAAGGTTCTCTTTGGAAAGGGAGAGCCTTAAGTTTTGGTTCGTAGTATTTATGTAGAAAAATGTGCAGAGTACTTTCTTCTAGAAAAATTCACATCATGAATGGGTTAAAAGACATGAATATATTGTATAAAAGATGTTGTGAATCTCATGTTAGGCATTAAAAGTATATAGACTAGGAAATATTTATACATCATGAACACATTGATGAGGATTTAATTTAATTATAAGAATTCATTTTTAGTGTGTATTTATTATGTGGGATTTCACACTATGAAATGGATTCATGGTGTAAATTCCTTACATCTAGTGGTTTTAAATGTTTTTCACAACTGATTCTATTATCATTGGGTAAACCAGATTCCATCTCAAACCCTATTGTGATTTGGGTGATCTTCATCCTTCTAGATCTCTTCGTTCTACATTTGATTCTTGTGGTGGATTCACCACATATCCCTGGTAATTGGTCTTTATTCTTCTTAATTTCCTTTGTTCCCAACAGTTATGTTGGATATGTTTGTGTTTAATATTCATGATCAATTGGTGTTTTTGTTGATCCTTTGAAGTTTCTTGTAGTTTCTTATCTTTCAAAGTATGATCCAGGGTTTTTAAATTCCCATTGTTGAAGGCTATTCTGTTACCATCATTCTTGAGTTAGGATTATTTATGGATGTTTTTTGACTTCATTATTTACTATATGTTCATGTAAAATTGTATTTTATTTGGTAAAAAGGTTTTAATTAAATTTTATAATGGTTTAGGAAATGGTTTTGAAAAAAGATGGCACATTGGGAGCCTTTGGTGCATCAAGAAATGGACATAGGTGACACTAGTGTGTGTAGAACCACTAGGGGTCAGTTTTGTGATATCAAAAGACTATGGAAGGACTAGATATCAGTTAGAACAAACATATTTATGGTTTATAATTATTTTATTTATAGTACATATTCTAATGGGATGGAGCACAAATGGTGTGCTTTTCATTTTATACCTAGTATAACGCATGATGGTTTATTCGATTGATGTTTTCTCACGTGTTTAATTTACCGTTTTTTATTTTATACCTAATATATTTATAGATTTCATGAATATGGTTCGTCAATGTTTAAAAATGTTTTTATTTATTAAAATTGTTTATAAACTAGATTTTTTTAAATCTATAACATTTTAATTCTTGATATTAGATCTGGTATACATTCATTGGTGTAATTTTTATTAGGATCTGTGTTCACACCCTACCTTTTTCCTTTTGGGAAATTTTAGACTATCTTTTTTAGAATTTGGGAATGGGAAGGGATTCAGATAGCATTCTAGGTTCACTTATCATTTTTTTATAGTGGGATGGTTTATAGGTGATGGTTGGTCACATGGAGACTTATTGTTCTTATCGGGTCATAATTTTCTAGTTTAGCTTGTTTGGATTAGATTGTTTGGATCTTGTTGAATCTATTTCTTCCTCACTATACATTGGTGGTATGTCTTGTTTTTTTATATTAAATATTTTTTCTATTTTATTTTATATACCTCCCCATGTGACGGTCAAATCAGGTGGATGGTTGAACAGACCCAGGCTAGTTCATTACACTGACGGTGTATTGTTTAATCATGAACCTTCTTCCTTCGAATGGTTTATGATCATGTTATACCTTTTAAACTTGGGAAAATTATTAGTGTTTCAGATGTTTTTATAAAAATAAGGATTATTTTGGGAAAATTTGGTTATGAATTGTTAATTTATTTTATCACATGATAACTTAATTGGACATAAAAGGAGACGGGTGGGACCTGCATTATATATCCCATCAATTCATTAACGGGTCTCATGAGAATTTTTTTTGTGAATTTGGTGTATGCCAACCAATTTTAACATTTTGTCTTGTAGTCTAAATGATAATAAATGTTTATGAAAAAATCCTTCATATTAGGTTTTTAGTGTCTAGAATTGCGCATTTTATTAGTATTAGATCAGTATTATTGATATCCATGTTTTCATTTTCTTCAAGGACATAGTATGCTTCTAGTTTAAAGTTTATTATGGATTCATGTGGTTTAATTATTACTAACATAATTTTTATGCCATATTTATTCCATGATTCCTTCAATTGTATATTTTCCCTTACTAAGAATCTAAGCCCAGCCATAATTATTCTCACCCATCATTATGCTTTTATGTCATATCAAGGGGGTTTACACAAATAATTATAAGCCCCCATGTGCATCTGCTTCCACAAGATGTAAAACAATTACTGAATAATAGAAGACCATATAGATCTTACCTCTATAATTACTCTCTTTTAAAGTGAATCAGAAACCCAGTTGGCCTCCCTATAAGCATGTGTGACATCAATGATGAAGTGTTTACAAATTTGGAGACATTCGATCTAGGATAGAATCATTTTTTGAGACACATTCTCAGACTAAGCCTTTAAAATCCCTAATACTATAGCTGAGACAGATTCCATTCATGTGAATCGATAGTTGTGATGAAAATATGGTTTTATACTTTTACACATTACCCACAATTTAGCTTCAAGGTCATATCTATTAATGATAAAGTTATAATTGCAGCCTTTATCAAAGCCCCTATGGGTGCGAAAGATGCCCCCAAAACCCGAGGGTCTAGGTGCATAAGAATATTCCACCCATCAACATTAACTTTAAGACATGATGAAACCAAGGGGATCCATATAATGGATTCCATCAGCAATGTTTTCTTGACCCTACTTGTGACACTAAAAAGCCTCAACAAGATAAGGTCCTCAACGTCATTTTTCATTATCCCTGTTTGAATTTTAGATGCATCCATGACCTCCTTGTGTATGTAAATGATCCCTACACGTGAGGAGGGGGTAAAATTTTCAAAGGTAAGCCCATTTATATATCTTTATATGTATTTAATGGAATCAGTAGAAATTGTAAGTAGTATTCCCTAAATATTATCACTATCAACAACTTTAGTGATGGAATTCATCAATTCCTAGTAACTTATCATATTTATATTGATGCTAAAATAATCATGAATATAGCTCTAGATCATATTTGAGAAAATTAAAGAGACAAAACATGATTAATTCTATCCTGGGGTTGCAGACATATGTAATAGGATTCTACCAGAAGCAGACCTATACACTAAAATAGGCTTTTTATAGGTATCCTCCTCCTCCAAATTTTCTAGACCAAGATCATGAAATATTGAGGGAGTAAAGGCCTACTAAATTTGGATATCCATGAGGGAATAATAGTAAAACCATCACAAATATTCCTATAACATTACTCATCACTAAATTTGATAATATAATTTGATGCCCATATAAGAAAATCCATGCCAATATACATATACCTCATAGCCTCCATCATGATGTGATCTAGAAGTATTTCGTGTACATTATCACTGAATTTCATTTCAGCAATAGAAATTTTTTTTAGAAAATAAGGTACCACCGCTTCCTCTAGAAGGTTCATGGACAGCCATAGTGTGGTCCAATAGTTCCAGGTGGAGTTCCTGAAAACCAATCATTTCGAACATTTCATGATATCCGTGTAAGTGTATTTTATGGATGTACATATAGATGATGAAATATATGAGTGTCCCTTTAGTAGTTTTGTGGTGAATCTACTAGAAATTAACTCCTGGGAATTTTCATTATAAGTAAGAAGATTCCATGTGAATTTATTAAGGAGTGCTTTATTGAAGAGTCTCAAGACCTTAATTCCCAATCCACCCATGTCAATGGGTTTGATACACTCTTTCCAAGCTACTGTAATAATATTTTTCTTGTAGATGGATCTAGTCTAGACAATTTTCCTTATCAAAACATGATGTTCCTTGTTGATTGATTTGGTCTATCTATACATAGATAAGGAAAAAACAAACAAGGAGGATAAAATAGAATTAACTAAACAAATTCTTCCTGCTTGGGATTTTTTTCTCTTTATAGGTTTGTATTTATGATATTATTAGAGAGTAGATATTTTCATCATACCCTTTATTGATCTAACCCCAATATAGGGTCACCCTAAGACACATGAAAGGGAGTGACCCTCTCTTTACTACAAGGAATTTGGACTCATTATTATACTTTGATATAATCACTCCATCCCCATAGACCACAAAGGATTTATTCCAAAAAATAACCTACCCAATAACCTCTTCATAGTGACCAAAAATAACCTTGATGCATGAGATAGTTCCTCGATCAACATTCCCAAGAAGTAGTAAATCATTTTCCTAAAATAAATGTGATGGAGTGAAGATAAATATTTCAACCTTAATTTTATTAAAGATTCCAACTTTAACAAGATCATTAATACAAATACTTAAATAATATTTAGCCACTAAAAATATGATACTAGAGATTGGGTCCCCTTTCCTAACCCCCTGGAATCTAAAATAATTTTCTGGAGGTACCATTAATCAAAATAGAGATCCTGTAACCTTTAAGATTGGACTTGATCAAATTAATGAAATTTATGGAAAATCCATGATTTCTAAGAATCACAATGTTAAATCTCCATTTGATTGTATAAAAGGCCTTAGAGATGTAAATTATGAGGGAAAGGTTCACATATTTCATTCTTTTTTAATGATGTTAACACATTCAAAGTTAGTTATCAGATAGTTTTGGATGATCCTCCCTAGAAAAATCTAGATTGGTTTGAATATATGAAACCCTTTCCAAGACTTCCCATCTATAAATCAATGATCGGGATAATTATTTTTTGGATAATGTTCCCAATGGAAATTTTAAATAAGTCCCTGATTTTCACATAACTGTTTTTTGTATCAGGTAAATGAATTTGGAGTACACTCCATAAGGCACAGAGGCATGGTTGAAGAATTTCCTCAAAAAATTTTGAACATCATCATGAAAAATTTCTCAATTTAACATAAATAATTTATTGGTGAATCCATATGGTCCTACAAAACTATCAAATTTTAGGGAGAAAATAGATTATTTTATTTATTTATCCTCAGGGGTTTCAATAAGATTTAGTTTTTAATGGGCATCAATACTAGGAGAAATAATATCAATCAGATTGTGAGTCTTATCATCCCCTTTATCTAAATAAAGGTCTTTAAAGTATGAATTCACAACATTAGACATTTAATTTTCAAAGAAAAACATGCATCCATTAAGGATGAGGGTCATGAAACCTCTCCTAACTTTCTTTTCCATTTTTTAGAAATGAAAAATATTTGATTTTATATCTCTATACTTTATCCATATAATATTAAATTGGCATCGGGCCAAGCTCTCCTTAAGGGATAGTAGGTCATTTAGTTTTTAGAGGTCATGGACCTTATCTTAAGAGGGGACGTTCTAATTTTGTTTTAATTCTTGATTTTGCAACATGTTATTTATATCATCCTTGATATGATTGTCAATGCTGAAAAATGAAACATTTCTCCACTCTTTGAGCATCAATTTTTTTCAACCTGATAGAAAGAATCTAGAGGGGGTTTCTAAGTGGTTAAATTATCTATGAATCCATAAAAATTTCTCTATATCTAGGAACAAAAATACTTTCATTTTTATACTTCAAAGGAAGGTGATATGATCTTATTATTCTAGTGGAGATGTCACCCTCCATGTAATTGTGATTAGAGTGACAATTTGGAAGGGTGAGACTAGAAACTTCAATGGAATAATTCATGTGATCAACTTGAAAAAATAACTTATCCAGTTTCATATCTTTCCTCCCATTATGTTTTTATATGCTTAATTTAAAATAATCTCCAAAATTGGGTACTTCCACCAAGATACATTTATCATTCCAAGAGAATAACTAAGAATATTCCAACAGCTAAAGTGGGGTCCTATTTTTTCTTCTAATCTTAAAATAGTGTTAAAGTCACCCAAGATAACCCTTTTTTGACACATCTAGAGAGAAATCATGTCCAAATCCACCCAAAGATCCCTTCTTTTGATATATGAATTAGAGGCATAGAAAAAGGACAAGAGATATCGTCACCCTTCATACTAATTGAAACTAAAATGGTTTGATGAGTTTGGTTTCAAGATTTTAATTGAATACTATCATGCTTTAAGATCCAAAGATTATCCATTTCACTATCATTTAGGTTCTTCAAAAAAAAGAGTACCCAAGGGATACCAACTTGAAGGATTTCCAATTATTAAACATTATTTTTGGTTTAGCAAGACCAATGACCATAGGTTTTCTTTCACATTAAAATTTATCAGGGTTGTGACCATAGTAGAGTTCCCAAGACATTGATAGTCACAATAAATGATCTTAATTTATTGAGGTTCTTCCGACCTCTAGATTTAGGCCCTTCTTCTTTTAGTAAAGACATTATGGTTTCCCCTTCCCTTTATTACCCCTCTTATAATTTTTACTCCCATGAACTCATCACACATTTCTTGAGGCTCATTGGAAAGATGAGATTCATAATGTTCAACCCACAACCTTCCACTGATGGGGGTAAATTTTTAGGGGACTTTCCAAATATGATAGGTGTATCCTTGGGTAGTCTTATATTGGTATCCATTCCTAGGGGAACCATAATTAAATAGTCCCCCTCATGAGGTGAGGTCGGACCTTTAGTTGGGGATCCTAAAGGGTTGGCATCCTAGTAAATTATAATCCCTTGTTAGGCTCCCTGTGAGGATAAACTATCCGGTTATAGTAGTTTACCCTATCTCATCTCTCATGAATTTTGAGTAGAGATCAAGACTAATTATTAATAAGCAACAATTTCTTGGATTTTTTCCTATGAAAAACGTTTGTGATATTTTAAAAAATCATTTCATAGGGACTGACACTCTGTGGATGCTCTTGTGTGTCCTTATGTTGACTCAGATTATCCTACTACCAAAGAGATCCTTCTATATATTTTTTATAGTAATCAAGAACAAAGAGTCATGAAAAATATTCTCATGGGTGTATTACGTTGTTTCCTAGATATATTTCATATTTAGAGTTGGGGTCTCATCCTCCTCATGTGGTTCTCCTACCAAATTCTTGTCTATAATTGAAGTAGGTCCACTGTCAGAGTCATTCTCTCCTGATTTGTAATCCTCCTACCTTCAAGTGGATCTTCCAGCACATGTGAGATAATATCATACATACCATCCTTCACAAGAAATGAACTAAAATGTTGTAGGTTGAGGATTTTTTAGCCTTTTCCACCTCCCCAATCTCAAAAAGGGAATCCCGGTCACTATCTAGACCAATCATCACCTCCAGAGAGGGGGTTATGAAGGCCCAAGTGTTGTGCAGGTTCAACACAATCAGTAGATTTTGAGGGCGGATAAATCTTCTTCATTACATTTCAATTAACCCTTCTATATGATAAATCATCATACCCCTCTTCATTTCATAGTCTATATAATTTAGACATGTTTCACTTAGATTAAATATGTCCAAAGAGATTACAATCCATACAGAAATTTTTTTTCTCTCACAAAAGATCTCAAAATTAATTTTTTCATCTTTTGTTGTGATAAAAACCACTTCAACCAGTGTATCAACCATATCAACTTCCACCATCACTCTAAAAAATTTCTCAAACCACGAACGATCAATTATTATATTAACTCTAATAGGATATAAAACCACTTAATAAATTTCCCATAGTATTTTGAGATTCCAGTATAGCCAATTAAGAGTAGATATGTGAATCTGTATCTACATATGTGTATTCCTTACATTTTTTCATCAAAATTTTGATCCCATTATTGGATCCTATGAATTCTAGGCTTCTGAGGTATGAAACCAAATCTCCATTCTCTTATATTAAACTCATATGAAGGGAAAACAATATGAAATTAACCCCTTTTCATGGAATTCATCTACCAATATTCAAACCCCTAGATCATGGAAATTATGTTAACAAGATCATTGAATATCCTAATATTCTCACCTTTCATAGTTAAGAAATGTGAAATGATAGATTATTTTTATAGATTAATCCTTTCTTAGATAGCCTCCTGGTTGCCTAAAACATTTCCAATGCATCCTTTCTTGATGAATCTTCCGATAGAGGGAATGTCAAAGTCAGAGAAGGTTCGAGCCTCTGCAGATTTGAAAAAATTGGAAAATTCCTCTTCATCCCATATGATTACAAGGTCACTAAACCATTTGATGTTAATTGCTTCTAAGGCACATAAAGATGATATAACTCTTTGTGTCCAACAATATCAAACTGTATTATAGCCAGATATGGCCTACTGCATCTTAAATCACAACCATAATATACCCGAACATGATCTCCATTATCACAAGAGTTCCCATTACTCCTCCATCTTCAATTAGTTTCAAACATAATGAAAAATATCTATTTGAAAAAATAATATGGTCTTTACTAGTTTCCTTCCCTAATTATATACATCCCTACACTAGAAAAGATCTTTTGGATATAAGAGATACAATAATACTTATTTAATTTGTAATTATGTATTGTTATATCTAGGATTTTATATCTTGTATCAATGTGAATATCTAATATATGTGTCTATGGTACTAGAATCAAGATTCTATCTCTATGGAGTCATAATTCCTTTAGTGATGTTATAATTAACTAATGGATGATGAGAAATTCTTATGATAATAATGTTAATGATATAATGAATCTCACCATTTGATGTGGTGGTTTTTTGAGATGGTGATGTGGAAACAATATGATAATGACATGAAAATATTGAGGTAATTTTTTGAATAACTCATGATAATGTGGGTGTGATTTTATGGTTCAGATATTAATAATGATACTATACAAACATTTTTATCTATAATAACCCTATAAATGATATATTTATATCATTGGATTTTTATATACTAAGGATGTTGAAATCCCATATCCTGTGAATATGGATAGTGGATTATTATATGAAAATTTTAGGTGATTAATAGATATATCATGGTTGAGTAGTGTGATTGATTATTTAATGAAATTTATTTTTATAGGAGATTTAGTACATCAGTTAATGGATGTTTATGGAAATATTACACTAGGGATTACTATCATAATCACCCACTCACTCAAGATAGATATAGATAATAACATACATGCATTTATTATCTTATCACTCACTTCCCTAAGTTAGATAAAGACAATGATAATATATATATATATATTCATTATCACACATATCCCTAGGATAGATAATATTGGTAATAATCCTATATATTTATTGAAATTATTTCCTATTTTCATGGGACTATGGTAAATTATGATTCAGTTTAAGTGTTTTCACACTTATCTCCCATAGATTTGGGATTGAGGATGATTATGATGCACTAAATACATGTTACACTCACAACTACTGCTATGGGTTTGAGAAAGACTAATCATAGAGGTGTTAGTACAACATGAGACTGGTGATAGAGTTGTTTTTATTTCAAGTGATAGTGGTGCATTTAGGATTATTCATTGAACATGAAAATTTTGATGGGATATGAGACATAATACCATTATTTTCTAATATGTTATATCTTATTAACTATTTCCTTACACATATAAGGTGGATGAGTTTTAAAATCTGTTTTGGGATGCATATAGTTATTATATAGATGGATAGAGTGTTATAAATATTACACCTCTCTTGGTAACCAAGTTTTAGATTGAGGAATGAGTTCATAATGTAACCATTAGTACATAGTTTGTGGGGCTCCTTCTTTTTATGATATTATGAAGTGTGAGCCTATATTTATATAAATTAATTTTTACTCGGTGAAACTTAAATTTATGTAATATGGGTATCCATTATATACAATTAATTATGGATATTCATGAGACTATTTATAATTAGTGTTAAGGTGTTAGATTTTTTATACACACAATATATTGCTAATGTATGTAGACACTAGTGTTTTAGGGAGATATCTCGCAAGTTAAGATGACTATGCAATGTATTATTAATCACCCCTACATGAGAAATTTTTTTATATTTTTATATTCATGTAGATCTAATTTTGACGTGGGGGGATTATCAATTATACTAGAGACTAATGAGATATATGTTAGCTGGTTTCATAGATTCTTCATCAAGTCTTCCACATTGGGTTTAATCTGTGTTTAGTTTTATATTTCATTATATCTATTCAATATATATTACATGTATATGATGATTATTTTTGTGACTATATATTTTATTATAGCTATAGCTATAATATATGAATGGTTTAAATTTCATTTTTCATTTTTAATTTATATTATGGTAGATTCAGTTTTTTATAGTTTGAAGGATTCATTTAAAGGTGATGCCACCCATTATTTTTATTGTATACGTCGGTGTTGGTCATTAACCCATATCCTACTAAAAGTGGGAATATGGAGTTCATTTATTTTTCATCCAACAAATAAGATTTCGGTATCATATTATTTGGTGAAATTTAATAGTTAGTTATACGTGTTATTTGTATAGGAAAATTTAACAATAAATTACAGAGAAAAAACGGTTCATTTAGTCACAATAGAGGAAATACCAAAGGTTTTAAGTGTAAAAATTATTCCTGAGGAAAAATAACATTGATGACTCCTGATTAAAATACCTTAGTATAATTAACTTTAGGTATAAAATGGGTAATCATGCATCATGTAGATTGGGGTTGTGCTTATGTGCATGTGATTGTGTGGAGTAGACTGATGAGAGATCTATCAATATTCAAATAATATCATATGAGATTAAGTTTAAAAATTTAAAAGAAATGAAGATTTTTTAGGAGATAGATATGTTTTTGAGAGAGGGAAAACTTTTTATAGTGATTTGGATGTTATATCATACATTAGTGGTTGTGATATAGTAAATTGAGTCTGAGATAATTGATGAGATGTTGTAAAATGGATGTTTTATGATTTCAAATATGAATATTTCCATAATACCCATGTTGAGACTCAGATAATAGTCTTTATACATGAATATTTTTTATTTCTTATAGACATAGAGATAAATTATTCCCTATCCATTGAATTTTTCACTTTTACTTACTATGTATGGATTAAATTTTTTGATTTTACATGATATTCCAATATCAAGAATTTATTTGTAAAGAATATAGTTGAGATTACTAACTCTCACTAGATAGAGTGATATATATTATTAATCATTATAGGATGTTACTTTTGGTAACTATGTGTGGGTGACCCATAATTGTATCTATTTTGAAATCCCATCTCTTTATAGAGGAAATGATAATTCCCCCCAATTAGGAATTGTATGCATTTTTAGAATTTAATGTTACTAGGTTGATTGAGATATTATCATGATATGAGTGGAATTAAATATGAAGATATTTATTTAAATGGTTTATATTGTAATTAAATATGAATTTAGGATAATTATCTCAATGATTATGTCACCATATGGTTGAAGGATAGTTGAAATCTTCATTAGTATAAGTTAAGTAGTGAACCTGTTTTTGAATTTTCATATTAGGGGGAACCAAATGAGGTGTAATGTGATGTTTATTTTTTATGATTTATTTTTCTATTAATGAAGGATGGTGAAGTTATTAATAGTACACCAAAAGGACTGGGTTCATTTTCATGAGATTTTGAGGGATGATAATTTTGATGACTCGTGTCCATTGATATTAGTACACGAAAAGTAAATTGGATGATGATTTCACATCTGTATTTTTATTTTTGATTTAATTGTGAGAGATCTAAATAAAAATTTCATTTAGAGTATATATTGACAAAAATATCAATGATTGTGTTGGAATATTTGAAATATCACATTTATAACATTTCTGTTTAACTTGACTCCTATATAAAAGATATATTCCTTATATTTTTAGTAATCTCTAATTTATTTATATTTTTTAGATTCTTATTATATAAAATTTCATTATTAATACCATCTAATTTTAATCTATGTCTATGGGGTTTGTGGATTGGTTTTAGTGGCAGCCATCGGTGTTGTCTATGATGGTGTTGTGATGATGGTTCAGTCAGATTGAAGGTGTTCAATGATAGTGGATTGAATATAATGTAGTATGAGGTCTAATGCGTTCTCGTTGGTGGATGTTACAAAAAAACATGTTGTTCTGGAAGGTGATTGTTCGGTCTTCTTTTTTCAGAGATTATGGAAATTTCTGATTATCTATGGTTGGTTGTGTCCACCCATGTGTTGAGGTCGGGGGTGTGATGATGTTGATGGTGACTAGTTGATGGGATGATGGCGCGATGGATGATGTTATCTCAACATTCTAATGGAGGTGGCTCACGTCTTGAATCCAATGTTGTATGGTTGTTCAAGGATCACATTTCTTATTTCAATTTCATCTTCAAATTTTGAATCATTGTTTTGGGTGATTTTTTGTTAAATATTGAATTGTTTTTGCACTGGATGGTTTTGAATTTTTGATATGTCATGTTTTTTATTACTATCTAGAATGTGTGGTCCCCACAAATATCAATGAGGCTATCTAGAACATTTAAAAAAATGTATTTTAGTGACAATATGTTATCAAATATATATATATATATATATATTTGTTTATGAAATTATGATTAACTAATTTCAAAGATATTTTCATTTTTATGGGTTTAGAAATGGGAGAAATAGAGATGAAATTATAGGTTATCAATTCTAGAGTAATGAAAGTTAGTTATAACATGCCAATATTTTTTGATATAGTTATCTATAAATAAATTTTATTTCTTTGATATATTGGTTTACATGTAACCATGAGTTTAAACAAACTATGATATACTATTAATGTATTATTATTTAATGTGATAGTTATACCCTAGATTTTTTAATTGGTGAGTATTAACAGAATTAACCACATTATATATATATATAAAGTTCACATTCAATAAAAATGTGTTGACCTCACCTGTTTTGATAATCCCAATTATGCTTTCACATAATTTGATAATCCTAATTAATTTTTATATATATTCTAATTCACTCAATCTATGATATTCAATTATCAATATGATAATAATATTAAAATAATCCTTGAAATTTGTTAATCAATGTTTATCTTCGTTTATATAAGTTTTGAAGTTATTGTAATCCAATCGGATATGTTGTGCATAAAACAGATAAGTGTTAGTCACTGATCTGCGTATATCTACTGATACAGAGCTACCGGTACTTATTCTACTGATAGAAAGAGTCACCGATAATCTAAGGTCACCGATACGCAGAGCTAATATTATGTACAAATCTACTGGTAAGCATAGAACAAGCTACCGATACAGAGTTACCAATAGAAAACGTCTTCTGATAGTTCATAATGGAGCTACCGATGTTCATAAGTCTACCGATACACATAATCACTGGAACTAACCAAGAGAGACCGATACAAAGTATAGCTACCGATAGACCAAGATTCACCGATAGAACAAGGTCACTAACACAGAGTAAGAGCTATCGATATCAAGAGCTACCGATGCACAGAGTAAGAGCTACTGATATCAAGAGCTACCGATAAAAGTTCAAAGAACTACCGATGGAAGGGCACTAATACACAAAGTCCACCATACACATCTACCAACAGAAGGATACTAATGATTGACCAACCATTAAAACTCTATACTCAAAACTATTTCTTTATTAAGCTAATGGTTACATTAATTGTATTTAATTCAGTTAATGTTATTTAATGATTTCTGTTGCCATGTCAGGGAACCGTACCTAGTACCCATGCAAAAATTAATCATTCCTTTTTGCCAGAGCTGAAAGCAATAAAATAGAAGATAAATACCTAGCTGAAAAGTGTAGAGTAATAAAAAAGAGATCAAATGAAAGAGTGAGAATCAAGGAACTAAGAAGGTACACGAAGGGTTAAAAATAAAAATGCTCAACATCATTCAAACATGGTGCATTCACACAAGGCTACATCCATACTCCAAGAACACTGGACATACATGAATCCACTCATTTCTAGAGGAGAATACAAGCTACATTTTCAGTGAATAACTAAAATAAACACTTCATGCACTCAGGCTGATAAGCTGAACCTGGAACCAAGGAAGAAAACGACACTATGTTTTTCAGAAAAACACCATAGAAGGACTCAGAATCTTTTTTGACCAATCAAATGAGTCCAGAGCTCCACTCCCAATAACTAAAGATTTTATAAACTCATTCATACTTTCTTTAGTGATTATTTCATTTACATTTCGAGTAGTGTGTGTACCCTGTTTATTTTACACACACACTGTCTCCTGAACTAAGCTGGAGGATTCTTAAATCCCCATTCAAACTCTATAACTCCTTGTATCCCAATGTGGATAGTGGTAGAGGTTGAGTAAGACCTGGATAGATGTGAGATGTTATTTTTTTCATGTATAACTGTGGTAGATGTATTTGTACCTGGACAGTGTGTTCACTGTTGCTTACCCCCATCTAGGGTGTGGATCAATTTATATAAATTATTTGAGAGGACTAAGTCTCAGATTGAGACTGAACCTCTTGGTTACATCTGCTGTGTTTTCTAGTTTAAGTCATAAGTACACTATATATTTCATATTCCGCTGCTATTACTTTGAAATACAAAACTATTTTAAAGTTACTTTGATAGTTAAATTAGAAAGTGTTTATACATATTGTAAACCAGTAAGTTAGTTTCAAAAGTCAATTTAATCTTCAGATTAAATTAACTGAGACCTAATCAATCTTTGAGAAACTAATTGAACATTTACATTCTATATAAATTCACCACTGTTTAACTTTGTTTTTAAATAGGGGAATTTTGAGGGAAATATTTTTAACAGAAATTTTAATTGGAACTCAATTCACCCCCCCCCCCTTCTTGAGTGTCCACTCTAACAAACATTTGGTATCAGAGGTTGTTTTTATTAATACGATTTTCCAAAACATTCGGTTTTTCAACTGTGATTTTAGTTGCATCTTTAAAGATCTTAAATTTCTGTTAGTTCTAAATTTTATCTCTTTAAAATTATTTGCTAAAATCTAGTTATGGAAAATAGACTAGAGGGTGATGCTACTAAATGGCCACCTTTCTTTAATTGTACAAACTATGCCCATTGGAAACTTTTGATGAAAATTCCTTTGGAAAGTATGGGTTTTGATATCTGGAATGCTATAGAGTCATAATATAAAATTCCAGAAACTTATAGAACAACATGGGTTGAACCTAAAAAGACTGCTTACAATAATAATTGAAAAGCTGTTAATTACATGTATTGTGCTTTAAGATATGAGGAATCCAATAGAATATCTTCTTGCAAAACTGTTTATGAAATATTGGATACTTTCGGTGTTTCTCAAGAAGGAACAACCAATGTTAAAGAAATGAGATTAAATACTTATACTATTAAATATGATAATTTTAAAATGAAGACTGATGAACCTATTTCTGACATGTATCTCAGGTTCAATGAGATTTTCAATACTATGAGCTCTATTGGAAAAGTTGTTCTAGCAAAGGAACAAATCATGAGAATCTTGAGATGTCTACCAGACAGATGGAGGGGCACTTCTCTTTCAATCATAGAATCATGTGACATTGGTCCTCTACCTATTAAAGAGCTTATTGATAAATTAATGATGTATGAGGAATAACATAAGGTAAACAAAGAAGAATATGATGAACCCAAGAGAAAATCCGTGACTTTCAAGTCTACTACTTCAAAGAGCATAGACAACGAAAAAATACATGTATGTACTGAAAGTTCAACTAGAGAAGATTCGGACTCTGACAGTGATGCTGAAATGGCTCAAATAGCGAGGAGATTCAATAAGTTTTATAGGAAAAATAAATTTTTCAGAAAATAAAATTACAAAGGTAAGTATGACAATAAAGGTCATTGGAAGAAGGATTGGAAGAAGTCTGATAAGGAAGATGATATAATCTGCTATGACTGCAAAACGAAAGGACACATCAAAGCTGACTGTCCAAAATTAAAGTTCAAAAAGAAACATTATTATAAGTACAAGAAGTAAAAGAAAGCTTTGAAAGATACTTGGAGTGCTTCAAAAGACAGCACAAGTGAATCTGAAATCTCTGATTCTGAAAAGAATCATGCCAACATGTGCTTCATGGCCAATACCTATGAGGAAACCTTCATGAAGAGTTCTCACAAAAAGGTATGGTACTTAGATAGTGGATGTTCAGGGCACATGTCTAGTAATTATTCATGCTTTAAAATCTTAATAAAGTTTGATGGAGGCCATGTCACCTTTTGTGATAATTGTAAAGGAAAAATCATCGGCCTAGGACATATTGGTAAAACTGATTCAGTTTTAATTTCTAAAGTTTTATTTTTTGATGGGCTTAAATACAATATCTTAAGTATTTCTCATTTATGTGATGATGGATTTAATGTGAAATTTGAAAATTATTCCTGTAATGTTTTTAACACTAAAAATGTTTTGGTATTTTCTTCTTTGATAAATGAAAATGTTTATGCTGTTGATCTGAATTCTTTAGCTAAGCAAAATGTTACTTGTTTAAATGATTTTCATAAAGAGTCTTGGCTTTGGCATAGAAGATTATGACACTGCAACATCTATTCACTTAGAAAATTGACTAGGAAGAACTTAGTTAGAGACCTACCCAAACATGAGTTCATGTCAGACAAAGTTTGTAATCCCTTTCAACAGAGAAAGCAACATAAATTTTCTTTTAAATCAAAGAAAGAAGTCTCAACTTCTCAACCTCTCGAGTTGGTTCACATGGAATTGTTTTGACATTCTAGAGTTTCTAGTTTAAATGGGAAGAACTATGTCTATGTCCTAGTAGATGACTTTTATAGATATACTTGGGTATACTTCTTGGCTCACAAAAGTGAAGCTTGTTCTTACTTTGTTAAATACTCCAAGTCTATAGAAAACTGTAGTGGACTTAAGATTAAAACCCTGAGAAGTGATCATGGTTGTGAGTTTGAAAATCAAGAGTTTGAATCTTATTTCCCACACAATGGCTATAGTCATAACTTTTCGGCCCCTAGGACACCTTAGCAGAATGGTGTAGTAGAAAGAAGAAACAGAACCCTTCAAGAAATTGCAAGAACCATGCTTAATGGGTATGACCTGCCTATTTATTTTTGGGTTGAAGCTATGAAAACAGCTTGTTATATTATTAATAGAGTCTTGATTAGACCTGTTCTCAAGAAGACCCCATATGAACTATGGAATAATATAAAACCTAAAGTTAGTTACTTTAGAGACTTTGGCTGAAATGTTTTTATTCTCAATACAAAGGATAATCTTGACAAGTTTTCTTCTAAAAGTGATGAAGGAATTTTTCTTGGATATTCTTTAACTAGAAAAGCATATAGAGTCTTTAACAAAAGATCCAAATGTGTGGAAGAATATGTTCACATTAAGTGTGATGAAACTGATCCACATGAGCCAAAAACCACTCTTAAAAATCTTGAAGAAGATTTGACTATTCTGAACCTTAATGATAAAACTAAAGAACCTGCTGTAAAAATATCCAGTTCTGGATATATTCTAGACTCTTATTCTGTTGAAATCGAACCTATAGATGAACCTGAAATTTCTAGTCCTGCCTTTACTAGATCAACTAGGATTCTAAATAATCATCCTTTGGATGCTGTTGTTGGTAATCTTGATAGAGGGACACCGACTAGAGCTTCTCTAAGAAACTAGGTTGAACATCAATCCTTTCATTCATAACTTGAACCTTAAAATTTCAATGATGCAATCAATGATGAATTTTGGGTAATGTTAATGGAAGAAGAGTTAAATCAATTTGAAAGATACAAAGTCTGGGAATTAGTTGACAGACCCAAGGACACTTGGACAATAGGCACTAAATGTGTTTTTAGAAACAAATTTGATGAATCTGGAAATATAGTTAGAAACAAAGCTAGGGTAGTTGCACAAGGATATAGTCAAGAGGAAGGTATAGACTATGAGGAAACCTTTTCCCCTGTAGCTAGATTAGAATCCATTAGGATCTTACTTTCCTATACTGCTCATCTGAATTTCAAGTTATATCAAATGGATGTCAAAAGTTCTTTTCTAAATGGTTTTATTATTGAAGATGTTTTTATTGAACAACCACCTGGATTTACTAATCCTCATTTTCCAAATCAAATTTTCAAGCTATATAAAGATTTATATGGTTTAAAACAAGCTCCAAGAGCATGGTATGATAGACTTAGTAATTTTCTTATTACAAAAAGGTTTGTTAAAAGGATTGTTGATCCAACTCTTTTAATTAAAATAATTTCTAAAGATATTTTAATAGTACAAATCTATGCTGATGATATTATTTTTGGATATTCTAAACATTCTTTATGTACTGAATTTTCAAAGAGTATGCAAAATTAATTTGAAATGAGTTTAATGGGAGAACTTAAATATTTTCTTTGATTTCAAGTTTTTCAAAATGAAAATGGTATTATTTTGAATCAAAGTAAATATACAAAGGATCTTTTAAAACGTTTTGGTTTAGATAGTATTAAGGAAAGTGATACTCCTATGAGTACAGTCTATAAATTGGATGCAGATGAAATTGGGAAACCAGTGGATCAAACCAATTATAGAGGTATGATTGGAAGCTTACTTTACCTTACTACTAGTCGACCAGATATTATTTTTAGTGTGTGTATGTGTGCAAGATTTCAAGCTAATCCAAAAGAATCTCATTTAATTTTTGTTAAAATAATTTTTAAATATCTTAAACACACTGTAAACTTAGGTTTGTATTACCCAAAATCACAATCTTTTGAGTTAATGAGTTATTCAAATGATGACTTTGTTGGTTGCAATTTGGATAGAAAAATTACATCTGGAACATTTCATTTATTGGGAAAATCCTTAGTATATTGGTGTAGTAATAAGAAGAATTATGTAGCTTTGTCCATTGTCGAAGTAGAGTATATAGCTGCCGGTAGTTTCTATGCACAAATTCTGTGGATGAAACACACTGTTTTGGAATATTGATATGTTTTTAAGAATGTTTCTATAAACTGTTACAACACTTGTGCAATAAACATTTCAAAGAACCCTGTATCTCACTCTAGGACCAAACACATTGATGTAAGGAACCATTTCTTGAGAGATCATTACCAAAAGGGTGATATTACTCTTGAATTTATTGGTACTGAACATCAGTTAGCTGATATTTTAACCAAAACATTGAGTTCAGATTGGTTAAGTTACATAAGGCATGAGTTAGGAATGATTAACCTTGATCGGTAGCTACCTCACCGATGTGAATACCTCATCGATGTGAATACCTCGCCGATGTGAATACATCACCGATGTGAATACCTCACCGATGTGAATACCTCACCGATGTGAATACCTCGCCGATGTGAATACCTCACTGATGTAACCTCACCGATGTGATACCTCACCGCTGTAACCTCACTAATAGGAATTCTCACCGATAAACCCTACCGATGAGTGCCCTGTTTTAAACTTCTGTATGCATCCAGAATCTGAATCGTTTTTAATTTATTTCATTTTATTAATTTATTTTATGATTCCTAAATGATAAAAACTATGTCCTAGTTACTTCTCAATCCACCGAGCCTCAAACCCTTACCCTCAAACCATAGCTCCCGAATCTCTCGAAAACCCTAAATCCCTCGAACCAGTGATGGAAAAAACCATACTTCCTACCATTAGAGATGACACTAATGAGCCGAACGAAAAGAAGCAGAAGTCCATGCCAGAATCAAGTGGTAGTGTTGGAAGAACTAGGTCGAGTAGGCAACCAGTGAACCCTCATCTGCAGAATATTGTTATTGTTATTGAAAAAGAGTTGTGCGTGGAATGGTTGATGCTTAGAAAGTCATTGGTTCTCGAAGTGTTGGAAGATAAAAAGTGGGTAGATTTATTTTAGAACAACAATGGTCCCTACTATCCAAATGTAGTGAAACAATTTTATGAGTTTGTAAGGTTTGAGAAGTTTGAAGATGAGAACCGAGTGACTTCTTTTGTGAATGGAAAGGATATGTATTTTTCATCCTTTGAGTGGGATGAATCCCTAAAGTTACCACGTGAAGGTGTATCTGGATATGTCTCGAAACCTATTCCACATACAAGTTATATATTTGATTATGAGACTGCCTTGGAGGATCCCACCAGTGATGGAAATCAAAGACATGTAGTGGAAACTGAAATGGATAGAGAGAAAAGATTGTTGTTCAAATTTGTTCAGCATGTCTTAATACCAAGGAGAGGAGACTTTGCAAATTTAAGATATCAGGATATCTATCTACTGCATCTCCTGAGACATTGTGTAAAAGTGAATCTATGCAGATTGTTGATGATCCAAATGGAAGACATGACAAGGCAAAAATCAAAGACTAATGCCCTATTCTTTTCCAAATTGATCTCAGTGATGATCAAAGTGAAAGGGTTAGTTGAGTCTCAAGATGAGACAGTTGTAGTACGGAATAATTTTTTTATTACAACCACAGTTTGAAAATACATTAAGATAAATTGGAACCCATGGAGAGGAGAGTGGGTTAATGATGACCAGAAGATATATGATAAATTCAATCCTGTGAATCATCCTACAAGACCTATGGATGTGAGGGATCCAGGTCTAGGACCTGATGAAGAAGAACCTAATTAAAGTGATGAGACTGAAGAATAAGAAACTTATATGGATGAAGGAAGAGATCTAAACTTGCCTCCAAGTCCTAATGCTGAAATTAGAAAGGAAGCCTTAGTAGAAGAAGAGACTCCTGTTGATGAGGAAAAACAACCAGCTCTTGAGCATAAAGAAGAAAAGGAGAATGAATCTGAATTCTCTGATTCAGTTTGCTTAAGTCTGAGTCCATTAATTGGAAGCTCAGTTGTGACTACTGAGGATGTAGTCGGAGAAATGGAAGAAGATGTACCTAGTCTAGAGGACCCTCCAGCTGTTGTAGAGATGGAATTGATAGTAGTAGATTTTCATAAGAAAGAAATACCTACTGGGAATTCCCTTTCTATAAAATAGAATGCACCCATTGAGGGGAGCATAAAACCAAGATTAGAAGTGTGACAGTGGTTGTTGAGATTGAGGACTGGGTAGAAGACCCAGGTTTTGTGGTTTGTGGATTAGACTATCCTAATTATGATAATGGGGAATCCCTCAATAGACCAAAGATTTTTTATGATGTTGAATCTGGGTTGATATCTGAAGATGTGGTCAAAAGTCAAGACCTAGATATTTTGAAGAAAAATCTAAAGGACAGTTTTGTGGAAGAGACAAGGAAAATGGAAGCCTCACTAGTGTCATCAATTCAATCGATTATGACTGACTCATTGGATAGCATAGCATCTGAAAGAGAACCTGTTGTAATTTCTTTTACTGATATGATCACCAAATATGACCTTAAATAATTAAAGTATGATCTAAAAGAGTCCTTTAGTGCTTCTGTTGCTGAGTAGAAGCACTGATTTTTTGAAGAGATGGGTAACTTGGAAAAATCTTTTGAACTCTCTCTAGGTTGTAATTTATCAACCTTTGTGGCAGAAATAATCGAAGAAGTTACAGACTTCCAGACTCAAGTTTCTAGACTGGAAGCAGATGTTGAAGCTCTAAAGAAATCGGTTATCTCTTTAGAATCTTACATGTGTTCAAAATCCCAACCAGACAAGGACTTAGCCTATGTCAAAAGTGTTGTAAGCCAGATGGTTTCAGTGTTTGAAGCTTTTAAAACCTCCATGAAATATCATGTTAAAACCCAGGATTCCCAAGTCCAAAATCTTATCAGTGGGTTGACCAAAAACTTCAAGTAAATAGCATCCTTCACTATTGGTTCTATTTCTTCTAAACCCTCCATCGATTTGGATCATATTAGAGCTGTGATGAATGAGGAGCTTGGTTCAGCATCAACCAGTGGCTCTGTGGACTCATCCGACCTGAGAAAATTTGTTCTTTCTCGTAGATATTCAGCTAGAGAAATAATGAAGATAGTCCAAGACTATATGAGAGAAGCTTCTGCCTCTCAGAGAGAATTGAAAGATAAGGTGGGATCCTATTTCCAAAAGATTTACACCAAACATCAACTCAACAATCACTTCAAAATTCTATTGGAAAACCTGAAGTTACCTCCTGTCAGTCAAGACTTCAGAGAGAAAGTCAGAAAACTAAGGGAATTGACTCCAGCCTTGGACAAATTCATGGAGAACAAGGATGATTTAATATCTTCTATGGAGACAGGAGGAGGAATAATTATGGATTTCCGAAATCTTTTGCTGCCTTTCCAGCATGTTGATGCTAGGCCAGTGATTGTACCTCCTGCTTTACATGCCTCTGCCTCTACTACTTCTCTTGTTCAACTGGCTCCAACCCAACCCATTAGAAGACTTACACCTATGATCACTCAAAGAACTCCTCAGTTCAGGCCAGGCACAGTGTTAGTGGCTCAGCCCCCTATGATCATTTCCAGAATTCCTAATCCTTCACCAACATCCACCCAGTCTGAATCCTCTTCTGAACCAAAGGGAAAATATCACATTGAGGATGTGAATTGAACAATTGGATAAGATGTTTGATAGGAATACCTTGTATTTTGTTTTCTTTCTATGTACCCTTTTTCAACATATAATACAATTGGATTTCATTTATTTCTCATTATGTTACTTTTCCTATTTCTTGTTTCCCACTTTTTGATTATCACAAAGGGGGAGAAATATTATCAAAGTATCAAAGAGGGAGAAATATTCTCAAAGGGGGAGCAATATTATCTAAGGAAGAGATACCATGATTTTCCCCTCTAATATCATTGAATTAAATTCTAACTCTGATACATTTTGTTCTACAACTTACTGTTTTCTCTGAGATAATTGCATTTAATGATATATCCTCTGATACAACTACTCATTGTTTTAAAACTATAGTATCATAAGTTGTGATTATCAAAAAGGGGGAGATTGTTGACCTCACTTGTTTTGATAATCCCAATTATGATTTCACATACTTTGATAATCCCAATTAATTTTTATATATATTCTAATTCACTCAATCTATGATATTCTATTATCAAGATGATAATAATATTAAAATAATCCTTGAAATATGTTAATCAATTTTTATCTTCGTTTTTGTAAGTTTTGAAGTTATTATAATCCAATTGGATATGTTTTTCATAAAACAGATAAGTGTCAGTCACTGATCTGCGTATAGCTACTGATACAGAGCTACCGGTACATAGTATACCGATAGACAGAGTCACCAAAAAGATAAGGTCATCGATACTCAGAGCTACCGATATGTACAAATCTACCGGTAAGCATAGAATAAGAAACTGATATAGAGTTACCCAAAGAACAAGTCTTCCAATAGTTCAGAATGGAGCTACCGATGTGCATAAGTCTACCGATACACATAATCACTGGAACTAACCAAGAGAGAATGATACAAAGTAGAGTTATCGAGAGACAAAGAGTTGCCAATAGAACAAGGTCACCGAAACAGAGTAAGAGCTACCGATATCAAGAGCTATCGATGCACAGAGTAAGAGTCACCGATATCAAGAGCTATCGATGCACAGATTAAGAGATACTGATATCAAGAGATATTGATGCATAGAGTAAGAGCTACCGATATCAAGAGCTACCGATAAAAGTTCAAAGAACTACCTATGGAAGGGCACTAATACACAAAGTCCACCATACACATCTACCAATATAAGGCTACTAATTATTGACCAACCAGTCAAACTCTATACTCAATACTATTTGTTTATTAAGCTAACAGTTACATTTGATGTATTTAATGAAGTTAATGTTATTTAATGATTTCTGTTTCCATGTCATGGAACTATACCTAGTACCCTTGCAAAAAGTAATCATTCCTTTTTGCAAGAGAAAAAATCTATAAAAGATAAGATAAATACCTAGCTGAAAAGTGTAGAGGAATAAAAAAGAGATCGAATGAAAGAGTGAGAATCAAGGAACTAAGAAGGCAGACTAAGGGTGAAAAAGAAAAAGGCTCAACATCATTCAAACGTGGTGCATTAACACAAGGCTACATCCATACTCCAAGAACACTGGACATACATGAAGCCACTCATTTCTAGAGGATAATAAAAGCGGAATTTTGAGTGAAGAACTACAACAAACACTTCATGCACTCCAGCAGATAAGCTAAACCTGGAACCAAGGATGAAAACCACACTCTGTTTTTCAGACAAAAACTTGAGACAGACTCGGAAGCTTTTCGAACCAATCAAATGAGCCCATATCTCCACTTCCAAAAACTAAATCTTTTCTAAAATCATTCATAATTTCTTTAGTGATTATTTCATTTATATTTCGAGCAGTGTGTGCACCCTGTTTATTTTACACACACACTATCTCCTGAGCTAAGCTGGAGGATTCTTAAATCTTCATTCAAACTCTATAACTCCTTGGATACCACTGTGGATAGTGGTAGAGGTCGAGTAAGACCTAGACAGCTGTGAACTGTTGTTTGTTTTCCCACGTAGAACTGTGGTTGAGGTCTTTATACCTGGACAATGTGTTCACTATTGTTTACCCCGATCCAGGGTGTGGATCTATTTATATAAATTATTTGAGAGGACTAAGTCTCGTCTTGAGACTGAACCTCTTGGTTACATCTGTTGTGTTTTTAGTTTAAGTCATAAGTACACTATATATTTCATATTCCGCTGCTATTACTTTGAAATAAAAATTACTTTGATAGTTAAATTAGCATGTTCTTATACTTATTGTAAACCAGACAGTTAGTTTCAAAAGTCAATTTAATCTTCAGATTAAATTAACTATTACCTAATCAATCATTGAGAAACTAATTGAACATTTACATTTTGTATAAATTCACTACAGTTTAACTTTGTTTTTAAATAGGGGAATTTTAAAAGAAATATTTTTAACAGAAATTTTAATTGGAACTCAATTCACCCCCCCCCCCTCTTGAATGTCCACTCCGACCAACAAAATGTACTAATTAATCAGCACTCAATTCTTTGTAAAGTCATTTTAATCTTCAAAAACATGCCTTCTCATCGAAAATAACTTTTATAGATTTTTGTGGGTGGATATTATAATTATTTTTAATAAATTTTGGTAATTTTATTAGATAAAAATGGTATCATTTTTGAAATTAACATATACAACTTTTCTTAGGGTGAATGTTTTGGACTTTTCTGAAAATATTGATTTTCTAGTGAATAGTGTAACACCCCAGGATTTCAGAGTCTGTTATTTCTTAAAAATAATTCAATAACTTGCACTACACGCAACACCGAGTTCAATCACACCATTAAAAGAGGTCATGAATAGTATTAACTACATTTTGAACTTTATATAATCCTTATAATTTTAGAATCCCTATTATGAGTTTCTTAGTCATAATGCAAGAACAGATTCATTTTCAGTATTTCACTTTTATCAACTTCTAATAGTGAAACCTTTTTAAATACAATATTTTAAACTTTTTGACTAAATGGAGACATCAAAAAATTTAAAATGAAACCTCCCAAGCTTCCACGGTACGCTTTCCTTTGAATAAAACAGTAGCGTGTGTTGTACGCAACTTCGAGTTCTAACACACCGTAACCAGTCAAACTAGCTGTTATGAAGAGTAATACCTACTTTTTGAAGTTATATATATTTTATATTTTAAAATGGACTTCATTTTTGGATTCGGAATATCAAATTTATCCTAAGGTGAAATTTTGGTACTTTTCGGATAACTTTCATATTTTGATGAATAGTGAAAATTACTAAATTTTAATTAAAAACAACTTTTTTAATCAAAATAATTAATAGTGGTAAATTGTGAATTTGAGTGGTTTTAAAGTATATTTAGAATATATTTTTACCATTTAAAATAATGTTGGTCATTGGACATAATTTTACAATTAAACCGAACATAAACAAGTGTCAATCTTTTGATAGTTATTACCTCTTAAAAACACGTTTTTTGTTTTGACAGCGGGAATTAATTTTAAATTAATTTCTGCCACTTCTGTGTTTTGAATTTAGGAAAATGGATTCCATATTTGGAATCAGGATGTTCAAATTGTGTAAATGGGTAACTTTTATTTTTAGACATTTTGAATAATTACTGCGGTAAATATTTTATTTACCATGGTTAAGGGTAAATCCGGTAAATAAGGGTTAAAAAATAATATTATAATAATACTAAATTACCCTAAAACGTGTCTTAACCCTATTGGTGGACACATACCCGACCATGATCATCCTTGGGTCAATTTGGGGACCCCATGGATCCACTTGTAAGTGATAATGACACTTTATATTAATAAAGTTAAAATAAAAATAAAAATGGCATAAGCTTACATCTTTTAGAAGAACAATTTTTACATAGGGTTATATATGTTGGATTTTAGATTATAAATATTAATTATAAAGATAAAAATATTTCCTACATAATGATATTTTATTTATAATTTTTAGACATTAAATAATTTATTTTATTTTTGACACAAAGATGATGCAGTAATTACTATAATAGTGAAAAATTAAAATAATTGATATTATAAATACCCAAAAAAATATAATATGAAACTTTTAATGAATTAAACTAATTTTCTAGGATAATATGGTATATTAGTATTGATTTAATTGACTTTGTTCGAAGTAATCAATCTGTTATGAGTTTCAAAAAAATCAACTATTGAATAGTGTCAAAATTGACATAAAAGAGTTTTTAAAACAAATATTATATTATTAATTGATATTAAATTCCTAAAAATATAAGGTTCGGCCAAGAGACTTATATAAGGATAGGTTCATCATTAATGGACCACTTGGGGGTCTCTTGGATGTATATAGTAAGTTTATTAACTATATTATATAAAAATACAAAGAGACATTGTAAAAGTGAAACTAATTAACTTAGAGTTAATACTTAAAGATAAGGTTAATATAAGTACCCAAACCTGTCTAAATTCTATTGGTTGAGTGGTCTTCGACCTATCCTCACCTTAACCTTTGAATAATCAACTTTGGAGCCATTAGAAACCGAATATGAATTTATTATAAATTAATATTTCTAGCTTTTCCAAAGGTGCCCCTCACCCCTCTTATAAAAGGGCACTCCTCCTTCTCTTTTCCTCACACATCTTGAGCCACTTGGCTCGTCCAAACTCTGCTCAAATAAGCTCCCCACATCCCTCTCATCCTCCTTGAAGATTCCCCTTAGGCAGAAAGCATTTCAAGAAGTCCTTTGGTTCCAACCAAAGTGAGTTACCTAGATTAAAGGTAACGATTTCTCTTAAATTATTTTCATTTATTTTGCTTCTCCAACCCCAAACTCTTTTTATTTCCTTTCTTTTGTAACAACACCAGTATCCACAATATACTAGGATGTTGTTATAAGAAGGATTCAAACTACACATACACACAACTCCATCTAATGGATGATGAACATAATGTTTCTGTGGATGGCAAACTAACGCCTCACGAAACGATGATTGTTCAAATACATCTTACCACCTCTCATGGTGGCCATTATGATGGAACTGTAATTAAATATGGTATTAATGATATATATTTTATATATAATCTTCTGTAATTCCATTTTATTTCATACCATTATTCGTTTCATGTTGTATATACATACGATAATTTCATTTGAGGAAGTGCGGACTACCGCCCCCTTAAAATGATATGACTCGTTCATACCACACATGGAACGTATAAAGGATGGTGTTAATGAACTTAAGTAACATATATAAAATATTATATTATACTGGAATAGTAATATACCTATGTATCATTTGGATTTGATTCTTTTAAAATGAAAATTAAATGGAAGTAGCGTTCGTGCGTACGTACGGACTACCGTCTCCACGAACGCGATAAGATTCATTCTCCATCATATCCATTCAAGTATTATTCTCATTTTAGGGTTAAAAATAATGTTAATATCATTCTGATTATGAATAAGATATAATCTATCCATTACAAACATGTCTTACGTAACCAAACATTTAAGAAGAACGAATCGATTATCACCCGAAACGACGATAATACTAAGATATTATTAATAAAGCAATGTTAAAAGATCATATATGATATCATATTAATGTATATGATTCTTGTATAATTTAATAACAATTATTTCACTATTATACAGGAGGTTAACCTACCCCAACAAAGGAAAAGTACAAGGTAAGGGTTATTTCACAATCTCTTCATTATCCGAGGTTGATTATACGTAATAATCTACTGGGATCTCTTTATCATCCACATCCATGTTTCTTAAAAATGTATTTCAAAACATTTTTACTATTTACTAAAATATGAGTTAAAGTCATTTATACCCTTTTTGACTTTTATAAGTGGTTTATAAAGGAATCTTTCCGTCATTTTCAAAACAAGGTCCTTTTTAACCTTTTCGACAGAATTGAGGTAAGAATGTTTTTTTTAACTTATACGGCGGGTGCGGTTATTTTACGCCATTATAAAATCTTCAAAGCTTTACTTACAAGCTTATAAGAATATTTTCAAAGAAAATGTTTTATTTTATATGGATCTTAAATTATTTCAAAATAAAAGGAGATACTTCTTTAAAAAGAATTTTGATTTCATCTACGTCAACATCCATTGATGGATTTTAAGATTATTTGAAGTTGATTTATTATGATACAAAACTTCTATATTGTATTGAAGGTTTTGTGATATGTTTGACTGTGGATGTGCTATTTTTATACCATTCATAGTTTATAGTGAAATTATTGACATTTCGTATGCTAGTTTTAATCCGAATGTTTATGTTATATTTCAAACTTTTCTTCCGATGAATGTGCTAAACAAGTATGTTCCGGGTTGGGGACCGGTAAAAGTAAGCCCTCCAGGTTGGGGACTGGTAAAAGTAAGCCCTCCAGGTTGGGGACTGGTTAAAGTAAGCCCTCCATGTTAGGGACTGGTAAAAGTATGCCCTCCGGGTTGGTGTCCGGTTATTAGAGGCACTCCGGGTTGGTGTCCGGTTATTAGAGGCACTCCGGGTTGGTGTCCGGTTATTAGAGGCACTCCGGGTTGGGTTCCGGTTAGAAGTAACCCCTAGGTCTTGGGATGAGGCCTAGACAAAGAAATTAACGTTTAGCATTATGCATTCCAACATTATGAAAGTGGTTATTGATTTTTGCATGTGATTATTCGATTAGTAGAATATCCATGTGAATAAGTAAATGGCATTATTTCATTTTATTTATGCCATACCATGTTGAAAGTTCATGTTTGAAAGGCTTTTGTTTTAGTTATACATTGCCTTAAAAGTTTATTCTTATTTATGAAAGTTTCCGCTATTTTGTTATCCTTACTGGGCATTTGAGCTCACCCCTTTTATATGTTTTATTTTTCCCAGGAAGTGAAGAAGTAAATTATGAATGACCTGTAGGGATATTATGTGGGGATATGAGTTTGGATTATGGAGACATTATGTTGTTGTTTTAGTTTTTCATTTTATGATGTAATGTAAAACCTATTAATATATCTAGTGTTTCCAAGGCTACTAAACCAATCGGTCTTTCGAGATTTGATCTTTCTTGTGATCATGCCAATGTTACGAAGTAATGCACCGACTCTGGGCAGCTGGGGTCGGGGCGTTACAGTTGGTATCAGAGGAAGTTTAGTACAAACCTTGGAAGCTAGATTTAGATAAACTCTGATGAGAGCACGTAGACCTAAGATTAACTTTGAGGATTAGTATAGAAGAACTTCCTAGAATTTTGGTATTGTAGAGATTTTGTGAGTTTTCCGAGCAATACATCCCTGTCTGGATACGAGCAGGTAGAGGCGGCTCTGGCACAGATGTACCTAGGGGTAAAACCCAAAAACACCGCTTTGAGCTAGACTCGAACGGGAACTGGTGCACGACAACGGGCCTTGCTGCACTCTTGTTTACGACACTCCCGGGGGATATGCTTAGGATAACTCTCATTTTCTTTACAAATCATTTTGAAGGGATTATGAGTATATACTTCCTCAAAGAAAACATTCTTATGATTATGGATTATATCCATAAATAGTTCAATTTATGTTAAGTGTTTTATAAGTATGGGATTATGTATTTTGATTCATAAACTGATCTAGTGTATGCCATTATTTAGAAATGGCGCCCAGTAGAAGGAATGAGAACTCCAGAAATGCACATGATCCAAAGAGAAGGAAGGATCATATCTTTCATGGTCTTAAGCTAGAATTTATAAGAGAAATAGTCTCCCATGTATTATCATCATATGAAGAAATAATATCATGTGTTGATAAGATAAGTAAAGAGTTTACTGAGCCCTATGGCTTTGAAGGGAAGCAAGAGAAGAAATGGATGGAAGAGAGAAAGATGGATAAAGGGAAGAGGGAAAAGAAGAATTTTCCCATATGTGGTAACTGTGGAAAGAAACACCCTGGAACTTGCCTGAAAGGAATGGGAGTTTGTTATAATTGTGGAGGAAAAGGGCACAAAGTACGTGACTGCAAGGGTAAGAAAATGGTTTCAAATGTACAATGCTTCATTTGCAAAGAGTTTGGACACTACGCGAACCTATGTCCCAGTCATCAGACTATGCCGCAAATGATGCTATTGGATAATAATCAAGTTATGATACTACCACAGATGAAGAGGAATGATTAGAGTTCTTATGTTGATTATGTCAATTGAGTGTTGTATCAACAATGTACTTGTTATAATAATTATGGAGTATATAAGGATTGTACTGCAGTACTATTTCATTAAGGACTTGAGATTGTGTGGAACAAAGAAAAGTGACTCAATAGCAGGATAAAATTTTGGAAAATATATGGTTGAGATAATGATAAACCATAATATAGTTCTGATACCGATGTAGTGATTTTCGAATAATACATGATTATTTTGGAAAAAATTATATTGGATATTCTTGACTACCTTGGAACTGATTAATGATTTGTATATTCCATCATTGTTGGGGTTTAAAACATTTTTGGATTAATGAAGTATATCCAGCATTCTATATGGAATAAGGGAGCATGAATGTAATCAATAAGGAATATGGTAATACATGATGAAGGTATTCATATGCTATTACGGGGTAAAAAGGGTCTATATTATGTTTACCTTCCTTATGAATGTTGGACTGTGAGTTTGGACAGAATTATTTTGGATAGTTCTAGTTTGGATTATTTTGGATTGCCATAAAAGGACAACCCGGAGGTCAGGCGGCAACCTGTCGCGTCCGGCAAGGCTGCGAGACTTGAACCCGCAACCAAAGGTCGACAAGGGTGTATCACCTACCACTATCCCACGAGATGTCCTGGATTAAATAAAGTAGTTTTTTAAAAGATCTGGTAGATGAATTATAAATTCGTTTATTTTGGAACCCTCTATGAATAGTATAAATAGAATTTTTTTTACGAGTGAATGATGAGTTTTGGTAGAAATTTATTAATGGATAAAACTCTAATTATAAACTAAGTATATCTCCTTATGATCTTAGCCAATCTCATAAATAAATTCCTCATCATTAATAAAAGGAACTTAGAACAAAAATGTTGTCCTAGATGGTACCTTAAATCATCACTAATTTATGGCTTTGGGATTGTTGGCCTTTTCATAGCCATGTTCTCTACCACTCTCCATCAGATAATTGATGGCTAGATTTTTCTTCCATATCCATATTTTCTTACATGGAACCCTAGTATGTGTTATTTTCGGTAATCTTCATACTTTCCACTCTTTATTTTAAATAGAGGCCTCATTAATTCATTTTTCGATGTGGGATTTCAACTAAGATATTTTGAAATGTCAAAAATGTGTTGTCCCAATACCATATATTTTTTTGAACCGATGGTACTTCAAATCATCATGGATTGATGAGTTTAAGGACCTCAATTTTATACTTGTTTGTGATTTATGACCTCAATCACTACCTATAAATATTTACGTTTTCCCTCCAATTATATGTCTCTAATTTCCACCAATGTTCTCCTAATCGAGATCATAATTTGGTGGTGACCCTTTAATTTCTCTTTTCCTCATATTAAGACTAAATTTTAGTAACCCAATTTCCGATGTGGGTTTTCCCACAAATATATTTTCTACTTTCAACCTTTTATTTTTGAAGAACAATTTCAAATTGCGAGGACGCAATTTATTGAAGGAGGGGAGAATGTAACACCCCAGGATTTCAGAGTCTGTTATTTCTTAAAAATAATTCAATAACTTGCACTACACGCAACACCGAGATCAATCACACCATTAAAAGAGGTCATGAATAGTATTAACTACATTTTGAACTTTATATAATCCTTATAATTTTAGAATCCCTATTATGAGTTTCTTAGTCATAATGCAAGAACAGATTTATTTTCAGTATTTCACTTTTATCAACTTCTAATAGTGAAACCTTTTTAAATACAATATTTTAAACTTTTTGACTAAATGGAGACATCAAAAAATTTAAAATGAAACATCCCAAGCTTCCACGGTACGCTTTCCTTTGAATAAAACAGTAGCGTGTGTTGTACGCAACTTCGAGTTCTAACACACCGTAACCAATCAAACTAGCTGTTATGAAGAGTAATACCTACTTTTTGAAGTTATATATATTTTATATTTTAAAATGGACTTCATTTTTGGATTCGTAATATTAAATTTATCCTAAGGTGAAATTTTGGTACTTTTCGGATAACTTTCATATTTTGATGAATAGTGAAAATTACTAAATTTTAATTAAAAACAACTTTTTTAATCAAAATAATTAATAGTGGTAAATTGTGAATTTGAGTGGTTTTAAAGTATATTTAGAATATATTTTTACCATTTAATATAATGTTGTTCATTGGACATAATTTTACAATTAAACCGAACATAAACAAGTGTCAATCTTTTGATAGTTATTACCTCTTAAAAACACGTTTTTTGTTTTGACAGCGGGAATTAATTTTAAATTAATTTCTGCCACTTCTGTGTTTTGAATTTAGGAAAATGGATTCCATATTTGGAATCAGGATGTTCAAATTGTGTAAATGGGTAACTTTTATTTTTAGACATTTTGAATAATTACTGCGGTAAATATTTTATTTACCATGGTTAAGGGTAAATCCGGTAAATAAGGGTTAAAAAATAATATTATAATAATACTAAATTACCCTAAAACGTGTCTTAACCCTATTGGTGGACACATACCCGACCATGATCATCCTTGGGTCAATTTGGGGACCCCATAGATCCACTTGTAAGTGATAATGACACTTTATATTAATAAAGTTAAAATAAAAATAAAAATGGCATAAGCTTACATCTTTTAGAAGAACAATTTTTACATAGGGTTATATATGTTGGATTTTAGATTATAAATATTCATTAGAACGATAAAAAGATTTCCTACATAATGATATTTTATTTATAATTTTTAGACATTAAATAATATATTTTATTTATGACACAAAGATGATGCAGTAATTACTATAATAGTGAAAAATTAAAATAATTGATATTATAAATACCCAAAAAAATATAATATGAAACTTTTAATGAATTAAACTAATTTTCTAGGATAATATGGTATATTAGTATTGATTTAATTGACTTTTTTAGAAGTAATAAATCTGTTATGAGTTTCACAAAAATCAACTATTGAATAGTGTCAAAATTGACATAAAAGAGTTTTTAAAACAAATATTATATTATTAATTGATATTAAATTCCTAAAAATCTAAGGTTCGGCCAAGAGACTTATATAAGGATAGGTTCATCATTAATGGACCACTTGGGGGTCTCTTGGATGTATATAGTAAGTTTATTAACTATATTATATAAAAATACAAAGAGACATTGTAAAAGTGAAACTAATTAACTTAGAGTTAATACTTAAAGATAAGGTTAATATAAGTACCCAAACCTGTCTAAATTCTATTGGTTGAGTGGTTTTCGACCTATCCCCACCTTAATCTTTGAATAATAAACTTTGGAGCCATTAGAAACCGAATATGAATTTATTATAAATTAATATTTCTAGCTTTTCCAAAGGTGCCCCTCACCCCTCTTATAAAAGGGCACTCCTCCTTCTCTTTTCCTCACACCTCTCAAGCCACTTGGCTCGTCCAAACTCTGCCCAAATAATCTCCCCACATCCCTCTCCTCCTCCTTGAAGCTTCCCCTTAGGCATAAAGCATTTCAAGAAGTCCTTTGGTTCCAACCAAAGTGAGTTACCTAGATTAAAGGTAACGATTTCTCTTAAATTATTTTCATTTATTTTGCTTCTCCAACCCCCAAACTCTTTTTATTTCCTTTCTTTTGTAACAACACCAGTATCCACAATATACTAGGATGTTGTTATAAGAAGGATTCAAACTACACATACACACAACTCCATCTAATGGATGATGAACATAATGTTTCTGTGGATGGAAAACTAACGCCTCACGAAACGATGATTGTTCAAATACATCTTACCACCTCTCATGGTGGCCATTATGATGGCACTGTAATTAAATATGATATTAATGATATATATTTTATATATAAGCTTCTGTAATTCCATTTTATTTCATACCATTATTCGTTTCGTGTTGTATATACATACGATAATTTCATTTGAGGAAGTGCGGACTACCGCCCCCTTAAAATGATATGACTCGTTCATACCACACATGGAACGTATAAAGGATGGTGTTAATGAACTTAAGTAACATATATAAAATATTATATTATACTGGAATAGTAATATACCTATGTATCATTTGGATTTGATTCTTTTAAAATGAAAATTAAATGGAAGTAGCGTTTGTGCGTACGTACGGACTACCGTCTCCACGAACGCGATAAGATTCATTCTCCATCATATCCATTCAAGTATTATTCTCATTTTAGGGTTAAAAATAATGTTAATATCATTCTGATTATGAATAAGATATAATATATCAATTACAAACATGTCTTACGTAACCAAACATTTAAGAAGAACGAATCGATTATCACCTGAAACGATGATAATACTAAGATATTATTAATAAAGAAATGTTAAAAGATCATATATGATATCATATTAATGTATATGATTCTTGTATAATTTAATAACAATTATTTCACCATTATACAGGAGGTTAACCTACCCCAACAAAGGAAAAGTACAAGGTAAGGGTTATTTCACAATCTCTTCATTATCCGAGGTTGATTATACGTAATAATCTACTGGGATCTCTTTATCATCCACATCCATGTTTCTTAAAAATGTATTTCAAAACATTTTTACTATTTACTAAAATATGAGTTAAAGTCATTTATACCCTTTTTGACTTTTATAAGTGGTTTATAAAGGAATCTTTCCGTCATTTTCAAAACAAGGTCCTTTTTAACCTTTTCGACAGAATTGAGGTAAGAATGTTTTTTTTAACTTATACGGCGGGTGCGGTTATTTTACGCCATTATAAAATCTTCAAAGCTTTCCTTACAAGCTTATAAGAATATTTTCAAAGAAAATGTTTTATTTTATATGGATCTTAAATTATTTCAAAATAAAAGGAGATACTTCTTTAAAAAGAATTTTGATTTCATCTACGTCAACATCCTTTGATGGATTTTAAGATTATTTGAAGTTGATTTATTATGATACAAAACTTCTATATTGTATTGAAGGTTTTGTGATATGTTTGACTGTGGATGTGCTATTTTTATACCATTCATAGTTTATAGTGAAATTATTGACATTTCGTATGCTAGTTTTAATCCGAATGTTTATGTTATATTTCAAACTTTTCTTCCGATGAATGTGCTAAACAAGTATGTTCCGGGTTGGGGACCGGTAAAAGTAAGCCCTCCGGGTTGGGGACTGGTAAAAGTAAGCCCTCCAGTTTGGGGACTGGTTAAAGTAAGCCCTCCAGGTTAGGTACTGGTAAAAGTATGCCCTCCGGGTTGGTGTCCGGTTATTAGAGGCACTCCGGGTTGGTGTCCGGTTATTAGAGGCACTCCGGGTTGGTGTCCGGTTATTAGAGGCACTCCGGGTTGGGTTCCGGTTAGAAGTAACCCCTAGGTCTTGGGATGAGGCCTAGACAAAGAAATTAACGTTTAGCATTATGCATTCCAACATTATGAAAGTGGTTATTGATTTTTGCATGTGATTATTCGATTAGTAGAATATCCATGTGAATAAGTAAATGGCATTATTTCATTTTATTTATGCCATACCATGTTGAAAGTTCATGTTTGAAAGGCTTTTGTTTTAGTTATACATTGCCTTAAAAGTTTATTCTTATTTATGAAAGTTTCCGCTATTTTGTTATCCTTACTGGGCATTTGAGTTCACCCCTTTTATATGTTTTATTTTTCCCAGGAAGTGAAGAAGTAAATTATGAATGACCTGCAGGGATATTATGTGGGGATATGAGTTTGGATTATGGAGACATTATGTTGTTGTTGTAGTTTTTCATTTTATGATGTAATGTAAAACCTATGAATATATCTAGTGTTTCCAAGGCTACTAAACCAATCGGTCTTTTGAGATTTGATCTTTCTTGTGATCATGCCAATGTTACGAAGTAATGCACCGACTCTGGGCAGCTGGGGTCGGGCGTTACAAATAGTGAAAATATGGATTTTTATTTAAAACTATATTTTAGTGTCAGACATTTACAAAGTTAGATTTTGTTTTAAAAAGGTTTAAAAGTGAAATTAATTAAATTATGTTATTATTAATCCAATTAAGTTCACTTTAATCAATTTTATTGTTTAATTTGGTATAAAAAAAATTATACTAAAAAAATAAATTTTTTAAAACTATTTTTCGTACCATTTTGTTGATTTATCTTAAATTAATTTTTTACACGTCTAGAAATTAAATACTAAAAAATTTATTTCGTATTTGGAATAATGAGGTCAAAATTTTTAAAATAGTCCCCTTTTATTTTTGGAGAATATGAATAGTAATCACAGTAAATTAGTGTATCTAAGTTAAATGTAAAATAGATTTATCAAGGTTAATGTAATGATAATTAAAATTCATTCAAAAAATTTTATTTATATTATTGTATGTGTGTAGATGTGATATTTCTATCCAAATATCAAATACAAGTCCACTCAGTTCCATTTATCTTTGATTATGACCCTTATATTAATTTATGAAAAGAATAGCGAAAAAATTACACTCACTTAACTTAAATATTTCTAAAAAAATCATAATGATAAAAAATTAAATGTTTGTATATAAATGTTTGTTTCGACTATTAATTAATTTTTTATCATGGTAGTTTATGTTTAATTTTTAGTTACTAAATAATTTATTTAAATGCTTACGCAAAGCCAACAATATAGTTATTCAGTTAAAAGAAAAATAAAATAAATGATTTTCAAAATATTAAAAGTAATAAACATTGTATAAATTATTATGATCTTGAAAATATTTAGATAAATATAATATTTTATTTATGTTTTAAAGTTATATATTCTAATTCTTTTTTTCATTTTTAATCAAAGACAACTAAAACAAATAGATCCAAAAATGATATTATTGACATTTTATAATAAAAAATTATTAAATGATTTAAAATTCATAAAAAACTATATTTAACAAATTTAACTCTATATAGTTAAAAATATAAACCATTTTCAATTTATGAGTCACTTTTCTTCTTATGGTTGCATTCTTAATTCTTAAAGACAAGAAAACATTGATATTTCAGAAATTGTCAAAAGGGTTAATAGGGGTTAAAAATAATGTATAAGGATAAAAACATAACCAAGAGTTATTAAGTATTTATTTAAAGAGATTATTTAAAAATATGATCATCTTATAATCAATTTGGATCAATTTTTTCATGAAAATCAATTTATATTAATTTTAATACTTTAATTAATTCTAAGTGTGCCCCTCCACTCACATATAAAAGGGATTCTACTCTCCTTAATTATTCACTTTGTTTAAGAATTATAAATCAGATAATACCTACCCTAATATTGTCCTTTTTTAGTTAACCACATTCTATATATTCTTGTATTTCCAACATACCAACCCTTCGAGGATTAGTGTGTCATGCAAAAGAGGATTCTCAATGAAGAGGTATAACTCTTAACCGAACATCTTTAATTTTATTTTTTCTTATAATTACTCTAAATTCATAGTATCTGTTAAAAATAATTAATTCCGTATCTTAAATATTTTTTATTTTTATTTTGATAATTTAACAACCATTACCCACTTTCTTCCCATCTGTAGGAAAATAATAACCTCACTCATTCATATGTGTGGACTGCCACCTACATAAAGCGATATTATTCATTTTTCACTTATAATTTGCAGGAATGTTACTAACAATAAATTTAATGAATATATATTGAAAATATGAAATAATAATTGTTCTATAAATTTTAATTATTATTTACCTTTATTTTATTCCGTCTGTTAAAAATTGAAAATTGTGTTCATGTGTACGTATGAATTACCATCTCGATGAACGATGCAATTAATTTTTATATCTCTATATTTTATGGATGACTATATATATATAATGAATATATATGATCATTATATCATGATTAATATTCTATATATTCTTCTTCTATGATCATATTATAATGAATGGAAGTACCGACCTAAAATCCTTATGAAAAACGAAATAGTTTACACCTAAAAATGACCATTTTATTAATAAATTTTTAATAAATGGTAGTTTAAATGTTATAAGTTTATAATATATTATATTATAAGTGTGTACATAACTATATTATATAATTATAATAAATTAAAAAAAAATAGAGGAGTTTGAAGTGTTTTAGAATCAATTTATACTCGTGGTAAGGGTTTTATATTACATTCTCCTTGTTTATCAGTATTGTTTATGATTAAGTTTACAATGAAGAAATTTCATGATCTAATGGTCAATAATCTCATAAATTTTCATCCCCTAAATTTATTTCTAAATATTAAATATTTTTCTTTCATTTTTTTCAATTTAAGTACTCGAGAGACTGAAATATTATTTTAAAGAAAAAATGACTTTATTTCTCTCTTCAAGAGAATATTGTTTTTCTTCCACATCCATGTTTTCAAAAATTGTTTTCATGAAATTTTTTACTATTTTCCAATGATTTTTTAAAATAATTTTCACCCATATTTTAATTTCTAAAAAATGGTTTAAATGGAATTCCCATGTAATTTTATGAATTTTGTAATTTTTACTTTTTACTAAAAATATGAATGGAGTATTTGGTTTAAAACACATGACATGAATATAATTTCCCACCATCATTATAGATAAATTATTTGAAGATTACATTATCATTCTACAAGGTTCCTTTCAGTGAAATTTTTTCCCTTAATTTTTTTTAAATTTTTAGATTTTAAATAAGTGATTTAAATGAGAAAATGCTATTTTCTTCAAAAAAATGCTCTGGTTATCTTTAAATTGAATTTTTCATATATAATAACATCCTTGGATGTTACATGTTATTTAAGGATATCATCCATTTTATTTATCTGGATGTATTACCTTTATGATGATGAAATGATTAAATGTTTAGGAAAATCATTACTTTTTTATGCTTTATGCTATGATGAAATGATAAGATTTAAATGAATCTCATATCATTTCCATGGTTTATGTTATGTTTAATGTTTTATAATCTTGTGGAACACATATGTATTATTCTAATTATGTGATTTATGGGACTTGAATTATATATTCCACTAATTTATTAGGTAAAAATGGATATCTAATGAGATAATAAGAACTACAGCAGGGAGTGAACCTTGTTCAATAAGGGACTATGTAGACTATGATTATTTTGGGAGTGAACCTAGAATATGGATAAGATGTTTTGGGGAGTGAACCAAATCCCGTATGATAGTCTTGGCAGTGACCCTTTACAACCAAATAAATGATTTCTATACTTATGTATAAGACACAAAATTATGTCTTATGTTAATGTTATGTTCTCATGGCCCATGTTATTTTATTCCATTATGATTCATATATTATGAACTTAAATGATTTATTCCATGATTTATATTTGTGATGTATAATATGATGGAAATGGTTTTCAAATTTTAATATCATTTTCTCATACCCTTAAACTAATATTATTCTTAATTGATAATTAACATCACCCTTTTTTACCCTTATGGAGAATCTGAGCTCACTCTTCATTATGTTTCCTTTCCCTATGAAATAAAGGAAAATTTTAAGGATGATAAGTATAAGAAGGGTTGTAGTTATGAAGAACTAAGTGGGATAATATGTATATCTCTTATGAAAATGTTTTTTATCCATCCATCTTTCTAAATACACTAAAAATATTTACTTCTTACTGGGATCATAATGTTATGTATTGAAATTAATCAATTAAGATGTAATATTTATGCATGGAATGTATGGTCGCTATAGTTGGTATGAGAGCAAGGGTTTTCAATATTTAATAATTAGGATTGCTAAACATTGTTTAAACCCCAAGGGATAAGTCTAAGTATAGTATAAAATTAGAATGTCTGGGTAATAATTGTGGATAACATAGGTTAAACCATAGGTTTCATATATTGAGGATAAGGATTGATCACTCTGATTAATAATTATTAATGTTCATGAAAAACATTTTAGTTTTAGTCATGGATTTAAGATTGAATAATGAAGTTGAGGTAGTGATAGGCATACTCAAATATTTATTTACCTTATTTGATCTTAGCCATATCAATTCATTATGTCATGAAACGTATCTTGGGATGTTAAATTATACCCTCAATTATTAGATGTAAAGTAATTATTCAAATATACAAATTGTATGATAGTCTCATTTCAAGTCTATTATTCCTCTCTGATTGAAGTTTTTGAGAAAGTTCTTCTAGTAAATCTAATGATTCTCCATTTAGTTTAATTTTATGTTATTATTGGTGTGGACTGGGTTTCTTTATATAGATATCATATCAATTTCTAAGTATGTAAAGTCACGTATAATAATCTACAAGAAAATATTATTTTTTTATAAGTGTGATGATAAATATTAACTTCTAAGTGAAATTACTTCTATATTGTTGGTATTAATTCCTATCCATGAAGGGTATATATCTCATATGGTTGGAAAAAAACTCGATATTGAGGATAATCCAATTGTATAGGTGTTTTTATGTATTTATAGAAGAATTTCCAAGTGTTTCGTGAAGATTAGTTTTTACTATAATGCATATCGGGTGATACACCTTCATCAAAGACTCTATATAGAATGGACCCAATTCAGTTATAGGAACTAAAGGATAAACCACAATATAATATTGATAAGGGGTTAATATTACCTTGTGTGTGACCATGGGGTTATCCCGTTCTTTTTATTAGTAATAAATATGGGTCAATACATCTTTTCACTGATTACCAGGAACTTAATAGGATCACTATGAAGAAAAATTATCATATACCCTCTATCAATGATTTGTTTGATCAATTATGGGGAGATAAATACTTTTATATGATTCAACGTCATATTATATATCATAAATTGAAGGTTAAGAAGGATTATATACCCAATATGTCATTCTTTATGAGGTTTTTTCATTATTAATTTATAGTAGTTCCATTTAAACTCAGTAATACCCATGTTATATTTATTGATTTAATGAATATAGTCTTCAAATATTTTCTTGACCATTTTGTGAAAATATGTATAGATTATATTATTATATATTCAATGAAAAAATAATATCATGAATATTATTTTAGAATTATGCTAAAGACACTAATTATGGAAAACATATATGAAAATATTGTGTGAATATCATCTAAAAAAGTTTCATTTTTTGGTCATATGATCTCATGAAAGGGTATATATTTTATTCCATCAATGATTGAGGTTATTTAATGATGGAACAGAACTAAAACTATCACTACGATTTTTAGTTTTCTTAGTTTTTCAATATATTATCAATTCTTCATGGATAATTTATCAGAACTATCATATCGACACACCAAGATAGCTCGAAAGGGATCCATGTTCCTTTGAACAGATGAATGTGAATAAAATTTCAAGGAACCAAAGAGAATGTTTATCAATTCACAAATTCATACACTAACTTGAAGTAGATAATGGTTTGTAATCTATTTTTATTCATTGAAGAAGGGACTCGGATGCTTCCTCACCTAGAATTATATGGTCAAAGCTTATGCCTCGTGAAAATTGAAGTTTCATGAGAGAAATTATACAACTCATGATTTGGAGTTAGCTACAATAATTTTTTCATTAAATATATGGATGTGTTTTTTATATAGAAAGTTTTGATATATATATTAATAATAAATATTTAAAGTATATATTCACCAAAACTAGAATATTATAAACTAGAGAATATGGTTGGAGTAGATTAACTATTTTGACTAATCAGTACATTGCCACCATAAGAAATTGATCAAGGTGTTAGGTTCTCTATGTCAAATGGATAATTATAGCTTATCTATTATAAGGATCACAAAGGATCTAATATTTCTTTATTGGAAAAGGATTGATCTATAAATATTGAAGGAATGGGAGAAATATTATCTCTATGAAATGAATTCTCAACAATATAACAATGTGAGAATTAAAAAGTTATGGATAGAACATGTGGAACAACATATTAATGTTAGAAATGTAATGGATTTACACCTTGATAATGATAAAATGATAAAATTAATGAACCATGTTTGTGTTCTATCTATACCAAATCTGAAGGATTTATTTGATGAGGCTCATATTTTATAATTCTCTTTTTATCCTTGAAGTAAGAATATGTATAGATATATGAGATATTTTTTCATGTGGGATAGTATAAAGTGAGATATTATATATTATTAATCATGGTTAATATTATATAATTAACTTAATGTTGAGAGAAAAAATTATAAGGGGATGTTACAACAATTATACATATCGAATGGAAATGGGAAAACATAACCATGAAATTTTTTCATTATATTCCCTAAAACATATAAATTCCATAATGCTATTTGGGTTTTAGTTGGTAACTGTATGAATTTATCAAACTAAATTTCCATTATAGAGAATTTATCACTTCATTATATTACTAAAATATATATTAAATAAGTGGTAAGGTTTCATGGATTGCAATATTCTATTTTATCTGGTCAGGATTAAAGATTTACCTTGAAGTTCTGAAGAAATCATTACTAAGATCCAGATACAGAGTTGATTTTTAGTATTTCTTTTCATCCTCATATAGATAGTCACACTTGGTGAACCATTCAAACACTAGAGGATGTGATGATATATTATTCTTTGTATTTCAAATGAGGTTGGGATCAACATTTTCCTCTATTTGAGTTTTCTTACAACAATAGGTTTCACTTAAGAATTAAGATGGCTCATTTTGAATCCCTCTATAAAAATAAATGTTTAACTCAACCACGTTGAGATGAATTTGAAGAAAGAGACCAATTTAGACATAATCTTGATAAGAAAATTTAAGTGAAATCTAGGTCCATTCAATAGTATATCGAAGCAACTCAGGGTTTATAAAAAAGTTATTTTGATAATAATTAATGAAATCTAGAATTAAAAGTTGGTGAGAAGATATTTATATTAATTTATGTATGGAATAATGTTATGTGATTTAGAAAGAAATAAAATTTTATCCCTATATTTATTTCCCCCTTTGATATTTTTTATTGAGTAGGGATGGTATCTTATCGCTTGGTGGTTCCACCAAACCTATCTCATGTTTGTGAAGTGTTCCATGTATCTCTCTGAGGAAGTACACATTTAATCCATCACATGTAATAATATAATATGTCATACTATTGGAGAATGATACTTTCTATATAAAAAATTGCTATAAATCCTGGTTCAAATAGATGAATTTCTACAAAAAAAAGACTTCTTGCCTGTTTAATGTTCTCTGGAGAATTCAGAAATAGAAATAAGTTACTTGGGAAGTCAAGGATGTCATTAAATAGATATTTCCTCATTTTATTATATCATAGTGACTTAATATCATAAGAAAAGTTAGTTTTAAGGGGGGGAAATGTAACACTGTAATATTTTATTATATAGTTCTCTATAAATGAAATTTATTTCTTGGATAGTTTTATTTACAAGAACCCCTGGGTTTAAATGAACTAGGATATACTATTGAAATATTATTATTTAATGTTATAGTAATCACATGGACATTGAGTTTTAGATTATGAATATGATTAAACACATTATGAAATATATGTATATATAAACTTCTTACTCAATACAAATTTATTAATTAATAAATACTTAATTTTTAATAAAGCTATTTTATTCTTAAAAAAATACATTTTCATTAAAAATGGTTTTCATTGATTTTTTTGAGCAAATATTATAATTAATTTCTTAAAAATTTATTGATTTTATTGGATAAAAACGGTTAAATTTTTTGAATCAATATCTCAAAAATATATTGGGATTACGTTTTTGGGTTTTTATGAAAATATTGATTTTCTGGTGAAGAGTGTAAAGTACTAATTTTTATTGAAATCATTGTTTTTATTTCAAGAATTTCAATTTTTTATTTTTTTTTTAAATGGTTTCAAAGTAAAATTATTTCTATAATATTAATAATAATCCAATAAAGTTAATTATAATCCATTCTATAATTGAATTTGGTTTAAAAACATTTTTATACTTAAAATATATATGTTTCTGAAAATCTGTTTTGCATTCTGTTTTTTTGTTTTTGTCTTCAATTAATTTCTCTGAGTTATATAAATTTAATTTTGAAAAATATATTCCATATTTTGGATTTGGAGGTCCGAATTTGTTAAATATTTTCCTTTTATTTTTTCAACATGACTATAAACCATTGTAAATTTTGGTAAACCTGATAATGTCAAAAAAGAATTAATTAAGGTTAAAACAAATGTGATAAGATATTGAATTCATTAAAAACCATTATACAATCCTTTTATATTTGTATCATTCAGTAATTTATATCCAATTATCTAATATATGTCCAATATCTAACATTTTTCATCAATTATTTCATTTGAATTAATTTAATAAAAGAATAATGACAAATTATCACTCTATTGACATAAATATCTCTAAAAAATTCATAATGTTAAAAACCGATAAATTTTATAGAATATTTATTTCAAATGTATTTTATTTTATCATGTTAATTTATTTTTTAATTTTTCATGACTCAATAATTACCTTAAATGATTGCGCAATGCCGACACAGTATGTGTTCAATTAATAGAAAAAAAAATAAATGAATTCAAAAATATTAAAAGTACTTCAATTTGAATGAATTATTATATTCCATAAATTTTGTATATAAATATAACATATTAGGGATGTTTCAAAGATTTATATTCAAATTCATATTATTTCATGTTGTTTACAAAGTAAAGATAAATAAATAGTTCCAAAAATAACATTAATGATGTTTTATAATAAATAATATTTTATTAAATGATTTAAAAATCATAAAGAAACTATATTAAGCTACTTTAATGGTATAGGTTTTAATATATATATATATATATATAATTTTCTGTTTATGAGTCACTTTTCCTTTTATTGTAATATTTTTAACCCTTAACGACTACAAAAATTTGATATTTCAGTAATTAAAAAAAGGGTTAATAGGGGTTAAAAATTATTAGATCATAATAAAAAAAATTCAAATTTTATTGGATAATATTATTCCAACTCATAATAATATTTTTTTAAAAATCATATTAATTTGGATTCATTTCTCTATGAAAATTATTTTATATTAATTTAATATTTTATGTAATTCCAAGAGTTCCCTTCCCCTCACTAATGAAAGGGCATCTATTATCCATAATTAATCACAATGTAAGGGCCTTATATATCTTAAAATACATACCCTAATTTCATAATATATTCCCTCAACACATCATATAACTTTTGTTATTTCTAAAAGACTATCCCTTCAAGGCTTAATGTGTAATCCAAAAGTAGATTCTCAACAAAGAGGTCTAATTTTTAAATGGGAATTTTCAATTTTATTTTTACATATACTTTCTAGAAATATATGGTATTCATTATAAAATAATTAATTTAGTATATAAAATATTTTGAAATTATATTATGAGAATTGAAAAACCATTTACATCTTCTTCCTATCTGTTGGAAAATGATAACATCACTCATGCATATGTGTTGACTACCACCTTCATGAATTGATGTGATATATTTTTCAATTACTATTTAAATTAATGTTAATATGTATATTTTTAATGAATATATGTGATTAATATAATATAGTAACTATTTTTTAATGTTTAATTATTATTTACCTTCTTTCACTTCATCTATTGAAAATTGAAAACATTGTTCATGCATATATATGACTTATCGTCACCAAGAACAGTGTAATTCATTCTTCTATATATGAATTTTATATATGAATCTAAGAAATATATAATGAAAAAATATGATATTAATATCATTATTAAAATTATGGAGATTATTGAACCATGATTAAACTACTGGGATAAGAAATACCGAACTGAAATCCTCATGAAAAACAATACAGTTGACACCCAAAAAATGATTATTTTATTATGTAATTGTTAATAAATGGGTGTTGAAATTTTATAATTGAATAATATATGATAAAAAATTATTAAAATGATTCAGTTATAGAATTATAATTAATTTACATTTATTATTTTTGAGGTTAAATTGATTTTGAATCAATTCAAACTCAACCTAAGTGGTTTGTGTTACAATCCCATTGTTTACCAATATTGTTTATTATTAAGTTTAAAATAATAAAATTTCATGATCTATTTGTCAATAATATCATCATTTTTCATCTACTATAGTTATTTCAAGAGGTTACATGTTTCCTTTTTTTTCAACTCTCTAAGTACTCAAGATATCGAAAGAATATTTTTAATAAAAACTGAATTTATCTATCTCTTTAGTCAAAAATCCTTTTTCTTCAATTTCCATGATTTCTAAAAATTTATTTAAGAATATTGTTAATATTTTTAAATGAATTTTTAATTTTTTACAGTTTTTTAAATTTTTTAAAAAAAATTAAGTGGGGTCTTCTTTTCTGTTTCCGAATGAGGTACTTTTGATTTTTTATCAAAAATGTGAAAAAAACATCATTTTAACATAGATGGTGTGAATATAATTTCCCACCATCATTAATAATCAATTATTTTAATTATCCTTCATATATTTCCATGTTTCTTTTCAAATAAAAGTTTCTCTTTAATATTTGAGAAATATTTACTTTTAAAATAAATGGTTTCAAAGTGAAAAGTGTATTTTCCTCAATAAATGTTTCAGTGATCTTTAAAAGAAATTTTTCATCTATGGTAATATAATATGATAATACTTACAATTTTATAAGGATATTATCCAAGTATTCCATCATTATTCTTTCTCTGAATGGATTATTTTTATGATGATGAAATGATGAAACTTTTATCAAACTCGTTTCATTTCCACAGGTTATACTATATTGAAATGTTTATGAGAACTGTTTCCATTCCATAAGTTATGTTATGGTGAATATTTTATTATATTTTGGAAGACATATGTATGATTTTAATTATGTGATGGGTGTTCCAAGAATTATATATACCTCTAATTCATTGGGTAAATAATGATATATCATGAGATAATAAGGACTAGAATTAAGCGTGAACCCAGTTCAGTAGGGGACACTTTCCACTATGATAGAATTGATAATAGGCCTTGAATAAGGATAAGGTAGTTTGGGGAGTGAACCCAATATACTATGATAGTCCTGGAATCGATCCTTGACAACTAAGGAAATTATTTTATATGATTATGTTTAATATATAAAAATATTTCTTATGCTAATGTCATGTTCTCATGGATTATGTTCACTGATTCCATTATGATTCATATATTAGAAAATTCTAACAATTGTTCCATGATTTTAGTTTATGATCTATGGTATTATGGGTATGAATTTCAAATTTTATGCTCAATTTCTCATAATCTTATGGTCATTTTATTCTTAATTAACCATTGTTATCTCCCTTGTTTTCCATTATTGAGAATCTAAGATCACCATTTATTATGATTTATTTCTTAAACATATAAATAAATATTTTATGTATGATATATATAATAAAGATTCTAGTTGTGAATAAATATGTGGTAGATGATATATATTTCTTATGATCTAATTGGTATATGATTTATATCTCTTATGAACAAATTGTTTATATATAAAAGTTTCAAAAGAAACCAAAACTATATGATTCTAGTTTGGATCATATTTTTATGTAATTAATATTCATATATTACATGTAATATATATCTATGGAATGTATGGGCTACTATATTAGTAGAATGAGGATGTTGGTGTTTTTATTTATAATGTGTATCAGTGATGTTGATATGATCAACTTGACTAGTGAAAACAAATGATTTTAACAAATAAAGACTATTATATAATGGATAGTGTAACATGAATGGGTTAATGTCCAAGATTCATTATCATATGATGGTAATATTTTTTATAATGGTGAAAATTTTGGTTTTATTTGGTTATATCATTGATTTTGGAGAAAAAATATTGTTCTAGGAAATGAATTAGTAAACCCTAGTATTAACATGGATGATAATCCATGCAACAAGAATTTATTTACAAGAGGTTGAGTGGAAATGATTAAATATTTAAATTTAATGTGTATAAATATTTTCATAATCAACTTCATATCAAACTAAGTTATTTTTTAATATTTCTTTGCATAAATGTTGACATGATGTAGTGGTGTACCTAATTTCCTATCAAGATAAGTTCAATTCTTTTATTGTGAGTATATATCATATATTTGGTCCTTTTAAATAACCTTCCTCTAAAATGGATATTATAATGAGGATTATGGTTTAAAATAATTATTTAATGGTGAAATTATTTTTTAGTAACCAATTTTTAATTTCAATTTGTGGTATGTTTACTGAAATATTGGAATGAGTTATTATTTTAGGATTACGTTATTAATTTTTATCATGGAAATATTTTATCAAGCTTATATTTTGAGGTTATTTTGAATTCTATTGACGATTAAGAGTTGTGGTGATTTATTTGGAATATTTTAACAAAGATACATGACATTTATTTAAATTATTGGGGGAGACACCTTGAGGTTTCTTCTTAAAGGTGGGGATATTGATGTTTTTTCATTGAGATTAATATAGGTTTATCATAATATTTAAGTAATTTTTGATCTAGTATAACACTTTTATATATTGATATTTTGAATTCTTCTAACATGAATTTTTAATTTTAATCATTATGATATATTTAACATTAAATTATAATTTTATGATTTGGTTTCCTACTACTTTTGTGGTTGTGAATAAGCCTTAGAAGATGAGAATTAAGGGATTGATTAATTAATTTTTATATTATTAAGAATAGAGTTACATAGAATTATAGATAGTATATTATTCATATAATTGGTTTTGTTTGATGTGGAATAAATTTAAGGTTGATTCATATTTTGTGTAGATATCAACAATAGGTTTGGGGATGTGAATCAATATTGTATTTTTATTTATTATTATATCAAGACACATGATTTAAACAGTTGTATATCGATTATTAAACATCATTGGATAGTTTAAGATTAATATGTAAATGACTAATTGTTTTATTTGATAGCCAATTGTAAATGAGAATTGACATGGATGAGTCTTATAGTAAACATTAATTTTATTATATTCATTACCCAATGGGGAAAGATATCATGTTTTGATGCATATATATTTGTTTAATTTTACTTAAGTGATGAATCTATATGATGTCTCATTAATATTAGTGTCATATCTTGAAATATGTTTTCATAAAATTATAAAAAAAAATTGGTATACTATAGTTATCTTCTTTTAATATATATTATTTACCAACCCTTTTCTAGTATCTAAAAAAGTTATTTTTCTTTTAAAAAAATAATGGTTTATAAGGAAAATAGGATATAATAATTTTCCTATTTATATATTGTTTTATTTTATCCATTGAAAGGTTTAAAATGTGGGTATAATGTAGTATTTTGAGTACCTTTTGAGAATGAGTTATCCAATATTTAGATTTTGGATCCATTTTTACTTATATTGGGTTAATTGATATACTTGTTTTATAACTGTTTTCTTATTGGTAGTCAGATGGTCACTATGTGAATGTTGGAAAATGATATGTGATTATATAAAAAGGGAGTTACTAAGAGTGGGGATATTATATTGTTTTGATAATGAACTATATTATAACATTGAATCTATTTCAATTTTATTAGGTTATTATTATTATATTTATTATTGAATGTTTTCTAGGGGATTTTTTTACTACCATTAGAAGTTTTGAAAGAAACTACTATTTTTAATAAAAATGGTAAAAGTATAATTTTATTTTTCATTGAGCATCAGATTGTGAAACAAATTTCTTTATCGAGTTTGAGATGGGATTTTCCTTTTGGGTGGAATTTCAGTGTTGTTTTGACAATATTGTATTTTTTAGTGTCAATGATAAAAATTTAATAAATACAATACTTATTTAAAAAAATTATATTTCACCTAGTAATCTATAATAAGTAATATTTATATAAATTTATCATGTAAATGTGTTTAGAAATTTATCATAAGATATTATTGTCCATAGATTCTTGATAATTCATCTGAGATCATGGATTCATTGATTTATTATATGGTTATTTGATTCTATTTTCCTTTATATGTTAATTAAATACCATATGGAATTATTCTTTTTTCCCATATATGATTTTAATTTTTATGTGAAATATAAATATGAAAAATATATAACATTTTCTTATATTAAAAATTTTTAACAACATCAATCAGAGATACAGATAAAAGTTATTCATAAAGAGAAGTTAGATAACCCTAAAATTCTATTTATGATGTGAAGAATTAGACAAAATTTTCAAGAATATTAGCATATATATTCTGAATTGTTATATTGAAATGATTCTAATGATTTTATATTAATGAAATTCTGAGTTATAGTTTTAAATATAATTTCAAAATATGTTTTAAACCCTAATGACAATCCAATTCACATTTATTTATCCACCCTTATATCCTTGTTTTTAACTAATTTTGAGTTTTAATTGACTGAAATTAGAATCCATTACACATTCTCTTTAATTAATTTTATCGATATTAAATAATGTTTTAAAAGATAAATTTTAGATGTTTTAATTTTTTCATTTTACGGGGAGGTTTTGGAGAGCCAATGATGAAAATATATAAAATTAGGCCAAACTAAACATAAGACCAAATAATTTAGTTGGTTTTAACTCACATAAAAAAATATTTTTTCCATTTAATTGGGATGAAGCGTGGTTTGTGAATCCCTAAACATGTGTTCAACAACACTCTATAATATATATAACCCAATTTATTTATTTGGAGGACCAAAAGTTATATTCATTTGAGATAATATAAACTATTTATATTCCAGAAGAAACTTTTTAATTTTATTATATCTCCCATCACTTATATCTAGTTTCCATAAAAATTTATGTGGTGATATCTAGAAGATAAGGCCATAAATTTTATGCTTTTTATAAATCAATGCATGTATATATTCTCACATAAAACCCTAGTCAAAATATTTTTATAAATATAATGGTTCAAAACCACCTTCATCTTTTCATATAAATTTGAACCTTGTAGACCTCATTCATATGTTTGGATAAGGGGTGAACTCTATCATTTTTGATATTTAGTTGGGTTATTTTAATCATCCTATAAGTTGTTTCTTCCCTAATATCATAGGAATAAAATGAAATATATGGATATCCAATTATGTTTCCTCGTTATCTAAATGGAATGCTAAATAGTGAGCGACAATTGTGAGGAAGCTACATACTTGGAGAGAGAGTTTCAAAACTTATTCTTCTAATGGTTTTTTATATTTTGTAATTTAAAATAGTTTATTTTATTTTATTTTTATATATTTCTTATTTGAATTAAATTTTTGGGCATGTTAAAATGGAACAATTTTTATTTCATAAGATATCGAATTAATATTTCAAGTGTATACATTGTAGTGTTCTGTTTGGAGAACATGGGGAAAATTTTATCTCACACCCAGATGAAAACTTACTGTTATTTTGTAACCCTAATTTTATACACAAGATCCTAATATTGACTAAATGATTATTCAATAATTTTTTATCTAGCTGAATCATCTTGAGTGGATAGAGGTGAATTGAGATCTTGAATTTTCAAAACCAAAGAACAATATTAAAACAAATAATCATTATATAAAAATGAACTCAAAAAGATATTTAGTAACCTTTAAGTGATATCATCCTCATATATCTCTCAAAACCTATTATTTTTTTAAATTTCACACTCTTTGGTTTAATTTTTTCTTTGGAATATTTCGCACCCCTTTAGTTTCTTCTTAACATAAATAAAACCAATAATTTACCTCTTTAATGATACTTAATAAATAACCTGGGTTCAACCCTACACAACAATATTTTATTCATAATCATTTAATTTGAAACATCAAAATAATAAGATAAAATTTTTACCCCATTTTTAGGGAGCACCAATATTTAAATTGTTCTCTTATTATAATTACTTTATGAATTTTATAAATATTCATTTAATTATTTTATTTATTTTTTATATAAATTTTTTATATAATTTCAATTAAATATAATTTCTATATATAAAATGTTTTTTCTGGGGAAGAAACCCCTTTAGAATTAAAATCAGAGAGAATTATACATCATCTACTTTAAGACATTTATATTGACCCTTTGAAGGAGGACACATGGCCCATAAAAATTCTCATAAACCCATATTCTTATATAATAATAGTTGAATCAAAAATTGATTCGTATGAAATAGAAGAGAAAAAACAAATTCTAATAGAATTAACTTTATCCATTATTGACTGTCAACATTTATATATCCAAATTTCTCATAAAGAACTTAAGTTTTGAACTCATGTCCTATTTAATTCACTTATTGACCAAATTCCATGGAAATTTTGATAGATTATAAGAACTTTAAATAATAGTATAATATATTTTCAACCCTAAAACTACCCACAGTGGCATAAAAACATGTAGAACATAGGGATTTATAATTCTATTTGGAAGGTTATGAAAAAGATTGGATGTATTATGATTACACCCAAATTAGATGTCGGGAGGACATGAAATTAAGTTTTCATCAAAAATATAGACTGGTATATTGAAAATAAATTAAAATAAAATAAATTTTATGAATTAAGAAATATAAAAGGGAAACACCTAATTAATACCTTTAATTCTTAAAAATATTATGTACAAGCCACCCTCACCACTAAATAAGTGATCAAACATAAATCAAATATTTTTATAATGGTTGAATATCTACATATCATTGTATGATTAGTTCATCTAGAGGTGGTTCGCTAGAGTGAAATACTTTAGTCCTGATAGGGAATCTCATCATAAACATGCAACAGAATAATCAAAAAAATTATTTGATTTCCAATTCACCTTTCAGAGGAGTCCAAGAGGTTTATACTTCTAGTTTTGATAAAAAATAGATAAATTTTTGGAATCAGTTAGTAACATTATCAAACAACTTTAAATTTTCCCTGGGTAATCCCAACCTCCTCCTCTAATGAATTATTTGTCTATACCACCAATACTTCATATTCCAACCAATTCCCTCAATTGATAGACCCTTCATAGAGTTATAAGGTAATCTATCAAGATCTATTATACTAATAACCCCTTAAGAAATAATGTTACAACTATTCTAATTTTATCTTAAAGGAAAACCAAACCCTTACACAAGGGGTGAATTCTAGTAATCCAAAGTAGTCATTGTATCCATCTGGGTAGTGTAGTCACCCTCCACCATGACCCAGAAATCTCAGACCACTAGAAAAGGTCATTCTAACCCCCATCTCCAAAACACATTCCTAGTCTAGAAGTCCTAATTAAAATAATTAACACAAATAACTTCCAATTTCAATAAATAATCAAATATTTTATATAAGAACTACGAAAAAAATATCTAATATACAACACTAGACTTTATAAGAACTAGAGAAAAGTACTGATAAAGGATTACTTTTTTAGTACAAAAAATACTAATAAATGGTACCTTTTATCAACAGGTTATCTTTATTACTCATAAAGTTCTCCATCCCTCTAATGAGTCCCGCATCGAAATAGTGCATGTGCAGCCACATCTTTATATATAATTCTACCACATGCCTAGTTCAGAATCCTACAATGTGGATGGGCTCCCACATACACTATTCACACACACTGATATGGGCCCATGGGCCCATGAAAGCAATGTCTCACCCTCTGTTTCCAACGGTTTAACTTACTCGCATGCGTCCGGGTCGGCTCACTTGCCCCACTATTAGGGCCTACACGTGGCTCGACCCACCTTTTTTAATATATAAAAATTAAAATTTTAATAAATACAAGTATTAAAAATATAAAAATTATAAAATAATTAAACAAATAAAATCTAAAAATGATTAAATTTAAAAAATATTATCAAATTTGTTAATTAAATAATTTTTAAAAAATTTAAAATATATACATTAATTATAAATATTAATAGAGTATATATTAAATATATATATATATTGAATAAATTGAACTAATTAAAAAATTAAAAATAAAAATAAGTGAATTCAAGAAAATATTTAAACAATTAATAATTAAATAATTATTAATAAAAATGAATTAATATAAAATACATTTATATAAATTAAAAATATTAATAAATATTTTATAATTAATATAAATATATATATAAATAAATTTTAATAATTGATCACAAAAATTTAAATGAATAAATTAATAAATTATTAACGAAAAATGGATTAATTTAATATATATATATATATATATTAATTATAAATATTAATAAATAAAATTTATTAAATATAAATATGTAAAATGAATAAAATATACTAATTAAAATAATATTAGTGTCTTATTTATTTTTAATCATTTCTATACATAATAATTCTTAAAACATTTAATATTTTTAATATATAAATATATTCATATATATATATATATATCAATATACATATTATTTCCTAAAATATGATTTACATAATATAAAATCTTTTCCCTATATTAAATAAGTCATATATTTTGAGAAGATTGGTTTATAATTAAAAATTATTATTAATTTAAAATATAGACTAATTTTATCGAGTAATGGAAGTTTAATTGAATGTAATTTAATTTTTCAATTTAACATATATCAATTATATGTTACATTAATTTGAACAATATATATACATAATTAATGAATTTTAGTATAAAATGCACACACGCGCATATTTACTTATTTAATGAAATCTTATAAAGACATACATACACCTAATATTTATGTGATTTATTGAAATTTTAATATTCATAATAGAATTTTATTTATTAACAAGATATATTGTATATATTATGTAATAAATCAATAAATTTTATTTATTTATTTTTAATATTATTACATTTAGTATAAATTATTCATTTTTTATACTTTTTATATTTTATTTTTTTAGAATTTAATCATTTTCTAATATTTAATTATATTTTGTTTTTATGTTTTAATATATTAAATATTTATTCACATTCATTTCAATATATATCTATATTTTTGAAAATAATTTATATATTTAATAATACTTATCTATTTTTCAATATTTTTAAAGTGTGCTCATTTTTAATTATTCAATTTCCCTAATTTTCATATGAATGCATTTAAGAATAAATTTTCATTAATAATATTAAAAATATATTTTTAAATAAATATTTTTAAACAAATATATTTATAAAAGTGTGTTTACTATATATATAAAATTATATATTTATAATTATAAATAAATATTTTTTAAAAAGTAATTTATTTAATTATAAACAGATAATTATATACTTATATAATAATAAAATTATAATAAATATACTTAAATAATGAATAAATTTACTATTTACATTTATATTTATATTTATATTTATATTTATATTTATATATATATATATATAATTATATAAATATAAATATAAATATAAATGTATTTATAATTATATAAATATATTTATCATTACATAAATATATTTACAATTATAAAATTATAAAAAAAAATTAAATAATGAATATTTTTTAATATATTTATATTTATATTTATATTTATTTATCAAAAATATTTATAAATAGATAAATATATATAATAATATAAATATATTTATAAAATTATATATTTATAGTTATAAATAAATAAATAAATTTTTTAAAATAATGTATTTATATAATTATAATTAAATAATTATATATTTAAATAATTATAATATTACAATAAATATATTTAAATAATGAATATATTTAACATATTTTTAATTATATTTATATACATTATATATATAATTATATAATTATATATAATTATATAAATATATAAAATTATATAAACATATTTATAATTATATAAAAATATTTATAAATATATTTACTAATATATTTATTTATAATTATACTTATAAAATTTTATCACATCTTTATCTGTGCTAAAACTTTATCAGTGATAAAATTCCTATTCATCATTGCTTTTTAAGAAGCGATGGTAAACCCTCCCTGCTCTTTTAAAAAAGATCCTTAATTGTACCTATTTTCATCATGCTTGTCAAGCACCCCTTGAATTCTAGTGATGTCGCCACTCTCCCTCGACCTTCTCTAAGAAGAATCAATCCTCAAATATAAGGTATGTTATTTTTTATCCTCATCACAAATTGCTTGCTTGTTCGGGTTTATTGGTGTGAAATAGTGTGATGTTATCTTGGCTTGGTGGTCTCATGGTTTCAAGTTTAGGGTATCTGCTCCATCTCCTTCATTTTATCCTCCATCCATGTTCTTCTTTCTCCTACCTCACTAATTTATGCTATTTTTCAAACCTTAGTTGGGTTCTGGTTGGAAATTTTTAATGTCTCGATCTGTGACGTGTTCAGGTACAATTTAAGAGAATCTTATCATCATTTTTTACGGACTTTCTTCATCTATGCAAGTTCCTTATATGTGATTCCATGTTTCCCCCATTTTCATAACGTACCATGGGTGCTTGAATATTTTATCATAAATTTATTTACAAATTATGTGTATTTTGTGAGTAATAGTTAGTGTTACATAGAAACATAAAAGGTTACAATTTTTTTGTTTTGTTTAAAAAGGCCGGTTTTCATGTTCTTCATTTAAATGAAATTTAAATTTGTTGGTATGTTTTTTATATATTTTATTAAATGATTAAAGAGTTTCCATTAGTAATTTTAAATATTTTAAATGGGTTTAATATGCTTTATGATTTTGTAAAATGTATTGTTTTAAGGTTGACATGTGATTTAATTTTGGATTCTGGTTATATAAAAAATCTTATAGATTTTATTTGATTTGTTTCCCTCACTAGTTATCTATAATTTTTGTCTTTGATTATTCATGTTCATTTTTATGATTCTTTATACTATTCTTAATTTAAAGAAACATCATATGGTTTTAAATTTTATTTTTTAAATCCAATTAAATTTTAAAAATGTGTTAAATAAAACGTGAATTTAAATGTTTATTCCTAGTAAATTTTCCAAAGGCTTGTTTGGTAATTTAAAAAGAGAGTTATTAATTTTATCAATTTTAAAAAAAATTCAAGCATATCATCATAAAAAATCGATTTCTATCTATAGATTTCATTTATATATCTAAATTTTATGATTTCCATATATAGTGATTTCGAAAACTATTACTTTTTCGTATGAAGGATACTTAGATTTTTTATTATATAATTCTTATTATGCAATAAAATGTTCGAAAAAATGATATTGAGTTTGTTTTTTGTTGAGTTAAATTATAAATTTTCTTTCTAAAGTGATTAAAAGTAATTATTATTGAATCAAATATCATTTACATATATTAAACTGATTATTATTTTAATACGTATAAAAAAATTATTTAATTGAGATATTTGAATGAGTTGTGACATTTTTATAAATTGAATTTTTTTTCCAACATATTTATTAGTGATGATTTGATTAATATATTTATATAATTGATTCATTTTAGAAATAAATTCATTTTATTAACATTATTAATAAGATATTTTATAATTATACAAGGAACAATGATTGGAAACATGTTGATTTATGATATAATGTGTACCAGAACATGGTAAATGGAAATAAATGAGAGAGGAAACATTTATACTTAAATTGGATACCTATAATTGGTAAGATGTCATAATTAATGGAAATAAGGATAAAGGATTGACTAATACTTTATAGTCATCAGATGTCTCATATAATTTCAATTGCTCACTGTTTTTTCTAGATATTTAAATTAATAATACAAGACATTTTTTACACTGACAAGTGACTCTCACCGGAGATTTCTCAATCCATTAAATCTCCAATAAAACTTCAATCAAACACCACATTTCCCACTATATACCATGTGATGAAATGATTAAACAATAACTCATCCCACTTGTTGGACTTTCACCTATAATGGTTGTAGAAACCATCCTAGAATTACCACATTTTGTCACAGAAAGCTATTTCCTTCTAAAATTCAGTCCTCAGACCAAAGGCCTTTTACTTTTCATGGAGTAAGTGATGGATTCCTTTGAAATTTTAAATGGAAACAACTATTTCAGAATGAGTGTGTGTAAGACCATCTAGCTGAGCCTTCCCACATTCACACAAATCATAGAGCCCCTGGTAGGGATCGAACTGCTACATCTACATTTTTAGCTTTAGGAAAAAAAATAAAAAATATTTTCATGTGCTTCTCTGACTCACAGTTGAGGAACATTTAGATTAAAGGATAAAATTTTCATCCTTATCAGCTTCATCTCTTAAATACTTATTATTGCATTTTTTTGTGGGACTCATCCCCTATCTATTCTAAGAATACACTTATGTTACTTGAACTTCTTTGAGCAATAGTCATCCCATACTTGGTATTGATGATCATTTTGGATGAATTAAGATGATGAAATCTACCCCCATTAGAGTAATTATTTCCATAAATTTAATTACCCATTTCGTTCAAGTCTCTCTAAAATTATTTGAAACAATCAAATATTGGATTCCACTTTTTATAATTATATATTACTTTCTCCTTTGATTATGAATATCTTATGTGTATTTATTTATTTTCTGTTCAAAATGATTTTCTCATTAACATAATAGGATGGATATGAATCAGAAATATATTCATCCTAATTGTATGACAAAAGGTTATGAATAAAAAGTTAAATCATTCATCATGTTTGTAATAGAGATTGCATACGAACCTTCTCAAATCCATTGTATGTGTTTATGTTGTTGTTATTCAAGATAAATTATTATAGAAGAGTTGTAAGAACATCTAATATTTTATACAATAGATCGGATCTATAAATTATGGATGAAACATAAGGAAAAAACTAAACACGCACATTGATTGGGATGATACTATGGTTTATGGATCATTTGATATGAATACCAGTGTAAATGGTGATGAAGATCATATGGAAGAAATGGAATTGGAAATTGTAGAAGACCTTCATGATTATCCAATGTTTTTTGAGAAGTTAAATAGTTATGAAAACATACCATTTTATACCAGTTGTACTAAATAAAAAACATAGTTAGATATATTGAAGTTATATAATTTGAAAGCTCACAGCAGATACAGTGATACCAAATTTATGTAATTACTTAGTCTACTAAATGATATGATACCAGAAAAAATTAATATCCTTATCAAATATATAACACTAAACAAATGTTTTTTCAATGGTAATGATATCTAAAAATATATATTCTTATCCAAATGATTGAATATTGTTCCAAAAGAACTATGAATCACTCTTGAAATGCCATATGTGTGGCGCAGATCGATACAGGAAAGATGACTTAAGTCCTTTGAAAGGAGTATGAAAATTTACTATCATTACACAATTTAAAAGACTATGTGGATGTCAAGAAACCATGAGATAATTTAAATTTCATGTAGATACATGAATTAAAAATGGTAAACTGTGTCATCTAACACACTCTCTTTAGTGAAATAAAATTGATTACAAGTATCATAAATTTGGAAATGAGCAGAGAAACTCATTTCTGGGTTTATCTATAGATAGAATAGATCATTTTGGCGTATAGATTAGTAATCATGGTATATGGACCATCTGGTTGGTAAATTACAACTTTACTCTACGGATATGCAAGAATCAAAAATACATTTATATTGTATCTTTTTATATGTATACCAAAAAAATCTGATAATGATACTGATGTTCATTTGGATCCATTGATCAAATATCTGAAATTTAAGTGGGTAGTGGTGTTAAAATGTATTATTCTCTTAGAAGTTAATAATTCACATTGAGCTCCATGTTGAATGGGATGAAAAAATGAATTTCCTACTTATGTAAATTTTTCAGGCTATAACATTAATGTAATGTTGTGGTGTACCACTTGTGAAGAATTCCCACACTCAATTCAGTTGAGACATTACTCAAAGAATGTGTTTTTAAGATAAAAAAAAGTCTTACCTCAATGAAATAAATAACGATCATGTATGACAATATTCAATGGGAATATCAAATAAGGTACAACACCATATCCACTAATGGGTGATCAACTATTTGATAAAGTAAGATATATTGGAACTATTTTTACTAATCCATTTTTGAAAAACCTTATGAAATTCAATTGGAGAAAGGGATAAATTTTATTTGAATTACTTAATTGTAATTTTTTATACATCATAATTTTTATTGATGTCATTCATGTAGAAAAAATATATTTAATAGTTTTCTTGGTATGTTACTAAATATTCTAGACAAAACAAAATATGGAATCAAGTCTAGGTTGTACATGATTGACATGGGGATAAGGGAAGAGTTTTCACTAGTGAATGGTAAAGGGAATAAATTTCCTCCTCCAGTATCTTACACTCTATCGAAATAAGTAAAATTAAAATTTTTTATTTTTCTTTAATGGTGTAAAATTTACAGAGGGGTATTCATAAAATATCAAGAATGTGGTGTCAATGACTAACTTGAAGTTATGAGCACTAAAATCACATGAATGTCACGATTTGATGAAATATTTGAAACTCATCACATTACATAGCATTATACCGAAAAAATTATGACATATATTAACCAGACTATACTTCTTTTTCAAATACATATGAAATAAATTTATAGAACCAAAAATGTTTCCAATCATTAATAAGGAGGTTTTATTCAAATTATGGGAATTAGATATGTTCTTTCCACTATTATTCTTTGATATAATGGTCCATCTAATGGTTCACTTGGTTATAGAGGTTTAAATAAATATCCCTACCCATTATAGAAGTATGTACCCCTTTCAATGTTAAATGGAGATTTTGAAATGGTGTGTTAAGAATCTAAGTCATCCAAAAGGTTGTATTTCATAATGATATATTTTAAAATAATATTTTGAGTTCTATACCGATTACCTATAAGATGTTGATAGAATCATTCTCCCAAAGTCTCGTCATAGTGGTTTTTTTATGGTTGAAGGTATTTTCGGAAGAGATGTTGTTACAATTACCATCCTAATTATGGAGCAATTGCACCTTTACATTTTACATAATAGTGATGATGTCGATCCAAACATTGAAACACAAAAAGAAATTCAGAGAGATTTGAATCAATCAAGGGATGAATTATGGATATAAAAGACACATAAAAAATAGATTATAGGATGGTTTCAAGATCATATATATAAGGAGTAATCTAATAATCTGAATACTATTGTTGAAAAAATTCGAAGGATATCTAGGGGAAAAATGAAAATATTATATCTTACACTGATTTTGTAATCAATGGTTATAAGTTATACGTAAAATAACAAGTTATCTACAGTATAATGAAAAATAGTGGAGTTACTCTAGTGTTGGAGGCGATGCACATATCTGGTTCCAAGGATTGGAATCCAATTTATGTGAGTATGTTATATTTCAACATTATGAAAAAAAAATATGTAGGACTATACAACATTTCAAGTGCTAATTTTTCAATAGAAAATGGGCTGAAAACTGGAGTTCAATGAAATTTGATGAAATGGGATTCATGAAGGTGAATTCCAATGTGGAATGGGAAAAGTGTGAGCCTTTCATAATGGAATCTCAAGCAGTGCATATATTTTATGTCTCAAATCCAACAAACAATAATTGGTTGATTTTCGTATTAGTGAATAAAAATAATATAGGGTTAGATGAAAATAAAATCAAGTATTACCCTCTCATTTGGAGATCACAATCAGTTCATGGTGGTCCCAATGTCGAAAATGTCTTCTACGTTATATGTGACCAAAAATGGGGGATTTGATTCTAGATAGAGAATTCAAATCCCTTCAGCCATTAAAAAAATAAATAGATTTAAATTAGATGGTTAAAGTGTTTGTTAATATACTATGATTTTCCTCAAAATATTATATATTATATACTATATTAACATAATCCAAATTAAATGTTTGACTACTCATGAGGAAAATGTATTCTACACATGATGATGTTTCCAATCTTAGGGAAGAACATGTCAGTGTTGATGAAACTATATAATTATTAGGGGATCAACAACATTTTTAGAAAAAAAACAAGAATGACACAGAATCACAGTGTTGACTGAAATTATCAGGGTCATAATTAAGGTTATAAAATTTTAGGTTGGTAGGAATCAAGGTTGTCAACTTGTAGACCATGACAAGTCAATTTTTATTAGCTATTTTTGGGTCACAAATATAATGAATTTTCCAATTGATATAGATTCAGGGTTCCATGTGCATAATTTAATAAAGGTAACCCTTTGGGAATATTTAAATGTAATTTGATGATATAAATTCTCTATTTTACCAAAAAAAGTATACAATAAAACGTTGAATTAATTTTCAATATTACATGAAGAGTTCATTTATTGTAGATGTTTTCCATAATAAATATGTTTTAATATCCACTATAAAATACAATATAGAATTCGGGTATCATCATACCAAGTTACATCTTAGGGATACTAAGGTTAAAGTAAATCCACCCACTAGTTACCTATTCACACATTACAAAGCTTGAAACATGGAATGTTTTTATCCGTCATCAATATGAGCAATCATTTCAGATGGATTTTAATATATAATAAAATTTTTAATTTTTTTTAATTTATACAATTTGAATCAAAACTTGTATTTCATGAAACATCAAAGTAGTATTGAAAATAAAGAACATGCATCAAAGCAAATGTACCCCTATCACAAAAAAAAGTATGGGGTATGGTTCAGTTGATAAGAAATTGGTGTTTATTTTAAATCAACAATAAACTTTTTATGTGATATGAAAAAACATATAATTATTGGTTTATAAGAATATTTAATAATAAAAATATGAATCTATTTTTATCCCATGTCATGTGAAATGGAAGGGGGACCACATAAATAAAGAGGTTAAAGTTGTTGACAAAGACATAGAAAGAGTAAGGGAAACATGTCTAAGTATAACATAATAGTAATTCCTTATTCATTACAACAGTATTAAATAAAAATATCTATTTATGTTTAATGTTTTTTATATTATTTAGACACAAGAATCGGTCGTTACCGTACCGGGATAAAAACTACTTTCTATAGATTTGTAGTGGCTGAAACAATACAGTCGCTTTAGAGGTGTAGGTTTTTGAGTGTCTCCTAGAACATATTTTGAGAATACTAAAACAAAAAAAGATACTTATCAATTTATGAATATATTTTAGGTGAAAATAGATTCTATGAAAGATATTATTGCATGGTCTGGTTTTACCGGAAAATATATGTAAAATAACCAATGTGAAGCAATGGTGGAACAAATATCATCACATGAACAACCAAATGACCATAGTAGATTTGAGGCTAGTCATTACCCAAAATCGCATACCTTACATAAGGTAATAAGTTTTCTCATCAATCTTTCTACTAAATGTGAATCAAATAACTTCTAAAAACATTATATTACTAAAATTATATAAAGTAAATTTGTATGTGATTATTATCTGCCACAACCCATGCACCAATTTGTTTCAAGGGGTACGGTGTATAATATTCTTGGAGACACCATACAAAACAAATAAATATCAAAATATCACTTGCGAGTGGGGACTAAGGTATCATAAGATATGAACGTCGAGTTTCATGTTCCACATGATGATATGAATAATACAACGGTCAATGATGCTATTGGAAATTTTGAATCATGTACATAAAATATTATAAGGATATATGAGGTATGTATTTAACACATTTATTAAATGGATAACCTGTAATAGTTGATGATAAAAGTTCTAAAGTGTGGTGGGGTATTACATACGGATAATTTGATGGGTAAATAGAAGGTTGGATCAAGAAAATATAGTGAATCGAACATGAAAACAAATTTACCTTCTAGGAGTACCTTCTCCCTTCCAGTTCCACTGAAACATATATTTTCATTACAACTTAATACATAGACCACATTTAAAGATGGATATGTTTCATACATTCCATATGAAGAATAAATATTTTGAATTATCATTACAGATGTGTTTGGTCTCAAGAGTATAAATGTTATTCTCAAATTTGAATGGTTATGAGTCTCAATTGTGAATAAATATATAAGGAAAATTGTCATAATATGTATATTCCACAAAATTATCTAATATTTTCATTAAATTTAATAAATATTAATATTTTCTATAAGAATTTATATTACTACTACACAAAGGGAAAACCCTATGAATCATGACTTGGATTCATTAATATCTATATCAATTCTATGGAAAAAATTAAATTAGTGTTCAAAAAAATTGATAATAAAAAAGATGTTATAAACAAGGAATTTGAGAACAAAATAATGGAAAAAAGAATATTTTATATTACTAAAATTTATTGGTAAACTCTAAAATCTAATCATATAAAATATATTTTTATTTATTTCATTACTTATTTTATTTTTTTGGGAATCACTGGATGTTGATCACAATAATTCTGGATACCCCAAATATTTATTTTTTTGGATCCAATGCATGGATATCCCTAAAAAACCATAGATTATGTGTATTGAAAATTTTTAATGCACTTAAATAAAAAATTTATATATAATCTTAAAATTATATATTTTGGCCTGTGTTTTAACAAGAACTCTATTATAATTGTTCAGTTTCTAAATATAAGCTAAATCATGGTATGTATTAAGTGACTAAATATAATAAAACTATGGATTGCTTAAAATGGAAACATATTAACATATATATAGAAATATTTAACTAATAAAACACATTTCAAAACAATTTACTTATTTTTTTCATTATTTCTATAGTGCCTGAAGAAAAATAATCAAAGTGATTGTGGATATTATGTTTTTAAATTTTTGAAAGATATCATAAACCATAAAAAGACAAGAATTCCTAATAGGTAATTTCAAAAGACAGTCAAAATTTAATTATAAATATTTCATACTAATTTGTTTGTCTATATTTTTTCATTACTATCAATATTGATGATAACATACACACTCAATTGAAGAGGAAATTTATTTCAGAGGTGAGTCGACAACATTCATAGCGTCAAAATGTTTTCTGACATCAAATTTATATGATTGCCTACTATTTTTGTGATCTAGTATGGTATATGACCTTAGAAATATATTTTGGGTGTGATGAAATAGTATTAGAATGCCTATATAATTTTTTTGATCTATTTCACAAGGAGAATTATAATGGATGAAATTAATTTGTTCGCAAACAGATAGGAAAAGTATATTGTGTCAAAATATATATATTCATCACGAAGAGGTGACTTCCTACAGCTTATTTAGTTAATTTTAGCATCATTTTATCTATTTTTTTTATTTTATTTCCTTATTCTTTTTATCTGAAACTAATTTTGTTAAATTTACACATTAGACCAAAACACACAGCACATGCTCAAAACCAAGAAAATAAGATCGAATTTTTTTCAAACTATAGGAAATTGACCCATAATTCATTTTTGAAATGTTCAAATTTATTAAACATCAATCTAACACCCGATGTATTCAATATGACTCAAAGTATGTTTTTTCAATACAAAAATGTAATTTTATTTTAAAAGATACATAAAATAGTCAAAACCAAGAAAATGAATTTGGATTGGTTTAAAATTTCAGAAAAATGATCAACAATTCTCCGTTCACATGTACAAATTGATCACACATAAATTTGACCCATGACGTCGTCGGTATGACTCGAAGAATGTGTTTTCCATATAACAGTTCCATTTTAGTTTAAAATTCATGATAAATATTCAAAATCTAGCAAACATGATCATATTGTTTTCAAACATTAAGAAAATGATCCATAATTCATTTTTAATTTATTGGAAATGACATCACATCAATCTGACATAAAATGTTTTTGATAGAACCCAAATTGAGTGTTTTTAATAGAATAGTTACATTTTAGTTTAAATGCAAATAAAATAGCCAAAACTGAGAAAATTAGTTAAGATTGTTTTCAAACATTAGGAAAATGATCCATAAATAATTTTTCACATGTATGAATTCACTGTATAAAAATCTAAGACATGATGTGGTTGATATGACCTTAAGTGTGTGTTTTCAATAGAATGGTACCACTTCATTTTAAAACACACATAAAATATCCAAAACCAATAAAATGGTCAAATGTTGTTTTAAAAAATTAGGAAAAATATACATATTTCATTATTCATGTATAGTAATTGACCGCACGTCAATTTAACACATTATGTGGTCGATATGAACTAAATTCTGTGATTTTAAAAGAAAAGATCCATTTTAGTTTAAAATATATATCAAACATCCAATGTTGAGAAAAATGAGCCCATGTTATTTTCAAACATTATGATAATGATCCATAATTCATTTGTCACATATAGGAATTGACCAAACATAAATATGACATTGGATGTGGTCGATATGACCTGAAGTGTGTGTTTTCAGTAGAAAGCTTCCATTTTAGATTAAAATGCACATCAAATAGCCAAAACTGAGATAGAGATCTCATATTGTTTTAAAAAATTAGTAAAATGGTCTATGATTTATTTATCAGGTGTATAAATCGATCACACATCAATCTGATACATGATGTTCTCTATATGACCGGAAATGCATGTTGTCAATACATTATTTCTATTTTAGTTTAAAACGCGCATCAAATTTACAAAACTGATAAAACGAGACATTATTTCTTTAAATATTTAGTAAATTAATCCATACTTCATTTTTAACACATAGAAATTGACCAAACATCAATCTTACACGCTATGTGGTTGATATGATCTAAAGTGAGTGTTTTTAATACAAAAGTCCCATTTTCGTATAAAATACATATAAAATAGTAAACACCAAGAAAAAAAGCTTGGATTATTTTAAAACATTAATAAAGTTATCCATAATTCATTTCTCACATGTATGAGTTGATTGTACATCAATATTTCACATGATGTGGTCTATATGACCCGAAGTGAATGTTTTCAAAACAAAAGTGTCATTTTAGTTTAAAACACACATCAAATATCTATAACCAAGAAAAATAGATCATAATGTTTTCAAAATTTAGGAAAAAAATACATAATTCATTTTTAACATCTTTTAATTGACCATACATCAATCCAAGACATGATATGGTTGATATGACCCAAACTGTGCATTTTCAATAGAAAGGTTTCATTTTAGTTTAAAAGACACATTAAATACCCAAAATAAAAAAACAATATTTGTATTGTTTTCAAACATTTATAAAAAGATCGATAATTAATTTTTCATGGGTATAAATTGGAATAACATAAATAATATACATGATGTGGTTGGTATGACTCAAAGTGTGTGTTTTCCATAAAAATTATCCCTTTTAGTTTAAAACACACATAAAAAATACAAAACCAATAAAATGATATCAAATTATTTTCAAACGTTAGTAAAACAATACATAATTAATTTATCACTTGTAAGAATTTACTACACATCAATCTGACACATGATGTGGACAATATGATCTGATGTGCGTGATTTCAATAGGAAAGTTCCATTTCAGTTTAAAACGCACATCAAATACAAAAAACAAAGAAAATGAGCTCATATTTTTTTCAAGAAGTTAAGAAAATGATCTAGGATTCATTTTTTATGTGTATAAATTAACTTCACACCAATCTGATGCATGATGTGGTCGATATGGCCCAAAGTTCATATTTTCAATAAAAAAGTTCCATTTTAGTTTAAAACGCACATCAAATAGGAAAAACTGAGAAAAAAATCAAGGATTTTATGAAATATTTAAGATAAAAATTCATAATTCATTTTTAATGTGTTGTAATTAACCTAATGTCAATACAATGCACTATCTGGTTGATTTGATCAAAAATGAGTTTTTTCAATAGAAAACATCCATTTTAGTTTAAAACACGCATCAAATGGTCAAAACCAAGAAAAAACATGAATTATTTTCAAAATATGGAGAATGATACATAATTTATTTTTCACATTTAGGAATTAACAACACATCCATCTGACACACAATGTGGTCAATATGATGTGAAGTGTGTGTTTTCAATACAAAAGTTTTATTTTTGTTTAAAATAGATATCAAATCCAGAACTAGGAATAAGAGATCGTATCATTTTCAAACTTTAGGAAAACAATACATAATTCATTTTTCATGTCTCGAAATTTACCACACACCAATCCAAGACATTATGTGATTGATATGACCCAATGTGTGTGTTTTCAAAAGAAAGGTTCCTTTTTAGTTTAAAATGCACATCAAATAGACAAAACTGAGAAAAAGGGATTGGATTTTTTTAAAACATTATTAAAACAATCAAAAATTATTTTCTCATGTTTAGTAATTGACATCACATCAATTCGACACATGATGTGGTTGTTATGACTCAAAGTTCAAGTTTTCAACATAAAAGTTTCATGTTAGTTTAAAATGCATATCACATAGCCTAAACCAAGAAAAGAATCTCAGAATATTTTCAAATTAAAAAAAATGATCCATAAAATATTTTTGAAGTGTAGAAATTGACCACTTGTAATTTTGTCACATGATATGGTCGATATGACTCAAAGTACATGTTTCCAATATAGAAGTTTCATTTTAGTTTAAAATGGGTATCATATAGCCAAAATTGATAAAATAAGCTTTTATTATTTTAAAATATTAGGAAAATGAAACATAATATATTAATGACATATAGGAATTAACCACACTTTAATAAAACACATGATATGATTGGTATGAATCAAAGTTCATGTATTCAATATAAGTTTCATTTCAGTTTACAGCACACCTTACATATTCAAAACAAAGATAAAAATCTCTTATTTTTTTTAATTTAGTAAAACAATTCATTAATCATTTCTGATATACAGGAATCATTTCTATGTCAATTCAATGTATGATGTGGTCTTTATGTCTCGAAGTGTGTGTTTTCAATATAAAAATGTCATTTTAGTTTAAAATGTGTATCACATATCCAAAACCAATAAAATGAGATTTAATTTTTTTTAATACTTGAGGAAAATGATATGTAACTCATTTTTGATTTATAGGAATTTACTTCACATCAATCTGAAACATGATGTGGTCGGTATGACTTGAAGTGCATGTTTTCAATATAAGTGTTGTTTTAGTTTAAAGAACACCTCAAATAGCCTAAACCAATAAAATGAGATCATAATATATTCAAACATTAATAAAATGATCTATAATATATTTCTAACATATAGGAATCAACCGCACTTCAATCCAACACATAGTTAACTGATAATGTCATTAATATATATTGTAATTAACGATATAACTTATCATTTTTGTATTATATGACATTAAAATTATAATTGTTTTATTTATTTGATTGATTTTATTTTAAATAAACATTGTTTTTATTATATAAAAATAATTCTACACAGAGTTTGATCATTGAAAAAAAAAATTATTTTTGACTTTATATAAGGGTTGTAATTTCTTTTGGTTAATTGTAAATATGACATTAATAAAAATATTTTGCATATAAATTTTGAATTGAAATGATATTGAATTGTGTTATTTCTATTCCAATCTAGTTTACTATCTATTTCTATTCCTTTTGATGTATTCAGATTAAGTTTTATTTTACAAGGCTACTGCATGGCTATCGTAGGGTTATAGTTGTGTAGTAGTTAAAATGACCTTTATCAGCATTAGATGAAGTATTGATAAAGGTTCCCTTTATCAATTATTCATATAGTACCCATAAATGGTCCATTTATCAGTGCTTTACCTATCACTAATAAAGGTACCTATTATCATTGGTTGATCTGGTACGGATAAAGATACCCAATATCAGTGCTTCCAAAAGCGCTCATAAAGGTACTATTTATTAGCACTTCCAAAAAAGTTCTAAAAAAGGTGTACTTTATCAATGATTTCTAAAATACAAGATAGAGGTTTCCTTTGTTATTGATTTTTGAAAGAACTGATAAATGGTATATTTATCAATTATTTTCAATGAAATGATAAATAACTTGGGCTTTTAATATCGCTTAGATTTACAGCACATTTATACTTTGAAAATTTTCATTTTTAACATAGTTAAAACATATTTTGGTATTATTTAGGACCTATAAACTGAATTATTCTAGCATACTAGCTACATATAGGAAACCTAATTTCAATGGTTATGAAATTATCTTTCCCAGGTTATAGAAAACCGCTAGGATGTGTAAATGTTAGTTTCATCAAGATTCAAATTGGTATATATCTTAAAATCCCAATGACCCCTCTATTAGAGCCACACCTCACTAGGAATAAATGGTCTATTTTGGGTGTAATGTCTCCTCAATTATCCAACCGTCACTTCCCATCGAAATAATGGATCCTTGAACATTCTTGATTCAATATATATAATGGAGTATATATTTTCCAATTACATGCTTGATTTGGGTTCCTTTATAAATGTGTTACATCACTCCATTTTATAATATTTACTTGGTGAGGAGATGAAGCCAATGAGAATTCCCATTCAATTAAAAACTAAATTACTTCACCCCTCATTTGAATATTAGAGGATGTTCTTTTGAGGGTTAAAAACATAATTTTTCTTATAATTTTATAAATAATATAATGTTTGATGATATGATGAATAGATATGCCCAAGTTATATTAGGGATTAATTTATTTAAAACAACCAAAAGCAGAATTAATTTACATGATTAGACATATTCTATACATTTTAATGGTGATATTTTCCACTTTTACATGTTTTATTCCATGATGAACCTCGCATAAGAACATTTCTATCAGTCAATAAATTTCATTACTGTCATACCTTTTTTCATAGATGCTTATATTATTTATCTTGATCCAATTTTTTATTTTTTATCGTTAATATAAATTCTCAATAATGATTCAAAATTTGAATGATGTAATAGATTTGGAAAATGTCATGTATGATTATTAATTAGGGATTTCTTATCCACCAAGGACCCAATGACCATTACTGGTTCTCAAAAGATTATAAAATATTTTTCTTCATATGGAAATTCCTCTATTGAGTGATAATATGATATCATAGTCTCGTTATATTTCTATTTTATTCATATTCATCAAAATAAACCCTAAATTAGAATTAAAACATTTCACCAAAATCTAAAATATGATTATCTTGCGAATGTAATTAACTTACTAGTAATAATTGATAGTTTTATTATGATATAATATGAATTGTGATTTATTGACCTTTTATGGATGTATAAATATAACTTCAAATATAAACTTGTTGATATTATTGGAATTTTCTCATCCATTTTCATACATCATGTTTTATTAAATGGTGAGGCTAAATTGGTGAGGAAGGAAAAAAATGATTGAACCTAAACCAATTTAATATTCATAAATAGAAATATATCAAATAATTATTTAATAAAATAGTATATTATATAACTAATAGAAATGGGGAAAATATTGAAAAGGTATTCCCCAATAATATTAGTCATACATACACTAAAAATGAAAATGATTAATTTGTACCAACATATGACCAGAATAGTTGGTGGGTCTATATAGATTGTTAAATAGCTACTAATATTTTTCATTTACTAGTATTTATAAAATTAATTATTATTAAAAATAATAACTACAAGTAATAATTTAAATAAGGTTGATCTATAGAGAATTCTTAGGTATTGTGACCCAACAAAACAAAAAACTGACAAAAGAAAGAAACTAATTGACAAAGTGAAGAAGTGGTGGTGAAATTGTAAAGTAACAGTAGTGATAGAGTTTTATATCTTTTTAAATAGATGAAAAATAGAGTTAGGATAAATATCTAATGGAGTTAGGGAAACAAGAATTGATATAATTGATAGTAATGTAAATTGGTCTTGTAAAACGTTAAAACACAGAAGTGAAAAAGTCTCATGAAAAGATTATTAAAACATATAAATATCATTAGATAAAAAACCTCTCCAGAGAACTCTCCTAATAATTTATATGCCTAATGGATCTCAATATTAGAATGCTTCTTTATATATAAAATTATAAACACGTCCTTTTCCATTAATTACATTGGTTGTAGCTATAAAGGTGATCATAATTTCAAATTTTTGTTAATGGGGTAGAGGAAAAGGATTCTCATAAAGAAGAGAAAATGAGAACTCTAAAAAAATCTCAAGAAACCTATTTGAATAAAAATAATGAGATATCAAGAACATATATTTCAATTCATCCTTTATAATTCATTTAAACTAGTCATTTACACGTATAAGAAGCATCGATAATGAAATTATTCAATAAAATAATTTTGATACAGTAATTATGGAAGTGAAGAGATAGATAAGACCAAGATTCTATGATGATATTTCATCTTTCCTAGAACTCTAGCACCACTGAACCATAATTTGAGAGAACCCAAGTCACTTGGTCCAACTCCTCTTAGTGACATTTAGTCTGCATTATCTCCACCCTATTCAAGTCTCACGAGTATGATAGATCTTTTTTTAGAAATGTTTATGACCTCCTCTCTAGTGATGTACTAAATACAGCATCGAATCCAACATTACTAACATCAACTTCAGTCATCACTTTAATATCCTCTATATGGAATCCTTCATTGTTCATCATCCCCTTCATGTGATATGAGATGAACTCTCTAACTGAATTTTCTCCCCCATGTATACTTGCTTCATCTCAAGAATTATTATCCTAGATGAGTTCCCAACTAAGTTCAATTCTCATAAGTTTCCAATAATCTCCAAAAGGAAATATTGACTCCCCCTTTGATTTTAATTTCTAATTATAATGAAATTATATAAGAATAAAACAATTCATAACATAAAATAATCATAATAATTAATGAATTCAATAAATGAACAGTGTAAATTAAAATATGTTCCAAAAATTAATATTCATAATAAAATCATGGATCTTAAAAGAATGAAATCTAAAACACCTATTTTTATCAATATATTCAATTAATTTAATTAGAGTTTCATTTTGATAAATAATCAATAATATATCATTTAAAAAAATTATGACATTAAATAATCATTGAATCCTAATAAAATATTTGGAAAAATGTAATCAAAATAGTCCACATAAACCATAACATGGTAAAATGGAACACAAGGAAGTGCCATTTCCCATTATCATTCACTGACCATATTCTTGATAGGTGAGAGTAGAAGTATCACTACTATTTCCTCGATTGGTATTTTTGATATTTTTTATCCATGTTTCATTTTAATAACCAAAAAAGGAAACCATCACTTTCTAATTTAGAACATTTATATATAAGATGATTCATTCTTATATTAATAATACTTTAGGTATTTTCCAATGATGCATGATTAGTATTTTTTCAATTACCTTGAAAATTACATGGAAGTATTCATGGATGATTTCATTGTCTATGGGCTCTTCTTTGATGAGTGTTTAAGTAGTCCATGTGTTCTCCCTTTCTATCACATTGAAAAGAAATTTATCTGATTTTATGTTAAATTTTATTCCATGCTAGGGTAGATAATTTTAATTTTACATATAATTTTAAGGAAATATATCAAATATGATAAATAAAAAAAGGATATTATTTCTTCCATAAATTTCCTCAAAAATGTGTGGGATTTGAGGTCTTTCTTAGATCATGTGGGATTTTCTTTCTATTTTATTCATGGATTTATGATGATTACACTTCCCCTCTAGGTATTAATCCAAATAGAAAAGGGAATTTTGGTTTTATAAAAAAAATTCGACATTTTTAATAAATTAAAATATAGTCTCTTGTCATCCCTAGTAATCCACCCACATTGGTGGGATTAACTTTTTGAGATCGCATGTCATGCTTCAAATAATATATTTGGGGAAGTCTGATCATAGAATTCTCTTGGATTTACTCAAGTCATTTTATATGCCTCTTGCACACAAGACCCTACCTGAGAAAACTATATCTCAACTAGAATTATGTTTGAATTAGATAAATTTAAGTTTTTCATTTTATGGTCCAATGTGATTATGTATTATAACTATATAGCCCTTGGGTATCCCCTTAAAAAACAAGAATACAAATTTTTCCTCATTTACTAGTTTTTCCTCATTTGGGAATCTAATTTAGAAATTAGGGAAAAGAAACTAATAGAGGAATTAGTGGCTAACTATTTCAATAGGTTCCTTAGATTCTCAAACATTAACTCACCCACTCAGATTCTCATAAATAAGAAGTTTCCTAATTATAAATTACACTTAGTACAAGATTTTATTCCATGGTATTTGGGTTTTATAAATTATTTTTTAACATCCTATATTTCTACATATTTTAATAAAAACCAAATTCAACATCGTATACATTATAATTGTTGGTATATTTGGTATAACCCTTTCTAATGGAATATATATAGTAACCATGTCCTAAAAAATTTGTATTTTAAATAGTGATATTTATCTCATTTTCATGATTTATCACACTCATACATGTGGAAGACACATAATTCCTAGTTGTACTTCTTTCATGGTTTTTGACTTCAGAATATTTTGGTCAATTTTATTTTAGGGTGCACATGATTTTTTCAATTTAGGTTCACAATGAAAAAATAACGTGATTGTCTCTAAAATTAATGGAATTACACAACATCCCTTATTATTTAAGGATATTTTTTATTCTTGGTTCATGGACTTCATGGGACAATTTATTCATTCTTTTGGAAACATGTAAATTCTTTTTATAACAGATTATATATCAAAATAGGTAGATCCATGACATACAAATAATGATGACTATAATATGGTCATGGAAAGTTTAAGATCCTAAATATTTTATTGGATTTTATTTCATTGGTTCATAATTAGTAATCATGTTTCTAGTTTCTATAACCAAATAATAAAAACACTATTACCTTGGTAAGGGGTAGATCATTATGTTTCTATAGGATAACACCAAAAAAATTATAATAAAAAGGTAAAAGGAATTGTTATATTTGTATGGGGTTTGGGAATCAAATTTTTTTATTAGAGAGGTAGAAAGTACATGAAAAAAATAATATATCCATTATTGAAAAATTTGAGTCTTAAACATGATATTATTTTTTGGAATATTTTACTTCTTTCAAAACACCCATTGGATTGTCACCTTATTGCGTTATTTTTTTGGAAGGAGTTGTCACCTCCCAATTGAGATTGTGGACTCTTCTTATTAGGCCCATAAAAATTAAATTATAACCTTGGTGGTATATATGAAGAAAGGAGACTATAAATTTATAAGTTGTATTAAATTTGTGGTATTTCATATGGGAACTCCTCAATCTACAAGGAAAGAACTAAATTTGTCTATGAATACCTCATACATCACCAAAAATTCAAAATTAATGCTATGTTTTTATTTTATAATGAAATGGTGATTCTATACACTAGTAAGATTGATTGTTAGAAGTTTGGCCAATATATTTTTACTAATATCTATCCTTTTTGGGGGTTTAAGGTTAAGAACAATATATTACCAAAAAAAATATTATTAGTGTAAAATATCTAAAGAAATTCCATGTAATCCCTCTCAAGCCCCTAATGAAAGAGATCTACCTTCAAAGAGTGATATATCCATGAAACCATCAGGTTATATCCTTCATTATCATATACATTATCTATTTTAATTTTAGTGATGATACTAAAAAATATAATTGGGATTAGGTATATACTTTTTAGGTTAGTTAGGAATCATGATTGTTTATAAACTAAAAAAACCGCTTTTTTATTAATCCATTTTGGTGTGTTTTTTTCATATATGTACTAGAAAACTCTAATAAAATGATCATCACAACTTATAAATTTTCTTGGACCTTATTAAAGTGAATGTTAAAATTAATTATTTTATTTTAATATTTAAAAGATATTTATTTAACTAATGGGATGTGAGTATGAGGAAGAATTTGATATTAATTAGCAATTTTAATAAATTTTGAAGTATATAAATGATATATTTTGTTGTATCTTTATAAAAACTTTGAGGTGTTGACATTTTCTATGTGATGTAATTATGGGAATATTGTGCCACTTAACATCCCCACACATCATTGCACACAATCATGAAATGTGATTATTTATTAAATAATTGATTGTAAATATAAGTCAAGATGATTTTAGTTAGTTTTAAAGAATGGATTTTCTATATATTATTTTTTTATCTAGTTAATTTCAAAACTATACTTGATTGACTATATTTGATACTATTATATGTTCACAAAAATAATATAAATCATCCATGTCATAATATGTGATATGCATGTGATTCAAATCATAGGAAATGATATGTATATATCATTAAAGGAATGAGGATTTTTATATAATATGGTATGATGTATGATATAAAATATAATATATGATATCAGATGTATCAACTATAGTCACATCATCCAAATAGATTATTATTTGTTATCAATCAAATATTTGATTCATTTACGGCATGAAAAACATATTATAATTGTTAAAAAAATAAATGATTATAACCCACCAATGTGTATAAGTTATGGGTGATGTATGTCGGATACCAAATTTTAGAAATAGATACTCAATATCCTTCATTAAATAGAGACTATATAAATTATTGGATTTTCTTATCATTGAGTGAGTGTGATTATTTCAAGACAAGAAGAAGCATTTTTCTTCCTCATTCCCCATTTTTTCAATTAGAAGGTATTAACACACATTTTTAGTTATAAGGAATCCTCAATTAGTGTACAAGGAATCTAGTGGATGGTATACTACCTATGGAGATTAAATCTCAAGCATTGTTGTTCAGTAATCTCGCTCAAACATACTCTATTGAGATGAACCAAACTAGATGGGTGGTACGTCTATTTGTTTTTATATTTTTATTTCATGCTGATTTTATGATGATAAATATAGTTTTTTATTGGTTTTATTTCTTTTTTATGTGCATGAGAGGTTCTTAAACACAAAATCGTAGTATTAGATCCACCTTCATTGTTGAATCAATGTGTTTTCATTCAGGTTTCATGAATAACTATTATATCATAATGTTCTAAATGAGATATAAAAAGGATAAATATAACATGGATAATATTTAGTCATTAGACTGTTCTAACTATGTTTACGATATAATATATCATGATATGTGATTTTTTGTTTTTCATAGTCATAGGGTGTGGTAGGATGAATCATAGAGTACAATTCATCAAACCCATGGTTTTACACTACATCATATGATATAAAAAACATTATTGTAATCCAAGACATATGTAAAATATATAATTAAAAATAAAAATACAAATGTTTTATCACATATCATATACTATTATTTAATCATTTATTATGATATATAATGTCATTATCTATCATAATATATGATATAATACAAAATATTAAAAAATTTCTATTTGGTTTATAATTGATTAAAGGTTATTATTTTTTTAAAAAAGATAAGTATTTTTAATTATAAATGGATTATTATTTTGGCTAGATGGAATATTAAATGTACATATTAATATCTATTATTTGTAAAATAAATATATTTTTTATTTTTTATTTTATTCCTATTTAAATATTTTTGTATAGAAATTGTTTGTATGATATGAATATTATGTACTCTTTAATTGATATGATAAATTATTTCATATTAACTTCCATACAATGTTTACATATAGGAATAACATGATATAATTAAATTTTCATGTGAATAAATAGTTTATAAATAATATGGATAACCTGTTTACCGAAATATTTAGAGTAATAAAACCACATAAAAATATTATGTGTGACATACCTTCAAAATTAAACACACGTTAAGACATTTTCTATAAAATTATATAAGTTATTTACATAGTAGGGTTCCCATGGATCATGTTTTACAAATCATGGTGGATGTGTTTAACCATAAGAGTTAGGTGACAATATTGTATAATTAGTTTTGGGTGACAATTTATTGGAAACCCCTAAAAATTAAGATACCTAAGGGATAGAGTTGAGTTTTATAGATTTTATGGATATGGGAAAAGATTTTTCCACCCAAGTATCCAAGATTCAAATGAGTTATGGTTAGAAAAAATTCCAACCTAAATTTGTGTGGTTCACACTAAAATATGTTCATTACATAGTGAAATATAAATCACTGAACACTAAATGGATATGATGTTTGGGTTCATCATTTTTTGTGGGATTACTTTCATTAAAAGTACCTAATAAAAAGATATAAACCCATATATATGTCTTTGTTATGTATTTTATTATTATTCATGATTATCATTATGTGATCTCTTATAAGAATGACTTATAATTTAATTCTAGATTAGAGTCTAATGTTGATAAGTGTTATAAGAAAGAATCGTTTTGAGCATATAGATGTGAATGTTATATAAATAAATTTTACGAAGTTTGAATCGTGAGTATTGGATATAGAATATCTATCTATTAAACACATTGGTTTTATATTGAAATATTCCTTAATAAGTATTCATTTCAATATTTATTAATAACAAAATCTTAGAATAATTTTTAAGTACCCATGATTATGTGATGATATTATTATGAGTGAAACAAGAAAGAAGATTGAAGTACCCTCATGCTGTGAGTATGAAGAAAAATGTGATATTTAATTAAAGGGAAAAATTAGGTATTTTTATAGTATATATATTATTAATAAATATGAATGATATGTTACAAATAATCATGTTGAATGAAGGTTAATAATCTCTCGAATATTTTCTAATCTACATTGAGATTTATGGTAGATTGTTGCTTGTTATTTTATGTGAAAATATATGTGACAATATAAGGAAGATAATTAGGAGTAGAAGAACATCCATATAATATTAATTTTTTAAATATTATATATTTTTGAATAAATGAGTATGGTGATGGAAAAATGCGTTACTGATATAGTTGAGGCATTTATTAACGATTAATTAATCAATGATTATTGAAAATGATTTTTGAGAAGAGTTGTGAAATTATTTAAGAAAAGGAATATTTTTTGAAAGACTGAAGGTGATTTTTTAAAATTTTCATATACTTTCAAAATTAGTTTTGTAATATTTTTATAAAGCTAAAAAATAATTCTACAGTTTCAGAGATGGACTTTTATTTTGAATGATATCTTATGAAGTCAGTCAAAGTCCTAGTGCGGTTTCAAGGATAAAACTAATTGAAATATGGAAGATAAAACTTGATTTAGGAATTGGATAAGTAATTAAAAATTTAAAAACCTTACTGAAAAATTTATTCTAGGTGATGAAAAGTGTTGAGAGAAACATTTGAATTTGTATGTTTTCACAATTTTGTTAGTAGAAATTGATTCTAGATGATGTTGTATGATGTTTTTCTGGAAGAGTTTTGAGATGAATTAATTTTTAAAAAGAAGTATTTTTAGAATAATTAATAGTTTATATGAATAAAAGTGGAAAATATAGAAATAAACCTTACTCCATATTGAGGTAAATAGTAATAAACTCGAAAGTATGTTTTAAAGGAGATCAAGATTAAGTAGTGTGATGTTTGGAAGATGTGTTTCAAATAAAAATACTATTAGATTGATTTTGGGTTTTATGATGATGATAAAAAAGATTATAATTGTTCAAAAAATAATAACTCAAATAACAGAAGAGTAAAATGGTTTTTTTGAAATATTTGTAAGAATATATATGAATCTTTTCTACCTATATAAGAGTAGTTTTATCTTACATAATAGTATATTGAATCCTATGAAAGATTAATATGGATCAATTATGTAAAAAATATGAGTAACTAAATGTTGTGTGGTATTAAACATAGATTTTGTAATAATATATTTGACGCTATGGAATAACAACCTATTGATTTAAAAGGTAGCATAAAAGTCTTATGATTTTTTATGAGTAAATATATTTCCTAGGTGAATCATAATCTATAAACCAGATGAATCCTTCACTATTTTTTTAATTATTAAAATATAATTTTGTTTTTTCTACACCAAGAATAAAACCATCATTTTTTTCTATGAATTATGGAGTTGTAAATAAGGATCCCCACCACAACAGTTCCTTACATACAATCATGAAAACATAGATTATTGTGAATTTTATGAAACTTTAAAGGTATTATAAGCTTGGATTTATAGATAAATAATGAAAAGGGACTCATGGATAATAAAATATTATGGTATTTTTATAAATTCAAAGAATAATTGTTTGAGTCCTTTGGATAAATAAATGAGGAATATTTATGAAGAATTAAATGATAATTTTTAGAAGATCCTTTGTGCGATAATTAAGGAAATTCAAAAGGATGATCTAAATCCTTCTTAATGGATATTAAATAATGGATAAAGAATTAAAATAATATCATATACACATTTGAATGAAAATTACCATATTCAAAATTTGGAACATTATTTTCATAGATATTTTTAGTTTTGGAATAAATGGAAAGATGGAGATCATGCTGCTGATATTCTAGGAGATTTCCATATTATAATAATTTTTATTATTGAATAATGGGTATTTAATGATTTTATAAATAGTAAAATATGATGAGTTTATGTTTATGATAATAGTGAGTATAAATATAGTTATTTCATCTAAACATCCTATGGGTCAATGAAAAGAAAAGGTGAAAGATTCTAATGAAACTATCTTATGCATTGAAGAAGAACAAGAGATAATGGCATGCATTCTTGATAATCTGAATTTTTATATAAATTTTTTATTCATTTAATTAATTATTCTTCATGTTTTTGTCAATAATTCATTGTGTATATGTTTAATTTTTATGAGAACACATTTTCATGATTCTATAGGAAAATATGTCAAAACTAACCAAAAGTGGACATTACATGTCGTGAATCACTTACATGATGTGTGAGAATCTTTAACAACATTTTTTAAATTGTAAATAAAGTAAAAGCCTTGAAAATATTACACAACAAGAACCTCCAATACAAATAGTGTAATATTCAAATGCCATATCCTGCATAAAGTTCAAATCAGGAGAAGAAACATGTCATGAGTTCCCCTTACATGTTGTGATATGAGTCAAATTTCCAAAACCTGTATATTCAAGATAAGATTAATTCCAAATCCAAAATAAAAATAGAAAACCATGGATCTATATTGCATGATTTTTGATGTTTACAAGTCATGTAATTTCTCAACTATTTATTTTCCAGAGCGCGCACAACAACACATAACATTCCATAACATCATTGTTTTCTCTATTCTTCTCCCTTTTTTCTCTCTTATTTCACTCCCAAATCAACTCTAGAATTTTTTAACCATTTTGATTAAATCCCAACTTCATTGATTTATCTACAATGATTATTTATATTTTTCATCTTCATTAAATATTCTACCGTCTTTCTTCCATTTCTATTATTGTTTGATAGTGACTTCACCATATGTTCTTGCTTGTTTAATATTTAAAGTAATTTTTTGATTAGTTTATTAATTTCATTGACTAAGAACTAATTTATTCACGAACCCTCAATTTAAAACTGATTCATTTCAACTAATTTTTTAATCTGTCGAGCATTTCTACAATTTTTCTATCGATCTTGATTATTACCATCATGATCATCTAAATTGATTTAGTTAAAGGGTCTGAACTATTATTTTTTTGAAAATGATCAACATCAAAATCATAAATTGGTACCCTAAGGAAAATAATATTGTTACATAAAAATAGTTTATTCAATTATTTTAGGAGACCCTTACCATGGGTTATTTATAAGAATGATATTAACCTAATTGGAGTAGAGAAGGCTGTGAACATTAGTCTATGCCACTTTTTATATAAAATATATGATTAATGCATCTAGGTTTTTAGTTATATTCCTAATTTTTTGGAAATCCCTTAAGGTGTCCTCTCGGTATGTTTTGGGTGTGATTGGGTTGGTTGAAAAAGCCAGTTGACCACAAATGAGTATAGTTGGTGTTTTCAAAAGACATGTTTTAAGGTGGCATAGTTTCCTAGTGTTTTCCAAATTTTTTGGCCTAAAAATATTGATTTTGTTTTTGGAAATATAATTCATTACTCAAATGACATAATGGCGTGAATTACGGAAATTGAAATTGGTAGAGGAAGAGAAACATAGATCCCGATACATGGACTACGTACCATGTATAGGAAGGGTTTGTGGCTATGTACCTGGTAGTGGGAGTGGTTCACAGAACAAAAAATGGTTTAAAACTATGTTTTTTAGAATGGAACAAGATAATGGAACTGTATAAGTGAAAATTCAATACACAGACCACCGTGGAAAATTTCTTCATGGAATTAGTGAGGTTTGCGGCAGGAGGATCGGTATGGAGTGGAGGCTATACCGAATCAAAGATTTGGTAAATCTTGGATTAGTGGATTTTGTGGATATCTTTTCCAATATAAAGAACGCTAATCCCACTAATTATAAGTGAGAGAAAATATCATTAGATAACATGTCTTTGATCCTTGAATTTAGGGAAGTCCAAAGGATGTCCGCGCTTGATAAATTCCACTAAAGATTTTTGCAGGGAACTCAAACCACAAAACAAATTAGTATGCGGAGGAGGAAGTCTGGTACACGGAGAAGGGAGCTCTATTATATAAAAGTGAAGGCAGTCTTCGAATAGTGAAAAGTTCACAGACAGAGGTTGGTTTGCAGAGGAGGTTTTTGGAGTAGTTACATGGAGGCGATATGCGGCAGTGAAGGTATAGGAGTCCACAGACAAATTGTGGTTTGTGGAAGTGGCAGTGGTATGTAGAGGATGTGTTCTACATACCGAACCAGGTACCCAGTTCACCAGGGAAGAAGGTGGTTCGTAGTTTTCTCAAGGAGGCTTTCAAAAGCTTTAAGTCAGTTTTCAAAAGTCATTTATATTACCTAACAGTACACAGAACGGTGAATTTCATCTACGGGTGAAAAAGAAACTTCAACAGAGCATCTACCTATAGTTAAGGATGCAAGAATTCATGTCAATGAAGCGACCTACATGTCCATAAATTGTGTTCGACCTACAAGTCTATAAACTATTGTTGGATTCCTTTCCAAAAGAATTGAGTGATGGAATATGAAGATGGTGACCCTTTACATTGGAAGTGAGACAGAGAAAGAGTCATATGGAGTGACCCTTTGGAATGTAGTGATCAGACCATAAATCATGTAATGGCAGTGAGCATGGGCATAGAAGATCTAGCCCGGACTCTATACTCATTATTGGCAGTGATCCATAGTGAATTTGGTACATCAATACACTGTTGTTTCATGCTCCTTGGACGTATACCATTGAGGGTGAACCAAGTAAAAAATGTCGTGCCTCGTGATTGATTTAAATTTTGTTCATACTTAGAAACGAGAATGAGATAAAATAGTGTTTTTTAACGATGAGGCAAGATATGTAGGAGAATAAATTTTAATCATTCATACCCTGATTCACCCCCCTCTCCTGGTATTTGACCAAATGGACCTAATATGAATAATTAATAGTTTTATATAAGGTGGATCTAGTATGTTTGACCATATAAAATTATTTCTCTATGAACCTATTCACAACCTTATCCCTAGGACTATTATAAATTCAGACTGATATTGTCCTTTTATTAAACCCTAAAATTGACCCTGATTTCTATCATATTTATAAACCATAAAGAAAAATCCTTAACATTAGTTAAATCCCAAAACAAACCTTACTCATTAGGACCCATGTATAAAGGGTTTGAAGTCACTGGTTACTTATCGGCCAATATCTCCCCATAAGATTGAACGAAAACTAACACTCTACTAATTCATTATATCAAGTGTATTTTTGGGAAAAAAGAATTTATAATCTGACATCAGTCCACATTAATTAAATGATTCATGTGGGTGCATGAAATTTTGGTATTTTTGTTGGGGATGAGTCATTATACTTAGTAACCGGAACCTTCTGCAAAAACAAGGGATTACCTCACACATCCCCCTTTTCTCTTTTTATTCTTTATTTTTTTTAGATGCCACTACATCTTTATTCCTTCCAAACTTGTGCATGCATCAAATCTACCTGACTCATTCAAGGAGACTTGATACAAAAAAAATTCTTACCTTTATTCATGAAACAAAAAGGTACCTATTTTCAACTCTTCATTCATGTATGGCAGACCGTAGTAATCGTGCAGGTCCAAACTCACCCACAATCAATATGTAACACCTTCACTTAACAGAGTTCAACACCTACAAATATAGTGAATCATTATGGATTATGGATTATGGATTTCCATATATTAATGGAGCCACACCCAGTATTATATGTCCTCATGTCCAGACACATACGTTTGAAATAAATCCTTGACTCATCATTAAAATCAATAACATGGGTTGGATTAACGGAATTCAGATTGAAGATCCTCATGAGCACATCTACAACATCCTAAAAGTCTACAATACCTTTCAAAAATAGGTATTATCCTATAAATAAGTAGTATTGTGGTTATTTCCATTCTCATTTTACGATAGAGCTAAGGATTGGCAGAAAAATCAAGTTGCTGAGTTGATCACGACTTGGGATGATCTAGCCACAATGTTCATAGACAAATAATTTCCCTCGGGATGAAACTATATACTAGGAAATGAAAATCATAATTTAAGGAACTCACTCTAAAATTTTCACATCATATACATGATATATGGATCCAGTTGCAATCCTTCTACCAAGGCCTCCAATCCAACTCCCACACAGTAGTAGATGTTGTCGCAGATGGAGGATTAATATAGAAAACAAAAGAGGGTTGACGATCAATTCTAGATGAAACCAAACACAATGATCGTATATGGAAGATTTATTTTGGACCACCTAGACATGGAATCAACCATGTTGAAGAAAACACCCATCTAACTTCACAATTATAGGACAATATTAAGAATCTGGATTCCTTTCACTTACATGTTTCACCACCTCCCCCTCCTTCTACTGTAATATAGATTAAATCATATCAAATATGTGGAGTCCAGCACTTATATCATGACTTCAGGATAAGAGTATAAGGAAAACAACTCCAAGATTGTAATTATAATAACTTCAATCATCAAAACCAACAGTGCCAGCAACCACAATAGTACTACCAACATAGACCAACTTAAAAACCATCACAAAATAATAAAGTGTAATAATAGCTAATAAGTTTTCAATAACCACTCAATAATCAAGGACCACATTGATATCCACCTATGAATCATGTTTCTAGGACACCCTAATAAGTACCCCAAAAACATTTTCCTCCTAGTGGACATCAATAATTTCAACCGGATCCACAAAGACCACCACAACCATATTCTCTCCTTTTGTTAAATATGGAGAATATCTTATAGCCTTAATTCAAAATGAAAATCATAATAAGACCACCTAATAAATAAAAATTAAAAATCATAGGGCTGCCCTCTAAAATCTCAAACATTAAATGGCTCAAATATCAAATACATTTTCTGATAGATTTCGAGTTACACTTCCTTGTAATACTGATCTATAAGAAAAAGAAGAGGAAACATAAGTAGTACAAAGGAGTGAAATTTTTTTAATTTTTCAAAAAACATGCATAGGAGAGGATAAATATTATGAGGAACATAAGAAACTTGAAAAAAAAATTGAATAAGATGGCAATGAGAGAACACATATAACTAATCAAGAGAAAACTCAGGAACTAGCACCTCCTTCAAAATCTTTTCTTGAAGATTAACCTAGGTAGGATATCTACATTTCACCAATATCATACAAACCACCTATATCCTTTATAAAAATAATGGTATAAGGAAGTATCAAAGGGAAATATAAGAATTTTTTGCAGATTCTCAAGCAATTTCACATCAACATCCCATTTGCTGAAGTTGTTTCCAAAATGCCTACCTATGAAAAATTTCTCAAAGAACAACTATTATAAAAGGGGAAGATGGAATTACCAGGAGTAATTTTCCTAAATTAATAATTATGAACTATTTTTCAATATAAAATTCAACCAAATTTGAGAGATCTTTGGAATTTATCAATTACTTGCACTATAGGAGAATTCAACTTCAGAAGATCCCTTTGTGACTTAGGATCCAAAATTAACCTCATTCCAATGAGTGTATTTAAAAATTTGGGACATAAAAAACTCAATATGAATAAAGTGTAACTTTAATTATCTGACCTATAAGTTAAGTATCCTTGAGGGATTCTCGAGGATGTTATAGTCAAAATAGGTAAATTCATTTTCTCATTAAACATCCTCATTTTGGATAATGAAGAAGAAGGAGATGTTCCCATTATCTTAGGGCAACCATTTCAAGCCATTAGGAAGGAGATGATTGATTTGAATCAAGGGATAATGATATTCACAGTAGGTTATGAACAAGTTTTGTTCAGCCTAGTTAATGATGCAAAATAAAAAAAATGATTCTTTTGACTACAAATATATCTTTCTCACTAAAGAGAAGAATGGCTACATGGAGATCAAGAAAGATAGTGATGAACGATATCCTACTAAAATATAGGATTATGAAATAGAGGAAACAAACTATATAGAACCTCTTAAAAAGTACATTATCCCTCCTTTAAAATCCTCGGTCATTTAGCCACTAACACTAGAGTTGAAACCTCACACGAGCATACTCAGGTATTCTTTTCTAGAAACTACAACTACACTAACAGTCATCATTAACTCAAAACTCACATACACAAGAGGAAAATTTGATCAAATTCCTACAAAGACATAAAAATTAAATTTTCTTAGGGGATGGTTAGAATCAAAGGTATCGTCCCACATTATCCAGTAATAATTTTTTATTAAAAAAACGTGTTAAACTTAAACACCAGCCTAAGAGACCAATCACTCCACCAATGAAGTAGGATGTTAAGAAATAAGTATTGAAACATATGGAGGCATGAATAATTTCTTCAATTTATAATAGTGAGTGAGTGATTCTACTATAAGTAGTTCCAAAGAAATGTGATCTCCAAATTGAAAATAATGATAAAGATGAATTGATCTTGACTTGCACCATCACTGGATGGAGAGTATGCATGCACTACCGAAACATAAATATAGAAACTCAGAAATATCATTTCTCCTTGAATTTCAGGTATCAAATGATGGATAGACTCACATGACCTGAATTATACTATTTTTTGGATGGATATTCAGGATATAATTAGATTTCAGTTGACCCAGTAGATTAATCCAAAACAAAATGCACATGTCTATTCGGTACCTTTTCTTAAAAACGCATGTCATTAGGTATATGTAATGCACGTGTGACCATCCAAAGTCATATGAAACATAAATTGAATGATATGGAGGAATAATTCTAATAAATATTTATGGATGATTTTTCAGTTTGTGGAAGATCCTTTGATGTATTCTTAATTAATCTTTAATTACTCTTGCAATGTTGTGAAGAGAAGTGATTAGTTTTAAACGAAAAAAAATTAAACATTATAGTTCAAGGAGTAACATTCCTCATATAAAAAATCTACAAGGATGGCATGGATTTTGATCCCAAAAATATCAATGTGATCAAATATTTACTTAATCCCTCAACTGGTAAAGGAATAATGAGCTTTCTTGGCCATGTAGGTTTCTATTGTCACTTCATGAAAGATTTTTCAAAATTTTAGCACCCTCTGAAACACACAGTCATAAAGGATAGAACTTTTTAATTTTTTAAGGAGTGTTGTAATGCATTCAATATTTTAAACAAAATCCTTATTCCCACTCATGTTATCATTCTACCAGACTGGGACAAAGACATCAAGTTAATGTGTGAGGCAAGAAACGTTGTTTGGGTATTGTCTTAGGATAGTGGGTCGACCAAATTTTATATCCCATATATTGTGATAGTCATAGATTTAATGATTCTCAGGTTAACAACACGACCACCAGGTAAGATCTCTTTGATGTTATCTTTGATTTAGAGATGTTTCGCTACTACTTAGTTTTGTAAATGGTGATTATTTACACTAATCGTGTTGTCCTAAAACATTTGATTAGTAAAAAGGATGTCAAACCAAGATGGATATGGTGGATCCTATTATTGAAATAATTTTACATTGTCATCAACGACAAAAAATGGATATAAAATGGTGTCACTGGTCATCTATCTAGACTCCCAATGCCCCTCATGATGGACAATGATAATCTAGAATTCAAGGTCGACTTCCCTAATGAAACTATTATTTTTCCTAAACAAAAAGGCACTACCATGGTTTTTTGACATTGAAAACTATCTTTTTGTAGGATCCCTCTACCTAGACCTCCCCTACCATCAAATGAGGATATGTTTAGTCTAGAATACACACTACAACTGGGATGAGGTGTAACTTTTTAAGCACTGTGCTAGTGGATTAATGTGGTGATGCATCCTAGAAGATGAGATCCAGAGTTTTCGATATGTCACTAACTTGAGGGAATCATGGAAGAGAACACATAGAATCATAAATCCTATAATATGGAATCTTTTACCCCCACACTCCATCAAGATATGAGAAATTTTTTTCAGAGTTGTGATATGTTCCAACGAACTATAACCATTCGGGAAAGAAATGAAATTCCCCAAAACTCAATCATATAAGTTAAAATATTTGATGTATGGAGAATACATTTTAGGGGTCCATTACCTAATTCACATGGAAAGTTCAATATCCTTGTCCATGTTGGCCATGTCTCAAAATGGGTATAAGTTAAAGCTATCACTCATGGAACAATGAATGTTGTCATGAATTTCTTAAAGAAAAATTTATTTTCAAGATTTGGATTTACCCAACTACTCATTTTTTATTGGGGATAAAATTTTACCATTAATGAGGTTAATGGACTATTGGGGAAGTATCGAATATAATATAAAACATTAATTCCCTACCACCTACAAACAATTTGGGATGTTGAATTATCAAATAGGGAAATAAAAAAAATCCTAGAAAATACCTTGAATACAAATCTAAAGCACAAGATCCAAAAAATAGATGATGCAATCTGGGAGTATTGAACTATGTATAAAACACCCATCGACACTAATCCCTTCTTATTAGTGTATGAAAAGATATTCCATTTACCCACATAACTAGGGAAACACTCATACTATAAAATTAAGAAGATGAATCTAGATTCTCAAAAAATTGGGGAAGTTAGGATGCTAGAGTTGGATGAACAAGAATAGATAAGAAATGGTGCCTAAGAAAATTAAAATATTTATAATGAGAAAACCAAGAAATTTCAAGATGAGTGCATCACGTGATAAATTTTTGTACTATGGAATAATGTCTTATTATTTAACTCATGATTAAAATTGTTCCCTATGGAGCTCAAATAAATATAGTCAAGACCCTTCATGGTCATAAAATTATTCCCCTATAAGACCATAAAAATTAAAAAATGAAGTTCCCCACCTTTCAAAGTCAATGTTCAAGGATTGAAATTTTTTTAGGAACCATTCGATGAGGGGTGTGTCGTCACATTGAAATTATTTTGAGCACAACTCATGTCAAGGTCTTGATGTTAAAAAAGCACTAATGGAGAGGAATCCTAGGATAGGTCATCTTAGGATAGAATATGATAGAAATGGGTTTATTGTATCTTAGAGAATGCTAAGAAAAATTAACTAGGATCTAGTTCACAAATATTAAAAATCCAAAATTACAGGCTGTGTAAACAAATATATGACATGTATGGTTCTTGACCTAAAATTATAAAATTCCTCAATTAAACATCATGTAATGTTATTCACCATGTAATTTCTTGAATTATTAAAAAAATTGACCCGAGGTTTCACAACACACATCACCCCCCCCCCCCCCCCCGCTCTCCCTTCATCCTCGCCACTTGGACCCGAACACACCCCCTAGGTCTCTTTCTCTCCGTCAGTGAAAGATAAAAATGCCGGACACCTTCACATGTCTTAGACCCATCCCCATAATCCTATTAATATTCTTTAGTTTTTTGTGATTCAAATGGAATGCATGAAAACGGTTCAACCTCCCCCTATAAATTATGTATCAGAGCTTAAAGATTCACCTACAGCCAAGCACCAAAGGGCTCCTTCACCTCCATCACCTCCTTGTGACTCATCAGATGCTTCCAATACTCCATCAGCCTCCAGGGACTCCCATACAACCTCCAATGGGTTGAAGGATGATGATCTCCCCCATCTTCACCCACAACCTACACATGTCAAATCCCAAGCTCTAGGTCACACCAGTCCACCTAGAGGAAATTCCCATGCAGACCAAAACAACATTGTATTTGGTTTTAATCACGTGCATGCACATCATACAAGAGGTCCTCTGCCTCATTGACATCCTGAAGATCACTCCCATCATAGATGTTTAAGGGGAGACCTTCAGAGAGTTGTTCTTGGAGTTCTTGTACACTTTTGAAGTGGTTGTTTGTAACCTCTACTTCTGGCTTGGTGGTAGACCCCAAAAACATTTCTATGCTATGTTCGGCATGAGTCTTGGTGTTTATTCTACCAACTTCACAACTTCTGAGGTATCCCCCAACAATAAAGATCATTCCAAAAAATTCGGATTCCACCCAACTCTAGAGGATGATTTCTTGGGACCCTCAGAGAATCCATGATCCTCAGATTATAAAATACACTTAGATGAGAGGTATCACTCTTGAGATTCTTCATCAAGAATTGACATTGCCTAATTTTCTCTCTCCAAGGCTCAAATGAGCATCAACTATTTGTACATCTTCATACTCATGGTTTTCATGGGCGCCCCTACCATCAACATAGAGTCTCATTTTTCATTCTATTTCAGGACACAAGCATAGTATACATGAGGTATACTAACGAGTGGTCCTTTCATCACTCATTTGGCCTGGAATATCGTAATTTTTCATACCGTGCTTCACATCACCTCTCTCGGCCTAATGGAGTTGATAAACTTCCTTCTTCTTCACAAAATGAAGATGTTGAAAAAGGAAAATAACATTTGTCGATGGGAATTAGGAGGCATTGAGGGTGCGACGAGGCAACCAAAGACCATGCTACTGACCCAACACCTTTTCCTGCCACCTCTCATCCTGTCCCTACTATTACTCCCTCCATCTCAGCCCATACCTTCACTACCTCTATTCAATCCCACATGATTTACCCTAATCACAACCATTTCACGTTCCCATCCACCACTACAATGCCCACCCTATATCCCACCTCACCCATCCCAGCTACCCTATGCCTTTCTCACCGGTACAATATCGGGAACCATCAGCAGATATACTATCACTTATATATCTCATTCATAACCCCACCATCATTTACAGTCCCTTCATCCCCATCAACACATGTAGCCGCTCAACCTCCACCTCCTGTATTCCCTAAATCCCCCTCCATTCTTATAGAAACCACCACCTCTCCTGACCTTCCATTCGAGCTAACGGACCCTACTACCCAATGGGTGTTTTTGGCAGAGTAACCTTGACGATTCAAGGGACCTATTAATTTATCATCTTCTGAGGTACCTTTCATCAATCCTACTAATAGATCCGCGAACACACTCGAGATCAGTACCTCACCATAATCATCCATTGAGATAGGTAATAGCATAAAGAATCCCTCTAAAATAGTTGATTCACCAGCCCCTTCCTTTATTATTGATATTGATCAGGTGGTCTAGATGAAATCATATGCTATTTGGGAGGGGATTATTGATGGGAAGCTCGATGATTTTTATTACTCTTAGTATATCCTGGTACCCAACTCCATTGTTCACTCTGTCTCGGTGATCATATTTTATATTATCTATATTCCATATCAATAATTTATCATTGTACATATTATATTCATGGGATATTATTTTTTCCTCACTATTTCTTGTCTTATTTTTCATTTCATTACTATATTAAATTATCTATGGCTAGATCTTCTACCTATTCTATGTTCATCGATGCACTTGTTCCATCACCATCATTCTTGATCATACTACGAATGACTAAGTATCTAGCTGATGTTGAGCGCCATCTTTAGGATATTTCAATGGAGATCCATGATCAACAGTGATCACCACCATGATGAGCATGGATGCTTTTCTTAAAGCACATGATTCATGCTCATTACGCTTTGGATGAGATTAACCCCATCAAGCATACATGTGAGCTTGATTACACAGCCACCAGTTCTTGTAGGTAGTAGAGGATTTATGAGAAGATGGAAAACATTAATGATTATTTTTTCCATCAGTATAGATGATGGTGACATAATTCGTGCTTTATGGGAGGCAACCCATATTCCATTTTTTTCTTCAGTTTTAGTCTTGTGCTTTGGATTTTTTGTTTCTATTTTTGTAGTGTTTTTATCATAGGTCACTTTGAACTTCCTTATACCAACATATTTCCATGTATCTAATATTTATTTCATTTCTATTCATTATGTTCACCTGTCTGTTTTACAACTTCAAAAATATTTAAACTCAGTGGACTAATGTTTTATCTAGTGTGGGATATTTCTTTTTAACAAATTATATTGGTTTCCAAAATTAAAAAACAAAATCCCCCAAGTTTTTGCATGGAATGAAACTCATTATAGAGATCTCTTGATTCCCTAACATTCATTTTCAAAATTTCATTTTCATTTTTTCTATGATATCTCTATGATATCTTTCTCATAGTACTTTCTAGTACAGTGTAAAAACTGCCTCATTTTATGTGTGGGGAGTATTTCTTGAGATTCATTGTCGATGCACTTGTATTTTTTCTTTTTTTTTCTTTATATAGATTAGATTTTTCATTAAAATAATGATCTAAACTTTAAAACTCAATACACCGAATTAAATAAAAGAAAAAGTGAGGTTGGAAATTGTCGAAATCCATGTTTTTATCATATTTATATTTTTAGAATGATTTTTGAGTTGGGTAGATTAATTCAAATTCAAAATTATTGAAATTGATTTTGATTGACTTATTACTTGATTTTATACCCAAATTGATTTCCATTTTTTCTTGTATACACCTATTCCTAAGAGGATAATGAGCCTACGTTTTCACTTTATTTTCTAAGTATATTTCTTGAGTGACACTTGGGACATGTAAACCCATTAGAACCTGTATTGAGATCTTATTTAGGAAATTACAGAAGAAATGAAATTTTAATATGATTGAGGAAATATTTATTGAGAATTGTTTTCAGATACCCACCTTATATTTTTCATAAATTTACTCTATAGCATCTATGAATGACCTCTTTAGGATACAACTATTACAAGTCAACTATCCCTTCCAACCCTGCTCCTGGTTTTATGCATGATTATACTTTAAACTATGATATGTAATGATTAAGGAGATGTATTATGGTACTTTAAAGGACTAATTTTATGAAATCTATGTTTTATTTTTGGAATTTTATTCTTACCATATTCCTTTGAAAAAATAAAAAAACAAAAAGAAAAATATTTTGGTTTGTGTATTAGCAAGGTCAAAAATCAGAATTTTCAGACCGATGAATCCTCTGATGGGTCATATGTGGTTAGGGGATGGATATGATATCTATCATAATCATGAATTCATAAAAACTAAATAAAAATAAAATAAAATAAATGGGACATGGTACATTTTTAATACATACTTGATACACTCCTAGATTCTTTTAAGCTACTTAAAGCATAAGCACTATTTAATATTAGAGTAGCTACACCATTGTTCTATTCTCATTTATCAAGCACTAAAATTTAAGAGATTAACCTACTTTTGATCTCAATTTTCAATTTCTACCCACCTTCCCTCATCCTTAGATTTATTTTCAACTTTTTGCTAAATCCCTCATGACTAATTTTATATTTTTGTCTATAAAGTAGAGATGATAGAACCAACTAAAGACTATGGTTTGAAACATGTATTCAAGGTATAATAATAACTCCAATTTCATTTTTCGTTAAGTGATGAGAGAAAAATAATGGTGATATAAATATCAAAATGGATATAGAATTTATGTAACAGTTTGGAAATTGTAATTAAAATATTAAGAATCTGAATAAAATGAACTATGAGGCATGACTGATTTTATATTTAGGATTGATTCTGAAGGACTAAATTTTTCACATTAAATGTATTTTTATATTCTGGGATGTAATGTATGTCTCTTGTTTTAAAAAATTTGTTTATTTTGGAATATTTGTTTATATTTTTTTTCTTGAGGATAAGAAATCGTTTAAGTGTGGACGGATTTGATAAGATGAATTTGTAGATAAATTTTGGAGTCATTTATTTAGTGATTTTTATTTTTTATTCGATAATTCACTAGGTATATGATCAATTTTTAAGAGAATAGGTTTCCAATATTCTAAAAAAACTTGTCAAAACTGGACATAAGTGGACATTACACACTGTGAATAACTTTAACAATGTGTAGGAATAATTCACAACATGTATGAAGTCATGAAGAAAGTTGTGAGGAAATTACAAGTCATGAAACTATTACATGATGTGAACCTCCAATACATGTCGTGTAATATTAAAAGCCCACTTCCTGCATAAATTTCCATTCGTGAGGAGAAACATGTCATGGGTTCCCATTACCCATCATGAGATGAGTCAAATATATAATTACTAATGATTAAGGATGAGATTCATACTAGATCCATAATACATGGAGAAAAACATGGATCAGGATTACATAAAGTTTGAAGTTTACATGTCATGCACTTGATCGTCAGCCCATTTGGTGAGTACTCGCTAGGTGCATCCAAGAGACCCGAGATCAAATCCGGGTGGAGGCTTATTTTCAGGTACTATAGCAGTACTGTAGGAGTAACTGTAGCAGGTACTGTAGTAGGTACTATTAGGTACTTTAGCAGCTAGAACTATTCATCCATCTAGGCCTTCGCCCCACTGGTTTGGTCCTCGGGTCCTAAAAGGCTTTCAGTCCATCCATGGCCTTCGGGTCAATTGATTATCAAGTCCTTCAGGCCACCTTAAGGTCTTAGGGCCACCCCAAGGCCTTCGGGCCACATGAATACAGGCCCCAGACACACTACAAAAAAGGGGAAACCCTAGAAGATGATTCAGAGCAGGTGTACTCACCAGAGAAGAGCCAAATGGATTGTCAGAATGAGATGGTATGGCCATGCCATCGGTACCAGCCTTTGCTTGCACGGGAAGCCCAGCCAAACGGTCATGCAGAGGTGGAGAGCTACTATTAGGATGCATATGCTGGGGAGGGGTAGTTCCTTGTAGATAATTTGGTTGATTTCTCTATGACCTTCGGTCCATGTAATATCCTAAGCCTACGGGCCATGTAATCTCTAAACCTACGAGCCTTGTAAGGGTTCCCCCTCATCCCTTGGAAGGGGGGTTATCAAAAATCAACAAAAATGAAGGCCTTTGGGCCATTCAGGTCAGGTGAAGTTTACATGTCATGTAATTTCTAAACTATTTATTTCCCAGATCATGCATAGGAGTTCATAACATTCTTGAACTTAATTTTTTTCTCTCAAATTCTTTAGTTTTTCTCTCTTCTCTCTCCCAACTCAAATGTAGAAAATTCCTTTCACTATTTGGATTAAAGACAAGTGTATTTGATTGATCTATAATAGTTTTCCATATTTTTCATCCTCATTAATGGTTCTAAATTTCATCTTCCATTTCTATTTCAGTTAGATAGTGGATTAACCATATGTTCTTTCTTTTTTACTATATCAAGTAAGATTTTTACTGGTTTATTACTTGTTCTAATTTCAAACTGTTTGATTCCTGATACCTCAATTGAAAACTAATGCATTTGAACAACTTTATTAATATTCCAAAAATGTCTACAATTTTTTCATCACTCTTGATTGTTACAATCATGTGTAAATAAAGGGTTTTTGGTAAAGGGTATAGAGTAGGGGTGTTTTGAACATTATGAATATCTATATAATAACTTGGAAACCCTACGGCTAGTAATTAGGTTACAGAACAGTTATTCATTCAATTATTTTATACAACCCTAACCATGGGAAGTATAATTGAATGAGCATGACTAGATTGGAATATAATAGAAAATGACCATTAGTCTGTGAAACATTGTTCTTTAAAATCTAGTTTTAGTGCATCTAGGTTGTTATCTATATCTGAACCAATTAATAGTTCCATCAGATATATATTTAGTTGGTTGTTCCATATAAAAAAATTAGCGCTATATGCATTGCTTAGTAGCCTAAGCCCTAGGATTGTTCCATGTTGTGATCAATATTATCCTTTTTACTTGAACCCTGTATTTGATCCTTGTCTCTTTCTTCTTTCTGAACCATAAACCAAACTCTATATCATTCGATAAATCCCAAAATCACCCCAATTCGTAAGGACTACTACATAAAGGGTTCAAAGCCACTGGTTTGTTATCATCCAATATCTCCCTGTGTATTCAACCCCACAATACCACTCTACTACATAATTATAGAAAGTGTTATTTTGGATAAAAAAGGAATTATAATATGACTAGATCATGCATGAATTAAACAACACATGCATGTGCAACAATACTATAATCTAAAGATCATACAGGTTGAAGAAAAATAAGTGAGGCATATATAAGGATTTTTGTAAAATAGGCATCCATGAATACTATTGTATAAATAAGGAAATATATTATAATTATTTTATCTATAATAAACATGATCCTACACTAACTATCACGATTTAATAGGATCTATATAGTTATATAATTTGAATTAAGGAATGGTTAGTGTTTTCCCCTGAGAAGAAATAAAGTTGGTGATTGCTAATCTGGTTGCTTCAATATAATGTGACATGGTTGTCTCTAGGAAAAATGTTACAAGTAAATATACTTCACATTGGTTGAATATTGGTTAAAAAAGATTAGTTGTGTGTTTTTCAGTTAACAACCACCATACGTCGAGGAAAATCTTAGACATTTTGAGTAAGCATGATAAATCCCCATGTATCTTTGTAGTTTCATGTTCCTACTTTTATTATATGTATAAAGCTAAATGTGAGAAGATATTTTGAGTTTAATTCACCCTAAATGGTGAAGAGGTAAACATTAGATGATTTAATTTGTAAAAAGATACCCACACTAATTCATCCACCTTATGTGGTAGTAGAGATCCTAGTTGAACAACAACATCATGCATTTGTCTTAATAAATGAAAACTCATAAATGAGATTAAATTAGTGAAAGGTGAATTCGATCTCCATATGATCAATAGAGAAATATTTTATATATTATAGGTCAGAACATTTTATTTTTGTCTATATAGTGGATTAGTTATTAAATTGGAATCCTTTTATTATGTTCCTGTTATAAAAAAATTATTTCTATATATTGTTTAGACAATATGAGTTTTTCAATCATTAATGAGAACAATAGTTGTTCCATATACATGAATAAAATGTTTTTATAGAATACCGAATATGTTGAATGGTTTATACATTCTAGACATCAATAATCCAATATATAACATTAAAAATTAATAAGGTAAAGGTTTATTGTAAAACTGATTGTCTTTTATATTATCACATTAGATATTGTTCCCCTATGTCTTCCACACCCACATGTTTTGTGTCAGTTTTGGTCCTTCTCTCCAAAGTTATTCTCTGGGAAATTATACTAACACTTCTAATTATTCAATAGTAGAGGTTATATGATTATATAACATCCCTGAAGGTGCCTTAGTGCATATTGTGGGACTCTCTTGTAGATATAATTCATAATCATGAAATTATTCCAAGTGAAAATAATAATTACCTCAATCGTGAGATTGATCGATCAATAATATGAATCGATGTAAACATATATATATATATATATCTTAGGTTATCTATATGTAAATTTAATGATTTATTTCTCTACGGTTTAAATCCATACATCTAGGAACTCTAGAATTTATCAACTTCCAAGGAGGCAGTAACTATTGTGGAGTATGGATTGGGCCCATTATAAGGGCTTCCTATATATCCCAATGAACAAAATTTGGACCCACATAGTTTATTAACACTTAATGGGACATGTTATACCTTTTAAGGTTATGTGATAAAGACCATTGTGGTCCCTTTAAAAGTCGTACCAATTTGAAAAATAAAATATTATTTAAGGTCATACTACTAGGGCCAATGATGTACCTTTTACGTTCATGTAATAATGACCTTGGTGTCTTCAAATTTAGGTTCATATTATAATGATTTTTTCTGACAATTTTAATATCATGTGGAATTAAATATATATTTTTTAGTTTAAATTTATATAGCTAGGACCATGGGGTGGAATATTCTTAGCAATGGTTTGTGGGGGGATTATGAATGATTCGATCATTCTGGTTCATCCTATTTATTGGTAACTAAACAAGAGAGGTTATGGTCATGGATTACACCTAAACTGAGTTCCAGGTTATTTATGGTTTTTTATAGGAAACAAGGATTATCCCATAAAAGAGGACATTGTCATGGCATAAACCTAGTAGGAGGCCCATATATGATCATCCACCTCGTGTATGTTGATAACTATATGGGGAAATAAGATTTGAATCCTAGATGATATGAACCAATGAGGGGGGGGGGTTGTACATACACCAGATCATAGGCACATATATGCATCTATGGCTCATTTATTAGATGTAATGAAGATGATTGGATAACTAAAATCTATGAAGACTATTTGGGGGAATCCTATATAATATTTTTGTGCTTGGGGTTTCATTAGTTTCCTAACAATAAAAACCCTATTTATCAATGGAATACATGATTTTTAAAATTTTGTGGGTCTTATTTATTAAGGAATGAAGCTAGGGAAAGTCACTCATGTGAGTCTTTTTTCCCACTATCAAAGGAATACATGATTGAATGGGATCACTCCCATTTATCTTAGTATTCCATGGACAGTGCTAGGGAAGATGGATACCTAAGTAGGTGGCCTATATGGAAGGGGTATATAAATTGGTGACTTGGTTGAATGGGAACCTAGGTAAGTGACCTAGGCAAAATTATTCCCATGTAGGTGACCTAGGTGAAAGGCAAACCCAATTATAGAAACATGGCATAACTCAAGTACTAAATCTAGCTTGGGAATGGATCTAGTTAGGAAAGCTTGCATGCGAATATAATTGAGGATACCTAGGAACTATGTGAAGGAGGAAACATATTTTAAACACCACTTTTAATTTGAGAACTAAGTGGATAGGCACTCATTTGGGTAACGTCGAAGACCTTTGAGAAGTTCTTTAAGAATACACTAGATTCAACCCCTTTATATTGAATTAAGTGCAGATGTGGCATGTACATGTTTCTTTAGAGAACCTATTAAATTGGGTACTTCATCCTGATATTGGTGATGAACTAGGTGAAGTGGTATCACAATGGTTATATCCATTAAAATTCACAAATACCCTTCCCTTCCATCCTTTACCCTTATTTTGGATTACAAACTCTCCTAAATCAATATATTAAGGGAGTCGAGCATAGATTTATTGTGATCAACTATAGAAGGGGCTTCTCCTCTATACTCAGTCCACACTTTCTCAAAATTTGTGTTAAAATTGGGGATCTAGGGGGTTCTTATATTGGAAATGTGATCTAGGTTCCCAAGTAACTGCCAGTAACCACTCGAGGCACCCATCTCCTTTGAGCAGGGTGAGTGAAAGGGGTGTATGAATGGTTTTGTACATTATGTGGAATGGAAATATGAAAGGTAGGGCCTATAGGATTCATATAAATAGGGTACATGAGTACCTTTTGGAGCTCTTCATGGGATGGATGAGATCCTATTTATCTTCTCCTCCCATTGAAAGTTGGTCAACCTTCTCATGGAATTAGTAGAATTCTTACTTTTTAAAAATTAAAGTTCCAAAATCCCCCAAACCCCCTAAAAATAGAATCTAATCAGTATTAACGGGATAAAATTATGAGGTAAATATTAATTGTGTTTGAATTGGGATTGGTGCATACACTTAGATGGAAGGATCGGTTGTGCACTCAGATGTTCCATGCTCTATCCGACACATGGGTTTGTGTTTTGTTTACCATGAAATGTTCTATATTGGTTATAGTAGTATCCTATAAATAAGAGGGCACTAACTCATAAATGTGAACCAAAAATACTTGGTTGAGTAATATATAGGATCCCTCCATTTTCATCCATGGTTTACATTGAGCTCTCAGTAAGGCATGGGTTCTATATCGTTTTAGGTTTGGGTGAAAGTGTTAGTATGTGGATGTAGGGACCAAGTGGCAAGGCATGGTTGCATATCAAAATCACTACCTTTGTAATAGAACAGGTCATGTATGACTCAGCAAATATACCCATTTGATTTCTTTTAGGAATGATAAATGGGGAACCGTCACCTGGGCATCCAATCCTAATCATGAAGAGTTGAGTAAAATTTTATACTTTATGAAATGTTTTCCCACTTATTTTTTTCCCTATCACATTCTCCAATATTTCCATAATATTTCTATCATTATTACATTTCAAATTATATTTTAATATATCAAATTATATTGCAGTAAATGTTTGTATATTCATGTAGAGTTTCTAATGAGGTTCTAGAAGATAAGGTTGCAGAGATGATTGATGACATTAATCTCCATTCACGATATCTTATTAGACTATGTCACCATTTAATTTCAATACTTGTAAGAAAATCCATTCTAAAATAGCCATTATCGGATAGGATTACTCAATATGGGTATTTCCTCATGACAGACACAAATCATCCAAAACCATATGTTAATCTTCTTGACATAAGAATCTTTTCCTCAAGAGGCATCGCTTGGAAAAATATTTCCCTCAATGAAAAGTTCATTTACCAAAGGGGCGATGATTTTTATAAATCCAACATCAATATATCATGGGATAAATTGAATATGGTCAAATATAATCTGAATAGTGATGTTTATACATCTTTTAACAATCTATTTAGTTTTTGGATAAAGATATTCCTATGATCTTATAGATTGAAACCCAAGGTGAATATGCTGATGACATTTTCAACCCAAAATTTCAATGGGACATAGAATACTTCCTCGTACTTTTTAGATAGTAGTAAATATGTATTAGTAATTTATCATATTGGGTTGGTGTTTAGTATTGATATTCAAATTATAGTAATTCTAGTTATGTTTCTTGGTGGGTGGATATTACCATCCCAATATGCCCACCCTGGTGAAAGGGATACAACTTTTATGATAGATACCCATATAGCATCAAAAATATGAGTGTACCTTGACATGCCAAACTTGGGAAGACTCTACCAAAAACCAGGTCAAGTTAAATTTGTGAAAAATCACCATATTACCTACAGTCTAATCCATTTATTTTATGGTCAGATAGTATCACATTATGGAATTTTTGTCCCTAAGAACATTGTTTTGGCCCCAAAATTTTCTTTTAGGAAAAAATTAATAGATATTATATGTTTATGGAAAATAAATATGGATTCCCAATTCCTAGAAAATGTTATAGGGAGTTATTCAACATTCATGTTCACTTATTACAAGGATCCTATTAGAATACCGGCATCATATATGACTTGTACAGTGTACAACTAGTCACATTGAATCTAACTATAGGATGTGGTGCACATAGTGAGAGGTAATGTTGTCTCTATTTTTGAACCTTATATGACATATTGATTAAAAATTAAATTTTAGTGTATACAGGAGGTGATTCTATATTTTTATCATGAAGTGTGTCATGAGAAAGATCCTATAGTCCTATGGAAATTCTGGTTGATACTAAAGAACAAGGACATTAGTGTTCTAATAAATCTTCTTTAAATAAATGCTCCAATTGGTCAGTCTTTCAAGTATAATCCATTATAGAATGAATGTTATTATAGTGCAGTGTTGAGAGGATTCACTTGAAAAAAAAATATAGACAACCCTTCAAGGATGAGGAGGGGTTTTGGAAGGAACTAGAGTGAGGAGATAATTTCATCAAGCTAGATTATGTGATATATGAAGAAGATACCCCATTTTTTATCTTAGTATTGTAATATACAAGAATTCATAGAGATATTCCAACATAACACCACCATAGTTGTCTTTTCCATGATTCAAAAGGAATCTATTCAAGTGAAACATCTTAAATGTATGATCCAATAGATACAAAGGCCTTGTATTTATTTTTTTCGAGTCTTAATCAACCGCCACTACTACAAAAATAGCCTTTAGAAATGAAAACAAATTGACCATTTTCAGTAGAAAAAAGACCACTGACTATAAGAGCATGATTAAAATCTTTAGGTTTTATGAGGGCAAGAAAAGAATGGATAATGGTCTCCTTTATCAATGCTTCTAAATGCGTTGATGAAGGGTCACTTTATTGGTGCTTTTTTAGCACTAACAATGATACCCTTTATCATCACTATTACATGCGTAGATGAATGGTCACTTTATCACCACTACTAAAGGTGCTGAAAAAGGTGTCCTTTATGAGAGCCATTAGTAGCGCTGATATAGGAAAAATACTATAGTGTTCTATAAAATTTACATAACACTATGGAAGCATAAATAGCAGCAAAAAAACATGTGTAGATAAAAATTTTAAATGAAATAAAATTTACAACACAAATACAAGAAAAACACTATATTATATACATTTCCAAAATTATTTTTTAAAATTACATGAGCAATTAAAAATTATCATATACATTGAAAAATATCAATGTTCCTTTGTCTTTGTCCACTGACCTCCACTCGTGTTATTAACAAACAAACCACACCATCTTGAGAAAAATAATCCAATAGTATAAGAAAAAAAATATTATGTTAGTAATACAATAAATAAACAAATAAAACTAAAAGTGTCAATTTTAAAATAAACATTGATTCATACTAGAAACAACATGTATCAGATTGATTTGTAGTCGATTCATGCACGTCGCACCATTTCCTATTATTCTTCAACCATTATCTCTATGAAAATTAACTAAACAAGTATAAGATAAAAGTGATAAAGAAATTAATTAAGTAATAGAAAATAGAATGATTAGAAAACAATATGATCTCATTTTCTCATTTTTGGTGATGTGGTATGCATTTACACTAAAATTTAACTTTTATATTGAAACAACACACTTTGAGTCATTATAACCATATCAAGTACTAGATTGATGTGTAATAAATTTCAATATGTAAAAATGACCTATGGGTCATTTTCCTAAATTATCAAAACAATAAGATTGTGTTTCCTCAAATTTGAGTATGTCACTTGTGTTTTTTACTAAAATGTATATTTAAACTAGAAACACACACATTGAGTCATACTGGTCACATCGTGTGTAGGTTTGATTTGAAATTGATTATTTCATATAAAAAATGGATTGTAAATTATTTTACTAAATTATCATGACAATTAGATCTCATTTTCTTGGTCTTTAGTGAGTAACACTTTCTGAACTAAAATGTCAATTTTAAACTGATAATGGACACTTTGAGTCATACCGGGAACATTATATGTTGTATTTAGGATTTTTTGATTCCTACACATTAAAAAATATATATAGATCATTTTCAAAATGTATCAAAACAATATGAATTATTTTGATTAGTTCTAAGAATGTCGGTTGTCTTTTTTACTAAAATAATGTCAATTTTAAATAAAAAGACGCATTTGGAGCCATACTGGTTACACCGTGCATCATTATGATGTGAGGATGATTCTTAAACAAAAAAATTACATATGGATCATTTTTCAAAATTATCAAAAAATATGAATACATTTTCTCAGTTTTGCGTATATAACATTTATTTTTACTAAAATTTCATTTTAAACTGGAAACACATACTTTGAGTCATACCAGTCATATCATGTGTCGGTTTAATGTGATAATGATTCCTACATATCAAAAATTACTTAGAAATAAAATTTATAATTTATCAACGCACCTAAAGAATTTTTTCTCAGTTTTTAGTGTGTGATGGACTTTTGGAACAAAAATGTCAATTTTAAATAGATAATAGACACTTTGACTTATACCAGGCACACTGTGCATTGGTTTCAGGTGTAGAAAATTATTAAATTTCATAAATTAATTATGGATAAATTTTATATATTTTCAAAATAATATGAATGTTTCTTCTTAGTTTTGACGATGGCAGTTACGTTTTTTAATAAAATTATTGTCAATTTTAAATTAAAATACACACTTTGAGTGATACCGCTCACACTGTGAATCTTATTGAGGTGTGGCTAATTTCTACACTTTCAAAATGAATTATGGATTGTTTTACTAAAGTATCAAAATAATATAAATGTTTTTTCTTAGTTTTGAGTATGTCACTTGTGTTTTTAACTAAAAATTAATGTCAATTTTAAATAAAAAGACAAGCTTAGAGTTATAACGGTCACACCATACATCAAAATAAATTGAATATTATTCCTATAAAAAAATTTAATTATAGATAATTATCTTAAATTATAGAAACAATCTGAATGCATTTTATTGGTTTCGAGTATGTCAATTATCTTTTTTATTAAAATAAATGTCAATTTTAAATAAAAATACACACTTTGAGTCATACTAGTCACACCGTGTGTCAAATTGATGTGTGTTTGATTCTAACACATAAAAATGACTTATGGATATTTTTACTAATGTATAAAAACAATATGAAAATTTTTCCATGATTTTGATCATGTGAATTGTCTTGTATACTAAAATGTCATTTTAAACTATAAATGCCTACTTTGAGTCATACCAGTCGCATCGTGTTCCAGTTTAATTTGAAACTGATTCTTATATGTCAAAAATGACATATAAATAATTTTACTAAATTATTGATATAATCCGGGTGATTTTTCCTGGTTTTCAGTGCATAATGCACTTTTTGAACTAAAAAGAAACTTTTATACTGATAACGGACACTTTGAGTTATACTGGAAACACTACGCATCATACTGAAGTGTGGCTAATTACTACATGTCAAAAATGGATTATATACCATTTTAATATAGTATAAAAATAATATAAAATAATTTTATCAGTTTTGAGTATGTGACTTCTGTTTTTGACAAAAAATAACATCAATTTTAAAGAAAAAAGACACACTTAGAGTGATACAAGGCACATAGTGTGTAAAATTGAAGTTCTTCTAAATCCTAAAAATTAAAAATGACTTACAGATTGTTTTACTAAGGAATCAAAAGAATATAAATTTTTTTTTTGGTTTTGAGTATGTCACTTTTGTTTTTTTTTCAAAAAAAATTAATGTCAATTATAAATAAAAAATAACACTTTGAGTCATACTCGTCACACCGTGCATCAGATTGATATTAGGATGATTCCTTCATGTTAAAAATGTCATATTTATCATTTTAAAAATGTATCAAAACAATAAGAATGGGTTTATTTGGATTTGGGTATTTCACTTGGCTTTTTTACTAAAATTAATATCAATTTTAAATAAAAAGACACACTTGGAGTCATACCAGTCACACCATGCCTCATATTGAGGTGAATTTGATTCCCATACAATGAAAATGACTTATATATCATTTCCCTAAAGTAAAAAAATCAATCTAACCGCATTTGGTTTTGAGTGTGTCACTTGTATTTATTTTTCTAAAATGTCATTTTAAACTAAAAACACACAATTTGAGTCATTCTGGTCACATCATATATCGATTTGATGTAGGACTGATATATTGGTTGGATGATTTAATTTCACATCATGTTAATTCATTATAATATGTTTTAGTCAATAAATTTCACTACTATAAACTTGATGTGTTACTTTTATTGATTTCCCAAGAATTGTTGATATTATATCATTCATCTGATTAATGATCGAGTGGCCTAAATAATTCCAGCACCCTCCAAAGTGAGACGACTGTATTTTTATTTTCTTATTGATGGAGTAACTTTCACATACATAACCCATACCATTTGATGGTGGTACATTCATGACCATTATATACCCCATTCCATTCATGATTAATGATTTAATCCAACTACATTACAATACAACATTTTCCAAACAAATTCAGTCATTTCAATAAAACTGCTTGTCTATTAGAAACTAAAACAATATACAATTTTAATAAAACCAACCCTTTATTGAAAACAATTTTTTTAAAACCATTCCAATAAATACATAATTTTATTTAAAACAATTTTCCATACATCAAAATAAAATATTCATTTTAAATTCATCATTTTAAAATCAAGTTACCATTCTCAATTTCCTCCAAAACAACCAATTTTCACAATTCCATAAAACATCATACAAGGGGGTCTCTACCGATTATTTCACAACAATTACAAAATCAATTTCACAAAATAAATCTATTTTAAATTAATACTTCTAGTTCTAGAAAGATTATTTGAGGTTGAATCCATCTACCTAGAGATTTATGGTGAAAATGATAAAAGGAATGAAAATTTCCACAAAACTGGGTTAAATATCCCAAAACTTGACTTGGATCACTTCACCTAAAGAAAGGATTAATCTAACCATGATTGGAATAAATAACCTTTAATCTACCTATAACATATTGGATCTAAGAAAATGAGAGAGGGAACGAATTATATCTAAGAAAAATCAAGAAAAACTACCATAGAAGATTACTTACCAAGTGAATCAGGCTTCAACACGCCATGAAATGCCACTGGATCACTTCCAATTCGATGGGGAAGGATTTCAAAACCTTTGGGAGGAACAATTTTCTATTTAGAGACTAAATGGAGATAAAAAGGGGTTGATGGTTAATCCTGACCTAGATCCACAATTTTCAGATCTTATTATTTAAACCATGCATAGTTAGAAAAACTGTATGCTAACCATGCAGCAGCCTCTACCTTAAGGGGAACCTCATATGGTTGTCCTACACTAGTACACATACCATGTTTCAAGTCTACAAAATCCCATTATAACACCTTTTTTGGTTTTTCCTAGGTGGACATATATTTCAAAAAACTATGTGCCTTCCCATTATCACTTCTCTCACTATGCAAGGTTTTTAGTAGGAGTTTCACATTTTCCATAAACATTTCTCCAGTGGGGAACCTAAATAAAATCCCAAAAATCATTCCAAAAGGTTTACGAACCCTACCAAACATCACCCAAACACTTTATATAATTAAAAATCATAAATTAAGGGATGCTTACAAGAAACTAGGGGTGCTACATTCTCCCCACCATTGGACATTCCATCCTAGAAAATTATAAAACCATCATTTCTCTGAAAGAGTTCTGGCCATTTCTCTTTCATTTCCTTATCATGTTCTCAAGAATCTTCCTAAATCTGACCATGTTTCCATAAAAACCACACTAGACCGATGTTTTTACAACACAAGACATTCTATTTCATATCCACAGTTTTCACTAGCATGACTGCCATAAAATAATAGGGCTCTAGGTAAATGTTGTAGAGACCCATATCTTGAAATACATGGGGATTAAATTACTTTTTCGGAATACTTAATACATAAAAAAACCAACACTAAAGGACCATAATAGTTTAGTGACTTTGGAAACTTGGAACATAATCTTCAAATCATGGTGAAAGATCTTTATCATCTCCCATAACGATCTTCCCCTTTTGTTTTCTAACCTAAAACCTTTATTTATATCATAGGGAAAAGAAAACATATAAAGGGTGAGCTCAAATTCTTATTAAGGGTAAGCATAGAGAAAATAAAACAAAACATATACATTTGAACTTCAAAACATGAACATAATATTTAAACATCAAAATCTTGGCAATGACATAAAACATGGAAGTACGTAAGGCATAGATCATAATGGAAAAAATCATCCTAAAACAGCATGGGAATAAAACATGTAATTGTGGAAAACCATTAAGCACATTATATGATTTCCATAGTAGCCAAGGCATTGCTGCCAAGACTATCTTAGTGGACAAAGTCCCTTTCTGAATCGAGTTCACTCCTCGTTCCAGTCCTGTAACACTGAACTGGATTAACTTACCATTCCATTCATGTCTATCTCATGAGATATAAATATTTACCCAATTCATTGGAGGGAGATATAGGTCCCACCCATCTCATAATTAAATCATTCTTACGTGTGCCAGAACATAAACATAAATCATTCATCATAACCCAAAGAATCAAATGGGGTTCATAAACATCATTCCATCATAACATAATCCATATAAAACAAATGGATATCATTTCATCATAATAAAAGTGAAACCACATAAATCATAGGGAAATTATACTTGAAACACACACATATATGAAATAATTCCATCTTAGATGGAAAATAGTTTTGACAAAACACTGGAAATGAACTCTTGAGGAAAATATCCTTTCTTCTTCAAAATCATTTTCTTTTAACAAAATTCCATGAAATTATAAAATAAAAGAATTTTATTTAAAATAATCATGAACTCTTGTGGAGGAATCTTCATGAAAATAAGTCTTTATGAATCCGTAAAAATCCGTTCATGCTGTATAAGTTAAAAAAACATTCTCCTTGTACTTTTAACAGAAAAGTCAAAAAGTACCACGTATGGTAAAAAAAGAAAGATTCATTCCATAACACAAATTAAAAGTCAAATAGGGATAAATATTACTTAAAACATATATGGAAGAATATTAAACACTTTATGAAAAAAAAATATTGACATGGATGAAAAATATAACCCCAGTAAATACTTACGTATAAGCAATCTCGGATAAAAATGAGATTGCAAAATTATCCCTTACCTTTTGTCCAATTTCTTCTGTATGTGTCTGAGACTCATATATAGTGGGTTTAAACATATTATTAACTTGTAACAAAACCATAATAATATTTATGATATCATATATGATTCACTTACGACTTTATATTATTCGTTCATTTGTCAAATCCATGTTAAAGCAGTGTTTTGGGTAAAATCGTTTCATTTATCATCTGTGTTTTGACTTGTAATTATTAATATTATTACATAGATCATGATTACTTAATTCAATAATATAAAACAAGATTTATATATAATATATATTCTGAATATACATATATATAATAGATCGATAAATAGAAAGAAATACACCGTTCATGGAGACGGTAGGCCGTACGTAGGCATGAACGTTGTTTTTGTTTCCTTATTAAATTTAATAGATGTGAGTAAATAACATATAAATAAATCCAATATCATTAATATGTCATATATTTCATGATTACTTATTATATATACTTTATAATCATTCTTGATTTGTTAATATGGAAAATGAATCTCATCGCGTCGTGGAGACGGTAATCCGTAAGTACGCACGAGCGATGATATCGTTACCATATTTATTGAATGGATTTGGTGTGGATGATATAATATCTTAGAATAAGTTTGATGTTATAATAATAATATATATTTATTATTTACACCATTATACCCATCCAAGTAAGGTGGTGGTGGAAAACAGATTGCACCACAGTGTGGAGACGGTATTCCGTATGTACGTACGCACGGTGATTTCGTTTTCCGTAGGATGGATAGAAGGTGAAATAGGGTTGTTTCATATTTATAATAAGATATAAGTATATAATTAATACTGATGTTATTAATTTATAATGAAACAACTAAATATGAGTAAGTAGAAGAAGAAGGAAACTTGAAAGAGTTGGTTGAAGAGATTACCTCTTCCTCGACGCACCTCCTTTAACCTTCTTCTTAGGGCACTAGATTTGGTCTTTTGAAAATACCAGAACCTATATGATATAACTAGAGAGGTTTATAAGAGTAATTGGTAGGGTTTGTCCAAACTTCAAGGCTCTAAAGGGTGTGAAGAGATGAGGGAAGGGGTTCCCTTTTTATAAGGGAGGAGAGGGGCACCTTTGGTAACATAAGAAATATTAATTTATAATAAATTCATATTCACTTAAAAACATCCAAAAATGACTCAAATCCTAATATTATATGAGATAGGGTTGTAATATCTTCAACCAATAAAATTTAGACATTTTGGTAATTTATTTTAAATGTTATCAACTTGATTTATCCTTTTTTTAATCTATTTAATTTTATTTGTGGTAATAAGATTCTAATTTTTAAATTGTTATAAATAATTACTTATGTGTTGTGAATTGTCCATAATTGTATAATTTATGACAGTTTGGACCATATAAATTTCAATTTATAATTTTTAAATATTTTTGTGATTTTTAAACAATTTTATAATGTGTTATTTTTATAAAATAACAATAGTGTGAATTTTGACATTATTATTTTATTTTAATTTAAATAAAACACACACAGAAGATATATTCTAACCAAAATATTTAATAGATTACTAAAATGTCAAAGTTTACTATAAAATTCATGGAGCACATTAAATAGTTCATATAATATTTATTTTAATATTTTTAAAACCATTTATTTTGTATCTCTCTTTATAAAATAATTACTATAACATTTTTGTATAATTATTTAATATACTTATTTGTTTCATAAAAATTAAAATTAAAATCCTATAATTAATATATATATAATACCATTCATAATAATATTTTTACTAGAATTTATCATCTTAAAATCACAACATTTAAATTGTTATATTTATTAAATTATGAAGGTGACATCTTTGACATCATTTAAAATTTTAAAAATATAAATGTCCTAATCGGTTTTATAAGGCTCCAAATTGTCCAAAAATCTACCCTTGGATTATTAGGGTATATATATACTCTACCAATAATTTTTGGTAAAGTTTATGGTCCTTTTGATAGGTATTGTTATTTTAATAAAAACTATATTATTGATTTTTCACTAAATAAATAATTTCTTCATCATTAATTTATAAGCTATTAAGGTAATTAAATATTTTTTAAAAATTACAAATAAATTTCCATGATAAATAAAAACTTTTTATCTATAAAATGAGTATTTATAATCGAATTTATATGATTTATAACATTATATTAAAAATAATATAATTATTAAAGTTTGAGTGAGACATTTCACTTTCGTTTAAATAAAATAAATAAAAGCTCTTAATTAAATACAAGTGGGTTACATTAAGTCCCATTTCGACTCAATTATGATTTAGGGTAAAATATAATCATCCAATTATATTAGGACAAGTGTTAGGGTAATTTTATAATATTATATTTACCCTTAATTACACGATTTAACTTTAACTATGGTAAATAAAATTTACCGTAGTTACTATTCATAATGACTAAAAATAAAAAGTAGATTATTAACATAATTTGGACCTAATTATTACAAATATGGAATCCATTTTTTCAAATTCAGATCACAGAAGTTGCAGAAATTAATTTAAAATTAATCCCGTTGTTAAGAAAACGAGTTTTAAAAGTTAAAACATTGCAAAAGATTGAAATGATTTTACCTATGAATTCAACGTAAAATCAATGCTAATGAAATAAATTATATTAAATGGTAAAAATATATTATATTTATACTTTAAAACCATTAAATATTATAATTTAACCATATAAATTATTATGATGAAAAAAGTTGTTTTTAATTAAAATATAGCGTGTTTTTACTATTCATTAAAATATGAAAGTTATCAGAATAATATGAAAAATTTATCCAAAGTAAATTTTTATATCCTGATTCCAAATAAGAATTTTATTTTTTCAAATTGAACTTATAAAAATGTTAAAAACTATATTTAAAGTGGGTGCGCCATCAAAAGGCAGCAAAACTGCATTTTTTGAAAAATACTTATTTTACTCGAAAAAATTATTTTGTTCTCATACGATGTTCTATAAAATGTTTAAGATGAATAATAATGTTATAACATTAAAAATTTAGTAAATAATATTCATAAATTTTTGTCCATAATAATATTATAACAATATATCTTTGTTTAGTGAAACCCAGTATTGCGTAGTACACATGCTATCGAGGAAGGTCGTGATTGCATGTAATGCAAGTCAAGTCAAGGTTGTGTGTAGTTCAAGCTCCCTTTGTTGTTTTGAATAATATAATCCAACCATATTTCATTTATACATTGAATATATATATATATATACACTCAATGTCACTTAGAATAACTTTTATCAAACGATCTGGAAATTTTGTGTAACACGATCCAAGAATAGTGTTGCATATACTGCAAGCTAATACGGTGTTGTGTATAGTGCAAGATAATCTTGGTGTATCATACAACACAAAACATAAAATAAATTAAAAATAATACTTCTCATAAAATCTCAGGGTGTTACATTCTACCCCCCCCCCCCCCCTTAAAATGAATTTCTCCCTCGAAATTCGTCGGTGTTATAAATGGTTTACTACTTGAAAGTTTCTTTAAAAGAAACCCAAATCGTAAAAAGGAAAAAAAAACATAACTTTAAAAAATAAATTATGTAATGTAATGGTTACCCAAATTAACTAATCACTGGGTTTCCACATAGGATAACATAGGTGAAAATATGGATATGGAAGAGAAATCTAACCATCAAGTTCTGATGGAGAGTGGTAGAGAACATGGCTATGAAAAAGCCAATAATAAAAAAGACATAAATTTGTGATGATATAAGGTACCATCTGATTCATCAGGTATGAGGGTACTAGGACAATGTTTTTAGTTCTCAAGATCATTTCCCTAATGTTGTAGAATTGTTGAATTTAAAGAAATACTTACTTAATTTTGTTACAATATCACCGTTGTTCGTGCCTTGAACAATTTCCACTTAATATCTTAATGAAATTAAGTTGAATTTGTTTTCCGTGAAGTGTTAGTGGATCATGCGATAGAATGATATGTCATTCCTTCTTTCTCAAACATAAGGTTATCAATAGTTATATACATAAGTACATTTATGGTGAGATTAATCGTATACGGTTCCAAAAATGGACTTATACTTCATCTATCATACCACTTAATAAAATAAAACTAATTCCAACAAACCAGAGACTTCTTATAGGCCAATCTAAGGCAATAAAGGCTTGTCGCACTTCAGTTTTGGGTTCGATTCCCGCAACCTTGTCCGACGCGATGGGTTGTCTCCCATCCTGCAGGTTGTCCTTTTTCTAAAACTTCACCATTATAACATTCCAAAAATAATATAAAAAAAGGTTCTAGCCTTAAAAAATACTATCTGATGTCTAACTTAATCCATTCCAATCTTTAGGCATATCCAAAATACTTCGGTCCAAGCTCATAGTATTAAGAAAACGATTACTATAAATGTCATCAACCAAGCATGTGAATACCATAATTTATCTTACGATATATCTTGTTGGTCACATTCCAAACATGTGAACACATTAATCATGTATTCTCTTGAAAAATCAATACCCATTAAACCTTAGTGAAAACATGAATGCTGTCAAAATTTAACACTTTTCACAAACCAAAGTCCCAAAATTTCTATATACTCAAACCATGATATAACTTTGTCCTGATATCAGTCATGAACTCATTTCATTTTTTCTTTATCCCTTCATTATGCGCATATCATCTTCTTTCCAAAAATATTTAAATCACTTTTCATCGTTACCAGTACCATATAATTATTGAAAACAATTACATAGATATTCCAAAATTCCACGATACCATAAATGAGATTCCATGATACTATTTTTAAATATCATTAAATAAACACTTAATCATTACACAACATCATTTTCATACTCAACATTACAAATAGTTATCGCATGTGACTTCCCTTTATCCTTTTCCTTAAGAGGTTCCTCACATTGATCATCATTAACCCTTGGATTAGGGCACTGATTGGCATAATTCTCCATCTCCTTGAACTTGTAACATTGAAGTGTAGGAGGTGCATTCTGTGTAGCCTTTTCTTTGCTCACATCACTAGACATCTTTTTCCCATCATTGTGGCATTAAAATGCCCAATAACCATATTTTCCACATTTTAAACATTTACTTGTCCCTTTAATCCAATTCCCTCCATGTTTCTTTCCACACTTTGAGCATAAAAACATTCATCTTATTTTCACCATTATTCTGAGATTTCTCCTTGAACTCCATCTTTCATTTCTTGTCAAAACCATGAGATGGATATGTAACACCAAATTCCATTTCTACCTTGATAGAACAATGCACAATTTCTTCATAGCTAATGAAGTATCTTATATCTAATTCCCTTCGAAGACTTGGTTTTAAGCCACTGAAGAATCGATCAACTTTAATTTCAGGTTGGATGATAAAGCCATATGTATACCTTGCAAGCCTTGTAAAATTCACTTCGTATATACCAACATATTCATCATCATTTTGCTTAAGCTCAAGGAAATACTTTTCCATATTTGTTTGAAGAATACGAGGTAAGTACTTATTGAAAAATATGTTCTTGAACTAATCCCATTCCATGGATTCAATTTCATCTCGGGGCCTCGTATTCTTAATTAGAGTCCACCGTTGATCTCATTCACCTTCTAAACGGTGAATATCTAAAATGAATTTTTCATGTTCCGAACATCGAAGTATGGAAAATATATTTTCAATGGTACTGATCAACTGTTCAGCAACAAGTGGATCAGAAGACCCACTGAAAAAAGGTGGATGTTTCCTCATGAAGGACTCAATAGAATATTGTTCCCCTCTCTGCTCATTTGGAAGTCCAGAATGATTCATAGCTTTTGTAAGTATAGAAACAAGATTTTTCACTCTATATCCCATAACATTGGTTTGTTTAGTAGGAAAATCATTGCATTTTCCATTGCATTGATCAACACGATTCCTTCAGGTTCCAGCCATCATCTAAAACCCAAAAAGAATAGTGTGAGAGGCAAAAATCATGCTAGGAAAAAACAACATAATAAAGGGGGAGTACATTCAATATATAAAATCTTATGGTTAATTATAAGATTGTTACAGTAATTATAAGACTATAACCTATACTTATACATAACCTTAGGTACATCCCTAGACATACCTTATAAATATCTCTAGGTATCTCACTAAAGTTTTTGCATCCTAGTTTCCAAAGGTTAACTAAACCTCCCTCTGATACCAACTGTAGAGACCCATCTCTTGACATACATGTGGACTACATTAATTTTTCAGAATACTTAATACATAAAAAAAATTAACACTCAAGGACCATAATAGTTTAGTGTCTTTGGAAACTCGGAACATAATCTTTTAATCATGGTGAAATATCTTCAACATCTCCCATAAAGATCTTCCCATTTTGTTTTCATACCTAAAACATTTATTTTTATCCCGGGGAAAAGAAAACATATAAAGGGTGATCTCAAATGCTCAGTAAGGTTAATAATGGAGAAAATAAAACAAACCATATACATTTGAACTTCATAACATGAACATAATATTTAAACATCAAAATCTTGAGCAATGACATAAAACATGGAAGTATGTAAGGCATAGATCATAATGGAACATCAATTATCATTAAACCGCATGGGAATAAAACATGTAATTTTGGAAAACCATTAACCACATGATATGATTTCCATAGTATCCAAGGCATTGCTGACAAGACCATCTTAGTGGACAAATTCCCTTTCTTAATCGAGTTCACTCCTCGTTCTAGTCCTGTAACACTGAACCGGATTAACATATTGTTCCATCCATGTCTATATCATGAGATATAAATCTTTAACCAATGCCTTGGAAAGAGATATAGGTCCCACCGATCTCATAATTAAATCATTCTTACGTGTTCCACAACATAAATATAAATCATACATCATAACCCAAAGAATAAAATGGGTTTCACAAACATCATTCCATCATAACATAATCCATATAAAACAAATGGATATTATTTAATCATAAGAAATGTGAAACCATGTAAATAATAGGGAAATTATACTTGAAACACACACATATGAAATAATTTCATCTTATATGGAAAATAGTTTTGACAAAACACTTGAAATGAATTCTTGAGGAAAATATCCTTTCTTATTCAAAATCATTTTCTTTTAACAAAATGCCAGGAAATTTTAAAAGAAAATGATTTTTTTGAAAATAATCATGAAATCTTGTGGAGGAATCTTCATTAAAAAAGACTTTATGAAACCGTAAAAATCTCTTCACGCCATATAAGTTAAAAAAACATTCTCCTCGTACTTTTAACGGAAAAGTCAAAAAGTACCACGTATGGTAAACAAAAGAAATATTCATTCCATAAAACAAATTAAACGTCAAAGAGGGGTAAAGATGACATAAAAATACATGGAATAATATTAAACACTTTATGAAAAACATTTTTATTTACATGGATGAAAAATATAACCCCAGTAAACACTTACGTATAAGCAATCTCGGATAAAAATGAGATTTCAAAATTATCCCTTACCTTTTGTCCAATTTCTTCCGTATGTTTCTGAGACTCCTGTATAGTGGGATTAAACATATTATTAACTTATAACAGAACCATAATAATATTTATGATATAATATATGATTCACTTACGACTTTATATTATCTGTTCATTTGTCAATTCCATGTTAAAAAAGCGTTTTGGGTAAAATCGTTTCATTTATTGTCCGTGTTTTGAATTGTAATTATTCATATGATTACTTAGATCATGATTAATTAATTCAAGAATATAAAACATGATTTATATAAAATATATATTCATAATATACATATATATAATAGATCGATAAATGGAACTAAATACACCGTTCATGGAGACGGTAGGTCGTACTTATGCCTGAACACTGTTTTCGTTTCCTTATTAAATTTAATAGATGTAAGTAAATAACATATACATAAATAAAGTATCATTAATATGTCATATATTTCATTATTATTTATTATATATACTTTATAATCATTCTTGAATTGTTAATATGGAAAATGAATCTCATCGCGTCGTGGAGACGGTAATTCGTACGTACGCACGAGTGATGATATCGTTCCCATATTTATTGAATGGAATTGGAGTGGATGATATAATATATTAGAATAAGTATGATGTTATAATAATAATATATTGTTATTCTTTACACCATTATACCCATACAAGTAAGGTGGTGGTGGAAAACAGATTACACCATAGCGTGGAGACGGTATTCCGTACGTATACATGTGAGGTGATTTCGTTTTCTGTAGGATGGATAGAAGGTGAAATAGGGTTGTTTCATATTTATAATAACATATCAGTATATAATTAATACTTATGTTATTACTTTATAATTAAATGACAAAAGAAGAGGAAGTAGAAGAATAAAGAAACTTGAAAGAGTCTGTAGAAGAGATTACCTCTTCCTCGACGCACCTCATTTAAACTTCTTCTTAGGGCACTAAAGTTGGTCTTTTGAGAAGACCAGAACCTCTTTGATATAACTAGAAAGGTTTAGAAGAGGAATTGGTAGGGTTTGTCCGAGCTTCAAGGCTCAAAAGGGTGCAAAGAGAAAAGGGAAGGGGTTCCCTTTTTATAAGGGAGGAGAGGGGCACCTTTGGTAACATAAGAAATATTAATTTATAATAAATTCAACCTCACTTAGAGACCTCCAAAAATGAATCAAATCCAAATATTAGATGAGATAGGGTTGTAATATCATCAACCAATAAAATTTATACATGTTGGGAATTTATTTTAAACATTACCAACTTTATTTATCCTTATTTAATATATTTAAGTTTATTTGTGGTAATAAGATTCTAATTTTAAAATTGGTAAAAATAATTACATATGTATTTTGAATTGTCCATAATTGGATAATTTATGACATTATAGACCATATAAATTTCAATTTATAATTTTTAAATATTTTTGTGATTTTTAAACAATTTTATAATATGTTATTTTTATAAAATAACAATAGTGTCAATTTTGAAATTATTCATTTATTTTAATTTAAATAAAATCCACACAGAGGATATATTCTAACCAAATTATTTAATAGATTACTAACATGTGAAATATTTCTATAAAATTCGTGTAGAATAGTAAATAGTTCATATAATATTTATTTTAATATTTTTTAAACCATTTATTTGGTATATCTCTTAATAAAATAATTAATACAACATTTTTTTATAATTATTTAATATACATATTTGTTGCATAAAAATTAAAAATAAAATCCTATTATGAATATATATATAATACCTTTCATAATAATATTTTTACTCTCATTTATCATCTTAAAATCACAAAATTTAAATTGTTATATTTATTAAATTATGAAGGTGACGTCTTTGACATCATTTAAAATAGAATAATATAAATGTCCTAATTGGTTTTATAAGGCTCCAAATTGTCCAAATATCAACCCTTTTGTGATTAGGGTTTAGATATACTTGACCAAAAATTCTTGGTAAAGTTTCTAGACCTTTTGATAGGTATTTTTATTTTACTAAAAACTATATTATTGATTTTTCACTAAATAAATAATTTCTTCATCATTAATGTATAAGATATTAACATAATTAAATATTTCTTAAAAATTAAAAATAAATTACCCTGATTAATAAAAACTTTTCAGCTTTCAAATGAGTATTTCTAAAAGAATTTATATTCTGTATAACCTTATATTAAAAATAATCTAATTATTAAAGTTTGAGTGAGACATTTCACTTTCCTTTAAATAAAATAAATAAAAGGTCTTAATTAAATACAAGAGGGTTCCATTAGGTCCCATTTCGACCCAAGTATGATTTAGGGTAAAATATAATCATCAAATTATATTAGGACAAGTTTTAGGGTAATTTTATAATTTTATATTTACTCTAAATTACCTGATTTACCTTTAACTATGGTGAATTAAATTTACCGTAGTTACTATTCTTAATGACTAAAAATAAAAAGTAGATTATTAACATAATTTTGACCTAATTATTCCAAATATGGAATCCATTTTTTCAAATTCAAATCGCATAAGTTGCAGAAATTAATTTAAAATTAATCCCGTTGTTAAGAAAACGAGTTTTAAAAGTTAAAACATTGCAAAAGATTGAAATGATTTTACCTATGAATTCAACGTAAAATCAGTGCTACTGACATAAATTATATTAAATGTTAAAAATATATTATATTTATACATTAAACTCATTAAATATTATAATTTAACCATATAAATTATTATGATGAAAAAAATTGTTTTTATTTAAAATATAGAGTGTTTTTACTATTCATTAAAATATGAAAGTTATCAGAATAATTTGAAAATTTTATCCAAAGTAAATTGTTATATCCTGATTCCAATGAAGAATTTTATTTTTTCAAATTGAACTTATAAACATGTCAAAAACTAGATTTAAACTGGGTGCACCATCAAAAGGCGGCAAAACTGCATTTTTTTTAAAATAGTTATTTTACTCCAAAACATTATTTTGTTATCATATGATGTTATAGAAAATGTGTAAGATGAATAATAATGTTATAACATTCAAAATTTAGTTAATACTATTCATAACTATTATTTCATAATAATATTATTAAAATATTTTTTTTAGTGAAACCCGATATTGCGTACTACACACTCTATCGAGGAAGGTCGTGATTGCGTGTAATGCAAGCCAAGTCAAGGTTGTGTATAGTGAAAGCTCCCTTTATTGTTGTGTATAATAGAATCCAACCATATTTCATTTATACATTTAATATATATATATACACTCAATGTTGCGTAAAATAACTTCTATCAAACGATCTTGAAATTTTGTGTAACACGATCCAACAATAGTGTTGCGTATACGGCAAGCTAATACGGTGTTGCGTATAGCACAAGATAATATTGGTGTATAATACAACACAAGACATAAAATAAATTAAAAATAATACTTCTCATAAAATCTCGGGTTGTTACAAATGTGATCTCATCGAATCACATCATCAGTATCAGGCTGATAATTTTTCAAATGAGATACATGAAACACATTATATACTGCACTAAACTGTGGTGGAAATGCCAACCGATATGCCTCCTCACCAACCTATTCAAGTATGTCAAAAGGGAATATATATGTAGTAGATAACATTCCTTGCTTTCCAAAATGATGACATCCAATCCTTAGAGAGATCCCCAATAATACATGATCACTCACCTTGAATGACATTAGCTACTAACGAGGATCTGTAATCAATTTCCAACGACTTTAAGTCATCTCCATTCATTTCCTAATCAATTTAACATTCTATGTTTTTTCATGGACAAGGATCATCCCAACTAGAAAGTCTCACCTGCTTCCACCCACAAAGTATATAATAAGAAGGACGCCCATACAATTCTTCAAAAGGATCTATTTTTATCGATCCTTGATAATTTTTGTTATATGATAACACTACTAATGGTATGTGATCTTCCCATAAGCCACTAAAATCCATTACACAGGCCTAAAAAATGTCTTCCAATGTTTGTATCATCCTTTCATATTCCCCATTCTTCTAGGTATGATATACTACACTCATATTCAACGGATTCACAAGGAATTTATGTAAGTATTTCTAAAAAATGAGATGTGAACATTGGATCTCTACTCGATACTATGGAAATTAGTATTAGATTCCTCTTTAACACTTCTCATATATAGATTTTTAAAAATTCTTCCACCTTATGAGATTCAAGAATAGCGATGAAATGGTCCAACTTTATGAGCTAACCCACTATCACCCATATAGAATCGTGTTTCTGAGCCATTCTTGGGAGACCTATCAAAATATACATGGTTATATACTGCCATTTACAAAAAGGAATGGTTAATGGTAGCAACACACCTACTGGTCATCGATGATCTGCCTCAACTTGGTGACAAGTTAAGAATCTCAAAATGAACTCATTCACATTATTTTTCACACCCACCCACAAAAAATATGCTTTAAATGATTTATATATATTCTATATTCCATGATGAACAGCCCAACTCAAATGGTGGTAAGTATGAAGAAGTTATTCTAGATAATCCATGGGTACAACCATCTGATTTTTGAACAACAATACTAAACTCACATCCAGTATAAATCCCTCCATAGTCTCCCCACCATTGAGTCTTGACATTATATAACCACATTCAGAACTATATTTCTATGCCTCTTTAACCATCTCTACCAAATCAGGATCAAACAAAACTGGAAAGAAAACTAAAACACCACATTAGTCTTCACATTCCAAGTTCATGTCAACTAGGACCAACATAAACTACCACTCATCTAATGCTTCTTTTTCTAAATGAGCATATGTATTTATGCTTAATGCATCTTCCACTATATTTTTTTTACCCAGTGTATATATCAAGTCAAAGTCAAATAGTTAGAGATACTCCACCAATCTCCTTTTTCTCAAATTAAAATCCATTTTTCAAAAAATATGTTTCCAGCTGTTATGATCTGTAAACAATGTAAATTTCTCACTAAAGAGGCAATTATTTCATGTTTTTAAAGAATGGACAATGACAGCTAACTCTAAATCATGTTTTGGGAAGTTATAATCATGCAACCATAAATTTCATGATCCATAAGCAATGACATGATCTGCCTGCATGAGAAAACATCCCAACACTGATTCCAAAGCATCACAATACAGAACATACCCTTATCCTAATTCTGGAAAAATCAAGATTGGTTCTGATGTAAGGAAAACATAATCTCTTGAAAAAACATTTTACATTCCTTATCTCATTGAAATGGATCACTCCTTATTTTCAAAGATATCATAGGAGAGTCTAGTCATGAAAAATCATGAACAAAGCATCAGTAATAACCATCTAAACCAAGGAAACAATGTATATCGAAGGCATTATTTTGTGGTTCCCCAGAGATAATAACCTCTATCTTTTTTGGATCCATAGAACCACCTATTTTAGAGATTACATGTCCAAGAAAAGATACCTTTTGTATCCATAAATAACACTTTGATAATTTAGAATACAAATGGTGATCTCTCAATATTTCCAAAACTGTTGACAAGTGTTTCTCATGATCATGCCTTATCTATGAATACATCAATATGATATCCACAAATACTACCACAAAAGAATCCAGATATATTTGAAATATCGGATTCATAAATTCCATAAAGACTGATGGTTCATTCATAATACCTAAAGGCATTAACACATACTCATAATGGCCATATGTACTCCTGAAATATATCATTGGAATATCCTCCTTCTGAACCCGCAATTGGTTATATCCTGATCCCAATTCAATTTTATATAACCACTAATATCCCCTAAATTGATTGAATATATCATCAATGTGTGTAAGTAGAAATTGATACATTATCGTAACATGATTATGATTAAAATAATACACACACAACTAAAGAGTTCTATCCACCTTTTTGATAAACAAGGCTGATGTTTTCCATGGCGACATTCTAGGCCGATTGAAAACTTTACTTTCATTCTCTTCCAACTACACATTCAGTTACCTTAATTTTGTTGGTGTAATACAGTAATATAGAAGTGAAATAGGACTTTTCCCTAAAAGGAGATAAATCATACACTCCAATTATCTTATGGGTGGAAACATAGAGAAATTTTTGGGAAAGACATCATGAAACTAATCAAAAACTAATGGAAAACTGTTAGCATCATTCTCTCCTAATGATGTCAAATACATGACTTCCAAATAGTATGAGAAAATTCCATCCTTTGGTGCCAACAAACCCATTTCACCTACCTTTACATTCTAATTCCCTCTAATGTTATGCTCTATGCCATCATTATTCGTAAAACTAACTCGTTGGGTATAACATTCAATGTGATCCTAGGACATTGTCAACCAATCCATACCCAGGATTATGTCACAGACATCCATTTCTAGCACAAATAAATCTCATATAATCTTGGATCCATCAATATTTATATAACATGATCTACACTTACAGTCTCGACATTATCTTTGACCAAGAGGTTTTTTCAGTTTCCATGCCAAAGGCATCATATCAATATTTAAACATAGAAAATCAACCACATGTTATGAAATAAAGGAATGAGATGAACCTGCGTCAAAAAAATATTACATAAGGTAGTCTTAAAAATAATCATTCCTCTAACCATCTATGGTTTAGACTGATCATCCATGATAAATTCCTTAGATCCATATAATTTCTTACTTGCAACACTTTGTTCTTTATTTCCTTTTTTAGATTTCCCCAGCTGAGGATTCATGGTATACATAGAATCACCATGACTAGATTTGTTCTTGTAATGTGTATTTTCATTTTTCCTTCATCCTTCTAAAGTACATGACATCTATGACATATGAGAAGCATCCTAAACACATGACCCTGGAGAACTATGACAATAGCATTGAAGACTCCCCATCTGATTTCAATTGTGGACACTCTTGCTTCATGTAATTATGATAACCTCATTGGAAATATATTATCTTCCTCTTGGGTCTTGGAGGAAGATTTTCTGATCTAACTGTCTAATTTTGAGTCATCCCACTACTTTGGAAATAATTTTCTCTCTTCATCTTACTCCAAGAACAATAGTTACCACCATTTCCCAGTGTTATCAATATGATTCCCCATCCTGTATCTCCTATGATATTCCTTTTTTCTAATGTTCTTATATTGACCATATCTGTGTAATCCATTATATAGAGCATGACAATATTCAATTGAATCTCCTACTTCATCCCTGATTCAAAGATTTGTTACTTCAAGGAAGAACTAGAAGGCACTTCGGTTGAAAAGAGGAAAAAATTCATGACCTTATCCACATACTATGTTACTACGAGGATCTCCTTCTTTAAGCATAATAATTCTGTCATTATTGAAATTTTTTATGTATAATGATAGAATTGTTTGTTAAACAATTATAAAAAATCCTCCCATGAAAGTCCTTGGTCCAAATTTTCCTGAATTGCTAAATCCCACCATTGGTATGCAAGATCCTATAGAATATACATCACCATATTGAGTTTCAACACTTCTAGTGTTCCAAGGAAATTGAATATTCAAGTCCTCATGTTCAGCCACACCTCTAACTTTTTTGGTTCTGAACCACCATAAAAGATGGTTGGATTCTTATTTTAGAACTAAATAGAATGATCCACTTTCCTTGGTTCATCCCTTCTATTTCATGTATCCCTAGGTTGAAAAAAATGGACTATACTCTGGACCTGCTATTGGTTCATTCCTTATATTTCATGTATCCCTTATATTTCCTGCATCCCTAGCTTCTTCCAGTTAGTTTCTGCAATTCCTACTGAGTGCCATTTTCTATAACCACAATAAACTCCATAAGTCTCACTCTCTTGAAACTGAAGGCTTAACAATTTCAAATTCTACCACATCATATATCACAAAATTTCTTTCAAAAATCAATATTTTTTCACATTCAACCAATTTTTAAAATTTCACCAAGATTTTGAAAATCGAACCATTTTCAAAATAACCATTTCATTCCATTTCAAAATCTCACATTTGAAAACAACTTTATCAATTTTCAAAAATAAAAACATTTACAGGTCATCATAATTCATTACTCAAAATGAAATATGCACCCATAATGGGAATTCATTTCTAAAATTCATGTCATTATCATCTCATTGGATAAACCCATGATAATGAGATTTCAAATTCTATATGCGTCTCCAAAACACTTATGTACCCAACTCCCTATTAACTTGAAATTCAGAATAAAAAGGTTGGCTACATCTTTTTATTCTCTACATTACAGGTCCCAAAAATCCTAATACAACTTTTAACATCCCAGCACTGTTTATTGTCTTGATTTGTGGAACAATTTCTACATGGACTTAAGAAACATCCCCTAGATGCCAATGGCAGGAAACAAATTCCAAGGGATTTATTAACAGATGTGGGACAATTTTCCCTTTCAAAATAAAACAACCCAACCAAACATTCCACCACCAAATAACCACTACATGATGCATGATAAAAATGTAAAAAATATCAAAGTAATACCATTCATATAAAACATACCACAATAAAGTACCATAATGAAATAAAACTAACATCACAGTACACAACGAAAGAAAAACCCAACAAACTCAATGATAACCCACATATCTCCCAACCTCTAATATGATCTATGCTCCAACACTATAAAACAACCTAAGTATCACGATACACTATAAAAAACCAACAAACTCAATTATAACCCACATAACTCCCAACCTCCAACATGATTCATGCTCTAACTCTACAAAACAACCCTTGTATCATGATGCACAACAAAAGAAGTGTGATACCTTATGTTTTCTTGTGTCTTGATAAATGATATATGAAAAACCACCAAAGTGACAAAGAAATGGTGAGTAATGAAACACAATATACTTTTCCCAAATGACTTCCTAAATCATTCCACTAGGATAGAACATGTTATAAAATTTATATAAACCAATTTATATAAGACAATCGAAATAGTTTACATCAAAATATAAACCAAGTGTCATGGTAAAACAGTTATCTCAAAACAACACCAAGTTATAAGGAATGAAACAAAACAAATCATTCTAACCATTTTATCATTAAATTGGAATTACTCATTTCATATCACATAGCCACACACACCTATACACACATGCACTCATGCAACCACACATGCTTGGTGTTACCATATATGGTGTAACTTTCATGTCAATAACTCATACCCTTTATTGGTTGTACTTTCTTGACCATTATCTATCCCATTCCATTCATGCTTAACCATTTAATATAACCAGGGGATGATAAAACCTTTTCAAAACCAATTAAATCATTTCAATAAAACCACTTGTTTATTGAAAACTGAAACAACAAACCATTTTAATAAAACCAACCCTTTATTGAAAAAACATTTCCAACAAAACATTACAAAAAAACAACTATATATTGACTAAACTTTTCCATGAATCAAAACCAAATAACCATTTTAAAATAATTATTTTAAAATCAAGTTACCATTTTCACTTTCCACTAAAACAGCCAATTTGAAAAATTCCATAAAACATCAAACAATGGTGTTTCTAAAAATTATTTCACAACAATTGCACAATAAATTTCACTAAAAAATCAATTTTAAATCAATAATTATAGTTCTAGAAATAGGAGTTGAGAGCGAAGGCACCTACCTTGGGATTTATGTGGAAACAAAAAACGACAAAAAAACACCCCCAAAACTATTTTAAATATATAAAACCTTCCCTAGATCTCATCCCATTGAAACAAAAAGTGAAAATATAACCATGTTTTCCATAAATAAAATTAGATCTATCCACAGTAGACTAGATATAATAATATAAGATATATAAGGTAGTAGATCTAAGAAAATCAAAGAAAACCTACCCTAAGAAATTACTTACTAAGGGAATTAGCCTCAATGCACCAAGAAATACCTATGGATCACTTCCAATGCGATGGGGAAGGGTCCCAAATCCATTTGGAGGAATAATTTTTGAGTTAGGTCCCAAAGGGATAAAAATAGGTTAATGGTTAATCCCAACCAAGATCCAGGATTTTAGGATATTATTTTTAAACTATGCATAGTTAGTCACATTGATTAGGAAAATTGCATACTAACCGTGTAGCAGCCTCTGCCTCAAGAAGAACCTCACACGGTTAGCCTACATGGTTAGAAAAACTGTTCAAAAACTATGAACAACACACTATCACATGTTTCATAGATTCTCTTAGGTGTTTGTATAGTTTGGAAAAAAAATTCTTCTCATGCACCTTCCTCATAGCCCCTACCTCACTATACACAGTTTCCTATAGGAGTTTCATGGTTTCCAAAAACCATTCACAAACTTTTCACTTATATAAAATACAAAAAAAATCCAAAATTTTTCTAAACCCTCCCGAAATTCAAAGAAAAAAACTTTATATACTTAAAAAGGCATAAATGAAGGGTTACTTACTTGAAATCGAGGGTGCTACATCATGTATATTTATAAGATGATACAACTCTACTATGAATGTTCCAATAGCATAATTGACCATTGTAATATCTGGATCATAAAGTAGAATAGTAAAATCAATGGTGTGCTTCTGATCTACCAAAATAACCACAATCATGAGATCCTTTTAGAGTTATTTATTATTTATCCTCTCTCCCATTATATTTTACACTATAACCCTCACAACAAGGAGGTGTGTGGGCGTTGACAAATAAAAATCACATAAAAATTTTCCATATATCATTTTAATAATGTAAAGTTATAAAAATATTTTTAATTCACATTTTGGAGAAATATTAATGAAAAAAATGATTACCTTGGGTAAGGTATGCGGTTGAGGAGAATGACTAGCCTCAGAGCTAGCAGGGTCATTTGGTTCTTCATGTGTGTTTCTTTGTTCCACTACAGGTTCACTTTGATCCTTTCTCATAGAATGGAATTCTAAACTGGACTGGAAAATAATATCTTTCAAATGATCTATTTGTGCTTGAAATCATTTCATCATCTTATATATATCTTCTTGTGGTTTTTTCTTCTCAAAATATGTTTGATAAGACACTCCAAAACCTACTCCTCTAACATGACCATATTGTTCCAGTTGCTTAAATGCTATGGAAAGTAGATTTTATTCTCATACATTTGTTTCCAATTATTGTGTCTAAAGCATAAAAAAATTATGAACACAAATATATATTTTTATGTAATACTGTTATAAATCATAAATGTTTGCAATTATTTCATAATTACAAATGTTTCCCATGCTATATTTTTATTTTCATCAAATAGATTACCCACTTTATTTACATGAGCCTCTTTCTATAGCATATGACATGGGATAGAAGTGGATTAAAATTTTGATTCATCAAAATAAATATAAAAAAGGAACATATATTATTTCATATCACAAAAAACATTTATTTTTTATTTAAAATACATACCAATTTTTTCTCTAGTGAAGTGTACCACATCCTTTGTTTTCAATTATGGTACATTAGTTTTGATGCACATTCTTTATTTTCAAAACTCATTTTTTATTACATAAATTAAAATTTATGAATCAAATAGGCTATAAAAAATAATATAAAATAATATATTATCAACTTCAATGCACCTAAAATGATTTATCATCACGAAGATGGATGAAATGATTCTCTGTTTCTTTATTTATAATGTGTTCATAACATATTGTTGGGTGGGGCTTTACTTTTCCCTCAACATACCAATGATGTTACATGGAAAAAAGAGTAAGGAATCCTCTATGGGATTTTTCAATGGTCATTAAGACAAATTTATTATATAAATACTCTAAAATAAATGAACTCTGGAAGGAATAATAAAAAATAAATCATCGATTCCTTGTGTAATTTTCAATAAAATAAAGAAATTATATCATAGAATTACCTTTATATCTTCCCAAATGATTTCATTCATTATAGTCAAGATATGGAACCTCTAATCTACATAAATTGTCACATTCATCTTCATTGTAACCCCAACATAACTAATGAATATTGATATGTTTAGGTCAATAGGTTGGGTGTGTTGATTATATACAAACTTAAATTTTATACTCTTTCTTATTGAATTGATGATTTTATTCAACACTATGATTTTGTGTCCTTATTGTTTTTCTCATCACCATGTTGTTGATCCCATGATAATTATATTGTTTCAGCATCAACAGTCTGTTCATCCCCAATATTGGTAACATCATAGTGTGCAGAAGACATTATAAGCATGAGTATTATAAAATTTAATTTATATTATGTTAATGTAGAATAAAATAGATAATATTATAAAAAAAATTCATAGTACATTAAAGAACATTTTAACCTTATAATTGAACTCTCTTTGTTTTTGTAAAGGTTCAAGGTATTTGTATCCACTATCAATGAATCCAAATCCCCTCTTTTTGTTCCCCTCTAATGTACATGAGATTTTCTATATTGGGACCTCCATGAAGTAACTATGATATCTTAATAATAGGGTCATCCTTGATTGAATTTTAATCTAACCCTATATTTTTTTAATCATTAAGAGGAAAATTGATCGATTTTTGTTTTCTAGATCTATGACATAAAACATAGGAACTAATTTTTATGCCATTATGAACAGTTCATCCTTTTACCCTTACACTCTAAATTTACCTTCATGAATCCCATTTCATCAAATTTCACTGCACTCCTATTATCATTCCATTTGAAATAGAAAATCATAACATGAAATTTTGTATAATATAACTCATATATCTATTTGATAATGTTGAAATATGAAATATTTAAATAAACTGGAAACATATATGTGCATATCTTCCACCACCAGTGTAACTCCACTATTTTTCATTATACTTTATCCATTGTGTTATTTTTTATAGAATGTATAATCATTAATTAAAAAACTAGTGTAAGATATAACATTTTCATTTACTCCTCTGACTAGCCATTGATGTTGTTCATAAATTGAATTCAGATTTTTAGATAACTACATGTAAATATGATTTTAGAACCATCTTATAAATTTTTTATTATGTAAATTTGATTTCCATCCTTCAGCACATGATGGATTAAAATCTATAAGAATTGATTTGGGGGATTCAAAATATGAAGAAATGTATTCACTATTTTGTAAACTATAAAGGCACTCTTACTACCACTATATGATGGTAATTGTAACAAAATATATTCTAGAAATACCTTTTCCCATAAGTTTTCCATTGTGACCACACATTAGGAGACCAATACTATCAACATCTGATTGGGAATTGATATAGAATTCAATAGCTTCTTCAACAATATATCTTTCTGAAGTACAACCTTCTGGATGACTTCGATTGTTGATGTACCCATTCAAAATCTTTATATACCATTTAATGAGTTACATCCATATGTAATGGACAATACCACATATTTGAACCTTTATAACCTAGTGAACCATCTTTTGGACCATTATATAAAAGAATGGTGGTGGGAAGAACATTTATAAATCACATAATATGACTACAACCTTTCTATTCATGACTGTAAACTTCTTCGGGTATATGACTTTATTGCATATGGATTTAGAAAATAAATAGTGTCTGGTTAATGAATATCATGAATTTTTATGTATAATGCAACATAAAGCAACTAGCACCAAATATTACATCAAAACATGACATTGGGATCATTTTAGTGCATGTAAATTTAAATTAATCATTGAAATAACATTCTTAATATTTTATGAATACCACTATGGAACATTCACATCATTAATTAAAATGGAAATTGGTAATTTTTTCTACCTGGATACAGTGTAAGCTACGGGGGAAAGAAAATTCCACCATTTACCCTTCACCAGTGCCAACTCTTCCCTTATCCCCATGTCAATCATTTCCAACCTAGCCTGGATTCCATCATTTTTTTGCTATGAATATTTAGTATTGTGCCAAAAATGCTATTAGATACATTTTTTTCTACATGAATGACATCAAGAAAATGTCTAATGTACAAAAAATTCCAACTTATTAATTTAAGGAAAATTTATCTATTTTCCAACCAAATTTCATAAGTTTTATTGAAAATGGTTTACCAAAAATAGTGTCAATATCATTTACTTTATCGAACAATTGATCATCCATTAGAAGAGATAGTGTTTTACCTTGTTTTGTATTATCATAGAATGCTATCATCCAGGATAGGTATTATGTCATTGAGGTAAAAAAATTGATGTCCTAAAAACAAAATCTTTGAGAAATGTTTCAACTGAACTGTATCTGAATTATTCACAAATGGGGTCCCTAACATTCCATTAATTCTATAGCCTAAAAATTTCCATATGAATGAAATTAATTTATCATCCCATAAAATGTGGTCATCAATGTGAATTCTTCACTTCATTGAGCATCATACATTGTAACACATGTATCCCACATAAATTTCAGATTTTGAATAAATTTGATCCGAATTGACATAAATATCATTACTAGATTACTTTGTTCCTGATATATGTATAGATAACATAATGTATTTTTTATTCATGCATAACCATGGGGGTAAGTCGTAATTTACCAACAAGACATACCATATACTATGAGTACTACTCCGTATATCTAAAAGATTTATTCCACCTTTATATAATGAAACATGAAAGTTTCTCAACACATTTAAAAAATTAAGATACTCATAATCAATTTTATTTCACTGAGGAGAATATTCTAGATGATGTAGGTTCCCATATTTAATTCTTGTATATTCATTCCAAGTCAATTATGTTGAGGTTTCTTGACACCCATGTAGTCTTATAAATTTTTGAATGATGGGAAAGTACCATACCACTTTTGAAGGACTTGATTCATTTTTCTTGTATCGATCCATGCCAAACATAGAGAATTTTATGAGTGATTCATGGTCCATGTGAAAAAATATACAATCATTTAGACAGGAATGTATTTTTTTAGAAATCATAACCATTGAATGTAGAATTATTTTATCATCATATGTTCGACATGAAAGTTTATTTTCTTATGGTAGCATATCATTTAAGATACCAAGTAGTTCTCTAAAGTTGTCATCGCTCCATCCTCTTCCATCTTTCAAATTATATAAATTCAATACAACTAAAAATGTTGTGCATTTAGTACAATATATATACAATGGTCTCTTATAATTTCTATTTAACCTCTCAAACAAATTTGAAAAATCATGAAGGTCATCATCAATTACCATCATCATTTATTCTTCTCTCAGTATTTTCAATCTGAATATCCCTCAAAATACAATCGCACGGGCCATAATGAGAAAAATTTTGATAATGAAATGAAAATCAATTATATGTTTTTAATCATCTAGAATATGTCTTTGGAAAAGTTCAAGAATGATGGATTTCAGATGATGAACATCATAGATCTCATATATATGTTCTGCTAAACTGTGAAAAAATGAAACAATTTGTACTAGAGTGCTTCTATGACTTATTCTATAATATTTTTTTATATTAAATTAGTATTATTTTATATGTAGGTTAAATGATAATAATATCAATAAATAGCTACCACAATTTACTACAACTTCTCTTGAATAATGTTAGTAAAGTAATTTTTCTTAACAGTTTCAAAAACTGATAACATAAATTATTTATATTTTAACATATATAATCAATTTATTACTTGTTATATTGATAATTGTTTTAAAAAATTTCAGGTATCTCAACATGGTAATAAAATTGATAATAGATTATGTGTATTGAGAACCCACCATCCAAAATGGTGAAATCTTATAATGAATATGAGGTGAATGGTTTTCAATTTCATACACGTGCATATTGAGAATAAAAAACAAGGAATAGCTGTGTTTTCTTGAGAGAATCCCATCACAGAGAAATTGAAGTTGACTTTAACAGCATGTTGGATTTAATTATTGAATAGTGTTATCTAAGGAAGAATTACATATTGATGTTTAAATGTCAGTTGTTGGATACTGAGAGAGGCTTTCATGTTCATCTGAACCATGGAATCGTTAGTATTAAACATAAAATCCTTATTATAGTAAATGAACCATTTTTATTGGCTTATCAGAAACATAAAATTTATTATTCAAATTACTATACTACATCATAAGAGTTGGGTGATTGGTGGAGCATAATAAAAATGAAACCTTGGTAAAATCAGTTTATCCAAAGTGAATCTGGTTCCACTGAAGTGCAAGTAAATGAAATTTTTCAAGAGACTACTCCAAATCCATCGTTTTCATGAAGAGACATGAATAAAAATGATGGCACCCCACAATTAATGGTTGATGGTGACAATGATGTTAATGATGTAACAAATGAGTTTAAAATGATAAGAGATGATGAAACTGAAACTCATTTGAAAATTGGTGATGTTGAGGAGGAATATGAAGATATTGACACTGTCAAATATAAAGATGGTGATGAAGATGAAAATTGACACAGTTAAATTCTGTTTATAATCATATATAATATATATCTATATATAATAGTAGTTTTTTACTATTTTATAATAACATTAATTTCCAATTTCAAATGGAATCAGATTTGTTTCATGATTTGAGGAGGGTGGTCTACCTGTTGATGAGTAGGATGTTGGATCGTCTATCCCTCAGACTACAGGAGGTTTAGGAAGGAGGGTGTGGTCTTACGCAATTAATGATTCCTAACCCTATCCACGAGGGACGTCCACATCTTGTATTAGATCCACACATGCAGAGGTTTGTTTAATTGTGTATTTATTTATTTTTCATTATCATTGATATATTTATATCATAATTGTTTGATTACTTGTTCTTTTTTCACATCACTTCTCATGTTGTTGTTGGAAAGGGTATCACTATATTGTGAAATAATTTTTATAGAACATGGATCACATAGGATCAGATTCTTGTTGATGTTCATCACTGCATGTTCAATCATTGGCTGGTACATAAATAAATAATATTTTCTTGAATTTTTTTTAATTAATTACTTGATATTATTAATTATTTGTAGGTTTTATGGTATTCCATCGAATAGAGCATGCATGCCACTATTTGGGAGGCATGGGAGGGGTTTATGCATGAGAGTTTCCATTAGTGTTTACACAATTTGAGAAGGAAATCAATGTTGAAAGTAAGAGTGATGGAGTTTGATGAGTCATGTCATGCCCAACAACCTAATTACATTTCATCTCGGGTTTGGGATGGATTATGTTCACACTGGATGTGTGGTCACTTTTATAAGAGATCTACAGTAGGTCAACAAAACTGGGGGACATAAGAGGTGACACATCGAGCCAGTAGTCATACATTCAATACGCATAGGGAACATATAGTAAATACTTTTTTAATTAATTTATATAACTTTAATTATAAACTATTTATTTTATATTCATATTGGAAGTCAAATATCCCAATATTACAGAGTTCGATGTTTATAAGATGATGTATAGTGATCCTATCACTTGAGAGACTAAAGGTGATCTTCAGCATCATATTAGGGTCAGTTTAATTTTTTTGAGTTTTAAAATTAACTGAAAATAAAATTTTAACTATTTTAATTTTAAATTTCAATTGAATGAGTCATATGAGGTCACAATGTCTCATATATAGACTGATATTCATGCCAAGAATGAGGACCAGACTAGTGCCCAATGATTTGATGAGGCAACATGGATATAGGTGACCCAGTATGTCTTCAAGAAAGGATGAGTTGTTAGTATCATCTCTCGATGGACGCATGTGAGTTATTATGGAACTACTGCGATATCGGGGTGAAACTCGATAGTAGATCATAGAGATAAATCACCATCTACTACACAATATCAAGAGCAGTTGTGATATCAGAGTGAGATTATAATGAGTATGTGTAGTGAGATGGAAGAGCTCCGTCGATAGCAGTAGGAGCAATAGAAGGAGGAAATGCATTGATGGCAGTCGTAGCAGCAGCAGCAAAATCAGACGATGGGGTACATGTGTCATCTGACTAATGGTTTAGGGATGAGGTTCCCTCCCCCTATCTCCTCCAGCTCCTTCATCTCCTCCCGAATACCCTCAGTGATGTATTTATATTTTATGATAAAACATTTGAATGTAATTTTTCATTAATATTATACATTTACATTTCTATATTCTGAGTTTTTTATATTGCTGTTAATATTGTGTTTTATTATTATTATTATTTTATTTTTTATTATTTTATTACTTTATTATTTATTTATTTATTTATTATTTTACTTGTTATTATTATTATTCTATTATTCTATTAAAATTATTATATAATATTATTATTTTTTATTGTTACTATTTTATTATTATTATTATTGTTATTTAATAATTTTGAGACTATTGAGGTTTTTATTATTTTATAATTTATAATTTTATTATTGTGTTGATATTCTTATTAATATTAATTTTATTAATATTATATTATTAGTAGTAGTATTAGTATTATTATTATTATTATTTTATTATTATTATTATTTATATTATTATTACTATTACTATTATTATTATTTATAATATTATTATTTTATTAATATTTTATTTTATTAATATTATTTTGTTATTATTATTATTATTTAATATTATTTTATTATTAGTAAAATTATTTTATTAATTTTCATTTATATTAATATTTATTTATTTATTAAATTTTTTTTGTAATGGGCCCATCCCAAAAGGTTTTTTAAATAACATGGGTAAACTAATTGCAAGGTGATTTTCTATAATGGGTCATTTGCGATGGGATACCATTACAAATAAATAAAATTTCAATAGTGGTAGTGGAATGATATATAAAGGAGTGTCGTCCCATGCACTATTTTGATGTGGAATTCACCTGGCAATCAGGACCTCTATCAGCACTAACAAAGTGCTGATAAAGGGTACCTTTTATCATTGTTTTCTTATTAACATAGATAAAGTATATCCTTTATTATAGCTAAAAATAAAGAACTAATAAAGAGTACCATTTACTAGGGCTAAAAACATGATGATAAAGGCAATCCTTTATCAGCACTAAAAAAGTACTGATAAACGGTACCCTTTATTAGAGATTTTTTAGCACTGATAAATGATAACTTTATCAGTTCTTTTTTAGCGATGATAAAGGGAACCTTTACCAACACTTTTTTATGATGCTGATTGAGGCCAGTATTTTTAAAATATTGTTTCTTATTAGTGTTCAAATTTCTTTTCATTAAGAAACATTATTTCATATTACTTCCCAGTTCTAAAAGAAGAAAAAGAAGACTTAGGTACTGATTTTTTCATTATGAACTATATAATATGTGAAATAACAGGGATAAATATCTATTCTCTATTCACTAAGACTCCAATAACATAGATGGGGAGCAAGGTGGATTTCCTTCTCCATCTCTTTATGGGCCTAGAAACGTGTTGCTTAAAATTTCTAGAATCATAAACTATCATCCAACGATCCTTGGCTATTTAAGACAGATTCATGATTTAGGAAAGATATAACTATATATTTAAAAGGAAAAACCATTAAGTGGAGTCTATAGAGTGTGAAATTCCAGAGCTAACCTATAAAAATATAGACAAATCATGGTTACACAACTGGTTTGATACTGGGACCCTGAAAATAGTGTGGTATAAGTCTCATGTAGAAAGGGTAAGAGAACAATTTTCAATATTGGTGGTTTTAATTGAGAATATGAAGTGAGAGAATGAATAATAGTATAAATGAATTTAATAGATGCATCTATTTGGGGAAGTTGAATCTTTTAGGTGAGAATATGTCTAGAAATCAATTGATGTGTCGTATTATACATTAATTTATTTTCAATGTTCGAACAACCAGATCCTGTTATATACATCTTTACTATTTTATATTAATTTTTTGTCATATTTTCTAGGGAAGTAACTATCATTATTGATGGTCCCCCCTTTCTGTTTAGTGAATGAAATTTTTTTATATGACAAACCATTTTCAATTTCATAACTTCTGTATTATCCCGACTATCAATTCATGATAATCTATGAATTTCACAAATATTAGTATCATGATAATTGAATCCAATTGAAAAGTTTATGGAGATACATTTGTTATATCATAATCCAACAACACTTGAGTAAATGATGAACTATATAGTTCAATACATTCCCTTCAAGTAATGTTCACTTTCATGGAAATAGGTAACTGGATATATAGAAAATATAACATCATTGTAAGTAGGGGAAAGTCTATGAGAAAAAATACTATAAAGTTGGGTTCAATTTAGAACTTGTACTCCTAGAAAAATATGAGTAGCCATGATATGTGTCACATTTAATATCTTCATAATACAATGTTAGTCCATTCAGATATGAGGTTTTAATTTCTACTAAATTTATACTCTTTGACATATATAAAAAAGCTGTATAGGCAGTAGATTTAGCATCACCATAATCCAAGGTTAGTCTATTTAGAAATGCGAAAGGTGAAAGAATAAAAACAATGAAAATCATGAAGGGGGTTTTGTATGTGGATTTCAATGTTTAAAAGGTGTAATATACCTTCAATTAAACCCCTTTTACATTTTTCATGAATCATCTAAACCAATATACATGAGAAATAAAAGGTTTCTCTAACTTTTTCCTAGGTCGATGGACCTAGAGATCATAGATCAACTTTTTATAAGTCCAAGTTATAGTACCTTCTAAATTTAAGTCTTTTCTATTTTTATCTACAATTTTTTCCTAATCAATGAATGGGAAAAGACTTAGCAGGTAGGAACTCATATTTTTCTCTGTTATCTCTTTAGGGGTTTTCAACCTTATAGGTTTTGTACCATTTTCCATTATTTAAATTCTCATAACTTTTCGTAAACTTTGTGACGTGTTGTGAATATAGAGTGAAGAATAAAATTTTTTCTAGTATGCCTTTATAATTTTCCAACTTAGTGATTACCATGTATATTTCCTTTTTTAGTTTATGTTCTTGAAATTCTAATGGATGAAAATTATGTTCAATGTTTGATATCTTTAACCAAATGTTGCTGGGGTTTATGTTCATGCATATTTGACCAAGTATTGGTGGGTTTTAAGGTCATAAATCTTTAAAAAAAAGGTAAATTTTTCTATTTAGAAATGATAAAGGTAAACCTAAAAATATTTGGTAGCTAAAATTATAATATAAAAAACCTCAAGAATGGGTGAATTCATTTTAAAGTCATATATCTTAGACCAATAAAATTTGAGGCACCATATTTAGTGATAAGAACAATGTAACAACCCTATGTGAATGAGTAAGTAACCATATTACTATAGAGAATCTTGGGTAAATGTGTACACAATTTAATTTCATCATTCTTGGAACAATTAATACATTGTTCAAAGTCATATAGCTTCAACCAAAAATGAGTTTTCACATCAGGAGGTAAGGGTATAATTTACTGGAAACAAATTAGGTCCCAAAAATCAATACGAGTAAACATGGGATGAAAATGGAGCACACATTTTAAGGTTATAATGTTTATAACATAAGGTGGGGTGTGGAAACATAACTATATTTTGATAGCTATGATTCCTTTATCACCTTTGAAATATAAATGATAACAATGTAAGTTCCACCTTGAGTTATCATAATTGGGAGAAGATAAAATTAAACAAGCATGTTGAGTATCATCACTAACTAAATTCAAATAATGTATTCCACCACAACATTTTCTAGGGCACATAGGGTTAGTGGATCTTCTCCTTGGGATAAAAATGGAATTGTTTAGTAGGTCAGATATACAACATGGATGTCATTAATAAGCATAGGGGTCTATTTTAAATCAGATACACTTGTTACTGGAACTCATGAAAGGTTTGCGGTGATTCAAATTCTTATGGTTCAAAGTGTGTCATATGGGAAGATGGTATTCATAAATTTATTATAATATTCCAATTGTAAACTTACTAAGGTTTTGATATTATAGAACATTGAAGGGGATTATTAGTGAATAATTATTTTTAATTGGGGATGAGAATGATGGTTTGAGATTCATTGTATATACTATAATAATAAGAATAAATATACACATAGTTCTCATGAAATATATGAAAATATATTTTGATTATGCACATGGGATATTGGCCAATCCTAATCTAGGTCCTTTTTAAAGACTCGATATAGATTAGGGGGAGGGAAAACACTGGGTTGGAGAGGGTAGTTGAAGTTTATGGGATTTTATTTATCCTAACATAGGGTGTATGAAGAAAATACTTATGTTAATTGAGATACCCAATAGTTAGTATTGTAGGGAAAATCAGAAAGGAATGTAATTTAAAGTTGGATCCAAGAAACATGGTCTGGATGTCACTTGATATCCTAAAATAATAGGCATTAGTTCACTGGTGGTTTTTTGAAGTTCTCTACATAGATCTAGTTCACATACAAGGGACTTGATTATCCATGTGTGATAAGGGGAGAAAACCTAACATGAATTTATAAAGGTCTCAATACTATGGATATGATGAAAATGAGGTAATGTGGCTAGGTTTAAGATGAGTGGTATGGATTTTGATACATGGATTGTAATGGAATGAATAAAGATGCATGCAATTCTTAGAAGAAAATATATTGTACATGTTTAATGACTTATATAGAAAGACCCAACATTTATTATGATATCATATACACTGTGAGGGGGGTTTGGGTAGATGAAATTTATGGTTTGTCTTAGAATGTTAAATTCAGGCATTGGTTTTTACATAGAGTGGTTTTGTCATATTGTAGGGTTCATTGAAGGAATTCCAATGTGAATAAGGAGAACTCATTCATTCTGATGGATTTAAAGATTAGATGTGAGTGAGATATCATAGTTGGAACCAATATAAGAGATCTGGGTGTCACTCCATATCCTATTATACTTTTAATCAAACCTCACATATTTTTGGGAATATATCTCTGGACATATATAGATCATGTAAAAAAGATGGAGGCATAAGTATATGGATATCATGGTGAGATAAAGTAGAATGAAATATGAAGTCAATTGGTAAATTATTCACTACCATGGTATAATTATGAATGTAAATGGAATCTATGGTTGAGCTAGTGATGAGAGATCCATGTATCTCTACATATCTCATGATAATGTGAACCATGCCACAAGTAAATCCCAGGAGGGGAATTTTACCCTATTATAGGTTTATAGATAGTGAACCATACGCTAATAAATCTTACATATCGTTGGATATCATGTAAGTTAATTAGGTTTTAATAAATAAACCACTCCAAATAGTTTATACATTATGTAGGATGGATTGTATGTCATGCTATTTAATATCATGAGGCAAGGACTCTTATTCCATGATGTTTAAGAGAATACAATGAGGAAATTTTTATATAGGGCTTCACTAGATCTAGTTCATGCGCAAAATTAAATTGATTCATCTTAATACTGAGTTATTAGAGAAAATCCCAAAATAAAATGAAAAAGTCTGAGACACTAAATGAAGTGGGAGTTTGATAAGGGTGAAACTTCTGGCTGATCCTGCGATCAGAAACCTAGACATCAATGTGTATATTATAATAACACGAATAAACCCAAATTTATTTTTTATGAAATATCTCTTCATAGATCTATTTTATATATAAGTAAAAATGGGGTGGATTCATTTAGGTTTGAGGCTATGGTGGTAGATTTAATGTGCATAAGTAAGAGCTTGAGTGCAAGAATTAAATCTTAAGATATTCACAACTAGTCCCAAAACAGGAATCATGAGGATCACTGCATATCTTTAAATAATAATAATCATTACAAAGGTAATTACGATGTGGATCACTCCAAGAAGAAGGTCACGTGGAGTGGACTATATGTCTTGGAGTTTCATTTTATGCAATAAGAAAGATTGTGTCTTGTTGTTTAAGGTCAAATGATGATAACTATTTCCAAGTATTTTAGATTCATTAATAATAGAATATATGCCTTTAATTTTAACATCTTATAATAAGTACCCTCATGTCTTGTAGTTTAATTTCATATAATGAAGAAACATTACCAAGATGTTTAGAGTCGCGAAAAATGGATTATAAACCCATCATGGAGCTATGATAAGTATTTCTTAAGAATCCTTTCATTTTTAGTATGTATGATATGTTATACATATATTTTAATTACCTAATGTCATAATTTCACTTCCACTTTAGCTTTATCTTCAAAGGATTCTTCCGAGGAAACGCAGGAGTTCTTAAAGATAAAATTAATTCTCTTTAGTTGAATGAGAGCAGGTAAACCTTCTTATTTAATGATTGTGTGACTTAATTTTAATGGGTCTCAAGGTTGTATAGTATCTATAACATTTTATCATTTATTCATTATAATAAAACAACTCATATATTATTTTTTTTGTCTTCAAATTGTTGATCATAGATGGTGATACAAATTGGGGTAGTTGAACCATGATGGGTTGGACTACCTCTATCCTATATATAAGTGAGTATGGGGTCACTCATGTGACAGAATGGGTTATGGTGTGATAGTCCCAAAAGTAATATAATATATTTTCCAACCAAGATTTTTTGACTTTATCCACTATATTCTGAAGGATATTAAATAGAGTTCTATTGAAGGCCTTTAAAAAAAATTTCCCTAATACATGATAATGAGATGAGTGGTTGGATGAGATATTGTACTTCTAATACAACCTCTTAAGTTCAAGGGAATATAAATTTGTGTCATTTTTTATTATTATATTGTGGGGGAATCCAAATCTGGTCAAAATATTGGACTTCAAGAAATTGATGATATATTTTTTTCCCAAGTTCCATTAGGGGTATAGATTCATCTAACTTGGAAAAAAATTCAGTGTTAGTAAGAATGAACATAAACTATTTGATTGTGTCTAGAGGTATGGACCATGATATTTATCCTTTGAATGGTAAATATATAGTACAATTTAGTGATGTTTTAAAAACTGAGGGTTTATGAATAATGTTAGTATGGATATGGAATTCATTAAATTTCATTTGGACATTATACAGTCTTACATTATAGATTGTTATAATTATCCAAGTCCCCTAATTTAATATAATAGCTTGGATCATGGCTGGTGAGAATTAAAAAATCTTGTATGGTCTTCCTAAATAACAATGATAACCTGTACTCATTTAGTTCCATTGAATAATACTCTGAAAACACTCATTGGTAAAGAAATTGTTGTGAGTTCATGCCCTTATAAATTATTAAATTCACTTCTCGATAACAGGTTTATTTCTTTTTGGATTGATCTAGATAGATAATTAGTTTTCCAGATATAAAAGTATGTGATATATCCATCCAATGATCTAATCAATATACAAGTAAAAAGGTTCACCTTGATCATGGTTGGTTTTAATATCATTTATCTCTTCCATGTCATTATTGATAAATGGAGAGGCCACCCTACAATGCATGATTTGAATAACTATGTCATCCCAATACAGGCCTTTAAAGGATGAAGATCAATTTCCTAGTGCATCCACTTAGAATTTTTAAAAATATGGAAAGTGAGATACTTTTGGTTCTATGGGTAATTCATCCATAAACCCTCATACATAATCAAAATAATCAAATATTCTTTCTTGATGTCATAATCACCATTAATTTTTTCAATTAATAACTCTGAATAAACCTTTATGCTTAATCAAGTAACTGGTATGTATAAGACCATTTAAAATACTTCATTAAGGGGTTCATATTCCACCTCATTATTTGACCTGATTGAGCATCATACTTTCCATCCTTCTAATTGTTAGACTTCTAAAAACACCATCAGAGTATATATACCATATTTGGGAAGTTTCACGGATTGAAAAGACCTCTTCATTAGGGAATCATATGTCCTTTAATGAATTATATGGGATAGGGTGCACTGTGAGTAAATATACTAATGCATACCCCTTGACTTTCATTTAAGACATGAATTAGATATCAAATTTCTCCAAAATGAATGTCTAATATGCTAAATGACTAGTCAATAATAGATGAATAATGATAAATTTAAGAAATCCAACATGAGAGACCGAGTGGACCTTGTGGTGATGAAAAAGGTGTCTCATATTCTATACTATAAAACCAAATAAAATCAATTCTTCTCGATATAAAAATACTGAGTTTCAACATTAAACATTTTCCTACTGAGATAATAGATACCATTCTCATTTCTAGTTTTATTATTCTAAGTAAAGAGGGAAACAAAAAATTATTATATGGTTTCTATATATAGGGTGATAATATTCCCTTTAACAAGTATCATTAAAACTAGTGTGTGTAGAAAGTAATATTTAAGATCATCGAAGTATTCTAGATAATATTCATCCCATTGATAAGTGATCCCTTAATTAATCAATTTTTTGGGTTAAAGGCTTGGTAGAGATATTTTAAATGAAGTGACTAATTTAGGTGACCTATCCTTGAAGACTTATAAATTTTTTAAGTTTTAAAGAAGGATTCATATTGAGTATTTCTTTATCCTTCTTGGGGTCAACTTTAATGTCGTGATGGAATACCATGGAGATGATGAATTTTCACAATGTAACCACAAAATACCATTTTAGGGGGTTAATTTTCAAGCTATTTTTCTATAGTATACTGAATACTTATTCAATATCAGTAAGTTGATCATAGAATTGTTTTTATTTGTCCACCAGATCACCCATGTAAAATTATATGGTCTCCCCCAAAAGTACGTGAAGATATGGTGCATGGAAAATTAGTAGGTATCCCTATCATTATTTAATCCTAAAGTTATAACTTGGTAATATTTTACCCCTTGGGGTTCCCTAAACTAATTTTCCTCTTTATCTTCAAAATCCAACCAGATTTTATTGTAGCTGAAATATCCATCTATGAAGGGGAGGGCCGGAAAATATGATATTTCAATGGTAAATGGTTTAGGGACAAGTCTTATGATATAAAACTTCTGTAAGTGATTGTTATAATCCTTGACATCAATAAAAAGTATTATTTTCATATTATTTTTTTCATTAAGATAATATTGAAGATCCACTTTGAGCATTTAACCACTCTTGTGAAGTTTTATTTGATCATATTATCATCTTAATCTTCTTCCATGGAAATATGGGTCTGGTGAATTTTACTGACCACCTATTTATAGAAAATATGTTCATCCAGTAGACCCAAATGATGGTTAGCTACCTAAGTTTCCAAAATATAAATCTCCATGTGATTCCATGAAAATACATCTCATTATTTCTTAAGGTGATTCATTTCTCTGGTTCATGAGGACTCATGGTGGTAGTGGTCAATATAGGACATAGATATTCATATATACCTAGATTCACCTATCTGATTTAATCAAAGGTGGTCAAGACACTATCCTCTAATTATATAAAAGTATCTTTTATATATTCCTCCTCATCTTCACAATTTTCAATAAATATATATATATATATATATTCCTTTTAATATTATAGATGATATGGGAGAATTTTTACTTTCATCAAGATAACATACTTATTAGGAATGGCTATGTCTATCTAGTGTAACTGGAATAATGAGAATAAAAGTGAATATTACCAAACCATGTTCCCTTCTTGTGGGGTTCATATCCATCAATTGAAAATCCTTAGTTATATCATCTAAATATTATTCAAACATGGACTTGAGTAAAGGTGTTTGGGAGAATGATTGATCTAAAAGGACTATATATATGTTTATCTCCCTATGAGTGGTGTTTTCTCATAAACATGACCATAAATGAGAGTAATGTAATCATAGGGTTTGATTTGTTGAAAAATATGACTCAATGACTCTCTAGATCTGAATTTTTAACCTAAATTTGGTTGATTTAAAACATAATTTCATCACTGAGTTCTCTCTATAGGTTAACAGGGGAAATTTTAAGTCAATTAAGAGAAGAAATATATATGATTTTATTTTCCATAATTTTCTTCCCCTACCTTTTATACTACCATGTATCTATGTACTAATATTTAAAAGAATACAAAGGGGAGTTATCACCATATATTATGCAAATTTTTTATTAATATAGTATTTTGGGCATTGGTGATATGAAGAGGTAAATTCAACATATATAAGAATCCATGTAATTACTAGTAGGAAATTGAAATCCATGTAGTAGAATATCACCATGAATTTGAAGCCAAAAAAATGGTCTCTTAACATATTCCTCAACTTTATCCTTCAAAGGGGACTTTTTTCACTCATATTATACCCCTATATTTTTAGGATGGAGGGTGAAAAATTAATTTCCCAATAACAGAGATGTTAAAGGTTCTATATTGGGATGAGGTTGATCCCATAATGATTATCAACTAGGACTTTATAGACATCAATATCATCCAAATTTCCAAATATAAGGGCCTGATGTTCCCATGTATGGTAGCTTCTTGGACTTATCCCATGAAATAAATGACCATATTGAATTAGTTGGTTCCAATACTTATGTGATATGGTTCACCTATAGAAACTTGTATCTCACACACTTGAGGGACTTAAAGAGCCTCAATAAGGGATTCCTTGAGTTATTTGAAAATATAAATGGAATCTAAGATTAAGATTATGGATAGGTTGACAATTACATGTTTCAAAATAACATACTACTAGACAAAGGGTTCTATTTTTTTTACCATGATTTTGCACCTAGGATTTAGTCATAAGGTTCGAAGCTCACTATTTCATATGCTGCTATCCTTGATCAGAACTAGGGACATCCTTCATATCTATGGGTTGGGATGAATTGAAAATACTATGTTTATATGTTGACTAAAAAATAATCTAAAATATAGTTAGTGTTCTAATATAATTGATACTAAATGAACCCTAAAGGATTTAGAGTAAAATTAATGTTCTAGTGGAGCTAATTACTGTGGTTATCAGTAAAAATGGAATGTGTATATAGCCTTAGTCAAAATGATAACTAACCATCGAGTTTTATTTTTACCTCTCCTTTATTAGACAATGTAAACTCCTCCCCAATTATTTATGGGTATCTCAGGATCATATGAGCCATATAAATTACTTAATGGTTCAATCAATTCAAATAAATTGACTGACTAATTTTAAAATTCTTCATCTAATGAAACTTTGATTTAGTAGGGTTGTGTTTATCGAATTAATCATGGGTGTAAAAAATATAGAATTTTTTAGAATGGTTTGGGTACTTGAAAGGGTTTCTCTTATTATGAATTTTTCTACCATTGATAATTGTATCAATTCTTGGAAGATTTCCCTGAGGAATATGTAACCTATAATATCATAGAGGGAATCGAGGTCATGGGTTGTTGGTTCAGTTATTCCCTAAGTATTTCATAAACCTAGATGATTTATTTCCTGGTCATCCAATCATAAATTTTTTATATATGTATACTAGGGGCCTCTTTCCACTCTATTTATTCTTATGGGGGTATAAAAGACACAATTATCCTATATAGGGGGTTTACAGAGCTATACATTCCTAAATTCAATCATCATCATGATAACGTCCTTAAATATGAAACATTCCTAGATATTATACACAAAATTTTGATGTAAAAAAATAACTAGGTTTATTATTCAGACTGACTTCATTAGGCCTTATGATATATTGAAATTTGATTCAGTTTTTCTCCAGGGTGAAGAAAACAAATCATTGAACCTTTTCCTTTGGAAAAAAAATGAACCTTGTTCTCCTTGAATATAAATTTGGGGATATTTTTAACCTTTCCCCATCTTAATGTAGGTGATGTTATTGTTGTTTTTCAGTATTAGGTGTCTCATGATAGTGAGAGGGCTTAGGGATTATATTTTTCATCGATAATGGTTTAATAATGATGATATTAGTTTTAAATTTACTTAACTTCATCCACTATGTTGATGTAATGCACTATAATTTGGATTTAGAATGTTGAAAGGAATATTCTAGGTATTGGGATACTACTACAAATTATAAAAATGCACCGAGTACTTTAAGGGAATGATTGGTGTCTACACTCGAACTCAAATATTTTCTATACATATCTCTAGCAGCTGCTTTTATGGAATTTTCATGTTCATGTAATAGTTTAGGCCTTTCCACTTGGAGATGAAGTCTGAAACCCTACCATTTTACCATTGTTTTCAATTAAAGAGGTTAATGATAATGATATTTAGGAGAGTGGATATAAATTTTTAAAGTATCTATCATAAAAGATATTCCCAATTAGATATAGGATCAACTTTTATGTTTTTATACTCAAAAAATGAAGGTCCTTATGGATTATTCATTAAATGTATAATTTTTGTAGACTCCTTCTACTCCAATATTCACATTATTTGGCCTAATTATGATGAAAATTGATTCAGGTACTACTACATATCTCCCATACCATTGAATACTAAGAAGTATGGATTCCTAGAGTATAGTGGGGGTGATTCAAGTCCACACACTCAGGATATGGGTTCCTCACCAGCGAAACTAGTGCATACCACCCCTCTATGGATCCCCTTTGAGAAACATTAGACTCAATGGAGTCAATGATTTATTTTAAAAATATCTCCTAGTATGAAACCCATGTAGTGGTTGTTAGTGGAATATTATATGGTCTGTTTTTTCATACATGTTAAATGTCTTGAGTCAGCCTGGGGTAACACATTTACAATGATGGTAGTTTTTTCCCCGATGGAGGAAAACCAAATTAGTCCAAGTTTTTAGGGAAAGATAAACTATTTATCTATTATTTGAGTTTTATAACTGACTAGACTATGATCATACTAGTTTATAATCTCCTTCTTATTTGATGAGATTCTCTAGAGGATAGATATTGGCCTCATCCTGTGAGTTACACTCTATAGAAATATCTTCATTAATGAATTAATCATTCAGTAATATCATACTCACCAACATAACTTATTACTAGGTGATATAATCCTTGGTAAAAAGTTCCTCAACATCAGTTGTCAGTGGGTGAGATATGGATGTAGCTATAGTAGTAATTTGTGTCCTGAAACAAACTCGTGTGTACATTAGATTACCAATTATATTCAAATAAGTTAATATTAAATATAAATTATCACATATTGATCATTATTATTTATTACTTTAATTTGGTAATTTCTTGGGGTATTTATCACATAAAAATAGTTCATAGAAGTTCCCCACTACAATAATAACCTTGATAAGATATTATGATCTCTCTTAAATATTTTTTCATATGGCCTGGATGACAAATAGTGATGACGAAAAAAGTTTTTCAATTGTTAGGTGAAAGTGTTCGTAAGAAGATGAGGCTTCATGTCATGAAGTTCTCACTTAGTTATATCTAAGACATGATATTATGAGGACATACCCACCAATAATATTTCTAAATGTTTTCATGTTATTGGATATTCTAATCTGTGAGTATGTGTAATTGTCATTAGAAATTATGATTATTATCAATTAATATGAAGACTCTTATACTTAGATGTATTGATGAAACTCAGAACACACTATTTTCATTCTAAGTAGGATGCATTGGGAATTTAATGATATGTATGTTACTAAAGAATAAGTCAATGAAGTATTTTTACCTTCCATTTATGGAAGTTAATATATTATCCCTTTGATTGGAATAGATTCATATAAATAAATTCCATGGCCATGGTGATGTAGAAATGTTCATTATAGATTAAAAAAGAAAGATATATTAATAATTATAGTTGATGACACAATTATAAAACCTTATTGAAGAGATATAAAGACAGTAATATTGTAATACAAAATCTCCACTAGTATGTGGTTGGTGATGTTGTGACATTTACTTCATCCTCTTTTCCCCCTTGAACTGTTGAAAGATAGTAATCATAGACTTTAGGAAACCCCACCAAATGATAATGTGGAAGAATCCTAGAGGGTATCACACTAAGTTATTTCATTTATCTCAATTAAATTCTATTTGAATTTAATTATTGGAATAAATATTATTATCATTTTTAATGAATAATTTTATTCTGTATTTTTTTATCACATAAATTAGAAAACCCATTTATTCATAGAGTAATTATTTAATTTCATGGATATAGAACATTTATTAATTATTTGATTTAATGAAAAAATATTTAATTAAATATTTTTTCAATTATTAAATAAATTTATGTGAGGATAATTGGGGAAAGATGATGTTTAAAAATAAATATTAATTTGGAAGACGGAAAAAATAATATTTATTATTTCACCAGTTAGTGCACAACATGAGAAAATAATATTATTATTATTATTATTATTATTATTACATGGAATGAGGAAATTTAATGGTTTAATATATTATTAATGTCCTATGTGTAATTAAAAAATATTTAACCCTTACCCCTAACAGTATAAATAGATTTCTATGAATATTATTCTAGGGTTAATCAAATTAGTTAATAATTGTGCATAACAAAATCTATAGATCTCTCTCTCAATACTGAAAAATGATCAAGATTTTATTTCCTCATGCCTGAGAGGTTTTACTCCCTCCTCCATATTATCATGAACAAGAGTATAGGTATGACTCCTCAAATCCAAAGTAATTTTTATAGTGATAAAGGTGAAAACCTAAAGATAATTGATTCATCGCGCTAGATCCGGATAATTATTCAGTGTTTTTCGAAGAACAAAGGAGGACATGTAGATCACCACTAAAGGGATTCCACACATGGATCCTACAAGAATAATAATTGTAGAAAAAACAATTAGACTGATAAACATATTCATTGATGAAATATCACAAGACTGAGGTATTTTCTCTTCCTTTCATCTAAATTAATTATAAAGTTAACGTGAAATATATTGTTGGTTCTACTTTGTTTGTCAAGTTTCATCAGAAAAATTTTCATTGTTCATTGCATCCAAATCATGTACATCATGGAATATCTATTTAATCTAATGATTTCTAATCCATGACCACCATAGAAAAGTGCTCCCAATATTCCTAGAACATTATAGTCATATCAGAGTGATCATACTCAAATTTATAAATATTTTTCTGATTTTGATTGTTATGCATTTCAAAGTTAAATTTATTTTAATGTTTTAATTAAATCTTTATCTTTCATCAATATCTATTCTTATTACTCATTATTTACCACTTACATTACTAAGTTCAGATAATAATTAATGAATAATGCATCTGGAGAACCCATCCAGAGGTTCCAAGAACACTTTTTAGATAACTCAAGGTTACTTGACATGTACTCTTTTAGCACATACCATATATCCTTGGTCATTGAACTAGGAAACCCACATAGAATCTGAGTCATTTTGTAATTAATACATAATACATACATTATATGCACCTCATGATGAACAACCAGGGTGGAACACTGTTTTTCTAAACTACCCATTGCGTATATTTCCTACACATGGTGTAGTCCATCTTTTTTCAATGTGGAAAAAATAAGGTCAAGACACATCATGTAATTAATTCACCGCATGAATTTAATATATAATTCATATAAGATGAATTTTTTTTAGATTAATTCATAAGTTTTTCATCATTTATAAATATTGGGTACCTCATAAATGTCTGTGGTAAGTACACACTGAGTCCCTAGGAACATATAGTGGACATCCGATGAAACATAGTACATGTCATGTTGTTATCATTCACACACGATGTACTTTACCTTTTAACATGTAAATATTAAATTCAAATAATTACTCCATTAAACCTAAGTTTTATAAGTTAATAAATTGATATTACACACAAGACGTTATGTTTTATATCATATTAAATTCTTAATTGTTTATGTGTAATATTCAAAACTATAAGTCAAGTATGGTTATTTCATATTAAAGTCCTGGTGTGCATTAAATTATATAGCTATTATAATTTTCATGTGTTTTATGTGTAATTAATTTAATATTATACACCATAAAATTACAACACATTTCATGTACATAGTATGTCATTTGAGTTCGTTGTACACAACAAGGACAATACTTAGTGGTTCAGATAAGTACTCACCAATTAGCTTTCAAGTATAAGGTTGTGTACTATTTTATTAAATTTTATGTAAAATAATATTATTTATTTTATTTTAAATAATGGTGGATGGGAATATTGAGTATTATTTGATGGGATAAGATAAAATGAATTAATTTATTAAGAAGATAATTAATCAAATTAATTTATGCATTCTTTATCTTATCGAAGAATGAATTGAAATGAATATAAGCTAGTTAATTTAAATGTAGAACTATTTAAAGTGTATGGATAATATTGATCTTTGAACAAACCAGATTATGTATTGGTTTTATTTAATTTTATTTTATTTTATGGGTTTGAAATTATTTATTATTAAGTTATATGTGATGGTATATGTGTTATCCTTCTCTCCTTTGTTATATAGGACTTTAATGTCCATGGTTGTTTTATATAATTCAATTTAAATAATCCTTTGATTCCCCTCAACTATGTGTGTGTTATTAGAAAAATGTAATAAAGAGAGTATCTAAGGGAGTATGGAGTTTGTTCGGTGTAGATATGAGGTGAAGGTGGTTCAAGATGGAACTAAGATTAAACAAACCCTGATAATACATAGGTGGACTAGTCATATGCTACAATTTATTCAAGTAATAGAATAATGATTTCCTCATAGGGTCATAGGTTGATATATTATCTTATAAATAAATCAACCATTAAATAAATCTCATGGTTAGGTCATTTAACAATTTAATTTATTTCTATCTATTGCATGTTTTATTTTATGGATGTAATACCCCTATCACAAAAATAAATGGACTAATATGAAAATATGTAATTAAAATAAATTGATTATATGTAAATGTTTTATTAAAACATGGTTAATTCATTAAGTAAAATACACTTAATATTAACAAGACATGTAAAGGATAAAACAAGAAAATTTTATGTATAACAAATAAAATATTAAGTCAAACTAATCCTTTCATTAATTGATTAGAAATTAAACTATAGAATGAAGTATTCATCCATCCCTTGTTGGGATACTTAATTTTATAAGGGAATCCTTGGGAATGTTTTGGGTGAATTAACCATTTTACATCAAGAGAAGTATCCCTTTATAAACTTTATGTAACTTGGAGGTAAGTGTTGAGGAAAATTTATTGAGTGTTTCTTTATTGGGGAGTCCACTCAATGGATCAAGGAGCTAAAAGAATGCATTTATTAAATAAATTACTAACTAAGTACCTTCAAGTAATTAACCAAGCCCTTTCATGGGTTATGATATGGGGAACATGGATCATTTACCATAGAATTTCTAATAAACTTGATATTATTAATCCAATGGTGAGGGATATTAGTATATGATAAAATAGTGGTAAACATATAATTTATTTTATTTTATCTAACATTTTTTAATCAAATAATGTACCAATCTTCTTTTAATTGTTCTAGAATAAAATGGGAAGATAAAAAACCAAAACATTATCCATGTGAACTATCTTGGATAAATAAAATATCCTTACTAGCATAAAATTACAAGAATATTGTAGATAGTACTATGACAGGAAGATAAGTTATATGTGATGAGGCCCCCAGTTTCATATCTTCCCAATATAGAGGAAAATGATGAAGAGTTACTTATCTATGAGAAAAACTTTGATGATTTAGTTGATTAGAATTTTCTATGGTTATCTTCTACTTCCATTTAACTAAAAAATTACATGAGAACACAGATGCATATACAATTATCAATCATCTTCGTGATCTTTATTATGAGACAGAAATACAAGAATGGTTTGAGGTCTCCAAGGAACTATTCACATGAAATCATGGAGAAGTAACACCATATGGACCTCAGATATTCAAGATTATTGGATACATCAAGTATCTAGAAATAATTGTATTTAAACTTCCTGATAAATTTTTCACTGATCTCATTCTCACGTCACTTCCTTATAGATTCTCTACATTTATTGTGAATTTCAGAATGAACTATATAGAGAATTATCTCCTAGATCTACTATCCTCAATTTGACATACTAATAAGGAATTGATTCATGAAAAGTCTTTTGTCCTTAGGGTGAATAATAGGAAAGGAAAGGAAAAGAGAACCAATAATAATTCTATGTCTAAGGATTTTACACACCACCCTTCTAAGAAGAGGAAGATCATAGGGGAAGTGAGGGAGTAGGATATTGTCAATTTTCAATGTGCTAAGAATGGAAGAAAAAATTAAATGTGGTAAATAATAAAGGTGGTTATCTAGGTATGTTTTTTTATTTTAACCTTTCAATTTATCTGAATTGGGTATTGGATACCACATACAGTTCTCGTGTTTTTATACAAATACAGGAGCCAAGTATATTTTAAAGGGTTTCTCAAAGTGATGTGCGTTTTTATTCTAAAAATATTTCTATGTTGGTATTATTATCCATTATCAACTACCACCTCACATTATTGACAAGAATGATCATGGTTCTTCATAATTAATACTATCTATTTATAATTTCGAGAAAATTTATTTCTGTATCTAAATTTGATATGAAATGTTTTATATTCATGTTTTTAAATGAAATTTTATTCCTTTATATATATATAATTCGTTATGGTAAGGCATATTTTTATAATTTTATTTATGCATTAGATTATGATAATAAAGTGTTTTAAATAGATAAATAATATATATTGTATGTATCATACCATATCCAACTATGGTATCACCACTTAGGTTATGTAAATGAGAAATGATTCAATAAATTACATAAATATGGTTACTTATTTTTATTAAAATAAAAATCCCATGGTATTTTACAAGTTCTTTTACATGGAAAATGACACATTCTCCATTTCATGGAAAAAATTAAAGGGCCACAGAGCTTCTATAGTTGGTTCACACTGATGTGTGTAGATCATTCCTCGTTAAAAAAAGTGGTGGGTACTCATACTTCATAACATTTATTAGTGAATTTATTATGTATTTATATATCTATATAATGAGGTACAAGTTATAATTATTTGATAAATTCAAAGTATTCAAGAATTAGGTTGATAAAAAACTTAGTAATAAGATTAAGAAAATCCTCTTAGACTGTGGTATTGAATATCTCAATCAGGAATTTACTGAATATTTATGAGAGTATAAGATTTTATACCAAATCAATCAACACCCTAGTGGAAAGGAAAAAGTGAAAGGTGTTGTCACTCCTTATTGGATATAGTGAGTTCAATAGTGACTCCTGAAAGCCTTTCAATGTCATTTTGAGGATATGAATTATTTAATTAAATTTATATAATAAACCCAGTACCAACTAAAGTGTAATATAGGTACCATACCAATTATTAAGTGGAAGGAACCCTATGTTGTTTAACTCACATGTGTGGGGATGAAAATCATTTGTTAAGGCCTATTTAGGAAACAAAATTTCCCCTCAAAGCACAAAAATGTATCTTTAAAGTATACTCCAAGGAATCAAGGGTATATGACCAAAAATAACCCTTAGATTAAAAGTTAATAGAGAAAAGACATTCCATGTTCCCTTAGAGTGGTCACATATCAAAAAGGGTTATTGGGAGTGAGATAGAATTTGATGAAGTCCAAGCTCAAGATACAAAAGATTAGTGATAGGAACAAGTTACATAAGGTCCCATAGAATGAAACATTCTAGAGACACAAGTAATGCATAACAGTAAAAGATAGGTTAGAGAACCTAAAATATGTGGTTTTCTAGTCATAGAGGATGGTGCCTCGTTGTCAGTAGATAATAATGATCCTCTTACCTCAGAGGAGACAATAAATGGAATAGTTTCTACTATATGTAAAGAACCATCAATGTATCCTAAGATGGATTCTATGTACCAAAACAATTATGTATTTTAGTTGATCCTCCTATAGATGTAAAGTAAATTGGTTCAAAATGGGTATTCAAGACGAAACTGGACATGGATGGAAAATTCAGTACCTATAAGTCATTAATGGTTGAAAAGGGGTACAAGAAGCATAAATTAATGGACTATGATGAAACCTTTCACAAATTACCATTATTAAATCTATAATAATTCTACATGACATAGATGTGTACCATGACTATAAGATTTGGTAGATGGATGTCAAAATAGCCTTCTTTTATGGGAACCATTATGAGGATGTCTATATGAATCACCAAAAATGTTTTATGAGTATATGTAATACTAATAAATTATGAATGTTTTAATGATCCATACATGGATTAAATCAATAATACAGGTCATGGAACATTCATCTTGATGAATCCATAATGGAATTTGGTTTCATAAAAAATTAATGTGATCCTTATGTCTATAAATTATTTATTATAAGTTAATTTGTTTTCTTAATAGTATATGTCAATGACATTTTACTTATTAAAAATGAGATACCAATCTTATAGAACATTAATACATGGTTATACACATGTTTCTCTATGAAATCCATAGGTGAAGAAACATATGTTCTTGAGATCAAGATCCATTATGATATATCAAATAGATTTCTTGGTCTAATTCGTGGTACATATATTGAAAGATAATGAGTATATTCATTATGGAACAATATAAGGTGTTATTATTGCCTAAATTACATAGTATACATATTTCCCAAAAAATGTTTCCTCAGAATCATGAGGAGAGATAAATAATAAAAAGCTTCCATATGCCTCGGAAATTGGGATATTCATGTACGTAATGTTTTTTTTCTTTGCTTGATGTTTCTTATTCTTTAAGTGTAGTGGTAAGATATCAAGTAGTTCTAGGAGACCACCACTGGATGTATATTAAAACTATACATAAGTATTTGTTAAAAACTAAAAAAATGTATCTGGTATAGGGATAATATGAAGAGCTGGTAATTAGGGGATATGAATAATCTATTTTACAAATAGATCAATAAAATCTTATGTTACATTTTTGATACATCTTTATTGTCAATAGAGGATCTGTGAGGTGGAAGAGCTCAAAGAAAGAAGTGGCTATTTATTTTATAGTAGAGCTAGAGTATATTGTATCTTATGATGCAGCTAAATATGCAATATGGATGCTTAAAAAATTTTCAAGAGATAGATGTGGTACCTATTAGTAAATATCCTATGATAATTTACTGTGATAATACTATAGCAGTGAATCTAGCCAAAGAACTAACAACACATCAATGAACGAATAACATGCTCCAAAAGTATCATCTCTTGAGTAATTTTTCTCATATAGGTGATGTAGTAGTGAGATTTACTTCCATAGAAGACAAAATGGTGGACCCCTTAACAAAACCCATGTCTCAGTAGAAACATGATCATATTGTGAAGTATAGAGAACTAAAATGCATTAGTAGTTGGCACTAGGCCAAGTTGGAATTTGTTAGAATTGGTGTCCAAGAACCAAAGGGTTTGTGCTTTACATTAATGGTTATACTCAAAGAATTTAATATTTAATATATCTTATCACATATTGGTAATTATTCTACATGAATTTAATGTGGTAATTTACTACGGTATCCCTCACAAAAAAAAATAGGTTATCGCAGTTCCCCTATATAATGATAACATTGAAATTATATGAATATATCACATAAATATATTTTTTCAGTCAAGATGAAGAACTATAATGGGGAACATAGTATGAAAACTATTAAGTGTGAGTCCTAATTAGAGGGTGAGGATTCATCTCATGTAGTTCACACTTAGTAATCTCCATGATGGGAGATTATGAGCACAAACACACTAATAAGAATTATTCAGGTTTTTTTGTCATCATATATTCTTATATTTGAGCATGTGTAATGGTTCTTACACATTAATATTATTAGTAATACAAATCATGACTCACATACTTATATGTATTGATGAGACCTATAATTATCTATGTGTATTCTAAGTTAGATATGTTGGGTGCATCATGGTCAGTATATCATTAATGAATAAGTTGGGGAAGTATTTTTCCCTTCTATTTATGGAAGTTAATATCACATCCATTTTATTTTATTGTAAAAATAAAAATAAATTCCATGACCATGGTGATGTAGACATGCTCATTCAAAATAATAAAAGAAAGATATATCAAGTATTAAGGTTGATGAAACAAAAATGAAACCTGGTTGATGTGATATTGAGACTAGTGGATTATAATACACAGTTTGTGATCATATATGGTTATAGATGATTTGAGAATAATGTCTTCCTCTTGGGTACCTTGACCCGTTGCTGGATATTAATCTTGGAATTTTGGAAATCTAGTCTAATTCTAATGAGGAATAAACCTAGAGGGTCACACACTAATTATTCCCATTTATATCTATTAAACTATATTTAAAAAATAATTATTTTAATAAATATTATTATCATGTATGAGGAATAATTTTATTCGATATTTATTGATCAAAAATATTAAATAAATATTTATTCACAAGGTTATTATTTAATTACACTGTTATATAATTTTTATTTATTTATTTATTGAATATTTATTTGAGTATTCAATAAATTAAAAGTAGGACAAGTGGATCAAGATGAAGTCTAACGATAAATAATAATTTAAGATTATAAAATAAATATATTATTACTCTATTTAGTTCATGCCATCAGAAAATATTATTATTATTATTATTATTACATGGCATGGGGTCATTTAAGGGTTTTATATATTATTAAGGTTCTATATGCAATTAAATATTTTGTAAACCTATCACATAACTCTATAAATATAATTTTATGTCTATTGTGTTAGGTTATAATGAAATTATAGAATTATTGTGCACAAAGAAATTTAGATCTATTCCTCTCTAACAAGACCACAAAAAGCATTATAGTTTATTCTTTCATGCTCAAGATATTATCTTAAATCATCTATCTTTTTAGAAACAAGACTAAAATGATGATTATTAAAGCCTAAAGAAATAATTACAGTGATCAAGTAGATCATAGAAATATAGTTGATCTGTCATGATACCACCCATAAATCTATCAGCATTGTTTAGAGATCAAAAGAGCACATGTTGATCACTGCTAAAGGTATTATATAATTGGATCCTAAAATAAAAACAATGGTAGACCAAAAGGGTTTCAAACAACCAACATATTCATCGAAGAAAGATCTCAAGATCAATTTATTCTTTATTCCATTAATTTAAATTAATTATAAATTTAATGTGAATGATCCTCTTGTTTATAGAATGTCCATCAAGTTTCATAAGAAAAAATTTCATTGTTCATATCTTCCACATCATGTGAATAATAGAATATATATTGAATCTGTCAATTACTAAGTCAGTCCCAACCTTGATAAGGGATTCTATAGTACTTATAACCTTCAGTTACAACTTACCAATATTATTAGAATATTCTCTCTGAGTTGGTATTAATTGGATGTTTAAAGGAGATAATAAATCATTATCGTTCCTCTAATGTTTGGTTTCCATACCCTCTTCATGAATTTTTGTGTGCACAACATCCCAAATAGATACATTCTCATCACCTTATTCCATGTTAGAGTCCTTGTCTCTATTATCTGGGAGCTAACATCAATGACATTCAATGGTGTGAATCATGTAGTGGTAATAAAATCCTTTTTTATGGTAGAGTAATAAGTATATTTTTCATCCACTGAATATCCATTGAGGGATAGGTCTTAATCATTCTGTATATTTATTTTCAAGGTAATGTATTTGGACTTCGGGACCATGTGGGATTTTCTCGCTCTCCTCAATGCTCCCCCGAAAGTAGTTTGTGGTTAGAAACATTGAGGGAGTCCCAAAATTCATTCACTGAGAAAACTTATAATGAGGGACATTAATCTTGAAGTAGAAGAAACTTTGGGGATGCTTCCTATGATGATCCTTCCAGTATAAAAAATAAGAAATTCTTGGAGGGAGGTTTTAATAATGACCTCATCCCTATGATCTGGGGTGGAGTTTCTTCCACTACTATCATGATCAGAATCCATTATAGATTTTAGGATTTTGGGTGTGGTGATGGGGATAAAAATTCCCCTAACACTGTGGGCTAGGGTTGTTCCTATACAACCATCAGGAATTTCTTTTACAGTATTCTTAGGGTTTCCAACTTCTATCCTAATGAGGGATTAATGGAGAACCATTTTTTGGGTGAGAGGATCTCATCATTGAGAGTTTCACTATGATTATAGGTTTTATCTCATAAAATTGGAGGCATGTTTGACCTTCCTGAAAAAATGGGTAATAGGTATATTAATGGCCTACTCCCAATGAGTATTCCTTTTCTAGGATTTAGGTATAGTGGGACTTTATTTGATTGACCAAATAGCATATACAGATTTAGGACTTAAGATATAGACTAAAGAAAAGACATTGAATTCTACTTCACCCAATTAGCCTTACTAACTAGTGCTTAGAGTGAAATGTATATATCCATATTCATCCCCACCCTCTGATATGTATGTTAAGTGGTGTTTCAATTACTATTTTGATGAGTTCCTTTAAACTTTAGAGGAAGTCATATTGGACACACTTGCTCTATTTTATAAATTTATGGTTTTAAGAAACATAAAATTAAACCTAGTCAACATGGAATAAAATCCCATACAATGTATTGAGATAGTTCATGTACTCCTTTTAAGGTAGTTATTTGGATTTTAGATATCGATGTTTCACCCATAAGTTTTGACAGAAGTTATGTATGCATTCCTCTTCCAGTTTTATGGGGATGTAATACTGAGGAGTGTCTATCATCCAGAATGTGACCATTATTCTCTCCTTGTACAACTCTTTTCACATGACCATGTAGTTCTCATCCTTAATAAGGGTTTTTTTATCTAATATAAAATATTTATACTAATTTTTTTCAGGGTTAGAATTATAAAAACTATTATTGGAAACCATTATGGGAGGATGTTATAGGGAAAGAACATATGATGATCATTTATTTAGAGTATCCATTGACTGGGATGATACATCATTGATTGATGATGATGAACCTTTTGTAACTGACCTTAGTTGATAAATTTTCTCTCAGTATAAGATAAACCTCATATTAGTCTTGACAAGAGTATAACCTTTAGGTTGAAAATATATATCACTACAATGAGGGCCTTCATAATGACCATCATGGGGAGGACCTCCATTGTTTATTATTGATTCGTTGTTATAGTGGGGACCTCAATTATAGATCAATGGTCTATTAAAGGGGGAACTCTAAAATATATACTCTATGAAGTACCTAAAAATTTCTTAGAGTGATTTCCATGGAGTGGGCCTCTATGTTTACTAATTTTTATTTTTCATTCAAGGGAAGGACTTTCATGTTAATAGTTTTCTTTAGTATAAATATTATATCTATATAATATTCTATAATTATTACATCCAAAGTTATTAGTATATTTTCAATGAGGAGGATATCTATAATTATTTATTTATTAGTTTCCATTATGGGGAGGACATCAATGTTGGTTGTTTTCTTTTTTACATAGAGTATATATACAACATATTCTCTAGCGAGGAACTCTAGAGTTATTAGTGATTCCCATAGATATTACCTTCAAGATTACTATTTTATTTTTTTCCTTCATGGATATGACCTCCATCATAGTTTTTTCTTTATTGAAGTTCCTACTTCCATAACATATACCATGGGTAGGACCTAAAAATTCATTAGTTTGGTTTCCATGGGGAGGTTATCTATAGTAACCATTTTCTAATGATTTGGTGAGGGGAGTAAATTATTATCAATAAAACTCTATGTTACAAGGATAAACACTATAAATTATTTCATATGGAGTACCACCATGATAGATCTTAATATTTTCCTGGGGATGACCTCTGTAGTAGGTGCACTACGAAATATCTCTATATCTTCATAGTTTTATCTAAACATGGGGAGTAATTCCATGGTATATGATATTATTATTGAAAAAATGGGAAGGACCTTCATAGTTAACATGTTTGGTCTCGGGTTGAGGAATTCCATGACTGTTACTATAGGTAGGAACTCTAAATTTAATAATTTTAGTATTGAAGTGAGGAACTTGTATCATATTATCTATGGATAATCTCTAGAGTTTTTTATTTTGGTGTTATGTGGACGACCTTTGTTTTATATGCTCTGGGGAAGACCTACAAAGATGTTTATTTTGGTATTGTGGGGAAGAACACCATAGCATATTCACTAGGGAGGACCTTTAGAGTTGGATTTCACGGTACTACAGGGAGAATCTATGTGGACAAGGTCACCTTATTCTATTGATAAAGAGCTAGAGGGTCATTGAGATACTTTTTAAATATTATAATGAGCCTAAAAAATATCAGTGTTCATAAGTGTTGGGACCTACTCCTCGATCATATATTTCTATTTTTCATGCCTCCTTTTATATGCTATTGGTTGTGTGACTAGGGTCAGAACCTCAATCACAATTGGGGTAACATATTATGGGATGCAGCCTTGATGGGTAGAAGATTTCCAAGATAGATCCTTGGTTTCCACTGTGATATATTTATAGGATTCATGGTTGTGAATGAGAATAGTGGTATTATATTTTCCATGATCATTGATAGATAGCTTCCATGGGCGATCCATCCTCCTGGATTCCTTAGTTTAGGCATTCATGATAGGTATCTCCTGGGTGAACTTCTCAATATATTTTTCATGGGTTGGTTTGTGTAGTGTTAGAAATGGTGGAGAAGAGATGGAAAACACTTTTTATGGTCCCATAAATATATAGGTACATAGTAAATGTCCTTTTCCATGTCCCTATAGTGAGGGAGATAAGCATTACCATACTCTGGAGACATACTCATGAAGTGATTGGATGTGAAAGTAAGGGATCCTACATTATACATAACCTTCCATCAATGTGACTATCTATAGGGATATATCTCATGGATATTATAATTATCTTCTTACATGAATGGTATGGAGATATTGAGATTATATTTCCACGCTAATGCATTCATCACCTAGCATTGAAGGCACTTTGTTGGTGGTATTTTTTGTCTATGTTGCGGGCCCATAACCTTTAACTTGGTCAAAGCCTATGTCTAATGCATCAAATAATGGTGTGTGGAAAAATTATGTTTCCTATGGTTTCCATATCCAAGAAATAATTATTGACATGTGATAATGTATTTAGTGATTCAATTTGGATGTGATGGGAGATCTTAAAGGGTGGAACCACAAACATGTAACCCATCAATGTCAAATCTTATGAAGTGAATATAAAATAGATATCTTTCACTATTAAAGTAGACTATATCGAGTTCACCATTTATTTTCCCCTTTGAATTTGACTTTCACATGTTTTATATCATCTATGGTTTTACTTTTTTAAGGTAGGAAATGTTTAGTACATTTCAATGACACTTCAAATTGAATGTTAATTGATATAATGGGATGTATATCATCCATTAAATGGTCTTATTACCTATTCCATGACTCTCTTATAGATCTAATATTTATTAATATAGTCCTTCTTAGTAACAATATTGGTTACCTTGCTCAATAGTGTGATTGATAGATACAATTCAACAATGTTAAAATCTTTATGTATCATAGGTTCTCTATAAATACCTTTAATGGTTGATTACACTATGGTTTAAATATTAATAGCTAGACAATATAAAATTTACCATTGTATAGGGATGTGTTAGTTGTTATAGAGTTGGTACTGGGCCCATGGTAGGGAATTCATACCTATCCCCATGAAAGGAATCAGAACTTGCATAGATAGATGCCTTTTAATGGGACACGCCATACCTTTTATAGTCATGTGATAAAGATAATTGTGGTTTCTTTTCATATTATTTCAACTATGAACAATTATATATCATTTAAGTTCATGAAACAAGGACCAATTATGTTCCTTTATGTTCATGAGATGAGGAACATGGTGTCTTTTATTTTAGTATCATATTACTAGGACCAATTCTGATAAGTTTAATGTCATTTGGAATAGACTATTTGATATCCATCTTAAATTCATGTAGTTAGGAATACTAAGTGAAAGATTCCTAGAAATGGATCATGTGGGGATTATTCCTGATCAACCCTTTCTGGTTCATCCTATTTATTATTAACTAAATAGTAAAGGGAAAAATTGTGGATTAAACCAACTAGAAGTATCATGGTATTTATAGATCATTGATGAGTTACAAGGAAGAATTTATCAATGGGGTTATCTTTAAGGCATAAGATTAGTAGGAAGACCATATATGTGCAGTAGGAGTCCCATATATGTGAGTCCACCTCTTTTCTATTGATAACTAGATAGGGAATAATTACTAGCCTCATGGGTGACAAGATGCAATGAGAAATGGCTGGTACCTAAATTGGATTAGTTTCCCAAATATGAATCTATGGATCATTGATTGGAATCTAGGAATCCAACATTATTCTTAAAATATATGAAGATTAGTTTGGGGTATTAATCATGGGTATCTTTATCTAGGGTGTTTCATGAGTCTATTAACAATTGGGATCCATGTTATCAAGGGAATATATTATGGTTAAAACTCTGAGGGTCCTATCTGTTTTTAAGGAAAATTGGGAAAGGTCTCCCATGGGATGAATGATTCCCATTATAAAAGGAATACAAGATCAAAGTAGGGAACTCTAGAGTACATAACCCAATGAGTAGTCATAGGAGTATGTGGAGGAATCCGGGGCATATGGGATCCCATTTAGGTGACTTGGGTTGGGTGCCTAGATAGGTGACCAAGGAGAAAGGGAACCCAGGTAGGTGACATGGGTAAAGGGTGTTCTCAGGTATAATGTTTTGGAATAGATACATCAATAAATGACTTGAGACCAGATCGATATGAGGATACATGGATGCATATCCACTTTTGGAGACCGGGTCACCATGTGAGTATGGAATTAGAAGATAAAAAAACTCAAAATTAGCGACTTGGGTAAATATAAACTAAATTGGGTGACTTTTGGGATCTCAGAATAGTCCTTTAAAGAAACACTGAGAACAAACCCTTTATAAGGAATTTGGAATTGAGGTGGGGAAAAATAATTTACATGGATAATATATTAAATAGGTTCTTTTTCTGGTATTTATGATGACCTACATAAAGTGGTATTACAATGGTTTTTACCATTAAAATACAAAAATACCCTTACCTTCCATCCATTACCCCTTGTTTTATATTTAAAACGCACCTAAAAAAATATGGTTATATTTGGTTGTAGATTTATTTTAATTGAGTGATTTTAGGGATTATCATTCATGATTGTTCTAAACATCCCTATACTTGGTTTCAAAATTGGGGTTTGTGGTCCTTATATAGGCAGTAGAAGCTGGGTTCCAAACTAACTATCATTTATTTCTTATGAATCCCAGATCCTTTGAGAAAGGAGTGTGACCTGGGAATGAGCAGGGATGATTGTTGATCTAGGGAAGGTGTGTTGCATGAGTTCCATAAGTATAGGGTGAATGGGTTCCTTTTTTAGTTTGGAATGATATGGTTTAGTTCCCATTTATCTTCTCCCCCATTGAAAAATTTTCATCCTTCTCCATTAACTGGTGGAATTATCCCTTTGTTGAAATTTTATCGCTAATAGACATATAAATGAGAAATTCATTTAAAGACTCCATATTTATGGATTGGTTAATTATTTTCATTTTGAATCATTTAATACAGGGAAATTTTATTTTTTAGAAAAATAACCAATGAAAAATTTTGAGGAAATTATGAGGGGTGCTGGGTTATTATATCTTATACATAGTGATGTATGTAGACCAATGAGTACTCAATAAAGTGTTTTATATAAGAATATAGTAATTTTTATTAATGAATTTAGTTAGTATAGTTATTTTTTTTATGATAAATTACTCTAAAACCCTTACAAAGTTCAAAGAATTCAAAATTTCAGAACAGAATCAACTATGAGAGAGTTTTAAGATTCTTTTAGAAGATTAGAGTGGTGAATACTTGGGATAAAAATTTACTGATCATATAAGAGATTATAGTATTGTTTAATAGATCAATTCTCCTTGAATTACATTGTGGAATGGTGTCTTTAATAAGAGGAATTTTAAATTATTGTAAATTGTTTTATCGAAGATGAGTCAGTGTGAACTTATTAAATATAAATGGGGATATGCTTGAATAAATGTTTCATTATTACATAATTGTATTCCATGAAAATTAGTTCTAAAGTAAACAAATGAGATATGGGATGGGGAACATCCAAATATTTCTTTTATGATTATTTTGGGTTTTGAAGAATATGTATGACATATAGATTCTAAAAAACATATACTTAAGTATTTTTTATTGGTTATCCAAAAGAGACATGGGGATATTAATTCTATATTACTACTATGAAAAAAATACCTTATAGATTAAGATATTGTTTTTATTTATAATTATTATATTAATAGATTTAGTGGGAGGAAATTTTAATTATGGAAAGTGAAGATAAAAAACATGAAGTGTTCCTTATATGGAAGTTGAGTCAGTTCAACAAACAGTTATCAAAGAAGAACTTTATTGGCTTATATAAGAACCTCGATAGTTAGGTAGGTATTATTAGGATATCAAGAGATATGGAATTATTATGATTAATAATTATGAAGTGTTTTTAATGGAAGATAAACCTTATTCTTACCAAGAGGATATTGAGAGTTTTGATTTGGAAAAATGGATGTGTTCTATGAAATCTAAGATGGATTCTGTGTGCACTAACCATGTTTGGAACTTATTATATACATATGATGGAGTGTGATCCATTTGGAGATTGTGGTTTTCTTAAATGAAATGTAACATAGATGTTTATTTTCTACATATAAATCATATATGGTTGCTAAAAGTTATAAATAAAGTCATAGAATTGACTATAAAGAAACTTTTTCTCTTGTTATGATGATAAAAACAATTAAGATATTTCTAGACATAAAAGCTCATCATGATTATGTGGTATATGAAATTGATATCAAAACTGATTTAATAAATTATAATTTATTCAAGGATGTATATATGATATATCTATAAGCCTTTAAAGTTACAAATGAGCATGATAGGTTTCCAATATGCAATGGTCTATTTTTGGATTGATGTAATCTTATCGATGTTAGAACATCAATTTTGATGATAAAATAAAATATTTTGGTTTCATAAAAAACGAGGATGATTGTTTTTTATATTATTATGTTAGTGGGAGTATTTTGGTATTTCTAATATTGTATCTGTATGACATAATACTTATAAAAAATGTGTCACAACTTTACAATCTATAAAGGTGTGTTCATGAAAGTGTTTCTAGATAAAAGACATGGGTGAATTAATATAAATACTAGGTATAATGGTCTATTGATATAGGTCTAATAGGTTTCTTTGACTGAGTCAGAACTCACATATTGGTAAAGTTCTAAATATTTTTATCATAGATAACTTTAAGAAGGGTTCATTACCAGTGTTTTTTGTTATGAATCTTAGGGATATTAAAGATCCTTCTAAAGAGTTTGAAAGGATGGATAGGATTCCCTATACATCCTCTATAGGATATATCATGTTTTTAAGTTATTTACTCAACCAGATGACTTTTATACTTTGATAATAACAAGTAAATACCAATCCAATACTATAGAGAGTTACTGGATTACTTCCAAGAATATCCTTAAGTACATTAGAAAAAGTAAGGATGTGTTCTTATTATTTGGAGTTGAGTTTGATCTCACTATAAGGGGTTACAAGAATTATATTTTCTAATCCAAAAAATATTATATGAAATCTCAATATTTTTCAGGTTTATCCTTAATAGTTGAGATATCAACTTGAAAAGTTCCAAGTAATCCATTTTTTCGGACTTGATAATAGAGTTAGAGTACATCGTTGTATCAATTTCTATGAAGGAGGTGTTTTGGATAAAGGTGTTAAAAACTAAACATGGTTGGTTCCTAGTATTAAGGGGGAAACTGATATTTAATATGAAAACATTGTTGTTATTACTCAAGATAAGGAACCCTGGTCTCACCAAAAGACTAAAAACATCCTCTTAAAATATCATTTTATTTTAGATATCATTAAGAGGGGGGATATAATCATATGTTGTGTGGATATGGAAAAAATATAGCATATACTATCACAAAATCATTGATTTGAAAAACTCATGAGGATCATGTTAAATTTATGGGCATTATATGCATGAGATATTGGATGTAGAGGTTTTAAAATATATCACAGTTTTATAATAAAGGAAATATCTATTTACCATTCATTCCAGTGTGCTATATAAATTATCTAAATAGAGGGAAGATTATTTTCTTAAAAAAAACCCCAAGTTCAAGTTTCCCTTAATTGATTGTAAATCAGAGAGTTTTATTGGTTTTGTTGATATTTTAATCTTATCATGAGTAGAATATTATATGTGATACAGAGGATAATCCTAAGATAATGAGTACTGACTTATTATATGGGTTGACCCTCAAAATAATATCAAATGTAATATATTGTGGCCATTGATATACTTAGCTATTATTCATAATATCAATCCCCATTTTCTAAGAATCTAAAGATATTTATCATGTGAACCTTTATACTTTTATAGGTTTATTATTCCAGCCTTGAGGTTAATATAATCAAGTAGTGGTTGGGTATATTGATGATCATTTCATTGGCTAAGGTTAACTAAAAGAGGATGCGTCCTATTGTATGGAAACTGTGACATATAGGCCCATGATTGAATTAAATTATAGAAATTCATGTCTATTCTTAGTTGATTTATATAAAACGTGATTTACTAATTAGATTAATTAAATGTGATGTATTTATTCATATTTGTTAATCTATTTTGAAGAATCATGAATGTATGAGTTGGATTATACTAGATTTGTATGTTCCATGCCTAGTTTTCACTCCATGTATTGTAAAAAAGGATTATATAAGTATACATATAATGTATATGATACATTATATGGTGTATATTTTTATGTAGAGATATTATTTTGTTTGATATATATCAAACCAAAACCCTTCAAAGCTTGAGTATCCCTAAAATTTTTCTAGGGGCTACTCTTTTTTTGAAACTATAAATTTTGGAATTCATATTTATTTTAAAGGCTGCAAAGGGTAATAGGGTTGTATAGTCTGGATTTAGAATAAGGGATAAATTTTAGACAAATCTTCTGTTATGTAATGAAGAGGGTTTGATAAACCATTTTCAAAAGATTTTTGATGGATTCAAAAAAGAGTTATAAAGTTTTTTATAAATTCCTTATAGTATTTTAGTGTAAGTGGGGTATTATTAGATATAAACTAAAATAGGATGAATTTTACTATATGATTCATCCATATCATAATCAGTGATATGCATACGATATATATCAGATAAAATGATATATATATATATATATATACAAACATATATATATTTAAAGGTATGGGGTACCTATGTTGTATGGTATGACATGCAATATGGGATATGATATATGATATCGGGTGAATGGACTATTTTCATGACTTATAACCGGTTTATCATTGGTTATTAATCAAATATTTGATTCATATATGACATGACATTCATATTATAAACATTTAAACATTCATTTATTATAATAATTTAATAGTCATACATTATGGGAAATATATTTTGACTTCAAAACAATGGTATTAACACTAATATTCTATCATTGAATTAATGGATTCTATATAACTAATTAGATCTTCATATTGGTGAGTGTGTGTGATTCTATTAATATAAGGTGGAGATATTATCCCTCCCAATTCCTTATTTGTCTTCAGAGATAAGGTAATGAAACACCATTATAGTTTTATGATATTACATCATAGTGTAAAAGTATTATCGTGAGTGGGTTTTGAGAATTAAATTTTAATGTGTAAGAGTAGGTTTATAGGAAAATAATTATTTTTTTCCAAAAAAATGGACTACATTTATCATATTGAAAGTGGAATGATAAAAATGAAAATATTTCCTCATAAAAATGGGGATTTAGTGGCATGGATTAATTATTGATTTTATCATTAATATTATTATCATATATATCCCTAAATTGTTTACTAATATTATTTATAACAAACTGAAATATATTCATAATAAGATTGAATACATAGTGTGATTCTTGTTTTATTCATATTGATTTGATGAATTAATTTACCCTTGGATGTTAAATATTCTTGAATCTAATACTATCTCTATTAATAAATTATCATCATTTTTTTTAATTTTCTTAGGAGTGAAATGGTTTTTGGTGTGTGATTTTGATCACATCAGGTGTCACATTTATTTTTCAGTATGTATACCATTGGTTAAAATAATTTTTCATTTTAGCTAAAAAATTAGAATACACTAAATTTTTTATTATTTAATGTAATTAATGTTATAAAATTTTTCATAGTTTAATAAGTGGTTCAAAATAATTTTTAATTATTATTGTGAATTTGAATTTCAAATTCTCGATAGGAAAATGTTGTAACTATGATTGATATGACAGAATAGGGGATCTTTCATGGAAAGTAGATACTTATAAGTGTTATATCAAAAAAAATTATTATAGCAGATAGGCGTAAAATAATTGATAGTATTATTCTACAGAGACTATGCTTGAAATATGTTTCATTGTATGGTTTGCATATAAGAGGAATATGACTTGTAGTAGTGAAAGTAGAAGAATTGGAGGAGAAAGAGTAGTGTGTTAAAGTGTGAATAGGAAGAAAAAGACACACATGTAATTTAATAGATAATAATTCCAATAATACTTTATATTGTTAGGAGACAATTATTAGATGAAAATGATAATCCCTACCTCAACAAAATATAGAACAATAGTGTATATTGGTTGGGAGACTTTTTAAGTGATATAAGAGCTAATTTTCTTATATATACGAGTTAAAGGATATTCTTTAATCATTGTAATCCTTAATGGTGATTATAATTTATTTTATATTCTTAGGTGAATATGGATCTTGATAAGGATTAGATAATAATTTTGAGTAGTGAACATTGTACATTGAGTGTCCCTATTTACTACTTTCCTCAATGTGTGTGTGTGTCTGTTATGTAGTGAGATCACTCACACTAACAAGTGATGAATGTTGATTTTATAATAAATCATAAATGGAAATATAAAACAATTATTCACTAATTCACCCAACCCATCACCCCCTCTCAGTAAACTTATACCATGCCTAGGTATATTAGTTGGTATGATAGTAGTCTAAGTTTTCCTCTAAATATAAAAAGTTTTATTCTTTAATGGTTTTCAAACTTGTTTTTTGTTTGTTTTATTTAATAAAGTCTATCCATTTAATTGATGTTTTGGTATCTAAATTTCTAGTGTCAATATGAACAACATAAATTCAGTGAATAGTATGTGGATTCCCACTTTTAATGGGATTAATTACTATATTTGGAAAGATTATATGATGGAATATTTATTATAAATCTTTTTGAATGTTTTGTATAGTACTACTAAAGGGTTTATTAATCATGATAAAGGTACTTTTATGATGACTTTAATATATGAAGAATTAATATAATGATGGTTGTGATCATAATTCCACCATTTTATCACTTTTGAATATGTAATTTCTCATATTTAATGGAATCAAGATAGATAAGTGAATTTTTGATAAGTTTAAAAAAGGTAAAGGTAAATATTGTGGGAATATTTCATTGATGTTTTTTAGCTATGATTGTACATAAATTTTTCATGTAAACTATCCAATGTTGGAAGAAGATAAAGATAAAGAAATTGAAGATGAGGATAAAGATCTAAGTAGTTATATGAAGATTAAAACAACAAATTATTCTTCAAAGGGGAATGATAAGAATGTATCTATATACAATAATAAAAAATTCTTATATAATCTTGGTGGAGTGATAGAAGTGAGGATCGTCAAAACAGTAGATTTATATAGTGAATATGGTGAGAGTTTGTTTATTAAAAAGGTGAATAGGGAATAATCCACAATCAATGAGACCATCAATGATGAGAGCTATTAAGATACATAGATGGATTTTATGTTGAATTGAGAACATAATGATGATATATTAAAGATTTATCAATAGGAGAAATATAAGAAGAATATGAAGAAGGGATATCAATTATCAGTCACTAATAACTATTCTTGTTATGAAAATAGTTACAGTTAACAAATATTGTTGAAACATAGAATAATTTTTTGGATTAAGATAAAAAGTTATATATTTATTTAGAAATTAAATTTAATGAAAATTATATGGGACGTTTCCAATAAAAATTACCAATGTAGAAAAAGAAGTCAAAATGTTTAAATACAATTTCTATAATACTATTCAAGAAATTTTGGAAACATCGAGGAAGAAGATAGAATAAGAAGATAAATTATGCCAAAAAATCATACTAAAAGGGTGAAAAATATATTATAAGAGTTTTTAAATAGTCTAATATGAAAAATTTAATGAATAAAACCAAATTTATGGTGAAAAAATGTAACTCTTGGAAAAATACAAATTCTTTGAATACTAACTTAAAGGAAAAATTGATAAAAATAGTGAATAAATAAAGGATGGAAAGAAAAATAGAACTAAAAAAATGTGTTGGGAGTCTACAATAATTTTGGTTCAAAAAAAGGATCTGACATTTATTATTTAAATAAGGAAGAAAGGTATGTGACAACATCTAGAAAGTTGACTGCTTTCAAAAGTAAATATCATTTATAAGAATATTACTAAAATTGTGGAGGATTTTGTAATTTGAAAATAATGTTTTGGTTTAATTAAAAATATCTCAATGTGCCTATAATGTTTGGGAAACAATGTTTTATGGGGAATCATCCCACTCAAGGAAGAAAATTTCAAATGAAGTCTAAAAATTATAGACTGAAGTTGAAAAATAAATTTTAACCATTACAAGAGCCTTGGGGAAATGTGACCATCTGGTACACTTTTTTGATGGTTTTCTTATAATTTTACATACCCAATTTAGTATGAATTATAATACTCAAAAATATTATAAGATGAAAAAAGGAAAGGAGAGGGATTTCATTATGTGAATTTCAAATAAAACATCAATGAAATAAAGTACATGAATCATGGATAATGGATCCTTCTCACATATGGACAGATATATAATTATATTTAAGGATTTTAAAAAGTTCAAGAAACTAGTGATGAACTTTGATAATGGTGGGTCACTAAAAGTCAAAGGAATTGGTTCTTTAATCATTGGATAGGACCAGATGGAATTTAATAAAACATTATTTTTTATGGGTTGAAACCCAATTTAATTATTGTGTCCCAACTATATAGTGAATATCGTGATGAGGTATTTCAAAAGAATTAATGGGTTGTAAAGAATTTTAAATATGGAAGTGTGCTGATTGGAGGGAAAGATACTCAAGGTAACATGTTTCATCTCAATCAAGTTATGAAGAAGAATATTCCATGTAATAAGAATAAGGTAGATTATATGAAAATATTCAAGATTTTGAAATCCAAAGAGAGTGGAAAAACTTGTTTGGTCAAAAAGAAGGATGTAGAAATGAAATAGAGATGAATGGATCAAGTAAATAAATAAGAAGAAGTTATTCCATTTCAAGGAAACTATACCAATGTTCTAAAAATGACGAAGTGAAGAGTAGTAAAAGGAAACAATCTTTGACATTTCATACTACTAAATAAAATAATAAGATGAGTTGTTATAATTTGAAATGGGAGTGTATGAATAAGTTAACTTATCAAAGTTCTTCTAAAAAAATATGGATTTGAATACCATTCGATAGAGATTGAAGCATAATTCTTATCCTTCATCCATAAAAGTATGAGGGAGAAATAATATATAGGGGTATTAATCCATTTATGTGTATTTAACCTAATGGGGATAAGATGTCTTATTTAGGGGGGATGTATATAGAGATAATTTTTTAAAGGGGAATATTTTAAAGTGAGCATATAGGTGTGTGAGTTTTTTGATTTATTAATTGGTATAATTATTTTGGTTAGCATGAATATAGGACCTTGTATTTTTAGGTTATATGAACAAAATTTACAAAGTGAAATAAAAGTTATAGGTGTTACTAAATTGGTATCCAGTGAATTTTCATTTTATTCCATAAAGTGGTATCAATGTACAATATAATTTGAATTTTTAATTTGGTTCAAGATTATCAAGGGCTATAATGAAGTGAATGTAAGTCACTGTAATGGAAACCATGAAATTTTTTATTTAATGTTATTATTTCTTAAACTGACATCACTAATGTTGGATTATACTTATTGAATAATGATTCATTTCTAAGTGTGATGAGTTTGAAAGTGATTTATGTTCCTTGGTTGATAACAAAATATAAAGGGTGAGACTATTGAGAAAAAGAGTTTTTTAAGAGATTATTGAGCTGATGGATGAAGAATAGGATAAGAGAAGATGAAGTTGATATGAATGGTGTGATTTCTTTTGTTATCCACACAGAAGTTGTGTTCAAACTCATGTGTTTCATGTTAATTTATTTAATGTGATATTTATTCCATGGTTTTGGAATGATTTAATGAAAATGTAAGCTATTTTGTGGTTTAAGAAAAGTGTTTTAATTTTATATTGAAAATATACCTAACTCTATTCATGATATATAATTGGTATATTATAAAATCAAATAAATATACATATAACATTAAAAGGAGAAACCCTCAAGAAAGCAGCACCCGAGCTACCATCCACCATAGAGGTAGTGACCAATCTCAAAGGTAGTACCTATGAGAGAATCAATATCAGAGAATAGAGTCGAGTGTACTTTAGCACTGAGATAAATAAATAGGTATAGTGTCATAAAACACTATGGAATATTTTATATGGTATATGGAGGTAAAAAATTAGTAAAAGGGTGGTTGAATCATATTCTTCATGGAGTACTAGAATCATCACATAGGTTAGTCTGATTCATAACTTAGGTGAGGAAATATTTGTTCATAGTTTTTAACTACATGTGGATTTTAAATATATTCTCTCTTATGGTGTGAAAAAGGACATGGAAATTTATTAAAATTGGGATATCACCTTAACTATGGGTTTTTTAAAAGGTGTTTTGGATAAGATATTTCCTCATAATAAATTCTGAGCATTAATATTCCATGGAGGATACCATGGTGACAAAAGAAGAGTAGGTGATCGAGAATATTGAATGGGGATCACCACATTGTGGTGAATATTTAGTGGCTATTTTGGAGAAATCCTCAAAATATTGAGGAGTTATTCTGATGAAGAAGGAAATGGTTGTCTTTTTTCTAATGTTTGAAACAAGGATATTCAAACCTTGGAGGATTACATGGTATAGAAAATAATCCTTGTTTTAAAAAATTAGTTGATAACATATCATGAATCAAGGAATTTTACAAGTAGTTCTTGAATCATTTCAGTGAGGTTTGACTGAAACAATGTCAAAATTTCCATGGTGGAATCTTTTTCCAATGAAGTAGTTTCCAACATGCCTTGGTAAAAGAAGGTATAGTTTTAGTTTTCAGTAGTGTTCCAAATTTGAGAGGATATGATGAGGTGGCTCATTTTTGGACTCAATATTCTCTCATACTCGATCTATAATGTCTCCAATCACATCAATAGTGACTTAGTGGTTATATATGATCTAAAGGCTCAAAAGTAAGTGGGGGAAATTTATAAGTGGATGAAGGAAGTTAGTTGTCTCAATTTGAGTTTAAAATTTAAATTAAAATGGGAAGATATTGTCGTTTTTTAAGATATAATTTTATAGGGTATCTTTCATGAAATGTGGGGACCACTATGTGATGTATCAAATAGATGAATTGCAGTGGATAAGTGTATAATAATCAAGAGGATTATTCTAGAGGGAGTGAAGGACTATGTATAGTTTGTTGGATATAAAAGAGTAGTAAGACTTGTTTTAGTTGAATTTTAAGAGGAATATGAAGAAGAAAAATATTAGAAAAATAAGTGAAATAGAGTGTGTATGGGAAGAATAATAAGTCACACCAGTTCATTAAAATAAAATATGTGTGTAAGAAATTTATATTGTTTATTTAAAATTATTAGAGGAAAAGGATAATACATACATTTGTAGAATACAAGACTATAGTTTATATTGTTTGGGAGACTTATTGGGATATAGAAGTGTTGATTTTATTATATACATAGGTTCAATGATATTTGATTCTCATTGTAATCCATAATGGTTATTCTAGTGGATCTTATGGTCACTCATGAGTCCAGATCATGCCTAATATTAGCTATTTTTTTAGTAGTGAACCATGTACATTTAGTGTACCTAGTTATTTTTTTCCTCTATGTGTGTGAGTTAATCAGTAAGATATATCACTCTAACAAGTGACAAAAGATTCTTTTTTAAGAAATTATAAAAGGAATTATTTGACTTTTGTTCACTAATTCACCCCCTAGTGAACCTATATCATGAATGGGTATATCAAATAGTATTTTACATGAATATATAATATTGTAAAAAACTATCAAAGAAAAATGTAAAGTAATTTTTACTTTATCATTAAAATTACATTCTAAAATTTTATCTATTGAAAATAATTATGTTTGCACTAACATCCCAGACCTAGATGCCACTAAAAGGATCCCCAAGCCCGACTGGCCACATGGTCTCAAGTGCATCTCCCCAAACGCTAGAGGCTTCTGACTAGCAGTGAGAGCCTAGGTGTGTCAGTGGGGAGACTATGTCCTCATCACCAGAGTGTATAAAAATGGAAATATAATATCAGATAAGTATATGAAGCTATAAATAAACCTGAAAGATGATAAATGAACCATATAGGAATATATAAATCATTCCAGAAGGAACTTCATATACAGAAGATGATGATACATGTTAGGTGTCTAATAAAGAATCCAAAAATAGGTATACATGGCTGGTTTACAAAGAAACATGATGATAAAGGTAACACTTTATCAAAACTAAAAAAGCACTAACAAAGGGTACCCTTTATTAGAGGTTTTTTAGAACTGATAAATGATAACCTTTTTTAGTGATTTTTTTAGCACTAATAAAGGGCCCCTTTATCATCACTTTTTTCTAGCACTGATAAAGGCCCGCACTATTAAAGGATTATTTTGTAGTATTGAGTAAATACCATTCCAATACGAAACTTTATTTAGGAATACTTCCTAGTTTTAGAATAATAAAAAAAAATTAGGTGCTGATTTTTTTCTTATGAACCAAAAAATATGTGAAAGTGCATGGAAAAACTTCTATGATCAAATCACTCAGACTCAAATAACTTTGATGGGGAGAAAGTAATATTTCAATATCCATCCCTTTATGGTCCTCGAAACATGTGGATTCATAAATAGATAATTTTACACTACCATTGAATGGTCCTTGGATATCTAAGATAGATTAGTGATTTAGGAAAGATATATATATATATTTGAAAGAAAAAACCATCAAGTAGAGTTTATAGAGTGAGAAATTTAGAAGATGGCCAGGAAAAATATAGTGTAATCATGGCTACACAACTGGTTTGATACTAAGACCCTAAAAATAGAGTGGTATAAGTCTCATATAGAAAGGGTAAGAGAAAAGTTTTCAAAATTGGCGATTTTAATTGAGAATATCAAGTGAGAGAATGAATAATGGTATGAATGAATATAATAGATGCATCTAGTGGGGGAAGTTAAAGCTTTTAGGTGAAAATATATTTAGAAATCAATCAATGTTTCATATCAAATAAAAATATATATTCAATATATGGATAACCAAATCCTATCATAGATATCTTTACTATTTTCTATTAATTTTTTTCTATATTTTTCTTAGGGAGGGTCTATATTTATAGATTGTCTCCCCTTGTTGTTTAATGAATGAAAAAAATTTAAATCATAATCCATTTTCAATTTCGTAACTTTAGTTTTATATAGACTATCAATTCATGATATTCTATGAATCTCACAAATAATAGTATCATGATAATTGAATCCAATTGAAAACTTTATGGAGATACATTAGGTAAATCATAATAAAAAAAACTTGTGTAAATGATGAAATACCTGAGTTCATCCATTCACTTCAAGGAATGTTCACTTTTATGGATATAGGTATCTAGATATACAAAAAATATAACATCATTATAAGTTGGGGAAAGTGTATGAGATAATAGACTACAGAGTTGGGTTCCATTTTTAACTTTTACTCTTAGAAAAATATAAGTAGGATAGATATGTGTCCCATTTAATATCATCATAAGAGAAGGTTAGTCCATTAAGATATGAGGTTTTACTTTCTAATAAATTCATACTCTTAGATATATATATGAAAACTGGATAGGCAACACATTTAGCATCACCGTATTCCAAGTTTAGTATATTCCAATATGGGAAATGTGAAAGAATCCACACAATTGAAAACTTGAAGGCAATTTTGTATGTGGATTTCAATGTTCAAAATGTCTCAAGTACCTTGGATTACACCTTTTTACATCATGAATGAATAATTTAAACCAATATATATAAGGAATAAAAATTTCCTCTATCTTTTTCCTAGGTTTATGCACCAAGTAGTCAAATATCAACTTTTTCAAATTCCAAGTTATATTTCTTAGAAATTTAAGTCTTTTTTATTTTTATATCCATTTTTTCCTAATCCATGAATGTGAAGAGGCTTAAAAGGTAAGAACTCATATTTTTATATGTTATCCCTTTAGGGGTTTTCAACCTTAGAGGTTTTTTTCCATTTTCCATCATTTAAATTCTCTTAATTTTTCATAAACTATGTGACGTGAAGTTCCTATAGAGTGAAGACTCAACTTTTTCCTAGTATTAACTTTAAAGGTTTTTAACATAGTGAGTAACATGAATATTTCCTTTTTTCAATTTACATTCTTTCATGATTAATGAATGAAACTTATGTTTTATGTCTAATGTCTTTAAACAAATGTTGTTGGGGTTTAAGTTCATGCATATTTGACCAAGTATTGGTGGGGTTTAAGGTCATTCAACTTTTATCGAAGGGTAACATTTTTTATAGAGAAAGGAGAAAGGTAAACATAAAAATAATTGGGATCCAAAATGATAATATAAAAAACATTATTAATGGGAGAATTAATTTCAAAGTCATATATCTTAGACCAATAAAAGTCGAGGCACCCTATTTAGTGATAGGGACAAGGTAACAACCCTATGTGAATGAGTTAGTGTCCATATTATTATAGAGATCATTGGGTAAAGGTGCGCAAAATTTAAGTTCATAATTCTTGGACAAATTAATACAATGTTCACAATCATATAGCTTCAACCAAAAATGATTTTTCACATCTGGATTTAAGGGTATAATTAATCAGAAATAAATTAGGTCTCAAAATCAATATGAGTAACCCTCGTTAAAAAATGTTGCACATGTTTTAAGGTTATATTGTTTAAACCATAAAGAGGTGTGTGACAAACTAAATAGAGTTCGAGAGATATGATTTATTAATCAATTTTGAATAATTAATGAGAATGATGTAAGTTACACATTGATTTGTCATAATTTGGAGAAGATAAAATGAAATAAGCATGTTGAGTATCATTTCTAACCAAATTCAAAAAATCGTTTCCACCACAGTACTATCTAGGGAACATGGGGTTAGTGGATATTATCCATTGGATGAAAAAATGGGTTTGGATGGTAGGTCATATATATGACATGTATGCTATTAACAAGCATAGCAGTCCTTTTTAAATCAGATGCACTTGTTACCAGCATTCATGAAAGGTTTTTGGTGATTAAAATTATTAAGGAAAAAAAGTGTGTAATATGGGAAGAGGGAATTCCTAATGTGATTAGAATATTCCAATTGGAAACTGACCAAGGTTAAGATATTATGGAACATTGAGGGGAGTAGAATTGAATAATTATATTCAGTTAGGGATAAGAAATATTCTATTAAGCATCGTTGTTATCCTATAATAATAGGAATCAATATACACATAGTTCTCAAGAAATATATCAAATTATATTTGGATTATGTGCATGGGATATGGATTCATCCTAATCCGAGTCCATTAGAAAGACATGATATGGATTATGGGACTAAGATTTCAATTAAGAGGGGAATTGAAGTTTATGAGATTTTATTTATCTGAACATAGGGTTTATGAAGGAAATAATGATGTGAATTAAGAGACTCATGTGTTAGTATATAAAGTAAAATCATAAAGTAATGGAATTTTTGGTTGGATCCAATAAATATGGTCTAGATATCACTGGATATCCTAAAATAATATGGATTAGGACACTAGTAGATTTTATCAAGTCTCTAAATAGTTCTAGTTCATATACAGGGGACATTATTATCCATGTGTGATAAGGAAAGAAAACCTAACAATAATTGAGAAATATCTCAATACTAGGGATATGTTGAAAATGAGGTAATGTGGCTGGGTTTATGATTAGTGATAGGGATTTCACTATGTGTCTTATTAGGGAATGAATAAATATGCGTGTAATTATTAGAAGAAAATATATTTTTCAAATGTAAAGACTTATATATAAACACCAAACATGAATTAAGATATCCTATACACTACGAGGGGGTTTTTGGTTGATGATATTTATGGGTTGGCTTAGGATGGGAAATCCAGGCATCGGTGTTTACATAGGGTGGTTTTGGAATAGTGCAGGTACCATTGAAGGAAGCACGATGTGAATAGGGATAACTTATACACTAGGATGTATTTACGGATTATATGTGAGTGAGATATCATATTTGGAACCAATATATGAGATCTGGGTGTCACTCCATATCCTATTATACTTGGAATCAAACCTCACATAGTTTTAGGAATGGATCTTTGCACAGATCAATCTCATGTATAAGAGAGGGAGGGATAAGTATATGGGTACCATGGTGAGAGAATGTAAAATTAAATATGAGGTGAATTGCTAAAGGTTTCACTACCATGTTATAATTATGAATGTAAATGTAATCTATGGTTTACCTAGTGATGAAAGATCCATGTATTTCTAAATATCTCTTGATAATGAGAACCAAGCCACAAGTAAACATCAATAGGGTAATTTTACCCTAGTATAGGTTTATAGATAAGGAACCATAAACCGATAACTCTTATATATAATTGCATATCATGTAGGGAAATTAAGTTGTAAAAAATGAACCACTCGAAATAGTTTATATGTTTTATAGGATGGACCATATGTCACGTCCTTTAATACCATGAGTCTAGGACTCTTATTCCATGAATTTTAAAGGCATAAATTAATGAAATTTATATATAGGGATTTATATATATCTATTTCATGCACAAACATAAATGGATTCATTTTAATACCAAGTTATTGGAGAAAATACCCGAATGAATTGATAATGTCTCAAACAGTTAGATGATGTGGGAGTTTGATAAGGGTGAAACTTGTGGTTGAGTCTAAGATCAGAAAGATAAAAATCACTCTGTATCTCAAGATAACATGAATAAACACAAATTTATTTCATATGAAATATCTCTTCATAGATCTTGTTCATACAAAATAGAAAATTGGGTGAATTAGTTTAGGTTTCAGGCTATGGTGGTAGACCCAACATGGATAAGTAAGAGCTTGAGTGTAAGAATTAAAGCTTAATATATTCACAAATAATCCCAAAATTGGAATCATGAGCCTCACTACATATCTTAAAATAATAGGAATCAATCCAAATGTAATTATTATGTAAATAACTATAAGAAGAAGGTCGCATGGATAGGACTATATGTCTTTGAGTTTATTTTCCTATAATAATAACAATTGTGTCTTTTTGATTAAGTTCAAATGATGAGTACCATTTCCTAGTATTTTAGAGTCACTAATAATATAATATATTTCATTAGTTTAACATCATATAATAAGTACAATCATGTCTTGTAGTTTATGTTCATATAATGAGGAATATTTCCTATATGTTTAGAGTCATGCAGAATGGATTATAAACCCATCATGGTGTTATGATAATTATTTCTTAATAAACCTATAATTTTTAGTAGGTGTGATATGTTATACATTTATTTTAATGACCTAATGTCATAATTTCCTTCCCACTCCAACTTAAGCTTCAAACGGTTCTTCTGAGGAAACATTGGAGTTCATATAGATAAAATTAATTATCCATAGATGAATGAGAGAAGGTAAACCATCTGATTGAAAGGTTTTGTAACTTAATTTTAATATATCTCAAGGTTTTATAGTGATTGTATAATTTTATCATTGATTCATTATAATTAAAAAAGTAATTTATGATATTGTTTGCCTTAAAATAGTTGATCATATATGGTGATGTAAATAGAGGGTAGTTGAACAATGAAGGGTCGGACTACCTATGTCTTTTATATAGGTGAGTACGGGGTCACTCATGTGACATCATGGGTTTTGGTGTTATAGTACCACAAAGAATATAATATATTTTCCAAGAAAGAATTTTTGACTTTATCCACTATATTCTGAAGGATATTAAATAGAGTTCTATTAAAGGCCTATATATATTTTATCCCGACTCCAGGATAATGAGATGAGTGGTTGGGATATATGTTGTAATTCTAATACAACTTCTTCAGTAAAAGAGTATTGAAATTTGTGTCATTTTATAATATTATTGTGCGAGGGACTCCAAATATGGTAACAATATTGAACTTCAAGAAACTGATGATATATTTTTTTCGACTTCCCCTAGCGGTATAGCTTCATCTGACTTGGAAAACATTTCAGTGGAAGTAAGAATGAAAATGAACTACTTTGTGGTATCTAGAGGTATGGACCATGATATTTATACCCTATCTATTAAATATATAATATTATTTGGTAATGTGTTAAAAACTAAGGGTTTATGAATAAAGTTAGTATGCATATGGAAGTCATTTCATTTCTTGTGAACTTCATATAGTCTTACATTATAGATTCTCATAAGTATCCAATTACTCTAATTTAATATAATATCTTAGTTCCTTACTGGTGAGAATCACAAAATTTTTCACAGACTTCCTAAATATAAATATGAGACTATGCCCATTTAATTAAATTGAGTAATACTCCAAAAAAACCTCATTTGTAATGAAATTTCTGATAATTCATGCCAATATAAATGATTAAATTCACCACCCAATAATATATTTATACCTTTTTTTGATTGATATAGCTATAGAATTACTTTTTTAGATAAGATTTTATGGGATATATCCATCCAATGATCTAATCAATATACAAGCAAAAAGGCTCACCATGATCATGTGTGGTGTTAGTCTCATTTATCTCTTCCATATCATTGTTGATAAATGGAGAGGACACCCTGAAATGCATGATGTGAATAACTATTTCATCCTGATCTAGATATTCAAAGGTTGTAGTTTCATATCATAGTGCATCCACTTATATTTTTTTAAAATATGGAAATTGAGATAATGTTCGTTCTAATGGGAATTTGTCTATCAACCCTCATAAAATAATCAAAGGAATCATATCTTTCTTCTTCATGGCATAGTCACCATTAATTTTTTAAATTAATAACTCTGAATAACCCTTGATTCTTAATCAAGTAATAGGTATTTATAGAAACATTTAGAAGATATTATCAAGGGATTCATATTCCACATCATTATTGGTAAATCTATGCAATAGTAGGAGAGAGAGATTAAGGTAGAAGCACTTTTTCTGAAGAGACAAATGCAATCCCCATGTTGACCCTATTAAGCTTCATATTTTGAATACTTATACTTGTTAGACTTCTAAAAACACCATCAAAGTACACTTTCAAAATTTGGGAAGTTTCATAGAGTGACAAGTCCTCTTTATTAGGGAATCCTATGTCTATTAATGACTTATATGGGATAGGGTGCATTGTGGGGAAATTTACTAATGATTACCCATTGACTTCCATTTAATGCATTAATTTGATATCAAATTTATCCAAAATAAATGACCAATATAATAAATGAGTAGTCAAAAATATATGACTATGGATAAATTTGAGAAATGAAACATGAGAGACCAGCTGGACCTTGTGGTGGTAAAAATAGTGTCTCAGATTCTATATTAAAACCCCAATTCAAGATAGTTCTTATTCATATCAAGATATTTAATCTCAACATTCAACATTGTCCTACTAGGATAATAGAGACCATTAACCATTCTAGTTTTATTATTCTAATCATATATGGAACCATCAAGTTATTATAATGTTTCTATATAGATGATTATAAGATTCCCTTCTATAAGAATCATCAAAACTAGTGAGTTTAGAAGGTAAAATTTAATATCATCGAAGTATTGAAGATAATATTAATCCCATTGATAAGTGATCTCTTTCGTCATAAATTTTTTGATGTAAAAATTTTTGGTGGAGATATTTTAAATGAAGTGAATAATGTAGGTGACTTATCATTTAAGCCTTATCAATTTATTAATGTTTTAATAAGGAGTCATATTGAGTATTTACTTGGACTTCTTGGGGTTAACTTCAATTTCACAATGTAATACCATGGAGATGATGAGTTTTCCAAATGTTACACAAAAATATCATTTTAGGGGGTTAAAATTCCATCTATTTTTCTAAATTATATTGAATACTTCATCAATATCAGTATGTTTATCATTGAATTTTTTTTTATTTGGCCACCAGATCACCCATGTATAATTCTATGGTCTTCCCCAAAAGGACGTAAAGATATGTTTCATGGAACATTAGTAGGTAGACCAATAATTATTTAGTCCTAAGGATATAACATGGTAATATTTTACCCCTTGGGGTTCCCTAAATTCATTGGCCTCTTCATCTTTTAAATCCATCTAGATTTGATTGTAGCTGAAACATATGAAGGAGAGGGCCTGAAAATCTGATATTTCAATGGTCAATAGTTTAGTGATAAGGACTGGGAGATAAACCTTTTGAAAGTGATGGTTAAGATCCTTGAAATCAATGAAAAGTATTATTTTCCTATTCTTTTCTTAGAGATAATTTTCAATATCCACATTGAGTATTAAACCACTCGGTTGAAGTTGTATTTGATCATATTATCAACTTCATATTCTTCTATGGAAATATGGTTTAGGTGAGTTTTACATACCACCTATTTATAACCATGACGGTCATCGAGTGGACCCAAATTATGGGTATCTACCTAAGTTTCCAACCTAGTAATCTCTATATGATTCCATGAAAATACATATAATTATTTCTTAAGGTGATTCGCTTATCCGGTTTATGAGGATTCATGGTGGGAGTGATCAATATAAGATGTATATCTTCCTATATACCCAGAATGTCCTTTCTGATTTCATAAAATGTGGTTAAGACACCATCCTATAATTCTATAAAAGTATCTTTGATATTTTCCTCCTAATCTTAACCATTAAAAATAATAAAATATATACTACATCCTTGTAATCTTGGATATGATATGGGGGAATTGTTACTTTCATCAGGAACACATACTTTCTAGGAATGGTGAGGTCCATCTAGTGAAACTAACGTCATGATAATATAAGTGAATATGACCAGACCATGTTCCCTTCATCTAGAGTTCATATTCAGTCAATCAAAATTCCTTGTCTATGTCATCTAAATATTAGTCAAACTTGGACTTGAGTAAAGGTTTTTGGTAGAAAGGTTGGTCTTCATGGACCATGCAGTAGTTTCTCTCCCTATAGGTGGCGGATTCTCATAAACACGACCATAAATGAGAGTAAAGTAATCATAGGGTTTGATTAATTGATAAATGCTACTGAATGACTCCATAGATCAGAATTTTTCACCTAAATTTGGTTGATGGGAAACATAATGTCATCACTGAGATCAATGTATGGGTTGACTGGGGTGATTTCTTGGAAATTATGAGAATAAATCTATATATTTTTATTTTATATCAGCTGCTTCCCCTCCCTTTTATACTACCATGTATCTATGTACTAATATTGACAAGACTCCAAAGGGAAGTTATCACCAAATATTAACCAAATTTCCTATTAACATAGAAGTTTGGGAATTGGTGATATAAAGACCGAAATTCAATATAAAAATTAATCCATGGTAATCCTTGTAGGAAATTGAAATCCATGTAATAGAACACCACCATGAATTTGAATTTAGAAACATGGTCTCTGAACTAATTTCTCATCTTTATCCTCCCAAGTAACCTTTGTTCACTATTATCATACCCCTATATTTCCAGGTCAGAGGGAAAAAATCAATTTCCCAATAAGAAAGATGCTGAAGTGTTCATATTGGGATGAGTTTGATCCCATAACTATTATCAATTAAGACTTCATATGCATCAACATCATCGAGATTTCCATATTTTTATAAGGGCCTGATGTTACCATGTATGGTAGCTTCCTATAAATATCCCCTGAAATAAATGAGCATATATAATTCGGTGGATCCAATCTCTTTGTGATATGTTTCATATATAAAAACTTTTTTATGACACACTTTAGGGCCTAAAATAGCCTCAATAAGGGATTCCATGAGTTATTTTAAAATATAAATGGAATATAAGAATAAAATTCTATCTAGGATGAAAATTATATGTTTCAAAATAACATATTACTGGACCAGGGAATCTATTTTTTCTACCATGAGTTTTCACTTAGTATTTTGACCCAGGGGTCGAGTCTCACTATGTCACATACTGCTTTCATTTACTAGGACTGGGGTCATCCTTCATATCTATGATTTGGGATAAACTAAACATCATATGTTTATAAGTTGACTAAAAAATTGTCTAAAATATAGTCGGTGTTCCATTATAATTGATAATGAATGAACCTTATAGGATTTTGAGTCAAATTAATGTTCTAGTTGAGCTCATTGCAGTTCTTATCTCTAAATATAGAATGTGTATATATCCTTAATCAAAACGATATCTAACCATCAATTTTTATTTTTAACTCTCCTTTATTATACATTGTAACCTCCTACCTAATTAATGATGGTAATATCATGATCATATGAGCCTTCTTTATTAGTGAAGGAATCAATCAAGTTAAAGAAATTTATGGATTCATATTGAAATTCTTTATCCAATAAAGCTTTTATTTTGGTAGTGATGTGTTTATGGAATCAATTATGGGGTGTAAGAAATCCAGAATATTCTGGAATGGTTTGGGTACCTGCAAGGGTGCCTCTTATTATGACTTGTTTTTCTAGTGATGATTGTGTCAATTTTTTGAACAATATATTGAGGAAGATGTATCCTATAATATCATATATGGAATTGGGATCATGGGTGGTTGGTTTAGTCACACCCTAAGTATTTGATGAAAATAACTGATTTATTTCTTGGTCATCCAATAATAAAAAATTTACATATTTCTATTTAGGGACACTTTCCACTCTCCATACCCTTCTGGTGGGGTAGCAGAGACACAAGACACATGTATATAAGGTTTACACAAAATTATATTCTTGAATGCAATCACCATCAAGAGAAATTCCTTGAAGATGAAAGATTACTTGATATTATACACCAAAATTTGATGTAAAAGGCAGTAATTAGGTCGATCATTCAGAATAACTTCATTGTTCCTTATAATCTTTTTAAATTTGATCAAGTTTTTCTACAGGGTGGAGATAAAAAATCTTCGAACCTTTTCCTTTTGTAAGAAATGACATTTTTTCTCGTTGAATATAAATTTTGGGATATTTTCAACCTTTTTCCCATCCCAATGAGGGTGATGTTATTGTTTTTTTCATTAGTAGGTGTCTCGTGATAGTGAGTGGGCTTAAGGATTAATGTTTTCATTGATAATTGTTTAATCATGATGATATTAGTTTTTACATTACTAAACTTTTCCCACTATGTTGATGGAATTGACTAAGATTTGGATTTGGAATATTGAAATGAATCTTCTAGGTATTGTGATACTACTACTAATTATCAAAATGCATTGTGGTAATTTAAGATAATGAGTTGTGTCTACACTTCAACTCAAATATTTTATATAAATATCACTAGCAGCTGATCTTATGGAATTTTCATGTTTATGGAATAGTTTAGGCCTTTCCACCTAGAGATGATGTTTAAAACCCAACCATCTTAACATTGTTTTCAAATAAAGAGGTTAAAGATAGTATTATTTCTCATAGTGACGATAAATTGGTAAAGCATCAATCATCAAAGATATTTCCAATTAGATATCATCTTAGATATAAAGTTATTGCACCAGAAAAATAAATATCCTTATGGGGGTTTGATGAAATGTATACTTTTTAGCCTCCTTCTATTCCAGTGTTCACATTATTGGGCCTCATTATGATGAAAAATGATTTAGGTACTACTCCAGATCTTTCATACACTTTAATATCAATAAGGTTGGATTCATAGAGTATGGTGGAGGAGGATTCATGTCCACACACTCAGGATTTGGTTTCCTTATTAGCTGAACTGGTGCACATCACCCCTCTATGGATTCCCTCTGAACAATACGAGACTCAATGGAGTCAAGTATTTATGGTAAAAATATCTACTAGGATGAAACCCAAGTATTTTTTGTTGGTGGAATGTTGTATGGTTGGTTTTTTCATACATGTTGTTGATAAATAGCTAGATTCAACTAGGTGTAACTCATTTACAATGAGGGTAGTTGTTTCCCTGATGTAGGAAAACCTAGGTAGTACATGGTTTTTGGAAAAGATAAAATAGTTATCTAGGATCTGAGTTATATAAATTACTAGAATAAGATCATTCTATTTGAGTACCTATTTCTTATTAGATGAGATTCTCCAAAGGATAGATATTGGACTCATCCTATGAGTTACAATCAGTAGTAATATATTATTTAAAAGATTAATCATTCAATCATATCATACTCTCTAACACAACTTCTTACTAGGTTATATCCTCCTTGATATAATGTTCATCAACTTCATTTTGTAGTGGTTGGGCTATGGATATAGCTATCGTAGGAATTGGGGTACTAAAACAAACTTGTTTGTACATTATATTGCCAATTATATTCAAATAAGTGAATATTAAATATACATTATCACATATTGATCATTATTATTCATTTATTTAATTTGATAATTTCCTTGGGTATTTATCGCATCAAAAATATTTCATAACAGTTCCCCATAATAATAAGAACCTTTATATGATATGATGATATATCTTAAATGTTTTTTTATATGGTCTGGATGAAAAACTATGGTGAGGCACATAGTTTGTCAATTGTTAGGTGAAAGTGCTCGTAAGAAGATGAGGAATCATATCATGAAGTTCTCACTTGTTGATCTCTAGGATAGTATATTATGAGGACAGACCCACTAATAAAAATTATGAATGTTTTCATGTTATTGGATATTCACATCTGTGAGCATATGTAATTTTCATTATACATTAAGATTATTATTAATACATATCATAATTATTGTACTTAGATTTATTTATGAAACTCACAACACACTATGTTCATTCTAAGTAGGATAAATTAGGTACTTTATGATCATTATGTTACTAAATAATAAACCAATGAAGGATTTTTTCCATTCCATTTATGAAATTTAATATCTTAACCCTTTTATTGGAATGGATTCACCAAAAAAAATTCCATGGCCATGGTTATGTAGACATGTTTATTCTATATAATCAAATAAATATATATTAATAATTAAGGTTGATCACACAAGTATAAAATCTTATTGGAGAGATATCAAGACAATAGGATTATAATACATAGTATGTACTAGTATGTGGTTGCTGATGTTGTGACATTTACTTCATCCTCTTTGGTTCCTTGACCCACTGCAAGATAGTAATCGTGGAATATAAGAAAACCCACCTAATTATATTATGTAATAATCCTAGAAGTTCTAACACTCTATTTTTTCATTTATATCAATTAAATTCTATTTGAATTTAATTATTGAAAAAATATTATTATCATGTCCACAGAATAATTTGATTCATGATTTGTTGATCACATAAATTAAAAAATATATTCATAAGGTAATTATATAATTACATGGATATAGAACAGTTATTAATTTTTTTATTGAATGAATAAGTATTTAATTAAATATTTATTCAAGTATTTAATAAATTCAAATGAGGATAATTGGGCCAAGATGAGGTTTGACAATAAATATTAATTTTCAATGTGGGCAAATAATATTTATTGTTGCACTAGTTAGTGCACAACATGAGAAAATAATATTATTACTGTTATTACATGGAATGGGGACATTTAATGGTTTAATATATTATTAAGTTACTTTGTGCAATTGAATAATATTTAACCTTGACCCATAACTCTATAAATGTATTTTTATGGCTATTATTTGAGGCTTAATCAAATTGGAGAATAGTTTTTCATAACAAAATCTGTAGATCACTCTATCAATACTGAATAACGATCAAGATTTTATTCTCTCAAGACTGGGAGATTATCCTCCATCATCTATATTCTCAAGAATGATAGTGAAAAGATGATTCCTCAGGCCCAAAGGAATTTTCATAGTGATCAAGGTGAATTACAAAAGGAAATCGATTCATCGTGCTAGATCCCAGTAATTATTTTATGTTGTTTGAAGATCAAAGGAGAACATATGGATCACCACTGGAGGGATTCAACACAGGATCCTATAAGCCTAATCACGATATACCAAAAGGTTTTCAACTGATCAATATCTTTAATGAAGATTGATCAAAAGACTGAGGTATTCTCTCTTCCTCTCGTCTAAATTAATTATAAATTTAATGTGAAATCTCTTCTTGGTTATAGTGTGTCTTTCATGTTTCATTCGAAAAAATTGCATTGTTCATTGTTTCCACATCATGTACATCATGGAATTTCTATTGAATCAAATGATTTCTGAGTGAGGAACAGCCCCAAAAAGTTCTTCCAATTTTATTATACCATTCACGTCATATAAAAGTGGTCATGCTCAAATTTATAAATATTTTTTTGATTTTTCATTATTATGCATTTCAAATTTATATGTATTTTCATGTTTTAATTCATTCATAATATTTCATCAATATCTATTCTTATTTTCTTTGTTTCTCACTCACATGACTAAGTTCAGTTAATAATTAATGAATAATTCATCTGAATACCCTATTAGGAGGTTCCAATAACACTTTATAAATAACACAAGGTTACACGGCATGTACTCCTTTATCACATTCCATGTATACTTGGTCATTTCACCAAGGCACCCACATAGAATTTGAGCCATCAAGTAATGAATACACACTAAATACATTATATGCACCATGAAATGACCATCCATGGTGGCACATGTTTTTTTGGAACTACACATTTTGTAAAATTACTACACGTGGTGTAGTCCATGTTTTTTCAAGGTGGAAAACATGGGGTCAAGAAAAATCATGTAATTAATTCACCGCAGAATTTAAGACATGATGCAAATAAGACTATAATTTTTATCTTAATGTATAGTTTGTGTGTCATTTCTATACATTATTTACCTCATAATTGTCATTGGGAATTACATACCAAGTCCCTAGGAATGTATATTGGACATCCAGTGAAACATAGTACATGGCGTGTAGTTATCATGCACACACTTGGTATGTTAACTATTTACATGGAAGTATTAAATTTAAATAACTACTCCATTAAACCTCATAATATAAGTTCCATGAGTCAATAAAGTTATATTACACACATGTATTTAAGTTTTATATCATATTAAATGCTTAATTGTTTCTGTGTAATATTCAAAACTATAATTCATGTATTGTAGTTGCATACTAAAGACTCGGTGTGTATTAAATTGTGTAGGTAATAAAATTTCCATGTGTTGCATGTGTCATTAATTTCATAGCACACACCATAAAATTATAACAAATTTCATGTACATAGTATTTCATTTGAGTGCATTGTACACAACAAGGAACATACTTAGTGTTTCGAATAGGTACTTAATGAGTTGATTCCAAGTATAAGGTTGTGTACTATTTTATTAAATTTTAAATAAAATAAAATATTTTATTTTATTTGAAAACACAGTGGTTAGGAATATTGAGGATTATTAGATGGAACAAGATAAAATGAATTAATTTATTAAGATGATAATTAATCAAATTAATTCTTGCATGTGTTATCTTATTTAAGAATTAATTTAAATTAATACAAGCTAGTAATTTTAAATGTATATTAGTTTCAAGTGTATGACTGATCATGTGATTTTACCAACCCAATTTATGTATTGGTTTTATTTTATTTTATTTTATTTCCTGGGTTTTAAATTATTTATTATTAAATTATATGTGATGGTATTTGTGTTATCCATACCACCTTTATTGTATATGACCTATATGTCCAAGGCTGTTTTATATAATTCCATTTAAATAATCCTTTCATTCCCCTCACCTATGTGTGTGTTATGAGAAAAATGTAATAAAGATAGTATATAAGGGTGTATGGAGTTGGTTTAATGTAGATCTGATGTGAAGGTGGTTCAATTTGGAACTAAGATGAAACCAGCCCAGATAATACATATGTGGACTGGTGGGATGCTACAACTCATTTGAAGAGCGAAACAAGAATTTTTTCCTTAGGGTCATAGTTTTATTTATTATCTTATCAATAAATCGACCATTGAATAAATATCATGTTCGCGTCACTTATTTATTTATTTTATTTACAACTAATTCATGTTTTATTTAATGGATTAAATACCTCTATCAAATAAATAAATGGACTAATATGACATGATGGAATTAAAATAAATGGATTATGTGTAAATTTTTTATTATAACATGGTTATTCCCTTAAGTAAAATACACTTAATATTAGCAAGACATGTAAAAGATGAAAATGAAAATTTTATGTAAAATAAATAAAATATTAAGTCAAACTAATCATTCCATTAATTGATTAGTAATTAAAGTATAGAACTAATTATTTATCCAGCCCTTTTTGGGATAATTAATTTTATAGGGGAATCCTTGTGAAATTTTTTGGTTGACTTCACCATTTTACATCAAGTGGAGTATCCCTTTATAGAATTTATGTAACTTGGAGATAAGTGTTGAGGGAAATATTTTGAGTGTTACTAGATTAGGGAGTCCACTACATGGATCAAGGATCTCCAAGATCACATTTGGTAAAGAAATTATTACCTATATACCTTAAAGTAATTTACCAATCCCTTTCATGGGTTATCAGATGGGGAACAAGGTTCCTATACCCTATAATTTCTAATGAAATTGTCATTTTGAATACAATGGTGTTAGATATTAGTACATAAAAAAATAGTTGTAAACATATAATTTAATTTATTTTATCTACTTTTTTTTAATTACATAAAGTACTAATATTATTTTAATTGTTATAGAATCAAATGGAATGTTCATAAACCACAAAACTATCCATGTGAACTATCTTGGAAAAATAAAATATCCTTACCAACATAAAATTTCAAGAATGGAATAGTTACTTGAACATAGTTCTATGACAGGAACATAAGTTATATGTGATGATGTCTCTAGTTCCTAATCTTGCCACTATAGAGGAAAGTGATGAAGAGTTACTTATCTATGAGACACTTTAATGATTTGGTTTATTCCCAATTTATAAGGTTATATTCTACTTCCATTAAACTAAAAAATCACATAAGAATATGGATTCATATACAATTATTAGTCATCTTCATGATATTTATCAAAAGACAGAAATATAAGAATGGTTTGAGATATCCAAGGAGCTCTTCACATACATTCTTGGAGATGGAACTCTTGATGGAACACAAATAGTTAAAATGATTGGATACATCAAGTATCTTGAAATAATAGAATTTAAACTACCTAATGATTTTTTTCACCAATCTCATTCTCACCTCACAACCTTAGAGATTCTCTAAATTTATTGTGAATTTCATAATAAAAAATATAGATAAGGATATACAAGATCTACTCTCTTTAATTTGACATACTGATAAGGAATTGAAGCATGAAAAGTATTTTGTCTTTCTAGTGAATAAGAGTAATGGAAAGTAAGAGAGAAACAAGACTGAGTCCAAGTCTAAGGATTTTGTGCACCAACCTTCTAAGAAGATGAAGATTAGAGGGGAATTGAGGCAGTATGATATTGTCAATTTTCAAATCCATAAATAGGGACATTGGGAGAAAAAAGTAAGAGTTTGAAATAATCAAGGAGATTCTTTAGGTATGTTTTTTATCGAGTGTAACCTTTCAATTTATATGAATTAGGTATTGGATACCACATATGGTTCTCACATTTTTATAAAAATGCAAAAGCCTAGTATATTTAAAAGGGTTTCTAAGAGTGATGTGCGTTTTGGGATAAAAATAGAGCTATGTTGGTATTATTATCCATTATTATCTACCACCTCACAATACTGAAAAAAATTATCTTGGTTCTTAATAATTGTTACTATCTATTGGGAATAACCAAAAAATATATTTCTGTATCTAAATCAGATATAAAAGGTTTTATTTTCATGTTTTGAAATGAAATTTGATTCCTTTATAAATAAATAATGTGTTGTCATGAGGAATATTTTTATAGTGGTATTTATGTATTATATTATGAGAACCAAGTGTTTTTAATAGATAAATAATCTTGATACTATGACTTATACCACATCCATTTATGGCATAAAAATTAGGTTATGTAAATGCGAAATGATTGAATAAATTACATTAATATGGTTAATTAGATTTATTCAAATTAAAAACCCTTTTTATTTTCCAAGTGTGTTTAAATGGTCAAATCACTAATTATCCATTCCATGGAAAAAATGAAAGGGACACTTTCCTTCTAGAGTAGGCTTACATTGATGTGTGTGTACCATAACAAGTTAAAGCAAGTGGCGGGTACTCATACTTCATAACTTTTACTAATGACTTTATTAGTAATGGATATAAATAATTAATGAGGTACAAGTTATATTTCTTTGATAAATTTAAGAATTATGTTGAGAAACAACTTGGAAAAAAGATTAAGAAACTCCTCTAAGACTGTGGTAAAGAATACCTCTATCAATACTTTATTGGCTATTTATGAGAGTATGAGATTTTACCCTAAATGACTCATCCCTATACACCCCAGTGGAAAGGAATAAGTGAAAGTTAGTACCACACCTTATTGTATGTGGTGAGTTCAATGATGACACATGAAAACCATTCAATATCATTTTGGGGATATCAATTATAGAAATCATTGCATATAATAAACCAAGTGCCAATTAAATTATAATATGGATTCCAGACCAATTATGGAGTGGAAAGAAACATATTTTTCCGAACCCACATGTGTGGGAATGAGTATCCTTTGTTAAGGCTTCTTTTGGAAAAAAAATTTTACCCCAAGGGACAAAATGTATCATCATAGTATACCCCAATGAAACAAGGTTATATTACATTAAATAACCCTCAAATAAAAAGGTAATATGAAAAAACATTCCATGTTCCCTTATAGGGATCACATCTCTAAAAGAGTTATAGGGAGTGAGATAGAATTTTATGAAGTCCAAGCTCAAGATACACAAAATTTGGGATATAAACAAGTTCTATAAATCCCCATATAATGAAATATTCTAGAGGCACAAGTACATCATAATAGTAAAAGAGAGGTTACAAAACCTAAAATATATGTTTTTCTAGTCATCGAGTATGGTGAATCATTGTTAGTAGATAATAATGACCCTCTAACCTCAAAGGAGGCAATAAATGGAACAGTTTCTACTATATTGAAATAACTAATGAATCATAAAATAAATTCCATATACTAAGAAAAATTATAGATTTTATTGGATCCTTCTATAGATGTCGTATACATTGGTTCTAAATTTTTATTCAAGAATAAAATGGACATGGATGGACAAGTCAGTACCTATAAGTCATGAATGGTTGCAAACGGGTATAAGCAGCACCAATTCAATGACTATGATGAAACCTTTCACCAATAACCATGCTTAAATCCATCATAATTCTACTTGACATAGAAGTATACCATGACTATAAGATTTGGTTGACGGATGTCAAAATATAATTCCTTAATGGGAACCTTTAGGAAGGTATCTATATGACTCACCAAAAAGGGTTTATGAGAATACGTAATACTAATAAAGTATGAATGTTTTAATGATAAATATATGGATTAAATCAATGATCTATGTCATGGAACACTCATGTTGATGAATCCATAATGTAATTTGGTTTAATAAGAAATTAATGTGAACCTTATGTGTATAAATAGTTTAGTAGATATGAATTTGTTTGCCTAATAGTATATTTCATTGAAATTTTACTTATTAGAAATGAGATACCAATCTTATAGAACATTAAGACATGGTTAGATACATGTTTCTCCATGAAATCCTTAGGTGAAGAAACATATGTTCTTGGGATCAGAAACCATTATGATAGATCCAAGATATTTTTTGGCTAATTCATGGTATATATATTGAAAAGATACTAAGGGGAATAAATATAGAATAATATAATGTGGTGTTATTTCCTAAATTATATAGTATTCATATTTCCTATAAAATGTTTCCTCCAAATCCTGATGATAGGCAGAGAATGAAAAGGAATCTCTATGCCTTAGAAATTGGGCCAATCATGTATTTCATGTTTTGTACCATGCTTGATGTTTTTTATGCCTTAAGTGTTATGGAAAGATATCAGGAATTTCTAGGGGACCACCATTGGATGGATGTAAAAACTATACTTATGTTTTTTAGGAAAAATAAGGATATGTACTTAGTATTTGGATAATATGAAGAGATAGTTATCAGGGGATATAATGATTTAATTTTCCAAACAGATCATGAAGATCTAATGTTACTGTTAGGATACTTATTTATTGTCAATGGAGGATTTGTGAGGTGGAAGATCTCAAACAAAGAAGTGGTTATTGATTTTATAGTAGAGTCAGTGTATATTGTGGCTTCTGATGTAGCTAAATAAGTAACATGGATGCATGTTATTTTTTAAGATCCAGATGTGTTACCTAAAATTAAATACCCTATTATAATTTACTGTGATAATACAATAGTAGTTGAACTGTCCAAAGAACTGACATCACATCAGCGAACAAAGAATATGCTTTAAAAGTATCATATCTTGAGGGATTTTTCTCATAGAGGTGATATTGTAATGAGAATTATTACCATAGAAGAAAACATGGTGGACCCCTTAAAAACCCCTATCTCAGCAGAAACATGATTATCATGTGAAGGATAGTGAACTAAAAGTCATTATTAGTTGGTTTTAGGCCAATTGGGAGTTTTTTATATTTGTTGTCCCAGAACCAACTGGTTTGTGATTTAAATTAATGTTTATAATCAAAGAAGTTAATATTAAATATATCTTATCACATTTTAGTAATTATTGTACATGAATTCAGTTCTATAATGTACTAGGGTATCCAGAATAAAAAATAGGTCATCGTAGTTCCCATCTAAGATGATAACCTTGAGATTCTATGAAGATATCTCTTAAATATTTTTTCCTATAGTTAGGATAATGAACTATGAAGGTGAACATAGTATTCCAACTATTAGGTGTGAGTGATCATAAGAGGATAAGTATTCACCTCATATAGTTCTCACTTAGTGATCTCCTGGATGGGAGATTATGAGGACATACCGACCAATGGTAATTCTTCATGTTTTTATGTCATTGGATATTCCAATCTTCGAGCATGTATAATGGTTCTTAGACATTAAGATTATTAGTAAGACAAATCATGAATCACGTACTTATATGTATTAATGAAACACGTAATGCACAATGTGTATGCTAAGTTAGATATGTTTGGTACATCATGGTCAGTATGTTATTAATGAATAAGTTGAGACAGTTTTTGTCCCTTCAATTTTTTGAAGTTAATATCATAGCCATTTTATTTGAGTGGAGTAATCGAAATAAATTCAACAGCCATGATGATGTAGAAATTTTCATTCCAGATAGTCAAAGAAAGATATATCATGTATTAAGGTTGATGATATAATAATAAAACGTGGTTGATGTGATATTGACACAAAGGGATTATATTACACAGTTATTGATCATATGTGGTTGTAGCTATTTTGACATTAACATCATCCTCTTGGTTACCTTGACCCATTGATAGATAGAAATCCTAGAATTTAGGCAAGACTACATCATTCCAATAAGTAATAATCTTAGAGGGCCATACACTCATTATTTTAATTGATCTAAATTAAATTCTATTTTATAATAATTATTAGAATAAATATTATTCTAATGTTTGAGGAAAAATTTTATTCAATATTTATTGATGATAAATATTAAATTAATATTTATTCATAAGGATATTATCTAATTACAATGATATAGAATTTTTTATTTACTTATTTATTTATTTGAATATTTATAATGACTAGAAGGAAAAGTGGATCAAGATGACATCAGACAATAAATATTAACTTGAAATATGATAAAATAAAATATATTGTTACTCAAGTTAGTGAACGCCATGAGAAAATAATAATATTATTATTATTACATGGAAAGGGTTTATTTAAAGGTTTAATATATTATTAAGGTACTATGTGAAATTACATATTATTTAACCCTATCACATAACTCTTTAAATATAAATTTGTGTCCATTGTGTTAGCTTATAATAGAATTGGATAATTATTGTGCACCAAAAAATATTGATATCTCTCTCTCTCTCACTCACTCTAACAAGACCACAAAAAGCTTTATAGTTTATTCATTCATGCTCGAGAGATTATCCTCCCTCATATATATTTTTAAAAACCAGAATGAAAGGTTGATTATTAAATATAGAAAGAATCATTACAAGGATCAAGTAGAGAACTACAATATGATTGATCTTCCACTATAGCACCCATATATCCATCAACATTGTTCAGATATCAAAAGAGAACATCTGGATCACTACTAAAGGGATTCTATACTTGAATACTATAGGAACAACAATGGTAGACCGAAATGGTTTCAAAAAACTAACATATTCATTGAAGAAAGATATCAAGTTCAATGTATTCTTTATTAATTTAATTTAAATTAATTATATATTTTATGTGAATGATCCTCTTGGTTATAGAATGTCTATAAAGTTTTATAAGTAATTTGTTCATTGGTCATGGCTTCCACATCATGTGAATCACATAATATCTATTGAATCTAACAGTTATTAAGTCAGTCCCAACCCTGATAAGTTCTTTGGTTGTGCCTAGACCCTTAAGTTACACATTACCTTTATCCTTAGAAGAAGATATCTGATTTGGCAGTAGTTGGATCTTTGTAGGAGATCATAAATCATTTCCTTTCCTTTAATTTTAGTTTTCCATACACTCTTCATGATTATTTTTTTGCACCACATTCAAAATAGTTAAATCCCCATCACATTATTCTTTGTCAATGATTGCATCTCTATTATCTAGGAGACTAAGTCTAAAACATTCAATAGTGTGAATTATGTAATGGTAATAAAATCCTTGTTTGTTGTAGAGTAACAAGTATATTTTTTATCCATTTAATATCCTTTGAGGGATAGTTCTTAAAAATTATGGATATTTATTTTCAAGGTGGATTATTTAGACTTCTAGACCATGTAGGATTTTCTCTCTCTACTCAATGCTCCCCCCTAAAACAGTTTTTGGATAGAAACCTCGTGGGAGTCCCAAAAGGATTTCACTAAGAAAAATTATAAAGAGGGACATAAATCATGAAGTAGAATAAATGGTGGGGATGCTTCCAATGATGATCCTCCCAGACTAAAAAATACTGAAATACTTGGAGGGTTACTGTAATAATGACCTCATCCCTATGAGTTGTGGTTGGTTTTTTCCACTACTATCATGATCAAACTATACTATGGATTTTATTATTCTGGGTGTGTTTATGGGGATAAAAATTCCCATAATGTTGTGGGTTAGGGATGATCCTATACTACCATTGATAATTTTTTTGTGGTCTTACTGGGATTTCCAACTTCTATCCTAACAAGGGATAGATGGAACACCTTTTGTGTTAATGGATCTCATCATTGAGGGTTTCACTATGATTATAGGCTTTTCTTTCATAAAATTGAAGGCATGTTTGACCTTCCTTAAAACATGGTGCATATTTATATCAATGGCATACTCCCATCGAGTATGCATGTTCTAAGATTTATGGATGGTTGGACTTCATTTTATGGACCAACTAGTATATAAAAATTCAAGACCTAAGTTCTGGCCTAAAGAAAATACATTTAGAGATACATTACTCAATGATCCTTGCTAACTAGTGACTAGAGTGCAATGCGGATATCCATATTTTCCCCACCCTCTGATATGTATGTTAAGTGGGGTATCAATTACTATTTTGATGAGTGACTTCAAACTTCTGAGTAATTCATGTTGGACACACTTTCTCTATTATATAAATTTAGGGTTTTGAGAAACTAAGAAGGAAACGCAGTCAATATGAAAGAAAATATCATCCAGTTCATTTAGATTGTTCATGTACTCTTTGGTAGCTAGGTATTTGGATTTTAGATATCATAGATTCACCCAAAAGATTTGAAATAAGTCAGGTATGAATTACTCTTCTAGTTTCATGGGGATGTCATACTGATGAGTGTCTATGGTCCAAAACATGACCAGTATTCTATCCTTAGAAAACTCCTTCCTCATGACCATGGTGTTTTACTCATCTTCAATAAGATATTTTTTAATTTAATATGGAAGTTTTATACTAATTTTCCTATGGGTTAGGATTATTCAGAACATTATTGGTCACCTTTATGGGTGTATGGTATGGGGAAGCACATATGATGATCATTTCCTTAGACAACCCATTGAGTGGGATTGGATATCATTGATTGATTATAAAGCACCTTATGTAACTTGACTCAGTTTATAAAGTTCATCTCAGTATAAGGGAAACCTCATAGTAGTTTTGAAAATATTAGTACCTTCAGGTTGAGAATATATATCACTATAATGAGAGAATTCATAATGATCACCATGGGTAGGACCTCCATTGTTGATTCTTGATTCGTTGTTATGGGAGGACCTCCATTCTAGATCAATGATCTATTAATGAGGGGACCTCTACAATATATACTCTATAAAGGACCTAAAAAATTCTAGAGTGTTATCCATAGGTAGGGCCTCTATGGTTACCATTTTTTAGTTTTCCTTCATGGTCAGGACCATTTTAATAGTTTTCTTTATCAAAAAAATATATCTATAGAATACTCTCTAAGGAGGAACTCTAAAGTTAATAGTTTAGTTTCCATGGAGAGTATATCTATGATTACTAATTTATTGGTTTAAATTATAGGGAGGACCTCTATGTTGTTTGTTTTATTTTTCACATAGAGTATATCTATAGCATATCTCTAGAGGGGAACTGTAGAATTATCAGTGAGTCCCATAAAGAGGAACTTCCATATTACTAATTTACTAGTTTACTTCACGGAGAGGACATCCATGATAGTTTTTTCCTTTATTGATGTTACTATTTTCATAACATATACCATGGGTAGGACCTGTAAAGTCATTATTTTTATTTCCATGGGGATTTTATCTATAGTTACCAGTTTCTAATGAGTTGGTGAGGGGAGGACCTAATTTTTTATCAATATCCATGTTACAGGGATAAACACTACAACTTATGGCATATGGATGACATTAATGATGCATCTTAATATTTTACTAGGGATGACCTCTATGGTAGGTTCTCTATGGAATATCTCCATAGCTTCATAGTTTCATCTAACCATGGGAAGTACTTACATGGTATATTATCTTCTTCTTTCAAGCATGGGGAGGACCTTCATTGTTGACATGTTTTGTTCCATGGGGAGGAATTCCATGACTATTACTCTAGGGAGGAACTCCAAATTTACTAATTTTAGTACTAAAGGGGGGACCTTTTAGCATATTATCAATGGAGGATCTCTAGAGTTTTTTATTTTGGTGTTGTGTGTAGGACCTCCAAATATATTTTTTCGGAATTTGGGGGAGGACTACCATTGCATATTTACTTGGGAGGACCTTTAGAGTTGTGTGTCATGGTACCCCAGGGAGGATCTATGTGGACACGGTAACCTTCTCCTCTTAATGATGATCTAGAGGATCATTGGGACACTTTTTTAATATTAAAATGAAACTTAAGAATTTAAGTGACCATAAGGGTAGGGACCTGCTCCTCGATCATAGATTTACATTGGTGACCCCTCCTTTTATATGATCTCAGTTGGGTGACTAGGGTTAGAACCTCAATTGTAATTGGGGTAACGAATTGTGGGATAAAACCTTGATGGGTAGGAGATCTCCAAGTTAGCTCCTTGGATTCCATTAAGATACATTTAAAGGATTCATGGGTTTTAATGAGAATAGAGGTATGATATTTTTCATGATCATTTATAGACAGTTTCTTTGGGTGATCCCTCCTCTTGGATTCCTTAGATTAGGCATTCATGGTAGGTATCTTCATGGTAAACTTATCAATATATTATTGAAGGTTCGGGGTTTTTTTAGTGCTATAAATGGTGGATACTAGAGGGAACAAATTTGTAAGTTACTAAACATATATAATAACATAGTCAATGGCCTCCTACACCTCCATACGGTAAGGGAGTTAAGAATTACCATACTCTGGTGACATACTTGAGAATTGATTAGATGTGGAAATAAGGGCTACTACCTTCTCCATGATAATCAATAAATGTGACTATCTATAGGTATATATCCCCAGAATACTTTAATTATATTCATTAATAAATGGTATGGATCTATTGAGTAGATATTTCCACACTAATTCATTCATCACCTAGAATTTAAGTCACTTTGTTGGTTATAGTTTCCATCTATATTGCAGGCTCATAAACTTTATCATGGTCGAAGTGTTTGTATGATGCATCAAATAATAGTGTTTGGAATCCTTATGTGTCCTATGGTTTCCATATACTCGAAATAATTATTGAAATCTGATATATTATTTAGTGATTCTATTTTTACATGATGGGAGATCTTAAAGGGTGGAACCACAAACCAGTAACCCATCAATTTTGAATATCAAGAAGAAGTGTATAGAAAATCAATCTATTTCAATAGTAAAGTAAATTATATCAAGTTCATAATTTCTGTTCCCCCATGAATTCCTCACCCACATGTTTTATATTATCTGTGTTTTTACTTTCTTATGGTAAGATTTTTCTAGGACATTTTAATGACACTTCAAATTGCATGTTAATTGAGAGAATGGGAGGTCATATCTTCCCTTAAGTGGTCTTATTACCTATCCATGACTCACTTATAGATATTATATGTATTAATAATTAATTTATTATTAACATTATCGGTTACCTTACTCAAGAGAGTGATCGATAGATACAATTCACTAATGTGAAAATAATTATATATCATAAGTTCTCTATAAATCCCTTTTAATAGTTGATTAAACTATCGTTAAAGATTCACAGCTGGACAATATAAAATTTATCATTGTTTCTGGATGTGTTAGGCGTTATAGATTTTGGACTAAGCCCATGGTAGGGTCTTCATACATATCCCTATGAAAGGAATAAAAACTCAGATAGCTCAGTGCCTTTTAATGGGACATGTCATACCTTTTATAGTCATGTGAGAAGGATAATTGTGGTTGCTTTTAAGTTCTTTAAACTATGAAAAATGACGGGCCTTTTAATGTAATTAAAAAAAGGACAATGATGTGCCTCTAAGGTCATGAGATGAGTACCGTGGTTTATTTTAGTTTAGGTTCATACAGCTAGGACTAGTTCTAAGAAGTTTAATGTCATTTGGAATGGAATATTTTCTATGTGTTTTAATGTCATGAAGTTTGTAATACTAAGTGGAAGATTCCTAGAATTTGTTCATGTGAGAATTATTTATGATTAACCCTTTCTGGTTCATCCTATTTATTGATAACTAAATAGGATATGTAATAGTTTTGGATTAAACCTTGTAGGAGTCTCATATTATTTATAGATCATTGATGAGAGACATGGATGACATAATCAATGGGGACATGGTCAAGGAATAATATTAGTAGAAGGACCATATATGTATAGTAGGAGGCCTATATATGTGCATCCACCTCTGGTATATTGATAACTATATAGGCAATAAATACTAGTCGCATGGGTTATATGAGACAATAAGGAAGGGTTGGTACATACATTGGATCATTTTCCCAAATATGAATCTATGGATCATTGATTGGATTTTTAGAATCTAACCATATTCTTATAGTCTATGGAGACTATTTTGGGGTATTCAAGATGAGGATCTTAAGCCAAATGGTTTCACCAGTCTATTGATAATTGGGATCCATGTTATCAAGGGAATACATGATGGTTAAAACCCTGAGGTTCCTATTTATTTTGAAGTAAAATTAGAAAAGGTATACCATGGGATTACTGACTCTCATTATGAAAGGAATACATGATCAAAGTGGGGAACTCTAGTGTACATAACCCAATTACTAATTATAGGGGTCTGAATAGGAATCATGGGAATATGGGAGCCCATGTCGATGACTTGGGTTGGGTTCATATATAGGTGACCTAGGATAAAAGAAGCCCAAGTAGGTGACCTGGCTAAAAGGGGTTCTCAAGTATAATATTTTGGAATAGATACATTAATAATGATGACTTAGGGTAGCTCAATATGAGGATACTTGCATTATTTTCCACATGAGGAGACCTGGGCACCATGTGAATAAAGAATTGTAATATAAACACAACTTGAAATTAGAAACTTGAGTAAATAGACACTCAATTGGGTGACTTTGGGGATTTGGGCATAGTCATTTAAGGACACACTGAGTACAACCCCTTTATAAGGAATTATTATTTGAGGTGGTGCGCACTAATTTCTAGGGATAACCTCTTAAATATGATCTTTTTTCTTGGTATTTATGATGACCTAGATAAATTGGTATTACAATGGTCATAACCATTAAAATACACAAATACACTTACCTTCCATCCTTTACCCCTTGGTTTATATATAAAACATACCTAAAGGGGAATTTGGCTGGAGTTTGTTGTGGATTTATTTTACTTGAGTGATTTCAGGGATTTTAATTCATTCTTATTATGAACTTCCTCATACTTGGGGTCAAAATTGGGGTTTGGGGTCCCTATATAGTCAATAAGATATGGGTTCCCAACTAACTATCATTTATTTCTTAGGAATCCCAAATCCTTTAAGAAATGAGTGTGACATGGTCATGATTAGGGATGAATATGGATCTAGGGAAGGTTTTTTGCATGTCTTCCATGAGTATAGGTTTAATGGGTTCATTTTTTAGTTATGCATGAGATGGTTTAGTTACAATTTATCTTCACCCCCCCCCCATTGAAAATTTTTCATCCTTCTCCAATAACTAGTGGACCTCTGCTAAAATTTTAGGGCCAATAGACATAAATGATAAATCCATTCAAAGACTCCATATATATGGATTTTTCAATTAATTTTATTGTGAATAATTTAATATATGGAAATTATATTTTTTTTAGAAAAAATAACCAATGGAAATTTTATAGGAAATGGTGAGGGGGTGGTGGATTATTATATCTTATACATACCGATGTATATAGACCAAAGAGAACTCAATATAGTGGTGTATATAATTGTATATTAATTTTTATTGATAAATTTAGTCAATATAGTTATTTTTTTATGATACACGAGTCTTAAAGATTTTAAAAGTTAAAAGAATTCAAATTTTAAGTATAAGATCAACTAGGAAAGAGTTTTAAGATTATATGATCAGATCAGGGTGGTGAATACTTGAGAAAAGAATTTAATGATCAACTAAGAGATTATAGGATTTTTTAATAGATAAATTATCCTATAATGACTTAGTGGTATGGTTTCTTTAATTAGAGGAATTTTAAATTATTTTAAATGGTTTGATCAATGATGATTCAGTGTAAAGTTGTTAAATCTTTTTTGGGATATACTCAGAAATATTTTGCATTATTACTTAATTTTATTCCATCCAAAGTAGTTCTAAAGTCACCAAATGAGATATGGGATGGAAAACATACTAATATTTTTTTTATGATGATTGGGGTTTGTGAATAATATGTACGACATCTAGATTCAAAAAACATATAATCAAGTAAAAAAATTATTATTTATTGGTTATCCAAAAGAGTATAGGGGATATAACTTCTATATTAATACTATGAAAAAATCCATTATAGATCCATATAGTGCTTTCATTTAGAATCAAATTAATATAAGGATTAGTGGGAGTAAATTTTAATTATATAAAGTGAAGATAAAAAATGTGAAGTGTTCCTTATATGGAAGTTGAGTCAGTTCCATAAAGAGTATTGAAAAAAATCTAGCTTAGGTTAAATAAGAACCTCGATGGTGAGGTATGTATTATTAGTATATCAAAAGTTGTGGATTTATTATGGTAAATAATGATTAATTAATGATAATAAAAAATAAACCTATTTCTTACCAAGAGGAAATTGAGAGTTTTGATTCTAAAAAATAGTTTTGTTCTATGAAATCTAAGATGGAATTTGTGTGCACTAACCAATTTTTAAACTTATTATATGCATCTGATGCACTGTTATCTATTGGGTGAGGGTGAGTTTTTTCAATGAAAAGTAACATGGATGTTGAGTTTCTAATTTTAAATCTCATATGGTTGCTAAAAGTTATCAATAAATCTATATAATTGACTATGAAGAAACCTTTTCTCCAATTGTGATGATAAAGTCTATTAAGATATTTCTAGCCATAGAAGCTCATTATGATTCTGAGGTATATGAAATGGATATAAAAACATATTTTATAAATTTGAATTCATTCAAATATGCTTATATGATATATCTATAATGTTTTAAAGGTCCAAAGGAGCATGCTAGGTTTCCATATTGAAATGGTATATTTTTGGATTGATGTTATCTTCTCAATGTTAAAAAATCCATTTTGATGATAAAATCAAAGATCTTGGATTCCTAAAAAACAATAATGATTGTTTTTTATATAATCGGGTTACTGGGTGTATTGTGGAATTTCTAATATTGTATGGGTATGAAATAATACTAATAAAAAATGATGTCTCAACTTTACATTCTATAATGGTGTGTTCATAAAAGTGTTTCACGATGAAAGACATGGGTGAAGTAATCTACATACTAGGTATAGTGATCTATAGATATAGATATAGTAGGTTAATAAGACTTAGTCAAAACAGACATATTGGTAAATTTATAAATATTTTTAGAAATGATAACACTAAGAATGGGTCATTACCATTGTTTCATGGTACAAATCTTAGAAATATCAATGATCCTTCTAAATATTTAGAAAGGATGGATAAGAGCCCCTATGGGGATGAGATAAGTTATCTTATATCTCTCTAACTAGGAGGAAGATTAGGGTTTAATGGTAGGGAGTGTTTTCCCCATAGTAATTTTTACACACACTTTTTTTCACAATCGGGACCTCTAGATCTGCGGAACTTTCTGTTGATGAGGTTTAAGATGTTGACGACGAACTCGTGATGGTGAATGGTGGGGACATGGCACCAACTTATGAGGTTGAGGTGCGTGCAGCAACAACATCTGATGATGAGGATCGCAATTATGGAGATCTCGTGGTGACGAATGGGGTTTTGTTGGTGAAACATATTTCTGTGGGTGAGCAGGATGTTGCGACGATGTTCGTGGTTGCAGTAGTGAAGGCTCCATCTGTTTCAAGTATTCATAAAGAAGAGGGTGCTACTATAAGATGGGTTCAAAATTTTTCTAGGGATGTTGGAACTATAGCCTATCTCTAAAAGCCTCTGTTTAGGGTCGTCATGGAAGGTGTTGCAGGACACACCAAAATGTTCTTTGATACCATAGTAGGGATGAAGAACCAAATTCAGGTGAGATATGTTCTTGAGGAGGAGACTTCCTTGAATTGAGACTTTTCTTCCTTAAAAGGAGTAACAGACTCTTATATGAAAATAAATGGGAACATTGTGCACATAGAGGAGGATCCGGATGCTTTTTCATAGTGGCTTAAAATGGGTGATCTCTCGATCATTACTCGATTATTTCTCCCTAAAGGCTCTCAATCTTTAAAAATTGATGAACTGAAGAAGCATATTTCATCAATTTGGGGATTTACATCCTGTAAATGTGTCTCACTAGGATAAGGATACTTCCATATGCTATTCCCCATGGAAGAAATGAATGTTTGAGCTAGGGGTTTTGGTTCCATTTCTGTCAAACTAGGGATTGTTCACCTTTATGAATGGCATAGAAAATTCAATCCCTTTGAGGTTGGTAACAAAACCACAAAAATTTGGTTATGAGTTTGTGAGTTGATTGGATACTTTGGCACCCAAATATTTTGTATGATATTACTCTATCAATTAATATTCCTATCAAAATTGACAAGGAAATGGAAGTGGCTCGATTTGGTCACTACGCCCGGTTCTTAGTTGAGGTTTAATTGGGATCAACCCAAGTTGATAAAGTTATGCTTGCAGCTGATGATGAAATTATTTAGTTTAAGATCATTTATTCAAAAATGAAAAAGTTTTAAAAATATTGTTACATTATAGGTCATGAATCGTCTACATGTAGGCATTCAATAGTTTACAGGTATTATTCCTCACATGGACATGATATGAGAAATTTTCCTAAAAATAATTAATGTACACATGTTTGGAAGTATTATTCTAAGGGTGAAGATGGACCTTCCATTCCTACAGTTAAGAAAAAAGCATAATGAGTTGTTCCTGAGGATGTCTTCAAACCTACATTTTATGAGAAGGGTGATCAGGCATGTATCACACCCAATATCAATGCATCTTATTCTGATAATAATTCAAAGTCTTGGGCTACCATATTTTTTGAAGAGGATAATATAAAAAATTTTGATAATAATTATCAAGGAAAATGTGATGATTTGTATAAAATTAAAATTTCTTCATCTCCTCAAATGTTAGGTCATGATTATAACTCCAATGGTAGAAAAGAGAATAAATATGTCACTCAGGAAGAAGCTCACCATCAACCTTCAAATGATGGTATGGTTTCTTTGAGTATCTGAAAGGGTGAGAAATTTTTTGAAACTGACTCTCCAGTCATTTCTAAATATTTTCATGCTTCTTCAAAACCCATTGTGGATAATGAAGGCTTTCAAATATTCTATTACAAGACAGAAAAGTTTGCAGTTGTTCTTATTTCAGGTAATCCTTCCTTTGGTCAACATATTTATGATTCCACTAAGATGTAGGATACCACTCACTAATCTCCTGATGATACTCAATAGATCCTTGCCCAAGCTAATGAAATCGAGGGATTCACTTCTCCTGGAGAAGGCAAAGAGTAAGAATATAACTTTGATTCTGACAGCACTGATGTTGAGACAATTTTAAAAAGGCTTCAAGATCTTCCTTTAAGTAGAGGAATATTAATAGGTCGGGGTTGTGGTCACGGAAGGGATGAAGGACATGCAATTTAAGAAGAAGAGAGAAAGGTAACTGACATATTGATAAAAAATATAGGTAGATAGTTTTCTTCCATGGTATTTTCCTTCTTTCCTAAACTCTTTTTGGATGATTTATTTTGCTTTCTTTCTAATTTAAGAGGCATTTATTCCATCTTTTAAAAAAATGGATAAGAGTACCTATACATCCTCAATATTTTCTATCAGATTTGTCATGTTATTTACTCAACTTGATGACTTTTATACTTCGATAATAACAAGTAAATACCAATCTAATATTGGAGAGAGTCACTTAATTACTTCTAAGAATATTCTTAAGTAAATTATAAAAAATAAGGATATGTTATTGGTATTTGTAGGTGAGTATGATCTCATTGTAAGGGGTTACACTAATTCTAGTTTCTAATCTAATGAATTTGATATAGGATCTCAATGTGTTTCATGTTTTTACTTAATAGTGGAGATATCAACTAGAAAAGTTCCAAATAATCCATTTTTCCGGACTTGATAATAGAGGTAGAGTGCATTGTTGTATCAAATGCTATGAATGGACTATTTTGGATAAAGGTGTTAACTACTAAACTTGGGGTAGTTTCTAGAATTGAGGGGGAAACTGAGATTTACTATGAAAACATTGGAGTTATTACTCAAGATAAGGAACCCTGGTCTCACCAAAATGATAAACACATCCTCCTAAAATTTCATTTCATTTGAGAGATCATTAAGAGGGGGTGTAATCATATATTGTGTGGCTATAGATAAAAATATATAATATCACTTCACAAAATCATTAATGTGAAAAAATCATGAGGATCATGTTAAATTTATGGGAATTATATACATGATATATTAGAATTAGTGGTTTTAAAATCTATCACAATTTTATAATAAAGGAAATATCCATTTGTCATTAATTCAAGTGTTGTATATAAATTACCTAAATATAGGGAAGATAATATTATTAAAAAATACAACTTCATGTTGTCCCTAATTTATGATCATCACAAAATAGTACTAGTTTTGTTGATATGTTAATCTTAGCATGAGTATAATATTATATGTGATACAAAGTATAATCATGAGATAATAAGTAGTGACTTATTATTTGGGTTGACCCTCTAAATTATATAACATGTAATGTCTTATTTTCACTGATATACTTAGGTGGTATTCTTAATATGAATCCCCATTTTTTGAGGCTCTAAAGATTTTTATCATGTGAACCTTTATACATTAATACATTTCTTATTCCATCCTTGAGGGTAATCTAATTAAGAGGTGGTTGGGTATGTTGATGATCATTTCATTGATAGAGGTTGGTAAAAATTGGATGTGTCCTCTTGTATGAAAAGTGTGACATATAAGCCCATTATTGAATTAAATTATGAAAATTCATGGACATTATTAGTTGATTAATATATAATGTGATTAACTAATTGGATTAATTACATGTGATTTATTTATTCATATTGGTTAATCTATTTTGTGGAATCATGAATGTATGGGTTGGATTATACTATATTAACAAGTTACATGCCTAATATTCACTCCATGTCTTAAAGAAAAGGATTATATAAGTATACATACAATGTATATGTTACATATTATGGTGTAAATTTTCATATAGAGATATGATTTTGTTTGATATAGATCATACCAAGAAACATTATAGCTAGAGTAGTGATAACATTTTTCTAGGGCCACTCTTTTTTTCATCTATAAATTTTTGAATTCATGTTTTTTTAAATGATACAAAGGGTCATAGAGTTACATAGTGTAACACCCCGAGATTTTATGAAAAATATTCTTTTAATTTCATTAATGTCTTGTGTTTTATTCTACACCAAGATTACCTTGCGCTATACGCAACACCGTATTATCTTACAGTATACGCAACACTATTCTTGGATCGTGTTACACACAATTTTGATAATAATTATTCTACGCAACATTGAGTATATATATATATATATATTCAATGTATAAATGAAATATGGTTGGATTTTGTTATACGAAACAACGAAGGATTCTTTCACAACACACAACCCTGACTTGGCTTGCATTACACGCAATCGCGACCTTCCTCGATAGCGTGTGTTGTACGCAATACCGGGTTTTAATAAACAACGATATATTATTATAATATTTTCATGAACTAGCCGTTATGAATATTATTAACTAAATTTTGAATTTTATAACATTATTATTCATCTTACACATTTTCTATAACATGGTATAAGAACAAAATAAATGTTTTGGGTAAAATAAGTATTTTTCAAAAAATACAGTTTTGCCACCTTTTGACGGAACACCCACTTTAAATCTAGTTTTGACATGTTTATATGTTAAATTTGACAAAATAAAATTCTTCTTTTGAATCAGGATATAAAAATTTACATTAGATAATGTTTTGATATTTTTCCGATAACTTTCATATTTTAATGAATAGTAAAAACACGCTATATTTTAATTAAAAACAACTTTTTTTCATCGTAATATATTATGTGGTCAAATTATAATATTGAATGATTTTAAAGTATAAATAGAATATATTTTTACCATTTAATATAATTTATATCATTAGCATTGATTTTACCTTGAATTCGTAGGTTAAATCAATTCAATCTTTTGCAATGTTTTAAAGAAAAACCCGTTTTCTTTCGACAACGGGATTAATTTTAATTTAATTTCTGCATCTTTTTTGTATTGAATTTGGAAAAATGGATTCCATATTTAGAATCAGTGGGTCCAAATTATGTTAATAAGCTACTTTTTATTTTTGGGCATTGTGAATAGTAACTACGGTAAATTTTATTTACTATAGTTAAAGGTAAATCGGGTAATTAAGGGTAAATATAAGATTATAAAATTACCCTAACACTTGGAAAAATCCTATTTTATGGATAAAAGTAGACCCATATAACCTAATGGTCGGATTAGATTCATTTTATGGACTTTTCCCACGAAAATAATTTAATTATTATTAAAACCAAAGAATGTGACAACATGTCACTTTCTTAAATCTTATAAGTATAATAATTTTAATTTAGTGATAAACTTCATGAAACTTCGAACATGAATAGTCTCCAGAAATATAATACAATTATCTACATCATAGGAATTTATTTAGAATTTTTAGGGATTAAATAAGTATCATTTATTATGACACAAAGATGATGCAGTAATTATCTTATTAATGAAATATTGACATGATTGATGTTATAAATGCCCAAATAAATGTAATTTGATACTTTTTATGACTTAAATTAATTTTATAGGTTAATATGACATGTTATTGTTGATATAATTAACTTGGTTATAACTTATCATTCTGTTATTAATTTCATAAAAATCATGTACCAAATAGTGTCAAAATTGACATAAATTAGTTTTTAAAACAAATATTATATTATTAATTGTTATTTAATTCCTAAAAATATAAGGTTCGGCCAAATGACTTAGATAAGGATAGATATATTAATAATAAACAACTTGGGGTTCGTTTGGCTTGTTATCGTAAGTTTATTAACCATATAGTGTAAGAAAACAAAAAGACACGGTAAAAGTTAAATTATTTAACTTAGAGATAAATCTAATTTATAAGGTTAAAATAATAACCTAAACTTGTATAAATACTATTGGATGAGATTATTTCGACCCATTCCCACTTTATCTTCGAAATAAGACCCTTTGGAACCATTATAAACCGAATTTGACCTTAATATAAAATAATCTTTTGAGATTTTCCTAAGGTGCCCCTCTCCTCCCTTATAAAAGGGCACCTCCTCCCCCTTTTCCTCACACCACTTTGAGCCTTCAAGCTCGGCCAAAACCTGCCAAAATCTCTTCTACACTTCCATAGTATCATCCTAGAGGTCTTGGTCTTCTTCAAAGACTATCCTTAGTTCTTTAAGTGGAGTTTAAGAAAAGGCGCGTCAAAAGAGGTAATATCCATTACCGGTCTTTTTCAATTTATTTCTTCTTCAACTTCTTCTTCTTTAGTTGTTTCATGATAAAGTAATAACATCATTATTTATTATATACTGATATGTTATTATAAATATGAAACAACTCTAATTAACCTTTTATCCATCCTATGGAAAAAGGAAATCACCACGCGTGTGTACGTACGGAATACCGTCTCCACGCCGTGGTGTAATCTATTTTCCGCCACCACCTTAATTGGATGGGTATAATGGTGTAATTAGTAACTATATATGATTATTATAAAGTTATATTGATACTGAAATAGTACACATACACTTCAACACAAGTTCACGATCATGGGAACGATATCACCGCTCGTGCGTACGTACGGAATACCGTCTCCACGATGTGATGTGATTCGTTCTACATGATCTTCATTGCAAAATGATTATATAAATGAATTGAATGAATGAATATGATATATATTACATTAATAATATTCTGGAAATGATGTATCTATAACCTAAAGAGAAGAATAATAATTTATTCAACAAAACACGCATAAGAACAAAAAGTTATAAACACCCGAATAACAAGTAGCAATGAAATACTACTACTAAGAAGCTAATAATATGACCATATATGATATCATAACAATAATTATGGTTTTGGAATAAGTCAATAACATTATTTAAATCATTATACAGGAGTTTCGGACACTTACTAGGCAAATCGGACCTAAGGTAAGGGAAAATATCACAATCTCATTTTATCTGAGATTGTTTATACATTGGTATTTACTGGGGTGTATTTTATCATCCACATCCATGTTTCCTCAATATGTAATATTATTTCTATCCACCTACAATTTTTTAAATCCAATTTTACCCTTCGGTGGGTTTTAGTAAAAGATATGAAAGGAATCTTTTGTCGTTTTTCATACGAGGTAGTTTTTGACTTTTCTGAAAAAAGTACGAGAAAAATGTTTTTTTAACTTATACGGCATGAATGGATTTTTAAAACATTATTTCCAAGAAGATTCCTTTACAGGTTTTCAAGTTTATTTTTAATCAACTTCTTTTAGTTTAAAATTGTATGACATGTTAAGAAAGGAAAAGTGTTTTTGAAGTAGAAAGGATATTTTCCTCAAGAATGGAGTTCAAGTGTTTTATCAAAATTATTTTCCATCTAAGATAATAAAGGGTTCTGTTTCTATCCCTATTATTAAATTGATTTGATTATGTTGGGATGGAATTATATTTATGAATTCCTTTATCTTATATGAATTGTTTTATGATGTCACGATGTTTAAGATTCCCATTTTTATATCATGGATTATGCAATGATGTATGATTTATGATTTTGTGGCACACATAATAATGGTATCATTATGATATGGGTGGGACCTATATCTCCCTCCAATGCATTGGGTAAAGATTTTATATCTCATGAGATAGACATGGCTGGAACGGTAGGTTATACCGGTTCAGTGAAATAGGACTGAAACGAGGAGTGAACTCGGTTCAGAAATGGACTTTGTCCACTAAGATAGTCTTGACAATGAGTCTTGACTAATAAGAAATGATTCTCTATGATTATGTGTCTATTCCACAAAGTTTCATGTTTTAAGTTATGATTATTGGGATTACATTTCACTACTAAGATTTATCCCATGTTATGAAATTATGATCTCTTTTGCAGGTTAAGATTTCCAAAAGATATGTTCTTATGAATATGATGTGATTGATATTTCTTTTGTTTACCCTTACTGAGCATTTGAGATCACCCTTTTATGTTTTTTTTTTCAGGACATAAAGAAAGGAATTAGGTTTTTAAAAAAAAGGAGATCTTTATGGGAGATGTTGAAGATCTTTCACCTTGATTAGAAGATTATATTCCGAGTTTCTAAAGACACTAAACTATTACGATCCTTGTGTGTGTGTTTTTGTTATGTACTAAGTATTCCGCAAAAGTAATGTAATTTCCATGTACGTCAGGCTTCGGGTCTCTACAGTTGGTATTAGAGGAAAGGTTTATTCAACCTTTGGAAACTAGGATGCGAGAACTTTAGTGAGATCCCTAGAGATATTTCTAAGGTATGTCTAGGGATGTCACTAAGGTTAAGTATACGTATAGGTTATAGTCCTAGAATTGCGCTAACGATCTTAGAATTAAACCTAAGATGTTAGATATTGAAGTTACTCCCCCTTTATTATGTTGTTTTCCCTAGCATGTTTTTTTCCTCTCACACTATTCTTTTTGGGTTTTAGACGATGGCTGGAACCCGAAGGAACCATGTTGATCAATGTAATGGACAATGCAATTATTTTCCTCCTGAACAAAAAAATGTTATGGGAGATGGAGTGAAAAATCTTATTGCTATACTTACACAAGATATGAATCATTCTATACTTCTAAATGAGCAGAGAAGGGAACAATATTCTATTGAGTCCTTCATGAGGCAACGTCCACCTTTTTTCAGTGGGTCTTCTGATCCACTTATTGCTGAACAATGGATCAATACCACTGAAAAGATATTTTCAGTTCTTCAATGTTCTGAACATGATAAAGTCATCTTAGCAGTATATCGTTTGGAAGGTGAAGCTGATCAATGGTGGAATCTTATCAAGAATACGAGGAAAAGAGATGAAATTGAGTACATGGACTGAGACGAGTTCAAGAACTTATTTTTCAATAAGCAATTCCATCGTATTCTTCGAACAAAGATGGAGAAGGAGTTTCTTGAACTAAAGCAAAAGGATGATGAATCTGTTGGTATATACGAAGCGAATTTTACAAGGCTTACAAGGTATGCATCTGGATTTATCATCTAACCTGAAAGTAAAGTTGATCGATTCTTCAGTGGCTTAAAACCAAGTCTTCGAAGGGAATTAGCTATAAGAGACTTCAGTAGCTATGAATAAATTGTGCGTTGTGCTATCAAGGTAGAAATGGAAGTTGGTGTTACTTATACATCTCATAGTTTTGACAAGAAACAAAAGATAGAGTTCAAGGAGAAATCTCAGAATAATACTGAAAAGAAGATGAATGTTTCCTTATGCTCAAAGTGTGGAAAGAATCATGGTGGAGATTTTCTTAAAGGGACAAGTAAATGTTTCAAATGTGGAAAGGAAGGTCATCGGGCATTTGAATGCCGCAATGATGGGAAGAAGATGTCTAATGATACAAACAAAGTAAGGGATACACAGAATGAACCTACTACACTTCAATGTTTCATGTGCAAGGAGATGGGAAATTATGCCAATAAATGCCCTAATCCAAGGGTTAGTGATGATCGACATGAGCAACCACTTAAGGAAAAGGACAAAGGGAAGTCACATGCGATCACCATTGGTGATGTTGAATATGACAACGATGTGGTGGAATGATTAAGTGTTTATGTAATGGGATTCCAAAATAATGTTGAGTATTGGAATATTTATGTATTGGTCTATTGTGGTCTTTAATAATTTTATGGTACCGATAACCATGGAAGTGATTGAGATATTTTTAGAAAAAATATGATATGCGCATAATGAAGGGATAAGGAAAAAATGAAATGTTTGACAGTTTTCATGAGCTCATGATTGATATAAGGACTAAGTGATATCATGGTTTGAGTATATAGAATTTTTAGGATTTTGGTATGTGGAAAGTGTTAACCTTTAACTGCATTCATGTTTTCACTAAGGTTCAATGGGTATTCAAGAGAATACATGATTAAGGACTTTCAATGTTTGGAATGTGACCAACAAGACATATTTTATGATATATGGGGATCAACAATGGTATTAAATCTCTGGTAATCATTTTCACTATATTATGAGAGTGGACTGCAGTATTATAGATAAGCCTAAAGATTGGAATGGTTTATGTTGGACATAAGTTAGTATTGTTTAAGGATAGAAGTTTTTTCAATATTATTTATGTGATGTTATAGTAATGTAGTTTTAGAAAAAGGACAACCTGCAGGATGGGCGACAGCCCATCGCGTCGGACAAGGCCGTGGGAATCGAACCCACAACCGAAGTGCGACTGGCCTTTATCGCCTACCACTGGCCTATAGGAAGTCCCTGTTTAGTAGAAACTAGTTTTATTATATTAAGCAGTATGATATAAGAAGTATAAGTCCATTTTAGAAACCATATACGATTAATCTAACTATAGATGGACTTATGTGTTTTTTGATAACTTTTCTAACCTTTTATTTGAGACAGATGGAATGGCCTATCATTCTATCACATGATCTGCTAACACATCACGAATGAAAAATTCAACTTCATTTCTTTAAGAGATGAAGTGTAAATTGTCCAAAGAACGACCAGCGGTGAGACTATACCAAAATCACGAAGGTATTTCTTCTAATTCCAATTTCATCAACTTTAGAGAAATGATCTTGAAAACCAAAAATGTTTTCCTAGTGATCTTATATCTGATGAATTAGATGGTACCCTAGATCATCACAAATTTATGGCTTTGCGATTGTTGGCTTTTTCATAGCCATGTTCTCTACCACTCTCCATCAGAACTTGATGGTTAGATTTTTCTTCCATATCCATATTTTCACCTATGTTCTCCTACGTGGAAACCCAGTGATGAGTTAATTTGGGTAACCGTTACATTTCATACTTTAGTTTTTAAATCCATGTTTTTTATTCCTTTTTACGATGTGGGTTTCTATTAAACAAACTTTCGAGTAGTAAACCATTTATAACCCCGACGAATTTCGAGGGCGAAATTAATTTTAAGGGGGGTAGAATGTAACACCCCGAGATTTTATGAAAAATATTCTTTTAATTTCATTAATGTCTTGTGTTGTATTCTACACCAAGATTACCTTGCGCTATACGCAACACCGTATTAGCTTGTAGTATAGGCAACACTATTCTTGGATCGTGTTACAAATAATTTTGATAATAGTTATTCTACGCAACATTGAGTATATATATATATATATATTCAATGTATAAATGAAATATGGTTGGATTATGTTATACGAAACAACGAAGGATTCATTCACAACACGCAACCCTTACTTGGCTTTCATTACACGCAATTGTGACCTTCCTCGATAGCGTGTGTTGTACGCAATACCGGGTTTTAATAAACAACGATATATTATTATAATATTGTCATGAACTAGCCGTTATGAATAGTATTAACTAAATTTTGAATTTTATAACATTATTATTCATCTTACACATTTTCTAGAACATGGTATAAGAACAAAATAAATTTTTCGGGTAAAATAAGTATTTTTCAAAACATGCAGTTTTGCCGCCTTTTGATGGCGCACCCACTTTAATTCTAGTTTTGACATGTTTATATGTTCAATTTGACAAAATAAAATTCTTATTTTGAATCAGGATATAAAAATTTACATTAGATAAAGTTTTGATATTTTTCCGATAACTTTCATATTTTAATGAATAGTAAAAACACGCTATATTTTAATTAAAAACAACTTTTTTTCATAGTAATATCTTATGTGGTTAAATTATAATATTTAATGGTTTAAAAGTATAAATAGAATATATTTTTACCATTTAATATAATGTATGTAATTAACATTGATTTTACCTTGAATTCGTAGGTTAAATCAATTCAATCTTTTGCAATGTTTTAAAGAAAAACTCGTTTTCTTTCGACAACAGGATTAATTTTAATTTAATTTCTGCATCTTTTGTGTATTGAATTTGGAAAAATTGATTCCATATTTTGAATCAGTGGGTCCAAATTATGTTAATAAGCTACTTTTTATTTTTGGGCATTGTGAATAGTAACTACGGTAAATTTTATTTACTATAGTTAAAGGTAAATCGGGTAATTAAGGGTAAATATAAGATTATAAAATTATCCTAACACTTGGAAAAATCCTATTGGATGGCTAAAAGTAGACCCATATAACCTAAGGGTCAGATTAGATTCATTTTATGGACTTTGTCCATGAAAATAATTTAATTATTATTAAAACCAAAGAATGTGACAACATGTCACTTTCTTAAATCTTATAAGTATAATAATTTTAATTTAGTGATAAACTTCATGAAACTTAGAACATGAATAGTCTCCAAAAATCTAATACAATTATCTAAATTATAGTAATTTATTTATAATTTTTAGGGATTAAATAATTATCATTTATTATGACACAAAGATGATGCAGTAATTGTCTTATTAATGAAATATTGACATAATTGATGTTATAAATGCCCAAATAAATGTAATTTGAGACTTTTTATGACTTACATTAATTTTATAGGTTAATATGACATTTTATTGTTGATATAAGTAACTTTTTTGGAACTTATCATTCTGTTATTAATTTCATAAAAATCATGTACCAAATAGTGTCAAAATTGACATAAATTAGTTTTTAAAACAAATATTATATTATTAATTGTTATTTAATTCCTAAAAATCTAAGGTTCGTCCAAATGACTTAGATAAGGATAGATATATTAATAATAAACAACTTGGGGTTCTTTTGTCTTGTTATGGTAAGTTTATTAACCATATAGTGTAAGAAAACAAAAAGACACGGTAAAAGTTAAATTATTTAACTTAGAGTTAAATCTAATTGATAAGGTTAAAATAATAACCTAAACTTGTCTAAATCCTATTGTATGAGAGGATTTAGACCCATACCCACTTTATCTTCTAAATAAGACCCTTTGTAAACATTATAAACTGAATTTGACCTTAATATAAAATAATATTTTGAGATTTTCCTAAGGTTCCCCTCTCCTCCCTTATAAAAGGGCACCTCCTCCCCCTTTTCCTCACACCACTTTGAGCTTTCAAGCTCGGCCAACCCCTGCCAAAATCTCTTCTCCACTTCCCTAGTATCATCCTAGAGGTCCTGGTCTTCTTCAAAGACCATCCTTAGTTCTTTAAGTGGAGGTTAAGAAAAGGCGCATCAAAAAGAGGTAATATCCATTACCGATCTTTTTCAATTTATTTCTTCTTCAACTTATTCTTCTTTATTTGTTTCATGATAAAGTAATAACATAAGTATTTCTTATATACTGATATGCTATTATAAATATTAAACAACTCTAATTAACCTTATATCCTTCCTACGGAAAAAGGAAATCACCGCGCGTGCGTACGTACGGAATACCGTCTCCACGCCGTGGTGTAATCTATTTTCCACCACCACCTTAATTGGATGGGTATAATGGTGTAATGAGTAACTATATATGATTATTATAAAGTGATATTGATACTGAAATAGTATACATACACTTCAACACAAGTTCACGATCATGGGAACGACATCACCGCTCGTGCGTATGTACGGAATACCGTCTCCACGATGTGATGTGATTCGTTCTACATGATATTCATTGCATAATGATTATATAAATGAATTTAATGAATGAATATGATATATATTACATTAATACCATTCTGGAAATTATGTATCTATAACCTAAAGAGAATAATAAGAATTTATTCAACAAAACACGCATAAGAACAAAAAGTTATAAACACCCGAATAACAAGTATCAATGAAATATTCCTACTAAGAAGCTGAGAATATGACCATATATGATATCATAACAATAATTATGATTCTGGAATAAGTCAATAACATTATTTAAATCATTATACAGGAGGTTCAGACACTTATGAGGCAAATCGGACCTAAGGTAAGGGAAAATATCACAATCTCATTTTATCTGAGATTGTTTATACTTTGGTATTTACTGGGGTGTATTTTATCATCCACATCCATGTTTCCTCAATATGTAATATTATTTCCATCCACCTACAATTTTTTAAATCCAATTTTATCCTTCGGTGAGTTTTTAGTAAAAGATATGAAAGGAATCTTTTGTCATTTTTCGTACGAGGTACTTTTTGACTTTTCCGACAAAAGTACGAGAAGAATGTTTTTTTAACTTATACGGCATGAATGGATTTTTAAAACATTTTTTCCAAGAATATTCCTTTAAAAGTTTTCAAGTTTATTTTTAATCAACTTCTTTTAGTTTAAAATTGTATGACATGTTAAGAAATGAAAAGTGTTGTTGAAGTAGAAAGGATATTTTCCTCAAGAATGGAGTTCAAGTGTTTTATCAAAATTATTTTCCATCTAAGATAATAAAGGGTTCTGTTTCTATCCCTATTATTACATTGATTTGACTATGTTGTGATGGAATTATTTTTATAAATTCCTTTATCTTATATGAATTGTTTTATGATGTCACGATGTTTAAGATTCCCATTTTTATTTCATGGATTATGCAATGATGTATGATTTATGATTTTGTGGCACACATAAGAATGGTATCATTATGAGATGGGTGGGACCTATATCTCCCTCCAATGCATTGGGTAAAGATTTTATATCTCATGAGATAGACATGGCTGGAATGGTAGGTTATACCGGTTCAGTGAAACAGGACTGAAACGAGGAGTGAACTCGGTTCAGAAATGGACTTTGTCCACTAAGATAGTCTTGGTAATGAGTATTGACTAATAAGAAATGATTCTCTATGATTATGTGTGTATGCCAAAAAGTTTCATGTTTTAAGTTATGATTATTGGGATTACATTTCACTACTATGATTTATCCCATGTTATGAAATTTTTATCTCTTTTGCAGGTTAAGATTTCCAAAAGATATGTTCTTATGAATATGACGTGATTGATATTTCTTTTGTTTACCCTTACTGAGCATTTGAGCTCACCCTTTTATGTTTTTTTTAGGACATAAATAAAGGAATTAGGTTTTCAAAAAAAAGGATATCTTTATGGGAGATGTTGAAGATCTTTCACCACGATTAGAAGATTATATTCCGAGTTTCCAAAGACACTAAACTATTACGATCCTTGTGTGTGTGTTTTTGTTATGTACTAAGTATTCTGCAAAAGTAATGTAATTTCCATGTACGTCAGGCTTCGGGTCTCTACACATAGTCTTTACTTAGAATAAGGGATAACTTTTATGTAACACCCCAAGCTTCAACGGTACATTTCCCTTTGAATAATGCAATGGCGTGCATTGTACGCAACTTCGAGATTCTAACACACCACAACCAATCAAACTAGCTGTTATGAATAGTAATACCTACTTTTTGAAATTTTATAAATTCTATCTCTCAAAATGGACTTCATTTTTGGATTCGGAATATCGAAATTATCCTAGGGTGAAATTTTGGTACTATTCGGATAACTTTCATATTTTGATGAATAGTGAAAATTACTAAATTTTAATTAAAAACAACTTTTTTAATCAAAATAATTAATAGTGATAAATTATTAATTTGAGTGGTTTTAAAGTATATTTAGAATATATTTTTACCATTTAATACAATTTTGGTCATTGGACATAATTTCACAATTAAACCGAACATAAACGAGTATCAATCTTTTGATAGTTATTATATCTTAAAAACACGCTTTTTGTTTTGACAGCGGGAATTAATTTTAAATTAATTTCTGCCACTTCTGTGTTTTGAATTTGGAAAAATTGATTCCATATTTGGAATCAGTATGTCCAAATTGTGTAAATAGGTAACTTTTATTTTTAGACATTTTGAATAATTACTTCGGTAAGTATTTTATTTACCATGGTTAAGGGTAAATCCGGTAAATAAGGGATAAAAAAATAATATTATAATAATATTAAATTACCCTAAAACGTGTCCTAACCTTATTGGTGGAAACATGTCCGACCATGGGCATCTTTGGGTCGATTTGGGGACCCCATGGATCCACTTGTAAGTGATAGGGACACTTTATTTTAATTAAGTTAAAATGAATACAAAAATGACACGAGCATATATCTTTTAGAAAAACAATTGTTACATAGGGTTAAATATATTGGGTTTTAGACTATAAATATTCATTAGAAAGATAAAAAATATTTCCTATATAAGGATATTTTATTTATAATTTTTATACATTAAATAATTTAATTTATTTATGACACAATGATAATGCAGTAATTACCATAATAGTGAAAAATTAAAATAATTGATATTATAAATACCCAAATAAATATAATTTAATACTTTTAATGAATTAAACTAATTTTCTAGGATAATATGACATATTAGGATTGATTTAATTGACTTTTTAGAAGTAATCATTCTGTTATGAGTTTCATAAAAATCAACTATTGAATAGTGTCAAAATAGACATAAAAGAGTTTTTAAAACAAATAGTATATTATTAATTGATATTAAATTCCTAAAAATATAAGGTTCATCCAAGAGACTTATATCATGATAGTTATATCATTAATGGACAACTTGGGGGTATCTTTGATGTATATAGTAAGTTTATTAACAATATAATATAAAAATACAAAGTGACATGGTAAATGTCAAACTAATTATCTAAGAGTTAATACTTAATGATAAGGTTAATATAGTAACCCAAACCTGTCTAAATTCTATTGGTTGAATGGTTTTAGACCTATACCCACCTTAAATATTTAATAATCAACTTTGGAGCCATTAGAAACCGAATATTATTTTATTATAAATTAATATTTCTAGCTTTTCCAAAGGTGCCCCTCACCCCTCTTATAAAAGGGCACTCCTCCTTCTCATTTCTTCACACCTTCAAAGCCTTTTGGCTCGGCCAACCCATACCCAGATACTCTCTAAACTTCCCTCACTACAACCTAGAGGCCTTATTTTGTTCATAAAGCCATCCTAAGGATCCTTTTTGATCAAATCAAAAGGAAGAACCCGAAGAAGAGGTAATGATTTCACCACCCTTTTCCAAGTTCCTTTCTTCTTCCACTTCTTCTTGCTTTTTTAATACCATTATAAAATAATAAATCCAATATCATATATATACTTTGATTTTATTATAAATATGTTACAACCATATTCAGTATTCTATCCACCCTTTGAATAACATGTCACCGTACGTGCATACGTACGGCTTACCGTCTCCACATCGTGGTGTAATTGTTATTCAATATATTATTATTTGGATGGGTATAATAATGATGTGTAACTCATGTAAATAATAAATATAACATTATAATGATTCTTTATATATGATATACCATCCAATTATATATTATTTTAATATCAAAAGAATGATATTGTCGCTTGTGTGTCCGTACGGGCTACCGTCTCCACGAACGCGATGAGATTCATTCTCCATCATATCCATTAAAGTATAACTATCATTTGATGATTTAAAAATAGTATCTAACAACTTGATATCATTCTGTATATGTATAATATACATCCCATTAATAACAAATATGTCTCACATAACAAATAATATAATGTAAAATGAACCCCTTAACACCCGAAATGACGATAATTCTAAGATATTATTAACAAATCAATGTTAAAAGATCATATATGATATCATATTAATGTAAATGATTCTTGTATAATTAAATAAAAATTATTTCACCATTATACAAGAGGTTAACCTACCATCGACAAAGGAAAAAGTAAAAAGTAAGGGGTTTATTATCTCACTTTACATTCCGTGAGAATTCCATTGTTCACCACTTATTTAATACATGTGGTGTGTGTACTGCCCATGTTTGAATTCATTGTGTAATATACTTTAATTCATGTATATTTACATCATCATTGTATGATCCTTCTTTCATGGGTGTATGTTTTGTATGTTACCAAATCAATAAGGGAATTTGAAATTTCAATTTCCACTCATTTGGCTTTACGCATATTTCATTGATTATATTACCCCAAGATTATGTGTGGAATCACTATTCATTTGATTATGTCATAATTTCCACTCCCCTTCCTGTGGATATACTTTTGATACACATAATCACTCCATTGATAATTTCTCAAGTCATTGATATGAATTTGATAAGAGTAATTTTAACTCATTCTCCATTTGTTGAGTTAAACATCCAATTCGTTGGTGTTGTTTTTACAAGAATATGTGTGAATGTTATTTGATTGTTTTACACTGAATATCCAATCATATTTAGTGTATTTATATTTTTCACACATAATTATGTCGTTGATTTATCCTTAACCTAAGGATACGGCCTTTATGAGAGATTTCATCTCAATTTACATTCCATTCAGACTTCTTTGTTGTTATACACCAAATAACTTTTATGTGGTGTATATAATGTACTTTGACATAGTATATCATGAATTCCTTTATTATCATGATATTACAATGTTTTGATTACCTCAATTATTTGTATTCAAGTGTCTCTCTTTTGGTTAGAAACTCTAACTAAAATACCATTTTTAAATGTTTTAAAGACTTATTCTTCTAAATCTTTCTCATTAATGTCCATGTTTTAAAAAAATGGTTTTAAGGATTTATTTATATGGACATTAAAGTTTTAAAATTAAAACTCCTTTTAAAAGTTTCAAAGTGGTATGGGACACTTTGATTCAAAAATCTATTTTTAAATAGCTTCTTGACAAATAGTGTGACTTTAAATGATTTCAAGAAATAGGGGGATATTTCTCTCAAATAGTTTTGATGATTATTTTCATCTATGTCAAAATCCTTCATTATTCTTGATTGAGGTTAATGTGATACAATAAAATCTTCCATATTGTATCAAATGAGTTATGTTTGACTGTGGATGTGCTATTTTTATACCATTCATGATTTGTAGTTAAAGTATTGACATTTCGTATTCTAGTTTTAATATGAATGTTTATGTTATGTTTAAACCTGTTCATATGAGGAATGCATTGGACTTAATAAGTGACGGGTGGAGCCTGCTATAGCTCCTAGATGCATCGGTAGGTCTCATGAGACAAACTAGTGTCTTGGCACAAGGCCTTGGCAAAATCTTATTTGTAGTCTTGGCACGAGGCCTTGGCTATGTGGTTATGATAGTCTGGCATTATGCATTCCATCATTACGAAAGTGGTTATTGATATTTCATGTGATCATTCTACTAGTAGAATATCCATGTGAGTAAGTAAATGGCATTATTTTATTTTATCTTTTCCATTTTATGCTGACGTTCAAGTTTAAAAGGCTTTTTTTTTAGTTATAAACTGCCTTAAGTGTTTATGCTTATTTATGAAAAAAATTTCTATAATGTTATCCTTACTGAGCATCTGAGCTCACCCCTTTCAATGTTTTATTTTTCCCAGGATTATGAAGAAGTAATTTATGAATGACTTGCAGGGATAGTATGAGGGGATATGAATACAATATGTTGTTGTAGTTTTCTTTATGATGTAATGTAAGACTTATGAATATATCTAGTGTTTCCAGGACTACTAAACTAATCGGTCCTTCGAGACGTGATCCTTTGTGATCATGCCAATGTTATGTAATAATTCACCGACTCTGGGTAACTGGGGTCGGGGCATTACAGTTGGTATCAGAGGAAGTTTAGTACAAACCTTGGAAGCTAGATTTAGATAAACTCTGATTAGAGCACGTAGACCTAAGATGAACATTGAGGATTAGTATAGAAGAACTTCCTAGAATTTTGGTATTGTAGAGATTTTGTGAGTTTTCCAAGAAATACATCCCTGTCTGGATACGAGAAGGTAGAGGCGGCTCTGGCACAGATGTACCTAGGGGTAAAACCCGAAAACACCGCTTTGAGCTAGACTCGAACGGGAACGGTGCACGACAATAAGCCTTGCTGCACTCTTGGTTACGACACTCCAGGGGGATATGCTTTGGTAAATTCACAAGATTTGTATGAACCATTATTAAGGGAATACAAAAAATTCCCCTAAGAATATATGTCGGCAAATAGATAGTGGATAACCTAGATTTTAACATAGGGTACCCCAAGTTAGGATATATTTTTCAATTACAAGATTATCCTATTATGTCTATTTTTTTTACATTATTATTAGAAAAGTATTCAAAAACCCTAATTGTATTTTCTTTTTGTTAGTTGAAACATGGAGGGAGCAAGATCACGAACAACTCTTCTCTATCTTCCTGAAGAACTACTTACAATTATTATCCAGAAGTCATGCGCAGATGATGTTGAAACTTTTTCAAATGTACAAGTTACATGCAAACAACTTTATGAGACATCCAATACCTCTAGCATTGCACGATTCTTTCAAGGATCAAGTACCGACTATGTGATAATGTTGTGATCTCAACTTTCTTACCACGCTAAGCGTGGGAATTACCATCAGGGTATTTTCAAATTATTCACTTTATCTCAAAATTATGATGCACTAAATGATTTTCAAGAAGCTGTAGAAGAGGGAGACCTTCGAGAAGCCTATATGTATCAAATTATATATATATTTATTTGGGGATATACGGAAACTGATTTACCAAAACCTTATTTTGAAATATTTTAAGATTAATCAGTGAGAATTTTTCTAAAAAAACATGTTAAAGACGATGTCTCAAAATTATATATAAGAAATACCTATTTTTTTATGATGCATCGATCCTTCCATCGATATAATCCAAGATGGATGAAGAGTTTTTGGGTAAAGGAAGTAGATGATTTTGAAAAATTTCTGAGGTACCATTGTGACACATGAACGCATTCTACCAAAAGGCAAATCCGCCTAGTCTCTCCAGAGTTCATGTTGTGATCCACATATCTCTGGTGACAAAATACATACCTGACCCAACGCATGTACTCACCTATGAAGAATTAGAACTAGAACCCGATCTATCTTATTGTGAAGAGCCTATCATAATTCTTCATACCAAAGATCAAGTGTTGAGAAACCGGATGACTCGTCTGGTAAAAGTTCTATGGAGAAATCATAAGATGGAAGAGGCAATGTGGGAACCCAAGGAACATATGATGAAGAACCTATGTGGAAATAAATGGATGGTGAAATGTTTAAAAGTGTTAGTGCTCTTTATTGATGGGATTACATTGGAATAATTTTCTCATGTATGTGTAAACCTGCAATTTATCATGTGAAAATGATATTTGAGGAAGAATTATCTTTTTGGTTGCAGATATAGTTATAAATAACCATTTGTTCTTATATGATCATTGGGGTTTGAGAGAATTATATGTTATTATAATTTGGGATGAAAATGAAAGGTCTGATGTAACATTTGTGGTTAAATTATGTTATGGTAATGTTATAAAATATAGTTTTTGAAGAAAGACAAAACATAGACCGGGTGACAACCCGTCGCGTCGGACAAAGCTGTGAGAATCGGACCCACAACCAAAGTGCAAGTGGGATTTATCGCCTACCACTGGACTACGTGAAGTCCCTGGTGAGTGTGACTATTATTTTTAGATAAATGATTTTATTTATCAATAATAATTTGATTTGGGATCATATGTATTATCAAATGAATACCCTTAGTATAGAAAAATGATTTGGTGATTAAGTGATAAATGTTATTTTGGAAGTTGTTCGCTTTGTTGAGAACACTATATGCCAAAGGAAAATAGAGTAGTATGGTATTTCATTTGAGGAGTAATGGTGGATTTTTATCTATGTTTTTATTGTGGATTTATAGTGATTTGGGTTGTTTATGGAAATGATTAGGTTAATTACTTCTAAGTATGTGACTTTATGAGTAATTAATGTCATTTGGAGATACAATTTAATGTGGAAGACTACATTATTGTAAGTTTTGAGTTTCAATATTAGTTTGTATTATATTGAAGGATTTTATGGACAATTGATTATTTAATGTCATTTATTTAACTTTGGGGAATTGATGGTTTTATTTTAGAAATTAAGATTAGTTTTTTTTATCTAATGGAATATCCATTTGGGGGTCATCAGATATTATACTAACCATTTTGGTTTTGATTAATCTCTAAAGACAAGGTAAATATATAGTTTATCCTACATGGATCATGTATTTCTATAGAAGTTTATTCTAGCTCTTCCATTGTGACCAAGTCTTCTTAATACTCATTGTTCAAAAAAATGACTTAGTGTTAAAAAGTTATTAAAGAATGAAACTCTACTTAAAAAGTAAGTATATCTCTTTATGTTCTTAGTTAATATCATAAATTAATTCCTCGTCCTTATGTAATGTAACTTAAAATAAAAAAAATGTTGTCCGTTTACTTTTCCTACTGGGAGACTAAGGACCATTTGTCCCAACACAAGTTTGTGATTTTCTTATTGTTAAATTTCTCCTGATCATGTTTTCTATCACTCTCCATCAGAACTGAACACTTAGTTTATCATCCATATCCATGTTTTCCTACATGGAATCCTAGTATGGGTTATCTTGGGTGACCTTTATACCTATCTTTCTTTCTTTTAAAGTGATAGTTTTATTGACTCTTTTTCCGATGTGGGACTTTCCATTATATTATCAAGCCCAATTTTTAAAAAAATTGTGAGGACGCAATTTATTGAAGGAGGGGAGAATGTAACACCCCAAGCTTCCATGGTACGTTTCCCTTTGAATAATGCAATGGTGTGCATTGTACGCAACTTCTAGATTCTAACACACCACAACCAATCAAGCTAGCCGTTATGAATTGTAATACCTACTTTTTGAAATTTTATAAATTCTATCTCTCAAAATGGACTTCATTTTTGGATTCGGAATATCGAAATTAACCTAGGGTGATATTTTGGTACTATTCGGATAACTTTCATATTTTGATGAATAGTGAAAATTACTAAATTTTAATTAAAAACAACTTTTTTAATCAAAATAATTAATAGTGATAAATTATGAATTTGAGTGGTTTTAAAGTATATTTAGAATATATTTTTACCATTTAATACAATGTTGGTCATTGGACATAATTTCACAATTAAACCGAACATAAACAAGTATCAATCGTTTGATAGTTATTATATCTTAAAAACACGCTTTTTGTTTTGACAGCAGGAATTAATTTTAAATTAATTTCTGCCACTTATGTGTTTTGAATTTGGAAAAATGGATTCTATATTTGGAATCAGTATGTCCAAATTTTTTAAATAGTTAACTTTTATTTTTAGACATTTTGAATAATTACTTCGGTAAATATTTTATTTACCATGGTTAAGGGTAAATCCGGTAAATAGGGGATAAAAAATAATATTATAATAATACTAAATTACCCTAAAACGTGTCCTAACATTATTGGTGGATACATGTACGACCATGGGCATCCTTGGGTCGATTTTGGGACCCCATGGATCCACTTGTAAGTGATAGGGATATTTTATATTAATTAAGTTAAAATGAATACAAAAATGACACAAGCATATATCTTTTAGCAAAACAAATGTTACATAGGGTTAAATATGTTTTATTTTAGACTATAAATATTCATTAGAAATATAAAAAGATTTCCCAAATAATGATAGTTTATTTATAATTTTTAGACATTAAATAATTTAATTTATTTATGACACAATGATGATGTAGTAATTACCATAATAGTGAAAAATTAAAATAATTGATATTATAAATACCCAAATAAATATAATTTAAGACTTTTAATGAATTAAAATAAATTTTTAGGATAATATGACATATTATTATTGATTTAATTGACTTTTTTCGAAGTAATCATTCTTTTATGAGTTTCACAAAAATCAACTATTGAATAGTGTCAAAATAGACATAAAAGAGTTTTTAAAACAAATATTATATTATTAATTGATATTAAATTCCTAAAAATCTAAGGTTCATCCAAGAGACTTATATCATGATATTTATATCATTAATGTACCACTTGGGGGTCTCTTGGATGTATATAGTAAGTTTATTAACTATATAATATAAAAATACAAAGTGAAATGGTAAATGTGAAACTAATTAACTAAGAGTTAATACTTAATGATAAGGTTAATATAGTAACCCAAACCTGTCTAAATTCTATTGGTTTAATGGTTTTAGACCTATACCCACCTTAAAATTTTAATAATAAACTTTGGATCCATTAGAAACCAAATATTAATTTATTATAAATTAATATTTCTAGCTTTTCCAAAGGTGCCCCTCACCCCTCTTATAAAAGGGAACTCATCCTTATCATTTCTTCACACCTTCAAAGCCTTTTGGTTCGGCCAAACCCAGCCCAAATACTCTCTCAACTTCCCTCACTACAACCTAGAGGCCTTAGTTTGATCATAAAGCCATCCTATGGATCCCTTTTGATCAAATCAAAAGGAAGAACTCGAAGAAGAGGTAATGATTTCACCACCCTTTTCCAAGTTCCTTTCTTCTTCCACTTCTTCTTGCTTTTTTATTACCACTCTAAAATAATAAATCCAGTATCATATATATACTGTGATGTTATTATAAATATGGTACAACCATATTCAGTATTCTATCCACCCTTTGAATAACATGTCACCATACGTGCGTACGTACGGCTTACCGTCTCCAAGTCGTGGTGTAATTGTTATTCAATATATTATTATTTGTATGGGTATAATAATGATGTGTAACTCATGTAAATAATAAATATAAAATTATAATGATTCTGTATATATTATATACCATCCAATTATATATTATTTTAATATCAAAATAATGATATTGTCACTCGTGCGTTCGTATGGACTACCGTCTCCACGAACGCGATGAGATTCATTCTCCATCATATCCATTAAAGTATAACTATCATTTTATGATTAAAAATAGTATCTAACGACTTGATATAATTATGGATATGTATAATATACATCCCATTAATAACAAATGTGGCTCACATAACAAAGAATATAAAGTAAAATGAACCCATTAACACCCGAAATGACGATAATTCTAAGATATTGTTAACAAATCAATGTTAAAAGATCATATATGATATCATATTAATGTAAATTATTCTTGTATAATTCAATAACAATTATTTCACCATTATACAGGAGTTTAACCTACCGTCGACCAAGGAAAAAGTACAAAGTAAGGGGTTTCTTATCTCACATTACATTCTGTGAGAATTCCATTGTTCACCAATTATTTATTACATATGGTGTGTGTACTGCCCATGTTTGTATTCATTGTGTAATATACTTTAGTTCATGTATATTTACATCATCATTGTATGATCCTTATTTCATGGGTGTATGTTTTGTATGTTACCAAATCAATAAGGGAATTTGAAATTTCATTTTCCACTCATTTGGCTTTACGCATATTTCGTTGATTATATTACCCCAAGATTATGTGTGGAATCACTATTCATTTGATTATTTCATAATTTCCACTCCCCTTCCTGTGGATATACTTTTGATACACATAATCACTCCATTGATAATTTCTCATGTCATTGATATGAATTTGATAAGAGTAATCTTAACTCATTCTCCATTTGTTGAGTTAAACATCCAATTTGTTGGTGTTGTTTTTACAAGAATATGTGTGAATGTTATTTGATTGTTTTACACTGAATATCAAATCATATTTAGTGTATTTATATTTTTCACACATAATTATGTCGTTGATTTATCCTTAACCTAAGTATACGGCCTTTATGAGAGATTTCATCTCAATTTACATTCCATTGAGACTTCTTTGTTGTTATACACCAAATCACTTTTATGTGGTGTATGTAATGTACTTTGACAAAGTATATCATGAATTCATTTATTCTCATGATATTACAATGTTTTGATTACCTCAATTATTTTTATTCAAGTGTCTCTTTTTTGGTTAGAAACTCTAACTAAAATACCATTTGTAAATGTTTTAAAGACTTATTCTTCTAAATCTTGCTCATTAATGTCCATGTTTTAAAAATATGGTTTTAATGATTTATTTATATGGAAATTAAAGTTTTAAAATTAAAAATCCTTTTAAAAGCTTCAAAGTGTTATGGGACACTTTGATTCAAAATTTTATTTTTAAATAGATTCTTGACAAATAGTGTGACTTTAAATGATTTCAAGAAAAAGGGGGATATTTCTCTCAAATAGTTTTGATGATTATTTTCATCTATGTCAACATCATTAATTATTCTTGATTGAGGTTAATGTGATACAATACAATCTTCCATATTGTATCAAATGAGTTATGTTTGACTGTGGATGTGCTATTTTTATATCATTCATGGTTTGTAGTTAAAGTATTGAAATTTCGTATTCTAGTTTTAATACGAATGTTTATGTTATGTTTAAACCTGTTCATATGAGGAATGCATTGGACTTAATATGTGATGGGTGGATCCCACTATAGCTCCTCGATGCATCGGTAGGTCTCATGAGACAAACTAGTGTCTTGGCACAAGGCCTTGGCAAAATCTTATTTGTAGTCTTGGCACGAGGCCTTGGCTATGTGGTTATGATAGTCTGGCATTATGCATTCCATCATTATGAAAGTGGTTATTGATATTTCATGTGATCATTCGACTAGTAGAATATACATGTGAGTAAGTAAATGGAATTATTTTATTTTATCTTTTCCATTTTATGCTGAAGTTCATGTTTAAAAGGCTTTTGTTTTAGTTATAAACTGACTTAAGTGTTTATGCTTATTTATGAAAGTTTCTGCTATAATGTTATCCTTAATGAGCATCTGAGATCACCCCTTTCAATGTTTTATTTTTCCCAGGATTATGAAGAAGTAATTTATGAATGACCTGCAGGGATAGTATGAGGGGATATGAAGACAAGATGTCGTTGTAGTTTTTTTTATGATGTAATGTAAGACTTATGAATATATATAGTGTTTACAAGACTACTAAACTAATCGGTCTTTCGAGATGTGATCCTTTTTGATCATGCCAATTTTATTTAATAATGCACCGACTCTGGGTAACTGGGGTCGTGGCGTTACATTTTAGACAATGTTTTTTTACCGAATGTAAAGGATTTGATAAACCATATCCAAAAGTGTTTTGATGGATTCAAAAAATAGTTTTAAAGTTTTCTATAAATTCCTTATGGTATTTTAGTGTAAGTGGGATATTATTGGATATAAAATAAAATAGGATGAATTGTATAGTATGATTCATCCATGGCATAATCAATGATATGCATGTGATGTATATTAGAGAAAATGATATATACATATATATATATATTTAAAGGAATGTGGATACCTATGTAATATTTTATAACATATAATATGGGATACAGTATATGATATTTGGTTCATGGACTATTTTCTTGACTTCCAACTGGTTTATCATCAGTTATTTATCAAAGTGTTGATTCATTTATGACATGACAGTCATATTATAATCATTTAAACAATAAATGATTATAATAATCTAATATTCATACATTATGGGACATATATTTTGACCTCAAAACATTGGTATTGACACTAATATTCCTTCATTGAATGAATGGGTTAAATATAAATTAATAGATCATCTAATTAGTGAGTTGGTTTGATTTTATCAATATAATTTGGAGATATTTTACTTCCCAAATCTTTATTTATCACTGGGGATAAGGTTCTGGGACACAATTATAGTTCTATGATATTATCTCATAGTGTAAAAGGATTCTAGTGGGTGGGTTTTGGGAAATGAATTTTAAAGTGAAAGAGTAGGTTTTGAGGAAAATAATTGGGCCTTCTAAATATACAAAAAAATGAACTGCCTTTATCAAATTGAAAGTGGAAAGATAATAATGAAAATATTCCCTCACATAAATGGGGATTTAGTAGCTTGTATTGATTATGTATTTACAAACTAAGATTATTATCACATATCTCCCTAAATTATGTAGTGATATTATTTATGACAAACATAAATATAATCTTATTAAGATTGAATCATTGGTGAGATTCTTGTATCATTTGTATTGATACGATGAATTAATTTACCATTAGATGTTAAATATTCTTGAATTTAATAATATATCCCTACATAAATTATCATCATTTTTGTGAATTTTACTAGGAGTGAAAAGGTTTTGGTGTGGGATAATGATCATGTCATGATTCACATTTTTTAGCACGTATACCTTTAGATAAATACTTTTGAGTTTTAGTTTAAATACATCATATTTCACTAATATTTCTATTTATTTAATTTGATTAATGTTAAATAATTTTTCAACTGTTAAATTCTTGCTTTCTAGTGTTTTTATAGTAGGTAGAGGTGATTTGGAGATCACATAATGGAAATGAAGCAAAATAGGCAAAACTGTGTATAATCCTAAATAGTGTAGTAGGTTGAAACTCATATAATATAATATATTTCAATCTAAATAGGCTTATAATGGTGGAATAATCCATAATACTGTGGTATTAATCTCTCAAGATTACATATAATATCAATTAAATCTTTTTTAGTCCAAAAATTTGGAAGAATTGGAGAGAATATTCATTCTTCACACTCTAGAAGATGTTTCTGTAGTTAAATCATATCTCTCACCACATACCTCTAATTTCCATACAAAAAATTGTGGTCATATTCAATATGTTCATAAAAATTAAAATTAGTTTTTAATAAAGAATGATAAGTTTAAATAATAACCCAAAACCTCAATCGATGTGGTGCTAAAATTTTCCCAACATGTTCAATTATTTAAACATTCTCATTATAAACTCAATGGGGCTGAAATTATTTATCCTAATTTTATATTTCTAGAGAGGATAAATTAGTTCATAAGTAGTAAACTTATATTACTTTAATATATCATAAAGTGTTGTAACTTCACTTCATTTCCTTTTTATTATGATTCATAGATATTTCCAATAAATACAATTGGTGATATTTTCTCTACCTAAATAATTCAATTTATTTACAATGTTAGTAAAACATTAATACATTTCTTCAAATGAATCATTTGGTAACATTTTAAATAATTTAAAATTAATAAATAATCCTTTTAAATATTGTTATTATTATGATAAGTTAATATAATGTTCTCCAAAAATCATGATTTTTTATCCCAAAAGTTGTTTTATATTTTTGTGTCCTATAATTAAAGAAGAAGTGGAGATAAGATGAAGTGGATTTGATTTTTGTGGTTTCGTTTATTACCAACACATAAATCATGTTTAAACTCAAGTGTTTCATGATTATACATTTGAGGGGATGTTTGTTCCATGTATTTAGAATAATTTGAAGAAAATTTAATGTGTGTTCTGGTTGAATAAAAGTGCTTTAAGTTGAGTTTGAAAATCTACACTAAGACTCTCCATTCACTAGAATTGTAAAATTAGAAAATTAAAAATAATACAGGGAAATAAAAGGATCTAGTCCTCTAGAAATAACCACCTGAAAATTTATCCACTAGAGTGGAATCATCCAATCTCAAATTTAATTACTCTGAGAGCAGTAATATAGGAGTAGAGATACCAGTATGGGTAAACACCGAGCTAGAGGTAGAGACATAGTGTGGGCCATCACTATGGAGAAATGGATATGGTATGGGGTAGTGTCATAGGAGGAAAAAAATGGTTGAATCACACTTCACATGAAATACTAATGACGAACCGTAGGCAAGGCTAATATAAAACATGGGCTAAGAAGTTTTTTTCATAGTTTTTAAATTTTTGAATATTCTAAAAGAACACCATATAGTGTTTTTTTGAATAAAAGTCAAAAAAAGAAAATGGGGAGACCACCAGTACTATAGGAATTTCACAAGGCATTATGGATGAGATTTTTTCCAATGGTAAATTGTGAGATAGAATATGTTATAGAGGTTAATTTAGTTATTGAATAAGAGTATGTGATTGAGCCTAAAAATGGGGATCACCACATCATGGTGAATATTTGGTGGCCATTTTTTAGAAATTCTAAAAACATCAAGGAGTTGTTATCAGGAATACAAAACAGTTGGTCATTTGTCTAAATTTTTAAATATGGAGTTCCATGCCATGGAGGATTATACGGTGAAAGAAAAGAATCACTAACTAAAAAGATGAATATACAAAATATTGTGGATAAATTAATTTTGAAAGTAGTTCTCAAATAATTTTTTTATATTTTTTCTAAATGGAAATAAAACATTCAATGTGGAATCCATGGATTGTGAAATAGTGTCCAATGCACCTCTTTGAAGGAATATGTAGCTATGGTATAAATAACTATTCTATAATTTAGTTGGTCTGATTATGTGTATTATTTTTTGATACAATATCCTATAATATTCAATAAATAAGGTCTCTAATACCATAACTAGGTACCAAGAGGTTACTAATGATCGAAACTCTCAAAAGGAATCAAAATAAGTTAAGAAGTGGTTGAAAGAATTTGGAATTTTTATTTTTAATTTGAATTTCAAATTCAAAATAAGAAAATGTTGTAACTATTCATGATATAAATTAATATGGGATATTTCATGAAAAGTAGATACTTATATCTGTTATATCAAAAAAATTATTATAGTAGAGAAGTGTAGAATAATTGATAGTATTATTCAAGAGAGACTGTGTTTGAAATATTTTTCATAGTATGGTGTGTATATAAGAGGAAGATAATTTAGAGTAGTGCAAGTAGAATAATTGGAGGATAAATATTAGTGAGTTGAAGTTTGAATAGAAAGAAAAAGACACACATACTCTTTAATAGATAATAACTTTAGGCATAATTTATATTTTTAGGAGACAATTATCAGAGGAAAATGATAATCCCTACCACAACAGAATACAAGACATTAGTGTATATTGGTTGGGAGACTTCATGAGTGATAGAAGATCTGATTTTCTTCTATATACAAGTTCATGGATATTCTCTACTCATTGTAATACTTAATAGTGATTCTACTACATTTTATATTCTTATGTAAATTTGGATCATAATAAGGATTAGATACTCATTTTGAGTAGTGAACATTGTACATTAAGTGTCCGTATTTATTACTTTCCTCAATGTGTGTGTGTGTATTTTTTATATAGTGAGATCAATCATTATAACAAGTAATGAAGGTTAATTTTATAATAAATTCTAAGAGGAAATATAAAACTATTATTCACTAATTCACTCAACCCATCACCCCCTCTCAGTGAACTTATACCATTCCTAGGTATATTAATTAGTATTGGACTAATCTAAGTTTTCCTCTAAAGATAAAAAGATTGATTCTTTAAAGGTTTTTGAACTTGGTTTTTTTTTGTGATATTTAAAAAACTCTCTCTATTTAGTTTATGTTTGGGTCACTCAATTTCTATTTTCTATATGAACAACATAAATTCAGTGAATATTAAGTGGATTCCCACTTTTAATGGGATTAATTACAATATTTGGAACGATTATATGCTAGAATATTTATTATCAATCTGTTTGAATGTTTTGGATTATACTACCAAAGGGTTTATTCAACATGACAAAGGTTATTTTATGATAATAATAATTAGGAAGAATTTATATAATGATGGTTGTTATCATAACTCTTCCATTTTATCACTTTTGAAGAAGTAATTTCTCAAGGTTAATGGAATCAAGATAGAAAAGTGAATTTGGGATAAGTTTAAAAAAGGTAAAGGTAAATATTATTGGGAAGATATCATTGAAGTGATTTATCTATGGGGGTACAGATATTTTGATGTGAACTATCCAATATTGGAAGAAGATGGAGATAATTAAGGTGAAGATGAGGATAAATATCCAAGTAGTTTCTTGAAGAATAAAACATCAAATTATTCTTCAAAGGGGAATGATATGAATGTATCTATATACAATATAAAAATTTTCTTATCTATTCTTGATGGAGTGATGGAAGTGGGGATGATAGAAAAGTATATTTATATAGTGAATATGGTGAGAGTTTGTTTATTATAAAGGTGAAAAATGAATAATACACAATCAATGATATCATCAGTGATGATAGTGATGAAGAGACATAGATGGAGTTTATATTGAAGTTTGAAAATAAATATGGTCTCTTAAATATTTATCAATAGGAGAAAGATCAGAAGAATATGAAGAAGGGATATCAATTATCAGTAAATAATAGCAATTCTTGTTATGAAAACTGTTAGAGTTGACTAATGAGATTGATATATATAATAATTTTTTGGACTAAGATAAAAATTTAAACATTTAATTATAAATTAAATTTAATGAAAATAATATGGGGATTTAGATTTTCCAATAAAAATTTATCAATGTAGAAAATTCTGTGAAAAGGTCCAAATCTAATTTTTATAATTATATTCATGAAATTTTAGATGCCTCAAGGAATAATATAGTATAAGAAGTTAAATTATTCCAAAAAAATAACACACAAAAGGGTGAAAAATATCGTATAAGTTTTTGTAAAGATCCTAAGATGAAAAATATATTGAATAAAACCAAGTTTATGGTCAAACAAAATAACTCTTAGAAAATATATATTCTTTGAATATTAACATTAATGGAAAATAGATAAAAATTGTGAATAAATAAATGATATAAGGAATACTAAAAACAAGGAGAAGGTGTTGGGGGTATACAAAAATTTTGGTTTTAAAAATGAATCCAACATTTATGATTTAAATATGAAAGAAAGGTAGGTTATAACATCCAAAAAGTTGACTAATTTAAAAGGTAAATATCATTTCAAATAATATTACTATAATTGTAGAGGATTTTGGAATTTGGAAATAATTTTTTGGTTTAATTAAAAATATCTCAATGTGCCTATAATGTTTGGAAAATAATGTTTAAGGGGGAATAATCCATATCAAGGAATAAAAGTTCAAATGAAGACTAAAAAATATAGACTAATGTTTGAAATTAAATTTTACCATTAGAAGAGTCATAGTGATATGTGAAATACTTGTATGATTTTTTAATGTTGTCTTACAATTTTAAATACCCAATTGAGTATAAATTTTAATAATAAAAATTATTAAAAAAAGAAGAAAAAATGAAAGGGGTGGATATCATTGTTGAAGTTTTAAATAAAACATCAAAGAAATAATGTCATTAGATCATGGACCATGGATCCACCTCACATATGGTAGGATATATTACGATCATTAATGATATTAAGAAGTTAAAGAAACTAGTGATGAACTTTGATAATGGTGGGTCACTCAAAATCAAATGAATTTTTTCTTTAATCATTGGATAGGAAAAGATGGAATTTAAGAAAACATTTTTTTTTTGATGGGTTGAAACACAATTTAATTATTGTGTCCCAACTATACAGTTAAGATCATGATGAGTTATTTCAGAACAATTTATGCGCTATAAATAATTTTAAATATGAAAGGGTTATGATGAAAGGGAAACATACTCAAGGTAACTTTTTCATGTCAATGAAGTTATGAAGAATAAGATTCCATGTAATAAGAATGAGGTATATTATATGAAAACTTTCATGATTTTGAAATCCAAAGAGAGTAGAAAACCTTGTCTCGTTAAAAACAAGGAGGAAGAAATGAACTAGAGATTAATGGATCAAATAAATAAATAAGAATAAGTAATTCAATTTCAGGGAAACTATACCAATGTTCTGGAAATAATGAAGTGAAGAGTAGTAAGAAGAAACAATCTTTTACATTTCATAATACTAAATAAAAAAATAAGATGAGTTTTTCTAATTAGAAATAGGAGTCGAAAAATATGTTAACTTATCAAAGTTCTTCACTATCAAAGAGGGAGTTGAATACCAATCAATGGAGTCTGAAGCATAATTATTATCCTTCATCCATAAAAGAAAGTGAGAGAAAGAATATATAGGGGGAGTAATCCATTGATGGTCATTTAAGCTAATGGGGATAAGGATTATTATTTAGGGGGGATTTATATAGAGATATTTTTTATAGGGGAGTGTTTTGAAGTCATCATATGGTTGTGCGAGTTTTGTGATTTATGAATTGGTGTAATAGTTTTGGTGAGCATTAATACAGGACCATGTATTAATAGGTTCTACGAAATTTCTTTAAAAAGTGAAAGAAAAGTTACATTTGATACTCAATTGGTATCCATTTTATTCTCAGTTGATTCCATTAAGTGGTGTCAAGGTCTACAATAATTTTAATTTTTAATTTGGATTAGGAATATCAAGGGATATAATGAAGTGAATATAAGTCACTATTATGGAAATTATGATATTTTTATTCAATATTATAGTTTTCTAAACTCATATCACTAACATAGGATTATAATTATTGGATAACGATTCATTTAAAAGTGTGATGAGTTTGAAAGTGGTTTATTTTCTTGGGTTTATAAAAAAATCAAAATGGTGAGACTATTGAGGAGTTTTTTTGGAGATTATTTTGTGTATGGGTGAAGAATAAGAGAAGAGAAAGTGAAGTTGATATGAATGGTGTAATGTATTTTATTTTCAACACATATGTTGTGTTCAAACTCATGTGTTTCATGATAATTTATTTAAGGTGATTTTTGTTCCATTGTTTTCGAATGATTTGAGGAAAATTTGAGGTGTTTTTTTGTTAAAGAAAAGTGTATGAATTTTATTTTGGAAATCTACATAAGTCTATTTGTGATCTAGAATATGAATATTATAAAATCAAAAAAATGTGTAGATAACTTAAAATAGGGTCCAACCCTCAAGAAAGCACCACCAGAGCTACTTTCCACCCAAGAGGTAGTGACCAAGCTAAAAGGTAGTGCTTGTGAGAGAAGAAATATCAGAGAATAAAGCCTAGTGTACTTTAGTACTAAGATAATGTAAGAGGAAGAGTGCAGGAAATCACTATAGAATATTTTTTATGGTATATGGAGGTACCAAATCAGTAAAAGTGTGGTTGAAGCATGTTCTGCATGAAATATTAGAATCATTCCATATGTTAGTCTGATTCGGGTCTCAGATGAAGAAATTTTTATTCATATTTTTTAAATTCATGTGGATTTTAAATAAATTCCATGATATGGGTTGATAAATAAGATTAAATATTTTTAAAATGGGGATATCACCATAACTATGGGTATTTCAAAAGTTGTTTTGGCTAAGAGATTTTCTCATAAGAAATGGTGAGAATAAATATTCCATGTATGTTACCATGGTGATTTTGAATCAAGAATGGGAATCACCACACTATGGTGAATCTTTAGTGGTTATTTTGGATAAATTATCAAAATATTGAGGAGTTATTCTTATGAAGAAGGAAATGGTTGGTGGTTTTCTAAAGTTTTCACCAAGGATCTTCATACCTTGGAGGATTCCATGGTATAGAAAATAATCCTTGTCTGAAACAATGAGTGGATAACATATCATGGATCAAGTAATTTTAAGAGTAGTTCTTGAATCATTTTAGTGAAGTTGGACTTAAACAATGTACAAAATTAAATGGTGTAATCTTTGGAAAATGATGGAGTTTACAACATGCCTTAGAAAAGGAATATATAGTTTTAATATGAATTATTGTTCTATATTTGAGTGGATATGATGAGGTAGCTCATTTGTTGACTCAACATCCTCTCATACTCAATCTATAATATCTCCAATCAAATCAATGTTTAATAAGAGGTTATATATTATATAAAGTCTCAAATATAAGGGGGGGGGATTTAGAATTGGATGAAGGAAATTGGATGTTCCAATTTGAGTTTGAAATTTTAATTAAAATGGGAATATATTTTTTTTGTGCAAGATATAATTGAACGGGAGATCTTACATGAAATGTAGAAACCACTATGTGATTTATCAAATAGAATACTTGTAGTAGATAAGTGTATAATAATCAATAATATAGTTCTAGAGAGAGTGAAATACTTTGTGTAGTGTGGTGCACATAGAAGAGTAGTAATACTTGTTATAGTGGAATTTGAAGAAGAAGGTGAAGAAGAAGAAGAACATAAATGGAAGTGAAATGAAGTGCTTATGGGAAGAATAATAATTCACACCTATTAATTAAAATAGAAGAAGTTTGTAATAAATTTATATTGTTGAGTGAAAATTATTAGAGGAAAAGGATAATACCAACCTTAATAGAATACAAGATTGTAGTTTATATTGTTTGGGATACTTATTGGGATATAGAAGCATTAATTTTAATTTATACACATGTTCAATGATATTTGAAGCTCACTATAATCCATAATTATTATTCTAGTGGATCTTATGGTCATTGGAGAGTCTAGATCCTTCATATGATTATATATTTATTTTGAGTAGTGAACCATGTCCATTGAGTTTCCCTGTTTATTTCATTCATCTATGTGTGCGAGTTAATCAGTAATATAAATCACTCTAATAGGCGACAAAAATTTATTTTTTAAGAAATTATAAAATAAATGATTGGACTATTGTTCACTGATTCACCCCCTAGTGAACCTATATCATGCATGGGTATATCAATGAGTAGTTTACATGAACATATAATATTGTAAAAAATATCAAATAACAATGTAACCTATTTTTTAATTTATAATTCAAATTACACTAAAATTTTATCTAGAGAAAATAATTATGGTTACTCTAACATCCCAGACCAAGATTACACTGAAAGGTTCCCTAAGCTCGAATGGACACATGGCCTCAAATGCATATACCCAAACACCAGAGGCTACTGACTAGCTGCGAGAGCCTAATAGTGTCAATGGGGAGACTATTCCCTAATCACTAGTGTGAAGAAAAATGGAAATATAATATCAGATAAGTAGAGGAACTAGTAAATCAATCAGACAGATGATAAATGAACAAGACAGAAATATATAAATCATTCCAGAAAGAAACTCATATACAGATGAAGATGATACATGTCATGTTCCTAATAAATAATCCAAAATAGGTATACATAGAAGGTGTACAAAAATATTTTATGATAATGTTAATACTTTATCAGCACTTTAAAAAGAACTGATAAAGGGTACCCTTTATTATATCTTTTTTCAGCACTGATAATTGATAACCTTTATCAGTGATTTTTTAGTGTTGATAAAGTGAATATTTATCAGAACATTTTTCTAGCAATGATAAATGCGAAAACTATTAAAGTTTTATTTTTTAGTAGTTTTCACATACCTTTACAATAATAAACCTTACTTCAAATTACATCCTAGTTCTATAAGAAGAAAAAGAAGACTTAGGTATTGATGTTTTCATTATGACCTGAAAAATATGTCAAAGTTCAAGGAAAACATCTATTCTCTAACCACTCAGACTCCAATAAATTTTATGGGGAGCAAGGTGGATTTCCTTCTTTGTCTCTTTATGGGCCTAGGAATATGTCACATAAATAATAGAGAATTTTACACTATCATCCAATGATACTTGGCTATCTAAGATATATTAGTTATTTAGTAAAGGTATTTCTATATATTTTAAAGAAAAAATAATCACGTGGATTTTATAGAGTGGGAAATTTAGGATATGGCTAAGAAAAATATAGATTAATCATGGCTACACAACTGTTTTGAAACTAAGACCCTAAAAATAGAGTGGTATAAGTCTCATGTAGAAAGGGTAAGAGAAAAATTCTCAAAATTGGTGGTTTAAATTGAGAATATCAAGTGATAGAATGAATAATATTCTGAATGAATCTAATATATGCATCTATTGGGGTAAGTTGAAGCTTCTAAGTGAGAAGATCTATAGATATCAATAGATGTTTCAAATCATACATTAATCGATTTTCAATATTCGGACATCCATATCCTATCATGAATATCTTTACTATTTTCTATTAATTTTTTGTCATATTTTCATGGGGAGGATCTATATTTATGGATGGTCCCCCCTTGTTGTTTAGTGAATGAAAACAAATTATGTCAAAACCCATTTTCAATTTATTATCTTTTTTATTATATCAACTATCAATTCATGATAATCTATGAATCTCACAAATAATAGTATTATAATAATTGAATATAATTTAATATTGTATGGAGATACATTAGGAAAATCAAAATCCCACAACACTTAAGTAAATTATGAACTACCTGAGTTAAGACATTCTCTTCAAGTAATGTTCACTTCGATGGATATAGGTATCTAGATATACAAAAAATATAACATCATTGTAAGTAGGGTAAATTCTATGAGACAAAATAATACAAAGTTTGGTTCCATTTGAACTTGTTATCTTAGAAGAATATAAGTAGGATAGATATGTGTCACATTTAATATCATCATAAGACAAGGTTAGTCCAATTAGATATGAGGTTTTACTTTATACTAAAAATATAATCATAGACCAATATATGAAAGCTGGATAGGCAGCACATTTAGAATCATCGTATTCCAAGGATAGTCTATATGGATATGAGAAAGGTGAAAGAATCAATACAATAAAAATCCTGAAGAGGGTTTTGTATGAGGATTTCAATGTTCAAAAGGTCTTAAGTACCTTGAAGTAAACCTTTGTACATTATGCATGAATCATCTAAACCAATATAAATGATGAATAAAAGGTTTCTCTAATTTTTTCTTGGTCTATGGACCTAGAGATCATATCTCAACTTTTTTAAAGTCCAAGTTGCGGTCTCTTCAAAATTTAATTATTTTCTATTTTTATCTCCAATTTTTTCCTAATCCATGAATGGGAAGTGACTTAGCCGGTATGAACTAAGATTTTTCTATGTTCTCCCTTTATGGGTTTTCAACCCTATAGGTTTTGTGCCATTTTCCATCATTCAAATGTTCACAATGTTTCATAAAATATGTGAGGTGCAGTTCCTATAGAGTGAAGACTTGTCTTTTTCCTAGTATGACCTTTACAGGTTTTCAAATTAGTGAGTACCATGTATCTTTCCTTTTTAATTTTAAGGTATTTTAAGTTTAATGGATGAAAATTATGTTTAATTTCTTGTAGATATAACCAAATTTTTTTGGTTTTTAAGTTCATACATATTTGACCAAGTATTCATGGGGTTTAAGATCATACATATTTGACCAAAGGGTAAAATTTTCTATATAGAAAGGGGAAAGGTAAACCTAAAAATAATTAGGATCCAAAATGATAATATAAAAAACCTCAATAATGGGTGAATACATTTTAAAGTCACATATCTTGGACCAATAAAATTTGAGGAACCATATTTATTGATAAGGACAAGGTAAAAACCCTATGTGAATGAGTAAGTTCCCATATTGGTATAGAGAAACTTCAGTAAAGGTTTACACAATTTAAGTTCATCATTCTTGGAAGAATTAATACAATTTTCACAATAAAATAGATTCAACCAAAAATGATTTTTCACGTCTGTAGGTAATGGTATAATTAACTGGAAACAAATTAGGTCTCAAAATCAATACGAGTAACCCTAGGTATAAAATGGTGCACACGTTTTAAGGTTATAATGTTTACACCATAATGTGGTATGTGACATACTGACTAGGTTTTGATAGATATGATTAAATTATCACCTTTTATCAATGAATAAGAATAAGGAAAGTTACACCTTGATTTATCATAATTGGGAAAAGATAAAATGAAACAAGAATGTTGAGTATCGTCACTAACCAAATTCAAATAATGGGTTCCAAGACAGTATTATATAGGGAACGTGGGATTATTGGATCTTCTCCTTAGGATGAAAAAATGGATTTGGTTTGTAGGTCAGATATATGACATGGATGTCATTAACAATTAGAGGGTTCCTTTTTAAATCAAATAAACTTTTCACCATTATTCAAGAAAGGTTTTTGGGGATTCAAATTCTTAAGTTTAAAAGTGTGTCATATGGGAAGATGGTATTCATCAAGTGATTAGAATATTCCAATTTTAAATTGACCAAGGATGCGATATTATTAAATGTTAAGTGGATTATACTTGAATAATTATTTTTAGTTGGGGATAAGAAATATGTTTCAAGAATCTTTTTATTTCATATGATAATAGGAATCAAGATATACATAGTTCTCATGAAATGTATCAAAATATATTTGGATTATGCACATGGGATATGGATTCATCCTAATCTGGGTCCATTTGAAATACTCAATATCGATTAGGGGGTCCAAACATTGGGATGAAGAGGGTAATTGAAGTTTATAGTATTTTATTTATCCTAACATAAGGTTTATGAAGGAATGAATGATGTGAATTGAGAGACCCAAGTGTTATTATTATAGGGAAAATTAAAAAGGAATGGAATTGGATGTTTTATCCAAGAAAGAGGGTCTATATGTCACTAGATATCATGAAATAACAAGGATTAAGACACTAGTAGTTTTTGGTAGGTCTCTTCATAGATCTGTTTCATATACAGGGGACATGATTATCCATGTGTGATAAGGGAAGAAACCAGAAATGAATTGAGAAAGGTCTCAAAACTAGGTATATGAAGAAAATAAGGTAATTTGGCTGGTTTTAAGATGAGTGATAGGGATGTCTCTAAGTGTCTTGTAGGGGTATTAATAAAGAAGAATGTAATTATTATAATAAAATATATTTTACAAGTGTAAGGACTTATAAAGAAAGACCCTATATGAATTAATATATCCTATACACTATGAGGGGTTTTTGGTTGATGATATTTATGGTTGGGAATGGAACTTTTCACAGATCTAACGCATGTATAGGAGAGGGAGGGATAAACATATGGGTACCATGTTGAGATAAAGTAGAATGAAATATAAGGTGAATTGGTAAAGGTTTAACTACTATGTTATAATTTTAAAATTAAATGGAATCTATGGTTGATATAGTGATGAGATATCCATGTATCTCGACATATTTCATGGTAATGAGAACCAAGCCACAGGTAAATATAAAAAAGGTAATTTTACCCTAGTATATTTTTTTAGATAGGGAACTATACACTAATAAATCATACATATAATTGTATCTCATGTAGGGAAATTTTGTTGTAAAAAATACACCACTCCAAATAGTTTATAGGTTACATAAGATGGACCATATGTCACACAATTTAATATCATGAGTAAAGGACTCATATTCCATGAATTTTATGGAAATACATTGAGGAAAGTTTTATAAAGGAATTTATATAGATCTATTTCATGCACAAAATGAAATGGATTCATCTTAATACCAATTTATTTGAGAAAATCCCAACATGAACTGATAAATTCTGAGAGAATAAGATGAGGTGGGAGTTTGATGGAGTGATAGAAGTTAGGATGATATAAAAGTAGATTTATATAGTGATTATGGTTGTATTTTTTTATTATAAAAGTCAAAATAGAAGAATCCAGAGTCAATGAGACCATTAGTGATGAGATTGATGAAGATAAATAGGTGGATTTTATGTTTATGTGATAAAATAAATATTTTCTATTAAATATTTCTCTTAAATATTTATCAATTAGAGAAAGATAATAATAATAAAAATATAGTATATTAATTATAAGTCAATAATAAAAATTCTTATTATGAAAATAGTTAGATTTGACTAATGAGATTGAAAGATAAAGGAATTTTTGGATTAATAGGAAGAGATAATTATTTAATTATAAATTAAATTTAATGAAAATGATATGGGGATTTAGAATTTCCGATAAAAAATTATCAATGTAGAAAAGTAAGTTAAAAGGTTCAAATCCAATTTTTAGAATTCTATTCATGAAATTGTAGAAACATCAAGGAATAAGATAGAATAATTATATAAAGTATGCCAAAAAACATATCATACCAGAAGGGTGAAAATATCATAGAAGTGTTTTTGAATAGCCTAAGATGAAAAATATAATTAATAAAACCAATTTTATAGTTAAAAAGTAACTATTAGAAAAATATTAATTCTTTGAATACTATATTGAAGGAAAAATAGCTAAAAATAGTGAATAAATAAAGTATGTAAAGAATCCTAGAACTAAGAATAAGGTTTTGGGAGTCTACAATAATTTTGGTTTAAAAAATGGATCCAACATTTATGATTTAAATAAAGATGAATGGTAGGTTACAACATCCAGAAAGTAAAATAATTTTAAAGTTAAATCTTCTTTCTATGAATATTACTATAGTGGTGGAGGATTTTGGAATTTTAAAATATTGTTTTGGTTTAATTACAAAATATCTCAATGTTCCTATAATGTTTTCGAAGTAATGTTTGAGGGGTAATCCGACCACTCAAGGAAGAAAAGTTCAGACGAAGACTCAAAAATATAGACTGATGTTTGAAAATAAATTTTAACCACTGAAAGAGTCTTGGGGATATCTGACCATCTTGTAAACTTTTTTGAAGGTTGTCTTACAATTTTACATACCCATTTGAGTATGAATTATAATACTCAAAATTATCATAAGAATAAGAAAAAAGGAAAGGAGAGGGATTTCATTATTGAATTTTAACATAAAACATCAGAGAAATAATGTCCATGGATCATGGAAAGTGGATCCTCCTCACATATGGAAAGAGATATGATGATATTTACGGATGTTAAGAAGTTCTAGAAACTACTGATGAACTTTGATAATGGTGGGTCACTCAAAATCAAAATAATTGGATCTTTAATCATCAGATAGTAAAATACGTAATTTAATAAAACATAATTTTTTGATGGGTTGAAACACAATTTAATTATTGTGTCCCAACTATATAGTGAATACCATGATGAGGAATTTCAAAAGAATTTATGTGTTGTAAATAACTTTAAATATGTAGGTTCTATGTTTAGAAGAAAACTTACTCGAGGTAACTTGTTTCATATCGATGAAGTTATGAAGAATAATATTCCATGTAATAAGAATAAGGTAGATTATATGAAGAATTTCAAGATTGTGAAATCTAAAGAGAGTAGAAAAACTTGTCTGGTTAAAAAGAAGGATGGAGAAATGATCTTGATATGAATGGATCAAATAAATAAATAAGAAGATGTTATTCCATTTCAGTGAAACTATACCAATGTTCTAAAAATTAAGAAGTGAAGAGCGATAAGGATAAAAAAATATTTGACATTTTATACTACTAAAGAAAATAATAACATGATTTATTTTAATTATAAATGGGAGTGTAAGAAGAAGTTAAATTATCAAAGTTCTTCTCTATCAAAGAGGGAGTTTAATACCAATCTATAGAGGTTAAATCATAATTATTATCCTTCGTCCATTAAAGGAATGGGGAGAAAGAATATATATGAGGACTAATCCATTGATGTGTGTTTAACCTAATGGGGATAAGATGTCTTATTTAGGGGGGGATGTATAAAGGGATATTTTTTAAAGGCAAATGTTTTGAGGTCTAAATATGGATGTGTAAGTTTTGTGATTTATGAATTGGTATAATAGTTTTTGGTCATCAAGAATACAGGACCTTGTATTTATAGGTTCTATGAAATTTTTTTACAAAGTGAATGAAATGTTGTTGTTGATACTCAATTGGTATCCAGTAGATTCTCAGTTAATTACATAAATTGGTATCAAGGTCTAAGAGAACTTGAATTTTTAATTTGGTTCAAGAGTATCGAGGGCTATAATGAAGTGAATGTAAGTCCCCATTATGGAAACAATGATATTTTTAATAAATATTATTATTTTCTAAACTTAAATCACTAAAGAAGGCTTAGAATTATTGAATAATTATTCATTTATAGGTGTTATGAGTTTGAAATTTATTTATGTTCCTTGGTTGATAACAAAATCTAATGGGTGAGACTATTGAGAAAAAGGGTTGTTTTGGAGAGTATTGAGTCGATGGATGAAGAATAAGTGAAGAGAAGATGAAGTTAATATGAATTGTGTGATTTCTTTTTTTATCTACACATAATTTTTTTTCAAACTAAGTTTTTTCATGATAATTTATTTAATGTGATGTTTATTCCCAGGTTTTGGAATGATTTGAAGAAAATGGAAGGTGCTTTCGTAGTTGAAAAAAGTGATTGAATTTGATTTTGAAAATATACCTAAGTCTATTCATGATCTAGAATTAGAATATTATAAAATCATATATATATATATATATGTATATATATAACCTAAAAAGGGGGAAAACCCTCTTGAAAGCACTAACCAAGATACCAACCACCAGAGAGGTAGTGACCAAGCTCAAAGGTAGTTCCTGTGAGAGAAGCAATATTAGATAATAGAGCCCGGTGTATTTTAGCACTGAGATAAAGGAAGAGGTATAGCACAAGACAACAATATGGAATAATTTATGTGGTATATGGAGGTACCAAAAATTAAAAGGGTGGTTTAAGGATGTTCTTCATGAAATACTAGAATCATCCTATAGTTTAGATTGATTCAAGACTTCAGTGAAGAAATTTTTATTCAAATTTTTTAAATTCATGTGGATTTTAATTAAAGTGCATGATATGGTGTGATAAATAACATATAATATTATAAATATGGGGATATCACCATAAAAATGGCTATTTGAAAAGGTGTTTTGGCTAATATATTTCCTCATAAGAAACAGTGAGCATGAATATACCATGGAGGTTACCATGGTGATTGAAGAAGAGTAGGTGATTCCAAATCAAGAATGGGGAACACCACACTGTGGTGAATCTTTAGTGGATATTTTGTAAATAATAAAATTTTTAAGGAGTTATTATAATGAGGAAGTAAATGGTTGGCAGTTTACTAAATTTTAAAATAAGGATCTTCATACCTTGGAGGATGCCATAGTATAGAAAATAATCCTTCTCTAGAACAATTAGTGGATAACATATCATGGATAAATGATTTTTAAGAGTAGTTCTTGATTCATTTTAGGGAAGTTGGAGTGAAAAAATGTTCAAAATTCCATGGGGGAATCTTTGTACAATGAATCAGTTTCTAACAAGCCATGGTAAAGGAAGATATAGTTTTCGTCTAAAGTAGTTTTCTAGATTTGAGTGGATTTGATAATGGGGCTCATTTTTTGAATCAATATCCTATCATTGTTGATCTATAATATCTCCAATCCCATTAATAGTGACTAAGAGGTTATAGATGATCTAAAGGATCAAAAGGAAGTGGAGTAAATTTAGAACAAGATGAAGGAAATTGGATGTTTCAATTTGACTTTGAAATTTAAATTAAAATGGGAAGATATTTTGGTTGTGGAATATATAATTGAATAGTGGATATTGCATGAAATGTGGATACCACTATGTGATGTATCAAATAGAATACTTGAATTATATAAGTGTATAATAATTAAGAGGATTAATGTAGAGATATTGAAAGACTATGTCTAGTGTGGTGCACATAGAAGAGGAGTAATACTTGTAGTAGTGGATGTTGAAGAATAAGAATACGAAGAATAGAAATAGAAGTTAAATGATGTGTATATAGGAAGAAGAATAAGTGACACCTATTTATTAAAATAGAATAAGCGTGTAATAAATTTATATTGTTGAGTGAAAATTATTATAGTAAAAGGATAATACCTACATTAGTAGAATAAAAGGATATATTTTATAATGTTTGGGAGACTTATTGGGATATACAAGTGATGATTTTATAATATAAAAAAGTTCAATGATATTTGATGCTTGTTGTAATCCATAATGGTGATTCTAGTGGATCTTATAGTCTCTAGTGAGTCCAGATCAAGCCTATGATTATCTGTTTGTTTTGAGTAGTGAACCATGTGCATTGTGTGTCACTATTTGTTACCTTTTTATATGTGTGTGAGTTAATAATTTAGATACATCACTCTAATAAGTTATGAAAGTTTTTTTGTAGTAAATTATAAAAGGAATGATTGGATTTTTGTTCACTGATTCACCCCCAATTAGTGAACTTATATCATGCATGGGTATATCAATGAGTAGTTTACATGAATATATAATATTGTAAAAATTATATCAAAGAACAATGTAAAGTATTTTTTAATTTAGAATTAAAATTACACTCAAAATTTTTATCTTGAGAAAATAATTTTGGTTACTCTAACATCCCAGACCCGGATTCCACTAACAAATTCCTTAATCCTGATTGGCCACATGGCCTCAAGCGCATCTCCCCAAGTTCTAGAGGTTGTTGACTAGTAGTTAGAGCCTAGGTGTGTCAGTGGGGAGACTATTCCCTCATCACCGGAGTGTAGAAAAATGGAAATATAATATCAAATAAGTAGAATAAGTAGTAAATCTATTAGATATATTATAAATGAACAAGACAAGAATATATAAATCATGCTAGAAGTAACCTCATATTCAGTAGATGATGATACATTTCATGTGTCTAATAAAGATTCAAAAATAGGTATACATGGATGGTGTAAAATACATGTTACAAAAGTAAAAAAAGGCCAAAAAAATACATCTATAATCCTAATACTCAACTCAATTCCATGATTCCATGTTCATAAGTATCAATCAATAACCTATAGTAGGGAACTTTCCCACATTCATACCTACAATCACATAGTCTGTTTGGGTAGCATTGGTGGCCCGAACAGGGTGTGAGATATAATCTCAATAGGAAACCACCCAAAATTCAAGTTCCCATTGGTCAATGAGTATGTACAACAACAAAATTATTCATGAGGTAATAGAATATTTAAGGAAGTACTGAATGTAAAAAACCTGTAAAGTTATGGGTTCCCATGGACACTTATTATATGCTACCTACTTCGGCCTAATTGTAATTTATCTTAATAAATAGTTAGTCTTATATCATTGTATAAAAAAGTTAATTTAATGATTAGATTTAATTTAATAAATAAGTATCGCGACCTGGAATGTGGCCCAACGTCCCCTATAAAGATATTTTATAAAGAAGATACCTAAACTGGACATCAATAAAGTATAAGTCTCTGACTAAATCCAAGCTTGTACTTTGGATTATAAGTTGTTCCATATAAATCTTTTTATTACTTATTCAATTTAGAACCTAATCTCATCCTTGGGGTTCCTAATTTGGAATCCACATATCACTATAGGGGTAACCTGAACCAAGAACCCTACAAAACCACCCTAATCATCCCTCATGGGAAATCATGGTATAACTCTGGGTGTGGTATAACATCACTACCATTCGAATTCATACTTGGCAGTCCACTATGGGAGCCCAAGTTTCACCCATGGAATATATGATGAACTCCCCCTTCATTATATCTTTGGAAGTCTATAAGGTGTCCAGGTATCACTCGGGAATATAATATTAATCCCTCATGAGTCTATCCTTAGAAATTCAAATAAGGAGTCCAATTATCACTCGTGCATATGCAAGGTAGAATCCAAATGTGTCCATCTGTGGTGCTCTTATTTGAACCCAGGTGTCACCCAAGGCATATGATCATTTAATCCAAGTCATTTAATTATATCAAGGTCATCAACTTATTCATTTCAATTCAAATGTACATCAAAATGTGATTCAAGTCATGGGATAAGCCTACAAGTCTTAGCCTTTATTTAAGTCAAATGGGAATTTCATTATAAAAGGTTAACTGAAGCTTAACAATATTTTTCATGGAAATAGATTAGGTTCATGGTCATTTAATTCCCTCATTTCATTAAATTCAATTTAAAACTCATTTTACACTTCAAATTAAAATCGAAAAATCAATATTAAACATCCCATGTTAAGGGGAAAAAGTCACGCCAAAAACTATCCAATATCAAAATCCACCCATGGTGGTCCAATTAACTATGAAACACCCACAAGGGGTTGTTCCATTCAATGTTATTAACCTATTTAAATTTATAAAATGGTTCTATTAATTATGTAGGTCCAACCTATCTATTTGATTCATGGATTAAATTTTATTTCAATGGAATCGCTCTAAGATTTGGGTGCATAGAATAATGAAATATATATAAACACTTTGTATTTTAAGGAAAATCCTAATACCACTTACCATAAGTTTATAGTGGATATCTCATCTATTATAAACTTTTTATTCATCTCAGATCGGGAGAAAATTGAAGAACAGATGAAGAACCTAAAATTAAGGCATATTAGATTTCACCTAAATAGTGAAACCGATACCAATAATAATAAGGAACATAACAAAAGGAATGGTTATCATTATGAGATATATCTAATGAGATAAATAGATCATGATTTTGAGCTTGGATGGAGAAGATCCTTCAATTCATAGATTAGGCATGAAAATGAGCTCCTAAATCCACCAATTTTCCAATGTGAAGAATGGGAAAATTAGGTTTTATTTAATAGATAAAGTGAGGGTAGTTTCATAATTTTACCCAAATTATCGGGCCTCATGGTTTGGTCTCATGGTTGGATAAACTGTGTGCCAACCATGCACTCCTTGTTGTTGGAGGGGTACATCGCATGGTTAGTGAGCACAGTTTTCCAAATCGTGTATCATCCCACTATCAAAACTGTAGACATACCTACATTTTCATGCACCTCAAATTGCACAAATTATCTAATCTTTTGTCATATAAGACTCAAATTTCTATCCTTTTACAGTTATAAGTAACCATGAGGCCTGACCCACATGGTTTCTACTAGATGTGTGCCAGTCCTTTTTCACCCCAAATAATAGGTTTCGGGCTCTGAACAACCCTCGAACACCCTTGATACCTTCATAAACTCAAGGTACATGCACATTAGGCTGTATTTAGAAATTTAAACTAAAAATTAATATAAATAAAAATATTTCATCACTCAAGAAAGAAATAGGTTCTTACAAACTCCCCCTTAAGTAAATTCGTCCCCAAATTTCCCTTCTAATGGTGGTGAAGCTTCATCTATGAACAACTATATCCATTGTGGTCATACATTGGCATCCAACTCCTAGGTCTCATCCAGTACAAAACTATACTTACATAGCACCCATACTAGATTAATTAACCAACCTTATAGAGCCTTCATGCTACGATCCGCAATACATATAAAATTCTCCTAAATGGATGCATCCAACTATAAATCAACCTCCTAATGCTGAAAGGAATGAGACAATTCTGAATGATAACGGGATGGAGGAGATACACATAAGAAATCATGCATGGATCAGTACCTCTCAGGTAACTATTATTGATTGGATACCAGCTCAACACTCTCTAGAATATCAAATGGCCCAACATATCATGGTAAAAACATACCCTGTCTCCTGATCCTCCTATGCCTCATCCCCAATGAGGTATATAAAAAAGGCTAGATCCCCAACCTTGAACTCTAGAGGTCATCTGCGGTGATCAGTGTATGATTTCTATTGAGACTTCATGGTATCCATCTGTATTTAAATCAACTGCACCTACACTATGGTCTCATAAACAAGAAAAGGTCCAAGCATAACTGCCTATCCTACCTAGAACCAGCATAAGGGTGATCAGCATGGAAAACCATAGAAAAAAATCATAAGGATCCATCTGAATAGTATCCTGAAAGCTTTTATTAATGGAGATTAAACCAGGGGTATATGCCTCTCCCATGATCCCCTAAGATCAAGGACGCATGATCGTAGCATGTACTCAAGCATCTATATCATGTGCTCTAACTGACCATCGGTCTTATGGTTGTATATTGTGCTTAGATAAACCTGTGTACCAAATTCCCTATGTAACCCTTTATAAAATCGTGAAGTAAATTGAGAATACCTATATGAAACAATAGTATGTGGGAACCTGTGAAGTCATACTATATCATAGATATACAACCTTCCAAGATCATCTACACAAACGGTTTCCTTGATTAGAAAGAAATGTTAAACCATTTTGATCCTATAAAAAAACTCATACGATGTCATTGCATCGTAGAGACCTCAGTAAAAAGATCATTAAGTTCATCAAAACATCATTCCATTTACACTTAAGAATGGGTAGCTGCTGTAAAATTCTAGTTGGTTGCTGGAATTCCACCTCACCTACTGACAGTTGCAACACCTCATGAAAAAACTAGCTACATCACTTTTCATACATGGAAACCAGTACATGATATGTTAATCCCAATACATCTTGGTTATGCTAAGGTGAACTACCCAAGTTGAAGCCTAAAATTCTCACATCAGCTCTTTACATATGTCTGCTAAAACCCATACGTGACCATGTACATAGATAATTTCATCCTTGCATATTGTCTAACCAAGATGAGGGACCTCATCTGCCACACTCTCCCATAGGACTACAACCTCAGAGTCCGATAGAAACCTCATCCTCACTCTATTCATAAGGGTAGAGGTCACAACTAAAGATAATAGAAAATTATTTACCTGATTGTATCTCACCTCTAAGTGAATCTCAAAGAACAAATCCATGAGCTAACACTAGCTTTTGGACTGCTGAACTGCATGTACCTGAGTCCTACTGGTTAGTGCATTGTCCACTGCATTTACCTTACCAATCATATAGGTAAGATAAAAGTTAAAATAATATAGGTACTCCACCCACCTTTGATGCCTCATATTCAGATCACACTATGTAAACATGTACTTGAGTCTTTTTTTGTGTGTGTACACCATAAAATGGTTTCTAAGTAAATAATATCTCCAACAGTGCATATGTAAAGAAATGCAGCTAACTTGGGATCTTGTGTTAGTTAATTCCCCTCATGTTTCCTCAAATTCCAAGATCCATATTTCACAACTCTATATCCTTACATAAGAAATACTCCTATCCTGATATGTGATACATCGTAGTAAACAGTAAAACTCTTACCTAGCTCAGAAAAAATCAGTATCAGCACAGAATTCAATCTTCCTTTCAACTCTTGAAAGACTGAATCATAAGAATATGTCCATAAAAACTTCATACACTTATTATTCAAGATCGTGATAGGCACTTCTATGCATGATAACTCCAGTATGAAATTCTTGTAATACCTATTTATCCCCATGAAATTCCATGCCTCAAATAAATTCTTGGGAAGCTCCTAATAAACTACATCTCTCAACTTATTTGGGTCAATTATTAATCTTTTCTCTAAGATAATATGACCCATGAAGTGAATCTCATCCATCTAGAAGTGGAACATTGTGATCTTAGAATATAAATGATGCTCTATCAGTGTACTCAAGATCATCTCAAGATTTTTGGCATGTCCATGTTGAGTGTGAGAATACACCAAGATGTCATCCATAAATACCATCACAAAAAAGACAAGATAAGGATAAAAAATTCAGTTCATCAGTACCATGAAGACTAATGGAATGTTCATGATATCGAACATCATAACCGAATACTCATAGAGACCACACCTTCTACGAAAGGTTGTGCGAGGTATGTCTGATGGTATAACGAACACCTGATGATAACCCAATCTCAAATAGATATTTGAGAATACCCAAGCTCCTCCAAGATAGTCAAAGAGATCATCTATTCATAGTAGAGTATTTTAGTTCTTAACCGTCATCTAGTTCAATTTTCAGTAATCCACACATATCCGGAGCATTTTGTCTTCCTATTTTGCAAAAATTACCAATGAAACAGATGGAGAAGTACTAGTTTAGATAAAATTATTTTCCTTCAAATCCTCTAGATGTTTCCTGTTATCCTGTATGTCAGTAGTATCCATCCTGTAAGGAGGAATGGATTCTGGTACAGCTCCCATCACTATCTAGATAGAGAAATCTGCCTCTCTTAATAGAGGTAACCCTGAATATTTTTCTAGGAAAATATCACTCAAACAATCAACCACTAGATGGAAATATGACTAATGTGTTCCCTAATGATCCAGATATAAAATCACAATCTAGGTTGTCATCCCACTAGACCCATGATGCTGAGATCCATCTCGAATCACCTGGACATCCCATTCACCCTTGTGAATAATCTCTCTTCCCTTTAGTTATGTAAATTTCACCCTTTGGTGATAGAAATCAATGAAATAGTGAAAGGGTACCAACCATTCCATACAAATAATTATGTAAAAACTTATCATCTCAAGGGAAAAAGAGTTCTCATGAAATGTGAAACCCACCAATCTAAAAGGGGAACTCCATGCACTGATGTGTATCCTTCATTCTAATCCCTAACGAAGTGTCAATTATCATAACACTTTCAAAACACTAAACACTAATCCCAAGGATCTGCAAAATGGGCATAGATATAAAGCTATGAGAATCCATTGTATTGAAAAGTGAATATTCTAAAGTAGAGGATACTAGAATACCACATCTCATAATAGAAGGTACGGGGTCCTACTTCTTAAGTGTTAATTTCACTACATATATATAGCTTGATCTATATCCTTGTGATACTGCCTATATACCCTAAGAAGATCTGATCATCTATCATGGAATGTTTGGGGTCTGACTACCATGGAAAAAACCACCAACTCATCTTTATTGGCCTTCTTCACTCCAAATCTCTGTCTGATGAGAAGTTGATGGCCCTACTTGATAACATGGAGTCAGTGTGGACCCTCTCTCACTGCATGTCGAAGGAAAAGTTCTACAAAATTGTTGTACATGACCTGTCTTGTCTTAGGATCTGCACTCGACTGGGTCCCTCATACACTGAGGTCTCATATATCCCAACCTACCACACTAGTGGAACCTCACCTGGCTACCTGAATATTTACTCTTGATAACAATATCACTATGTGGGAGCTCCATAAGATACACCCTACTAATAGTCAATGTAATACCAAATCTTGATGTCCAACCACCCTGGATCACACCCTCGGCCACTCTCATGTTATGATCTGTGATAAGTGACTGATTCACTATTCTAGAAATGGTAGTCAGTTAGAATACATTCTCATGCAATCAGATTTCATACCAGAGACCATCCTCAAATCATCTATCTTTAAATAACTTGTCACCCAATAAAATATGTGTGGAGCACTGGAGATCTGTAAAACAAACCAAATAATCCATAAATGATAATGCACCCTTCTCTAAGTGCATGAACTACTTGGATCTAATGGCGCTCAACATCTCAGGATATAATAAATCATAGAGTGTTGTATGAAAATCCCTCCAAGAAATCTCTCGATGACGAACTGTCTAAGTAATAACATCACACCACCTCTTGTGGAATAACACATAATATACGTAGCAAGATTGACCCCCCTCTCTAAAGGTGTATCATGATTCTTGAAGTTAGATATCATTCCCTCTAGCCATGAATCTACAACCCATGTTCTTTCATCCCCCCAAAACATGGGAAGATACTACTGCTGGAACTCATGCATCATCTCTTATATAGTTGCAAAAGGTTATGGTTCCCCCTAAATGGTATTCATGAATGGTATAAAGATTTCATTGAACTATTCCTCAACACCTATTTCTGGTACAACTGCTAGTGTCATAGCTGACACTAAAGGAGGATCCACTGATATCCCATGGCCCACCACCTCCAGAGTGTGGTCTAGCCACACTATTGATGTATGATAGGAGGTCGTCATGGTGGCATTCCTCTACAATGGAAAACACATGCCTCATATAATAATGTTATCAGTGTTCGAAACTAGAATCATTGATACTGAAATAGGATAGGTACATGCCTTATTATATGAGAAATAAACCCCTCTACCTACTCCTTAAGATAGGTATAGGCATTATATAGATCATATAGAAGCAATAGATACAACCTACATCCCACTACTAAATTAGGTTCTGAGTTAATTTCTCTATTGTAAGTAATTTCATTTTCTATTTTAATCACACATTTAATCCCATTTTATCAAAATTCATTTAAAAACAGTTAAACCAAATGGTTCAACAAATTATGATACATAAGGGCCTATACTTATTATGAACCAAAATATAGAGTCCACCTATTTCACACCACAACACATTCCAGAATTTCTATCAAAATAGAAAGTATAATAGTCATGTCACATATCAAAACAACATGAAATCAAGAAATTCATTCAATATGGAATGGTATAATTTAGGGCATGTGAAATCTAACAGGTGCCAAAAATGATGCATGAAATGGAATACCCTCATCCCATTAGGTTTCAATAAAATAAAACCCACAATCGTATCAATGGTAATATCATAATTCAATTGCATCACCTAATAGTGGAATCAAATCAACTATAATATCCAAAATCTAGAGAACAACAATTTCATTTGAGGTAATTTTAATTTCTCTTTCTGATGGGTTAGCTAAGGTCAGGTACAACTCATTAACAAATTCCATTTCCTTCTTATCACTCTCCATTATCACCAAATAATAAAGAAAACTAGAAAAGAGGCTTTGATACCACTTTTTAACATCTTAGAATAGGATTCCACAGAAAGATAACCCCATCCCAGTTAGCCACATGGCCTCAATGGCATCTCCCAAAAATCCAAAGGCTACCGAATAGTAGTGAGGGAATATGTGTGTTAGTGGGGAGACCATTACCTCATCACTAGAGTGTATCATAGTGGAAATATAATATTAGTTAAGTAGAAGAAGTAGTAAATCAATTATATAGATGGTAAATGAACAAGATGAGAATATATAAATCATACCAAATGTAATCTCATATACATAAGATTACAATATATGTCATGTGTCTAATAAATCATCCAAAACATGTATGCATGGAAGTTGTTCAATACATGTAACACAAGTAAAAAAAGTAAAAGAAATATAGCTAGAATCCGGAACCTCAGTACAGTCCCACGCTCCTTTTTGCTTAATCAGCAATCAAGAACCTGTAACATAGTTCTTTCCCTTATCCATACCTAAAATCATATAGTCTATTTGGGTACCATTGGTAGCCTGAACATGGTGTGAGATATAATCCTAGTAGGAAACCAATTAAAATTCAATTTACATCCAATCAATGAATATATATATATAAACAAAATTGTGCAAGTAGTAATATGATATGTAATGAAATAATGAAAGTAAACAACCCATAAAGTTCAAGGTTCCCATATACCCTCATCCTCTGATACCTGATTTGGCCTAGTTGGAAGGTCTCTGAATATAGAGTGAATCCTATCTCATTGTATAATCAAGTTCATTTAATGATTCTTTATTATTTAATAAGCAATTATCAATACCTGGAATGTGGCCCAATGCCCCTGTGAAGATATATAATCAATAAGATGCCTAAAATAGACATCAATACATTATAAGTCTCTGACCGAATCAATGATTATGATTTGTCTTGGAATATGTGCCATATAAATCATTTCATTACTTATTAAATTCATAACCTGAGCCCATCCTTGGCATTCCTAATTTGGAATCTAGGTATTTCTCTATGTGTAACATGAAACAAGCACCCTACAAGCCTATCCTAGGCATCCATCATGGGAAATACTGGTATCGCTCTGGGTGTGTTATAACATCACTTCCATTCAATGGCATCCTTAGCAGTCCACTAAGGGATCCCAAGTGTCACCCATATCATATTTGATCAACTATCCCCTGATTTCATCCATGGAAGTACATAAAGAGTCCAAGTATCACTCATGCATATAACAATAAGCCCCCATGAGTTTGTCCTTGTAAATCCATATAAGGAGTCCAAGTGTCACTTAGGTGTAAGAAATGTAGAAGCCAAATGAGTTTGTCCATGGTGTTCCTATATGAACCCATGTGTCACATAAGGAATATAATCATTCAATACAAGTCATCTAAGTATATCAAGTTCATCAACTTATTCATTTCAATTCAAACTCACCTCAAAAGGTGACTCAAATCATGGTCTAAGATTAGAAGGCTTAGCCACTCTTTTACTCACATGGTAATTTCATTATAAAAGGGTAACTCAAGATTAAAAACCATTAAATGGAAAGGGACTAGGGTCATGGTCATTCTATTCCCTCCCTTCATTCACTTCAATTTACAAATAATTTTACAATTCAAATTACAATTGAAAAATCAATATTAAACATCCCAAGGAAAGGGGAATAAAGCACACCAAAACATATCTGATATCAAAAGCTACCCAAGGTGGTCCAATTAATTAAGAAATAAACCCAAGGGGTGGTTATATTCAACATTATTAACCTATTTACATTTATCAATGAGTTTCATTAATTACGTATGTCACACATATCAATTCAATTCATATATTAAATTCCATTTTAAGGGTTTCACTCTGAGAATTTGGTGCGTGAAACAATGTAATATATATATATATATATAAACACTTTAACTTTTAAGGAAAATCATGAGATCACATATCATAGGTTCTTTGTGGGTAGATCATCTGATATCAACTCTTGATTCAACTCCGGTTAGGATAAAATCGAAGAACATGTGAAGAACCTAAAATTAGGTCATATAATCTTGAACCTAAATAGAACAACCAATACTAATAAGAACAAAGAATGACATAAAAGGAATTTAGATCTTACCAAGAGGTATCCCATGATATGAATGGATCTCGATTCCGATCTTCGATGGAGAAGATCCTTCAATTCCTAGATTAGGCGTCAAAAGGGAGCTCCCAAATCCACAGACTATCCGACATGAAGAATGGAAAAATTTATGATTGGTTTAATTGATTAAGTGATGGTAGTTTCATAATTTCACCAAAATTATTGGGCCACATGGTTTGGAACCATGGTTGGCCAAACCTTGTGCCAACTATGCACCCTTTCCTACAGTAAGGGGAACATCACATGGTTAGTGCATACTATTTGAATAACCATGCACAAACCCTGTCTCAGACCACTGTCAAAACTGCATACATACCCTCACAGTCATGAACCTCAAATAACATGGTTTATCTAACCATAATTCATGTAGGAATCAACTCTCCAACCTCACCTGGTTATAAGTAACCAAGCGTCATTCCCTACACAGTTTCTACTAACCATGTGTCAAGACTTTTTCACCCTAAAGGCTGGGATCCAAGCTCTGAACAAGCCCCAGACACCCTCGACACATCCACGTCCTCAAAGGAAATCCACATTAAGTAATATTTAGATATTTAAACTAAAAATTTATGGAAAGAAAAATATTCCATACCTAACAGAATAATTGGGTTATCATGGTTACCTTTTAGGGATAAAATAATCATGGTTACTTTTTAGAAATTGGTAGAATTTTCTTACAATGAGACAATTTGGTAAGGTAATATTTACAAGGTGGAACTACATATGATATTTATGACACCCATAATCAATGTTATCAAATAATGGTGGTGTATTTTGAATGCAATTAACTACTGAACCTACTATATGAGAGGATATCATGGACCTTTCTCTTTATAATTTTAAAGTTATAGAAAAATATCATTTTTCAATGATTTAATATCAAGTGTTTGTTTCATAATTGAATCCTAAATAGTGGTATGAATTAATTTTTTAAAATTATGTCTACAAAGAAAAAGATAAATATATAAATGTATATATAAATAGAGTTTGATGACTCAAAAATGTATATCAAGGAAAAAATTTTATATATATATATATGTATAAATAAGTTTATAAGATAAAAATATAGGTCGGAATATGATTATCATAGTATAGGTATGAGTGCTTAGGAATAAAATTTTTTAAAGTGAAAATTATAAGAATAATATACTTTCCTAGAATAGTTACTATACTATTGTCTAGAGATAGAATGGTATATAATGTCAAAAAAACCTCCCCATACACCAGAGGCTATTTACTGAAGTGATGAATTTTTTAGTGAGGTTATAGCCTCAATCAAATAACAATAAATAATATATATAATGAGAAACCATAATATATAAAAATATATAACCTGATGGAATTATATATGAAATATTACCATAATAATAACGTACACTATGCACTAATAAAATTAACTAGTGTCATGGAATATAAATCCCACATCATAAGAGGATCATCTGATGAAAAAAATAAAAAATAAAAAAGGATACACTATATTAAAAACCTCAAAATCACCTCAATATAATATATATATCCCTTTAAGACAACTACAACTAAAATGTAGTTGGGGTTTGGCTTAGTGGTAAGCACCCCGTAATCCTACATGAAAAATGGGGGTTCAAAACCCATTGGGCGCAGGTACTGTAGCAGCACTGTAGTGGTACTGTAGCAGCGGTGATACTATTGACCAGAAGGTACTGTAGCGGCAGTAGGGCACTGTAGCAGCGGCGGTACTGTGCTGGTACTGTAGCAGGCAGGTTACTATTCCCAGAATGGTCATTTGGCCAAACAATTTGGGCCTATGGGCTATGTAATGGGCTATAATCCCACTAGGCCTTCGGGATATGTAATGGGTCTCCCTCTACCCAGTTAAAAGAGGTCTTTTCTTTCCTTTAATAATAAAAATGAGGCTTCGGCCCCAACCTTTAAAAAAACTACAACTAAAATTCATATACTAGGTCACTTTACTCAACTACATGTCAACATAAGACCTGCATTTCCTTAGAGAAGAATATTAAAGATGAAAATATAAAAATTAGAAGGACACCCCCAAAGGACCCCTAATATAATCCATATATATATATTAATTAATTTATATTATGATGCATAAATTATTAATAAAAAAACATATCAATTTTTCGTTTCATTGTTTAGTTACTAAGTTGGTATAATGCTTGACCCTATATACTTTTGTCTATACTGATAAGAGGAATGTATGTTACCTAAATTTCATGTTGTCACATCACATGACGTAGGCTTGGAATATACTCAATATTCTAAAAATTATATATAAATTGTTTATGAAAGTGTATGCTATGTTATAGCCTCTTCCATTTATAGAGTTGGGGAAACCCTCTCCATTTCATGGTTTGAAAATACGTACAGTATCCGAGTTAGTATCTAAATACTTCAGGTTGGAAATTTGTATAGTTCTAGAGGTAATTTCTTATTTTCATAGAATGGAAACACATACAGTCTTGGAGGTAGTGTCTTAATATTATAATTCATCAATGCATCTAGGCCTAGATGTATTCTCCTAATTTCATAGGCTGGAAATGAATCATATCCTATAGATAGTGTCATGATAACATAGGATGGAAACACATCAAGTCATCAAGGTAGCCTCTCATAATCACCTGTTAGTAAAGATTCCAACTCAGATATGATATTTCAAAATCTTATATGTAATATGAATCAGGAAGTTTACAAATATTAGGCCTTAAATAATAATTTTTCCATTAAATCGAATGATATGTTCATCAATAATAAAAGTATCGAGATAATAATAATATGAATTAATGGAATCACATCATCCACTCCCTAAACCTCAAATAATAATTCATCCCACCTTTTATGTCACATATCCTAATATATATATATAATCCCTTGACTAACTTCAATTATTTCATTCCATGTGTGGGTATCCCAATACACATTACTTGGATCTTTATCCATTACAAGTGTATCACAAACTTACCGAATAATATCTAAGATGAGACAAGGACTCCAATCCATAACTCAGAATTCATATATTCTAAGTTCATGAAATGTCATGTCACCTAAAAATAGACCCCATACACTACCTAGGTAGGTCATCACTCAAAGACTTGTTATAGTCAGCTCAAAATAAGAAAAATATCCTATAAGGATTCTCTTTAAATAATTCCATACCAAAAACCCCCAAGGAGAGTAGATAACTTGGGTAAATTAAACTATTATACATTTATTGTAATTTATTTATAAATTATAGTAGGTATTATGTGACCTCTTATAGTACTCCCAACTCAATCTCATTGTTCACCCCTTTGGATGATCCTGATTCCCAAAAGGTTGTATGAGAAACCTCTCACTCAACTCACACATAACTAACCCTTAACATTGAAGCATAGTAAATCATTACACAAAACCTCATCTGGTTACTTGGTCCATCACTCAAAAATGGAAACCCTCCTTGTTTTCCTTTAACAATTTCTAGTTAAGACCTATAAATACAAAGGAGTCACAAAATGGACCATGTTTAGGGGAACATGTGAAATTTTTACACTATAGTACTAATAATTTATAACTATATTCTAATGTCCCTTAAATACCCATAATTTATCACTAGTATTGGTCACACCCACTTAACCACACTTACATACCACATCACACATACAATTATATGTAAAGTTTGGGAAATATTAGAGACCACCTATTTAAAATATGTTTGAAAATTATCCATGATTATTTTTTTAGTCCACAAATCCCATGAGATTTTATCTTATCCAAAAGCCTAGATTAATTCATTTCCAAAAAATAAAAAAAATGTTTCTTTAATTAATTAAAAATCATTATAATAGAGGTATAATTTACAAATTTAATAGAATGGGTTTTATCTAATAATGAGTGTACCTATACATATAATTTTATGTTTATTTTAGTTTTATTTAATTTAATTTATTACCACTAATTTTAATTAAATGAGTTTCTCTAGTTGTTTAGTTTAATTCGTTGAGATGTTTTAAGTGGAAGTATTAATTTTTAATAAAAATCTAAATTAGTAAAGTCCTCGTGAATAGAGTGTCAGATTGAAAATGGATTTATCCATTGAGTCAAAAATATGGGTTTTCATTTAAGGAAATATTTTATAATTTTTTAGTTGATGTTTTAAATTTGGGAATTAGATAGTCAAAATATAAAAAAAATTATTAAAAATTTAATGTTAACTCAAAACCCTTATATATTCATCTTTTAGATTAATTTAAAGGATTAGTGGGGCCTGAAAACTGCTCACCCATGCTGACCACCACCAATGATGGAGAGATCACCAGAGAATGAGAAAACTATGTAGATAATGTATTATTATTTGATTTTAACATCTCCCTTATGAAAATTTTAGAACCTTAAATTCTCTCCACAAGTTATATATTTTAATATTTTAATAATTTCATGAAATTTCACTATTCTCTTATTCGTCACAATATTTTACTAATGGTACACTAATCTAATAAATATAACATAGGGGTTATAAGATATCATAGATATAATTTTTAGGCTTAATAAATTATCTCTTTAATTTTACAACCATAATATTTTCTTTTGGCCAAACAATATTAAAAAAAATGTTCAACATGTTGTAAAAAACCCAATTCTTTTAGAATTTTTGAAATTCATTACATGGATTTTCATAATTCTTATTGATTATTTTTACGTATTGTTTTGATAAAATTAAAATTTTTATTCCTACAATTGAATCATTCTATGAACCATGTATCTCTATAAATTCATTAAATGGATGAGCATAATGAAATTGTAATAACATTGATTATATTTATAGATTGTGAGAAAATATAAAGAAAAATTAAATCAATTATAGATTCTCTCTTTGAATTGATCTACCAAATAGATGACTTTTGAAAAATTTATAGGGATTGAGAAGATGTTACTAGAGAATATTATCATACATTAGACACTTTCTCTATTTAGACCTCCACCATGGGTTGTAGAAATTAGTGATGGCATGGGGAGGTGATAACGGTATGATGAGGATCATCTGATCAATGATTGAATGGTGTAGAGGCTATTATTTTATCCCTAGTCAAGGGAATCATGGATCTGAGTGTCATGAATTAGTTTGAACCAAGATAATAATAAAAACTTATAACCAATAATTGGTATTATATCATGTATCATAGGTCACAATCAAACCAAATCCATACACACCCACTTTATTTCCCACATGTACATGTCATGAACATATCATGTTCTCTGCGGATCCACTAGATAATGTGTGAGACTGCCATCAATGTATAAATATAGGTTATATCATCGAAATACCTAGGTTCACCTGACCATTCAAAGTATTTGAGTGAGATATTTAATTTATTAGGATTACAAACTGAATCCCCATTAGTATTAACATGGGCACCTTCCCTCAAAAATTCAATCCACTATATGTTCGTATATCACTATCACCCCTAAGATCAAAAAAATTGAATAATCCCATTATCAACACCCATTAATGGGAAACATAATAATCAAGTAAGTCACATTAATGGATCATCAAAATAGAGTATCATCCCATAGTTCCAACCAATCCATCAAGAAACATCATTTTCAAATCAAGACTTTATTTCCAAAACAACATTAAAAATGGTTTTCAAACCCACTCCTTTCATAAAACATCATTAAAATTAAAAAGAGGCCTTTAAACCAAGAATTTATTTCAAATTCGTCCAGTGGAATTAATATATATTTTCACAATATAATAAAATTAAATTTGTTTCATAAAAACATCCAAAACCATGTGGAAATCATTTCATAAATCAACCCTTCTATTTAAATCAAGGTATTTACTTTATGAAATTTAAACCTATCCTAAGCCCCCTTTTAAATTAAAACATCCTTTAAAATATATATGAAGAGAAAAAACCAACATGGCTTTCAATAAATTTTAAAAAGTGATATGAATAAAGATGACTGAAATTTTTTCCATGGCACATTCAATTAATAGAGAAGAGGATCAAAGAATATTTTATCAGTCATCTTGAGGAAAAAATTCATAAAACAAGTATTATAAGATAATAAATATATTTCTATGAATTCTTGATCAAAAATTAATTATATAATGATGTAACTGCATAAAAATACTTTCCTCAAAAAAAGAATTATAGAACACCTAGCAAGGGATTTTTTTAAGAAACAAGAGAGGTTTCACATATAGTAAACAAGGAAAAATCACCTATAATACACAATCATTGATCACGCAACATATAGACACATAAGTATCCCAAATATTACATCATAAATAAAAGAAATAAAATTATGTATTTTAAAATAAATATATAAGGAATAGTATCATTTAAAACCCCAGATTAAAATAATCATTTAATTTTATTTTTTAATTGAATATTTATTATGGAGGGTTTCAAGACATTTAAAATTAGAGTTATGAATTTTAAAATGGATTAAATAATAAATTTCAAATATTTCCAACATTTTAAAATAACGAAATGGAATTATATGTTAATATAGACAATAAGAAATTTAAAATAGTATTTTAAAAAGTATTTTACTCAAAAAGGTCACTACGTAAGGGTAAAATGGTTTTATCTTTACACATCTTATATGTGTCACATAAGGGTAAGGAGAATTACCTTTATGTAGACCACATAACTAGGCTTACCCTTATGTAGAACTCGAGTACCCATTTTTAGCCTTTGGGAAATTGAAGTTACCTTTATTTAGTTCTTAGGGAAACCTTATGAAACATATAAAAACATAGGATAGCCCTTAAATAGGTTACTTAGTACCCTTACATAACCCTTAGAAAAGCTTGGTTACCCTTACATAGTGGTAATATTCCTTTATACAACCCTTGTAAAATTGAGGTTACCCTTACATAGTACTAGGATTACCCTTATATAGAATATATACACAGGGGATTACACTTATGTATCCCATAGAAAATACCTTTACCCTTATAAAATTCATGTGTACCCTTATACACCACATGAAAACAAGGAGTTATCCTTATAAAACTAAAGGAAAATCCTTTCACCTTTATGCGGCCTTCATAAATCATAAGTTACCCTTACCGAACTCATATAAACTGAGCCTTACCCTTACGAAACTCATGAATGTTGAGAGTTATCCATACAAAATAGATAAAATACACCCTTCATAATGGTAAGCGATTCTTACCTTAATGAAGACCCTATACCATGGGTAAGTGTAAAAATTATGTTAAAAATTACTTAATTTCAAATCAAATGACTTATAAATAAAACCAAAAAGGGTCATTAATTATTATAAAAAGAGGATATTATAATTATCTCTACCATAAGGCTTTCTTATACAAAAAATATTCCAACCCAAAAGATATAAAAAATGAGACAAAATACCTTGCACACTCAACCCGTGAGGTGGACAGTCCATAAAATAGAAGAAGACTCACCCAAATCAGCCACGTAACATAACTCTAAGATCAAGACACATCTAAAAATAAAAAATAAATAAATCAAATAGGAACCATAAAAATAATAAAAAAATAGTAGGAGGCCGAACATATGTCTCCCCCCCCCCATTAAAATATTCACCAATTTGATGGAACATAAGAAAAAAATCATCCAAATCAAATCTCTTCAGCTCAAATAATTGAGTTAAATCATGAGAAGATGCTGAAAACCTAAGGAATGACACATTAAAAATATATCAAAGATTCCCAAAAGTGATAAACCTCTCAATATCCATCAATGATCCAACCATATATAAAAATATCATATAACTAAAAAGGATTTATACCTAGGTAAAGTACACGATGTTTGTAACGAACTAACCTAGAATTCCATCCAAATTAGCATCTGAATCAATTCACCACTAACCCAAAGAGTATTATCAATTCCCATGGGCTGCAACAAGAACTTAGGAATCTAGAAACTACCATTGGGAATGATTTTACATCACAAAATATATAAATAAATATATTACACTATGATAACATCATCATACAAATAAGAAAATACAATAATAATTGGTATAAGGATATGATTCAAAACTAAAGAAAAAAATAGAAAACCCTATATCTTTGTGGTCCAAAACCACACACCATGAATCAAGATACCTACCCTAATTCAACCAAGCATGAACCCCAAAAGTAATATGACTATAATAGGAGCACCTATTGCAAGAACAAAAAGGCTAAAAACACCAGATGGTAAAAGAAGGGTGTGAGCTACAGAGCCCAATAGGATTCTACTAAAGAGTCTATGCAGTTACTTCATAATGTAATAAAAATATGCTAAAATGGATTACCATAAGATATAATAATTTTGTATATTTAAAAATAGTAAAATAAATAAATAAATATCATATTACAACAAGAATAATTTTATGAAAACATAACTTTCAACATTTAACAATCATTTATAAAAACAAATTTATAAACATTCCATTTCATTATTTAGAAACAAAAAACAATTCCTAAAACTATTTGAAAAAAATTCACAAAATAAAGTTAGATAAATCATGAAAATATAAGAATATGCACTGGATATCAATAATTTTTACAAGAGATAATATAAAAGATTCAAGTTTGATCATCTCAATAAGAAAATCAATCAAAAATGATAATCAATCAAGTAAGGCAACTCCAGTTCCAAGTACTGAAAATGAATAGGTTCATGCATTGAGTATCATGTAAAAGGATTTCATGGGTAATAATATGATATAATTATAGGTATAGAATAATTAATAAAAACAATAAATCATGATTGATCTTTGGGATTACATCTAAACACGTGGGTCTTAAGAAAACCAACTCTATACACACCCACTTTCTGAGACGCACATTCATAGATTTAACCAATCATTTCTTCCATGGATCCACTATATATTATGTGATTCCACTATAAAATAATAAATATATTTAATGTCATACAACTATATATATTACCATGACTTGTGAAATATGCTTAGTTAGATAAATAAATTACGGGGATTACCTAGGAAATCACCATAAATATCAACATGGTCTCATGCATCAGTATTTCAATTAATTAATAGTTCACATCTTAACCTTACCCCCAAAATCCCTCAAAGTGAATAATTTATTTATAAAAACCCATTAATAGGAAACACAATAATCAAGTAAGTAACATCAAGGGATTATTACAAAAGCGGGTCATCAAAAAGTGCCTAACATTCCATCAAGAATCATTAATTTAAAATAAATCCTTTATTTATAAATAAAAATTAAAATGGTAATCATACCCACTTCCTTTAAAAACTAATTATCAAAAATCCATATGGGACTTTACTCCAAAATTTTCATTCAAAAATATCCCTAAGGAATTCAAATAAATTTTTACAATTTAAAAAGGATTGAAGTCATTTTAAAACATATGTCAACACCCTTTTACACATAAAAAACAATTCTTTTGAAAACACCCTTGGATTACCATTTTATAAATGAGGAGAATAATCCAAGATGGATCTTTTTCATTTCAAAAATTAAAGTATTTAAAACCTTGTGGAAATATTTCATAAATCAAACACTTTCATTTAAATCATGGAATTTCACTAAAGTTATCAAAACCCATCTGAATCCATGCCTTTTACTAAAATAACCTTTAAAATCTATTTGAAAAGAAATCAAATCCAATAGTGAATTCATATATATATATAATACTTATTGGAAATCAAAATCATAAGATTGTAAATCCATGTCATAAAAACTCTATCTATGTCATGTTAAATTCATAGATAAGAGGATCAATTAAGATTTCAAGAGGTATTAAAATGTAATAATTCACATAACAAGTTTTAGAAAATAAACTCATATCTCTGAATTTCCAACAATAATGAATTACAGAATAAAGGAATAACATCGAATCACCTACCACAAAATTTCTAGAAAAACCAAAACACTGGAATGAAAAAATAAAAGTAATATTTTCTTCTTCTACAATAGAGAAATTCCTAGAACCATTTTTGATAGGACACTAGAAAATTGAGGGTGATGGAGATTTGGGGATTTTTAAATAAATACACCAAGTGTTCCCAATAATAAAACCCCAAAATTAAAGCATCTATTTAATTTATGGTTTCACCATAATTTTGAACACATATGGTTAAAATTAATTTAATATAGGATTTATAGCCTTTGAAGTGGGTTAAGTAATTTTTTCCCACAATTTAAAACTTTTTAAAAGGTTAAATAAGTGTTACAGGATGAGATGGAGGAAGAAGATTGAAAAAAAATGTTTTAAAAAAATTCTACAAAAAAAGGGAACTGTTTAAAGGTAACATGGTTTACCCTTAAATAGCTCATATCTATCACGTAAGGGTCCATACACGGGTCATGAATCTAGACATACCATTACATAGCTTTATGTACCCTTATGCATCCTTTAAAATCACTATATGACCCTTACATTGTGGAAGGTTACCTTTATGCAACTCCATGTTACCCTTACATAACCTTTGAAAACTCATCATTACCTTTATGAAAATACAATATATCCTAATTTAGACTTTAAAAAAAAGAATTTACATTTATGTATGAGTCATTTAACTCATACATATCCATGGATTTTCCCTTATGTGGGTAGGGATACCCCTTATGTAATGCATAGTACAAGGGATTTACCATTTCGAGGGTCAATCGTTCCATTATGTGGCACCTCTGGTACCCATATGTAGTGTATGAAAACTAAATGCTACCCTTAAACTTCCCATAGAAAAGTTTTATTTCCCTTATGAAACACATGGAATAAGGATTTTACCATTTTTTAACTAAGGTGAAAACTACCTTACCCTTATGCAAAGGCAATTTTACCCTTATGCAGCTAAGGGAAAGTCCCTTTTACCTTTAAAGAGCCATCAAACAACACACCCTTACCCTTACACAACATAGGGAAACAAGCACTTGCCTTATGTAACTCCTAAAACCCACCATACATTAGGGTATAAATTAATTACCCTTATATATACCTTATACCATGCATAAGGGTAAAAAATAAACTCAAAATTTATTAATTTGTTCCCAAAAGGATTTCAAACTAAAAACAAAAAGGCATTTAATTATTATGAAAAATATGACATTAAAATTCTAACCAACATAAGGATTTTTTACTTCAAAAAACTTATAGTATGAATGATAGATTAAATATGGGACTAAAAGAACTCCCACACTCAACCTGTGAGTTGGATGTTCTATGAAACAGAAGAAAGAATTGACCATAGAAACTACTATCAATAAAAAATCTTAGACAAACATATGTCTCCAAAAAAACTCAACAATACCTTGATTAACTAGAGATAAATGGATACCTATAATTGGTATCCCCTCTATTTAAATATTAAAAATAATTATGTAACATGGGGAAAAATATCCTCCAAAACACATCTCTTCAACTCAGACAATAGACTTTGATATCACATCATAGATAAATATCCAAGAGGAAAAATTGAATCCTCAAGGAATGGTGTATCCAAAAAAACTCAAAGATTTCAAAACATGAAAATTCTCTAAAGATCAATAAATGATTCTAAAATAATATAATTGAACTAACAATTATTTCTACCCTAGGAAAATACTCAAATGTAACCTAGTATTTTCAACATGGAGCCTCGCCGCTCTATGAGATCATCAAATAAAACACTAGTATATTTGGGTTTCTAGACCATCAAGAATATTTAATATCCTAGTTACCAATTTATATTACCATGTCCTATCTTAGTCCAACTGGAATGAGATCGAACAAAAAATCCAATGCACAAATAGAGAACTACACCCTCGTGTGGAAGTGATACAGTCCATCACATAAATTTTTTATCTCTAACCATCAAGTAAAAAAATAGGATATTAAGTAACAACAACCAATATAAAAGGAATCCAACACCAACCATATGAATATACCCATGGAATAAAGAAACAATAGTAATTTTAGAAGAAATAAATCTCAAACATCCAAAGGTTATGATCATAAAATTCCACTCCATCCCCAAGAGCACAACAAACGTTAAGGGAATAAAACCATCTATTATTAAGGTTAACTATTCAAGAAAACACATCCACAAGTAACAATAATAAATATCTTGAGAAAAAAACCATTATCCCAATTACAACTAGGTTTTTCAAGAGAACACCTATAAAGGATCCAAAGAAACCCACGAGAGATCTTGAGAACAACAAGGTCACAAAAGACCAACAAACATTGATAAGGAAAACTAAAATGGTCTCCACTCTGACATTGGGAACAAAAAAACTATATTAACATCAACCACCACTTATATCACCTCCAATACATGAAAATTATTCACTCTAAGGCCTATGGATGGAACCATGTTATCCAGAAGCATCTTCTTCCCTATAGACAGGTGTTGATGATCCTTAACCAAAACATCTCCTTTTAGTAACCCAAATTAAAAAAATATATTAAGGTGGCCCAAAAATCTAGACAATTTACAAACTCTTGGATCTTTAAAACAAAACTTCTTATAATAACCAGGTGTTCCACACTAGAAACATAATAGATGCCTCTTCTTTCCCCATGAAGACTATCCATGTTCAAAAAATTATCACAATCCACTGGATAGGACAACTTCATTTAAGTTAACTATGAATGAGGTATTATCCACTTTACATATATCTTATAGCTCCATATTAGATGAAAATTACCTTTCATGAACCATCAGATAAGAGGTTGACCATTCCATTGAGATGATTGTTCCTAGGTGTGGGTAAAGAACTTTTCAAAAATAGATAGCATTAATGGAGTCATAACCAATAAGAGTAGGTACAAAACATATGAAACTTGATAATTTTTTGGAATACTCCACAGCTAATGAATCATCTTGGCTAATACCCATGATCTCGAAAACATTCTCCTTCTTTACTTCCTAAGGAAAATACCACTGAATGAAGGATGAATTGAAGAATTACTAGGACATTATTTCATGCAAGTAGGAGGGAATCAAGACTTCCCACTACCCTTGTCAATTTCCTTCAAACAAGGAGTTGATATTATTGAACTTTAGAGTATCATGAGTCTCAGAAGAATTGAATATCCCTTAAAATTATTCAATCCAGTTCACTACTTTAGGGGAACCACTCTCACCTCTATAAGAAGTTGGTTGATAATCCATGAAGACCTAGGTGGGGTCCAAATACTGGAAAAGCTCCAACTCCACCACTCAATTTAGATTATGGGTATAGTATTTAACTAGATTTCACTTACAAAAAATGTAAAGGACTACTTTAAAGACCAATATAATGAACTAAATTTCTATCCTACTTGAAGGATTTTCTGGGAGACATTTTTATACATCCAAAAATATAGTCTCATCAACTCAAGCATAAAACAATCCCCTAAGAAATATATATAAGTTTAAATATATCAAACCACTTTTATCATAAAATCATTATTTTAAAAGTGAATATTTCCCTATTTATAAATTATTACAGATTTCTTCAAAATGTGAATTATTTCTATAAATCCTTCACTATTTTAAAAAATAGTTACCATTTCGTGGAAATTCTTCTGTGGTTTCAAAACATTAATACATTTTTCAAATTCAAAAACCATTTTCATTTTAAACCCAATATAAACCAAAATTTATTCTTAAAAATTCGTTTAGCATATCACAAAATAGAATTTGAAAACAATATTTCCAAACAAAAATGTTAGAGTTGGTGTTTTAGAACCAACTTTTTATACTTTTATTACATTTATATTCAATGTATTGAATATTAATAAAACTAATTGTTAAATATTTTTTCTTGATCTCCATGAATCTAATGTAATAATTCCCAAGAGTATAAATTTCATTGATAAGGTCATAGCAGTTCCCTTCTATTATGAGAACCTTGATGTTCTATGATGACATTCTCAAATAATTTTCTATATTTTGATAATATACTATGATGGGACACATAGTACATAGACTATTAGGTGCGAGTAATTATAATAAAATTAGGATTCTTCTTAGTAAGTTCACACTTGATAATCTCCATGATGGGATATTATGAGAATAGACCCACTAGTAGGAATTCCGTATGTTTTTTCTCATCAGATATTCTTATCTATGAGCATGTGTGATGGTCCTTAGACTTTAATATTATTATTAATGCATGTTAAAATTTTCATACTTAGATTTATTTCATAAACCATGATTATAATAGTTCATGGTGATGTTGGATACATTGGTTTTGTCAGGAGTGAAATTTCATTAATGAATAATTCAAGGAAGGGGTTCTCCTTTCCATATTTATAGAATATGATATCGTATCCCTTTGGTTGGAATATAACTATCTCATTAAGTTTCTTGTTCATGGTGTAATTATGTGTTTATTTCAAATAGTCAATGAAAGAAATATCGATCATATAGGTTGGAGACACGGATGTGAAACCTACTTGATGAACTATTGTGATAAAGGGATTAAATTACATAGTGAGAATTCATATGTGGTTTTCGATGTTGTGACATTAAGATATTTCTCTTGGGATCCTTGACCCATATCTAGATAGTAATCTTGGACTTTAGGCAAGGCCGCCTAATGCCAACAAGAAACAATCCTATAGGTTCACACACTAAGTGTTTATGTTGATCTTGATTAAATTATATTTGAGTTTAATTTATGGAATAAGTATTATTCTCAAGTATGAAGATAAATTTTATTCAATTTATATCAATCACATAAATTAAATAAAAATTTATTCTCCAGTTTGTAAATATAATATTTATTTTATTTATTGAATATTTTAATAAATATTTATTTGTTAGATTTTGAATAAATTATTTATTTATGAATAAAATATTTATATGGTTGTTCAATAAATGATAGAGGAGTTAAAACAGACCAAGACCATGTATGGTAACAAATATTAACTAACAAGACGATCACATATTATTTATTATTTTGCAAGTTGGAGCATGCCAAAAAATAACAATAAAATAATTATTATTATGTGGCATATAGTTTATTAAAGGTAATAAATGTTTTTTATTGACCCAAATTAAATTAAATAATATTTTAACTTAAATCTTGAATCTATAAATAGATGGATATATCTATTGGGTAGAGTGTTAAAATTTGATGATATATAATTGTTTCACACAATGAATTCTCTCTCAACTCCTCCATCTCTCTCTTTCTCAAGAAAAAAGTAGTGTAAAATAGATTTATTCAAGATAAAAGAATTAGTGATCAATAATAATCAACACAAGACATTCGAATCACCGTGCTAGAACCTAGGGATTGATTGGTGTTGATCTGAGATCATAGGAGCACATGTGGATCACCGCTAGAGGGAATCAATCCTTGGATCCTCACAGCACAACAGAGGTAATCTGAAAGGGAATTTTCAGATGATAAATATTCACCAATGAAAAAAGTTCTTAAGCTCAGGTATTTATTTCTTAAAATATTAAAAAAATTATTATTAATATGATGAGAAAGATCCTCACTTTTGGTTTTGAGTAACGATTATTAAAAGAAATTTTAATATATCACACACCACCATACACTTCTGTTGTGCTCAGAACCTACAAGTGGTATCATATAAGTCTTGTTTAAATTTATAATTATTTATTTGTCTTTTTGATCTATGTGAAATTGTGGTTACATTTTCATTTCATTTTATTTTTTCTTTAATATGATTTGAATTAACATGTTATCGACATATTAATCATGGTCGTTCAGTGATTCATTTTATTAAAGGTTTAAGAACAACTGAAGAACAACTAAAGATGCCATTAGAAAGTACCAAATCTTTGGTCGGAAAAACTTGGTTACATGGCATGTAGCTGCAGCACATGTCATATACCCATGAAAATTGTATCTATATCCACCGAACAATTAATTACACATGGTGTTTTTATTGCACATTTTGTGTTGAACGAGCCAACCAAGCACACGAAAAGAGGATATAGGGTCTGCATATGGCATGTACACACTGTATAGTCCAGCCAAGTTAACATTCCAAATCCCTAGACATGTGACTTGAATATTTGGAAATTGAGGTACAGGGCGTGTAGCTACATGTACATGTTGTGTATTATCCCATTAATGGAAAAAATTTAAAATTAAATTAAATTTGAAATTTTCAGCATTAAAAACTTTTTTATTGATTGAAACTCCATTATGTGTTTGAAAATTTAATAATGGTTTTTAATAATTTGAAATGATCAATTAATTTATTATAATTAATATTTCATTATTGGCTCTGCAGTTTATTTTTCATGAATTTCATTAATGATGGGTATCTCCAAAAAATATTGGATGATCATTAATTTGAAATGAAATTAATTAATTTATTTATTTATTTATTAATACAAGCATGTTTATCTTAAATAATAACATAATGGATAAATAAATGAATGCTGTCCATTTACTTTTGGCATTCATTGTATGTATGATGGTTCATGATTATGACAAAGACCTAAGTATCTATCGCATGATTTAATTTAATTTATTACATGAGTTTTCAATTATTTAATATTAAATTAAATGATGTCATGTGATTCATCCATCCCTCCATTATTATGTCAGACCAATGTATCAAAGTATATTTATATAATCCCCCTTAACCAATCCTTTTGTTCCCCACACCTGTGTGTGAGTAATAAATATTTGTAATTAATAGAGTATCCCAAGGAATGTAGAGGTAGTTCTAGATTAAACCATAATGATTTCAACATAGGTGATACACAGGTGGATATGTGGAATGTTATACCACATTCTAAAATCGAAAATAGGAGTTATTTTCCCTAATTCAAAGGTTTATTTATTATCCACTCATTAAATCAACCTTTAGATAAAGCTCATGAATGGGTCATTTAATTATTTATTTATTTCTATCTATGAAATTATTTATTTTATGGATGAAATTCAGCGATCACATAAATAAATAATTTAATGTGAAAATATGAAAATTAAATAAATGAATTATGTGTAAATGTTTTATCCAACATCATCAATTAATTAAGTAACATACACATTACATTAACAAGATGTGTGAAGGATAAAATAATATAAAATTTATGTATAATAAATTTAAATCCCTCAATTAAATGTTAATTCACACTAAGCCTTCCATTACTTTATTGGAAATTAAACCATATAACTAAGTGTAATACATGGCCAAAGTCTGGACACTTACTTTTATCAGGGAGTTCTCATAATAGTTTTGGGTTGACTTAACCGAAATTATATTGAGTTTAATGGAAAAATTTTGTTCAATAAAATTTTGGAGGCATGTTTTGAGGAAATCCATGTCAGGATTTCAGGTTATGGGAATCCACTCAATGGATCAAGGAGTTGTAAGTCCAAAGTTGGACAGACTGCCAACCTAATTACTTTATTATGGTTTTCAGGGACAATGTTTGTATCATTAGGAAAATTAATGGGGATCCATGCCACTAGAATTTTAAACCAACCAGACATTATTATTTCAATGGTGAGGGATATTGAGACTTGATAAAATAGTGGTAGATTTAATAAATAAATAAATAAACATTTAATTTATTATATCTCACTTATTTTAATCAAGAAGAGTACTAATAATCTGTTCCTTTTTATTATATAATAAAATGATAATTTTATCTTCCACACTATCCCTATGATCAATATTGGAGAAAGATAACCTTCAAACTATAATTATCTTCCAAGAGTGGTTTTGATGCCTTCGAGTTATGGTACGCCATGAATGGAAATATTATGTGATGGAATCCTCAATTCCAAATCCACCTGCTAAAGAGGTGAGTGATGAATACTCCCATTGTAAGAACCCGAATCTTCGTTTCAGGTATGTCTTTCCATTTCTTGAGTTTTTGAGGATTTTTGGAGTTTCTGGAAATTTTTGAAGTACACGCCATGTACTTTCTGAGTACACGCCGTGTACTCTTTTCCCACTCAAAACCATGTGTTGGTCGTGTACGAACCACACACACGGTGTGTAGGGGTGATGTGGAGGCCAATTTTGGCAGAGTACGGAAAAACCAACTACACACCGTGTACTTTAAAACTACATGCCGTGTACTTTTCTTTTTTTTCACTAAATGGACTGGGGTTGCACCTCATCTCCATAATAATCTTCTTCTAGGTCTGGTTTGACAGAGAGATGTCGTACGGTCGTGAAACTTCTCCGGATTCTCGAGCCTCCATTTGTTCTCCGATTCGAGCTCTATCGATTGCGTTGGAAGCGCAGCGGTGAGTTCCCCCTTCTGCTTGTGCCTTGTTTTCCAATTCTTCCTCTTTCTCAAGTTATCTAAGGTTGAACGTTTTGTGCATTTTCTCAGATATATGACGTTCTAAAGAGAATCAGCCATCGTGGTTCAAGTATATAGATCTCCTAAGATCGAGGTAGGTGTTTTGTGCCTTACCGTTCAAATTCTCTAAGTTTTATGTGCGGAATTCCACCGATACCCGTGAACGGGGTATCGCGTGTTACCTTTTTTCCTTTGTTGTTTTCCTTCCTTGCTTGTATTCTTGTGTAGAGATAATTTGACCATGTTAGAGGATAATTTGTTGTACTTGGATGTATTTTCCTTTTTTTCTCTTTATGACCTTGGGGTCTCGTTTGCCTTTGGTTGTTACACCTGTTTCCATGCCTTGCGGTTATAGGTTGAAGTGAAAATCATGACATGCTTGTTCCCTTGTAGATTGTTTAGCTAAGTAGCTCTATATGTGTAATTTGGTTAGCCAAGTAGCTCTATAGGTGTACTTTAACCTTAGATCATTATTATGCACTGACCGGCATGGGGCTGAGAGAACCTGGTGCTATAGACTATAAGGGATAGACCGAGTGAGCTTCCCAGAGAGTCTTAGATATTATAGACTACATAGGGGATGGACCGAGTGAGCACCCAGAGAGTATTGGATTTTATAGACTACAGGAGGGTAGAATGAGTGAGCTTCCACAGAGAGTCTTACCTTGTTTGTTTCTCTTTAAGAACCTTCCCAGACTAGAGGAGGAATTGACCGAGTGAGCTTCCTCAGAGAGTCTGTGGTATACCTGAGGATATAGGAGGAATTGACCGAGATAGCTTCCTCATAGAGTCTCTAAACATTTGGGATAAGAGGTTTAGACCACGTGATCTTCCTCAAGAGAGTCCCTGACTACTCTAGACTATAAGGGGAATTGAACTAGGGAGCTTCCCCAAAGAGTCTCATAAATTCGTATGACCAAGACAGAGGGGTTAGGATGAGTGCACTTCCCAGAGGGTTGTAGTACTTCTTGGATAGGACCAGAGGGGATGGCTACGAGTACTTCCCAGAGGGTTTCTAACTTATTAGTTATTTTTTTCACTGCTGTTGATTGGTTGTGGATTGATTTCTGCTGTGTATCATCCTGTTTTAATGCTTACTGTTACTGCCTATTGCTTGTTGTTTCTATTTACTGCTTATTGTACTTTTACCTTCCATATACTCACTGACTGTTAGGCACAGATCTTTGGGTGAATGACTACTGGGATTTTATCTCACACCCTATTTGGTCCATGCTTTTGGGACCAATTTGACTATGTTGTTGTAGGTGTAGACAAGGGAAAGCGTCCTTCGACTTCTGAAACTTGATTGCTTGGAGCAGGAGAGCATGGGACCGAGCTTTGGCTCGCGATGCTGAGGAGATATTTACTTTTATTTTGTACTTGTTTTGGTACTGTAGTGTTTTCCAGCATTTGTGAATTATTTGGATACTTTCCTAGTTATGTATCATGCATCATTTCATATATACATATGTGCTCCAGTTTGTTGATTTAGTCTTCCGCTGTTTATATTGTTGGTTATTACTTCTTCCGCTATTGCATGTTTATTTTTCGTCTGATGTGTACTCTTCCAATGAGGGCATAGTTTCCCCACTATCACACCCAAGGCCCACGATGCTATTCGGAAACCTCTGGCGTTCGGGGAAATGCGCTTAAGGCCATGTGACCAACCGGGTACGGGGTACCTCTGGGTGGATTTGGGAACTGGGACGTTACAAAGTGGTATCAGAGGAATTCTTTTCTCTTGTATTACTGTTTGGAGACTTAGCCAGGGATAGGAAAGATTCGGTACATGGTAATAAGCTGTGCCCGGGAGTAGCTAACCCGTGTATAGGTAAAATCCGTACTACCTCGTTTATTGCAGTTTCTGTTTTTGAGATTTTATGGTTGATACGATTTCACCTAGAGTGATTCACATGCTTTGTACTATTATTTTTTTGATATTATAGTTCTATTTCTGTCACAACCTGATGATATGAGGGTATGCCATCTCATGCATCATATAGACACTTGTATAAATCACATTCCATGCATTCTTTCTATGCTATTTAGGGTGCATTAGTGCTTTCATGCTGTTGTGATAGACTTTGTGTAGATTATGCATGCTATTGTGATATATTCTTGATATAATATCTACTGCCTTGTTAGAGGATTGTTGTATTGTACTTTGTTTAAATGAATGCCAAGTTTTGATTCTTGAGGTTTTATGGGCCCTATTGAATCAGAAATTGGTGGATCAGGATCCTGTTTTCTCTTGTACATGACTGTAGGGGATGCCAATCTTTGATTCGTGGGGAGTATGGGCCCTCAAGGATCGTAATTTGGCACATATTATCCTTGTTTTCCATGTTTCTGGGCTTCTATGTAGTTTCTGAGCTACTGCCCAGAAAAACCCAGAATACACGGCGTGTACTTTCTGGTTACACGCCGTGTAGTTTTTAGGCCGTGTTACTGACTGTGTGTGCAGGAACACGGTGTTGTGAAAATAACTTCAGTAAAATGCCATGTATGGTATGTACACACCTTGTGGTGTAGATCCTTGTACCCGGCCGTGTCACTAACAACACGAGTTAGGGAAGCTCGATTATAACGCGCTGTGTCATAAAGGAACACGTCGTGTAGTTCTGTCCAAGTATCCGGCCGTGTCACGAACAACACAGGTCATCATGACCTTCTCTAAGACACGCCTTGTTGCTTTTGGAACACGCTGTGTAGTCTTGCCCAGGTACCCGGCCGTGTTACGAACAACACGGTACGGTGTCACCTTCTCCTATACAAGTCATGTTTTTTCGGAACACGCTGTGTAAGGTCTAGCTATGTAGATGGCCATGTAACTAACAACACGGGCCGTCAAGGAAGTGTCTAGTACATGTCGTGTCCCTAGGGAACACACCGTGTAGTCCGGGGTTAGTTTGAACCGTGTGGGTTAGCCATGTCAAGAGACTTGGGAATGGGTTTAGTTTTTAAGTACATTCCGTGTATTGGGTCAACACGTCGTGTAGTTGAGGTGTTACACGTCCTATAGGGAAGGGGTACACGCCCATGTCAGTGGCTTAAGAAGACATATCGTGTAGTTTTTATACACACCGTGTAGTCTTGTTTTGTAAACTTGTGTGTTTCCTTCCCCTGTTCCCATTTTATACTCTTGTGTTTCATGTCCTTGTTTTTCTAATCTAAGGTGTGATTTTGATCTTTCAGAGCTATGCCTCTGAGACGTCCTCCGGTTGTACGTCTGTCGTCAGGCAGTGATCAGACACCAGATATTGCTGATTAGGGACTTCTTTCCGACCCTCCAGTCGGGCCATCTTTGGCACCGGTTGTCATACTAGTTGCAGGCGCTGATGCGCAGTTCAGAGAAGGTTTTATAAGGATGATACATACCTTCCAGGGAGCGCTGCCTCCTGCCCTGTCGATGGCTGAGTTGACGCGGGTTTTCCATCAGTAGCATCCTCCTACTTTTTCAGGGGATGGAGGACCTCAGGCTGCATAGTCATGGATAGATTCCACACATACCATCTTTGAGCACCTAGAGATCCCTCCAGAGAAAAGGGTAAAGATGGCTACTTATATGCTCCGGGACACCGCCAAGAGGCGGTGGGAGGTGATCTCACGGTCAGGGCGTCAGAAGGATATGTCATGGGATGAGTTTCGACACACCTTCTATGACTACTTATATCCGGAGACACTGAGGGTCGATCGAGCCTGGGAGTTTATGATTCTACAGTAGGGTACTCTCTCTGTTATGGAGTACTCGTCTCGCTTCACTGAGGTGCAGCGTTTCACACTGATCCCAGCAGGCGATGAGTTGTTTCTTTCTAGGAAGTTTGAGGATGGCCTCAAGCAGGAGATCCATTCCCAGGTGAATATCTTCCAGTTGACTTCGATATCCTCCATCGTCAACAAGGTGCTGATCACTGAGTGCAATCTAAGAGATTCTGGAGCAGTGAGCCAGGGTGGTTCGATATCCAGAGATGGTGTTCCTCCTATGGATAGTCGGAATCGTCATAGAGAGTCTTCTCAAGGAGATCGGGGTTAGCGGGATATGTCTTCTGGTATCCAGGTTGTATGCTACCAGTGCGGTAGAAGTGGGAACACTAGGCCTCAGTGCCAGAGAGATTCGATGGAGTGTCGATCTTGCGGAAAGGTGGGTCATCTTCAGTGCTTTTGTCACATCTTCTCACCTTCAGCTTGTGGTAGGGGTTCCTCTATGACCCTTCATTCTGGATATGCTTCACCAGTTTCCCACCAGACCGGGAACTGGAGTTCTTCTAGCCATTCAGGTCGAGGTGGAGGTCGCGGCCGTGGTGTTCAGTCACCAGGTCATCAGCGACAACAGGGTGGATTAGCTCAGAGCGGTCAGCCAGGGGTGAAGGGCGCGGTGCAGGCTAGTATTTCATCGTGGATCAGACCTATCAGGAGCAAGATCCCAGCCCTTCTACAGTTTGAAGTACGATCCTAGTAGCCTCAGTTTTATCTTCAACTCTTTTCGATACTGGTGCTTCCCATAGCTTTATCTCTGTTGCGTTTGTGGAGAGCCTTGGGCTCTATATCTTTTTTTCTGTCGACTTGTTGACTCTTGACACACCTTTGGGAATGTGGACATCTAGAGTATGATAGTGCAGAGAGTTCCCTCTTGAGGTTGCGGGGTTTCATTTCTTATGGGACCTCTATATCCTAGAAATGATGGGATATGACGTCATTCTCGGTATGGACTGGTTGGTTCCCTTCCAGGTAGTCATTGATTGCTATCACTGCAGGGTGAGTTTCATATCACCATAGGGCGGATCTTTCCTTCATAGAGTTTATTAGGATGTCCAGGAGGGTAGAGCTGGACCAGAGCATCATGGACTAGGGGAATTTACAACCCAGATTTTCAGTCTTTATTTGGATGACTAGGGGACTTCACAGTTAGACTTTCCTCCAGAGGTCGATCGTTTTAGGGATGTCTTTACAGAAGACTTTTCAGGTTTTCCTCTGAAGTGTGAGGTAGACTTCTCGATTGAGCTCGTGATAGGAGCGGAACCGGTGTCCATTCCTCCTTATAGGATGGCTAAACTTTAGTGGAAAGAGATCAAGAAGTAGTTGGAGGAGTTTCAGGAAAAGGGCTTCATCCAACCCAGTACTTCTCCTTGGGGTTCACCTGTCCTGTTCATGAAGAAGGCAGACGGTACCCTTCGGCTTTGTGTGGATTATCGGAAGCTGAACCAGTTGATGGTTAAGAACCGATATCCCTTTTCGAGGATCGATGACCTCTCTGATCAGCTTCTAGGATACTAGGTGTTCTCGAAGATCGACTTAAGGTCCATTTATCATCAGTTGCACATTACACCATTATATATACCTTTGACATCTTTTAAGAGCAGGTATGGTCTTTTCAAGTATACAGTCATGTCGTTCGGTCTTACGAACGCACCTGCAGTTTTCATGGAACTGATGAATCGAGTGTTTTATCCATACTTGGACTCCTTTGTCGTGGTCTTCGTGGACAATATCTTGGTGTACTCTCACACTCGACACGACCATTCCACACATCTTGAGATCATTCTGAGTACACTAAGAGAGCATCGAATGTATGATAAACTCTCGAAGTGCCACTTTTGGATGGATCAGATTCACTTCTTGGGTCACGTCATCTCAGAGGCTGGAGTATCTATGGACCCAGAGAAAGTGAGAGCTGTAGTCTTCTGGGAGCAGCCGAAGAACGTTTTTGAGGTGCGGAGTTTTCTAGGACTGGTTGGGTACTACAAACACTTCATTCAAGACTTCTCGTGCCTAGCAGCACCGTTGAAAGGTCTGACCAAGAAGGGGGAAAAGTTTTTATGGTCATATTCTTGTGAGTCATCCTTTCAAGAGCTGCATGGGAGGTTGACGTCAGCATCGATACTAGTCTTTCCAGAGTCGGGCAAGGTCTACACTATTTACTGTGATGCTTTAGGTATCGGGATGGGAGCTATGCTCATGCAGGTATATGGAGTCGTTGCATATGGGTCTCGGTAGTTGAGGCCACACGAGAGGAATTACCCTACGCATGATCTGGAGTTGGCAGCAGTTGTTCATTCCTTACACTGTTGGAGACACAATCTTCTGGGAGAGCACTTTTTAGTTTTTACTGACCGCAAGAGTCTCAAGTATATCTTCACTCAGCGTGATCTGAATCTGAGACAGCACAGGTGGGTCGAGTACCTTCAGTCCTTTGATTTCGAGCTCACCTGTACTTCAGGAAAGGGCAATGCAGTGGCAGATGCGTTGAGTAGGAGAACTCATATTCAGGCAGTTCAGGAGGCCATCATTGAGTGGAATCTTATGGCTCTATTCTTTGAGATGCATCTGGAGGTGCAAGACAGGCAGCGACAGACCTTTCTTTCATCATTGGCTATTACCTCTACACTTCTTTATCGGTTATGAATGAGGAAGCTATCAGATTTGGAGGCCTTAGTCCTACAGGAGAGTGTGTCAGGAGGGGACCCTCTTCCTGGATGGACAATAGGTGAGGATGATATCTTTCATTTCCAGGGATGCGTGTGGGTGCCAGCAGACATACGCGAGGAGCTGATGCGGGATTTTCATTCCTCAGTTTGGGCAGTTCATCCTGGCATCACCAAGATGTATCGGGATCTTCATCGCCAGTACTGGTGGCCAGGTATGAAAAGATATGTTGCTGGTTTTTTCATGAGATGTTCTACTTGTCAGTAGGTGAAGGCGGAGCATCAGCTACTAGTAGGCCTTTTACAGCAGTTACCCATTCCGAAGTGGAAGTGTAACGATGTCGCGATGGACTTCGTGACCGGGTTACCGAGGTCACCTCGGGGAAGTGACGTTGTTTGGGTTGTCGTTGATAGGCTTACGAAGGTATCACACTTCTTGTCGATCAAGTAAACCTTCAGTTTTGATGATCTGGGACGACTGTACATCCGAGAGATTGTACGTCTACATGGATTTCCACACACCATTGTTTCAGACAGGGATGCGCACTTTACCTCTCGGTTTTGGAAGGGACTTCAGAAGGCTTTGGGTACATAGGTACTTTTGAGTACAGCATACCATCCCCAGGTGCTTGAGGATATGATCCGAGATTGCATTTTAGACTTCAGCGGTTCTTGGGAGAAGCATATACCTCTTGTGGAGTTCACCTATAACAACAATTTTCAGGCGACCATTCATATGGCACCATACGAGGCTCTGTATGGTAGGCCATGCCGATCACCCTTATGGTGGATGGGGGCAGGAGAGGAAGCTTTGCTGGGACCTCATCTTGTTCAGGAGACCTCTGAGCAGATAGAGCTGATTCGGAAGAGGATGGTGTAAGGGTTGGTGTCCTGAGAACCACCTGTTTTGTACTTTGATTACATGAATGTTCACTTGTTATATATTGTTCATTATTCTATATGACTATAATATAATAATGTTCTGGAATATTTTTTTCATTAATAAGGACATGGAAGATCCCCGCTATGATGAGAACCTTGAAATGCTATAAAAATATTCTTAAATAAAGTTCTACGGTTGCATGACATACTATGATAGGACACATAGTATACAGACTGTCATGTGTGAGTACTCGTAAGAAGATGAGACTCTCTCTCATGGAGTTATCACTTGGTAATCTCCAAGATGGGAGATTATGAGAACAGACCTTCCAGTAGTAATTCTGCATGTCTTGGTGTCATCGAACATTACTATCTGCGAGTGTGTGTAATGGTCCTTAGACTGGAAGATTATCATTAACTCATGTCATGACTCACGCACTTAGATTTACTGACGAAAACCGTCATGCAGACAGTTGGCGGGAAGTAGGGTATGTAGGGTGTGTCACATGTGACATGTTGTTAATGGATAAGTTGAGGAAGGATTTTCCCTTCCATTTATGGAAGTTGATATCTCAGCCCTTTGATTGAAATATAATTGTCGCATTAAATTCCATGGCCATGGTGTAAATGATGAGTTTATTTCAGGTAGTCAAAGAACGACAGATCAAGCATATAGGTTTATGACACTACCATGAAACCTGATTGATGAGATATCGAGAAAAAGGGATTAAATTACATAGTAAGCATTCGTATGAGGTGATACATCAATGCGGCGTCAACTTCTTTCTCTTGGGTTCCTTGACCCGTTACTAGACAGTAATCTTGGACTTTAGGCAAGCCTGACTAATGCCAACGAGAAAGAGGCCTAGAGGGTCACACACTGAGTTTATTCAAGTATCTCAAGTAGAATAAATATTACTCACGTACGTGGTTTAATAATTATTCAAGGAAGCCTAAAATCGTTTTAATTTTGGAGGAAGAATAAAATTAAAACAAGTACACATTGTGTATTAATTATTACACGCCGTGTAGTTTTTATTTTGAAAACATGTATACGCCATGTATTATTAAATGTACATGCCGTGTAGTTTTCATTTTGGAAAGGAAATGAATAAATGAAAACAAGATATACACGCCGTGTACCTTTAATGTACACACCGTGTAGTTTTCAATGAAAAACAAGTACACACTGTGTATTTATTATTACACGCCGTGTAGTTTTTCCAGTCAGGATTTTCAGGATATAATATTGTTTTATTAAATGATATTTATTATAATCAGCATGAGCGCATGTCAAGGAATTAATTATTAGACATGGGGGTTTTCAATAATAGTTAATAAAATAAATGAAACACATAATGCGTTTATTTATTGTCATAACTCTACAACCTCAAACTCGATTATAAATATCCTCACAACCCCAACTCTTTTCCTACACAAGAGAATCATTGTGCATAATAACTCTGGGGAATTATTTCAAGGTCAAAAGAACCTCTTCCTCCAAGAACGCTCTCAAGACTGAGAGAGATCCTCTTCTATCAGATTAATAAGATCTAAGGCAGACAACGCAAGCAAAGGTTTCTCCACGCTAGCACCTGGAGACTCCTTTGGCGACGTCCCGAGATATGAGGTACACGTGTAGATCACTGCTAGATGAATTATACACTTGGCTTCTGCAACGCAACAACGAATCACATCGGAACGTGATAAAGAACATCAATGAAGAAAGAACACCCAAAATGTATTTCTTTTCAATTGATTAAATTAATTATAATCAACCTATAATGACCCTACTTTGTGGTTCCAGGAATATCCTTTTCTTTGTCCATTTATGTGATTCGATCCGTGGAGACTGGCGTTTATCATCGTATTGATCCCAGATTGATCATTGTTAATGACAAAAAGACAAGTGGGCACATACACCCACGCGCTTCCGCTACACCCGGAACCCTCAAATGGTATCATAGCGAGGTTACAATGTTTATTATAGTTATTTAATTTTCATTGATAATTTATGCATTTATATTTGATTCAATTCGAAATAAATCGTTCTATAAATCTGAATAAATGAGATCTGTTCTTCCTCATTCGTTTCTCAATTCATATCACAAAAACAACCTTTTAATTTTAATTTTTGATTAAAATAAAAAAACGAGGAACTCATCTGTAGGATCCGCTCTTTCTGTCTGTACAACACGGGAATACACTGCGTGTAATGAAAACTACACGTCGTGTACTTAGGTTCAACGAATCGACACTGGTCCACCAAACCACACCGTGTGAATTAAGTATGCCTGTGTATTTATTACCTCGTGTTTACCAAAAATGAATGGCACGTGGAAAATAGGAATACACATCGTGTATGTTGGAGCAACACGTCGTGTAGTCCAATCCGGCCCAAGTAAAACCATGTATAAAGGAGAAGTCACGTACCACGTACATAGAATCGCCAGGCCGGTTACCGCGTAACAAGGAATTACACGCCGTGTATGATTTATCTACAGGTCGTGTACTCCAAAATTTCCAAAGTAGAGAAAACCCGCTGAAGCCCACAGCGTGTACTTTGGATAAAGGGTGAAAAGAAATACACGCCGTGTAATTTCCAGAAATTTCACCAGGTTTCCTCCAAAAGTAAAAAGACATGTACAAGGGATATGGATGAGAAGAATCTCAAGGAAATTCATAAATGAATTTAAGATAAATAATTGATTAATTATAAGATCATAATTAATTAATTTCAAGCATGAATTATCTTAAATAATAGAACAATTAAAATAATTTGAATTCTAAATATGCGTAAATTTCGTTGCATGCTATGGGTGATCATGAGCTACCAAAGACCCTTTGTATGTCTATGGTTTCATTTAAATTTTTTTAATTTAAATTCGTTGGCCTGTAAGCCTTATTCCAATAAAATGTAGGGTCTATGTGCCCATGTTTTATTTAATGTAAACCCCGTTTAATGGAGGATCTCTCAAGCCAGAGGACACGGTTTGAAATCAGAAGTTGAGGCGAAACCAACTCAAGAAGATACAAAGGTGGACAGTTGGGAGCTGCAAAACACGAACCATCAGGTTCTAGGTGTTTTCCCTGGGTCAGGATTAACTTATCAAAACTGCTAGATAAGCTAACCAATAGAAGATCATGATCATGCCATCTTATTTTAATTATGTCTGATTGCATGGTTTATTTATTATGTATGTGTTGTCGCGATCACATAATTAATAAAAAAGCATGAAAAGATGGAATAAAATAAAAACCCGACTATGCGTAAACATTATCGGAACATGGTTAATCACTTAATATTAACAAGCATGTGATAATGAAAAAACTACGCATAAAGAATAAAATCCCTCAAATACCATATTAAGTCAGACCAAGCCTTTTGTTACTTGATTAAGGCAAAGACTCAATAAAACTATGTGTTTGACCAACCCTTGTTGGGACACTTACTTTTATAAAGGAATCCCTTATGAAAGGTTTCAGGTTTACTTGACCATATTACCTCAAGAGGAGTAGCCCTTTCTAGACTTGATGTAATATTGGAGGTAAGAGTTGAGGAAATCCAAGTCAGGATTTCTGGATTGGGGAGTCCACTCAACAGATCAAGGAACTGTAAGCTCGCAGTTGGAAAAGACCTACCTACCTAAATACCTTCAAATAGCTTGACCAACCCTTTTTGGGGTTATGCGAAGGGGAATATGGATCCTTGCCACTAGAATGTCAAAGCAACTGGACATTCCAAGTTCAATGGTGAGGGCCATTGGGACTTGATTAAATAGTAGGAGAATTAATAAATTCATTTATTATTTTTCATAAAATGTAATCAAAAGGTACTAATAAATCTGCTCTTTTAATTTTTAGAATCGAAATGACAAACTTGCCAACTTCCTTTTCTCTACGATCAATTCTAGATAAAGATAACATCCTCACCGGCAGTAACTTTCAGGAATGGTTTAGGCACCTTTGGGTTATCCTATGCTATGAATGAAAGTTTTATGTGTTGGAGTCCTCACTTCCTGATCCCCCTACCCAAGGGGAGAGTGATGAAGATTTCCTCGTCTATGATCAACATTTGAGCGATGCACTCGACGTTCAATGTTTGATGCTATCATCTATGTCTAGTGAGCTCGTGAAGTCTCATGAAGACATGGATTCCTATAGCATGATCGAGCACCTCCGTGGTCTATATCAGGAGAGAGAAAGATAGGAAAGGTTTGAGATCTCCAAGGCTCTATTTCAGAGAAAGCTTGGATAGGGTGCCCCAACTGGGCCTCATATAGTCAAGCTCATTGGCTACATTGAGCGCTTGGAGGTTCTAGGTTTTAAACTCCCTGAAGAACTAGGTACCGATCTCATTCTTGAATCACTCCCCCAAAGCTTCTCAAACTTTTTTGTGAACTTCAACATGAACAACATCGAGAAGTATTTGTCTGCTCTTCTTATCCTTATTTTCCAAGTGTACAATGACATGAAGCGTGAAAAGCCTTCTGTCCTCATGGTGAATAAAAGGAAAGGGAAGGCGAAGAGATTTAATCCCAAAGCTTATTCAAGGCCTACCAATAAAAGGAAGATCAAAGGGGAGTCAAGGGAACAAGATGTTGTTTGTTTCTCATGTGTCAAGAAGGGCCACTGGAAGAAAAACTGCACCCATCCAAGGAACCAAGGGGAAGCTTCAGGTGCGTTTGTTATCGAATGCAATCTATCTGTTTCTACTAATTGGGTATTAGATACTGCTTGTGGTGCTCACATCTATATCCAAATACAGGAACCAAGTATATTCAGAAAGATTGATCGAGGGGAGGTAGATCTATGAGCAGCCAACGGAGCCAGACTTGCTGTTGTAGCTGTCGGGGACTACCACCTCACATCGCCAACTAGAATGATCTTGGTGTTAAAGGGTTGTTATTATGTGCCTTCTGTTACTAAAAAGAATATTTTAGTATCCAGATTAGATAATGATGGATTCATCTTCATGTCTGGAAGTGGATATTGCTACTTTTATAACGATAGCATTTGTTTTGGTAGGGCACATTTATATAACGGCCTTTATGTGTTAGACTACACAAACCAAGTAATGTAAATCGATGAAAAAGTTAATTCACATGACTCATACCACACCCAACTTTGGTATCACCGGCTAGGTCATTTCAATGAGAAACGTTTGACAAAATTACATCAATATGGCTATTTAGATTCTTTAAAACTAAAACCACTTGGTGTACGTCATGCGTGTCTACAAGTCAAAATGACCAAAGCCCCATTTAGTGGGAAAGGTGAAAGGGCTAAGGAGATTCTAGAATTAGTTCACACAGATGTGTGTGGACCATTTCCAATTGAATCAAGGGGTGGGTTCTTGTACTTCATAACTTTTGCTGATGATTTTAGTAGATATGGATATATTTACTTAATGAGGTATAAGTCAGATTCTTTTGATCGGTTCAAAGAATAAAAGAATGAAGTTGAGAACCACCTTGGTAAGAGGATTAAGAAACTCCGCTCAGACAGAGGAGGATAATATCTTAATCATGACTTCATTTATTTCTTATGGGAGTTTGTTATTTTATCTCAACTCACTCCTCCATACACGCCCTAGTGGAATGGTGTAAGTGAAAGGAGGAACCGCAACCTGTTGGACATGGTGAGATCAATGATGAGTCATGTGAGTCTTCCATTATCCTTTTGGGGATATGCATTACAAACAGCAGAACGCATACTAAACCAAGTACCAACTAAATCGATAAATGGTATTCCATATGATTTATGGAGTGGATGCAAAGACATGTTATCGAATTTACATGTGTGGGGTAGCGAAGCATTTGTTAAGGCCTCTTCAGGTAACAAACATTCACCCCGAGGCACAAAGTGTATCTTTATAGGATATACCAAGGAAACAAGGGGATGTTACCTATAAAACCCCTCAGACAAAAAGGTTACAGTGGTAAGACATGCCATATTCCTTGAGAGGGATCACATCTCCAAAAGAGATAGTGGGAGCGAGATAGGCTTAGATGAAGTTGAGGCTCAAGATACACAGGATTTGGTACAAGAACAGATTACACAAAGCCCCGTGGAAGAAAATTCTGTTCCAGAGACACAAGAATGGCGTAGAAGAACGAGAGAGGTGAGAGAACCAGAACGATATGGTTTTCTTTTCACTGAGTATGGTGACTCATTATTGGTTGACAATGATGATCCTCTTACCTACAAGAAAGCAGTTGAAGGCACATACATTGCCAAGTGGCAAGAAGCCATGAATTCTGAAATGGATTCCATGTACCAAAACCAAGTCTGTATTTTGGTAGATCCTCCAGTTGATGTAAAGCCTATTGGTAATAAATGGGTATTCACGAAGAAACTAGACATAGAGGGGAAAGTCAGCACCTATAAGGCACGACTAGTTGCAAAAGGTTTTAGACAGCGTCAAGGAATTGACTATGATGAATCCTTTTTACTGGTTGCGATGCTGAAATCCATCAAGATCCTATTGGCCATTTCCGCTTACCATGAATATGGAATTTGGAAAATGGATGTCAAAACAGCTTTCATTAACGGGAACCTCCAGGAAGATGTCTACATGACACAACCTGAAGGGTTTGTGACTCCAAAGGATGCCAACAAGGTTTGCAAGTTGCAGAAATCCATTTAGGGATTAAAGAAAGCATCAAGGTCATGGAACATTCGTTTTGATGAAGCTGTAATGGAATTTGGCTTTGTTAAGAATGAATGTGAGCCTTGTGTCTATAAGAGGTTTAGTTGGAGTGCAGTCATTTTCCTAATAGTATATGTTGATGACATATTACTAATTGGAAACGAAGTACCTGTCTTATAGTCAGTTAAGGAATGGTTTCATAAATTCTTCTCCATGAAAGACTTGGGAGAGGCAGCATATATTCTTGGGATCAAGATCCATCGTGATAGATCTAAGAGAATGTTGGGCATGAGTCAAAGTACATACATTGAAAAGATACTAAAGAGGTTCAGTATGGAACAGTCCAAGAGGGGATTGTTGTCAGTGTCACATGGCATTCATCTTTCTGAGAAAATGTGTCCTCAGACACATGAGGAAATAAAGATAATGGCAAGTATCCCTTAAGCATCCGCGATTGGGTCAGTCATGTATGATATGCTATGTATGAGTCTAGATGTTTCTTATGCATTAAGTGTGGTAGGCAGATATCAAGTTGATCCAGGAGACCGCCATTGGATGGTAGTCAAGACTATCCTTAAGTATCTGAGGCGTACTAAGGATATGTTCCTGGTTTATGGAGAAAATGAGGAACTAGTCATCAGAGGACATGTAAATGCTAGTTTCCAGACTGATCAAGATGACATGAAGTCGCAGACTGGATACATCTTCCATTTGAATGGAGGTGCAGGGAGCTGGAAGAGATCAAAGAAAAGTGTGGTGGAAGATTCTACAGTGGAGTCCGAGTATATCGCAGCTTCTGAGGTAGCTAAAGAAGCAGTATGGATGTGAAGCTTCGTCCAAGAGCTGGATGTAGTACCGAGCAGTAAAGATCCTATCACACTCTATTGTGATAATACTGCAGCGGTGGCACTTGAAAAAGAGACAAGGTCACATCAGCGGACAAAGAAATACTTCATAAGTATCATATTTTGAGGGATTTTTCTCAGAGAGGTGAAGTTTCAGTGATCATTATATCCACGAAAGACAACATGGAGGACCCCTTGACTAAAGTATTGACTCAGAAGAAACATGATCATCATGTGAGGTCTAGCAGACTAAAATTTGTAGGCAGTTGGCTCTAGTCCAAGTGGGATTTTTTAAGGGTTGGTGTCCTGAGAACCAACTGTTTTCTACTTTGATTACATGAATGTTCACTTATTATATATTTTTCATTGTTCTATATGACAATAATATTATAATGTCATGGAATACTTGTTGCATTAATAAGGTCATGGAAGATCCCCGCTATGATGAGAACCTTGAAATGCTATAACAATATTCTTAAATAAATTTATGTAGTTGGATGACATACTATTATAGGACACATAGTATACATATCGTCATGTGCGAGTACTCGTAAGAAGATGAGACTCTCTCTCATGGAGTTCTCACTTGGTAATCTCCAAGATGGGAGATTATGAGAACAGACCCGCCAGCAGTAATTCTGCATGTCTTGGTGTAATTGGGCATTACTATCTGCGAGCGTGCGTAATGGTCCTTAGACTGGAAGATTATCATTAACTCATGTCATGACTCGCGCACTTAGATTTACTGATGAAAATCGTCACGCAGACAGTTGGTGGGAAGTAGGGTGCGTCACAAGTGACATGTTGTTAATGGATAATTTGATGAAGGATTTTTCCCTTCCATTTATGAAATTTGATATCTTGTCCCTTTGATTGAATAGAACTGTCACATTAAATTCCATGGCCATGGTGTAAATGACAAGTTTATTTCAGGTAGTCAAAGAACAGCGGATCAAGAATATAGGTTTATGACACTTCCATGAAAACTGCTAGATGAGATATCGATACAAAGGGATTAAATTACACAGTAAGCGTTCGTATGAGGTGATACGTCAATACGACATCAACTTCTTTCTCTTGGGTTCCTTGACCCGTTGCTAGACAGTAATCTTGGACTTTAGGAAAGCCCGACTAATGCCAACGAGAAAGAGGCCTAGAGGGTCACACACTAAGTGTATTCAAGTATCTCAAGTAGAATAAATATTACTCCCATAGGTGGTTTAATAATTATTCAAGGAATCCTAAAATCATTTTAATGTTTTAGGAAGAATAAAATGAAAACAAGTACACACCGTGTATTAATTATTACACGTCATGTAGTTTTTATTTTGAAATCAAGTACACGCCGTGTATTATTAAATGTACACGCTGTGTAGTTTTCATTTTGGAAAGGAAATTAATAAATGAAAACAAGATATACATGACTTGTACATTTAATGTACACAACATGTAGTTTTAAATGAAAAACAAGTACACACCATGTATTTATTATTACACGCCGTGTAGTTTTTTCAGTCGGGATTTTGAGGATATAATGTTGTTTTATTAAATGATATTTATTATAATCAGAATGAGCGCATGTTAAGGAATTAATTATTCAACATGGGGGTTTTCAATAAGAGTTAATGAAATAAATGAAACGCTTAACGCGTTTATTTATTGTCATAACTCTACAACCTCAAACTCGATTATAAATATCCTCACAACACTAACTCTTTTCCTATACAAGAGAATCATTGTGCACAACAACTCTGGGGAATTCTTTCAAGGCCGAAAAAACCTCTTCCTCCAAGAACGCTCTCAAGACCGAGAGAGATCCTCTTCCATCGGATCAAGACGATCTAAGGTGGACAATGCAAGCAAAGGTTTCTCTATGCTAGCACCTGGAGACTCCTTTGGCAACATCCCGAGATACGAGGTACACGTGTGGATCACCGCTAGAGGAATTCTACACTTGGCTTCTACGACGCAATGACGAATCACATCAGAATGTGATCAAGAACATCAACTAAGAAAGAACACCCAAAAGGTATTTCTTTTCAATTTATTAAATTAATTATAATCAACCTGTAACAATCCAACTTTGTGGTTCTGGGACTATCCTTTTCCTTTCCCATTTATGTGATTTGATCCATGGAGATTGGCGTTTATCGTCGTATTGATCCCAGATTGATCATTGTTAATGACAAAAAGCCAAGTGGGCACATCCAATCACACGCTTCCGCTGCACCCAGAACCTTCAGATGGCTACAGTACAGTCTCGACAGAAGTCTTATACTGATCAGCAGAGACGACCTCTGGAGTTCAAGGTCGGAGATCAGGTTTTCCTGCGTCTCACACCGAGGTTGGGACACAAGAGGATTCAGAGACAGGGTAAGCTTCCACCGTGGTACTTCAGGAAGTTCGAGGTATTGGAGAGAGTTGGGTTGGTTGCCTATCGGTTGCAACTACCTCAGAGGTACCGGGCTATGCACGACATCTTCCACGTCTATCTACTCCGACGTTACTTTTCAGACCCATCTCATTTCTTTCAACCTGAGGAGGTAGAGCTCGAAGCGGATGCGTCATTTGAGGAGAATCCCATCTGGATTGTCAATCGCAGCACGAAGGTTCTCTGAGGCTGGTTTGTTCCTCTGGTACGAGTGCTATGTTAGCACAGGCGAGTACAGGATGAGACTTGGGAAAGGGACGTCGAGGATCGATAGGAGTGGCTGGAGCTGTTCGAGGTTTCTTCTTCTACGACCCTCTAGGTAAATTAGGGGACGAATTTATTTAAGTGGGGAAGTTTGTAAAAACCCGGATCTTCATTTCAGTTATGTATTTCCATTTCTGCAGATTTTGATAATTTTTGGAGTTTCTGGAAATTTTTGAAGTACACGCCGTGTACTTTCTGAGTACACTTCGTGTACTCTTTTCCTGCTCGAAACCATGTGTTGGTGGTGTCCGGACCACACACACGGTGTGTAGGGGTGACGTGGAGGCTAATTTTGGTAGAGTATGGAAAAACCCACTACACGTCGTGTACTTTTCTTTTTTTCACTAAACGGACCGGGGTCGCACCTCATCGCCATAATCGTCTTCTTCTAGGTCTGGTTCGACCAAGAGACGTCGTACGACCGTGAAAATTCTCCGGATTCCTGAGCTTCCATCCGTTCTCCGATTCGATCTTTGTCGATTGCGTTGGAAGCACAGTGGTGAGTTCTCCCTTCTGCTTGAGCCTTGTTTTCCAATTCTTCCTCTTTCTCAAGTAATCTAAGGTTGAACATTTTGTGAATTTTCTCATATCTATGACTTTCTAAGGAGAATCATCCATCGTGGTTCAATTATATCGATCTACTAGGATCGAGGTAGGTGTTTTGTGCCTTACCGTTCAAAGTCTCTGAGTTTTATGTGCGGAATTCCACTAATACCTGTGAATGGGGTATTATGTGTTACCTTTTTGCCTTTGTTGTTTTCCTTAATTTCTTGTATTCTTGTGTAGAGATAATTTGACCATTTTAGATGATAATTTTTTGTGCTTGGATGTATTTTCCCTTGCTTTGTTCTGTTTATGACCTTGGGGTCTCATTTTCCTTTGGCTATTACACCTGTTTCCATGCCTTGTGGTTATAGGTTGAAGTGAAAATCATGACATGCTTGTTGCCTTGTAGACTGTTTATCTAAGTAGCTCTATAGGTGTAATTTGGTTAGACAAGTAGCTCTATAGGTGTACTTTAGACTTATAGCATTATTATGCACTGACTGGAACGGCGCTGAGAGAACCTCGTGCTACAAAATATAAGGGATAGACCGAGTGAGCTTCCCAGAGAGTCTTAGATATTATAGACTACATAGGGGATGGATCGAGTGAGCTCCCAGAGAGTCTTGGATTTTATAGACTACAGGAGGGTAGACCGAGTGAGATTCCTCAGAGAGTCTTACCTTGTTTTTTTCTCTTTAAGAACCTTCCCAGGCTAGAGGAGGAATTGACCGAGTGAGCTTCCTCAGAGAGTTCGTGGTATACCTGAGGCTATAGGAGGAATTGACTGAGATAGCTTCCTCAGAGAGTCTCTAGACCTTGGGGCTAAGAGGGTTAGACCACGTGATCTTCCTCAAGAGAGTCCAGGACTACCCTAGACTATAAGTGGAATTGACCGAGTGAGATTCCCTAGAGAGTCTCATAAATTCGTATGACCAAGACATAGGGGTTAGGCTGAGTGAACTGCCCAGAGGGTTGTGGTACTTCTTGGATAGGACCAGAGGGGATGGCTGCGAATACTTCCCAGAGGGTTTCCGGCTTATTAGCTATTTTTTTCACTGCTATTGATTGGTTGTGGATTGATTTCTGCTATGTATCATCCTATTTTACTACTTACTGTTACTTTCTATTGCTTTCTGTTGTTGTTTACTGCTTATTGTACTTTTACCTGCCATATACTCACTGACTATTAGGCACAGATCTTTGGGTGAATGCCTACTGGGATTTTATCTCACACCCTATTTGGGCCATGCTTTTGGGCCCAAGCATACTATGTTGTTGCAGGTGTAGACAAGGGAAAGTGCCCTTCGACTTCTGTAACTTCATTGCTTGGAGCAGGAGAGCATGGGACCGAGCTTTGGCTCACTATGCTGAGGAGCTGTTTACTTTTCTTTTATACTTGTTTTGGTATTGTAGGGTTTTCCAGCATTGTGAATTGTTTGGATTCTTTCCTAGTTATGTATCATGCATCATTTCATATTTACATATGTGCTCCAGTTTGTTGATTTAGTCTTCTGCTGTTTATATTGTTGGTTATTACTACTTCCACTATTGCATGTTTATTTTTCTTCGGCTGTGTACTCTGCCAATGAGGGAATAGTTTCCCCACTATCACACCCAATGCCCTTGTTGCTAGTCAGCAGCCTCTGGCATTTGGTTAAATGCGCTTGAGGCCATGTGACCAACCGGGTACGGGGTGCCTCTGGGTGGATTCTGGAACCGGTACATTACACCCATGTCTATGAAAAACATTTTAGTGACATAGTTAACATTAAATGTTTGATTCTTTCATTGATGTCTAGTGAACTAATTAAGTATCATGAAAAAAATGGATGGTTATAATATTCCTAAGAACCTTCTTGGTCTTTATTATGAGAGAGATATATAAGAATGATTTAATATTTCCAAGTTGATTTTTTAGAGAAAGATTGAATAGGGTGCCCCAACCAGGCCTCACATAGTTAAAATCATTTAATACAATGAGTGCATAGAGGTTCTAGGGTTTAAACTCCCTGATGAACTGGGAACCGACCTCATTCTTACATCACTCCCACATATATTCTCCAGTTTTTTTTTAAATTTTAATATGAAACAAATTGATAATTATCTTCTAGATCTTGGTAGTTTTCTTCTCCATGTAGATATGGATATGAAGTGTGAAACCCCTTTAATCCTTGTGGTGAAAAACAGAAATTTAAAGTGAATAGATTTTGTCACGACCCGTCCTCGGGGCCCATGTTGTGACTACCCCAAGCCCACCTTCCATAGGCCAGGGGATGGCGACTAGAACTAAAGGCGTAGATCCCAATAAAAAGGGAAGGAATTTCCTTTATATAAGTAAAGAAACACTGCAGAGTACGCAAGATGAAGTAAACACTAAGTAAACTGAGTACAAAAGTAAGTGCTGGAAAGTAAATGGGCCAGAATACAAACCCAACTGAAAGTACAGTACAACATAAAAGAAAGAACAGTTGCAGTAAAGTAAACCAATAACCACTGAGTCATCCTCCGGATATCCCACCTCAAGGGTGGGTAAAAATTATCTCCTCGGCTCCTCGAGTCCGGTCGTCCACTCCGTGTACGTCCCTCCGAGTGGTCCACCTCCAGGTACTGTCCCGCTCCACAAGACTCCACCTCAATTAGTGTTGTCTGTCGTCTACATCCAACACAATGTAGTGTGGGCATATCCCAAATAGGGGTGAGTATATGATACTCAGTAGGGACCCTGAGACCCCTAAAGGTCTCCCAGAATCCACAAAGTAAAAACCACAAGGGAAGACACAAAAAAAATGTATCAACCAACTCTACTTAGGTATATGCCCAAACATATACCTAAGTCATCAATTCCAGTTCAGCTCCAACTCACGATCCCAAGAACAACCCAGTCCACACAGGAAAGCACAACCCAGTCCACACAGGAAAGCAAGTCAATCATATCAATGATAATGACTGAAAGTCAAGACTCAGCTCACACAGGTATACTACTCATGAAGAGGGGTGGAGATGATAGATGTATCCTCTGAATCATCTCCCCTACCGAACCCACGTAGGATCCAAGTACAGAAGTCTTCGCTGCCAAACCTACGTAGGATCCAAGTACAGTAATCATCGCTGTCGAACCCACGTAGGATCCAAGTACAGTCGTCATCATTGCCAAACCCACAGAGGATCCAAGTACAGTCGTCCTCACTGCCGAAACCACATAGGATCCAAGTACAGTCGTCATCGTCGTCGCAGTCGCAACCAGCTCTAGGGTTTTCGCACACATGAAACGCTCGATTTCGGGAGGGTCCTCTCCTTGAGAAAAGGGGGTTCAATACATCAACTATCAAGAATTCTAGAGTTGATGTATCCTAAATTTCAGTCTCATCAATAGGAACTCAACGCAACAGACGGCGCGTCAATCGAACGCCTGGTCTGAGAGATATTGGCTTTTTTGTCCTAGGGGCCTGGTTAGAAATACGCTTGTTTCTAACCTAGCTGAAATCCAAATTCATCTGAAACTCACTTAGAGTATCTCAAAAGGACCTTCTCATCAAAAGAGTCCCATCTCCACAAACGACGCATCAGTCGGATGTGCGGTCCTTAAGTTATTCACGTTTAAGTGAATAATGGGCCCGATCCGTTAGGGCCGATGGGCTGACGGATTGGGTCGACTCAGTTTTGTTGGGTCCGACCTGAAAAAGGGGTCAGACCGGCCCGGTGAGTTGCACGACCAGGCCCGAAGTGGTGTGGCCTGGCCCGGCGGGGCGCGGCCTGACCTAGGGGGGCGCGGCCCGGCCCGGCGGGGCGCGACCCGACCCAGGGGGGCGCGGCCCGGCGGGGCGCATCCCGTCACAGCGGGCTCGGCCGACTGGCCGAGCGGGTTCTAGGGGGGCTGGTTGTTCACACCAGCGGTGCCAATCGGCACCGCCCTTCCCCAAACCGGCTGGCTAGACCGGCCGGTCTTCTGTGCACGCGGCCCGCTTGTTCGGGCCACCGATCTTCAAGCGCGGTGCCCTCCTGGCGCCGCGGTCCAGCTTTGCCCGGTCGGCCGATGGGCAAGCCAGTTCTTCCACCGAAGTGTATCGTGTAGCGGGCCGCGGTTCCTCCCGCACAACCAGTGCGACAGCATCGGTTTAATTTGTTGCGTTCTCGGCACGGCACGACGACGTCGTGCCTCGTCCGCCTTTCGTTGCCAATTCTAAATAAAATAAACAAGATCAACGGAGGGTCGTTGGGCCGTGTTCGTTCGGCCCGCGCCCTCCACATAAAGAGATAGCAAAAGTTCGAGGTAAACGAGATGCTCAATGACAAACCAAAGCACAATTTTAATCAATTAAAATTGACCATAACCCCTACCTCAACAAATGATGTCAAACGTCAGGCATCGCAGAAGATGGTGTTGCGGGGTGAGGTTTCGTAAGCGATGACGGAGTGCGCCCGAGGAGGAAGTGGTGTCTCCTATTTTGATCACAGAGAGAAGGAAACAAGGTGTGATGTCATTGGCGAGTTCCGACGTTGGTGTCTCCTCCCTTGTCGCAGAGGAAGAAGAGAATGGAGAATCTAGGGTCGCCGAGTTGATGTTCTTCGTCAGAGAGTTGGGGTTCTTCAACAAAGGAGATGAAGCGTTCTTCAAAACTCAAGAGCTTTCTCCCCAAAATCTCAACACAACAAGCCAACCAAAAATAAAATAAGGCTTCTCTTTATGTTATTTAATCATGCCATGCATTCAAAAATCAAATTTCAAACACTTTTAATGGAAGAGTTTCAATTAATTAATTAAAGTGTGTGTTGGCATGAGTTTAAGAGGGAGAGAGAGAGGAGGTGGAAAGGTTTCACAAGTAATGAGGAGTTTACAAAATTAAGAGGGGGTTTAAGGAGTTTTAGAGAATGTTAAGGGTTGGGGATCATGTGGTCCCCACCTCACATTTATCCTCACATGGGTAGTTAGGAACTAGTGGGTCCCACCCCAACTCCCTCAATTAGGATATAACCAAAATAAAAATTGTTCCACAATTTTTATTCACTTCTAATTTAATCCACAAAAATTAACTTCCCCTCTCGTGCAAAAAAGATTACGGTAAAGGTCCCCCTAAGAAATTACTGGCGCTGCAAGTTAATCGGTTCCCTTGGATTTCAATTCTGAGAACCGGTTCAAAAGATAGAAAACCTCGCTCGTTCGTTCACTGAACGTACCAGAGATAAACTTTGGAAAATTATTCCGGGCACACCGGGCCTCGGAATCAGGTGCCATCAGAAACTGCGTACTCGTAAAATTCCAAAGTATTTAAGAAAAAATTTTCCGTGAAATTTCTGGGTCTTTACATTACTCCCACCTCAGGTATTTACGTCCCCGTAAAGATACATCATAAACTAGAGAAACAAATGAGGGTACTATGGATGCATCTGAGCCTCCTGATCCCATGAGCTCTCCTAGAGGTACCTGTGCTGCCAACGAATGTGCACAAGAGGAATCGACCGTCCACGTAGGACCTGCTCCTGTCGATCCTCGATCTCCACCGAGACCTCCTTGAATGTAGCTCTGTCATCGATGTCCATCTCCTCGTGATCAATGATATAAGTTGGGTCGTGCACGTATCTCCTCAGCTGAGATACGTGGAAGATGTCGTGCACCCGGTGCAACTGAGGTGGAAGGGCCAGGCGATAATCCACCTCGCCTACCCTGCTGAGAACTTGGAATTGTTCGTTGAAGCGCAGAGATAACTTGCCGCCCCGGCCAAATCTCCGTAATCCATGTCAAGGTGAGACCCGTAAGAAAACATGGTCACCATCCTTGAACTCCAACGGTCTCCGCCTCCTATCAGCATAGGACTTCTGTCTACTCTGTGCAGTCCTCATCCGCTCTTGGATGATCTGCACCTTCTCTGTCGTAGCCTGAACCAACTCTGGTCCTATGAGTACTGACTCCTCAGGGTCAGTCCAGCTGAGAGGTGATCTTCATGGTTGGTCGTACAATGCCTCATATGGTGCCATCCCGATGGTGGAGTGGTAGCTTTTGTTGTACGCAAACTCCACAAAGGGTAGGTGATCCTCCCAGCTGCGACCAAAGTCAAGGAAACATGCAAGGATCATGTCCTCAAGTGTCTGAATGGTCCTCTCCATCTGGCCATCCGTCTGAGGATGAAAGGTGGTGCTCAGGCGTAGCTGCGTCCCAAATGCCTCCTGCAACCCCTTCCAAAGCCAGGAAGTAAAGTGAGCATCTCGATCGGGGATGATAGACAATGGAACACCATTAATCGGTATGATCTTTTGAACATAGAGGCGTCCCAAGCTCTCTACTGAGACCTTCTCTCTAATAGGTAGGAAGTGGTCCGACTTGGTGAGTCGGTCGACGATCACCCAAATGGAGTCGTTTCCTCTGGAAGTACATGGAAGCCCCATCACGAAATCCATGGATATCCTGTCCCACTTACACTCCGGAGCCTCTAAGGGTTGTACCAAGCCTGCTGGTACCTGGTGCTCCGCCTTCACCTATTGGAAGGTGAGGCATCGTAAAATGAATTATGCCACAACCTTCTTCATACCTGGCCACCAGTTCTATCGTCTGAGATCCTGGTACATATTTGCTACACATGGATGTACCTCTAGAGGGGAAGTGTGAAACTCCCTCAGCACCTCCTCCTGTAATGCAACTGGCACCATGGTACGTCCCCTAAAGAGGATGACATTCTCTACTCCTTCAGAAAATCCATCAGGCGTCTGCCCTGTGGAAATCTGAGCACGTCGCGTCTCACAGTCAACGTCCCCACATTGTACCTCTCTGACCCGCTGAAGTAGTGGAGGAGTGACTATGAGGGACTGTAGGAAGGCTTCCCCATCTCTATCCACGAAGGATATATGCAAATACGCTAACTGCTCTATCGCCTCTCCAAGTATATGAATGCCCGACCTCCTACTGATAGTATCAGCCACAACGTTCCCCTTCCCAAGAGTATAGACTATCTCAAAGTCATAGTCCTGGAGGAACTAGAGCCATTGCCACTATCTCAGGTTCAGGTCCTTCTACGAGAAGATGTACCTGAGACTATGGTGGTCAGGGTAGACTATAAAGTGCTCTCCCATCAGATAGTGTCACCACATCTTTAAGGTGAAGACCACTACTGCTAACTCCAAGTCATGGGTAGCGTAGTTCTGCTCGTGCTGCCTCAACTGTCGTGAACCATAGGCGATCACTACCTACTCCTGCATCAGGACACACCTGAGTATGGTCCCTGATGCATCGTAGTAAACTACATACCCTATGCCCTCCTCTGGCAGCCTCAAGATGGGAGCACTAGTCAATATATTTCTCAGCTCTTGGAAGCTCTACTGAAATCTAACTGTCCACACGAAGGGTTTCCCATTCTTCGTCAAAGCTAAAAGCGGTGCAGAAACTCTGGAGAATTCTGGCACAAATCTCTGATAGTTCCCAGCCATACCTAGGAAACTCTGCACCTCCATCACGCTCTTGGGTGGCTCCCAAGAAAGTACTGCCTCGATCTTCATAGGATCCACAGCAACTACCGCCTCTGAGATGACGTGCCCTAAGAAATTAACCTCTCGAATCCAGAACTGGAATTTTGAGAGCTTACCATAAAGATGGTGCTCTCAGAGTGTGTCCAGTACAACTCGAAAGTGGTAGGCATGCTCCTCCTCAGTAGTCGAGTAAATCAGTATTTCGTAGAAGAAGATTACGACAAAACGATCGAGTTAAGGCTGGAGTATCATGTTCATGAGACTCATGAACACTTCTGGTGCGTTGGTTACACTGAAGGGCCCAACCAAGAACTCGTAGTGGCCATACCGACACCTGAAGGCCGTCTTCTGCACATCCTCACCTCGAACTCTGAGCTGATGATAGCCTGACCTGAGGTCCGTCTTCGAGAACCATCGTGCTCCCTTGAGCTAATCAAAGAGGTTGTCAATCCTCAGGAGTGGATACTTGTTCTTTACGGTCACCTGATTCAGGTGACGGTAGTCGACACATAGTCGTAAGCTCCCATCTGCCTTCTTGGAAAATAAAATCGGAGAAGCCTAGGGTGAAATAATGGTTTGGATGAATCCCTTGCCCTAAAAGTCCTCCAACTGTACCCGCAGCTCTCGAAGATCAGCGGGAACCATCCGATATGCTGGAGTATATATCGGTTATGTCCCAGGGTACATGTCAATATCGAAGTCTACCTCTCTGTAAGGAGGTAGTCCTAGAACGTCGTCAGAGAAAACCTCTGCATACTGATCCACCACAATAGGAAAACTCAGACTCCGCACATCAACCACTCCGAGGATGAGACTAGCCAACTAATGTGTGATCGTCTGCCCTCTCCTCTGTGTAAGCCCATCCTGCACTGCAAAGGATCCCTTCTTGCTGGTGAAGGTGAACCTGCTCCCATCTGTGCGGACACACCGCACTTTGTGCCTAATACAATCAATATGGGCATGGATTGTAGATAACCAGTCCATACCCAAGATGACATCGTAAGGCCTTGACACAGCTACAAGATGATCTCAACTGAATCTCTCGCCTCCTAGCGTAAGCTCACACTAGTGGCATCAGTGTGTAATCGTCGAGTCTACTCCTGTAGGAGTCTCTAGCCATAAGGATCAAGCCAACGGCTCTGTCGAAATCTCCGAGCTCCAAAAAAGGTCAATGTAAATGAAAGAATGACTCTCTTCTGTGTCTATAAGAACTGCAGAAAGGGTGGAGTAGACACAGATTGTGACGCCCCAGGTTTTATGAACTAGTTCAAGTAAGCAATGTTATGACTTTAATGATGTCTCTTGTTTTATTTGTTGTGCTAATATGGAATTAGAAATAAAATAAAACATGTAGAATAAGGTAAAATGATATATATTAAAATTTTACATTTGCAACAAGACCCAACTAGTTGAAAATACCATGCACAAGACCTAACACAACCACAAAAAGACTACTAAGAACCACAACTCGAGTAATCGGATAGTCCTCGTCTTCAGAGTCCATCAGCGTGAAAAATATAACAGCCAGGGCCACGGCACACATGCTTAATGCCAATGGTATGAGGAGAGACATCCTTTCTGGTTCAAGTGTTTTGTTCTTGTAAAATACCCCTGCTTTTATAATGATCCTATGAATATTGACCGTTGGAAAATAGCTGTTGGATTTTTTAAAACAACCTTTGGGTTTCCGTTGATAAAGTTTATCCTTATATTAAAACTTGTTTTAATGCTCTTATAATTTTATAATATTTCAACTATTATAATATGTTTCACAAAAGAGTTATAGTTTTAAAATAAAACTTAGTATTCTCGGAAATAAATCCTTTTGTTTTCACAAAATTCCGATGGATACATGCATATTGAAAACTTGGTATTCTTTCTATATGTTTAAAGGGTATCAATAATAATATCTTTTGAGCTCTAAGTTATGAATTTTTTAATTAACTAGTAGTCTTTTAGAATTTCTTTAAAGATCCAAATAATTATAATGGTTTTGTATGTAAAATAAGAAAGTTATATCTTTTAAAAGATATATATATAAATTGGTAAAGGGATTTAAATTTTAAGTTAAAACTATTTTGTTGTTATAGTATGTTGACTCATTTTGTGCAAATATTTATATTTTGAACTAAGCATACTTAAACTTGTTATTTCGAAAGTCTAAATAAATTTTATTTTTATAAATTATGTTGATATGAACTATATTACATAAGCTAGTAAAAGGATTTAGATTTTAAATTAAAACTAATTGTCTTTTTTGAATGAACCCTCTTTTGTATAAATATTTATACTACACTTTATTTTGAAATAAGTATACTTATGCTAGGTTATTTTATAAATTTAAATAAGTTTTAATAAATGAAATTGGGTTGGGGACCGGCCAAGCCGAGGGCATCCCTTAAGGGACAAGCCCTCTAGGCCGAGACCAATCCCCAAGGGACCCGAGGTGCCGACCATCGGAGTCCCCAAGCGCTCAATGGGTGTCCAAACCGCATCCCAAGCCGTGCATAGGTCTCTCAGGTCATGCGCAGGCCGTGTGTAAGGCCGTAGTGCACGGTGCGTAGGGGTGGGCCGAAGCCCACATGGGGCCCGTGTATAAGGCCCCGGTGTGTGTGTTCGTTTTATTGAACCGAAGCCGGCGCGCTTTGGTTTATAAGCCGCACCTAAAACGCGTTCCGCTTCAATGTGGGACGCGCTCCATGCAACCGGGACCGTCTAATCGACTCCCGTGTAGATCTCAACCGTCTGTCCCTTTTAGCCGCGCGATCACCCCGCATATCACCACGACCATTCGATCTTCCCCGAGATCTAATCCCGGCCGTCCATTCCTTTACTGAGTCGACCCTCACCGTCTTCTTCCTCGAAGAGGCACCCGACCAGTAGGCCTGCAACCGAGGACGCCTCGGCCTCCTTCCCCGCACTGCTCCCTTGACTTTCAAACACCCCCCTCCTAGGTCTCTGTTTTCCCGTATTCCCCACGTCGGTCTACTCATGGGTCGAGTCACCCTTTGTGCACCAAATCCCTATTTAAACTCCACTGGCCTCTTGAAACCGTGGCGGTTCTTCTTCCTCCTTCTTCTCCCTCGAACTCCCAGCAACCCAGTGAGTTACACCGGTCCGGGCTTCCTCCTTAAGCACTGTAAGGGTTCTTGCATCATTCTTTCAGAGAAAACTTCCGTTCTTTTTACCCCTGGTGTATAAATATACAATTTATGTACATAATAAAATCAAGTGTATACCCCTCAGTTTTTATGGCCTCCAACGGTATTGCTGCCGCATGGTGCATGAGTAAGGGTCCATGCATTGTTGCCTTCTTTTTGGAGGAAATCTTCTTTTTATATACTCTTGGTAAATACAGTCTATATACATATACATATATATATATACTTAATATAAACCCATCAGTTTGTATTGCCTCCAAGAAGTTTTGGCCTTCGTGTTTTCAGAAGGGTGCATATGTAAGGATACTTATATACTCGATTTTTATTCATTTTGAGAAACCTAAGCACAGTATATACTGTTTATATAAGAATATTTACATAATACAATCCATCGGTTTGTACATTGTATATATATACAGTTTCATATGGACGGTATATACAGTGTGTATATGTACATTTACACAATACAAGCCCCTCGGGTTGTGTATTGTTTTTTTTTGCATACGATATATATACAGTTTTTTTTTCTTTTTTTCAGTTTTCCAAAAACCAAAAATTTATATATTTTCTTCTTTTTGGATGGACCTATGTTGGACAGGGCTTTGAGGTGTTAAGTTTTGATTTCTTTCGATTTTTTTTCATAAAACCAATACAGATATTAATATATGGTTTTCTATATATATATACATATATTTATAACCAAAACTCTATCTATTTTTTGGATTTCAGAATGATCCAACATGTAATACTATGCATTATATATTAATGAGGGTTGTTTGAAGTTGTTTTACCATGAAAACCCCTCATTGTAAAACTTGGTATCTATATATCTCTATGTACTCGTAAACATGTAAACCAATACAAATCAAATTTATGATTTCAAGGGGTGGGTATCAACCTTTAAGTAAATCCTTATTTTATGCGAACTATGTTTTATTAAAGAAGCATACAAGGCATCGCTCATGATGAGTTTTACCATGAAGGGTGTATTTTGGTTTGATTTAAGATGTATTAGAGGATTTAATATTTAATGGGTCATGATATCATGTTGTGTTCATGTATTATCTTAAGACATAATGAACCTACTTTTGGTGAATGTATTAATTGATCCAGTTATGATTTAATTCATTTTCAAGATCAAGGGCCTATTTATCACCATAACTAATTTCAAGTGTTATCCTTAAGCACTCCTTTTTCCATGGATTTATAATGAAAAAGATTCATCATTTAGTATATCATTATTTTATATGATTTGGTGAAAAAGGATGTTTTACTAAGCTACGTATGCCTTTAATTAGTTATTGACCCATGTTGAAAAGTTAACTATCATACTTTGTATTAGAAAAATTTGTGGTGGTTTATTATTTATTATTGTACATAATGCATGTTTCTGACATATCACTAAAGGAACAAAAAATTGGATTTACCCAAAGTGGTATGGGACACCTTGGGTAAAATTAAAATGAATGAGATATTCAAGGTTGTATGGGACATCTTGAATATACAAACCATTTAAGTAAAGCATGAACGATGTGCCTCACATGATAATAAAGGAAAATTTAAGGGTGCACCCTGATAGCGCTCTAATGCATTGGGTAATGATGTAACCACTAGAAATTACAATTTTAATGATACCTTGGGTTTACCTTGGTAATTTCAAATGACACCTTGGGGATGGACCTTGGTGATATGTTCATGATTGTCTAAGTTAAATGTTGATGCCACATAATTCAAGTTATGTAAACAAGTTCTTTCCAAGATAAGGTTATTTCACAACTGATGCCTTAAAGTTTTCATAAAGTTCTTATTTCACTGGTATAAGCTTGAAGCATGATTGGTGATTATCACTTAATAGAATAGTAACCAGCATATGAAAATTTAGTTGTTTCCTTTATGCACAACTCTGATTATTCATTACTTTTAACTGTTTAATTTATGATTAAGTAAATCACATGTAGTACTTGTTCTTGATAACTGTTATTACTCCTTCGAGAATTGACATAATTATTTCATGTTCTTATTGAAGACCTTGATTGATCATTTTTATGTTCTGTGTTATAATTTTCCTTTAATAAGTGTACAATCTCTTTTAAAATAATGTTTTCAAATGTTATAGTGTTTTAATTTCTTTTTAACCCCTTACTAAGTATTTTAATGCTCACCCTACATTTTGATTTAAAATTTTCAGGTATCAGCTTTTGAAAGATGAATTGTTTCAGAAGTTACCGGTTTACCAGAACCCAAACCGCACACGATCCTCTCTATGGGACATGATGTGTTGTTAACAAAGTGTATTTTATTTTAAGATAACACATCATGTTCAGAAGGCACCGACTCTTGGATTTCTGGGGTCGGGGTCTCTACAGTTGGTATCAGAGGTTCGGTTTGGATAACTCTGGAAAGCCAGAAACTGAAACAAAAATATATATTTGTATATGTATTTCAATTTTATTAAAAATTGGGTTTTCTTAAATTTCAGATGGAAAACGAAGGTACAAATCTCTTATCTCTCCCCACAGAGGCCCTAGAGACCATTGTGTACTTAGCTGGCTGTGAGGACTTTCTAAACTATGCCCATATCCGCATGACATGCAAACACCTTTACGACATATCCAATTCACCATGGGTGCTTCAGTTACACCAAGGGGTAGGAATAGATTACCTCCTTATGATTATAACTCAGTTTCTCTCATATGTGCGTCGGGGAAAGTACCATGAGGGACTTTTCCGGATTTTCACGGTGGGTGAGAGCTTTGGCACCATGATTGATAACCCATTTCAAGGATCTGCTGCTGATGGAGACCTCCGAGCAGGCTACCTCTGTCAGATTTTAAACTATGGCTTCTGGGGTCAGTTGTTGGACTTTGGGAGATTAGAAGATGAGTCCACCCGACTGTCTTGTAGACGACAAGTGTATGAAGACGTCTCTCAACTTCATACTCCTCATGCTAGAATCATAAGGCGTCATAGGTGCCCTCATGAGTTTTCCCCTGAATTCTAGGCCTGTGTTTGGTTTGATGAGTTAGGGAGTTTTGCTTCTCTGTGTGGAGTTCGTTTAGTCAATGGATAAGGGAAACTCAATCACTAATAATAATAAACGTATGTTTATTGAAATTTTGTCTTTCCCCTTCCTTGTCTTTACTTTGTGTTTGTCCTTGAATGATTTTCAAGTGATTGAACTCCTGTCTTAAAACATTCAGATGGAATTACAAACCCACCTGTTATCTCTTCCCACTGAGATTCTGGAAATAATTGCAATCAAAACGTGTGAGGACGAGTATGACCCCTTCGCAAGTTTTCAAGGAACGTGCAAGCAGTGGTTTGAGGTAACAAACGGTCCGGATATTCTTCGTACCTTCCAGGGGAATTCCTCCATCTACTACCACATTGGCTCTGCACAGCTAGCCGGACGTGAACGATGAGGAAGTTACCACGAAGGGCTCTTTCTATGTTTCACCCTAGGCCGAAACTACACGGCCAAAGTGAAATTTCAGGAGGCTGCGTTAGAGGGAAATATTTATGCGGCTTATATGCTCCAACTTCTCAGCTTTAGCCTGTTTGACCGTATCTATGGCTTCGATATCCTCGACCGAGACATAATTCAGCAAGTCCTTCGTACTTTGTTCTGCAAAGACATTTCAGAACTTTGTATTGTTCGAGCTTCCCTCTGGAGGCCTGAAGGCCCGGAACATAAGTGCAACTCCTCCTATCTTAGGTGTATGTGGATTAGGGAACTGGAAGAGGTGAGCTTTGCTACGGGGATTCCTCTAAATGCACCTGTTTACCCCATACGTTGGTGGAGAGGGTGAGAACATTGCATAACCTTGTATTGTTGTGAAATAAATTGCGAGGACACAATTTTCTAAAGGGGGGGATAATGTGACGCCCCAGGTTTTATGAACTAGTTCAAGTAAGAAATGTTATGCCTTTAATGATGTCTCGTTTTATTTGTTGTGATAATAAGGAATTAGAAATAAAATAAAACATGGAGAATAAGGTAAAATTATATATATTAAAATTTTACATTTGCAACAAGACCCAACTAGTTGAAAATACCATGCACAAGACCTAACACAGCCACAACAAGACTACTAAGAACCACAACTCGAGTAATCGGATAGTCCTTGTCTTCAGAGTCCATCAGCGTGAAAAATATAACATCCAGGGCCACGACACACATGCTCAACGCCAATGGTATGAGGAGAGCCATCCTTTCTGGTTCAAGTGTTTTTTTCTTGTAAAATACCTCTGCTTTTATAATGATCCTGTGAATATTGACCGTTGGAAAATAGTCGTTGGATTTTTTAAAACAACCTTTGGGTTTCCGTTGATAAAGTTTATCCTTATATTAAAACTTATTTTAATGCTCTTATAATTTTATAATATTTCAACTATTATAATATGTTTCACAAAAGAGTTATAGTTTTAAAATAAAAAGGAGTATTCTCGGAAATAAATCCTTTTTTCCCACAAAATTCTAATAGATACTTGCATATTGAAAACTTAGTATTCTTTCTATATGTTTAAAGGGTATCAATAATAATATCTTTTGATCTCTAAGTTATGAATTTTTGAATTAACTAGTAGTATTTTAGAATTTCTTTAAAGATCCAAATAATTATAATGGTTTTGTATGTAAAATAAGAAAGGTATATCTTTTAAAAGATTTATATATAAATTGGTTGAGGTATTTAACTTTTAAGTTAAAACTATTTTGTTGTTATAGTATGTTGACTCATTTTGTGCAAATATTTATATTTTGAACTAAGCATACTTAAACTTGTTATTTCGAAAGTCTAAATAAATTTTATTTTTATAAATTATGTTGATATGAACTATATTACATAAGAGAGTAAAAAGATTTAGATTTTAAATTAAAACTAATTGTCTTTTTTGAATGAACCCTCTTTTGTATAAATATTTATACTACACTTTATTTTGAAATAAGTATACTTATGCTAGGTTATTTTATAAATTTAAATAAGTTTTAATAAAAAAAATTAGGTTGGGGCCCAGCCAAGCCAGGGGCATCCCTTAAGGGAAAAGCCCTCTAGGCTGAGACCAAGCCCCCCAAGGGACCCGAGGTGCCGACCATCGGGGTCCCCAAGCGCTCAGTGGGTGTCCAAACCGCATCCCAAGTCGTGCATAGGTCTCTCACGTCGCGCGCAGGCCGTGTGTAAGGCCACAGTGCGCGGTGCGTAGGGGTGGGCCGAAGCCCGCATGGGGCCCGTGTATAAGGCCCCGGTGTGTGTGTTCGTGTTATTGAACCGAAGCCGGTGCGCTTTGGTTTATAAAACGCACCTCAAATGCGTTTTGTTTCGATGTGGGACACGCTTCGTGCAACTGGGACCGTCCGATCGACTCTCATGTAGATCTCGACCGTCTGTCCCTTTTAGTCGCGTGATCGCCCCGCGTATCACCGCAACCGTTCGATCTTCCCCGAGATCTAATCCTAGCCGTCCATTCCTTTACTGCGTCGACCCTCACCGTCTTCTTCCCCGAAGCGGCACCCGACCAGTAGGCCTGCAACCGAGGATGCATCGGCCTCCTTCCCCGCACTGCTCCCTTGACTTCCGAACACCCCCTCCTAGGTCTCTGTTTTTCCATCTTCCCCACGTCAGTCTACTCATGGGTCGAGTCACCCTTTATGCACCAAATCCCTATTTAAATGCCACTGGCCTCTTGAAACCGTGACAGTTCTTCTTCCTCCTTCTTCTCCCTCGAACTCCCAGCAACCCAGCGAGTTACACCAGTCCGGGCTTCCTCCTCAAGCACTGTAAGGGTTCTTTCATGCATTCTTTCGGAGAAAACTTCCATTCTTTTTACCCCTGGTGTATAAATATACAGTTTATGTACTTTATAAAATCAAGTGTATACCCCTCGGGTTGTATGGCCTCCAATGGTATTGTTGCCGCATGGTGCATGAGTAAGGGTCCTTGCATTGTTGCCTTATTTTTGGAGGAAATATTATTTTTATATACTCTCGGTAAATATAGTCTATATACGTATATATACATATACTTAATATAAACCCATCAGTTTGTATTGCCTCCAAGAAGTTTTGGCCTTCGTGTTTTCAGTAGGGTTCATTTGTAAGGATACTTATATACTCGGTTTTCTTTCATTTTGAGAAACCTAAGCATGGTATATACTGTTTATATATGAATATTTACATTATACAATCCATCGGTTTTTACATTGTATATATATACAGTTTCATATGGACGGTATATACAGTGTGAATATGTACATTGACACAATACAAGCGCCTCGGGTTGTGTATTTTTTTTTTGCATACGATATATATACAGTTTTTTTATTTTTTTTTCAGTTTTCCAAAAACCAAAAATTTATATATTTTCTTCTCTTTGGATGGACCTATGTTGGACAGGGCTTTGAGGTGTTAAGTTTTGATTTCTTTCGATTTTTTTTCATAAAACCTATACAGATATTAATATATGGTTTTCTATATATATATACAGATATTTATAACCAAAACTCTATCTATTTTTCGTATTTCAGAATGATCCAACATGTAATACTATGCATTATATATTAATGAGGGTTGTTTGAAGTTGTTTTACCATGAAAACCCCTCATTGTAAAACTTGGTATCTATATATCTCTATGTACTCGTAAACATGTAAACCAATACAAATCAAATTTATGATTTCAAGGGGTGGGTATCAACCTTTAAGTAAATCCTTATTTTATGTGAACTATGTTTTATTAAAGAAGCATACTAGGAATCGCTCATGATGCCTTTTACCATGAAGGGTGTATTTTGGTTTGATTTAAGATGTATTAGAGGATTTAAGATTTAATGGGTCATGATATCATGTTGTGTTCATGTATTATCTTAAGACATAATGAACCTACTTCTGGTGAATGTATTAATTGATCTAGTTATGATTTAATTCATTTACAAGATCAAGGGCCTATTTATCACCATAACTAATTTCAAGTGTTCTCCTTAAGCACTCCTTTTTCCATGGATTTATAATGACAATGATTCATCATTTAGTATATCATTATTTTGTATGCTTTAGTGAAAAAGGATGTTTTACTAAGATATGTATGCCTTTAATTATTTATTGACCCATGTTGCAAAGTTAACTATCATACTTTGTATTAGCAAAATTTGTGGTGGTTTATTATTTATTCTTGTACATAATGCATGTTTCTGACATATCACTAAATGAACAAAAAATTGGATTTACCCAAAGTGGTATGGGACACCTTGGGTAAAATTAAAATGAATGAGATATTCAAGGTGGTATGGGACATCTTGAATATACAAACCATTTAAGTAAAGCATGAATGATGTGGCTCACATGATAATAAAGGAAAATTTAAGGGTTTTCCCTGATAGCGCTCCAATGCATTGGGTAATGATGTAACCACTAGAGATTACAATTTTAAAGATACCTTGGGGTTTACCTTGGTAATTTCAAATGACACCTTGGGGATGGACCTTGGTGATATGTTCATGATTGTCTAAGTTAAATGTTGATTCCACATAATTCAAGTTGTGTAAACAAGTTCTTTCCAAGATAAGGTTCTTTCACGACTGATGCCTTAAAGTTTTCATAAAGTTCTTATTTCACTGGTATAAGCTTGAAGCATGATTGGTGATTATCACTTAATATAATAGTAACCAGCATATGAAAATTTAGTTGTTTCCTTTATGCGCAACTCTGATTATGCATTACTTTTAACTGTTTAATTTATGCTTAAGTAAATCACATGTAGTACTTGTTCTTGATAATTGTTATTACTCCTTCTAGAATTGACATAATTGTTTCATGTTCTTATTGAAGACCTTGATTGAGAATTTTTATGTTATGTGTTATAATTTTCCTTTAATAAGTGTCCAATCTCTTTTAAAAGAATGTTTTCAAATGTTATAGTGTTTTAATTTCTTTTTAACCCCTTACTGAGTATTTTAATGCTCACCCTACGTTTTGATTTAAAATTTTCAGGTATCATCTTTTGAAAGATGAATTGTTTCAGAAGTTACCGGTTTCCCAGAACCCGAACCGCACATGATCCTCTGTATGGGACATGATGTGTTGTTAACAAAGTGTATTTTATTTTAAGATAACACATCATGTTCAGAAGGCACCGACTCCTGGGTTTCTGGGGTCGGGGTCTCTACACAGATAGTACCTCGAATAATCTTAGGTGCGCTGTGGTCGTAAGCCTCCACTGCCTGAAGCTAAGCCTGCCTCTGTCCGCTAGCTCCTTGTGGTCAGGGTGGACCTCCTGGTAGTGGTGGTGGTAGATTCTCAAAGCATCGCCCACCACCCGCTGCTCGGCCAGCTCCTCTGCCTCGTTCACCTGCTCCCTATGGACCACCATGGTTGAAGCTCTTCCTCTGCCTGGGTGGTCCCTCAACCATCTGCTGCTCCTCTTCATGGCGAGTCGGGTAGTCACGAGCCATGTGGCCCTGCCCACCACATGCATATCACTGTCTACCTCTCGTATGACTGGCAATGTTGTGTGTGCCCTGAACATCCAAACCAATATCCTAAGGTTTCCCACCTGATGTCCTGGTCCTCTTGGACCTCTGCGACATCTTTCTACTACCGGCTGAAGAAGCCTCTGCCACGTGTCGCCCTGCGGTAAGCCTTGCTACTGGCGTAGGCTTAGCAAGGAAGATCTCCACAAGAAGGGCTCTCTCTAGTACTCCTGCCTATGTCAGAATGCTGAGGGAGATCATCGAATCCATGATATCATGCCTCAGTCCCTTCTCAAAGGTTCAGGCCCGGAAGAATGGATCTCGTACCATGTATGTAGAGTAGCACGAGAGGTCGGTAAATCTCGCCGAGTACTAGGATACTGTCATGTTGCCCTGTCGCAGCTGCATTAACTCCTGGATGTGCACCGCACGGAGGGTGGCTGGAAAAAACTCTGAGCAGAAGAGGCTCTAAAAGTTTGTCCAAAGAAGAGATGCCTCGTCATGTACCTGGAGAATCATGCTCCACCATCTACCTTCTGCTGCATGCAGGAGACTCGCTACAAAGATCACCATAAGGTCTGCTGGTGTCCCTACCAATCTGAGGACTTGGACGATAGCCTCCAGCAAATCCTTGGCTGCATGAGGGTCTGTCTCTCCACGTAACCTGGGCGACCTCTGTCGCTAAAACTCGTGAAGCCCACTCAGGCAGCGTGCACTCTCCGTTGCTGGGGAAGGTGGTATCAGTGTCCCAGTGGGTAGAGGTACCGCTGTTGCCTCCGCTGTAATGGGGCCCTACACCAAGGCATCATTGCCCGGTGGGCTGCCATCTCGCACGTAACTGGGAACCCTAGCTGGCTGCCTTCGTGGAGTCATCCTAAAAAGAAATAGGTGTGCCACGGTTAATACAGTATACCTGGTGAGATGACACAAATTTATCACAAATAAAACTTTTGAAACACACATGCAATCAGTGTTTTCGAGCACTAAGTCAGAAATCAGAAGTCAGGGTCCTGGTGTATGGATACGTCGGCCACCGCACCAACACTAGACTCCCTGGACCAAAAACCACACTCAATAATCTTAACACTATTGCTTCACAGAAGAAATTATCAGAGTCCTGAGTTCTGCGGTAGAACCGACTCCTTGGATACCAATTTGTCACGACCTGTCCTCGGGGCCCATGTCGTGACTACCCCAAGCCCGCCTTCTATAGGCCAGGGGATGACGACTAGCACCAAAGGCGTAGATCCCGATAAAAAGGGAAGAAATTTCCTTTATATAAGTAAAGAAACACAATAGAGTACGCAAGCTGAAGTAAACACTAATTAAACTGAGTACAAAAGTAAGTGATATAAAGTAAATGGGCCAGAATACAAAACCAACTGAAAGAACAGTACAACAGAAAATAAAGAAAAGATGTAGTAAAGTAAACCAGAAACCACTGGGTCATCCTCCAGATATCCCACCTAAAGGGTGGGTAGAAATGATCTCCTCAGCTCCTCGGGTCCGGTCGTCCGCTCTGTGTACGTCCCGCCAAGTGGTCCACCTCTAGGTACTATCCTGCTTCAGAAGAATCCACCTCGATCAGTGTTGTCTGTCGTCTGCATCCAACACAACATAGTGCGGGCATTTCCCGTACAGGGGTGCGTATATGATAATTAGTAGGGACCCCGAGACCCTCAAAGGTCTCCCAGAATCCACAAAGGAAAAACCACAAGTAAATATACAAACAATAAAGTATCAACCAACTCTACTTAAGTATATGCTCATACATATACCTAAGTCATCAATTTCAGTTCGAATCCAACTCACGAGCCCAAGAACAACCCAGTCCACACAGGAAATCACAACCTAGTCCACACAAGAAATCAAGTCAATAAAATCAATGATAATGACTTAAAATCAAGACTCAGCTCACACAGATATACTACTCATGAAGAGGGGTGGAGATGATAGATGTAGCCTCTGAATCATCTACCCTGCCGAACCCATGTAGGATCCAAGTACAGAAGTCATTGCTGCCGAACCCACGTAGGATCCAAGTACAGTTTCCATCACTGCTGAACCCACGTAGGATCCAAGTACAGTCATCATCGCTTCCGAACCCACAGAGGATCAAAGTACAGTCGTCCTCGCTGCCGAACCCATGTAGGATCCAAGTATAGTCATCATCGTCGTCGCAATCGCAGCCAGCTCTAGGGTTTCCGCACACAGCACGCTCGATTCTGGGAGGGTTCGTTCCACGAGCAAGGGGGGTCAATAAATCAACTATCACGAAGTCTAGAGTTGATGTATCCCGAAGTTCTGTATCGTCAATAGGAACTCAACGCAACAGATAGCGTGTCAATCGGACGCTCGGTCTGAGAGATATTGGATTTTCCGTCCCAGGGGCCCGGTTAGAAATACGCTCGTTTCTAACCCATCTGATATCCAAATTCATCTGAAACTCAATTAGAGAATCGCAAAAGGACTGCCTCATCAAAAGAGTCCCAGTGCCGCAGACGTTGCGTCGATCGGACGCGCGGTCCTTAAGTTATTCACGTGTAAGTGAATAACGGTCCCAGTCCGTTAGGCCCGATAGGCTGACGGATCGGGTCTACTCGGTTTTGGCGGGTCCAACCCGGCAAAGGGGTCAGACCGGCCTGGTGAGTTTCCCGGCCTGGCCCGAAGTGGCGCGGCCCAGCTCGAAGTAGTGCGGCCCGGCCCGAAGTGGCGCGGCCCGGCTGGCCGAGCAGGTTCCAAGGGGAGGGGGGGTGAAGCCCCCCAGGTTGTCCACACCGGCGGCGCCAATCAGCGCCACCATTCCCCAAACTGGCCATCTAGACCTGCCGGTCTTCTGCGCATGCGGCCCACATGGGCGGGCTACCGATCTTCAAGCGCAGCACCCTCCTGGCGCCGCGGTCTAGCTTCACCCGGCCAGCCGATGGGCTGGCCAGTTCCTCAGCGCGACGCCCACCTGGCGCCACGGTTCGCCTCCACCTGGCCGGCCAACGGGCCGGCCGATTCTTCCACCAAAGCGGCCCGTGTAGTGGGCCTCGGTTACTCCCGCACAACCGGCGCGATGGCGCCGGTTTACTTTCTCGCGTTCCCGGCATGGCGCGCCGATGTCGTGCCTCCTCTGCCTTTGGTTTCCGATTCTAAATAAAATAAAAAAGATCAACGGAGGGTCGTCGGGACGTGTTCGTTCGTCATGCGCCCTCTGCGTAAAGCGATAACAAAAGGCCGAGGTAAACAAGATGCTCAACGACAAACCAAAGCACAATTTTAATCCATTAAAATTGAACTTAACCCCTACCTCAACAAAAGATGTCAAACGTCGGGCATCGCGGAAGACGGCGTCGTGGGGTGAGGTTCCATAAGCGACGACGGAGTGCGCCCGAGGAGGAAGCGGCATCTCCTCTTTTGATCACGGAGAGAAGAAAACAAGGCGTGACATCATTGGCGAGTTCCCATGTTGGTGTTTCCTCCCTTGTCATAGAGGAATAAGATAATGGAGAATATGGGGTTGCCGAGTCGATGTTCTTCGTCGGAGAGTTGGCATTCTTCAACAAAGGAGATGAAGCGTTCTTCAAAACTCAAGATCTTCCTCCCCAAAATCTCAACACAACAATCCAACCAAATATAAAATAAGGCTTCTCCTTATTTTATTTAATCATGCCATGCATTCAAAAATCAAATTTCAAACACTTAATTAATTAATGGAAGAGTTTCAATTAATTAATTAAAGTGTGTGATGTCATGAGTTTAAGAGGGGGAGAGAGAGGAGGTGAAAAGGTTTCACAAGTAATGAGGAGTTTACAAAATTAAGAGGGTGTTTAAGGAGTTTTAGATAATGTGAAGGGTTAGGGATCATGTGGTCCCCACCTCACATTTATCCTCACATGGGTAGTTGGGAACTACTGGGTCCCACCCCAACTCTTTCAATTAGGATATAACCAAAATAAAAATTGTTCCACAATTTTTATTCACTTATAATTTAATGCACAAAAATTAACTTCCCCTATCGTGAAAACATGATTACGGTAAAGGTCCCCCTAAGCAATTACCGGCACTGTGAGTTCATCGGTGCCCCCAGATTTCAATTCCGAGCACTGGTTCAAAAGATAGAAAAACCTGCTCGTTCGTTCACTGAACGTACCCGAGCTAAACTTCGTAAAATTATTCTGGGCACACCGGGCCTCGGAATCAGGTGCCGTCAGAAACCACATACTCGTAAAATTCCGAAGTATTTAAGAAAAAAAATTCCTTCAAATTTCTGGGTCTTTACAGATTTAAACCCAAAGATTCTTCATGCCCTTACAAGAAGAGGAATATCAAGGGGAAATCAAGGGAATATGATGTTTTTGTTACACATGTGGAAAGAAGGACCACTTGAAGAAAAACTATACCCAGCCAAAGAAGAAAGGGGAAGATTAAAGTGAATTTGTTATCGAGTGAAGTTTATATGTTTCCATAGATTGATAATTAGATATAGTTTGTGGTTCTCACATATGTATTCAAATACAAGAACCAAGTAGGTTAAAAAAGATCGATCAAGGAGAGGTAGATATTTGAGCATCCAACAGAGCTAAACTTTCTATTGTTTCTATCAGAGACTACCACCTCACATTTCCAACTAGAATAATATTGGTTTGAAATGGTTTTTATTATGTTCCTTCAGTTACTAGAAACATTATTATTGTATCCATACATAATACGCAAGCATTTATTTTAAAATTTAGGAATAAAATTTTCTTCTTTTATAAAGACAAAAAAATTATGGTAAGTCACATTTAAATAATGGTATTTATGTGTTGGATTGCATGAACCAAAAAATAGCCATCGATAACAAATTTGCTTCACATGAATCATAACACACCCACCACGGCACCACCGGATTGGTTTTTTAAATGAAATTCACTTGACTAAATTAGATCAAGATGGATATTTAGATTCTATTGAACTAAAACCACATGGTGTATGTCACACATGTTTACAAGGAAAAATGACCAAAGGCCCATTTAGGAGGAAATGTGAAAGGGATAAAAAGATTCTTGAATTAGTTCATACCGATGATTGTTAACCATTTTCTATTGAATAAAGTGGTGGGTACTCATAATTAATAACTTTTACTAATGATTTTAATTGATATGGATATGTATACTTAATGTGGAATAAGTCATATTCTTTTGAAAATATCAAGGATTATAAGAATGAAGTTGAGAACCATTTTGGTAAGAAGATTAAGAAACTTGCCTCAGACTATGGTCGAGAATATCTTAATCAATACTTTATTGATTATTTACATGAGTTTGGGATTTTATCTCAATTCACTCTTCCTTATATGCCTTAGTGGAATGGTTTATGTGAAAGGAGAAGCCACACCTTGTTGGGCATGGTGAGATAAATGATGAGTCATGTGAGTCCTTCTTTATCCTTTTGGGGATATGCATTACAAATATTAGTATACATACTAAACTGAGTTCCAACTAAAGTAACATATGGTATACCATACCAATATTGGAATGGAAAGAAACTTGTGTCATATTACTTATAAGTGTAGGTTTTTGAAGGATTTTTTAAGGCCTCTTCAGGTAACAAGCTTTCACCCCGAGGCATAAAGTGTATCTTTATAGGATATATCAAATAAAAAAAGGGATACTACCTATACAATCCTTCAGATAAAAATGTTGTGGTCAAAAAACATCCCACATTTCTTGAGGATTATCTTATCTCAAAAAGATATAGTGGGAGTGAGATATACTAGGATGAAGTACAGGCTCAAGATACAAAATAGTTGGGATAGGAACAAATTCCACAATTCCCTATGGAAGAAGAAAATGTTTTAGATACCCAATTACATTATAGGAATACTAGAGAGGTTTGAGAACCATAACGATATGGTTATATAGTCAACAAGGATGTTTACTCATTAATTTTTGATAATATTGATCATCTATCCTAAAAAACAATAAGTGGCATATATGTTTCCAAGTGGAAAGAATCCATGAATTTTGAAATGGATTCCACGTACGAAAACCAAGTATGGATTTTGGTAGACCATTCATTATATGTAAAACCCATTGGTTGAAAATGGGTATTCATGAATAAACTGGACATGGAAGGACAAGTAAGAACCAATAAGGTAAGACTAGTGTCACACCCCGACCTATCTATTATTTTTATTTTATTATTTTCTATGGTTTTAAAAAAAATCGAGGTTTGGGTCGAAACCCGAACAAGATTTTTGATTTTTGTCAAAAAAACATGCGTTTTTTGCGTTGACGTCGCTGAGAGCCCGGGAAGAGTGCGTTTTGGATACACTGTGCGGCTTCACCCATGAAACAGCATAGTCCTCCTGTCTTTAAAAAATTAAAATGAATAAATTTTGTAATTTATTTCGTTATTTATAATTTTCGTGGTTAATAATTTTAATAATTATTTTGAAACAAAATGAGTATTTTTATTATTTATATTTTTATCGATATGATTATTATTATTCTTATTAGTGTTATTATTAATAAGGATTTATTATTATTATTATTATTAGTTTAATTAAAGAATTATTATTATCATTATTATCATTATTATCATTATTATTTTTATTTTTATTAAAAAAAATATTAGTAAAAGAATTGTTTTATCATTATTATGTTTTTACTAAATATATTATTTTTATTTTTATTATTAGTAGTACAAATAATAATATTATTATTATTTTGATTTACTTTTTAATTTTCTTATTCTTTTTCTTTTACTTTTTTTCATGTAGTTTTCTCTCCACTCTCTTCTCCCCGCGAAGCACCTTCCGCGACTCCACATCCCTTGCGGCTCTACACTCAGGGCCCCGCCTCACGCTGCACCAAAGTGTCCCAGTTGATGTGCTGCCCGCCAAGCCTGCTCTCATTCTCCCTACCGGCCAGGCCCCTCGCTGACCTCGGCCCACCTCCCTCGTCTGCGTCCATGCCCTGGCCTCCCCCACTCAAACCCACAGTGCCTCACTCCCTTCAGCCACCCTACACCAGCTGTTTGCGCTCCCCTCAGCTTCCTTACACGGGCACCGCACCACCCTCAGCTGCCTCCACCTTTGATGCTACCTCAAAGCAGCTACTTGACCGGCCTCAGCAGCATGCCACCCTCCCTCAGTTGCCTCCGCCTTCGATTGTGCACCCACCACCCTCCACCCTATGCATTGTCGCTCCCTTATTTTCCAAGTCAGCGTGCCCCCTGCTCTTTGGCTATCTCTAGTGGTACCCCCTCCTCTCTTGGTGTCCTACCTCGCACCCCCCTATGCCTGCTGTCTGCGACCCCCAACCTTGAACCACCCTCGCCCTAGCCACTCTGGCAGTAGTCGACCCCTACTTTCCACGCGCCGCCCACCAGCCTTCACTCCTTGCACACGACCAGGCCACCTCCTTTCTCCGGAGACTAGCAGGAGTGACCCCCCCCCCCCCCCACCCCCCTTTGTCCAATTTTTTTTTTCCTCCTACCAACCTGACTAGCGGCACCCCAAGGTCGTTTCCCTTCCCTGACCAGCCGCGACCTTCAACGTTCCCCCCTGCCTGTAGCGCACCTCCGGATGTGCCCCGACCTCCCCCTGCTTGAGCCCATAAAATCTTATCATTGCACATCCCTGTCGCTGGCTCGGGTCCCTGCCTCCGTAACCCTCACTAGCATCGCCGCCTCTGGACGCGATGTCCTGACCCTTTTCCTTACTCCGACCAACCAACACGCACCTTCCTCCAACCTATGGGACTTCTTTCTGGCTTCCATGTAGCTCCGGCCAGCTGATGCAATTCTTTCATGTGTCTTCCGACCTGTCGCGTGCCCTCCAATCGGTCTTTCACCCTTCCTGCCCATGTGACCCCCCCTACTGGCGACTTTTTTGCCACCCTATAGCCCCTCACTGGCCTTCCTGGGTGGAAGAACCAGCTCTGTTGGCTCCTGTGTCACCTATGTTCGCGTGACTAGTCGCGCTCCAGGTTCACAATTGGGTGCACGACGAGCGTCCAGCTACCTAAGGTGAGCGTTTTGGGTTCGCACCATTTCACTTGCTCTAGTGTTTAGGTGAGTTTTTTTTTTCTTTTTGTTCACTTTAATTATTTTAAGTTAGGTTTTGTGTGATTTAGTCATTTTACGGTTGTTGCATCATGTTGTTAGGTAATTCCATGAAATTTCGGTCGTCAGTATGCATGTGCTTTTGTGCCCTCTCATGATGTGTCGCATCATCGTTCATGGACTGTGAGTCGAGGTAGGTCCCCACTACACTTTCCTTTATATTTATAATTTTTAAATTTCTTGTTATTTCATTAATTTTAGATTAATGGTAAATAATATAAAATAATTAGTTTTTTAATAAATGTTCACTATAAAGGATAGTGGTTCTCTCTTTTTTTGAATTACCTGAAGGTGTTTTCTTTTAAATGTTCATCATTAGTATTGATAAAATGTCTGGTTGGCCTTTATAAGTAAATTTTGTTTCTTTTAAAGAGAGTATTGGGATTCAAATGTGTTCATCTTTCTGAAATTGATTCTTTTGGAAACAATTTAGTGTCTATTGTTTGGTTAAGGCTCATTTGGAACTTTGATGAAATAAAAAATTTTGAGAAAACTTTCTTTGGGGTAACTCAGGGGTTATCTCGTTGTGTACGTCGATTGTTTGAGTTTTTATGTGTGATGTTTTTGCATCGTGACTGGTCACTTGATTGACATTATTGAATCACCCCTTTTTATTACACTTTTTTACATGGGAACCTGGTATAGTAAGTGAATCTTCTGAGAAATATTGTTGCACTAGTTTAGATTACGCACTGGCTAGTGGCCCTTAGTACGGACTTTGCTCTGATAGAGAATTAGGCCCCTCAGTTAGGTCAGGTTGGGAAACACCGGACATTAGGGCGTTATGACGTCATTGAGTAGGGCATGAATTCAGGAAGAGTCACATGTATAGTATGTTCTAGATTGTTCACGAGCTCCTAGGTTCGACCCATGTTTTATTTAGTACTTATTTGGATGTGGAGGATGATTGAGAGGCCTATTTGGGTTTCTGGTCCTTGTTTGATACTTTCCCATTTCCCTTACTATTCCTTGTGTGTTGTGTGTAGTTTTTCTCTTGACTAACAACTAAAATTTTGATTTCTAAATTCATAGTGAAAATATTTAAAAATTTAATGCAGATATTTTATTCAAACATTAAACTTGTTTTTAAATTAAAAAGGACAATGGGATTTTACTTTATTTAGAAATGAAAGTGTGTGTGGAAACCAATATTTCTATATAATTTATTTCAAACCTGAAATTGGTAAATTTTTTATTTAAAGGTAGTGAATTGAGAATAGTTTTTTGGGCACACTTACTGAGTTTTAATACTCACGCCTATAGTGTTTTCCTATTTTTAGTTTATGTTGCAGGTTCGACTCAAGCTTTCTCTTTGTGGGTGAGGGTTGGTTATGGATTGGCGAGAAACACTCAGGGTCACGAGGAGTTTTGTTCGTGGTCAGGTTAGTTTGTTGTTGTTGGTCGTTCTTTCTTTTCGTGTTGTTTATATACTTTTCATTGTTTTATTTTTTGCTTTCTGCTGATTTATTTATTTTCATTGGGAGAAATCATTCCTTATTTCTCTCTTTTGATGCCCTGTCACTTTTTTCTAGCCCAGGAAGATCGAGAACGCCTCTTAGGACATGTCACGGACCGGCTCGGGTGATCAGTTCAGGGTCGACTCGGGTTGCTTCGTGACAAAATTGTATTAGAGCAGGTCGGCTCTTGAGTGGACCTTGTTTTTTAGAGCACCCACTGTTATTTAGGGTTTTCATGGTAGAATTTGTAGAATTTTCGGGACTTGAGGTGTAGGAACAGGATGGACGTCATGAACCCTTTCTCGTTCCGAACCTCAGGTTACCATGGGATGTTTGGATTTGTGGATGTCCTTGATTATTATGGTTTGTTTGGTATTGGGAAATGAAAGGGGAGCCTGGAAAGTGACCTCCGGGAGCTCTCATGGTCTAGAAAGCCATGTGGATCCGGGTACATTACCCTAGAGTGCTCCTTGTGGCGGTGGCGTGACCGGCGTAGGACGCCGACCATATTTCTGAGTCACCCATCAACACTAGTTTATCCTTGTGGATTGATTGGGTCTTCTTTACTTAAAAAAAATAGTTTTTTAAAGTTTTATTTTGGAGATTATGAAAAGTTGAATTTGAAATAGAAATTACCATGTTTTGATCTCACTCCTTGTTTTCTTGTTCCTTAGTGTTCTCCCCCACAAAGGTTCGATGGATTCCCAAGGTGCAGCTTCGGGTGGTGAATCTTTTCAAAATACTTCAGTTGATCATCCCATGGACTATGTCCTTGAGTTTCTGAAGTTGAACCCTCCCTTATTTTATGGGAAATAAGATCCTCTTAAGGCGAAGGAGTGGTTGTAGAAGATTGAGAGAAACTTATGTTCTCTCATGCCGCCTGAGTCGTTAAAGGTGACTTTGGCTACCTTTATGCTTGAATGTCCAACCTGGAAGTGGTGGAATTCCGTGTCTTGAAGAAAGCCTCAAGAAGATATCACATGGTAGTTCTTCAAGTTTTCATTCATCCAATAATACTTCTATGAGGTGATAATGGTGAGGAAAAGGATGGAGTTGTGTTTTCTTTAGCAAGGTGTTGGATCAGTGTTGGAATTCTTTCTTCGTTTCCTGGACTTAGCTCCTTATGAACTAGGGTATGTTTGAAATGATCCTGTGAAAGCTCGACATTTTGAGCTCGGATTACGTCATGAGCTGCAGTTGAAGGTGGAAGAGTTCAATGTAATCATTTTACCTGATGTGCTGAGAGAAGATCTCCTCACCGAAGTTGAGTTAGCAGGAGGACTTGAGGTGGTGAATCCTCCTCCGAACTTGGGAAGAAGTGAAGAAGATAGCGATAATAAAAATGGGAAGTGACATGATGCCGGTGGAACTGGTAGAGGAATCAAGATGCCTTCAAACCTTCAGTCAACTTCCTCACAACAAAATTCCTTGATCTTTCACTAGTGTGGTAAGCAGGGGCACGAGAGGCTGATGTGCCCAAATACTCCAAGACCCTTCCACACCTGTGGTCACCTGGGTCACGTGCATTGATTCTATCGAGGTGCTTCCAAGAAGCACGCTTAATCTAGACCTGACTCATCGAAGGTCACCTTATCCCGTTAGTAGGAGTAGGACGATGTTTGGGCTCAGTTTGGAGTTTTTTTCTTTGTAGTGTTCCTTGGATGTAGTTGTCATATCTTGTAGCGTTCTATGGTGTTTCTTTTACTTTAGTTGTAAGAATGTTTCTTGTCGAACCTCTTTGAAAACCTTTATTCTAATGGAAGTGTGTTTGGTGAAATTCTGGTTTGTGTGTTATGTTTGGGAAATTTTGAAGCCCGACTGCGAGGAAGGAGATGCTTCAATCATCGGTGCTTCAGCCATAGGTTTGGAGTGAAGCTAGCGCTAAGTTAGGAGAACCCCAATAGTGAAAAGGGGACTTGGTTAAATCTTGGTCTTAGTGTGGCATGTTTTGTGCTATTCTGTGGATGTGACATCATTAAGGTATTAGTGATGGTAGTTTTTATGCTCTATTGGTTTGTCCTTTCCCTCCCCTACCCTTGCGGTGGGGTTTCTGGTCCGTCTAGAAAGATTTCAAGTTCGGTTAATCTCGTCAGTCCTTATGGTGGGGAGACCCATCGCGGGTCTCGTTGAATTCAGTTTGGCTTGATTCCTATGGTGGGGAGTCCATCCGGGTGTCATCGTGTAAGTATCAAAGTTTCATTTCGAGTTTTGTTTTGGTGGTGTTTAAATTTTTCATGTTTTGAGGATAAGTTTCATGACATGGGAGTTCGGTGTTCATTTGGATTGATCAACTGGAGGTGCTTAATCTTTAGTGGGTTAGTGACACTTAAGGAGTTTCATCTTTGGGTCTTGATCTTGTCGTGGATTTATGGGGCTATAAAGCGTTATGGTGGGGAGAATTTTCACACCCCAACCTATCTATTATTTTTATTTCATTATTTTCTTTGGTTTTAAAATTTTTTGTTGAGGTTCGGGTTGAAACCCGAACAAAATTTTTGAGTTTTATCAAAAAAACGTGTGTTTTTTAGCTGACGTCACTGAGCACTCGGGTAGAGCGCGTTTTGGATACCTCGAGCGGCTTCACCCATGCAACGGCACAGTCCGCCTGTCTTTAGAAAATTAAAATGAATAAATTTTGTAATTTATTTCATTATTTTAACTTTTCGTGGTTAAGAATTTTAATTATTATTTTGAAACTAAATGAAATTTTTTGTTATTTATATTTTTTATCGATATGATTATTATTATTCTTATTAGTGTTATTGTTAATAAGGCTTTATTATTATTATTATTATTATTATTATTATTATTATTATTATTAGTGTAATTAAATAAATTATTATTATTATTATTATCATTATTATTATTATTATCATTATTATTATTATTAAAGGAATTTTATTAGTAAAAGAATTGTTTTATAAGTATTATGTTTTTAATAAAGTTATTTTTATTATTTTTGTTATTTTTAGTATAAATAATAATATTATTATTAATTTGATTTACAGTTTTTCTTCTTCTTCTTTTTCTTTTACTTTTTTTTCACATGGTTGTCTCCCCATTCTCTTCTCCCCGTGCAACACCTTTCGCGACTCCACCTCCCTTGCGGCTCTTCACCCAGGCCCCCACCTCATGCTACACCACTGCGCCACACCATAAGCGCCACTCTCTAGGAATGTGCTTTCCCTCCCTACTGGCCAGTCCCTCAACAACCTTGGCTCGCCTCCCTCGTCCGAGACCACACACCGACATCCGCCCCTTGAAACCACAGCGCCTCGCTCCCTTCGGCTGCCCCGCACCAGCTGTCTGCCCTCCCGTTGGCCGTCTTGCACGGGCGCTGCACCACCCTCAGCCGCCTCCCTTAGGCCACCTCTGCCTCCAGCGCTGCCTCACAGCAGCTACCCGACTGGCCTCACCAGCGTGCCACCGTCCCTCAGCCGCCACTACCTTCAGCTCCGCACCCACCACCCTGCACCCTATGCACTGCCACTCCCTTCTTTCCCGAGCTAGCATGCCCCTTGCTCTCCGGCTATCTCTGGTGGTACCCCCTCCTCTCCCGGTGTCCGGCCTCGCACCCCCCTGCACCTGCTATCTGTGACCCCCCAGCCTTGCACCACCCTCGCCCCAGCCACTCTGGCAGCAGTCGACCCTTGTTGTCTGCGCGCCGCCCCCAGCCTTCATGCCAAGCACCCGACCAGGCCACCTCCTTGCTCTGGTGACCAGCAGGCGTGACCCCCCCCCCCCCTTCCGGCATTTTTTTCCTCATGCCGACCAGACCAGCGGCACCCCAAGGTTGTTTCCCTTCCCTGATTAGCCCCACGCCCCCTGCCCATAGCACACCTTCATACGCACCCCGGAATCCTCCTGCTTGATCCCACAGCATCTCCTCATTGTGCATCCATACTGCCGGCTCGGGTCCCTGCCTCCTTAACCCTCACAGGTGTCGCCACCTCTAACTGCGATGTCCTGACCCCTTTCCTTACTCCACCTGACCATCACGCACCTACCTCCAACCTCTGGGAGTTATTTCTGGTCGCCGCGTAGCTCCAACCAACTTGTTCCCTTTGTTCGCGCGCCTTCCGACCTGTCGCGTGCCCTCTGACCAGCCGTGCACCCTACCCAGCCATGTGACCCCCCTACTAGTGACTTTTTCATCACCCCACAGCCCCTCATCAGCCTTCCATGGTGGAATGACTAGCTCCATTAGCTCCCGTGTCACCTTCATTCGCGTGACTAGCTGCGCGCCTGGTATTCAATTGGGCGTGTGACGAGTGTCCACCGCCAAAGGCGAGAAGTTTGGGTTCGCACTGTTTCACCTCATCTGGTGTTTAAGTGAGTTTTTGTTCTTTTTGTTTTCTTGAATTATTTTAATTTAGTTTTTGTGTGATTTAGTCATTTTTCGGTTGCTGAAACATGTTGGAAGGCAATTCCATGAAATTGCGGTCATTAGCTTGCACGTGCTTGTGTGCCCGCTCGAGACGTGTCGCGTCAACATGCTTAGACTGCGAGTCGAGGTAGTTCCCCACTTAACTTGTCTTTATATTTAGAATTTTTTTAATTTCTTTTTATTTCATTAATTTAAGATTAATGGTAAATAATATTGAATAATTAGTTTTAGAATAAATATTTATTGTGAAGGATAGTGGTTCTCTCTTGTTTTGAATTACCAGAAGGTGTTTTCTTTTAAATATGCATCATTAGTGTTGATAAAATTTACGGTTAGCCTTTATATGTAAATTTTGTTTCTTTTAAAGAGAGGCTTGGGTTGAAAATGTGTTCGTCTTTCTAAAATGGTTTTTTTAAACAGGTAGTTGTAGATTGGTTGGTTAAGGCCCATTTGGCACTTTGATGAAATATAATATTTTAAGAAAAATTTCTTTGGGTCACTCAGGGGTGATATCATTGTGTATGTAGATTGTGTGAGTTGTTGTGTGTGATGTTTTTGCATCATGATTGGTCACTTGATTGACATTATTGACTCACCCCTTTTTATTACACTTTTATACATGGGAACTTGGCATAATAAGTGAATCTTATGAGAACGATTGTTGCACTATTTTAGATTATGCACCGGCTAGTGACCCTTAGTATGGAATTTTCTCTTCTAGGGTATTGGGCCCCTTGGTTATTCCATGTAGGGAAACACCGGTCTTTAGGGAGTTATAACATCATTGAGTAGGGAATACCTTCCGGATGAGTCACATGTATAGTATGTTCTGGATTGTTCACGATCTCCTAGGTTCGACCCATGTTTTCTTTAGTAACTATTTGGATGTGGCGGATGATTGAGAGGCCTATTTCGGTTACTGGTCCCCATTTTCTATTTTCCCATTACCCTTACTATGTGTTGTGTGTTGTGTGTGGTTTTCCTCTTGACCAACAACTAAAATTTAGATTTCTAATTTTTTCGCGAAAATGTTTAAAAATGAAATGCACCTATTTCCTTCAAACATTAAACTTATTTTTAAATTAAAAAGGTCAATGGAATGTTACTTGTTTTAGAAATGAAAGTGTGTGTGGAAAAAAATATTTTATATAATTTATTTCAAACCTGAAATTGGTAAATTATTTATTTAAAGGTAGTGCATTTGGAATAGTTTGTTGGGAACTCATACTAAGTTTTAATACTCAAACCTATTGTGTTTTCTTGTTTTTAGTTTCTATTGTACATTTGACTCATGATTGCTCATTGTGGGAAATATTTTTTTGTGGATTGGTGAGAAACTCTCGAGTTAGCGAGGAGTTTTGGTTGTGGTCATGTTAGTTTGTTTTTTTGGTCATTCTTTCTTTTTGTGTTGTTTATTTACTTTACGTTGTTCTATTTTTTTCTATCCACTTATTTATTTATTTTCATTGGGAGAAATTGTTCCTTCTTTCTCTCTTTTGATTCCATGGTGCTTATCACCATCCTGAGCAGATCCGGAATGCCTCTCAGGCCATGTCGCAGACCAGCTTGGGTGATCCGTTCAGGGTCGACCCAGGTTGGTTCATGACAACTAGTTTCAAAATGGTTTAAACATCATCAAATAATTGACTAAGAGAAAAAAATCACCAGTTGAAATGCTAAAATCAATCAAAATTCTACATTCCATTGTTTATTTCCATGATTATGATATTTGTAAAATGGATGTTAAAATAGTCTTCCTTAATGGGAACCTTCAGGAAGATTTCTATATGAAATAGCCAGAAGGTTTTGTGACTCCAAAGGATTACAAAAACATATGAAAGTTACAATGATCCATTTATGGATTAAAGTGAGCATTCAATTCATTGAACATTCAATTTTATGAGTCCATAATGTAATTTGGTTTCATAAAGAATGAATGTGATCTATGTCTATAAATGGTTTAGTGGGAGTGAAATCATTTTCTTAATAATACATTTTGATGAAATATTACTCATTAAAAACAAAATATCATTCTTACATTCTGTTAAGGTGCGGTTGAATAAATTATTCTCTATGAAGGACTTGAGTGAGGTAGAATATATTATTGAGGTCAAGATCCATCTTGATAGATCCAAGAAATTTCTGAGCCCAAGTCAAAATACATACATTGACAAGATACTCAAGATATTTTTAATGGAACAATCCAAGAGAGTTTTGTCTCTAGTTTCACATGGAATTCATCTTTCTAGGAAAATGTGTCCTTAAAAACATGAGGAAAGAAAAATAATGACAAGTTTTCTATAAGCATTAGTGAGAGGGTCAATCATGTATGATATGTTATGTACTAGGATAGATATATCCTTCTCATCAAGTGCATTAGGAAGGTATCAAGTTGATCCAGGTGACTGCCATTGGATGGAAGTAAAGGATATCCTTAAGTATCTGGGGCATACTAAGGATATATTCCTGGTCTATGGAGGAGATAATGAACTAATGATCAGAGGATATGAAGATTCTATTTTAAAAACTTATCAAGATGACTTGAAGTCATAAATAGGATACATCTTCACTTTGAATAGAGGTTTTGTGAGCTGGAAGAGCTCAAAGCAGGTTTTGGTTGTAGATTTATAGAAAAATATGAGTATATTTCATCTTTTGAGGTAGATAAAGAAGAAGTGTGGATGCACAACTTCATCTAAGATCTTGATGTTCTGTATAAAAGTAAAGATACTATCACACTCTTTTTTGATAATAATATAGAACTATCTCATGCAAAAGATCGAAGGTCACATCAACAGATGAAGCACATACTTTGAAAGTATCATATCTTGATGGATTTTTCTCAGAGAGGTGAAGTTTTAGTGAGTAGTATCTCTTTGGAAGACAATATGGAATACCCCTTAACTAAATCCTTGAATCAACATAAAAATTACTATCATGTGAGGTCTGGAATACTGAAGGTTGTAGGAAGTTGGTTCTAGTCCAAGTGGGAGTTTGTTCGAGTTGGTGTCCTAGAAACGACAATCTGTACATTGATTACATGTACATTAAATTTATTTAATATTAATAAAACTTCTTATTACATTTTATTCATGACCCTAATGTAATAATTCCCTAGAATATACATCATATTGATAAGTTTATAATAGTTCCCATTTATGATGATAACCTTTATGTGCTATGATGATATTCTCAAATAATATTTTTCTGCTGGATAATAGACTATGATGGCACATATAGTACATAGACTATTAGGTGTGAATACTCATAAGAAGATGAGACTTCTTATCAAGAATTTTTCACTTGGTAATCTCTAAGATGGGAGATTATGAGAACAGACTCATCAGTATAAATTATGATTGTTTTAGTGTTATTGGATATTCATGTCTATGAGTGTGTGTGATAGTCAATAGACATTAAGATTATTATTAATGCATGTTACAACTCACATACATAGATTTATTTCATGAACCATGAAAATAACAATTCATGGAAAATTTGAATATGTTGAGTGCATCACGAGTGACATGTCATTAATGGATAAGTTGGGGAAGGATCTATCCCTTCAATATTTATGGAAATAGATATCTTACCCCTTTGATGGGAATAGAACCATCGCATTAAATTCCATGTCCATGGTATAATGACATGTTTATTTTAGATAGTTAAACGAATACATATTGAACTTATAGATTAGTGACAAGGATGTGAAACCTTACAGATGAGATATTGTGAAAAGGGTATTATATTACCTAGTAAGCATCATATTTGGTTATCAATGTTACAAAATTAAGTTATTTATCTTGGGTTCCTTGAACCATTACTAGAAATTAATCTTGGACACTAGGAAAAACCATCCGGGGATATGAGAAAGAATCCAAGAGGTTCACACACTAAGTGTTTACGTTGATCTTGCTAAATTCTATTAGAGCTTAATTAATGGAATAAATATTATTTTCAAGTCCGTGGAATAATTTTATTCAAGTTATATTGATCATATAAATTAAATAAATATTTATTTTCCATCTTGTGAATAAAATATTTCTTTTATTTATTTAATATTTTAATAAATATTTATTCACTAAATTTTGAATAAAACATTTATTTATGAATAAAATATTTATTCGATTGTTCGATAAATTCTAGAGAAGTTTTAATGAACGAAGACTGAGTTTGGTGAAAAATATTGATTAGAAAGACTATTAAATGATATTTTTTATTGTGAAAGTTGGCGCACGCCACAAAATAATAATAATATAATCATTATTTTCTAGAATGGGGTTTATTAAAAGTAATAAATGTTATTTAATGGATGGTATGAAATTAAATAATATTTTAACTTAAATCCTAACTCTATAAATAGACGGTTATGTCTATTGTGTAGAGTATTCAAAAATTGAGAATAGATAATTGTTGAACACAATGAATTCTTTCTCAACTCCCCCTCTCAATCCCTCTCAAGAATGGGAAATACAAGAGATATTTATTCAAGATCAAAGAATGAGCGATCAAGAACGATCAATGCATGATATTCAACTTTCCATATTACCACTCGGAGATTGAGTGGTTTTTCTCAGTGATCATAATAGAACATGTGGATCACCGCTAGAGGGAATTTATCATATAATCCTCATAACACAATGAAGATAATACAAAAGGGTATTTTTAGAAGATCAAAATTTAATAACAAAGAAAGTTCCTAATCCGAGACATTTATTTTTTCAAATATAAAATAAATTAATTATAAATTTCATGTGAAATATCCTCTCTCATGGTTTCAGACAATAATTATTAAAATAAATTTTAATATATCGCCAGCCACTGCATGCTTCCGTTGTGCCCGGAACCATAAAAAATATTGTAACCAACACTTTTTGGTAATTGAAAATATTTCTCAAAGAACTCAAATATATGTTTTATTAAAGTCACAAATTTATTTTTTCAATAGATTTGAAAACATAACCAAAGGGTTTAAAGTTGAAACAATAACAAAAGAGCATGAAATAGACTACACCAAAAATTTACATTAAAAAACAAGAACCCTTCAATATAACCTCACACAAGTGAAGTGGTTTTAGAAACAAATAGACAGGGAAATAAGTCCAAGTTAGAGTATAACTATGCATGCAGTAGTCTCATGTGCACGTAAACCACAAACAAACTTCACAAAAATTCCTAGATTAACTTCCAAATCATCCACACTGACTCTTCACAGTTTACCAAACCATGAAGACATAGTTCATCTCAGGTTATCTTTCGGTTTCAAAAAACTCAATAGATATTCCCAAAAAAATATATAATCTCATAAATAATCTTAATATCATTTATCTTTAGGAATCTTATTACTCAAAATAAATACTCTCGTTCTCGCTTTCCCTTGTAAATTAAGTCTCATATTGAAGAGGTGGTTATCAAACACCCAATCACAAACTAACTCTTGAGTCTGGATGCATTATTAATCTCCTTTCAACTATAAATCAACCCAAATAATATATTTTTTTCAAGTAAAGTTACTTACCTTTAAGAAAATACCTACTCTAACACCATTTTCAATGAAACAACCCATAATACCATTCAAACCAACATCTAAACCTATTATAAATTAACTCATTGAGTTTTCTTGATACCTATGATCCATCATCATGATCATGGGAATCCAGAAAAAAAAATTGGGAATGATTCACCCACAATATAAGATAATAATAAATAGAGTATTCTGAAAAAACATAATCAAATAAATAAAACAATAGAAACATAACAGGTACAATGAGATGAAAAAAACTAAAAGCAAAACAAAAATTTCAAAAACCATCTTCTGGTGGTCCACACCCACCCACCATGACTCAATACACCTAACCTTGGCCAACCAAGCATAAAACCCTAGACAAATATGGTGAAGAAATGTGCACTAACTGTATGAACATAAATCTAGAGACACCAGATGGTATAAGAAGGGTGTGAGATATAAATACTAGTATGTTTCTACCAATGGGTTTATATATTTACATCATATGGTAATCCAAATAATTTAAAATTGGGTACAACAATAGATAAAAGGGTAATACATTTCAAAATAGGAAACTAAATCCATCATGATCAAATTACAATATGAATAGTTTTATAAAAATAGAACATTAAACATTTCAAAATCATTTATGAAACAAAAAGTGGGAAACATTTAATTTAATCTTTTAAAAAATCATTTTCCTAAAAATATTTGGAAATCATTTCACAAGATAAAGTCACATAAATCCACAAATGGTATGAAAATATTCTAGATATCAAAAATTTGTTCAAGATACACTACAATAGATTCAATTTGAATCATCTCAATAAGTAGATCAATTAAAAATGGAAATCAATCAAGTAGGGAAACTAAAGTTCCAAGTAGTGACAATGAATTTTTTCATGAATTGAGTATCAAGTATAAGTATTTCATGTTTAAGACCTAGATATGATAGTGAATCCACCATATTAAATCAAAAAAATACATCCAGATCAATCATCGGTCTCATATCTAGTCTCATGTGCCTCAAGAAAACCAATTCCATGAAAACTAGATTCTATGGCCACACATTCATATCCACAACCAATCATGTTCTCCATAGATCCATTAGATGAGGTGTGAGTCTTCTATAAAATAATAGATCTATATCATCTCATCCAACTATACAAGTTCCCAGGACTATTCAAAGAAGGTGAGTGACATAATTAGTTTATGAGGATTACCTAAGAAATTACCATCAGTATCAATATGGAATCATGCTATAAAAATTTCAATTCATTCATATTTCACATGTCACCCCCCCCCCAAGATCCCTATAATTTAGTAATCCCTTTATCAACACCCATTAATAGGAAACATAATAATGAAATAAGTGACACCATGGGATTATCACAAAGATGATCATCATAAAGTATCAATCGGGTCGTCAATCATCATCATTTTAAAATCAAGACTTTATTTCCAAATCAACATTATAAAGGGTAATCATACCTGCTTCCTTTCACAAGTCATTATCAAATTTCCAAATATGCCTTTAAACTAAGAATTTATTTTAAAAAAATCACTAAGGAATTTAAAGTATGTTTTAAAATTTAAAAAGTATTGAAGTAATTTTAAAACATGGTTCACCACCCTTTTCCACATGAACATGTAATTCTTTAAAAATCACCTAAGGATGCCCATTTTATAAATGAGGAGAATAATCAAAGAGGTATCTTGGTCATTTAATAAATTATAACATTCAAATCCTTGTGGAAACATTTCATAAACCAACCTCTTTTATTTAAATCAAGGTATTTCACTTTAGAGGTAAAAATCTAGCTAAATACCCCACTTTTATCAAAACATCCTTTAAAATATCTTCTAAAAGGAATTAAAAAAATATGTAATTCACATATATAAAATAGTAAGTGGAAATATAGATCATATAAAAGGAAATATAGATCATAAAAACTCTACCAATGTCATGTTCAATTCATATAGATGAAGATCAAAAATATTTCAAGAGTTATTTCAAGGTAATAATTTATAGAACATTTGTTATAAAAAAATAAATTTATATCTATGAAGTTATAACAATAATTAATTATCTAATGAAGGAACTGCATGAAAACACCTTCCTAAAAATTTATTAGAATCTCAAAATTCCAAAATAAAAATGAAAAGGAATCAGATATTATTATAATATATTCAAACTCCTATAAAAATTCTTGAGAGGAAACCATAAAATTTATAGTAGTTATGGTTTGGTTATTTTTAAATAAATTCGCTAGGAATTCATATCAATAAAACCCCATAATTATGACAACTATTTAATTTTTCATTTCACTCAAATCTTGAATAAAAAGGGTTTTAAATCATTTAAGATAGGATTTATATCCTTTAAAACAGGTTAAGGAATAATTTCATTTAATTTCTAAAATTTAAAAATCTTAAAAAGGTATTATAGGCTGAGCTATAGAAAAATAATAATAATAAGTTTTTAAAACCATTTTACTCAAAAATGGTGTTGCATAAGGTTAACATGGTTTACCCTTATATGGATCATGAATATTGCATAAGGGTGAGGAAACTTACCCATATATAGGTATTGAATCCATACTTACCCTTAAAAAACTCCGTTCACCCTTATACAGCCTTTAAAAACACTAGCTTACCCTTATGTATTAGTGGATTGCCTTTACACAGCTCCAAGTAACCCTTAAGTATCCTTTGAAAACTCATAATTGCTTTTATGGAACTCTATGATACCCTTACATTTCCTTATTAAAAAAATTTACCTTTAAATATGGGCTATGATACCCTTATGTATCCATGGATCTACCATTATACTGGTAGGGATGACTATTACACAATGAATAGGATAAGGGCTTTACCCTTAAGCAGGTCAACCCTTTATTTACAATTGACCCCTAATTCCCTTACATAGAATATGAAAACTTAAGGATACCCTTACATATACCATAGAAAAAATGTCCTTGCCCTTATAGAGTGCATGGAACAAGGGTTTTAGCCTTACATAATTGAGGGAAAAACTACCTAACACTTACGTAGAGGCAAGTTTTCCCTTACACAACTAAGGGAAACACCCTATTGCCTTTAAAAATCCTCTATAAACACTCCCTTAACCTTACACAACATAGTTAAATAAGTATTTTCCCTTATTTAACTCCTAAAACACCCTATATTAGGTTATAAAGTAATCACCCTTACATAGACCCTATACCATGTGTAAGGGTAAAAATGAAACTTATATTTTATTAATTGTTTCCACAAGATTCTTTCAAAATATAAGAACAAAAAGGTCTTTAATTGTTATAAAAATAATTATGTTGCAATGTAAGTCTAGTATTTTAAACAAAAATCATTACCCCTAAATGAGCTCATCGAGTCAAACATCAGTACCTTTAGGTTCCTAGTCCATCAAGAACCAATATCATTCTAGATACCTGAGTATATTCCCAAGTCCTATCCAATAATAATTAAAAATTGATTGAAACAACAAGGATAGTGAACCAACATAACACTTTACTCTCATGAGGTAGATTATCAATCATAAAAATATTTCTCTTTAACCAGTAAGGAAAAAATAAGAGGATACCAAGGAACAACAACCAACCTGAACGATATCCAACACTAACCACGGGAAGGAACCCATGGAAGAAATACACAGAAGGGATTTCAAAGAAAAACAACCTCAAATATAAATTTTCTTAGTATAAATGTCACTACATCCTCAATATAACAAAAAACCTCAAGGGACCAAAATCACTAAAGATTGAGGCTAACCATTCAAGAGTGCATATCCACAAGGCACAGGAATAGAGATCTTAGGAAAACAAAACCATCTCATGATCACAACTAAGGTACAAAAGAGAACATCCATAATGGACCAAAATCACACCAAAAGGGATATCTAGACAATAATATCAACAATAACAAAATAACTATAATAAGGAAAACTTAAATGGTCTCCACTTCAACTTAGAAAGAAACAAGTGTGGTTAACATCCGTCGTGACTGGAAAATCCTCCACTATATTAAAATATTCATTATGTGCCTTATATCTAATGCCTTATTATCATGAAACATATATTACCTGGTAATATAGAGATAAAAATCTCCATCTAAAAATCCAATTTTGGATATCCAAACTTATAGAAACTCTTATGATGACCTAAGAAGATACACCATTTATGAACTTACAGATCTTTCCAACACGACTTCTTAAAATGAATAGGTGCTCCAAACTAGAAGCACATGAAAAGAATCTTCTTTACTAAAAGAGTCTATCCCTTCACAACCAACTCCCACAATCCACAATATGTTACATCTTCTCCCAATTAAACTAAAAATAGGGTATTATCCAACTTTTATCACTAAACTAGATCTGTATTTTTTGATAAGGCCTTTTCATGTACCAATAGATAAGAGGATAGAAAGACTACTAGAATGGTGGATCAAAGGTATGATTGATGACCCATTCTAGAACACTAATTTTTAATAGATTCATCACCACCAATATTAGTTGATAAATATTCACAACTTGAGAATTTCTTATTATGCTCTAAAAATTATAGCTCACCATGACTGAAACACAAGATCATAGAAACATTCACATTCTTAATTTCCTTAGGATAGTTCCATATAATCAATATTAACTTGAATAATTACCCTTAAATTATTTCATAAATACAGGAGGGAATTATGAAATCCCGCCACTCTCAACCAAATCCCTGTGAAAAGGAGTTGATAGGCTTGACCCTCAGAGCATCAGGAGGCTTGATTGAATCAAATATTTCCTAAACTTATTCAAGACACTTAATTGCTTTAGGGGAACTCTAATAACCTTAATAATAAGGTAGATAGTGATTAAAGAAGGTTTGGGTGGGGTCCAAATACTAAAAAGTTTCTGACTCCGCCACTTGATTCAGTGTTTGGATAGAGTCATCAACTAGAGAGGCCACTTCCAAAAAATGTGAAGGAATATTCTAAAGACTAGACCGATGAATAAAACTTCTATCTTTCTTGAAGGAAATTTTGGGATAATTTTCTAGAAATAATGAAAAACAGTCTCATAAACTCATGCATAAAACAAAATCCAAAAAAATACAAAAAATCTAAAATCATAAAAACAAATCCAGATCCCACTTTTATCAAAGCATTATTTTTTTCAAATAACACAAAATTTACCCATTTATAAAACATTAAAATTTTATCTAATACATGAAATATTGGTATAAATCCATTATAGTATTGAAAATATATTTGAAACACATGTAAATTATTTCTTGGATTCAAAATATTAATCCATTTTTTTATTCCAAATCCATTTCCATTTTAAACCCATTAAAAAAGAAAATTTCTTCTTCAAAAATACTTTATCACATTAGCTAAGAGTTTTTGTAAACTAGTTTTATGAATCAAGAATTCCATAAAAACCCATATTTTGGTAAAAGAAAATAATTTTCAATGAACTAAAATAAAAAAAATGTGTCCCATATTTGGTCTTTTGACTGATTTAAAATCATAACCAAAGGGATTTAAATTGAAACAACAAAGAAAGAGCATGAATATACAACATCCAAAATGTCTATTAAAAAAGAAACTTACAAAATAACCTAACATGAGTGAATTAAATTTGAAAATAAATGGATAGGGTAAAAATTTTAGGTTTAGAGTATAACCATGTATGGATTTTACATTTGGTCTTGTAAACCATGCACTAACATCAAAATAGTTCAGGAATTGACTTCCTGATTAGCTAAATTTATTCCTCAGAGTTTATAAGAATATGAAGGTATTGTGTAGCACTAGTCACCATTCCATTCCAACCCAAAACTAATAAGATATTAATAATAGGAAATATAATATAATCAATAATATAAACATCATTTGACATAAGGAAACCAACAAATAAAAATAAATACTCAAGTCCCCACTTACCCAGGTAACTGATGTGTCATTGGGAAAAGGTGGTATCCAGGCACCCGCTCACGAACTACCTCTTGAGTAATGACATGTTATCAATATCATTTCTACCATAACTCACCCAAAATAACATAAATTATTCTAGAAAAAATACTTCTTTTTAATGAAATTCCTACTCTAGTTCCATTTTTAACGAATTGGCATATAATTTCATCCAAACCAGCATCCAAACCAAATTACCACTCACCCAAAGTGTATTCTTAAACCCCATGGGCTACTGAAAAGTGAATGGGCATCTAGAAATAACCTTTTTTAATGATTTACTCCATGAATTAAGATAATAATAATCATAGTTATACTAAAAATCATAAACAAATAAATAAATCAATACAACCATATCAGGTACAAGAAAATCATATAAACCTAAATGTATAAAAAATACAAAAAACCCCTCTCTTAGTGGTCCATGGCCACCCACCATGACCCTAGTCACCTTCCCACAACAAACCATGAACAAAACCTCTAAACGAATCTGATGATAATAGGATTTCCTATTATAAGAACATAAAGATATAAACACCATACAATATAAGCGTGGTGTGAGCTACAAATCCCAGTAATATTTCACCAAATTGTCTATGTGGATACTTCAAATGGTAGTTCAAAAATTCAAGAAAACAGTATAGTAAGGGAGAACAATCATTTACATTTTAGAATGAGAAACTATAGCCATAAATATTATATTACAATATAATTGGGTTTTAAAAATATAATAAAAATTCAAAAAAATTAAATTCATTTGTGAAACAAAAACTGGAAACATTCTATTTCAACATTTTAAACAAACAACCCTTTTTTGAAATTATTTGTAAACTATTTCACAATATAAAGTCATAGAAATAAAAAAAGTTATGAACATGCATAATATATTAAAATTTTTAAAAAATTCAATATAATAGAGTCAAGTTGTATCATCTCAATAAGAAGATAAATCAAGAATGATAATCAATCAAGAAATAAAACTTTAATGACAAGTAGTGAAAATGAATGATGTAATGTATCAAGTATCAGGATAAGGATGTCATGGGTAAGACCTAGATACAATAGTGAGTCCACTATAGTCAATATAATCAAAAAACAATCTTGAGTGATCATGACGTTTATATCACCTCTCATGGGTCTCATGAAAACCTTTCCATGCACACTCCCTTTCCTTGTTTCATGCTCGTAGTTTGAACCTATCATGTTATCTATGTATCCACTAGATAGGGTTTCATTCTACAAGAAATACATAAATCTAGTTCATATTATCTAGCTAATCAGGATCCCATGACCAGTAAAATAAGGAGAGAGAGATAATTATGGTATGGGGATTACAAAGTGAATCTCCATCAGTATCAACATGGGCTCATACCCTAAACATTTAAATTAATTCCTAGTCCACATCTCACCCTCACCCCAAGATCCCTAAAAATATAATAATCCCTTTATTAACACCCATTAATGGGAATGAAAATAATCAAGTAAGTTTCATTGTGGGATCATCACAGGATAGGGTCATCAAGAATTTCCAATTGGGTTGTCAAGCATCATCAATTTCAAATCAAACCTTTATTTAAAAAACAACATTAAAATGGTTTTCTATACCATATCACTTTAAAAAACTCATTAAAATTCCATACAAACATTTAAAACAAGTATTTATTTCAAATAATACCTAAGGAATTAAAAGGGAAGTTTTTAAATATAATAGACTAGATAGCCTTTTAGAATAATATCTAAAACCATGTAGAAAATATTTCATTAATCCAGCCATTAATTTAAATCAATTCATTTCCCTATTAGAAAACAAAACTCAAACTAATTATTTACCTTCATCAAAACATCCTTTAAAATATATTTGAACAGAAATCAAAAATAATATGAAATCTAATAAATTGTAAACAATGTGAGGAATCAATATATTAAAATTTTTATCCATTCCATGTTCAATTCTTAGATAATAGGATCAAAGAATATTTCACGATGTATTTCAACATAAAACTTCATAGAACATGTTTTAGAAAATAATAAATACATTTATTTGAATTCTTAATAAAAAATAAAATATAGAATGAATGAACTGTATAAAAACTCCTACCTCAAGAAAAGAATTTAAAAACACCTATGAAGGTTTTAGTCACAATAAATGGAGAAGGTCCACAAGAATACATCATAAATTGAATATTAAAAATCTTAAGGTATTTTTAAGTAAATTTACAAGTCATGGCAGCATTTAAATCATCAAATTAAAACCACCATTTAATGTTGTATTTAAATTTAATCTTGATTATAGTGGCCTTACAAACATTTAAAATGGGAGTTGTAGATTTTAAAATGGGTTAAATAATTTATTTTTACGATTTACAACAATTAAAAATACCTAAATGGATTTAAAAGTCAAGATGGATAAGAGGAAAAGTAAAACTAGGGTTTTAAGAACATTTTACTCAAAAAGGAAACTCTATAAGGTTAACATGGTTTTACCATTACATAACTCATATGTTTCATGTAAGAGTAAGGATTTTTACCCTTAACTGGGCCACACACCCAGTCTTACCCTAATGTAGAGTCGGAGTACCCTTACGCAACTTTTGGAAAACATAAGTTACCTTTAAGTACTTCATGGGTTGCCCTTATGAAACTTAGAAAAACATGTGCTAACCCTTATATATGTTACATACTACCCTTATGTAACCCTTAGTCCAACTTGGTTACCCTTAAATAGTGGTTTTCTACCTTTATGAAACCCTTAGAAAAATATGGTTACCCTTACATAACGGTAGCATTACCCTTACATGGTGTATTTACATAGGGGTTTAACCTTATGTAGCCCATAAAACAAGAGATTTACCCTTATATAGTACATGTATACTTTTAAAAAATGGATAGAAATAAGGATTTACCCTTATAAAACTATGGAAAATAAAGAGTTACCCATACATACATACATACATACATACATACATACATACATACATACATATGCACACTCACACATTGTTCACTCTTGCGTCCATGTAGATCAACGGATATTGGTGGTGGATGATCTTGGAGGCTGGAAATAGGGGTAGATATGGTATCTTGTAGTGTGGAGTTATATCATTCCAAACACATTCAACTTATTAGTTCTCATAATTGTATAGGTTTGGGATATAGTATTTGTATCTAAAGGAAATGCATCTCATCATTGGAGTATATACCTGAGTACGGTTCAATAATCCTTAGATCATTTAAGGCACGTGTAGGGATTTCACTTACTAGTATTATAATATATGAAATATCAATATAAATTTAGCATGAATTGACCCACTAGGGTCCCTCCCTAGTTGGATGGAAGCCGAGTGTTCTACCCCAAGAATACATTAAATATGTTAGTGGATATAAACTAGCACCACAAAGTCATAACCTACACTATAATCCTTGTTCTATAACAACCTATAATATACACATATCTCTAATTCATAAAGTATCCAACAACACATATATACAAAAAATATAAACTATATAAAATTCATACATGAGATAACACGTTATAAATATACCTCAATAGAAGAAACAACAATATGAATTATACATCTAACAAAGTATTTGAACCTAATAAATATGAAATGTGGGATTAACCCTCCTCTCTATAGGGACTACTAAATCGAACTATAAATTTAGTGGTCACTTCCACCATCATGAACCATAAATATATACCGAGAATCTTCAAATTTAAGCTCTTAAAAAGTCACACAAACTCTATTCCCATCAAGACCATCTCAAAATTTTTAATTCTCTACAAAGACACAACACATGTGAAACAAATCTTGTGTAGGGGTGAGCATAAGAACTATTATTTGGATTCCCTGAAACCACAAAGTAAAAACAAGAAGACCAGTCAACTCAAAACAATAAGGACAAGAATAAAGCTAGATATTATCTATAACTAGAGGTCTTGGGAACATAAGAAGGTCCCCATCATCATATATATAATTTCACCAAGGATCATATCTCATGAGAGACTAGGTATTGTTAGAATACTAACAGTATTACAAATTTTGAAATTAATAGCTCAGTTATATGTCTCATATTGAAGGAAACAAAGGGGTGCCTAAGGTGTTATAAGGCATAGATTATCCAAAATAATTATATTTTTGATCTTCCACATTTCCAGTAAAATCAATATTTGGGAATCCCATCCTCATAGAAGTATGTGTTTTAGTCAATGGAGTAACATTCTCTATTTTCCACACTCTCATTCCATCGACCTAGAAACATATTGGTGAACTCATACCATTTCTAGGAATAATATTAAATCAAGAGAGATATAACCCCTTATTTACATAACTACCCTTCCATTGGAAACCCCATATGGATGTCAAAAAACTTAACAGGGGTCACACACTTCACTGAAGTATACACATTAGTTGATGGACTATCGAACCCATATGGAGGACTCCCACCCCCATCAAGTAGTGAAAGTCAAGCAAGGGAGTACCTTGCTCAATGGATAGAGGACCTACACCTTGAGTATATACGGGAGTACATAACTCTATAAATAATGTAAGGAGAATTTTTCCCATAACCAATACACTACTAGAGGATTTCTTATCCCAATGTCTACTCTAATCAGTATGCTTGATCCTAGCCATTGACCCTGTGAAAAAAAGAATCTACGCTTCCCAAATAACCTTACATATATCCTATAATACTAAATAGGGTCGTATCATCACATTATACATGTAAAAATACTCATTATAGTATACTCATATGTCTAAATAATATTCTTGGGTAAAGGATATGGAAAAACCCATCATTGAAAAAGTACACAACATATACACTGGGGGTACATGGAATTTAACCTCTCATGAGAAGTATTTTCATGTAATTCTATCTACATGGAAATCATGGGTATATAAACATGATTTTTATACTGGTGTACAAGGCATGTTGGACAGGTGAGAGTATTGGAGCATATCCATGATACATGGGATCATGTGGTCTATATATATAGAGAGTGTATATAGTGGTACATTGAATGTGAATCCCTTGAGATACTCAGCGTGTACCGAAATTTGGTCATGTCCTATGTGGAAAAAAGTACATGGTGTGTGTTACTAAATCACCAATCATGTATATCTAAATTGACAACTAGTTCTGAATCCCCATTCATGCTGAGTCATACCACCTAGGGTCACATGGAATATACTCTCAAAGTACATCAGATGTGATATTTAACACTAATATAAACCCTATCCACTGCAACCAAATTAATACATGGGTTATAGCTCCAAATTATACATTGTGTGATCAAATATCCAAGATTCAAATCTAATGAACACTGAGAAACATACAAGTTTCATAGGTTTTTCCTCCATTTATGCCTAAATCATCACTAAGGTCCTCAACCATCATTTTCGAACTTCTAGGGATCGAAATCATCCTTCATTGAATCCTCACCAATTATTATTGGAAATAAATTATCCCAGGAATTAATTCACACCTTGTCTTGATTTTATAGACATCACTACCCTTATAAATATCACACCATTGTCCCCCATTATGATCCATAACCACCCATTAAATGTATTTCACATCTCATTTTATACTTACATGATTTGAAACTAGGTCTATAGCTTCATTAATCATTAATTCATCCCCCCATTATAATTTCAATAAACATTCGACCATGTCGAAGGCCAATGGTGAAAGTATGAGGAAGAAGGGGAGAAAATCCGAGGAATTAGAATCCTTGGTGGCCGATATGAAGGACTGGACACCATTCATCAAGTGACGATCTAATAATAATGAATAACATGGTTAATAATCAATTTAAGGGAAGGAAATTAAATAATAAAATTAATAGGGATATTCAATAATGATAAAATTTAATCAATAATATTTCAAGTATTATATTTTCAATGAAAATCAATAATAACATATTAATAACCCAAAATCATGGGTCCTTACTCGATTTAGGATTTTATTTGTTACTTTAATCCATTTATATGTTGGGTTATATTGATTCTATAGAGAATGGCATATTGACCCCCATATCTATATTATCTCAAGACCCTAATCTCCCCATAACTTAGTGTTTATGGTGATTGTGGCTAACTCCCTAATTTGATGGGTAGGAGATGAATAAAAAGGTGATATATTTAGGTTTTATGGATAATAAATTTTTAATTTTTATTATCATTGATTTTATTAATTCACTCACAATATGAATGATTCATGATACAAAAAATGAACCATTGCTACACCACCCCTAGGGTATGCCCCATATTTCAGACTTGGTTTTTGAGCCTCAAAATTTCCATCTAAACTCTATTTTAAGATATATCACAATTTATTATCATGGAATAAATATTTATTTCAATAATAAATAAAAAAATACCTAGAAATTTAATTTCCTCATAAATTCACCAAAACTCAACCTGAATGGGTAAACTTTGTGTTCTAAGACCAATGGAGTGATAAAAACTTTCAATGACATTAGTTGCAATAAATTTGTAATTATACCCCTATGGAGGTCCTAGGAATCTAAACTCACCACTAATCCATTTATAAATTGGGAAAAATTAATAATTCTATATCCTCCCCATCATTAAACATTTTCATGCCTAAAAAAGAAATAAAAAGAGCTACTAAACTGGAAAGAACCTAAAATAGTCTCATATTGAGACACAATACACCCTAGCACACACATCCTTCATATTTGGAGGTATGAACTCCCAGTTAACTAAGAACACAACTTCTTAGAAAGGGAAATCCTCTTTTATCACAAAATATATTGTCCATGGATCATTTTAAAATCATATTATAATAGAAACATAAGGATAATTTGTGTGATTATTTTCAAGCCTCTATGCTCAAATATGATCCATCTATATGGGATGAAAAAAAACCATAAACCACTAAAATCACCCTAAAATGTTTTATTCCCAAGTTTACTCCCATTTGGATCACTTATCTCCTTGAATTTAAATATATTTCTTGATGATTTTCACATGAGAACAACTCATCTTTGCTACACTCCACCACTGAGAATTTCACAAAGATTCTACATCGACACTAGAAGAGCTATATGAAAACATGATCCTTAAGATCTTGGTATGTTTCTTGTCATCTCCTACTGGCATGGTACAGGAACCAATGTCTCTATCTCAAGGAACAAAGGTAACAAAAACCTTTTTACCAAACATTTTCACAATAATTCATGGGAACATTCCTGCCACATATCATTATGTAAATAGGATTATATCCACTATCAAAAATAGACTAGTTATTCTATCATTTAACATTCATAAAATCTACTAAAAATAATATTAATAAAAAGAACCAGCCTTCCAAAACTCCCCAACACCATTCCATTACCTTTTGGATGGACCAGTCCACCAAAATCTGATATAGATGGTCTTATCCATTCATATGACCCTATACTACCAACTCTAGACCCTAGGATAACACCTACAAAAACTAAAGAAAAAAACTATAACCTCTATATAAAACCTCCTCCATCAATGTATAATAATATTTACCATGTCATGGGAATTCACAAAAAGATTCGATGGACATACCACACTGAGTTCCATACTCCACTAGGGTGGTCCTCACTCAGGATATCCATCATAATATTCATTATGAACGCCAAATAAAACCCAATATACTCCTAGGGAAGTGTATTTAATTCTCCTCACCTTCAAGAAAACCCTTCAGGTCCATCACCCGAGAACATCTAGACATGTAAGACCACAAAATTAAGATCATCACTATGTGCCTCTTATAAAAAAAACTGAAGAGTGTAAAGATACCACCATCGATCAAAGGTAGGAAACCTCTCCCTATCCAAAAAAATAATAAACTAAGGATACTTATTTAAGTGAATCCTTCATCATCTAGAAACGGAATTTTCTACCAAGTGCATCACCCAGCAAGCCACTATTATGCCACTCTAATATCAACAACCATCATAACTTAAACTTTACAAATGAAAACTTCTACTCTATAAATATGGAACTCTCAATATGATATATTATTAAAAAATTAATACTCTCATGGTATGAATAATAAAATTCTCGAATTACTCTATAAATTGACATAAAGAAATATTTGTTCAATGTATACCATAAACACAACAAGTGTTTTCATCATTCTAAACATTAATACTTGAAAAAAAATATGGAATTAATGATTATGTATGTATTGGTCTCCCATCAAGGGAAAGTCATGTGTCATCCTTCATAAGAAGTCATACATTCCTCCAAATTCACTATAAGTGAATTATCTACCACACCCATAGTGTGTAAAGTCTTGCTTACTGCCTGATCATTAGATAACTACAAATTCTTGATGGTTTTCTTGGCTAACCACTCCTAAGGGGTCCCACTCACTAGTAAAGGTTGGTCTCACATTATTTTTAATCTAATATCATTAAGAAATACTAGCCAATGGTAACCAATAAAAACTAAGGAATTTATAATTGTGTCTCACTTATTCTATGAAGGGGTACCATTAAAGACATATTTATCCACTAAGGATAAAATTACTTTAGTAGATGGTACTAGTTAATGATAGTCACCATTGGTTAAAATTATCTAGTATATAAAAGTCTAGCTATGGATTCTACCAGAATCTCCAACTCTTAAGAATATAGTGCAGGAAGAATAACTCTTACCCATGTTTCCCAGTACGATAGTATAAGAAGACATCACACAGATTATACCTCAAACTATTCTAGATGTCACTAACTATGGTCATTCATTTTTCATGTTATTACAAGCTCTGAATATCAACACGTCATTCTTTATTGGAACTGACTAAAGGCAGTGATGGTTGGAGTGGATCATAATATCATCCATCTCTAACTATTTTTTCACCACTAGATTCTTAATCAAAACTCACCCCAATTATGTTTTATTGTCTATGATAATAGAGTCTATGATCATAATTATACTTTCAATATAGATTTATATCTATAAGACTTCTCTAGATATCATTTGGAAAAAACAATAACTTTATCCCAAATCTAGGATGCATCTCTTCCAGGAGTTCTTAGTATACCAACACTATCTCAAAGACTCTAGAATATGTAGAATTGTATAAAATCACAACCATGTCACTAATTCTTTCTCTATAGGAACTTGTAAAATTACCAAACTTGAATAATTACAACATGAATAATTTATATGGAATAAATCATAAGTTTTAGGGACCCGATATGTACTTGAACATGGTTATGTTGTCCAATAGAGGGTCCAATATCCATGGATAAAACTATGTCCTGAACAAGGGAAAAAACTCCAACCATGGTAGAGTAGTCTTGAAATGAGTTTAAGAGAGATATAATTCACTGACGACTTGTTGTGACATATAGGGAACTCAATGTAGGAATCATCATCTGGATAGTGATTTCCCAACCAAATTAATATGCATTAGTTTCTAACTTCATTCAATTATCTATCATGTAAGAATTTTGGTTACCTCAAAATCAAGAAATACTCTACTATTGAACTCATATAGTATACTCAACCTAAGGGTAGTCTTATCTAGCTCACTGGGAACAATCATCCAATTTACATAAAGGTATGCACTAAGAATGATGGGGAGAAGATCCATATCATATATCAGGTAAAGAAGATTATCATTAAAGTCTTTGAATAAAATCTTATTCAATCAAATAATTAGTGGTGAGAGGCCAAACTATAGACATGGGATCATTATAAATCTACCTCTGAATAAAATATATTTTTCTACAGGAAAAATCCTTCACTTGAGAGGATGAATCCATAAGTATTAAAGTATATATGGTTCATATGACATAAGGAGAACATGAAGGATAAAAAATAACAACTATATCATACGTGTACCAACTTACTTGTACCATTTAAATTATATCTTAGATTATTGGGTTAAAAATAGTTCATACGAGTCTTAGAGGAAGGATATATTGGTTTCCACCCCTTTAATAGTCTCTATGTTCTAACAATCAAACTCAAGACAACTTGAAATAAATTCCCTAAACTCCCAAATCAATATACTATCCAAATCCCTTTTTAAAATTTTTAATAAACCACTCTAACACAACTTGACCCACTGAGGCCCCTCCCATGGTGATTGTAAGTTGAGTGTGCCACCCCAAGCCTATCTTAAATAGGTAAGGAGATAGATAATAGCACCAATAAATCATAACATACATGGGAGGCATTAACAACTTATGATTGGAACATATCTCTAATTCATAAAATAACCATAAAAACCAATATTATATAAACTTATTAACTATATACAATTCATGTATGATACATTATATGATAAATATAACAAATATATATGAACACCATAGGAATTATACATTTGAAAAATTCATTGAACCCATAAACCATGAAATTAGGGATATATCCTCCTCACTACAAGGACTCATGGATTGAAGTCTTACAGTAGTGGTCAATTCCACCATCATGAACCATAAAGATCTACCAAGAACCATCAAGTGTTAGCTCTTAACAAGTCTCATCTTCTCTAGTCCCACCAATACCATATTATAAATATGCATCATCTACACATGCACAACATGTATGGGCATAAATCCTATATAGGGGTTAGAATAAAAATAATCAATAGGAACCCTAAAACCAAAAAGGAATGTCAAGAAGTCCATTCATCTCTACAAAAGAAAGAAAAAACCCGGATATGCTCTACAGCTAGAAGTCTCAGGGACATTATAAGTTCATAGTCATCTCATATCTAATTATACCAAGTATAATATATCATGAGAAACTAGGGAAGATAATAGTAATAAAAGTATCACAAATTATTAATTCAATAACACGGCTATAATTCTCATCTTGAAAGAAACATTGGGTTCCTAATGTGTTATATGGCCAAAAGTATCTAAATGAATCAGAATTTCTAACTTTCATATTTTTACCAAAAACCAAAATGAGGAACTCTCTCCTCAATAAAGTATGCATTTCATTTGATAGAGTATATCTCTCTTCTATTCACACTCACATTATATTGATCTAGAAACTTATTATGGAACCCTCACATTGTATAATAATATTTGTCAATCAAGGGAGTATTGAACACTTCTTTCTATAACTACCAGCCATGTGAGAACCCATATGCCTCTCCAAAAATATAATATGGGACCCTTTCCTCATCAAATTATCTATGTATAATGAGGGAGTACCAAACCTAAATTGAGGACCCACACCCCATCAAGTAGTTCGCATCAATCGAGGGAGTACATAACTCTATGGATAGAGGAATCACACCACAAGTATGAGAGGGAGTACCATACTCTATAAAGAATGCGGGGGTCCAATTCCATATCACCAATATTAAACTAGAGTAGTTATTCACTCTATGTCCACTCTGATAATCATGTCCAATCCCAAACATCAGTTTTATATAGCTCAATAAAATATACTTCCAAAATCAACTTACGTTTTACCTATAATACAGAATAGGTTTGGACCATAACATTCTATGAAAGAAAATTCTTTGTAGGGACTACTCATGTTTCTAAATATAATTATTGGGAAAAATATCTGAAAACCCCCATGGATAGAAAAAGTAAATGGCATGCACTCTAGAGAAACACAACATGTATACCCATAGAAGAAGTATGGTCATGTATTATTTTCTAAATGATATGCATGGGTCTCTGTATATGGAATGTATACTGGTGTACACGTCATTTGGGATCAGTGGGGGTACTCAAAATGTATCCTTGATACATGGGATTATGTCTTCTTGATATACATGTTGTGACCACAGTGGTACATGGCATGTGAATCACCCTAGATACTTGGTGTGTACCATAATTTGTTCAAGTCATGCATAGCCCTAGGAATATGAAATTTGGTCCTGAACCACATGTAGTGTATATCTAAATGAATACCTAGGTGTGAATCCATGTATATTTCAATCTAATACACTTATAATCACATGGTGTGTACTCCCAAAGTACACCTTATATGATATTTAACACTGATAAAAACCCTTAATCCAGAGCCAAAGTGATACACAGTGTGTTTCTATGAAGTGGAAAATGTGTGATAATGTATTTCCAGCCTCATATATGAATAATTACTAAAAACATATCATAATTACTAATTTAATGTCCATACAAACCCAAATCTCCAACAAGGGCCTCAACTATTGCTAACACACCTTTAGGGGTCAATTCAATCATTCATCAAAGCCCCACTGGCTATCCTCAGTTGGTAATCAACCAAATAATGACTTAACACAATTCCTTGAAGCCCCATATAACATTACTTCTGAATATCACACCACCACACCTTATGTTGATCTTTCATTTCCCATATAATGTCTTTCTCTCCTATTTCTTTTCTATCATGGTTAAAAATGGGGTTCATAGTTCTGTTAGACTTTTTTATTATCCTAATATAATTTCATCAAACCATTAGCTATATCAATATTCTGTGGTGAAATCATGGTGAAAAGGGGGAGGGAAATTAAATGAACAGAAATCATTCGTGACCAATTTCAAAGAACACACACTATTCATCATGTGAGATCCACCAATGATGGAGAACGTAGTGAATAACCAATTTCTAAGAAGAAAATTAAATAATAAAATTCACAATGATATATAATAATTCCAAAAGTAATTCAATAATAATCCAAGTATGATATTTTACCTAAAAATCAAAACTGGATAAAAAATATGAAATAATGACTCCAACCACGATTTAGGATGGTCGTTGTCACTAGAATATGCATCTAAACCAAGTTCCATTGACAATTCCACAAAAAATGGTCTTATGAACCCAAATATCAATTCTCTCAAGAACCCTCTCTCTCTCTCTAACTTAGGGTTTATGAAAACTATGGTTACTTAACCCATTAAAAAGGTAAGAGATTATTAAATAGTTTATATCTCTAAGGTTTTCAAATAATTAATTGTTTAATTAATTACTAATGTTAATTTTAACAATTCACCTACGATGATCCTGATTCAATACTTAAAAATAAAACCATAGTTATACCACCCCTAATATATATACCATATTCAATATATATCCAGAGTGTTATAATTTTCATCTGAGATCCTATTTAGGATATATATTCATATACACCTAAGGGGTAAACATTTATTTAAATAATAAATATTAAAAATCTATTAAAATTCAATATCTCTTAAAATTCACCAAAACATAAACCTATGGGTAAAATCAATGTTCCAATACCAATAAAATGATCAAAAAAATGAGGCCATTTTCTAGGTTAAATTTACTTTTTTACCCCTATGGATGTATCAAGACTCAAAAACTCAAAATTGAGCCAAGTTAAAATCAAGAAAAGTATGGGTTGGTATAGAAGAATTAGGTTATAGTATAAAGTTTTTCATATACGATTATTTGTTAGGATAGTTAAAAAATCACTAGTAAACCGATGTTTATGTAGTCATAATAGAAAACTTTACACTGGATATAGGCGGTTGAGGTATTCCTTAGCATGAATCATATTAATGATGTATGAATGGGACCATAGTGTGTAAACTAGGGTTATAAATGAGGGAAACATGCATCGTATGAAATTAGTTTATAATTCAATTATATTATAATTTTCTAAATTGACTGAATTTTTGAAAAATTATACGTAGACCATACTAGTAGAAGACACATCAATATCTATATCATAAACTATGATAATGGGATTAAGATGTTTTTATGAAGACAATTTGCTTTAATTTTTGATATTGAGATGATACATTTTACATCAGTGGTTATGATAGTGAGATGTGACAGAGAAAATAAATGATATTTTATAGAATAGACCTAGATAAATAATCTCTAAATACCCAATAAAATTCATATAATAGTCTTTCTACATTGTGGTATCAATTTTCTATATAATGATAGAAAAATTAATCAATGCCTTTCAAATTTATCTCTTTCATGCTATGAGTTTATTGGAGTTTCTTTTCATTATTACATGATATTTGTGTCGTTGTGGAATTTTTCATAAAGTGAAGTGTTTCACCAATAATATTTCCAATTAGAGTGCCACTTGTGGTTGATTTTTATGAATTTGATATTTTATTATCAAAGTAGCATAGAGGAATTTTTAGAGTAACTATAAAATTTCTCATAGTGATGTATGTCCTTGAAATAAATTATTTTCATAATAGAATTACTCAGGGTTTACAGACTTCTGAAATTATATGATAGGGAATCAAATGATCCATTTATTCTCAATTTCTATATGAGTTGGATCTATATGGGAATCTACTATGATGATCTCATTTAGGTCATGGCTGTCTATTGATTTGGATCTTTGTAGTTATTGAAAATTAACTATTAAGATTAGTTTGAGGATCATAAAAATATGATTCATGAGTCTTTTAATAACATTGTCATTGCCTCTCTATTCTTATTAGGTGATATGATAGGATTTTGAACTGGACCACTTGTAGTCATCTATACATAGACATGACCATATACTTCATACATAGTGATATGGGACTCAATAAACTATTAACAATTTTATACAATGGTTGATGGAGTTAGGATGTGGATTTGAAACCTCTTATATAGTATCTTTCATAATAAAGAAATGAATAATATGATCAATTCTTCCCTAGTTATTAAGGAAATAGTGATAGAATAAACTCGATGCTAATTAAGTTTTGTATAGAGTATGAATACATGAGGTGGTGGTTAGATCATTGGTCTTCGAGAGTTAGTGAGATAGTAATGGGGAAAATAGGTAGTATGTGTTTCCCTTTAGTGAAATGTAGGCAATGTTTATGTAATAATATTCTATAATAAGTGGAAGTATGTAAAAATATTAATATATAAGTCCTATGAAATATATGCCTTTTATTAGTTTTAAAACATATAAAATTAGAATTTTTTTGAAATATAAGGATTATAAAAATGGATGTATTGATCAGGATGTATATGGATTATTTCATTTTTTAATAGTTAAAAGTTTAAGAGTGGGGATAATGTGATAATATGGGTTTTCATTAGAGAATTACTTTTTTTGTATTTTCAATTTAATTTATATTTTATTTTTATTGAATTAATTAAATCTCATTTTAATTAAATTATCTTCTCTAGTGGTTTAATTGAACACCTTTATAAGTTTTAAGAGGAAACATTTATTTTTACAAAATAGTTAAAATGCTAAATTTGTCCTCAAGGGTTTTTCAATTTCAAAAATGATTTTCACCATTAACTACATAACATGGTGACTTATTTAAGGAAATATTTTACAAATATTTGGTTGGTGTTTTATATTTTTTCAGTCAATTGTTAGAATATTATAGTAAATATTATTTAATTTAAATGTTATTTTAACCCAAAAATCCCTATATACTAGTCTTTAAGATTAATTTAGATGATTATTGGGGTTTGAAAAATGCTTACACATGATGGTTTTCACTATAGATGGATTGATCACCATATAATAAGAAATTAACATAATTAAGGTATGGTTATTTGATTTGGATGTGTCCCTTATGATAATTTAAAGCCTTTAATTCTCTATTAAGGTTTTATTAATTAATTTTAAGATAATTTCATAATGTTTAAGTATGTTATTATCTTTCTCAATATTGTTCTAATGGAATAATAATCTCATAAATATGATGCAAAAATTATGAGATGTCCTAGATAAAAGCTTTTCTGTACAAAAAAATATCTTTTTATTCAAGAAAATTAATATTTTTTGGAACAAAGATTTATTAGAAAAATATTTCTACATGTCGAAATGAATCTAATGCCTTTATAATTTATGAATTTTGATGAATGGATTTTGATAATTATTAGAGATAGTTTTTGGCGCATGTTTTAATAAAATTATAATAACATCTTCACCTGATCTAATCATGGTTTAAACCACATATATCTAGAAAATCCATAAATATATGAAAATAGTTAAATTTGAATCACATTTATTGGATTTAATGATTTAGTGGAAACATAAAAAAAAAACATTTTAGTCAATTATACCTTATCAGTTCGAACTGAACTACCAAATAGTTGAATTTTAGAAAAATATATCATATTTGGATTTTTGGAATGAAGATATTCTTCTGGTGAAGTTGGGTAACCATTGGACACCTTTTCTCTTCAAACCACCACCATGGGTGGTGGTGATCAGTGGAAGATAGTGGTAGTGTGGAAAGATGATGATGTCAGGATGAGGACTATTTGATAATTGATTTAAAGGAGGGGAGTTTGTCACATCACCCTTTTCTTGGGGGGGTCGAGTTTCAACGCTTAGTGGTGTGATTCAAGAGGTGTTGGGTTATTTGAATGAAATGATAAAATGACATGTCATGTGTCCATGGTGGTCTTTCAGGGCATGTGACAACCTTCACATAGGATCGTCTAATTGATCTGATTGAAGAGAATTCTATGTGTCTACATTACCATGTGGGGATTCATCTTAGATTGATCCATTATTAGTCTCCATAGGTTACCTAATCAATGATTGGGAAGCCTGTAGCAAGTGTAAGGTGGTGTTTCATGTTCCCAATTGAGTGTGGGGGCATGTGGGGGTGCCACATGGAACCCTCTGGTTGGAATAGTTGGTTATCCACACATGGGTAAATGTGGGGCATGAAAATTTATCACTCAAAGTTTTATTGTACTCATATCAACATCCCAAACATGATAAAACCTTTTTTTCATCAAATTAGATATTTTGGGTTGACTAATTATGTTATTAGTGTTGAGACTAAGGAAATTATTATTATTAAAATAATTATTATTTTTAACTTATAGAATTTAAGTGTTGAGATGAATGAATTAAACACAAACAACATGAATTATTTAATGAGGAGTATGAGTTTAATTTAATGAAGTTATTTAAAAATATAAATATTAATCTACCCTTTGACTATTATATGAAATATTATAATAATAAAATTACATAATTTAAGACATGTAATGTTGGGAATATATAATTTAATGATATATTGTGGAAATTAATATGGATATTATATAATTATGATGATGAATAATTATTTATTCGATGAGTAATATAAATTAATAAAAATTAATGAAATAAATTTTATGATGAGTTGAGTAAAATTAACTAATAAAAAAACAAAAAGAAAAAATTAATAGTATTAATGACTCTTCATAGAAATATTTTCAAAATACTAAAAGAGATTATAAAATTAATTTGGAGTAAATAAATTTTAGATGGTGGATTTATAAAAAAAAGGATTTGTGTAAATGGTAAATAAAAAAAAATTATGTTTATGATTTAATAATCATAACAGGTTTTTCATAGAATTTATGATAATGATAATTGAAACATGATTGATATAAGCCTATTACTTAAAAAAGTAAATTCAAAAAAGAACATGTTGGTTATTTAATTATGTTTTCAAGTTTTAAAATCTATGGTGTTAACTAGATGATATATATATATATATATGTGTGTGTGTGTGTGTGTGTGAAATCATAACATTTATTGAAACAGATAAATGTATCTAAAAATGATGGATTGTAGAAATCTAGTGATGTTGATAAATATTTTGGGCCTTTAAAGGAAATGAATTAGTGATCTTTAAAATAATAAAGGATTATTCCCCTAATGATAAAGTGCCTCCTCAATGAGGTTATGACTTCTTAGTGAATGAATTTTAATTGATGAAAAAATAATAAATGTTTATAACATGTACATTATAAATTAAAGTGGTAGAATATTTTAGAAAATTATTCAAATGATCTTTGGGAATGTATTGAAATATAGTGAATGTTATTTGGGTGACTAGATGATATTGATGTAACTCATAATATTGATATTGATATAAACCTATTTTATCTATGATTAACTGAATAATTCAATAACAAACATTTTTCTATTATTGAATTTTATTATTATAATTAAATGAACTAAGAATACTAGGATCAGTTAAGGATGACATAATAGTACTAGATTATTATGAGGAAAGTATTGTGTGAAAAATAATAGGATCCCTCATTTAAGTAAATTTTTTGACTTTTGTACTTATATTCTTTGATAATTGGTGTAGTCTAGTGATAAACAAATATCAATGGTGAATAGGAACCACTGTGTCTTTATTTACAATCACCCACTAGATAGAGTTAAATTTAGTTGATAATAACCTTTACCCTTATCACCTAGTGAGTTGGGTAGAGACTAGTAATGACATATACATTTATCTAATCCTATACACCCATAACTCTAGTTCAAGGAAGTAAATCTATAGAGATGTTTAATCCCTACGGGATCTCTGGTATGGGATTTTTAGAGATGTCAATTTCTTTAGAACCACTGATATAATATTTTGATAAAAAAAATATTCTCCCATATTTTTACATTCTTTATCTGCCATGGATCAAGGGTCAGGGTGGATGATGATATATAAGGTATTATCCCTTTTACCCAAAACACTAGGTTTGGGATAACCATATATATAGATACAACACTATTATGAAATAGGTGGAGACTTGTATTTCTTACAACATCTAATAGATAGGTGGAGATGAGAATTTAATCCAACATATTATGGAGAGAGATATGTATTTCCCCCTACATCAAAATTTATTCATCTAGAGTGAATCATAATGTGGGAAAATCTATAAAAAGTGATTGAGGGGTTTTTTTTTGATTTTATTCTATTTTTTACTACCATCCAGGTGTGGGGTGGATAAGATCCAACATCCAACATTTAGTGGGGACAGATATCTAGGATTTTTTCAAGGTCCTCTACTCTGATTAGAGGGATTCCAGATAATTTGTTAGAAATAAGTTACACTCTAATGGGGCGCATTCTATAAGGATGTTATCTACTATTTTATATTTAAGTATGAGTAAATTTTAAAAATAAATGATTATATTTGGTGATAATGATAGAAGATATATTTGGGTGGTTAAACTATAATGTTCATGGATAGAGTTATGATTGATGATGACATTTACTGATATTGGTTTTTATCCACTTTATTTTTGATTTATGAACATATACACTAGATTTTTTTAGGTTTATATCATTGTATGGGAAAACTATATTGAGTATTACTGGTCACCCCCACATTTTCAATTGTGTGTTATTTTCACATGTGTCCATAAAGGATAAAATATATAGATAAAAGATGGTCTCAAAAGTTGGAGGAAAGTGGAATATTTCATAGCTATTACCATGGAGTTTTGTTACAATAAACACATTTAATTATTTAGTACTCATACTTATATATATTTTAGATTTACTATATGTATTTTATGATTCAATTGAATATTATATAGTGTATTATAGATACTTTTTTATATAAAAACAAGTTTTATTTCATGGTTACTGTTTCATTTATATCATTGTGGATGATATTTCATAACAACATGTGGTAGGTCATATCTATAGGTCATGTCTCCCATCATTTAAGTGGATAGCTCGTCACTTTTTAATAACCCTTGTCCTACTAGAATTGGGATTATTGAGTTCACTTATCAGTATATCAGGATGTGATAATTGAATAGTTTAATGATATCAAATTTTCAAGAAATAATGAACAAAAAATCATAGATGACTCACAATCCCTATACAAGAAAAATTTCTAAATTTACATATTAATGTATCAATAAATTTCATTCTTATTCAATGAAATTCACAAAAAATATTCAATGGGAAACATACCTTCACTAAAACAGTGGGAAATTACATTCCTTACTCATTCTTGAGCCTCCTATAATAACCACATGTTAAAGACCATTTGTTATGAGTGAATTTCACCATAATCTGGTAGAATCTATCCCCAATTTCCTAAATAAAAAATCCCAAATAAAATTAAAATAAGTGGTGAATAGATAAAGGGGGAATTATATCACCTCAATTTTCCATAACAAATACCTCTAGATCCACTCTCATTCAAGTGGAAATAATAGAAATAAATAAGGTGGAGCATTTGAATAAATAACTCTCCCTATAAACCCCCTTGTAAAAATTAGAAAAGGATAGCTATAAAAATATGTTTTTGACCCCATTAATAAAAATTCATTTTAAGAACCACCAGGTCCTCATTGGTTTCACACCATCCACCTAGTGTCTCATTGGGTTCTTGATGAAAGGATGACAACCACCTCGTGGATAGAATAGTGATGCAGTACCACTAGTCGCTCTAATGGGTACCTAGTGCAATATTACCTATTACCTGGTGGATTCTTTTGACACCCCTTTAACTCCATCCTTCCACCAAAGTATAGAAGTTCCAAATCTAATATTATTTTAATGTTTTATCATGATTAAGATATCAATTTTATCTCATGATAAATACCAAAAAACATTAATTTTGTTCTAATTTCATAAATTTAAAAAACCTCCTTAATTCCAATACTATAGAATCTAAAATATTCTAATTAAACCTTAATATGATGGTGTGGGTTATTAAAAAATATCCACCATAATGTTTCAAATCCTCAAGAATCATCATCATTTATCTCTAGTTAACCACACTGATCACTAGGATTTGGTTACTGCTTCTCATCACTTTGACTCCTACAAATTACCGTTTATTCCCCACCTATCCTAAATCAAACTAAATATCTATTATCTGGATTCCTATCACTCTATGTCTCATTCAAACTATTCATTCATCAAATGAAATACCCAAATCATTTTTTATTCACTACACCAAATCATGTGGGATAACAACAACTCATTACCTATCGTATTGATGTCCTTTTAATTCTCTAATGTCACATTCACTATGGTGTCAAAATAATAATATATTCAAAGAATATTTATCAATTAATTTAACATTAATTTAGTAAATAATCATTGAAATAATACATAAATCGTTAACATCACATATCTTCACCAAAACATTGTATGCTATGAGCTTCACATGACTATCACCTAATCATCTATATCCAGAATTTGTAGACTCATTCTCAAGACATGATCCATCATTTGAGTCCTTAATTTATTTTACATTTCATTGAACCAACTCCTTTATTCATAATCAATGGTAAACCATATAAAATACATGGAAATGGACATGAACTTGATATCCCACATCTCTTATCTATCATATACTATGATAGAGTCATCTGCATTCCATATCATTGACTATAAATTAGGGGATATCATATAATATGATATCCCTATTTCAGAACATTACCAATAATCTCCCACTTTCAATAAAATTACACATTGAATTTATAAAAAACTACACAACTCATTGTGAATTGATAAAACTATTTTTCAAATGTCCATTATCTAAAATAATAAAATTCTTGAATCCCATATCCATCAGTTACCAAACATACCGACTCTATATAAACATCAAGGATCAACACTCAAATATTTTTATTATATATTAATATAACATATCTTACCTCATTTCATCCAAGAACAGATATGAAACCACTGGTTTGGTTTTTCCATACACATCCCTCTTAAAGTTTAGTATAATCACCCCATGACATGGGTTTCATTATTAAGAAATCAATGGTTCTCTCTCCTGTATAGGATTTCCCTTATCATTGATCCATGATCATCAATTTCCTTAGGTTCCATTATTACCTGAACATCATCAATCAAAATCATTTTAATCACACCCTAATATACACATCCAATGAGACTCACTATAGATTTCATGGATTTCATGGATTTCATGGTTCTCTATTCTGATACTTCCCAATATCATTAATTATGTATTACCACAACACTTGATTCCTAATGAATATACATCAAAATTAACAACTTCAATCATTATATTATGACTCTCATATTCCATCCTGCAATGAACACCAGAAAACCCTACATGAAGTCCCTTAACTTCTATTGAAATTCAATTTCCATTGTAGTTTAGACACTATTTAACTTCACTAAAACTATTCCAAGACACTAAACCTATCACTGTTCCATAAAATTTATCTATCACCTTATCTACATTTAAGTTAATTTAAGAGTCTCATATTATACCTACATGATATGGTTATCTCATCTTAAAATTGTCCCTCAATATCCCTTCATCATATCATAAAGGAACCACAAATATTTCAACCACCACACTGTTCATATATCATTCCACCATTCTTCCTTAGTCAGTCCACATATAACCATCCCTAGATAAACTTTTGTTCTGAATCATGCATGATGAAGAATCATAAGGGATAAATCCATCATCTATATATAGGTTAATAAAAGGCATATAATAAGTTTCCTTAGACTATATTTTACCCAATCACACCCCATGTTTGATCATTCAATGAGTCTTATTATAATCCCATGACTTCTCTTCAATTAGTCAAGGAAACTAACGAGTCCTAGATCCTATCATGATCACACATCTCAATATATTCTTCATTGTCCTTCAATAAACATGTATTAAATGTTTTCAAAGTTTGAACATACTTAAATTGATATCTAAAAACACCTTTTCAGGGTTGATACTAGCTCAAACTATACCAAATACCATGTAAGTAATGTGAAAATTAGATCACTTATCCCAAGGTAAGAGAGAACCTGAAGAACTACTCTTATAATGGTTTTTAGATATCATCGTTATCTATAAAATTATAATAATGAGTGGGTGTACACTCTCATACTTACCTTATATACAACTCAAATAAGACCATATTGAGGTTTATCCTATCAACACAAGGCCCACATGCTAATTTAGTTGATCATTTATCTCATGTAGGTCAATCTATTTTCCCATAAAGTGATATATATTCTTTTATTTCCATACATGAACAAGGAAATCCACATGCTTGGACTATTCACTCAACCACAAATCTCCCATGTGCCATTCTTTTCATATGAGGCATCTACTCATGATCCTTTCATCATAAAGAATTACAATGTCTAGACTAACCCTCTATCAGACTATACTAACGTATTATAATATATATATCAAGTAGAAATAAGAAATACACAATAGTAAACTATTAGGGTACCCATATCCTCATCCTAACTCATACCTCATTATCACTAGAATATTCTTCCTAATCTATGGACCATATATCTTATAAATGTCATAGATCATGAAGAAACAAACATTATATCATTATAATATAACCCATTCCATCATCTACCTATGCATCTATTTCAGGGTTTTAACTATTTAGGTATCCACATACTCATACTATATTTTATATATTATTTATAAAATCCATGTACATATCACATCAATGCTCTTATTGATTATTATATATCAAATAATTCATCATAGTTGAGTTAAATTAATTAATTCATCACTAATATGTCATTCAGTAAAATATGAGATAAGTTATTATTTATTTTTTAATTAACTAAAATAAAATTTTTAAATAATTTTCAAATAGCGTATAATGAATAATGTTTCAAAATAACCTATGTTCCAATTATGATTCAAGTACACACACCTATTTAGGTAAAGTTCTTAGGCCAGCCTTCCTTTTTTCTCCATGAAATCTCTCTCACAAGCCTCTAAAAAAACAAAATTCACCCCCTTTTTGGTCATCCCAGACATAAATACTTACAAATGGGAGAAGTTATAGATAAAGAATCAATGATAACCTTATAAACCTAGAAATATCTGTATATCAAAGACCTTATTAGGCTACTCTCAAGATATCATGGTTGTAACATTCTCTGGGTCCACTGAAACTCATTCCTTTTAGATAACATGGACCAATACGTTCACTTTATCAATCTAGAAACTACATTTGGTCAATCTAGAAACTAAATTTGGTTAGCTTGGTATAAATCTGATGATATCTCAATGTACTCGAGATTATGTCAAAATGTTTTAATGATATTCTATTGACTGTAATTACACTAAGATTTCATTGAAAAAAAACACCACAAACTGATCTAGAAAAGGACGGAAGATCATATTCATCAGGGCCCTAAATACCACTGGTGAATTGTTCAATCCAAACAACATCACAACAAATGCATACAATACATACCTAATCCTAAAAGAAAACTAAGGTATGTCTAATGGTCTCACCCTCAACTGATGGTATCCATATCTCATATCAATCTTGGAGAAGATCTTATCACTTCTCAGCTGGTCAAGAAGATTGTCGATGTGTGGAAGAGGATACTAGTTCTTGACCATCATCTGGTTCAATATTTGACAGTTCACACACCAGAAAAAAGTCCCATAAGGCTTATTGGTAAAGAGAAATAGAGAAACCTAATGAGAGATAATTGTTCGTATGAGACCTTTAGTATCAAGATCTTCAGGTGGGATAGAAACTGGCTCTTCTCCCGACACTAAAATAAACGTAAACTTGATCTATCACTCAGGTGGTAAGCTGTAGAACTCATCAAAAAAAAAATCTTGAAAATGGTCTACCACTAGAGAAAAAGAATATTTCTACATCCCACCATCATCTAGAGAAATACTGACTATTTAAGCTGCAATACAATGCAATCAAAACTGAATTGGCCCTACATGACCCACCTAAATATCTCACTCACCTTAGTGAGAATAGTTTCCTTATTTTGGAGATAAAAATTTAAATATCCTCTTATAATAGTCAATATGATCTCGGTATATAACTAACCAATTTATACCAAGAATCAAATTGAAACCCATCTTTTCTAACATTAACGGTTACCAAAAGAAATGGTAACCACCAATATCTAGAGAACACATCTTGAAACGTTTGATATTTTATGACCTCATTCCTAATGGCGTGTCAATGGTTAAAATGCCATCCAATATTTCCACATCTAATCCCAAACCGTTTACAAAAAAGAGTCGATAAAAAAGGAATGTGAGGCTCTTGTATCAAAAAAAACACAAAAAAGGTATATGATACAATAATTGTACCTATGAAAGTTGATGCCCCCGCATCCACACTAGTCGAAGTAGTCTACATAACATGAAGATGACCTAAACCCCTTCCGTAAGATTCAGCTTGACTCCCCTAATCTATACCCTTTTCCTGTTACTACCATTCATGAACTGGAGTACCATGTCCCCTGCCGCAATTATAATTTCTTGTGGAGATCCAGATACCTGTCTACTGAGGAGTAGTTGAGTCTTTCCTAGACTCTAGTACCTATATTGTTCCCCTTCTACTGATCTGCTACTTTATACCTCTACATTCCCTCTTTATATGGCCCAATATTCCACAAGAATGATACTCAAAAGAGGGGTATGGACACTGAGGCCATTTGTGCCCCATATTTCCACACTAATAGCACTATAATGGCACATGATCATGAGATTACTTCCCAATTCCCTGAATTATATAACCATTATTAACTCATTTAAAATTGTCATAGCAATGATTCTTTCCACTATAAGAAGTGTTCACAGTTTCACCTGCTAAAATAGCATGTCCACTGCCTTGGGCCTCTCTTAGATTCCCTTCCGTTATGAGTTCCTAATTTATCACATCTTCAAAACTTCTTAGATGAAACATGTTCACCTATGACAAAATTTCATAATGAATACCATCCTAAAAATTTATATCCCTAGATATCTCATTAGCTACTAAAGATGGTGCAGAGCACTACAGGTCAGTGAAACGTTCAGCGTAGTCCAACACTAACATACCCTCCAATGTCAGATGCATGAACTCACAAGCCTTCTCATCCCTCAAGGTCTTGGGATAGAAATTTCTTAGAAACTTAATCTTGAATTCCTTACAAGATAACACCTACTATTTTCCAGCCTGATCAAGAATGTCCCACCAACTCTTGGCTAGTCCATAAAGCATATATGCAACAAGATTCACCCTGATATCTGAGGGTGTCTCCAAATATTTAAAGATCATATATACTGACTCAATCCAGAACTTGGATACTTAGGGCCTCCCTCCCCAGTGAATGTATTCAGATGCTGTAGTTGAAACTCTCTCATTATATTATAAATTTAATGCACAGTGTGAGAAGTCTATAATTCCATGAATCTCATAACCCTAAGGAATATGTCGTGAAGATGAAAATCCATATGATCCTCAAGAACTACAGGAATCTCTAGTTCAGTTGGTTTAAGAGTGTTTTTATTTCCACTCTCCTAATGCTCAACTCAAAGATGAAGAGGAGTCATTTTCTCTATAACAAAAGCACACTCCTTAGAATAATTTCTATAACAATAGGTTCAACCTCAACAGGTGAAAACAACAAAGAACCACTAACTCTTGGTCTCTCTAAACATGGATTACAAGTGTTTTAGAATGAATAACAATTCACCTATTTAATTTCTCATATATAACAGGTATCTCATATCATAGTTCAACAAGCATGTATATATCACATGAAATTAAATATGTCCCAATATTGAACAATGCATGTTGATATATATCCCTATATGCCTATTTTGATGCACTCATATTCATCCCACACCATATCGGGCCATGAGTATAAATATCAATAACCAATAACAACATCAAACCATAACCTCACACAACATATGAATCAATCAGGGTTAAATAACATCAATTGTAAAAATCAAAAAATATAAACAACAATACACCCCTAAGAACTCAAATTTCCCCCATAAATGAGTTATATACTCTCATAAACAAGATCATTACCAAGTAATGAAACATCCTAGTCTTCTTTTTACCTTTATCAAATATTAAAAAAATATAAAAGAAACATGTACCTCTGATACCACATTGTAACACCCGCTCGATCTGGCACTGTCTAACATGGCCAAAAAGGGTTTGTTATGAGACCTCAAGTGTGCCTCCTTGTATTCTAGAGGCTACCAAATAGAAATGGGTGTGTGATTAGTATTGTGGGGAGACTATGCCACTAGGTTATAGAGTTACAACACATTAGAATAATTCAATACCAATAATAATAAATAAATATCAGAGTGCGGAAACAATGAAAACAATACAATAAAACGGAATACCAACAATAAAATCCAACTATATAATATAATAAATAATTTAGGAGTAATGTAATGACAAGATAGAATGTAAATAAATGTCATGTTATAAGTAATACAAAATAAAATACTAGAAGACTAAACAAAAGACTCTAAATTCCCCAACCCTATACCTAATGTCAACTAGTATCCAAACTCTAGCATATCCAGTAAGAAAACACTCAACAGCAAGGTCCCTTAACCTTTTTGTTGGAACTGGAAAACGTGTCCCCAAAATATTCCAAATGCTTCCATACATGACCCAAGATCATATCCCATTCCTCAAGCCTCTATTTGGTAGGTCTTAAATCTTGAACGGAGTTACGGATTAGGAGTTATGGACATTTGAAGTTGGGTCGGTAAACTGGTCTACAGATCCCATTCGAGAAGCTCCCACCGCGATCGTGGAGCTGAAGAACTTGACCGAAGCCTCGTGACCAGGGCAGAGCTCCCCCTTCACGAACTCGTCAGGGACCAAAGAGGTGGGATGCTCTTCGAACCGATTTGAAATTCGTGATCCCACAGTGGAGCAAGGAGGAAGGATGCTCCACGAACTGATTTGATGTTTGCAGACCCGCCGCAGAGTAAGGAGGCGGGATGCTCTGCAAACCCCTTTGACATTTTCGATCCACCGTGGAGAAATATCCCGCTTCGTGCTGAGTGTCATCTGCATCACAATGCCTCTTATCTATAAATACCCGGCTCACCCCCCTTCATGAAGATCGTCACTCTGCCCCTTGGGCGGCCGGTCTCCCATTTGGTGGAGCTTCGCTTTCCTTCATGAAGCGGCTCCGTGAGTCCATGCTCCATGATTAGATTACTTTGCGAAGCTACTCCGTGAGTCCATGCCCCATGAGTATCTTCCTTCGTGAAGCTGCTACGTGAGTCCATGCTCCGTGAGAAGCATTCCTTCGCGAAATTTCTCCACGAGTCCATGCTTTTGTTGAGTCAATAAGGTTTTCCTTATGACTTTTCCATTCCTTCTTGTTTTGAAAATCACAAACACCTTATCTTTAAGGAAAATTGCTTTTATAAGGAAAATCGCTTTTATAAGGAAAATTGCTTTATAAGGAAAATCTCTTTTGTAAGAAAAATTATCCTTATCATATTTTCATCCATATTTTTCTTAAGTATAAGATTCGGATTCATTTCTATATTCTCGGAATTGTTTGAAACTTTGATATGAAGTATTCTGTTTTAGGATCCGAATTCTGGTTGAGAACTGTAATAAAGTTTCACTACGAATTCCAGATGAGAACTATGATAAAGTTTCATTCCGAATTTCGGATACGAACTCTGATTAAGTTCTACTCCAAATTCAGGATACGAATCCTTATTAAGTTCGACATCAAATTCTCATTACGAATTCTGATGACAAATTCTCATTACGAATTCTGATGACGAATTCTCATTCTGAATGCTCATTCCGAATTCACCTATTAAACAGAATCTGATCATCTTTGTTTTATACACTCCGAATTTATTTAGACACTGAAAATTATTTTTAGTTAGACTCCGAACTTTATTTTTTCTTACACTTTTATAATTTGTCTAAACTTTGATATTTTTTGTTACACTCCGAACTTTCACTCCGAACTTTTCAATTAGACTTAAAACGATGTCGTACATTCTGTTACACTTGTTTTTTTATAAAACAATGTCGTCTATTCTATTTTAAACTAGCCATTGGTTAAGTTACACGTGTACTGGTCCCTCCGATTTTTAAGGAATTTATGTCCGTTGGAAAGGAGGCCGACCTTGCCTATAAATAGGAGCTCATTTGAAAGAGCTCACAACTGATTGATAACTTCTTATACATCATGCATACATGCTGTTGAAGTGATTTATAGAGAGAGAGGATCTTATTAACTCTCAAATCTTCGTGCGACTTCGAATGTTGGTGATTACATTCGGGGACTTCCAGGGATAGGAAGACAGAGGTTTCCAACACCTTGAAGTTGAGGGCTTCCTTGCTGAGGAAGACAGAGGTTGCCAACTACCTTGAAGTTGAGAGCTTGCGGGGATAGCAAGACAGAGACTCCGATCTTCGTATCGAGGGCTTACCATGGTGTGGGTAAGACATACTTTCTTGAAAGTATAAATCAAGGTACATTTATCCAAGGTTGTTGGATACCCTTCTCTTTGGGTTAAAAGACTTACATCTTGTTACTTGTAGTTTTACTACTTGATTGTTTCCACTGAATTTTGTATTATAAGGAAAGTATAACTTTCTTATACTTCCTTACTCATACTCTGTTTCATTTAGATTCTATACGCTTTAAGGTAGAATCTCATATTGTAATATTTTGTTAAGTTTCGATTTCTGGAACCATATTTCCAGAACCTACTTTCGGAATCTCTTTCCAAGTTTTCATTTGGTATTAGAGGTGTTGTGAATTTGCTTAGTTTAAACTTTGTTAAACTTAGCCCTTTACTTTGCTTAAGGAAACCATAGTTATTCATAACTAACTTTAAAGGTTCCAAAGGAATTTTTAAAGTATAAAATTCACCCCCTTCTTGTATATTGAGCATCTACATCATTATTTCGATCCTAAAATTGGTATCAGAGGAGGTCTCTGAAATACTTCTACTCACGTATAAGTTTTTCTTTCTCACTTTGTCATTCCGAACTTTGTCATTCTGAACTTTCTTATTCCAAATTTTGTCATTCCGAACTTTGTGATTACGAACTTTTTTTTACTAACAAGTTTGTGTGCGAAAGGTTATTTTAAGTATGGCAGGAGTAAATGTTGGTTAAATTGATAATATAAATCCTACAAGACCACCAATCTTTGATGGTAATGACTATGAGTACTGGAGAGATCGAATGAAGACTTTTTTTATCAATACTGGAGTGGAAAACTTCGTTATGATTACTAGTGATTATAAAATTCCTGATAAGGAAGTTAGAACTATCACTAACCAGGAAAAGAAAGAGTATCAACTCAATTATAAGGTACACAATACCTTAATTTGTTCAATGACTAGAAATATATATAGCCAAATTTCTTCTTGTGAAGCAGCTAATTGTATCTGGAAGAAGTTAGAGGTTACACACTTTGGAACTTCTAAACTGATTGAGACTAGGAGAGCTATGCTTAGAGCTAAATACCATGGTTTCAATTTTCTATATGGTGATCCAATATGTAAAGTTCAACAGAGATTTATGACTATAGTCAACATCCTATAGTCTATGGGAGAAAAAGGGTTAGATAATGAAGCACTTGTGGATAAGATAATTGATATCATGCCTAATGAGTGGGAATCCAAAAGAACTGCTATAGATGAGAACAGGAAGGTCACTCAAATTTCTCTTGATGAGTTATTTGGAACTCTTCTCCAACATGAAACCATAATGAAGAGATATGCTGACAACATCAAAAAGAAAAATGGAAATGGTACTGTTACTTTTACAACAACATCAAATCATATGAAAGCTAAGACTTCTGAGAGAGTAACCAGATCCAAGTCTAAGAAAATGGTAGTTCAATCAGATTCTAGTGAGAGCGAAATATCAGAAAATGAATTAGCAAATCTTGCTCTAAGGATGAACAAGATAGCTTGTCAGAGAAATTTCCAATACAAGTATAAGAAAAAGGACAGGAAAGATAAGAAAGATGGAGAAGTTACTTGTTATGAATGCAAGAGAGCTGGACATATTAGACCAGATTTCCCTTTGCTCAAAATGAAAGAAAGGAAAGAAAGGAATTCAGACAGGAACATAAAGAAGTATTATAAAGCCAAAGCTAAGAAAGTGTTGAAAGCTAGTGACACCTGGAGTGCTAGTGGTGGTGATTCTTCAGATGAATCTTCTGATTACGAATCTTCAGGACAGAAGAATCTTGGTCTTATAGCTAGATTACCTATTGATAATCATTTTTTATGGCTAAGGTACGAAATGCTGAATCATTGACCAATGTTTTTTTAAATTCTAATGATAGTAAGTATTATAACTCTTCTAATGAAGAATCCTCTTTTGATGAAGAAAATACTTTACCTACCTATGAAGAAGTCTCTAGGTTTCCTGAACTTCTTGAAATTGATAATTCTAAACTCAATAAGAAACTTGATAAGGAAAACTCTAGGAATTCTATTCTTACAAAAGAGATATCAGATCTTTCTAAAGATATTGATAGGAAAAATGCTGATTTTCAAAGTATTTCAAAAAATCTTGAGGAAGTAAGTTCTGAGAAGAACAAACTTTCTAAAGAGTTAGAAAAAGTAATTTCTAAGAAAAACGTTTTCGAGCCTAGCTCTAGTTTTAAAACTAATGATTTTGAGGATAAAAACTTGGTTATAAAACTCAAGTCCGAAATTTTTTCCTTAAAGAAGTGTTTATCAAACTTTACCCATGGTAAGGAAAATTTTGATAAAATGTATTCCCAGATATGAACTTTAAGAAATAAATCCAGATTTGGTTATACCCATGCAAAACCAATTTTTAGTAACAATTATTTTGTTCCTCAAAGTGTCCCATTTTGTACTAAGTGTCAATGTGGTGGTCACTGGGAAAATAATTGTTCCTTAAACAAAACCCAATCCTTAGGATTTCACAAAGCTTACTTTTACAAGAAGATGTGGGTACCTAAAATTTTGTTATCTAGTAATCTCGGATCCAAACAAGTTTGGATTCCGAAAGTCTAATTTTCTTCTTGATTTCAGGAAAATAAAGAGAGTACCAGCAACAATACATGGTACATGGATAGTGGATGTTCCCAGCACATGAATGGTAACAAAAGCTATTTTGAAAATATTATCAAAATGAAAGGAGGAAAGGTAACATTCGGAGACAATGCTAAGGGAGAGATTGTTGGTATTGGTAATATTGTTCTTTTAGGAAAAAATTTGATTTCAAATGTTCTTTTTGTAAAGGGTCTTAAGCACAACCTCATTAGCATAAGTCAGTTATGTGATGAAGGATACCTTGTGAATTTTAGGAATGATAGGTGCTTAGTTCACAATTCCAAGGAAGAATTTATTCTCTCAGCCAATAGGCAAGAGAATGTTTACACTTTGAACCTAGAAGACCTCAGGAGCCAAGATTTACCTTGCCTAAGTGCAATGGAAGATCATTCCTCGTTATGGCATAGAAGACTAGGTCACTGTAACCTTAGAAACCTATGTAAACTCTCTAAGAAGAAACTAGTTAAGGATCTACCGGATCTTAGATTTGATTCTTCTAAAGTTTGTGATCATTTTCAATATGGCAAGCAACATAAATCTAGTTTTAAATCAGTTGGTGAAGTCTCAACAACTGATGCATTACAGTTAGTGCACATGGATCTTTTTGGTCCAACACAAACTGGAAGTATTGGAGGCAAATACTATGTGTTTGTTCGAGTTGATGATTACACTAGATTTACTTGGATTTATTTTCTAGAAAAGAAATCTGAAGCTTTTTCCTATTTCAAAAGTTTTAGATCTCAAGTTAAAAATGAGAAAAACCTTCCATTGAAAACGATTCATAGTGATCATGGAGGAGAATTTCAAAATTCTGATTTTGAAACTTTTTGTAGTAGAAAAGGTATTACTCACAATTTTTCAGCACCTAGAACTCCTCAACAAAATGGTGTAGTTGAGAGAAGAAATAGAATTCTTCAAGAGATAACTAGAACCATTTTGAGTGAATATTCTATAGCTAGACTTGAATCTATCCGTATTCTACTTTCCTTTGCAGCATTCTTTAATTTTAAACTTTTTCAAATGGATGTGAAATGTGCTTTTCTTAACGGTTATGTTCAAGAGGAAGTTTTTGTTGAACAACCTCCTGGCTTTGAAGATACAAAACATCCTGATCATGTTTTTAGACTTACCAAAGCTCTATATGGTCTTAAACAATCCCCATGAGCTTGGTATGATAGACTTACTGGATTTTTGCTTCAAGATAACTATGTTAAGGGAAATACAGATCCAACCCTTTTTATAAAGAAAGATAAGAAAAATGTTTTGATTGTTCAAATTTATGTTGATGACATCATATTTGGTTCAACTCAGCAATCTTTAACCAATTCTTTTGCAAGTTTAATGAAATCTGAGTTTGAAATGAGTATGATGGGTGAGTTAACTTTTTTCCTTGGTTTTCAAATTTCTCAAAAACCAGAAGGAACCTATATATCTCAACATAAGTATATTAAAGATCTTCTCAAAAAGTATGGTTATGACAACACTAAGAGTATAAGTACTCCCATTGGTACCTCAAACTCTTTAGATCTTGATGAAGCTGGGAAACCAATAGATCAAACATCTTTTAGAGGTATGATAGGAAGTTTACTTTACTTAACAACTAGTCGACTAGACTTAATGTTTTCAGTATGCTTATGTGCAAGATATCAATCCAATCCTAAGGAATCTCACTTAAAGGCAGTAAAAAGAATTTTTCGCTACCTTAAGGGAACCATGGATTTAGGATTATTTTATACTTCTGGAAATGATTTTGTTCTAAAAAGCTTTTATGATGCTGACTTTGGTGGATGTAGAATGGATAGAAAGAGTACATCCGGAACTTGTCATTTCCTAGGAGATTCGTTAGTTTCTTGGTCTTGCAAGAAGCAACATTCTGTAGCACTTTCCACTACTGAAGACGAATATATAGAAGCTGGAAGTTGTTGTGCTCAAGTGTTGTGGATGCAACACACACTCACAGACTATGGCTTGAGTTTTACTAAAACTCAAATTTTGTGTGATAACACAAGTGCCATTTCCCTTAGTAAGAACCCTGCACATCACTCTCGTGCAAAACACATAGATATTAGGCATCACTTTCTTAGGGATCACACACAAAAAGGAGATATTATTCTTCATTTTATCAGAACGCAAGATCAACTTGCTGATATTTTCACAAAATCTTTGCCTTATGATAGATTTTAATACATTAAACAGAAGTTAGGAATGATAACCGTAAGGTAATCTTTCTTAATTAACTTTTGGTTGAAAAAGTCTCCTTACAGTAATAAACTCCCTTTTATAGGGGGAATACATTTGATTGTGAAAGTAATAAAATTTTTCAAAGATAGTTTTTCAAACTTTTCGGAACTAAAATTCCGGAATTGAATTACCAGAACTAAAATTTCCAGAATGGATATGTTTGTATAGAAGACTTCTGGAATCAAAAAACTTCGTATTGAACACTTCCGGAATGGGAAATTTCGTACTGGTATTTCCATAACAAGATTTTCGTACCGAGTCTTTCATAATGAGTTTTTCATACAGGAATTCTTATAATTTTTTTCGTACTGATTTTTCCGTACTAAGTTTGTTTTTCGTAGTAAGTTTTGCGTTTTTTTTGGTTAATTTTTCTTCAAATATTATCCATTACGAATAATCCTCCTAAACCAATCCGAAAGGTATGATTTCCTTACTCAATTTTTTCATAGTCATACTTTACTTGCTAAAATTTTCTTATATTTTATTTTCAGATTATAATTTTCTTAAATATTTGTTTTTAATAAAACCACAAAAGATAGGATTCAAGTTTTCATGAGAATTGGTTTTAGACCGTCAGATCTGATCTCAGCTTATCACAACCGTTCGATCAACTGTGGAAGTTGAACCGTTTTCTCGTTGCCTATATAAAGGGGACCCCAAATGGTTGTCCCACATCGGTTTTCAAGCTCCAGCGTCCCGAAGCTCTGCCTCTCCGTTTTAAAGACATTCCGAACTTCATATTTCTCCGTTCTGAACTTCTCAGAGGTCTTCAGATTTGAATGTCTGTGGAAGTAGCTTCTCAAGACATGTCTTCCTCTAAGCCAATTTCAAAGTGGTTAGTATATAAAGAAAGGCTGGTTCATCCTGATTTCTTCAACAAGTATGACTCTCTTATATCCAAGAATATTAAGCTTAATGGATGGGAAGATGTTGTTGTGTTGAAACCTGGAAATCAAGATGAAGTCTATTCAGATTTTCTTATAGAGTTTTATGAGACACTCTCCTTTCTTAAGGAAGATGGAAGAGAAAAGTTGTCTTTTAAGTCTTATGGTAAGACTTATAATCTTTCATATGCCAAGTAAGCTAGCTTGGTAGGGCTGAATAATGAAGGAGAAGCTGAATTTATATCCCATGTGTTGCCGGATTCAAAGGGTAGCTTTGACAAAGAAAAAGCATTAGAAACTCTTGTACTGGTAGATGACAAGACTCCGAAGATTGATAATTTATCTACGAATTTTCGAATTCTAGAATTATGGGTACAAGGCCTTATCGTATCAAGAAAGGGTGAAAAAGATAGTTTGAAGAATAGTGATATCTACATCCTAGAATTTCTGATAAATCTGAGGAAGTTTAACCTGATGAAGCACATTCTCATTACTCTTGAGAATGTTAAGAAAGGGAATCTGAGAGCTCAGATCATAATGTATCCAGCAATCCTCTCAAAGTTGATAGTTCGGTGCCTTGAGTCTTTCAAGGAGGCTTGAAAGTCTAAGAAAAGAGTTTGCAAGATTATTTTGGTGAGTGATGGAACTCTCAAAAGGATGGATGTAGCCTTTGACAAGAAGACTGGTCAGTTTATTGATTTACCTGCTCAAGAAGAAGTAGTTCCGAAAGTTGCTGATCCAGAATCCTCTAAGCCAGTAAGGAAGAGAAAGTTGAAAGAAGTTGAAGTTCAAGAAGAGAATCCCAAGTCTAAGGAATTTCATTCCGCACCTCCAAAACCAAAGAAGAAGAAATCTTACCCAGATGAGGTAGTTTCTAAATGGAGAGAGATCAAAGAAAAAAGAGTGCAAGGGGAGCCTCAGTTTGGCTTGGATCCTGCGAAGGCTAAGGCCTTGAAGGAAAGAACTGCGGATGAGCTAGAAAAACAAGTCAAAGAAAAGAATCTTAAGAAGAAGTTGTCTGAATCAGAGGTAGCTCAGGCATTGTTGAAGTTCAATGAGATGGTTTCAGCAAATATTCCTGTTCCGAGATGCTTTTCCTTGGACTCTCTTCCTGAGACTCCAGGAAGAAATTTCGTCGCTCCGGAAGAAGCTGTTGCTAAGACTACTGAGGATGTAGAGAAAATTGAGTGAGTGGAAGAGGAATAAGCTGTAGCTGAAGGCAGTGGTGAAACTGGAGATGTTTTGAAACAAGTAGATGATTATAAGGGGACACCTTCGGAACATTTGTCGCTCTGAACTTCAGAAGCTGAATCTTCGAAATTAGTCACTCCTGGAAACGATGAGAAGCAAGGAGAAGAATAAGTAGCTTATCATGCAGAAGAAGAAAAACTTCTACATGATGTTGCTCAAATGGAGAACGTAGAGGATGTAGCTCAAAAAGTTTCTGATGATGAAGACAATATTATTCAAGTAACTGATATTGAAAAAAGAACTCCAGAACAGGATTCTATTATGAAAAGAGACAAGGGAAAACAAATTCTTGCTGATACTCTGAGCTCAGTAGTGGTGAAGAGAAAAGAAGTTGGTAGTTCTTTAAAGAGAAAGATTGACCTAGTTGAAGAATAAAATTGTCCAAGCAGAGTCTCGGATTCAGAGTCATCTTCATTAGGGCATGACTTTGTTGTTCAGTATTTAAAGAAGTTAGTAGGTTCTATTCCGACCTTCTCAAGAATTTATTCAAGATGTCAGATGCTCCAACATGATTTGAATCAGAAAATAGACTCTGTATCTATGGTTATGGATAAGTGTTTTGAGATAGAATCTCAATTCAAATCTTTCTTTGTCAGATACGAATCCCACAAAAGATCTTGCAAGAGGATGAACAGTTGGTCAAGGAAGACTGTATAAGAAATGAGGCTCTTTGATGAATTCCAAGATAATGTGAAGGATTCTTTTGAGACTGAGGACAGGAAGATAAATGAGATAACTTCTTCCTTTAAAGAGAAATTGACAAATGAAAAGAATTTCTGGATTCAAGAAGTCAAAGATCTGAATAGGAGGCTAAATTCTGTCTCTCAAAATTGGAAGTATGAAAGGGATCATCGGATTGAATTTGAAGAAAATTTGAAGGCTCAGGAAGAAAAGCTTAAAGATCAGGAAGAAAAGCTTCAAGCCCAGGAAGAAAAGATTGAATCCCAAAGTGCAAGAATTATTGTGTTAGAGAAGCAAGCTGAAGAAGATCATAAAGATTTAAAGAAGATAAAGACTATTCTAAAGGGTCTCATGGCGAAGGAGAAAGATCCTAAATAGACATATCCGATCTTTTTTTGTTCCTTAACTCTTTTGTTGTTGAAATTTTTAAACTTAATAGAAATTGTGCTTCCCCATTTTTTTTCTCTTGTTACTACTAATTTTTCAGGTACTTTGTTATATTTTCCATTCCCTCGAATTCTTTTTGAAAATCACAATGGGGGAGAAGGAAAAGAACTCTAATTAAAGGTAAAAAGAATATTTACAAAGGGTGATAAATAAAAAAAACTCTAATAAGAGTTTATCTAAGGGGGAGTTTCTCATTAAAGAATACATTCTTATTCGTAATGAAATATCATTCCAGAAATCTAGAATATGATCCTTAGAGTTTCAAAGCGTAAGGGGGAGTTAGTTGTATTCATCTATATCCATAAGTAAAGGGAGATAATCCTTAAATGTTTTCTTTCTTCTTAAAATTTATTTTTCGTAAGGATGTTTGTGCTTTCCAAAAAGGGGGAGATTGTTGAGTCAATATGGTTTTCCTTATGACTTGTCCATTCCTTCTTGTTTTAAAAATCACAAACACCTTATATTTAAGGAAAATTGCTTTTATAAGGAAAATCGCTTTTATAAGGAAAATTTATTTTATAAGGAAAATTGATTTTATAAGGAAAATTCCTTTTATAAGGAAAATCGCTTTTATAAGGAAAATTGCTTTATAAGGAAAATCTCTTTTGTAAGAAAAATTATCCTTATCATATTTTCATCCATATTTTTCTTAAGTATAAGATTCGGATTCATTTCTATATTCTCAGAATTGTTTGAAACTTTAATATGAAGTATTCTATTTTAGGATCCGAATTCTGGTTGAGAACTGTAATAAAGTTTCACTCCGAATTCCAGATGACAACTGTGATAAAGTTTCATTCCGAATTTCGGATATGAACTCTGATTAAGTTCTACTCCAAATTCAGGATATGAATCCTTATGAAGTTCGACATCGAATTCTCATTACTAATTCTGATGACGAATTCTCATTACGAATTCTGATGATGGATTCTCATTCCGAATGCTCATTCCGAATTCACCTATTAAACAGAATCTGATCATCTTTGTTTTATACACTCCGAATTTATTTAGACACCGAAAATTATTTTTAGTTAGACTCTGAACTTTCTTTTTGCTTACACTTTTATAATTTGTATAAACTTTGATATTTGTTGTTACACTTCGAACTTTCACTCCGAACTTTTCAATTAGACTTAAAACGATGTTGTGCATTCTTTTACACTTGTTTTGTTATAAAACGATGTCGTCTATTCTGTTTTAAACTAACCGTTGGTTAAGTTACACGTGTATAGGTCCCTCCGATTTTTAAGGAATTTATAACCGTTGGAAAGGAGGCTGACCTTGCCTATAAATATGATCTCATTTGAAAGAGCTCACAACTGATGGATAACTTCTTCGACATCGTGCATACATGCTGTTGAAGTGATTTCTAGAGAGAGAGGATCTTATTAACTCTAAAAGCTTCATGCGACTCCGAATGTTAGTGATTACATTCGAGGACTTCCGGGGATAGGAAGAAAGAGGTTTCAAACACCTTGAAGTTGAGGGCTTCCTTGATGAGGAAGACAGAGGTTTCCAACTACCTTGAAGTTGAGGGATTGCGGGGATAGCAAGACAGAGACTCCGATCTTCGTATCGAGGGCTTACCCTGGTGTGGGTAAGACAGACTTTCTTGAAAGTATAAATCAAGGGACCTTTATCCAAGGTTGTTGGATACCCTTCTCTTTGGGTTAAAAGACTTATATCTTTTTACTTGTAGTTTTACTACTTGATTGTTTCTGCTGCATTTTGTATTATAAGGAAAGTATAACTTTCTTATACTTCCTTACTCGTACTCTGTTTCATTTAGATTCTATATGCTTTATGGTAGAATCTCATATTGTAATATTTTGTTAAGTTTCGATATCCGGAACCATATTTCCAGAACCTACTTTCGGAATATCTTTCCAAGTTTTCATTTGGTATTAGAGGTGTTGTGAATTTGCTTAGTTTAAACTTTGTTAAACTTATCCCTTTCCTTTGCTTAAGGAAACCATAGTTATTCGTAACTAACTTTAAAGGTTCCAAAGGAATTTTTAAAGTATACAATTCACCCCCCCTCTTGTATATTGAGCATCTACATCATTATTTCGATCCTACAGCTTCGTGAGCACCTTTCCTTCATGAAGCTGCTCCACGAGACCCCATTCTCCACAAGGCCCTTTGCTTCGTGAATCTACTTCACGAAGACCTATCCTTTGAGAGGCTCTTACCTTCACACCCACTGGTCCATACCACGGCGGCTACACCCTCTCACCCCCACTCGAGTACCTTGAGTCGAACCATTCCTCAAGTAACTCATCCAAACCCCATCACTTGTCTCATATGCCATGTTGAACCAAGAAGGGTCGCCCTTGCGTAAGTCCCATCATCAACCATTACTAGGTGCCTCCTACCCAACAGTCCTTTCTACATGACTCTAAACTGTAGTACGCCCTATGTTCCAAACATAGGATGCCTCTGACTCCAAACAAGAGATTCCTTATTCTATAAGCATGAGATGCCAAGAGTCCTTTCTACATGACTCTAAACTATAATATGGCCTATGTTCCAAACATAGGATGCCTCTTTCTCCAAAAAAGATATGCCTTATGCTCTAAGAATGAGATGCCAACAGTCCTTTATACATGACTCTAAACTGTAGTATTACCTATGTTCCAATTGTAGGATGTTTCTTGCTCCAAACAAGAGATTCCTTATGCTCCAAGAATGAGATGCCAACAGTTCTATCTACATGACTATAAACTGTAGCTTGACCTATCATTAAATAATATGATTTCTCTTGTTCCAAATAAGATATTCCTTATGTTACAATCATAAGATGCCTCATTCCACGATTATAGTGGAATAATTTCAAGAGCGTTGGAATCTGTTCAAACATTCCATCACTCCACCTCATGATTTTCGTGTCCTTCATTCATATCTTCATCCACTTCCATGTCTGAAGGTACCCCTTAACAGACTGGTCCCATGACACATTGTCTCACTTACCATCATGGTCCAACGCCCTAGAAGACTTTGGATGACACTTTGAGTCAGGTCCTGTGTTTCGAACACGGTTAGCAGTTGACCCTCATTTGTTTTTCCCCATTTCAGGCTAACACGATATGGATGTTGTGTTTCGAACACGGTCAACAGTTATCCTCCATCATCATGCCACCATCATTGCATTACAAATGTCGGGCATGTGATTCACACATTTCATCTCCCTTTGTTCGGATTGGTTTCAACACCCCTTGGCATTATCCCTCTTGTGCACTAGTGCATAGGTGAAGGCCTCAACCCACTAGTGGGTTGGGATGCCCTCATGTCCAGACATGAGGAAGACACCTGGGAATCTTCCTTACGTAATCCTCAGTCACCATTACCTCTCCATAGCAGCACTCGGGCATCTTCCTTGCATAAGCCCCGTTCACTGTTGTCGCTCCATAGAAACACCCGGGTAGCTTCCTTGCATAAGCCCCATTCACCATTGTCACTCCATAACAGCACCTGGGAAGCTTCCTTGCATAAGACCCATTCACCACCCTTCATGGATGAACCTTTGCGCCATGATCGTTAGGTACATGATACCTCTTGTTTCTCACACCGAGCATGACTCATGTGGGATTATAGTAAGCATCGACCATGACATCCTCCTTGGGAAGCCTAGAGTGTAAGCCCCAAAAACTCCTTCTGAACTATGTAGACTTTGATCCTTGCTAAGGAAAGGTACACAGGAAACCTCCTTGAGGTTCAAGCCCAACAACCATTGGTTCTGACCCCCCTTCACGTCAATTCCCACTCCACCTGAACTATGTGGTCTTTGATCCTTTCCAAGGCAAGGTAGGTAGGAAGCCTCCCTGAGGTTCAAGCCCACCATCCATTGGTTCTGACCCCCTTCGCATCGGTTCCCACTCCACCTGAACTACGTGGACTTTGATCCTTGCTAAGGAAAGGTACATAAGAAGCCTCCCTGAGGTTCAAGCCCAACACCCATTGGTCTTGACCACTTCACATCGGTCCACCTCATCTTGCATGATGTTAAAATATATGCCCCTTTTTTTCCATCATGACAATAAATTTTCCCCTATTCAGCGGTAAGCCATTGTGACCCCATCCAGTGGTAATCTGTTGTTCCCCCATCTAGTGGTAAGCCGTTGAAACCCCCATTCAGCGGTATGCCATTTTCAACCCCATTCAACGGTAAGACATTACGACCCCCATCCAGTGGTAAGCCATTATCATCCCCATTCTGTGGTAAGCCATTTAAGTCCCTAATCGATGGTAAGTCTTCTTCAGATAAACTACATGGACTTTGATTACCTGCCACATGGATACGTAGGAAGCTTCCCTAAGGTTCAAACCCATCACCCATGTATCATCCTAATATCTCCCTCGAGTCTATGTGTTTTGGGAAGGTCATGACCCAACCTAGAGGTTCTATTTCCTCCAGATTCCATCCATGCATCCATTCTTGTGGGTCACCTCCTTAGGTGTCCCATCGTCCCACCGAACTACGAGGACTTTGATTCCATACCATGGGGATACATAAAAAGTCTCTTCGAGGATCAATCCCAACACCATCGTCACCTTAACGATGACTCCATCTCATTCCCCCTCCACTTCATTAAACTTTCAATCATCCATCCTGATTATTACCTTGGCCGCCACATTCCAGTGAGATCCTTCCATTCATCTCAGTGCCACTCCTTGCGGCACCCGGGCAGCTAACCATGCATAAGCCCCAAAAAATATGTTACCATCCACCCAAGTGTATCCCTCTTGCGATAGGATTCTATCCATTCATAATCCCCAGTATATATTCGAGTTGTTTTCCTCTGTGTACACCCTGTTTCATCACCCCTTAAAACTATGTGGGTTTTGATCCCTATCGTCTACACAGGGTACGTAGAAAACCTCGACGAGGTTCAATCCTAGCCAATGGTAAACCATGGTGTCCCCCATTCTAGGTTTCACTCTCCCTGATCTTCCCTCAGTGGTGTTAAGATCAGCCATTATGGTGTGAAATCTCCCCTCCATGGGATGCACCACATCGTATCTGTCCTCATTGGGCGTTCAGATCCATCCATCTTCGAGGTGTTCCCTCCTTAGGATGTACTAGTCCAATTATTCTCTATGGGACATTCCGATCACTCTCATTCTGTCATCACAAGACATTATACTCGTGACCTACCTCATGTTAATCATGAGATGCCTGAGGAAAACCTCAGAAGACATGCCTTTGGCGTAACTGTCTCCGCAAGACGTTAAACTCACGACATACCCCGTGATAAACATGGGAAGCTGAGGAAAACCTCAGAGACATGCCTCTGGCATATGATACCCCGCAATTGATGTGGGATACCTCAGGTTATGTTCCCTTCAGATGCCCTCTTATGAGAAAAAATATAGGTTCCCCAATGTCCACGCATCCAGATATGCCCCGACATGCCTAATGTTACCTTCTACTCCGACCGAAGGTTGCTACCATGTCAAGACCCAATGGAATGTTCTGACATAGTGTAATTAACTAGATCCCACAAAGATATGGCACCAGGAACAAGATTCATGAACCATGACTTAATCTTTTAAGGGATAATTGGATGAGGTAACGAGTTCTGAGGAGGAATCCACATAAGGAAAAACGGACATCCCATCATCCCATTTCGATCAAGGAGAAAACGTCCCTGAATAAGTGACGGAAGCCTCCCACCTTTGGAAAGAAGGAATGTGGGGCAACAAACAGAGTTTTCGTCCTCGAACAAGATGGATGCACGTTCCCTAGAGAAAGCATCATAAACATAAATGGTGAACCCGATGTGAATCTCTTCTCCTTAAACAGTGAATAGACCAAATATGTTGGGAAAATTGAGGCATAATCCATGTGAATCCCCTCTCCTTCATATGTGAGAGGATGAGTACCATCGGGTTTGTGAAGAAAATGGTCCATTGGCTCCTCACCGACTTCACCGCCTCAAGAGGCCACGCAGGGGGCATCCGCCCCTGACTTTTTCGGCTCCTCACCTACGCCGCCGCCTCAAGAGGCCGTGCAGGTGGCATCTGCCACCTGACTCCATCGGCTCCTCGCCAACTCTGCCGCCTCAAGAGGCTGCGTAGGGGGCATCCAACCCTGACTCCTTAGGCTCCTCACCAACGTCGCCACCTCAAGAGGTCGCGCATATGGAATCCGCCACCCGACTCCATCGGCTCCTCGCTGACTCCTCCACCTCAAGAGGTCACGCAGGGGGCATCCACCCCCGACTCCTTCAGCTCCTCGTCGACTCTGCCGCCTCAAGAGTTCGCCCAGGGGGCATCCACCTCTGACTCCATTGGCTCCTCACCGACTCCGCCACCTCAAGAGTCTGCGTAGGGGGTATCAGCCTCCGACTCTATCAGCTCCTCACCGACTTCGCAGCTTCAAAAGGCTGCACAGGGGGAATCCTCCTCTGACTCCATTGGCTCCTTGCCGACTCCACCACATGAAAAGGCCATGTAGGGGGCATCCTCCCCCGACTCCATCATCTCCTCACCGACTCTGCCGCCTCAAGAGACCGCGCAGGGGGCATCCACCTCAGACTCTTTCGGCACCTCACCGACACCGCCGCATCAAGAGGCCACGCTGGTGGCATCTGCAACCCGACTCCATCAGCTCCTCACTGACTCTTCCGCCTCAAGAGACCGCACAGGGGGCATCTGCCCCTGACTCCTTCGGCTCCTCACCGACACTACCGCCTCAAGAGGCCACACAGGTGGAATCCGCCACCTGACTCCATCAAATCCTCACCAACTTCTCCGCCTCATGAGGTCGCGCAGGGGGAATCTGCCCCCGACTCCTTCATTTCCTCGCCGACGTCGCGGCCTCAAGAGGTCGCTCTGGTGGCATCTGCCACCCCATTTCATCAGCTCCTCACTGACTTCGCCACCTCAAGAGGTCACGTAGGGGGTATCCGCCCCCAACTCCTTCGGCTCCTCACCAAAGCTGCTACCTCAAGAGGCTGATTAGGTGGCATCCGAAACTCGACTCCATCATCTCTTCACCGACTTTTCCGCCTCAAGAGGCCGTGCAGGGGGAATCCACTCCGGACTCCTTCGGCTCCTCGCCGACGCCCCCGCTATAAGAGGTTGTGCAGGTGGCATATGACACCCGACTCCATCGGCTCCTTGACGACTTCGCTGCCTCAAGAGGCTACACAGGGGGCATCCTCCCCCGACTCCTTCGACTCCTCGCCAATGTCACCACCTCAAGAGGCCGCGCAGGTGGAATCCTCCACCTGACTCCATCGGCTCTGTGCTGACTTCGCTGCCTCAAGAGGCCGCGTAGGGGGCATCCGCCCCTGACTCCTTCGGCTCTGCGCCGACGCCGCTGCCTCAAGTGGTTACGCAGGTGGCATCCACCACCCGACTCCATCGGCTCCTTGCCGACTCCACCGCCTCAATAGGTCGTGCAGGGGGAATCATACACCAACTCGATCGGCTCCTCGCTAACTCTTCCTCCTCAAGAGGCCATGTAGGGGGAATTCTCCCGTGACTCCTTCGTCTCCTCGCAGACGTCGGCACCTCAAGAGGCCGCGTAGGTGGAATCCACCACCCAACTCCATCGGGTTCTCTCCGACTCCGCCTCCTCAAGAGTCTGCGCATGGGGCATCCACCCCCGAGTCCTTCGGCTACTCTTCGAAGACGCTGCCTCAAGAGGCCGCCCAGGTGGCAGCCACCACCTGACTTCATTGGCTCCTCACCGAATCCACCACCTCAAAAGGCTACGTAGGGGGCATCCGCTGACGAATCCTTCGGCTCCTCGCCGATGTCTCCCCGTCAACAGGCTACGCAGGTGGCATCCGCCACCCGACTCCATCAGCTCCTTGTTGACTCCTCCGCCTCAAGAGGCCATGTAGGGGGAATCCACCCCCGACTCCTTTGGCTCATCACTGAAGATGCCGCCTCAAGAGGCCATGGAGGTGGAATCCTCCACCTAACTTCATCGTCTCCTCACCGACTCCACTGCCTCAAGAGGTCACGCAGGGGGCATCCACCCCCGACTCCATCGGCTCCTCGCCAACTTTGCCGCCTCAAGAGGTCGCACAGGGGGCATCCTCCCCTGACTCCATTGTCTCCTCTCCGACGCCTCCGTCTCAAGAGGCCACGCAGGGGGCATCCCCCCCCCCCACACGACTCCATCAGCTCCTCGCCGACCATGCCACCTCAAGAGGCTGCACAGGTGGCATCCGCCTCTGACTCCTTCGGCTCCTCGCTGACAACGATGCATCAAGAGTTCGTGCAGGTGGCATCCTCTACCCGACTCCATCGGTTCCTCACCGAATCCTCCATTTCAAGAGGCTGCGCAGGGGGAATCTGCCCCCGAATTCTTCGGATCCTCGCTGACGTCGTCGTCTCAAGAGGCCACACAAGTGGCATCCCACACCTGAATCCATAGGCTCCTCGCTGACTCCGCCACCTCAAGAGTCCGCACAGGGGGCTTCCACCCCAGACTCCATCGACTCCTCACCAACTCTGCCACCTCAAGAGGTCGCGCAGGGGGCAATCGTCCCCGAATCAATCGGCTCCTCACCGACTCCGCCGCCTCAAGAGGCCATGCAGGGGGCATCCACTTCTGACTCCATCAAATCCTCACCGACCCCATCGCCTCAAGAGGCCACGTAGGTGGAATCCTCCCCCTACTCCTTCGTCTCCTCACCAATGTTGCCGCCTCAAGAGGCGACACGGGTGTAATCCTCCACCCGAATCCATCGGCACCTCGCCGACTCCACCGCCTCAAGAGGCCACGCAGGGGGCATCCACCCCCGACTCCTTCTGCTCATCTCCAACGCCACCGCCTCAGGAGGCCGCGCAGGTGGAATCTGCCACCCGACTCCATCAGCTCCTCGCTGACTCTGCCTCCTCAAGAGGCCGCACAGGGGGCATCCACCCCCAAGTACTTCGGATCCTCACCGACGTCGCTGCCTCAAGAGGTCGTGCAGGTGGCATACGCCACCCGACTCCATTGGCTTCTCAGCGACTCTGTCGCATCAAGAGGCCGAAGATGGGGCATCCACCCCCGACTCCATAGGCTCCTCACCGACTCGGTCACCTCAAGAGGCCGCGCAGGGGGCATTCGCCCCCGACTCCATCGGCTCCCCACCGACTCCACCGCATCAAGAGGCCACACAGGGGGCATCCACTCTCAACTCCATCGGCTCCTCACCGACCCTGCCACCTCCAGAGGTCGCATTGGTGGCATCCGCCACCCAAATCTATCATCTCCTCGCCGACCCTGCCTCCTTAAGAGGTCATGTAGGTGGAATCCTCCACCTGACACCATCGTCTCCTTGCCGACCTCGTTGCCTCAAGAGGTCGCGCAGGTGGCATCCGCCACCCGACTCCATCAGCTCCTCACCGACCCCACCGCCTCAAGAGGCCACGCAGGGGGAATTTTCCCCCGACTACTTTGGATCCTCACCGACTATGATGCCTGAAGAGGCCGCACAGGGGGCATCCTCCCCTGACTTCTTTGGCACCTCGCTGATGCTGCCGCCTCCAGAGGCCGCGCCGGTTGCATCCGACACCCGACTCCATCGGCTCCTCACTGACGTCACCGTCTCAATAGGCCGTGTAGGTGGAACCCGCCACCCAACTCCATCTGCTCCTCACTGACTTCAGAACCTCAAGAGGTCATATAGGTGGTATCCTCCACCCAACTCCATCGGCTCCTGGCCGACCTGGATGCCTCAAGAGGCCACACAACAGGAATCCACCACCCGACTCCATCAGCTCCTCGTCGACCCTTCCACCTCAAGAGGTCTCACAGGTGGCATCCGCCACCCAACTCTATTGGTTCTTCGTCAATGCCGCCTACATCATGGGTCATGAAGGTGGAATCCACCCCTTAATTCATTGGCTCCTTGCCGACTATGCTGCCCTCATAGTTCACACTGGATGAAACCACCCCAATCCAATGGCGCATCTCCAACAGCACCAACAGCAACTACGAATGTGATCCCCACACCACTACCATTCGGCACGGAGGATCTCCATGTCCCCTAAGTCAACCATCAGGGAGGTCCTCCCTATGCATAAACAAAGTTATCATGCATTATGATATGATGCTCCAGGCTTCCACGCCTACCGGGAACCATCGCCCTGTCGTACCGACTCTCCAGGATTGACACCTTCCGGGCTCCATCACCCCTTCATACGAACATCCAGGCTTCCACACCTTTCGGGCTTCCTCACCCCTATCGTACTAACGCTCCAGTCTTACTCGCCTTCCGGGCCCCCTCTCCTCCATCGTATCGACGCTCAAGGCTTCCACACCTTCTGAACTCCCTTGCCCCCATCGTACCGACACTCCATGCTTCCACGCCTTTTGGGATCCCTCGCCCCCATCATACCGACATCCAGGATTCCACCCCTTCTGGGCTCCATCGTCCCCATCGTACCAAAATCCAGGATTCCACACCTTCCGGGCCCTATCACCCCCATCTTACCGACACATCAGGAATCAATTCCTTTCAGGCTCTGTCACCCCCGTCGTATGGACCTCCAGGCTTCCAGGCCTTCTGGGATCCATTTCCCCCGTCGTACTGATGCTCCAGGCTTCCATGGCTTCCGGGCTCCCACACCCCCGTCGTACCGATGTCCATGCTTCCAGGCCTTCTGAGCTCCATCTCCCCCGTCGTACCCACATCTAGGCTTCCACGCCTTCCAGGCCTCATCAACCCCATCGTACAGACGCTTCAGGAATCGACGCATTTCAGGTTACGTCTCCCACATCGTACCGACGTTTAGGCATCAATGACTTTTGGGCTTTGTCACCCCTGTTGTACTGACCTCCAGGCTTCCACGCCTTTCGGGCTCCATCGCCCCTATCATACTGACATCCAGGCTTCCACGCCTTCCGGGACCCATCGCCCCTATTGTACCGACACTCCAGACTTCCACACCTTCCAGGCTCCACCGCCCTATCGTACCAACTCTCCAGGATTCCATGCCTTCTGAGCTCCATCACCCCTATCGTACTGACGTCCAGTCTTCCATGTCTTTTGGGCCTCATTGCCCCCGTCATACTGACACTACAGGAAATGATGCCTTATGGGCTCTATTTCCCCCATCATACCGACATCCATGCTTCCACGCCTTTCGGGCTCCATCGCCCCATTGTACCGACGCTCCATGCTTCCACACCTTCCGGGCTCCATCGCCCCCGTCATACCGACGTCCAGGCTTCCACGCCTTCTGAGCCCCTTCTCCCCCTTCGTACTGACACTTCAGGCATTGACGCCTTCCGGGCTCTGTCACCCCCATCATATCGACATCCAGGCATCCATGCCTTTCGGGCTCTATCGCCCCGTCGTACCGACACTCCAGGCTTTCATGCCTTTTGGGCTCCATCGCCCCATCATACCGACGTCCAGTCTTCCATGACTTCTGGGCTTCATTTCCCCCATTGTACTAACCTCCAGGCTTCCACGCCTTCTAGGCTCCATCTCCCTCATTGTACCGACCTCTAGTCTTCTACACCATTCAGGCTCCATCACCCCCGTTGTACCCACAATCTTGGCTTCATCGCCCCTCCGAACTAAGGGAATGTTGTCATCCCTACTACCCTTGAGACACTCTGTGTCATCCCAACTACCACATTTCATCAACCACAGAGTTCCTCCCTGTGGCTTTGACACCTACTTGTGAAAGGTTCATTATGAGGTATCCCAACTCACGCACAGAGAACATCTATGCATACGATCGTGGAATTTTAGGTAAATCTCATCATATAGATTCCCCCCTCATCCCAACCCACCAGAATGGGGTAGAGATGACCATACCTCTTCTGACACAATCCGTGTGGTTTCACGTCCCAGTTTCATGACATAAAAATGCATAACAACCACGTCCAAGTTGCATGACGTTAAAATGTGTAACAACCATGTCCCAGTTGCATGACGTTAAACTGTGTGACAACCATGTACTAGTTACATGACGTTAAATTTCATAACAACCATAGTCTTCATTTCATGATGTTAAATAGTGAGAAAACGTCTTGGTTACATGATGAAAAACTATACAACATTTTGGTCAAAGCTATGTGACCTAAAATTGGTCAATGCTATGTGACCCTAAACGCCAGCTATCACTCTTCTTTGATGACATTAAACTACATCATCATCCGTCATGATGTTAAAATGCTCATTATCATCCTTCATGGATTTAAACTTCATCATCATCCATCATGACGTTAAACTGGTCATCTTTGTCCCACATGATGTTAAATTGCATCATCGTCCGTCATGACGTTAAACTGCTCATATCGTCCTGTATGACTTTAAACTGCATCATTGTACTACACGATGTTAAACTGTTCATCTTCCTCCCACATGACATTAAACTACATCATCATCCCGCATGACGTTAAATTGAATCACCGTCCATCATGACGTTAAACTACTCATTATCTGCCTGCATGACTTTAAACTGCATCATCATCCTACACGATGTTAAACTATTCATATTCATCCTACATGATGTTAAACTGCATCATAGTCCTGGAAGACTTTAAACTGCATCATCTTCATCCCGAATGATGTTAAACTGGTCATTATCATCCCGCATGATGTTAAACTGCATCATCGTCTGTCATGATGTTAAACTGCTCATTATCGTCCTGCATGACTTTAAACTACATCATCATCCTCCATGACGTTAAATTGTTCATCTTCATCCCACATGATGTTAAACTGCATCATCTTCCTACATGAAGTTAAATTGCATCATCGTCCGTCGTGACGTTAAACTGCTCATTACCATCCTACATGACTTTAAATTGCATCATCGTTATGCAAGATGTTAAACTGTTCATCTTCGTCCCACATGGTGTTAAACTGCATCATCGTCCTGCATGACTTTAAACTACACCATCATCCATCACGATGTTAAACTGCTCATTATCGTCCTACATGACATTAAACTACACCTTTATCCTGCATGACGTTAAACTTTTCATCATCGTCCTGCATGACGTTAAACTGAAACATTGTCCTGCACGATGTTAAACTGTTCATCTTTGTCCCACAAGACGTTAAACTGCATCATCTTCCTACATGACTTTAAACTGAATCATCATCCATCATGATGTTAAACTGTTCATTATCATCCTGAATGACTTTAAACTGCATCATTGCCCGGCATGATTTTAAACTGTTCATCTTTCTTCCACATGATGTTAAATTGTATCATCTTCCATCGTGATGTTAAAACTTCTCACCTTTATCCTACATGATATTAAACTATTCATCTTCATCCTTCATGATGTTAAAATGATCATTATTTTCCTGCATGACATTAAACAGAATCATCATCTTGTATGATGTTAAACTGTTCATCTTTGTCATGCATGATGTTAAACTATTCATATTCGTCCTGCATGACATTAAACTGTATCATTGTCCTGCAAGAAATTAAACTGCATTATCATCTTTCATGAGGTTAAACTGCTCATTATCTCCCTACATGACAATAAACTACAAGATGGTCCAAGCTCTATGACCTTAAACTAATATCACAACCATCCATATCACACGATGTTAAACTGTGTGATCCTTCTAATCTAAAGGATGTAAAACCACTCAGCACTTGTCCTGAATGATAATAAACTGAAAACTAGCTAGAAATTCCTATCCTTGGCCTAGCCTCAGGTCCCTTGGCCTTTCTAGTCCCTTGGCCCAAGTTCTCATCTAGGATTGTGCGATGTGGTGTGGACTCATTGTCCTCATTCGCGTCGGGCTTTGTTGGCCATGACACACACATCTCCCATTTGAGACATCCATCTATTTATCATCTTTTCCACAAGCACATGCCCTGATGTGCTTTGTGAGCCACATCATTTGGGTTTCCATCATCTTCTATATCCAAAAGGAACCTCAGATGGCATGGATTCTAGGCCCAAGGGCTCTCCTACCATTATGGGCAAACATCCTAGAGGATTGCGGGAGGTAAATTGATACAAGTCTCATGTTGCGAATATGTTCAACGGTTGGTGATCAATTTCTTGCATGAAATTCTGGTCACATAAGGGTTGATACTATATTGAAAACCTGGTCAACAATTTTCCTCTATCGTCATTTACTCTTTGTGGTCTGCCATAAGCACGATGATTCTCCCTCTTTGTTCCATACATATTACATTAAACTAGGAATCTATGGTCCGAGTTCTATGAACCTAAACTAAGATCACCTTCGTCCTCACTACAAGACGTTAAACTGCAAACTGGTCGGGACTTTCCGTCTAAGGCCCAACCTCAGGTCCCTTGGCCTTCTTGGGCCCCTGGCCTAAGTTCTCACTTAGGGTTGTATGGTGTGGTGCGGGATGATGTCCTCATTCACGTCGGGTTACTCATCGTTCCATACACATCCCCGGACAAGATACCTTACTTATACCTTAGTCCTCACTACAAGATGTTAAACTAAAAACTGGCCGGGGATTTCCATCTGAGGCCCAGCCTCAGGCCCATTGGCCTTCTCGAGCCCCTGGCCCAAGTTCTCACTTAGGGTTGTACGGTATGGAATCATGTCCTTATTCACGTCAGGTTACTCATCATGTCGTGCGCGCCCCTCATTGGGGTAACTGGACCTTATTTGCATCATCCCTTTCCCAGAACTACATGTGGCTTGATTCCCATCCTCATGGCATACATAGGACCACTCAAACATATGGTCTCTGGGTCCATCCCCATCTCTTTGAAACCTCCCTATAATTTTGTCCCATTGGCCCGTGTTCTTCCAGAAGAGGGGTATATAGTGTGGTATTGGTGTGTGTCCCCATTCATGTCGGGTTGATAAAAACCACGTTGCATAACTCTCTCTCCTGAGCGGCCTTTGCTCCATTTCCTTGCTTTCATCTCTTTGAGTCGGCTACCCTTAAGTCAGGTCCCTCTTCCCTCTTCGGTGATTCACCATTTGGCCCATGATTACTCTGTTCTAGAACTTGTAGTGTTAGATTCTATGTGGACATGATTTCGCCCACATTGTAGGCTTCGTGTTCCTCTTCATTTGGGCTTCCATTATATTTCACACTCTAAGGGTCCCCCAAATGGCATGAATGTTGGGCCTAAGGGATCTCCTACCATTACGGACCAACATCCTCGAGGGTTTCTGACAACAAATATATACAAGTCCCACGTTCCAAATATGATCATTGGTCGACACTCATTTTTTTTGTCCCCATTTCAGGCTAATGAAATATAGATGCTATGTTTCGAATATGGTCAACAGTTATCCTCTATCACCACACAATCCTCTTCAATCCTTGAATGTTGGTTACATGATTCGCATTATTTTCAACCCCATCAGGTCCAAATGGAATTTCGACACTCACAGCATTATCCCTTAGTGCACATTTTCACATTAGGAGGACAAAATCCATGGTAAAGACATCATTCGGGGCTCTGAACCAACTTCTCTTTGGCATGCATTCTAGGTATTTCAAAAACCCTCTTCCACCCTTATTTCCCACACCGATTTTAACTCATGTGGGCTTAGGGATCTGGTTGAGGTCCGCACTTACTTGGAAGGATTCCGCTTCTCCATGGTCCGAGCTCTAAGACCTTAAACTAAGATATCTTTTAGAACTACATATGACTTGATTCCCATTCCCATGGAATATATAAGAATGCCTAGACATCTTGTATTTGGGCCCAACTTGAGTTCTACTAATTTATCTCTTTTGTTCTACCTTCTGGGCTCTAACTCTTATGGTACCGCGTGGCATGGTATGGGATTATGTCCTCATTCACGTCGGGTTGGCATTAGTCGCACCACGTGCACCCCTTTTTAGGATTTAGCCCCCCTATTTCCTAACCCACATGAAATTAAATAGTATGTTGTCCCGCATGACGTTAAAATTCACCTTCAAGAATTATGTGTGGCTTGATTCCCATCCTCATGGGATACGTAGGAACACCCAGACATCTCGTCTTCAGGTCCATATCAAATGGGATCTAGTTTCTCCTTCCCCTTATCCTATAACCTTTCCTGGCCCCTCGGGTCGGGGTTTCCTCCTCTAAATCATGCACGGTATGATGTGTACCTCGTCCTCATTCACGTCGGGTATGCTTTATCACACCGAGCACATTCCCTCTAGAACCTCATCTCTCCTGTATATGTCTGAGCCATATGACTTTAAACTATGATGCCTAGTCCCACATGACCTTAAACTATTACGTCTATACTACACGACGTTAAAATGCATGGTTGGTCCCATCACATGGCCCAAAATTGTGACATTATCATCCTGGCCGCATAACGAAAAAAAGGAAATGCACCGTGATATCCTCACTCAAGGGGGAATCATGTTTGGTATCAGTCACACACCATACCATTTGTCAATGTCTTCCTATGGCTTGATTCCTGTGGTGATCCTTGTACTTTCTATCCTAGGTCCATCACTTCAAAAAAAAGGCACACATTCACCCAGATGACCAACAAGATCTATCAAATACCACTTCTTTCGGTGCAACAGCCAGACCCACACAACCTCATTATCTCTAACACTGGTATCCTACCATTTCTCTTCCAGAACTACATATGGATTGATTCACATTCTTATGGGATACATAGGAACACCCAGACATCTTGTCTATGGGTCCATCCCCAGGAATACAAAATCTTTCCCCCTCTCTTTCGGCCCCTCGACTCGAGCTCTCTGAGGAACATGTGGTGTAGAGATTACCTCATGGGTCCTCATTCACGTCGGGTTTTGAAAATGATTCTCCATGTGCCTCCATTGTCTTTTCCCCACCTGGTCAAAGTTCTATAACCCTAAACTAAGATCTCCCTATGGGAAATATGCGTTGGGTTCGGCAACTTCACCGCCCTCTGCCCAGTCCATTAAACCAAACCCCCTTAATGGATCATCCTACAACCATTAATCTAGAAGAATAGGACCTCAGGACCCCTGTCCATGGAGGGGGACTCGACTCTATCTATTTGATATGTCTTATTCTCATACATAGATGTGTTGTGGAAAAGAGCCCGAATTATGGAATTTTCACAGGGACATTCCTCCATTCCATGTCCAAGCTTCGTGAGCCCGTTATTTGGTTCCCCATCCACTTCCATGTCTGAACGGACACCCTTTATGGCCCGGTATCATGCCACACTGGATTACCTACTGTCTTGGGTCAACGTCCCTGAATACCTCAAATGGCATTTGCGACAGGTTCCATGTTTCGAACATGGTCAGCGTTTGACCCTCATTTGTTTTTCCACATTCCAAGCTAATGAGAAATGGATTCTATGTTTAAAACATGGTCAAAAGTTATCGCCTTTCATCATGCCACCATCATTGTGGTCCAGATCTTGAGCATCTTGATTCACATATTTCCACTTCCTTATGTTCAAGTGGAATTCCAACATACTCTCCTTTACTCCTTCGCACATCTAGGTGTGTTATATAGGTGGGTGAGTATCATTGGGACATCATTCACCTAGCATCCCATCACCCCTAACATGTGCCTTCCTGTGCTAGGATCATCCCATCACTACTCCTTGTTTCCCACATCGAGCACGACTCACATGGGCTTAGTAGTTCTGGTAGGATGTGTATTGGACCAGTCATGCCACACATGCATTCCTTTTGTCCCGTATGACATTAAAATACAATTTCAGAACTACGTATGGCTTGATTCCCATCCTAATGGGGTATGTAGGAACACCCGACCACTTTGCTTTGGGCCCAGCCTAACTTTCACTTTTGGTCCCTTGACCTAAAAAAAATTTCTTCAAGGATATGTGTTGTGGTGCGGACTCCTAATGTCCTTATTCACATCGGGTTTATAGCTACTTCACCACATACTCCCTTCCTAGGATCTCCCCTTTCACCTTCTATCATATCGTATGACGTTAAACTGTGCGGGCCTACATGTCCATGATGCATGACACTAAACTATGATTCTACCCTGAACAAGTTCAGGATGCCCCATGTTAATCATGGGATGCACTATATCCCTTTCCAGAGAGGATTTCCCCTACCAGTTTTGTTCTATGACCATGTTTTTCATCAATAACTATGTTTGGATTGATTCTTGTCCTTATGGGATATATAGCGACACCCATGCATATCGCCTTGGGCCCAGCCCCAGGGTCATTAACCCTTCTGGCCCCTCGGCCCCAATCGTGGTCCAAGCAGTATGACCTTTAAACCATGTGCATTATACTCACCATAAGACATGAAATTATGTGTATATTATCCTTATTGGTATGATGTAAAACTACATATCATTCCAGGTCCATACCAGAGAGGTCATTTTCAGAAGTAGGTATGATCCCTGATCAGACCGATGTTCCCAACTAATATGTCTTCACCACGGTGGATTAATTTCAAGAGTGTTGGACTCCATTCGAACAACCCACACTCCACGCTTTGCATTACCTTTATTTAGACCCTCATCCTCTTTCACGTCTAAAATAACCCCCTAACAGTATGGATGCTCGGTCTATGGCTCGCCTACTATCCTAGGCCAACATTCTGGAAGACTAATGGGTATCATTTGGAGTCAGACCCTATGTTTTGAACATGGTCAGCATTCGACCCTCATTTTTTATCACCATTTCAGGATAACACAATAAGGATAATGTGTTTCGAACGTGGTCAACAGTTATCCTTCGTTGTCGTGCCTCCCCCATAGTGTTACGAATTTTGGGTATCGTGATTCACATTTTCCACTCCCCTTTGTTCAGATTGATTCTAACGCCTCGAGTGTTACCATGCTCGTGCACCAGATCATGGTGGGAGAAGTAGGTCTGCTATCTAGAGATCCATGTTCTCCAGTTGTGACCCCACTCTATTTTAGGATTCTCCCAATTGGTGATCGATGTACCATTCTGATCCCCTCACACCTTTTGTTGTTTAGCACTCTCGTACAGAAGCTCCTATTATCTCTTGTTTCCCACACTGATCATGGATCACGTGGGCTTAGATATTTAGTCAAATATCTCCTCAATACGATCAAGTTACAATGGACCCCAATTCATTTGTTTTCCTTAGTCATTTTCTCAGAACGCGGTCTGCCTCACCCTCCTTGTCCTCGTTGGACCACATTATTATAGGGATTTTTTGGTACTAGAAAACTTGTCCCAAAAATATTTCAAATGTTTGATACATGACCCATGATCTTATCCCATTTCGTAGGATTTGATTTGGTAGGTTGTAGATCCTGAATGGAGTTATGGATTAGAAGTTACGGATATTTGAAGTTGGGCCGGTAAACTGGTTCGCGGAGCCCATTCATGAAGCTCCATCTATGATTGCGGAGAGGAGGAACTTGACCAGAGCCCCAGGAGCCTCATGGCTAGTGCAAAGCTCCCCCTTTGCAAACCCTCCATAGACCAAAGAGGTGGGATTCTCCACGAACCAATTTGACGTTCGCGAACCTACCACAGAGCAAGGATGTGGGATGCTCAGTGAACTAATTTGACGTTCACGAACTCACTGTGGAGAAAGGAGGCGGGATGCTCTGCGAACCCCTTTGATGTTCACAATCCTACGCGGAGCGAGCTCTGGCTTCATGCCGAGAGGTCTCTTCTTCGTGGCGCCTCTTGACTATAAATACCCGGCTCACCCCCCCCCCCCCCCTTTAGGACGACGGTCACTCCGCCACTTTGGCAGTCCATCTCCCATTTCGCAGAGCTCTGCTTTCCTTCACTAAGTGGCTCCACGATTTCATGCTCCGTGAGTAGCTTCATTTTCAAAGCGGCTCCATGAGTCCATGCTCCCCAAGTAGCTTCCTTTGCGAAGGGCTCCGCGAGTCCATGCTCCGTGAGTAGCTTCCTTCACGAAGCTGCTTCATGAGCCCATGCTCCGTGAGTAGCATCCTTCGTAATGCTGCTCCGCGATTCCATGCTCTGTGAGCAGCTTTCCTTCACGATACTGCTTCACGATTCCATTCTCTGAGAGCACCTTTCCTTTGTGAAGCTGCTCCGCGAGACCCCATGCTTCCCGAGCCCTTTGTCCCGCGAATCTACTTTTCGAAGACCTATCCTTTACAAGGCTCCTACCTTTATTCCCACCGGTTCACACCGCCGGGGTTGCGCCCCTGCACCCCCACTCAATTTGAGTTTCGGTCTATGGTCCTGGAGTCTCACCACAAACTTTTAGGGCCGGGATGTTGGCAATTTCTATCATGCCCTTATGCACATACACCTTCCACTTGTGGGATACCATGACTTGAGATACTCCTTTGCACACCATGAAACACCCTGAGTCAGCATATTCCTCTTGGTTTGTTTCCTATGTCGTGAGTTGAGATTCTTGTCACCAATCCCCCCGAGTACCTTGAGTTGAACCTTTTCTCAAGTAACTCATCCACACCACATCACCTGGCCTCTATACCAGGTTTAATCAGAAAGGGCCGCTCTTGCGTAAGTCCTAGCACCATCTGTTATTGGGCACCTTATTCCTAATAGTCCTCTCTACATGACTATAAACTGTAGTATTACCTATGTTCCAAATATAGTATGCCTCTTTCTCTAAATGAGAGATGCATTATGATCTAAGCATGATATGAAAATAGTCCTATCTATATGGCTTTAAACTGTAGTGAACCCTATATGAAAAACATAGGATGCCTCTTACTCTAAAAAAGAGATGCCTTATACTCCAAGCATAAGATGCAAATAGTCTTATCTATATGACATTAAACTGTAGTGAACCCTATATGAAAAATATAGGATTCCTCTTACACTAAAAAAGATATTCCTTATGCTCAAAGAATAATATGAAAACATTCCTATCTATATGAATTTAAACTATAGTTAACCCTGTATAACAAATATAGGATGCCTCTTACTATAAACAAGAGATTCCTTATGCTCCAAGAATAAGATGCAAACAGTCCTATCTGCATGACTATAAAGTGTAGTGCACCCTATTTTCCAAACATAGGATGCCACTTTCTATAAACAAGAGATGCCTTATCCTCCAAGCATGAGATGTAAACTGTCCTTTCAACATGACTCTAAACTATAGTACTCCCTATGTTCCAAACATAGGATTCCTCTTGATCTAAACAAGATATTCCTTATGCTCCAATCATAAGATGTCAATAGTCTTTTCTACATGACTCTAAACTATAGTACTCCCTATGTTCCAAACATATGATGCCTCTTGATCTAAACAAGAGATGCCTTATGCTCCACGTATAAGATTCCAATAGTCCTCTCCACATGACTATAAACTGTAGAATTCCCTATAATTCAATAATAGGATGCATCTTGTTCCAAATAAGAGATTCCTTATGTGCTAACCATAAGATGCCTCATGCCATGGTTATAGTGGATAAATTTCAGGAGCGTTAGAATCTATTCAAACAATCCATCACTCCACCTCACACTTTGCGTGTCCTTCACTCGGATGTTTATCCACTTCCATGTCTGAAGAAACCCCCTAACGGCCTGGTCCCATGCCACATCGTCTCACCTACCGTCCTAGACCAACTCCCCGGAAGACTTTTTATGACACTTAGAGTCAGTTCCTATGTTTCAAACACGATCAATAGTCAACCCTCATTTGTTTGTCCCCATTTCAGGCTAACACTATATGGATGCTGTGTTTCGAACATGGTCAAAAGTTATCCTCAATCTCCACGCCACCCTCATTGCGTTCCAAATTTCAGGCATGTGATTCAAAAAATTTATCTCCCTTTGTTTGGACTGATTCCAACTCCCCTTGGTGTTATCCTTATTCTGCACTAACACATAGGTGAAAGCCTCAACCCACCAGTGGGTTGGGATTCCCTCATGGCCAGACATGAGGAAGACATTACAGGAAGATTCCTTGTGTAATTAAGCCCCATTCACCATTGTCGCTTCATAGCTTCACATGGGAAGCTTCCTTACATAATCCCCATTCACCATTGTCGCTCCATAGCGGAACCTGGTCCACTTTCCATGTGTAATCCTCAGCATGTATTCACGTTGTTTTTCTATGTGTACACCCCGTTTCATCACCCCTTCAAACAAAATGGGTTTTGATCTCTGTCATCTACATAGGGTACGTAGGAAACCTCCACGAGGTTCAATCCCAGCCAATAGTAAACCATGGTGTCCCCCATTATAGGTTTCACTCTCCTTGATCTGCCCGCAGTGGTGTTTAGATCATCCATTACAGTGTGACATCTCCCATACATGGGACGTACCACCTCAGATCCATCCTCATTGGGCATTCAGATCCATCCATCTTCCAGGTGTTCCCTCCTTGGGATGTACTAATCTAATCTGTCTTTATGGGATGTTCTGATCACTCTCATTCCATCTCTGCAAGACGTTAAACTCACGACCTACCTCGTGTTAATAATGAGATGCATGAGGAAAACCTCAGAAGACACGCCTTTGGTGTAACCATCTCCGCAAGACGTTAAACTCATGACATACCCTGTGATAAACATGAGAAGCTGAGGAAAACCTCAGAAACATGCCTCTGGCATATGATACCCCATGACTGATGTGGGATGCCTCAGGTTTTGTGCCCTTGAGATGCCCTCTTATGAGTAAGAATATAGGTTCTCCAATTTCCACACATCAAGATATGCCCCGGCATGCCTAATGTTACCTTATACTCCGACCAAAGGTTTCTATCATGTCAAGACCCAATGGAATGTCCTGAAGGAAGTAGTGTAATTAACCAGCATCCATAAAGATATGGAACTAGGAACAAGATTCATGAACCACAAATTAATCTTTAAGGGAGACCCGGATGAGGTAACGAGTTCTAAGGAGGAATCCACGGAAGGAAAAACCGACATCCCATCATCCTGTTTCGATCAAGGAGAAAACATCACTGAATAAGTGATGGATGTCGCCCGCCTTTGGAAAGTGGGAATGCGGGGAAAAAAATAGCACCTCCGTCCTCGAACAAGATGGACACACGCGCCCCGACGAAAGCGTCGGAAACACTTTTCCAAACCTAAATCTATATAATTTTATCAGATACCAAATGGTTTCCCATATAGGGTATGAGTATAACTCAGTAGGTCAAGACCACCAGGTCTAAACATAACCATTCAAATAATAAGTGCATTAAATAATGCAATAAACAAGTGTATTAATTAATTAAACAATTAAATTAATACCACATCAACCCGCTTTGTCACCATGCCAAAATGTATATGATCATGTATCAAAACCAATCGAATCCTAACCAATAACCATGGTAAAACATAACCTTCCTCGACACCATACCCAAATGTCTCTGAGTATGTCTCACAACCATGCCACCCATAATCTTATAAAAAATATATAAATTACAAAAAAATGAGTCAAAACCTCTATATAATCATTTCTACAATCAATTAGGTTTGATCCCATAATATAATCATTTCATCATTTATGAGGACCAAGCCCTGTATATAATTATTTTGGCATGTGTCACTGGGCATAGCCTACGATATAAGAATTTAATCATGCCTTAGGGCATAGCCCGGTATATAATCATTTCAGTATTTATCAACTGATCCATCGCCCCATATAATAATTACAACATTTATCACAAAACATATCAAAATAATAAGGATATCACAAAATCACATCATCAGGATCAATGGAAAATTATGAAAATATCAATTTATCATTCATTTACAGATTTTATATATCAATTGGTCATAACCAATAATATGTCAGTTATATCAATAAGTAATCCAAATCAAGTTGAAACTATATCAATCTGTCTCCCAAAATCTATGTCATGATAAACACACATTAAACCTTTAAACAATTCATTTACAATAAGGGTTCGCTCAACTGAATGGTATCCAAAATCTGGTTTAATAGCCAATTGGATCCAAAGGGACTCCAAGGAATAATCCAATTCATCATTTAATCAATTGAGGTGCATGTGTGTTTTTACAACTGTAATATTACATATACTCAACAATTATCAAACCATAGGGTTAAGGTTTAGACCCCCTGCCTTTAATTGATGATCAACCAATGCTTCAAGTAGGATTGTCCATAAGAATAAAAAAATAGATTATCATAAGAAGGATCCTAGACCATAACCAATTAAGATAAAACCAAACAATGCACACGGTCAATATATTACACCGTGACAGCTGGAAAACAAAGGGGGAGAATAGGAACACTGAAGAAAAACCACTTTCCAGAGATTGGTTTCACAGACAAGACATATGGAAGGGAGGGAATGATTCCAAAAACAACTAGATGTAGCCCTATGGTTGAGAGTAGAAGGCTATACTAAAGGGAATGCGATCAAACTCATGCACAATGCTTTTTAAAAACCTACTCGGGAAATTACATAGCGAGTAATATAGTTACACATCATGTATTTCCTTTTAGAGGAATATGTTTAAAAACTTGTTAAATTAGATTATTATTTATTCTAGTTGAATATTACACGATGTATAATTAGTTCATGATTTGTAACCAATTCACAACATGAATCAGTTCGTCACATGAGTTTGGAAGATTTTATATGGCGTGTAACCCATTTACACGGTGTGTAAATGTCTTACAGATAGTTTCTCATCCAATTTACTTATAAAACCCCAAACACCCTTTAATGATTATCAACATACCAAGAACACATGGTAACACTTTACCCATTTATACCCAGACTCCATCAATTTAAAGAAATCCCAAACTTCTCCTCATGTGGATCCTCTTTTATTTTCTCAAGTTTCCTCGCAACCCAAGTCTAGGTTCATTTAAATAAATAGACATATATTCTTGAAATTTAGGTCATTTTCCCCAAAAAAGCCTCTCCATATCCGAAAAATACTCAAACACCAAGTCTCAAAATGAAAAAATCAAATAGTTATGTTCTTGGCAAAATATGGGAACTTACATTAATAGTAATATAGGGAGATATATAGATAGATAATATTATCTTAGGAATGGGAAAGAGTGAGAAAGAACCCTTACCTCAAGTCTTGACTTCTTTTAAACACTATTATAACCTATTTAATAGTACCATTACATTTACTAATTAATTTTTTTAGAATCTTATTGAAATTTATTTTATCTTTTGTAATACATTTTTTGTCTAAATTTATTCATTTCTTAAATTAATATTGTTTGCGTAGATCATTTTGAGGTTGTTTGATTCATAGTTTCAAAAATGCCTTCATATAATGGTAATGGTTGAATATTATTATCCAATGGTTATATAAGATATAGAAGTATCATGGTGTAGTGTTCATTTAATTCCATAAGTATTTCATTTAAAAATTTTAGTGCATAGTTACAATTTATATAATCTTCCTCGATGATCTTTTTTTGAAACCTAACAATGACTATGATTGTTTACTTTCAATATCATTATTATCATGCATATTTAATCATTATGAAACAATAAACAATACATTACTTAATTATTAAAGTTATATTCCATCACGAAATAAATTTTTGATAATATTCATGAAATTAATAATGGAAAAATAAAAGACCTTCATTTATTTAGATTGTGTAAAACCACCATGGGTGAACAATATTTTTTAAAAGAGTTTAAAAAAAGGGAAGAACTAATAAATATTTGATTTTAATAAAAAACATTAGAGTATAATTAATTTTATAGTTTATGGTTATTTATAATGACTAATTATATTATAAAAGGGATAAAAGGGGAATGAAAATGGGAAGATTTGGGTTTTAAAACCCTTAGTTAACTCTTTGAGTCGTCTCTATTAGATTGAGTCTAAAGTAATCAGATGAGGGGACTTTAGGCTAGACTATGGACTTAAAACATAGATATGGAATTTAGAGAGATTTCTAATTAGATATTTGGCAAGGGAAAAAATTTGATGTTAGGAGAAAGGGGTAGAGGATGGGTGTTTATATATCCAAGGGGGAGGGGTGTCTTTGAATAAAATATTGATTAATTTATTATTTAGGCTCAAGACTATGAATAGTATTGATTCATATAAATTTTATAATAGATAAATTAAAACATATAGGTTTCCTTGACATCTAAATATATCCAAAATCAAATGGAACCTTGGGAATATTTTATACAACATAAAAAATAAAATATAGTTTTTTATTTGAATAAAACATAACTTAGGTTTTAAAAATTGATTTAACGAATTAAAAATTAAGACTATTATTTTAAAATGGATTATTTTATTCATTAAATAAATTTTTTGAGTCCTAGAAAAAATTATTAATTATTTACTCATTATTATATCTTTTTTATGTCATAAAACATATGGTATATGCAAAAACTGTATTTTTTACTACTCATCTAAAATTCATCTTTTTCATAAAAACACAAAAAAATACATCCTAAGATAATTTCCACCTGATGATTCCAAAAATAATTTTCTTTTTTTTAATTTTTATTCTATATATTTTGAAATTTTAATTTTAAATAAATTTATATAACATGTAGGAAAATAATTTTATCTGGATTAAATATAATTTCTTTTATTTTAACAGGTTAAATTTATATTTTTTATTAATATATAATTATTATATTATTTTTTATTAATTATAATTTATATAATAATAAAAATAAATTAATAAATTTTAAATTTTAAATTTTAATATAAAAATCAATATTTTCCTAAATAATTTAAAATGAACTTTATCAAAAATATATTCTTATACATAATATTAGTTACATGATTAAAGAAATAATTTTTATAATATTATAATATTTAAATTTATTTATTTATTCATGTTTAATATTAATTATTAGGAGTTTTACTACTCTCAAAAGTCAGGTTACTATTTTAAGGGTCAAATTTATTGTAACAGCCAATTACTATTTGAATGGTCCAATAATTATTATTCTTCCTATAAATATCTCTTATTTCCTTAATTATTTATTCATTTGAATTTCTATAAAGGTTGTTTAATCTATGATAGACCATTTTTTTCCTAATATTTTTTTTTATTTCTATGTTTTTTTATTTTATATTTCTAGGAGACTATGAAACTATGTATTTTCATATTCAATTAATATTATTTATATATTTTTATTATCTCATTGTGTTATTTTTAATATTATAGAGTATATTTATACTTTATGTGTAATTTTTTATATAGATAAAAAGAAATGATGTTTGTTTTTTTATGTCGTGTATGTCATTTTTATTATACATTATACTTAAATATAACTCACATATATTTATATAAGAAAATTTTTCATATTTAAAAAGAATTGTTCATTATATTCTTCTACCTTTAGAAATATCATACTTAAGATTTCAAATTAAACTATAATACAAAAATAGATGAGGATATTATATTTAGTTACATCCTTGGGTTTCAATGTTGCCTCTTTATACTTACAATTTCTCCATAATACTTTCATAAGATGGGGGGTCTTATTTCTTTGCATGTTATCTCTACACATAATGATTTCCACTAGTTATGCCTCGTAGAAGAAATAATTCTCTAACTGTACCACTTATTGATTCAATAAATGTGATAGATCATGTTTTTACCTCCTTATGATGGATACATATAATATATTATGTATTTGAGATAGGTTTTGTGGAAGTTAAAGTTGATAGGTCATAAAAAACATTATCAAGAATATCAAAGGAGCCTATGAACTTATGAATTAGCTTCTCATTCTTCCCAAACCTCATAATTATCTTCCATGTAGATATTTAGATGGATACATTATCCCCAACCTCAATCTACAAGTCACATCAATGATTTTAAATATAACTCTTATGTAAAACAAGTGTTTCTCTAATGTGTTACTGAACAAATTGGACCTTCTAAGCTATCTATTCTACCAGTTCTGGTCCCAATATATTCAAAAAATTTATAGTTATATATATATTCTCATAAAGGTTGTCATATGGATTTATCTTAATTCTTTAGTGAAAGATATTTTTCTATGATAACTTAATCAAAGGAAAGTGTTTATCCCAACTTCATTTAAATTATTTAGAAAAATATCTAAGCATAACCTCCAGAGTTTGAATATTCCTTTCAAATTGATCATCTATCTAAGGGTGATATAGGTTAATGAAGTTTATATTGGTTTGAAATTCCTTCTAAAGTATCCTCAATAAATTTTAAATAAACCTTGTATCCTGATTATATGGAATCGATTATGATATTTCATAAAGCTTTACCACTTCTTTGTTATATATCACAAAAGTTTGATCAACTCAGAAGTATTCATGAATGAAAATTAAGTGAATATTATTTTTTAAATTATCCACCATATTCCATATGTAATTTTTTCCTTTATATGTCTTTGGAATCCTTATAAGAAATTCCATAGTGATTTTATCCCATTTTCATGTTGGTATAGGTAATGATTTTATCTTCCCCCTGGAATTATGTCAATATACCTTAACTTGTTGGAATACCAAGAATATTGATGTGTATTTATAAATTTTCATCTTCATATTATCCCACTAGAATTATTATTATATATCCCATTATATCTTTATACTTCTATAGAGGATAGTGAATGATGATCTATGATCATCATCTAATATATCCTTCATTATCTCAGTCTCATATGGTACACATAATCATGTCCCAAATATTATAACTCTATTTTATCAATGTTGAACTATAATATTTTTCCCTTTATTATTATTTACACCTTTTTTATAACTCTATATCATCCATTTCTTCCACCTTAATCTACTCCAAGATAGATGGTTCAACAATCATTTGATTAAGGAAGGATATTGTTCCTTCTTTTATTAATCTCATGTCCATCCTTTACATGTATAATAATATTGAATCACTTTTAATTCTTAAAATAGATAAGGTTTTGGGATCTTTTATACGTAGAGAATCTACCATGTTTTTTTTCTATAACGATAATTTACTGATTGGTCAAAGTATTTGATCATCTCTAACCATATTCATGAGTTTATGTTGAGATCATCCTATGTTAATATATATACTTTATACTTTTATAATTGGTATATTTTTCAAACTTTTATCTATTGAGATAATGCCTCAAAATAATCATAATAAAAAAATTTATACCAACTCCAGATCATATATTGAGTGATTTTTCTCACATTCCTTCAACTATCTTGTGACATCGGCTATCACTTTATCATTTTTAATGAGTACCCAACTCAATCCTTTCTTTGAATCCTCATTTTTTATCAAAAACCCTTACCCAATATATGGTAGTGTGAGTATAAGTATAGTTACTAGACTTTTATTTTTATATATAAATCATTATTTATATTCATCATTCCGGAAAAAATTTACTCATTTTAGTGTTAGCCTAGCTAGTTGATTTGATAATCTTGAGTAATTTCTCACAATCCACCTATAGTTTCCAAATAATCCAAGGAAACTACCAATATCCATTCCAAATATTAATTTTGTTCATTTATTAATTTCCTTATTATTTAAAGGATTGGTATATATCCCTTTATGTGATAACATTCCCAAAAAATGTGACTTTCACTATCCAAATGTCACATATGATTTAGTTTTTATAAAACTTCTCCTTCTGTTAAAGTATTTAACACTGTGTTAAAATTATCTTCATGCCCTTCCTTAATTTAATATTAGATGTGAATATAATAAATAAACATCACTAAAAATTTGTCTAGGTAATCTCTAATGACTCTATTCATCAAGTCCAAAAATATTTTTTGAGCATTAGTGAGTCTAAATAGAATCACTATGAACTCATAGTTTTTGTATTTTGTATAAAAGTTAGTCTTGGTAAGATTATCCTTTTTCAAATTCAATTGATGATACAACAATTTAAGATCATCTATTGAGAAGTATCTTTCCCCAAATTTTTTCACAAACAAGTTATCAACCCATATAAGAGGATATTTTTTATTCACCATGATCTTGTTAAGCTCATGATAATCAATACAGATAGGTGTTGACCCATCCTTCATTTTTAAAAAGAGGACTAAGGCACCCCAAAGAGAATTTCAAGGGTGTATAAAACCTTTTTAAAATTTATATAGTAGTTTATTATTCAACTATTTCAGTTCTATACATAATTCTTTAGTATTTGAAATTAGTTTTAATACTTTAAGTGTCTTATTTTTTTTGATAAATTACTAGCTCATTACATTTATTTAAAATTTAAAATTGTTATTAAAAAATTAATCGTTTTGTATTTACATAAGTATATTTTAAATTTTTAAATGTTTAGTGTTTCTAAAAAGGTATTAATAATATTAATTTTTTAATAATTATTATATTTCTAATTTTACTTAATGTTTGTTAATATTTTTTTAACATTGTCCAAAAAAATAGTGTCATCCTATGTTAGCCACCAAGGCTAGCCCTCAACCACTCTTAGGGGAACCAAGGGGTCAACCCCATGGGAGGTCCTACTATAGGTATTACACATGGAGGCTGAGGAGATATAGGCTATGTATAGGCCTAAGGAGACAAGCCCTATGTATAAGGCTCATATAGCGTTCCTGGAAGGTGCAAGGTTTGGGCTTTGTAAACCCATTAGGTCGCAGCTTGTGTGTGTGATGGTGTAACTGGTGATGATCTCTGATAGCCATCTTGAATGGTTGAAAGCTAAAAGTTTTATGATATATAGTATCTTTACTAAACCATGGAACCAATCTAGGAAATGATCCACACTACACTTTTCATCCAATATTTAAAAAATCGGACACATGATCAGTCGTCAGTTCAAATCTCTTTCAAGAATCTGATCTCTTATGTTTTATTTGATCTACCACACTTCTCTATATTCAACCCTATCATAATATTTCTTATTTATCTCACCTATGTTATTCATTTTTTCATATATCTCATCTATTCATGCTTGAAACCTTCAACCAACAACCATCCCTCACACTACTCGCTTCAAGCCTCGATATGAAGTACTGGTTCAACACCTCCTCTGGTAGCTCCAACTTGAGTATTTTTCTACTAAATCTATAGTTTGATCACTGGTATCACATAAAATTATATATCTTTCTTCATTTATTGATTTTTTTTACCACCGATATATCTTTACTCCACCAGGTGATGATTTTCCACAACATCGCTCATCTTCACCATGTCTCGACAATAGATCTCCTCTTCACTTCTTGCAGTGGTTGTTTTTAACTCCATCGAATTATCTATATACATTTTTTCATTAATTTTAGATAAAGATACAATTGGACACAAATGGTATAAATATATTCCACTAGTAGATGTATCTTCACTGGTAGATCATGCCAACAGTGGCTACTTTTTCACTATAGTTTCCCCATGAATGCCTGCAAGATTTCTTGTCTTTCACTTATAGATTTCATTTCTCAATAGTAGATTAATATACCATTATAAATAAACTAGTAGATCACTATAACCGGTATATATATTCATCACTAGTATATCCTTTCACCAAAGGTAGAACTTTTGAGTTGCAACGGTATACCTCCCTCAGTTGCATAGTGGCATGGCAGTATCCTTCTTTACATTGGCACTTTTTTATATGTCCCATTACAATGGTAGATCAATATAACATTAGAATCCAATGTTAGATATCATATATTTAACTGGTAGATCAATCCACCATTGAAAACCAATGGTAAATCATGATTCAATGGTGGATCTGCACTAACAGTATATCAATCTACCATCAGATAATTATAAATCCACTATTAGTTCAAAATATTTTTTCTAAAATTATTATCAATTTTAATTTAATTTTTTTTGTTAAAATAAATATTTATTTAAATTTTTTATTATATTTTTTTGAAATATAATTTTAATTTTTGTAAAAAATAATTTTAATCATAATTTATGTACACATATACATGCATTTCTATTTTTTATGATTCTCTATTTTATAACAGTTTTTACTATCTCAATAAACTAGTCTATTTTAACTATTTTATAATTATGAATTATTTTTTATACATAGTAATTTAATTTTTCTATATTAATATTTCATGAATAAATAAATAGTGTGTTGGTTATCTATTTTTTAGCACGGATTTTACAAATGAAGGTAATGGTACCAGTATTTTTTTGTTATGCACTAACAAGTGTCATGCAGTTATTAGACATATAGATGCAGCTATAAGATCTTTGTCTTAATGATATGATAGATATCATCATTTCATAAGAAAATTACAATTCAGATCATTCGATAGATTCTATGTGATACAAATTTGACACAATTCTTGTTGTTCTCATTCGTTCAAGAAACTTCTGTGACTTCTTTACTCTGGATGTGATCACATAAGAACGTAAAATCTCAACAATGCTCCATTAAAGTGATAAATGATCATAAAGCTTTATAATCTTCAAAATTTTGATCATCTTCTAGTTTCTATATATATTTGTTTCTTTTTATAATATTTTATTTCTTTGAGCCTAGTTTATGCTTTCCCCAATCAAAATCAATTCTTGCAGTGTATTGTTATTCCACCACCAAAAAGGAAGTTTTTTTGTGATTACTAATCAAAATTCAGGTCATATACTATGGTTTGGTCTCAATTAAATACTAGGTTATGCCTCCAGGTTTTTTGTAAAAAGGAAGTTTCTATAATAGGTTCTCACACCTTTAAAAGTAAGGTTATTAGCGGGTACCAATCTTCTCAATGAGTAGAGAGTGTTGAGGAGTGGACTAGGATATTTTTTATCAAAATAACTATAAATATTTATTCTCTTTAATTTTATTTTTTATATACCTCATATCAAGAACAAAACACTCATTGTAAATCTTTATTTTATAAACATGGATTGTTTTATATTGAAATTTTTTAAAATGACTATTAACCCCCCCCATCTAGTCCTTATTATCATCATTATCAATCCAAAAATTGGTATCAGATGTGGTAGTTTTTTGTTGGATAGTCAAAGCCTTTTTTTATAATATGATACCAAAAATCTAGTATCATAAGTGGTTATTCCTTATAGGATAGTCAAAGTGTTTTTTTGTTTTAATCTGATACTAAATAATTAGAATCAGAGTGTTGGACATTCCTTAAAGGATAGTTAGCCTCTATGATTATTTTTTCTTTGTTTATTTTTACTCTTTTCTAACATAATATCCTATAATTAATAATATAAGGAATAAAATAATAGGTTTATTTTAAGATGGTAGGTTTTAATGTGAATTATGGATGGATTCCACAATAACCACCATTCTTCGATGGAAGTGACTGTAGAAAACCAACCATAGAAAGCCTTGATCTAGTGTCTACTACCATTAAATTTGCATAAGATACAAGTAAATCTCATCCCAAATGAACAAACTATTTAGTATTATTGTTAAACTAGTCACATACATGATTCTTGTTTTAAAAATGTGTACAATAATTACAACATAATTTTTTTCGAGGATAACTTTATTTTATCTAGCATATCCTTTTATATATTTCTTATTATAGTTTAGGTAATTACTATAGAAATAAAATAAAATAAGGTTGAGGTCAAATTATTATTAAGGGTAAAGTACAGTGGAAGAACTAATGAATCAATGAGAATAATCAATATAGAAAGTAAAATAACTACAAATATATGTCATATAGTCAATAGATGAAAAGGAAGCAAGTAGATAATATAGAAAGGTAACTGAAAACACATTCCATTTAAATAACTATAGAAGATAAATTTTGTATGTCAAGGTAAGAAACTATAACACATGTCATTTAATCAATGAAAAGAGAATGAAATGCATCCATAAATATTTCAACACAAAATCTCATGTATAATAATAACAGAATAAAAAAGAAGACAATTTTTAATTATTGAACATCATGTTTCTCAGTCACATGGTAAATTTACCATAAAGATGGTTTAAAATGTACTGGTTAAAAAGAAAATATAATAGGATATCTAACTGATTTCATCTCATTAAACTAATGATGCATCGTGGGGATTTCTTTAACCGGTCCCCAACCCATAGGTTTTCATTAAATGGTACTCATCCTATTTATTTCATGTTCAAATAGATATCAAATAATTGATTTAAATTCTTAAACAAAGTACCTTATAAAATATATGTATTGAGTAAAGGATATAGATTTATCAATATTTCCCCAATAAATTAAATGAACATTGTATTTCAAAAATGGTAAAAGTTTAGGAAATAATAACATCCACTTTAAATGATATGGATAATTAGGGGCAATTCAATGTTTAATGATCATGGGAAATTAAATATTTCTAGGGGACTAAAAGGAATCAAGGAAGTGAATTTCAATACTATCCTTGTCTAAATAAATAAAAAACAATCCAAAGGAAGAATAATTATGGTATCAAGAAAAAATATCCCATGTTGATTAAGGAATAAGGGTTGTTTTCATTGATGAATTGGAATACTATAAAAAGATATCTTCAAATCATTCTTAAGGAAAATATACTTTTCATTTTGAAAATAATTTTGAAAATAATTTTCTACGAAAATAACATTTAAAAAAAATTTAAAAAATTAAACTTTTAATATTGAAAATTAAGCTTCTAATAAATGATAGTAGGTAAATACTTACATGTTTAATGAGGTAAAAAGAACTTTACTTGTGTACGGTAAAAAGTGTTATAAAAATTCTTTGTTTGGAAAGAGACAAGAATATTACTTTGAAAACATTGGTAAAAGAAAAAAGGGTAAAAATTTATTTAATAAATTATTTTTTAAAGGTTAAAAAAATTTTGAAAACATTTTCATAAAACATGGTTTTAAAAAAAACAATTTCTCCAACTAAAGAGAAAAATGAAGTTGGGTTTTCATAAAAACATTTTCAAAAACATTTTGAGTACCAGATAGTGAGAAAACGGTATTATTACTTGATAAATTTCTTGAATAATCATTGGAGAATAAAATTAAAGGTTTTATTTAATAATGGTCATATAAATTCCTCTAATGTAAATTCAAGTGTAAACAATCCTGAATAAAAGGAGATTGTGAATTAACCCCTTGAAAAGAGCATAATGTTAAAGTGAGAATCAATCAATGAATAGATTTATTTGTATCAAATATAAATGAAAATATGTTAATTATAAATACATAAAGATATATTCATATTAATTAAAAAAATAATAATATAATATTAATGATAATGATGAAGTATATATATAACCTAATGAAAAGGAATTTAGTTATGAAATTTCATTTCCATTAGGGTAACTTTTAACTCAAATTCTATTAGATGAAATAATTAAAATTGAAACTCAAATACCATGAGCATAAAATAATTCATGATATAATATATCAAAATGGTCAGTAGGTACACCACAAAAAATAAGTAAGTGGTGAACATGACATTTATCTCACAGATGTAAAAAAGTGAGATGAAAATCCCTTACCTTGCATTTCCTTTCGGGTGAACGCCCATTAATATCATGTATAAGGGGTTTAAAAATGTTAATAACTTATAAAAAACTATACTTATACTTATAATATCTTCTATTAACTTCTTATAATATCTTATTACCTGTTTGTTAGAAATAATTTGTTATTTTCACTATTTTGGGTGTTTATCGCCTAGTTTGTCGGGAAAATTTTGACTTGTTATTTGTTGTTCATATTAATTAGATAATGGTTTAATAATATAAATAATTTAAAACATGATTTAAATATCATATATATCTATTATATATGTATTTATAATAATCCACAATATTTTGAGATAAGAAATGAAATGCACCATTCTTGAAGACGATAGGTCGTACGTACGCATGAACGCTACTTTCATTTCATTGTCGTGTTTAAATAATGAAATGTAAATGATACATATTTATATTATATTTATATTATAATATTAATTTCATAAATTTTATATAGTTTTATTAAAACCATTCTTTATACATTCTATGTATAGCGTGAATGAATCGCATCGCTTTGAGGAGGTGGTAGTCTACACATCCATAAACGATGGTATCGTATTCCCACAAGATGGAAATCATAAAGTTATGTTTTATATAAAAATTAAAGTATCATAAAGACATTATAAATATAATATATATTATATATAAATAAAGTTTTCATCATAATGAAAACCATGAGAGGTGGTAAAGGAAGAATGAACAATCATTATTTTGTGAGGCGGGAGTTCTCCGTACACACAAATGGTAAGTTCCTTACCCATTAGATGGAAGTGTGTGTAAGTTCAGGTATAACCCTTAACATAAAAAAATATATGTATATTTAGGATAATGGTTTTGTAATATATTCATGTAATATGGATAATTTAAATACTGGTAAATGAAATAAAACTAAAGATCTTGAGGGAGGATGTTACCTCTTCTTTAGGTTATCCTCTTGGTTTGCACCAAAGGGCTTCCTTGGATGGATTTCTACCCATGTTTATGATTATAGGATGAGGGGAGGTATTTTTAGGATCTATTTTGGTATATATTTTTCTATCCAAAGTTCCTTGAGAGGTGTAAGGAAGTGGTATGGATGAGTGCCTTTTTATAATGGGGGAGCGACACTCTTGTAAATTTTTTCAAAGGGAATTCCACCTACGTTTTTTCCATGGAAAGTGGATCTAATAATGGAAAAAATTATATAAAATAGGTTATATGGTCTAAATATTTCCATAAAATGGATTTTGGATAAGTTTCTAAGTCATTTTGGCCCTTAAGTGTAAGTTGTATTCCCATGTTAAGCTTAATTTCAACTTAATCGTTGTAATTAATTTTAATTACTTTTACTAATATTTTTGGTAAAAAACTAATTTGAACATATCAGACATTATAAATTATTCTTATTACAAATATGTAATCCATTTATCCAAATTACAGTCACATAATTAGTATGAATTAATTTAAATTTAATCTCATGGATGGGACAACAATGTGAGTTTTTAATGTAAAAACATTCAAAAATTTGCTTGGTTTTCATATCTAATTTCAATATGAAATTGATTCCAATGAGGTAAATTGTATTAATTAATAAAAAAATTATCTAATTAAACTTTAAAATCAATTTAAAATATAATTTAACCATATAAATAAATTATATGAAAAATCAGTTCTCAATTAAAATTCAGTATTTTTTACTATTCATCAAAAAATGAAACTTCATAGAAAAATACCAAAAAATCACCCTAACATAATTTTTATGTTTCTATTTCAAATATGATGATTATTTTGGTGTATATAATGTATAAAAGTTCAAAAAATTGGATTTAAAATATGTTTTCCATTAAAAGGTAGTAAAAGTGCCATTAGAAAAATATTGATTTTTTATGTAAAATATTGGGTTTGTTCTTATATTATGCCTATTAAATATATTGGATGAATATCAAAAATATTTTATTAAATATAATATGTATATATATATATATATATTACATTAATATCTCTCACTAATTAATTGAATTTACTTGGATAAAATAGCTTTGTGATTCTAAACATATTTTTCTATAAAATTATTCCCTTTATTTTCAATTGGTTCTTATATTCATTTAAAATTAATTTGAAACCAATGAATTCATTTTATATTTTTATAAACCATATATTTTCATAAGTTAGTTAATATTATTTATAACCACTAATTTAATATCTAGGTTAAGTGTTATTATATTAAATAATAATGTTTTATTAATATATTGTTGTTAAGTAAAACTTGGTCTTGAATGTAATGTAAGCCATCAAAGAAACACGTTGTTGTGTGTGATGAAAGATAACTCAATATTTTATGAATTTCAAGATCTATCATATATTGAATTTATTTAAAATATTAAATATATTTTAATGTATCAGGATATTAAATTCTCTTACATGTTTTGTGTTACAAGTCATACATTCCATTGAATAAAAGTTACTCTTTTAGAATTTTTGGGATGTTACATTCTCCCCACCTTAAATAAATTGCATCCTTGCAATTTAAACATTATCATGGTAATAAATTTTTTGATATTTCTTATGTTGAAATCCCACATCCTGAGAAAGGTTTGTAAAACATCCTCTAGAAAAGAGAAAATGGGAAGCGCAAAGGTCAATGAAACTAACATATAACTAGATCTATAAGTATGAGAACATTAGTGGTAAGTAGACATACATACATGGAGGAATATTGTAAATATTTATAGGGATTGATTGAGTCACCAAACACAAATAAGTGAATTATTAATGGAAATTTTAGAGTCTCCAAGTGATAAATTTGTGATGATTTAGAAGACCATATATTCAAAAAAAATTAAGGTATTATGACAAAAAAATGATCATTTTCCTAATGATGAGTGATTATTTTACTGCCTAAGTATATAAGAAAATATAATTACTTGATATATTTATATAAAAAAATATCCTTTGGTTGTTCTTTGATCAATTTTCAATTCATCCATTGATTCAAAAAATGTATATCCAAAAATTAAATTTGATGTCTGAAGCACTAAAATGTACTTTTAATAGATATTAAGGCCCATACAATATTGAGAAGTATAAATATTGGTCTCTAAATATTCTCCAAAGCTAATATGGTTAATACATTAATAACTAAACCTAAAAAGTAACACTATAGGTTCATCATTATTATTTATTCATCAAAATTTTTAACTAAAAACAATGAAATATTAGCCAAGAAATTGCATAGGTCAGTGGTTAGAGTAAAACCCTTATCATATTTCAGTCATGGGTTCAAGACCTGTGGACTTTCTAAAATTTATTGGTTTTCAACCATCATACAGGTTGTCCTTTTATAAAACATTATCATTATAATTTTCAAAAATAAATATGTTGGACATCCTTGAAATGAGGTTAATAACTAAATAGCCTTTTAACTAAATTTTTCCATACAAAACCAATACATAAATACTTAATCCATTTATTTCTACATAGGTCAATACTTGTTCTATATTTTATACTTTAGAAGAGGGCATTTACTCGGTTAATTTCTTGGTTACCCACATTTAAAGCAATGAACTATAAATTAATCCTTTGGATGCATTTTATTTACTTCCATCGTACTCTTCATTTTTCCCCAGCAATTATTTTCCTTATATCCTTCTTTCCCACACATAAATAATTTCTCTATTCCGTTGAGACACTTTCCAAGGTGTCTCCTTCCACATTTATATCATGATTTAAATCAATCCTTCTTTTCTCCATGGTCTCTACTACTGAAGTTCTTATCAAACTAAATACTTCTCTTATTTGGTGAGTTTGGGAGTTGGTTTAGGTATATATTGTTAATAATATTTCAAGAAAATTGATTAATCATATAAATGATATATTTCACTCCCATCAGCACCTCATTTTATTTCTCATTTTCACCACCTTTTCCTTTATGTTTAATGTTAACTTGAGTCCTTCAGGTTCCCTCCATTGACTAAAACCAGAAATAATAATGTGGGTAATAGTATTCATAGTGGTAAAAATTTATAATAATTTATAATATATCTAAATCATGACACCTTATTCTCAATCTAAAACACATTAGTTTTATATTAGGTTATTAATTTTCATCATATATTCAAATCCTTCATAGTGTTTTATAAGAAAAATGGTAATTATCCAAAGCCTTTCCACTGGGAGTTTCAAACAAGGTGTGTAGTAGGGAACGTTGTCCTATACTAAGTTACACCAAGTCAGACTCAACTCACCTTATTAGAGTTGTTACCCCTAGGTACATTTGTGACCAAATCATATCCCCTTGTAGTATCCATACAGGGATGTACTGCTAGGAAAACTACATAATCTCTATCTAACTGAAACTTTATGATGTTCTTCTATACTTATCCTCAAATTCTATATTAGGGATATATTCTTGAATCTATTTTTTCCTAAATCTAGTTCCCAAAGTTTATAATAAATCTTCTTTGATAACAACTACAGTAACCCAACCCCATAAATCCCAGAGCCAGTGTCTAATACCATTACATTGGCATAAGATACAACTAAATCATGTCCCAATGGACCGAACAGTTTAGTAGCCTTGGTAAACCAGATACATACATAATTCTTATTTTAAAAATGAGTACACTAATTAAAACATAATTTTTTTAGGATAACTTTATTCCATCTAGAATATCCTTGCATATATTTTTTAGCACACTTCTGGGAATTCCTGGGGAAAGAAAACAAAATAAATGTGAGATCAAATTCTTAGTAAGGGAAAAGTACAACTGAAGCAATAATAAATCAATAAGAATAGTCAATATGGTAAGGTAAATAACAAAAAACGCATTCCATGTAGTCAATAACTGAAAAGGAAGTGAGAAAATAATATGGAAAGGTAAGTAATTGAAAACACATGCCTTTTAAATAACTAGATAAGGAAAAATCAATATGGAAAGGTAAGAAACTGAAACACATGTCATTTAATCAATGAACTGAGAATTAAATGTATTTATAGATATATCAACAAAAAATCTCATGGATAATAATAACTATATCAAAATGAATACAATGCTTAATTATTAAAAATCATGTTTCCCAGGCACATGATATATTTACTGTAAATACGGTTTCAAATGTACTAGGTAAAAACCTATTAGCTTTGGCTAGCCAGCTTATTTTCTCCCATGATAATAACGATGAATTTTGGGTCTTGCATTAACTAGTCCCCAACCCATAGGGATTACATTAAATGGTACCCAACTTGTGTCTTTCATGTACAAAGAATTGTCGAAAAATTTATTTAAATTCATAAAAAAAAAGTGACTTATCAAATATTTATAATGAGTAAAGGGTACAAATTTATCAATATTTTCCTATTAAATCAAATTAACACTGTATGTAAAAATGGTTTATGTTTTAGGCAATAATAATATCAATGGTAAATGATATGTATAATTTGGGTAAATTCAATGTTCAACATTCATAGAAAATTAAATATTTAAAGGGTGCTAAAAAGAATCCAGGAAGTTGATTTCAATAATATCTATGTAAAAATAAATCAAAATTCATCCAGAGTAAGAATAATTATGGTATCAATACATTTTAATAAAAAAAATTAGAATAAAATAGATTCTCTGACTAAAGAGAGAAATGAAGTAGTGCTTTCATAAAAACATTTTCTAAAACATTTTGAGTACCAAAGAGTCTAAAAATGGTACTATTACTTTATAAAGGTCTTTAAGTATCATAAGATAATATAAATAAAGGTTTTATTGAACAATGTTCATATAATTTCTTCGAATGGAAATTCAAGTGTAAACAATCCTAAATAAAATGATATTGTGAAGTAAACCCTTAACATGACCATAACGTTGAAGTGAAGATCAATAAATAAGTAAATTTATGTGTATCAACTAGAAATCCACATAGTGGAAGTTTAAATACATCATGATATATTTTAAGTAATTATATACATAATCATATAATATTAACGACAATGAGGAAGTAATATAACCCAATGAAAAGAAATTGGGTTATGAAATTTCACTTCCACTTGGGTAACTTTTAACAAAAATCCCCTTAGAAGAAATAATTCAAATTTAAACTAATAATAAAATTAAAATAAAATAATTCATGAATAATATATCAAAATGGGCAGTAGATACACCACCAAGAAAACTAAGTGGTGAATATGACATTTATCTCGTAGATGTAAAAAGTGAGATTAAAATCTTTTACCTTGTGTTTACGTTAGGGTGGACATCCTTTAACCACCTTTATAATGGGTTTAAACATGTTAATAACTTATACCAGAACCATAATCATATTTTTAATATAATATATTAACTTATTACAATATCTTATTACCCATTTGTCAATAATCATTCATTATTTTCACTATTTTGGTTATTAATTTCCTAGTTTGTCGGGTAAGTTTTGACTTATTATTTGTTGTTCCTATTAATTAGATCATGGTTTAATAATATAAATAATATAGAATATTATTTAAATATCAAATATATCTATTATAAATTTATTTATAATAATACATAATATTTGGAGATAATAAATGAACTGAACCGTTCATGGAGATGGTAGGTCATACGTATGCATGAACATTACTTTCATTTCCTTGTCAAATTAAAATAATAAAAATTAAATGATACATATTTATATTATAATTATAGTATAATATTAATTTCATATATTTTAAATAGGTTTATTAAAACCAGACTTTATACATTCCATGTATATCATGAACAAATCACATCGCTTTGAGGAGGTGGTAGACCACACTTCCACAAATGATGTTATCATATTCCCACAAGTTGGAAAGAATAAAGGTATATTATATATTAAAATTATAGGAGAATAAATAAATTATAAATATAATATATATCATATATAAATATTGTGTCTGTCATAATGACCACCATGAGAGGTGGTAAAGGAAGAACGAATAATCATCGTTTAGTGAGGCGGAAGTTCTTCATACACACAAATGGAAAGTTCGTTACCCATTAGATGGAAGTCTGTGTAAGTGTAGGAATAACCCTTAACATAAAAATATATTAGTATATTTAGGATATTTTTTATATAATCATGTAATAATGGTAATTGAAACATTGGAGAAATAAATAAAACTAAAGATCTTGAGGAAGGATGTTACCTCTTCTTTGGGTAACTCCTCTTAGTTTTCCCCAAAGGGATTCCTTAGATAGATTTATACCCATGGTTATGATAATAGGATGAGTGTATGGGTTTTTTCAATATATTTTGTTAGATATTGTTTGATCAAAAGTGTCTTGAGATGTGTGAGTAAGTGGGAGGGATGAGTGCCTTTTTATAGTGGAGGAGGAGTGTCACTCTTGTAAATTTTTGAAAAAAAAAATTCCACCCACATTTTTTCAATGGAAATTAGATAAAATAGTAGAAAAAATTAGATAAAAGTGAGGATATTGTCTAAATATGTCCATAAAATGGATTTTGTACAAGTTTATAGGTCATTTTGGACCTTATGTTTAAGTTTTAGCCCCCTGTTAATCTTAATTTCACCTTAATCATTGTAATTAATTTTAATTACATTCACTAATATTTTTTGTCAAAAAATAAGTTTAACTTATTATAAATTATAAATTATGATTATTCCAAATATTTAATCCATTTATTAAAATTCCAAACACATTAGTAGAAATTAATTTAAATTTAATCCTGTAGACGGGACGATAATGCGAGTTTTTAAAGTAAATACATTCAAAGGTTTGCTAGGTTTTCATATCCAAATTCAATGTGAAATTGATTCAAATGAGATACATTGGATTAAGTAATAAAAAATTTATCTAATTGAACTTTAAAACAAATTTAAAATATAATTTAACCTTATGAATAAATTATATGAAAATGAAGTTTTGAATTAAAGTTCAGTATTTCTCACTATTCACCAAAAAATGAAACTTCATAGAAAAATACCAAAAAATCACCCAAAAATAATTTTTATGTTTTCATTTCAAATATGAAGATAATTTTTGACATATATAATCACTGAGATTTATAAAAATTGTATTTAAAATAGGTTCTTTATTAAAAGGTAGTAAAAATGCCTTTAGAAAAATATTGATTTTTTGTGAAATATTGTGTTTGTTCTTATATTATACCTATCAAATCAATTGAATAAATATAAAAAATATTTTATTTAATAATATATATATATATATTAAATTAATATAACTCACTAATTAATTTAATTTATTTGGATAAAATAGCTTTGTGAGCATAAAAATTGTTTTCTATAAAAATGTTCAATTTATTTTCAATTGGTTCTTATATTCATTTATAATTAATTTGGAACCAATGAATTGATTTTATATTTTCATAAACCTTATATTTTCATAAGTTAGTTAATAATATTTATAACCACTAATTTAATGTGTAGATTAATTCTTATTATATTAAATAATGTTTTAATAATATATTTTTGTTCCGTAAAACTTGATCTTGCATGTAATGAAAGTCATTAAAGATACTCGTTGTTTTGTGCAATGAAAGGTAACTCAATGTTGTGTACATTAAAATATAAATCATATGTTGAATTTATTTAAAATATTAAATATATTTTATAAAGTTTTGGGATATTAAATTTCCCTTACACACTTGGTGATGCATGACATACACGCTCTCAAATAAAAGTTACTCTTTTATAATTTTTGGGGTGTTACAGTGACTATGGATACTATAAAATGGAATAGAATATTACTTTAAATAGTTAAGTATGGATCACTACACTATCATGAATAATCCATATGATCTTCCCAAATTTGATTCGAAGACAATTTCAGGTAATGACATGTTAAATTTTGTTTTGAATTATAAAGTTAAAAATATTTTGTATTGTGATATAAGTAGAAGTGTCTATATCCATGTTTCATCTTATAAGACAGCCCATGATATATAGAGGATACTTCAAGTGAGTCACTATGGGATTTAAAAGCTCAAAATAAACAATCTAGGAATGTTTTGAGTAGAATACCATGACTTCAAGATGAGACATGAAGAATCAATAGAGCATATATTCCATTAGTTTACCAGTATAACTAATGGTATGAATGCTCTTGGATAAGTTTTGGACAACACATATCAAGTGGAAAGAGTACTGATATCACTTATAATAACATGGTATGAAAATAAGTTGTCTATCGATGAGAGTAGTAGTTTTAAGGAGTATACTTTAAATCAATTAATAGTATCTCTATTACAGTATGAGTTAGAGATGAAAAATATTACTGATGAGTTGTCTACAAAGAGAAAATGTATTTCATTTAAATATAATTTTATTATTACCTATAATGCCTCTGAATCTGAGTTCTAGGATATTTACAAGGATATGTCTCAATTTAGTAATAATTTTTTCATGTTCATGAAAAAAAATGTTGAATGAAACAGTTCAATAGGATGTTCAGAAAAGGATATAAGAAAGGTAATACCAATAAAAATAATGATGTTTTAGAATTAACATGTTATGAGTGGAGGAAGAAAGGTCACATAAGGACTGACTTCCCTAACTCGAGCATCCTAGCATGACCCCTCCCTCCAAAGATTCCCCTCATGAACTAGCAATGAAGAAAGAGAGATAATGACCCCCAAGTCCCGCCTTCAGTAGGCCCCGAGGTGGCGACCAGCACCAATGTTATACAAATAACACAAAATGGGAGGCATTTACCTTTTATAGTAAACAATTTCGGAAGATAAGATGTATCAACCACAAAACAACTCCATGACATTAATATATATATAAGAAATCCAAAACCGTCCCACATGAATGTTTAAAACAAAACTACTACAAAAAAAAATAAACACCATAGTAAGTACCAAAAGTAAAGCTAATATGCGACACAACAATTATCCCAATGTCTGAGATAGTAATTCCCAACATGGTCCCCATAGTCCTCTTGGAAACCTGAAAGAAGTTTTATAATGTAGGGTGATCATAAAATTATACTCAGTATGAAAACCAAAGTCTCTCATGCACAAGTGGGTGAAGCATACTAATTATCCTATGAGAAAACAGAAGAAGCGACAGCACCTAATAAGGTATTCTATCCATCCCCACCTCACTAAGGAACGTTCACCAAGTAACGCAAGTCAAGTAAAGTAATATATTAAGCACATCAATAATAGGGTACCCCATGCCACTTTCTCACTGATTACCCACTCTCATACCCTAACTGAAAGTGTCCTGGTGCTCCCACCTCTTCCGAACACACCACATCACAACATTCTCACACACACATAAGCCTCATAACCACATATCTACCATAGTAACATGGTCCACATACCACATCACATACTACCCTCACACACTTGGGCCTCACAACTATGTCTTGCCCGCAGACACCTGGTACACATACCAAATCACATCCCAAAGACAGCTGGGATCACTACACATCTCATCCTGAAGACACCTGGGAAACACAACACATCTCATCCTGAATATACCTGGGAAAAAAACTCACCTACACACACTTGATCCAACCTTCCTGAATAATCTTGGGCTATCACCACCTGGAAGAGGGAGCAGGGAAGAGCGGGTGGCCATCCATCCATCCTCCCACCAGGATGTTTTGGAAAGACACCCTCCCCTGTGAGAATGGGGGTGTTCGGTGCATGGTTCTCAACTAGGGTGGGGTTCATATAAAAAACACAAAGTAAATACATGTATATATATAATACAAAATAATCTAGACCCACCTATGGGTTTTAAACCAAACACCAACTCAAAATACCACCTCTGCTGCTACTTCTAAATGCATTTACTAGTATCAGCAACAGTCACTTCAGAAGTTGATAAATTAAAGAGGCTTCACAAATATCCTTTATTTAGCACCCATTAACTTCATTATTTAGATCAACAAAAATGTAATTCTCTATTAACAATTTATTTTCTCATTCCATCATTATTTGGGCAATAACCAATCACAACACAAAACAATCCACACAACAAAAGTCACACGGAGGAAGAAGAACCGTGGTAAATTAACACACTTCATATTTCCACTCTGTTTAACACTCATTCATGTTATAAAAAACCTATCCCAAGATACATAGTGAATATTTGGGCATGCTAATCATAGAGAAACTCTGGGAAAATTACACATACCAACCACTGCAATAATCATTCTTAAAATTCATTATGTTCAATCCATTATCTCAACCAAAATAATCCCCCAACTCACATCCACACCCAGCAACAAATCTCACCATAACCACAACATAATCATTACAACCATTATCATAACCCTGATGTATAACACTGCGTATCCCCTCCATAATCAAAAAATCTCTCAATATGAGATTCTATTATTCCTTTTGAACCACCCCACAAAACATAATGGTGATCACAACTGTACCACCACACAAACCAAACAAAAACTATTCATATTTAACAAGTATTCTATTATTTAATTCCACTTGTTAACTTCTTGGGTTATCATAGAAACGGTTTGATCCTAGTGAATCCATTTTTTAGAGGATTTTATGTGGTTAATCAATTTCATATACATACATTCATTCTACAAAAGACCAGCAATAATAATTCTCAATCTATCACAGGTGTGAAAATAAATACCACCAACGATAATGATTTTCAGTAAGAATATAACCCATATATTTCACAACATCAACAGATAAAAAATTATAACATAAGTAAATTTTATTGGCCTCACATGTTTATATTAAAATGATTCAATTATATTTATTTATTTGGTATTCTGCTATATTCATAAGGAGACATTCATAAACCCACCTCGCATGATACACAAATAAAAGAGAGACGAAGGAATCCCTACCTCGAAGAACAGATGATCAGAACATCCTTATTGCACCAAAAGAGGAGGTGTGCAGGCAACAGGAAGAACCTCCATGGAAAACATGATCCAAAGGCTGCAACACAACACACAAATCTTGGGGAAGAAAGGTTAGGGTGCATCAAGAGAAAATGGAAACACACAAGGAACAAAAGATCTCTCCTTTAGAATGTATATATCCTATATAAATGGGAGAAATTATTTTTAAAATCCATTAAAGTTGGATCTTGTCCAAGACCATGAAGTTTGGAATTTAAAGGAAACTTCAGATTTTTAGAAAGATAGATATGATTCAAAATGGATCCAAAAATCATTAAATATGGTAGTAAAATAATTTTACGTCAAATAAAATGTTGAAGGGGTGAAACTAGAAAAACTGGAGAATTATAGAATTTTGAAAAACTATTGAAAAAGAGTCACCAGTGGATGAGTAACCAGTGTGAGATACCGATGATGAGATACTGATGAGTGAGTTATCATTGGGTGACTCCCCATTGGGTGAGTCACCATTAGATGATTCGTCATTCGATGACTCACCATTGGGAGAGTTACCATTGAACGAATCACCATTGGAAACCTACTGTCAATGACTCACCATTGTGAGTCACCAGTGTGATTCATTTCTAGTGACCTACCACTATGACCTACTAGTGTGAGTTACCATTGCGACACACTGGTTCGACCCACCGTTGGATGATTTTCCATTGGAAAACCGGATTTTTGGAAAACTCTCAAAATGAGTCACCGTGACCTCCCCAAACACTTAAAACAATAAATTTTCACAAATTAATAGACTAGAGAGGTATAGGACATTAGATTAGATACCTATCAAACTATTCTCACCCTTGATAATTCAAAACCAATCCTTGAAGAAAAATAGGGGTCTGAACAACCACCCCATGAGATGCCTCTTAAGGATCTCGATATGCTTGAAACACCGCTACCGACATTAAAGTTCAATGATAAACCACCCTGTGTTGTTCGAAAACTAGAGTGGAAACCTCCTCATACAATAACACCTCCTCTAACATCCGCTAACCCAAAAAACCACAAGGCACACTATACAAGAACAAAAACCACACTATATGAACATGTGAATCCAGGAATTCCTTCCCCCATGTCAAGATACTATCTGCTATGGGTGGCACTAACTCGCCTACATGGGTTTAATAACATTGTAATTAATGTGTCTCGGTTAGGAATCAGGTCCTACCCATTTCAAATGTCAGGATTTAATCACACATCATGGAACAAGGAAACAACTCATCTCATAACAAAACAGGGTTCGGACATTACATTTCAAAGAAAAATAGAATAGGGAAAAACTCAAAAAAAACTCTAGGTACTGGGCACGCATTCACACTTCTCACTCCCAGGTACTCTCTTTAAGGCCACCATGCCTCTACAACATAGGAACCAAAGGAATGTCCTACCCACATATCACCTTCTCCCAATGATCTAGGATCTCCACTGACCACTCTATGAACATCTCATCATATTTGATATCCAACTCTCCATAGTCAATGATATGGGAGTCATCGTGAAGATAATGATGGAGTTGAGAGATGTGAAATATGTCTTGGATCCTCTCTAACTATGGTGGTAGTTATAACTGGTATCCCACCTCACCAACTCTCCCCAACACCTATAAGGGTCCGAAGAACCCCGGAGAAAGCTTACTCCCTCTGCCAAACCTTTGCTGCCCACATTGGGGGGAAACCTTCTAGAACACATGGTCCCCATCCTCGAACTCCAAGGATCTCCTCTTATGATTGGAATATGAATTCTGATGGTCCTTAACTATCTTCATCCTCACATAAATTAGTTGACTTTCTCTGTCGTGTTATGCACTACCTCAAGGCCAAGAATAGTTGTCTCCCCAACATTTGTGTAGCACAAAGGTGAATGACACGGTATTCCAAACAATGATTCAAATGGAGGAATGAAAATGGAAGAGTGATAGATATTATTATAAGAAAACTTGACCAAGGGTAAGTGTTTCACCCAAGATCTTCTATATTCCAAGACGCATGCTCGTAGCATATCCTCTAGCTTCTGGATATTCCATTCTTTATGCCCATCTATCTGAGGGTGGAAGGTAGCGCTGAGGCATAACTGAGTTCCAAAATCAAAATTCAATCCCCTCTAGACAAGTAAGGTAATGTTTTTATCCTGATATAAGAAAATAGATCTCATAACTCCATGTAGTTGCACCACCTCATCTAAATACCTCTTTTACAAGGAATCCATTGTGCATGACTCCTTGGTCTCTAAGAAGTGAGCCAATTTCATTAGTCGATCCACTACTAACTAGATAGCATAATAACCTCCCTAATATCTAGGTAACCCTATGATGAAATCCATTGATTTTTCATCCCACTTCCACTTAGGGACATCTAAGGGTTACAACAAACCACCGAGAACACAGTTCTCAGCCTTCACCTACTGGCATACTAAACAGTTAGTCACAAAATCTACAACTAACCATTTCTTCTCAGGCCACCAAAACTGCATCCTCAATCCATGGTACATATTGGAAACTTATGGGTGTATGGGTGAGCTATGAAACTCAAATAGGAATTGTCACGACCCGCCCTCGGGGTCCGTGTCGTGACTACCCCAAGCCCGCCTTCCATAGGCCAGGGGCTGGCGACTAGCACCAAGGAGTAAATCCCGGTAAAAAGGGAAGGCATTGCCATTGCAAAGTAAACAAACACCACAGAGTAAGCAAGCGGAAAGTAAACACTAAGCAAAAGCAGAGTACAACTGAAAGTGCGGAAAAGTAAATGGGCCAGTATACAAACCCAAACTGAAAGTAAAGTACAACTCGAAAGGGAAAACAGCAACTGAAAAGTAAAAGCCGCTACACCGAGCTGTCCACTGGAAATCCCACCTGAAGGGTGGGTACAGATAGCTCCACTGCTCCACGGGTCCCGCCGTCCGCTCCGAGCACGTCCCGCCCAGTGGTCCACCTCCAGGTACCGTCCCGCTCTGCAAGCCTCAGCTAAGGTCAACGTTGTCCGTCGTCTGCAACCAACACAACGTAGTGAGGGCAAAGCCCATGCAGGGGTGAGTATAAGCTACTCAGTAGGGACCCCGAGACCCCTAAAGGTCTCTCAAATCCACAAAGGATAAAACACGAAGAAAGGAACAATCACGAAGTAACAACCGACACTGCTTAGGTATATGCCCATACATATACCTAAGTCATCAATTTCAAATACGCTCCAACCTCCGAGCCCAAGTACAACTCAGTCCACACAGGAAAGTAAACGTATTCCACACAGGAAAGCAAAACGTAATCCACACAGGATAGCACAACACAATCCACACAGGAAAGCAACAGGATTCGGCTCACACAGGTATACTTCTTCAAAAGACGAAAAAGATGATCTCTGATCCATCTAAGTCGTCGGACCCACGAAGGATCGATAGGTAACTAACCCCCGCAAAAGACCCACACAGGATCGGGCCCACGTAGGACCTGTAGGCGCTGGTTCACACAGGACCGCTGAGCGCAAAGACCCACACAGGATCAGACCCACACAGGATCGGGCCCACACAGGACCTGTAGCACTGATCCACGTAGGATCGCTGAGTGCTGTAGTCGTCGTCGTCGAATCCACACAGGATCTCTGTACTGTCGTCGTTGCAGTCACAGTAGCAGTAGTAGCAGTAGTAGTCACAGTAACAGTCGCAGCCAGCACTAGGGTTCCCGCACACAACAAGCTCGTTCGGAGGGTCCGCTCCACGAGCCGAGAGGCTGATACATCAACTGTCACAAAGTCCAGAGTTGATGTATCCAAAAGTTCCGTATCGTCAACAGGAACTCAACGCAACAGACGGCACGTCGATCGGATGTCCGGTCTGAGAGTTATTGGCATTTTCGTCCCCGGGGCCCGGTTGGTTTTTAAGGAAAAACCAACCCGACCGTACTCCACCTGTGTCTAAACCTCGGGCGGAGTATGCCAAAAGATCCGTCTCACTAAGAGGAACACAACAAAGCTGACGGCACGTCAATCGGACGTCCGTAGCTCAAGATATGAGCGTTTTCGCTCCGAAGGCCCGGTTGGTTTCGTGTACGAACCAACCCGGCCGAACTCAAAGTATTCCGAAACTTGGAGTGCGATATACCGAAACGACCGTCTCGATCCAAGGATCGCGTTTCCGCAGACGGTTCATCGATCGTAGGTCCGTGGCTCATGTTATGGCCAAAAGAACGAAAATGATTCGAAACGGGGGGTCCGGGTCCGGGCTGACCCGGCCCGACCCCCCCTGGGTCGGCCCGAACCGGGTCGACCCGACCCGGCCCGGCCGGCCGGCCGGCGGCGCGGCGGCCTGGCGCCGCATGGAGGCAGCGCGCGGGGGGGGGGGGGGGGGGCAAGGCCCCCCACTTCTTCAAATGACGGCGCGGCTTTTAGTCGCGCCCTTCTTATGAACCCCCCCCCCCCCTTCGTGGGGGCCTGCTTGAGGTAAACCGGGGGGCCGCCTTCCCCCCTCAAGGAAACCCCCCCCCCCCCTTCATAAATGGGGGGGGGGGGGTTTAGTGCTGGTCGGGGGATTAATTTCCCCCGGCCTTTGACCATCCGGCCGGCCACCTGGCCGGTCGGTTTATCTCCAACGGGACCGGCAAGCCGGTCCCCTTCCGGTCTCCGACGCCGGCGGCCCGGCGCGCTGCCGGTCTTCCCGTCTCGCCGCGGCCCGGAACCGGCCGCGGTGTTCGTCATCCGGCGCGGTGCGACGACACCGCGCCCCTCCGCCGTGCCTTCGATTCCCTTCGACGCGGCGCGACGACGTCGCGTTCTTGATGATCCTTCCACGGCGCGGCGCGACGGCGCCGCGCAATATAATCGTACGATTATCCGCGTGGTGCGACGGCACCACGCCACCTTGTTTCCACCCGCAAGATAAATCAACAAGAACGATGGAGGGGGTTCGGCCATGTTCATGCGGTCCGGCCCCCTCACGTTAAATGATAACACAACTTAAATATCCTTACGTTAATCATGCTAGAACCACGAACAAGAATAAATAATTAAACAAAAATCAACAACCCCTACCTTGGGTCTAGGTTCGAAGATTTGTCAACGTCCCGCGGAAGACAACGTCGCGGAGGTCGAGCATTGCGGTAATCGTTCGTCAAATCCGATGACGAAGAGGTACGTCCGAAGAGGTACGTCGTTGGCGGATCTTCATATGCCGACGAAGGGAGTCCGAGGAGGAAGCGGCGTTCCTTCTCGTTGACACGGAAGACGAAGAAGAGAGGAGTGGTGTTCTTCGTCGGAGCTTGAGCGTTCTTCGTCAAGGCTTGAGCGTTCTTCGTCAAAGTTTGAAGAAGAAGGAAAAGCTCTCAAAAGATCTCAAGATGGATAAAAAGTTCTAACCCAACAAAATAAGATAAGAGCTTATTTTATTCACAAACTTAACAAATGAATTTCAAAGGTTTGAAATTCAAAAAGGATAACTCCAAAATTAAATAACAATTGTCATGTCATTTAAAGAGGGGTTAAGGGAGTTTGGGAGAAGATGAAAAGTTTAGGGTTCGTGTGGGCCCCACCACACTTAATCCTCTCAAGGGAGGTTAAGTGGGTGTGGGTCCCACCCCTAACTTCCTTTGAGAGAAGTTAACTAACAAGTTTAAATAAAAATTTGTAATCCACAATTTTTATTTAACTTATTCTAAACTCCCAAAAACTAACTCTCATCCCGAAATAAACGCAACCTCGGAAAAGGTCTCCTTAAGCGAATATCGGCGCTGCGAGTTCATCGGTGCCCTCATATTTCAATTCCGAGCACCGAATCAAAAGTTAGAAATTCTCGCTCGTTCGTTCACTGAACGTACCCGAGCCAAACTTTGGAAATTGATTCCGGGCACACCGGGCCTCGGAATCAGGTGCCGTCAGAAACCGCGCTCTTGTAAAATTCCAAAGAAAATTAAGAAAAAAAATTCCCTTGAATTTTACGGGTCTTTACATTACTCCCACCTCAGGGCTTTACGTCCCCATAAAGATACATCAAAATCTAGGGAAACAAATGAGGGTACTGAGCACGCATCTGAGCCTCCCGCTCCCATGTGCTCTCCTGGAGATTCCCGTGCTGCCATCTGATGCGCACAAGAGGAATCGATCGCCCACGCAGGACCCGCTCCTGTCGATCCTCTATCTCCACCGGGACCTCCGTAAAAGTCGCCCCATCGTCAACGTCAAGCTCCCCATGGTCAATGATGTGCGTCGGGTCGTGCACGTATCTCCTCAGCTGAGACACGTGGAAGACGTCGTGCACCCGATGCAACTGAGGTGGTAGAGCCAGGCGATAAGCCACCTCACCAATCCTGCTGAGGACCTGGAAGGGTCCGATGAAGCGCGGAGATAACATGCCGCCTCAGCCAAATCTCTGAATACCACGTCGAGGTGAGACCCGCAAGAAGACATGGTCGCCATCCTCGAACTCTAGTGGCCTCCGCCTCCTATCAGCATATGACTTCTGCCGGCTCTGAGCTGTCCTCATCCGCTCCTAGATGACCTGGACCTTCTCTGTCGTGGCCTGGACCATCTCCGGTCCCACCAGTGCTGACTCCCCTGGGTCTGTCCAGCACAAAGGAGATCTACAAGGTCGGTCGTACAACGCCTCGTACGGTGCCATCCCGATGGTGGAGTGGTAGCTGTTGTTGTACGCAAACTCCACCAAGGGTAGGTGGTCCTCCCAGCTACGACCAAAGTCGAGGACACATGCGCGGAGCATGTCCTCGAGAGTCTGAATGATCCTCTCCGTCTGACCATCCGTCTGAGGGTGAAAGGTTGTGCTCAGACGTAGCTGTGTCCCGAACGCCTCCTGTAACCCCTTCCAAAGCCGGGAAGTAAAGAGAGCATCTCTATCGGAGACGATAGATGATGGCACACCGTGGAGCCGCACAATATCCTGAACGTAGAGACATCCCAAGCTCTCCACTGAGCCCTGCTCTCTGATGGGTAAGAAATGTGCCGACTTGGTGAGTCGGTCAACCATCACCCAGATAGAGTCATGACCTCTGGAAGTGCGAGGAAGTCCAGTCACGAAGTCCATAGATATTCCATCCCACTTCCACTCCGGAACCTACAAGGGCTGTACCAAGCCTGCTGGTACCTGATGCTCTGCCTTCACCTGCTGACAGGTGAGGCATCGAGAAACGAACTCTGCCACTGCCTTCTTCATGCCCGGCCACCAGTGCTGTCGTCTGAGGTCCTGGTACATCTTCACCACTCCAGGATGTACTGCCAAAGGAGAAGTGTGAAACTCTCTTAGCACCTCTTCTCGCAAAGTGAATGGTACCATGGTACGTCCTCTTAAAAGGATGTCGTGCTCTGCTCCAAGGGAGAAACCATCAGGTGCCTGTCCCGAGGATATCTGTGCACGCCGTGTCTCATAGTCAGCATCATCACGCTGTGCCTCTCTGACCCGCTGCAGTAGTGGAGGAGTGACTGTGAGAGACTGAAGGAAGGCTGCTCCATCTCTATCCACGAAGGATATCTGCAAAGAGGCTAGCTGCTTTGTCGCCTCCTCAAGTAGTTGTATACCCGTCCTCCTGCTGAGGGCATCGGCTACTACGTTCCCCTTCCCAGGAGTATAGACTATCTCAAAGTCATAGTCCTGGAGGAACTCGAGCCATCGCCGCTGTCTCAGGTTCAGGTCCTTCTGCGAGAAGATATACCTGAGACTCTGATGATCGGAAAAGACTGTAAAGCGCTCACCCATCAGATAATGTCGCCATGTCTTCAGAGCGAAGACCACTGCTGCTAACTCCAGGTCATGGGTAGTGTAGTTCTGCTCATGCGGCCTCAACTGACGTGATCCATAGGCGATCACTGCCCGCTCCTGCATCAGAACACATCCGAGTCCGGTCCGTGATGCATCGCAGTAGACTACGTACCCTACTCCCTCCTCGGGAAACCTCAAGATAGGTGCGCTAGTCAATCTCTGCCTCAGCTCCTGGAAGCTCTGCTGACATCTGTCTGACCACACGAAGGGTTTCCCCTTCTTCGTAAAAGATGTGAGTGGTGCCGCAACTCTAGAGAAGTCTGGCACGAATCTCCGATAGTATCCAGCTAGTCCCAAGAAACTCTGAACCTCAGTCACGCTCCTGGGTGGCTCCCATGCTAACACAGCCTCAATCTTCGCGGGATCCACTGCAACTCCCTCCGCAGAGATAACGTGTCCCAAGAAGTGGACCTCACGTATCCAGAACTGGCACTTCGAGAGCTTACCATAAAGATGGTGCTCTCGGAGTGTGTCTAGTACAACTCGCAAGTGATAGGCGTGCTCCTCCTCAGTCGTAGAGTAAATCAGAATGTTGTCAATGAAGACCACGACAAACTGATCGAGGTATGGCTGAAAGATCCTGTTCATGAGAGCCATGAACACTGCTGGAGCATTGGTTACACTGAAAGGCATAACCAAGAACTCATAGTGGCCATACCGACATCTGAAGGCCGTCTTCTGCACATCCTCGTCTCTGACTCTGAGCTGATGATAGCCTGACCTGAGGTCTATCTTCGAGAACCACCGTGCTCCCTTGAGCTGATCAAAGAGGTCATCAATCCTCGGTAGCGGATACTTGTTCCTCACTGTCACCTGGTTCAGGCGACGATAGCCAACACAAAGTCGCAAGCTCTCGTCCGCCTTCTTGGCGAACAATATCGGGGAAGCCCAGGGTGAAACACTGGGTCGGATGAACCCCTTGCCCTGCAAGTCCTCCAACTATACCCGTAGCTCTCGAAGCTCGGCGGGGGCCATCCGATATGCTGGAGTGGATATCGGGGCTGTCCCTGGGTACAAGTCAATATAAAAGTCTACCTCTCTGCGAGGAGGTAGCCCTGGAACGTCGTCGGGAAAAACGTCCGCAAACTGATCCACCACTGCAGGAAAACCAGGACTCCGCACGTCAACTGCTCCAAGGATGAGGCTAGCTAACTGATGAGTAATGGGCTGTCCTCTCCTCCGCGGAAGTCCATCCTGTGCTGCAAAGGCTCCCTTCTCGCCGGTGAAGGTGAACCTGCTCTCGTCGGTGCGTACACATCGCACCTTGCGCCTAAAACAGTCAATCTGCGCATGGACCGTAGATAGCCAATCCATGCCCAAGATGACATCGTAAGGCCTCGACGCTGCTACAAGAAGATCTCAGCCGAAGATATCGCCTCCTAGAGTAATCTCACACTACCATAACCAGTGCGTAATCGTCGAGTCTGCTCCCGTAGGAGTCTCTAGCCGTAAGGATCGAGCCAACAGCTCTGTCGGAATCTCCGAGCTCCGAACAAGGGCAGCGGCTATGAAAGAGTGACTCGCTCCTGTGTCTATAAGAACTGCAGCAAGGGTGAAATAGACACAGATAGTACCTCGAATCATCTCGGGTGCGCCGTGGTCGTAGGCCTCTGCTTCCTGGAGCTGTGCCTGTCTCTGCCCGCCAGCTCCCTGTGGTCGGGGTGGACCTCCTGGCGGTGGTGGTGGCAGAGCCTCAAAGCGTCGCCCACCACCGGCTGCTCGTCCAGCTCCTCTACCTCGTCCGCCTCCTCCCTGCGGACCGCCACGGTCGACCTTCTGCCTCTGCCTCGGTGGTCCCTCAACCGACTGCTGCTCCTCGGCCCGGCGGGTCGGGCAGTCACGAGCCATGTGGCCCTGCCCGCCGCACGAGTAGCACTGTCTGCCTCTCGAAAGACTGGCTCCGCGCTGTGTGCCCTGCACTGCTAAGCCAGTGCCCTGAGGTCGTCTGCCCGAAGGTCTGGTCTGTCTGGACCCCTGAGTCATCCGTCGACTGCCTGCTGCAGATGACTCTGCCACGTGCCGCCCTGTGGTGGGTCGCTGCGCTGGTGTAGACTCAGCAAGGAAGCTCTCGATCAGAAGGGCCCGCTCCAGTACTCCTGTCTGATTCGGTATGCTGAGGGAGATCAGCGATGCCCTGATCTCGTGTCTCAAACCCTGCTCGAAGGTCCAGGCCCGGAAGAATGGGTCCCGTACCATGTCGGTCGAGTAGCGTGAGAGATCGGTAAATCTCGCCGAGTACTGAGCGACCATCATGCTGCCCTGCCGTAGCTGAAGAAGCTCCTGGATACGCACCGCACGAAGGGTGGCTGGGACGAACTCCGAGCGAAAGAGGCTCTCAAAGTCCGTCCAAAGTAGAGATGCCTCATCGTGCACCTGGAGCATCAAGCTCCACCATCGTCCTGCTGCTGCGTGTAGTAGGCTCGCAGCGAGGATCACCATGAGGTCTGCTGGTGTCCTCACTAGCCTAAACACACGTACTACTGCCTCCAGCCAGTCCTCTGCTGCCTGGGGATCCGTCTCCCCGCGAAACCTGGGCGGTCGCGGGCGCTGAAACTCATGCAGTGCGCTGAGGCGACGTGCATCGTCAGCGGCTGGTGCTGGAAGCATCGGGGGCTCGGCGGGTAGTGCTACCGCCGGTGCCACTGCTGACAAAGGGCCCTGCACCGAGGCCTCGTCGCTCGGTGGGCTGTCGTCACGCTCGACTCTCGGAACCCTAGCTGGCTGCCGTCGTGGGGAAATCTTGAAAAGGAAACAGGTGTGCCACGGTCAGAACAGTATACCTGGTGAGCTGTTATAAGTAATCACAAAGAAAACTTTGAAACACACACGCAATCAATGTTTTCGTGCATTAAGTCAGAAATCATAAGTCAGGGTCCTGGTGTACGGATACGTCGGCCGCCGCACCAACACTGGACTCCCTGGACTGATAACCACACTCAATACGCTAAACATTATTGCTTCGCATAGGAAAGATCAGAGACCGAACTCCTCTGATACCAATTTGTCACGACCCGCCCTCGGGGTCCGTGCCATGACTACCCCAAGCCCGCCTTCCATAGGCCAGGGGCTGGTGACTAGCACCAAGGCGTAAATCCCGGTAAAAAGGGAAGGCATTGCCTTTGCAAAGTAAACAAACACCACAGAGTAAGCAAGCGGAAAGTAAACACTAAGCAAAAGCAGAGTACAACTGAAAGTGCGGAAAAGTAAATGGGCCAGTATACAAACCCAAACTGAAAGTAAAGTACAACTCGAAAGGGAAAACAACAACTGAAAAGTAAAAGCCGCTACACCGAGCTGTCCACTGGAAATCCCCCCTGAAGGGTGGGTACAGATAGCTCCACTGCTCCACGGGTCCCGCCGTCCGCTCCGAGCACGTCCCGCCCAGTGGTCCACCTCCGGGTACCATCCCGCTCTGCAAGCCTCAGCTAAGGTCAACGCTGTTCGTCGTCTACAACCAACACAACGTAGTGCGGGAAAAGCCCGTGTAGGGGTGAGTATAAGCTACTCAGTAGGGACCTCGAGACCCCTAAAGGTCTCTCAAATCCACAAAGGATAAACCACGAAGAAAGGAACAATCACGAAGTAAAAACCGACACTGCTTAGGTATATGCCCATACATATACCTAAGTCATCAATTTCAAATACGCTCCAACCTCCGAGCCCAAGTACAACTCAGTCCACACAGTAAAGTAAACGTATTCCACACAGGAAAGCAAAACGTAATCCACACAGTATAGCACAACACAATCCACACAGGAAAGCAACAGGATTCAGCTCACACAGGTATACTTCTTCAAAAGACGAAAAAGATGATCTCTGATCCATCTAAGTCGTCGGACCCACGAAGGATCGATAGGTAACTAACCCCCGCAAAAGACCCACACAGGATCGGGCCCACGTAGGACCTGTAGGCGCTGGTTCACACAGGACCGCTGAGCGCAAAGACCCACACAGGATCGGACCCACACAGGATCAGGCCCACACAGGACCTGTAGCACTGATCCACGTAGGATCGCTGAGTGCTGTAGTCATCGTCGTCGAATCCACACAGGATCTTTGTACTGTCGTCGTTGCAGTCACAGTAGCAGTAGTAGCAGTAGTAGTCACAGTAACAGTCGCAGCCAGCACTAGGGTTCCCGCACACAGCAAGCTCGTTCGTAGGGTCCGCTCCACGAGCCGAGAGGCTGATACATCAACTGTCACAAAGTCCAGAGTTGATGTATCCAAAAGTTCCGTATCGTCAACAGGAACTCAACGCAACAGACGGCGCGTCGATCAGACGCCCGGTCTGAGAGTTATTGGCATTTTCGTCCCCGGGGCCCGGTTGGTTTTTAAGGCAAAACCAACCCGACCGTACTCCACCTGCGTCCAAACCTTGGGCGGAGTATACCAAAAGATCCGTCTCACTAAGAGGAACACAACAAAGCTGACGGCATGTCAATCGGACGTCCGTAGCTCAAGATATGAGCGTTTCCGCTCCGAAGGCCCGGTTGGTTTCGTGTACGAACCAACCCGGCCGAACTCAAAGTATTCCGAAACTTTGAGTGCGATATACTGAAACGACCGTCTCGATCCAAGGATCGCGTTGCCGCATAAGGTTCGTCGATCGGAGGTCCGTGGCTCAAGTTATGGCCAAAAGACCGAAAATGATTCGAAACGGGGGGTCCGGGTCGGGGCTGACCCGGCCCGGCCGGCCTGGCGGCGCGGCGGCCTGGCGGCGCGGCGGCCTGGCGGCGCGGCAGCCTGGCGCCGCATGGAGGCAGCGCAGGGGGGGGCAAGGCCCCCTGCTTCTTCAAATGACGGCGCGGCTTTTAGCCGCACCCTTCTTGTGAACCGGCCCCCCCTTCGTGGGGGCCTTCTTGAGGTAAACTGGGGGGCCGCCTACCCCCCTCAAGGAAACCCCCCCCCCCCTTCATAAATGGGGGGGGGGGGTTTAGTGCTGGCCGGGGGATTAATTTCCCCCGGCCTTTGACCTTCCGGCCGGCCACCTGGCCGGCCGGTTTATCGCCAACGGGACCGGAAAGCCGGTCCCCTTCCGGTCTCCGACGCCGGCGGCCCGGCGCGCCGCCGGTCTTCCCGTCTCGCCGCGGCCCGGAACCGGCCGCGGTGTTCGTCGTCCGGCGCGGTGCGACGGCACCGCGACCCTCCGCCGTGCCTTCGATTCCCTTCGACGCGGCGCGACGGCGTCACGTTCTTGATGATCCTTCCACGGTGACACGCAATATAATCGTACGATTATCCGCGTGGTGCGACGGCACCACGCCACCTTGTTTCCACCCGCAAGATAAATCAACAAGAACGATGGAGGGGGTTCGGCCGTGTTCATGCGGTCCGGCCCCCTCACGTTAAATGATAACACAACTTAAATATCCTCACGTTAATCATGCTAGAACCACGAACAAGAATAAATAATTAAACAAAAATCAACAACCCCTACCTTAGGTCTAGGTTCGAAGATTTGTCAACGTCCCGCGGAAGACAACGTCGCGGAGGTCGAGCGTCACGGTAATCATTCGTCAAATCCGATGACGAAGAGGTACGTCCGAAGAGGTACTTCGTTGTCGGATCTTCGTATGCCGACGAAGGGAGTCCGAGGAGGAAGCGGCGTTCCTTCTCGTTGACACGGAAGATGAAGAAGAGAGGAGTGGCGTTCTTCGTCGGAGCTTGAGCGTTCTTCGTCAAGGCTTGAGCGTTCTTCGTCAAAGTTTGAAGAAGAAGGAAAAGCTCTCAAAAGCTCTCAAGATGGATAAAGAGTTCTAACCCAACAAAATAATATAAGAGCTTATTTTATTCACAAACTTAACAAATGAATTTCAAAGGTTTGAAATTCAAAAAGGATAACTCCAAAATTAAATAACAATTGTCATGTCATTTAAAGAGGGGTTAAGGGAGTTTGGGAGAAGATGAAAAGTTTAGGGTTTTTGTGGGCCCCACCACACTTAATCCTCTCAAGGGAGGTTAAGTGGGTGTGGGTCCCACCCCTAACTTCCTTTGAGAGAAGTTAACTAACAAGTTTAAATAAAAATTTGTAATCCACAATTTTTATTTAACTTATTCTAAACTACCAAAAACTAACTCTCATCCTGAAATAAACGCAACCTCGGAAAAGGTATCCTTAAGCGAATATCAGCGCTACGAGTTCATCGGTGCCCTCAGATTTCAATTCCAAGCACCGGATCAAAAGTTAGAAATTCCCGCTCGTTCGTTCACTGAACGTACCCGAGCCAAACTTCGGAAATTGATTCCGGGCACACCGGGCCTCGGAATCAGGTGCCGTCAGAAACCACGCTCTTGTAAAATTCCAAAGAAAATTAAGAAAAAAAATTCCCTTAAATTTTACGGGTATTTACAGGAATCCCTTATTTATAGCTACCAGAACAAACAACCTCCCACAGAATAACATTTGGTTCTTTCCATTTTCTGACCATCCCTTCAGAGCATCAATATGTCCAACATGATCACGCAACACCTCTACCTTGGAGTCTCTCTACTGAGACTCCTCCACCAGCTGCATTAGATAATATCACACCTTTATCTGAAATAAGCATCTCCTACCGATGTATACCCTTTCATCCAAGTGAAAGGATTCCAAATCCTCCATCACCTTCCAAGAGTCTACATATTCTAAAATTACCTCCTTTTGCGACATCTTTCTCAAGGATTCTTCCATGAAATTACACTTTCCTAAGTTTTAAGAGATCTTTATATCATAGACTTGAAGAAACTTCATCCACCTCTGTTTTCATAAGTTCATATCTCACTAGGAAAAGATATACCTCAAACTCTTGTGATACTTGAAGACCACAATTCTCTCCCCAATGAGGTAATGTCCCCAAAACTTCAACTCAAACATGCCCTCTACTAGCTTCATATCATGGGTATTATAGTTATGTTCATGGGGAATTAATTGTCTAGACCCATAAGAGATAACACCCCACTTCTGTAATGTCATGCATCCCAATCCTAGAAGGGATGCATCACAAAACACCTAAAACATCACACCGTCCTCTAGAAACCTGATCACTAGAGTAATGACAAAATTCCCCTTTATATATCCAAACGTAGCTTGTAACTACTCGCTTCACATGAAATATTTGTTCTTTATAGTCATAGCATTCAATGGAGTAGATACTTGAGATAAATCATGTAAAAATATCTAGTAATATCCTCCTAGACCAAGAAAAATGTGAACCTGTGAAACATTATTGGGTGCTTCCCAAGAAACAACTTCCTCAACCTTCGATAGGTCCACATCTACACCCTACTATGACACCACATGTTCAAGGAAATGCACCTCCCATGTCAAGAACATTAACTTTGATAGCTTTTCATATAATTGGTGGCATCTAAGTACCTACACGATGGTCCTGATCTGATCGGTATGCTACTCCTCTGACTTCAAGTAGATCAAGATCTCATCGATGAATACAATGAAAAACTGGTCTAGGAACTCATAGAAGATGGAGTTCATAAGCCCCATGAACATGAATGGTGTGTTTGTAACACTAAATGGCATGAATAATAACCTTATGTGCTCATACCTACATCTTAAAGTAGTATTTCAAATATCGCTCTCCTTCACTCTCAACTGGTGATATCCAAACCACAGATTGATCATAGAAAACCAACTTTCCCCTCTCAATGGGTTTAAAAGATATTCTAACCTCAGGAGAGGGTAACGGTTCTTGATCGTCACCTGATTCGACCTCCATTAGTCTATGTACAACCTCAGACCAATATATTCCTTATTTTCCAACAACATCGGTGCACACCATGGTGATACAGTGGGCTGGATAAATCCCTTTTTCATTAGGTCATCAATTTGTATCCTCAACTCTCACAGCTCAGAAGGTGGCATCAAATAAGGAGCCATTGAAATCAATGAAGCCTTGGGATTCAATTCTATCCCAGACTCAAGGTCATTTCAAGAGGGTAGAGTCACAACCTCTTTAGTAAAAACATCCAAGAAATCACCAAAAAACCAAGGTACTTCAGTGTCCACTACTTCCACTAACAGCTCATCCAACAATGAAATAAGAGACTCCACACACTGACAACCCACCTCACTTCTCCACTAACTGATTAAAGCCACATGCTAACCATCCATGTCTAAAAACATGACTCTTCTCTAGAAGAATTAGATAACTGAATGCATGGAATAAAACCATATGATTCCAAGAATGAAATCATATGGCTGCATATGTAGCAAGAAAAGATCCCCAAGGGACTGATGTGGTCCCAACAATAGTCTACATCCATGGAACACATCAAACAAGATGTTATGGAATCCTACTAGAATACTCAACACCATGGGCATGGGAAGATTATTTATGTCTAGTCTCAGAGAAAAGGCTAGACTGGGTATGACAAAGGAGTGTGAAGATTCTTAATCAAACAAAGCACAAGCAAGGGTACTAAACAATTTGATCATACCTCGGACAATATCTGGCTCTACTGGAACTACAACCTATGCTATGTGTAACTAACCATGCCCAAATCCTCTTCCCATATGCTAATAAACACATCCACAACCATGACTTGGTCGAGGTCCCTGAGGTACACCCTAAGTTCAGCCTCTACCTGCTCTGTCTCCCCTCGGTAGAGAATGTTCCTCTTATCCTTACTCCTGAAACAGCCTAGCCAACAACTATAACTAAGGAAGGTGTGGAACACATACAACTCCATCATACTGAGCTCAAAATTCCATTAGACACTAGTTATAAAGATTACCATGGACTCCATATATTAAACACATTGTCCCCAAGCCCACGGGAAAGGCATGAGGACAAGAAGGTAAAAACAAAAACTACAGAGGATGACTCCCCTCTGGTCAAAATCTCGAAGGCCCTGGTGCATGATACCTGCTACTAGTAACCCTACATCTCAAAGAACCCTACTGGATCCCATATTATGGTCGAAATCCTCACAAGTACATATTCTAAATCACATCTTCCTTGTTTTGGACCTCCTAGTACATCGGAAACGTAAAGGGGGTAATTGCGTAATAGATAGGAGGATGAAGTGACACCTCTAGGTGTCTCTCATGAGAATCCTCATCTGAAAAGTGATCTGGAAAAAATGAAGAATATTCTTGAACTTGATCCCCATATCTCATACCAACATACTCCCCTATTGGAGGGAGAGTAACTTCTACCTCTTCTCAGCCTTCATGGTTGATGAAAGAAATTTTACTCAGAACTCCTGCTTGAAATTGACCCATAGAACATCATCCTTCTTTCTATACCCCAGGTATATCATCCACCACTGACGTGTAGCTCCATGAATTTGGATCACTACCAAAGGAACCCAGAACTCCGTCGAATCCCAGATCAAACTAAAGTTGATCTCAAGATCATCAATCCAACTCTCTATCTCCATGTCTGAAACATTTCCCTTGTACTTTCCTAAGGCCTTTCACTAGAAATCATATAATGTTATCTACCACTTCTCGTACTCCTCCACTGGATCAACCCTCCGCCGATCAATCGAATCAACCTGATTAGCCTCAACTACCCAAGACACATTTGGATGATGACCGAGTTCCATAGATGAAAGGATAAACAAGGAATTCCTAAGGCCAAGTATTATGGAATTTTTATTTAAAATTCATTTTAAATCATTTTCTTGTCCATTTAAAATTCCACAAAACACCCAATTCATACAAGAACACAAGTCATTATGATGCATGTACCTTTCCAAGGGTCTCTTCCTTATAAACAGTGTAGCCTCACTTGGTCATTTGTTATCCTCATAGTACTTTCATCGGATCACAAGGGGCCCTAAAATCCCATGTCCAAGCCAGTCTTACCCAGCCAATGTCACACACCAAGGTCGCCTAACATTGTCACCCTACCAACACATGAAATACTCACTGTTCCTAACTCCAAACTTCATCATATCTCTAAATCATAACCTCTGATACCATTCTGTCATGACCCCCTTCCTCCAAAGATGCCCCTCATAGACTGGAAATGAAGAAAGATAGATAATGGCACCTGAGTCCCACCTCTAGTAGGCCCTGGGGTGGCGACCAGCACTAAGGGTAGACAAACCTCACAAAATGGGAGGCATTACCCTTTTTTATAGTAAAAAAGATCGGGAGATATTATGTATCAAACTCAAAACAACTCCAAGACATATATATATATATATATATATAAGAAAGCCCAAACCATACCACGTGAATGTTTAAAATAAAACTGCTACAAATACAAAGAAACTCCAAAGTAAGTAACAAAAGTAAAGCTAAGAAGCAACACAAAAATTTTCCAAATGTCCATGCTAGTAACGCCCATCACGGTCCATGTAGTCCTTCTAGAAACCTGAAAGTAGTTTTATAACATAGGGTGATCATACAAGTATACTCAGTAGGAAAACCATTGTATCTCATGCACAAGTGGGAGAAGCATACCAATGCTCCTTTGAGAAAATAAAAGAACCAACAACACCTAAAAAGGTATTCTAGCCATCCCCACCTCACCAAGGCATGATCACCAAGTAACGTAAGTCAAGTAAAGTAATATAGTAAGCACATTGATAATAGGTACCCCGCACCACTTTTCCATTGATTATCCACTCTCACACCCTAATGGAAAATTTCATGGTGCTCCCACTCTTCTGAACACACCACATCACAACCCACCCACCCACACCTGGGCCCCACAACCGTATCTCGATCGTGGAAACCGGGTCCACGTACCACATCACATCTCGCCTATACACACCTAGGCCTCACAACTACGTATCTCCCACAGAAACTTAGTCTACATACCACATCCCATCATGAAGAAACCTGGGAACACAACACATCTCATCCCGAAGAAACTTGGGAAACACAACACATCTTATCCTGGAGACACCTATGAAACACAACTCTCACACACACACCTGGGCCTCATGGATCACAACCTTCCCGAAGAATCTTGAGTTATCACCTCTTGGAAGAGGGAGCAGAGAAGAGAGGTAGGCTATCCATACATCCTCCTAATGGGATGTTTGGTAAAGACATGCTCCCCCATGACAATGGGGGTGTCCAAAACATGGTTCTCAACTAGGCTGTGGTGCCTATAGAAATCACAAAATAAATACATGTATATATAATAACAAACACTCAAGCCCCACATATGGGTTTTCAACCAAAAACCAACTCATGATACCACCTCTACTACTACTTATAAATTTATTTACCAGTATCAGCAATAGTTACTTCAAAAGTTGATAAATTAAAGAGACTTAACAAATATACTTCACTTAACACCCATTTACTTCATTATTTAGCTCAACCAAAATCTCATTCTCTATTAACAATTCATTTTTTCAATCGACCACTATCAGGAAACTATCAAGCACCAAACATAACAAGATACATAATAAAAGTCACATAGAGTAATAATAAACATAATAAATTAACCCACTTCATATTTCCACTCCATTTAACACCCATTTATGTCATAACAAAACTGATCCCAAGATGTGGAGTGAATCCTTGAGCATGTTACTCATGGAGAAACTCTAGGGAATTACCCATACCAACCACTTCCATCATCATTATTCAAAGTCATTCTTCCCAATCCATCATCTCAAACTCAAAAAACCTCAAATCATTGTTACACCTAGAAACACATCTCACTACAAGTACAACATACCCATCACAAACATTCTTGATATCACTATTTCAAAACACTACCCATCAACTCCATAATTCAACAATCTCTCAATATGATATTTCATTATGCCTTTCGAACCACCCCACAACACATAACAGTGATCACACCCATACCACCACACAAACCAAACAAACCATATTCATATTTAATAAGTCATTTGTTCTTTAATTACACTTGTTAACTTCCAAGGTTATCATAAAAACATTTTGATCCTGGGGAATCCATTTATTAGCTGAGTATACGTGGTTATCAATTTCTTATACATACATTCGTTCAACGGAAAAAAAATAATAAGAATTCTTAATCCATAAAAAATTCACAAACAAGGACCACTAATGGCTGTGATTTTCATTAGGCATATATCCCATACAATTCAAAATATCAATATATAAAAAAGCAGAACAAAAGTCACTTTTCCCAACCCTTCATTTTGATCTTAAATTGATTCAATTATATTTATTTATTTGGAATTATTATATCTTCACAAGGATACATTCATAAACCCACCCTTCATGATACACAAGTAAAATAGAAATTAAGGAATCCCTACCTTGAAGAACAGACAATCAACACTTCCTTATTGCGCCAAAATAGGAGGTTCACAGGCAGCAAAAATAACCTCTAAGGAAAAAGTGGTCCAAAGCCTACAGAACAATTCATGACTCCTTGGGGAATAAAGGTTTTGGGTGCACCAAGAGAAAAGGGAAAACACACAAGGAAAAAAGATCTCAACTTTAGAAAGGCCAGATCATATATCAATGGGAGAAATGGTTTTTAAAATCCATTAAAGGCAGATCTTGACAAAGACCATGCAGTTTGGAAGTAAAAGGAAGCTTCAAGTTTTTTGAAGGTAGATATGATTCAAAATGGCTCTAAACCCCATTAAATATAGTATTAAATTAATTTTATGTCAAATAAAATGTTAAAGGGGAAAAACTAGAAAAACTGGTTAATTATAGAATTTGGAAAAACTATTGAAAAAGAGTCACTGGTGGATGAGTCACCGGTGTGAGCTAACGATGATGAGCTACCGGTACAATTCATCAGTGGATGAGCCACCAGTGTAAGCTAAAAATGATGAGATATATATGGATGAGTCATTGTTGGGTGACTCTCCATTAGACGAGTCATCGTTGGACAAGTCACCACTGGATGACATAGCAATGGGAGAGTTACCATTGGACAACTCATCATTGGTGACCTACTGTTAGCGACTCACCGTTGCGAGTCACCAGTGTGAGTCACCACTGGAGATCAACCATTGAAACCCACCAGTGTGAGTCACTATTACGACTCACCAGTTTGACCCACCATTGGATGAGCTACCATTGGAAAACTAGATTTTTGGAAAACTCTCGAAATGAGTCACTATGACCTCCTTGAACACTTTAAACACTGAATTTTAAAAAATTAATAGAACTGAGAGTTCAAGGCCATTACACATCAAAATAAATACAAATAGAAAATAATAAAACAAAAAAAAAATTGTTTTGAGGTTGGGAATCATACATTTTTTACTGTGGTAGTGATTCTAGAAGTGAATATGAGATAAGGAATCTTTCCATGATGGGTATAAAATGTGAGGTAGGTTATTCAATATTTACTTAGTTTATAACTTCTGCAAATGTTGATCATGATTCTTTATCCAAAAATAAAATTGAAATTGTTTTTGATTCATGTTCTAATTCTGATTCTGTGAATTCCATTGTTAAACAACTGATTGAAGAAAATAAAAAATTAAGGAATGATTAAGTCAAGATAATTAAAAATTATACATACATAAAAATAAAAAATAAAAAGTTGATTAAAGAAAATGATAAAATAAAAAAGGGATTGTGAAAATCTGAAAATATTTTTTTCTCAGAAATATAAATATAAATTGAATTATGATTCTAAGTTGTTAAAACTGAAAGAGTAAAATGACAAGGCTAAAAACTTTTTGGCAGTAAATGATAAAGATCAAGAAGAAATTAAATTTATTTTTATTTGATTTAACTAATTTTAAAAATTACTATAATAAATTAAAGTAAGAAAATAAAAAATTAAGAAACACAGCTTCTGGATCCAATGAAAATGTTTATATAGATTTTGAAACTATTCAAAAATAGAATATGTATTTGAAAAATGAATTTGTTAATTTTAAAGATAATTTATCTAAATTTGTTAAAGGTGAAAAAAATATGAAATCTTTTTGTCTTTAATTAAAATAAAAAATAATAATAATGGTTTTGGATTCAAAAAATTAATAACAACTTTAAATAAGACTAACTTTATTAAAATCTCAAAAAGTGGTATTTCCAATGTAACCAATTTTAATTGTTAATGAAAGGAATTTATGAAAATGAGTGTTCTCTAAGATTTAAACAATCATTTGGGAATAAAATAAATTTAATTTATAGATATTTATTTTCTAATCAACCCATTAATAATTTATTTAAATAAATTTGGGTGCCAAAAATTTTCCACTACTAATCAAGTTAGACCCAAGTTATCATGGGTAGAAAAATAGTTTGTTTGATTGTTATATTTCAATAAATATTCCTTATAAGTCTCAAAGGCTCGTGGTATTTAGAAAGAGGATTATCCAAGAACATGACAGGTGATATTTAAAAATTTCTATCATTTGATTCCTATGATGGTAACCTTTTCACGTTTAGAGACAACTCTAAAGCTCAGATTAAATAAATTTGTGAATATGATTTTCTAAAATAGTAATTATTTCAAAATTATTATATGTACTTTTTTTAAAACATAATCATATAAGTATATAAAAGTTGTGTGATTATGAATTAAATTTTATATTTCAAAATGATAAATTTACTTTTCTGAAAAAATAATTTTTTATTTTATGAAAATAGAAAATAAAATGTATACATTGTTTATCTTTATAATCTAATCAAAAAAAAGTCTAAGTGTTTGAGTGCTGTAAAAGCAGATGATATTCTGTGGAATATGAGGATTTTTCATGAAAATTTTAGACTATTTAGGTTTTTTAACTTCCCAAGTTACATACATGTAATTAATTCATGTGTGATTCATGTTTAAAGGGTAACCATCACAAAGAAAGATTTAAATCTGTAAATGATGTTAGTACTAATATATGTTTAGAACTATTACATATTAACATTTTTGGACCTATATAACCTTTTTTTGTATTAAGTACATATTTTTAATTGTATATTATTATATTATATTCTAATGGATTTATTTTTTATCCTGTAAAAATGAAACTTTATCCAAATTTTGTGCATTTTGTAAGCTTATTCAAAATTTCAAAAAAAATCAATCATTTGTATCATAAGTGATAGAGGTGGTGAATTTTTTAACTTATTATTTTTTAATTTTTTTAAAAAATGGATATAAATATTATTTATCAGCCCCTAGGACACCACAACAGATTTATGAGGTAGAAATAAAGAACAGATTGATTCAAGAAAAGGATAGGTTAACGATAATGGAATTTAGTGTACTCAAATACTTTAAATAAGAAGATTTAAATACATATTTCCATGTTTTAAATATATTTTCTATTAGACCTTTCCTAAATAATACCCCTTGTAAAATTTTAAAGCACTTAAAACTAAAGTTATGTATTTTAGGGTTTTTGGTTGTGAAGTATATATCTTAAATACAAAAGAGAGATTAGAAAAAAATGATTCTAAATAAAATGAAGAGATAATTTTAAGAAATTCCAATTTTAGAAAATATTTTAGAGTTTTAAATAAGAAAACTTTAGTTATTTAAGAATATGTTCCTATTAAGTTTAATGAAAATAATTCTAATAAGAATGATTCAATTTTAAATAAAGAAAATGATGAATTTAGAGAATTTAATTTTGGTAAATATAATGACCAAGATAATGATAATGTATCAGTTTTGGGGGATCATATATCGTCTCAAAATAACCAAAAGGAATGAAAAACTCTTAAATGTCATCAAATTTAAATAGTTATTGGTAATGTAGAATCCAATATTCAAATCATAAAATATGTTTTAATTTAATATGAAAAATATACTTTTGTTGCTAATTTTGTTCATATCAATGTTGTAAATGATTTAATAGATTCAAATTAGATTAATTTTATGCATGATTAATTAAATATATTTTAAATGAATAAAGTGTGGTATTTAGTTTCTTTTTTAAAAGATAAAACTATTATTATAACTAAATGGATTTCTTATAATAATCTTGATGAATCTAGAAACATAGTTAAAAATAAAGAAATACTAGTAACTCAATGTTATTCCAAATATGAGGGAATTAACTTTGAAGATTGTTTTTCTCATTTTTCTAGGATGGAATAAATTATATTTTTATTATATTTTTTTTCAAAATATAAAATTATTTTAGATAGATGTAAAAAGTTCCTTGTTAAATGAAAGTATTTTAGGGGAAGTCTATGTTAAAAAAACCCCATATATTTAAAAATGATAAGTCTCCAAATCATGTTTTTAAACTTAATAAATACTTATATGGTCTTAAGAAAGATCCAAGATCTTGGTATGAAATAATAACATAGTTTTTATCAAAAAAATTAAAGGTAATGTTGATCCAATCTTGTTTATAAGAAGATTTTCAAGTAATATATTGATTATAAAGATATAAGTTGATGATATAATATATTTTTAAACAAATTATTCTCTATGTAATTATTTTTCTAAAATAATGAAAAGTTAATTTTATATGATATTAATGGGAGGAATAAAACTTTATCATGGTTTTCAAATTAAAAATAAATAAATATAATATTTTCTTAAATCAAGCTAATTATGCTAAAGAGCTTATAAAAAAACACTTTTTTTTATTCTAGTAACACTATGAAAACATAAATGAGTACCAATTCCAAATTGGACTTGGATGAATATAGAATGTTAGTTGATATTAAACTGTATAGAGATATGATAGGTAGTCTATTTGTTCTCACTATGACTAGACCATAAATAATGTTCTCAGTTTCTTTGTGTGTTAGGTTTTAGTACAACCCTAAATAAAGTCACATTAAAGTTTTTAAAAGAGTAATTAGATATATAAAGGGTACTATTTATACTGTATTGTTATATTATAATGATAATTTTTTTGATTTATTGTCTTTCTCTGATTCTAACTTTGGTGGTTGTAGACTTGACCAGAAAAGTACTACAGGTATCTGTCATTTTTTTGGAAAATTTTTAATTTTATGGAGTTCTAAGTAAAAAATTTCATTATAACTATCAACAGTTGAGGATGAATATGTTTTTCCTCCTAGTTTTTGTTCACATATTATTTGGATAAAAAAATTTATGATTTTAATATTAATTTTGATAAAATTCCTATTTATTGTGATAATTAAAGTGTTATTTCAATTTATAAAAACCCTCTTCAACACTCTAAACTAAACACATAGATGTTAGATTTTATTTTTTTAGGGATCATGTAAATAAAAGGTTATATATGTTTAGAATTTATTCATACTAAGAAAAAGTTGTCTGAAATTTTCTAAAATCACTCAGATTCTATTAAATTTGAGAAAATCAAGTTTGAATTAGGTATGCTAGAGGCTTAAAATATATGGTTTGTAATGACCTGAACTTTTGAATAATATTTTGTTTCTTGAATTTTTTTTATATTTTATTTTGTACTCAACAAAACTATATCATTTTATTAATTAAGTGAGTATAATTGAAATGTAACGATTGGGTTTTGACTTTTATATGTCCATTGGTCAATATGACTGTTGGAAACAAAAAAAATTAACATTATAATTTTTTTTAAATAGAAATAATAATGAATAATTAATGAAAAAAAAGAGTGGATGGCCTCATCCAGTAGACTCAGTTCATACGAATCCCATCTATCGGAGCTTGGGAAGGAGGTAGCATCACTCAGTTTTTCTCTAGACCAAGCCCAATCCAAGCTTCAACATGTTAATCTTGAACATAATCACCTTTGGGAGAAGTTCAAGTTGATAGAAATAACCACTCGAGCAGTTTTTTCTAAGCAACCCCAAGATTATATCACCATTTCAAACCTTACTCTTTGGTCCTATACAGATTTTATAAGGGGATATGTAATGAGGCTTTAGTTACTTTTTGTAATCCTTTTGTATAAATAAAATTTTTATTTCTTATTATGGTAAAAATTTTGAATTTCAAATGTCAAAATAAATATCGGATGAAGTTTTAAAAGCTTCATATTATTAATAAATATTGAAAAAAAGAGTATTTTGAAATATTTTTTATACTTTTAATAATTAATAATGTGAAATGATTTTCAAAAAAAGGATATATCTAGTTGTTAATAGTAATAAATTTAGAGTCTGATAAGATCAACTTAATTTTTTTGGTGAATAGTAAATTATGAATAGTAATATTACCCTTATGAATAGTAATATGACCAATAGAGTAGTAATCTAACTTAATTAATTAGAAATATAATTTATTCATCTTTAATGGTAATATAATATAATAGCATAAGTAAAAACTATATCAAAAATTATTAGTTAAGTATTAGTATTTTTTTGGGTAAATAGTAATTCTACATAAAATTAAATATCTCATATTTACAAAATTATTCTCATAAAATGGAGTTAATTTTTTAATTCAGATCATTGATATTTGGATAGGGAGAATTTATGATATTTTAATAAAATGATTTGTTTTTCAGTGAATATTAAAAATATAGTTTGTGAGTTTTTGGTGTGTTTTATGACATCATAATGATGTAATATGTAATTTAAAATTCTGGATGACTCATTTGGATTAAAATATTATATGAGGTATCCCATGTAACCAAAAACATGGTAAAATACCATTTTCAAGCCCATGGTTTTGTAAATACCAAGGGCAAGCCCATGGTTTTTCAAATACCACCGATGAGGTGTCCTTGAAAATTAATAAAAAAATCCCTCTCTTTTACTATAAATACCAAGTAATTCCTTTGTTTTTTTCATTCCAAAATCATCCCCTAGAATATAAGATAGTATTACCACCCAAGGAGTCCACCCAAAGTGTCCTCAAGCCCTCAAGGACCCGATCCTAGAGTTTTAGAAGTTACTCTTCAAGGTAAGGGAGCCTTTCACCCTCCTCTTTTAATCAAGACTTATTTTATGTTATGTCTTTTAATTTCCAATTTATTATTTTGGGGTATGTCCTTATATATCTTTTTTTATATAAATTTTATTTTAAAATGATTATATACCCTTTTTTCTCTCATCAAATCGTTTTCTGATGTTTTAAGTGATGTTATTAGGCTGTCGAATTTTTGTAAGGGAATTCTAAACTTCTTTTTTCCTTTCAAGTTTTCTCTTATATGATATGGCTTTAAAATCTCCATAACATGTTCTTATTTTGATTTTATTCTATCCCTATACTATATTACGAGTCTTCTATGAATGTTTAACCCTTATCCCCTCTCTTTTTAATGTTTTTTAAAACCATGTTGCATAGCTATTATGCTGTAGAATTTTCATCTCAAAATCTCTCTCTTTTTCTCAAGAACTTATTTTATTTTGTTTATGTGATTACCCAAACCTATTTCAATTAAAATTGTATTCAAAAATACATAAATATGATTTATTTTATTCTGTAATCAACATACATAAAACCCACTTTTCCTTTTCATGGGTTATAAATGACATGATGATCATGTTTTTAAGCATTTTTTTAAAACGTCACAATTTTGATATGAAAACCATTTATTTTATTATCTTTGGTTTATTTATGAAATATTTTATTATTATCTATATGTATCACATTAAAATAAATACATATTAAGGTTTATACTTGATATCACTCCAATTAATTGGGTAAAGAAATTAATCTCTAGAGATGACAAGTTTTACGATACCTTGGTGAATAACCTTGGTAATTTTTATGAAACCTTGGGGATGGACCTTGGTGATATACTTATGAATGTATAAATTAAATGTTTTATCCGCATTTTCAAGATATTATTAAAGTTATTATTATAATTATATGTCTCTTATCATTCCTTTATGATATTTTCTCATGTTCTTATTGTATTCTCTCAAGTTCACATGTAAACTGTTTTCTCTTACTAGGCCTTATGTTCACCCTTTCCTTTGATGTATGTCCCCAGGTTATGAGATGCAGTAATTGTAATTATGATGAAAATTTCATGAATACTTTTAATGGTATTAAAATAATGTTATATGTTTTCATGTATTATGTTCCTTTTTCCCAAAACACTAAACTTTAAAGATCCTATGTTTGTAAAATGTATTGAAATGTTCTATAATAAGAAAGAGGGATTCCATAGTTGGTATCAATGGATAGTTTAGTTATTTGTGGAAATTAGGATATTAAAACTGTAGGAAAAATCCTATATAAAAGTTTAAATATAGGAAAACTTCTTGGTATTTTGTTAAAATATTAAGTAAGTGGTTTTCGAACAAATAGATCCCTATCTAGATATGAACAAGTGGTTTTGGCTCTGGCACAGATGTATCTTGGGGTAAAACTCAAAAACACCTCTTTGAGCTAGACTCAAATGGGAACTAGAGGATGAAAATGGGACTTTATGAACTCTTTTTTTGACACTCTCGAGGGATATTTTTGGTTAATCACAAGATTTTTATGAATCATTATTAAAGATTTATAGAGAAATTTAATTTTTGTTAAAGAATAATATGGTTAAGCATGAAGTTTCAAGACATAAAAATCCATTATAGTTAAAATATTTGTAAATGAAATAAGCTTCTCACTAAGGTTTTATTCTTTTAGAAAATGGTGAGAAATATGAGCAACCATTCAAATGGTGCCCGTAATGGACCATGCGCAGACGGCCCTCGGATGGAAGCTGGAATGGAAACTTTCATGAGAATGATGAACCAATTAAATCAAGTTATGGGAAATAACTTGAATCAAGATAAGAGATTGACTTCACCATGAAGGGAAAAACATTATGTTGAGTCCTTAATGCATCAACAACCACCAACCTTTAGTGTATCTACTGAACCATTTATTTTTGAATAGTGGATCATCTCTATCGAGAAGATCTTTTCTATGCTCCGCTGTTTAGAATAAGAGAAGGTCACCCTGGCTGTTTACCGCTTAGAGGGAGAATTTGATTAGTGGTGGTAACAGATTAAAAACATGATTCCAAGAGTGGAGTTTGAATATTTGGATTGGGAATATTTCATAGGGATATTCTTCAATAAGTATTTCCCTCATTTGATGAGAACAAAAATAGAGAAGGAGTTTCTCGAGCTAAAGCAGAAGGAGAATGAATATGTTGGAAGCTAAGAGATGAACTTCACAAGACTTTCCCATTACACCTAAATATTTTTCATGGATCCTAATGGAAAGTTTTATATATTCTCTAGTATACTAAGACCTCATCTACAAAAGAGTCTATCCAACTGAGACTATGATAGATATGAGGAGATCATGTGGAGTACTATAAAAGTAGAACTAGAGTTCGGTGAGACGCAGTGGTCTCATAAATCCAATGACAATAATAGATCAATAGATCTAAGATTAGGGATGATCTTTGATCAAGGAAAAGGATTCAAGTAAGTTAAACATCCCACATGTAATAAATGTGGGAAGAACCATTTGGGTAACTGCCTTCTCGGAAGTGGAAAGTTCTATAAGTGTGAAAGAGATGGCCATATCGTACGTAGTTTTTGTAGTGAGGTGAAGCCTCAACTTCCCAACACTAAAAACAAAGATAAGATAGTGTATGACTTACCTTATGTCCAATTCTTCAACTGTGGACAGATTGGGCACTTTTCCAATCACTTTCCAAATCTGATGGTAGCAGAGGGGAATCACCATCAACCTCAGAAAAGGCCAAGGGAGAAATGTTGTCCTTTCTCTATCATGACAACTAATTCTAAAGCTCCAAATGATGTGGTGGAAGGTACTATTATTGTTATCTCAAATATAGACATTAATTTTTTTGATTATGGTTCTACACATTCTTTTATTTCCATGAAGTTTGCAAATAATTTAGAATCAACCCCTAAATTGCTAAAAGTAGAGTTATCAGTCAAGACTCTGGGAGGGATTATCCAAGAATCAATAGTATTTCGTAACTCTAGTATTTACTTTAGTGATTATATGCTTATAACAAATATAGTAGTCATTCCCATGTTGGAATTCGACATTATACTAGGGATGCATTGGATCTCAAATTATAATTCTTAGATCAAATGTAGAAGCAAGGAAATATTAGTAGTCTTGAATGAGAAACCTATAGTTATCTTCTAAGGAGAGATTTCTCGACCTGATCTTTATCTAGAAGCACCTCCTATAGACTTCAATATGGATTTTATTAGTGAAGAAGAAGAAGTAAATTAGAGTATAAGGATATAAAATGTCCCCATCGTCCAAGAATACATTCAAATATTTTTTAAGGAGTTACCCAGACCTCCCCTGAAAAGAGAGGTAGAGTTCTCCCTTGATCCAAGACCTAGTGAAAATGGACATGGAAATTATAATGGAACAGACACCACCAACCCTATCCCAAACGATTTATCAACCTTCATTACTAGATAAGATCAAGAAATCTCAGAAAGAAGATCCTTTGTTACATAATAAGTTTGAGGTTGTGAAGGATGGGAAGTTTCCTCAGTTCAATATTTATCAAAAAAGTTGTACTAAAATTTTGTACAAGACTTTTTGTCCCATCTATTATAGAAATAAAGGAGTTTATAGATAAAGCTCATAACTCTACTTTATTCATACATCTTGGAAGCATGAAAATGTATAGAGACCTTCGTTATCATTATTTTTGGGATAATATGAAAAGGGATATTATTGACTATACTACATGGTTCTTGGTATGTCAGTAAGTGAAGGTAGAGAGACAACTTCCTAAAGGGGTCTTATAACTACTACCCATGCCATCATGGAAGTGGGACAATATCACTATGGACTTTGTCACTGGTCTCTAGAGAACTTCCAAATTAAACAATTTGATATGGGTTATAGTGGACTGTCTCACCAAGACTTTCCATTTTATCTCTATTCGGTAAGATTTATCTCTTGATAAAATTTCCAGGATTTACATGAAGTAGTAAGTCTCTATGGAGTTCCAATTTCTATTGTATCTGATTATGATCCAAGGTTCACATCAAAATTCTGGATAAGTCTTCAATATTCTCTGAGTACTGAATTTAATTTCAGTATGGCCTATCGCCCCTAAACTGATGGCCAATATGAAAGGAATATTAAAACACTCGAGGACATACTGAGAACATGCTCAATGGAATTTAAAGGTGAATGGGGATCAATATCTCCCATTAGTTGAGTTCTCTTACAACAACATCTTCCACTCGAGCATTCAAATGGAACCCTGTGATGTTTTATATGGGAAGAAATGTAGAACTCCTACTTGTTGGGATGAAGATGGTGAGAAAAAGCTTCTTGGGAATGATCTAGTGGAAGAGATGATAGAAAAGTTTCATGCCATCCAACAACACATTAAGGCTTCTCAGAGTCGGAAAAAGAGATATTCTGACATCCATATAAGGGACCTATAGTATGATTTTGGTGACAAATTCTTTCTTCAAATTTCACCTTGGAAGAGTTTCATGAGTTTTGGGAAGAAAGGGAATCTCATCCCTAGATACATTGTCCCCTATGAAATCCTTGATCATGTAGGAGTAGTGGCCTATCGGCTTGTATTTCCTCCAAATCTAGCACAATTTCATGATGTATTCCATGTATCTCTCTTGAGGAAGTACAAACATGGACCTTAACATGTACTAAATTCAGAGGTGGTACAACTGGAACATGACCTCCCTTATGAGGAGTAGCCGGTGGAGATCTTGGATTGTAGAGACAAGGTTCTACGCAAAAAGACTACACACCTTGTTAAAGTGTTGTAGAGGAACCAAAAATACGAAGAATCCATGTGGGAACCAAAGGAGTCTATGTGGATTAAATACCCACACCTTTTCTCATCTGAGGATATGAGTTGAAATTTTGGGGAAGAAATTTATTAAGGGGGGAAGAATGTAACGACCTGAACTTTTGAATAATATTTTTTTTCCTAAATTTGTGTGTTATTTTATTTTGTACTCAACAAAAATATATCATTTTATTAATAAAGTAATTATAATTGAAATTTGACCATCTGGTTTTGACTGTTATATAACCATTGGTCAATATGACCATTAGAAACAATAATAATTTTTAACATTATGATTTTTGTTTAAAATAGAAATAATAATGGATAATTAATGCCAAAAGAATAGTCGATGGCCTCATATAGTAGACTTAGGCTGTATGAAGCCCATATGTCGAAGCTTGGGAAGGAGGTAGCATCACTGGGCTTTGATCTAGACTAAGCTCAATCCAAGCTTCAACATGTTAATCTTGAACGTAATTTCCTTCGAGAGAAGTTCAAATTGATAGAAATCACCACTCAGTCAATGTTGTCCGAGACGCCCCAAGATTCTATCACCATTGCACACCTTACTCTTAGGTCCTATGTAGGTGTTATAAGGGGCTATTTAATGAGTCCTTAGTTACTTTGTGTAATCTTTTTTTATAAATAAAAATTTTATTTCTTATTATGGTAAATTTTAAGAATTTCAAATGTTAAAATAAATATAGGATGAATTTTTAGAAGTTTTATATTACTGATGAATATAAAAAAAGAGTATTTTAAAATATTTTTTATACTTTAAATAATTAATAATGTTAAATGATTTTCAAAAAATGGACATATACAGTTGTGATCAGTAAAAAAATTAGTGTCTGATAAGATCAACTTAATTTTTTGGTGAATAGTGAATTATGAATAGTAATGAAACCAATGAAATAGTAACGTCACTTAATTAAGTATAAATATAATTTAGGCATCTTGAATGGTAATATGATATAATATCATAAGTAAACAACTACTTCAAAAATTATTAATTAAGTATTAGTATTTTTGGGTAAATAGTTATTTTATATAAAAATTAAATATATCATATTTATAAAATTATTTTCATAAAATGGAGTTCATTTTTAAATTCAGAACATCGATATTAGGTTAGTTTAAATTCATGATATTTTAATAAAAATGTTTTGTTTTTCAGTGAATAGTAAAAATACAATTTTTGAGTTTTTGGTGTGTTTTATGACATCATAAGGATGTAATATGTAATTTTAAATGATGTTCGGATTATTTGGATTAAAATATTATATTAGGTATCCCAAGTTTCCAAAACCACAGACAAATACCATGGTAAATCCCATGGTTTCTTAAATACCACCGATGAGGTGTCCTTGAAAATTAATAAAAACTCCCTCTCATTTACTATAAATACCAATCCATTCCTATTACACACCAAAAAATTTATGGTATGTTTCTCTTAAATACATTATATTCATAGCCTATATTTTATAAATCAATGTGATTCTTTGAAACAACACTTGATTATTTAGGAGGTAGTCATAACCTAGCCATTAAACATAAATTTTCCACTTCTATGTTTTGAATTTCAAAAAACGGTCATCTAGAGTTGTGACCAGTAAGTCATTTGGAGTATAATAGAACTAACTTTATTTATTATAAATAGTAACATACCCTTATGAATATTAATATGAATAGTAATATGACCCTTATGAATAGTAAATAATGATAATATTTTATTTTTTAAGGTGATAAGATAATAAGATCTTAATTAATTTTTCAATGTGATATAAAACTAAATATACCTATAAAATTTTTATTTTAAGAATTAACTATGATTTTAATTAAAAATTAAATTAAAAATACATAGAAAATTATTTTCAAAAAATTCATTTCATTTTTGAATTCTACACGTTGAAAAATGGTTAGGGTGAATTTTTGGTATTTTTCTAAAATACTTGAAATTTTTGTGAATAGAAAAAATACCATTTTGAGTTTTCGGTAGTTTAGTGACATCATAATGATATAATAATTAATATATAAGGATGGTCAAATTTTTTATAGTAACATATGACATGAGGTGTCCCAAGTGGCTAAAACTATTGGAAAATACCATGGGCAAGCCCATGGTTTTTCAAAAACCACTAATGAGGTGTCCCTTTTAATTAATAAAAAAATCTCTGTTTTACTATAAATACCCACTCACTCATTTCTTTTTATTTAATTAAAAACTCATTATTCTAAAATAACTGATATTATTACCTTCCTAGGAGTCCTCCCAGGGTTTCCTCAAACCCCCAAGGTCCAAACCTTCATGTTTTGGGAGTTACTCTATAAGGTAAGAGAATCAACCACCCTTCTCTTTTATTAAAGCTTTCATTTTATGTTTTCTCTTTTATTTTTAATTGGATTGTGTTGGGATATTTAATTCCATATTCCCATTTCTGTAAATTTTATGTAAGATTGATGATATAACCCCTTTATCTCATCAAACTATTTTATGAAATTTTATGTGACGTCAGTAGGATACTGAATTTTCGTGAGAGATTTCTCAATTTTTCTTCTATTTTGAGTTCATTTCTTTTATACTTATTTCATCATCTCCCCTCATCCAAATTCTATAATAATTCCATTACCTTACATGAACTTTAATTATATTATTCTAATGGAATATTTCATCATCATCTCTCTTTCCCCCTCCTCTTATACTAAAAATGAAAACACCGTCCGAGAAGTGTTAATTTATCACATTCAAGGACGACGGGTTCTCAATTTTCATTAACATGTTCAATTCTGGTCATAAAACCATTTTTATGGTTGAATAATATCATAATATATTTATTTAATCTCATTAATGTTCTTTAATCCTTACACACTCATAATATAAAATAATAATACAAAACAAGTTCATTATGAACAACACCGCCAAGTTAATCCAAACATTTGTAATTAACTTTTAACTAATGAATCATCATCATGGTATACAACCCAAAATCATTACAAGATCATTTATATCTATGTAATATCATTAATAATATATATTAATAATTCTGTATTTTTAAAAACATTTCAAACAAACTTCCATACATGAATACAAGTAAACGGATCATGAAAACCGAAGAAGAAAATGCTTCCAAAACAATAAATTGAACATATTAAACCCATAAAAAGGGCCATGAATGAACCTAATAAGGTTATAATAAATAAATTAAATGTATATTAGGTTCTGGAATTATTAATTAATGAAGCTAAATTTTATTATTCAGGTCATTAAAACAAACTAAGAACACACTCAAGCATAAGGTAAGGGGTTTCTTATCTCACTTTTAATTCTGTGAGATTTCCATTGTTTGCCAATTATTTCATGTACGTGGTATATGTGTACTAAAATTTGTAATATATTATCATTATTACTTTTATATTCATGGTATTAAATGATTCATTTGATGTTTATTAAGTTTTTTTCATATGATTCAATTGATTACAATATGGTAAGGGACTTTGTCTCAATTTCGATTTCATTGAGACCTTCTTGGTATTGTGCAACTAATATTTCTTATGTGGTGTATATACTTCCCATTTGGGATTATTTTTCATTTTAAATTGTAAATATAATATATATACATATTCTAGTTTCAGGTATATGAGTATTCTCTTAAGTCGTATGCCCTTTTACATGCGGTGTTTATGTGGAATGTTGTTTTAACTATAGAAATATTGATGTATTTGTATCCTCTACTATAAACAGATATTGAGAATGTAGATTTTAATTATGTTAAATCTGTTTATAAGTAATTATTTAGACTTAAAGTGGTGAGTGGGGCCCACTATATCCCCTCTGTGCATCGACAGGTCTCAGGAGACAAATCAGTTGGCGACAAACACTTTGTGTTTGTTTCCAAAAATCAGACGGGTTTCTACCCACAAAACTAAACCATGTTAACAATATTATGGTATCATTTTCCAGTTACATGACTTCCAATTAATAATAATTCTATTTATTAGTTATTAGTTATTACTATCCATGAGTTTTTCACTATGACAAAATCTATAGATGCAGTTTCATTCTCATTTTATTAATGGTGTGAGTTTTTCATTTATTCACCATTCCATATTGACTATGCCAAGTTTTTTAGGATTAAGTTATTATTGATTCATGCTTCTAATATTTTTAACCCTTACTGAGCATTTGAGCTCACCCATTTCATTTTTTTACCATCAACAGTTCATGAAGAGGAGACTATTTATTGAGTTCCTGTGATTGCAGTTTATTGGTTTTTGTTATGTATTGTATTTTGTTAACTTTTCCAATGTAATTTGAGTTACATCTATGTATCTAGTTTATTCAAGACTACTAAACTGATTTTTCATTTGGTATTTATTTTCTCTTATTAATTCCAATGTAATAACTAATGCACTCGCTCTGATCTAAAGGGGTTGGGGCGTTACAATTCCTTCACATGAAAATAAATACATATTAAGGGTGGCTCTAGATCTGATAGTTCTCTATTTAATATACCATTAAATAATCATTAGATCACATTCTCCAATAAATATTTATTCACTATTTGAAATTTTTTACCATCGTTAGATCTTTACTCTGCTTGGTTATGGTTGTTCACAACACCGGCAGTATCTCTCCTCTTCAATGTTTGTATTGGGTTTTTAACTCCACCGGTAGATCGATCTACCATTAGTCATCTATGATAGATCAATATACCATTGGAAACTAATGGTAGATATATCCTCCATTGGTAAATGTATCTTCACTAGGAGATCATGCCAACAACAACTCCTTCTTCATAGTAGTTGCTCCATGAATGCCCACAGTGTTGTTTTTCCTTCACCAGTAGATCTCATTGATCAATAGTAGATTGATATACCATTGTAAATCCACCAGTAGATCATTATAATCTAAATATTTATTCATATACAGTAGATCATTTTACTAATGTTATCAATTTTGATTTGTATCAGTAAACCTCCTTCAGTTTCACAATGGCATGGCAGTAGCCTTCTTCAAGTTTTCTCTTTTCTTTATACTTCTTAGTAGAATTATAGATCAATATATTGTCAGACTCCAATGGTATATCTCCTCTATTTCTCTAGTAGATCAATCCACAGTTGGACACTAATGGTAGATCGTGGTGAAACGGTGGATCTGCACCAATGATAGATCAACCCACCAATAGATAATTTTAAATGCACTATTAGTTCAAAATAATTTTTCTTAAATTATTATTTCATTTCTTTTAATTGTTTCTGTTAAAATAAATATTTAGTTAAAATTTTTATTATATTTTGTTGATATATTATTTAAATTTGTGTAAAAAATAATTGTAATCATATTTTATGTACACATATACATGTAATTCTATTTTTTATGATGCTCTGTTTTAAAACATTTTTCACTATCTTAGTAAAATAGAAGTTTATACAGTTTGTTTTAACTATTTTATCGTCCTGAATTATTTTTTATAATTATTAATTTAATTGTTTTATATTAATATTTCATGAATAATTAAAGGATTCTATTGTTATCTATTTTTCATCTTGGGTTTTACAAATGAAGGTAATGATAACATTATTTTATTACTATACACTAAAAAGTGACATGTAGTTATTGAAAATATAGATGCTATTAGAAGATATTTTTCTTAATTATCCAAGATAAATCATCATAGAATAAAAAAATATAGTGTAGATCATTTGAGAGATTCTATGTCATAAAACTTGGACACAATTCTTGTTGCTCTCCTTCATTCAAGAAACTTCTACAACTTATGTACTCTGGTTGTGATCATAGAAGAATTTAAACTTTCGACATTGTTCCATTCAAGTGATCAATGATCATAAAGCTTCATCATATTGGACATTTTGATCATCTACTAGTTTCTCTATATTTTTTTCTTCATGAAATATTTTATTCTTCTATTTTTATTTATTCAAGTCTGGTTTATTATTTTCCCAATAAATATAAAGTTTTGAATTTTCTAGTAATTCCACCACCAAAAAGAAAGTTTGGGTTGTGAATCCCAATCAAAATTCATGTCACAGACTAAGGTTTTGTCTCCTATAAAAGACTAGGTTGTGCCTCTAGGTTATTTTAAAAATGAAGTGTCTGTAAATGGTAATCACACCTTTAAAAGTGAGGTTTTTATTGGGTACTAATCTTCTCAAGGAGTAGAGAAGGTTGTGGAGTGGAATAGTTTCTTTACAATCCAAACCACTATAAATCTTTGTGTTCTTTCATTTTATTTCTATTTTTCTACATATCAAGAACACATAACTCATTTTAAATCATTATTTTATAAACTCTGATTTTTTTTCATTAAAATTTTTAAAATGATGATTCACCCCCCTCCCCCCTCCCTATAGTCATTATTTCCATCACTATTGATACAATAGGTATTATATAGGTTCTCTTTGATATGGTTATATCTCCTAGTATAAGTTCTATAGAGAACTCTACCTATTGATCTTGTGGAATACCAGACAACTCTTTGGGAATACATCGGAATACTCCTTCACGATAGGAATGACTTCAAGGACAATTTTTTCCTTTGTCTCAATTATTTGAGATAGATATCCTTTCTCATAAGAAAATAATATACCTAGATAATAAGGATTTTTCAGAGTAGATTCAGGATTCTACTTGAACTTATATTGAATCATAGGATGGTTTTGGATATGAAAATCGATTCCCCTCTCTTGATAGTTAATATTAGTTTGATATAAGGATAACCAATACATTCCCAGTATAGCATCTAATTCTACCAAAGGGAGAATAACTGAATTCGCTGGTCTATTCTTCCCATATATGTTAATTGGGGCTCAGTTATAAACTTGAGATAAAATGATTGATCCACATTGTGTTTTCACTAATAGCTCAACTACTGTGTCTTGAGGTCAATATTAGTTTCCACTACTGAACCACTTCTCATTCTAAGTAAAAAATATATTTTATGGCATTTTATTACATATAATTTTGGAAAAAATATAATATATTTTTAATTTAATGTCTCCATGATTAATGGATTTGAGGATCCATTAAAATAGGTATTTTTCATCACATAAAATATTCAACCTGTAACGTACCAACCCAGGTTAACCTGATACATCATTCAGTTCAACTTTCCATAATGCATGAAGTGCATTCCTTATCAACATAGGACAGATACAAACATCAAGGGAATAAAATACAACCTTTGGGAATTATTCAAACTCAAAATCCCATAAAATATATAATAGACCCCATCCGATAATCTAGCATGATATATCCATAAGTTGTAAAACCATGCATATGAATAGATAATTTAAAAAATAAAATTTATTCCAAATAGGACATTAGAATTTAAAAGTAAAAAATATATCTATATATCACTTCATAAACAAAAGTAAAATGATACCCAAAGTGTAATATATACATGAATATCAAAATAAGATGAATCCAATAGTTTATAATACATAAGGAACTCTAAAAATAAATAATCACAAGGGGATCCCCAGAATTCTCTATATGGTCTAACACCTTGTGACCCATAGTCACCAACGATCACCACACCCCCAAGGATCATAAAGGCATCAAGATGCACCACTAAATAATGTGGATATTTTACCTTTTAATGTATCATAAAAAAACAAGTTTACGTACATCTGATTGGACTATATAGGGTGTGAGGAAAAATCCTAAAATGATACAACCATGAATCTATATAATATATTTATCAATGGAAACTATTAGTACTGGTTTTAAATTGCCATTTTTAAGGGAAAATGCCTTTTATTTTTATAAAAATAATATAGAAATTAAATCATATTCCTTTGGTTGTATAAAAAAATAAATTCTAGAAGTAAGTTTCTAGAAATAGTAGAATTCCTAGAGAACAAATTCTAGAAGTAAGTAAGAACATGGAAAATGAAAATTTACCCAAGGGAAATCTAGCACAATAATCATCAAAATACTTAAGTAAATAATTGAAACATAAAATGAGAGCATGAGTTAATGACATTAATCAACATGGTTCAATATGAAACAACATGGAAAAACATAGGCTCTAACCTCGAGTCAAGTAAATAAAAGGAAGGGTAAATAAGGACCATGAATACAGGACACCAACCAGCCCATGATGAACCTGATATAAACCTAACCCCAACTTACCCATTTTCCTCATCGAGTCACAATCCACTAGTCTAGGTATGAACTTCACTAGGGTAACTATCTAGTGTATAAAATTCTCTAGTGTAGTACTCATCCAAATTACCAAAGCATATACCTAATTCTTCCCATTTAAAACTCATCAAAAATAAAATCTCATAGAATAGCTAGCATCATATATAAAAATATCAAGAAGCACATCAAATTTATAAGTCATATTCCAAAAAGAAATATAGACATCATCCAAAAAAGTACATCATCAGTAATCTATTATATAATGAAAAGGATTAAAATCACAAAATCATAATTTATATACAATATCATTTTTAAATATCATTTTTAAATTCATTTGAAATCAAATTATTCTTTGAAACGTTTTTTAAAACACTTTATATGCATAAAACTCATTTTAGATTGAATATCTTATGAAAGCTATAAAAATCATCACTTTTCCAACACAAAGTCATGAAATATGAATAAAAAGTATAAATCAATATTTAATAATTAATTTCAATCATAATATGGTAGTAAAATCCATTATAAACTCATGAACCCAGAGTATGTAAAGGGAAAGATGATTATGTAGATACACCTACCTAAAATTCATTAAATCTTTGTCACCTTCTTCAAATACTAATATATTAGGGATAAAGGGTCCCTCATGAACCCTAGGAACCAAAATATTTGTCTTTAGACTGATCCCAATCCATGATCTTGGTTTCCATGGTCAATTAGGGAAATAAGGTAATAATAAAATGGAATAAAAAGGTGTTATAATAAGTGGGAAGAAAGAAATAATGATAAATGAAGAGTTTCTATGAAGTGATTCACAATTTTTGATGATGATTCACCATGGGAGAGCATGGGTAGAATGAGGCATCACTCAAGATAGAGAACCATGAAAATTTTGAGTGAATTTATGGAGGAAATATGAGATAAATTGAGTAAGGGAAAAATAATTGTTTCAATTTTATATATTTATGGGAAGGTCACATTGTTTGGATATATAGTTTAGGTATAAGTCCCCAGACTTAAACATTACACAATCTTGAGTTAATTCAAGAATTTTACATTAAGGATATTTTCAGGTTTAGAGTTTTAGAGAATTATTCCATAACTATTACATTACATCTCAAAAATTACAAAGTAGACACATTTACTCTATCCATTTTTTCATAAAAATAAAACTCCTTAAATAAACAAGAATTATTTTCTTGATATAAGTCTTCTTGAATTATCCCTTTCTCTTACCATTCCTTATACCCTATGAAAAACATTTCAAAAACTTGGTATGAGCAGAAAAATCTCAGTAAGGGTTATAAAATAAAGAAAGAAAACATTAGTCCATCAATACATACAAATCAATGATCTCATACTTTTCAATCATAAAATATAATCTCATTAACATACCTCATGAATTCATAATATTTATGAATAACATGTAGAAATAATAAATCACAAAGGTAACTTATGGCATCCATAACATACTTACATTGTAGCTTTCATAGCTACATAGGGAGTTATGTTTGGAATACCCATCACAGTATATTCCATAAATCTCTTAGAAGAAACATTAATTTTTACCTTCTTCATGTTACCCAATGAATTGGAGAGCTATCTCAGGCTCACCCACCCTAGGTTTATCATAGAACCACCCGTATATATAAACAATGCTTAAGAACCATAACATATTAATAACACATAAAACAAGCATAAAGGAATGATAACATTTCCACATTGAAATCAAAATATTTTACTTCAAGATATTGACATAATCAATGCTTTATCAAAACCATTTTCAATACCAAAATACATAAAAATGGTATATGTTATTTTTTTTCCTTTTAAAAACATTACAGCTTGTTAAGAAAGCCAAATATAAAATAATAATCATGACGTCGGAATGGTCATTGTCACTGGGTACGTTAAAAAGAAACATTCCCTTTGTTGTTTAGTAAAACTATTCATAGAAACAATATTACATTTTAATGAAATTAAAATTTAAAGGGGTTTATACACCATATAAAATAATGTCATGTATAAATCAAAATGTGCCTCAATTCAAGGAGATTGAGACGAAGTCCCTTACCTTGATCCCGACTCGTCACATATGTTCCTTGTTCTTCTTGAATAATAAACATAAGAAAATTTATACATTATTCAGAACCTTTTTCAAGTTTATTATTCTTTTATTATCACTTATTACCACATTATAAACATTATTTAATTATTTAATTTAATATCAGTCCTTTTGTTGATATTTGTTACTTGAGTCAAAAATGAACTTGTTATAATTAAAAATTGTTAATGTAGTCAAAATTAAATTATCTATATAATGATATTAATGATTTAAATATCATATATATCTATTATATATATGTATTTACAATAGTACATAACATTTAGAGATAATAAATTAAATGCACTGTTCATAGAGACGGTAAGTCGTATGTACGCATGAACGCTACTTTCATTTCATTTTCATATTTAAAGGAATGAAAACTAAATGATAAATAGGTATATTATAATTCTAGTATAATATCATATTTTATATATGTTACATAATTTCATTGAATCCATCCTTTATACGTTCTACGTATTGCATGAACGAGTCATATCACTTTGAGGGAGCGGTAGTCCGCACTTCCTCAAATGAAATTATCGTATTTACACATTATGGAAAGCATAGAGGTATGATTTAAATATAAAAAATAAGAATAAAGAAAATATATATATATATATATAATATATATCATATATAATATATTTCCATCATAATAGCCACTATGAGAGGTGGTATGGGAAAATTGAACAATCATCATTTCGTGAGGCAGTAGTTCGTTGTCCACAGAAACAGTGTATTTGAATCCATTAGATGGAGGTGTATGTAAGTGTAGTTAGAATCATTATCATAAAAACATCATAGTATATTGAGGATATTGGTTTTTTTATGTAATCAAAGACTAATAATATAATCGGGAGTGAAGAAGTAAAATAATAGAAAGGAACTTTAGAAAAGACACTACCTCTTAAAATGTGTAACTCCCTTTGATTTGAGCCAAAATAATTTCTTGAATTGTATTATTCCTAAGTTAAGGCTTATAAGAGTAATATAGGGATGTTATGAGCTAATTTTTTCAGAGTTTGGATGGGCCAAGTGTCACGAACCGAATCTGGTTGCCATCAAACCAGCACCAAACCCGGCTCATGGCAAGACCCGAAGGGCGTTCCTCATCCCCACGGGCTGGCACAAGTGCCCGGGTATCATAAAAATTCATTTGGGAATGATTTACCCGAGTTTGGGTTCATAAGATAACCAAAAACAAACTACAAACCAAATCTGAAAAATTATGCCAAACAAGAATTAATAAAAATTCAGAACTTAGTATATGAGTTTAAACAAGACACAAGAGGTCCAAAGGTACATAAAAGTAGCAGCAAACATCCCATGAGACTCCACACGACAAGGGGTCATCACCCACAAGCCGTCTCCACAACACCGCGCCATCGAGAGAAACTAGCAACTCGAACCGCCATCGCCCAAGGCTTTTCCTTTGCCTGTGTCAAACATGATCAAGTCTACTTACACCCAAAGGTGTAAGTAGGGTGTGAGACTAAGCCCAATAGGATATCACCCAAGGATTTCAAGTGATAGTCATTGTAAAATAAAATGCTTGCAAGAGTTATAAATAGATAATAGTGGCATTTATTTCTAAAAGTGCAACTTTGAAAAGAAAATAACTTTCAATGGGGATAAATATAAAGAATAAGTGAAATTGAATAAAACATTCAATCTGCTGGTTTTCACATCCCAAAATACCATAAAGAAAGTTTAAATGCCAAAAAGTCCATGAGCACCAAGCTCAGGAACCCCCCTAGGTACTAGTTTGTTGTGAGCCCCAAGTACCTCGTACCTCGGTGAAAGTAACCATAACGAAATTTGTTCTCGTGCACGAGCCACTAGTAGGGAGCATACCCATAACCTAGTGGTCTCCAATCATATCCATTATAGTTTTGTTAGTGTTATCCATGTCATACTTGCTATGTGAACCATGGTCAAAACCCCTCCGTTCACTAGCGTACTAGTACACGTTAGCCCACCTAGATACCCGGGTTTCCCGTATTGTGCTCAAATAGTCACCACATGCTACCAAAATCAATATTCACATATAAATATCAGTTCTGGTCACACACATTCAAAACAGTATCTACACCTTCTTTTCACCTGTTGCATAACTCAATAAACCATTTATAATTTTCATAAAACAATTTCAAGAAAATTAATCAAATGTTGCACATTAAATTCATCTAAAATCCCATATTTAAAACCAAATGGAGACCAATATTATACCAAAACATAAATTTCAGTATCAAAACATTTTTATAAATCCAATCCCTATATTATAAAACAACACCAAGAGGCACAATATGGGTTACACATTTAAAACACCCATTTTCACACAAGATTGACACTTAAAAATCTACCACTTTTAAAATGTTACCCAAATCAATTTTGAAATAAAAATACTGAATTATGAACATAATGGAAACCTAAATACATCAATACAACTCATTATACAATACCTACATATGAAATCACCTACCAAAAGAGTCAAAACCCCCAAATCCTTGTGCGTCACTTCAACCGCACCTCCGCCGCACCACAAAGGAGTAAGATTGAACCTAAAACCAGATTATTGGACCATTAAACTCAAAACTAAAACCCTAGGTACGAAACCTCATCTTCTGGACATTTGGGGGTTCAATAAAAAAGGAAGAAACCCTAAGAAGAAGGGAGGAATAAGGAAGAGAACCAACTTACTTGAGAAATCTGGACATTTTTTGGAGCTTCAGAAGTTCGGCCCTAAATCGCGATCAATATGAGCTCCAAAGAGGCGAAAACGAAGATGGGGGTGTGGCTGGGTTCGATGGGAGTGTGTGAGATGTGGAATCACCGAAAAAGGATAAAAAATAAATATTTTATGAAAGAATTACAAAACAATTTTAAAACTGGAAATGGGCTTTCGGGTTGGCCCAATACCTAATTTTATCACCCAAATCCATGATTCTAATGAATTTTTAAGGGGACCAAAATTATTTTGTGGTTTTAACATTTAAATTAAGGTAATTTTGGAAGTTTAATGGTTGAAAAATGTTGAAAAACTAAGTAGTTATTAAAGAAACAAAATATACTTTCAAAACTGGAAATGTGCTCTTAGGTTGGCCCAAATTTTGGAAACCCACTATTTCCTTTAAAAATGCATGAAAAACCACCAAAACAAATCAAGGGTGTAAATTAAATGAAAAATACCTCTAAATATTTCATGTATGTGACAATTCTCCCCCCCATGAAGGACTTTCCACCCCGGAAAGTCAACATGAGGCTTGATTGGAAAACAAGAATGGGTACTCTTCCTCGACCCACGACTTTCGCTCCCATGTCTCATGTGTATCACTTCCATGATGCTATAGAACCCGGACTAATGGAATAGACTTCCCTCTAAGTATCTTCTCTTGGGAGTCCACTATTTTCACTGGCCTCTCAACAATAGACAAGTCAGGATCTATCTCCAGTTCTTCCCAACTCAACACATGGGATGGATCCGGGTAGTTTTTCTTCAACTGAGAAACATGGAAGACATCATGGATGGACGTCAACTGAGAAGGTAAGGCCAACCTGTATTCCACCTTTCCAATACGTTCGATGATCTCAAATGGCCCGACGTACCACGGAGTCAGCTTACCTTGCTTCCCCAATCGACGATGGCCTAAACGAGGGGCCACCTTCAAGAATACTCTGTCACCCACAGAAAACTCTAGGTCTCGACGCCTCCGGTCAGCATATGATTTATGACGACTCTGAGCTGTCAATAAACGTTGCCTGATTAATTTTACCTTCTCAGATGTCTCCTGCACCATACTCGGCCCCAGTAGTGAGGTCTCACCTACCTCAGCCCAACAGAGGGGGGACCGACAAGGCCGACCATAGAGCACCTCAAAAGGAGCCATTTGAATCGAGGATTGGTAACTGTTATTATAAGAAAACTCAACCAATCCCAAATGGGTATCCCAAGAACCTCCAAAGTCTAGGACACATGCACGAAGCATGTCCTCCAAAATCTGATTCGCCCGCTCTGTCTGACCATCCGTCTGTGGATGGTATGCTGTGCTCATCTTAATCTGGGACCCCAAGGCCTTCTGAAGGCCTTCCCAGAATCGAGATGTGAAACGAGGGTCTCTATCTGAGACAACTGCTGATGGAACACCATGGAGTCTCACCACCTCCTAAAGATACAAACGGCCCAACTCATCCACTTTAGATGTATCTTTGATCGGAATGAAGTGGGCTGATTTGGTTAGATGATCAATCACCACCCAAATGGCATTCTTAGCTCGAGGTGTACGATCTAATCCAACAATGAAGTCCATGGCAACCTCGTCCCACTTCCAGGTAGGAATGGGTAGTGGTTGGAGCAAACCGGAGGGCCTTTGGTGCTCTGCTTTCACCTGCTGGCATGTGTAGCATCTCGACACAAAGTCCGCTATGTCTCGTCTCATACCAGGCCACCAAAACTGCCGACGGACATCATAATACATCTTAGTGGCACCCGGATGGACAGCCCACTGAGACTGGTGGCTATCCTGCATCACCACCTTCTGTAGAGATAACGGCACTACCGAACGACCCTTGAAGCACAAGATGCCCTCGGGAGACGACGACCAATCAGAGGATGTCTCTCCACCATGAAGAAACTGCTTCGATCGCTGACAAAGCTCATCACTAGGTTGTTCCTGCTGAATCAACTCCAACAGAGGAGTCAACTGGATGCTCGCCAATAATTCCCCTCCACTATGTTCCTTGGTCTCCACATGCATCTGAGAAAAGATCCCCATCAATGTCCACTCATCACTGGACTTCCTCAAAGCCTGCACTGGAACCCTTCTGCTCAAGGCGTCGGCCACTACATTACCCTTACCTGGGGTATAGACAATGTCAAAATCAAACCCCTACAAGTACTCGATCCAGCGACGCTGCCTCATGTTGAGGTCCTTTTGTGAGAAGATATAAGCCAAGCTTTTGTGATCAGAATAGACCACAAACTTCTCCCCAAAGAGGTAGTGACGCCACGTCTTCAAAGCATGCATCACTGATGCCAACTCCAAGTCATTGGTTGGGTAGTTCTTTTCGTGTGGCCGGAGTTGGCGAGAGCCATACGCCACCACGTGATCATCCTGCATAAGCACGCACCCAAGACCCATACCTGAGGCATCACAATAAACCACATATCCCTTTCCTGCCTCTGGTAAAATCAGCACGGGGGCAGTATTCAATCGCCTCTTCAGCTCCTCAAATTATGCCTAACATTCTGGACCCGATACAAACTTCACCCCTTTCCGGGTGAGGGTAGTCATCGGTGAAGCAAGCCGAGAGAAATCCCGAACGAATCGCCTATAATAACCAGCCAGGCCAAGGAAACTCCTAATCTCGAACACATTCTTCGGCTTCTCCCATGACATAACCGCACTAATCTTATCAGGTTCCACTGAAACTCCATTCTCTGAGATCACATGCCCGAGAAATCTCACCTCCCTGATCCAAAAACTGCACTTTGACAACTTTGCATAGAGGCGGTGATCCCGTAATGTACCTAAAACGACCCTCAAGTGATGTTCGTGTTCCTCCTCATAGCTAGAGTATACCAGAATGTCGTCCACGAACACCACAAAAAAGGAATCAAGATATTGATGGAAAAACCTATTCATAAGTGCCATAAATATTGTTGGAGCATTTGTCAATCCAAAGGGCATGACCAAATACTCAAAGTGGCCGTACCTGCTTCGGAAGGCTGTCTTTGGGATATCTGACTCCTTCACCCTGAGTTGATGATACCCTGAACGCAGGTCTATCTTTGAGAACCACTTTTCCCCCTTTAACTGATCAAACAAATCATCTATTCTGGGTAAAGGGTATTAGTTTTTAATTTTTACCTTATTCAGCTTCCGGTAGTCAATTCACAACTGGAGGGATCCATCAGCCTTTTTTGCAAACAACACAGGAGCGGCCCAAGGAGAGACGCTCGGGCGAATGAATCCTTTGGATTCTAAGTCGTCCAGTTGTATCTTTAATTCCCTCAACTCGGTGGGGGCCATGCGATAAGAGGGAAGAGATATCGGCTGTGTTCCCAGCGCCAGATCAATTGAAAACTCCACATCCCGCTCTGGGGGAAAGCCTGAAAAATCATCTGGGAATACCTCCGGAAACTCATTCACTACATGAGGTAGTGCACCTTCAGGGGAAAGACCATCCTCTAGCATAAGAGAAGATAACTGGAAGATAACACTTCCCAACTCTGGGAGTGGAGGCCCTGCGCGACCTGACCGAGGATCCCATTCTCCATGAAAAACCTGACGACTCCCATCAGGTGCCGTGAAACTCACACGCCGTCTATAGCAATCGATGTGTGCCTAGAAGTTTACTAGCCAATCCATCCCAATTATGACATCAAAAAGGTTCATATCTAAGACCAAGAGGTCCCACTCCATCTCAACCCCTGACACAGAAAGAGCACATGATGGGCACCTGAGACCCTGCTCCTTCTTCTTTCCCAGCGGTGTCACCAACTCCATTGTGAATGACATCAAATCAGTTGGCAGATTCAGAATGTCCACAAAACGGGCAGAAATGAATGAAACAGAGGCACCAGTATCAAAAAGATCAGCAGCTATAGAAGATGAAATCAAAACGGTACCTCGAACAATCGACGGTCCCGCCTCTGATCCTGGTGGTGCATGATCCACCGCATGGAGATGTCCAGTCTCTGCCTGAAGACGACCGCTAGTCTGTGGCTGTGCCCTGAACTGGCTCTTCCCAGAAGATGACCCAGCCCTACCACCACGGCTGCCAAATTGAGATCCCCCAGTCCTCGACGGCTCAGACTGTGCTGGCACTCCTCTGGGAGCCATGGATCCTGCCCCACTTTGAAGTGGACGCGCTATCCTGCAAAAGCGTTGCACGTATCCCATACCTCCACACTGGAAACAGGTCTTCGGAGGGTGAGGGCATGCTGGACGGATGTGCCCGGGCTTCCCACACTGGTGGCACATGACCGATCTCGCATCAGAAGCCGCTGATGACAACTGCCTAGAAGAGTTCCCTGAACTGCCTCCTCCTTTCTTCACATGATCCTCCCGCTTCCTTTTCTTCTCTGAGGAGCTTCCACTTCCCACTGCTGATACAGAACCATAGAAACCAGCCCTGCCTTTTCTATCAATCTCCACCATGCACGCCCGATCAACGACCTTAGCATAGGTCCTCAGCTTAAACAAGAACACCTGGGAGTATATCTCTGGTCTCAAGCCTTTCTCAAACCTCTAGGCCTTCGCTTGCTCATTAGAGACAATTTATGGAGCATACCGAACCAACTCAGCAAAACGGTTGGCATACTCCATCACAGATATATTTCCCTGAACAAGTTCCATGAACTCTCTAGACCTGGCATAAGCCAACACCTCAGGGCAGTACTGTTCATTGAAGACAGCCTTGAAATATCCCCAGCGCATCTGCTCGTTCTTCCCAGCCTGAAGCACTAACTCCCACCATTTACGGCTGGGACCCTCCAACAGAAAGGAGGCACACTTCACCCTGAGATCCTCGGGTGTTTCCAGGAACTCAAACATACGCTCGATCTTCTCGAGCCATTCCTCTGATTCTTGGGGTTCTAAGCTGCCTCGGAAGGTTGGAGGATTATTTTTCAGGAACTCCTGGGCCTTGTCCTTTCTAGGACCAGTCTCATCCTCTCTAATAGGAGCTGGAACTGGATCTGGTCCATATCCTAGATCCTGGACAGCCCGGACCATGGCCTCGACTAGCCTCTGATCAATTGGTGTGGGAGAACTCTCTCCGGCTTCCTCCCGTGGGTGCGTGAGAGCTTTCCGGGGAGGCATGTTGCTACAAAATGTAACAGTCACAAAATAATAATCAATACCACAATTCTGAAAATTTTAATCAAATACCTCAAATATATATAATCAAAACACATTTCAGTAATAAAATAAACAACTAAAACACATCCGCATGATGTCCACATGTGGTCTGCAGCCCACACGTCTCACCTGGAAGTGAAGTCAATCTTTAAATTCCAACATCCCCTGGTGACTCAGGGTATGCCATGAGAGGTGTGGGCCAGACACCCTACTCACAACCAAAACCCCGAGCCCCGACAGTCCTAGCTCCTGTCTATCCTGACTCATCCCAAAATAACAATATAACCCAAAAACATTAACCTCCTTTGATACCATTTTGTCACGAACCGAATCTGGTCGCCATCAAACCAGCACCAAACCTGGCTCATGGAAAGACCCGAAGGGCGTTCCCCATCTCCACGGGCTGGCACAAGTGCCCGGGTATCATAAAAATTCATTTGGGAACGATTTACCCGAGTTTGGGTTCATAAGATAACCAAAAACAAACTACAAACCAAATCTGAAAAATTATGCCAAACAAGAATTAATAAAAATTCAGAACTTAGTATATGAGTTTAAACAAGACACAAGAGGTCCAAAGGTACATAAAAGTAGCATCAAACAGCCCATGAGACTCCACACGACAAGGGGTCATCACCCACAAGCCGTCTCCACAACACCGCACCATCGAGAGAAACTAGCAACCCGAACCGCCATCGCCCAAGGATTTTCCTTTGCCTGTGTCAAACATGATCAAGTCTACTTACACCCAAAGGTGTAAGTAGGGTGTGAGACTAAGCCCAATATGATATCACCCAAGGATTTCAAGTGATAGGCATTTTAAAATAAAATGCTTGCAAGAGTTATAAATAGATAATAGTGGCATTTATTTCTAAAAGTGCAACATTAAAAAGAAAATAACTTTCAATGGGGATAAATATAAAGAATCAGTGAAATTGAATAAAACATTCAATCTTCTGGTTTTCACATCCCAAAATACCATAAATAAAGTTTAAATGTCAAAAATTCCACGAGCACCAAGCGTAGGAACCCCCCTAGGTACTAGTTTGTTGTGAGCCCCAAGTACCTCGTACCTCGGTGAAAGTAACCATAACGAAATTCGTTCTCGTGCACGAGCCACTAGTAGGGAGCATACCCATAACCTAGTGGTCTCCAATCATCTCCATTATAGTTTTGTTAGTGTTATCCATGTCATACTTGCTAAGTGAACCATGGTCAAAACCCCTCCGTTCACTAGCGTACTAGTACACGTTAGCCCACCTAGATACACGGGTTTCCCGTATTGTGCTCAAATAGTCACCACATTCTACCAAAATCAATATTCACATATAAATATCAGTTCTGGTCACACACATTCAAAACAGTATCTACACCTTTTTTTCACCTTTTGCATAACTCAATAAACCATTTATAATTTTCATAAAACAATTTCAAGAAAATTAATCAAATGTTGCACATTAAATTCATCTAAAATCCCATATTTAAAACCAAATGGAGACCAATATTATACCAAAACATAAATTTCAGCATCAAAACATTTTTATAAATCCAATCCCTATATTATAAAACAACACCAAGAGGCACAATATGGGTTACACATGTAAAACACCCATTTTCACACAAGATTGGCACTTAACAATCTACCACTTTTAAAATGTTACCCAAATAAATTTTGAAATCAAAATACTGAATTATGAACATAATGGAAACCTAAATATATAAATCCAACTCATTATACAATACCTACATATGAAATCACCTACCAAAAGAGTTAAAACCCCCAAATCCTTGTGCGTCACTTCAACCGCACCTCCGCCGCACCACAAAGGAGTAAGATTGAACCTAAAACCAGAGGATTGGACCATGAAACTCAAAACTAAAACCCTAGGTACGAAACCCCATCTTCTGGACATTTGGGGGTTCAATAAAAAAGGAATAAACCCTAAGAAGAGGGGAGGAATAAGGAAGAGAACCAACTTACTTGAGAAATCTGGACGTTTTTTGAATCTTCAGAAGTTCGGCCCTAAATCTCGATTAATATGAGCTCCAAAGAGGCGAAAACGAAGATGGGGGTGTGTCTGGGTTCGATGGGAATGTGTGAGAGGTGGAATCACCGAAAAAGGATAAAAAATAAATATTTTATGAAAGAATTACAAAACAATTTTAAAACTGGAAATGGGCTTTCGGGTTGGCCCAATACCTAATTTTATCACCCAAATCCATGATTCTAATGAATTTTTAAGGGGCCCAAAATTATTTTGTGGTTTTAATATTTAAATGAAGGTCATTTTGGAAGTTTAATGGTTGAAAAATGTTGAAAAACGAAGGAGTTATTAAAGAAACAAAATATACTTTCAAAACTGGAAATGTGCTCTTAGGTTGGCCCAAATTTTGGAAACCCACTATTTCCATTAAAAATCCATGAAAAACCACCAAAACAAATCAAGGGTGTAAATTAAATGAAAAATACCTCTAAATATTTCATGTATGTGACACCAAGTGCTTGAGAGGTGTGATTAAATGGGTACAGGTGATACCCTTTTATAAGAGGAAGGGTACTTTAGAAAAGTTTGAAAGTATTATTTTCTTATAAAATGATTTTCAGTTTCAAAAGGTCCTAAAGTAATTTATTTAAAATATAGTATTTTTTTAGTTCTAAAACCTCTCAAAAAATGTTTTAGACAAGTATAGGTCACAAATTTAATCTTATATTTTAGCTTTAACCCTTAGTTAACTAATTTAACTCTTACCATGTCTTCTTGTATATCCATACTATATGGTTAATATAGTTACTATTAAATTCCAATAGAATATAAAGTGGTTAATTAATAAAATTTTAAACATTATCTAGGTCATTTTTTCAAATATTATATTTTTAGGACTATTATATCATTTAACAAAATAGTATTTGTTTTAAAAACTCATTTATATCAATTTTTATACTATTCATATCATAGCTTTTAAAAAAATCCATAACAACTTGATTATTTCGAAAAAGAATCATTAATTAAAATATAAAAAGTCATAATCATAAATTAAATTCGTGGATAGAAAAAAAAGTTTTAAAATAAATTTATTTTAATATTTATAATCTCATTTATTTAAATCATTCATAAATAAGGTGATCACTACATCATCATTGTGTCATAAGTATATTTATTTATTTGATGTCTAAAAATTATAAATAAACTACCATGATGTAGGAAATATTTTTATCTTTATAATTAATATTTATAGTAAAATATATAATTTATATAACCCCATATAAAAATTGTTTTAGTAAAAAATACATGTTTAGGTTATATTTTTCTTTACTTTAAATTAATTCTTATAAAATGTCATTTTCACATCAAAGTGGCTCCATGGGGTCCCAAAATAGACCCAAGGATTCTCAGGGTCATACATATCTCATTAAATAGTATTAGTACACATGTTAGGGTAGTTTAATATTATTATAATATTATTTTGTTACCCTTATTTACCAGATTTACCCTTTAACCATGGTAAATAAAATATTTATTGAAGTTACTATTCATAATGTCTAAAAATAAATGGTACTTATTTACAAAATTTGGACCTCATGATTCCAAATAAGGAATCCATTTTTCCAAATTCAAAACACATAAGTTTCATAAATTAATTTAAAATTAATTCCCATTGTCAAAACCAAAAAAGTGTGTTTTTAAGAAGTAAAAACTACCAAAATATTGACATGGCTTTATGTCCAATTTAAAAGTGAAATTACTTTCAATGACCAAAATTATATTAAATAATAAAAATATAATCCAATTACACTTTAAAACCAACTAAAAGGACAATCTAACTATATAAATAAATTACATGAAAAGGTAGTTTTGAATTAAAATGCTGTATTTTTCACTATTCATTAAAAATGAAGTTTATCAGAAAAATAACAAAATTTCATACAAAGTAAATTTTGATGTTACAATTCTATAGAATAATTTTTTTTTCAAATATAATATATAAAAGTGAAAAAAACTAGATTTTAAAAAGGTTTCTCCATCAAAAGGTGGTAAAATGACCTTTTAAAAAATATTAGTATATTTAATGCTTAAAATCGGATTTATTATTATTTTATGCCTCTGTAATTAATTGGATAAATGTATTTAAAAAACATGTATGATTTTATTATAGTTAGTTCTATTAATTCTCTCTAATACAACATCTAGACCTTAACTACCATTTAAAATAATAATATTTTTATATTATTTTTCAGTATAACTCAAAGTTGTGTGCAACATAAGATTTCAAAGAAACTCGTTGTTGTGTGTTGAGTAAGCTATCAGAAAAAGCATCCCCTTTAATGTAAAAATAATATATTATTCATAAATATTAACATAAATGAAAGGGTATTATTCTATAAATACCTGGGTTGTTACATCCTTCCTCGCTTTTGGGAATTGCCTCCCCGCAATTCTATTCACTCATCAAATAAGTGGGGGTATTTATCCCTCATAGAATTTTCATATTCCCATGTTTCCCATTCAACCATATAGTTTTTTCACAAAACCTTTACCTAATTAATTACCTTATTCTGCAACACTTTCTCTCTACGGTCAAGAATCTGGACTGGTTTTTCCTCATAAGAAAGATTCTCTTCCAATTTAACTACCTCTGGACTCAAAAAATGATATGGATTCATCATATACTTTCTTAACATTGAAGTATGAAAAAAATTGTGTATCTGGGATAAACATGGAGGTAAATCCACTCTATAGGTAACTGATCCAACTTTCTCCATGATTTCATAGGGTTTAATGAACCTTGGACGCAGCATTCCCTTATTACCAAAACACATCACACTTTTCCATGGAGAAACTTTGAGAAAGACACGATCACCTACCTTAAAATAAAGATCCTTCCTCTAGTTATCCGCATAACTTTTTTTCCTGCTCTAAGTTGTTATCATGTGTTTCTGAATCATCTAAACTTTTTCTACCATTTCTTCTATAAATTCTGGTCCCATCAACTTCTTTTCACCTACTTTATCCTAAAAAGATGGAGTTCAACACCGCTTTCAAAATAATGCTTCAAATGGTTCCATCTATATATTGGAATGAAAACTGTTATTATAAGAAAACTCAACATAAGAAATATATTGGTCCCAACATCCCTGGTAATCCATTGAACAATCACGTAGCATATCTTCCAAGGTCTGAATTGTTCATTCTGACTACCCATCTGATTACGGATGAAAATTTGTACTAAAATTTAATTCAGTACCCAATGACTTCTGAAGCACCTTCCAAAAGTTAGAAGTGAACCTAGGATCATGATCAGATACAATAGAGAGGGTAACTCCATGTAACCTGACTATCACTTTAATATAAAATCGAGAAAATTTATTTAGAAACAGAGTATCTCGAATAGGAAAAAATGGGCAGATTTAGTCAATCAATCAACAATAACCCATATTTCATTGTTACCTCGATAAGTCTTTGGTAATCCCACTATAAAATCCATGGACACAATTTACCATTTCCACTCTAGCATTAGAAAAGGCTAATGAATCCCTTTAGGTAACTGCTACTCTGCTTTAACCTGTTGAAAAATCAAACATCTCAGGGTAAAGTCAGAAATATCTCTTTTCATTCCATCCCACCGGTAATAATCCTGAAGATCTATGTACATTTTAGTACTTCCAAGATGAACTGAAAATGGAGCACCATGAACTTCACATAATAACTCTTTATTCAACTGTTAATCACAACGCACACATAATCTATTTCCAAACCTCAAAACACAATCTTTATCAATGTTAAATTCAGGTAACTTACCGTTCTAAACCAATTCTACCTTTTTCTGTAATTCAATGTCTTCTCTCTGCGCTTGCTTTATTTTGTCTACTAGAGATGATTTCACTTCCACCTAAAAAATAGAGGAATTCCATGCACCAATAACTTCCAATAAAAAATTCATCAAATAAAAAAACTAAAGGATCCTCTTCCAAATGTAGCATTACTCTTTCAACTTAAAGTGTCAATCAATTTATTTTCCTTTCCTGGATGGTAATGGATCATGAAATCATAATACTTGATTAATTATATACATCTCTTATATCTCATTTTTAATTATTTCTGAGTGAATATATACTTCAAACATTTCTGATCAGTATATATTTCACACTTTATGCCATACAAATTATGCGTCCAAATTTTTAATGCAGAAACAACAATAGCTAATTCTAAATCATGTGTAGGGTAATTTAACTCATGAGGTTTCAACTAAAGTGAAGCATAAGAAATTACCTAAAAATTCTCTATAAGTACACAGCCAATTCCTTTCAATGAAGAATCAATATAGATAACAAATTCCCCATTTCTAGAAGGTAGTGCCAAAACTGGATCATTCACCAATCTACTTTTCAATTCCTGAAAACATTCATCACATTATTTTGTCCAGATGAACTTAACACTTTTTCAAGTTAATTTAGTCAGTAGGAAAGATAACCATGAAAATTTTTAAACAAACCTCCTTTAATAACCTTCTAAACTAATAAAACAGTGAATCTCGGTTATATTGGTGGGTCCTGGTTATTCTTTAACAACTTTTGTTTTAGCAGGATTAAAATTTATTCCATATTTATAAACAATGTGACTAAGGAATGAATTTTTTTGTAACCAAAACTCACACATGATGAATTTCCCATATAGTTTCTTTTCTTTTATGGTTTTCAAGACAACACTATGAATTTCATTCTCCCCTTTACTTTTAGAATATACCAAAATATCATCAATAAACACAACCACAAACTTATCCAAGAACTCACGGAAAATTCTATTCATAAGATCCATGAATACAGTAGGTGAATTTGTTAACACAAAAGGTATAACTACACATTCATAATATCCATATCTAGTACGAAATGTAGTCTTCATAATGCCTGCTTTCTTTACTTTCAACTAATGGTATCCTGACCTCAAGTTAATCTTCGAAAAATACTGATCTCCCTGGAACTGATAAAAAAATCATTGATATGAGGCAAAGGATACTTGTTCTTAATAGTTATGTTATTCAAGGCTCTATAATCAATGAAAAGTCTCATTGAACCATCTTTATTTTTAACAAACAATATAGGATCACCCCATGGTGATGTGCTAGGTCGAATGAAACTTTTATCTAATAAGTCCTGTAATTGCTTTTTTAACACTAAATGTTTAATTTGATCCATTTGATAAGGGGGTTTTGTAATTGGCTTACCATCAGGAACTAAGTCAATAGTAAATTCAACTTCCCAATCAGGTATTATACCAAGAAACTCATCAGTAAAAACATAAAGGTACTCATTGAACACTGGTATATCATTAATATGAACAGTTCCTTTGTTTTCAGCAATATTTTCAAGGTAACATTCATTTCCATCTTTTACTAGTTTCTTAGATTCCTGATATGTTATCAAAAGTAAGGGTTCATTATTGTACACAAACTGAAATTATTTCTGAAAATAAACCACTTTAGCTCTTTAGTCAATCTTAGCATGATAAACAGAATACCAATCCATACCCAAAATAACATCAAACTCTACTAGAGGCAAAACAATAACATTTTTAGGTAGATTCTTTCCACACACAAGTAAAATGAGGTTCTTATAATTTCTTTTTGTATAAACATTTCCTCCATGTGTTTTTACCACAAGTTCAGGATTCATATCTTGAGATGGAATTCCCAATTTACTATGAAATTTCTCAGAAATTAAAGAATGTGTAGACCCTGAATCAAACAACACATTATCATAATCTAAATAAACAAATAATATAACCGATACTAATTTATTTGATGTCCCAACATCTTCTGAAGTGGTTGTAAAGGATTTAACCACCCCTTTTTCTTGTACTCTGGATTCTTTCCTTCATTTGAGTTATTCGTTGGACATTCATTTGCATAATAACCCATTTCATTGCACTTAAAACATTTTACTGACTATATATCAGATTTTTTATTACCATTACCCTGATCTTTTTCAATGAAATTACGAGCCTTGTGTCCAATTTTACCACATCAAAAGCACTTACCATAATTCAAAAGGCATTCCCCACTTTTCTTTTTCTGCAATTTTCAAAAACTATATACTTAAGTTTCTTACCATCATAATTTTTTGAAGAGTTCTTCCCTTTCATTTGCCACCTCGACCTCTTATTATATTGTTTTTTAAAGAACACATGATCATCCTCAAACTCCATTTCCACCTTCTCTGCACGTCGAACAAGTTTTTCATAACTTTTTAACTCACAAGAAGCTAAATCCCTTCAATACTTTTGATTTAATCTTGAGTAAAAATTATTGATTTTACTTTCAAGATACCATATAAAATTTGTATCATACCTTTCCCGTCGAGTGAATTTTACTTCATAAGTAGCCATTGAGTCATCCTCCTACCTCAATTCCAATAAATTTTTTTCATTCTAAGTCGAAATTCCTTTGGAAAATATTTCTCAAGAAACATACCTTTGAATTAATCCCAATCAGGAGCATTAATCTCCTCACTATCCCTGATATTTTTAACCATATAACACCACTAATCGGTTTCACCTTCAAAAAGGTAAACATAAATACTAACCTTTTGATGTTATAAACACCCCATGACATCGAAAATCTTTTCCAGTGCTTTAATCCAACCTTTAGCTAGCATAGGGTAAGATGATACTATGAATGATGGGGGATGTTGGCTCATGAAATGATCTACTACTAACATGTTCATTTGTGGTTTTTTTGGATGATCTTGTGCATGGATACCACCACCATTTATAGCCTGATTCAATTGTTTCATCACTGCAACAAACTGTTCAGTTCCGATTTCAACCATCTCAAGTTGCTGATTTGGAAGATTGTTTTCCTCTTGATGTCGTCCCATTATAGCTTCCATGTTTCCTCTACATAAAATCATTCTAAACACATAAATATATTAGGAGAAGAAATATAGCAATCTTCAGATTCTATATCATTTCAATCTTACCATAAAGTAAAAATAATTTATGGATATTAATTTAACAATATCCTAACTCCTAAAGTTACCTAAACTGACCTCTGATACCAAATATAAGGCTACGAACTTAAACATTACATAATCTTGAGTTAAGTCAAGAATTCGACATTGAGGATCTTTTTAGGTTTAGAGTTTTAGAGAATTAGTCCACAACTATTACATTACATCTCAAAAATTACAAAGTATACACTTCTACTTTATCCAAAAAAAATTCACAAAAAAAAATTCTCCTTAAATAAACAAGAATTCTTTTCTTGATATAAATATTCCTGAATTATTCCTTTCTCTTAACCTTCATTATACCCTGTGAAAAACATCTAAAAAACTTGGGATGAGCATAAAAAGCTCAGTAAGCGTTATAAAATAAGGAAAGAAAACATTATTCCATCAATACATACAAATAAATGAAATCATACTTTTCAATCATAAAATATAATATCTTTAATATACCTCATAAAATCATAATATTTATGAATAACACATAAAAATCATAAATAACAAAGGTAACTTGTGGCATCCCTAAAATACTTATATTGTAGCTTTCACAACTACATAGGGAGTTACGTTTGAAATACACAGCACAGTATATTCCCTAAATCTCTTCGGAGAATCATTAATGTTTAACTCTATCACGTTACTTAATGCATTGGAGAGATATCTTAGGCTCACCTGTCCTAGTTTTATCAGGGAAACACCCGTATAAATAATCAATTCTCAAGTGCTAAAACAAATTCATAACACATAAAACAAGCATAAAAGAAAGATAACATTTCCACATTTCAATAACAATATATCATTTCAATATATTGACATAATCAATGCTTTCTTAAAACCATTTTCCATACCAAAATACGTAAAAAGTGTGTATGGTATTTATTTTCCTTTTAAAAACATTATGGCTTGTTAAGGAAGCCAAATATAAAATTATACTCATGGCAGCGGAAAGGTTTTTGTCACCACATACGTTAAAAAGAAACATTTCCTTTATCATTTAGTAAAACTCTTTGTAGAAACAATAATCCCTTTGAATGAAATTAAAATTTAAAGGGGTTTATACACTGTATAAAATAAATCTTTGTATAAGTCAAAATGTGCCTCAATGAAAGGAGATTGAGATGAAGTCTCTTACCTTGAGTCTGACTTGTCGCTTATGTTCCTTGTTCTTCCTGAATAATAAACTAAAGTTAATTTCTACTTACTTCAAAACCTTTTTCAATTTTATTATTCCTTTTATATCACTTATTACCACATTATAAACATTACATAATTATTTAACTTAATATCGTTCCTTTTGTCGATATTCAGTACTTGAGTCAAAAATGAACTTGTTATAATTAAAAAATTTCAATGTGGTCAAAATTAAATTATCTCCAAAATGATATTCTTTATTTAAATATCATATATATCTAGTATATATATATATTTATAATAGTACATCACATTTTGAGATAAGAAATGAAATGTGTCGTTCATAGAGACGGTAAGCCGTACGTACGCATGAACGTTACTTTCATTTATTTTTCATATTTAAAGGAAAGAAAACTAATGATACATTCTTATATTATAATTCCATTATAATATTATATTTTATATACATTACATAAGTTCATTAAATCCATCCTTTATACTCCTCAAATGAAATTATCGTATTAAAACATTATGGAAAGCATAGAGGTATGGTTTAAATAAAAAAATAGAATCACAAAGACAATATAAATATAATATATATCATATATAAATATATTTCCACCATAATGTACACCATGAGAGGTGTTAATAGAAAATTGAACAATCATCATTTTGTGAGGCAGTAGTTCGCCGTCCACATGAATAGTATTTTGCATCCATTAAGTGGATGTGTGTGTAAGTGTAGTTAGAATAATTATCATAACAACATCGTAGTATATTGAGGATACTGGTGTTGTTATATAATAAAGTAATAATAATATAATAGGGAGGGAAGAAGTAAAATAATGTAAAGTAACTTTAGAGAATATGTTGCCTCTTAAAACGTCTAACTCCCTTTGATTTGAGCCGAAATGATTTCTTGAATTTTCTTATGCCTAAGGTAAGGCTTTTATGAGGAATATAGGGATTTTGGGAGATTATTTAGGAAGATGTTAGAGGAGAAAAAGGATTTATAGGTGTGATTAAATGGGTAGAGTTGATTCCCTTTTATAAGAGGGAGGAGGGGTACTTTAGGATAGTTTGAAAGTATAATTTTATTATAAAATGATTTTCGATTTCAAAAGGTCCAAAATTCATTTATTTCAAACATAAGATGTTTTTGGGTCATAAAACTCTCAACCAATAGGTTTTATAGAAGTATAGGTCACAAATTTAACCTTATCTTTTAGCTTTAACCCTTTGTTAACTAATTTAACTCTTACCATGTCTTCTTGTATATTCACACTATATAGTTAATATAGTTACTATAAAATGTCAATCAAAACTAAATTAGGTCATTAATTAAATTTTCAACATTATCTAATCCATTTGGTCGAATATTATATTTTTAGGACTATTATATCTTTTAACAAAATAGTATTTTTTTTAAAACTCATTTATGTCAATTTTTATACTATTCATATCATGACTTTTTTAAAAATCCATAACTTGATTCTTTTGAAAAAAAACTTCATTAATTCAAAGATAAAAATTCATACTCATTAATAAAATTCATGGATGGAATAAAAAATTTTAAAATATATTTATTTTAATATTTATAATCTCATTTATTTAAACCATTTATAAATAAGGTAATCACTACATTATCATTGTGTCATAAGTATATTTATTTATTTGATGTATAAAAATTATAAATTAAATAACATAATGTAGGAAATATTTTTATCTTAATAATTAATATTTATAGTCAAATATATCGCTTATATAACCCCATATAAAATTTTTTTAGTAAAAAAGACATGTTTAGGTTATATTTTTTTTACTTTAAATTAATTCTTATAAAATGTCATTTTCACATCAAAGTGGCTCCATGGGGTCCCAAAATTAACCGAAGGATTACCATGTTTGTAAATATATCATCAAATATTATTAGGACATGTGTTAGTGTAGTTTAATATTATTATAATATTATTTTTCTACCCTTATTTACCAGATTTTCCCTTTAACCATGGTAAATAAAATATTTACTAAAGTTACTATTCATAATGTCTAAAAATAAAAGGTTCCTATTTACACAATTTGAACTTCATGATTCCAAATATGGAATCCATTTTTCCAAATTCAAAACACAGAAGTTTTAGAAATTAATTTAAAATTAATTCTCATTGTCAAAACCAAAAAACGTGTTTTTAAGAAGTAAAAACTACCAAAAGATTAACTTGTGTTTATGTCCGATTTAAAAGTGAAATTGCTTTAAATGACCAAAAATTTATTAAATGATAAAAATATAATACAATTACACTTTAAAACCAATTAAAAGTACAATTTAACTATAAAAATATATTATATGAAAAGGGATTTTTGAATTAAAATGCAGTATTCTTCACTATTCATTAAAAAATGAACTTTATCAGAAAAATACCAAATTTTAATCCGAAGTAAATTTTTATGTTACTATTATATAGAAGAATTTTATTTTTTCAAATAGAACATATAAAAGTAAAAAAAACTATATTTAAAAATGGTTTTCCATCAAAAGGCAGTAAAATGACCTTTTAAAAAATATTAGATTATTTCATGCTTAAAATCAAATTCATTCTTATTTTATGCCTCTAAAATTTATTGGATAAATTTATTTAACAAAAATTTATGATCATATTATAGTTAGTTCTTTTCATTCTAGCAAATACAATAGTTATGTGTTAACTACCATTTAAAATTATAATATTATTATATTATTTTTCATTATAACTCAAAGTTGTGTGCAACGTAAGATTTCAAAGAAACCTGTTATTACTTGCTGAGTATGATATCAAAAAAATAATACCATTTAATTTAAAAATAATATATTATTCATAAATTTTAATATAAATGAAAAGGTATTATTCTATAAATACCTGGGTTGTTACATTAGGAAACCATATAGTAGCTACTGGATAGATCTCACCCTAATTATGAGAAAACGGCATGGTTTCTCCTAACCATGCACTACCTATGTGTTCTTATCATATATAGAATACATAACCATATGGTTTTGGTGACTGCGTACTTTTTTGTATATGCTACTAGAAATATCCTTCCCCCTTCGCATAAATTGGGTGCATGGTTAATACTAACCATGAACTTATCATGTGGTCATTTCTGCTTCCACATATTCCATCCTTTAAACCATATAACTCTTGAACCTTATAAATATGAAATTAATAAATTAAATAGTCAAAAAAATATATATCAATGACTTGAGGGTTTCACAATTCTCCTGACCATGTTAGTTTATGAACCTAGAAAATTTTCAGAGTTTTGATCAAAGAATAAGTGGGGACACTACTCTTTCATAAAGGTCTCATGGTCATAAATATCATGTATATAATTACCATGCTTCCATATCACATAAACTAATGTAATATATTTAACCTATAATACTTTGTTTTGATTATACATAATATGAATAGGTTGATCAACCATAGCGGTTTCAGGTTTAAAATCCAAATCCACCCATTCAACCATGTGAGATGGATCAGGATGATATATCTTTACTAGGATACATTAATCACATCATGAATAAAATTTAATTAGGAAAGTAATGGAAAATGGTATTCCACTTTCTCAAGACGCTCCACTAGCTCAAATGACCCAATATTTTTTTCATCAACTTTACCTATTTACCCAGCCAATGATGTCCCAACTAAGGTGAAACATTTAGAAATACATGGTCACCAATGGTGAACTCTAAAGGATAATGATTATGGTTTACATATGATTTTTGATAAATTCTATCCATCATAAAACATTTTCATATTAGATGAACCTTACTAGTCATCTTTAGAATAATTATTGGTCTTAAAAATGAATGCTCATCCAATTTTTTCTAGTATAAAGGGGACTGGTAGGGTCTCACATAAAGTGATTTTAAGGGACCCATATTTATTTATTTATTATAATTAATCTTAAAATAAAAACAATTTATGACCATGTTTTTTAATTGTATTATTTTCAATTGAAAAGGATAGTATTATGTTTTGGTGTGATATAAAGTGAGATTGAAAAGGCTAAGTGAATAGGATGGAGAAACTTCTTGAAGATCATGTGTAAACTGATTCAAAGTATCCCTTTAAATGTGACAATTGTTGTGTTTATCTTCAATCAAATCAAAATAGGTTTCGGTGTATTAAGGAACACCCTATTCAATATTTTGAAGTGTTTTTGAGTTGTTTAAGAATGCCTCAGAATAAGTCAAAGAGTTCCTCTAGGTATTTGATTTGAATCTAGAATTTTTAGATGATAAACAAAATTTGAAAAAGGAATTTATCCTATGAGTATGATACTTTAGCTAAATGATCCATCTGCAGGATATTTTGTGGATCTTATATGTCATTTCAACTAGATGTATGATATTTTGAGTGTGTCAGATATATATTGAAAAATGAAAATGAGAATTATCTTACACGGAGTAAGAGATTATGATATTTTACATTCATATTATTTTTCAGAGAAATGGTGAAGATATTTTATCTATGCAGAGTAAATTTGAGGTTCACATATGATATCTGAGTTTACTAGAAATTTTTAAAGTAAAATATCATACGATGTATGGGTAACGAACCAACTCAAGTAAACTAGATATATCACCCAATCCATCCTTCCACATATCTCAAATCATGTTCTAGATCATCGTAGGCTAGCAAAAACAACCGAGAACAATGAAAATTCACTTGTGAATGGTTTCTCTCATGTTAAACCAGCATAAACCATCCCTAAAATTGGATGCCCACACTAATATTCTCATAGTCAACATAATAAAATATAACATCTAGAGTATGAAATAAAGACTAGAAGATACCATAAACATCATCATATATAATAATTCCATAAAGGGACATATAAATGGTACCAAAATTCAAAGTTTAAAACTCAAAAGAAATAGGGTAAATCCCAACAATATCAATCCATACATCCCAATAGATAAAAAACTCCCAAAAAAACTCCACATGATCTAACTCTGTGAGACCAAATCTCCTCCACAAAACACCAAATGGAAAAAATCAAGAAGATCCACCTAGGTACATGGTTCCCTTTCCTTTACCTGTTTTCTGCAAAATGAAGTCTACATATGCCCAAAGGAATATGTAGGGTGTGGGGAATGAATCCCTATAAAATACCATCATGAATCAATTTAAGTATTTTACCCATGTAAACCAATAAAATTGTTTGAAAACCAACTTTAAAAACTAATCCACTTTGAAAATATTCCACTTTTAAATAAGACCTTTGAAATCCCTTTGGTTTTCCATTTCTAACAAACCAGTTTTTTTAAAACAACTCCCAATATGGATCAAATAGTGAAATAATCCTAAATAGATCAAGAAACATGCCTATCATGGTTTGTGGAAAAAAATATTTTACTAAGTTAAAATTTAGTACAGTAATTAACCTAGGTTTTATCCAGAGAGGAGCGCACAAAAATCAATCTATCACCTTAAAATTAGAGAAATAAGTGAGGTTGTTTTTTAACTTGTTTGATTTTGAAAATACAAGAATGAAACTAAATAAAGAAAAATATTAAGATTAAATTTATAAAAAAATGATTAAAAACTATTATATGAGATGGTGATTAGGTCAGGTTTGGTTCTCTAATTGTAATTCTATCATAGATCAACTTATCCAATTCTCTTCTCCTAAGTCAATAAAAGTGAGAATCTACAATCGTTTCTTATCAATCCCTTGATAAAATAATAATGGTGAGAATAAACCTTAATAAAATATCAGATTATTCTACTCTCCTTCCATTTTGTGATAGAGTTATAGATAATACCCTCAATTGACTTAGGCAATTCCCAATTGGGTCTTGATTATCCCAAATAATCAAGAACATTCACTACTCCTCACACGCGTACCAGCCATCACCTAGTACTTCACCACTAAGAATTTAATCCATCCATCAAACATTAACTTTTTATTAAACTTTTAAACTGGGCAGTTCCCCATACAAAAAAAGTTTAAGGGGGCCTAAAATAGTGATTTCCCAAAGCATCTGCCCTAACAAAATTACCACATGCTTGTGGAAGAGATCCCAATGTAGAAAACAATATACTTTGATCGCCAGTGGTAATCCTGGAGGCCAAAAAATATGCCACCTTATTCCCCTTGCGCCAAGTGTGACTAAGGATCACCTGAGAGTCCAGAAGGTGCTTGCATCTACGAACAATGTTGGCAATGGTCCATGGAATGAGAAGCGTTCCTCACAGCGACCCATGAAGGATAGCCGAGTTCGTATCCACCAACTCAAGCACAAGATTATGAGAATGACAGAGCTCAATGCCTTTCAACATTGCATACGCCTCTTCCATAAGAGAATCAGCCATTCCAAAATCATCACTAAAAGATGGTAACACTGACCCTTGGGAGTCACGAACCACTCCCCCTCCTCTCATAAAACCAGACACGCAAGACCCGTCCACATTGAGATTCAGACCACTGCTCGGAGGTTTCCACTGCACCCAACATCCCTGCTTATTCACACCTCATAAAAATGGACTACAAGAGTTACCTTCCATGAAAATTATTAGTAGTGGAATGGCTTCCCCACCCTTAACAAGTGGGATCAAATCGGTCCCAGTACAGCAGGCGGGAAAAACCAAATCCAGCCTCGAACAGCCCGTTCCCCCATGCCGCCTCTGGTTGCGAGCACTCCAAAGAGTCCAACATCCCGCACTAAAAAGCACCGCCCTCACCCTCTTCTCAGGGAAATTTTCATCAGTTCTAGAGAACCACGAATGTAGAAAAGATGAAGCTGAAGCCGCTCGGCCTCCTCGTCCAAAGACCTCACCAAGAAAACCCCAAACCGTGGTTGCCCAGTCACTGGCGAAGAAAAGGTGGTCAATCGACTCTTCGGTGGGAACCGAGTAGCATAGACATTTAGATGCAAGAGGAATCCCCCTGTGCTTCACCTGCTCATCCGTAGGGAAAGCCTGATTCCGAAGGTGCTAGATAAGAAAATTATACTTCACCGGCAGATCATTACACCACAGCACTTCATTCTAGATATCCGAAGAGCCCTGCACCCGAGTCACGGAATGATACCCCTTAGCCGAGAACAGCCCTGAGGACGACCCGGTGAAAATGAGTTTATCAGGATCATCATTCAAGGTGATGCCATCAAAGACCTTCAGTTGGATGTGTGTGAGAATGGCCTGGATAAAGGGTCTGAAACTGCTAGCCTGAGCAAAGGAAATATCTGGAGTCGGGCATCTAGGGAAGCCAAGCATTGAACCAATCCAATTATCATTCCAAAAATTTATTTGCCCACAACAAACCAGCCATTTGGAGTGAGAGAGAAGAATTGGTAAGTAACTAGAAATTGTGCACCAAAGATGGGAAACAATTCTTATGCCACCGGTTAAGTTAATGCCATATCTGTTATTAATAAACCTTGCCCACAACGATTTTTTCTCCAGAAGGTCTCAAGCAAGCTTAGCTTTCCTACCTTGCATTTCCCCTCTTACACTCCAGACACTAATACTGCCTTCAAAAACCTCTCTATCCATCCTGTCCCATGAAGTCCGCTGAGTTCTTCCCTCATTAAGACAATCCCATATGAAGTTTTTTAGCACTTTTTCAATATTAACTAGCATTGCCTTTGGAACCTTGAGCACCGAGAGCACATGCATGGGAATCGAGGAGAGGACACAATTGACCAGCGTGATATGTCCCCCAAAAGAGAGAAACTGGTTCTTCCAATTTGTAATGCAATTTGTAATTTTCCCAATGAGCCCGTTAAAGTGATGAATCTATACCCTGCCTGATGCAATAGGAGATCCAAGGTATTCCATTGGGAAAGATTTTTTATGTATGCCCAATGCCTCCTCAATCTTTTTCCCCTTCCTTCAGAAAACTATTTCGAGAGAAACACACTGCTTTTCTCCCTATTGATGGACTAACCACTCCACTTGCAATAGGTTTCCATTACTCTGTTAAATTCCCTAATGTTCCACCTATTACCATTCAAGAAGAATAACATGTCATCTGCAAAGAATATATGTGAAACATCACTAAAAAATCCCTCTACCATGGTATGCCTGAAGCCTCCCATTAAGAATTTTCCCCTAAAAATATCTACTAAGAGAGTCCTAAACCAAGCTAAAGAGACTAGGAGAGAGAGGGTCTCCCTACCGCAAGACTCAGTTGGGTTTGAAAAAACCACACCGCTTCCCCATGAAAGAGACAGCAATCCAAGGTGAGCTGAAAATTCTAAACAGTAAATCCACAACCCCTCTGGAAAAACCCATGTGAGACAACACTTTAATGATAAAATTCCACTCCATTTTATCATAAGATTTATGCATGTCCACTTTAATCACCACATTAGACCCAGGAATCTTAAGATTAATATCCCCTATCAACTCATGAGCCATGGAAATGGCGGATTGAGTGGACCTTCGTTTGATAAAACCCTACTGATTTTCCGAGACCCATTGGGGACGATGAGCCGCAAGTCTTCTATTGATAATATTTTCAAGATCCTTGAAGAGAAAATTACACATAAAAATAGCCTGGTATTGATTGAGTGCAAAGGGTTCTTTCACTTTCAGAATGAGAATTAGAGTTGACGCACAAGAAACACGAGGTAAATGACCCCCTCTAAAGAAATCCTGAATGGCCTCAACCAAATCCCATTTAACCAACTCCCAGAAGCTAATGTAAAAAGACACAGGAAAACCATCCGGCCCCAGAGCACTCTCAGAATTGAGAGACTTGACCGCCTCCCAAACCTCATCTTCATCTGGTATTTTTTCAAGAGAAAGACTAACCTCATTGGACACCACCCTTGGTATAAAATTAAACAAATCAGTTTGCTCCGACGGGTATCCCTCCTACATACATGGATTAGGACCATCCAACAAAATTTTTAAGTAGTCAAGATCCATGCCTCCCACAACCCCAATCTCTTGAGTAAAAGACCCATCTGCCATTCGAATATTGGGTACATTTGTCTGCCTCCTTTCCTTTATGTAGGCCTGAAAATAGGCTGTATTTCTATCACCCTCCTTGAGCCAAGTTGCCCGGGATCTCTCACGAGCAAACCTCTCTTGCTCCAAGAGCAGCGCAGCAAAGTGGTTCTTCTTTCCTGTCAAAGTACCAAAAATTTCCTCATCCCATCCATCTTCCATCCTTCACTAAATATGTTCAATTTTATCTTTCAGATCCTCCAAAATAGATAAACTGATGGGACTGTTGGAAAACCATTGTTGTAAATCATCTCTTAGCCTTCTTAGTTTGTTGTGCAAGCCCATCCAACATCCATCCTGCATGGGTTTCACCCAAGACTAAAGCACCGTTGAATGGAAGCTGGTATCTGTTTTACATTGTCTATAATAGAAGAAACGTCTATTGTTCACCGGAATGTGATCCAAGCTAATAAGAAGATGTGCATGATCCGATAAAGCCCGCACCAAATTCTCCACCTTTGTGTTTGAAAAGGAAGATAAAGCTGAGAGGTTAGAAAGACACCGATCCAACCTACACCAAGTGCGTCGAGGGCCTCGCTGATTATTGCACCATGTAAACTTGTTTCCCACAAATCCCAAATCCAGTAAACCATTCCGAGTAGGGCAGGACACAAAGTCCTGTCAATCACTACTAGAAACCCTTCGGCCTCCTTTATTTTCTGACGAATCTATGATGACATTAAAATACCCCCCAATGAACCATGATTCATTTCCTTGGTCAAAATTTTCCATCCTTTTCCACAAAGCTTCCCTCTCCTTGGCATCGCACTTGGAATATAAGAAAGAAAAAACACATCCTTGATGCCCATCACTGATTTTCACAGAAATATGATGGTTAGAAGTGTCCAGCAAATCCACTAAAATATTGCCCTTCCAGAAGACCAAATGTAACATCCCAGGTAATTAAAGAATAAATAATTTTCATATTTATTAATATTAGAGAATTAAATATGAATTTTAATTAAAAGGGGTTGCTATGTTCGATAGCGTACCCGATACGCAACGATGAGTTTCTTTGAAACTTACGTAGCACACTAGTAATATAATAATATTATGTTAGTTAACAAGTAGCCGTTGTACTGGCGGGAATGAATAGAAATAAATAAAATATGAATAGATATGTTTTTAGATGTTTTTACAATTACCCAATAAAAGATAAAGGCTTAAAATACGGAAAGAGTTCAATTTTAGGCTTTTATACTCTAATTTTCACTAAAGGTTCACTTATCACCTTTTAATGGTGAACCGTCATTAAATATAGTTTTGATCACTCTTATACATTCTTTTGGACCAAATAAAACTTTTATTAAGAATCGGGATATCAAATTTTACTTTGTGTAATTTTTGGTACCTTTCTGATAAAGTTCATTTTTTTATGAATAGTGTAAAATGTTGCATTTTAATTCAAAACCTCTTTTTGATCTAATTTATTTATATGATTAGATTATCTTTTGAATTGGTTTTAAAGTGAAATTAGAATATATTTTTACCATTTTATCCAATGGTGGTCATTGGAATCAATTTCGATTTGAAATTAGACTTAAACTGGTGTCAATCTTTTGATACTTATTGTTTTGTAAAAACACGCTATTTGCTCTGGCAGCGGGAATTAATTATTAAATTAATTAATGTGACTTATATGATTTGAATTTTGTAAAATAGACTTCATTTTTGAATTCGGAATATCAAATATAGCTTAGGGTGAATTTTTGGTAATTTTCTGAAAAACTTCAATTTTTGATGAATAGTGAAACCACTAAGTGGTAATCAAGCAAACTGATTTTTCTGTTAAATGAAAGTTTACCACTAATGTGTATTGAATTTTGAAAATCCGACATACATGGTTGTCATTAAGAAGTAAAATGTGGTTCAATGAGATTATAATAATTTTTTGGTGAATAGTAACTTATTAAGTTTTTAATCGCGATTAGTGGTAATTAGTGTAGTTTATGGTATAAATAATACTTTAATAATATAAAATGACCTAGACACATGTCCCAACCTCATTGGTTGTGTCATGGCCGACCAAGACAAGCCATGGCCTAACTTGGGGACCCCATGTATCCACTTTAGTTGGAAAATGACAATAATATATTTTTATTTAATGTTAAAGTGAAAGTGACACAAACATAATATGTTTTGCGAAAACAATTTTTAAGTGGGGTTATACAAGCCCAAATTTTGATTATAAATAGTCATTGGAAAGCTAAAAAGATTTCCTATATCATAGTATTTTTTTTATAATTTTTAGACATTAAATAAATTAAATTATTTACGACATAATAATGATGCAGTGATGACATCATTATTTAACGATTAAAATAAAATGGAAAGATAATGTAAAATCTAAAACCTACACATGGCCAAAACCAATTGGATGAGTGGATTTCGAATCCTTATCACCTTATCCACGAATTCTATCAATGTGGGACCTTTTAAAACCGAAACACATTTTCAAACAAAGTTATATTTCTTTACTTTCCAAAAGTGCCCCTCCTCTCCTCTTATAAAAGGCCCCCACCTCTACCTCATTTCACACACTCTTCAAGCCTTTGGCTCGGCCAACCCCTGCCCATTTGCTCTCTCCACATCCCTCTCCTCATCCTAGAAGATTCCCTTTGGGCAGAATCCTTTCAAAGGAAGCCTTTAGGCTCAAAACAAAAGAAGTTACACTTTTTAAGGTATTTCATTCTCTCATGTTCATTTGTTTTATTTTTCTTCTCCAACCCCCTAAACTCTTTTTATTTACTTCTTTTGTAACAACACCAGTATCTTCAATATACTAGGATGTTGTTATAAGATTTATTTGAGCTACACTCTCACACAACTACATCAAATGGTTAAAGAACATACGGTTTCCGTGGATGGCGAAATTCTGCCTCCCGAAACGATGATTGTTCAATACTCATTTAACACCTTCAAAGGTGGCCATTATGATGTCAATATTTTTATATATGATATGTAATATGTTTATGTTTTACTTATGCTTCTGTATTTTTCATTTGTGTCTTACCTTTATGGCTTCCATTATGGGTATACGCGATATCTTCACTTAAGGAAGTGCGGACTACCGCCCCCTCAAAGTGATGTGATTCGTTAATGCCATATGTGGGACGTGTAAAGGATGGATTTAAAGTTATTATATATGATGTTATACTGGAATTATAATATACCTATATATATCATTATCATTTATTTCCATTAAAGTATGAGATAGAAATGAAAGTAGCGTTCATGCGTACGTACGGACTACCGTCTCCATGAACGGTGCATTTCATTTCTTATCCCCAAATGTAATGTACTATTAAAAGTACATGTATATAATGGATATATAAAATTAATGATATATCTAAATGATGAATATAATTCTGGAATTAAAATATACATAAGTCTCATTTAGTTTTAATTCCATTAATATGACAAAGAAATGAAAGTAGCGTTCATGCGTACGTACGGCTTACCGTCTCCATGAACGGTGCATTTCATTTCTTACCTCTAAATGTGATGTAATATTATAAATGAATGTATGTACTGGATATATATGACATATATGATATCTACATAATGAATACCATTCTGGATATAATGAACCTTTGACCAAATTAACAACATGTAAGTATAAGAAGTCAATTTTTGACTTAAGAACCAAATACCGACAAAATGAACATTATTAACTTAAATGATTACATGATGTTCATAACATGGTATAAAAGGAATAATGAACTTGGAAAAGATTCATAATCAAGTAGAGATTAACTAAAGTTTATTATTCAGGAGTTTAAAGAACGGTCGGGTCAAGTCAGATACGAGGTATGGGAACTTCTTAACCCAATTTCCATTCTTTGGGTTAATATCCTATTTTCAAATTATGTCATTATGTTATTATGTCGTATCTTGTATTTGTACTTTATTTATGTGTACTTATAGTGAATACACATAATGTATATATTTTATTTTAAAAATGATCATTGTATGGGATTTCGTCTCAATCTCCTTTCGTTGAGGCATATTTTGTTTTATACACAACCTTCTTTTATACGGTGTATAAACCCCTTTGACTTTTACGTTTATTCAAAAGGAATCTTTTTTATACGAAGCGTTTACCAAACGACAAAAGGGAATGTTTTTGTCGTACGTATGCGGCGACAACGACTTCTCCGCCGTCGTAACCGTTATTTGAGTTTCGGCTTCTTCTACAAGCCATTCCTTCTTTTTAAAAGAAAAATAAATACCATGTTTTACTTTGGTATTGAAAATGGTTTTCATAATATTTTTATATCAATGTGTGGTATTGATATCTTGTGATTGAATGGTGGAAATTTTATGTTTCCTTTATGCATGTTTTATGTGATACGATTATGTTGAGGTTCTTGGGCATTATTATGAAGAACGGGTGGTTCCGTGATAAACTAAGGGCGGGTGAGCCCGTTATAGCTCTCCAATGCATTGGGTAACGCGAAGGAGTGAAACGTTAAGGTTTCTCCGAAGAGATTTTAGGGAATATACTGTGATGGGTATTCCAAACGTAACCAAGAGGGTTACCCCCTACGTAAGAATGTTATGAATGCCTCAAGTTACCTTTACGTATTATGATTTATATGATTTATTCATGTTTTTATGAGGTATGTTAAAGTGCCTATGTTTTATGGGTAAAGTATGATTTCATTCTTATTTATATATGAACTCATGTTTCCTTTCCATGTTTTTTTTATAACCCATACTGAGTTTTTATGCTCATCCCAAGTTTTTGAAATGTTTTTCACAGGTCAAGGGAAAGGTACATGATAAGATGATAGAGTCAAGGATGTGTCAAGAAATAATCCATGTTTTATTTTAAATGTGTTTCCATTGATGGGGATAAATAATACTATCTTTATGTAACCACTTTGTTTATATGTGGAATGTAATGCAAGTTTTATGATCTAATTCTCTAAAACTCTAAACCAGAAAAGATCCTCAATGTGTAATCTTGTAATAACTCAAGATTAAGTAAGGTTTAAGGCTGGGGCCTTATAGTTGGTATCAGAGGTCGGTTTAGACAACTTTAGGAGTTAGAAAAGTGTTAAATTATAATATGATTTAAATGATATAGCATTTACAGATTACCATGTTGCTTCGCCTAAGATATTTCGGTGTTCAGAATGGTTTTCCGCAGAGGAAACAGGGAAGCAGTGCTAGGAAGGCATACAGAAGGAAATAACCTTCCGAATCAGCATCCAGAAATGGTCGGAATTGGAACTGAACAGTTTGTTGCAGTAATGGCGCAGTTGACTCAGGCGATAAATGGTGGTGGTATCCATGCACGAGATCAGCCAGAACAACCGCAGAGGAACATGTCAGTGGTGGAACATTTCATGAGGCAACATCCCCCATCATTCAGAGGATCATCTGACCCTGTGCTAGCTGAAGGGTGGATTAAAGCACTGGAGAAGATTTTTGATGTCATGGGGTGTTCAGACAATCAAAAGGTTAGTCTTGCTATTTACCGTTTGGAGGGTGAAGCAGATCAGTGGTGGTCTATGGTTAAAAATATCAGGGAAGCCGATGAGATTGATGCTCTTGACTGGGATGATTTCAAAGGTATGTTTCTTGAGAAGTATTTTCCTAAGGCTGTTCGACTTAGGATGGAAAAGCAATTCTTGGAATTGAGGCAAGAGGAGGACTCAGTGGCTGCCTATGAAGAAAGGTTCACTCGATTGGCAAGGTATGCTCCAAATTTTATCCGAGACCTTGATAGTAAAATCAATCGTTTTTACTCAGGATTAAAGCCAAAGTATCGAAGGGTATTAGCTTCTCGTGAGTTTAAAAGTTATGAAAAGCTTGTTCGATGTGCTGAGAAGGTGGAAATGGAGTTTGCCGATGACCAAGTGTCCTATAACAACCAGCAGAAGAAGAGACCGAGGTTGCAGGAGAATGGTAAGAATTCTTCAAAAAGGTCTGATGGTAAGATAACTAAGTTTCCAGTTTGTGATAAATGTGGAAAAAGGCATGCTGGGGAATGTCTTCTGAATTCTGGGAAGTGCTACCGATGTGGTAAGATGGGACATAAGGCTCGTGATTGCACTGAAAAGGATCAAGCTGAAGGTAAGAACAAATTTGATTTACAGTTAGTGAAGTGTTATAAGTGCAATGAGATGGGTCACTATGCAAACGAGTGTCCGACAAGGAGCTTGAGTGATGGGAAGCAGTTAGACTACAAGCAGAAAGGGGTGGTGAAATCCTTTGCAACTACTTCAGCAGATGTTGGGCCATCGAATGAAGTGGTGTCAGCTCCAGGGAGCTCAGTATTTTTCGAAGATTGACTTGAGGTCGGGGTACCATCAGTTGAAAGTAAAAGAAGCAGATGTTCCGAAGACCGCATTCCGTACGAGATATGGCCATTATGAATTTGTAGTTATGCCTTTGGGGTTAACAAATGCACCTACTGTATTCATGGACCTTATGAATAAAATTTTCCATGAGTTCTTGGATAAGTTTGTGTTTGTGTTTTGAGGTTTGTGAAGAGGTTATGTGTGCCTTGTGATTCACAGTTGGAGAGAGAGTTGTTATGTGAAGCTCATAGTTCTCCGTTTTCAGTTCATCCGGGCAGTACTAAGATGTATAGAGATCTGCGGGAGTATTACTGGTGGGATGGAATGAAAAGAGATATTGCTGATTTTACTGTGAAGTGTTTGACTTGTCAGCGGGTTAAAGCAGAGCGGCAGTTACCGAAAGGGATGCTTCAGCCTTTACCAGTGCCAGAGTGGTAATGGGAGAATATATCCATGGACTTTGTTGTTGGATTACCAAAGACATCTCGAGGTAATAATGCAATTTGGGTTATTGTTGATCGCTTGACTAAATCTGCTCATTTCCTTTCTATACGAGATACTTTCTATCTAGATCAAATTTCCCGTTTGTATCTTAAGGAGATAGTCAGGTTACATGGAGTTCCTCTCTCCATTGTATCAGATCGTGATCCCAGGTTTACCTCTAACTTTTGGAAAGGCCTTCAGAAGTCGTTGGGTACTGAATTAAATTTTAGTACAGCTTTTCATCCTCAATCAGATGGGCAGTCAGAACGAACAATTCAGACATTGGAGGATATGCTACGAGCTTGTTCTATGGATTATCAGGGAAGTTGGGACCAACATCTTTCTTTGGTTGAGTTTTCATATAATAATAGTTTCCATTCGAGTATACAGATGGCACCATTTCAGGCATTATATGGGAAGCGGTGTCGAACTCCAGCTTTCTGGGATGAAGTGGGTGAAAGAAAGTTGATGGGACCAGAATTGGTAGAAGAGATGGCAGAAAAAGTTCAGTTGATTCAGAAACACATGAGAATAGCTCAGAGTAGGCAGAAGAGTTATGCAGATAACCAGAGGAAGGATCTATCTTTCGAGGTACACAATGTTTTTCACGTTTCGATGTTGAGAAAGAATATGCCAGATCCATCTCATGTTTTGAGTCCAGAGGTAGTTCAGTTGGAAGAGAACCTATCTTATGAGGAACAACCGGTCCAGATTCTTGACCACAGGGAGCAAGTGTTACGGAATAAGGTGATTCACCAGGTAAAGGTTTTGTGGAAAAACCACATGATTGAAGAGGCAACATGGGAATCTGAAAATTCTATGAGGGATAAATACCCCCACTTATTTTGATAAGTGAATAAAATTGCGAGGACGCAATTCCCAAAAGGGGGGAAGGATGTAACATCCCAGGTAATTAAAGAATAAATAATTTTCATATTTATTAATATTAGAGAATTAAATATGAATTTTAATTAAAAGGGGTTGCTATGTTCGATAGCGTACCCGATACGCAACGATGAGTTTCTTTGAAACTTACGTAGCACACTAGTAATATAATAATATTATGTTAGTTAACAAGTAGCCGTTGTACTGGCGGGAATGAATAGAAATAACTAAAATATGAATAGATATGTTTTTAGATGTTTTTACATTTACCCAATAAAAGATAAAGGCTTAAAATACGGAAAGAGTTCAATTTTAGGCTTTTATACTCTAATTTTCACTAAAGGTTCACTTATCACCTTTTAATGGTGAACCGTCATTAAATATAGTTTTGATCACTCTTATACATTCTTTTGGACCAAATAAAACTTTTATTAAGAATCGGGATATCAAATTTTACTTTGTGTAATTTTTGGTACCTTTCTGATAAAGTTCATTTTTTTTATGAATAGTGTAAAATGTTGCATTTTAATTCAAAACCTCTTTTTGATCTAATTTATTTATATGATTAGATTATCTTTTGAATTGGTTTTAAAGTGAAATTAGAATATATTTTTACCATTTTATCCAATGGTGGTCATTGGAATCAATTTCGATTTGAAATTAGACTTAAACTGGTGTCAATCTTTTGATACTTATTGTTTTGTAAAAACACGCTATTTGCTCTGGCAGCGGGAATTAATTATTAAATTAATTAATGTGACTTATATGATTTGAATTTTGTAAAAATAGACTTCATTTTTGAATTCGGAATATCAAATATAGCTTAGGGTGAATTTTTGGTAATTTTCTGAAAAACTTCAATTTTTGATGAATAGTGAAACCACTAAGTGGTAATCAAGCAAACTGATTTTTCTGTTAAATGAAAGTTTACCACTAATGTGTATTGAATTTTGAAAATCCGACATACATGGTTGTCATTAAGAAGTAAAATGTGGTTCAATGAGATTATAATAATTTTTTGGTGAATAGTAACTTATTAAGTTTTTAATCGCGATTAGTGGTAATTAGTGTAGTTTATGGTATAAATAATACTTTAATAATATAAAATGACCTAGACACATGTCCCAACCTCATTGGTTGTGTCATGGCCGACCAAGACAAGCCATGGCCTAACTTGGGGACCCCATGTATCCACTTTAGTTGGAAAATGACAATAATATATTTTTATTTAATGTTAAAGTGAAAGTGACACAAACATAATATGTTTTGCGAAAACAATTTTTAAGTGGGGTTATACAAGCCCAAATTTTGATTATAAATAGTCATTGGAAAGCTAAAAAGATTTACTATATCATAGTATTTTTTTTATAATTTTTAGACATTAAATAAATTAAATTATTTACGACATAATAATGATGCAGTGATGACATCATTATTTAACGATTAAAATAAAATGGAAAGATAATGTAAAATCTAAAACCTACACATGGCCAAAACCAATTGGATGAGTGGATTTCGAATCCTTATCACCTTATCCACGAATTCTATCAATGTGGGACCTTTTAAAACCGAAACACATTTTCAAACAAAGTTATATTTCTTTACTTTCCAAAAGTGCCCCTCCTCTCCTCTTATAAAAGGCCCCCACCTCTACCTCATTTCACACACTCTTCAAGCCTTTGGCTCGGCCAACCCCTGCCCATTTGCTCTCTCCACATCCCTCTCCTCATCCTAGAGGATTCCCTTTGGGCAGAATCCTTTCAAAGGAAGCCTTTAGGCTCAAACCAAAAGAAGTTACACTTTTTAAGGTATTTCATTCTCTCATGTTCATTTGTTTTATTTTTCTTCTCCAACCCCCTAAACTCTTTTTATTTACTTCTTTTGTAACAACACCAGTATCTTCAATATACTAGGATGTTGTTATAAGATTTATTTGAGCTACACTCTCACACAACTACATCAAATGGTTAAAGAACATACGGTTTCCGTGGATGGCGAAATTCTGCCTCCCGAAACGATGATTGTTCAATACTCATTTAACACCTTCAAAGGTGGCCATTATGATGTCACTATTTTTATATATGATATGTAATATGTTTATGTTTTACTTATGCTTCTGTATTTTTCATTTGTGTCTTACCTTTATGGCTTCCATTATGGGTATACGCGATATCTTCACTTAAGGAAGTGCGGACTACCGCCCCCTCAAAGTGATGTGATTCGTTAATGCCATATGTGGGACGTGTAAAGGATGGATTTAAAGTTATTATATATGATGTTATACTGGAATTATAATATACCTATATATATCATTATCATTTATTTCCATTAAAGTATGAGATAGAAATGAAAGTAGCGTTCATGCGTACGTACGGACTACCGTCTCCATGAACGGTGCATTTCATTTCTTATCCCCAAATGTAATGTACTATTAAAAGTACATGTATATAATGGATATATAAAATTAATGATATATCTAAATGATGAATATAATTCTGGAATTAAAATATACATAAGTCTCATTTAGTTTTAATTCCATTAATATGACAAAGAAATGAAAGTAGCGTTCATGCGTACGTACGGCTTACCGTCTCCATGAACGGTGCATTTCATTTCTTACCTCTAAATGTGATGTAATATTATAAATGAATGTATGTACTGGATATATATGACATATATGATATCTACATAATGAATACCATTCTGGATATAATGAACCTTTGACCAAATTAACAACATGTAAGTATAAGAAGTCAATTTTTGACTTAAGAACCAAATACCGACAAAATGAACATTATTAACTTAAATGATTACATGATGTTCATAACATGGTATAAAAGGAATAATGAACTTGGAAAAGATTCATAATCAAGTAGAGATTAACTAAAGTTTATTATTCAGGAGTTTAAAGAACGGTCGGGTCAAGTCAGATACGAGGTATGGGAACTTCTTAACCCAATTTCCATTCTTTGGGTTAATATCCTATTTTCAAATTATGTCATTATGTTATTATGTCGTATCTTGTATTTGTACTTTATTTATGTGTACTTATAGTGAATACACATAATGTATATATTTTATTTTAAAAATGATCATTGTATGGGATTTCGTCTCAATCTCCTTTCGTTGAGGCATATTTTGTTTTATACACAACCTTCTTTTATACGGTGTATAAACCCCTTTGACTTTTACGTTTATTCAAAAGGAATCTTTTTTATACGAAGCGTTTACCAAACGACAAAAGGGAATGTTTTTGTCGTACGTATGCGGCGACAACGACTTCTCCGCCGTCGTAACCGTTATTTGAGTTTCGGCTTCTTCTACAAGCCATTCCTTCTTTTTAAAAGAAAAATAAATACCATGTTTTACTTTGGTATTGAAAATGGTTTTCATAATATTTTTATATCAATGTGTGGTATTGATATCTTGTGATTGAATGGTGGAAATTTTATGTTTCCTTTATGCATGTTTTATGTGATACGATTATGTTGAGGTTCTTGGGCATTATTATGAAGAACGGGTGGTTCCGTGATAAACTAAGGGCGGGTGAGCCCGTTATAGCTCTCCAATGCATTGGGTAACGCGAAGGAGTGAAACGTTAAGGTTTCTCCGAAGAGATTTTAGGGAATATACTGTGATGGGTATTCCAAACGTAACCAAGAGGGTTACCCCCTACGTAAGAATGTTATGAATGCCTCAAGTTACCTTTACGTATTATGATTTATATGATTTATTCATGTTTTTATGAGGTATGTTAAAGTGCCTATGTTTTATGGGTAAAGTATGATTTCATTCTTATTTATATATGAACTCATGTTTCCTTTCCATGTTTTTTTTATAACCCATACTGAGTTTTTATGCTCATCCCAAGTTTTTGAAATGTTTTTCACAGGTCAAGGGAAAGGTACATGATAAGATGATAGAGTCAAGGATGTGTCAAGAAATAATCCATGTTTTATTTTAAATGTGTTTCCATTGATGGGGATAAATAATACTATCTTTATGTAACCACTTTGTTTATATGTGGAATGTAATGCAAGTTTTATGATCTAATTCTCTAAAACTCTAAACCAGAAAAGATCCTCAATGTGTAATCTTGTAATAACTCAAGATTAAGTAAGGTTTAAGGCTGGGGCCTTATACCAAATATATTGGTTGACTGGATCGCCATGAAAGAAGCCTATCATTCCAAGTCTTGCTGCAAAGATGTAAATTTTAGAACAGTGTTGCTTATGCTCAAGAATCACGACCACAGACGCATTTGTACGTCGAAGCTCGGAAACCAGAAAGTCAGTTTTTTCCCGTGCTCCAGACACCAGGCATTCTAAAGAATTAAGGATATCATTGGAACCAATACCATTTAGATTTGGATCCAGACTACACCAAGCCTTTATTATTTCTGGAGGGAGAATTATGAGAAATATTGGCATGAGCATGGGCAGTGACACCATTAACCGGGGAGGTCGGCCAACCTCCTCCATGGGGGAAAAATCTGAAACCAGTAACAGGCCACTAAATCTATTTGAATGTGGGAGCAAGGAAGTACTGAGGGAGACCAGGACTACCTGAGGAGAATTCAACTGAGAGATCGCTTCAGAGGAACTCCCTAGATCACAACCAAAAGCCTTTTGAAACTCGCTAGAGTGGAATGAGGGCTTAGAAACCAATGCGGGAAGACTATCCTCCTCACCCTCCACACACTGCGACCCCCTGACCAGAAGAGAACACTGTCGGGGGAAATACGGGCCTAGAACCTCTAACTGAAAACCAGGCAGTTGATCTAGCAGACCACACCCAGCAAGCAGGATTGACATGGCTTTGAATCCCAAAAAAGTCGAGCTCCTCCAACCCTAGTAGAAAACCCTGGTACCCGAGGAAAGCTGAATAAGGGAAAACACCTGATCTCTAGGACCCAGTGACACGTGCAGCGATTCAACCACACCAAAGGAGGAATATAACCTGTCAACCAAAATCCTTTACTCCGGGACAGTCGAGAAAGACTTAGGTGGAGAAGGCGCAGCGACACCCAAGGGGGTATTGGGAGCAGGAATCAAGGGAGACAACAACTCTGAAACACCATCAGAGAAAACCGGAGGGCCAGAGGCCGCGCGCTTCGAACTTTGCCTATGACAGACGGAAAAGGAATTCCCTTGTAGCTGACAACTTGAGTAGAAAAACATGGGAAAAGGAACTACAATCGGTTGAATCCAGTCCCCCATTCCTTCCACTCTGAGGGTGATCTTCCCAGGAACAGGAGTAGAAAGATCCAAGTCGATGAAAATACGAGCCATCGCCGCATCCTCAAGGTAGAGTGTTCTCTCATCATCACAAATAAAGAAACCAAAAGAGTTACCAATCCCGTGCAGTAGACAAGCATTCCGAAATGGAAGAGGTAAACTGGGTAAAGATATCCAGACCGCTGCCCTCGATGAATCCCTTCCATACTAAGCTTCCATCGACCATCGGCAGAGATGGAAAACCTATCCTTCCCCAATCACATAGAATTTCTCCCCACAATTTTAAGGTTAATTTTGAATAAGGGGAAAGAATAATTCATTACAAAACTAAGAAGAATAAAATAGAGAAAACAAGGAACAGAAATTTTTCTCTTCCAGATTCTTTCTATCATAAGTTTTCTTCTGTTCTGACCACCAAAAGGATGAAACTCATAGAGGTATATTCTTATAAGATTTTTAGAATTAATTTTTCTATCGACCATAAAATTTTCAAATTCATTGGATAGGTTTAAAGAAATATATGGCAAAATAAATGAACTTTACATTTCTTGGCCTCCAAACACTGTTTCAACCACTCCACTTGTAAGAACTCAAAAGATACCTTAATTAGATCCTTAATTTATTAAATTTACTTTGAACCTTACCTTTTGAGTCCTCTATAAAATACATATAGAATCACATCATTTGAAGGTTGATAATATGAGATATGACTGATTTAATATGGTGGGTTTCATTCTGCTGACCAGAAATATTTCTTCAATTGATTGATTTTTCTCAGCCATTGTGTGTTGAATTGGGTATGGGTCTAGAAGAAAAATATTAATCCCAAGATCAATTAAATCCTAAAAATATAATCACTTAATTTAAATCCAAATTGTAAAATTCATTCCTGAAAAACATAAGCTCTAGAAAACAGTGAATTTTTCAGAATTAATCAATTTTCACAATTAAGCCCAAACTTCACCAAAAACACCAAAATAATGAAAATATACTCAAATTTACTAATTTTAAGGGATTAAATCATTAAGACACATATGAAAATTAATGAAAATATTAACTCTATAAATTCCCCCAAACATGGCACTTAGACTCCTGGAAAAGTAAACATCAAAAGAAAACCAAAACATATTTAAAACACATATCCATTAGATCCACCATTTTAACACCAAGAAATAAAAGATATCATGACTCATCAAAACACATTATTCCAAGTTCTCAAACCAGACCATTAATTATATTTCTTCTTAATTTCTTCTTCCATGTACACAAGACACTTACCTAACATTCATTTCCTCCCATCACATAAATGTCAGTTTTCAACAATGTCTTTATCATCCAATAATAATGAAAGGGTTACCATAGGCTTGATAAATCCATTTATCTCCAGCCAATGTGATTCAAGGACATGTGTTTATCATGAGAAATTTTCATGTTTGTTATGTGGATTTCGGTTGGTAGGATTTAGATGTTAAAAATTTTGAGGTTGAATGAGGAGGGCTTGGCATTTTTTGAAGAAGAATTTTAGTATTCTAATTTTCACTCGAGTATGGTATCCTCCTCACTCCCCTTAGAAGAAAATAAGATACTTCATCATTAAAACTCAAGTAATTTTTCACCCAGTTCATCATTTCATCAGAAAACATTTCAATCTTCTCAAACATAATTTTTCTTGAAATCTTTAAGAAAGGCATATCTTTGTACCTCCAATAGAAGCTTAAAAAAGGCATAGCTTCTCTTATCATGAAAGCTCCAAAAAAGGCACAGCTTTCAACAGAATGATTTTTTTTTCAGTGATAAGAAAATATCTTCAATTTTTTATTTTCACCCAAAGTATCTCCAAATGAGGTAGCACAATAGAAGACAACTTCCCCCACACTTAAGTTCAACTAGATCATGGAATTTTACTTCAAGAAAAGGTTGGATAGAGAACATTGGATTGTAATGTGACTAACCCAAAGGGTTTTTCATAGCTTATAAGGGTTACAAGGATTAAATGTACAAGGTGGGCCTGAATAAAAAGGATTATTTTGAAAAGGGGGATTTAAAACCAAATAAATTCCGCAATCATTTAAAACACTAACACCTCAAACCCTCAAGTTTTGAAAGGAATAAATCATATTCTGGTTAAAGAAATCATGGTTTAGTTATTTTAAGAAGTGAGGTGAATGTAAAAAATATGTAAAAAAATGGTTCAAAATACTCATAATAAAGTGATTTCAAAGATATAGTTAGTAATATGTGGCATGCGATTTAAAAATTAGAGTACATTTCATTAAATTCATAAAGATTTGAACTTGAAACAAAGTCATTTTCAGCATTCATTTAAGATCAATTTCTAGGAATAAAATTTTTCACTCATTCACATGGGTTTCAAAAATGACAATGATAATCATTTCAGCTGAAAAGTTTCAAAAACACGCAAAAATTGAAAAATAAACACACAAAAATTTGAAAAAAACACACATTTTTTAAAAAAAACAACAAATGAAAATCCCAAACTACAAAGTTTCCCTCCCCCACACTTAAATTATGTAGTATCCTCAATTTATTAAAATCAATTTAACTTGTAATAAGATTTGAAAAATGAATCATAGTAAGAAAGAAAGTGTAAAGGAGATGTATAACCTGGCTTATTGGTAGTGCAACATTGATTTAAGTTCTTAAGTGTTTCAAACTAAAAACCTACAAGAAAAATAACAAAATAAAACATAATATATTTAGTGAAAGAAATGAAAATATAAATAGGATGAGAAAAAAGGATAGATATTGGTTTAATTCCCCAAGTGGGACCTGGGTTTTGACTACGTCTAGATGGGAAGTTCCAGTTGGTTATCCCCAATCTGATGGTGGGTGAAGATTCTTGTTCCCGAACCAATAAATATTCTTCTTTCCATATTTCACTTCTTCCTTTCTGTTGAGGAATTCATGGATATAGTATACCAAATACACCCCCATTAAAATCATACGCATCTTGAATGGTGTGGTTGGGAAAAATAATGAGTCCTCCTCTTTCTTTGTTTCCACTTGAACAACCTCTTATTCATTCTCCAGTGGTTTCTCAAGGTATGATACATCAAAAGAATAGTCAAAGGGAAAATTAAATTTTAATTCTATTTGAATAAAATTAAAACATGATGAATCAATATAAAATTATTCCTTTTTAAGGTAAGAATCGTGTGTCTCGTTTTCCTTAAGAAATTCCACTATTCTCCTCATGTACTCCCTCCAATAAATGTTCAACAAGTTCAGGGAGATCTATATGTTCCTCATAGGATGCATCTTCTTTTTCTTCCTCATCCACCAAGCAATAAAAGTGTTGGATGTATCTAAAAATTTAAAACAAGGGTAAGTGGTACTCAATTAAAATTCTATAAAATCAAAATTAAAAGAGTTTAAAAAAATATATTATCTCCCTTAAGTGGATCTACTTAAATTGATTCATCAGTGTAAAGTGCCTCTTATCGTTGTAGTATAGTGGTGAGTATTCCCACCTGTCATGAGGGTGACCCGGGTTCGATCCCTTGCAATAGCACCAAGTTTTGACTCATTTATATTATGGGGTGTGGAAAAAACAATATTTTAATAAGTTAAAATGTAGTACATTAATTAAACTTGGTTGTCTCTAGATATTAGAGAACAACAATAAAGTTGTCACCTTAAAATTAGAGAAACAAGTGCGGTTGTTTTTTAACTTATTTGATTTTGAAAATACAAGAATGAAACTAAACAAAGAAAAATATTAAGATCAAATTGATAAAACAAGTGATTCAAAAATATTATATGAGATGGTGATTAGGTATTTTTTCTCAAATTGTAATTATATCATAGTTCAACTTATCCAATTCTATTCTACTAAGTCGATAAAAGTGAGAATCCACAATCATTTCTTCTCACTCCCTTGGTAAAATAATAATGGTGAGAATAAACCTTACTAAAATATAATATTGGTCTACTCTCCTTCAATTTTGTGATATATTTTAAGAGAATACCCTCAATTGACTTAGGAAATTCCCAATCGGGTCTTGTTTATCCCAAACAATCAAGAATGTTCACTACTCCTCACACACATACCAGCTATCACTGAGTACTTCACCACTAAGAACTGATATGTTTCATTGTATATAGACCAGATATTAGTGAAGGGAGAAATTGATCATTGAACAAAGTAACAAACATAACAGAATCTAAAATCAAATACAATCGTATATGATAAAAAATCATTATAACAAATTGAAACTGATTTTGTAGAAGAGATAAAATGATCTTAAAACATTAATTGAAAGAACTCATGAATTACAAAATAGAAAACCTATGCTTCCACAATAACAAATAAGTTTACCCCACAATGTTAAGGATAATTTTGAATAAGGGGGAAGAAGAATTTATTACAAAACTAAGAATAATAAAACAGAGAAAACAAAGAACATAAATTTTGATCCACCGGATTTTGTCTTCCATAAGTTTTATTCTGTTCTGTCCACCATATGACTCAAACTCATAGAGGTATCTTCTTATAAGTTTTTTGGAATGAATTTTTATATCGACCCTAAAAATTTCAAAGTATTTGGATAGGTCTAAATAATATATGCCTGAATCAATGAATATTATGTTTTCTGTCTTCCAAACACTGTTTCACCCACTCTACTTATAATCACTCAAAAGATTCCATAATGAGATCCTTAATTTATGAAATTTAATTTTAACTGTTCATTTGGAGTAATATATCGAAACCATCTATAATAACATCATTTTAAGGTTGGTAATATGATATATGACTGATTTAATATGGTGGGGTCCATTCTTCCTACCAGAATTTCTTCAATTGATTGATTTTTCTGGGCTATTATGTGTCAAATTGGGTCTTTGTCCAAAAGACAAAGATTAATCCCATGATCAAGGAAAGCATAAAAAAATAATCACTTAATTTGGATCTGAATTGTAAAAGTTATTCATGAAAAATAGAAGCTCTAGAAAACTATGAATTTTGCAGAATTAAGAAATTTTCAAAATTAAGCCCAAAATTCACCAAAAACACTAAAATGATGAAAATATACTCAAATTGACTAATTTGGAGAGATTAAATCATTGAAAAACAAATTAAAATAATGAAAATATTAACTCTATCACTAAACATATTCGACAAGGAATAATAAAGGTGTGAATAAAAATCAACATATAAACATATAAATAAATGTACATAAAACACGTGATATCATTATAAAATGGATATAATAAAATTAAAAAATCATATAAATCATTATGGTATAATTAATTGAACTTTTTGAACTAACCTAAAAGTTTCTAACATGAGAAATTATAAACAATGTATTCTATAAGGTTAAAAAAAATGGAAGCTCTCACAGTCTTTGGTGGGGCCACCTCCAAGAGCTTTATTGATCTCTTGGATAACAAGTGGAATCTCTTGTTGTATTCCTAATAAAGGATCTCATGATACCTTGGGAAAATAGAATCTCTCAAAGTATTACTCCCTGAAGTATTTCATGGTCTTTTGGACAACCCCTCTCCCACACCTCAATTAAAACATGTGCTACCCAATGAAAACATAATAAAAAAACAAATGCAATACATGAAAAATCATTTCACAATCCAATTTCAAAAACCATCATTCCAATTTTAAATAATTCACATTTCAAAAGGTAAAACAATTTCTAAAACCATTTTAAAAATCTATTTAAAAAAATAAAACCACTTTGAGCCATTTCATCAAGCACGTGGAGTGCTAATAAGCCACTCCCATTTGGAAGACCCTCATTAAACACCCACGTAACAAATAAAACCCTAGATAAAATCAATTTTGGAATAAGAATCAAACATAATTTAGTTAAAGGGAAATTTGATAAACATAATCCAAAGGTGATTCATAATCTAAAGGTAATCCATGTAAAATACCCTTAAATAGAGACACGTACCTCATAAATTATTCCAACCACATGGCCTTCGATGAAAACCACCCAGAATAGGTAAGAGAATGCCTAGCACACCTAATACACACAAAAAAACTGAATCCCCCATTAATTACCTATGTTCATCCACCCCAACCATCTAGGGTTACACACTTCTATGAAAATATAATAATGAGCATGAGAAGGAGTAAAGGAAGAACAAAACTCATATAAAATGACTTACCTCAAGAAAAATCACCAATATATCGAATTATAGGGAAATATTATATGATAAGTTGGAGGAGTTAGGAATGAATGGGAGAAGGAAATAGGGATAAAGTGTTTAAAATTGATATGGGTATTCTGCTATAAATATGCATTTTAATGTGATAGAAAAAACCGCATGGTTTTTCCACACTATTAGGAAATCCATCCACCAAATATTTGGGAGATACTAACTCCCCAAAAAGAGGATTAATGTTTATCCCTTGGGCTCACACAGTTTGAAAAACTGTTCAAAAACCATGAAAAATCCCTATTCCCCAGACCCAACACCCCTCGCACAATTAGCCTCACGGTTAAAAAAACCATGCGCCAACCATGTGCCTTGGTCTGTATCCCCTGAATACTCAAATTTATGAACACTAGAACCTAGGGAATCCAAAGTTAAAAAAACTCGAAATTAAACATGCTAGTGACCCGGTGAGTGTCACAAACTCCCCTCCATACCACATTCTTCCCCATGGAATTACCTAGGACTCTTCATAGGAAAATAGGTGAGGTCACTACTCCCTCACCAATTCTTCCCACTCCCATGTCTCAAGGCTATCCCCACCATGTTTCCAAAGAAAACAAACTAATTGGATAGAATTAAAATGGATCACCTTATTCTCATAACCCAAGATACGTGAAGGTTTCTCCAACAAGGTGAAATCAAGATCAGCCTCCAAATATTCCCACTCTAACACATGAGATGGCTTTTTATGGTATCTATTTATCTAGGAAACATAATGGAAATCATAGATCAAGGTTAGTTTTGGAAGAATCTCCATCTGGTATTCTACCTTCCCAAGACTCTCCACAACTCAAAATATCTAAACATAACAAGAAACCAACTTTCCCTACTTTCCCAAAAAATGGTTTCCCAACTGCATAAATACATAAAGAAACATATAATCCCCAAATTGATACTCCAATGGGTGATGACATCGATCATTGTATGATTTGAAGAAAATTTGATCTATTTATAACCTTTTTTGAATCTACTATACTATCTATATCATTTCCTGGATGATACTCGGTCCCAATAAAGAATTCTCACCCACATCTGCCCAATACAATGAGGACTAGCATGGCCACCTATATAATGCCTCAAACAGGGACATTCTGAGCAAGGCCTGATAACTATTATTATAATAAAACTCATCCAATGATAGGTTCATTTCCCACAAACCTATGAAATCAATTATACATGCTCACAACATATCCTCAAAATTTTGGATGGTTTACTCAGATTGACCATCTATTTGTGGGTGATGCACAGTGCTCAACCTCAACTCAGTTCCCAAAACCTCTTGGAGTACCTTCTAGAACAAAGAAGTAAATAAAGAATCCCAATCTAAAACTATCATAATGTTAACTCTATATAGCCTAAAAACCTCTTGAAAATATAGGTTTTTGAGGTCCTTTACCTTCATCGATTCTCTTATGGGAAGAAAATGGGATGACTTTTTCAGATGATTGATAACCACACATATGGAATCCCTCCCACTATGAGTATGATGTAGACCAATCATAAAATCAATTGATATCTCAAGCCACTTATATATCCGGGTGGGAAAGTTTGTAACAAATAGATTGGTCTTTAATTCTCAACTTTTATTATTTAGAAGGTCAAACATAGAGAAAAAAATATATACCACAGCATGCCACATCACAAACCACCAATACTGACCTCTCAATATATAAAACATCTTGGTATCCCCAAGGTGTATGACCTAAATATAATGATAATTATCGTATATAAAATCCCTCCTTAAACTCAAAAGAACCACTAGCCTCTTCCTGAAAATGGAAAAACCATCAGGAGACCAATACCAATCACCTAGGGTCTCCCTGTATTTAAAGTACTGTTAATCTGTTGGAACTCAAGGTCATATACCTACTCAATACTAATTCAATTGATGAGATAAGGTGTGACCTACACACTATCTAAGAAAACCTTCCATCCATCCTATTAAACCTCTAGACTTAGATAAGTAAACCAACTCATAAGACCCTACTCATCCACTAATTCTTGAATAGCCTTCTATGTAAGATTCCTGGTCAATGCATCTGTGACCACATTTCCGTTCTAGAGCGTATAAGTAATGTAAAAATAAAAATTCTGAAGTTAATATACTCAGTGTCTCTAACTAAGGTTCAGGTCCTTCTGGGTAAGGATATACTTTAGAATTTTATGATCCAAATATATCTTAAAACATTCCCTCAGGATTTAGTGTTTTCATGTTTTCAACACATGCATCACATCTACCAAATCCAGGTCATTGGTGGGTCAATTACTCTCACATGGGAGTATCTTCCATGATCCATAGGCCACAATATATTCTTCTATAATCCTAAAAAACTACAATCCTACACTATAAGAATCACAAAACATGGAATAATCCTTCCCAAGATTCAGTAGAACCAAAACTGGTGCGGATGTCAAACAAGCATGAAACTTCTCAAAAGAGAGCTATCACTTCTCATCCCATTCAAACATCACCACTTTTCTTATCAAAACTATTGAGGTAGAAGATATATTGGAGAATTCTTGGATGAAATGTCTATAGTACCCAAGAAAGACCAAAATTCTATTGATCTTGAACACATTCTTGGGCTACTCCCAAGACAAGATGGCTTGAAATTTCTCTATATCCACTTAAACTCCTTCCTCAGAAATCATGTGGCCTAAGAAATTCACTTCTCAGATACAAAAATAACATTTATAAAGATTTTAATATAGAATATTGTCCCTCAAAACTCCCAAAACAACATTTATATGGTCATCATGATCCTTCTATATATTATAATACATCAAGATGTCCTCAAAAAATATGATCATGATGGAGTCAAAAAAGTGGTGGAAGATCTGGTTCATCAATGAAATAAATGCCTTAGGGTCATTAGTAAGACCAAATGGTATAACCAAATACTCAAAATGTCCATATGAGATTCTAGAGTTGGAATTTGAGACATCCTCTTCCTTGACCCTCAAATGGTGGTACCCATATCTCAAATCAATCTTTGAAAATCATCAAGATTTTCTAAGCTAGTCAAAGGGGTCATTAATACAAGAAAATGGGTATTTATTCTTCATGATCACCTGGTTAAGATTATGATAGTCTGTTAAATGTTGGAGGATTTTTCCCACCTTCTATGAAAATATCACTAGTAAATCCCATAGTGACATGTTGGGATGGATAAATCCCTTTCCCTTGAGATACGCTAGCTGAAATTTCAACTCTTTCAGCTCAGAAAGAGCCATATGATAAGACGTTAAGGAAATTGTGCGCATCCCATTCCCCATAGGTTACCCGTATACACATAGACAAGGTATTTCTGGGTGGAATTTTCAACAAGACAGAAATCATTAGCTTCAATCATAACACAATTTAATCTCAAACCACATAAAATGAACCCAAAGAAACCCTCAACATAGGTCTCAACATGTATTATTGACATCAAAATAAACACCGCCGAAAAAATGAGAAAATCATGAAAATTTTCAATCATTTTTCATTGTGCATAGTATGGTTTCATGGTTAATAAAACCATGCACCAACTGTTTGTGTGTGTGTGTGTTATTAGAGGTTATTAGAAAAGGTCAAGCATGTTATTCACGATTACTACTAACTATGTGCCTTAACTATGAAACACCCCCAGACCTCCTGGTTTTCACCTCAAAACTCAAAAATATACCCCGGTATCACCCCAAAACTCAATACCAATCTAGAAATACCTCAAAATATCATCAAGAAAACACATAAATTGGATCAAAACATATAAATAAAATCTCATACCGCTTATGGAAACTCTAGGTTTGATGTGAGGAAGTGTTGTACAGGAACTCGCTCACTTCTAACTCTTAAGTTATGACAATGTAATGCCTCGACCATAGTTACCTAAATTTGGTGCATTATTATATAACATTGGCATGATACAAGGAATCATTTCTTGAAAAACTGATCAGTTTAGTATCCTTGTAAGTACTATATACAAACAAAAATTTTTCAGTACATCATGAAATAAAAAAACAAAATTGTGTCCCCTTTGAACACTCTTATATCCCTTAGCCTATTCCTGCAGGTTAATCATAATATTCTTCTTCTTATCCTGGTAAAAATAAAACATAAGAAAGGGGTGAGCTCAGATACTCAGTAAGGATAACAATACAATGGAAACTTTCATAAATAAGCATAAACATTTAAGGCGGTGTATAAGACTAAAACAGAAACCTTTTAAACTTAAAATTCAGAATAATATGGAAAAAATAAATCAAATAATGTCATTTACTTAATCACATGGATATTATACTAGTTTAATAATCACATGTAATATCAATATCCAATTTCATAATGATATAATGCATAATTCCGGACATCATAACCACATATTCAAGGCCTCGTGCCAAGACTAAAAATAAGTTTTTGTCAAGGCCTTGTGCTAAGACACTAGTTTGTCTCATGAGACCTACTGATTCATAGAGAAGCTATAGTGGGCTCCACCTGTCACTTACTAAGTCCAATGCATTCCTCATATTAAAAGGTTAAAACATAACATAAATATTTGTATTAAAACTAGCATACGAAATGTCAATAATTTATCCATAAACCATGAATGGTATAAAAATAACATATCCACATTCAAACATATCACAAAACCTACAATACGATATGGAATATTTTATCATAATAAATCAACTTCAAACAAGTGTAAAATCCATCAAAGGATGTTGACATAGATGAAATAAAAACTATTTGAGAGAAATATATCTTTTTATTTTGAAATAATTTAAAAGTAACATAATTATAAAAGAAAACATTTATTTTGAAAATATTCTTATAATCTTGTAATTTAAGCTTCTAAGGTTTTATAATGGTGGAAAATAGCCACACCCGCTATATAAGTTAAAAAACATTTTTTCCTTAATTTGTCGAAAAGGTTGTAAAGGATCTTGTTTGGAAAACGACGAAAGATGTATTATAAACATTCTATAAAAAGTAAAATAAGGGTATAAATGACTTAAACCCATAGTCTATGAAATATTAAAAAAAAATTTAAATACATTTTTAAGAAACATGAATTTGGATGATAAAGAGGTCCCAGTAGATACTCGCGTATAAACAACCTCGTATAATGAAGAGATTGTAGAATTAACCCTTACCTTGTAATTTTCCTTGGTCTAGGGTACGTTAAACTCATGTATAATATTTAAATCATTGTTATTAAATTATACAAGAACCACATACATAAATATGATAACATATATGATCTTATAATATTTTTTTTGTTAATAATATTTTAGTAGTATCATTGTTTTGGGTGTTAACTGATTTTTTTCCTTTATATGATTGGTTATGTAAGCCATGTTTGTTATGGATAGGATGTATTTGATTCATATATAGAATTATATTATGTTCTTAAACATTATTTTTAATCATAAAATGAAAATTATTCTTGAATGGTTTTTATGGGGAATGAATTTCATCACGTTCATGGAGACGGTAATCCGTACGTATGCATGAGCGACAATATCATTCTATTGATGGTGAAATCATATTTAATTTAATGGTATATCATATATACAGAATCCTTAACATGTTATATTTATTATTTAAATCATTTATACTCATTATTATACCCATCCAAATAATGAAGTGTTTGAATAACAACTACACCACGACGTGGAGACGGTAAGCCGTACGTACGAACGTATGGTGACTTTGTTATTCATAGGATTGATAGAATAATGAATATGGTTGTACCATATTTATAATAACATAACAGTATGTAGAAGGTACTGGAGTTATTATTTTGGTATGGAAACAACAAAGGAAGAGTAAGTGGAAGAAAAAGATAACTTTCAAAGAGGTGATGAAATTGTTACCTCTTCTTCGGGTGCTTCCTTTTGATTTGATCAAAAGTGATCCTTAGGTTGGCTTTCTGATCAAATGAAGGCCTCTAGGATAATTTGAGGGTAGTTGGAAGGATATTTGGGCATGGTTTGGCTGATCCAAATGGCTTTGGAGGTGTGAAATTAAGATAAGGGGAAGTACCCTTTTATAAGAGTGGTGAGGGTCACTTTCGGAAAACCTTGAAATATTATTTTATTATATAATCATATTTGGTTTGTAATGGATCCAAAAGGATTTACTTTGAGGATAAGGTGGGTCTGTGTAAATACCCATAAATTCCATGTAAAATTTATTTTTTTAATTATATGGGAATTTTACGAGTCCGTGAAAATTGGTGGCGCGTGATTCCAAGGCCCGAAGTGCCCAGAATGAATTTCTAAACTTTTTTTCAGGAACGTTTAGTAAACATAAGAGTGGGTTTTTTTAACTTTTGAACTAGTGCTTGGAATTGAAATCTGAGGGCACCATTGAACTCATAACGCCGGTATTCACTTAAGGGGACTTTCACCTCAACCGTAGTATGTTGAGAGTGAAAGATAGAATTTGGGTTTTCCATGAAAGAATAAAATACAATAAAATCGTGTAACATTTTACTTTATTTAGAACTCCCATGTGGATGTTGAGAGGTGGGGACTACCATAACTAAACCTCCCATGTGAGGTTATGGAGGTGGGGACCACCATAATTAACCTCCCATGTGGGTTATGGTGGTGGGGACCACCTGAGGCTAAAACCCCCTTGAACTCCCCTCTTTATGGGAGAAAAACCTCTTGAACTCCCCCACTTTATTTGTGCCACCCCCTTAATTAATTATACAAACTCATCAATTAATTAATTAACCTAATTTAAAATTATTTCAACAAACATAATAGATAACTTGTTATATTATGTGAGATACTTTTCATATTGGTGGAATTGAGAGGAAAGGGTTGGCAAGAGGAGAAATTGGAAGAACACATCCTCCAACGAAGAGCTCCTCCAACGAAGAACGTCGACGCACAACTTCAACTTCTTCCTCGGGACATCCTCTAATGGTGGAAATCTTCAACAAATAAGAACCACCTCCATCGAAGAGCATTTATCCTAGGAATGAGCTTGGGATCGGAGTTGTGTGGTGGGTGCGACGAACATTGACAACTTCGACTTCTATCATCGACGTCAATAATCAAACGAGGAAGGTGTTGTTATTGAATTCATGAAATTTCTCAATTAAATTCCCCGTTATTGGAAATAATGGAGAACACGGATCAACCAAAATGAGTTAATCCACAATTTTTATGAAATTTAAGATTTTTACGTTCTTGATTCATGATTTTTGTTGAGACACTTTCTACCGCCCTAATGCGGATGGGGCGGGCCAAACAAACATGGACTGACCCCTCCGTTGTTATTCTTTATTGGTGTGTTCTTCATGATGGTGATGGCGATCGGTGCCATCATTTGGCACCGGTGGAACTCTAGAATCGCGACGAAGGCAACTAATGAAGGGCAGTCGGTCAAGCCGGCCTCCGGCGACGGCACAGCACTCCGCTGCCCGCGGCCTCCGCCGCCCTACGGCCTCTGCGCCTCGCGGCACTCCGCCACCTCGCAGCCTCCGCTCCCCATGGAACTTCATCGCCCATGGCCACCGCTTCGCCCTGCATCCTTGTCGTGCTACCTCGTGGCCTCGCAGCGTCTCCCCATGGCCTCACTGCCCTGCGGCCTTCCACGCTTCCCCGCGGCCTCATGGCCTCCCACGGCCTCCATTGTTCCTCACAGACCACGCGGCCCTCCACAGCCCCTCGCGGCTTGCCGGACCGCCCAACAGGCCAAGCCACCCAGCACGGGCTAGGCTGAACCTGGCGGGTCGGGCCGGGTCGACCCTAACTAGGTCGGGCCGACCAGGTCAGGCCGGGCCCGGACCAGTTTCGACCCCATTACACACTTTCAGCCATATCTTTGGCCCCGAGCATCCGTTTGATGAACCGTCTATGGTGCCGAAAACCTTTGAGCGAGGATATCCCTTTTTTATACCCCACTGAAGATTTGGATAAATTTGGGGAAAGTTCAGGTTGGATCAAGCATGAATCCAACCAGGACCTCAGGACAAAAATACTAATAACTTACAGACCGGGCGTCCGATTGACGTACCGTCTATTGCGTTGAGACCCCTATGACATGGCGGTCCTTTTGGATAATTATTCGTGAGACTTTGTTGAAGTTGGATTATCGACCAGTGGCTTGAGGAGCGGACCCTCCCGAAGACGAGCAGGCCTAGTGCGGGAACCCAGTAGCTGGATGTGACGTGAAGAATGAAGAGAGATCATGTTTGGTTCAGCACTGAGCGATCCTGTATGGGTTAGAACCTAGAGATCCTGTGTGGTTCAGCACCAAGTGATCTTGTGTGGGTCAGCACCAAGTGATCTTGTGTGGGTTAGCACCGAGCGATCCTGTGTGGGTCAACACCGAGCGATCCTGTGTGGGTCAGTAGCAATGCCTCTTAACAGAGTAAGATGATTCAGTAGTTACACCTAATCATCTCTACTACTATACTTAAGTTATACCTAGTGTGAGATGAGTTCATACATGTGTGGTACTTTCCTTCGTGGTAATACCTTGGTGGTATTATTCAGTGTGGCGTACCTGTGTGGCACTTACCTTTGTGGTTTTCCTTCCTCTGTGGAATAGTTGAGCTTTGGGATTTTGGGTTGGACCCTGTGTTTCCTCATGGTTGATATGGTTATACTTGATAACTTAGTTATATGTATGGGAATATAACTAAGTAGGGTTGTCAGTTGATTTCATGCCTTTTGGTTTATCCTTGGTGGATTTTGTGAGACCTTGAGGGTCTCGGTGTCCCTACTGAGTATCGTTATACTCACCCTTGTATAGGTTATGCCCGCACCTCATTGTGTTTGGTGCAGACGACGGAGAGTGCTGACTGAGGATGAGAGTACCTGGACTGGAGGTAGCTCAGAGGTGTACGTTAGACAAGGTGAACCGCAGAGATGGCCGTTCATGAGATGTACCTACCCTTCAGGTAGGATTCATGGTGGACGATCTAGGAGCTGTTTTTCACCTATCATCTATCTTGTACTTTTAGTTTCTTGTACTTTCCAGTTGGGCTTGTATTCTGGCCCCTTTTTACTTACTGCACTCACTCTGTTTACTATTAATTTTACTTGAGTTTGTATCTTGATGTGTGCTTGGTTTTGTGTTCTTATAGGTTATAAAGGCAATTCCTTCCCAGTTTAAGGGAATACGCCTTCGGTGCAAGTCTCCAGCCCCTATCCTATAGAAGGCGGGCTTGGGGTAGTCATGGCACGGGCCCCAGGGGACGGGTCGTGACAAATTGGATTCATAGGAGTCTATTCTACTGTATAACATAATACTATGATCTTTCAAACAGAAATAGTGTTAAGTATAGTGAGTGTGGTTATCAGTTTAGGGAATCCAGTGTTGGTGCGGCAGCCAACATATCCATACACCAGGACCCTGAATTCTGATTTCTGACTCAGTGCATGAAAACACTAATTGTGTGTGTGTGTTTTCAAGAGTTTTCTTTGTGATCTTTTCAGTCGGCTCACTAGGTATAACTTATTGATCGTGGTGCACCTGTTTCTTTTCAGGATGCCTCCACGCAGACAGCCAGCAAGGGTTCCGGATATAGTATGCACTGATAGCCCACCGAGCGACAAGGCCTTGGTTCAGGGCCCTCTTCCACTAGAGGCACCAATGGAGGCACCAGTGGTACCATTACCCATTGGTCCACCGATGCCATCGGCCCCAGCAGCAGACGGTGCACGTCGAGCGCATTGCATGAGTTCTAGCACCAGAGGCCACCCAGGTTCAAGGGAGAGACGGACCCACAGGAAATTGAGGATTGGATGGAGGCTATGGTGAGATTCTTCCGACTGGTAGGGACACCAGCCGATCTCATGGTGATCCTTGCCGCCAGTCTTCTTCAAGCAGGAGTAGGCAGATGGCGGAGATTGATGCTCCAGGCTCACGACGAGGTGACGCTTCTCTGGGTAGACTTCGAGAGCCTGTTTCGGGCAGAGTTTGTTCCAGAGAATCTTCGCGTAGTGCGCATTCAGGAGCTACTTCATCTGCAGCAGGGCAGCATGATTGTGGCTCAGTACTCAGTGAGGTTCACTGACCTCTCATTCTACTCCACAGATATGGTGCGGGACTCCTTCTTCAGGTCCCGGATCTTCAATCATGGACTCAGGTGGGAGATCAGAGGTTCGATGATCCCACTCAGCATCCCAACGCAGGAGGGGGTGTTAAGGAGAGCCCTTTTAGTGGAGAGTTTCCTTTTTAAGCAGTCATCAGCAGTGAGACCCACCACCAGTCATCACGTAGAGAAGTCTTCTATAGTTGGAAGTAGACAGATGTCATAGATGTCCAAGAGAACCAGACCTACAGATGGACGACTTCAGGATTTAGGGTCGGTTTTGCAGGGCACACAAGCCAGAGCCAGTCATGACAGGAGTGGGTAGTGTTACGCATGCGGCGGCCAGGGTCACATGGATCATGACTATCTGACCCGCCATATAGATGATCAGAATATGGTCGAAGGACCACCCAGGTAGAGACAAATATTCGACCGAGGAGGTCCACAAGGAGAAGGCAGACGTGGCAGAGGAGCTAGTCATGCAGCTGGAGGTGGGAGACGATTAGAGATGTTACCACCACCACCACCAAGTGGTCCACCCCAACCGTAGAGAGCAGGTGGATAAGGGAGAGCCCGGCTCTAGGCAGCTAAGGCCTACGATCATGGTGCTCCGGATATGATATGAGGTATGATTTGTGTCTACTCCACCTTAGCTGTGGTACTTATAGACATAGGTGTCAGTCATTATTTTATTTCCACTTCCCTCATTCGGAGATCAGAGATTCTGAAAAATCTGTTTTCTTGATCCTTACAGCTATAGACTTCTACATGAGTGGATTCGATGATTATGCACTGGTTCCGAAAATTTGAGCTTACTCTAGGAGGCGAGAGCTCCGGCTGGGATCTCTTAGTAGTAGCATTGAGGACTTAAGACGTCATCTTGGGTATGGAATGGTTATCTACAGTCCATTCTCAAATTGACTTTATTAGGCACAAACTGTGGTGTGTCTGCACAGATGGCACCAGGTTTACTTTCACCGATGAGAAGGGAGCCTATGAAGCACAGGATGGACTTACCTGGAGGAGAGTGTATCTGATCACTCATCTGTTGGCTAGCCTTACCCTCGAAGCAGTTGATTTGGAGAGTCCAAGCTATCCTTTAGTGGTGGACCAGTATTTGGATGTCTTCCCTGATAATGTTCCAAGTCTACCTCCTCACAGTGAGGTAGAATTTTACATTGACTTTTACCCTAGGAAGGAACTGATATCTACACCAGCGTATCGGATGGATCCCACGGAGTTTCATGAGATGCGAGTATAGCTCGAGGAATTACAGGGGAAGGGGTTCATTTTTCCCAATGTTTCTCCTTGGGCAGCCCCAATTTTGTTCGCTAAGAAGTCATATGGGAGCTTGAGGCTTTGTGTTGACTATCGGCGCCTAAACCAGGTGACCGTGAAGAACAAGTACCCACTTCTGAGGATTGATGACCTCTTTGATCAGCTAAAGGGATCATGGTGGTTCTCGAAGATAGACCTCATATCAGGCTATCACCAACTCAGAGTACAGGATGAGGATGTGCAGAAAATAGCTTTTATATTTCGGTACGACCACTACGAGTTCTTGGTTATGCCATTCGGCATGACCAACGCTCCTGCAGTGTTCATGGGACTCATGAACAGGATCTTTCAGCCATACCTTGATCGCTTTGTAGTAGTCTTCATTGATGACATTCTAATATACTCAAATACTGAGGAGGAACATGCTTTTCATTTGCAGGTAGTACTTGACACACTCTGAGATCACCAGCTTTATGGTAAGCTATCGAAGTGCCAGTTCTGGATCCGAGAGGTTCACTTTCTGGGACATGTCATATCGGAGGTTGGAGATGCAGTAGATCCAGCAAAGATTGAGGTGGTACTTGATTGGGAGACACTTAGTATTGTGACAGAGGTACAGAGTTTTTGGGTTTGGCTGGATACTACCGGAGATTTGTACTAGATTTCTCTAGAGTTGCAGCACCTCTATCAGTGTTGATGAAGAAGGGGAAACCCTTCGTGTGGTTGGAGAGATTCCAGTGGATTTTTCAGGAGCTGAAGAAGAGGCTGACTAGTGCCTTCATCTTGAGGCTACTGGAGGAGGGCGTAGGGTACGTAGTCTACTACGACGCATCAGGGACCAGACTCAGATGTTCCATGATGCAGGAGTGAGTAGTGATCGCATATGTTTCTCGAAAGATGAGACAGCATGAGTAGAACTATTCTACCCATGACTTGGAGTTAGAAGCAGTGGTCTTCTCCTTGAAGATGTGGCAACATTACTTGATGGGTGAGTGTTCTACAGTGTACTCTGATCACAAGAGTCTCAGGTATATCTTCTCTCATAAGGACCTGAACCTGAGACAGTGACATTGTCTTGAGTTCCTCCAGGACTATGAAATCGAGATAGTCTATACTCCTAGGAAGGGGAAAGTTGTAGTAGATGCACTCAGCAGAAGATCTGGTATACAGCTGCTAGGTGAGGTGATGGAGCAGTTGTCCATTTTGCAGATATCCTTTGTTGATCGGGATGGAGAAGCTTTTCTTCAGTCTCTTATAGTCACTCCCCCACTTATCTAGTGAGTCAGGAAGGTGCAACATGGATATGTTAACTGTGATACACGACGTGCTCATATATCCACAGGACAGGCACCTGATGGGTTTTTTGAAGGTGGGGAGCATGTCATCCTCTTCAGAGGACATACCATGGTACTAGTGTCACTTTAGGATGAAGTGATGAGGGAGTTCCACACATCCCCTATAGAGGTACATCCAGGAGTGGCAAATATGTACCAGGATCTCTGACGACAACACTGGTGGCCGAGAATGAAGAAAGCAGTAGCAGTGTTTGTCTCTCAGTGCCTCACTTTTCAGCAAGTGAAGGAAGAGCATCAGGTACCAGTAGGCTTAGTTCAACCTTTAGAGGTCCCAGAGTGGAACTAGGATGGGATATCCATGGACTTCGTGACAGGACTTCCACATACATCCAGGGTTCATGATTCTATCTGGGTGATTGTTGACCGACTCACCAAGTCGGCTCACTTACTACCGATCAGAGAGCAGGGTTCAATAGGGAGCTTGGGATGCCTCTATGTGCAGGAGATTGTTCAGCTACATGAAGTACCCTCATCAATTGCCTCCGAACATGATGCACATTTTACTTTCTGGCTATGGAAGGGTTTTTAAGAGGCTTTCAGGACGCATATTTGTTTGATCACCGCCTTCCATCCATAGATGGATGGCCAGACTGAGCGGACCATTTAGACCCTCGAGGACATTCTACGTGCTTGTGTCCTATACTTCGGTCGCAGTTGAGAGGATCACTTTCCTTTGGTGGATTTTTCATACAACAACAGTTATCACTCCACCATTGGGATGGAACCTTTTGAGGCATTGTACGGGCGACCTTGCAGATCACCTTTGTGCTGGACTGACCTAGGGGAGTCAGCACTAGTGGGACCAGAGATGGTACGGGCTACCACAGAGAAGGTGAAAATCATCCAGGAGCAGATGAAGACTTCATAGAGTAGGCATAATTCTTATGACGATAGGATATGGAGACCTCTAGAGTTCAAGGGTAGTGACCACATCTTTCTACGGGTCTCACCTCGACAAGGTTTGTAGAGATTTGGCCGAGGTAGAAAGTTATCTCTGAGGTTCATTGGACCATTTCAGGTTCTCAACAGAGTTGGAGAGGTGTCTTACCGCTTAGCTCTTCCACCTTAGTTGCATCGGGTGCACAACATCTTCCACGTATCCCAGCTGAGGAGATACGTGCACGACCCTTCTCACACCATCGACCATAGCGAGATGGACGTCAATGATGGGGATACTTTTACGGAGGTTCAAGTAGATATTGAGGATCGAAGAGAGTGGGTCCTTTGTGGGTGTTTGATACCTCTGGTGCACATTTGTTGCCAGCACGGGAACCTCCATGAAAACACATGGGAGTGGGAGGCTCAGATACGTGCTCAGTACCCCCACTTGTTTACCTAGTTTGTGATATGGCTTATGGAGATGTAAATCCCTGGGGTGGGGAGAATTTAAAGATCATAAAATTCCATGTAAACTTTTTTTTAAATTATATGGGAATTTTACGAGTCTTCGAAAATTGACAGAACATGATTCTGAGGCCCGGAGTGCTCAGAATATATTTCTAAACTTTTTTTCGAGTACGTTCAGTAAACATACGAGCATGTTTTTGTAACTTTTGAACCAGTGCTTGGAATTGAAATCTTAGGGCACCGTTGAACTTGCAGCATCGATATTTGCTTAAGGGGACCTTCACCTCAACCACAGTAGTTCTAGGGTGAAAGATAGAATTTGGGTTTTTTGTGAAAGAATAAAATAATATAAAATTGTGTAACATTTTATTTTATTTATAACTCTCATGTGGATGTTGAGAGGTGGGGAACACTAGAACTAAACCTCCCATGTGAAGTTATGGAGGTGGGGACCACCATAATTAACCTCCCATGTGGGTTATGGTGGTGGGGACCACCTAAGTCTAAAACCCCCTTGAACTCCCCTCTTTATGGGAGAAAAACCTCTCGAACTCCCCCACTTTATTTGTGCCACCCCCTTAATTAATTATACCAACTCATCAATTAATTAATTAAGATAATTTGAAATTATTCCAACAAACATAATAGATAAATTTTTCTATTATGTGGGATACTTTTCATTATGGTGAAATTGAGAGGAAATGGTTGGCAAGAGGAGAACATGGAAGAACACATCCTCCAACGAAGAGCTCCTCCAATGAAGAACGCTGACGCATGACTTCGAATTATTCCTCGGGATATCCTCCAATGGTGAAAATATTCAACAATGAATAACCACCTCCATTTAAGAGAGTTTATCCGATGAACAAGCTCGGGATCGAAGGCATGTGGCGGGCGCGAAGAACGTCGACAACTTCTACTTCTCTCATTGACGTCAACAATCAAACGAGGTAGGGGTTGTTATTGAATTCATGAAATTTCTTGATTAAATTCCCTGTTCATGGAAATCATGGAGAATGAAGATCAACCAAAACGATTTGATCCATGATTCAGATGAAATTATAGAGTTTGACGTTCTTGATTCATGATTTTTGTTAAGCCACTTGCTACTGCCAAAATGCAGAGGGTGTGGGCTAAACAAACAAGGCTTGACCCCTCTGTCATTCTTCTTTATTAGTGTGTTGTTCACGATGGTGATGGTGACTGGTGTCGGCATTTGGCACCAGTGGAACTCGAGAATCGCGATAAAGGAAATGAACGAAGGGCAGCAAGTCAAGCCAGCCGCCGGCGAAGGCACGGCACTCCGCCGCCCACGGCCTCAGCCTCCCCTCAGCCTTTGCACCCCGCGGTGCTCCGCCGCCCCGCGGCGGTTCACCGACCACGGCCCCCGCGTCGCCATTTGGCCTTGTCGTGCCACCCCACGGCCTCTCTGCACCGCCCTGCATCCTTCCACGCCTCCTCACAGCCATCCGCATCCTTGTGGCCTCCCGCGGCCTCCCGCGGCCCCTCACGGCCCCTGTGGCCCCCGTGGCCCTCCGCAGCCCCTCACGTCCTACCGGACCGCTCAGCGCGGGCCAGGATGGACCCATCGGGTTGGGTCAGGTCGACCCGAACTGGGTTAGACCGGACCCGGACCAGTTTTGACCCCCATATGCACTTTCGGACTTATATTTGGCACCAAGAGTCTATTTGAAGAACCGTCTGAAGTGCCGGAAACATTGGAGCGAGATGGTCCCTTTGGTATACCCCACTGGAGATTTGGATAATATTGGGGAGAGTTCATGTTGGATCGAGCATGAATCCAACCGAGCCCTCGGGACAAAAAGGCTAATAACTTACAGATCGGGTGTTCGGTTGACGCACCATATGTTGCATTGATACCCCTATGATGTGGCGGGCCTTTGGGATACTTCTTTGTGAGACTTTATGGTAGTTAGAGTATCGACCAGTGGCTTGAGGAGAGGACCCTCCCGGAGATGAGAAGGCCTAGTGCGGGAACCCAATAGTTGGCTATAACATGAAGAATGAAGAGGGATCCTGTGTGGGTCAGCACCGAGCGATCCTATGTGGGTCAAAATCGAGTGATCCTGTATGGGTCAGCACCTAGAGACCCTATGTGGGTCAGCACCGAGCGATCCTGTGTGGGTCAACACCTAGCGATCCTGTGTAGGTCAGCACCAAGAGATCCTGTGTGGGTCAGCACTGAGCGGTCCTGTGTGGGTTAGCAACAGATCCTCTTAACAGAGTTATATGATTGAGTAGTTACATCTAATCATCTCTACTACTGTATATAATTTATACCTAGTGTGAGACGAGTTTGTACCTATGTGGTACTTTCCTTTATGGTAATACCTTGGTGGTATTCTTCAGTGTGGCGTACCTGTGTGGCACTTAACTTTGTGGTTTTTCTTTCTTTGTGGAACAGTTGAGCTTTGGGATTTTGGGTTGGACCATGTGTTTCCTCATGTTTGAGATGGGTATACTTTATAACTTAGGTATATGTATGGGAATATACCTAAGTAGGGTTTTCAATTGATTTCATGCCTTTTGGTTTATCCTTGGTGCATTTTGTGACACCTTGAGGGTCTCGGGGTCCCTACTAAGTATCGTTATACTCACCCCTGCACGGGCTATGCCCGAACCTCATTGTGTTTGGTGCAGATGACGGACAATGCTGACTGAGGACGAGAGTACGAGGACTGGAGGAAGCTCGAAGGTGGACGTTAGATGAGGCGAACCGTAGAGATGGCCATTCGTGAGTTATACCTACCCTTCAGGAAGGATTCGTGGTGGACGATCCAGGAGCTACTTTTCACATATCAGTCATCTTGTACTTTCAGTTTCCTGTACTTTCCAATTGGGCTTATATTCAGGACCCTTTTTACTTACTGTACTCACTATGTTTACTATTTAGTTTACTTGATTTTGTATCTTATTGTGTGCTTGGTTTCATGTTCCTACAGGTTATAAAGGCAATGCCTTCCCAATTTTAGGGAATACGCCTTCGGTGCTAGTCTCCATCCCCTAGCCTATGGAAGGTGGGCTTGGGGTAGTCACGGAACGGGCCCCGGGGGACGGGTCGTGATAGTCTGGGTCAAAAAAATCTCAACCAATAGGTTTTAGATAGGTTTAGGTCACCATATTAACCTTACCTTTTAGATTTAACTCTTATCTAAATAGTTTAACTTTTACCATGTATTCTTGTATTATTATAATAAATGGTTAATAAACATACTATAAAAATCCAAGAGAAGCCCAAGTGGTCATTATTAATATATATAACCTTATATAAGTCCTTTTCCCAAACCTTATATTTTTAGGAATATTATATCAATTAATAATATAGTATTTGTTTTAAAAACTCATTTATGTCAATTTTGACACTATTTGGTATTTTGATTTTGTGAAAGTCATAACAACTTTCTCAATTCAAAAAAAATATTTAACCAACCCTAATATGTCATATTAATCTAAAAAATTAGTGTAATGCATCATAAGTCTCAATTTACAATTATTTGGATATTTATAATATCAATTATTTTTATATTTCATTAATAAGGTAATTACTGCATCATCATTGTATCATAAATAAATTTAATTATTTAATGTCTAAAAATTATAAATAAAATAAAATTATGTAGGAAATATTTTTATATTTCTAATGAATATTTATAGTTGAATTTATCTTATGTATAACCCTGTATTAAAAATGGTTTAGTTATTAAACTTTGAATTTAACACTTTTAACTCTTCTTTAAATAAAATAATAATAAATGACCTAATCTAATCTAAGTGGACCAAAAGGATCATATTTTATTCATAAGTTTTATTTTTGTCTAAATACACTTCCAATAGAATTAGGACATGTTTTAGGGTAATTATAATATCAATTTTTACCTTTAATTACCCTATTTACTTTTAATCGTGGTAAATAAAAGTCAACAATTACTATTCACCAAAAATTATTTTCATCTTATTGGACCACATTTTACTTACTGATGTTAACCGTGTCTCTCGGATTTTTGAAATTCAATTTATAGAATCGGTAAAATTACGTTTTATGAAAAATTTCAAATGCACCGAGAAGGTGGGTAAAAGACGGTAAAAAGTTCAATAAAATTTTATATATCTAATATTATTATAAAATTACTCCAATGAATTACATTGAACATATATAGGTATTATGTATCTATTTTTACCTAAAATAAATTTAAATAAAATAACTAATTATTTAAATAAAAACTCGGTTTTAAACAATAACGTAGTGTTTTTCACTATTCATCAAAAATTGAAAGTTTTCAGAAAAATACCAAAAAATTACCCTAAGTTAATTTTGATATTCTAAATCCAAAAATGAAGTCCATTTTGAAAAATAAAATTAATAAGATTTAAAAAAGTGGGTGTTACTATTCATAATGGCTAGTTTGATTGGTCGTGGTGTGTTAGAACTCGAAGTTGCGTACAACGCAAGCTATTGTATTATTCAAAGAGAAGCGTATTGTGGAAGCTTGTGGTGTTACAGATAGTCCTAACAACATTATACCACTGAATCCCAAATAAAAATATGCCTCTAATTCCATTTTTTAATGAACCAACCTGGTTCAACCTGACCAATCACCTAAGATGGCCCGTTAGATGGCCCAAAGTGTGTTCCTTATTACCATGGGATAGTGAAAATCATTGGGATCAATGAACATTGACTTAAGAATGGTTTCACACATGTTAAACCAGCATGAATCATCCATGAAATGGGAGTTCCATGCCAATATCATCAAAGTCAACATAATAAAATATAATATATGTAGTATGCAATAAATACTAGTAGATACCATAAATAATATCATATACAAGCATGAAAAAAAGTGACATATACACGGTACCACAATTCAAATATCAAAACTTAAAATAATGAAGACAACAACCAACAATATCCATACAGACATCCCAACAGATACAAAATTCCTAAAACAACTTCACATGAGCCAACTCCATGAAACCATATCTCCTCCACAGAACCTTGGATGGTGTAAATCAAGACAATCCACCCATGTACATGGTTACCTTGAATTTACCTATGTCTTAAAAAATGAAATCTATATGCACCTAAAAGAATATATAGGGTGTGAGGAACAAAACCTATTTTGATACCATCATAAATCTATTTAAGTATTTTAACTATGAAAACCAATAAACTATTTTGAAAACCCACTTTTAAAACTAAAAAAATTTGAAATCATTATTGTTTTAAACAAGCCCTTTGAAATCCCTTTGGTTTTCCATTTAAAATGAAATAGGTTTTCCAAAACAAATCCCAAAATAGATCAAATAAATAAACTAGTATAAATGACACAAAATCGTCAACATATCCAATAAGGCATAATAAAGGTGAGAATAAACATCATCATATAACCATATAAATGAAAAAGGGCATAAAAAACATGATATCATAATGACAAGGAACTGATAAAATGCACAAACCATATAAATAAATCCAGTATGAGTAAGTGAACCTAGGTCTCTAACCATAAAGGTTATAACATGAGTGAGTCTAGAAAAATTATGCAAGATGAAGAAGAAAAATGGAATCTCTCACGGTCTTCCCAAGGCCCAACTCCAAGATCTCTCTTGATTTCTTGGATAATTATTGGAAGCTCTAAATATCTTACTAAAAAATTCTCCCATGGTCTCTTACAAAAAAAATGGGAGCTCTCATGGTCTTCCTCCCTAAATTATCTCACTGTCCTTCAAAAAACCCCACACCTGCACCTTGGTTAACCTATCTGCTACTCCATGATAACATAATCACAAAATAAGTTACATACATGAAAACCCATTTCATAAGACAATTTAACAAACCAATATTATCATTTTAAATAATTCATTTATCACAAGGTAAAACCATTTCTAAAAACATTTTATAAATCTATTTAAAACTATAATACCTCTTTAATCCATTTCATCAAGCACTTGGAGTTCATATATGCCACTCCCATTTGGAAAACCCTCTTAAAATACCTAAGTTACCAATACATACCATGGATCACATAAAAAGTGGAATAATCATCAAACATAATTTTTTTAATTGGAAATTTGATAAATATAAACCAAAGTTGATTAATAATCTAAAGTTAATCCATGGAAAATGCATTTAAATATAGACACGTACCTCAAAATTGGTCACAACCTCATCGCCTTCAAATAAAAGAACCCATAAAAAGGTTATAGAAGACCCCATACACCAAATACACAATAAAATAAACCAAATACCATAATAAAACTCTAGTTTTGGCCACCCCTACCATCTAGAGTTACACACTTCCATGAAAATGGAAGAACGTGCATGAGAAGGAGGAAAGGAAGAAGAAAACTCAAATAAAAGGACTTACCTCAATCAAAACCACCAAGATCTAAAGGATAATACAGCAAGTATGGAGATTTAAACATTATAAATGAAGTATAAGTATCTTCATGTGAATGTGAGAATAAAAAATGGCCGGAGGGTTTAAAAATGATAGGGTCATTTTAGTAAAATACGACATTTTTAATGTGTTAGACAACCTTCACAGTTTGGCCGCACAGTTAGGAAACCCATGAACTAACTATGTGGGAGCTACTACCTCCACCAAAATAGGTTTAATGATTATCCCTTAGGCTGTAATGGTTTGAAAAAATATTCTAAAACTATACAAAATCCCTCTTCCCCAAACATGTCACTCCTCGCACGATTAGCCGCATGGTTATTCAAACATTATTCCAACCATACGCATTGGTCTGTCTCCCCTAAAAACTTCAATTTATAACCCCTAGAACTTGGGGACTCCAAAGGTAAACCAAATGATAAATAAAACTCAAAATTGGATTTATAAGTAACCTGGTGTGTGTTAGGGTATGAAATTTTCATAGGAAGTTGGACATTTGATCGTCTCATATGATATTTAAGATTTTGATATTTCAGTAAAGTCTGAGACTGTATACATTTTCAAATCTCATATGATATTTTTGGATATCGTATTGAATTTAATAAGGGTGTAATATATTTTTACTTCTCATATGATACTTCTCTGGTAATATCATATTTTCACTTCGAGAAATTTTGAGTAAATAGCAGCTACATGAGGGTCATCTACAAATTTCACTACCTACATAAAGGTATTCAATAAGTTGTGTGGGGATAACCAGAGTTTAATGAAAAAAAATATTTCATGGTTTTTATGAGCTAAAAAAATTTCATATGAACCTATCTAAGGGTAGCACTAAGAAACCGTAGGATGCATAAATTTATTTTGAGTTTATAGAATGGATATTTGGAATAAAAAAACAAAATCAGTCAATGAAACTATGATAAACTTTATAGATCAAACATCATGATCATTCACATAGGTAATGAACCAATCCAAGTTTTAAGGAAACCCAGTTAATGGAGAAGATAGTTTTTTTGAGATGAATTCCACACTATAGAGTAATTTTCCATGTCGCATTGCCATGAACGCTGAGATTTTAAAAGGAAATTAAAACATTGGATTTCATGGAGATTTAAGTGAATTTTTTAATTGGAGAAAATTATGGATATCTTGAGATGGATGAACCTAAGATTTGATTAGAGAATATAGGAAACATTTTTGTTTCATTTTTAAAATAAATGAGATAATTAATTGTATGACTTTACCTTAAAAAGAATATTATGTGGGATTTTATATAAAGAAAATTATCCTGATAATCATTAATTTTTAAAATAAGAATATTTATTTTTTTAATAAATATAAATATTTAAAATAATATTCACATGATATTCTATAAATTTATAAGATTCATGTGTAATGAAGAAAGGTATTTTTTTACGATAAAGATACATCATAGTATTGAGAAGAAGTAAAGATTATAAATCTAGGATCACTAATAGAGGAGAGTATGTATTTCATCCATGGGTATTTAGAATGTTGAGGAAGAACCATATTACACAAAATATGGAATGAGGTTTGAGACTTGTATACCTATTCAAGTAGATATTGAAGTTCCTGAAGTTTTACACTGGCATACTTATTGATTAATTCTTTTCATGGAGGGATATTTATTTAAAAGTGGTGAAAAATCAAACAGAATAATATCAAGATCTTTATTTTATTGGATCAAACTTTATATCAACTGATCTTTTGATTGGTGTGTCTAACTAGTCATTGAATTGGATGCTGTAATTGGGAAGTATTACTAACTATGGAAGATGATATTTTTAGATGGGGAATAATTTTTTTGGATAATTTATTTGGTGTATCTAACCAATTTTTTTCATAATAATTTGTGTCTGTAGTGATTAGTCCATGTTGGGGTGTTTAACTAACTTGTCAAGGAGTAGGTATTTAAGGCCAAACCTTGTAAATCCTCATGTGTCTTTTTTATACATCCATCTACATGCATGTGAGTAAAGGTGAAATATTTATTTGAGTGTTGATCAAGACCTAAACCAGTCACAAAGTTTAGGTTAAAGTGGTGTAACTCATAAAAAGAAAAGGATGTCACTAATTTGACCCTCCATGTATCAATGATCTAAGCAGATCTAGGCTTTACAATTGGAATCAGAGTGAGAGTCCCTCATAATGATACATAATGATATGGTGGATTTAGAATATAAATTCTATGAATATTAGAGGTTATCTTACTTTTTATGGTTGAAACTATAATTGTTAGAGGAATAAGATTCTACCCTTCCAACATTATCTTTTCCTAGAATTTTAAGATGCTGTAATAGTGGGGTTTCTACCCACCACTGATGAAGCTTCTATGAAACTTTATGATAAGATAAATATAGAGAATTATGGTAAGGATAAAATTTTAATTTTAATTTATATTTCAAAAAAAATATACACAAAATACATGGGACTTCAAACCACTAAGGAATTTTAATACAAGTTTAGAAGTAATTATAAAGGTAATGTTAAATTCAGAGAAGTAAAGTTATGGGTTTGGAGGATCAGGTTTAAACATATTAAAATGGTAAATGGTGAGAATAATGATGACTATTTTACTAGGATAAATGATATTGTTAGAAACATTAGAGTATTTAGTGAGAAGTTATATGATAATACCATTTATAAAAATCAGATGAGAAACTTTCTAGATTGTTTTGATCCAATAGTTTCAGCCCTAGAATATAGAGATTATTTAATATTGGATGATATTTATAACATTCTCATTATATATGAAATGAAAAAATCACCATATTTCAAGAAGAAGGAAAAAGATGATATGACTTTTGATTCCATGAGAAAAGTAAACATCATAAATGAGTAAGTTATAAAATCAATGTTTTCTGATAAAGAGGATAATGATTAAGACCTCAATAATATTGTTTTACTTCTTTAAAATAGATTTATAAAAATAAAGTGGAAAGGAAAAGGAAAAAAATAACTGAAGTATTAGAATTATGATGGCACTAGAAACTATTCCTATGATTATAAAAAGAATAATGTGGTTGATACTAAATCTAATAAAGAAGACAATAAGTATTAAAAATACAAGAAGGAAAAGAATATATATAAGAAGATGTAATCTAGCAGTATGAAGAAAACGTTTATTATCAAGTATGAGTAATACAATTATTCATAAAGTATATCTTCAGAAGATGAAGTAAATTTCCTTACTCATATTGAATTTTTTTTCATTCTTTCAGTAGTGATGATGATTCATAAAAATGGATAGAGCTAGAATGTATACTTGTATAAAATTTATAAGAAAATCATGATAAAAATACCCAACTCAAGAAATAAAAGAGAATTATAGTTAAATAAAATAAAAAATGACTTCTCAAAGGGTGGATTATGACAAGAAATAAATATCTCTTATTGATGAAAGTAAGAAGAACATATTGAAAGTGGTCAACTTGAGAAAATGGAAAGTTTTCATGAATAAAAACTAGCTCAAAATGAGTAAGATCTATCTAATACACAAACTATTTGTCTAGAAGCACAAAATGAGCTAAATAATAGTAAATATTAATTCACCAAGTATAATCAGGTTAAAGATGAGTCTTCTTATTCCAGAAATAATAAAGGTCTATGGGAACAAGAAAAATATACACCTTATCAGTTTCAAAATAGATCTTTTTTTATGATAGAGAAAGATTTTAAAACCCCATCAAAGGAAGAAATTAATTCAATAAGAAAACTACCCATATGAAAAATAATGCTTAAATTAAAGGATGATAGATCCAATAAGATTCTAGATAGATTTATGGAAGAAAAATATTTCAAGGATTATAATGGTGTTGTGATATTAATGGGCACAAAGAAAATTATTTATAGAATAATATATCTTTATGAGGGAAGAGGAAATAAAAAAAAGAGCTAAACTCAGAAAATGAGAAAAAATCATAGATAAGGAAATCCATGATAAAGAAGATAAAAAAAGTATCCATCTAATCTAGATTTAGATGTTTAGAATAAGTTTGTGGAATATGTGGACAAGAAGTTCAAAAGGATGATATGTATATGACTCGGATTATAGGAGAAGTTACATATGATTTTAATGAGAAGTATTTTTGAAAGAAATTTTTTGGAAGGTCTTAGAGTAACAAGAAGTCTTTTGAAACACCAAAACTGGTTGAGAATGTCTACAAAGAGTGCCTATATATTTTGACACATCAATTGAAGATTGATAACAAAATGGATAATGAATAAATTTTTTCAAGTGATAAAGGAAAACAAGTTGGTTCACAAGAAGAGATTCATCTTCAAGCGAATTTATCTAAAAATGAAGATATAAAAGTTTAAGAATGTATGTATTGAAGTTGTGGGAAGACTATATATGGAATGAAATATTTCATTTATATCCTTCTTGTCCAATATAAAATAATGAAAAATATGATGTAAGAAAAAGGAAATGAGGTTTTTATGAAATCTAAGGAAAATATTAGTAAAAAACCTATTAATACTGTTTATAGGAAAATAAGTGTTGATATTTGAAGGAAATAATGGAATGGGTTGAGAGGAAACTCTTAGTCTCAATGTTAATTCTAAGAAGATAAGAGGTCCCTTATTATTTCCTTTTTTATTTTGATCAATTTTTTACTAAAATGAAAGGTTGAAGGATTAAATTGAGAGTTTTCAATACTAGAAATAAACTAATATATTCATCATAGTATGTCTAAATTTCCATGAGGTGTGGGAAGTGTGTGCAGCCCTTGAGGGGGAGAAAATTTGATAAAGATATTTCAAAACATTACAATATATAAATATATAAAATATGATATTTCCGAACAGCCTCATAAAATATAAATATTGAGGTACTAAGTCATAATTATATCCCTTATGTTTTATTATGTCAAATATGTTTATAAATGGGGTGTGTTGGTTGGTGAAAATATTATAAAAATGAGAATTCACATGCCTTATAATTTATCTTTTTTATGTGTTTTTTAAGATATGAATTATTAAATGTTTCTTGAATAATATGTTGTTTATATAGACTCTAATTTGAGAAATTATAATGTCTTATAATGGTATCACATGAATTTTTTATGGATATCATTATTTTCTAGGTTAAATACATCTTGTTTTTTACACTGGGTTTTCTCATGTAGACTTAGAGTGGACTAACTAAAGGTTATTTTCTAAGAAAAATATGAGGTGTCATCCTTATATTAAAAAATTAGTCAAGGTATGATTCTAAATAAAATTTAGGGAAAAATAATTTATTTTGAAATTTATTGTAAGAAGAAAGAGGTAATTAGAATCCCCCCCCCCACATTATCTTTGTCTTTGTTTTCAATAAGTGTGATAATAAATTAGTTTCGTCACACACATTTAAATTTGAGGTTTAATAGTTTTTAAAATAAACACAAATGGGGAGATTATTGTGACCATATGTTTTAGTTTTATTTTTTCAATTTGAAAGGCTGGAAATTTGTGTTTATGTGATATTAAGTGGTATTGACAAATCTAAGTTCATAGGATTGAGCTACTACCATATGATCTTGTGTAAAACAATTCAAATAATTCCTTAAAATGTAATGATTGGTGTGTTTATCTTCAAGTAAATTAAGACAAGTGTTTTTAGATATTATAACATTGTCTATAAAATTTATAAGTGTTTTTGAGTTGTTTGAAAAATCCTTAGAACAAGTTAAGGAGGTGTTATGGGTATTTGAGTTGAATTAGGAAGATTTGGATAAGTGAAAAAAATTGACTAAGGAATTTATCCTATGTGTATGATACTTCAGCTACGCAAGCTATTTAAAGGACATTTTGTGAAGTAAAAATGTCATTTCAAAAATTCAAATGATATTTAGAGTGTGTTAGCTAGTGATTGAGAAATTAAAAATGGAATTATATTATGAAAATTAATTTAATACTATATTTTACATGGGTATTACTTTTTGGAGAAATGTAAAAAGGATTTGATCTATATGGAGGAAATTTAAGGTGACATGTGATATTTGAGATTTCTAGAAATTCTTAATGGAAAATTTCATATAGGATATGACATTTTTATAGGATGTAATAAATTTTAGCATATCATACGATATCTGAGATTTATATATTTTGGAAAATTTTGGCCCTGTATGACTTTTTGAGGCTCATAAAATGTTTTTGGATGTCTTAAGACATTTGAGAATGGAATAAGATATTTTGACTACCCATATGATATTTCTCATCACATGTGATATTTTCACTTAGAGAAATTTTGGGTAAACAGTAGCTACATGAGGGTCATTTGAAAATTTCACTTCCAATATAATGGTATTTAATAAGTTTAGTAGGTGTAAAGAAAGTTTCAACAAGCTTCGTAAAGGTTATCTCATTTCTCTAAGCTATATAAAGGTCATATGAACCTGTGTAAGGGTAAAACTAAGAAACCAGATGCTATGTAATGGTATCTTGAGTTTCTAGAATAAATATCTTGAATAAAATTAACTATAATCATATGATGATACTATGATTAACTTTATAGATCTAACATTATGATCATTAAAATTAGTCATGATCCATTCCAATAATGAAGGAAACCCAGTATGAAACGACCCGGAATTTTGAATAAATCTTGTTTCCTAATTTTGTGTGTTACTTTATTTTTATAATCAAAAAAACTGTTTCATTTGATAACATGAGTATAATTAAAATAAGACCATTGGGTTTTGACTGTTATATGAACATTGGTCAATATGACTGCTGGAAACTAAATGTTTCGATTATTGTCTCTAAATACAAGTGATCTTGGTTAATTAATATAGAAAGAAGATTTGATGGCCTCATCCAATAGTCTCGGTCCAATCGAAGACCATCTAACAGAACTTTGGAAGGAGGTAGCACCACTGGTCTTTGCTCTGGACTAAACCCAAGTCGAACTTCATCGTGTGAAGCTAGAACATAATTGCCTTCGTGAGAAGTTCAAACTGATAGAAATTACTACTCGTGCGATGTTGGTCGAGCCGCCCTCAGATTCTCTCACCATAGCACACCTTACACTTAGGTCATATGTTGGTGTTATAAGGGGCTATGTGACGAGACCATAGCTTCTTAGTGTAATCCTTTGGGATTAATAAATTGAGATTTATTCTTATGATAAAGTTTATGAATTTTCAAATGTCTGGATAAATATAGTATGCATATTTTTGATGAATTTTAGAGAAACGATATTTTAAAAATGTTTATGTAAACCTTAAATAATTAAAAATGTGTAATGATTTTCAAAAAATGGTCTTCTACAATTATGTTCAGTACGAAATTTAGAGTCTAATAAGATCAACTTAATTTTTGATGAATAGTAGATTATGAATAGTGATTTTACACTTAGGATTAGTAATGTGACTAAATAGATTAGTAATCTCACTTAAAGAAAGTTTTAATATAATCTAGGCACCTTGATTAAGTAATGTGATTCAATAAAATGGGTAAATGACGGTTTCATAAATTATTAGTCAAGTATTAGTTTTTTCAGGTGAATAGTGTTTTTTAATTAAAAATATTTAGAAAATTATTTTTATAAAATGGACTTTATTTTTGAACTCAGAGCATCGATATTATGTTATGGTAATTTTTGGGAATTTTTCTGAAAAAAAATGAATTTTCAGTAAATAGTGTATTTATTTAAAAATTAAATTAAAAATATTTAGAAAATTATTTTTATAAAATAGAGTTCATATTTTTAATCAGAGCATCTATATTTGGTTAATGTGAAATTTTGGGTTTTTTCTGAGAAAGATGAATTTTCAGTGAATAGTAAAAATGCAGTTTCAGGGTTTCGGTATGTTTAATGACATCATAACTGTGTCATGATGATTTCATGAGATATTTTAAGGGTTTTCCGACCAAAGGTGATGAATTATTTTATTGGCGGACCCATGTGGCCTAACTCCATGGGAAATACTATGGGAGAGCCCATGGTTTTGAGAAAACCACTTGTGAGGTGTCCCCTTGAAATTATTAAAGTATCACCTCACCTTCCCTATAAATACCCACCCTTTCCTCATTTATTTTTCACTCCCAACTCTACCCCAACAAAGATCTGGTCTAATTACCTCCCAAGGAGTCCTCCCAAGGTTCCCTCAAGCCCTCAAGGTCCCAACCTTTGAGTTTTAAGAGATACGTTTTAAGGTAAGGGATCCTACCTCTCTCTTTCTTTTCAAATAATCTCTTTTATGTCATTTCTTTTATGCTCCATGATCTTATGTTGGAGGATGTTATTTTATATTCATATTACTTCCCTTTTCATGTTCATATGATGATATACCTCCTCTTTCTCTCATAAATTCATTTTAAGAAATTTTAAATGACGTCGTTAGGCTGCCGAATTTTTAAGGGATTCGTTCACCTTTCTCATTTTTCAAAGTTCTACTTTCATGTCAAGTATTTCAAGTTCCTTTTTATTATGTTGGGGTATGATCTCTATATCTATCATACTGATCTTTTATTTTCATATGATGAGAGACCCTATTTGATCTCGTCAATTCTTTTTTTTTTGAAGTTTAAGTGACGTCGTTAGGCTGCCGAATTTTCACAAGAGAAATCTTATTTTTGTCTTCCTTTCATGTTCTTCATTTCATATGGTTTATATTTCAAATTTCATTACCATGTTCTCAAATATTTTATATTCTGTTCCCCTACTGTTTTATGGATCATTTATTAGTGGGTGACCCATTTCCCCCCCTCTTTTCAATGTTTTCTAAAACCTCATAACATAGCCGTTATGCTGCAGAATTTTCGTCTCAAAATGTCTCTCTCTTATTCTAAAATTCATTTATTTTATTAAGTGAATACTCAAATATATTTCTTAAAAAGGGGTATTCACATATATACTAAAATTTTCTATTTTAAATTTTTTTATTTACATACATGAGACCTGCTTTCCCTTTACGTGGGTTTAAAGTGACATAAAGATCATGTCTTTAAAGCAGTTTTTAAAACGTTATGATTATGAAATGAAACCCATTTATTTTATGCTATATGGGTTGTTTATTAAATGATTGATGATGATATATGTGGCTCACATGATAATAAAGACAAATTAATGGTGCGCCTTGATAGCGCTCCAATGCATTGGGTAAAGACTTAATCTCTAGAGATGACCATTTTTAACGATGCCTTGGTGAATAGCCTTGGTAATTTTTAATGACACTTTGGGGATGGACCTTGGTGAAACGGAAATGATTGTCAATGTTAAATATTTTAGCCACATCTTCAAGTTATGAAATACGTTATTTTTATTATGATATGCCTCATGATTTCTTTCTCATGCCTTAAAGTTCTTTTTCATAACATTGTTGATGTATCTCAAGTTCACATGTTAGATGTTTCCCTTGTTTCCCTTACTGGGCCTTCTGCTCACCCTTTCTTTTGATGTATATCCCCAGGTTATGAGATGTAGTAATGAACCTAGGATTAACATAAGGAGAATACTTTAAAGTTTTTAAGAAGGATGTTTTATGTTTTCATATTTTAAGTTCCTAGTTTCCAAGACACTAATCCTTAAAGATCCTCGGTTTTGTAAAATGTAATGAAAAGTTATGTTATAAAAATGTGGGATTTCATATTTGGTATCAAAGAATGGTTTAGTTATTTGTGGAAATTAGGATATAAAAACTTTATGAAGAAACCTATAGAAATGTTTAAATATAGGAAATATTCCTGGTATTTTGGTGAGTATTGAGTAAGGGGTTTCCAAGTAAATACATCCCTGTCTGGATACGAGCGGGTAGAGGTGGCTCTGGAACAGATGTACATAGGGGTAAAACCTGAAAACACTGCTTTGAGATAGACTCAAACAAGAATTGGTACATGACAACGGGTATTGATGCACTCTTTTTTACGACACTCCCAGGGGATATTCTTTGGTAAATTCATAATCTTAGTATGAACCATTATTAAAGGAACAAAGATAAAATAAAATAAAGATTCACATAAGAATATATGATAAAGGATAACCTAGATTGGAACCTAGGGGATCACAAGTTAGGGTATAATTTCCTTCTACAAGTTTATCCTTATATTCTTAAAGTTTCCTTTTAATGATTATTGGCTAAGTATTTAGGCCCCTAATTATACTTTATTTTCTTAGTTAATGGCGGGAAATGGAAGAACATGTCCCAACAACCAATGTGATAGGAAATGTGACGATTTCCCTATTAATGTGACAAAGATGATGAGAGATCAAGTTGAACATATTGTAATTATGCCAAACCATCTATCAAAAATTACAATTAATAATTGGTACCTAGTTGAATGCCCAAATTCACCAAGGAAGAAGAAGATAAAGTCTAAAGGATGTTCATCTGATAAAGTTGACAAGGGAAAGAAGGCCCAATTTCTTTTTTGAAAAAAGTGTGGGAAGGGGCACCAAGGAGAATGTCACAAAGGAACTGGGAGATGTTTTAAGTGTGGGAAGATAGGGAATAAAGTATCCAATTGCTTTAAAAAAGTGGATAATGTGATGAATAGAGATAAGGTTTGGTCTAATGTACCTTATACTTTTCAATGTCACAAATGTGGAGAAGTTAGACATTATCCAAGGCAATGCTCTCTTGGAATTTATGAGAAGCATGATGAGCATCAAAAATCTTCAAGGACAAGGGAACAATGAAAGTCCTATACTGAGATGGATCATGATGACTAAAGTACATGTAACTTCTTCACAATAATTGTCTATGTCATGTTGTATTTTAGTTCGTGCTCTATGAGCATATCTTTTATGTTTTCTAAGATCATCGAGTCACCACATAAGATGATTTTATATCATTAAGGAAAACATCTATTGTTATGTACCACATGTTTATTTAGTGAAGCTGTTCTCCTTAAAAAAAAATTGGGTGATTAGGGGATTAAAAGGTGATTATTATTTTGGAATACGTTCACTATTTTGGAAACCCTATTTGATCGAGGTAAATAGATTACTACAGTATTTTCTTTGAGGAGAAAAGGTTGACTTATATTTTGAAGAATAGATGAATTTAAGGTAAACTTATGGTAATATAGGTTACTTATGGAAATGATTAACCTATCTTGGGGAAAATGTGATTAGGTTAGTTACTTTTGTTATAAGATGATAAGAGTGGTTGATGTTGTTTGGAGATGAATGATAAAGTCTATATTGGAAGACTATGTTATGAGATAATTCTTATAATTGGGTTTCAATCTTAGTTTGGTTTATTTTGAGGAATTTTAAGGATAGTTATTTATGGAATGGTCTATGATGAACTTTGGGTAGTACCGTGGAATTTTGAAGATTTAAAGAAGTTTCCCTTCATATGGGATTCTTTATTTTTGAAGAGTTGTTTTATCTTACCCTTTATCTTTTTGGGATAATAGAATAAATAGATAGTTAATCTTTGGTGGATTATGTGATTCTCTAGAAGAATATTCTTGTGCTTTGATGAGACCAAGTAGTTTTGAATGCTCATCGTTTGGAAAAAAGATTAGTTTTGGTAGAAAATTATTAAAGGATGAAACTCTACTTGAAGGTAGGTATATTTCCCTGTGTTTTATTCTATGTAGTAAATGAATTCCTCAAAACTATGAAAAGTAACGTAAAACAAAAACATTGTATGTTAATGTTTCCCACTGGGAAATAAAATACCATTTAACCCATCATAAAGTTTGTGATTTTCTTGTTGTTAACTTTCTCCTAATCATTTTTTCTATCACTCTCCCTCAGAACGTGACCCTTTGTTTTCTCATCCATGTCCATGTTTTCCTACATGGAATCCTAGTGTGGGTTAACTATAGTGACCTTTGTACTTCACTTTCTTTATTTTAAAGTAATAATTTTACTGACTCCTTTTCTGATGTGGTACTTTCAATGAAATTTCAAAACCCAATTTTAAAAATTGCGAGGACGCAATTTCTTAAGGGGGGGAAGATTGTAACAACCCGAAATTTTGAATAAATCTTGTTTCCTAATTTTGTGTGTTATTTTATTTTTATACTCAACAAAACTGTTTCATTTGATAACATGAGTATAATTAAAATAAAACTGTTGGGTTTTGACTATTAGATGAACATTGGTCAATATGACCGCTAGAAACTAAACGTTTCGATTATTGTCTCTAAATACAAGTGATCTTGGTTAATTAATATAGAAAGAAGATTTGATGGCCTCATCCAGTAGTCTTGGGCCAATCGAAGACCATCTAACAGAACTTTGGAAGGAGGTAGCACCACTGGGCTTTGCTCTGGACCAAACCCAAGCCGAACTTCATCGTGTGAAGCTAGAACGTAATCTCCTTTGCGAGAAGTTCAAAATGATAGAAATTACTACTCGTGTGATGTTGGTCGAGCCGCCCTCAGATTGTCTCACCATAGCACACCTTACACTTAGGTCATATGCTGGTGTTATAAGGGGCTATGTGATGAGACCGTAGCTTCTTTGTGTAATCCTTTGGGATGAATAAATTGAGATTTATTCTTATGATGAAGTTTATGAATTTTCAAATGTCCGAATAAATATAGTATGCATATTTTTGATGAATTTTAGAGAAAGGATATTTTAAAAATGTTTATGTAAACCTTAAATAATTCAAAATGTGAATGATTTTTAAAAAATGGTCTTCTACAATTATGTTCAGTACGAAATTTAGAGTCTAATAAGATCAACATAATTTTTGAGGAATAGTAAATTATGAATAGTGATTTTATGCTTAGGATCAGTAATGTGACCAAATAGATTAGTAATCACACTTAAAGAAAGTTTTAATATAATCTAGGCACCTTGATTAAGTAATGTGATTCAATAAAATGGGTAAATGACGGTTTCATAAATTATTAGTCAAGTATTAGTTTTTTCATGTGAATAGTGTTTTTTAATTAAAAATTAAATTAAAAATATTTAGAAAATTATTTTTATAAAATGGACTTTATTTTTGAACTCAGAGCATCGATATTATGTTATGGTAATTTTTGGGGATTTTTCTGAAAAAAAAATGAATTTTCGGTGAATAGTGTATTTATTTAAAAATTAAATTAAAAATATTTAGAAAATTATTTTTATAAAATATAGTTCATATTTGTAATCAGAGCCTCAATATTTGGTTAAGGTGAAATTTTGGGGTTTTTCTGAGAAAGATGAATTTTCAGTGAATAGTAAAAATGCAGTTTTAGGGTTTCGGTATGTTTAATGACATCATAACTGTGTCATGATGATTTCATGAGATATTTTAAGGGTTGGACAACCAAAGGTGACGTCTTATTTTATTGGGGGCCCCATGTGGCCTAAATCTATGGGAAATACCATGGGAGATCTCATGGTTTTGAGAAAACCACTTGTGAGGTGTCCCCTTGAAATTATTAAAGTATCACCTCACCTTCCCTATAAATACCCACCCTTTCCTCCTTTATTTTTCACTCCCAACTCTCCCCAAACTAAGATCTGGTCTCATTACCTCCCAAGGAGTCCTCCCAAGGTGCCCCCAAGCCCTCAAGGTCCCAACCTTTGAGTTTTAAGAGATACGTTTTAAGGTAAGGGATCCTACCTCTCTCTTTCTTTTCAAGTAATCTCTTTTATGTCATTTCTTTTATGCTTAATTATCTTATGTTGGAGGATGTTATTTTATATTAATATTAATTCCCTTTTAATTTTAATATGATGAGATACCCCCTCTTTTTCTCATCAATTCATTTTAAGAAAGTTTAAATGACGTCATTAGGCTGCCGAATTTTTAAGGGATTCGTTCACCTTTCTCATTTTTCAAAGTTCTACTTTCATGTCAAGTATTTCATGTTCCTTTTTATTATGTTGGGGTATTATATCTATATCTATCATACTTATCTTTTATTTTCATATGATTAGATACCCTATTTGATCTTGTCAATTCTTTTTTTTTTTGAAGTTTAAGTGACGTCGTTAGGCTACCGAATTTTCACAAGAGAAATCTTATTTTTGTCTTCCTTTCATGTTATTCATTTAATATGGTATATCTTTAAAATTTAATTACCATGTTCTGAAATATTTTATATTATGTTCCCCTACTGTTTTATGGATCATTTATGAGTGGTTGACCCATGTCCCCTCTCTTTTCAATGTTTTCTAAAACCTCGTAACATAGTGGTTTTGCTGCAGAATTTCCATCTCAAAATGTCTCTCTCTTATTCTCAGATTCATTTATTTTATTAAGTTAATACTCAAATATATTTCTTCAAAAGTGGTATTCACATATATACCAAAATTTTATATTTTAAATTCTGGGATCTACATACATGAGACCTGCTTTACCTTTCCGTGGGTTTAAAGTGACATAAAGATCATGTCTTTAAAGCCGTTTTTAAAACATTATGATTATGAAATGAAACCGATTTCTTTTATGCTATATGGGTTGTTTATGAAATTATTGATGATGATATATGTGGATCACATGATAATAAATAAAAATGAAGGGTGCACCCTAATAGCGCTCCAATGCATTGGGTAAAGACTTAATCTCTAGAGATGACCATTTTTAACGAAGCCTTGGTAAATAGCCTTGGTAATTTTTAATGACACCTTAGGGATGGACCTTAGTGAAACGGAAATGATTGTCAATGTTAAATATTGTAGCCACATCTTCAAGTTATGAAATATGTTATTTTTTTTATGATATGCCTCATGATTTCTTCCTCATTCCTTAAAGTTCTTTTTCATGACATTGTTGATGTATCTCAAGTTCACATGTTAAATGTTTCCCTTGTTTCCCTTACTGGGCCTTCTGCTCACCCTTTCTTTTGATGTATGTCCCAAGGTTATGAGATGCAGTAATGAACCTAGGATGAACATAAGGATAAGCCTTTCAAGTGTTTAAGAAGGATGTTTTATGTTTTCATGTTTTAAGTTCCTTATTTCCAAGACACTGAACCTTAAAGATCCTCGGTTTTGTAAAATGTAATGAAAAGTTATGTTATAAAAAGGCGGGATGTCATACAGTAAAGGGAGAAACATGTGTTTCTAATATGAATTATACACCATAAAAGAAGGTGTAAAATCACTATTATATACATGTGGAGATTTTAAAAGGGAATTAAAGTACGATATTTAATAAATATTTAAATGTTTTTTAAAAGTATAGAAAAGTATAGATATCTCAAGGTGCCTCAACCCAAGATTTTATTTGATTAAATTAGATATGTATTTGTCTCTATTTTAAAATAAGTAAGATAAATAAGGAGTTAGTTTTATGTTAGAAATAAAATTATACAATATTTTATAGAAATAAAATCATCCTGATAATAATGAATATTTCAAAAAATATTTATAGATTTTCTATAAATATAATTATTTGTAAGAATATTCACAAGATATTATATAAATATATAATATGTATGTGTGAGGAAGAAATTTATTGGTTGAATATTTTTTTAGATACTGATACACTAGAGTATTTAGAATAAGAAAATATTATAAATATGGGAACCCTAATAGAGGAGTAGAATTCTTGTATCCCAAAGTATTTAGAAATATGAGGAAGAAATAGATTATAAAATATGGAGTGAGGTTTTAAACTGGAATACATGTTCAAGCAGTTGTCAAAGTTATTGAATTTATACACTATAATACTAGGATCATACTAGGATATTTCTTTAATTTGATCACACATTGTATTGAAGGAGTTTGTGATTGGGGTGTTTAAATAGACATTGAATAGGTTGAAATTGTGGTGTATAAACAAATGTTGAATATGATATTTTTGACTTGGGTATATAACCAATTACTGTAGATTGTAGTTGGGGATTCAAACCAACCATTTTTATCATCACTCATATCTATATTGAGTAATCCATGTTAAACCATATAACCAACATAGAAAGAGTGGGTATTTAAGGCCAACCCTTATAAATCCATGTGTTCCTATTTTATTCTTTCATCTGAATGTATTCAATTAATGGTGAGATATTTATTTGAGTATAGATCAAGACATTAACAAATCATAGAGGTTGGGTTAAAAGGTAGTAACTCATAAAAATAAAAGTGATATCATTTATTCACCCCTCCCCATCTCAATGATCTAGCCAGATCTCGGATCTAAAAATTAATCAAATGATATATGCTTCTCCCATGAACACTCAAATTCAAGCACACAAGCTTGAAGTACATATTCAAGAACATGAATGACCCACTCAGTCTAACCATTTTTCTATGGGTGATAAGTCATGTTCAATCTAAACTAAGACTCCATCCATTCTTAAATTCCCCTCCAGGATTGAGATGTATATCATAGGTCTTGATCAAAAAAAATTAATAGAATTCCATGAAGTTTCATGATATCTTATAAATGAAAGTTTCCAAGTTATTTAATTTTTTTTGGCTTGTTAATTGGATAAAAAGAGAGATGATTTATTCATTTGAGTAATAATCACCCATATGGAATTTCTTCCATTAAGAGACTGAGGCAAGTCAATAAAAAATCATATAAATTTCTATGCTATAATGGGATGTGATTTCAATAATCCCATAGGATTATGATGTTCATGTTTTATATTTGATAGGTAAAGAATTTATACACAAATTTGGTAGCTTTCTACTTCATCCTAGGCCACCAGTACCGATTTTTGAGGTTATATAACATCTTGGTAGCACTATGATTCACTACTCTACTTGAATAGTTCCCATATTTAATCACCTATTTCTTTAAGGTAAAATGGATTACCAATATTCTCCTAAAACAAATAACACTATTGATATATTGTGACCCATCACATAATATATCCTATCCATTTATGATTTCTCTTATGATGACAATCTGGATTGGATACTTACTCTAGTTGAATCTGTTCATCCAAGTAATGTATGACTTGTACACTGATCAAAAATACCAATTCACCCTTCTCTTTCACATCTAAATTAATCTTAGAAAATAGGCATGTAAAATGCTATTTATTCTCAAATTTTTACAATAGATAAGTTGGAAACTTCATACTCAAGGTATCAACCACCACATTGCCTTTACCTAGGGTGTGTACTAAATCAAAATCAAAGGTTTGGACATACTCAACTCATTGTATATTTCTAATATTCATATACTTATCAGAGAAGATGTACTTTAGGATTTTATGATCAGTATATGTGGTTACCTTTTTTTGGAAGATATAGTGGTGTCATTTTTTCAAAACATGCATCACAAACACCAATTCTAGGTATTGGGTAGGGTATTTCTTATCATAAGGATGTAACTAAAGATATCCATATTCTACAATATGGTCATGTTGCATAAAAACACATTCTAATCCCATACCTAATCCATCACAATATATCAAATACCCATCAACATACTTAGTAAGAATCATAATAGGGGTCACTGTCACCTAGATTTCAATTATTCAAAATATATATGGTATTTCTCATCACATTCAAATTTCACTCCCTTTTAAGTCAATGTTGTCAATGGAGATTCTAACTAGTAGAAATCTTGAAAAAAAAACACATATAATATCCATCCATCCCCCTTAAACTTATAATATTGAATATATTTCTAGGTATTTCCAAAAATATCACTACTTGTATCTTCTCAGGATACAAAAAAAAAATCATTCATTGATACCACATGACCTAAAAATTTCACTTTATGGATCTAAAATTGGAATTTATTTAACTTATCATATAGGATATACTCCTTCAAAGTTTATAAAATAAAAAATAGATAGTTATCATGATATTTTTTATCTTATAGTAAATCAAGATATCATCCATGAACACCATGAGAAAAGTTTTAAGATGTTGGTGGAATATTTAGTTCATCATTTACATGTAAATTTTTGGATAATTGGTAGGGAAAATAGGAATTACTAGATACTCATAATGTTTATACCTTATACTAAATTTGTATTAGGAATTTATTCCACACTTACTCTTAACTGTTAATATCATTTTTTAAGTTCGATTTTATGAAACCATCTAACTCCCTAGAGTTGGTCAAAGAGATAATATATCCAAGGTAATGGGTACTGATTCTTGGAAGTCGCATGATTAAGATTCTAGTCATCAATGAAAAGTTAGATGCTTCCATATTATTTCATTACAAAGAGAACCCATTATGCCCATGGTGACACACTAGGACATATAAAACCCTTAATCTTAAGATCTTATAACTAGATCTACACCTTTTTTCTCAATAGAATCCATTTGATAAGGTGGTAAGGAAATAGGACTTATCTCTATGAGTAGGTCATTATAGAATTATTTATCCCACTTTTGTGTAAACCCAGAGGAATTATTCAGAAAAACATGAGGATATATATCCACAACCAAATTAATTTAACTATAAGAAATCACATCCACAACATCTAATAGAAGACTAGATATCTAACATAATATTACCCCATATTTGGAATGATGGGTTCTTTCATACCTGCTTTTGGATCCCACTCACCTCATAAGATGTGAGTGTTTCCATTAAGCTAAATTAATATAACCCTCTTGTGATACTAATTTAACAGAGATTTAGACCTAGTCATTTGGTCCATACCAAAGACAATATCTAATGTATCCAATTGAATAATTAGAAAATATCACACCATCTCAATATCAGTAACCATCACATGGCATGAAGAACGCTTGAAACTTTTCTCCTTCTTACTTGGAGGAGTATAGTGATACCTTAAATATGAAATAAACTCATATCATATCCCCAAAACTCCATCAATTTAGATGAGATGAATGAATTTGATTCATATGTTTCAAACAAATCCAAGACCATAGATCAAGAAATAAACACCATACCTATCACAGTCACTATCCCAACTTTAGATTCCATAGGTACCTGTTATTTTATATATAAGTTCCTAGATTCGATCCCACTTTGAGAATTCTTGGTGGTATGATAATTATTCTTCATTTTAATAGGTTCTTCCCTTTTATAAGGATTATATCCATCTTCAATAGATGCATCTGACATCACATGAGGGTCGCAGGTATAAGAATAATTATCCCTACTAATCTGAGGAGATCACCTAAAAAATAATTCCAAATAAACTATTCTCCCACATAGATGGAAAGTTTTAGGAGATTATTGATAATTTGGTTTAGTGTAACATGAATTATCACATCAAAAATACATGAATTCCATGTGCCCTAAAGGTACCATGGGAATAGAAATGGGGGCATTGTACACTTCCAAAACTACCTCATCAAGATTTCTTATTCGTCCCCTTTTTACTAGATGATGTAATATAAATTCCTCATATATAAATTATGGAAAACATCAACCCATTTTTTCTAGCCATATCCATCTCAACTGTCATTACCTTTTTTTACACCTCTCGATAGATCGGAAAAAAAGAACATTTCTTGATCAAGCATATAACTTTAAACCCATATAAAATAATCACTACTTGAAGTGATAATTCATGAGGTGGTCAAGAGAAAAGTGGACCAATTAAGAAAATAAAGTGGAATATTCTATCATAGAATGATTCCAATGCTCTATATTCAAAAACTAATTGGACTTAGCCACCTTCAGAGTCTCTTGGTAAAGCTTCTAGTTGAACATATCTTTGAATTTGAACCAAGTGAGGTATTGTTTCATATTTTCCAAAATTATGGATTCCCAAAATCTAAAACATAGTCCCTCCATAATATAAGTGGAAATTTTCAATTTTTAAGTCTTAAGGGTCCGAAGAAAACCAAAGATACACTCGATTTTATCCATCCACTATTTAGGTTACTAAGACCCTCAGTATCCATGGAAATAAGGTGGATTATACTTAGTAAACTCTTAATCATAGTCCACTAATAAATCTTGACATCACTTTCCTTCTATAACTATAGATTAAAATTTTTAAATGACTAAATCAATAAGAGTGGGGTCCATATTAGGGTTATCCTATGCGGAAAAAAAATCTTGATCCATATCTATGATTTGTTGGAGTATTTTTGGGAGGAATTTTCAATAAAACATGAAACACAAAACTCAATCAATAAATAATTAAATTTCAAGTAAAATTAATAAAACAAAAAGGTTCACTCAATATCTTATAGATAAGTAACTATAATAATAATATAAAATTAGAATACTAAATGGGTAGAAAGGGAAAAAAATCAGCATTTTCTCATTGCACATGGTTTAGAGGAATATTTTGGTAAACCCTATACCATTTGTGTGAGTGACACTAGAAAGTGTCCATAATAGGTCACATAGTTTCTGTATGGTTTTCTTGATTAGGATCCAAAACCATGTCCCTTTATATTTCTTCCCATTTACAACCTAGAACTTTAATACTTCCAAAATTACTCATGAAATTCCCCTAAAACTCATAATAATAATAAATCACATCAAATCATACCAAAATAACTAAAAAATATCAAATTAAAGACATGATTCTCGATCACCCATGGTAATTAAAGAATTGTTATAAAGATGAGTTTTCCAAACACAACCTTGCACCTACTTCTCGAGTTCAGAGAGTCATATCTCCTGTCTACCAAATTCCTCAAATATAGAGAGGGATGTGATACCATTTTTTAATGAACTAAACCTGTTCAACTTGAAACAACACCCATTTTATCTCACCACAAGGCTCATAGTATTTTATCGATCACCACGGGCTAGAGAAAAGCACCAAGGGAATCAAATAAAACCCTTAGTAATGATTACACCCTAAAAATACCATAATCTACATAACATAACCCATCTGATAATTTGAAATGACATAGTCATAATTTTGAAAAAAAATAATTTGAATAGAAATTTCTAATAATAAAATTCATTACAAATAGGATATAAGAATATTAGAGTAGAAAAACATCCAAAAATTACTTCATAAACTGAAAGTAATAAATATCCAGAGAATAAAATATACATGAATACCAAAATAAGGTTAAGGTTATAGTTTCTAATACATAATCAATCCCAAAATTAAATAGTCATAATAAGATCATGAAAATTTTGTACATGGTCCAACACCTCATGACATGTAGTCACCACCAATCACCACACTACTAAGGATTATAAAGACATCAAGATACAACACCATAAGATGATCCACATTTCCCTTTTCCTGCATCATACAAAATCAAATATATGTATATACAATGGGTGTATATAGAGTGTGAGGGAAAATTATAGTAGGATACCACTAGGAATCTAAAAAATACCTTTCATAATGAAAATGGTTACCACTAGTTTGAAAATACCATTTTTTAGGAAAATTAATTTTGGTTTTATAAAATAAGGATATTGAAATCAATTCATATTCCTTTAGTTGTATAAAAATAACCAAATATAGTGTAAGAATCATCAAAAGGCCAAAGTAAAGAACATAATCATAAAATGAGAATATGAAATGTGGACAGGCCTCAACATATAAAGACATAGAAATCATGATATATAAACCAGGTCATGTAAATAAAAGTAAGGGTAACCTAGGACCATTATTATGGTGCACCAGTCAGCCTATGGTGAACTTGACCAAAACCTAACCCTAAATTACCCTCTTATCCTCACCAGGTGAAAATCCCCTAGCTATGTCATGAAATTCGCTGGGGGAACTATACAATGAATGATCATAGCTAGTGTAGAACTCATCCCAATTAAACAAGCATCTACACAAGTCTTCTCATGTTAAATTTATAAAAAAAATCACATATCATATCTAACTTCATATATAACAATATCAAGAAACATACCAAATTCATAAGGCATGTTCCCAATAAAATAGACAACATCCACAAAAAATTACTATATAACCAACAAGCCCATATATGAGTTAAAGGGTTAAAAATAATAAAATCATAATTTATAAAGAAGTAACCTTTTAGAAATTCATTTGTAAATACATTTGAAATTAAAAGACTCTTTGAAACATTTTATCAAACACCTTATATGCATAAAACTAGTTTTAGATTAAATATCTTATAAAATCCATGAAAGCATTCACTTTTTCAAATAAAAATTCAAGAAAAATGAATAAAAATTAAAAAAAAACATCCTAAATAATTTATTCAAATCATAATATGTTAGGAAAACCATTAAAAACTCATTCATCGTGAGTACGGTAAGTGAAAGGTGATTATGTTGAGGCACCTACCTCAAATTTGTGGAAACATTTTCTCATTTAAATACTAATATATTAGGGAGAAATTTTACCCTCAAGAAACCTGGGACCCAAAATATGTGAGTTTAGACCCAAACTTATCTGTGATCCCGAAAGATATGTCTAACTTAGAAAAAAAGGTAAAAATAAAATGGGATAAAAAGAGATTAGAAAAGGAGTTAAGAAGAAAATAAGAATTAATAAAGAGTTACCTTGAATTGATTCACTAGGTTTAATTAATATTAACCATGTTATACCAAGGGGAGAAGGTGGTGTCACTCAAGAGGAAAATTTTGGGAAAATTTGAGTGAAATGAGAGATGAATGAGGAGATAAATTGAGTAAGGGAAAAAATAGTCATTTTTATTTTCTATATTTATGGGTAGGACACACGGTTTGGAAGAAAGGGTTTAAAAACCCATGTATTAATTTTCAGGTAGACACTAGATGGATATCACCCTATGTGTGAGTAAATCACATGGATTCTTCAAACTATTCACTACCCATACAACCTTATCTTACATAGCATGTATAGCTATACAATTTTTGTAACCATGGATATGTCATTGGAAAGCTCATCCCCCTTCAAAAAACATGGTTAAAGAATTATTACTAATCGTACACAATGTGCCTAGTTATACTTCCCTATTTTCTATTATTTCAAACCTCCATCTCGTGAAACTCTAAGAAATAAAATGAATAAATGAAATAATAAAAATAAATACATTCAAATGAACTGGGAGTGTCACACATCCAAAATTTGATCCCTATTCAAATGATTTTTTCACTCCACATGGTTAAAATTAATATTCATATCTTGATTAGATTGAATAGGTACCAACAATATGTTTTTTACTCCTTCTCCCATTATATATAGCATCTCATTTGTGCAATCATTTCATTAACCATCAATTTTTTTTTTGACAAGATTCCTCCTATTTTCAACCATTTATAAAAAAATATGGAATGTAAGGAATTATAATACTTTAATTAATACTAATATATGGAAAAAAATCCAAATTATAAAAATAACTCAAAAATAAAATGTAAATCCTAACTTATGACATCCAAAGTCTTAATCTAGATTATTTAGGTTGTATTTCCTTTAATATTCACTTACTTAATTCAAAAAAATAACTAGTCCTTTATCTAATATCAACTATAATGACATTAATCTATTATACATAATATTAAATAATTTTTAACATAGATATCCATAAATAATGTCCAGAAATATAGAGGTCTAATGTCTTTGGGAGATTGGATACACCATAAAACATTTTCAAATGAAATATGTAATCTTTAATTTCTATATTAATAATTTATTCATAGACCCTCCATACTCCTATAACTATATGGGATATATTTAATACATACATAAATGGGAGGGTGACCTAATAATCCCTTTAAAGGGATAAAATAAGATAATCATGGGGTGAGATATCATAATAGTCAGAAATAAAAGTATGGAATCATAAAATAAAAGGATCATAAATTGTCACATGGAAACATGGAATAAGAGAAAAAGTATCATTTTATCATGGTTATCATGATAATCATAAAAAAATTAAAAAAAAATAAGGCATTTTATTATAACTACAAGTCAAGGATCATCTCTAAGACATCATAATATAATGGAAAAATCTAATTGTATCATGACCATGCATAACATTATGGAAAAATATAACCACATAATTCCCATGCATAATTATATGATGAGAAATAAATAATTACCAAATATATTTAGAGATATATAATTATGGTCCCACCCATCATCGTAATATTTCGTGCATATATATGCCAAAAAGAAAAGAAACATACTTAAAGAATAAACATTAAATAAACCCAAGAGAAATAAATCGGTGATAAAATTAATCCATAAATATTTAACCATCAAGGTATCATATATAATCCCAAGAAAATAAGGGATTGAGTAATATTATAAATTAATTTTTAACAAAATATAGAATTAATCGCGAAAAAATATCTCAAAGTGAAGAAAAAATCATAAGAAAATATTAAGATTTTATGAAATTAATCTCCTTCGTGGAGCTTTTAATAAATAAGAAAAAAATATTTAAAGGTGATAAGATCATAAGGTTTCCCTAAAATCATAAATAAAATATTATATTTTATGTTAAAAAAAGGTTGTTTTTTGGAAATCATAGAAATAAAATAACCTTTATAATAGTGAAACATGAAAATAAATAATAAATAGAGTTGTTCCCTTTTTTAGGTTTAATTTTAAAAAAAAGAATAGAAAATGCACTAGTGATAAATTTTTATACCTAGAGAATAAATGGATAATGGAATGGTATACAAAAATTAAATATGTATTAAGTTCATAAATTAAATAAATAAATATGGAGAGAGTGATAGATAGAGGGAGAAATTGATATAGAACATAACCTCAACAATGAGAAAGTATGGGAAAGAACCCTTACCTAGAGTCCTAGATTGTTTTTTATGCTCCTCTAACCACTTTAATATTCAATAGAAATTTCTTAATTACTTGTTTCATAACTTTATTCACATGTAGTTCATATCTTATAATCCATTTTTTCATGTATTATTGAGTTATTAAATTATTATTGTTCACATCGACCGTTTTTTAGGTTGTTTGATTCATAATTCCAAAACTGCCTTCATGTAATGGTAATAAACAAAAAATATTATATAATAGTTTGAAAAGATATTAAAATTTCATGGCATTTTTTTATGTTTTTTCATAAATGAGGTAGTTCAACAGTTTAGTGATATTTACAATTTATATGATTTTCCCCAATAGGATTTTTTATGGTTCAAAATGACTATGATTTTTTACTTTTAATATCATTACTATCATGCCTATTTTATTATTATAAAATCATATAAATGAAATTATTTTATTATTAATTCTATATTCAATCATGAAATAAATTTTTAAGAATGTTCATGAAAGAAATAACTGAAAAATAAAATAGTATTCTTCACTTAGGTAGTGTAAATCCATCATCAGTGAACATTATTTTTTAAAAGAGTTCAAAAGAAGAGAAAAGATAATAAATATTTTATTTTTATAAAAAAATTAAATTCTCACCATAATAATTTATCAAAACCAAGTTTAAATCTGGGTACGGATGAATTTTCTTAGTACTATAGCAGTATTGTAGCACTATAGTAGTGCAGTTACTATAGCGGGGTACTATAGTAGTGGTGCTATTCATAAAAAATGGGATTTGGAGCCATGTAATTGGTCCTTAAAGACACAAGTCCTTTGGTACACACATTCCAATAAAATAGTAGGGTTTTGAAAGTGGTGGAATAATGGTATGTCATGACGAAGTATTATGCAGGGCGATTGGTGATGGACAGTCGGTGAGTAGTGGCATGATTTGTGGTGGTGAGCAATGGAAAGTGTTAATGGGATGATTTATCAGGAGTTATATGGAACTATCAAGTGATTCAACCCACCCCCACCCACTCAGATTCTAGATGTGGTATGGATAGTGTCATGGTTGGATGCAGCACTGGGTGGATGTATTGAGAATTGTGGGGAGTTCCAGGAGGAGCTACATAGATCAAGAAAGATACAGCAATGGGTTCTTCATGAGGATATTCTATTATATGAATTATTCTTGTTCCATCACTGGGGGGTTCATGAGGATCTCTACAAGCATTGGAATTTCAGTACATGAGCCACCACACTTTTACTATAGGAGTGGTAGTACCCCTTTAGGGGTTCTATAGGGAGTTTCTTAATGTAAGACATACAGACCTACAATAAACCTAAATGTGGTTCTAATCATGATGATTATAATAAGGACACCATGTCATGGATCCTAGGTTCAAGTTAATGGAACATGATACATCCAGGTTAGTCGTGGTGAATTTGGGAACAACAATAGCATGTTGCTTTGATGCATCATATCACAGGACCTTCAGGACTTCAACTTCATGGGCCTACAATGGGAATTGATATGTAACAAAATAGGTCCATTGTGTACCTACCAATCCTTTTGGGAAGGAATAAGTCTTAAACCACTTTTTTTCTTGGTTGTGTGTGGGTTTGTTTATTATAATCCCCTTTATCTAATATATATCATATTATACACAACTAGAAATAAATGTTATACCAATGGTTTGTAAAATTTGGTATATGACCTAAAATAATTAGTATAGCCTATATTGATGGCTTGAATAGATGTTTGTTTTTATTTTTTTAGGAAATACTTATACCAATGGTTTTCCCAAACCATTAGTATAGGTGGTCTATACCAATGGTTTTAGAACCATTGGTATGGTTAATGTAAAAAAATCCATAAGTTTTGATCCCACGGCCACAATATTATCATTCAATGAATTTAACATTAATTCCCTGGGTTTCTAAAACCTTTACTTTTTGTTTTTTTTAGGCTTCAAGTTTTCAATAGGGTGATCAAAGTATTTTCCCCTTGTATTTTTCTAAGTTTTTTCTCATGATCGCTTGACTGGTCATGAATTCACTTGTTCCTTTTTATGATTAGATTTTTTATTTGTGTGGTTAGAAAATTGGTCATGTTTTCAATTAGTCTATATGTGTGGTCACTTGGTTTTTTCATGCAATTGATCATTTTGTTCTTGTGGTAGGTCAGTTGTTTATATGGTTGGTCTTTCCTTCAAGTGGTCAGTTGGGTTGTTATTTCAGTGGGTCAATTGTTCTTACCGTTGATATTTCCTTCATATTATCAGTTGGTTCCTTCATGCAGCCAATCACTATTCAAGAGGTCAGTCCATCATGGTTGATCTTTTTGGTCTTTTGGTTAATCATTTATGTGGTATCTTTAACAGTTTTCAAAAAAAAATCCTAAATTCCCAAAATACCTATTTTTTCCTAAAATGAAAAACAATTAACATAAAATTTGGAATTTAAATCTTAAATAAATGGTTCTTAATTTTTTATGTGTGGATTTAATTTTATCATTGAATTTATTGACTTTTGGGGTTTTAAATAGGGATTAAATGTGTTATAGAGTGATTTTAACAAAATAAAAGTAAATGAAAATTAATAAGGGATGTTAACCCACTATCTTTTGGATATATTTGTGGGAATATGTATCCACTATTTTAAAACTAATAGATTTACCTATTATAATTATTTATTGTTTACTTTGAGTCTGGATGATTTAGAACCATGTTCTTCAGTCTTAGGTGTTTTATGTTGTGACTAAGATATTTCCTACTCATGATTCCAGGAATGTTCACTAACCACTTTATCTAATTGTTTTATGAAAAATTGTGTGGAATTTGATGTATGAATGATTCCATGTCTATTATTACTTCCTTATCTATAATTTTTGTATTTTTTTTAAATCTCATACCACTGTGATACCTATGTTGTGACATCTCTTTCTTTCCCCTTTGTTTTTAGTGTATTGTGATGTATATCCCTTCCAGGTAGGGGATCCTTATTCTCTCTCTTAGTTTTTTTACTCTATAAATTTATCTTTATTTTGCTTTATATTGGGTGGGTAGTATGGGTTAACTAATGAATATAATGAACTATATTGAATGGAATTGGGAGAGAATGTGTTAGTTCGCATGTTTTTATCAATTTTCATGTTATTAATATTATATTATCTTGAAACTTATAACATGTTTTGATATACATGTTGTTCATATTATGAAATTTTAAAACCTTCTTGTGGATTGATAACCCTTATTATGAATCTTTTTTTAAACCCACCACTCATAAAAGGTTAATCGCTTATATATGACTAATTAACTGGTTGTGTTTAAAATTGTAATCTATGTGAAAGATTCCCTATAAGAGATGATAAAATATTATGAAAACCATTTATAAAATATTTTTGATAGATTACATGAATTAAAATTTTACGATGGTGTGCTACTAGTATGTTGTTATTTTTCTTGTGGTTGTGCGGGATTTTTAGGGGTTATGCAATGATGGTAGTGACAGGTTAGTATTGGTGATGTTTTGATGACTAGGGGTGTGGTGGTTGATAATTGGTTATTGTGGTGAGATACTTGTTTCTTATTGTGTTGTGGTTGTGGTTGGTAGATTCAGTTTGTTTGTGGTGATTTTTTTCAGTATTAGTGATGTGAAAAGAATGTGTGAGTTTTGGGATATGATGGTTATTATTCAAGAGAGAATGGGTTGTTGTGTGGTGGATTTTTTGTAGTGTCATGTTTGTGATGGAGGATAAAATGGTTAATTATCAAATTAAAAGGGAATGGATTGTAATTGAATATTGTGGGTTGTACATTAATGTGTAGTAATTTACTAAGAGGTTGAATATTAAAAAACCCAGTCGGATATGGATGTAAATAAATTGGATTAAATGTATTAATAAATAAAGGGTAGTTGGTAATATGATAATCTAGTAAATGGTTCAATTTTTAATTGAAATAAAGAAACTATGGTTTATTTTCAATTTTTTCATGTGGTGAAGTTTCATTTAGTAGTGGTGTCTTGTGGTAATGATAATGTGGTTTTGATCGTAGATAGAGATTATAAGTATTTATGTGAAAATTTTTATTTTGGTCTTGTGTGAGGATATGTATATATATATACATATGTTGTATTTTTATTATGATTACTATATTCACCTTACCTATATAGAGTAATATGTACTAATAGCCAAATTTTTTGGATGCATTTTCTTCGATATCCAGGATGGTGAGGGAAGGGATAACCAATTACCCCCCCCCCCCCCTCTTCCCTACACTTCCTTAAAAAGTAATGCACATCATAGGTACCTAGTTGGAAGTTAGTATCAAGAAAATATATAATGGTTGGTTTCGAATACTATTAATTATATGATGAGATATGTAGTGGGTATCATGCATGGTAAGAGGAGGGAATGAGGTTTATTTTCATCTAATTCATGATACATTGATGCCCTAGTTGTGAGATTGCAATTAGATGTGTGATGATATAGATGATGATGTGGCAGTATCATGTGATATTCATATATAAGCTGATGCCAACACGAGAAGTTGGGCCCTCTAAGAGGTTGGGTTAGGTAGGGTTTTAACTCAACCCATATCATATATGGCTTGATATGTGATGATTGGAACACATTGAAGGGATAGTGCCACAAGATGTAACATGTTTAGGTGTAAGAGTAATAAGTCACTGAGGAAGTTTATATGGGGCACCTTTATCACTATCTTATTGATACTATTTTTACTACCTTGGATGATTTATTCAATAATTTATCCCTATATTGGTTGGGATGGATAATTGGCCTATTTAGGTCTTATTGGTTCTACTATTTCTTCAATAGGGAATCAATATCCTCTTTTTACATTTCTATAAGTAACCTTGTGTATAGTACTACTGAGTATACATATTTTGATCACCCTACATATATAAACAATTTTGTAGGTTTTTAGAAGGTTCTCAAATATGGAGTTAGGCATTACTATATGGTAGGTTGGAGTTGTCGTAGAGTCTCTACTTTAGGATTTCCTTTTAGTACTATTTTATTTTTGGAGACTTTTATTTGTATAGTTTTACATGTCTTGTGGGATTATTTGGTTTATTTTATATTTTATCATAGTGTTTTTTGTGCTTGTTTATCTTATCTCTTGATCTTTTTCTCCATATAGAGGTTAATGCCTCCAATTTGAGTGTTTTACACCATTAGTGACAGTTTCCAAACTAGAGCCTACTAGAGGCAGGAATCGAGGTCACTCATTTTCTTCACTACTAGCCTAATATTGGTACCAAAGAAATTTTGGTACTGATATAGTGGTTTGAAATGTTAATTAAGATATGGGATGGAGTTTGGAGTTAGGCACTGGTCAGGTTTTCATGGTTTGGTAGGGAGAAAGTGTTAGTCGGACTTATTTTATTATGTAAAAAGGGACACCAGCTAGGATACAGGTGTTTAGGGCCCCCTATGATCCAATGAAAGTACATTAATATTAATAAACACCCTAGGATAGATAATGGTTAGTGTAGGGTAGAGAATTAGGAGAGGTATATGCATCATGATTTTTTGTGCTTCTAATTGAATGGGGTGTTTTTAATGAATTAAAATAAATTTAATTGGATAAATATTGATAATTCCATACACCTAGGATTGGTTATTTACCTTTTTTTTAGAGGTGGTTCATTTCCATCATCCATCTATGGTTTAGGGAGGAGAGTTTCAATGGACTGATCCAGTTGATCATCGGGGGGTCAATTCTATAAAGGAGGATAAGACACGGTAGAGGGAATTGTGTGAATTATAATGTCAGGGTTTGGTGAATTATAATGGGATAATCTCTAATATAAATATATATTTTTGTTTATATGGTCTTCATATTGCCTTGAATATTATTCTAGGTCAAGATAAGTTATGTGTTCCGCTAGTAGTCAGTTAGATTCAAGGATTTTCATGTGAGTGGTGGACACTATATCTTAAAGAGTGGAAAGAGGAAGAAGATTCTTATGCTTACATTCAGAATGATTTTCGTCTAGAATTATTATCATCGATGATGGAGGTGGAAAAGAGGCATGAGATTCTCTACCTTTAGTAGGGGAGCCTAAGAATGTGAGAGATCGGGATCGGGTTCAAGGACCTCCTATGTATTTCTCCCAATATCTTTCTAGATGAGGAGTACAGGGCCTAACATCTTGAGGAGGCACTATGTCCAGTGATCATATACACATTCACCCTATTTATGCTTCCTATATATCTAGAAGTGAAGAAGAATACATAAGTTATTGAGTGGATTCCCTCATAGGTTTGATTTCCTCAAGAGGGAGGTCACCGTAGATTCTCAAGGAGTAGAGATTCGGGAGGGGGATCAAAGATTCCAATAAATCAAGGTTTTTATCAATAGGGATTTGATCATAGTAGTTTTATTAATGTTCCTATAGGGTTTTTGGTTCCTGAGAATCTACCTGGGGATCTATTTTTACATTCTATTCTTTTCTTGGGTTCAGGGAGACCATGAGGCTCAATGCTTGACCACTCAAGGAGTTCAGTTTGGTATGGATAGTCAGGCCCCTTTCTAACCATATAAGTAGCATAGTTCACTATCATTTTTTTAGTAGCTAGATCAGAAAACCTATTATTATCCAAAGGAAGATATATATGGTGTATTTTAGCCCCGTGATGGTCTTTATCCTTAGGGGCCTAGACCAAATCATTATCATGGTGGTTTCAATTAGCTATGAGGTAGAGGATATAGGTGTGAGAAGATTCATGTTATGGATGTTCCAACATTATAGGGCCTAGTTTTTGATCGATTTAAGATCAATTTATCATCTACCTTAGTTTTTTATTTTATTTTTAATTCTAGATATTTTCACTCCTTTATTTCACTCACCTTGGTCCACATGTTAATACTTGATATGGAGAGACTTAAAATGCCCCTAGTGTTATCCACTCTAGTTTGAGGTCATAATTTCTTTTTTGATGTGTTCTAGCGATGTATAATGATGATGGTTAACACCAATAAGTGGGGTATTTATTCTTATTATATTTATAATCATGTGATTTTATCCTTAGCATGATTTTGTAGTACTATGTGAGTATAGTCATTGATTACTTCTGGTGAAGATTCTTTTTACTAATGAGGTGGTATATTGGGTGGTTTCCATAGGGAAGTGGATTCATTGGATGTATAGTAGGAATAAATAGCTTCTTATATCTTATTTGGTAGGTTTTTCAATGGATTCTTAGGTAGTGGAGGTTCCCATAGTTATTGAGGAATTCCAAAACATCTTCATAGGTGAGGTTTTGACACTACCCCATTACCATGATGTAAAGTTTATGATAGAGTTATATTCGAGAACCTATCAAATTTAAGTGTACCCTTGTTTTATGTCACCAATGGAGTGGTTTTATTGAGGATCTAGATTGAATATTTGCAGTAGAAAGGCTTCATCTAGACCAGTGTATCTCATTGGGTGCTCCAGTGTTGTTCAATATGGAGGGAAGTAGTCTAAGAATGTTTGTAGACTACCAAAAGTTAAACAAATAAATATTCAAGAATATGTACACCCTTCAAAGTATATATGATTTGTTTAGATAGATAATGGAATCCATTTGGTTTTCAAATATTGATCTACATTATGGATATCATCAGATGATGGTGAAGGGGGAGGATATATTAATAACCGCATTTTAGTGTAGGTATGGATAGTTTGAGTTTGTAGACATGTTATGAGATGTCCAGAATTTAATGGTTGTGTTTATAGGACTCTTTAAATCCATTTTACATGAGTTCATAGGCTTATTTTTAGTCATGTTCATCAATGAAATCCTTATATATGCAAAGTCGTAGGAAGGGCATGTAGAGCATCTCATAGTTGTCATATAGGTTCTTTGACACCATAAACTCTATGGAAAATGGTCTAAGTGAAATTTATGAAAATGGGAGGTGAATTTATATATAAAATTGGTGTTTTAAGAGTGTGTGGTCATGGATCCATTGAATATAGAGGTAGCTGATTCATGGAAATTTCCCAAGAACATGACAGAGGTTCTCAGATTACTTGGTCTTATAAGATATTAACGATGATTTATTTATAAATTATCTCGAGTTGTATCCTCATTGAAATCATTTACCAGGAAGGAACAGGATTTAATTTGGATTGATTATTGTTAGTAATACTTCAACTACTTGAATGAGATCTTATTCAATTCCTCAGTGTTCTGGATTTCAGAAGAATGGGTGATGTTTGAGGTATTTTTTTATGCTTCTCATCTAGGTTTTGGGGTGCGTCTTGATTCAACAAAGTGTGATGATCTTTTATGGGAATAGTAAGTTACATCCCCACAAGAATAACTATTCCTTCCATAATCTAGAGTTTTAAGTGGTCATTTTTTCCTTAAAGTTGTTTCTATATTACCTCATCGGTGATTACTTTTTTGGTATTCATAGACCATAAGATTCAGAGATATGTTTTCTCTTAGTGGAAACTAAATCTAAATCTAAAAAGGTGGAATGAGTTTATCTAAGATTATGATTTTGAGATATATTACACCATATTAAAGTGTAATTTTATGTATGATATATTGAGTGGAAAGTCATGTTGAGATATTATTTGGGAGTCCGAGGATGTTTGGAAAGGGATAGAAGAGATTGTAGAAATACATCTCGATGTGGAGGGAGTCAGTGTCATAGGTTTTCTCTATCAAATAACAGTGGAATTATTATTTATGTGGTGGGTATAGGATTCTCAGTGGGGATAATTGGAGGTGGAGATGATGTGGGAATGTATTGGTTGTGGTGATTCTCTAGAGGGGGTTCAGAGGATAGTTAAAATTAGATTTTGTTTTAGGAGAGGTTGTTTGTTTTATTGGCTATGATTGAGGGAGTTATCTATATTTTTTCTATATCTCCCTTAGTGGTGCATTTAGGTGAGTATAAGATGAACCATTTCTTGAGAATATATCTTTGTTATCATGGGATGAAGTGTTCAATGGTGGAGTTCATGGAACGATGTATGGTTTTTTAGCATGTGTATAATGACACGTTACACTAACAACCCATAAATATGATTTTAATAAAAAATATTTCACATTTGTACATTAATTTGATCTTTGGGTTTTTAGTTTTAGATAACTAGGCAAAAAATTACATTAAAAGGTTGACACTTTCACACGTTATACATTTTTTCCACAAAAATGAGGCTTAAAGTTTACACCCTTATTTCATTTAAGACACTTTTTGTTCTTTTAAGATGATCCCAAAGAATAATTTTTTACCTTTATATAGTTAACATTTTAAATCATGGTATGATCACAAAAAATATTAGTAAGTTATATAAAAATAAATGAATCATGTTATCCCATTGAAAGCATGAAACCCCATGAAAATATTTATCTTTTTTCCTATAAAAATTTTATTTCATAAATAAAACATTTACACATATGAAAATAAACCTTTTCCCACAAAAACATATTAGATTCATTATTAATCATAGTAAAACTATAAAGTAATTTTGGTCACATGGTAACTCATGAAAACATTTCGAAACATTTTACCTTTAAAAGATCATAATCTTTATTTACCTCATTAAATCATAATATTTCCATAAAAACCCTTTCAAGAAAGAATAATATATGTATCTTGAAGCATAATATCCATAATTCATGTTCAATCATGTTTAAACTATGTTATAAATAACTTAATCCTAGTAAATTTTATAGAAGTAACCAACCTAGTATCTCCCTCATTTTCTCCTTTGAAGGCTAAATCATTACCCAATGCATTGGAGAGAGATATTGAGCTTTCCCATTGTTATGAGATGAATCGGTCTCACTCATCATCATCTATAATTTCCAAGTACCATATCATTAATAAAAAAATTAAAATTTCAATTTTTCATCAAAAAACCTTGAAAATCATTTGAACCCATAAGAAAAACACTTTCAATTTATTCATAATCAGAAGGAGAAATATAATTTTTTGGAAACTATTAAAAATGGAAAATTCCAAAAAGATTAGGGATATTTTCTAAATTTAAAAACAATATAACTTGTAGATTAATATTTATAATTAATAATAGCTATGATGTGAGGAAAAATTGGTCAATCCATTTACGTTAAAAAACATTCTTTTTTCATTTTTGTAAAAAGCTGAAAATAACCCGTATGGAAAACATTGAAAAGATTTATATATTTTTTAAACCTTTTAAATAAAGTTAAATATAGTCAAAAATTACCTTTATAGAAATTTTAATCATAGATAATAACATTCTTGAAACATTTAAAATATCACAGATATGGATGAGAAAGATTTTAAAACATTTAAAACAACATTTTAAAGGGAAATCCCTGACCTTTAGTCTAGTCTAGATTCATTCATTCTATAAATCCTACATAATGATGTTATATTAGTTTTATAATTACTTAATAAAAAATTTCATGTTCATTACATTATCATTATTCCCTTTATTTCATTTATTACCATGTTTTTTTAGTTACTAATATGGTTGAGTTCATGGTAGACATTTTGGGGTCATTCGATTTATAACCTCAAGACAACATCAGTGAATTGATCATGGTAAAATGGGTTATTATTAAATTAAATAAAAAATATTAAACTAGTTATAATTTTCATATTTATACTTTATATACACTTTTAAATCCAACTATGTAAGTTAATCATGAAAAATGAAGCACGTCATTTCATAGAGATGGTAGTCCATATATACGGATGATCAAGGTTTTCATTTTTCTAATAAGTGAAAAATAAAGAGATTAGATAATAGTTTACTTTTCTAAAATCATAAATATGATATAAAGTCATAATTATTCATTATTTTATCCTTATGACTATCCTTTTAAGTTTGAAATGAAAAATGAATCACATCACTTCGTGAAGTTGGTAGTCCATGCGTATGCCTGAGAAACTTTATCATTTTAAAATAGATGGAAGGGTAAGAGGGTAAGTAATATCTTATATTTAAATAATAATAATATTTTCATAAATATCACATATATTTTTTTTATCCATCATTTTAACTAATCATGTGATCTGATCAAGAAAAATGAAACACGTCGCTTCTGAGAGGTGATAGCCCCCACGTACGCACGAATGAAGTTTTCATTTCCCATATGGTGGGAAAGGAGATGAAAAAGGGTTGAACCATAATTATAATAAAATTTAAGTATATATAGTATACTGATGCTATTATTTCAGTATGGTTAAAAAATATTTGAATGGGGTATAAGAAAAAATAAACATGAAACACTAGGTTAAGAACTATACCTGTTCTTTAGAAAACCTCCCTTATCTTACACATTAAGCCTTATTAGGTTGGTATTTTGGAGTGATAAGTGTTTTAACTCTCTATATCATGGTGTTTTCTTGATCACAAATACTCACCTATTTTTTTTAAAATGATTTTATTTATTTTTAATGTTTTTATTGAATAAAAAGTGACGGAATTCATGGAATCTTAAAGATATTTTGAAGTATTATTAAAGGTTTGTACATATATTTTATCATAATTAATGATCATGTAATCATGTATTAAGAACCAATTAAGGATTTATATTTAAAAGGAGATATCCATGCTTGAATATGAGTTGCATCAGGCTACATCGGCTACCTGGTGCAGGTCATTGGTAAGCCGGTGCATGTTTCCAAAAACTACAGGTGTGTAGTAGGCCCACCGGCTAGCTAGTTCCATGGTGTAAGTAATATATTTTATCTATAATACCCACCAACTATCCAGTAGTGATATAAGAACTGATTACATCTAGAAAAATTCCATTAGCTAGCCAATGGTGGTGTATCGTCTAGTCGGTGCCAGTTTCAGAAGAACTCCTTATTCCAAGAAGCCCATGGGCTACCCAATGAAGGCTACTGGGAATCAAGTGGTGTTGGAGGAGATTATATAATATTTCATTTAATGCAGTCAATAATTATCTAATGTTTGTATTATATGACTTCATTACTCCTGACATATTCCAGAACCTTCTCGGTCCTCTTAGAGGCTTTAAAAGAAGACTCTTGGAACCTTGGAACTCTCTTTTCTCTATAATGATACTCTAAAGATTGAATCAATACCAAATTTCTAGAATTCTACTCTCAAAGATCCATTATAATATCTCAATATCTCAAAGGATCTCAACTTTTACCTCAAATATCTCATCTACAATTGTAATCATCCTTCAAGAGATTTATAAGAAGAACTGTAACAGGTTTTCTGAATATAAAACCTCTCTCCTCTCATCACATTTCTCCAATGAGTTATCACATTGAAAATTTTAGGGATGGATTTGTTGAATACCATTTAAGCTCTATAGGGTTATCATAAACTAAAATTGTGAGGGATGGGTTTTTTTATCACTTCTAAGATCAAGGAATTTATAATATTGAACTCTTTAGTCAGGGGTGGATACATAGGGTCTCACATAGAAAAATTATCAAAATTCTTATCAATTTTTATCTATATCTATTTACTTTATTGCATTGAATCATTTTATATCGATCTTCATACTTTCATAAATTTGATTCGATCATTTCTGCACTTAACATTGAACTTAACTTTTTAACTCAGGTCAAACTTATCAATTGTCACTCAATTGATTTATCTCTATATTATTTCATCATACAAATGTCAATTTATTTTAAAATTTTCATTTTCCTTCCTCTTTAATTTTTAAAATGAAATTCATACCCCCCACCCAACATTCCATATTTTCTATGACAAAAAATTGGTATCAAAGAGATTATTTGTTTTTTTATCAAAAATTCTTTTCTAAAATTATATTTGGTTTAAATTTTAATTTTCAATATTAATCAATTCCAAATATTGATCAATTATTATAGAATATAATTCTTATTTGTGTGATCCTATTTTTGATGGAATTTAATACTCCTATTGGAAAAATAAAATTTTGACTTTTCTTGGTAGTATTAGTTACCCTATTTAAAAAATGGAAATTTATATTATATTACAACTAAATAATCTAAATAAAATGGACTCCTTAAGATGTTAATAATTTTGAATTTATTATAAAATCTATGAATTTTGTACATTTTGGTCTTGATCATAATCATTTTAATTGTGTTTCTACTTGTAAAATGGATAATAAAATTTAGAAATCATTTGAAGTAACCCAATATGGAATTAATGAGGTTAAAGATACTATATTGGATATATATCATTAATATTTTGAAAGTTTCCCTATGAGTCCTAATAAAATATATTACTAGTTTGTTTATAAGGTTTACTAAAATTTGAAATGGTAAAAAATCACTTGTTGATGATTTATCTATAGAATCACTTGTACAGAAAATACTATGGGTTTACCATGCTCATGGTCACCTAAAGTCACATCCATGAAAGATGGAAAAGATGTGAAGAAAATGGAGGTCAAATAACTCATCAGATCCCTAATGGAATAATAAATAATGCTGAATTTAAAACTATAAAATGAGACCAATGAAGTTAAATAAGTAGATAAAAATATTTCCTTACAAATGATTATTTATCTGGAGGTGGAGTTCTATACTATGCTCAACTCTCCAAGAACATGAATGATTTATTTGAGAAGAATAAATTTTTCAAACGATCCAAGAAGTTAATTCAAAAGGTGGAACCATAAGTGGCATTCTATAAATGTAAAAAATAAAGGACACATTAATATGTAATTCCCCATTTATAAAAATAATATCAAAGAAAATAAATGAGGTAATAAGGCTTTAAAAGTCTCAACATAGAGTAAAATTGATGACTCTATAGACTCAACATCCTCATCCACTTCAAGTGACTCAAGTCCCAAGTTCCCTATGACACATGTTGATGAACATATCTAGGTTAATACCCCTCTTCCTATTTCTTTTACTTATTAATATTAAATTAATTATTCCCCCTCTTCTTCTTCTACTTTCTCCTCAATTAAAATTAATTATGAAGATAGAAATATGCTCATGATTAAATTAAAAATGTTTTTCATCAACTAGTTTAATTATATAAATATCTTTAAAATAAATATAAGAAAATGACTCATGAAAAATATCAACTTTAAAAAGATAAATATCTACTACTCAAAGAAAAATAAGAATTATCTATTTAAGTAAAGAATCAACCAAATGTTAATAAACTCTTATCTGCTATCAAATACCCTAAAATTTATCTTTCCAAATTCATTCAAGGTTAATATAATTTAAATAAAATTATGGGACCTAAAATACATGGAAAATAATGGGTTGGAAATGGTTTCTCCAATCAATAATCACGTCAAGAAATCCATAAAAACTACTTTTATTAAAGGTTGATCATAAGATAAATTTTATAATTATTGAAAAAATACTATCCATTTAATATATGAATGTGATTAAAATAATTCATGATATGGGATACTAAAATCAATCCACCTTACATACAATTTTTTCAAAAGAAAACCTCGTGCCAAAAAAACTTGATTACTAAATCTTTATTGGCTAACATCAATAGACCCAAGTTCATTTGGGTACTAAAACCATTATTAATTTTATTTTATAGGAAAATTCTCTTCTGATTAAACCCCGTTAAGAATTGTAGTTTATTGATTGCATTTTCTCATTACACATGTATGGAAAACTCTCCAAATTCAATCAAATAAATAAACTAGAAGGAGGTCATGTCATCTTCGGTGATAATTCTAATGGTAAGATAATCGGTGAAAGTATCATTGGTTTTTCAAACTCAACTCTTATTAAAAATTATTTATTTATAAAATTCCTCAAACCAAATTTTCTAATCATTGATTAATTTTTTGATAAAATTTTTAAATTTTATTTTGAAAATAATTTTTGAAAAGTTTTTAACTCAAAAGGGAAAACTTTTATTTAACACATCTATATTTAAAAATGTTTATAAAATTAATTAAAAATATATTTCTATCCAAAATGTTAAATTTTTTAGTATAGAAGTTAGTGGTTCATGGATTTGGAAGATACTCCTTGGTCATTGTAGAAAATTCTTACTTCTCAAACTCACCCATTATCAACTAGTACAAGATCTTACCAAACTATATTTCAAAGATGACATAGATTGTTAAGCATACCAATACGGTAAGAAATAAAAAACCAAATTTAAATCTAAAAAAGGTATTTCTTCTTCAAAAGTTATTGAATTAATTCATCTTGATTTATTAAGGCCTTCTCAAATCAAAATTATAGGTGGAAAATTACATAATTTTTTAATTTTTGATGATTTTACAAGATTCACATGGTCATTTTTTTATTTCATGAAAGGTAATCTTGTAAATACATCATACAGTTTTATAAAAAAAATTGAATATGAAAAAGGTTTTAAAATTATTCCAATTTTAAGTGATCATTGTGGAGAATTCAATAATAAGTAATTTAATGATTTATGTTCTTTGTAAGGGTATAATAATTTTTTCTTCTCCTAAAACCCCTCAACAAAATAGGGTTTTAGAGAGGTGAAACCAGATTATCCAAGAAACCACTAAAACTATTTTAAATGATTTTAATTTTCCAAAATATTTTTTTAGGGCTATGAATAATACACTCTTTATTATTAATCATGTTCTCATGAGTCATTTTCTTAAAAATCCTTCTTATGAACTTTTGAAAAATAAAAAACCCAAAGTTGTATTTTTAAAATTTTTTGGTTGAAAATATTTTATTTAAACACCAAAGTTATTCTTGGAAAATTTGATTCTAAATATGATGAAGGTATATTTCTTGGGTACTTCAACTCAAGGAATGCATACCGGGTCTTTAATAAAAGGAATAAAATAGTAGAATAATCAATCCATTTTTTTTGAATAAGAATTCCCAATATAAATTTCTTAATTTTTTTTTTGAAAATGATGTTTAAAATTAAACTTTTAAAACTAAAGAAGTTGAAAAATAGAAAGAATCTCCTAAAAATTTTATACCTAAAACTTTTAAAAAATATACGGAACATCCTATTGAAAATTTTGTTGGTGATTTTCAAGTAGGAAATCATGCTCTTAGATCAGACTTAAATGAGGTTTCATACCTTACCTTTGTATCTCACTTAGAACCCCAAAACCATAATGATTCTATAATCAATGAAAATTGGGTACTTTCCATGCAAGAGAAATTGAATCAATAAAATAAAAATGATGAAATTTAATATCATTTAAAGACCTAATGATCATCCCATTATAAGATCTAAATTTTTTTAGGAATAAAGTATGTTTTATTTCTAATATTACTAGAAATAAATCATATTTAGTTGTTAAAGGTTATAAACAATAAGAAGTAATAGACTATGGTGAAACCTTTTCACTCACCACTCAGTTAGAATCCATTATAATATTGTTTGGATTTTCCTCTCATATTAATTTCAAAAACTTTAAAATAGATATCAAAAGTGTCCTTTTAAATTTTTTTATTAAAGAAAATGTTTCTTTGGAATATCCACTAGGTTTTGAAAATCCTATTTTTTCGAATTCTATTTTCAAAATTTATGAAGCTATTTATGGTTTAAAAAAATCCCCTTAGTCTTTGTATGAATGTATTTAAAATTATATTTTATTAAATGGTTTTATAATGGGAAAATATGATTCAACTATTTTTCTAAAACACGTCTCAAATGATATTTTACTCATTAAAAATTATATTGATGATATGATTTTCAACTCTACAAATGAATCTCTTTGTTTTTAATTTTATAATTAACGAATTTTAAATGAGCTTTATGGGTGGCCTAAAATTATTTCACAGTTTTAAAATTTCTCAATGAACTAATGGAATTTTTCTAAACAATGGAAAATACATGAATTAACTCTTCAAATGATTCAGCATGAATCATGTTAAAGAAATTATCACACCCATGAGTATAACTTGTAAGTCAATGTTGGATGAATATAATAATCTAGTTAATAACAAGATTTATAGAAGTATGATTGGTATTATACTTTACCTTACTATGACCTAGCCAAATATCATGTTCATTGTTTATATTTTTCCCCATTTTCAATAAAATACAAAGGAATCTCATCGTAAAACTATCAAAAAAATTATTAAAAAGGATATAAAAATCTTGATTTATTTTATCCTAAATGAACCTCTTTTTATTTAACTTATTTTTTCAATTATGATTTTGTATGTTTCCAAATAAATAGGAAAATTATAAGTGGGACTTTCCACCTACTTAGAAAGTATCTTGTCTCATGGAGTAGTAAGAAGAATAACTCAGATTCTCTTTCTACAGCCAATGTAAAATAAATATATTTTGGAATTTTTTTCTCCCAAATAATATAGATTCAACATACTCTCTTATATTCAAAGCTTAAATTTGACCATATCCCTATAAAGTGAAACAACATTAGTGCCATTAATATCTCTAAAAATCATATCCAACATTCTCTCACCAAACACATTGACCTTATGCAACATTTCTTAAGAGATCACTTCCAAAATGGTGATATATTATTGGAATTTTTTCCAACATAATATCAAATTAGTAATACTTTCATTAAACCTATAGAAATTTTTATCACCCCAACCTCAGAAACCTGAAGTAAGTGCTTTATTTTATTACATTTTCATTATTAAAAGGAATAAAATCCCAAAAGAATGATTAGTTTAGCAGTCTTAGAAATCCATATTACATACATTATACCAATAATAAATTGGGAAATAGAAAAAAAACATGATATTTAATAAAATTAAATAAACCTCATCCTTGAATTCTCATTCAAATATTTCTTCTTCATAACTTGGGGAAAGTAAACATAATAAGGGTTAGCTCGACTGATCAGTAAGGGTAAGTAAAATGGAAAAAAATACTAAATCAATAGGAATAAATAATCATAGAAAGGAAAATAATTGATAAAACATGCCATTCAAGTAACTAGATAAGGCAAAATCAATATGGAAAGGTTATAAAGTAAAACACATTCTGTTTAATCAATGAACTATAATGAAATGTATCCATAGATATGTTGATGAAAAATCTCATGGATAAATAATAATAAAAAAATTCTCAATAAAGGAAATTCATAATTATCAGACATAATGTTTTCTAGAAACATGATACATTTACCATCAAGTGATACTTTAAACTATTTGGCTAACTAATTCGTTTCATGAGACTACTGATGCATCGAGGGGCTTTCACTAACCAGTCCCTAACCAGTAGGGCTTTCCTTAAATGGTCTTTAACCCATGTATTACATGTCCAAATAATTATTCATATATTGAATAAAAAATGTTCCTTATCAAATATAAATATTTAATAAATAATATGAATTTATCAATAATACCTAAAATTAGGATAAGAATCAACAATAGTTTTTTATATTAAAACATTCTTGAAGAAAAATAAACTTTAAACATTCCAAAGTTCCCTATACCACTAGAAACATTTAAATCATAATTACATATGAATTAAATAAAATTTATAATATCACGAGAATAAGTATATTCAAGATATACCATGTCAAATGGAAGTATATACTCCAAATAAAAGTGAATTTCTGTATAATAAAAATAAGTCTCAATGGAGTGTAAATTCAGATGAAATCCATTACCTTAACCTTATTTTTGTTGTGTGGTCTTTATACTCATGTTTAATGATTTTAAATATGTTTATAACTTTTAAAGAAACCATAATAATGTTTGTAATATCATATATTAACTTCTTACAATATTTTATTAATCTTTTGTTAATACACTTTCATTATTTTAGCTATTTTGGGTGTTAATTGCCTTGTTTTATCAAGTATGTTTTGACTTGTTACTTGTTGTTACTATTAATTAGATCATGGTTTCATAATATAAATAATTTAAACCATGGCCTAATTATCATAAATATTCATTATATATGTACTTATAGTATTCCATAACTTTTTTAGATTATAAATTAAGTGCACCGTTCATGGAAATTTTAGGTCGTACGTACGCATGGACACTACTTTCATTTATTTATTGTATTAATAGAATAAAAAATAAATGATAAATATGTATATTATAATTCAAATATCATATCTATTTTATATATGTTACATAGTTTTATTAAAACCATCCTTTATATGTTCCATATATCGCATGAACGAGTCATATCGCTTTGAGGGGGCGGAATTTCACACTTCCTCAAACGAAATTATCGTATTTACACATGATGTAAAGAATAAATATATGTTATAAATAAAAATTAAATAAGAATAAATACATTATAAATATCATATATAATATATATAAACATATTTTCCATCATAATTTCCACCATGATAGGTGTTAAAAGAAAAATGAACAATCACCGTTTCGTGAGGCAATAGTTCACCACACATAGAAACAGTATAGTTGTTACCCATTAGATGGAGGTATGTGTAAGTTTAGGTAAAAATAATAACATAAAAATCATATTATATTTAGGATAATGGTTATATTATTTAATCATACAATAATAATAGTATAGGGATTTTATAATGGAAATGAAACTAAAAAGATTGAGAGAAGATGTTACCTCTTAATCAGGTAACTTCTTTCAGTTTATACCAAAAGGATTCCTTGGAATGATTTATAAAAAATGGAGGATTCAAGGTAGATAGTAGGGATTTTGGGAAGCTATTTGGTTAGATATTTTCCTAACCTAATAGTTTTGAGAGGTGTGAAGAAGTGGGAGAGGTGGTGGCCTTTAATAGGGAAGGAAAATAACTCACTAGGAATTTTTGGAAACAAGTAAGGTGTACACTTTTTATTACCTAAAACAAGTAATAAAAAGTCAACAAAACTCAATAATTTAAGGTTTATAGCTGATATATATACATAAAATAGGTTTTTGACAAGTTTCTATGTCATTTTTTCCCTTAAGTTAAAGGTTTAGTCCTCTATTAAGCTTGATTTTACCTTAATAATTGTAATTAATTTTAATTAATTTCACTAATATTTTTGGTAAAAAACTATGTTATACTTATTATAAATTATAAAATATTATGATTAAAAATATTTAATACATTTTTCCAAATTCAAATCACAGAATTGGCAGAAATTAATTTAAATTTAATCCCGCAAACGGGACGACAATGCGGGTTTTAAGGTAAAAATTTCCAAAAGTTTGCTATGTTTTTATAGTCAATTTCAAAGTTAAATTGATCCCAATGACATAAATTTTATTAATTGATAAAAATATAATTTTATTAAACTTTAAAACCAATTAAAAATTCAATTTAACCTTATAAATAAATTATATGAAAAAGTAGTTTGGAACTAAAATTCAATATTTTTAACTAATTAAAAAATAAAATGTTTTAGAAAAATATCAAAACATTACCATAACCTAATTATTATGTTTTTCTTTCAAATAATAATTTTATTTTTATGTATTAAATAATTTAAATTTTCAAAATTCAAATTTAAAATGGGTTCTCTATTAAAAGGTGGTAAAATTGCCTTTATAAAAATATAGGTTTTTATGTGTAAAATAGGGTTTGTTCTTATCTTATTCATATCAAACATAATAGATGAATATAAAAAATATTTGAATAGATATATAACATATATATTTCATTAAAATCATTCATTAATTGTAATTAACCATGTTTATTAAGACAAAAATCCTTTTGAAAAATATAAATAATAATATTTCTTTTTATATCCAATTGGTTCTTATTTTTGTTTCTCATTAGTTGGTAACAAATAAATTAATTTTATATTTATATAAATCATAAATTTTCATAAGTTAGTTAATAATATTAATAAACACTAAGAAAATTTCTAGTATATATCATATTATATTAAATAATAATATTTTAACAATACATTATTATTTGGTGAAACACAGTCTTACGTGTAACGTAAGCTATCGAGGAAGGTTGATCTTGCATGCAACGCAAGATAACTCAGTGATGCACTAATTACAAGATATATCATGTATTTAATATATTTAAAATATTAAATATATATTAAATTCTTGGGATATTATATTTCCTCACAATCTAGATGATGCATGTCATGCGTGCTATCAAATACAAAGTTGTACATTGGAATTTTTGAATGTTACACCCTTATTCATTTCAAATTCATTAAAGATGAGTTTGGAATGGTTCAATTTTTATGATCTTCATTTGAATATATCTAAAATAAGCTATCTTTTAAAATTATTTTCAAGAAACTTGATCTTATTCTAAATCCTTTCAAAACTTGAATTTATTATTTTGTTTTTATTTTTATTCTCTTATGGTGATGATTCACTTATCTCACATGTGTTATCATTTGAGTCGGATATTTCCCTATTTTATAATTTTGAAATTTTTTATTAAGAGATAACTTTTACTTTTAGAACTATTTATTACTTCTAAAATTGTTTTCTCTTATTTTAAAATTTTCAAAATATATTTTATAAAATAAGTATTTTTTATTAATGTTATTTTTTGAAGTAAATTTATTTTCAAAACTCATATAAGTATATAATCTTTTTAAAAAAGTATATCTCTTAAAGTAAGATTAATGATGAGTAAAAAAATATATAAATATATATTCTTGTCTCTCTAAACCTTTTTCTTGAGATGTATTTGATGAAACGCCAATGAAGGATTCTTTAGAGGAATGTTTTATCATTAAATAGAACTTATTTAATCTCTTTTAATGGAGAAAAATTATTCTTTGAGTGAATGATATTCTTAGAAAAGGTATGGAAAAATTTTATTTTATTCTTTTACTCTCTTTTTCTTTCTATTTCTTTCATCCTTTTTTCTTTTTCTTCTTATTAGTTCTTCCTTAATATAATTTTATTTTTCTCTATTATTTTATGTTTCCTATATCTCTCTATTTATCAAATGATCCTTTTAAAAGGGGTTTTATAAGTTATAGGTTTTTTCATAATACTCCCTTTTTAAATATCTCTTTTTTTTTAATCTCCCTTAAGTTTTTCTTCAAATATTTATTGAGATTATCCTTCCTCACTTTGTTTTTATCTTTTTAATAATCAGAAAGGGGGGTAAATTTTGGAAAAAATTTACTCAAATAGAGATAATTTTTTTATTTTTATTGTACTTCAAAGGAGGATAAATTTTATGAAAATTTTATTTTACAAAGGGGTAGAAGATTAGTTTTATCTCAGAGGGGTATATTTTTTCAAAAATGTGATATTTATTGATTATTTTATAATAGGGGGGTTTCTAAATTTGTTTTAATTGTTTTTCACTCTTAATTTTACTTAAATATGGAATATTATACAAATTCACATCTTTAGAATATTAAATATTTTATTTATATCTTGATTTACATTTCTATTTTTTTTACTCTTGATTTGTGCTTAATTTATCTTTTTATGCTAAGTGTTTTTTATCATTAAAAAGGGGGTATTGTTGTTCCTCACTCTATCATGATGTTTCTATGGTCATAAACACACACCAATGTTTCTAACATTTTTTTAGTGAGTTTTAGGGTTTTTTTAATACAAAGTGGCTGAATTCATGGTATCATAAAGATATTTTAAAGTCTTATTAAAGGATTTTAAATATATCTTATCATTTTTCATGACCCTTCCCCCAGAGCCCGTGTTGTGACTACCTTAAGCCCGCCTTCCATAGGCCAGGGAATAGTGACTAGCACCGAAAGTCTTATTCCCTAAAATGGGAAGGCATTGCCTTTAAACCTGTATAGACACATGGTATGAGAACATAACAAGAAGAAACTGTGAAGTAAACTGATGTAGTAAAAATAGTACTGAAAGTAAAGGGGTCGGAATGCAAGCCCAAATGGAAAAGTACAAGATAGTTAAAAAGGTGAAAAGTAGCTCCTAGATCATCCACCATGGATCCTACCTGAAGGGTAGGTATTTCTCATGATCAGTAGTCCCTGCGTCACGTCACACCAAACGGTCCACCCCAGATCCTACCTGTAGGGTAGGTACAACTCACGATCAGTAGTCCCTACGTCACGTCACACCAAATGGTCCACCTCTGAGCATCATCCAATCCTGGCTCCCTCAGCCTCGATCAATTTCGTATGTCATCTACACAAGACACAACAAGGTGTGGGCGAAGCCCGTGCAGGGGTTAGTATAACGATACCCATTAGGGACCCTGAGACCCTGTAGGTCTTCTAAAGTTCCACAAATAAAAAACCACAAATCAAGACATCAACTCTACTTAGGTATATTCCCATATATATACCTAATTTATCAAGATATTCACATCTCATACATGAGGGAAGTATACCACAAAGGTAACACCGCGAAGGTATAAGTATCACACAAGTAACACGATGAAGATAGTACCACAAAGGTAAAATACTTAGTTCAAACAGATCCTCATCTCAAACCAGGTATACAACTTAGAGAAATAGGATATGATGCTGACCCACACAGGATCGCTGCGAATGATGATAGCCAGCCACGGATTCTCTAGGCCTAGGAACAAGTAACATTTCCAGTCACAATGTCAAAAACCTAGGTTTCTAGAGAACTCCTCCTCTATCGAGTACAGTGGGCTTGCCGCATCACACAGAGGTTCTTCCCACTAACCTTGAACTGCTGAGGAACTCCTCCACATCGTGTACCGTGTGTCTGTCGGGTCACGTAGAGCCTCTCCCCCATCGTTTCCTACTGAGTTACTCCTCCCCATCATGTATCGTGGCCGCTCCCCACTATGGCCTACTGAGGTACTCCTCCCCATCATGTACTGTGGCCGTCAAGTCACTCCGAGTCGAAAAGTCAGCAATCGTCAGGTCTCATCCAGTCACAAGTCTATGTACGTAGCGTGCTTGGGAGAACCACTCTCTAAGCCATCGGTCGTATTACATCCAGAACAAAGTCTCAAAATAATTAACCTGATGATTTTCCATGTCATAAGGGTTCTAACTCAACAGACGGCACGTCAATCGGATGCCCGGTCTGTGCGTTATTGGCATTTTAGTGCCTAGGGCCTAGTTGGATTCGGGTGCGATCAAACCCATCTGTACTCCAAGTTTCCCAAAAACTCTCATGAAGTAATTCAGAAGGACCGTCTCACTCCAAGGATATCAATGCCGAAGACGTTTTTTCAAACGGACATCCGGTCTGACCTGGTCGGACAAACTCGGCCCGACCTGGTCTGGGCTGGGCCGGGGCGGACTCAGCCCGTTGGGCTGAGGTTCAGTTTGGCTTGCAAAAAGGGGTGTCCTGGCCTATATAGGGTGGACCGGAAAGTATAGGGTGGGTCCCGCAGAGGGGATTCCCAACCCGTATAGGGCAAGGCCCGCAAAGGGGTGGCTCGGCCCGCGGCGGGGTGCGGCCGGACCCGTGGTGGGGCACGGCCTGGCCTGCTGGGCGGCAGCCCCGCCCGCTGGAGTGCAGTTCATCCACCAAGAGCACGGCTCACGGTGCTTCCGCCAGGCGGCTCGGGGGAGCCGCTCCCCCGAGATCCCGAACGGCCAAAGTCCATTCAGCCTTTGAAGTAGCAGCACCACGTGGGTGTCGTCCAGTCACCGCGGAACCCACCAGAGGTGCGGGTTCCACCTCCTCCACCATGGTTTCGGTCGCGGTCTCCTACTCACCGTCAGTGCGCGACGGCACGCCGTCCTTCCCTTCCGTATCTGGTCGATGAGCCAGCCACCTTCTTCGACTACTGCGGCTGACCAGCCGCGGCTCCTTTACACACCAGCGGTGCGCGGTGGCGTGCCGCACCTCCTCTGTAGCCGGTCGGTGTCGGCCGCTCCGATTTCCGCCATGGATTCATGTTGCAGCCTCCTCTAGCGGCGTGCGTTGGCACGTCGCCTCCTTCATAGCCATTTGGTGCCTCCGTGCCAACGGTCTTCCACGGAAATAGCAAGGGTAACAAATTTTTGGAGGGTTTGGTCCGGGTTTGTTACACTCGCACCCTCCATGTTAGCTCGTGATCAAAGGTATGATAAAATGGGTTTAACAATTCCTTGTATTAACCAAAAAAACAAACCCCACAAGGATACCCCGTAACAACCTCCCGAAAAATGAATGAATCATAGATCAACCCATTAGTCGGTTGACCCACATTCTTCGTATAATTTCAAAAATGGGGAAGAGGGAATCAAAAATGCACAAACGAAATAACCCCCTACCTCGAAAACCCGTTGGAGAGCATCTGCGGTTGAAGGTGGATCTTGTTCTTCATTCCCACAATTGTTTCCCAACAACGCCACTCATACATCGTCCTTCATTTCGTGGTTTGGTGTCATCCGTCACCTCCCGCTGGGTTTGGCTCCATCCTCTAAGATCCTATGTCGTGGTGCTCCTTCAGCACTTCATTGCTTGGAAAAGTTGTACCGATACCCATCCTCAAGCTCCATATATATAGAAGAGGGGGAGGGTAAGTAACAACGTTGGAATTTAATGGGCATCATCAATTAGGAAGCTTCCTAATTCCACAACTATGTCATTACTTAGGGTTGGCAGGTCAAGCCATTTATTGGCTTGACACATCGCTAGCCCCACCCTTTTCTTGTCCGTTGGAGGATATGAAATAAAAATTAATAATAAAATTATTTTATTTCATTTCTTTTAAAAAGTCACAAAAATTAACTTTTTCTCCAGACATTCTGTGGTCAAAGTAAATACTCCCTTAAGTGAATCCTTGCGCTGCAGATTCAACGGTGCCCTCAGATTTTTAATCCGAGTAACGGTTCAAAAGCTATAAAAGGCCGTTCACGTGTTTACTGAACGTACCCGAAAAAAAGTTCAATAAATTATTAATGTTCACCCTCGATCTGCACCAGTCGAGGTTAGGATCCACCTAAGGAGAACACGCCCCAACGAACCCAATGGTACTCTTGGATTTTCAATCCAAGTTACCTTTTAGAATTTATGTATTTTACAATAAAATAATTGTCACTTAATTATTTTATTTACGGCCAAAAAATAACTTTCAATGGTGGTACGCACAAGCCAATGTTAGTATCAATCTAAGAAAATCATACCCTCATGAGTTCATCGGTGGTCTTGGATTTTCAATCAAAGTTACCATTTTTGAGTTATAAGAATTTGAAAAATAAAATAATTTTATTTAATTATTTTATTTACGGTTATTTCATTTTTGAGTTTTATCACAGGAGGCCCGCACCGACTAAACTAAAGTCATGCCTAGGGTAAAATCGCCATCCTAAGTGCAACGGTGCCCTCATATTTCTGATCCAAGAAACCCTTTAAGATTTATTCATCTTTTTCAAGAAAACTACTTATGTGCGCTATTTAAAGTTTAACAAAACTTCGATGGATCATTACAGGCACTCTGGGCCTCGAAATCACGTGCCGTCAGATTTAGAGGTCTAAAAATAATTCCATATAATTAAAAATATATATATGGAAATTACAGGACATTACATTCTCCCCCCCTTAGGGATTTTCATCCCTGAAAGCCAAAACATAGACTAAGGAAACAAATGGGGGTACTGAGCACGAGTCTGAGCCTCCTGCTCCCATGTGCTCTCTTGGAGGTTCTCATGCTACCAACAAATTCACACCAGAGGTATCGATCATCCATAAAGGACTCACTCTTTTCGGTCCTCAATCTCTACTAGAACCTATGTAAACGTCGCCCCATCATCTATGTCTAGATCGCCATGGTTGATGGTGTAATATGGGTCCTGCACATATCTCCTCAGCTGGAATACGTGGAAGATGTCATGAAACCTCTCCAACTTCAGTGGAAGTGCCAAGCGGTATTCCACCTCACTTATCCTCTGAAGTATCAGAAATGGACCGATAAACCTCAGTGAAAACTTTCCGCATCAGCCAAAACTTCATGGGAAGACATGATCTCCCTCCTCTAACTCCAATGATCTTTGTCTCCTGTTGGAAAAATAATTCTACCAGCTCTGTGCAGTCTTCACTTGATGACAAGTTAGGCATCATGATACAAACTCTTCCACTGCTTCCTTCTTCTCTAGCTACCAGTACTGATTCCAGAGTTCCTGGTACATATTCGTCACTCCAGGATGTAACGTTAAAGGGTATTTATGGATCTCCCTAAACACCTCCTCCACGAACCGTCACTAGCACCATGGTGCATCCTCTGAAGAGGATGATGTGATCCCCACCTTCAGAAAATCCTTCAGGAGACCATCTTGAGTATATTTGAGCATGTTGGGCCTCCAGTCAACGTCTCAAGTTGTCCCCCCCCACCCCGAATTTTCTGAAGAATTGGGGGAGTGACAGTCATTGACTAGAGGCAAGCTTCTCCATCTTTATCCAAAAAGGATATTCATAGAACGACTAGCTACTCTGATGCCTCACTCAACAGTTGTAGACCAGACCTCCTGTTGAGTGCGTCTGCTACCATGTTCTCCTTCCTATGAGTATAGACTATATCAAGGTTATAGTCCTAGATGAACTATAGCCATTGTCGATGTCTCAGGTTCAAGTCCTTCTATTAGAAGATACACCTGAGACTCTTGTGATCAGAGTAAACAGTAAACTATTCACCCATCAGGTAGTTCCACCACATCTTCAGTGCAAATACCACTGCTGCTAACTCCAGGTCATGGGTAGCATAGTTCTATTTTTCAGTCTCTGTCTCAGCTCCTGAAAGCTCTTCTGAAACTTCTCTATCCACAGGAAAGTCTCCCCCATATTTTTCCAAGCTGACAAGGGTGCTTCCACCCTGGAGAATTTTGGTTGAAAACTCTGGTAGTACCCAGCCAAAGCAGAAGTCCCTCTCCCTTTGGGTAGGTAACCCTGGAAACATATTTTGAAAATATGTCCCCGCATTCTTCCACTCTTGTTGGGAATTGAAAACCTAAAACTCTCGTTTCCATGAGGGTGAGGTTGTCCGACTCAATAGTTATTGGATACACCCTCTTATGCATGATTTTATCCTGTGCTACCTGGGTTTCCTTTTTCGATGTCCAAGTAAAACCTCATTCCAACGTTGTAGATAAAACACAACCTTTTTGCCTAATATATTCAATCTGAGTATGAACTGTGGATGTCCAATCCATACCCAAACTAACGTCGTAAGGCCTCAATACTGCCACCAAGAGGTTCTAATCAAAACTCTCACCTCAAGGGTTAGATCACACAGTTAGCATAAGTGTGATTATCGAGTCTCCTCCCAAAGGTGTCTCCATACGTGAGGGTGAAGTCAATAGTTTAACTGGAAACTCTAGGTCTTGGAAAAGATTCGTGGAAGGAAGGAATGATTGGTACCTATGTCTATTAATATGGAAACTAGTATTAGACACAGACCATACCTAAAATAATTCCTAGATCCCTTGGATCACACTCCCTGACTGCATGCAGCTACTCCCTTCCCCTATCCTCCAGCTTCCTAATCCTGGTGGGGACCACAAAGAGAGGTGGTTGTAACATGTCGAAATGTATACCACCTCATGATGCTCTCCTAGCTCCACTTCCACATCTGCTGCCCTACAGATTCATATGTCCCTATCACTTCCTCCTCCCAAAAAAATTTACATGCCTAGGTCTCTGATACTGGAATTAGTTTCCAGCTTTCCCACTGTTAACATTCACTAGCTGCATCCGCTCAGCCAAAGAACTTTCAACCACAAAGGTTCTCTCTAGAACCCAAACATAAGTAGGAATACATAGAGGAATAGTGTTGGCTTGGATTTCATTAAACATTCCTTATTTGGATGTCTGAGCCCTGAAGCACTGGTCATATCGTATTCATCGAGTACCAGGAATGGTCGGAACACCTCGATGAATACTTAACTACCCACATGTCATCCTGCCAAAGCTGTAGAAGCACTAGGGAACTCTCAGCCACCTCCTCAAGCCAGTCCTTAGCCACCTGTGAGTCGGGATCACCTCGTAACCTAAGAGGTATCTGATACTGAAACATTTTTAAGTCACTAAGCCTACATGTGTTCTCTACCGGTACTGCCGGTTGTAAATGCTGACCAACGGGCAATGATATAGCCGGAACACTACCCGAAGGTACCATCTTGGGAAATAGTCCACATACCGAAGCCTCATCACTATGTGGACCATCCTCATGGTCACATACTAAAAAAGACCATCATCTAGGATCACCATCTACTCAACTAGTTTCCCAACTAGGTGGAAAACTCTAGCCACAGCCTTCAACCAGCCCTCAGTTACCTGGGAATTTGTCTCGCCTCAAAACCTCAAAGGCCTCTGCCGCTGGAACTTGTGAAATGTTCTCAGTCGGCGTGCACCGTCCGCCAGTGGGGATGGTGGTAACTACTTCCCAATGGGTGGTGGTGCTACTGGTACACCACCCAAAGGTTCCAACATAGTAAGAGGGCCCTGCACCGGATCCTCATTGCTCGGTTGGCCGTCATCGTGTACTCTCTCGGGAATCCAAGCTGGCTGTCTACGCGGTGGAATCCTAATAAGGAACAGGTGCACCAAGGTCATTAAGTTATACCTAGTGATATGACACCAAATAAATCACAAGAAAAACCCTTCAAAAACACACACAATCAGTGTTTATGTGCACTGAGTCGGAAATCAGAATTCAGGGTCCTGGTGTATGGATACATCGGCCACCGCACCAACACTGGACTCCCCGAACTTAAAACCACACTCATAACACTTAATACTATTTCTACATTGAAAAGATCAAAGTCCTAGTTCTTCAGTAAAACCAATTCCTCTGATACCACTTGTCACGACCCATCCCCCGGGGCCTATACTGTGACTACCCCAAGCCCGCCTTCCATAGGCCAGGGGATGGGGACTAGAACCGAAAGGAGAATTTCTTAAAATGGGAAGGTATTTCCTTTAAATCTATATAAACACACAGTCATAGAACACAATAAGAAGCAACTTTGAAGTAAACTAATGTAGTAAAAAGAGTGCTGAAAGTAAAGGGGTCGGAATACAAGCCCAACTGTAAAAGTACAAGACAGCTGAAAAGGTGAAAAGTAGCTCTTGAATCATCCACCACGAATCCTACCTGAAGGGTAAGTATAGCTCATGATCAGTATTCCTTGCATTGCGTCACACCAAACAGTCCACCCCGGATCCTACCTAAAGGGTAGGTAAAACTCATGATTAGTAGTCCCTGCATCGCGTCACACTAAATGGTCCACCTCCAAGCACCATCCAGTACTGGCTTCCTCAGCCTCGATCAATGTCATACGTTGTCTGCACAAGACATAATAAGGTGTGGTAAAATCCCATGCAGGGGTGAGTATAACAATACTCAGTAGGGACCCAAAGACCTCATAGGTCTCCTAAAGTTCCACAAAGGAAAAACCACAAAGCAAGACATCAACTCTACTTAGGTATATGCCCATACATATACCTAAGTTATCAAGATATACTCATCTCATACATAAGTAAAGTATACCACAAAGGTAACACCATGAAGGTAGAAGTACCACACAAGTAACACCACGAAGATATTACCACGAAGGTAAAAGACTTAGTTAAAATAGAGCATCAGCTCAAACCAGGTATACAACTCAGAGAAACAGGATTTGATGCTGACCCACACAGGATCGCTATGAATGCTGATAGCTAGCCACGGATTCTCTAGGCCTAGGAACAAGTAACATTCCCAGTCACAACGTCGAACACCTTGGCTTTTGTAGAACTCCTAGTCTATTGAGTAAAGTGTGTATGTCGCATCACATAGAGGAGCTTCCCACTAACCTTGAACTACTGATGTACTCCTCCCCATCGCGTACCGGGGGTCTGTCGGGTCACACAGAGACTCTCCCCCATCGTGGCATGCTGAGGTACTCCTCCCCATCGCATACTGTGGATTCTCCCCACAGTGGCCTGGTTAGGTACTCCTCCCCATCACGTACCATGGTCGTCGAGTCACTCCGAGTCGAAAAGTTAGCAGTCCTCAGGTCTCAGTCAGTCGTAGGGTTCTATACGTAGCGTGCTTTGGAGAACCGCTCCCCAAGCCATCAGTCTTATTACATCTAGAAAAAAATCTCACAAAGAAGTAACCTGATGTTTTATCATGTCATAAGGTTTCCAACTCAACAGACTGTGCGTCAATCAGACGCCTGGTCTGTGCGTTATTGACATTTCAGTGCCAAGGCCTGGTTGGATTCAGTTGTGATCCAACCCCACCGTACTCCAAGTTTATATAACACTCTCATGAAGTAAGTCAAAAGGACTGTATCTCTCCAAGGATCCCAACACTTCAGATGGTTTTTCAAACAGATTTCCGGTTCTCAAAATAAAGCCCTTTAAGTGTTTCTGGGCCCGATTGGGCTCGGGTTCGAACTGACCCAGCCCGACCCGGTCTGGGCTATGCTGCAGCGGACTCGACCAGCTAGGCCGAGGTCTGGTCCAGCCCGAAAAAAGGGGCAGCCCGGCCCGTGGTGGGTCGTGGCCCGGCCTACTAGTGGCGGCCCGCTGGAGAGCGGTCTGACCGCAAAGGGCGTGGCCCGCGGTGATTCTGCTAGGCGGATTTGGGGAGCCGCTCCCCTGAGATCCCAAAAATCTAAAGGACATTCGACCTTGGAAGCGGCGTCACCACGTGGGCGCCGCCCGGTCACCGCAGAACCCGTTGGAGGTGCAGGTTCCGCCTCCTCCGATGCGGCTTCGGTCGTTGTCTCCTGCTCACCGGTGGCGCACAACGGCATGCCGCCCTTCCCTTATGTAGTCGGCCAATGAGTCGGATGCCTTCTCTGACTGCTGCGACTGATGAGCCACGACCCCTTTGCACACCAGTGGCGCATGATGATGTGCCGCACCTCCTCCATGTTCAGCTGATGCTGGCCTCTCCTATGTCTTTCGTGTCTTCGTGTCACGACCTCCTCTAGTGGCATGTGTTGGCGCATCGCCTCCTTCGTAACCAATTGGTGCTGCCGCACCGGTGGTCTTCTACGGAAGGCACAAGGGAAACAAAGTTTCAGAGGTTTCGGGCTGGGTTTTTTAGGCCCGCTCCCTCCGTATTAACTCGTGATCAAAGGGAGGATAAAATGGGTTTAACAATTCCTTGTATTAAACAACAAACAAACCCCACAAGGATACCCCATAACAACCTCCCACAAAACGAATGAATCGTGGATCAACCTATTAGTCAGTTGACCTGAATTCTTCGTATAATTTCAAGAATGGGGAAGAGGGAAACAAAAATTCCCAAACGAAATAACCCCTACCTCAAAAAACTGTTGGATAGCATCTATGCTTGAAGGTGGATCGGGTTCTTCATTCCCACAACCAGTTCCCAAAAACACCACTCGTACGTCATCCTTCGGTTCATGGTTTGGTGTCGTCTGTCATCTCCCACTAGGTTCGGCTCCGTCCTCTAAGGGTCTGACGTCGTGGTTCTCCTTCAGCACTTCGTTGCTTAGCGAAGCTGTGCCAATACACCTCCCCAAGCTCCATATATATAGGAGAGGGGGAGGGTAAGTAACGACGTTAAAATTTAATGGGGCTCATCAATTAAGAAGCTTCCTAATTCCCCGATGATGTCATTACTTAGGGTTGTCAGGTCAAGCTATTTATTGTCATGAAACATCGTTGGCCCCACCCTTTGCTTCTCTATTGGAGGATATGAAATAAAAATAAAATAATAAAATTATTTTATTTCATTTCTTTTAAAAAGTCAAAAAACGTAACTATTTCTCCAGACCTACTAAGGTCAAAGTAAAGCCTCCATTAAGCGAATCCTGGTGCTTTGGATTCAATGGTTCCCTCTAATTTTTAATCCTAGCAATGGTTCAAAAGTTAGCAAACACCGCTTGCGCATTTATTGAACGCACCTGAAAAAAGTTCAATAAATTATTAACGTTCAGCCTCAATCTGCGCCGGTCAAGGTTAGGCTCCGTATAAGAAGAACACACCCCAATGAACCAAACGGTACTCTCATATTTTCAATCTGATTTACCTTTTATAAGTTATAAATTTTACAATAAAATAATTATCACTTAATTATTTTATTTACGGCCAAAAACTAACTTTCACTGGTGGCCCGCATCGGCCAATGTTAGTATCAGTCTAAGGAAACCATAAACTCATGAGTTCAGCAGTGGTATCATATTTTCAATCCGAGTTACTGTTCGTGAGTTATAAGCATTTGAAAAATAAAATAATTTTATTTAATTATTTTATTTACGGTTATGCCATTTTTTGGTTTTCTCACAGGAGGCTCGCGCCGTCTAAACTTAAGTCGTGCCTAGTGTAAAACTGTCATCCTAAGCACAACGGTGCCCTCGTATTTTTAATCTAGACAACCATTTAATATTTATTCCACTTTTTCAGGAAAAATGATTAAGCGCACTATTTAAAGTTTAATAAAACTTCGACGGATCATTCCAGGCACTCCGGGTCTCAGAATCACGTGTCGTCAGATTTCACGGTCTTGAAATAATTCCACATAATTAAAAAAATACGGAAATTTTGTGACAATACATCATCCTTCAACATCATTTAATAATGTCTTAAGAACCAATCAAGGGTTTAGAAGGAAGTTTATATTTCTATAGTTGAATATGAGCATCAATATACTACACTAGATACCCAATGGAAGGCACTGTAATGTCAGTTCCATATATCCAAAAGATCCATGTGTGTAACGGGCCTACCAGCCAAATGGTGTCGTGGTTGCAATAAAATATTTTAACCAAAAGTCCTAAAAACCATCCAATGTAGTCCCACTAGCCAGCCGATGGTGATAGAAGAACCGATGATATCCAGTAAAAGTTCACTGGTTAGATAGTGGAATTATATCTACTAGTTGGTGATAGTTTTAAAATCTCTCTAAGTTATAGGCATCCCACCGACTACCTAGTAGAGGTTACCGAGTATCCATTGTCATGGAGCCAGCTTCTCTAAGATTTCATTTAATGTAGTTAAAAATGATTTAATGGTGGTATTCCATGATTTCATTATATATGATGTATTCTAAAACATTATAGGTCCTCTTAAAGCATTTAAAAGGAGTCTCTTAGAACCTTGGAACCTCACCTTACTCTCCAATAATGCTCTCAAGATAAAATCAATGCTGAATTTCTAGAATTATCAATTTTTCTCAAAGTGTATTTATGGTATATCAATCTCTTAATGGATCTCAAACTTTCCCTTAAATATCTCATCCCTAATTTTAATCATCCCTAAAGATATTTTCTAATATCATTATAATGTTTTTTTCAAAAAGAAAACCTCTATCCTCTTATCACCTTTCTCCAATGGGTTCTCACTCTGAAAAAGTGTGAGAAAGGTTCCTTCGATATTGTTGATTCTTACGAGGGTTCTTACAAACCACGGTTGTGGGGGATAGTTTTCTTGATCATATAAAAGATCAAGGGATTTATAATATTTACCTCTTGAGTCAAGGGATAGAAACATATGGGCTCACATAGAGCTATTTCTAAACTCCTTATCAATTGTGTTTTTTCTCTTTTTACTTCATTGCATTGCCCCATTATATATCAAATTTTATAGTTTCATAAATTAGATATAATAACTTTTTTTATTAACTTTAATATTAAATTTTTAAATATAATTAAATTTATAAACTATCTCTCAATATATTTATTTATTTATTATTATGTCATATATTAATCATTTTATTTTAAAATTTCCCTTTACCTTCCACTTTAATTTTTAAAAGGCAATTACCCCCCCCCCACCCTCTTTCCATATTTTCTATGAGAAATAACTAATACATTTCAAACAAGGGGAGGGATGTTGTAATATTTTTTGGGAAGGTATTTTTTGAGTTAAATGGCTCAAATTGTGTGAAAAATGTAGGAAATGAGGTTCCCTTTTATAAGTGAGGGGAGTGTAACACTTTTAAATACTTAAAACTTTTAAATATATTATATTCCTTTATCGATGGAAAGTGGAACCAAAATGACATATTTGGAACATAGGATTAGGATGTGTTAAAATACACTCATACAATCAAATTTTAACATGATTTTATGATATTTTAATTATTATCACTTAGTTTAAACCTGCTTCTGATCCTTTTAACCATCATCGAGGTGATAAAGTTTTACCATGGATTCAATTCATATTGAAAAAAAGTATAATTGTCCATATTACCAAATTTAAAACTACTAATTATCGATATGAAATTAAAATTACCATATGAAATTTCTATAATTTGTAAAAATTAATTTTAATACAAATACACAAGTCGTAACAAAGAGAGTTTTTAGAAAAATTCTCTTTTTTAGCATAAAAATGATTTTTTACCAAAATCAAGTATAATGCTGATTAATCTGGAATTATTTAGATTTTTTTTAGTTTAAGGGGAATAATTTAACACTAAAACTATTCCAAAATATAATGGTGGTTTTAAAATACTTTAAAATAAATGATAAGTTTAATAAAAATCGGTATTTTTCATTATTCACCCAAAAAAACAAACTTTGTAGAAATATACCAAAAATTCACCCCAAAAATAAATTTGATATTATAATATAAAAAATGAATTAAATTTTATCATATTCAGTCTATAAAATCAATAATTTTAAATTTTAAATAAAACCATGCAATATGTGGGAAAACCAATTTAGTTAAATAAAAGTATTCTTTCTTCAAATGAAAAATAATATAAAAATATTTATAAAACTATGATGGAAATGAATCAATAAAATTAATTATTTTAAATCATAGGATTATTTATTTCTAGGATTACATAGATTTTAAAATTATTACCCATTTAATAAATTTTTTCCTCCCAATTTTATTCATTACTTAAATAAGTGATGGTATTTTCCCCTCATATATTTTTATAATTCTCATATTGTTTCCTCAATAATATGATTCATATATAAAACCTTAACCTATTAAATCGCCATATTTTTCATTACCTAATATCTTATATCCAAAATATGAATTGTATTTTCTTTATAAGAGATATTATCCTCTCATTATACCACTTAAAATCTCAAAACATGAGACACATTAACTATGTATTTTCTTAACAATGAAATATGAAATGTATCATGTACCTAAGATAAACTGGGAGGAATGGCCACTCAGTAGCAACTAATCCAAATTTTTCCAATATTTTATATGGACCAATATACCATGTAATTAAATTTCCCTTTTTACCAAAACACATAACACTTCTCCAAGGATATACTTTATGAAAAACATGATCTCCTATCTCATATAAGAGATGTTTCCTTCGATTATATACATAAATTTTCTTTATATTCTAATCATCCCTCATATAGTGTTGAACTGTATTCACCTTCTCAACAATATATTCCACAAACTCTAGTCCCAATAACTTATTTTAACCAAATTCACCCCAACATGATGGAGTTCAACATCACTTTCTATATAATTCCTCAAAAGGTACCATCTATATACTAGAATAAAAACTATTATTATAGTAAAATTCAACTAATGAAATATATTATTCCTAACTTTATTAATAATATAATGATTAAAATCGAAACATATCTTCCAATTATGAATCATTTACTTCAACTATCCATCAGATTGAGGATAAAATTTTGTACTAAAATTTAATTCAGTTCTCAATGAATATTAAATTACTTTCCAAAAAAATGAGGTAAATATGAGATCATGTTTTTATACAATAGATAGAGGGAATCTATGTAATCTGACTGTATCTTTAAGAAAAAAGTATATAAATTTCATCCAAAGATATATTATCTCTAATAGAAATAAAATGTGTAGATTTATTCAAATGATCAATAACAACCCAAATCACATTACCACCTCAAGATGTCTTTGATAATACTACCACAAAATTTATGGATATATTCTTCTATTTCTATTCAAGCAATGTAAAAGGATATTGTATCCCCTTAAATAGTTTTCTCTCAACTTTAACCTATTTACAAGTCAAACATTTCATTATAAAATCAGCAATATATTTCTTCATTCCAACCAACCAATAATATTCTTGAAGGGCTATGTGTATCTTAGTGTTGTCAGGGTGAATAGAAAATAGAGAGATATGAGCTTAACTTGATAATTACATATTCAACTGGGAATCACTTGGAACACATAACCTATTTACAAATCTCATAACACCTTATTTTTAAATGTTAAATTTGGGAAAATTACCCATATTGAACAATTCTACAATTCCTTACAAATCACAATCTTATTCTTTATCATTCTTAATTTTATCTAACAAAGAAGACTACACTGACACCTGAACCAAAAGTGAGCAATTTTCTATAATAAAAAATTCAAGTCCAATGGTATTTAAATAATTAACTAAAGTATCATGTTTCAAATATAACATGGTTAATGATACATCACCTTTTTCGGCTTAATGGATCGCTTAAATTATTTTATTTTCCTTAATGATATTGAATCATACAATCATAATAATTTATTAGTTCTAGATATATTCTATAACTCATGTTAAGTTATTTTTTAGTGAATATATAATTTAAACTTTTATGTTCAGTATATATTTCACATTTTAGACCATCTAAAATATGCCACCAATTTTTTAAATAAAGAAATACCACTACAATCACAAGATCGTGTGTAGGGTAATTCTACTCATGGAGTTTTAATTTATGTGAATCGTATTCAATTACCTGATCAACCTACATTAAGAAACAACCGAGTACCTTCAAAGAAGAATCACTATAAATAAAAAATTCACCATTTCTTGTTATCAAGGATAATACTGAAGCATTAAACAATCTTATTTTCAATTCCTAGAAACATTCATCACATTCATCTAACTAGATGAATTTTACTCTTTTTCTAGTTAACTTATTTAGTATGGTAGATAACTAAGAAAAAAATTTAACAACCCATCAGTAGTAACCTGATAATCCAAGAAAAATTCAAATATTAGTGACATTTGTAGGTATTGTCCACTCTTTCTCCACTTTAGTTTTAGAAGGATCAAAAATTATTCTATCTTTAGAAACAATATTCTGAAGGAATAAAATCATCTACATCCAAAATTCATAATTAATGAATTTTCTATAAGAATTATTTTATGTTAAATTAAACAAAAAATCCTTAGGTGTTTCTAATTTTTCTCATAACTTTAAGAATAAACCATAATGTCTTTAAAAAAACCACTGAAAATTTATCAAAATACTTATGGAAAAATATATTCATAATATCCATAAATTTAGTGGGTGGATTCATCAACCCAAAATGAATAAACAAAAACTCATAATTCCAATATATATCATGGAATGCCATACTCATAATTTATTCCTCCTTTATCAACAACTGGTGATACCCAAACCTGTGATAAATCTTTGAAAAATACTAATCACCCTGAAGCTGATAAAATAAGTCATCGATATGAGTAAACTGATACTTTTTCTTAAATTTTATGTTATAGAGTTCTTTATAATCAATGAAAAGTTTCATAGAACCATCCTTATTTTTAATAAGTTAACAAGAGCACCCCAAGGTGAAGTGTTGGGTCAAATGAAAAACTTATCAAAAAAATATTTTAATTAATTTTTCAATTCCAAAAGTTCTACCATATCCATTTAATTGGGGTTTTGAAATTGTTTTATCATCAAGCACTAAGAAAACAATAAATTCAACCTCCCAATTAGAAATAACACCATGAAAATCATAAATAAATAAATCTAGATAATTATTAATTAATGTTACATCACAAAGTTGAAAAATTCCTTTATTTTTAATAATTTATGCAATATAACATTCACTTCCATATTTTACTAGTTTCTCACCTTATTGATATATTATCAAAGGAATGAATTTATTCTTATATATAAACTGAAATTAAAAAATTATTTAACTCTTAATTCTATTGTATTATGATAAAATCAAAACCAATCCACACATATAATAAAATAAAACTCTATAATATGTAAGACAAAAAAAATTAAGGAAAACCCATTCCATATTTTATAAAAAAAAGATTTCTATAAATTTTTGTTGTCTTTATACTACCCCTGTGAGTTTTTACCAAGTGTTATGACTTCATTTATTGATATGGAATTTTCATTTTACTTAAAAATTTCCTAGATATAAAATAATTTTTAGATATCCAATCAAACAATACATTGGAATAATTTGAATAAACAAGTAATGCACATATCACCACTTCATTTGATGGTCCCACATCTATTGTACTAGTAGAAAAAGAATTTTTCACACCTTTCTGTTTCTAATCTTAATGATTCCCACCTTGAGTAACTAACTTCAGACTGTGTTAACATAATGTCTCAATGAATTTCAATTAAAAAATCTTATTGTTGGATGACTATCTATTTTCCCATTACATTTATAAACATGACTTTTTTACTTACATTCATGTGCCAAATTACCAATATTAATACATCAGTAGAACTTTCCTCATACTATAAAACATTATTTAAAATGTATTTTACCACATTTGTAAAATTTCGTGGCTTACCTATATATTTTTTTAGTTGAATAATTATCCATTTCTTACCGTGTATACCACTTATTATTATTATTGTCATAAAGTACATAAGTGTCAAAAAATATCCATTTTAACTTTCTCATCATGATAAACAACATCCTAATAACTTTTAAATTCATAATAGGTAAATTCTCTTCATAAAATTAGTTTCAAAGCTTTGAAAAATATATCAATTTTACTCTCATGGTATAGAACAAAATTCAGTTCATATCTAGCCAATATGGTAAAATTTTATTTATAAGAATCCACTGAGTCTTCTTCTTTTGTCTTAAATTCTATAAATTTTCTTTCTATGCTGGGATGAACAACTTTAGGAAAATAATTATCAAGGAAAATATCATTAAATATTATCCACTCCATGGAATCAATCTCATCATTTTCCTTATTATTATTAACCATATATTGTTATCGATCATTTTTACTATCAAAATAATAAATATTAATAATTTTCTATTTATTTTTTATACATTAAAAAACCTAAAATATCTTCTCTAATGTATTCTTCCATCCTTCATATTTCACCAGGTCTGAAGACCCACTAAGATCTTGAGGTTTTTATTTCGTGAAATAATCCACTACAGACATGTTCCTCTATAGAGAATTCATTTTTTATTTTAATGGGTTCCACCATTAATATCATGCATTAACTAAGTTAACACTACTATAAATTAATCTATTCAAATTATTCAAAATGTTTGATTTAGAAGGTCAATATCCTCTTGATGTCTTTCTACTTCAACTACCCTATTTACTCTATGGAAAATCATTCTTAATACACATTGATTATATGATGTAACATATAAATCCTAAAAATATATCTCATTTTAATATAAATGGAAATACTAATCTCTTAAGAGTTTCTTTTAATATTATCTTAACTTATAAAGGTATCTAAACCTTTTCTCTGATACCAAATGACTCATTAATTTAACAACCCATAAATATGAGTTTAATATAAAATATTTCACATTGTAAAATTCTCAATATCTTTTGGGTTTCTAGTTTTAGAGAATTAGGAAAAAATTACATAACAAAGTGGACGCTTCAAAATAGTGTATATTTTTTCCATGAAATAGGGCTTTAAGTTTACACCAATTTTTCATTCAACAAACTTTTTATTCTTGTAAGATAATCTCAAAGTGGAATGTTTGACCTTAATATAGTTCCTAATCATCCTTATATCCTATGAAAAATGTTTCAAAACATGGGATGAGCATAAAAATCTCATTAATGGACTCAAAAATAAATAAATATTATTAGTCCAATAAAGGTATGAAAACCCAATAAACTGTTTACCTTTTTTCAAATAAAACTTTGAGAAAATAAATTAAATATTTAAACAAATTAAAATCAAAATTTGATTAAATAAAACATTTTAAACCCGTTATTAATAATAGTAAAACCATGAATCCATTTTTAGCCATGTGGGAACCCATGAAAACATTTAAAAATATTTCACATTTAAAAGTTCATAAATTTTACTTACCTCATGAAATAAAAATATTTCTATAAGACCCCTTTGTTTTAATAATAATATAGTTATATTGGATAATCATATTCATAACCCATGTTGAATCATGTTTAATTGATTTCATAAATAAATTAAGCCTAGTTATTTCCATTAAGGTAACTAACCAAGTATTCTCCCTCATTTTCTCCTTTAAAAACTAAATCATTACTCAATGCATTGGAGAGCTATACCAATCTCATCTATAATCATGAGCTATATAGGGATCACATATTATAATATATAATTATCAAGTATTATATCATGAACAAAAAATTTTAGATCTTACTTTATTTCATCATAAAACCCTTGAAAAACTCATTTGAACCCATAAGAAAAATACTTTCCATTTTCATATAATCATAAGAAGAAATATCCTTTTTCTTTAAAAACTATAAAAAATAGAAAATTACTAGAATGTATGTAATATGGTATACTTTGAAAAACCATGTTAACTTATAGAGTAATCTTTATATTGATTAACTTTTATGACAGTAGGAAAATTCAAGCAAGACGTATGCATTAAAAACATTCTTTTTTTGTAAAAAGTTTAAAATAACCGAACAGAAAACATTGAAAAGAATTATTTTTTTAAATCCTTGTTAATAGTTCAAATATAGTAAAACTTTACCATTAAAAACGTTTTAATAATAAATAATAACATTCTTTAAACATTTAAAATAACGTGGATATATAGGAGAAAGAGTTTAAAATGTTTAAAACAACATTTTAAAGTAAAATCTATTACCTTAAGTCTCGTATAACTTTGTATGTTATCTAAATCCAACATAAAAAATTATATTAGTTTTATATAATATTAAGAACCATCTTCATATTCATTCCATTATCACAATACCATTTATTTCATTTATCATCATGTGTTTTTTGTTACTAATATGGTTGTGTTCACATTGAACGTTTGGGGGTCATTCGGTTTATAACCTCAAAAAATATTGGTTCATTGAACATGGTCAAAGGGTTTATGATTAAATTAACTAAAAAAGATTAAATATTTTATAATTTTCATATTTATACTTTATATACACTTTTAAAACCAACCATGTATGGCGGTCAGGAAAAATGAAGTATGTAATTTCATAGAGATGGTAGTATGTACATACATATGATCAGCATTTTTATTTTTCTACTAGGTAGAAAATAAATAAATCAGAGAATATTTTAATTTTATACAATAATAAATATTTTATAAAATTCATAATTATTCATTATTTAGATCTTTATGACTATCTATGTAATGTGAAAATGAAAAATGAATCGCATCGCTTTGTAGAGGTGGTAGTCCACACGTACGCATGAATGATGTTATCATTTTCTAATGGATAGAAGGGTAAGAAGGTAAGATATATATTATCTATAAAGAATAATAATTATATCATAAATATCATTTATATTTATTTTATCCATCATTTTAACCACTTATATCATCTGGTCATGAAAAATGAAACACGTCATTTGGTAGAGGTGGTAGTTCACACATACACATGAGAGAAGTTTTCATTTCCCATGGGATGGAAAAGGAGATGAAATAGGGTTTTACCATAATCATAATAAAATTTTATTATAAGGAAGGTATTTATTTTATTATTTCATCATGAATAAATCATATTTTAATGAAGTATAAGAATAAATAAACATGAAACACTCAATTAAAAATTAAACATATTCTTTAGAAAAACTCCCTTGGATTACACCTTAAGACTTATTAGGTTGTTCTTTAGGTGAGACAAATAAATCTAGAACATCATGAGGTATTTTTTTTAATTTATTTGGGAAGGTATTTTTTGATATAAATTGCCAAAATTGTGTGAATAATTGAGGATAGGAGGTTCCCTTTTATAAATGAGTGGGATTGGCACACTTTTAAATACTTAAATATTTTAAATATATTATATGTCTCCATCAAATTAAAGTGGAACCAAATTGAAATATTTAAAATATGGGATGATTATGATTCTGAATACACTCATAAAATAAAATTTTTATAGGTTTATATTATATTTTAAATCTTTTCTCTTAGTTTTAACCCCCTGATAATCCATTTAACCTTTACCGGGGTGATAAAGTTTTACCAAGTTTACTATTCATCATTTCCAAAAATGAAATTTTCCTTATTAACTAATTTTTTCCTCCTAATTCAAAATATTAAATCCATTTTACCATATTAAATTTCTATAATTTTTAAGAATTATTTTAAATATAAATATGAAAACCACCACAAAAATAGTATTTAGAAAAATTCCCTTTTATTTTTAAAAATGATTTTATAAAAAAATAAATACTAATTATAATTAATATGTAATTATTTGGATTATTTTTATTCCAATGGGTTTAATTTAAATTTAAAACCGATACAAAATATAATGATACTTTTTAAATACTTTAAAATAAATAATAATTTTAATAAAAATCATTATTTTTCACTATTTAACCAAAAATAAATCTTTCTAAAAAATCTGAAAAATTAACCCTAAGATATATTTGATATTATGATATAAAAAATTCAGTCCATTTTATCATATTAAATTTCTAAAATAATGAAATTTAACTTTTAAATGAAACCATGTAATACATGAAAAAACAATTTAGTTAAATAAAACTATTCCTTTTTCAATTTAAAATCATATAAAATTATTTATAAAAATATAATGAATATCAATCCATAAAATTAGTGCATATAAATCATAATATTGATATGTTTTTAGTATTAACTAGGTTTTCATAATGTAAAAGTAGAGTACCATGTTTCTAGAGGTTTTTTGTCGCCCTTTGATATCCCCAAGTGGAAGTGGGAGGACATATCAATGGATTTTATCATCGGGTTACCTCAGGATTAGGAAGATTGTAATTTCATTTAAGTGATATTATACCAATAGATAAATTTCTCCCATTTTATATTTATTAGGGAGTTTATTTTTGTGGAGGCATGGTGGTTTGGAAGAGAGCACTTGGGAGTGAGAGTCACAGATAAGCGCACAATACCTCGAGTTGTTTGATAGTGGGGACTTCTTATCATGCTGCTTTGTTTTGTTTTGTTTCTATTGAGATGATTTATTTATCCTAATAATTTATATGAGTTTAACCATATTCCTTATTGATGATGTCTCAAGGTCATGTTCTTTGTTCTTCTAGTAGGTCGGATGTGTTCTAGATATAATAAGATCCTTAAGAGGTATCTGCGGGGTATTTGTTCAGACCCCTTTTCATTTTCATTATGGATTCTTTTTTATTCTTTAGGATGAGAATTATTTGATATGTATCTAATGTAATTATTTATATTTCTAAAACCATTTATTTTTATTTTTCCAAGGCTTAGAATTTTCAAAAGGGTGCTCTAAATTTTTTCCCTTTGAATTTTTCTTTGTTTGTTCTCATGGTCACTTGATTAACCATGCAGTCATTTGTTCCTTCTTGTGATTAGTATATTTTTTCATGAATTCAGTTTATTTTTCAGGTTTTTGATCAGTCCCTATGTTTGGTATCTTAGTTTTTTTATATGTTTGGTCGGTTTTTTCTTGCAGTAGTTCAGTTGCTCTTGTGATCAATTTGTCCTTCATATAGTTAGCCAGTGTGTTCTTATAGTAATTTAGTTGTTATTATAGTTGATCTTTCCTTTATATGGTTGGTTATTTCCTCCATGTTATCGGTTTTTATTCATCCAATATGTAACGAACTAAAATTTTATAAATGAAATTTCCTTCTAAATTAATATATGCCTTATTAAGTATTGTAGTTATATAAAACTCATTCACTATATTTCATTATTATTTTAGACCATTATAAAATATTTCCATAATATGATTTTAGATCATAGTGACTATTAATCACAATAACCATTATTAATATATATGTTACATGGTTAATGTTAATATTAGTATATATTGAGTGTTATAATAAAATCCAACTAATATATAAGGAAGAAATTATGGCCACAACTAGTAGGATCATACCTTATAAGGATCATTTATTGAAACTTCTGAGGAAGATGACATCAATGGGCCTCACCCTTGACCAAGCCTAATTTTAGATTCAATAAATAAAACTCAATCGAAACCATTTATGGGAGAAGTACGAGCATATATAAATCACCGCCCAAACTACGTTCATTGAACCACACTAAGAAAGTATTATCATTGCACACCTTACCCTTAAGGCATATGCCAGTGTAATAAGGGGTTATGTATCTAAAACTTAATAGTTTGTAAAATTTATCATTTAATGAAATATTTTTTCCCTAATATCATTTCCTTCTTATGAACCTTATATATATATAATAAGATGCACTTAAATAGAATATGTAATGATAGAATAAAATTTTGATACACGGAAACCGAAATTGTATTTTTGGAAAAATATGTGTGTTTAGTTTTTATTAAAATAAATTTTTATGATAAATTAAATAATTTAAGATAATTTTCTATTTCCATATAAATTTTATAAAATTTATTATTTACTCATTTTTAAATAATAATATGATTTTACGCAATCATAAGTGGTTTTTTAAAATATTAGAAATTTGATCATGTAATAAAATTAGTACATTTTAATAAATATGAATTTTATTTTAAAAATTAAAACTATCATATTTGAAAATTTATTTTGATAAAATAAATTTCATTTTTGAATTCAACGCATAAAAATTAACCTACAATGATTTTTTCATAAATTTCTGAGACAGTCGAATTTTTGGGTAAAAAATAAATTTAGTATAAATATATGATATGTATTATGACATCACAATGGACCAAAATGATATAATAAATGATATAAATGGTTGAATAGACCAAAAATAGTGTTTTCATTAAGATATAGAATTTTATGTGATAATATTATTTTTCCAATCCTATAGAGAACCTTCCCAAACCTAAAGGATATTTGAATATTTTAAAACAAATTAGGAATATGACTCACTTCCACATCAGAAATGGTATTACTTAAATAAGTTTTACCCAAGACCAATTAAAATAATTAAAACCACTTCCCTTTAGAAAAAAAAACATGGGTTAAAACATTAGTAGAGCCAATGATTTTAAATATTTTATAACTTAGAGAATGAAACCTATGTTTAGAAATTAATAAATAATCCCCCTCACTTTTGTTATAAATACCCACTAATTATCCCACTCTTCTTCACTAAAAGATCCTTAAAGTATGAATTTACTCTCCCTATTCATCTCTAAATACCTCCTAAATATTTTTCAAGTGTAACATCCCGACTGGGGTGCCACTAAACTGGTGCCCTGAGTTGGTTTTCCATAAGGCCTCGAGCGCACCGCCCTATATACCAAAGGATTCTAACCAGCAGTGAGTGTATAAATGTGGTATAGTGGGGAGACTATACCCTCATATCAAAGTACCAATAGTGGAAATAACCATATATCATCCATTGAAGTAGTAAATAGAGTACTAAAGAAACAAATAACTTAAACGGAAGAATGTTGTAATAATAAATGAAATTTTATAAAATCTTGAACAACCATGTCATACATACAACACTAGTCACCCACTGGGATGACCATACATATAGAAGTACATAAAATAAACTGAAATAAATTATAGGGATCTAATATAAACTCCAACCCATACCACATTCCCAGTCTCTAAGACATTGTTGATCTACTCCAGCCTGATCAAAACAATCCACACAGCTGGATCTTCTCAATAATGCAATATTGGGCCTCAACCCTATCCATCATGCAATCTGTGCTCAACCTATAAAGCATAAATAAGGTTTGAACGCACACTAAGGTTCGCATACAGGGGTGAGAAATAATTTCAATAGTCCACCCCAATAATGAACCTATAAATATAATTTCATAAGTTCATGATTATACAATAAGATCATCCTAGATGAGACACAACTAGAATTTAAAAAAATCAAATAACATGATTCCACAGTTGATCCCTAGGCCCGTAATCTCAATATTTTGGGAAATGATTCATCATGTATATTTATATTTATATGTTTATATATATTTTTGTGTGTGTGTGTGTTCCCATAAATATATATATATACATAAATATTAATATACATGAGTAAGGTTAAAGATAACATAAAATAATAGCATTTGATCCTTGGGTCTGTAATCATGATCGTTTACACATCCTGTGAAGAGGGGTATTGAGATATATGTCATACCACTCAATCCATTTATTATTAATTTGATCCTCATTCTTTTAATCCTAATCAACAACACCTACATTGGATAGCATGAGAAATGTCTCTAAGAAAGCAGTGTCACCATAGGGGGATACATGTCATTTCCCTGAGATCACCCATACTCACCTACAATCACTATAATAAAGGATTATAGGTAATGACTAGAAATCCTATAAATATGTAACTTTAATTATATAAATAAAACCGGGGCCTGGGCTTAATAACCAAGGATTCAATATATGAAGATGATAAACACACATTAAACAATTTATTTTCCCTATGAGTCCATCCATGGAATTCCTACATAGTTGTCCTAGTATCACACCTAACATAATATAAGTTATTTTCCATATGATTTTTTCCATGAAATTCCTACATGGGAATCTAGTATCACTCCTAGCATAATGTAATTCATCTTCCCTATTATTCCTTCCATGTAATTACAATATAGGAATCTAGTATCACTTCTGGCACAACATAATTCATCCTCCCTATGAGTACATCCATGTAATTCCTACATGGGAATCTAGTATCACTCCTAGAATAATATAATTCATCTAAAAATTATCTCATCCATGGAATTCCTATAAGGGGATCTAGTATCACTCATGGTGTAATATTATTCATCTTGCCTATGAGTCTGTCCATGTAATTCCTACATTGTAATTCAGTATCACTCTTGGTATAATATAATTCATCTTTCCTATGAGTTAATCCATGGAATTCTTACATGGGAATCTAGTATCACTCCAGACATAATATAAACCATCAACCCTATGATTCTGTCAATGGAATTCCTACATGGGAATCCAGTATCACTCAAGGAATATATAAACCATATTATCTATGAGTCCATCCATGTAATCCAACATGGGAATCTTGTATAACTCAATTAACATAATATAATGGACCCCAGGAAGTATGTCCAGGTATCCCAAACATATAATCAAAAAGGATTAATAGACGGATCCCAAGAAGTACATCTAGAAATCCCAATAATAATATTTGATTAAAAGGCTCAGATGAAGGTCCCCATGAAGTACATCTGGGAATACCAATAAAATATCTTATAAAAATTCTTAGAATAGAACCCTAGGAATTATATCTGGGAATCCTAGAAATAATAGCAATAAACCTCATTGCATCTAGAACATCATCCATAAAATAGGAAACACCTCTCGCTATCACAGCTTCATCAACATTAACTATGTGAATTCATAAATAAAAGGGTGGTGGTGGATAAATTCCTAAACTCACCACAACTATCACAACCTCTTAGGATCATAGCTTTGGTATGGATTCTAAGTTTACACCTTATATAATCTTTACCCAAACCTGATATGCAATCTTAGGGTCGATCAAACATTGGGGCACCCATTTGGTCCCTCGTGTCATAAAATAAGAGATGAGTCCTTCTAAGTATCCTCAGTAATTAAGGTAAAAGGATGAATCATACTTGGGATCCTCTATTAGTAAGAAAACAGATATATCCTACATGGGATCCTCAAATAAGTACATAGGAATAGTCGTCCTATATGGGACCCACAACAACAATGCATGTAGGCATAGGAATCCTACATGGGATCCTATGAATGGTATATAGATAGAGGGTCATACAAGGTATTCCTTAGGTTAGTATGTATGTGAAGGCATCCCATAAGGGAACCTCAGTAATAGTAATAAGATACAGGCATCCTACATGGTATCCTCTAGGTTAAAACGTAAGAAGATGCATCCTATAGGTGATCCTCAGAAACAACTAACCTCACAGATTCCTTAGCCATAAGGACACGCCTCACAAGGGATATTTCCTCAAGGGGAAATCTAAAAAAATCATCCAAGAAACATAGATCATGAATCATCTCAAAATGGGGGTCTTACTCTTAGGAGATAGCTGAATTCGATTACCTAAGGAAGAAACTCTCTATTTAAGAAAAGGACCAAAACGCCTCCTAGGGATCCTCAAATCACCCCAAGGGTAAAAACATCATGATCTAAATGGAAAAACACTAAAAATTACTATTCATGTTTTCAATTAAGACTCGTAGTAATAAAGATATGAAAACATGAAAAGGGGTAGCAAGGGGGAAGTATACGTCATATATACCTAGTACACGACATGTTCTCTAAAAGCTCCACCTGGGAATGTACTCCAACCGTACATGGAATTTAGAAACCCATGTATATGGAATGTAAAACATTTACATGGTGTGTACCCTACATGTTGTACCTTACCATGCACCTCACATGTCCTATCCATGTAAATAGCATGTTCATGTACTTCTACATGGTGTGTAACCCACATGGGGTCTGGCCGTGTACCCTATATAGGGTACATGGCCATGGCCTCAAGTGTGCCTCCATATATGCCAGAGGATTTTTACTATAAGTGAGGGCCTAATGATGGTTCATTGGGGAAACTATATCCTCATTATTAGAGTATCATGGCAGTGTAAGAGATAATAAATCAATCAATTAACAACGGAAGTAGTATAAATAAAATGCAGAGTAGCAGAAGAAAATTATAACTAGTAAAGTGTCCAATGAAAAATATAATTATGCATGCACATCTAGATGATGTTACAAGGTAAAAGAAGGAAAATACAATAGGTAGGGAAATATGATACATGAAAAAATAAAATGATTAAAAATACCTAAAAGTAATCTCCACGATCATCCTGAGTCCTAGCTCAGTCTGGTGATCCTAATATCCCATGTACATTGCACAATAAAAGAAATAAACCATTGACCTTAGAACATGAGATATGATTGAGTACCCCAATGTAATGGAGGCCCAAGTAGGGTGTGATATATACTTTTTAGGCCACATCCAATGGTGTTTAACTCTATACATTCCATGAATATAAAATAAAGTAGTGTGCAGGTACATAATAAATGCAAGGATACAAATAAATAAATACATTGGTCTAGGTTCCTCATGGGATACCCGACCAACACTAACTACTTCTTCCTAATTCAGATATTCCAGAATGTAAGGAAACCTATATAGATATAATATGGTTGTGTTAATCATTCATCGTAGAATAAGTATCAAGAGATAGACCGAACCACAAGCATGTTATTTGTCTTGGCAGATGTGTCCTTAGATAACAACCATACATTATCTTTCATTAATATAAAATCCATTATTTGAATTTTATAAGAGGCACCATGAGCTCTTCCAAGGAGATCTGAATAGGAATCCCAATTTTTTCTCCAGGGGAACTATAAATACCCAATACCTTAAGAGTCTATCCAAGGTGACCCACAAATGGAATCCCAAGTGTCACTCTTGGCATGACATGAAGATGAATCCCTCCGAGCCTATCCCTCATATCTCATATAGGGGAACAAGTATCACTTTTTTCCTAGTGTCTCCCCTAGGGAACTAGTATCGCTCATAAGGAGGTATAGTATCCGCACGGTGAGCTTGTCCAAGGCATACCAAGTATCAAACCTGGTGTATATAAAATAAATAACCCATTATCCCAACCTTGGAATTCCATAAAAACAATATCCAGGTATCTCTCAAGTAATTCCTGATTAATTTATTCATTTAAGTTTAAATAAGAATAAGGTTTATGTCCTTGATCATGCCTCATCATAATTTGATATTAAATAAATAAAGTGGACCATGAACTTAAGCATTCCACATCACAAAACAAGTAACTCGTAGAGGGGAAAATCCATTTATCATTTCAATTATAAATTTATAAGGCCCATTTAATTAGGTGTTACATTCATAATTTATCAAATATAAATATAAATTTCATACTCATAAGCATGCCATAAAAATTAAACATAAAAAATAGGTCCAAGCACAAATAAAAGTGTTGGGGGGGGGGGGGGGCAGGTGAACTATTCAAAATAGTAAACACCATAAATGGGTATAAGATAGGCCATGATAACATGAATTACAAAATAAAACATCAAGTTCCCTAAATAAAAAGTAGGACACATATTCTTAAGAGGTGGTATGGTCACTAAGGGATAACATTGTGTAGTGTCACATCCTACCACATTTCAATTAATCAACCCATATACATTTGATAAGATAGTGCACCTTAATGATGGGTTTTATTTAGTTACAATTCATTCATTAAAATCATTCAAGTAACCTACCCAAAAGGTTATTTTAAAACTTTAGGTCCATGAAAATAAACAATGTTGAGTTAATATACAAGGTTTACTAGAATTAGGGCATTAGGTTATATAATTTAAATTCCTCATTTAAGAGGCGTCGCCTGGAAATACCAACGCGTGGCATAATAGCGTACTTTATAAATCAATGAAACATTAATGGAAAAGATATAAACCACATACCTTATACCAAGGATGGTCCAAACAACCAATATAGAGGCTTGAATCGATCTGGTTCAAGAGAAATCAAAGAAACAGACAAACACCCTAAAAATAGGGTGAATTAGATCTCATGAAGATAGCGCCAAAGATGGGAAATAAAATAGAGAAAGGAGGAAGGAGGATTAAAAGACTCAATGATGGGATTTCAATGTGACAAACGGTGGTTGAAATGGACACCATATGGAGGAGATCTATCCACACCTATAATTGGAGAGGAGGAGCTCCATGGGAGGCTTACTACATGGGGGTAAGAGGATAGGAAGAGGAGAGAAAAGAAAATAAGGATGAAATGGAAAAATGTAATTTCTATACCCTTTAATGTGGATCATGGTTTGGCCACATAGTTGGATAAAATGTTCACCAAATGTGATTCAACCACTGCCTTGGAATCAGACTCACATGGTTAATGTTCACGGGTTGGGAAACCATGCACAAACCATTCATTTCACCTCTATCAAAAACCTTCAATTAGGTGCACAGTCATGCTTCTTAGTGTGTAGAGTTATAAAAAACCACCTGACACCCTCAGCCCCACTGAATGGGCTGCACAATTTCTCTGGGAGGGCTGCATGGTTTCAGACGAGTTGTGTTCCCATGTCAGCATTCTCTGGATTTGTGGTTTCAGGGTACGGTGCCCCGGAAACTCAATAAAACACCTGAGGAACCTCTTGGGCCTTAAAAAAGTCTAAAAACAACACATTTGAGCTTTCCAAAGCATGTATTTACATTCTGAATCTTGTTTTAGAAAATAGACCATCCACCAAATGGAAAAATTCAAGTTCCTTCAGAGAATTCTATCTGGTCCAAAAACACGGGATGTTACAATCTCCCCACCTTAAAAATTCTCATCCCCAAGAATCCTTGTAGAAAAAATGAAAAATAAACTTGAACTACTAGGTTTGTGAAGTTCCATCTTCATGGTCACATTTTGTTTCCAAACACCCATTGCACAACTAAGAATCACATTAGGAATATGGTATATAAGCTATAAAAACTTGATCCAACACTCGTATTCTAAACTGAAACACTGAGACAGATCTTACCTAATCCCATCACTCTTGATACATGGTCACACTGGTGACTATTTAATCAAACAGCCTATGGTTCTCCCCACCATAGTTTCTACCATATAACAACCAATTCTAAGACACAATACCTCCACCATCATAATTTCCTAAAAAACATGCCCTTACTGCTCTAACGACACCCTATCATGATTCTCATCTTAATGAGTGGTCGACTTCCAATCGACCTCATTTATCCAAGTCAGATCGAACTTTCATGAAAAAACTTGTCTAACCTAAACTACACTTGCCTCATCCCAATGATGTTCTAGAAGATGTTTCTCACTAACCACATGTTTCGAGAGAGAGAGAGAGGTATCAAGTCGAACATCCTCTGGTCGATTACCCTCAGAACACTCAGCTTAGATGGTCAGTGCACCTCAAAATCTAAAACTCGATTCCTATAAATGATGTTACCACAATATTTTCTTTTAACATGCTCACCAAAGCTCATAAATATATTTTATTGAAACCTATATCTTAAACACCCATTATATTATCATGTCCCAACACACACGTGGATGTAAACCTAATCTAGAACACTTTGATCATTACCCTATCAAGGAACCACATCTGAGCCTGACTGAAGTATGGGGTAGCCTTTGAATCATCAACTAGGGTCCAATAAGCTTATCCAAGGTATTCCATACTCTAGTATTTATAAGTGATATTTTGGTATCAATCTGAAATGTCCATGTGTCAGAACACTGACTAAGACCAATGGAAATCAAGTCAAATAATTTGCTAGTGACCATGATTATTTCCAAGGAATTCCTACTTAGTAACCCAAGTATCACTTAGGACTAAACATGATTCTGAAACAAAACTCTGATGGATTCTATTTATTAAAAAATAAGGTCATTTTAAACTTTATCTTGGCATATAATCGACGCTCTCTCAATGTATCCTGGATGATGTCAAGATAGGGGACATGATCATCTCTAAGGTATGAGTACACCAAGAGGGTATTAAGATTTACCAAGAAGACCCAAGAAACTCTCATCACATTCAATAATAAGTGTTTGGTATAGTTTTGAACCAACCATAAACCAACTAAATAAAGGAAAAGATAGTTATACCACCTTGGATTGACTTCTTTGGAAAAGCTATACTACACTTGTTGATGTGTCATCATTAATCGAACACGATGCCTTTACTACCTAAGGCATCCCATTATCACTCAATCATGACAACCAAAGTCTATCCTGACTATCTCCGCTTCAAAGGTTGTGTAAACATCGAATCATATCATCATCATGAAACCTCGAAATCACCGATATACTTTAATCTTAGAAGCCTAAAGGGAATTCAAAATCAATAATGTCCATACTCAAATGGTTATGATCATTTGTGTTTTTTCTTCTTGTAAGGGAACATATTATCCAAGATCGGCATGATGATCCCCACCTTAAGAGTGTCCTTATCATCATATTTATTAAAAAGAGGGACTCATCCCATAGTACATGCTCTATCGACCACTAACCAGGGGTCCCGTACATGGGAAACATTATTTTAGTGAGTGTTAAACTAAAAGGAGAGATACATTAGCTTTTTATAAGTGCACAAGGATATTTTTACTTTAGATATATGCATGAAACTCCTCCCTATTTACATCCACATGTGCCATAACATTAGGAATAAAAGACAAAACAACTTAAAATAATGTTAAAACACCTAATCATATTTAGAAAATCATCCAAAGAATTATAATGAGTCATATTTCATTTAACAGCTAGTTCAACCTACCTCAAATATGACCCATTATTCAAGCGTAATAGATCAGGATTAAAATGATTTTCACCAAACTCAATGGTTCAATGTATTATTTGGAAACTAGACAGGTACCAAATATATAAATTCATACTACCCTAAGAGTTAATGAGTAAAATAGAATATCCTTGATACTTTCCATAGTCTTATCAGCCCTATGTATCTCATTATCTAATGGTTAGTAAGATAGATTTATCCCCAAGTCACATTTTCCTATATAACTGTTAACTCAGTTGATGACTTACCGAGTCACCCAGTACTGAAGAAGAGGAAGGGGTCACACAACCCACTAGGCGGCTGACCATGCCCTAGGAATTTCCAACCAACAAAAACTGAGCATTATACGATGTTCATGCCTTTGACAAGGCCCAACTCACTGAACAACCACCCATCGAAATGAAGGTTTTTTTTTTTAAACTATGAGTCCTACTAGGGACAAACAGCACCTAAATAGAACCTTTCACATAAAAATGTTCACAGGAATATAGTTAGGTTTTAAGGATCTAAGGGTGATACCTACCTTGGGATAACCCCTTAAAAAAGCATGAATCATTGTCCCTATAACGAGCCCATGCTGAAAAGGTCACTGGGATATATTTCCAATCCTTTAGGTTAGAATAATCCTATGGGAAATTCTTACATTCCATTGCTAAGGATAACTCAGGGAAACATTTAAACTACCCTTACACAAGGGTTAAAATAAAAACACCCTCAAGGTTTCATTTTACCTATTTCATTAATTCACTTGTTAATTTATAAAATATTAAGGCTCAGATTTATAAAATTCAAGTATCAATCATAGTGAAAAAGTGATTGATACTTTATTTATCAAGAACAATGAGGAAACACAGGAAAGTTTTTATCAAACTTCCTTTTAAACATTAATTGTTTAACTGAAATCCTGTTAGAATTAGGCAATTTATTTTGTAAATCCCTTTTGTCCATTTTATTTATCAACAAGGTTTCACAATTGGCTTAGTTGAAGAAAATGTCAATTGAAATCTATAGAGTAAAACAACCTTTAGGTTGAAATTGATATTTTAATTAAATAACACCTCATATAATCATAACTCAAAGAAGATAATGGGTCTTTTATAGATTAAAAAGGGGAATTTCCAAATAATATTCCACCATATATCTATAATTGAACCCATATATGGGGATGTCGACACTTTAAATGACCATCCCTTTTAGAATTTGAATACCCCCATTGGGTTAAGAGCTAAGTCATATCAAAATAAAGGTGAGATAAAGGGGTTTTGATCATATGGGAATAAAGGCAGCCTACAAGGGTCCCATCAAGCCACTATGGGTTCATCAAAATTCAACCCAAACATGTTAAACATTAATATTTTTAAAATAACTTTAATGGGTTTGTCTCATGATAAAAAGCACCATGACCAACCTAATTTGGTCATGTCAATTTTGTACCATAAGAAAAAGTCCCCAACTAACCTACTTGGGTCCATTTGTGTATTTAGGAATTTATTCATATGGGTTTTTGTGCCCAAATGATAGTGTTTTAAGCCTTTATAAAGGTAACCAATTCATTATGGAAGTCAAATTTTAATGGATTTTATATTTATAAAATAGTAACTTGGTATATAAATATCATAAACAATGGTTATATTATATGGGTTACCATTTAACAATTTATAAATCACCTATACACTATAAATTTCAAATTGGAACCCATTTAATCATAAACAATTTGTTTCAGTCGATGCCACCAATGGTGGGGATCAAACATGTCAGGATTGGTTAGTTAAGGTGTAACCATAAATATATGTATAAAAACACCATTTAGGTTGATGGTAACACTTTAATAACCAATTATATTTCACAATTATATCAATTTATGCTATCACAAGAAATAAATTTAAGTGTTTATATAGGAAACCACAAAAACATGGCATATCACTCAAGAAAGGTATGTAAATAAACATGATAACCATAACACTAAATTCACATAAGAATTTTGTATAGGAAAATTACTAAATAAATCACACATAATATTATAAAAAATCATGCTGATGAAATACCTAAGAAGGTATAAAACTAATAATGTTACTAAAATATCTAACATGGTATGTCACAGGCATGACAATAAGAACAAAAGGCACATCAACCAATCTCAATGTCCTACCAATGTAATCTTCATGGCATGTGAATTATATGCTCCTATAATGATGCATGTAATCCTACTTCCTTTACATATTGGTCCAAGGGTAAAATAAAGTAATATCATAAATCAATGAGCAGAAAAAGTACAACAATCACTTGGGGTGAAATCATAATCAACTACAACAACGAATAGTAATCCCATCCTAGGCCACTTATAATTTTCCTCGTGCATGGATTGATCAATCAAATAAATGAATATTTACAAATAACGAAAACATTATTAGTCTCCTATCTACTAGTAAAAAATAGTAAGGAAAGGAAAAAAAGATCGGATACCACTTTATAACATTCTGGTCTGACTGACCATAAAACCAATAGCTAAACCAGTCACCACATGGACTTAAGTGCACCTCCCTTTATGCCATAGACTGCTGACTAGCAACGAGGGTCTAATTATGTTATGGTGGGGAGAATATACTCTCATGATTATATTAGAATAGTGGTATAAGATATAATAAATAAATCAAGAAACATCGGAAGCAATATAAATAAAATACAGAGCAGTGTAAGATAATTACAACTGGTAAAGTGGACAACACCAAATAAAACTATGCATGCATATCCAGATGATGCTACAAGGTAAAAGTAGGAAAATACAGAAGGCAGGACAATATGATACATGAAAAAAAAGAGTAAAAATCATTGATGGCAATCTCTATGAGCATCCTGAGTACTCGCTCGGTCTTATTCTTTTAAGATCCCATGTACAGTGCATAAAAGAAGCAATAAACCATGGACATGAGAACATGAGATCTTCTTAGGTGACCAAGTGAAATGAAGACATAAGTAGGGTGTGAGATATACTCAGTAGGCCACCACCAAAAATATCTAAATCTATCTAATTTTTTAATATAAAATATAGCAATGTGTAGGTACATAATAAATGCAAGGAGAAAAATAAAAAAAAAAATTCAATTTGGGTTCCTCATGGGATACCCAACCAACACTACCTGGTTCAACCTAAGCTGGATATATCTAAAAGGAAGGAAACCTATGTAGATATAATATGGTTGTATTAACCAGTCATCATAGAACAAGTATCAAGAGATGAACCAAACCCCAATCATGTTATTTGGATTAGCATATGCATCCCTAGATAAATTCAATACATTATCAGTCTTTAATATAGAATCCATCATTCAAATTTAATAATACGCACCTAGATCCCATCCAAGGTAATCCTAATAGGAACCCTAAGTATCACACTAGGGGAACTATAAATACTCAATACCATAAGAGTCCATCCAAGGTGACCAATAAATGGGATCCCAAGTATCACTCTCCACATAGCGTGAAGATGAATCCCTCCAAGACCGTCCTTGATATCTCACATAGGGGAGTGAGTATCACTTGTGTTCTGGTTTAACCATCTAGCCACCAAGACCATCCATGGTGTCTCCCCTAGGGAACCAATATTGCTTGTAAGGAGATAGGTTATCTTCATGATGATCCCATCCAAGTAATACCAAGTATCGATCCTGGTGTATATAAAACAAGTATCCCATGAGCATGTCCTTAGCATTCCATAAAAAGGAAACCCAAGTATCGCTCAAGGCATTCATGATTCATTTATTCATTTAAGTTTAAATAAGAAGAAGGACCACATACTTATACACAGTTTCCAACCCACATGGGGTATGTCTCTGTAACCTACATGGGGTAACTATCCATGTATTGTGTCTTGACATATACTTATACACTGCGTGCAGCTAACCCAGGGTCTAGTCGTGAACTTCTACATAACCAAGCACCCATACGTAGGTTGTCTAGCTGGTTACTTTTATACATGTCCCAGTACCAGAACATGGAGTGTATACCACATACATAGAGTTTACTTATAGAAAGATTTTATTCCATAAATTTGAACAACACACAATGTGTGTTCCTAAACTACACATCGTGTAATTTGGGTTTTCAAATGGGAAAGCACCAAATCATCCTAAATCCCCTGTTTTCTTAATAAAAGCTATAGATCCACCCTTAAGGGGTACTAATTAGTGATAATAGGGGTTTAAAACTTAGAAATGGTAAATATACATGTATTTATAGAAAAACATAAAAACATCCTACCTTTGGGTGGAATCCACTGAAGGTTGTCCCATTTCTGTGATCCACAGTTGTCGTATGATAATATGGCTCCTCTCAAGATCTGTGGCAGTACCTCTCTTCCCATTTCTCTATTTCTCTATCTCATTCTCCCTCTTTTATCTTGTTCGTGTGAAGTAGGAATCCCCCAGGAGTTTGTGTGATAATATGTGGAAGGAAAAGAAAATAAAATAAAGAAAAGGAAGAAATGAAAAGAAAAAAAATGGGTCTTGACCCGGGCCCCAATGCTTGACATGATTTTATGCCCTTCCTAGGTAAAACTCCTCATTCAAAACTCAATAGAGGAGATATAATCTCAACCTGGTGCTCCATTCAAATGATATAGTTGAACAAACATGTGTGAATAAATTAATATTTAATTAATTATTTATTAATTATTAATTATTCCATGAAAATTTGAATAGTTCAGAATTCCACCAAACTCTTATCCTAGGTTAAACACCTTATTTTTGGAAAAATTGAGTGGTTATAAAAATAATATGAGATCATATGCTAAGGGAAAATGACCAGTTCACCCCTTATAGACATCTAAAAGAAAAAAAATCAAACTTCTGCTCAAAATTCCAGTTCGGAAAAACATGGTTCCTTACAATATCCCCACCAAAGATCTTATTATCCCTAAGAATCCTTTGTGGTCAAATGTGTCCACACTCTCAACCCAAGAATCTGAAGAAGAAAAAACATTCTCTCTTGGATATATAATGACCAGTCTCATAGAATCCTCAATTTTCTCTTACATGGGAGACATCTAAATGCAACTAATATGGTACTCCCCACCATAGGAATACCCATGTCATCTTCTCAAAACTAAAATCTAAGCTCAACAGCCCATGTAAAATTCCAAATTCAAACTGAAAATGAGGTTCACCACTCCCAAATTGCCAATGGTGCACTCCCCACCATATGTATTAACTTACAATTCTCCTTTATCATAACCTCAATAGGTTCTTTTATCAAACTAGGAAATATATTTAAAATAAAAGAAACTCAACATAGAGACAACACTTTATCATTATACTCAAGATGATGTCAAGATATATCATGGTCATCTTTAACTAGAATTACACTAAGATTCCATTAAAAGAAACACATAACTCTCTCCAAGCCAAGATCACATTGAAATAGTTTATACTTTCCTTTAACTAACTCCTAACACCATTTATCCTAAAAATGTGTGTCCAGGTCCAAACATGGGTCAACCATCGCACAACACCTGGTCCATTCCCATTGTATCCTCTACCTTGGAGGGAAATTTATCATTTAACCAAAACTCCTAGGAAACCATGCCCACAAAAAGTCTTGAATACATAGGTCCTAGTTTTACACACGACCACTCATCGATTTACAATTAAAATGGTACCATGTTCAACTAGCGTGTACTCGACTCATACTATAGTGAGTTGTCTGCCATTAAAACCAAGCAGACCATTCTACATGGTATGTTAGCCTCATTAATCCAGAAGCTCCCTTTGAACTCCTCTTTAAAATAGAGAACCTCAACTATGCCATGATTTATTACATGACCACCTGTCACTCAGTGTCATTTCAGTCACCAGTGTCTACCCACACTCTGATGACATTAGAAATAATGGAAACAATAGTAAATAGGTCTAGCCACATAAATAGTCATTCTCATTGAATCCAGTCTTGATAACAAGGAACCCTAGGTTCTTCATTAAAATCCAAAGGCATCAACATGCCTATATCAAAAAACCCAAGAACTAACTGTGTATCGGTCTCAAACAAGTGTATAACCAAGATCACTTCTGAAAAAGGCATCCATAAACTTGGTCCAACCCTACTCATTGGTTTACCTTGATCAAAATGAACATTATCTTATAAGGATCCCATTCAAAACTAAGGTCCTCTATATCTCCCAAATATCATTACTGTTCAAGCCTCTATAAGGGAGGTAAATATAAAAACAACTTGTGATGATCAAAACTATCAACATAGGCCTACTAGGGCCTTGATCCTATCTGAGAATCCTCATAAGGAACTGATCCTCAAAGGTCATGATATAACATAGAATAGATGCTGAAATGACACTCATCAAGAATCCAAATACATTAATACCCCCTCAAGGTCTTGTCCATGAGAAACATCTTGGTAACTATCAGCATCGTACTTAGAAATCTGATTAGATAACCACAAAATGACACCAAAAACCCATATGGGAAAACACCATTTAGGTTTTTCTTGACACTTTAAAAAATTGGCCTCTATCGTTAGTAAAATAAAACACTAGCATGCCTATAACATGTTAATCATATGTGCCAAATATAATGCATGAGACACCTCTTGTCATTTCCATCCAAGAGTAAATATCAGTCATTGGCCACTTGCTAATGGCCAAGAGATAGAAATCTATAATAAATCATAACATCCATAACACATGTGAATTTCTCAAAGATAAAATCATATACGACTATAACATCACATATTAAGAACAACAATACCATATCCATGGTAACCAAGACTTATCACCGGAACTGTTGTTCTTGACGCACCAGTCTGATATCCATCACAGGTTCCATCACTTTCTTAATACTCTTGTCTACCATATCCAAAATAGTAATATAACTAGAAATAAATACCTTTGATACCACTTTTTAATGTCTTGATCCGAGTTAAACTAAACCAGTTCCCCAAGCTGGTTCACTATAAGGCCTCAAGTGTTCCTCCCCATAGGCCATAGGTTTTCGACCAGCAGTGAGGGTCTAAAGGTGGTATAGAGGGGAGATTATACCCTCATATAAAAGTAACAATAGTGTAAATAACTAGACATCATCCATAGAAGTAATAAAAAGAGTGTGAAAGAAGTAAAAAATTAAATAGAAGGATTATGTAATAATAAATGAAATGTTATAAAAGATATAACAACCATATCATACATATAACATTGGTCACACACTTTGATGACCATACATATAGAATTATATAATATAAATTCAAATAAATTTCAAGGATCTACTATTAACTCTGATCCAAACCACATACCCAGACTCCAAGACACTTCCAAGTTGCTCCATCTCAATCAAAAGAATCTACATGAGTGGCTCCACTCAATCATACAACCCTAGGCCTCATCCCAACCTATCATGAAATCTGTTCTCAACTTGAGAATCAGACATAAGGTATACACGCACACTGAGGTGAATATACAAGGTTGAGAAATAATCTCAGTATGACACCCCAATGATGAACCTATAAATATTCTCTAATATGTTTATACTCATGAAATAATCTCAGCCTAGTTGAGACACAACTGGAATAAGAAATATTTCAAATAACATGAATCCATAGTTAATGTCTGAGTCTATGATCCTGATCGTATGGGAAATGTGACATCATTTATATTTATATTTATATGTAAATATATATATTTCCATAAATATATATATACATAAATATGAATATACATGATTAAGTTGAAAGATAACATAAAACAACAATAGTTGATCCTTGGGTATGTAATCCTGGTCGTCTTCACATCCTATAAAAAAAGGGAATTGAGCTGGATGCCATACTACTCAAGCCTCTTAACATTAAGTTGATCCTCAAGTCCATAATCTCGATCAACAATACCTACTTTGGCTTGTATAGGAAATGTCTCAGAGCAAGCTATATCCCCATAGGGGATACATGTCCTAGCCTTGGGTTTACCTAAGGGTGTAATTTTGGCCCGGCGGCCCGAAAGCCCGAGCGGCCTGGCCCGGCAAAGCCTGCATCAGGCCAGGCCGGGCTCGGGCCGCAGGTTCAGCGGGTCAGGCCTGGGCCTTTCCAGGCAGGCCCATGGGCCAGGCCAGACCGGCCCGAAAAAGCCCGGCCCGCGGGCCCGCGCGAAACCCGGCCCGCTGGCCTGCCTGCTGTAAAAAATATAACAGGAGAACTGCAGGTAGGGGGATTTGATCCCCCTACCTCAAGCTCCCAAGGCTGGGCCTGGACCAACTGGTCCAGGCGCTGCGCCTGTAAATTAATCACAGGTCTTTATATATATATATATTTATATATATGTGTATGTGGATATATCTATCTCTATATACATATATCTATATATACATATATCAATATATATATATATATATATCTATATTTATATATAGATATATGTATATATATAGATCTATATATATATATATGTATATATCTATCTATATATCTATATATCTCTATCTATCTATATATATATATATATATATATATATATATATATATTAATATATATATCTCTATATCTATATACAAATATCTCTTTATATATCTGTATATATACATACATATATACATACATCTATATATATATCTACCTATATATCTATATATACATGTATCTTTATACATTTATATTTATCTATATATGTATCTATATATATGTGTGTGTGTGTGTGTGTGTGTTTCTATCTATATGTGCATATATCATTATATATTAACAAAAAATGATATTATATATATACATATAATTATTATTATATATAATTATAATGTGTGTATAAATATATATATAAAACGATATATAATTATATATATAATAGTGTATATATATAATAGTTTATATATATAAACAAAGCCATTAATAATATATATCAATTAAGTGTGGTTTTTTAAAATCCATTAATAATATATATATATATATATATATGTATATGTATATGATTTAATATAATATATATATATATAAACAAAGCTATTAATATATATATATATATATCAATGATTTAATATTATATATATATATATAATAACTTGTTGTATATTAATAAAAAAATAAGTATGGTTTTTAAAAATCCATTAATAATATATATATATATATGTATGTATATGTATATGTATATGATATTATATATATATATATATCAATGATTTAATATAATAGTGTATATATATAAACAAAGCCATTAATAATATATATCAATTAAGTGTGGTTTTTAAAAATCCATTAATAATATATATATATATGTATGTATATGTATATGTATATGTATATTATTTAATATAATATATATATATAAACAACTCTATTAATATATATATATATCAATGATTTAATATTATATATATATAATAACTTGTTGTATATTAATAAAAAAAATAAGCGTGGTTTTTAAAAATACATTGATAATATATATATATATGTGTGTGTGTGTGTGTGTGTGTGTGTGTGTGTATGTATATGTATATGATATAATATAATATATATGTATATATAAAAAACTATTAATATATATATATATATATATCAATGATTCAATATAATAGTGTATATATATAAACAAATCCATTAATAATATACATCAATTAAGTGTGGTTTTTAAAAATCCATTAATATATATATATATATGTGTATATATGTATGTATGTATATATGTATGTATATGTATATATATATGATTTAATATAATATATATATAAACAAAGCAATATATATATATATCAATGATTTGATATTATATATATATAATAACTTGTTGTGTATTAATAAAAAAATAACTCACTCGCCTAATGATGTTCGTGCAAGTCCTTCAACTTCATTAATTTTTTTAAGTATGTTGCAACATGCATAAATTATATATACTATACATATATAAATCTATTTAGAAAAAAAATTAACTCACCCAATGATGTTCGCGCACACCCCCAATATATATATATATAAACAAAGCCATTAATATTATATATAAAGGTATTAATAATATATATCAATTAAGTGTGGCTTTTAAAAATCTATTAATAATATATGTGTGTGTGTCAATGATTTAATATTATATAATAACTTATTTTATATTAACAAAAAAAATAACACACTCATCTAATGATGTTCGTGCACGTCCCCCAGCCTCATTAATTTTTTTAAATATGTTGCAACTTCCATATATTATATATAAATTTATTTAGAAAAAAAATTAACCCTCCCACTGCAACACACCCCCAAACCCCAAATTATTTTTTTACAATTTTCTCATATTATATATATATATAATAGCTTATTATATATTAACAAAAAATTACTACTCACTAAATGATATTCGCACACCCCAACCTCGTTATTTTTTTTTAAAATATAATACAACTTTCATATATTATATATATTATATATATTATATATACATATATAAATCTATTTAGAAAAAAATTAACTCACCCACTACTGCGCACTCGCTAAGGGTGTAATTTCAATCCAGACAGGGCCGGGTCGGGCCTGCCCTGCAAAAAAATTAAAAAACATGTAAAAAAAATTTTTAAATTAAACAAACGCTAAAAAATACTTTTAATAAATAAGTTAAAAAAATAAATGTAAAAAAACGTTTTAAATAAACGATAAAAAACATTTAAATAACAACACTTTAAACTCACCACTCACTGCTGCGCACCACCCAATAACTCATTAATTTTTTTTAATTTGTACATAATATATATAAATTCACAGACATGTATAAATCTATTTAGAAAAAAATAACATATTCACCCACTGTAAAATGTTTTTACAAAAAACGTGTAAAATGTTTAAAAAACATACATGTAAAAATATGCGTTCAAAAAAACATTTTAAATTAAACGTCTAAAAAAATGTAAAAAACGTTTTAAACAAGTGTTAAAAAATGGTTTAAATAAAAAAAATTAAAATGTTTTTAAAACAAACAGTTAAATTAATTTTTTTAAAACAAACACTTAAAAAATACTTTTTACATTAAAATGTGAAAAAAAGTTAAATGTTTTAAAAAAATAATTGTAAAAAGCATGAGTTTAAAAAAATTCAAAAATGTTTTAAATTAATCATTTAAAAATAAATGTAAAAAAACGTTTTAAACAGATGTTAAAAAAACGGTTTAAATAAAAAAATTTAAATAAAAAATACTAACAAACGCTTAAAAATTATAAATAAGTTAAAAAAAATAAATGTAAAAAATGTTTTAAATAAATGTTAGAAAAACGTTTAAATAATAAGGCATTAAACTCACCCACGGCAGTTGCGCACCCCTCGTTATTTTTTTTACAATTTTCAAATAATATATATATATATATATATAGAAAAAAAACATATCCACCCACTGTAAAATGTTAATAAAAAATAAAATAAACATTTTTACAAAAAACATGCATTTAAAAATAAATGTAAAGAAACGTTTTAAATAAATGTTATAAAAATGTTTAAATAAAAAAAATTAAGAGAATAATTTTGAAAATAATAAAAGCCCACCATGGCCCGACTTGAAAAAGCCCGACCCGGCCCGAAAAAGCTTGGCCCGACTCGGCCGAAATTACACCCCTAGGTTCACCCTTACTCACCTCCAATAACTATAATTTTAAATTCCAAGTAATAACCGGACATCCTAAAAATATGTCGCTTTACTTATATAAATAAAACCAGGACCCTATGTACATAACCAAGGTACCCATATATGATGATGAAAAATAAGAATTAAATAATTCATTTTAACTATGAGTCTATCCATGGAATTCCTACTTGGGAATACTAGTATCACTCTAGGAATAATATAAGTTATTCTCCCTATGATTTTGTCCATGGAATTACTACATGGGAATCTAGTATCACTCCTGGAATAATATAATTCATCTTCTCTATGATTCTGTCCATGGAATTATTAAATGGGAATCTAGTATCACTCTTATAATAACATAATTTATCTGCCCTATGAGTCTTTACATATAATTCTAACATGGGAATCCAATATCACTCCCAGCATAATATAATTTATCTTCCCTATGAATCTTTCCATGTAATTCCTACATGGAATTCTAGTACCACTCTTGACATAATATAATTCATATTCTCTATGATTCCATCAATGTAATTCCTACATGGGAATCCAGTATCACTCCTGGTATAATATAATTCATCTTCCCTATGAGTCCATCCATGGAATTCCTACATGGTAATCCAGTATCACTCCTAGCATAATATAAAACATATTCCCTATTACTATCCATGGAATTCCTACATAGGAATCTAGTATCACTTAGGAATATATAAACCATCTTCCCTATGATTCCATCTATGGAATTACAACATGGGAATCTATTATAACTAAAGTAACATAATATACTATACCCTAGAAAGTATGTCTAGGCATCCCAAATATATAATCAAAAAGGATTATCAGCCGAATCCCAGGAAGTACATTTGGAAATCCCAATAATAATATCTGATCAAAAGGCTCATAATCCGGATCCCAGGATGTACATATGGGTATCCCAATAATAATATATGATAAAAAGGTTCATAATCCAAAACCTCATAAGTACATCTGGGATTCCCACAAATAATAGTAATAAATCACATCACATCAGGAACATCGTCCACAAACCAGGAAGCATCTTTGGCTATCACAGTTTCATCAATATCAACCATATGAATGCATAAATAAAAGAGTGGGGTGGCTGAATTCCTATACCCTCCATTACTAACATATCCTTTAGGGATCACAAGTTTGGTATAGGTTCTATGGTGACACCCACTACCATCTCTACCCAAACCTGATGTACTAGCTCAGGGTCGATAAAACATTGGGGCACCCACTGTGTCCCTAATTTCATAAAACAAGAGAGGCATCCTACTCAGGATACTCAGTAGCGAAGGTAAAAGGAGGAATACAGCATGGAATTCTTTAATAGTAATAAAAAATATGAATATTTAATGAGATCCTTGGAATGGTACATAGGAAGAGGAATTATACATGGGACCCAAAACAACAATGCACGTAGGTAGAGGAATCATACATGGGATCCTCAGAATGGTATACTAATAGAGGGATCTTTCAAGGTATTACTTAGGTCAATATGTATATGAAGGTATCACACATGGGACCCTCAGTAATAGTAATAAGATAGATTCATTCTACATGTGATCCTCTAGGTCAAGACGTAAGAAGTGGCATCCTATAAGGGATACTCAGAACCAAGTAACCTCATAGCCTCCTGGGAAAGAAGGATACATCTCACAAGGGAGACATCCTCAAGGGGAAATCTAAAAAAGAATCATTTTAGAGATATAGCTCATGTCTCATCTCAGATCAAGTGGGTATCACTCTCAAGAGATATTTGAATTAAATTTTTGGAGGAAGAACCTCTCCATTAGTGAAAAATCTTGAAACACCTCCTAGGATTCCTTAGGTAACCCTGAGGGTAGCACCATCATGATCTATGAGGAAAAATGATAAAAATGGACTAATCATGTGTCTAGTTAAGAATCATGGGTGTAAAGATATAAAAACACAAAAATGGGTAGCAAGGGGGTAGTTCACGGCATGTATACCTAGTACACGGTGTGTACTCCAAAAGCTCCACCTGGGTGTGTACTCCATCCATATATGGCATGTAGGAACTCATTTACATGACATGTAAAACATGTACATGGTGTGTACCCTACATAGAGTACCTTCTTGTGTACCTCACATGGCCTCTCCATGTAAATAGCATGGTGGTGTACTTCTACACAGTGTGCAACCCACATGGGGTCTGGTTGTGTACCCTACGTGGGGTACCTGGCCATGTATTCTTTTGGCTTGTGTACTTATACACGACGTGCATCTAAACTATGGTATGTCCTTATACTTTCGTATGGCCAAGCACCCATACACTGGTTTTCTTGCTGGGTACTCATCTATACGGTTGAGTCCCATTACATGGAGTGTATACCCCATACATGGTGTGTACTTATAAAAATAACATCTTCCATAAACATGAAGAACACATGGAATGTTCTCCTGAACAGCACACTGTGTAATCAAGGTTTCTAAATGGGAAACCCCCAATTCGGTCTAAATCCCCCATTTTCTTCCCAAAAATATATAGATCGACCCTCAAGGGGTCATAAGTAATGAAAATAGGGGTTTAAAACTTAAAAACTTTAAATCTATATAGATTATAGAAAAACCAAAAAATGGACTACCTTTGGGCGGAATCCACCAAAACTTTACTTGTTTCCATGATCCATGGCTACTGAACAACGATCCAGCTCCTCCTGAGCTCTGTGGTGGTACCCCTATTCCCCTTCTCTATTCTCTCTCAATCTCTCCCTATTCTATATCTGTTTCAAGGAGGAATCCCTATAGGGAATGTATGAAATTATAGGGAAGGAAAATAAAATAAAAGAAAGAAAAGGAAGAAAATAAAAGAAAAAGAAAACGGGGGCTCGGGCCTGGTTCTGATTCCCTATATGAATTTATTCCCTGAATAGAAAAATCCCTTTCTTCTAGAATCAATGGAGGATATGGAATCATAATCTGATGCTCTATTAAAAATATATATATTAACAAACGTTTGTGAATAAATTAATATTTAATTAATTAAATATTAATTATTAATTATTCTATGAAAATTTTAACACTTCATAATTCCACCAAACACATGTACTAGGGTAAACACCCTATTTTGGGACCAACGGGTTGGTCATAAAAAATAATATGTGATCATATACTATGGGAAATTAAAATTTTACCCCTTAAAAGCATCTAAAATCAAAAATTAAAATTTATACACAAAATTCCAGTTCATAAAAACATAGTTCCTTACACCAATGTTCTAAAGAGCTCCCCCCAAACTTTGAGAATCAACCCCTCAAGGTAAGGTTTCTTAATACTCCTCTTTCCTTAGCGATTGCAATTCCTTTTTTATACTATCATTTAAAATTCATTTAATATAGTAACATGCCTATAACTCCATGGTATTATCATCCATTTTATATATTTATAATGAGTCATTATTTATTCTCCGTCATTATTACCTTTTCCTAAGTTGTTATTATATTGAAGTAAGGGATATCTCTCTCCTTTTTCCATTCAATCACTTCCATTGTATTAAGACTTTTAATTCTCTATTAGAAATGGTTTTATGTGATTATACACATTACTTTACTATCTATATTATTCCCAAATAATGAGATTCCACATTTATATCTCATTAATCTCATACATGAAATTTTATATAGACCTTTTATACTACCAAAATCACCTCTAATTTTCCATGACAAAATTTTATGTTGTGAATACCCATCCCTATATTCATTCAAAGTTATTCACATAGATGTAACTATCCATCATTTATTTGGGAAATCCATCTATGAAACCCACATTCTTTAATCATGTGATTAAAATAATAAAATATTTTCCTACATTATATTATTGATGTGGCACACATAAAGTTGGAAAATATGAAGGGTGTATCCTGATAGTGCTCTGATGCATTGGGTAATATTATCATCTCATGAGATACCATGTATGGTTCATGGTTGGTTATCCTAATCACACTATGTTACGATTTATTGGTGGTTAGCCTCGACTTATGCTTATGATTCTAGGTTTTATATTATTTCCACATTCCTATGATACCATGATTTTATGATGTCATTTTTCCGTGTCATGATTCCATGTGAGTATGCATGATTATTACATTTTTATACAATCATGATATGCCTCTTGAATCATGTGTATTACTTTTCATCATGTTGTGCTTTGATTATTAATTTACTAGACTTTATTTCTCACCCCTTCCTGTGTATGTCCCTAGGTTATCCTGTGTAGTATTAAGAGTTTAAATAAAACTAGGTTAACATTATGGAGTTTTAAATAATAATTTTGTATTTTATTTTAAGTTAATGGTTTATGTATCTAATTTCCCAAATACACTTGGCATTTTGATTTATAGGTTTTTATTATGTGGATCTTTATGTTTGAAATCATGAAATAAAATATATTAGAAATATTAGAAGTTATAGTTGGTATTAGAGGGGGTATAAGAATTGGTAAAGAACCTAGGTGTAAGTATAAGTATAGGAAAACATTATAAAATTTTAATAAAGTGTAGAGTGGTTGGTTTCCAAGTAATGAATTCTGTGTCGGGATACTACAAGTGGATATGGATATTACATAGGTATACCTAGGGAAATAACCTAAAAAGGTATCATTGGGTATTAAATTGGTCTATACCTAGTAAATGATAAATGGGACTTGTCACACACTTGGTTTGACACTCTTGGGGATATTCTTTAATAAGTTCACAGTATCTTTATAGACTATTATGAAGGTTTTAGATATATTTTTAGGTTATAAAACCTAATTGGAAATATACCATGTATAGTCTAGATTAAAGTCTATAAATTCATGAGATAGGGTGAATATTTAAATTAAGAGTTATCCCTTTTATGTTCATAGTTTCTCTTTTATATTCCTAATAGTTTGAAAATTATCATCCCTAATTTTTTCTTTACTTTAGTTAATAACTGTAAATAAGTGGAACCATTTCAACAATCAATGTGATGGGTTATGTGATGATTTTATAAATGATATTACTAACTTAATGGGATTTTGAGTTGAGAACTTCATGGTAGTTCTTTCTCAACTGAGTCTAGTTTTTAACAATAACTTCAATCGGGTGGAATTCCCACTTTCCCTTAAGAAAGAGAAATTTGTGGTCGAGACATTTATACGATAAATTCCTCTAAATTTTAGTGGACCTTCTAACCCATTAATAATGGTACAATACATTAACTCCATTGAAAAGATATTCTCTTTCCTTTAATGTTCCCAATAATAGAATGACATATTGGTTGTTTATCACTTAGAGGGAGAAGCATATCAGTGGTGGATGTTGATCAGGAATACAAATTCCATGGTTGATGTTATGGAAATGGATTACGAATAATTCAATAAAATATTTTTTGGTAATACTCAAACTCTCTATCTCAAAATGGAGAGAGAATCCATTGAACATAAGAAAAGTGAGGATGAATTCATCAATACATATGAGAAAAAATTCACAATTTTTTCAATATATGCCTCTGGATTTGTCATCAACCTTGAAGGAAATTTTTTATGCTTCTTTAGTGGGTTAAATTTGAATCTATGAAAATATTTTACAATTTTAGAATTCGATAGCTATGAGGAAATTTTATAATGTTCCCTTAAAGTTAAAATGGAGATTGGTGATTATCAATGGTCCTATGGGACTAGAGATAAAAAGTATATAATGGAGTTTAACTCTAGAGGATCATCGAATAATACTTATAGTGGTAGGAGAATACAATGTCCCATTTTTCATAAGTTTGGGAAGAAGAATCTTGGAAATTTCCTCAAGGTAACAAGGAGGTGTTTTAAGTTTGTAAGGGAAGGGAAAAAATATAATAAATCTCATATGGAGATGAATAATCCCACAAAAGTGATGAAATAAAATAAGTTTTTGTTCAATCCTCATCCCATGGTCCAATGTTTCAACTACAATGAATATAGACACTATGAAACCCAATTCCCTAAGACAAGGGTTGTTGAAGATAACTAACGCCAACAACCTCCAAGGGCTAGCGATCATGGATGATCATATTCTATCACAACTTATGAGGTGGATCCTAATAATGAATTGGTGTTAGGTATGTTAGTTATTTATTCAAGAATAGTGAATTAACTATTTGATTTTGGTTTTACGCATTCTTTAATATCATGTAAATTTAGTATAATTATCCAAAAACCACCTCAAAACATGGAAGTTGAGTGATCAGTGAAAATGGAAATTGGGAAAATTATTTTATCCCAATAAGATAACTCCTCCTCGGTCAATTTTTGTGAGATGAATTTCCTAGTGAACCATTCGATACTTTAGAAAATTTTGATTTTATTCTGGGTATGGATTGGTCATCCTTATATAGAGACAATATAAGTTTTCGGTATAATGAAATCACTTTTTGTAACCTGAATAGACATATGATCCTTTACAAGTGTAAATAGGAGTATGGGTCTCTTTTTGAAATCCCCATCTAAATAATGGATATTATTACCCTATGAGAAAGAGAATATAGCTCAAATGATTGAGGCCAAGGAAAAATTCATCCTTGATGACATACCCATCATAAGGGGGTATATTGATGTGTTCCCCAAAGAATTATCTAATCTTACTACTAACCAAGTTTATGAGTTATAAATAAAACTTATACCTATAACCCTACCAATATTGGATTCCTAATTTAGAATGTCCAATATTGAACTTGAAGAGGTGAAGAAGAAACTACAAGAGAATCTAGATAAAGGGTTTATATGCCTAATTAATTCACTATGGGGTGTGTTTTTCCTTTTCATTGAGAAAATGGATGGGTCAATGCATCTTCATATCAACTATCATGAACTCAACAGGATCACAATAAATAATAAGTATCTACATCCATGGATTGGTGACTTATTTGGTCAGCTATGTAGACCCCAGTACTTCTCTAAGGTAGATCTTCAGTTGGGATATTATAAAGTAACGGTGAAGACATTAGATATTCACAATACTTATTTTTATACATGATAAAAACACTATGAGTACATATTAATTCCATTTGTACTCACTAATTCTCTAGAAATATTTATGGATTTGATGAATATTCTTCAGAGATTACCTCATAAAATTTGTGGTGGTCTTTATAGATGATGTTATCATTTACCTTAAAAGTAAGAAGGAACGTCATAAGGATTTGAATATTATGTTAAAGACTTTGATAAAGGAGAACTTATATATGATGTAAATTAAATGTGAGTTTTTAATATATATAGTAACATTATTGGGGAATGTTATCAAAATAAAGGGGACATTTAAAGATCCTTAGAAGAAAAATGTAGTTGATGAATGGACCGGACCAACATTTGTAACAGAGATCAGTGGTTTCCTTGGATTATCAAGGTACTAGCATCGATTTGGTAGTAAATTATCATGATTTTCAATCCTTTTAACCAAGATAACTTTAAAGGGAGTAAATTTCTTATGGAATGATGAATTTTAAGAGGGATTCAAAGCTAATCACTACACCTTTACGCACACTACCCACCAATGGATAATTATTTGTGATCTACAGTGACATGTCCAAGAAAGGATTGGGTTGTGAACTCATGAAAAATGATAAATTGATAGACTATGCCTCTAGATGGTTGAAGGTTCATGAGAATAATTATCCTATTCATGATATATAGTTGGTTTCAATGATTTTCACATTAAATATTTAGTTACATTTCCTCTATGGGGAGAAGTGTGAAACATATATGTATCATAAGAGACTCAAGTATATATTTAAAAAAAAGGAGCTCAACGTGTTCCAATGAAGGTGGTTAGAGATAATAAAGTATTATTATTATTTAATATATTATAATCCTAGGAAGGTGAATAAAGTGGAAGATGATCTGAGTAGAAAGGATCTTACCACCCTATCCATGATGAGGATTGAGTGGGATCCAATCTTCTTGGACATGTAAAGGAAGGATGTGGGAATTGTAAAAGTAACACTATCCTACATTATTCAAATAACCACTCAACCATCCATTTTTAAAAAGATTAAGGAGGCCCATAAAGATGATGTGGAGCTACAAATAAAGGTATTGAATATTCTAGAGTTCAACTTTTCTAAATATGGATTTATAAGGTTTGGAACTTAGATATATGTCCCACCAAAACTAGATCTGAAGAGGAAGAATTTGGATGATGCATATAGCTTTTCCTTATCTATTCATACAAGGTTAAATAAGATATATAGAGATCTAAAGAAAAAATTTGGTGAAATAACATGAAAATAGAGATTGTGGAATTTGTATCTTGATGCTTGGTGTGCTAATAAGTCAAGGCTGAATGGAAAAAGTACAAGGGTAGGATGCAACCATTTACCATACCAGTGTGGAAATGGGAAAACAAAACCATGTATTTCCTTGAAGGAATCCTTAGGACATATAAAGGCCATAACACTATTTGGGTGGTAGTAGATCACCCTACTAAGTTAGTAAATTTTATTTCTATCAAGGAAGATTTATCTCTTGGCCAAATAACTAAGATATACATAATACAAGGGGTAAGACTAAATGGATTACCATTTTCTATTGCATCTGATCAATATATTAGTATTACCTCATGATTTTGTAGAATACTTCAGTAATAATTGGATACATAACCAATATTCATCACTACTTATAACCCTAAAATGGATTTTCAATCTGAGATAGCCATTAAAAATCTAGAGGGCATGCTGATATCGTGTTCAATAGTTTTACAAGGATGTCAGGATCTGTACCTTCCCCTAATAGAGATCTCATATAATAACAGTTTCCATTATAGAATTCAAATGGAACCTTTTGAGTATTTTTATGGGAAGAGGTTCAGAACTAGAATATTCTAGGACGAAGTTAGAGAAATTAATCTTATAGGACTTATTCTTGTACAAGGGATGACAGAGAAGGTTTAAGCCATTCAGTTTCATATGAAATTAGAAAAAAGTTGGCAGAAAATCCATGTGGACAATTGTTTAAGAGACCCAGAGTTTAAATTTGGAGATAAATTGTTCATTCTTATATCACCATGGAATAAAGTCATCAGGTTTGGGGAAAATAGAATGTTATGTACTAGATACATAGGCCATTTTTAGATTGTTGATCACATCAGAGTTAGGGCCTATTGACTAGCAATCCCACCTAAATTATATCAAGTACATGATGTTTTTCATGTGCCCCTCTTAAGGAAGTACATACCATACCCCTCACATGTACTAAATCTAGAGGTGGTGGAATTAGAGAATGATCATATTACAAGGAGTTACTAGTGAAGATATTAGATTATAGAGAAAAAATCTATGAAAAAGGAAAAATCTCTTTGTCAAAGTATTGTGGTGGAACCACAAGTTTGAGGAGGAAACATGAGAACTAGAAGAAGAGATGGAATAGAAGTACCATCATCTATTTTATGGCATAAAATGAAATTTTAATAGAGAAAAATATAAAGGGGGAAGAATGTAATGACCCAAATTTTTATAAATGAAATTTCCTTCTAAATTAATATATTCCTTATTAAGTAATGTAATTATATAAAACTCATGTACTATATTTCATTATTATTTTATACCATTGTAAAATATTATCATAATATGATTTTTGGTTATATAGACTATTAAGCATCATGATTGTTGGTAATATAGCTATTATACAGTGATCGTTAATATTAGTATATATTAAGTGTTATTATATAATATAATTGATACATAAGGAATAATTGATGGACTCAACTAGTAGTATCATACCTTATGAGGTTCATTTGTCTACACTTTCAAGGGAGATGGCAGCATTGGGCTTCACCCTTGACTAAGCCCAAGCTAAGATTCAACAACTAAAACTTGAGAAGAACCATTTATGGGAGAAGGTAAAGATTATAGAGAAAATTTCCCAAACTATGTTCACTAAACCACCCTAATAAAGTACTACAATCACACACCTTACCCTTAGGGTGTATGTCAGTTTAATAAGGGGTTATTTATCGAGAGCATAATATTATGTAAAACTCCTCTTTAAATGAAAATAGTGTTTTATATAATATTGTTTCCTTCTTATCAGCATTATATATATAATAAAATATACCTAAATAGTGTATGGAAATTGTTGGATTAATTTTTTATATAAGGGAACCAAAATTGTATTTTTGGAAAAATATATGTGTTTAATTTTTATTAAAATGTATTTTTTTTTATAAATTTAAGAATTTGAAATAAATTTTTATTTTTATATAAATTTTATATAAATTATTATTTACTCATTTATAAATAATAAAATGATTTTATTCAATCCTTATTGGTTTTTTAAAAGATTAGAAATTTAATCATGTCATAAATTTTGTACTTTTTAATAAATAATAATTATATTTGAAAAATTAAAACTCTCATATTTAGAAAATTATTTTTTATAAAATAAATGGAATTTTTGAATTTAGTATATAAAAATTATGCAATGGTGAATGTTTCATCAATTTTGAAGATAAATGAATTTTTGGGTAAAAATTAACTATAATATAAATATGTGGTATGTATTATGTCATCATAATGACTCAAAAACGATTTAATAAATGATATAAATGTTTTAATCGACTAAAAATATTGTTTTAATTAAAATAAGGTATTTTAATGTGATGATATTATTTTTAAAATCCTATAGAGAACCTTCCAGAACCGAAATGATATTTTAATATTTTAAAAACAATTATTTATGAGCATGACTCTCTTACACATCATCAATGATATTATTAAATAATTTCATCCCATTAACCATTAAAATAAATAAAACCACTTCCCTTTATAAAAAACCTTGGGTTTAAACCCTGGTCAATCCAATGGTTTTGAATATTTTATAACTTAGAGTCCAAAACCTATGTTTAAAAATTAATAAATAATTCCCCTCACTTTTTCTATAAATACTCACCCATTATATAACTCCTCTTCACTCTAAAGCTTTAATTCATTAGTTTCTTATCCTTATACATCTATAAATCTCTCCCAAGGAGTTTCAATGGTTTTAAGGATCTCCTCCCAAGCTTTTAGAAGGAACCCCTCAAGTTAAGGGTTCGCAGTCCTCCTCTTTTCTTAGCGATTGCAATTTCTATGTTATAATATCATTTAAAATTCATTTTATATACTACCATGCTTTAAATTTCAATGTATTATCATTAATTTGATATATTTTTTAATTAGTTATTATTTATTATCCATCATTATATCCTTGTTCTAAATTGTTATTATGTCAAAGTAAGGGTTATCGCTCTCCTCTTTTCCATTCAAGCACTTTCCTTGTATTAAGACTTTTTATTCTCTATTGTTCATGTTGTCATGTGATTATACACATAACTTTACCATACCTATTATTAACAAATAATGAGAGACCTCATTTATCTCTCATTAATCACTTCCATGAACTTTTATGTACACTCATTATGCTTCCAAAATCACCCCATGATTTTCCATGCCAAATTTTTATATTGTGAATACCCATCCATATTTTAATTAAGAGGTATTCACATAGATGTAACTATAATTCATTGATTGGGGACTTACATTTATGAATACATTACTTAATCATGGGATTAAAATGATGAAATTAATTCTTACATTATATGATTGATGTATCACACATAAAGTTAGAAAATATGATGGGTGTGCCCTGATAGTGCTTCAATGCATTGAATAATGTTTTCATCTCATGAGATACCATGTATGGTTCATGGTAATGTAGTATAATAACACTATGTTATGATTTATTAGCAATTAGACTTGAATTATGATTATGATTTCACATTTAAGTTGTTTCCACATTCCTATGATACCATGATTTTATGATGTTGTTTTATCATTCCATGATTCCATGTGAGTATGTGTGATTATCACTTTTTTATGCTATAATGATATTCCTATTAACTCACATGTATTACTTTTCATCATGTTATACTCTGGTTATTACCCTGTTGGGATTTATAGATCACACCTTCCTTTATATGTCCCCAAGTTACCCTATGTAGTATTAAGATTTCAAAGGAAACTAGGAGAACATTATGGATTTTGAAGTAATGATGTTGTATTTCATTTTAAGTTAATGGTTTATGTATCTAATTTCCTAAAGACATTAGGTCTTCTGGTTTCTAATATTTTATTATGTGGATCTTTATGTTAAAAATCATTAAATAAAATGTATTAAAAATATGGGATATTATACATTTGGTCTTTCATGGTCAATATGTTTGGTCATGTGGTCAACCCTTTATGTGGTTTCTTTAATAGTTTTTACAAATTCCCAAATTTTAAAAATACCTAGTTTTTCCCGAATGGCATAAAAATATTCTTTTATAGAAAATTTCGAATTTAAAGCTTAAATAAAGGGTTTTTAATCTGTTTATTGGGGATTTAATTATATCATTGAATTTCTTAACTTCTAGAGTTTTAAATGGGGATTAAATGAGTTATAGAGCAAGAATTTAATGAAACCAAATTAAATGAGAATTAGAAAAAGGAAATTTGGCCTGTTAACTTTAGAGATATCTATATGAATCTTTATTTTTTATTTTAAAAATACCATATTTCCATCTGAAGATACTTTCTTGTTTCATTTAAGTCTGGACAATTCAGAAACTTTTTCTTGAGTCCTGGGAATCCACCACCTTGGCCCAAAGCATTCACTAATACAAAATAGGCCTTTAACAACATTGTTATTTATCAACGCTAGAAGAAAACGCTGATAAATGCCATATTTATCAGTGCTAAATAAAGTGATGATAAATTTAACCTTTTATCAGGGCTTTTATTTTAGTTTTGATAAAGGAAACCTTTATCAGTGATTTATTTTTAGTACTGATAAATGGTATCCTTTATCAGCGCTTTATTTTTAGCACTGATAAAGGGTATGATTTATCAGTGCTTCATTTTTAGTTTTGATAAATATTTATTTCATAAACACATTTTTAGAACTGATAAAATGAAATAATTAAATTAATAAAAAATAAAAAATATTTTTATTAAAAAAATATTACAAATTTTATTAATTAAATAATTATTGATAAAAATGAATTGATTTATTATACATTATTAGATATTAAACATTTTATTAATTAGATAATTATGATAATTCGTGTTATTAAATTGTATATATTAAATATATAGATATATATTAATGTATATAAATATGATTTATATATTACAAAATATTTATGAACTTTACATTAAATTGTCATATATTTGTTGAATAATAGTATATAATTAAAAATTAATATGAATTGAAAATATTGACTAATTGCATTGTACTAGACATATAATTTAATGTCATTTGACTTTTCAATTTAATATAGATCAAATGTGTGTTATATTGATTTCATATTTATGAAATTAATGCATTTTTATATACAATATGCACGCACATAGAACTTATCCATTTTTTCAATATTGTTAAAGTGTACCTATATTCTTAATCTATTAAATTTCACTAATTTTTTACATATATGCATGCACTCAAAATTAGATATTCATTAATAATGTTAAAAATATATTTGTAAAAAAAATTATAAATAAATATATTTATAAATGTACATTCACTATATTTATACAATTATATATTTATAATTATAAATAAATAAATATTTTTTAAAATTATTTATATAATTATAAATATATAATTATTTATATTTAAATAATTATTAAATTTATAATAAATTTACTTAAAAAATGAATATATTTACTATGTTTATATATATATATATTAAATATATATATGTATAATTATATAAATATATATAATGATATAAAAAATATTTTTTAAAAATATTTATATCATTATAAATAAATAATTGCAAAATTATAATAAACATATTTAAAAAGGAATATATTTACTATATTTATATTTATATATATTTATTAAGTATTTATAAATATTTACCATTTTTATTTATAATTATGATTATAAATCCTTTAACAGCGCTTTAGTAATAAGCACTGATAAAATAATCTTTATCAATGCTTTTTTACACTAATAAGGATGAGGATTTATCAGCGCTAAACAAAGTGCTGATAAAATGAACATTTATCAGTGCTATAAGTTTAGCACTAATAAAAGGGCTCTTTATCAGCGATTATTGGTAAGTGCTGATAAAAGTGTCCCGGTCTATTTTAAAAACTCTGATCATTTGCAAACCTGTTGTGATATAGAATCTTTCCACAGAATCCACCCACTATCGGTGCTCCTCATCGGTGAATCTAAGGTCGAATCACACCACTCGACTACCTCTAAACATATCATCTGACATCCGAAGAGGGTCTCATATTTTCTTCAACCTAGTAAGGTGGGCCTTCTGATTTTCATTGTGTATTTTTGGTTTTGTTTTTGATTTCTTCTTCTACGATTTGTTTATGATCCATTGTTTATGATCTATTTGTTAAAAAAATTGTGATCCTTTGCTTAGGGAACGATTTGTGGTCCTTTGTTTGTATTGACTACCGATGTATGATTTGTTGTTTATATTTGACACTGAACCTTAGATTTATTCATTATTGTTTTACTGCTATGTTTTATATCTTCTTAATAAATAATTTTTTCATATATTTATATAAATGTGTAGAAATTTTCATGTATATTATTGTTTATTGACTAATTATTTGAGGCACATTGGTGGTTTCATAATGATTATATATATGTTGACAGCTTTCATGGACACCTCATTGGACATAGAGCTTCAGATGATATTTTTCTGGAACCAAGTTAGTGGAGTGATCTATGTTCCTTTATTGGTTATATGTATCATAGGATCTAGTTCCTCTTAGAATTCACTATGGTCCTTAGTTTTCTTATGGAGAATATTCAAAGGGTCCATCCCTAGTTAAGCACATGAGGTTTTATCACATCAAGCCCTCACTTTTTGAATCATTATGGTGCTTTAGTTCACATTATGTTTGAATATCAGGTTTTTATCTATTTTATATTTCTTATAGACTATAGGTGAGTGAGTTTTTATACTTTCATGACATGTATGTGTGTTTATATAGCTATTTCATCATTTATTTCCATAGTTTTTTGTCTAACGGGTATGCCTATATTGGGTAATAATGATTTTGGGTCTGCATGTCCATTGACCCCAAGGGTCATGCTAGAATTTTTTTCGACATCTGGTACTAATTGTTTCTATTTGGGGGGACCACCTACCATTTATCGTTTTTTACTCCCAAAGTTTAAAAAATCCTTTAGTGAATTTGAGGTGTGTTAGAGGTCATAAGATGATCTGACCTGGTGTTGTTTGGGTAATTCAGGCTAGGGCCATTACACTATCCATCTTCTGATTTACACCTATAAAGTTTATTGATAATATCATTTATTATCTACCTTTATCTCCCTCTATTTTTTCAAATTCCAATATCCCTTATTATTGGATTTGGAATATCTAAGCGCTCAAATATTCTAGTAGAAATGATCCATATTTCCATTATTATAATTTTCTATAACTTTCACTTTTGATAATGAATATCTTATGTGTAATTATTTATATATTGTATAAAATTGATCTTTTATGAACCTAATAGGATGGATATGAACTGAAAATGGATGAAAACTAATCATTTGACAAATTAATATGAAGATGGATTTAAATATTTCATCATGTTTGTAAGAGAGAATGTAGATGACCCTTCTAAAATCCTATGTCCATGTTTAAGTTGTTTTTATTCAAGACAAATTAGTCTAGAAGAGTTGAAGGTACATTTGATTTTTCACAGAATAGATCAAAGCTATAAATTTTGGACTAAACATGGGAAAAAACTGAATGTGGACATCGATTGGGATGATACTATGGTTTATGAATCATTTGATATGAATACCGTTATAAAAGATGATGGATATCGTATGGAAGAAATGAAAATGGAAATTAAATATGACCTTTATGATTGTCTAAAGTTGTTTGAGGAGTTAAATGGTTGTTCCAAGAAACCATTGTATACTGGTTGAACTAAATACACAACATTTTTAGTTGTATTGAAGTTATATAATTTGAAAGATGGAAATGGATGGAGTGACACCAGCTTTACAAAACTACTTGGTCTTCTGAAAGATATGCTACCAAAAGAAAATGAACTACCATTCCAAACATATGATGCTAAATGAATGTTATGTTCAATGGGAATGATATATAAAAAATACATGCTTGTCCAAATGATTTCAAATTGTTTCACAAGGACCATGAATCACTCATCAAATTCCCTAAGTGAAGCACAAATCGATACAAGAAAAATGAATAGAGTCCTTCGAAATCTATATGGTAATTTACTATCATTCCATGATTTAGAATACTATATGGATGTAAGGAAACCACAAGATAATTAACATGGCATTTAGATACAAGAATTAAATATGGGAATCTACACATCCATCAGATTCTTCTCAGTAGAAGAAAATTGATTACGAGTTTCCTGAATTTGGAGATGAGCTAAGAAACTTTTGTCTTGAATTATATAAAGATGGAATAAATACTTTTAGTGTACAGAGTAGTACTCACAATAAATGTCTTTTAATGTTGGTAAATTATAAATTACCACCATGGTTATGCATGAAGAAAAAATATATTATGTTGTCTCTTCCTATATCTGGACCAAAGCAACCTGGTAATGATATTGATGTCTATTTGGCTCCATTGATCGAAGATATGAAATTGATGTGGGATACAGGTGTTACAATGTATGATGATCATAGAAGTGAAGAATTCACATTGATTTCCATATTTTATGGAATAATAAATGACTTACCCACTTATGTAAATTTATCAAGATATAGCATTAAAGTCATATTGGGGTGTCCCATTTGTGAAAAAAGTACATACTCAATTCATTTGAAACATTCCTCAAAGAAATTGTTTTTAGGACATAGAAATTTTTTACCTTGATGACATAAATACCAGTCTTGGATGATAGTATTCAATGGGAATATAAAACAAGGTACCACACCATCTTCAGTAACGAGTGATCAACTATACAAAAAAGTAAAAAAAATTGACACTATTTTTAGTAAACCATTTTCAAAAAACCTTACAAAATCAGGTTGGAATAAGAGATAAATTTTATTTGAATTAATATATTGTAATTGTTTGTATGTCAAACATTTTCTTAATGTCATGAATGTAGGAAAAAATTTATTTGATAGTGTTATTGGCACGTTACTAAATTTTCCCGATAAAATGAAAGATGGCGTCAACGCTAGGTTGGAATTGATTAAAATGGGGATAAGGGAAGAGTTGGCACTAGTGAAGGGTAAAAGGATGTATTTTCTTCCTCCAACAACTTACACTCTATCTAGAGTAGAAAATTTCAATTTTTCCTTTTCCTTACGAGTGTAAAAGTTCTATAGGGGTATTCATAAAATATCAAGAATGTTGTTTCAATGACTAATTTGAAGTTACAAAGACTAAAATTACACAAATATCATGTTTTTATGAAAGATTTAATGTCTTTTTTTTCATTACATTCTACCTCAAAAGGTATGACATACATTAACCAGAATCTTCTTTTTTTCAAATCCATATGCAGTAAAGTTATATACCCGGTGAAGTTACCCATCATGAATAAGTAGATTTAAATCATATTATGTGAATTATAAATGTTATTCCCACTATCATTATTTGATATAATTGTCCACATGATGGTTTACTTGGTCAAAGAGGTTCAACTATGTGGTCCTATCCATTATAGATGGAAGTACCCCATTGAACGATATATGAAGATTTTGAAATGGTATGTCAAGAATAGAAGTCATCTAGAATGTTGTATTATAGAACGATCTATTATTGAAGAAGATATTGAATTTTGTACCAATTACCTATCAGATGTTGAAATCATAGGTCTCCCAAAGTCTCTTCATAGCGAACATCTTATGGGTGAAGGGATTTCTAGAATAGATGTTGTTACAATTACCTTGAAAAAGCAGGAGCAAGTACATCTTTATATATTACATAATAGTAAATATGTTGATCTATACATTGAAGCACACAAAGAAATTATTAGATATTTGAATCCATTAAGGGATGAAATATGGATATCATGTACACATAATAAACAGTTTATAGGATAGTTCAGAGATCAAATTTATAACGAGTTATTTGAAAATCTGAATTCAATTGTCGAAAAACTTCAATGGCTAGCCAGAGGAAGGAATGAAAATGTTATATCTTACACTGGGTTTTTAATCAATGGTTATATATTATATACAAAAGAACATGATGACTTTAATACGATGAAAAATAGTGGTGTTCTGATTGTGGTTGAATCGATACACATATCTGGTTCCAAGTACAGAAATCAAATTTATGAAAATATGTCATATTTTATCATTATCGAATAGATATACGAGTTAGATTATAAAAAATTTCAGGTGTTGTTTTTCTGTTGAAAATTGTTTGATAATATCAATGGAGTGGAAGTTGATGAAATTAGATTTTTAAAGGTGAATTTCAGTGTAGAAGGGGGAAAATATGAGTCATTCATAATGGAATCAAAAGAAGTGTACGTATTTTATGTCTTTGATCCAACAAACAAGAATTGGTCGATTGTCCTGCTAGAAACTAAAACAAATGTTGATTCATATGAAAATTCAATTGAGTATGACACTTTCATTAGGACATCACAACTAATTCATGGTGTTCCTAATGTAGATAACGTATTTTATGTTATAGGGGACCACAAATAGGGGACTTGGATTCCCGAAATAGGAACCAAATTTGTGAAACCTTTAAAAAAGAGTTCAATGAGAAGGTAAAAGTGTTTTTTAATATATTATGTTTTTACTCATAATATTATATGTTCTCTACTATATTAACATAATATAAATTAAATGTTTGACTACTCATTCAGACAATTTCTTCTTCACATGATGATGTTACCAATCCCTCGGAAGAATAAACTATAATGAAGGATATCCTTTGGATATATGAAAAAGTAATGTTACAATATACTTTCTCTATTTTACCGAAAAATTATATAAAGGAACATTTATTTAATTTTCATTATTCCTTAGAGTTTGTTTATTTTAGAATATTTTTTTCATGTGTCATGCCTTTTCAAGAAGAGCAACGATGTTGTCTCTGCTCAATCAGAGAGGTAAGCTTGAAGTTTTAAAAATAAAATCATTGTCCATAGAATTAATGTATTGTTTCATATTTATGTTTAATTTATTTCTTTTTAGTATTAATCACATAATAATTATTTTCTTATACAATTGGATTATTTTGTTTGATTTGGGGTGCGATGTCCAACCATCATTCTCCTTTTCCCCTAAAACTTTTTCACCCCTGTAGTAGTGCATTTATCACTTTCTTTCATGTTACTTCCATTGCCTTTGCAGGAAAAGAAACAAATCTTCCTCTCATCAATCATAGAGGTAATCTTGATTTTTTCACAGTAAAATAATTTTCCATAGAGTTAATGTACTATTTCATATGCATGTTTAATTTATTTCTTTTTAGTATTACTCACATAATAATTTTTTTCTTATACAAGTGGATTTTTTTTCGAGTTGGGGTGCTTTGTACATATTTTATGATTTTTCTCCCTTAAAACCTTTTCACCCCTACAGTGGTGCATTTATCACTATCTTTCAAGTTACCTCCACTTCCTTTGTAGGAAGAGAAACAATGTTGTATTTGCTCAATCATAGAGGTAATCTTGATGTCTGCATAGTAAAATCATTGTCCATAAAATTAATTTATTTTTTCATATGTATGTTTAATTTATTTCTTTTTAGTATTACTCACATAATAATTTTTTTTCTTATATAGGTGGATTATTTTGTTCAAGTTTGGGTTCTTTGTCCATCTTTCATCCCTTTCTTCACCAAAACTTCCACATACTTTTTCTCTCACAACACATTTCACTCCTGTAGTGTTGACATTTATCACTTTCTTTAAAGTTCCCTCCACTACTCAATCACAGAGGTGATATTTTCATAGTAAAATCATTTTCCATATAATTAATTTATTATTTCATATTTATGTTTAATTTATTTCTTTTTAGTATTACTCATAATAATTTTTTTATTATATAAGTGGATTCTTTTTTCGAGTTGAGGTGGTTTATTTGAAACTACTCATGCAATGTTGGCAATTCAAAAAATAGAGTCAATGGAGATCATGGTAACATTGAAAGTTAGGATTTTTTTAATGTACATAATAATTTGTATTTATATAATTATATAAAATAATGTTTCAAATGACTATAATATAGTTTTTTTATGGTATTTGTGTTGTAAATTTCATTTCATTTAAATTCTATATTGGGACTTGTTTTTGTTCATATCTGATGTGTTTCTAGTGTGTTTCTAGTGCTATAGTGTGTTGTAACAACATACTATAGTATAGATCTTTATTAGAACTTTTAAAATCACTGATAAAAAACACATTTATCAGCACTGATAAAAGGCTTTTATCAGCACTTTTATAAGCACTGATAAAGGGCTCCATTAGCGACACTTAATTAAAGAGCTGATAAAAATATTGGTATTTTAACGTCGCTCACATTTTCAGCACTTTTCTAGCACCGATAAAGGTCATTTCTAGCGTTGTTAATGGCCTATTTTGTAGTAGTGTTTCCTGCACATGATTCTAGGCATGTTCACTAGCCTCTTTAACCCTCAGTTTTCTACAGCACTGTGTAGCATTTGAGATAGTATTTTTTTCCTCTCTCTTATTCCTTCCTTATCTATAAGTGTTATATGTTTGATTAGGAACTTACCTATATGATAACTAGGTTGTGAAATCTCTTTCTCACCCCTCTGTTTTTGGTTCAATGTGACGTATATCCCTTCTATGTAGGGGATATTTTTTGTCTCTCTTCCTTTTATAAATATGTGTACTTAGCATGATTTTTATTTCCAGTGAGTGGGAAGTACATATTAACTAATAGATATAATTAATTGGATTAAATGTAATTGAAATGGAAGGGGAGTATTCACTTGTGTTTATCTATTTTCTTATTATTGTTTTTGTCTTCTCTTATAACTTATAACCTGTTGTGATGTGCATTTTGTGGCTATTATGATATTATAAACCCCTATTATGGATTGATATACCTTATTTTAAATCATTGTTTAAACCCACCACTCATAAAAGGTTAAGAACTTATATATAACTAATTAACTGGTTGTGTGTAAAATTATAATTTGTGTGAAAACATCCCTGTAAGAGATGATGAAATATTTTGAAAATCCCTCTGTAAATGATTTTTGGGAGATTACATGAACTAGAATTTTTTGGTGGTGTGATTCTAGTGTGTTGTTTTTGTTTTTGTTTTTTTTTTTGTGGTTGTGTGGGATTTTTGATAGTTGTATAGTGATAGTGGTGATAGGTTTGGATTAGGAATGTGTTAAGGGCTGGAAGTGTAGTGGTTGATATGTGGTTGTTACAGTGAGATGCATGTTTCTTGTTGTGGTGTGACAGTGGTTGTAAGAGATGTAGATAGTGGTTGGTTATTTTGGTAGTAATGATGTGGTTGGTATGTGTGGGTTGTGGGATGTGATGGTTTCCATTTCAGATAGAATGGGTTGTTGTGTGGTGCCATTGTTGTAGTGTCATGGTAGCGATGGAGGATAAAATGGTTAATGATAAAATTAACAGGGCATGGCTAATAATTGAATATTTCAAACTCAAAATTAATGTGCAGTAATTAACTAAGAGATTGAATGTTAAAAAAATATCCTGGATATAGATGGGAATAAATTGGATTAAATAGATTAATAAATAAAGGTTGGTTAGTAATATGATAATTTAGGAAATATTTTAATCTATAATTGAAAGAAAGAAATTATGGGTTGTGTGTGGTTATTTCGTATGGTGAAGTTGCATTTAGTGGTGGAATATTGTTGTAACTATGGTATGGTGTTGATGGTAGATGAAGATAATAAATTATTGATGTGAAACCTTTTAGGTCGGGCTTGTGTGTAGATATGTGTGTGTGTGTGTGTGTGTTATGTTTTTATTTTTGATTTTTATATGCACTCCACTTTTGTTGGGTACTGTGTACCAGCACCCAAATGTTTTTTAGAGTGGTTTACACAACATACAAGATGGTGAGGGAACATGTGACTGATTACCCCCTCTTCCTTACACTTCCTTTGGCAGCAATATGTGGCGTTAGTAACTAGTTTGTGGAAAGTACTAACCGAGGATGGAACAATTGGTGGAAATTCATGGCGATGATAGGATGATATTTTTGGTGGGGGTCATGCATGGTAGAGGATAGAATGAGATGGATTTCCTTCACGTTCATGATACCCTACTGCCCTGTTTATGAGGTTTTGGTTGGATGTGTGATGATGTGGATAGTGATGTGGTAGCAACATGTTATATGATGGTGTGTAATGATGCCTGCACAATATGTTAGGCCCTACAGGAGTTTGGGGTGGGTAGGTTTACAACCCAACCCACACCATATATGCCTTGATATGTGATGATTGATATACATAGAAGGTATGAGAACACAGGATGTTCGACATTGGGGAATTAGAGTGGAAATATAATTTGAAAGTGGATGTGGGGTGCTTTAATCTATGTCCTATTGATATTACTTTTACTACCTCAGATGCGTTATTTGGTGAGTGAGTCCTAGTGAGGTTGGGATGGATAGTTAACATGTTTAGGTGATGTTGGTTTTGTTATTTATTCACTGGGGAATTAGTATGCTCTGTTCACATTTGTATGAGAGACCTTGGGTATGATCCTACTGATTATACATGTTATGATCACCCAACATATATAAATTGTTTCTTAGGTTTCTAGGAGGGTTTCAGAGATCGAGATGGGCATTACTAGCTTAAAGGTTGGAGCTGTAATGGAGTCACTAATTTAGGATTTCCTTTTAGTACTATTTTATTTTGTAGAATTGTATTTGTATCATTTTATATTCATTGTAAGATGGTTTGGTTTCTTTTATATTACATGAAGGAATTTTTTTGTGGTTGTTTATCTTATCTCTCGATCTTCTTCTCAATAAAGAGGGAAATATCTCCCAATTGAGTGTTTTAAACCCTCAGTGCTAGTTTCCAATCTATGGTCTATTAGAGATAGGATCAAGGGGTCATTCCTTCTCTTCATTATCAACCCAGAAGAGGTACTAGTGGGGGGGGTCATTACCATTAACCCACAACCACATTTAAAAGTAATTTAAATTTTGAAATATTTATTATTATTAGACAAAAGAATTCATAAATCATGTTGGAACCTATATCAACGGTTCTCCAAAACCGATGGTATAGGTCGGTGGGTATAGGTCACATTTCTAGTATTCATAGAATGGGTAAGATGAGAATTTAAAAGAGAAGCCTTTGAAACCCTTAGCTTACTCTTCCAGTTGTATCCTTTGGATTGTGTCAAAATCACTTTGAGGATAGACTTTTGGCTAGACCAAGGACTTAAGAAAATGGCTATGGGAGTTTAGAGAGGGATTTGGGCATATCTATGGAAAAGGAAAGAGTTTTGAAAGTGAGGACAAATTGGTGGAGGAGTGTTAATATAGCCATGGTTATCTTTGAATAAAATATTCATTACTTTATTATTTAGGCTCAAGACTATGAATTGTGTTGATTCTTGTGACTTTTATTAGATGTTGATTAAAAAATATAGTTTTATTTGGCATTTAAATGCACCCAAAAACTAATGGCACTTTGGAAATATTTTATATAAAGTAAAGAATCAAATATAGTTTTTTATTCGAATAAAACATAACTTAGGTTTTGAAAGTTGATTTAATGGTTTGAAAATTATGTTTATTAATTTTAAACAAACTGTTGTATTCATTAAATATATTTTAAGATTTTTTATTTTTTTATTAATTATTTAATCATTATTATATCATAATTGTGATAAAAAACTTATAGTAGATTCAAAAACTATATTATTTACAATTCACCTAAAATTCAACTTTTTTAGAAAAATACCAAAAATTCATCCTAAGTTAATTTTAACACACTAATTCCAAAAATTAACTTCATTTTATCAAATTCATAATCGAAATATTATAAATTTAACTTTTAAATAAAATAATATAATATGTAGAAAAATAATTTTATCTAGATTAAATATTATTTCTTTTTCTATAAGTGATTACATTTCTATTTTTTATTATTTAATAATTATTATATGATTTATAATTATTAACAATATATCTTTTAATTAAAATAAATTTCAAATTTAAGTAATTATAATATTTAAATTTCAATATAAAAAATATTTTACTAAATAAGTTAAAATGTACTCTATTAAAAATATACACTTATACATAATTTTATTTACATGATTCAAAAAATAATTGTTACGATACTTTAATATTTATATTTATTTATTTATTCATGGTAAAAATTAATTTTAGGCATTTTACTACTCCCAATGGCTAAGTTACTATTTTAATGGTCAATTATTATTACAACAGTCTATTACTATTCCAACGGTTATATAATTATTATGATTTCTATAAAAACTTCTTATCTCCTTTATTATTAATTCACTCAATTTACTATATAGGTTATTTAATTTACAAAATTCCATTTTTTTCCTAATATATTGTTTTCCTTTTACAATTTTTATTGTGAGTTTTATATTTTTAGGAGACCACGGTCTTATGGATTTTCAAATTATGCTGATGTTATTTATTTATTTTTATTATCTCATTATAATATTTTGAATTTTATAGATTATATCTATACTTCATATGTAATTTTTTAAATTGATGAAATAAAATGATGTTTGTTTTTTATGTCATGTATGTAATTTTTAATATACAACCTTGACCTCCTACAGAGTAGGGAAAAACTATATGTTGAATGGTAGGCTCAATATTTCCTATCCCCCTACAATGAAGGAAAAAACTGTCCCAATGTCACATGTTGGAAATGCATATAATCCTAGAGGTAGTGTCTCAATATCGCAGGTTATTAATGAATCCATTCTTAGAGGTATTGTCTCAATATCACTTATTAATAACATGTCCAACCCCTATGGTAATGTCTCAATCTCATAGGTTGAAAACACATCCAATCCAGAAGGTGGCCTCTTAATGTCTTGAGTTGGAAAAACATCTAGTCCTAAAAGTAATATATTGATTTCATGGACTGGCTACGCATCTGGTCATGAAGGTAGTGCCACAATATCACTTGTTAGCAACACATCCAATTTTCAAGGTAGTCTCTCAAAATCCCATGTTGAAAGAGAATCTAAGAATGATATAGTATATTAGAATTATATATGGAATACATGCATCTGATCTTATAGAAATTCACAAATAGAAAGTCATGCATCATCATTTATCCCTCGGGTCGATCAGTATATCACATCAACAACAAAATCATGAAGATGAAAATCACAACATAAATGGAATTGTTTTTCCCACGTCCTAGACTTAGCTTATAACTCATCACACCTCATGAATCACATATCCTGATGTATGGATATCCTAGTCCTCGACTAACACTAATCATCGCATTCCATGCATGGGTATCCCAGAAAACATGACTTGAAGCATTTCCCATTACAAGCATAGTGTTGGAATGGTGTAGCCTGATCTGTTTGGATGAAGTTAAGCTGAATGTTAGTGGCCCAGACTGTACCCCAGAACACAATTATCAATGTTCAACTATCTTGGTGTGGTTTATGGGGTTTTAGGGGGAAGCACGACCCTACTATGAGGGACTGAGAGTCAAAGGTGCCTAGACCAAATTTTAAGGAACTATAGCAATGTTGACTAACTATAGCAGATCTAATCGGTGACACCAATAGGGCACTGTAGCAGTGTGGACTTACTATAGAAGTATCTGATAGCACGTTGTAATAGTGTGGACTTTGACATGGCATCGTGGAAGCATGTGACTAGCAACACCGACAGGTCACTGTTGCTCAGTGGACTTCCGGACACTGATAGCTATATCAGCTTCAACTTGGGTGGTTGTGGCACTGTAGCACTGTAACGTCTCGACCCGGGTGCCACGCAACGGTGCCCCGATATGGTTTGCCACATGACCTCAAGCACACCTCCCTGTAATCTAGATGATGTTGACTAGCAGTGAGGGTCTGGTAAGTTGATCATGGGGAGACTATACCCTCTGTTTTTCATTTTATCAGAGTAATGCACCAGTAGAAATAAATAAACAATAGTGGAAGAATATATATAACCATAGACAAAAACAATGTCACAAGGCAACCAGAACTAGAAATATAGAATCAAAATTGAACAGTAGATATTCCATGCTATGTACGTTCCAAGTGTCAAATGAAAACCCAAATGTAAAGACAGTGACAACTCACAAGTGGTTCTGACACCAAGTCTGGTTCTCTCACCATGATCCATCCCAACTCTACCATCTAGCACAGGTTCTTTTCCCTTAAAATCTCTAGAAAACAAAGTGTCTATTCAGGTACCGATCAGGTAGCCCGAGTAGGGTGTGAGTACAACTCAGCAGGCCACCACAAATGGCATCTAAAATAAATCCAGTCAATAACAGTGTATACGGTTTTAATAAGAATAAGTATAATGCACAAATAAATAGTTTATTGCATTATTAAATATTCTTTATTTAACTACATTAACTCCAAGGTTCCTAAGGACACCAGTACCTCAATACTAGCTTCGGATCATGCTAGATCTCGATGTTTTCCCTAGGTAATATCATATCTTAATGTCTGCTTCGACACAAACCAGAGTTCGAAGTATTCTCATGTGAGGCCATATCTTGGAGTACCCTTATTACCATTCTTATTCCACAATGAATGACCATGTTACCATTTATTAATTCATACAATTTGGATGACCATGTTACCATCCTTATTTTATAAATGAATGACCATGTTACCATTCATTTAATTACACAATTTAGATAACCATGTTACCATCCTTATTTCACAAATGAATGACCATGTTACCATTCATTTAATTAAACAATTTGTATAAGCATGATAACATCCTTATTTCACAAATGAATGACCATGTTACCATTTATTTAATTTAACAATTTGGATAACCATGTTACCATCCTTATTTCACAAATGAATGTCCATGTTATCATTCATTTAATTACACAATTTGGATGAACATGTTACCATCATTTAATTCATGTAGAATGACCATGTTACTATTCACATATCACACATTAGAATGACCATGTTACCATTCTTTAATTCATAATTAATTCAACAACTAATTATTCATACCAATGCCATTACTAATTCAACAATTAGTTAAATATAGTAATTCTATTAGTTAAATCAATAATTAACTAATCAAAAAAATAACATTAATTAATTTAACCATTAATTAATCCCATAAATTTCTCTAGTTAATTCAACAATTGACCAATCTCATCAATTACTCTAGTTAATTCAAAAATAAACTAATCACATCAATTATGCTAGTTAATTAAACAATTAACTAATCACATCAACTCCTCTAGTTCATTCATTAATTAACTAATCACATCAACAATATTAATAAATTTTTCAATTAATTAACCCCTTTATTTAATTCAATAATTAAATAATCTCATCACTTTTATTAATTAATTCATCAATTAATTAATCCCTTTATTTAATTAAACAATTAAATAATCACTTCACTCGCATTAATTAATTCACCAATTAATTAATCCTTTTGTTTAATTCAACAATTAAATAATCACTCTACTTATATTAATTAATTCATCAATTAATTAATCTCATTATTTAATTCAACAATTAAATAATATCTTCATTCACATTAATTAATTAATCAATTAATTAATCCATTTATTTATTTCAATAATTAAATAATCACATAACTCACATTAATTAATTCATCAATTAATTAATCTCATTATTTAATTCAGCAATTAAAAAATCAATTTACTCATTCATTAATTCACAAATTAATTAATCTCAGTATTTAATTCAACAATTAAATAATCACGTTGCTTGTATTAGTTAATTTCAAAATTAATTAATCTTTTTATTTAATTACAAAATTAAATAATCACATTACTTCTCATTAATTAATTCATCAATTAATTAATCCCTTTATTTAATTTAAAATTAAATAATATCATTGCTCACATTAATTAATTCACTAATTAATTAATCTCATTATTTAATTAAACAATTAAATAATCACAATACACTCATTAATTAATTCATCAATTAAATATTTTCATCTCAAACAATTAAATATAACCAATTAATTCATCAATTAATTGTTCTATCTCCATTAATTCAACCACCCCAATTAATTTCTCGATTAATTATTCCATCTCAATCAATCTAATAATCATAAATATCTCCAATAATTGATTCTACAATTAATTATACCTATTCAACAACTTCAATATAACAATAATTATTTTGTCAAATAATTATTCAATTTCAACAATCTCTAACTGACCATAATTAATTCAATAATTAATTATACCAAATCACAATTTCATAATCCTAACCATTCCCATTAATTAATTCTACAATTAATTAATCATGTTCAAAAATATCAATAACTCCATAATTAATTTCAACAATTAATTATCCAAATCACAATTTCATAGTCTCATAATTAATTCACAAATTAGTTATTCAATTCATAACATCAATATCCTATAATTAACTATACAACTAATTGTCTGAAATCAATAATCTCTATATATAATAATTAATTTAATAATTGATTATTCATGATCTAAAATCCCAATATCCCAATTTCACATATATTTTATTTAATTAATTCACTAAAAAAGTAATTAATTTAATCAAGAACACAATTTTTAAACATCTAATAGTAATTCTACAATTACATACACATAATTGTAATCAAGACTATGAGATTTTAATTTTAGACCACCTACCTCAAGGTCGTCGATGTTAGTGGAAATGATAAACCACCATGTGTGGTTCAATGCACCTCCTCACAACCTTATTATCGTAATCATTGCCACACCAACCAAAAATTCAATCACACATCAATGAATCCTTTTCTTCTTCAAAAACAATATTAGGAATAATTTCTACTCCTTGAGACAAATCCAATGAAACTGACGGTGCATCAATCCGATCAATATCGAATAGGATATTGAGGAGAGAAGTTTAGAAGAATAAAATAAAATAGAAGAGAGAGAGAGTAAGAGAGGGGATAGGTGTCAAAAATAATGGGCTTCTTACCCATGTCATATTCACCACCCCGAATCCAATTTATAATACTTTTTCATCAATTAATTTAGTTAAATTTATTAATTGCATCAGTTATTTATTAATCTCTCCTATTAATTTCATGTGTCAACCCATCATCATATTAGGAATTTCATAGATCTTTACCATAATCATGAATTAAATATTCAATATTGGTCTTGAAATGACTGCCTCAACACCATACGAAAGAGTTATGACTGAAACGGTATTTTGAAAATAATTATTTTATCAATTTAATAATAATTATTATTATTATTATTATTATAAATTATCTTTCACTATTAAAGTCTCGCTAACAATATTCATTAAATGTCGATAATAGTTAATAAATTAATATTAACCCTACATTTACATTTATTTAGTATTGACTAATAATTTCACCGCTATTACATTGATCAACAATAAATATTCACACGGGGTGAAACATCATTCATAATTTAAGTGAAAAAGAATAATTAATTACACATGTAGTTTTTCATTCATTTTGTTTGAAAAAAAAAAGTAATAACAATAATACTCTTATTATTAATAATATTCTTTTTATCTGCCCAGTAAATATTAAAACACATGTTGTCTTAATTTAAAAATAATAATAGTAACAAGAATTATTATTATTATTATTATTAAATATGTTTCAACATTTTCACCATTAACATTTCAAAAAAATCTTATGTTTCATCTGAATCTTAATGGGGGAAATGTTTAATTTTTTCCTCATTAATGTGTTGCATATTTTAAATTGGTCAAAACATTGTAAAATTCTAGTTTTTAAAACACCCCATACGTAACAATGGATTCTTGTGCCATTGGAGAAGATGAATCAGTGAAAAAAACCAATTTTTCATTTAATTTAATTAATTTTGGATTAATTATTAAATTAATAAATTAATTATTTAACTTAAAAATTAAATAACATCAAATGTCCATTGAGTATAAACGTTATACCCTAACTAGGGTAAACCCCTCATTCCAGACCCAAAGATGGTCTAAAATTTCTCATAATATTTGCCGTTTGAGAGATATTAATAATTTAATATTAAAAAACTGATTAAAAAATTAATTAAATATAAAAAAGGTTATTTTTGCAAGAAAGACATACAAACGTCTGATACTTATAAATGTTATACCACACATAGGGTAAACACCTTGTTCTAGATACAACGGTGGTCTCATATTTCCCATACAATGCACCGTCTGAGAGATATTAATTATTTTATATTTAAAAAATAGATTAAAAAATAATTAAATATAAAAAAGGTTATTTTCACGAGCGAGACATCCAAACATCTGATACTTACAAATGTTATACCCCACCTAGGGTAAACACCTTATTCTGGACCCAACGGTGGTCTTGGATTTCCCATTCGACGCACCATTTTGGATTTATTCAATTATTTGTAATAAAAATTATGTGCTTAATATATTATATTTAATATTTTTATTCAGTCTTCACCAAGACTTTGCGGGCCTCAGAATCTCACACTAACTCAGTGTCGAACTCCAAAAATATTCAATTGAATATTCCAAGATAATAACGGAAATTTAAGGCCTTTAACACATTTATCAAAACTTCACTGATAAATCATTTTTGTGAATTAAAACAAAGACAGCCCATCTTCACCAAAAAAAATTAAAAGAGTCATACCTGGAAAAATGATGGGATCTTGTAATCTTCTCACCTTATAATAGCTCATCCTCAAGTTGTACTCCCAATCACCTCTAAGTTTTTGATTCAAAGAAGTTCGGGCCACTGTGACCTCTTATCCTCTTCTCTCTCCCATGTTTCCACCTCATCTCATCTATGTTTTCACAATAGATGAACTAACACACAATCTTCCCCCGTAACACATTTTCACTACTTTCCAAAACACATTTCATATGCTCCTCAAAGAATGCATCAGCCTCAATCTCAACATCCACAACATACTCGATGTGTTTCCTAACTCATTGTTCCCAACAACCACAAGAAACCATCCAACATTGACACTTAGCCTTTCTATCAAAAACTGCCTAGAAAGGATGTACATCCACCACCCCTAAGGATCACTTGACCTTTCTTCGAGAAATATAAACATGAACCTTATAGGTTCCTCATTGGAATTTTGATGACACCATTTCAACCTCATGGTATTTCTCCACACACCTACTATTGACATATCTCTCCCCACCTTAGGAGCATCGTTAACATCACATTGTCAAATAACTCAACCACCACGGCCCAAGTCTCGCAGTATTCATCGACTTTTAGTCCCTCTTAAGAACCTGATCTGTAAACTGCTGATGGCGTAACTCACACCATCAGCCCCACATATATACTACTTCATAAGAACAACCTTTAAGGGGCCCCATATCCAACCAAAACACATTCATTTAGCTAGGAGTAAAGCAAAAGCTTTCTCAGTGTACCTGGGATGGTGTCAGGGTAGGGGACATGATCGTCACTAATTAAAAGTACACTAAGAATTCATCAATGAATACCACAAAAAATACTCCATCACAGATGCTACCTCCCATTTCAAAAACACCTTAACATGTCAAAAAGTGCCAGGCTTCCCTTCCTGCCAACATCTCACCACATTGATCCAAAACCAAACGATCCTTCACACAACTCACAACAGAGTTCTCAAACTAGGTCATTCTCACTAGTCAAACTACCCACATAAAGGGTTAAATAAACAAGACAAGGGATTATCATTTCACAACATTAACTCAATTTTAAAGATGGATTTACACAAAACCATATCAAGTTTTCCCCTTTTTCCCACCACGCGGTCAAAACCGAGGCACTATCACTACTTTTTACCATCATATGCCTAGGTTCTAGTTAACAAGGGTAAACACTTTATCATTAATTAATTTCCACAATTAATTAATCACATCATTTCTTATTAATTAATTCAACAATTAATTAATCATACTCATCTCATTATTCAATTTTTCTCATTTAGACACCCATTTATTCTCATCTTGCATCATTTTACAATTTTTCTCAATTTCATTTTAGGCACCATTTTCATTTCAATTTCACAAGTATGGAAAAACAGTTCAAGTTCAACAACTTCCCAAAACCCATTTTCTCATGCATGCCTGCAATGATGCATGTCACAAAATAATCTTGGGTACCTAGAATGATGCATGTTGACTCAATTCTCATGTCATTTGGGGCCACGAGTCAATCTAAACAAATTTCAGAAACAACAACCACATCACAGAACAAGTGCATCACCCAATATGAAATAATATTCAACTATAACAATAAACAACAATAACAACTATCCCACCCTAGGTACTTTGGTTTTCCCTCATACATGGGCTATCTACTCCCATGCATGAGCTCATAACCAAGAATCTACTCTTCCTAGTCTCCTGTCTACCTTTCCCCAAATAGTAAGATAAAAGAATAAGAAAGAAAACTAGATCGCTAATATAACTTTGTAACGTCCTGACCCGGGTGTCACGCAACGCTGCCCTGATCCAGTTCACCACGTGACCTCAAGAGCGTCTCCCCGTACGCTAGAGGCTGTTGACTAGCAGTGAGCATCTAGTAAGTCGATCATGGGGAGACTATACCCTCTTTTGTTTTTCTTTTATCAGAGTAATACACCAGCAGAAATAAATAAACAATAGTTGAAGCATATATATAACCATAGACAAAACCAATATCACAAGACAACCAAAACTAGAAATACAAAATCAAAACTGAATAGTAGATATGTCATGCTATGTAAATGCCAAGTGTCAAATGCAAACCCAAATGTAAAGACACTGACAACTCCCAAGCGGGTCTGACACAAATTCGGGTTCCCTCACCATGCTCTATCCCAACTCTTCCATCCAACATAGGGCATTTTCCCTTAACAAGTCCAGAAAACAAAGAGTCTATTCGAGTACCGATCAGGCTGCCCGAGTAGGGTGTGAGTACAACTCAGTAGGCCACCACCAACGTCATCTAAAATAAATCCAGTCAATAACAGTGTATATGATTGTAATAAGATTAAGTATAATGCACAAATAAATAGTTTATCACATTATTAAATATTCTTTATTTAACTACACTAACTCCATAGTTCTCGAGGACACATGTACCTCAATACTAGCTTCGACTCATGCTGAAGCCCGAAGTGTTCCCTAGGTAATATCATATCTTAATGATCACTTTGACTCATATCAGAGTTCGAAGTATTCTCATGTGAGGCCATATCTCGAAGTACCCTTATTAGCATTCTTATTTCACAATGAATGATCATGCTGAAATTTATTAAATCACGCAATTTGGATGACCATGTTACCATCCTTATTTCACAAATGAATAACCATGTTACCATTCATTTAATTACACAATTGGGATGACCATGTTACCATCCTTATTTCAAAAATAAATGGTCATGATACCATTCATTTAATTACACAATTTGGATGACCATGTTACCATCCTTATTTCACAAATGAATGATCATGTTACCATTCATTTAATTACACAATTTGGATAACCATGTTATCATCCTTTAATTCAAGATGAATGACTATGTTACCATTCACACATCACATATTAGAATGACCATGTTACCATTCTTTAATTCGTAATTAATTAAATAATTAATTATCCACACCAATGTCATTACTAATTTAACAATTAGTTAAACACTACAATTCTATTAGTTAACTCGACAATAAACTAATCGCAAAAATAACATTAATTAATTCAACCATTAATTAATCTCATCAATTTTCTAGTTAATTCAACAATTAACCAATCGTGACAATTACTCTAGTTAATTCAACAATTAACTAATCACATCAATTACTCTAGTTAATTCAACAATTAACTAATCACATCAACTCCTCTAGTTAATTAAATAATTAACCAATTGCATCAAAAATATTAATTAATCCATCAATTAATTAATCCCTTTATTTAATACAAAAATTAAATAATCCTATCACTTTCATTAATTAATTCATCAATTAATTAATCTCTTTATTTAATTCAATAATTAAATAATCACTTTAATCACATTAATTAATTCACCAATTAATTAATCCTTTCATTTAATTCAAAAATTAAATAATCACTCTACTCATATTAATTAATTCATCAATTAATTAATTTCATTATTTAATTCAACAATTAAATAATCTTTTTACTCGCATTAATTAATTCGTCAATTAATTAATCCCTTTATTTAATTCAAAAATTAAATAATCACATAACTCACATTAATTAATTCATCAATTAATTAATCTCATTATTTAATTCAACAATTAAATAATCATTTTACTCTCATTAATTAACTCATCAATTAATTAATCCCACTATTTAATTCAACAATTAAATAATCACGTTTTTCGTATTAGTTAATTTAGAAACTAATTAATCTTGTTATTTAATTCAACAATTAAATAATCACATTTCTTCTCATTAATTAATTCATCAATTAATTAATCCCTTTATTTAATTCAAAAATTAAATAATCTCATTGCTCAGATTAATTAATTCGCCAATTAATTAATCCCCTTATTTAATTCAACAATTAAATAATCACAATACACTCATTAATTAATTCATCAATTAATTAATTTCATCTCAAACAATTCAATATCACCAATTAATTCATCAATTAATTGTTCTATCTCCATTAATTCAACAACCCCAATTAATTCCTCAATGAATTGTTTCATCTCAATCAATCTAATAATCATAACTATCTCCGATAATTAATTCTGTAATTAATTATACATATTCAACAACTTCAATATAACAATAATTATTTTGTCAAATAATTATTCAATTTCAACAATCTCTAACTCGTCATAATTAATTCAACAATTAATTATACCATATCACAATTTCTTAATCCTAACCATTCTAATTAATTAATTCTACAATTAAATAATCATGTTCAACAATCTCAATAACTCCATAATTAATTTCAATAATTAATCATCCAAATCACAATTTCATAGTCTCATAATTAATTCACCAATTACTTATTCAATTCATAACATCAATATCCCATAATTAATTATATAATTAATTATCTAAAACCAACAATCTCAATATCTCATAATTATTTTAACAATTAATTATTCATGATCTAAAATCCCAATATCTCAATTTCACATATCTTTTAATTAATTAATTCACTAAAAAAGTAATTAATTTAATCAATAACGCAATTATTAAACATCTAATGGAAATTTTACAATTACATACACATAATTTTAATCAAGACTATGGAATTTGAATTTTAGACCACGTACCTCAAGGTTGTTGATGTCAACGGTAATGATAAATCACCATGTGTGGTTCAATACACCTCCTCACAGCCTTATTATCATAAGCATCGACACACCAACTAGAAATTCAATCACATGCCAACGAATCCTTGCTTTCTTCAAAAAAAAATCTTAGGAATAATTTCTACTCATCGAGACAAATCCAACGGAACCGACGACGCATCAATCCAATCAATATCAAATAAGATATTGAGGAGAGAAGTTTAGAAGAATAAAATAAAACAGAAGAGAGAGAGAGACTAAGAGAGGGGAGAGATGTCAAAAATAATGGGCTTCCTACCCATGTCATGTGCACCACCCTAAATCCAATTTATAATACTTTTTCATCAATTAATTTACTTACATTTATTAATTACATCAGCTATTTATTAATCTCTCCTATTAATTTCATGTGTCAACTCATCATCATATTGGGTGTTTCATGGACTTGTATCATGAGCCTAAATTAAATATTCAACATTGGTCTTGAAATGACCGCCTCAATTTTAGGGTCACGCTACCGCTGACAGCGTGTGAATCCGACACCATACGAAAGAGTTATGACTGAAACGGTGTTTTGACAACAATTATTTTCTCAATTTAATAATAATAATAATAACAATAATAATTATTATTATAAAGTATCTTTCACCATTAAAAATTCGTCAACAATATTTATTAAATATCGATTATAGTTAATAAATTAATATTAATCCTACATTTCCTTTTATTTAGTATTGACTAATAATTTCACCGTTATTACATTGATCGACAACAAATATTCACACGGTGAAACGTCATTCATTATTTAAGTGAAAAATAATATTTAATTACACATGTATTTTTCCATTAATTTTGTTTGACAAAAAATAATAATAATAATAATACACTTATTATTAATAATATTCTTTTTATTTGCCTAGTAAATATTAAAATACATGTTTTAATTTAAAAATAATAATAGTAACATCAATTATTATTATTATTAAATATGTTTAACATTGTCACCATTAACGTTTCAAAATAATCTTTTGTTTCATTCGAATCTCAATGGAGGAAAGGTTTAATTTTTGCCCCATTAATGCGTTGCATATTTTAAATTGGTCAAAACAGTGTAAAATTCAAGCTTTTAAAACACCTTGGGTGTAACAATGGCTTCATGCGTCATTGGAGAAGATGACTCAATAAAAAAAGATTTTTCATTTAATTTAATTAATTTTGGATTAATTATTAAATTAATAAAATTAATTATTTAACTTAAAATTTAAATAACATCAAACGCTCATTGCGCATAAAAGTTATACCCTGATTAGGATAAACCCTCCGTTCCGGACCCAACGGTGGTATTAGATTTCTAATACGATGCACCATTTGAGAGATATTAATTATTTAATATTCAAAAAATGAATTAAAAAAATTAATTAAATATAAAAAAGGTTATCTTCGCGAGCGAGATATCCAAACGCCTGACGCTTATAAATGTTATACCCCGCCTAGGATAAACACCTTATTTCAGACACAACGGTGCTCTCAGATTTCACATACAGCGCACCGTTTGAAAGATATTAATTACTTAATATTCAAAAAACGGATTAAAAATAATTAAATATAAAAAAGATTATTTTCGCGAGTGAGACATCCAAATATCTGACGCTTACAAATGTTATACCCCTCCTAGGGTAAACACCTTGTTCTGGACACAACAGTGGTCTCAGATTTCCCATTTGACGCACCGTTTTGGAGTTATCAATTATTTGAAATAAAAAGTGTGTGCTTAATATATTATATTTAATATTTTTATTCAGTCTTCACCGAGACTTTGCGGGTCTCGAAATCTCACACTAATTCAGTTTCGAACTCCAAAAATATTCAATTGAATATTCTAAGATGTTAAATGGTATTTAAGGCATTTAACACATTTATCAAAACTTCACTGACAAATCATTTTTGTGAATTAAAACAAAGACAGCTCATAGTCACCAAAATTTTTAATATAGTCATATCTAGAAAAAGGACGGGATATTACAAGCACAGTTACATCATCTTCATTTATGAGCTCATTCGAGTTAGGGTTTCTTTGTTCTTGAAACTCTAATTGTACCATATAATTCTACTCCTGATCATAGTGAATTTCCTGCCTCTGTGGATGTAGGTATCATTCCTCGAACCACGTAAATCTCTGTATTTTGCGATCTTCTTCTCATTCTTTTGTTTTTCCCTTTTACTCTCCTGTGAATCATTTTTTGTTGGTTACTCCTAACGTTTCCGCAACACATAGCTTAAACCCACCATAACATATCTCGTGTGAGAGAGGGCCCCTGATTCATAACTTGTCATTCCCATGCTCCAAGGTCATGGACTCAATAAAGCTAATACACTAGCCTAGGTGGGTCATCACTAACGGTTATATAAGACCATCCTTGGTCGATATCCTTGATCCATATTCACCATACAAGTCACCTCTCAAGCAGTGACATGGCCTATAAGGCTCCTCTTTAACTCATTCCATACCTGAAGCCCCCAAGGTGAACATATCACCAAGGGCCAACCAAACTATTCTACCCTTGGTAGAATATCTTTACCAATTGCAGTAGGCCTTATGTGGCCTCTCGTGATAGTCCCAACTCAAGCTCACGGGTCACTGGTCACTTGGCGGTCAGACCAGTGTTGTAGTACCACCGATCACCCCACCAAGTACCCAATGGAATCCTAACAAGTATCAAGTGGCTTATGTAGCCACTCCTGTTCTTTAACCAAATTCTAAAAATACCATCTTCGGACTTCTCTCTGAGTTCTGTCATGCCCAAAATTGTCATTTAAACCCTCAAGAGAGGCAAAATAACTCACATGCCAAATGATTTCTTCAAGTGCCTTATGTAGTGCTCCATGAATGATCTCAACTGTTCGTTAAACCTATGCCGATTGTTCTTTGGTTTAAACTACTTCATGTTCTTAGCTATTACTTACGTATGAGTCAAAGAGAAGTACCATGTGTGGATTCTCACATGGAGAAACATGATTTAAAGTGAAATTCAAGATAAGTCCACCAGGATAAATCTGTTTAAAACAAACGCCAAGGAAATATTAATAAATAAGACAGTAATGAATCCGCTGTCATTCAAATTCAGCCCATGGAGTAGGTTGGGGCGGGGAAGTTGAGAACAGTGCTCTTGACTTTGGTCATCATGTTGATGCTGTTAGTGATCCCCTGCGACCCAATCCCACTGTCCTTGATGCCCTGCCCAATGCAATTGCAGTAGAAATGATGAAACCAACGGATTGACTGTGAATAACTAGCCAAATTCATGTTTTAGGAAAGCTCACCTGGAAAGGGAAATGATCCGGACCACGAGCTGGGGCAGAGTTGATCTGAACCGTACCCGTTTCCATCGCATCGCTGATCAGCATCGCTTTGTTGATGTCTCTGGTGAAGACACAGCCCTGCAGACCAAAATTGCTGGCGTTGCAATGGTGTATTCCCTCCTCCACAGTCCTGATCCTGATCACTGGCAAAACCGGCCCAAACGGCTCCTCCCATGCGAGCCTCATATCAGGCCTCACGTTATCTAAAAGCAAAGGCCAAATGAGATTGCCCTCCCTTTTGTACTCCTGGCAAAATGTTGCATTTTTCTCTTTAGCATCCAACACCAAACCCTCTATGAAATTCGCAGACGACTCCGAAACAACAGCAGTGATATCACAGTCATCCTCGGGCCGGCCAACCGTCAGTTTCGAAATCTTGGCCTTCACTTTCTCTACAAGAGCATCGGCCACGGCCTCCATCACCAACACGACCTTCACAGCCGTGCATCTTTGACCACTATAAGAAAAGCCGCCTTTTATGATATTTGCAGTTACCAGATCTAGATCAGCATCTTCGAGAACAATGCAGGCATCTTTCCCTCCCAGCTCCATCTGAAGAGGGATCATTCCGGCCTTCTTTGAAATTGCAACACCAGTGTCCCCCCCAGTGAAGCTGTTCAAAAAAAAACCTCGTTAGTGGAAAACATCAATAATTTCATATCAATGGATTGCCAGTTGGGTTTGTTCTGCTTCTTGATAAATCAAATTTAGTGGGCTGTAGTCATTAATCCAATCAGCTGAATAAAATCTGCATTTAGATAGGGTAAATCTGCTGGCATGTGAGTGAATTACGCTCACTAGAACAGTATTGGGTGACAGAGCTGCAGGGGCACCTGATGCAGTTCACTCCAGGATGCATTGTAAGGAAGTCACCAATCTCGGAGCCTTTTCCAGTGATACAGTTGATCAGGCCCTTGGGAAAACCAGCCAGGTGAAAACAATGAACCATATGAAGCGCTGCTACTGCACCCTGCAAGGAGCAAATCAATGAACTTGTGTTACCATATTTTTTCTTTTCTTTTTTTAACACATGACCACCCGGTGTACTGACTTGCCCCATTTCAACATGAAGACTTGTTTGGACCCAGACCATGATAAACCGGGTCAGCCCACACATGGGTAAAGCTTTTCCAATGGCTATATATTTCATTCACCAGGATTTGAACCCAATACCTTGAAGGGAACAAGTGTCGGACCACTTGAGCTGACCACCACTAGTACCATAAAATTTTCTTTTGATTGATACTGATGGGCCACATGAGGTATAAATATGTTCTTGGAGTTCAGTAAGTAGAATTTGTCTGAACCAAGCAGGGTGAGGAGATAGGCGAGGAATTAATAAACAGAAACATGTGGAATGCTTGGTCATTCATTATTGAACAACCCAATATTTGTCTAAATCGTAGGTAAACTAGGGAAAGCTAATTAATAGTACCGGATGAAATGCTTTCATACCAGAGAATACCAAGGGAAAAAGTATTCCACAAAATAGGAAAACTTTGGCATTATATATGGGATGACAAAGAAAAAATACTTCAGATTGGACATGTTCCTATGAATGAAATGAGATTGTTGAGGTTTTGAAAACTCAACGAAGGGATTTTAATGATTTAAATAACATATCTGGTATCATTGATAGCATTCTAAACCATTTAATGGATCAAAAGCTGAAATGGAGATGCAAAAAGCAAGAAATGGTAGGCACCTGAGTCGGAGGCTTGAGTACGAGAGAGTTGCCAGCAATCAGTGCAGGTGCGATTTTTGACACAGCAAGGTTGACTGGATAGTTGAATGGTGGGATTGCTAAGACAACCCCGAGTGGAATCTGCAGCACAAATGTAACAAATATATATATATGAAAAATCTTTTTTGAGGCCATACAAATATAAGAATTCTGTCATCCGAGAGATCCATATAATCAGTAGGAAGGATCAAGCTAATCATATAATCCAATAGATGCTACTTATAACTGCCTTTATGAGGGAGCCCAGACAACTATACAGACATTTAAGACTTTAATTTCTTTTCTGTGGAGATGATGAACAATATAGGTTTAGATGATCAAAAACTATGAGGCTCTTCAAAGAAAAATACAGTTTAAGTAGCTGGACCAGTTGTGTTTATCCCCTTATCAGATGGAGGTGGGGTGCTACTTATAAAAAGCACAACCCTAAAACCTAACCCAGAAAAGGTTTTTTCTTCCATTGATAAATGCTTAGCATTCTTTCTTTAAATGCAACTAAAACCTAACCAAGAAAAGGTTCTTCAGCCCGTCACTAAAATCAAACTTAGGAAAAACTTTAACACGGAATCCACCTTGGAGGTGAGGCAGTACTTGGTTCTCTCATTTCCTGGAAAGCTATCCGAAACCAGGAACTTTCCCTTTCCAAGAATCCTGACACCTTCTTCAGCGCAGTAGGAAACCAGATCCCCAGACCTTACAACCTTCACAAAATTTACAGGTCGGTAGAAATTTTAATCCTAATTTAAAAAACCTTCAATGGAAATCAAAGTTGAAAGAGCCGCAACCTCAGTGACAGCATCCTTAGCGGGTTTAGCAATCTCTTTGACAAGACATTCTGCAATGGGGGCTTTATGCTGTTTGAGAATACCGGCAGCCTTGTGAAGGAGCTCAGCTCTCTTCCACAATGGTGTCTTCGCCCATGATTTCTGCGCTTTCTTGGCTATTTCCATGACCATGTTGACCTCTTCCTGTGTGCATGCTGCATTAAAAGCATACAAAAACAGGGTTACTGACACAAGAATCAAACTCAAACTCAATCCAAAGCATAACAGAGGAAGCTGTGCACTAATAATCTCTAATATCATATCTAAAATTATAAGGGAGAAAAAAAGGTTTTGTACGAAAAATTCTTTGAAAAGCCAATTGTATTCAGGGAATTTTGTTTCTAGCATGCCCACGTCCTTTTTAGGAAGCTGTAATCACTAGAAATTACTAGCCCTTTTGAACGCTTTTCCTTATAACTCTTTAACAAACTGTCAATCAGAAGCCTCCCAAACTAGTCAGCTGAATTTACCCGGACTTGGAATCTCGGGAGTCGATCAGTTTCGAGTGGGAAAAAGGCGCAAGAAATGAAAACTCCATTGTTTAAAAAGCTTTTACTGCCACGGTAGATTAGTAAAAAAAAAACAACGGGCAGAAAATAGAAACACAGTCACTGTGATAAATGCATCGCTACCTTCACGGTTTTTTGGTGAGAGTTCAACACGTAAAAACATTAAACTAGCTCAGACAAGGACCTTGAGAAGACAAACGCGGATTGCATAAGAAACTTAGCATTTTGTGCGACCGAATTAAGGAAAAACATAAATTTCAATATTAAAAAAAAAAACGAGCCTCTCAATTCAAAGGTGCGAGAGAGAAACACATCAATTTCTTAACAATATTTAAAAAAAAAAATACCTTGAACTTTGTACTGGGTCTTGCGAATAGAGGGGTTGACGATGCCGACGGATTTCCCGGACGACGACTTCTTCCACTCTCCGTCTGCGTAGTACTTGAATACATCTCCGTCCAAGATCTCTGCAAACACTTTTGGGCCGGCCATCGTCAAATTCGCTCTCACAGATGCTCAAATTCAGAAAGCAATCAAAAGCCAAGTCCCGCGATTCAACTCACTGATGTGTCCATTTGTGTTTGTCTGTGTGTTTAAAGAGAGAAGCACCGGTGGGAGTAAGGTTGGTTTGGAAGGGGTAGGGGGAGGGGACAGTTGGAAGCGAGGTTGGACCAGGGCACGGGGCGGACTGTGAAATGGGGACGGTTTACATATGAGAAGGTGAGCTACGGTTTCGGCCAGAGAAGATTGGAAGTGGCTCCACCTGATCGTCGGAGCATGCATATTCACCGCACACACGGGCGCATATATATATATATATGTATGTATATATATATATATATGTATATAGATATATAGAGGTAGATGTAGATATAGATGTTGATATAGACATGTGTTTTTTTTTTAAAAAAATCGAATAAGTCTTAATTTATTATTAAACCAAATTAAAGACCTTTTTAAATGTTCAGAAGGATACACATTACATAGCTCGCCATTTAGCCCATTACATATACCGTAGAGTTGTACGACTGAGGTTTTTGTTTTTCTTTTTATGAATAGAATTGCGAGGACGCAATTCTTTGGAGGGGGAAATAATGCAACACCCCGTTTTATTACAAGCCTTATAAATAACAATTATATGTTTAGTGTCATTAAAGCCTTCTTTAACAAAACAAAATGTAAAAGGAAAAACACGTAACTCCTTTATTTATTTATTTAAGAACATGACACTGAAGAGTTTTACAACATCCGAGTTACAAGAAAAGCTCACTAACCATAAATGCCAAATAAAAACCCTAGTACGATCACCAGAAGGCTACTCAGGATAAAAACAATGTAGCGACTCGGGTTTTTGGCCCTGTCAGACTTTGGAATATTTCTAGGAATAATTCCAGAGCTAGGCGCGAAGACGGCGTGCGATTCCGAGGCCCGGTGTGCCCGAAATTAATTTTATAAGAATATTAAGTATTTTTATACTATGCACGTGGCGGGGGTGTGATATCTCCTAAACGGTAGCTCAGAACGGGAATCTGAGGGCACAGTTGCGTCCGGAACGTACCGTTTACCTTAGGCGAGGTGTAAACTTTGCGGGCGCGAGCCTGCGGTGAAAAACGCCACCAGGGGCGTTTTCGTAAATAGTGGCGAAGTTAGTGTGCGAGCGTTGGCTCGAATAACTTCTGAACGGAGTCTCGGATGGAAAATCTGAGTCCGCCGTTGCGTTCAGAACGGCGCGTTTGCCCTAGGGGTGACCTTACTTTTGTTCGCAACGGGCGTCGGGTCCAAGGCAGGTTTGGCGCCGGCGGGCAGCTGATATAAATATCAGCGCCCCCTCTCCCCCTTTATCGTTCCTCTCGACGTTCTTCGTCGTTCTTCGCCGCCACTCCGCTGAATCGAGCAAACGAAGCGCCCACGAGCTCAGAATTCGACGGCGGACGTTCCAGGAGCGCGCAACAGAAGCTCTGGAGCGCGGATCTGAGGCAGAACATCGATGTTTCGCCCGCGAGGTAGGCGGTTTTGAGTTTTAACCCCTGATCCCGTTTTTGCTGCGTTTTTCTGTAAATTGAAGCCGTAGCAGTGTAGATCGGGTCCCGAGGGTCGTGTAGACGCCTCCGGATCGCAAAACGGACCACCGGGGTGCCCCCGGCGGTCCGCGGAAGGTCTGCCGGCGCGGCGGCCCGCGGCGGCCGGTCTGGGCCGACCGGACCGGCCGGTCGGGGCCGGTCCGGCCTCTTTCCGCATACGGGGGTCTTTAAACCCCCGTATCTTGCACTCCGGCAATCGGATTCGCGCGCCGTTTGCCGCGGCGTGACCCTGACGACGAGGCGAACCCTCCGGTATGGGTTCGAGGGTTTAAAGGTTCGGGATCGTGGCCCGGGAGCTAGAAACGTCGTATAAAATAATATTATTTTATTATTTTACGACTTTGGGTCGTTGTAACTTCTACCCGGAGCGTCCGATTGACGTACCGTCAGTGGCGTTGAGACCCTGATGGTACGACGGAATTTTTGAGATGGTTTCCGAGTGTTGGGACTGAGAACGGGGTGCGGGCCCCACGAGGCCGGGTTTTGGCGTTTGCGGAGAAACACAGCTTTTGCACCAGGAGTCCGATTTTGGCGGATGACTAGTCGATCCTGTGTGTTTTTCCGAGGGGATCGCAATGGTGCGATCCGTTCGATGAGTTTCGGAATCCAGGCGTGGGCCCCACCCGAGTTGGCCTTCGGTGAATAGTATCTTTTTCACCGGGTGTCCGTTTTGGACGAGCGAGTAGTTGTTTCCGCTTGTTTTTTCGAGGGGATCGCCGTGGTGTGATCCACTCGATGGGTTTCGGGATCGTTGTGTGGGCCCCGCACGAGCTAGCTACGGTGAATAGTGGTTTTTTCACCGGTGCTCCATTTCGGGCGAGTAAACAGCCTATCCTGCGTGTTTTTCCGCGTGGAACGCGATGGTGGTCTCGGTTTTGACCTAGGAGGTGCGCAGTGTGGAGTTGTGGTGGGTCGCTCGGGTTAGCGACGTTTGGACCAGCAGTGGTTGAGGGTTCTCCCTTGGTTCGTTCCTACGAGGGTTCGTGTGGTATCACAACCTTCGTATGGGTTTGTGATCCTCTCGATGGGATGTTTAAACTGTTAGAGTTGTGGTATCCCTCCGGTGGGCCCGGAGTGGATCCTCTAGCATCTTTACCCTAGATTGGGTTCTTGGTATCGCTGTGACCGCTTATTTACGGGCGGCGATCCCCTATCTAGCAGGTTAACCCCGTAGGGTTTGTGGCATCATCAGGAATATGATCCCCTACGCAGTGGGTCGTGCACAGTAGGGTTGTGGCATCGTCGGGTTTACGATCCCCTACTCAGCATGATGTTTATAGTAGGGTTGCGGTATCGTTGGTTATATGATCCCCTACTCAGCGCTTGGTGTCGGTAGGGTTGCGGTATCGTTGGTTATGCGATCCCCTACTCAGCGTGTGGTTTCGGTAGGGTTGCAGCATCGTCGGTTCGATCCCCTACATCGCGAGTTATACCAGATAGGGTTCCAGTATCGTCGTGACCATCTTTATATGGACGATGATCCTCTATCTGAGTGTTGAGTTTCTGTCGAGCGCCAGATCGGGTTGTGGTATCCCCCAGAGGATCCTGGGTGTGATCCCCTATCTGTAAGTACTACGTATGCTAGATCGGGTCGTGGTATCCCCCAGCGGACCCTGGGAGTGATCCCCTATCTGTGAGCTACGTATACCGGAGTGGGTCTTGGTATCCCCTAGCGGACCCTAGCGGCGATCCCCTATCCGAGGAGTTTGGTGGTTATGTTGTTTCAGCGAGATTTCCTCAGTGATGTTAACTGACGAGCGTGGTATCTCGGGTGAGCATCTGAGATGTTTGTTTGGGACCCGATGGAGTGTATCTCTCGGATGAGTGTCATCTGGTATGACAATGTTCGTGGTGTACTCTCCTGGTTGTGGACAGTTGCTGGTGATGAGGTCGGTACCTCTTGTGGCTTTATGGCGTGAGCTGTGTATATCTGGTTTGTTCAAGGTGTATGTATGGGCATACACCTGAGCTGAGCTGAGCTGAGCTGAGCTGAGCTGACTAGTTGTGTTTAGCCGAGGATGGTCACGAGATGGAGTTTCTCTCTCGTCTGGGTTCCCTCTGGCTGGGTTGAGCGGACTGTTGCCTTTCAGTTGCTCCCTTGGGTTTTGGGTTTTTGGGGTGCCTACTGAGTATGTTTATACTCACCCCTGCACGGGCTTTGCCCGCACATGTTTGGGTCTTGTGCAGACCATAGGTCTTTCGACGGAGTCCCAGGAGGACCCGGAGCAGGCGGAGCTTAGTGAGCGAGTTGACCGAGGTGTTTACCAGAGCTGTGCCGAGGGAGCTTTCTGGCGGGTGTTTGTGGCAGCGTTCCCCTTCTTCAGAGCAGGTTGGACGCGCTTTGTAGTTTTCTTTTGGTGGGCCCTGTTTTTCCCTTGTACTTTTGCTGTTGCTCTCTGGTTGTGAGATAGTGTATGCATGCATTTACTTTTCAGTTTCTATATCTCTGCACTGTTGCATGGAGGTGTTGTGGGTGCGTGTGTACAGGTACCTTAGGCTAATGCCTCCCATGTGTGTGATAGCCTACTCGGCGCTGGTCGCCATCCCCTGGACTATTGGAGGCGGGCTTGGGGTGTCGCGGATCGAGATAGAGTTTCTCTCTCGTCTGGGTTCCCTCTGGTTGGGTTGAGCGGACTGTTGCCTTTCAGTTGCTCCCTTGGGTTTTGGGTTTTTGGGGTGCCTACTGAGTATGTTTATACTCACCCCTGCACGGGCTTTGCCTGCACATGTTTGTATCTTGTGCAGACCATAGGTCTTTCGACGGAGTCCCAGGAGGACCCGGAGTAGGTGGAGCTTAGTGAGCGAGTTGACCGGGGTGTTTACCAGAGCTGTGCCGAGGGAGCTTTCCGGCGGGTGTTTGTGGCAGCGTTCCCCTTCTTCAGAGCAGGTTGGACGCGCTTTGTAGTTTTCTTTTGGTGGGCCCTGTTTTGCCCTTGTACTTTTGCTGTTGCTCTCTGGTTGTGGGATAGTGTATGCATGCATTTACTTTTCAGTTTCTATATCTCTGCACTGTTGCATGGAGGTGTTGTGGGTGCGTGTGTACAGGTACCTTAGGCTAATGCCTCCCATGTGTGTGATAGCCTACTCGGCGCTGGTCGCCAGCCCCTGGCCTATTGGAGGCGGGCTTGGGGTGTCGCAGCTCAAGCCCCGTTGGGTCGGGTCGTGACAGAGTGGTATCAGAGGAGGTTCCACCTTTGGGATCTCAGAGCGTAGCTGGTCTAGCGGTGAGCTTGGTTTGGGTTGCATAGCGGTAGTGTTAGGATGTTTCGAGTTCGGCTTTTAGGCCAGGGACTCCAGTGTTGGTGCGGCGGCCAACGTATCCATACACCAGGACTCTGATAACCTGCCTTTCGACTCGGGACATTCGTACACTGGTCGCGGGGACATAATGGTACATGCATCATATAGGACTGGGTTTTTGGTTTTTCCTTGTCCTTCTTGAGTCAGCTCTCCATATATAATCTCTGACTGTGGTGCGTCTTGAATGTATTTCAGGATGCCTCCACGACGACAGCCAGCAGGGGTTCCGCAGTAGGATTGTGCTGATGACCCGCCCCGTGTAGTGGATGTGGAGCAGGGCGCAGGTTCTGAGGTTGCACCTCCAGGTGGTCTGCCAGTTGAGCCACCACCTGTCGAGCCGCTGATTGTGCCGGCGGTGCAGGACGAGGTTGCGCGCAGGCTGAGTGCGCTGCACGAGTTCCAGAGGCAGCGACCTCTGAGGTTACGGGGTGATCCAGACCCCCAGGCAGCTGATGACTGGCTTGAGGCAGTCACCCGAGTTTTCCGCCTAGTGAGGACACCTCCAGATCAGAAGGTGGTCCTAGCGGTGAGCCTTCTGCATGGTTATGCCGGGCGATGATGGAGTTTAGTGATGCAGTCCCATGATGAGGAGACGCTCACGTGGGCAGAGTTTGAGGGGCTTTTCAGGGAGGAGTTCTATCAAGTGACGCTGAGGTCAGTGCAAATCCAGGAGCTTCTGCAGCTTCGACAAGAGAGCATGACTGTGTCGGAGTACTCAGCGAGGTTTACAGACCTGTCACGCTACTCCCTGGATATGGTTCGAGACTCGTTCTTTAGGGCGCGGACCTTCGAGCAGGGCTTACACAGGGACATCCGAGCAGGTGTGGTTTCCTTGTGCCTGCCCATCTATGCTGGAGTGCTGGAGCGAGCGTTGGTGGTGGAGTGTTTTCTGGCTGAGCAGTTTCCCCCTGTTAGTGTTGGACACTCGAGAGCTGAGATTTTTTCAGTCGGATCGGCATCTGGTAGCCGACCACAGACTCAGGGGTCAGGACGTGGTCGACGTTTCAGGAGGCGACCCCAAGATGGAGGATCTGAGGCTCAGGGCTCGCAGGCCAGTTTTGGTTAGCCGCAAGAGAGGCGGTGTTACGCTTGCGATGGTCGGGGACATCTTGCTAGAGATTGTCTGACCCGACGTGCTGCTGAGAGGGAGTCGGTCGATGGACCGCCTTGGCAGAGGCAGCGTCTCGAGCAAGGAGGTCCGCAGGGCGGCGGACGTGGCGGCGGAGCTGGTGCAGCAGGAGGCGGTGGTAGGCAGTACCAGTTGCCACCATCCCCACCCCCAGGTGGTCCACACCAATCTCAGGGAGCTGGTGGCCGAGGGTGAGGACAACTTCATGCTCTGGAGGTAGTCGACCCAGAGGCACCGCAGATGGATAGAGGTACGCCTTGTGTCTTTTTACTTACCGCAGTAGTTTGATAGACCCTATTTAGCGGTACTCTTTACTTTTGTTGCTTGCTCAAGTTTTGTTCAGGGCGTTGATAAGACCCTCTGTGGGTGTTTATTGGTGAGCTCGCTGGTGTGTGAGACCCAGTTGAGAGTCCGATCGCTTTCCTTGTACTTAGGGCTTTTCGGGGATGAAAAGTTCTAAGGAGGGGAGGATGTAGAGACTGGGGTTTTTGGCCCTGTCAGACTTTGGAATATTTCTAGGAATAATTCCAGAGCTATGTGCGAAGACGGCGTGCGATTCCGAGGCCCGGTGTGCCCGGAATTACTTTTATAAGAATATTAAGTATTTTTATACTATGCACGTGGTGGGGGTGTGATATCTCCTAAACGGTAGCTCAGAACGGGAATTTGAGGGCACAGTTGTGTCCGGAACGTGCCGTTTACCTTAGGCGAGGTGTAAACATTGCGGGCGTGGGCCTACGGTGAGAAACGCCACCAGGGGCGTTTTCGTAAATAGTGGCGAAATTAGTGTGCGAGCGTCGGCTCGAATAACTTCTGAAAGGAGTCTCGGATGGAAAATTTGAGTCCGCCGTTGCGTTCAGAACGGCACGTTTACCCTAGGGGTGACCTTACTTTTGTTAGCAACGGGCGTTGGGTCCGAGGCGGGTTTGGCGCCGGCGGGCAGCCGATATAAATATCAGCGCCCCCCCCCCCCCCCTTTATCGTTCCTCTCGACGTTCTTCGCCGTTCTTCGCCGCCACTCCGCCGAATCGAGCAAACGAAGCGCCCACGAGCTCAGAATTCGACGGCGGACGTTCCAGGAGCGCGCAACGGAAGCTCTGGAGCGCGGATCTGAGGCAGAACATCGGTGTTTCGCCCGCGAGGTAGGCAGTTTTGAGTTTTAACCCCCGATCCCGTTTTTGCTGCGTTTTTCTGTAAATTGAAGCCGTAGCAGTGTAGATCGGGTCCCAAGGGTCATGTAGACGCCTCCGGATCGCAAAACGGACCACCGGGGTGCCCCCGGCGGTCCGCGGAAGGTCTGCCGGCGCGGCACCGGCGCGGCGGCGCGCGGCGGAGGGCCGCCGACCGGGGCGGGCCGGCGGCGGTGGCCGGTCCGACCTCTTTCCGCATACGGGGGTCTTTAAACCCCCGTATCTTGCACTCCGGGAGTCGGATTCACGCGCTATTTGCGGCGACGTGACCCTGACGACGAGGAGAACCCTCCGGTATGGGTTTGAGGGTTTAAAGGTTCGGGATCGTGGCCCGGGAGCTAGAAACGTCGTATAAAATAATATTATTTTATTATTTTACGACTTCGGGCCGTTGTAACTTCTTCCCGGAGCGTCCGATTGACGTGCCGTCAGTGGTGTTGAGACCCTGATGGTACGACGGAATTTTTGAGATGGTTTCCGGGTGTTGGGACTGAGAACGGGGTGCGGGCCCCACGAGACCGGGTTTTGGCGTTTGCGGAGAAATGCAGCTTTTGCACCAGGAGTCCGATTTTGGCGGATGACTAGTCGATCCTGTGTGTTTTTCCGAGGGGATCGCAATGGTGCAATCCGTTCGATGAGTTTCGGAATCCAGGCGTGGGCCCCACCCGAGCTGGCCTTCGGTGAATAGTACCTTTTTCACCGGGTGTCCGTTTTGGACGAGCGAGTAGTCATTTCCGCTTGTTTTTCCGAGGGGATCGCCGTGGTGTGATCCGCTCAATGTGTTTCGGGATCGTTGTGTGGGCCCCGCACGAGCTAGCTATGGTGAATAGTGCTTTTTTCACCGGTGCTCCGTTTCAGGCGAGTAAACAGCCTATCCTGCGTGTTTTTCCGCGTGGAACGCGATGGTGGCCTCGGTTTTGGCCTAGGAGGTGCGCAGTGTGGCGTTGTGGCGGGTTTCTCGGGTTAGCGACCTTTGGACCAGCAGTGGTTGAGGGTTCTCCCTTGGTTCGTTCTTACGAGGGTTCGTGTGGTATCACAACCTTCGTATGGGTTTGTGATCCTCTCGATGGGATGTTTAAACTGTTAGAGTTGTGGTATCCCTCCGGTGGGCCCAGAGTGGATCCTCTAGCATCTTTACCCTAGATTGGGTTCTTGGTATCGCTGTGACCGCTTATTTACGGGCGGTGATCCCCTATCTAGCAGGTTAACCCCGTAGGGTTTGTGGCATCATCAGGAATATGATCCCCTACGCAGTGGATCATGCACAGTAGGGTTGTGGCATCGTCGGGTTTACGATCCCCTACTCAGCATGATGTTTATATTAGGGTTGCGGTATCGTTGGTTATACGATCCCCTACTCAGCGCTTGGTGTCGGTAGGGTTGCGGTATCGTTGGTTATGCGATCCCCTACTCAGCGCGTGGTTTCGGTAGGGTTACAGCATCGTCAGTTCGATCCCCTACATCGCGAGTTATACCAGATAGGGTTCCGGTATCGTCGTTACCATCTTTATCTGGACGATGATCCTCTATCTGAGTGTTGAGTTTCTGTCGAGCGCCAGATCGGGTTGTGGTATCCCCCATCGGATCCTACGTGTGATCCCCTATCTGTGAGTACTACGTATGCCAGATCGGGTCGTGGTATCCCCCAGCGGACCCTGGGAGTGATCCCCTATCTGTGAGCTACGTATACCGGAGTGGGTCTTGGTATCCCCTAGCGGACCCTAGCGGCGATCCCCTATCCGAGGAGTTTGGTGGTTATGTTGTTTCAGCGAGGTTTCCTCAGTGATGTTAACCGACGAGCGTGGTATCTCGGGTGAGCGTCTGAGATGTTTGTTTGGGACCCAATGGAGTGTATCTCTCGGATGAGTGTCATCTGGTATGACAGTGTTCGTGGTGTACTCTCCTGGTTGTGGACAGTTGCTGGTGATGAGGTCGGTACCTCTTGTGGCTTTATGGCGTGAGCTGTGTATATCTGGTTTGTTCAAGGTGTATGTATGGGCATACACCTGAGCTGAGATGAGATGACTAGTTGTGTTTAGCTGAGGATGGTCACGAGATGGAGTTTCTCTCTCGTCTGGGTTCCCTCTGGCTGGGTTGAACGGACTGTTGCCTTTCAGTTTCTCCCTTGGGTTTTGGGTTTTTGGGGTGCCTACTGAGTATGTTTATACTAACCCCTGCACGGGCTTTGCCCGCACATGTTTGTGTCTTGTGCAGACCATATGTCTTTCGACGGAGTCCCAGGAGGACCCGGAGCAGGCAGAGCTTAGTGAGCGAGTTGACCGGGGTGTTTACCAGAGCTGTGCCGAGGGAGCTTTCTGGCGGGTGTTTGTGGCAACGTTCCCCTTCTTCAGAGCAGGTTGGACGTGCTTTGTAGTTTTCTTTTGGTGGGCCCTGTTTTTCCCTTGTACTTTTGCTGTTGCTCTCTGGTTGTGGGATAGTGTATGCATGCATTTACTTTTCAGTTTCTATATCTCTGCACTGTTGCATGGAGGTGTTGTGGGTGCGTGTGTACAGGTACCTTAAGCTAATGCCTCCCATGTGTGTGATAGCCTACTCGGCGCTGGTCGCCAACCCCTGGCCTATTGGAGGCGGGCTTGGGGTGTCGCGGCTCGAGCCCCGTTGGGTCGGGTCGTGACAAACAAGCCCGACTTCGTAGTGTGGATCACTAGGATCCATCATAAGTATCGGGATGGCCAATGCCACGGCGGCCGTGGTGAGTACCAATGCAATGTAGAGAACCATCCTTAGTTGGCAAACCGACTTCAAAATATGAATACCAAGACTTCATATTTATAAAGGTTCCACATAGCCGTTGCAATTTTACCGTTATTGTCTTTTCAAGATGACCGTTGGGATTTAAATCCGAAGGCCTTTAGGGTCTTGCTAAATACCGTCATAATAATTAAGACTCTTTTCTTTTAAATAATTCTTAATGAATCTGTTTGATTTGTGGCCTTAGTTCTAAAGAAACAACATAAATATATATCTACACATTCTTTTTTTTCCTATGTTTTCATATTAGCTTAATTATATAAAGTTACCATACTTTATAAAATTATGTTTTTCTTTTGAAATTTTGGGTTAAATAATCAATTTGTTTTAATAACATATAGATGCAAATTAAGATAAGTGACAATAAATAGAGGATAAGTGATATTAAATTATATAAATTGATAAATTAAATAAATAAAGGAAAAATAAAAATATGTTCTGATAGGGGTGAAATAATTAATGTACTTATGTATTAAAAGACCATTGACCCTTCATAAAATAACAAAAGTTATTAATAATTGTAGAATAATAATAATAAAATTCATATAATAAGGGTAATAAAAAAAATTAAAAGTATTGTTGTTTTAAAAAAATAAATAAAAATATATATATAAGAAACCGCGGGGGGGGGGGGGGGGGGAGACCCGCGTTTTATTTAAAACACCGCACCCCCGCTCAACCGTCCGATCCTCCCCCTCCAATCGTGGCCGTCCGTTTGTTTTAAATGCCGCACCGCTCTGGGCCGTCCGATCTGATCTAGTCTAATCCTGGTCGTCCCCTCGTTTTTCGGATTTTCCTCCCCCGTGTCTTCTTCTTCTTCGTCGCGGTCACCAACCAGTAGCTAGGGTGGAGGTTTTCTCCTCTTAGGCCGACGAGTGGACCCAGCTGCTCCTCCTTTCCACAAATTCGGCACCGCTCCTTCATTAGTCGGCCTCAGATACCCGGTCGACGTCTCCACGTAAGGAGAGTTCCTTGTCTTTAAGTCTCGGCTTACACCAAAGGCAAGAAGGGTTTGCACCAAGTTCCTTGGATCTCCGACCACCGGTCCGGCCTCACCTGCTTCGTCTTCTCCTCCTCTCCGAACCGGTAAGGGGACAAGTCTTCGTTTTTTTTCTTTTAGCTTCGGTATATATGTATATACATGTTTATATATATATAACTATATGTATACACACTCGGTGTATACCCGGATGTAAGGCCTTGAGAATCCCTCTTCCTGCATGGAGAACCAAATAGGGGTAAGGGAAACTCCTCTGCTTCGTTTCCTTCAGTTTCGATAGCTATACATATTTATATACACTTTTTATATAAATATGTATAGATATATACAAGATCATATGAACCTATTTATACCCGTTTTCCCCTTTCTAGAATCGAACCTGAGTAGGGGAGGTCTTCTTGTTTTAATTTTCATCTGCTTTGGTGAATATACACGGTTATATATATGTATATACACTTCATGCATATGTGTATATAAAGGCCTTAAGAACCGATTATAATTGTTCTCCTCTTCCAGAATTCAACCGGGATAAAGGAAGTTTTTGGGGTTTGTTTTATTTCGGTTTTAATGGTTGAATTTACCTATATACTCTTTGTGTGTAAATATATATGTATTCATACATATATAAGACATTACATGCATATGTGCACATTTCTTTCACATGTATATAACCCTTGCTTTACTCTGCCATATGAAAAATGGAGATTTCGGGTAATTTTATAAACATGTAAGATTATACAAGTACATGGAGCACATAGATATATATGTACATGTGATTATATAGATGTATATGTACAACTATGTGCGAGCATAGGGGACGAGCTTGATTACTTGTTTTAAAATTTATCGCAATATAACATGATGATTTATTAAAATTTTTTTTACCCATAAAGATTATTATTTCAAGAATAATACCAAAAAATTATTTATATACATGTTTATGTATATGATGGAGTTTAAGGATAAATTTTGATATAAGAATAGTTCTTCCAACTGAAAATTTCATTTATCAGCGTTTTGACAATTCATGCATTTTTTTTTGTGGAAAGGTGTGGCGTGAACCCCTTAAGCATTTACATGTGGCTTGGTGAATGTGTATTTATAAGTTCAGTTTTCCAAAACCCTGTTTCAATTAATATTTATCAGGACTTAGTTTGTATTTTTAACACATATAAGTTTCTAATAATTTTAATGGATGCTAAGATGATATGTATGTTGCACCAGTGGACTGGTTTAACCTGCAAGGTTATGTACCCTCGATGAAATGTATACATTTAAAGAATGAGTTTCTCCATGTTTTAAAGAGATGAACTATGAATTTATGGGTTTTTATTTAATGGAAATGATGTAATTTTACATGAAAATCCATTATTTTCAGTGTTCTAATTATTATTGCATGTACAAGAGTATGTTGATTTAGTTTATTTATATCACTGTTTAATCTGAAGCCAAAAGTCTAGTCCTTTTTACATTTTCGACATGACCCATTTCAAGTTATGAATATGTAGGTAAAAAGGGGGTTTGATTAAGAATTTATGAATGAAACCCTGTGAATGAAAGACCATGTCAAGATATGTGAGAGATGTATTGGACTTAAATGTTTATGGACGGGTGCACCCATAATTATATAGCGCTCCAATGCATTGGGTAAAGTAAGAGTCTCATGAGACGTTATGTGTGACGGTCTTGGCGGTTAGCCTTGTCTTGTGCTTTTATGTGTGACGGTCTTGGCGGTTAGCCTTGTCTTGTGCTTTTATGTGCGACGGTCTTGGCGGTTAGCCTTGACTTGTGCTACTATGGGAAACGGGATGAGCGGTTAGCCTTGACCCGTATTAAGTATGTTTTATGGTCTTGACGCAAGGTCTTGACAAAGTTCGGCATTATACATTCCCTCTGCATGTGATGATAAATGGTCAAACAGGGGTTAGTCCAACTAATAGGACATCCCCTAGTTGAAAACTCCCTTGACTATGAGAATGAATTTATGAGATATGAATTGTAACATGTGTAGTATGTTGTTATAAGAATTTTATGTGTCAATGAATCATGATATGAATTTTTTCCCTGCTTGCACTCAATCTTTTAGAACTGAAGTAATTTTGGTTGTAAGCTATGCATCATCTATTCTTCACATGCTTGCGCTCTCTGATTTATGTCTTCTTTAAATCTTATTTTAAGTACGTACTTCTTCTCTGTGCAAGTGGCTTTCAAAAAAAAAGTAGGATTTTCATGTTTTAAGAAAAGTTAATGCTTAGTTTTTAGTGAAGAGTTTTATTATCTTCAAAAGGACTACTTTGAGAAAGAGTTTTCTTAAAACGTTTTTAAAACCCCTTACTGGGCATATTTTCTCACCCTACGTTTTTGTTTTAAAAATTTTCAGGCATAGTTTGTACTAATGAAGTTTATTAGAAGTAGCTGGTTTCCCAGAACCCTGAGCCTCGCGATCTTCTGTATTAATGGGACATGATATATTATTTGTAAATGATGTAATGAAATGTTAGTATATCATGTCTCATAAGGCACCCAGGATCAGGGTCTATTTAAGCAACATCATCACAAGTTTACTTTGACTCTCCCGCCACACCACTCCATGGAGTTGAATCAATTGATAAATATATATTTTTAACATTTTATAAATATATTTTTATTTTATTTTAACATTATATATATATATAATTTAATTTCAGTGTCGGATTTAGTTTTAGTTAGTAATTATCATGTGTGAGACTTAAAAAAATATTGAATATAATTTTTTAAAGATCTGCGGGATGATCTGTGAGTTTGCAAGTCCCGTGCGAGTTGAACCAAAACCTTATTTTAAAAGTTCGCATTCTACATGGGTTGGGCCAACTCACTATGCTAAATCTGTCGCCCACTTGATCCGCCTTGTTGTCCGGCCCGACCTACACCGTTAACAACTCTTGTTTTAATTTTTGTTGTTTATTTCTTCCTATTTGTGTGCGTGTAGTATTGTTCCTCTACATTTCATTTTCTATTTCATTTCCCTTTTATCAAATTTCTATTGTAAGTGTTGGGGAATAGCCCTTTCGTAATCCATGAACTGTAAGAAACTTTCAGAAGAACGTTCTTTCGGAATCCTGCCATCCTTCTAATTTATCCTCAATCCCCCCTTAACTTCGTGTTCCGAAAACAAGAAGTACGACAACCTAATCACCACACAAAATCATATACACACACACACACGCTTATGCAGAATGAAAAATAAAAAATAAAGCTCACACATAAGAATTACTTGTTTCGAACAAAAGTCTTACATCCATAGGAGAGCACTACTACCACTATGATAAAAAGAGAGTAGATGAGATTACAATCACTCTCATTCTCAACCCACTCTATACAATAACTCAAGTATGAAAATCTCGTATATCGTGTACAGCGCTCACGAAAGTTGGTCACACCTCATATTTATAGAGGTCTTTATCCGATAAATTGTTCCTACCACCCTCTGAGATTCATGGTTGTCCCCCAGTTGACTGAGGCATCCTCCGATACACAATTGCACCTTCAATTTGACCACAGACAACCAGTGAACTTATGTGCTTCCCAAGTATCAGAATTCTTCTTCCAATACTTAGAACAAAACATCGACACAATATGCATCAATCAAACTCCAACCGCTAATAGAAACCTTATTCTGGAATGCAATCCGTCTGGAAAAATTCTTTCCAGAAAACTCCATCCAAAAAATTGGAGAGACTTAACAAAACTAAAAAATCTCCCACTTTAAGGCTGATTCAGGGATTCCAACCTCCTTCCATGTTCATCAGAGCTCACCTCCTTCTAGTGCATGTAATGTTCTCCATATCCTTTTGTTTTTCCAAGACCAACTAAGGCACGATGTTGCCTCATATTTTCTTAGACTAACACCATTGTAATCATGTCTGTAGGATTCTATTTTCTAGGATGAAGTGAAATTTCAAGTCGATGTGTTTTATCTTTTCATGAAAAACAAGATTCTTAGCAAGGGGAATGAAACTCCGACTATCACAGAACAACATTCCTACCTCTGATTCTTTCCCTAGCTCCTTCAGTAATCGCATCAACCATACAAACTCCTTTCCTGCTTCCATAACATCAACATATTCTACTTCCTTTGTTGATAGAGTAACTATAGGATATAGCTGAGACATCCAACCGATCATTGTCCTTCTAAAAGTGAAAATAAAAAATTTCATTCTCTAATGAGAATCCATGTATCCAACAAAACACGCACCCACAAAACCCATAATCAAATCATTATAATTGAAAAATAATGATTAATCTTCTAAATATTTCATATATCTAATGTTCCATTTCACAGCCTCCCGATGCATCCTTCTGTGATTTGACACGAGATGAATCAAAACTCCCACTGTAAAGGAATATCAAGGCATGGAAAAATCATTGCATACATAAAACTTATGAGGGATAAAGCATAAGACACATTTTCCATGTTATGTATTTCTTCTTTTGAAGATGGTTCCAATGCCTTTGAAAGTTTGAAGTGTCAGAAAAGGGGAGTTGAGATAGGTTTATATTCAATTATTATGAATCTTTCAATGACCTTCTAAATGTATTCCTTTTGGGATAACACCAAAATTTAAACTTTCCTATCTGTAACACCGTGATATTTTATGATAGTTTTTTTCTTTTCTTATGTTATATTTAACACCAAAGGAAGCTTTCACCACACACAACACTGGCTTGGCTTGCGTTACACGCAAGAGAAACCTTCCTCGATAGCTTGCATTGTACGCAATACCGAGTATCACTAAACAATGATATGTTATTAAAATATTATATGAACTGGACGTTATGAATAGTATTAACTGAATTTTGAATTTTATAACATTATAATTCATCTTACACATTTTTTAGAATGAGGTATGAAAACAAAATCAAATTTTCAAATAAAAGAAGTATTTTTCAAAAAATGCAGTTTTACCGCCTTTTGATGGCACACCCATTTTAAATCTAATATTTGAAAAGTTTATAAGTTCAATTTTAAAAAATAAACTTCTTATTTTGAATCAGGATATAAAAATTTACATTGGATACATTTTTGATACTTTTCTGATAACTTTCATATTTTGATGAATAGTAAAAATACGCTAAATTTTTCTTAAAAGCAACTTTTTTCATCAAGATAATTTATATGCTTAAATGATAAAATTTAATAATTTTAAAGTATAAATAGAATATATTTTTACAATTTAATATAATGTATATCATTTCCATTAATTTTACATTGATTTCATAGGTAAAAACATTTCAATCTTTGGCAATGTTTTAACTTTTAAAACCCGTTTTCTTAACAACGAGATTAATTTTAAATTAATTACTACAACTTCTGTGTTTTGAATTTTGAAAAATGGATTCTATATTTGGATTTAGTGGGTCCAAATTATGTTAATAGGTTAATTTTATTTTTTTGATATTATGAATAGTAACTACGATAATTTTTATTTACTACAGTTAAAGGTAAATCAGGTAATTAAGGGTAAAAATAAGATTATAAAATTACCCTAACACCTGCCAAAATTCTATTGGATGAATAAAATTCGACCCATATCACCTAAGGGTCGGAATAGATTCATTTCATGGACTTTTGACCATGAAAATTATATAATTATTATTAAAACCAAAGAAAGTGACAACATGTCACTCTCTTATATCTTATAAGTGTAATAATTTTAATTTAGTTATAAACTCCATAAAACTTCGAACATGAATAGTCTCCAGAAAGATAATAAAATTATCTACATCATGTGAATTTATTTATATTTTTTAGGGATTAAATAATTATCATTAATGACGACACAATAGTGATGTTGAAATTATTTTATTGATTGAAATATCAAATAAATGGTTTTAAAAATATTAAAATAAATATTATATGAACTATTTAATGTGCTCCACAAATTTTCTAGATAAATATGAAATGTTATAAATCTATTAAATCTTTTATTTCGAACATATCTTCTGTTTGGATTTTATTTAAATTCAAATAAATGAATAGTGTCAAAATCAACACAATTGTTATTTTATAAAAATAACATATTATAAAATTGTTTAAAAATCACAAAAATATTTAAAAATTATAAATTGAAATTTATATGGTCTAAAATGTCATAAATTATCCAATTATGGACAATTCAAAATACATAAGTAATTATTTATAACAATTAAACTTTAGAATATTATTACTACAAATAAAATTAAATGGATTAAATAAGGATAAATCAATTTGATAAGGTTTAAAATAAATTTCCAACATGTCTAAATTTTATTGTTTGATGATATTAAAACCCCATATCATCTCATCTTCTAATTGATTCATTTTTGGATGTTTTTAAGTGGGGTTTGAATTTATTATAAATTAATATTTCTCATGTTTCCAAAGGTGCCCCTCTCTTCCCTTATAAAAGGGAACCTACTCCCTCTCATCCTCACAAAATTTTGAGCCTTAAAGCTCATCCAACCCCTGCCAATTTATCTTCTCCACTTCCCTAGAAACATACTATAGGTCTTGGTTTTCTTCAAATACCAACTTTAGTTCCCTAAGAGGAGGTTTAAAAGAGCCGTGTCTAAGAAGAGGTAATATCCTTTACCGATCCTTTCAAATTTATTTCTTCTTATACTTCTTCTTATTTATTTGTTTAATCATAAATTAATAACATCAGTATCAATAATATTCTGATGTGTTATTATAAATATTAAACAACCCTATTTCACCTTCTATCTATCCTACGAAAAATGAAATCACCGCGCGTGCGTACGCACGGAATACCGTCTCCACGCCGTTGTGTAATCTGTTTTCCACCACCACATTACTTGGATGGGTATAATGGTGTAAAGAATAAATATATATGATTATTATAACATGATACTAATTCTGATATATTTCATCATCCATTCCAATACCATTCAATAATTATGGGAACGATATCGTCGCTCTTGCGTACGTACCGCTTACCGTCTCCACGGTGCGATGTGATTCATTCTACATGATCTTAATTAAACCATGATTATATAAAAAAATTGAATGAATAAATATGATATATATTATACTAATACCATTCTGTAAATAATGTAGCTATAACCTAAAAATATAAATAAGAATTTATTCGACAAAACACGCATAAGAACATAAAGCAATGAACACCCGAATAACAACTAGCAATGAAATATTACTAATAAGAAGATAATAATATGAACATATATGATATCATAACAATGAATATGATTCTGGAATAAGTCAATGACATTATTTAAATGATTATACAAGAGGTTCAGATACGTACAGAGCATATCATACCTAAGGTAAGGGAAAATCTCACAATCTCAATTTTTATTCGAGATTGTTTATACTTCGGTATTTCCTGGGGCATATTTATCATCCACATCCATGTTTCCTCAATATGTAATATTATCCCCCTATGATTTTTTAAATCCAATTTTACCTATTGTTGAATTTTTAGTAAAAGATATGAAAGGAATCTTTTATCGTTTTCAGTACAAGATACTTTTTGAATTTTCCGACCAAAGTACGAGAAGAATGTTTTTTTAACTTATACAGCATGAATGAATTTTTATGATTTAATAGAAAATTATTTCAATGAATATTAATTTATAAGTTTTCAATTTTATTTTCAATTAACTTCTTTTAGTATGACATGATGAGAATGGAAAAATGTTTATGAAGTTGAAAGGATATTTTCCTCAAGAATAGAGTTCAAGTGTTTTATCAAAATTATTTTCCATCTAAAATAATATAGGGTTCTATTTCTATCCCTATTATTACATTGATTTGATTATGTTATTATGGAATTATTTTTATGAGGTTCTTTATCGTATATGGATTATTTTATGATGGCATGATGTTTAAGAATCCCATTTCTATTACATGGGTTATGCTATGATGTATGATTTATGATTTTGTGGCACACATAAGAATGGTTTCATTATGAGATGGGTGGGACCTATATCTCCCTCCAATGCATTGGGTAAAGATTTATATCTCATGAGATAGACATGGCTGGAACGACAAGTTAATCCAGTTCAATGATATAGGACTGGAACGAGGAGTGAACTCAGTTTAGTAATGGAATTTGTCCGCTATGATGGTCTTGGAAATGAGTCTTGACTAATATGAAATGATTTTCTATGATTATGTGTGTATACCACAAAGTTTCATGTTTTATGTTGTGATTATTGGGATTACATTTCACTACTATGATTTATCCCATGTCATAATATTATGATCTCTTTTGCAGGTTAAGATTTTCAAAATGTTATGTTCTTATGAATATGATATGATTGATATTTTATTTGTTTACCCTTACTGAGCATTTGAGCTCACCCTTTTGTATGTTTTCTTTTCACCAGGTCAAGAAGAAGGGTATTAAGTAGGATATGCCAAAATGGACTCTAGATATGATGAAATAAGTGGGAGACAATGTAGATGGTTTATGTACCAGTTGTTTATATTTCCCAGTTTCTAAAGACATTATACCTATATAGTCCTATCATGGTTTTTTTATATGTTGTAATAAGTATGCTTAAATTCTGAAGTAATAACAATGTATGTAGAGTATGGTTCGTTATAGTTGGTATGAGAGGAAAGGTATAGTCAACCTTTGGAAAATAGGATGTGAAAGCCTTAGTAAGAACCCTAAGGATATGTCTAAGCATATAACACAATATTAGTGTTTTAGAAATGGACATTAATAACCTATGATAAGACCCAAAGTGTGAAATTTTATTCATGATTATGTGGTTTTCCTGTTATGATTAGTGTTTCTAACACTATGCTTCTTGGTTTTAGTCAATGGCTGGAACCCGAAGGAACCGTGTTAATGCTGAATGCGACAGGCAATACAATGATTGTCCCCCTGAGTAACCAAATGTTATGGGAGATGGAATGAAAAATCTTGTATCCATTCTCACACAAATTTCTCAAGCTATTAATCATGCAGGACTTCCAAATGAGCAAAGGAAGGAGCAAAATTTTGTTGAATCCTTCATGAGGCATCTTCCACCTTCATTCAGCGGGTCTTCTAATCCATTAGTGGATGAACAATGGATTAGTACCACTGAAAAGATATTTTCAGTTCTACAATGTTCTGAACATGATAAATTCATCTTAGCAGTATATCATTTGGAAGGTGAAGCTGATCAATGGTGGAATCTTATCAAGAATACAAGGCAAAGAGACGAAATTGAGTCCATGGAATGGGATAAGTTCAAGAACTTATTTTTCAATAAGTACTTCCCTCATATTCTTTGAACAAAGATGGATAAGGAGTTTCTTGAACTAAATCAAAAGGATGATGAATCGATTGATACCTATGAAGAAAATTTTACAAGACTTGCAAGGTATGCTTCCAGAATTATTATTCAACCTGAGAGTAAGATAGATCGATTCTTTAGTGGCTTAAAACCAAGTATTCGAAGGGCGTTATCCATAAGGGACTTCAATAGCTATGAGTAAATTGTTCGATGTGCTCTCAAGGTTGAGATGGATATTTGAGTAACCCATCAGTCATATGGGTTTGATAAGAAGAGGAAAATGGAATTCAAAGGAAAATATAAAGACCACACTGAAAAGAAGATGAGTTTTCCCTTATGCTCAAAGTGTAGAAAGAAACATGGAGGGAATTGTCTTAAAGGGACAATTAAATGTTTTAAGTGTGTAAAATAAGGTCATCGGGCATTTTAATGCTGCAGTGATGGGAAAAAATATGTCTAGTGATGCGAACAATGAAAAGGCTACACAGAATGCACCTCCTACACTTCAATGTTACAAGTGCAAGGAAATGGGGAATTATGCCAATCAATGCCCTAATACAAGGTTTGTTGATAATGATCAAAGTCAACAAACTCTTAAGTCCAAAGACAAAGTAAAGTCACATGTAAATTCTATCGGTGATGTGGAGTATGATAATGAAGTGGTGAAAGGTACACTTACCATCCAATCTAAAGTAGAAAATGTTTTATTTGATTCTGGATCCACCCACTCTTTTATTTCTAAAGAATTTTCTAAGGGTATCTCTATACTACCCCAACGATTAGCTGTTGAGTTAGCTGTGAAAACTCCTAATGGCACAACAGTCGCATCAAAAGTTTACAATTATTCTCCAATTGAAGTTTGTGGGAAAGTGATTCCTGCAAACCTTGTGATCCTTCCTATAGTGTAATTTGATGTTATTATTGGCATGGATTGGATTTCTTTATATGGAGCTCATATCAATTTCCAAAGAAGGGAAGTCACATTTCATATTCCTGATCAATCTATGATCATCTATCGATGCAAGGATGAACATAACCTTCCAATGGAAATTTATTCCATCTTATGGGTCTTGATTCCAATAAATGAAGGTTATTTATCTCAAATGGTTGGAAAGAAACTCACGATTAAGAATATGCCCATTGCACAGGAGTTTGATGATGTCTTTCTAGAGGAATTTCTAGGTCTTCCACCAAATCGTGAAGTTTATTTTTCAATAGAACTCATATCAGGTTCTATGCCCATTTCAAAGACACCTTATAGAATGACCCCAATTTAGTTGTAGGAATTAAAGAAGCAACTCCAAGAGAATCTTGATAAGGGATTCATACGCCCTAGTGCATCACCTTGGGGAGCACCTATCCTGTTTGTTAATAAGAAAGATGGATCAATGAGACTCTGCATTGATTATAGAGAACTTAACAAGATCACTATCAAGAAAAAATATCCTCTCCCACGCATTGATGACTTATTTGACCAACTATGCGGATCTCAATACTTTTCCAAAATTGATCTTCGTTCAGGGTATCATCAATTAAGGGTCAAAAGGGAGGATATACCAAAGATGACTTTACGTACAAGGTATGGACACTATGAATTTATAGTGACTCCATTTGGTCTTACTAATTCCCCTTCCATCTTCATGGATCTAATGAATAGAGTCTTTAGAGACTATCTTGATCAGTTTGTGGTAGTCTTTATAGACGATATTCTTGTCTATTCAAAGAGAAAGGAATAACATGAAGATCACTTGAGAATTGTATTAAAGACCCTAAGAAAGGAGAAGCTTTATGCCAAATTTACCAAGTGTGAATTTTGGCTTCAAAAAGTTTCATTTTTGGGTCACATAATCTCAAAAGAGGGGATATCTGTGGATCCAGCAAAAACATAGGTTATCGAAAGATGGTCGAGGCCAACAACAGTAACTGAGATCTGAAGTTTTCTTGGTTTGGATGGATATTATCGAAGTTTTGTGAAATATTTTTCATGATTATCTAATCCACTCACCAGGTTGAATCGAAAAGGAGTTAAGTTCGTTTGGACAAAGGAGTGTGAAGAGAATTTCAAGGAGTTAAAAAGAAGGTTATCCAGTGCACCTGTGCTCACACTGCCTTATAGTGGAGAAAGGTTTGTGATCTACAGTGATGCATCCAAGAAGGGATTGGGGTGTTTTATCATGCAAAATGATATGGTGATAGCTTATGCCTCACGATAGTTGAAAATACATGAGCAAAATTACCCAACTCATGGTTTGTAGTTAGCTGCAGTAATCTTTGCATTAAATATTTGGAGGAATTATATTTATGGTGAAAGGTGTGATATTTATACTGATCATAAAAGTTTAAAGTATATTTTCACACAAAAGAAGCTGAATATGTACCAAAGAATATGGTTGGAGCTGATTAAGGATTACGACTGCTCAATTCATTATCACCCTGGGAAAGCAAACAAGGTGGCAGGAACATTAAGTCGATAAGACCATGCTAGCTTATCCATGATGAGGATCACAAAAGATCCAATATTTATGGATTTACAAAGGATGGATCTTGGAATTATAATGGAAGGGGGAAAAATATTATCTTTATCAAATGAATGTTCAACCATCTATACATGTGAAGATTAAAGAGGCGTATAAAGAAGATGTAGAGTTACAAAAGAAGGTGAGAAATGTTCTTGAATTCCACATTGATTGTGATGAAATAATAAGGTTCAGGAATCAGGTTTATGTTCCTCCCATCCCAGAATTAAAGAAGGAAATATTGGATGAGGCTCATAGTTCTTCATTCTCTATTCACCCTGGAAGCATGAAGATGTATAGGGACCTGAAAGAGTACTTCTGGTGGGATGACATGAAAGGAGATGTTGCTGAATATATCTCTCGATTCTTGGTTTGTCAGCAAGTTAAAGCTGAGAGATGTCTAAGGGGAAGTTGCAACCATTACCCATACCAGAATGGAAATGGGAAAACATCACTATGGACTTTGTCACTGGACTTCCTAAAACATAAAAAGGCAATCATGCTATCTGGGTTATAGTTGATCGTCTTACGAAGTCAGCAGACTTCATTGCTGTTAGAGAGGATTTCTCTATTGATCAAATTGCTAGGATATATGTTAAGTAAGTGGTAAGATTTCATGGAGTACCACTTTCCATTATATCTGATCGGGATATGAGGTTCACTTCGAAGTTTTGGTGAAGTCTTCAGTATACTCTAGATACAGAGTTGAGTTTCAGCACTGCTTATCATCCTCAGATAGATGGTCAGTCTGAGAGGACAATTCAAAATCTATAAGACATGTTGAGAGCTTGATCTATGGATTTCAAATGTGGTTGGGATCGATACTTACCTTTGGTGGAATTTTCTTATAATAATATCTTTCACTCCAGTATTCAGATGGCTCCTTATGAAGCTCTCTATAGAAAGAAATTCAGAACTCCAACTTGCTGGGATGAAGTTGGGGAAAGAAAGCTATTAGGACCTGATCTTGTTGATGAGATGGAAGAAAATGTCAAATCTATTCAATAACACATAAAAGTAGCTCAGAGTCGACAAAAAAGTTATGCCGACAACTGAAGAAAAGACCTAGAGTTTGAAGTGGGTGATAAAGTGTTCTTATGAATATCTCCTTGGAAGAGAGTAATGAGATTTGGAAAGAAGGGAAAGCTGAGCCCTAGGTATATTGGACCTTTTGAAACACTGGACCGTGTTGGGAAGGTAGATTACCAATTGTTTCTTCCACCAAATCTCTCTCAAGTTCATGATGCATTCTATGTATCTCTCCTAATAAAGTACATACCTGATCCTTCACATATACTAAGCTCAGAAGTTGTACTGCTGGAGCAAGATCTTTTTTATGAAGAACAACCAATAGAGATTCTAGATCGTAGAGAAAAAGTTCTACGAAACAAGACCACTCTCTTGGTTAAAGTTTTATGGAGGAACCACCAATTAGAATAAGTTACATGGGAACTTGAGGATATGATGAGGGAGAGGTATCCTCATCTGTTTGCTATGAAGTGACGAATTTTGAGGGCAAAATTCATTTTAAGGGGGGTAGAATGTAACACCCTGAGATTTTATGATATTTCTTTTCTTTTATTATGTTATATGAAACACCAAAGGAATATTTCACTACATGAAACACTGGCTTGAATTGCGTTACACACAAGAGCAACCTTCCTCGATAGCTTGCGTTGTACACAATACCGAGTTTCACTAAACAACGACATGTTATTAAAATATTATATGAACTAGCCGTTATGAATAATATTAACTGAATTTTGAATTTTATAACATTATAATTCATCTTAAACATTTTTTAGAATGAGGTATGAAAACAAAATCAATTTTTCGGATAAAAGAAGTATTTTTCAAAAAATGCAGTTTTACCGCCTTTTGATGGCACACCCATTTTAAATATAATTTTTGACAAGTTTATAAGTTAAATTTTACAAAATAAACTTCTTCTTTTGAATCAGGATATAAAAATTTACATTGGATAAATTTTTGATACTATTCTGATAACTTTCATATTTTGATGAATAGTAAAAATACGCTAAATTTTTCTTAAAGACAACTTTTTTCATCAAGATAATTTATATGCTTAAATGATAAAATTTAATGATTTTAAAGTATAAATAGAATATATTTTTACCATTTAATATAATTTATGTCATTTACATTAATTTTACATTGAATTCATAGGTAAAAACATTTCAATTTTTGACAATGTTTTAACTTTTAAAACCCGTTTTCTTAACAACAGGATTAATTTTAAATTAATTACTGCAAATTCTGTGTTTTTAATTTTGAAAAATAGATTCCATATTTGGATTCAGTGGGTCCAAATTATTTTAATAGGTTAATTTTATTTTTTTGACATTATGAATAGTAACTACGATAATTTTTATTTACTACAGTTAAAGGTAAATCAGGTAATTAAGGGTAAAAATAAATTATAAAATTACCCTAACACCTGCAAAAATTATATTGGATGAATAAAAGTCAACCCATATCACCTAAGGGTAATAATATATTCATTTCATGGACTTTTGACCATGAAAATTATATAATTATTATTAAAACCAAAGAAAATGACAACATGTCACTCTCTTATATCTTATAAGTGTAATAATTTTAATTTAGTTATAAACTCCATAAAACATCGAACATTAATATCCTCAAAAAATATAATAAAATTATCTACATCATCTGAATTTATGTATAATTTTTAGGGATTAAATAATTATCATTAATGATGACACAATAGTGATGTTGAAATTATTTTATTGATTGAAATATCAAATAAATGGTTTTAAAAACATTAAAATAAATATTATATGAACTATTTAATGTGATCCACGAATTTTATAGATAAATATGACATGTTATGAATCTATTAAATCTTTTATTTTGAACATATATTATGTTTGTATTTTATTTAAATTCTAATAAATGAATAGTGTCAAAATCGACACTATTGTTATTTTATAAAAATAACATATTATAAAATTGTTTAAAAATCACAAAAATATTTAAAAATTATAAACTGAAATTTATATGGTCTAAAATTTCATAAATTATCCAATTATGGACAATTCAAAACACACAAGTAATTATTTATAACAATTTAAACTTTAGAATATTATTACCACAAATAAAATTAAATGGATTAAATAAGGATAAATCAATTTGATAAGGTTTAAAGTAATTTCCAAACATGTCTAAATTTTATTGGTTGATTATATTACAACCACATCTCATATCATATTAGAATTTTGTCATTTTTGGTGGTTTTTAAGTGGGGTTTGAATTTATTATAAATTAATATTTCTTATATTTCCAAAGGTGCCCCTCTCCTCCCTTATAAAAGGGAACCTCCTCCCTATCATCCTCACAATATTTTGAGCCTTCAATCTCAGCCAAAACCTACCAATTTATCTTATACACTTTCTTAGAAATATACTATAGGTCCTGATCTTCTTCAAAGACCAACTTTAGTGCCCTAAGAGGAGGTTTAGAAGAGGCGCATCGAAGAAGAGGTGATATCCTTTACTGATCCTTTCAAATTTATTTCTTATTCTACTTATTCTTCTTTATTTGTTTCCTAATAAATTAATAACATCAGTATCACTCATATAATTATGTGTTATTATAAATATGAAACAACTCTATTTCACCTTCTATCCATCCTACGGAAAATAAAATCACCGCACGTGCGTACGTACAGAATACCGTCTCCACACCATGGTGTAATATGTTTTCCACCACCAACTTACTTGGATGGGTATAATGGTCAAAGAATAAATATATATATATATTATTATTATAATATGATACTAATTCTGAGATATTCCATCATCCACTCCAATACCATTCAATAATTATGAGAACGATATCGTTGCTCGTGCGTACGTACGGCTTACCGTCTCCACGGTGCGATGTGATTCGTTCTACATGATCTTCATTAAACCTTGATTATATAAAATAATTTAATGAATAAATATGATATATATTATACTAATACCATTTTGTAAATTATTTAGCTATAACCTAAAAATATGAATAAGAATTTATTCGACAAAACACGCATAAGAACATAAAGCGATGAACACCCAAATAACAAGTAGCAATGAAATATTACTAATAAGAAGATAAGAATATGACCATATATGATATCATAACAATGAATATAATTCTGGAATAAGTCAATGACATTATTTAAATGATTATATAGGAGTTTCAGATACGCATAAATCATATCAGACCTAAGGTAAGGGAAAATCTTGCAATCTCAATTTTTATCCGAGATTGTTTATACTTCGGTATTTCCTGGGGCATATTTATCATCCACATACATGTTTCCTTAATATGTAATATTATCCCCCTACAATTTTTTTAATCCAATTTTACCTATTGGTGAATTTTTAGTAAAATATATGAAAGGAATCTTTTTTCATTTTCAGTACGAGATACTTTTTGACTTTTCCGGCCAAAGTATGAGAAGAATATTTTTTAACTTATAAGGCATGAATGGATTTTTATGATTTCATAGAACATTATTTCAATGAATCTTACTTTACAAGTTTTCAAGTTTATTTTCAATTAACTTCTTTTAGTATGACATGATGAGAATGGAAAAATGTTTATGAAGTAGAAATGATATTTTCCTCAAGAATGGAGTTCAAGTGTTTTATCAAAATTATTTTCCATCTAAGATAATATAGGTTTCTGTTTCTATCCCTATTATTAAATTTATTTGATTATGTTATTATGGAATTATTTTTATGAAGTCCTTTATCGTATATGGATTATGTTATGATGGCATGATGTTTAAGAATCCCATTTCTATTACATGGGTTATGCTATGATGTATGATTTATGATTTTGTGAAACACATAAGAATGGTTTCATTATGAGATGGTTGGGACCTATATCTCCCTCCAATGCATTGGGTAAATATTTATATCTCATGAGATAGACATGGATGGAATGACAAGTTAATATGGTTCAGCGATATAGGACTGGAACGAGGAGTGAACTCGTTTCAGTAATGGACTTTTTCCGCTATGATGGTTTTGGAAATGAGTCTTGACTAATATGAAATGATTTTCTATGATTATGTATGTATGCCATAAAGTTTCATGTTTCATGTTATGATTATTGGGATTACATTTCACTACTATGATTTATCCCATGTCATGATATTATGATCTCTTTTGCAGGTTAAGATTTTCAAAATGTTATGTTCTTATGAATATGAGATGATTGATATTTCCTTTATTTACCCTTACTGAGCATTTGAGCTCACCCTTTTGTATGTTTTCTTTTCCCCAGGCCAGGTAGAAGGGTATTAAGTAGGATATGCCAAAAGGGACTCTAGATATGATGAAATAAGCGGGAGACAATGTAGATGATTTATGTACCAGTTGTTTATGTTTCTTAGTTTCTAAAGACACTATACCTATAAGGTCCTATCATGGTTTTGTTATATGTTGTAATAAGTATGCTTCAATTCTGAAGTAATAAAAATGTATGTAAAGTATGGGTCGTTATACTATCCCTATAAATTCTCAGCCCCAATATTTTCTTAGCATGCCCAATATTATTAATTTTAAACCTTATAAACAATTTCCTCTTCAGCTCCTCAGTCTGAGGAATTTCAGGTTCAATAAGCAGCATATCATCCACAAACAAAAGTAGTATAATTAATTATTCACCATCCCATTGCTTCTGATAACAATAATGATTGTAATCACACTGAGTGAAACATTATTCAAGCATGAAAGTATCAAACTTTTGATTTCACTATTAAGGAGACTGCTTCAATCCATAAAGGATTATATTTAACTTACAAACAAGTTTATTATTATTTCATTAATCTTCAAAACCCTTTGGTTAAACCATGTAGAAATCCTCCTCCAAATCACCTTGAAGAAAGACTGTTTTAACATGCATCTTCTCCAAGCACAAATTATCAAAACCAATAATGCTTAACACCATCCAGATAGTAGTGTTCTTGGATACTAGTGGGAAACTATCTGAGAAATCAATTCCATCCTTATGTTGGAAACCTTTCACTATTAGTCATCCTTTATACCTCATACTCCCATAAGCTTCTTCCTTCAGGTGGAAAACCCATTTTTTTCCAGAGGTTACATTCCTTCCAGAAGTTCTGCCAACTCCCACATTCTATTGAGCTTAAAGGAATTTATTTCCCCCTTCATTGCTAACTCCCACCACTTTGAGTCACTTAGGACATATTCTTCTTCCAAAATTTCAAGTTCACCAACATCCTATAAAAGGAAAAAATTTCATATCATCCATAAACCTTTATACCAGTTCCCCAATCCTAGTTGATCTCCTCAATTGAATTGGTTATTTTGTACAACTTGGTTTCGATATTCCTTTTGGAAGCATTTATTTTCAAAAAATATCTCATATTTCAGCTCATTTTGAACTTTATGATTTTCCTACAGAGTTTTCTGGAAGTATTTTCATTTTGGTAATCTCATTTTAGTCAACTTTAAATTCAACATTTGATCTTTCCTCAACTTATTTCTCTTATTTTTTTGATATTTTCATAGAATTTTCTCATTGAAGAAAACATACCTACTATGGATGATTTGATTCTTCTCATCATCCCACAAACGATATCCAAAGTTCTCATCACCATATCTGCCAAGAAAGAACACTTTATATTTTTCATCAAAATTATCTCTATCCTTAGAATAAACATTAACATATTCCACACTTCTGAAAATTTTGAGATGGTTCACTTATGGTATTTTACCAGAGAAAAGTTCTTCTAAAGGTTCTTATCCAAAAATTGAAGCAAGACTTCTATTAATCATGTAAACTAACCTATGTATAGGTTGTGTCCAAATTCCATTAGGTATTCTAGAATGATGTTTTATACATTTAAATTTCTCTTATAGATACCTATTAATTATTTTAGATACTCCATTATATTTTGGAGTTCCAGGAAATGTATTCTCATGCCTAACTCCCTTATTCTGATAATTTTTTTGGAAGTCATGTCTGGTGAATTCTCCACCATTATCTGTTCGGTGTCACTTCAGCTTCTGATCACACTCCCTTTCAGTTAAATATTCACATTTAATAAATGAATTAAAATATAATATTTATTATTTAGGAATTATACCTATACCTATCAAGTGTAATCATTAATAAAAGTCACAAAGTACAAATATCCTCTGTTAGAATTTGTAGGATAAGGTCCCCAAACATTAGAATGAACAAGTTCTAGCTTCCAATTCCTAGGTTCTTGTCCATAAAAATTAAACGACACCTTATTTTGTTTCCCCATCATAAAACTCTCACATATTATAAAATCCATGTTATTGAGATTAATTATTCATTTTTCTAATAGAACTTTCATATTATTCTCACTAAGGTGGCCATACCAACAATGCCATACTTCTGGATCTTCCGATGAAGTACATGTTGGACCTCCAATTATTTTTTTTATGATCATAATACCTTAAGGTATTTATAACCTTTATTTTGATCATATTTTAATTATAGTGACTGAGAATCATGAAATGAAATTAATGTAACAAGTGAAGGTGACACACGAACTATCACGTGGCTTCCAACAAATGAATTTTGAACCCAAGAATAATGAAGTATTAGTGGTACTTGGGTTGTCTCCAGAGAAGACGGTGCTATGAATGTGTTTTTATCTTATTTAATGGGTTCGAATTGTGGAAAAAGTGGATGTAATTTATTGTTTTTAATATTAGTTTAAAACATTGTGTTCAAGCTTTGGATTACTCTCCTCACTTACCCATGAATAATTATTCAAATTCTATCCCCTATAATTCTATAATCAAATGGAATATCCCTGATTCTCCTTTCCTAGAAATATTGATTTGGAATAGAAAGATACACCATTAAATGTATTCTTTGTCTTCCCCTGTCCTAGTAATTCGATAACACCAATCACTCTTGAGTCATCCTACCGCTAACTATCACAAGTAGTGAAGGAATTCCCAAGTGGACTATTTGTGAAACTAGTGAAAAAGGAAAGAATAATTTAATTATGAAGAAAAATGGAAATCTCCTATAAGATACACATCCAAACACATACAGAGAATTGAGTAGAGAATAATTATCATTAAAAACTAGAATTCATCATAGGGGTGGGAGGGTTCTCCTAGGATCGACCACTATTGGCATAGTATTCCATCACTATAAATTATACAAAAAATATAAAATAAAGAGAATGATAATAGAAATAGAATATTTAGAGATAAATCAAAATAATCTCCCTCCTTTAGCCTCATTTCTTAAGTTAACAAAGACTCTTATTATAGAAAATACTATAGGTTCACCCATCATTCTTTCCATGTGATCAAAATGAGTTCTTTTATCATCATCAATTAGTTCAAGTGACTTCAAAAATAATCATTGTTGGTTAGAGTAGAAAACTCAAGAATGGGGTTAATTGAGTTTCCAATTAAAATGTCTATATAAAAATATTTAACACCAAATCCTCCAATTTATAAAAAATGGTCCATTTAACTAAAATAGAAAACATATATAATTTTATATTTTTGAAAATATTCTCAAAAGTTCGATAAAAAATTTGTTAAAACAAGTTTTAAAAACTCTTTAACTTTTGAAACAAATTTACTTGTATCAAACACTATATATAAAACACTTATTAAAGCTAACTATCAAAGTAATTTTTCTATATGGTTTTGAAAATTAATATAAGTTTATTTTAAAAATAGAGTAAACAAATCATGAAAAAACATAGTGGAATAAAACAAGAGGTTTGGTCTCAAGCCTAAACCTATTCCTCTCTACTTGGAAATCACCCACTATTAAACAGTTTATTAAACTAATAAACTGATCCACAACCTAGATCGGATTTTACAAAAAAAAACTACACATGGTCAGTCCAGGATACACATAGAATCTTCTATAGATCTATGTGGTATAATAGAATTAAAATAATAAAGGAAATATTATCTAGCACTATTCAATATAATTACAGATCCCGTATTAAAGAATAAACAGAGTAATGAAAACACAACTCAAATATAAGCTAAAATAGATAGAGTAATAGATGAAAAGATAGAATTTTTAATTCAACTCAATTTGATTAGTTTCAGTTGATCAATCGTCTTTAAATATATCCTTGAAAATATTCAAATGAGTGTTGCATGAAGAGTTTAGAAAAAAAGTGTCATAAAAGGATTATCAGTGTAATTCCTCAGTGTATCCCATTGTCTCTCATGCATGAACATACACCGCTTCTTTTTCCATGAGTTTCCCATCTTCTTAAGGAGATCACTTCTCTAATTATCCATTATTGGATATTCATAATTTAATCCTCGTACTCATTGAAACCTTAAATGCATTGAATATACAATAAATGCTTCAAAATATATCCATTGGAGATTTAAAATATTCATCACTACTTAAGTTAGACATGGTCACTTGGTCTTCACTTAAGCATGGTTACTTTGGCTTGAGGTCACTTACACAGTTACTTAGCATAGTTATGTGCACATACACTTACCACGATCAGTTTCCATGGTCACTTAGCATGGTAATTTCATTTTTTCTTATGGTAGCTTCATGTATTCATGTGGTCACTTGAATTTTTCTTATGGTCACTTGACTTATTCTTTCAGTCACTTTATTTCCTATTATGGAAGGTTATTTACTTCAAGCGGTAGCTTCATTAATTCTCACAACCACTTATTTTTTTCCCATAGTCACTTATTTTATTCTCAAAATTACTTTATTTATTCTCACATTTACCTCATTTCTTCTCACAACCACTTCATTTATTTTCACATTCACTTTATTTCTTCTTATGGTCACTAAATTAAACATGGTTAGTTAAATAATTGGTATAAATTTCTTCACCTGACACATAGTAACTTGGTTGTTCATATGGTCACTTGGAGTTCAATGTTTTCTACATGGTCACTTGACCTTCATGGACACTTGAAATTCTTCATGCGATAGGTTTTCATAGTCACTGCAAGACTGATCTATTTTTATAATTTTGGATAGAAACAAAGTTGACTATCATAAAACAAAAAATTCATTAGTAACATAAGAAACATGACTTGGGATCATTAAAATAAGTAGGTGATGGACTAAGCTGGTAATCTCACCCTTTTTATGATAAAAAATCATGACATATAAAATTAATTTAATACATCATTATTTTTTTATAAATGTATTTTCAATAAATTGAAACATAGATTTCTCATTTTTTCAAATTATCAATTTTTCAATTTCTTAATTTTTCTTTTTCCGTACCTCTTGCGATTATCAAAAAGTTAATCTAGGGTAAAATATAACCAGGAATAAGAAAGAAATACTGAAAAATAATATCATAAAAATAAATAAATAATATGAACAATGATATTTCATTATTATAAAAAGTTATTAAAAAATTATTACAAAGAGTGTCCCAATTAAGAATTCCAATTTGAATCAGAATCCGACACATCCCTAATGTTAGTGGGGAGGATAAGATACTTTCTTTTTGATGTATAGGATGAGGCAGGTTGGGTAGGTTGTGATGTAGAGGTGGTAGTAGGTTCTTGGATAACCACACACATATAAATTGGGAGAATATGTTGAACTACTTATATAGGAGACAAGAAAAAAGGTTAACAAAGGTTGTTATAACAAGATGGGTTTAAGTAATGGATAAGGTAAGAGGATCTAAAATAGTTGTGTTGGAAGTGTGGAGGTAAGGCACTAGAAAACTGGTCAAATACATCACTACTCTCGATCCATGCTCTACGGATTGAAAGTAACCCTCTTTATTATCTATAAAGGATTCTAAAACTGATGTTAGAACTTTTAGATTTTAAACTTGAGAATTGAAGGCTTGAGTCAAGGGTGGCATTCTAAGATCACTAGGCAAGGATATAAACATAGTATTCAGGTCATATTTGGTGAAGATTTTTCTCAAATAGAAATCAATGTCTATTCTAGTAGTATCTCTATATCTTCCAGCCTATTTGACATATTTTTTAAACAATTCCAAGGTCTTAGTAGTATGGTTTTGAAAACCTTCAAAAAACACTTCTCTTGTCTTCTTAAAAACATCAAAAAAACTTTTTAATCATCCCTTATGAGTTTTACAGTTCTATATTCATTAATAAAAAATGGAATGGGAGGAGGAGGAGGTACTAAGGAGGATGAAGGGAGATCAACTAAAATAAAATAATGAAACACTACATTTAGAAATATATAATATAAATTCAATATAATATCTTGAATATTAGATTGAAAACCACCCACTTGATCTCTCAAATCCCCAATCTCATTTTTTATAAGTTCCATTTGGAGATAGAGTCTTGGTTGAAGATGATAAATAACTAAAGTGACTTTCCTTGCTTTATCCTCATCTCTAATTGGTTCCAAATAATTTCCAAAACCAATAAAGAGTTCTTTCAACACACCCATAAAATATGATTTGAATTCATTCAAATCATCTTTAGTCACATAGGATGTGGAAGGGGTGGAAGCATGTATAGGAGTAGATAGGTTAAAAGCCGATTTATTACCATCTAAATCACCTTCAGACTCAATTGATTTTGGTCATAAAGACCAAAATTATACTTTATCTTTTTCTTCTTCTTCAAATTCAAGAACATATATATAGAGAGATCCAATAGGATTTTTACAATTACTTTTCATAAGTTCCTTAAGATTTTTTTGTAGGATTGGGACCAAACATATCTTCCAGAACATGGTCAACACAAAGTATAAGTGGGGATACTTCAAGTCATTCTTGAGTTTCAATCTCATCAATCAAAGATCCTTCCAACACTCACTTATAATAAGGGATGTTAGGTACACCATATGTAAGCGGGATACCCCCATTATCACTAACATCATCAGATTCAGAGAAATCTAGTCCTATTACTATTGTTCTTAGGGAATTATACACCTTAGAAGGTACATCTTGTACACTAGGTCTAGGAATGATTCCAATTAATAGTCTTGGAATCTAAGACTTATCAAAACATTCCTAATTCTCTTCAGATTCACCCAAGTCATCCCATTCAGGTTCTTAAACAAATATACTTATTGATACTTAAATATCAACAATATCTTCATCTTGAAATTCATCCTCATGAGAAGGTAAAGGTAATGGAGAGTTAGGAGGTTCAAAATAAATAGTAGGAGAGGATTCAATAACATCATCATAAGATGCCTTGGATTCCTCACTAAGGTCTACTATATTAGTATCCTCTTATTTCACTTCTATAGAAATATCATTCTCATCATAGGAATATTCAACAACTTCATTAGGCTCCAGACCTGAATCCACTTGATCCCTTGGTCTAACTGAATCCTTAACAAGATTAAATTTCTCATATATTTTTTTAATTTCATACACTCATTATTTTCTATATGGGTTCCATTTTACTTTCATGTGTTTATTGATCTTTTTATTTAAGAAAAACCATCAGAGGAAATCAAATCCCCCCATCATAAACTAATCCCTTAATCTGTAAGAGAGCTGAAATAAAATTTGGATAATGAATGGAATTGAATTTTAAAGAAGGATTTCATATCTTAAACTTATGTCTCATAACATACCTTGATAAAATTATCTAAATCCCCTTATTCATAAATAATATAAAGAAAAAATCCTGGTGTCTTATGTTACTAAATCCACCTTTCTTGGGACTAATGAGATGTTGGATAAACTTAACTAATAGTTTGTATTCTCCAGTAATCTCCACTATAGTCAGTCTTTGGGGAGTCCTTTTCCTAGTAAATTCCTCAAGATCATTATAAAACTTAAAATAGGAATGATTCAAAAGGCATGAGATTTGATAATATTTATACTCTCCCTTGTGTGGCACACTTAAGCACTTAGCCTACATCTTTTAAGAGAACTGAAAAAATATTCCATTTAACATTGTCCGAATGGTATCTCATTTATCTGAAGGAATGAATTCCACATGGGTATAAAATTATTTAACTAATATCAAATAAAATGGATGACCACTAATATCAAATAAAATGTCTTTCCATTATCCTTGGACCATTCACTCTAGCCTTTCCTTTGAATCAATTTCCACACTAAATATTTTTTTTGGATTTAAGACATTTTGAATCAACTTCTTTTTCTAGAAAAACTGGACAGTCTAATAGACGAGGGTTATGTGGATTAACTATAGTAATCAAGCTACCACAACCTTTATTTTATTTCTTTGAATGGGGTTATTTATCAGGAGATGCATCATCATTATTTCTTTTCATGCTCATCATTTTACACAACAATTCAAACTTTGGAGGTTTGTGTTCAAGAGATAAAGGTTTGAGAAAGAGGGTTTAGAAGAGAGGTTTGAGAGAGTAGAAAGGGATTTAAAAAAGATAGAGTATTTCTAGAGAAGTGACATGAGTCTATTTTATTCTAATTTGAAATTTCATTGATTCATTTAGAGAAATAAAATAATAATATACTTAATGAAAGTACCTCCAAAACAACTTAATGAAAGATCAAACTTAAAATGGTCATGGTAGGTGTACTAACCATAGATTCACTATAGATTAGATAAGGAATGATAGATATACTAAACACAGATTCATGGTAGTTATACTTACCACATTAACAAAATATCAAGGTAGGTATAGTGACCACATGACTAATCGGTCACTGTCACTTAACCGACTGCATGACTAAAAAATCAGAGTAACTCAACTGGCCGTGTGAAAACATTATCACAGTCACTTAATCAACCATATGAATTATAATTCACAGTTACATAAGATAAATATTAATAAGCATAGATGTTAAGAAATTATAATAAGAATTTAGAACTAAATTGAAATATTTAGGAATAATTAACTATTCTTAACTCATGTATGGTATAATTTATTCTCTCAATATTCAATGGATTTGTAAAACTATCAGTAAGATGATATTTAGTACCAATTAATTCAAGAGTAATATCCCCATTTTGAAAATGGTATCTCAAAAATTGATGTATTATATCAATATGTTTTGTCCTTGAGAGAGATACATGATTCTTTAAAATGTTTATAACACTTGTTTTTTCACAATTTACAAAGATATTTATGAATTTATATCCATAATCTAGTAGTGTGTGTTTAATCCATAAAAACTATAAACAAAAACTTCTTGTAGCTATGTACTCAGATTCAATAGTAGATAATTCAATAGATCTCCGTTTCTTGCTACACTATGAAATAAGAGAATTTCCCAAAAAGTGACATGTTCTAGTGGTTCTTTTTCTATCTAACTTACAACTTCTAAAATATGTATTTGAATAACTTACTAATTAAAATTCTTATGTTATTTAATATAACAATCCTAAATTGATTATAAATTTTAGGTATTTAAAAATTATTTTGACAATATTCAAATGCAGTTCCTTTGAATTTTCTTGAAAATGAGCACACATATATACACTAAACATAATATCATGTTGTTTAGAAGTTAAGTACAATGAAATTCCAATCATACCTCTGTAATTATTTTTCTTAACTAATTTTAGAGTTTCATCCATATCCAAATTATAGCTTATACTCATGAGAGTATCACTACCTTTGGAACTATCCATAAAAAAACATTATAAAAGTTCCTTAGTGTAATTTATTTTATTTAAAATGATTCCTTCATTATTTTGAAAAAATAGAAAACCAAGGAAATTTTTTAATTCACCCATTAAACTCATTTCAAATTCATTTTGCATCATTTTTAAAAATTTAGTAGACTAGGAGTTTTTGGATTATACAAATATAATTTCATCAACATAGATTTTAACTACCAAAAAATATTTGGAAATTATTTTAATAAATAAGTTAGGATCAGCTATACCTTTTGAAAAACCATTAGAAATTAGAATTGAGATGCTACTATCATACCAATATCAAGCAGCTCATTTTAAATCATACAAATCTTTTTATTTTATTTTTAAAACATGATTTAGAAAATGAGGGTTTTGAAATCCAAGGGGCTATTCAATAAAAAAATCCTCAATAATATAACCATTTTTAAAATCACTATTGAAATCCATTTGATATGTTTGAAATTCAACTATGATGCATAGGAAAGCAACTTTCTAATATCTCTAAGTATTACTACTGGAGAAAAGGTTTCTTCATAGTTAATACTTTCATATTGATTGCATACCTGTGAAACCAGTCTAGTTTTATTTCTAATTATTATGAAATATTCATCAACCATGTTACTAAACACCCAATTAGTTCCAATGGTGATGAAGTCTTTAGGTCTTTCCACTGGTTCCCAGAAAATGTTTCTTTCAAACCAATTCAACTCTTCTTGCATATACATTACTCAAAATCTATCATCTATAGCTTCTATGATGCTTTTAGGTTTATAATATGATAAAAAGTCTTGATGTTCAACTTGATTTCTAAGAGAATCTCTAGTTTGAGTACCTCTATCTAGATCTACAACTACAATATCTAAAGGATGATCTCTATGAGGTCTAATGGATCCAAGGATAGAAGTACTTGGTACTTAATTTTCTTCTTTAGGTTCTAGTTCAAACAATTCCTTATATATGGGTGATTTTTCTATAGAAGGCTTTACATAATCATTAGTAGGATTAGTTTAGGTATTGATATTAAAGTTATAAAGATCATGCTTAAGGTATTCTAAAGATGTTTTAGGCTCATGTGGTTTTGTTTCATAAAAATTTGACATGTACATATTCTTCCACAAGTTTAGTTCTTTTATTGAACACCCCATATGATTTATCAATGATTGAATAAACAAGGAATATTCCTTCATCACTTTTGGATGAAAATTTTCCAATCATTCCTTTGTGTTTAGAATAAATACATCACAACCAAAAAATATGATGTAATTAACATTTGGTTTTCTTCCATTCCATAAATCATATGGTATTTCTTTAAAATTTGTTCAATAAGAACTATATTAATAATATATAAAGTTTTATTGAAAAATTATTTCTAAAAATAAACTGGTAGGTCACACTCATTGATCATAGTCTGGGAAATCCCTTATAGAGCCTTATTACTTCTTTCTACAACACCATTTTTATGGGGAGTCATAGGAACATAAAAGTTGTGATTGTAGCCATGTTTTGAGCATAAATATTCAAAGTCTTGATTTTCAAACTCATTTCAATGATCACTACTTAAGGTATTACTAGTATGTCCACTAATATTTTCTACATATTTTATATATTTCAAAAAATAGAAACAAACTTCACTTTTGTGAGCTAAAATGAATACCCAAGTATATCTAGAATAGTCATCTACAAGAAAATAGGCATAATGCTTCCCATTTAATCTAGAAAATATATAAGGTTTAATCATGTCTGTGTGAACCAACTCTAGGGGTTGATAAGTTGAAACTTATTTATTTGGTTTGAAAGAAATCTTATGATGTTTCCCCTTTTGAGTGGGGTTACAAAATTTATCTCTTGGGAATTATAGTTTAGGAAGATCCTTAACTAAACCTTTACTTATAAGGATTATAAGAGAGTGAAGGTTGCAGTGTCCTTGTATCTTATTCCATAGCCAATATTTTTTGTGAAAGGCACTTAAAAAAGAAATATTTTGAGAAAATAAATAATCTAAATCAAATGCATAAACATTATCATTACATAAAGTAGTAAAGACTAAAGTAGGTTTGGAATCATATTTTTTAAAGAATTATTTTCAAATTTAACATGATAATCATCATCAAATAATTATGATATTCTAAGAATATTATAATTTAAACTATCCACAAATAAGTCTTTAGAAATTAAAATAGAATTAGAGTTACCAATTTGATAGAGTCCTATTATTTTTCCTTTGGTGTTTCACCAAAAGTGACATGTACACCATTTACCATTATAAGTATATTAAAACTTGAGTAGTTTCCAATAATGTTTCTAAACCATCCATAGTACAGATACCATAAATGCTTACTGGTACTCTTCAAGAAAGTTTCCTACACACATTTAAATAAGAAATGATTTCAGTACCAACACATTATTAGGTCTAGAGAAGTTAGTAATAAATTATTTTTAGAATTCAAAGTTATTTAACAGATTTACCATATGTATACTTAATAATTTTAGAAATAAAAACATTATTAGGTGCATAATAATAAGAACTATTTTTTTTATTAGATGAAACTGAACCATGAATAAATTTATTCTTATAAATTCTATTTTGATTGGGATAGTATCCAATCCCAGTTTCATACATGGGTGTGGTCTATTTACTAGGAATCCTGATCAAAGTTTCTCTACCATTAATCAACCCTTCATGATCCTTTTTAATTTTATCATTTTAAATTTTATGTTCATTATTCTATTTTAATAAATGAACATTTATTTCATTTTCTACAGTAAGATCAGATTTAATATGAATAGATAAAGTATGTTATTTCTTTAAATTTTTATACTTATATTTAAGTTCATTAAAAGTTTCTTCCAACATATTAAAATATTAAAATAATATTCACTATTTATATTTTCATAATTAATTTAATTTTTAGAAATATTATAAATATGAATAGGAGATGTAGAGACATTATTTATTACCTAAGATGCATTTTTCATAAAACACATGTTTACTATATCAATATTTTCTTCTCTTCTTGAGTCATACTTACTAGAACTATCCTCATATGCACTCCAGGTATCTTTTATAGATTTATTTGGTCTTTTACCCCATTTCCTCATATATTTTATTATATTTTAATTTTTTAAAATCATCTTTGATATGCCCTTTTCTCTTGTATTCATGGCATGTCACTTCACCTGGTTGATTTTCCTTTTTCCAGTTTTCTCTTCTATTATAGTTTCCTTTATATTTTGATTTCTTAAAGAGTTTTTTATTTCTGCAAAACTTCTTAAATCTCCTAGATAAATGATCCATCTACACATCATTTTCATAGGGTGATTCATCATATCTTGAACAAACTTCTTTGATTTTCTCCTTTATCTTTGACAAATAATTTTTAAAAGCAATTGATTTTTGTTTTGGTTCATCATATTCTTTATTAAATTTCATTTCTACATCATAAATCAAAAGTTTTCCAATAATCTCATTTACTAATAGTTTTCTTATACCACAAGATTATCAAATGGTGATAGAGGTTCCTCTCTATTGACCAGGTAAGCACCATATAAGTCTCATCACTTGATCCTTATCTTTAATTTTCTTTCCAAGAACATTGTATTGAAAATTTCTTTGAACCTAAGATACATGTCAGATATTGATTCATCAAGTTTCATATTAAATTTATTATAATTAATAGTATAGGTATTCAGTCACATTTATTTAACATTTGATATTGTTTCATGATACATAGAAAGTGTATCCCAAATTTCATAATCAATTGAACATGAAAAATTATATTGAATTCATATTCTCCTAATGAAAAATATAATTCTTTCATAGATTTAAAATTACAATCATAACAATCCTTAGTGGAATAACTCCAATTAGCTCTATAAACTTTAGGTTTTTTATATTTGTCCTATATTTCTGTCCAAATATCAAATCCCATGATATATATATGAATTTTCATCTAAATTTTCCACTGAGGATAGTTTTTGCCTTTAAAATAAGGAGGCATGTTAGTAGAAGTTCCCTCAAACCTATTGTTATCCATAAAGATAGAAATTTATAAATAACAAAAAATTTAATATTTTGGTAAAAACATGATCATGGTTAAAAGATAAATAAATAAATAAAAACTCATATGATACCAAATGTTATTTGAAGTGGAAAACTCAAGAGGGGGTGAATTGAGTTTCCAATTAAAATTCCTATTTAAAAATATTTAACAAAAAAATCCCCCAATTTATAAAAATTATACAATTAACTAAAATAATAGAAATATATAATTTTATATTTTTGAAAATATTCTCAAAATTTTTATCACAATTTAGTTAATTTTTTTTAAAACACTTTAACATTTGAAAAAAATTTACTTATATTAAACACCACATATAACACTCATTAAATATAACTATCAAAGTAATATTTTTCTATATAGTTTTGAAAAATAATACTTGTTTTTTTAAAATATAGTAAACAATAAAAGAAAACACATAAAAAAATGAAACAATATGTTCAATCTCAAGCCGATACCTAATCCTATCCACATGGAAATTACCTACTACTAATAATTTTATTTAAAAAATTAACTGATCCATAACTTTGAGTAGGTTTTATGTAAAATAACTGCGTAGAATTATAGACCACACACAACCTCTTTTAAAATTATATATTGGATAATATATGTAAAATAATAAAGTAAATAATGTATAAAACTCTTGAATATAATAAAATGTTCTATGTTAAATCATAAAATTGTAATACAAACACACTTCGAATGTAAGTTAAAAATAGAGAAAAAAATATATGAAGAGTGAATGATTGATATAGCTCAATCTGACCAGCTTCAGTTGGCCAATAATCTTTAAATGTGTCCTTGAAAATACTCAACTGAGTGTTTCACAAAGAGGTCATAAAAACAAAGTTTCATGGAATCATTGTTAGTGTAAGTCCTTAGTGTATTTTAATGTCTCTCATGAACGCATATACACCACTTATTTGTCCATGCAAGACTCTTCTTCTTAAATAGAGTAATTCTCTAATTACCAATTAGAGGATATTCATAATTTAATCCTTTTACTCATTTCAACCTTAAATTAATTGAATCTATAATAAATTCTTCAAAATATATCCATTGGATATTTTGAATATACCCCACTACTTAATTTAGACATAGTCAATTAGTCTTCACTTAGGCATAATTTCTTTGGATTGTGGTCATTTTCATGGATACTTGGAATGATTAATTGCACAAACACTTTCCAAAGTCACTTTCCATTATAACTTGGCATAATAACTTCATTTTTTCTTGCAGTAGCTTCATGTCCATGAGATCACTTGAATTCTTCTTGCGGTCACATGATTTTTTATTGTGATAGGTTTTTTAATTCATGTGGTAGCCTCATTACTTCTCAAAGTCACTTTTTTTATTCTCATGGACACTTATTTTATTCTTATAATCACTTAATTTCTTCTCACAACCACTTTTTTTCTTCTCATGGTAATTTAATTTACTCTTATGGTCACTTCATTTCTTCTCATAGTCACTTAATTTCTTCTTGTGGTTACTATATTTGACACATGTTTAGTTCAAGACTTGGGAATTTTTTATTCACATGATGAATGGTAACTTTCTTATTCATGTGGTCACTTAGAGTTCAACATGCTCCATATGGCCACTTAACCTTCATGGTTAGTCAGACTTCTTCATGCGGTAGGTTTTCATGGTTACCTAAAGACTTATCTATTTTTATAATTTTGGACATAAAAATAGTTGACTATAAAAAAATAAAATTCATTAGTAACATAAGAAACATTATTTAATATAATTAAAATAAGGAGGTTCTATAATAATCCAACATTATTCAATTTCAACACTAAGATAAACTGAATTCTTCCTTGGATCCTTAACACATGTTCCACTCGAGGGTTGAAATGGATTAGACAGACATAACTGATTTTCATTCCTCCCACGACTGAGATTTTTACTATTTAGAGGTGTAGTGTTCTAGTGTTCCACAGGTCCAATGGATGTCAAATTATTTTCATAGGAATATGATGTATGTGTTGGACTTGGACTTATATTTTGAACCTTGGTAAGTGGGCCATGTGGAATTGGGATTCAACACTAAACTTGGATATTTTAACTAGGTTTGGTTGACTTGTATTTAATACCTTATTTTATGTTATATTTCATCAGGGTTTACTTTAGAGGGAAATAATGGTGATTTGGGCATGTTTACAACTTGAATTTAAAGTGTGTCTTGAGATAGATGAATAGATCTGGTCCAATTACATTTAATTGGAGTCTCAATATAGTATGCAGGGAATGGTAAATGCAGACTTGAATCAAATGGTATGTTCTACTTAAATTAGAAAACGAGCATGGAATTTCAAGGAGGGAGATATTCTAAATAGGTGAGTTCATTCTCTCCCTATTTCACGGATCTATGGATTCATCTTAGTGGCACAATCAACTACTTAGAAAGGTCCTTTGAGAAGCGATTCCTGGGTGTGTAGGAATACTTGGATCAAAGTAGGGAATTAAGTAGAGCACCCTTCATGCACAACTCTTAATCTTTTCAATTGTAATAATGGAGACCTATAAGGTCACGCTATCTTCACATCAACCTCAAGAGTGATTAATTTACAATTCTTGTGATTTGACAACATTATCTCCTTAGACTTGGTTCATCTTTTATTTGGGAAAATCATAAATCTTCCTCATCCTATTTCAATATTGAATTTTATTTCTCCAGTCAAGCTTGATATAATATTAACCAGCTTCAATGATTCTTCTTCAAACTAGAAATATCGACTTGGGTGCCCTCATGTTCAAAAAGCCATTTTCAAGTAGTGATAAAATTCATTTTGAGTTGGGTCATCTTGGTTTGATGAGTCCTAAATTCGAGCTACAATATTGGCCATATGAATTGATTGATCTCATAACTCTTCTCCAAAATAGAGCTCATCATTAGTTTATCTTCCCAATAATTGAGATCCTAAATCTCTATTTCACACCCTCTTCTTGAGTTCAACCTCATCGAAATCCACCTTAGCTAGTTTATGTACAATTGAATCATGGATTCTTAGACACGGATATGGATTCTACTTTTAATGTCATTTAATTATCATGAATTTTTAAAAATTTACTTAATGATAGATTGAATTTAGTTGGAAAAATCAGTCCTGAACAAAGGTGGTTGTATAAAAGAATGGGGTATACACAGTCGGTCATTCAAGGTAGTCATGGTAGAAAGGGAGTTCTTCTCATAGAAGTAGGTTATTCTCCATGACAGTATCAGGTGGAACAATAGAAGAGGGTAGAATGGTAGAAGTGCAAGGGGCTCAAAGTACCAGTGTTCTTCATGATAGAAAGAGACAATAATAGATATTTTCTACTCATGGAAACAGATGAAAATTGTATCATGGTTGCAGATGCACTGTAGTAATGGTCTTCACGATAGCAAGAACATGCACGGTAGTAGAATAAAGTTCATAGTAGAAGAGAAAAACTCATGGAAGAAAAAAATATATTCCTCATAGTATCATATTGTATTCATGATATAAAACTCGACCCCTCTCATGGTTATAAGGCCTTTAAAATTTCTCAGCTAGCATAGTGTGGGAATAATTTTTTTTTCAGTGTATGAAAATTCTAGATTTAAATTGAATCAAACAATTAAATTAATTACTGAAAATTTTCAATTAATCTTAAATGAATTATGATCATCAATTAATTTCCATATTGATGTTCCACTATTCATAGTAAACTTTCACATGTCCACATTAGAATCAAAATAAATTACACATCAAAATTGAATGTATTTAAATAATTTAATTATAATATTCAAAATAAAAGTATGACTATACAATTAAAAAATTAATGAGACTTAAAAACCAAGTTCTAATCCATTTAAAAAATTAATTCCAATTTTTCAAAATCAGTAAAAATCATTTATTTTACTAGATTTTTAATTAATTGAGGTGCACTTTTCAATAAAAAATAGATATTTTTTTTAAAACTTGGGCTCGCATCACCCCCACACTTGAACTATTTCACTCCCAGTAAATTTTATCATTGAATTAAATTTAGATAATAGTCCCACATAACTTCAAATACACTATTAAAAATTAAAAGAGAACAAAGAATTTATCCACTAAGTGGTCATGCCTTCTATGTGGCTTTCACACACTTTTTTACTTCAATTAATATTCAATTTTAAGTTCAACATGTGAAATTAATATATTTAAGTGTAATTAAAATTTTAACAAGTATCACTTCTATTTATCTCTCATTCCTAATATTCCAAAACCAAATTTCATTTTCTCACTTCCTTGATTCTATTTAAATGACATTTTTGTAAGTCAATTTCCCCTTTATTTATCTGGGTTCTATATTCCCCTCACCCAAATGAATTAATTTTTGATAATTTGGAAATTTATTTTATATTTTTCCTAGCTATATATGTGCAAGGTAATATGAGAATCACTTATTGGATATGTACAGAGGGATTAAAACCATAAAACCAATATCAATGTCTCAAAGATTTATTGTGGGATACCAATTTCCCATTTTACTCTAGGTTCAAAGGACTTATATAAATTTCTTTCAAGGAGGCTTATTGAGGGTTTATTCAATTAAAAAGGTCAGGTTACTTTAGATTAAGTTCGAAATTCCAGTGACCACATGTTAAAATTATGATCCCACAAAGATCTTATCAATTTTAATTTCACATTCCTAGTTTTCAAATAGAATTTTCATGAAACAAAGGTTATGTTCACTCAGTAATCAATCAAAATTATCAATTAAGAATCAATACAATATTTAGATCTATCATGATAATTTAATTAGGTAGGATAATATTAAAGTTCAATCTTCCTAAAAAAATTCTCAAAAACAAATCTAGCAAGAAATTTTATATAGGATCTGGAACCAAATTGTTTTCTATTTTTTGGTTTTTTAGTTTTTTAATTATTTATTTACACTCTAAAAATATATAAACAAAAACATGTAGAAAATATTGAAAAATTATAAAAAAAATTGTTTTTTAAGTACATAATAAGATACTTTATCCCTTTCCTCACACTTAGTGCTAAAAAATATCCAATTAAATTATAGAAAAAATTTATAAAAGAATAAAAATACAAAATAAAGTAAACTATTATACCAATATGATGGAAAAAGACAACATGATAGTACACTATTTAACAAAATTAGGGAGTATGGATCCCTCCAAGAGGTCTTTCGAAAAATCCTTATGGTATTTATTCAATTGTTTTCCATTCACATTGAATGGATTTTTTGAACCTTTTACTTTTATCTAAATTGAATCAAAAGGGAATGTATTAGTTACCATGTAAAACACAATTCACTTGGAATAAAGATTACTAGGGAATAAAGTTATCCATGAATAAAATAACAAAAACTTTTCTCCAACTTGGAATTATCTTTTTTGGATCAATTTATCATGATAATATTTTTCTTTCTCTTTATACAATAGTGAGTTCTCATGTGCGTCCCTTCTCATCCCCTCAAGTTACATCATATACATCTTCCTATACTCTATAGACTTTCCAAACTCCAGGTTCACTATTTTTATAGCCTAGTAGGATTTGTGTTACAACTCAATAGGTAAGTGATAGTGTTTACCATGAAAAATTCTATAGGGAAACATAACTAAGGGGGTTTTGTAGGAAGTCATGTTTGCCCACAGTGTATCCTCTAATTTTATACTACAATATTCACAGTTGGGAAATATTATTTTCACCAAAATACTTTTGACTTCTTAATTGGACAATTTATCCAATCCATTTGTTTATGGGTAGTGGTAGTTGAGTTCTTATGGTGAAATCCATATTTATTCATAAGGGATTTCATGATCTTGTTTTAGAAGTGGGTTCCTTGGAAACTGATTATATATTAAGGTATTTCCAACATATAAAAAATATTTTATTTTAGAAACTAAATCATAGTTTTTGAATCACCATTTTGAGTATATATTTTTCCAATCCACTTAGATACATAGTCCACTGAAAAAATTATATAGGAAAATACATATAAAACATGAAAGGGGATCATGGAATCGAGTCCTTAAACATCAAATATTTTATAAAAAATAAAAGGTTTTTGGGGAATTTCATGTATTTTGAAAATCCCACCAATAAACTGGAAATTTTAATAGTTTTTAAAAAAATCACGTGAGTCTATAAAAATTGAAGTCCATAATAATCTAGCTTCCAAAAAATTTTTAGCTACTCTTTGAGGTCCAAAATAGACTCCACATGAAAGATTTTGGAAAAAATAAATCATAGATTTTATTTCCTACTTGGGGATACACCTCCTAATGACCTTTTCATTACAAATTTTCCATAAATATGGATCCTCCAAAAAATAGTATTTTGATTCAGATTTCAATTTAGCAGTTTTATGATTAGAAAAGGAGGCAACCTTTGATGTAACCAAAAAACTGAATAGATTGACATACCAGGGAACTTGGGTGAGATTTTAATGTTTCTCTACATGGAAAGAGTCATCCAGATTAGTCTTAGGGATTAGTTATACCTCAACAGTTTGAGGTAGCTAACTCATGCTGTCTACCACCATATTATTACAACCCTTCTTATCTTTGATCTCTAGGTAAAACTTTGACAACATCATTATCCATATCACTAGTTTGGGCTTTACATCATTTTTTTATCAAATATATCAATTTTCATGATAAAAATTACAGTTTATTTACTTCTTAAAAGATAAGAATGAAATTTTTCTAAAGCTATAACAATAGATGAAAAGCCCTTATCTATTGTTGTGTAGTTAATTTGGTTAGTGTCTAGGTTCTATGAAGTGTAGGATATCACTTGTGATAGTCCATAAATATTTTGGGAAAGTACAACCTGTAAATATCTATTATAAGCATCATACTATATCTCAAAGTGGTAATTCCAATTGCATGGAAAGATTATGTGAGCAATGGTCAAGAATTATTTCAATATTTCAAAAGATTCCCTACATGAGTCATCAATTTCAAAATCATTTTACTTCTTGAGTAAGTTAGTTAAGGGAAGATAAATTTTTATAAAGTCCATAACAAAGATTCTATAAAATTCAACATGGCTTAGAAATGATCTAATGTGTCTCATAGTGGTGGGATAAGTAAATGTAGATATTTCATCAACCTTGGCTTTATCTACTTCAATTAAATCCTTAGAAATTATATAGCCTAAATCATTTCCTTTTTATACCATAAAATGGAACATTTCAAAATTTAAAACCATTTTTTTCTCAATTCATTATTTTATATCTTTTTCAAAAATTCCAAGGAAACTTTGAAAAGTAGTTCCATACACAGTTATTTCATTGATAAATAACTTTAATCAGTTTTCAATCAATTATAAGAAAATACTTAGCATATAGCATTAAAAGGTACCTAAAGCATTGAAAAGACCAAAATTCATCCTTTAATAAGAAAATGCACCAAATGGATATGTGAAGGTGGTCCTATATTGGTCCTATAGAGAAATTTAAACCTAAAAGTATCTAAAAAACCCATCAAGGCAATAATAGTGACCATTCCTAGCTAATCTATCAAATATTTAGTCTAAAAAGGGTATGGAAAAATGATCTTTTATGGTTACATGCTTCAATATCCTATAATCTATATAAAATATCTAGCTTTTCTGAATTCTTTTGGGGACTAACTCATTGTTCTCATTTTGATCAATTGTGTATCTAATTTTATTTTGGATAATTTTAATGGGACTCAATCATTAGTATTATGAGATGGGGTAGATTATTATAACTCCTAAAAGTATTTCTACTTATTTTTTTACTACTTCTAGAAGGGTTAGGTTGAGACTTATTTGGGAATTTATTACTATTTTGGACTCATTTTCAAGAAAAATGATGTACATGAAAGTGTTGGGGATAATTCCTGGGATGTCCCCTAATGTACAACCTATGGATATAAAATTTTGTTTCAAAATTTCTTACAGTTAGTGTTCTTTTATAGGATCTAAATTATTTGAAATTACGACTAGTAGTTTATTATTATCCATTAAAAAATGAATATTTAAAGTTAGATGGAAACAACTTAAGTTTATATTTAGGGGTTTTTCTAATGATGATTTTAGTTTGGAGTTCTCCATGTTGGAAACCCACACATGAAAAGTAGAAATACTAGCTGTATATTTGAGAAACTCATCAAAATAACTTTCATTAATCTCATAAAATTTATTAATACTCAAAACTATTTATAGATTAAAATAATTTTTAAAAATAAAATTTTCAAGTAGGTTGAGTGTTTACAAGGATTATATTAATTTTACTATGTCATAAAATATTTTAATTTTCTCCCTATAAGAACAATGTAATTTAAAATATTTTAATGTAAAAATAGATTGTTTTTCATGCAGATATTTCATTGAGTCAAGGATGTTTAAATCCACTATCTACTCACAAAAATATCATTAAAAAAATCATTTATTTACATTTATTATGTTTTTAGAGGTCTTTAGGAATGAACCACCTATAATGATGGGGAGAATGAGTTATACATTTGTATTCCTGTATAACGACCCTTCTCTTTATTTCACTTTAATACTTGATTTATTACATTAGAATACACTTAATATAAACCAAAAGATCGAGAATTATAGTATATTTGGGAATTAGGTACATTACATAACAACTTAAAACATGAAATACATCATCATTATTAAAAACCTCCTTAACATGTTCATAATCTTCCTTCATACTTAAAACTGCATGGGATAACCTGGGAAAAAACATAGAAAAAGGGTGAGATATAAAGACTAATAAGGGAATAAAAATGGAATAACATAAAGAGGATAATAAAAATTAATCAATAGATATATCAATAATGCATAAAAATATTATGAATCATAAACATGAACAAAGAGAAATGATATAACATGAAAATCATAACATGGGAAATGTGAAAACAATATAAAAAATTGCATCATAAACATATTCCAAGTCTAAACCCACCAATACATCACGGTGTAAAAAGTAACATAAATTAATCAGGTTCACTACCAATCCCAACACGACGTATCATGATACTAAACATTACCCAATGCATTGGAATGCTATCTGGGTGCGCCCATCATATTCATTTCATACTTATGCTTAAGTGTTCCACATAGATCATACAACATGGATTCATTCTTCATAATAATTTATTCCATGATAATGGTGTGTGGAATACACATATGTATGTCCCAAATCAAAAGGATATTTTCATAAATATGAACACCCTTGATAGGAAATGAGTATGGTATTTACTACACAATTATTTTGGTATGGAAAATCATGGTGAAATTTTGATAGCATAACTACATCACATAAAAATTAATAAAATGGGTTTATGAGAGAGAAATGAGACTCTAATAATTTATAAATGAAATTGAAAGTAATATGGATATGAAAATACATGACCCAACATAAGTAATTGGAAATATAAGGCATACGATATTGAAGAAACTTTAATAAAGAAGAGAAAGGAAAAACCCCTATAAAAATTTAGTATGGTAATGGGTGTACATAAAGGTTCATAGGAGGGAAAATGAGCATAAAAGGGGATATCATAACTTATAAATAAAATGTAAAGTAAGGGGGATATGTAAAAACATATACCAACATATGAAAATTGAAATTCAAAGACATGACATAAAAGGAGTGCTTGATAAAAGAGGAGAGTGGAGGATCCCTTACTTGAGTATGTGACTCCAAAGTCTTGGGATGGGATTCTTGAGAGTTTGGGGGAGACTTTTTAGGACTTTAGAGAGTGGATGTAATAATATGGAAATTATCCAAGGAGTTTTAGTGAAGATAAATAGGATATTGGATGAGTTTATATAGGAAATGAGGGGGACTTCTTTATTATTTAGGTTTTTGACTCTTCAAAATAAAATATCCAAAACCAATTGCCCATGGTTTCTACCAAATGGGAGTGTTTTATATTATTTTATAATCCTAAGTTCATAAATTACTAAAATATTACCCTTGGTGATGCGGAGGTGAGTCATACTCTTAAAGAAATGATTTTAAAACCTTTAAATATATCATATGTTTTGGAGGATTCACAAAGGATTTATAAAATAAATAAAATAAAATTAAAATCACATTATTTTAAAATTAATACATATATTTGTTTGTGTATCTAATTTATATTAATTATTACATCACTTTTGGTTAATTTTGATGTCATAAAACACAAAGTATATTTAAAGGGCATTTAATTTTTACCCGAACATTTGTCTGTCTTAGAAAATTATGAAAAAATGACCATTTGAAAATTTTGATATTCTAATTCCAAAAATAATATTAATTTTATCTAAATAATTTTCTAAATAAGTTAATTTTAACTTTTAAAATAAAAACTGACATTTATTGAGAAATGATGGGTTTTTGACAGTAACAGTTTTTTGAATCCTTATAAAAATTACATTTGAATTTATAAAAATTATATGATAATTTATATTTAATAAAAATTATTTATCAATAATAATATAATAAAATATTTTTATTTCCAAAATCTATTAATTCATCAAAATAAATCCCTTAATTGAATTTTAATATTACCCAAAAATACTATCAATTAAAATCATTTATAAAGTAAAAATAACATGATTAAAATATATTCATTATTATATAAAAAATAATGTACATAATCATATTACTAAGGTATTGATAAATATCCCTTTTATACACCAGTTAATGCCCTAAGAGTAAGGTGCATGATGGTGGGACTTTCATGGGGCGGTTTGATGAACATAATTTGAGTTGTGATCTTGATGAGCTTGAACATCTCCCGTAAACAGTTTCTATCATGTTTAAGTTGTTGGATCTTAGTTTGGTCTTGGTTAAGGGAAAATACCAAAAATTATATATCCCTTCGAAGCTTTGATAAATGGGCTTCATAGGGTACAATCCTACTAGTTGAGACCATCACTTCCTTTTTATGTTTCAATTGGATTTGTTAAAACCCTATATTTATACTAATCATGTGATCACTATTCAAAAACTATATTATCAATGGTAATGATTTATAATGGTAAATTATATCCAATAGGATATAATTAAACCAAATAATTTCATGTGTTTTTATAACCATATTACATAATAAGACATTTAAATGAATTTCTAGGGGAATTTTATTTATAACCGTACAAGTCATTATATTTTTCACCCCTTAAGAAATTTATCACTCTAAATTTTATTTTCCCATACTAAAATAGATAAGGATAACTCTGTTTCATCACCTCCTCTGATTCCCACATTTCTTCTTTAAACTTGTAGTTTCTCCACAACACTTTGATAAGGGGCATTGTCTTATTTCATAGAACTTTTTCTCTATGATCTAAGATCTTCACTGGTTGCTCCTCATAGGAAAGATCATTCTATAATTACACCACCTATGGATTGAGTACATGTGAGGGTTATAGTATGTACTTCCCAAAGAGGGATACATAGAATGCATCATGTACTTGAGATATGTTCGCTGGGAGAAATAGTTGATCGACCACCACTACGATGCGATCAAGGATCTAAAAAGGGTCAATGTACCTTGGAATAACCTTTCCCTTATTCCCAAATCTCTTCACTTTTATCCATGAATATATATAGAGGAATAAAATGTATCCAACATCAAAATATAGTTCTCATTGATGATTGTAATAATAGTTTTTTTGTCTACTATGGGAAGCCTTGATATGCTGCTGAATGGTCTTAACCTCTTCCACCATTTCCTCAACCATTTCAGGACCTAGTAGTTTTCTTTCCCCATATTAATCCTAGTATGTAGGTGTTCTACACCTCCTCCCATAAAGAGCTTCATAGGGATCTATTTGGATGCTCGAGTGGAAACTATTGTTGTAAGAGAACTCAACTAGAGGAAGATGTTGATCACATCCTCCATTGAAGTCAATTGAACATACTCTTAACATGTCCTCAAGTGTTTGGATAGTTCGCTCATATTAGATATCATTTCAAGGGTGATAATCCGTACTAAAGTTCAGCTCAGTGTTTATAGCATGTTGGAGACTTTTCCGAAACATAGAGGTGAATCTTGGATCTCAATCAGATATAATCGATAGTGGAACTCCATGCAACCTCACCACTTTTCTGATGTATAACCATGCGAGTTAATCTAGTGGGAAATCCTTTTGAATTGTGATAAAGTGATATGTATTTGTAAGATGGTACACAACAACCCATATAACATTATTTCCCTAGGATGTCTTTATAAGTTCAGTGACAAAGTCAATAGTGAGGTTTTCCTATTTCCATGTTGGTATGGGTAATGGTTGCATAATCCCATTATACTTCTTCCTTTCATCCTTCACTTGCTGACATACCATACACTTTGATGTATATTCAACGATCTCCTTCTTCATGTTTTCCCACCAATAATGCTCTTGAAGATCTCAATATATCTTTGTGTTTCCTGAGTGAATGGAGAAAGTCTAACTATGTGCATCATCCAATAGTTCCTTCTTTAACCTAGGATTTGTTTGAAAAAATATTATTGACCCAAATCTCACAATTCCTTCTTCATTAACATTGAAATCCCAGGATTTCCCTTTCCTTATATTTTCCAATTTCTTATGAATTACCATGTCATCTTTTTGATCATTATTTAATATCTCTAGAAGGAATGGTTGAGTAACCATTTGTGAAAGGATTGATGACGTTCCTTCCTTTATGATTCCCATGTCCATCCTCTTTAATTCTAAGAAGATTGGATCTTTCTCAATTCTCATCAATGATAAAATTACTAAATCCTTTCTACTTAGAGAATCTTCCACTTTTTTCACTTTCCCAGGATGGTAATGAATTGAGTAGTCATAGTCCTTGATAATCTCTAACCATATTCATTGGCACATATTCAGATCTTTCTATGTAAATATATTTTTGAGACTTTTGTGATCCTTATATATTTAAAAAATTTCCCCAAAGAGATAATGATGCCATATTTTCAAAGTAAAGATCACTACAACCAACTCTAAATCATTTTTTGGATAGTTCTATTCATGAAATTTCAACTTCCTTGAAGCATAGTCTATGAATTTATCATTCTGCATCAACACACAACCCAATCCCTTCTTCGAAGCATCGCTGAATATTACTAAAATTTATCCACTTGTGGGTAGTGTGAGAACATGGACAGTGATAAGCCTAATTTTCAAATCATTGAATATTTCTTCTCATTAATAATTCTAAGAAAAATTGACTCCCTTATGAGTTATATTTGTAATAGGGTTTGATAATTATGAGAAATTTCTCACAAATCAGTGTTAATATCCATCTAACCCATGGAAACTATGAATATATATCATGAATGTTGGCCTCATCCATCCTTATATTGATTTTTTTATTTTAAGGATCCATAGATATCCCATTAATTATGATGATATTTCCCAAGAATGAGACTTCCTTCAAACATAACTCACACTTTCTATACTTTTCATAAAGATTCTCCTTTCATAAGGTCTTTAGCACAGTGTTCAGATGATCCTCATGCTCCTTCTTGGTTTTTGAGTATATTATAATATCATCTATAAAGACTACAAAAAATTTGTTGAGGTAATCTCTAAAGACTCTATTCATCAAGTCTATAAAGATTTCTGGAGCATTAATAATTCTGAATGGCATTACTATGAACTCATAGTGCCCGTACCTTGTATGAAAAGTAGTCTTGGAGATATCCTCCTTCTTCACCCTAACTTGGTAATATCTCGACCACAGATCCACCTTGGAGAAGTATTGTGCTCCATGTAGCTGATTGAAAAAGTCATCAATCCCTGTAAAAGTATACTTGTTCTTTATCGTGATCTTGTTAAGTTCACGTTAATCAATGCAAATTTGTATTGAACCATCCTTCTTCTTGATGAAGAGGACTGGTGCACCCTATAGTGAAGAACTTGGGAATATGCACCCTTTATCTATATTCTCCTGTAGTTTTTTCTTAAACTTATAAAGTTCCACAACATCCATCCTATACAGAGTATTAGATATTGGAAACTACCTTGGTATAAGATTGATTTAAAATTCAAACTCTTGGCTAGGAGGAAGACCATGAAATTACTCAGGAAACACATCGGTGTATTCCATCATAATAGGCATGTCTTAGAGGATGATACTTTCCTTAGATTAAATCATTTGAGATAGATACACTTTCTCAAAGGGAAATAATATCTATGATTGAGATGTTCGTGCTAAAGAATATTCACCCTCCTCCTTGCACTTGTACAGAATCAAGTGTCAATTCACCATACGAAGAGTTATTACATTCTCGCAGCAATTTATGTTGGCTCTATATAGGGAAATCCAATCAATACCCAAAATTTCATCAAATTCCACAAAAGGGAGTATGAAAAGGTTCATTGGGAAGTTAATCCCACAAATTGTGATAAGGGAGGAGTTATATACTTGAATAAATTATTTCCCCATTTTCCATTTTCACTAATTATTCTAATTAAAATCTTTGTGGTGGTTCTTGAATAGGTTTACTAAACATTCGTGATATGAAGGAATGCATAGAACTAGAATAAAAAAGTACACTCGCTATTTTTTAATGAATAACTAGAATGCATATCACCACTTCGTTGTTGGTATTCACCTTAGCAATTGTGATGAAAAAAGATATCCCTTACTGTATTGGATGTTGTTGATTGTCTCCGAAAACCCTTGGCTTAGGGAATTGATTTGAAAAGTTCCTTAGTTACTTATAGTTAAAGTAATGAACAATGTACTGAGGGTTGACTGGAGCATTCCATTCATCCATCACATTATCGGGTTTCTCCTATCAAAAAATGTTATCCATGCATCCTTCCTTCCCAAACCTAAATCATTTCTTCACCCCCTTTGGGAAATTTCTGGGGTGGTTCTTTCCTCACCTTTGACAAGTGAGATGTTTGAATTTCTTAGCAGCGTTAAATTTCTCCATCAGACTGCCAGAACTAAACTCCACTTTATGCTTCTTACCTCCATGATACCCTTAAGATTTTCCTATATCCATCCCAACTTTGAGTGCATATAGGAAAATTTTATCATAGCTATCAAAGTCATGGATCACCATGTTTTTTTGTATACAAGGATTTAGACCACCAAATAAGTGTTCAACCTTACATTCAAGGGTAATGAAAAAAATAGAGGCATATCAAGAAAGTTTTGTGATGTTTTCCTTATATGCCCTAATAGATTCATTGTCTTTTTTCTTGAGAGAAAGGAAATCCTTTTATATTTTAATATGGAAAGTATAAGTAAAGTATTTATTGAAAAATATTTTTCAGAATTCCTTGTACTCCATTACTTCAATATCTTCCTCAGACTTCATATTCTTGATCAATGTCCACCACTGATCAGATTCGCCCTCTATATGATAAACATCTTGAAGAACCTTCTCTTGTTTGTAACATTGAAGGATGAAGAAGATCTTCTCAATGGAGTTGATCCATTGTTCCACGATTAAGGGATCAAAAGATCCATTGAAAGTAGGATGACTTTGTTGCATAAAGCTATTAAGTTCTTCTTGTTCTATGTTAGGGTGTTTGGACACTCCTCCTGATCCAAGTTTCTGTTTAGAACTTGAGTTATCTGAGAGATTATCATTATGAAGTTAATTATTCTTTCTCCCATCAGGTTTGATATCTCGTTGGGGCAGTCATCACATTTCCCATCACATTGACTGTTTACCCAATTCCTCCTATTTATGGCCATTGATTAGAATAAAAGGAAAAGTAGGAAGATATATATTTAATTATTAAACTCATAAAAGGGAATCCAATGAAAATAAAGTAATAAATTTTAAATTATATTAATTTACTTAATTTATGAATTATTTGGCTTCAATCTATGTTATCCATGATCTATTTCCTAACATATATCCTTATGCACAATTTTTATTCCCTTAATAGTGTTTTTAACGAGATTATGAATTTACCAAAGCATATCCCCCAAGAGTGTCAAACCAGGTATGTAGTAAGGCCCATTTTTATATACTAGGTTACCCCGAGTCAGGCCCAATGCATCTTATTGGAGTTTTTACCCCTAGGTACATCTATTCCAGAATCACATCCACTTATAGTATATATATAGGGATATTTTCTTGATAAACCACTTATTCTATACTTAAAAAAATTTAGAGATGTTTTTATTATACTTAGTTTTATCCCTAATTATTTATATATAATTTTCTAATCCTAATCCCAAAAATAACTAAAAATTTTCTCTGATACCAACTATAACAACCCTGCCCTTTATTTCACATTAATACTTGATTTATTACATAAGAATACACTTAATACAACCTAAATACCGAGAAGTCTAGTGGATTTTGGAATTAGGTACATTACATAACAACTTAAAACATGAAATACATCGTCTTTATTGAAAACCACCCTAACATGTTCATAATATTATTTCATACTTCAAACTACATGAGATAACCTAGGGACAAACATAAGAAATGAGTGATCTATAAAGCCCAGTAAGGGAATAAACATGGAATAAAATGAAGATGATAATATATTTTTAACAATAGGAATATTAACGAGGCATAAAAAAGATCATGAGTCATAAACATGAACAAAGGGACATGATATAGCATGATAATCATAACATGAGAAATGTGGTAACAACTTAAAACACTGCATCATAAACATATTATAAGGCTAAACCAGCCAAGAAATCATGGTGAAAAAAGTAACATAAAAGAATCAGGTTCACTCCCTATACCAACATGATGTATCATGATACTAAACATTACATAATGTATTATAGCACTATCTAGGCACACCCATCATATTCATTTCATACTCATGCTTAAGTGTCTACATAGACCATACAACATGGATTCATTATTTATAATAATTTATTAAACGATCAAGGAGTGTGGAATAAATATATGTAAGTCACCAATAAAAAGTATATGTTAATAAATGTTAACACCCTTGATAGGAAATGGGTATGGTATTCACTACACAATTATTTTTTCATGGAAAATCGCAGTGAAATTTCAGCAGCATAACAACGTCACATAAAAATTCATAAAATGGGTTGATGAGAGAGAAATATTTCTATAATAATTTAGACATGATATTTAAAGTATCAGGGACATGAAAATACATTAACCAAAATAATTAATTAGAAATATAAGGCATACTATATCGAAGAAACTTTAATAAAGAAGAGAAAATAAAGAACCCTTACAAAATTTCGGCATGGTAAAGGGTGTACATAAAGGTTCATTAGAGGTAAAATGAGAGTGAAAGTAGATATCATAATTTATACATAAAATGAAAGTAAGTGGGATATGGAAGAACATATCCCAACATATTCAAATTGAAATTAAAAGACATGACATAAAAGGAGTGCTTGATAAAAGAGGGGAGTGGAGGATCCCTTATTTGAGTGTGTGACTCAAAAGGCTTGGGAGGGGATTCTTGAGATATTGGGGGTGACTTGGGAGGACTATATAGATTGGAGATAAGAGTATGGACATGATCTATGGATTTTAAGTAAAGATAAATGAGAAATTGGAAGGGTTTCTATAGGAAATGAGGGGGATTTCATTATCATTTAGGTTTTGGACTCTTCATAATAAAATATCTAAAACCAAAAACCATCCTATGGGTTTTGCCCATGGTTTATGAAAAATGGGAGTGGTTTATATTATTTATAATTCCAAGGGCTGTACTTATTAAAATATTACCCTTGGTGACGTGGAGGCGAGTCACACTCTTAAAGACTTGATTTTAAAACCTTAAAATATATCATAAGTTTTGGAGGATTCAGAAAGGATTTATAAAATGAATCAAATAAACTTAAAATTACATTATTTTAAAGGGAAGACATAAATTTAGTTGTGTATCCCATTTATATGACTTATTAAATCACTTTTGGGTCGTTTTTATTTCATAAACACAAAGTATATTTATACGATATTTAATTTTTACCCAAAAATTTGATTATCTTAAAAAATTATGAAAAATTCACCATTGGATAATTTAAAAATTATATTTAAAAAATTATATTTATTTTATCTAAATAATTTTCTAAATATGTAAATTTTTACTTTTAAAATAAAAACCGACATTTATTGAGAAATGTTGGGTTTTTTTATAATAATAGTTTTTCAAACCCTTATAAAAATTACATTTGACTTTATAAAAATTATATGATATTTTATATTTAATAAAAATTATTTAATAATAATAATTTAATAAAATATTATTTATTTAAAAAATCCATTAATTCATCAAAATAGATTCCTCAATTGAATTTGAATATTTCCCAAAAATATTATTAATAAAAATCATTTATAATGTAACAATAATAGGTTGAAAATATATACATTATTCTATACAAAATAATTTACATAATAATATTTATGGGGTATTGATACGTATCAATTTAATACACCAAGAAATTTCCTAAGAGTAAGGTGTGCGATGGTGGGACTTCCATAGGGCGGTTCGGTGAACATAGTTTGGTCCATGTTCCCGATGAGCTTGAACTCCTACCATAAATAGTTTCAATCATACGTAAGTTATTGGATAGTATCTTGGGATTAGTCAAGGTAAAATCCCATAAATTCTATCTCCCTCAGTAGATCCGATAAATGGGATTCATAGAGTATGATCCTACTGGTTGATTCCATCACTTCCTTTGTTTGTGTCAATTGGATTTGTTAAAACCCTATATTTATACTAATAATTTGATCAATGTTAAATAGATATATTATCAATGATAATGATTCATAATGGTTAATTAAATATGATAGGATATAATTAAACCAAATAAGTTCATGTGTTTTCTATAACCATATTATATAATAATACATTTAAATAAATTACAAGGGGAATTTTATATATAACAGTATAGGTCGTTACGTCCTCCATATTTAGAATGTATAAATTAATAGGGAATAAAAATCCTTACACACTTACCAAAATATCTTATAAAACACCTACTAGGTAGGAAATGACTCGATTGGTGAGTTTCACAACCACACATGTCAGTTTGAGTTCTTCCATATACAGAGAAAAATAAATGGAATAAGCCATTACATTAGTTTATGGTCTTAAATCACATAGTTCATTTTGAAAACTAAGCTCTCCTATAGTGTAGGGATAGTGAAAGTACCTAAATCTTGAAATTTCTTAGGAATTTGTGGGTTAACAAGGGAATAATTTTTTTTACCTAATACTACCTCTTAATTTCCTTGAAATCTCCTCACACCGATTCACATGTATTTAATTAATTTTTTATACCTTATAATTTGGTGGATAAACTCCAACAAAGAGATGTTGATTTATAGTTTTTTGAACACCTCCTGTATCTCATGTTACAATGATTATTCATTAGATTTCTTGGGTGATTGAATCCCTGTAGGGAAGGGAGGTCAAGGTTGATGTGGGTCTTCCATTTTGGATTTACCCTTATCTTTATTTAATGGTTTTTTCATAGTTTACTTTTTAGGTTCTTTATTAAGGGTACATTATTCAGGTGTATGTTTCTATCCATACTGAGATTCAATCTCTAGGGGTAATACTTCACTGATTCTTAAATCATTTAAACTCCTTAATATAATACATTTAACATTTACTTTGGGGTTAGGAATGGTTAAAGGAGGAATATTACCCATTTAAAACCCAAAGATTTTTTATGTCACTTTTCAAATAAATTTAATCTCTTCAATATCTTGCGTTGCACGCAACACTAAGCTTAAACGAACCATGGTCAATTATTATGTGACTATTATAATATAGCTTCTAAAAATGGTGGGTATGAATAGAAATAAATAAATTATGAAATTATATGGTTTGAAATTTTATAAAATAAATTCATTGGTTATCAATAAAAATAAAAAAAATCATTTTAAAGTAAAAGAAATGTTTTTCTGAAAAACTATTTTTATATGCACAATATAATTATATCATAATAAAGTAAATTAGTAAATAATTATTTTAATTAAATTTACATATTATATATACAATTAAATGTTTTAACATTTACCTAGAGTTTTTAATAACCATATTATAATAATAAATGTAGTTTTTTTTTCTTAAAACCCATATTTTCCTAAAAAGTGATTTTCATCACATCTTGAGAACTTATTTTAAAATTTATTTTTAAAATTTATAGAAATTGAATATTAAAAAATTGATTCCATTTTAAGAATCATGAGTATAAAATTTGTTAAATAATTCTCTTTTATTTTCGGTCAATATGAATAGTAACCGTGGCAAAATTTATCACCTTAGTAAAGGGTAAATCAGGTTAATCTTGGTTAAAACTAAGTGATAAGATCATAATATTTCATCTTAATTATTATTTGATGAATTGATTATACCCATATAATTTTATGATCTAAATTTATATGTTTAATGGACACTTTTCCATGAAAATGACCAATATAATATTTAAACAAAGAAAGTGTCAAAATGACACTCTCTTAGTTTTAAAAAATATTATGTGTCCACATAAGGAAAAAATCAAGTTATGGATGAATATAAATGTAAATTTTGTGAAAAATGAAATTATATTAATAATTATAATTTATTTATATTTTTTAGTAATTATATAATCACCCTAAATGATTGCGCAACACTAATACAATATTTATTCAATTAATAGAAAACTAAAATAAATGATATTAACAATATTAAAAGTGATATAATTTGAGTTATTTATAGAATTACATGAATTTTTTAGATTAATATGACATATTAGTGATGTTTAAATTATTTATATTTGAAATACAACATTTTATTGATGTATTTTATGTCAAATTTAATAAATAGTGTCAAAATTAACATTAATATTAATTTATCAAAATAATATTTTTTCACGACCCGTCCTCGGGGTCCGTGCCGTGACTACCCCAAGCCCGCCTTCCATAGGCCAGGGGCTGGCGACTAGCACCAAGGCGAAAATCCCGGTAAAAAGGGAAGGCATTGCCTTTGTAAAGTAAACAAACACCACAGAGTAAGCAAGCGGAAAGTAAACACTAAGTAAAAACAGAGTACAAATGTAAGTGCGGAAAAGTAAATGGGCTAGTATACAAACCCAAACTGAAAGTAAAGTACAACTCAAAAAGGGAAAACAGAAACTGTAAGTAAAAGCCGCTACACCGAGCTGTCTACTGGAGATCCCACCTGAAGGGTGGGTACAGATATCTCCACTGCTCCACGGGTCTCGTCGTCCGCTCCGAACACGTCCCGCCCAGTGGTCCACCTCCAGGTACCATCCTGCTCTGCAAGCCTCAGCCAAGATCAACGCTGTCCGTTGTCTGCAACCAACACAACGTAGTGCGGGCATAGCCCGTGCAGGGGTGAGTATAAGCTACTCAGTAGGGACCCCGAGACCCCCGAAGGTCTCACAAAATCCACAAAGGATAATCCACAAAGGAAGATACAAACACAAGTAACAACTGACACTACTTAGGTATATGCCCATACATATACCTAAGTCATCAATTTCAAATACGCTCCAACCTCCGAGCCCAAGTACAACTCAGTCCACACAGGAAAGTAAACGTATTCCATACAGGAAAGAAAAACGTAATCCACACAGGATAGCACAACACAATCCACACAGGAAAGCAACAGGATTCAGCTCACACAGGTATACTTCTTAGAAAGACGGTAAAGATGATCTCTGATCCATCTAAGTCGTCGGACCCACGAAGGATCGATAGGTAACTAACCCCCGCAAAAGACCCACACAGGATCGGGCCCACATAGGACCTGTAGGCGCTGGTTCACACAGGACCGCTGAGCGCAAAGACCCACACAGGATCGGACCCACACAGGATCGGGCCTACACAAGACCTATAGCACTGATCCACGTAGGATCGCTGAGTGCTGTAGTCGTCGTCGTCGAATCCACACAGGATCTTTGTACTGTCGTCGTCGCAGTCACAGTAGCAGTAGTAGCAGTAGTAGTCACAGTAACAGTCGCAACCAGCACTAGGGTTCCCGCACACAGCAAGCTCGTACAGGAGGGTCCGCTCCACGAGCCGAGAGGCTGATACATCAACTGTCACAAAGACTAGAGTTGATGTATCCAAAAGTTCCGTATCGTCAACAGGAACTCAACACAACAGACGGCGCGTCGATCGGACGCCTGGTCTGAGAGTTATTGGCATTTTCGTCCCCGGGGCCCGGTTGGTTTTTAAGGCAAAACCAACCCGACCATACTCCACCTGCGTCCAAACCTCGGGCGGATTATGCCAAAAGATCCGTCTCACTAAGAGGAACTCAACAAAGCTGACGACACGTCAAACGGACGTCCGTAGCTCAAGATATGAGTGTTTCCGCTCCGAAGGCCCGGTTGGTTTCGTGTACGAACCAACCCGGCCGAACTCAAAGTATTCCGAAACCCTAAGTGTAATATACCGAAAGGACCGTCTCGATCCAAGGATCGTGTTTCCGCAGACGGTTCGTCATTCGGAGGTCCGTGGCTCAAGTTATGTCCAAAAGACCGAAACCCGTCCGAAACCTGTGGTCTAGGCCCGGTCCGACCCCCCCTGGTCCGACCCGGACCGGGTCGACCCGACCCGGATCTGACCCGAACCGGGTCGGTCCGACCCGGTCCGCTGGACCCGGCCCGGCCGGCGGCACGGCCCGGCCGCTCAGCTCGGCCGGTTGGCCGAGCGCTGGTCGAGGAAACGGGGGGGCGCAGCCCCCCGTGCTTTGCAAAACAACGGCCCCCCCCATGTGGGGGGCCCGCTCCGCCTTCATCCGGGGGTTTAATCCCCCGGAATTTCTGGAAACGGCCGGCCGTTTGGCCGGCCGAAAAACAAAACGCGGGACCCTAAAGGGTCCCGCCCTTGGACCATCGCGGCCGGCTTTGCCGGCCGCCTGTTGACCACCGCGGCTTAGCCGCGGTGGGTTACTCCGGCGGCGCGCCTCCGACACGGGTCGCCGGCGCCGCCGTGCCGGAACGGCGCGCGGCCGCCGTCTTCCGCGGACCACCGGACGCACTCCGGTGGTCCGTTCCACTTGCGGTCTTTGCCGGCGATTTTCTCAGATCGAGATCTTCGGAACGGATACCTCATTTTCCCATTACGGATTCGATTCCTCATCACTGTCAAATCCACGCACCAAAACAAAATTACGGAGGGTTGTCGGGCCATGTTCGTTCGGCCCGCGCCCTCCGCATTAGATGCTAACAATCGGGAATAACCAACACCCAAATGGCACAATTTTTAATTAATTAAAAATTGAACCTTGTTTCAAACGATTCACACGTAAATTAAATAAAATTCCCTACAATCCTCATCAAACATTTTTCCCAATCCCACAATAGATTTAGAAGGGGAAAACATGGAAAGTGATAATCATATTGAAGTAAACCCCTACCTCGATAGTCGCACGTTGACGTAGTCGTGGGAAGCGGTCGTCGTTTCGTTGACGTCAGTTAGAAGACGAAGAAGTCGAGGAGGAAGCAATCGGAGAAGACGAGTCAAGATGTCATCGTCGGTGTTCTTCGTGGGCGGCGGACATTCTTCACGTTCTTCCACGAAGGAGATGAAGAAGGTGGAGGATTTCTTCAGCTTCTCTCCAAAGCTCTTCCACACCTCACCCAACAATCCAAATAAAATAAGGTCCCTCCTTATTTTATTTACTAAGCCAAGCATTTCAAAAACTTAAATTTCAAAAACAAAACACTTAATTAATTATACATGAGTTGTGTAATTAATTAAGTGTTAAGTTATCAAGCTTTAAAGAGGGAGAGAGGGGAGGTAGGGAATTTGAAAAGGTGGGGCTCGGGTGGGCCCCTCCTCACCTTAATCCTCTCTTAGGTGGTTAAACCACCCAACTTCCAACAAAAGATTTTAACCACTTTAAAGATATAAAATAAATATTGTATCAAAATTTTATTTTACTCTTCATTTCATCCAGAAAATTAAACAACTCCTCCTAGGCAAATGCAACTTCGGAAAAGGTCTTCTTAAGAGAATATCGGCGCTGCGAGTTCATCGGTGTCCTCAGATTTCAATTCCGAGCACCGGATCAAAAGTTAGGAATTCCCGCTCGTTCGTTCACTGAACGTACCTGAGCCAAACTTTGGAAATTGATTCCGGGCACTCCGGGCCTCGGAATCAGGTGCCGTCTGAAACCACGCTCTTGTAAAATTCCAAAGAAAATTAAGAAAAAATTTCCCTTGAATTTTACGGGTCTTTACATATTTTATTAAATTATTTAAAAAACATTAAAATATTAAATTAGAAAAATAGAGGAAATATATGGTATAAAATATCTTCACTTTTCCATTTATGAGTTAATATTTACATTATATGTAAAATTATAACCCTTCAAGAGTGAACAATATTTTATCAGAGTTAATGATAAAATAGATCAACTAAGGGGTTAAACTATAAGATATGGTTTAAACCACCACAAAAACCTATCCAAATTTCATTTCTTGATGATATTTAAACCATATAAAACCCTATGTTCTAATCTATTTCCATTTTTTGGAATTTATTTTAGCGAATTACTTTATTATAGTCTAATATTTTATGAAATTCCAAAAGTACCCCTCACCTTAATTATAAAAGGACACTCATTCATTCACTTATTTACATAAATTTGAGAAAACTATATTGACAAATCCATGATAATTCCTATTATAAACATCCTTATACTAGTTTTTGAGGTTCTTTTCTACCTATAATTCCAACCTTTAATTCCTTAAGAAAAGATCTAAAGAAGGTCTCCCAAAGAAGAGGTAATTGTCTTACCTGATCTCTTTCAATTTATTTTTCTTATACATATTATAGATCTATTTAATTTATCATAAAATAATAAATTAAATGTCATGAATATACTTAAATTTTATTTTTATTATTAAACCAATATTAAACACCCTATTTCCCATTAAATGGGAAGTGAAAGTATCTCTTATGCGTACGTACTGCTTACCATCTCCACGTAACGATACAACTCACTTTTCATCACCACCTTTTATAGATGGGTATTATGACGAGTTTAATGTTTATAAATGATAATTATGAAATTATTATACCTATATAATGATACTATCATATCTACCTTCTTACCTTCTAATTTTTTGGGAAACGATAATGTCGCTTGAGCGTACATGTGGACTACCACATCCATGAAGCGATGCGATTTATTTTTAATTTATATTTTACTTGGATGGTAATGAGGATTTATTTTATGAATATATATAATTTATATGATATAATAATAATTATTTAATGGTGAATTATTATTCACATTTTTTTCTTTCCATCCGTCAAAAAGTGAAAACAGCGTTCGTGTATACATATGACCTACTGTCTCCGTGAACAATGTAATTCATTTTCTATATCTATATTTTATAAATTACTATAAATATGTATATAATTAATATATATTATATTTATATCATTATTAACATTATGTATATGATATAACCTTGATAAAATTATACACACCACAACTACTTAACCAAAACATACATGAAAATGAAGCAATTATTATCCAAAATAGTGATTTTTAACAAAAAATTAATAATAAACAGACGATAAAAGATTATAAATAAGTAATAAATGGTATGATATATATTATTATGGTTCTATAATATATTTATATTAAAGATATATTTATTATATAAGGGGTTTTAACATGTACAAAGGAAATCATAATATTCATAAAATTATTTATTAATGACTTTTTTTCCCATGTTTTTACTTTTTAAAAAATGGTTAGAAATGAATCTTTTTGTCATTTTACGAACGAGGTACATTTTAACCTTTTTTTAACAGTGTGAAAGGAATTTTTTTTAACTTAAACAACATGAAAATATTTTTACATATTCATTATTAATATTTTATTTTAAGTTTCCTTTATAAGTTTATAAGGTTCTTTTCAAATAAAAAATTTTCTTCCATATTTGCAAAGTTTTAAAAATAAGTGATTTCAAAGTGAAAAGGGTATTATCCTCAAGATTTTTTACAATGAAAATTTTAAATTATTTATATATATATAAATAATTTTATGAATATTATGATTTAATAAGGTTATTATCTTATGATACAATATACCATATTTTATTGTATGGTTTATGATCATTTTGACTAGGGATGTACAGTTGTGATACCATTCACCATATTAATATAGATGGTTTATGATCATGTTTATTGATTGAAGTAATTATTAACATTTTTATGCCAGTTTCAATGATAATGGTGAGTTGTATATAGTTTTTGATAGTGTTTTTATGCTACAGAGGGACGAACGATGGTGGGTTCTCACTGGCAGTGGTGACAACAATGTTCTGGAGGTTCTAATGCCGACCGACGTTCATGAAGGTAATAGTGTGATCACTACTATAAATTTAGGCTATATCCATGGTTTTATAGGTCCATGGATATAGATTATTTATTTCCACAGTTTAATTAAACCTCCACGGGTAAATCAATTTTATATCACAGCTGTCATTTTTTCCCAATCTATATCAGGCTCCTCCTCCCCCAATCCGCAACCCTATCATTGTGCATCCCTCCTCCCCAATGACCTCTCCTCCTCCCTGATGACCTCTCTCACAGCGGCACCCTCCTCCCTAATGACCTCTCTCATAGCGGCGCCCTCCTCCCTCGACGACCTCTGTCACCGCGTCGCCCTCCTCCCCGATGCTTCTCTCACAGTAGCGCCCTCCTCCCCAATGACCTCTCTCATAGTGGAAACCTCCTCCCCGAAGACCTCTCTCACCACGAATCCCTCCTCCCTGACTACCTCTATCACTGTGATTCCCTCCTCCCTAACACCTCCAATCAATGCCACCCTCCACGGTATTTTATGGGTTTATTTATGATTTCAATCGCACGCTTGTTGTCACAATAGTTCACTATAGGATAAAAGATCATGATTTCAATCACAATATTGTATTCCAAATATCTATTCCACTAAATTTATCCTTTATAGACCAAACAATCATGATTTATTCATCACTGGAAAACAAAACCAATCCACCTTTATCATATTTGATATTTGTAATAAGATTTTTATTTTAAGTCTTGTGTGAGGTACATATTTTATCCAAAAACCAAAAAATGGGAATTTATATACCATTAAAAGAAACATTATATACATTTTCATTATAATACAATTTCATCTTCTTCTATTAACATTGAGGAACTTCTTCTAATGTTTGATACTTATGAGGATATTTTTGTTCAGAACACTACCTTTCATCATGAAAAACTAATTTTTTTTATATGTGTTGGAAGATGTATTAAGCTACTCATATACTCATTTATGGGTCTCATAAGTCACCTCTAATTGTACCCTAGTGGCATAGTAGGGATTCTTATGTCTATATCCATCACACCAAAAACAATAACCATTAAAATAATAAGATTATGATGGAAAAAATATTGCCTATTTTTTTGGTTTTTTTTTCTCTCTAAAAAATAATTTTCCATGTAGAAATCATATTGTATTTGTCTAATTTTTTTACAATAAAAAAACCTAATATTTTGTGCCATTCTCCCATTTCTGATAGATTTATATTTAGGCTATTAAGATTATCCCAATTTCACTATCCTTGAGATATTTTAGGCCCATGTTCTGGCATGAGATGTGGTTTTATACACCATTTTATCACATTACATATTATAAGTCCCTTTGTTTTTATGGTGACACACCTTTGGAATGGAAATACTCACTTTATAAAAAACTCCTGGGATATATTTTTCTTCAACTATAACTTGTTTCTTTGAGTAACCAAATTTCACGTCAGGTGTAAAGAGTCAATGTCATTCATTACACTTACACTAATAAACCCTGACTTCTATATCATGTTCTTCATCCCTATTAACCTATTATTTTATAGTATTGTCCAAAACATCATTGATTTACACTCGTTCCTCCACATTATGCTTGATATCCACTCCTTTTCTAAGTTACCAAAAATTCCAATTTTCAAATTTTCAAACTATTCTATCATTTATGATTTCTCATCCTCTTATTTTTGTATATAGAGATTTGGGTTAGAAAATAATACATTTTATTTCATGGTTTTATCCCTCTATTTTTGATGTTATTGAAGGGATACCTCAAACAACACTTTCAGATCAACTCACCCTAATAAATCATTATTATTACTATCACTATTTTTAATTAATGTTCTATCGGTAACATTCACTAATTCATCTTAACCATGGTACCTATAATTATCAACTTCTTACACTTTAGACTCATCTAAAATTCCATATTCACGAGACAAAATATTTTTCTTAATGATTAATTTTTAATTCAGTTATCTCCTAGTTTTATTAATTTTAATAAAAAATATTCACGAACACATCATAATCATCATCTTGAAGGTTTTTAAAACACTTAACAGTGAGGTGACCTACCTTGACACATTGGAAACAATAAACTAGAATCTTGCCTTTGAATTTTTATCTTCCCCTCTTTGGGTTTTTTGGAAAAAATTATATCACATATTTTTCCTCATCTTCTTTTGGAACAACTTTAATAAAGAATGTATCCATTTCCTTGAATAAAAATTTCTATGATTTTTTATTTTCTCTGGTATCATTATCATCATTTCTTATTTTATATGTGACATGTGTTCTTTGAAGGATATAAAGAAATACATCATTTGGATCCTTGTCTTCAAGTATATACACTTTGGGATTAAACCATCGTTGAAGTCTCCTCATGATTAATTTCAGGATCTTGGTGTCAATAATATATTCCCCAAGAACTTTCATGTCTTCATCAAAAGCATTAATATGATTGATGAATGCATCAAAGGTTTTTGTCAAACTCAACTTTATAATTTTATATTTATTTGATGTTACATGAATCATTATATAAACCAAAACAAAGCACTCCTTTAGTAGAATAATCATATATGAGTATACAAACCTAAACATAGACTCAATATGATGATATTCTTCCTCTTACTATCATATAAATATCACATGGTCATTCATATTAATTCTTCTTTGATACTATAGTGTATCAGTTCTACTTATCAAAATTCTCCCCTCAGAAATTCTTAGAACATTATCTTTCATTTTTCAGATTTTCTCTTCACTAAATCCCACATGAATATCATTTCCATAAATTTTATAGAAACATCCATGATTCGAGATGTCACATATGTTATCATACAAAATCATAATCACTAACTTAGATTCAAATTTGGATTTTTCATTGTGATATGAAACAAATCATCATGGTTGGTAAAATATAAATTAAAAAGGAATTGAATGAGTTTTTAAAAGAGGAAAATGTATCAGATAACCATAATTATTAGATTGGAATTCTCCCATTAAACCTTATAATCCATGAATTATTGTTCCACTTTAACCTTTGGTGGTAATCTACCACTTCACCAAACTTCTAAAATTTCTTATAAAATGGTAAGATCACACTCTTCTTTAAAGATCACTAGAGATGGTTTATTCTGAGGGGAGAGGATTCTATTTAATTTATTCTTTTATATTACCATGTTATTCTCTGGGTCCTAATATTTATGTTTTGGTATGGGGGATGGGATTATTTTTATGATTTTTTATATTCCATGTATAACTCCCTTATCTTGGGTTTGGTATTGTGAGTTTGGTTTGAGGGTATTAGATATTTTATGTTTATGATTCATTTTAATTCCACATTGTTAGTTTTATCACGCCTTTATTATTATAATATTTTCTTACTTTAAATTTTGATTTAAAATCACGATATACTTATACCAATATATTATAATGAAATTATGAATATATATACTACCAAAACTATGTGTTATCCTATGGAAAATGGGAAGCATTTTTGAAAAATAATTGAAGAACTAAAATCTATAATGGTGATGAAGTGTATAGAAAGATGACATTTTAACTGGATTCTTCATTATAAAATCTTCACTTATTATTTATTGAATATATGATACAATGTTGCGTTGATTTTATTATGTTGAATCATATGTGTAACAAGAATTTATTTAATAATGGTAATATAATGTAAATTAAAATAAATACAAGAACTATAGATTCAATAACATGAAAATGTTTTTCTAAGGCTTGTTCTCTTGAGATGAATTTGAGGGATGGTTCATTCTTAGAATGATAGTTCCTTTATTTACTTTTAAAAAGGTTAGTTTAGATGAGGTATAATTATCATATTTATGTGACATTAGGAGTTTTTATTAGTCACTTGAGAGTATTAATTACTTTTAATCCCTTTTCCTCCCCTAGGACGATGTCCTTCGGTTTTGGGTTGGGTAGAGAGAAGTTTGAGGGAATAAGAAAGGGACAAATGTCTCTTTTTAAGGAAATTCCATTAGACGTGTCTTAGGATGAAGTGTGTAAGACATTAAGAGATATGTGGGATTGTTTATGAGAGGGTTGGGTAAGTCTTAGTTATGGTTATGATTTAGGAATTGGATTTGATGTGTTGGATAACTATTGGAATTGGGTTTCATTACCATATTACCTTATAGGTTTATCCAACCATTTTATTTTTTTGCTTCCCTATTCATTATTTGGGTGTCATATGGGGTATGTATATATGCATACCTACATGGGATTTTCCTATAAATTTCATGTCTTTTACAGATGGTAGAAAGATTGGATTTGAATTTAGTGGACCTGGTATTAGTGGAGGTTAGAAGTTCATGGTGGAGTTAAACATGTTTGGTGGTTAGATCCTGGTAACCTGAGGCAATATCTACCCTTATATTTCTTTTATAGTTTTTCTTAGGTTCAATCCTCCATTTAATTTATGTTAGGGAAATTATTTTCCCCATATACTCTTGTATTACCTTTCTATTCATTGATATAATTTCTATAGGATTTTTCTTATAATGATTACTATATAGAGGGGGTGCAGGTGGGGGGGGGTGCAGGTGGGGGGGGGGTGCAGGTGTGGGGGGGGGTGTGAAGGTTGGGGGTGGGGGCAGTTGGGGTGAAGGTGGCCGGGGGGAAGTGTGTAGGGGGTAGTGGGGGGTAGGTGGCAAGGAGGGGGAATGGGGTGTGGGGGTGTAGGGGGAGGGGGGGGGGGTTAAGGGGGCTGGGGGGGGGAGGGGGTGTAGGGGGAGGTGGCCTATCCAGGAGGGGGGGGGGGTCCAGGGGGTGAAGGGGGCTGGGGGTAGTGTTTAGGGGGTGTAGGGGGAGGGGGATGGGGCATGGGGCATGGAGTGGGGCAGGGGGTGTGGGGTTGCAGGGGGAGGGGGGCTATCCAGGAGGGGGGGGGGGGGCAGTGTACAGGGGGTAGGGTGGGGGCAGGGGTGTGGGGTTCAGGGGGAGGGGGGTTTCCAGGAGGGGGGGGGGGGTGTCCAAGGGGGTGTTTAGGGGGGAGGGGGTGTCTAGGGGGTCTCCTCACAATCTATAAACCCCTACTCTCCTACTTTATCTATTTCTAGGGATCTTGATTTCTCTTCTAATTCTCAATATCTTCTTAATTTCATGATTACTTTAATTTTGATATTATCTTGTTTTCCTCCCATAAGATATAATAGTTTTTCACCTGATTAACCATGATTTTATTCTTGAATTGGCCTCTGATCAAATATATTATATTAATCTCAAAGAATATGAAAATTAATATATCGCTATCGAGTTGGTTTGGTCTTGAGTACGGTGAAAATTTTACTATTTCTGAATTTTTATTACTTTATTGTGATTTGTGATAGGAAATGTTCTACTACTGAGAAGAAACTTGAATTTGAACTCCTACATAGTGAAGGTGTCATAGTAAAAATTTCTCTCCCCAGTTGCAGAATGTTTAATCAATTCAAACAGTAATGTTAAAGTAATTTCCTTGTTTTTGGTTTCCTGATGGATTTTCCTTTTCGATCATTTGTTGATTTTTATGACTTTTATTGGTATAAAGGATAGGGATGCATGCTATGCAGAGAAATAGTAAAAAACATAGCTGATGCAATTGATTTGCTTACACGACTTGCAACTGGGATTGATATGAATATAAAATTCAGGTGGTAATGGTTATTTTATACCATTTTTCAAGACATTAGTAACCATTTTTTGTGTTTTTAATAAAATTTACTTGGCATACACCATGCCTGAAGAATTGATGATTTTGAGTTTACTCCTGAGTGTGAAATATTTGATCTTCTGGAAATTTCTCTATATCATTGTTGGATAGTTGATCCCCAGGTATGCACTTTTGAATCCTGTACCTTTATATTTTTTTAGAAAAAATATTTTATACATTCTCTTAGTTTATAGTTTTCCCTTTCTTCTTTCCTTTTCTTAATATGCATTCATGGGGGTGTCCGGGGGGGGGGGGGGTGGGGGGTCCATGGGGTGTCTAGGAGGGGGGGGGGGGGTCTAGGGGGTGTCTAGGGGGGAGGGGGTGTCCAGGGGGTGTCTAGGGGGGAGGGGGTGTCCAAGGGGGGAGGTGTCTAGTGGGGGGGGGGTGTCCAGGGGGTGTTCAGGGGGGTGTCCAGGGGGTGTCTAGGAGGGGATGGGGGTCCAGGAGATGTTCGGGGGGGGGGGGGGGTCCAAGGGGTGTCCAGAGGGTTTCTCCTCACCATCTATAAACCCCTATTCTCCCACTTTATCTATTTCTAGGGATCATGATTTCTATTATAATTTTTAATATCTTCTTAATTACATGATTAATTTATTTTTGACATTATCTAGTTTTACTCCCATGAGATACGGTAGTTTTACACCTAATTAACCACGATTTTATTCTTTAATTGGCCTTTAATCAAACTTATTATATTAACCTCGAAGAATATGAAAATGAATATATCACTATCGAGTTGGCCTGGTCTTACGTACGGTGAAAATGTTACTATTTCTGTATTTTAATTAATTTCTTGTGATTTGTGATAGGAAATGTTATACTACTAAGAAAAAACTTGAATTTGAACTCTGACACGGTGGAGGTGTCATATAAAAAATTTCTCTCCCTGGTTGTAGAACGCTTAATCGATTCAAACAGTAATGTCAAAGTAATTTCCCTATTTTTGGATTCCTGATGGCTTTTCCTTTTCGATCATTTGTTGATTTTTATTACTTGTATTAGTATGCAGGATATGGATGCATGCTATGTAGATAACCAACAACAAAACATAGCTGATCAAATTTATATACTTCTACGGCTTGCAACCAGGATTGACGTGAATATAAAGTTCTGGAGGAAATGGTTATTTTATACCATTTTTTGTAAGATATTAGTAACCATTTGTTGTGATTTTAATCAAATTGACTTGGTATACACCATGATTTCATAATTTATTATTTTGAGTTTACTTCTGAGTGTGAAATATTCGATATTCTGGACATTTCTCTGTATCATGGTTGGATAGTTGATACCCAGGTATGCACTTTTGAATCCTGTACCTTTATATTTTTTAGAAAAAATATTTTATACTTTCTCTTAGTTTATACTTTTTATTTTTCCTTTTTCTTATTTATTTTTCATAATATTTATGTTTTCACGTATATTCATGCATGGGGGTGTACAAGGGGTGTCTGGGGGGTGTTGAGGAGGGAGGGGGGGGGGGTGTCCATAGAGGGTGTCTAGGGGGGAGGGGTGTCCGAGGGGGGGGGGGGGTCTAGGGTGTGTCTCAGGGGGGAGGGGGTGTTCAGGGGGGGTGTCCGGGGGGGGGGGGGTGTAGGGGGTGTCCAGGGGGGTGCTTGGGGGGGGGGGGAGGGGGTGTCTCCTTACCATCTGTAAACCCCTCCTCTCCCACTTTATCCATTTCCAGGGATCTTGATTTCTCTTCTAATTTGCAATATCTTTTTAAATGCATGATTATTTTATTTTTGACATTATCTTGTTTTACTCCCATTATACATGGTAGTTTTCCACCTTATTAACCATGATTTTATTCTTGAATTGGACTCTGATCAAACGTATTATATTAATCTTGAAGAATATGCAAATGAATATATCACTATCGAGTTGGCCTGGTCTTGCATACGGTGAAAATGTTACTGTTTCTGCATTTTAATTAATTTCTTGAGATTTGTGATAGGTAATGTTCTGCTACTGAGAAAAAACTTGAATTTGAACTCTGACATGGTGGAGGCATCACAGGAAAAAATTCTCTCCGTAGTTGCAGAATTCTTAATCGATTCAAACAGTAATGTCAAAGTAATTTACATGTTTTGGATTCTTAATGGATTTTTCTTTTCGATAATTTGTTGATTTTGATGAATTTTATTGGTATGAAGGATATAGATTCATGCTATGTAGAGAACCAACAACAAAACATAGCACATGATTGCAGAATTGATGATTTCATGTTTACTTCTGAGTGTGAAATATTCGATCTTCTGGACATTGCTTTGTATCATGGTTGGATAGTTGATCCCTTGGTATGAACTTTTGAATCCTTTACGTTTTTATTTTTTTAGAAAAGATGTTTTATAAATTCTCTTAGTTTACACGTTTCCTTTTTCCTTTTTATTCTTTCTTTTTCTTAATATGCATGTTTGCACGTATATGCATGCATGGGGGTGTCCAAGGGCTGTTCAAGGGGGGGGGGGGGGTTCAGAGGTGTTTGGGGGGGGGGGGGTGTCTAGGGGGTGTCCAGGGGGGTGTCCAGGGGGGGTGTCCAGTGGGGGGTGTCCAGGGGGGGTGTCCAGAGGGTGTCTAGGGGGTGTCGAGGGTGGTGTCGAGGGGGGTGTCCAGGGGGAGTCCAGGGGGGTGTCCAAGGGGGTGTCTAGGGGGTGTCCAGTGGGGGGGGGGGGGTGCCTAGTGTGTGTGGGGGGGGGGTGTCCAGGAGGGGAGGGGTTGTCCATGGGGTGTCCGGGGGGGGGGGGGTCCAGGGGTGTCCATGAGAGTGTCTGGGGGGGGGTATGTTCGGGGGGGGGGGGGTGCAAGGGGGGTTTGTCCAGGGGAGAGTGGGGGGTGTGCGAGGGGGGAGGGGGTGTGCTGGGGGGGGGGGGTCTGTCTAGGGAGGACGTGAGGGGCTTTAGAGGGAGTGGGGGGGGGGTGCGGGTGTTTTTTTATTAAATTTTAAGGCCTATAGCCATGATTTTAAACCGTGGATATAGGCCAATTGCCACAGTTTGAGACCATGGATACAGTGCTATAGCCACAGTTTCAAACAATGGCTATAGTTTCTCTATGGCTTAATGTTCTTCCATGGTTTCAAACCATGGCTATAGGACTTTCCTTATATCCACTCCAATACCAGCCACGATCCATGGAACCGTGGCTATAACTTATAGCCACAATTTCAAACTGTGGCTATAGCCTAAATTTTTATTAGTGGAGGGTGGTGACGTGAGGTGATGGTGATGATGATGAGGTTTAGAGTAGATGAAGGTGGTGTGCTAGTGATTATAATAATGTGATGATGGTGTTGATGCAATGGTCTTGTCCTGAAAACTTTCAATAAGGATTTATTGGGAAATAACGCGATTTCTGGGGATTCCATTGATGTGACATCCTAGTGACAAGTATTCGATTTTGTTATTTCTTTTCGTTTTTTGATTTTTTAATGTGTGATAAATTTTCCTACTAGAATATGTGTTTTGTATTCTGGTTTTTTAATTTTGAACCTGTGATCATTTAGCCCACTAGAAGGTGTGAATTGGACTTTGTGAAGGTTCCCACTCTACCCTTGAAAATGGTTTTATGAAAAGTAAAAAAATGATTTGGAGGTATGCTAGTTTCAATAAAAATGTTTATGTTGATCGCATTTCACAAATTTAATACGAGGAATTAATTGGAGTTAGTAATTTATGGGTAGGGTCTTCTATAGCCCCTAGATGCATCAATAGGTCCCATGAGACAAACTAATTTGGGTATTGGATGAGGCCTTACCAATTTATGTAATATTACTTAGCATGAAGCCTCAATGTTTTTTTATGATGTACAAAATTATGCATTTACTCATTATAATATTAGTTATTTGGTGTCAATTTCATTATTTGATTATTTATGATATCCATGGATAAGTTTCAAGATCATGTGTTTATTTATATGAAATTATTTTATCATAATTTATTCCTTCCATATTATTCTTCATGATTCTATTATTGAACAATTAACATGTATTTTTAAATATTTACCATGCCATATTGTTTATTACGTATCATATATCACCCATTTATTATGTTTATTTTTTCCTGGGATGTTAAGAACAATATTATTATTTATATATAGGGATATGATAAAGGGAATAATGGTGTGCTCAAAGAAAATATTATGTTATGTTACATTTTAAAATGTAATGTAATATTCAACTATAAATCTATTTTTACAATACTAATAAACCATTTAGTCCTTTAGGATGTAGTTTCTTGTATCTAGTGACATTGTAAAAAAGTAACTACTAACTCTAGTCTAATAGGTTTGGGGTCTTTATAGTTGGTATCAGAGTAAATTTAGTATAAACCTTAGGAACTAGATTTAAGAAAACCTATATTAGGTAATGTAACCCTATTAAAGAATTTGAGAATATTCCCAAAGAAACCAAGCTTATTATTCTGAGATTAGTTATACATAAAATTTAAATTTATGTTATGTGTTTTTATATTTTTAAAATTATATATTATAATTCATAATCTAATATAATGTATAACATTATTTAGAAATAGAGCATAATAGAAGGAATGAAAACTATATCAATGCACATAATCCATGCATGTACTTCCATTGTAAGAAAGATAATAAACATGGATTTAGATATATATATGGAGATAAAAAACTATAACTATATTGGGATATATGACTCTATTTATGAAAAATAACCTTGGATGTATGGATCAGTCTTCTAGTCCACAACATGGTGTAAAAATGTTAAACCGTTTCATGTATCTGCAGCCTCTATCATTAAATGGAACTAAAAATCCATTGGTAGACAAAAAATGGATTAGTTTCTTAGAGAATAAATTTATCATGTTGTTAATTAATAAAAGGGTAAGGTTTTTATAGATGTTTATCAACTCTTAGGGAATGCAGATCAATGGTGGTCATTGATTCAAAACACTTAGGATGAGGAGGAAATAAAAAGCATAGAATGAAATGTTTTTAAAGAAATTTTCTAAGAAAAATATTTTCCTAATGAACAATGAGTGGATATAAATAGAAAATTCATGAATCCAAGACAAAATAATGATAAAAATGTTTCTATATATGAAGCCAACTTTAAAATGTTATCAAGGAATACTACAGACTATGTATGTAATCCAAATGGAAATTTTGACCATTTCTTTGATGGTATTAATCTAGTATTTCTAAGGGAACTAATCTCCTGAAAATTATCATCATATGATGATATAGTATTATGTGTTATAAATATAGAGAAAAATTCTTCAAGTCTTATGGATTCAAAGGAAAGAAAGATAGGAAGAGGGCTAATGAGAATTCTAGAAAAGGAAATAATAAAAAGGGAAGTAGGGAAGGGTGAAATTTAAAACTTGTAATAAATGTAAAAATAAACACTACGGGATATGGTTATTGGGAATGAGAGTTTTATACAAGTATGGATAGTAATTCCATCAAGACCATGATTTCAATGGTAAGAAGGAAGCTTCTGATGTTAAATGATTCAACTATAAGGAGATGAAATACTATGCAAATGATTATCCCAGGAATTAAGGGAACTTTACCTAGAAAAGTCCACGAGAGAAAGGATAAGATTATATGATCATAATATCTAAGGTTGAAGTTCCTAATGATGTGGTGGTGGGTACTTTAATCATATACTAAAATTTAGTCCCTGTTTTATTTGAATCTAGATCATCACATTTTTTATATATTCCATGTTTTCTAAGAAAATTAGATATTTCCCATCACTTTAAGAAGGTAATTATCAGTCAAGACTCATAGTGGGAGTCTTACCATAATAAGGTTGTGTCAGTCAGTTCTCATTATTATACATAAAAATTCCATATCTATTGAATTTATTATTCTACCTATGGTGAATTTTAATATAATCCTTGATATGCACTGATTTTCAAGATATAATGTAAAATTTTATTTAAAATAAAAATAAATTATGATTCGTGATGAATATGTGGAATTAATTATCTTTATAGGGGATAATTCATCATATTTATGTCTAGATACACACCCAGTAGCTCTTCTAAATGGGATTCTTAGGGAAGAAGATAATACATAATCTATGAATGGAAAAGGTGATCTTAAAATCGAGTATGTACCTATCATTCATGAATATATTGATGTATTCCATAAAGGAATTACCTAGACACCCACCAGATCATGAGATTGAGTTTTCTATTGATTTAATCCTGGATGAAAGACCTATATCAAAGAATCCATATAGAATGGCCACTTTGGAATTGGTGGAATTGAAGAAACAACTAGATTAGTTTTGTAATAAGGGATTTATAGAGCCTAGTGTTTCACCTTAGAGACACCCTCTTATTTTTTAATAAGAAATATGGATTTGTGATACTATGCATTGATTATAGGGAAATCAATTCTATTACGATAAAGATCAAGTATCCTCTATCTTTTATTAGTGACTTATTCAATCAACTTCATGGAGTTAAATATTTTTAAGACTGAAAATCATTATAGATATCATTAATTTTGTGTAAATAAATAATATATTCCAAAGAAAACATTTTGAATGAGGTATGAACATTATGATTTTATAGTAATTCCATTTGGACTGACTAATGCACCCTATATTTTAATAGATCTAATGAATAGAGTATTCAAGGAATATCTTGATTATTTTGTTGGGGTATTTATTTATGACATACTTATATACTCAAAAATATATTAGGACCATGAGAATCACTTGTGGATAATTCATGAGACTCTTAGAAGAAAAGAGTTATATTAGTGATTTAAAAAGTGTGAATTATAGATTTAAAAAGTTTATTTTCTTGGACATATTTTCTATAAGGATGGAATCTCAGTTTATCCTATAAAGATGACGTCAGTCCAAGAATGGCCTACACCACTGAACATAATCGAGGTATGTAGTTGGTTTGGTAGGAAACTATTGGAGATTCATTCAAAAATTTTCCTGTTTAGCTAACTCATTAACTAATTTTACTCATAAATGGGTAAAGTTTATATGGAAAAATGATTGTGAAGAATTTTTTGAAGAATTGAAGATGAGATTGGTGAATTATATTATTTTGTCTATACCATCAGAAAATGATGTATTTGTGATATATAGTGATGTAATGAAGAAGGTAATTGGTTGTATCCTTATGCAGAATAATAAAGTTATTGCCTATGCATCTGAATGGTTAAATAATCATTAGCATAACCATCCCACTCATGATCTTTAGATAATAACCTTAATATTTTATTTGAATATATGGATACATTATCTATATGGTGAAATATGTGAGATATATACTGACTATAAGATCTTAAAATTCATCTTTTCATATAAATAACTAAATACGAGGCAATGATGATGACTTGTGTTACTCAAGGATTTTGATTGCTCGATACACTACCACACAGGGAAGGAAAATAAGGTAGAAAATGCATTGAGTGGTAAGTATCCTGGAGTTTTGAACAAAATGAGGATCAATAGGAAACCTATGTTAATGGATTTAATAAGGATGGATTTAGGAATTATTAAGGAAGGGGAAACATCACTTCTTTTTCAAATGATTTCTAAACCATCTTTATTGGAAAATATAAAAAGTTCTCAACATAATGATGAGAATTTATAGAAGAAAATTAAAGCTGTAAATAATGGGAAATTGGAATACTTCATACAAAAATATGGTGTTATGAAATTTGGAAAGAGAATATATATTCCATTTATACCTTATATGAAGAGGTATTTTTTGGATGATTCTTCTAGATTGAATTTCTATATACACCATGTGAACACAAATATGTATATAGATTTGAAGGAATATTTTTGGTGGGATAATATGAAGTAGGAAATTACTAATTATATGTCAATATGTTTGGTTTTTAATTAGGTGAAGACTAAGATATATCATCCTAGGGGATTCATTCAGCCTTTTCCTATTCCTACATGGAAGTGAGATGATATTATAATGTAATTTTTTATTTTATTACTAAAGACTCCTAGAAAGAATGATGTGATATGGGTTATTGTTGATCAACTTTCTAAATTTGCACATTTACTCATTATAAGATAATATTTTCCTCTATACTACCTTACAAAACTCTATATTAATGAAGTTTTAAGACTTCATGATTCACCTCTTTCAATTATGTCTGATCATGATCCATGATTTATATTGAAATTATGGAAAATTCTTTAGAAAGATATTAATACTAAGATTTATTTAAGTACTTATTATCATCCTCAAATTGAAGTGAAATAAAAAATTACTATCCATAATTTATAATACATGTTGTGGTTTTTCTCACTTGACTATATAGGTATGTGAGATCAGTATTTACCTTTGGTAGAGTAATCCTATAACAATAGAATCCATTAGAGTATTCAAATGGATTCTTATGAAGTATTATATATAAAGAGATTTTGTACTCTAATTTTTGGGATGAAGTTTATGAAAGGAATATTTTAGGCCCAATCCTTATAGAGGAGACAATGACAAAGATAAATACTATTCAAATCCATATCAAAGAATCTGAAAACAGGGAAAAGATCTATATAGATAACTAGAGGAAAGGTTTGGAATTTCAAGTGAGAGATTAAATTTTCTTGAAGGTATCTCCATGCAAGGGTGTTATGATATTTATAAAGAGTAAAAATGATCCATAAGTACATTCGACCTTTTGAAATCCTGGAAATAATTGGGGTTTTGGATTACTATTTGGCAATGCCACCTAGCCTTCTATAAAGTAAAAGAAGAGTTCCACATATATTTGTTAAAGAAGTACATTACATACTCAATTCATGTGATCAATTATAAAAAAATAGAATTAGAACATAATTTATCTTACTGTGAAGAGGCTATATATATTTTGGACCCTAGAGAATTTTTTTGAGGAATCAGATGTCTCGGCTAGTAAAGATTCTTTGGAAAAATCATAAGATAGAATAGTTGACATGAGAAACTGAGAAAATTATGATGAATAATTACCAAAATATATTATTGAGGTGAAATTATGAAAATTTTTAGGATGAATTTTTTTTATGGAAGGAATAATGTAACACCTGATATGTCTCTTTTTAAATAAATTTAATCTCTTTGATATCTTGTGTTGCACGCAACACTGAGTTCAAACAAACTATGATATATTATTATGTGAAAATTATAACCTAACCATTAAAAAAGGTTGGAATTAATAGGAATAAATAAATTATGAAAGTATATGGTTTACACATTTATAAAATAAATTCATTGGTTACCAATAAAGAAAAAAAATCATTTGAAAGTAAAAGAAATATTTTTCCAAAAAACTATTTTTTGTGCGTGCAATATATTTATATCAAAATAAATTGAATTATTCACCATTGGTTAATGATACTAATGAAATTTATGATTTATATATTCAATAAAATTCTTAAACACTCATCTAGAGTTTTTAATAGGAATTGGATAAGAATAAATCTAGTTTTATTCTTAAAAAATGTATTTTTCTAAAAAATAATTTTCATCACGTTTTGTGAACTTACTTTAAAATTAATTTTTTAAACTTATATAAATTTATTATCATAAAATTTATTCCACATTTAGAATCAGTATGTTCTAATTTGGTAAATATTCTATTTTTTTTCAATATGAATATTATCTGTGGTAAAATATATCACCTTAGTATAAGGTAAATCAGGTTAATCTTGGTTAAAACTAAGTGATAAGGTCATAATATTTTATATTAATTATTATTTTATTAATTTAATAAGAACCTTATCATATTATTCACTAAATTTATATGTTTAATGGACACTTTTCCATAAAAATTACCAATATAATATTTAAATCAAAGAAAGTTAAAAAATGTCACTCTCTCAGTTTTAAATATCTATTATGTGTTCACATAGGAAAAAAAAACAAGTTATGAAAGAATATAAATATCAATTTTGTGTAAAATGAAATTATATTCATGATTATAATTTATTTATAAGTTTTAGTAATTATATAATTTCCTTAAATTTTATTTCAATGCTAATACAATATTTATTCTATTAATAGAAAATTGGGAAAATATGATATTAAGAATACTAAAAGTGATATAATTTGAGTGATTTATAGTGTTACAAGAATTTTATATATTAATATGAAAAATTAGTGATGTTTAAATGAATTATATTTGAATTTTTTTTGTTTATGTATTTGAAGTGAAATTAAATGAATATTGTCAAAATTGACATTAATGATAATTTATCAAAATAATATTTTATTAAATTATTTAAAAACCATTAAAATATTAAAAGAGGAAAATGGGGGTAATATATGGTCTAATATATCATCCCTTTTCCATTTATGTGTCAATAGTTAACTTATATGTAAAAATATAACCCTTTAATAGTGAAAAATACGTTATTGAGGTTATTGTTAAAATAGGTTAACTAAGTGGTTAAACCAAAAGATAAGGCTTAAAACACCACAAAAAACTATCACAATTTTATTTTTTAATGGAATATAAAAAATATCATACCATATTTTTAAATTAATATATATTTTTAGGCAATTGGTCTAGATTATGAATTTATTATAATTTAATATTTTATGAAATTCCAAAAGTTCATCTCACCTCAATTATAAAAGGACACCCATTAATTCACATATTTACACCACTTTGAGCAATGAATATTGAAAAATACATTACAATTCCACTTATAAAAATAATTATACAAGTTATATTGGTGTTTTTATCCCTAAAAGACCAACCTTAGGTTCCTTAACAATGGATCTAAAGATGGTCTCTCGAAGAAGTGGTAATTATCCTACCCAACATCTTTCAATTTATTGTTTATTATACATCTTCTAAATATAATGAATTTATTGTAAAATAATAACTTAAATATAATAAATATATTTAAATTTTATTATTATTATTAAACCACCATTACCCACCCTCTTTCCCATCAAATGGGAAGTGAAATTGTCACTCATGCGTACATATGACTTATTGTCTCCACACAGCGTTGAAATTCAATTTTCATCACCATATTTTATGGATGGGTATTATTATGGGTTTAATGTTTATATATTATAATTAGGAAATTATTGTAACTCTAAAATGATAATATAATATCTACCTTCTTACCTTCCAATATGTTGGGAAATGATAACGTCGCTTGTGCGTTTGTGTAGACTACCACCTCCACGAAGTGATGTGATTTGTTTTTTATTTATATTTTACATGGATGGTAATAAGTATGGATTTAATGAATATATATAATTTATATGATATAATAATTTTTTCTTTAAAGGTGAATTATTATTTATTTTTCTTTCATTCAATCTATTAAAAAGTAAAAACTATGTTCATGTTTACGTACGAACCACCATCTCTATGAACGGTGTAATTCATTTTCAATCTCAAACTTTTATGGATTAATATAAATACTAATATAATGAATATATATTATATTTATATATTTATTAACATTATTTATATGATGTAACCTTGATAAAATTATAAATACCGAAACCACCTAACCAAAACATACATGAAAAACAAAGAAGTTATTACCTGAAACAATGATTTAAACAAAGAATTGTTAATAAATGGATGATAAAATATTATAAATCCAACACCCCAAGATTTTGAAAATAAATTTAATATTTAATGAATGAAACATTGAGTCTCTAAAAAACACCATTTTGTTATAACCTTGACATTAAACATAGTTTTTCTTCCTTTGGGATTTTAATTTTGAAAAAAAATAACATACACGGTTGCATTCAGTAAGATATTTTGAGTCTAATAAAACAAACTTAATTTTTGGTGAATAGTAACTTGGACCTTATGAATAGAAATATACCCTTATGAATCGTAACATGAATAGTAATGTACCCTTATAAATAGAAACTTGACCCTTATGAGTAGTAATGCACCCTTTGAATAGTAAATAGGCCCTTATGAATAGTAATATACCCTTATGAATAGTAACTATGGCATCCTGCCTTTTTATTATATAACTTTTCATTACATTTTAAAAATAGAAGATCTTTAAAGTCTAGTGTCTTGGAAATCAGGAACATAATACATGAGAACAACATAAAACATTCTTATAAACCACTTGTAAGGCTTCACCATAGGTTCATCCTATGTAAAATTATTGCATCACATATCCTGGAGACATACATCAAAGGAAAGGGTGAGAAAAAGGCCCAGTAAGGGGTAAACAAGGGAATCAGTTTAGTTGTAATATCAATAAGAACTTGAATAAAAACATAAAGACATGAGCAATGGAAGTATAGGAATATCATAATTAAAAGGACTTGGAACATAACTTGAATATGTGGCTACAAAATTTCATTTATACATTCATGAAAATATCACCAAGGTCCATCCCCAAGGTGTCATGAAAATTACCAAGGTTATTCACCAAGGTATCATGAATCTTGTCATCTCTAGAGATTAATTCTTTACCCAAGGCATTGGAGCGCTATCAGGGCACACCCTTAATATGTCTTTACTTTCATGTGATACACATATATCATAACCAAAAATTTCATAAATAACCCATGGAGAATAAAAGAAATGGGTTTCATTTCAAGATCGTGACGTTTTAAAAGTTCTTAAAAAAATAAGATCATTATGTCATTTATAACCCATGGAAAGGAAGTGAGGGCTATATAACACAGTTTTAGAAAACATTGAAAAGAGAGGGTAAAAGAGTAACCCAATCATAAATAACTTTTAATACATTATAAATAAATAATAACATGGAGATAATAACATGATATGGAAATTTGAATGACATACCACATGAAAAGGAAACATGAAAGAAAAGAGAAGACACGATTCCTTTTACGAAAAATTCGGCAGCCTAACGACGTCACATAAAAATTCAGAAAACAAATTTATGAGAGAATAAAGGGTATATCAACAATTAGACATGAAATGGATAGTAATTAGAACATATATGAACATACCCTAAACAAAAATATATGGAAACTAGAAGACACAACATAAAAGAAGTCATGGCTTAAAAGAGGAGGGTGAAAGATTCCCTTACCTTGAAGAGTAACTTCGAAAGCATGAAGGTCGGGACCTTGGAAGGATTGAGGGAACCATGGGAGGACTAATTGGGAGGTAAAGAGACCATAACTTTGTTGGGAGGATTTGGAAATGAAATTAATGAGGTAATGTCTTGGTATTTATAGGAGAAGTGAGGGAACAAAGCATTAATTGCTAAGGGACACCTCATCGGTGGTATTGGAAAAACCATGGGCTTGACTATGGTATTTTCCCATGGTATTGGCCACTTGGGACACCTAATACCTTATATTACTATTCATAAGTCAAACATAATGATTGCATAATTATTACATCCTTAATGATGTCATTAAACACCTGAAACTGAAAACTGTATTTTCACTATTCATCGAAAATTCAACTTTTTCAGAAAAATCCCCAAAAACCACCTTAACCTAATATCGATGCTATGAATTCAAAAATGAACTCAATTTTATGAAAATAATTTTCTAAATATTTTTAATTTAATTTTTAAATAAAACACTATTCACTGAAAATTCAACTATTTCAGAAAAATCCCAAAAATTCACCTTAACCAAATATCGATGTTCTGATTTCAAAAATGAACTCCATTTTATGAAAATAATTTTCTAAGTATTTTTAATTTAATTTTTAAATAAAAAACACTATTCACCTAAAAAAACTAATAATTAACCAATAATTTCTGAAACATTTATTTATCTATTTTATTGAATCACATTACTTAATCAAGGCGCCTAAATTATATTAATACTTTCTTAAGTGAGGTTACTTAATCCATTTGGTCACATTACTATTTTTAAGCGTAAAATCACTATTCGTAATTTACTATTAACCAAAAATTAAGTTGATCTTATTAGACTCTTAATTTTTTACCGAACACAACTGTAGAAGACCATTTTTTTAAAATCATTACACATGATTAATTATTTAAGGTTTACATAAATATTTTAATTTTTTTTTCAGAATTCATTAATAATATACACCCTATGTTTTTCCAGACATTTGAAAATTCACAAACTTCACCATAAGAAGAAATCACAATTTTATTTATCTCAAAGGGTTACACAAAGCAGCTACAGTCTCGTTACATAGCCCTTTATAACACCAACATAGGACCTAAGTGTAAGGTGTACTAAGGTGATAGAATCTGGGGGCGGCTCGACCAAAATTTCCCAAGTGGAAATTTCTATTAGCTTGAACTTCTCTTGAAGGCAATTCCATTCCAGCTTCACATGATGATGTTCGGCTTGGGTTTGGTCCAGAGTAAAGCCTAGTGGTGTTACCTCCTTCCCAAGTTCCGTCAGATGGGCTTCGATCGGCCCGAGACTACTGGATGAGGCCATCAAATCTTCTTTCTATATTAATTAACCAATATCACTTGTATTTATAGACAATAATCAAAAAATTTAGTTTCCAACAGTCATATTGACCAACGGTCATATAATAGTTGAAACCCGACGATCTCATTTTAATTATACTCATTTCATTAAATGAAATAGTTTTGTTTAGTATAAAATAAAATAACACACAAAATTTGGAAACAATTTTTTTTAAAAAGTTCAGGTCGTTACAGTAACTTGAATAGTAATGTACCCTTATGAATAGTAACCTCACACATGTAAGTAAAAAAATAATTTAGGCACCTTATAAATGAGAGTGAATATTTTAAAAATTAATAATTAAGTGTTGGTATTTTTATGAGCAATAAATAATGAATTACAATTTTATAATTAATAGATTAATTTAAAAGATAATTCATTTTCATAAAATGTATTCATGGATCAATATTTTTTTGCTATTATTATAAGTTAATTTTATGAGACCCTAGTAAATTTTTCAAAGTATCATAAAATCAGTTATAATATTAAAATTGGTATTTTTCGAGTAAATGGGGATTTTAATTAAAAATTAAATTCATCATATTTAGAAAATTATTTTCTTAAAATGGAGTTTATTTTTGGATTCTACATGTCAAAAAATGATTTGTATTATTTTTTTGGAATTTTTATGAAATAGTTTAATTTTTTTTTGAATAGTAAAAAATATAGTTTTTTATAAAATATGACATTTTTTGTGACATCATCATGAAATTATTATGATATAAAAATTTATTTAAACTATGTAATAAATAAATAATTATATTAAAAGTGGAATATTTTACGTAATTAATTTGGAACATGAAATGTATATTTTTTCATGATAAGTATAAAAATCATTGTCAATGTCGACGCAGTGCCTGCATAGAGCTGACATAGTAAAAATTATTAATATATATATAATAATTGAGTGATAATAATTAAATTCATTAATTATTTATTAATTATAATATATTATTTATCTCTTTTATATTTAATTTATAATTTTAGTGTTATTTAACATGAGTATTATCCAAATGTCTGTGCAATGCTTGTGCAGGGCAAGAAAAGACAAAATAACAAAGTTAAGAAGATGTATTGTTTTGTATAAGAGTGAATATAAATAATGAATATATTCATAATTTTATTTTGAACCTAATTAATTTATATTTATTATATTATATTATTTTTAATTTTCACAAATTTAATAATTAAAATTAATGCTTATGCAACGCCGATGCAGTGCTTATGCAAGCATAAGAAAAATAAATAAAACGTTTTTAACTAAAATTATAAGAATTATTAAATGTAGAATATTTTGTATAAAACATTTTAAATAATAAATTTTATACTATTATCATGCTTTGATTATAATTTGGGACATTTTTGACCCATATGAATCACTTTAAAGCCTTTATAATATTTTATTTCAAAAGGAAATCAAGTTGTCACATTATAGTTTTTAATTTAATAATATTGTTATATGAGATTTTCAAGATGTTTTATTCAAAAAATAATAGTCTTTGAAAATATAATAACATTATATTTCTCATGGAATTTTATTTTTATTTTTTAGACAACAAATAAACACCATAATGGCTTCCACAAAGATGATGCAGTATTAATTTAATTAATGAATAAATCAAATAAATGATATTAAATATAATAAAATAAATATAATTTTATATTTTTAAGCCAATTCAAAGATTCAATGGACAAATATTACATTTCTATGATATAATATAAAATTTTATCCGATTTTTAAACTTTATTTTGATGTGTTTAAAGTCATAGATGTGAATAGTTTTTATCTTGAAAAAATTGTTTTTCATGAATAAAATATTTTATTAAATTATTTAAAAATTACAAAATTATTTAACAAGTCTAAAAATTATAATATTACTTTGGAAATGTAACCCCAGTTAGTTTTAGGCCTTTGGGGAGACTTATACCCTATAATATATTTATTATATTTTAATAATTTTTGTGATTCCTATGTTTCTCCTCACCTCAATTATAAAAATAGGTTCCTTCCTTCAAATATTTCATAACAATTAGCCTTATTATTCAGAAAAACTCTTCCAAATTCTGTACTCCTAATCCCTTTACACATTCTAGTGCTTATGGTCTCACAAAAATACCACTTCCAAGAGCCTTAAGGTGGTTTAAAAAGAGAAATATTCAAGAGGTAAGATTTCTTCTTCTTCTCTTTTAAATTCATTATCACTTATACCTTATCCCTGCCTATTATCCAATTATCAATGACAACTCTAGTAACTTATATGTATTGGAATTTTGTTATTATAATGGAATATTCCATCATCATCTCTTATTTTCCCTCCGTTTATACTATAAATGAGAACACCGTCCGAGATGTGTTTGTTGGAATCCTTATGTAATAATCATGTTTTAATGATCACAAATCCTATTCAGTCTATAAACCTTGTTAATCCCATGCAATCTATCTCACATCAAATGTAAAGTTTTTTATTAAATCTATCCAAATATCTTAAAGTGCTATACATTTAGTTTGATTATTGTACACCATCTTTGATTTACTTTATAATAATTTCTTTGATAAATGATTAAGTATAATCCATTTTATGAATATCAATGCATAAGTCTAAATACAGATATTTGGCTAAGTCTGAGACACCGTGAGTCTTCCACCAATTATGTTTTTCTGTAAAAGGAACCAGACACCGTGAACCAGACACTGTGAACCAGACACCGTGAACCAGACACTGTGAACCAAACACCGTGAACTAGACACCGTGACTATGAGACACCATGACCAACCAGAAACCGTGACCATGAAACAACATGACCAACCAGACACCATGACTGCGAGACACCACTTCAAGAAGACACTGGCTTAAGGAGACACCATTCCATGACATAATGTGACACCGTTTCTTAATCCATTTTTTCATTTTTCAATTTAATCTCTAACGGTCATATTTTAAGTTTTTAAATGCACTGACATAATTAATGTTTCTTTGTAGACATGTCACCTGACAGTATGAGGTACGAGGTGCAAAATACATGAAACCTATCAGATCCAACACATGCACTCCAAGATAAAAGAGGATTGTGGCCCAGAAACAGTATACATGGAAGAAAAACAAGCAGGTGTGAGCACGACAACGAAGAACACACTTAGAGATTTTTTTGAAGAGAGAATTTTCACATGAAACTCAACACTAATAAAGAACACATGAAGCATAATTGAATCCCAGAGTGGACGATATCTTTACCATGAAGAACACACATCGATCTAGTTGACTTGTGATACTCTGTTTTCCATACAAGGACTTGATTTCTGCATCTGCTTCATCCTAGAAGTCTAGAGCTACATTCACAACCACTCAGAGAACTTCTAAACTAATCTCATCATTTTTACTCTGTTGTGTATCATTTTATTAGCTTTCAAGAAGTGTGTGTATCTGTATAACAACACACTCTTTCTCTTACATTAAACTGAAGGATACAATATATCCTTTCTCAAACATATTTTTACACTTATGTATACCCACAGATAAGTGTGGAAGAGGTCCCTGTGTGGCCTGGTAGTTTGTACCCACGAATAAATGTGGAAGAGGTCATGTTACCTAGACAGTCCTGTGTACTATTGTTAACCCCGATCCAGGGTGTCAATAAAGTTTATTTATATAAAATTCTTGGTGTAAGGTGATCAACAAGTGGAGTGGATTAGGTCTCGTCTTGAGACTGAACCACTTGTTTTATATCCGCTGTGATGTTTAATTTAGTTTTCTCTATTTTACTGTTTAATTCAGAATTCAATAAATTCACCTTGATAGTTAATGTTGGAAAGAAGTTATCTTTGTTTTGACTTATTATAATAGCTTCAAAAGTAATATTAATAACCAATATTAAGATTAATGATACCTAATCAATCTTCTAAGAAGTTATTTAAATAGTAAAAATTTTATAACTGTATTACTTTGATTAACCAGGCTGTATTTAAATTTATTGGGGATAAATTTTAAGAATACTTTTTGAACTGAATTTTTTTATAGATACTCAATCCACCCCCCCTCTTGAGTAATCTACTCTGACCAACATTTGGTATCAGAGGCTGTTTATTAAGAGTCTATTTTTAACCTCATTCAACTATGATTGTAGTTGTACTTTAAAGATCTGTAAATTCCTATTAATTCTAAATTTCTAGCTCTTTCAAAGTATTTCTTTATTATGGATAATAGATTGGAAGGTTCTACAACTAACAGACCACCATTATTTAATGGAAACAATTATGCTCAATAAAATGAAAATGCATTAAGAAAGTATGGGTTTTGAAATTTGGTCTTCAATTATAGATGAATATAAGATTCTTACTACTGATAGAACCAATTGGGATGAACCTACCAAAAATTCCTATAATAACAATTGCAAATATATTAATGCTTTATATTTCTCCTTAGGAGATGAAGAATTTAATAGAATTTATTCTTGTAAAAATGCCCATGAAATTTGGGATACCTTTTCTGTTTGACATGAAGGAACTTCTAGTGTGAAAGAAATGAGACTTAATACTTATACTATTAAATATGATAACTTTAAAATGAAACTAGATGAGCCTATTTATGACATGTATCTTAGGTTCAATGAAATTGTTAACACAATTATTTCTCTTGGAAGAGAAGTCACTACCAAGGAACAGATCATGAGAATTATCATATGTCTACTTGACTGATGGAGAGGAACCACTGTCTCTATTAGAGAATCATGCAACATCAGAAAGATAACTGTAAAAGAACTCATTGGGAAACTGATGATGTATGAAGAGGATCTGAAATTCAACAAGGAATATGAGGATGAACCCAAAAGAAAATCTGTGGCATTCAAGACCACCACCTCTAAACACACAGACAAAGGGAAATTGGAAGCTTCTGTAGAGAGTTCTAGTAGTGAAAAATCAACACCTGACAGTGATGAGGAGATGGATCAATTATCCAGAAGATTCAAAAGATTTTACAAGAAGAAGAACTTTTTCAGAAAGCCTAACTTCAAGGGAAGATATGATCAAAAACGAAGTTGGAAGAAAGATTGAAAAAGAAGTGACAAGATTGATGAGATTGTCTGCTATGATTGTAAGTGTAATGGACATATCAAGGCTAACTGTCCAAAGGTCAAGTACAAAAAGAAATATGAAGATAAAGATAGAAAGTATAAAAAGGAAATGAAAGAAACCTGGAGTGACTTTTAGGACAACTCAAGTGACTCAGAAACATCACATGATGAACATACTAACAAATCCAATATGTGTTTTATGAAAAACACATTTGAGGTAACACTGGACTCTTCTATACATAATTCATACTATTTTGGAGATGAGAGTGACTCTGAAAATATTTCTAATGAAGAAATGTTTGAATACTATAATATACTTGAAGAAACATTCAATGAACTAAAAGATAAATATAAATCTTTGAAGAAATAGTATGCTCTTACTGTGACTGTTAAATCTGAACTCACAACTGAAAAAGATAAAAATGCTCAACTGCTCTGGGAGAACAATGAATTAAAAACTTCTAATGAGCAATTGAAGAATGACTTAGAAAAGTTTACCAATGGGAAAAAATACTCTTACTCAAATTTTAGGTAAACAAATTGCCCCTAAATACAATACTGGCACTGGTTATCAACCTGGACAAAGAAATTTTGCTAGAACAAACTTTGTTTCTAAATTTAAGACATAAAGCTTTACTCCCAGTTCTGGAAACAAATCAACTAGTTCAAGTTATGATACACTTTCTACTGTTTCAAGTTTTTTTGGACCCAATAGAGTTTATTTTTCAAATACTTTACATAATGCTTTTAGGAAACCTATGAGGCTGATACGGGTTCCTAAAGAACTTATCACTAATGTTACTATACCCAAACAAGTATGGGTACCAAAATCTATTTTTTCTTGATCATTTTGTAGGAAATATGCTTAAAGAGTTCCTATAAAAGTTTACGGTACTTGGACAATGGGTGTTCAAGACACATGATAGGAGACTACTCATGATTCAAGAATCTAATAAAAATTGATGGAGGACATGTCACATTTGGTGACAATTCCAAAGGAAAAATCATTAGACTTGTCCAAATTGGTAACTCTAACTCATTTTTTATTTCTAAAGTACTATTTGTTGATGGATTGAAATATAATCTTCATAGTATCTCACAATTATGTGATGATGGATTTCATGTTAGATTTGAAAATTATGCTTGTAAAGTTTTTAATTCCAAAGAATAATTAGTGTTTTCTGCATTAAGAAATGTAAATTTTTATTCTGTTAACTTAGATTCTTTAGTTTCTCAAAATACTTCATGTTTAAGTGTGTTTCATAAAGAGTTTTGGATTTGGAATAGGATACTAGGACACTATAATATTCACTCCCTTAGAAAGATAACTAGAAAAGGCTTAGTCAAAGACCTACCCAAACTTGAGTTTCCAAATGATAAAGTGTGTAATCCCTGTCAAAAGGGAAAACAAAAAAAAATCTCCTTCAAACCAAAGAAAGAAGTGTCAACTTCTTAACCTCTCAAACTAGTTCACATGGATTTGTTTGGACTATCTAGAGTTTATAGTTTAAATGGGAATCACTATGTTTATGTTTTTGTAGATGACTTTTCTAGATACACTTGGACCTTCTTTCTGGCTCACAAAAGTGAATCCTGCCCTTACTTTACCAAATATGCCAAGTATATAGAAACTCTTAGTGGACTTAAAATTAGATCCTTGAGAAGTGATCATGGACGTGTGTTTAAAAATCTAGAGTTTGAATCCTTTTGCTCACAAAGTGGATATAGTCACAATTTATCTGCCCCTAGAACACCTCAATAGAATGGAGTTCTAGAAAGAATAAATATAACCCTACAAGTGATTTCTAGAACGATGATTATTGAATATGTCCTACCTATTTATTTTTGGGCTGAAGTTGTAAATACAACATGCTACATAATCAATAGAGTATTGACTAGATCTATTCTTAAAAGGAATCCTTATGAGTTATGGAATAATCAAAAACCAAAAGTTAGTTACTTAAAAGTTTTTGGTTGCAAAGTCTATATCCTTAATACCAAGGACAATCTTGAAAAATTTTCATCCAAGAGTGATGAAGGAATCTTTTTAGGATATTCAATTTTCAATAAAGACTATAGAGTGTTCAATAAAATAACTAAATGTGTGGAAGAATCTATCCATTTCAAATTTGATGAAACAAATCCACATGAGCCTAAAACCATTCTAGAGAACCTGAAGGATGATGTATCAAATCTGAACATTAATTCAAAATCCTCAAAACATCATGTGAAGAAATCTAGGAAAACTTCCAGTTCTGGAAATTCCTTAGACTCAAGTCACAATGAACCTAAACCTGTTGATGAACCTGAAATCACTAGTCCTTCCTTTTCTAGAGCTATTATAACTCTTAAGAACCATCCCTTAGATGCTATTGTAGGAGACTTAGATAAAGGAACTCAAACTAGAGCTTCTATTCGAAATCAGGTTGAACATCAAGTCTTCTTGTCACAACTTGAACCTAAAAACATTAATGATGCTATCAATGATGAATTTTGGGTGATGGCTATACAAGAATAACTTAATCAGTTTGAAAGGAACAAAGTTTGGAAACTTATTGAAAGACCCAAGGACACATTCACCATAGACACTAAATGGGTGTTTAGAAATAAGGTAGATGAAGCTGGTAACATAGTTAGAAACAAGGATAAATTGGTTGCACAAGGATATAGTCATGAAGAAGGAATTTACTATGAGGAGACCTTTGCACCAGTAGCTATACTTGAAGCCATCATAATTCTGCTTGCTTATACTGCACATCTGAATTTCAAACTATAGCAAATGGATGTTAAGAGTGCATTACTAAATGGGTATATTGCTGAGGATGTATTTGTTGAGCAACCTCCTGTTTTTACAAATACTCATTTTCCAAATCATATTTTTAAATTATCAAAAGCTTTATATAGTTTAAAACAAGCTCCAAGAGTTTGGTATGATAGGCTGAGTACTTTTCTTATTTCCAAAGGTTTTACAAAAGGAATAGATGATCCTAACATTTTTATAAAACTAATTTCCAATGATGTTTTAGTTGTTCAAATCTATGTAGATGACATTATCTTTGGATCTTCACTAAATTCTTTATGTATTGATTTTTCTAAAATGATGCAAAAAAAATTTGAAATAAGTTTAATGGGTGAACTAAAATTCTTTCTTTGATTTCAAATCTTTCAAAATAATGATGGTATTATTTTAAATCAAAGTAAATACACTATAGATCTTCTAAAATGTTTTGGATTGGATAGCACTAAAGGTAGTGACACTCCAATTAATACCACTTGTAAGTTGGATCTTGATAAAGATGTAAAATCTGTTGATCAAACCACTTAGAGAGGAATGATTGGAACTTTACTCTACCTAACTGCTAGTCGACCTGACATTATGTTTAGTGTGTGTATGTGTGCTCATTTTCAAGAAAATACTAAGGAATATTATTTAAATGTTGTAAAGAGAATTTTTTAAATACCTCAAGAAAACACCCAATCTAGGACTGTTATATCCTATAGGACAATTATTTGAACTAGTTAGTTATTTTGATGCTGACTTCAGTGGCTGTAAGTTAGATAGAAAAAGAACCTCTGAAACATGTCACTTTTTAGGAAAGTCACTAGTATCATGGTGTAGAAAGAAATAAAATTCTATTACATTATCTTATATAGAAGCTGAATACATAGCTGCTGGTAGTTATTGTGCACAAATTTTGTAGGTGAAACACACTTTACTAGATTATGGATATCAATTCAGGCATGTACCTATAAATTGTGAAAACACAAGTGCTATTAATATCTTGAAAAATCCTATTTCACACTCTAGGAAAAATCATATTGATGTAAGACATCACTTTTTTAGAGATCATTATCAAAAGGGTGATATCACTTTAGAATTCATTAGAACTGAATATCAGCTTGCTAATATATTCACCAAACCATTAAATTCTGAAAGAATAGACTACATCATACATGAATTAGGTATGATAAACCTTAAGTAAATATCTTACTATTTTATATCTTACTGTTTCATATCTTACTATTTTATATATTACTATTTCATATCTGACTGTTTTATATTTTACTATCTTAAGACTTACTGTTTCATGTTTACGGTCTCACAATTAGTATCTATTGGTTACTGTCTGACACTTACTGTCCCTAAAAATACGGGCACACGGTCTAGAAATCACACTTGTTACGGTCTCACCGTAAACACTTGTTATTGTCTCACCGTGAGAGTTAGTTACCATCTCACCGTAAGAATGCATTGTTATTTTATTTATAAATTAGAACCCGTATCACAGTGATTACTTACTTTACCCTTTTTCTTTCCCGCTCTTTTGTTTTTGCGACGATTGGTATTCCTAAATGATAAAATAAAAGAAGTTTCACTCGTTCTTCACTCAATAACCCTTCTATTATCTCAAACTGTAACCATTATTCAACCCTTAAACCCTTATCTCTCTCAAACCTTTGGTGAATGCCCAAGATGAAACATCCTTTGTCGTTGAATCCTGAGAAACACAGTTCAAAGAAGAAGAAGATCACACCTAATTTATCACCCAAGGGTCCTCTGAATCCAAATATGGGGAACCAAATAGTTGTACATGAGAAATAGATATGAACTAAGTGGATTTTTTCAAGTAAGTATCTGTTTTTGAAAGTATTGAAATAGAAAGTTTGGTTAGATTGGTTTTCAAAGAATGATAGACCTATCTACTTGAAGCTAGTTGCAAAATTTTATTAGTATGTACAATTTTAATTTGATTCAGAAAGTGGATATGTTGTAAAAGGTTGGATAAATGTCCAGAGATTCACTTTTTCTTCAAGGTTATAGGCTTCATGCCTTAGTATACCTCATGAAGGTATTTTTGAAGATTACCAGAGAGGTCCTCCACCTCTAAGTGAATTATTTGTTTTGGAAGATGACTTGAAGAGTTTAACTGGAAATGAAACTAAGAGGAGATCTATCACTACTGAACTGGATGGAGAATCTAGACTTCTATTTAAGTTTATTCAGAACTTGATTAGCCTCAGAAAAGGTTATTTCACAGTACTTAAATATCAAAATATATTTTTGATTCATCTCATGAAAAATGGACATAATATTGATCTTTGTAAGTATGTCATACACCATATGTATTAATTGATCAAGACCACATCCAAGTCGACCTCCCTATTCTATTCTCGTATTATCTCAGCCATGCTACATGCCAAAGGATTGGTCAGAACAAATGAAGATGTTATCAAGGATTATGAGTTCTGTATTTAAAAAGTTATTATAAAGAGGATGAAAATCAATTGGAATCCTTGGAAAAAGGCATGGGTGGAAGACAATGATAGGATCTATGAAAAATTCAATCCAGTGAATCATCCTTTAAGACCAAAAAGTATTTCTGATCCTGGTTTGGAACTAGATGAAGTTGTTGAGTATTATGAAGAAGAATAATAAGAAGAATCTATTTTACCTCCAAGATAAACTATTCTTGATGAGGAAGAGAGTACTCCTGCTCCTCAAGTTTTAATTTAGAAATAAGTCCCTACTCCTAAAGATGTTCCTAATCTTGAAGACCAACCCGAAGTTGAAAAAGAATCTGTTGCTAAAGAAACTGAAAAGGATGCTATGGAAGAACATATAGAAGAAGAAATTCCTATTATGCAAGAAGCTGACATTGAGGAACTCCCAGTGGAACAATCTATTCCTGAAGCCATTATTTCTACTGACAAGAGAATGGAACAAGCCTTTCAATTGTCTTGAAAGGAAATGATTGAGGAAGAAAGGGATGAATTCATGGAAATAAATCAAGGCCCTATGTCTTTGAGTCCTGAGAAGGATACACCTATTGAGGGGGAGCAACCCCCCAATCTTGAATCTATTGTAGTGCCAAATCTGTTTGATCCAAGCTCAGTGGACACATGGTATAAGTTTCCCAGTTATTTCGAAGTGAATGACACACAAGAAGTCTCAGTCAAGGGTCTTGACCTTTCCACTATGTTTCAGCTGAAAATGGAATCTTATCCTAAAGATATCTCTTCCAAAGAACCTGAGTCTGTCTCAACTTCAATCTCTGAGCCTTCACCAGATCCTCTATCCTTAGTGAGTAAAAATGACCTGAAATAATTTGGAGAAACCCTTTTTGTTGGTGTTGAAAAACTCCCAAATACCCAACCAGATCTTGTAAAAAATCTAAGTGAGAGAGATGATTCAATATTATTGGAAAAAGTTATTTGGAAGATTCAACCCAAAAATGCTTCATGAGATTCAAGAAGTCAGAGTTGAGAACAAACTGCTTAGTGAAGAAGTACAGACTCTAAGAGGTATGGTTGAAGAAATGCAGAAAGTGTTGAATTTGAGATCAGAGCTTGCTTCTCATCCTATTGAGACTATTATTCCTCAAACCCCATATGATATTTCCTCTCTGATTGAACCTCATTTAGTTTCATTAGTTGAAAAGGTAGCTGAAAGAAACAAACAAATAGTGAAATAGATGCGTGAGATTTTTGTTAGTCTTAACAATCTAACTGATGAGTATAAGGAGTGCCTTTAGAAAGTGCTAAATCAACTGAAATCGCTTACCTCAGCTATCACTGCTTCTAATTCCTATGATAAATCTTCTCAACCTTCCTTAGACAGTGATCTATTTCAAAAAGTGGTCAAAGAGGAACTTCAGGATGTTCTTAGTGGTTTTAATAAATAATCCCCATTTAAATTTATCAAGAACAATGACAAAGTTCTTTATTTGGTGCAAATCCATTATAATATTTCTAATGATGCTCTGTAAGAAATTTCCAAGAAAGTGGACTTCTATATCAACCGAATATTCTCTAAGACTGATACGACCAATAATTTCAAGTTCCTTTTGGAAAATATAAGGATTCCTCCTATTACTCAAGCCTTCAAGACTCAAGTTCAAAAGCTCACAGAGTTCACTCGTCTATTGAAAAAGTTTATTGAGAACATGGATGACTTTGAAAAATCCATGAAATATGATGGGGAGATCATTGCTGATTTTATCAAGCTTCTGAGGCCCTATCTTCATGTACAGAGTACTGTCATAGTTTCTCCTGTGGCTACCCCTCTGAGATTTGGTTTTCCTACCTTCACCTCTGCCCAAGAATCCACTTCTATGTTTGTCCGTCAGGCCCTGAGTCAGACCAGGCCTTAATACTTGATCAACAGTTTCCCTGGTCTTCTACTACACCTACATTGCCCCCTCCTGTCTTTGAAGGTATTTCTTTACCTTCTCTGTCAACCAGCTCACTCCCTTCTTTTACCTCAACCTCTTCTCCAATGGATTTTTCTTCTGATCCTACTGCTAAGGGAAAAGAGAAGACCAACTAGTGATGAAGAATAGTGACTACTCTCTTTTGATAGGACTGTTGTTTCATTTGTTTTGCTGTCTACTATTTGTACTAAAACTCATTTTCTTTAATGAATTGTGAAATTTTCTTCTCTTTTCCTATTCAATATTTTTGATAATCCTAAAAGGGGGAGAAATCTATATATATTATATGTACATTGGGAATATGTAGTTTGAACAAATATATACTCTAAATACACATGATTTGTGATCATCAAAAGGGGATATTGTTGGACTCCTCATGTATTAATCATGTTTTAATGATCAAAAATACTGTTTAGTCTATAAACCTTGTCAATACCATGTAATATATCTCATATAAAATGTGCAATTTTTTAGTAAAGCTATCCAAAGATCTTAAAGTGCTATACATTCAGTTTGATTACTGTACACTATCTTTGATTTACTTTATAATGATTTATTTGATAAATGATTAAGTCTAATCCATTTTATGAATATCACTACTTAAGTCTAAATACAAATATTTGGCTAAGTCTGAGACACCGCGAGTCTACCTCCGGTTATGTTTTTCTGGAAAAGGAACCAGAAACCGTGAACCAGACACCGTGAACCAAACACTGTGAACCAGACACCGTGAACCAGACACCATGAACCAGACACCGTGAACCAGACACCATGAACCAGACACCGTGAACCACACACTGTGAACAAGACACTGTGAACCAGACACCGTGAACCAGGCACCGTGAACTGAACATGGTGAACTAGACAGTGTGAACCAGACACTGTGAACCAGACACTGTGAACCAGACACTGTGAACCATACACCATGAACCAGACACCATGAACCAGACACCGTGACTATGAGACATCGTGACAAACCAGACATCATGACCATGAGACACAGTGACCAACCAAACACTGTGACTGTGAGACACTGCTTTAAGAATTCATCGATTTAAGGAGACACCGTTCCATGACATACCGTGACACCGTTTCTTAATCTGTTTTTTCATTTTTCAATTTAATCTCTAATGGTCATATTTGAAGTTTTTAAATGCACTGACATAATTAATGTTTCTTTGCAGACATGTCACCTGAAAGTACGAGGTACGAAGTGAAAAATACATGAAACCTGTCGGCTCTAACACTTGCACTCCAAGATAAAAGAGTAGTGTGGCCCAAAAACAATATACATGGAAGAAAAACAGGCGGGTGTGAGCATGAAATTGAAGAACAAACTTAGAGATTTTTTGAAGAGAGAATTTTCACTTGAAAATCGATACTTATGAAGAACACATGAAGCATACTTTAATCCTAGAGTTGACGATATCTTCACCACGAAGAACACACACCGATAAAGCTATCTTGCGATACTCTGTTTTCCATACGGGGACTTGATTTCTGCATCTGCTTCATCCTAGAAGTCCAGATCTACATAGACAACCACTCAGAGCACTTCTAAAAATATCTCATCATTTCTGCTCTGTTGTGTATCATTTTATTAGCTTTAGAGTAGTGTGTGTATCTATATAAAAACACACTATGATCCTATATTAAACTGAAGGATACAAGATATCTTTTCTCAAACATCTTTTTACACTTGTGTATACCCACATATAAGTGTGGAAGAGGTCCCTGTGTGGCCTGGTAGTTTATACCCATGAAGAACTATGGAAGAGGTCGTGTAACCTGGACTGTCCTGTGTACTGTTGTTAACCCCGATCCAGGGTGTGGATTAAATTTATTTATATAAACTTCTTGGGGACAGGTGATCACCAAGTGGAGTGTATTAGGTCTCATCTTGAGACTGAACCACTTGTTTTATATCCGCTGTGCTGTTTAATTTAGTTTTCTCTGATTTACTATTTAATTCACAATTTACTAAATTCACTTTTATAGTTAATCTTTGAAAGAAGTTATCATTGTTTTTCCTTATTATAATAGCTTCAAAAGTAATATTAATAACCAATATTATGATTACTAAGACCTAATCAATCTTCTAAGAAGTTATTTAAACACTAAAACTTTCATAACCGCATTACATTGATTAACTAGGTTGTATTTAAATTTATTGGGGAAAACTTTTAAGAATACTTTTTGAATATAAATTTTTATAGATACTCAATTCACCCCCCTCTTGAGTAATCTACTCTAACCTATAGTGTTAATTATCGCATTCAAGGAAGACGAGTTTTCAATTTGCATTACTATCTTTAAGACTGGCCATGAAACCTTTCTGATGGTTGAACCAGATTATAATATATGTATTTTATCTTTTGTAATGTTTTTTAATCCTTAAACACTCATAATATAAAATAATAACACAAAAATAGTATATCATGCAAAAAACTGTCAAGTTAATCCAAGCGTTTATAATTAACCTTTATCTAATGAGTTATCCTCATGGTATATAAAAAAATCATTATAAGATCATTTATATCTCTATAATGTCACTAATAATATATATTAACAATTATGTATGTTTAAAAACATTTAAAACTAACTTCTATTTGTAAATACAAGTAAACCGATTAGGAAAACCAAGGAAGAAAATGCTTTCAAAGCAATAAAATTGAACATCTTAAACCCATCAAAAAGGCCATGAATGAACCTAATATGGTTAAATTAAGTCAATTAAATGTATACGAGGTTATGTAATTATTAATTAATGAACCCATATTTTATTATTCATGTCATTAAGATCATGTGGAGAACACCTTCTGACTTAATGTAAGGGGTTTCTTCATCTCACTTTCATTTTTGTGAGATATTCCGTATTCACTACTATTACTTGTGTATGGTGTATGTATACTGCCCATTGATTTTTTATATCAATAATATCTTTATTTTCATGATATTATATGTATCATTTTATGATTATCAATTTTTGGGGCTTATGATTCAATTGATTAGAAAGTTGTAAGTGTTTTCTACCTGAACCTCCATTTTCATTCGGGTTGCTCTCATTCTCTATTCACCTCAATGAACTTCTTATTTATTCTTATGTACTCATCATAGATTCTGTTTTAATGTTCTATAAATGTGTACCAATTATAATCCTTCTTTATTTTTTTGGGGGTTGCATGTTTTAAAATAATCTTTCAAAAATTATTCCAAAATGCAAGCCCGATTCAAAGAACTTCTCTTATTATTACATATTTTTAAGTTCACTCTATAATCTGTTTTATGACATATTTATATTTATAAAATCACACATTTTAATATGAAAAATATATTTTGGTTCATTTCTGGTTTTATGAAAGGAAACACACCTTCGCGCTTTAAAATCATTTAATATTTTCCTTAAATCACACTAAAATGTTTTATTTCTAAAGCTTCCTTAAAAACTCTTTTTAAATGATTTCACCTTAATAAGACTATTTAAGACTCAAATATAATTTCAATGACCTTAAAATTTATTTTCTTGGATATACATGTTTATATTCTTATTTCATGGAAAATAAAAATTATTTTCTGAAAGAACTCTTCTTTCCAAAGTAAAAAGGATTTTTCTCATCTCAGTTTAACTTTTATGTGGTACATGCCTTGTTCATAACTTATTCCATGAATGTTGTGGATGTACTGACCTTTTTTATATCATATCAAGAGTATCCTTATTCACATGATATTCTAAGGGATTATTATTTGAATGTTTCAAGGTGGTATGGGACACTTTGGAATGTTTAAGGATTATTTCCTCAAGAATTTTTCAATGGTCTCATTTAAAAATATCTTCCTCTATATCAACATCCTTTGTTAAATCTTGTACTTCATTAAGGTTTATCGATTATGAAGTTATATAAAATATGTTTTTAAGGGTTTCTGATTAGTTTGACTATGTATGTGATATCTTGATACCATTTACCATATTATTCTAAATGGTTAGTGTTTATGTTCAATGATTGGGAAAAGTTATTTAAATTTCATATGTTAGTTTCAATATGAATTTATATGTTGATTATGTTAACCCTTTTCATATAAGGAATTAATTGGACTTAGTATGTGATGGGTGAGGCCCTCTATATCCCATCGATGCATCGGTAGGTCTCATGAGACAAATAGATATGGACTTGGCGGAGGCCTTTCCCATTTTGAGATATGGTTTTGGCCGAGGCCTTAATCATTTTTATAATTCTTGGCCAAGGCCTTGACAATATGTTTTAGAATGTCCAACATATTAATTTACCTAATTATTAAGCTATAAATTCATAGTTCATGTGGTTATTATACTAGTAGAATGCCCATGATTATGTTTTATTATGGAAATTTTTACTTAGCTCATATTTCTGCCATATTATGTTCAAGTTTATTTTTAAAGGTATATGTTTTCAATTATTCACCATGCCTAATGTTTATGTTTAGGATATTTTACACTGTATTGGTTACCATTACTTAGAGTTTTAGCTCACACCTTTCTTATGTTTCATTTTCTTAGGACATGAGGAAGTTTATTATGAATGACCTGTAGGGAGAAACTTAGACTTGTGGATATTCCTAATAAAACTCCTTTGTTGTATTTATTTTAAAGTTGTAATGTTGAACCTATATATGTATTTGGTTTTCCAAAAATACTAAACTAATCGGTACTTTGGGATTTGATTCATTGTAATCATGCCAATGTATTAAAATAATGCACCATCTCCAGGCTTCTAGGGTTGGGGCGTTACAGTTTGTATGAGAGGAAGTTTAGTAGGAAACTTGAAAGCTATATTTATAAAATGTAGATTAGGGAAAAAAACCCTATGATTGACAATAACATCCTATAATTTTGGTAAGGAATAGATTATATGGATCTTCCTAACAAATAAATCCATGTCTGGATACTACAAGTGGATGTGGTTCTGGCACAGATATACCTAGGAGTAACAACTACAACAAGGTGTTTCAGGCTTGACCCAAGGTAACCTAGTGTACAAAAACGGGCCTTACTATGCACCTAGTTTGACACTCTTGGGGGATATTCTTAGGATAATTAATTTTTTTTTCTTATATACCATTATGAAGGATTTATTCTCCCAAAGTAACCAAAGTATATGGTTCTAGTATTTATGATGAATAAATTTATGATATGTGCTATACCATTTTTAGAGTTATAGAAAGTTAATAATTTTATGAGCTAATATAGAATACAGAATTGATTATAAATGGCACATAGTAGAAGGAATGATAAATTCACCAATTAATGTGATGAAAAGAGTAAGAAGAACCATATCTCTTATGGTCTTAATACATCATTTCAAATGAATATAGTCTTCCATGTGTCCTCATTATATGAGGAAATAATATCATGTGTTAACAAAGAATTATTTGAGTCCTATGGCTTTGAAGGGAAGAAAAAGAAAAAGAGGATGATAGAAAAAAATATGGATAAAGGGAAGAAGGGAAAGAAGGGTTTTCCCACATGTGATAACTATAGAAAGAATCACCCTGGTAAATGATTGAATGGAATTAATGTTTGTTATAAATGTAGAGAAAAAGGATAAAATGTTTATGATTTCAAGGGTAAGAAAAAGGCTTCCAATGTACAATGATTCAACTGCAAGGAGATGAGACACTACATGAATTAATGTCCCAAGCGTCAAAGTAATATACCCCAAATGATGATTCTAGATAATTATCAAGTTATTATGCTGCTATAGATGAAGTAGAATAATTAATATTCCTAGTCAAGAATCATGTCATTTGAATATTTTGTTAGGAATGTACTAGTTATAAGAATTATAGAATATATGAGGATTGTACTGCAACACTTTTTAATTAAGGATTCAGAACCATAAGTTGAGTGGTACCAAGAAAACATATTCAGTGGAAAGTTATACTTTTTGGAAAATGCATGATTAAAGAAAAGAAAACCCTTAATATATATCTTATGATGAAGAAATGATTCATTTGGATAAGTAATGACTACCTTAAAACTAATTTTTGACTTGTCGACAAGTGGTCTATGATATCATTGATGGAGTTTACAACATTTTTGGATATAAGGAATATATCCAACAACATATTTAAGGATTAATTCATGTTTCCAATAAGGTTTTATGGTAATTTGAGTTATTACCATATTTTAAAAGGACACATGATAAGGATATTCACATGTCAATAATGTCCAAATTTTGGGATACTTCATGTTGATTAAAGGAAAATAATGTAGAAGATGCATTGAGCAGGATAAATCATGGAGTTCTAAACAAATGGGGATTTCTAAGGACCCAGTGTACATATATCTGGAAAGGATGGATATGAGAATTATTCTAAAGTATGAGATCATGATCTTTTGGAAAGTTAAACCAATTATTAAATGTTTTAAGTTGATCATTGTGTGAGGATTTAGAGTTTAATGTCACCACAAGATGTAACCTATGCTAAGAGATGAACTATAGATAGTTCAAGTCACAAACAAAGTATAATATTGTATTTATGAAATAGAAATGTATATTTATAATCATATAGAGTAGAATAATTCCTAAACTCTAGGAAAAGAGTCTTAAACAAAAATGTTTCCTTATTATCATTTTTTTCACTTTAATTTATGGTTTTGTGGTAATGATCTTTCCTCTGAGAATGTTCTCTATCACTTTCCATCACAACATGATGGTTTTATTATTCTTTGATGACCATGCTATCTAATTAGAATGCATAGTTTTGTAGTAACTGATACATTTCCATTTCCCTCTTATTAAGAGGTTATTTTAACCATATTTCTGATGTTTGTTTCCCATAAGGGAATTTTCAAGTATCAACCATTAACTTTCAAAATTCAATTACAAAATTTTTAGGATGAAATTTTTGTAAGGAGGGGATAATGTAACAACCCAAGATTTGGAAAATAAATTTAATATTTAATGCATGAAACACTGAGTCTCTACAAAACACCATTTTGTTATAACCATTCCAGTAAACATATATTTTCTACCTCTGTGATTTGAATTAAAAAAACTGACATACATGGTTGCATTCAGTAAGATATTTAGAGTCTGATAAGACAAACTTAATTTTTTTGAATAGTAACTTGACCCTTATGAATAGTAATATACCCTTACAAATAGTAACTTGAATATTAATGTACCCTTATGAATAGTAACTTGAACCTTATGAATAGTAATGCACTCTTATGAATAGAAACTTGAATAGTAATGTACCCTTATGAATAGTAACCTCACACATGTAAGTAAAAAAATAATTTAGGCACCTTATAAATGAGAGTGAATATTTTAAAAATTAAAAATTAAGTGTTGGTATTTTTATGAGTAATAAATAATGAATTACAATTTTATAATTAATAGATTAATTTAAAAGATAATTTATTTTAATAAAATGTATTCATGAGTCAATATTTTGTTTTCCTATGATTATAAGATAATTTTATGAGAACCTAGTTAATTTTTCTAAGTGTCATAAAATCAGTTATAATATTAAAATTGGTATTTTTTGAGTAAAGAATGATTTTAATTAAAAATTAAATTTCTCATATTTAGAAAATTATTTTACTAAAATGGAGTTACCTTTTGGATTCTACACATTGAAAAATGGTTTGGATGATTTTTTTGGGATTTTTATGAAATAGTTTAATTTTTGTTGAATAATAAAAAATATAGTTTTTTATAAAATATGACCCTTTTTGTCACATCATTATGAAATTATTATGATATAAAAATTTATTTAAACTATGTAATAACTAAATAATTATATTAGAAGTGTAATATTGTACATAATTAATTTGGAACATGAAAAGTATATTTTTTCATGATAAGTATAAAAATCATTGTCAATGTCGACGCAGTGCCTGCGCATCATCGAAAAAGTCAAAACTAGTAATTTATATATAATAATTGAGTTATAAAAATTAAATTCATGAATTATTTATTAATTATAATGTATTATTTATATATTTTATTTTAATTTCTAATTTTAGTGTTATATAACATGAGTATTATCCAAATTTCTGCGCAATGTTTGTGTGGGGCAAGAGAAGACAAAATAAAAAAAGTTAAGAAGATGTCTTGTTTTGTATAAGAGTGAATATAAATAATGAATATATTCATAATTTTATTTTGAACCTAATTAATTTATATTTGGATATTATTTTATTTTTAATTTTTATATATGAAATAATTAACATTAATGCTTATGCAATGACGATGCAACACTCGTGCAAGCATAAAATAAATAAATAAACTGTTTTTAATTAAAATTATAAGAATTATTAAATGATGTATATTTTGGATAAAACATTTTATATAATCAATTTTATACTATTATCATGTTTTTATTCTAATTTGGGACATTTTGGACCCACATGAATCACTTTAAAGCCTCTATAATATTTTATTTCAAAAGGAAATCAAGTTATCACATTATAGTTTTTAATTTAATAATATTGTTATATGATATTTTCCAGAGGTTTTATTTTAAAAAGAATAGTATTCAGAAAGGTAATAAAATTATCCTTATCATGTAATTTTATTTTTAATTTTTAAAAAACAAATAAATACCATAATTTCTTCCACAAAGATGATGCAATATTAATTTAACTAATGAATAAATCAAATAAATGATATTAAATATAATAAAATAAATATAATTTTATATTTTTATGATAATTCATGGATTCCATAGATTAATATGACATTTATATGTTATAATATAAAATTTTATTCTATTTTTAAACTTTTTTTGATGTGTTTAAATTCATATATGTGAATAGTTTTTATCTTGAAAAAATTGTTTTTTCATGAATAATATATTTTATTAAATTATTTAAAAATCCCAAAATTATTGAAAAAGTAAAAAAAATGATAATATTACTTCAAAAATTAAACCCCCTTTATTTTTATGCCTTTTGGGAGTCTTATACCCTATAATATATTTATTATATTTTAGTAATTTTAGTGATTCCTAAGTTACCCATCAACTCACTTATAAAAGGAGGTTCCTTCACAAATTTCATAACCATAAGACTTCTTGTTCAGCCAAAGTCTACAAAATTCTATCCTAATCACCCATTTACACATTCTAGTTCTTCTAGTCTCACAGAAAGACCACTTTCAAGATCCTTAAGGTGGTTTCAAAAGAGAAATATTCAAGAGGTAAGATTTCTTCTTCTTCTCTTTTAAATTCATTTTTACTTATACCTTATCCCTACCTATTATCCAATTATTAATGACAACTCTAGTACCTTATTTGTACTATAATGTTTTTATGATAATGTAATATTCCATCATCATCTATTCTTTTACCTCCTTTTATACTATAAACGAGAACACTGTCCGAGATGTGTTTATTATCACGTTCAAGGAAGACGGGTTTCAATTTGCATTACTATCTTCAAGACTGGTCATGAAACATTTTTTATGGTTGAAGAAGATCTTAATATATTTATTTTATCTTATTTAATTTTCTTTTATACTTACACACTCATAATATAAAATAATAATACAAAACAAATTCATCATGCACAAAATCACCAAGTTAATCCAAGCATTTATAATTAACCTTATCTAATGAGTCATACTCATGGTATATAACCAAAATAATTATAAGATCATTTATATTTTTTTAATGTCACTAATAATATATATTTACAATTATTAAATTTTTACCACATTTCAAACGAACTTACATTCATAAATATAAGTAAAATGATCATGAAAACCAAGGAAGAAAATGCTTCCAAAGAAATAAAATTGAACCTCTTAAACCCATCAAAAAGGCCATGAATGAAGATAATATGGTTAAAGTAAATAAATTAAATGTATAGGAGGTTCTGGAATTATTAATTAATGAACCCAAATTTTATTATTCAGGTCATTAAGATCAAGTGGAAACACCTTCAGACTTAAGTAAGGGGTTTCTTCATCTCACTTCCATTTTTGTGAGATATTCCGTATTCACTACTATTAATTGTGTATGGTGTATGTATACTGCCCATTTATTTTTCATGTCATGAATATATTTATTTTTATGATATTATATGTATCATTTTATGATAATTAATTTTGGGGGGCATACGATTCAATTGCTTACAAAGTTGTAAATATTTTATACCGGAAACTCCATTTTCATTTGGGTTTCTCTTATTATCTATTAAACTCAATGAAATTATTATTTATTCTTATTTAATACTAATAAATTCTATATAAATCGTCTATATATGTTTAACAATCATAATACTTCTTTATTTTGTGGGGATTTACTTTTTTTAAAAGAATCTTTGAAAAATTCTTCCGAAATACAAGCCCAATTCAAAGAACTTCTCGAATTATTACATATATTAAAGTTAACTATATAATATATTTTATGCCATATTTATATTTATAAAATAACACATTTTAACATTAAAAATATATATATTTTTTTCATTTTTGGTTTTATGAAATCAAACATGCCTTTGCTCTTTAAAATCCTTTAATATTTTCCTTAAACCGCACTAAAATGTTTTATTTCTAAAGCTTCCTTAAAAACTCTTTTTAAATGATTTCACCTCAATAAAACTTTATTTAAGCCTAAAATATAATTTCAATGACCTTACCATTTTTTTGGATATAAATGTTTAAAATCTGATTTCATGGAAAATAAAGATGATTTTTGGAAAGAACTATTCTTTCCAAAGTAAAAAGGATTTTTCTTATCTCACTTTAACTTTTATGTGGTACATGCCTTGTCCACCACTTATTCCATGCATTTGGTGTATGTAATGACCTTTGTTATATAATATCAAGATTATCCTTATTATCATGATATTCTAAGGTATTATGATTTGAATGTTTCAAGGTGGTATGTGACACTTTGGAATGTTTAAGGATTATTTACTCAAGAATTTGTCAATGGTCTCATTTAAAAACATCTTCATCTATGTGAAAATTATTTGTTGAATCTTGTACTTAATTGAGTTTTATCTATTATTATATCATCTAAAATATTTTTTAAGGGTTTCTGATTAGTTTGACTATGGATGTGCTATCTTGATACCATTTACTAGATTATTCTAAATGGTTAGTGTTTGTGTTCAATGATTGGGGAAAGTTATTTACATTTCATATGTTAGTTTCAATATGAATGTATATATTGATTATGTTTACCCCTTTCATATGAGGAATGCATTGAACTTAGTATGTTATGGGTGGAACCCACTATAGCTCCTCGATGCATCGATAAGTCTCATGAGACAAATAGATATGGACTTGGATGAGGCCTTTCCCATTTTGAGATATGGTTTTGGCCGAGGCCTTAATAATTTTTATAATTCTTAGATGAGGCCTTGAAGGTATGTTTTAGAATGTTTGGAATATGAATTTTCCTCATTATTAATCTATAAATTCAAAATTCATGTGGTTATTTAACTAGTAGAATACCCATGATTATGTTTTATTATGGAAATGTTTACTTAGCTCATATTTCTGCCATATTATGTTCAAGTTTATTTTTAAAGGAATGTGTTTTAAATTATTCACCATGCCTAATTTTTATGTTTATGATATTTTCCACTGTATTTCTTACCCTTACTGGGTGTTTGAGATCACCCCTTTCGTATGTTTCATTTTCTTAGGACATGAAGATGTTTATTATGAATAACCTGTAGGGATAAACTTAATGTTGTGGATGTTCCCAATAAAACTTATATTTTGTACTTCTTTTCAAGTTATAATGCTGAACCTATGTATGTATATGGTTTTCCAAAACTACTAAACTACTCAGTCCTTTGGGATTTGATTCCTTGTAATCAGGCCATTGTATTAAAATAATGCACCAACTCTAGGCTTCTAGGGTTGGGGAGTTACAATAAATAACCCATAAATGACATTATATATATGATTATAGTTCTATAATATATGTATAATAAATCTATATTTATTATATAGGTGGTTTGAACATATAAAAAGGAAATTAGACTTGTGGTTAGGGTTTATTTCATAATCTCATCATTATTTAGGATTGTTTATATTCAAGTCCTCATTGGGGATTGATTTATTACATATCCATATTTAATTTAAAATTATTTAAATAATATTTCTATTACTCTCCAATTATTTATTAATGAAAATTTTACCCATGTTTGAATTTTTATAAAATGGTTTAGAAGGAATCTTCTTATCGTATTCCAAATGAGGTATTTTTTTAACATTTTTACAATAGTGTGAAATGAATGATTTTTTAACTTATATTCCATGAATTGTTTTAACAACATCATGAAAAATATTTTCTTTGAATATTAATTTACAAGTTTACAATGTTCCTTTCAAATGAAATTTTTTCTTCCATATTTATGAAGTTTTAAAAATAAGTGATTTCAAAGTGAAAAGGGTATTTTCCTCAGGAATTTTCTAATGATATTTTTAAAGTATTTTCATCTATGTAAACATAATTTTATAAGTATTATAATTTAATGAGTTTATTCTATTGTGATACCATCTACCATATTTTATTGTATGGTTTATGATCATTTTTATTGGGGATGTACTACTTTGATACCATTCACCATATTACTCTGGATGGTTTATAATTATGTTTATTGATTAAGATAATTATAAACTATTCATATGGCAGTTTAAATTAATTTTTTTTGTTGATTATGTTTTGCCACTTTTATATAAGTAATGCATTGGACTTAACAAGTGATGGGTGGGGACCTCTATATCCCCTCAAGGCATTGATAGGTCTCATGTGACAAATTATTTTGGGTATTTACTAAGGACTTAACAATTTATGTAAGATGTCTTGGAATGAGGCTTGGATGATATGTTTATGATGTAAGAAATTATTCATTTCCTAATTATGATATTAGTTATTTTATTTTCATGTGATTATTTTATTATTTATGATATCCATGGATAAGTTTCAAGATCATGTAATTATTTATATGGAATTATTTTATCATCATTTATTCCTGACATATTATTCTTATTGGTTATAATATTGATTAATTATAATGAGTTTTCATATATTTAACTTTCTATATTGTTTAATCCTTATTTATTCATGTTATATTTCATTGTACACATACCATTACATAGAATTATAGATCACCCATTTATTTTGTTTACTTTTTCCTAGGATTCCAGGAAGTGTATTATGATTGATATATAAGGATATTCTAAAGGAAATAATAGTTCACTAAAAGAAAATATTCCATTTTGTTATGTTTTTAAATGTATTGTAATATTCCACTATGTATCTAGTTTTCCATGATTACTAAATTTTAGGTCCTTTGGTATGTGATTTCTTGTATTTAGTACCATTGTAATAAAGTAACCACTGACTTTAGTCTACTAGGGATTGAGGTCTTTACAACATGAGCCTTGATTCACCAGGTAACTAAGGGTGGTCATGAAGTATCCAAACTATCCTTTAAATCCCTTTAACTATGATTCATTAGCGGTGAGAGTGGTTTTTTGACTATTTTTAGACATTATCACCTATATTAGCATGTCCTTCATGGAAGTCTCTTGATATTTTACTTGCTGGTAGCTTTTCTATGGTTGTAAACTTTGTCTCTGGAATGGTGGGGGTTATAAAGGTTTTTGAGAAGCCTATTGGAAGGCTTGTTAGAATAATTAACTTTAATGTTGTTGAATCTCAGGTCCAAATTGATTTTTTGGGAAATAATCTAAAACCTTGGTTCCCAATTTTTTGATTATATAATTTATTTTGGTATAGGGAATCACATACTTTAGTCCCTTTAACTTGAGGACATCCATCAGTGTAGTGCTCCTAGGAATAGAAAAGCTGATAAAATCGAGGGTGTTTGTGTGAGTGATGTATCTTTCACCTTGTTCAAAACTAGAAATCTCAAAAGAGTTGTTGGTTCTCCAATTTTATTTTATAGTAAAATTTATTTTTAAATTTTTACCACATATATTCCACTTGTTGCAGTTCTTGTATCGATTGTTTGAGAATTTTTGGAGATCCTCTCAATCAGTTATTTGATATCATCATGTGACTTATCAATTAGAGATCCTCAAAAATAAGCATATAGTAGGTTACAATCATTATACATTAATCCTTGGTAAAATAATACCAAGAATTTTTGTTTTTCATAGGGATGGTGTGGGTAGGATGCATTCATATTCTTGAAACTTTCCCAAATTAATAGTGAGTTTCTCTACTCGGTTATTTGATTCCATATATTTCCTTCATTATTTGATCACTTTTTGAAGTAGGGAAAATTTCTTGGAGCAAGGAACAAGATTTTTCATCCCATGAGGTGACTTCTCAAGGTTTTAGATTGTAGATACACTCCTTGGTCACCCCTTTAAGATAGAAGGGGAAAGACTTCTAGCTAATATGAGCCTCGATGACTCCTCTTTTTCTAAATCCATTATATACTTATTTAAACGATCTCAAATTCCTATTGGGGAATTTACTTTATAATCCATGTAATTTAAATAGAATTCCAATCATTATAGTTTTAAGTTCACAATATTATTGATGGAAATTTTTGGTTATTAATGTTGAAATTAAGTGAATACATCTCTCTCAAATTATTATTCACTTGAGAAATATTATATTCCATATTTTTACTTCTTAATATAACTTTGGTAGGATAATTAACTGAAGAATGAGAGTTATCCAATGGAATGGTGATAGACTATCTTTCCCCTTAATCAGTAATTTTTAGAGTTTGAAGTCTAGTGAGTATAGTTTTCTCAACCTTAGGAAAGAGACCAATGAGGTTGGTGGAATTAGATTTGGTCATTAGTTGAAATAATTTTAAATAAAATTTAAAAAATAACACTTTGTTCCTCAGAAATAGTTCTAGGTCGATGCACAACCTATCACAGGGAAACAAAAAAATAAATTTTGAACCCAAGAAAAATAAAGTATTAGCAGGGATCAGGTTTTATCTGGAGAATAAAGTTCTATGAATGTATTTTTATCTTTTTTAATGGGTTCGAATTGTGAAAATAGTGGATATAATTGATTGGTTTTAATAAAATTTTAAAATATAGTGGTCTAACCTTGGATCAATCTCCTCACTTACCCAAGAATCATTATTCAATTTTTCTACCTTTTTTATTTTCTAATAAAAGAAAATATACTTTATTATACTATCTTGGAAATTTTGGTTTGGAAGAGAAATATAAAACAATCCCTATATTCTCTATCATCACCTGGATTAGTAATTAGATACCACCAATCACTCTTGAGTGATACTACTTCTAACTATCATGTTCATTGAAGGAATTCCAAAGTGGCCTATATGTTCAACAAGTGAAAAAGGTAAGAATAATTTAAATATAAAGAAAAATGGAAATCTCCTATAAGCTGTGAATACAAACACATCTAGATAAATGATTAGATAAGAATTATCATAGAAAAATATAATTCGTCATAAGGGTGGGAGGGTTCTACTTGTATATTCCACTATTTTCCTAGTATTCCATCAATAGAGTTTATAAATAAATAGAAATTAAATAGAATGAAAATAAAAATAGTAGATCATGAGATCAATAAAAATAATCTCCCTCCCATGGTCACCTTTATCTGGTGAATCGTGGATCATCTTATTGAAAATACTCAAGGTACACTTGTCCTTTTTTCTATGTAATCATTATAAGTTCTTTATTAATCCATAAAAAATTCTAGTACCTTCAAAAATATTATTCAATTTTAGCACTGAGTTAATTGAAGTATTAATCAGATCCTAGAAACATATCCTTCTAGAGGGATGTTATGGATTTGATAAGTACAACTAATTAACATTCCTCCCATAATCAAGATCTGTACCATTTAGAGGCGAATCATAGGTGAAGTGTTCTAGTGTTTCATAGGTCCAGTGCATGTTTAATTCCCTTTGAAGAGGAGGATAATGTATATGTTAGAATTGGACTTGGATTATGGGTCTTGGAAAGTGGCCTATGTGGAATTGAGCTACATCATGAAACTTAGGTGTCTTAACTAGGTCTAGTTGACTTGGTCCACTTCCATTGCATTTGAGTCTCAATATGGAATGATTTCATTAGTAAATTCAAACTTGTATCAAATAGTGTGTTATACTTGAATTGGATCTTGATCATGGAATCTCAAGGAGGGAGTTGGTCTACATAGGTGAGATCAGGCTCTCCATGTTTCGTGGATTTGTGGATTTATCTTAGTGGCATAATCAACTAATTAGTAAGGGTATTCAAGCAACAATTCTCAAGTGTCTAGGAATTATTATATTTGAGTGAGGTATTAAGTTGTTCACCCTCCATTAAAAAAATATTCATCTTTTTAATCATAACTATGGAGATAGGGAGGTCACACCATCTTCACATCGATCTGTATAAGGTGTAATTCATAATTCCAATGATTCAATGACATCAACACCTCAGTTTCTATTCATATTACATTTAGTGTAAGATTTGATCATCCTCACCCAATTTTAACCATGAATTATCTTCCTCTATTTTATCTCAACATAATATTCAACAACTTTAATGAGTCTCCTTGAACTTTTAAATATTAACTCAGGTTCCCTTATGTTTAACAAATTATGTTGGAGTAGTGAAGAAATCAATTTCGAGTCTTCTCATCATAGTTTAATGACTCCAAAATTTGACGTATAGTCTCGGTTGAAAAAATCGATCAAGATCAAACCTGTTCCTCCATACAAAGCTCATTATCAGCTAATCTTCCCAAAAATTGAGATCCTAAATCTCAATTTTAAAACCTCTTCCTAATTTCAGCCTCATAGAAATGAACCTCATTCAGTTTATGTACAACTGAATCATGAAGTCTCAAACTCAACTAGGGATTATCCATTCTATGCCCTTTAATTCTCATGAATGTTTCACAATTTCCTTCATGATTAATCAAATTTAATAAGAATAATCAGGCATGGTTGAAGGTGGATTCATAAAAAAGGGGGTATAAATGATCAGTTATTCGAGGAAGTCATAGTAGTAGAGGATTTATTGTCACAATAGAAGGGTATTTTCCATGGTAGAAATGGATGAAATGGTAGAAGAGGGTGTCATGGTAGTAGAAAAAGGGATCATGGTACCAGTGTGATTCATGATATCAGGGGATGACAACATAAATTTTCTACTCATGGTAGCATAAAAAAATTACAACATGGTTAAATACACATGATATTACAAGTATTTATGTTAATAGGGGATGGTAGCAGGAATAAGCATTGTAGAAGAACATGGTTCATAGTTACAGATCCAACTTCATGGTATTTTTTTTATTATGGTAGTATGTTGTCTTCACACTAGAAAACCCCACCCCTTGCATAGTTATGACGCCTTTGAAATTTCCCAGCATATACAATGTGGGAATATTTTTTCCAGTGTAGAAAAATTATAGATTTAAATTGAATCAAACAATTAAATTAATTAATGAAAAATTTCAATTAATCCAAAATAAATGAATATCATCAGTTAATTTATAAATTTATGTTCAACTATTCATAGTTAAAATTGACTTGTCCAAGTCAAAATCAAAAATTAATTACACATCAAAATTGAATGTTTTTAAACAAATTAATTCAAATATTCAAATTCAAAGTATGAATATACAATTCAAAAATTAATGATACCTTAAAAACCATGTTTTAATCCATTTTATAAATTAATTAAAAATTTTCAAAAGCAGAAAAAATCACAGATTTCCCTAGGGTTCAAATTTAAACAGGCAACACTGGATTTAGATCCGATTCTTCTCTAAAATCTTTAACAGTAGCACTAACGAGCTTCATGTGATTCATCATCTTCAATCACGACATAGCTCGATTTCAACTGGTAATACAACTCCAGTTTGTATCGGAAACTGATATTTATTAGACACCACCTCTTAATTTATTTAGTGTATTTACTTGGGATCTGAATTAATAATGGGGGTCATTATTAATTAAAATCAATTTAAAATTTTAAACATTTGGGATCACATCAATATATGAGTAGTTTCTCATCTATTTTGACCCTACCTCACCTTGAACCATGGCGTGGTGAAGTTTTTATGGCCATAGTCCATAGGGTGGATCCCAGTGCCTCATGAATGAGATGATTCCAAACCATTTTGTCATGTTGGTCTCCTTATTTCACATAGGAAGACTCCATGCATAACATGACTTTGATAAAAAGAGTGTATATGTGATTACAATCAATCTTATTCTCAAATCACTCTATATAACAACTCACGTATGAAAATATCATATATCTTGTACATTGATCACAATAGTTTAAAACACCTCCTATTTATATAGGTCTTCATCTAGTAATCTGGTTCTTCCACCTTATGAGATTCATGGTTTTCCTCCTATTGACCAAATCATCCTTTGATACACCATTTAACCTTTAGTTTGACTGCTGAAAATCATTAAACTTGTGTAATAACCAAGTATTAGAACTATTATTTTGATAATTCCAATATAATATTAGAACAATATGCATTAATAAAACTCCAACCACTAATAGAAACGTCATTCCAAGAAATGGTCCTTCCATAAAAACTCTTTCAATAAAACTCCTAAAAAAATACTTCCTAAAAAATGAAGAGGCCTCATAAAACCCAACAATAAGGTACCATGTTTTTATTTACATAATAATAATAATAGGAAAGTGGGGTGATAATATTGTCAAGGATTAGGACCAAATTGGTCGAAACCATGTTAATTATGTCGCGCTCTTTATATTTATTGTATTTCTTTTTGAAGTTGTGGTGTTGTTTTGCTGCTGTCTCCATCATGTTGCTTCTATTTTAGTTTTTTATCTCATTTATTATGAAGTTTATTTTTAGACCATATCCCATTTGTGACTTGTTTGAAGGCCCACCCCATTATAATATACATAAATACACACACACATACACACACCTATAAATACACACATATATTATAATATACTCTCTCTCTCACACACACATATATATTTACCCACATTATATAATACACACACATTATAGTATTATTATTTATTTCCATAAAAATTAAAAAATCTATTAAATATAAAGTAAATAAATCAAATTTAGCAGATGGAATTGGTTTCTCAAACATATTCCTAGGACATGCCCATGACGTAACTTCCTACACTTTTTATGGATCAATGAAGATTACAGTCTTAGAAATCACATTGTTCAAGAAACATAAATCTTGGATCTAAAAGTGCCACTTAAAAATATTGTCATCAAACTGATGCACTCAAAGCATACTCCACATGATCTCAAGGTTTCTAGCATGAAACTCTAAGGTTTGTGAACATATCATAATATCATCAACAAGTTCAATGACGGAAGAGTCTAATTATGGGTGACATATCATGTTAATGAGATCCATGAACACTATTGGAGTATTCATTAATCCAAAATTCATCATAAGTTACTCATACAATCTATACCCACTTCTAAATGTTATCTTAGGTATTCCCACTTCTTTGACCCGAAGATGGTAGTAGCCTGAATAAAATTCAATCTTAGAGAACCACTGGGGAAACCCTCAACTGACTAAATAAATCATAAATCCTTGGAAATAGGAAACCATTATTTATTGTGACCCATTTTAGCTTCTAATAATCCATGGATAGCCAAAATCTACCATCCACCTTTTTAGAGAACTAAACTAGAGTTTCCCATGGATAAGTTCTTTGTCAAATAAATACTTTCACCTATAAATCATCAAGATACACCTTTAGTTCTTTCAACTTGGACGATTCTATATTATAAGGATGAATCAATATAAGCGACACACATTTTCTAAGTTTGATATCAAACTCAATTACCTTGTCATGAGTAAGACCTAAGAAGTAATTTAGAAAAACATTAGGATAAAGATCCACTATAGGGGGAAGTGGGGATGAAACTGTTTCCTCATCTACTGTAAGAACCACATTCACAATCTATGCTGTAATGGATCTAACTTTTCCAAGATTTGGTGCCAATATACTTACTTATAAATCCCAATCTTTGGTCAATACATATATTTTTCTCTCAGGTGTGGTAAAGGTCACTCGTATTTGGTAATAGTCAACGTGATCCTAGTAACTAGTCAACCAATCCATACTAAAGATTAAATTGAAACTAGTTATCTCCAAAGTCATTAAATCCCATAAATTCTCATAGTTAGTGACGAAAAAAGGACACTATGTACATATCTAAATATGATATACCTTATTTCCAAGGGGCGTGTCAAGAGAAACAAAATTAGAGGAGAACATAACTGGAATTTCTAAACCCACAACAACTTTAGTAGATATGAAAGAATGAGAAGTTGTTGTAGAAGAGTACCTCAAATATATGAGGGTCCCTATACACCATAATTTGGGACCTAATCCACCACATAAATCTTTCCTATATCTAATCCAATACCTTTCCACATGGTTAAATGACTCACCTAGTTTACCAAGTTCTAAAGAGTCTTCATCTATTGCTGAGGTCCTCTGGATGCACCAAGGCCTAATCTCCCTGAGCCCAACTATGATGAATTTTCAAAAAAGCATTAGATATGCCTTTTATTTTATAATTGATTTAAATCTAAAAGAAGAATGGGGAAGAACATGATATTATTACTTTTCTATCCATAATTATAACACTTGATAGAACCCCCTTACACAAATAGAGATGAAGAACCTAAACCATGTTCTGGTTGTCTACTTCCACCCTAGCGCATGTCTTCTGAATTCCTCTTCCTACTAATGGAAAAGTAACCCAAAACCCTAATAGATATTCCAATCAATGGATCATTGAGAGTTAGAATAAGTCCTATTTATTTATCCTCCTCTAGTACCATCTTAATTGTAAGGGATTTGAGAATCACATCTGAATATCTTGTTAGGTCAAAATTCTGGACCAGGTTTCTCAACTCTCGTCGAAGGCTAATATTGAACTTATAAACATTATGCACCTCATTCTTAGCCAATAGTGGATCAAAATGAAGAAACTCCATCAAATGATCTGAGAAATAATCCACTGACATTGTACCTTATCGAAGCTCTATAAATTCCCAAGCGTAACCTTGCTTCAGTGTATTAGGAAAAAAACTACTCAAATAATAAGTCCTTTAAGGTCTTCCAAGTCAGACCCTCTTTCCTCCTAGATTGGTTCATGAAAATCCACCATCTCCTAGACGATCACTGAAATATATACATAACCAATTCCACCCATTATTCTTCTGAAGTCTCCACCCGATTGAAGGTTACCTTGACGATGTCAATATAATCCTTATAATCCTAGGGGCCTTTAGTGCCCAAGAAATCCAGGGGTTGATGAAGTTAGAAATATCAAGAAAATTTGACTATAGTCATCCCACCAACATGGGCTCTTTATCTTAGTATAGACACTAGCTGAAATACTCTATCCTAAAATGGTTCTTCTGCCTGGACCACTAGAGTGACTATTGGATCATTCTAAGCTACAAAATCCTATATCTCTAAAGGAATTATAGAAGTATCATTCCTTATAGAATAATTCTAACACACTTCCCTAGGTGGTCCCATAAGATGAAATCAAGTAGAAATTATTTTATATGTAAAACAAAATCTTATAAATTATTTTAAAATGTTAAAAGACTACACCAACCAAGAAATTTATAGGCACATATTTAGATCCACTCCACATCAGTTCATCCAAAGAATATACCTATGTATATAACATGAAAAACCTATCATAAACCCAAGTCCTAACTATAGTCTATAGTATTCACATTTTAGTCATAGTCATATAAATACAACAGGTTATAAAATTCTTAGGTTCAATTAATTTTAAACCCATTACTAATATATCATATAAATATAGAATACAAATTACTAATGAAATTTAATTAATTGAACTACTGTGTATGATAAACAAATAGAAATATGACATGTGAACCTATGTGCCTATTCTAGATGTATGGGAACACCCAAATCCCATAAATAGTAATGAAATAATCATGTATATTACTCAAGGTGAAAAAGGTCAATAGTAAAAGTGAAAATCAAAATATCAATCCCATTAACTATAACTTGGAGGTCTATTATATAAGAGCTATCCGAGAACTTATGTAAATCCCCTAACAAAGTTCTTCAAAACCTATCTCCTTTTTACCATGCCCAAATCATATTCAAGAATAAAATAAAATAAAACAAATCCTTTGATACCACTTTTTAATTCCTTAACCCAAATCACTAAGTTCGAGCCGAAGTGTTCCATGACCTCATGCACACATCCCTATATGCAAGAGGTTGGTGAATAGCAGTAAGGGATTGAATGGTTCGGTAAAGAGACTATTACCTCAATAAAAATATTCATACATCAAGAACTTAGTAAAAAATAAGAATATAAATACAAAACTTAAAAAAATAAACTTAACAAATAAGTCATGAAATAACAAGAATGTAAGTCATACAAGGTTAACCAAAGGATCCCCAAGGTGGTAGATAAATCTAGTGTATAAAGGCAATAAAAAATAAACTAAAGACAATGAAGTAATAATCTTGAGTTCATATTGGTATCACCTCCATCACCTAAGATCCTATTGTTTAGCTGACCGATACAGGGCCCTTGCCTTTCACTGGATCCCAAACTATAAAGTCTACACATGCACTAAGATTCTTATGTAGGGTGTGAGTATAAAATTAGTAGGACACCACCAATTCATCCTTAACATAAGTTCAAAAATATATAAAAGTGTATTCTATTACAATAAAGGAAATGTGTAAATAAAAAATCAAGTGTCGAGTCATCATATGCTAACCAAGATGCCAAACAACCTAGCTATACCTACTTCAACATATGTAATAAGGAAGATAAAAGTAACTATTTCATGACTTATATAATTCCATGAAACCTCATATCAAATTGTTAGACTTATCCAACTGTCTTGTATATATATTCCACCCTTAAGGAATAGTTCCATGTCTACCTTTAAGGGTAAGTCATGGTGTCTATAGGTCGACCCAATTCATAGATCTAGGGTAAGACACACTACCACATGCCAAACCAATATCTCAATATATGGAAATACACAACCACACATATCAAACCAATATCCATATTTGGGGTAATCCACATAATCGCAAGCCATAAATGATGGTGAAATAACAACCTTTCAAGAATAATGATGAGAATACCCCTCTAAGGTGACAACTATTCAATCTAGACCAAAATGGTACCTTAAAACCATCCATTTAGAAAACATACATGCATCTAGACATAATCCACAATATAGAAAGTAATAAGTAATTCATATAAAGCATGGTTTCATTGGTCACACATACACACCCACATTCATACCATAATAATTAAGGGTCTCACCGGCCATACACACACCAACATGAAAATCACATCTGAAAAGGGTCTCATGGGCTACATAATAACCCACAAGCATATCATATCATACAAGTATTATATTACATCCATTAATTGGTAAGGGATTCCTACCTTTAACCTGATTATACAACAACCCAACATGAGCATATCAGAGAGGGGGATAAAGAAGGATCATCTTAATAGATGTTCTAATAAAGAGAGGTCACATAGGGTACCTTTATAAAATTGCCTAATTTTCACATGCTAGATATGATATGAAATCATCCCAAATCTTCACCTTAAATTTAATTGGATTTTAGCTCCATGTAATAAAAGGAATTACAATGGTTATAAATGGAGCGATAAAATCAAAACCAAATTAATAATTCACCAAATTAATCACATTTGGTTTCCCTTTTGAAATACAAAAATCCCATGAAGTTTAGTGATCAATTCACTCATTTAAAAAAAATTCAAACATCCATCACCATGATGTGGTGATACCTACAATGACAATTGTGGTTTTGATCACACTAACCTAGGAGATCCACCACAATGACCCACTACCATGTAAGAGTAATTCCTTGGCTATTTTGACCCTAACACACCTTGTACCATGGCATGGTTAGGCCATTCTGGATATGGTTCATAGGAACAATCCCAGTGCCTCATTATTGATACCATTTCCTTCCATTTGGGTGTGTTTTTATCCCCATTTCATAGAGTTAGAATCTAGGCATAACACGGTTTCCACCACAATGTGGTCCTACTCATGGTTCACCTGAAAATTCCCTATTTCCACCCAAATACACTAGGAACCATCTAACACATCCTAAAACTAAAATAAACTATCAAAATTCTCAAAATTACATACATTTAAGTTTCATGATGTCACAAATCTCCCCCTATAATGACTTTTCTTACTCAGTACGTGTGTCTAGAGGTATGCTCAAAGAGCTCTGAACATTGAGCCCACACATATGATTCCCACTCCCAAATCTACTCTTAGATATGCCCATACCACCCCAAAAATAAAAAAATTTGAATCCTATTCCCCCATAACACTTCCTTACTCTAGTCTACAATCCAATATGATCACTACACAAATGAAACATCATGTTCCACCTCCACATCCTCACTATCAATCAAATGAGTAGGAATATACTCATAGTTATGAATCTGAGACATATATAAATTTTTATGCGTGATTTGAAATCATAGAGGAAGGTCTATTCAGTAATACACTATCCTGATGTGTTTAATAATCTTGAATGGTCCCACAAAATGTGGTACCAATATTCCTCATTTCTATAAATGTCAATTCCCTAACTGAGGTGACACCCATAAGAAAACATGATTGACCACAAAAAAATCTAAGGTTCATCACCTCCAGTTAGAATAGGATAATTTCCTTCTCTAAGTGGTCATTAGTTTCTTTTGAATCAACTTTACCCGCTCAGAGGTCTCCATTAGTAAACTCATCCCAATGAAAGTTGACTCACCCGAATCATGCCAACATATAAGTGAACTAAATGGAAAACCATAGAGATCATGAAATAGATCCATCTAGATAAATGGATGAAATTTTTTATTATATAAAAACTCTACCAAGGTGAGGTGATCAACCCATTGTAATTCTCTTATTCATACGAGTATTTTCAAATCCAAGGGGAAATTTGATTTTTTCAATTAGTGAGTGGGATTGATTTTGAACTGAGGTTTGGAGTAGTATCCTAGGAGTTCTAACACCTATAACAGGTGTAACTAAACATGTAATATAGGTTGAAAAGTGGTTGGTAGGTTTTGAAGAGAACTATAGGGATGATGGGCTAACTGATGGGGTGATTAGTGGAATCAGTGCCATTTTAGGTTACACCAACTATATGATAGGGTTAAAAGAGGAAAAGGTTACTATTTACCACCTTGAACATTTAAGTGGTACAAACCCCTATATCTTCCTTCTTTTGTGTGCACTACCATGGGTTCCTTCCCCCTTACTCATCCCCTTTCAAACCCTTAAAGTGGCTGTTTTGGGTGTCTTCCATTGATGACTCAAGGCGTGTCTCCTCCTCCACTAGTCTTACTTAATCTCCCCTCCTCTAATTCTAAATTTCTTCTCCTCCCAATTAGGATTTCAATTATGATTTCACCAGATCTTGGTGGAACCAAACAAATGAGAAGATTCTTTCACTCAAACCTCATAGAGGAGGACCCGTGATGACATTTTCCCATCTTCATGTGTTGTTTTTTTGGAGGTACATCACCGTATCGATTTTTCATAGGTTTTAATTTAGAATTAAAGTTGAATGGTTGTGGAATTGGTGGAGTAGGTTGGGTCTTTATCCCAAATGTGTTTGGGGGTGTTCTAGGGATGGAAGACACCCCATTCCTCTACATTTTAGCAATCATTGGATGCTGGTGATGTTTTGGGGATTTATACCCTTTTAAATTATATTGGTTAATTATGTATAAATATTATAATTTTTTTTTGATTTTTTGGATTGATTTAAGGACTTATGTGGAATGGTGGTGGATGGTTAATCTTATTTGGTCATGAAAAAGTCTCAAAGAAGTTAGGCGGAGGTGCCAAACCAAGAATTTAAAATGGAAAATGGCTTCACTATGAGGAAGGTGGTCCTGGTACTACCCCTATAGCTTTTTTATGACATATATAAACATGTGTGTGCAACCTCTCCTATAAAATAGTGGACCTATTATGATTGAATTATTGATTTTAATTTAAATAGTTTAATTTAAATTAAAATTTTAAACTGATGTGAGAACCAAAGAATAAATAAAAAAAGTGCCTAGTCCACCATAGACATAGTTCACTGGCTTGAAACCTTGACCACCGATGGACAAGTCCTAGACTAAGAAGATACCCATACACTTGGAAACCTCTAAGAGGGGGTTTTGTGTGACTTGATATGGATAAACCTACTAGGATGAGTGAGGAACCTTGAGACTTGCGTGGCCTAGGTGAATAGGCCATAGGATACTTAAGGATAGGTTGGGAGATTTGACTGGTATGTAGTAAACTTTTACGTAGATATGGGACTTGAGAAATATCTAGAGACTATCACTATTGTGTCATACCCCCCGATTCATGTAAGTACATGATATGTATTTGATGAAAATGAGGTACTGGATATCATTCGAGTGCTGGTCATTGGCTTGATAGACCAATTGTGAATAAGGACCCCGAGTGAGATTCCTCTAATATAGTAATAATCTAGGGGACCCCTTTAAGTTCCATTTTGAGACATGACCTTGAGTGGGTGTTTGTGGTTATGGGTAGAGATGGTTTTGCGTGACACTCTCTAACTCAGACCAATATGTATAACCAATTGGGATAAGATAATGGTGATGGGTATGGGAATTATAAAAACCCTTGACATATTTTAATTCATTATTTATTTATGATATGCGATTGACCAATATTCCTAGGAATTGGCTGTTGGTACTACCACTATTATGATTTCCTAGGATTACTAAGAAGCACCAGCTAAGTTGGATTAGACCCTAGGATACATGGTATGTTTGGGATCCAAATTCGAAGTATATTTGAGGTGGGTACCTAGTCTGGATAGAACCCAGTGATAAGGTTTATATAGAAGTGGATGCCTAAGGATGATACCTAGGATCCAATATCTAAGCTATGTGATTGGGTTCATATTGGAATGCCCAGGATTATATGGATTCATTTGATATAGTGTGTAAATTATGAATGCCTGATGAGCTTCATATTCAAATAGTGATACTAGTAGACCATTGAGAATTCCCATGATACCCAATATTCAAATGGCAGTAACAGGTTTTGGGTTAGCATATACCATTGAGAATAGATGTTGGACATCACAAGGGTGATAGTTTCATACTCTATATCAATGCCTAGGTTACCCCTTAGGATTATGTGGATTCAAAAATAATGTTTTGGATGAGGTGACATAATATATTTGATGACCAAGAGATTGACCATGGGATCCAGGGAGTGAATTCCCTTTGATTTAATGGGTCACCTAGGAATCAGTCTTGCTTAGACATATAGGATTTCCTAGGCCCACACCTAAGAATCAAATTATTTCCCACCGGTGATGAATTCTCTATTATTACCATGGGGTTCAACTTAAGGGATTAAGTATAAGGAATTCTTACAGATACACTATGGTTTGATACTGATTATGATGGAGGCTTGGGTGCGGGATCCCTAGGGTGTAGACATAGGTTCCCCTAATTTTATTCTCATTATTAAGGACACCCCGATATGGGTTAAATTAGGTATGTTTGATTAGGGTTTTGAACCCAAGGATTGACTATGGTTATCAGGAGTGAACCTAGTTATATGTATGTACCCTTTAGGAGGTTGAGATATTGGATAACATGGTTATCATGATGTGATCAGTGACATTCTTACATTGGGCCAAAGCTACTATTATGGTTGGCTTATTTATATTATTCATTGTTTTATTTATTTATTTTGAGTATGTCACATGCATATATCACTGCATTGCTGGTATAGTATGGGATTGCGTTGTTGGGGCCCTATCGAGTTATGTACTCACACCCTTCTCAAATGACCATGGCACTTGGGTACCTAAGAAGCTCTCACTAGTTGAAGTTTTAGGTTGGGATGTAGCCCAAGATTATATGTTTAATCTGGAGAATCTCAGATGGAATTAGAGTTTGGAGTGTAGTATGGATCAAGAATGTAGTAGGTCATAATTGTTGTTTTATTTATTTTTTATTTTTTATATATGTGAATGACCCAATGGGAGATCATCATTGTATGAATTTATGTAAAATTTTTATTTATTATGGAATATTCAACTTATTTACTATTTTTGTGTACTCTTATGTGTATGATGCTTAGTTATTTTACTATTATTGTGCACTAGGATACATGGGTTACATCCACCCAATGGTACCTTCTTAGACCCATGCTACTAGTCAGTAGCCTTTATCATTCGGGGAGGTACAATTGAGGTCATGTGGTGGAACAATATGATTATTATTTAGAGTAAGCTAGGATGGGGATTTATAAAGTAGTATCATATGCTCTTTTTTTGTTATGCTATTTGGGATATGGTATCCATGAGATTGGAATGTGTCAAAGCCTATGATGGATACTGAGCTGGTGTGTCATCAACACCTTTTCTAGTAGGAATTCTAGGTTGGAAGAGGTTCAAGATTTCTATTCTTATTATGTGTTGTTATTATTGATATGATTTTCAACCAGAGTGATTTACATGGTGTTTATATTTATGATTATGATTTATATTGGATTTTAAGATCTTTCCCTATTTTCAAGAGACTAGTTCAGGGTTTGACTCCTGGTTGTAGAGGCAAGAGGCATTTCACACATCATGAGTTGGAAAGTAGGATTCACATGACATTTAGGGGCTTGTTAGTGTGTGATTTATATCCCTAAAAATAAGGGATTGGTTTTTTAATGTGACAAAAAAAATACTCATATGATGTTTTCTCATATAATTACTTAGTGGTATTATACTCAGCTGGGTTGAGTTATATATTTATTTTATTATGATATAAGGTTATGTGGATCCATGGTGAGACTCAGGATGATAGCGGTGTAGTCCCTTAGTGTATGGGATGTGAGGTGACCTTAGTAGGTTAGTGAGGCACATAGAGTCATAGTGGGAAACCCCTAGTGGGTTGAAATTTATCAAGTTCGGTTATTTAAAGTGACAGTAATAAACTATATGGATTTTTACAATATAGTTTGAAATGACACTCTATATAATAAAACCAAGTGACCGTGGTTCACTAGATACATATCACCATATGGTAATGTTAGTTAAATGTGTGTGTCTGCGTGTTGGACCAGATCCTACAAGAGAAATATATTGTGTATATTCTTAGAGAGAGTGAGTGACCTAGGTTTAGTTATTTAAAGTACTAGTAACAACTTATATAGTGTTTTACTATATAAATTTAAATTAAATTATATCTAAATGAACCTTATGTTTATGGTTTTTTGGTATAAATAATCTTTGAGGATACCATTGTCTATGATAGTAATGACCAATGAGTTAGTATTCTTAAGGAAGTAGTCCCATATTTGGATTTTTAAGAGAATAAGTTCACTAATAGTATTATAATCTTGGAATGTAATTCTATATACACTTTTATAAGACCCATGAGTGGGTGGTTTAGCATATATATTTCCACAAGATTCTGAGATGGGATCATAGATGAAATCCCATGAGTTGTGAACTTTTTAATGTTTTGGATTTTGGCTAGGTGGGAGACCTAGAGACCTTTATGATTTAATTATAAATTAGCGGGTTAGTGTATAGTGAAATTAGAGGGTAACCCCTAAGAGGGGTTATCCTGAGGTTGTGATTCTTTAGAGATGGGAAGCACGGGTGAGTTATTTGGGTTATTAATGATGTATTGGAGGTGCAACCGAGTTAATGGAAAATTCATGGTTATGCATTGGGATTTTATAAGAATAGAAACTCGAGTGATAGTTATTGGGATGTGGAAAACTTAGAGTGCTATGGTTTTGAGTATGGCTTCGAAGGGAATGACTATGCAGGTGCCTTCCCCTATTGACATCAGAGTCATCCTAGTGCATGGTGAGATTACGGGTGGATGATCCTGACTTGGAACGACAGCGGAGGGTAGCTAAGAATATGGTTATGGATGAAAATAATGAGACTCTTCACTCAAGGAGAGGAATTAATAAATCCATATATAGGTGAGAGAACTAGTGTCTGGTTTAGGGAGGTGACACTCAATGTGGATTGAATTTATACGAAGGACATGAATGAAATTCCCATGAAATTGGAATGGGTGAAAATTTACATTTCATATTAGATATAATGCATGATTATTTTGACCATGCCCACTCATAATGTTCAGTGATGGATGGGGTGTGGGCCGCGATGATTGATAATTTTATTAGGGATTATGATGAAAAGGTCAATCCTATGGTAGGGATGATGAAATAAATTGTGGAGATATGAACCTCACACTAGAGGTATCATGTATTCCTAGAACCGAACTTTTCATGGTTGTTTTGGAATTTTAATGATGATGAGTAAATGGTTTTGGTTTTAATTAAAATACTCAATGAATATAGGTTCGAGTTTCAAATGTGACACCAGATAGAGTCTGAGAATTTTCTTTAGGCTCATGATGATTTAAGGTGATCTGAATGTGATCAGATTGGTGGTGTGTTAATTATCATGATATGATAGATCATGGATATTAGTTTTAGTATGTTGAGGACTCAATAGTGGGAAATTTTTCTTAATATCAAGATTGGAATTCAATAATTTCATCATAAAAATCTTGGGGTGCCTTTAGGAGTAAAGGCATTAGGATCCGGTAAATAATTGGAATATAGGTGGCTGAAGTTAAGTGTTTCTTGGAGAATTAATCTAGAGGAGGTCCATATATAGTTTTTACATGTAATTGTATGTGTTGGGATAAAAACTACATTAGGTTCATCATTTTAGATGTGATAGGTCTGTTTTTAGAATTGTATAGGGATTTTTGAAGAAATATTAGTATGATCAGGCCCAATGTTGGGGCATTTGGGACTGTCCGATTCACATGGGAATCAAGAATTGGGATTTGGTGCCGGTGTGAACCATTGGTTTCACTTGTGTTTGGGTGTAGGTATTGGGAACCACATCAGAGGTATTATATGATTCTATGATCATATTTCTATAGGAAATTATATTTTTAGGAGAGATAGAGGCTTGAAGTTATCACTTTAGAGTTAAGTCCTATAATGGGGAGCACCATAGGGAAATTCACTAAATAAATGAAGGTTTATGGTTTTATCAGGGTGGATGGGTACCAGGGATACCATCTTGATGTTTCACTAAGAATGAAAAGCATTGGATCAGGTTTTAGTGTTTTTAGAATATTGATCTTAAATTAGTGTTGTGAGATAATGTTTCATATTTAAGGATAGAAAGATGTCATGTGAGTGGGTTTTGGTGACCAAGGAAGGTAAATATAGAAAATTAGAGGACCACTAGGGCATCTTATGGATTAGAATTGTTGTGGTGGGGAGTTTTTAATGCACTTTTCCATACAAGAATTTATAAATTCATGTGGAAATTTTATTTTTTCAATTATTGGGTGGTTATAATTTTAAACTAGGGTTTATGATAGTATATTAGGAGTTTAAAAACATATAATTGGTGTAATTGAACATGTAATAGATATATAATGGTGGTCAAGTGGTTTGGGAGGGCACCAAAAAGATTTCAAGCTGACTAGGATCTGTTTTTTAGCCACCGACTAGCTAGTGGCCCAATTCCTGTTAGCTGAGCTGGTTTAAAGGGCGGGGGATACTATTTCCCCAATTTTTTTATGGAGGCCAAACCCTCACTCCTATTTATTTTGTGCATGCAATTAGGGGTTCTTTCCCCCATCCTTCCCCTCCTTTAAACCCTTCAAGTGGGATTTTTAGGCGGATTCCATCATCTATTTAAGGTGAGTCTCTAAATTCTCTCATCTTTATTAATCTCCCCCTCATCACAGTATAAATTTATTCTTCTCCTAGTCAGGGTTACAATTCTGATTTTACTATATCTTGGTGGAATTGGCTGAATGATATGGGGATTTCAATTATACCTCACGAAGGAGGACTTGAGACAATGTCTTCCCATCATCACACATTTTTTTATTGGAGGTAAATCACCATATCATTTTTTTTATTTTTTACATTAAAATAAAAGTTGAATACTTATGGAATAGGAAGTGTAGGTTAGGGATTTAACATGAAATGGATTTGGGGGTGTTCTAAGGATGGATAAAACCCCTTTTCTTGAGAATATAGTGATTGTTGGATGCTGATAAGGTTTTGAAGATTTATCCACCTTTTAAATTATGTTAATTAACTATATAGAAATATTATAAATGGTTGTTTTTAGTTGTTTGACTTGATTTAGGGCCGCTCATGGAATGGTGGTGGATAGTTGAGCTTAGTTGGGGATTGATGGATCTTTACCCTATATATATTTTAATTTATTATTTATTTATGATATGTGATTACCCAAGACACATGGAAATAAACCATTAGGTCTAGCACTATTATGATTTCCTAGGATTCCTAGGTATCACCTATTAAGATGGATTTAACCCTGGGATGCTCGGTATGTTTGGGATCTAGTCCCAAAATATATTGGGGGTGGGTGTATAGTTTAGCTTGCATTTAGTGATATGGTTGATGAAAGAGTGGATTCCAAGGGGCGGTTCCCAGGGTCCAACATTAGAGCTATGCGATTGTGTGCATATAGAAATGATCAAGATGATAGGGATTCATTTGATATAACATAAACATTATGAATGACTAGGGAGCTTGGGATTCAAATAATGATACCGATAGACTATTGATAATTCCCATGATTCCAAGGATTTTAATATAAGTATACGATACTAGGTCAACATATATCCCTAAACATAAATATTTTACATCCTAAGGGTGAAAGTTTCACCCCCACAATTGATACCTGGGATACCCCCTAGGATTGGGTGGACACAATAGTGATGTTTTGGATGAGGAGCTGTGAGCAATTGGATGACCAAGATATTGAATGTGGGATCTAGGGAGGGTATTCTGTTTGATTTTTTGGGTCACCCAAGAATCATTCAATCCTATACGTATATAATTTCCTAGGTCCTCCCCCTCCTAGGAATTAGATGTCAACTTGATAGTGACGAATTCTCGGGTACTACTATAGGGTTTAACCATAGTGCTTGAGGATGAGAGATGCCTAGATATTCCTTAGTTTCTAATACTCATCATGATAGAGGCATGGTCATAGTATCCCTAAGGTGTGAAAAGAGGTTCCTATGAGGTGATTCTCTTGTTCAGAGAAAACTTGGCATGGGATGAAGTAGGTATAGTAGATCGGGGTCTTGAACATGAAGATCAATGCTGGTTATTGGGAATATACCTATATATATATATATACACACTTGGGTAGATTAAGATTCCAGTTAGTAGGGTCATTGTGATGTGCTCAGATATATTTTGACATTGGTCCGAAATAGGTATTATAGTTGGTTTATTTTTTAATGGTTTATTTATTTACTCAAATAACGTCACATGAAAATGTCACTGCATTGATGGTATAGTAAAAGAGTGAATTGGTGAATCCCTATGGATTTATGTACTCACACCCTACTAAAGAAACTATAGCACTTGGGTGACTGGGTAGCTCTCACTGGTTGCAGGTGAAGGTTGAGTTGAGGACCGAGAGTATGTGTTTGAGCTAGAGTAGCTCAAATGGGATTAGAGTTTGGAGTGTGGTATGGATAGATGATGTAGTAGATCCTAATTGGTATTTTATTTAATTTTTATTTTATATATATGTGAATGAACCAATGGGATATTTGTATTTTATGAATTTATGTCATCATTTTATTTATTATGGAATATTATGTTTATTTATCATTTCTTCATACTCTAATTTGTACGATAATTGGTTATTTTACTGTTATTTCTCACTCCTATAAAAGTGGTATATTTAGTATCCTCTAGAATTTAGGGAGATTCCCCTGAGGTCACATGGAGGTTGGGTCCAATTACTGTTCATAGTGATCTAGGTTGAGATGTTTCAATGCTCCATTGAAATCTATAACACATACCCTAAGAATATCCTCTAAAATCTGGATTTTACTTTCAGAATGACTATCAATACATGGAAGATACATCATACTCAGCTTTAACTGAGTTTTCATTAACTTTTTTAATACATTCCAAAATAATGAATTGAAATAAGCATCTTGGTCAGATACTATTCTCATAGTCAACCCATACAGACACACCATCTATTATACATAGAGATTGCTTAATTCATCTACTGAGAGAGTATCTTGAATCAAAAAGAAATGTGATACCTTCATCAGATAGGAAACTATAACCTTGACCACATCTTGACCTCTCAAGGTTTTGGGTAACTTCATAATGAAATCCATTATCACTTTATCCTACTATTACACTAGTACTAGAAGGTGATGAAGCAATATGCTGGGTCTCAGATACTTAAACTTATTCCCTTGATAGGTAAGACTGTGAGATAAAAATACTACAATGTCCCTCTTCATACCTAGCCACCAGAAATGTTTCCTAATATCATGATGCATCATAGTTTATCCTAGGTACACTGCCCACTATGATGCATGAGAGTCTCTCATAATCACTTATCTCATAGAAATAGGATAAACTATCTTATCATGAATGTATATCATGTCATCCAAATCCAAAGACCATCCTGGAGATGGTTCGTTCCTTTCCAACCATTCCCATATCACTAAGAATTAAGTATCATACTCTTGGTTGTCCTTCACTTAATCCACCAAGGTATAAGTGATGACTAAGGGGTCACATATCATCAACCCTTAATTATTAGATTCACCCATCAACCAGTCTGCTAACATGCTCATTAAGTTACACTCTTCTTTCCATGTTCACCCTCTAAACTCCCAAATCTTTTTACTAAGAGTATCTGTAACAAAATCCTTTTTCCTATGAGCATAGTCCATATAAAATTAATTTTTTTACAAATAATCAACCTAATGCATTTACCAAAGGTTCAAGTCCCATGAATATAATACATACTATAAGATCTTATGGTCTGTATAAATGATAAATATCTCAATGAAAAGATAGCATCAATAAATTTTCAAGGCATGCACCACTAAAACCAAATCAAGATCATGAGTAGGGTTGTTCTAATAATAGGGTTACAACTGAAAAAACCCATAGAAAACTACCTAATCTATATGTATTAATATAACTTCTATTCCAACACATTAAAAATCACAGTAAACTACACAACCAATACTAGGTTTTAGTAAAATCAAAATTAGAGAAGATGTAAACCTCTTATTTAGTTCTGGAAGGACTCCTTACACTATTCAGTCCACTCTAACCATACCACCTACTTATTAAGTGCATACATAGGTGATTCCAGGTAGGATAAGTCCTAGAATAACTGCCTATAAAATTTCGTTAACTCAATAAAAATATAAAAGACAAACACATTCCTAGGACATTCCTTTTATATAACCGCCTCCACTTTCTCCAGATCAACCAAGATCCCAGTACGATAAATCAAATTCCCTAATAAATATACCTCTTGGATCTAAGAGTGACACTTAAAAATATTAGCATAAGGATTACATGCTCAAATCATACTCAATATGATCTCAAAGTTTCTAGTATGAGACTTAAAGGTTTATGAATATATCAGAATGCATTAATGAATAAAATGATGAAAGACTCCAAGTATGGGTGAAAGATCGTACTAATAAGACCCATGAAATTTTTGGATCTTTATTCAACCCAAAATTAATCATGAGATACTCTTATCCTAAACTCTCCCTATAGTATGTCCTCTTTTAGGAATCGAAGCTGGTGGTAGATAGAACACAATTCGATCTTAGATAACTACCCGAATCCACTCACCTGATCAAATAAATCATAAATCCTTAGCAAAAAAATACATTTTCTTCACTATGAACTAGTTTAACTTCATATAATCTGCACACAACCAAAAGATACTATCCACCTTCTTAGCAACCAAAACTAGAGTTCCCCATATATAATTTATTGGTCGAATAATTCCTTTTTCCTATAAATCCTCAAGATACACCTTTAGTTCTTTCAACATGACCAATTAAATATAGTAAGGATGAATTGATACATGCTACGTACTTAGCATGAGTTTGATCTCAAACTCAATTACCCTATTAAGTGGAAGATTTGAGAATTAATCTGGAGAAACATTAGGTTGAAGTGCCACTCTAAGAGTAAGAGAGGATGAAACTATTTCTAGGTATACTATAAGAACCATATTCACCACCTACACTATAATGGATCCAACATGTCTAAGGTCTGGTCCCAATCTACTTTCTCTAAAATAAAACTTTACTATCAAGACATGATTTTATCCTTTAGGAGTGCTAAATGTTACTCATCTTTGGTAAAACTCAATATGAAATCAATAACTAGTAAACCAATCCATATTGAATATTACATCAAAACTAGTTATCTCTGGAATTAAATCCCCCAACTTATTAAAGTTAGAAAAAAACACTCTGAACATCTCTAAAGATGACCGCCCTTATTTCCAATGGGTGCGTCAAGAGAAATAAACTTTGAGGAGAACTTAACTAGTATGTATAAACCCACAATAACTTTAGAAGATATTAAGGAATGAAAAATTCCCATATAAAATAAAGTAGAAGAAATCATAGATTTAATTAGAAAATACCTCGAATAGTTTAGGGTCCCTCTCCACCAATAGATGGGACATGGTCCATTACATAAACCATTCTTATGTTAGATCCATATACTTTCCCCATGGGTCTACAAATCACTTAGTTCACATATTACTGTGGGTTTTCATCTACTGCTGAGGTCTTTGGGCCACACTAAGGCCTGATCTCCCTGATCCCAACTACGATGACTATATAAAAGGCACGAAATATGGCCTATCTTTGAACATAGATGGAAATATAAAATAGGAATGGGGAAGAAATTATAATTATTAAATTAAAATAAATAATTAAAACACTTGGTATAACCCATGAAACAACTCTGAATTTTAAAATAATACTATGTTCAATAGTGCACAAGATACACGATACCGAGTTTTAATGACTGTGAAATATTATTATTTAAATATGATTGATATAACCTAGATGTTTAATTTGAAGGTATGAATAAGAGTTGTTGAGTCAATAAAGTTTTCCTTATGAATTTTCCATTCCTTCATACTTGGGGAAGATTGTTTAGTAAAAAAGGTTTCCTTATGACTTTAAAATTCCTTCTCGTTTTGAAAATCACAAACACCTTATCTCAAGGAAAAACTCTTTTTACCCTATGTTTTACCTCTATAAGGAAAAATTTCTTTCCCCAAGGAAATTTATCCTTACCATGTTTTATTGTTCATATCATAATTTTTTTAAGTGTAAAATTCGGTTTGAAACCAAAACCTCGGAATCCTATAATTACCTAGAAATGAAACATTCTGTTTTAAGATCAGAATTCTGGTTACGAACTCTTCTGAGTTTTGACTCTGAATTCTGAATCAGAATTCTGGTTATAAACTCTTCTGAGTTCTGACTCCGAATTCTGAATCAGAATTCTTGTTATGAACTCTTCTGAGTTCTGACTCTGAATTCTGAATACGAATTCTGGATACGAACTCTTCAGAGTTCTGACTCTTAATTCTGAATACGAATTCTGGATACAAACTTCTTTGAGTTCTGACTCTGAATTCTGAATACAAATTATGGATACGAAATTCTCTGAGTTCTAACTATGAGTTCTCTGAATTCAGACTCTGAAATCTTATGAGTTCTGACTCCGAATTCTCATGAACTTAAACTCCAAACTTTGTGAGTTCACGTTCTGAATTCTTGTGAATCCAGATTCTGAATTTCCTTGAAATTCACACTCTATAATTCTATAGAGTTCAGGTTCCAAATTCCTTGAAAATATAATCTGAATATCCTTGTATTATAGACTTCGAATTCAATTTTGGTTAGACTCTGAAAATTAATTTCCTTACATTCCAAATATTGGGTTTCTAGTTATGTAACCATATTTTTGCTAACACTTGTTTTGTTATAAAACGATGTCGCACATTCAGTTAATAACTAACTGTTGTTTGAGTTAAATGTGTACAGGTCTCTTTGAAATTCTAGGAAAAATATTACTATTGGAGGAGGGAGCTAACCGTTGAATACGTGCCTATAAATAGGAGCTCATTTGAAAGATCTCACAACTTTTGGAATTTTTGAAGCTCAGAACTTTCAGAAGTGATTTCTAGAGAGAGAGAGGCTCTTACAAACTCTTAGGCTTCATGCAGAAAGTTTGAAAAACTTGTTCAAACTTTGCTTCCTGAAAATTTGCTTTGTGTGACTCCGATTATTGCTGTGTACAATCGCGGTCTTCTGGGGATAGGAAGACAGAGGTGCCGACTACCTTGAAGTTGAGGGCTTCCTTGCTGAGGAAGACAGAGGTGCCGATTACCTTGAAGTTGAGGGCTTGCGAGGATAACAAGGCAGAATTCGATCTTCATATCGAGAGCATACCCTGGATAGAGGATGAACAAGATAGCTGGATAGAGGAACTTTCAATTCAGATATAAGAAAAAGGCAATGAAAGATAAGAAAGATTCAGAAGTTACATGTTATAAATGCAAGAGAGATGGACATATAAGACCTGATTGTCCTATGATTAATAGAAAAGAAAGAAAGGAAAAGCATTCAAAGAGAAATATAAAGAAGTATTACAAGGCTAAAGCTAAGAAAGTCTTGAAATCTAATGACACCTGGAGTTCCAGTGGTGAAGACTCTTCAGACGAATATTCAGATTATGAATCTTCTGGACAAAATAATCTTGGTCTAATAGCCAGACTACCTATTAACAATCATTGTTTAATGGATAAGGTACACAATGATGAATCATTGACCAATGTTTATTTAAATGAAAATTATAGTAATGATAAATATTATAACTCTTCGAATGAAGGATCTTCTTTTGATGAAGATAATACCTTACCTTACTATGAAGAAGTTTCTAGGTTTTCCAAAATTCTTGAGATTGAGAATTCAAAACTCATGAAAAAACTTGATAAGGAAAATTCTAGGAATACTATTCTTACTAAGGAAATATCAGATCTTTCTAAAGAATTGATAAGAAAAATGATGATTTTGAAAGTATTTCAAAAAATATTGAGGAAGTAAATTTTGAGAAGAATAAACTTTCTAAAGATCTAGAAAATGTAATTTCTAAGAAAAATGTTTTTGACCTTAGATCTAGTTCAAAATCAAATGTTTTTGAAGACAATAACTTTGTTATCAAACTCAAATCCGAAATTTTTTCCTTGAGGAAGTGTTTTTCAAACTTTACCTTAGGTAAGGAAAATTTTGATAAAATGTTTTCTCAAATCCGACCTCTAAGGAATAGTTTTGGTTTTGGTTATACTAGTTCTAAAACAATTTTTAATAACAATTACTTTGTTCCTCAAAGTGATCCATTCTGTACTAAGTGTCAGTGTGGTGGACATTGGGTAAAGAATTTTTCTCTAAACAAAACCTAGTCTTTAGGATTTCATAAAGCCTATTTTTCTAAGAAGATGTCGGTTCCTAAAATTTTGCTTTCTGAAATTTCTGGATCCAAGAAAGTTTGGATTCTAAAAGTCTAACTCTTTTGTTTTCAGGAAAGTAGAGAAGGTACCAATAGAAATACGCGGTACATGGATAGTGGATGTTCCTGGCATATGACTGGTAAAAAAAATATTTTGAAAAGATTATCAAGATGAAAGGAGGAAAAGTAACTTTCAGAGATAATGCTCGGGGAGAAATTATTGGTATAGGTAACATTGTTCTTCTTGTAAAAACTTTGATTTAAAATGTTTTATTTGTAAAGGGTATTAAGAACAACCTCATTATCATAAGCCAATTATGTGATGAAGGCTACCTTGTGAATTTTAGGAATGAAAAGTGTCTAGTACACAATTCCAAGGAAGAGTTTATTATTTCTACCCATAGGCAAGATAATGTTTACACACTAAACATAGAAGACCTTAGGAATCAAGATCTACCTTGCCTTAGTGCAATGGAAGATCATTCTTGGTTATGGAATAAAAGGTTAGGAAACTGTAACCTTAGGAACTTATGAAAAATTTCTAAGAAAAGATTAGTTAAGGATCTACTAGTTCTTAGATTTGATTCTTCAAAAGTTTGTGACCATTGAAAATATGGAAAGAAAAATAAATCAAGTTTTAAATCAGTCGGTGAAGTATCAACTAATGATGTATTACAGTTGGTGCATATGTATCTCTTTGGTCCAACACAAACTGGAAGTATTGGGGGGAAGGTATTATGTATTTGTCTTGGTTGATGATTACACTAGATTTATGTGGGTCTATTTTCTAGAAAAGAAGTATGAAAATTTTTCTTATTTCAAAAGTTTTAGAGCCCGATTTAAAAATGAAAAAAGCCTTCCATTGAAAACTTTTCATAGTGATCATAGAGGATAATTTCAAAATTATGATTTTGAAACTTTTTGTAGCAGAAAAGGTATTACTCACAACTTCTCATCACCCAGAACACCTCAACAGAATGGCGTTGTTGAAAGAATAAACAGAATTCTTCAAGAGATAACTAGAACCATATTGAGTGAGTATTATGTAGCCAAATTTTTTTGGGCTGAAGCTGTAAGTAATGATTGTTATATTATAAATCGAGTTTTGATTAGACCTTTTCTAAATAAAACTTCGTATGAGTTATGGAATGGTAGAAAACCTAGACTTTCCTACTTTAAGGTTTTTGGTTTCAAGGTATTCATTTTGAATACTAAATATAATCTACATAAATTCGCATGAAAATCTGATGAAGGAATTTTATTAGGCTACTCCACAACTTCTAAAGCATATAGGGTTTTCAATAGAAACACTTATACTATTGAAGAGACAATACATGTCAAATTTGATGAAACTGATCCTTTTGTTTTTAAACAACCCAGCCTGCATCTTCAGATGTGTTTTCAAAAACTGATTATCAACCTTTGTTATAATATCCTTCTGATAAGGAAAATGTTCAAGAAGATACTTCTACCCCATAATATTTCCTACCCTATGTTGATGAACAAGTTTTAGAAAACCCAAATCATTTGTTTCTATAGAATCATCCTAGTGATAGAATCATTGGTGATGTGAATCAACCTGTAAGGACTAGAAGTTCCTTAAGAAATGAAGTAGAACATCTAGAATTCCATTCTCAATTAGAACCAAAAAGCACAGATGAAGCTTTAGGTGATGATGATTGGATTAAAGCCATGCAAGAAGAACTAAATGAATTCAAAAGGAATAAAGTTTGGACCTTGGTTGAAATACCTAAGGAAACTTCTGTTATTAGAGTAAAATGGGTCTTCAGAAATAAGTGTGATGAAAATGGAATCATTGTTAGAAATAAATATAGATTAGTTGCTAAAGGCTATAATCAACAAGAAGGAATAGACTATGAAGAAACCTATTCTCCAGTAGCTAGACTTTAATATATTCATATTTTACTTGCCTTTGCAGCATTCTTCAATTTCAAACTTTTTAAAATGGATGTGAAATGTGATTTCCTTAATGGTTATGTTCAAGAGGAAGTTTTTGTTGAAAAACGTCCTGGTTTTGAAGATACAAAACATCCTGATCATGTTTTTAGACTTACCAAGGCTCTGTATAGACTTAAACATGCCCCTCGATCTTGGTATGATAGACTTACATGATTTTTGCTTCAAAATAACTATGTTAAGGGAAATGCAGATCCAACCCTTTTTATAAAGAAAGGCAATAAAAATGTTTTGATTGTTTAAATATATGTTGATGACATTATATTTGGTTCAACTTAGCAATATTTAACTGATTACTTTGCGGATCTAATGAAATCTGAGTTTGAAATGAGTATGATGGGTGAGTTAACATTTTTCCTTGGTTTTAAAATCTCTCAAAAACCAGAAGAAATATATATATCCCAACATAAGTATATTAAAGATCTTTTTAAAAAGTATGGATATGACAACACTAAGAGTATAAGTACTCCCATTGGTACCTCAAACACACTTGATCTTGATGAAGCTAGGAAACCAGTAGATCAAACATCTTTTAGAGGTATGATAGGAAGTTTACTATACTTGATAACTAGTCATCCAGACTTAATGTTTTCAGTATGCTTATGTGAAAGATATCAATCCAATCCTAAGGAATCTCACTTAAAGGTAGTGAAAAGATTTTTTCACTACTTAAATGGAACCATGGATTTATAATTCTTTTATACTTATAGAAATGATTTTGTTTTAAAACGTTTTTTGGATACTGACTTTGGTGGATGTAGAATGGATAGAAAGAGTACATCCAGAACTTGTCATTTCTTAAGAGATTCATTAGTTTCCTGGTCTTGCAAGAAGCAACACTCAGTAGCACTTTCCACTGCTGAAGCTGAATATATAGCAGCTGGAAGTTGCTGTGCTCAAGTGTTGTGGATGCAACACACACTCACAGACTATGGTATGAGTTTTACCAAAACACTAATTTTGTATGATAATAAAAGTGTCATTTACCTTAGTAAAAACCCTACACATCACTCTCATGCAAAGCGCATAGATATTAGGCATCACTTTCTTAGGGATCAAACACAAAAAGGAGATATCATTCTTCAATTTATCGGAATGAAAGATCAACTTGCTGATATTTTCACAAAATCTTTACCCTCTGATATATTTGAATACATTAAACAGAAGTTAGGAATGATAACCGTAAGTTAATCCTTCTTATTAACTTCCTGTTGAACCAATCTCCTTACAGTAATAAACTCCTTTTCATAGGGGGAGTACATCTGTTTATGAACTTTTTCATATTTTTTGTAATGTAGTTTTTCATATTTTTCATAATGTAGTTTTTCATATTTTTCATAATGTAGTTTTCCATATTTTTTGTAATGTAGTTTTTCATATTTTTCGTAATATAGCTTTTCATATTTTTTCGTAATGAAGTTTTTCATACTTTAGATTTTCATAATTAAGATTTTCGTTATGGAGATTTTCTCAATGAAGATCTATGTTTTTTTTTATACTCAAGTTTTTTTGGAATCTAAAGTTCTTCAAGAAGAATTTTCCCCAATATGAATAATTCTCCTGACAATATGAAAGGTATGATTCCTTCTTGAGTTTTCGTAATAACCTTTTACTTGCTGTTAGTTTCTTTTGTTTTTAAAATTTATCGGATTCTAGTTTCCTTAAATCCGAATGTTTTCCTTTAAAAACCTCAAAAGATCGGATCCTACCAAATTTTCCTTGCGGCTATCTTTTCAACCGTCAGATCAGATCAGAACATTTCTCAGCCATTGGATTGAAATGGGAAGATGAACCGTCACTTCAACACCTATAAAAAGGGGGCCCCCTATGAATGTCCCACATCGGTTTTCAAAGATTTTGTGTGTCGAAGCTCTGCCCAACTTTAAAAGCCCATTCCATATTTTCAAAGATTTCTCAAGTCCGAATGTCTGCTGAAGTTCCTTCTTAAGAAATGTATACTGTCAAGATGATTTTGGAGTGGAAAATATACAGGGAGAGGTTGGTGCATCCGAACTTCTTCAATAATTATGACTCTATTATCTCCAAGAATATCAAAATTAATGGATGGGAGAGTTTATCCATTTCAAATCCAGGAGCTCAGGATGTAGTGTATCCGGATTTGATGACAGAGTTTTATGAGTCAGGTTGTTTCTTTAAGGAAGATGCTAGGGAAAAATTTTCCTTGAAGAGTAATGGAATGACATATGCACTATCTTATACCAAGGATACTAGCTTGGTAGGGTTATATTATTAAGGAGAGGCATAATTTTTTTCTCAAAAATTACCAGATGTGCAAGGAAGTTTTGTAAAGGTGAAGTCTATGAAAAGTTTTGGACTTACAGATGTCAAGACCACAAAGATTGATCACTTGTCTACCAAAAATAGGATCCTAGAGTTATGGGTTTAGGGTCTTATCGTACTAAGAAAGGGTGACAAGGACACTCTTAAGAAAAGTGATATGTATATCTTATATTTTTTGGTAATAAGGAAAATCAATCTGATGAGGCATATTCTCATTACGATAGAGAATATCAAAAATGAGAATCTGAGAGCACAAATAATCATGTATCCTGCCCTACTCTCCAAGTTGATAGTTCGATGTCTTTAATAATTCAATATTCCTTGCAGTTCCAAGCCAAGGAATTTCAAAGTGATGCTAGTAAGCGATAACACTTTGAAAAGAATGAATGTTGGATTTTCTAAAGATTCAGGAGAGTTTTATGATCTGCCTGTGGAAGAGGCAGAAGCTGTTCTGAAAAATGCAGAAGAGGATGAACCATCAAAGAAAGCTGGAAAGAATAAGAAACTAAAGGAAGTGGAAGAAATAGAGAAAACCCCTAAGGAAAAAGTAACCGAATCCGCACCTCCAAAACCCAAAAAGCAGAAAGTGTATCCAGATGAGGTTGTATCCAAATAGAGGGAGGATAAAAAGAACTAGAAGGAAGGGGAACCACAGTTTGGCTTAGACCCTGAAGAAGCCAAAGCTTTGAAAGAGAAATATAATGAAGATCTTGAGAAGAAAGCCAAATATAAGAAGCTTAAGAAGAAGATTTTGGAGGTAGAGATTGTGCAATCTATTTTGAAGGCTACTGAAGTTGCATCCGAGAACATTCCTATATCGAAAAAATTCTTAGTAGAACCATTACCTGAGACACTGAGAAAAAATTTCATGACTCCAGAAAAAGCACAAGAATAGCTTGCTGAACAGATAGAAGTTGTGGAAGAAGTTCAAGAAAAGGAAGAAATTATTAATTGCACTGATGATCTGATAAAGAAAGTTGAATATTATCATGAGAAGGAAAGTGCTTCTGAAAAATTGTCAATTCAGACTTCTCAAGCCGGATCATCAAAACTTGCTACCCCTGGAATTGATGAGAAGGGTGAAGAAAGGGTTAACAAGTTATCTGAGTAAGAGAGTCATAATCATGACTTTAGTATTCCTGAAGATATTGAGGGAGGAGACAAGAAAGAAAAAATTGATGAAGATAAGACTGTTCAGTAGTCTGAGAGTGAGTAGGAGTCTCCAGATAAAGAGGATATTTTGAAAATCAACAAGGGGAAACAAGTGGTTGTTGATACCCCAACCAAAGAAATTCCAATGAAGAAGGAAGCTGGAGTAACTTCTAAGAGGAAGTTGGTTTAGCTAGAAGAATAACCATCACAAAGTAAAATGTCAGATTCAGAGTCATCAGCTTTAGGACATGATTTTGTCATTCAGTCCTAGAAGAAGCTAGTGGACACCATTTCGATATTTCCAGCAATTGAATCTAGATGCCAGATGCTCCAGCATAGCATGAATCAGAAATAATATTCTGTATCTATGGTGATGGATATGTGTGTAAATATTGAGGCTTAATACAAGAATTTCCTTATAAACTATGAATCCCACAGAAAATCTTGCAAGAAAATGACCAGCTAGTCAAAGAAGATCGTTGAAGATTTTAGAGATATTGATCAATTTCAAGAAAATTTCAAGGAATATTTTGATAATAAAGACACCTAAATTAAGGATCTTACAAATAGCTTTGGGGAAAATCTAAATCTTGAAAAAAATACTCAGATCCAGGATGTCAAAGATCTGAATGGGAAGTTGAATTATGTTGTCCAAAGTTGGAAAATAGAAAGGGATCTTCAGATCGAGATTCAAGATAACTAGTAAAGCAAGATGACTTGCTGAAGGCTTAGGCAGAGGACATGAAGGCTCAAGATGATAGGGTCACAGCCTTAGAGAAGCAAGCATAGGAGGATCACAAAGAGCTAAAGAAGCTGAAAACCATTGTGAAGAAGCTGATACCCAAGGAAAAAGAAGCAAAATAGATCCAAATATGATCTTTTATTGTATTTGTTTTTCCTTATAAAAATTCTTTCAATATTAATGAAATTGTGGTTGCCTATTTTTTTTGGATGTTTGTACCAATGTTTCAGGTACCATATTTATTTTCTATTCCCTAATTTTTTTTGAAAATCACAAAGGGGGAGAAGGAAAAATAATTCTAAGTAAAAAATAAATATCCCTAAGTAAGGGGGAGTTTATCAAAGGGGGAGTTCTCATTATGAAAATTTCCATACTCAATATAATGAAAATTCTCATTCCGGAAATCTAGAATACGATCCTTAGAGTTCCAAAGCCTAAGAGGGAGTTAGTTGTATTCATATTTACCAATGAGAAACGGGAGATAAGATTTATTTCAAAGTCTATAAATTTTTTTCTAAGTCCTTATATTATTTTTCATAAGGATGCTTGTGCTTTCCAAAAAGGGGGATATTGTTGAGTTAATAAGGTTTTCTTATGACTTTTCCATTCCTTTATACTTGGGGGAGATTGTTTAGTAAAAAAGGTTTCCTTATGACTTTACAATTCCTTCTTGTTTTGAAAATCACAAACACCTTATCTCAAGGAAAAACACCTTTTACCCTATGTTTTACCTCTATTAGGGAAAATTTCCTTCCCCAAGGAAATTTATCCTTACCATGTTTTATTGTTCATATAATAATTTTTCTAAGTGTAAAATTCGTTTTGAAACCAAAACCTAGAAATCCTATAATTACCTAGATATGAAGCATTCTGTTTTAGGATTCGAATTCTCAGAATTCTGGTTATGAACTCTTCTGAGTTCTGACTCTGAATTCTGAAACAAAATTCTAGTTACAAACTCTTCTGAGTTCTGACTTTGAATTTGGAATACGAATTCTGGATATGAACTCTTTAGAGTTCTAAATCCGAATTCTGAATTCTGGATACGAACTTCTCTGAGTTCTGACTCCGAATTCTGAATACGAATTTTGGACATGAACTTCTCTGAGTTCTAACTCTGAGTTCTCTGAATTCAGACTTCTAACTCTTATGAGTTCTGACTCCGAATTCTCATGAACTTTGACTTTGAACTTTGTGAGTTCACGTTCCGAATTCTTGTGAATCCAGATTCCGAATTTCCTTGAAATTCAGACTCCCGAATTCTATAGAGTTCAGGTTATGAATTCCTTGAAAATAGAATATGAATATCCTTGTATTATAGACTCCAAATTCAATTTTAGTTAGACTCTGAACAATCATTTTATTATATTCCAAATATTGGATTTCTAGTTATGTAACTATATTTTTGCTAACACTTGTTTTGTTATAAAACGATGTCATGCATTCAGTTACTAACTAACCGTTGTTTGAGTGACACATGTACATGTCCCTCCAAAATTCAAGGAAAAATATGACTATTGGAGGAAGGAGCCGACCGTTGAAGCTGTTCCTATAAATAGGATCTCATTTGAAAGAGCTCACAACTTTTGGATTTTTTGAAGCTCAGAACTTTCAGAAGTTATTTCTAGAGAGAGAGGCTCTTACAAACTCTCAGGCTTCATATAGAAAGTTTGAACGGCTTGTTCAAACTTTCTTCATGCAGATTTGCTTTGCGTGACTCCGATTTTTGCTCTGTACAATCGAGTTCTTCTGAGGATAGGAAGACAAAGGTGCCGACTACCTTGAAGTTGAGGGCTTCCTTACTGAGGAAGATAGAGGTTCCAAATACCTTGAAGTTGAGTGCTTGTGGGGATAACAAGACAGACTCCAATCTTCATATTGAGGGCTTACCCTGGTGTGGGTAAAACAGACTTTCTTGAAAGTATAAATCAAGGGACCTTTATCCAAGGTTGTTGGATACCCTTCTCTTTGGGTTAAAATATTTACTACTTGTTACTTGTTTTGTTACAAGTTTTCCGCTGTATTTGTATTGTTGATGAAGGTATAACTATCTTATACTTCCTTATACTTGTACTCTAATTTAGTTAGATTCTATACGCTTTAAGGTAGAATCTTAGTTGTTGTAAACTTTTGTTAATTCTCATTTCTTAAATCACTTTTCCGGAATCAAGAAAGTTATTAGAACTTAGAGGTGTTGTGAATTTTGGTTACGTAAAATTTCCTTAGGGATTTTTTAAAGTATACAATTCACCCCCCTCTTGTATTTGAGCATCTCATTATTATATATTTGATCCTACATTTGGTATTATAGAGTATATCATACTCACATACCATCTCAACAAAAGTAACTTCATTATTAAATATATTTATAAATTTCCTCCATAATAAAATTTATTGATAAATTCTTCAGAAATAAGCACTCAATTTTTAGTAAAGTCATTTTATGCTTCAAAAAGAATATTTTTTTTTAAAAATAGTTTTTATTGCTTTTTGTGAGAATATTTTATAATTAATTTCTATCACTTTTAGAAATTTTATTTGATGAAAAGGATATAATTTTTTAAATTATCATATAAAAATTATCTTAGGATGATATTTTTGGATTTTTTCTGAAAATCTTGATTTTTAGGTGAATAGTGAAAACACCGATCTTTCAAACACAATAAAATTTTCAATATTATTATGATTTTAGCATGAATTAATAAAATTTTAACCCTTTATATCAACCAAATATATGTTAAAAGAGTCAAATAATGTAATTTAAAACATTATTTTGAATTTGGGAACCCATGTTTGGCTTTTATGAATATAAATTATATTTTATTCAAATTAAAAACTATTTTTGGGTCTTTTCATTTAATGGTATATTTGGAAGGTTCCATTCATTTTTAGATTGGTAAAATATTCTAAAAAATTACTTTTTTATTATTTAACCAAAAAAATCATGGAAATTAACTTCTTACATGATTTCAAGGTGAAATGTTTTTTATGCTTAAATCTGGTATTTTCTTAAAAATAGTTTTTCTTAAAATTTTAATTTTACATTAAATATAATTATTCCACTAATATGTTTTAAATTTTATAAAATGGATTCCATATTTTTAATTACTAGGTTCAAATTTGGTAAATAGTTCCACTTTATTTTTGGTCATAATGAATAGTAGTCGTGGTAAATACTTGTCACCTTGGTAAGGGTTAATCAAGTAATTAAGGTTAAAAATAATGTGATATAACTTTAAAAATAAATCTAAAATCTACCTTTTTTACATTATATGAGTTTATTTAGACAAAAAATTTCATATATTCTAAAATATGGAATTTTGGGGCCATTTTTCTTTGATAAATATGTTTATTTTATTTAAAGTAAAGGAAATTTCCAAAAATGTCTGTCTCTTGATTTTAATATATATTATATATTAAAATTGGGATAAAAAGATGTTATGAATTAATATAAATGTTTATTTTGAACATAATTAATTTATTTTTATGATGTTAATTTATTTTTAATTTTTAATGATGGTATAGCTGCCTTAAATTCTTATATAATGCTAACTGCGTGCTTATACAAGTAGTAGAAAATCAAAGTAAATTATTTTAAAAATAATAAAAGTAATCCTTTTTTTATGAATTATGGGGTTAAAGGATTTTTATTGTTAACAATAAGGTATAATTTATGGTTAAATAGTTTATATTCTAATTCTATACCTTTATTAATGTCCTTAAGGTCAAAATATGTGAATAGTTATTAAAATGACTTTAATGGCATTTTATGTTAAATAACATATTATTAAATAATTTAAAAATCATAAAATTATTTAAAGAGTACAATGGGGATATGATATAGGAAAAAATAGAACCCCTTGACCTTTTTTAATCTAGTTTTCATTTATAATTAAATTGAAAACCCTTTAGTATTGAAAATATTGTTATCACAGTTAAGGTTAAAATTGTTTAATGAAGGGGCTAAACCCAAAATAAGGTTTAAAATTACACATAAAATTGTCCAAATTTTATTAGTTAAATTTATTTAAACCTTAACATATCTTATATTTATAATTTTCATCACTTGGTGAAACATGAAGATGAAAAATAATTTATTATATTTAAATATTTTATGTAATTCCAAGTATGTCCTTTCCTTCACCATAAAGGACACCACATCTCCTCTATTATTAACACCAAATTGAGCCACTTAGCTCATCAAACCACTAAAAAACCTCTTTTTAACATCCTTATCCAAGTTTTGGAGGTGTGTTTCTCCTTAAAGGACCATTCCTTGGATCCCTAAGAAGAAATCCAAAGGAGGTCACTGAAAGACGAGGAAGATGAAGAATGTACGTGACAAGTTCGACTTGGGATAATGGTCACTTTACCATAAAAGCTCATTTAAAATATTTTAAAGATTTAATTTATAATATTTTTCTTCTATGTCAATATTATTAAAATCATTTTATAGATATATTTATATTAAAATAAAAAAATTATAAATAGCAATTTATGACTCTTTAATTTTTTTTCGAAGGTTTTCAAAATGAATTTTTTATGTATTTTATATGGAATGTTTTGACATTAATTATAAAAGAAAAATGGAATTTTATTTTTTAATGTATATGAAATAAAAAGTGTTGGTTGGATTGAGTAACTCACGAGGGGGTGAATTGAGTTTCCAATAATATTTTTTGTTAAATACGAGTTCAAATAAAATCAAACTTCTAAAATAAATTCTCTATATTAATCAAAATAGTAATTTAATATAAGTTTGATCTTTTAAAATATTTATTAATGCTTGATTAAGTATTAGTTTAAAAAATATGAAGGATTATATTTATCAAATCTTGATGAAGGATTAGTTAAAACAATCTTAAAGATTACTTTAACTTTTGAAATCAATTTACTCAAAAAAATCCTTATATAAACACAAGTTTATACTAACTATCGAAGTACCAATGTTTTTTACAAATGAAAACTAACACAGTTGAAAGATTTGAAATGTAGAAAACAAAAAATAATCACATAATGGAATAAACAAGGGGTTCAGTCTCATGATGAGACCTAATCCCATCCAATTTTAAATCACCCACTGTAAAGAAGATTATATGACAATAATATAATCCAAAACCTAGATTGGGTATACACACAATAACTCAGATGTCCAGGCTTAAATCCTCTTAAAAAGTTAGACATGGAAAGTATAACTATATAGGACAAATAAGGACCTCTTCCAAAAATATTGTGGGTAAATAGATAAAAAATAGAGAAGAATATATAGTATTATTTAGTTTTACCACATAAGTTAGTGTGTCTCAATAAAAAGAGAAAATAACACACTAATAAAAATTAAAATAAAACAAAAGAAATAGGAATAAAAAAGATATAAAAAAGGTAATACTTCTCGGTCAGTAGTGCTTAAGATGCTTGAGTTTCCTCCAATGTGGCTTGGCGAGGAGCTCAAACTTTTTCTCTGAAAGTTTCTATAAAATGGCACATCATGAAGTTATATTTATTATATCTTTAGTAAAGGATCTTGATATTCAATGAGTTCTAAACTTTCATAGTTGAAATTAAGTTGGTGTGCGGTGTGTAATTTATCATGTGATGATCCTTCCAGTATTCAACATTTTTTTCACTTCTTGATCACACACCCTAAAGTGTATGAGGGTAATCCTCTAAATATATAAAGCACTGCATGCAACCATTAAATAATAATAATCTAGAACTTATGAATCCTAATACTGACTATGAATAACCTTCACTGCATCCCTACAGTGGTTAAAATAATAATAATAAAATAACCCTATGTATTAATTGAATTAATATAGCCATTGGGATCATTTAATTCAAATAAGGTAGAATAGTGATATAAGATCTTATAGTGATGAATTTGTGGCAATGAATCTAGTTTGGAAGTGAGTCATGTTTGGAAGTGAGTCATGTATAGAAGTGAGTCAAGTCTAGCGGTGACTCATATCTGGCGGTGACTCAATATGGTGCTGAGTCATTTGAACTAATGGTGAGTCATTCTGGCAATGAATCATATCAACACATAGAAATTTTTTCTTCAAATTTCCTTATAAAATAATATGATATCATAAAACATCAAATTCATTAGTAACATAATAATAATGATTTGTGAGAAATAAAATAAGTTCCAAAATTATCCCCCTTATTATGATAAAAAATAATGGAATTTTATAAACCTTGTATAAAGTAAACTTAGGTATAAATAGATAAATGTGAAAAGGAACAGTATTCTTAACATTTAAAATAAAAAATGGGATAAAATCCATAAAAATAATTGGTATTAAATAATATCATCCAAATAAGTCAGGTATCGAAAAAGTATAGGTATCAAAGGTAACATTTGAAAGGATATATAAATGAGGTATAACAAAATAAGCTTGCATTAATAGGTAAATGTTCAAAGGTAAATTCCAACCAATGTTCTCCCCCTTTTGGGATTATAAAAAAGATATAAAAATAATTATTGAATTTAAATAATAAAGAGATGGAGAATAAAAGAGACATTGCATTAACCATAAAAGTTATGAAATTATTGCCCAAAAAGAGTTATAAAGAAAATAAAAAAAAATCCCTATCATAGTATAATCTCAATTAGAGTCACTCTCAGCTAGGGAGGTATGATCAATAGGTCCCTTTATTGTGACATAGTTAAGAAGAACATAGGTATAGGATAATGGGGATGAGGTAGAGGTATAAAGCTCTCTGATCACAATAGTTCTAAGATGCCTGGAAAATTTAATAGGAGACATACTGAAAGGTTAGAACTGAGGAGGTAAATGGTCTAAAGAAGGAGTAGAGGTGAAGGATATCATGGTAATCACCTATGTAGAAACCAAAAACATACTATAAACATATAATAATGTATTCATAAGTTTGAAAAATTCCATAATAATGTTCCCTCCATTCTCCATAGCACTAAATAAATCTTTCTTTTCCTCTATAAACAACTTGAGAAGAGGTGTCATCACCTTCAATTGGTTGGATTGTTCCTTGAAATCCCTGGTGACATATGGAATCCATAGGTTTTTAGCCAAAAACATGAAATGGTAATTAATCTCATTATTAGTATAAAACCTAGAAAGATAATATTTAATGGCCTTAATGATGGTTTCCCAATCACTATGGGATTCATTTAAACATCCTCTTTCTAGTTTTTATATGTGCCCACTGTGCTATCAAATCTGCCTCAAGTACTCCCTTTGATAAGAATGAACATCTCCAAAAATAGTATGGATCTCTTCATGGAATATGGAATGTATCAACTCAGCATCAGTAGAAATTGAGGGAGGAGAAGCACTAGATGTGGATGAAACAGAAGCTAAACACTCTAACCTCCCTAACAAGGCATCCTAACTAGCTGCAAAAGCAGTTCTTATCACCTCCATCACTAATCTCATTGTGACCATCTCACTATCCGACCTACAATTATCAATATCAACTTCCTGAATATGAAAATTTATCTTTATATGAATGTGGAAAACAACTATCTCAAATAGGTACTGGGAATTAGCTTCACTGAACTATGTAATGGGAGGTTCCTAAGACCTAAAAATTCCACTTAATTATTCCATAAACCTCTCCATGAAAATGTACAAGTATACTCTAGATAGAATATTTTATGAAAAAATAGCAGTAATAGGTGGAGGTGCAACAACTCCCTCAACATTAGGCACACCAGTCTCTTTCAGATCTAATATGGAAGGTGTATCTAAAAGAAAGACCTGAAACTTACCAGCTTGATCAATCTCCTCCAAAATAGATCCCTTATTATCTGTCACAACTCTAAGTGAGATATTCCACCATGATATGGTGGACTATTGTGGTCATCACCACTTCCATCATCATCTAAATTGGCATAAGACATCCTAAGATGTTTGGAACCTGGTGAAGGATCCCCTTAGAGGATACCTCATACTTTTCCAAAACATGATCACCCTGAGAGTCTATATTCTCTACAATATCATCCTCAACATCCTTAGAATATGAATAATCCAAAACATGTTGGAAATATCATGAGAATTTCTCACATTCATCATGAGCAGCTACTACAACTATAGCATAAGTCACATCAGTAGGGTCAACTCTGACAGAACTAGGAGATTACTCCCCAAAATTAGATACTATGGTCTTTTCTCTAGAAGATGCAACATCACAAACAGGTTGAGCGGGAATAGATATCTCCAAGAACTCAGATCTGATCAAACTAGGTCTCTCAACACTTACATTTCTAGGTGATCCAAGACTCTCTATAGACCTAACTGAGGAAACAGGACCAGTAAGAGATGGATAAAGTGATGGAATCCTCTAAAAATCATCACCAAAATTATTATTAGGTATATCACTACTACCATGTCCATTTCCATCTCCATTATCATTTTCTAAAACATACACAACTTCATTAGAAAATTTAGAAGAATAAATTTTAATCTTTTTATCTCCAGAAAATTCAGTCTCCTTTTCCTCATCTCCTTCACTTAAGAGAATCTCTCCATTAGGAAGAGAGGCAGGTGAACATACAGGTCCATAATTAATAGAAGGACTCTTATGAATATCAGATTCACTTCCCTACTCAACTAAGGTAGCCACCTCAACATCAATATCTTCAAAAAACTCATCTTCTTCTTCCTCATTAGAGTATTCTACTATCTTATTTACCTACAATCCATGATCCACTAATTTTTTGGGTCTAGAAAGACGATCTGTAGGATTAAAATCCTCATAGAGATTTTCATTATATTTAACCCACATTTTAATACAAGGATTCCAATTCACTCTGATCCTTCTACAGATAACCTTAGTTAAGAAGAAACCACCACATTTCACTTCAGCTTTCTCCTCCTCATCAACAAATCCTTTATCTTTAAACATGGATGAAACCCACTTAGGATAAATGAGAGAATTTTATCTGGAGGATGATTTACACATTTCCATATTATGTACCATGATATATCTATAAAGGTTGATCTCATCTCCTTGTTTTATATGGAAAATAAGGTATACATCCTAATATATCATAGTATTTAAGTCCCCTTTCCTAGAACATAGAAAATGGTGAATAAACCTAAAAAGAATTTTTTATTCTCCATCTAACTCAATATTAGTAGGCCTTCTTAGATTACTATTATAGTCAGATCAAGAATCCATCCTTATATACAAATGATTCACTATTAATAGGTATTTTACCTTGATAATATTAAAAAACTCCTCAATGATGTAAATTTAGATAATTTTCCCATTATTTTTAAGAAAAGGTAAACTCTTTACCATCTATCATGCTATGAATTATATATTTATTCTTTAGAAAATGAAAATTTTCCTTATGATAAAATTTATGAACCAACCTAGGATAGGAAGGTATGTCATTTTTGGAGAACCAATCTACCCATACCTGGTCCTAGATCACCCTTAGTACCAAAAAATTACTGGAACAAAACCATTCAGTATCCACTTCCTTTTTGGAAACAACCACACAGTTTTTAAGTTGTGGATTCCCCATCTTGATAACATCTCTAATAAGTTCTCCTTTTAATTTCTTATTAGAACATGATTCCTCATAATGTGAAATTTTAGGTCCCTTAACTCTCACCATTTCAAAGAAACAAAAGAGAAGAAATGGCACAATGAAGGCTGAAGGTCGGGAGAGAAAGGAAAGGGGAAACAGTTTGGTTCAAAGGGAGAAGGTGTGAGAGAGAGTGACTCAATTTTATTATTTAAGATCTATTTATCATTTAGGGATTCAAAATTATAAAATATAATAAAATATAAAATATTAAATTTCCAATGGTGAATTTCCAACAGTGAATTTCCAAGACTAAAAACTAACCAAAATTAATCATTACTAATTCATGTCTGATAAATCTTAATCTCTAAGAATTCAATGTTTTGGTAAAAATATAAGTAACCTGATGTTTAGTCCCTTGGAATTCAAGAGTTATATCACACTTTTGAAAATTATCCCTTAAGAAGTGATGTATTACATTGATATGTTTTTTTATAGAATGAGATACAAGATTCCTAGAAATGTTTATAATACTGATGTTGTCCCAATTTATAGGGAAATGTCTGAATTGATATCCATAGTCTAGTAATGTGTGTTTCATCCAAAAAATTTGTGCACAATAACTCCCTGTAGCTATGTACTCAGCTTCAGTAGTAGAAATTGCAGCATAATTATTTTATTATTACAAAAAGATACTAGATACTTTCCCCAAAAAGACACGTTCTAGAGGTTCTCTTTCTATCTAACTTAAAACCACCAAAATATGAATCTGAATGACTTACTAATTCAAATTCCTATCCTCTAGGGTAGAAGAGTCCAAAATTAGTTGTGTAATTGAGGTAGTTAAAAATACTTTTAGCCGCAAGTAAATTAGATTCTTTAGGGTTTTCTTGAAAATTGGAACACATACACATACTAAATATAATATTAGGTCGACTAGTAGTTAAATATATAAAGATTCCAATCATACCTCTACAACTAGTTTGATCAACTGGCTTTCCAGCTTCATCAAGATCCAATTTATAGGTGGTACTCATGGGAGCATCACTACTTTTTGTGCTATCCAGAACAATAAATTTTAGAAGGTATTTAGTGTAATTAGTTTGATTTAAAATAATTCCATGTTTATTTTGAAAAATTTGAAAACCAAGAAAAAATTTAAGTTCACCAATTAAACACATTTCAAATGAATTTTTCATAAACATTTAAAAATCAATACACAAATAGTTTTTAGATGATCAAAAAATAATATCATCAGCATAAATTTGAGGTAATAAAACATATTTCTAAATTCTTTTTATAAAAAGAGAAGGATCAATTATTACTTTTGAAAAACCTTTAGAAATCAGAAAAGAACTGAGCCAACCATACCAAGCTCTAAGATATTATTTTAAATAATATAAATCTTTTTATAGTTTGAAAACATGATTCAGAAAATAAGGATTTCAAAACCCAGGGGGTTGTTCAATAAAAAAATCCTCAACTATATAACCATTTAAGAATGCACTTTTGACATCCATTTGATATAGTTTGAATTCCAAATGTGTTTCACAATAAAAAAGTATTCTAATGGATTCAAGTCTAGATACTGATGAAAAGGTTTCCTCATATTCAATACCTTCTTCTTGTCTATATCCTTGTACAATTAACCTAGATTTATTTCTTACTATGGCTCCAGATTCATCAACCCTATTAATAAACACCCACTCAGTTCAAATAGTCAGAGTGTATTTAGTTATAACTAAAAGTTCCCAAACTTTATTCCTTTCAAACTAATTAAGTTTATTTTTCATTTCCATCACCAATAATTCATCATTAATTACATTATTGATGTTATTAGGTTCAATCTATGACAAAAATTCTTGATGTTTAACCTGATTTCTAAGAGAATCTATAGTTTATGTACCTCTATCTAGGTCTCTAACTACAATATCTAGAATATGGTATCAATGAGTCCTAACAGAACTTAGAAAAGAAGGACTATAAACCTCAGGGTTATCTATAGGTTCAGGTTTAGGTTAAGTATGTTCTTTAGAACTATATGATTTTCCAACTTGTTTTAGAAAATTTTTAGAAGGTTTGGATGTTTTTTTTTGAATTTAAAAACCATCCTCAAGGTTTTCTGAAGGTGGTTAGGTTCATGTGAATCTATTTCATCCAAAATGACATGAAAAAATTCTTCCACAATCTTGGTTCTTTTATTAAATACTATATATGATTTACTTGAAATTGAATAACCAAGGAAAATTAATTCATCACTCTTAAAAGAAAATTCTTAAAGATTATCTTTATTGTAAAGAATAAAGACTTCTTAACCAAAAACTCTAAAGTGGCTAACCTTTGGATTTCTACTATTCCATAATTCCTAAGGACTTTTATTTATCATAGGTATAATAAATACTCTATTAATTTTATAAAAATATATATTTATATCCTATACCCAAAAATAAACTGGATGATCATAATCATTAATCCTAATTTGGGAAATTTCTCGAAGGGTCCTATTTTTTCTTTATACAACACCATTCCGCTGTGGGGTTCTAGAAGCACAAAATTTATGATTACAACCATTTTGTGAGAAAAAATATTCAAATTCTTGATTTTCAAACTCATAATCGTGATCACTTTTTAAGGTATTAATCCTAATTACACTAAGATTTTCTACATATTCAGCATACTTGGTGAAATAATTACAAGATTCATTTTTTCAGCTAGGAAGAATACCCAAGTATACCTAAAAAATTCATCTATAAGGATATAAACATATTGATTCCCATTTATAGTAAAAGCCATATAATGTCTAAATACGTCCACATAGACTAACTCTAGGGGTTGAGAATTTGAAACATCTTTATTGGATTTAAAAGGTGTCTTATGCTATTTTTATTTTTGACATGGGTTATAGAATTTGTCATTTGGGAACTCTTATTTAGGTAGATATTTGACTAACCCTTTTCTAGTGAGATTTATAAGTGATTGAATATTTTAATGTCCTAGTATCCTATTAAAAATACATGATTCATTGTGAAAGTCACTTATACAAGATATATTTTTAAGAAAATAAAGAGTCTAAATTAATAGTATAAAAATTTTCATTTATCAAGATAGTAAACACTAAATGATTTTTAGAATAAAAAACATTGCAAGCATTATTTTCAGACTTCAAATGAAAAACATCATCATATAGCTTTGAGATTATAAGCATATTGTACTTTAAACCATATACAAATAATACTTTAGAGATTAAATAATATCAGAATTACCGATTTGGCCAAGTCCAATTAATTTCCCTTTTTCATTTTCACCAAAAGTGACATGTCAACCATCCAAATTGATAATATTATTTAAAATTGAATAATATCCATTCATGTTTTTGTAATGGCCACTTTCTAGGTACCATATATTCTTACTAGATATTTTCATGTAGTTTTCCTACAAAACAAAGTTTTACACCAAAAATGTTTTTGGTACCCAAATCTTCTTGGGTCTAGAAATGTTAGTAATTAAATATTTTGGAACCCATAATTTATTAACAAAACTATTATTAAAGGATTTATGATTTTAGAAATAAACACTTTTTTAGGTACATATGAATAAAAAATTATAAAAGAACTTGAACTAGGAATGAAACAAATTTTAACTATTATCCTATATCCAGGTTGATACCTTATAGTTGTAATGTAGTTGGGAGTAGTCTGTATTCCAATAATTTAAGTAAGAGTGTTTATCCCATTAGTGAATATATCTAATAATGTTTCTATTTCTCATTAGAAAATTTCAATTTATTGTTCTCTTTTAATAATTAATAATTTTTCTCTTTTTGAATAGAAAGATCATACTTAAAATTAGACGTTAAAGAATGCTGTTTCTTTAGAATTTTATATTTATCCTTAAGATCATTGAATTTATATTATAGAATGTTATAGTACTAAAATATCTATTCCTTAGGCATGTTTTAATCATTATTTTAATCATTATTTTTATCTCCAGAATGAGTAGAAATATGTTCTGGAGAATTAGGGAAAACATTGGATACCTCATATGTGTTTTTCATAAAACACATATTAGATATGTCATACTTATTCTATTAGGTAGTGTCTGAATCACTTGAGATATCTTTAGAAGCACTATAATTTTATTTCATTTCTTTCTTATACTTATTATCCTTATAATCATATTCATTTTTTATTTCAGCTTAAGAAAACTAGCTTTGACACGACCTTTCCTTTTACACTCATAAAAAATGATCTCATTTAAAGAATTATATTTCTTCTGATCCTTTATCTAGTTTCCCATATTATAATATTTACCTTTTTAACTTTTTTTATAAAGAAATTTTTCTTCTTATAAATTTTTTTAATCTTATATCCAGTTGGGACATATCTTCATCACTATCAGCAGGCGATTTTTCATCACTCAAACTATCATCTTGAATTTTCTCCTTCTATTTTGAAGTAGTGGATTTGAAGGATATGGATTTTTTTTGGTTAATGTTCATCTTATATATTGAATTTTAGTTCTTACTTATAAATCATTAATTTTACAATAATCTCCTTAATAGGTTTCTTACTTATTCACATGATCCTCAACCCAGTTGGTGAGGACTCGGAAAGTGCATCCAAGAGACCTGAGATAAAATCCAAGAAAAGACATATTTCTGGGGTGCTATAGCAGTACTATAGCAGAAACTGTTAGGTACTGTAGAAAACAGAACTATTCATCCATCTAGGCCTCTGGGCCACCAGTTTGGTCCTCAGGTCCTGCAAGGCTTTCAGGCCACCCAAGGCCTTCAAACCAGTTGTATCTCAAGGCCTTCGGGCCACCTTAAGGCCTTTGGGCCACCTTAAGGCCTTTGGGAAACATGAAATTACAGATGTACCAATCAGACCTCAAGGTACAAGGCTCTAGATGAGGGTTCAGAGTAGACACATTCACCTGAGCGGAGCTAACCAAAATTGTAAGAACAAGAGGGTATGTCATTGCTATCGATACCGAGCTTGTGCATCTCTACACATGACAACTATCCAACTAGCCCTATGAAGGTGGAGTGATGATATCATGACATGTGATGGGGAGGAGCAGTTCCAAGTTGTCTTGTCTGTGTAGTTACCTCTAATACCTATGGGTCATGTTATTGTCTCTTAGCCTTCGGGCCTTGTAAGGGTTGCACCTCACCCCTTGAAAGGTGGATTATCAAAAAAAATTAAGGCCTTCGAGGTTTCTTACTTACATCACATGGTTATCTGATTGATACCGAGGTTCCTATATATCTATCTGGTAGATACCTCAGTATTCGCATCACCTAGTCTTTATCAGAGACAAGTTTTCCTAGTGAGTGAATTTTATTCATGATATCATTGAACCTAAGATATATTTCAGAAATAGGATCATCAAGTTTCATTTTAAAAATTTCATACTCAATATTATAGGTATTTAAGATCATTTATTTGACATAAGATGTTCCCTCATTAGAAACAGTTAGTGTCCCAAATTTCAAAATTAGTTTTTCATGCAGATACTTTATTAAATTCCACATCACCTAAATATTAGTATAGACAATTCATAGATTTATAGTTATTATTATAATAATCTTTAGTATCATCACTCCAAGAAACTCTAGAAGTTTGAGGTAATTCATATGGATCTTCAATTACTATCAATATATGAAAAACCATGATTTCAAGATTCATTTTCATTTTAATTTTCCACTGAACATTGTTGTTGCCATTAAAATAAGGATTTGTATTGGTAGTAGATACTTATGGTCTATTATCTACAAATAACTAAATTTAGGACTAAAATAAATTTAAAATCTTTAGAAGACAACTAAAATCGTAGTTGAAAAATATTTGAAGAGCCTTCAATACCAAAAGTTGGTCAAAGTGAGTAACTTAAGAGGGGATGAATTGAGTTACCAATAAAAATTTATATTAAAAATTAGTTTAAATATAATAACCCAATTAAAATAAATTCACCAAGTTAAAAAAAATTGTAGTTAAATATAAGTTTTATTTTTAAAATATTTCTTAAAGCTTGATTAAGTCTCAATTAAATCAATATAAAATATTAATTTAACCTTTGAAATCAATTTACTCAAAAAAATCCTTATATAAACACTAGTTAAGACTAATTATCAATGTACCAGTTTTTTTATAGATAAAAACTAACATAGTTAAATTCTTTGAAATGTAGAAAACAAAACACAATCATGAAATAGAATAAACAAGGGGTTCATTCTCAATCCAAGACCTGATACCCTCTACCTGGAAATCACCTGCCACCAAGTATATTATATAACTACAATATGTTCCAAATCCTATATTAGGTATAAACACAAAAACATAACTATCTAGGCTCAAAGAATCTTCCACAATTAAATGTGGGAAGTAAAAATTCATAGGACATGCATAGAACTATTATAAAAATACCATGGGTAAATAAATAAAAATAAATATAAGAGAATATATAGTATTATCCAGTTCTAGAATAGGTTTTAGTGTGTGTCAATAAACATAAAAAACCATAAAATACTCTAATGTAAAAGAAAAAATAGAAATAGAAAGAAATAAGATATAAAAAAGGTAACACAGTTTGGTATGTAGTGCTTCAAATTATTGAGTGTCCTTAGATGTGGTGGTTTGAGGACATCAAATTGTTTCTCTAAAGGTTGTAGTAATAAAGAGTGTCATGAAGTTCTATTTGTTTTATCTTTATGAAAATATCTTTATCTTCAATTATTTCCACACATTTATGGTTGAAAGTCAGTTTTTATATGGAATATAAATTCTCATGTGGTGATCCTTCTGGTATTCAGTATTTTTTTAACTTCTTGATTATACACGCTTAAGAACATGAGGGACATCCACTAAAAATATAAAGCACTACATGAAACCATTGAATAATAATCATTGAGATCTTCTAAATCCTTTTATTGACTCTGACTAACCCTCAACGCATCCCTAAAATAGTTAAGAAAATAATCATAAAATAACCCTTTACATTAATTACATTAATATAGTCATTGATAGAATTTAATTCAAATAAGGTAGAAAAATAATTGAAGATCTTCTAGTGGTGAATCATTTTTGGAGGTGACACAAGTCTGAAGGTGAGTCATGTTTGGTGGTGAGTCATGTATGGAAGTGAGTCAATTCTGGTTGTGACACACATATCTAGTGGTGAATCAATCTAGCGGCGAGTCATGTAAACTAATGGTGAGTTAGTCTGGCAGTAAATGATATAAACACTTAGCCAAATTTTTAGAAAATTTTCTAATAAAATAATATGCAATCCTAAAACATAAAAATCATTAGTAACATAATAATCATGATTTTTGAGCATTAAAATAAGGAGGTTCAAATCGACATATTTTTACGATGATGAAGCCGTTATTTTATGTTTGTATTCCTTTATAATATTACATGTTTTCTTCAAATAAAAACCCTCCTTCACTCTATTGTAGGTACTTTAGTTTTAAAAATTTGGTTTGAAAGGAACAGAGTATATCAATATTAGAAAACATTTTTCTTATGTGTTCAAAATTATAATTTTGTGATTTTTTTGCTCAAATGAATGATTATATGTTTTTCATGTTTGTGATGGACGTTGAAGATTTTTTATAATGATTGATGAGCCTTATATTTCTCTCTAATGTAGTGAATAATGATTATGTTATCCAGATAATTATATTGGAATTAACCAAGTAAGTTATTCTATTTGTAAGGGTTCTTGCAAGGGTTCTATGAAGTCGACATCCCAAGGTACCTAAATGAATTTTCTTTGCTTTCTAATGAGTTTTAATGGAAATATTTTGATTTAATAAGGTAATATAATGTTTTTTTGTTTAAGGGGATGATTATTCCATTTAAGGATAACAAAGTATATTTTTTAAAAAACGTTTTTAGGGGTTATAAAATCCTTTTAATAAATCCTTAAGATTATGATGTTACCTTTACATTTTCTTATAAAGTGTTTTATGAAAAAAAATTATTTGTGTAAATAAAAAATTATTTGTGTTCAATTTTTATTATATTAAACAAAAAATATCTTATATGATCTTATGGTTTTGAAATAGACTAAAAAGTTTCTTTTAAACACTTTATATGACACTTACGAAGATTTTTGTGTTAATACCACAATTTTAAAAGTGTTTCAGAGGGTTTAAGGATGATTAGGGACTAAAATGAATTCAATTTAAAAATAATGAAGATCTATCATGGAAATAAAACATGTTTCATTTTAAAATTACTGTATGGTGGAACAAAATTGGTATTGAGTGGAAGTGTCAACTTGGAAACACATGAGTTTAATATGTAAGAGTTATGAACTAATTCTTGAAATCTCTAAACCATAAAATCGTCAAAATTTAAGAAAATGAATTCTTAACATAAAACTCAGGATTATGTATTGTTTTAAGGTTTTTTCCTTTTATTTGGTATCAAAATAAGGGTTTAGATAACTTTATAGAAAACGGTGTCACTAAAGTATTTAGAAAAATTTAAGGTATGATAATTTAAGGATTAAAATATTTTTAAATGAATTATTACTTTTTTTGTGATTTTATGTAATGGGAGTACCTTGGGATAGATTTATAGAGTTTTCATAAATGTTTGAGGTATATGTAACCTTATGATTAACTTTTTTTTATAGTGAAAAGGTGATTTGAGGAATATTTTTTTATATATTTATGAATATAATTTGAAATGTAATGATAACATTTAGATTTAATATTATATTTGGTGTTGAGGTAATTATAGTTACTTGAGATAAAGGAATTATTAAATTTTAGGAATATATCATATAAATAATTATGGGATTGTAAATCATTTTTTTGACTAAGTGTTTAAAGTTATTTTTAAAACAATTCACTATATTTGGAACATTATTTGATTAAGGTAAATGGAAACATTTTTTACTAATATTGGAGTTTATTTAAGGGATAAAATTTGAATTATCTTTCGGAATAATATATGATTTTATTATGAATTTATGATGATTTAGGTTATTTATGGAAAATATTAACATATTTTGTAGATTATATGATTATGGCATATAATATTTTGGTATACAGTTTTATGAGTGATTTTTACTATTTAGATAGGATTGTTATGTTGACCATGGAAGAATATAAGATCAAATCATTCTAATATTTGGGTTTCAATCTTGGTTAGGAATATTTTAAAGAGTTTTAATGTTAGATATTCATGGAATGATTTAAGTTGAAGTTTTGGTATTATTTTTGAGTCATTAGAGATTAGTGTAATACTTCTTATTATGAAGTTTTATACATATCAGATATTATCTTACCTTGTGCTAAAAATTTTGGTTTTGATTAATGTCTACAGATAGGAGGAATAACTTGTTATCCTTTTATGGACCTTCAAATCTGTTAAAAGTTAATTTTAGTGCTTCAGGAATGAAAAATAAAATTCATCTTGAATATTTATTTCCTAGAGTAAGAGATTATATAGAAGTGTAAAAACTTCTCAAAGCACAACCAAATGATGAAATTGTGATTTTGGGATATAAAGAAATAATGTAAGTATATTTTCTCATGTTCTTTATATTGATTGTAAAAGAATCCCTCAAATATTGTAAAAGGATCTTAAAATAAATATTTTATCCTATTTCCTTAATTTATGTTGAATTTATGGACTTATTTACCCCTAAAGATTTATCATTTTTTGGTCATTAACTTTCTCATAACCATATTCTCCATCACTCTCTATTATTCCTTGGAAGTTAGTTTTCTCATCTAAGTCCATATTTTCACTTCATGCTAATGTTATCTTTTTATGGAAATCCTATTATGTGTTATTCTAGTTGAAATTATTATATACCCTTTACACTTTTCAAAAGGATGTTTTATTATCCCTCTATAATATGTGTGTTTTCAACAAAGGTATTTTTAAATATTTAAAAGGTTTTTTACTTTCATGATCATATATTTTTTTATTACATTCCCTATAATTGATTTTTTTAAAAGTTTTATATCCTTTCTATCAGGTATGGGATAAAATTGAGAGGATGAAATTTATTAAAGGGGGAAAATATAACACCATGTTATTATAGGACCCAGAATACCCTGAGAGGGGAGGGGCGAATCAGGGTGTCAACTTGTTCTTTAAAGTGATGGATCTCGCTCCCATGTTAGTAGGAACTTTTTAAACCATTATTATATAATCATGTAGTAATCATAAATCCACATGGAAAGATACAACACACCTATTTTACTTGGTTCACCACTAAGGGATAGTCCAAAGAGAATATTCTAACAATGTGTCAGTCATACATAAATCCACTAATCTTAAATAGTTATGGAATAAAAATGATCAAAAAATGTCACTATTTTCCACACACACTTACTTTACAAGATTTTAGGGATAATGAACTACCTCTATCAGAACACTTCCGTAGAATCCCCCCTAGATCACTACATTGGGGGCATTATCACTCAGTTTAATGGCTTGAAGGTCACCTCATTAGATTGACATTTAAGTCTTTTTCCATTACTAGAACAAGACTCTAATTACATTGAAGTCCTGAATGGATGCACTTGAAATAACTTTTCACATAAACCTGATGTTCAATACTTCCATTCAAGATTCTCCTTTGCGAATCTCACTGGCTTTGTGGAGAAAACTACCTTCACAGAACAAACTTCCTATGCAAAGCTCACTATGTCATCACAGAATACCTCATCATCAAAAAATCATTTTTCTAAGATACCTAAGAATTAGTAAAGAATAGAGAAGACTTTTTTGTGATTCTCAAGATCAATTTGAACACTTTATTCCTGAAGCTCTTGGCCTTCATGAATTCAGATAGATTCAACCTTTACTCTAAAACTTTTTATGTGTAATGAAGTGGGGGTAACCTCATATATATAGGATTGAACCTTCACGAAGCTCCCATGCCTCTAGTGAATTTTTCATGAACCTAAAAAACATATTTACAAAGATCATACATCCACGAAGATCTCTCTCTCTCTCTCTCTATATATATATATATTAGATGTAGATATTACCGTCAAATCATCAGGTATTTGCGATGATCCACTTCTCATAGTCGTGGAGAATACCATCAACTCATCACACACTCACTAAGATTAACATTTTCAAAACCTAGAATTTTTGAAACCTATATATTTTCCATATTTATAAAGAGTTGATTATAGAAAACATACTTTCATGATATTTTCCTCTATATTTTTGAGCCCAAAAATTTGGCAATCACTGGGGAATGATGCCACCTTCAAAACTGTAGTCAGCTTGTACTATAAGATCACTTTACTTGAAAAATCCCGAATAATCCAAGTGTATATTGAAAAAAAAACAAAAACTAGAACCCATTTATAGAAAAGAACATCTTTGGTTCCAACAATACCCCCTTTGGGTTTATTGACAATTTATAGAAATATTCAACAAAGAACCAGCCACTATCAAAACCTGATAAGCGAAAAGCAAATCATCCAACACTCTAAGTACAATTGAAAAAACCTAAGTGTGTAAAAAAAGAGTAGAAGAATGAATTGGGTTCTCATGTTTTGAAATTATTAAATATTTACAAGCTAAGATTAGGTTATGTTATATAAGTATTGCATACCCTAAACTATTTCCTCATGAAACCTGATTCTCATCGTGTCACATAAGCATTTAATGGTTTTTAAAAAAATTGAAACCACCAAAATTTAATAAAATTGAATTTATAAATAATTTATTTATTCCACCCCCTTTGGTTATAAACCCAAAGGAACTATATTTTTAATTTTATAGCACAAAACACACTCCCCCTAGATCGTATCTCCCCCATAAACTTGCATCACTTCCAAAAATAGATTAAGTCAGTTAACATAACTAGGGATAAGGGAACAATAGTAGAACCCTCATGAATTAGGAGTTGGATGAACATTGAGATTCAATAAATTTTTCTAAAAAACACATACTTTCAAAATATTAGTCTGGATTTCAGCCACTTGTTCATCAGTTCCAACATGATCCATATTAATCATGCCTTATTCAACATTTTCTTTGATGAAGTGATATATGATCTCAATATGTTTTTGTACAAGATTGTTGAAACAAATTCTTTTTAAGATTGATTGTTCTCTTATTATCGCAATGAATCACCATCAGGTATTTCACCTCATCAATAATATCATTCAGTTGTTGATTCATCCAAAATAGCTGAGTAAAATCCTTTTTAGTAGAGATATACTCTACTTCAGCAGTACTAAGAGAAGTGTTTTACTATTTATTAAGTAACCATACCACACATTTCTTCCGAATAAAGAATGCTCCACCAATTATGGAATTTTTAACCACCACATCTCCAGCCCAGTCACTATCATAAAATACTGATAGTTCATTATCTCTTCTGGAAGCAAAGTATAAGCCATGATTTTGAGTAACTTGAATAAACCTCATGATTCTTTTAAATTATTCCAAATGATATTATTTTAGATTAAATTGAAATCGGACCACAAATCATGTTGCAAAGACAATATCTGGCCATGTTATAATTAATTTTAACAATATTCCAATGATTATCCTATACATGGTGGGTTCCACAGAAGTCCCATTTTCATGTTTTCCATGTTTCATCCCAACTGTAATCAGAGTTGACATTGGTTTGCAGTGATGCATGTTGAATTTATTTAGTAGCTACTTTGCATATTTCACCTGAGAAATGAAGGTGAAATCGTTGTTCTTAATCACCTACATCCCTAAGAAGTATGTGATTTCACCAATCATATGCATTTTAAATTTTTATTTCATATGATTAGAAAATTATTCCATTGATCCCTGCCTGCTTCCACAAAATATGATATCATCCACATAAAAAATCACCATAAATTGATCTTCCTCTAAATTATTCACATAGATATTATGATCAAAACCTCCTATTTTGAATTTAATCATCTTCAAATAGGCATCCAGTCTAGAATACCATGCTCGCGGTTCCCACTTCATACCATAAAGAGACTTCTTTAGTCTACAAACCTTTTTCTCATCTTTTACAATTAGAAATCCCCCTGGATGTACAATGTAAACTTATTATTCAAGAACTCCATTTAAGAAAGTTGTTTTGACATCCATCTGATACACTTTGTATCCTCTTTGAATTACCATAGAAAGGAAAATATTGATCAAATCCAGTATTGCTAATGGAGCAAATGTTTATTCAACACCAATTCATTAAATATGTGAAAAGCATTTACACACTAATATTTCCTTATTTCGGATCACATTTACATGATCATTGATTTTTTAAAATATCCACTTAGTACCAATAAAATTTTTATTTTCATGTATCGTAACAAGATCCCATGTTTGATTCTTGTCAATCTGATCAAGTTCTTTATTAATGGATTTAACTCACGATTCATCCTTGGATTCTTATTCAAATGGTGTTTGTTCTACAATTGAAAGGAAGATAGATTGTGCTTCACTCTTCATTCTTCTTCTCTATGTGGGTGTTTTTCAATCCCTAATGATTTTGGATTGGTCAATTTATGCTCTCCTATTTATTCTTTGAGGTTCTGATGATGTTTCTTCAGCCATGAGTTATTCTTCAGATTCTTCTTCTGAATTATGATCATGTCATGAGACATGATCATTCTATAAGCCTTATTTTATTTCTTCACGAGAATATATCCCTTGACTTCTTTATTCTTCATCTTCTATCATATCAGTATATGATCTCCTTGAGGTATTTATAGCTTTATCTTCAATGATTTTTACATCACTACTTTCCAAAATTCTTCCAATATGATTATTGTAACATTTGATGGATTTTATCTTCATTGAATATACAAGGAATATTACTTCATCTATAACTTTACCATACTTTCCTTGACTTCCTTCTAGGTTTCAGATGAATAATTTACTCCCAAAAATACGAAAGTACTTCATAGAGGTAATATTTCTATACCATAACTCATATGGTGTCTTGGTATCACCCAGAAAAATCCCTATTTGATTTTGTGTGTAAACTAATACTTGAACATTATCATTCTAGTAATGATGATAAATACATCTATATATTAGAATAGTTCAAGCCATACTATCCACATATTTATTTTTGAGTTCAAAAAATCCATTTTTCTGTGGGTTTTTTACTGCAGCCGCCTCATGCTTTATTATATGTTTTTCTAGGTAATTTTCAAATTCAATGGATGTCTATTATCTACTATTTTAAGATCATAAAATCTTTATTGTGCAGCCAGTATCATTCTCAACTATTCGATGACATCTTTTCATGAAATCAAGAACTTGTTGTTTCCTATTAATAACCATTACACAATCCATTCTACTATAACAATCAATAAATAGAATGAAATAACTCACTCCCTATGTACCCTCCACATTTATTGGTCCACATATGTCTATGTGAATGAGATCAAGTAGATTTTATGCCCTTTTTTTCTTTGTCTGATATAAACTATAGACCATATTTCCTCACATGTAAGCATCATATGTCTTTTAATGTTCATGCTTCCGATTGGGGATATTAGTGACTATATTCAGAGTAGATATATTTTCCAGGCATTGTTGATTTATGTGACCCAACCTATTATCCAAAAAGTTGTTTTCCCCTTCAACAATTAAGTAACAAACATTTTATTTACTGTCCACTTGGTATAAATTTATATATATTATGCATCCTTTTATGAGTGAATTACTTTTCAATTCTTTTACAGTGAATCCATTTTGATTAAATGTCACTATTAGTCTTGAGTCATAGAGTTGAATCACAATTAAGATATTGTGACATAGTCCATCCACATAGAGAACTTAATTTTTCCTAAGCTCGTCATTTTTCAGTTATGTACTTCTGCTTCCTTTGATCTTTAAAGAACCATCATTTCCAAAATTCACTATTCCATCAAACATTTTCTTAACATTATTAAATAAATCATCATTTTTCATCATATGGGATGAGAATCCACTATCAATAATCAAAGTGCTACTATTATTTATAGCTTTGAGATCTATTTCTATAAGTTTGGATTTCTCAATCTGTTTCTTTTCCTTCCATGAGATACTTGATTGAGTTGAGGCTAAAGGTTTCCTTTTCAATCTATTTTCGACATGCGTGGGTTTATCATAATCATGTTGTTATTACTAAGGATAAAATGTATTTGAAAGAGAAATTACACCTATTTTATGGGTAATGAATTTTCTCTATGTTCAATAGGTAATGTTCCCACCTTCCCTTTGCCTACAATGAATAGATTTATGTCCATAGTTAGAATAGTGAAAATAATATCCATAGAAAATATTTTTCTATAAGATGAAGGATATGGTTTCATTCTCCTTTTTTGACTTCCAAGCTCTTCCCCATTTAGATAGATTCTTTCCTCTTCACAATACGACATGGTATGGCCCAAAAATCCATATAATTGACATTTTATAAGAGGTAATGTCTTTTAACATCCATTCCTCCTTATGTAGCCTTATTTTGAAAAATAATATGATCGGTTGTCATATTTGGATATTTGGGGGGGGGGTATTTTCATATCTCTTTTCTATTTGATATGAATCTTTATTTGTTGGGACATCTGTCACCTTAAGGATATGTCCAACTCGATGCTTCCATTTAACTTGATTCATCTTGTTTCCAGCCTTTAATGTTTCATCATCACAACCAATTCCACTTTTTCCCATACATGTTGATCTTTGATAATTCAATGCCTTCTCTACTCCTTCAGATAGATTTTAAAAAAATTTAATAGCTCTGTATTTGATAATCTTTCAAAATAAAATTTCCTCTTTGTTTCCCTTGAATTTGATTCAGTTTCTAGTTTACTCCTTAGAGTAACAACTTATTCTTCATGTCCCTAGACAGTCTTGGTATTCTCCTCTAGTCTGGATGTGAGGTCATTGATGGATTTTTCTTGATCTTAAACAATGATATTAAATTCTAAAACCTTATTTATACTTTCTAGAGTTGTTGAATTATCTTTTGGTTCTTCTTTTAGTTGATCAATTTCTTCTTCAAGCTGATCAATATACTCTGAAAACTCTTCTAGAATGGATCTTAAATTTCTATTTAATTTTATTTGATCATCAATATTTTCAAGCATGACCTAAAGTTAGACCTTGAGATCAAAAACACCAAAAAACTGATTTATTTTATCTTTTGAAGATTATGCATTTTCAATTGTATCCATCATTGATTCTTGGGTTTTATATTTAAACTCTATTTATTAATCCTAGAAGAATTCATTATCATCTTGTTCTGCTTTATGGGTGAAACTCTTTGTCTATAATTTATTTCTTGATTTGAAGCCTCCTATTTTCGGAAACCTTTACTGAAGATTTTCATACTTCTAGCTTCACTTTATTTATCAAAAAACTTCCTTGAAAATCAATAGGAAATGTTCCCAACTCTACCACATAGAAAATAGGACAGAGGAATCTTTCCTTCAAATATTCCTTTCCTCTGTTGAATTTCTTTGAAAAGAGGGAAATAAGTTTATCTTCCTCATTATCTTTATCAATAATATTACTGGAAACCTGAAGTTTTTCCATGTATTTGAATTCCATTTTTTTACTTACATGAGTTTTTGCATCTTCTAGTTTGACTCACATTTCATAATCCACCATACTACTTAACAAATCATCAAGATAAATTTTAGAATGATCTCTTTCCTCAAGTGCTGACACTTTTGGATTGTAGAGAGGTGGAAGACTTCTCATGATTTTATTCAAAATTTTTAAATCTTTTATTTCTTCACCAAGCCCCTTTATTTCTAAAAAAACTTCTATAATTCGATTTAAAAAGGTATCCACATTTTTATTAGGATTCATTTTTAAATCATCCAACCTATTATGAAAAACTTGGAGTTCCACCTCCACTTTATTGTCGCATTTATATATATTTTCATGTTTTACCCAATTATAATTTGATGAAGTGAAACTCATCACCTTTAGATATATTTTATCAAATAGAGTTGAAGTAAGTTAATTCTATTCTTTAGCATATACATCAAGAATTTTCCTATCTATTTCAGTCATAGATGGTCCAGTTGCATCTGTGACCTGAATACCCTATGAAGTGGCAACAAGAACTTATATTCTAAGAGATATTAGATAATATCTCATCCCATTCTTCCAAATTTGGAAATTTCTTCCATCAAAGAGGTTGAATGCCTGACATTGTCTAAATTCTACATGATAAAAAAGAGGACAAATTTAACACAAGAAACCTATAGGCTTTGATATCACTTGTAAGACCCTAAAACACCCTGAGAGGGGAGGGGTGAATCAGGGTGTCAATTTTTTCTTTTTAAGTGACAAATATTGTTCCCAAATTGATAGGAACTTATTAAAATTGTATTATGGAATCATTCAGTAGTCAAACATTCCCATGCATAGAGAACACACAACTATTTTACCTGGTTCAACACTAAGGGATAGTCCAAGGATCATACACCAAAAGTGTATTGGTCTTACCTAAATATACTAATATTTACTAGTTATGGAATAAATATGTTCAGAAATAGTCACTCTATTCCATACACACTTACTTTATATGATTTTATAGATAATGCACTTCCTCCCTCAGAACACTTTCGTCGAATCTCTCTAGCTCACTACTTTGGGAGAAGTCTCACTTAGTTTAACAACTTGAAGGTCACTTTAGTAGATTGGAATTTAAGTCTTTTTCCCTAAAAAGCATGAGAATATTCTAGCATCGAAGTCTTAAATATATTCACTTTAAAGCATTGTTCACTTAAACATGATTTTCAATACTTTCATTCATGAAGCTCACTACTTTAATAGAGAAAACTGCCTTTTCAAAAAAAAAATGCCTTCATGAAGCTCACCAAGTCACTACGGAATACCTCATCATTGTGAAACTCATTTTTCCTAGATACCTAATAATTGGTGATAATAAAGAACTATTTTCATGATGCTCAATATCACCATGAAAACTTTATTCATCAAGATCTTGTCATTCATAAATTCAGAGTTATTCGGCCTTTACATCAAAACTTTTTGTGTGTAATGAAGTGGGGGTAGGCCCATATATATAGGTTTGGACCTTTGGGAAGATTCCATGCCTCTAGAACATTTTTCATGAACCTTAAAAAACATCTTTGTGAAGCTCCTCTATTTTTGAATCTCAAGAGAGATTTTTCATATTCGCAAAGATTACCATCAACTCATCCCTCATTTGCGATGATCCACTTCTCATAGTCACGGAGAACACCGTCAACTCATTGTGCACTCATGAAGCTCAAACTTTTCAAATCCCAGCCTTCACAAAACCCATTTATTTACCATGTTTATATGAATATTTGATTATAGAAAACATACTCTTGTGATTCTATCCTCTTCATCCAAATTTTTGAACCAAAAAATTTGGAAAATACTAGGCAATAACACCACCTTCAAAACTGTAATAATATTCTATCGTAAGATCATTTTCCTTGAAAACTCCTTTATAATATAAGTGTGGATTTAAAAAAAACAAAAACTAGACTTCATTTCAATCAAATAACATCCTTGTTTCCAATAAATATTTTAAAATAAGATTATGCCTGGTAGCATACAAGATACACAAAATTGAGCTTTAACAACTATAAAATATTATTATTTAAATATGACCAATATAAAATAGCCATTGAATTGTTGAGATTGAATATGTGTAACTTAATTATTAAATATATATATAAAGTTCATAATTAATAAAATTTATCGATAAATTTTTGGGAAATAAACACTTAATTTTTACAAGTCATTTTATAATTTCAAAATAAGTTTTTTTTTTCAAAAATGGGTTTTATTAATTTTTGTGAGAAAATATTATAATTAATTTATAACACATTTAGAAATTTTATTTGATAAAAATTATATCATTTTTTAAATAAAAATATCAAAAGTATCATAGGTTTATATATTTTTTATTTTTCTGAGAAGATTCATTTTTGAGAAAATATTGAAAATCTAGATTTTTCCAATATTGTAAATTTTATGATATTATTATGTTTTAAGAATGAATTAATAAATTTTTATCCATTTTTATCTATAAAATATATTTTAAAGTAGTTAAATAATGTATTTTGAAACATTATTTTGAATTTGGGAACCCATTCTTAACTTATAAGTATATGAATTATATGTTATTCAAATTAAAAACTATTTTTGGGTATTTGAATTTAATGGTATGGTTAGAATCAACCATTTGGTTTTGAATTTATCCAAAATTATAAAAAATTCCCTTTTTATTATTTAACCAAAAAAATTCTTTTAAATCAACTTTTTACATGATTTCTAGGTGAAATAGTTTTTATGTTTAAATCAAGTATTTTTTTAAAAAATTATTTTTTTGTGTATTTTACATAATTATATTAAATTTAATTCATTATAACTTTATATTTTGAATTTTATAAAATGGATTTGATATTTGGAATCATCATGTTCAAAATTTTTAAATATGTAAGCTTTATTTTTGTTTATAATGAATAGTAACCATGGTAAATATTTGTCACATTAGAAAGAGTAAATTAGGTAATTAAGATTAAAAATAATGTAATAAGGCTTTAAAAATATATATAACACCTGAATTATTTCTATTATATGAGTTTATTTTGACCTAACCTCTTCATATATTTGAAAATATGGTATTTGGTGCTTTTTTTATTTGATAATTAACTTTATATTATTTTAAGTAAATGAAAACTAGAAAATGTCACTCTATTCCTTTTTAATTTAATTTATTTTTCCACATAGAGATAATAAGATTTTATGAAATAAAATAAAATTTTATTTTGAAAATAATTATTTTTTTTCATGGTAATTTATTTATAATTTTTAGTGATGATATAATTACTTAAATTCTTACACAACAATGACATATCGCTTGTAATAGTAGTAGAAAAATCAAAGTAAATGATTTTAAAAAAATAAAAAGAAATATTTGTTTAGATGAATTATGGTGTAAAATAAATTTTAATTTCAATAATAATTTATAATTTATGGTACCTATATTGATGTTCTTAAAGTTAAAACATGTGAATAGTTCTTAAAATAACTTTAATGGTATTTAATGCTAAATAATATATTATCAAATGATTTAAAAATCATAAAAATCATAAAAGTGGACAGGGGGATGGGATATGGAGAAAAATTTCATACCTTGACAATTTTTATCCATTTTCTACCTTAAAAGTAAATTTAAAACCCTATAGTATTGAAAAAGTTGTTACCACTGTTAAGGTTAAAATTAGTTAAATATGAGGTTAAACCCAAGAATAATGTTTCAGATGCCACATAAACCTATCCAAATTTTATTGGCTGGAAGTATTTAAACCTTAACCTATCTTAGATTCAAATTTTTTTACACTTAGTGAAACTTGAAGATGAAAATTTTTTATTATATTTTAATATTTTAAGTAATTTCTATTGTTTCTTTTCCTTCACTATAAATGGAAACCACCTCTCCTCTATTATTCACACCACATCGAGCCACTTATATTGACCAATAAATACCAAAATCTCTTCTAAATATCCATATACAAGTTTTATAGGTTATGGTATCCTCAAAAGATCATCACTAGGACCCTTAAGAAGAAATCCAAATGATATCTCTCAAAGAGGAGGAAGATAAAGAATGTATGTGACATGTCAAACTTGATATAGGTGACACATTACCTTACAACATAATTTTAAATGTTTTAAAGATTTAATTTATGAATATTTTTCTTCTATTACCATATTATTATAATTATTTTATGTTTTAATTATATTGGTATAAATAAATTATAAAATACATTTTATGTTTCTTTTGATTTTTTTCAAAGGTTTTCAAAAGGAATGTTTTCATGCATTTTATATGGATTTTTTTTACTTTCCTTAAGAAAGGTAAAATGAATGTTTTATTTTAAAATATATGACATCAAAAAATTTTCCCACCATTAAAATTGTTATTTGATTTTTGGATTCCTTTATAAGAATCCACATTTTATTCATAGAAAATCCATCCTTCCTTTTATTTTGCGTATTTTAATTTTGAAAATTGGGTTTTAAAGGAAAGATATATATAAATATCTGGAAATGTTTTTATTATGGGTTTAAAAGTATAATTATATGATTTTGATGATGGAAATTAAATCTTTTATGTGTTTCATTTAATTTTTATTCCTCATACATTGTATAATTATTTCTGAGTCTGATATTACTCTCAAATGTATTGGGTAATTATTATTTTATATAGATAATTATACTTGAATTAGTTGAGTATGTTATTCCATTTTTAATGTTCTTGTAAGGGTTATTATAATTTTTTTATAAAGATTATGTCCCAAGGATCCTACATGTATTTTCTAGGATTTATAATGAGTTTTCATGGAAATATTTTGATTTATAAATGTAATCTAATGATCATTTGGTTAAAGGAATTATTATTCCATTTAAGGGTAGAAAGGTATGTTTTAATGATTTTTTTCATGGGTTTCATGTTTAGAAATTCTCATGATTATTATTTTTTTCTTTATGTTTTATTTTAAAGTTTTTAATAAAAAAAATTTGTAAGTAAAGTTAATTACATGTGTAAGTAAATAATTATTTGTGTTTAAAGTTTATTATGTTTAAGTAAAACTCTCTTATATGATATCAAGGTTTTGAAATGGACTAATGGATTTATTTTTATCTTTTTATATATCCTTTATTGAAATTTTTGTTCTCATATCAAAATTTTAAAATTTTTTCACAATTTTTATGTATGATTAGAAACAACGATGAAGTCAAGTTGAAAAATGTATAGGTTAGTCATGAAAAGAAAACATATTTCATTTTAAAAGTATTGTATTATGGAAAAATGGGTACTAAGTGGAAGTGTCCACTTGAGAACATATGGGATTATTATGTAAGAGTTATAATCCAATTCCCTAAAACTATAAACCATAAAGATCCTCAAAATGTAATAAAATTAATTATTAACTTAAAACACAAGATTATGAAATGTTTTAAGGATGGGTTATTATAAAACATTACATATAGAAATATGAAGAACCTTTTTTATGATCTGGATATCTACTACCACCTAGAACAAGTCTCCTGACTTCCTCTTCCTAATTCTAGAAAAGAAACTTGCAATACCTCTAGTGATGAAACTCACTGACCCACTAACTATAGAAGAAGACCTATTGATTTATTATCCTCTATTCCATTATCAATTTCGAGGGCCTTGTGAAGAATCTATGAATATGTTTTCATGTCAAAATTCATGACTTGGAACCTCAACTCTGGTTGAAGGATGATATTGAACATCTAAGGATTTTTCACCTCATCCTCATCCAAGAGTAGATAGTAATAAAGGAACTCCATAAAACAATCCAATAAGGTAGGAACTAATATAATACTATAATAAAGATCTATAAATTCCTTAGTGTGGTATAGATTGTGCATATCAGAAAAAAACTCCTCAAATAAGAGGTCCTTGAAGGTCTTCTAAGTTAGACCCCATTGCCTTACAACCTGGTTCATGGCACTCCACCATCTCCTATATAGTCCCTAGAGCATATACAAGGACAATTTCATCAATAGTTTATTTGAAGTCTCCACCAGAATGAATATTCACTTGATAATTTCAATCTAATTCGTATAATCATAGGGGAACCATTTGTAACATCCCTAGTTTTTAAAAGGAGACAATATGCTCGATTGCATACATAATACACCACATCGAAATTAAACATTATTATGTTACCTTATAGCCTAGACATTAATAGATAAGTAATTAATAATATTAATTAATTTATTAATATTTTTACACATGAATTTAATTAATTATTTTGTGAAAAATTATTTATAAATGAAAATAAAATTGTTTTTAATTAAAAGGAAATATTTGTCTGAAAAAGTATTTAAATGAAAATAAGTGAGTTTATAAAATAATAAAATCACTCTTTATAAATTTTATTAATTAAATATTTATTTAATATATTAAATTTAATGTTTAAAATTAATCTTATATTTTTATAGACAAGATATAAGAACAAATTCAATTTTACGGATAAAATGAGCATTTTTCTAAAAAAACAGTTTTATCAACTTTTGATGAAGAACCCATTTTAAATCTAGTTTTTACACTTTTATAAGTTATTTTTGAAAAAATAAACTTCTTATTTCGAATCAAGACATCAAATTTTACTGTGGTAAATTTTTTGGTATTTTTTGATAATATTTATTTTTTAATGAATAATGAAAATACTACATTTTAATTTAAAACTGTTTCTTCATCTGATTTATTTATATAGTTAGGTTATCATTTTAATTAGTTTTAAAGTATAATTAGATTATTTTTTATCATTTAATATAATATTGGTCATTGGAAGTAATTTCACTTTTAAATTACATATAAACGCACATCAATCTTTTCGTGATTTTTACTTAAAAAGAACCCATTTTCTCCCTTGGACAATGGGAATTAATTATAAATTAATTACTAAAACTTTTGTGTTTTTAATTTTGAAAAATTTATTCTATTTTTGTAATAATTGGGTACAAATTATATTAATATGTTACTTTTATTTTTTGGATAGTATGAATAATAACTATGGTAATTTTTATTTACCACAATTAAAGGTAAATATAGTAAATTAGGGTAACAAACAGTATGATAAAAATAATAAAATTACCCTAACACCTAAAAAAATCATATTTAATGAATTAAAGTATAACAATATCATATAAGGGTTATAATTGATTCATTTAATGGATTTTTTCAATGAAAGTGATGTAATTATTATTAAAGAAAAAGAAAGTGGAAACAAGTCACTCTCTTATCTCTAAGTATAATAATTTTAATGTTGTGATAAACATTATGAAACATAAAAAATAAATAGTATCCAGAAATATTATAAAATTATACATATCATGTTAATTTATTTATAATTTTTAGATATTAAATAATTATCATAAATATTGACACAATAGTGATTCAATAATTATTTATTAAGAGAAATATCAAATAAATGATATTATATGTAGTAAAATAAATATTATTTGAAATAATTTATGTCATACACGATTTTTTAGGTTAATATTACATGTTATAAGACTATAAAATTCTTTTATTGAAGTTATATCTCTATTTGGATTTTATTTAAATTCAATGAAATGAATAGTGTAAAAATTGACACTATTGATATTTTATAAAAATAATATTTTATTAAATTATTTAAAAATTATAAAAATATTTAAAAATTAAAAAGTATATATTTTAAGGTCTAAAATGTAATTAAGTGTACAATTATTGTAAATTTATTCCATATAAGTGAAATTAATAGACTCTTAATAATTAAAATGTTGTTACCTCAATTAAAATTAAAAGAGAGTAATTAAGGGTAAACTGAAAAGATAAGATTTAAAATAAACTAAATACACGTCTAAAAATTATTTAATGAGATTATTTAGAACTATAATAATATTATATTATAAATAAATGAGTTTTGGACTATTTTTAATCAAAATTTATTTTATAATAATTCAATACTTTTTATAATTCCAAGGGTGCCCCTCCCCTCTCTTATAAAAAGGTACCCATTCCTCTCTTTTCCTTACACTCTAAAATAATTTTGGTTTGGAAAAAACCCGGGAAAAAATATTCATAGAATCCATAAAATCATCCTAAAAGCTTCCTTTAGGGTAGAAATACTCTCAATGAAGCCTTTTGGTATAAACCAAAAGAAGTTACCCGATTAAGAGGTAATGCCTTCTCTCATGTTTTTTAGTTTCTTTTCCCTTATACACTCCCTATAGTCTTACTATTTTATGATTAAATAACAAAATAAATATCCTATATATACTATTATTTTTGATGATAAGTTTTTAACCCACACTTACAAACATCTCCATTTAATGGGTTATGAACATACAATTTCTGTGTACGGAGAACTACTACCTCACGAAACGATGATTGTTAAATTTTCCCCTACCACCTCTTATGGTGGCCATTATGATATAAAATATATTTATTTATGATATATATTATATTTATATTGTCTCTATGCTTATTTAATTTTTATTTAGAACATAACTTTATACTTTCCATGTTTTTTAAATATGATAATTTTGTTTGAGGAAGTGTGGACTACTGCCCACTCAAAGCGATATGACTCATTCCCTATATACATGAAACTTATAAGGTATTATTTTATTAAACCTATGAGAAATATATGAAATTAATATAATAATATTATTTTAATATAAATTTATATCATTTAATTATTATTCTTCTACTATGAAAAATAAATGAAAGTAGTGTTCATGCATACATACAATCTACCGTCTCCATGAATGGTGCATTTCATTTGTTATCTCAAAATATTACGGATTATTAAAAATACATATATAATTTATATATATGATATTTAAATCATGAATAATATTATGGAGATTATTTACTTTTGACCACATGGACAATTTACATAAAAATAAGTTCATTTTTGACTCAAGTACCCAATATCAACAAAATGTCCGATATGAACATAAATAGTTATGTAATATTTGTAACATGGTAATAAGTGATATAAAAGAAGTAATAAAATTTAAAAATGTTCTAAAGTAAGTATAAATTAACCTAATTTTATTCTTCAGAAACATAACAATTGAACGTGACGATTCAGACTCAAGGTAAGGGATTTTTCTAACTCAATTTCCATTCATTGGGTTATACATCTACTTTGTTGATTTTATTATGACAAGATTATGTGTGGAATAAATCTATATTGGTTTATGTTTTATTTAAACTTAAATTTGTGTGTGTATAATATTGATACACATAATCATACCATTGATAAATTCTGACATCATTGATATGAACTTTGTAAGGATTTACTCGTCTCACTTTTTACCTCTGTGAGATATATGCATTATTCACCACCAATTATTTTTGTGTGGTGTATATATAATGAACTTTAATATTAATTATCATTAATACCTTTATATTCATGTTATTAAATGTTTAATTTGATGATTATTACTTTTATGGGTCATACAATTCGACAAATTTCAAGTGGTAAGGGAATTTCTTAACCCAATTTCCATTCTTTGGGTTAATCTTCTACTTATGATTATGTCAATCTATGATTATGTGAGAAATAAACTTTGATATACTATATTTTATTTAAACTATATTTATGTTTATTTATAGTTAATACACATAATTAATCTATTTTATTAACAAAATGATCTTTATACGGGAAATCTTAACTCAATTTCCATTCATTGAGTTAAATATTCTTGTCATTGGTTTTGTTTTTACAAGAATATGTGTTAATGAACTCTAATTGTTTTATAATTAATATCAAATTATATTGTGAGTATTTATATTTTTCACACATAATTATGTCATTTATTTATCCTTGATATAATCATATGATATTTTTTAGGGACTTTGTCTCAATCTCCTTTCATTATGTCATATCTTGATGTTATGCACCTTTATTATCCTATAAGGTGTATATAAAAACCTATTGACATGTCATATCATGAAATATTATATTCTCATGATATTTAATGTTTTTATTGTTGTTATTCCTTAATAATTTTTATTCAAGTGTTTCTCAAGTGGAAATGGACTCTTTAACTAAAACACTGTTTTTAATATTTTAAAGATTTATTCTTATAAAATATTCTATTTCATGTCCATATTTTACAAATTATTTTTATTAATTTATTTATATGGACATGAATGTTTAAAATTTTTAATTTCTTTAAAATGTTTCAATGTTTTATGGGACACTTTGATTAAAAAGTCTCTTTATTAAATGTTTTAAATGGTTTTTAGAAATGGATTGAGTATTTAAATATCTTGAAATGATTTCTTATGATTGAAAATGAAATTTTATGAGTGAAATGTTGATAATTGAAATATTTTTTGTGTTATAATTATATATTGGTACTTGGATATTTTATGGGTGGTTATGTGATAAACCAAATATGGGTGGTTACGTGATAAACTAATGATGGGTGGTTCTATGATAAACCAAGGATGAGAGGTTATATTATAACCTCAAATGCATTGGGTATGGAATTATACTATATAGATATTCCATTTATTGATATTTGTGGAAGTTGACCAAATGGTTATTACATTTAAGTATGATTATGTCTGAAGTTACCTTTATATGTTATATGTTACGTTCCATGGGTTTTATGGAAATATTTTTATTATGAAAAAGGGTAAGCAATGAACTTATATTTAGTGAAGTATATTTTAAAGGTGAAAAGTATTACTTTATGATAAAGTATTCATGGTTTCCATATTTTTGAAAGACTAATAATTTTCCTTCTTTATTTATTCCTTACTTATATTTTTATGCTCATCCCAAGTTTTAAAATGTTTTTCAAAGGTTTTAAATAAGAAAAGTGTCAAGGATGAGATCAAAGAAAAATTATGATTTAACATGAAAAAAACCATGTTTCTTTTTAAAAGTTTTTGTTTTATGGAATAAATGGATACTATTGTAAGTGTCCACTTTTTATTTATATGGTTTAGTTATGTATGATTTATGGACTAATTCTCTAAAACTCTAAACTTGAAATATCCTCAATGTTTATTCTTGACTTATCTCAAGATTAAGTAATGTTTAAGGCTAGGTCCTTACAGTTGGTATCAGAGGATGGTTTAGAAAACTATGGAGATTATGATGTCTTATTAAGTGATAGGGATATCTTATGTGTTTATAATTATAAGGTTGATCATATGTTAAATGTATTAGAATCCCCTTTATAGGATCTATGATATGAAATATTAAGTTTACTAATGGTATTTTTGGAGACATTCACCTTTGAGGAAATTATAGGCTATTAGTTGTTGGGATGAAAAATGCGAGGTATGAAATAACCATTGAGGTTTGAAACATTATATGGTTATTTTTTAGTTCTTTATAATATATTTGGAATATTATAAGAATTATATTTTTTTAGAGAAAGGAAAACCCATAGGATGGGTGACAACCCGTCGCATCCAGAAAGGCCATAGGGATCGAACCCACAACCAAAGGGCGATAAGGGGGTATCTCCTACCACTGGCCTACATGAAGTAAATGGTTATTATGACTTACTATTTTTAGTTAAATGATTTTATAGATTTAGAATAAGTTAATTTTGGAGACATATATTTTATCTAATGGATATCCTTGGTATTGGAAAATTATTTTGGGATTAAATGATAAATGTATTTTGGAAGATGTTCACTATTTTGGTAACTTTATAAGATTAAGGTAAATAGAAGACTATGAGATTTTCTTTTAGTAATAAATGTTGATTTATTTTCTTGGAGAAATATTTGATTTAATTATGGACATATGGCGATTTGGGTTATTTATATAAGTGACTAACCTATCTTAGAGAAAATATGATTAGGATAATTACTTTTTGTTATGAGACATTAAGAGTGTTTGATGTTATTTGTAGAAAAATGTTACAATTTATATTGTAAAAATATGTCATAAAATCCTTCTAATTTTTGGGTTTCAATCTTAGTTTTTATTATTTTGAGGACTTTTAAGGAAAATTATTTATCAAATGGTCTTTGTTGAACTTTGGATATTACTATTGAATTTTAGAGATTTAAAAGTAGTTTTTATTTCATATAATGGTTTATTATTTTGGGATAATTATCTTATTTTATCTAAATATTTTTTTGTTTTGGATAATATTTCAAGACATGATGAATAGATAATTAATCTTTTGTGGATCATGTGATTCTCTAGAAGTTGATTCTAGTGCTTCAGGTGCGACTAAGTCATCTTAAATACTCATCATTTGGAGAAAAGATGAGTTTTTGATAGAAATTTATTAATGTATGAAACTATAATTTACAATTAATTATGTTTCCTTATGTTCTTAGTCAATATTGTAAATAAATTCCTCAACTTTATGAAAATGATCTAAAAGAAAAAACATTTTCTGTTTGATTTTCCTACCACAAAATCAAAGACCATTTAACCCATCTCACATTTGTGGTTTTATGATTGTTAACTTTATCTAGATCATGTTTTCTATCACTCTACATCAGAACAAGATGTTTAGTTTTTTTCCATATCCATTTTTTCCTAAATAGAATCCTAGTATGTGTTATCTCAGGTGACCTTTGTACTTCTCTTTCATTATTTTAAATTTGTAGTTTTATTAACCCTTTTTCCGAAGTGGGAATGAAATAAAGGTATTTTTAAGAGTCATAACTTAGTTACCAAACCCAAATTCAAATTTTGAGGATGAAATTTCCAAAATGGGGGGATAATGTAACATCTTGAGTTTTTAAAAGGTGACAATATGTTTGATAGCGTACATAATACGCCACATAGAACTTAAGCATTATTATGTTACCTTATAACATAGCTGTTAAAATTGGGGTAATGAAGAATATTAATTTATTTATGAAAATTTTATTTAAACATGAATTTAATTAATTATTTTGTGAACAATTATTTATAAATTAAAATAAAACCCTTTCAATTAAAAGGAAATGTTTTTATGAAAAATTATTTAAATGAAAATAAGTGAGTTTATAAAATAATAAAATCACTATTTATAGATTTTTTTAATGAAATATATATTTAATATATTCAATTTAATGTTTAAAATTCATCTTATATGTTTTATATAAGTGATATAAGAACAAATTCAAATTTAAGGATAAAATGAGTGTTTTTCTAAAAATACAGTTTTATCGCCTTTTGATAGAGAACAAATTTTAAATCTAGTTTTTAAAATTTTACAAGTTATTTTTGAAAAATTAAAATTATTATTTGGAACAGGGACAACAAATTTTACTTTGGTTGAATTTTTGGTATTTTTCTGATAATATTAATTTTTAATGAATAGTGAAAAATACTACATTTTAATTTATAACTACTTTTTCATCTAATTTATTTCTATAGTAAGGTTATCCATTTAATTATTTTTAAAGTATAATTATATTATTTTATTATTATTCAATCAAATTTTGGTCATTTTGAAATTATATATAAACACACATCAATCTTTTGATGTTTTTTACTTTTAAAAAACGCCGTTTTCTTGTTTTGACAACGAGAATTAATTTTAAATTAATTACTGAAACTTATGTGTTTTAAATTTTAAAAAATGGATTCCATATTTTTAATCATTGGTTCCAAATTATTTTAATAGGTTAATTTTATTTTTTTTGGATATTATGAATAGTAACTACAATAATTTTTATTTACCATAATTATAGGTAAATCAGGTAAATTAGGGTAATGATCAATATGATAAAGATAATAAAATTACCCTAAAACCTGAAAAATACTATTGTATGAATTAAAGTTGAACAATATCACATAATTGTAGTAATTTATTTATTTAATGGATTTTTTTCCAGGAAAGTGATGCAATTATTATTAAAACAAAAGAAAGTGACAAAATGTCATTCTCTTATCTCTTATAAGTACAATAAATTTAATATTGTGATAAACTTGATGAAACTTAAAAAAAATAGTATTCAGAAATATAATGAAATTATATACATCATGTGAATTTATTTTTAATATTTAGATATTAAATAATTACCAAAAATATTGACACAATAATGATACAATAATTATTTTGTCAAGAGAAATATCAAATAAATGATATTATATGTAGTAAAATAAATATTATTTGAAATAATTTATATCATACACAATTTTTATAGGTGAATATGACATGTTATAAGACTATTAAATTCTTTGGTTCGAAGTTATATCTCCGTTTGTATTTTATTTAAATTCAATTAAACGAATAGTGTAAAAATTGACATTATTGATATTTTATAAAAATAACATTTTATTAAATTATTTAAAATAATAAAAATGTTTTAAAATTTAAAAGTGTATATGTTAAGGTTTAAAATTTAATTAAGTTTCAAATTATTTGAAATTTAACCCATATAAGTGAAATTAATAGCCTCTTAATAATTAAACTTTTGTTACCTCAATTAAAATTAAAAGAGAGTAATTAAGGGAAAGATGAAAATATAAGGTTTAAAATAAAATAAATACATGTATAAAAATTATTGGATGAGATTATTTAAAACTTTACTCATATTATATTCTAAATAAATGAGTTTTGGACTATTTTGAATCTAAATTCATTTTATATTAATTTATTACTTTTAATAATTCCAAGGGTGCCCCTCCCCTCTCCCATAAAAAAGCACCCATTCCTCTCTTTTCATTACACTCTAAAATCCTTTTGGTTCAGCCAATTACTCCCCAAAAATATTCCTAGAATCCATGAAACCATCCAAAAATCCTCTTTTAGGTCATAAATTCTCCCATGGAATCCTTTTGGTATAAACCTAAAGAAGTTACCCAATTAAGAGGTAACGCCTTCTCTCATGTTTTTTAGGTTTTTTCATTATCCATTCCCTATAATCTTCTTATTTTATGATTAAGTAACAAAAAAAGTATACTAAATATACTAGGATACTGTTATGATAATTTTTTAACCAACACTTAAACACACCTCCATTTAATGAGTTATGAATATACTGTTTCTGTGTATGGTGAACTACTGCCTCACGAAATGATGATTGTTCAATTTTCCCCTACACCTCTCATGTTGGAAATTATTATAGACACTATATTTATATTTTATATATATTATATTTATATTGTCTCTATGTTTCTATAATTTTTATTTATAACATACCTTTATTCTTTCCAAGTTTTGTAAATATGATAATTTTGTTTGAGGACGTGTGGACCACCGCCCCCTCAAAGAGATATGACTTATTCCCACTATACATGGAATGTATAAAGGATGGTTTTATTAATAATATCAGATATATATGAAATTAATATAATAATGGTATTTTAATGTAAATTTATATCATTTAATTATCACTATTCTAATATGATAAAGAAATGAAAGTAGTGTTCATGCGTACGTACGAGCTACCGTCTCCATAAACGGTGCATTTCATTTCTTATCTAAAAATAGTATGGATTATTATGAATACATATATAATAGATATATATGATATTTAAATCATTAATATTATTCTTTATATGATTTACTTTCGACCACATCTACAATTGACATCAAAACAAGTTCATTTTTGACTCAAGTACCCAATATCGAAAAAATGTCTGATATGAACTTAAATAGTTATGTAATTTTTATAACATGGTAATAAGTGATATAAAAGAAATAATAAAATTGAAAAAGGTTCTCAGGAAATTATAAATTAACCTAATTTTATTATTCAAGAACATAACGATTGTACGTGATGAGTTAGACTCATGGTAAGGGATATTTCTAACTTAATTTCCATTCATTGGGTTATACGTCTAATTTGTTGATTTTATTATGACAAGATTATGTGTGGAACCAGTTTTTATTTTTTTATGTTGTATTTACACTTAAATTTTTTTATGTATACTATTGATACACATAATCACCCCATTGATAAATTCTTAGGCCATTGATACAAACTTTTTAAGGATTTACTCGTCTCACTTTTTACCTCTATGAGATATATGAATTATTCAACAATAATTAATATTGTGTGGTGTATATATAATGAAATTTCATATCAAATATTATTAGAAACACTATATTAATGTTATTAAATGTTTCATTCGATGATTATTACTTTTATGGGTCATACAACTCGAAAGATTACAAGTGGTAAGGGAATTTCTTAACCCAATTTCTACTCTTTGGGTTAATCTTCTACTTCTTGATTATGTCGTGCTATTATCATGTGAGAAATTACTTTTTATATCCTATATTTTTTTATGCTTGATTTATGTTTATTTATAGTGAATACACATAATAGATCTATTTTATTAACCAAATGATCTTTTTAAGGGAAATCTTAACTTAATTTCTATTCATTGAGTTAAATATCCACGTAATTGGTGTTTTCCAAGAATAGGTGTAAATGAAATTTGATCGTTTTACATTTAATATCCAATTATATTGAGTGTATTTATATTTTTCACACATAATTATTCCATTTATTTATCCTTGATCTAATGATATGGTCTTTTAAGGGACTTTGTCTCAATCTCCTTTCATTGAGGCATATCTTGATGTTATGCACCTTTATTATCCTATAAGGTGCATATACAACCCTATTGACATGTTATATCATGAAACAATATATTCTCATGATATTAATAGTTTTGATTATTGTTATTACTTAATGATTTTTATTCAATTGTTTCTCAAGTGGAAAATGTCCCTTTAACTAAACACCATTTTTAATGTTTTAAGGATTTATTATTCTAAAAAATTCTATTTCATGTCCATGTTTTCAATACGGGTTTTATGATTTTTTTATATTTACATGAATGTTTAAATTTTTTAATTTATTTTAAATGTTTAAAAGTGGTATGGGACACTTTAATTGAAAAGTCCCTTTATTAAATTTTTTAAATGGTTTTTAGAAATGGATTGAATATTTTAATATATTGAAATGATTTTTTATGATTGAAAATGAAATTTTATGAGTGAAATTTTGATAATTGAAATATTTTATGTGTTATGATTATATAATGGTACTTGGAAATTTTATTTTTGGTTACGTGATAAACCAAATATGAGTGGTTACGTGATAAATCAATGATGGGTGGTTCCGTGGTAAACCAAGGACGAGTGGTTACATTATAACCTCACATGAATTGGGTATAGAAGTCAACCGCATGGATATTACATTTAGTGATATGTGTGGAAGTCTACCATATGGTTATTATATTTAAGTATTATTATGTCTCATGTTACCTTTATATGTCATATGTTACGTTCTATGGGTTTTATGGTAATATTTTGATTACAAAAAAGGGTAAACAATGAACTTATATTCAGTGAAGTGTATTTTACTACGTCTTAAAGGTGAAAAGTATTACTTTATGATAAAGTATTCATGGTTTATATGTTTTCTCAATACTAACAGTTTTCCTTATGTATGTATCACTTACTAAGATTTTAATTCTCATCCCAAGTTTTGAAAAAATATTCACAGGTTTTAAAGAAGAATAGAGTCAAGGATGGGATCAAGGAAAAGTTATGATTTAACATGAAAAAACCACGTTTCTTTTTAACAGTTTTTGTTTTATGGAAGAAATGGATACTATTGGAAGTGTTAAATTTGTATTTATATGGTTTTGTTATGTATTATTTATGCACTAATTCTCTAAAAATCTAAACTTGAATAGATCATAAATGTGAATTCTTGACTTATATCAAGATTAAGTAACATTTAAGGATGAGTCCTTACACTAGTGTCCTAGAAGGAAATAAGATTATAAATATAGAGATATCATGAAAATTTGACCATATCCATCCTTAAAACATGGTATCCTTAACCAAGTACATACACTATCCAAAATACTTTATCCAAAAATGGTTATGCTACTTAGACTGCCAGAGAGACTATTTGAGCATGCTTAGTTTCACCTTCCTGCATTCCCGAAGGCACTATAGGAGTATCTTTTCTTGAGGGATCATTTTAAGACACTTACCTAGGTGGTCCCATAATATTACATTGAGGAGAAATTATTCAAAATTTCAAATGAAAACTTAGAAATACATTCAAAATCATGAAAGATTACACCACCTAATAAATTTATATTCACATGTTCAGATCCACACCACAGAGACACATCCTAAGAGGCTACCTATGTCTGTAGCGAAAAAACCCTAACTTAAAACTAAGTCCTAAACCAAGTCTCTAGTAGCTTCATTATAGTCATATTAATATACATATAATAAGGTATAATAGGCTCAAGTTCAATTAATTTCAACATCATTATTGATATATCATAGAAACATAGAATACATAAATATAATGAAATTTAATTATTTAAACTACTATTTATGTCAAGAAAACATTCATATGAAATGTGACCCTACACACCTAGTAAATATGAATAAAAACAACCAAATACAATAAATTATAATAATATAATCATGTGCATCACTCAAGGTGAAATAAGTTAGTAGTAAAAGAAAAACTCAAAATAGTAATCCAATCACTAGTATCTCGGAGTCCCATTACAAAAGTACTAGATAGGAAATTATGTCACTACCATACTCAAGTTACACAAAATATATCTCCTTTAAACCATGAACCAAACATATTAAAGAAAAAAATAAAATAAAACCACTCCTTTAATCGCACTTTGTAATTCCCTGACCCAAATCATCGGGTTTGGGCCAGCGTGTTTCACAACCTCATGCATGCCTCCCATTATGAAAGAGGTTATTGACTAGAAGAGAGGAACTTGATGGTGTTTTAGGGAGAATATTACCTCAGTAAAAATATCCATACATTAGGAATATAGTAAAACATAAGTAAATAACCACATAACTTCATAATGGAAACTAAATAAATAATTTATATAGTAACAAAAGACATATAAGTCAAACAAAGTAAACCAAAGGATCCCCAATGTGGTAGATCAATACAATGTACACAGATAAGAAAAAAATAAACTAAATCCACAAAAAAATATCCAAATTATTTCCTAATATTTCCTCCATTACCAAATATCCTCCTACTTAGCTACCCGACATAGGTCTCTTGCCCTTCACCGGATCCCTGACTATAAAGTCTGTATGTGCATTGAGATGCCTATGAATAGTGTGAGTATAAACCTTGTAGAACAACATGAATACATCCTTAAAACAATTGAAACATTATATGAAAAATTGTTTCCATGAAAAAAAGTAAATGCATAAATAAAAAATCAATTGCAGAGTCATCATGCGCTAACCAAGCTGCCATGAACCCTGAATATACCTACTTCGACACATGTCAAGAGGAAGATCAAACTAATTATTTCATGAATTATATCATTCCATGTTACCATAAATTTTCTCAACTGACTTATCCAACTTTCATGTATCCATATTACACCTCTAAGAAACAGTTTCATTCCCTCCTTTAAGGTAAAGTCATGGTGTATATAGATCAAACCTATTCATAGCTCTAGGGTAAGACAAACTACCACATTTTGACCCAATATATGACTTTAGGGAATCCCACACCCACACATGTTGACCCAATATCTATATTTGGGGGAATCCACATAACCTCAAGTCATCTTTGATGGTAAAATCATAACCTTTCAACCCCAATGGTGAAACTCTCCCTCTAAGGGGCCAATGATTCTACCTAGACCAACCTGGTACCTTGAAACTAGACACATAGAAAACATACATGAATCCACACTCAAGATACAATATAAAAAGTAATAAGGATGTCATATCAAGCAAGATATCACTGGTCACAACCACACCCACATGCATATCACAACAAGAAAGTGTCTCATGAATCACATATACACCCACACATGAATCACATCAAGGAAAGGGTATCATGGGACACACACACACACACCCACAAGCATGTCATACCATAAAATTAATATTTAGAGGCCATAAAATGCTAAGGAACTCTTACCTTTAACCTAATAACACAATAACCCAATAGGAGAAGATCAAAGAGAGTGAGAAAGATATATTATCCTAATAACTATTCAAATAAAGAGAGGTCACCTATGATTCCTTTCCAAAATCACATGATTTTCATTCCCAATAGTGGAGTGGAAATACTCCCAAATCATTACCCTAGATTCATCAAGATCATCATATCCCCACAATAAGAGGACGAATAATGATTATCAAAGGAGATATCAATTCAAAACCACATCAATATCTCCCCTAGTTAATTTCAAAAAAATTAAATTTTGAAACACAAAAAATCTATGAGGTTCGATGGATAATTAATCCATTTCAAAAAAATAAAATAAAATAGCTTTCAGCATGGAATTGTGATGACTACCATGATCATGGTAGATTCAATGAAATTTTTCATAAAAGATCAACCATGATGACCCATTACGATGTACGAGTAACTCCTTGTCCATTTTGACCCTACCACACTTTGTACAATGTCATGGTGAGGAAATTATAATAATTTTCTAAATAGAGGCTATTAATACCTCATGATTGAGACACCTTCCAACTATTTGGGCATGTTGGTCCCCCTATTTCATACAAGAAGACTCCAAGAACAACATGGATTCCACTATAGTGTGGTCTTATTTTCGTTTCACCTAAAATGTCCAATCTCCACCCAAAGACACCAGGAACCATTTGACATACCCTGAACCCAAAATAAACCATCAAAAGTATCAGAATTACAAAACATCAATTTTTAGGATTTTACAACCACTATGATAAAAAGAGAGTGTAGTATATTACAATCACTCTCATTCTTATCTCACTCAATACAACTACTCAAGTATTCTAGTCTCATATATCTTATACATTTCCCATGGTAATTCACCATCCCTCATATTTATATAGTTATTCATATAGTAAACTAAACCTTTTATAATTACCTCTAAGATTCATGGTTATCCTCCAGTTAACTAGGGAAACCTTTAATACATTATTTCACCTTAAATTTGAACCTTTTAATTTGGTGAACTTGTGAGATGGCCAAGTATTATAACTATTCTTATGATACTTAAAATAGAAAATCAAAACAACATGCATCAATAAAACTATATATGATGATAGAAAACTCATTCTAGTAATGATCCTTCCAAAAAGACTCCTTTTTGAAACACCTTCTTGAAAATTGAAGAGACTTCATAAAACCTAATAGAAATCTGCTATGGTTTTCTTTTCATAATAATAAAAGGAAAGTGGGGTGATGTTATTTCCATGGATTAGGACCAAATTGGTCTAAAAAAATAAACTATGGTACACTCTTTAAATTTATTGCACTTATTTTTAAAGTTGTTCTGTATTTTTTCTTTCGTATCCACCACATTGCTTCTGTTTTGGGATACAATATCTTTTCTTGTGAAGTTTCTTTTTATACCTGATACCCTTTGTGTCTTGATAGGTGGCCCTCCCCATCGCAATATACATAAATATACACAGTTACACACACCTATACATATACACATATATTAAAATATCCTTATATATTTATATTCACACAGACACACAAAGACTTATATATGTATATAAAAATTTTAATATCATCATTCTATTTCAAAAAACATAAATTTTTATTAAATATAAAGAAAATAAATAAAAAATGTTCTTATGAAATTAGTGTCTAGAAAATATATGAAGACCCTATTAATTCTAGTAACATAAAAATATAAATTCTAAATTAAAATAGGATCACATGAGGTTAAAATTATTCATTATTCATAAATGTATTTTATAAAAAATTTTATCATTAGGTTCAATTTTATAGTTTAAAAAATGTAATTTTTGGTTGTAATTAAGTCGATAAAATAGATTTATCCATATTTTTTCATAATGAAAACAAATAAAAATTAGTTGTGTAACAAAATGTACCCACAAAAACTAGTGTTTAAGTAGAAGAAAATTGCATGTATTTTTGTGAAAAGTAGGGAAATAGGGATGGTTTGTGTACCCACTAATTTTTAGATATCTAAAACCAAACTTGAACCCAAATAAGTTTTAGGATTCTCAAAATTAGTAATATTATTTAATTTTTATCCTTACCTGAATCTAATTAATTTCAATATTATTTTTTAATACTTCTCAAATCGTTGAGAGGGAATGTGATGAATGATAGTGGGATGGTCAAAGGAGCCCATAGAGGCAACTGGCTCCACCCTAAGCCCATTGCCTCCTCAATCTTCCCATCACCATTCATCTCATGCCCCCTTACTGATTTCAATAGTATTCAAAATATTGTATTGAAATTAAATTGGATTGTGCATTAATCTATCGAATGTATGATACCCAAAATCTACCTGATTAATAATCAGGAATTGAATATAAAAATTAAACCCTATCTAAATCTGACTAAAAGTCACCCATACCTAATTTAATCAGGTTGGGTTGGGACATGTACTCATTTATCAGATACCCATTATAATCCCAAACTTAAATTCCACATATTTTTTATTTAAAAATACAACCACAACCCACATAAATATTTACACTACCTACATCTGTCAATGTGTCAACTTTTATCCACCAATGTAATCATGGATCAAAATCCATGGTATAAACATCCAATGGAGTATGGAATTTTTCGTATGGAAAAAACAACTTAAAATTTTTTCAATCCACTTTTCTACTAGATGTTAGCCTAAAAATATGTACTAGATCCTCATTATACCATAGTGGACAATATTTATCTTATACTATAATTATATATTAAATTAAATTTTATAGTTTATTTTTGAATAAAAATTTCTCTATAATTTCACTACAAAATATTTATATGTAATTTTCTAAAAAAAAACCTCAACTTACATTTGAGTGTGGATTTACACCGTAGAGGCCAATTATATTTTTTTTAAAGCTTTATGATTAGTTAATTAAATCTATAAATTTTTTGAATTTATTTTCATTTAATTTATTACTTTTTCCCAAACATTTGATTGTTTTAATTCATTTTTGGGAAATAATTTTTTTGATTTATCTTTAAAAAAGAAAAAGAAATGAATTTAAACTATATTTTTTGTATGAATATAATTTATTGGAGTCTTGTGTGTTGTTAAGGGTGTTTAAATATAAAATTAATTGATGAGTATTTAGATAAAAAATAGTCCATCACCCAAGATGGCCCTCAACCGGTCTGAAAACCACATAACTACCTTGTATGGTAGTTGACCAAGTAGTTGGTAAGGAATAATCACAAGCATGAAAGATAAGGGAGCACAAGTCATGAATGGAGCACAAACACAAGATCATACATCAGTTAATGAGAGTTAGGTCTAGAAGATAGTGAGGGGAGAGTCGCACCAGAACAAGGTGGTGCAGGATGGTGAATATGAGTCCCTCAATTCAAGTCTGGCCTGTTTTGAGTTTTGGATGGAGAATTATTTATTATTAAGAGTTGATACTTCATATAATTTTATGATATGGGATGAATCTTCACACAATAACTATTCTAACTTACTAAAATAGTTTCTTCCAATCTTAACTCATGTCATCTTCCTTGTACACCCGATGTGCTGTTGCGATCTCCAATGTGCTACAACCCTACTATGTATAATCAAATGAAGATTAGGAAATACTGTATATTTGATAATAATTACTCTAAAAACTATCCTTTGAATCACAGTGTACCCTGGAATATTACATGGAGAATATTCTATGCCATTTTCTTACACTGTGGTCCACTATTATGAGTGGATGAGTTCTGATCCAGTTTCACCATTATTTGTAAGTTTCATTGTGGTTGAGAAAGGTTGAAAATGATATTGATATGTTATGTTATTTACTATACTATAGAGAATCAATGGCCTGTGGGTTTGTTTTATAGGAAATTTTCATGTATCATGGGACTCTGAAGAATAAAATCATGCATGTAGGAGGCTATGCCATTGGATATTTTCCTACACCATGATAGGAATAAGATAATGAATGAAAAAATAATTAAATAAAGGTCTGAAAAATTGTAATTTGATATGACATAGAGGTGTGGAAATAAACAGAGATAAAAGAAATTAATAATAATAATTAAACTGCACCTTGGAGTGTTGATTTTCAGAATAGGTTTTATATCCATGAATGTATGGTGATTATTTTGACATAGCCTACTTACAACATTGTAGTGAGGAGTTACAAAGGATGTTATTGTGCCATAAATCCCTACATTGAATTGTAGTGTTTGTATTTGCATAGTTTTGTAGGAATGATGTTTCCTCTCCATCAAAAATTCAAAAAAGGTATTTTTTTATTAATAAGATGGATTTTTGGCCATGAGGATTTTACGACTAAATCTAAGGGAGTTTTAGTGAAAAAAACAAAGAGGATTTAATCAAAGTAAAGTTAAAGATATCCATAGATATACTGATTCAAATGTTTTATGGTTGAAAAAACTATTAATTATTATGGAGATATATGTGGATACATAATAAATATGGTCACATGTGTATAAATAAAATAGGATAGGGGAAATGTAAATGGTAGTTTAAAAATAGCTCAAGAGATAGGGATAAGAAGATTCAAACTAAATATAAACAGGAGATATTTATCAAGGATTATGCCTATAAATAGGGAGTATGGATACTATATAAAGGGGACCTTAGAAATTTGATTGGATATTGAATCATTAGAGGACTAATGAAGGAATATTCTGCTGCTGTTGTGTTGGAGTGATGACTAAGTCGTTTCCTTTTTATTTTCATTCTCTCTCATGACTAGCATGAGGGAGTCCATAATTTTGTGTCAAGCCATGTTTGGATAAGGTATTTCATTTAAGGAATTATATTGTTTTCTTAATTTTTATAAGGGTTTCTATATTTTTTTTATAATTTACTCAATATTATTTAACTCCTCCTTTTATGACCATTTGAGTTGGTAAGAAATATTTTATTAATACAATAATTAACTACCTTTATTCATTAAAAGATCATTAGGTGTAAAAATGTGGTTATGTTTAAACAAGGTTTTGGATTACCTGATATATTAATTAACCAATGTACCCACGAGTCAAAAAGTGGTGTGAATATTGTAGAGAGTGTTCACTCTGAGTTGAGGTTCACTAGGATTTAATTATTATGACATCTAGAACAAATTAATTATTTCTACTTCACTAATTCATGAACTTAGAAATAATATTCTTAGTATGTTTGTTTTATTAAACTAAAACAAAAAAAACCATTCATGAATATGTTTTTCTTCATAAAAGTTTCCTAATTTTATAAGTACTTATTACATCATTGACTATGGGATTGACCTCAAATTCCACTTTACTATGTTTAAAATTATTTTGTGTTAGTTAGAGTTTATAAATTTCGAAATTGGTTTCCTCAATCGAATTAGTTATTCATTTTAGGAAATCAATTTATTGGAATCTGTGAAGGGAAATAATTTCTTAAGAAAATTAGAATAATATAGAATTTTTATGTTTTGTTTTATTTTCTGAAATTATACTTATTATTTATGTTCTTTGAATTTTAGGACAAACAATTGATGCATGATAACTTTACTCTAGAAAAAAGTAATGTGGAATTCAACATTGACCCCAAGATTGAGAAGAGTTTAATAAAATTCAAGAATATAAAACAAGAAGATGATATGGCTGGAGTAGAGTATTTCCAAAGAGTTTCACAAGGAGTGGTGAAAAGTAGAGACTCAAGGCTATTAATATTGATATAATATAAAATTAATTCAAGTTTGGGGGTCCATTAAAGCATTTTTGTTCCACATTCATTGATAATACTTTCAAGATAAATCCAGTGATAATTCAAATGATCTCAAATTCCATTCATTTTTCTAGCTTACCACATAAATACCCAAACACACACATTAGTAATTTTTTTGAGTAGTGAAACACATTCCAATTCAACAAAATCTCATGTGATTCGGTAAGACTACACTTATTTTTATTTTCACTTAAAGAAAATTCCATTGAATGAATTTAAAGATCACCATCACACTCTATCACCAAATGGGAGGATTTGTTAAGAATATTCTTGACTAGTTTCTTCCCTCACTCAAAATAAATGGATATATGGGTGATAATTTTTAATTTTAACTAAATCAATGATGAACCACTATGAAATAATTAGTAAAGGTTCCATGACCTTATTAGGATGTGTTACCATCATGGAATAGAGATTTGATTTCTAATACAAACCTTTTATAAAGGTATTTTATAGGGTAATCGATCAATAGTTTATAATGATGTTGGAGGTTCAGTAATGTGGAAATCACCGGATGACTGTTATGAGCTACTAGATGACATGAAGAATAATAGTTTTCAATGTAAAGTTGAAGAAAGATATAAGAGAGATATTCACATGGTTGAAAACCAATGGTGGGTGGATTCTCCACTGGAAGATTCAATAAAGAAGCTGGACATAATGGTGGACATACACCAACGTTCTGGTATGTAGTGTAAAGATGTAAAATATATTAACTTTAATTGTATTTTTTAGGTGTGTAAAAAACCACAATAATAACATCCCAACCAATTATATCCACTAAAAGGACATAGGGTTTAAACAAGAGCAACTAGGTGTAAACCACAACAATAAGGGACTTCCCTTCAAAATATGATTCACACATTAGAGGAGAACTTTTCCACTTTCATGACAAGAACCAGAGATTCCATCATGAAGATAAAAACCTACTCATAGGATCAAGTGGATACCATTAAAGAGTTGACAACATACTCAAGGGATCAATGGGATTCCATTAAAGATATAAAATAAGATTCAAATGATCAAAGAGTTATTAGGAGAAATATAGAAATCTAAGTGGACTATATTACTACCTAACTTAAGGAGATGGAAAAAGGAGTGTTTCTTATAGATAAAGAGGTTCCAAGATAGCAAGAATTCATGTTTTTCACTCTAATAACTAGTAAAACTACTCATGATAGTGATGAAAAAGTTATAATATAGAATGAAGAACAAGATAAGAAAGAATAGAAATATGAGGAAAAGAAAAATGGAAAATAAGAAGAAATAGAAAAGATGTTAAGAGAGGAAACACCTCCACCTTGCCAACCGTTGTTACAATTTTTAGACAGGATGAAACATGAGAAGTTAGACATGAAAAGTGGTAATTTTTTTGAAATGTTCAAGAAGTTTCATATATTTTATCCATTTTTTTAGAATCTATAGTGAATATAAACTCCTATGAAAAATTCATGGAAGAAATTATTTCAATTAAAAAGAAGTTATAGGGGATGTGAACTATTCCAATGATGAGGGAGTATTCAATAGTCTTGTCAATAAGTCCATTGAATAAGTAATGTGATCTATATATATTTTTTATTTTAATTAACATTGGGTATAATGAGTTTGGAAAATATTTATGTGATTTAGGCGAGATAATGAATATATTTTCTTGACTAGATTTCAAGAGAACGAGATTAGAGGATATGAGGAAAACTTGAGTTATATTTCAACATGAAAATACAATTGCGAGATGTACCTGAGGATTAATTGATTATGTTATTGTGAAAGTGAACATGTTATACTTCCCAATATATTTTCTTGTGATATAAATGGATGAGTTGAAGACCCCTATAATTTTGGGAAGATCCTTACTAGCTATAGGAATGGAATTAATATATTTTTGAAGTAGAGATATGTTTCTAAGAGTTGGTGGTGAAGAAGTGAAATTAACTTGAATCAGACAATGAGAAGTGTTGATTAAAAGGAGGATAATCTAAAGGATGATAGAAAATTGTACACTAGAGATGTTGTTTCTTTCCATAAAAAAGAATAATATTCAGATGGTGAAATTGAAGAATAGGTATATGAAGATATTTAAGAGAAGAAAAAATCTTAGATATATTTAAATAAGGAAAATAATTTGTTAGAGAATATTGAGGATAGTGGAGGTACTATAGACTCTGGCCAGTTAATAGAGGGAAAAGATGTTTGGTTTGTCTTGGAGTTGGAATTTGAGTTTTCCATGAAGACTAAACACTGCAAGATTTCACCAATTGATGTTGAGAAAGTATTAAACTGAGGAAGAGTGAATCTAGTTTTAGTAAAAGTTGGAGGACCCATCTATATTGAGGATTAACAACCTTGAACATTATTTGATCTAGATTGGGTAAAAGTTTCCCAAATTTCAATAAATTGAAATTTGATAGAAAATGATGAGCTTAAATACCATATGAAAAGAACAATCATGATAGAAACATCATTTTTATTTCTTCTTGGACTTTAATATTTAATTAATTTAGGAAAATATTTTTAGTAATTAGTTTATAAATTATTTTTATCCCTCTAATCTAGTTGAGATTTCATAAGAATGGGCCTACACTTTCATTATTTTAATTTGATATTTAGGTCCATGATGATTCAAAGCATAAGGACCTCAGAAATCAAACAAGAAGAAAAAAATAAAAGATTAATGTCAAAGGAGATTAAGATTTAAATCTCACCATTTAGTGATACTCCCATATTTTTAAAATCTGTTTCAAGATTAAATGGAGAATATATATATCCACACTTAGATTAGTGATATTTTTTTGTTCAATAATACTTAAAATTTCTTAAGAACCCCATTTTTCCATGTTTTAATTTTCTTGTAGAAGGAATTGAAAAATAAATATGGGGGTATTGAATTATTAGAGTGTGAATAGGAACACAGACTAAAACAATCACATTTTTTTCTTTTTAGTGACATGTAGATGAAATTTTCCTTACAATTTTTTTCTTTGAGTTTCAAAAGTTAATATGGATTAATTTTTTATTACCCACTAGGAATTGTATTTGATATTTTAAAATCTATAATTATAAATATTCACTTCTAAAATTATTGATGAATTTTATTGATTTAGCCATTATCCTAGATACCTACCTTAATATTTATCATATTTTTATCCCTTATAGACCATGAATGACCTTTGATAGGAATGATCCACATTAAAAAATATTTTTTTTTCTTTCTTAACCATAATATAATGTTTTCTATGATTATAAAATTTTATGTGTGGGGGAGATGAAATTAATGATAAAAGGGAGGTCCTTTATTGAGAGGAAAAATGTTTTGGGTCTTTTATAAGGGTTTGAAAAAAGGTTCATGATTATATTATAGATTGTGTTTTATTTCCACCACTCTTGGAAAAAAACATGGGTTGTATTTTTAGAGGGTAAAAAACAATAATTTCATGACCAATTATTTAGAACATTTGGGGTTGTATTATTGATGTTTACTTATCCAAATAAAATTTTTGAAAAATTAAAAAATTAGTAAGAAAAAAGAAAAGGAAAAAAAGAAAAAGAAAAACATAAAGAGAAAAAAATCGGGAGGGGTTATTCATTCATTATTCTTTCATTATCACATCATATTTGCTTTGAGATTTAGTAAGTCAATGATGTCACTTTTTGGAGAGGTTAATTTCATTTTACATCACCTTTTATTATCATGAAATATGATTACGAGTCAAAGATCCTTTTTGATCTTAAATCTATTTTTTCATTTATACCAACCTACCCATTAATATCAGAGTAAATTGATCCTAATTTGTAATTCCTTGTGATTTTTAGTGATTTTTGTCTCTAAAAATTAAATACTATAGGTACTATTAAAGTTTATAAGTATGGTGAATATACATAAGGTATGAGCATAACTCAATTTAATTTTTACCTTGAGTGATGAGAGAAGAAAAACCACAATGAGGTACATCACAAGTTCACATGTTTAATAATGATAAATTAAGCGGATTGGGTGTAATAAAGGAAAATTTCTATAATATTTTATGGGGAAATATCAAATATATTATTTTCTAGAAATTATTTTTTGAAAGATTCATATGTGACACCTGAAAATTATTTCTTACCTATTGAAAAATGTTTTACTTCAATGATTTTGAATTTTCAATATTAGTATCATGGAGGTGTTCTTTGAATTCTTAGAAGATATATTTTCTTGAGGATAATAATTGTTTAACTATAGGGGATTTAATGAGTTCATTAAATACATGAATTTTATTAATTTAATTTAATTTAAGTTTGAATTTAATTGATTAATTTTTCCCAGCTTTGGATTTTTTTGGTTTATATTTGTGTAATAAACATTTTTTATTGATCTAAAAAAAACAGAAAAATAATTTATACTATATATTTTTGATGAAGACTATTTATGGGAATTTTATGTGCTATGTAGGGTGATTAAATGGAAAATAATTTTAGGAGGATTTAGCCAAAAAATAGGCCATCCCTTAGGATAGAACTCGATAAAGTTGTGATCCACATAACTACCCCATATGGTGGACAACCAAGTAGTTGGGAATCCCTACTTATAGGAATTAAAATGAAGGTCATATAGGTCACACATTATGCACAAAAAAATAATAATACACCGATACATGAGGGTCAAGTATGTATGAAAATGGGTGGGGAGAGTTATACTATTGTGGGGTGGTGTATTATGGTGGATCAGAGTCTCTCAGATCCAATATATCTTATTATGATCCATGTTTAGAGTGAGATCTCATATTAAACATCGATATTTCATTTGAGTTTCCAATGTGGGATAGATTTTCATGTGGGTATTGTTACAAATTATTGAGATGATGTCATACTATCTGAACTCATGTTGTATTCCTGACACACCCACTGCGCCATCACCACCACAGCTACACCAAAAACCCACCATGGTCGATCAACTAAATCTTGATCCACAGTGGAGATTCAAAAATCACTATTCCCTAGGATAGACTTGGTGTCATAATTGACCATGGAGGATAAAATGAAGAAGAGTCTATGGTGTAAACCATTTTATTACACCATAGTACAATTTTATAAGTTGATTAGTTCCAATATATTTGTGCCATATCTTGTAGGTTGCATCATGGAAGGAAGAGGTTGAAGATGATACTGCAGCGTCTGATTAGTTTTTTCACCATGGAGAATCGGTTTTACATGTGGATATATCATATTAAATCTTTATATACTATGGGAATATGAAGAAGAAATGAATTAATATAGGAGGATACTTCATTAGAGATTCACCTACACCATGATAGGAAGAAGATGAAGAATGAAAAAATGATTAAAATAGGGTTGATGGAATAGTGATTTTTTACGGAATGGAGGTAAAAAAATTGAGAGAGATGTAGGAAAGCATGAATAAGGATCCTAATTCATTGAGTGTTGAGTTGAAGTATAGGTTTAATGTTCATAAAATCCTGATGAATATTTCACCATAGTTGACTTACCACATTTCAATGAGGGATGCTTGCCAATATTCTTGTGCTATAAATCCCTGTGCTACACCACAATGTCGTTATATTCAAAGTATTTAAGGGATTATTTTTCCTATATTTACATAGTTATAAAATGATACTTTTTAGGAAATATAAGAAGGGAATTTTCCATGAGGATTTGAAGACTATATCTTAGAAATTTCTAGGGTTGCACAAAATAAGTAGGATTTTACTAAATTAAAGATGAATATATCTATAGATATAAAGATTAAAATGTTCTGATACTGGAAAAACCCTCACTAATTATGGAGATATATGTGGATGGAAAATACATATGGAAACAAGAATATAACTGAAATAGGAGATGGAAAATATAAATGGGATATCCAAAATCTCCCATAAGACAGGGGATAAAATGATTCAAACTGAAGATAAGTAGGAGATATTTCTAAAGGATTCTTACTATAATTAGAGAGGAGGGATTATATGTGAGGGGGACCTTATACCTTTTAATATAGACTAGATAATTATAATACTGCTGAAGAAAGGTGCTCTTGCTGTCTTGCTTTCATGCTGCCTAGGTCTTTTCTTCTTATTTTCATTCCCTCTCATGACTCGTATGAGGGTGTAAGTAATTTTGTGACAAGACATATATGGATAAGGTATTTAATTTAGTGAAGTTGGGTGTTTTATTAATTATGTTATGGGTTCTTAATTAATTTATAATTTCCTCAATATTATTCTTTCCTCATTTTATAACTATTGAAAGTGGGAAGAAACCTTCTATAAATACAGAAATAAAATTCCTTTATTAATTTCATGATCACTAGGTGAAAAATTATATCTTTTTTTAACAAGGTTTTTCATTACTCATTATATTAACAAACCAATGTATATGAGAGTTAAAAAGTTTTGTGATTATAGTGGAGAGTGTTCACTTTGATTGGAGGTTATATAAGATTCAATTCCATTGAAATATTGATTAAATTAATTATTTACACTTCACTAATTCTTGAACTTAGAAATACTATTCTAGGTATATTAATTAGATTAATCTAAAACCAAAAAACCATTCTCAAATATCTTGTTTTTATTCAATTTTTCATAATTTTCTTAGTAATTATTACACCATTCTTTATAGTATCAACCTATAATTCTACTTTACTATGTTTAAAATTAGTGTTAGTTAGAGTTTATGCATTTTTAAATTAGTTTCCCTGATATAATTGACTAATAATTTCAAGAGATCACCTTATTATTATATTATATTATGTTATATTATATTATATTATATTACTACTAAATATAGGTGACTTTAATTAAAACATAAGGAAATTTAAGGAGTCAAACAACTTCCCCTTGGATCACATGAAATTATATATTTATAATTTTATTAGACATTAGGATTAAAATTCAATATATAAAAAATGATGGATGATATCAATAACATATTTTCTATTATAAAAATTAAATTTTGAAAATGATATAAAATATCATATGAATATATTTTATAACAAAGTAAAATATAATGAAATTCATAATTATTGAAATTCAAACTCTTGATGGAATTATCACTCACCATATCTTAGTAAAGAAGAAAAATCATTTACCATTTATTTGATTTTTTAAAATACTTAATTTGTTTAATGAAATCGTAGAATTTAATGGTAAATTGATTTTAATGAAATTGTTCTTATTTTTCTAATATATCTTTATGATTTACTTGAATTGGTTTGGGGTGACATTTTTATTTATAACACAACTTTAAAATATGCATTAATAATTTTTTTTAACTTTTTAACTTCAAATATTATTTAGATAAATCTGAATTTACTTTGCTAGGATTCTGATCCATGTTAAGGGGAACATTGGAAATAATGTTAATGATGGGAAAAATACCTTTTAAATTTTTGGAATCCTCTTTTAAATAAATGACTTTTAAAAAGTTGTTATTTTCCATTAATTGTGATTATCATAACAAAGGGAGACAATAATGAATTTTATATTTCTTTATTTTATTTCTAAATAAAATTGATTATATCAGATATCGTAAACATAGATTGGTTATGGGATAATATGTTCTCTTTTACTAAAAAGTTGTTTAAATAAGTTGAATCTATAGCTATATAATATTTATATCACGGATCTGATGATCAAATTATTGAGTCACATTTTTCTTGGTTTGGTGTTTTCCAACCTAAAAAATATTCCATCTTAGGTACATACAACATTATAATTATTAATATTTTTTAAAAAATTATAATTAAATTAGTCTAAAATTGGGTAATATTTGGATTAAATGGATTTATGTAAGTTATATCAATAATATGGATGTTTGGTTTGTTCAAATAAAAATTAAATTCTCATAGGATACTAATAAGATCATTGGATTGCTGGAATGAACATTAAGTTGTATTAATATTAATAACATAAACCATGTTTGGAAAGGTAGTGGTATCCATTTATCCGTAGATAAATATACTATTTTCTTGGAAATATGTATGAAATCTAAAATCATATCATGGTGGTATAAACCATGTTGTGGTTTTTTCTAGGGTTACCCAAGATATGGTAAATATTGAAGGGTTTTTAATGAGTCTAATAATGATTATCAGATGAGGTGGAAGTGATTTAAACCCTTTCCAAAGGATCTATCATTAAAGATAAATGAAAAATCATATGAAAATGAAATAAAGAAATACTATAAATAGAATACCTTAAAATGAATTGGACATATAATATATCTAAACACTATCTCATGGGTTTGATAAAGATAATTTTTTTCTCCAAAATACATCCCCTCTCTATAGTGTATCCATGGGTCATGAAAATCATCCAACGTTTATATGCGATCTATCCATACTCCATGGCCTACTAGAGCCTCTAATGAAAATGAAAAGGATAAAGATAGAATTTAGGTAAAGGAGTGTTTTAGTTGAGCATGAAGAACACACCACCACTAACACAAACATTATATGATAGTGTTTTATAAATCCACAAGGATTCTCCTTGGGCTGTAGAATTTACTCATGCATTAATAACACATGAGTAAATACTATGTTGGATAACTTTTGTATCAATCATGTTAATGTAACCTCTCCTAACCATTTAATCTTATAAAATATTTCATTAAATGATATCCAATCATAGGTGAATGTATAAAGTGTCCAACATAGAGTAATACCACATAAATTATATACCCTTTCATGAAAATCATAAATTACATGAAAAAGATACAACTCACATATATATATATCAAATATAAATATATATTTAGGGTATACCTCCTTTAATATCCCACTTTAAATAAATCCTAATAGTCTTTGTTCTATTTCACCTTATATTATATCATATACAATAACTTATGAAAGTATATCCAAAACTATTTTGGATATGTTCTAAAATGATTATGTAAATCTATCATTAATCTCACCTTGTATCACATAATATATAATACCTTGTGAATACCCATCCAAAAGAATTTTATATTGAATCTGATTTTTAGAGTATCTATCTAAGTCAAACTAAATCCCTACTTCATCAATCACAAAGTGTTACCCCACAAGATTTTATAGCATTGATAAAAAATACAAATATCTGGATCTATATATAAAATTAAATAGAAGCCTCTAGAAAAGAGTTATTGCTACTCAATCTATAAAGGTTTATAGCATTATAGCCATAAAAAACATGTATCTATATACATGTATCCACCATTCTGCATCATATGAAAACATGCATCCTCATATTTTACCTTTTTCCAAAACATCGAGTGACCATGAGACATGAAGCATGTCCACCCCATATAGCCAACTCATATATTCTCGATTCTCATAGTGTAGAATAATATTACTGATGAATACATCAAATTTCATTCATCCTTATGGATAATCATATCACATGTCCCTTATTCATATAAATATACAATATCTAGGTGCGGCAATACACTCCCACAATCTATCTCAATCGAGGGCCCAAATGTCATACTTAACATATGAGAAGAAAAATCCCATCATGGTTAAGCTCTAAATGATGAAATTATCAATAACATACCCAACCAACCCTATATTAGTTAAGTCAATATATAGAATTTCATAAGTAGGGTATCAATGTATTATGATTATTTGTCTTGGTATCTCACCAACCTTAGGTAGTGGAGACTAAAATATAATCCATGCACCCCTAGTATACAAATACATCTGTATAGCACTCTATGTCATACACCTTGTAAGACATATAACACACACAAATAATATTATTCCTTGTTTTGTGCCTCATGAGAATATTTTGTATCTTTATAAAATAATCCCACTCATGATAACCTTAACATTTTTTCATAACTTATAATAATCTATAATGAACATCAGGTAGGGATAGCTCAAAGTTATACTTTGAGAGGTCAATTATCATTTCACTTCATGAAATTCATTTCTATATATAAATTTATGAATCCAATGTGAAATAATGATAAAATTAAGGTTTCCTTTAATATGATACATTTTAATATTCTTGAACTCTTTAAGAATATTTAACAAAACCAACATAAGCACTAGTTTATCATATCATACATGATAAACTCCAAAATCATATTTATGTTTTCTATAATTTATGAGTTTTGTAAAATTATTACATCATATGTAAATCCTATCATATCTATTTTGACCATTTTATATAACACACCAACTATACTCTTTAATGATAAACATCTATGACGAAATCCAATTTGATAAATAGTGAAATTTAGGAATCACATTTCTAATAGTTTAACTTATGAACATATTGAAACTTATAAACTTTACAAAATAAAATGTTATGAAGTCAACTTCTATTTTCAATTTATAAATCTTTATAATTTCATAATCATATTAATCTTTATAACCATATTCCATCAAAATTTATCCTTGTAAATATTTATGTTATTGTTTACCGGTCCTCCTAAACTCTTTTAGGACAAAGTAAAAATTACTTTAATATAGAAACAAAATGTAACTATTATATTTATATTTAAATTACCTAAAATATTTTAGGATATCAAGTGTAATTCACCATTCATTTTTACTGGTATAATCCATAAATAAATAACTTATTTCACTCCTCACGATAACTAAATCTATCTCCTCACATTTTTTAATTTATCATCAGATATCCTAAACTCTTTTAGGATTTTGAGTAAAAAATCAATAATATTTTTGTGGGATATTCATTTAGGAAATTATGATATTATCTTTCTAAAATGTAACTAAATGTAACACTTTATATTTTTATTTACCATCACTTATCCTGAACATTTTAAGATGTTAAGTGGAAATATATTTAACTTAAGATTAGTGTTTCCTTTATTAGTTAATTTTGAACTTCTCTAAGTCAAAACATAATCCCAATAGCTTCTTATATACTATATGCTTTTCATAATATCTTCCTATGGAAAAATAGAAACCTTTTGTATCAGGAAATAACATTTATTTACTTTCAGTATGAACATTAAACATATAAACTATTGTTTTCATATGTAATAGTCTATGTTATTAGATTATTTTACCTTATGATGAAACATTTTTAAAAATATACTACTGATGGGTGGCTAGAACACATTCCCATATATTTTAACAAATATATGTAGGGTAAACAATTTTTTCTTGTATAAATAATTTTATCCACATATTATTTTCTAAAAATGTTATAGAACTTGATGAATCATAATCCATGTGAATACAATTAATCATCTCATGTTGTTTATAACAAATATTTATTATAAAACATCTTCTCTTATCACCTAATTTAAATGATATTAATATACATATCTTTTACTTTGATTCATCTGAGCTTGATAAAATCCTTTACATTTAAATCATTAATATAATAACTATTTACTTAATCTCATGAATATAAATTACAAGCGAAATCGATTATTCCTTTTATTTTAAACTCTTGTATATTTAAAACACTTTATAAAATATACATTTGATATCACATAACTTTTAAAATAAAATAATCAATTTCTATAATTTTATACCTAACAAGGAAATTCCATTTATTTTCTCAAACTCATCTAGGAATATCTTGGATAATAAAATTATATTGAATTATTACTCATATTTCTTAACAATACTAGATTTCAATTCCCTTTATTAGATTCTTTAAGAAACATTGTTAAAATTTTCATCCAAATTTTCTTCTTATGTTATGAACTTTTACCTATATGAATTTTATATATAATACTTTAGAACCTAGAAATCATATTCCTAGTGAAACATTCCTATAATGGGGTGTGATAAAAACAATTATTTCTTAATTTAAAATGAGGTATATTGGTTAAACTTGGTTGTATCCAGAGAGGAACGCCCAACAATCATGGTTGTCACTTTAAATTTGAGAAATAAGTGGGGTTGTCTTTGAAATTTTTTAGTTTTGAAAACAAAGCAACAAAAAAAAAGTAAAATCTCAAAAACAAATTAACAAACCATGTGATTAAATATAGTGATAAGAATTATGTTATCATATTGGAGTTGTATTTTAAATTTCAATGTTATCATTGTTCTAATTTATCCAATCCTTTTCTGATAAGCCGATTAAAGTGAGATTTCATGATCACTTAATCTCACTCCCTTGGTCATTGGTGATGGTGAGAGTAAACGTTACCAAGATATTAGTTTGTCTTTTATCCTTCATTTTGTGAAATATTTTCAACAAATACCCTCAATTGATTTAGGAAATTCTCGATCAGGTCTTATTTATCCCAAATAATCAAGAATATTCACTATGCCTCCCACACGTACTGACGATCATCAAGTACTTCCCCACTAAGCCCAGATATATTCCATCATATATAGTCCAGAACCTAGTAGGGGAAGAAAATGGTAATTTAAAAATGTATTTATAACAACAGAATATAAAATCAAATATGATCACACAAGATAATAAAAACCATTATTAGAATTGAAACCAACTTCACAAAAGAGAGAAAATATTTCAAACCATTAAGTGTATGAACTCAAACATTACAAAATGGAAAACCTACCTTTACCCAATAAATCATAAGATTTACCCCACCATGGTAAGGGTACTTTATAAGAGTGGGGAAGAATATGGAATTTCAATATTAATAAGAAGAAAAGAAATAAAATAAAGAATCGAAAAATAAATCCTCCATAATTTGTCTTCCAAAAGTTTTCTTCGATTCTTCCCAACAGATGATTGAAAAATGACAAGGTCCCTTATTATAAGATGTTAAAAATAGATTTTTTTATCCACCATTAAAATTTAAAAATCATTTAGATCCATTTAAAAGAAGTTATGTTTTCCTTAATAGAAATTACTTTTTCTAGCCACCGGACACTATTCCACTAACCCCACTTTGACCGATTAAATGGTAGCCTTAATGAAAGAATTTATACTTTTAATTTAATGAGAATATTCCCCTTAGAGTTATATTTCAAAACCATATAAAATAATCCCATTTTAAGGCCAGAATACCTAGATATGCCTCATTTAATGAGGTAGGGTCCATTCTTCCGACGAAAATCACTCTTCAACTTAGTCGATCTTTTGGGCATGTGGGAGTTTGAATAAGCTCTGGTTCCAGAAGAATAATTTGTGTCCCATAAAAAATGGAAGCCTAAAAAATTTAATCACTTGAATTAGATCAAAATTTTAGAATTTATGCTCAAAAAATAGAAGCAATAGAAAACTACTAAATGTCTATATTTTAAAAATTTTCACATTTAAGCACAAACTCCACAAAAAATCATAAAATAACTCAAATAAACTCAAATTTATTAATTGGAAAAAACATATGAATAATTATTAAAATATTATCTCTATCAATTCCACCTCACTTAGTACTTGTAATCTTGGACAAGTAAACATCAAAATCAAATTAAAGAAAATTTAAAACACATATCCTTGAGATCCAACAATTTAACACCAATAAACAAAAGATATCATGCATCCTAAAAAATATTTATTTCAAGTTCTTAAAATATATCATTAAAGATATTTCCTCTTTATTTCTCTTACCATTCACAAAAAAACTTACCACACTTGCATATTCTATTATCACACAAGTATCAATTTTAAATAATATATTTATCATCAAATACTCATGAAAGGGTCACTATAGGTTTGAAAAATGTCTAAATCTCCACCCGATGTAAGTCAAGTACATGTGTTTAGAATGAGTAATTTTCAGGGTTGTTCTATGGATTTTTGTTGGTAGGATTTTGATGTAAAAAATTCTGAGGCAGAATAAGGAGGACTTTTCTCTTTTTGAAGAAAAATTGCAAGATTCTAATTTTCTCTCAAGTATGTTATCCTTATAAATACCCTTATAAGTAAATCAGATCCATTATAATGAAAAATCAATGAAAGTTCACAACATTCATCATTTTAGCATAAAAATTTCAATCTTCTCAAAAATATTTTTTTCATGAAAGCTCCAGATAGGCACAACTTTCTTTATACATTGGAAGCTCCAGAAAGACACAACTTCTTTTATTATGAAAGCTCCAGAAAGTCACAGATTTTGATAGAATAAATTATTCAGTATAAAAATAATCTTTTCAAAATTTTTTCCACCCAAAGTATTAACAAATGAAGTATCACAATAAAAGACACCTTCCCCCACACTTAAGTTCAACTAGATTATGAAATTTCACTTTAAGAGTAGGTTGGATAGGGAAAATTGTCTTGTAATGTGGCTAACCTAATGGAATATACATGTATTATAAGGGATACATAGATTAAATATTCATGGTATTCCATAATAAAAATGATTTTATTGAAAAGGGAGCTTTTAAAACCAAAGAAATTCCTTAATAATTTAAAACACAAGTACCTAAAACCCTTAAGTTTTGATAGAAATAAATCAAATTATGGTTAAATCATGAATGGTATGGTTCTCTCAAGAAGTTAGGTGAATTAAAATAATATGAAAAAAAGGTTTATTAGACTCATGAGAAAGTAATTTAAATGGTAAATAAATTAAGATGTGGCATGGGATTCAAAAATCAAATCACCTTTCATGAAATTCACAATGGTTTGAACTTGAAAAAAAGTCATTTTTAGCATTCATTTAAGCTCAGTTTCATGGAATAAATTATTTAACTCATGGAAATCAGTTTTAAAAATGGTTATGAGAATCATTTTAGCTCAAAAGTTGAAAAAACACATAATTTTTTTTTAAAAAACACACATTTTTTTTGAAAAATAGAAAAACAAACAATTGAAATTCCAAAAATATAAAGGTTATCTCCTAGAAAAAAAAATTATACAGTGTACTAAATTCATTATAGTATATTTAACATGTAATTACATTTTTAATTAAATCACAACAATAAAATAAGTGTTAAGGAGAAGTAAAACCTGATTTATTGGAAGTGCATCATTGAGTTAAGCTCCTAAGTGCTGCACGCAAGAAAACCTAAAACTAAAATTAAGGAAAATAACATAAGAAAATTATTAAAATAAATTAAAATATAAATATAGAGATAAAATAATATAGATATTTGTTTAATACCCAAGTGGGCCTTGGGTTTTAACTACCTACTAATTGGTATTTTTAGTTAGTTATCCCCAATATGATGGTGGGTTGAGTTTCTTTAATATGAACCACCAACAGTTCTTCCTTCCATCATGCACTTCTTCCTTTTTATTGATTAATCCATGGAAATAGTTTAGAAAATATACCACCATGAAAATGAGATGCATCTTATATGGTGTGGTTAGGAAAAAGAATGAGTCCTCATCTTTCTTGGTTTCCACTTTCACAACTTATTCTTCATTCTCTAATGGTTTCTCAAGGTATTCTTCATCCAAAGAATAGTCAAAGAGAAAGTCAGAGGGTGATTCTATTTAAATAAAACTAAATCATTATTAATAAATATCAAATTATTCCTTTTCAAAGTAAGAATATTTTTTCTTTTTTTCCTTAGGAAAATCCACTTTGGACTCTTCTTGAACTCTATCCAATAAGTGTTCAACAAGTTCCATGAGCTTCATATATTCACCATTAAGTGAATAATCCTTTTAATATTCCTCCTCCTTGTACACATTATAAAATTATGGAATATAATAAGATAATTCATCTAGATCCTGAGTTATCACATCAAAAATTTTATGGTTCATGTCCTCCATTAGGTTAGTTATGAATTCTTTGAATTCCTCTTCCCCATTATTTGATCTTAAAAACAACCTCACATGTCTAAAAATAACAGAAAAACAATACCCAATGGCCAAGGGTGAGATATTAATTGGTTATGGAACTTAGGCTTAATAATTCCATGAATTAAAGAAATGATCATTTGAAAACATCATGGTAATTTTAACTTTTTTTGTATAGTGTAAAATATTTATAATTAGATTATGTAACTACCTCTCTAGAAATAGAACCAATTTTTGACACATTCTTTTCATGGGGTGTGGAAAAAACAATTATTTCCTATGTTAAAATTAAGTATATTTGTTAACCTAGGTTGTATCCAAATAGGAGTGCACAACAATAATGTTTATCACTTTAAATTTGAGAAAGAGGTGGGGTTGTTTTTGAAATTGTTTGGTTTTGAAAACAAAGAAACGAAAAAAAGGAATAAAGGAAAATATTTAAAACAAATTGAAAAATCACGTGATTTAAAATAGTGATATGAATTCGGTCATCAGGTTGGGGTTGATTTTATAATTTCAATGTTATCATAGTTCTTATTTATCCAATCCTCTTCTCCTAAGCCGATTAAAGTGAGATTTCATGATCACTTCATCTCACTCCCTTGGTCAATAGTTATGGTGAGATTAAACATTACCAATATATTAGTTTGGTTTGATATTCTTCCTTTTGATAAAGAGTTTCATTGAATACATTCAATTGATTTAAGAAATTCTTAATCGGGTCTTGTTTATCCCAAATAATCAAGAATATGCACTATGCCTCCGACACGTACTGATAACCACTTAGTAATTCACCACTAATCTTTAATCTATTCGATCATATATAGACCAAAACCTAGTGTAGGGAGATAATGATAATTTACCAAATTATTAATAAAAACTGAATAAAAAATAAAATACGATCATAAAAGATAATAAAAACCATTATTAGAATTGAAACCAACATCACAAAAGAGAGAAAAGGATCTTAAAACATTAAGTGTATGATCTCAAACATTACAAAAGAAAAAACCTAAACTTCACCAATAACTCATAATATTTACCCCACCATGTTAAGGGTTATTGAGAAGAGTGGGGAATAATAAGGCATTTCAATATTAAGAAGAACAAAATAAAGAAAAGAAAGAACAGAAAAATAAATCCTCCAGAATCTGTCTGCCAACTGTTTTCTTAAGTTATGCCCATTAGATGTCCAAAATAGGACGAGGTATCTGTTTATAATATGTTTTAAATGGATTTTGATATCTAAACCTGAAATTTCAAAGAATTTTTATCCATGAAAAAGAAGTTATGGTCACCTTAATAGAATTTCCTTTTTCATTCCTCCAAATACTATTCCACAAACCCCACTTTGACCAGTTCAATAGATTCCTTAATGAAAGAATTTATCCTTTAAATTTATTTTGAATAATCCCATTAGAGTAATATTTCTAAAACATCTAGAATAATCCCATTTAGAGGTCGGTATCCCGATATATATATCATTTAATGAGGTAGGGTTTATTCTGCCAACCTGAATAACTCTTCAAAATAGTCAATTTTTTGGGCATGTGGGAATTTGAATGGGCTCTAGTTATAGAAGCAGAATGTGCATCCCAAAAACACTAGAATCATAAAAAAAGGATTCAATTGAATTGGATCAAAATTGTAGACGTTATGATCAAAAAACAAAAGCAACATAAAAATGCTAAATGTCCAGATTTAAAAAATTTTCATATTTAAGCCCAAACTCCACTAAAAACCATAAAATGATGCAAATAAACTCAAATTGATTAATTGGTTAGGATTAAATCAATAAAAAACATATGAATAATTATAAAAATATTATCTCTATCACCTATTTCATATATGTTCCCAACAGTTCGAGAATATCTGGTAAATGTTATTTGAATTCAATCTTATTGTTGAACATTTCCATAAATGACTATAGGATAAATTCCCTTACCAGAACAAGATATTTTTTTATCTCCCATTAAATAATGTTCTATAATTAAAAAAATAATAATCTATGTGTATTAAAAACACCCAAATCATTTCATTTGAATAAATATTGTTTTCATTCCCTTATCAAGATATAAAAGAGATATAAAACACATCTTATGATAATTTTAGCCAAGATTGAAGAATTGAAGTTATCAATGCAATAAATCCTTTTCTCCATTACTTGAAATAAAAAATAAAACATAAATTATTTTCATTTCATAATTTTTTTTTATATTTACAAAACTTTATAAAACATATTTTTGATATCATATATCTGTCAGAATGATTTAATTCATTTTGATAACCAATAAATTTTTAAAGAAACCCTTAGTCTCATCAAGTCATCAAGATATTAAATCATATTGAATATCATTTGACATACCAAATGATATTGAGAATATGAGTAGAGATTAATATTCCTTTAGTCATTTTTCATCTAATAACTTTGAAACCATAAATGAATCACTCAATGATTCCATAAGCATCTAGATTCACTTATTGATTTTTTTTTATACTTGGCTACTGAGGAAGGAAATGTTCTAACACATAGAATTTTCCTTAATAACTTTTATTAAATAACCAATCTTTCTTAATAAATTTTATTAAGCTACCAGTATTAAGAGATACGTACATTAAGCTTATCCCTATCAAGAATTTACAACATATTTATACTTGATGATGATGATGATATTATATACAACAATAGATTTTATCATATGAGTATCATGAATTATTATCTATTGAGTAATTTTTTTTATTAAATGACCTCCAACTAAAACGATGACCCCTTTTCTGCATCATATCTATTAGTAGGCCAAGATCAATATTTCACTAATCAATGAGCATAATTTTTCATTCCTCTCACCACATACCAATTTAGGTTTGGAATCATTCCAATTATATCATATATGACTCTTGGATATTTGAGTGGACAATTCTTTGTCCAATCCTCCATATGGTTAAAATAAACTTCATTCCTCTGGTATCCTAATCCTATTAGGATATCATGGCTAGTATAGCCAAAATAAAATGACAAAAATAGGATAACAAAAGATAATCCAGGGGAACTCACATTTGGATTTACCTATCCAGTGATGTTCCAGTGTTACATATCCTTTATTTCCTTACAAAATATAATAATGGGGCACCCATATTTGATATGACCTACCTAGTTGGATGATTTAGGTCTTGATAAATGCCTCTTTGTAAGGAATATAACACATAGTATTTCGAGGGGGTTTTAATCTCATGATATTATCTCATGTTATTATCTTTATGTATGCATGATTATAGTAATTTTTGTTCAAAATCCTATCCCCACCAACAAATCAATATGTCCAAACCATATTGATGTCTATGTATTTACAAAACCCATATGTTTTTGTTACTCACCAAAATTTAGAATCCATTTATATTAATACATATCTGAATGCATAATATTCATAAGTTATAGGAAAAATTCATGTAAAGGAATATAGATATATGCGATTGATAATTTGTACATGAGTAATCCTAGAGTGACAGATAACCAACTCTATTCACCAACCCAGACAAGGCCTAAGCCTCAGTATAGGTAGGCAATCCGACCTTAAGTCCCTCCACCTAAGGATATTTTACTCAATATAGAATAAAATTCATCACAAATCTAAAACCTAATATGCATAAACTATACTCAACATCTAAATTCAAGTTCACAACTTCAATTATAAACCGAGGTTAAGGTAGAGTAAAAAATAAATTCACTATCAGCTTAAAAAGTAATGCAAGGCTCTATCTAGAATCAATTTATTATCTTGAACTAAAGAATACATCATTAATAAAATAAATAATTTATATTTATGAATAAAACATGTAATAACCTTAAAATAGATAATATTTAAATATTTAAATATTAGATACCCATTTACAAAAAATTCATAAATAAAAACTAATTATAGAAACTTTTATAATACCATATTTATTCATTACGAAAATTCCACAATTATGAATATAACATTTTTACATTCATTATAATATGTAATCTTTTATATTCTTCATTATCTGTCATTTTAAATATATATATATATATATATATGATATTTTATGAATTATAAAAAATTTAAAATCCAATTTTCTATTTTGTAAACATTTCACATAATAATAATATCCCATATTTAATCATTATTTTAATTTTGATCAAATAAATCATAAAAAACCTTTAGATGTGTTTTTAATATTGCTCATATAAGTCCCCTTTAATTTAAATAATTAAAATTAATTAATTATGAAAAATTCATAATTTAAATATAAAATTGTTATATTTTGACCTTATTTCATAATTTATAACCCTTTAAACATTATTACTTATTATTTTTAAATAAACACTTTTATTTATATGTCATATTTCATGACATATAATTTGTTAAAAAGGAATTTTAAATATTTTCATTTAATATTTAAGGAATATTTTATAATAAATTTTTCATAAACATTTTTTAATTAACTATAAACCCTTTATATTAAATTAATTAATTACCCCTTTATTAATTAAAAAATATCCCCAAAATACCATTTATAATTATTTTTAAACATTTTATAAACCATTTAAATAATTTTTATATTAATTGTTTTAACAATATTAAAACAATTCTTTTTTCCCTTACGTAGAATCCTTTTTTGTTCAAGGGTAACCTCAATATACCCTTATGAAGGCACTCCATGTAAGGGTAATCTGATTCTCGAACCCTCACATTAGGGTAGAATTGATTTTTTTAATTCTATGTAAGGGTAGACCACTAGTCGTGTTAAAGTAATGCATTATATACCTTTATGTAATATTTAAAAACCCAGTTCTACCTTAAACCAATTCAGTTAAAACCCACTATGTAAAGGTAGATTGGGTAACCCATAAATAGAACTCCTATAGAATGATAACCTTAAAATTACTTACAATACATAAAAGTAATTTAAATAAAGTCCGTTACATGATCCTTTAAAACAAATCACTTCATTTACATTAACTATTTACTTAAATTCTAGAACACAACAGCATTTATGTGGAAACTCATATAAAGGTAAATAGAGATGACCCTTACATAGTTAAATACATGTAAGGGAAAAATACAATTACCTTTATGTATACTACTCCACGTAAGGGTAGTTCATGATAACCCTTATATATAACACTTCTAGAAAAGGGTATTCCTTTTACCTAAAATTTTCAAAAAACACAAAATAGTGATTTGTTTTCCATTTTCTTCTTTATTTCATGAATTATTTCATAAATCTAAATCACTGGTTTCCTATGATACCACCAAAGGGATTCAAAAAAATATAATAATGATTATTAGATGAATAATAAGTAATTTAAACACTTTTATAAGGATCTATAACGAGAGATAATTTAAACTAATTATAAAATGAAATGAATAAATATTATAAATGGAATAAAATACACCAAAGATAATATAAATCATCTTAAAAAACCATAACACAAGTTTGATAAATATCACAAAGCACTACTAGAAATTTGGGCTATAGCCACGGTTTGAAACCCTGGCTATAAGCCCAAAAACTATGGCTGGTATTGGTGTGTCTATAGGCCTTGGCCTATAGACACGGTTTCATACCATGTCTAAAACCCTATATCCACAGTTTAAACCATGGCTAAAATCCTATATCCATAGTTTGAACTGTGGATAAATCCCTTTATTCGTGGTTTAAAACTGTGGCATAAGATCAAGCCACACATTGCCTATGGTCATAGTTCCAAATCTTGGCTATAGGGATTTATCCACAGTTTGAAACTATAGATAAATCCCTTCCCATTTCATAAAAAAACCTCCACCCTCCTCCCTTCCCAGCCCCCACCCCCTTGTAGTAGCCCACCACTCCCCTTCTTGAATAGCCCCACCCACACTCCCCTCGCAACAGCCCCCACCCCCTTTCTGCAGCCCACCACTCCCCCTCCTGGATAGCCCACCACACCCACCTTGAAGCATCCCCCACCCCCTTACAGTCGCCCCCACACCCATGCAGTAGCCCACCACTCCCCTTCTTGGACAACCCCCCATGCTCCCCTTACAGCAGGCCCCACCCCCTTGCAGCATACATCCCCTACAGCAGCCCCCACTCCCCTTACTAAACATCTACCCCCCTTGGACACCCCCCCTTGGACACCCCTGGGCCCCCACCGGACACCCCCCTAGACACCCTCCACTGGACCCACTGGACACCTTCCACTGGATCCCTTGGACACCCCCACCCCTGGACACCCCCTGGACACACCCCCTAAACACCCCCTGGACCCCCTTGGACCCCCTGGACACCCCCTGAGACCCCCTCAACCACCCCCCTGGACACCCCCCTGTACACCCTCCACTATACCCCCCACTGGACACCCCCACCCCTAGACACCCCTTCCCCTAGACCCCCACCACTAGACATCCCCCGGACACCCCCCAGACACCCCCTAGACACCCCCAGACTCCCCCTAGACACCCCACAGACAACCCCCTGGACTCCCCCACTGGACCCCCCATGGAATCCCCCACTGGACCCCCCCAGACTCCCCCACTGGACTCCCCCTGAACACCACCTAGACCCCCCTAGACACCCCCTGTACCCCCCCGGACACCACCTAAACCCCCCAAACACCCCCAGGACCCCCTAAACACCAAACTTTAGTGACCTACTAAACAACAACCTAAAGTAGATGATCCTAACTAATCAAATAACCTGACTCAATGAGATTCATATGCTAGGATAACACCATACAGAATCATGAAACTAGACCAATAGATATTTTTAATACATACTCAACTATATATCTCAAATCAATAAATGTTTGAAATAAATAATACTCTACAGAACATACTTTATCGAGGATTATACTCCACTGGGTAATATCCTTACTCAAGTGCTAATGGATATAACCAAAATGATATTATAGGAATACAATTATCATATAGTGGAATTGGATGATTTGTCTCCCACCATTGGGGATAAATATGAATTTTACCTCCTATAAGTATCAATTTTCTTGCATATACTCACTGGATACCGTTAAAATGAGTGTTATTTCATAACTGAGTCCCATATAGAGGAAAAAAATGGTTCGTACTCAAGAAATCTCTCACTTTCACCATTATAAATACAAAATTTTAAACATTTGATACCCCATCAACAAAGGTAAAATTAAATTATCATTACATGAGTAGTTAGATAAAAATTTCTAAGCCTTTGATCCACTCACCATAGATTGGGGTATCAGTTACCACTACAATGGTAATTACCAAATCAACCAAACTTTAATTCACACCACAATTCTGTTAGAAGGTATTTAATCTTTATTAATGGTTATACCACTGGGTCTCATAACCATGTAAAGTGAATACCATAAAAGATATAATCCTTAATCAAGATCAAACTCACTTCATACTTAACCATTACCTCCTAAATTTTATATTCACGTCAATCCCGATTACAAGTCGTGGAAGAAAATCAATTTAATAGACCATGTTTTGTTACTATTTCTCTGCATAGAATACATCCCTATACTACATACCAATACAAGTCATAAAAATCAACAAATGATAAAAAAGGAAAATCCATCCAGAAGCCAAAAATAGGGAAATTACTTTGACATTACTATTTGAATCAATTAAATATTCTGCAACCAGGGAGAATAATTTTTCCTGGGACACCTCTGTCATGTCAGATTTCAAATTCAATTTGTTTCTCAGTAATTGAACATTGCCTATCAAAAATCATAAGAAAGTAATTAAAATGAAAAAATAGTAACATTTTCACCATATGCAAGACCAGACCAACTCTATAACAATATATTCATTTGCATATTTTTTGAGATTAATATTATATGTTTGATCTATGGCTAATTAAAGAATAAAATCATGGTTAATTAGGTGTAGAACTACCATATCTAATGGGAGGAAAAGATAATTTCAAAAATAAAGTAATCACAAAATTAAGAAGATATTGAAAATTAGAAGAGAAATGAAGATCCCTAGAAATGGATAAATTGGGAGAGGAGGGGTTTAAAGATAGCGAGGAGACCCCCTGGACACCCCCTCCCCCCTAGACAGCCCCCCCGACAGCCCCCCTCCCCCACACCCCCTGTCCCCTCCCTGCACCCTCACTCCCCCTCCTGGACAACCCCCCTCCCACAGCACCCCCACACCCCTACCCCCATCCCCCTGCACCCCACACCCTCTTCACACTGCCCCCAACCCCGTTTACCCCTCCCCCTTATAGACCCCCCTTTCACCCCTCATGGACAACCCCCCTCCTAGACAACCCCTCCCCCCTGAATAGCCCCCTATACCCCCTTCACAACCCCACCCCACTATAGATCCCTTGCACCCCCCTAGATAGCCCCTCACTCCTGGAAATCCCCCTACTGGATAGCCCATGGACCCCCTTATATCCCAAAATATCCCCAAACCAGAAGAGAATGAAAATATGGCACCCAAAAATTAATGTAAAAAGAAGGTTGAAAACAATACCATTCCTATAAAAAGTAAAAATATTCATCCCTTTTGAAAGAAAACTCAATGTACACATGCATTAATTTATGATTTCCAGTCAAATATGAAGAAAAACATGTAAAGAAACTCTTTTCAGCAGGATAAAATCCAAATACAGTGAACATTTAACATTAAAATCACCATGAAAATAGTTTTTATATTACCACTATACCCTCATTAATGAAAATTTAACATATTTTAAACAAACAAACCATTAAATATAAATTTCACAATAAACATCATCATACATTAAAACTCAACACTCAGTATGTTTTACCATAAGAAAAAATATTGTCAATAACCATTTTAAATAGATTCAGGTCAATAACATTAGCATGAAAAGTATTCAACATTTTAAGCACAAACACTCAACCAGCATAACATCCTAAAACCAAGAATTTAAATAGAGTTCCAATAAGTGGTAGCATGAATGAATTGTTATAAACAAGTAAAAACCAAATTAAGTACTCCCCTAGAATGATATGATGTAGTTTTCTTATTTTAAATGAGCCAACCATCCTATTATATTTTTCACTCAACCTAGATATTCTCACTAAAGAACCTAAAAAGAAACTAAATCAACTTCAGATTCAATCATTTAAGTTCAAAAAAAATCAAACAAGGTCTATGGTGATAAAGGAGTGGCCATGATGCTCCAATTAAAAGGCGTTTGTTGCATTGCACTATGGTGAGAAAGGAGTGGCCATGAAAAATGATATTTCCATTGAATCATTCCAACTAATTTGAATTTTGAAATGCTATGGTTTATCAATAGTTATTTTTTTGGTTTAAACTGCAATTTAGTAAATGGATGGCCACTTATAGAAACATATAATATGTAAGACAAATCATGTTATGAAATAATATCATAAAATATTAATTAAATGGATAAGTTAACTAAATTTCATGACATAGCATCTTATGTAATAATATTATAAAATAAATTTAAGACAATTAATGCATTATTTATCATTACAGATATAAAATGTAAGAAACTTACTATTTTTATGAAATTAAAATATATCACTACAATTTCATCTAATGTATGAAGATGCAGACCTTGTACTTAAACTAGAATAGCCTTTAGAAAATCCTTTTATACTAGAAGATAATATGTAGTTCAAACCATTGATGTTTCACATGGTCTCTTAGAGCCATAAATATTGCATATCAACGCTTGAAAGAATTCAATAAATTCTGAAAGCAATGCTTGTAAGCATTCAATAACTTCTAAAATAAACACATGGATATAGAAGAATAAAAAATCTAAAGGGAACCAATGCTTTTAACCTATTTCTATTTAAAAGATAAACTAACTTCAAAGTAAAAGAAAAATAGTCATGAATTTGTACTCATCATAAACCATGTTTTACAAAAAGAAAACCATAAATCATAAAAAATACCAAACACCACTAAATAAACATTGCTAAGTCCCCAAGAAAGTTATGATTCTAATAAAATCACCCCAAAAAAAATCTCATAAAGATCTGTATATGTGGTCGCATTAGAATAATTAGAAAAAGAATAACATTAATAACTCTCCTTCCACATAATCGGAACCAATCCAAAAACAAAATGAACAGAATAAATGTTTGAATAGTCAAGAAGAGAGTTAACCAATCCCACATTGATTATTATGACACATACAATGTCAAATACTACAAATAGTTCACTAAAACCAATCATAAAGCAGTTTGATTCAAAATCAACACCAACCACATGGGATGAGAAAATAGAAAATAGCATGTCAAGTAGAGCACTGATTGTGAGGGATGATGCAGGAACCTTGGTTATTCTAGGTAATAGACCATGTATATTATTTTTCATAGACAATACATAACCCATACAATTTTTCTTAAATAGAAACTTCTGACATGTAACTAAAACTACAGATGAATATAATAAATTAGAAAATGAAGATTAATGGGAGAAACTTCCAACTCAAAGCAAGAAAAATACATAACATGAAAATGAACTGAAATAAAAAGAGTCATAGATCTTAGTTGGTAATCTCAATGATAGCAGTGACTATATACCCATCATCGACTCTTAGAGCCATCATGAACTTGGCCTTGTAGACTCCATCCTGTGTCATCACCAACTCAATGTCCTTAGTTTTTAAGCTCCATGCTCAGGATTGCATTAATAAAATTGTAAATGAATATAAATTAGAAACATAGTTATGATAACTGACAATACCCCCCCTGCCCCTACCCTGCACACCCCTACCCCCTCCCCTGCACCCCTGCCCCCTGCCCCCTGCCACCAGCACACCACCCTGCCCCCTGCACACACCACTACACACCCACACACCCCTACACACCCACAACCCCTACACATCCACACCCCTTCTCCCTTCACACCCCTGCACACCCCATTCCCCCTACCCCCTACACACCCCCACACTGCCCCCTACCCTACCACTACCCCTCCCCTGCACACCCCCTTACCCCTCCCATGCACTCCCCCTACCCCCTGCCACTAGCACAATACTCTGCCACTACCCCATGCACACCCCCTATACACCCCTTACCATACCCCCTGCACACCCCCACACTGCCCCTACCTACCCCCTTCCCCGAACACCCCTCCACCTACCCCCTGCACACCCCCTATACACCCACCCCCTATACACCCACACCCCTTCCCCATTCACACCCCACATACACCCCTTCCCCTACCCCCTACACACCCCCTTGCCCCCAGAACACCCCCTCTTCCCCTGCGCCCCCACCCATCCCTCTCCCCCTGCACCCCACTACACACTTGCACACCCCTTTCACCCTAAAATAGTATACACCACAACATCTACCAAAAACTAACATCATTATATGGTAGAATTCAATTTATAAACCAAGAATAAAATTTACATCTAAAACGTACCTCATTTCAGTATCACCAAAACCATCAAGAACCTCATCATATCCTTCAGAAACACCAACATCATTATCCCCTCCTCTCAGACCACCATCATCATCAATATCCACATTGGCATATTCACCTAAATCAATGGTAGGAGTAGAATAATCCTCATAAACCAAACACAAATAATTGAGAACACATTTAATTAACGAAAACATAAAAAGGTTATCACTAAAATTAATAAATCAATAAAGATTTATTTTACTCATAGAAAATCATACAAAATGTGAAAATATAGAAATTCCAAGGATTTTAATGGAATTTGAGGGAATAAAACAATGAATTATATATAAAAATTTATGAAATTTATATTTCGATCACTCCCACACACTTATTTTATTGAACTCCAAGGCAATGCATTGTCTACTGGAATTCCTAAAAATGAGAAACACCTCATGAATATGAAGTTCACAGCCCTATCAACTCATCCAATAAACAAATTTCATATAGTTTAAATTGTACAAACCTAATCTGTATTTTGGCTATAAAAATTCCTATTAATATAGATATTATAGTCAACTGCTCTCATAAACATCAAAAAAATTGAACATTTTCAAGCCTTGAGTTCCAAGCTACACGTACTTTTTTTAAGCCACAAAAATCATTCTTAAAAATGAACAATTTATCATCATCATCATTTATTTGAAATCTACATAGTTGATCAATTCAAACTTCATTAAAAAATAGTCCAATGAGAAAATAATACTTTTTATTATACAAATTAGATATACCTTGATATTATCTATATAACTATGGTAAGAAACAATTTGATAACCTCAATAAAAACAATTAGTGAAAATATTTTTATCTACAACTACCATATAAATCAATGAATATCGCTTTCACAAAATTATAACTACGAATTTTATAACTTCTCTATTTTCAATAAGCATATTTTTGAATACTTGTTTAGTGAATATGATATTTTCATCTATTTTTTGTGAAAAAAATTTATATGTGTCATTATTTTATTTCTAATTTAACTCCCCATTCATATCTTTAATCCAATTTTAATCATTGGATTCTTAATCAAATCTTTTTTACTCAAATAAATATAAGAGGGCATTTATTTTAATTCTATACATCCTCTTAGTTTATACTACAATAGATTTGTCTCCCAAAATTTTCTCTTCATCAATATGTTTAGATCTAGTAAATCAAATACTTCCACAACAATAAAAAATTTCTATATATCATAAATTTAAATCTAGAATCATCAAAATATATCAATAACATGAATTCATGTTCTGCTCAAATGATTCACCTATTTTAAATTAAATTACTTTGGTTTAATTAGTTATTTTTATTTTGTTAATCCATACAATCCTATAAATAAAGAAAATGTATTACTAATTACAAAATTTAAAATAATAACGATGGATAAGTTTTTAATCCCTTTCCTCAAATGATGATTTAAAAAATCACAACATGAGAGCAAGGAATGAAGAATAATCACACTGCCAAGAAAATGAAGATGCTTATAATATGTACAAAAAAAACTCTTATTGACTAAAAAACCTAAACACACCAAATGATAAGGAATACAAATACCATATACTCCCTAAGAAGATAAAATAAGAAGGAATAGAGATTAAAAGTAGAGGGAATAACCTTGTATCTCAATGAGATCGATCACTTGAAGCTGAAAAATAAAGAGGAGGGAAGAGGATCGGGGGAGGATGGAGGAGGAGGGCACCACCGTGAGAGGAGGGTTGTGGATTGGGGGAGGATGGAGGGGGAGGGAACCACTATGAGATGAGGGTTGCAGATTTAGAGGAGGTTCTATGTGAGAGGAGGGTCGTCGTGAGGAGGGTTACCATGAGGAGGGTCACCGTGATGAGGGTCTCTGTGAGGAGGGTCCCTGTGAGGAGGGCACCACCATGAGAGGAGGGTATCCATGAGAGGAGGGTAGCCATGAGAAGGATCACTATCGGGGTAGGATGGAGGAGGAGCCTGATGCGGGTAGAGGGTCTACATAGGGGAGGATGGAGGAGGATCCAGGGAAGCCCAACATATTTCATAAAAAAAATTGTGGACAAATTTTAGGCATGGTTTTTTAATTAAACTGTGGCTAAAAACAGGATATAGCCAGGACCTATAAAACTGTGGCTATAGGTCCATGGCTATAGATTAAATTTCTAGTAGTGAAGGGTAGAAAAAATATATCCCCTCTCCATAGTGTGTTAATGGTAAAGTGAATCATCTGATGTTTTGATGGGATATATGTAATGTCCCGGACCTCTCTAGTCCATTACTTTGTGAAAATATGGTGTTTGAGGTGTTCCAGGAGGTCAAGGTAACATATCCCCAACACTTTTCCAAATTTACATTTCTATGAATAGTGTTTCCAGTTTTATGAACGGTAACGGTAGGTGTACAATGTTTCACAGATTGGTTTCACAGATCGGTTTCACAGATCGGTAGGTGTACAGTAACGGTAGGTGAACAGTGTTTCTAGCTTCCTATAGTTTTTCCCCTTTTGACATTTCCTTTGACGTAAAATACATTTAAAGCCTTATTTTGAGGACTCTTAAGGCCAATTCAAAGGCCATAAATCCTATATTAATTATTCCTAAGTCTAGGATGTTTTTTTACTTGGTCAAACCGCGATGGGTTATTGCAATCCATTTTTAATGGAGAATTTAGCGGATCATAAACCGTCACCCCAGTAAATCTTCAAAAGGGACAAAATATAATCCTCCCTTTTTTTCTTCCTATTTTTTCTCTTCTATGAGACGTTAGAACCTTTCAATCCTTCCCACAAGAGTTTCAAAATCAAAATCTACTCCTCGGATTGGTTCCGCTATGTTTTGATGCAACCAAGCTGTATCGATCAATCTTTGATATAAGGTATGTTGTATCTTCGTTCTTTTGGGGTTCATATTCTCCTGTTCTTCTTTCCATTTTATATCATGAAATCTCCAGGCTTCTAATTGGTTTTTTCTTGGGGTTTGGTTGGTACTGTCGTACCATGGAATCCTCGGGTGGATGCAATTGTCGCGAGAGGAGGATCGTGACTCGTGGTGTGAATAAAGAACGTGAGGAACTATTTGAGGTAGGGGATTCATTGCTTCTCTAATTGTTTATGTGCAATCGTAGAGTTATCATGATTTATCCCTTTGGATCAAAATGAAATTGAAATAATTAAATATTTGAACTAGATAAATAAATTGTTATCCCTTGTATGTTATTGCCTCTTGTTTTTCTAGATAGTGTGATATCTATTCATGCTTTGTTTAGCTGTTTGTTCTTGATGGAAATTGGTACAGAACGTAAACCATAATTTAATGATAAGTGTTGGCTAAAGATAAAAAGTCATGAAAATGAATCTGGTTCTTGTTGTAATTTGATGTTAATCAAATTGGTGCAGTAAGCATGTTTTTTTTATTATATCTTACTGATTAGGTTTCTGAAATTTTAGAACCTACGTTTAATAAATATGTTAATTCAAGATAGATTGAAGAATTTATTGTTTGATAATTTCTAAAAGGGTTCTGAGTTACCCTCTTGTTTATTAAAGGGCCAAGAGCCCATTGATGTGATGTTTGTTTTCCTACTGCTTGTGCTATGATGTGACCCTGGAGGGGTGTTGTGATATATGGAGGCATAAATAACTTTTGGTTGTGGTATTGAATGATGACTAGAGTGGAAAGATGCATCGGTTTATGCATGTGGGTGTCAGAGAGGACACCCGAGATGATGGAATGGGATGGATGGGATTGTTGGATTCTTGGTTTCTTATCTCCTTTACTTTTACCCACTGCTCAAGGCAGCTGGTCATGCTTACCCTTCTTCCGAAATAGGCGAAGACACGCGGAGTATGCCACGTGATTTCCGTGTTTAGCTTCTCAAGGAAGGATGGGTCTAGGCTCTTGCTATGGGCGGCAAAGACTCGACGGGTAGAAAAACTACTCACCGTGTTGATCCCCTTTGTGTTTAGTATCATAGAATTATTTTCTAGAATTCCTGGGAATATGGGAAAGTAATTCTATAATTAATAATTGAATAAATGGTGTTAACTCATGGGGTTGGAGTTGGTGGAACATAATGATGAAGTTGTAATTTTTTTAAGGGACAGTCGACCTTGGGTGTGATGCTAATAGAAATTGATGTGGAACTTTTCATGGTTAATGTTTAAAGAATTAATTAACGTACAATGGAACTGATAAAAAGGGAATGAAGTAATCTAATAAATCTCTTTAAAAGGTTGTGTGCTTATAGGATACCTAGTCTTAGAAGTAGCAACCCGGAGTCTGAGAGACGTTAGCTGTAGTTGTGTCTAAGACTAGGTAATGCCCATAGTGTGGTTGTGATATATAATATATTCTGTAATTTTTATGTTTCTATATGCTACTCCACCCTATCAGTAAGGGAAACTGACACCCTGGGGATTCTGAGCCCCGGGGGGTGTTTTCCACAACATTTCGGTGGGAGGATGAATGGATGACTACCCCCTTTGGCCCTGCTCTCTTCTCTTGGTAGATACTTGTGCCAACAGGCACAATGGTTAGTCTCCCCATATATGTGTATAGAGGGATGTAATGGATTGTGGTTATTTCATACACATATATTCTCGATATAGTATCCTATGGACTACTATTGGTGTAACGTGTATAGCCTGTGATGCCTTGAGGATCCTTACTTGGTGTATGGGCTGTAATGGCTTGCGGTATAATACCCGATGTATGATACACGTTATGCGGGCTGTGGTGTCTCCTAGAAACAAACCTGGTTACTTTTGGTTGTGAGGATGGTGTGGTGCTTTTCCCAGGTGTCTGTGGGGAATCCTTTTTGGTGCACGAGGTGCAAATTGTGTAGCTTAGCCCAGGTGTCTAAGGGAAAGCCTTTGGGGAGAGAAGCACAGGACATATGTCATTGGGGAAAAGAGACAGACCAGTGGGGAAGTAGTAGCGGGGTACCCTTGATATTCTTTACTATATTCTATATTCTTGTATGTGTTACTTGGTGAGAGTATCCATGGTGAGGTTGGAAACTTAGTATACCTGTTTAGGTGACGAGTTAGTTTCACTTGTTGTTCACTATGCTTTAGCATGCTTTCTTTACTTTTGCATGAGAGGCTTTAGGGAGGATCCTACTGAGTATACTGTTATACTCACCCTACGTATATATAAACTGTTTTTTCAGGTCACTTGGAGAAGGTTGGAGATCAGGCTGGTTACTTCTAGCTTATGGTTGCAGGAGCTGTTCGATCTTGTGGTCGCTGATGTTTTTACTTTCTTTTGGGTACTTGCAGTTTTTACTTTCAGTTGTAGTACTTTTTCATGATATTACATATGTGCACTTGGGTTTTATTTTATACTTCAGTTCTGAGTTGGAGTTGGTTGGTGTCTATCTTATCTCTCTCTTCCACATGTGTTCTCTTAGAGGGTAATTCCTCTCATTTGTGTGTTTATTATACCCTTGGTGCTAGTCGCCAAACCGGGGCCTACTGAAGGTAGGACTCGGGGGTCATTATCTCCCTTCTCACATTGCTGGACCAGGAGGGGTACACTTTGTGGGGAGGGGGTCGTGACAGAGTGGTATCAGAGGCTGGTTGAGGGATAGGATGGAGTTTGGAGTTAGGCACAGGTGGGGTTGCATGGGTTGTTGGGAAACAGTGTCTGTCATGTTTAGAAAGTGAGGTAAACACTGGAGACCAGCCAAGACATAGGCATTTAGGGCCCCCTATGATCTGATTTACGGACCTTTAAGTTTACAATGGATACTAAACAAGGTGATACTGGTTTCTGGGTAGAGACCTAGGAAAGGATCATGCATCATTCTTCTTTGTGTCTGTGTTTGAATGCGTAGACCTCGGGATAGGTTAAACTAAAATGAAAGAAATATAACAATAAATTAATTAATCTTGAGTCTTCCATATTCCAGGATTATGAGCTCTAATGGTTTGTTATTTTACAGGTATGGCTCCAGGTCGACGTCCTTGTCAGGTTTGTGCAGAAAATTTCCTGCAGGTTGTTCCATAAGATCTCCATAGGGTAGAGGTTGACGACGACGACACTTGGAGGAAGAAACTCTAAGAGTTTCAGCACCATAGTCTGCAGAAGTATGAGGGATCTGTTTCAGATGCAGTCATGAAAGACTGGTTAGAGGAGGTTGAGATCAGCTTCAATTCGATTCATGGTCGTAAGGAGCACTGGGTTTCCTTGGTTGGGACAATGTTACATGGAGCTATGAGGCAGTAGTGGTTCTTGTTCCTCGGGGATCGTAAGGATTCAACGATCTCATAGGAGGAGTTCCGAGACAGGTTTAGAGTTGAGTTTCTTTCTTCGACTACGAAGGCATCCAGTTGCCAGGAGCTTCTTACCCTTCGACAGGGGAGCTCCAGTGTTTGAGAGTTTGGAATCCGTTTCATGAACCTTTTACGACATGCTTCAGACCTACTTCTAGATAAGGAGGCCAGGGTGAGGCATTTTGAGGAGGCTTTGCGTCCAGAGATCCAGCGCCAGGTCACCCCAATTATGCTGAAAACATATCTTGAGGTACTGGAGAGGGAAGAGGTTGTCGAGAGGACTTTGGACAGGACCTGATCATCACAAGAGGGGAATCATAATGATTCCTCACGAAGCAAAGCTATGGTCCGGGGTTCTCTATTTTTAGGGAAGAAGAGTTTCCGTTCAGCCGGGGGTAGGTCTCAGCCCTTCACATCTTGTTTCTCCAGAGGCAGAAAATCTCATTATTATGGCTAGGGATCATGTACTTGTTTTTCTTGTGGTGGTCGTGGACATCAGTAGTGGGAGTGACCGACCTTTCAGAGCGGCCATCGTGCGCCATGCACTATGCTCTAGGTTCTTCCGTTGAGGCAGTTTCAACCAAGGCAGCAGCAGCCAGTTGTTCTAGCTTTAGATTAGAAGAGGGTAGATGGGGCAGGTATAGGACAACCCTATGATGATCCCCGTCCTTAGAGAGTAGAGCATGACCATCTTGGTGGTCGTCATCAGGGTCAGAGAGGCTGTGGAAGAGGTCGTGGTCAGCTTCATGCTCTAGCGTTTCCAGCACCAGATGAGCCATACATCATTCTAGGTACCCTTTGCTTGTTTTCTACCTTGGTGGATTCCTTGTTTGATTCAAGAGAAACACACTCCTTCATATCACCTACCCTTGTCCATGCTTTGGGACTTGAGGTAGAGAGGCTTCCAGTGCCCTTGGCATTGACTACGCCAGTTGGAGGTCGAGATGACTTGTTTGAAGTATTTTGAGACTGTGAGCTATTGTTGGGGAAACACCGATCTTGGGGAGATTTATTATGTTTTGGAATACAACTATATGATGTCATCCTCAGCATGGACTAGTTGTATTCGGTTCAAGCTATTGTGGATTGATTCAGGAAGAAGGCCATCTTCATTGGTGCGGATGGAGAGCAAGTGGTGTTTGTTGGTGAGCGAGATCCTCTGATGGGTCATAGGCGTGTTCCATCCTTATCATCTATGATGGCTGATATGATGCTGAGTTCTTTAGTGGTTTAGCAGTTGGCGTTTCCTAGGGTTGTAGAGGAGCACCCTGATGTATTTATAGGAGAGGTTGTATCATTACCCCCTCTATGAGAGATCGAGTTTGGGATCGAGCTAAATCCAGGAGCATCTACTATCTCTATGTCCCCATATAGGATGGCCCCTTCTGAGTTACGAGAGTTACGTATACATCTTGATGGTCTGTTGCAGTTTGGTTTTGTTTAGCCAAGTGTGTCACCATTGGGTTCACCAGTGTTGTTTGTGAAGAAGGCCGACGACAGTTTGCAGTTGTGTGTCCATTATCATCGCTTTAAAAAAGTGACAATAAAGAATCTCTATCCTCTTCCACTAATTGATGATTTATTCGATCAACTGAAGGGTGCAAGTTGGTTCTCAAAGATCGACTTGCGGTCAGGATATCATCAAATGCATGTCAAGGATGGGGATATCTCGAAGACCTCATTCCATTGTCGTCATGGGCATTATGAGTTCATTGTAATTCCATTTGGCATGACGAATTCTCCAGCTGTATTCATGGGATTGATGAATGATGTGTTCCGTGAGTTCTTGGACAATTTTGTGGTAGTTTTCATTGATGACATCCTTGTGTACTCCACATCTGAAGAGGAGAATGCAAAGCATCTACATGCTATTTTGGGAGTTCTTTGTAGACATCAACTATTTGGGAAGTTGTCTAAGTGTGAGTTTTGGTCTCGAGAAGTCCGTTTCTTGGGGCATGTTGTTTCCCAACAGGGAGTAGCTATAGATCCATCGAAGATAGAAGCAGTCATGTCTTGGGAATCCCCGAAGACAGTGTCAGAGGTGTGAAGTTTCCTTGGTCTCGCAGGATACTACAGGAGGTTCGTAGCCAATTTCTCCTGAGTTGCGACTCCTCTGACAACTTTGAATAGGAAGGATCAAGCGTTTATATGGACTGATCAGTTTTAGGTAGCTTTCGAGTATCTAAAGGAGAAGTTAGTAAGTGCTCCAGTCCTTTTTCTTCCAGTTGAGGGAGTTCAGTTTGATGTTTTCCGCGATGCTTCGCATTTGGGGTTAGGCTGTGTTCTCATGCAGCATAGGTCAGTTGTTTCTTATGGTCCTCAATAGTTGTGTCCCCATGAATTCAACTATTCCACTCACTATCTTGAGTTGGAATCTATGGTGTTTTCTCTGAAGTTGTGGAGACATTACCTCATTGGTGAGCGCTTTTTGGTTTTCACCAATCATAAGAGTTTGAGGTATGTTTTATCCCAGCGTGACTTGAACTTATGACCATATCAGTGGATGGAGTTCTTGCTGGAATACAACTTCAAAATATCATATAAACCTGGAAAAGGGAATTTTGTAGCTGATGCACTGAGCCGAAAGTCACGTAGTGATGCTGTTTGTGAATCCCGTGATTCTTGGAGAGTAATGGAAGAACTGTCAGCATTTCATCTTGACGTTGGAGAAGTTGGGGGTAGAGGTTGTCTTTTTCAGATGACGGTACAATCATCCCTGATGCAGAAGGTGGAAGAATCCCAGTTGGGGGATCTAGAGGTAGAGGTCTGGAGAGACTGAGTTGTTTGTGGTGAGGCCCCTAATGGTTGGTCCGAGGATGAACAACACCGAGTGTTGTACCAAGGAAGGATTTTAATTACCTTGACGATGCGTGAGACGGTTCTTAGAGAGTTCCATAGTTCACCCTTAGTAGTACATCCTGTTGTGATAAAGATGTACCAATCCTTGAGGAGTCAGTTTTGGTGGCCTGGGCTGAAGCGTGCAGTTGCAGAGTTTGTGTCTTGATGTTTAGTCTTCCAGAAGGTGAATGCCGAACACCGTGTTCCTAGTGGTCTTCTCCATCCATTAGAGATTCCCCAGTGGATGTGGGAGGACATCTCAATGGACTTTGTTACATGTTTACCTCGATATCTGGGAGGACTTGACTCTATTTGGGTGATAGTAGATCGTTTAACAAAATTGGCACACTTCATAGCGATCAAGGAGTCTAGCTCAGTGGAATTCTTATCGAGGTAGTATCTAGAGGAGGTGGTGAGACTTCATGGAGTCCCTAGGATGATCATTTCTGACTGAGATCCTCATTTTACATCCAGGGTGTAGGGAGGTCTCCAACATGCTTTTGGTTCTCAACTATGCCTTAGCACTACTTTTCTTCCTCAAACGGATGGTCAGACAAAGCAAACCATCCAGACTCTTGAAGACATGTTACGCTCTTGTGTTCTTGATTTTGGAGGTTCATGGATGAGGCACTTACCCTTGGTAGAGTTCTCTTACAATAATAGTTTTCACTCCACCATCGGTATGACGCCGTTTGAATCCTTGTATGGCCGGCCTTGCCGTTCTCCGTTGTGCTGGACTGGGGTCGGAGAGTCAGCAATTCTCAGACCGGAACTAGTGCAGAATACAATAGAGATAGTTCAAGTGATTCATGAGAGGATGAATACAAGGAAAGATCATCAGAAATCATATGCTGATCAAAGGAGGAGACCCTTGTAGTATAATTTTTGGGATCATATGTTTCTGAAGGTAACTCCCCGTCATGGGCAGCGAAAGTTTGGTCGTGGAAGTAAGATTTCTCCCCAGATTTTTGGGCCTTTTTAGGTTTTAGATCGTGTTGGAGATGTGGTGTATCGAGTAGCACTTCCCCCAAAGATGAGTCAGATACATGATGTTTTCCATGTGTCACAACTCCATCGTTATCTTCATGATGACACTCACATCATCGATTGGGGAGAGATCAATGTTGATGATGATGAAACCTTTGAGAAGAGACCTATGGAGATCCAAGAGCGCAAGGAGAAGGTGTTGAGTGGGAATTCTATCCCCTTAGTTCGTGTCTTGTGGCCACATGGTGGCATGGAGGAGAGTACCTGGGAACGTGAGTCACATATGCGTGTATAGTATCCAGAGCTGTTTTAAGATATTGTGATGAGTTTTATTTGAACCTTTCTTTTATGTACCTTTGATGTGATGTTATGCTTAAATTTTTGGGATATGGAATGTTAGTCACCTTACTCTCGGATGTCGTGGTTTTGTTTTAGCTTTCGAAAAACTTCGGGTGGGTTTTCCCCTGAGAGGTATCTTATGGGGTGGTTGTTCAGACCCCTCTTTTCTTCTGGGTTGGTTTTGAATTCTCGAGGATGAGAATGTTTTGAGAGGTATTTGATGTAATGGCCCAGACCTCTCTGGTCCATTACTTTGTGAAAATATAGTGTTTGAGGTGTTCCAGGAGGTCAAGGTAACATATCCCCAAAACGTTGCCAAATTTCCAGTTCTGTAAACAGTGTTTCCATTTTTATGAACAGTAACGGTAGGTGTACAGTGTTTCACAGATCGGATTCATAGATCGGTTTCACAGATCGGTTTCACGAATCGGTTTCATAGATCGGTTTCACAGATCGGTTTCACAGATCGGTTTCACAGATCAGTTTCACAGATCGGTTTCACAGATCGATTTCACAGTTCGGTTTCAAAGATCGGTTTCCCAGATCGGTTTCACAGATCGGTTTCACAGATCGGTTTCACAGATCAGTTTCACAGATCGGTTTCACAGATCGGTAGGTGTACAGTAACGGTAGGTGAACAATGTTTCCATCTTCCTACAGTTTTTCCCCTTTTGACATTTCCTTTGATGTAAAATACATTTAAAGCCTTATTTTGAGGACTCTTAAGGCCGATTCAAAGGCTATAAATCCTATATTAATTATTACTAAGGCCGGGATGTTTTTTTACTTGGTCAAACCGCATGGGTTATGTCGATCCATTTTTAATGTAGAATTTAGTGGATCATAAACCGTCACCCCAGTAAATCTTCAAAAGGGAAAAAATATCATCCTCCTTTTTTTTGTTCTTCTTTGTTCTCTGCTATGAGATTCTAGAAACTTTTAATCCTTCCCACAAGAGTTTCACAATCAAACTCTACTCCTCGGATTGGTTCCGCTCTGTTTTGATGCAACCAAGCTGTATCGACCAATCTTCGATATAAGGTACGTTGTATCGTCGTTCTTTTGGGGTTCATGTTCTTCTATTATTCTTTCCATATTATAGCATGTAATCTCTAGGCTTCTAATGGGTTTTTCTTGGTTTTTGGTTGGTGCTGTTGTACCGTGGCATCCTCGGGTGGATGCAGTTTTCACGAGAGGAGGATCGTGACTCGTGGTGTGGATAAAGAATGTGAAGAACTTTTTAGGTAGGGGATTTATTTCTTCTCTAAATTTTTATGTGAAATCGTAGAGTTAGCATGATTTATCCCTTTGGATCATAATGAAATTGACCTAATTAAATATTTGAACCGGATAAAGAAATTTTTATCCCTCATATTTTATCGCCTATTGTTTTTCTAGATAGTGTGATATCTATGCAAGATTTGTTTAGCTGTTTGTTCTTGATGGAAATCGGTAAAGAACATATACCAGAATTAAATGATAAGTGTTGGATAAAGATAAAGAGGTATGAAAATGAATCTGATTCTTGTTGTAATTTGATGTTAACCAAATTGGTGCAGTAAGCATGTTTTTGTATTTGTTATATCTTACTGATTAGGTTTCCCGAATTTTGGAACCTACATTTAATAAATCTGTTAATTCAAGATGGATTGAATAATTAATTGTTTGATAATTTCTAAAAGGGTTCTGAGTTACCCTCTTGTTTTTTAAAGGGCCAAGAGCCCATTGATGTGATGTTTGTTTTCCTGCTGTTTGTGCTGTGATGTGACCATGGAGGGGTGTTGTGATATGTGGAGGCATAAAGGCCTTTTTGTTGTGGCAGCGAATGACGCCTAGAGGGGAAAGATGCATCAGTTTATGCATGTGGGTGTCAGTGAGGACACCAGGGATGATGGAATGATATGGATGTGATTGTTGGATGCTTGTTGATTCTTGGTTGCTTATCTCCTTTACTTTTCCCCACTGCTCAAGGCAGCTGGTCCTGCTTACCCTTCTTCCGAAAGAGGCGAAGACACTTAGGGTATGCCACGTGCTTTCCGTGTTTAGCTTCTCATGGGAGGATGGGTCTAGGCTCTTGCTATAGGCAGAGAATACTCAGTAGGTAGTACAACTACTCACCGAGTTGATACCCTTTGTGTTTAGTAGCATAGAATGATTTTCTAGAATGCTTGGGAATATGGTAAAGTAATTCTATAATGAATAATTGAATAAATGGTGTTAACTCATGGGGTTGGAGTTGCTGGAACATAATGATGAAGTTGTAATTTTTTAAAGTGACAGTCGACCTTGGGTGTAATGCTAATGGAACTTGATGTGGAACTGTTCATGGTTAATTTTTAAAGAATTAATTATCATACAGTGGAAATGATAAAAAGGGAATGAAGTAATCTAATAAATCTCTTTAAATGGTTGTGTTCTTATAGGATACCTAGTCTTAGAAGTAGCATCCTGAAGTCTAAGAGACATTAGGTGCAGTTGTGTCTAAGACTAGGTAATTCCCATAGTGTGGTTGTGAGATATAATATATTATGTGCTTTTTATGTTTCTATACGCTACTTCACCCTGTCAGTAAGGGAAACTGACACACCGGGGATTCTGAGCCCTAGGGGGTGTTTTCACCAAAATTCCGGTGGGAGGACGAATGGATGACTACCCACTTTGGCCGCACTCTATTATCTTAATAGATACTTGTTCCAATAGGCACAATGGTTAGTTTCCCCATATATGTTTGTAGAGGGATGTAAGGGCTTGTGGTTATTTCACACACATATATTCTAGATATAGTATCCTATGGACTACTATAGGTGTAACGTGTATAGGCTGTGATGGCTTGAGGATCCTTACACGGTGTATGGGCTGTAATGGCTTGAGGTATAATACCTGACGTATGATACAGGTTATGTGGGATTTTGTGGCTCCCAGAAACATACCTGGTTACGTTTTGTTTTGAGGATGATGTGGTGCTTCGCCTAGGTGTTTGTGGGGAAGCCTTTGTGGTGCACGACGTGCAGATTGTGGAGCTTAGCCCAGGTGTCTACGGGCAAGATTTTGGAGAGAGATGCACATGACGTATGTCATTGGGGAAAAGCGGAAAACCCGTGGGGAATTAGTAGCGGGGTACCCTTGATATTCTTTACTATATGCTATATTCTTGTATGTGTTACTTGGTGAGAGTAGCCATGGTGAGGTTTGGAACTTAGTATACCTGTTTAGGTGATGAGTTAGTTTCACTTGTTGTTCACTGTGCTTTAGCATGCTATATTTAATTTTTCAAGGGAGGATTCAAAGAGGATCCAACTGAGTATACTGTTATACTCACCCTACATATATATAAACTGTTTTTTCAGGTCACTTGGAGCAGGTTGGAGATCAGGCTGGTTACTACTAGCTTGTGGTTGTAGGAGCTGTACGGGCTTGTGGTTGCTGATGTTTTTACTTTCTTTTGGGTACTTGCAGTTTTCCCTTTTAGTTGTAGCACTTTTGTATGACATTACATATGTGCACTTGGGTTTTCTTTTATACTTCAGTTCTGAGTTGGGGTTGGTTGGTGTCTATCTTATCTCTCTCTTCCGCATCTGTTCTCTTAGAGGGTAATGCCTCCCATTTGTGTGTTTATTATACCCTCGGTGCTAGTCGCCAACCTGGGGCCTACTAGAGGCGGGACTCGGGGATCATTATCTCCCTTCTCACATTGCTGGCCCAAGAGGGGTACACTTTGTGGGGAGGGGGTCATGACAGAGTGGTATCAGAGGCAGGTTGAGGGATATGATGGAGTTTGGAGTTAGGCATAGGTGAGGATGCATGGGTTGGTAGGGTAATAGTGTCAGTCATATTTGGAAAGTGAGGTAAAAACTGGAGACTGACGGAGACATAGGTGTTTAGGGCCCCCTATGATCTGATGTACGGACCTTTAAGTTTACAATTGCTACTAAACAAGGTGATACTGGTTGCAGGGTAGAGACCTAGGAAAGGATCATGCAAAATTCTTCTTTGTGCCTGTGTTTGAATGGGTATACCTTGGGATAGGTTAACCTAAAATGAAAGAAAGAAAACAATAAATTAATTAATCTTGAGTCTTCCATATTCCAGGCTTAGGATCCCTAACAGTTTATTATTTTATAGGTATGGATCTAGGTCGATGTCCTCATTATGTTTGTGCCGAAAATGTCCATAAGGTTGTTCCAGCAGATCACCGCAGGGTAGAGGTTGACCATGACGACAATTGGAGGAAGACACTCTAAGAGTTTCAGCGTTTGAGTCTGTAGAAGTTTGAGGGCTTTGTTTCAGATGCAATCACGGAAGACTGGTTAGAGGAGTTTGAGATCAGATTCAGTTCGATTAGTGCTCGTAAGGAGCACTGGGTGTCCTTGGTTGTGACAATTTTGCGTGGAGCTGTGAGGAAGTGGTGATTCTTGTTCCTAGGGGATCATGAGGAGTTAGTGATCTCATGGGAGGAGTTCCGAGACAGGTTTAGAGTCAAGTTTCTTTCTTCGATTGCGATGGCGTCCAGTCGCCAGGAGCTTCTTACCCTTTGAAAGGGGAGCTCCAGTGTTCGAGAGTTTAGAATATGTTTTATGAACCTTTTACGATATGCTTCTGACCTACTTCCAGATGAGGAGGCCATGGCGAGGAATTTTGAGGAGGCTTTGCATCTAGATATCCAGTACCAGGTCACCCCATTTATGATGAAAACATATATTGAGGTACTGGTGATGGTAGAGGTTGTCAAGAGGACTTTTTCCAGGACCGGATCATCACGAGAGGGGAATCGACATGATTCCTCACGAAGCAGAGCTGTGGTTTGGGGTACCCAGTTTTCAGGGCAGAAGAGTTTCCGTTCAGCCTGGGGTAGGTCCCATCCCTTCACATATCATTTCTCCAGAGGCAGCAACTCTCAGGATTATGGAAAGGGATGCGATGCTTTTGTTTCTTGTGGTGGTCATGGCCATCAGCAGCGGGAGTGCCTGACCTTTCAGAGCGGCCATCGTGTGCCAGGCACTATGCTCCAGGTTCACCCATTGAGGCAGTTTCATCCAAGGCAACAACAGCCAATTGCGCCAGCTTTAGATCAGTAGAGTGTAGATGGGGCAGGTAGAGGATAGCCCCATGACGCTCCCCGTCCTCATAGAGAAGAGTATGACCGTGGTGGTGGTCATCATCCGGGTCAAAGAGGCCGTGGAGGAGGTCGTGGTCAGCTTCATGCTCTAGCGTTGCCAGCACCAGACAAGCCAGATGTCGTTTGAGGTACCCTTTGCTTGTTTTCTACCTTGGTTTATGCCTTGTTTGATTCAGGAGAGACACACTACTTCATATCACCTACCCTTGTCCATGCTTTGGGACTTGAGGTATAGAGTCTTCCAGTGCCCTTGGTGTTTACTACGCCAGTTGGAGGTCGAGATGACTTGTTTGAAGTATGTAGAGACTATGAGCTAGTGTTGGGGAAACACCACTCTTGGGGAGATTTCTTATGTTTAGGAATACAACCATATGATTTCATCCTCAGAATGGACTGGTTGTATTCAGTGTAGGCTATTGTGGATTGCTTTAGGAAGAAGGTCATATTCATTGGTGCGGATGGAGAGTAAGTGGTGTTTTTTGGTGAGCGAGATCCTCGGATGGGTCATAGGTGTGTTCCATCCTTATCATCCATAATGGCTGAGATGATCCTAAGTTCCTCAGTGGTTCAGGAGTTTGGGTTTCCTAGGGTCGTAGAGGAGTACCCTAATGTCTTTCCAGAAGAGGTTGTAACATTACCCCCTCGACGAGAGATCGAGTTTGGGATCGAGCTACAGCCAGGAGAGTCTCCTATCTCTATGTCTCCATATATGATGGCCCCTTCTGAGTTACGAGAGATACGTATATAGCTTGTTGGTCTGTTGCAGTGTGATTTTGTTCATCCAAGTGTGTCACCATGGGGTGAACCAGTGTTGTTTGTGAAGAATGCCGACAGTAGTTTGCGGTTGTGTGTCGATTATCGTCACTTAACCAAAGTGACAATAAAGAATCACTATCCTATTCCACGTATTGATGATTTATTCGATCAACTGAAGGGTGAAAGTTGGTTCTCAAAGATCGAATTGCGGTCAGGATATCATCAAATGAATGTCAAGGATGAGGATATCTCGAAGACTACATTCCGTTTTCGTCATGGGCATTATGAGTTTGTTGTACTTCCATTTGGCATGACGAATGTTCCAGCTGTATTCATGGTATTGATGAATACGGTGTTCCGTGAGTTCCTGGACAATTTTTTGGTGGTTTTCATCGACGACATCCTTGTGTACTCTACATCTGAAGGGGAGCAAGAAAAGAATCTACATGTTGTTTTGGGAGTTCTTCGTAAACATCATCTGTTTGGGAAGTTGTCGAAGTGTGAGTTTTGGGCTCGAGAAGTCCGTTTCTTGGGGCATGTTGTGTCCCAAGAGGGAGTAGCTATGGATCCATCGAAGATAGAAGTAGTTGTGTCTTGGGAAGCCCCCAAGATAGTTTCAGAGGTGTGAAGTTTCCTTGGTCTCGCAGGATACTACAGGAGGTTCATAGCCAATTTCTCCTGAGTTGCGACTCCTCTGAAAGCTTTGACCAGGAGGATCAAGCGTTCATATGGACTGATCAGTGTCAGGAATCTTTCGAGTATCTAAAGGAGAGGTTAGTAAGTTCTCCAGTCATTTGTCTTCCAACTGAGGGAGTTCAGTTTGATGTTTTCTACAATGCTTCGCATCTGGGGTTAGGCTGTTTTCTGATACAGTAGAGGTCAGTTGTTTCTTATAGGTCTTGATAATTGTGTCCCCACGAATTCAACTATTATACTCACGATCTTGAGTTGGCTTCTGTGGTGTTTTCTCTGAAGTTGTGGAGACATTACCTCATTGGTGAGCGCTTTGTGGTTTTCACTGATGATAAGAGTTTGAGGTATGTTTTCTCCAAGCGTGACTTGAACTTATGATAGCGTCGGTGGATGGAGTTCTTGCAGGAATAAGACTTCGAAATATCGTATACACCTGGAAAAGGGAATGTTGTAGCTGATGCGTTGAGCCAAAAGTCACACAGTGATGCTGTGCGTGAATCTAGTGATTATTGGAGAGTAATGTAAGAACTATCAGCATTGCATCTTGACATGGGAGAAGTTGGGGGTAGAGGTTGTCTTTTTCAGATGACGGTACAATAATCCCTAATGCAGAAGGTGTAAGAATCCTAGTTGGGGGATCTAGAGGTAGAGGTCTGGAGAGACCGAGTTGTTTGTGGTGAGGCACCTGATGGTTGGTCTGAGGATGAACAACACCAAGTGTTGTACCAAGGAAGGATTTTCGTTCCCTTGATGATGTGCGGGACGGTTCTCAAAGAGTACAATAGTTCACCCTTATTAGTACATCCTGGTGTGAAAAAATTGTACCGATCCTTGAGGAGTCAGTTTTGGTGGCCTGGGCTGAAGCGTGAGGTTGTGGAGTTTGTATCTCGATGTTTAGTCTGCTAGAAGGTGAAGGCTGAACACCGTGTTCCTGGTGGTCTTCTCCAGCCATTAGAGATTCCCCAGTGGAAGTGGGAGGACATCTCAATGGAATTTGTTACAGGTTTACCTCGAGATCTGGGAGGGTTTGATGCTATTTGGGTGATAGTATATCGTTTAACAAAATTGGCCCACTTCATAGTGATCAAGGAGTCGAGCTCAGTGGAAGTATTATCGAGGTAGTATCTAGAGGAGGTGGAGAGAATTCATGGAGTCCCTAGGACAATCATTTCTGATTGAGATCCTCGTTTTACCTCTAGGGTGTGGGGAGGTCTCCAACATGCTTTCGGTTATCAACTATGCCTTAGCACTACTTTTCATCCTCAAACATATGGTCAGACAGAGAGAAACATCCAGAATCTTGAAGACATGTTATGCTTTTGTGTTCTTGATTTTGGAGGTTCATGGATGAGGCACTTACCCTGGTTGGAGTTCTCTTACAATAATATTTTTCAATCCACCATCGGTAAGGCACTGTTTAAATCCTTGTATGGACGACCTTGCTGTTCTTCGTTGTGCTGGACTGAGATCGGAGAGTTAGCAATTCTTGGATCGGAACTAGTGCAGAATAAAACAGAGATGGTTCAGATGATTCATGAGAGGATGAATACAGCGCAAGATCATCATAAATCATATATTGATCAAAGGAGGAGACCCTTGGAGTTTAATGTTGGGGATCATGTGTTTATGAAGGTGAATCCCCGTCGTGGGCAACGAAGGGTTGGTCATGGAAGTAAGCTTTCTCCCTGGATTGTTGGGCCTTTTGAGGTTTTATCTTGTGTTGGAGATGTGGCGTATCGAGTAGCACTTCCCCCACAGATGAGTCAGATACATGATGTTTTCCATGTGTCACAGCTCCGTCATTATATTCATGATGACACCCACATCATCTGTTGGGGAGAGATCGATGTTGATGATGATGCAACTTTTGAGGAAAGACCTGTGGAGATCCAATACCGCAAGGAGAAGGTGTTGCGTGGGTGTTCGATCCCCTTAGCTCATGTCTTGTAGTGACACAATGGCATGGAGTAGAGTACCTGGGAACATGAGTCACATATGCGTGTCCAGTACCCAGAGCTGTTTTAAGATGTTGTGCTAAGTTTTCTTTGATCCTTTCTAATATGTACATTTGATGTAATGTTATGATTAAATTTTTGGGATATGGAATGTTTGTCCCCTTTCTCTCAGATGTCGTGGTTTTGTTTTAGCTTTAGAACTACTCAGGGTGGTTTTTCCCCTGAGAGGTATCTTACGGGGTGGTTGTTCGGACCCCTCTTTTCTTCTGGGTTGGGTTTGAATTCTCGAGGACGAGAATGTTTTGAGAGGTATCTGATGTAATGTCCCGGACCTCTCTGGTCCATTAATTTGTGAAAATATGGTGTTTGAGGTGTTACAGGAGGTTAAGGTAACATATCCCTAACACTTTTCCAAATTTCCAGTTCTGTGAACAGTGTTTCTAGTTTTATGAACAAAAACAGTAGGTGTACAGTGTTTCACAGATATGTTTCATAGATCGGTTTCATAGATCAGTTTCACAGATTGGTTTCACGGATCGGTTTCACAGATCGGTTTCACAGATCGGTTTCACAGATCAGTTTCACGGATCGATTTCACAGATCGGTTTCATAGATCAGTTTCACAGATCGGTTTCACAGATCGGTTTCACACATTGGTTTCACACATTGGTTTAATAGATCGGTTTCAGAGATTGGTTCCATAGATTGGTTTCATAGATCAGTTTCATAGATCGGTTTCATAGATCGGTTTCACGGATCGGTTTTACAGATCAGTAGGTTTACAGTAACGGTAGGTGAATAGTGTTTCCAGCTTCCTATAGTTTTTCCCCTTTTGACGTTTCCTTTGACATAAAATACATTTAATGCCTTATTTTGAGGACTCTTAAGGCCGATTAAAAGGCCATAAATCCTATATTAATTATTCCTAAGGCCGAGATGTTTTTTTACTTGGTTAAACTGTGTGGGTTATTGCGATATGTTTTTAATAGAGAATTTAGGGGATCATAAACCGTCACCCCAGTAAATCTTCAAAAGGGACAAAATATCATCCTCCCTTTTTTTCTTCCTCTTTTTTCTCTGTTATGAGATTCTAGAACCTTTCAATCCTTCCCACAAGAGTTTCACAATCAAACTATACTCCTCGGATTGGTTCCATTCTATTTTGATGCAACCAAGCTGTATCGATCAATCTTCGATATAAGGTATGTTGTATCGTCATTATTTTGGGGTTCATCTTCTCCTATTATTCTTTCCATATTATAGCATGTAATATCCAGGCTTATATTGGGTTTTTTCTTGGGGTTTGGTTAGTGATGTCGTACCGTGGCATCCTCGGGTGGATGCAGCTGTCACAAGAGGAGGATCGTGACTCGTGGTGTTGATAAAGATCATGAGGAACTATTTGAGGTAGGGTATTCATTGCTACTCTAATTGTTTATGTGAAATCGTAGAGTTAGAATGATTTAGCCCTTTGGATCATAATAAAATTGACCTAATTAAATTTTTGAACTGGATAAGGAAATTGTTTTCCCTCGTATGTTATTGCCTCTTGTTTTTCTAGATAGTGTGATATTTCTTCATGATTTTTTAGCTGTTTTTTCTTGATGTAAATAAGTAAAGAACGTAAACCAGAATTAAATGATAAGTGTTGGATAAAGATAGAGGAATGAAAACGAATCTGGTTCTTGTTGTAATTTTATGTTAATAAAATTGGTACAGTAAGCATGTTTTTGTATTTGTGATAGCTTACTAATTAGGTTTCCCAAATTTTTGAACCTACGTTTAATAAATCTGTTAATTCAAGAGGGATTAAAGAATTTATTGTTTGATAATTTCTAAAAGGGTTTTGAGTTACCCTCTTGTTTGTTAAAGGGCCAAGATCCTATTGATGTGATGTTTGTTTTCCTGCTACTTGTGCTGTGATGTGACCCCGGAGGGGTGTTATGATATGTGGAGGCATAAAGGCCTTTTGGTTGTGGCAGTGGATGTCACCTAGAGTGGAAAGATGCATCGGTTTATGCATGTGGGTGTCGGGGAGGACACTAGGGATGATGGAATGGGATGGATGTGATTGTTGGATGCCTGTTGATTCTTGGTTTCTTATCTCCTTTACTTTTCACCCCTGCTCAGGGTAGATGGTCTTGCTTACCATTCTTCCAAAAGAGGTGAAGACACGCGGGGTATGCCACATGCTTTCCGTGTTTAGCTTCTCAAGGGAGGATGAGTCTAGGCTCTTTCTATAGGCGGAAAAGACTTGACAGGTAGTACAACTACTCACCATGTTGAGCCCCTTTGTGTTTAGTAGCATAGAATTATTTTCTAGAATGCCTGAGAATATGAGAAAGTAATTCTATAATGAATAATTGAATAAATGGTGTTAACTCATGGGGTTGGAGTTGCTGGAACATAATGATGAAGTTGTAATTTTTTAAAGGGACAGTCAACCTTGGGTGTGATGCTAATGGAAATTGATGTGGAAATTCTCATGGTTAATATTTAAAGAATTAATTAATGTATAATGGAACTGATAAAAATGGAATGAAGTAATCTAATAAATCTCTTTAAATGGTTGTTTGATTATTGGATACCTAGTCTTATAAGTAGCCGCCCGGAGTCTGAGAGATGTTAGCTGCAGTTGTGTCTAAGACTAGGTAATGCCCATAGTGTGGTTGTGAGATATAATATATTCTGTAATTTTTATGTTTCTATATGCTACTCCACCCTTTCAGTAAGGGAAACTAACACCCTAGGGATTCTGAGTCTTGGGGGGTGTTTTTCCCAATATTATGGTGGGAGGACAAATGGCTGACTACCCCATTTGGCCCCGCTCTCTTCTCTTGGTAGATACTTGTGCCAATAGGCACAACGGTTAGTTTCTCCATATTTGTGTGTAGAGGTCTGTAATGTCTTGTGGTTATTTCACACACATATATTCTGGATATAGTATCCTATGGACTACTATAGGTGTAACATGTATAGGATGTGATGGCTTGAGGATCCTTACTCGGTGTATGGGCTGTAATGGCTTGAGGTATAATACCCAATGTATGATACATGTTATGCGGGCTATGGTGGCTCCCAAAAACTTACCTGGTTACTTTTGGTTGTGAGGATGGTGTGGTGCTTCACCCAGGTGTCTGCGGGAAGCCTTTGTGGTGCACAAGGTGCAATTTGTGGAGCTTAGCCCAGGTGTCTGCGGGCAAGCCTTTGGAGAGAGATGCACATGACGTATGTCGTTGGGGAAAAGCGGAAAACCAATGGGGAAGTGGTTTCGGGGTACGCTTGATATTCTTTACTATATTGTATATTCTTGTATGCATTACTTGGTGAGAGTAGCCATGGTGAGGTTTGGAACTTAGTATACTTGTTTAGGTGACAAGTTAGTTTCACTTATTGTTCACTGTGCTTTATCATTCTTTCTTTACTTTTGCACGAGAGGCTTCAGGGAGGATACTACTGAGTATACTGTTATACTCACCCTACACATATATAAAATGTTTTTTTAGGTCACTTGGATCAGGTTGGAGATCAGGCTGGTTACTACTAGCTTGTGGTTGTAGGAGCTGTTCGGGCTTGTGGTCGCTGCTGTTTTTACTTTCTTTTGGGTACTTGAAGTTTTCCCTTTCAGTTGTAGTACTTTTCCATGACATTACATATGTGCACTTGGTTTTTATTTTATACTTCAGTTCTGAGTTGGATTTGGTTTGTGTATATCTTATATATCTCTTCTGCATGTGTTCTCTTAGAGGGTAATGCCTCCCATTTGTGTGTTTATTATACCCTCAGTTCTAGTCTCCAACCCAGGGCCTACTAGAGGCGAGACTCGGGGGTCATTATCTCCCTTCTCACATTGCTGGCCCAGGAGGGGTACACTTTGTGGGGAGGGGGCTGTGACAATATATCCTTACTTCATGGACTTATAGAGCCTTTAATTCAAAGGATAAGTGTAAAGACTGTATTATGATAAATGATAATTTTATTTGAGCATGAAGTGCACACCATAACCGGTACTTCCATCATATGGAAGTGGTTTATAAATCTAGAAGGATTATACTTGGGTTATAGAATTTACTTATGTGTTTATAATGGATGAGTAAATATAGTTTTTCCTAACTCATACATTCATCGTATGAATGAAAAAACTCCTCACTATTTCATATTATGAAATAGTTCCATAAATGATATCCAATCATGGTTGAATGTCTCAAGTGTCAAACATAGTCTAAGACTACATGAAATGATACAACCTTGCATAAAATTTATAAATTACATGAAAATGAAACAAATCGTATATATATAAAATATAAATACGGATTTAGGGAATATATACTTAAAATATCACCACATCATGGTTTTGTGTAAGATGAAGCATGCATTATGTGATAACACATGAATTTACTAGATTCATCCACATTATCCATCAGAGATCAATTTATGATCATATGATAATGATTTATGTATTTTAGATAATAGAATATGAAATGTTTAAGGAGATAAATGTTTTATTGTTTATGTCCAAGGAGCTACAAAAATTTTTAATGAATAATTTTATTATCAAATTTTTATGAAATGTTTGGATCCTTAGGGAGTGTTCTTGGTGCTTATAAAATGAGTTAAAAACCCTAAGATTATATACATTTAATTCCTATCATAAAATATTCAAGTATGAATATCTTATTATCATGAATTTCTCTTAATCCTTTATTCCAAGGTTCTAACTTATGCTGGATAAAATATAAGTGGTTCTCAAGCATTAAGTGATTCTCACAGGCCATGGATACCCTATGAAAAAACCTTACCCACTATTTCTTAATGTTACCTATTAAGATCGTGTAGATAATCTATTGCGTTTAAAAAAATAATTTTCCTCTCTAAAACCCAATAGTGGTATAAGAGAAACATTCATATCATTTGGTTTGATGTTTCAAATAAATTAAGAAACTAGAAATTCGGGTTTTCCATAACAATGATATGTTTTTAAAAAAAAATCATGGTTCATGTATTTTTCTAAACCATGACATGTTTTAAGTTGAAAATGACCACGGAAATATTATTAAACTACAAAGTAGTTTTCAAAAAAAAATCATTGAAAAGTTTCACGAAAAAACATAACATCATAAATATGATAATACCATATCACGATCTTCCAGAAAAATGGTCATATTTCATATAGAAATGTGGATTTTATAATAAAACCATGTAATTTCTTGTTAAAAACTTGTGGTTTTAAAAGTATAAATTTTGAAGGCTAAGGTGAAAGTCTCTTCCTCAAAGAAAATAGTCATGGTATTCCCCTTGGTAAGAGTTACCACCTATGGTAAACTGTATCGTGTTTTTCATGCAAATCAAATGTAGTCTATATATTAAAAAAATTATACTTTGTAATTTTTTTTAAAAAATAGCTAGAATAAGCCTCTGAAGGGGGGGGGGGGTATTTAAATCATACTAGAAATGAATTGGTGGGTGTGGTCTAAGTTTAAAGTATATTTATATGGTTGAATAATTTATAAAGTGTTTATAAATTATAAAATAAGGCATTATATAAATTTTTTTATACTAATTTATGAAATGTTCATAAATGATAGTATGAAATTTTTATATTAAATACCTTTAAAAATTTATTTAAAACATGCCAGAAAGATCTTTTTGGATTTTATAAAGGATTAAAAAAACTAAAATATGTAATATTTTTTTATTTAAAGTGATTACATAAAATATGAAATGTTTAAATGATTATAAAAGTTTTCATAAGTATCATGTATGTTGAATATGAATGGGAACATATTAAATACTATGAAAATTTATAACATAAAAGTGTTTATATTAAAATTAATTTAAAATGTTCATGTTTTTTTATTTATGGATTCCTCATGAAGTTTGTTAAATTATAAAGTGTTTATAATTTTTTATCTATGAAGTGTTTATAAATTTTTATATAATATTAGGTTTATTAATTTTCTATTTATTTAGTTTATTCTTGATTTTATTATTCATGAATATAAATAGTTTATATTATTAATAAATGTATAATTTTGTTTAAAGTGTTAAAATAATTCAAATAAATTTTACAGAATGCATATAAGGATTTAAATTATCACACCAAGGTTTTTGTGTAAAGTATGGGCCTCTTTTTTTCCATTGGATTTAGTGAAAACTTAACGTTTTAAGAATGTTTAATGTTTAATGGGAGTACCCATCTATTATTTGTGTAGTTATTTGGACTTCTTATATTTTGGTTATGACTGGAGGATGTTAAGATGATGTTTTGAGTCACTTGGGTGACATTGCACCATGAAAAGGGATGTCATGCCATAATGTGTGAATTTGGGGCCTTGGTTTCTTTGTTAGGAACCGATCAGTCCACTATGAAATGGGTTTCTCTATGATTCCTTTTTGGATTTGTGAGGGAGGATCATGGTTGGGGGATTGTGGCATGAAGACAGGGGATTGCATCATGGTGGATATCATTGTCCCATGATCTTGAACAATTTTTTTTGGGTGTGCCTCTAGAATAGAGGAGCGGGAGCATTGATATATGATCCATTAGGTTTCATCATATTATTCCTTGGGTTAAATTAAGAATAATATAGGAAAGTGGGTAAGTGTCGCATGGCAAGGAATGTTAAACATTAATTTTTTGTGGGTGCTTTAAAAACAATGACATGTTTTTAGCAGGTTATTTACCAACCACTTATTGTGGTGTAACGTCCCATCACAACACAATTGGGTTGTTAGCCCTTAAAAATAAGTGTGGTTATGGGGAGTATAATCTTGCTTCATTTCTTTCGAACTATGTGGAACCTAGGTGAATCTAAAGAAAAATTTATGTGATTTATCACCACCATTGGGATATTCCAAGATTAGGATCATTGACTAGTCATAAAAATTATGGTAAGTCTCAGATTCATACTTTAAATATCTTTTCTCCTAGTATTTTCTGTGTTGGTTTCATGTGAGTGGAATTGTATAGATTATGAAATTGGGTTGTAGTCTAGATTTTGTTTTCCCTTGATATTGAATTGTCATATTTGGTCCTTTGGTATGGAAATGTTGGCATGGAATCGAGGAATCATTGGGATACTATGTAGTTAGGTTGATGAAATTGAACTTACCCATGAATTGGATAATTTTATAAATTATGTTATTGATTTCTATTTAAATTTTAAAATTTTAAATTATATAAAATTGGAATGTGTAAATAATGGGTTTTACAAAACAATGGGTTTTGATAAAAATTTGCTATTTCAATGGTTATTTTGAAACAAAGTGTTACAAAAAAGTACCAGAGTTGGGTTATTCTGAGAAAGACCATGGAAGTTTGGTAAAAATAGATAATATGGTGGATGAGATTCAGAACACAACCATAAAAAGTAATAACTAACCTCATTAAAGAAAAATATGAGTAAATAAGTCGTATAGGTAATGGAACCTTGTAGGTATGTGTTTCACATATCAATACTTCCATGAGGGGTCAGATTGAGTGACTTTTCTTACACCATGATTGACATAGTTTGGGTTGGGTTGCATCATGGATAGGGTGATAAAAAATGCATTTAATTATATGGATTGGGTCTGAATAAAAATGTTTTCTTATGTAAAAATGGATTTTAAAAGACTCTATGATTTCAAACCTATGAATATAGGTATTTGAAATGGAATGGTTTTACATTTGAATTGAACCCATATGATGTGATAATTTATTGGTATGAAATTTGATAGGGTATAGAGTTGCACCTAGTTGCTGTGTGAAATTTGGATCTTGGTTATGTAATTTTGATGGATTTATTTATGTGTTATAGACTATTCAACCTAGGAGGTCCCCTGTAAAACATGGTAAAGGGGTAGCTGGATATGCTCTCATGGAACCTAAATTGTTGGGGGTGATTGTTTTGGTTATATAAGGATTAGATTGGTTCATAGATTGGGATAAACTCTTTAATTTATAGGTTATGTAGGTCTTAAGAATGCTGGGGAGTGGATAGAGAATACCAATTATATCTTTAAGTTTTTATTAACTCTAGAGACCTAGAAGGTCTATTTCGTATTTTTTTTGCTTGATGAACCAACACATAAACTGTGGGAGGATTTTTAGTAGTCTAAGAAAGATAAAACATTTATCTATAAGGAGTTACAAAATATTTTTAATGACTAATATTTACCTTAGGAGTTAATTATAGTTAAGGATTGAGAGTTTTTCAAACCAATAAGGGTATAAAGTAAATAATGGAGTACACCTGTTGGTTTTTTTATCTTTTGAAATCCATAGCAGAATTGATGATAGATGAAAGTTTAAAATCACAAAGGTTTGATATGTGTCTACAACCAGAGATATAATTGAGGGTAATTTTTAAAAATTACTAATTTATGCAGAAGTGTTTGGTAAAATGGTCATTGTAGAGGTTGATATGTATGATGTAAAGATGGTGATTTTGTTCCTTACTTTATTAGGTGGAGGGAATGGCTATTTTATAAGACAAAATAAGAAGCCTGAATATTAATGGAGGTCAAGTGGAGATTATTCGTAGGAAAAGGTACCACTGGAGTTCTGCCAATGCAGTGAGGTGAGGAAACCAAAGTGTACATGCCTAAAGCTGCCTCATGGTTTCCACCATTGTGTGAGATTTGACTATGTGAAAAATTTCTATGGTTGATTAACTTGGTATAGTAGCAAGGGATCATCCAACCTAGTGCAAGGATCTATATTTCAAGTTGAAATATCCAAAAAAGAAGATGTGGAACTCATGGAAAGGTAGGAAGACCTTTCTAGGAAGGGAACTTGGGTTTCCAGAAGGATAAATAGATACTCTTTACTGTAGAGTGAGAGAATGAGGAATCTGAGGATGGATTAGGTCCATTGGTAGTGTGAAGTACCAACATGATAACCTCCCCTATTATTTTAAAATTATTTTATATCAGTGGATTGAATAACATTATCTCTACATGATTGATTGATTTAATATGATTTTATATAGAGTTTATGTCATACATGATATTGATTTTGTTGGAGTTGGTGGACTAGAACCAAAAAATCTGTACTTTATTTATTAATAAATACTTTATCACATATTGATTGTTCTTATGTGTGACAATGCATGTGATAATGTCCAATGGATAGCTGTTGCATTAAAGGGTCATAGCAGATCCCTGCTATGATGAGAACCCAATAGTTCCATAACACTGTTCTTGAATATATGTTCTATGGTCGGATGATGTTATTTGAGGGACACAAATAATACATGGCATTAGGGGTGGGGACTCATAAAACTTTGAGGCACCTTCTCATGGTGTTCACCCTTGGTAATATCCAAGAGGATATTATGCAAATGAGACCCGCCAGTAGGAAATCCTCATTTCATTGTGTCATTGGATGTTCCTATCTGTGGACGTGTGTATTGTTCCTTAGACTTTAATATTATTATTAATGGGTATTACAACTTTCCCACATAGATGTGTTGAAGAAAACTATGAAGACACACTGTTCGTAGTGAGGTAGGATATGTTGGGTGCATCACGAGTAATACTGCATTAATAGATAATTTGAGGAAGGATTTGTCCCTTATGTTCCATAACAGAAGTAGATATCTTAGGCCCTTTAATTGAATTGATATAGCTTAAATAAATCCCGGGACATGGTGAGAAATGGGCAAGTTCAATTCCAGAAAGTCAAAGAAAGAATAATCAAGCACATGGGTTGATGGAACTAGCATTCAACCCACTTGATTCGAGATATCGAGACAAAGGGATTATATTACACGGTAAGCGTTTGTAGGAGGTGCCACTTCATTACAACATTAACTTCTTTCTCTATGGGTACCATGGTGTGTTGCTATACGCTAACATTGGACTTTAGGCAGGATCTTCTTAATTCCACTAAGAAAGAGGCCTAGAGGGTCACACACTAAGTGTGTCCAAGTATCTCAGTTAAATATTAATTTAACAAGTTGGATAAAGATTATTCCCGATTGTGGTTTAATAATTATTCAAGGATGCTTGATTGCATTTATTTCAACACTAGTTATTCAAGAGAATATATTGTGGGCGATGTAATATATTTATTAGTGAGTAATGCAGTGATATTTATTTTAGAAATAAATAACCATTATTCAAGGTATAATAAATATGGTGGAGGAAATAAATATAAATGAAAAAAATAAAATTACACGCCGTGTATATCAAATATACATGCCGTATATTTTTTTCTGGGAATTTAAGAGAAATAATATTATTTATTTAATTAAATAATATTAGGTGTAATTAGCTAGGGGCATTTAAATTACTAATAACAGTCAACTGTTATTATTAGACATGGGGTATTGCTAAGAATTAAATAAAATGAATAAATGCTTTCAGGTAATTAATTAATCTTATTATTCTAAGTAATTAAAATCCCAATTATATAATTGTCATTATCCTAGAAATTTTTTGTGGTTGTGAACAACGGATCTAGAGAAATATCTCAATCCAAGAGAGAATTCTTTTATTCCAAGATCACTCTCAAGCTACGTGAGAGAGATCCTCCTCCACCGGATCAAGGTGATCGAAGGTGGAAATTTCAAGTGAAGGATATTCCACACTAGCACTCGGAGATCCCTTCGACAATGTCCAGAGATACATGGAGCATGTGTGGATCACCTCTAGAGGAATCTTACACTTGGATTATATGATGTAATGATGGATCACATCAGATCATGACTGAAAACATCAACAAAGAAATAATTCCATCAAGGTAATTATTTTCAATTAATTAAATTAATTATAACCAGTATATGATGATCCTATCTATGGTTCTAGGACTCCCCTCTTTCTTTTTCGTTCTTCATTATATTTTGAAGATCAGGCGTTTTATTATCATGACAGATCTTAGATTGATCGTTGTTAACGCTAAAATTAAAGTTGGGCACACCCACCAACGTGCTTTCGTTGTGCCTAGAACCTACAAGTGGTATCAGAGCGGTCATATCTTTGATTATAATTACTTAATTTTTCGTTGGTGATTTACATATTTAATAATGTATTTGTTTCAATTCAAGTTAATCATTCTTTAAATCTAAATCTCAAGATCCATTCCTCCTCTCTTGTTTCTCGTTCACCTTACATAAACAAATTTTTCTTTTAATTTTGAGTAAAATAAAATAGAGGATCTTATCCAGAGGTGCCAAATGTTCCTGGACATACAAAACCAGAATACATAGCATGTATTCGGAAGTACACTCCATGTAGTCAAGATTCAATGCATCAGACCGGTCCTCCAAATCAGGTCGTGTGTTGGAGTATTTCTAAGTCTTAAATGACTACGTGTGTTTACCATGAACATGTGGCACATGGTTTCTGGATTACACACCATGTGGATCATTGAACATTTCATGTAGTCCCTTTGGGTTAGGGTTGGACTGGGTACCCCGTACACGACTCACCCGGCTAGAAACCGTGTAACGTAGATACTACACGACGTGTGTCCCACTGAACACGCTGTGTACTCTAAAAAATTTCTGAAGTACATTTACATGCCATGTCCCCGAGCATGTACTTAGGATGGATGGTGAACAAAAGTACACGTCGTGTAGTCGGAACTACACACCATGTACTCATCTAAATTATACATATTTATTAAAATTTATTATTATATTATACAAACCCTTGAGACGTGTACCATAGTGCAGGTGTAAAGTTGAGGCACAACACATGATAGGTTATATATATATATGTGTGTGTTTAATTTAACATATGCATAATGTTCATTTATACTCATTGGGTAGTTATAAATGGGAATTCACTGGGTTTCCTCCAAGGTACAAGTTACGTACAAAGATAATTTTAAATGAATTTATTTTTTTAAAATTATGAAGGGTGAGAATCTCAAGAAAATTCAAAAAAAGGGTTTAAGATAAAAGGATTGATTAATTAAAGATAATTAATTGATTAAAGCGTGATTTATCTTAAATAGGAACAATTAAAGAATGGAATTCTAGTTTTATTTATGTGTAAATATCATTGCATGCATGGATGATCATGTGCTAGACCAAGACCTTTTTATGTGAATGGTTTCTTTTAATTTATTTATTTGAATTAAATTTGTTGTCCTACGAGCCTTCTCATCATTAATATGTAGGGCCTACATGACCAAGGTTTATTTTATGTAAAACCCCATTTTACCCCTCACCTGCATGTGAGATAAAATCATATGTAATGGATGGAGCTCCCAAGCTAGTGAAGGCAGCTCAAGTTAGGAGCCAAGGTGAAATCAATCTAAGGAGATACAAAGGTGGACAGGTGTAAAGCTGCAAACATGAACCCAAAAAAGGTTCAAGGTGTTTCTCCATTAGGTCTTGGGTTAGTTTATCAATGGATAGATAAACTAACCAATAGAACAAGCTCATTATCATACCATTTATTTAATTTATATCAGTTGCATGGTTTATTTATTATGGGTGTGTTGTCACGATCACACAATTAATGAATTAAACAAGCATACAATATGGGACTAAAATAAGACCTTATTATGCGTAAATATTATCTTAGACATGGTTAATCACTTAATTATATCCCACTTAATATTAACAAGCATGTAATCAAAGATAATAAAATGGAAATTTACGTATATAGATAAAATCCCTCAAAGAAAATATTATGTCGGTATAGCCTTTCATAATCTTGGTTAGAATCAAACCATAGTTAAAAGTGCTTGACCAACCCTAGTTGGGGTGATTTCAATTATCATGGAATTATAATTCTAGGTTTTGGGTTTACTTAACATGGTTTGCATCAAGGGTTGACTACCATAGTAGGACTTGGTGTGACCAAGAGGAAAAGGTTAATGAAATCCAAAATAAAAGGATTTCAGGATTGGGAATTCCACTCAGCGGATCAAGGAACTGAGAGTTAATGCTGTTGGAATTTGGAATGCCTACCTAAAACCCTTCATGTTGCTTGAACAACACTAGTTGTGGTATTGTGAAGGTTAATATGGATCTTTTCCACTAGAATATTCAAGCAACAAAATATTCTGAAGTCAATGGTGAGGGAAATTGGATTTCGATAAAATAGTGGGAGACTAATAAGTATTAATTTATTTATTTGCCTCAATTTTATCATGATAAAGTACTAAAACTTTTCTCATATTGAATTGTAGAAACTGAATGAAAAATTACTTCAAACATATCATTGAAAACTATACTTGAGAAGGAAAACCTTCTCACCGACACTAATTTCCAGGAATGGAAGAGGCGTTTATGTGTCATCCTTCATCACGAGAGGAAATTGTACATATTGGAGGAGCCTATTCTAGTTGCACCTGGAAAAGAGGCCAGTGATGAGGAACTATCTCTCTACATGAAACATATGGATGATGCCACATATATCCAATGTATTATGCTATCATCCATGTCTAATGAGCTCTTGAAGCAACATGAAAACATGGACACGTATAGAATGATGTATCACCTTAAGTATCTATATCAAGAGAAGGTGAGACAGGAGAGATATGAGATCTCCAATGATTTGTTCACAACTAATCTTGGTGAGTCTGCACCAGCTGGGCCTCATGTAGTCAAGCTTATTGGCTACATTGAATGTCTGGACATCTTAGGGATTAAGTTCTCATATGATTTGCATACATATATCATCCTATCATCACTGACCAAGATCTTCTATATCTTTATTTTCAACTATAACATGATAAAAAATGAGAAGATTCTATCAGAACGTCTAACCTTAATTCACCAGGTAGATAAGGATATGGGGTGTGACAAACCCGCAGTCCTTAGGATGAATAAGAAAAGGAAGGACAAGGAAAAGGGGCCAAGGACTTATAAATGGTCTGAATCCCCCAAGCACCATCCCTCCAAGAAGGGGAAGATCAAGAGGAAGGGAAAGGAATGGGATGAAGTATGTTTTTAATGTGGAAAGCAAGGCTACTAAAAGAGAAACTACACCCAAAAGCATGGGGACTCTAAAGGCGCATTCATTATCTAGTGTAATCTTTCCATTTCTATACATTGGGTATTAGATACAGCTTGTGGGTATCACATATGTATTCAAATATAGGAATGGAGTATATTTAGAAAGATTTCCAGAGGATAGGTATATCTTAGAGCTACCAATGGCGTGAGGATGTCTGCATTATCCATTGGTGATTACCACCTCTCATTTCCAACTGGGATGATTTTGGTTTTACATAACTATTATTATGTTCCTAGTGTTACTAAAAACATAATTTCTGTATCATATTTGGATATGGATGGATTTATTTTTAAGTTTGGATATAAGGGTTGTTTTTTATAAGAACAACGTATGTTATGGTATAGTACATTTAAATAATGGTCTGTATGTATTAAATTATGAAAACCAAGTGTTTATAATCGATAACAAAACAAAATTACATGACTCATACATCACCCAGTTATGGAATCACTGTCTTGGTCATGTAAATGATAAGTACTTGACGAAGCTCTTCCAAGATGGTTATTTAGAATCTACCGAGCTAAAACCACTTGATAGATGTAACACTTGTTTAGAAGGTAAAATAACCAAGCCACCTTTCAATGGACAGGGTGAAAGGGCCAAAGAGATTCTAGGATTGGTGCACAAGGATGTGTGTGGACCATTTTCAGTAGAATCTTGAGGTGGATATTCTTACTTCATTACTTTTACTGATTATTTGAGTAGATATGGCTAGGTTTACTTAACGAGGTATAATTCAGAAGCCTTATAGAAATTTAAGGAGTTCAAGAATGAATTAAAGAATCATCTTGGTAAGAAGATAAAGAAACATCGATTAGATCAAGGTAGAGAATATCTGAAACAAGAGTTTATCGATCTTCTACGAGATTTTGGGATTCTATCCCAGCTCACTCCTCCTTATACACCATAGTGGAATGGTTTTAGTGATAGGATGAACCAAACCGTGTTGGACATGGTGAGGTCAATGATGAGTCATAGAGATCTTCCATTATGATTTTGGGGATATGGATTACAAACTATAGCATAAACATTAAATCGAGTACCAAATAAGGAGGCAAAGAGAATTCCCTCCGAGTTATGGAATGGAAAGAAATCCATTTTTTCACATGCACATGTATGGGGATGTGAGGCATTTGTTAAGGCCTTCTCAAGCAACAAACTAGCACCCCAGGGCACAAGGTGTATATTTATAGGATAATCTAAGGAAACGAAAGAATATTAACTATATAACCCTTCAAATAAGAATGTGAATGTCGCCAGACAAGCCATATTTATTGAGAGGGAGAAAATCTTCAAAAAGTATAGTGGGAGGAAGATTGACTTTGACAAAGCCGATGATCAAGATACACATAAGTTGGTACAATAACAAGTTCCATAGGTCCCCGTGGAAGAGGTTCCAGAAACACAAGTACTTCGTAGGAGCTCAAGAGAGGTAAGGGAACCAGAGAGATTTGGTTTCCTAGTTACCGAGGATGGTGAATCATTATTGTTAGACAATGATGAACCTCTCTCTTATAAGGAAGAAGTAGAAAGCTCAGAAGCTGCAAGATGGCTAGAAGCTACGAATTTTGAGATAGATTCCATGTATCAGAACCAAGTTTTGGTTCTGGTCGATGAGGCTTAATGTAAAGCCTATTGGATGAAAATGGGTATTCAAGTAAAAAATGGACATGGAAGGTCAAGTTAGCACATATAAAACAAGGCTAGTGTCTAAAATATTAAGAAAACATTAAGGAATTGACTATGATGAAACCTTCTTGCCAGTTTCCATGTTTAAATTCATAAGAATCATACATTCCATAGCAGCTTACCATGACTATGAGATTTGTCAAATGGATGTCAAAACAACATTCCTTAACAGTAACCTTCAGGAAGATGTCTATATGACACAACCATAAGGGTTTGTGACACCAAGTGAAGGCAAATAGGTTTGCAAGTTGCAGAAATCCATTTATGGATTTAAGAAAGCATCCAGGTCATGGAAAATTAGATTTGATGAAGCCAAAAATGAATTTGGTTTCATTAAGAATGAATGTGAAACATGTGTTTATAAGTGGTTTAATGGGAATTCAATCGTTATCCTAGTTGTATATGTTAATGACATATTACTTATTAGAAACAATGTACCAATGTTACAGTCAACTAAGGACTGGCTGAACAAGTGTTTCTCCATGAAGGACTTGGGTGAAGTAGCCTACATTCTAGGGATTAAGATCATTTGTGATAGATCCAAGAGGCTACTTGGACTAAGTCAGGGTACATACATTGACCAGATACTAAATAGATTAGTATGGAACAATCCAAGAGTGGATTGGTTCCAGTGTCACATGGCCTACATCTTTCTAAGAAAATGTGTCCTCAGACAAAAAAAGGAGAAAGATATAATGAGAAAGATCCCATACACTTTGGATATAGGATCCATGATATATGTTATGTACGAGACTTGATATTTCCTATGCACTAAGCATGGTAGGAAGATATCAAGAAGATCTAGGAGAACAACATTGGACTACTGTTAAGACAATACTTAAGTATCTGAGAAGAACTAAGGATATGTTCCTGGTGTATGGAGGAGATGAGGAGCATGTCATCAGAGGGTATGCTGATGCTGGATTTTAGACAGATCAGAATGATCTGAAGTCTCAATCTGGATATGTCTTCTGTCTCAATGGAGGAGCTGTGATCTGGAAGAGTTCAAAACAAAAGGTTTTCGCTGATTCTATAGTGAATTCAAAATATATAGCGGCTTATGATGCATCCAAGGAAACTGTATGGATTCATAACTTTGTCCAGGAACTTGATGTGGTGCCTAGTAGTAAATATCCAATCACATTATATTTTGATAGTACTGTAGCAGTGGCTCTTTCAAAAGAACCAAGGTCACATCAACAGACAAAACACATACTCCGAAAGTATCACCTCTTATGGGATTTATATCAAATGGGTGAAGTTGAAGTGAGCAGAGTATCCATGGAAGAGAACATGGTGGACCCCATGACTAAAGGCATATCTCAATAGAAGCATGAATATCATGTGAGAGATAGCGGGTTAAAAGTTGTTAGCAGTTGGATCTAGTCCAAGTGGGAGTCTATTAGAGTTGGTGTCCTAGAACCAACTACATTGTACTTTATTCATTAATAAATAACTTATCACATATTGATTGTTCTTCTGCATGGAAATTCATGTGATAGTGTCCTAAGGATATTTGTTGCATTAAAGGGTCATAGAAGATCTCTGTTATGATGAGAACTCGGAAGTTCCATAACGCTATTCTTGAATATATGTTCTATGGCCGGATGATGTTATTTAAGGGACACAAATAATGTAATCCATTAGGGGCGAGGACTCATAAAAAATTGAGGCACCTTCTCATGGTGTGCGCCCTTGGTAATATCCAGGAGGATATTATGAGAACGAAATCCACCAGTAGGAAATCCACATTTCAAAGTGTCATTGGATGTTCTTATCTGCAGACGTGTGTATTGGTCCTTAGACTTTAAGATTATTATTAATGGGTATTACAACTCGCGCACTTAGATGTATTGATGAAAACTATGACAATACACTGTTCACAGTGAGGTAGGCTATGTTGGGTGCATCACGAGTAATACTGCATTAATAGATAACGCGAGAAATGATTTGTCCCATATGTTCCATAACAGAAGTAGATATATCAAGCCCTTTGATGAAATTGATATAGCCTAAATAAATCCATGTCCATAGTGAGGAATGGGTATGTTCAATTCCAGAAAGTCAAAGAAAGAATAATTGAGCACATGGGTCGATGGAAGTAGCATGAAACCCGCTTTATTCTAGATATCGAGACAAAGGGATTACATTATATAGTAAGCATTTGTAGGAGGTGACACGTCATTGCGGCGTTAACTTTTTTCTCTATGGGTTCCTTGGCGTGTTTCTAGACGCTAACTATGGACTTTAGGAAGGCTCTTCCTAATGCCACTGAGAACGAGTCCTAGAGGGACACACACTAAGTGTGTCCAAGTATCTCAGTTAAATATTAATTTAACAAGATGAATAATGATTATTCCCGATTGTGGTTTAATAATTATTCAAGGATGCCTGATTTCATTTATTTTGACACTATTTATTCAAGATAATGTATTGTGGGAAAAGTAATATATTTATTAGTGATTAATGCAGTGATATTTATTTGAGAAATAAATAGACATTATTCAGGGTATAATAAATGTGGTGGAGGAAATAAAGACAAATGGAAAAAAACAAAAGTACATGCCGTTTATATTAAATATACATGCCGTTTATTTTTTCTAGGAATTTATGGGAAATAATATAATTTATTTTAATAAATAATATTAGGTGTAATTCGTTTGGTGCATGTCAAGTAATAATAATAGTCAACTGTTATTATTAGACATGGGGTATTTCTAAGAATTAAATAAAATAAATAAATGCTTTCGGGTAATTAATTCATCTTATTATTCTAAGTAATTAAAATCACAATTATATAATTTTCCTTAGCCTATCCATTTTTTGTGGTTGTGCACAACGGATCTAGAGAAATCTCTCAAGCCAAGAGAGAATGCTTTTCTTCCAAGAACTCTCTCAACCTAAGAGAGAGAGATCCTCCTCCACCAGATCAAGGTAATCAAAGGAAAACGATACAAGTGAAGGATATTTTGCGCTAGCACCCGAAGATCCCTTTGGAAATGTCCAAAGATACGTGGAGCACATGTGGATCACTACTAGAGGAATCCTACACATGGATTCTACAATGTAATGATAGATCACATCAGATCGTGACCAGAAACATCAATGAAGAAAGAATTACATCAAGGTAATTATTTTCAATTAATTAAATTAATTATAACCAACATATGATGATCCTATATATGGTTCTGGGACTCCCCTATTTCTTTTTTGTTATTTGTTCTATTTTGAATATCTGACGTTTTATTATCGTGATGGATATTGGATTGATCGTTGTTACTGGTAAAACTAAAGTTGGGTACACCCACCAACGTGCTTCCACTGTGCCCAGAACCTACATATTTAAGCTCTACTAGGGTAAAATAAAAGCAAGGGTTTATGTGTATGGATTTTATAATCATGATTAGTAAAATTGAAATCTCATGGTACTTCCTAGATCTTGAGATGAAAATTTATGACCTAACCACTGGGATGGATTAGTTGACCTAGTTTAGGGATCCTATTGATTATTATAGCTATAAGGTACTTTTTATATCTTTATATGATACTATAAAAACTTTAAAGGGATTGTAGGTTATCTGTGTTATTAGGAAGGGTCTAATTGTAGGGAATTTCAGATCATTGTCTTGTTTGTTGGTTAAGAAATTACTTAGAAACACATAAGGAAATGACCTAACTTAACTTTTAGGAGTTTTGGATAAATATATGAATGTATTTCAAAATCATTTATTAAATTATCTTCTATTATGGGTATATATTTCACCATTTATTGGGTTATTATGGCGAATCATATTTTTCTACCCTCTTACCATATCACATAAACATAGTTATAAAAATTGAAGGTTTAACTAGATGATATCAGAAAAAGGCTTTAATTTGATAGAATGTTTCTACTTATGAATCAAAAATATTTTTTTATAAGAAGACACATGGTTGTTTGGTATTTCACATTTAATATTAGAGCTTGAACTAGGTTATTGTAATGAATAAATACCCATACTTTAGATTATGGATTATTATGACCAACAAAATGGATCTCAATGGTTCTATAAGATCTTCCTTTCTAGTTATCAATAACTATGAGTAATAGAAGAGGATATTTTTAATATATTATTTTGTTTTTGATTTATCCATTAATACTTATTATTCAAGCAATTTGGAGTTACCAATTTATATTTGGCCTTCATGAATTTAATAAATTTTGTTTTCTATAGGTACTTGGGATCCTTCATAGTTTTATTTATAGATGACATCATCATTTATGAAAATATTGAGGAGAATAATGAAAGTAACCTGGAAGAGGTTTTGGAGACCTTGTGTGAGAAGAAATTATTTTCTAAGTTTTACATGTTTCATTTTTGGATCCAATAGGTGAATTTTATAAGGAATGCAGTTTCAGATATGGATATGTCTATTGATCCTTAGAATTTTAGGTTTGTGATTTCCTTGGATAGGCTAAAGAATGTGTTTGATGTGTAATGTTTATTTAAGCTAGATGTATATTATCAAAGATTTTTATAGGATTTATCTAATATGACTTACCAAATGATGGTCTTGTCTTAGAAAAGAGTGAAGTTTTAGTGGGGTGAGAAATGCCAAGAGGAATTTAGGGAACTAATTAAGAGGTTGAATTAAGTACCGGTCATAATTATATCATAGTCAAGATTTGGTTATAATGTTTATTGTGATGCATCAGGTTTTTATTTGGGATGTATCTTTATGTTGGAAGAAATTGTTGTGGCATATGGGTCTACAGAATTGGGGCCTCATGAGAAGAAATACTCTACCCATGAATTGGAGTTGGTAGATTTAGTGTATGATCTGAAGATTTTTAAGAATTAACAATTTATAGAGAAGTTTGGGGTGAAATTAGATCATATGAGTATGAAATATACTTCCTCTTAGCATGATATCAATATTTGATAGTGTATATGGGTGAAATAACTTTATAATTTTTATTTTGAACCTTTGTAAATGCTAGGAAGGAGAACAACATGGATGATTCCCCAGGTAGGAAAAATATGACTTAGGATATAAAGGAGGTTGGAAAATAATTGAAATTAATGAGATTAATATAATATTTTCACATGGAGTCTATAGAGACACCCAATGGCGTGATCCTTTCCACTATTAATGTGATGTATGGGGTAGTGGAGTGGGTGAAAGAAGGACAATACTCTAATGAGAACTATAGAAGGATAAAGGACACTATTAATGGTGGGGAGATCATCGATGGTTTCTCAATTTCTAAAAACCCATTCCATATTTTTAAATGGATAATGGTGGTGTTGGAGAGCTTATGGGGTGATTTACGGAGGTTTTGTCACCATTTGGATTGGGCAGTCCATCCTGGAGCTACCCAAATGTTCCATGATGTCCGTAATCATTTTTAGTGGTCGAGGATGAAGAGATAAATTACTAAGTTTATTTTTCAATTCTTAAAATTTTGGTAGGTAAATAAAAAGAATAAATGATCAATGGGGTTTTATATCCTTTAGAAGTGTTGAATTGTAAATGGTAGGATATCTTGATGGAATTTATGGTTGGGTTGCTGTGATATCCATGACAGCATGATAGTACAAGGGTGACTGTGGATTGGCTCACAAAGTTAGTAATTTGGGAGATATCATCAATTTATGAACTTTATAGGTTTTAGGTGTGTGATATAGTTAGGATTAATGGGGATTGTCTTCTATGATGGGTCATAGGAGGCTTTGAATGAAAAGGAAATTAATGCCCCATTTTGGCACCCTTTTTAATTATAGAGTTGATTGAGGAGTTCTTATTCCAGTTGAAGTTTATATGGAATTATGTGTGTGTTCATGATGTGTAAAATCCTTTTTAATGATTATTATAGATAAATTTAATTTTTTATAAATATTACTGAATTATATTTTATAGATTTATATTCATTATAATAATATTAAGAAATTTTCCAACAAAAAAGATATAGTTTTATTCGTACTAAATTCATTTACATGTATTATATGGTTTTATTTTAAAATTTTAATTTATATATTATATAATTTGGAATTGAAAAAAATGATATAATTTTTTGATATCATACATTCAAAATTACCAAAGAGTTATTTTTTTTGAATTTTCTGAAAAAGTTGGAATTTTGGCTGAATAGTATAAAATACTGATTTTTATGAAAAATTTATTTTATTTTATTATATTTAAAAAGTAAATTTCTATTTTAGATGGGTTTTAAAATATAATTAGTTTATTTTGATTAAAAATAATCCAATAAACTTAATTTGAATCAAAATTACACTTTATTTTTGTATAAAATATTTTTATACTTAAAATAAATTTTTATAGAAAACCGTTTTCATCGTGTTATGTGTTATAATTTTAAAATTAATTTATGAAAATTATTGAAATTTAAATTAATAAAATCAACTCCATATTTGGAATCCTAATTTACAGTTTTTTAATGATTCCACTTTCATTTTTTGTCATTACGAATATCAACTTTAGTAAAAATATCAATTATCATTGTAAGTGTTAAATCTTGTTAAAAGGGTTAAAAATAAATTGATAAATAATAAAATGAACTAAAAAAATATCTAAATACTTTTGTATTGTATTATTTAGACCCTATATTATTTATTATTCTAAAATTGTCCATTTTTGTGCCATTTTTCTTGAGTAATACAATAATATTTTTTAATATTTTAAAAAATACAAGCATTTCTTCTCCCTCGCATATAAAAGGACACCCCATACTCTCTCCCACACACTTAAATAGCCTATTATATGAGACAATACCTACCATAATAATTAATAAAGTCCATAAACATGTCCTATAGTTTCTTTTTTTAATCAGAATATCATCCTAATATTTTTAATGCATAAACCTATGGAGGTTGTCCGAAGTAGAGATATAGTTCTCAAACAAGTATTTTAATTTTATTTCTTATTTTACCTCCTTAAAAAATATCTTATAAATTATTACATAACAAAAATAGCATCTCCCATATACTAAAATATTATTATGTTTATTTTATAACACTTTTTTATTTACTTAACCATTTAACAAAGAATAAAAACATCACTCGTGCGTACGTGCGTACTACTACCTCACAAGATGATGTATTACAACTTTCACCATAGACTCTTATGGATAGTAATAATAATAGATACAAATGATATAATATGATATATATTATATAAATTTAATTATTTAGTAGTAAATAAATATTATACTTCTTTCTTTACCATCCAATGAAAAATAATAACATTGCTTGTGTGTAAATACAGACTACCTCTCTACGAACCAATGTATTTTATTTTATATCACCGACTCACATGGATTGTATATATTGGTGTATTTAAAGAAATATTATGATATTTTTGTTATAATTATAATTTAATAAATATAAAATAATAATTACCTTATTCTACTCATGTTCTTTGAAAAATGGAAACGTTACTCATGCGTACATACAGACTACTATCTCTATGTTGTGACACAATCCATTTTTCATAACCTAATTACATGGTTGGTATAAGAGTAAAAATAATGTATAAAATTTAAAGTTATATAATTATTAAGATTATATAAATAATCATCATTTATTTTACCATATTCAACCAACCCGATCCATTTCCAACTTATAAGCCGAATATTCTCAAAACGTCTAATGTGAACTTAATGAATTAAGTAATTAAGTATAACATGGATATAAGTGAAATTAAAGGAATAATAAACTTGAAAAAGTTTATTAAAAAAGTAAATAATCAACATAAGTTTATTATTTAGGAATAAAAATAATTTATGTGAAAATTTAGACTCGAGATAAAGGAAATTTTACCTTAAGACCATGTTTTAATTATTTTAAAGAGTTATTTTCTAAATATTTTACCTACATATCCATATTATTAAAATTGTTTTATGGTTATATTTATATTTAAATAAGTAAAATATAAAGGACATTTTATGCCTCTTTTTTACTTTCTTTTAGAGGCTTTTAAAAATAATATTTTTATATTTTTTATACAAAATGTTTTGACTTTATTTACAAAAGGAAAAATGAATGTTCTATTTTAACATATACGACATCATAGACTATTTCCACAAAAAAATATTATTTGATGTTTTGATTACATTACAATATTTCATGTTTTATTCAAATAATAATCCTTGTTCCATTTGTTCTAGGTGTTTTTGTTTTGAACGTGTCAATTTAAAGGAAATAGATAAATCAATATCTAAAAATGATTTACTTATGGGTTAAGTTTTTTTTATGATATTGATGCTGGTAATGTAATATTTTATATGTTTCATGTATTTTATAGACCTTGAACATTTATTATAATTATGGGTGAGCCTGATATAACTCTAAAACACTACTCTAAAAAATGAATTATACCAACCAAAAATTACCGACCGAAAATATATTTGTTGGTAAAAATGAACAATTCCAACAGATTATTTTTTGACTAAAACAGGAACCATTAATGACTAAAATCAGCAGAAGTACATGTGCAAAGCCATGAAGGGAAATTTTCCAGCCAGAGATGGTTGGAATCGAAAGGGCCTGAGGCTACAATCTGATGGGCCACATTGTTCCCTTCACTTTTGGTAAAGGAGAAGTTGCATAAGGAGAAGTGTTGGCAAAGCGAGAGAATTATCCTGATGATGATGCCAAAAGACTAGAGCCCACCATCGTTGTGGTTAATAGCCTCAATCATGGAAAGGAAGTCAGACTCATCAATGATATCCCTCCATCCACATTCCAAGGAGAACGAAATGCCGGCAAGGATGGCCATGGCCTCAGCAACTGCAGGTTCCCAGAGTTCCCGATGTGGTTCGTACTTTGAAGCAAGGATTTTCCCCAGATGATTTCGGACCAGGAGGCCGAGAGCAACAAACCCAACCTTTGGGAGTGACGCGTCCACATTAATCTTAAGAGTCCCTTCCATTGGGGGATTCCAATGAGTGGGTAAGGGGAGGGAAACACCTGGCATAAATTGTCCATTGTGGTCTTTCCATCCCTCAATCCAAGAGGTGGCCCGTTCAATCCAGAATTCGGGAGGTTTGTGGGCTTGATGAAAAACAACATCGTTGCGCCAGACCCAAATAATCCATGCCAGAGTGCAAAGTGAACCTGAAGAAGCTGACAAATATCAAGTTTTATTAGTATTATATTTAATTAACAATATTTATTTTTACCAATGGATATATCTATTGTTATTAATTATTAATATTAATAGTTTTTTAACATATAAATTTGTTTTTGGTATTTATTGGCCATAAAAAAATAATAAAAAAACAATTTTTTTATTACTATCAGTTATTAGTTTACTAAAAAATATGTTACTATTAACAAAAACATATTGATAAATATTTTAAATATATTCAAAAAAATAATTCAAGATATTTTATATTTGGAATAAAATTAAAGTTACATTTTAAATATAAATTATTTCAGATTAAATATTATATGAGTGATATTTTAAAAACTATTCATAAAAAAGTTAAAAAATTGAAAATAAATTTCTTCATTTAGATTTAATTTTCCATTCAAAAAAATTAAAATTAAAATAAAATAAATAAAAATAAATAAAATAAAATACTAAAACATATTCCACTCCAAACCCGCTTCTCCCTAAGGCTCCCCTATACCTAGATTGCTTCCCATTTTTCTTTACTCACTGCCCACACAGTGTAAATCTCTACCTATGTCACACTCTCGGTTCATCTCTGTTGAGCACACCCACACCCCCACCCACACCCTCAATTATTTAGAACTTCTTACACCCCTACCAATGTTTGATTCATTTTTTCTTCCTTTAGATATAATTATGAGGTACAAGGAGGGTATTGGATACAACCAAACTTCTCATTCAATCAGTTGATGTTTTGGCCTCTTATATAGAATGAAATTATTCTCTTTATGTTTTAAGAACCTAAAATACTAGGTATCTAGTGTTTGAGTGGAATTTATGTTACGGTTTAAGTGAAATTATGATGAAAAAATATTTCTTTTCCTATTCTTTCTTTTTTGTGATTTTAGGATGCTAATTACATACTTCTCTAGAGCCACTCTTGATTAAATTAACTTTATTCATTTCTCACATCCTATAGAAAAGTGTTTGATCCTAATATTGAACCAAGTTATTATAGATAAGGTTATTCCACCTTCCCAGACCCGTGTTGGAATTACGATCCCTTAGAAAACTCTAAAGATTAATATTCTACTACAGGGTTCAATTTTATATTATCTAATAAGTATTTGATAAAAAAGACATCTTTTACTTATTTATTTTTCTTTCCAATGATCTAGAATACTAATTGTGAAAAAAATTCCAAGATTCAATTTTCAACTCTTTGCTTTAATTATTTCCTTAGTAGTTATTCCATACAGTTTCAAAAATTCTATATATGTTAAATTTATTTTATCTTCAACATAGTTTCTCCTCTTGTATGATATAATACGTAATTTTAATAATTATAGATGTATGTATTTTTTATATATCCACAATACTCGTTTACTTTATCTAATTTGAATTCAACTTGCTATTGGTTTACAAAAAACTTCTCCTAAGTAAAAATCCTCCAAGACATAAATCAAATGAAAAAAATTAATGTATTCTTAAAATATTACATAAGACAAGTAATATTCACCACTTTTTCTATACATAATGGAGTCAATGTGCAATGTGAGAAATAAGTGAAAAATGGCTTTGAAACCAGTCAAGCCTTTCCTACCATGTTTTTATAATGAATTCATCCTTTATGCTCTGATACCATTTTTCATATTCTACCCAAACCATATCATCCTTACAACAATAATTTCTCTAAAAAATATCTAGGTACACATCTAAATTTTTATTTTCTTTACCTTTTAAAAACTCCTTGGATTTTATCTCCACTTAATCTATACATACATTCGACCAATGTTTAATACATGACAACATAAATGGGGAGAGGGCTACCTTTCAAACATCCTCAAGTTGAGGAGTGTGGATATAATTTATGATCCACCCCTTTTCTTTAATTTATAACCTCTAATTTCAAAACCCTTTTTAGTGTCACTTCATTGATGGATAACTCTTGTGAAAAAATCATTCTAGTTTTGAATGTTTCCATAACACATCTCCTCCATATTATAATTTCCCTTCAATATTTATTTGATCCCATTTATACAGTGCTACTTTTTCATCAATATTATGAAACTAAATCCTATAATACACATATCTTCATATTTATCAAAAGATGTATCTTTATTCATCTATTAATTTGATGTGATTATATCTGTTTATTTCTTGTTGACATTTTGACAACATTCTCATCCTTAAAATTTTAGTTTTGTTACTTCATTCTCTATGACAGTTACTCTAAATAATCATCCATTAGTGTTTGTGCGCACCTTTATTTTTTTTTCAGCACATTTTTCCAATTCAATGAATTGTATTTTTTTAATGTATCAAATTTCATTTTCAGGAAAAAATGATTCCCCTTTTAAAAAGGAACCATAGTTTCCTTCTAATCCCATTTAGTACTAATGCAATATATTTAATTATAAACAAATTTACTATAAATAAATTATCTCTAGAAAATTCCATACCTCTTTTATTCCTCATTAATATAATATGCTCTATCATTATTTTTTTTAGTGTATATCTCTATCATATCAATACACACATCCATAGGGTGTCCAAAACCTCTATAGAAGAAGTAGTTTTTTATAATTATTTCTTATGGATATTCCTTTAAAAAGTTGTAAAGAGGCTTGTTCATTATATATTCCATATCTACAAATTAGTAATTACCACATGTTAAATTATATTTATTATAATTTCTATTGGAGAAAAGATTTTTCCATCCAATTTTTCCCTTTATAAACCTACAAAAACTCAATATTTCTATCATTAAACTATATTCTATCAAATCCAATTGAGATCATGCTTCATGGATAAATTTTATTATTTCATAATGTTATTTCTTGAGATAATTTATTTATAATTTGGGGATTTTCACATTGGCCTTTTGATCTTCTAGTTCATAACTAAGTTCATGAAATAAATTATTTTAACCTTTATCTTGGTGTTAATCCATGCAACTAGCCCTCTCAAGTTCACTTTTTATTCTCTAGGACTAAATCTCCTCTTGATTATTTCATTGACATCCCCCAAATCGACAATATGATGTTTTATTCACTAATTTTTCAGAAAAATACCATTTTTTTTATTTCTAAGGAATAATTTTATTATTTAGATTTACAGGATTATTTTATTGATTAATTGCATTAATATTTTATAAAAATTAATTTCCTTCACCTATAATTGTGTTCCTAAATTATTTTTCCCATATTCTTATTCTTATTATTCTTACCTATTAATTTACGGAATTTGTCACCATAAGATTTATTCTCACCAATTTGTTGAGTACAAAAACATTAATATTATATAATTTTTTCATAGATGTTCCTGAAATATTCCTATATATCAAAAGTTTTTGTAAAATGAAGAGTTTTTTAAACACCTATCCTATTAAATCACAACGAAAAATCATATATTCTTCTCCATCAAATACCCTTTCTCTATGATTTCTCGAATCAATATCATTGAAAATACATTCAATAATATTATCTTTACTTTCCTAAAAAATAACTTATATCTAACATCATACCTTCATAATGAGCATCCAAATAAAAAAGAGTCTTCAAATAAAAATTCACATGTGGTATAAACATATAAATCACAAATGATATATTAAAATACATGTTATCACCTTTGGGATTAGATACAACTTGCTATGGAACGGTCCCAAAAACACCCAAAGAGCGGGGAGGTGGGGGTGAAGTAAAGTGTTAACCAATGAAATCTATTTATTTTTGTTATTTATTTTAAATGGATATTTTTTCTAGGTTATTAATAACATTAGTCCATTATTTTAATTATATTATGCATAACTAGATTTATAGTAGATAAATAACTCAAGAAAAAGTACGCAATAATTTTATTTGGTTCACCCAAATGGGCTATGTTTATGGAAAATAGAACCATAACTGTACCAATATTCCAATATCATCTACTCACTTTGTGACTATAATTTTTAGTCAATAGTCAATCCATACCAAGGTTCAGTTCCTATAAAATGATTTAGGGACTGTGTACTTCCATCCAATGGAACACTCCATCACCCTCTCTCTACATCCAGTACATTATGGAGGGTCATTAATAGTTTATAGGCTTGATGGTTTTTTTACCAAATTAGTATATAAAATCTTTAGCAAAGTAACCCAAGATAGAGTGTTTATATAGGATTCACACTACTAATTTAATATTATGTAGTAAAAAATAATAACCCTGATTAATGATTTATTATCTTTTATTGATTGAGAAAAGGTTTGAATTTAATGTATACATTTCTTTTATTTTACATTTAACACAATTTGATAGAATAAAGAGTTGTATATGTAGCACATGACCTATTTTTAGTGATTTCACTTTCATTAAATATGTATTTTTTTGCACAAATTTGTTAAATATGATTCCAAATTTTATGAAAAATTAGTACCCTCTCTGTCATATATTATATTTACAAACACATGTACTTGTTAATTAACTTTGGTACTTCAAATATGTTTCAATTCACTAATTTTATACTTTGTATTTTATAACCTAGATTTAATTTGATAATATGGTCCCATTAATAAGAAATATTCCGTAAGAATGTTGATTATCAATGAAATTTCATAATTTTTATTATACTCTACACTAAAATCTGGAATCTTTATATTTGTAATACAATTCTCTATTTGTAAAATCATTTTTCAATCTGTGTAAAAATCCATTTGTGAAATCTTAAATCGTGTTTTTAAACTTCGTGTGTAATATTCATCTATAAACCCAGTGTATAATTTTTGTCAATAAAAACTATGTGTATGCTTAATGTGTAATCTCTGCGTGTAATCTCTATGTACAATATAATTCTATGAGTGAAAATTCTGTGTAAACTTTAGTATAAACTCAATGTGTATAGTCAATGTGTATCCTCGTTGTGAAATTTGTATGTGAAATATGTGTCTCTTTATGAGTAAACCATGTGTAAACTTAGTGTGTAATCTCAGTGTGTGATCTATGTGTGCAATCTGTGTCTCTGTGTGCAATCTTTGTGTAATATTTTTGTGCAATTTGTGTCTATAAACTCAGTGTGTAATCTGTGTTTGTAAACTCTATGTGTAAACTCAGTGTGTAATCTCATTGTTTAATATGCATGTGTAATATGTATCTATGTGTGAAAACTATGTGTTGGAAACCTGAGTCTCACAACCCAATCACTATCCACTCTAAATTAATGTTCTTTCATTTACTTACTAGCATCATTTTCATTTACAACCAATATGTCAGTATTATCTTTTCCTTGATTTTTTGTTATCATTTTAGGACCTTTATTCATCCTATAATGTTGGTTAACTCTTTTCTATAGGAAACCCAAGTCTCACATTGTGTTTTTAGTGAAACCTTGAAAGCATGCGGGCACCATAGCTTTTATCCAAATACCTGAGTTTGGTGCATTTCTATTTTTATTATACATGATTATGAGTTTAGGCTGTCCAGTCCACATGATTAAGGGGTTCAATTATAATAATAATAGGTTAACATAATATCATATTATTAATGAAATAATGAAGTGGGTTCACTATGTTTATGTCACAATGACTGGATACTAGGGGTTTGTGTCGATTAAACTACCTGAAACTCTTAATTTTGTGCCAGTACAATTCATTTCTGGATCATGGTCTTAAGATTCTACTGGCCAGAGTTTGTGGCTGGTTTTTGCTGAAGTGTGATAGGATTATGAGTTGCTTTCTCACTAGAGTATTTCATAGCGGATAAAGTCCATAATATGTGATTTGAGAAGGTAAAAAGAAAAAAGTGGCTCATATCAAAAAAATTCATTAAAGGAGAATCAAACTAGGCAGGTGGTGAGCCAAACTTAAGAAAGGTAATGAAACATAAGCTACCACATGATGCTACCATGTGGAAGATTCAAACTTAAATGAAAGTTAAATTCTATCATGTTTTGTTGTTTTCTATTTAGATAATATTTTTGTTAATTTTTAGGATGTGTTGCTATTTTTTGTTATGTGGTCATGGGTTGTTTTTTGTTGTTGTGTTCGTTGGTTATCTTTTAGTTAAGTTCACTGGTTATTTTCTTGTTGTGGTCACTAGTTATTATGGTTATTTTTATTTTTTTTATAGTCATTGGTAAATTTTATATCATGAATTATGGAATTTGTTTTGGTCACTGGTTTTATCTAATTACTATGGCCACTAGTTTGATTATCTTATAGTTGTTGAGATATCAATAGGGATGATGAATGAAAAACGATCATTCTATGCAGATCATTTTTATAAAATTTCATTTTTTTGGTTTCAATTCATGAAAATACTTTTCACTAATTCATGGGTATGATCTTTGGTTGTTTGTGGTGTAGATCACGGAGCTGAAGGGTGTGTCATAATGACTTGAGGTGCCTTACTGGCACTAGAGCTGACTTGGTTTGTTTCTTCCAAAGTCCTACTTGGGGGGGGGGGTGAGGAAAGATCTTTGACAGGAGTAACTATTTTTCTACAATTATGGGTGAAGGAGGATTATAGTAAAGAGACAACATGCACTTTTTTCATTTTGGTAGGGTGGTGGTGGTGGCGGTGTGGTGACATTAGTGAATCCTTAGTTTTTTTGTTTTTTATTATCTTTTTATGTATCAATCAACTTAACTATGTATTGATTCATTTTTTTATTAAATTTCATTATTAATATGATTAATATTTTTCTAAGTTTGAACATGTGTGAAAATATTATTCGGTTTGATGGTTAAAACATGTGTATTATATATGATAAATTAATAAATATAAAATAAAATTTTAGAAATAAATATTGAAATAACCAAACATAATATCTTATTTAAAATATAAATTAAAAATAGAAATTAATTATTGGTATTATTTATAATTATTGATAATAATATTAAAAAAATATATATTTGTTATATAAATCCATTACTAAACATTTTGACCAACACATATATTATCTATTGGTATTATTATAACTGAAATAGAACTATTTTATCCATCCCAATAACATTTAGAAACATAGTTTTTACCAACAATTTAGTGACATGATAATTTTTGTTAGAAAAACGTTTTACCAAATGAAAATGTACTTTTACCAACAAATATAACCTTGTTGAAAAAATCTAATTATATTATAGTGTATATTGGGTATTGATTGTATTCTTTGAATAATTATGTTGGAATTAACTATGTAGGTTATTCCATTTATAAGGGTTATTATAAGGGTGATTCTAAGGGTTTTATGAAGATAATATCCCAAGGAACCTATATGAAATTTTTATCCTCTCTTCTGAGTTTTCATAGAAATATATTGTTTTCCTAAGTCAATATAATGATCTTTTGTTTAAAAGAATGACTATTCCATTTAAGGGTAAAACGATATGTTTTTAGGAAAATGTTTTTCATGGGTTCCCATGTTTTATACGAAAGCCTCATGATTATGAATTTACCTTTATATTTTCTTATAGTATTTTTATGAAAAAACATGGGTTGTAAAGATTATTTTATGTGTAATTAAATGATTATTTGATCTCAAAGTTCATTATGTTAATGAAAAACTATCTTATATGATCTCATGGTTTTTAAATAGACTAAAAAGTTTCTTTCTTCCTTTTTTAAATGCATCTTACTGAGATTTTTGTGCTCATCCCATGTTTTTAAATTCTTTTCATAAGGGTTAAGGAAGAATAGGAAAAATGATGAAGTGAAGTTAAAAATAATGAACATTTATCATGAAAATATATCATATTATATTTTAAAATAATTTAATCATGGAATGAAAATTGAATACTAAGTAGTAGTGACCACTTTGTAATGTATGATCTTGTTATGTAAGATTTATGACCAAATTATCAAAAAATCTAAACCTAAAAATATATTTAGAAATGTAAGAAAATTAATTTTTATTTTAAATATCAATATTACGGGATGAATAAGGATCATATCCTTATAGTTTCTATCAGTGAAGAGTTTAGATAATTTTATAGGTCAATATAATGTAATTAAATTTTAGAGATTCTAATTTATGGTTATCATGATATATAATTTTAAGAATACATGTTGATTCATTAAAATATATATGTTTAGAAAAGTTTTCCATAGACTAAAGAAAGAAGATGAAGTAGGAAGGTACCAAGAGGAAAATATCCTTAAAAATTAGCAACCTAGAATGGTTTGAATTAAAATATAGAAGTTCTTTTCTATGATGGACTAGTTGATGTGGGCTACAAATGGTGGTGGTATCCACATGTGATAGGAACCACACTCACCACAGAGGAACATGTACACTGTATAAAATTTTATGAAACAAAACTGTCCATCATTTAGTGAATCATCTAACCCCATGATAGCTAAAGGATGGGATAAATCATTGGAGAGTATATTCAAAGTCATGGGTTGTTTAGAACATAGAAATTTAATCCTGGCTATGTAACATTTTAAAGGTGAAGATAATTAGTGGCGGTTAATGGATAAAGATATCAGATAAAGATAAGATATTTATTCCTTAGAATGTGATGAATTTAAAAATATTTTACTTGGGAAGAATATTCCTAAAGTTTTTTGAATTATTATGGAAAATAAATTCTTGGAATTATAGTATAAGGATGAATATTCAGTAGCTGCATATGGAAATAACTTCACTTGATTGGAATGGTATGCACCAAATTATATTTGGGATCTTGATAGTAAAATTAATTAGTTTTACTCATGATTGAATTCTTGATATCGAAGAGCATTGGATTATAATTAATTTAAAAGTTATGAGAAGTTTGTTTGATGTTCTAAGATGGTAGAAATTGAGATTTTTTGATGATCATGTATTCCATAAAAATAAGAAACAAAGAGGCGTAGAAGATAGGTAATGGGGAAGCATCCATTAAATAAATCAAAAAGTAAGAAAATCATGTTTCCATATTGTCATATGTGTGGTAAAAACACCTTGGTGAATTTATTTTGAAGACTAAAAAGTGATTCTGATGTGGTAAGTTTGGACAGTTTAATCGTGAATAAAAATAAAAAGATCACAATAATGATCAAAAAAATAATTAAAATCTAGTAATAAGATTTTATAATTACACTAAGATGGTTCATTATGAGAGTAAATGTCTGAAGATAAAAATAAATTATGGAATTCATTAAGATCACACACATAAAGGAAAGGTTAAATCCTTTGTGAATATTTCAAAATATGTTGGACCATCCAATAATATAACACTAGCACTAGGGAGCTTAGTAATTTTCAATGGTTGATCTCAGGTTTGGGTACTAATGACAAAAGGTTAAGGAGTATGAAATTATTAAGATGGTATTTAATATGAGGTATGGGCATTATGAGTTTATAGTTAATGCATTTAGGTTGATTTGTACTCCAACCATATTTATAGACCTTATGAATATAGTTTTCCATGAGTTTTTGGATAAATTTGTTTTTGTTTTAATTGAAAATATATAGTATATTCAAAAATTAATTTGGATAATGAAAAAAATGAGGATTATAATTAAAATACTGAAAGAAGATAAATTATATGTAAAATTTAGTAAATTTGAATTATGGTTATGATATATTTCTTTCCTTGGACATATTGTAAATAATGACGGAATAACTATTAATCCAGCTAAAACTGATGTGCTTGAAGAGTGTTCAAGAACTACAAATGTCACAAAGATTTATTGTTTTCTTGGATTAGTGGGTTAATATTAACGGTTTGTTGAAAACCATTCATGGTTATATAGCCCACTAACTATGTTAGATCGAAGAAGAGTTAAATTCATATTGATAAAAGAGTGTGATAAATGTTTCTAAGAATTAAAAAGAAGATTAATGAATGCTGATGTTTTGGACAAACCATATGGAAATAATGATTTTGATATCTACAATGATGCTTCTTTGAAGGGACTTGGTTGTTTTCTGATGTAGAATGATCAGATGATTGCTTATGCTTCACATTAATTGAAACCTCATGAGATAAATTATCCAACACATGACCTTAAACTAGATGCTATGTTTTTTACTTTAAAAATATATAGAAATACTTTATATGGAGTAAAGTGTGAAATATATACCAATCATAAAAGTATAAAGTATATACTTATATAGAAAGAGTTGAACATGAGGCAAAGAAGATAGTGAGAACTAATTAAGGATTTTTACTGAATGATCCATTACCATCCATGAGAAAAAAATAGAGTAGACAATGATTTAAGTTGGAAGGATAACACATCATTAACTATACTATATTTATAATATGATCCTTTGGTAAATGATTTTAGGAATATTGTTCAAGAAATTATAAATTTAGGTACTCACTCTATTTTTTTAGGTGTTAGTGTAGTCTCCATTGTTAGAAAGAATTAATAAAGCTCAAAAAGTGAATCGTGTTTTATAAGAAAAGGTAAGAATGGTTAGGAAAGGTATTTTTATTGAATTTAACATCGATAAAGATGGTGTTTTGAGATTTAGTAAAATATTACGTGTTCCTTATAATTCCCAGTTGAAAAAGAATTATTGAGTGAAACCCATAGTTCTCTATTTTCTATTCATCCTGGTATCACTTTGATGTATATAGACCCTAGGTAATAATTTTGGAGCGAAGGAACTAAGAAAGAAATTACTGAGTTTACTATGATTTTTTTTAAATTTTAGTAGGTTAAAGTGGAACAATAATTACCAAAGGTCATAATTTAACCTTTTCAAATGATGAAATAGAAATTGAAGAATATATCCCTGGATTTCTTGGTTGGATTACCAAATATATCTCAAATTAATGAAAAGATATAGATTATTATTAACCGTTTGACTAAATCTATGAATTTTATTCATATTCATGATAATATGCCTTTGTATCATCTTTATAGACTATATATTAAATATATAATTATATTACATATAGTCCTTATTTCTTTTTTATCTGATTGTGTTCCCAAATTTACTTATAGTTATTGGAAAAGCCTTTAGAAGTCATTAAATATAGAATTAAATTTTATTAAAGATTTTCATACTAATTATGAAGGAAAATTAGAGAAAATTATTCAGATATTGGAGAATATGTTTTAATATTAGTCTATATATTATTGGGTAAGTTGGATTAATGTTTTTCATTAGTTTAATTTTCTTATAATAATATATCCTTATTCTAGTATACACATGGAACCATTTGAGGCATTATATGAAAAGTGGTGTTAGAATCTAACTTGTTGGGATGAATTTGTTGAAATAATGTTTGTGGCATAATAATTGGTAGAATATAGGGTTGATAAAGTGTAGTTTATTCAATAGAATATGTATGAGTCTTAGACCAAGGATAAAAGTTTTGCATATATTAGGAGGAAAGTTCTTTCATTCGATTTAGGTGACCATGTTTTTCTTAAATTATCTAAATAGAAAAGTGTTATATGTTTTTGTAAGGAGGGAAAGTTAAGTCCACAGTTCATTGAACCATATAAAATTCTAGGTAAGATTGGATCAATCTATCATTGAGTGGCTTCGGTTTTGAGTTTATCTCAGGTTCATGATATGTTTCATGTTTCATTGTTAAGGAAGTATGTTCTAGATGCATCTCATGTTTTAATCCCCAAAGTAATAAAATTAAAAGAGAATCATTCATATGATGAATAACAAGTTTAGATTCTTGAGCACAAAGAGAAGGTGTTGTAGAATATGATTATTCATTAAGTTAATATTTTTTGGAAAAACCATAAGGTCTAAGAAGAAACATAGGAATTTAAAAATTATATGAAGGAAAAGTATCCACACTTCACTGATAAAAACATGACTGATACCAATGGTTTCAAACCATTGGTAAAGGCCTGAAAACCGTTGGTATAAACAATACCAACGGTTGTTCAAACTGTTGGCTAGTTAGCCATGGGGATAAACATATACCAATGGTTATAGTATAACCATTGGTATATGGATCTAGAATGCACATTATACCAACTATTGATACCTGTTGAAATTTAAGGAATTTCAGATATATTCCAACAGTTTTGAAATCATTGGAATAATACTTTACCAATGGTTTCATAAAACTGTTGGTAAATACTTATTTCAGGTTCTATATCAATGGTTTACTAACCATTGGTATATAGTTTTACCAATTTTTTTATGTAAACCTTTGGTATAAATTAACTTTTCAAAAATATACCAACGATTTACAACTGTTGGTATAGCCTTGCTGCAATTGCAGTAGCATGTCAGCCTGCCTCCCCCTCTACAATCCCCTATGCACCTATAATTATAATCATGTATATGAAAAACTGAATACAAAATTTATAATTTAATGGAATTTAGAATTCATTTCAGAACCCAATTACCCCATACAATACAGAATTCATAATTGAATGCTGAATTGAATACATACAGAATGAATTATGTACTGAATTCTAAATTATGAATGAATAACACATACAAAATGAATTATTAATTAAATGCATAATTATAAATTATGTACAGTGTATTTAATTTGGAATTCATTATATATAGAATTTAATTATTTATAACACATATAGAATATGGAATACAAAATTGAATTCAGAATATGGCATAAAGAATGTGGATAAATGACTAATATGGAATACAGAATAGAATATAACTAATATGGAATACATATTATGACTAATATGACATAAATAATATGGAATAAAAAATATGAATTCAGAATTTAATTCATAGGCATGGGTGATTTTAGATGAAATTAGTGTGATTAAAGATTGACTAATATGTTTTCACTAGTAATTAGACATGAAAATGGAAAAATGACTTCAAAAATTTCATTTTCTAGGGGGTGGGAGGGGGGTGTCTGAGGGGTGGGGTGGAGTGGGGGTGGGGGGGGGGGGGGGGGCTGTCCAAGGGGGTGGGGGTCTGGGTGGTGGGGTGGAGTGGGGGGGGGGGTGGGATATCCAAGGGGGTGGAGAGGGGGGTGTCTAGGGGGTGGGGGGGGGGTGTCCATGGGTGGGGGACGGGGCTGTCAAGGGGGTGGGGATGTCCAGGGGGTGGGGGCTTTCCAAGGGGGTTGGGTGGGAGTCCAGGGGGTGGGGGTGTCTAGGGGTGGGGGGGGGGGGTGTCCATGGGGGTGGGGTGTGGGGTGTCAAAGGGGTGTAGGGGGGAAGGGGGGGGGGTGTTTAGGGGGTGGGGTGGTGTCCAGGGGGGTGTCAAAGGGTGTGGGGGGTGTCAGAGGGGGGGGGGGGGTACAAGGGGGTGGGGGTGTCCCGGGGGTGGGGGGGGGGGGTCCAGGGGGTGGGGGCTATCAAAGGGGGTGGGGGGGGGGTGTCCAGGGGGTGAGGTGCTTCCAGGGGGGCTGTCTGGGGGGGGGGGGGTTGTCTAGGGGGTTGTAGGGGGTGGGGGGGTGTCCTGGGGGGTAGGGGGTTGTCTAGGGGGTTGGGGGGCTGTCCAAGGGGGTGAGGGAGTCTAGGGGGTGGGGGTGTCCATGGGGGTGGGGGAGGGGGTGGGGCTGTCTATGGGGTGGGGGGATTTCCAAGTGGGTGGGGGTGTCCAGGGGGTGGGGGAGCTGTCCAGGGGGTGGGTTTGTCCAAGGGGGTGGGGGGTATCCAGGGGGTGTCTCGGGGGTGGGGGGTGTTTAGGGGGTGGGGTGGAGGGTTTCCATGGGGGTGGTGGTGTCCGGGGGGGGGGGGGGGGTCTAGGGGGTGGGTGTGTCTACGGGTGGTGTCTAGGGGGTGGGGGTGTCTAGTGGGGTGGGGGTGTGTGTCCATGGGGGGTGCGGGGTGTCCATAAGGGTGGGTGGTCTCTAGGGGGTGGGGGTGTCCAGGGTGGGGGGTGTCCATTGGGGGTGGGGGGTGTCCAGGGGGGGTGTTTAGGGTGGTGGTGGTGGGGGGGGGTGTCCAGGGTGGTGGTGGTGGTGGTGGGGGGGGGGGTGTTCAGGGGTGGGGGGTGTCCAGGGGGGTGGGGGTGTCCCGGGGGAATTTCCAAGGAGGTGGGGGTGTCCAGGGGGGTGGGGGGCTGTTCAGGGGGTTGTGGGTGTCTAAGGGGGGGGGGGTGTTCAAGGGGATGGGGGTAGGGGTGGGGGTTGTACAATGGGGTGGGGGTGTCCAGGGGTGGGGTGAATTAGTCAAACATATATACAGTCACAAAAAATCATCAAGTCAAGTTTTATTATTTATAGATAAATAAATAAAGATAATGTGACCTACCTAATCACAAATATATTCAGGTACCACAAATCATTAAACATAAAATGTCAGTAATATTAGTAAAAAATGCAATAGATCAATCTATCCCTCATCACCATCACTATCATCACCATCATCATCATCCTCATCCTCATCCATATCGTTGTCCCTATCATTGTCCCTACCCTCCTCAACGCCCTCCTCCTTTCCCTCATACTCTGCCTCACCCTCCTCCTCTCCCTCCTCCACCGCCTCAGACTCCTCCTCACCCTCCTCCTCCACATTTCCCTCCTCCTCACCCTACTTCTCTTCCTTGACCTCCTCCTTTCCATCGTCATCGCCAGGAATGACATCATCTCGACCACCACTTGAACTTCCACCTGGTGCATCATATATATAATGCATCAGTGACATATATTCATCACAAGCTGTGAAGGCCTTTGGTGGAAGTGTTGGACATAAAACTTCCACCAGTTTCATAAATATAGTGTTTTCCCTAGAAGATTGTTCTGCCATCTCTATGGCCCTTTTTAGCCAGTTATTCCTATTCCTTAACCTTCTATAACTCGGTGGAACTACAAATCGTACCTAAGGAGGAAAAATTCCTCATCGGTACTATACTCTTCCCAGGTCGGCAGTGTACTCTTCCAGAGTGCTCATCTCCCAACACCTGATGTAAGTGATCATTTGGCCCAAAATTTTCAGGTTCCTAGGAATCAAGGGCCCCTAAAGCAGCCTATTACAAATATAAATAAATTATTAAGTTAAAAAATAGATATTAAAATTTTTAATCAAAAAATTAAAACTTACAATTTGCTATTGAGTCGGGTCGTTAACCGCACTTCAATTTTTTTCCTTTTACTCGAGCAAAACAATTTTTCTTGAGGCACACATCCTTCAATATTCAATATTTTAATATACAAGACATTGAATTTAGGAAACCATAATTAAAAATAGGTTACCAATAATTAATTTCATAACTAAAATTATATGTTAACTTTATTAATTGAATAAATTATGGAGGAAACAATTGAAAGTGAAAGTCGCAAAGAAAAATTATAAACAATTGTCATACTTGCTTCCTCTCATGATCTGAAATCATAGAAAGTCCCAATGTGTGGAGGTATTTTTTGAATCAATGTTTTTTATTTCTTCTAGAAGATTTATAAATAAAATTCAATAGTACAAAAGATATTATTAACGAAAGACATAAAAATTTTCATTGAAATACCTCTAATGTGATTAATACCTTAAACTGGATAGTCATCCAATGAGTAATCATCAGCTGATACTATTATATCAGGAAATCATCCATGATAGGTACTACCTATAACTCTTTTCCAACTCTAACACACCAGCCAATATACTACTCATGATTATAGGCTCTCCAAAGATCACCTAAATCATTTAGACGTGCTGGTTGTGCACCCTCACCATCAGGGAAATTAAACCGAAGATGACACCACAATATTAATTCATATAAATACAAAAAATAATACATTTCATTAAATAGAAAATATTTTTTTACCCATATCTATGCCAAAGAATTATCCCTGAATTCATTTGGAAATTGTATCCATGAGATCAGGATGATAGGAATGATGTCGAAGTATTTGGCAAGAATCGCCAAAAAACTCCCATATTGCTGCCCTGTTTTTTCAATCATTTGATTATCTTCATTATAGTCCACCATCAACTACAAGTGGCGGTTCCACACCGCACGCAAGAATTTATAACCCTCCCCCGTCTCCTATCATTAGATGTATCTGTTATGAAAGAAAAACCAATATTTTATCAATACATGTTATAATGAAAATAAATAATGGTTTAAAAATTTGTTAGGGTTCTATAAATATAGCTACGAAAGTCTGATCAATGGGCACTGCTGGATCCAAAAACACTGAAAGAACACCCTATACAGGTGGAGTAGTTCCTAGTGTCTTCTCCTCAAGGATAGACTATGGCAGATCAAGAGTCGAAGAAGATGGAATATAGAATCTCAGAGGGAAGGAAGTAGAAGTAAAAGAATATGACATAGATGGATGACCGAATGCTCAAGGGGGAGTTTGAATCATCATCTGATGCACTAGCATGATAGTCTATTGTGTTGGTAACCATAAAACCACCATGTTGCATTCTCATGTTCTTTTCTCATTGAGTGATAATAAATCTCTACCCATTGATAACAATTGATTTACAGTCATAGAACACAGTATTAAGACCAAAAGACAAAGCTCTTATTTCATCAGAGAAAGAGTCAATAGGAAAAATCTATACCTGAAATATAAATTAATATCAAACTTAACTAAATATTGATTTAATTATTTTAAACAGTTATATTTTTAACTTCAATTTTTACCAAGCAAAGAACTCTTTGCTATGAAAATTATGCCTACTTCTCAAAGATAAAGAATGATTATGTCTATTTATCATTGCTTTATATTCATAGTAGATAAAAATAAAATTGTTTAACTGATATATATGTAAGATATACATATTCAATTTATTTACCTGTAGTCATCAAAAAAATCACAGTTGAAAAAAAATGTGCAATGTGACATTTCCCGCTCTTCAAGGATTAATGATGTCAATGTATATGATCCAAGAATTACTCCTATTTGAGAAAGTGATGGAAAAATAGGTTCAATTTGATCATGATATTCTTCTTAGTTTCTCATTGGTCTGTTCATTCATGTAGTAAGATCATACAAATACATATAACATAAATCCATAAATTCTTGAGTCAAGTAACTGTTCATGATAGAACCTTCGAGAAGATTCCTATTTAGAACATAAGAATCTAATGTGTATATATTTATTTCATTTGGATATATCCGAAAAAAAGAAATAGGTCCTTTGAGAAGTATTTTAGTTGGAATATGTATTGTCATATTCAACATGCATGTGAAAAATGATGGAGGAAATATTTTCTCTAACTCACAAAAAATTAATGGGGCATCTACCATCATTTTTTGCAAGAAATATTTGGGAAATTTCTTAGCACAAAGATCTCTGAACAAATATAACAACCGAATAACATCCACCCTTACATTATTGGACAAAATATTATAGATTTCTATAGGAATTAACTCATGCAGAAGGATGTGATAATCATGAGTCTTCAAATATTTTATCTTCAACTCTCTTCTATTGACCCATTTAGATTTGTTTCTTTAATATACATCAAGAACTTTAATAGTCTCTAGTACTTCTAGAAATTGATTTTTTTTCTATAGGTGTCATCACATAATAAGAACATATAACTTTACATTTATTTTCACTAATACACATAGGATGAAATTATGGTCTGATGACCCTATCCACCACATCACACTGAGATTGTAAGTCATATTTTGTCATTCCCTTAACATTTAGAAGAATAAATAGAAACATTTTACATATATCATTTTTAATGTGAATTACGTCTAAGAAATGGCGTAACAAATTAGTTGAACAAAAAGGAAAATCATAAATGATACTCCTCTTCTTCCAATTTTAACAGGTTTTAGTGGAAACATTATTTCTTTTTCCAGATTTCATTTGAACCTTCTTGAATAAAAAACTGAAATCTTTTAATTCAATAAGCACATCAGTTCTAGACATACTCTGAGGTGGATCATCAGTCTCCATGGTATTGTAAAACATTTGATGATTATTTCTATTTGGATGGTCAATTGGAAAGAATCGTTGATGTCCCATAAAATTGAAACTACAACGATGTTTTAGTCTTTTGGATCATGTATTCTTCATATAAACAAGAAATGATAGTCTTCCCTTTGTTCTCTATCCAAAAATCATTGCATAAGCCGGAAAATCATTGATCGTCCACTTAAGTGAAACACACATCTAAAATATGTCTTTCAAACATGAATCGTATGTGCGCACACCCACATCCCAAAGAAGTTTAAACTCTTTTATTAAAGGTTGTATGTATACATCTATATCATTTTTGAGATCACAAGGGATAGATATGAGTATACTCATTAATGTGAAAGTTATTTTCATAAAAAACAATGTGGGAAGGTTATAAATGTGTATAAAAACAGTCCATTTGTTGTGCGAATTAAGAATATTCCCAAATGGATTAAAACAATCACATTAAAGACCCAACCTCACATTACACACGTCAGATGCAAAATCAAAATACTGAGAATCAAATCTCTGCCATGAAAATCCATCTATTGGGTGAACCAACTCATCATTAGTCTTATTTCCCTCAGTATCTTGACATCACATTTTTATTGATATTTCATCATACACAAAAAGATTCTTGAGTTTGGGGATTAATGGAAAATTCCACATTACTTTCTATGGAACACGATATGGTGTTCCATCATCTTTTGGATTCTAGTGGGATGCACCAAATTTTATACAATCATTTCGTTCAGCAGTTTCCTCCCAGAATTAACTGCAATCTTTTGGAAAATCGTGGATTTTGTTTCTTGAAAATACAAGTTACTCAACTAACTTCCATTCCATATAGTGGTTTGAGGTAATATCTGCATCATATGAAAGTAATTACTTCAAGAAGGTAAGAATCTAATCAATAGAAGTATTTGAAATCCCATACATATTTTTCCCATGAAATAATCAGATTAAAAATTCCATCCTTTTCATTTTACCACATTGTCAATATACTGGAGTCGTTGTAGCATCATTCAATTTTTTCACCCGGACAACATCAAAATTTTCATTAGATACATCATGTGTGCTCATATCAAAGTCTTATTGGGTTGGAATCCATTCTTTTTTGTGATGAAAAATAAATGGAAATCATTCATATAACAAATTCTACAATCCAGTCCTCTCATTTGGATCATCAGGAACTTGAGATTTAATTTTCTCCCCATTGTGATACCACACATAGTAGTTTTCTTGAAAACCATATTTGGTTATGTTGTAGTTGACTTCTTCATGGCTCAACCATGGTCTTCCAACACAATTGTAACATAGACATCGTATGTGACCACTATCTGAAGCATTGTGAAATGAAAAATCTAAAAAGCTCTCCAAATTGTTTTGAGAATAGATTGTGATATGATTGGTTTCATACATACAACTTCTATCCATTGTGTAAATTTTTTTATAAGTTATTTAGTCAAAATCAATTCAATAAGATTTAAGTTTAATCGAAAATATATTTAAGTAAATGAGAATTGTTCACTTTATATGAAACCGTAACTGACACACTACTCTATATGAGAATCATAATATAAAAGAAAAAAATACTATATTTATAAAAAATAATAATAAATTAATATAAATCCATGATATTGACTTCAATTATAAATATAATACCATGATAGTTGTGTATATTGAGAGAACATATATAATCTATGGGATAATTTTTAGAGTCCTATACATCTTGTGCCAAAGAGATGGAGATATTTCGAATCCATGAGCCTTTGAAGGAGAAGAATCCCATTATTCTCAAGTATTAAATGAACTAAGTAATAAATTGATCACGTGAGATATAGAGAGTTTTTTGAGACCAAAAAGGTGTTTAAATAAGGTTTTTAATATCTTTGAAGAACTATAAATGAGTATAAAAGATCATGTAAACTTGTGGAGGAGAATTATTCAGGATTTGAGAAAATTTTAGATATAATAAATTTTATATTTCATTAGATTATTTGTGTGATATTAATAATATATATTATGAATAAATGGAAAATATAATATGAAAATGATGGTAAAAAGTTCCTCAGGTATTGAAACATCATGGTCACACATGTGGATCATGATCCAAGAAAGGTTAAATAGAACTAAGAGGAGTTTGATGTCATAAGATGAAGGTTCCATGAGGAAAAGAAGCATGATTCCATGTACATGGAGATTTATAATGTTGAGATTGAAATTTATTTTCCAAATGGGATAATCTATCCCCATTTTAGATATCCATAAATGAAGGGGTTTCTAGTGGATGTAGTGAACTATTCCTGGGTTGATACATTATTATTAAAACAATGTGAGGATATACTAATTCATTTATGTGTGCCTAAATTTGAGGTGAAATGTGTTTTGGATTTTTTTATTTATTACATACAAGAGGACACCATGGACTTGATATAACATTGTTCAAAATATTACAAAGTGAACTATTTTTATCAAAGATACAGAATGTGTAAAGAGAGTTTTTTAAATAAGTTATTGATGCTAAAAAATGGAAATATTTTGAAAATTTAGAAGATTTCATAATACCCAATACCCAAAGTCAAAGTATTTATTGTGTGGGGGTGTTCAGGGGGTGGGGAGGGGGGGTCCATGTGGGTGGGGGTGTCCAGGGGGTGGGTGGTTGGGGGGCTTTCCAAGTGGGTGGGGGTGTGTAGGGGGTGTCCAGGGGGTGGGGGGTGCCCATGGGGGTGTGGGATCTCCAAGGGTGGGGGGTTGTCCAAGGGGGTGGGGGTGTAAAAGGGGGAGGGGTAGTGTTCGGGGGGGGGGGGTGTCCAGGGGGTGGGGTGGTGTCTCGGGGGTGGGGGGTGTCCAAGGGGGTGGGGGAGTCCGGGGGAGGGGGGGTGGGGGGTTGTCCAAGGGGGTGAAGGGTGTCCAGGGGGGTATTCAGGGGGTGGGGGGGGGGGGTGTCCAGGGGTTGGGGGGGGTGTCTAGGGGGTGGGGGTTTCCAGGGGGTGGGGGTGTCCATGGGGTGGGGGGTGTCTAGGGGGGTATCCACGAGGGTGAGGGGTGTCCTGGGGGTGGGGTGTCCATGGGGGTGAGGGGTTTCCAGTGGATGGGGGCTGTCCAAGGGGGTGGGGGTGTCCATGGGGTGGGGGGGGGGGTATCGAGGTGGTGGGGGTGTCTAGGGGGTGGGGGGATATCCATGTGGTGGGGGTGTCCATGGGGTGGGGGTGGCTACCCAATGGGGGTGTTTAGAGGGGTGGTGGTGGGAGGGGGGTGTCCAGAGGGTTGGGGGCTATCTAGGGGGGTGGGGGAGGGGTGTCCAGGGGGTGGGTATGGGGGGTGTTTAGGGGAGGCAATACCCATATAATACCTTGAAAATTACTTATAACTAATCCAACCAACATCAAAATTACAATCCATCTCCCAAACAACAACCAATTCATCCTCAATATGACTACCCTAACCACTATTCCTTGAAAAAAATCTATAAATACAAAATCTGAATGCAATTTTCAACTAAACTAAAGTCCATAGAAACTGGCATATCACTCCACTAAAAAATAGAAAACCACCTACACCACTACCCCAACCGTCCCCAATCCCTTCACATGGACCATCCTTATACCCATTACCCACCTCGAGACAATATGACTAAACAAACCCTTTACCATCTTTGAGTGGGGATACATCTCACCAGCACCTCCATTAGTTTATATGGTTCTCTAACTCTACATAGAAGGAGTTTCTATGAATAATTCAAATAAATGTGATTAACACAATCATGAAACTTGAAGTATAGAACAAAAACATAAAATAAATTAATGTGCACTTATTGGGTATACCATGCCATAGACCGCATGTACCTCTAGTTTAGGACAAATCAAAACAGAAAATAAAAAAATAGATGAAGATCATTAAAACTAAGTTAGAACATATAGATTTTAATTGTAGAACTCAAAAATTTCTGTATTGAAGATGGATCTATTGGGTGGAATTAGTTTAAAAACCTAGGGTAAAGAGAGAGATTCAGGAGAGCTTCAGTTTTGGTCTGCAATCGCGCGGATGGGGAGAATTGGATATGCTATGTATTTGGGGGAAAACTTTCCCAACAGTTTCAAAAATTCATTGGGAAATACAGTCTTTACCAATGGTTTTAAAAAACCATTGGTATACATTAGAAAAATGAAAGCTTTACCAATTGTTTACTCAAACTATTGGTAAAGTTTGATTGTAAAAAAATTATTCCAAAAGTTTGTGTAAACCGTTGGTGTAGTCCTCTTATACCAATGTATTCATAAAACTATTGACATGAAAGTGTTGGGAAGGCCTCCATTTTCACCAGTTCTTGTTTAAGAAGTGAATAAAATCATAAGGATGAAATTTACAAAAGGGGGGAAGAATGTAAAAACCCAAATAATGTTAAAAATAAATCAATTTCATTACTTATAAATATTCATAAATTATATTATATAGATTTATATTCACTATAATAATATTAATTAATTTTACAATCCAAAAAGGAAATAGTTTTATTTATACTAAAATTGTTTACATGTATTAAATAGTTTTATTTAAAAATTTTAATTTAAAAATTAAATAATTTTTTTCATAAATCATATCATTTTTTATATCATGAAGTCAAAATTATCATAGATTAAATTTTTGGTAATTTTATAAAAAAATTATTTTTAGGTGAATAGTTGAAAAATAACATTTTTAAAGAAAACTCTCTTTTATTTTCATTAATTTTAAAAGGCACATTCTATTTTGGATTAGTTTTAAAATTTCATTAGTTTCTTTTTAATAAACATAACCTAATTAATGTCATTGGAATCAACATTACACTTTATTTTGGTATAAAAAATTTTATACTTAAAAAGAAAGTTTTCTGGAAAACCATTTTCATCACGTTACATGTTATAATTTTAATGGTAATTTCTGAAACATATTGAAATTTAATTTTATAATATGTAATCCATATTTGGAATCATAATTTTAATTTTTTTAATGAGTCCACTTTCATTTTTGGCCATTATGAATAGTATCTTTGGTTACATAATCAATTACCTTAGTAAGAGTTAAAAAAGGTTAAAAGAGTTAAAATAAAATTTATATGGCTTAAAATTACCTAAAATATTGTCTAAATAATATTTTATAGTAATATTTAGACTCTATATTATCTCCTATTTTAAAATGGTCAATTTTGGATCCATTTTTCATGAGTAATACATTGGTATATTTTATTCTTTTTAAACATTCATTGTGTTTCATCTAACTACCTTATAAAAGGAAACCCATATCCTCTATTATAAACACATAAATATCCTTACAGACAAAAAAAATTAGTACCCTAATACCTTACTAACGTCCCTACCCATGTCCTTGAGGTCTTTTTTTATCATAATTCCATCATAAGAAGGTTTCAGTTACAAACCTAAGGAGGTTTTTTCAAAGAAGTGTTTTAGTTCTTAACTGACTGTTTTCATTCTATTTCTTCTTTTACTTCCTTCAAAACTATCTTAAAAATAATAATATAATAAAATGATTATCTCTAATATACTTAAATGTTTTTATGTTTATACTATAACCCGTTTTCATCTACTTAATCATTTGACAAAAAATAAAAACATCACTTGTGCTTACATGTGGATTACCACCTCGTGAGACGATACATATAATTTTTCATTATAAAATATTATGTCTTGTCAAAATAATTTATTTAAATGAAGAAAGACAATATATATTATATAAATTTAATTCTTTAATAGTAACAAAATATTCTACTTCTTTATTTACCATCCAATGAAAAAACATCGCTCATGTGTACGTGAGGACTACTGCCTGAGAAACTAATGTATTTTATTTTTCATCACCACTTCACATAAAACACACACACACACACACATATATATATGTGTATATTTAAAAAAATAATATTTAATTTATTATATAACTATCATTCTTAAAATTTAAAATAATACTTACCAGCTTTCCCTCATGTTCATTTAAAAATAAAACATTACTCATGCGTACATAAAGACCACCATTTCCATATTGTTACTTAGTTCATTTTTCATAACTATATTTCATGTTTTGTTATAAAAGTATAAATATTTTATAAAAATGATAATTATAACATTATTAATATTATATAAATGATATAATCATGATTCTTTTGACTATATTTAACCCACCCAATCCATTTTCTACTTATAAGATGAATGTTTTAAAAACATATGAAGTGAACTTAATCAATTAAGTAATTAAGTAAAACATGGATATAAGTGAAATAAAATGAATAATAAACTTTAAAAAAGTTATCTATAAACAAAATAATTAAAATAAGTTTATTATTCATAAATGTAATGAATGTACGTAACATTTCATACTTTAGGTAAGGGTCACTTTTCCTTAAAACTTTATTTTAAATATTTTAAAGATTTATTTTCAAAATATTTTCCCTCTATATACATATTATTAAAATTCTTTTATGTTCATATTTATACTGGTATAAATAAATTATAATGTAAATTTTATGTCACTTTTTACATTTTTCCAATTTTTTTCAAAAGGAATCTTTTTATATATTTTTTATCAAATGTTTTGACTTTATTTATAAAAGACATAATAAATGTTCCATTTTAACATATATGACGTCAATAGATTTTACATCTTCCACAAATATTATTTTATTTTTGGATTCCTTTAAAATATTCCTTGTTTTCTTCAAATAAAAAAACTTATTCCTTTTATTATAGGTATTTTATTTTTGAAAATTTTGTTTTAAAGGAAAGTGATATATCAATATCTGAATATGTTTTACATATGGGTTAAAAATTACATTTTTATGATTTTGATGATGTAAATGAAATATTTTATGTTTTTTTGTGTTTGTTATAGTACTTTTACAATTTTTAGGATGATGGAAGATCCTGATATAGCTTTCCATTTCATTGGTTAATGATTATGTTCTCCAAAGAATTATGTTGGAATTAACTTAGTATACCATTACATTTGTAAGAGTTCCCATAAGGGTTCTAAGAAGATTATGTCCCAAGGAACATACATAAATTTTCTATTATTTCTAATGAGTTTTCATGGAAATATGTTTATTTCATAAGTAAATATAATTATCTTTTGTTTAAAAGAATTATTATACATTTTAAGGGTAAATGGTATGTCTTTAAGAAAATGTTCTTCATGGTTTCACATGCTTTCTAATAAAGCATCATGATTATGATTTTTACTTTATGTTTTATTATAAAGTTTCTTATGAAAAAAGTGGGTATTAAATCTAATTTTATGTTTAAGTAAACTATTTTTTTCTCAAATTTTATTATATTTAAGGAAAAATATCTTATATGATCTCATGGTTTGAAATAGACAAACGAGTTTCTTTATTAATTTTTTTATATCCATTACTGATATTTTTGTGATCATATCATATCTTCAATTTTTTCATTGGTATTAAGGAAGAGTAGGAATAATGATGAAGTAGAGATAAAAATCATGAAGATTTTTCATGAAAAGAAAACATGTTTCATTTTAAAAGTATTATATTATGTTAAAATAGATACTGAATGGAAGTGTCCAATTTTTAATGTATGATTTTGTTTTTTAAGATTTATGAATTAATTATATAAAAATATAACCCTGAAAGGATCTTATAAAATGAAATGAAATGAATTATTGTTTTAAAACTCAAGATCATGTAATATTTTAAGGTCGGTTCCTTATATAATGTCTTTCATGTCTCATAGTTAAAGGAGTATCAACCAGAACTAGATTAATTTTGGGATGAGATGAGGTTGAGATAGTGTCGTATGATTCTTATATTGAGATACCGGTCCGAAATGTCGATTTGAGAGTAAATATCCTTCATGGGAGGAAGCCATTTCTTGTTCAAGATATTTCATTACATAAGATGGTTTAGGGGAAGACTTGGGAAAGGGAAGATGATATATGGACACTATGACTAGATTTTTTTAGCAAGGATGAGAACTATTAGTTTTTTATGGATGAAAAGTTTGTTGATGGGGAGAATTTTAACAAAAAGTTTTCAGGTTGACTATGTCCCTCTTGTTTTCCCTTGGGTTTAGTGTGAACTTAACATTTTACTAATTTTTAATGTTTAATGTGGGTTCTAGTATGGTGTTTGTGGAGTTCCCATGGGAGGGGATCTTTTATCTAGTATTCTTTTTCATTTTAATAATTACAAAAATCATTATTTTTAAATTTTATGCTCTTTTGATTCTAATATGATGGATTTTCAATATTCTTTTTATTCTTATTTATTTTATTTTTACATTATGTTGTATTAGAGCTTTGAGTTTTAATTTTCTAGAAGTTTTATATGTTTCAAATGCCACATAAAAAAAATAAAAGATGACTCAAATGAATTTTTAAAATAAAACTTATATAGTTGTAAGAATGATACTTATGAAAATGTAAGAATTATTCATCCTTACATTTTTTAAAATAATCTTTATAATTTTTATATAATTTACCATTTTTATAGAAAATTTTTTTACACACATATAGTAAGAGTTTTAAATGAAATTAAAAATTTATAGTGAAACTTTTGATAATATACATAGTACTCTATACAAGAAAATCTATCAATATGTAGAAAGAAAAATGCACTAGTACTATATCATTGAAAATTGTGATATGAACTGGCTACATGCATATAGAATCTAAAAAAATAGAATTTTATTTTATTTATACAATTCATACTATATAGATAATTTAAATAAATAGAGTTATGATTATAACACTAGACTCACTCATTCATGTTCACAAAATATGAATAAATATTAGAAGATTATATTGGTCCCATGAAAACTAGTTCATGTTATAATGTCTTAGGTTTCTAAAAAGACATCTTTTTGTTTTTTATAAGGTAATGAGGTGTCAAAAGGGATCTTAGGGTATTTTTACCTTGAAATTTATAATTTTATTCATATAAACGGTTGCGTGAACATGTGGATAGTTAGTTTGTTCTTACGGTCGACCAGTCCCTTAATACGATCACTTGGGTTAGTCATGCATTCACTTATCTTTTCATGTTTTCAGTTGGTTATTCATATAGTTTCTTTATTTAGTCATACAGTTTCATGTCTCTTCATGTGTTCAGTTGTTTCTTCATTTAGTCACTTGGTTCTTCATCTGGTTTCCAAGGTTAGTTATGTTGGTTCTTGTAACTTCATGCGGTCAATCAGTTCCTTTGTGTGGTCAATCCATTCCTTCACATGGTTAGTTATTTGGTAATGTGATCTGTCACGACCCGTCCTCGGGGTCCGTGCCGTGACTACCCCAAGCCCGCCTTCCATAGGCCAGGGGCTGGCGACTAGCACCAAGGCGTAAATCCCGGTAAAAAGGGAAGGCATTGCCTTTGTAAAGTAAACAAACACCACAGAGTACAACTGAAAGTGCGGAAAAGTAAATGGGCCAGTATACAAACCCAAACTGAAAGTAAAGTACAACTCGAAAGGGAAAACAGCAACTGAAAAGTAAAAGCCTCTACTCCGAGCTGTCCACCGGAAATCCCACCTGAAGGGTGGGTACAGATAGCTCCTCTGCTCCATGGGTCCCGCCGTCCGCTCCGAGCACGTCCCGCCCAGTGGTCCACCTCCGGGTACCGTCCCGCTCTGCAAGCCTCAGCTAAGGTCAACGCTGTCCGTCGTCTGCAACCAACACAACGTAGTGCGGGCAAAGCCCGTGCAGGGGTGAGTATAAGCTACTCAGTAGGGACCCCGAGACCCCTGAAGGTCTCTCAAATCCACAAAGGATAAACCACGAAGAAAGGAACAATCACGAAGTAATAACCGACACTGCTTAGGTATATGCCCATACATATACCTAAGTCATCAATTCAAATACGCTCCAACCTCCGAGCCCAAGTACAACTCATTCCACACAGGAAAGTATACGTATTCCACATAGGAAAGCAAAACGTAATCCACACAGGATTGCACAACACAATCCACACAGGAAAGCAATAGATTCAGCTCAAACAAGATTTTCATTATCAAAAACGTAACTACTGAAGAGCCCCATCTCTGAAGTGTACAGTGTCCTGTTACGACTCTGAGATACTGCTCACTAACCTAAGACTGCTGAAGTACTCCTCCTGTCGAGTACCGCGGGTCTGCTGCCAACTACCGGGCGCTCCGTCCGCTGAGGGTCTGCTGCCAAAAACCGGGCGCTCACCCAATTAGCCTTCAGAGGTACTCCTCCAATCGAGTACCCCGGGTCTGCTTCCAACTACTAGGCGCTCCGTCCGCCGTGGGTCTGCCGCCAAATACCGGGCGCTCCGTCCACAGGGCTAGTCGACTCACTCCAAGTCGAGTCGGTCGAGCAGTCTTCAGGTCTCAGCCGGCTACACGGTCTCCGTACTCCGTACGCTCGTCTCCAGTATCACAGGTCTGCCGCTACAACCAAGCGCACCACCTCTATCGAGAAACACAGAAGATTCAGCTCACACGAATATACTTCATCGGATGACGATAAAGATGATCACTGAACCATCTATGTCGTCGGACCCACGAAGGATCGATAGGTACTAACCCCCGCAGTGACCTACACAGGATCGGACCCACATAGGATTGGGCCCACGCAGGACCTGTAGCACTGATCCACGTAGGATCGCTGAGTGTAGTAGTCGTCGTCGTCGAATCCACACAGGATCTCTTGTACTGTCGTCGTCGCAGTCACAGTAACAGTAGTAGCAGAAGTAGTCACAGTAGCAGTCGCAGCCAGCACTAGGGTTCCCGCACAAAACAAACTCGTTCGGAGGGTCCACTCCACGAGCTGAGAGGCTGATACATCAACTGTCACAAAGTCCAGAGTTTATGTATCCAAAAGTTATGTATCGTCAACAGGAACTCAACGCAACAGACGGCGCGTCGATCGGACGCCCGGTCTGAGAGTTATTGGCATTTTCGTCCCCGGGGCCCGATTGGTTTTTAAGGAAAAACCAACCCGACCGTACTCCACCTGCGTCCAAACCTCGGGCGGAGTATTCCAAAAGATCCGTCTCACTAAGAGGAAGACAACACAGCTGACGACACGTCAATCGGACGTCCGTAGCTCAAGATATGAGCGTTTCTGCTCCGAAGGCCCGGTTGGTTTCGTGAACGAACCAACCCGGCCAAACTCAAAGTAATCCGAAACCTTGAGTGCGATATACCGAAATGACCGTCTCGATCCAAGGATCGCGTTGCCGCAGACGGTTCGTCGATCGGAGGTCCGTGGCTCAAGTTATGGACAAAAGACCGAAACTGCTTCGAAATGGGGGGGTCCGGGTCCGGGTCGACCCGGCCCGACCCCCCTAGGTCGGCCCGAACCGGGTCGACCCGACCCGGGTCCGACCCGGCCCGGCTGACCGGCCGGCCGGCGGCGCGGCGGCGCGGCGGCCCGGCGGTAGCGCGGCGGCCCGGCGGTAGCGCGGCGGCCCGGCGGCAGGCGGGGCGGCCCGGCGGCAGGCGGGGCGGCCCGGCGGCATGCGGGGGAACAAAGCCCCCGCTGATTGAGGGGCGGCGCGGCATATAGCCGCTCCCTTTTTGCAAACCCCCCCCCCCCCACATGGGGGGCTTGATTGGAAGGAAACGGGGGGCCTCCTGCCCCCCTCAAGGAAACCGCCCCCCTCATTAAGAGGGGGGTTTTGATGAGCCGGCCGGGGGATTAATTCCCCCGGTTTACTGCCATCCGGCCGGCCAGCTGGCCGGCCGGTTTTCTCCAACGGGACCGGAAAATCCGGTCCCCTCTTCGGCTTCCGACGCCGGCGGCCCGGCCACCGGTCTCCTCGTTCCGCCGCGGCCCGGAACCGGCCGCGGTCTCCTCGATTCACCGCGGCCCGGAACCGGCCGCGGTATTCGTCATCCGGCACGGTGCGACGGCACCGCGCCCCTCCGCCGCACCTCGATTTCTTTCAACGTGGCGCGACGGCGTCGCGTTCTTGAAGATTCTTCCATGGCGCGCGCGCAACGGTGTCGTGTAAGATTAAAATACAATTATCCGCGTGGTGCGACGGCACCACGCCACCTTGCTTCCGCTCGCAGATAAACAACATGAACGATGGAGGGGGTTCGGCCGTGTTCATGCGGTCCAGACCCCCTCATGTTAAATAAAATAACAACTTAAAAATAATCAAAAGCCACACATTAGACATGCTAGATCCACGATCAAGAATGGAGTAATTAAACGAAGATCAACAACCCCTACCTTGGGTATAAGTTCGTGGATTCATCAACGTCCGCGGAAGACAACGTCGCGGAGGTCGGGCGTCGCGGTCGTCGTTCGTCAAATCCGTTGACGAAGAGATCCGTCTGATGTGATACGTGGTTGGAGAAACCTTGTACGCCGACGAATGTTGTCTGAGGAAGAAGCGGTGTTCCCTCTCGTTGACACGGAGGACGAAGAAGGGCGGAGTGGCGTTCTTCGTCGGAGCTTGAGCGTTCTTCGTCAAGTTGAGCGTTCTTCGTGATCTTCGTCAGAGTTGAAGAAGAAGAAGGAAAATCTCTCCACCTCTCAAGAAGACAAAAAATTAACCCAAATAAATTAAGACACTATCTTATTTTATTATCACATCAACTCACTAGAATTTCAAAAGTTTGAAATTCAAAAGGATTAACTCCAAAAATTAAATAACTCATGTCATTTAATGAGGCGTTAAGGAAGTTGAGAGAATATGAAAGGTTTAGGGGTTCGTGTGGGCCCCACCACACTTAATCCTCCCAAGGGAGGTTAAGTGGATGTGGGTCCCACTTCCAACTCCCTTTGGTAGGATTTAACAAGTTAAAATAAATTTTGTTCTTCACAAAATTTTATTTAACTTAAACCTAAAACCCAAAAACTAACTTTCAACCCGCAACCAACGCAACTTCCGAAAAGGTCTCTTTAAGCGAATATCGGCGCTGCGAGTTCATCGGTGCCCTCAGATTTCAATTCCGAGCACCGGATCAAAAGTTAGGAATTCTCGCTCGTTCGTTCACTGAACGTACCCGAGCCAAACTTCGGAAATTGATTCCGGGCACTACGGGCCTCGGAATCAGGTGCCGTCAGAAACCGCGCTCTTGTAAAATTCTTAAGAAAATTAAGAAAAAATTTCCCTTTAATTTTACGGGCCTTTACAATACTCCCACCTCAGGGCTTTACGTCCCCGTAAAGATACATCAAAACTAGGGAAACAAATGAGGGTACTGAGCACGCATCTGAGTCTCCCGCTCCCATGTGCTCTCCTGGAGATTCCCGTGCTGCCATCTGATGCGCTCAAGAGGAATCGATCGCCCACACAGGACCCGCTCCTGTCGATCCTCTACCTCCACCGGGACTTCCGTAAAAGTCGCCCCATCGTCAACGTCAAGCTCCCCAAGGTCAATGATGTGTGTCGGGTCGTGCACGTATCTCCTCAGCTGAGACACGTGGAAGACGTCGTGCACCCGGTGCAACTAAGGTGGTAGAACCAGGCGATAAGCCACCTCACCAATCCTGCTGAGAATCTGGAAGGGCCGATGAAGCGCAGAGATAACTTGCCGCCTCGGCCAAATCTCTGAATACCACGTCGAGGTGAGACCCGTAAGAAGACGTGGTCGCCATCCTCGAACCCCAGTGGCCTCCGCCTCCTGTCAGCGTAAGACTTCTGCCGGCTCTGAGCTGTCCTCATCCGCTCCTGGATGACCTGGACCTTCTCTGTCATGGCCTGGACCATCTCCGGTCCCATCAGAGCTGCAAGATTTCTTCTTTGCCGATAAGAGAAATCTGGTCCCATCCCCTGGATGAACCACATTCTTTGCCTAAAACAGTCAATCCTAACATGGATGATACTAATCCATACCAAGGATGACGTCGTAAGGCCTCGACGCTAATACTAAGAGATTCAACCGTTACTCTCGCCTCAGGTTGAGTCACACTGTCGGCATCAGTGTGTGGTAACTGGGTCTCCTCCAGTTGATGTCTCACAAGTGAGGGTCAAGTCAACAGCAAAAACTGGAACCTCTTAGTAACATCACGAAAGAGAACAGGAACGAAAATATCACAAAGGTATGCGTCTTTCATTTTTTCAGCTCATAATACAAGACGCCACACAAATACAACAAGGAACCAGAAGTACAAAGGATGTATCCACTAGTTCTGCTCCTGTCCATCGGCTCCCAGAGCTCCATGATCGAAGGCCTCGGCTTCCTGAAGTTGAGCTCTCGCATGTTCACCTACTCCCTATGGTCGGGGTGGACCTCCTGGTGGTGGTGGTGGCAGAGCCTCAAAGCGTTGCCCACCACCGGCTGCTTGTCCAGCTCCTCTGCCTCGTCCGCCTCCTCCCTGCGGACCGCCACGGTCGAACCTCTGCCTCTGCCTGGGAGGTTCTTCACTTAACTGCTGATCATCAGCATGGCGGGTCAGACAGTCATGAGCCATGTGACCTATCCCGCCACAGGAGTAACACTGCCCACTCTCGTCACGCCTGGCTCTGACTCCACCCCGACTTCCCCGCACAACTGAGCCTGAATCGTGCAGTCGGCCACTGGTAGGTCTGGTCTGCCTGGAACCCTGAGTCATCCGTCGGCTACCTGTTGCCGAAGACTCCGCTATCTGCCGCCCTGCGGTGGGTCGCTGTGCTGGTGTAGACTCAGCAAGGAAGCTCTCGATCAGAAGGGCCCGCTCCAGTACTCCTGTCTGAGTCGGTATGCTGAGGGAGATCAGCGATGCCCTGATCTCGTGTCTCAAACCCTGCTCGAAGGTCCGGGCCCGGAAGAATGGGTCCCGTACCATGTCGGTCGAGTAGCGCGAGAGATCGGTAAATCTCGCCGAGTACTGAGCGACCGTCATGCTGCCTTGCCGCAGCTGTAGAAGCTCCTGGATACGCACCGCACGAAGGGTGGCTGGGACGAACTCCGAGCGGAAGAGGCTCTCAAAGTCCGTCCAAAGTAGAGATGCCTCATCGTGCACCTGGAGCATCAGGCTCCACCATCGTCCTGCTGCTGCGTGTAGTAGGCTCGCAGCGAGGATCACCATGAGGTCTGCTGGTGTCCTCACTAGCCTAAACACTCGAACCACTGCCTCCAGCCAGTCCTCTGCTGCCTGGGGATCCGTCTCCCCGCGAAACCTGGGCGGTCGCTGGCGCTGAAACTCATGCAGTGCGCTGAGGCGACGTGCATCGTCAGCGGCTGCTGCTGGAAGCATCGGGGTCTCGGCGGGTAGAGCTATCGTCGGTGCCACTACTGACAAAGGGCCCTGCACCGAAGCCTCGTCACTCGGTGGGCTGTCGTCACACTCGACTCTCGAAACCCTAGCTGGCTGCCGTCGTGGGGCCATCCTAAATAGGAAACAGGTACGCCACGGTCAAACAGTATACCTGGTGAGCTGATATAAGTAATCACAAAGAAAACTTTGAAACACACACGCAATCAATGTTTTCGTGCATTAAGTCGGAAATCAGAAGTCAGGGTCCTGGTGTACGGATACGTCGGCCGCCGCACCAACACTGGACTCCTTGGACTGATAACCACACTCAATACGCTAAACATTATTGCTTCACATAGAAAAGATCAGAGTTCGCGGTAGAACCGAACTCCTCTGATACCAATTTGTCACGACCCGTCCTCGGGGTCCGTGCCGTGACTACCCCAAGCCCGCCTTCCATAGGCCAGGGGCTGGCGACTAGCACCAAGGCGTAAATCCCGGTAAAAAGGGAAGGCATTGCCTTTGTAAAGTAAACAAACACCACAGAGTACAACTGAAAGTGCGGAAAAGTAAATGGGCCAGTATACAAACCCAAACTGAAAGTAAAGTACAACTCGAAAGGGAAAACAGCAACTGAAAAGTAAAAGCCTCTACTCCGAGCTGTCCACCGGAAATCCCACCTGAAGGGTGGGTACAGATAGCTCCTCTGCTCCATGGGTCCCGCCGTCCGCTCCGAGCACGTCCCACCCAGTGGTCCACCTCCGGGTACCGTCCCGCTCTGCAAGCCTCAGCTAAGGTCAACGCTGTCCGTCGTCTGCAACCAACACAACGTAGTGCGGGCAAAGCCCGTGCAGGGGTGAGTATAAGCTACTCAGTAGGGACCCAGAGACCCCTGAAGGTCTCTCAAATCCACAAAAGATAAACCACGAAGAAAGGAACAATCACGAAGTAATAACCGACACTGCTTAGGTATATGCCCATACATATACCTAAGTCATCAATTCAAATACGCTCCAACCTCCGAGCCCAAGTACAACTCATTCCACACAGGAAAGTATACGTATTCCACATAGGAAAGCAAAACGTAATCCACACAGGATTGCACAACACAATCCACACAGGAAAGCAATAGATTCAGCTCACACAAGATTTTCATTATAAAAAACGTAACTACTGAAGAGCCCCATCTCTGAAGTGTACAGTGTCCTGTTACGACTCTGAGATACTGCTCACTAACCTAAGACTGCTGAAGTACTCCTCCTGTCGAGTACCGCGGGTCTGCTACCAACTACCGGGCGCTCCGTCCGCTGAGGGTCTGCTGCCAAAAACCGGGCGCTCACCCAATTAGCCTTCAGAGGTACTCCTCCAATCGAGTACCGAGGGTCTGCTGCCAACTACTAGGCGCTCCGTCCGCCGTGGGTCTGCCGCCAAATACCGGGCGCTCCGTCCACAGGGCTAGTCGACTCACTCCAAGTCGAGTCGGTCGAGCAGTCTTCAGGTCTCAGCCGGCTACACGGTCTCCGTACTCCGTACGCTCGTCTCCAGTATCGCAGGTCTGCCGCTACAACCAAGCGCACCACCTCTATCGAGAAACACAGAAGATTCAGCTCACACGAATATACTTCATCGGATGACGATAAAGATGATCACTGAACCATCTATGTCGTCGGACCCACGAAGGATCGATAGGTACTAACCCCCGCAGTGACCTACACAGGATCGGACCCACATAGGATCGGGCCCACGCAGGACCTGTAGCACTGATCCACGTAGGATCGCTGAGTGTAGTAGTCGTCGTCGTCGAATCCACACAGGATCTCTTGTACTGTCGTCGTCGCAGTCACAGTAACAGTAGTAGCAGAAGTAGTCACAGTAGCAGTCGCAGCCAGCACTAGGGTTCCCGCACACAGCAAACTCGTTCGGAGGGTCCACTCCACGAGCTGAGAGGCTGATACATCAACTGTCACAAAGTCCAGAGTTGATGTATCCAAAAGTTCTGTATCGTCAACAGGAACTCAACGCAACAGACGGCGCGTCGATCGGACGCCCGGTCTGAGAGTTATTGGCATTTTCGTCCCCGGGGCCTGGTTGGTTTTTAAGGCAAAACCAACCCGACCGTACTCCACCTGCGTCCAAACCTCGGGCGAAGTATTCCAAAAGATCCGTCTCACTAAGAGGAAGACAACACAGCTGACGGCACGTCAATCGGACGTCCGTAGCTCAAGATATGAGCGTTTCCGCTCCGAAGGCCCGGTTGGTTTCGTGAACGAACCAACCCGGCCAAACTCAAAGTAATCCGAAACCTTGAGTGCGATATACCGAAATGACCGTCTCGATCCAAGGATCGCGTTGCCGCAGACGGTTCGTCGATCGGAGGTCCGTGGCTCAAGTTATGGCCAAAAGACCGAAACTGCTTCGAAACGGGGGGGTCCGGGTCCGGGTCGACCCGGCCCGACCCCCCCTGGGTCGGCCCGAACCGGGCGACCCGACCCGGGTCCGACCCGTCCCGGCTGACCGGCCGGCCGGCGGCGCGGCGGCCCGGCGGTAGCGCGTCGGCCCGGCGGTAGCGCGGCGGCCCGGCGGCAGGCGGGGCGGCCTGGTGGCAGGCGGTGCGGCCCGGCGACATGCGGGGGAACAAAGCCCCCGCTGATTGAGGGGCGGCGCGGCATATAGCCGCTCCCTTTTTGCAAACCGCCCCCCCACGTGGGGGGATTGATTGGAAGGAAACGGGGGGCCTCCTGCCCCCCTCAAGGAAACCGCCCCCCTCATTAAGAGGGGGGTTTTGATGAGCCGGCCGGGGGATTAATTCCCCCGGTTTACTGCCATCCGGCCGGCCAGCTGGCCGGCCGGTTTTCTTCAACGGGACCGGAAAATCCGGTCCCCTCTTCGGCTTCCGACGCCGGCGGCCCGACCGCCGGTCTCCTCGTTCCGCCGCGGCCCGGAACCGGTCGCGGTCTCCTCGATTCACCGCGGCCCGGAACCGGCCGCGGTATTCGTCATCCGGCACGGTGCGACGGCACCGCGCCCCTCCGCCGCACCTCGATTTCTTTCAACGTGGCGCGACGGCGTCGCGTTCTTGAAGATTCTTCCATGGCGCGCGCGCAACGGTGTCATGTAAGATTAACATACAATTATCCGCGTGGTGCGATGGCACCACGCCACCTTGTTTCCGCTCGCAGATAAACAACATGAACGTTGGAGGGGGTTCGGCCGTGTTCATGCGGTCCGGACCCCCTCACGTTAAATAAAAAAACAACTTAAAAATAATCAAAAGCCACACATTAGACATGCTAGATCCACGATCAAGAATGGAGTAATTAAACGAAGATCAACAACCCCTACCTTGGGTATAAGTTCGTGGATTCGTCAACGTCCGCGGAAGACAACGTCGCGGAGGTCGGGCGTCGCGGTCGTCGTTCGTCAAATCCGTTGACGAAGAGATGCGTCTGATGTGATACGTTGTTGGCGAAACCTTGTACGCCGACGAATGTTGTCCGAGGAAGAAGCGGTGTTCCCTCTCGTTGACACGGAAGACGAAGAAGGGCGGAGCGGCGTTCTTCGTCAGAGCTTGAGCGTTCTTCGTCAAGTTGAGCGTTCTTCGTGATCTTCGTCAGAGTTGAAGAAGAAGAAGGAAAAGCTCTCCACCTCTCAAGAAGACAAACAATTAACCCAAATAAAATAAGACACTATCTTATTTTATTATCACATCAACTCACTAGAATTTCAAAAGTTTGAAATTCAAAAGGATTAACTCCAAAAATTAAATAACTCATGTCATTTAATGAGGCGTTAAGGAAGTTGAGAGAATATGAAAGGTTTAGGGGTTCGTGTGGGCCCCACCACACTTAATCCTCCCAAGGGAGGTTAAGTGGATGTGGGTCCCACTTCCAACTCCCTTTGGTAGGATTTAACAAGTTAAAATAAATTTTGTTCTTCACAAAATTTTATTTAACTTAAACCTAAAACCCAAAAACTAACTTTCAACCCGCAACCAACGCAACTTCCAAAAAGGTCTCTTTAAGCGAATATCGGCGCTGCGAGTTCATCAGTGCCCTCGGATTTCAATTCCGAGCACCGGATCAAAAGTTAGGAATTCTCGCTCGTTCGTTCACTGAACGTACCCGATCCAAACTTTGGAAATTGATTCCGGGCACTACGGGCCTCGGAATCAGGTGCCGTCAGAAACCGCGCTCTTGTAAAATTCTTAAGAAAATTAAGAAAAAATTTCCCTTTAATTTTACGGGCCTTTACATGATCGGTCCTTCATATTAGATCCATTTAGTCTTATGGTTGATCCTTATCATGGTCGGTCTATTTTGTCACTTGAATCCTTCATGTGGTTGATCCCTTCATATGGTAGCTCTAATAGTTTTCAAAAATTTAAAAATTTCAATATACCCATATTTTTTTCCATAATGACATAAGTGTACGTTTTAATGTAAAATATCATATTTAAAGATTAAATAAATTTTTTTAAAATATGTTTTATGGGGATTAAATATCAAAATTAAATTCCTTAAAGCCCATAGTTTTAAAGGGCCCATTCCATTTGTTTTAAATAAAAAGGAATTAAATGAAAATTAAAAAGGAAAGTTTTATACATTAATATTTGCAATTATCCTAGGATATATATCTATAATATTAAGGTATGATATTTTATCCCATTCAAATATTTCTTTTTTTTGAGTTCAGATGATTTATAACTTTATTCTGGAGCTTTGGGAGTCATCTGTCTTGAATAAAAGCCATCCTAATAATTCTTTTCAAGCATGTTCAACAACCCCTTTCTTCCCCTATTTTTTAAATAACTCTAAAGAGTTTGAGGTAGGAGTTTTTATAATCCCATATTCCTTCCCTTCAAGTGTTGTGTATCTAACCAAGCCTTTTCCTTTGTGATATCCCAACCAGGGCACATCATCCCTTTCCCCCTATTTTTGAGTAGCACGATATATGCCAAATTATAGGTTGGGGATTATTGTTCACTATTACTTCTACATACATGAAAATATCATAATTGTTTTTCCATTTTTAAGGTATTATGGATTTACAAATAAATATAATTAACTATATTAAATTTAATTAAAGGCGATGAGGTGTATTTTCATGTTTTACTAGTTTTCATGTTATTGATAAGTGATGATTCTTATATGAGAATATAAAATATTCCTATATACATGTTATAACTGTTACAAAATTGTTAACCCCTATAATGGATTGATAACCCTTGATGTGGATTTTTGTTTAAACCCATTATTAATAATAGTATTAAAACTTATATTTGGAAACTAACTTTGTAAATATAGAGTTTTTTTGAAAAAAACTATGCATGAGAAGTTGATTTAGTGTAAAGATCCAATAAATTAATTGAAGTAAAATATATTAAATGAAAATCTATTTTTATTTGTTTCTAGTGGGATTTTTATTGTGCTCATGGTTTTTTGGAATTTATAGGGTATTGTATGATGATGGTAGTGACTGGTTGGTATGTGTGATGTTTTGTGAGCAGTGGACGTGTAATGGATGATATGTGGTTGTTGTGGTGAGATGGTTGGGTTATGGTGTTTTATTTAGATGGTGGTGTGATTGTTATTATAGTAAGGTGATTGGGTTTCTCTGTGGTTATTTATGCTATTTTCCTAGTAGTAATGGAATGTAAAAGTTTTAATAATGAAATTTAAAAGGTAATGTATGGAAATTAATAAATGTGTGCTAGAATTCATAAGAAGTACCTGGTTTGAGAAATTTAATGTTAATAAAGTGACTATAATTAATTATAAATTAAGTGTAGATGTTGGATATAGTGGGGTTTATTTACATATGAGTTTTAAATGGATTAATTAATGAATGATGGATCAAACCATAATAATCTTTGAAACATGGTTGAATCTATGATTGAAATAAAGGAAACCGTGGGCCATGTATGGTTGTTCTGTGTGGTGAGTTTCATCTAGTTGGTGGTATCATGTGGTAACATATGTATGGTGTTAGTGGTGGATAGATATGATGAAGTTTTTGATGTGAAACATTTAGGTTGGTATTGTGGCTATCTATGAGTATATGTATACATATATTTCTATATTTTCACGTTGATTCTATATGAACCCACTCCCGTTGAGTACTACATACTAAAACCTAGTTTTTATGGGGTTGTTTTTCCCTAACATCTAGTTGGTGAGGAATTAATGGATGATTACCCCCTCTTCCTTTCTCTTACGTTGGTAGTAGTATTGGGCATTAGAATAGTTGGTGGTAGATCCTTAATATTGATAAAAAAATAGTTTCTGATACCTAATGATGAGAGGATGTGATATGAAGTAGGGGTCATCCATTGTAGGAGGAGTTCAAGAGGTTGATGTCCTTCTTTTTCAGGATACCTTACAACCCTAGTTGTGATGTTGAAGATAGATGTGTGATGATACAGATGATGATATGGTAGTGAAATCTGATATATAGATATATAATGTTGCTATCAAATGATGTTGTTCCCTGGAGGAGGTTGATATAGGTAGGGTTGTGACCTATACCACATCAAAGATGAATCTGATATATGGTGATGAGATGACATAGAAGGGATGAGAGCATATGACATTTGATGTTGGGGAATGAGAGTGGAAACTAATTGGGGGAAGCAGATATAGGGTGACTTTATCTATATTATCTTATTATTATCAAACTACATTATTGCATTATTTGGTGAGTGAGTCATGGTAAGGTTGGGATAGATATTTGAATTTTATAATATCTGGTTGGTTCTATTGTTTGTTCATTGGTTCATTAGTATGATCTTTACACATTTACATGGAAGAACTTGTGTATGATCCCACTAAGTATACATGTTATGATCATCATATGTATATGTAAACTATTTATCAATTTTCTAGAATGGTTTAGTGGACTGATATAGACATTACTAGCTTAGATATTTGAGATGTTGTGGAGTTACTGCTGCAGGTTTCACTTTTTGGTTTTACTTTGGAGACTTTTTTATTTATTAACATGAATAAGTGTGATAGTTTGGTTTATTTGATGTTATGTGAATGAATTTGTATAGTGGTTTTTCATTATTCTCATTATCCTTTTTATATAATTAATTTAATTTCTCCCATTTGAGTGTCCTACACCCTCGGTGCTAGTTTCCATCCCAGGCCCTACTGAAGGTGGGACTCAATGGCCACTCCTTCTACTCACTATTGGCCCTGTTGGGATATCAGTGTGTGTGTGTGGGGGGGGGGTGTCATGAAACATGCATATATAGAATTACATTAATTATCATTACGATGGATTTCGAAACTTGTAGGGATTATCTGTTTCAATATATCACAAGACTAAAGTTTTTTCCTTGCATGAAAAATGAGACTAGAAAACGTTCCAATTCCATCTATAGTTTCAGTTTAAGGATAGAATTACAAACTTATATATTTGGTTTTTTGATACTATTTTTCAAATTATTTTTTATATTTCATTTTTCTATAATTTTATATTGTTTATTATTGTTATTTTTAACTATTTTAAAATAAAATAAAATTTTTAATAAATATATGTGAATTTTTTAAAGTATTTGATGAATCAATATTGTGGGAATTATTATTTAAATACACATGAGACTTAAATGAAGAAAATAATAACACTTACAAAATTATTTATTATAACCATTTTTATATGTGATGAAGATTTTTGAAACACCCACATGATGAAGATCGTCGAGATTTTGTTGAATAAAATTAGCCATTTCTAATTTCTCTATAAATAAGAGGTTGAAACACTCAAGTATTAATAATATTATATTACGAGTTACAGAAGAACTTCAATGTTGAAAGAAAAGTTATTCCACTAATATAAATGTGTTGAATATTTTTTGGATCACCCAAAGAAAAATTGTTCAATATAAAAATTTAGGGGTTCAATAGTCACTATCTATATTGAACCAGCCTAGATACCTTGGTACATAGATACCTGATCTAGTCCTGGCATGACCTGAAGGGCGTTACTAATCTCTATGGGTTGGTGACTATAACCTAGAATCATACAATAATAAAAAGGGAATGAATTTACCACAAAAAGTATAAGATAAATAATACAAGTTTATATTTTCAACACCACTCAATGAGAAATTATCGCAAACATATAGATAAAGGAACACCCAAAATAGTACATCATCAAGAGACACAACATATGGCAAGACAAGGTCTTTAGAGAACCCTCAATTTTAGGTACATGACCATATAATTATATACTTTGATATTATAAAATTCATGGGGACATGTTTAGGGAGTTTCCAAGAGGTTTATACACGTTTTTGAGTATTTTTTGGAGGTGATGGATTAGTATAAACCTTGAACTACATTTGGAAAACTATTCAACATGTTTTAGGAGTAACTGGGCAGACACATAGTTGAAACCTGATTTTGAGAAACCTTGCAAGTTCCCAAGGAAACCATGTAATAGGTAAGAGAGGGAGAATCCTATTTGGTGTAGATTTTTTCAAACTCTGTGATCCAACCATGAAAGGGGTTACCTTAAGGTAGTATAACCACATAGTTGATGCACATTTTCCCAAACCGTGTTGCTTAACCATGAAATGCATAGTTGGAACTACAAATTCTTTGGATTCAATCCAAATTAACTCCTAAAATCTTATTTAATCCCCTATTCTCTCATGATATTAAGTTCATTTTGAACCCTATTCTTGAGAGATGACCCCCTTTGTTCTAGAAGTTATTCTTTGGTAAATTAAAGTGTGTTGGAGATCCAAAATGATTGGTAAGTACTCATTATTCCCCGTTATTATTATATCTCTTCTTATTCCCACTCAAATAACTATATATCTAGACCATTATGAATAGATCTATGTAATGTGATGTGAATCTTGATAATATTTTGTTGAATCTATTTAAGGTAACAATATCGAAGCCCATATCTAGATTTTTATAGTGTCATTCTTCATTTTTTCCAATCATTGAGAGGTCAGTGGATTCTCTATAATCTATACTTAACTTATAATTTGAAGTATTTGTTTTATTTAAATTAATTTCATGAAATTTTTATTAAATATATGTTTGATTATCGATAGAAACATACTTTGGGTTATAGCTTTGAAATTATGGAAATTGAATGGTTTATTGAAACTTAACTTTTATGTGAGTACACACTATTTTTGGCTTATTATTATACTTTTTTAGATTATTATAAACTAGTATGAATCTTCTTTATATAATTTTATGTACAAATATCCTTCTCTTATACACAAATTGAGTTGTATTTTCAGTTATTACTTCTCATAAATAGATAGGTTCATAGAAATACTTCTTATTCACATAAAAAATAGTAGGTATATGGTTCTTTCTTTATTTAATATTTTTCTGTATTCTTCCTTCAAAAACCAAGAAGGTTCATGGTTCTTCTTTATGAAATAGTTGAGCATATAACCTTAATTATGCATCTTAATATGGATCAAATGAGGCCTTTTATTTCTTATAAAAACCATGGAGTCTCATGGTAATCTACCTTTAATACAACATGGGGATAAAAAATGCTTTATTTTTTTATGGAAACCAAGATCTCTCAAAATTCATGAGAGATAGAAACAAAAACCTTTTCATTGCCTTAATATTTATAGTAGAGGATCACTACATTCATTTTACTCTTCCACAAACTTGAATTCTTGAGAAATATTCCATTTAAATCCCATTTTTAATGCCCAAAAATATCAATAATTTGAATTCATCAAACACAGGTTCTTTTTTATCACATGAAAATGTCAATATTCATGGAATATTCTCCTTCACAATTATCTTCTTCTATTATGATGAAGTCTCACATAAATGAAATGATAAATTAATGATTCATTATTTTTATAAGAATGAACTCATGCATAATCCATGGATGAATGAATAGAATTCTTGAATTTTCTATTGCTTTCAAATAAAGATTAATATTCAAATAACTCATTCATGAAATATGTATATTTCATGCATGATGTTGATATGATAAAATGAGTCTCATTCTCTATATGTAATCACCAAATATGGATGAACTAATGAATTTCAGATTCGTCAAGGTCAAATGAAACATCCTTCATCGGGTGGTTGAATATGAAACTTCTAAGATGATCAAATGGACGAGGTGTAATGGATTAGATAGACAACATTATGTCCTCAAGATTTAATGACATGGTAATAATACCCACATCCACTACTATCCCACATCAAACTCACAATCATTATGGTACTCCTTAATAAAAATTCTCGTGCCGCTATTAGTTACTAAAACAAAAGTGGGAGATCAACACCCACAACACAGTACACCTTACCTCAAGGGACCGAAAAGTACTTTTTTTATTATTATTGCCGAAGCACAGAGAAATAAAGAACCTCCCTTCAAGGAGGTCGGAAGTGGTGGAGTCCAAGGGAGTCACCTTGCACCACAGTAACGCACTCAAGGAGAAGGGAGTTCAAACTATCAAATATCACAAGTGGCTCCTCCTGTCTGCCCAAGAGGGCGAGGGAATCAGCCGCAAAGTTAGACTCCCTCCAACTATGGTGAATAATCTGGCCTTGATTAGTTTCTATATTTCACCTACGAATGAGATAAATCGAGTCCCACAGAATGTAGTGACCTCCCTGAAGCATCCTCACTAGAGACTCAGAATTAGACTCCACCTCTGACACTTGCATCCCTCTCCGCCTGCATACCAACAAGCCAGATAGATGTGCCCAAACCTCCGCACCCAATGAATTCCCCGGACCATAAAAGGCACTAAACGCAAGTAGCACTGAACCCCAACAATCTCTGAGCAGCCCACCACCCCTCATAACCCCCCCGAACAAGATCCATCAATGTTTAGCTTCAGACCCTGATTCGGTGGTATCCACCTCACCCATCTCTCCTTTCCTCTACGCTGGATGCATGGCCTATTGAGCAGGTTGCACACTGCCACTGAAGACAGACCTCCCTTGACGAGAGAAGATAGCTCAACAATAAGTGACTTCAGCTGGACCTGCATAGATACCAATGACCTTTTGCTCCCCAGTCGAACCTGGTTCCTCGCCTCCCAAAGCACCCAGCAGATCGCAACTAAGATGATAATTCTGACAACCCGTTCCATTGTTCCATTCTCACTACCTGGAAGCCAGACGGAAAAGTAGTCCTGAATACAGCGCGACCCACCAATCGGAAAAGGGGAATGATTGAAGAGAGACCAGAGGTCGGAGGCCCATTGTCCTTGAAAGAAAAGATGGGCCGTCGTTTCTGAGTTTGGCCGCTCACAACAGTAGCACCGGGAAACCATGCATACCCCTCTTCTCTGTATGTTATCCTCCATTGGTATCGCTCTATTTAAGACCCTCCACACCAGGAAATTCATTCTCACAGGTATCTCCTTGCACCAAACAGCTGGCCACCTCTCCCCCGTAGTGCTTTCTCCTTGGAGGATTTCCCTGTAGCCCCCGACAGTGTACCTACCATTGCTAGTTTCCATGAAACAACACCGGTCCGGCTCCTCGCTCATCACTATGCTTCCAAACAGTTCAAGTTGGCTGGGATTAAGGGTTGCCTGTATAAACTCATACCTGCCACTTGCCTCGCTGAAAGATATCCCCGGTGAAGGGCAACCCGGATACCCCAGCTTCTCCCCGGCCCAGTTGTCCTCCCAAAAACTAATATCCCCCCGGCCAACAATCCACCTGACATAGCCAGCTAGTCTCTCAATATGGGAAAACATGCTCTTTGCTAAAACAGTCACTCCCTGCATGCGAACCTCCCCCGGACAGCCATATCGCGCTCTGAAAAACTTTTCCCAGAGAGTCTCCCCTACAATGGCTTCCCAGGCTAACCGTGCTTGCAATCCCATAATGGTAACCTCAACATCACGAAGCCCGACTCCACCTTCCTACACCGGATGAGCCAGCCGCTTCCAAGATGCCCAGTGGAATCTTCCTTCTGCTTTTTCATCCCAAAGAAACGCGGAAAAGATACTTTTCATCCTCTCCACCGTGCCTTTCGGTGGTTTAAAAACAGAAAACATGCATGGGAATGGACAAGAGAACGCCGTTAATGTGCACCACCCGACCTCCAAACACAACATCTTGTTCTTCCAACTGAAGATCCTACCCCAAAGCCGGTCGAGGATCTCATTGAAATGAGACTTCTTGATTCGCCCACAAGATAGCGGCACCCCAAGGTACAATATAGGGAGACTTTTCTGTTTGCACCCCAAAATCTCCTGGATCACCTTACACCTCCTCCCGGAACACCTGTCCGAGATAAAAACATGACTCTTCAAGGGGTTAACAGACTTTCCACTAAACCTCCCATACCTGACCAACATGTCACCAAGGTGCTTCAAGGATCTACTACCACCATTCAAAAAAATCAGGATGTCATCTGCAAACATCAGATGTGAGATGTAGCTAGCATTCCTTCTCCCATAGAACGGTTTCAACCTGCCCTCCGAGAAGCCACTAACCAAATTTCTGGACAATGCATCCTGTGCCAGAACAAAAATTGTTGGGGACAACGGGTCCCCCTGCCGAACACCTCGAACAGATTTAAAGAAACCGAAACACTTTCCCATCAAAGAAACCGAAAGCCAAGGAGATGAGTAGCACCTGAAGCAGAGGTCACAAAACCATTCCTGAAAGCCAAACGCCCTCATGACCCGGATGATAAAACTCCATTCTACTCTATCATATGCTTTGTTCATGTCAACTTGGTAAATAATGTTCGATCCCACAGTACGTTTATTAATATCATGGACCAATTCACTTGCTATGCCAACCGCCCCCTGAATTCTTCGGCCCTGTATAAAACCGTGCTGCTCCATCGAAACCATCTTAGGTATCAATCCAGCCAGCCTCCTGTTGATGACCGTGGCCAGCATTTTATAAGACACATTGCAGAGACAAATAGGCCGGTAATGGTTCAAGAGGCTAGGTTCCTTGATCTTAGGAACCAACACCACCCGAGATGCAGAGACACCCTTTATCAGTGACCCACCACCTAAAAAATCCTGAATCGCATGCACAACCTGTGGCCCCACTATTTCCCATGCTGCACTGAAGAAGGATGCCGGAAAGCCGTCTGGTCCAGGAGCACTCTCCTGCGGCATGCTTCTCAGAGCTTCCCTGATCTCTTCTTCATTAGGGATAGAGGACAGAGTAACATTATCCATTTCATTAACCAGTGTGGGTATGCAGTGCAGGAAGTCATGGTGGTCCACCGTGTCCCTCTCGAAGCTCGACGTATCCCTCCCAGCTAGTAATCCCTCGAAATGCTCCAACACCAAATGCCCAACAATGTTCACATCAGACGTGTAGGACCCGTCCTCAAGCTTTAGATTAATCTTCATGCTTCTCTTCTCCTTGATGCAGGCCTGAAAGAAGGTTGTGTTTCGATCGCCCTCCCTTAGCCAACGTACCCGAGACCTCTGCTTGTAAAATTTCTCCATTTCTACAAGTTTTTCAGCAAGCATTATCTTTTTATCACATAAAATAACAAAAACATTCTCATCCCAGACCTCCTGTAGAGACTCCTCCAGTCTCCCCACCTCAACCTATAAACCCGCCACCCCATTGGCAGGGTCTGGTTGTCTGGTTAGCCAGTCTTTAACGTCCTGTTTAAAGCGTTTGAGACGGTTCACCAGTCCTCCCCATGACCGTTCCTTCTCCTCCTTCATCCAGGAAGCTTTCAGCATTTGCATGAACTCCGGATCGCAATGCCATTCGCTAGAGTAATGAAAGGACCTACCCAGCACGATTTCACGCCGTACCTCGATCAGGAGAGGGGCATGATCAGAGAGTAAACGTGGAAGATGCGTTACTGAAGTGCTTGAGAATAGGTCCAGTCCATGAACATTAGTGAGACACCTGTCCAGCCTACTCCAGATGCGGTTAGACCCTTGGAGATTATTGCACCATGTATATTTGGAACCCCTGAAGCCCAGATCTAACAACCCCGTGCGTGTCAAACACTCCTGGAACTCAAGCATTCTCTCCCTGTTCCACCCCGATCCACCCCTTTTTTCAGAGAATTCAACAATGGTATTAAAATCCCCTCCCAAAAACCACGATATAGACCCGACATGAAGAGCCTCCAGATGTCTCCATAACTCCCTTCTTCTGGTCACCACCGTACTCGCATAGACAAATGTGAAAAGGAGGGTAGAATTACCCACAAAAATCCTTGCGTCAATACACTGAGGCATAATGCTCCTGATTTCAACCGAGACGTTGCTTCTCCAACCGATCCAGATGTGCGAGTTGACATCTCCATCAAGAAAGGAATTTGAGAACCCCATGCTCTTGGCCAACCCTTCCAACTTACATGGTCTCTGCTTCGGTTCTAAAATAACAAACAAGGATACTCCGGGTTTCCTGCCTTCAGATGCCAAAAAGGCACGCTTAGCACGGGCTCCGAAACCCCGTGCATTCCAAATAATGAGTGATAACATTACCGCGAGCCCTTCTGGGCCTTCTGCAATGGCGAGGGATGTAAGAAGGGCAACACAACCAGTTCTTTCCCTTTGGCCTTGGATCGCGTCGTGGGGCCAGAGCCACCATCCTCACCAAAACTTCGCCTGTGTGAAAGAGTCACCTTCTTTAGAGGACTCACCTCCTCCTCCAACTGAAGCTTCCTTCCCGAAGGGAGGACATCTGATCCGCCTGCCTCCAAGTTTCCAAGGGCCAAAGGATCCAACAGACGTCGCTTAGGCGACAGACGAGCGACCAACAATTCTTTCTCCACACCTCTCGACAGTCCAGACACCTCCCTATCTCCATTCGAGGATAAGGTCAGCTTACTTACCAGGGACGATTGGATTAACTCCGGTGACAGCTGGGCAGAGATACAGAACGAAGAGGGTGGGAGAGACAACGTTCTCGACGGGCTTCCTAACGAGAAAGCCAAGTGCACCTTCATATCCTGCTGAGAGAGAAACCCCCTGCTGCACGAGGGAGACAGTTTCTGAGCCGGCCCAGGAGACCAGAAAATGAGATCCAAAACCTCCTCCGTAGTTGCCGACCGCGAGCTGAGCATGTCAGAAGCTTTTTCCTTTTCCACTGTTTCTGTCGCACGAGGTACAGAAGGAAAATTTAAATTTGAAAGGAACCGAGGGTTAACGTTGTCCGCACCCAACTCCTTGGAACCCGAGACAGGCAGGTCCTGACCCGACTCAGCCACCCTGCCCCGCTGGGGAGCCTCCGCCACATCCCGTCGCCTCCGGCAAGACGCCACCCTGTGGCCATGCAAACCGCAGCCGACACAAAATCGCGACCCCTGGCGATAGAAGAGTCTCTGCCTCCAGGAAAAACCATCCTCCGAATCAACCAGAACCCAAGAAGGCCGATCTACAGACAAGTCCATCTCAACACAGATACAAGGATTTGAGGCCGCCTGAAGACACCGCGTATCGGCATCCGCACACAGAAAAGTACCGATAGCATTCCCCACAACCTTCAGCATCCCCGGGTTATGTAAGGGTAGAGGTAGGCCTAGAAGCGATAACCACACAGCATCCACAGGAGACTCCCGCCCGTAATGGAAATCCCAGGACCACCTCGTCAAGGAGAAGTGCCACGAACCACACACCCTGGATCTCCTCGTCCAAGCTTTAAAAAAGTCTTCCCTGGAGGCTAGGTGAATGCAGAACGCAACCCTGGAGAACTCCGACACCGCTGCCGGACAGGACAACCCCCACGAACCCACAAAGATTCGGAAAAAACTCAAAGAGGGTTTATTACGCCCAAAACGAGCCACCAGAGAAAGGTCATGAAAGGAAGCCTCCTCTCGAAGTTCCTGAGCTGAAAAGCTCACCACCGGGACCCCCTCCACCTGCCGAGAGGGCCGGCTCAACACCTCCATCGGTGGTATCTCTGGAACAGACGCTCCAGAAAAGAGACCGCCCGCAGAGCCCTTGGAAACCGTTCCGCACAGAGCATCCTTGAAAGAAGCCTTCAAAGCAGCCCCAACACCCTCCTTGGCCTCACCGCCTCCTGGTAACAAACCTGAAGCTGGAACAGGTGCTCTGTCCACATGAACGCTAGTTGCCGCAGAAGAACACCCCGCCGGAACAACCGCCGTCGCCGAAGAACCACCCTATGGAGCACACACCACCGCCGTCGCCGAAGAACCACCCTCTGGAGCACACACCACCGCCATCGAGGGATCCAGCACCTTACCTCAAGGGACAATCCACAATTCCTTTGTCCCACCACCACCCTAACCCATCTATATATAGGCTCACCACGTTCTCTTCTTCAGGCCTATACTTCAGCCCACTAAACAACCATGCAGGATGGTCGAATAACACCCATGCATGTTTTAGGCCTCATCCTATAAGAGTATGGTTGATCTAGATATCTTGATCATGTGGTTGGACCCTATTTTTTCTATAAGTTTCATTATAAAATACTTAGAATAATTCTAAGAATAGAATGAAATTACAATCCTTCTTTAAGTTACTCATGTAAAATAAACATTATTTGGCATGACCTTCTTCAAATATACATCTTGAAAAATATATTCTATTTTTCATGGACTTATTTAATACATATTCTTAATCATGTTGAATTAAATGTTTCATCATTGAAAAAAATATTTCAGCTTTATGACCAATTTCACAATATTCACAATTACATTGAGAATTGTTCCAGCATGAAATCCAATTCCATTAAATGAATCCATAAAAATTCTCCAAGCATCACCCCTTCATCTCAAAATATGATATTTGATCTTCCATAGATGGAACTTAATGTTCAAAAAACATTATTTGAAACAAAAATTCACTTACAATATATTATTCTTCTTCAATACATTTTGAAAAACTTATTGGGAAAAAATAAAACAATAACAAAAAGTAGGATCTTCAATATCCCCCTTTGTATTTGTTTTCAATACAAATAAAAAATTCCATGTCAATATGTTGATACCTTCTCCCCCCTCTTTTATAAAACATTAATTTCAGTTTATCTCACCCTTATTGAAAAAAAATACAATATACCTGAGAAAACTGATATCAATTCATCCTTAGAAAAGTGACATTAACTATTCCACTCTAAGTATACTGATCCGTTATCAGTGTAGAAAAAAAGAGGGTTTTATTTAAACAACTAATATTTCCATAATAATATTTATACCAAATGAAATTATAACATATAATATTCTTCAAGAATTTTGAAACTGCATTATAGGATAATAAAAATGATAAACACCAATTTAAATACAAAAATATGCAACCAAAAACTTCTACACCCACTTCAAAAAACAAATTAAAAACATTAAAGTAAAAATAGATGGATTTTATAACATCCTTGGAACTTCTTCATCCTTTAATTTTCTATGTCATTGATGAAAATAATTTTATCCCGCTTTGATTTATAATTTTATTTTTATCAAGGATGAGAGATAAATAATATATACCTCTTTAATTATATTTTCAAGTAATCTCCTTATATAATGTTAAAATTTTCATGAGATAAATAATTTTGGAAGATTCAAACTTTCATTTGTATCACCCTCAATGGTAACACTCTTCAACATATTCATAACAGTGAATGTGACGGCCCGACCTAGATTCCACTCAAAGGTGCCCCAATGATGGTTGGCCACATAGCCTCAGGCGCACCTCCCTATATTCTAGAGGCTATCGACTAGTAGCGATGTCCAAGGGTGTGTCCATGGGGAGACTATGCCCTCATTACTAAAGTGTAGCATATAGGATAAGTAATAATGACAAGGTAAAAAGAATAATAATAAGAATGAATAAACAATTGGCATTATAAGATGAGGATAAAAATCCAATCACAAAATAATAATCAAAAGATATAAACTAAATCATATGAAAAATATGATGATAATGTATGTCATGTCTCTATAAAACTAAAAAATAGTTACACATGGAATTATAAAATACATGATATGAAAAATAATCAAAAAAAGAAAAAAACTATCCATGTATCCTGAGCACTATCCCAATCATCTTCTAGGACACTTCATCCTAAAGAAAGTTATATCGTGTGTCCAAAGAGGTACACTTCCCCTTATCAACACCTACATACATATAATATGCCCAGGTACCAATGGAGGCCTGGATAGGGGTGAAATAAATCTCATTAGGCCACTACATATGATGTTTATACCATATTTTCTAAGAAATATGAATTGATAATGTGTAGGTAAGAATATATAAGTAAATTAATACAATAATGTAAATACATCAGTTCCTACTTCAGCCTCAGTTGGTGTTTGAACATGTAATCATTTATTTAATTAATAAAGTTATATTTTATATAGGGAATTCACACGAGGTATAAACATCATTGACATCATTTGATGATATTAATAATAAATTATTTAAGATATAATAAGGCATCCTCTAATGATGATAATAATAAAGAGGATCCAAGGTGACAACTAAGGAATCCTTGACCTCAGGGGTCGAGCCAACTCAGTCATAACATGAAGTCTATATTTAATGGAGTATGAGTGTAATCCAAGGGTAATTTAACAAGTAATATGACTAAAAATATTTCTAACTAAGTCCAAGTATCTCATAAAAGGTAAAACAATCTAATAATGACTGGGACCAATGAGTTGTATCCATGGAGCCATGAGTCTGAAGGCATCATTATAGATCTAAGGATCATATACAATGCATCCTAATATCTTGAAGATAGTGAAGTGATCTTAAAACATCATCCAAGACATCCTATAGTAGACAAGGACCATGTTCCAAGGTGGGTATCTACCCTATAAATTGGATCCTTGAATCAAAATGGAATCCTCTGAGTGCACATGGAATTCCCTTTGGAATCCAAGGCTATCTGAATTCTGACCAATCCTATAAAGGGGAAATTGTTCATATGAAATAGGAACCTTATACAAAATTTATTATTTAATTAATTCAATGTAATATTCAGGTCTTTTAATAAGTCAATTGGTTTATTCCATTACCTTCCATACTAAGTGTCAAGGCTAAGGGGACATTCAACTATTATTACATTAATTACATTTCATTTGTTAGGTTTATTCTTTTACCATTGATAAGAATGAAAAGGAGGTAAAAGGAAATGAAACAAATTGAAATTTCAATTTATAAACATTTAATACATTCTTCAAATTTCTTTTTATTAGGAATAATAATTAAAATTAGGCTAGGAAACCAATTCCATTTATACAAGTCAAGTCCAAGTGATATCTATGAGTATAATTTCCATTTACAATTAAATATTCGTTTAATTGACTTAGAAAATTACCTTAGATGGGTAAATTGATATGATGATTTAATAGCCAATAACAATTGGTTCGTTTAATCACAAAACTTCCCTTTATGAAGGTCAAGTCAAAGAACACCTGGATGGTGGTGCTGATAGTCATAACAAACCCTTAAGAGGCATAAATAAGAAAAGTGACCTACTTGGGGTGGTAAACATTGAGGTAAAAACCTACAATGATGATGAAAATATATATAAGGGGATATTTAATATGATCATGATGAATATAATAATGGAATACAAATTAAATAGGAAATGAATGATGAAATAGGAATGCACACAATGACAATAGTTTATAAAATGATTAGACTTGAGGGATGAGTCATAGACCACCTAACTCAAACCTACAACACTCCCCTAATCATGCATAAACCATTAGTTTTTCTAGGATCAGAAGAAATATGAATAGTGGATCAATACATTGAAAATTGGTGATATGAGCCTACATCAAAATAGCATCATTGATATGAAGAAGAATGATGGAAGGAGATAAAGGACCAATGTACTTACCAATACACATCTAACATGATAGATGGATTTGAAATCAGAGTTCAGATAGAGGAATAGAGAAAGATCCTAGCTTAGGTTTCCTTGGGTGATCCTTTGTGAGATTGGGCGGAGGTGGGGTACTATCTGAAAAAGAGAGGCCCTTGCCACTATTTTTTAAAAAAATCTCAGTAATTAACCCAATGAGTAAATTACTTAAATTTCATATAAATATTTGGATCATTTACCCTAGGATAACCATATACACAACATGAAAAGGTTCTTTCCAACCCATTACATGTCATATAATTGATACAAATAATGTATTACAATTACACGATGTGTAATTTTCTTATAGCCAACCTTCAACCCCATGCTCCCTTATTCTAAAAAACTTACCAACTATCCCAAAGGCACGATATTTGATTTAATACAATAGATAAATTTTCAATATCTTAAATAGGGAATTAAATTGGATCCATACCTGAAGGAAAAATTGGCTTCGTACAATCTTCCCTCCTTAAAGGAACTCATCCCCAAGTTCACCTTCCAAGGGAGGTGAAACCCTATCTGAGAATAACTCTGGCCACTGAGCACGTACATGAGAATCATTCTCATAGGTATCATCCTATACATGGCCTTGCTCTCATAACACCCATACCAAATGGATTGAGGGACTCATAGAGACTTCAATATGTAGTTAATGATGCGAATAGGATACTCCTAAAAAGAATAATTAATATCTAACTCATCTTCCTTGAGATAAAATGTCTAATATGTGTCGGCATGATAATGGATAGGATATGAAACATGGAAGATGTAGTACATGGAACAATACCTTTGTGGTAATATAAACTGATAGGATAATGTCTTGAATCTATCCAAAATTTCAAAAGGACCGAAAAATCATGACAAAAACTTCTGTTTCCTCCAAATCTATCTATTCCCAACCCTGGGTGACAATTACCGGAAAAAATGATCCCCATCCTCGAACTCTAGTGTCCATCGATAATGATCGTGATGAGATTTCTGTCAAGACTGAGCAGTAGAAATACACTTCCTAATCTACTAAACCTACTCTAAAGTTTCGTGAATTATATGAGGACCAAGTAATTCTACCATAACTACCTCTAATCAGAATAAGTGTGAATAACATTACCTACTATAAAGGTCCTGAAAAGAAGCCACATGAATCATCAACCGATAGCTGTTATTGAAGGATAACTCGACGAGAGGGATATGATTCTCCCAAGAAACACCAAAATATAGGATGTTTTCCCAAAGCATGTCCTTTAAAATCTATATCATCTATTATGAATGGCCATAGGTCTAAGGGTGAAAAGATGTGCTTAGAAGCACTTGTGTACCCATATCTCTCTGTAACCCCTACTAAAACCTTGATGTGAAATAAGTATCCCTATTTTAAATGATATTATGAGGGATGCCATGTATCCATATGATCTCATGGAGATACAATCTTCCCAGCTAATCAATTGAGAAATTCTACATAAGAGGAAGGAAGTGGGATACTTTCGTCATTCTTTCAACGACTACCCAAACCGTGTCGCTAAATCGAGGTGACCTCAGAAATCCGACTACAAAGTGTGAGGAAACATATTTACATTTCCATTATGGGACTTGAATCATCTATAAAAAGTCATAATACTGCTAGTTCTCTATTTTCACCTATTGGCTGGTGGAACACCTAGTGATAAAATGTACTATATAACATTTCTTCCCAGGAAGCATCAGATATATCGATGCATTTTGGAGATGTTTGGATGAACTACCCACTAAGAATCTTGAGACTCTTGCATCATTTCCTCTCTCATAACTATATAAACTAAGATATTCCCATTTATATAGAGGACATTATCTCTAGATAAATACAAATCCAGAGGTGGATCTTCACCATAAATACTCTCCTAGAGAAACAAACCCTCAATATCTAAAAACTACCTTCTCTTTAACCTATCAAGGAGTGAAGATGTAACTATCAATGTTGTGATATAAGACTACTCGTGATTCTCATGAAACTTTAGTTGTAGCTCAGAAAGGAGGGCCATCAATTTCCATTCATCATTGGCTTCCTGTATGGCCTATGCTTGAGTATTCTGACTTTGCACATCTACTACAACATTTCCCTTTTCAGGCGTATAGGCATGATCAAAATCAATGTACTGAAGATATTTGAACTATATTCACTATCTACGGTTCAAGTGAAACCATATAAAGATATATTTTAGGCTATTGTGGTCTTTATATACAAAAAAAGTGCTCACCCAACATATAGTGTTTCCAGCTATGTAAGGCATTGACATCTTATGCTTTCTCAAGGATGTGTGTCAGGTATTTTCTCTCATGAGGACACAACTACCGCTATCTGTACAGAAAAAAACTCTATCCTACTACATTATCACTACCCCTAGGATAATGCTAGATGCATGAAAGAACACTGTATATCCTCTGTCATGCATTGGAAGAATAGAATAGGTGCCAAGACAAGCCTTCATTTATACTCTTGAAAGGGTTTCTCACATGAATCTGACCATAAGAACTTAACAACCTTATTTATAAGACCAGTATGAAGTTATGTGAGGTGTGAGAAGTCCTATATGAAATTATTGTAATATCCAACCACAACCAAGATAATTCGAATATTAAACATGTTCTTGGGCTACTCCCCCCAAACCAAACCACTCACCTTCTTGATTTCGAGATAATATGAACCAAGAGGTGAACTTTATCAATACAGAAGTGGAAATTAGAAATATTTTAATAAATATGATTCTATTTTATTTTATTAAAAAAAATCTCAAGATGTTGATCATGGTCACTACATGTGTGATAATACACCAAGATATCATTCACAAAGACCATGAAAAATAATCCAGATACAGATTGAAAACCCTATTCATCAATTCCAATAAAATGATGGGTGAATTAATAGAACTGAAAAAAATCAAAATATTCTCATATAGACCATACGTACTAAGAAAAATTATACAAGGTATGTCTAAGGGTATGACTCACACCTAATGATATTCCAATCTCAAGTTGATCTTTGAGAAAACCCTAGCTCCTCAGATCTGGTCAAAGAGATCATCTATATGAGGAAGTGGATATCGATTCTTAATTATAAGATGGTTCAAAAATTGGTAATCCACACATAAATGAAGGGTACCATCCAGCTTATTGACAAAAAGCATGGGTGAACCTCAATAAGAAGTACTTGGCTATATAAACCCTTGTCCTCTACATCCTGAAACAATCTTTTGAGATATTGGAACTCTGTAGGTGACATCCTATATAGAGGAATGGACACTGGATCTACTCTTATAACAAGCTCATTTGGAAAATCTAACTCTATCTCAAGATGTAATATAAAAAAACAACCAGTAAATACGTCATTGAAAATATCTAATGTGGGTGGTTAATCTTATAGGTTTACTCTCTAAAACTGCATGAATAGACTAGAAATATGGTAGTCACTCCACCTAGCCTATGATGCTCTAGTATATCTCTACCGACCTGAACATCTCACTCACCATTTTGGATATAAATGATACCGTCTGGTGATATAAAGGACACCCTACAGTGATATCTGTCCACAAAGGCACAGTAAGGAACCAACACATCCATCATTATAATGAAATATAAGCCTAAAAATATCATGAATGAAGAGGTCCCATAAGAAGGGGCAAATGATTATCTCAAGGTCAGTCCCTAAAATGGCGTATTCCCTCACACTGTAAACCCAATTACATATCCAAGGTCATCACACCGTAGTAATATTTAATTTTCAACCAGAGACTTTCTAGGGTTGATAAAGAGATAAAGGTGTGTGAAACATTGATATCAAATAAGGTAGTTACAATAGTGGAGGCCACTAGAATAGTACCTCATACTATAGATAGTCATGCTTTATGATCCTCAAAAATCAGCTATAATGCATGCATTTGGCCTAATCCACTACCATGTTCTACTGATGGACTACCCTAGGTATGATCACTTTACTGGTGCTATTGATTAGTAGTCTAGAAACCATGACTGTGATCTCCTCCTCATCTAGTCCTGCCGATGATACTCTAACTCCCTACCCGATGCAACATAAAATATCCTTCCCCTGAAGATGGATCTAGTGAGAATTCTATTCCACTAAAATTAGATGTAAAGGTCTGACATAAACTCTTCAGATTCCCCATACATTCAAAATTAAGACACTCTAGAGGGTCTATATCACATTTAGGATTTAGATTCCTTTTTCATCCACACCGAAAACATACCATAGAGATACTAGTATAGGTACTTTGGCTACCACAACTCTAACAAGAAACCTCGAGGGAACACTTCCTTCTACTGAAAGAACTATTGACCTACCATGAAATTGAATCACTATTCCAGGTAATATCACCTTTTCTTAGGTTTCAATCCATGATAAGATCCAGATTTATGATTAAAGATAAAGTATGTAGGTGAAATAAATTCACCTAAGTACATATGTCAAACTAGATCCCATCCTTGAAATGTCATGCTAGCGACAACTCATCATCGACTAGAAGTGATGTAAAGTAATGTAACTTAGAGAAAAAAGATGAATAGTCCATCAATAACATAACACCCTTCCATATGAATAAAATCTATAGCTTGATCATATATCAATGTTTAAGGAAAGAAGTAATCATATTAGGTAGTTTGAAAATCAACCTAGACCATTCCCTGATGACGACTAGCCTGGGTAATCGCATCCCACGAGTGCTTGGAAAAATCATGAAGAATATAGGTAGAAATCCTGAACCTTTTATATAGAGGAATCATTAAATGTTCAAATATAGATAGAGTGGCCTCCTTCCATGGCTCAGTAGCTTATGGACCACCATCCCTCAAAAAGGTGGTAGAATGATGCTATTGAAACTCACAAGTCAAATCATCCATATTAGGTTTAGGTAATAGAGAACCCTTCATGGAATGAATCATATGATGAAAACCCTCTTGAAACTGAGAATTAGTTCCCAGATCAGGTATAGTAGGTGGTGCATCAAGTGGCACTATAGGAGGAATCACGGGTGGTTCAGGGCCCACCTCCTCTGGATCATGGTCGTGACCACCCTCTTGGTGAATGACAAAAGGATATCATGGATTAATAACTCTAAAAATGCCAAGAACATTCCTCAGATCAAGATTTAAGAGATTATAGATAAATTAGTAGAAGATTAAAGTAAGATTAAGGGCTCACTACTCAGAAATATTACCCTAAATACCCACATATATGGCTAGGTATTGGTAAGTGTTTAAGTTTAATTTTATATAGGTTCTAGTAAATGAAGGTTTAATCACATTTTCCCACATCATTTATTGGAAAACATATCATATTATATGATAATATCTACTTTTATAGTTTACATTTTCTTGTTACATATAACAAAGTTGATTAAATGGATCACCCTTCCTAGCGAATAAGGTCCCATACACTTTATCACTAAAATCAACACCCATATAAATTCTATTTCACCCCATATACATTTGGTCTCAGTATGTAATGGGTGATATACGATTGGTCAACTGAGTAAATTACCCATTTCAATTCATTAGGGCCCATAAAACTCCTAAATTGAATCTAGAAATCACTCAATCACATCCAAATAGAAGGTTTTATAACTAGAGGTACATTGCTGACATGGTAGAAACTAGATATTTAAGATGCCATAATCAGCCTATATAGGAAAAAGACTATTTAGATTGATGATGGAACATTAAAAAACTAAATACTTGCTATATATATGATGTTAGAAGCATATGAATATATAACAATCATGGATCCATATATAATTACAGGTAACACAAGCAATAAAAGTAGTGAAATTCACCTAAATCACATGTAATATGCATGGAATGTGAATACTAGGTTCCTATTATCAGGAATGTAAATATTATTCCTTTCCCTAATCTCATCAGTCTAAACATAAATATCAAAAAGGTATATCAAATATCATAACTCATGTGAATCACCCAACAATGAAATGGTGTCAACTATAATAAATAAATATAGAACAAGAATATCCCATTCCTAGGAAACTTGGTATTTACCCCGAACATGGGTTAATTATGCCCATGTACAACTTATAACCAAGTTACATATGTTCATAACCTCCTATATATATTCCTAAATAATAAGACAAAATAAAAGAAAAAACTTCTCTGATTCCACGTTGTGATGTTCTGACCCAGATGCCACTCAAAGGTTCCTCAAATCCGGTTGGCCACATGGCCTCAAGTGAGCCTCCTCATATTCAAAAGGCTACCAACTAGTAGCGAGGGCCTAGGGTGTGTCTGTGGGGGGAATATCCCCTCATTACCATCATGTATCAAAATGGATAAGTAATAATGATAATGTAAATAGCAGAAACATAACATGTAATAAAAAATTGGCAGCGGAAGATAAGGTTAAACATCCAAGTAGTAAATAATAATTAAAATCTAGAAACTAAATCATATACAAAAGTTGATGATAATTTATGTCACATATCTAAAAAATTGGAAAATAGGTATACATAGAAGTATTCAATATATACAATATAAAATAATCAAAAAGAATCTAAAAACTAGCTAAGCATCCCGAGCACTTCCCCGGTCATCTACTACCATGCTCCATCCTAAAGAAATAAAGATCAGATGTACAAAGCAGGAAACTTCCCCTGATCAACACATGTATACATATAATATTAATATGTACCAATGGAGACCTTGATAGTGTGTGAGATAAATATGAGTGGTCCATGACCAATGATATATATACCATCCATTCAGAGAAATATAAATTGACAGTGTGCAGGTAATCATATATAAGTAAAGTAGTACAATAATGTAAATGCCCTAATACCTACTTCAACCTCAGATAATGTCTTAACATATAATCATTTCATTAATTAATTATTTTACAGTTTATATAAGTAAGTCCTATGAGGTATAACTAGCACTAACATCATGTCATGATATTAATAATAAAGGATCCAAGATATAACAAGGCATCCCATAATGATGATAATAATAAAAAGGATCCATGGTGATAAATAAGGAATCCATGAACTTTACAGTCAATCCAACTTAGCAGTAATATGTTTCCCAACTATAAGGGGGTCTGATTATAAAAAAATCGGAATCAACCAAGGAATTCCACTATAAATAGATCTAACTATGTCTAAAGATCACATCCAAGGTAGAATATTCTAAGCCTGACTGGGCCCAATGGGGTGTATCCATGGTTCCACATGTCTGAAGACATCACGTTGGATCTAAGGAGTGTATCCAAAAATTCCTAAAAGTTGGAAGATAGTAAGGGATCCTATATTGTCTTGTATATAATCTTCTAGTAGATAAAGACCATGTTCCATGGTGGGTATCTCCCTTTGAAACCATCTCCTTGAATTATAATGGAATCCTCTAAGTTCACATAGAATTCCCTTAGGAATCCAAGGCTAGATCAATTCTGACCACTCCTATAAATATGAACTAGTCCATTTTAAAGAGTTACCTTATACATAATTCATTATTTAATCAAGGCCATGTAATACTCATGCCTTTTAATAAGTCAATTAGTTCATTCCATTACCTTCCATAAAAAGTGGCAAGGATAAGGGGACTTGAAACCATTATTAATTTAATTTAATTTAATTTATTGGGTTCATTACTTTTTATTTTATAAGAATAAAAATGTGGGATACAGACATGAAACCAACTACCATTTAAATTTATATACCTTTAATTGGTTCTTTCAATTTCCTTTTACTAGGCATAATAAGGAAAATCAGGACAAAAACCAATTCCATTTATATAAGTCAAGGACAAGTGATATATATGAGTATACATTCCATTTAACATTTAAATATTCATTTGATTTATTTATACACTTAAATTATAAGGATAAAGTGACACGATGATGTAATATCCATTAATAATTGGTCAATCAAATCATAACACTTACATTTATAAAGGTCAAGTCAAAGAACACCTGAATAGTGGAGAAAATAATCATAACAAATCCTTAAGAGGCATAAAAAGTAAATAACCTTGCATGGGGTGGTCAAAGTTGAGGTTAAAAAATCCAAAGATGATGGAAATATATATAAGGGGCTCTATAATATGAGAATAAGGAATATAATCATGGAATACAAATTAAATAGGAAACACCCAATGAAATCGGCATGCACACAACAATGATAGTTTTGAAATTGGATAGACTTGAGGGATGAGTCATAGACCACCAACCTTGAACCTATAAAACTCTCATTATCTATTATCTTCCTTTAGTTTGGCCTGGATCCTAAGAAATCTAAATAATGGATCAACACCCTGAAAATGGGGCATATGATCCTACATCAAAATAGTGTTGTAAATAGGAATAAGAATGATGAAAGGAGATAAAGGGATGAAGAAATTACCAGCATTCTTCTAATGTGATATATGGATATGAAATGAAAGGTTGGACTAAGTAATAGTAGAATGTCCAAGATTAGGGTTCATTGGGTGCTCTTGTGTGAGAGAGGGAGGATGCGGGGTTCTATCTGAAAAAGGGAGGACCCTACCTCCATTTTAAAAAAATATATTTAGAATTTACTTGACGTGTAAATTATTTACACATATTGTAAAGCTAAGGGACCTTCCCCCTAGGGGAACACTCTACATGACGTGAAAAGGCTCATCCAAACCCATTATAGGTTTTGTGATCGTTACATGTCGTGTACTCCAATTACACAGTGTGTAATTAGCATGTATCTAACCTACATCACCTTTCTCACTTCTTCTAAAAAACAAACCAATTGGCCTAAAGTATGGGTTTCATATTTCAGACAAAAGATAAATTTGGTAGAGCATAAAGATGAAATTAAAAAGGATACATACCTAAAGGAAAAACTTGGATCTTACAATGAATCCATTTAAGAGTTAATGTTAAAATTTTCCAAGCCAATATAGAGAATAAACCAACATGGATCATCAACTTGTGGATATCCAGTGTTGACTACTTCCACATCATCATCAAGGATGATCTTATTTAATGAATTTTATTTAGAATAACAACTTGTGTGATCAATATAGGATTGGATAATCATCCTTTTTTACTATTAAATATTGACAATATCTTCTTCAAAGATTCTTAGGTTCTCTCCTTGAGAACTTTCTTCACATTCAATTCCTTATATTATAATAATAAATGTAATATTAAAATATTAATAGAATAGGGTGGGTATTTTTTCTCCCCAATGTGAAAAAAGGTTGATATTGTTTTCTCATCCCTATTTCTCCAGCATATTCATTATTTGTGCTTGAAAATCTGATCTTTGGTTCTTAATTTCTTGAGGAAACATGGATTTCAACACATCGCCAATTTATTTTTGTGTAGAATTTCCTTTCAAAAGATATTTTAATGATCATGTATCTCCTAGTGAAACTTTAATCCTTTTAGAAACTCTTATTATGCTATAATTATTCTTGAAAAATCTTCAAGAGTGTGTCTAGACATGTTTTACAACCCACATAAAACTTTTCTAACATAAGAGGTTTCATTTGTTGACAACATCTCATGAAATTCATCTTCTTCATGTGGAATCTTATTTTTTAACTTTGCAATAGCTTCTAATTCTACTTCAGCAATCTTTATCACCTTCTTTAGATTTGTGGAAAACCAAATAGTAAGTATTTGGGGTTATTGGAAGTCTTCATGAAGATTCCACATGGATTATTCTGAGTGTTTTCTACATTACACATTTTAGATTTGACACTCTTCATGATATTATTAGAATTTTATTGAATCTAACTATAATTCATCTTGTTTACCAAGGGCTACTTAGTCTAAAACTTATTAGGTGTAATATTTTTCCAAATTTCTTCATATTTAAACCCAAGGTTGCTTATTCATTATTATATGATCTTATCTTCTCATTATTCTTTGATACATGTTGAAATGAAGACATATCAATTTTTATGGACACCGCACATTCAAACATAACAAAAATATTTGAGTGCATCAAATCTATTTGATGTAGATAGATTTTTTTGTTATGTGAATCTTGTGTCTTCTCCCACTTTCTCCCCTATAGCATAGGATTTATTTTTTTCTTTATTATCTAAGGGATTGTACTAAAAATACAATGCACAATGCCTAAATCTGTTGCAAAACAAACATTGACCCACCAATCTTTATCTTATTTTATATTTTTTATCCTTTCTAGAATTTCCTACATAATCAATATACTGCTTTTGTTTCTTCTTTACCAACTTTTGTGCTCTTCCTAGGGAACCAAATTCACCACTTCTTATTCCCACCACATACAAGGAGAAAGGATCTTATTTATTTCTCCCCATAAATATTTTTATATAATTTTTATTTAAACATGATTTTTTATTGAAATAGATTTATAATAATTATTACATTAAGATATGGATGGTACCAATTTCTTCACAATTTCTTAAGAGAAATTATTATGATATATAATGATATTATTTCCATATTATGGAGGTATATTGTCATTATAATCCTTTAAAAAAACTATGTTGTGGTAACAACATACTTATTTTATTTTAAAGTCTCAAAAAAATTCATTTCAAGATTGTATAATTTGATTTCCAAATCAAGACATCGAATATTGAGGGAATTATTTTGATATCTAGTAAATTCAATTATTTCATCATAGTCCTTCCATATCTTCTCTAAAAAATCTTCATTCATAACAAATTTTTCTTCTGAAAAATTATCAAGAACCATGATTCTTTGGGATTTAATATCCAGTTATGCATGTTTGACATCACTATTGCTTTTAAAAATTTCTTCTAATGCATGGATAATCTTCTAAAATTATTTAGTGACATCATAATTCTCTTAGATTGTGTTTAGATTATTTTATTTAAGTTTGGACCAACTTATTTATATCTACTCATACTCTAATTGAGTAGATTTAACTTGTATGGATAGATTTTCATAAGTCTTGGACATTTTCCTTTATATATTCTCCATTTCTTCATACCAAAACTCAAGAAAAGTGATTTAATTTTTCATGTTTTAAAAAACACCACATATAATAAAAGAAATATATTTGGGATAACAATGTATCATATTACTTAATTCACCAATTGAATAATCAACTCTCATATTATCACTTTAACTAGATCTTGGATTAACTTCAAAAAAAAAAATTAACACATACTTCAGGATCACATAAATACCTTGATCCCACTAAAGTAATAATTTTGTCCATATACTGAGTTATTTAAACATCCATTTTTTCATCTCAAAAAATTCTAGATATGACTTCAACTTTTCTTGGAGGGACTAAAATTATTCTTCCTCTCTTGATAAGAGGGGCATATTTTTCATCTTGTTATTATATTTATTTTTCTTGTTCATCAATGTCTTGAAATAAACCAAGTTATGATTTGAAAAATAAATAATTTCTCCATAGCTAAACTTAATTATATGTTCAATAATTATATTCATGTATTAAAAAAAACTTCAAATATAGTGAATCCAAGAGTGGGAACCTTATGTTGCGATACCACTTATAGAGCCCTAGGATGGATCCACTGAGGGTGTGTTTATATTGGGTGGGGGGTGAATCAGTAGTTAATTTTTATGAATTATATTTTTATTTTAACATTTATATCTAATTAAATCCTTGATATATCATTATTTTAATACCCAATTCTTCCATATGAAAACAAATGAAAGCATTGAAAATCACACCAGGATTTATAAGAGGTCTAGTATCAATGTAATAATCCACTCCTTTCCATGATCAACATGTGGTTGTTTCATGAATTTTTTAACCAATATTAATTATAGTTATTATAAGTGATAAAAAATTTGAAAACAATGTTATACAGGTAATATACACACCCTGTAAAGGATATATGGGGTTATTTATACTGAAACCACCAGTTCTTCAATGCATTTTCAACAATCACCAGTGGAAAGGTCTACAACTGCTTCTGTCAACTAATGTAGTTTTCATGTTAGACTTATTCTATTTCAATTACACATAGTAAAATATTCTATTGAATTACTTCTGGCCTTGATCACCTTCCCCACAATCCTTCCACTACCAATAAATATGATAATTAAAACTAGATGCAATTCAACTCAGTTTTATATTATGAACGAGTAGAATATATCACTTTTACTAGAATTCACTGTTATATCAAATTTAAGAACTTATTATTTCTTAACTCATTGTAGTTTATATTCTTCCTTGAAATATCATCAAGATTATTTTATTGAAAAATACACTTTCCCAATTATAATTTCTTTCTTTCTCAAATTCACACCCCACTGATAACTTGGGTATGAATTCCTTCTGAAATACAACTCGGCTTCAGCCTCAAATTACTATACCCTATTCATGTAATTAATATGAATATATTATGTAGTTATCTCAAGTATTTATGGATTTATATAATCAAATTCATGGAATCACAACCATGTCTCATAAATTTACAATGTGTATTATGGATGAAATATCTGAAGTCACCTATTTTTCTTAGCGCAACACAAAAAGGGAAGAATTATAAACTTATCCATTTAATTGTTTGAATAGATATTTAATAATGTTTATTCACATTAAATAATTCACATGGATATTAAATTTAATGTGATAACACACTTTTTTAGTATTATTATTATTTTTTTGAAATTTATTCTAAGTAATTATACACATTCTTCACGTAAGGTTATATATGTTGATCCTTATTCTATATGAAAACCAAGTTGGGTTTGTGGTTCTTACTTCATGTAACTGGATTGGTTCATTAAAATCCTTCTAATTAACATACACAATAGTAGGTATGTGGTTCCTTCTTTAAAAAATATGTTCATGGATTCTTCCTTCATGAACCAAGAATGCATGTGGTTCTTATTTGTGCAAGAGTTTATCATTAAACCTTCTTCACATAACTGAGTATATATCATCATAGGCCTTAAATTTATTCATGAAATATTGGAGGCTTATGGTACTCTTACTTATTTAAATTAAGATAATAAATAATTCTCTATTTTATTTGAGGAAAAGAAGTGCTATCAGAAATTGTGAGAAAAAAACAACAAAAACTTTTATCCTGACATGATATTTATAGGCAAGGATCACTACCATAATTCTTATCTTTAACCTACCTAAATTCCTAAGAAATATAACATGTAAATATTTTTTTGAATTGCCCCTAATATTGTAATTTCTAATTCATTAAACGTGGGTTCTTTTTTATCACATGACGACACCGAGATTCATGGTATCTTCTCCTTCACGATCAGATTCTTCTCTTTTGATGAAGTATCATATGCATGTGATTGTAAGCATATGATTTGTAGTTTTTATAATATTGAACTCACTAATATTCTATGTATTCATGAATTAAATTCTGAAATTATCTCATGAACTTGACTGAATATTTTTCTTTGAATATATCACGCATTCAAGACATAGACTGCATGCATGATGTCAATATGATCAATTGAGTCTCATTATATTTTCATGATCACATGAGATGAAAAAACTAATGATGATCTGATAATTTGAGGTTGAGTGACACAACCATCATCAGGAGGTTGAAGGTGACACAATTGTGATGATTAGATGGATGATGTGGAGTAGATCAAATGGGCAATGTTATGTTCATAATATTTAATGACATGGGAACCATACCTGCATCTACTATTATCACACATGAAACATGAGGAAATTATAGAACTCTTAATTCTCTTTGCACGATCACATGAGATGAAAAAGCTAATGATGATCAGATCCTTTGAGGTTGAGTAACACAACCATCATCGAGAGGTTGAAGGTGACACAATTGGGAGGATCAGATGGATGAGGTGCAGTATATCAGATGGACAATGTTATGTTTGTAATATTTAATGACACGGGAACCCTACCTACATCTACTACTATCACACATCAAACATGGGGACATTAGGGAACTCCCTAATAAAATTTTTTGTGCCTCTACTGGTTCTTTCCATGATAGTGGGGGATTGAAACCCACAATATTCCACACACGAACTCACAGGATATACCACACCTGTGCTAGCCCACCAAAACCATGGACCATCTACATGGAAACTCTTGTATGGGCTAGTACACTATCCTACTTAGTAGTTATGTGTGATGGTCAGATGGATCCATTTCATGGTTGAGGTCTCCTACCACAAGATCATGGTTGAGATGGATAGATGACTCTTGTGGTTGGAACCTATTTCTTTTGTATAAGACCCTTTATAAAAAAGTCAATTTTTTGGAATAGAATATAATTCTAAGGAATCCTCAAGCTCCTCATGAAAAATAAACATTATTTTTTATGGCCTTATTCAAATATACTTCATAAAAAATATATTATATTTTTTTCGGACTTATTTAAAACCTCTTCATCATGTTTTAAGAAATGTTTCATCATTGACACAAATAATTAATCTTTAAGAAAATTTCCACAATCGTAATAATTACATGGATAATTGTTCAATTATGACATCCAATTCCATTAAATGAATCCATAAAAATTCTCCAATCATGACCACTTGATCTCAAAATATGATCTTTGATATTCCATAGATGGAACTCAATATTCAATAAACATACTTGGGAAATCCAATGTACATCCAAGATATTATTCCTCTTCAAGATATATTAACAAACGCATTGAAAAAGAATGCAATAACAAAATGATGTAGAGTATTCAAAAATGAAATTTAATAAATGTAATTCTAATATTGATATTAGATGATGTAAATATTTAAAGACGGGTCATACTAAATTTAAATGTCTAAGGTTGATTAATAAAAGATAATAAATTAATAAGTATAAAAAATAATAAGAAATCTATTATTGCTAGATGATGTTATATAGAATAATTTGACTCAAGTGAAGATTATAGAATTGAAAAGTAAACCGGTAAACTTACTTTGAGGGAAAAATATTTTAATGTTTCGAATTAAATTTTGAGTGATTTAAAAAATTATAGTAATACTTATTTAATGGATATAGATATGAGTAAGGTTAGTTTTGATTATAAATCTAATTACTTTTCTGATTCTGATGGTAAAATATCTAGTATTGAAGAGTTATATAAAATCGATTATAAATATCATGATTGAATTGAAAAGATTTCAATAAAGTACAAGAAATAAAGAAGGATCATAAGAATACCGTTAAAGAAAATAATAATACAACTTATTAAAATAAAAAGTTAAAAGTTTCTACTTATAAGAATGATTAAGAGATGATTGTTAAAATGAAAGTTTTGATGAATGATGCTTCTAAACTAGAAAATGAGAATAACAATTTAAATAATCATACTTTGAGAACTGATGATAAATCCTATGATGATATGGAAAAATTTTCAAAAAAGAAAACAGAAAACATAAAGTTGAAATAAAGTTTGAAGGAAAATCCATCTAAGTTTACCATTGGAAGTCAAAAATCCAGTTGAGTTAATAATATTACAAAAAATTGATAGGACAAATACTAATAAAAATGGTATTTTCTTTTAAGGGAAAATACCTCAGGTGTACTAGAATAAAATTTTAAAAGGTAAAAATTTTGGTTTCTTAATTGCAATTTTTTTAAGTGCAATCTATTTGGTTATTATGATTTATGTTTCCATTTATAATCTGTTTAATTCCATGTATATTAGAAGTCTTATCAATCTAAATCAATCATCAATATTAAAAGGAATAATTATTGTGCAATATAAATTTCCAAATGTCCATTTATAATTCATATTGGACCTAAGAAAGTTTACATACCCAAATAACTTTTTATTGTTGATAAGCATGTATACCCATTTTTTATATGGTATGTCAGTATGATATTCAATTTGTATGGGTTTTTTTGTTATCAATAATGTATTATAATTTTTAAAACCTATTTTACTTGAATCAAATTTAAATTTCAAAATTATAATTATTATAAGAACTTTTTTTAATTATTTTTATATTATTTAACATATTTTTGTGTATCTTAGGGTTTTATTTGTTTCTATAGGTTGATGATTTCACTATATATGCACTTTTTAAATCTTGATCTATATTGTTTTACTTAGGGTGATTTAATTTTTTACTACTATTTTTGTTAGTATATCTCTTTTTGGAAAGAACGATTTTAGGGGGAGTTATATATATATATATATATATATTTAACTTGATGAAATTATAGTTTTTAAAAATTGATTATAGTTTTTAGTTTCATATTTTTTAAAGAAGTTATGCTTGTTTTAAAAGTTGAGGATAATGATTATTTATTTATTTAATTTTTAATTTTTGTTTTGGTTTATTGTTTTAATATTTGGTAAGATTTATGTCATAGTATTTTTTTTTTAAATTTATAGGAGAATTTAATTTTTTTAATTTATTCAACATTTAATACAAAACATTAAGAGGAAATATTTTATTAAAGAATGTAATACTTTTAGTTTTAACATTATAGCTTAAGAATGTGTTTTAATATAGTTTGTTGTTATTATATTTAAAATAGTGGGAGAATTTTACTTTTATGAAAAAATTAATATTTAGAGGAAACTATTATTTTAATTATTCATCTCTTCCAATTTTTTTAATGAAATATTTTCTTAAAAAATTATCTTTTGAGGAGAATTTTTTTAATATTTATGGCTCATACAAAATAGAAGAGGATTATTATTATTGATCTTTGGTTTATAAATTTTAAAAAATGTGCATATTGTTAGAGTTCCCCCTTTCCATCTTATTATTTTTTATTTATATAAGTAGAAAATTAATTTATTTCATATTTTATGATTGTTTGATTATAATTTGGTAGATTTTCTACGTTATTATTATTGGATACCGATATTAGATATATTGATATTATGATCAAAAGAATATGTTCTTGATGGCTCAATTACAATAGGGGGTGGGGGATTTTAATTTAAAAAAATTTAGTTTAAATGAATTAAACTAAACAAATTCACAAACCTCTTTTGTAAAATATATGTTTCAGACTTGGACCTCTGTCTAATTATCAAAGTATTGTAATCAGGATAGATTCGATAATATGAGAGTAAAATAATCATAATCACATAAGATTCAATTAGATTAATTTAAATAGATCATATTCATCGGATATCTAATTAACATATTATTATTTTTCACATTTATATATTTTACAATAAATCAATTACAATTTAAGAAGTGGAAAAGATAACTTGTAAGAAACAAGTAATATAATAGTTATAACAAATTAATAATGACTTATAATTATTAAAATGAATATTACTCTTTTAACCTAAAGAGTAAGGTAGCCACAAACCTAGATAATGGTATCCCTTGTTTTATACTATAATGAAAGTATGTATTTCCTAATTAATGAATTCCCTCGATACGAATATAAGATTACATACCTACCTAGCCTCGATAGCCCTTGATTTTATGGATGATCTCTATCTTACTATCCCTGCAAGCCCTCGATCAAAAGATCAGATTATTTATCTTTTTATCCTTGCAAGCCATCGATCTTAACCACAGATCAGATGCATGATTAAAAAGAAAAGTTTTATAAGGATACAAAACTAAAAATGTTTCCTTAGAACTAAAAAAATCAAGAAAATTACAAAGACTAAGAACAAGATGTTCATTCTATGTAACCTCCAGATCTCTCACACAATGAGAAATTTCAAATGAAATCAACCAGAACTGTAGAAACTACTATAAACTATTTGAATGATTGGGTATTTATAGGAAAATCAACAATATTCATATTTATTTCCCAAAAATAATATTTCATTGATTTTTTCACAATGACTTAGACACCTGGAACTTCAATGAATCTTTTGTAACTAATTTTCTGACATCATATTTATTTACACCATTATTGTGTAAAATTTTACTTATATTAGAAATAAGTTTTTCATATTCAGAATTTAAACATAGTCAGTATGATGGAATTCCTTATAGATTTCATTATAATAATATTTATATGTGTGAATATGATGTTTATCAGTTCAGTCATCAGTCTGATTATATACTTCATCCATATGAAATACATGAATGAAATTATTACATATGGTATGATAAAGGTGAATCCAATGTTTATAGGATACATAATAATTTTGATAATTGTAATGAAAAATGTTGATTTATATTTTCAAATACTTTAGAACTAATTCTAATTATAGTAAAAGATTATGTTTTCTATAAAAACATTCTAAAATAGTTTTGAAATAAAAAGATAGTAATAAAGTAATTAAGAATGTGTTTACAATTTCCAAAACTAAAGTAATGGAAAATTCATAAGTATAAATTTTGATTCAAAAATTGCACCCTTTTGGAAAGAAAAAACCAAAAACATAAATGGAAAATTAACATTGAAAAAACTTATAGTTTATTTTATTTTCGATACTTCATATTCAGAGTTAAACATTAATCCTTATCCTCCCCTAACATTATGATTCATCTAAAAACTATTATGAATATTATTAACTCCCATTTAGGATAATAACTTCCCAAAATTATCATATTCTCCCCCTTAGTGTGATATTCTCCTCCTTTAATAAAAATTCTCCCCATTTTTATAAAATTACAACTTTGTGATTTTTAAAAAGGAATGGGGAAGAACCGAAGTATCCTAAAAAGTGTTATAAAGAATGTTTATAAATTACTAACTAATCATAAAAAAAATTTATAAAAGAATATTAAACTAATATGAATTGGGAAAACATTAAAAAATACTTTTTGGATGAAAAGAGTAATTCATTAATTGATCAGATAAAAATGTTTCAAAAATTACTACCACAAGAGTTTAGAAAAAATCATTCTTTATTAATGATGTTTTTTCTAATGGATTTAATCTTTTTAAACTTATGTCTATCTTAATCTAGATTCTCAATATTTTTTCTTCATGAATCCCAATATTCTCCTCTTTAATCTGATACCTCTATTCTTGAATCCAAGACTTCTCTTATTGAATCTAAATAAATTAAGATAATACTTTATTCTGATTGTTTAAACCTATCATTTCCTCTTTATAATATTTGAGTCTTTAAAACCCATATTGTAAATTTTTTAACTTTCCTACTAAATCTTTCACATCCTCAGTTTATTTTTTAGTTGTGTCTCTAAATGTTTAAACAAATTTCACCCTTGATACCATATCTTTAGATAACTAACTAAATACATCTAAGGTTTCATTCAAAAGATTCTTTATTTATGAAAAACTCTCATAATGTAGTTTTAAATTGGTATTTATTTCATGAGACCACTTAACCACTAGATTAGCTGACTTTCTATGAGTTATACAAGATTGTTATAAAAATTTGAAATCATCCTCTAATTGAATAAGAATTTCTATTAAAACTATTAATGATTCTAATTTTTCATATTGATTTTCTTTAATCAATTCCACCCTAGCTCGATGTATTGGAAATTATATAACAATTCCTTCAAGTATTTATATATCTTGAATGATATAATAAACACCTTGTGTGATTATCATACTTACTTAATCTAATTATTTTTTTATTTCAGAAAGTTAAGGATGATTGGTTTCAATTTCAACTTCTTTTTTCCCTTTATCAACTTTCTTTGAGATAGATTTCTCAAATTTTTCACCAAATTTATTTCCATTAGATAGTTCAATGATATCATTATCATCATTTTCATATTTATTACCTTCGGTCATTGAATTTTTATCTTTTTCTTATTTCCTAGATGAAGATTTGACTTCTACTTTTGATGATGATTTTTTCTTCTCAGAACATTCAACTTCACTAACCTTATCAGTCTTGGAGGGTAGGTCGATAAGGATGAATGCGCTAATGATATCTTATTAGATTTAATTTTTTCTTTATCAGCATTTTTATTTTCTTCCTCTTCAAAATATTCTTCATCATCCTCATGTTCCTTATTTTGATCTCTTTCCTCTTCATTCTCTTCAATTTTGTATTTAATAAAATCTTATTTGTATTAAATTCCTTCTTAAATTCCTTCTCCTTCATTGGATAACTTATCAATACCTATTTCATTTTCATCCATTACCTTAAAAAATACTCCATGAAGCTATGCATTTGTTCTTAAATTATATTTTCCAGATGGTGCTGATTCTGATAGATTTCCTTGAATTTCATGTATTGATTCTTCATAAACTACTTTTATTTTTCCTTTATCAATTTATAAAGCGACACTAATATGAACAACTACATTTTTTTTGAAATAATAACCCATTATTCAGGGTTTTTTGGTCTACCTTTGGTAATAGAAGCACATTTTATGAATAACTTTTTAATCCTTTCAACATTATATCACACAAATGATCTTCAAAAAGGGTTTCCTTATCCTTATTATTCTTTGATTTATATTGTAGAACATTAGAACCATATATTATCAAGGATTTGGATTTAGCTAGGTCAAGTCCAAAATATTGATCCCCTTATTTACTTTAATCCTTCTCCTTTATCCACTCATCCCTTATTTCATAAGGGACTTTCTTATGCTTCTTTAATATCTTTAGAGGTGGATATTTCTTATTATTTTTTTCTATTCACCTTTCCCAGGTTTCTTTTTATTCAAATAATCACCCTTCTTAGATATTTTAGATGGTTCTTCATCAAAAAACAAACAACTCTGATTCATTATCAAAATAAAATCTCACCCTCATCAAGGTATCATCCCTGATGAAAAGAATCTTCATCTTCCTAATCTTAAATTTTTTTACAATATTAAAGAACTTCATATAGTCAACCATTATCTTAGTTATCACATCTGAAAAAATAATAATTTTAAACTTAATAGATCTAGTCTTGACATTATCAATGGTAGTAAAAATTAATGCAATAAGATCAATTTTTTTCATGTTGACTAAGAAATCCAAAATAAAGACCTATGAAACTTTCAAAGTGTGTTTATATCCTTTCCTTGGAATTAAAAACACTTTAATCCAAAGGGAAATAACCCTATAACTATGTTTTAGGTGTGAAACTTTCCCAACCTTTTCATTATTACAGAATAAAGAATCATCTACCTTTTTTTATCAAAAGTACCAAGACCATTCAGTAATTTGTGAGAAGGGAAATATGCATCTCTATTTGATGGAACTCCAATAAAAATTTCAAATTTCCTATATGAAATCTGAAAACCTTTTCCATATATTATGAAATAATTTTTTCCATCCTATTTGAAAAAAATTATTGAACTATGAAATTCTCAAAAAATATCAAGATAAGGCAAATCGTTATCCTCATCTAGATTTTTTACACATAGAGATTCCCAACCTTGGTAATTTATAACATTAATCCAAGTAGAATCATACTTTTCATAAAAAGATCTATCTACTAACCTTTATCAGAAAAAACCACATATTGAAATATTTGGTAGATGTAATTGTATTTAGAGATGAGACTAGTGATTTGGACATGAAGGAAAGTTAACTTTTCGGACTAGGAAACTTAAATGGAAACAAAACTTAGGGCAGAAAGTCTGAGATATCCAATGGACATAGAGTGGGGGGTCCCCTTTATATATGAGTTTGGAGAGATAGTTTGTCTTCCAAATTATATCCAACAGGTGAGATCAATACTAATCTAATCTGTTGGATGAGAAAGATTGAAAGAAATATTTAAAGAAATTTGAACTCTCAAGGTTTTGAAAATTTTATCATATTCCGACTGAATATGATTTTGGGAAAATTTCAAGAAATATGGCGAAATATGAAATAAAGAAGGGTTTTTATAAAAACTAAAAGTATTGCAAAAAATAGATAAAAAATTGTAATAATATAGTGAAAAAATTAATGGATAAGTCAAATAACTTTTAGAGTTGGAAGGATTTATTAATATGATAATGACATTCGTATTGATTTTAAAAAACTAACTAGATTACAAAAAAATAAACATTATAGTTTTTTTATGAAAATAAATATGATAATCTTAAAAAATGATTATGAAAATTCTTAGGATCTAATTTTTTTTAATAAAATTTGATTAATGAAGGTTTATATCATTTTCTGAGTCTATTAATCCTTTATAGATTTCTAAATTTGAAAATTTTATATTGTAATATGAATCTGATAACTCATTAAAATAATTATTTTTAAAAATAAAAGAATTTCGAAAACTAAAAGGCTTTAGAAATAAAAAACATTTATACTAAACCTATGGATAAGACTATCTTAATGTAATGAGATGAGTAAATAAGAAGTATATATGAATTATTAGTTTACGTTGACCATTCCTAGATTCTGTGTAAAGTATTCAAATATATCATAAGGTAATATTTTTGTAAATATATGATGAAGTTGTTCTTGCATTCTGATAAATTGTAATATAATATCTCCTTTAAGTGTGTGATCCCTCAAAAAGTGATCCCAAATATCTATATGTTTTTTCTGGGAGCGATTTGTAGGGTTATTACTTAATGCAATGGAACTATTATTATCACATAGTATTTGAGTTTTTATAAAAATCATGCTATAGTCACTGAATGTGTGTTGCATCCCAAACACTTGAGTACAACAACTTTTAGCTATCACATATTTGACTTCAGTAATGGAAAGTTATATCGAGATTTGTTTATTACATGAAAAAAAACTAAAGAGTCTCCTAAGAAATAAAGATTTCTAGATGTGATTTTTCTATCCACTCTACTGCCACTAAATTCATCTTAATAAAAAACTATTTAATTCAAAAACATTTCAAAAATTATAAAAAATTCTAAAATACATAGTTCCCTTAAGATAATGAGAAATTTGTTTTACCGATTTTATATGAGACACTTATAGATTTTATTGATATATTGAACATATGAATACTGAAAACATTATGTTTGGGGTGACTAACATTTAAGTAAAGTAAACTTTCTATCATACCTCTAAAAATATTTTAACTAAGTGGTTGCTCATCCTCATCAAGGTCAAGTATATTTGACATACCTTTGGGAGTACCAATCATTTTTTATTTTCATATCCAATCTTTTTAAGTAGATATTTTATATATTTATGTTGATATATAAAAGTTCCTTCTGGTTTTTGAGAAAATTGAATACCAGGAAAAAATGTTAACTCACCCATCATACTCATATCAAACTCAAATTTAATAAGATCCAAAAATTAATCTATTAAATCTTCTTGAGTTGATCCGAATATAATGTCCTCAAAATATATTTGTACAATCATAATATTTTTGTTAACTTTTTTATAAAAAGTGTTGGATCTGTAGCTCACTTAACAAAATTTTTTTGAAACAAAAATCATGTTAACCTGTCATATTGGGATTTATGGTCTTGTTTAGGTACATATAAAGCATTGATATGTTTATAATAATATTCAATATGTTTTTTATTTTCCAAAATAGGGGGTTTTTCAACAAAAAATTCCTCCAAAATATATCCATTAAAAAAATCGCACTTCATATCCATTTGAAAAAGCTAAAAAATAAAGAATGCTGCAAATTCTAATAGAATAAAAATAGATTCTAATCTTTCTACAAGTGAAAATGTTTATTCACAATATATGCCTTATTTTTTTTATAAACCTTAGTAACAATTATTTCTTTATATCCATATATTATTTATTTTTCATCACATTTGTTTCTAAAAACACATTTTACTCCAATTATAGAAGTTTGTTTAGGGAATTCAACCAAAGTATAGAATTTTTTCCTCTCAAATTCATTGAGTTCATATTTTATATCATTAATCAAATAATAATCACCTAAAGCCTCATTTGGATTATTAGGTTAAAATTTGGTTAGGAAAGCTAGAATTTAAATTTAATTTCTTAAGGAACTTATAGTTCTATGTAGTTAATCAACATGACCAATGATAATATCACTAGGATGATTCCTATAAATCAACCAACTTCATGGGTTTAAAAAAAATCTATCAATAAATTTAAGGTAGAATATATTCCTAAGTAAATACTTTAGATTTTTTTTATACTTCCCTTATAAGACTAATTTTATAACAAAGTTTGAAAAACCTTTTTTTTAAATCACATCTAAGGAGGATGTAGGTTTGGATTGTTTGAAAAAAAAGGTCTGTTTCATCAAACATACCTTGTACTATTTCCTCAAAAGTACAAGAATTTTTATTAAAAACTCTATAAGCCTTATAAGTAGTGTAATAACATAAAAATATTCCTCCATCATATTTGGGTGTGAATTTATATAATCTATCTTTAATATTTAGGATGAATTCATAGCATCAACAAACTTTGATGTATGAAACTTTTTGTTTTTAGCCTGTCCACAATTAATAAAGAATTTTATTAAGAAAAGGTCTAATTAAAACTCTATTTATAGTATAACACGAAGTAATAACTGCTCCTTACTAATTTTTTAACAATTGAGTATTCACTCAACATGGTTCTTGTTATTTCTTGTAGAATACGATTTCTTATTTCAACAACACCAGTTTTTGAGGGGTTCAAGGTGCTGAAAAGTTATATCATATACCTTTATAACTAAAATAAGTTTGAAAATAATAATTTTAAAACTCTCCAGCATGATCACTACCAATATTAGTCAAGGGAAGGTTTTTTTTCATTTTTAACTTTATCTATAAAAGTTTTGAAATAAAAAAATATTCCTATTTTTTTGTGAGAAAATAAACCCATGTGTATCTTGTGTAATCATCAAATAAGATATAAATAAAGTATTTTAGTTGAATAATTCCTATATGTGTAGGAACAAAAAATTCCATGTTCACTAATTGTAAATCATTATTAGTTGAAATTTCACTAATATATTTAAAACTAGAATAATTTTTCTTATAATATTAATAGGGGTCATAGAGTTTTGAAGAGTCAAACCTATGTTTCGATAGATCCTTAAAAATTTCTTTCGTAGTTAGTTTGGATATGTTTATAAGGTTACAATGTCCTAAAATTATATTCCATAACCAATATTGATTTTCCATTATAATAAGTCAAGGTAAGACTTGGCTCATCTGGTCTTCTAAGTTAATTGTATAAACATTCCCATTCTGATTGGTAGAAAGAATGTATTCATCCTTGGAATTATGTACGACACATTTATCATTTCTAAAATTCACAAGTTATGCTTCATAACATAATTAAATTATGTTTATATGTTTTTAATTAAAACATTTTACAAATAAAAAATTTGAAATTAAATCTTTATCAAGAACAACTTTGTTACCTATACCGATAGTCTTTCCTTGAGCATTATCTACAAAGGTAACTTTTCTTCCTTTTATCTTGATAATATTTTTTAAATATTATTTTTTACCTGTCATATGATTGATGAAACCACTATCCATGTACAATATATTATTGTTCCGTGTACTTTATTTGTTTTCCTGAAAAATAAAAACATTATACTTTCAGTTCCCAAACATTCTTGGGTCTGGTAGTGTTGTATTTTTTTTATGAATCCACATTTGTTTTGAAAAATAGGCTTTGTAAAAACCTAGTGATTTAAATTTTTTAAGAGAAATTTTTTTTTACAATGACCACCACTTTAACACTTAGTGAAAAGGGTTCATTTTTAGGAACAAAGTAATTTTTACTTATTTTTTTATAAGTATTACCAGCTCCAGAACTAATTCCATGAGAAATAATTTTTTCATACATATTATAAAAGTATTATTTACCAGTGGAAAAGTTTGATAATATTTTATTCAAAGAATAAATTTTAAACTTTAGTTTTATAAAAAAATTCTTATCCTCTTTAGTAATAGTTTCAGAATTTAGTTTATCAAAGCTAGTTTATAAAGGTTTTTTTTATCAAAAATCATTTTTTCTAAATCTTTTGAAAAAGTTTACTTTCCCAAATTATCTTTATAAATATGTTTAAATAGATAAAAAATTAAATTAGTTAAAATATTTATCCTTTTATTATCCTTATCTAGTTTTTTTTCTAACTTTACAAATTTTATTCTCAAGTAATTTATAAAAATGTGAGTCTTCATTATAGAAAGGTAAAGAATTTTATTATACTAAGGAGGATTGTTCATTATAAGATATTGGATCCTTCTCATTAGAATAATTTTCATTAAGAGACATATTTATAGGGTTCTTAGCAGTTCATAGCCTATCCATAAAAAAAATATTTTCTTTAGGTACCCTAGAAATAAGAATAATGTTCCTATATATAGAAAAATTATTATCAGAAGAGTTATGTGAGGAATATCCTCCACTTTCACTCCAATAATCATTAGATTTAAGGACTTTCTTTCCCTTAGATTTGTAAAATCTCTAGCAATTCCATTATGAATTTCTATCTTATCTACCATTTCTTTTAAGCATTGGAAAATATGGTACGATATGTCTAACATTCTTGAATTCATAACATGTGAATTCAGACTTATTGAAATAATACCCTTTTTATCTTACTTATATTAGTATTGAAAATAATTTTTCAAACAATATTTTTCATCCTTCTAGATATATTTGAAAATTCAGTTTCAGAATGCTCAGAAGTACTAGAATAAGATTAAATAATAGCTTTATTTTTTCTTGAATATCTAACAACCCTTTCAGGAGTTTGATCTCTATTAGGAAAAGTAGTTGTAGAAAAAGAAAATCCACTATTATTCTTTTTTTGTTTATCTACATCTATTTACTGTCTACTCTCATACTACATCAAGGTTCTGATACAATCATCTAGGGTAATATTACTAACTTTTCTGGTTTCATCAACAATAGTTCTATTAGATTCCCATTTGATTAGAATGATATAAATGTTATTCTCAAAAAAATTTCATCATCTAAACCTTTATCAGTAATAAATTTTATACAATTAAAGATCATCATGATTCTTTGATGTATATTGGTAACCGATTCACCCTATAAGAAATAAAAGTCTTGATAATTGGCTCTTAGAATTTCTCTTCTAGTTTCAACAACTTTAGATATACCAAAATTTGTGACCTCTAACTTCTTCCAAATACTATCGACGTCTTCACAAGATCATATTTGGAAATACATTCTTCTTTTCATGGAACATAAAAAAGTGTTACTTACTCTTTATTTTATTTGATACTCTTACTTTTCTTGATTAGTAAGATTAGTAACATCCTTATCTGGAGTATTATAATTTCTAGTGAGAATCAAAAAGTTATCAACCGCAGTGTTGATAATGAAAGTCTCCATTATGCCTCTCTTATATTCATAGTCAACACCATCGAAGATCGGTGGTATGTTCAGATTGAGATTGTATATTTATTTTACATTAAAACCTTCCATATTAATAGAAACAATTTATTTTCCACAATCATGTTAGTATAGATTTTTTTAAAAAAAGTTTATAAAAAAACATAACAGACTTGAAATAGTAATGAAACAAAAGTTTAGTATGTATATGAGCATTAGAATCCACATATGATATCGATTTTTGGATATAAATATTAGAAATATTGATATTAGGATCGAAAGAATACGTTCTTGATTATTCAATTATAATAGGGGATGAATTATAGTTTAAAAAAATTTAGTTTTAAACAATTAAACTAAAAAAATTGACAAACCACTTTTTATAAAAATTGGATTTAGACTTGGACCTTAGTCGCATTATCAAAGTATCATAATCAAGATAGATTCGATAATACTGGAGTAAAATAATCATAATCACATAAGATTCAATTATATTGATGTAAATCGATCAAATTCACAGAATATCCAATTAATAGATTATTTTTTACCATATTTAGATACGTTATTATTAATAAATGACAATTTATGTAGTGGAAAATAATAATTATAAGAAAAAAGTAATATAATAGCTACAACAAAGTATGAATGACTTAGAGGTATTATAATGAATATAACTATTTTAACCTTAAGAGTAAGGTATCCAAAAAACTTGGCTAAAGGTATACCTAGTTTTATACTTACAACAAAGTATGTATTTCCTCAACAAGGAAATCCCTCGATATGAATATCATATTATATATCTACCTATTATGGGTATCCCTTGATCTGATGGATCATCTTTTTATTAGCATACATGCAATAACTCAATAAATTATTAGACTCTCCATCTTCTTGTCCCCACAATCTCTCAATCATAATCATAGATCAGATGCATGATTTGAAAGAAAACATTTGTAAGGAGACAAACCTAACAAGGTTTCCTTAGAACTAGAAAAATCAATAAAATTACAAAGACTAAGAGAAAGAAATTCATTCTATGTATTCTAAATATCTCTCACACAATGAGAAATTGAAAATGAAATCGATTAACACTGTATAAACTTCTCCAAACTCTTTTAATGACCAGGTATTTATAGGAAAATCCCCAATGATCATATTTCCTTCCTAATGGTCATATTTCATAGAGTTTGTCGCAAAAAATGGGAATGTATGTGCTTTGATAGATATTTTTGAAATTGATTGTCCAATGTAATATTTATTTACACCATTACAATGTAAAAACTTTTCCTTACATTAGAAATCAATTTTCCTTATTTAGAAATTAAACTTATTTAGTTTGATGGAATTAATTTCAAATTTCATTATGATAATCTTTATGAATGTGAATCAAAGGTTTATCAGTTCCATAATCAGTTGAATTATAAAGACTTTGTTAGTATAAAAGATAGGACAGAAAGTCCTATATCTGGTCTGATAAATATAAATCCTTTGTTTATAATATCCATACTCATTATGATAATCATAATGAAAAATGTTTCTTTATATTTGTGAATACATTAAAAAAATTCTGAGTACGGTAAAAGATTATGTTTTCTACAAAAACATTCTAAAATACTTTGGACATAAAAATTTAGTAACAAAGTAATTAATAAAGTGTTTCATATTTTCAAAACTAAAGGAATTGAAAATTCATAAGTATAAATTTTTAATCAATACTTCTTAACATTATTTCTTTGGTTTTTATATTCTTCTATGCTACATATTTAAGTTTAAATTTTCAAAATTTTTTCTACGTTTCAAATAACACACACAAAAATTCAACATTACTTATATAAATTTTTAAAATGACACTTTCATAGACTTGTGAATGATACTTATATAGATATAATAATGATATTTATGTAAATTTTACAAATAATCCTCATGTAGTTTTTAAAATCATCCTTTCATTATTTTAAATTTTTTTTATAATGTTTAACTAGTTTATTATATTATAGAAAATTATTAATATTCCCATTTATTATTCACTGTACTTGAGCATCTTGATTTACATTGAAGTTTTTAATGTTTTATAAAATACAATTTATGGTAAATTTGACTAACATATTGGAAGAAAAATTTAATGAAGTTGCACTACACTAAAACATGATAAAAAATAAGGACATTATTATAGTATATTTAAATAATAATAATTCAATTTGATGTATATAGTTCATACAATACACAAAATTTTTTTGAAATAGATTTATTCTTACAATATTGGATTCACTCATGATGTTTCACTAAATATAAAGAGTGATAAAAATATTCTATGAGTCACATATAGAAGCAATTCACGTGTATATAAAATTATAGTAATAATCCTCATGATGGATCATGAAACTTATAGGGATTCAATATTTCAGTATATCAGAATATTAAAGTTTCTTATTTGTATAAAAATGCATGATTACAAAGTTCCAATCCCTTTTAGATTTTCATCATAAATATATAATGTCACACCAAAATATTTTCCTTTGTGATAATCTATTTCATACAGTATTTTCTATTTCATTTTTTCTATAATTAGATATCTTTTATTCTAATTGTTTCATCTATTTTATAATTACTTAAAAATACTAAAAAACTATTTGACGTAGTTCTTAAGTATTTGACATTGGAATAATATGGGAATTATTCTTTGAATATATGTAAGACTTAAATTATCAAAATGAAATCTTTTCCAAATTTATTTATTCTAACCACTTCTAGTTATAAAGAAGATTTAGGAAACAACCATGTGATAAATATTGTGGATATTGTATTGAAGAAAACTATTCATTGATAATTTTTTTTATAAATAAGAGGTTAAAGCACTGAAGAAACAATATGATTCAATTATGATTTACTAAAGCACTGTTACATTGAAGGAAAAATTGTTCCACTATTGTTAAATTATTGAATGATTTCTTGATTTACCAAATACAAATTTCTTAACATCAACACTGAAGGGATGAGCGATCATTATTCTATACTAGTAGTTTTTACACAATATTATTTGGGTTCAATGTTAAATTTATTTTATTAAGTTGTTTTCACTACAGATGTTACTCTTAGTTGTACCTAGTTAAAAATTAATTCCCCAGGTTATATTACCAATCTAATTTCACTTTTGTTTTTGTTAACCTGATCAAAATTAGAAATTCAGATGTTATGATTAAACATGAAAAAGTAATAGGTATGGTTTTTTCTATTTAAGAATACTGGTTAAACTTGAACCCATATCAAAATATTAGGTTGGATATATTACTTTTTAAAAGGATATGTTGTAGTGGATACCACTAATTTTTAAGAGTTAGACTGTTTTTGAAGAGTATATGTAGGATAAATTTGATTCAAACTACTATAAAAATCTTTGTGTCTATTGTTTTGATGATTACACATCTCAAACACCCTTTTATATTTTATGTTTGAATTGTTTTATTCCTTATCCAAAAAATTCCATAAAAATATTTTATAATTTTATAATTTTTATGGAAAACCAATTCACCCCAAATTTTCTATTGGCATACTCATTATGGGATCTAATATTTCATTTTTGTTCTTGGATTTTGGTTGTGGTTAGAGGATGTTAAGAGTCAAATGATCCATGTTGTGCCATGATGAGGAGTTTCATGTCCCAATTTGTGAACATAAGGCCTTAGTTTATTTGTTAGGAATGGATCAAAACACATTAACTTGTGTTGGATTGTGATACATATTTTGGTTTGTGATGGAGGATCATGAACAATAGGTTTAAGTGTAAAGTGATAGGATTAAAGTGTGGTGGATATCATTGTATCTTAATCTTCGGACCATGATTTTTTGGTTCTTACATTATTATATAGGAGAGGGATCATTGGTTCAGGAGATATTAGGTTACCCCATGGTCTTCCCTAGGCTGAATCAAGTAGAATATGGGATAGTGGGGTGTTGTGTTATGGTGAGGAACTTTTTACTTTAAGTATTCCTTGAGTAATTTATAAACCACAACATGTATTTAAATGGAAGGTTATTCGACCACCATTTTTAGAATAATAGATATATACACAACATAATTAGATCATTTCCCCTAAAAAATAAGTGGGGCCATGGAGGGTCCAGACTTTTTTAATTATGTTAAAACTCCTGTGACCCCAATTAACCCTAAAGGTAGGTTTGGTTAATACACCACCCTCTCATGGATGTTTTAAGTATGTGATAATTATTTGGTCATCAAAATTTTCGTAAGTCTTATATTCATCCATTAGATCACTTTTAATATAGTGCATATTAGGTTGGTTTCCTATATAGGTAATTATTGACATGTGAATTTCGGCCATGGTCTAGAAAATTTCTTTTTCCCTTAATAGGGAATTGGGAGATTTGGGCCTTGGGAGGGGCATGGATGGAATGAACATGGGGAATCATTATATTATTGCATAACTAGGTCTGTGGGATGTGAATTATCATAAAATTGGTTAATTTCATGAATTGTGTATTTGATTGTGATGCTTAAAATTCAAAACATTTGGATTTTGTGAAATTGATTTGTGTAAAAAAGGGGTTATGGAATTTTTTTTGATAAAAATTTGGTATTTTAATTGATATTTTGAAATATTTTTTCACTTACATGATAGGTATGATATAAGATTTATTTAAACATGATGTGATTTGTTTTATGGGATATTAACATAAAATTAAATATTTATATTTACTTATATATATAATTTTTGTATGATTATATTGTAATTTAGGTCTATCTAGAGTAATGATCCATGGATAGTGATAATTTGCATCAAAATTATCACAAGACTGAGTTTGTGCTATGGTGTTTAGTTTGTTAAAGGATAAAAATTGATAATATAGTTCAAACCAGTTTATTGTAGTTGTTAAATGTTCTTTAGTGTAAATGGGAGGATATATCAATGGATTTAATTATTAAATTTCCCTAATATTGGGATGGAAATGACATCTTATCTTGGAGATTATTGACTAGTTGATAAAGTAATCCCATTTATTAGTAATCAAAGAGTCAAGTGTAGTGGATTATTTAACATGGTTGCATGTGAAAGATGTGGGGTATATTCAGTGAGTCTTAAGGATGATCATCTTTGGTTAAGATCCTTATTTTACCTTGAGATTTTTTAAAACTTTACATCATGATTTTAGTTTTTTATTATGCCTTATCATTGAATTTAATCATTATATGTATGGTAAGATGAAGTAAACAATCCTAATTCTCAAGGACATGTTGCATGCATGTGTTCTAGATTTTAGAGGTTTTTAATTTAGGTATTTACCCTTGGATATATTTTATTAAAATAATAACTATCACTCATCCCTTGTTGTGGCTCTATGTAATTGTATTGGTTCCCTTGATGATATCCCTTATGCTAGACTAAATTAAGAGAGTTAGTGATTCTTGAACCAAACATGGTACAAAGTATGATTGAGAAAATACAGATAATTCATGAGGGAATATAGGTTTCCTATGATATTTAAAATTTTTATGTTGATAAAAGTAGGATGTCTCTAGATTTCAAGGTAATTGGACATGTGTTTTTGAAAATTTATCGTTATTATGTGTAATAGATGTTTAGTAGATGTAGTGATATTTCTCCTCAGTTTTTCAATCCTTTCGAGGTACCAGAGCATGTCTATGGGGTGGTTTATTTGTTATTTCTTCATTTTTATATAGATGAAATTATTTATGTTTTACATGTTTCTCAACTTTTATGACATTTTAATGATAACTCATATGTCATTTTTTGGGGTGAGTTGGACTTTGAAGATGATATGACATTTTGTATAGTGGCCTGTAGAGATTCAGGATGACTAGAAAAATAAGTTATGTTGATGTTACATTCATTTCATATATGTATTAGGAGGGTGTAGTATAATAGAGGAATTTTTGTGAAAGTGAGATCCATAAAAGTGAGTTTAATATCTTAACTTGTTTGAGTCATATTATTTTTGTGATTGTATTATATTTATACTAGTAATATTGAAGTTTTTTTTCTATTTTGTTGTGTTTTTAATTTTGGATTGGAGAGATTTCGGTTTGAGAGGTGTCTTGTTGGGGGTTTTTTATATTAAGGTTATTTTTTCTTCTTCATGGATTTTCTATGATTCTCAAGGATGGTAATTTTTTGGGATATATTTATTGTAGAGGAATATCTTTTCAAAGACCTCTAATACATATTTTACTGGTGTTAGAGTAGATTAGAGTTTGAAAGTGGTTCAGGATAGAGAGAAAGGGGAGTTTGTGTCTCCTTAAGGATTACATGATGTGGTCCTAACCCCATTACATCATGGTGATTCTGGGTTGATTTTTTTTGTTATAGTCATGGAATCTTGGCCATTTTTTTGAATTTGTGAAGTTGTAGTGAATTCTAATTGTTATAGATGGAGTTTTCATAATAGTGATAAAAAATGAAAAGATGAATCTTGTTTTAAATGTTGTGATTTGGGTTAGATTTTGGATAAATTTCTATGTTCCATGGGTAAAGTGGAAGAAATTATTATTTTTGGATGTGGTGTATTTTCTATGGTTTTTAGAGCACCGTATCATAGTCTTGTCAGGGAGATTGAGTGAGATAGGAGGAAAATGTGGTGGTCTGGTGGAACTAGTCCATGTTTTAGGCTAAATCCATTTTAAAGAAGAAAAATTTACTAATTATAGAAAGATGTAATACCCAAATACTTTATGAATTATTTAATTTTAAATAAATTCGTTCCATTTTATTTCTTGCGATGCACAAAAAACCGATTTTAAACAAAAATTATCTATTAAAATATTATTTAAAGATGATCATTATATCATAGCTGTTAAGTTGGAGTCAATGAATAGTTCTAACTAAATGATTAAAATTATATGTTTTATACATATATAAAATAAATTAAATGGATATATATTGAATATAAATAGAATAATAATCATTTGATAGAAAAAGAAATGGTTTTTGAAAATCTATTTTTTTAAAGAAAACAGTTTCATAAGTTCTTACGCACTTATGATAAAATTAATTTTTTAATATTTTAGAAAATTAATTTTATAAAATTAAATTCATTTTTTAATTCAGAATATAAAATATGTATTGGGGTTAATTTTTTTGGTTTTTCTAAAAAGTTTTATTTTTCGATGAATAGTGAAAATACCATTTTTTATTTGAAAATTTCCTTTTCATTAAATTATTTAGAAATTTAAAGTATATTTTAATTTTTTTAAAGTAAAATAAGTTCAATTATATTTTAATAAATACAATTTAGGTTATTGTAATAAATTTCATATTGAATTTTTATATTTAAACATTCAATTATTAGGAGAAATTTCTTTTTGAAATCCCACTTTTTTGTCACGTCTGTAGGTTTTGTTTTAAATTTAATTTTTAAAATTATATAATTTTAATTTGGTAAAATGGATGTAATATTTTAAATTATCATAATTTATATTATAAAATAAGGTAAAATTAATTTTTTACCATAATAAATAGTGAAAAGAGTTAAAATTAATTACCATAGTTAACGTAAAATTGAGTTTATCAGGGGGTTAAACTAAAAAGATAAGGGTTAAAATGACATTAAAACTTTTCCAAAATATGTTTTAATGGAATTTTTAGGCCTTATCAGGTATAATTATTGATAATACTTTATTTTAGTTACTTTTTGAATGTAAAAAATCTGGGTATACCTTTTTCTTTTAAAAATATTAAAGTGTACCACTCACCTCACTTAGAAAAGGATACCCCATATCCTCTCTTATTCTCACATTAAAACCCTTTTTCTACAGACAATATCAGTCCAAATAACATCCCAAATTATATACCCTTATTATAGAATCCTTTTTTGGTCATATATTAATTATAGGAATACCCAGAGAGTCAGTTAGAGGCTGGAATTTGACCATTTTTAAAATAAAATAAAAGTTCAGAAACAAGCACAGATGTCCAAAAAAGAAAAACAATAGCTAGAAATCATAAGAGCCATACTCGTCACCACATCCATTGAAGATATCTTCCTACATAGTTTCAGATTCCAATTCTGATCTTTCATAGTGCTTTTGGACTTTGGCATACTTCCTCCTAAGATTCAGCCATTGCAAAGAAATAAACTCATTAGTGGGATGCATACCTTCCTTACAGACAGAAGACCTCATAGATACCGTCTTTGTAAAAAAAGAGTAATACTTACTTATCCATCGTTGCGGAGATCCACACATCCCCTATTTATTCTCATATATATTCACCCTCACTCCCCAGAAAATGTTTCTATACGAGGGCCTGGCTCCACCACCATTGTTTTCTTTATCACTCTCGGAAATATCCCCCCATTTGCTAGGGATTACCACCTCTTGAAAACTCACTGATTGACTCTACTGAGTCTAAAATTTATCATTTATCATTGATAAGAAATACAGATGTTCTACTATTTGAACACTTTCATGGGGAACCATCTTCAACTGTTCATTTCCAGTAGTAGCCACCTGAGACCCAGCCTTGGTATCGCTATTTACTGGTGTGATCACTAACACATCCTCATGATCCAAGTCCTAAAAACGGTTATCCGTAGGCACTGTAATTAGAAGCCATCCAACATCCTCAGATCGGCTTGAAATCCCATCAGCACATGTACCCAAGGGATCCATTACCATAGAATGTAACCCTTTTTCCCCATTGCAACCAACCATCTCTCCCCCCGACTTTGTCATCACCCTGCCTCCCACCATCCCCCACCTACAGATCCCTCTTCAACCAATCAAGGACTATATCAACCGTCAGGTTGAAGGAAGCCTCCGCATACTTGTCCACTGTTGATGAACCCTGATTCAACAAAAGAATATCCTTACCAGGGTCAACTACACTCACTTGACCCTGGCCCTCACCTGGCCTCCTTATCATACCATCCTTTTCCGTATCCATTGCAACCTAATTCACCAGACCATCATCCTTACCAAGAGAACCTGCATGCAACCACTGTTGTCCCTCATCAGGCCTCACCATCATAACACAAGACCTACCGAATAAATATTCACTATGATAAACAGAAGCCAAATGCCCTAAGAAACAATAGGTCAAACAATAATTTACCTAGGACTCAAAAAACAACTGGTTGCTTCCATCTGAACTCTGAACTGACACCAATCCAAAACTACTCCACTGGAGGTTTCGACACATCAACCTCAAAAAAGATGTGAGGATTAATCAGGTGAGTCACAGTAGAATTACGAACATACGAAAAGAGGAAACGACCCACCAAATTTCCAATCATACGAAGAATTTCTAGATTCTGAAATGGGAGAGGAAGTTGAGGAAGGATTACCCAAATCACACTAGAGGGTGGATCATGATTCTTGAAAAGATCGAATGACCATCTGAGAAGGGAGAATTTGCATCCGTTGCAGCACTAGGGCGTACTAGACCAGGCCTGAAGCAGGTTATCTTCTGAAGAAAACCAAACCAGGAAATGTCGCTTATCAAGAAGACCGAAAACCACACGATATTGCAAGTACCATTTGCTAGAGATGAAGCAGTCAAAAACATAAACCGAGGCCCTTCAAAGGTTGAAACATACGACTAGCATAAGATCTAGATAAATCAAAGCATCACAGAACTCCAACATCGAAATAGGAAGTTTTGGACCACCAATATGCAAGCCAAGAACCTTAGGGATTAAAGAGATCATCAAGAAATCTAGTAGGAACTTACGGTTGGAGAAGGGAACAAAAGCCTTCCGTGAGCTCGAAGGTGGCAGAACCAAGCCCTCCTCCCCCCTCCCGCCTCCGAAGGGGGGGGGGGAATTCACCATCAATCATCCTAGGGTTACATCCTTGCTGAAGAAATTGTCGCTCTCAGATCTCATCAAACTTACAATTATTATAAAATCTTAATTTTATGAATACTTTAGGTGTAATATTAAAGAGGTGGTCTGAGAAGGGGTAAAATTCCTAACAATGTGTTTTGGTTTTATTTCTTCTTCCACCTCATTAAATACATATTAATTTATGATTATATAATAAAAAAGTGACTCCCATATAATAATATGTTATATTTTAATATAACTACAAATTTATATCTTATATTCTCTCAATTGGGTAATTATAACATCACTCATGTGTACGATGGACTACCGCCTCGAGAACTGATGTGACACATTTTCTGTCAACAAATCACAAGGATGGGTATTATAATGGATTTAAAGTATATATATGAAATTTCTAACATAATAATAATTCTGATTTTATTATTATATATATATATGTTTTAATTTCCATTCTATAGGGGATACAATAACATCGCTCATGTGTACGACGGACTACCACTTCATGAAGTGATGTGGTTCATTTTTCACTAATTCTTTACATGGAAGGTAATAAGGATAAATTTATTGAATATATGTTATATATATATATATTAAATAATAATTATATTTATAATTTATTTATAATTATTTAAATACAATATATCATTTCATTACTTCATCTTTCACTAATTGAAATTTGATAATGTCATTCGTGTACTTGCAGGCTACCACCTACATGAAGACATGTGACTCTCTTTTCATCACCAAACCACATGGATTATATATAAAAATATATTTAAATAAATAATATGTTATCTATGATATTATTATCATTTTTGTGAAGATAAATTTTACTTACCTCCTTTCTATAAAGATTATTGAAAAATTGAAACGGTACTCATGCATACTTATGACCTACCATCTTGATGATCATAATATACATCATTTCTCAAAAAAATATTTCATGATTGGTATTGAAATTATAATTGATGTATAAATATGATAATTATATCAGGATTATGATTCTTTATATGGTTAAATAATGAAATCTTAGACTAATAGTCAACCCACCGAAGTCATTTTTGACACATAATTCAAATATCATTGAAAAAACCAACATAAAATTAATTGATTAAGTAATTGTATATAACATGGTAATAAGTGAAATAAAAGGAATAATAAACTTTAAAATATTAATAAAAAATTAAACAATTAACATAATTTTATTATCCATTGAGATATGGAAGATAAGTGATGATTTATACTGAAGATAAGGGACTTCATATCAATTTCCCTTCATTGAGGCATATTGTAATGTTATGCACCTAATTTATTTTATATGGTTCATATAATTACTATTTTAAATTTCATATAATGATTACTTATTGATTCATGGTATTTTAAGTTTCAATTTTAATTTTTTCAACCAAGGTGACTTTACATGAAATATACTAAGTGGTGAAGAATTTCATAACTCAATGTATTTTCATTGGGTTATATTACTTCTTTGTTTATATTGATATTCTAAGATTGTGTGTATACAAAATTTGGATTATATTATATTGTATTTACACTTTTTCTCTGTTTATTTTCATTTTATACACATAATATATTCATTTTATAATTATCCCTTCAACGTTATGATCATTATAAGGAATTTCATCTCAACTTCAATTTTAGTGAGACATTTTTTCTTAATACGCACCATTTAACTTTTACATGGTGTATATACTAACACTTTGATGTATTTAACATGAATATCTATTTATTCATGATGGTTAATGTTTTATATCAAGGTTATATATATTCTTTCTATCGTGTATATAAATATTTTCTAATGCATATACCATTATTACATATGGTGTTTACTTTGAATGTTATTTGATTAACTGAGGAAATGTTGATAAATATGTGTTTTTTACTCAATGAAAAAATTTATTAATAATAAATAGTATTCATTAATTGAATTTATTATTATATATATGAGTAATAAATTGGACATGCATATATGTGTGGGGTTGATTGTAGATATCCCTCGATGCAATGATAGGTTTCATGAGACAAATCTGTTGGCTAAATTAGATGGGTTTTACTGAGTAGTTTTAAATTTTCTAATGAAAGAACTCAAAGAGGGAGGTATCATGATGTCTGAGATCATGAATTCAAATAATTAAGCATTTAATTAATTTAAAATTTAGTTTTTATTATTATCAAATAGATTTTCTCAATGATATTATCTATAGATGTATTTCATTCCTAGTTTATTTATTAAATGACATGTATTTCAAGTTATTTAGAAAGATATATTGATTATGCCTTATCCAATTATGATAGTCAAGTTTTTGATTAAATTGAATGTTTGTTGAGTTATTTACCTTTCTATATTGATTATACTTTACTGATTCATGATAGCTTCCACTATATGTAATCCTTACTCATCATCTGAGATCACCATTATTTTGTTTCATTTCCATAGGATATGAAGAATAATTATTAGAACGAGTTCAAGGATGATTTTGTTGTTACTATTATTTTTATTTTATTTTCCTATATAAAATGGGTATCATGAATGTATCTAGTTCTCCAAAAATTCTAAACTAATCGGTTCCTTAGGATTTAACCCTTTGTATCTACGACAATGTAATAAAGTAGGTACCATATCTTGGTTATTAGAGTTGGGGTCATTACAGTTGGTACTAAAGGATGTTTAGTGAAAACCTTAATAACTAGATTATGGAAAACATAGATTAGGGAACATACTATTATGATAGAATTTGAGGATAAGTATAATAGAACATCTTGAAGTTTCGATAAGGAAGAGATAATATATTTTTTCCAAGAAAAACTTCCATTTATGGATAATATAAGTGGATGTGGTTCTAGAATAGAGGTACCTAGGGGTAATAACTCTTCAAAGGGAACATTGTATTTGACCCGATCATCACCTAGTGCATGACAACGAGCCTTACTATGCACCTGGTTTAGAACTCCTAGAGATATTCTTTGGATAATTCACATTTTCTATAAAAACATTATTAAACATAAATGTGGTTTATTTTATGATCTAATTATCATAACTATGGTTGAATTTTATATAATCCTAGGTATGTAATAGATTTAAAAATATGATGCAAAAATTTATTGTGAGAAGAACGAAATTATGATTCATGATGAAGTTGTAAAATTTCATATCTTCAGAGAAGTGACATCTTCATCTGACACATGTATAGATCCACCCATAGTATTTATACTGAATGATATTCTTAGGGAAGAATAGAAAACTAAATATATGGATGTATAAAGAAATATTCAAATTGAGTATGTCCCTATTGTACATTAATACATTGATGTATTTACTAAGGAATTACTTAGAAATACACTAGAGCATGAAGTTGATTTTTCCATTTATTTAATCCCTAATGAAAGACCAATACCAATGAATCCCTATAGAATGACCACTTTGGAATTATTTGAGTTTAAGAAACAATAAGAGGATTTATGTGATAAGGGATTTATTCACCCTAGTGTTTCACCATGGGGAGACCATGTTCTCTTTATTAAGAAGAAATATGGATTCATGAGGCTATGAAATGATGATAGGGAAATCAATGCTATTATAATAAATAACAAGTATCATATGCATCATATTGATGAATTATTCGATCAACATCATGAAACCCAATATTTTTCAAAGATTAACATTTGTTCTGGGTATCAAAAATTATGATTAAAGAAGGAATACATTCTATAGAAAACTTTCCGAACAAGGTATGAACATTATGAGTTTATTGTAATTCCATTTGGATTGAGTAATGAACACTCTATTTTATGGATCAAATAAATAGAGTATTGAAGGAAAACCTTAATCATTTTTTTTGGAATTCATTAATGATATTTTGGTGTATTGTAAAAGCTAATAGGACCATGATAATCACTTGAGGATAATTATTGAGACTCTAAGAAGGAAAAAATTTATATGGGAAATTAGAATACAACATTTTTGATGATGGTGTTCTAAAATTTGGAAAGAGTTTATGTGTTCCATATATAACTAAGCTAAATAGAGAATTATTGGATGCCACTTATAGATCAAATTTATCTATACACATTAGTAGCACAATGATGTATAGGGATTTGAGGGAGCATTTTTGATGGGATAATATGAAGTGGGAAATTAAATACTATGTGTTCATATGATTGGTTTTTCAAAAATTTAAAGCAATTAGTTAGAATCCTAGAGGATTCATGAAACCTCTTCGTATTCCTATGTGGAAATGGGATGACATTACTATGGAATTTGTCACAACACTAGAAAAGACTCCTATAAGGAATTATTCAATATGTGTTATCACTGGTTACCTAACCAAATATGCACATTTCATTACTATAAGAGAATATTTTGATCTCGAGTGTCTTGTAAGGCTCTATATTAATGAATTTGTACGACTTCATGTTGCTCATATTTAAATCTTGTTTGATTGTGATCCTTAATTTACATAAAAATTATGGAAGTTTCTTCAAAATGATGTTGATATAGAGCTTCATTTGAGTAATGCCTACCATCCTCAAACTGATAGACTATCCAAAAGGACTATTCACACAATGGAAGAAATTTTGAGGTCTTTCTCACTTGGATTTCAAGGTATATGAGATCATTATTTACCTCTAGTAATGTTTTCCTATAATAGTAGTTTCTGTTCAAGTATTAAAATTCCATCATATGAAGAATTATATGGAAATAGATTTCCTACTATAACTTATTGGGATGAAGTTGGTGAAAGGAAAATAATAGGCCAATTTTTTTAAGTGACATCAAAAAAGGTAAAGGTTATTAAGTCACACATTAAATCATCTCAAAGTAAGGAAAAGAGTTAAACTGATAATCATAGAAAATATTTGGAATTATAAGTGGGATATAATGTTTTATTTAAATTATATCTATAGAAGGGCGTTATAAGGTCAATTAAGAAGGAAAAAATGAGACTTAAGAACATCAGAACATTTTAAATCCTTGAAATAATTGAAGATTTTTCTTATCATTTGTAAATAACACCAAGTATCTCAAAATTACATGATATGATTCATATATCATTGTTAAAGAAGTACATATGAGGCCCAAAACATGTGATCACCTATAATAAAATATAATTGGAACTCAAACTATCTTACTATAAGTAACCCATATAGAATATTGACACTATATAGAAAGTATTTAAAAATCAGGTGAATCGTCTGGTAAAGCTACTTTGTAGAAATCATAAAATAGAGGAAGTAATGTGGGAACTAGAGGATGTTATGAAGGAGAAATACCCTCATCCATTTAAAAGGTAATATCCAAAAAAATTGAGGATTAAGTTTTTTATGAGTGGAGAATGTAACACCATGAAAATTTAAAACTTATTTCCTTTCAAATAAATTAAATCTCTTTGATAACTTACGAAGCATAAAATAGTGGGTTTAAACAAAAATAATCTAGTAAATATTATTTAAAGATAACCATTATAACCTAGATGGTAAGTTAGTGGGTATGAATAGTAATAACTAAATTATGAAAATTTTATGATTTATAAATTTATAAATTAAATTAAATGTATATATATTTATTATAAATAAAATAAGTATCATTTGACAGAAAATGAAATGTTTTCTGAAGAACTTATTTTTTAAATAAAACCATTTCATCGCTTCTTGCACAGATATGATAAAATTAATTTTCTGATCTTTTATAAAATTTATTTTATAAAATTAACTTCATTTTTGAAATTATAATATCAAAATTATATTATGGTGATTTTTCGTGTTTTTTTATAAATTTTTTATTTTTTTGATGAATATTAAAAATTACTTTTTTTTATTTGAAAACTGCCATTTCTTTTAAGTTATTTAAAAATTTAAATTATATTCTATTTTTTCAAAATAAAATTAGAAAAATTATATTATAATAAATTAAATTTAGGTCATTGAGATCAATTTCATGTTGAATTTTGATATCAAAATCATATATTCTTATGAGATTTTTCTGAAAACCCTCTTTTTTGTCGCGTGTGTGGGTTTAGTTTTTAAATTCTATTTTTCAAATTATGTATATTGAATTTTGTAAAATGGATATATTATTTTAAATTATCATAATTTATATTATATAATATGGTCAAATTAATTTTTGACACTAATGAATAGTGAAAAGCCTAAAAATTAATTACCATAAATAAGGTAAAAGTAAATTTATGAGGGGTTAAACTAAAAATATAATGTTTAAAATGACCTAAACAAATTTATAAAATATATTTTATGGGAATATTTCATTATTATCATGTCTAAATATCTATAATACTCAATTTTTGATCCTTTTGTCATGTGAAAAATGTGGGCATACCTTTTTCTTTTAAAAAATTACAAGTGTACCACTCACCTCACTTATAATAGGCCACCCCTATCCTCTCTTATTCACTCATTAAAACCATTTTTGTTCAGATAAGACCGGAAATAAATACTTACCAACTTTCATAACCACATTATAGAATCATTTTTTTTATGAAGGCATTATAGGAATACTTTATGAACAATAATAAAGAGGTGGTATGGGAAGAGGTAAAATTCTGAACTATGTGTTTTTGTTTTATTTCTTCTTCCAACTCCTTAAATTATTATTCATTTGTAATTATATAATAAAAAAATATATCCCATATACTAATATGTTTTTATGTCAAGGTAATGAAATATATCTATCATATATTCCTAAAATGAGAAATGATAACGCCACTCATGTGTACGGTGGACTACAGCCTCAAGAACCGATGTGACACATTTTCGATCAACACGGATCACGGTTGGGTATGATGATGGATATAAATTATATATATATATAGGATATTTATAAGATAATTTAACCTATAATGTCAATATATCATATATAATTTTTTTTTACTTTCTATTCCATAGGGGATATAATAACATCTCTCTTGTGTAAAGCGAACTACCACCTCGTGAATCTTTGTGATTAATTTTTCAATAACTCTTTACATGGAAGGTAATAAGAATAATGTTAATAAATATATGTGATATAAATGAAATAATTATGATATTAATGACATATTTATCATTATTAAAAGATAATATATCATTTTATTTCTTACCTTTTCACTCACTGAATGATGATGACGTCGTTCGTGTACGTGTGCACTACTGCCTTTATAAAGATATGTGACTCTATTTTCACCACCACACCACATATATGATATATATATATGTATATTTAAAGAAGTAATATGGTTTTAATTATATTATTATCATTATATAATGTTAAAATATTACTTACCTTCTTTCTATCTTGATAGTTGAAAAATGGAAATGTAACTCATGCATATGTTCGACCAATAATCTCCATGATCATAACAAAGTTAATTTATCAAAACCATACTTAATTATTGGTCTTAAAAGTTTAATTTATGTATCAATATGATAATTATTTCATTATTATTACTCTATATATGTTTAAATAATTACCTCTTAAGAAAATAGTCAACCTACCAAAGTCTTTTTTGACATATAAGTCAAATATCATCAAAAGACCTGGTGTAAAATTAATTGATTAATTAATTAAATATAACATTGTAATAATTAAAATAAGATGAATAATAAACATGAAAAATTTTACTAATAAATTAAATAATTAACATATTTTTATTATTTATGAATATAAAAAACATGCATGATGAGTCAGACTCAATGTAAGAAACTCTGTCTCAATTTCTCTTCATTGAGGCATATTGTAATGTTATAAACCTAATTTATTTTTTATGGTGCATATAAATTCTATTTGACCTATAATATCATTATTTCTTAATAATTTATGGTATTTTGTGTTTCAATTTGAACTATTTCATCCATGGGTATTTTACATGAAAGGTACCAAGCGGTAAAGAATTTCACTACTCAATTTCATTTCATTGGGTTATATTACTTCTTTATTTGCCTTTGATATTCTATGATTATGTGCATAATTACACTGGATTATGTTATATTATATTTTCTATTATTTTATGTGTATTTAAATTTTATACACATAATATATTCATTGATTAATTGTCACTTCAAACTTATGATCATTTAAAGGGTTTTCATCTCAATTTCCATTTAATTGAGACAATTTTATTAATATAAACCTATTCACTTTTATGTGATGTATATATTTCCAATTTTATGTATTTAACTTAAATAAATATTTATTAATGTATGCTAATTTTTAAAGTCATGGTTATCTATATTATTTATATCATGGATATAAATATTTCATAAACCGTATACCACTCATACATACGATGTTTACTTTGAAAGTTATTTGATTTATTGGGGAAATATTAATAAATAATTTTTATTTAATAAAAGTGTATATTTGTTGATAAGGATTATTATTCATGAATTAAATTAATTATTTGACATATGAGGAATTATTTGGACATGTAGATATAGTCGGGGCCTGTTAATAGGTAGCCTCTCGATGCATCGACACGACTCATGAGACAAATTAGTTGGCCAAATTAGATGAGTTTTTACAAATTAGTTTTAAATATTCTTGTGAAAAAAATTGATTGTAGAGGTATCATGATGCCTAAGATCATGATTTCTAATAATTAAGAATTTCCTTCATTGAAAATTGAGTTGTTATTATTATCAATGATATTTTCACAATGATATTCTCTCTAGATGCATCTCAATATCATTTTATTTTTTAAATGAAATGTGTTTTTAGTTATTTAATTCAACGTATTGATTATCAATTATCCAATTATAATAGTAAAGTTATTGATTAAACGGAATGTGTGTTCATTTATTTACCATGCCATATTGATAATTCTTTATTGATACATAATAGCTTCTTTGTATGTAACCCTTAGAATTTGAAACCACTCTTATTTTGTTTCCTTTCCCCAAGACATGAAGAAGAATTATAGGAATGAGTTCAATGATTCTAAATGTTTCCATTACTATGATTTTTATTTTATTTCCCTATGTAAAATGGGTATCATGTATGTATCTAGTTCTCCAAAACTGCTAAATTGATCGATTCTTCGGGATTTGACCCCTTGTATCTAAGATAATGTAATAAAGTAGGCCCCAAATATGGGTTATTAGAGTCAACACCATTACAAAGGGGATTCATTTTAAATACTATAGATTTTTAACCTTTATTTACTGATCCACACCACAACATAGTGTGGTCTTACAACTTCATTACCGGGACCTTTGAATTTTTATTACAAATTTGAGGTGTTCTACTTCCTTGGTTCAACACATATGTTTTCCCTCAAACCCTAGTAATCCTGATGGCTTAGTTTTATTAATATTTTATATCATTTATTGTATTAAATCCCTTGTATTTATGTGATTATTATCTTATATTCCCTATTAACGCTTCTCTTCCCTCTTCTTCCATTACCTCTTGTTTCTTCCTTCTCGATGAGGCTATAGAAGAGTTTTATGCTCTATATTGATAGATTTTGGTCAAGGTATTGATGAAAGGTGGTGCGTTATAGGATGTTGAAGGATCATTGGTGTGGATTAGATTCCTTTATCTTATATTGTCATTGTAGTTATTTAAAATTTATTTAAAGAATAGGATTTATATTCTATTTATTTTATTTTCAATATTAAATTAGATTATTCATGATTTAGTTTTCTTTATGTAAATTGATGAGATAAGATTAACTAATATAATAAATAATTTAAAATTAATAATAATATAATAAAGTATGTTTTTTTTCTGTTATTATTTCCATGATATTTTTGATTTGTTTTTTGTTAAGCATGCTAATGTGATTTTCTTATATTCATTGATATGATCAATCATGTTTTAATGGCTGAATTATTCTATTATACTAAAGGAGAAAATTGTTGAAATATAGAATTTGTATGGTTATGTTGAGCATGTTTTTTTGATAAATGATGAAGTATGGATAATAAGGATGTCTTCTTTGTATCTGTGATAAGTTTATTGATTTTTATTGTTGTGGTAAATTATTTGTTTCCTATTATGATAAGATTTTGAAGTGTTGTTGACATTTTTTTATTGTTTTCATGTGTTTGTTGAGGTTGGTATGTCATATTTTCTATAGAAATTGGAAGAATAATGGAATACTTAAATGAATTGTATAATAGGATATGGTAATGGGCTATAATGCATAAGCGAAGTGGTGGAAATAGATACGGGAAATGAAAATTAAATGATATGGAAGTGTAAGTGTAGTAGTAGAAATTAATGTGTTTCATGAATATAGTAGAGTAATTATGTGTTAAATAATGAAGTGTTAAAGAATTATGAAAATGGAAGAAGATGTGTGGATGATGTATAATTGTTGAGCAGTTGAGGTATTATTTCACTGTGAGTTTAGAGGCATCAACAATAAATGATGGTGGAAAAGTGGATTTATCAATAAATAATGTAGGTGTTGTGATAAGAAATGGATCCTAAGTTTGATTTGTGTATATATATATATGTATTATGGAAATACCCAAGATTCTCTGATAGTAAACAAACACTTCAACACAACGACTATTGCACAATAAAAATTTAATTATCTCATTGTAACAATATAACTAAAAACCATAAAATTACATTCATTATAACTACTAAAAATAGTACTATAAAACACATAACAATATAGGGAAACACCATAATCATGATCTTCAAATTATTAAACACTAAAAAATTAAAAATATATAAGATACATAGGTACTGCAAAAAAAAGTAATAAAATATAGACTTTATATAAACTAAGATAAGGATAATAATGGTTTTTATTCTTAGAATAAATTGTATATATAATGGGTTATATGATCATTTTAGGGTAAGGTGACCATTAGAATTTGACTGATGGGATTCAATGCATTGTAATAGTAATATTACTATTAGTTATACATGCAACCAATAAAATATATAAAATTAGTTTTTTATATTATATTAAATAATCATTAATAATTTATATTGACTGATGAATAGTATTATTGTCACACACATATGTTTTAGAATAAGAAAAGATTTTTAGAAAATTATTTTTATGTTTTTATTTGATTTTAAAATACCCCAGTTTTTTTATTTAAAATTTAAATTTCTTACATATAAAAAATCATTTTCATAAAAATGTCTTTAAATTTTTAATCAATACATTTAAATTTACTAATGGTGAATTTTTCATAATTTTATGAGAGATTCAAATTTTTATAAGAATAATAAAAATAAAATATGTGTATACAATAACTTTTATTTCTTAAATATTATGTTGAAATGATATAATAAATAATATTAAGTTTTTACTAACCAAAATTATTTTTAAAATAATAAAAATAATTTTAAAAACTTATAAAGAATTTTTTAAAGCCTTAAATAAATTTTATGATTAATCTTTTACATTTCAAAATTAATATAATTTAAGAAATTTTGGTTGTTAAAATTTTAATAGTTAAAAAATAGGCCCTAAATTTCAAATATCACATTTTAAAATCATGTTAATTCCAATAGTTTTCTATTTTATCACAATCTAAAGCCTGAGGCCTAGGTTTAGAAATTAATAACAAATTCTCCCCTATTTCTTATAAATACCATTACTTTATACCGTTTATCTCAACTCCAAAACTGTTTGGAATTGTTTTTCTATTATTTTCCCTCTCAATAAGATCTAGGAATAGGCTTAGTTAGATAAGGGTTTTAAAATATATCTTTATTTATCTTTTGAATTTTTATCTTAAGAGTTTTATCAAGCGACTTAAAGAGGTAAGGTTTCCCAAGCCATTATATACTTTTCAATTTTTAAATTCCTTTAGAGTCCTTTATATTTTCATATAAAATAATGTTATGATTGTATTGTTTTTTTAATAAAAAATTACCATTTAATCTTATTATACCACCCTAAAAATCCGTTATAATATTTTTTTATGATAACATCTGTTTATCTAAAAGGGAATTTTTCTATTAGCCATTTGGTCTCCAACCATTACATTCATAGAAAAATTACCTTGAATATCATTATAATATGACTGGATCAAAATACCCTATACCATAATTAAGGATACCTTACTTTTCAATGTGAACATCTTATAACTCTGACTATATTGATTTATATTTTCGTAGAGAGAAATGTAATTCATTGTAATGAGGATACATTGATAGTACTTATACCAATATTAATTAGAATTTATTATTAAGAAATATTTATGTAATTGGTTACTTTTGGAACATTATTATATGTATAAATATCAAAAATATTTCTTATTATTGATGTATTTTACTTAATATGTGATGGGTGTGGCTTGAAATTATGTTTCCCCTCAATTCATCGGTTGGTTTCACAAAACAAAGTAGTTTGAGGTATTTATTGTATGATATCCCTATTATGTATGATGTATTTTCTCAAGGCCTTGATATTATGGTTATGAAGTCTTAGTTGTGGCTATAATGGTATGATTAAGATGACTAACATTATGAATTCTATCACTCTGACTTATTTAATTTTTTCCATTATTAATTAATACATGGATATATTTTTTCATTTAGAATCCATTTGATAATTTATTCCCACTATATTATTTATTACTTACTTATACGATGTTAGCTTCCACTATATGATACCCCTTATTAATTTTACATCCTCACTACCTTATTTTGTTTCCCTTTGGAGTGGAATTTTTTTGAGGATATATTCTTTAAAAAGTAATTTCCATATGATAAATGAGATGATATGTAATTATAATTCCAAAATTTAAGAGATAATGAAGAGGAAAATGTTTTTGAGTATAATTCTATCTTTACAAGGTTAACATGACAAGATGCAAACTACATGTGAAATCCAGAAATCAATATGGATCAATTCTTTGATAGGTTAAAGCCTAGCATTTTAAGGTAATTAGTTTCTAAAAAATTTTCTATATATGAATAAATAATTTCAAGTTCTATCATGTTTTAGAATTTAATCTCCAAGTATTTTATTTTCAATTGAAATCAAGAGAATACGAGGATTAATGGGTCCCACATAGAGGAAACATTGTCTAAGGAGAAGAGAGGAAGGGTGAAATTCCCTTTATGTAATTTTTTGGGAGGAAACGCCATGGGAATTTCCTAAAGGGAGTGTGAGTTTTTTACAAGTGTGAAGATAAAGTCCGTCAAGCAATTGGATGCAATGGAAAAAGAAGAGTAACCAATGTCCAATGCTCTGACTATATAAAAATTAGACACCATTTTAATAAAATAAATATGTTTCAAGTGAATCTACCTTAAAAAGGGACAAGGGATCATGGAAAAACTTATGCAATTACAATACTAGAAGTTGAAGTCGTAGATGATGTGATAGTTAGTAGTTTGATCATAAACTCAATGTTAGATAATGAATTGTATGATTTTGGATCTACACAGTCTTTTATATTTTTCATATTTTCTAATAAAATTGAATCATTTACTAATACAGTAATAAAAGAGATTTAAAAATAAATAAATAATGGACATATTACTATAATGAGGATATATTGAACAATTTATATTAATATTCATAGATATTATCTAGTTGAAAACTTTATTTTTATACCCATTGTTGGCTTTTATATAGTACTTGGGATAAATTGACTCTCAACATATAATAAAAGAATTTACTACGGAGAGAATAAGATTACAATTTGTAAAGGAGGAATGAAATCAACTATTTTTATAGGAGAGAATTCATTATCTGATTATTTTTTGAATCCACCTCTAGTATCTTATCTTAATGAAATACTAGGAGAAGAAGAAGATAAAAAACAATCTATAACTGAGTAATATATCCTAAGAATAGATAATTTACTTTTTATGTTTGATTATATTTATGTATTTCCCAAGTAATTACCTATAAATACACTTGAACATGAAGTTGAATTTTATATTTAACTCATACCTGAGGATAAATACCTTTATAATTCTCCATATAGAATAATTATAGTGGATTTGTTAGAGTTGAAGAAACTATAATAGGAGTTGTGTGATAAGAGATTCATATACCCCAGTGTCTCACTTTGGGGTACCCATATCCTATTTTTTTAAATGTATTGGTCTATGAGGTTGTGTATCAATTATAGAGAAATAAATTCCAATACTATAAAGAATAAATATCCTATACCATACATGGATTTATTTTTTGATCAACATCAAGGAACTCAAGACTTCTCAAAGATTAATATTCATTCATGTTCTAATCAATTAAATGTAAAGAGGGGTGATATACCAAATATAATATTTTTATAATGCATGAACATTATGAGTTTACAGTATAGTTCTTTAGATTAACTAATGAACCCTCAGTGTCTATGGATTTGTTGAATAGTGTTTTCAAGGATTGTATTAATAACTTTATGAGGGTATGTATTGATTATATTTTGATATACTTTTAAATATATAAAGGTCATGTGAATCATTGATGAATTTTTCTTGATAACTTTATAAAAATGGAGTTAAATGGGAAATTTTTCAAGTGTGAAGTTTGAATCCATAATGTTTCTTTTATTATTTATATTTAATCTAAGTATTAAATATCTATTGACTATTCAATGATTAAGGCAGTCAAATAATGGACAACACCAAGGAATATAACTAAGATATATAGTTTCCTTGGGTTCTTAGGTTAGTATCATTTCTTTGTTTACTATTTTTCTTAAATAGACAAATTTTTAACCAAGATAAAATTTTGAGGGATGAAATGAAAATTTTCAAAGGAATATGATTTTTTTGAGGAATTGGAGATGATATTATTCAATGAAATAATATTATCATTATTCATCTAAGAAAGTATAGGGGTGTTTACTTATAAAAAATTATAGGGTTATTTATTATGAATCCTTAAAATTAAATAACTATAAATAAAACTATCCAAATAATGATCACGAGTTGGTAACTATAATAATTAACATAAGGATATGGAGGGACCACCCCTATGTTGAATGATGTGATATATATAAGGACCAAAATTGTTTAAATGATATATTTACATAGAAAGAGATCAAAATTATATAATTTAGATATCTAAAACTACTTATGAACTATGATATTACCATACACTACCACCCTATGAAGAAAAACACAGTGGTAGATGCATTGAGTAGGAAATATCATGGAGTTTTATCCATGATGTGGATATGGAAGGATTCAATATTCATAGATTTAGTAAAGTTAGATATGAAAACTATTTGGGAAGGGAAAAGATCATTTATTTTATAAGTTGTTGTCCAAATATCTTTACTAGAGAAGATAAATAAGTAATAAAAGATTCCAAGGGTCTATAAAATAAGAAAAAAATGAATTATGGGGAATTGAAAAAATTCATCTATAAGATGGTGTATTAATATTTTTAAGGAGAATATTTTTTCCATTAGTACTAGAGATAAAGAAGAAATTTCTAGATATATATCATAATTAAAATTTCTATATATACCATGGTAGAACCAATATGTATAAAAATTTAAGGTAACATTTTTTGTCAGATAAAATGAAGTGAACAATTCATGATTATTTTTTAAGGTTCATAGTAATTTAATAAGTTAAGGCTAAGAGAAAACTCCAAAAGGGTGTAGTAGAATCTCTCTTTAGAAAAATTTAGAAGTGGGACAATATTACAAAGGAATTTATTATTAGAATTCCTAATAAATATAAGAGGAACAATAAAATATGGATTATTATGGATAACCTTACAATATTGATATATTTACTAGAAATAAGGGAGGATCTACACTTGATAATGTTATATGACTCTATATTAATGAATTTGTGAGGCATCATGGTTTACCTTTATCAATTATATTTGATATTGGACCTTATTTCACATTTAAAATTCAAGAGGAGTATTTAAAAGGTTATTAAAACTAAGATACATTTGAGCATTACCTATCACCCTCAAACTGACGGGCAGTCATAACAGACTATTAAAACACATAGAGGATAGGCTGAGGTTACGTTCACTTGACTTCCAAGGAACATGGGACCAATATCTACCTTTGGAATAATTTTTATATAGCAATAAGATTAATTTATGTATTAAAATTTCATCGTATAAAGACTTGTATGGGAAAATTTTTCATACTCCAACCTGTTTGGATAAAGTTTGCAAAAGTAAAATAATTAGTCTGTAACTCATTGAGAAGAAAACTAAGAAAGTTTGAACTATCTAGATTTATAGCAAGATGACTTAAATAAAACAAAAACTTTATAATTATAATTAGAGGAATGAATTTAACTTTTAAGCTAGGGATCATATATTCATAAAGGTATCAACATGTAAGGGTGTTATGAGGTTCGATAATAAGGTTAAGATAAGTATAATGTACATCGAGAATTTTTAGATTATAGGTCGAATTTTAGCTATGGTTTATTGTTTGGATTGGTATCCAAACCTATTTAAAGTACATGATGTATCTAAGTCTCACTATTGAGGTACTATATTCCAAACCTAACACATATTCTCACCCCTAAAGAAGTATATTTTGAGCATGACTTATCTTATAATAAAGATCCTATCTAGATTATTAATATTATAAAGCAAGTGTTATAGAATTATAATAATTATCTAGTGAAATTAATTTTGAGGAATAAAAAGTTAGAGGAAGTAATGTGGGAACGTAAGGAAAAAATAATAAAAAATTACCCAAATTTAATTATAGCTATATACATTCCATGAATTTTGAGGATGTAATTATTTAAGGGAAAAATAATTTAAGTAAAAATATTATTCTATAGTAAACAAACACTTTATCATAAAAAATACTTAACAATGTGTATTATACCATTTCATCATAATAGTAGAACAAAAAACATGAAAATTACATCCATTAGGGTGACTGAAACATATATTACAGAAAACATAATAGTATAAAAAAATATATAATCTTGAACAATAGAGGATCATACTCTAAAAATAATGAAATATATATAATATATATTTTTACTATGAAGAAAATAATAAAAAATGGAATAGAAATTGTATAAGAACTTAGATAAGGATAAAAATTATTTTAAATGTTATTATAAAGTGTATATATTATGGGTAATACAACCATTGGAAGGGTAAGGTTACCATTGGGAACTATAATACTATAATAGTTATATAACTGTAATACAAACAAGTTCTCAATAAAATATATAAAATAATTTGAAAATCTTATAATTAATAATAATTAATAATTCATATTGATCTATAAACAATATTATAATTATATACATATTTCTTTAAATAAAAATTATATTTATCAAAAAATATATTTTAAATTTTTGGTTCCAAATACATGATTTGAAAATGAGCACGTTTTTTATTTGAAAATTAAATTTATCATGTTTAGAAATTTTGTTTTATAAAATTTAATTCATATTTATGATTATTAAATCAAAATTATCTAAAGGTAAATTTTTGATAATTTTCTAAAATGGTCAAATTTTTAGGTGAATAGTAAATATACAATATGTGTGAACAATAAGAGTTATGGATTCATAATTATATAAAAAATATTTAATAAATAATATCAAATAATTCCTCGCAAAAAATAAGTTTACTCATTAAAATAATGTATTTCTTAAATAATAAAATTTAATTTTGACACCTATAAAGATGTTTCCAAAGCCTAAAATAAATTTTAGGGCATAAAAAAATATTTATTAATAATTATTTTCCTTGTAAAAATTAATATAATTCAACAGTGTTTAATTATTAAAATTTTAAAATTCAAATACAAAATAATAAATTTTTAATAACATGTTTTAAAACCATAGTAAATCCCATGGTTTTCTATTTTTTCATAGTCTAAATTCTATGGAATAAGTTTAGAAATTAATAACAAATTCTCCCCATTTTCAATAAATATTCTTCCTCACTTCCATTTATCTCCACTAAAAAACCAAAAATCATGATTTTTTATCTCAATTTACCTCTCAAGAATATTTTATAAGAGACTTTAGTAGATAAAGGTTTTAAAATCCATATTTATTTATCATTCAAAAAGTTATCCTAAGAGTATTATCAAGAGACATATTGTGGAATATATTCCCATGCCATTATCTAAAATACTTTATTGAGAGATTAGACTCATAAGGATATGATAATTTCATTATCAATATTTGGTAAGACACATATCAAGGTAAGGGCATCAATATCTTCACCATTTTTACTCTTTTGAATGTCATTTGGATTCCATTAAATTTTCATATGTAATGATGTTCTATTTTGATATTTTAAGTATATTGAATTACAATTTCCCCTTATTATGTCACCTTCACAATCCATTATAATATTTCCAATTCATAATTTTTTTCTAATATTTTTTTATATAATTTACTTGGTATCTGAATATTTAATTCATTAAATAATTCATAATAATTCCTCTATTTGATGAATGTATCCTACTCTACTGCACCCCTATCAAGGATAATTTACTCTATAATGTGAATATCTGATAACTACTAATAGAGTTATGGATATTCAACTTGATATAATTATAATTCATTTTACTAGTGATACTTTTAAAATTCACATACCCTTATGAATAAGTATTTATTATAGGGACATGTTTATTGAAGTGGTTCCTTTTGTAACAATATGATATGTATTATTATCAAAACTATTTCATATAATAGATGCATCATACTTATTATGTGACAGGTGGGTCCTATAATTATATAGCCCATTTATGAATCAGTAGGTCTCATTATATAAGTTGGTATGTGGTATTAGGTGTATTCGTACTAACAAAACATATCATGGGGGGGGGGGGATAAATTTTTTCCAAGTATAGCACAATGATTGATCAAGGTTGTCTCTCTTGAGGAGCTTTACACATCAATCACATAGTAGATCTAAATAATTTTTTATATTTTGAAATATTTATATTTTTTGTAAGCAATAAAAATATGGTGAGTTTGAATATGGATGAAATCATGAAATAAAATTAAATAAATACAAATATAATTAAGGGTTAGTAAACCCTTAGGGGATTCACCAAGAATATTCTAATATGGTTCTTAAATATATTACTTACACCTAATCTCACTATATTAAGTGACTCAATGTCATTAAGTACTCAACCACACATATACCTCAATTATAATGGTCGAAACTCTATGATCTTGAATTTGAATTCACCTTTTCCCCTAAGTATAGTGAGGGTTACCAAACCTAAATAGAAATTTTTATTCCCTAGAAACTTTCCCCAGTTATGTCTTACCTAAGGAAAGATCCCCATTACAGATGGATAACAATAGGAAAACCACTCTCCACTAAGCTTATGAACTCCATCATATGATAGAAACTAAAATAAAGGGAAGAATTGAAAGAACATGACATGTAGAAATAATAATTGATTTCATGGGAAAGAGAACCATAATCACATCTAACCATTTTAACTATAAACTATTTCAACTCATAATGATTATAGTTTAATGAAGACTGTGATATTCAAAACTAAAAAATAATCCACTAGTTTATTCCCCCTCAGATCAATACCGAGGTTAGTGCTCCATGAATGGTGTAAAATAATTATAGTGGATACAATCATAGAAAATTATAAAATAGAGGAGGGGGGACACATTATTAAAATAAATATGTAGAGTATAGATATAGAAAAAAGAATATAGTATAATTATTACATAAAATATCATAGAAGAACCACCTATCCCTCTACAATTTAGATTCTTAATGTATTATCAATATACCTTTATTTTTATAGACAATTTCCTTCCAAAATAATTTAATTTATTTAAAAAATGTACCCTCTATGTCACATGAGAATCCATGGTCTAACGAGATAATTTTTTTAAGGTTAGGGCCGAAGCCTAATTTTATTATTAATGCAAAGACCAATTTTTGACCGGGTAGAGGGAGACCCATTATATATCCCGAAGGCCCCAGGCCAAGTGTCTTGAAGACTAGGCTTGAAAGCCCATTTTTTGGCCCAAAGGGACCATCGGTGAATAGTTCTGCTATAGTACCTGACTGCTACAGTACCAGCTACAGTACCATCCCTGCTACAATTTATGCTACAGTTCTTCCGCTGCTATAGTGCCACTGCTGCTACAGTCAGCCACTACTACATAACTGATATATTTCCCAAATATAGTACTGCTACAGCCCCCCCCCCCCCCTAGAAATTTGTCCCTACCAAGATTCGATCCTGGGCCTTTTGGATGACAGGCAGGATATTATACCACTTAGGTACAGGCTCATTGGCTTTGTATAATGAGATAAATATTCTTTAAAAAACATAAAGGATTGAATCTTTATATACAACTACTTAAAATGATTAATTCATGGTGAGACATCCAAGAACATTTTAATTCCTCTCCATAGACATAACACACAAACTCCCCACATTCTAGTTTCCACAATCTACCTCACTTAGGGTCCCTGAGCTTCCACATTCCCCATCTTCATAAAGGAACAAGATCCTTAGATAGGGGATGTGGCCAAATCCATCTTCGAGATTACATCACATCATGTCAATAGTGGATCCCCATGCACGCACAACATTACTCATCTTTACATTAGTACAGTTTGAGCTCCTCTTTGATTTTAATTATTGCTTCAGGATTAACAATGGCGCCAATGGTGATCAACATTGTCCTGACCCGACCCACTGGATCTCTCCTAGATAACGGATGTTTGAGTTTCAACTACCCCAAATTATCCTTCATATGCTAGGGGATAGTGAAAACCACTGAAAAGAATAACAAAAATGTGAGGCCTTTGCTTAAAGTACTTGTACGCACTCACCTAACCATCTCTATATAGAAGTGAATAGGAATAAAAATGAAAGACAATAACATCTAATGTAAATACCATGATTGTAATAACCTATAGAGAATAAAAATGAGTGCAATAGAGTAAACCAAAAAGAAGAAAGAAAAAATAAATGCCCACCTAGAAAATATTTCCCAACTAGAAATTAAATTGGAAAGAAAAGTTGATAGAGTTCAACTCTGGATCCACAATAACTGACCACCGTACACAATAAAATTAATCAGGGTACCCCTATACATCTCTAAAATCATCATAAGTATGTTTATTTTCTACATAAGACATGTCATGTATACTGAAATACCATATAGGGGTGATTATATACATACCCAGTAGGATACCCTAAAAATAGAAGATGGTGAAAAATAAGACCTGATAGAAGTAGTCATCTTAGTCCAAAGTAAGAGATAAATAAAACCAAAGGACCAAGATATATATATATATATATATATATATATATATATCCGTGATAATAAAATAAATCCAAATGAGAAAGAACAGGGATCTCCATATCATAGCCTAGCCCAAGGAAATGAGACTTCCAATAGTTCCAAGAGGTTCATCATCAATGCCCATCATATCCTATGTGTACCCAAAGACGTAACTGTGTGGAGACACACCTCTCCACCATGCTGCTAAGCCAAGGGGAAAAAATCTCTAGGTATAAAAACCATGTCATGGTATAATAGGAGGCTTCCAATTAGTATATAAAAAAATAAATCCATGGCACAATAGGAGGTTTATAGTCAGTAGATAGGGGACCCATGCGATAGTATAATGGAATAGTTCCACTCAGTTGATATAGGAGTCATGCCCTGATACAACAAGAGGGTTCCACTCAGTAGATAGAGGAACCATTACCTAATACAAAATCAAGGTTCTAATTTGTAGACAGTGGACCCATGACTTGATACAATAAAAGGGTTCCACTCAATAGACAGAGTACCCATTACCTAATAAAATAGTAGAATTCCGCTCAATAGATAGAGGACTAATGACTTGATACAATAGGAGGGTACCACTTAGTAGATACATGACCCATTCCCTAATATAATAGGAGGGCTCCACTTAGTAGATAGATGACCCATTCCCTAATACAACAGGAGGGTTCCACTTAGTAGATAAAGGGGTATGGGGGATTTCCCACTGTAAACATTCTCGGATGATCCTACCCAATCACTGTTGTCATCGAGCATCACCTAAATAAGTTTCAAGTTCAGAACATCTCACATATAATCTAAAAATACACTAAGAAAGACATCACCATGTTATACATGGGAAAACACTGATAATAGGCTACTCAAGGGCCAAAATCCAAGCCAAAACAAACAAGATATGAAAGGTATAAGTTTCATAAAGAAGTACACGACATGTAAGAGGGTCCACACAACATGCGGTCCTACTAGACTACCTGGACATGTACCTAAAAATGCCTGGGTACCAGGCCACACACGTATAACCATGGGCATGAGCATGTACCCCCAGAGTACACATTGTCTCTATCCAAAATCCCAATGAACACACAATGTTTGACATCATTCTGATGATAAGATTTGAAAATTCACCAATATATCATCAGAAATGTATATAAATGGATACACAAATAAAACTAATGTGATCCTCCTTGAAAATATTTAGGATAGGATATTTACTTTTCCTAAATATACACCTGAAAAAAACATGTATTTCACTGAATCATACTCGAACGATGTTTAATTGGCCTGATTCACAAGTCTGAAAAAGTTCCCCAACATTAGTTTTGAAATATACACCTAAATATCAGGGTCACAATTCCACTTAATTTTCATCAATCTGATACAGTATGAAGAAGATATATTGGAGACTAGATTCCATAATAATAATAATAATAATATAATAATAATAATAATAATGTTATTATTATTATTATTATTATTATTGGGTGCTCCATGGACCCGATCCATGAGTTCGAATTAAATATCCAACATTGGTCTTGAAATGACTGTCTCAACATTAGGATCATGATTCCATTGAAATTTCATCAATCAGATACCGTATGATGATGTTTTTGGTATTAACTATATTCCATAATAATAATAATAATAATATTATTATTATTATCATTTTATAATAATATTATTAAAATATTTTCAAATAAAAAAGGGTGGAAGACCATCAATAAAACTTCATCCCCATCCCTGTCCCTTGAAAAGTGGTACTTCAAACCCCCATCTCATTCATATATATTTTATGATATATATATATATGTATATATATTATAATTCATATAAGGAAATTGTCCCACAACATTCTCATTCCCATGATTCATACAAAAGGTGGAACCCCTACTTCCCTCTTCAATCGCACATTCACTACTTTATTATTTGAATTAATACAATATTAATATTATTAAAAATATTAATAAATATCACATGATGTTATTATTAAAAATGATAATAACACATACCGCACTCCACAGATGTCTAGAAATTGGACTCTGGATGTTCTTCAAAGAAAAACCATCCATCATTTTTGTCCCACCACATTCTCACTCCCATGATGTATACAGGAGGTGGTTCCCCTCCTTTCCTCATCAAGCACAAAATCCGTACTATATTATTTGAATTGATAAAATATTAATATTATCAGTAATATCAATAAATATCACATGTTGTTTTTATACAAAATGATAATTACACACACCGCACTCCACATAAGGCCATAAATTGGACTCTGGATGTTCTTTAAAGGAAAACAATCCGTCATTTTTATCCATAGAAACTAGACATCTTGGTTTGAAGGAACCCTACCATCCTCACCAAAACAGGACACCATCATCACCACTGGACGAATTCTAGCCACTCGTTTCTCGGGAACATCAATCCCAGCACCCCTAGAGGGATTCTCTTAATCTAGCCTATAACCACCAATACTCGATCCAAATTTGGGATCCTTTTTTAATCGCCATGCCTCCATTACATCTCTAAAATATAAATATGAATTCATGACCATGATCCATTATGACAAAGAATGAACACACAATGATCAATATTACTGGATATAATTGAATCACTGGTCAAAAAATTACAAATGAAAAATGAGAATAACATAGGGAAAAATAAACATGAAAAAAAATTGATAATCATTATTAGATTATGCGATCCGAGCCAACGATTGATAGGTGAATAATCAAGGGTGATAATATGGAATAAAAAAATTATTCATTTAAACAAATTGAATTTTTGAAAAAGCTCATGTGAAGGGTATATAATCATAGATCAATAAAAGAATATATGAATGCATGTTTAAGATTTTAATCAAAAGGGAGAATACCACAATTGAAGAGCCCTACCTCGATTTTGGATCAATCGTTGGCGAAGAATCCATTTTTCAGTGATACAAAAGACCCAATGATTTCTCCACCCATCGATCCACGTCGATCTAATCCTCATTCTTCATTTGATATCGATCCACCAATAAAGAATTATCCCCTAATACTATTATATCTAGAAAGTATTATGAAAATAACCCTTGAAAAACCTTCAGAAGTGGGAATTTAAAGATGATTTGATTAGTTCATTTCATAAAACAATCAAAAAAAAATTGTTTATTTTAATTAAATATACCCACCAACAACTGCCATAACCAGACGTCTGACACTGACCATCCTTAGGCTAGGCGTATGATAAAATCCACATTACATACTCAACCATGGTATCATATTTCCAATATGAGACTCCTTTTGAGAGTTATTCCACCTTTTTAGGAAAGAATCACACATGTGATATAAAATATATTTAATATTTATATAAAATTAATTTCAGGCTCACCAAGCCTTAGAATTATGTTCCTTTTAGTGCATAGCTCTGAAATTTTTTTTTAATATAATTCAATGTCCTACAAAGAAAAAATAGTGTCTATAATTATTCCCTTATTCAAAGATAATCATCCTAGAAAATCAAAAATTAAGCAAAAAGGTGGGGATACCGAGCTCTCAACCAGGTCTCCCACTCCCACAATCTTCCATGTTGGTTTCCTTTACTTTAAAAAAACATGCACCCATGGAAAACACTTTCCTAGGAAGGGTATTTCCCAATTGGTTCTCAACTCCACTGGCTCTATTAAAAAGAAAACTATACTCCCATGGCCCAACATACCCATGTCAACATTGTATAATGATTCGTGCACATAACTCCTTAGCTATGATATTTTAAGAAAATATAAAACCAAAAATACTTTATTTATGAGGTTCAGAGGTACACCACCTTGCTAACCCAACACATTACCAAGAAAAAGGGCATATAATACTTAGAGATAACACACCTTCCTTGAAAAATATCCCTGATCATTGACATGGAGATATACTTTGGAATAAATGTTCTCCAAATTTGACTCCAAAGGTCACCTTCATTAGTACAAAAAGGACTCTTGAGGTTTTTTGGGTAATCCTCATCCACTCTAGAAGAATTTAAAACCTTTCATAACCATAACTAGAACCAAATTCTAATGTCTAGAATGATCCGAAATTAATTTTGAGGACACAAGGTTACCATCATAAAATAATAACATGAATTTACCTAATAAAGGTTAAGTATATGGATCATATGTCTTGTGAACTATGTTGGGGAATTAAACACGCCCAAAGGTGTCACTAAGAACCAAAAGAAACCACAATAGATCTAGGAATCCACACTTGATACATCCACCTATCAAACTTGGAGCTAGTGATAACCCATCTAGAGGTCAAACTCTAAGATACAATTAGTATACATATACTGGGAAAATAGTTCATCAATTTTTAGGGGTGAATACTCCTCCCAGATAGTCCCTAGCTCTAGTGATTCCAATCCACTATTGACCACAAGAAATAATGTTCCCCTAGGTGAACAACATGGGGATACTCTAGAAAAAAATTGGATCTTATGAATCCCCTACTCTTTAGATTCCTCCAACCACACCTCCAGCTCTTACAAATACTCATGGTCATCTGATATAGTAACATAGATATCACGTCATCATTAGTGAAAGTTCAATCTATAAAAACACTCGATGGTGAGGTAAACCCGAGACACACTCAGGATGGATTCCACAATAATCCTCCACCATCATAGAAAAACCCCCATGGAATCTACTTTTCTAAGGGTAATACTATCCAATTGATGAGGAAGTGGATTTAAACTCTGGCGAGTTAGCTCATTTATCCCTACCCTGGGATCACTCCTTATAAAGGGAGGACAAATCCATCCCAAAAAACCAGAAGCACTACTATACTCACTATTAAAAATCATATGAGCATGGATGGTAAGAAACCATCCCATACTGAGGAAAACATCACATGGTCTTAACACCACTACAATAAAATTATACATGAGGTTCACTTTCCTCTTAGAGTTAGGTTAGACCTTTAGTAGATGTGTGTAATCACATATCCTATCTACATGAGCCTAAATCCTAAGGTTCGATCAAAAAAATATCCACTAGTATCACTATGAATAAAAAATGGGATATTATCAGGAATTTTTGGATCATGAATACATGTGAAAACTGTTGGTGGGGTAGTGAAGAAACACTTATTACCTCAAACAAAACTTGAGACCTCTATAATCTCATACTTCTTGGAAGTCATCCTTTCCCTTTTCCATATGTTTACCAGAACTAATTATTTCTCCAAAACCTTAACATAACATAAAATCTTAAATACTGAAGTTAGAGGCACACATCCAACACACCTTGAAACTATTATATTGGGATGACACTAACTCGCCCACAAGGTTTTTTGACTGTGTATCAAGAATGCGTCTCGGTGGGGTAATTTTCCCTTTTCCTTTAAAGTGTAAATTCACTCCAAATTTCACCAAAACAAGTCTCTATGGATTCCATGAGTCCCCCCAGAGAAGTATTTTCAACTAGAACACCATCTGAAGGGGTCCTATCCAAGTGGGATGTTCACACTATTAGTTTTTTACAGTCATATACCATAGGAGAAGGGAGTATGGCTCACTATGAAACCTAGAAGATCTCAATATTTGAAAATTTCAATGCACACTCAACATAGTTTCATCATCTTCAAGTACCTATAAATCCAGAAGTAGTTCCACAAAGAAGATTGGTTTCAAACATAAAAATCTAATTGGTTAGAGTCTGCAAAAGCTAGAAAACCTATACCACTACATTGAATCAATATTCTACTACCTGATGGAATTTATCATCATATATCCTTAGTGTTCTCTATGGTTAGAACTCTCATAATGTGCTAATCCTATGCATACCATCATCATGCCTAACTGGAGCTATCGACTACTCAATACACATATGACTATATTCCTAACCCATAGAAGGATTCAAGAACTTTTAAACAAGTGGAATCACTTCTTGGTCCCACATAGAAAAGACACATCATGGTTAGGTCCCTGAACTAAGGCCTAATCGCTAAATTGGTCATCATCATGACATTGTCTTGAAATCCATTATGGCTGTCATCGCAGATTCATATTGAAAGTTATAAATATCTACCATGTTCAAAGAGAATATATATATATATATATATTTAGAGATTAATTGACAAAGATAGTCAAGGGAATAAATCCTATATGATGCATCTACCATTGTCCCTGGAAAAAGATGTCTCGATATGCTAAGATGAAAAGCAGATAGTCATAGTCTTAGTGAATTGGTGAATCATAAGATACAACAACTGTAACACCCTAGGTAAATAAAGAATATGACATTTTCATATTTATCCATATTTGTGAATAAAATATTAATATTACTTTAAAGGGGACTTTATGCTCGATGGCGTACCCAACACGCAACAACGAGTTTCTTGGGAATCTTACGTTGCACTCTAATAATAAAATAATATTATTTTAAATGGTAGTTAACATGTAGCCGTTGTATTGGCGGGAATGGATATAAATAACTAAAATATGATTATATATGTTTTTAAATGTTTTTACATTTATCCAATAAACGATAAAGGCTTAAAATATGGAAAGAATTCAATTTTAGGCATTTATACCCTAATTTTTCCCAAAAGGTTCACTTATCACCTTTTGATGGAGAACCGTCATTAAATATAGTTTTGATAAATCTTTTACATTCTTTTGGAACAAATATAACTCTTCTTTAGAATCGGGACATCAAATTTTACTTTGTGTAATTTTTTGGTATATTTCCGATAAAGTTCATTTTTTAATGAATAGTGTAAAATGTTGTATTTTAATTCAAAACCTATTTTTAATCTAATTTATTTATATGATTAGATAATATTTTTAATTGGTTTTAAAGTGAAATTAGAAAATATTTTTACCATTAAATCCAATAGTGGTCATTGGAATTAATTTCACTTTGAAATCGGACTTAAACTAGTATCAATCTTTTGATACATATTGTTTTATAAAAACACGCTATTTGTCGTGACAGCGGGAATTAATTATTAAATTAATTAATGTGAATTATATGTTTTGAATTTTTTAATATAGACTTCATTTTTGAATTTGGAATATCAAATATAGCTTAGAGTGAATTTTTGGTAATTTTCTGAAAAACTCCAATTTTTGATGAATAGTGAAACCACTAAGTGGTAATCAAGCAAAATGATTTTTCAGTTAAATGAAAGTTTACCACTAATGTGTATTGAATTTTGAAAATCCTACATACATGGTTGTCATTAGTATGTAAAATGTGGTTCAATGGGATGAAAATAATTTTTTGGTGAATAGTAACTTTTTTTCATTAATCGCGATTAGAGGTAATTAGTGTAATTTAAGGTAAAAATGATATTATAAAAATATGAAAACACCATGAAACTTGTCCTAAACCTATTTTATGAGTAATGGCCGACCAATACAACCCATGGGTCGATTTAGGGGACCCTATGGAGCCTCTTGGGTGAGATAATGACTTTATTGCCTTTTTTTTAAATAAAGGTGAAAATGACACTAACATAAATTGTTTTACAAAAAAAAAATTTAGAAGGGGTTATAATAATCATATTTTTGTATATAAATACTATTTGTAAAGATAAAAAGATTTCCTACATCATGATATTTTTGTTATAATTTTTAGACATTAAATAAATTAATTTAATTATGACATCATGATGATGCAACGATGACCTCATTAATGAACAGTTTAAATAAAATGAAACGATAATATAAAATCTAAGACCTACACTTGTCCAAAAACTATTGGATGGGAATATTTCGAAGCCTTATCATCTTATCTTAGAAATATATCAATGTGGGACCTTAGAAATTCTAAACACTTTTGAAAATAAAATAATAGTTTCATGATTTCCAAAAGTGCCCCTCCTCTCCTCTTATAAAAGGCCCCCACCTCTACCTCATTTCACACACTCCTAAAGCCTTTGGATCGGCCATACCCTGGCCATTTACTCTCTCCACATCCCTCTCCTTATCCTAGAGGATTCCTGTTGGGAATAATCCTTTCAAATAAAGCCTTTAGGCTCAAATCAAAAGGAGTTACACTTTTAAAGGTAATTCATTGTCTCACGTTCATTTGTTTTATTTTGCTTCTCCAACCCCCTAAACTCATTTTATTTACTTCTTTTGTAACAACACCAGTATCTTCAATATACTAGGATGTTGTTATAAGATTTATTTGAGGTACACTCTCACAAAAATACATCAAATGGTTAAAGAACATACGGTTTCCGTGGATAGCGAAATTCTGCCTCCCGAAACGATGATTGTTCAATACTCATTTAACACCTTCAAAGGTGGCCATTATGATGTCAATATTTTTATATATGATATATAATATGTTTAGTATTTACTTAAGCTTCTGTATTTTTCATTTGTGGATTACCTTTATGGCTTCCATTATGGGTATACGCGATATCTTCATTTTAGGAAGTGCGGACTACCGCCCCCTAAAAGTGATTTGATTCGTTAATACCATATGTGGGATGTGTAAAGGATAAAGTTAATGATATTATATATGTTATTATACTGGAATTATAATATACTCTTATATAATTATGATTCCATTCCAGAAAATACGAAATAGAAATGGAAGTAGCGTTCATGCGTATGTACGACTTACCGTCTCCATGAACGGTGCATTTCATTTCTTACCCCTAAATGTGATGTAATATTATAAATACAGGTATATGATGAATATATATGATATATATGTTATCCAAATAATTAATATTATTCTGGATATAATTAACCTTTGACCAAATTAACAACATGTAAGTGCAAGAAGTCTATTTTTGACTTAAGAACCAAATACCGAAAAAATGAACATTATTAACTTAAATGATTACATGATGTTCATAACATGGTATAAAAGGGATAATGAACTTGAAAAAGGTTCTTAAGCAAGTATATATTAACTCAAGTTTATTATTCAGGAGATTAAAGAACGGTCGGGTCAAGTCGGATACGAGGTAAGGGATCATACTCCTCTCTTTCTTTATAAGTACACTCTTTTATGTCATTTCTTTTAAGCTCCTCTTTGTTATTATGGGGGATGTTATTTTATATTCCTCTTTCATTAAATTTTATTGTAATATTATGAGATACTCTATTTGATCTCATCAATCCATTTTGAAAGTTTTAAGTGGCGCCGTTAGGCTGCCAAGTTTTCGTAAGGGATTGTTCATCTCACTTTTATTCCCGTGAGATTTATGCTACATTTGCCACAATTTCCTTTGAGTGGTGTATGTACTGCCCATTATTATAAACTTTTTTTAGTATAATTTCATTTATGGGTATTCACATCTTCATTTTATGACCCTTCTTCCATTGGGTGTACGTTTCGAAAGTTACCCAACTCGGTAAGGGGACCTTTCACCCTCCTCTTTTTAAAAGACTTCTTTTGTTATGTCTTTTAATTCACATACCATTATGTTGGGATATGTTCTTATATATCCTTATTTATGTAAGTTTTATGTCCAAGTTATGAGATACCCTTTATCTCTCTCATCAACCCTTTATGTAAAATTTTATGTGACGCCGTTAGGCTGTCTAATTTTACCAAGGGAACTTCTTAACCCAATTTCGATTTCTTTGGGTTCAACATGTAGTTATTGAATATGTCATCCTTTGAATATGTGTGAATAACATTTGATTGTTTTACACTTAATATCCACTTATATTGGGTGTATTTATATTTTTCACACATAATTATGAGATTTATTTATACTTAATTTAAGGATACCTTCTTTATAATGGATTTCATCTCCTTTTACATTTCTTTTGAGACTTCATTGTTGTTATGAACCAATTCACTCTTATATGGTGTGTATACTATCCTTTGACATATTATATCATGAATCCTTTTATTCTCATGATATTATAATGTCCGGATTAAAGGTTATTCCGCTATTATTTGTATTCAAGAGTCTCTCATTTTGTTAAAAACTCTTTAACAAAAATATCATTTTAAATGTTTTAAAGATTTATTATTCTAAATCTTTATCTTTAATGTCCATGTTTTCAAAATGGTTTTCAGTATTTATTTATATGGACATTAATGTTTTAAAATTATAATTCCATTAAAATCTTCAAAGTGGTATGGGACACTTTGATTCAAAAATCTCTTTTAAATGGTTTTTAAAAATGGATTGATTAATTAAATATCTGGGAATTATTTATTGTGATTGCAAATGAAATATTTTTATTGAAATGTTTATGTTTTCCATATTTTATGTGTAATAATAGTACTTGGACATTATGATGGGTGGTGCCGTGAATACCAGGACGGGTGGTTACGTTATAACCTCCAATGCATTGGGTATGGAAGTCGGCCGTATGGCTATTCCATTAAGTATGTATGGAAATTGGCCATATAGCTATTCCATTAAGTGATATGTGTGGAAGTCGACCGTATGGTTATTCCAATTAAGTGTGTTTATGTCCCAAGTTACCTTTATATATGTTATGTGTTCTTTATATGGGTTTTAAGGTAATCCTTTGGTTACAAAAAGGTAAGTAATGATACTTTATTAAGTGAATAGTTTTTACTACTTCATGAAGGTGAAGGTATTACTTTGATAGAGTACACATGGTTTACTTGATGTTTGAAAAACTAACAGTTTTCATTCTTCGTGTATCCCTTACTGATCTTTTTATGCTCATCCCAAGTTTTTGGAATGTTTTTCACAGGTCACGGGGAAGGTACATGATAAGATGATAGAGTCAAGGATGTGTCAAGGAAGAATCCAAGTTTTATTTTAAATATGTTTTCGTTGATGGGAAGAATGAATCCTGTCTTTTATGTAACCGCTTTGTTTAAAGGTGGAATGTAATGCAAGTTTCATGATCTAATTCTCTAAAACTCTAAACCTGAAAAGATCCTCAATGTGTAATATTGTAATAACTCAAGATTAAGTAAGGTTTAAGGCTGGGGACTTATAGTTGGTATCAAAGGTCGGTTTAGATAACTTTAGAGGTTAGGGTATTCTCTAAGCATAAGTGAAATTACCATAATGGTTAGGATTTAAGAAAGAGTCCTAGTTTTAGATAAAGTGAATGAGTAAGTATATCTTAGTGTTTACCTTCCTCATTAGTACATGATGGTTTTGTTGATATACTCACACTGACATTTCTGTTTTTAGTGAATGGCTGGATCTCGCAGGCACCAAAGTGACAATTGGTTTGAAGGAAACTGTGGTGGTTCTCTGATTAAGAGACTCGATGAAATGGGGTATTCAATGAGGAAACTCATGGTTGTTCTAAACCAACTATCAAGGAGTCATGATCAACCACGTGAACCTTGGTATGTTCTATAATGCATCATTTACGAGATGACCAATCGATGTGGAAGTTCAGGTAATAATTAAAAAGGTAACCATTAGGGTTTATATGATCCTTACTTTTGAGGTAATTATGGGTTATTATATGTTATGATGGAAAATGAAAGGCATGAGATAAACTTGAGGTTAAAACATGTAATGTTTATTTTTGAAGATTTTATCTCGTTTTGGGAAATTTTTTGAGAATTATATAGTTTTGGAAAAAGGACAACACGCAGACCGTGTGACAACCCGTCGCGTCGGACAATGCTGTGGGAATCGAACCCACAACCAAAGTGCGACTGGTATTTATCACCTACCACTGGACTACGTGAAGTCCCTGGTTAGTTTGACTGATTCTTTCTAGTTATATGATTTTATGAATTAAGAGTAAGTTGATTTTGGGTTATTTAGGAAAATGATTAACTTATCATGGAGGATATGTGATTAGGTTAATTACTTTTCAATACGAGACTTTAGGAGCAACTGATGTTGTTTGGAGATAAATGTTACGATTTAACTTGGAAGACTATGTGACTAAATCCTTCAAATATTTGGGTTTCAACATTAGTTTCGTTTACTTTGAAGAATTTTATGGACAAATTGTTTATCTAATGGTCCTCTTTGAACTTTGGGTTTTGTTGGAAAAATTTTGGAGATTAATCATGGATTTTCTTTTTATAAAGGGTTACCCTTTTCTGGTTTATCTGATCTTGTACTGACCTTTTTGGTTTTAGTTTTGGTTAAGGTTTGAAGACATGGGAAGTATATAGTTCTCTTTTGTGGATTAGGTGATTCTCTAGAAGTTGATTATAGTACTCTTAATACGAACAAGTCTCCCTAAATACTCATCTTTTAGAAAAAAATATGACTTTGATTAAGGAATCTAGTAAAAGTTGAAAGTCAACATGATAAGTGATTATGTTTCCTTATGAATAAATTCCCCAATAAAAAGTATCTTAAAACAAAAATGTTGTCTATTAACTTTTCCTACTGGGGAACCCAACACCGTTTAACCCATCACAAGTTTGTGATTTTCTTATTGTTAACTTTCTCCTGAACATGTTTACTATCACTCTCCTTTAAGAACACGAACCTTTGCTTTTTCTTCCATGTCCATGTTTTTTCTACATGGAATCCTAGTATGGGTTAACTCGGGTGACCTTTGTACTTATCTTCCATTATTTTAAAGTGATTGTTTTACCAACTCTTGTTCCGATGTGGGACTTTCAAGGATGTTTCCAAGCGCAATTTTAAAATTGCGAGGACGCAATTCCCAAAAGGGGGGAAGGATGTAACACCCCAGGTAAATAAAGGATATTACATTTTCATATTTATCCATATTTGTGAATAAAATATTAATATGACTTTAAAGGGGATGCTATGCTCGATGGCGTACCCAACACGCAACAACGAGTTTCTTGGGAATCTTACGTTGCACTCTAATAATAAAATAATATTATTTTAAATGGTAGTTAACATGTAGCCGTTGTATTGGAGGGAATGGATATAAATAACTAAAATATTATTATATATTTTTTTAAATGTTTTTACATTTATCCAATAAACGATAAAGGCTTAAAATACGGAAAGAATTCAATTTTAGGCATTTATACCCTAATTTTTCCAAAAAGGTTCACTTATCACCTTTTGATGGAGAACCATCATTAAATATAGTTTTGATCACTCTTTTACATTCTTTTGGACCAAATATAACTCTTCTTTAGAATCGGGACATCAAATTTTACTTTGTGTAATTTTTTGGTATATTTCCGATAAAGTTCATTTTTTAATGAATAGTGTAAAATGTTGTATTTTAATTCAAAAACTCTTTTTAATCTAATTTATTTATATGATTAGATAATCTTTTTAATTGGTTATAAAGTGAAATTAGAAAATATTTTTACCATTAAATCCAATAGTGGTCGTTGGAATTAATTTCACTTTGAAATCGGACTTAAACTAGTATCAATCTTTTGATACTTATTGTTTTATAAAAACACGCTATTTGTCGTGATAGCGGGAATTAATTATTAAATTAATTAATGTGACTTATATGTTTTGAATTTTTTAATATAGACTTAATTTTTGAATTCGGAATATCAAATATAGCTTAGAGTGAATTTTTGGTAATTTTCTGAAAAACTCCAATTTTTGATGAATAGTGAAACCGCTAAGTGGTAATCAAGCAAACTGATTTTTCAGTTAAATGAAAGTTTACCACTAATGTGTATTGAATTTTGAAAATCCAACATACATGTTTTTCATTAGTATGTAAAATGTGGTTCAATGGGATGAAAATAATTTTTTGGTGAATAGTAACTTTTTTTCATTAATCGCGATTAGAGGTAATTAGTGTAATTTAAGGTAAAAATGATATTATAAAAATATGAAAACACCATGACACTTGTCATAACTCTATTGGATGAGTCATGACCGACCAAGACAACCCATGGGTCGATTTAGGGGACCCTATGGAGCCTCTTGGGTGAGATAATGACTTTAATGCCTTTTTTTAAATAAAGGTGAAAATGACACTAACATAAATTGTTTCACTAAAACAATTTTTAGAAGGGGTTATACTAATCATATTTTTGTCTATAAATACTATTTGGAAAGATAAAACTATTTCCTACATCAGTATATTTTTTTTATAATTTTTAGACATTAAATAAATTAATTTAATTATGACATCATGATGATGCAACGATGACCTCATTAATGAACAGTTTAAATAAAATGAAACGATAATATAAAATCTAAGACCTAAACTTGTCCAAAAACTATTTTAGGGTAATATTTCGAATCCTTATAATCTTATCTTCGAAATATATCAATGTGGGACCTTAGAAATTCGAAACACTTTTGAAAATAAAATAATAGTTTCATGATTTCCAAAAGTGCCCCTCCTCTCCTCTTATAAAAGGCCCCCACCTCTACCTCATTTCACACACTCCTCAAGCCTTTGTCTCGGCCATACCCTGCCCATTTACTCTCTCCAAATCCCTCTACTTATCCCAGAGGATTCCCTTTGGGCATAATCCTTTCAAATAAAGCCTTTAGGCTCAAATCAAAAGGAGTTACACTTTTAAAGGTAATTCATTCTCCCACGTTCATTTGTTTTATTTTGCTTCTCCAACCCCCTAAACTCATTTTATTTAATTATTTTGTAACAAAAACAGTATCTTCAATATACTAGGATGTTGTTATAATATTTATTCGAGCTACACTCTCACACAACTACATCAAATGGTTAAAGAACATATGGTTTCCGTGGATGGCGAAATTCTGCCTCCCGAAACGATGATTGTTCAATACTCATTTAACACATTCAAAGGTGACCATTATGATGTAACTATTTTTATATATGATATATAATATGTTAATTCTTTACTTAATCTTCTGTATTTTTCATTTGTGGCTTACCTTTATGGCTTCCATTATGGGTATACGCGATATCTTCATTTTAGGAAGTACGGACTACCGCCCCCTAAAAGTGATTTGATTCGTTAATACCATATGTGGGATGTGTAAAGGATAAAGTTAATGATATTATATATGTTATTATACTGGAATTATAATATACTCTTATATCATTATGATTCCATTCCAGAAAATAAGAAATAGAAATGGGAGTAGCGTTCATGCGTACGTACGGCTTACCGTCTCCATGAACGGTGCATTTCATTTCTTAACCCTAAATGTGATGTAATATTATAAATACAGGTATATGCTGAATATATATGATATATATGTTATCCAAATCATTAATATTATTCTGGATATAATGAACCTTTGACCAAATTAACAACATGTAAGTGTAAGAAGTCTATTTTTGACTTAAGAATCAAATACCGAAATATGAACATTATTAACATAAATGATTACATGATGTTCATAACATGGTATAAAAGGGATAATGAACTTGAAAAAGGTTATTAAGAAAGTAGATATTAACTCAAGTTTATTATTCAGGAGATTGAAGAACGGTCGGGTCAAGTCGGATACGAGGTAAGGGATCCTACTCCTCTCTTTCTTTATAAGTGCAATCTTTTATGTCATTTCTTTTAAGCTCCTCTTTGTTATGATGGGGGATGTTCTTTTATATTCCTCTTTCTATACATTTTATTGTAATATGATGAGATACTCTATTTGATCTCATCAATCCATTTTTAATGTTTTAAGTGGCGCCGTTAGGCTGCCAAGTTTTCGTAAGGGATTGTTCATCTCACTTTTATTCCCGTGAGATTTATGCTACATTTTCCACAATTTCCTTTGAGTGGTGTATGTACTGCCCATTATTATACACTTTTTGTAGTATAATTTCATTTATGGGTATTCACATCTTCATTGTATGACCCTTCTTCCATTGGGTGTACGTTTCGAAAGATACCCAACTCGGTAAGGGGACCTTTCACCCTCCTCTTTTTAAAAGACTTCTTTTGTTATGTCTTTTAATTCACATACTATTATGTTGGGATATGTTCTTATATATCCTTATTTATGTAAGTTTTATGTCCAAGTTATGAGATACCCTTTATCTCTCTCATCAACCCTTTATGTAAAATTTTATGTGACGCCGTTAGGCTGTCGAATTTTACCAAGGGAACTTCTTAACCCAATTTCGATTTCTTTGGGTTCAACATGTAGTTATTGAATATGTCATCCTTTGAATATGTGTGAATAACCTTTGATTGTTTTACACTTAATATCCACTTATATTGGGTGTATTTATATTTTTCACACATAATTATGAGATTGATTTATCCTTAATTTAAGGATACCTTCTTTATAATGGATTTCATCTCATTTTACATTTCTTTTGAGACTTCATTGTTGTTATGCACCAATTCACTCTTATATGGTGTGTATACTGTCCTTTGACATATTATATCATGAATCCTTTTATTCTCATGATATTATAAAGTTCGGATTAAATGTTATTCCGCTATTATTTGTATTCAAGAGTCTCTCATTTTGTTAAAAACTCTTTAACAAAAATATCATTTTAAATGTTTTGAATATTTATTATTCTAAATATTTATCTTTAATGTCCATGTTTTCAAAATGGTTTTTAGTATTTATTTATATGGACATTAATGTTTTAAAATTATAATTCCATTAAAATCTTCAAAGTGGTATGGGACACTTTGATTCAAAAATCTCTTTTAAATGGTTTTTGAAAATGGATTGATTAATTAAATATCTGGGAATTATTTATTGTGATTGCAAATGAAATATTGTTATTGAAATGTTTATGTTTTCCATATTTTATGTGTAATAATGGTACTTGGACATTATGATGGGTGGTGCCGTGATTACCAGGACGGGTGGTTACGTTATAACCTCCAATGCATTGAGTATGGAAGTCGGCCGTATGGCTATTCCATTAAGTATATATGGAAATTGGCCGTATGGATATTCCATTAAGTGATATGTGTGGAAGTCGACCGTATGGTTATTCCACTTAAGTATGTTTATGTCCCAAGTTACCTTTATATATGTTATGTGTTCTTTATATGGGTTTTAAGGTAATCCTTTGGTTACAAAAAGGTAAGTAATGATACTTTATTCAGTGAAGAGTTTTTACTACTTCATGAAGGTGAAGGTATTACTTTGATAGAGTATACATGGTTTACTTGATGTTTGAAAAACTAACAGTTTTCATTCTTCGTGTATCCCTTACTGAGCTTTTTATGCTTATCCCAAGTTTTTGGAATGTTTTTCACAGGTCACGGGGAAGGTACATGATAAGATGATAGAGTCAAGGATGTGTCAAGAAAGAATCTAAGTTTTTTTTTAAATATGTTTTTGTTGATGGGAAGAATGAATCCTGTCTTTTATGTAACCTCTTTGTTTAAAGGTGGAATGTAATGCAAGTTTCATGATCTAATTCTCTAAAAATCTAAACCTGAAAAGATCCTCAATGTGTAATCTTGTAATAACTCAAGATTAAGTAAGGTTTAAGGCTGGGGCCTTATAACAACACTGGTTTCCATGGATTGAAAGCTACACTCAAGACACTTTAACACAATTTCACTACACTCCCATCCAAATCTCATAAGGGGAAAAAACTCCAAACACTATCCTCAGGTCGAACCATCTATGATAAAAATATGTGATGACCCGGTCCACTGGAGCCCTTATGGCCATTGGAAGACCGAGCTGAAACTAACCTAATCCTTCCTTTATAGTCTAGGGGATGGAAACAAGTATTAAAATGTATAACTAAAATTTAGCATCCTTTTCCTAAATTAATTATACACATGCACCCGACTGTATCCATGCAGAACCGAAGAGGAATAACAATGGAAAACAGTAACATCTAGAGTAAAAAACATGCATGAAATAACCTATATGGAATAAAAAAGAGCGACATAGAGTACACCCAAATGTAAAGGAAAAAATAAACTCCCACACATAAAATATTTCCCAGCTTGAAAACAACTGGAAAAGGAAATTTGATGGAGTCTGGATCCTAATATCCAATCCTTGACCACCATACATGGTCAAATACACTTGGGTATCCTTATAATCATCTAAAATCACTGCCAAACTATCCTTAATCTATATAAGAGACGACATGTGAAGGTAAATCCCATGTAGGGGGAGAGTATATACATACCTAGTAGGACACCCCAATAACAAAAGAGGGAGAAAAATAATACATGATAGAATTAGTTAGCTAAGCCCAAATCTAGAGGGAAACAAAACCTATAAACAAGGATAGACACACACACACACACACCCACACACAGACACACACACTAATAAAAGAAACCCAAACAAGAATAACAAGGATCTACATATCACATCCCATCCCAGGATGATGAGTAATCCAAAAGTTTCAAGAGGTCTATCATCGATGCCCAACATCTCGCATGTCTCCCCAAAGAAGTAACTATGTGGATCCACACCTTGAAACAATGCAACATAGTTAAGGGAAAAAAATATATAGGTAGAGGACCCATGAACTAGTATAATAGTAGGATTACACTTAGTAGATAGAGGACCCATGCCCTTGTAGAATAGAAGGTTTCCACTCATAAGATAGAGGGCCCATTCCCTGGTACAACAAAAGGGTTACACTTAGTAGAAAGTGGACCCATACCCTAGTAAAATAGGAGGGTTCCTATTATTATAAAGAGGAACCATTCCATGATAAAATATAAGGGTTCCAATCAATATATAGAGGATCCATGCCATGATATAATAGGTTGGTTCCAATTAGTAGATATATGATGCATGCCCGGATACAATAAAAGGGTTCCACTTAGTAGATAGAGGACCCATGCATTGATACAATAAGATGTTTCCACTAAATAGATAGAGAAACTATGCCCTAATATAATAAGGGGGTTACATTTATTATATAGAAGAGTATGGGTAATTTCCAACCCTGGCCTCTCTATGATGATCCTGCTCAATCACTACTATCGTCGAACACCTTCTAAAGAAGAATCACTCTCAAAGTCTTGAAATCACTCTCAAAATCCACTTTAAAGTCCACAATTGTGTTTTAAATGAACAAAAAATCTATATAGGATACTTTTGGGCCAAAATATGAGTCCAAATGAAGGATATAAGAGAAGTATAAGTTTTATAAAGAAGTAAAAAATGTATAAGGGGGTCCACATGATGTGGGGTCCTGCTCCGCTTTCTGGATTTATACCTTGATGTGACTAGGTATTGGGTTATTACTGTGAACCCTTAGGCATGAACGTGTACTCCCAGAGTACATGTCATGTTTCGAAAAAATCCTAACGACCGTATGAGGCTAGTCATTGGTCTGACGGGAAAAAACAAAATTCATCGATATGTCACCAAAAGAATATATGAATGGATAAACAGATCACACTATTGTGATGAAAAGATTAAAATACACGGGATAAGTTATTTACATTCCATATATGGAAACTCAGTGAAAAAAAACACACATTTAACCACATCAGGCTTGGATTACATCTCATTGGCCTGAGACATAAGTATGAAAAAGTTACCCAACATTGGTCATAAAACATCTACCTCGATATCAGGGTTGTAATGATGTTGATGGTTTTTCAATTTGAAACCACATGAAGAAGATATGTTGGAAAATAGATTCCATAATAATAAAATTATTATTACGATTATTATTGGACACTTCATAGACCTGGTCCATGAGTTTGAATTAAATATCCAACATTGGTCTTGAAATGACCATCTAGAAGTCAATATCATGATGCTGCTTATGGTTTTTCAATTAGATATCATATGAAAATATTATTGTATTAAATAGAATCCATAATAATAATAATAATAATAATATCATGTTATAATAATAATAATAATATTTTTTTTTATCAATTTTCAAAGGGAGGGAATCTATATAAAAAACATACCTCCCATTCCATGCACATATAGGGGTCTCCCAATCCATTGAAAGGTGGAACTTAAACCCCCATACCCTCTTATCATATATATTTCATGATATATATATATATATTATAATTTATATAAGTTCCCCCACATTATCATGCCCAAGGTACATAGAGTAGGTGGCGCCCCTCCCTCCCTGTTCAAGTACATAGCCCCAACTTCTGAATTTTAATTAATACAATATTAATATTACTAATAATATTAATAAATATCACATGATATTGTTATTAAAAATTATAATAACACACGCCAAAATCTACGGATTTACAAAAATAATATTCTGACCATTATTCATTGAAAATCCATCTATAAATTTTATCCATAGAAAGTGAGTGTCCTGATTCATGAGAACCCTTTCGCATACACCTACACCAAATTCCATTGTCGTCGGTGGTTGGATTCTGGATACTCATTGCTCAAAAAAATTAATTTTCTACACCTCTTGAGAGATCCTCTCAATCTAGACCGGAAACCGCTGATTCCTAATATAAAGTTACGTTCCAGTCATAATTTCCATGCCTCCATCACATTTAAAAAATCCAAATCCAAATTCATGATTGAGATTTGGGTGAAAAAGAATTAACAAACAATTATTTCTATTATATTATATAATTTAATCAATGGTCAAATGGTTACCGATGTTGAACACTAAGAACAGATGGAGGAAGGCACATAACAAAAAATTGATAATCATAATTAGATGATGTAATCCCAACTAATAATTAATAGGTAAAGAATCATGGGTGATAATATGACATAAAAAAATAATTTATTTAAACAAATTGAATTATAGAATGGGATCATGTGATGGGCATATAATTTAATATCAATAAAAAATATATTAATCCGTGCTCAAAAGTTTAGTCAAATTGAAAAAAAACATAATTGAAGATCCCTAATTTAATTAGAAATCAATCATTGGGGAAGAATGCATTCACCAGCGATAAAAAAGACCCGCTTTTTTCTCTACCCATCGATCCACCTTGATGTGATTGTCATTTTTCGTTCGATGTTGATCCACCAATGAAAAACGATCTCCTCTTACTTTTAGATATATAAAGGTTTATGTGGATAACTCTTGAAAAATCGTCATAAGAGGGTATTTAAATAGGATTTAATAATCATATTTAAGAAAAAAACAACAAAAATTATTTATTTATTTTAATTAAATTTACCTGCTAACAGCTGACTTAACCAGATGTCTAGAACCGTCCAACCTTAGGTTGCACCTAGGGAAAACCCTAAATTCTAGACTCAACTATGGTCTCAAAATTTCGATCTAATAATTATTATGGTATTTATACAACTTTTTTCATGAAAAATTCATGCGTGTTATATAAAATATATCTAATATTATTATAAAATTAGTCCTAGGATCACTGGGCCTTAGAGTCGCATTTCGTCTCAGTGTTTGGATTAAAAAAATATTTCCAAAAATATTTCATAGTCTCACAAGAAAAAAATAAAGTATCTATATAAATTCCTAGGCTCAAGCTCCATCTAGTTATGTAATAGCATTCCCATGGAGAGATCTTATAAGGTGCTGCAAACCCTAGTGTGAAGATGACAATGATCATTGATGTCATTTACTTCCTTCACATGTGTTTTCATTTAATTTTATATTACCTCACTTTAACTTGTACCATATATATGTTTCATTATATATCCCACAAGAATATTATAAAAGTTTTACCAAATCACACCATTTAATCATAGTGGTATCATCCATACTAGCCCCCCATCGGTGCTTCCTCACACTGTCTTTAGACTCCTTACACTTGTTTCGATCCATTCCGAGACTTTATATACTCTCTACCACTTATTAGGGAACCACAATTGAGTTTGATGGTTTCTTCAGGTTGGAAATCTTGAAAACCTATGGTGATAGTTGATTTGGTCAATATTTTTATAATTTTTAAATTATAATTTCCTTTTCAAAGTTTCACCCTCATTGTTATAAAGGCTTACTCATCATGAACCTTTTGAAGTGTAACTCTAAATTACTTAACTCTATGAAGAGGTTTAAACTCAATGCAACTGAAATCTATAAGGATGGTTCAACTCAATTCATCTAAAATCTTAGAAGATGTGTTTCAACCTTATGTAGAATAACTCCATGTTACCGATTTGTATGAAGATGGTTGAAATCGACAAAAATGAAATCCAAAAAATGGGTTGAACTTAACATAATTGAACTCTCTGAAGACCGTAGAGTTTATAACTTTTCATTTTCCTCATTTAGATAAAAAATTCCAGAGTTTGTTATATTAAAGTAGAACCACTATGTCTTTATTTAGGTCCTTCAAAATAACCTCCACATATCCTAAAACAATATCAAAAAACCTAAAATTAAATTAATTCTTTACTCTAATAGTTCCAAATATAGAAAAAATAATAAAAAATTTAAATCTAAAATATTTTATCAATGATGTCTAGAATACATATATAATCTAAAGAAGAAACAATTGCCTATAAAATAATAAAATAATGAGATTAAAATCAATAAAATAAAAAGGGAAATATAAAAAAACATCAGATCCATCAATTATCCCACTTTTAAACATTTCACTCATAGAAAATCATATTATACAAAGGTTAATTTAGATTTATCAAGGTATTAATTGAAAGAGTTTTAAATTCAAAAAACCAAATAGATATATTGCCTCCAATATAGATCCAAATACTTTCTTTCCTAAAAAAATCATAAAATTACATCCAATCTCCTTTTAACAATTATGTGTGTTTTTCACTTACCTCCTTGGATATGTATCTATCCACTCAAGTATTTTAAAATAGATATTTTTTTCATTCTTAATTGACTTCATGGTTTTTATAGGCTTGATGAATTCCTAAAATCTCCAATTCATAGAGTCATAAATGTTTTAAAATCATGAGGAGTTTACCTAGGTGGTTTTATGGATGAGGGTTAAGAGGTTTTAAATGTCAAAATTTCTAAGGTAGAATGGGGATGGTTTTGGATCTGAAATGAATTAAAATACATGAAACTAGAACATACCTAACAATGTATCCACAATCACCCCCTTTTAAAAAAATTTCCTCCAAACACCTTATTATTATTTCATATAGTCCACACTTAGATCGTTTTATAATAAATAACATTTATTTACTTTTCTCATTTACATCAGTGTTCTTTTCAAAATTTCAAATTTGGATTTTTGGCTAGAATTTTATTTTGGAGGATAGAGAGATATATTTTAGTTTTTAAATTCTAATGAACTCTTAGAATATCTTTGAGTGATATTTTAAAACACCCATTAATCTTTCAAAAATGAATTTATTCCCACCCAAAAACAAAAATAGATGCATTATCAAAAAAACAACTTCAACATATTTTCACACCCACAACCATCATCCTCCCCAACACTTGAATTCAACCATTGTCATTAAATTACTTCTATATGAGGCTATAAAGTGATAAATGGATTTTAATGTGTCATCTTAATAAGGTATTTTATGGATAATAGAGGCTTAAATAATAGTTCATATGTAAATGGATGGTTTGGAATAGAAGTTTAATATAAAAATGAGATTTTCAAAATAGTGACTAAATTAGTTTTGAAAATTTTTATGAACTATAATAATATTGAATAAAATAATAACAAAAAGTCTTATATCTCACTACATGAATAAAAACTCTTTAAAAAATATGAATAAAGATAATGTGTATAATAGGTATTCAAACCTCTCAGGTTTTGGAAAATTAATCATTGGAAAATAGTTGTGCACATGAGTTTCACATTTTATCGAAATTTATTAAATTAATAGATTGTAAATTAAGAAACAAAATACATTTCAATGACCATTTAAAGAAATTGGAATAAATATGTTCTTTAAAAATAAATAGAAAATATTAATTTTCAAAAGTATTAAACGAATCACAAGATTCCTAAAAACATTAATAAAACTAATAATATAAAATAAAAATATACGAACAAATTCTGAGTAAAAAATGATTACCAAAACTTTACACAGTATTTAATTGGGAAATATTCACAATAAGGGTAAAAATTGCGACACATCATGAATTATTGGAAGTGATATAATTGAGTTAAGATCCTAGATATTATTACTGAAATCCCACAAGTAAATGTAAAAGAATGAGAAATTTTATTGCAATCAAAATAAAGAGATAGAGAAAAGGAAAATCATAAATTTTAGTTTAACCAACCAAGTAAGTACTAGGGATTTATTTCCCATATCCAAGAAGTTCTAATTGTTATCCGTAATTTATAATGGGCGGGGTTTCTTTGAGATAAACCACCACATAACTTTATATATTGTGTATATTACTTCACATTAATTGTATAAGTTGATATGGAAAAAATACAAAAACTCTATCCCTATTTTAATTAATTATAACTTTAATGGTGGTGTAGGAAAAGAAATTGGATCTTGTTTACTTAAAGTAATTGTTTTGGTTCTTAATCAACATATAGGGATTTCTCATGGTAGGCTTGGTTCAAAAATTCATATAGTAAATTAATGAAAATTTCAAGTTGAATGAAATTAAAATGTGACAAATATATATTAGATTCTTTCTCATATAAGTGGAAATCTTGTAAATTCGATCCTTCTTTAAAATATACTATATATTCTTCATTAACTGCTTCCAATAATTTTTCAAAACTTCCAAAGAGATTCACATGTTCATCATTATGTGTATCTTATCCTTCATCTTTATCCTCTAGAGAATTTAAAGTGTTGAATGAATATAAAAAGCCTAAATAGTAGGAGGTAAGGGTTAATTGAGTTTCAATAAAATTATAATGAAATAAGTTTAAGGAAATTTTATATTCCAAATTATTATTGGTTTTCAATTGTTATTCAATGGAATTTTCCTTTTAGAGTTTAGTTTTCATGGATGGAGAGATATTCATTCTACTCTATCTTCTATTTAATTTATAGCACTTCAATCATTTATTCTACTAAAGAAAGAGAATTATAAAAAAGTGTTATCTCTTATTCTTCAAATACGAGATGATCATTATTTAAATTACAAAAAAATAATCCAGTTTGAATACAAAAACTATTGATATCTAAAATGTGTACCATATTGTTGGTTTTATTTAGAATTATCTCCTAGTAATGGCTAAGTAGGGACCGGTGATAATGAATCTTCAAATAATTCTTTCTTGATCTCCTTATGTTATTTGATTTAAATAATGAGGGAGGAAAATTCCACCACCTCTTCCTCTTGTTATTTTTTCTCATGTTGTTATTTATTTGATTCCATACGATAATAAACTATCTATTTCATTCGGTTTGATACATCTTGTATGTATTCTCAAATATTTTTTAGATGAGTTTCTATTAAATTTGAAATTTCTTCTTATTTTTGTAACATTATAGAGTGGTTAGTCTATGCATTATAATCCGAATGTTAATATGGCATGGATAATTTTTTTTTTAAAAAACGAAAATTATATACAAATAATGAAGTGATGATAAGAGCAAGACTATTTTATATCCACATAAATGATTCAAAATTTTGACAACACCTATCATGGGGTGCTATAATTTTTTTTTCTTAATGAGGTATAGTGGTTGACTAGAGTCATCTACCTTGATGATATTTTTCCATAAATAAATCACTAATCATAAAAACATTATGATATTTTTGAATTTTTATACGAATATGTTCCAAGATCTGGATGACTCTGGTCCTAAAAAATATTAATTAAATAAATCATACAATTTTCGGTGTTGCAAGGGAGTTTAAAAAAGGAGAGAGTGAATCAAACATCACATGGAATCATTAATGAGTGTATTACAATAAAAATATGGGGAGTTTGAATATGGATAAAAAAATAAAATAAAATGAAATAAAGTAAAATCTAAATGATGGTCATAAAGTAAGGTATTGAATCCACATGGGATTCACCAGGAATGTATTATCATAGTTCTTATTAAATATATTATCTAAATCTACTCTCACTTTGTTTAGTGACTCAATATCATTCACCAATCCACCACACTTATTCCTCAATTATGAGTGTCAACAAACTGAGATCTTGAATACGAAGTTACATTTTCTTTCTTTATCTAGTGATTATTACCAAAATTCAATCAATAATTTGAATCCATTAAACATCCCCTGTTAGTTCTTAATTATGGGAATATCCACACTTTACATGGAATATTATTGATAAACCACTCTACACTATACTCCCCACATTGATCATATGATGGAAAATAAAACTAATTCAATCAATAAAAGAACATGATAAGTGAAAGGAATAATACAGTATAGGGGAAATAGGAATATTATCATGTCTAACTAGCTTAATTTAACACTATTTAAACATAGAATAAAAATATATAAGATTATATTTTGATATTTAAAACTCAAGAACATTTAACTGGTTTAATCTTCATCAAATCAACCACAAGTTGAGTTCTCTAGGAATATAGTAAAATAATTGTAGTAGATAAAATTAAGAAAGATAATAAAATATATAGGGGGGGATAGTTTAATAAAATAAATATTTTGAGTGAAAATAAAGAAGAAATATAATAAAAATCCTATCTAAAATCCCAAAAAATAACCTCTTAACTCCCTATTGGTGAACTTCTATATATATAAAAATATAATTTTATTTATAGGGAAAAATTACTACCTAGATTATTAGATTTATTCATAAAATATCCCATATAATTCATATGTGAATCCATTGTCAAATCAGCTAAATATTCTCAAAAAATATCATAGAATCAAATATTCTTTTAAAAATCATTGACTAGTTATTTTATAGAATGACATACATACACCTTCAAATTTCTATTTATGGATATATCATACACAATACTTATATTATAGATTCTATGGACCCATAACCTGAGGGTTCTCAAGATTATACATTCCCCATATTCATAGTGGCAAAATATCATTAGATAGTGGCAATGGACAAAGACATCATTGACCTTTTATTTTTCAAATCCAAGAAGGTTCAACATGAACACATTACATTCTTAATTTTTCCAATAGAACAAATTGATCTCCTATCGAGCTTTAATGGTAGTTTTAGGCTTAATATTATCAAATAAGTTGATTTGATTACCCTGACTTGGGTTCTATCTAGTGCTACAATGGCGTTTCCAAGGAATAGGGTTCGTAGGAACTGGAAACCGTAGAACAAAGGCCAAAATGAGAAATGATGTTGTTTCCCTCCATAATGTGTGTATTCATTTTAGTGAATATTACATTGATTGAAATTTTTCTACACCAAAGTTATGGTTAGAATATTACTTGTATATTATATCATCCATCTTAGAGCCCACCATTTTCTCACTATGATTCCTCCCCAAACTATGAACCACTCACTGGTGCTAGTAGACACCCAATATCTTCACATTAATCTAATTCTACCGCACAATGGGTGTTCATATTCTCTCTTTCGGTCGACAAGTTTCCATAGATGTGTTTTCTAGAGGCTCCATGGTGGATAACTAGAGATCCTATGATGTTAGATGATATGGTCTATTTTTTATATTTATTCAATTAAAATTATTTTTCTAAAAATTATATCATCCAATCCATAAATTCATCTTCACTATGAACCTTATAAAGTTTAACTCTATGTAGCTAAAATCTATGAATATGGTTGAACTAAATGTTTCTTAACACTATGAAGAAGGTCCATAACCATAAAAAGTGGAACTCTATATTAATGAAATCTAAGAATAAGGTTTAACTGAATGCTGATAAACTTTATGAAGAGGTTTAAAATCAATTCTTCTAAACTCTATGAAGAGTACTGAGTTCAAGAGTTTTTCATTTTCCTCATTCAACAAAACAAATCTAGACTTCGTTATATTTGATAAAAACAACATTGGTACAGCTGAAGTGATTCAAAATAATATTAAGAAATCATAAAATAACATCAAAACAATAAAAATTCAATGTAGTATTTACTCTAATAATTCAAAATATAGACAAAAAAAAAATTAAAAAACAGTATTTAATTAATTTTTAAAATATGATCTAAAATACATCTATAATCAAAAAATGTGACCATTAATCATAAAATGATAAAATATAAGGATTAAAATAATTAAAATAAAAAGTTAAATATATGATAATATTATCTATACCGCCTTCTCTATTATGTAAAATGTCTTGGGACACTATGTTGATAGTATATGGTTACGATGAATTAGTGGAGGCCTTAAGTGTATGATTAAGATATTTGGAAATTCATTTATTATTTTTCCCATTATTACATATCCCATAGATATATTTTTCAAATCTAAAAACCATTTTTTATTTATTCCCACCGTATTTTTTATATCATGATTATTCCATGTTATCTTATTCTACATGATATCCTTTACATTGTATATGATCTCACCAATTTATTCAGATTCCATTTTCTCTAAGAAACTAAGAAGAGTTTCATGAATTATATAAGGATATTACTAGATTAACAATAAATATTAATTTAATTTTTATAATATATTTTATGTTTCTAAATTTAATATAAGGATTGTGTACATATTTAGACTCATACTACTACTAAACTATTGGATCCTCTTTGATGTAATCACTCGTATTATGTACAAATGTAAAAAAATAACCTTTGACTCTAGGATACTAGAGTAGAAGAGTAATAATTATAGTTTTGTTTTTTATTTTTCACCACCAATCGAGTTATTTATGGCGATTCCATATTAGGTTTTAGGTTCAGAGTATACCCCTAACAACTTGGATATGGGTGATACAGATGGCTTAATACACCCCGTCTCCAGCTCTATCTTCAAAATATACTATGGTTATTTTCTAAGGGATTGTGGTAGTGATATAGGTTTGTGATAGTGATGTGATTATGTAGTAGTGATGCTGTATGTGGTTGCGGTATGTTGTACATGGATGTGGTATATGATATATAGTTTTGTTTATGTGGTTTTGATTGTGATGTATCATATAATATTACAATTTTAGGGATAGGTGCCCTAGAAAATATGTCTTTAGGATTCAAGGGTGACTAGATCAGTAAGAGAAATTGATATAGGGTACCTTTTTTAATATATATTAATGATTATTATACTATTCTATTTGTATTTGAATTTTTTGAGAAAGTTATTTTGAGGTTGTGTTGTAGTTGACCTAGGATTTAAAACTAGTTAGTTTCACTATTTATTATTTTAATTTATCTTTATAAATTTAAAAATTTATGGAGGGAAATATTTTTTTAATGTGGGAAAAATAGACACACAACAGACTATTGACCCCAACTAGTGCTATGAGAATCTAAAACACAAAACATGAAGTAAAAAATGAATCTAATCCATGCATCTTTATGTCAGAAATTTCTCATGTAATAAGTCTTAACAGGAATCCAAAATATGGGAAATAAAAAATTATTTCTATAGAAATGAACCCCAAAAACCTTAGCAACTTCCAATAAGGAACTGGAACATTTTTTACCCCACCCATTATGTATAGGAAACAATATTCAATGAGTTTTAACCACCACCTTCCACTAACATCCAATCAACATAGAAGAAAAATATAAACCAAAATCCTATTCCCCTAGAGATATTTGTTATAACTACTTAACACTAGGGATGATAAAAAACTATATCCCAGATTTTACATGGATCCTATCCACATTTTTTCACCTTGGGATATATCGTGAATATAACAGACTATAAAATAATACTAGAGAACTTCAATGAAGATAAATTGCATTGATATAAACAGTGAGAGAAGAATAAAATAAAAAAAGTAAACTATAAATATCATGCATCATGAATTTACCCACGCTTGATGATGAGTCCACTAGTGAAGAAAAACTACCATCAAATGATTTATAAAAGGGGTGACTATAATAAGGGAAGTATCTCTTTGGTTATTGGAACGAGCACCATTGTGATGTGAAAAAATCACTAGTGCTGTCATAGACTCCTCTACCTGATCTAGATCTACTTGATACTAGAAAAAACTAGGAAAAATGGATGTGGTGAGAGAATACAATGAAAATGGAAGGTGATGAATATAATGTGACACCACTCATTGGTATGGGTGACCTTAAATCACCATGACATGAAGAAAGTTCAAATACCGGTGTGAACAACACTACAATGAAAACCCTACAGACTCCCAAACCCAGATACTTCCACATTTATATGAGATTTTAAATGGGGAAACCTATTAGGTATACATTTATGATCACCCCAATCTTTTATATATATTTTTTCATATTTTTCTGATGGATTTAGTGACTAGGATTGACATTACTAGATCACTGTGATCATGCTTGGTGTTGGATTTTCTTCTATAGGAGTTTCCTTTTTAGTTTTAATTTTGGAGACATTATTTATTTTATTCTTGTATGAAATTAAATGATTTGTTGGTATTATTATATTTGTTCATATATTTCAGATAGTGTATATTTTTGGTTTCATAATATCCTTATAGGGATTATATATGTTAATTTCTCCATTAATTTGTGATTTATACCCTCAGTGCTAGTCAACAATCTATAGAATACTAGAGGTGAGATTATTGGGTCACTTTGGTATTCAATACTATTTTAGGAAGGTTTCCATTGGAGGTGGGTCATGATATAACAAGATTATAGGGAAGAAGTCTACTGGGGACTATTGTCACGACCCGACCTCGGGGCCCGTGCCGTGACTACCCCAAGCCCGCCTTCCATAGGCCAGGGGCTGGCGACTAGCACCAAGGCGTAGAATCCCAGTAAACAGGGAAGGCATTGCCTTTATAAGTATCAACCACACAGAGTCAGCAAGCGGAAAGTAAAGTGCAGAAAAGTAAAGGGGGCCGGAAATACAAGCCCAACTGTAAAGTACAACTGAAAAGGTAAAGTACAGCAACTGAAGAAAAGACGGCGGCCTCGTGTCGTCCACTGGCAATCCCACCTGAAGGGTGGGTACAGATAGCCTCCAGGCTCCTCGGGTCCCACGTCCGCTCCGAGCACGTCCCGCCCAGTGGTCCACCTCCAGGAACCGTCCTGCTCCACGCCCCAACCGTGATCAGCGCTGTCCGTCGTCTGCAACCAACACAACAAGGTGCGGGCATAGCCCGTGCAGGGGTGAGTACAAGCTACTCAGTAAGGACCCCGAGACCCCCGAAGGTCTCCCGAAATCCACAAAGGATATAGCACAAAAGAAAGATGCAATCACGAAGTAACATCTGACTCGACTTAGGTATATGCCCATACATATACCTAAGTCCCCAATTCTAGCTCTGCTCACGAGCTCAAGAACAACTCAATCCACAAAGGAAAGCAAGACTCAAATCCATAAGGAGAGTAAACGGTAAATCCACAAAGGATAGTTCAACACAATCCACAAAGGAGAGTAACATACGATTCAGCTCAACCAGGTATACTTTTTCAGATGACGTCAAAGATGATCACTGATCCATCTAAGTCGTCGGACCCACGAAGGATCGATAGGTACTAACCCCCGCAGAAGACCCACACAGGATCGGGCTCACACAGAACCTGTAGGCAGTGGCTCACACAGAACCGGTAGTAAGGACCCACATAGGATCGGGCTCACACAGAACCTGTAGGCAGAGGCTCACACAGAACCGGTAGCACTGATCCACGTAGGATCGCTGAGTGCAGTAGTCGACGCAGTCCACTGAGGATCTCTGCATAGTCGTCGCCGCAGTCCACGAAGGATCTCTGCTCTGCCGTCGTCGCAGTCCACGGAGGATCTCTGCTCTGTCGTCGAAGTCACAGCCAGCGCTAGGGTTCCCGCACATAGCGAGCTCGTTTAGGAGGGTCCGCTCCACGAGCCGAGAGGCTGATACATCAACTGACACGTAGTCCGAAGTTGATGTATCCAAAAGTTCCGTATCGACAACAGGATCTCAACGCAACAGACGGCGCGTCAATCGGACGCCCGGTCTGAGAGTTATTGACATTTTCGTCCCAGGGGCCCGGTTGGTTTTTAGGGCAAAACCAACCCGACCGTACTCCGCCTGTATCCGATCCTCGGGCGGAGTATGCCAAAAGTTCCGTCTCACTTAGAGGAATCTAGCACAGCTGACGGTACGTCGATCGGACGTCCGTAGCTCACGTTATGAGCGTTTCCGCTCCGAGGGCCCGGTTGGTTTCGTGTACGAACCAACCCGGCCGAACCCAAAGTCTTCCGAAACCTTGAGTATAATATACCGGAACGACCGTCTCGATCCAAGGATCGCGTAGCCGCTGACGGTTCGTCAATCGGAGGTCCCAGGCCCAAGATATGGGCGAAAGACCGAAGAGGGCCCGAAACGGGGGTTCTGGGCCCGGGGCGACCCGGCCCGAACCCCCCCTGGGGTCGGCCGAACCGGGTCGGCCCGACCCGGTCCGACCTGGCTAGGCCGGGTCCGGTCCGGCCTGGGCGCGGCCCGGCCGACCGGACCGGCCGGCTCGGCCTCGGCCGAGCGGCTGAGTGAGCCGCCGCGGGTCAAACCCGCGGCTTTGGAGAAACGCGGCCCGCGCGGGCCGCGTGCTGGAGGGCCGGACCGCGGACGCGGTCCGGCGGTTCGCCGCCGCCGCGGCTCGGCCGCGGCGGCCTCCTCCGGCGGCGCGCCGGGCGCCGCCGCCTCCTTCTGCGGGCCGCCGGAGTTGCTCCGGTGGCCCGTTTTGCCTCCCGTCTGCGCCGATGCTCCTCCCGGGGGCCGATCTTCACTGCGGGATCAACGGATCGCCCCTGCCGCGCGGTTCATCGTCGTCCGCCATATCCGCACAACAAAAGAGATCGGCGGAGGGTTGCCGGGTCTTGTTCGTTAGACCCGCACCCTCCGCGTTAGTCATAATCAACGGGAGGAAAGGCTACAACAATTTTTAATCAAAGATAAAAATTGTTCACTCCTTTTCTTTTAAACGGCATTTAAATTTTTAATTAATTGAAATTATTCATGCCGGTTCTTTATTTAAAAGAAATAAGAACACGGGAATGAATCATTAAGGAAATAAACCCCTACGTTGTCGTCGTCGTCGGACGAGAGGTCGTCGCGGAATCGCTCGTCGCGGAAGAAGGGGGGATCGTTGCGTCGTCGCGGTATCCGGCGTCGCGTCGCCAAACTCCGGATCAAGAACAAACGGATTTAATTAATTAAATCCGTTGCCATGAAATTAAGAAGGGAGAATTTAGAAGTTTCGATCCTCACCTTTAACCGCCGATCGCAGGTTCGCCGCGGAAGAAGAGGCACCGAAGAAGAAGAAGAAGAAGAAGGTCGCGGAAAAGCTGTTGACGTCGCGGATCGTGCGTCGTCGGATTCAGGTTCCAGCGTTCTTCGCGTTCTTCGCGTTCTTCGCGTTCTTCGCGGAGAGGGTGGAGGCTCAGAGGAATTGCACAACGATAGCAATCCTCCAAAATAGACAAGTTTGTCTATTTTATTATTTTGCCAACAAACGTAAAATGCATAAGTAACGACCCAATTAATTCATGAAAGAAACAGCCCATTTAATTCACGAAATAAACCGCCCAATTAAATGGTCTGTTAAGAATTTAAGAAAACGCGTCGGTTGACTTTTCAGTTACTTTGACGGGTTTTCGCGGGTGCGTTACTTAGCGAAAGAAACGGCGGGGCTCGTGCGGGCCCCACCGCACAAATATCCTACCAAGGGGTAGGATATTTCTGGATAGCATCCTATCCAGTTCAACTCAGTTCAAGCCGTCTTTAAGTGACTTCAAGTGGCTTCCAAGCAGCTTAAGTGAAATAAAATAAAGTTGTCGCACAAACTTTATTTTATTTCTGACTTAAAGCCGCAAAATTTAAAAACCACGTCTGAGCAAACGCAACTCCGGAAGAGGCGTTTCTAAGCAAATACCGGCGCTGCGATTTCATCGGTGCCCTCAGAATTTGATTCCGGGCACCGGTTCAAAAGATAGAAAAACCCGCTCGTCCGTTCACTGAACGTACCCGAGCCAAACTTCGGAAATTGATTCCGGGCACACCGGGCCTCGGAATCAGGTGCCGTCTGAAGCTGCGCTCTTGTAAAATTCCAAAGAAAATTAAGAAAAAAAAATTTCCTTGAAATTTGCGGGTCTTTACATTACTCCCACCTCAGGGCTTTACGTCCCCGTAAAGATACATCAAAAACTAGGGGAACAAATGGGGGTACTGAGCACGCATCTGAGCCTCCCGCTCCCAAGTGCTCTCCTGGAGGTTCCCGTGCTGCCATCTGACGCGCACAAGAGGAATCGACCGCCCACGTAGGACCCGCTCCTGTCGATCCTCGATCTCTACTGGGACCTCCGCAAAAGTCGCCCCATCGTCCACGTCCAGCTCCCCAAAGTCGATGATGTGCGTCGGGTCGTGCACGTATCTCCTCAGCTGAGACACGTGGAAGACGTCGTGCACCCGATGCAACTGAGGTGGTAGAGCCAGGCGATAAGCCACCTCTCCTATCCTGCTGAGGACCTGGAAAGGCCCGATGAAGCGTGGAGACAACTTGCCGCCTCGGCCAAATCTCCGTAAACCACGTCGAGGTGAGACACGCAAAAAGACGTGGTCGCCATCCTCGAACTCCAGTGGCCTCCGCCTCTTGTCAGCATATGACTTCTGCCGGCTCTGAGCTGTCCTCATCCTCTCCTGGATGATCTGGACCTTCTCTGTCGTGGCTCGGACCATCTCTGGTCCCACGAGTGCTGACTCCCCAGGGTCTGTCCAGCACAACGGTGATCTGCAGGGTCTGCCGTACAACGCCTCGTATGGTGCCATCCCGATGGTGGAGTGGTAGCTGTTGTTGTACGCGAACTCCACCAAGGGTAGGTGGTCCTCCCAGCTGCGACCAAAGTCGAGAACACATGCACGGAGCATGTCCTCGAGTGTCTGTATGGTCCTCTCCGTCTGACCATCCGTCTGAGGGTGGAAGGCTGTGCTCAGATGGAGCCGCGTCCCGAACGCCTCCTGCAACCCCTTCCAAAGCCGGGAAGTGAAACGAGCATCTCGATCGGAGACGGTAGACGATGGCACACCGTGAAGCCGTACGATCTCCTGGACGTAAAGACGTCCCAAGCTCTCCACTGAGCTCTGCTCTCTGATGGGTAAGAAGTGTGCCGACTTGGTGAGTCGGTCGACAATTACCCAAATGGAGTCGTGACCTCTGGAAGTGCGTGTAAGTCCAGTCACGAAGTCCATAGATATGCCATCCCACTTCCACTCCGGGACCTCCAAGGGCTGTACCAAGCCTGCTGGTACCTGATGCTCTGCCTTCACCTGCTGGCAGGTGAGGCATCGTGAAATGAACTCTGCCACAGCTTTCTTCATGCCCGGCCACCAGTGCTGTCGCCTGAGATCCTGGTACATCTTCGCCACTCCAGGATGTACCGCCAAGGGAGAAGTGTGAAACTCTCTCAGCACCTCCTCTTGCAAAGCGACTGGTACGAAGGTACGTCCTCTGAAAAGGATGACGTGCTCTGCTCCAAGGGTGAAGCCATCAGGCGCCTGACCTGAGGATATCAGTGCACGCCGGGTCTCACAGTCAGCGTCCCCACACTGAGCCTCTCTGACCCGCTGTAGAAGTGGAGGAGAGACTGTGAGAGACTGAAGAAAGGCTGCTCCGTCTCTATCCACGAAGGATATCTGTAAGGAGGCCAGCTGCTCCGTCGCCTCCTCAAGTAGCTGAATGCCCGTCCTCCTGCTGAGGGCATCGGCTACCACGTTCCCCTTCCCAGGAGTATAGACTATCTCAAAGTCATAGTCCTGGAGGAACTCAAGCCATCTCCGCTGTCTCAGGTTCAGGTCCTTCTGAGAGAAGATATACCTGAGACTCTGGTGGTCTGAAAAGACTGTGAAGCGCTCGCCCATTAGATAGTGCCGCCAAGTCTTCAGAGCGAAGACCACTGCTGCCAACTCCAGGTCATGAGTGGCGTAGTTCTGCTCATGCGGCCTCAACTGACGTGATCCGTAGGCGATCACAGCCCGCTCCTGCATCAGGACGCACCCGAGTCCAGTCCCTGATGCATCGCAGTAAACTACGTACCCAACTCCCTCCTCAGGCAACCTCAAGATAGGTGCACTGGTCAATCTCTGTCTCAGCTCCTGGAAGCTCTGCTGACATCTGTCTGACCACACGAAGGGTTTCCCCTTCTTCGTCAAAGCTGAGAGTGGTGCCGCAACTCTGGAGAAGTCCGGCACAAATATCCGATAGTATCCGGCTAGGCCCAAGAAGCTCCGCACCTCCGTCACGCTCTTGGGTGGCTCCCAAGCTAGCACTGCCTCGATCTTCGCGGGGTCCACTGCAACTCCCGCCTCAGAAATGACGTGCCCCAAGAAATGGACCTCACGTAACCAGAACTGGCACTTTGAGAGCTTTCCATAAAGCTGGTGCTCTCGGAGTGCGTCTAGCACAACTCGCAGGTGGTAGGCATGCTCCTCCTCAGTCGTCGAGTATACCAAAATGTCGTCAATGAAGACCACGACAAATCGGTCGAGGTATGGCTGGAAGATCCTGTTCATGAGGCTCATGAACACTGCTGGAGCATTGGTTACGCCGAACGGCATAACCAAGAACTCATAATGGCCATACCGACACCTGAAGGCCGTCTTCTGCACGTCCTCATCTCGAACTCTGAGCTGATGATAGCCTGACCGGAGGTCTATCTTCGAGAACCACCGCGCTCCCTTGAGCTGATCGAAGAGGTCATCAATCCGTGGCAGCGGATACTTGTTCCTCACTGTCACCTGGTTCAGGCGACGATAGTCGACACACAGTCGCAAGCTCCCGTCCGCCTTCTTGGCGAACAATATCGGGGAAGCCCAGGGTGAAACACTGGGTCGGATAAACCCCTTGCTCTGCAAGTCCTCCAACTGTACCCGCATCTCTCGAAGCTCGGCGGGGGCCATCCGATATGCTGGAGTAGATATCGGGGCTGTCCCGGGGTACAAGTCGATGTAAAAGTCTACCTCTCTACGAGGAGGTAGCCCTGGAACGTCGTCAGGAAAGACGTCCACGTACTGGTCCACCACTGCAGGAAAAGCCGGACTCCGCACGTCCACTGCTCCCAGGATGAGGCTAGCCAACTGATGAGAGATAGGCTGCACTCTCCTCCGCGGAAGTCCATCCTGTGCTGCAAAGGTTCCCTTCTCGCCGGTGAAGGTAAACCTGCTCCCGTCGGTGCGAACACATCGCACCTTGCGCCTAAAACAGTCGATCTGGGCATGAACCGTGGATAGCCAATCCATGCCCAAGATGAAGTCGTAAGGCCTCGACGCCGCTACAAGGAGATCCCAGCCGAAGCTCTCGCCTCCTAGAGTAAGCTCACACTGCCGGCACCAGTGCGTAATCGTCGAGTCTGCTCCCGTAGGAGTCTCTAGCCGTAAGGATCGAGCCAACAGCTCAGTCGGAATCTCCGAGCTCCGAACAAGGGCAGAGGCTATGAAAGAGTGACTCGCTCCTGTGTCTATAAGTACTGCAGCAAGGGTGGAATAGACACAGATCGTACCTCGAATCATCTCTGGCAAGTCGGGGTCGTAGGCCACCACTGCCTGGAGCTGGGCCTGTCCCTGCCCGCCAGCTCCATGTGGTCGAGGTGGCCCTCCTGGTGGTGGTGGGGGTAGAGCCTGGAAGCGTCGCCCACCACCCGCTGCTCGGCCAGCTCCTCTGCCTCGTCCGCCTCCTCCCTGTGGACCGCCACGGTCGACCCTCTGCCTCTGCCTGGGTGTCCCCTCCACCGTCTGCTGCTCCTCTGGTCGGCGAGTCGGGCAGTCACGAGCCATGTGACCCTGCCCGCCGCAGGTGTAGCACAGCCTGCCTCTCGGAAGGCTGGCACTCCGCTGTGTGCCCTGCACTGCTGAGCCAGTGTCCCGGGGTCTCCTGCCGGAAGGTCTGGTCCGCCTGGAACCCTGGGTCATCCGTCGGCTACCCGCTGCCGAAGACTCAGCTACCTGCCGCCCTGCGCTAGGTCTCGCCACTGAAGAAGGCTCTGCCAGGAAGCTCTCGATCAGGAGGGCTCGCTCCAGCACTCCCGCCTGGGTCGGAATGCTGAGGGAGATCAGCGACGCCCGAATCTCCTGTCGCAAACCCTGCTCGAAGGTCCGGGCCCGGAAGAAGGGGTCCCGTACCATGTCGGTCGAGTAGCGAGATAGGTCCGTGAACCTCGCCGCGTACTGAGCGACCGTCATGCTACCCTGGCGCAGCTGGAGAAGCTCCTGGATGCGCACCGCTCGGAGGGTGGCCGGGACGAACTCAGAGCGGAAGAGGCTCTCGAAGTCCGCCCAGAGCAGGGATGCCTCATCGTGAACCTGGAGCATCAGGCTCCACCATCGTCCTGCCGCCGCCTGCAGGAGGCTCGCTGCGAGAATCACCATGAGATCCGCTGGTGTCCTCACTAGCCGAAAGATCCGTACCACCGCCTCTAGCCAGTCCTCGGCGGCCTGGGGGTCCGCCTCACCGCGAAACCTGGGCGGTCGCTGGCTCTGAAACTCATGCAGTGCCCTGAGGCGACGTGCATCGCCAGCGTCTGGTACTGGAAGCATCGGTGGCTCGGCGGGTAAGGCTACCGCCGGTGCCACTGCTGGCAAAGGGCCCTGCACCGAGGCCTCGTCGCTCGGTGGGCTGCCGTCGCGGGGCCATCCTGAAAAGGAGAACAAGAGCACCACAGTCAGAACAGTATACCTGGTGAGCTGGCACAAGTAATCGCAAGGAAAACTTGAGACTTTCATAAAGCAGATCAGTATACCCGGTGAGCTGACACAAGTAATCACAAAGAAAACTTGAAACACACACGCAATCAATGTTTTCATGCATTAAGTTGGAAATCAGGAGTCAGGGTCCTGGTGTACGGATACGTCGGCCGCCGCACCAACACTGGGCTCCCTGAACTGATAACCACACTCAATACACTAAACACTATTGCTTCACATAGAAAGAAAGGACGATCAGAGTCTGCGGTAGTACCGACCACCTCTGATACCAATTTGTCACGACCCGACCTCGGGGCCCGTGCCGTGACTACCCCAAGCCCGCCTTCCATAGGCCAGGGGATGGCGACTAGCACCAAGGCGTAGAATCCCAGTAAACAGGGAAGGCATTGCCTTTATAAGTATCAACCACACAGAGTCAGCAAGCGGAAAGTAAAGTGCAGAAAAGTAAAGGGGGCCGGAAATACAAGCCCAACTGTAAAGTACAACTGAAAAGGTAAAGTACAGCAACTGAAGAAAAGACGGCGGCCTCGTGTCGTCCACTGGCAATCCCACCTGAAGGGTGGGTACAGATAGCCTCCAGGCTCCTCGGGTCCCACGTCCGCTCCGAGCACGTCCCGCCCAGTGGTCCACCTCCAGGCACCGTCCTGCTCCACGCCCCAACCGTGATCAGCGCTGTCCGTCGTCTGCAACCAACACAACAAGGTGCGGGCATAGCCCGTGCAGGGGTGAGTACAAGATACTCAGTAAGGACCCCGAGACCCCCGAAGGTCTCCCGAAATCCACAAAGGATATAGCACAAAAGAAAGATGCAATCACGAAGTAACATCTGACTCGACTTAGGTATATGCCCATACATATACCTAAGTCCCCAATTCTAGCTCTGCTCACGAGCTCAAGAACAACTCAATCCACAAAGGAAAGCAAGACTCAAATCCATAAGGAGAGTAAACGGTAAATCCACAAAGGATAGTTCAACACAATCCACAAAGGAGAGTAACATACGATTCAGCTCAACCAGGTATACTTTTTCAGATGACGTCAAAGATGATCACTGATCCATCTAAGTCGTCGGACCCACGAAGGATCGATAGGTACTAACCCCCGCAGAAGACCCACACAGGATCGGGCTCACACAGAACCTGTAGGCAGTGGCTCACACAGAACCGGTAGTAAGGACCCACATAGGATCGGGCTCACACAGAACCTGTAGGCAGAGGCTCACACAGAACCGGTAGCACTGATCCACGTAGGATCGCTGAGTGCAGTAGTCGACGCAGTCCACTGAGGATCTCTGCACAGTCGTCGCCGCAGTCCACGAAGGATCTCTGCTCTGCCGTCGTCGCAGTCCACGGAGGATCTCTGCTCTGTCGTCGAAGTCACAGCCAGCGCTAGGGTTCCCGCACATAGCGAGCTCGTTTAGGAGGGTCCGCTCCACGAGCCGAGAGGCTGATACATCAACTGACACGTAGTCTGAAGTTGATGTATCCAAAAGTTCCGTATCGACAACAGGATCTCAACGCAACAGACGACGCGTCAATCGGACGCCCGGTCTGAGAGTTATTGACATTTTCGTCCCAGGGGCCCGGTTGGTTTTTAGGGCAAAACCAACCCGACCGTACTCCGCCTGTATCCGATCCTCGGGCGGAGTATGCCAAAAGTTCCGTCTCACTTAGAGGAATCTACCACAGCTGACGGTACGTCGATCGGACGTCCGTAGCTCACGTTATGAGCGTTTCCGCTCCGAGGGCCCGGTTGGTTTCGTGTACGAACCAACCCGGCCGAACCCAAAGTCTTCCGAAACCTTGAGTATAATATACCGAAACGACCGTCTCGATCCAAGGATCGCGTAGCCGCTGACGGTTCGTCAATCGGAGGTCCCAGGCCCAAGATATGGGCGAAAGACCGAAGAGGGCCCGAAACGGGGGTTCTGGGCCCGGGGCGACCCGGCCCGAACCCCCCCTGGGGTCGGCCGAACCGGGTCGGCCCGACCCGGCCCGACCCGGATAGGCCGGGTCCGGTCCGGCCTGGGCGCGGCCCGGCCGACCGGACCGGCCGGCTCGGCCTCGGCCGAGCGGCTGAGTGAGCCGCCGCGGGTCAAACCCGCGGCTTTGGAGAAACGCGGCCCGCGCGGGCCGCGTGCTGGAAGGCCGGACCGCGGCGGCCTCCTCCGGCGGCGCGCCGGGCGCCGCCGCCTCCTTCTGCGGGCCGCCGGAGTTGCTCCGGTGGCCCGTTTTGCCTCCCGTCTGCGCCGATGCTCCTCCCGGGGGCCGATCTTCACTGCGGGATCAACGGATCGCCCCTGCCGCGCGGTTCATCGTCGTCCGCCATATCCGCACAACAAAAGAGATCGGCGGAGGGTTGCCGGGTCTTGTTCGTTAGACCCGCACCCTCCGCGTTAGTCATAATCAACGGGAGGAAAGGCTACAACAATTTTTAATCAAAGATAAAAATTGTTCACTCCTTTTCTTTTAAACGGCATTTCAATTTTTAATTAATTGAAATTATTCATGCCGGTTCTTTATTTAAAAGAAATAAGAACACGGGAATGAATCATTAAGGAAATAAACCCCTACCTTGTCGTCGTCGTCGGACGAGAGGTCGTCGCGGAATCGCTCGTCGCGGAAGAAGGGGGGATCGTTGCGTCGTCGCGGTATCCGGCGTCGCATCGCCAAACTCCGGATCAAGAACAAACGGATTTAATTAATTAAATCCGTTGCCATGAAATTAAGAAGGGAGAATTTAGAAGTTTCGATCCTCACCTTTAACCGCCGATCGCAGGTTCGCCGCGGAAGAAGAGGCACCGAAGAAGAAGAAGAAGAAGAAGGTCGCGGAAAAGCTGTTGACGTCGCGGATCGTGCGTCGTCGGATTCCGGTTCCGGCGTTCTTCGCGTTCTTCGCGTTCTTCGCGTTCTTCGCGGAGAGGGTGGAGGCTCAGAGGAATTGCACAACGATAGAAATCCTCCAAAATAGACAAGTTTGTCTATTTTATTATTTTGCCAACAAACGTAAAACGCATAAGTAACGACCCAATTAATTCACGAAAGAAACAGCCCATTTAATTCACGAAATAAACCGCCCAATTAAATGGTCTGTTAAGAATTTAAGAAAATGCGTCGGTTGACTTTTCAGTTACTTTGACGGGTTTTCGCGGGTGCGTTACTTAGCGAAAGAAACGGCGGGGCTCGTGCGGGCCCCACCGCACAAATATCCTACCAAGGGGTAGGATATTTCTGGATAGCATCCTATCCAGTTCAACTCAGTTCAAGCCGTCTTTAAGTGACTTCAAGTGGCTTCCAAGCAGCTTAAGTGAAATAAAATAAAGTTGTCGCACAAACTTTATTTTATTTCTGACTTAAAGCCGCAAAATTTAAAAACCACGTCTGAGCAAACGCAACTCCGGAAGAGGCGTTTCTAAGCAAATACCGGCGCTGCGATTTCATCGGTGCCCTCAGAATTTGATTCCGGGCACCGGTTCAAAAGATAGAAAAACCCGCTCGTCCGTTCACTGAACGTACCCGAGCCAAACTTCGGAAATTGATTCCGGGCACACCGGGCCTCGGAATCAGGTGCCGTCTGAAGCTGCGCTCTTGTAAAATTCCAAAGAAAATTAAGAAAAAAAAATTTCCTTGAAATTTGCGGGTCTTTACAACTATGTGGTCATGAACTAGATGTTTTTATAAGCTAAAAATATTAGAAAGGTTCTGAGAATATTTTTTTTCTGATATAGGTAATGTTTATTTATATTCCTTTAGGTGGTCATTTTAAATTATTGAAGGAGTATAAACAAAAAATAGATAAAGAGAATGGGTACATAGAAAATGATCCCTATGAATAAACTATCAGAAGTTTAATGTATACCATGGTTTGCACTAACCTGGATATTGGCCATGTAGTAACCTATAAAAAATTGGAAAGTTGTGTGGTGGATACCATAACATTTTAATGTAATAATGGAATTATGACTATGTTTTTGGAAAGGAAATACTCTTTATAGGTATGTGGGTGTTGACCATATAGGTGATAATAATGGGAGAATAAGTTTGAGAGGTTATGTGTAACCCTTTGGAGGGACTGCCAGAAGTCAGTTATCTTATTTATAAAAAGTGGTAGAAATATCTACCAGGAAGGATGTGTATAATTTTCTAGGGAATATATAAAAAAGATAGTTAGGTCGATTTTTTTGATTAATTGGATAGGAAGAGGGAGTAAAATGTATTACATAGTCATAGTCAAAATTATATATATATTATAAATAAACCAATGTTTCATGACAAAATGGATAAGATTTAAATGATATAAAACATTATTATATACTTAATGATTGATGGACAATGGATTTTATATAGTATTTGAGGAACTAATTAATTTATTGGAATGTTGAGGAAGTGATGATTATTAGGAAGTTGATGTATTGTTTTTGTAATGACCGAAACTCTAGTAACCTGAGGCCAGTGTCCTACATTATTATATTTTCATAATATAAAAGGAATAACATCAGGAAGGAATGAATAGTTTAGTTGTCTCGGTAAACTTGATACATACATGATTACCATATTATATTTGAAAACAAAAATTACAACATATTGTTTTTCTATAATATATTTATTCTCTTTATCCTATCCTTTAATATCATCATATTACACTTCATGGGTTCCAAGGAAAATAAATGAAATAAGGGTGATCTCAAATGATTAGTAAGGTTTTAGTACAATAGAATCTATAATGAGTCAATAATCATAATGAACATGACAATGTAAATAACTGAACACATATTTCATTTAAATAACTTCAATATCATAATCAATATAGCAATGTAAATAACTAAAAACATATTCCATTTAATCAATATCATATCTAAATAGTGCATAATTAATACAGAAAGAGAAATAAATGAAAACATATTCCATTAAATGTATAAAATTAGAATGAAATGCATCAACTGATAATATCATTCTGAAAATATCATGGATAACAATAACTGAATTCCAAATTATGGAAATTCATAATTACTATATGTCGTGATCTCAAGAATCATGAAAACTGATATTGTTAAGACCTTCCTCAAGACAATCTAAAATTGATGGGTAGGTATACGCCAGAAACCCATTTAACTAAGTCTAACCAACCGATTTTTCTCATGAGACTATAGATGAATCAAGGGGATATCTATAATCGACCCTCCTGATATCTTCATGTCCAAATCATTCCCCATATATCAAATAATCTATTTAATTCATGAATAATGTGCCTTACCATTAAATATCTGTATTGAAGAAATAATAAAGATTATAAATATTTATCCAGTCAAAAAAATAACATTAAAAGTAAAACACCATATCTATTAATGAGATATGGTTTAATAAATTAGAATATCCATGATAAAGGATATGGTTTTTGGGGGAAATTTAATGTCCAATGATCATAGGAATGTGAATAATTAAATAGACGTTAATGACTAAAAAATGAATCAAGGAATTGAATTTAAATACTAACCTTGGTAAAAATAATCATAGAAGATCTATGTAATAATAAGGATAGTTTTAATACCAAATATCCTTAGTAGAGTATATGTAAAATAAATGGTTGTTATCATTAAATAATAGAAATACCTTAAAAAGTTCATTAAAAAAAATCTTGAGGAAAATATCATTTTCATTTTGAAGATAAATATTAAAAACTAAAATTTTATAATAAAATTTTAAAATAACCCTTGAAACATTTAAATTAATCTTAAAATCATTGAGTGGTTATGAAAATCATACATTCAATTCATGATGTGCGTGTTAAAAAAATTATTCCATTCACTTTTTTGGTAAAATCCAAAGTGGCATTATTTGGAAGATGTCAAGAATATTCATTTAAAAACATTTTGTAAAAAAAATAAACATGGGGGGAAATGTATTTAATAAATCATTTTAAGAATGGTAAAAACATTGTTTAGTTTTTTTTAGAAAAATGGTTTTAGAAGAAATAAGATCTTTGACCGAAGAGAGAAATGAAGTCAGATTTTTCTAAAAACATTTTCTCAATCATTTTAATTGCTAAAGAGTAAAAAAATGGTACAATTATTTTAAAACAATATGAATATCCAGTTTATAAGAGAATTAAATGGGTTTATTATCCATGTATATAATAATTTCCTTAAATGGAAATTCAAGCCTAAACAATCTCTATTAAAATGAGATAGTGACATAAAGACAAAGAAAGTTCACAATATTGAAGTGATAATAAAAAAATAAAAAAATTATGTGTATAAAATATGAATCCAAATAGAAAAGTTATAAGTAAAACCTAATATAATAAATATTCATTATAACCATAATTATATAATATCAAAGGAAAACGAATAAGTAATATAACCCAATGAAATGAAATTGAGTTATGAAATTCTGTACCACTTAACTTTCATGTTAAATCCCCTTTAAGAAAATAATTAAATTTGAAACTTAAAATTACATGAATTATCAATGAATCATGATATTATATTTTAAAGGGGAATTATATGTACCATATAAAAGAAAATAGGTGTATAACATTACAATATGTCTCAAGGAAGAGAAATTGATACGAAGTCCCATACATCGATGTCACATACATTCTTTATATTACTAAATAATAAACCTATGTTAATTATTTAATTTTTTAATATCCTTTTTAAAGATTACTAATCCTTTTATTTTACTTATTACCATGTTATGTACAATTATATAATCAATTAAGTTTACGTCATGTGTTTCGACAATATTTGACTTATGTGTCAAAAATTACTTTGGTAGGTTGACTATTGTTATAAGAGTTCATTATTTAAATATATAAATAATAATAATAATAATAATTAATTATCATATTTATACATAAATTATTCTTTTACAACTAACCATTAAATATTGTTATTATAAATGTAGTACGTCATGATAATGAAGATGGTAGGTCATACGTATGCAAGTGCAATGGTTCCATTTTTCGATGATCATCATGGAAAAAAGGTAAGTAATATATAATAATTAAATAATTATAATAATATCACAAATAACATATTATTTATTAAAATATAATTGTATATATCATCCATTTGGTGTTGTGATGAAAAGAGTGTCACATCACTTCTTGAAGGTGGTAGTCTGCACATAGACAAATGACATTATCATCTTTCATTGAGTGAAAAGGGAAGAAATAAAAAGATATTTTATCATTTAAGAATTATAAATATGCCATTTATATCATGAATTATTCATTTATATCACATATATTAATTAAACATATCCTTATTAACTTCCATTTAAAGTGGTGGTGAAAACAAATCACATCACTTCACGAGACGGTAGTCCACCGTACAAAACAGACACACTATAGTATCTCCTAAGAAATTGAAATTAAAAATGTATATATAATATAATGAATATAGAGGTATTATTATGTTATAAATATAATATATATACTTTATATCCACCATCATACAAAACTGTGAGAGGTGTTGATGGAAAACATGTCACATCGGTTCATGAGGCGGTAGTCTACCGTACAGACGAGCGACGTTATCATTTCCAATTTGAAGTAAGAGGAGATGTATATCGGTTATTATTATAACATAAGAAAATTTCATTATATTTTAGATAATTGTGTTACTATATATGAAAAAATGAATATTATTTTAAGTAGGTGTAATAATAAATTAAACAAAAATATATATTTAGGAATTTTACCTCTTCTCAGACCACCTCCATAGGATTATTCCTAATGTATTCATAGAATGGATTTATGAATAGAAAAAGGATTTTATGAATAGTTTATATAATTTGGGAATTTATTTGGTTAGGTATTTTCCAAACAAAAATGTTTTGAAGGTGTGAAGAAGATAGGATATTGGGTGGTCATTTATAAATGAGGTGAGCGACACACTTTTAATTTTTAAAAAGAAAAAGGTGAAACCTCATTTTCACATAAAACATGAGTAAAAAATGGAACATTATAGAAAAAATAAGATATAAGGTCAAAACTAAATCCAACCAATGGGGTTTGGACATGTTTTGGGTCATTTTTAACCCCTATATTTTTAGTTTAACTCCATGGTAAACCCATTTTTACCTTAACTATAGTGATTAATTTTTCCTATTTTCAATCTTCTTTATGGTAAAAAATTATGTTAAAATTATTAGAAAATGTAAATTATTATTAATAAAAAAATATTGAATCCATTTTACCAAATTCATTTCATACAAGTGTAAAAGTTAAAATTATTCCTAAAAATGTGATGAGAAAAAAGTGTTTTTTATGTGTTTTCTTGATTTTTTTAAAATATATATAGGTTATTTTTAAAAAAAAATGTGTACGAAAGGAAGAAGGCCCCTTTACAGCTTTTAGAAAAATTAAAAAAATTAATTTAATTATATATGTTTTTATATTTATAAATTTATAGGTTTTTATATTATGATATATACATATTGTGTTTATTTTAGGCTGTTTAGAATGATTTCATTAATATTTGAACGTAAAAATGTTATGTTTGTAAGAAATATCTTTTTTGTCACACACCTTTGTATTCAAATACAGAAACTAAGTAGATTTTGAAATATCGCATGAGGAGAGGTGGATTTACATGCTCCTAATGGAAGGAGGTTGGTTTTTCTTACCATTGGAGCCCACCAACACATATTTATATCAGAAATTATTTTGGTTTTAAAGAACTATTATTATATTCCCAATTATACCAAGAACACCATATCTGTTTCTTTCCTTGACACGGATAAAATTATTTTCAAGTACTAAAATAAATAATTCTACTTTTATAAAGGATATTATGTATAAAACCCTTGAGATAAAAGAAACTTATTCAACTAATGTCCCACCTTTATAGAATGGGAAATTATACTAAAGAACGAAATTGAGAGAAATATTAACTTTGATGAAGTTGATTCTCAGGATACACAATAGTTGGATGATGAACAAATTCCACTTATTCTCATAGAAGATTTGTTCTTCAAACACAAGTACTACATTGGATCCTCAAGTAGGTTATAGAATCCGAAATATATGGTTTTCTAGTCACCAAAGATGGTGACTTGTTATTGGTTGAAAATAATGATCTTATTTCCTATATGGATGCAATAGAGAGCTCAAAAGATGTAAGATAGAAAGAATACCTAAATTAAATAATGGATTCTCTGTATCTAAACTAAGTATGGGTTTTGGTTTATCTTCAAGTTGATATAAATATCATTGTGTTAAAATGGATCTTTTTTATAAAAATTTCCCTAAAAGTTAAAGTGAATAGATATAAATAAATGCTAGTGACTAAGGGTTTAAACAATAATAAGGCATTAGATACAATGAAAACTTTTCTCCAGTTTCCATCTTTTAATCCCTCAGAATTCTACCTTCCAACAATGATTTCCATGATAATAATATTTGGAATAAGGATGTAAAAACGTCTTTCCTTAATATAATCCTTTAGGAAGATGTATATATGAATCAACTTAAATGGTTTGAGACTCTAGGAAATTCTAATATGATATTAAATTTACAAAGATCCATTTATATATTGAATTACGAATCCTAGTCATGGAACATTTGGTTTGATGAATCTATAAAATATTTTGATTTCATAAATAATGAATATTATCCATGTGTTTAAAATTAGTTTAGTGGTAGTGTGGTCATATTCCTAATAGTGTATGTTGATGACTTATTACATATCAAAAATAACATAGCAGTCTTACAATCAATTAAGGGATATTTAAAAGATATTTTTCTGGAAGGACTTATGTAAAGCATTGTATATCCGAGGAATCAAGATCATTTGTGGTAGATCCAAAAAATTATTATACTATGTGAAGGTATATATATTGATTGAATACAATTATATATATTTATAATATTATTATAAAATGTGGAGTTTGAGTAGAATGTGTTCATTTTAGTAGAGTTAAATATCTAGGGTTAGTTTAAATCTATAATGTTCCAATTTCATCAATATTTTTTTGATAATAAATTTTAGTATTATTTTAAACCATCACAATGGTATTTATAATATTTTTTACATTCCTTTAATTTTAATTGATTTATTATATTTATGAAATTAATTTTATTTTCAATAATTTTGTAGATGCTTAGGGTCTATTTTAAATTTTATTTATATTTTTTATAGTGTTTATTTAATAATATTTTAATGTTTCCCACTTTAAATTTAAAAAGTTTTCCTAAATTTCGATTATTTGACTTTTAAAGCTTATAAAATATAAACTTTTACTAAAATATAAATGAAAATTGAAACAATGTATGAACATGTATAAATAGATGATAGTAAAAAAAATTTCTTCATTTCAATAGACATAAAATGTATACATGAATGAGTAAAATAATTGTGTATGGGGAGATTTCATCCCACTTGGTGGTCTACAAATGGTACGCCCATATTATGATCATTGAGCTCTGTGTTGGGGTGGATTCTGATGACCTAGAGTGGTTTGATCATTGGGAACTGGAATGTCGACCGTCACATACACTTCTTGTGTCTCAGTGCAAGGAGGTGTCAACTAGATGTAATCCTGTGCAATCAATCCTTTTCCCACTAATATCATAGAAGGACCCACCATCATCGCCTGGGGGAACCTTATAGGCTATGAAGGATTATGAACAAAAGTTGGATAATATTTTGGATATCCTATCAAGAAATATGGATCCCATGCTTCTTGATTAACATCCACAATAATTTGAGGAAAGACTACTAGAGGGTCGTCCTCTGCCCATGGATTAGATAAGGCCAGACATGTGGGCCAACATGGTCTACATCATTATCTTTGTGTATCCTCAGCATAAGAAGCTACTGGAGGAGGTTATTGAGTAGGAACCTCCACTACCTAGGGAGGAACCTACACTCTATGGGTTTGATGATCAAATATGATATGGTGAATCACATGATAAGATAGAATCATCCCTAGTAATACAACATGGAGCGATGCCAGGCTAGTGACCCCCTCTTCCTCTCGATCAGACATGCAGATAATTTGTTGTACTCCATTATTCTATAAATAAATTTAATATGAATTAAAAAAATAACATAATAAAAAAACTAATGGAAATTTATTGACTTACCATATGATGAATTCTTATGTCGTGTTGAGCAAGATACAATATAAAATTCAGCCTATACAATTTCCCATACTCAAACTTCTCTAAAAGAGGAATCACATCATAGAAGAACCTTGTACACAAAGCACTTATTGGCTTCCCTAGAGGATAATATACTCTGCATGTCATTTTTGTTAGTCCTCATCCTACCTCCTTATCAGATTCAAGTCATTAAGCTCCCATGTCTGTCTTGGTGGAAATTGAATCAGCTGAACACAACCAAACTGGCGCATGAATCTATCAAACTACTGACACTCAATAATATAAAAGGTAATGAGTGTCACAAAAACCATAGAAACATGAATTCCAACAGTGTAGTATGCTGAAAACTGGTCCAATAAATCCTAGTATGACATTCATGAAATCTGAAATGACATGTGATATTTTTAGAAAAATTTCCTTACTAAAAACCAAAATTTATTCTATTATAAATTTTTTTAGGAAATGATAGATTGAATATACTTATCTCTATGGGTAGAAGATTGTCCAACTTGAGATGGTATATACCCAAATAGTGTGTCGAAATGCTGGAGAAGTTATATTTCTGACTCCACTTGTAAAATACAACATCGAAAGTGATACAAAATAATAAATTATATTAAATAACTCATACTATAATTATAAACCAATAGAGACGTGTGATCATACAAGTGTTCATGCGGAGCATTATAAAACACCTCTACAGGAAGAAGCTGACCATAAAGCTTAGGGAAGAGTGAGGGGATGCACTCTCATGCCCACACATGAAGAAGGATGATCTATACCCCGAGATCTGTGTGGTCTATGCAGCATGCCATGAATAATGCTTTGTATATGTAATCAAGGCAATAAAATCCCTAGCTATATGTCCCCACCTGATCAAAGTCCTCATGTAGCCCTAGATACATCATGTGAACATGCTTATCTGAGTTATTAGTGCACAGGGTCCCTCTAATGATCCATAATATATATGAACATGCACTACAAATGAATGTTTTCTGATCAGCATCATTGGGGAAATGTGAAAGGTGCCACTCAAGCTAGACCATAGATATCGACCCCCCATTTTTAGCAGCAACATTGACTAAAATGTTGATGTCTAGAAATCTATGAACAAGGAAAGACCAGTATACATAGGTGGATCCTATAACGAATTCCTCTTGGATAAGAATACCAAGAAGGACTACCACATCATCAAGGGTTATGGTTATCTCTACCTCAGGCAGGTGGAATGTAGGTGTCTATGGTATTGAACTCTCTTGGAGGGTTGAAAGTAGCTGATGATCAACAAATGTTAAATTAGATATTACAATTATATATAGAATATCATGAAACATGTATGGTATAATGGAAATTGGAGGTATAATGTGATGAAAATGGTGCGGTCGATGCACCCTGATCCATTGAACCTCACCACCCACTAGCACAACTTGGAAAAAATGCATAGCCTATTCAGTGAGTAGTCTAGTATCCTCAATTTGGGTGTAAAAAATGAAATAATTTATTAGTCTAAAATGTAAATATAATGTTATGGTCAGTAGAAAATTATGACTTTTAGAATGTAAGACATGACATATTTATTGGCATTGTTTTATGATGTTTTTTACCAAAATAAAAGAGCATATTTTCGTGTTTCTCAAAGCATAGTTATAAAGTGTCTTAAGAGTTTTTTACCTAGAAAATTATTTTTAGTAAGATATTGTTTTAAATATTTATATATATAAATAATTTATCTTTTTTTATATAAAAGTTTATTTGAAAATGATATACTTTTTAATTTATGTATGATTTCCCACAAGATGGTATGTTCCAAGATTATTTTCTCACATTCTTTCTTTATAGTTTTGACATGGACACATTTATTACATGTTAATGTCACCTCAAATGCACTTTTTATATTCATTTTAACATGAATATGAAAGGGTTATTGTTATTTTATAGTAAAATTATTTGGTGATGTTAGAAAATTATACAAAATGAAGGATTTTATATTATCACCATAAAATTAACAATATTATATTATCACATAAGAGACAATACATCATTATAACTTAGTGTGTGAACTCAATACAACAATATTAAAGCATCATTTCCAGTTAAGAACTTCTTGATGACATATGGTGAATCTAAAAGTTTTTCCTTATTCTTGAGACCAGTTCATCCCATTCCACATCCTACTGGACTTCAATCTCCCTTATTTATGTAGCCTATTGATGTAAGGTATCACTATTAGCTAGCCATCGAGCATTGGGAAGTATCGAAACTCTCTAATAGGAATCCATGGTGAAGAACAATAGTTAGAAAAGGTATCCAAACTGTACACTAGATCAACATATTCGTACCCTGATATGTTCATAGAGGCACATGCTGTGATGGCATGTGCACATGGAAACTGTATGTACTGGAAGTTTCCACATTGACATTTCGTCTCTTCTAGTAATACCATAATTTTTTCACTGATGCTATTTATGATAGGGTTCGAATGCTCTAGAAAATCAAATCTATAGTTTTCCCACTAGAAAAGGAAGACATGACAACCAGAATCTTCTTCAATATTTTTCTCAATATCTCATCAATAGTTCCTTCCATACCTTAGAAACTTCTTAATCCCATCCAAGGATAGTTTTTGTCTATCAATGATGTACTTCACATACTGATAAAATGTCTGCTAAACAAGGGACATTATTAATTACTTGAGAATCCCCTTGAATACACCATTGATGCACTCCATAATGTTTGTGGTCATGTTTCCATACCTCTTCTCCCCTCCATATACCAATTTCCATTTTTCTTTTGGAATCCACATTATATAATCATACACTTATTGATTAGCCTTGATGATTTTTTTGAAAAGTTCTTCAAACCTCTATTGATCTGGATCATATGCTATAAAAAATGATCACATTTCACATAAATTGATTTTTTAATTACATTAAAATATAAAATATAACAGGAATTGTATACTAAGCCTCAAAATTTCTTTATTCATAGGTTCATTATGGAATGTCTTTCACACGTTTCTATAAATGTGTCTGATGCAGTACCAATGATGTGAATTTGGAAGTATCTTTAGAAATATTTAATGCATATTTTCCTAGAAAATACCTTCCAAAATATAAGGTTTTTTCATTCTCAATAAACCTATCTTGTAAAACTTTGGAAAACTCAGTTTCAAGCGTGAGAACATTGCAATCGAATTCAGGCACATGTGTCATTACATCCAACCAATATGTAAAGAGTGTTGGAGGATTTATTGTGGGTCGAGGCTATTGTACAACTAATTTATTTCTAGAAACCTCATCCCAAGATTTAGTTACTCCATCCTCATCATCACTTTTTTCACCGTATATTCCATTATTACAAAAATAATTAACAAAATTAAAATTTACATGTTAATCCGAGAGATCATCTAGGTTTTCCTCTTCCGCATCTTATAAAATAGCCTTAATTTATTGGGGCGAACCTTCTTCAACCACTCCTGTAGGTATACATCTACATAAAATTGGATGTTGTTGTTGTAATGTAGAAGCATTAACATATAAATACATCATGGAACCATCTAAACATTTTCAAAATAACTTTTTTTCTTGGAATAATTGTGCATAAGAAACCAAATAGACATGATAGATGCTACAATGTAGGTGGGAATTGAAAATGTCTACAGCTCATAGACTTGATCTCTTGATTGGGTCCCAGATTTAAAGAATCAAGAATTCTGTCATAAAGTTTACTTAGGTTTACATAATCTTCTATACTAACCAGTCTTTTGGTTGTTTACTATAATAATCTCCTTACTTTGTTTGAATAACATTCTAGTAGTAGTTCACATAGGAAAATATGACTCTCTATATCAATCTTTTTAATCAAGATTCTGACAGTGTAACTCATATAAACAATGATGGTTGACCATATAATATTTATTATACTAAAATTTTAGAACTTCTTTCTATACCCTATAATATGATAAAAATGTTTCATTATATAAAATTTTATTAGAATATAAGTCACATAATGTTTTGGAAACCATGGTAAAAAGAAGATAAAACCCCAAATCAGTTTATTTGTTATTGATAAAATGAAAATTATGATCATATAAAGTGAAATGGAAAAGAAAAAACACATTAAATAAAATTTTAATTCTTTACATCATACAAAAAATACCTTAACATTTTTCAGTAGAATATGGTTTGGATTAGATGAGCCTTATTTTGGAAGAGAGGTAAAATCTAGCTTATTTTGAATTGGTATCTTAATAACATCTTCTAAAGGGATGTACTTAACTTAAAAAGTTTCAAAATATTTCAGCCTTCTAATGACATATCTTAGATATTAATCCCACATTTGACCAAAAAAGGTCCTCCATGATGATGAAAATGTCCCCCCTTGATTCCTTAGTGATCCTTGATCATTTTGGTTGGATCTCATAAAAAAACATTTAGTTTTTTTGTAGGGATTCTCATATTTTCTTTATACCTTATTTTAATATCTCTTAATCTTATATAATTAGAACCCTAATGGGTTATTATTGTTGGATTTAGGGGGTTTATAGGGTTTTTTTCATGTTTCTCTTGGACCTAGTTCTCCAAGAATTTGATCATCCCAAACAAGGAAACTCAGTGCTCCTTTTGAGCATGGATCAAACTGAATCCTATCTCGACCCCCTCCAACCTGTCTTATGTGAATACATCTGAAACTGAGCCCTCATACTTCTGCTGACTCTGGGGCTGAAATATTCGGAGTGTCCTCCTCCAAGTGTTTTCGTCATCAACCTCTACCCGGTGATGACCAGTTGGCATAACCTACTAGACATCTTGTATGCGATCCTAACGAGGACATCGACCTAGAGCCATACCTGGAAAATAACAATCATTTAGAGCTCATAAACCTAGAATATAGAAGACTCGACATTAATTAACTAATTAATTTTTCTTTTATTCATTTTAGGTTAACCTATCCCAAGGTATACCAATTCAAAAATAGGAACAAAGAAGAATGATGCATGATACTTTCCTAGGTCTCTACCGAACAACTAGTATTACCTCATTTAGTAGAAATTGTAAACTTAAAGGTCTGTACATCAGATCATAGGGGTCCCTAAACACCTATTTCTTATCCTATCCCCAGTGTTTACATCACTTGTTAAAATTGACTAACACTTTTTCCCTAACAACCCATGGAACCTCACCTGTGCCTAACACCATACTCCATCCTATCTCTCAACCAGACCTCTGATACCACTCTGTTATGACCCCCTCCACACAAGGTGTACCCCTCCTGAGCTGGAAATGTGAGAAGGGAGATAATGACCCCCCGAGTCCTGCCTCCAGTAGGCCCTGAGTTGGCGACTATCACTGAGGGTATAGTAAACACACAGATGAGAGACATTACCCTCTAAGAGAAAACATGTGAAAGAGAGAGATAATACAGACACCAACCAACTCCAACTCAGACTGAAATATAAATTAAAACCCATGTGCACATATGTAATGTCATGAAAAACTACTACAAATAGAGGGGAAAAAATTCAAGTACCCAAAAGAAAGTAAAAATAGAAACAACCACAAGCCCGAATAGCTCCTGCAACCCCAATCTAGTAAAAACCAGCATGATCTCAAACCTTCTCCAAGTGACCTGAAAAAATAGTTTATATATACATAGGGTGAGTATAGCAGTACACTCAGTAGGATCCTCCTTGAAGACTCTTGTGAAAAAGTAATGAAATCATGCTAAAGAACGGTGAAAAAAAGTGAAACTAACTCATCACCTAAACATGTATACTAAGTTCCCAGCCTCACTATGGATACTATCAACAAGTAATGCATACAAGAGTATATAATATAATAAATAATATCAAGGGTACCCCACTACTACATCCCCACTAGTTTTTGGATTTTCCCCGACATCGCACGTCCTAAGCATCTCTCTCCAAAAAGGCTTGCCCGCAAACACCTGGTCGAAGCACCACAACATGCACCTCATGCAAAAAAACCACCAAGTCCACACAAAAAGTAACCAAGTAGTTTCTGGGAGCCACTACAGCTCATATAACATGTATCATATGTCGGGTATTATACCTCAAGCCATTACATCCCATACACAGAGTAAGGATCCTTAAGCCATCAGACCCTATAAACGTTACACCTATAGTAGTCCATAGGATACTATATCCAGAATATATGTGTGTGAATAAGCACAAGACATTACATCCCTCTACACACATGTATGGGGAAAACTAACCACTGTTCCTACCAGCACATGTAACTACCAAGAGAAGAGAGTGGGGCCAAAGGGGGTAGTCAGCCATCCATCACCCCACCAAAATGTTGGGGAAAACACCCTCTAGGTCTCAGAATCCCCGGGGTGTCAGTTTCCCTAACTAACGGGGTGGAGTACCATATAGAAACACAAAAATTACAAAATATACTATATCTCCCAACCATAGTATGGGCAAAACCTAGTATTAAGACATGGAAAGCATGTGGTATACCCCATGTGTCTTCGCCCCTTTCTAAATAAGGGTAGTCAAGAACATCTTCCTTGAGAAGTGGGGAAAGTAAAGTAGAAAACCAATCCATGAAAAAAAGCATCCAAACATTCACATCAAATCCGTTCCATCATCTCTGGTGTCCTCTCCGACACCTACTTGTGTAAAACAATGCATCTCCCCACTCCAGCCATCAGCTGCTGCCACAACCAGTAGGCCTCCCTACCCCAAAATATCACAAAATCCATTCAGGCTCACATCACCACACAAGCGTCAGGAAAAACAAGAATCTTATTAACTGGGATCATGGCCCTTAAATAAAAAATAGTGTAACTCTAAACCCTAAAATGAATTATCTTTTATCAAAAAAAAATTTCTTTAATCCATCTTGGATCAACTAATTTATTATTTGTAGGTTCCAAAATTGGGAATCCTCATCAGTAAGCTATAAAAAATAATTAAAAACACTAACTGCACCAATTTTATTGACATCAAATTATAATAAGAGGAACTAGATTCATTTACAAGCCTCTTTATCTTTATCCAAAAATTTATCAATTAATTACGACTTTATGTTCTTTACCAATTTCTATCGAGAACAAAATAAGTTAAGAAAGAAAACATATATATCACAATATCTAAAAAAATAAGAGGTAATAACATATGATTGATCTCAATTTCCTTATTAGGTTCAAATATTTATTATGCTAATTTCATTATGATCTAGTGGGATAAAACATGCTAACTCTATAGTTGCACGTAACAGAAACAAGAAGTAATGAATCCCCTAACTCAAATAGTTCTTGACATTCTATATCCGAGAATGAGCCACACAACGGGTTACGATCTCCTCTCCTATGACAACTGTATCCACCCGAGGATGTAGAGACCCCACTAAATAAACCAAAAACCAAGAAAATACCATTAGGAACATGAGGGTAAAATTCAATAAAAGGGAAAGGATAAATAATAAAATGACCCCGAAATAATGAAGATAGATCATACCTTATAATTAAGACTGTTCTATATTTCTTGGTTGCATCAAAACAGTGCGGAACAAATCCTAGGAGTAAAGTTTTATTGCAAAAATCATACAGGAAGGAATGGGATGTTCGAGCATCTCACACCCGAGAACAAGGAGGAAGAACTAGGGAGGATGATATCTCGTCCCTTAAGAAGATTTAATGGAGCAGTGGTTTATGATATGCCGTGTTTTCCATTAAAAACAGATCACATTAAACCATATGGTTTGAACAAGTAAATTCATCCCAAGCCTTAAGAGAAATTATTATAGGAGTTACATCCTTTGAATTAGCCTTAGAGTACTAAAAATGAGCCTTTAAATGCATTTTACGTCAATGGAAATGTTAAAGGGGTGAAACTATAGGATACTGGAAACACTGTTCATGAACATGATATTTGGAAAAGGAAAAAACATTGTTCATGAACCTCATCATTGGAACCTCACCGCTCTAGAAACACTATTCATGAACCTCACCGTTTTGGAAACACTTTTTATGAACTCAAAATCTGGCAGAGGAAAAGGGTCACTGTTGGAACCTCACCATTCTGAAAAAACTGTTCATGAACTCAAAATTTGGAAATGAAAAAAGGTCACCATTGGAACCTCACTATTCTGGAAAGACTGTTCATGAACTCAAAATTTGGAAAAGGAAAAATGTCACCATTGGAACCTCACTGTTGGAACCTCACCATTGCAGTGTTCACAGAAGGTTACCGATGACACTGTTCACCTAGGGCTACCGATGAACTGTTCATATAAGGTCAATGTTGCACTATTCACATAAGGTTACCGATGACACTGTTCATAGAAGGTCACCAATGTCACTATTCACATAGGGTCACTGATGTCACTGTTCACATATGGTCATTGTTTCACTGTTCACATAAGGTTACCAATGACACTATTCAGCTAGGGCTACCGATGACACTATTCACCCAGGGATTCTGATGCACTTTTCACAGAAGGTCACCGATGACACTGTTCACATAAGGTCACCGATGTCACTATTCACATATGGTCACTGTTTCAATGTTCACAACCGTCTACCATTGGAACTGTTCACCGATGGAACTATTCACAGAAATGGTAATTTGGCATAGTGTTGGGGATAAGTCACCATGACCTCCTGAAACACTTCATACACCTGATTTTCCCAAAGGAATAGACTATAGAGGTCCAGGACAATACTGTAATTTTATACTATGATCATATGTATTCATCAGAGTTTACTAGTTGATTTCCTAACTATATGTGATTTTGATTATGAAAAAGGATAATGTTTCTTACTTTTATATATGAACATTTTAAATGAAGATATATCAACACTAATTTTTTTCATACTGATCATTTATAAATTTTTTACTTACATCAATTTGTTAATTTAACTGATTAATGAAGGTTAAACTAAGTTTCATTAAATAATAAAAACAAAAAGTTGTTAATTATTTTACCATACACTCTTAATTAATTCTAGCTTGAATTTCATTAAATATGTAATCCTTAGGTAGAATTTGTGTGTTTCATATGATAAAATATTTCTTTTATTATGATTTGGTATTATTAAAATCACATGAATAAGGACTTTGGAATAATATATAGTTATTGGTCAAATAGTTACTATAATTGTTTAATATAAACTAGGAAGTTGGTTGAGACCCTTAACCAGATTAGTGATATGGAATATGTTCACTATGTTAGGGACCATAGATTATGATACTGGATAAATATTATAATTAATTAAGGATTCCCCCTTTCTATGTGGTGATATAACCTTATATTTTTTCCCTTCTATACAACCTTCAAGGATGTTAGGTTAGATGTATTTAGGGACACCTTTTCTTTTGAGTATGACTAATGTGTATGTTCCATGTATCATTTACTCACTAGTATAATGGTTGAGGATATATAAAAAACTGTTTCTTTTACCTCAGGGTAGGACCAAGGAAGATGCTTCCTTTCTATTGTCCTCACAACCATGTATGAATATGTAGGATATTTATATATGAAAAAGATATAATTTTTATCTATGTGGTCTACTAGAAATGTTTCCCCATAAATATGATATATTCTGAGAGATACAAGAAATAGGTGTAACCCTTTGGATAGTGTGGGATGGAATATTTAAGTATCTCAATAATACTCTTCTTCTTAAGTGATATTTTTGTTCATGATGTGATATAATTTTTCATTGTATTGTTATATGTATCAAACTATCACTATTGGTATGGATACTTGTAATATGATTGTGTCATGTAATATGTTTAGAGTCGGGTAGTGACTCTTTACATGGAATGTTATGGTCACACCCTAAATGTGAAAATCAGTGTACATACAAAAATAATTGATATATAGGTTTGAGGAGTCATTGGTCATGTGTAGTTAGTGATGGGGTTAGTTTCTAGGAGAGTCTATTATATGAAACATATTTGACAGTGATTCAATTTGTATATATATTTTTATCATTACATATAATTTTTTAGTCGTTCATATTTTTTAATTCTTTTTTTGTTATTTTAAAACATGCATGACATTTATAGTTAATTATGTCATCTTAAAATTCAAAAACAATTATTTTTTACTTAAATATATTATATGTATTTTTATATTATCTTTGAAAACATTTGGAATAATGTTATTTTTGTGCCAAATGGGTTTCTTGTTATCTCAAAATTATAAACACCAAAGAATATATTTTTAGTAGAACTTGATTATTAGGAGATCAGTGTATTTTGAGGGATAATTTCTCTCAATGATAATAATTAACCCTCGGTGTCATTCTCTAACCTCTATAAATTAAAGGATGTTCCTAATGATGCATGGTGATATTATTATTATGTTTTAGTGTAATTTTATTTGGGTTATTACATGAATCAACAAAACAATGATCTATATAAATTCATTATGGATTTTTACTGAATAAGACATGTTCAATAATTTTTTATACACATTAGTACCACTCATTGGATGACATTGAAGCTGGATGTGACCCCCAAAATCAACCCACCAATAGACAATGGTTTAGTGACTAACAAAAATGTTATAGAATATGCACATCAAAGGTATTACTTTTATAAAACAAAGGAAAAAAAGGAAAAAATTCCTTTCAACACTATTGTATAAATTAAGATTAATATATCACCAAACATACATTATTATACATACAACAAAGTATTCAAAGGAATACCACAACACAACTCATATGGTAACAACTCTACGTAGAAAAAAATCTAACTCCATGTAATTAGTTAGTAATGTTCAACCTAATCACCAACTTCATCATACAAATCTAAAAAACAGAATATATAAATATATAAATATACATATATAAATATATAGATATATAATTATTATACATATATAGTGGAGACCATATAAGTATAATCACTAGGATTCTTCTCAAAACATATCAAGAAAATATTAAATAATCATAGTAATTCCTCAGTGATTAATTAACAAAACGAAGTCATTACCTAACAAATTAAACTAATTAACCATCCCCACCAATCATAAATTACCCAAATACATATACAAATAGAGTAATATAATATTATAAAATACACGAGAATGTACCCCACATCCACTTTTCCACATAATTAGTAGCCTCACACCCCAATGAAATACTTTTTCATGTGCAGATCCCCTCCATATATATAACTATATAATCACATTATCAAATCCACATATCTATAACTACATATCCATATACCATTACATAATCACCGCATATTGACATCTCTAGAACATCTATATATTAAATCATACTAGAATGTGTAATCATGATGGACACATACGATGTTTCATCCTCCTTCCATCTACACCCCTACCATGCACCCACATCATAACCATATAACCTCAAGATAAAAAATACCATGATACATATGGAAGAGAAATTTGGAATGGAGTAGGTTTCAACCATCATTACCAACTACATATTTAATGATCAGGAGGTTCCCCGAATCCCAAAACCACATAAAGGCACAGACTACATTACCTGACAAGGGTGGTGGTAAATAATAAATAAAAATAACTAGGTAAAATATATAATAACAGATATAACATACCTAAGGTCAAACACTAACAACACAAATCTAAAGGACAACTATCACCGCTGAAAATAAACATCAATACTATAACATCCGGACCTCTCTGACTCTATAATTACCAGACCAGTTCATTAGATGACCCCAATCATGAATCCCTATACACCAGTGGTTGGTGACTAGTAGTAGGGGTATGAAGTAATTCTATAGAGATAATATACCATCATATAATTGTAGAAAAATAGATAAAATTGTATAAATTTTGTCAATATAACAAAAAAACATTAAATAGAAAACATTATATAAAAGACCAACACAAAATAAATAATGTTCCTCATGTTGTGATAAAATTGACTATTTAAAAAGGTAAGTGAGTTAGGAAGAAACTACCAGGATCCCCTGTGGGAATATCATGTAAAACCCAAACCAAAATATAAAAAATAGAAAAATAATCCCCAATAAATTCCTGAGTCTCCTACCATTATCATATCCTAACTCCTTAGAAACTAAATAGTTGAACGTACCAACACAAGGCCTTTACCCTACATGTACTTATGATTAGGAGGTCTTCTCAAGTACTGATGTGCATGTGATATTAAATTGAGGTGTGAATATAACTCAAAAGGTCACCACCCACATTTTTCCAAACAAAAATATTTTGTACCATAGATGTAAAATTTGATATGATCCTAATATATAAATAAATTTCTCAAAATGATGTAAATAAACCACCATTGGTCATCAATTTCCAAGGTGATACCTAAGGTCAGTTATACCAATTTTGGCCAATTCCAAATGTCTCTAAGAAAGATATATAACCAAAAAAGGGTTATATAAACATCTTCTCATAATACAACCACATATATAATATACACTAGGTGGAAGGGATTCCCTCCATACTTCCATAATATAAAATTAAGGGGAATAGAACTCACTCCCAAATACCATCATATAATATATAAAGGGGAATTCCACCCACCCTATATACCTATCATCTATCATATCAATGTGAATGAATCCTTCCTAATAATACGTTTATATATTATAATATGGGGAGTAGTTACCACCCTAAAATACCATTATATATATTATATACATAGGGGAAATATCCTCCCTAGTTCCATCATATACCATTATGGGGGACGGAGCCTACCCCAAAATACCATCCTACAACTTTTTGGGTGGAATGATTCACACCATATACCCAAAATTTGTCATATAATGGAAATGAGTTCCACTATAGAATACCATTATATAAATAATTAGTAGTGAATGGAGATCAACCTATAATACCATCATATATATCCCATTAGGGGTGGGGGTGGGGAATGCAACCCGCCACACAATACCATCATATGTTATAAACCTATGGGGAATGGTTCACCACTCTATAACATGTCATAAGTATACACACAAGGTGGAATGGAACCCCATACCTAAATTTATCATAATATGGAACACCTAGGGGGAATCAGTCCTCCCTAGATATCATATAGTAAATATCAAAATTAAATGTGTTTGAAATTCACATGACCCATGAATATAATTCTTTAGTTTTCCATTCAAGTGCACAAACTATCCCAAAAAACACATTAATATTGGGATACCATCATTGTATCCTCTATGTACCAATTGTCTCTAGATTCTAAATAAAAATAGGGAACCCATAGTTTTCACCTAAATCATATCATGGTATCGGAACCCTACACATGTTCATTTATTTAAATCCTATCTCCAAGGTAAATCCTAGGAGTCAAGGGAATCACATTCCTCTATATAGCCATGCTCACACCCTGATCTAAAAGTCACACTAGTGCCAGACTATAAAAAAATGTATTGTCATAACATCCATATCCCTACTAATATAAATTAAGTCAGTACTAAAATAATGAAACTACACATAGGTCCTTTATATGGTATCTACAATCAGATATAGTCACATTAAATTGGAAGAGGATCACTCACCCCACACAAAATAATATAATAAACTATCTCAAATGAAATCCTTGGTTCTTTATATCCAACCTCTAGACTAAGCATCCCAAATCAATCACCCACCCATACACATACAGAAATATAACACCTATATAAAAGTCCACTATACTAAATTAAACCATTTAATTATAAAAATATTAAAGTATCATATAATCCTCACATATATAGGATTGATACCTTATTATAATAGGAATTAAACAAGGAAAAAAAACACAATACACTAAAACCCTATATTTAACCCCTAAATAAAAGATGATTTGAATGAGGATCCAAGTGAATTTCTAAAAAGAGGTATTCATAGTGAATGTTTGGTTCTGAAATGAGTGGTTCCATGAATTATTATATTAGTTCCCCCCAACCCTATAAACCCTATTCCAAGATGATCTATATAATATTCATTCCATTTGTGAAGAAATTATTTTCATTGTAAATCCAAAAAAATTATTGTTTGAGTGTTATTTTTTTAAAATTTTATAAAAAAACCTACATATTTTCTCCTTTGATCATACTTAAAGAACCATATACCCAAGAAAATTAATTTTTTAGTCAAACAACAAAATGGAAACTAAATGATGTGGTTAATCATCTATAGATACTATTACATACTTCTAGTGAGATATTTTTTCACCTAGTTGATTACTAATTGAACAATTAATAATAGATCAAGACATTCCTAAATAGTTTTTATGACTAATAAATTAATTTGAATAAAAATGAATGAATCCCCCGAAGTCAATAACATGTTTATCACCCTTTTTCTTTGAGTGATAAAATTTTTCTACAAAATTCTTAGTGGGAGACTATATAATATCACCATTATTTTTTTATGAAACCAACTGATCTACCAAATTAAAATAATCATTGTAATAACCCCCTTATCCATTATTAAAAACATCGACGAAATAGGAATAGAGAAAATAAGACCCATATCTTGACCCACAATGACATCTTCTGCAATCTCAGCTACATTACATCCATATATACTGGTGTTTGTAAGTGAATACTATCCTTAGAAGCCTAATGGGGAGAGTGCTCAAAAATAGTACGAGAACAAAAAAATAATCAACATATAATAACTTCTCAAACAATATTTCTTGGTAGGATAATCAATGAAATATCAGGAGAAATGATAAAATAAAACTCCTCATAGATGGGCTCCCAAGATTGATATGATGATTCACTAGGACGACAATCTAATCAAGAAGAACTTAGAAAAGTGAAAATAATTTATTAATCATACATTTGGATTTCACCCTCAACTTTACGATTTCAACATAGATAATTCATTCAACTAGAGTTTTAACAAAAGAATAACTAGTCAGATCCTTAGATGGTGAACTATCAGTTTTAGAGGCCTCTCATATAAAGGGGTGGTTTCTGGTGTCAAAATTGAAAAATATAACTATTTTAGAACACCTCCAATTATTAATATTCAATTATTCCTTGTACTTATGATAAGTAATATTAAAGGAAAAAAATCCATAAATCATGTACAAGGTTAAAATAATAAATGTTTTAGATTTGGTGGTTTTTAAAAATAATCTCTAGGGAAAATCATTTTTAGTCATTGAAAATATAGGCTATGCTAAAAAAATGACTTGAGAAATCTAATTAACATGAGATGTGAAAAACCAAATTTATATAACCAAATTTGGTAGATAAATAAATCTTGAGAAGATTCCTTTGAAAAAGTACAATTTTCTTTATCGTCGACTCATTCAAAATATGAATAATAAGTCTAGGAAGAGATACCCAATTTGGGATGACAAGTGATTTGAAAAAGGAATGAAAACTAGATCACTATTTAAAAATACACATCCCTTCACTATAAAAATATGATAAACCTTTAATATAGGAGTGGTAATTAAAATATCTTATTTGAAAGTTAAAAAATAATTTGATTTCCATCAATCACAATTATAAAAACCCCAAAAAATCCAATTACGTCGCGAGAGTATTTGAAGTATGGAACATTATTTCAACCTTTACCGATATTTCCTATTAGTAGAAATCTATATTTGGATGAAAAATATTTAATCTTATCTGTTGTGAAAGATATTTATGACCATCTATGAAATACAGTCAAATTAATGTCTTCAAACCACTAATGGAATTTAAAAAGAGGATGGTTTCGTTGACTTGAAATATCATTATTAATGGAAACCTTTTAAGAAGAAGGTTCCACTAATAAGGGTTACTTTATGTGAGGCCCTTATATCTCACAAAAAATATTTATATAATAACCCTCAACCATCAGTGATTTTTTTAAAAGGTTGGGGCTGAAGAATCATTTATTATTAAAGCAATGTGAAGACCTATTTAACTGGGTAGAGGGAGACCCATTACATAGCCTGAAGGCCCAGTGGTCATTTAGCCCATTACATGGCCCGTAGAACAATTTTTTTGGCCAAAGGTGCATTCAGTGAATAGTAATGCTACAGTACCTGCAATGCTACAGTCCTGCACAATACCCGCTGCTGCTACAGTACCCTGCCACCACTATAGTGCCCTTGCCGCCGCTACAGGGCCGACGCTGCTATAGTCCGCTAAAGTACTGATACATTACTCTGCGCCCAATGGGTTTTGAACCCCCATTCTAGTCATGATAATTTAAATGAAATATTTCATATATTATTAAATTTTGGTAAAAAATAGTTGTAAATTTTACATATCACATGAAACATGAAATAAAGACTAATTTTTTTTAGAAATAATTATGGACCAAATACCATATTTGGAGCTAGTACCTTTAATAATCACCATAAAAACCTTCCTCAAATCCACAAGAAACAATCAAATCCCTAAAAAAATATTAATTTCATCCATGAACCATTTTTTAATTAAAACCCTAATATGATGTATTTGACACCAAAACTCTTCAATAGGAAAATAGTGTCGAAACCTCCTGAAAAGGGTAAAAAATCATAAAGGGATTTGAAACATAAGTCACAAAAATCCACCATTTATATATCTAAAACAATGGTTAAATAACCCATTTTCACTAAAAACCCTGGAAAATTCATGGGAAAGAATATGCCAAAAAAATAATAAAAAATAACATTATCACGTCCCCTCATGAACTTCACTATCCAATCCAAATGAAATCCCAATCATATCATCTCGATTCCACAATGCTCAAATTGTATCAATATCATACCCAAGACAAAAGATATCAAAATTAGTTCCTAAGGAATAGGGGTAAGAATAGAAGTAATAAGAATAAATCATACCTTAAATAATCATGGAATCATCCTAGAATATACCATTATAAAGGGGAAATCAAATGGGGAAAGAGACATGGAATATCTAACTAAAAATGACTCTCCCTCTCTTCTAATTTAAAATAAAACTGAGTGGTGTTGAATATAATAAGATAATATTACCCGTATTTTAAAAAAATAGGATAATTATTGTAATGAAAATATCGATAAGTCCCATGGAATGACACATCAAGATGGGGTCTTATTACAATATGACCCAAATATTCCTTATGCGACATAACCCCACAGTCTCCGGTTGATGGTGTGACCTCCTTGTTCATAGAATAATATATTTATCCTAACTAGAATCAAAATTATATGGCCCAATAATTCATTTAATTCCCTCATTTTTAATAAATAAAATTTCATGATTTAGGATGGGTTGAGGTTACCATATATATACCTTCATTGTTTGGCATTATATTTCAAGATGCAACCCTTAACCTCATTTCAAACTACTACCCTCATCATGGAATGAACTTAGGGGTAACATCATGACCAATAATTCTCAATGTATTCCACAAAAGAAATATGAAAAGATTCTAGTCCCTATATGTAAGATTCATCATCCTGATGTGATTCCTTTTTCCATGGAATGACCTCCATGTGTAAGGGTATTTCATTTAACAAAAAACTTTTAGAAAATAAATATCTCCCTAAAACCCACTAGTAATGGAGTAACCTATATAATTATCAAACATCATAATATGGTTTTACTCTTAGGATATTATGTAACCACCATTAACCCATCACCACAGAATGACCCTCATATGTCATGGAAGGAGGAGCCACATGCAGTAGAAATTCATGTCAAGGCCATCCCCAACCTTGCTTTAAATCACACCAATGAACCCAAAACACCTACCATTCCTTTAATAAAATATAAAATCATCTCATTGGGATATTATTACTCATGGAATCCATATTTGAATCCCAATTATAACATTATTCCTGAATCTGCGATCAAGCATTCACATTTTCAAAATATTACACTAACCTGTATGATGATGTAATTTACATCCTTTATTTCATAACGATTATAATCCTCTATAAGTCTCATAAAATTTTCTCCTTGAACTATCCTAGACATTGAGACTTGATTCATGGTCCAAATACTATGTCTCTCACTAGCTTCGATCATGTAAAAACTAAACCCAAACTAGCTACACTGGTTAAACATTGATCCCTCATTATTTTAGTCATTTCCAGATGATGTATTTCGACTCATCTAAACCATCACACAGAATAACATGTCAATTTCTATTCTAAAACTCAGCTATAGAAAATAGTCTTGAAAACTCTCTAACCTATGCATTATATTTCTAACCAATTCCACCATCTCCAAGATGATTCCCTATTTCCAATCAATCCCATAAACTGAAACATTAATGATTAAACCAAAACATTCATATACCATTATTTGACATCACCGATCTATAAAAAACATCCACTCTCTTAATATCACACCCAAGAATCACCTCTAAATTCCCATAAGAACTGAAAATCACACTCCCAATACTATATTAATAACTAATTTCTCTACCCTATAGTTCCACAAATTTTATTCTCAATGATATTTTATATTTTCTAAACTTGGTCACCCAATTAATTTATTTCCTGAAATTCAGACCCAGTCATACCACCTGATCATAATTTGATATGATGTATATTCTAGTCACCAAATAAAATTACCTTACCAATTCATATAGATCAACACCCGTACTTTGAAATTTTTTATTTATAGTACATAACTAGGACACTTGAATCTAAGAGCTGTTAAAAATCTTTAACCACTGCCGATTTGGTTCACTATTACATTGCTAAAAACTTTTCCCTATATTTTTTTAAAATATATTGATAAAAACTTTAATAATACATGTTTTTCTTCCTAATATCATATTTTCCTTATCATTACTCCATGAGGATGATCCTTCTTGATATGCAAAATTTTCTGAACATTGACACTTATGATCTTCACTCATATTCCTCAAATAGATTCATATACTACGGATTTATTGAGAGACTACTAATACCATGGAACCTCATTTAATTACTATTTAATACCACTAATAATTCTCCATCACATACCTATTCCTGATAGATATAACTCAAGGTCCATGGGATTTCTCACTAACAACTGGATCTCTCTTCCCAACACTCTAAAAACATCACTAGGTTCTAATAGTTGGTCACCGTTACATCAATTAAAAACTCAACATAGTCGATTAACTCTCCAAGTAACATAATAATCACACCAAGCTAGTCACCCCCTTGACATCTTTCCTAACCTAATGATCATGAAAATGTATTTCATCTTGCACAAAGGAAAAAGTAATATCTAATTCTTTATTACTACCTAACCGTATCAACAACTGCATGAAAAGTTTATAATTTATTCATCAATATATAGAGGCCTAATATAACAAATTATCCTTATCCCAATTCATTGGTTCCCACTAGTTAATCATGCTTGACCATTCTTTGAGAAACCCCCACTTTAACAAACTCATTATCTAATATAAAGGACCAACACCCAATTTATATTCTCGATGAATGACAAGTTTCGTCACATCATTCTACCATTGGATGAAACATTATCACAACTCAAGTGTGATAATTAACTTTAATCAATTGTCACCTCATGGACCAAATCTTTGTATTGAGGGATTCAAGGATCCTTAAACCTCATCACAACATAAAATCACCCCTTACCGCCCAACAACCCAAATTTGTTTCAAGGGAGTAAAATTATAAATCCAAAAATGTCTTATCCACACACTCAAAAGGCATAAAATGCATGAACCACTATTTTACACACATAATCATGACCTCACCCCAACATTTCGGTGATCAACACAACACAATGTCTATATTCCTAAAAATTACCTAAATCTATTAATAGATGTTTCCCACAAGATTTACAAGGAATATTATACCTAATCAAACACAAAATTTTCCTAATTTGGGATAAATATAGGTCACACCAATCTAGATACTACATATGATAAAAATAGATCACTCTTTTGACCCTTTGTTACGAAATATCCACCAAACAAAACCATTAAACAATGCTCAACAACCCATGTTATCAAAAACAATTATTCCCAAATAGGTGTATACCCTGGTCCAATCCTACCGTAAAACTAAACCTATGAAATATAGAATTGTATCCCATAAACCGTAAGATGTCTGTAATATTTAAATAAATGAAAATGAAACGTATTAACTCCATAACTATCACAACACAAGTACTACCCATTCTTTATCATTGAAAATACATATCAAATATTCACTCCTAGATCATATACCTAATTTCACCTCTCATGAATCAATGTCATCCATAGAGAATATACCCATGCTCTTTATCTTAAGGATCTCAAAATACTATTCTAAGCCATCTCCCAGGTTTCCTTCACACATCATAATTCATCTAAAAAATAACGACAAGGTTCCTTGCTATTCAATTTCAACACCTAATTCACCATTACCCCATGTCCCATCTCTATTACCTATGTTCGCCCAAATATACCATAACCATATAACATATTGGTCAAAAATCATGTATCATAATCCATAATCACTTATCAGATATTAAAAATAATTTCAAATCTCAGTACACCCCCACCATGTTTTTCACACACACATATATATTTGGAATCTCATACTCAAGCTACTAACCACTCTCGGGTATGAATCCTCCCAGATAATTTATGTGAAAGACTACCTGTTTGAGTATGAAGATCGCATAAATGCGAATATCGATGTTAAAAACAACCAAGATATATCCATATGATGATTTTAATCAAGTAGATCATAACTATGGTTTAATTTAATGAAATTCTAATCACATGTTGTAGCGGTAAAAAATTATAATCCACTATAAGAATTTCATATAACTGATACCATATGATAAATAGAATATTGTATGATTGGTGTTAATAAAAAATAATATTGTTTTTTATGAATAATTTCCCCAAGATGAAAAATAGAAAACACTATTTTGGTTATTTTTGTAATATCATGCAACTAAACCGATTTCATTATTTTAATCTTTATTTAAAAACTAGTGTTTCAATGACACACATGAATGTAGATGTCACATAAAATTACATGCTAGATAAAATGTATAGAAACCCACACTCTTTCTATAGTGGGTAAGAGAAAAAAATAATGGAAAAAGATCAAGAACATGTTCAGTAATAATCAACTAAACTATACCATCCATAATTAGGAACAATAGTCATAAAACCAGGGTAACATGGACATTATCTAATGTAGTTGATGGATAGATAAAAATCAGTGTTTATCCAATTATTTACCAATCCTATCTATAGTATACCATATAACATATATTAATTAAACAAAAAAGAAAAGCTATGATACCAATTCATAATATCACATACTACCTGACTCTGTAGTAATCATAACATTTCGTTACATGACTTCAGGTGTACCTCCCCATATGTCAAAATCTACCGAAATGTTGTGAGGGTTATAGGTAATAACATGGGAACACTATAACCATATATCAGAGTAGATTGAAAAGAATAAAAATTATATAATTAGTCACCACAATAACCAACCCAATAAAGTTACATCATATATAAGACCAACCAAAATTAAATAACATACCACATTTGTAATAACATGATCTATATAAAATGTTATACAAGTTAGATAAAAAACATAAAAATAAACTTTGAGAAGATTATATACAACTTTATCCAAAATAAAAAAATAAAAAAATAAATTTTTAAGATTGTATAGAGTCCCAACTCAGTCTCATATCCCAACTCTATCCAAGCAATCAAGTTGAACCAAAAAACACTAGGCCTCAACACCACCTATACCTTTGATCATGTGGTCTACCCAGGAACCTATATTCCTGGATCAAATGAGAATTGATCATGTATAACCTAGTAGGAAACCATTAATATAGTCCCTAAAAAATTATATACAGTTCATGTACTTTTTGTTATGATTTTAGTAATGAGATAAACAACTAAAAATTAAATTAATAAATCAACATTGATCAATGGGTTCAAAGAAAAAAACAGTGATGACACGAACATTTTGAAATTAAATTCCACATAGAAATTTAATTGAATGAATTATTATTTATTAAAGATATAGAAAATACATGAATTTATTTGGTATCATTATATCTTGATGGATTTAAAAGGCAATTAAGTATCATTACCATTGATAATATATCCATTTAAAATTGGTCATATGATTTGTATAAATATAGTGTTTTAAAAAAATTCAATTGACATAGAAAAAGGAACTGATGGACTCAACCAGTAGTATTGTACCCTACAAAGGCCATTTATCAAAGCTTCCAAGAGAGATAATGTTACCGAGAGTTTCACTTTACTAAGCTTAAACTGAGATCTAACAACATAAGAATGATCGAAATAGTTTACGAGAGAAGTTCAATCCCATTGAGATCACGTCCTTAACCATGTATGCTAAACAACCCAATGAATTTATGACCATCACAAAATATACTATAAGGCTGTTTTATGGTGTATTAAATGGATATGTATCAAGAACCTAACAATATGAATATGAATATATTATTTTCAATATATTAATAGTTTGGTTTACTTCTAATTGTTATTTTATAATTGATTTCGATTTTGGTATAGAAAATCCAAATTGTATTATTGGGTATTATTCAATTTCAATAAAGAAATATTTTTTGATGGGTTAATTTATTTTTGAAATAAAAAATATTTTAATAAATTATAATTATCAAATAATTTCTACTAAATATAAATGATCATATATTTTTTATGAATTCAAATATAATTTTTATTAGGGTTTGCTAACTTTTATTATAAAAAACCCAACATTTCTCAATAAATGTTGATTATATTTTAAAATTAAAAAATCACATATATAGAAAATTATTATGTTAAAATAAATAATATTGTTTTTGATTCAGAACAAATAATTTATCTAATGGTTAATTTTTCCTAATTTTCACTTACATTTGATTTTAAAGGATATAATTAAATACAATCTAAATATATTGTATGCATTTTAACGTCATAATGATTGAAAAATGAAGTAATAAAAACTATAATTGGTATCCATGAGCAAATATGTGTTTCAATTTTAAAATAATGTAATATTAGGTTTATTTAATTAATTTTATAATTCCTATATTAATCCATAAAAACCTATAATATATTTTAAGGTTTAAAATCATTTATTTAAGGACATGACTCACTTCCACATCAGCAGCAGAGTTATTTTAATAATCTCTCATATCATCCATATAAAATAATGAAAACCAATAATCTTTGGGTAAAACCATGGATTAAAGCACTAGAATGATTTTTGGTTTTTATTACTTTATTATATAGAGTCCCTAACCTAAGTTTGAGATATAATAGATAATTCCACACTAATTCCCTATAAAAACACAACCAAGATCCCATTTCACTTCACTAAAAACCATTTAGAACGTCCTTAATATTCCATATCATCGATAGAGTCATTCCAAGATTCCCCCAAGCTCTCAAGATTCTCCTCCCAAGAATTTTGAATCACCCTGTCAAGGTAAGGGATCCTCCCATTCTACTCTTTATTCAAGCTTCTTCATTATATTATGTATTTTATATCCTATTAGTAATGATGGGATATGTTGTTAAATGTCCTACATATTGAATATTTTATTTATAAATTTTGATATAGCGTTTTCACTCTCATTAATCTCTTCTAAATATATTTATACACCCCCATTTGTCTTATGAAATTTCACAATGATTTTCCAGGCCAAACAATTTGGTAGTGAATACCCGTACCCTTTTCTTGACATGGGTGTTCACCTTCATGCACATATATTTATTTGATTTCTGACATACATGTATAAATTTAACACTCCTCGACATTGGAATAAAAGGTGAAAAAAATGGTTTGACATTTTATGATATTTGGCACACTAAAGCATGATAATTAAATGAATGTGATAGGTGAACCGAAAATTATATAGTGATCTAATGCATTGGGTAATGTTTTAGTCTCATGATACATCATGTAATAGATTTTAGAGTGAAAATAAACCATCATGATACTTATTTCATCACTATTTCTTAGTATTTTTCATTTACCTATGTTTATGATGTAGTGTAATATGTTGTTTTCAAATCTCCCATGTTGTCTTTATGTTATCATGATATATCATGCCTCATTTTTAATGTTTATTTTTCTCACTCCTTTTATGCACCATTTATATTACTATTGGATAACATGTATTAATTTCTTCATATTTTTCCATGTTTATTCCCTAACTGAGCTTTATTTCTCACCCCTTTATTATGTATGTCCATATTATATACCATGCTTATGTAAGAAGGAATATTGTGATCGTGTTAAGGAAGTTTTTAATAATGGTGACATATTATCATTTTTTATTTTTTAAAAAATGTACCTATTTCCAAGAAACAATATACTTCTTGATCTTTAATGTTTTATTACTTGTAATCTTATGTAATAATTCATGAATTAGTGTGTATTAAAGGGAAGGTTTTTTATAGTTTGTATCACAGGAAAGTTTAATTATTTTTGGGATTAGGATTAGAGAACTCTAGAAAAATCCTTAGGGATAAAACTAAGTAAAAGAAAACAACCATAAATTTTGGTATAGGGTAAGTGGTGTATCAAGAAAATATATCCCTCTCGGGATACTACAAGTGGATGTGGATCTACTATAGATGTATATAGGGGTAAAACCTAAAAACACTACATTGAGTTAGACTTGACTGTAAACTGGTGGATTAAAATGAGCCTTGATGCACACCTTATTTTAAAATATGAGGGTATATTATTTTATCAATTGAAAAGATCATTATGAACCATTATTAAGTGGAAAAAATTCATATAATATTATATGTTAGGAAATAGATCATGGATAACATAGTTTTACGCCTTAAAATCTATAAGTTTAGAAATATATGTCATTTAAGAGTTATCCCTTTTTTTCATTGGATTCCCATTTAAGTGTATTAGTAGTTTAAAAATTATCATCCCTAATTTTACCTTTATTCAATATAATGGCTTGAAATAGGATGAATCGGGTAAACTACCAATGTGAATGGAAATGTGATGATTGCCCAAATGAGATGGCCAACCTGATGGGAGCGGGAATCATGATCTTTGTGACGATCCTCTCTCAAATAAATTTGGTTCAAAATAGAAACCTAGATCATATGGAGATACCGAATCCCACAACGAATGATGAAACTGAAATTAATAACTTTATGTGACAAAGGAATTTGAAATTTAATGGACCAGTTAATCCATTAATCAAATAACAATAGATCAAATCCATTGAGAATATATTCTCTGCCCATCAGAGTTCTAATAACGAGGAGGTTCTGCTGCATAATTATCATGTGGATGGATAATATAATCATTAGTGGGAATTAATCAATAATTAAATGTTTGAGGAATAGATCTAACTAATTAGGAGGATGAAATTCTATAATTGTTTTGATATGTATTTTTTTTCATAGTCTCTCACATAAAATGGACATGGATTTCCATACCCTTAACAAAAAAGACGAAGAATTTATTTGGGTTTATGAGGAAAACATTACTAGACTTTTATGATATGCCACTAGATTTTTCATTACCCATGAATGCAAGGTTTAATGCTTCTCTAGTGGGATGAAACCCAATATATGAAAATCCTTGGTGATCCAAGAAATTGATAGCTGTGAGGAAATTTTCAGATGTTCCCTGAAAGTTGAAGTAGAGATAGATAAATCTCAAGGTATCATGGGGATAAAAGGTGAAAATTAGAGTTTAATTTTTGGGGTCTGATGGAGAAATCAAATGGTGGTAATAAATTTCAACTTCCCATTTGTCAAAAGTGTAGAAAAAATAACCCCATAAATTTCCTAAGGGGGTGAGTAAATGCTATAGTTGTGCGACGGAAGGACACCCAAATAGTGATTGATGAGAGAATAATACCACTAATTTAATGGAGGAAATAAATTCACCAATAAAACCTCATCATATTGTTCATTATTTCAATTTTAAGGAATTAGGTAACTTTGAAAACCAACACACTAAGCTAAGGGTGTTTAGGGACAACCAACAACCTCCAAGTTAGCTAGTGAAACCTTAATCTATCACAACCATTGGGTGGATCCCAATAATTAATTGGTAACTTGTATTCTATTTATGCATTAATGAATATCGAATGAACTTTTTGATTTTGGTTATAAAAATTCACTCGTATCAGGAAAGTTTATTAGAACTATTCAATCACCACCACAAAGAATGGAAATTGGGTAGTTAGTTAAAACTATAGATGGTGAAATAATTTAATCTCAAGTATATAACTCCTCATCTATCAATATTTGTAGGATGAACATCCTATAAAACATTGTGATACTAATTTTAGTGGAATGTGATTCAATTTTGTGCAAGTATTGTGTTTCTATATATATAACCAATATAAATTTATGTGAGAAGGAAATTACTCTTAATATCAGGAATCATCCCATGATTCTTTACATGTGCAAGGAGGAGGAATAATATTCTTTAGAAAGAACATCTCAAGAATGAGTATTATATCTTTATGAGAATGAATATCTCAATAATGTTATTGAGTCAAAAGAAAAGATCATAATTGAAGATATTCCCCTTGTGATGGAATACCCTGATGTGCTTCTTAAATAATTTCCTGGTCAACCACCAAGATGAGAGGTTGAATTTTCAATTGATATAATACCTAAGGCATTACCATTATGAAATACTCCATATAGAATTACTATTGTGGAACATCAAGAGTTGAATAAACAATAATGGGGGAATTTGGATAAAGGGTTCATACACAATAGTTCTTCACCTTAGTGTGCACCATTTCTCTTTGCCAAGAAGAAGGATGGGTCAATGCATATTTTCAATGATTATTTTGAATATTATAAGATCATTATAAGGAATAAATATCCTCTAACAAAAATTTATGATATGTTCGATCAGCTACATGGAGAATAATACTTCTCCAAGATAGATCTTTAGTTGGGATATTATCAAATAAGGGTGAATAAGGAGGATATCCCTAAGATTTCTTTCTGAACAAGGTACAGGATAAATGAGCTTATACTAATACCATCTAGACTCACAAATTATCCTTACAAATTCATGGACTTGATGAATTGAGTCTTCAGAGATTACCTTAACAAATTTGGGGTAGTATTTATAGATAATATTTTAATATAATTAAAAAGAAAAGAGTAACATGATGAGTATTTAAGAACCATGATAAAGTCCGTATAAAAAGAGAAGAATTATGGAATGTAAAGAAAATTTGATTTCTTGTTGAAGGAAGTCTCATTCATGGGGAATATTATCACATGGAATGAGATATATATGGAAACCTCCAAGTTAGAAGTAATTAAAGGTTGGAAAAGTTATATATCTGCTAATGATATATGTAGTATCATTTTATTATATGGGTATTATCATTGATTTGTGAAAAAATTCTCATGATTTTCAAACCCTTTATCTATGCTAACTTAGAACTATGTTACGTTTTTTATGGAATGATTATTTGGAAGGGAGCTTCAAAGAGTTTAAAAATTTGATTATCTATACACATGTACCCACACTACCCATGAGTGAAGAACTTTTTTGTGGTATTTAGTTATGCTATAGAGAAGGTATTGGGATGTGTGTTAATTCAACATGACAAAGTGATATACTAGGCTTCAAAGAAATTGATGGTTCATGAACCCAAGCATGATTTGGAGTTGGATATAGTGATCTTAATGTATAAAATATTGGGACATTATCTCTTTGGTGATAAGTGTTAAATATATTTGGACCACAAGAGATTCATTTATATATTCACAAAGAATGAGATGAATATTTGACAATGAAGAAAGTTATATTTGATCACAGACTATGACTATTCAATCCACTAAAATATTTGGAAACCAAATAAAGTGGTAGATTATGTAAGTATAAAGGATCTAGAAATTTTATAATTGATGATAAATGAGACAGATTCGATCTTTATAGATATGAAAATTATGTAGAGGGGAATCATAAATGACGGATCATCTTTAAACATTTTTGAAAAATGATTTCTCAACCTTCCATTATAGAGAAGATAAAGGATTCTCAAATAGATGAAGTGGTAATTAAAAAAAAGATGAAGCTATAAGAAAAGGGAAATCCCTAGAGTTTAAAGTTAATGAAGGAGTTGTAATATTTGGGTCATGACTATGTGTACCATTCAATCCTATGTTAAATAAGGATTTATTTGATGGTTCACAAAGATTAACCTTATCTATCCATTCAAGAAGTGAAAAGATGTATTGAGATCTCTCACAACACTATTGGTATGATAACATGAATAAAGATATCTTGTAATATACATCAAGATTCCTTGTATGTCATAAAGTGAAGGTGTAATGTAAAAAATCATAGGGGATGATGCAACTATTACCAATACATACATGGAAAAGGGAAAACATCACCATGTACTCTATCACTAGTCTTCCAAAGAAATCAAGAGGAAATAATTATATATGGTTTGAAGTGGATCATCTTACAAAGACTTCCCACTACATTGAAATTAGTGGGGGATTCTCACTCGATCAACATGAAAGGATAGACATTAGAGAAGTGGTGAGGCTATAGGGAACACCACCATTTGTTTTATCTAATAAAGACCTATGATTTACCTCTATGTTTTGGAAGTGTTCCAACCCAATCTAAATACTATGTTGAATTTCATGAAAAATTATAACAAAAAAAAATGGTGTCCAATTTGAGAAGACTATAAAGAAAATCAAGGACTAGTTGAGAGCATGATCAATTTATTTCAAAGGAGGACAGGATCAACACCTTCCTATGGTCATGTTCTCTTACAATAACAATTTTAACTCTAGCATTCAAATGTCTACATATGTATCCTTTATGGGAATAGGTGAAGAACACCTGCATGCTAAGATGACCTTGGGGAACACAAACTTCTACATCTTTAAATGTTTGATGAAATGGTGGAAATGGTCAAGACTATTTAGTAGCACATCAATGATAGTTAGAGTTGTTAAAAGAGACATGCTTACAATCATTAGTGAGAAATGGTCAAGACTATTTAGTAGCACATAAATCATTAGTTAGAGTTGTTAAAGTTATTCCTCCATATATCTAAAAGGAAGAAAGTCATGATATTTGGGAATAAGGAAAATCTTAGTCCATGATACATCGTTCCCTTTAGGATCCTTGATCTCATCGTAGTGGTGGCCTACCGACTATCACTCCCACCTAACCAATCTCAAGTACATGATGTGTTCCATGTATCAGTATTGAGGAAGTACATACTAGGAATCCAATTTGTACTAAATCTATAGGTGGTACTATTGGAGAATGATATTTACTATAAAGAGTGTCCAAGGAAGATCTTAGATCATAGAGACAATGTTATACGGAAAAAGACCATGGACCTAGTCAAAGTGCTATAGGGAAACCACATGTTTGAATAATAAATATGGGAACCAAAGGAGTAGATGAAACAAAAATACCATCATCTATTTTAGATTGTTAAATAGAAATTTCAAGGGTGATATTTTTGAATGGAGAATATTGTAACGATTCCATCTTCTATATACAAAATTACCCTTGAAATTTAATTATATGAATTGTTATATATTAAGGATATAAAAAACTAATGAATATATTTGGTTTCATTATATTATATCATATTTAAAAGAAAATTATGAATCAATAACATAGATAATATATTCATTGAACAATGATCATATGATTAGTTTAAATATATGGTTTTATCAAATCCAACTGACACAGACAAAGGGATTGATGACCTCATCCTATTAGATCATACCCTATGAATCACATTTATCAGAGATTATGAGGTAGATATAATAAACATGATTTCCACTAACCAATACCAAGATGAGATACAACAACTTATTCATGATCAAAACTATTTATGGGATATGTTAAAGCTCATCGAGATCATGACCAAAACCATGTATATTGAACCACCTCATGAAAGTCTCACCATCACACACCTTCTTCGTTGGGAATTTTTAGTTATTATTGAGATATTGTCACATAAATGAATTATTTTAATGGTAAATTTCATTTAATTTAGATTATTTTTTTGTGGGGGTTTCCCAAGCATCTTTGGAGGAAAGGGTGAGTTTTCATGATTTGGGCCAAACCATGAGCCCATTTCTAGATTTAAAAACAAATTTTATTTATTTTATAACAATTTATACATTAAATTTTTTTCACCCACTCCACTTCCAAAATAGAATTTCTAGACCTATTAACACCACCATATCAATTGGTACCCTTTATTAATCCATAATCATTGTGGATTTGGGTTTTTATTTAAGGAATTGGGCCACCCTGTAAGCCAATTTCTAGTTAAAAAAATGTTTATTTAATATCATATTCAATCTGAATGTTTTTTTGGTGATTCAAACTGTCACCCAAGCCCAATGACCCTAGGATCATCCCCATTTTCTTTTCTCCCTCTTTGAATCTCACAAGAATCATGATTTATGGCAGAACTTCTTCAGATTTCTCAAATCATCCATATTTGAAGAGGTAACTTGTTTCCTTCATAAATCCATCATTTTTTACTCCCATTACCCCATTTTAATTCTCACATGACCTTATTATATTTATTAGAACCTAAATTTCATTTTAGGATATTTTTAAATTCATCTACTATTGTATTTGTGGATATATCTTGAAGATCACTCAAGTAAGTGGGTTTCCTTCCTTATTCCTCCAATTTTCATAGAGTTTCTTCCATTTGATTAGGGTTTATTCCATTTCTTATTGAAGTTCCTAATTTAAATAAATTTGGGATTCGAACCTGGGGTTTTAAATTGTGTATCTTGGTCTAATATTGTGGTTTTAGGCTTTTTATCTATGTCCATTGTGGTGTGACGGTGGTGCGGTTCAACATTCACACAAAGATTGATGGGTTTTAACACTTTTTGTAGGTGATTCCATGTTTATGAATGGTTATATGGGTTATATTTGCTTAATTTCATTTTCTATCACAATTATCCTTCATTATTCCTTCTATGAAATTTGGTTTCGGTGATGTTTGTTAATAAAATGTTTTTTAGGTACCATATTTGTGTTTAATTGGGTGTTTTACATGTCTATTCTATGTTATGTCAATTGCGGTTTTTTTATAACTCCTGTAAGGATTTATAAAAAAAATTTAGTTCTGAAAATTCTGTTTTGGTGAATATGGGTATTTAAATAGTGGTCAAAGAGGGGGTTTGAATGGAGTTTGTGTGCAAAACATTGTTAAAACATGTGAAGTTATTCTTGTGAAATTCTAAAGGTTTTATTCAGTTATGTTAGTGGTGAAAAGAATTTGTAGCTACATTATTGAGTTTATTATTACTATAACTGATGTTTTTATTTGATAATGTATTTTGGTAACCTGTGAAAATGGTTTTATCAAAAAGGTGGAAACCCTGGTATCTAGGAGGGCAGATATGTACTAGTACGCTAGTGATCCGGAGATGGTTTATCCCTATTTCTATGAGTAAAATGGATAATGAAAACACTAACACAAAAATATTGGTGATGGTTGAGGACAAATTGGTTATGGTTATGTTCCCTACTAGTTGATCGTGCATGAGAATAGATTTTTCTGTGCTTAGTTTACACAGAGATACGATGTACATAGGGCTCGAGACTAACTAGTGCCTATGCATACTCCTGATATTAGTGCTCATTGAATATTTTGTATTTATTTTTTGAATATGTTGGTTTTTTTTTGAAAATATAGTATCTTACATGAATTATTTAAATTTTATCACTCATGGAAAATTCCCTCTGAAAACTGTTTACATTTATAAGTTTCATTCTTTAGAAATTATTTCCACCACTTCTTACTTATCATAACTAGCATGTTTTTTATTATGTATTGATTACTCTATGGAATATGTTATTGGTATACTATTGGTATTAGGAACACACCATACTTAAAACCCTTGGGTGTATGTAGAGTTGATCTTGTTTGACATAGGTTAATGTAAGGCCTTGGGTGATGGCGGTTCGGGTTGTTAGTTCCCTTCCATGGTGCAGTGTTGTGGAGATGGCCTGTTGGTGATAACCCCTTTTCATATGGAGTCATTGGTTCTATTTTTATACAAATTTTATGTTTCTTTGAACCTTTTGTTTTAGGTATAACCTATGTATTCTGTTTGGGATTTTGTTTGAAGCCTTTTTGGCATGAATTTCCAGATTCAGTTTATCGATTGTTTTTGATGTTTTATGTTTCCATACTCAGTTAAATCATTAACAAACCAAAATATATGATACCCAAGAACTTTGTCCAGCCCGATAGAATAGGTAACGAACTTTAGGCATAGTCACAGGATGGGTTTTGTGCTGATTTTGATAGTGATCAGATTTGGTTCGTGATAAAATGGTATCAGAGGAGGTTAATGTTTTTGGGTTACATTATTATTTTGGGATGAGTCAGGAAAGAAAAAGTCTAGTACTGTCAGGAAATATAGTATTGGTCATGAGTAGGGTATGTGGACCACACCACTCTTGGCATACCTTGAGTCACAATGGGACATTGGAATTGTTTGTTTTACTTCACTTATAGGTGAGACGTGTAGGATGCAGACTACACGTGGACCTCAGGTGGGGCTGGGGTAGTTGTTTATTTTATCGTTGTAATGTATTTGAATTATATACATTTGATGTTTTTAATGAAATTTTCAGAATTTTTTTACTGATTGTTTTTCTTCTGACTATGTTATTTTGTTGAAACATGCCTCCCCAGAAAGCTCCCTTTCACCCACAAGAGGAAGCCTGAGAGAGTTCTCCTCACCACTCGATCAGAGGCTAGTAGTGGTTGTGGGTCGGGCTGTCCAAGCTCTAGGAAATGGAAAAACTCTTGTTCCAGCTCCTGTTAGAGAATATGAGACTAGTCCTAGGAAGGAAAAGTCCTAGAAGTTCCTGAAGGACCAGTCTCTTACATTCCAAGGTAACATAAAACCCCATGAAGCTGAGGAATGGATCTAAAAGATAGAGCACAATTTCAAGATCATGGACACAACTAAGGAGGTTAGGGTGAAGTCTTCCTCTATTATGTTGGAGGTTCCCAGCCGCATGTGGTGGAATCAGTACTTTAAACTTGATGGAATGAGAAGATGAAACGAGGAGATTTCAAGTCCATCTTCAATGAACAATACTGGCCAGAAGTATTTACATATACTAGATCCTGAGAGTTCAAAGATCTTATTCAGGGATATCTTTTTGTTATAGAGTACACCAACCATTTCATTTATATGGTCTATATTCTCCTTAAATCATCTCTAATGAGAAAGTGAAGGTCAGAGGTTTGAGAAAGGCTTACAGCCATATATATACTCCCAGGTTTTCTTCTTTAAGATGAGGAACTATGCTAAGGTGGTTGAACGGGCATGTATGGTGTAGATTTTTTGAAAATATAGGGATGGTTTCTCTAAGACTGTATCATTAGTGGGTATTGGAATCTCTATAAAGAAGATAAGGAAACAAGATGAGCAGGGGAAGAAGGGAGGTGGTAGTTCAGGCCACTCTTTGAGGAAGTTTTCATCTGTGGCTTCTGATGCGAGATCCATCATGTGAAACTAGTGTGGGAGGCTACACACATCCGAATATCATCACCATTTCCTCCTAATCCCTTTTATCAATGTGGAGGCATGGTTCAGTTGTATCACTTTTGTGGGGTGGAATGTACCCTTCGGATAGGGGGCAGAATCATTGGCTTCAAGAGGAGTGCCAGCTCAGTCAGAGCCGTCGAGGATGATGGGATCATGATTTGGTATCGGTGGTGGTAGGGATGGGTCATTTTATAGGAAAATCCAGTTTAGGGAACCACCAAAGACTCATGATCATCCTAAAGTAGAGACCATACATTTCCATACAGTGGATCATGCACAAATAGGATCAAAGGAGGGACAGTCGATCGTTCGAGGTACCATTTTGATTTCATTCTCAATAGTTGCTTCTATATTTGAAACTGGTGCCTCTATTTCATTCATTTATTCCCATTTTGTGAACATGATGATTTTTCTAATAGATAGTTTTTACTCTACAATGGAGTTGGTGATGCCGCTAGGAAAGAAAGAGTAGGGTCTTAGGTTCCCATCATGTGCACTTTCTATGTCAGGGGTTGAGATGGTGTGTGACCTACTAGTCATAGAAATGAATCTATTTTATGTGATACATGACATGGATTGGATGGTACACTTTTAGGCACACATCGATTTCTATAGGTGGTAGGTCAGTTTCAAGGCACCATATGGGAGTCATCATGTTTTTCATGGGGAATGGTATTCACGGTCGAGTCGTGCGGGACCTCCACTCCCAGAGTTGGGAGATATTGATTTTTATTTATCATCAATCACAATAGAGGGAAATTTTCATTATCTGGATGGTGGACTACATCATGTAGTGGATGAGTTTCCAAAGATATTTCTCGGAAAATGTTTCTTGTTTCCCCCCTAGAGCCGGATGTGGAGTTCTTGATTGATCTGGCATGAGGAACATAGACTATATATCTTCTCTTATATCTCATCCCCCCACAATTTGAGGGAATTAATGATACAGTTGGACGATTAGACTCTAATGGATCCATTTTCCTGAGCATCTCTCCATCGAAAACTCCTGTGTTATTCGCAAAAAGATGATATATCCCTCTGTTTTTGCATTGACTACCAGAAGCTGAATAAGGTAAAAATCAATAAAAAATATCCTTTTCCCCAAATAGATGACTTGATAAATAAATTGAAGGGAGAAATTTAGTTTTATAAAATATTATTTCTTTTAGGATATCATCAACTAATGGGGAAATAGGTAGATATACTAAAGGCAACCTTCTGAAGTAGGTACAACCACTTCGAGTACTTGGTCATGCCATTCGGATTGACCAATGCTTAAAAAGTCTTTATGACACTCATGAACATGGTGTTCCATCAGTATCTCAATTATTGTTTCATGGTATTTTGGGATGACATCCTAGTTTATTCAGGATCTGAGGAGGAATATGAGATTCACTTTCAGATCATTCTGGGCACTTTACGGGAGAATTGCCTTTATGAAAAGTTGTCCAAGTGCACTTTCTAGATCAAGGAGGTGAAATTTCTTGGGCATGTGATCTTAGAGTAGGGGGTTTCAGTGGACCCCAATAATATTAGTGTGGTTATGTCATGGGAGAAGCTAAGTATCATGTTTGAGATCAATATTTTCATCATCCTGGCTAGCTATTATAGGAAGTTTGTTCAAGATTTCTCTCGGCTTGCTTCACTGATGACCGTGATCACTCAGAAAGGGGTAATGTTTGTATGGGCCCCAGAATGTCGGTCATCCTTCAAAGAGATGAAGAGGTGATTGACTACCGCCCCCGTTCTATTTTTTCTAGAGGTTGGAAAGGGGTATGTGGTGTATTGCAATGCTTCATGTATGGGTCTTGGGTGCATGATTATGTAGTATGATCAGGTGGTAGCATATGGCTCTTTCCAACTCCGACCACATGAAAATAATTAACCAACCCATGACTTGGGGTTTTCTTCTTTGATGCATGAGGTGAAGACTTAGAGTAAATATCTATTTGGAGAGAAGTTTTTTGTCAACTATGATCACAAACGCTTGTCCATTATCTTCTTGTAGAAGGACGTTAACTAGAGGCATCATCATTGGATTGAGTACTTACATGGGTTCAACATTGATATTGCCTATACCACAGGAAAGGGAAACATGGTGGCTGATGCCTTAAGAAGATGAGTCCAAGTGCAGGATTTGAGGAAGTCCAATGAAGATTGGACTCTAACGGAACTCTTTTCTCAAATTCATGTGGAGTCCTAGGAGAAACATTGGGGTCAGTTCTTGGAAAGCATTCATTTTACTCCTTCTCTGGTGGAGAAAATTTAGTGGGAACAACCGAGTGATGATATTTTTTAGCAGTCGAAGTAGCTTCTTCTATGTGGGGAGATGTCTTCAGATTGGTCATCATCTCCCAAGGGAATCCTATGATTCATGTTTCGTTCAGTAGTGTCATTATCTCTACCGAAGTGGTGATGCAGGATAACCACTTGTCTTAGTGGGATATTAATCCGAGTTCCAGCAAGATGTATTATGATGTTTTTCTACAGTTCAGGTTTCCTGTTATGAGATTAGACATCACGAAATTTGTGTCGAGATGCTACACATGCCAATAGGTGAAAGAAGAAAATAAAATTCCCTCCAGTTTTCTCAAGCTGTTACCCATTCCTTTATGAAAGTGGGATGAGGTCACCATTAACATAATTGTTGGATTTACCCATACACCTTGGGGTAAGAATGTAATTTGGATGGTGATTGATTGTTTGACCAAATCACCCCACTTCACTCCAATGCGAGATTAAACTAAAGTGGATGAGTTGGTCTGTTTGTATCTTCAAGAGGTGGTAAGGCTCTATGGTGTGCCATTAGATGTTGTCTCAGATAGAGACCCCCATTTCACTTCTTAGTTTTGGTAAGGCCTTTCGAAGGCCTTAGGGTCTCAGATTAAGCTGAGCACGACATACCATCCTCAAATGGATGGTCAGAAAGAGCGGGCGAATATGATTTTTGAGGAAATTCTCCATGCATGTGTTTTAGTCTTTTGAGGTTCCTTGGATAGCCATTTGGGATTGGTTCATTTTCTTATAATAAAAGTTACCAATCATCGATTTTATTGTCTCCTTTTGAGGTCCTAAATGGTCATCCTTGTCAGTCCCCCTGTGTCGGGTAAATATAGGTGAGACCTCACTACAGGGGAAAAGTCCAATGCATGAGATGTTTGAGAAGGTCAAGTTAATTAGAAAGAGGGTATTGACTTCGTAGAGTAACCATAAATCATATGCTGACCAAAGGATTCATGACATGGAGTTTTCTATGGGTGATAGGGTATTCTTGAAAGGGGCCCCACCTCTGGGCCATCATCAATTAGGAAAGCAAGGGAAGCTTATGCAACAATATGTCAAACCTTATGAGATCCCCAAGAATATTGGAATGGTTGCATACAAGTAGGCCTTACCTTCTCAGTTGAAATCCACTCATGAAGTCTTCCATGTCTCTTAGTTGAAGGAAAACAACCTGAATCCATCCCATGTACTGAATTGGGAGTATTTGGATATAGAGCCTAATTTTTCTATTTTTTAGTGACCAGTTAGAATAGTGGAATTCCAAGAAAATGTGCTTTGGGGGAAGTCTATTCCAATGGTTAGGGTTATTTGTTAGCATGAGAATGATACACAAAAGACTCGGAGTAGAATTTTTGGGTTGTGAAGGAGTACCCATTCATGTTTTCCGATCAAGCATCAGGATGACTTTAAGAGGGAGAAAGTCTTTCATGGTGGGGAGAATTAAAAAATACATATGTATTTGTATGTTAAATTTCATTTAAATTCCATTCTTGATTTTTTGGGGGTTTCCCATTCAATTTTGGAGGAGAAGGTGAGTTTTCATGATTTGGGCCAAACCGTGAGCCCGTTTCCAAATTTAAAAACCCCTTTATTTATTTTAAAACTATTTATTTTTTAAAAAACTTTAACCCATTATAGTTAAAAAATATCCTACCATGACCTATTAACACTGACATATCTGTTTAGACCCTTTAGGAATCCACAATTAGGGTATAGTTGGGTTTTTATTTAAAGAATTGGGCCAAATCGTAAGCCTATTTCTAGTTTTTTTTAAAATTTGTTAATTTAATATATTATTCAATTTTAATGATTTTTTGATGATTCAAACTCTCATACAAGAGGAATGACCCTATGCATTCCCCCATTCTTTTCCCCTCTTTGGAGCTCATATGACTAATGATTTAGGGCATAACATCTTAGGATTTCTCAAATCATCTAGATTTGAAGAGGTAAATTGTATCCTTCATAACCCCTCTAGTTTTTACTCATTTTACACCCTTTTAGATCTCACTTGACCTTATCATAATTATTATAACATCACTATCGTTTTTGGCTATTTCTAAATTCATTTACTGGTGTATTTGGGGAGATTTCATCAAGATAACTCAAGTAAGGGGGTCTCCTTACTTCATACTCTAATATGATTCGGGTTTTTCCATTTTCTTTGGGTTTATTCCATTTCTGCTTGTAGTTCCTAATTTCTAGAATGTGGTATTCTAACCTAGGGTTTGAAATCGGGTTTATTGGTCTAATCTTGGGGATTTAGGCTTGATTTATGTCCCTTTTGGTGTGGCAGTGGTGTGTTTGAACATTCACACAAAGATTCAACTGTTTTGACACTTGTGGTAGGTGACTCGATGTGTAAGAACATCTAGATGAGTTATATTTTTTTAATTTACATTTTTATCACACTTCCTCTTTATTATACTTGCTGTGAAATTTTTTTTGGTGACGTTTGTTAAGAAAATGATTTTTAGGCATCAATTTTGTGATACATTGGGCGTTTTACATGTGAATTCTATGTTATGACAATTAGGGTTGTTTTATGACTATTTTAATATATTTATAATTTTTTAAGTGCTGAAGATTCTATTTATGGGAATATGGGTATGAAAATTCTATTCAAAGTGGGGTTTTTAATGGATTTTTTGTGAAAAACATTGTAAACTTTTGTGAAGTTATTATATTTGAATTCTAAAGGTTTTATTGGGTGATTTAAGTGGTGAAAAGAATTTTTACCTACTATTTTGATTTAATTATGACCAGAAATTATGTGTTTATGTGATAATGGCTTTTTGTAACATGTGAAAATGTTTTGATAACAGAGGTGGAAACCCATGTATCTTGGAGTACATATATGTACTTGTACGCTAGTGATCCGGATCGGGTTTATCCCTATTTCACTAAGAAAAATGGATAAAGACAACCATAAAAAACTATATTGATGATGGTTTAGGACCACTAGGTTATGGGTATGGTACCTACTAGTGGATTGTGTATGAGAACCAATTTTTCTATTGTTACATTACACCGAAGTACGATGTACATGGGGCTCGAGATTAACTAGTGACTAGGGGTGTTCCTGAGATTAGTTCTCATTGAATATTTTGTATTTATCTTTTCCATATAGTAGTGTTGGATGGAAAATATAGTTTATTACATGTTTTTCTTAAATGTGGTCACCCAGGGAAGATTCTCTTTGAAAACTATTTTCATTTGAAAGTTTTATTCTTTAGAAATTATTTCCCCCACTTCTTGCTTATCAAAAGTGGCATGCTTTTAATCTTGTCATGCTTTCTATATGTAATATATTAGTGGTATAATATTGGGAATGGGATCACACCCTACTTATACCGCTTGTGTGTAAGTATACTTGATCATGTTTGGAATAGGTAAAGGCAAGGCCTGGGAAATGGAAATTCGAGTTGTTAGTTCCCTTCCATGGTGTGGTGATGTGGCGACGGCTTGTGGGTGATGAAACATTATCATGTGGAGTCCATGGGGCTGTTTTTATAATACTTTTATATTTATTTGGACCTCTTGTTTTCTGTTTAAACCTATGTAGTTTGTTCTGGATTTTGTTTGAAATATTTTTTGGCATGAATTTTTAGATTCCGTTTATCGATTTTTTTTTTATGTTTTATGTATCCATACTCAGATAAATCATTCCCAATCCAAAATCATTGATACATGGGCACTTTTTCCAGCCTGTGGGGATAGAAAATCCCTTTAGGGCCTTTTCATGAGCCGATTTTGGTGTCTTTTTTGATGGTGACCATATTTGGCTTGTGATAGATATTTATCAAAACCGTGAAAATATGAATATCTATATATTATTTTCAGTAGAATAATGGTTATATTTACTTCTTATTGTTATATTATAAATGATTTCAATTTTGATACAATAAAACACAAAATTTATTTTTGGATAATATTAAATTATAATTAAGACATTTATTTTGATGAATTAATGGATTTTCTAAATAAATAATATTTTAATAAAATATTATTATTAACTAATGTTTATTAAATATAAATTGCCATATAATTTTTATTAAGTCAAATGTAAATTTTATATGGTTTTGAAAACTATTATTGTAAAATAATTATAGTACTTATCAACAAATACCAATTCTATTTTAAAAGTTCTGGTTCACATATATAGAAAATTATTAGGTTAAAATAAATATTATTCATAGAATCATAACTTCAAACTTATCAAATGGTTATTTTTACATAATTTTCTATGATTTTCAATATTATGGGTAAAAATTAAATTTAGTATAAATATATGATGTGTATTATGACATATTAATGACCCAAAAATGATTTAATAAATACTATAATGGGTATCTAAGACCAAATATATGTTTCCCATTTAAAATAAAATAATATTGAGTTTATCTTATCGATTTTATAAATATTTATAAATCCTCCAAAACCTTTAATACATTTTAGGGTTTTAAAATCACATAATTAAGGGCATGAGTCAATTATGAATATATAAAGAATTATTTTATTATTTTGGAACTTATCATCAGATAATAATGAAAACCAAAAATCTTTTATAGAAAACATGCTGGAAAAACCTCAGAATGTTTATAGTTATGATTAATTTTTTTAAATAGAGTCTAAAACCTATGTTTAAGAAATAATAAATAATTCCTCACTAATTTCCTATAAAACTACATGAACGATCCCATTTCTATTTAGTAAAAAAACATGGAGAATATCCTTACTCTACCCTTAAAACTAGAGATCATTCCAAAGGTTATGCAATCTCTTAATAAGTGGAATCTTGGGGGAACATTGGGAGGACTCTTGAGAGGGAAGTGTAGGGTAAGAATGTGCTTCTTGATTTTTGAGTGAAGACGGATTGGAAGGGTAGATTATGGAAGTTCTCCAAGGACCCCAAAATATTAATGAAGCTCTTACCTAGAATTTGGAAGAACCCACTCAAGAAAAGGGATCCTATCCTCATCCTATTTATTAACATTTCATTATTTTCTTATGTGTTTTATATCCAATTTTTAATGATGGGATATAATCTTCCATCACCCCCTTAATGTAAATTTTATTTCTAATTTTTGAGAAATCCCTTTTAGTCTCATTAAAATCTTCCCTGATCATTTATACTTCCCCATTATGCATCTAGAATTTCACCATGAATTTCTAAACCATACAATTGTGTGGTGAATACCCGTACCCTTTTCCGATCTACTGTGTTCGACTTCATGCATATTTACTTCCTTGATCGGGGAAATAGATGTATGAATTACAAAATAATAGATAGTGGAGTAAACTATAATGATAAATGATTCCATGTTTTATGATAATATGGAAAACTTAAGCATGAGATTGAAATGAAAGTGATGGGTGAAACCAAAATTATATAATGCTCCAATGCATTGGGTAATGTTTTAGTCTCATGATACATTATCCAAGGGATTATGGAGTGAACCTGATACATCATTGCATTTTTTCTATCATGATTAATTTGGTGTTTTACTTGACTTATGTTAATGGTGAAATGTTTTAATTTGTTTCCACATTTCCCATGCTTCCATTATATTATCGTGCTATATCGTGCCCCATTGTTCATGTTGATAATTCTCACTACTTTTATGACCCATTAATATTCCAATTATCTATCATGTATGCCCAAGGATATAGTAATATGTTTTAACTACAAAGGAATACTATGATCATTTAAGAGAAGTGTTCAATAATGGTGATGCATTGTCCATTTTAAGTAGTTATGTAATGTACATAGTTCCCCAATGCACTGGATTTTTCAATCTTCTAGGATGTATTATGTGTAATATTATATAATAAATCCATAATTAATGATTAATAAAGCGTAGGGTGGTTGCGAAACCCAAGGTTAACCATACCTACTTCATCCTGTACAGGATGTATCTTATAATTTTATTTAACCATAGGATGGTTCAAATGAGAATCCACTCTTCTTATCCCCACATATATCATTTACACAGGGATAATGGATCCCCTTTAAGGATCCACCACATACCATTGGGGGAATATAATCCACCATAGAATACAAGAATAAAAAATATCAGTGGGAATGACACCCACCCTATATTTGAATCATCAATCATATAATCAAAAATGGTTCATATCATATAATACTATTGTAATCCATAATAGGGGTATATATTTCACTCTAGAATACCATCACATATATCATATACATAAGGTGGAATGGCACCCTCCCTGATACCAACACATACTACCATGGGGAATGCAGATTTTATAATAATAATATCATATAACATATCAATGGGAATCGAAACCACCCTGTATATCCACTATCAATCATATTAAGTGTATTACACCCTTAAATTTTATGAGATATTTCTCTTCAAGAAAATCTAAATTTATTTGATAACATTACTTAAATGAAACAACTATTTTAAAATAACAACAAAAAACAATAGAAATATTGTTAAGTAAAATTTATTTCATTTTTTTAAACATGAAATTATTACCTTAGGTTTATTTTTTTTGGATTTTTCTTTAACGTTTTATTTTCCAGTTAATAATGAAAAATACAGATTTTTTGTAAAAGATACATTAATTTTCTTTAAGATAGGGAAATTTAAAGACCCATTGTATTTTATATTTTATCTTATATAAAATTAATTTTATTTAAAATAATTTAATTAAATCAATTTGAATAAAAATTTTACTTGATTTTTATATAAGACAATTTTTAGTAATAAAACACATTTTTTCTGGAAAATAATTTTTTCATCGCATTTTTGGGGTTTATATTAAAATTAATTTACGAAAATCATTGGATTTAAATCTGATAAATTGTATTGAATATTTTGAATCCAGAGGTTCAATGTTTTCCAAAAGAAACCATTTATTTTTAATCATCCTATATAGTAACACTTGGGAAATTTATCACTTTCATATGTTATAAATCGTGAAATTAAGAAAAACTAATGTCGTAAGGTTTAATATTCATTCTGATACACATGTTTATTTCATTTGAAGAGTATATTTATTGAAAAATAATTAAAAATTTGAAAATAATTCCATTTTGTCTATTTATATTTTATTTTAACATTTATAATATTTAAGTAAAAGATAAAGTAAAAAATGTCACTTTCTTGCTTCAAATATCTGTAAAGTTTTTTGAATTGGATAAAAACAAATTTTTTTGGTTCCAAATTTTTATTTTAAATATAAGGTAATTTTCTTATCAGGTTAATTTTTTCAACTTATTTTTAATGAAATAATTTCCTTAAATTCTTACACAACACTGACACAATGTTTGTACAAGTATTAGAAACTTTTCTATATGATTTTAAAAAAACTAAAATTATTGTTTTTGGTCGAGTTAGAGTTCAAAACAATTTTTACAAATAAATATAACTTATTAGGTATTTTAATGGTTTATATTATAATAACATATTCTAGTTGATGTATTTAAAGGAAAATTATAGGAATAGTTTCAAAAATGACATTAATGCTATTATATGGAAATAATATTTTATTTAATTGTCTAAAAATAATAAGAATTATTCCAGGAGGCAAATTATGATAATATTTGGTCACAACATTCATTAATTTTCCATTTATGATCCAATATCCACCTTATAAGAAAAATTATAACCCTTTAATTTTAAAATAGTCGACACTATGAATATGGTTAAAGATGATTAACAAAGGGGTTGAACTAGAAGATAAGAGTTAAATTGAGAGAAAAACAATCAAAATCAAAATTACGTTGTTTTATTTTTATCATAAACCTATAAAAAAATAATATGAGTAATTTTGGATCCATTTATATAAGAAATTTAACTAATAATTGTAAGGACACTGTCTTAAACATGAAATATTATAGAAATTTTATACTTGAATTCTCATTATTACAATGCCAATAACATTTTAGGCTTAGAGTTTTAGAGAATTATAACTAACTCATAAATGTTAAACCAAAACATTTATATCGGAAACATATAAACAATATCTATTTTTTTCATAAAACAAATTTCATTAAAATAAAACATGTTTTCACTTCATTAAAAATCATCACAATTTTCTCCTTGATATCATCCTTGTCTCTAGTACCACTTAAATCCTATGAAACATATATTAAAACATTGTATGGGAATAAAGTATCATTGAGGGAAATAAACTAATGGGAACTGTTAGTCCAATGAAAATAATTAAATACATTTTTTCTTAAACATACCTTTTAACGTCAAAAATATGAATCACACTTTCAAACAGATCATTAGGTTAGATTTTTAAAATAAAAACTTTGTCCTAAAAACACATAAAAAATAATATTAGATATTATTAGGTTCCTTGGGAAAAAAATTTCATGTCACACTTAAAAATTGAGTAAAAAATATGGCCAACTTCTAACTCTGAAGTATATAATACATTGAAGGTTATAATATAACCACCCGTCCTTGGTTAATAACGTAACCTCATATCCTTTGTTTATCACAGAACCACCCATAATTTTTTTATAAAGGAATAACCCATATTTCTAAAAAGTTACCAATAACCTTAACAGCAACATAAATGAATTAAACTTGCATCATAAAACACTCTTTGAATAAAATAAAATTTCCATTTTGGAAATCACTAATTTTTAAAAACTACGCATGTACAATGAAAGAACATTTTTTTGTGAAAGTAACTATGTAAAAATTCAAATTAGGATTTAAAATAATAATTCCTAATAAAATAGTAAAATTCAATTCATTCCAAATAAATGAAAAAATATTCTTTTTGAATTTCATAATTAGAAACAATAAAAGAGGAATTCCCAAAGGAATGCCCCTTGAATAAAACACTAAAGAATCCTTTTTGAATTTTTTGGGAGAAATTAAAAACTAAATTAAAAAAAAACTGAAATTCATATAAATAAATTCATAAATATAATTTTAAAAACATTTACATAAAAAAGTAATCTTTAGAAAATAAATATTTAAATCAATTAAAAATGATTTTTTCTAGTTAAAGAGTCCCTTACCTTATATTTGGATGAATTCTACAATTTTATTTAACATTATAGATAATAAAATTATATTTATTAACTTTCATAATTCAGATACTTTTCCACATAAATTTTATTTATTAAAATTTTATTAGGTTAGTTTATTTCTATTTCAATGAGTTATATTGATCAATTTCTTCATTCCAGATGCACATGTTTCACTATTCCATGGTTAGTTATTATATATATATATATATGAATGTAATTATAAAAAAAGGAATTATTACTTAATAAGTGAGAATATATACACATATGGGCCATTTTAATCAATTATATGTTAATTTATTCATTCCATGAATGGGGTAATGTGAAACAAATACTCATCATTCATGAAGGCGGTGAATCGACGCACCATGAATGATGTTTTTTCAAGAATTAATAAAGAAGAAAAGATATTTTAAGATGGATATTATAATAAAGAAATAAAATTACAGTATATATATTTTACTTGATTTATCATGAAACTTTTTATAGGGTGTGAGGATAAGGAAAAAGAGATAACAAATTAAAAATATTAAGGAGGAATTTACCTCTTGAATATTGTCTCCTTCAGAACCCCCTTAAGAAACATGGAATTGGTATTATTGTGATAAAAGGAATAGTATAATGTTTATAGGGATTATGATAAGGTAATTTGGTATACTATAATAGATATAGAAGCCACAAGGTGTTTAAAATAATATAAGGAAGGAGTTCCCTTTTATAATTGAGGTTTGGGGAATTTTATGAATTTGTTTAAATATTAAAATATAATAAATCTATTTTGGGGAAAAATACATAGAAATGGACTCTAATGATTTGGGATGAAATTTTAGACAAAATATTTTACACTTTGGTTCTATATGATATTTTTTATATTTTTAAAAACATTAATAATCTGTTAGATTCCTAAAAATTCATTATTGTCAAATTTAATACTATTCATTACAATAACTTTAAAAACATCAAAAAAGTTTCAATTTTTAGAAAAGAATATTTTATTATATCTTATATATGTAATATTTATCTATATGATTCATGTATCTCCTTAATTATTTCAAATATATATATTTTAATATTTTTTATATCATTTATTTGGTTTTCTGATTAATTTAATAATTACTTAATCCTCATTATGTAAGAATTTAAAGTATTTCTTTGTTGTAAAAAAATTTAAAATAAATTTTCATGATGAATACAAATATTTTATCTTTATAGACACTATTTATAATTTAAAATCTCTTATATAAAACTATATATTAAAAAGGTATACAAATTTAAAACCATATTGTGATTAAGATTACTTTCTTTTAAATGAAAAATTATATGGGAATTAATTGAAAAACATGGATTATAAAATTTCCTAAATTAGACCAAAGGATTATTATAGTAAAAAAATAATAATACATTAATATTTTTTTTTTCGGGGAATCTAATGGTTCTTATAATTTTAATTAAAATCATTTTATTGATTTTCCCTCACCTTTCTCTAGCACTACGTTAGTGTAGCCTAAACATGAAAGTTAATTATATCATACAAAAAATAAAAAATAAATTAATATAATAAAAATAAATTAAATATATTCAATATAATATTTTATATTCATTCATTATGTATATTTACTGATATACAGGTCAATAAAAGTTATTTAATTTATTAATTTTATTTTTTAGCTTGTGCCATCATTGCAAAATCATTTGGATAAGTTTCATTTTATAAAAATATAACATTTCAAAATATATGTAAAAATAATCCTAAAAATACAATATGTAACAAAAAAATAATCAAATCAATTGTTATCACATAATTATCATAGATTTGGAAGCCATTTCGACTTTTAGAATGTTGCACAGGCATTGAAAATAATTTTCTAGTTTATCTTGAAACAATTTAAAATTTATATGTTATTGATAATTTTGGTACACTATTTATATTATAGTAATATAATGTTTCCATTAAAAATGTTTAATAAATTTTATAGAACAATTTTTTCTTGAGTATATCACAAAAGATATTGTATGTTATAAAAAAATTCATTTTTTACTATTCACAAAAAATCAACTTTTTCCAAAAAATTTCAAGATTTTAGCACAGAATAAATTTGGTTTTCAAATGTCTAAAATGAAGTTAATTTTATAAAATAAATTTTATAAAATTTCCAGATATTATTTATATTAATTATACATAAAAATATAATTAAAAAACGTTTTTATGGAAATATATTTTTGATGAATAAAAAGGCCTTACTAAAAATATCATAGAATTACATTACTTAAAATATAGTTATAATTTATAAATGATTACGACCATTATAAACTTCATACTATAGTTAATACTATTTATTCTCGAAAATTTAATGGCTAGGTTATTATAGTCACATTTAAATAATAATATTTTTTGTTCATTTAAGATCAATATTCCATATCGTGTATGCAATAAAAATTATCCTATCCTTTTAAAATCTAGAGATGTTACACCCCCTATTGTACATTTCTTCCTCAAAATTTTGAACTCAGGTTTGGTAACTAGTGTCTTATATTCCAAAACACCTTTGTTAAATACTCAAATCAACTTTCTTATAAATATACACTTACTAAGAGAGAAAAGAAAGTACAAAGATCACATGAGGTAACACATATTGGGTTTCTATATAGGAAAACATGGACATATAATGGAAAATTAACTTTCAAATACTGATATAAAGTGATATAGATCATGGTTATGAGAAATTTGATGTACCAAAAATCTTAAATGATTGGTAGGTTATGAGGTCCTAGATTTCATGGTTTGAAAATAAAATAGTTAAATTTTTTATTTAATGATCCATTTAATATGGTTGAGTAATTCCATTCCACTCTATACTAAAATAATTAGGAAATATACTTACATGAAAAGTATATTTTCTTCCTTTAATTCACCTCTACAAAAAACTCAACTTTTTCTCCAAATTATGAGTATGATTTTATCCCTATAGAACTAGACTCAAATTATAAGGATAAATAAAATCCACAAATGTATAATTATCTATTCAAATAGTATTTAGACATAAAAAACCAATATTTTTAGTACAATATAAGATAATACTCCTGAAATAATAATCAATTATTTGATGAAAAACTACTTTACTCTCTAAAATTCAACAGTAATACCCAATGTTCAACATAGATCATTCAAAAAGTAAATACCCTTTAAATTCAAACAAATATTATAGAATTAGATTAAAACCAAAAAAATAGAAGTATAGACTTTTAGAATTACATCAATATTTATCCCAAAATAATATTAATGAATCTTAATGTCTCATAAAAATATGTGATTTTACTAATAATATAATCTCCAATATATTTTATTCATTTTTATAAATAATGTGAATCACCAAAAAAACATAATAAAATAATATTTGAATAAAAAATAAAATTAAACAATTATTCCTCAAAAAAAATACCATAATATTCTATTTACCATAATATTATAGAATTATGAAAATAGTAAACATCAATCAAAATATCAATAATCACTTAATCACCAAATCAATTTTTAATGCCATGGTATTTTTTATAACAATTCATATATCCCCAAAACCAACTTATAATTCATATATAAAATAATTTAATAAAAATTCATAAAACTAGGGCTTCATGTAGGCTAGTGATTGGGGTTTCACCCTTGTACCCCATCGATTGTGGGTTCAATTCCTGTGGCCTTGATGGATGTGACATGTTGTTTCCTAACCTAAATGTCATCCATTTTGTCTAAAACTATAATTCATATATCATTTTAAGAAGTGTGAGAAACATACTAAAAAATAAACATAATATTGTAACTTATGAGAAATGTTTTAACCATAATGTTTATATCATATCATTCATTTTTCATCCAAAAAAGTGATAAAAAACAATTATATAAAAGACAAATGTCTAAAAAATACCATTATTCGCCTTAAAATTCCTTAAGTTAAATAGTAAAAAATAGATTTCTAATAAATTTATTTTAAGATCATCCTTAAAATTTTGAAGCTATGATTATACTTATAAAATGTAAGAGGACTCCCTAATATCCAAATTTGTTTAAATCATTCACTGATACCAACTATAATGACCCAGCCTTCAACATTACTTATTATGGTGATTTTAAACTAGAATTCACATTATTAAAATCCTGGGAATATTTTAGATTTAGTGTTTTAGATAATTAATAAAAACTCATACATAGTAAACCGATAAATTTATAGTTTATACCTATTCAAAGTATCCATTTTTTCTATAAATCAAAATTATTTAAAATGGAATATATTTTGACTTCATGAAAAGTATTTACAATTTTCCCCTTGATCTCATATTGGTCTCTAGTCCCCCATAAATACCATGATTTTTTTTGAAACATGTTAAGAGAATAAAATAACAGTAAGGGACATAAAATAAATGATGGAATTAGTCTGTTGAAAATAAAAAAAATACATTTCCTCTTAAACATACCTTTTTACCTCGTGAAATGAATCATCTTTCTAAAAAGATCATTATATTTCCATTTTAAAATCAATTTATTTTCATGAAAAATCATAAGATATAATATATTATATATGTTTTTAACTTGGGAAATAATTTTCATATCACACTTAAAAATATAGTAACCAATATGACCAACCATTGAATCTCAAATACCAAATTCTTTGCAGGTTATAATGTAACCACCCGTCATTGGTTTAGGACGTAACCACCAATCATTGGTTAATAACATAACCACATGTCCTTTATTTATTATAGAACCACCCAAAAATGGGTTATAATAGTAACACCCCTCATCATAAAAAAATCCAAAGAACAATAACATAATCGTAAATCATGGAATCTTGCATCATAAAACACTCTTTGAAGAGAATAAACTATCCATTTTGAAAATATCACAATCAGAAAAACTGCACTTATACAATGGAAAAAAATTCTTAGAAAGCAACTATAAATATTTTTAAATTAATTTTCAAAAAAATAAGGTGACATGAAAGAATGAATTTAAATGCACTCAAAATAAGTAAAATAAATATATTATTTTTGATATTTGTAAAAAGAAGCATTAAAAGAGGAATTTTATAGGAAAATACCTTACATAAAATTTTAAAAATATTACTTTTGGAAAAATTTGAGAGAAATTAGAAAATTACTTTTTAAAAACATTTGTGTATATGTAAATACATTTATAAAGATAATTTTTAAAACATGTAAATGAAATATAAATAATTAGATAATAAGAATAAAAACATTTAGAATGAAGTTTTTTTAGTTGAAGTGTCCCTTACCATATGTCCAAATGCATCATTCATTTGCACTAAACATCCTATATAATCAAAATAGATTCAATATTTACTTAATTTAGATCCTTTTAAACATAAAATTTATTTATTAAAATTTTATTATATTTATTTTTATCCATTTATATGAGTTATAATTATCAATTTCGTCATTATGGAAGCATTCGTTTCACAGTTCTGTGGTTGGGGATCTTGTGAAAATATATGGATGTTCTTATAAATAGGTATTGGTAAAAAAACATTGAGAACATATATATATAGGTAATTTTAAAAAATTATAAGTGAATTTAAACTTCCCATTAATGTGGTAGTAGGGAAATTAAAACTCATCATCTAGGAAAATGGTGAATCGACATACCATGGATGATGTTTTTTTAGAACAAAAGGAGAAGAGAATAAATTTGATGATATATATTCCATTGAAACAATAACATTGTAGTATATATATGATACTGGAGTTATCATGAAACTTTGGATAGGGTTTGAGGAAAAGTTAATAGATAGAAATAATTAAAAATAGAAATAAGGAGCATCTGTGTCTTGATGATATAAAAAAGATAATTTATTTTATAACAAAACTGTATTTTTTACCATTAACAAAAAATTCAACATTTTTAGAAAATTATAAAAATTTCCCCATAGACTAATTTCTGAATTCTAATTTAAATAATAGAGTTAATTTTATAAAATATATTTTCCAATAGTTCTGAAAATTAATTATATTATTTTTTTATAAAATGAAATAAGATTTTTTTAATGAAATTATGTTTTTAATGAATAAAGAGGAATTATTCAAAGCCTAACAGAATGAATTTATTGAAAATATAGTACAAATTTAAAAATAATTAGTTAACATATTAGAAATGAGCGTCATTATTATATATTTCATATTATAGTTTGTACTATTTATTATAGACAATTTAATAACTGGGTTATAATGGTCACATTTAAATAATAATATTTTTTTTTCATTTATGATTGATATTTCATTTATTTAATGAAATAAAATATATTTATTCCTATTAGAATATCATGATTTTATAATAATATTTTAAATTTTTTTTAATTACAAGTGTCCCACTCAACCCAATTATAAAAGGACACCCCGTCTCTCTTTTATTTACACCACATTGAGCACCCTATATTGAAATAATACTAACAAATTATCTTATAAAAATACTTATCCAATTTATAGATGTTCTTTTATTACAGAAATACCAACACATGGTCCTTTAAGAGGAGTTTTAAAGGATCTCTTTAAAATAATAGGTAACTATCTTCCCCCATAATATTAATTTTTATTATTCGTTTTCAACCTTCAATTATGTACTAAATATTCCAATATAAAAAAATAATATATATCATATAATGAGATTTCATTATACATATTTTATAATGTTTAACCATATATTTTTCTATAAAAAGGGAATCAAAACCATCACTCTTATATACAATAGAGTACGTCCTCATGGGCTCATGTAATTTTCTTATATTACAACGACACATGGATTTTCATAAAACTAATTAATTTATATAATAATTATGGAATTTTAATATATCATATACTAACTTACCCTTCCAAACATTGAAAATGATAAATTTTCTCATGCATATGTATGTCCCACCATCTCCATGAAGCGATGTGATTCATTTTTCATGTTTTTATAGGATGATTTTAAAAATGAATATAATTATTATGTAAGATATTTAGATCATGATTAAAATTTTGACGATGATGTGACCATAATCAATGTACAAATATTTAAACTTCTGAACAAAAATTCCTATGAAAATTAAACCACTTAACAACTAAAGCAATAATAATAATAAAACATTGTCATGAAATGGGTGATAATATATTATAAATAGATGATATATGATATTTTAGTCATGTATGTGGTTCTAGAATAAAATTATTATAAATTTAAATTTATTATATAAGAGGTTTGGAGTACTTATGAAGCAATTTAAACTTGTGGTAAGTAATGTCATCTAAATTTCCACTGTATTGAGACATATTTTGTATCATTCATCAATTTTATTATTTTGTGTTTATAATGACCTTCTTTGTATTATAAATAAATAAATATTTCTTAGTTTTTGTTAAAGTTTCAATTCATGTTTATTATTTATAGGCGTTATAATTTTAATGTTAATTAAGATGTAAGAATTTATTTTCAATCTCAATTTTAGTGATTTCACTTATTTTCATAGAAGGAATTTTATAGTATACCCTCAATAAACTCCATACATTTTATTATAATCAAGATATTTAATGAGCTTCCATATTTTCTTCAAAGTTCTCAGCTATTTTTTATCTTATTAAATAAATTTCATATTTAAACCTAAATTAATATTTAAAATAAACTTTAATCATATTTATCTTTTCGGTCGTGTTTATTATTCTTCCATGTCCCTATTTTTTCAAATTTTTATTACAGAAGTCCATTTTATTTAATCAAATTATTTGGTAATGAAATTTTAAGATATATTTTACATATTAAATAGTTTAAAGGGAATATCTATAATGATTTCTAAATGTTTTATTTTTAACATTATTTACAAAAAGTCAAAAGGAATGTTAATTTTTAACATATAATATCTTAATGTACTTTCCCACTACCATTACCACTTTATTATATTTATCTTCTCATATAAGTATTATATATTTTATAAAAATCTTTAATGAAAACTTATTTTAAAATTTTTACTTCAATTTTATTTATTTCTCCAAAGGACATGATTTTAATACAAAACCTATATTTTTGATAAAATGATGGTAATATTTTGTCTCTTATATATTTTATTTTATATAATGTTTTCTTGAAACATTGTCTTCCTTTTGATTGTGGAACATTATATTTCTCTTAAATATCCATATTATTTGTATAATTGATATGATAATTTCCTAACCACTTTATCATTTTTATATATGGTGATTTACCTTGAAATTTATTTGATTGACTAAGGAAATATTGATATTCCATATTATTTAATAAATATAGACATTTATTGATATGACATATTTTTTATGGATTAAATTGATCATTCAATATATGAGGAATTCATTGGACATGTAGAGATTTGTGGGGCTCAATTATAGATATACCCTCTATGCATTGACATGACTCATGAGAAAAACCTATTGGATAACCTTATTGAATTTTTTTTTTGTGTATACCTACCCATTGAATTAAATTGTCTTGGTGCGTGGTCTTGGAATTAAAGATGTCATGATGTTAAAGATCATGATATCTAACATTATAAATTTCTTTCATTTAGAATGCAGTTATTATAATCCATGTGATTACTTGTTTGATATTATCAATGAATGAATTTCATGATCAATTTATTGATTAAATGGTATATGTTCTTAGTTATTTAACTTTATATATTGATTATTTCTTATTTATTCATGATATATTCCATTATTTGTAACCCTTACTGATCATCTCATCTCACCCTTTATTTTTTTTCCTTTCCCAAATAATGAAGAAGGATATTATGAAAAACATGATAGAAGAAAGAATGTTTCTTATTCTATGTATTTTATATTTCCAATGAAATTCTAGAATCAAGTATGTATGTGGTTCTTCAAGATAACTGAACCTAATTATCTATAGTGATTTGGTCCCTTTTATGTTATTCCTATGTTATAAAGTATAAATTGACGCAGGGTTACTATAGTTAAGGTTTATATAGTTGGTATTAGAGTACGTTTAGCAAAATCCTTGGAAAATAAATTTCAAATAGACCTACATTACATGAGAACAATGATAAACATTTATAGTATTTTAATACATTTTCTATTATAATGTTTTTTATTTTATAGTTCAATTTTCAAAATGATTATGAACTAATAAAATGGATTCCATTATTTAGTGATAGCACTAAATAAGAGAAAGGAAATCAACATCTGTAGTCAGTATATCGATTTCCCTTCTAAGAAATCCAACACAATATGTTTTTTTAACTATGTAGATCATCTCCATATTAGGGATACTGAACTGAGTTATAATTAATTATCGTTCCCATATAGTGAATCCTACTATTCCATATAGTGATTCACCTAGGTTGGATTTATTCATATGATTAAGTCCTTGATATTTTAATAGAACTACTAATTCGTTGGTAGCTGAATAATAGATTATGTCCCACAAAAAAAATATTTTTCACTTTTGTAAGTAACACCTAATATTTTGAATCCACCTACAATAGTATATCAGTTTAAAGATAAAAATAAATTCCAAATTGAAATTAATTCCATCATATGAGTTTTAATTCCTATTCATGAGGGATATTTATCTCAAATTGACGTGGAGAAACTCAACAATGATGAAATACCTATTATATGGGAGTTTTTTTATTTATTTCAAATAGAGTTTCCAGGTATTCTCCCAAATCATAATTTTTATTTTTCAATATACCTCATACATAGTGATACACATATTTATAAGAATTTATATTGAATGGAATCAATTGAGATGAATTAATTAAAGAAAAAACACTAGGTGAATCGAGAAAAGGGATTCATTTTGCATAGTGCATCACTAGGGGGTGCACCGATTTTTTTAATGATAAGAAATTTTTTCAATTCATGTTTTCATTGATTATTAATAAATTGACCAAATATATATTAAGAATAATTATCCTCTACCACATATCGATAATTTTTTGATCAATTATGGGGATCTAAATATTTTTTCAAGATTGATCTTTGATTATGATATTATTAGAAAAGGTTCAAGAAGGATGATATAATGTAGACAAACATCAATATGAGGTATGATCTTAATGAATTTATAATAATTACATTAGGACTTACCAATGATATTTCTATAATCATGTATTTTATTAATAGAGTCTTTAGATATTAACTTGATTAGTTTTTGGTAGTCCTTATAAATGAAATTCATAAATTGTTTAAGTGTATTGAAGAGAAAGAAGAACATTTGAGGATTGAACTGATAACTCTGAGGAAAGAGAAGGTGTATGAAAAAATTACCAAGTTTGAATTTCAGCTAAAAAAGACTCCTTCATGGGGTATATAATCTCATGTGAGGGTATATTAGTAGATCGATCTTTAGAAGAAGAAAGTTATTAATTAATAAACTATACCAACCATGAAAAGTTAGATCTATAGTTTTCTAGGGTTATTTAGAAAATAAGAACTCTCTGTGATATATTTATTATGATAATCTAACCCACTCAATAAGCTGAATAAAAATATGGTGAAGTTATTATAGACAGATGTATATAAGAAGAATTTCATATAATTGAAGGGAAGGATAGTCAGAATGCCTATACATACAATACCCTATAGTAGAGAAGGGTTTGTGATATATGATGATGCATAAAATAGTGGATTGGTAATAATCCTCCTGAAAAATATCATGGTAATAACTAATGCCTCTCACCAATTGAAAATTGATTCAAAAAAATAGCTGACTCAGGATTTGGTATTGAATTAGGTATTTTTGGTTTTGAATGTAAAGATATATTATCTATATGGTAAAAGGCGAGATATATATATCAATAATAAAATATTTATGTATATATTTATTTAAAAATAGTTTAATATTCACAATAAAAGATGGATGTAGTTGACCAATATTATTATTTTTCATTGTAATACTACCATGGGTTGGTGAAAAAGGTGGATAAAGCTCTTAGTTAGAAATACCATAATGGGTTTTCTATGATTATGATTTAATGAGTGCCAATATTTATAGATTTAGAGAATATGGATATGAAAATCCTAAGAAAATAGGATATATCATATATTTTTGAGATGAATGTCAATAAATCCATTCATGAGAGAATTAAAAGAGTAAAAGGAAAACATGGAATTATAGAAGAATGTGAGGAATGTTCCCGATTTCATTTAGATATATTCTATAATTATAAGGTTTCGATAATATGTTTTTTTTTCTAAAAATTCTATACTTTAAGGAGGTGTTATTAGGTGATTCTCATAATTCAACACCCTCTATTTAGCCTTGAATTATGAATATTAATAAATAATTTAAAAATTATTTTTGGTGGAATAAAATAAATTATATATTGTTGCGTATATATCCTAATTCTTGGTTTGACAATAATTTATGGTTGTGAGACATAATTCCAAGGGGATGTTAAAATCATTACCTATAATATAATGGAAATAGGAAAACATTACCTAGGATTTCATTATTAGACTCGCCAAAAAATATAAAGGGAATGATGATATTTGGGTTTTATCTGACTAACTTATGAAATTAAAACATTTTACTACAATTATAGAAAGTTTATATATTTACCTGATTACTCAGTTAGACAATACAGATGTTGTGAGATTACAAGGAGCACCACTCTCAATTTTATCTGATCAGGATCCAAGGTGCACCTCAATATTATCAATAATTATTTTGTAGGATCTAAATATATAGCCAGGATATAGTGCAGCTTTTCATACTTAGTGATATGGTCAGTCAGAAAAGACCATTCATACTCTATAAATAATATTAGGATATTGATTTATTGATTTCAAAGGTGGTTTGGATTGAAAACATAATTTGGTAGTATTTTCATACAAAAATTTCATTAACACCATCATTTAGATGGATCCTTATAAAGCTTTATAGGGAACAATGTTTATAACTCTAACATGTTAGGATGATGTTGGAGAAATAAATCGATTGGTACCTGTTCTGGCTAAGAAAATGATAGAAAAGGTTTTATATATTCCACAACACATAATGAAATATCAAAGATGAAAAAATTTATGTTGAAAATCATTAGTGATATATAGAGTTCAAATTTGGTTACTAGGTATTCCTATGAATATCTTAATGGATTATGGTTATGATATTTGGAATGAAGTGAAATTTGAGCCCTAGATATATCAATCCCTTCAAAATTCTTGATCATATTAGGACTCTCGCTTATTTGTTTGAAATTACATTGAATATCTATAATTTTTACACTATATTCCATGTACATATCCTGAGAAAGAACATAACTGAACCTTCACATGTACGAAAATTAGTGGTCATACCGCTAAATCATGAACTATCTTATGTGGAACAACTAGTGGAGATTATGGTTTGAAGTGATAAAGTGATACAAAATAAAACCACTCTTATGGTCAATGTTTTATTGAGAAAAAATAATTTTTTGGAAACTAAATGGGAACCTAAGGAAGTTACGAGATAGATGAATCCTCATTTTTTTATAGGAGTGATAAAATTTCAAGGGTGAAATTCTAAAAATAGTTTAGAACGTAGCACCTTGTGATTTTATAATATATTTTCTATTGAAAGAAATATAATTTCTTTGATAGCTTTCTTTTCATGCTACACCATGTTTTAAAGAATCATGAAACCATATTAAAATATTATCATATGATAATTACACCACTTTTTAAATTACAACATTTTTGTCTTAGGATTAATTTTTATTATTTTTCAAGGAAGATTTATTTTTCAATAATCAGTGAAATATACCAATTTTTGTAGTATTGTCATTTTTTTGTTAAATAATATAATATAAATATCCCATTAAATTTTGGATTTAATGTTATACAATATTAATTTTTCTTAAAATATTTTAATTAATTTCAATATGGTCAATATTTTACTTTTTTTATATAATTGAACTTATATTCTAAAAAATATTTTTTTTCAAAAACTTAATTTCATCGCATATTTGTAGTTTTTTTTTAATTTAACTTAAGAAAATTAATGAATTTTAATTTTGACAATAAAGATTTCCTATTTTTAATATAGAGGTTAAAATTTTCTAAATATGTTTCTTTTTAGAGATTATCAATAGTAAAAGTGGTAAAATGTATCACCTGTGTAAATTTAAATAGTGTACTTGAGGATAAAAACTAATGTGATAATAAAAAAAAATCTTTCAAAATATTTTCCTTATTTAATTTTATAATTATTTTTTCCCATAATCAACCAAAACTTATAAAAATGATATTTTTCAATTTATCTTTGTTTTTTACCTTTATAATATTTAAGTAAGAGATAATGGAAAAAATGTCACTTTTTGATTTTAATATCTATAATATTTTGTGATAGGGATAAAAAAATTATGTTCATTTATAAATATTTTTTTAATATTAATTAAATTTTTATAATTTTATTTTATTTTTAATTTTTTATGATGAACTAATTACCTTAAATTCTTACACAATACTGACATAGTTCTTGTGAAAGTACTAGAGAAATCATTTAAATGATTTTGAAAACTCTAGATGTAATTTTTTTCAGTGATAAATAGTTCCCCATGGATTTTATAGATAAAAATGGCATATTATGCTTGTTTTAATGGTTTATATTTTGATTCCATTTTTTCCTTTATGACATTAAATTTGAATTTAAAGAATATTGTAAAAAATAACATTAATGATATTTTATGGAAATATTATTTCTTTAAATTATTTAAAAACCATAAAATAATTTAAAGAAGATAATTAGTTTATAATATGGTCTATCATTTCAACCATTTTCCATTTAGGATGTAATTTTTACCTTATAACTAAATTTATATCACATTAATGTTGAAGTAGTTGTTACCACAGTTAAGGTTAAAATTGTTTAAGAAAGGAGTTAAAGAAAAATATAAGAGTTTAAATGACCAAAAAACTTTCTTAAAACTATTTTTTAATTATACCATAAAATTATAACATTATAATATGATTCATTTGGGAGAACTTTTTCCAAGAATGTGACGTAATAATATTTTAAAACATTAAAAAATTACTACGTGTTCAACTCATCTAAATTATAAAATGACACCCCTCATTATTTTATTTACACAACATTGTGCAACCTAGACTGGAAAAAACCTACCAAATTTTCTTCTAAACATAAATATACTAGTTATACCGGTCCCTATATTCTTAAAAGACCTACCCTAGTTCTCTTATGAGGAGATCTAAAGGATTACTTCCAAAGAATAGGTAACCATCTTCATCGAGCACTTTTATTTATATTATTCTTTTACAAAATTAAATTTTTTCCTAATCATTAAAATATAATAAAACAAGTATCTTCCTTAAAATGAGATGATAATATATGTAAGAATATTAAATCATATCATTCTCCATAAAATAGGATACAAAACCGTATCTCTTTTGTATGGCAGACTACCACCTCACGAACCGATGTAATTTGTTTTCCATTATCATCACACATATCTTGATATAATAATGGAAATAATGGAAATATATGAAACCTATTACATAAATATAATTAATTATATATAATATATCATTTAATTTTTTACCCTTACACCTGTTAAAAAATGATAACATCGATCATGCGTCCGTACGACCTACCATCTCCACGAAGTGACATGATTGATTTTTCACGTCCGTTTTCAAAGATTATTATAAATGTGCATATAAAAAATATGTGTGATATTTATATCATTACTATAATTATAGAGATTATGTAACAAAAATCAAATTACAAGGTCCATAACTACCACCCCAAATATCTCTTGAAAATTGAAGTAGTTAACACATGAAATAATTATAACAATAAATAATTGTTAACAAACAGGTTATTAGATGTTATAAATGGATCATATATTATAAATGTGTATATGGGTTTTTATGTAACTATAATAGATATATTTTTATTTTAAAGGATGCTAAAATCACTTATACTAAAATTCAAACATGATATATGATATTTCATCTCAATTTACATTCCATTGTGACATATTTGATATTATGCATCTATTTATTTTTATATAGTGTGTATAATTCACTTTTATGTAATTGACATGATTATATATTTATTCATTATTATTAAAGTTACAATTCAATTTTATTATTTCAAGTGGATATAATTTTAATGTTACCAATGAGGTAATAATTTATTTTATAATCTCATTTATTGAAATATCTCTTTTTTTCATTGATGAAATTTTATAATCTATCATTCATAAAATAAATCTATTTACTTTTCCTCTATATAATTATGGAGCTTCCAAATTTTCATCCAAATTTTCTTCACATTTTCACTGAAATAAAGTAAAATTTTAAATAAAATATAATTTTATTTCAGTTTTTGATTGGGTAAATTTTTCTTCCATGTTTAAATTTTTCTAAATTATTTTACCAATTTTATTTATTTACTTAAATGATTTATTAATGAAATTTTCAGTTATCCTTAAATTTTTACAATGTTTAAAATGAATCATTCTAATTTTTCCAAATGAATCACTTTCAACATTCTTTACAAAAATTAAAAAGGAATGTTTGTTTAAAATATATGATGTTAACAGAGTTTCCCACCAATGTACCCATTTTATTATATTTACCTTCTCTTAAAAGTTTTCAATGGTTTTAACAATAAATCAGTTTAATGAAAACATATTTTAAAATTTTTACTCACATTTTATTTGTCTTACCAATGGATAATTTATTAATATTAAAACTATATTTATATTGAACTGATGTTAATAATTTACTTGTTATAAATTTTTGGTCCTAAAAATTCCTAAAAAACATTCACTTTTTTATGATCATTGGATATTTAATTTCTCTGAAATAACTATAATTTTTTTTATCATGGATATGATTATTTTATAAACAGGATTCCATTTATATATAAATTATTTTACTTTTTATGTTTGTTATTGAATGGTGAAATACTTATATTCCTTATTCTTTATACAGTACACAAATTTTTTAATAAGGAATTTTTTATGAATTTTTCTGTTTTTTAAATATATGGGGAATTCACTAGACATGTAGTGATGGGTGGGGAGAAGTAATAGGTACCCCCTTGATTCATCAATAGGTATCATGAAATTGATTAGTGGGTTATATTTTTTAAATATTTTTTTGTAGTATACTTACACATCGACTTAAACTATCACTGCGCAACAACTTTGGGGTAAATATATCATGATTTCTAAAATCACGACATACAACATTTTATATTTCATTCGTTGATAATTTAGTTACTATTATCCATGATATTACTACTTTGATATTACCCATGGATTCATTTTTTTCTCATGTTATTGATTCAATGGCATGCATTTTCAATCATTTACCCTATTACACCGATTATTCCATATTTATTAACGATAGATTCATCTATATGTAACCCTTAATAAGAATAACTACTCCAAATTTATTTTTCCCTTTACCTATGATATGATGAAGCATATTATGAACAATATAAAGGATGTGATAATGATTCATAAGCTATGTTGTTTATAATTCCATGTAATTATGGAATCGTGTAAGTATTTGGTTCTTCAAGATTACTAAACTGATCGATCCTTAGTGATATTATCCTTTATATGTTATTCAAATTTTATAAAGTCAACACTGATTCTGGGATTGGAATTTAGGGTTTTTATAAGGAGTAATGGAGTCCAATCTATATTACCAACACATATATCAAAATATGGGGAATTATTTCCACCCCTAATACCATCATATGTCATGTACCAAGGGTTAATGGTTCCTCTTCATAGAAAATCTCACAATCATCCACCTATTATTGAATGAAACCCCACTTTATAATGTCTCATAATATTATTTTCATAAGGGAAACACCCCTTTCCAGAACCATGTATAAAACGTATTGAAATCAATGGTGTGGAAAATTTAGACTAACCCTGACATGATTCCCTAGTTTATCCTCTAAAATTAAATAGTTATCCTCAACAATACATTCATATTTTGATATCATAATTTTATCCTTCATGTACTAATACTCGATAGATGTAACATAAAACCAAGGGACCCATAGTGGTCCCCAAAATCTCATCACAGTACAAACACCCCATATTAGTTCCTTTATCTCATTCCAATATCTAGGGTCAAACTAGTCACTCATGTAACCTCACATTTCACAATATATCCATGATCTCACTAGGGCCATATGGTCATAATCGAACCATAATATAAATAAAAACAAAAAGAGGTGTCATGTATTCCACCCTACTTTCTAAACTAAACTATGAAAGTCCTCTTACACTAAACAAATGCCTTAATCCTTTGTATGGAATCCCCTCTTAGACACACTCACATTCATGTTGAGTGGTCCCAAGAATTTAATATGTAAATATTATTTCATTTTTAATGAATATTCAATACATATCATAATAAAACACACCCTTAAACTATTATGGTTTAATGTATTTCGATAATAGATACATAATCATCATATATCAGGAAAGAGCATCAAAATCTCACAAAAAGTAATGGCAATATATTGCATTTCTAGTTGTATCCCATTACAAACATTTCTTCATTATTTAGGTAAATGAAAACATAAGAAAGTGTAAGATCAAATTTTTACTATATCTAAACAATGGTGATATCAATCAGCAATCAAAAGTTTTCTTAAGTATTATAATATGATAACAAGAGCATAAATTAATAAATTCTCACCCAATCTATTCATGTTCTTTTATCATGAATCATTGAATAAAATTTTATCATAAAAAATATGTCATAAAAGTGAAAAAACCTCATTATTAATGATAAGATATGAGAATGTATTATAAGAATAAGACATAGGTTTATGGTATACACATAAGAATAGAAGATCATTTCCTTACTCAAGGATCACTTCCAAGACTATCATATTTTATTGGTAATTAAACAATGAACATAAAAAACTGAGATACATACATGGCATAATTATTACATTGGTAATTAAAAAATGAACAAAGAAAAAAAACTTCTTCCTTGCAATTCATTCAATGATTTAAACATCATAACCTATGTAAGGAAAGAAAACAAAAGAGTGAGCTCAAACTATTAGTAAGGGTTACATGAGATAATAATAAGTGAAGCAAAGTCAATAAGGAATAGACACTGTGGAAAGGTAAATAATGTAACAAAAATACATTCCATCAGTATAATAAGAATGAACATATATCCATAGGTTTTTACATAGTGAAAATATCATGGAATATAGTAACATAATATAAAATAAAGAAAATTATTAATTTTTGGACGTCATGTATCTGGCACATGAACCACTATACCATTAACCGAGTTTATGTATGTGGGTAGAAACCCCTCTAATTCTTTTTCGAAACAAACATGAATAGTTTTTTGCCAACTATTTTGTCACAAGAGGAATGTTGATGCATCGAGGTGCTATATATAACTGATCCCCTTCCACCACTCATGGACAAATAATTATTTATATATTTATTTAATTTATCAATATTGGGACTTATCAAAATATCCATATTGAGTAGAAAATATATACCTATTAAAGCAAAATTAAAATAAAATACTATATGTAAACATGGTATATGAATAAAGAAAATTTTTTCTCTATGATACAATAAATATATATCATTAATGAAATGTTAAATTAATTATGGTTATAAATAAAATGGAAGTTTCCTTACACCACAAACAAGGAATAAGTGGTAAATATGACATTACTAAAGGAAATGTCATAAATATGTCAATGAAAGAATGGAGTTAAATTATAATTGGACATTTATAAGGAAAATAGGCATATATTGGGATAAATGGTGACCAAATAAAGTGAAACAATGTAAAAGAGTGTTTAATAAACTGTACAAATGATCCTCTTTAGTGTTATTTAATGTAAAATATTAATGTGAATTTAGAGAAGACCAAAACATAATTTTCTGTGTTGGACCCTCTAGGATATAGTGGTTTTCTTAATCACAAATAATGTCAATATATTGATTCTATTATATCTAGGTAAATAAATTATTCCAAACTGAAAAATATATTTCTATAAGTCCATAAACCATATTTATGATTCTTACTAGTGTATATTTACATGTAATTATCGATGTCATGTAATCTGGTTATGTTTTGTGTAAGGCAGACACTTTATAATACTCTCACAGTCCTTGGAACTGTTAGTTGAATCGACTCACTGATGAACAACACACCAATAGACGACACACCAATGGACGAATCACCGATAGGCGAATCACCAATGGAAAACTCACTGATATTCAACACACTGATGTATGACACACCGATGGATGAATCACTGATGAAAGACACACCGATGGATGGCACAACGATTATCGACTCACCGATGGAAGACTCACCAATAGATAACACATAGATGGGTGACAGACCGATAACATGAATGACTCACCGATACTCAAAGTCACTGATGGTGAAAGATAGATGGTTACATGCTGATGTTTATAGACTAATGAGGATGGACTGATGCTGACAGACCGATGCTGATAGATCGATGATGATAGATCAAAGATGACAAACTGATGAAAATGAGTCACTGATACTTATGACTCACCGATAGTCATAAATACTATTTTGAATTTATTAATTCAAATTTATAAATTCAAATGTATTTATTACAGTCATATTTAGACTATTTAATGTTTCTGATATTATTTAATGTTGTCTGTAGGACTATCCATTGACTCTACGAGGTACATGCACATTGGGATATCTTCATTCCAGTTAGACCTTGAAGTATAAAATGATTACAAGCTAAACCGTGTATTGGAGTGTGATAGACCAGGTGAATGTGCTAAATAATGAAAATAGAAGAACTCAAAAAGCTGTGAAATAACTCAATACTAGATTACACAAGGAGTTCAATAAGACAAGAAATAACATTCGAAATTTCTCTGAACATCCTAACGTCAAAGAGTTGATATTTTCACACCTAGAAGCTAGTGTACATAGGGTACGATACTCTTTTCTGAAGCCATATTCTATAATAGGACTCGAATATCATTTTACCTACATCAATCTAGTTCAGATATTTACTACATAACACATAGAGATTTCTAAACTCCATTCTCCATTTCTAAATTGGTTGTGATCTAGTGTTTACCTTTTTGATTAGTGTGTGAATCTGTTTGTTTCACATACACTGTCTCCTAAGCCGAACTGGAGGATACTCAATATCATCACACTCACTATCTTTTTTCTCTTGTATCCCACGTAGAATAGTGGAAGATATCAAGAGTGATATTGTTGTCATTTTTTCCCTGAATAACTATGGTAGAGGTCCAGTGTGACTAGGACATCCTTTTGAGCTGTTGTAAACCCTGATCCAGGGTGTGGATCCAAAAGTTTTTTTAATATAAGCTTCTTGGAGGCAGATGATCACCAGGTGGAGAGGACTAAGTCTCATCTTGATACTGAACCTCTTATTTTTATCCACTGTGTATTTATCTTTTAGTTTAACAGGATATGTGTTTATTTCATTAAAAATAAATCTAAATTGAACTTTGATAGTTAGTTTATCAGGTGTTTATATATGTTTTGAATCAATAGATATGTTTAAAAGGGTTGACTTATATTTAGATTGGTAAAGCTGAGAACTATTCAATCTTCTGAGAAATTAATTTAAAATTCAAAACTTTTATAAATTCAATAAAACTGACATTGATTATAGTTTAATTAGGGGATATTTTTTTAAGGAACCAATTTTCCTAGAAATTGTAATAGATACTCAATTCATCCCCCTCTTGAATAATCTACTATAACCAATAGTCTGCATAAAAAAGAACAAAGATATTTTTTCATGATAAAAATATTTATTTTAGAAAAATATTGGTTTCTTGAAATATATTATTGATTTTCTTTGAAAATAGGTAAGTAATTGGGATGTTCTCTTAAATTGAGTCTTCTTATCAGGATAGATAAAAAAGGGGGTCTTATAAAACATGAATTTCTCCATCAAAGATAGAATAATTGATCTAGGTACATATTTTTGGAATATAAAAACAATATTTATAAGGGTTACATTAGAATAATTAATTATTACAATAGGGTAATGAGATATTATGTGTAAATAGATAGGAAAATGGAGGTTCAGAGATAATACCTTACCTTATTTTTGAATGTGTTTTTCACTTACACATAATTTTATGGATAATGAAATTAGATTCAATAATAACATAATTCATAACATCTTAAACATTTATTTGATTTATATAATTTTATGATGTTAATTTATATTTTTTTTTATGAGTTATAGGATTCAATTTTGTCATTCGAGACTGTTTGATTCCTTCATTTTCATGATTGGTTCACTTGTATACATGTATGAAAGATCATGTAAAATGGGAATAGTTATCTAGAATTGAAATTATATGTTATTAATGAATTTATATAATATTAAAAGATATTATTTATATATTTTTATTTCTATATATTTGGATGATTCAATAGATAACACTTTAATGATAACCATTTAAATTATTTTGGTGTTTTTTGATCATCACGAACTAGTTTTGTTTTACTAATTAATATTATATATATAATGTTTCCAGAACACTAAATAAGTTGAAATATAAATTTTAAAATCTTTTTTATCAATTATAATATTAATATGAAAATCCCTAAAGGAAGTATTATAAAATGAAAAACCATCATTCAGGAAGGTGGTGAATCGACAACTCTTGGACAATGTTTTTGTTTTTAGGACAAAAGGGGTAGATAGTAGAATTAATGATGGATATACAATTAACATAATAAAATTATTGAAAGTATAAATATGATACTGAATTTTTCATGATTCTTTGGAAAAGGGAGGTGAGTGAAGGATATGAAAATGAATGAAATTGAAAGTGGGGGGGGGGGAGAGAGAGAAGGTTTTCCCTGTTCTGTGTCATCTCATTGAGAACCTCTTTTAGAGATTTGAAAATGGTCTTTTGGTGATACCAAAAACACCAAAAATTATAGAATAGGTTTGGGAGAATAATTGGAAAAAATAATAGAAATATCCAAGGATTATATGGTGTGAGTAGAATAGGTGGTGAGGGGTTGTATATATAGTTGGAGGAGAGAGTCTTTTTGATTATTTTATTGATTTGTTTCTTATTTTGTCTCAAGAGTATCAACTGTATTAATTTTTAGGACTAAATACAGTAACATGGTAATGTGAGTTTGAGATAGTGTCCAATTACATCCTCCCTTACTCAACTATGACTAAAAAATTCCTTAATTTGGATAAAATGTTAAATAAAGTAAATTACCATATCTAACTATTCACAAAAAATCAACAATTTTAGATAAATCCCAAAAATTAAACCTATATTTTTTTAACATGAAGAATTAAAAAATGTACTTCATTTTATGATATTAATTTTCTAAATATGAGAAACTTAGTTTTTTAATTAAAAACACAATTTATTAAAAAAATATAATTTTTCAAATTATAACTAATTTTAGGACACTTTAAAAAATTAATCAAGGTCTCATAAAATTATATTATAATCATAAGACAAGAAAATATTAATTTTTAATTTTATATTTTTCAAATAAATTTTATTTTCAAATAAAATATTAATTTTAAAATTATAAATAAATATTTAATAATTCAAAAAAATTCCAACACTTAAATTTTCATTTTTCATACAATTATTTACTTATTTTATAATATAAATATATCATATTTTCATTTATCAGATACCAAAATATTCCTTATAATTTCATAGGTGAGTATTATTTTATTTTCCATATTACTATTCATAAATATTGTATTTCTATTCCAATGGTTATGTTAATATGTATAGTATATCACAATTCATTTGTTTAATATAAGATATCGAATAAATTGAACTTATTTAAGAAGATATATAACATAAAATAATGGGGTGTTATATTCTTCTATCATTTAGTAATTTCCTCCTCAATATTTATCTTGAATATTTCCTTCTAAATAGATGTGGGTGGTTCTTCTTCATAACATCCTCATGTTCCCAGATTACTTCTTCCTTTTTATGGTTTCTCCAAATAACATTCACTAGTTGAGTACTTAAATTTGTCAATACTTTTTCTCTTGTGTAATGAATGTTGATATGTCATTTATAGTAAAAAAAATTAGGTTCCCATTCTATTTCATTATAGGTGAGTACATGCATTGGGTATGGCATGCACTTTTTTTTAACAATCATATGTGGAACACATCCTGAACTCTGGAGAGACATAAAAACATTGCTAATCAGTAATATGAAACACCAATTATTTCTAGAATTTCAAATGGTCCAATGTAACTAGGGATCATTTTCCCTTTCTTATTGAACCTTATGACACACTTCTATGGAGATAATTTTAGAAAGACAAGATCTCCATCATGAAATTCTGTATCCTTTCTCCAATTGTCAGCATAAATTTTTTCCCTTCTTTGAGTTGCATTAATTTGAGCCTCAATTGTCTTAACCTTATTAATTGTCTCATCAATAAGTTCTCAGAACATAAGTTTCTTCACACCAAATTCATCCCAACAAATTAGAGTACGATGAATATTTCCATATAATTCTTTATATGGAATTATTTGATTACTATAATGGAAACTAATATTGTCGGAAAATTCTACCAAATGTATTTACTAATCGAAAATACCTTTAATGTCATGTGAATATGATATTAACGTTTATTCAAATGATTGAATAGTTTTTTCAGACTATCTATCAGTTGAGGGTGATAAGTCATATTCAAATGAAACTCAGTGTCCAAATCCTTTTGAAGTCTCTTCCATAATTTTGATGTAAAATGATAATCTCAATCAGAAACAACAGATATAGGTGCATCATGAAGTCTCATAACATCATTAATATAGACTATTTCTAGGTGCTCAAGAGGTATATATTCTCTTATATCCCAAAAAGGTTCCGATTTTTTATGGTGATCAATAATGTCCCATATCGCCTCATTATTTCCGGGGGTCTTTGGTAATATAGTGATGAAGTCCATAGTAATTCCATCCCACTTACAAATAGGAATATGAAGAGTTTTCATGAATCCCAAAGGATGATGTCTCTAAAAATTCACATGTTGACAAAGAAGACATCTTGAAACATAGTCATCAATTTTATGCTTTATATTATACAACCAAAATTGTTCTTTCAGATCTCTATACATATTGGTTCTACAAAGGTGTATAGAGAAATTTGAGTTGTGCTCTTCATTTGATAGTTTCATTTTTTATCATAGTTATTGATGGAACACATAACCTATTTTTTTATTTTGGAATTACATCCTCATACATGAATTATTCCAAACATCCATCCTTAACAGATTTAATTTTATTTTGAAAATTATCATAATTAGATTATGAACTTTTTATATTTTCTAATAAAGATGGTTTAGAAATCATTTGAAAAATGGGGTTTGATTCCCTATCATAAAAATTTACCATATCCATATTTACTAAATCCATGAATATATGATCGTTCTCAATCCTCATTTATGTTAGATGTCCGTGATATTTACTTGTTAATTCATATGCTACCTTATTTTCTTTTCCTGTTTGGTAGTGTAACAAGCAATCACAATCCTTATGTAACTAGATCTTTTATCTTTACCTCATGTTGAGTTTGTTCTATGTAAATACGTATTTGAAACTCTTCTAATCAGTATATATCTCACATATTTCAACATAGAGATAGTGCCTCTATATCTTTAGAGAAAAGATTAAGGACATTAACTCCAGATCATGAGTTGGATAATTTTGTAGATGAATAATCAATATCCTTGAGGCATATGCACTAACTTAATCAATTGTCATAAGTATGTAACCCAGCCATTTATTTGACGCATCAAGTTATGTTACAAACCCATCATTTTTTTAATGGGGTGGTCAAAATTAGAGAATTTATTAATCATCTCTTCAATTCTTCCAAACATTTTGTGCATTCTTGTATCTATATGAACACAACCCATTCATGTGTGATCTTGGTTATTGGGTTATCCAAACCTTTTTTTTGAATGGAACATATATAGTAACCATCTAAACCAATGAAATTGCATACCTCAGTTATGTTTGTTTGGGTATACCATTCAGGGATTGCCTTTGTCTTCAAATGATCAACTGGGATTCCATAATTAGAGACAGTATGGACCTGAATTTTTTTTATTGAAGCAAAAATTAAAACATTCCAAATTTATCATATAACTCTTTCCTTATGAGAGTATCAAGAATTTTTACATCCATGACTTCTTTTAAATGTATTTTTCATTTAATTTCTATTCTTTCTTTGTTTTGGGGGTTTTCCATCTATTTTGGTGGAAATGGAGGGTTTTCAAAATTTGGGCCAAACCGTGAGCCCAATTCCAGATTTAAAAATAAATTTTATTTTTTCATAACTCCTTAATTTTTTAAATGTTTCCAACCATTCCACTTCCCACTTCTCCTACTATGAACTATCCAAATCCCCATGTCTATTTGAACCCTTTTTGAACACATTAATATTTTGGGTTTGAGTGAATTAATTTGGAATTGGGCCAACCCATGAGACATTTCCATTTTTAAATTGTTCTTTACGTCTTTAATAAGTTACTCATTTTTTACAGTATTCCCATGATTCCACCTCCCACCTGAAGCCAAAATCCCGATCCTCACCCCCATTATTTATTTTTCCACTTTGTACTTCATCTGCCTTGCGGAGTTGGTCAAAACCTCTTAGGGTTCCTCAAATCGTCCAGATTTGAGAACGTAAGTTGATTCTTTCATAAATATTTTAATTTTCACTATTTACCCCATTTCAGTCCCCACATGACATTTTCATCCCCATTAGAGACTCCATATCAGGTTTGGTTTCTTGGAGACTCAAATTTTGGTGTATTTGGTTTGTTTGATTCAAGATGTTTCAAGTAAGTATTTCTTTCCATGATTTCTTCCCCTTCTTTAGGGTTTTATTCACCCTTTCTTGAATTTCCTCATGTACAGAAGTTGAGGTTATAACCTAGGGTTTAATTTGGTGTCTTTTTGGTCAAATATTGTGGTATAGGGCGGGATTTTTCTTCCTTGAGGTGCGGTGGTGGTGCGGTTGATGTTTCACACCATGTTCTGAGGGTTTCGACATAAAAGGTAGGTGATTACATTAGTAATAATTTCAAGATGAGTTAGTATGATTTAATTACTTATTATGAATGTTCCTAATATGCTGTGTGTGGTGTGAAAACTGTTTATGTTGGATTTGGTTAAGCATTTATTTTTATAGCTTCATTTTAGCTTAAAATTGGGTGTTTTTCATGTGTAACCCTTTGGGTATTGTTTGAGTGTGTTTTATAACATATGAAATTGGTTTAATAAATCTTTTTTGGGATGAAAATTCTTATTCTATAGGGTATTGATGTTCTATTAGGTTTTCAAGAGGTTTTTTTAATGGGTTTAAGGTGTAAAACCTTATTTTACTTCTTGAAAGTGATTTTGAAAATGTGTGCTTTTCATGTGGATATTTTGAGGTATTGTTTGAGGTGTTTGTATAAAATTTGGGGGTAGTTTAATAATTTTTTCTGGGGCTTCCAATTCTGTTTTGAAATTGTATTGGTGTGATTTTGTCCTTGAAATACAGTTTTGAAATCGGTTTTATGTTAAAATCTTTGGTACACTCTTTAAAATTGTTTTATGAAAGTTTTGAATGGTTTAATGATTTATGTAAGTGGTGAAAACATATTGGAAAAATGTTTTGGATTGTTTATACTTTCAAATGGTCCATTTTAAATGTGAATAGGTCTATCATGGGATGCGTATCCTCTTGGAAATGTTTTATAAAAATGTTTAATGGATTTCCTGAAATGTGAAAGATGTGTGAACGTGATGTGGGCCGTTTGTGTGAGTGCGATGTGAAAAATGGATTTTGTTTATAAAAAAGGTTTTATGAAACATGTTATTGGGATGTTATTGTATGTTTATCCCATTTTGAGGGTCTTTATATTACTGTTAAAGGATGTGTTGGATTGTGAAAGTTATGCAAAAAGTGTTGTGGGCTATTTTGGTATGAGTTTGATTTCAAAATTCATTTGAATTAAAAGTGGAATTTGTGACTTGTGTGATGTACATGGGGATTTTTGGTTAATGTGTGATGTGTAAGTGATATTTTCATGTGAAAACTATATTTCTTGGCTTGTGGAACTTGTCTGATCACAAAGGGAAAACCTAGGTATCTAGGTGGGTGGACGTGTACTGGTATGCTAGTGAATCCGTGGGGTTTGGCCTCAGTTTCACTTAGCAAGATTGATTCTTACAAATCTAAATAAACTATGATGATGATTATTGTGGAATACTAGGTTATGAGTATGTTCCCTACTAGTGGCTCATGCACGAGAATGAATATTTTTTGTGGTTACTCTCACCGAGATACGTGGTACCTAGGACCCACAGCTAGCCAGTGCCTATAGGGTTATTTCCTATTGCTTGTTCTCATTAGATACTTTATACTTATCGATGAAATATGGTATATTTGGCTGAAAAAATTCAGTCGATTCTGAATTTATTTTAAAAGTGTTTATTATTTAAATTAGTCCACTTGAGAACTGATTTTTCTTAAGTTGCATCTTTTAGAAATTGTAACTAGAAATTACATGTTTTTGAAAACTTGCATTATTTTCTTCTTTGAATGTTTATAACTTGGAATATGTTAGTGGTGGTATCCTATTGGGAATTGGATCACACCCTACTTACACCCTTGGGCATAAGTAGACTTGGTTATTTTTGTTGTCGCTGGTTTGGGCACAACATTTGTGCCAACAGTTTGGGTTTTTACCAGTCAATCATGATGCGATGTTGTGGAGATGGCTTGAGGGAGACGACGCTTCCCACGTTGAGGTTCTTGGGATGTTCATTTTTGGTTTTGTAACTTTGTTATAGTCCTGGTGAGTTGTTTTAGACTATGTAATTCATTTCAGAATTTTTTAAAAACATTGTTTGGTTTGAGAATCCAGATTCATTTTATTGTATTCACTTGTTGTTTTATGTTTATAAACCTGGGTAAATCATTACCAATTCTTATTTTATGATACCCGGGCACTTGTGTCATCCCGTGGGGATCAAGAACGCCCTTCAGTCCTTGCCACTGGTCTGGTTTGGTGCCGGTTTCTGTGGCGATCAGATTCGGTTCGTGACAAAACGGTATTAGAGGAGGTTCGCTCTCTTTGGGTCATGTTATTTGGGGAACATTCGAGATAGTCTAGATTTAGGATTTTCAGGACTTCTAATTTCAGTTATGAGTAGTGTGGATGATCACCACACCTCATGATGGGACTTGATTCTCCAGGGGAATTTGGGACCTTTCAGAGTCCTTTGGTTTTCTTGGTTTAATGATGATTAGGGGAAATTAAAAGAGAGTTGGGTTAATGGTCTCTGTGAGATCGCATGGCCTGCTAATCTATGTGGAGCAGGGGATATTCCATATAACACTCTCTATTATAGTGAATTGATTGGAATATGGCCGCCAACCATATGTACAAGTCACCCATTGAAACTAGTTTCCTCTCGCATTGTCTTGTGTTCTTTAGTTTTGAAATCATGCAACTTTGGTTTTAAAGGGACATGGTTTTAAGAAGCAAAATGTTTTGGTGAAATTATTTTCAAATAAAGAGGGAATGTTTTGATTTTTGAAATGGTGGAACTGAATTTTTCATAATTATTTTGAAATGAAAAATGGTGTGCTTATACCTCTTTTGAAATCAGGAACTATATTGAAGTTGGTGTTGAAAAAGTGTTTCCAATAGAGTTTTATAAACAATAAAATGGTGTTTTAATGGGATGAGATATTTTTAAATTTATGTGTTTTACATGAAGGTGATCTCTTTTCTAAATTTTTGCGTGTTTGTGAAAAGTTTTGTAAGATGTGAATTGGTATTTTGATCTCGTGGTTAGTGGTTTTGAGAAAAAAGATGTGTTGGTTACCCGTTTTGGTTTTGAAATGTGGAATGAATTTTTATTTTAACCTTTGGTATTTTCATGAGAGACCACATGAATGGGGTTATATGGGATGATGGATGGTTGATGGCATGACTGGATGAGTGCCAAGACATATATGAGGAGGGTGCACCGTGTGGAATAGAAACATGCATGTGTGAGGCCCATGAGGTACCGTTGGTGGATACGCTAACTGATGAACCATTTGATTTCAAAGAGACGTTTTTAAAGAAAAACATGATATCTTTTTGAATTGTTTGGGATGGTGTATATTATGTGTTTTTGGGAAATTTTGAGGTTTTGGGATGTTTTGAGTCCATGAACCCCTCTTGTTTGAACCGTGTTTTGTGTTTGTGTTTGGACGACAAGTTGGGTAGAATGACAGGTTAGTAGTCTCTTCTAAGATATGTTTTGGGACACCTTTATGGTGGTTCCATTAATGTGTTTGTATCTAGTTTGTGTCATGTTTTTACCAATGGACAAGCTTGTATGGGTCCTTGGGTTTTCTCATTGGATAAGGTATGCCCCCATTAAGGGTTAATGCACTACTGAAGTGCAACCTGTATTGTTTTGCCGTTGGAAAATACTCTAGTTGATTAATATAGGGAATATTTTATCGATATTTGTTGATTGAGTCTACACCCATTCATTTCGTTGATTTTTGGGTCATCTTGTAGTGGGATAGTTCTTGTGTAAGGTTTAAAGAGGCCTTAGTTTCTTATGTTTCCTTATTCATCGAAGGTGGAAGTGTTCTGGGGTTGTTAGTGTGGATGAGTGTCTCGATGGTGTCTAAGAGGGCCTATGGGTTCTTCATAGTTTCATTGAAGCAATATTTCTTGTTAAACCACCAATTTTGGGATTTTGGTCATGAGAGGCTATTGTGTCCACTTTTTGGACTTGTCTGTTGTTTAGGTACTTGGCATAAGGTCTCGTTCCATGTATTGTTTCTATCAATCTCAAAGGTTATGTTCAATGACACATTGTGATGTTGTGTGCTCATTTGACTATAAAGGTGAAGGTCGCGCAATCCTCCGAGGTTCTCTATTATGTTGGGAGTATTTCTCCCTTGGGAAATACAAAAAATCCTCTATCTTAGAGGATGGTGTTTATACGTGTCCTGCCCTTCTGTTGTTTCTCACCTAAAGAAACAAGGTGCAGTGTGTGTGCATATTCTGATCCCTTGTTTCAGTGAAATGTCAGGTTTCGGTAAAGTGAGTTATGGAGTGTGTTTTGTCTTGGTGAACCCATAAGTGTATGCGGTGTAGTTGTTCATAGAACCGAAAGAAGAAGTTCCACACAGGGGTTTCCACAACATAACTGCGAGGCCAAAGATGGTTCAATATTTTGAGCTCCAGTGATAGGTCCCGGAGAGAACCTGGCACGTAGTTAGGGGAAACCCCAATATCGTTTAAACCCTTGTACAAAGTCTTATCCTCAGTATGAATGATTGGAAGATATTAAACCTATGGGGTCATCATATTTCTCATGTTGTTCTTGTTTGGTGGAAATAGTTGGACGGCCTTGTACCCATGTTATCACCGAATATCTTCCCCCCTTAGGTTTCCATTGAGTCTTTGGAGAATGGATTCAAATTTGTCTAGACAGGTTGAGCACACGGTTTGTGCATGATTATTAGTGACCATTTTCCAGTAATCCATGCAGAAAGGATGATCTATATAGTTAGTATACGGTTTCCCAAACTGTGTGGACTAACTGTGAAGCCGTCCCAAATCATTAAATTTTTGGGATCTTTTCGTGTCCACCCATGCTAGTCAGTTAAGATGGTTGCTTCTTGTGGTGGGGAGACCCCCCATGGGTATCATGCATATTATTTTGGAAATTTCTAATGGATGCATACCCCTTGTATTAGGGAGACTATTCGAGCCTCCCCCTATTGGTGTCTTGATTCTGTCTCAGGAAAAAATTTATGTTGTCTCTTATGGAGGGGACCCATTTGTGTCTCTTCATACGAGTAACTCAGATTTTTTTCCTTGGACTTGTCTTGGATGTAGGTATTATCATTCGGTGATATTGAACTACCTATGTCTTCCTTGGGTAAACATTGATATTGGAGAGTTCCCAATGGTTTAGTTATAGTAGGGTAATTGTAACTTTGTTTGATGTTGTTGTTGGTTTAGATAAATTGACTGAGTATTGTTCAAATTGAGTTTGAGGAGTTCTCATTTGGGATAAAGCCTGAATGTGCTTGATAGTTTCAGGAAAGTGGTGTATGTTTTGGTTGTTAGAGTAATCCTTCATTAAATAATCACTAGAGGTGTTTTGGCCTTTGGGGGGTGAATCTTGGCAATGAATTACTTCTTGGTTTATCGGTTGGGTTTGGTTTTTGTATTTGGCCTTGTTGTGACTTTCTGGGGACATAAAGTTTTATGGTGGGGAGAATTGTCACATCCATGACTTCTTTTAAATTTATTTTCCATTTAATTTCAAATCTTTATTTTTTTGGGGGTTTTCCATTCATTTTGGGGGAAATGGAGGGTTTTCAAAATTTTGGCCAAACCGTGAGCCCAATTCAAGATTTAGAAATAAATTTTATTTTTTATAACTCCTTAATTTATTAACATTTTTCATCCATTAAAATTCCCAATTTTCCTCCTATGAACTATCCAAATCACCATGTCTATTTGGACCCTTTTTCAACGCATTAGCATTGTGGGTTTGAGTGAATTAATTTGGAATTGGGCCAACCCGTGAGCCATTTCCAATTTTAAATTTTCTTTTTTATGTCTTTAATAACATACTCATTTTTACTGTATGACGGTGATTCCACCTCCCACCTGAAGCCAAAATCCCAAGCCTCACCCCCATTATTCGTTTTTCACTTTGGACCTCATTTGCCTCACGGAGTAGGAAAAAACGTCTTAGGGTTCCTCAAATCGTCCAGATTTGAGAAGGTAAGTTGATTCTTTCCTAAATCTTTTAATATTCACACTTTTTCCCCCATTTCAGTCCCCACTTGACCTTCACATCCCCATTATAGCCTCCACATCAGGTTTTGTTGCTTGGAGATTCAAATTTTGGTGTATTTAGTTCATTTTATTCAAGATGTTTCAAGTAAGTGTTTCTTTCCTTGATTTATTCCCCTTGCTTAGGATTTCTTTCACCCTTTATTGAAGATCCTCATGTCCATAAGTTGAGTTTAGAACCTAGGGTTTGATTTTGTGTCTTTTTTGTCAAATATTGTGGTCTAGGGCTGGATTTATCTTCCTTGGGGTGCGGCGGTGGTGCGGTTGATGTTTTGTACCATGTTTTGAGGGTTTCGAAATAAAAGGTAGGTGATTCCATGTGTAATAATTTATAGATGAGTTAGTTTGCCTAAATTACTTATTATGCATGTTCCTAATATACTTTGTGTGGTGATAAAACTATTTAGGTTGGATTTGGTTAAGAATTTGTTTTTATAGTTTCATTTTAGCTTAAAATTGGGTGTTTTTCATGTGTAACCCTTTGAGTATAGTTTGAGTGTGTTTTATAATATATGAAATTGGTTTAATAAATCTTTTTTGGGATGAAAAATCTGATTTGGTAGGTTATTTGTGTGCCATTAGGTTTTAAAGATATTTTTTAATGGGTTTATGGTTTAAATCCTTATTGTACTTCTTGAAAGTGATTTTGAAAACGTGTGCTTTTCATGTGGATCTTTTTTGGTATTGTTTGAGGTGTTTGTATAACACATGGTGGTAAATTAATAAATGTTTTTGGTGCTACCAATTCTGTTTTTAAATTGTATTGGTGTGATTTTGTCCTTGAAATATGGTTTTGAAATGGGTTTTATGTTAAAATATTTGGTACAATCTTTAGAATTGTTTTATGAAAGTTCTGAATGGTTTAATGATTTATGTAAGAGGTGAAACCATATTGTAAAACTGTTTTGGATTGTTTATACATTCAAATGGACCATTTTAAATGTGAATAGGTTTGTCAGGTGATGTGTATCCTCTTGAAAATGTTTTATAAAAATGTTTAATGGATTTACTGAAATGTGAAAGAGGTGTGAACGTGATCTGGGCTGTTTGTGTGAGTGCGATGTGAAAAATGGATTTTGTTTATAAAATTTTTTTTATGAAACATTTGAGTGGGTTGTTATGTGATGTTTATCCAATTTTGAGGGACTTTATAAAATTGTTAAAGGATGTGTTGGATTGTGAAAGTTATGAAAAAAGTGTTGTGGGGTATTTTGGTGTGAGTTTGATTTCAAAATGCATTTGAATTAAATGTTTAATTTGTGACTTGTGTGATGTACATGGGGCTGTTGGTTAAATTTGTGATGTAGAAGTGATATTTGAAAGTGAAATCTATATTTCTTGGCATGTTGAACTTTTTTGAGCACAAAGGGAAAACCCGGGTATCTAGGTGGGTGGACGTGTACTAGTATGCTAGTGAATCTGGGGGAGGGGGGGGGGGGGGGGTTGGCCTCATTTTCACTTAGCAAGATTGACACTTAAAACTCTAACAAAACTATGATGATAATGATTGGGGACTATTAGGTTATGATTATGTTCCCTACTAGTGGCTCGTGCACGAGAACAAATATTTTTTGTGGTTACTCTCACCGAGATACGAGGTTCCTGGGACCCACAACTAATTTGTGCCTAGGGGTTATTTCCTATATCTTGTTCTTATTAGATCCTTTATACTTACCATCTGCATATGGTATATTTTAATGGAAAAATTTAGTATCTTTTGAATTTATTTTAAAACTGTTTATTCATTAAATTAGCCCACTTGAAAACTGGATTTTCAATAAGTTGCATCTTTTAGAAATTGTAACTTGAAATTACATGTTTTTGAAAACTTGCATGATTTTCATATTTGAATATTTATCAAATGGATTCTCTTAGTGGTGGTATCCTACTGGGCATTGGAACACACACTACTTACACCCTTGGGTGTAAGTAGACTTGGTTATTTCTGTTGTCGCAGGTTTGGGTACAACTTTTGTGCCAACAGTTTGGGTTTTCACCGGTCATTCATGATGTGGTGTTGTGGATATGGCTTGAGGGAGATGCCTCTTTCCATTTTGAGGTTATTGGGCTTTTCATTTTTGGTTTTGTACCTTTTTTATAGTCCTGGTGAGTTGTTTTAGACTATGTAATTTAGTGCTTAATTTTTGTATAACATTGTTTGGTTTGAAAAATCCAGATTCGTTTTATTGGATTCATTTGTTGTTTTATGTTTATAAACTTGGGTAAATCATTCCCAATTCCCATTTTATGATACTAAGACACTTGTTCCAGCCCGTGGGGATCAGGAAAGCCCTTCAGGCCTTGTCACAAGCCTAGTTTGGTGTGGGTTTCTGTGGTGATCCGATTTGGTTCATGAATAGAATTATATGATTGTGATTCTCTTGGTCTTCATAGCATTTATAATACACCAAAATATAATCAATGAATTATAAAACAAAATAATTAGGATTTTACTTGCATAATCTACTCATTAGATCCATGAAAAAGGGTGAATTGTTAACCCAAATGGAATTAATATAAAATCATTATGTCCACACCTAATCCAAAAAGCTGTCTTCAGAATATCTTCCTTCCTTAATCTCAATTAATGATACCCCGGACATAGGTCAATTTTTAAATAATATTATCCTCTATGAATTTGATAAAATAAATAATCAATGTGAATCATAGGATACATGTTCTTTTTTAAGAGCACTGATTTCTCTATAGTCAATGAACATACACAATGTTCCATATTTCTTATTAAAAAGAGAACATGGTATCCCCACAGATAAACACAAGGGAGAATAAATCCCTTATTTTGTAACTCCTATGGTTTTTTCTTTAGCTACACCATTTCCATGGTGTGTAACACCCCGACCCCAGTTAATCAGAGTCGGTTCATTATTACATAACATTGGCATGATCACAAAATATCATGTCTCAAAAGGCCGATTAGTTTAGTAGCCTTGAAATCACTAGATATATTCATATGTCTTACATTACATAATAAAGTGAAAAAAATTACAAAAACATCTTGTCTTCATATCCCCTCATACTATCCCAATAGGTCATTCATAAAATACTTCTTCACATCCTGGGAAAAATAAAACATTGAAAAGGGTGAGCTCATATGCTAAATAAAGCTAACACTATAGAGGAAACTTTAATAAATAATCATAAACATTTAAGGCAATGTATTACTAAAACAAAAGCCTTTTAAACTTGAACTTCAACATAATATGGAAGAAAGAAAATGAAATAATTCCATTTACTTATTCACATGGATATTCTTCTAGTTGAATAATCAAATGAAATATCAATAACCACTTCTATAATGATGGAATGCATAATGCCAGACTATCATAACCACATAGCCAAGGCCTCGTGCTAAGACTACAAATAAGATTTTTCCAAGGCCTCGTGCCAAGACACTAGTTTGTCTCATGAGACCTACTGATGCATCGAGGAGCTATAGTGGGCTCCACCTATCACTTATTTAGTCCAATGCATTCCTCATATGAAAAAGTTTAAACATAACATAAACATTCATATTAAAACTAGCATACGAAATTTCAATACTTTATCCATAAACCATGAATGGTATAAAAATAACAAATCCCCCGTCAAAACATATCACAAAAACTTCAATAAAATATGGAAGTTTTGTATCATAATAAATCAACTTCAAATAAGCTTAAAATCCATCAAAGGATTTTGACATAGATGAAATCAAAACTATTTGAGAGAAATATATATTTTTTGAAATCATTTAAAATTCACACATTTATAAAGGAGGTAATTTAAAAGATAGTTTTGAATCAAAGTGTCCCATAACACTTAAAACTTTTGAAAAGAAATATCATTTGAAAACATTCATGTCCATATAAATAAATCCTTAAAATAATTTTGAAAACATGGACATTAATTAAAAATATTTAGAAAGATAAATCTTTAAAACAGTTAAAATTCTGATCTTGATAAAGAGTACCTTTCACAAATTCTTAAAATATTCATTTTGAAATAATTTAAAGAACACATAATTATAAAATAAAACATTTACTTCCAAAATATTCTTATAATATTGTAAATTAATCTTCGACAATTTTATAATGGTGGAAAATAGCCACACCCACCGTATAAGTTAAAAAAACATTCTTGCCTTAATTCTGTCGAAAATGTTAAAAATAACCTTGTTTGGAAAACGACAGAAATATTCCATTATAAAAATCTTATAAAAAGTATAATAAGGGTTTAAATGACTTTAACCCATATTCTGTAAAATATTAAGAATGTTTTGAAAAACATTTTTAAGAAACGTGGATGTGGATGATAAAGAGGTCCCAGTAGAAAATTACATATAAACAACCTCAGATAATAAAGAGATTGTGAGATAAACCCTTACCTTGTAATTTTACTTGGTTTAGGGTAGGTTAACCTCCTATTTAATGGTGAAATAATTTTTATTAAATTATACAAGAATATTATACATTAATATGATATCATATATGATCTTTTAACATTGTTTTTTAATAATGTCATAGTATTATCGTTTTTTCGGGTGTTAGATTACTCGTTTTCTTTTATATGTTTTGTTACATAAGTCATGTATATTATGGATAGGTTGTATCTTATTCATATACAAAATGATATCAATTCCTTAAACATTATTTTTAACCATCAAATGATAATTAGACTTTCATGGATATGATGGGGAATGAATCGCATCGCGTTCGTGGAGACGGTAGCCCGTACGTACGCACGAGCGATAATATCATTCTTTTGATTTTAAAATAATATATAATTGGATGTAATATCATATATAAAGAATCATTATCATATTATATTTATTATTTACATCAATTACACATCATTATTGTACCCATCCAAATAATAATGTTTTGAATAACAATTACACCACGACGTGGAGACATTAAGCCGTACGTACGCATGTATGGTGACATGTCATTCCAAAGATGGATAGAATACTGAATATGGTTTTAACATATTTATAATAACATCACAGTATATATAAGATACTGGAGTTATTATTTTAGAATATAAATAACAAATAAAGAATAATTTTGAAGAAGATTGGAACTTGAAAGAGGGTGGTGAAAACGTTACCTCTTCTTCGGGTTCTTCCTTTTGATTTGATCAAAATGGATCCTTAGGTTGACTTTATGACTAAATGAAGGCCTCTAGGATTAAGGGAGGATAGTTTAGAGGGTATTTGGGTAGAGGTTGGCCGAACAAAATAGCTTTGAAGGTATGAATAATTGGTTAGAAGTGGTGTCCTTTTATAAGGGGGAGGAGGGGATCTTTAGGAAAAACATAAAGTATTAATTTATAATAAATTGATATTGGTTTATAATGGCTCCAAAGTGGATTATTCAAAGTATAAGGTTGGTATGGGTCTAAATTATTTCCACCAATAGATTTTATATAGGTTTGGGTCATTATATTAACCTTATCTTTTAGTTTTAACTCTTTGTTAATTAGTTTGATATTTACCATGTCACTTGTTATTTTTATATTAGATAGTTAATAAACATAATATATACATCCAATATACCCCCAAGTGGTCCATTAATGATACAAATATAATGATATAATTCCTTTCTCCTAACCATAGATTTTTATGAATAGAATATCAATTAATAATATAATATTTGTTTTAAAAACTCATTTATGTCAATTTTGACACTATTCAATAATTGATTTTTGTTAAAGTCATAAAAACAATATCAATTCAAAAAAAATTCATTTAATCAATCCTAAAATGTCATAGTAACCAATAAAATTCGTGGATTTCATCAAAACATTCAACTTTTATTTATTTTAACATTTATAATACTAATTGTTTGATTCTTTCATTAATAAGGAAAATACGACATCATTATTGTGTCATAAATAAATTTAACTATTCAATGTCTATAAATTATAAATAAAATAAAATAATGTAGGAAATATTTTTATATTTATAATTAATATTTATAGTCGAGAAGATAACATATATAACCCTATGTAAATTTTTTTTTGCTAAAAGATATATGCTTATGTCATTTTTTTATTTAATTTAACTTAATTAATATAAAGTGTACTTATCACCTACAAGTGGCTCCATGGGGTCCCAAAATTGACCCAAAGATGCCCATGGTCGGAAATGTATCAACAAATAGGGTTAGGACACGTTTTAAGGTAAATTAATATTATTATAATATTATTTTTTTACCCTTATTTACCGGATTTCTCCTTTAACCATAGTAAATAAAATATTTACCGAAGTAATTATTCAAAATGTCTAAAAATAACATTTACCTATTTACATAATTTGGACCTCATGATTTCAAATATGGAATCCATTTTTCTATATTCAAAACACAGAAGTGATAGAAATTAATTTAAAAATAATTTCCGTTGTTAAAATAAAAAGTGTGTTTTTAAGAGATAATAACTATCAAAATATTGACACTTGTTTATGTTCGGTTTAAATGTGAAATTATGTAAAATAACAAAAATTATATTAAATGGTAAAAATATATTCTAAATATACTTTAAAAACACTAAAATTAATAATTTACCACTACTAATTATTTTGATTAAAAACGTTTTTTTAATTAAAATTTAGAAATTTTCACTATTCATAAAAATATAAAAGTTATCCAAAAAGTACCAAAATTTTACCCTAGGATAATTTATATATTATGAATAAAAAAATGAAGTTCATTTTTAGAGATAAAATTTATAAAATTTCAGAATGTGGGTATTACTATTCATAACGGCTATTTTGATTGGTCGTGGTGTGTTTGAATCTCTAAGTTGTGTACAATGCAAGCTATTGCATTATTCAAAGGGAAACGTACCGTGGAATCATGGGGTGTTACATGGTGGATATTATATAATGGGTATATGATATTAGTATTTCATATTGTATTAAATCATTGGTACACTCAACTTAATTATCTAAGGGGTGTCCTGTTAATTCCTCAAGAAATATATTCATGTATTCCCATTAAAATAGTACATCCTCCATTTGAAGATTACATTTCTTATACCTAGATGATGTATTATATTCCTCAAAAATAATTTCCATTATTAGATCTATTAGGGGTGGATCTAGATAAAAAATTAATGATTAATTTTCTTCTCTAAATATAAGGGATTCTACATCTTCCTCATAAATCATAATTTCCATGTTCTTGAAATAAAATTTCATATCACATTTCAAAATACAATCCATTATGAAGATTATATCAAAGTAAACAATTATTATGATGATAAGGTAAACAACTAAATCATGTTTATGTGTCATAAAGGGGAATGGATAAGAGATTTTTGTTTCAAAGAGACTTCCGTTATGATTTTTTAATGAAAATAACCTTATTAAATCAAAAGATAAATGCATTATTTTCATGAGAAATTAGTTAGTTATAAAATAGTTTGATGACTGAGAATAAAATAAATAATTGTGTAAATTTTAGGATATAATTAATTTAAAATCCACCACATCATTGGGTACTTATACTTTAGATATGGTTAGTTCATAAAATTGGTTATCTCCCATTGGCCTCATTTATAGAAGAATCCCCCAAATATGGGAAACTGATTTCAATAATTCCTCATTTAATTACAGTGGAAGCATTGGACATCATTTATATGTTTCTTCCCATTACATTTTTTAACTCAGTAACACCTTTTTCTACACTTATAAAAAAATCTCATGATGTTCTAGAATTTCCCAGGATGATTCTTTCCACATTTTTGGCATAATGGGAATTACTTCATTCCTTTCTTCTTCTTTGACACATAACCATTTATAGGTTTATCATAATACATATTATTCTATTTAGTTCCCTTGAACATATAGGATCTAGAAAATTTATTCTCCATTTTAATGGTACTTAATAATATTTCATCAAATTATGAATATTTTTAAGAAAACAGTATCTTTCTGAAGCCTGGATTAAGACCTTCAATGAAATGATCAACATTTTTTTTTCAGAATCTTATATGTAAGCTATAGCATACCAGGATAGTCTTGGGAAGGTATCTTCATACTCTACAACACACTCTTCTTAATATTTATTTAAGATAAGTAATTTTATCTTTATTTCCATTCCTTGCTCACAATGGAAATAATTTTCGAAGAATGTTTCTTTGAAAATTATCCATTCGAAATATTCTATTTCATCTTATTTCTTATTATTCTGGATCAACGACCAATACTAATCAATATCTTCCTTGATACAATATACTTCCAATACTACTTTTTCATTTTTATTGCATCCCAATTCTAGAAATATTATTTCAAGGTAATTGATCCACTACTCAACCACCACAAGATCAGTAGTCCAACTAAAATATGGGGGCTTCTGCCATATGAAATGATCCAACATTGGTGTAGTGTGTGTATTCATCATTATATGAGTATGATTTCAAAATATGGTCTTGATATTTCTAGATCCAATAGTAACTATATTTTTTTCATAATGGGTAAATCCCAACATTATCTATGGGTATTCTTTTCCTTTCATACATTAGGAACCCTAAATAAGTAATTTTTCACACTATGTAATCTCATAATCATCATGATTATTGATCCAAAAAACTACTATAAGGAATTACTATAATTATCACATTTACTTAACATCTATTTCCCATGGTTTCTAAAAATCATCCTATAATACCCAATTTATAACCCAGAACCCAATAGCCTTGAGTTGGTGGTTATTTTTTTTACAATGGCATAGATACAGTTGATAAAATCACTAAAGATCAGTCATTTTAGTATTCTTGAAGAACTTGATAAATACATGGTTCCCTTATTACATTAGTAATTTAACATAGAACAAAAAAATAAAATAATATAATTCATTAACACTTATTCAATGATTTAATCTCCCTGACCTAAGGAAGGAATAAAGTAAAAGGGTGTGATCAAATTCTCTGTAAGGGTTACATTAGTGAATAAAAAATAAAGAAAATTCAATAAGCCATAGTCATTATGGAAAGGTAAATAATTGAATAAAAAAACATGCAATCAATATAATGATAATGAAAATAAATATATAGATTTTTTCATTGAAAAAATATAACCGAATGTAATAACAAAAAAAAAGAATGATGAAATTGCTAATTTTTTTGACGTCTTGTTTATGAAGCATGAACCATTATACTATCAAGATGGTCAGAGTCTGTGGTTAAATACCCATATCATTCTTCTTAAAAAACACGAAGGGTTTTCCATCAACTAATTTTTTATCATGAGCCCAATAAATGAATCAAGGGGATATCTTCAATCAGGCCCCAAACATCACTACAGGTCAAAAGAATTCATTATACATAGATTTAATTCATGAATAATGAGACTTATCAAAATATCCTTGTTGAGTATAAAATAGTGATTAGTTTAAAAAAATTAAAATAAAACATTGTATGTAAAAAAGGTATACAGATAAGTCGATAGTCATGTACATGATAAAAGAAATATGGATATTTAGTGATACATTCAATGAATGATCGTCATAAATAAAATGGGAGTATAAATACCCCACAAACATGGAATACATGTTTAATAATGTATAACCAAATGAAATATCATAATCGTGTCCACGAAAAATGGATTTAAATAATACTTGGCTATTCATAATGGGAAATAGTCATAGATCATGATTAATTTTTTCAAACTAAAGTAAAAATTAGTAAAATAGTGTTAAAGAAACTTTAGAAATAAGCCACTTTAGTGCAGTTTAAGGGAAAATATTAAATAGTTTTTAAATGAGACAAAACCATAATTGTTTGCACAAAAAAATAATTGAAAAAATATGTTTTTTCTTGATAAAAAGTTTTATTTTGGAAAAATATTAGTTGCTGAAAATAAATTATGGAGTGCACATGAAAATGGGTAAGAAATTTTTTATGTTCCTTTATATCATGCCTCCTTATTAGGAATGATCAAAAAGGGAACCTTATAAAAAATGTATTTACCCATAAAATAAAGAATAATTGATATAAGTACATATTTTTCAAGATAAAAATATAATTTAGGAGGGGTACATAATAATAATAATAATTAATAATTACATTGGGTCAAGGAGATATAAATCATAACCCGAAGGAAGAATGGGGGTTCAGATACAATTACTTATATTATGTTAGAAAGTGTTCTACCCATGACCTTGTTGTCATGGAAAATGAAATGAAATTAGTTAATAATTTTATTCATAAGCAATTAAAATTTTTTATTATTATTTTATTAATATTATTTATTAAAATTTTTATGAGTTATAGGATTAAATTTCCTTATTTAGGAGTGTTCGTTTCCTTGGTTTTAATGATTGGTTCACTTGTATACTTGTATGAATGATCCTGTAAAATGAGAATAGTTATCCAAAATTGATATTATATATTATTAATGAACTTATAAAAAATTAAATAGTCTTATATATATATATATATTGACCGATATTAGGATGATTTATTAGATAAAACATTATTGGTGACTAATCGGATTATTTTGGTGTTTTTTAGATCATCACAAACTAGTTTTGATTTATTAATTTATATTATCTATATTTATAGAATCAAAAGCACTAAACAAGTTAAAATATACATTTTAAAATTTTATTTAACCATTATAATGGTTTTATTACTAGCCATCAATTTTTTATTATAAAACTAAAAAAATTTGGTCATGAAGGTGGGGAATTGACACCTATGAGATGATGTTTTAATTTTTAGGAAAAAAGGGGGAGATAAGAGAATTGAAAGTGAATATACCATTAACACAATAAAAATATAGTATATAGTATATATAAATATGATATCCGATTTATCATTTTAATTTAGATAGGGGAGGTGAGGGAAGGATATGAAATAAAAAAAAATTGAAAGAGAGAGAGATAGATAGATAGAGAGACATAGAGAATGCATTACCTCTTATCTATCGTCTCCTTGAGAACCTCCTTAAGGGGCTTGGGGATGGTCGATTAGTGAGACTAAAAATACCCGAACATGGGGATGAGGTTTGGGAGAGGAATTAGGCAGATTATTTTCAATATCCAAGGTTTAAAATGTGTGAGTATAAGAGGTGTTGTGGGGTGGTATTTATAATTGGAAGAGATGAGTATTTTTTTATTCAATAGTTTATTAATTTGGCCCAAGACTATCAATAGTGAGGATTCATGTGACTAAATAGTGTAACTAGAGAATGCACTTTCATGATAGTGGCAAATTTCATCATACATTACCCAAAAATGACCCATAAATTCCTATAATTGGCTAAAATGTAAAGAACCATAAATTATTTTAGTTCACTATTCACCAAAAAATCTACTATTGAAAAAAAATCCAAAAATCTCTCTGAACCATTTGTCGATGCACAGAATTTAAAACTTGACTCCATTTGAAGAAAATAATTTTATAAACTTGATAAATATAATTTATAATTAAAATCAATGTTTATTCAAAAAATAAAAATTTTAAAATTATAGATGATTTTATGACACATTGATAAATTAATTAAAGTCGCATAAAATTATATTATAATCATAAGACAACAAAATATTAATTTATCAATCAACTTTGTGAAAATAAAATTTCTTTTAAAACATTATATTAATTCTAAAATTAGAAATATACATTTATCCTTTACAAAAATATCAAAAGTTAATTTTTTATTATTAAATCATTTGTTTACTTATTATAGAATTAAAGATATTATATTCTAATTTATGTGATACTGATTTTGTTTTGTAATTTCATAGGTTAGTATTTTATTCCTTTGGAAACATTTATATTTGTAATGGTTATTTTTTTATTCCAATGGTCATGTTAATTTTTAATAGTACATCACAATTCGTTTGTGAAATGTTAATTATTTAATAAATATAATTTTTTTAAGAAGATACAGACCATAAAATCATGGGGTGTTATAGTCAAAATTTATATACAAATATTTTATTAATAATTTAATATACCAATGAGAGGAAAAAGTAATATTAATTTAATATTACATGAATAAATAGATTATAATAATTTTTGTGTGTTTAAAGGATATTTTTTATATATTTTTCATCAATGGAAATTTATCATAGACAATCCCGAAAAGAAATGAGATTGTAACATAAACCCTTACCTCAAGTATCATCTTTATTTTTATGCCTTAAATATTCATGTTTAATAAATATATATTCATTAAACATATATTATAGAACTATATTCCAACATAACATACTATATGTCAATTTTTTTATAATTACAAATGTTCCTTTTATTAATAATTTCTATTAAAATAATAATTTAGGTGAGAACTTAAATGTTTTCCTTGCTTATTTCAGTACAAAGGTTCCTATCATTGAACCTTGATCATGGTTTCCTGAAATAAATAATATTAATCATTTAATATGTATCATATTTATTTATATATATTACCTTTTATAACCATTCATATAAATCAGTGATGAAAAATGATTGACATCAATTTGTGTGGACGGTAGTCCGTACAGTCACACACGAGTGCTGTTTTCACTTTTTGATAGATGTAATGAAAGAAATTTAAATAGTAATTCACCATTAAATAATATTATGTATATCATAAATATCTTATATATTCATTAAATATATCTTTATGACCATCCATGTATATAATAAATTAAAAATGAATCACATCATCTCATGGAGGTGGAAGTCTACCAGTACACACAAGTGATGATATTATTTTGCAATAGATGTGTGGGAGATATAAAATAAATATAACAATAAAATAAGGAATCATAGTATATTATAGGTACTAATTCCATAATGTTATCATTTTAATAGAACATTTTGATTAGGTTTATGAATAAATAAACATGAAAATGATCAGAAGGAACATATACCTCCTATTTTTGTATCCTATGTGGAAAATCACTGTAAGGAATCTTAGATGGGTCTATTGGGAACAAAAGGGAAGAAATATCTTGGAAAAATATGTTGGTATGGTAATTTTTTATATATTTTGTGAGATAAATGTCTCAAGTGGTGTGGATAAGAGAGGAGATTAGGTTCCCTTTCATAAGTGAGGTGGGTAGAAAACATGTAAACACTTGAAACATTATTACATAATATATTTAATACTCAATTAAAGTTATTTAAAAATAAAAAATAATATATTATAATAATGATATGTTCAAAATTAAATAAAAAAACAATTTTAATAAAGTGTTTTGCGAAATTTTACACCTTATGTCATAGGATAACCCCCTTTTAACCATTTTAACCCTTACCATGGTAAGAGGTTTTTTTTGAAATTATAACTATTCATTATGAAAAAAATTAAAATTAATATATAATATTAAGTATGGTGATTAAAAATATTTATGTTATTTTATAATATTAAATTTATGTAATTGGTAGAAATTAATTTCAAAATAAGTGTGAAAAATGCAACGAAAACCATTTTTAAAAAAAAAAATCATTTTTAAGCATAAAACTAAATTCAATCAAAGTACATTCCCAGTAAAAAACATTAAATGAATGTAGTTCCCCAAACCTAGTTACCCAGAGTCAGTGCATAATTACATAACATTGGCATGATCATAAAAGATCATGTCTTGAAAGACCAATTAGTTGTGTAGCCTTGAAAGTTCAAGGTACATACATAAGTGTTTCATTACATTATAAAATGAAAAAACAACAACATTATCTCCATTGAAAAAATTTATATCCCTTAGACTATCCATGATTTTCATTTATAATATACTTCTTCTCATTCTAGGAAAAATAAAACATAGAATGGGGTGAGCTCAGATGCTCAGTAAGGATAACAATATAGTGGAAACTTTCATAAATAAGTATAAACATTTATGGAAATGTATAAGAATAAAACACAAGCCTTTTAAAATTAAACATCAGCATAATATGGGAAAGATAAATCAAATAATTCCATTTACTTATTCACATGGATATTCTACTAGTCGAATAATCATATGTAATATCAATAGTCAATTTTATATTGATGGAATGCATAAGGCCAGACTTCATAACAACATAGTCAAGGCCTCAGGCAAAGAATACAAATAAGATTATACCAAGGCATTGTTACAAGATACTAGTTTGTCTCATGAGACCTACTTATGCATCGAGGAGCTATAGAGGGCTCCACCCGTTACTTATTAAGTCCAATGCATTCCTCATATAAAAGGATTAAACATAACAAAAACATTCGTATTAAAACTAGTATACAAAATTTCAATTATTTATCCATAAACCATGAATGGTATAAAAATAACACATCTATAGTCAAACATATAAAAAAATCAATACAATATGGAAGATTTTATTCATAGTAGTTCAAATTCAAACAAGTTTAAAATCTATCAAAGGATGTTGACATAGATGAAATCCAAACTATTTGAGAGAAATATCTCTTTCTATTTTGAAATCATTTAAAAGTGACATAATTATAAATGAAAAAATTTATTTTGAAAATATTATTATAATATTGTAATGTAATCTTCAAAGGTGTTATAATGGGGGGAAATAGATGCTTCAACCTTATATGTTAAAAAAACATTCTCTATGTAATTTTGTCAAAAGGGTCATAAAGTATCTTGTTTGGAGAATGATGGAAATATTCCTTAATAAATATATTATAAAAAGTCAAACAAGCATATAAATTAATTTAGCCCATATTCTAGGAAATAGTAAAAATGTTTTTAAATAGATTTTTAATAAACACAGATGTGGATGATAAAGAGGTCCCGGTAGATACTCACGTATAAACAACCTCGGATAATGAAGAGATTATAGAATTAACCCTAATATTGTATTTTTTTCTTAGTCGAGGGAACATTTAACTCTTGTATAATAGTTAAATCATTGTTATTAAATTATAAAATAACCACATACATAAATATGTTATCATATATGATCTTCTAATATTGATTTGTTAATAATATTTCAGTAGTATAATTGTTTCGGTTGTTAACTGAATCGTTTTCCTTTATATGCTTGGTTACATAATCCATGTTTTTTATAGATAGGATGTATTCGATTCATATCCAGAATTATATTATGTTCTTAAAAATTATTTTTAATCATAAAATGAAATGTATTCTTGAATGGTTATTATGGGGTACGAATCTTATCACGTTCATGGAGACGATAATCCGCACGTATGCATGGGCAACAATATCATTTTATTGATGCTGAAATAATATGTAATTGGATGGTATATCATATATACATATTCATTAACATGTTATATTTATTTTTTACATCAATTATACTCATTTTTATACCCATCCAAATAATTAAATGTTTGAGTAACAAACTACACCACGACGTGGAGACGGTTAGTCATTCATACACATGTATGGTGACTTGTCATTCATATGATGGAAAGAATAAAAAATATAGTTATACCATATTAATAATAACATAACAGTTTGTATAAGGTACATGATTTATTATTTTGGTATGGAAACAACAAATAAATAGGAAGTTGAAGAATAAAAGAACTTTGAAAGAGGTGGTGAAATTATTACATCTTCTTCAGGTGTTTCATTTTGAGTTTATCAAAAGGGATCCTTAGGTTTGATTTCTGATCAAAGTATGGACTCTAAGTCGTGGTGAGGGTAGTTGGGAGGATATTTGAGCATGGTTTGGAAAATCTATATGGCTTTGGAGGTGTGATTTTGAGAGAAGGGGATGTACCCTTTTATAAGGGAGGTGAGGGTCACTTTATGAAATGATTGAAATATTACTTTACTATACAATAATATTATGTTTATAATGGCTCAAAAATGAATTATTTATAGGAAAATGTGGGGATGGTTTGAAAACCTCTCAACCAATAAGTTTTAGAGAGGTTTAGGTCACCATATTAACCTTATCTTTTAGATTTCACTCTTAGTTAAATAGTTTAACTTTTTCCATGTATTCTTGTATTATTATAATAAATGGTTAAAAAACTTACTAAAAAAATACAAGCAAACCCCATGTGGTTAATTATTTATATATTTAACCTTATATAATTCCTTATGCCTAACCTTAGATATTTATGAATATTATATCAATTAATAATATAGTGTTTGTTTTAAAAACTGATTTATGACAATTTTGACACTATTTGGTATTTGATTTTTGATAAAGTTCTAAAAACATGATTATTTCTAATAAAATTTACTGAATAAACTATAACATGTCTTATTAATCTAGTAAATTAGTGGAATGAATAAAAAGTATTAATTTTCATTTATTTTGATATTTATAATATCAATTATTTTAATCATTCATTAATAAGGTAATTACTGCTTCATCATTGTGTCATAAATAAATTTAATTATATTTTTATATTTCTAATGAATATTTATTGTCAAACTTATCTTATGTATAACCCAATATTAAAAGTGGTTTAGTTATTAAACATTGAATTTAACACTTTAAATTCTTCTTTAAATAAAATAATAATAAATGTCTCAATCAAATCTAATTAGACCAAAAGGTTCATATTTTATTCCTAAGGTTTAATTTGGTCAAAATATAATTATCTAATAGAATTATTACATGTTTTAGTGTAAATATAATATCATGTTTACCTTTAATTTCTTTATTTAATTTTAACTCTGGTAAATAAATGTCAAAAGTTACTATTCAAAAAAAAATTCTTTTAAACTTATTGAAAAATATTTTACATAATGATATCAACCATGTCTCTTGGAGTTTTTAAATTCAACTCATAAAATCGGTAAAATTATGTTTTATGCCAATTTTCAAATTCTCTTAGAAGGTGGGTAAAGGACTATTAAAAGTTCAATAAAATTTCATATATCTAATATTATTATAAAATGACTCCAATTAAGTACATTGAACATATATAGGTATTATGTAACTATTTTTACCTAATATAAATTTTCTTTAAGAAACTAATTATTTAAAAAAATGTCGGTTTTAAACAATAACACAGTGTTTTTTACTATTCATCAAAAATTGAATGTTTTCAGAAAAATTCCAAAAATTTACCCTAAGATAATTTCAATATTCCGAATTCAACAATTAAGTCCATTTTGAAAAATAAAATTTATAAAATATCAAAACGTTGGTATTACTATTCATAACAGCTAGTTTGATTTGTCGTGGTGTGTTAAAAATCCATATAGCGTACAACAGAAGCTATTGTATTATTGAAAGGGAAATGTACCATAAAATATAGGGGTTTTACAATTAATGTTAAATTAATTTATTAAATAAATTATCTATTAATTTAATTAAAATCTTTTATAACTAACTACTAATTTAAATTATAAATTAAAACACATTGTGCTCGTAAAAAAAAATTTGAGAAAGAAATCTCTTTTTCACTGTCAATTGATTTTATTCCTATATCCAATCAATTTAAAACCAATTAATATATTTTATATATGTTTGAAAAATATATTTTCAAAATATATTTAGTCTTATTTATACCCTATAGTCCGATTTTTAGGTTATAAATTTCACATTAAACAATAATTTGTTAATGATTTATCCTGGTTTGTTTAAACTAGGAGTTTCATGTAAAGAAGAATATTAAACACTTTGAATTTATTTGAAGTGAAATATATAATAAAATCTCATCATGTTACATTCTTCCCCATTATAATAATATATCCCTTTAAAATCCATCACATTGTTAATAGAAACTAAGGATACTACCACTTCATCACATTCTTAGGTTCCCATATAGCTTCTTAAAATTTATGGTTTAACCTAAAATTTAAACAATTTAGTGGTTTTATTGTTGAAAATTTTCATTAGTGGATCCAAAAATTATGATTGGTTATTAATTATAATAGAGGTAACAATTAGGTTGTATGATATATTTTTTCTGTAATTTTGAAGGATCCAGTATGTACTTCCACAAAATAGATAGAGGGAATATATTATAGACTTAAGAGAGAATTAGTGGAATTACTGAGTGATAAGAAACCATACTAATAAAATCAATAATTTCAAAGGGAATGATATATATAGGAAATATAATTCCCTTATATACAAGTCTCTTAAAATTCTATCATGGATAAATTTATAGGAATCCCTTATCACAATCTTTAAACTCTTCATCTCCATGAAAATTGTTAGCATAATTTTTCTATTAACTTTGAGATTACCTGATATGAACTTGAATATATATAACAATATCTTTTTTTTTTCAATTTAAATTCTTAATATATTCCATTCTACTACTTATTCCTAACACATTGGAGTTCTACACTTCTTTCCATAGTGGGATTCATAAGGATTCATCAGAGCACTAAATTGAAATATGTTATTGTATAAAAACTCGAAAAAAAAACAATTTTATTTCACCCAAACAACTTTTAAATACATAAAAAATTAATTGAACATATTTTATATGGTTTTAATGGCCCCGTTAGACTAATTATGTATCCAAGGATGATATGTATTTCTGAATTTCTACTATGTATTCAAATCTTGTTAAATACTTCTCTAGATCATCAATGTAAACCTCATATCACAGATAGATATAATAGAATACTATACTCCATGAAACATTACCTAATAATTTATATATTGGAAATATGATCAAGATTTAAATCTACTTAGATTATAATGAAATATTATATCTTCATAATGTGATGGACTATAAACCAAATTACATTATAGCCTAAATATGTTTTTGGGAGTTCAATGATGAAAAACATGGTGATGTTTTCGCACATCTATTCTTGTATAGGTAATGGTTGTACCATAAAATTGTATTGATATCACATATACATAACATGTTGATATAATATAAATCAATATATATACTTTCAATATCTTTTTCATGTGATCCTAAAAAACTCATTCAGATCACTATACATTTGTGTACTTCCAAGATGAATAGTGATTGATGAACTATGAGCCTCATACCACAGATCATTGTTAAAATATGATTTTTATGAGACACATACTCTGTAATTAAACCTTATAATTCCATTACAATCATTTTTTAACTCATGTACATTCCTAAAATATTATATAGTTCAACATTTTCATCTTGCATATCCTTAATATCCACATGGATTGATGGTTGAGCATTCATATAAGAAAGATAATATCTATAACCTTTAATCATTATTTGAAGATTAACATTTTTAAGATACCAAATTATTGTTTCCCTTTAAAAAATCATCATATACATACTAACATTTCCTTTACAACACAAAGTATTTGCTAACTTGTTCACCATCCTATGGTGGTAATGTATTGAGTGGTCATAATATTTAGTCAACTAAAACTATCTACTTCGGAAACTATTATGATCCTTCTATGTGAAAATATACATAAATATTCTATAATAAGTATAAATATAAAATCATTCAATATAAATATAATGCCTTAAATTTTTTAATGAAAATATTATCGTTTCCAACTCCAAATCATGAGTTTGGAAATTTTTACAATGAATTTTCAATTAGAATAAGGCATAAGATATCATCATATCAATTGATATGAGGAAGAGACACATTAACTTATTAAATTAATAACTATGTATCAAAAAACCTTCTCCACTAGTGGGTTGTGTGATTAGAGATGAATTATTAAATCTTGGCTTCAGTTCCTTTCAATTTTCATCACTTTCATCGGTCTGAAATTACCTAGATTCCTTTTGAGTCAACATGGTAGCTAGGTAATATGTTTGTGATATATCTCTCACAAATAATCAATAGTATTCAATCAACCCAATAAAAAATTTATTTCTATCCCTATGGCTTGTCTATGCCATTTCTCAATAACTTTCATATTATATGGATCTACCGATATACCCTCGATTGAGATTATATAAACTAATAATAAATCATTATACAACCATAAATCAAAATTATTTAATTTTAAAAAAAACTCTCTTTCCTCACGGGCTTTAATAAAACCCTTAAATTATCTTTATTCTCTTCCTTTCTCTTGTAATATAAAATAATATCATTTACAAAGACGATGACAACCCAATAGAGGTAATATATGAAGACACTATTCATTAAATCTGTGAAGATTGTGGGGACATTGGTAGGTCCAAATGGAATGAAAATAAATTCATAAGGTCTATACTTCATAAGGGAGTTTTTATCTAGAATATCTTACTTATTGAACCTCAATTTATGATATTCAAAATAATGTTAAATCATGGAAAAGTACTGATCTCCGCACAGTTGATCAAACTGCCCATTAATATGGGGTAGATGATACTTGTTCTTGATAATGATATTGTTAAGTTCTTTATAATCATAATGAAGGCTCATTGACCCATATTCTTAAAAAAAGAATAGGTGGACCCCATGATGATGAACTTGGGCCCATGAACTGCTTATCAAGAATCTCCTAGAGTATCTTATTCAATTACTAAAACATAATATGTGATATTCTATATACTTTCTTGGAAATATATATAACATCATGTATTAATTCTATTGAAAACCCAACATTACGATTCCGGCGAATAGTATGAATGTATTCAGTAAATAAATCAATATAATCCCAAATAATAGGCATATCTTAAATATTTAGTTTATCTGCAACCATTTGAGATAAATATCCCTCATAAATATGTTATAAGACCCATATAATTAATGTAATTTCTATTGCATTCTAGTAATTATCATCACACAGAAAGATGATCATAGGTTAATTTGGAATATCAATTTTGAAAACCCTTCCACAAAACTTTATATGGCATATATATAAATATATCCAATCGCATCCAAATATACTATTTAATTCAATATGAGGGAGAATCACAACATTTTATAGAATAAAATTAATTTAAAATTCTATTTGAGAGGATCTATAGACTTGAGTTTCCATAATCAAACCATTATGTTTTGTCATCGATAATCCAAAAATCAAATCTATTAGTTGTTTATGTGATACCCTTATCAAATTCATCAAATATAAATCATTGCATAGGGACAAAAAATATTAGACAATTATAATTATTGAGTTAGTGATATGTATACCTTACACCACTATATTCTCTTGATATAGTTTAGATGTCATGATTTCATGAGATTTACCCTTTTCTATTTTCTTAAGAGGTTACTGATCTCTATTTTCATTATTAATCCCTTAACTCATGCATTTATTGGTAAAATGTCCATAATCCTTGTAATATTTACACTGGAAAATGGGTGGCACATTCTTATGAACAATATTAATAGAATTGATTGGTCTTTTCACATCACTTAAACACTATTTTTACTAATTTACTTATTTTCCACACTAAAAACATCTACTAGGCCCCATAATAAAATTTATTCCATGATTCATTTAAAATTTATAACATAAAGGAAGAATAGTATTCATTCTTCATTGGGTTTTATTATTATAATCTCCACAAAATTATATATTGTTATTTTTCCCCAAAACCATAAATATAATGGGAGTCACTAATCTCCATTTATAACTTCTTATAACAAAAAATTTTGTTCATAAAAATAAATTTATCTTACAACCAATAAATATTTGGAGACATGGTCTCAAGTTACTAAAGAATCAGTCAAAATTGATTTTAAGATCAAGGAAAATCCATAATAATGCCTTGCCTGTTTTGTGAAATTTTCTTCATAGGTACTAAGGGATTTTTCATCATTCTGTTTTAATTAAATATATCCTTTTTCCATTTTAGTGTTAGAATTTTGGGGAATATTATTATTTAAAAATACCATCACAAATTCTTACCGTGCTATGGAGTTAATTTCCTCCTCTTTCATCATATTCTTAACAAAATTCATCATTGATCAACTTCCCCATCCAAATTATACACAAACAAAATAACATCCCAATGGTCCGATCACTATAAAATAGATAATATGCTTTCTAGATAATTGATAAATTTTTTAGTAGTAATTATATCATAGTAACCACTGAAGGAATGTGGATGTTTCCTCATAAAAGACATAATATTTATTTGTTCATTCCTTCATATATTTTTATGTTTAGTGTGATTCATGTAACTGACCATTTCTAGATATTTTTTGTTGAGAGTATTTGAATGATTTCACATACCAACTTCCATTTGATTTGGTTCCTATTTAGGATGTTACTTACACTAGCTATCACATTCATTTTCCACATGATTCCTCCTAGTTATAAAAATTGACTGAGACAAAAAAGACATAATGTGAGTAGAAAAAATTCATAATCAAAGTAAACAATTATATAATTGTTAATGTAATTATTATAATGTTTGAAATTATGAAACCTTGTTTTCACCCAGGTCACTTTTGTTGGAGTTGGTTTCCTAGGACCAATAGTTTTTACATTGATTACATGAATATTCTATGTATTGAATATTTGTAAAACTTATTATAGAATATTGTTTGTTTTCTGCATGAGTCTAATGTAATAATGTTATAGAGTATTCATCACATTGATATGGTCATATCAGTTCCCCACTACAATGAGAGACTTGATGTGCTATGATGATATTATCAAATAATATTCTACATTTGTATAAAAAACTATTATGGGACACATTGTACATCAAATATCATGTTCAATTAATTTTAAGTAAATGTGGATTCTTATCATGAAGATTTGACTTGGCAATCTTCAAGATTGGAGATTATGAGAAATAAACCACCTGTATGAATTCTGTATGTTTTGGTGTCATCGTATATTCCTATCTATGAGTATGTGTGATTTTCCGTAGACTTTAATATCATTATCAATGCAAGATAAAAATCATGTCAATAGATGTATTTTCTAAACCATGATGATAACATTTTATGGATATGTTGGATAAGTTGGGTGCATCATGAGTGAAATGTCATTAATGAATTAGTCGAGGAAGTATTTGTCCCTTCCATATTTATGGAAGCTGATATCTATTCCTATTGATTGGAATAGTATAGTTTCATTAAATTCTATGCCCATGGTGTAATGACTTGTTTAATTTAGATATTCAAAGAAAGACATATTGAGCATATAGGTTGGTGACACAGATATAAAACCTTCTTGATGAGATATTATAACAAAATATTATATTACATAATAGGAATTTGTATTTTATTGTCGATGTTGTGACATTAAGTTATTTATCTTCGGTTCCTTGACCCATTGATAGATAGTAATAATGGACTTTAGGCAATCCTCCCTAATAAAAATGAGAAAGAATCCTAGAGGTTCACATAGAAAGTGTTTCTGTTGATCTTGATTAAATTCTATTTTAGTTTAATTAATTGAATAAATATTATTCTCAACTATGAGGAATAATTTTATTAATGATAAATTGATCACATAAATTAAATAAATAATTATTCTCCATCAAGTGAATACAATATTTCTATTATTTATTGAATGTTGTAATAAATATTTATTTCCTATTTTGTGAATAAAATTTTTATTTAGAAATAAAATATTTATTTGGTTAATCAATAAATGATTGAGGAGTTTAAACACACCAAGACTAAGTATGGTGAAAAGTATAAATTAATAAGAATGTTAAATAATATTTTTTGTTGTTCAAGTTGTAACAAGACTCAAATAAAAATAATATAACTATTAATATGTAGCATGAGGTTTATTAAAAGTAACGAATGTTATTTAATGGCCGATATGAGATTAAATAATTTTTTAACTTAAATACTAACTGTATAAATAGATGGTTATATATATTGTGTTGAGAAACCAAAAATTGAGAGTAGATAATTGTTGCACACAATAAATTACCTATCACATCATCATTCTCGATACCTCTCAAGAACGATATGCGAAAGAGTGATTTTTTCAAGATCGAAGAACATGCGATCAAAAAAAAACATCAAAATAAATTCCAATCACTAGGCTAGCACCCAGAGATTAAGTGGTTTTTCTTAGATATCCTAGGAGCTTGTGTGGATGACCGCTATAATAATTCTATCCTCGGATCCTCACAACATAATGAAGGTAATCTGGAAGGGACCTTAAAGATGATCAAAAATCACCACCGACAAAAATTCCTTAGTCTAAGTAGTTATTTATTCAGATATTAAATAAATTAATTAAAAATTTGACATCCAAGATCCATGATCATGGTTTCAAGAAATGATTATTAAAAGAAATGTATATATATCACCCACATATGCATGCTTCTACTGGGTCCAGAACCATCAAGTGGTATCCGATGGTCCATGCTTAAATTTATAATTATTTATTTGATTGTCGATATTTGAAAAAATTTGGTTATATTTTCATTTCATGTCAATCGTTAATTAATCCAATTTTAATTAACATGTAATCTACATATTAATCATTTTTGTTCAGTGATTCATTTTAATAAGGGTTTAAGAAGAAATGAAGAATTATTGAAGATACAATCGGGATGTTCCAAATCATTGGGCAGTAAAACTAGCTTACAAGTCGTGTGGCTAGAGCACATGAAATATACCCATGCCCATCGTATCTAGATGCTCTGAGAAAGTAATTACATGCATTGATTTTATTACACAATACATGTTCACTGAGCCAACCCAACATAAATAAAGTGGACACCAGGTGTGTAGTTAGAATGCATGCACCATGTAGTCTGAACAAGTTAACATGTTTATGCCCTATCTGTGTCACTCAGATATATGAAAACTGAGGTACATGGAATGTAGCTACAAGTTAATTTCATTTAGTATCCGATTAATGGGAAAAATTAAAATTACATTAAATATATATTTTTCCGAATTGAAACCTTATTTAATTGATTGGCACACCATTGGGTGTCTGAAAATTTTACAATGGTTTTATGTAATTTTAAATTATCAATTAATTTATTGTAATTAATATGTTATTTTTGGTTCTAAAGTTTGTTTCCCATGAATTCCCTTAATGATGGGTGTCTCTAAATAATATATTACGATCATTAAGAATAAAGGAAGAAAAATAAATAAATAATATTTTTTTAATATTAAATAAGAGAAGAAAAATTTATGAAAATAATTACAGCCATTAACTTTTTCATATTCAATACATGTATGACAATTCATGAGCTTGACCAAGACCTATGTATGTGTTTGATGTTTTAATTTAATTTATTTCAAGAGTTTGAAATTATTTATTGTTTAATTAAATGATTTCCTGTGATTTATCCCTCCCTCCATTATTATATAGGACCTAAATTTCCAAGGATATTTATGTAACCCCCTTTAACCAATCCTTTGGTTCCCCTGACCTATGTGTATGTAATAAATATTTTTAATTAATGGAGCATCCCAATGCATATAGAGATTGTTCAAGATATAACCTTAATGATGCCAACCCGGTGGATTCATAGGTGGATGAGAGAAAGGATGTAACTCATTCCATGATTGGGAATATGAGTTATTTCTCCTAGGTTGAAGTATGGTTTAATGTTTTATCATTAAATCAACCATTTTATAAATATCTTGAATGGGTCATATATTTAATTATTTATTTCTATCTATGCAATTTTTTATTTTATGGATGGAAGGTTTCGATCAAATTAATTAATGAATTAATGTGCAAAGACAAAAAATAAAAAAATTAATTATGCATAAATGTTTTATCCAACATTGTTAATTAATTAACATCTAGTTAATATTAAAAATATGTGTAAAGGATAAGAAAAGATAAAAAATTATTCATAATAAATTAAAATCCCTCATTTAAATATTAAGTACGACTAAGGCTTCCATTACTTGATTGGGAAAGAAACTATAGAACTCTGGGTAGTACAAGACAATTTCATGACACTTATTTCTATCTTGGAGTTATTATGATAGTTTTGGGTTTACTTAACTGTAATTATATTTAGTTTAAAGGAAAATTTATATTCAATAAAAATTTGGAGGCAAGTGTTAAGGAAATCAAACTCAGAATTTCAGGATAGGGGAATCCACTCAATAGATCAAGGAGCTGCAAGTTCGTAGTTGGTTAGAGAGCCTTCCTAATAGATTTGTTATGGTTTTCACAAAAAAATACTGAATCATTAAGAAATGAAATATGGGATTCATACCACTAAAATGTTAATGAAACTAGAAATTATGGGTTCAATGGTGAGTTATATTGAGACTTGATAAAATTGTGGGATATTTTATTAATAAATAATAATAAACTTTAATTTATTTTATTTCACTTATTTTTTAATCAATAAATGTAAAAATAATATGATCTTTTTAACTATAGAATAAAATTATAAGTTCATAATCCCCAAAATATCTATGATCAAAATTAGAGAAATATAACCTCCAATCTGGCAGTAACATCTTAGAGTGGTTTAGATTTCATTTGTTTGTGTTATGCCAGGAATATAAATCCTACGTTCTAGAATCTTTAATGCTTGATATTCCCTCTAAAGAGGTAGGTGATGAATAGTTTATTGTCTATGAAAAATATTTTAGTGACGTTGCCAATGGTCAATATTCGATGCTTTCATCTATGTGTAGTGAACTAATGAAGTCTCATGAAAACATGGATGCATATATAATGTGTGAGAACCTCCACAGTCTTTATCAAGATAGATTTATAAAATAACATCTTGAGATTTCCAAGGTTCTATTTCATAGTAATCTTGGCGAGCATTCCCTAGCTTGGCCTCATGTAGTCAAGATCATTGGATAAATTGAGCGCTTTGAGGTTATCAGGTTTAAATTCCCAAAAGAACTAGGCACTAACCTCATTCTAGAATAAATCACTCAGAGATTCTATAGTTATGTTGTGAATCTTAATATGAAAAACATTTAGAAGTATCTTCCAAATATTCTTAATCATCTTCAGAAAGTAGATAATGAAATGAAGCATGAAAAACATTCTATTCATTTAGTGAACCAACAGAAAGGGAAAGCAACATGATTTAAGACCAAATCTTATTTACGTCCTTCCAAGAAGAGGAAGATCAAGGGTAATGAAAGGGAACATGATGCTATTTTTTTCTCATATAGAACGAAGGGACACCGGAAGAAAAACACACCCAACTAAAGAAGCTAGGGGAATATTCTGATGTGTTTGTTATCGAGTGAAATTTATATGTTTCTACAAATTGGTTATTAGATATATCTTTGGGAGCTTAGACATGTATTGAAATATGGGAACCAAGTAGATTCAACAAGATTGGTCAAGGAGAGGTAGATCATTAATTGGCCAATAGAGTTAAACTTTCTATAGTAGCTACCGGGGATGAGAACCTCACATTGCCTACTTGATTGATCATAGTTTTAAAGGGTTTTTATTAGGTGCCTTAAATTGACAGAAACTTTATTTATTTATATATACATGATACTTATATATCTATTTTAACCTTTTGGAATAAATATTGCTTCATTTATGAAGAATTTTTTATATGGTAAGGTAAATTTTAATAACAATATTTATTTGATGGGTTACATAAACCAAATAATTGAAAATGATAGCAAAGTTACATCACATGACTTATACCACATCAAACTATGGAATCACCTGCTAGGTCATGTTAATGAAAATCGGTTGACCAAATTACATCAAGATGGATATTCAGATTCTTTAAAACTAAAACCACTTGGTTTAATTAAAACTTGTTTAGAAGGACAAATGACCAAAGCACCATTTAGTGGGATAAGTGAATATGCTAAATAGATTCTTGAATTAGTTCATACCGATGTGTGTGGACCAGTTCTTATTGAATAATGGGTGGGTACTCATATTTCATAACATTTAATGATGAATTTACTAGATATGTATATGTATTTAGAATGATGTATAAGTCAAAATCTTTTGATAAATCGAAGGAATACAAGAATGATGTTGAGAAGAAGCTTGGTAAAAAAATTAAGAAACTTCACTTATACCATGGTAGAGAATATCTTAATTAAGAATTAATTTATTATTTATGGGAGTTTGTGATTTTATCTCAACTCACTCTTCCTGATACACCATAGTGGAATGGTGTAATTAAATGGAAAAACCAAACCATTTTGGGATAAGTGCTAAAAAAAGTATCATACATACTAAAACAAGTTCCAAATAAATAAAAAAATGTTATAACATACCAATAATGGAATATAAGGAATCATTTTTTCTTTCTTTAATGTGTGGGGTTGGGAAACATTTGTTAATACCTCTTTATGTAACAAAATATCACCCTAAGGCACAAAGTGTATCTTTATAGGATATTGAAAAGAAAAAAAGGGATAGTACCGGCAGAATCCTTTTGAAATGACGTTGTGGTCGATAAATGTAAAGATTTTATTGTGGAGGATATTTTCTCTAAAATAGATCAATTGATCAAGATAGAATTTGATGAAGTATAAGAACATAATAAACAAGTGTTGGAACAGGAAAAATTCCACAATGCCTCGTGGAAGAAGAAATTGTTCTAGAGACATAATTATTGTGTTGTAGTACTAGAGAGGTTAGAGAACTAAAATGATATGATTTGTTAGTCACCAGGGATATTGAATGCTTATTAGTTGATAGTAATGATCCTCTAACATACAAAGAATTAGTAAGTGGAACATATATTGCCAAGTGGCAAGAATCCATGAATTCTGATTTGGATTCCATGTACCAAAAGAAATTATGGATTTTGGTACACTATCAATTATATTTAATTCCCATTGGTTGAAAATGTGTATTCAAGATGAAATTGGATATGGAATGAAAATTCAACACCTATAAGGTTTGACTGGTTGCAAAAGGGTTAAAACAGCATGAAGGCATTGACTACGATGAATCCTTTTCATCGATTTCAAAGGTGATATCCACCATAATTCTACTTTCCATTGTAGATTTCCATGATTATGTGATTTCTAAATCTGATGTAAAAATAGCCTTTCATAACAGGAAAATTTTTAAAGGTTTCTATATGATATAACCCAAAGGCTTTGTGACTCCAAAGGATTCCAAAAAGGTATGCAAGTTTCAAAGAACCATTTATATATTAAAGCCATTATCCTCGTCATAGAACACACATTTTGATGAGGCCATAATGGAATTTGGATTCATAAAGAGTGAATGTTATCCATGTGTCTATAAGAGGTTGAGTAGGAGTGAAATAATTTTCTTAATAATATATGTTGATGAAATATTACTCATTGGAAATGAAGTACCATTCTTTCAGTTTGTTAAGGTGTGGTTGAATAAATGCTTCACAATGAAGTACATGGGCGAGACATCATATATTCTTGGGATCAAGATCCATTATGATAGATTCAATAGGTTTCTTGTCCAAATTCAATGTACATACATTGAAAATATACTGAAGATATTTATAATGGAACAATCAGAAATGGGATTGTTTCTAGTGTCACATAGAATTCATCTTTCTAGGATAATGCCTCCACAAACCCATGAGTAAAGAAACATTATGCAACGATTCAATATGAATCATTGATTGGGTCAGTCATTTAAGCTATGATATATACTAGGCTAGATTTCTCCTTTGAATTATGTGAAGTAGGATAATATAAATCTAGTCTTGGTGACCTCCATTGGATGATTTTCAAGACTATCATTATGTATCTAAGGTGTAATAATGATATGTTCTTTGTTTGTGGAATAGAAGAGGAACTAGTTATCAGAGGATACAAAAATTATATTTCCCAAACAGATCAAGATGACATGAAGTCAGAAATGGGATACATATTCCCTTTGAATGGACATGTTTTGAGATGGAAGTGCTCAAAGAAAGAGGTGGTTATATATTTTATAGCAATGTCTGAGTGTATTTTGGCTTCTTAGGTAGATAAAGAAGCAATATGGAATCATAAATTCATCCAATATATTGACGTGGTTCCTACCAATAAAGATCCTATCACAATCTATTATCATAATAATACAATAGTGGATATTGTAAAAGAGCTAAGGTTACATTATCATGAGAAGAAAATACATCATAAGTATCATCTCTTGAGGGAATTTTATTAAAAAGTTGAAGTGGCAGTGAGAATTATTTCCACATAATACAATGTTGTGGACCCCTTGACTAATGCCTCGACATAGAAGAAACATGACTCTCATCCGAGGTCTAGCGGACTGAAGGTCATATGCTGTTGGCTCTACTCCAAGTGGGAGTTTGTTGGAGTTGGTGTCATAGGACCAATTCTTTTTACATTGATTAAATGAATATCCAACGAATTTAATATTAATAAAAAATTTTATTACATATTATTTGTTATTCTTCATGGCTGTAATATAATAATTTCCTAGAGTATTTGTCGCATTGATATGGTCATAACAATTCCCTAGTATAATGAGAAACTTGATGTGAAATGATTTTATTCTCAAATAATGTTACATGGTTTGAAAATAGACTATGATGGGACACATTGTACATAAACTATTAGGTGAAAGTACTCATAAGCATATGACACTTCTCTAATGAAGTTCATACATTGTAATCTCCACAATGGGAGATTATGAGAATAGACCCACTAGTAAGACTTTAACATGTTTTTTCATGATATATTTCTATATATGAGCATGTTTGATGGTCCATATACTCTAATATTATTATTAATTAGTGTTACAACTCCCACACTTAGATGTATTGCATAAATCATGAAAATAATTGTTCATGGAAATTTTGGATACATTGGGTGAATCATGAGTGACATATCATTAATGAATAAGTAAAGGAAGGATTATTACCTTTCATATTTATAGAAGATGATATACAATACTTTTTATTGGAATAGAACCATTACATTAAATTCTATATCCACGGTTTGACAATGTGTTTATTTCAGATAATCAAATAAATACATATCGAGTATACATGCTAGTGACATAGTTATTAATCCTTATTGATGAGATATTGTATTAAAGTGATTACATTACACATTTATCATTTTTATGTGGTTTTCAATGTTGTGACATTAAGTTATTTTTTCTTGGGTGGCTTAACCCATTACTAGATAGTAATCTTGGACTTTATGCAAGATCGCCTAATCAAAATGAGTTAGAATCCTAGAGGTTCACTCAATACGTGTTTCCATTGATCTTGATAAATTCAATTTGAGTTCAATTAGGGGAAAAATATTATTATCAGGCCCAATGAATAATTTTATTCAGGTTTTATTTATCACATAAGTTAAGTAAATATTTATTTTACAATATGTGAATAAAATATTTATTTTATTTATTGAATATTTTTATAAATAATTATCACCATGTTGGGAACAAAATATTTATTTATAAATAAAATATTTATTTGGGTGTTCAATAAATGTTAGAGGAGTTTGAACAGACCAAGACCGAGTCTGCTGAAAAATTTTAATTAACAAGACTATTACATGTTAATTTTTATTGTGCAAGTTGGCGCACACCACAAAATAACAATAATATAATTATTATTATATGATATGGAGTTTAAAAAAAGTTAATAAATGTTATTTAATGGTTGATATGAAATTCAATTATATTTTATCATAAATAATAACTCTATAAATAGATGGGTATGTATATTATTTTGAGTATCCAAGCCTTTATAATAGATTTTTTTGCGCACAATGATTTTTCTCTCAAATCCTTCTTATCTCACCCAATGAAGAGTGAGAAGTGCATGAGAGATTTCATCAAGAACGGAGAATAAGTGATCATGAATGAACAAAAAAAGACATTTGAATCATTGTGCTAGAACCCAAAGATCGATTGGTGTTTCTCAGAGGTCATAGGATCACGTGTGGATCAGCGCTAGAGGTATTCTATCCTTGGATCGTCACAACACAATGAAGGTAATCTGAAAGGGTCCTTTAAGATGATAAATGTTCATCAATGAAGAAATTTCATAATCCAAATTAATTATTTCGTAAAATATTAAATAAATTAATTATAAATTTGATGTGTAAGATGATAACTCTTGGTTTCAGGAAACTATTATTAAAATAAATATTAATGTATCACCCACCTATACAAGCGTACACTGAACCTAGAACCATAAAAATTATTTTTATCTCATAATACTATGGATTATGATAAGTTTTCATAGTTTTAATCATTCTTTTCATCTAAAAATATTTTAAAGAGAAAGTAAATTAACCCCATAATACCCCTAAGGAGCATCGAGCCTGGTGTAAAGTCTTAGGCCCACTCACTATGCACTCTATGAAGATCTAGTATATATTTCCATACATCCTTTTTAGGGTACTTACCCCTAGGTTCATATATTCCATATCCACATACATTTTTAAGTATCTAGAATAGGGTTTAATTTCCATGAATCTAAATAATCTCCACTTTACAAAAACACTAGGATATTATCTTATACATAGACATATCCCCAATGTTTTTATTAAATATCTCTAATACTAATCTCTAAAAATAACTAATCATTTTTTGATACCAACTATGTAATTCCCCGACCCTAGAAGCCCAGATTCAGTGCATTATTACGTATCATTTTCAAGATCATAAAAGATCAAGTCTCAAAAGATTGATTAGTTTAGTAGCCTTGGAAGTAATAGATACATTCATAAGGTTTACATTACATCATAAAATATAAAACTACAACAACATTGTTTCCATAGAAAACATTGAGATCCCATCGAAAATCCTTGGAAGTCAGTAATAGCATACTTCTTTTCATCCTGGGAAAAAGAAAACATAGAATGGGGTGAGCTCAGATGCTCAGTAAGGATAACATTATAGCGGAAACTTTCCTAAATAAGCATAAACATTTAAGGTAGTGTATAAGACTAGAACAAAATCTTTTTAAACTTGAATATCAACATAATATGGAAAAGATATAATCAAATATTTCCATTTACTTATTCACATGGATATTCTACTAGTCAAATATTCACATGCAATATCAATAGCCACTTTCATAATGATGGAATGCATAATGCCCGACTATCATAAACACATAGTAAAGGCCTTGTTCCAAGACTAAAATTAGATTTTGTCAAGACCTTGTGCCAAAACACTAGTTTGTCTCATGAGACCTACCGATGCATCAAGGAGCTATAGTGGGCTCCACCTGTAACTTAATATGTCCAATGAATTCTTCATATGAAATGCTTGAAATATAAAATAAACATTCGTATTAAAACTAGCATACGAAATGTCAATACTTTATCCACAAACCATGAATGGTATAAAAATAGCACATCCACAGTCAAACATAACTCATTGGATATAATATAGAAGATTGTATTTTATTAGATTAACCTCAATCAAGAATAATGAAGGATATAGACATAGATGAAAATAATCATCAAAACTATTTGAAAGAAATGTCCCCCTTTTTCTTGAAATCATTTAAAAGTCACACTATTTTTCTAGAATCCATTTAAAAATAGATTTTTAAATCAAATTGTCTCATACTACTTTGAAACTTTTAAAAGAAATTTTAATTTTAAAACTTTAATGCCCATATAAATAAATCCTTAAAACCATTTTTAAAACATGGACATTAATGAGAATGATTTAAAATAATAAATCTTTAAAGAATTTAAAATGATATTTTAGTTAGAGTTCCTAACCAAAAAAGAGACACTTGAATACAAATAATTGAGGTAATAAAAACTTTTTAATATCATGAGAATATGTCAAAGTACATTATATACACCATATAAAAGTGATTTGGTGTATAAAAACAAAGAAGTCACAATGGAGTGTAAATTAAGAGGAAATATCTTATAAAGAATGTATCCTTAGGTTAATGATATATCAATGACATAATTATGTGTGAAAAATAAAAATAAAATAAATATGATTGTATATTCAGTGTAAATAAATCAGAGGACAATCACCCATATTCTTGCAAAAACAACACCAATGAATTGGATATTTACCTCAACAAATGGAGATTGAGTTAAAATTGCTCCTTTCCAGTTCATATCGATGACATAAGAATTTATCAATGGAGTGATTATGTGTATCAAAATTATATCTACAGAAAAGGTAGTGGAAATTATGACATAAGAAAATGAATAGTTATTCCACACATATTCTTGGAGTAAAATAATCAATGAAGTATGCGTAAAGCCGAATGAGTGGAAATTGAAATTTCAAATTCCCTCATTGATTTGGTAACTTACGAAACATACAACCATGAAAGAAGGATCATACAATGATGATTTTGATATAAATAAAGTAAAGTATATTACACAATGAATACAATCATGGGAGGTATAGACACCACATGAAATAAATAAGTGGTGAACAATGGAAATCTCGTGGAACTAAAAGTGAGATAAGAAACCCCTTACTTTGTAATTTTTACATGGTATAGGGTAGGTTAACCTCTTATATAATGGTGAAATAATTGTTATTGAATTATAAAAGAATCATATAAATTAATATGATATCATATATGATCTTTTAACATTGATTTGTTAATAATATCTTAGTATTATCTTCGTTTCGGGTGTTAATAGATTCGTTTTCCATTATATTATTTGTTATGTGAGACATATTTTTTATGGATAGGATGTATCTTATTCATATCCAGAATTATATCATGTCTCTAAACATTATTTTTAATCATAAAATGAAATTTATTCTTGAATGGATACAATGGGGAATGAATCTCATCGCGTTCATAGAGACGGTAATCCATACGTACGCACGAGCGACAATATCATTCTTTTGATATGTAAATAATATATAATTGGATGGTATATCATATATAAAGACTCATTATCATGTTATATTTTATTATTTACAGGAATTACAGATCATTATTATACCCATCCAAATAATAATGTATTGAATAACAATTACACCACGACGTGGAGACGGTAATCCATACGTACGCACGTATGGTGACATGTCATTCAAAGGATGGATAGAATAATGAATATGGATGAACTGTATTAATAATAACATCAAATTATATAGAAGATACTGTAGTTATTATTTTATAATGGAAATAACAAATAATGAATACGTGGATGAAGAAAAGAACTTGAAAGTGGGTGGTGAAATTATTACCTCTTCTTCGGGTTCTTCCTTTTGATTTGATCAAAAGAGATCCTTAACTTGGCTTTCTGACGAAAGGAGGGACTCTAGGTTGAAGAAAAGGAAGTTAAGAGGATATTTGTTCAGGGGATTTCCAAGACAAAAGGCTTTGAAGGTGCGGATTGGAGAGAAGGGGAAGTGCCCGTTTATAAGAGGGGTGAGGGTCACCTTTGGAAAAACTGAAAATATTATTTTATAATAAAATAATTTTCGGTTTCAAATGGCTCCAAAGTGGATTATTTAAAGGCTAAGGTGGGGATGAGTCTAAAAACACTCAACCAATAGGTTTTAGATAGGTTTGGAAAACTATATTAACCTTAATTTTTAGATTTAACTCTTAGTTAAATAGTTTGACATTTACCATGTCTCTTTGTATTATTATATTATATGGTTAATAAAAATACTATGTACAACCAAGAGAACCTCAAGGGGTTCATTGATGATACACCTATCATTATATATGTCCTTTTTCCGAATATCAGATTTTTATGAATATAATATAAATTAAAAATATAATATTTTATTTAAAAACGCTTTTATGTCAAATTTGACACTATTTGGCGTTTTGTTTTTTCTAAATTCATAACAGCATTATTACTTTTAAAATAATTCATCTAACCAATTCCAATATGTCATATTAACCTATAAAATTAGTTTAATTCATAAAAAGTCTCAAATTACATTTATTTAGAAATTTATAATATCAATTATTTTAATATTTAATTAATTAGGTAATTACTCCATCATCATTGTGTCATAAATAAATTAAATTATTTAATGTCTAAACAATATAAATAAAATACCATAATGTAGGAAATATTTTTATCTTTATATTGAATATTTATATTCGAAATTATCTTATTTTTATCCCTGTATTAAAAATGTTTTAGTTATTAAACTTAGATTTTAACTCTTTTAACTCTTCTTTGAATTAAATTATAATAAGTGCCCTAATCTAATCCAAGTGGAGAAAATAGGTTCATATATTATTCCTAAATTAGTTTTTATCCGAATTATACTTATACAATTGAATTAGGACATGTTTTATGGTAATAGTAAAATCATTTTTACACTTAATTACCTTATTTACTTTTAACCGTGGTAAATAAAAGTGAAAACATACTATTCACCAAAAATTATTTTTATCATATTTAACCACATTTTACTCCTTGATATTAACCATGTCTCTCATATTTTTGAAATTAAACTCATATAAGCGGTAAAATTATGTTTTATGTGAATTTACAAATTTTCCAAGGAGGTGGGTAAAAGACGGTGAAAAGTTCAATAAAATTTTATATATCTAATATTATTAAAAAATGAAAAGAATGAATTAAATTAAACATATATGGGTATTATTTATCTATTTTGTCCTAAAATAAATTCAAATAATATAAATAATTATTTAAATAAAAATTTGGTTTTAAACTATAACTCAGTGTTTTTCACTATTCATCAAAAATGAAAAGTTTTCAGAAACATACCAAAATTTCACCCTAAGATAATTTTGATTTTATGAATTCAAAAATTAAGTCAATTTTACCAAATTAAAAACATATAAATTTCATTTATTATTTTAATATTAATTCCCGTTGTCAAAACCAAAAACCGTATTTTTATGAAATAATAACTACCAAAAGATTGACGTTTGTTTATGGCCAATTTCAATGTGAAATTACATACAATGACAAACATTGGATTAAATGGTAAAAATATAATCAAATTATACATCCAAACCATTCATATTTATTTTTGAACACTATATATTATTTTGGTTAAAAAAGCTGTTTTCAGTTAAAATATTTTGTTTTTCACTATTCACCCAAATATGAAAGTTATCAGAAAAACACCAAACTTTTATTGAAAATAAATTCCTATGTCCCGATCCCAAAGAAGAAGTTTATTTTGTAAAATTGAATATATAAAAGTTTCAAATATTTTATTTAAATAGGGTTCACCATTAAAAGGCAGTAAAATTGAATTTTTTATTAAAAATACTTATTTTATCTAAAAAAGATGAATTTGTCCTTACATTATATATAGGAAACTCATAATATGGATTCTAAAATTATAAGGGTTATATAAAGTACAAAATTTTTTAATACTATTCATAACCGCTTTTGAACGACTAGTTTGGTAAGTCGTGGTGCACTTCAACTCAATGTTGTGTGAAGTGTAAGTTATTGAATTACATTGAGGAACTAACAAACTATGAAATCTTAGGGTGTTACATTCTTTCCTCCTTCAATAAATTACGTCCTCGCAATTTTTAAATTTGGTATTGAGAATATAATGGAAAGTCCCACATCAGAAAAAGATTCAATAAAACTATCACTTTAAAAGAAAGAAAGAGAATTACAAAGGTCACCCAAGATAACCCATAATAGGATTCCATGTAGGAAAACATGGATATGGAAGATAAAATAAGTGTCAAGTTCTTAAGGATAGGGATATAAAACACGATCAAGAGAAAGTTAACAACAAGAAAACCACAAACATGTGATGGGACAAAGAGTCATTAGTTTCCAAGTAGGAAAAGTAAACGAACAACATTTTTTTTGTTTTATGTTAAATTTCATAAAGATGATGAATTTATTTATGATATTGACTAAGAACATAAAGAGATATACTTAATTTTTAAGTAGAGTTTCATTCTTTAATAAATTTATACAACTGACTAATGTTTTTAAACGTTGAGTATTCAAGAAGACTTGGTCACACCAGAAGAGCTAGAATAAACTTTTAGAGAGTCAAATGATCCACAAAGGATAAACTATATATTAATGTTGTCTTTAGAGATTAATCAAAACCAAAACGGTTAGTACAAGATCTGATGATCCCCCAAAATGATATTCCTTTATATAAAGAAACACTAATCTTAATTTATAAAATTAAAACAAAAATACCCCAAAGATAAAGAAATACCATTCAATAAACAATTGTCCTTAAAATCCTTCAATATAATCTAAACTAATATTGAAACCCAAAAGTTAGAAGAATTTGGTTATGCAGTCTTCCACATAAAATTGTATCTCCAAATGACATCAACTACTCTGAAAGTCACATACTTAAAAGTAATTAACCTAATCACATATTCTCTATTATAGGTTAATCATTTCCATAAGTAACCCAAATCACTATAAATCCACAATAATAACATAGATAAAAATCCACCATTAATCCTCAAAAGATATCCCATAGTATTCTATTTTCCTTGGGCATATAGTTTTCCTAACAAAGCGAATGTCTTCCAAAATAAAATTTATCACGTAATAACCAAATAAATTTAATATACTAAGGGTATTAATTTGATAAGATATAAGATCTCAAATCAACTTGTTATTGATCAATAAAACCATTTAACTAAAAATAATTAGTCACACTAACCAGGGACTTCACGTAGTCTAGTGGTAGGTGATAAATCCCAATCGCACTCTGGTTGTGGGTTCAATTCCCACAGCTTTGTCTGATGCAACAGGTTGTCACATGGTCTGCGTGTTGTCCTTTTTCAAAAATGATATTTTATAACATTACCAAAATGAGATAAATTCCTCAAAATAACAATTACACAATTTAACCACAAATGTCATCTAATACCTCTCATTTTCATCCCAAAATATAATAACTTATAATTGCCTCAAACCGAATGATCATTTAAAACCAAATGGTTATTTATAACAATATCCACAAGTGAAAAGATAATTCGTCCTTAAATATCATTTTCAGATGAAAACTAGGGGGTTACAAATACAATAGAAAATTATTCCAAAGTAATCCCATAAACAAGGAGAACTAATTATTTTAAACATTTACACATCCATTTATTTCCACATAGTTTCTTCTTTGACCAAGAAAATATCCTACAAAATAGGGAATTCACTTGGGTAATGACCAGGTCCTCTACATTTACTGCAAATGACTATAAATGGATTCATGGGAACATTTTTATTTTCTTCCATAGTACTCTTCATTTTTCCTCATCAATTCTTCACTTTATGTCCTTCATTCCCACATGTAAAGCATTTCTTTGTTCCATTGATACACTTTACTGGGTGTATCCTTACACATTTATGGCATAATGTAAATTTAGGATTCTTTTATCCATGGTCTCCACTGTAGGAACTCTTATCATTCATCACCTTTCTCTTCTTTGTTGAGTCCTGGAGTTGGTTAATATATATGTTGTTGATCATATTTTTGGAAAACTGATTTTTCATGAACATGATATCTTTTACGCCTATCAACATTCCATTTTTTGCACATTTCCACCACTATTCTCACCTTGTACATAATGTTAAAAGAAACAATGACTTCCTTGGAATCCTTATATTGACTAAAAACAGAAAGTATTTTGTGAGTAACAGTAGTCATAAAATCATTTAGAGAATATCATGACACTATATTTTAAATTTTGATACACCTTAGGATTAACTAAGCTCATTTATTCTCATCTTATATTAAAATCCTTCAAATCATTTTGTAAGGAAAATGTAAATTATTCTAAGAATATCCCCTGGGAATTTCGTAACCAAGAATTCAGTAAGGCCCATTGTCGTGCACCAGTTCCCGTTCGAGTCTAGCTCAAAGTGGTGTTTATGGGTTTTACCTCTAGGTACATCTATGCTAGAGCCGCCTCTACCTGCTCGTATCCAGACAAGGACGTATTGTTTGTAAAACTCACAAAATCTCTACAATACCAAAATTATGGAAAGTTATTAAATTCTAATCCTCAATGTCTATCTTAGGGTTATGTGTTGTAATCATAGTTTTTCTAAATCTAGCTTCCATGGTTTTTACTAAACTTCAACTGATACCAACTGTAACACCCCGACCAGAGAAGCCCAGAGATATTGAATTATTATGTATCATTGGAATGATCATAAAATATCAAGTCTTGAAAGAACAATTAGTTTAGTATCCTTGGAAGTACTAGATACATTCATAAGGTTTACATTGCATCATAAAATGGAAAACAACAACAACATTGTTTCCATAGACAATAGTGAGATCCCAAAGATTATCCCTGGAGGTTAGTGATAACATACTTCTTTTCATCCTGGAAAAAATGTCACATAAAAAGGGGTGAGCTCAGATGCACAGTGAGGAAAACATTATATTGGAAACTTTCATAAATAATCATAAACATTTAAGGCAGTGTATAAGACTAGAACAAAATCTTTTTAAACTTGAACTTTAACATAATATGGAAAAGTTGAAATCAAATAATTCCATTTACTTATTCACATGGATATTCTACTAGTCGAATAATCACATGAAATACCAATATCCACTTTCATAATGATGGAATGCATAATTTCAGACTATCATAACCACAAGGTCAAGGCCTTGTGCCAAGACTAAAAATAAGATTTTGTCAAGGCCTTGTACGAAGACAGTAGCTTGTCTCATGATACCTACCGATGTATCAAGGAGCTATAGTGGGATATACCCGTCACTTACTAAGTCCAATGCATTCCTCAAATGAAAAGTTCGAAACATAACATAAACATTTGTATTAAAACTAACATAAGAAATATCAATACATTATCCACAAACCATGAATGGTATAAAAATTTCATATACACAGTCAAACATAACTCATTCGATACAATATGGTAGATTTTATTGTATCAGATTAACCTCAATAGAGAATAATGAAGGATATTGACATAGATGAAAATAATCCTCAAAACTATTAGAGAGAAATATCCCCCTTTTTCTTGAAATCATTTAAAAGTCACATTATTTTTCAAGAACCCAATTAAAAATAGATTTTTGAATCAATGTGTCCCATACCACTTTGAAACATTTAAAAGGAATTGTAATTTTAAAACTTTAAGGTCCATATAAATAAATTCTAAAAACCATTTTTAAAACATGGACATTAATGAGAAAGATTTTGAATAATAAATCTTTAAAACATTTAAAATGATATTTTAGTTAGAGTTCCTAACCAAAAAAGAGACACTTGAATACAAATAATTGAGGTAATCAAAACTTTTTAATATCATGAGAATAAATGGATTCATTATATACTATGTCAAAGTACATTATATACACTATATAAAAGTGATTTGGTGTATAACAACAAAGAAGCCTTAATGGAATGTAAACTGAGATGAAATCTCTTATAAAGACCATATCCTTAGGTTAGGGATAAATCAAAGATGTACTTATGTGTGGAAAAAATAAATACACTCAATATGATTGGATATTCAGTGTAAATCAATAATAGGACATTCACACATATTCTTGTAAAAACAACACCAATGAATTGGATATTTAACTCAACAAAGGGAGATTGAGTAAAAATTACTCTTATAAAGTTCATAGAGATGAATTGAGAATTTATCAATGGAGTTATTATGTGTACCAAAAGTATATCCATAGAAATGGGAGTGTAAATTATTACATAAGAAAATGAATAGTGAATCCACACATAATCTTAGAGTAAAATAATCAATGAAGTATGCGTAAAGCCAAATGAGTGGAAATTGAAATCTCAAATTCCCTTATCGATTTGGTAACTTATGAAACATACACCCATGAAAGAAGGATAATAAAATGATGATGTAGATATCTATAAATTAAATTATATTACACAATGAATACAATCATGGGCAGTAAACAAACCACATGCAATATATAAGTCTTGAACAATGGAAATCTCACGGAATTAAAAGTAAGATAAGAAACCCCATACTTTGTACTTTTTCCATGGATGAAGGTAGGTTAACCTCCTGTATAATGGGGAAATAATTTTTATTTAATTATACAAGAATCATATACATTAATATGATATCATATATGATCTTTTAACGCTGATTTGTTAATAATATCCTAGTATTATCGTTGTTTTGGGTGTTAACAAATTTGTTTTCCTTTATATTATTTATTAATTGGGCCATATGTGTTACATATGGGATGTATATATTTCATATATATAATTATATAATGTCTCTAAACATTATTTTTAATCATAAAATTAAATTTAGTCTTGAATGGATACGATGGGGAATGAATCTCATCGCGTTCATGGAGATGGTAATCCGTATGTACACACAAGCAAAAATATCATTATTTTGATATTAAAATAATATATAATTGGATGTTATATCATATATAAAGAATCATTATCATGTTATATTTTATTATTTACATGAATTATGCATCATTATTAAACTCATCTAAATAATAATGTACTGAATAACAATTACACCACGATGTGGAGATGGTAATCCGTACGTACGCACATATGGTGACATGTCATTCAAAGGATGGATATAATAATGAATATGGATGTACCATATTTATAATAACATCAATTAATATAGAATATATTGGAGTTATTATTTTATAATGGAAATAACAAAGAAATAAGAAGTGTAAGATGAAAAGAACTTGAAAGAGGTTGGGGAAATTATTATCTCTTCTTCGGGTTCTTCCCTTTGATTTGATCAAAAGGGATCCTTAAGTTGGATTTCTGACCAAAGGAGGTCCTCTAAGATGAATTGAGGGAAGTTGGGAGAATATTTGGGCAGGGTTTGGCTGAGCCAAAAGGCTTTGACGGTGCAAATTTGAGAGAAGTGGAAGTGCCCTTTTATAAGAGGGGTGAGGGGAACCTTATGAAAAAAATAAAATATTATTTTACAATAAAATCATTTTCAGTTTAAAATGGCTCTAAAGTGGATTATTTAAAGTTTATGGTAGGGATGGGTCTAAAACCACTCATCCAATAGGTTTTAGATAGGTTTGGGTCACTATATTAACCATAATTTTTTGATTTAACTCTTAGTTAAATAGTTTTACATTTACCATGTCTCTTTGCATTTTTATATTATATGGTTAATAAATGTACTATATAATTCCAAGGGAACCAAAAGTGGTTCATTAATGATACACCTATAGTTATATATGTCCTTTGTCCGAACCATATATTTTTAGGAATAAAATATAAATCAATAATATAATATTTGATTTAAAAACTCTTTTATGTCAATTCTGATACTATTTGGTATCTTGTTTTTCCTAAATTCATATCCGCATTATTACTTCGAAAAAAATTCATCTAACCAACCCTAAAATGTCATGTTAACCTATAAAATTAGTGGAATTCATAAAATTCCACAAATTAAATTTATTTGGATATTTATAATATCAATTATTTTAATATTTCATTAATTAGGTAATTTCCGCCACATCATTTTGTAATAAATAAATTACATTATATAATGTCTAAAAAATATAAAATAAATACCATTATATAGGAAATAATTTTATCTTTATAATGAAAATTTCTAGTCGAATTTATCTTATTTCTATCCATATAGTAAAAATGTTTTAGTTATTAAACTATGTTTTTTTACTCTTTTACCTCTTCTTTGAATTAAATAATAATATGTATCCTAATCTTATCCAAGTGGACCAAAGAGGTTCATATTTTATCCATAAGGTTGTTTTTGGTCAAATTATACTTATCCAATAGAATTAGGACATGTGTTAGGGTAATAATAATATATTTTTTACACTTAATTACCCTATTTACTTTTTACCACGGTAAATACAAGTAAATAGTTACTATTCACCAAAAATCATTTTTATCTTTTTGAACCAAATTTTACTCATTGATATTAATCGTGTCTCTTGGATTTTTGAAATTCAACTCACAAAAGCAGCAAAATTATGTTTTATGTGAATTTACAAATTCTCCTAGGAGGTGGGTAAAAGACGATGAAAAGTTCAATAAAATTTTATATATCTAATATTATTACAAAATGACTCCAAGGAATTACATTGAACATGTATGGGAATTATGTATCTATTTTTACATAAAATAAATTTAAATAAAATAAATAATTATTTAAATAAAATTTGGTTTTAAACTATAACTTAGTGTTTTCACTATTCATCAAAAATTAAAAGTTTTCAGAATCATATAAAAAATTCACCCTAAGAGAATTTTGATATTATGAATTCAAAAATGAAGTCTATTTTACCAAATTAAAAACATATAAATTTCATTTATTTGTTTAAAATTATTTCCCATTGTCAAAACCAAAAAACACATTTTTATGAAATAATAACTACCAAAAGATTGACATATGTTTATGTCCAATTTCAAAATTAAATTACATCCAATGAAAAACATTGTATTAAATGGTAAAAATATAATCTAATAATACATCCAAACCATTCATATGTATTTTTGAACACAATAAATTATTTTGATTACAAAAGTTGTTTTCAATTAAATTATTTTATTTTTCACTATTCACCAAAATATTAATGTTTTCAGAAAAACAAAAAAAATTTATTAAAACTAAATTCTTATGTCCCGATCCCAAATAAGAAGTTTATTTTGTCAAATTGAATATATATAAGTTTAAAATATTGGATTTAAAAAGGGTTCTCTCTTAAAAGGTGGTAAAATTTCATTTTTTAAAAAATACATCTTTTATTTGAAAAAAATGAATTTGTCCTTACATTATGTCTAAGAAACTCATAATATGGATTCTAAAATTATAAGGGTTATATAAAGTTCAAATTTATTTAATACTATTCATAACCTCTTTTGAAAGGCTAGTTTGGTAAGTCCTGGTGCGCTTGAACTCGATGTTGCGTGTAGTGTAAATTATTGAAATAATTTGAAGAACTAATGTACTATGAAATCTTGGGTTGTTAAAAACTAAGGTTAAAAAATAATATTATAAAAATATTACATTATTTTAGATAAATATTAACTACATTTCAAAAAAATACTTTCCCAATAGTAATAAACGGATACCATCTTTGGAAACTAGATACATAATCATATTATTTCCTAGAAGATCATCAACATTCCCCATAGAGTTCCTATCTCATTGTACAATTCATATTAATTCCCTGTTGAAAATTTTCATTATAACATGGGGAAATGAAAACATAATAAAGGGTGATCTTAAATAGTCAGTATATTGGTAAAAATAAGATATAGAAATCAATGATCATAAGGGAGTACTAATTTAAGGTTATGAAAACATGATTAAAACATAAGAAATTCACTTCTAATTAGTTTAATATCATTAATCATGAATAATAGAATATGGTTTTTTCATAAGAAAACACTCAATTCATAGTAGTGAAAAATCAAGAATAATAAATCATGATTCATGATAAAATATCATAAGAATAATATATAGGTTTATGGCATATACATAAGCAAATAAAATCATTTCCCTTGTCATGGATCCCTTCCAAGACTATTATAGTGGACTGGGTTTACTCCCAATTACATCTTTTATATAGTCATAGTTTACAAGTATGACAATCATAATGGATAATGTTCCTTGCTAGATAATGTTATCCACCCTTCCATTCAATATTATCTAATGAGATATCAGTGTTTACCCAAGGAATTGTATGAATATATAATTTCCTACCCAGAGTTATATATAATGTAAACCATACATATGTGCACCATAAGATCATAAAAAATTCATCACATCACTATGTAATGACCCATGTAAATGAAACATCTATCATAAAAAATCTATAATTTCATCCTAACATAACTCATGGATAAGAAACAAGATTTTATAAGATTACATCATATCTTAATTAATGCATGGGAAATAAATGGGTCACACAAAATCATCATTAAATCTTCATCTTCATAAAAAATACAATGAATTAAAGTGGATGGAATCAAAAGATCATATCCCATGTGAAGAATAAAAATAATTAAAGGTTATTTCCAGAGATAAAAGATACCTTAAAATGATTATTTGACCCCTTCCTTGAAAACATGAAAAAAATATCATTTTATTTTGATAACATTTTAACTAAAAATTTTCAAAATATTTAGAAATATATTTTATTTTAAAATAACAATAGATAATATTAAAATTACAAATAATGAAAATAATGGTGCTAATTGGGGAAAAATTAGTTCATACTGTATATGTTTGAAGGGAATATTATTCTAATTTTTTATAGAAAATTAATAATTACATGTTTAGAATGATTTTTAAAACAAATTTTTTTTATTTTTTAAATAAATTTTAATGCAATTAAAAATGAACTTTATGAAATATTTCCTGTATACGTAAAAACATATATAAAACTATTATTAAAATCATGGAAATTGAATTAACATTTCCTCAACCAAAATATAAATACGGTCTACATTTTCTTAAAAACAAATTCTTAATCATTTTAAGTACCAAAAAGAGGGAAAATGTACTATAAAATATAATTTACAATAAAAAAATAAGATGATGAAAATAAATGGGGTTATAAATTGAAGATCTATAAAATTTCCCTCAATATAAATTTAGCATAGGCAATCCCAAAAAGAAATGAGATTATAACAAAAAACCTTAACTCAATTATAATATTGCTTCATTCACATTCAAAAATAATATATAATATATATAAATTTATAATAAATCAATTAATGAACCATATTCATACATAAATCACTATTTATGATTTCTTTATAATACAAAATTAAACTTTTATTAACAATTCTTCCTTAAAATGATCGTTTTTGTGAAAAATTGCATTTTTTTGCTTGTTTTGTTTAAATAGTTCTTGAACTTTCACCTTAGTCACGAGCTGATCATCTACAAAATATTAATTTTTTTTATAAGTTTCATATTTATTTATTATATAAAATATTACAAATATGTATATAAAGTAGTGATGAAGAATGAATTACATCACTTTATTGAAGTGGTAGTGTGTCCGTACACACATAATGATGTTTTAACTTTTTGATGGATGGAATGAAAGAATGGTAAATTATAATTCACCATTAAAGAATTATATTTATATAATATAAATATTCTATTTTCCTTAAATATATATTTATAACCATTCATTTAAATAGGGAATGAAAAACGTACAACATTTTTTTGTGGAGGCGGTTGAAAACTCATACACCTGAGCAACATTATGATTTTACAACAAATGTAAAGGTGATATAAAATGGATATAACATTAATGTAAAATCTTATTAGTATATTTAATATACTTATTACAACATCAAAAGTTAATTTTTTTACCATATAACTTTTAAGAGAAACGTGGGAAAACAAACATGCTAGAACTATGTGTTATAGACATAGAAGGTACTCAGAAAGCCATCATAAAGAAAACTATAATTTTTGGAATTACCCATTCTATATTATCCCCATTATAGAGAGGTTACCAACATCTATATATTTCTCTTGATATGATCCTTAAAATAGGTTAGCATCATGTCCCATGTCTTGATATATTCATCTACGTTATTTTATCCCTCATTGATTATGCGTTCCAATATATGATCTTATTTTTTGATCCACTCATATTGATCATTATTAAGAGAAAAATAGATAAATATCTTGTATATTCAATCTACATCACTCTGTGACACATTGATATTTAGACCATAAATTAACATCTATTCCTTTATGTTGAGGAGAAGAACTAGACCTGTATTCTCATCCTTGGGATGTGTTGTAAACCCCTTAAAGAAATCTATACCTCCACTAGGTTTGGCCGAGCCTCCTACCCGAATATAATTAATTTTCTAGTAGATCTGGTAACCATAAGATTTGTGAGGTTGGAGAAATATTTCCACTTATTTTTTTCTTTTTATTTTCAAGAATGTTCTTGGGAACAGTTCCTTGATTTCCATTCCGCAAGAAACTCCCAACAGATATCATTATGTGATAATCATGATCCCACTACAATGTCGGTTTGGAGTCTAAATATTTGTTTCTCAAAGGATGTTTAACATTAACTTTGAAAATCTCAAAGTCAACTTTTCCATATACAAAGGAGATAACTTCGTATTCCTTTCATACATAACTGATTCCCATCCTTGTACATAAATCCTTCTTAAGCTTTGATATGATAACATATGGAACCAATTATGAAATACAAATCTTGAGCTCACCTTCTATGTGGAACCAAAATTTGTCTCCTGTTCCATTCTTTCAACTGGAACAATATCACTCTGCGCTAGACCAGGAGTAGAATTCAGACATAGGACTTTAGATGTACCGTTATTCAGGTCTCCAAAAAACTATAAATCTACAATGGTCGATGAACTATTATTTCATGGAGTCTGTATATAGGATGCACGAGCCTACTCATCCTTCAGTTGTGGATAGTTATTTACATAAATAGATCAAGTGATTTGGTGAATAGAGGAGAGTATGTGACCATTTATAAGTGAGGTGGGTGGAAAATAAGAAAATAATGTAAAAATATTATATAATATTTATCATACTCATGTGATTTTTCTCTTTAATTATTAATATAGTGAAATAAGAAGTATAAGGTGGAAATACCATAAAAAAATAAAAATTAAATCATTTGTTTTGTTATGTTTTTAACCTGGCCTCTTACCATAGTAATATGATTTTTACTATGGTTTTTATTCATTATTGAAACAAATTAAGTCTACCTTGTAAATTATATAAATTATTATTATTACAGAATAAGGATTCCATTTAATTAAATTTAATTTCTATAAGAGGATTTTTTTAAAAATGACATTACAAAATGAATCAAAATTTTGATTTAAAAAATATATCTTAAGAATAAAATTCAATTTCATTAATTTACATTCCTATAAAAAAATCATAAGATGAATGTTAAAATATTTTATTTATTATAATATCTAAAAATTAATTTAAAACCATCTATCAATAATGATAATTTAATTCATTAAGATAAAAAAATTTCTCAAAGATTTGTTTTTTAGAAAAATATATATATTATTTCATTCAAATGATTTTATTTTCTTATCTAATAAATTAAAAACCAAAGAGTTCATTTTATTCATGTGTAAAATATAATTTTTTCCAATTTAGTAAGTCCTATTAATACCTGGAAACACAATGTATATGTGATAAATTTCATATTAATTAATAATAGATCAAGGTCATATCACGAATCCTTTATACTCAATTTTTATTATAAAATAATCATCAAAAAAATTGAATTTACTTAAAGAGAAAAATATCATAAAATCTCAAGGATTTAAAAAACAGGAGGAGGAGAACTCACACCATATGAAATAATATTGCAAAGTTTCTCAAAAAAAATCCACGGTTCCCTATTGCCAACCCATATGTCAACCTTCCCAAACCCATCACTCCATGTAAATGAAGAGGACAATATTACCTATCTCATGTTCCAATACACAAACTAATTACATTTGTAAATATCTCAATGTCCACTCTCACCCTCCTCTAACTATCACCAGAGCACTTAAAATATCTCCCATGCCTCTGAACTCATCTTAAAATGTCTCTTTAAAATTTTATAGTCCTCAAAATATTTTCTAATTAAAAATTATCACATCATACACTTCTTTGGGAGAAATAACTTTTGTTTCCTATATTTTATACCAATGTGTATGACGCAATTCATTAAAATTAACACCTATTGATATAATAAGAACCAACTCCATCAATAAAACACAATAATAACCAATAACTATAGTACATACCATTCCCAATATAACAATAAATTTCAAATAAATTAATTATCCACTACTTTATATTTCATTATTAATCTACTTCATTATAAATCAAAATTTATCTAAACTTATTAACCATATTATCTTGAAACATACACATTATATTCATTATTATACATGTATCTATGTATGCATATATATGTTCAACCATTAAATTAATTTACAAAAAATAAAATTTCACAGAAGTATTTCTATATTAACATTATTAATTTAATTTACCAAACATGACAAATCCAATACTTTATTAATTATAAAAATTCATTATTCAACTATATTATATTCAACTATTAATTAATAATTTTATTGATTTAATTATTCAAACATAATTCTAGATCGTCACAACCCAAAAACATTAATCATTTTGATTTTTTAGCTATATTTCAAAATTTGGTTGGTATGGTTACACCACACATCATCATTCAAAACATTGTGACAACCACAACATTACCCCATAAAAATACCGATAGTGGAAATTACAACATTTTCATAACTCAATTTATATAACATCATCCACTCTATCCCATATCAACCATGTCGAACCACTACAATAATAATGACACATCATCAACTGTTTATCATTGACAATAAAAAATATAGTAAAATACTCCAACAATAGAAAATAATAACCTAAGAAATTATTATAGTATAAAAACATCAATTTACCTTCAATTTGTTTTCCATACATTTGCATTTATTCATACCCCAATACTTAATTAACATTTTATGCATATACAACATCAATATAAATCCTGTATGTCCATATAACACATTTCATTACCTTACTTAATTTAATTAACCATTTATGAATATGATAAATCATATCAATAAGGAAAAGATACCAAAACAACACTTATCATTAAATGTAAGTATAATTATATTACCAACAATATTGAAATCACACAATAAAAATGTGCTACATTTTTTCATTTCAATTTTACTTAATTTTAACTACTAAGATTAATTTTTTATTTCCAAAAGCACTTTTGAGGAAAAGTGGGAAACCATACTAGTACAAGGCCAAAACCATTAGACGGAGTAGGAAATCACAAAATCATTAATAGTGTAACTAAAGATATTGGAATTTCATACTCGATATAGCCCCGAATGATGGGAGTGTGCCTTTGTATCTAGATCAATTTTGATAAGGTCTTCAAAGTAGTTGACAAGCTTGTCCCATGATTGGATGTACTCCTATGCATTGATTATTTTTTCATTGAATACGCATGCTAAAGGAAGGCCATGTTTGTAGATCCAATCCCTTTGACTTTTGTTGAAATCACATCGACGATCTCTCTCTAATATTCTATTCTTATCCTCCTCTGAGGCCATGAGCTTAATGGACTCTTCCTGCATTTCTTCAATAGAATATATGAGGAGCTCTAGAAGTTCATTCCCATTTGCCTCATCCACCTTTCCCAATTACTACCACTACTTTTGTATTTTAGGAGACCGACTCTCAACTTTATATTTTACTTTTTGAAGAACTATGCTCTTCTTACTACCTTGAACCTGGTCCGTAGTTAAATAAACCTTTACCTTGTCCCTACTAGCCGAACGTGTCTCCAACGGCTTCGGTAGCTGAGAATAGTCCATACAACCTTTGGATTTATTCCCCTCAACCACAATCCAAACCCTTGTACCGCTATTTCCCTTGTGGCCCTTCTTCTTCCTTGGACTAAGAAGCCCTCTAACATGAGTTCCCTCCTCATAATCCACTAAGAGTGGGCTAGAGAGCCATTCTTCATAATCAGCCTCTGATAAAAGGGTTGAATGCACTTCCACTGCATCTTGAATCTCCTGCCCCTGGATCGGCCATAACTTCTGTTTAGACCCTTCCTCATCCAACCCATAAAACTAATTACTTAACATTATAGATTGATTGATTCACCTAGGACTCCTCCTATGATCACCCTCCTCATACAGGCGTGACTCCGGGGACCCGCGCCCCTGGCCACCATTAAACACACCCTCATGTGGAACCACTGTAAGACAATTAGCACCGCCAGACTGCAGAACCCCTACATAGGAAATAGGACTCCCCAACATCATATTCACAGAAGGAGAATGCCCCCGGAGCTTTGGACCATCCAGATCATTCCTCAGACGCAAGAAAATATCATCAACCCTTGGTTCATCCATTCTGGGAGAAGGCTTGGCCAGAGCAGGGTCGCTATTACCAGACATAACCTTTGTTGACCCATTGTCGACCATAGGATTATCAGACGAGGGGAGACCCATACCCTCCTATTGAAATACATTCGCCTGTATTCCAGAATCTAGCCTTACCTCATCTGTCGTCTGATCAGACCCATGAGGATGCACCTACTTGATCTGATGCCCATTACGACATGCAGTAGTATGATGTCCTAGCCGCCCGCAGGATGTACAATGATCAATCCATGACTCGATGAAAACAACTTGTTTCCACCGAAACTCTTCTCCAACTGTTATCCACACCCAGTCCACCAGCACCTTTGAAACATCTACCTCCATGCAAATTCAGGGACAAATAGGATGGATCACGGCCTCTGTTCTACTGTCGGATCATAGAAAGCGACCAACAAGGTTTCCAAGAATCCTCAAAATAGATGGATTTTGTAAGGGGAGAAGGAGATTTGGGAAACTTACCCTTAATTCAATTGTCAGAGCGGCTCACTTCATATGGAAATAGAATGTCCACTAGAGAAGATAGAAGAAACTCCCATTGCATTTTTGAGGAGCCTTAGACCGTGCGTTAATCAGATACTCCATCGACGCAAATCTGATCATAATATTCTTTCTGTCAAGAAGTCCCACCACCGCACGATCTTGTAAACCCCATGATCTAAAAAAATGATCGAACTCATCCACTGAAGGATGGTGATTACAGAATCGAGCCACCAAGGTTTGATTGAAGAGATCCGAAGCATGAGTGAACTCCAACAGCGAGATTGGAACCTGAGGTGATCCTTTAAATAGATCGGGGACTTTCAGGTCAACCTGATCTCCATAAATGGAGGGAGAAACTCTAGATTAGGAAAGGGTAGAAAAGCGGGCAAGCGGTCCTTAGTAGGGAGCGGGATAAGAGAACCTCCCCTTCCTACGAGGAGGGGGGAGCCAGGATCTCGACCATCGGGCCTAGGGCATCGCCGGGAGGAAGGGAGGGGAGGGGGAAGGTGTCTCATACCTATCTCAATTTCACTTAATTAATTTAATTATTTTTATTATAATAATTCCAATAATTCACCTATTGAAAAAATATGCATGCTAATTCCACATTTTACCCATAACACTGAGTAGTGATTTTGAATCCCCTACATTAAACATAAGTTCAATAATAATTGTGAAAAAATTATAAGAATGATGAATTAAAACCATCAAGATCCAAATAGAAACCCTCAAAATCCAATGATTCATTAATCTCCATAAAAAACCACACCTATACATAGACAATCACAAATATTAATTTCATCTATAGTGTCTCAGAAAAGAAATAGAAAACATATATAGAATATATAGAGAATAAAAGAACCTCAGGTTTTTATCATATAAATCGCATGAAGAACAAGAATTAGATCCATATGGAAATTAACAATGAGAAACAAACAAGTGCAAAAGGATTCATAGGTATTGTTGAAATATTAAGGGAATGAGTAGAACCTGAGAAGGAAAAAAAAGTTATATTTAAAATTTGGATTCACACTAATAGCATCCAGATTCAACGCGACCTATTGAAACACAGGTAAAATAAAATAATGACGGCTCAACCTCCATATATTTATAAGATTAGAAATGATTAAAATTGGTATTAACAATAAAGATCCTGGTGTAATTGGGAATTTTATATCATAATGATCAAATCCCTAAAACTCACAAAATAATCACCATACTCTTTAAATAAACTCGATAAGATCTAGTTATGATCTCTGCATAACAATCACCACTGTGGCGTAAATATCCATGTACTATTAAAATGAATCTATATAAGATAAATAAAAATAATAGTGAGACTCATCACACCAAAAACAATAAGAGAAAATTAAAATAGGATTTACTAAATGAATCTCTACATATCCCTTACCTCAAGATATCAGACTAAAAATCTATTATTTACACAAATACTTTGATAACAACTAATATTACCATAAAAAACATATACCATTTTTCATAGATATTAAAAAACTCAATATTAAAACACACTCTTGAGACCCAAGGGTTCAATATCATTAGATAAATTCTATGTTATAGTATGATTAACCAATAATTCTATAATATCTCCTATAAAAATTCTCCACAAATGAATACCTCCAAGGAATATAATTTCACATGAAAAGGGAAACATGAGAAAATAATGTACTCAAATAATACTTAATTTATAAAAACAAAAATAAGTTACATGAGTTTTATCATTTGGTCATAAACCAATGAAAAAAATGAGAATGAAAAAAAAACCTGATAATTGAAATAAGATCATGTAGTCGTAAAAAGTCATTATAAATTATGAAAAATATCCATCAATCATGATGTAAAATATATACCTTAATAATAATAATAAATAACATATTCAATGGCATTAAAATATGGAATCAATAATAATAAATCAGGAACCATGATGGAAAAAAATAATTTGGAATAAGAATAAGAATATTCAATCATAACATTTGTTAATGATCACTTACAAGATCAATATAACATTATGAACAATACTAACTGCATAATTTATAAATATAAAAATATGAAAAAAACATAGTAATATCATATCCAAGCATAAAATTGAGAATAAATCTGACCACATCTTGTCCACACATAACAAAGTGAATTTGGGATCACTACCCACTTGTCATAGTAATCTCAAGAGATATCATGTTTACCTAATGATTTTTATTTGAGTATAATTCAAGGGACACATATCACTTAATGATAATCCATATATATGATTTCCACAATATATAATCGAAATACATAGAATGATTAACCCTTAAAATAAAAGAAGTTACATATTAAACATTTTAAGGAATAAAAATCATCCAAAGAATGAAATTGGATGATACCAGGAATATAAATCAATATTTTAATACATAGATTATAAATTGTTGATTGGATTATAATGCTTCCCATATGGAGTAAAATAATATATTTTCAGATCAATATTTTTCCTCAGTCAATCGAATGGTTTGATTTTATAGGTGAGTACACATTAGTCAAAAGGAATAAGTGCAGGGTAATAAAAATAAAAATACATTAGAATATTGTTTATAATTACACATTGATGTTTAAAGTAATGAAAATTTTTACTATATTTCAATCATATCAAATATATTTCACATACTCATTACAATAGACACAAAAAAATTGTGAAAATGAATAAGAGGTTTATTTTAGAATAGGTGATTCTTAATAAAAATAAAATGGGAAGAAATTGACACCAAGAAGCATTAAAAGTATGTAATATAAAGTAGTAATGAATATTTTTAGAAATAAATCCAAAGGATATTGTAAATTGAAAAATTCGTAAGAAATTGATTTCTTAGCTTTTACCAAATGTTTAAATATTCAAAAAATGGAAAAAGTATGGCTTAAATATAATTTTAATTAAATGAAATAAATATATGAATATTTCAATATAATTTTGTTTTAAATATATTATATAATATAATAATTATATTGAAAATAAAAAATGATATTAAATGTAGGGAAACGAATGATAAAAAAATATAACAGATTTCTTAAAATTTTTGATGTTACTATAAGGACAATGGTAAAATTTACTTTCAATGTCAGTTTTAGAGGGTGAGAAATGATTTTAAAGAATTATATTAATTTTTAACACAATAATAATGGAAATATGGAAATAAATCAAGGAAATTAATTTTAAATTTAGAGTGGATGATACAAGATATGTAAAAATAAAAAAATAAGTATTTTGAAAATGTTAAATAATCAGACATCAATAAAAATGACAGAAAATATAAATTTGAATAGTGATAAAGTTAAATATTAAAGGTTATGAAGAGAAAGCATATTTAACTTTCAAAATACGAGAAAAAAGGTTTTATGTAAGAATGGATATGGATATGGAAGAGAATTACCTAAAATAAAAATTGAATGTTTCCCTCTAATCTGTCATATCATTAGGATTTAAGAATCAATAAAAGAGTATTTTGGTAAGTAAATTATATATCCCTAAAAAGTAGAAATAACACAATGGACATTGAATATAAAAAACAATATGAACATAGTCAATGGGGATATAATATGACTCATTTAAAAGGACATTTATTAAATAAAATTCCATATTCCATTAGTAATGTTAGAATCAATAGAAAATGAATAGAAACTATGACATGGATATTTTAATCCCAGGAATCAAAATAGAATTATTATAAAATTATAAAAATAAGTAATTATATATGTTATATAAAATAAAATTGTTGTATAATGTGAAACATGTCTCTATGAAGGGAAATTTATATGAAAATCCCTTAAAGATTTTAGAATTTTTAATTTATTAAGAATTAATTAATGAGAGAACAAAACAACCCAAAATTTTCCTTGTAACCCGGGGAAAGAAAATATAAGAAAGGGTATTCTCATGTAACGTCCCAGTTTCGGAAGCCACCCAGAGGTGCCCCGTACCTGGTTGGTCACATGGCCTCAAGTGAATTTCCCCAAACGCCAGAGGCTTTCGACTAGAAGCGAGGGACTTGGGTGTGATAGTGGGGAAACTATGCCCTCATTGGCAGAGTACACAGTAGAAGAAAAGAAAATATACAATAGTAGAAATTGTAACCATCCATACAGAAGTAAACGATAAACAACAGAAGACTAACAATAAACAACTGGAGCACACCCACATATATATAAAATTATGCATGATACATATGTCTAGGAAAACAAACAAACAAGTCACAATTCTAAATACAATAATAAACCAAAGTGCAAAAGAAAAACATGTAAACTCCTCAGCATCACAAGACATATCTTGGTCCCATGCTCTCCAGATCCACAACAAGTCAAGTACCTAAAGTAGAAGGGTGCTTTCCCTTATCTATACCTGTAACAACATAGTCTTTTTGGGCCCAAAAGCATGGAAGAAACAGGGTGTGAGACAAGGTCCCTGTAGGAAACCACCCAAAGATATGTGCCTAATAGTCAGTGAATACATGGAAAGTAAAAGTATAGGAAGCAGTAAACATGAAAGCACATAGCAGCTACAATCCACACAGTTTCTATCATAAGAAGTACACGAGTAATAACCAAAACAACAAGTAAAACAACAGGTAACCCCCTGGGTAGTTCTCACTGCCTAACCCTTTATGGTTCAACCTACAAGTACTAGCAACCCTCTAAAGGCACACACAATCTCACCCCTCTGGTTCAGCTAAAGAATAGACTCTCTGAGTAAGCACTCACCGTTAATTCCCCCTATAGTCTCGTATCGTAATAAAGGCTCTTTGAGGAAGCACTCAATGTCTCATTCCCCCTGTGGCCTGTGTCGAGGAACTACAGATACTCTGAGGAAGCACACAACATCAATTCCCCCCTCTGGTCTCGCATCGTAAATTAAAGACACTATGCAGAATCCCTTATGTCCATTCTCCATATAGTCCACTACAATAGGTTCTCTCAACCCTGTGTAAAACAAACATGCATAGCGTTCTTATCGCCACATGTAAACCTCAACAACTACTTGTCTATAATTATAAGTCACACCAGCATAATAGTACAACAATCCCACCATCCTAAAACTAGGCCTGGAAACTGGAAAAACGCCTAACAAGAAAAACATGCATGAAAAAACATCCAGATCATATAAAAAATTACCCTATTCACAAGCATTGACCTCAAATCAAGCAATCAATAAAAGCAGGAAAACAATAGGGGAAAAAATTGGAAACACACAATACCCTATTCAAGGGAATTGGAGGAATTGCACAAAATATTCAAGGACTTCCTACAGAAAGGTACAAACCACCTACCTTGATGCTGGGAGATCAAGATACTTGAACCATGATGATTGATTCTCCTTAGAACGTCAAATATCTGAGAAAACATCCAAAAATATTAACCCATGATATCATGAGAAAGAGGGAAAATTGGAAAACAAGGCTCCAGGAGAAGGAAGAACTCACCGCTGCGGTTCTAATGCAATCGATGATGGTTGATTCGGAGAACGGACAGAGGCACGAGGGCTCGGAGAAGATTTTCGACCGTACGGGTCGCTCTTGGATGAAGAACCTGAAGAAGAAGAAGCGAGTTCTGTCCATCAGGTGCGACCCCGGTCCGTTTAATGAAAAAAATAAAATACACGGCATGTAATTCTGGGGTACACGGAGTGTTCTTGGATTTTCCATACTCCACTTTAAGCGGCCTCCACATCACCCCTACACACCGTGTGTGTGGCCCAGACACGGCCAGCACACAACATCAAGTGGCAAAGGAGTACACGGCGTGTACTTCAAAAAATTTCGAGAAACTCCTCTTTTCTAAAATATTCTTGGAAAAGGAAATACATACCTGAAAACGAAGATCCGAGTTATTACAAACTTCCCCCCTTAAAGAAATTAATCCACAAATTTCCCTAGCACGACGTAGAAGAAGAAACCCTGAATAGCTCCGGCCACTGTGATCGTACATCGGCCTCCCTCTCCCTAGGTCTCGTCCTGTACTCACTCGTCCTGCCATAACACTTGTACTATAGGAATATACCATCCATAAAGAACCTTCGTACTATGATCGAAAATCCATATGGGATGCTCCTCAAACGACGCATCCACTTTGAGCTCAACCTCCTCGGGCTGAAAGACATGAGATGGTCTGAAAAGTAACGTCAAAAGTAGGAGATGTGGAGGACTTCGTGCATGGACCGGTACCTCTGAGGTAACTACAACCGATGGGAAACCGGACCAACTCTCTCCAATACCTCAAACGGCCCGACGTACCGTGGTGAAAGCTTACCCTGTCTCCAAATCCTATTGTGTCCCATCCTTGGTGCGACACGTAGGAAAACCTGATCCCTGACCTCGAACTCCAGAGGTCGTCTCCGCTGACAAGCATAATACTTTTGTCGAGACTGTGCTATAGCCATTCTCTTCCGAATCATCTCTATCTTCTCTAACGTCTCTTGAACAAGATGAGGTCCTAGTAAAGCTGTCTCTCCTGCCTCCAGCCAACATAAAGGTGATCAGCATGGCCTGCCGTACAAAGCCTCGTAAGGTTCCATCTAAATAGTCTCCTGAAAACTCTTGTTGTTGGTGAAATCCATAAGAGGGATGTGCTCCTTCCAATAACCAGAAAATATTACAATGCAATCTCGGAGCATATCCTCAAGCACCTGGATCATACGATCTGACTAGCCATCTGTTTGGGGATGGTATGCGGTACCCAGAAGTACCTGTGTACCCAAAGCCCTCTGAAGCCCCTGCCAGAACCAAGAATTAAAGTGCACATCCCTGTCCGAAACAATGAAGTGTGGAACTCCATGCAGACGTACAATCTTTTGGATGTATAGTATTCTATGATCATCAAAACTGAAGGTCTCATTGATCGGTAAGAAGTGAGTAACCTTCGTAAGCCTGTCGATGAAAACCCAAATAGCATCGTTCCCTCGAGGCGACCTCAGCAATCCAGTCATGAAGTCCCTCACAACATCGTTCCACTTCCACTTCGAAATGGGTGACTGCTGTAAAAGGTCTGCTGGTCACTTATCCTCCACCTTCACCTGCTGACAAGTAGAACACGTCAAGATGAAACTAGAAACGTCTCTCTTCATACCTGGCCACCAGTACTGACGATGAAGATTCGGATACATCTTGGTGATGCCAGGATGAAATGCCCAAACCGAAGAATGAAAATCCTACATCAGCTCCCTGTGTATGTCTACTGGCACCCATATGCGTCCCTAGAAACGAAAGATCTCATCATTTCCCACTGTCCATCTAGGAAGAGGGTCCTCTCCTGGCACTCTCTCCTGCATGAATAAGCCTTCTGATTCTGATATCTTCCTCATTCATACCCGATCAAAAACTGTATAGGTAACAGCTACAGAAGATTGGTAAGTCTATCCCTGTCTGTCATGCACCTCAAGATGCATCTCAAAGAACAGATCCATAAGCTTCCACTCACTACTATCCTCCTGAACTCCTTGAATTTGAGTTCTCTTACTCAATGCATCTACCACCACATTGCCCTTTCCTGGCGTATAGGAAAGCTCGAAATCGAAAGACTGAAGATACTCGACCCACCTGCACTGTCTCAGATTCAGATCATGCTGAGTGAAGGAGTACTTGATACTCTTGTGGTCAGTGAAAACCACAAAGTACTCTCCCAGAAGGTAATTTCTCCAACAGCGCAAGGCATGAACATCAACCTCCATCTTCAGATCATGTGTCCGGTAGTTCCTCTCATGTGGCCTCAACTGCCGAGACCTGTACATAGTGACTCGATCTCCTTGTATAAGCACATCGCCCAGATCGATACCGGAAGCATCACTATAAATAGTATAGATCTTTCCTGCCTCTGTAAAGACTAGTATCAGTGCTAACATCAACCTTCCCATCATCTCCTGAAATGCTGGCTCATAAGAATCTGACCACAAGAACTTCTCCCCTTCTTGGTCAGACCTATCAAAGGTGCTATTAGGCGTGAAAAGTCTTTAATGAAGCATCTTTAGTATCCAGCCAGCCCTAGGAAACTCCATACCTCAAAAACGTTCTTCGAATGCTCCCATGAAACTACAGCTCTCACTTTCTCTGGGTCCATAGATTCACCTACCTTTGAGATGATGTGACCCAAGAAGTGAATCAGATCCATCCAAAAGTGTCACTTTGAGAGTTTAGCATAAATTCGATGCTCTCTCAGTGTACTCAGAACGATCTCAAGGTGGCTATCACGGTCATGTGAAGTGTGAGAGTACACCAATATATCTTCCACGAAGACCATGATTATGGATTCCATGTAAGGATGGAACACTTGATTCATCAGTGCCATGAAAACTACTGGCGCATTCGTGATACCAAATGGCATAACAGTATACTCGTAGAGACCATACCTACTCCCGAAGGCTTCCAAAGTTATATCTGATGGTCTAATGAGAAACTGATGATAACCGGAACTCAAATCAATCTATGAGAACACCTGGGATCCTCGAAGCTGATCGAAAAGATCATCAATCCTCAGAAAGGGATATCAATTCTTTACCGTCAACTGGTTCAGCTTCCGATAATCCACACAGAGCCTAAGGGTACCGTCTGCCTTCTTTGCAAACAGGACAGGCGAACCCCAAGGAGAAGTTCTGGGTCAGATGAAACCCTTTTCCTGCAACTCCCCCAACTACTTCTTGAGTTCCTGAAACTCAGGTGTAGCCATCCTATAAGGAGGAATGGACACAACTGCCGCTCCTGGCATGAGATCAATAGAAAATACTACCTCACGCTCCAGAGGAAAACCTGAAAAGTCCTTTGGGAAGACATCCCTGAAACGATCCACCACTAGTGGAAAGTATAACTGTGAAGTCATCTGATCATCTAGATAAAGACTACCAGTATGGGCCATAACCCCTCACAGCCCATGATGCTCGAGTCCTGCTCGACTCGCTTGAACATCCCAATCGCCTCTATGAAGAAAAGACTCACCCTCTGGTGAAATGAAACTCACCCTGAGGCGATAACAGCTGACAATTTCCTGGAAGGGAACCAACCAGTCCATCTCAAGAATTACATCATATCCTATAATCTCTAGGACATAGAGATCCCATATGAAACGATACACTGCCACCTCGAGAAGGTAATCTCTACACTGATGTACACTAGATGTCCTTGTCCCTAACGGAGTGTCTAGTGTCAACAAGTTGGCAGAATAAAAGATACAGAGCCCAAGCCTCTCCACTATAGCAATAGAGATAAAGATATGCAAAGCACCAGTATCGAAAAGTGATGAAGATAAAACTGAGGGTACTAAAATATTACGTCAAACTGTAGAAGGTCTGGGATCCTGATCCTGATAGGTCTGCTCCACTGCAAAAGTTTGGCCTGACCCGTGGCCCTGTGACCCTGCCTGACCACTTTGAGTTGATCCTACCTGTATACACTGAAAGACTGGTGACTGATCAACATGGCCTCGACCTCCACCTCGGCCCGAATGGCCGTAAGAACTCCAGTTCCACGACTGGTGTGAAACTGGTGGTGCTTCTCCTGAAGGAGGAGTCATGGGAGAACCCCCGTCACCAGCTACAGGTGAGAAAACCTGGCAGAAATGCTGAAGGCGACCCATCTTGCCGCAAGATCGGCACTCCATTGGGTCTCTCTTGCACTGCGGCCACATGTGCCCTGCCCTTCCAAACTGGTAGCATACTACCTGGCTACCTGAAGATGTATCTCGCCTCCTTAGATCACCGTGCATAGACTCCCTACAACGCTTCCTGCTGTCAACTAGAGGAACACTAGCTCTGGAAGCAGAACCGCTATGGATTACAGCTCTAGAGTCTCTCAGATTGATCTCCACAATTAGTTCCTGGTTGATGATGGAAGTGATGGTAGTCAACTGGATGATATTCACCTGCGAGAAGATCTCCCGCCTGAGAGCATCCTCAAAATTCCTTGCTAAGAACATCCCATTTCCACCCCAAAGGGGTGTGAAACGCTACAGCTCGGTGAAACGAGAGGAATAATTCATAACATAAAGAGTACCCTGCTCTAGACTCATGAACTCTTGGGTTCGATTATCCCTCATGGTCTCTGGGTAGAAGTAGTCATAAAACACCTGCTAGAACTCCTCCCAAGCCATAACCTGCTGATAACCAGCCTGTGAGATCACATCCCACCACCTCTTGGAGGAGTCTCATAGAATATAGGTAAAGATCTTGAACTGCCTCTCTAGAAGAATTTCTAGATGCTCAATGATAGTCAGCATGGCTTCCATCCATGACTCTGCAGCCTGTGGTCCTCCTTCCCCCAAGAAAGTAGGATGATTCTCCTGCTGGAAAACACGCATCAAGTCTACCATAGTCATGGAAGGAGGTGGTACTCCCTAAAAGGTCTGAATCATCCTCATAAAGCCATTCATAAACTATGAATTAGTTCCTACAACAGGTATGACAGCCGGTTCCAAGGCTGGCATGACTGGAGGATCCGAAGGAAGTCCCTGATCAGCCATATCTAGCGTCTGATCACTACCCTGCAACAGATGTACAAACAGAGGACGTCTCATAGGCATAAATCTGAAAGATCAAAAGCATACCTTAGATCAAGAATATCGAGGGCAGGGAATAAAGGAGTAAAAAATGGAAACAGGAGAAGAAAACACTCAAGTTCTACAAAACATGACTACACGGTGTGTATAAACTCTACACAACGTGTACTTAACTCTATTCCCATGCCCAAGTCTCCTTGCACGGCTAAACCAAATAGTCATCTTAAACTAAGACTACACAACGTGTTCCCTTTGGAGGCGGCGTGTAGTAGACAAGTTTTCAATGAACTATGTTGTTAGTTAAACGGTCAGTTACACGGCTGAGACTACATGGCCTGTTCCGAACAAACACGGTGTGTACATGAAGATTTTTCCCGACCCGTGTTGTGGTGACACAACCGAGTACACAGCTGAGCCTTACACATCATGTTCCGAACAAACACCGCGTGTATAGGAGGACATAACACCGTCCCGTGTTTTTCGTGACATGGTCTGGTATCGAGAACAATGCTACATGTCGTGTTCATACAAAACACAATGTGTATAACACGAGCTTCCCCGACCCGTGTTGTTAGTGACACGGCCGGGTACACGACTCACTGCTACACTGTGTGTGCCTACCAAACACGGCGTGTTTCTGGAGACTTTTCAGAACCCGTTTTTCTGCTCACATAGTCAGTGACATGGTTTAAAAACTATACAACGTGTATATAAAATGTACATGTTGTGTGTTCTGGGTTTTTCCGGGGAGTAGCACTGAAACTGCACTAAAGCCTATAAAACATTGATAAACAAACATGAAGGTTCAAAATTCCAATCAGCGAGGTCCCATACTCCCCATGAATCAAAGATTGGCATCTCATACAAATCATATATAAGGGAAAAAGTCAATGATCCACCAAGTTCCGATTCATGAGGGCCCATAAGACCCCAAGAACCAAAATTTGGTGTTCATTTAAGCAAGGTACGACACAAAATCTCTCTCTATCAAACTGCAGGGATTCTATCAAAGCATATATCAAAACAACCTGCATAATCTACACAACGTCTATCACAACAACATGCAATTTCTAATGCACCCTAGATGGCATGGCATGAATGCTTGTTATGAGATTTATAACAAGTGATTATATGATGCATGAGATGGAATACCCTCATATCATCGGGTTTCGGAAGAAATAGAACCATAATATCAACAAAAATAACAACACAAAGCATGTGAATCACTCTAGGTGAAATCAAGTCAACTGAAACATAGAAAAACAAGAAAACTATAATAAGCGAGGTAGATTGGCTTTTCCCTGTACACGGGTTAGCTACTCCCGATCATAACTTAATACCATGTACTGAATCCATCCAATCCCTGGATAAAGGCTTCCAACAGTAAATCAAGAGAAAATAAACCCTCTGATACAACTTTGTAACGTCCCGGTTCCGGCATCCACCTAGAGGCACCCCGTACCTGGTTGGTCACATGGCCTCAAGTGCATTTCCCCAAACGCCAGAGGCTGCCGACTAGCAGCGAGGGCCTTGGGTGTGATAGTGGGGAAACTGTGCCCTCATTGGTAGAGTACACAGTGGAAGAAAAGAAAATATACAATACTAGAAACCATAACCATCCATACAAGAGTAAACGATAAATAGCGGAAGACTAACAATAAAAAACTGGAGCACACCCACATATATATAAAATGACGCATGATACATATGTCTAGAAAAAATTCCGAACAAGTCACAATGTTGAATACAATACTAAACCAAAGTGAAAAATAAAAAGAGGTAAACTCCTCAGCATTGCAAGCCATAGCCTGGTCCCATTCTCTCCAGCTCCATAGCAAGTCAAGTACCTGAAGTTGAAGGGTGCATGCCCTTATCTATATCTGCAACAAAATAGTCTGTTGGGCCCAAAAGCATGGCCCAAACTGGGTGCGAGACAAGGTCCCAGTAGGCAACCACCGAAAGATCTATGCCTAATAGTCAGTGAATACATGGAAAGTAAAAGTATAGGAAGCAGTAAATAGGAAATCACACATCAGCTAAAATCCACACAGTGTCTAGCATTAGAAGTACATGAGTAACAACCAAAACAACATGTAAAACAACAGGTAACCCCCTGGGTAGTTCTCATAGAATAGCCCTTATGGTTCAACCTACAAGTACTAGCAACCCTCTGGAGGCACACACAATCTCACCCCTCTGGTTTAGCTAAAGAATAGACTCTCTTAGGAAGCACTCACTATCAATTCCCCCTATAGTCTCGTATCATACTAAAGGCTCTTTGGGGAAGCACTCAATGTCTCATTCTCCCTGTGGCCCACGTCGAGGAACTAAAAACACTATGAGGAAGAACTCAACGTCAATTCCCCCTATGGTCTCACATTGTAAATTAAAGACACTCTGGGGAATCCCTTACGTCCATTCTCTCTATGGTCCACTACACTAGGTTCTCTGAGCTCTATGTAAAAAAACATACATAGCATGCGTATCACCCCAAGTAAACCTCAATAACTACTTGGCTATAATTCTAAGGCACAAAATCATAATAGTACAACAGTTCCACTATCCTACAACTAGGCATGGAAACTGGAAAAATGCCTAGCAGAAAAAACATGCATGGAAAAACATCCAGATCATAGTAAAAATTACCCTATTCACAAGCATTGACCTCTACTCAAGAAATCAATAAAAATAGGCAAACAACAGGGGAAAAAATAAGAAACACACAATACCTCATTCAAGGGAATTGGTGTAATTGGACAAAATATTCAAAGACTTCCTACAGAAAGGCACAAACCACCTACCTTGATTTTAGGAGATCGATATACTTGAACCATGATGATTGATTCTCCTTAGAATGTCTAAGATCTGAGAAAACATCCAAAATTCTCAACCCACGATATCATGAGAAAGAGGGAAAATCGGAAAACAAGGCTCTAGGAGAAGGAATAAATCACCATTGCGGTTCCAATGCAATCGACGATAGTCGATTCGGAGAACGGACGGAGGCAAGGGGGCTCAGAGAAGATTCGTGGCCGTACAGGTCTCTCTCGGACGAAGAACCTGAAGAAGAAGTGAGTTTTTTTCGTCAGGTGCGACCCTGTTATATTTAAAGAAAAAAATACACGGCGTGTACTTTTGGGGTACACGGTGTGTACCTGGATTTTCTGTACTCCGCTTTAAGTGGCCTCTATATCACCCCTACACACCGTGTGTGTGGCCCGGACATGGCCATCACACAGCCTCGAGTGGGAAAGGAGTACACGACGTGTACTCATAAAGTACATGGCGTGTACTTCAAAAAATTTCCAGAAACTCCTCTTTTCTCAAAAACTCCAGGAAAAGGAAAGACATACTTGAAAACGAAGATCTGGGTTCTTACATCTTATATTCCCAGTACTGGTAAATAAGGGAGATAAAAATGATCAAATTACCATAACATGAGTATAAGGATACGAGAACCTAAGAATAGCATTTGAAAACCATACCCTGCATATCATAGATCATAAACATGTTCCATGACATAAAAATAGGGCTTTATAAGACATGAATCCCAATGTAATCAAAGAATATGAGCCTTGAGGACATAATATTATATTAATACATAGATTTTTGGAACACAAATTAGTATATAAAATCATTTCCTTGGTAGTCAATGCTTATTTCCACGGCTATCATTGTGGAAGGTTCACTCCTTAGACTATTGTAGTGAAAAATTTTCTATATTAAAATTGGTTCAATCCTCATTCATTCCTATTTATATATTGAGATATCAATCATTACCCAATGAATTTTAGGGATATATAATTTTAGGACCACTCATCTCAGTTTATAATGTAACCACCCTTCATTGGTTATAAAATAAGAACTGAACTTTGTTACAAAATAACCAAAATGGTTGTTTTATAATTGAACCACAAATTATGTAATTAAAAATAGGAAAATGTGTTCTACAAAAACATTCATTATATCTTCATATCATATCCCATGTAATGAAAGAGGGGTTTATAAATCATTTATCAATCAATCTTAGTAAAAACCATGGAAAATAAATGGGTTTCATAATCATATCATCATTATAATCATAAAAAATCCATAGAAAAAACAAATATGGTACCATTTTATCATCCCACCTATGAAGCAAATGAAATATAATTTTTTTATCATTGATGACTATAAATTTGAAAAAAATATCATTAAAATGTTCTTGGGGAAAATATATTTTCCATTTTGAAATCACTACATTAAAATATAAAAATTTACAAAATATTATAGAAAAAAATTTCTTTGAAAATATCCTTAAATCATTTAATGTAATATTTAAAACATATAGTGTAAATGAAGGGGGCAAATTCAATTCATACTATACATATTTAAAAAATATTCTTTTGATATTTTTAGGAAAAAGTAAAAATTACCTTATTTTAGAAGATGACAATAAGATTTGATTTAAAAACCTTTTTCAAAAAGTTATAAAATGGTAGAAATGAATTTAAAAAATCATTTATAATAGTAAACACATTGCTCAGAACATTTTTATAAAACATGTACATAGAATAGAATGGATTTTTGACTGAAGTTCAAGTTAAATTCAATTTTCATTGTGAAAATTATTTTGGGTTTGTTTAGATATTATAGATTGGAAATTGAAAGGGAAAAATTTATTAAATATATGTAACTATAGGTTGATAAATTTTACATGTTTTTAGAGATATATCATAACATTCCAACTTCAAAAGCATAATTCTAAACATTATTGATAAACAATGAGATTGCAATTTGAAACCCACAAAACATTGCTAAAATTTGAATAATTATCCCCATGAAGGTAAGAAACATTTATGTGTATTTAAATACCCATTAAATTAATAATAAATATTCTAAAACTTTTTAATGGGATGTATATGATCCAAATAATAGAAACAAGTGAAGAATATGACATGCATCACATTGAAATAAAAGTGAGATAAAAATCTCTTTCTTCAGGTATCAAATTTATTCATACATATTTGAACCTATTATATATAAAATATATATTTATTATACATCTATTAAAGGAAAATACTAATATATATCATACCATATGTGATTTAATTATTCTATTTTATCACTCATTCATTAATAATTCTTTTTAACATCAATATTTCGGGTGATATCTACTTCGTTTTTCTTATTCTTTTTTACTTTTGTAGTAGTGTTTATTGTACATTGATAATATTTAAATAAAATAATTGCTGTTAATCATGATATAAATATCTTATATATGTATTTATAAAAATCCATAAAAGTTACAGATATAAAATGAATTACAATATTCCTTGAGATGGTAGACCGTACGTATGCAAGCACACTGCTTCAATTTTATCAAAGGATTGAATGAATGAAATTAATTTAATTATTAAATATTAAAAATTAATTATTGTATCATTTATGTTCATTAAATATTTAACATCAATTTATGGTAAAATAAAATGAAAAAAATACCACATTGATTTATGGAGGTAGTAGTCCACACAAACACACGAGCGATGTTATTGTTTTCCAATAGATTGGATGGTAAAGAGGTAGATAGGATATTATAATTCATAGAGTATACATTTTTCATAAATATAATATATAAAAATTAAATCTATAATTATCTCGAATATGATAGGTGGTGACGGGAATGATTTATATCGGTTTGTGAAGTGGAATCTCACCGTACACATGATCGAAATTTTCATTTTCCATTTGATGGTGAAGGGTATGAATTTATATTATTAAATTAACATATTAAAATACCAATATATGGAATATATTTAATTTATTATACCCTATTTGTAATAATATTTTATGTATTTGGAATAATTAATAAAACAAAATTGCACGTTTAGGAGAGATACATCTTCCTCGGACAACCTATTTATAGTCGCAACAAAAGCATTCATAGGTGGGTTTACTAATCAAAATAATTCCACCAAGTTTTGGGGATGGAATTAAGGAATGGAATTGGGTAGTTATTTTCTGAACCAAATGACTTTGTATGTGTTAATAGGATAGGATAGGGTGTTCCCTTCTATTTGTGATGGACATGATATACATAGATTCTTTGAAAAGAAAAATATATATCCACATATTTCACATATGAAAAGGATAAAAAACTACTCACTATCAAAACATTGATAAAATAAGGTCTAATATTTACCTAAAATAGTAATATTCTCTGTTTTAGGTCATTCAAACCCTTATCTTTTTAGTTTAGCCCCTAGTAAACCCATTTTAACCATTACCTTTGTAATTAATTTTTACATGTTTTATTATGCTTATTATGAAACAATTAGGTTTGACTTACTATATAATATTAATTATTATTATTCACAATATTTAATACATTTTTAATAATAAAATTCACCAAATTGATAGAATTTAACATAAAATAAAACCCACAGATGCAATGAAAACACTATTTTCCAAAGAAAAGGTATTCATAAGAATTAGACTTTTTTTATATCAAAATTGATCATAAAATTGAGTATAATAAAATAAATTGGATTAATAAGAAAATATTAAAACTAATTTTACTTTAAATCCATTATAAAAAATATATCATTGTAAATTATTTTAACAAAAAGACAGTTTTCAATAAAAATCAGTATTTTTCACTATTCATTAAAAAATTCAACTTTTTAGAAAAATATGAAAAATTACCCAAAAGATAAAATTGATATGTTGGTATAAATAATTTAATTTCATAATATAAAATAAATTTTTTAAAAGTTTAAAAAATTATCATTTTATTTATTAACGAAATGAAATAAATTTTATTTCTTGTGAAAATTGTATTTTTAATGATTATTAAGGCTTTACTAAAATTAGGTATTTTTTATAATTATATTTTACATTGATAAAACCATTAAAATTAATTTCCCAAATTTCATTATTCATATTACTCCCACTGTGTTTAATGTTTAACTTATAATTTTCATGTTTAAATGATAATATTAATAGTATATTCGGTTCTTTAAAACTCGATGTTGTGCGTAACACATGATATCAAATAAATTAAGTATATTTGGAAAAAAAAATCTAAAAAATATAAGGGAGTAAGATTATAACAGCCTTAAAGTTAGTTTCTCCCTCAAAATTATACCTCTTTGACACAAAAAACAAAAGATACTTCTCTGTGATCATATCTATAGATTCTCACATTGATTCTTAGATTTGATAGTTTTTTACATTATTTTAACCAAGTGAGTGGACTTGTTTCATATCACATTATATAAATGAGATAGAATATCCATTTTATGTTCAACATGGGAATTATCCTGATATATATATATATAACATCTAAGATCAATACATATGAATGATAAGGTATTTTCTTCCTAAAGAGAGATATATGGAACACTTCATAGAGTTAAGAGAGGTTTGATGAAAGATCCAAGATATAAGAAACCATCCTTACAAGATAAAGAATCTAAAAATGAATAATATACCTAGGTCTCAAGTTTCCTTTATTCAAAAATCTCACAACCTTATTCCATGTATAAATTCAAAGGGAAACCTTCTCATGAATTTTACTCTCTAGATAACATCAATGATTTTCAACATAACATTTCAATCAACTCTAAGCTTCTTTAATGTGTTTTCAATGGATATAACCTTCTATACCATTTCCTTAAGTAGCTCAGGTACTAATAACTTTAATTCTCTTACATCATCCCAACACATTGGATTTTTAAACATCATTCCACAGTGGAATCCATAAGAATCCATCTAAATGTGTGAGTGAAATATATTATTGTATGAAAAATAAATTAGAAGATATTTTTTATTAAAACCCTTTTAAATTCATAGAAAAAGATCTCATTATTTACTCTATATTTTGAGTAATTATATCATACTGTAAGTCTATTTGAGTATGAAATGCGGTGCTAAATCTCAACTCCATATCCAAATCCAGGTGAATACTTTTCAAGAAGCTTTAGGTAAACCTCATATCACAATCAGATACAATGGAATATGGTACTCCATGAAACTTTACAACTCAATTAATTTATATCCTTTAAATATGATCAAGGGAGAAATTTTCATTGATATTTATGAGGTGTGATGAATTCATAAGGTGATTTATTATAACCCATATAACATTGTTCCCTTTAGATATTCTAGGGATTCTGACAACAGAACCCATAAGGATATTTGTTTAATTATAGTATTTTTAATGGATATGACATCCCCTCATAATTTTGTCTCCAAGATTTAACTTGCTGACATACCATACACCTAGATACAAACTCTTAAATATATTTCTTCACTTCATCACACAAAAAATTCTCTTTCATATCCACATACATCCATATTCTTTCAAGATGTATAATGAATGAAAATCTCTGAGCATTATATTACATCTCTTAATTCAAATCTAGTATTTATGGAATAGATACACAGTTCACAAACCTTATCATTCCATAAAAATCATGGTTATAGCTTGGAACATTTTTCACCTTATTTTGAAACTATAAATCTTCATTCCACACCACTTTATTCTTCACTTGAATAGATGGCCAAAGGATAATTTTATAAATACAAGGCTTCTACCCTTTCTTCATGATTTACAAATCCTTACTTTAGAAATCTATAATTATGGGATCTTTTTTATCCTCATCATCAATAAGATAGCATGATCTTTTTGACATAATGCATCCACCACCTTGTTTTCATTTCTTGGGTTGTAATGTATTGATGTGTAATAATGTTTAATCATCTCCAACCATATTATCTAGTGTATATTAAACTACTTCTTTATGAAAATATAAATTAAAAAGGTATGATCTTTATATATATATATATATGTATCAAACATTACTACACAATGATAATTCTTCCATATCTATAATGAAAAAATTTCAACAGTTTACTATAAATAATGAGTTGGGAAATTATTCCTATGGGAATTCAATTATCACGAGGCATAATCTATCACCATATCATTCTGCTAGATAACTCATCCTAATAAATTTATTTATGCATCACTATAGATTATGAACCCCTCCTTATTTTAGTTTAATGTAAGCATATGTGCAGGGACTAATCTTCTCTTTAGATACGTGAAATTTTCCTTACATTTATATATAAAAAGGAACCTCAATCCCTCACATGTTAACTTAGTGAGTGGATTGTATAGTTTTGATATGTTTTACACAAATAATTGATAATATATAGAAGAACTATGAAAACTATAGATCTTAATCATAATGATTGGTCTGGGATAATTTTCAATAACTTCATTATTTTATGGATCCACAAATATACCAAATCTTTAGATTATATTATCCATAAATGAATAAATTTGTTGAAAAAATTAACACATTTGTAAAATTTTCATACACATTATCATTCCTCGGGGTGTTTAGTACAATTCTCAAGTGATCGTCATGTTCTTACTTACTCTTTGTATTGATAAAAATATCATCTATAAATACTACCAGAAACTAATCAATGTAATTTATAAATAATATATTCATTAAATACAAAAAGAAATGTGGGGAATTAGTATGATTTAATTAATTAAATATATATTTAACGTTTTGATACCTTATATGGGATTTTTTCTTTGTTATGTCCCCATTTTAACCCTCAATTGATGATATCCGAAACAAAGGGTGATCACAGAAAATTATTGATCTATAGTATGTTTTTCAAACAAGTCATCAATACAGGGTAGATGATTCTTTTTCTTGATTATGATATTTTTCAGTTCCTGATAATCAATGCATAGTCACATAAATCCATCATTCTTCATAAAAAATGAATAGGTTTACCATAAATTGGAACTGTTTGTATAATAAATTCCTTTTCAAGATTCATCTTAGGTTAATTCATAAAATACTATAACTCAATTAGGGATATTATATAGGGAGTCAATGGAATTGGTTTACACTAGGTATGAGTACTATTAATAAGTCAACATCACAATCTGGTGGAAGAATAGTAAAATCTTCCTAAAAGACATCAAAAAAATGCTACACAGTATGAACATCATTAAATTTTTATTTTTTCCCCAACCATGTAATATAAATGCCCATTTTGAATGGGAATCTAGCCCCTTACAATAGATTTTATTTCTATAAAATATCCATATTTATCATCACATATATAGTTGATCATAGGTTGTTTGGGAATAAAAAATGTGACTTCCCTTACTCTATAATTGATTTGATATTTATGTAGTGAAAGAAAATATCTGCTTAAGATAACACCAAACTCTACTAGAGGGAGAATAAATATATTTTCTGGAAGAACATTCCTTTAAAATTAAACTAGAGAATAATAATAGACTTGAGATGTAATCATTATTCCATTAGTAGTTTTTCAAAAAATAATACATCTAATCATTGGGTTATAATTTTCATACCCTTATAAAATTATTTCAAAATAATAGAATTTGTAGAACACTATAAAATAAAACAGTAATTATTCTATAGTGGATGGTAAGTGTATATTTCACCACATCATTGTGATACCCCTCCTCAGAAATAGTGATTTCCATATATTTTCATTTTTTCCATCATCTAATGAGTTTTCTAAGGTTAGACATCATCATTAAACATCATATTTGATCAATAGTTACCAAAATTACCATACATGTTATAGTTGAAACAATAAAGTATGGGTGGTTCATTCGATGGAGCATTCTCTCTTTTAATTTCATTAGCAAACTTCTTCTCATCCCATAGACATTTAATTTCCCAATAACCATCCTTTATAAATATATAAAATTTACCCATCCTATTAATACCATTTATTTTTTCATTCTATCTATACTTTGAGCACGAAGAAATTATCCTCTTATTATGTTCTTGGTTTTAAAAGATTCCTAAGAATTCTATCATTCTTTTATTTAAAAAAAATGATATTGATAAGTAACTCCAATATTGATTTCCACCATGATTTCACAGAGAATGATTTATTCTTAGACATTGAATTCCATTATTGATAACAACCTTCAGAGACTTCCTTTTAAGTAACTGATGAATCTATTAACCATAATTTCATACTGGAAGATAATACCATAGGAGCTCCTTGCATATCTTGTAAAATTATATTCATATTTACCAAAAAATTAATCTTTCTTTTGGATTATATCAAGGAATTTCTTCTCCATTTTCAAATGAACAACATGTGGAAAGCACTTATAAAAAATAATCTCTTAAACTCATCCCACTCAATGGAGTCAATTTATTATTTTTTCCTTGTATACTTGACAAAATTCCAATATTTATATACTTCACCTTCCAAATGATAGAATATAACAACCTTTCTCCATATTTAACAATAATACATGATTTATTAGATAAAATTACACTTAATAAAACCCAAATTATCGATATTTATAATTTATTTAGTTATTAGGTACATGGAACAACATCTTAAACATGGGACATGATTTTTTTTTAAAACCATTGTTAACATGCTTCTAAAAGTCCATGGATTTTAAAACTGCCCGAGATAACATGAGGAAAACATAAGAAATGGGTGAGATATAAAGCCTAGTAAATGTGTAAATATGTCATAACATGAAGAATATAATACATGTTATACAATAGGAATAACAAGAGTATGGATCATAAACATGACAATAAGACATTATATAACATGGTATTCATAACCTGAGAAATGTGGAATCAACATAAAACACTGAATCATAAACATAGGTCAAGGATAAAACATACAAGAAATCATGGTGGAAAATGTACCACATATGAATCAAGTTCACTCCCAATCCCAGCATGATATGTTATGATACTAAAAATTACCCAATTCATTGGAGCAATATCAAGGCACAACCATTATATTAATTTCATTATCAAGCCTAAGTGTTCCACACTGATCAAAAAACTTGGAATAATTTATCATAAAAATTAATTAAATGATTATAGAGTTTGGAATATATATTTTTAAGTCACGAATAAGAAATTATATGTAAATAAATGTGAACACCCTTGATAGGAAGTGGGTATGGAATTCAGCACATAATTGATTTCGCATAGAATATCAAATTGAAATTTCATCTTCATAACTATGTAACATAACTATATGAAAAAATGGGTTTATTGGAGAGAAAGGTTCTCTTATAGCATAGAAATAAAATGGGTAGTAATAGGTACCTAGAAAATAATATCCCAACCTTTAGAAATTTGGAAATATAAGTCCTTAGGTAATGAAGAACCATGAAAAAAGAAAATAATCCTAACAATATTTTAGCATGGGAATGTGTGTACATAAGGGATCATGGGTGGATTAAATACATGTAAATGGGCTATGATAATTAATAAACTAAATGTAATGTAATGGGAATATGGAATAACATATTCAAATATAATAAAATGGAATTTATGAGACAGAATATAAAATAAGTCTTTTAATGGAAGTGAGAAGAGATATATCCCTTATGAAATTTCGGCAGGCTAATAGGTCTATAAAAGGATCATCATAAGATCAATGATAGTAAAAGGGGTCTCTAATCCTTTATAAATAAAAATTAATGTATGTGGGATATGGAAGAACATATCCCAACATTAAAAAATGGAGATTTTGAAGCATGACATTAACGAAGTTCAAGAATAAAAAGAAGAGTGAAAGATCCCTTATGGAATTTTTTCATAGTAATGACTTTGGTAAGAATAATATTGGAAGATGATAAAGGATATATTATTTATATAATACAAATTTTAAAGTAATATAATTAATATAAATATATGAAAATATAACAAATTGTAATTCTGAAGACTAATTTCAAAGAATGCTCATGAATTGAAAGGAGAAGAGGAGGTTCGGGATCCCTTACTTGAGTGTGAGACACCAAAGTCATTAGAGGGGATTTTTTAGAGCTTGGGGTCACATTTATAAGACCTTATAGTGTTTAGTATAGAATATGTACATTATCCAAGGATTTTTAGGGAAGAAAAATGGTATACTAGATTGGATTATATATGAAATGAAGGGAATTTCATTATTATTTAGGTTTTCAATTCTAAATAAGAGACCATCCAAAAACACAAACCAAACCTTTGTTTTTTACCATGTTTTATACCAAATGGGAGTGGTTTTAATTTTTTTATAATTCCAAGGGAACATTTTTTTAAATAATTCCCTTTATTATGTGGTGGTGAGTCACACCCTTAATGAAATGATTTTTAATCCTTAAAATATATTACATGCTTTGGAGGATTTACAATGGTTCTAAAAAATAAATCAAATAAATTTAAAATAAACTATTTTGTCATGTATCTCATTTATAGTAATTATTACATAACATTTGGTCCCTTTTGATGCCATAAAACATAATGTTTATTTATAAGATATTTAATTATTACTTGAAAATTTGACTATCTCAAAAAATTTATTAAAAATTTACCATGGGATAATTTATATATTATAATTACAAGAATAAATTTAATTTTATCTAAATAATTATCTAAATATTTGAATTTTTACTTTTAAAATAAAAGCAATATTTATAATGAAACGTAGGATTTTGTTGACAATAACAGTTTTTAAACCCTTATAAAAAATACATTTGACTTCATTAAAATTAAATGATAAATTATATTTGATAAAAATTATTTAATAAGATGAAATTGATAATTATTTTAAATATACATTAATTCATAAATCCATTAATTGAATTTTAATATTAACCAAAAACACAACTTCAGATTTATTATATAAAAAAATCATTTAGAAATTAATAATAGTATATTAATTATCATATAAAAAATATGTTACATATTTATATTGATAGTTATTTATACATATCCCTTTAATACCTCTAAAGAATCCCTATGAGTAAGTTTCATGATGGTGGGACCTTCATGGGGTGGTTTAGCAAAAATGGTTTGGGTCCTGATATCGATGAGATTGAACTTCTTCACTAAATAGTTTCCCTCTTGCTTAAGTTATTGGATCTAAAAATTGGATTGGTTAGGGGGAAAGTACATAAATTATATCTATCGAGGAAAATATGAAAATTAGGCTTCATAGGGTATGATCATACATGTTGAGGCCATAAAATCCTCTTTTTGTTAGTTGGATTTCTTAAAAACCTATATTTATACTAATCATGTTATCAGAGTTTAATGGAAACATTTTAAATGGTAAAGATACATAACATCCATTTAAACACAACTTGATAAAATAAAATAATATTATTGCATGTTTTTTCTATAACCATATTATATAATAAGATATTTAATAAATTCAAAAGGGAAATTCTTATTTAAAATAGTTTGGGTCATTACAATTTTCTCCCCTTAAGAGATTTTTTCCTAGAAATTTTATCTTCCCATAAAAAATAAATGAGGGTAACTCTTTTTCATCACCTCCCTTTATTCCCATGTAGCTTCTTGAAACTTTTGGTTTTCCACAACAAATAGTCAAGGTGCATTGTATTATTTCTTAGAACATTTTCTCTATGATCTAAAATCTTCACCGGCTGAACTTCATGGGGGAGATTATTCCCCAATGGTATAACCTATAGATTGAGTACATTTTAGGTGAATGGTATGTAATTATTCAGGAGGGATACATGGAATACATCATTTACATGAGGTAGTTTAACTGGGAGTTCTAGTCGATAGGCCACTAGTCCAATTTGATCAATGATCTCAAAAGGGATGATGTACTTTGGAGAAAGATTTCCCTTCTACTCAAATCTCATCAATTTCGTCCATTATGATATGAGGAGTAATACCATATATACTATACAAAACTATAGGTCTCATTAATGATTATAATTTGAGATATCTGTTTGAATATGAGTATCCTTGATGTGTTGCTGAAATGTATTAGCATTTCCACCATTTCCTTGACCATTTATGGACCTTGAAACTTGTGTTCCCCAACTTCATCTCATCAAGAAGGTGTTCTAAACCTCTTCAAATATATATTTTCATATAGAGCCATTAGGATTATTGAATTGAAATTATTTTTAAAAGATAACTAAAATAGAGGAAGATGTAGGTCACATCCCCCATTAATGTCAATTTATCATGCTCACAACATATTCTCAAGTGTCTGGATATTCTGCTCATATTGGCCATCAGTTTGAGGGTGAAAATCCATGATTAAGTTCAACACAATATTCAGATCATGTTGGAGACTCTTCCAGAACCTAGAGGCGAATCTTTGATCTCGATGGGATACAATTAATAGAAGTACTACTTACAACCTTACCACTTATCTAATATATATCCGTTCATGTTTTTCCAGTGATAAATCCTCTAAAATTGTGATAAAGTAGGTTTTCATTATTATATGATCCACCAAAACCCATTTATCATTGTTTCTCATGAATTTCTTTAGATGTCTGGTGAGAAATTCCATGGTTATGTTCTCTTATTTTGATATTGGTATGGGTAATGGTTGCATCATCCCCCTGTATTTTTTCCATTTTTCTTGAACTTGCTGGAAAACAAGACATATTTATGTATACTCAGTAATCTCCTTCTTCATATTGTCCCACCAATATAATTCTCTGAGATATGGATACATCTTTCATATTCCAAGGTGGGTGGAGAAGGTTCAGCTATGTATATCTTCTAACAGCTCCATCTTTTACTTAATATTTGATTGTACATATTGTCTTGGCCCCAATCTCTAAACTTATTCTTTATTAACATTCAATTAGGAGGATTTCAATTTTATTATAGATTACTATTTCTTCTAAATTCACACATCATTCCTTTACAAAATTCTTAACTTCTCCAGAAGAGATGATTGAGTCATAATTTGTGAAAGGATTGATGATGTTCCTTCCTTTAAAAATCCTATGTCCATATTTTCTAAATATAATAAGATTGGGTCCCTCTAAATTATCATTAGGGATATAATTAATTTATCATTTCTAATTAGAGCATGATCTTCTTAATTCAAATTTTTAGTATGGTAGTTGATTTAGCAGTCATAGTCCTTGATGAACTCTAACCATCTTCATTGGCGCATATTCATCTCATTCTATGTGAATATATGATTGATGATTTTTTTATCCACATATATTTCAAACTTATCCCAAAGGGTTAAGGACTCCATATTTTCAAGAAGAAGATCAGTACTTCTTAGTACATATAATGTGTTGGGTATTTCTGTTGAAGAACATTAAAATACCTTGAATAATAGGCTATGAATTTTTCATTCATCATTAAAACACATCCTAATACCCTCTTTGATGCATCACAGAATACCATGAATGGCTTTCCACTTGTTGGTAGTTTGAGCATAGGTGTTCTTATAAGCCTAATTTACACTTTCTTGAAACACTATTTGTAACACCCCAGGTAAATAAAGAATATGACATTTTTATATTTATCCATATTTGTGAATAAAATATTAATATTACTTTAAAGGGGACGCTATGATCGATGGCGTACCCAATACGCAACAACGAGTTTCTTGGGAATCTTACTTTGCACTCTAATAATAAAATAATATTATTTTAAATGGTAATTAATGCCTAGACGTTGTAATGGCGGGAATGAACAGAACTAACTACAAAATGATTATATATGTTTGTCAAATATTTTTACTTTTTAAAATAAAAGTTAGATAATTAAAAATGCGAATGAATCCAATTTTAAGCGTAAACATTCTAATATTCTTTAAAAGGTCGATTAACCGCTTTTTGATGGCGAACCTCTTTTAAATCCACTTTTTGAAAATTTTATGTGTTATATTTGACTAAATAAAATTATTCTTTAGAATCGGGACATCAAAATTTACTTTGTGTAAATTTTTGGTATTTTTCCGAAAAAGTTTAATTTTTAATGAATAGTGAAAAATGTTGTATTTTAATTCAAAACCACTTTTTAATCTAATTTATTTATATTATTAGATTATATTTTTAATTGGTTTTAAAGTTAAATTAGAATATATTTTTACCATTTAATCCAATAGTGGTCGTTGGAATTAATTTCACTTTGAAATCAGACTTAAAATAGTGTCAATCTTTTGATACTTTTTGTTTCATTAAAACACGCTATTTATTTTGACAGCGGAAATTAATTATTAAATTAATTAATTCAACTTATATGTTTTGAATTTCTTAAAATAGAAATCATTTTTAAATTTGGAATATCAAATATATATTAGGGTGAATTTTTGGTAATTTTCTGAAAAACATCAATTTTTGATGAATAGTGAAACCACTAAGTGGTACTTATAAAAACTGATTTTCAGTTTAAATGAAATTTTGCCACCTTTGTGTTTTAAATTTCAAAAATCCGACATAAATGGTTGTCATGAAGAAGTAAAATGTGGTTCAATGGGATTAAAATATTTTTTTGGTGAATAGTAACTTATTAAGTTTTAATCGCGATTAGAGGTAATTAGTGTAGTTTAAGGTAAAAATAATGTTTTAATAATATGAAATGACCTAGAAACATGTCCTACCCTCATTTGATGAGTCATGGCCGACCAATAAAATCCATGGGTCAACTTGGGGACCCCATGGAGCCACTTTGGTTGGAAAATGACATAAATACCTTTTTATTTAATGTTAACATTAAAATGACACAAACATGAGTTGTTTTACTAAAAGAATTTTTAAATGGGGTTATACAAGTCAGAATTTTGACTATAAATATTCATTGGAAAGATAAAAATATTTCCTACATAATAGTATTTTTTTGATAATTTTTAGACATTATATAAATTAAATTATTTATGACATCATGATGATGCAGCGATGACCTCATTATTTAACGATTTAAATAAAATGGGAAGATAATGTAAAATCTAAGACCTACACATGTACAAAACCTATTGTATGGGTGGATTTAGAACCCTTATCACCTTATACTATAATTATATTAATTTGGGACCTTTTAAATCCGAAACTCATTTTCAAATAAAGTAACATTTCTTTACTTTCCAAGAGTGCCCCTCCTCTCCTCTTATAAAATGCCCCCACCTCTACCTCCTTACCCACACCTCCAAAGACTTTTTCCTGGCCAACACCTGACCATTTTGTCTCTCCACATCTCTCTCTAACTCTTAGAAGCCTCACTTTGGGCAGAAGTCTTCCCAAGTAAGCTTTTGAGCTCCAACCAAAGGGAGTTACCCGATTTTAAGGTAATGTCTTCACTTGAGTCCTTTTGTTTTATTTTGCTTATCCAACCCCCTAAAATATTTTTATTCATTTCATTTGTAACAAATACAGTATCTTCAATATACTAGGATGTTGTTATAAGAATAATTTGAGCTACACTTACACACACCTACATCAAATGGTTAAAGAACATACTGTTTCTGTGGATGACGAATTTCTGCCTCACGAAACGATGATTGTTCAACAATCATATAACACCTTAAAAGGTGGCAATTAAGATGTCACTATATTTATATATGATATATAATATGTTTATGTTTTACTTAAGCTTCTGTATTTTTCTTTTGTGGCATACCTTTATGGTTTCCATTGTGGGTAAACACGATAATTTTATTTTCGGAAGTGCGGACTACCACCCCCTCAAAGTGATTTGATTCGTTAATACCATATGTGGTACGTATAAAGGATATATTTAATGATATTATATATGATACCATAATGGAATTAAAATACTATAATATATCATTATGTTTTAATTACATTAAATATGAAATAGAAATGGAAGTAGCGTTCATGCGTACGCACGGCTTACCGTCTCCATGGACGGTACATTTCATTTCTTATCTCAAAATGTTATGTACTATTATAAGTACATATATATAATGGATATATATGTAATATATTACATCTAAATTATGGATATAATTCTGTAATTATAACATATATATATATATCTCATTTTGTTTTAATTCCATTAATTTGACAAAAAAATGAAAGTAGCGTTCATGCGTACGTACGGCCTACCGTCTCCATGAACGGTGCTTTTAATTTTTATCTCCAGATTCTATGGAATAGTATAAAATTAATATATACTGGATATATATGATATTTAAAACATCAATACTATTCTGGATACGATGTACCTATAACTACATGGAAAATTATTTTCCAACAAGTTCAATTTTTAACTCATGTACCAAACATCGACAAAAACATCTGATATGAACTCATATTATTAACCAATTATTATAACATTAAAATATGTGATATGAAATTAATAATAATATTTACATAGAGGTCCTTAAGCAATTATAAATTGACCAAAGTTTATTATTCAGGAATATAAAGAAACGAACAAGACAAGTTGGACTTGAGGTAAGGGATCCTACTCATCTCTTTCTTTTTAAGTACACTCATTTATGTCATTCCTTTTAAGGATCATCTTTCTTGTTATTGGGATGTTCTTTTATATTACTCTTACTTTAATTTTTATGTTCATGTTATTAGAGACCCTATTCTCTCTCATCAATCCATTTTGGAAGTTTTGAGTGGCGCTGTTAGGCTGCCGAATTTTTGTAAGAGATCTAACCTCTCTCTTTCTTTTTAAGTACTCTCCTTTATGTCACTTCTTTTAAGCTACTATTTGTTATGTTGGGGGATGTTATTTTATATTCCTATTTCTGTAAACTTTGTGTTTATATGATGAGAGACCCTATTTGATCTCATCAATCATTTTTTGTATGTTTTAAGTGGCGCCGTTAGGCTGCCGAGTTTTCTTAAGGGATTTTTCATCTCACTTTTATTCCCGTGAGATTTATGATACATTTGCCAAAATTTCCTTTGAGTGGTGTATGTACTTCCAATTATTTTACTCATTGTGTAATATAGTTTCATTTATGAGTATTTACATCAATGTTGTATTGTCCTTCTTTCACGAGGCGTATGTTTCGAAAGATACCCATGTCGGTAAGGGAACCTTTCACCCTCCTCTTTTTAAAAGACTTATTTTGTTATGTCTTTTAATTCACATACTATTATGTTGGGATATGTTATTCTATATCCTTATTGATTTAAATTTTATGTCCATGTGATGATATACCCTTTTTTATCTCTCATCAACTCATTTTCTGAATTTTGTAGTGACGCCGTTAGGCTGTCAAATTTTTGCAAGGGAACTTCTTAACCTAATTTTGATTCTTTGGTATAAGATTGTACTCCTTGAATATGTCGTTCTATGAATATGTGTGAATAACCTATGATTGTTTTACACTTAATATACACTTATATTTGGTGTATTAGTTTGTCACACATAATTATGTAATTGATTTATCCTTAATCCAAGGATACCGTCTTTGTATGGGACATCGTCTCAATCTCCTTTCATTGAGGAATATTTTGTTTTATACACAACCTTCTTATATACGGTGTATAAACCCCTTTGACTTTTAAGTTTATCCAAAAAGGAATCTTTTTTTTATACGAAGCGTTTTACTAAACTACAAAAGGTAATGTTTTTGTCGTACGTATGCGGCGACAACGACTTCTCCGCCGCCGTGACCATTATTTGAGGTTCAGCTTCCTCTACAAGCCATACCTTCTTTTTAAAAGAAAAATAAATACCATGCCTTACTTTTCTTTTATATTGGTATTGAAAATAGTTTTCATAATGTTTTTTATGTCAATGTGTTTTATTGATAATATGTGATTGAAATGTGGAAATGTTATGTTTCCTTTATGCATGTATTATGTGGTACAATTATGTTATGGTTCTTGGGAATTATTATGAAGATGGGTGGTTCCGTGTTAAACTAAGGGCGGGTGAGCCCGATATAGCTCTCCAATGCATTGGGTAACGCGAAGGAGTGAAACGTTAAGGTTTCTCCGAAGAGATTTAGGGAATATACTGTGGTGGGTATTCCAAACGTAACCAAGAGGGTTACTCCCTATGTAAGAATGTTATGAATGCCTCAAGTTACCTTTATGTCATATGATTTCTATGATTTATTCATGATTTTTGAGGTATGTTAAGGTGCTTATGTTTTATGGGTAAAGTATGATTTCATTCTTATGTATACATGTACTCATGTTTCCTTTCCATATTTTTATATCCGTTACTGAGATTTTTATGCTCATCCCAAGTTTTTGAAATGTTTTTCACAGTTCAAGGGAAGGGTACATGATATGATGATAGTGTCAAGGAAATGTCAAGAAAGAATCCATGTTTTATTTTAAATATGTTTCCGTTGATTAAAAAAATGAATACTATCTTTTATGTTACCACTTTGTTTAAATGTGGAATGTAATGTAAGTTTTATGATCTAATTCTCTAAAACTCTAAACCTAAAAAGATCCTCAATGTCTAATATTGTAATAAATCAAGATTAATTAAGGTTTAAGGCTGGGGCCTTATACTATTCACATTAATAATTCAAACCAAACATTACTCCCTTATGAGTTAGCTTGGTTAGTGGGTTTTAAAATCAATAGAATGTTCACACAAATTGGTGATAGTACCCTTCTAATCCAAGGAAACTATGGATATATATCATGGATGTTGGCCTTATCCATCCTTTAATTTCTTTTTTCATTGAAGTATCTAAATATATCCCACTGCCTCTGATGATATGCCCAAGGAATGAGACGTCCTTCGACTAGAAGTCACATTTTTTGTACATGGAATAAATGTTGTCCTATCAAATGGTCTTTACCATAGTTATCATATGCTATGAATGATCCTCCTTAGGTTTTTAGTATATTAGAATGTCAAATATAAATACTAACACAAATTTGTTAAGATGATATCTAGATTCTATATTCCTCATGTCAATCAATATTTCTGGATCATTAGTGAGCCCAATAGTCATAATTATGAACTCATTATCGTCTTACCATATAAGAAAAGAAGTATTGGGGATATATTCCTTCTCCACACAAACATGGTAATTTCCTGACCATAGTTCCACCATGGAGAATTATTTTTCTCCATTAAACTAATCAAACAAGTCATCAATCTAAGGTAGAGGACACATCTTATTTATCGTGATCTTTCTGAGCCCATGATAGTAAATAAAAAGAAAAATTAACCTATCCTTATTCTTGATGAAGAGGACTTATTCACACCACAATTAAGCTATAAAAAAAATTCTTGACATAAATTAACATTATACATCTTTTTTGGAACACATAAAATATAATACAAATAGAATCCCAAAAACCGTACAAGTCTAGTGAGGTTGGAAACATGGAATCATAAACATTGGTATATACAAAAGATAAATTATCACCATCTAGGTTCTTCATGAATAGAAAAAGTTATAATCACATCAAACATAATACATATCATCATAACCTAGTGAAGGAAACACAAAAGGGTGCGTGCTCAGATGCTTATTAAGTGAATATAAGGGACAAAACAAGCATAAACATGATTATGTGGATATGAGAACGTGATAAAAACATTTGAAGAACATTCCATGTATATAAAATATCATAAACATGAATCATGAGATAACTATTGGCAGTAATTAAGACCTGAATATTAAAGAAATAAAGAACATAATCCATAAAAGCATAACATTGGAATAAAACATGGAATCGTGGAAAACATATATGGATATGACATGATTAACATAGTATGTCACGACCCATCCTCGGGGCCCGTGCCGTGACTACCCCAAGCCCGCCTTCCATAGGCCAGGGGCTGGCGACTAGAACCAAGGCATAAATCCCAACAAAAGGGAAGGCATTGCCTTTGAAAAGTAAACAAGCACCACATAGTAAGCAAGCAGAAAAGTAAACACTAAGTAAAAACTATAACAAGCTGTGCTGAAAGTAAAGGGGCCGGAAATACAAGCCCAACTGTAAAGTACAACTGAAAGGGAAAAATAGAAACTGAAAGAAAAGCCGCAGTGTCGAGCCGTCCTCTGAAGGTCCCACCTGAAGGGTGGGTACATATAGCCTCCACAGCTCCTCGGTCCAGCCGTCCGCTCCGAGTACGTCCCGCCCAGTGGTCCACCTCCAGGTACCGTCCTGCTCCGCAAGCCTCCACCACGATCAGTGTTGTCCGTCGTCTGCAACCAACACAACGAAGTGAGGGCATAGCCCGTGCAGGGGTGAGTATAAGCTACTCAGTAGGGACCCCGAGACTCCCGAAGGTCTCCCAGAATCCAAAAAGGATAACCACAAATGAAAGATACAATCACAAAGTAACATCCGACACTGCTTAGGTATATGCCCATACATATACCTAAGTCATCAATTCCCACTCGGCTCCAACGTCCGAGCTCAAGCACAACCCAGTCCACACAGGAAAGAAAAACGTATACCCACACAGGATAGCACAACACAATCCACAAAGGAGAGTAAAAGTAAATCCCCACAGGATAGATCAACACAATCCACAAAGGAGAGTAACACAGGATTCAACTCACACAGGTATACTTCTTGTATGACGATAAAGATGATCACTGATCCATCTAAGTCGTCGGACCCACAAAGGATCAAAAGGTACTAACCCCCGCAAAGACCCACACAGGATCAGGCCCACACAGGACCTATAGGCGCTGGCTCACACAGAACCGCTAAGCGCTGACCCACACAGGATCGGACCCACACAGGATCGGGTCCACACAGGACCTGTAGCACTGATCCACGTAGGATCGCTGAGTGCAGTAGTCGTCGCAGTCCACTGAGGATCTCTGCACAGTCGTCGTCGTAGTCTACTGAGGATCTCTGCACAGTCGTCGTCGTAGTACACTGAGGATCTCTGCACGGTCGTCGCTGTCAAAGTAGCAGTTGCAGCCAGCTCTAGGGTTCCTGCACACAGCAAGCTCGTTCGGAGGGTACGCTCCACGAGCCGAGAGGCTGATACATCAACTGACACAAAGTCCGAGGTTTATGTATCCAAAAGTTCGGTATCGTCAACATGAACTCAACGCCGCAGACAGCGCGTCAATCGGACGCCCGGACTGAGAGATATTGGATTTTTCGTCCCAGGGTCCCGGTTGGTTTTTAAGGCAAAACCAACTCGACCGTACTCCACCCGCGTCCAAACCTTGGGCGGAGTATCCCAAAAGATCCGTCTCACTTAGAGGAATCCACCAAAGCCGACGGCACGTCAATCGGACGTCCGTAGCTCAAGATATGAGTGTTTCCGCTCCAAGGGCCCGGTTGGTTTCGTGTACGAACCAACCCAGCCGAACTCAAAGTATTTCGAAACCTTGAGTGAGATATTCTGAAACGACCATCTCGATCCAAGGATCGCGTTGCCGCTGACGACGCGTCGTTCGGAGGCCCGTAGCTCAAGTTACGGGCGAAAGACCAAAAACAGTCCGAAGACGGGGGGTCCGGGCCCGGGCCGACCCCCCCCCCCCCCTGGGTCAGCCGAACCGGGTCGACCCGACCCGGTACGACCCGGCCGGACCCGGTCCGGCCCGGCTAGGCCGCGGCCCGGCCGGTCGGACCGGCCTAGCTCAGCTCGGCCGAGCGGCCGAGCAGCTGGACGCCGCGAGGCGCCGCCCCCGCGGCTTGGAGGTGCCGCGGCCCTCGAAGGGGCCGCGCTGGACAAACGGACTGTGGGCGAGCTAGACCCGCGCGGCCGCGGGTCCACTGGCCACTGCCTCTGGCCGCCGGCGCCGCCGCGCCGGCGACCCGCGCCGCCGGCAGCTTCCGCGGGCCGCCGGAGTTGCTCTGGTGGTCCGTTTTCCTTCCCGTCTGCGCCGTTGTTCCTCCCGGGTCCCGTTCTTCACTGTGGGATCATCAAACGCCCCTGCGTCACGATTTTCCGTTGCCCGCCAAATTCTCACAAAAACGAAGAACGGCGGAGGGTTGTCGGGCCGTGTTCGTTTGGCCCGCACCCACCACATTAGATAAAAACAACGGGAGAATTGTATTCAACACATGAAATAACAATTTTAACAAAATAAAATTGTTCATATGAATCCAGTTCATTAATTTTAATGAAACGTTCACAGGAATATAAAAAAGGGGGTATTTCCAAAATAAAAATCACTACCTCATCAAGTCGTCGCTCGCGGGTTTTTCGCAGAATTGGGGATCGTCGCGTCGTCGCGGTATCCGGCGTCATGTCATCGCGGAAGGGTGTCACGCCGACAAACTCAACGGATGATCGAAGGTTTTTGTCGCGGAGGAAGGAACGTCACAAAAGAACGTCGTGGGAGAGGAAACATCGGCGTCGCGGCACACGACGTCGCGTCGTCGATTTCCACGGGTTCGACATTCTTCATCGGAGGCCGGCGTTCTTCGCGTTCTTCGCGTTCTTCATGTTCTTCGCGTTCTTCGCGAAGAAGGTGAAGGCACAAGAACCTCTGTCAAAAACCTCTCAACGAGTAATCCTCCAAAAGTCGTGTTGGTCTTCTTTTATTGTTACGCCAACAAACGAATAAGAGGTAAGTAACGACCTATTAATTCGTAGAATTAATTCAACAAAAAAAACAGCCCATTTAATTTATGAACAAAACCGCCCAATTAAATGGTGCGTTAAGAAATTAAGAAAACGCGTCAGTTGACTTTCATAATGATGGGTTTTCGCGGGTGCGTTACTTAGCGGAAAAGAAACAGAGGGGCTCGTGCGGGCCCCACCCCACAAATATCCTACCAAGGGGGTAGGATATTTTTGGATAGCACCCTATCTGTATCAACTCAGCTTAAGTGGCTTTCAAGTGGCTTAAGTGAAATAAAATAAAGTTTGTCGAACAATTATTTTGTTTCTTAACTTTAAGCCCGAAAATTAAAAACCACACCAGAGCAAACACAACTCCGGAAGAGGCGTTTCTAAGCAAATACCGGCGCTGCGATTTCATTGGTGCCCTCGGAATTTGATTCCGGGCACCAGTTCAAAAGTTAGAAAAACCCGATCGTCCATTCACTGAACGTACCCGAGCCAAACTTCAGAAAATGATTTCGGGCACACTGGGCCTCGGAATCAGGTGCCGTCAGAAACAACGCTCTTGTAAAATTCCAAAGAAAATTAAGAAAGAAATTTCCTTGAAATTTACGGGTCTTTACATTACTCCCACTTCAGGGATTTACGTCCCCGTAAAGATAAATCAAAAACTAGGGAAACAAATGTGGGTACTGAGCACGCATCTGAGCCTCCCGCTCCCATGTGCTCTCCTGGAGGTTCCCGTGCTGCCATCTGATGCGCACAAGAGAAATCGATCACCCACGTAGGACCCGCTCCTGTCGATCCTCTATCTGCACTGGGACCTCCGCAAAGTCTCCCCATCATCCACGTCTAGTTCCCCATGGTCAATGATGTGCGTCGGGTCGTGCACGTATCTCCTCAGTTGAGATACGTGGAAGACGTCGTGCACCCGGTGCAACTGAGGTGGTAGAGCCAGGCGATAAGCCACCTCGCCAATCCTGCTGTGGACCTGGAAAGGTCCGATGAAGCGTGGAGACAACTTGCCGCCTCGGCCAAATCTCTGTAATCCACACCGAGGTGAGACACGCAAGAAAACATGGTCGCCATCATCGAACTCTAGTGGCCTCCGCCTCCTGTCAGCATAAGACTTCTGCCGGCTCTGAGCTGTCCTCATCTGCTCCTGGATGACCTGGACCTTCTCTATCGTGGCCCAAACCATCTCTGGTCCCACAAGTGCTGACTCCCTAGGGTCTGTCCATCACAAAGGAGATCTGCAAGGCCTGTCGTACAATGCCTCGTATGGTGCCATCCCGATGGTGGAGTGGTAGCTGTTGTTGTACGCGAACTCCACCAAGGGTAGGTGGTCCTCCCAGCTGCGACCAAAGTCGAGGACACATGCGCGGAGCATGTCCTCGAGAGTCTGAATGGTCCTCTCTATCTGACCATCCGTCTGAGGGTGAAAGGCGGTGCTCAGACGTAGCCGCATCCCGAACGCCTCCTGCAACCCCTTCCAAAGCCGGGAAGTAAAACGAGCATCCCGATCGGAGACGATAGTCGATGGCACACTGTGAGGCCATACAATCTCCTGAATGTAGAGACACCCTAAGCTCTCCACTAAGCCCTGCTCTATGATGGGAAAGAAGTGTGCCGACCTGGTGAGTCGGTCAACAATCACCCAAATGGAGTCGTGACCTCTGGAAGTGCGTGGAAGTCCAGTCATGAAGTCCATAGATATCCCGTCCCACTTCCACTCCAGGACCTCCAAGGGCTGTACGAAGCCTGCTGGTACCTGATGCTCTGCCTTCAACTACTGGCAGGTGAGGCATCAAGAAACGAACTCTGCCACAACCTTCTTCATGCCCGGCCACCAGTGCTTTCGTCTAAGGTCCTGGTACATCTTCGCCACTCCAGGATGTACCGCCAAAGGAGAAGTGTGAAACTCTCTTAGCTCCTCCTCTCGTAAAGCGACTGGTACTAAGGTACGTCCTCTGAAAAGGATCTCATGATCTGATCCAAAGGAGAAGCCATCAGGTGCCTGTCCCGAGGATATCTGCGCACGCCGTGCCTCACAGTCAGCGTCCTCACGCTGTGCCTCTCTGACCCACTGCATTAGTGGAGGGGTGACTGTGAGAGACTGAAGGAAGGCTGCTCCATCTCTATCCACGAAGGATATCTGCAAAGCGGTTACCTGCTCTGTCGCCTTCTCATGAAACTGAATGCCCGTCCTCCTGCTGAGGGCATCGGCTACTACGTCCCCCTTCCCAGGAGTATAGAATATCTCAAAGTCATAGTCCTGGAGGAACTCTAGCCATCGCCGCTGTCTCAGGTTCAGGTCCTTCTGAGAGAAGATGTACCTGAGACTCTAGTGGTCAGAAAAGACTGTAAAGCGCTCACCCATTAGATAGTGCCACCATGTCTTCAGAGTGAAGACCACTGCTGCTAACTCAAGGTCATGGGTAGCGTAGTTCTGCTCATGCGGCCTCAAATGACATGATCCATAGGCAATCACGGCCCACTCCTGCATCAGGACACATCCGAGTCCGGTCTCTGATGCATCGCAGTAGACTACGTATCCAACTCCCTCCTCAGGCAACCTCAAGATAGGTGCGCTGGTCAATCTCTGTCTCAGCTTTTGAAAGCTCTGCTGACATCTGTCTGACCACACAAAGGGTTTTCCCATCTTCATTAAAGCTGAGAGTGGCGCCGCAACTCTAGAGAAGTCTGGCACAAATCTCCGATAGTATCCGGCTAGACCCAAGAAACTCCACACCTCCGTCACGCTCTTGGGTGGTTCCCAAGCTAGTACTGCCTCGATCTTCGCGGGATCCACTACAACTCCCACCTCAGAAATGATGTGACCCAAGAAGTGGACCTCACGTAAAAAGAACTGGCACTTCAAGATCTTGCCATAAAGCTGGTGCTCTCGGAGTGTGTCTAGTACAACTCGCAAGTGGTAGGCGTGCTCCTCATCCGTGGTCGAGTACACCAAAATGTCGTCGATGAAGACCACGACAAATCGATCGAGGTATGGCTGAAAGATCCTGTTCATGAGGCTCATGAACACTGCTGGAGCATTGGTTACGCCGAATGGCATAACCAAGAACTCATAGTGGCCATACCGACACCTGAAAGCCGTCTTCTGCACATCCTCGTCTCGAACTCTGAGCTGATGATAGCCTGACCTGAGGTCTATCCTCGAGAACCACCGTGCTCCCTTGAGCTGATCGAAGAGGTCATCAATCCTCAGTAGCGGATACTTGTTCCTCACTGTCACCTGGTTCAGGGAACGATAATCGACACACAGTCGCAAGCTCCTGTCCGCCTTCTTGGTGAACAAAATCGGGGAAGCCCAGGGTGAAACGCTGGGTCGGATGAACCCCTTGCCCTACAAGTCCTCCAACTGTACCCGCAGCTCTCGAAGCTCAGCGGGGGCCATCCGATATGCTGGAGTGGATATCGGGACTGTCCTGGGGTATAGGTCAATATAAAAGTCTACCTCTCTGCGAGGAGGTAGTCCTAGAACGTCGTCGGGGAAGACGTACGAATACTGATCCACCACTGCAGGAAAATGAGGACTCTGCACGTCAACTGCTCCAAGGATGAGGCTAGCCAACTGATGAGTGATGGGTTGTCCCCTCCTCTGTAAGAGTCCATCCTATGCTGCAAAGGCTCCCTTATCGCCAGTGAAGGTGAACCTGCTCCCTTCGGTGCACACACATCACACCTTGCGCCTAAAACAGTCAATCTGAGCATGGACTGTAGATAACCAATCCATGCCCAAGATGACGTCGTAAGGCCTCGACGCCGCTACAAGAAGATCCCAGCCGAAGCTCTCGCCTCCTAGAGTAATCTCACACTGCCGGAACCAATGCGTAATCGTCGAGTCTGCTCCCGTAGGGGTCTCTAGCCTTAAGGATCGAGCCAACGACTCTGTCGGAATCTCCGAGCTCCGAACAAGGGCAGCGTCTATGAAAGAGTGACTCACTGCTGTGTCTATAAGAACTACATCAAGGGTGGAATAGACACAGATCGTACCTCGAATCATCTCTGGCGCGCCGTGGTCGTAGGCCTCCACTGCCTGGAGCTGTGCCTGTCTCTGCCCGCCAACTCCCTGTGGTCGGGGCGGACCTTCTGGTGGTGGTGGTGGCAGAGCCTCAAAGCGTCGCCCACCACCTGCTGCTCGGCCAGCTCCTCTGCCTCGTCCGCCTCCTCCCTGCGGACTGCCACAGTCGACCCTCTGCCTCTACCTGGGTGGCCCCTCCACCGTCTGCTACTCCTCGGTACGGCGGGTCGGGCAGTCACGAGCCATGTGGCCCTGCCCACCGCACGCGTAGCACTGCCTGCCTCTCGGAAGACTGGCTCCACGCTGTGTGCCCCGCACTGCTGAGCCAGTGTCCTGAGGTCGTCTGCCGGAAGGTCTGGTCTGCCTGGAACCCTGAGTCATCAGTCGACTACCTGCTGCCGAAGACTCCACTACCTGCCGCCCTGCGGTAGGTTTCGCTGTGGACTCAGCGAGAAAGCTCTCGATCAGAAGGGCTCGCTCCAGCACTCCTTCCTGGGTCGGGATGCTGAGGGAGATCAGCGATGCCCTGATCTCGTGTCTCAAACCCTGCTCAAAGGTCTGGGCCCGGAAGAAGGGGTCCCGTACCATGTCGGTCGAGTAGCGAGAAAGATCGGTGAACCTCGCCGCGTACTGGGCGACCATCAAGCTGCCCTGCCGCAGCTGAAGAAGCTCCTGGATGCGCACCGCACGGAGGGTGGCCGGGATGAACTCTGAGCAAAAAAGGTTCTCGAAGTCCATCTAGATGAGAGAGGCCTCATCGTGCACCTGGAGCATCAAGCTCCACCATCGTCCTGCTGCTGCATGCAGTAGACTCGCCGCGAGGATCACCATGAGGTCTGCTGGTGTCCTCACTGGCTTGAAAACTCGTACGACCGCCTCCAGCCAGTCCTCGGCTGCCTGGGGGTCCGTCTCCCCACGAAACCTGGGTGGTTGATGGCACTGGAACTCGTGCAGAGATCCGAGGCAACGTGCATCGTCAGCGGTCGGTGCTGGTAGCATCAGGGGCTCGGTGGGTAAAGGTACCGCCGGTGCCTCTGCTGTCAATGGGCCCTGTACTGAGGACTCGTCGCTCGGCGGACTATCGTCGTGCTCTACTCTCAGAACCCTAGCTGGCTGCCATCGTGGGGGCCATCCTGAAAAGGAAACAAGTGCGCCAAGGTCAGAACAGTATACCTGGTGAGCTGACACAAGTAATCACCAAGAAAACTTGAAACACACATGCAATCAATGTTTTCGTGCATTAAGTCGGGAATCAGAAGTCAGGGTCCTGGTGTACGGATACGTCGGCTGCCGCACCAACACTGGACTCCCTAGACTGATAACCACACCCAATACGCTAAACACTATTGCTTCACATAAGAAGAAAGATCAGAGTCTACGATAGAACCAACCACCTCTGATACCAATTTGTCACGACCCGTCCTCGGGGCCCGTGCCGTGACTACCCCCAAGCCCGCCTTCCATAGGCCAGGGGCTGGCGACTAGCACCAAGGCGTAAATCCCAAAAAAAGGGAAGGCATTGCCTTTGAAAAGTGAACAAGCACCACAGAGTAAGCAAGCGGAAAAGTAAACACTAAGTAAAAACTGTAACAAGCTGTGCTGAAAGTAAAGGGGCCGGAAATACAAGCCCAACTGTAAAGTACAACTGAAATGGAAAAACAAAAACTGAAAGAAAAGCCGTAGCGTCGAGCCGTCCTCTAAAGTTCCCACCTGAATGGTGGGTACAGATAGCCTACACAGCTCCTCGGTCCAGCCGTCCGCTCCGAGTAAGTCCCACCCAGTGGTCCATCTCCAGGTACCGTCCTGCTCCGCAAGCCTCCACCACGATCAGTGCTATCCGTCGTCTGCAACCAACACAATGAAGTGCGGGCATAGCCCGTGCAGGGGTGAGTATAATCTACTCAGTAGGGACCCCGAGACTCCCGAAGGTCTCCCAGAATCCACAAAGGATAACCGCAAAGGAAAGATACAATCACGAAGTAACATCCGACACTGCTTAGGTATATGCCCATACATATACCTAAGTCATCAATTCCCGCTCGGCTCCAACGTCCGAGCTCAAGCACAACCCCGTCCACATAGGAAAGCAAAATGTATACCCACACAGGATAGCACAACACAATCCACAAAGGAGAGTAAAAGTAAATCCACACAGGATAGCTCAACACAATCCACAAAGGAGAGTAACACATGATTCAGCTCACACAGGTATACTTCTTGTATGACAATAAAGATGATCCCTGATCCATCTAAGTCATCGGACCCACAAAGGATCGAAAGGTACTAACCCCCGCAAAGACCCACACAGGATCGGGCCCACACAGGACCTGTAGGCACTGGCTCACACCGAACCGCTGAGCGCTGACCCACACAGGATCGGACCCACACAGGATCAGGCCCACACATAACCTGTAGCACTGATCCACGTAGGATCGCTGAGTGCAGTAGTCATTGAAGTCCACTGAGGATCTCTACACAGTCGTCGTCGCAGTCCACTGAGGATCTCTGCATAGTCGTCGTCCCAGTCCACTGAGGATCTCTGCACGGTCGTCGCTTTCGAAGTAGCAGTTGCAGCCAGCTCTAGGGTTCCCGCACACAATAAGCTCGTTCGGAGGGTCCGCTCCATGAGCCGAGAGGCTGATACATCAACTGACACAAAGTCCGAGGTTTATGTATCCAAAAGTTCTGTATCATCAACATGAACTCAACGCCGCAGACGGTGCGTCAATCGGACGCCCGGTCTGAGAGATATTGGCTTTTTCGTCCCAGGGGCCCGGTTGGTTTTTAAGGCAAAACCAACCCGACCGTACTCCACCTGCGTCCAAACCTCGGGCAGAGTATGCCAAAAGATCCGTCTCACTTAGAGGAATCCACCAAAGCCGATGGCATGTCAATCAGACGTCTGTAGCTCAAGATATGAGCGTTTCCGCTCCGAGGGCCCGGTTGGTTTTGTGTACGAACCAACCCGGCCGAACTCAAAGTATTTAGAAACCTTGAGTGCGATATACCGAAACGACCGTCTCGATCCAAGGATCGCGTTTCTGTTGACGGCGCATCGTTCGGAGGCCCGTAGCTCATGTTACGGGTGAAAGACCAAAAACAGTCCGAAGACGGGGGGTCCGGACCCGTGCTGACCCCCCCTGCCTTGGGTCGGCCGAACCGGGTCGACCCGACCTGGTCCGACCCGGCCGGACCCGGTCCGGCCCGGCCAGGCTGCGGCCCGGCTGGTCAGACTGGCCGGGCTCGGCTCAGACGCGCGGCCGAGCAGCTGGACGCCGCGGGGCGCCGCCCCCGCGGCTTGGAGGTGCCGCGGCCCTCGAAGGGGCCGCGCTGGACAAACGGACGCGGCTTCAGCCGCGGCGGCCCCGTCCGGCAGCGCGCCGCCGCCACCGGCGCCGCCGCGCCGTGACCCGCACCGCCGGCAGCTTCCGCGGGCCACTGGAGTTGCTCCAATGGTCCGTTTTCCTTCCCGTCCACGCCGTTGTTCCTCCCGGGTCCCGTTCTTCATTGTAGGATCATCAAATGCCCTTGCGTCACGATTTTCCGTCGCCCGCCAAATTCGCACAACAACGAAGAACAACAGAGGGTTGTCGGGCCGTGTTCGTTTGGCCTGCACCCTCCGCGTTAGATAAAAACAATGGGAGAATTATATTCAACACATGAAACAACAATTTTAACAAAATAAAATTGTTCATATGAATCCAGTTCTTTAATCTTAAAGAAACATTCTCGGGAATATAAAAAAGGGGGTATTTCCAAAATAAAAATCCCTACCTCGTCAAGTCGTCGCTCGCAGGTTCTTCACGGAATTGGGGATCGTCGCGTTGTCGCGGTATCCGGCGTCGCATCGTCGCGGAAGGGTGTTGCGTCAACGAACTCAACTGATGATCGAAGGTTTTTGTCACGGAGGAAGGAACATCGCAGAAGAACATCGCGGGAGAGGAAACGTCGGCGTCGCGGCACACGGCGTCGCGTTGTCGATTTCTGCGGGTTCGGCGCTCTTCATCAGAGGCCGGAGTTCTTCGCGTTCTTCGCGTTCTTCGCATTCTTCGCGAAGAAGGTGAAGGCACAAGAACCTCTGTCAAAAACCTCTCAACGAGTAATCCTCCAAAAGTCATGTTGGTCTTATTTTATTATTACGCCAACAAAAGAATAAGAGGTAAATGACGACCCATTAATTCGTAGAATTAATTCAACAAAAGAAACTGTCCATTTAATTTACGAACAAAACCTCCCAATTAAATGGTGCGTTAAGAAATTAAGAAAACGCGTCAGTTGACTTTCATAATGACGGGTTTTCGCGGGTGCGTTACTTAGCGGAAAAGAAACGGCGGGGATCGTGTGGGCCCCACCCCACAAATAACCTACCAAGGGGGTAGGATATTTTGGGATAGCACCCTATCCGTATCATCTCAGCTTAAGTGGCTTTCAAGTGGATTCAAGTGGCTTAAGTGAAATAAAATAATGTTTGTCGAACAATTATTTTATTTCTTAACTTTAAGCCCGAAAATTAAAAACCACACCCGAGAAAAAACAACTCTGGAAGAGGCGTTTCTAAGTAAATACTGGCGCTGCGATTTCATCGGTGCCCTCAGAATTCGATTCCGGGCACTGGTTCAAAAGTTAGAAAAACCCGCTCGTTCGTTCACTGAACGTACCCGATCCAAACTTCGGAAAATGATTCCAGGCACACCGGGCCTCGGAATCAGGTACCGTCAGAAACTGCGCTCTTGTAAAATTCCAAATAAAATTAAGAAAAAAATTTCCTTGAAATTTACGGGTCTTTACATAGTATCCCATGAATCATTGATAAGACCGTCTTTGTTGTTTTGGTTCAATCCCAATACCATCTTATTAGTCATGATTCATTCCCATGGTGATCATAGTAGCTTCAGTTAACACCTTATACAATCTTGTTAGTCAAGGTTAAATCCCATGATCATCTTAGTAGTCAAGGTTCACTCCCAAGACCATCTTATTCTATATCACTAGATATAATCTTTACCTAATGCAATTGAGGGATATATAGTTCCCACCCCACACATAATTAAATTATACAGAAATGTGCCAAAAATCATAAATAATAACATCATAACCAATAATATGAAATGGAATCATAAACATATAATAATATTATAATCTATGAGAAAATATACTGGTTTAATAATCATAACCATATCCCAGGAAAAGAAGAGGGTTTCAAAATTATATGACCCATCAATGAGAATAAGGATTCATAAATTTTATGCCATCATAACATAATCCATTCTGGTAATGAATATGAAGGGTAATATTCATTCATTTCCCCCAAAAGGCATGATTGTCTCCAATTGATGTCATCTTATATGGAAAATAATTTTGAAAGATCTTTTAAAAAATTATTTCTTTAGTAAAATATACTTCTTCTTTGATAAATGATTTTTAAAACATAAAACCTTTTGAAAACTATTTTGTTAGTGAATATACTAGAATTATTTTTAATAAATCTTGAAAACATTTTAAAAACCTTTTTTCTTGAAACTTATAAAGGATCTTGTAAACCATTTTAAAACTGTTTCCTTAAAAACATATAAAAGACTCTTAAAAAACGTTTTTTGAACATAAAACCTTATTAATTAAATTTCAAAGAATGGATAAAAATAACCATATATTTATGTATAATTGATATAGAATACATTCATGTTCTTTATATACACCACACAAAAGAAGTGACTTGCGAATAAGGCATGTATCTCATAGAAATAAAGAGTGATATGTAATTACCTTACCTTGTGTCTTGACTCCTGTAATACTCATTCAAGCCTCATGTATAATAAATATATATTTTCTATATCTATATCAAAAAAAATATTCTTACTTATAATACCATATATGGTATGATTATGGATTCATATTACCCAATTGTTAACAATTAAATTTTATGGGTTCTTTTCAGGTAATATCAACTTTTTTTTCATGTGTCTCTATTTGATATATATTTTGTCGATATAATTATTTCATGGTTTAAATAATATAAAACATGATTTAAATATAATTTATATTCACTATATTTTTATTATCATAATAAATAGAATATAGAAATATGAAATAAAATACATCGGTCATCGAGATGGTAAACTGCACATACACATGAATGATATTTCCATTAAATTGCCGAGATTGAAATAATGAAAGTAATATTAATATCAATATATATATATATAATTATTAAATTATATTTATTAAAATATATGTTTCATATATATTCACTAAAATCATCATTAATATATTCCTTGTATTGTATGAACTAATCGAATTGCTTTGAGAGGGTGGTAGTCCACACATCCTCAAACGAAATGATCATATTAACAAAAATTGAAAAGTATAAAGATAAATGTTGTAAAATATTTACCTAATCCTAAATAGACAATATATATAATATATAATATATATAAATGTATTTTACATCATAATTTCAAGCATTAGAGGTGTTAATGAAAAAATGAACAATCATCATTTAGTTAGGTTGTAGTCTTCCACACAGGTAAAAAATAAGTTCGTTACCCATTTGATGGATCTGATTTTAAGTGTAGGTCAAATAATGCGCATAAAAACATCATCAAAGGGATTACTTGGAATGATTTATTACCAATTAAGGATTCATGTATTAATTAAGGGATTTAAGGGAGATATTTAGATATAGTTTGGCCTAAATTAGGTGGCTTGAGGTTTGTGAGGAGGTGGGAGGGGAGGAGGCTTTTTATAATGGAGGATAGGTGGAACTCATGTAAAATTTTAAAAGAAAGGTACCCCAACCTTGTTTTTTTATTGAAGCTAGTTCATTAATGTTAAAAATTAAATAAATTAGAGGATAGGGTCAAAATATTTCCATAAAATGGCATTAAGAATATTTTATAGGTCATGTTGGGCCTTAAGGTTATGGTTTTGTCCCTTATTAATCGTAATTTAACCTTATTCATTGTAGTTAATTTTATTTACTTCACAAATAATTTTGAAAAAAACAAAGGTTAGTTTATTAGACATTATAATTTATGATTATTACAAATATATTAACCATTTAACAAATTCCAAATACTAAAGTTACAGAAATTATTTTAAATTTACTCCAGTAGTCGGGTCGATAATATGAGGTTTAAAGTAAAAACATTCAAAAAATGCTCCTCTGTTTTTTGTTGTCAATTTAATAATGAAAATGATTAAATGACCTTAATTTAGTTCATTGATAAAAATATTATATAATTTATCTAATAAAAAAATAAAATATATAATTTAATCTTATAAAAAAATTATGTGAAAATGATGTTTTGAATTAAAATCCAGTATTTTTAACAGTTAATTAAAAAATTAAACCATATAGATAAGTAACAAAAAGTTATCCCGACCTAATTTTTATATTTATCTTCCAAATATGATGTTTATTTTGACATTTTATATTTATAAAGGTACCAAAAATTGGATTTAAAATTTATTTTCCATTAAAAGGTTGTAAAACTACCTTAATAAAACTATTGGGTTTTATATGTTAAATTGGATTTATATTTATCTTATGCTTAGAAAATCTATTGGATGAATTTAAAAAATATTTACTTAGATATATAACATATATATTACATTAAAATTAATTATTAATTTTAATTAATTTAATTTATTTATGATTAGAATTACTTTGTGAGAATAATAATCATTTTTTATAAAAATACACTCTTTATATTCAATTTGGTTATTATATTCATTTCTAAATAATTTGAAACTAATTACTTCATATTATATTTTTTTGAAAATAATGTATTTACATAATTTAGTTAATAATATTCAAAAAATATAATTTAACGACTATGTTATTATATATATATAACTATATATTATTTTTTAGTAATATTCTATTGTGTGTGTTACACATGCCTTCAAGGAATGCCATTATTTCAGGTAATGAAATATTTTCTCATTGTAATGTGAATAGGAAGATTTTTTTTGTTTGGGGTGAAAGTAATCCAAAAATAGTTATTTAATATAAAATAATATATTTTATAAGTTTCATGAATAGAAAATTTTCAAAAAGATTAAATTAATTTGCTGAGAAAATAATTACCAAAAAATTGGGGTGTAACACTCTACCCTATTAAAATTAATTTCACCCTTGAAATTCCTTTGGGTTACAAAGGTATAATACTTGAAAGTTTCATTTACTAAATCCAACATCATAAAAATGATTTCTAAAACATCCCTTAAAAATGGAAATTTGGAAACCATAATGATTACATGAAGTAACATATAACTTGGTTTCTACATGGGAGAACATATGTGGTATGTGAAAACATGGACATAGAAGATAAATCTAACTGTCATGTTCTGATAGAGAGTGATAAATAACAAGGACATGAGAATTTTAATAATAATAAAGTCACAAATCTATGATGAACTAAGGGACTATACGATTCCTTGAAAAGGGATGTACAAGAATAAATGTTTTGGTTTCAAGATCCTTTCTCCTAATGTTAAATAATTTTCATGAAAATATATACATGCATGATTTCCGGAAAACATCACCCTTATTTGTTCCTTGATCAACCTAACCTATTTCTCTTAAAAAAATGGTGGATTTTTATTTATCGAAGCACTAACATATGATGAGATCCATGATATCCCATCCCATATTTCATCAGTTATCATCAACACCCAATTTTTTTATAACATGATTGACAATATAAATAAATCCTTATGTGGTATGATAATAATTTATTCTCAGAAACATCATAAAAATATTAGCATAATCATTTGATAAATGGTTAAGATTATAATCATTCCAATAGATAAAAATCCAAATCATTATAAGGAATGCCACAAAATAAACTTAACATTGATCCCTATACATCATAAAGAATATTTTGGTTATCACATTCCAAACGTATGAATACCCTCATCATATATTCTCTTGGAACCATAATTACCATTAATATTTGTAGAAAATATACATTCATCGTTATTCTATAGATTACTAGATATAGTCCATAGATCCAAGAAGTGTTAAAACTAATCCATGATGAAATAAAACAACTTTTCGATAACATTAACTCATTTTGACACTAATCCGTAGATACATCCCTAGACATATCATTAGAAATGTACTTAAGGATCTAAAAAACGTGTTATCATCCTACTTTCGAAAGGTTAAAAAAACCTTCAATCTAATACTAACTATAACAACCCATTCTTAACATACAATAACATTACCTCACTTTTTTCGAATACATAAAACATAATACAAATAGATTCGAAAAGACCATACTTGGATAGTGATGTTGGAAACATAGAAACATAAACACATATACATAAGAGAGCTACATTATCACCTACTCGGTTATTCATGACTAGAACCCTTTTTAGACCAATAAAACATAACAAATATCTTCATAACCTGGGGAAGAAATCATAAAAATGGGTGAGCTCATATTATTAGTTGGGAAAAAATGGGAGATATGTAAGCATAAAAATGTTCACAGGGGTACGAGAATGTGATCAAAATATTTTAAGATCACACCCTTTTTATTAAAAATCATAAACAATAATCAAGACATAAATATTAGTAGTTCATAAGACATAAATAATAAATAAATAAAGAAAAAAATCCATGGAATCATAGAATAGGAATAAATTAAGGAATTTTGGAAAGCACATAAGCATACAATATGATTTCCATTATATCAAAGGCATTACTCCAAATACCATCTTAGTAGTATGGGCTGACTAACTATACCATCAAAGTATTCATGGTTTAATCCCATGGCCATAATAGTAGCATGAGTTCACTCCTCATACCAACTTTGTAGTCATCTTTTACTCCCATTTCCATATTAGTAGTGAAGGATCACTCCCAAGACCATATTATATTATCTCATGAGATATAAATATTTCCCAATCCATTGGAGGGAGATATAGGTCCCACACATCTTAAAATGTAATCATAAATTCGTGTAAAAAAAATCATAAACAATCATATCATAACCCGTGAAATGTCATGGGTATCATAAAAATGTAATAATATCATATCATGTGGAAAAAGATATAGGTTTTATAATCATAAACATAACCCATGAAAAGAAGCGTGATTCAAAAGCATATAACCAAGTAATGAGAAATAAATTTCATAAAAATCATTCCAACAAATAATAATACATTTAGAGAAATAATATTAATGGTAACATTGATTCTTTTCCTTATAAATTCATGATTAATACTAATATACATCATTTTATATGAGAAATATATTTGAAAGATCTTGAAAGACAATTTTTAAGAGCTAAATATTATTCTTCATTGAAAAACGTTTTTAAAAAAACATTATGTTTTTTTATTTTCATATAGACTTGAAAACATATAATGGAATATTAAATAAATATTGAAAACTTTTTTCCTTGAAATTTATAAATTATCTTGTAAATGATTTCAAAACTATTTTCCTAGAAAATTTATAAAATTCTCTTTAAAACCATTTTAGAACATAAATCCTTATTAAATAAATATCATAGAATAGATACATAAATAACTATATATTTTTGTATAAGAGGCATAAAATTCATTATTTGTCAGTATATACACCCACAAAAAGGAAGTGAGTGGTAAATAAGGCATGTATCTCATGAAAATAAATAGTGAGACGAAATTCCATTACCTTTTATGTATTGAATCCTATAGTTCTCATTAAATCCTCCTTTAAAATAAATATAAATTTATTATTTATCTATTAAATAATTATATTATTACATATAATACCATATATTGTTGATTATGGATTTATATTATCATATTTTAAATAATTAAATATTAAGGTTTCACTTCAGGTAATATCTACTTTGTTTTTCACATGTGTCTCAGTTTGTTATATCATGGGTCCTTATACATGTATCACAATTTATATAATTTAAACCATGATTTAAATATATATTATATTCAGTATATTTGTACTATAATAATAAATATTATATTGAATTATGAAACATAATACACCATTCACGGAGACAATAAGTCATACGTAAGAAGGAATACAATTTCTGTTTAATTATCAAGATTGAATAAAATAAAGTAAAATTCATATACACATATATATAACTATTAAAGAATATTTATTATATTATACATGTCATATATTTTCACTAAAACCATCCTTAATACATTCCATGTAGTGTATAAATAAATAACATCGCAGTGATGGAGCGATATTTTACACTTCCCCAAATGAAATTATAGTATTATCACAAATTGAAATGTACAATGATATATATTGTAAAATAGTTAAATAATCTTAAAGAATTAATAAATATAATTTATAACATATGTAAACATAGTGTCCATCATTATTTCCACCATGAGAGGATACATGATTTTTTATTCATATAAAATCAATTATAAAGTAAGGCAATCATTATAAACGAATAAAAATTTAAAAAATTTAAATTAATAAGACTAATATCAAATAATGTGCATGAATTAAAAGGTATAGAAGAAGATGATGATCCCTTAATTGAGTGTGAGACTCCAAAGGCTTCAGAGGGGCTTTTAGAGAGATTGGGGTGACTAGGGAAGACTCTAGGGAATGTAGGGATAAGTATGGACATGAGATAAGGGGTTTTAATGATGATAAATCGGAGAATGTATGGGTTTATATAGAAAATTATGGGGATTTCATTATTATTTAGGTTTTGGACTCAACATAATATAATATCCCTGACCACATACCATCCTCTGGGTTTTCTCCATGATTTTTCAAAAAATGGGAGAGGATTTTATTATTTTATATATCCAAGGTCAAAAAATATTCAAATAATTCCCTATCTTATGTGGTGATGAGTCACACTCTTAAAGAAATGATTTTTAAACCATAAAGTATATTATATGTTTTGGAGGATTCATAATGGATTTAAAAAATATATCAAATAGTCGTAAAAAAAATTATATTAGGGGTAAAACATTTATTTGGTATTTAATACCATTTATACTTATTGTTACATAACTTTTGGTTCCTTATGATGTTATAAAACATAATGTATATTTAAACTATTTTTAATTTTCACCCGAAAATTAAATTTTGAGAGAAATTTATGAAAAATTCATCATTGGATAATTTTTGTTTTCTAATTCAAAAAATAATATTAATTTTATATAAATAAAATTATAAATATGTGAATTTAAAATTTTAAAATTAAATCATCATTTATTAATAAATTCTATAATTTGTTTTTGACAATAACTATTTATGAACCCTTATAAAAATAATATTTGACTTTATATAAATTACATGATCATTTATATTTGATATAAATTATTTCATAAGATTAAAATATTATTTATTTCAAAAATGTATTAATTTATAAATTCATTAATTGAATTTTAATTGTAAGAAAAAATACAATTTTTGCTTTATTATATCAAAATAAAAATCAGTAACAAAGTGACAAAAACATATTCATTATTATATAAAAAATAATGTACATATTCATATTGATAGGGTCTTGATACATATCTCTTTAATACACCAACAAATTCACTAAGTGTAAGGTGTGTGATGATGTGACTTTCATGGGGTGGTTCAGTGAACATGGTTCAGGTCGTGATCTTGATGAGCTTGAACATCTGTCATAAACAGTTTTTCTCATGCTTAAGTTGTTGGATATCAACTAAGGATTGGTTAAGGGAAAATCCCAAAAATACTATCTCCCTCGGAATACCTAATAAATGGGCTTCATTGGGTATGATCCTTCTGGTTGAGGTCATCAGTTCCATTGTCTTTGTCAATTGGATTTATTAAACCCCTATATTTATACTAAACTTGTGAACACTGTTCAATAACTATATTATCAAGAATTAATATACTTAATGAACATTTAAATCCATTAGGATATAATAAAATAAAATAAGTTCTATTGTTTTCTACAACCATATTATATAATCATACATTCAATTAAATGAAATTGGAATTTTTTTATTTATAAGAGTTTGGGTCATTATATAGACAACCATAATTAATTTTTCATGCTATGAAAATATAAGAGAGGAAAATATTTTTTTCAATGGTACTGATCCATTGACCAGAAACATGTGGATCAATAAAACCACAAAAATAATGTGGAAGATTCCTTATGAAGGACACAACATAACATTGTTCCCTCCACTTCTCATTTGGATGTTTGTCATGATTCATAGATTGAGAATGATTTTTGAGCATAGAAAGAAGATTTTTCGTTCCAGAACCTATAAGGTTTAGTTTCTTAGGAGGATAATCATTGTATTGTCTATCATATCCAGTGTTAACATGATTATTTCATTTTCTATGCACCGACTAAAATGAAAAATCAATGTGTGAATATTAATAATCACAATAAGGATTAACCTTAATCAAGAAAAATATTTATAGGATGTATAAATCATTATTCCTTTTTTCAATATATGAATACTTAGGTTTAATATAGGTAATTCGTGGTCATCATATATTCACTTCCTTCATAATTTTTTTAAAGGGTTTATGAAATTTCAAACCATATCACAAAAGAGTATCATACTAGGTGTGATGAAATCCCCCTTGTCATGGACCTAGGTATTATTATGTCAAATCCAAATTCCCCAATATTAGATTTATTACCCATAGGTATAATTTTTCCAAAACCACTTAAACTTATAGTATCTATAGAGGATTGTAATTTCATAGTGACCAATCACTCTATACTTCACCAAAACTACATGACATTATCTTATAATTAGACTTATCCAAATGGTTCATACTATATTATTCTCTTCCATGTTTCTAAAGGTTAACATAACCTTTCTCTAATAACAAATAAAATGACCCACAATTCTTATAAAAAGATATCACATATTTTTAGATAAATATTCATTACATATCATAATAATCCATTCATGAATTGGTTAGGGATAGTACATTTGGAAAAGTGGATATAAAAAATATGGTTTATATGTGAACTATTTCACCTCACATAAGGTTCTTCAAAACTAGCAACCATCTTAGAAATATATTACATAATACCTTTCATCATACCCTAGGGAAAGAAAACATAAGAAAAAGTGTTATGAAATTATTTTCAAGGGTATGAAATAGAGATATCAATTATCGCATAAGTATAATGTGATAATAGGTGTTTGAGAACATGTCAATAACATTTCAAAACCATACCCTACATATCATAGATCATAAATGTAATGTCCCGTCCTCGATTCCCCTAAAATGGGTGCCCCAAGATGGTTCTCCATAATACCTAAAGAATTTCTTCTTGTTCACTAGAGGTTGTTGACAATAAGAAGGGGTATAGATTTGAAATATGAGGATACAATACGCCATATTTCATAGTGCAAAAACTAATGAAAATAAACATATTTCATACACATCAGAGAAAGTAGAAGAATAAATAATCTGAAAGCGAAACATTTTGTAAAAAACTGAAATAAAGTGAAATTACAAGACCAAAAATCATAACAAACGAAAAAAATCACCCACTAAACTGGTAACATATAAATAATTATATAATTGGAAAATAAATACAATAGTTTTTTTTTGAAACTATGATCCAAAAGAAAAATTTGATATCCAGTTCCTTATCAGGATACTCTTTCCTAACTTGTCACCTCCATGCGAGCATCCCACTCAACCATGAAATCGTGTGACTCCACATGATCCATCATTCATCCATGCTCAACATAAATTTAGACCTATGTTATGCATGCACACAGAGGTACACATACAGAGGGTGAGAAATAAATCGCAGTAGGACACCCCGAATGATGAACCAATAAACTGCTGCCATAATTGAATGGAAATTAAATATGATCAGCCTATAAAAATGTAACTAAATAATAAATTCCAAAAACATGTTTTAAACCTTAATTTGATGTCATCAATCTACAATACCTACTTCATCCAATTTTGGGTCATCTCTAAGTATATATTAATGACCATGCATCGAAAAACCCGCAGGCTCTATAGACATATATGCCAAAACCAAGCCTTTCAATTTTGGGGACCCATCCGACGATGGTCATATTATCCGATATACCAATCCGATTAATTCCATACCATATAGTCATGAACCAAAAATTATCTAATGTTCAATATCATGATACCTCTATCTCAGTATCTAGACCAAGTTCATTACCAGGACTTGACCATCAGTCTGACGTCTATCTAATGTATCATAGAAATAATGTCTGGAGAAATAGTATAACACCTAGACCATATCAAAAATTTATTCCTTGATGATCTATATAAAATATGAATTTTTGAATAAATCATGTCTAGAAACTCAATCTAAAATCAAAACCATGGATGTAGAGCATCACTCCACCATCCATCCATGATGTTATACCATCATTTCCTAAACCATCAGTCCAGAACATAAGAAACAAAGTAACTATCTAGTTTCACACATAATCTGTATAGTATACTATCCATTCCTAGAACCTGATTCCATAAACCATATATATATATATATATATATATATATATATATCATCGGTGGGGCCCATAGTTTCAGTCTATCCAAATATTGGAGAAGGACCATCAGTCCAACATTTTATTCCACATAACATATCATCATCACCCAGAACATCATTCTGATTCTCTAACCATGAAGTACAATATTAGGGCCTATAGCCTCAATATAACTCCTAACCATAGTATACCTCCTATGCCCATAGCATTATCCAATCACTAAACCACACATTTGTTAAATCACATCCACAATACTCCACAACATATAGCAGTGTGCCTAAATCCTTAGTCAAACACTAAAAACATAAACAAAATATTGGTATATATAATAATTCCCCAGTCCAACAATTTCAATCACAGATATTTTCCACCATACTTATGGATCATCTGTCCCACTATTTAATCCATAACAACCCCATAATCTCATAAAACATCATAGGTCTCTAGGTAACACCCAACCATAACACTATATCCTCATAGGCATAAACCATATCTCAACATCTACAACCCATAAAAATATAATTATGGTTGGATGAACACCCATTCCCATCAATTATCCTCAAACAATCCAAAGTTCATAACAATATTAGTACACTATAAAATGTTTATTCTATATTATAAATGCAATCAGACCATGCCCAACAAAAGAAACATCCTCAAGCGCCCCTCAATGGCCTCCAACCAATCCCCGATCAATAATATACTGACATAGCATCCCCAAGTAAACCCTTCCTCACAGGCATTCATAAAATCCTAACATGTCACCCAATAATCACATAGCCATAAATCATCAAACTATGTCTATACTCAAGAGTACCTCACATGAAAATCAACACCACATTAACACTCAGACATAACCACCATCCTATGATGTCAACCAAGACATAGGATCCAACCACCCTAAACATCACACACAGGATCTAAACCTAAACTTCTCTAACCTCGAGAAACTGGTCATGATATTAAGGGATAACCAAGATTACCCCATAGATACTAATCCAAACTCACCTCCCAAGAACCTTAAAAGTAAATTAAAGCAAAATGCCATGGCATGCTTAGGCCAGACCAAACACTTTGCTCACAATACTCACCTAACATTGATGCTTACATCCCTTCCCACTAGTGGATTATGAATCCAAACCTCAAGTAAATACTCCTACTAAAACAAAATTTTATGAAACACCATCCAAATTGTCAAAACCCCCTCCCCAAAAATTGTACCCCCTAGGACGGCCATTTGATAAGGGAGATAATGACCCCCAAGACCCGCCTTCAGTAGGCCCCATGTAGGAGACTAGCACCGAGGGTATAATAATCACAAAAATGGGAGGCATTGCCCTCTAAGAGAACATGAAAAAGAGAGATATAAGATAGACACCAACCAAATCCAACTCAGAACTGAAATATACAAGAAATCACAAGTGCACATATTTAATTTCATGAAAAAGTACTACAACTGGAGGGGAAAACCGAAATTACCCAATAGAAAATAAAAATAATAGCAACCACAATCCCAAACAACTCCTCCAACCCCAAGCTAGTAGAAATCGGCTTGATCTCCAACCTGATCCTAGGGACCTGAAAAACAGTTTTTATATACATAGGGTGACTATAACAGTATACTCAGTAGGATCCTCCCTGAATCCTCTCGTAAAAAAGAAACGAAATCATGCTAAATCATAGTGAACAAAAAGTGACACTAACTCTTCACCTAAATATGTATACTAAGTTCCCAACCTCACCAGAGATACTCTCACCAAGTAACTCATAAAAGAGTATATAATATAATAAATAATATCAAGGGTACCCCGTAACTACTTCCCCACTAGTTTACCGCTTTAACCCAATGTCGCACGTCCTGAGCATCTCCCTTCAAAAAGGCCTGCTCATAAACACCTGGGTGAAGCACCGCAATATTCACCTCGTGCAAAAAAACCACCACGTCCATGAAAGAAAGTAAACATGTAGTTTCCAGGATCCACCATAGCTCTCATAACATGTATCATACATCATGTATTATACCTCAAGCCATTACAGCCGATACACCGAGTATGTATCCTCAATCCATCACAGCCTATAAATGTTACACCTATAGTAGTCCACAGGATACTATATCCAAAATATATGTGTGTGAATAAACACAAGCCATTATAACCTTCTACAAATATATATGGGGAAAACTAACCATTGTGACTACCAAAACAAGTATCTACAACGAGAAGAGAGAGGGGGAAAAGGGGGTCGTCAGCCATTCATCCTCCCACCAGAATGTTGGGGAAAACACCCCCTAGGGCTTAGAATCCTCAGGGTGTCAGTTTCCATTACCGATAGGGTGGAGTAGCATATAGAAACAAAAAAAAGTACAGAATATATTAAATCTCATGACCACACTATGGTCATAGCCTAGTCTTAAACTCAACTACAACTAACATCTCTCGGACTTCAGGCTTCCACTTCCAAGACTAGGTATCCTTTAAACACAAAACTATTTAGAGATCTATAAACAAAATTTATTTCATTTCCTTTTTACCAGTTTAACTTTAAATTAATGAAATCTTTAAACATTGATTAACCATGAAAAATTCCACATTAAATTTCTTTAGCATCACACCCAAAGTCTACTATCCCTTTAAATTTACATCCTCATCATTATGTTCTAGAAAACTCCAACCCTATGGTTAACACCATTTATTCAATTATTCATTATAGAATTACTTTCCCTCATTCCCAATCATTCTAGAAAAACATTCTATGGTACTAAACACAAGGGCGCTTAACACGGTGAGTAGATGTACTACCCGTCGAGTCTTTTCCACCTATAGAAAGAGCGTATAGCCATCCTACCTTGATAAGCTAAACACGGAAAGCATGTGGCCTACCCCATGCATCTTCACCTCTTTGAAAAAAAGGGTAATCAAGACCAGCTGCCTTGAGATGTGGGAAAAAGTATAGTAGATAATCAACCAATAAGAATCAGCAAGCATCCAAAAATCCCATCCATCCCATTCCATCATTCCTGGTGTCCTCCTCGACACCCACATACATAAACTGATGCATCTCACCACTCTAGGTGTCATATGTTACCATAACCAAAAGTCGCCATGCCCCACATATCACAATAGCCATACATGCTCACATCACAACACAAGCAGTAGGAAAACAAACATCACATAAATTGGTCTATTGGCCCATTGGAAATCAAGATGGTAACTCAGAACCCTTCAAGGAATTATCGATTTTTTTTTTCTTTAATCCATCTTGAATTAATAGATTTATTATTCATAGGTTCCAAAATCCGGGAAAACTAATCAATAAGCTATCAAAAATAATTAAACATGCTTACTGCACCAATTTGATTAACATAAAATTAAAGCAAGAAGAACAAGATTTATTTACATTACACTTTATCCATATCCAAATGTTATCCATTAATTCTGGTTTATGTTCTTTACCAATTTTCATCCTGAAAAAATAGCTAAACGAAGAAATCATGGATATCACACTATCTAGAAAACAAGTGGAAAAACATACGACCGATATCAATTTATTTATTCAATTAAAATATTTATTATATCAATTATATTATTTTACAGCGAGTTAAAACATGATAACAGTACAGTTGCATGTAAAAGAAAAGAGAAGCAACGAATCCCCTACCTCAAATAGTTCGGGACGTTCTTTATCCACCCAACATGTAACAATTCTCCTCTCGTGTCAACTGCATCCACCCGAGGATGACATGGTACGAATGCACCAACTGAAACCCAAGAAAACACCCTTAGAAACATGGATATTACATGCTATAATATGGAAACGAGAAAAAGGAGAAGATGAACCCCAAAAGAACGACGATAAAACATAAATTATATATAAGATTGATTGATACGGCTTGGTTGCATCAAAAGAGAGCAGAACCAACTTGAGGAGGAATGATTGATTATAAAAATCATAAAGATTAGGATAAAAGGTTTTAGCATCTCATAGTCGAGAGGAAAGAGGAAGAATTATGGAGGAAGATATCCTACCCCTTTAGCTGATTTAACGGAGTGATGGTTTAAGATACACTTAATTTCCCATTAAAAGAGGATCACATTGAACCACATGGTTTGACCAAGTAAAAGCATCCCGAGCCTTAGGAATAATTAATATAGGAGTTATGGCCTTTGAATCAGCCTTGGAGTCCTTCAAACGAGGCCTTAAATGTATTTTACGTCAATGAAAAATGCTAAAGGGGCGAAACTGTTGGAAGATAGAAACATTGTTCACAAACTCAAAATTTGGAAAAGGAAAAACACTGTTAATGAACCTCACTGTTAGACATAGTTCATGAACCTCATCATTAGACACAGTTCTTGATCCCTACTGTTAGACACTATTCATGAACCTCCCTATGAGACACTGCTCATGAACCTCACCGTTAGACAATGTTCACGAACCTCACTGTCAGACACTATTCATGAACCTCACTGTTAGACAGTGTTCATGAACCCCACTATTAGAAGGTCACCATTTTGGAAACATAGTTCACCAACTCAAAATTTTGAATAGGAAAGAAACAGTTGTCGTTAGAAGGTCACCATTTAGGAAACACTATTCACATAACTCAAAATTTTGCAAAGGAAATAAAAGGTCACCATTAGAAGGTCAACGTTATGGAAACACTATTCACAAAGCTCGAAATTTGGCAATGGAAATAGAGGTTACTGTTAGAGGTTACTGTTAGAGGTTACAGATAGAGGTTATCGATAGAGGTTACCGTTAGAGGTTAATATTAGACCTCACTGATAGAACTATTCACTGATTGAACTGTTCAAAGAAATAGAAATTTGGCAAGGGAAAGAGAGGTTACTGTTAGAGGTTACTGATAGAACTGTTCACCGATGGAACTGTTCATAGAATTGGAAATTTTGAAAAGGAATGAGGGGTTACCATTAGAGGTTACCGATAGAAGTATTCACTGATGGAACAATTCAAAGATGGTTACTGATGAAACTGTTCACAGAATGTTACCTTTGCACTGTTCAGAACTGTCTACCCTTGGAACTGTTCAATGAACTCGAAAATTGGAAATGTGTTGGGGATAAGTCACCTTGACATCCCGGATCACCTCAAACACCATATTTTTACAATGGAATAGACCGAAGAGGTCCAGGCCATTACATCTGATACCTCTCTAAACATTCTCATCCACGAGAATTCAAAACCAACCTAAAGTGAAAATGAAACGGGGTCTGAAAAACCACCAATCGAGATACCTCTCAAAAGAGAGCAAGCCACAAAAGCATCAAAAGGAATCCATCTCATAAACATGAATGGTTTATAACCACAAGGGCTACATAGACACATAAAAATAGTTAAACATTAAACAAATATGGGTATTGAGCACGTATCTATGACTCACGTTCCCAGGTACTCTCCTCCATGCCACCATGTCACCACAAGACAAGAACCAAGGGGATATAAAACCCACGCAACACCTTCTCCAAGTGGTCTTTGGTCCTAACAGGTCGTTCCTCAGAGGTTGAATCATCATCAATATTGATCTCTCCCTAATTGATGATGTAAGAGTCATCATGAAGATAATGACAGAGTTGTGATACATGGAAAACATCATGTATCTTACTCAACTAGAGGGGAAGTTCTACTCGATACGCCACACCACCAACATGGGATAACACCTTGAAATTCCCAACAAAGATGGGAGAAAGCTTACTCCCATGACCAAACCATTTCTTTCCACGATGGGGAGTCACATTCAGAAACACATGACCCCAAAATCTAACTATAAGGGAATCCTCCTTTGATTGACATATGATTTATGATAATCTTGCACTGTCTTCATCCTCTCACGAATCACCTGAACCATCTCTATTGTGTTCTGCACTAGTTCCAATCTTAAAATTACTGAGTCTCTGACCCTAGTCAAGAACAATGGAGAACAGAATGGTCAGCCATACAAGGATTTAAAGGTTCCATACCGATGGTGGAGTGAAAAATATTATTGTAAGTGAAATACACCAAGGTTAAGTGCTTCATCCACAAACCTCCAAAATCAAGAACACAAGAGTGTAACATGTCTTCAAGAGTATGGATGGTTCGCTCTATCTGACCATCTGTTTGAGGATGAAAAGCAGTGCTAAGGCATAGTTGAGAACCGAAATCATGTTGGAGACCTCTCCACACCCTAGAGGTAAAAGGAGGATCTCGATCATAAATTATCGTCATTGGGACTCCATGATGTCTCACAACCTCCTCTAGATACTGCCTCAACAAAACTTCCATAGATCTCGACTCCTTGATCGCTATGAAGTTGGCTGATTTTGTTAAATGATCAACTGCCACCGAAATATCATCATGTCCTCCCGAAGCTCATGTTAATCTAGTAACAAAGTCCATTGAGATATCCTCCCACTTCCACTAAGGAATCTCAAATGGATGGAGAAGACTACAAGGAAGACGGTGTTCGGCCTTCACCTTCTGGCAGACCAAACATCGGGACAAAAACTCCTCAACCGCATGCTTCAGCCCCGACCACCAAAACTGGCTCCTCAAGGCTTGTTACACCTTTTTCACGCTAGGATTCACCAATAACGGTGAACTATGGAACTCTTTGAGAACCGTCTCGCACATCTTCAAAGGAACAAAAATCCATCCATGATACAACACTCAGTGTTGTTCATCCTTATTCTAACCATCATGGGCCTCACCACAAAAAACTTGGTCTTTCCAAACCTCCACCTCAAGAACCCCCAACAGGGACTCTTCCACCTTCTACATCAGGGATGACTATACCACCATATTAAAAAGAAAACCTCTACCCCCCAACTTCTCCCATGAGATCGCTGACTCCTCATGATCTCCAAGGAACAATAACCACCACTGCCTCGCTGCTCCACATAGTATCGTCACAACCAAGGACACCCAGTTCTCCTTCTGAGCACAGATTGAACTGAATGATATCTCGACCTCCTCTAAATATGCTTGAATGAATGAATCTAAAACAGATCCCTCATAATTCTGTAGACTCTGGAACTGAAACTCTTTGAGTTTTTTCCTCTAATTGCCGTCGTATTCGACCACTACCCTGTGGTGATCTGCTGGAACAGCCTGCTGGACATTGTCTGCGCAAACCTGATGAGGACGTCGACCTGGAGCCATACCAGTAAAATAGAAAACCGTTAGAGCTCCTAAACCTGTAATATGGAAGACTTGACATTAATTAATTAATTTTTTCTTTTTTTCATTTTAGGCTAACCTATCCCATGGTCTACCCATTCAAACATAGGCACAAAGATGAATGATACATGATCCTTTCCTAGGTCTCTACCCTGCATATTGTATAACCTTATTTAGTAGCCATTTTAAACTTAAAGGTCCATACATTAGATCATATAGGGCCCTAAATTCCTATGTCTTATCCGGTATCTAGTGTTTACCTCACTTGCTAAACTTGAATGACACTACTTTTCTACCAATCTATGCAACCACACCAGTACCTAACTCGAAACTCCATCCTATCCCTCAACCAGAACTATGATACCACTATTTCACGACCCCCTCCCCACAAAGTGTACCCCTCCTGGGCTAACAATATGAGAAGGGAGATAATGACCCCCCTGAGTCCAACCTCCAGTAGGCCTTGGGTTGGTGACTAGCACCGACGGTATAATAATCACACAAATAAGAGGCATTACCCTCTAAAAGAACACATGTAGAAGAGAGAGATAAGATAGACACCAACCAACTCCAAATCAGAACTGAAATATAAAAGAAAACCCAAGTGTACATATGTAATGTCAGGAAAATGTACTACAACTGGAAGGAAAAAATGCAAGTACCCAAAAGAACGTAAAAAAGTAGCAACCACAAGCCTGAACAACTCCTGTAACCGCAAGATAGTAGAAACTGGCTTGATCTCCAACCTGCTCCAAGTGACCATAAAAACAGTTTATATATACATAGGGTGATTATAACAGTTTACTCAGTATGATCCTCCCCAAAGCCTCTTGTGTAAAATTAGAGAAAGCATGCTAAAGCACAATGAACAACAAGGGAAACTAACTCGTCACATAAACATGTATACTAAGATCCCAACCCCACCAGGGTTAGTCACACCAAGTAATACATACTAGTGTATATAATATAATAAAGAATGTCAAGGGTACCCCACTACTACTTCCCCAATTTTTTGCCGCTTTTCCCCAACGTTGCACATCCTAAGCATCTCTCTCCAAAAAGGGCTTGCTCGCAGACACATGGGAGAAACACCACAATATGCACCCCATTCAACAAAACCACCACATCAATGCATGAAAGTAACCAGGTAGTTTCTGGGAGCCACCACAGCTCACATAATAGGTATCATACATTGGGTATTATACCTCAATACATTAAAACCCATACACCAAGTAAGGATCCTCAAGACATCATAGCCTATACACGTTACACCTATAGTAGTCCATAGGATACTATATAAAGAATATATGTGTGTGAATAATGAAAAGCCATTACAGCCCTCTACACACATATATGGGGAAAACTAAACACTGTGCCTACCAGGACAAGTATCTACCAAGAGAAGAGAGAAGAGCCAAAGGGGGTAGTTAGCCATTCATCCTCCCCCCAGAATGTTGGGGAAAACACCCCCAAGGCTCAGAATCCCCGAGGTGTCAGTTACCCTTACTGACAGGGTGGAGTAGCGTATAGAAACACAAAAAGTACAGAATATATTAAATATCACAACCACACTATGGGCATAACCTATTCTTAGACTCATTGCAGCTAACATCTCTCGGACACCAGGCTGCCACTTCTAAGACTAGGTATCCTATAAAAACACAACCATTTGGTGATCTTTAAAAAAAATATTTCATTAACTTTTTAGCAGTTTCACTTTATGTTAATTAATTCCTTAAACATTAATAAACCATTAACAATTAAACATTAAATTTCATTAGCATCACACCCAATGTCCACTATCCCTTTAAAATTACAACCTCATCATTATGATCCAGCATACTCCAACCCCATGGTTAACACCATTTATTCAATTATTCATTATAGAATTACTTTTCCTCATTCCCAAGAATTCTAGGAAAACATCATATGCTACTAAACACAAGGGGGATCAACACGGTGAGTAGATGTACAACCCGTCGAGTCTTTAACACCTATAGCAAGGGCATAGACCCATCCACCCTTAAGAAGCTAAAAACGAAAATCACATGGCATACCCTATGTGTCTTTGTCTATTTCAGAAGAAGGGTAAGAAAGACCAGATTCCTTGAGTAGTGGGGGAAAGTAATGCAGATAATCAACCAATAAGGATCAGTAAGCATCCAACAATCACATCCATCCCATTCCATCATCCCTGGTGTCCTTCTCGACACCCACATGCATAAAATGATGCATCTTTCCACTCAAGGCGTCATCTGCTACCACGACCAAAAGTCTCCATGCCCCCAAATATCACAACAGCCATCCAGGCTCACATCACAACACAAGCATCAGGAAAACAAACATCACATAAATTGGGCAATTGGACCTTTGACAATCAAGAGGGTAACTTAGAACCCTTCAAGGAATTATCTAACAATCAGTTCTTTAATCCATCATGAATTAACATATTTATTATTAATAGGTTCAAAATTTTGGGAAAACTAATCAGTAAGCTATCAAAAATAATTAAATATGCTTAATGTACCTATTTGATTAACAAAAAATTAAAACAAGAAGAACCAGATTCATTTCCATGCCTCTTTATCCATAGCCAATAGTATCAATTAATTCTGTTTTAAGTTCTTTAGAAATTTTCATCAAGAACAAACAACCAAACGAATCAAGCATGGATATCACACTAACTAGAAAACAAGGGGCAAAAACATACAACCAATATCAATTTATTTATCCAGTTCATATATTTATTATGTATTTTCCATTATTATCCATTGAGATAAATCATGATAACAATACAGTCACATGTAAAAGAAAAGATAAGAAATTAATCCCCAACCTCAAATAGTTCTTGACGTTCTTTATCCACCCAATGAGTCACGATTCTTCTCTCACGTCAATTGAATCCACTCGAGGATTCCACGGTACAACCGCACCAACCAAAACCCAAGAAAACCCCATTAGAAACATGGATATTACATGCTATAATATGGAAAGGAGAAATAGGAGAATATGAACGCCCAAATAAGGACGATAAAACATACCTTATATATAAGATTTAACGATACATCTTGGTTGCATCAAAACGGAGCAGAACCAATCTGAGGAGGAAAGTTTGACTATGAAGCTCCTGTGGAATATAATGAAAGGTATTAGAGTCTCATAGATGAGAAGAAAGAGGAAGATATCCCAGCCCTTTAAAAGATTTAACGGAGTGACAGTTTATGATATGCTTAATTTCCCATTAAAAGTGGATCACATTAAACCATGTGGTTTGACTAAGTAAAAACATCCTGATCCTTAGGAATAATTAATATAGGAGTTATGGATTTAAATAAGCCTTAGATTCCTTAAAAAGAGTTTTAAAATTCATATTATGTCGAAGGAAAAGGCTAATGGGGCGAACTGTAGGAACCTAAAAACAATGTTCACGAATTCAAAATTTGGCAAAGGAAAAACACTGTTCATGAACCTCAACATTACACACTATTCATGAAACTCACCATTAGACACTGTTACTGAACCACACCATTAGACACTGTTCATAAACGTCACCGTTAGAAACTGTTCATGAACCTCACCGTTAGACACTATTCATGAACCTCACCATTAGACACTGTTCATGAACCTAACCGTTAGAAGGTCACCGTTCTAGAAACGCTGTTCACCAACTCAAAATTTGGAAAAGGAAAGAAATGGTCACCTTAGATGGTCACCGTTTTGGAAACACTACTAACAAAAATCAAAATATGTCAAAGGAAAGAAAAGTTCACCATTAAAAGGTCTCTGTTATGGAAACACTATTCATAGAACTCAAAATTTGGAAAAGGAAAGAAAAGGTCACCGTTAGAAGGTCGCCGTTATGGAAAAACTGTTCACATAACTCAAAATTTGGAAAAGGAAATAGAGGATACTGTTAGAGGTTAAAGATACAGGTTATTGATAGATGGTTACCGTTAGAGGTTACTATTAGACCTCCCTGATAGAACTATTTACAGATGGAACTGTTCAAAGAAATGGAAATTTAGAAAAGGAAAGAGAGTTTACCGATAGAACTGTTCACTGATGGAACTGTTCACAGAATTGGAAATTTGGAAAAGGAAAGAGAGGTTTACCATTAGAGGTTTCTGATAGAACTGTTCACTAATGGAACTATTCATTGAAGGTTACCGATGACACTGTTCACAGAAGGTTACAATTTCACTATTCACAACTATCTACCATTGAAACTGTTCACCGAACATGAAAATTGGAAAAGTGTTGGGGATAAGTCACCTTGAAATCCTGAAACACCTCAAACCCCATATTTTATACAAAGGAATGGACCAGAGAGGTCCGGACCACTACACAAATGACCTCTATATGATGAAAGGATCCCATAATTTTTATCTATATGAAAAAACACTCTCAAAGGACCACTCAATTGTCTATTTTTTACAAGTTACAAAACACTTAAATACCCCTAAAATGGTAAAAAGAACGTCCCACAACATTTATCCCCAATAACATGGACTTGCCTCCCATATCCCCCATATGGGCGTGTACTCTAGACGAACATGGAATGTATAACCCAAGTAAGGGATGTGTAGGTCAACTACATGGCGTGTACCCTATATGGGTCGACTACTCCTTTAACTCACATGGAATATCTATGTGTCCTTTTTGGTTGTATACTCACACACGGTGTGTCACCCACATAGGGTCTGGTATTGTACCCTAAATGGCAATTTCCCACAATACAAGTTATCTGGTAGTGTACTTAATCACACGTCCAGTGATTTTACACAAAGTTTACTTTGTATCACACCTTGTGTAGTCATCTTCATCTATTCTTATCCAAACATGAAGAACACAATACTTGTTTTCTTCAAACCACACTTCGCGTAATCAAGTTTTCTGAACATGGAACCCATATAAACTTCCAATAACCCCCGTTTTTTCCAAAGTAAGCGTAGATCAAACCAAAATGGGTCATTATTAGTCATAATTGGTCAATAAAACATAAAAATAATTAATGCATGGGGATTATGGTAAAACTCAAAAAAGGCCAACCTCATTGTGTAAATGCTAAAGATTTGGGTCCAGATCCGCTCCTAGAATATGGTGCACCTAGAAAATTTTAGATATACAACATTGATTATGTCTAGAAACATCTATTTCTCCTCCCACTATTGGTATGACCGTTACACATGAGGGAGGCTCCCTCACCTTCCATTTCATTCATATTAACCATATAATGGGAGGGGACACACTTTAAAATAATTTAATTAATTAAATAATTAAATAATTATGACATTCAATACCCGACCTGAGTCCTAGAACCCAAAGCGAGTGTATACCTAAACTAAGAAAAACCACCCTTTCCTGACACAACCACCTAGTCATAATCTCAATTCGATGATCCTCACAATATATATCACCACCTAAACCTGCATGAATAATTAAATATTTAATTTGTTAAATTTCAAATTATTCTGCCAAAACTCGAACTGCTCAAAACTCCACCAAACTCATGTCCCTGGGTAGAAAACATATTATAGGACGAATGGAGTGGTAAAAAAACTATATTAGATCATTATCTAGGGGAAATAACCATTTTACCCCTCATGGGCACAAAAATAATCAAAGTTTTTGTCAAATTCCAATACCCAGAAATATCGGGTCCCTATAATAAATAAAAGTCATGTAGTAAATTTTAGTAGTTAATAAGACACGAATCATAATGGTATCAACGAAAATGATCCAACATAACATAAAATTTTATTAGGAAATGTATTTTAATAATTCACATCATTATATAAAATCATTTCCTTAGTATTTAAGGCTTATTATTAAGACTATCATAGTGGAATGTGTTCACTCCAAACCCAATTATAGTTGTCATGATTTTTCACTACACTATCTTAGTGGATAATGTACCATACTAAAATGGGATAAATCCCCATTCCTATCCTATTTATCTCATTAGATATCAATCATTACTAAGTAAATTGGAGTTCCATATAATTCTATACCCACCCATCTTGGTTTATAATGTAACTCCTTATCTATAGTTACAATGTAAGAACCATCATTAGATAAAATGTATCCATCATCTATAGTTATAACATTTTCAAAATCCTTAGCTTAAAATAGATCCACCCATAAAATAATTAAATCTATACATATGCGTGTTATAAAAACATTAATAATATCATTATATCATAACTCATATAAAGAAATGTGGTTCCATAAATTAGGATAAATTCTTATTACCACAACCTATATAAAATAAATTAGTTTAATAAAAAATATCATCATTTTAATTAGAAAAAATATTTAAAAAGAATAATTATGTTACCATTAGTTAGTATCCCCAGTAAAACATAATCAACACCAAGGATTTTTATTTTTTAACAATATAAATTACCTAAAAATATCATTAAAATATTATTGAGGAAAATAACTATTCCATTGTGAAATAAATTATTTAATATCTAAAAATTTACCATATATTAAAGTAAATATTTTATATTAGAATAAACTTAGAAAATGTAAGAAAATATTTAAATCATTAAGTTCACATGAAGGTATAAAATATCAATCCTAATATACATGTTAAAACAATGACTAGTTTACCATTTTTTTGTAAAGAGTAAAATTTCCACATTTTTGGAAAATGACAAGAAAATTAATATTAATTTATTTTATAAAAAGTAATATAATGGTAAAACTTACATTTATTTTTTTATAATAAAGACATTATTTTTAAAAAATTTATAAAACATGGACATGTATGAAAAAAGATATTTTGGTGAAAAGAGAGAAAATGTTTTTTCCTTAAAAATATTATTATGGTATAGTTTTTTTATAAATTTAGGAAAATGAAAGAAAAAATTGTATTCTATGTTAATAAACCTAGTATAGGAAAATTAATTTTTTTCTTGAGTGATATATCATAATATTTCTTCACTAGGACCATAATCATTAGTAATCCCGATAAATAATGAGATTATAACATCAAACTCTCATGAAAGATATAAACATAGATTCATATTTAGATCTCTATAATTTTCATGGTAAGAATCATAAAATACATTCATGGGATGTATATATTCAAAATAATATAAACAAGTGGTGAGTATGGCATGTGTCTCATAGAAATAAAAGTGAGACAAAAATACCTGTCCCTATGTCTAGAATTTTATTGTACAAATTATAACCTACTATATAACAAATACAGATTTATTATAAATTTATTAAAAAACCATAATCATAGATCATACAATATTTGATTTAATTATACCCATTTATCACCTTTTAAATAACAATTCCGTGGTAAAATCAAAATTACGGGTAATAACTACATATTTTTTCTTGTATATTTGGTTTTACTTGTTTTGGTCAATGTAAAATGACCATTGTTAAATCATATTAGGTATGTTAATAATTATATAAATACCATATATACTAATTATATAAGTATTTATAATAATACATAAATATTATAGGGATAAAATTAATTATTTCATTCTTGGAGACGATAGGCTGCACATTCACAAGAATTTTGCTTCCATTTTCTTGATAGATGGAACAAAAGAATGTCAAATATTAATTAAAAATTTGGAAATAATTATTATATCACATATATATATATTTATTTTATATTCAATAAATAAACTATTTATATCCACGTAAAAAAATAAAACATATCACAACGCTTTATGGAGGCAGTAGTCCACCCAAACACATGAGCATCGTTATCATTTTCCAATGGTTTAGATGGTAAGAACGTATATATGATGTCATAATTACGGGAGTATAAATAAATAATAATAAAAAAATATAAAAACATTAAATAACTCATTATCTCTATCCGTGATAGGTGGGGATGAAAAAAAATTACATCAGTTCATGAAGTAGTAGTCTTCCGTAAACATGATTAATGATTTTGTTTCCCATTTGATGGGGGTGAGATATATATATGTTTTGAAATTTTCATAATAACATATAATTATATTAAATAAAATAATTTTATTATCTAATACTTGTTTAATATTATTTAAAGGAGATGGAAGAAGAAATAAAACAAAAATGGTTGGTTAAGAACAATACCTCTTATTCAGACAACATCCTTAGCATTGCACTAAAAGCCTTATTATCATTTCTTAATAATAAAAATATGGAATCTATGACTTGGAAAGGTATGTAACTATGGTATTCTGGTAGGTGTTTTCTAAATCAAAAGTTTTGGTATGTGTGAAAATGAGAGGAGAGGGGGTGCCCTTTTATGAGTATAGGAGAGGCCACACTTTGATTTTTTTATAAAAAATATGTTCCCACATTTTTTACATTCGAAAAGGAATAAATATAGATATTTATATAACATTATCTAAGAAAAGGTATAAAAATTTCCATTAAAATGGATGTTGAAAAAATTTTAGGTCATTTAAACCCTCATCTTTTTTGTTTAACCTATGATTAAACAATTTTAACCATAACCATATTAATTAATTTGTATAATTTCTACTATTAAAAATGAAAAAATTTAAGTTAAAATCATTAATTAATATTAATTTATATTTTTAAAAATATTTAATAATTCTCTCAAAATTAAATTAAAATAACATGAAAATTTAAATTTAAAATCGAACCAACATACATGAAAAATAACTATTTTCCAAAGTAAATGATTTCATATGTATAAGAAGTTTTTATATGAAAATTTAAAATTAAATATATTATAATTTGATAAATTGTATTTATCATAAAAAATTTGTTCTAATTTTCATTTTAATCCTTTTAAAATAATATATTAATTTGTAAATTTTTGAAACAGAAAAAAAGTAGTATTTTTCACTCTTTATTTAAAAATTTAACTTTTTAGAAAAAAAAATAACCATAACCAAATTCTAAAAAGTTTATTCAAAAAACAATTTTTATTTTTCATATATAATTTATAAATATTGAAGAAATTAATTCTTTGTGTCTTCAAAAAATAAATAAGTATAATGTTTTTGAAAAAATGATATGTTTGAAAAATATAAATACTTTTCTAAAATAATGTAATTTTTTTATCAATATGTTTTATTTCTATGAAACCACTATATGTAATTTGAAAATTAATTTTATCCCTATTCTAACCACTAAGATTAACTTCTATGTTATAATGGTAGAGTTTAAATAATAATAATAATAATATATTTTGGTTCGTTAAAACTCAGTTTTGTGCGTAACACAAACTATCAAAGAAATTTTGTCAAATTAAAAAACATCATAAAATCTAGTTGTGTTCTAGAGAATATGAGTAGGAATGTGAAATATTAAAATTTAAAATTTGAATAATATACTTCTATAGGAAATAATATAATTTGTAAAACAAAAATGTGTATGAAGAATATATTTAAACTCAAAAGGGTGATAGTTGATAGAGAAAACTCTAAGCATGTATTCCGTTTTTGTCAGATACACTATAACATACTATATAAAAAACTAATTCATCTTAATCAAAAACAAAATTACCTTATTCATGTATATTAAAATTTATATTAATTAATTATATCCATTTATTATATATAAGTACTAGTTATCCATAGATTATTTTAATCTTCAGATGTTAGTACTTTTTATTACTTCATAATAGTTTTGTTATAGTGTTTTTTTATCAATGTTAAATGTTATTATTTTCATAATTAAAATTTTATTCATGATAGTGGAATAAAAATAATATAATTATTTTTATATTTAAATGTCTATTTTATTGAAGACATGGGTATAGTTCACAAAATTCGAATTCACAACCTGAACGTTTTAAATAACGTTTCCAATAGTAATGTGATACTTAATAATGGAAATCTGAAATAGTGTAATTATTAAACAACAATAATCATAAATTAAATATATACTAATATAATATATAACCATTATTTAAGTTTTTATACTCATTGATCACGAAAATAGTGAATATTAGATATCATAGTTCATGTTGGTGGTTGAACTGACCCAAATAAGCACACATTATACTAATGAACAAGTAAGAGTAAGAAATTATAAATTTATAATAACATTTTTGAAAAAAAATTATTTTTACGGTGTAAAGTTTGAGTGGATTATATATTTTAAGAAGATTATATATTTGAATATAAATGAAAGAGACAAAGAAGGTATTACTATTATAGAATCCCCCCTTCTTGAAATGACTTCTATAGAAATGAAGGACTTTATCATTCATCATAGGATCAGAATTTACCAAATGTGAAGTAGGGTCTTAGGGGAAGAAATTTGGTTAGATATTGAATATGAAAATTTTTAAACCAAACTTTTAATACATTACTATTACATATTATTAGATAAATCTTAAATAAATATTATAATTATCCACTCTATAACCATAAAAGTTTAGTGTATTTGGAAACATAGATACATATGCTACTAGAAAATTAATGATCTAAATTATCTCCAACATAGATCTTAACAATTAAAACCATTTTATATATAACAAAATTAAAATAATTCTTCATATCATAGGGATATGGAAATATAATAATGGGTGAGATTAGATGCTCAATAAGGGTAAATAAGGGAGATACCAATCAATTATCATATTTAATCATATCATCAGTATAAGGGTATGATAAAATGTTGTTAACATTTGAAATTCATTGAAAACAATTAATATAATCATGATGCATGAAATTAAGAATATAAGTTTATAAGTCATGAATCATAAAAGATTTAAAGAACGTGATCCATGATAGCATAACATTGGAAAGAGTGGACTATAGTGGGGGAATAATCATAATCATTGAAATGTTATCTAATGGTTTCCCATAAATACTTTTATCAAATGTTTTGATTGTTATTACAACCCATGTACTATTATCTGTCTTATGATAACTTCTCTTGTACCCTCTTTTAGGCGTGGGATAACTTCCCTTGAAACCTGTGATCTCATAAATCCTTAATCATTACCCAACGAATTGGAGGAATATAACTAAAACACCCATCACATAATCATAATATTTTCATATATACCAAAATATCTTGAAATTATTTATCCTTGCATCGAATGATAACACAATGGAAAGATGTATTTCATCAATATTTCATCATCATAATCACAAACTATTTAGATAATGAATAAAAATGATAAAATTTCGAAATATTACTAATAAATAATATTATACATCAAAGGATGTTGAATAGTATATTTAAATGTTTACCAGAACATTTATTGAGCAAAATACCCTTTTCATTTTGTAATCACTTTCTTAAAATATAAAATTACAAAAATATTTTCTTTGAAAATAATTATTGAAAACTATAAAGTAATAAAAAATTAAAATATACTTATTTAAATTGGGAAAATATACTCCTGTAGTGTATGTTAAAATAAAGGGTCCTTTCACATTTTCAGTATAAAAATCAAAATTAACTCATTTGGAAAATGATAAGAAATTTCCTTTTAAAAATATTCATATAAAGTCAATGATGGGAAAAAATAAAAAATATTGTATTATAGTAAAAACATTCTTGAAAACATTTTAATGATGGTATCATCATTGATGAAATGATATCTGACTCCATATAGAAATAAAGTTAGTTTTCCTGAATTTTTTTCTTCACTATGTTGACACTTGAAGAGATGAAAATTAAAGGAAAAAATTTAATCTCTTGAAATAATAAAATTCATAGAAAATACATAAAATTTTGGGGAGATATATCATAGAATGTAATAATAAGAAAATAATTCATAAAATGACTTATAAAAAATGAGAATGTGACATAAATCCTTTATCACTTTGATTATATTCGAATGAGAACCCCATTGATGAAATAATTTTTTTTGTAACATTAAATACCATTAATTAAAAAGGAAACATGATATATATTTTAAAATGTTTGTTTTATACACCACATAATCATAAATATGATCATAATATTTATCATGTCTTAACAAATTAGAATTTAGATGAAGAACCCCTACCTCAAGTATCTTCACAACAATCCAATTATGCTCAATTTATAAGAAAAACATTCCTGATAGGAAATAAATAATTTTTATATCAAAATCATAGAATGTTATTTCAATTTTTTCAAAGATTTAAAATAATTTATGTAAAATAATATCATAAAATAAATCTAGTAAGCCCTTTTCATTTCATCTAAAATAAGTATATCATGTCAAATCAATACAAATCTAACCTAGAAAGGATAACCAAGAAATTGACGATTCAAGATGCGGTTATTGGGGTCAATCATACATAAATCGAGACTAGTGCATACTATAAGTTCCAATTACCCATTCATGAAGGACTAGGGAACATAGAGACACACTAAAAAGCGAACCGTCCAAAAATTAAAAGTGAAGTCCTAAAGCCAAATACAACTCAAAATATAAATGAATGACCACCCCAATAGGCAAACCAACCCAAAAATATGAAAATAAAATCCTTAATACTACACCTCCCACCATAGTACCCATGTCACATATTTCTACCATATAAAATCATTTCTCAGGGCTTAAACATATAACAATAAAACCCCAACCACCATTTTTCAGTACAATTCATTTTTTAACGCATTTCAAAATATATTTCAAAAGACATTGAAAATCGTCTTTCATTTACCAAAATTGGGGGGAAAATATATTTTATAGAAAACAAATTTATACATAGAAACAATTAATTCCATATCTTTCTAATTATTTAGAATGAAATTTAATAAAATATGAGAAAGTTATTTTCCAAAATACATATTTTATAGATGGAACCACCCACCTCGAAATCGGGTCAAGCACTACCCGCAATAGGGTCAAAAAAAATGGTATGTAAAAAACAAAATGAGTCTCTACCATTAAATTCCACACCCTAGAATCAAAATCCATTACCACAAGGGTTAGTAGAGTGGTTAGGTCACACATACCTCAAGAACCATAGGCGACGTAAGATAACCAATGCAAGGGCTAGCCCAGGGAAGAATATTTTACAAAAAATCTAGATGAATGAAATTATAATTTACTTGTAATAAAATGATCCTATAAATGTTTTTTGAGATTAATGATTTGACCAATTATAATGAATCTGTTTAAAGGTCACCTATTGAGATATATGAGGTGCAACGATCACCGGGACCGAACACCATACAAAGAGTTCCTGAAGAAGAGTAATCACCAAGAATTACATAAAAGGATTCCTATGGATCAAATAAAGAAGATAAAATCTCAATGAATTAGGTGTATGGAGTTAAATGTATAAAAATTATAGGGTATGATGTTTTTATGTAATAAATAAGGAATTTAGGTTGTAAAATCCTCATAAATCAAATATACAAAAAAACATGGAATTGGTTTAAAAATCATAGTTGACATTATTACTATGTAAAAATATGATTTATGATAAATATGTACTTATTATAATAACCGTTTTCTTGTATTTTACCCATGAATTATTTACACCGTAAGGTATAGTATTACAATTCAATAAAATTCCATCAAGATTAAACTAGACTAGGTTATACAAGAAAACTCTCCAAAAAATTCTCAATTTCTTGTGAACTCGAGGAAAAAAATATTAAGAATTAAAATAGTATACCTAGAAATATAGGATGTTATAGTCTTCCCATTAGAAGACTTTCTGTCCAAGGAATGTCATGTGGATGAAGGGTTCTCTAGAAACAGGTGATTCCACAACTCCCTCACTGATGATTCACACTACCATGTGTTGTGGGAATATGATTTGTGATTCCATAACACTCTTACTAATGGAATAAACTTACCAAAAAATAGTTTCACATAAGAATATATAGTCTCCATTTGTTTATCCAAAATTTAAAAATATATCTCTAACTTGATCAATTGGAAAGTCAAAACACAAGAGGGGTCAGTATGGTACTTGCTAAGACGGGATATGTGGAAAACATCATATATACCTTTCAACTGAGCCATTAATTCTAGCTGATAAGAAACCAAAGGAAGCTATCTGGTGACCTCAAATGTTCCAGAATATCACGGATCTAACTCTACCTATTTCCTAAGCTGATGGTGACCCATCCAATGAGAAATTTAGATTAAAATCTGGACACCTAGAGAAAAAACCAAAGGATGAAATCATTGATCAGTGTCTGATTTCATCCAACTACGTGATGTAACCATGAATCATCGTATATCTAGAATCCTCAAGAATTTCTTTTGAAGAAGACTTAGTTATAGAAAAGAGGCCTCTCCAACCTCATTTAAATAAATAGTTTCTCTGAATGTATAACCATATAGATAATTGAAGGGCGCAATTATGATCGATGTTTGGTAGATACATTTATATAAAAACTCATCAATCCCCAAATGACTATCCCATTATCCACTAAAATAAAATACACAAACACATATAATATCCTCTAGGATATAAATAGAATTCTCTATTTGGCCATCAATCTATTGATGGTAAGCTACAAACAACCTGGCCTCAGTCCCCATCGCCTCTTGGAGAATCTTCTATAATTTGGAAATAAGACATAGATACCAATCCGAAATAATGGAAGTGGTAAATACATGCAACATCATGATATCCTATATATACTAATTATCTAGATCTTTAACTTTAGTGGTTTCCATGACTATAATTGAATGGTATGATTTATTTAACTGGTCAATCACCACCCATATATAACTTTCCCCTATGGGAGTCTCTGGAAATCCAAAAATGATGACCATGTAAACCTCATCCATTTCTAAATCAGCGTTAAAATAGGTTGGATTAAACCAAATTGTTTTAGATTATTACCCTGTATCACTTTCTATATGTTTCATTGGGACACAAAATTTGTAATTCCACATTTCATACCAAGCCACCTAAAATGCTTTCTCAAATCATAATACATATCCATATCACCTAGTATAATAAACCATGATGAACTAATATATTATGGAAAAACTAAACTCCTCATAGATGTTGGGGAAAGAACTGATCCCCAATGTGAATTAAACCATTATAAGGTGTATTCCAATAAGAAATGGTACCACCACCATTAAGGGTTACTAAAACTCAGGAAAATTCAACTTCTTGAATCTAACCCCACCTAATAGACTCAATTACAGATGCTAATAATATAAATAAAGTCACAGACATACCCAAGTACTCCATCTACGCATCCAGATGCAACTACGAATAGACTACTATAAGGTTACACTCTCTTTATTTGACTACCTGACTACCTACGATGGAACTTTCCTTCCTGGAAATTCTAAAACAAAATTTCCCTTCCTCGGGCTGTAGGTGATGTGGAAATCAATCATTTGAAGGTATTCCAGCCCCCACCTCGGACTAATATTAATGTAATTATAGGAAAATATATAACTCAAAATCTCATGATCTTAAAATATTGTGAAACTTTTCCCTAAAAGATAATTCCACCAAAAACAATGTTTATGCATACCTGTGGTATGATCCAAATAAGATGTGGGGTAATTTATGTCATGTGCCCAAAATTGTTGTGGTCCATAGTCCACTACATGATTTTCCTACCTAACAGCATAATATAGAGCTAAACCAAAATCATCACAGTATACCACATATCTATTACTAGACTCATGTTAGATCAAAATAGGGGCTAATGACCAAATCAATTTCAAATAGTTCACTAAGAATAGAAACATAACATCCCATATAAATTTCAACCTTTTCATTGTAAGAGATGTCAAAGGGTAAACCCAATTCGAAAATTGATTAATGAATTTCTAATAGTATCTAAAATGACTAAGAATATCTTTATACAAATGTAATTTTGTGGATTTTCCAATTATTAGAGAACCTTCACCTTTTTAGGATCCATAGGTAGGACACATTTAGAAGTCACATGTCCTTTGAACCTCCCTTATTGGATCCAAAATTATCATTTTGAATGAATCCCAAATAGTGGTGGTTTCTTAATATTTCCAAAAAATGATTCATACAGTACTCATTTTAATTCTTAAATCTCGAATAAATCTAAATACCATCCCCAAATATAATGAAAAAGATATTGAGATATTAATGGAATATCTGTTTCATGAAAGAGAAAAAGATTATATGATCAAATGTAACACCAAAAAGAATTCTTACGATACTTTTAATGGATATACATGATACTAAAATCCATATTCAGTCTATCAGACTCTAGAACCTTGTGTGGATGATAGCCCGATCGAAGAATGGTGTTTAAAAACCATCTCACCCCATTTAACAGATCAAAATAACAATCCACATGTGAAAAACCATAATTATTCTAGACTATCTCCTACTTAAACATTCTATAGTCTACACGTAATATAAGTGAACCATATTCATTTATATAAATGTGTATAGTGGATGACCATTGATAAAAACTAGGGTTAATGAAGCATTTCTCAATATGATCATCTAAAAAATATTAAGATCCTTCTGCTATATAGGTTCCATAATATAAGAGTGTATCGATATCTATTGAGTACTTAACACAAAATAATCTATAAACTATAATATATACTTTGGATGAATAATTTGAACACCATCTAGGAAGATATTAGGATTTTCCCTAACAATCATATGAATATCTACAAAAGAGGGAATTCATTTGGCTCAACTATAATGGAAGAAAAAAAAACTCAAATGTTGTTGTTGTGAAGGTCCTCCATTACCTGACCTCAAATCCCACTCTCACTGAAATACCTAATATCACTTATTGGAAGAAAGGAATTAAACTCACTAATCATAATAATAAATGTAATATTGTTGAATAGTAATACAATCCATCTTGATGATGACATTAAACAAATATTGATCGAGAACAAGGAAATCCCAGACTAAATCCACGTCAGATATTAATAGATAAAAATATGGACAATGAAACCCATGTTCCTTGCTATTTCCAAGTTGTTTCACCATCTCTATAAAAATGGAATTCATCTCTATTGGATGTTTTTACACATAAAAAAATTTTCAGATATAAATGAATGTGAGGCACTGGTATGAAATAATGATGTTTCTATAAAAGATTCAATGAAATTTATAACTCTAACTATCACCAGGCCGGTGTCAACCTACACTAGTAACATTTCCATGACATGAAAGAGATTAACTATGGAGGCCTATGAATGGAACCATGTAGACTTTAAAGAAAATAAATTCTTCACAACAGCATTTAGAAATAAATATCATTGATCACAAAAATGTGTAGAAATAGAATAGTAGAACCTCATTCGTTGGTCTCGGTGGAAAAACGTGTTTTAAATATTAATGGGTGAAAGAAAATTACATTTTTTTGTTCCCTACCTTTCCAAATTAATTACAATTCATAGGAACACTTCTACTTATTATTGATCATTCATATGAAGCATGTGACTATGAAAAACCTCCAACAACACTAAAATGATCATTACACATCCTATTCATTCCCTATGTGCCATTTAAGCTTCCATTGGGTTGAAGGATATGAGAATAATAACTAACTATACCCATCATATCTATCTCTAATATAATATATATATCTTCCACATTATCCTTTGTTTAATGATTCAACATATACACATGCGATCAAATTTCTATTGGAAATCCCTACATGTATTTATGTTCTTTCATATAGTTATTCATTACAACCTCTAAAGCAAAGTGAACTGGCTTCACAAATCGATTTGTGTACTTTGAAACCAAAAACTATCCCCTATGTAAAGAGAGTAACTCCATATAATTTTATATAATCATAAATTTTTGGAAATGTACTAAGTGAATATGATCTTGAGACCTCTCTAATCTAAACCCACATGTCTATTTTCTTGTACCCTGGAATTCCACCACAACTTACTAGGACTCTTAAACCTTAACATCACACCCTTATCCATGATAGAATCAGGTGTATCCCAGAAGTAATAGTCTTTATCAATCATGTCTGTCCAGTCAATGAAATATTTTTGTTCATTCATACCCTTAATGGATATGGGATCTAACAAAGGGATTCTCATGATGAATATCTATCTTTCTTAAATCTTGGATGAGCCTCAAAAACTAGGTTATGAACATCATGATACATTCTGGTTCAAGACATGATCTGCCCCCATGATAACCTCTATAAATATTTTTGTCCAAATGTGGATTCCATTAAATAGAGTCTCTTGTTTCACCCTCACATGGAATATGAAGGAGGAATCTTGGATATTTATTCTTACACACTAAAAATATAAAAAAATGATCAAAAAATAAGAAAAACATATGTTTAAAACAAATAAAAAAAGAATAAGACAAGATGGAGATAAAAAAATATAGGAGACACACATCCTGACATCCCATAAAATCTTGAGTCTTTTCACATTAAGAGCTATCCAACAATCACTAAAAACTACCTCTCAAGTCTCCAAAATCATATATGATTTATTAAAACATTCTCATGAGTAAAAATAACTATTATATAATACAAAATTTTAATGAAATGGCCCTCAATACCCATAAAATTGGAACCCTAACTGATCCACAACACAGTTGAGGAGGATTCTTGATCCCTAAAGTATGGTGGATAGAACCCAGGAATCAAGCACCAATTGATCATAAAATTTCACCCAACTTGAAATAAACTACATGGAACATTTATATAATGTTTAATGAAATATTGGATGATAGCTAAAATAAATATATGATGTAAAAAAGATATAGTTCTAGAAATACAAATCAAAATATCTTTGACCAGATTACAATGTTCGGGTTCAATAACAAATTCTAATTAAAACATCAACCCTCTACTCATTGTGATAAGTGGAAACATCCCACCATCTCACCACCACCTACCCATACCAAGATGACATAAACCACATTGCCTCACAACAATTCCTTTTCATTTTATCCATCAACCAGAAATACTAGGTGTACAAAATTCCAAATGTTTGTGTAGGGTGTGAGATAAACATTCTTAGTGGGATCCTACCCAAGTGTTCAATATCATGTCTCTATACATCAATCTTGTTATTCTCAGTTAACAGGAAAAAACTGGATAATAAATGACAATGTATGTTTTTTAAATCATGCTAAACCATTCCCATTTTTTTTAGTTTAAAATAATCTAGGTAGTTTCGAAGCATAAATATGGAAATACATTTTTATTTCAAAAAAATAGGTATACCATGAAAAATTAGTATAAATACAATAAAAAAGGATAAACATGAAATAAATAACTCACTGTCAGGTTAGCTAGGTCACTCGTACACCTTTCATTACTAGTGAAAACTATATGTCCTAGGTACCCATGAACCAATTTCCAGGTAATGTAGGAACATCCCAAATAGTGAACCCTCATACAATGTCAAGTGAATTTATAAAGGTAAATTCTTCTTTATCAAAAAATGGAAGAACACACTATAAGGAGAACCTTTCTAGAAAAATAAAAAATGAACACCAATAATACACCTTAGAATCAAGTTACCAAGTCTAGCATGCACAGAATATTAAATAACATCAATGTGCATATATATTTGAAAATATAATTTTATTCACCCTTTTCCAATCAAAATTTGATTTGAAACCCTATTTCACAATCTATTTCATGATGATTTCAATATCAACTTTCATTTACCAAAACAAGGGAAAAATCATGTTTTATTGAAAACTAATTTACATAAAAAACTAACAATTAAACATTATTACAATTACATATAAAATAACTTAATAAAATAAGAGAAATCAATGGTTTACATAACAGTTTATAGAGATAGAACCATCCACCTAAAACTCTAGTCGAAGACTACCCATAATGGTATCTACTGAAACTAGAAGGTATGAAAACCACAAATAAAGACCCAATAAGTGATTCTCACATCTCAGAATCAAAATCGATAACAAAAAGGTTCTTTATAAAGGATATGTCACACATACCTTAGGAAATATGCACAACTCACCACAAATAATGAAAGGAATGACCCCAAGAAGATGATCACACAATATATCTATAAGATCCAAAAAATATAAATACACATGACTGATGGATCCTATAAAGGTAGACCATCACTAACGATATTACTAATATAGAAAAAGAAGAATGAAATTATCTTACAAATAGAGACATAACATAACCACTACGGATATCAAAGGATGAAAAATGAGATTTGGAAGAAGTGGAAACACCCAAATATTATCCAAGGATTCTTATGTTTCTAATTAGGGAGTGAAAAGATGAAAAAATAGGATGTAGTATTAATATGTATAAAACCAATGGGTCGTGAAGTTGTTATGTTAAAAATAATAGATTTATTGCATAAAACCACAATAAATCACAAAAAAAAATCACCCTGGGTTAAAAATCCATGGTGGCATATTTATAATGTTAAAAGAGGTTTTATGATATAAAATAATTTGTACCAAAAACTATTTTTATATATTATCCCCAATGACTAATTTTAGACTTAAGATACTATATTATGATATAAAAATGTCTTTAATGATAAAAAAAACTCAGCTTATTTATAAAAATTAACAAAAACATTGTTGATGCCCTCTGAAACCAATAAATTCACTCTTAAGAATGAAAATAATATACTTAAAAATCCATGTTGTTTCAGATTCATCTAATTTTTCTTCCTCCTAGATCTCTTTTTGTTTTTTATAACACATGAAAAATCCATTTCAACAATATCAGCACAATTAAAAAGTTTCTATTAACCTTTAAATTCACTGTAGGCTAATTCACTTTGATATACTAGCTTTGATCCATGGTTTTTTTAGAATAGTGTTCTGGTCAAAGACCAAAACACAAAATTTATTATTAAAAAAAGGGGTTAAACAAGTCTAAAGGAAGGTATTTTGGTTACATCCGAAAATAAAGAGGAAGAAGATCATGGGGGAGATCATATCTCCAGGTAGTGTCCTTATCAACACCCATATTGGCAAGGGAATCTGCAACACTATTTGCTTCCTGGTAAACATGCGTAGCAATGAAGTTGAGGGTAGAGAGAGAGATTGCAGACATTCAATACAGTGGGAAGTGAGTTTCCAATCCAGGTGGGTGGTACCCTTCCCCATTTTTTGGACGGTAGTGGAGGAGTTGTTTTCAATCCATATGTTGTTCCAATTGTGCAGCTTGGCAAATGAGATCGCATGAATGATGTTGAGAATCTCATCTTCTAAGGAGGTAGCCATGCCACATGATCCATATAAGCAACCGGGAACTTGATCTAGATGATTCCTAAAGATGGCTCCACAACCCGCTGGGCCAGGGTTGCCTTTAGAAGCTCCATCTATGTTGATTTTGATCTAACCTGTAAGGGGGGGCTGCCAAAAAACGTCAAGCATAAAATTAGGGCGAGGATAGTTATATACAATCCCAAGACGTTGTAAGATCACCAAATCTATGACTGAGTTGTTACACTGATCTTTTTGTATTGAGGCCACCTCACGGGTAGTGATAAGAATTCTCATTTTTCCTACATTAAGATTGAAATAACTATTGTGAAATGTATATTCATTCCTGCCATACCAGATCACATGCAGAAGCTCTAAAATTACGGCCACAAAGAGATTCGTGATTTGTTGAGAGTCGGATTTCTCAAGAAATTTTTGAATATGAGAGATTAGAGAAATACAAAACAACCAGTTGCATTCAAAGATGTCAAAAATATAATGCCAAAGAGCAGTATCCATATCATAAGAAAGGAAGAGATGGTTAAGATATTCATGATGTTGGTTACACATACGGAATTTAGAGAAAAGGTTGATTCCAAAAGTTTGTAAACAATAGTCAGTTGGAATTCTATTATGAGCAATATGCCAAACAACAATAAATCTTGAAGGTTTGATCCAGGCTTTATTGAAGTTGTTAAGCCAGCCAAAGTTGTTCATATCATTGGTGTATAAATGCTTGTAAAAGCTCATCGATTCAAGAATCCCATTATGGGAAGGTTCCCAAATCCGGTAATCCTCATTAATAGAGAAGTGGTAATTCTTGACAATAGTTTTATTCTCTTCATGAAGGGGATTTTGTTTCATATTCATGATGTCTTTAATGGTGTCATTAGTGTGCATAGGGAGATGTGGGGTAGAAATTAAGGAAATCAAGGCCTTGCCAGTCTAGTTATCTAGCCAAAAATTCTAATTCGAGTCTCTATTCGCCATCCATCTAGAATTGGACATAATGGAGATAAAAGTACATTTTATAGATGGCCATATGGAAGACGTGAGATAAGTATGTGTGTTGCTTCAGAGTTTTCCAAGGAAACGAGCCCGGAGGAAGTCCGTGGAAGGAGATTTATTACAAATAAGATTCCACGTGAGCTTCGCCTGGAGGTCCTGGTTAAAGTTTGTGAGATTTGTATTCCAATACCACCCTTTTCAATAGGTTTAGAACACGTGGACCAAGGTATGGTAACTAATTTCATTTCCAGAGTGCTTCCCATCCAGACAAAGTTTTTAATGGCAACGTTGATGTTCTTTAAGAAACTAGTCGGCCATTTATAGATCATCATTGAGTAGATAATTTTAGAAACAATTGAGTATTTAACGAGGTAGATTCTCCCTGACATTGAGAGATTTTTGCCTTTCTAAGAGGAAAGGTGTCGAAGAGTTTGGTCAACAATGGTAGAGAAGTGAATCGCTTTGGGTCTACCCCAAAAAATAGGAACCCCAAGATAGATGAATGGTAGAAATACCTCCTTAATACCAAGAATATTTGTAATGCTATTTTTTCGACCAGTGGGATAGTTTTTTTCCAAAGAAAATAAAATATTTCATCTAGTTGATATGTTGACCAAAATCTTCATCATAGTGAGATATGATGGTTTTATGGTTGCTTATAGTTCTTTTATCTCATTTTAGAAAAAGGATTTTTTCATCAGCACAAAGCAAATTGGAGGGGGCATTCACGCTTCTGGAAGCAGGAATAGGCTTAATATTACCATTTCCAATGGCTTGTGAGATGATTCTACTAAGGTAGTCTTCAGTGATCTAGAAAAGGATAGCCGATAGGAGGTCTGCCTGCCTGACTTCTTTAGAATAGTTGAAGTAACCTCTAGGCATACCATTTAGCAGAATAGAGATATGAGTAGAACTAAAAAAAGTGGTAATTCTATTGATAAAGGTCTCGTTGAAACCAAAATTTCTAAGCACTTTAAAAATAAAGTTCCAATCAATGGTATCAAAGGATTTCATAATATCGAGTTTAATGGCCACATTACCACCTCTGGTTTTCCTGTTCAACAGGTTAGTGGATTCAGAGGTTAAACAAATAGCTAGATTGTGAAATTTCCTACGTGGAAATAAACTACTTCAATAGTATCACTAATGTGGGAAATCATTCATATGATTAATCAGATACGTAAATCTATTACATGAATAAATAATTTACTAGAACCAACAATGTGCAAAAAATGGACACTTAGTTTCAATAGGGTATGTGTATAAAACATCTACCCAATTAAATATGGGTATATGATGAAAATCATCTATGTGGATTGAACAAAACAAATTAGCTACATGGTTTCTGATTAGCAAGTCACCCATTTCAAATCAATTCTCCAAATTGGAAACATCATTATGAAAGTTAGTGTGTATAGAAATTGAAGCTCTTGATGAAGTTTTTAATGATGTTTTATAATTCTTAAATTATCTATACACTATTTATGGTAAATTTAAATATAATAATATCCATGTACTGAGATAGAATAAAAAGATGATGTATTTTATTTATATATACGGTTACTGAAGATTTTCAAAGAGAAAGATGTCTCATTGATCCCATTTTTCTAAAAATAATGTGTTTTATATTAAAAATAATATGTATCATAAGTGGTATAAAAGGCTAGACATATTATAGGGAAGTGAAGTGAACTATAAAATATAAAAAAGTCATCCTTAAAAGCTTCAAAAAAATGAAAATATTTTTTTCTATACAAAAAAATAATGAATAAGTATCAACTTATCAACAATGTTTATTATAAATAATTATTATATTTTTAAGACTCTCTTAGAACTGCTTACTCATCAGATTATTTCACATGGATATCTTTATTTTTCTGTCAGCTTTATCATACATCTATGGTATGAAATTTTTAAACTATTTCACTTTTATCATTTACTATAATGGTTCCTGATAAAATAACCTTTGAAATATGTTCATCTAAAGCCGTTTTGGAGCCCAATTGGAAGATTCTATACTTTTATTAAGTGTATACCATTTTCACTAAGTCATGTTATCCCATGGAAATAGACAAGTAGACCCTAGTAAAAGGACTAGTTCGGTGAAAATCATCACACTTTTGGATATGAGTGGTGGTGGAGTGGACTAGGGGAATTTTATTCCCAAAACCACTATAAATTTCATTGTTCCATTTTTTCATTTTATGATTTTTTTCCTAATTCTTTGTTTATTTACTAATAGAATAGAATTCATTTTTATACAAGTGAGGAAGATATTTTTATGTGATGAATATTGAAAAACAACTCAATTAATCCCTCATATTGAGTCTTACTACGATCAGACATCGATAACATTTGTTATAAGAGGAGGGTGAATATTGGGTTGTCAACAGTAAAATGTTGAAATCTAAATATCTCTTCAATAATGGAGACAATGAATGATAAAAGAAATGGAATGTCTATAGTTAGAAGAACTTATGTTAATGAAAAGAATTATGGCTATTAGAATGTACAACTAATTATATATCTAAATTACAATGGTTGGTAGTTTTACCTCAAATACATGAGGCCTTATGAAATTACAATGATAGAACCATAAACACGGTATGCTGTAATTAAAGAAAACTATGATTTTAATTCTAATGAAAATAATTCATTAATATGTGGATTACGATTGGATGAGTTCAACAGTGTTCCTCAATGTATAACAGCTCCTGAAATATAGACTATAAATTCATTTTCATATGAAGGAACATATAACCTATGGGCTCTCACACATAATACTACGAAACTAAATTTTGTGACTTTTAGAATGATTGATGGTGAGTGTACCACAGACATAAATGGAATATTTAATGAAACTGTAAATAATGTCACATCACCAATTACGCCTACTACTGAGTAAAATTGGGCAATGAATGTTTATAGAATACTACCACCAGGGTGGAGTGGTATTTTATCTTCAATTAGATAACCAAAAGATGTTAACTTTTTTAAAATAACATATATTATTTGTTTTCTATCCATGTACGGGAGAGAAATAGATTCTAAAGTTGGGTAAAATATATTGGTTAAGAAAGAGAATGATACTTTGAAATAATCAACATGAAGGGATCATGAGAAGTGTAAATAATTTAACTAAGTTGAGTCCACTGATAAAAATTATTCAAGTAATTTAGATTTAGATAGCGAAGTTTCTTAGTTTTCTATAAAATTGAAGAAATTTTATAGACCTGGATGAGGTTTCAAGAAGCCTTTCACTAAATACCAGAAGTTATAAGAAAATTATAAGTATTTAATATGGTATGTGTAAAATAATATCGACCATATCAAGAATTAATGTCCACAACTTCGTTTTTATAAAAAACTATAAAATAAATAATACAATACAGTTGGTTACAATAAGAAAGAAAATAAATCCATTAAGGAAACATGGAATGCTTTAGAGGATTATAGTTTTTCTTCATCTTCATATTTATATTTTGGTCATTCTAATTATAAATACAACATGTGGATTATGTAATATACTAATGAGGTTAATCCTTTATATTATTATGATGAACATAATGATCCAAAAAATGTAAATTTCTTATTTGAAGAACTGTATGGGTATTTTTTCATTTTAGAAGATTAATATGAATATTCAAAAAAGAAAAAATAAAACACATAAAAAATTATATGAAGTGATTTTTAATGAAAAGAAAGAGTTAAATAAACAAATTATAATTATAAAAACCAAAATAAATGATTCTATTGAAACTTTTATTAAATATTCAAATAAAACAATCAAATTACAAAAAATAAGTTTAAGCCTTTAAAGATGTTGTAGTGTATTTATAACAGGTGAAAATCATTTAAACCAAAATATTGATAATAAAAATACTCAGAAATATATATTTGGAATAGGATGCCATGATAAAAAACCATGATTTATAATAAGTATTTCTTCCCTAGTTCTAAGAATAGAAATATTTTATAAAATTACTATTTTTTATTGTGGCGAGTTAGGAAATTATTGAAATCATTGCATTTTGAGAAATCTATATTAATATGGAGATATTTTTTTGAAAATAATTTTTTTCAAGATTTAGTGCTGATGTCTTTTGACAGCCTATAAAGATTATAGTTCTAAGACCTTAATTAGTAATATTTTTAGTCCCAAAAAATATGGGTACCAAAAAATAATCTTGTTTATTTTTTCATTTTTTATACAAATATCATAGCGAACCAATGCAAGATAGTATATGGACAGTGTACGATCAAAGAATATGAGTGTATATTTATCTAATTTTGACCTCTTAATAAATATATATACTGTTCATGTAACTTTTTGGGACAATTCAATTAGAAACATTATAGCAATTGAATATTTTGGAAAACTGAACACCATCCTTATAAAAAAAAGTTATCTATGTCGAAGGATTAAATAATAATTTGATAAGTATGTCAAATTTTTTTGATGAATGTTACTTTATTTATTTTTCAAATACTTCATGTTCATTTTTAAGAGATAAAATTATTAAATTTTTGATATCATGAATAGAGACTATTTATACCCTAGAACATAATTCATTGAGAAGAAAATATTAATTGTTTAAATGATGAAATAAATGAGATGTGGATATGGAATAAAATATTGGTACATTTTAATGTGCATTCATTGAGAAAATTATCCAAAATAAATTTAGTTTCAGACTTACCTCAACTCAAATTGAATAAAAAAGAAGCCATGTGGTGCATGATAAATGGGAAATCAACATAAGTCATCTTTTAAATCGATTAAAGAGGTTTCTACCTCCAGAACAAATGAACGTTTTCACATGTATTTGATTGGGAATTCAAGAGTTTAAAGACTTAGATAGAAATATATTTTTTATGTTTTAGATGAAAATTATTATCTTTTTTACCTATGTTTTATTTTTTATGTATTTAAAGTGATTCTTTTTCAATTTTTATAAGTTTTTTAAATTTCATTGAAAAATAGAAAGATGACAAAATTATTGTTTTATGTAGTGACCATGAAGGAGAATTTGAAAATGACGTGTTCCATGCTTATTTTTTAAAACATGGTATCAATCATACTTTCCAATCCTGAGGTCACCTCAATATAGAATGTTTTGGAAATGAGGAATATTAATTTTGATGAAATTTCTAGGATACTTTTATGTGAATATAACTTCCCTACTCTTTTTTGGGATAAATTTGTGAATACAAATTTTTTTCATAAATAGTGTTTTAATTAGTCCTATTTTTTAAAAACAACCCCATGATACAGTGAATAATATAATTCCAAAAGATAGATATTACAAATATTTTGGTTTTAGGGTTTAGGTTTTAAACACCAAGGAAAATATTGGTTTGTTTGATCCAAAATATAATAAAGGTGTATTTATTGTCTACACTAATAATTTTAAATCATATATAATTTTCAATAAATGATCAAGATATAGATAAACTAAATGATTATTTTGAGGAAAATGATATGTGAACCACTTTTTTATAACAAAAATGATGTATAATTGGAACATGATTTTATAGAATGAAATCCAGAAAGGATGGATTCCATTGAACCTAAAAGTGTGATGCTTAGACAGCCTTGAACCCTTATGAACCAAATTTTATAAACATTTATAATAATTTTAGATAAAGTAATTATATCTATAAGGACTGTCGGAAACATTGTATAGATTTATATAATTTTATTAATGTTGAAACCTCAGTCTATAAAATAATACTTTGTAAATGAATGTATTGTTGTAGCTATGAAAGATGAATTAAACTAGTTCAAGAGGAATAATGAATGAAAATTACATGATATAACCTTTTATTATCCATTTATAAGAGAAAATGGTTTTCTAGAAATAAGTAGAACAATCTTGGTGTGATAACTATAAATAAATCAATTTTAGTAGCTAATAGACATAATGTTAATGAATGTATAGTCTATAAGGAAATTTTTTCCCTAAAAGCTCAATTATAATCCATTTGAATTATTTTCACCTAAAAATCATATATGAATATCAACTTATATTATATGGATATAAAATCATATTTTTGGAATAGTTTTCCAATGGAAGATGTTCATGATGAAAAACCTCTTTGTTTTGAAAATACCCATGTTCAATTTCAGTTTTTAACCATACCAAATCACTTTGTGGTCTTAAACAAGAACCTAAAGCTTTATATGAGCATTTAATTAATTTTAATTTATCATATAAATTTTTAGTGGGTAAAAAATATCATACATTATTTTAAAAAAATTCATATTCGGGTAACTTATTAGTGAAAATAAATTTTTATGATGCAATTATTGTTTTATAAAGAAACATTTGTTTAATAAATTTTCAAAAACTCATCCAAAAGACTTCTAAATTAGTATAATGATTGAGTTAAATTATTTAATAGGTTATCAAATTTATGAAAAATACATTGGAATTGTTCTAAATAAATAAAGATATGTATTGGACTTACTGAAATGGTTTATACTTGAAAGTGGCAAAGTAAATAATACACCTATGAGTTCTAATGAATGAATTGACTAGGATTATGCTAGAAAACAAGTTGAAAATAATATTTACAGAGTAATAATTGGTATTTCAATGAATTTAACTTCTATAATACTATATCATATTTTTATAGTATGTATTTATGTATTATTTCAAGATAATACTAAAAAATAACACTTAAAAACATCCAAAAATATTTTAAGATATTTAATAGGAACATTTGTCCTTAATTTTTTTTAAAAAGTTAGTATTTTTTTTAATATCATATTCAGATGAAGAATTTGGTTATTATTTATTATATAGGAAGTGTACTTCATGAAACTTCAATTCTATAGTACAATACCTGGTATCATAGCCTCATAAAGAAGTAACAAATTGTTGAACTGTATACTATATAATCCAAATATATTGCATCTGATTTTTGTGGGGAATAAGTGTTGTGGAGGAAATACACCATAATAGACTTTGGATTTTATTATAATTAAGTATCAATTAAATGTTATAACACCAGTGTTATCAAAATCTATGGGAATATGATAAATCTATAAAGAATAATGAATATAGACTTAATACATCATTTCATATGAGATCATGCTCAAAAAAGTGATATTACTTTGGATTTTATCTCTATAGATAATCAACAAGATGATATATTGACTAGTACCTTTATGGGTGATTGTTGTTATTTTATTAAAAGATAATTGGGTTTATTTTTTTAAAATAAGCTTAATATGTTTTATATATTTTTCATTCATTTAATTTATTATCATTATTTTTTAAAAAATATAAAATTTAATGTTCTATTATTTTTTTCAATGTGATATAAAAATTATTCATATTTATATTATCTATTTATCTAAACATTGAAAATATAAATTTATTTCTTTTCGTTTCCTTTATTATTTCTATTATTCATTTATCTGTTAAAAGTAAACCTATACCTAAAATTGCGTACTTAAATTTTTTTAGAATTATGTACATAGTCGAATAAAAAATTATCTCTAAACCATTTTTCATTGAAATATTTAACAAGATTTGAAACCAAGCCATCATCTCTAAAGTCTTGATCCCAGTTAATACTTCAATCAACCTATTTTAAATTAGTATGTTTAAACATACTGATAATAGATTCTTAGGATTTTCTAAAAATCCAATGGAAGTGGAGCATGGGTTCTTATGGGGAAATCTATCGATATACAATGGTGGGTGAAAACGAAAATACTATTAATGAATTTTATTTAGTTTGAGGATTTATATTTTGCGTTTTATAAAAAAAATTTGGTTTTTCGTTTTGATAAATAAGTTAATGAGTCTTTCATGAAGGAAAAGATATAGTTCAATCGAATAGATCATGTAATCTCATCAAATGCTAAAGGAAATTATATAGTTTCTTCTTCTATGGAGATACCTAAAATATTTCATAGTCCCATTTTGGGGGAGTGTTATTTCAGTTAGATTCTTGTAAGGCTAAGCTTATTAATTCCAACAAATGCATTCTGAATTTTTTAGAACCTCTTTTATTGAAAATAAAGTAGTGGAATATCTGCCTGCATAATGGAAAATATTATGCATGTTTATGAATAATAGGATAGGACAAATAGAAGGATATATGGATAATGTTCTTTTTCAATATAGGTTTTTAATGTATTTATTTATTCATAATGTGAAGATTATTTTTCCAAGATACATGGTGTTTTTTGGCTTTCTCAAATTGAGCCTATCTGATATGATGTTTAGAGAAGTATATATTTATAATGAATTAATGAGGGAATGAACCCAATATTATTGGATCTTATTTAGATAGAATAATGTATTTTGATGTGGTAATTGATTCTAAAAATAACTCCCATATACCATTAGTACCACATTCAACCTTGAAAACTCAAAAAGTGTATCCTTCTCTTAAAAATAGTTTAGAAAGCTTGGAAGAAGATTTGTTCTCTAATAAAGTAATAATGGGTATGGAAAATATAAGAGTAGATTATTATACATTAATATTGGATCTTGATAATTGAGAATGTGATATCAAAGAGCTTAAAGATCCATATTTCTCTAAATCATAATTTAATTAGTTAGTTTTAATGGTGGCTACTGAAACATAAATAATGAATAGTCATTTAATAGATCCATCCATTCCATAATCTAGCTTAAGTATGTGTCATATCGATCATTAAGAAATTATATCCTTGAAAAGTGGCATGAAATATTTTTCCCATAATCTTGATTATTTTTTTTGAGATTCGTTCTTTTGTTTCATATCAGAATGATATTTATCAGGATTATTCATCAATGAAATCATATTTGTCTCAAGAAGCTCTTGAGGAAATTAAATCTTTTCAAACATAATTGAAAGAGTCTTTTTCACACTTTGAAAATTTATATTTTAATTTATATTGAGTTTAAAAAGATGTTTCAACCTTATATTACTGCTACCTCAGAATCCCCAATTTTTCCAGATTTCAAGAATGGAGTTAGTTGGATAATGTCATTAATGTGTTATATTTCTTCTCAGATTCATTTTCACCATGATGATATTCTTTATATAGTGTTTTTTGGATGAAATTAAAAGGTATATTTTGGATCATTTCCATTACACACATTAATCAACAAAGAATCATTGTTTTGGGTAAGAAATATGAATTCCTAACCATATTGGTCATCTTGAGAAATCTCATTGATATTTGGTTAAAAAATGTAGATGTGTCAAATCAAGAAAGTGATAAAATTTCATCTATCATTAAATTTACCAATAAAATCAATCATTTTATTTTGAAAAATATAAAGGTAATGATTTAAATTATTTTGGATCTGCCTAAATAAAAAAATTATATTTAAAATCAGATTCAAAATTATATTCAGAATCAAGATCATATTCAGAATAATCCTTCAAAATATAAGTACCACTTACATGTATGGAGTTGTTTGTATTAAAAACTCTTGTAATTTTATGTTCAGTTTAACCCCAATCTACTATTAGTTATCTTGTTTTTTATGTATCCCTCAAGGATCAAAATTATATTTTTCAGAATTTTTATGTGCATATGAATATAATTGATCACAAAGTGAAGTTACAAACTGATTTTCTAATAGACGTGTCGATGTCTGTGAATCTTATGAAAAAATATCATGTCGATATTCCTTTTGTAATTTTAGCTACAGTAGTCACCACACACCTTCAGACCCCTAATATTAGTGAATATATAATTTTGTCTTCATGGAAAGTATAACATCATAATACATTTATCTGGAATGGAATAACATCATTTCTTGAAAATATAAGTAATAATATCTCTTTATTATTTAGTTTTTCATATCAGATGTTATTCCACAGATTGATATGTGTCCTCAATCAATATTTAAAATGAGAAGAAGGAGACCCTTTGGTCCTGATACTTCTAGTAATTCTCAAGAAAACAAGAATAAAATCAAAGGTGTTTTTGATGATTTAGTGAAATCCCAGTTAACACCATGTACCTCTAAACCTACTTCAACCTCCAAACCCAATCCAACCTCAAAAGCACCTCAACAATAACAGGTACCATGAATGGTATTTTGTATTTTTTCATGTATAATTTATATTTATAGTTCTACATAATTAATTAAATTCTTCATTATTTCATTATTTCAAATTTTTTAGTTATTTTTTTCATATGATGTTATTTATCTCTTTTTTTATTAAATGAAACCCAATTATTCCAAAATTTAATACATCTGTTTTTTAACTACACTTAAATAGTTCACAAATATTTTCTCAACATTAACACATATTTTATATCTCTTACCCTTACTTTGTAATGACACAAATGGTATAATAATTTCTGTTAAAAATACATCAGAAATGGTGAGATGTCTTTTAAAAAGAGGGAGAATTCTCTATATTTTAATAATGTATGAAGATACTAAGTATGACGGAAAACACTTAATTTTTACATAATATAATTTAATTTCATTAAAAATGTTTTAAAACATCAAATTTAATACAAAATATAATATATATATTTTTTATGAGTTTAATGATTTTTATGATCATCAAAAACTATGATATTATTGGACAACTAAATTTTATCAAATATATTTATGTACATTATGTCTAGATGGTCTCAAATAACCTTCATTCATTAATGATTGTTTTCTAAATGTGTTTATTAGGGTTTCTTTTTTTTATTATGTAATTGGTGATTAATTTCTCATAGTATTCATTCCAGATAGTTTGGATTGAATCCGCCCAAGTCTGGATATTTTGCTACCTGAAGTTTTTAACTTGTTGAGGAAAATAGATACGTTGATCATCCCCTTTCATGAAGGAAAAAATATGTTAATATGGAATATTTTGAAATTGATAATGTTGAAATTTTATACATTCACATGATGGCCTATATTAAAAATATTCTATGTGGGTAATTAGATATATAAATTGGTTATGTGATGAAATCAATTACATGAATTATCAATGTCAAGAAAACGACAATATCCTTTTAATCAACTACGTAAAATTTGATGATAAGAATAAAATACCTATATAATTAAATATAGGTGTGTGATGAAAATATTTTATATGGATTTAGGACATAAAATTGTCTATGTAGTTTCAAATAAACAATTCAACTAGAAGAATTAAATTCCTTAAACTAGCTATGTCTTAATCTAGTTGGTATTTAATACCATTGAAGAACTCAAGTTATGTTTTTAATGCTGTTGTAATGTTCTTAAATCCGCTATTTAATATTAAAGATAAAATTTAATACAATAAGGTCCAATTGTAGAGATAGAATACAGGGACAATATAATTTATTTTTCTTTACTATTAAAGAGTAATTTAACAGATAATGATGTGTCACTTATCCATAGAATACTATTATCAGAGATTCAATAATGACACTATGTTTTTCCTACATAAAAAATGATGAAAGTTGTCCTAACATATCATCTCTTTCTATTACAAATATTTATTGTCTTAGGATGACTATCCTAGATCTAATACTCTGAAAGTTATTTCTCTAAGAGGTCTTTCAATTTCTCTCATTTGTATCATACAACAGTGAGCTGAAATTTAGAAACTATTCCATTTCATGATTTTTTTGTAAAGGTTATTAATAATAGAACCATTGAATTATGTTGTTTATAAAGACTTTTTGGAACCTGGTTGAAATAATAAATGGTTTTATTGTGCTTTAACTACTTTAAATTAGTCGTACAATCCCTGGGAAGTGGACTCATTGTCCCTAATAGAAGGACTGGTCGAGTGAAAATCACCATGCCCATGGAGAAGAGTGGTGAGGAATTGTACTAGGGGTCTTCTATTCACTAAACAACAATAAACAAATTCTTTTACATTTTTTATTATTTAATTTCTACTATATGTTTTATTAAATAATAGAATAGAATTCTATTATAAACAAGAGAGGGATATTTTTCTACGTGAAGAAAATTTTAAAAGAACTCCATTCACCCCTGTATTGGTCTTATTATGGCATGTCTTAAAAAAACTATCTCCTAAAATGATCTACTATAGAAATATTTCTCTATAATGGATCTGGTTTCTTTATTGTATGGATTCCACCACCACTTAATGCCTATGCTTACTAATATATCATATTGAAAAACTGGTCATTTCTAATTCCAAACATCCTAGGATTCTTATTTGAAAGGATGTTGTCTTCCGGGAGACTTCCTATACTAGCTTCACTCTCTATCGATGGAAAATGTTTATAAAGAGATATAGTTTACATATAAAACCTGGTAATCCTGCAATTATATATTTTTATGAACATAAATTAGAATAAATTAATGATATTTACTTTCATTATCCTAAACTCTAAAATTATATACACTTTTTCTCTAATACTATTTATAATGTCATAACCTTAATGATTTTATTATATTCTTTCTCAAGTAAATATTTGAATCTCTAAAGTTAAATATATATGTAGAGTTTATTATTTTAGAAAATTTAGAAATCATTCTTACATAAATAAATATTACATCAAAAGGTGGAAAATTCTAGTCACTATCCATTTTTCCTTGAAATTTTTTTTATATAATAAGTTTTATTTTCATGATATATCATAATAATTTTCATCTTGACTCTACATTATCCTTACATATCCTAAAGAAAATATAAATTATATTTAAAATGATATAATATCAAAAAAATTATTGTAATTGAATATATTAATAAAGTAACAAACTCATTCATCCGTGAATACTCATAGTTGTATTCATTTTTTAAAATAATCTATGGGTTTAAAATAAAAAGTTACATCACTAATAAATATATCTAATTACCCAAATAATTTCATAAAAAATTTCATAATAAATATTAATGGAAAATAAATAACATTAAGTTTTATTTTCAGTCATTAAAATCTCATAATTTTTTTTCATGAAGTTACTCATTTCACCTATAATAAGTGTCATAAACTTCAATTTAAACATACATTGATTGGATTTCTATATGACAACATAATAATTCCCTAAACACCCAAAAAATGCATAATTAAATCTTGTAGGTAACTTGGGAAATAATATTCATATCACGTTCATAATATTTATCAATAGTTGAATAAGCTACTAGTAAATTTTAATAATTTCGTAGGTTAAAACTTTAATGGGTTAACTCTATCCCTTTATCCAATGCATTAGAAAGAAATAGACGTCTCACTCAACATCATGATCTATATATGGATCACCCATCATCATTATTTATATAGGTATCAGCATTAAAATAAGTAATTCCCATGAACTATAACATAATCATAATAGAGGAAATATTTTATTTCCCTCATTTTTCAGATAAAAATATTATCTGCGCCTATAATAAAACTTTATCTCGAGATTGTAATATTCATTCAATATGAAAACCTTTTTGAAAATACCCTAAAGAAATGTAAATAGTGGTTCTATTTTAGTAAACCATGACATGTTGTATTCGAATCCAAAAAAATAATGGTTATGATCGATGAAAATTTTTCAGTCATTGTATATGCTAAATTAAAACATGCCTTTTTTCTCTTTTGTAAATTAATAAAAAAAATAATACGTATAAAATACCTGAAAATATTCTATTTCTAAACATATGAAGAAATTAAAAATAAATATCAATTTTAATTTATAATTTTTTTTTCTATAAAAGAAGGTCCATAATTATTTTAATAATATGGGGAAGAAAAATATTTTGAAACTAAAACTCTTCAAAATTTAAATTGAGTCTTTATATAAAAGTGTCCCTTAACTCATGTCTAACTCATCACATTGGATATATGGCTTCTTAAATAATAAAATTATAAAAAAATTTACTTGATTAAAACCATTTTTAATTTTAATTGTATCATTTATTTAATTTACTAAAATTTTATGTATAATTACTTAATCAATTATGTTCACATCAGATGATTTGATGATATTCAGCTTATATGTCTAAAATGTCTTTGGTAGGTTGAATACGGTCAAAGTGGTCATTATTCCATAATATTTAGAATAATAATCATGGAATTATTATCCTTTTATACATTAATTATAATTTCAAAATCAACCATGAAATATGGTTATGAAAAATTAACTATGTTACAATCCTAGAGATGGTAGGTCATATATTCTCATAAGTAACATTTTCATTTTTAAAAAAGTAGGACATAAATAAATTGAGAATCATTTTATCATTCTAGAATGATTGTTAGAAAATAAATATCATATTATTTATTAAAATATATATATATTGTTTTATTATGATGTGTTTATAAAAAATGAATCACACCCCTTTGTGGATTTGGGAATCCACGCAAAAGGAAAAACACCGTTATCATTTTTAAATGGATTGAAAGATGTGGAAAATAATGATATATTATATTTACATAATGATTAATATTTCATGAATATAATGTATATATATATATTAAATTCATTATTATAACCATAATTGAGAGGCAGTGATGGAGAATGGATTATACCGGTTAATGAGGTGGCAGTCCATCGTACACAAGAATGATGGTTTCCTTTTTCATTTTATGGAAGAATGAGATATATTTTGCTGTTTCAGTTAACATAAAAAATCTAATTATATGTAATATACATGTTTTATCATTTCATAATTTTTAATTATATTTTAAAAATAAAGAATATGTAATAAAATAAAAATTCTTGGTAAAGAACTATACAACTTCTTAAGACAACCTCTTTAGGTTTATAACTAATGTCTGTCTAGGTAATTTTTATAATAAAAAAATGTTTTCTAGGAAATGGGGAGGGAATTAGGAAATGTATTTTCGAATTTATTATATAAAACTACAGGGTATTGATGTGTGGAGATGAGAGGAGAAGAGATTTCCCTTTATAAGCGGGGGATATGAAACACTAGAAATTATTAAGATATTAAAATATATTAATGTATTACCCAATACAAATGGATCTATAATGTTTAATTTATAAATATGATATGATATTGTTTATAAATATGGATATAAACTATAATTTATACACGTTTCTATGTTATTTTAACTTTTTTGGTTAATTTTAACCCACATTAATCCCTTTTTAACAATAAATACGGTAACCAATTTTTATAGTCTTTACTCCTCATTATGACAGAAAATATTCGTTTACCTTATTCCGTAATATTAATTATTATTTTTTCAAATATGGAACCCATTTTATCAAATTAAATTCATACAGATGTTATAATTTAATTTAAAAGCAATCCCATAAAATGGGATAAAAATGGGTTTTCAAAAAAACCCTTTTATGTATAATGTTATTTTTTATACCAATTTAAAGTATAAAATTCATTAAATATACCATAATTGTATTATTAATAATATAATTTAACTAATTTTTCTTTTAAAATCTATTAAAATTAAATTTAACTATTTAAATTATTAAAATGAAAAGACAAATTTCAATAAAACTAGTTTTTTCATTATTCATTATAGAGTGAAACATTTCAAAAAATTCCCTAAAATTCAACATATGAAATGTTGAAAGGCCAAATTAAAAAATGAAATTGATTTTTCAAATTAAATTTCTATAATTTTTAAATAAATATTTTAAATAAAATAATATAATTCTTCCAACAAAAATTTGGTTAGAAATAAATTCATTTTCCTTTTGAATGAAAAATGACTTATATTGTTATAATCAATATAACACTATAAACTCTAATTAATGAATATTAATAAGGAATTAATTTGATTTTTCTTAACAATTCCTTGTATATTATAATAATTTCCTCAAAATAGATACATGGAACAAGGCATGATCTTTAGGGAGTATTAGTGTATGTGCCAAGTGATAAGCTAAAATCCCCACTCGATCAAGAATAACAAAGAGACCAATATATATAGCGATAACATTTAAATTATTTTATAATCAAATAACATTATTCCATTGATAAATTCATAGGAGTACCACCTCATAAACATTGAATTATATTTATTTTGGATGATTGTAAGAATAAATCTTATGTCAAATCTGAGTTTATATGATGTTTTGTTGAATGGATCGAACCTTATCTTTAATTTCCTCATATAGCTCCGGAACTAATAAGTTTCATTCTAAAATATCATCCCATTATAAATAATTTCTAATTTTCCTTCTATAAAGGGATTCACAAGGACCCATTTAATGGTTGGGTGAAATCTATTATTGTTATATAATTCAGTTAGAGGAAAGTTTTAATCCCAAAAACATTGAAATATTGAGAAGATGATCTCAAAATATCCTATAAGATTTAATTTGGACTCTCATATTTATTATATATCTAAGAGTGATAATAAATAATTAATCACAACTTTGTATCAAAATTGTATTAATTTTTTTGATAGAACATCCATGTTAAACTTGAATCTCTAACATATGTTAAATAATTTTATGAACCATGAAACCTTATACCTTCCATAATATATATCCTAGAAAACTGATCAAAAGATAAATATTCAATGACTACAATGAATTGTGATAACATTATATTATAATCAATGACAATAAGAATTGTATTATTGCAGTTACTGGTTTTGGGGAGTCCAATAAAAAATTCAGGGTGATCTTTTCCCATCTCCATTTTAGTGTGGGTAATTATTTTAAAGGCCCTATAGAATTATTTCTCTATGAAATTACTTTATAACATACCAATTACCGAGATTAATACTATGCAATATCTCACTTCATTTTTTCCAATAATAAATTCCCTTTTAATTCTCTACACATATTTATTATTCTACGATGAATAAAAAATGATGAGATATGAGAATTTTATAATATTTCCCCCTGATTAAGTCTGGTTTCAATGGAAAACACAATTAAGTCCTATGAATTATCAATCCATCATATTTTTGTTTAACTCTAGAATATTTCTCACCTTTTTTTAGTTCAATATATTTCTTCTATTCTACATTAATCATCACATAGATTGATATATCAAAACTCATTTTATAAAAATAATATATCTACTTTCCTTTATGATTTCAAGGTCTACCCTTTGAAAATGCATAAATATTGGGTATTTCTTATTCATAATCATAGATTATCAGTCTTGATGATTTTGAATTAGAGGATAAAATACCTTGTTTTTTCCCATCAGGCTAATCCATTAGGAATTTGTAATATTTTATCAATATCAACCACCATATTTTATTCATATTCAACTCTTTTTAGGTGAATACATACTTTAACAATATATGACTAGTATATATGCAAGATCTTTCTCCAAAAAGAAAATTACACCACATAATTATCTTCAAGATTAATTATACTAACTCCAAATCAGTATTCTTGTAATATTTCTTTGGAACCATCAATTTTCATGAGGTTTAAGTTATCACCATATCATTATGAATATGAATACATCCTACCCCATTATTTTAAACATAAAATAAACCCTTCTCAATCATAGGATATTTTGAGTACAGGTTCACTGACTGAACAAATTTTTAGTTCCTTTAAATTTTATTCAAATTCATTAGTCAAATGGAACATGACCCCCATCCTAGTTAACATGATGAATGGTTTATATATCCATAATAAATTCTTCTTAATTTTTAGATAATATCTATAGGTTAAAAGAAATCTATGGATTTAAATTATACTATTTGGTTTGGGATAATGTTCAATAACATCCATCTTTGATGCATCCATTAATATTCCCAAATATGAGATTATATGAAGCAAAAATGACACTTTATATTGAAAAAATTCACACTTGGTAAATTTCTAATATGCTATAAGATTGTTCGGTAATTTATATTGGATTTATATATAGAAATCCAATACATTCCCAAAATCACCCCAAATTCAACTGGAGGGAGAATAATGAGATTTTAAGGTTGTGCATTACTATAAACATCAATCGACGAAGAATCATAGACTTGATATGTGATTATAATACCTTTGAGATTTTTTATATATAATTAAACATCTTATCATTGAGAAATGAATTCATATTTTGGAGATATTTCGTTACATAAAGAGATTCCGATAACTAATATAAAAGAATGTATTTCAATATTTATGCACACATATAACTTCCTCAACCTTCACATTATATTTTCAATCCTCTAATTATGAAAATAATTGTTATAATAAACATAAAGTATATTTATTTAGATTGATCAGTCACAAGAAATCAAACACAACATGTCTAAATCATAACACCGTATTTCAAATTCATGACACCATTAGTTTAACCAAGTTCATAAATGGTAATTATCTATTTAAATCATTCATTATATCCCCCAAAGAAAATTTTAATTAACCCGGGAATATCACATTAGAGTTTATACCTTATAGTACAGTATTAGGACCACTAAACAATCACTAATGACAATAGAGGTAATCCCAAATCCTCCCAATTCATAGTTGTTACCCCTAGGTGCATCAAAACCATTGCCATATCCACCTAATAGTATGTATACATGGATGTATTTTATAGGAAAAAAATTAAATTTTATTTAACAATACATAGGATGCTATTTCATATGTAGTCTAATACTAATAGATCTCAAATTTTTTTGACATCATAGATTCTAAAAATAACTAAACCTTGTTATGATACCAAATATAACAACCCAAAATTTTCATAAATAAATATTAGAACTTATTATATGAGCATTAATTACATAGGATAACAATACACACAATATTTATAAAGGTTTATTGTCTTTGGAAACAAAGATACATAAAAAACTAGTATAAAAAATATCTACACCATCTCCTACTTAGTTCATAAAAACTAACACCCTTTTTAGATATAATAATATTAAAACCGTTCATCACATCCTTGAGAAATAGAAACATAAGAAATAGTGAAGTCATATGAACTGTAATGGGATGAATGAGAGAGATCAATTAATGATTATATATAATCATATCATGAGGATAAGGGTATGATAACATGAGCTAAACATTTTAAATTCATACCAAAAAATTATTATAATCTTGATAAAATACATATGTCTTGGTAGTTCATATAACATGAATCATAATGGAATAAATTAACATGATCCATGAGAGAAGTAATTGGGACAAGATCAAGTCATAATAAATTAGAATAATGTGTGGCATAACTATAATCATAGAAATATTACATGAAGGCTACATTTTAGGAAATTTCTCACAGGTTAGGATTGGAATAAAACCCCATATACTAGCTCCACTCATGGTATAGCCTCTTATGTACCCTCTTTTGGGATTGAACAATGCTCTAATTTACCCTCTATAGCGCATGGGATAACGGCCCATGTACCCTTTATCTCCTAAAACATTAATATTTACCCAATTTATTAAATGGGTAAAACACAACCACTCTTCACATAATCATAATTCACTCATATGTATGCAGCAAGTTCATGAAAACATCAATCATTACATCAAAGCCTAACCCCTATAAAAGAATATGGGTAACATCAATATTGTATCATAGTGATCATAAAACACATATATAATTATTTAATATTGTAACATTGGATCATATCCCTGGTAAATCATTAGAAACATCAATTAATTTTGTGTAGATAAAAATAAATTTAAAATATTAATAGAATATTTTTTGATGGAAATCCCTTATTCATTTTGAAATCACTTACGTAAATTTAGAAAAATTACAAAATATTATGGAAAATAATTTCATTTAAAATTTCCATTCAAACTTTTAAATTAATCGTTAAATAAAATAGAATCCATGATATTATAAAAATATGTTCATGTATCGTATGTAAATCCAAGGATCCATTTCACATTTAAGATAAAATATAAGAAGTGCCTTTTTCAAAAAATAAAATTTAGATTTATTTAAAATAATTTCTTATAAATTAAAAAATGGTTAAAAATTTTTGTAATAAAAAATTATATAAAATTTAAATCATTATTGAAACTATTTTAAACAAAATATGGACATGGAAGAAAAATTTTCCCAATCGAAGAGAGAAATAAATTCAGTTATTATCAAAAGTATTCTTTTGATATCTTGAGTAATTAAATAGAGTAAAATAATATTTCAACTTGTGATATTTAGAAATAACCATATGATAATAAAGGATATAATATTTTAGAGAGATATCTCATGTAATTTCATCTTCTTAAATTTAACAATAAACAACCCGAGTAAAAAATAATATTGTAATGGAAGACAGTTACCACATTGGTAAATTTTGAATCAAAACCCCATAGATGAAATAATCATAATAGTAACATTAAATTACTTGAATTATGAAGGGTACATGATATAACATCTAAAAGGAGTATTATATACACATCATAAATATAAATATATTCTTAACATCAGACAAGGAACAACAAAACATAATTAAGGCCAATAACCCTCCCTTAAAGTTTACTTTGCTTCATCATATCTCTAAATACCCATATAATAAATTAATTTTTTTTTCATAATAACATAATTAGACCATATTCATGCCTATAATACAATTCTTGATGTACTTATATAATTTTAAAACCCATTTATTAATTTTTTTAAATCATCATTTCTTACTCTTAATTATTTCTTTTTTAAAATTATGTTCCTGTTTAGTAGTTATGGTTCTTGAACTTGAATCATAGTCAAATATAATACAATATATTAGTCATTATAATATTATAATATCAAATAAATATATACAATTTTATAAAAAATCATGTTGGATTGTCATGAAAAATGAATTATATTAGTTCTTGTATATGATATTCTATAGATATGGCCGAGTGATGTTTTACACTTTTTGATGGATGGAAGGAAATAAAGGTAAATAATAATTCATCTTTATAAAATAATTATTATATAAAAATATCATATATATATATGCCATTCATTATAATAACTTTTGTTGATGAATGGAGTTGAAAAATGAATCTCCTCACCATGTGGAGTTGGTAGTCCACACGTATGCCCAAGCGATACTTTCATTTATGGTTTATAGGAGAAGTGGTTCGAAATGGTTGTAAAATCATAATAAAATATTATTTTATTTATTATAATGAAGTAAAATTTAGTTTTTTACAATATAGGATTAAATTAGATGAAATAATAAATAAAATTTAATGAAACTGGGGAAGATTTATATCTCTTCTATGAGATGCCTCCTTGTCCATATGCATTAATCCCAAAAAGGTGGCTATTTGGGGAAGAAAATAAGATATTGTATGAATATACTTAATCTTGTAATATTTTGGAGTAGGTTTTGTATAATATATTTAGATCAAATTTTGTAAATAAATGTAGAGAATATACACACTTTTATATGTGAGGGGAGGCGCCCAAATGGAATTACATACAAGATTTCAATAATAAATGGTCACATCCATGTACAAGATGAAAGAAATGGAAATTAATTCTTTTTTAGGATAATATAAAATTAAAATATATTCATATAATAATAATTAGACATACTTAGGTGCATTACTACCTCTATAACTTATTTTAACCCCACGGTAACTTGTTTTAACCTTAACCATGCTAACAAAATTTTAATATATTTAATATTCATTGTGACCAAAAAATTAAGTTGATAATATTAAATTATATTAATTATTTTGATTAAAAATATTTAATCAATTTTATTAGAATACATTTCTATATGTTTCAAAATTTAACTTTATATATGCGTGAAAAAAATAATGAAAACCTATTTTGAGATAAATGAATTTTTAAGAATAAAACAAAATTTATTTCCATTCCATTCTTTCTGAAAACCCTAATATTAATTTTAAAATATATTATTGAAAATATAAGAAATAAATATTATGAAAAAATTAATCAATATTGATTAATTTATTTTATGAAGACAAAAATCATATTGTGTCATAAAAACTATCTTTAGAAAAACGTATTTTTACCCCAAAATTAATTTATAAAAAAACTAAATCACACTAATGATTACAATGTAATTAATTATATTTTATATAACTCAATTTTAATTTAATTAATTATATATAAAATTCAAAAAATTTATAATACTTTCTAAAATTATTGAATTAATTAAAGTAAACGGCTGTTTTAGAAAAATTGATATTTTCTCTATTCACTGAAAAGTAAATCATTTATGAAATTCAAAATATTAACCCTAAGATAATATTTAGATACCAATCTCAAAAATGATATTCATTTCATAAAATAATGTCACGACCCCCTCCCACCAAGGATTCCCCTCCTGAGCTGGCAATGGTGAAAGGGAGATAATGACCCCTGAGTCCCGCCTCCAGTAGGCCCCGGGTTGGCGACTAGCACCAAGGGTATGGGTTTTCACAAATATGGGAGGCATTACCCTTTTTATTTTTAAGGATTGGGAAATAGGACAAGTCAACCACCAAAAGGAAAAAGAGAAAGTGTACAGAAATAAACCCAAACCAAGCCCACATGCATGTTTAAACAATTTTATAACAAGGTACAAGTACAAAAAAGCTCAAAGTACAATACCAAAAGAAAACAAAAGAACAACAACTGCAACAACTCCAACTGTCTGACTAGTAGGGTCCCGCACGGCCCTGGTAGTCCTCCTGGAAACCTGAAAGTAAACGTAGGGTGAGCATACAAGTATACTCAGTAGGGAAACCTAAAGTTCTCGTGCACAAGTGGGGAGACATCCTAATGTCTCGTGAGAACAACAGAAGAAACCTAACAAGGGAATCTATCCACCCAACCTCGCCAGCCAAACTCACCAAAACACAATCACAACAGGTAGTAGTAGTATAAGAACAAGAGCATTGGGTACCCCGCACCATTTCCCATTAGTTAGTTGAACGTGCTGACGCTGTCACACTCTCCCCGCCCACACACACCTGGGCCTCACAACCACGTATCCCGCCCGGACACACCTGGGCCTCACAACCACATATCCCGCCCGCACACACCTGGGCCCCACCACCACGTATCCCGCCCGTACACACCTGGGCCTCACCACCACGTATCCCGCCCGCACACACCTGGGCCTCACAACCACAACCACATCCCCGCCCGAAGACACCTGGGCCTCATCCCGAAGATTCTTGGGAACAGTAATAGTAACCGAACTCTTGCCCGAAGACACCTGGGCCTGAAATTGAAACCTACCTGAAGAGTATTAGGTGTAAGGTCTCCTCAAGCCATCATACCCTATAAGCCTGCCTGAAGAGTCTTGGGCCTAATCACCCCAATCGAAACCTACCCAAAGAGTCTTGGGTGTAAGGTCGCCTCAAGCCATCATAGCCTAGGGGAGAAGGAGCAGGAAGGAGGTAGTAACTATGGGAAAAAACCCTCTCCCATGAAATGGGAGTGTTCGCCACTAAGTGCTCAACATGGGTGCGGTGCGATAAAACACAAAAGATACAGATATATATATATAGCAACCACTCAGCCCGACCTATGGCTTCTAAAAAGAGAAATTGAGCACGTGCCTCAGAACTGCTACCACAAAGCATGCCAACAACAAACAACCCAAACCCCATTAAGGTTTTCAAATTTCAGCAGAAATTAGCTTATTTAGTTCCTTAACTACTGGGAAACTATCCACAACCAACCACTTAAAACGTTCGTAAAACATATCCCTGCCATCCACAAAGCAAGTTAGGAAAACACAGAAACACGGCAAGTCCCTTCTTATTAACCAACCAACCCATTGATTATTATTCCCATTTCGTTACCAAGCCCAATCATTCATTAACTCTTCCACTTTTATTTATTAAACACAACCCATAACCCGTTCACATTAAAACCCAACCCTGCGGCCCTGCTGCCAACCGCCATAACCACAACCGCACTGAAACCACACATCATCATCCCTTTAATACCATTTATTTCAGCCCTGCTGCCCATCACCATTAAACATTCAAACCTCCCCACAACCACGTCAACCGCAGCCCCGCTGCTCACCCAAACCACAACATCCCACAAACACCCCCAACACAAAGCCACGTAACCAAGCCAACATCCACATGTTCATTATTCCATTTTTTTTAACCGGGGTGACCACACAAGGGTTCTAGATTTTCATTTAATCAACCAACTTTATGTGATTATCCAATTTCCAAATTCAACAAAGTTCCACTCACAAAAACGGTCTAGAAAGATAGGGCAACATTTAATTGTGCAAGAAAAGGCCCCCAACGACCGTGATTTTCAGTAGGCATAAGCCTATTCATTTCGCAACATAATATCACAGGATATAAAAGGTAAAGTAACAAAAATCACAAACTTCCCATCCACGTTCTTTAATTAGTTATTATATTTATTTAAAGATTCAACCATTTCTCATGAAACCAAAAAGGATACCCACCCCGCATGATGCACAAATTAGAGAGACGAAGGTAAAACCCCTACTTCAACAGGTTCTGGTCACAACGCGCCCCTGAATCAACTTTAGAAGACGTTCATCGGCATCCCGGCAAAACCTCCTCGGGTGGATGTTGGAGAAGAAAAGCAGAAGGAAAGACAAAGGATCCAAGCTTGGAAGTTTCGCCTCGTCGTTACGATCCCGTGGCCGCTGACGGATCGTAAATCGGAGCTCGGACGAAAAAGTTATGGAAGAAAGAGCCTTCGTGTCTCTTGAGAGAGCTCTACTCAGAGGAGTGGGGAGGAGAGGTGTGAGTTGAAAGGAGGAGGGGACCCCTACTTTTATAGGTGTGAAAAGAAAAAGTACATGACGTGTACTTATGGTACACGGCCTGTACTTGGACTTTTTCACACGGTCTCCACGCGGCCTCCAACACGGTTCCGCGGCTGTTGACTGGTCAACACACGGGTTGAGGGTAACACATACGTGGGGAAGGACTAAATGGCATGTAGATTGGACACACAGTGTGTACCCATTTATTGCACACGGTAGGGACACGGCTCCAACACGGCACACGGTTGACGACTGGTCAACACACGGTAACGTGTACGCGGGGAGGGACTACACGGCGTGTAGTACTGGACACACGGTGTGTACCCATTTTCTTCACGTGGCAAATACACGGCCATCCACACGGGGTATACCTGGAAAGAGGGTACACAGCGTGTACTCAAACTACACGGCGTGTAGTTTTAAAATTCTGGAAAGTGTGGGAAAAGTCCATTTTACCCTCCAAAACATTTGTAGCCTTCTTTTTGACAAAGGAATGGGCCAGAGAGGTCCGGGCCATTACATCAGATACCTCTTAAAACATTCTCATCCCTGAGAATTCAAAAACCAACCTAGGGGAACCCAACAAGTTACCTCTTAGGGTTTTCGTTATAACATGAACCCAACCAACAACCCTAATCATATGTGTTAGGAATTCCTCCTCCTATGTCGAGATATTATCCGCTTTAGGCGGCACTGACTCGCCTGAACGGGTTTAATCGCATCCTCATTAATGCGTCTCGATTAAGGATTGGGTCTTCCCACTTCCATACATTAGGATTTTCAACTCGAACTACCCGAACACGTTGTTTTGGGAGAAATCCCTCTCCTATGTCGAGATATTATCCGCTTTAGGCAGCACTAACTCGCCCACACGGGTTCAATCGCATCCGCATTAATGCGTATCGATTAAGGGTCAGGTTTTCCCCCTTCCCACACATCCGTACATGTTACACATTACCAGGGAACAAGAAAACAAAAGGTCTCACAACTGATAAGCCAAACATTCCATACATCAAAGGTACATAGTACAACATCAACACAAAGCTCAGAAGAACAAGGGAAAACACAAGTCAAAACAACTCCGGGTACTGAGCGTGCATCTGGGTCTCCCACGCCCAAGTGCTCTCCTCGAGGCCGCCATGCCTCCACAACACATGAACCAAGGGAATGGTTCGTCCACGGAGCACCTTCTCTTTACGATCCTCGATTCTGACTGGTCGTTCCTCGAAGGTCGCGTCGTCTCCAATATCCAACTCTCCCCAGTCGATAATGTGGGAGTTATCATGTAAGTACCAATGAAGCTGGGAGACATGGAAGATGTCATGGACTTTCTCCATATGAGGTGGCAGAGCCAGCTGATATGCCACCTCGCCGACTCGCCTCAACACCTCAAAAGGTCCGATGAACCTAGGTGAGAGCTTTCTCCCTTTCCCAAACCTCCGTTGCCCCCGTCGAGGGGAAAACTTCAAGAACACATGGTCTCCCACCTTGAACTTCAAGGGCCTCCTCCGACGATCAGCATAAGACTTCTGTCGGTCCTGAGCCGCCTTCATCCTCTCACGTACAAGCTGGACTTTCTGTGTGGTGCTCTGCACTACCTCTGGCCCAAGAGCACCTGTCTCACCAACCTCTGCCCAGCCAATGGGTGAACAACATGGCCTTCCATACAGAGCCTCAAACGGTGCCATGCCAATAGTATAGTGGAAGCTGTTGTTGTAGTAAAACTCTACTAAAGGAAAGTGTCGTACCCATGATCCTCCGAAATCCTGAAAGCATGCTCGCAGCATGTCCTCCAACATCTGTATAGTCCACTCTGTCTGCCCATCGGTCTGGGGGCGGAAAGCAGTGCTAAGGCGTAGTTGGGTGCCAAAAGTATGCTGTAACCCCCTCCAGACTCGTGAGGTAAACTGAGTATCCCGATCTAAGATGATAGTCCTCGGAACTCCATACAAATGCACTACCTCGTCTACGTACCTATGTGCTAAGGTACTCACTGGGCCTGACTCCAAGATTGCTAAGAAGTGAGCCGATTTCGTCAGTCGATCCACCACTACCCAGATAGAATCATAACCACCCTGAGCTCTGGGTAGTCCTATGACGAAGTCCATCAAGATGTCATCCCACTTCCACTTGGGGACATCTAAAGGATGCAACAAACCACCTGGAACACGGTGTTCAGCCTTCACTTACTGACTCACTAGGCACTTAGCCACAAACTCCGCCACTGCCCATTTCACCCCGGGCCACCAAAACTGATCCCTCAAGCCTCGATACATTTTTTAAACTCCTGGATGTACCGCTAAGGGTGAGCTATGGAACTCACAGAGAACTCCCTCACGCATCGCCTCTGGGACAAACAACCTTCCACGGAAAAGCATCTGATGTGGGCTGTCCTCTGACCATCCTTCTGGAGCATTCCCCTGATCGACACGATCCCGCATCACCTCTGCCTCGGAGTCCCCCCACTGAGACTCCTCCACCTGCTGCGACAAGGAGGATTGCACCATCATCTGAAACAAACAGCCTCTAACACCTTCTACCCTTGCATCCAAGTGCAAGGCAGCCAACTCTCCCATCGCCTTCCAAGAATCAGCGGATTCCCGAACCAATTCCTTATGTGACTTCCTGCTCAGGGCATCATCCACGACGTTGCCCTTACATTCAGTGTAAGAGATCTTGAAGTCATAGTCTTGGAGAAACTCGACCCATCTCCCCTGCCATAAGTTCAGGTCACGCTGGGAGAAGATATAACACAGGCTCTTGTGATCTGAGAAGACCACAAAGTGCTCCCCAAAGAGGTAATGTCGCCACAACTTCAATGCGAACACTACTGCTGCAAGCTCCAGGTCATGGGTGTCATAGTTACGCTTGTGAGGGTGCAACTGCCTAGACCCATAACAAATCACGCTCGTCTTCTGCATCAGCACGTACCCCAGACCAAGGCCAGAAGCATCACAAAACACTTCATACAACAACCCCTTCTCTGGAAACCTGAGCACGGGAGCACTAACCAGCTTCTCCTTCAGGTAGTCAAAAGATTTATGGCACTGATTGCTCCATAGGAAGACCTGATTCTTCCTAGTCAAAGCTGTCAATGGAGCAGCAACTCGAGAGAAGTCCGAAACAAAACCTCCGATAGTAACCTGCTAACCCAAGGAAACTAAGAACTTCTGCCATGATCTTGGGTGCTGCCCAAGAAACAACTGCCTCCACCTTCGACGGGTACACTGATACTCCATGCTGAGACACCACGTGCCCAAGGAAGTGTACTTATTATGTCAAGAACTTACACTTTGACAATTTTTCGTAAAGCTGGTGGTGTCGAAGGACTTCCAAGACTGTCCTGGGATGCTCAACGTGCTCCTCCTCTGATCTTGAGTAGATCAAGATGTCATCGATAAACACAATGACGAACCGGTCCAGAAACTCTCAGAAGACAAAGTTCATAAGTCCCATGAACGCAACTGGTTCATTCGTAACTCCAAATGGCATCACTACAAACTCGAAGTGCCCATACCTGCACCTGAAAGCTGTCTTCGAGATGTCACTGTCCTTCACCCTCAGCTGATGATATCCCGATTGTAGATCACTCCTAGAAACCAACCTTCTCCCCTCAGCTGGTCGAAGAGATCATCTATCCTTGTAAGGGGGTAACGGTTCTTGACCGTTACCTGGTTTAGCCTTCGGTAGTCTATGCATAGCCTGAGACCACCATCTTCCTTCTTCACGAACAAAACTGGGGCACCCCATGGAGACACGCTGGGTCGAACAAAACCCTTTTCCATCAGATTGTCAATCTGAATCCGCAACTCCCACAACTCTGAAGTTTCCATCTGATAAGGGGCCATCGAAATCGGACGGGCACCAGGCTGTAAGTATATCCCAAACTCAACATCTCGTCAGGGGGGGGGGTAGAGTTACAAACTCCTCAGGAAAAACATCGAGGAACTCCCCAACAAGCCCTGGGACATACATCATCTCTGTATCAGCTGGAACCACTGATAACCTTCTCAACAAGGAAATGAGAGGCTCCACACGCCGGCTTCCCGCTTGATAGGTCCTCTCACCAACAAAAGATACGCACTGCCCATCTACGTCGGAGAACACGACTCTTCTCTGGAAGCAGTCGATAATGGAACTAACAGAAAAAAACCAGTCGATGCCTAGGATGAGATCGTATGGCTGCATCTTTAACAGAAGAAGGTCTCCACTAGATCGATGTGGTCCCAATGTTAGCCCACATCCTCAGAAAACACAAGATATGCTATTCTGGCCCCCAACTGGTGTACTCAGTACTAGTGGTATGGAAAGTCTCTCTACTTCTAGTCCCAAAACATGGGCTAGACTAGGTGAAACAAAAGAGTGCAAGGATCCTGAATCAAACAAAGTAGAAAAAAAGAGTGATGAACAAAAAAATTGTACCTCGCACCACCTCTGGTCCTGCTGGAGCTTCCAACTCTACTGTGTGGAAATGTCCACTCCCCGCTCCTCTGCCTCTCTAATGTCGTCCACTTCCTCGACCACACCCTGGTAGAGGTCCCTGAGGAGAACCCTGAGGTCGGCCTCCTCCCGCAAAGTCTGCCCTTGGAGGAGCATGGTCATGCTGCTGCTAGAAGGGCCTCACTGGCAACTGGTGCTGCTACGGTGGGCGCTGAACCTTCCCACCTCCACTGTATGGAGCTCAGGTCGGGAACCGACTCTGAACGTGCCCGAAACCTCCACAAGAAAAACACCTCGGTCCTGGGCTCGTGGAAAAGGGACGAGGACCTGAAGATCTGAACTGGAACTACTGGGGCATGTTCCCCACTGGCCTGAACCTGGAAGGTCCTGTCGCAGGAGACCTGCTGCTGACTGCCTTCCCTTTCGACGAACCTGGCTGAAACACCTCCCGTGGTGCACCTCCCAGTGAGTGCATCATCTCTACAACCACTTCCTTCTTCTGTACTTCCAAGTACGTCGGAAGGGTGAAGGGGGTGACAACATACTAGAGAGAAGGACGAATCGCCTCCTCCAAACTTCTCGCCAGAGATTCCTCATCCGGAATGAGATCCGGAGCAAAGCGCAGGAGATCTTTGAACTTGATCCCCAGCTCTCGTACCGTCATACTCCCCTGTTGAAGGGAGAGTAACTCCAGCTGCTTCTCCGCCTTGATCGTGGAAGAAAGGAATTCACCTCGGAATTCCTTCTCAAAGTCAGCCCATGGAACCTCTGCCTCTATCCTCTCTCCGAGGTAGAGCGTCCACCACTGTCGTGCCGCACCTCTAAGCTTAATGACTGCTAGGGGAACCCAATACTCCCTCAAAGCACGGATCAAGGTGAAAGCGATCCCAAGCTCCTCAAGACACCCCTCTGTCTCTGTATCCGAAGTACTACCCTCGTACTTCTTGAGGGTCTACCGCTGGAAGGAACGGAGAGTCTTCTGCCACTGGCTATCTTCCTCCTCTCGGTCAATCCGCAACTGATCGACCGCCTGAATCTACTGGGCCTCGGCCGTCTGAGCCACCTAGGGACGATGTCCAGGTTCCATAGCTGTACGGTAAACAAGGATCGCCTAATCCCAAGTAGTAAGAAAAAACTCAAGGTTTTATTCATCATTTTATTTCAATTTCTTTCCCAGAACACCCAAATCAAGTAAAACACAAACATGATGATGCATGTACCTTCCCTAGGGTCTCTAACCTGCAATCAATGTAGTCTAACTTGGTCGTTCGGTAGGATCAGAGTCCTTGCATCAGATCACGGGGGGCCCGAAAATCCCGTGTCCTAGCCGGTCTTCCCTGGCCTATGTCACACACCAAGATTAACTAAAACTGTTGCCCTACCATCCCATGCAATCCTCACTGGGCCTAACTCTGGACTCCATCCTATATCTCAACCATCGCCTTTGATACCATTCTGTCACGAACCCCTACCACCAAGGATGCCCCTCCTGAGCTGGTAATGGTGAAAGGGAGATAATGACCCCTCGAGTCCCGCCTCCAGTAGGCCCCGGGTTGGCGACTTGCACCAAGGGTATGAGTTTTCACAAATATGGGAGGCATTACCCTTTTTATTTTTAAGGATCGGGAAATAAGACAAGTCAACCACCAATCGGAAAAAGAGCAAGTGTATAGAAATAAACCCAAACCAAGCCCACATGCATGTTTAAAAAATTTTATTAGAAGGTACAAGTACAAGAAAGATCAAAGTACAATAACAAAAGACAACAAAAGAAGAGCAACTGCAACAACTCCAAATATCTGACTAGTAGGGTCCCGCACACCCCTGGTAGTCCTCCTGGAAACCTGAAAGTAAACGTAGGGTGAGCATACAAGTATACTCAGTAGGGAAACCTAAAGCTCTCGTGCACAAGTGGGGAGACGTCCTAATTTCCCGTGAGAACAACAGAAGAAACCTAACAAGGGAATCTATCCACCCAACCTCGCCAGCCAAACTCACCAAAACACAATCACATCAGGTAGTAGTAGTATAAGAACAAGAGAATTGGGCACCCCGCACCATTTCCCATTAGTTAGCTGAACGTCCTGACGCTGTCACACTCTCCCCGCCCGCACACACCTGGGCGTCACAACCACGTATCACGCCCTCACACACCTGGGCCTCACAACCACGTATCCCGCCCGCACACACCTGGGCCTCACCACCACGTATCCCGCCCGCACACACGTGGGACTCACCACCACGTATCCCACCCGCACACACCTGGGACTCACAACCAAAACCACATCCCCGCCCGAAGACACCTAGGCCTCATCCCGAAGATTCTTGGGAATAGTAATAGTAACAGAACTCTTGACCGAAGACACCTGGGCCTGAAATCGAAACCTACCTGAAGAGTCTTAGGTGTAAGGTCACCTCAATCCATCATAGCCAATAAGCCTGCCCGAAGATTCTTCGGCCTAATCACCCAAATCGAAACCTACCCGAAGAGTCTTGGGTGTATGGTCGCCTCAAGCCATCACATCCAAGGGGAGAAGGAGTAGGAAGGAGATAGTAACTATGGGAAAACACCCTCTCCCATGAAATGGGAGTGTTCAGAACTAAGTGCTCAACATGGGTGCGGTGCGATAAAACACAAAAGATACACATATATATATTTATAGCAACCACTCAGCCCAACCTATGGATTCTAAAAAGAGAAACTGAGCACGTACCTCGAAACTACTACCACGAAGCATGCCTACAACAAACAACCCCAACCCCATTAAGGTTTTCACGTTTCAGCAAAAATTAGCTTATTTAGTTCCTTAACTACTGGGCAACTATCCACAACCAACCACTTCAAACGTTCGTAAAACATATCCCTGCCATCCACAAAGCAAGTTAGGAAAACACAATAACACGGAAATTCCCTTCTTATTAACCAACCAACCCATTTATTATTATTCCCGTTTCGTTACCAATCCCCATAATTCATTAACTCTTCCACTTTTATTTATTAAACACAACCCATAACCCGTTCACATTAAAACCCAACCCTGCGGCCCTACTGCCAACCGCCATAACCACAAATGCACCGAAACCACACATCATCATCCCTTTAATACCATTTATTGCAGCCCCACTGCCAATCACCATTAAACATTCACACCCTCCTACAACCAAGTCAACCGCTGCCCTGCTGATCACCCAAACCACAACAGCCCACAAAACACCCCCAACACAAAGCCACGTAACCAAGCCAACATCCACATGTTCATTATTTAATTTTTTCAACCAGGGTGACAACACAAGGGTTCCATATTTTCATTTAATCAACCATCTTTATGTGATTAACCAATTTCCACATTAAAAAAAGTTCCACTCAAAAAAACGGTCTAGAAAGATAGGGCAACATTTAATTGCACAAGAAAAGGCCCCCAATGACCGTGATTTTCAGCAGGCATAAGCCTATTCATTTCACAACATAATATCACAGGATATAAAAGGTAAAGTAACAGAAATCAAAAACTTCCCATCCCCGTTCTTTAACTAGTTATTATCTTTATTTAAAGGTTCAACCATTTCTCATGAAAACAAAAAGGATACCCACCCCGCATGATGAAAAAATTTGAGAGACGATGGTAAAACCCCTACTTCAACAGGTTCTGGTCACAACGCGCCCCCGGATCATCTTTAGAAGACGTTCGTCGGCGTCCCGGAAAAATCTCCTCGGGTGGATGTCGAAGAGGAAAAGCCTAAGGAAAGACAACAGATCCAATCTCGGAAGTTCCGCCTCGTCGTTACGATCCTGTGGCCGCTGACGGATCGTAAATCGGAGCTCGGGCGAAAAAGTTATGGAAGAAAGATCCTTCGAGTCTCTTGAGAGAGCTCTGTTCAGAGCAGAGGGGAGGAGAGGTGTGAGTTGAAAGGAGGAGGGGACCCCTCCTTTTATAGGCGTGAAAAGAAAAAGTACATGGCGTGTACTTATGGTACACGACGTGTACTCGGCCATTTTCACACGGTCTCCACGCGGCCTCCAACACGGTTCCGCGACTGTTGACTGGTCAACACACGATTTGAGGGTAACACATACGCGGGGAAGGACTACACGGAGTGTAGATTGGACACACGGTGTGTACCTATTTATTGCACACGGCAGGGACACGGCTCCAACACGGCACACGATCGACGACTGGTCAACACACGGTAACGCGTACGCGGGGAGGGACTACACGACGTGTAGTACTGGACACATGGTGTGTACCCATTTTCTTCACGCGACAAAGACACGACCATCCACATGGGGTATACCCGACAAGAGGGTACACGACGTGTACTCAAACTACACGACGTGTAGTTTCAAAATTCTAGAAAGTGTGGGAAAAGTTCATTTTACCCTCCAGAACACTTGTAGCCTTCTTTTTGACAAAGGAATGGGCCAGAGAGGTCCGGGCCATTACAAATAAAATTTATAAAAATGGTATAAATTTTCTATAATGCCTTTGCTGAAAATGAAATAAAAAACATTTTTGACAGAATAATATTTTTGAAGAAAAAATGAGTTTAATTAAAATTTAGTAGTTATTAATTAATAAATTTGACATTAATTATTTAAAAAAATAATTACCACATATTATTATGTGTTTATACCTATTTATACCATCCAATTTAATGGCCAGGTTATAAAGGATTATTATATCATGGTCTATTAAGAATCAAGATTGCATGTAAATAAATCTATAAAATAAAACATGTTTATTTCAATGTAAATAAATATAAAATATGAGGGTAAAATAAAACAATGGATGTCAGTGGTTTTTAGTGGGCATAGGCTTGGTCCTTTTATAAGTTTAAATGGTGGACTTTTCCTTATAATCTTGAGTTGGGTAAAAGGAAAACCTAAAATTATAAGAGTGTTAGATAAATTAGGCAGGGAAATATTTTTCATAATAGTAAGAAAAAATCAAAAACCTAAAAAGGGTTTAATAATTATTGAACATGAATTTAATTATTAAAAATTCATAAAATATAACTTTACCATTTTTACCTTATTTTACTTAATTTAGTATTTATAGTTCTAATTATCTTTGAAAAGCACAATATACACACTTACCTAATCAAGAATTGACAATTCCAAATATGGAGTTTAATTTTATAAATTAAATATCTTCAAGTGATAAAAATTATTTTAGAATAAAAAATTAGATTATATAAAAAACAATATTTATAAAATTATCTATTACAATATTAATTGATTTTTTTCATATTTCTAACAGAAATAATAATTATATCAACTTTAATTTATTTTCTAATATATATATATCAAAATAAATTATTCTTTTTATTTAAAAAATATATTTTTATTTAAATTTAGAAATAAAAATACAGAATACATTCAAAATTAATATATTTAGAAAAAAATAATTCTATTTTGTTTGAGTGATTATTAATTTAATTCTCATTAATCATAGACTATCATATGAATTATAATTAATTATTTTTACCTATCAAGCATATATTTTCAAATATATAATATATGTTTTAAATTATATATTTTTTTACTTGTAAAAATATATGTGATAAAATTATATTACATTGAAAATATTATGATGGTTACCATTTATTGTTTATAAAATAAATTATTCAAAAAATGGTTATATATTTGTATTGAAATAAATTATGAATAAAATAAAATCATGATTCTCATAAATCCCTTAAATTTGGGGAAATATATTAATTTTTTATTTTAGAGGTCCTTTAAAAAAATAATTGTCATGTTTTTTTATTGAAGATGATATTGTAATGTTTACTTTTACTAATTTCTTATTTTATCAATGATTAAATATGGTCAATTTTTTTAATCACATTTTATTTCCATTAATAGAATAATAAAATAATATTTTATCCCCACATTCATTTATTTATATATGGAATCATAATATAATTATTTTCATTAAATTATAATTAAAAGTAAGATAAATGATTCATGTGAATGCTAAAGAAAGATATATGGACAAAATTTGGGCAATTACACCCACATAAAAAAAGAAACCTAAATCTCACAACTTATACATTTTTTTACAATCCATAACCTCACACTCTAATATAACGAATAATGGTGAAACCAAGAAAACCATCCACTTCCATCCCTTCCATACATAAAAAATCACAAAACAATACCACCCTTTATGACATGATTTTTATCAATAGCTGAAATTTCAACTAAATACCAACCTTTCCTCCACTACCCACATATAAACATGGCTCCAAAACCTTTAACACCTAAAATACACAATATTTAGGTAATAATAAGGTATATTAATCTAAATGAGATACTATAAAATTTTTCAAAACACATATATCGAAAACCAAACCTTGGAGGAAAATTGAGAACCCAACAAACGAAAAACCCACAACAAGATACCTATCAAATAGGTATATTACCATTATCAAAAGAATAATGACATTTAAACTAATGAAACTAACTTCCAATAATTTTATCATAGGATCTATATTATAATAAAATATATAACACCTTAGTCACAACCCATCAAAAAAAACTCAACATCTAAGAAAAATATTATCATCAAAATAACTCAGGATATTGAGAATACAACCTGACTCATATGCCCATGTATACTCCTCAAAAACACTATTACTTCACAGTACAATAGTATTATAGACTAATATACCTATATTTAGAGATAAAATCATAATCTTGACATATTTTATTTGATTACAACTATAGTGACCCAATTTCAACATTCCAAAATTACATCATCAATGAAACATTTGAGTCACTTGTATACCAAAGATCTTTTTTTGGTATAGATATTTAGAGGTTTAGGAAGAACATATTTTTAGAAAGACTTATTTAATTACCATTCAATGGAAAATTTTCCCATTATAACTATATTATCTTAATCCATAATATATCATTAATATATAACTAAAAAAATCATCCACAGATTATACCCTTCACGAAATATAATTTTAATAACTCTTATTTATTACATGGGAAAATAGAAACATATGGACATTTCAGGTCAAATGATTAGTAAGGGAATGTTTATAGTGGAAGTAGTCATGAATATGTATGGTATAAAAAATATGAATGGGTGGATAATCCATACATACTCTATTTAATAAATATAATGATCTTGAAATTCTTCCTTAGATAATATCAATGTATTTATCACTTGGTAAATAATAATGGATTTCATAAGGATGGAATGAATGATAATGGATATCATAATATTTTCATCATGGAATTATACCAAGACATCCTGAATATATCTTCAATGCCTTATTCCATGACATTATACATAACTACCATTAAATAATTCATTAACTAATTAATCCTTGTATTTAATTCAATAATTATATAATCACATATCTCCTATTATTAATGTGTCAATTAATTAATCACTTTATTTGATTCAATAATTAAATAATCACGTAACACCTATTAATTTATATGATAATTAATTAATCACTTTATTTAATTAAACAATTAAATAATAATATAACTCCCATTAATTAATTTTTCAATTAATTAATACAATTATTTAATTGAACAATTAAATAATTACATAACTCCCATTAAATAATTTGTTAATAAATTAATCTCTATATTTCATTAAAAAATAAAAGTATAACATATCGACCATTAATTATTTTTTTAATTAATTAATCCCTATATTAAATTAAATTATTAAATAATTTCATAAATAACCTAAATTAATTCATCAATTAATTCATCCACTAATTAAATTTAATAATCATATAACCACATAACTCCCATAAGTTAATTCTTCAATTAGTTAATATTTTTTTAATAAAAAAATTAAATAACCACATTATATCCATTAATAAATGTATCGATTAATTAATCAAATCCATAATGATAAAAGTCCCCATAATTAATTCATATGTTAATTATTCCAACTCACCCAATTCAATAACCCCTTAATTAATTAATAAATTAATAATTCAAACATAACCCATTTAATATCCCAAATTAATTCCTTATTTAATTACTCTCTCTATCAATCAATTCAATATTCTATTAATTAATCTCAATAATTAATTATCCCCAATTAAAAAGTTCAATTCCCTTATAATTAAATAAAAAATTAATTATTCATGATCTATAATCCCAATATCCCCAATTAGAATATTTCCCTTAATAAATTAATTCACCAATAAATTAATTTTCCAAGGAAAGTAATTTCTAAACTTCTAATAGAAATTATACAATGACATACATATAATTGTAATTATGACTTTGAGATTTGAATTATAAACCACAAACCACAAGAATGGCGAGGAATAATGCTCACTAATGAGAAACCCCAATTTAATGTGGATCAATCAAGAACATAATGATGAAACTGATCTAGATCTAAAACATAAATCCATGATTAAAATAAACAAGATCTCTTAATTATATATGTAAATCCTAAAATCATATACCTAGATCAAAAAAATATAGATCTAGATCTAATAAAATAGTAGATAACTTCCCTCTTCTATCCAGGAAGAGGAGCAGAAGAGAGAGATATATCTAAATGATAAGAACAGACATACCAGGGAGGTTTAGATCTACAATCTTTCCTTTGATTTTTCAAGAAAATAGGTGAGCATGAATTGAAATCTATCCAGGAGCCCCAAAAATAATAAACTATTATTTTGGGTTGAGTTGGGGTTTAATGGCGGTTAATATAGGGGCTTTGAGAAATTAAAATCTAATTTCCATGTGACATTGAAAATATTGCATGCTTTCCTGTATAATAGTGTATAGTTTCCATTAACCTTGTGCCCTAACTATGCACCTCGCATATGGGTGGTGCACGGTAGAGGGCGCATGGTGTTGAAAATTTTGTGACAATTGTGCAAATCTCCTCTATCTAGGTTCACATAGTTATCTGTGCTGGGTGCATGGTTTGAGAAACCCATTCACCAAATGGTCACTACCCATTTTTCATAAAAAAATTCTCCAATTTTCACCCAAACACACCCAATTATATAGCCATAAAATTTATACTCAAAATATTGAAAAATAATACCTCTAAACGATCCCGAGACATATCTAGAAACGTTTGGGATCTTATAATCTCCCCAACTTATGATATCTCATCCTCAATCTATACTCCCAACCATATCTAACATTCTGAGTCAATAATATTAGGACATTGGTCCCCCTTATCCATTTATCTATACGAAGTTTCCTCCTAAAATCCTCAATGTTTCCAAAAAACAAGAACTGACATCACATACTTTCCCACAACACCTTCTTATTGTGATCAATTATACATATCTGATGATCCTCAGAGGACACATCAACCTCAATACCAGATTTCATGACATTCTCAATGTGTTTCCCAAATTAATATTCCCAAAAAACCATAATAACACTATATATCATTATCACACAACCATGACATCAAAAACCACCTAAAAAAGTTATACATAGACCACCTCCAAGTCGGACATGGCCTTTCCTTGAGGAAATCTTTTAACATGAACCTTATAGAACCCTTATTGGAATTCTGATGACAACATTTCCAACCCATTTTCTCACTCTATGAACATTCAACTGACATATTTCTCCAAACTATAGAAATTTTGTTAACACTACTTTGGCATGAAAATCACCCACCACAGTATTCTGTCAACCTACAATATATCTTAAGAACCTCATTCATAAACATTCAATGGTGTAACTTCCTCCATCCATCTGTACATATATCACTTAATAAGAACAACCTCCAAGGGGACCCATATCCAACCAAAACACATTTAGGTATCTAGGAATAATGATAGAGAACTCTCCGCGTACTCAAGGTGATGTTATGGTAGGGGACATGATCTTTACTAATTAAAATTACTCTAAGAAGGAATTTATGAATGATAGCACAAATCCACCCATTACTGATGTAACCTCCCACTATAGAAACACATTAACCTATAGAATATCTTGGGCTCTTTTTCCCTAAAACATCTCTAAACACTGATCCCATACAAGATGGGCCCTCGAAAAATCTACAACCAAGTTCTCAAAATATGGAATTATCACTACCCAAACCACCCACATCAAGAGAAAAAAACAAATGATTCTTAATTTACAATATTAACATAGTTAACAAGAGGTATTTACACAATATCGTAACAAATATTTCCACCATTTTCTTGACACATGGTCGAAAGTGATGAACTATATTTACCCTTAACCGTACCACACCTAATTCTTGGTTAATAAGGGTAAAAAAATTCTCATTATTCCGGTTTCGCATTAGACACCCATTTATTCTAATGTTTCATCATTTTATAATTCTCTATTTCAGGATAGAAACCATTATCGGTTCAATTTCCAATTAAAATCGAAACAGTTAAAGTTCAAAAAATACCCAGAACCCATATTTTTTGCATGCCTAAAATGATGAATCCACAAAATAATCTGGAGAGCATAAAATGAAGCATCAAGACTCAACTCTTTTTCAATACTCGGACATGAGTCAAATATCATAAAATATCAACACTTAAAATAAAATCACACAATTAGTGAACCACCCAATGTGAAATAATATTCAATTATAACATCAAACATCAATAAAAACAATTCCCACACTTGGTACTTAGGTTCTCCCTCATACATGGGTTAGCTACTCCCTTGAAAAAGCTCGTAACCGAGGCCCAAATATTCCAAGTGGAATGTCTACCTTTCAAAAAAATGTAAAACAATATAAAAAGAAACAAAAATGGCCTATGATTCAACAATGTAATGTCTTAACCCTGGGGCCGCACCCTAGATTCATGAGCAAGTTCACCACATGACCTCAATCATTCTTCCCAATACGACAGAGGCCAACGACTAGTATCTTGGGTCTGATAAGTCAATTGTGGTGAGAATATACACTTTTTTATCAGAGTAAAACACTAGTGGAAATAAGAAACAATATTTGAAGAATATATTACCATAAAAATACTAGCTACTAGTGATAGTCATCGTAGGAAATTCAATATCCCACTAACACATAAAACATTTCATTCTAATATTCATGTCCAGTTTCTAAAATGAAACTCTAAATTAAAGAAACTAACTACACCTAATTGAGTCCTGAACCATGACTTATATCATCCAAGATCCATCCCAAACATCCATCTAACCTAGTGCCTTTACAATTATCCTATCCAGATAACACATAGTCTATTCAGGTACCAATCAGACATCCTGAATATGGATTGAGTAAAACTCACTAGGCCCCCACTAATGGTGTATAAAACATTATTTAGTTAGATAATACTATATAATGTTTTATAAATAAATAATAAGAATGAATAAATAAAAATTTATCACATTATCAATATATTATTTATTTAACTAGATAGACTTCATGGATCCTAAAGATACCCATACCTCAATAATAGATTTTCCTCTACCCAGATCCTATAATGTTCCCAAGTTAATATCAAATATTAATAACTTCTTTGACTCTTGCTAAGCCCAAAGTATTTGAAAGTGATATCAAAACTCAAAACCTACTTCTGCTCAGTCTATAGTCAAATGTAGTTTCATGTGAGGTTATAACGTAGAGTGCCTTTGTTTCCATCACATAGTTCATAATTGATTTCCAATATTACCATTGTTAAATTCATTCTTGAATTTCCATGTTACTTATAAAAAAAGACCATTTACCCCTTATTTTATTAACAAGTATAATGACCATGTTACCATGTATAATTCTCAAATGAATAACCATGTTACCATTATATTACTCATAAGTATAATGACCATGTTACCATGTATACTTCTCAATTAAATGATCATGTTCCCATTCCTTTACACGCATGTGAAAGACATTGTTTCTATTCTTACATGTCACATTAGAATGAGCATGTTCCCATTATTTTACACAAAAATAATTTAAAAACTAATTATTAACATAAATTTCATTACAAATTCAACAATTTGTTAAACATAAATTTTCTAGTTAGTTAACAGAACAATTAAATAATCATACTAATAAGATTAATTATTTCAATAATTATTTATTCATAATACTTCTTAAAGATAATTCAACAATTAACTAATCACATTAACAATATTAACTAATTCAATAATTAAATAATCACATCCCATGATTAATTAAAAAATTAATTTTCTCAACTCACAATATCTATATCAAATAATTTATTCATCAATTAATTAACTCAAATCAATATACCCAATATCTCTTAATTAATTCATTAATTTATTATCTCAAATCAACAGAATTAATATATTATAATTAATTCTACCATTTATCCAAACAAATGATCACTATATCTCATAATTAATTCAATAATTAATTACCCAAAATAAAAATTTAAATATTTCATCAATTAATTAGTTCACAAATTAATTGTTCATGTAAATCCCATTAAATAATTATACAATTAACTAATCATATACAAAACCTTCATTTAATTAACAAATTAATTAATCCCATCAATCCAATTATTTAATTCATCTATTAAATAATCACATTTCTACTCAATAAATTAATTCACCAATTAACTAATCATTACATAATTAATCAATTAAATAACCATATTAAAACCATTAGTTAATTCATAAATTAATTAATCCATTTTTAATTGATTAATTAAATAATCATATAATTCTCATTAATTAATTCAATAATTAATTAATCTATTTATATAATTAAATAATTAAATAATCATACACTTCATATTAATTAATTCCTGAATTCATTGAACAATTTATTTAATTCAGCAATTAAATATTCACATCACTCCCATTAATTAATTTTTCACTTAATTGATTAATTTATTTAATTTAAAATTTTAATAATTAGTTAACTCCCATTAACTAATTCTTTAATTAATTAATCATGGTATTGAATTCCATTATTAGATGATCATATAAATCACATAAATTAATTCATTAATTAATTAATCCCTTTATTTAATTCATCAATTAAATAATTACATAACTCGCGTTACTTAATTCATCAATTTGTTAACCACATTATTTAGTCAAAAATTAAATAATCACAAAACACCCATTAATAATTTTTACATTAATAAATCACTTAATTTCATTAAACTATTAATTAATCACATAACATACATTAATTAATTTATCAATCAATTAATCCCATTATTTAATTCAATAAAGAAGTAATCGCATAACTACTTTTAATTAATTTGTTAATTAATTATTCCCTTTATTTAATCCAGTAATTAAAAAATCACAAAAAACTCATGAATAAATGTGTCAATTAATTTATCCATTTATTTATTTTAATAATTAAAAAAACATATAACTCCCATTAATTAATTAATCGATTAAATAATTCACTTATTTAATTCATCTATTAAAGTATAATATTATATTAATCAATCAATCAATTAATTAATTAATTAATGAAATCCACAATTAAAAAAGTACCCATTATTTGTTAATCGGTTAATAATTCCTACCCACCTAATTTAATAACCCATTAATTAATTCCAAAATTAATTATTCTAACTCATCCAATTTAATACCCCCAACTAATTCTTAAATTAATTTCTCTCTCTCTCTCAATAAATTTAGTATTCTGATAATTATCCTCAACAATCAATAATCACTAATTAAGAATTTCAATTACCTAATAATAAATTAAAAAATATATTATTTAAAATCTATAAACCAATATCTCCAATTAGAGTATTTACCTTCATTAATAAATTCCCTAAATTTATTAATTCGATCAAGAATGCAATTTCTAAAAATCTAATATAAATTATAAAATTACGTACACATAATTTTAATAATACTTTTGGATTTCAATTATAGACTACCTTCCTCGTGAATGGTGATGAAGAACTCTCACTAAAGGAAAACCCCAATTTGAAGTGGATCAGTTAAAAATTCGACGAAAAACAAAGTCTAGATCAAAAACCAAATTCCATTATTAAAAAAAATAAGTTCTCTTAATTCTTGATGTAGTTCCAACAATCCTAGACCTATATCCCTTAAATATTGATCTAAATCTAAAAAATATAGGCTATCATACCTCGTCTATCTAGGAAGAGGAGATGAAGAGAGAGATATATCTAAATGTGAAGGTTACACCTACCCAATAGATTGAGATCTTCCATACACCCATCATTTCTCAAATAATAGAGGTTTAGATGGCTTCGAATCCACCTAGGGGACTCTAAAAATGAGGAAGAATATTTTGGGTTGAGTTAGGGTCAAATGGGTGTAAAAATAGGGGATTCGAGAAATTAAAATCTATTTTCAGGATAACATTTAAAATCAAACACTATTTCCTATACAGTGGCATAATGTTTCCCTTAACCATGCTCCTTATCTGTCGCCCTCATCTCGGGGTGTCACTCAATATCTCCTATGTGGGATCATGTTTTGGAAAAACTTGCTCCATCCATGGGAATCCCCACAGTGTGGGTTTTCATAGTTATCTTGGATGGGTGCATGGTTTGGGAAAACTATGCACCAATACTGCAATATCCCTTCTTCTTCAAAAATATTCTTATTATTACCCTAAAACACCAATGTTATGACCCAAATATCATATAGTGAAAACATGTAACATTAATACCACTAAACGATCCAAAGAAATATTTAGAAAAGTTAAGGATCATGTAGTCTAGATTTTAATTCATAAGTGGTTAGGAAAGGATGGTTGATTGACATCTCATTCTGCATGTAGTTTTTTCTCTTCAAACCTTCTATTGAATGTTTGAAGTTATAAAATGGTGAAATTATTCTATATTGTGTTATTTATGGTGCACTTCACTTTTAATTTATGTAAAAAATTTCGTTCATGAATGATTTCACTTTTCCCACATTATTGTTATAAGATCATGTAATAGTGGATATCTAGGTTAAATGTATACTTAATTCATTCATTTAAATGTTTTGAAATATATAATTTTTTCTATTTATTTTTCATCTATATATTAATATGTTTCACATGTTAATATTATATTTATATTTTTTATTTATTTCAATAAAATATGTTAATATTATGTGTGTCAATAAACAATATAGATGTTATGTTAATACATAATTTCATTGCTAGAGAATTTTATATTCAAATATTTTTGGATTTCTAGAGTTTCTTCTAGATGCATCTATATTCATATTTTTTTTAAATATTTATATTTTAGAATATCTATCTATCATTTTCGTAATTTTTCATAATAATTTTTCAATATTCATGCATTGGGGATGAAATTATGTTATGCAACTATAATTTAAATTGGAACATTGATATTCATTTTTTATTTATTTAATTGTTATGTTATATGAAACATGAAATGTAAATATTTTTTTGGTAGTGGTTATTTATTATTCATTATAACATAATAATGATAAATATGTTTTAGATTATTGATAATTGGTGTGGATTATATTTATAAAAAACACTTCCACTTACACATTAATTTCATTTTTTCCTACACCACTATCTCTAATTTTATTTATATTTAATTTACCTTTATTTATATAATACTTATAGGAACATGACTATGGTGAAACATAATTTTCAATATTCCAATAATTAACATGTTCAATGCATATTCTTCGAGTGGCATACCAAAGGTACTTACCTGTAACTGCAACTATATTTCTTATAATAAAAATACATATCACATTTTTTCTCGATTAATACATCTTCTTCAAGTAATGTAAAAAAATAATTTCCACAACTACAAACTATAATTTCTATAATCAAACTACCAATTATACATTATATGTATACAATAAATCACACAAGCATAAAATCATTATGTTTTTATAATGAATATTTATATAGAGTAATAAATTTAAAATTTTATTATATAAAAATATTTTGGTTCTTTGTAAATGAATATAACTTATTCAAATTGTGAAAATAAAATTGTATTTGATACCTTTTTCACTTTTTATTAAATGGTTTTCTGGAAAAATTATATTTCATGTGGGATTTTCTTTTGTACATGCCTCCCAATTAATTTGATTAGTTTAATTTTTATATCATTTGAGAGACCTGATTGATTAGATTCCTTTCTTACATTGATATATCAGTCATATTGCATTTAATATTACTCCTTTTTGGTTTAATTTTTTTTCAAACTACACATTTCAACTACTAGAGATTCAAAGGGAGACCATTTTTTTGGGTAATCATGTGTTCAAAATATGGGAGACCATTTTTACCTAATATTATATTTAAAATTCAGTGTAAACATGTAAAAATCACTTTGACTATAATAAACCTTTATTTTCATAAGAACCAGTAATGTAATTTTATTCTAAAAATGTATGATACCCTTTTAGTTCAATGTACTTTCAGTTTCTATACATTTATACTGCACTTTAAATTTACTATACATTTAGTTTAATGAATAATAATTTTAGAAAAATATACAATTTCTGTTTAATACTTTTTTATCACTATTACTATGTCAAATATATTTTCTTACTATACTATATTAAAAAATAAATATAATAAATTTTAATTTTAATAATTATATATATTTCTATATTTATTTGACTTTATATCTAACATTATATGTTGTAACTACATATTTATTATTGCATTTATAGCTATATTAATAATTTTTACTCATAAACCATGGGTTGTTTTATATATATTTTTCCACTTATTGTGGAAGTTATCTTCTATTAATTACTAGTAATATTCTTTTTTTTCAACCAAATATCCTTTTTAGAAAAAAATTCACAACTCTTACTAATTTCCTTTCATTTACCTATATTTAATACCCCTTTCTATTGAATATGCATAGGGATTTTTTGAAATGTTTAATAGAAATAAATCCTTTATTTAATTATATTATGTTTATTTAAATATAAAATGTTATTTTATTATTTTCATAGTTTCAATATCAGGGTTGATATGTGACACAATTCCTTCTAAATTATTTCACTAAAAAGAATTCTTTATTTCTTCTTGAAGAGACAATGGACGACCTACAAAAATTCAATTATGAATAACTCTCATGAATTATATATAATTAATATCATTTTTTTATTAATATGACAATTGATATTCAAAATTATTATAATTAATTAATACACTGTGTAAAAAATAGTTTCGAAATCTAATATACGTAACAAAATAATTAAAAAAAATCAGGCATAAAAGTTTGAATGCATTAACCTAGAATATGAAAATATATCAGATATTAAAAATAATCTAAATAAAAATAATTTCTTCTTAGGAATTTTGATTTTATATAATTCACTAATAAAATTATTTTATTCTAAATATGTATGAAATAAAATATCATGGATATTTGTGAAGTTTTTCTGAATTCATGTAGTCTCATTTTGTACATATACCAATAGTTTCTACTAAAAAATATTTCATATCCAAATCTTTAAAATAGTTTATTTCTGTATATAGTATCACACATTGTAATTGAGGTTTTTATTGAATATAAATGCAGTTACATTGATTTATTATACACAGAGTATCATTTTCTGCATATAATTGTAGTTTCTACATGAAATTGTTGTTTATAAACATTATGAATGGACTTTCATTTACTAAAAATATAAGTAATATCCCAAACTATGTCTACATTAAATGAAAAACAAGAAAATTATTTTCAATTATATAATCATTTACATGTCTAATAGGATTGTTGTGGAATGATATCTAGCTACACTTTATAAAATTCCATTATATTTATTTATTTTCATTATAAATCAATGTCTATACATAATATTCACGCTAATAATTTCTATTTTTTCTATTTACCAATAAATTCTATCATCATTTAATTATTTATGATATATTTTTGGAGAATAATTGGATACAATAAGAAACCCCTATGATCTATTACACATAAAGGTGAATAAGAATGTGTGTTTTCATGGGATAAGTCCTAATATTTATCTATTAGGGTCATAATAAATCAAATAATTATGAATGGATAAGCCTTTCCTTATGGGATTGGCTTACTATATGTCCTGTGGTTGCACTTTATCTCTAAGAAAAAAATATTAAGAGATAAAAAAATATTAACTTTAATATAAATTACACTATTTTCATAATATAAACATTTCATCATACAAATAATCTCGCAATACTTGAACCTAAAGGTTTAATGACTTTTATGAAATTCCAAAGAATCTTATTATAACTCAATACTACTTAAACATCTGCCACAATAATAACTATATAATTATTATTTATAAAAATTAATCTATATAAAACTACATTGTAAAAAATAAAACCCAAGAAGGAGAAATCTAAAATTCATAGAGAGGGAAAAATTATTATTGAGCCATAATAGGTTAGCCAATAAGCATGTTATAGAAGATGGACATGATAAAAACTTATAATTAAATGGTATATTGAATCATAATAGAAAATCATAAGCAATTATAGAATATTATAGATCATTATATGAGATCATAGAACCATAAAAGGTACTATCATGGAAGCTAATATATAAGGTTACCTAAAAACATGTTAAAATAATCATAATCCATGGAAATATAACATTGAAATGTGTTTTAAAATTAAGCATAGAAACAATATCATGATAGAGCAGTCATAACATATAGTATCTCATAGTTTATTTAATTATGAATCATTGTTAACACCCCTTAAAATAGTTCATTAGGCATTACAACCAACTTATCATATTATAGTGGATCAGGTATCACTACTAGCATCCCATTGTAATCATAGTAGATAAAAACCCTCTTTAATGAATTGGTGGGATATAACAGAACCAATAAGTACATAATGATAAACTACATATTTTCATTCCACATGAAATCAACCACACAATATATCTTGAAATAACCATGGAATGAAATTTTTTTCATATGATTTTTGAATGATATCACATGACGTGACAAGACTATTTGCTAATTTGATACCCAAAATTTATTCTAACAAATGGAGTAAAAATTAATTCATATTATGAATATGAAAAAACATTATTCATGTTAAATCCTTTGTATGTGTAATGAAAAATGAAATAGAGGATTTTATTTTTTTTGAAAAAACATTTTATCAAATTTTTAAAGGTCAAAGATACAAGTCGCTTTCAAAATTATTTTCAGCAATGTGAATGGATGAATTTTTAAAAAATCACTTTTAACATATTTTCCAACAATAATAACAAGAAATGAAAGTGTTTAAATAAATAAATATAGAGTGGATGATAAAAAACTAATGAATGTGAAAATAATTACCCTTTAACATTTAAGAAATTTTATAAAAAATCCTTCAATAAATAAAGAGTTGAATATTTTCCTTGGGAAAATATAAAAATTGAAAAAACCATGGAAAACATATAAATGTTATATTTGTTTAAATTTACATTATTATAATAATGAATAATGTTTATGACCCAATGAAAAGATAATTGAGTTGATAAATCCCTTTCCTTATATTACAATTAGGTAATAATTTTTATAACCTCCTATATAATAATCATTGAATCATTAAAATTATTTTTAAAACATTATTCACATTTATTACCATTTATATTGATATTTGTTATTCATTTATTACATAAACATTACTTATTATTAGTTATTATTTATCATCAATTTTAGTTGTTATATCCATTACTTCCCAATTTTATTATAGTAGTTTTGGTTATCATTCATAGTCATTATTATATATTATTTAGAGTATTAGAATAAAATTTTCCTAATGAGTTTGGATGTTCTGGGTGTATTCTAAGGGATTTTTTGTCATAGATCTCGAAGATGAAATCTATAACATGCGGGTTTCATTAATTTATGACAAATAAAAATTAGTATATTAATAATAAGTTAAATCTTAATATCATCGCTAAATAATAAAAAATATTATTTTATTACTAATATCACATTATAGAAGTATTTATGTTTTCATAACCATCCATAATAAAAATTTATGGCAACGTTCATGTTGGTGGTTAAACCAAATGAAACATGAACTTGTTAAAATAAATGGATGTGTATAATTATCAACTGATTTTATTATAATTACATTAATATAAATGAATAATTATATTAATTATTATTAATTTAAGTGAATAAATAATATTGAGAAGATGTGAATGATTAATATTAATGAAAAATAATGTCAAAAAGTCATTACTTAAAAAATGAAATTCTATCTCCTCTTTGAAACTATCTTGGTTTAGGAGGAATTTTGGGAATCACTAGGGACCAAAAACAATGAAAAATGGGAGTCAATTTTCATTGAATTAAAATTCTGATAGTATAATTTTGAAATATAATTTTAGCTTTAGATTAAATGGGTTAGTGGAGGGGGGCTTTTAAAAGTCATAGGAGTGTAATTTTTCCAAATACATATTTCATAATAAAAAGGGAAAATATATTTTCAAGGAAAGTGGATCCAAATTTGAAATGTACTAAAGTTAAGGGGAGGGGAGGTTCACAAAGTCCTTATAAACTCATTTATAGATAATTTTGTGATATTTTAGGTCCTTTCTAACTGATTTTACTACTTTACTATATTTTGGCTTTTTTCACGGTGACCAAATTACACTGTTGTTACTTATATTTATGCTTAACAATAAATCAAATATTATTACTTATTTTGGGATTTATTATTCCAAATATGAATCCCATTTTATTTCATTAAAATTTTAAAATTAATAAAAATAAATTTTTTATAAAAACACATAACTAAAGAATTTTTAAATAAAAAATGTATTTTTAAGAAAAAAATGTATTAAATAGTATTATTTTACAAGTGAAAATCATTAAATGTATTATAATTTTAATATATAAATATATATATATATATATTATTAATATATTTCATTACATTCACTATTAAACAATGATAAATTTATTTTATTGAGTAAAAAATACCTAAAATATAGAAAAATAAAATTTTATAAAAAATAGGCCCTTTATCATTAAATGATTTCATCCAGAATTTTTAAAATTGATTAACTATTCACTAAAAATTAATCAATTTTTTGAAATAAAACAATTAAATTTATAAGAAAATATATATAATTAATTATATTGATAATTACATGTTTTTATGTTTGTATCATATACTTATAAACCCACCAAGACCTCAATATAAGATCTAGTGGTAAAATAATAAATTTTTCCAGTTGGTGGTGGTGATTCAGAAATCACGGATCCCGTAATGATTTTCAAAAACATGAACTTCTACAGTATATTATTTCTCTCTATTAATACTTGATAATATTCAACTTGTGCTTACAAAAGGGAAAACCATAGTGACACCACTTCATTTCCAAGATTTGAAAAAACTGCCTCATATGGGAGACTCTATTTATGATATTGCTTCCCTTTTCAACATTGATTTTATAATGTGTTTAATTGTAGTTATGCCCAATAATTTAATGTCTAATTTATAATATTCACATGTAATACTTTAAATTTATCTCAATAAAACATATCATTTCTTTTTTTAGATTGATTTAGCATGGAAGTAAGATATTGATCACATTAAATTTATTTAAAGAGAAATAAATATTAAAATAGTGTGTTTTATAGATGTTATGTATATGGATGATTTATATATATATATATATTTGGTGGAATATTATATAGAGGTTCATATATTTATCTAAAATTTTTAATAACTGAAAATTTATGAAGACTCATGGGGCCGCACATTATTTTATATGGATTCAGAATTATTTGTATAAAAAATAATTTTATAAAATTGATGTATTTTACATGATATATTTTATAAATAATTTTTTGGTTATGGATTCTTAATGTATTCCCAAATTATAACTTGGTATAAAGGGATCATAATGTCTATGAGGCTTTACTATATGCGGGGTAGTGAATGATAAAATCTCCTAAAATTCACATCATATGGCATAATATATTATGGATATATTTATATATATATTAGTTTGATATATATGTTTTGGATAAGAGATGATGTTGAACAAATTGTATATTATAATCCCATTTATTAGATACAAAGGCATCTTATTTTTGATGAGATATGATACTGATCGATATGAACATCATAATCTTATTTATTGAATGAAAATATATTGTTTTTTTATCAAAACATTACTAGGTTATGTTTAATAAGAGATAATTTAAGTTGATTAAATTTTTAATATTTAAAAGAATTGGTTTTATAAATCACATTTGTTATAGTGTACAATTGTTATCATGAAGTAATTTATGAAATTATTCCACATGAGTTGATTTTTTCATACAGTTCAGAAAATATATATCAATGGATCTAACCTGTGGTTCAAGACAACTATAATAGTGTTTGTAAAATTCCTCAGTTAAAACTCCATTTTTTCCCTCTCTTCACTATACTTGGGGGGTTAAAACATGTCATATAAATCATGATATTTTATAATAATATGATTCATAATTCATTTATTATATTGATTAATTTCAAAAGAAATAATATATTGGTTTTATTTATGATCTTTATTATAACCCCACTATTTGGATATTCATTCAAATTCATGGATCATGGTACATACATGAACCCATGAACATTACCCTACGATCACTAGAGGATGAAATCTATTTTTTATTGATTAGATATAACCATTGATGAATTATTTTTCCACAAATTATGAAATAAATATATAAAATAAAAATACTATTTTTCATATAACCAAAACTATTTTTAAAATAATACTAATATAAAAAATTATGGAAAATAGAAAATGACTAGATATGAAAAAAATACAGATGACCATTCCCACTATTAAAATATTTCATGACCATTACTATAACATATAGTCCTTCACCATTATAACACTCCATCAGGAAAAACACTATGATCACTTATTGATGAATAAGGTGACAATCCCTTTTTCCTCTATCATGAATAATGATATCAATATTCACAATGAAATATAATGCATGGAGTGATTGATACTTCACATAGTTGGATTTTATTGAATATCACTCATGTATTGAATTTTCTATACGAAACTATTTAAATAATTTAATTTAAAAAATAGAATGAGAATTTACAAAACATTTGTACAAAAGAAAACAAATTAGTTCTACCATCATTTGAAAATAACTCACATGGGAGTTTTCATAAAAAAAGCTAAACCTACCCAGCTTACCCGTATGTCAAATATATTCTATAATTAAGTGAATTTACAGGCATCATGGGTAATAAATGTAAACAAACTAGTTAATTATAATTTTTATATAATCATCAAATCATCCACCTTGGATCGCCATCCACACAAGTGTTTTCCATTAACAAGAATCCCCAGTAAATATCCCCCACCATGGCTCATTTTATATATATTAATTCTAAAAAATATATGTCATTACGTAGACCATCCATTCATTACTAGTAATTTTTTTACTATTGCTTAAATAAATTATTATTTTATTACTTTCATCCATTTTTCTTCCCAATAATTGATTTCCTTATTAAGTCAATAAAAATACAATATCTTTATTCCAATACAATTTAAGAAAGAATAATTTTTTTTAAAAAAACATTATATTTAACTAAATAATTTCATTTCAAAATTATTATGGTTTTAAAAAACAAATCCAAAAATTTTCAAAATCCAAAAGTAATTATTTATATCAAAATTCACATATATTTTCAGAATAGAAAATGTATAATTTTATCAAATAAATTTTACAGACATAATTATTTGAAAAAAAATAAATCAAAATAAATAATTTGAAAAAAATAAAATCACACATCAAAGGATCATAATCATTAAATTAAATAATAATATACATCTACCATAGAAATTTTAATTCCCATAGATCAAGATTATATGATGAAAATTATCATTCAATTCGTCAAGGCCTAACAATAAAAAACAAATATTATTAATCTTTCATTCCTAATTCACGATCTATATTTTTATATATCAAGATCGAATTCATTACAACATAATCCTTCAATAATGATATAATATAAAGATATAAGATATAATAATGATCAATAAGAGAAATAAATCTAGGATATCTAACATTTGATTCCACATCAATTCAAATTATCAATTATGGAAATACATTAAATGTTGATATAAAATCATTAAAACATCATAATAGAATCACTTTGATATTTCATGACTGGACTATGGTGTTATTGATATCCTATGTAAGAAATTAAAGTTATTAAATCCCAAATATAAAACATTTTTCTTGATTGTTTATTTTTCTTGTAATGTTTTTAAAATCATGTATCTAAATATGTATTTCTTGTAACCTAAAACTTCCAAACATACATGGTTAACATGAACTATTTAACTAACAATTAACCAAACTATAATTTATCCTATATATAAAAAACACTATTAAAATTTGTATTTCATGGCCTAGGAAACCATGTTAAAAAAAATTATTTCATCTTTATCATAAATTAATCTATATATGGTTTTATTTCAAATATTTACTAATAATTTAGCTAACTATATCAAATTTAAAACATTTAAAACATTAATTGTTTCCCAAAATCACAAAAACACAAGGGAAAACCTACATAATAAATAGAGTGTTTCATAATTATCCTCACCATATAAATTTTTCATTACTAAAAATTCACAAGGCTCTATCATACATAGAAAAATTTCATTATTTTTATCATATAAATTTATATCTATCACAATTTTTATCTTAAAATAGTCAATGTAACTAAAACATTCTCACTAAAAGAATAAATCATCTTCTCGATATCTTCTTTATTTCTTCAAAAAAAATTAATAATATTTTCATCAAGGGGATCATTCAGATCTGATTCAGTTATATCTACTAGAATAATATTATAGGAATCTCATTTTTTACTTCCTTAATTGAAAAAATGTAACACTTCATACAGTATAACATACTTTTCTGTCACCTTTAAATAGTATTTGGTAGCTCTAATACATTTTACAATGTAAAAATGTATGAAATACTAAGCACTCAAGATTCTTTGCTATTATATCCATCAATATCCCAATAATAGTATCAATCATAAAAATACTTGATCACTAACTCCAAACTCCATGGGTATTCATTGATCATCAATATAATAATTTTTTTAATTCTACGTTATGACCATTATTTTGTTGATATTTTTTTTATCAATAATCACATATAGCAAATGAGGCCCAAAACTGTCTTATCTAAATATTCATTCTAACAAAATGGTGATATATATATATATATATTTATAATATGCTTCAAAATGACCCATCCAAACTGGAATTTGATAATTGTAATTATAAACAAATTCCGCTAATGAGCTATTATGCTCCTATAATCTCCAAAACTGTAGCAAACAAGCTAAGAGTAAGCACTATAATTTTTTATTATTCATTATTATTTCCTATTTATATAATGATGTAAATATATTACCATTTTCACACAATCTCCCATCATAATCTATATTCTATTCTATAACCTTGAATTTAAAATATTACATTTCATCTAACATTATAGATGAAGGAACTAATTGGATTCATCCCACTTTTTCTATATATATATATATATATTCCCCTTCTATTCTATATAAAAATCTGATAAATAGGTAAGAAGATGATTTATTTTGTAAATATATAAATAATAACTTAGTAGTTTCATGTTTTTGAGGTGACTATGATAGTGTAGAGACCTATATTTTTATAATAAATTACACTAAATGGTTTTTTGAAATTTATCAAAGACATCAAAGAGCTGATTTGTTTCTAACATTAACACAAGACTTTACAAAAAATATTATATATATATATATCATTTTATTTTTATTAAAAAATTGATAATAATTAATATCTTATGAAATACGTCCGAAATATAAATTCTAACACCACATTTGAGTTTAAAATAATTGTTTCATCTTATTATAGGTAAAATACTCAAGTTTGTCAATCATGAGTTGGACTGAAATGTTTTGGGTTTTAAATTAAAATACCTTCCTATTTGAAACATGAACTAACATTCATAAAAAAACAAGATTTCATTTAATATATCATCATAGTGTGTTTCACTAATGAAGGTATAAACCTATAGCATATTTTTTCATCCTTCATGAATCAATGGCATGTTCTTTATGTTCTTCATGTTGGCATAAATCCTAAAAATATATCGTGGCATGACCATTAAATCTATAGTGTTAATTCCTTGGGGAATGAAATTTTATTATTTTTTTTCTAATTTATCCCTTTAATGATAGAATTTATCAAAAAAAAACATGAAAATGTTTTAAATAATAAAAAATTGAGTATTTTAAAATAGTATATTATTTTGTTCCAAACATTTATTATCAACACAACACATGAATTATTGTTAATCATTCATCAATTATTTAAATTCCCTGGTATTTTAATCAATAAAAAAATATCATGGAATTATTAAAATGTTATATACTATCATTAGGATTATTTTTTGGTATATTCAAGGATAATAACAGTTTTTAATTAATCATTTGAACACTAATTATATATTTTAAGTTGTTGAAATTTTTTCTTGGGAATTATGTTGCTTTCTTAAAAATATAGATTTCTTTAATGATCAATGAATTATTCCCTACATAATTCATTAATTTTTTAAAATGAAGTTACACTGTGATGTTGTTCAATTAACATAGGTGGAAACCCCATTTATAGACTTCTAACTTCCTACCGACCATCATTTTATAATTCCATCATTCATATTCTTTTTACTATGAGATTTTTATTTTAAATTAGAACAATGATGTATAGAGTCTTGTATATTTAAGTTGGTGTGGGTTTCTTATAGTGGAACTAAGGATAGATATAAGTTTTATTAATTGATCTAAGGGATAACAATAGAGGTTATGAACAATTTACAAAATAAATGATTGGAAAAGTTCCAAGAAGATGAATTATAGGATTAGGGGTAATCATGATTAATGAGAATATTTGGCATAAATAGCGGTTGTGTTAATAACATTTGTCATGGAACAGAACATGGGTTGTTGCATTTTGTAGATCAAAAAAATTACTACATGGTGTGTAGTACTCCATGTCACACATCATCAATTATGTGTCCTATGGTACATGACATTATATGCTTGTAAAAATATTACATTTGGTGTGACCGTTGGTCCAATTCCATATATCTCAGGATCATGTCCCTCATCATGTACTCAAGTAAACACCAGGTCAATGAATAGTCTCCAAACACAGTGTGGGGTATCATAAGAGTCATGTAACATATTGGAAGGACTTGGGTGTCTCAACTAGTAAATTTAAAGTAATATAATAGATCCATTTATGATATATAATTAGGTATATGTTGTATACTTGGCGTGTATGACATATAAATTTATTTTATAACATATAATAATTTATCTAAAGTCCCCAAATATTTTATACCCCCACTCAGACATTCTTTTTAGATCAATCCAATATAAGATAGACTATAGTTGAATTTGAATGACTATTGTTGAGGCAAGAGTCCATGTACTCCAAAGTACATGTCATGTAGTTGTAATTTCTCTCTGTATTTTCTATATTTTCTCTCCAATATGTAAGAGTTGGTTTTTTGTACGTTTATAGGTTAATGAATATCAAATTTCTGGTATGAATTCTCAGTGATTGTTATAAGCACTTGGTCAATTGGAGGAGGGATTGTGGTCACACACAATCTTTTCCTCTTTCCCATGTATTGTCATTGTGGGATAGATTATGTCAGATGGACTAACCGTAAAATCCAACCAAAAGTTCTCTCGTTTCAAGTCTTAATAGGAAAAGGGTGGAAAGGTTTCAAAACTCACTTATACTCAATATTCACCAACTAAAAATAAATCCTCAGGAATAAACCCCATTTATATTTTCCCCACCACTCAACATGAACAACCTTCTAATATCATTTTACATTTTTATTTCATTGAAATAAAGTAATACTGTTAATTAAGGAAAAAATTTCACAACCTATCCATTTACACTTAAATAAATTCCCACCACATATCTATAATAGTGTATAGATTTAGCTTTTGACAATCACCCATAAGTGGTCTTCATACCATTTAAAGTTTCACATATATTTTAATAACCAAAATTATATTTTTTCCATCATTCACATTAACCTCAAGAATAAAAGCTTTTTTTAATAAAATATAACTTCATATTACCCTTATACTATTCCTCTAGATACCAATATTTCACTATGATCATCAGTTTCCATTGAATTTTTGATCAAATAACTATATAAGTTTTCCTTCTAGGGGAATTATAGTTAACAATACCCTTCCATGGTGTATAGGATAAATGAAATTTTAAATTTATAGTATTAAAATCTCATATCCATAACAAGAAAATTCAAAAATAGTTCTGATATAATTTACCTTTGATTTTTATAGTTTCAATACACCATAAACTATTCTCTAAATGGGTTATTTCTCTATAATTTTAATGAATAAACAATAAAAATTATATCTAATTCATAGATAAGATAATTATTATCATATGGTTATAGTTTTATTAGAATCATCCCAACCGGAGGGCTACTGGAATGGTTTCCTGATCCATTCTGTCAAATGGCCTCAGGTGTGGCTCCCCATATGCCAAAGGCTCCTAACTAGTAGAGAGGGTATAATGATTGTATGGTTGGGATACTATAACCACATGATCAGAGTAGTATTCCTGTATAAGATATAATAAATAATTCATTCAATAGATGAATCTATATAAATGAGGGACGGTGTAGAAGAAGATAATCACTACTATAATTTTGGGCTTTGAAGCCCCCTGACATAGGTGACCGCCTATGGCGGTCGCTGATCATAGCCAAAAAAGTGCCTTCGGTGCCGCCCCGCCTCCTCCTCGAGCTGGCCCCCCTCCCCCCATCGCCGCTCTCCTCTACCCTCCCCGTGTACCCTCCCCCGTTGCCACAGGCCCTCGCTGGCCTCCACTGGTCATCTCCCTTGCCACTCGCCGCCCTCGCCACCCTCCTCATCGGCCTCCGCCCTCCGCATGCCCTCCTCCCTCTACCCTCCGACTCTGGCGGCCCTCCGGCCACCCTCCACCCTCTAGCCATCCTTTGCCCTGACCTATGTCCCCTCCGAAGTCCCTCCACCCTCTTGCCTTTTCCCTCCGGCCTCCATCCTCCGCCCCCTCTGGTCTCTGAACCTGCTGCCCTCCGGCCTCCGGCCTCCGGCCTCCGCCCTCAGCCCTCCACCCCCTCGGACCTCCCCCCCACCCCGGATGGCCCCCTCCCCAGACATCCCCCCCCACACCGGACATCCCCCCCCGATAGCCCCCCCGCACCTCAGACTCCCCCCCCGCACCCCAGACAGCCCCCCACACCTCAGACAACACTCCCCACACCTCGGACAGCCCCCCCCTCATTTCCCGTCCCCGTCCCCTAACTGCCTCCTCTCCTCTGGCTCCCCGCAGATGCCGCCTCCCATCCCCTCATTCACCGCACCGCCTCTGTCTCTAGATCCCCTTCACTGCCTCTCCTCTCCCTCGCAGCACCGCCTTCAGCTCCCCTCTATTCTATGTTTACAGCTCAATCAGGTATGACATGGGCTTTCACCTACATTATTATTTTATAAATGTCTCACAAACAATTTGTATATTTTTTCCGGCTATTCAGTATTGAATGTCCTGGGATATCATAAATGATCTAACCATTTTATAAATCCTTGTATGTTTTAATCCTCACTTTTGGAAGTTTATTCACTTATAAATATATAGGGTGATTAAACTATTGGTATATTGATGTTATTGTCGGAGTATCCTCCCTTTGAGGTATTCTTCATCTGGTTCATGTGCGCCTTGAATTTTTATTAATTCAATTTTAAATTTGGCTATGCATTGATTGTTTTTGTACAAAATTTGTATATTTGTTTTATTAACTTTCTGATTTTTTAAAATTCATTCACAACTAAATATTCAATCCCTTTTTGTTTGATTAAAAATTGTACACATTTTATTTTTTAAGAACAATCCAATTTATCTTTTAGAAACTTTGGATAGTCCCCTTACTAAGGTTTTCTATGAATTCATTCATGTCAGGGGAAGAGGCAGAAGATTCACATCATCCATCTGAGGCATCTATGTCTCAGGGTCGAGGTATATTTGAATGTCATTGTCTGTATTTTTTATGTAATTGATAATCATATATATATATATATATATATATTTATTACATTTGTCAAATTATATATAAAATTTCAACATGATCAGACTCGATTGCTTCTTCCTCTCGCAAGAGAGGCCCCTGTCATGGCATTTTATCATGGAATTTTGACATGACGATTGATGTTTCCTTTGATGAGGTATTTCATCATGTAGGACTGAGTACCCCTGCATTTATTCGTTAGCTGGGTCATATCATATGTGACCCACATCAATTTATATTGATCATGCATTAATGGGCTTCTATCCCTCAGGACACATTATATTGTCTTTGGGGGGAGGTTCAGGTAAGAAGACCATTATTCATTATTCTCTATGTATGAACAATACTAATATGTGTGATTTTTTTATTTAATAGAAAAATTTGAATGTATTCCCCGATGATTTTGGGCATGTGTGTATGAGAAAATTCTGTAAGATGTGGAAAGAATATAAAATCAATGTGAAAAGGGACCACTAGGTACCAAATGTTGGTGCCCCAAAAATTCTCGAAAAAGTCCCGAGAGGTGTCCTCCCGGCTCAGTGCCATAAATTAGTTGCATATTGGTCTACTGAGGGTGTTTCTGTTTGTATATTTATTTTTGTATATATATTTTCAAGAATGTGTGATTTGTTTGAAATTTGAATGAATTGAATGTAGGAGTTGTCAGCACGCCATTCTGAGAATCGAGCGTTGTAGGGACCACCTCACAGGCTCGTGACTGGTCACGTGTCTCAGATCCGACATGAGGAATTAATTATTCATTTTTTAATTTATTAATTAATATGGTTTTGTGTTTATATTCTATAAATAATCAGTTGTGGGAGCAAGGTGCACTGATTGATAAAATGTCGGTGTGAAGGAGGACTCATGATCGTAGTGATCTAGAGGCTGCAACATTGATAGTAAGTTCTTGTACTTAGAAATACTTACATAAATCTATACATTAACATATATATGTATATATATTTAAATATTTCATAGGCTCAATTTGAAATTGAGTTAGAAAAACTGCTAGAGGACCATCAGCAACTTCCCATGTGAATGGATGAGATCTTTCATCGCATTATTGGTCAGGACATGCATGGATATAGTTTGACTTATGGAACAGAGATTCCTCATTTTGTAGTGTCATGCACTGCGGTTGTCGACCCTACTATTTCTCAAATGACACAATAGTTGTCAGATTTTGAGGCACGGCTGCGCGCTTTCGAGGAGGTAAATGTGCAATTGACCACTGAGGTTAGAGCACTACGAGAATATGTGTGTCCAAGTGATGGTGCAGGGGATCATATGATGCAGGTTTATACTATATTTATTTATTTATTTTATATTATTATTCTTTTGAAAATATTCATAATGTTTATTTGTTGTAGGCCCCTGGCCCACCAAATGGAGGTAGAAGTCATGACCACACATGATGCATCATATTCATGAGGTGTGTTTCTATTTTTACTAGTGTGTTGTTATTGATGTTTATGTTGGGTTTCTAGTGAGATTTTTTGTGATTTGGGGGTATCATGTGTGTTTTTTCCTGATGCAATGTTTGTGTCGAAGAATTGAGAAGTAAATATGAAACTGATTAATGATTTTAATATTTTTTATTTATTTAATTCTTTAATGTTTTAAATTTCATGTTCTGAAATAGATTTCAAAAACCCATGTGATTCCTAATATAAACCATGAAACTTGTTTTTGATGATTGAGCTCAAGTTACATATTTGTAATCCCTGGATAGCCCCACCCCCGGCACCCCCGGACATGCCCCCCCCGCCCAGCGAACCCCCTGGACATCCCCCCACCCCCGGAAATCACCCCACAACCCGGAAACCCCCGCCCCTCGGACACCACCCCACCCCAGACAACCCCCTCCACACCTAGGAGAGCCCCCCCCCCACCCTGAGACAACACCCCCCCCCCCCCCCGCACTGCTCGGGAAGCCCGCCCCACCCCCAGACATCCCCTCCCCACCCCCGGGCAGCACCTGCACCCCGGACAACCACCCCCACCCCGGACGACCCCCCCCCCCCCCCCCCGCACCCCTAGACAGCCCCCCCCCAGAGAGCTCGCCCCACCCCTAGAATCCTGGTGAATCCCAAGAATCATGCATAAACAAAAATAAAAATAAAACAATGGTTGTCAAATCATCCACATCTGACCTGAACATCTTATCCCTACTAGGATTCCAAATCAATTCAGATTATAATGTAACACTCGCATGCATCACTACCCAAACACACACACCAACTAAGGACCATTCTATCAATAGTGAACCCACTAGAGTCCTTAGTTTCTATATGTATGATGATTCATTCATCTTGGGATCCTCAGAAATAGTATGGTAGTTTAGAAATCCCTCATAGAATCCTATTTGTTAGAACATAAAAGTTGTTATTCTTTTTAGGATCCTCAATCATAATTAGTCACTCAGGCCCATTCCCACCCCGGGACTGCACCCCAGATAGCCCCCAACAACCCGGACAGCCCCCCCCCCCGCATCCTGGCTAGGCTACCCCACCCCCGGATAGCCCCCACCCCGGATAACACCCCCCACCTCAGACAGCCCCCCCCCCACCCACACCCCCAAACAGCCCCCTCTCTGAACCCCCCAGACAGCCTGCCCCGCACCCCTGGACATCCCCCCACCCCTGGAGAACCCCACCCACCACGGACACCCCCCTGCAACCCCGGACAACCTCCCCGCACCCCCTGAACAGCTCTCCCCACCCGCGAAACCCCCCCCCCAATTGTGAAACTATACAATAGACCAATCAGTTGTTAGGCTGTTAAGCCATTAGGGAAATCCTCCACCTGGAAAATTGTTCAGCTGGATGTTATAACAAATGGCCATTAGGCCATTATTCTATTATTCCAATTGTACAACTATACAATTGGCCAATTGGCCGTTAGGCCAATTAGTTTGGCATGGTCTAAAAGGGCGTGTTGGGTTTTCAAAACCACCTGAACGACCTCTGAATTCCATTAAAATATTCGAAAACAATCGAGGTGTGAATAGGGAAATGGTCGGGTAGACAACACGTCCATCGGAGGTGCCGTTTGACCGCGGTGACCGGAATCGCGTTTCCAGAGTCATAAAAGACCAAAATGGCGTGTCACGGTCGACTTAAAAGAAAATTTGCTCCGAATGACCTGAAACCACACAAAAACAATAGTAATATTATTCGTGACATGCAGGAGGAGACGGAATGTCCATCGGACGTGCGGTGCGCGCGGTACGACCGAATGTGTAGTTTTCAGCAGTTCGATATGCTCTAAAAGGGCACGTTGGGTGGTCAAAACCACCCGAACGACCTCGGAATGCCATGAAATCATATGAAAACAACCACGGTATGAATTTTGAAAATTTCGGGTAGAAGGAATGTCAATCAAAGGTGATTTTTGACCATAGTGACCGGAAACGCGTTTCCAGAGTCATAAAAGACCAAAATGGCGTGTCACGGTCGAACTAAGAGATAAAATGCTCCAAATGACCCAAAACCACACGAAAACTATAGGAATGTTATTCTTGACATTTAGTAGGATACGGCACGTCCATCGGATGTGTGGTGCGCATGGTACAACCAAATATGTCATTTTCAGCAGTTCATCGCGCTCTAAAAGGGCACGTTGGGAGGTCAAAACCACCCGAACGACCTCAGAATATCATGAAATCATATTAAAACAACTGCAGTGCGAATTTTAAAATATTCGAGCAGAAGGAATGTCAATCGGAGTTGTCATTTGACCGCAGTGACCGGAAATGCATTTCCGGAGTCATAAAAGACCAAGACGGCGTGTCACGGTCGAATTCAGAGCAAACGTGCTCCGAATGACCTGAAACCACACGAAAATGATAGTAATTTTATTCGTGACACGAATGAGGAGAAGAAACATCCATTGGACATGCGGTGTGCACGGTACGATGGAATGTTTCGTTTTCAGCTGTTCAGCGCGCTATAAAAGGGCGCGTTGGGTGGTCAAAACCACCTGAACGACCTAGGAATGTCATAAAATCATACAAAAACAACTGCAGTTTGAATTATGAAATGGTCGGTAGAAGGCACGTTAATTAGAGATTCCATTTGACCACGATGACTGGAAACGCGTTTTCGGAGTCATAAAAGACCAAAACGGAGTGTCACTGTCGAATTCAGAGAAAACACGCACCGAATGACCTAAAACCACACGAACATGATAGGAATATGATTCATGACTTGTAGGAGGTGATGATATGTCCATCGGACGTGCAACGTGTGCGGTACGACCGAATGTGTCATTTTCAATTGTTCAAAGCGCTCTAAAAGGGTGCGTTGGGTGGTCAAAACCACCCGAACGACCTCAGATTGCAATGAGATCATACGAAAACAACTTTGGTGTGAATTGTAAAATGGTCGGGCAGATGACACGTCAATCAGAGGTGTTGTTTGACTGCGGGTGATAGGAAACACATTTCCAGAGTCATAAAAGACCAAAACCATGTGTCACGATCGAATTAAGAGAAATTGTGCTCCGAATGACCTGAAACCACACGAAAACGATAGTAATATTATTCGTGACATGTAGGAGGAGACGACACATCCATCAGAGATGCGGTGAGCACGGTGTTACCGAATGTGTCGTTTTCAGCAGTTCATCGCGCTCTAAAAGGGAGCGTTTGGTGGTTAAAACTACCAGAATGACCTCAAAATGCCTTTAAATCATACGACAACAACTGTGGTGTGAATTGTGAAATTTTCAGGCATATGACACATCAATCAAATGTGTCATTTGACCGCAGTGACCGGAAACGCATTTCTAGGGTCATAAAAGACCAAAACATCGTGTCATGGACGAATTAAGAGAAAACGTGTTCCGAATGATCTGAAACAACAATAAAATAGTAGAAATGTTATTCATGACATGAAGGAGGAGACGACACATCCATCAGACGTTCGTTGTGCGCGATATGACCGAATGTGTTGTTTTCAGCAGTTCATCGCACTCTAAAAGGGCGTGTTGGGTGGTGAAAACCACTCGAACGAACTCAAAATGCCATGAAATCATACGACAACAAACGAGGTGTTAATTGTGAAATTGTTGGGTAGACAACATGTCAATCGGAGGTTCTGTTTGACCGTGGTGACCGGAAACACGTTTCTAGAGTCATAAAAGACCAAAACGGCATTTCATAGTCGAATTAAGAGAAAACATGCTCCAAATGACCTGAAACCACCCAAAAAACGATAGGAATATTATTAGTGAAATGCATAAGGAGATGGAACGTCCATCAGTCATGCGGTGCGCGTGGTATGACCGAATTTGTCGTTTTATGTAGTTCGGCGCGCTCTAAAAGGGCGTGTTGGGTCGTCAAAACCACCCGAACGACCTCGTATTGCCATGAAATCATACGAAAAAAACCGAGATGTGAATTTTAAAATTTTCAGGCAGACGACACATCAATCGGAGGTGACGTTTCATCGTGGTGACCAGAAACACGTTTCTAGAGTCATAAAAGACCAAAACGGCGTGTCATGATCAAATTCAGAGAAAACATGCTCCAAATGACATGAAACCACACGAAAACTATAGTAATATTATTCGTGACATGTAAGAGGAGACAATCATCCATCAGACGTGCGGTGTGCGCGGTATGACCGAATATGTGATTTTCAGCTGTTCGACGCGCTCTAAAAGTGCGCGTAGGGTGATCAAAACCACCCGAATGACCTCAGAATACCATGAAATAATACAAAAACAATCGTGGTCTGAATATTGAAATGGTCGGGTAGATGAAATGTCAATCAGAGGTGTTAGATTCACCACGGTGACCAGCTACGCATTTCTGGAGTCATAAAAGACCAAAACGGCATTTCACTGTCAAATTCAGAGAAAACGTGCTCCGAATGACCTGAAACCACACAAAAACGATAGAAATATTATTCATGACATTCAGGAGGAGAAGAAACGTCCATCCAACATGCAGTACCCATGGTACGGCCGAATGTTTCATTTTCAGCAGTTCGGCGCACACTAAAAGGGCGTGTTGGGTGGTCAAAACCAGCTAAACGACATTTTAATTCCATGAAGTCATACGAAACCAACCACGGTGTGAATTTTGAAATGGTCGAGCAGAAAACATGTTAATCGGAGGTGCTGTTTGACCGCGGTCACCGAAAACACGTTTCTGGAGTCAAAAAAGGCCAAAACGGCATGTCACGGCTGAATTTAGAGAAAACGTGCTCCGAATGACCTGAAACCACGCGAAAATGATAGGAATATTATTCTTGACATGCAGGCAGAGACGACATGTCCATCGGACCTGCGGTGCATACTCTACGACCGAATGTGCCGTTTTCAGCAGTTTGGCGTGCTCTAACAGGGCGCATTGGGTGGTCAAAACCACCAAAACATCCTCAGAATGCCATGAAATCATATTAAAACAACTGCGGTGTGAATTGTGAAATGATCGAGTAGACGACCAATCAATCGGAGGTTCCGTTTGACCGTGGTGACCAGAAATGCATTTCCATAGTCCTAAAAGACAAAAACCGCGTGTCACGATCGAATTCAGAGCAAATGTTCTTCGAATGACCTGAAACTACACAAAAATTATAGGAATATTATTTGTGACATATAGGAGGAGAAGACACATCCATTGGATGTGAGGTGCACGAGGTATGACTGAATGTGTCATTTTAAACAGTTCGACGAGCTCTACATGGGAGCGTTGGGTGGTCAAAACCACCCAAACAAACTATGAATTCGATGAAATCATACAGAAACAAACTCGGTGTGAATTTTGAATTGTTTGGGTAGAAAACATGTCAATCGGAGGTTCCGTTTGACCGTGGTGACCGGAAACGCATTTCTAGAGTCATAAAAAACCAAAACGGCGTGTCATAGTTGAATTCTCAGCAAACGTGCTCTGAATGACCTGAAACCACATGAAAATGGTGGGAATATTATTATTGACATGAAGGAGGAGACATCATGTCCATCATATGTGCGGTGCATGCAGTACGACCGAATGTGTCGTTTTAAGCAGTTCAACGCGCTCTAAAAGGGCATGTTTGGTGGTCAAAACCACATGAAAGACCTTAGAATGCCATGAAATCATACGACAACAACTGAGGTTTGAATTGCGAAATGGTCTGGTAGACGACACATCAATCAGAGGTTCTGTTTGACCGTGGTGACCGGAAACACGTTTTCGGAGTCATAAAAAACCAAAATAGCGTGTCACGGTCGAATTCAAAGCAAACGTGCTCCGAATGACCTGAACAATGTGTCAAAATACATAATAATTTTTCAAAACCATTTCATGAATTGAGATTATTCGCATTTCCTCTAACACCCAAGTCAATTTACTCTAGAGATGACATTTGAATATCGTGTGAAAGCAACAGGTTTTAGTGATTACCACTGATCTCACCTGATTAATTGTAACATTTTACCAAATATAGAGGTACCACATGTATCAAAACACACTACCCTGTAGATTTCACATGAAATATGGGGTAAACATGATACTATCCACATGATTACCCTTCATATCTATCCTAGTATTTTATGGACCATAAAAGAACTATCCTACTGTTTTACTATCCCATAAGACTATAAAACCGGTTAATGTACTCCCTAGTCAATACGACATATCATATGGGTTAAAATAATCCTACGAGCAATGTTCACATTCCCGTTCAAAGTAAAGATCATTTAATATTGAAACTACACATATAAAAGTGTTAATGCTGCAACACCACCTTAAGGTCTTCATTTGAGATGAATCATTTATTTTCATTTGATCCTTAAGAATTATAAAGGACTCAATTTTAATTTCATATATTATTTGTATCAAAAAATTTACATAGAATTCTTATTAGTTTACTCCACAAGGCACACTGGAATGCTTTATCAAACATCCTTTTTAATATTATTATTTATTGTAAATCCTATAATATTTAGGTTTTTCATCTTATAAAATCAATTTTAAAAATCCTTAATTAATTAATAGTGTTCCAAAATTGGATTTGTTAAAGATAATTTCAATTCCACTCTATAGAAGAAAATTCCCTTAAGGTTGTAATTTGCATTTTAATTAACTAACAACTCACAAAAAAAAAATTTCAAAAGTAGATAATATGTCTTTTAATAATTAAATTGGGGACTTTCAAAGTATGATGCCACCATATGACTATATGAGGATCTATAAAAGCAGCTTCAAAAACACTAAATAGAAATCCCATTATAATATAAAGAAGAACCCATGAGGTTCTGTACTAAGGCATATTAAAATAGAGGTGACCTAAAAGGGCCCTTTTAATCAATTTTGGGTTAATCTAAATGAAACCCAATATATTTTAAACATTGTGATTTAATACTTTCATAGTGGATTCTATCACATTTTCATAATAAGCCAAGGCTAACCGACTTAGGTCAATCCAAGAATAATATGCACAATCATCCAGTCTATGAAAGATTTAAGATTTACACGTTTTACATTTATACAACAATTTTTATGTATAAGAATCTCATATACAGTTTGATTATATGGTTTATCATTTTATAATTTATTAAGATCCCATACACATTATAGATTGAAAATTATATCCCATTTAATAACAACTAGTATGTTTCATCCCATGCATCCAATGGTTTTGGGATCAAACATTTCATGATTGGTTAGTTAAGGTGACTCCCTTAATATATGTGAGAAAACACCATTTATACAGATGTTGACATTTTAATAAAATTTTAATATCATAGTTATAATAATGCAATCTATCAAAATTAGTAAATAAAATGATACATACGTATATATAAGAATCCTCAATATCATGATATATAATTTTATAATTATAAAAAGAAGATAAGAAATATAAATAATTACCTAAAAATGGTTTATATATAAACATGAAATATAATTACTAAATCATGCTGTACAAGATAAGAAATCTTCTAAAATACCCAAGGAACATCCAATATTTTATCAGGGAGTCAGGATATGGGGACTACATGGAATGGAATATGTAAGGCATGTGATTCTCTATGTGCCTAAAATGATACAAGAAATAATACCTCATTTCCATACTAGTCTAATGGTAAAATGAAATAAATTCCAAAAATCAGTATGAATTGGATTTTATACCAATAAATCGAGGTTAAATCCTAATAAAGTTTAATAACAAACAACACAAACAACAATCCCATCCCCGGTCACTTGGGAATTTCCCCATTCTTGGGGTGATCACTCCTAGACATGGATATATACCATGAACCAACACATTCCTAGTCTCCCATTTACCATGCAAAAATAGTAAGAAAAGGGAAAAAGAAACTTCTCTGATACCAAATTGTAATATCCTAACCCATGATCCATTGAAACAGTGCACCGAGCTGGTCAGTCACGGGGATTCATGTGGGCCTTCCCACATTCCATAGGCTATCAACTTGCAATAAGGGTCCAACGATGGTACATGGGGGAGACTATACAACCATGATCATATTGGGAAAACAATATAAGAGATAAAAAATAAATGAATCAAATATGGATGTTGTGTAAATAATGGAGACTGAAGTGGAAGATATTAGTTATAAACTCATTAACTGACTATAGAAAAAATACCACAACACAGTCATGTAAAAATGAACTGCATAAAATAGAATTAATCATACAGTAGAGAATAAAATTTTATACAATACATAAATAATGAAAAATATAAGAATCCTTAAGGATATCCCAAGTAGAATCTTTAAATCCCACTCAATCCCATGATCCTATCTCCTAGGTACATGAATAATCCAAATAACCTAACCCTTCAACCATGAGGCTTGTTCAGATACTCTAGTGGAAAGGTGGACAAAAAGGATGTGATATATACAAAATATTCTGAAACCAGCAATTTTTAAAGAAAATTATAGTCTATGAATAAAATGTAAATTACTGTATAGTTATAACTAAATAATCCAAAGATAGATAAAAGTAAACATGTATGCTCATGTTCCTTAGGGACACTCAGTCAACTATACCTGCTTCGGCCTAAACTGAAATATCTTGATCCATATTCAACTTTAGTAGGCATAATGCTTGTGAATTGACACACACACACCCAAATATATATATATATATATATATATATATATATAATGTTTTGGGTTTATGAACATGTAAATATAAGTGGCCCATCATAATATATGTTCGGGGCACAACAGAAATACAGGAGAGTTGGTGCCCAACATTAATTTTTTCGATATTCAATGAACAATCTGAGATCAATACGATGATGAAATATTGTATACATAGAACTGGATCAAGGATTGAGACCAAAAAATAGAATCCTAGAACAAAGGGAGCGGATCGATATATTTTGTATATAAATAATTTAATTAAATATTAATTACCTCCAATGTGATCTTTTCTTCATTGACGTGTTCGACTATAGATCTGATGGTGTACCATCTTTATGTTAAAAAGTTAAATGGTAGAGCTCCTATAGAAGTGATCCACATGTGATCCACATATCATTAGAAAACAATGATGGAGTCCCTAGGTTCTATCACTAGTGATCCTTTCACTTTCGATGTCCATGTTCAATCGCTTTGAGAACCACATCCAATGAATTCTCCTAGATCTATTGGAGGAGGATCTCTGTCATTCTTGAGAGTGTTCTTGGAGAGGGATGAAATCTCCAGGATTGAGGGATTTTCTCCAATTCAGTGTGCACAACACCCAATGCGTCACATGGCTAGCGCTGGGCTTATAAGAGAATAACATAACCAGGTATTTAATTCACTAGGGTAACAAGGAATAACTTTCCCAAGTGCCTTAATTATTTTATTAATCCTAGTGAAATCCCCTTGTCAACTAATAATAACAAATTTATTATTTCCTATAATCCGCTTAACATGTGAGTTATAATTTAATAATTTTTAATCAAATAATATTCAATATTATTATTTCTCACTGGACAATTAACTCAGTCCGCTAATTCTACACCATATTTATTAAACCATGAATAATGAATATTTATTTATTAAATAAATTTCACTGAATTATTCACCAACAAATATATAAATATTATATTCACTAAAGATAAAATAAATATTTATTAAAAATTCTATCCACAATATATTCTCTTGAATAACTAGTGTCAAAAGAATGTGACCAGGAATCCATGAATTATTATTAAACCATAACCAGAAATAATATTTATTCAATTTGTTAAATAATAAATATTATATTATTTAACTGGGATAATATATATTGTTAGTGTATTAACCTCTAGGCCTATTTCTCAGTGGAATGATGAGGAGTAGACCAAATTCCGAAGTTATTATCTGGAGACACACCATGGAACCAATTGATAAAGATGTTAAAGCTGTAATGACATGTCACCCCATACGAACACTTATTGTGTAATATAATACTTTTCTATCAATATACCAAATCTAGTGGGTTGCAGGCTAGTACCATCATCCCATGTGCTGAGTTTATTATTCTTTGACTTACCAGAAATTGAACTTTCCTATAGAACACCATGTCCATGGATTTCATTTTTCTATATCATTTACATTGACGGGTCTGAGACCAAATCTTCCATTATATAAGAGAAGGAACAAATCATTCCTCAAATTATTCCTTAATGTATTATTACTTAGGATACACCCAACATTTCCTACCTCACCATGAACATAGGTCATTATTGTTTTCTCGAATACATATATGTGTGTGAGTTAAAATACCCATTAATAATAATCATAAAGTTTGAGGACCAATACACACATCCACAGATAGAAACTTCCAATGACACTAATAAATGTTGATTTCCTAATTTCAGGACATGTTCTAATTACATCCACCATGGTATTACCAATGGAGTACACCATAAGAAGGTACCTAAAAGTCCTATTAGACCCCCTTGATAGCCTATATCATTTTTATCCCTTAAAATAATATCATCTGTCTATAGAACATATATTCAAGAATAGTGTCATTGAACATCCTGCTTCTCATAATTGTATGGATACTCTATGACTTTTTAATGTGATAGCTACTCTTAAGATATTATCAAATACAATTTCCTGAAGTTGAACAATCATTATTCTATAATAATTTTATTAATATCCATACAATTAATGCATATTTAGCATAAAGTACAACAAATTTTGGTTCTTGGGAACCTACTTCAACATACTCCCACTTGAACTAGAGCCAACTAGTAATAACCTTCAGTCCTCTAGCTCTCCCATGATACCCATGCTTCTACTGAGATAGGACATTAGTCAAGGGGTCCACCATGTTATCTTACATGGATACTCTCCTCACTACAAATTCACCCCTTTTATAAAAACCCCTCAATAGGTGATACTTTCCGAGTATGTGAATTTTCCATTGATGTGACCTTATCTCTTTTTCAAGAGGCCCTTCTGTAGTATTATCACAATAAAATATGAGAGGGTCTTTATTACTAGGTACCACATCAATATCCTAGACATTGTTATGAATCTAGATGGATTCCTTGGATTCATCAGGTACCTCTATATAATTGAACACCACTTTAAAATCAGCTACAACATCCTTCATTGAACACTTCTAGCTCAAAACTCCTTAATTGAGACAGAAAACATATCCCAATTGAAAATTTTGATCATTATAATCTTTCAGAAAACTAGCATCAGCCTAACCTCTGATGAAAAGCTCCTCATCTACTCCACTCACCTGTAAAATATCCTTTGTTAATCTCAAATACATAAGGATAGTCTTAATAGATGTCCAATTTGGTTCTTTTAGATATTCTTGATATCTACATACCATGATCAGTGTATAGACAGTATCAAGTCTAGTTCATAACATGACAAACATGATAAATCATATCACTAAAGCATATGTTATCTTACTCATTCTATATTTCTCTTGTTTTTTTGGGGTTAAATTTTCTTAGAATGATGTAATCCATGTAAAACTAGAACCAATCCCGTCATGGATTTTCCCATACCAAATCTCTTTAGTATCTAGTCAATATATGTACTTTGACTTAGCCCAAGAAGCCTCTTGGATATATCATGAATGATCTTGCTCCCTCGAATGTAGACTTCTTCACCTAAGATTTTCATAGAGAAGAACTTGTTTTACAAGTCCTTAACAGATTGTAAGACTAGTATGTTGTTTCTAATATGAAATATGTCATCATCCTATACTACAAGGATAACGACCACATTCCCATTGAACCTTTTGTAAACACATGGATAACATTCATTTTTAATGAAACCAAATTCTTTTATGTATTCATCATATTGAAGGTTCCATGACCTAGATGCTTGATTCAATCCATAAAAGGATCTCTGAATCATAAAAATAATTTTGGAATCACCAAGTGTCACAAATCCTTCTGGTGGTTTCAAATATATATATTCATGATGGTTCCTGTTATGAAATGTAGTTTTGACCCCCATACTCTAAATCTCCTAGTCAGGGTAATCTGAAATATAAAATATAATTATAATGGATTTAAACATGGAAACTAGTGAAACAGTTTCATCACAGTTAATTCCTTGACATTTTGTAAACCCTATAGATACTAGCATGTCTTTATAGGTACTTACTTTACCTTCCATGTTCAGTTTACTCTTGAATTACAATTTATACCCAACATGTATTACATAAACTATTTCATTGACCATTACCCAAACTTGGTTCTGATACATGGAATCCATCTCAGAATATATACCTTCTATCCATATTTCATCTTCTGAGATATCTACATAATGCTTGTAGGAGATATGTTCATTATTTTCCAACAATAATTATTAAGCATGCTCGATGAATAGAAAACCATATCTCTATTTTTCCTTTACCTCTCTTATAATCCTATGAAGTCCCTATGTTTTAGGAACCAATTCATCCACAGGGACTTATGGAACATGTTCCTATATGAACTCTTGTGTATCTTTAGTATCACCTTCATCAAAGTCAATCTTTCTACCACAATCCCTATCGGGGATGTTCCCCCTTTTGAGAATGATTTCATGTCTATAAAAAATCACATTCTTGTATGAGGGGTTACATAATTAGAGTTCTTTTGTTTCATTGGGATAGTTCATAAACATACACTTCACACCCTATAGTGGTAGTTTGTTTCCTGATAAATATATTAAAAATTATTCACATCATCATACATGTGTATACGAGAAAATAATTTTATTTCCACTCAATAGCTTGAAGGAAATTTCATTTTCCACTTTATTTGGTTCTTAGTTTAATGTTTATGCCAGAGAATATAATGAATATATCCAAAATGACAATGGAAGATCTGCATGACTCAACAATGAAATTACCAAGTTGGAAAAGGTACAGTTCTTTCTTTCACTAACACTATTCCACTGTGGTGTATAAGGTTGTGTAAATTGAGATAGAATCCCAAAATCTCATAAATAGTCATTGAACTATTGGTTAAGATATTATACACCTCAATCCAATTAAATCTTATTTATATTATTACCATGTTGATTATCTAATTCATTCTTGAATTCCATGAATTTCTCAAAGGGATTAGACATATACCTCATCATGTAAATATATCCATATAAACGCAAGTCATCATTAATAGTTTTGAATTAAGAATATCCACCTCTAGCTTCTATGGGAAATGGTCCACACACATCAGTGTGTACCAATACTAGAAGCTTTGTAGCCCATTCATCCTATCCACCAAATAGTGGTTTGGTCATTTTCCCTTTTAAAGAATCATGGAATATATCTAGTGGTTTTATCTATTAAGAGTCTAAATAACCATATTGTTATAGTTTTTTCAAACTCTTTTCATTTACATGACCTAGACTGTGATTCCATAACTAGTTTCTATATGAGTCATGTGGAAATGGTTCCTTATTAATTTATAGAACTTGATTTTCATAATTTAATACATACAAAACATTATTTAAATATTCCATACCATAACATATGTTTTCCTTATAAAAGAAACAACATTTATTTTATAATTTTTAAATAAACCCATATGTATCGAAGCATGATACAAAAATTATGTTCTTGGTAAAACATGGAACATAATAAAAGTCATGTAAAACCAAAATCATCCCAGTTTCCACCAGAAGGTGGTACTCACAAATGGAAAGAGCAGCCAACACTACCACAAAACTAGGTTTCCACAGCAACACCACCCTATAAAAGCACTAAAAATGAAATGATAACGGGGGTTCCTTTATCAGTGCTTTTTTAGCACTGATAAATGAACCCCCTTTATCAACGTTTTTTCCCTAGTGCTGATAAATTGTATATTTCAAAAACATTCTGTAGAATAAAAAATAATATATGGATATGTATGTTTATTTATATGGATATAAATATAATATATATATTTTAAATATGTTTTAGATTGATTTGATATGAGGTAGACGCAAAACGAACACTCAGAGCAGAAGTTTTGGCCATTGGAAGGGATTAAGGAACTTTTCAGGCATTAAAGAATATGTGAAGGTGTTCAAGTGGTAAACAGAGTGTATTTTAATTCTCAAACATCAATTTGATATGTGATGGAGGAAAAATGAACACCCATAACAGTACAAAAATGGACACTCGGGGGAGAATTTATGCCCATTGGGAAGAATTATGGGCCATTTTTGGAAATGAAGAATGTGAGAAGGGATTGAGGTGGTCACTAGAGTGTATATATTTTTGAAATCTTTGATTATATATGTCACAATTCTCAAATTAAAACTCACAGTAGAACTTAGGATTGTTTAAAATTGAGAAACCCTCCTAGCACCTAAAAACTTAAGAAACCTACAACTCACTGAAACAACCATAACTTCTGTTCCAGGGGTCCTTTTTAGCACCGTAAATAGTAACATCGAATCTCATGAGATGAGTGAGGACACAATGAAATCAAAACCATGATATGATCAAAGATACATAAGATTTATCAGTTATACCCCTCTAAAAAAACTCTAACTTCAAACGACCATAAATTTCCCTACTGGTGTCAGTTTGGGCTCTACCACATATCAAATGAAAGGCAGTGAAGATATCTACATAGTAGCCTAACTAAAACATAGATTCAATAATTTAAGGAACCCTAAAAACACAAAATCCATCAGAAGGCCTCTAAATTTTTGTTTCCATGTCCAGTTCCCTGTCAAAGTTTTCTCAAAATGGTAAAAAGTCCTGATACGTGTGTCTGTTGGGCCTCCACCATATGTATTATTGTAGTTCATTCCATAAGCTTTAGTTTTACTGGTTATAGAGTTGAAAACCCACCCAGATCAGATGTCATTCCCTGATTTAGTGACTGTGTTTGGTAAGGTTTTTTAAGCCCCATTTCGAGCACTTTTTTCATATCTGCTATTTTTTCAAATAGATGTAACCAATGATCTGCCTGTCCATTCGGCCCCCACCACATATCATATCAAATATTGTTGATGATATTTGATTTTATTAGTCATAGAGCTGGAAACTAATTTTGGATCATATTTTTTCGTCATTACCCTGAGTTTCGGGATTATTTGACTTTCAGACTGTATTTACGGGTTCTGAGGGTTTCTCTATTTTTACCTGTTTCTTAGGTTTTCAGTGATTGGTAACATTTTTTATAATTTACAGTTATTTATAATCAAATATATAACAATATATACTTATTTTTTATATATTCACACATAAAATTTTAATTTTATAAATTAATATATAATTAAACATATTTACATATAAAATATATTTCTCAATATATAAGACTTATCTAAATAAAAAACTAATATACATTTTATTTAAAATAAAAATATAAAAAATATTTATATAACTGTATAATGTGTACTTGTATATATATTTGTGTGTGTGCGTTTATATTGACAAACTGATTTCTATTATCTATATATTCTAAACATATGTAAATACATATTAATATATAATATTTTAAAATATATATTTATATGTATAATTATAGTTACAAATATACATATAATATATATATAGCTATGTGTGTGTGTGTTTATGTTGTATACATGTATTTATATATTTATATAAAGATAGAAAATTTCATATTTTATAAATGTATGTAAAACTGATATCATAAATATATATTAATATACAAAAAATATATTAAAATATAAATATAATTATATATATAATTATATAATTATATATATATTAATATAACCAAATATATATATTAATATAACTATATATATATCTCTTAATATATAAATATATATATGTTAATATAAATATATATTAATATAAAAGTAAATATAACTAAATATATATATAAATAAATAGATATATTAATAAATTAAGAGAAAAGAAATATGGTGTAGTGGTAAAGGCTTAGGTCTGCAGGCAACAGGTCCCGAGTTCGAATCGAAGGGAGGTAGGTCACGCACAGGTGGAATAAGGGCTAGCACTGTTAAAGGGTGGGGGTTGGCACTGCCAAAGGATGGGGGTGGCTGGGGTGTACGTGCTGGGGTGGGGGGAATTGTTGAAGGGGGCTTCAAGCGCTATTGAATCCCCTACCTGAATTGCAGGAATAATTTTATTTTTATTTTTTAACGTTTTTTAACATTTATCAGGGTTAAAAAAGCACCTACACATTTATCATCATTTTTCAGAGCTGATAATGGGGATCCCCTGTAATCTTCACTGAGAATAACAATTCTTTTTTAGTGCTGTAAATGGACTTTCCAAGCATTGATAAAGGCCATATTTATAGTAGTGCAGGCTAGAACCATTGTCATCTCAAAGATCCACCTCTCCTCTTGAAATTTTTCAAAAATATAATTATTCATGCATTTGAATATAGATGTAAGAACCAAAAGCTATAAATAATACCCAATACGTATAAATGAAATGATTCAAATGAATAAAAAATGTACCTTTAGCTTCCCCTTTCCTCTTGGTGCAGTTCCAGTCCATGTGGCCTGACTTGCCACATAAAAAACAAACTTCCTCCTATTAGTTTCCCAACCATTGGATTTTTATATTCTTGGTCAGATAGTTCTTGGGAGACAAAGATTATTTATAGGTCTTAGGTCCCTTTTATTTTCCCTTCCTCTTTCGATTCACTATATGTACTGCAGATTTGTCATGCCTGATGCCCTTAAGAAATATGAGGATTAGGTTCATAAGTTTCGATAGACTTTTCTCATTATCTCTCATTTTATAATTAATAATAAATCTAGAGAAGTTCTTGGGAAGTGGTGATAGTATGATATCTATATGAAAATTAAATAAAAATTTAAACCCTAAGATGGACAGATGCTCAATGTAAACAATAATCTTGTCTCCATGTGGCCCAGCTGAAGAAAACTCTCCATTATTGGTGGGGAACAAAGTGTTAGAGATCTCATTACTCCCTTGTCTCACATTCTCTTGACAGAGATCCTGATGGTGATACGTCATGATATAAGCATGAATTTCCACATGTTCCTTCAAGATATCATTAGACATGGATGATGGCATGAGGCACTATACATATGTAACATCATTCAAATATTTTTTATACATAAAGATCTCCTCATCACTCAATAAGTTTATAGGTGAAACTGGTAATGGTTCTTCCAGCACATATGGTTTCCTTTTAGGGTAAAGGATGACCTGAAGGCACCTCTGTCACACCTAAAAATTAATTTTGGTGAGAAGGGTTTCCTTCTCTAGTATGGATCATGATGAGATGTTTGATGTTTTTATAATGTTTTTTTATAAAATTAAGATGAACACATTTTTTGTAATTTATCTAATAAAATTAAGAAAAATAAATAAACATTTATTTATTATTCTACTACCATTTTATTGAAATAAAATATCCCTCATCATTGGCTTCAAAATATCCGGTTTCTTGGATATTCTAGTGGCAAAGATCCATATTTCTGTTCATATTATCCCAAATTTGGTTGGTCATGAAATTTTAAATTTTTTAGGTATGCATTCCAAATTCCAATTACATTATCTTATAGGTTCTTGATTCTTTGAGTTGACTCCCAAATCCTAAAATACTGAATTTGGGATTTCCTCAACCTTTTCCTCTCAATTACACCATGTCATACTTTGCCAGTCAACCCATGATGTAAACTTAGTCAAGTCATCCCAAAACATAAAATTTGAATTCCATGATAATTGAAAGCACCCCATCCTTTGTAGGTCATGAAATTTGAACTATGGTTCGATTCTAATAGAAGTAATGCAAGGCTACAGAAACATAACATTTTATTGAGGGATTTTATCCATTATGTGTAAATTTCATTTTATTATCATTTTCACATGCTTGTTAATATTAAGTAATATAATATTATTTTATTAACCATGTATTAGATAATATTTATGCATAAGAAAATTTATTTTAGCTCCATCTTGCATGCCTGTTAATTCATTAACTATTTTCATCACGACAGAAAATCCCAAAGGTATAAATATACAACTAATAGAAATAAAATAATTGGAAATATTATATAAAGGCCTGACAATTTCAAGGAAATTTTTTTCTTAATTGCTTTGGAATTTTACGAGTCCGCAGTTTCTGACGGCACCTGATTCCGTGGCCCGGTGTGCCCAGAATCAATTTCCGAAGTTTAGCTCGGGTAAGTTCAGTGTATGAACGAGCGAGTTTTTCTATCTTTTGAACCGGGGCTCAGAATTGAAATCTGAGGGCACCGATGAACTCGAAGCGCCTGTAATTTCTTAAGAAGACCTTTACCGCATATGCGTTTTATGCGGGTTGAAAGTTAATTTTGGGGGGTGTTTATAAAAATAATAAATAAAATGGTTGTGCACCATTCTATTTATTTGGGTGGTTTTATCCTCTAAGAGGATATTTTTGAGGTGGGGCCCACACGAGGCCTAACCCTCCACCTCCCTTAAACCCCCATTTAACACTCCTTTTCATTTAAATGTTCCAACCCCTCCCTAATTAAGAGATCTCTTCACATTCCCCACTCCCATTAATTATGCCAACACTTTCTTTAATTAAAGTTGTTTGAATTTTGATGTCATGGGTTAATAAAACAACCGCGAAACCGGCACACAACACAAAGAATAAAATTACAGTAAATAATGGCCATAGTCTATTATTTTAGTTTGGGACATTCTTTGTGTTAAGAAGAGTTAGGAGAGATCTCTTGAGAAGGAGATAATAGTGTTCCTCTCTTTATTGAAGAAAGACTTTCTACCTCGATGAAGAACGCTTTGAAATTTGAAGAACGTGAAGTCGCCAACACCGATTACTCCTTGGATGCACCTCGACGTCCATGGAATCGAAATCCGATCTCCGCAACACTTGACGTGCGACGAAAATTATCGAGGTAGGGGGATTTTTTGGTATATTTATATGTCGGATTTATCATTGTGAATTCTTTACCCGGTTGAATTTTCATAACGAATGCGAATTAAATGAATTAATTCATGGATCAAAAAACAATGGGTTGAATAAATTATTATTATTGATATTCATTCGTCCTTATAATGATGATGAGTCAAGGATAATCCGAAAAATAGCCAAAGAGATTCGTCAAATTTGTTAATCATGCTTTGGTCTTAGTTATTCCTCCATTCATGGCCATGTTTTGTTGTGGTGGATGGTTCATCAAAACCCAACAACGAATTGATGCGAAACCAACCCTCGCACAGTCATATACAAATTGATGATCAATAACCAAGCGATATTGTTTGACGGGGATTTGGAAACAAATTGAGGTCTGCCCCGTGGGTTTCCATACTCGGTTTGGAAAGAGGAATGTGCGACGCTCAGATAGAGTTTTCCGAGAAGAACAGCGGTGGATGGGTTTCGTCCACAGAGGCGGTTTAGTGGTGTGTGGCGAGTCCTAAGTGGCTTCAGCCAATGGTCCAAATGCACAGCAGGTCGCCAGGATGCAGGGTATGAGACCAGCGAGGGATGACCACAGAGCCGGGGTGGCCGGTGCGAGGCGGCGAAGTGGTTCCCAGCGAGCGACGACGAGAGCGAGCGGACATAAGACGCAGCAGCGTGGCAGGCCGGAGTCAGCGGTGACGGTTCCGGGAGACTCACCCTGTGTAAAATAAGCTGGTCGCTAGGGTTATAGGTTGGAGGCACTACTTGGATTTGGAGCGTCAGAAGATTGAAGAAGAACATGGAAGATTGGAGAGAGAAAAGTCTAAAGAAAATAAATTTAAATTTAATGGAAAAAAGGGAATCCGATGAATGAGTGATGTGCACAAAAATTCTGAATAGGGATTTTATGCGTGGATTTTTGGTGTGATATGTTGAGGGATTAATTTAAATTTAAAATAATAATAAAATAATAATGTTATTATTATTTTCGTTGTGAAAACCGTATTTTGACGCTATCTTCTTCGTGTGACCTCCGTTTCACGAACCGTTAGTGGAAGTGCGACCTTGACTTCGAGACATAATTTATGAGTCCAATATTGGATGTCCTTTTCGGGTTTTTGGATCGGGTACCTGAAACGCTCGTCCATAATAGATTTAATAATATTATTAAATCTTTGACCCACCATAACTCATGCGTGCGACGTCCGATTGACTCGCCATCAGCAGCGACACGACTCTGCCTTTAAGACGGCCGATTCAAGTATAATGTTGGATAATAAATTCTGGTTCGTGGCTCAAGCCCATGAAACACCGAATAATAATAATACTATTATTATTATGGGATCTTGTATTTGACATATATCTATCATATGGTATTGTAATGACGAACCGTCTGCGATGTTGCGACCCTAGAATTAAGACAAATGTTTCAAAAAATATGGATATTTAAGTCAAGGTCGAGGCACGGGCCCCATGAGGACGGTTCGCGCATGATGTGGTGAAATGAAACATTTTCACCGGCTATATGTTTTGGACCAATGGGTAGACCGTCTCGTGTGTTATTCCGTATGGATCAAAATGGTGTGACCAGTTTGGTTAACCGGTGTCATTTGTAGTACGACCTGGTTGGATCGAACATTAATCCAACCAGGCCCTCGGAGCAGAAACGCTTATAACTTGAGATCCGGACGTCTGATTGACGTGCCGTCAACTTTGTTGGATTCCTCTTGATGAGACTGATATTTTGGAATACTTCACCTGAGATTTGGATGCAGTTGGAATATGGCAGGGTTGGATTGTACCCTAAATCCAACCGGGCCCCTGGAACGGAAAAGCTGATAACTTTCAGACCGGATGTCCATTTGACAATCCATCTGTGGCTTTGGCGATCATGTTGAGAAATGGTCCCTTTGAGTATACCCTATGTGAGTTCCAGGTACAATTGAGATATGGCTGGGTTGGTTCATACACAAAACCAACCGGGCCCCCGGGACTAAAAGGCTAATAACTCACTGACCGGGCGTCCGATTGACGTTTCGTCTGTTGCATTGGAACCCCTATGATGGGGCGGTCATTTGAGATACTTCTTCGTCGTACTTTGTGATAATTTGAGTGTTGACCTGTAGCTCGTGGAACGGACCCTCTCAGTGATGAGCGTACAGAGTATGGAGACCGTGTAGTTGGCTGAGACCTGATGACTGCTTGTCTGATTCGAGTCGGAGTGACTTGTATAGCCCAGTGGGGAGAACTACTATGCTTGGGTGGCAGACCCACAGCGGGGACCACTACTGTGTTTGGGTGCCAGACTTGTGGTACTCAACAGGAGGAGTACCTCTGCAGGTTATTAGTGGGGGTGCACTACTATGTTTGGGTGGTAGACCCCGGCGGGGAGCACTAGTGTGTTCGGGTGGCTGTCCCAAGGTACTCGACAGGAAGAGTACCTTAGCAGTCTTAGGTTAGTGAGCAGTGCCTCAGAGTCGTGACAGGATCACTGTACTCGACAGAGATGGATCTGTTCAGCATTTGCGGTTTCGGTAATGAAAATCCTGGTTTGAGCTGAGTCAATGAACTTTTTGTTTTCCTCTTGATTGAGATGGGTTACTAGATAACTTACATATATGTATGAGTATATAACTAAGTTGTGGTTATCCGTTGATTTCATATCTGTGTGATACCTCATGTTTGAGATAAGTTACTTGATAACTTAGGTATAAGTATGGGCTTATACCTAAGTATGGGATATCTATTGAGAACTTTCGTTGTGTTTATCCTCATTGGATTTAGTGAGACCATGAGGGTCTCGAGGTCCCTACTGAGTATCGTATACTCACCCCTGCATGGGCTATGCCCGCACCTCGTTGTGTTGGTTGCAGACGACGAACATCACTAATTGTAGTTGAGGCTTGTAGAGCTGGACATTACCTGGAGGAGGATCCCACGATGAGTCAGTACCCAGAGGTGGATCTCACGACGATTCGGTACCCGGAGGTGGATCTCACGACGAGTCGGTACCCAGAGGAGACGAAGGGACGTGGAGTGATGAGGGGGACATCTGTACCTACCCTTTAGGTAGGAACCCAGAGGACGATCCACGGGCTGCTTGTCACCTTTCAACTATTGTCCTTCGAGTTGTACTTTACTTTCAGTTGTAGCTACACCTTCTTTTGGACTTGTATTTTCAGTCCCTTGTATTATCAGCATGTTTTTTTTACTATTTTACTTAGGGTAGCTTCTGCTTGTACTCTGTTTGTGTTTGTTTTCGTTTAGTAAAGGCAATGCCTTCCCTCTTTATTGGATTTATGCCTTTGGTTCTAGTCGCAAGCCCCAGGCCTATGGAAGGCGGGCTTGGGGTAGTCACGGCACCGACCCCGAGGATGGGTCGTGAAAAATTGGTATTAGAGGAGTCGGTTCTACTGTATAACTCAGGACTCTGATCTTTCCATTCTTTGAAGAAATAGTGTTAAGGGTACCGAGTGTGGTCTTCAGTTCAGGGAGTCCAGTGTTGGTGCGGCGACCGACCTATCCATACACCAGGACCCTGACTACTGATTTCCGACTTAGGGCATGAAAACACTGATTGTGTGTGTGTTTCCAAAAAGTTTTAAAGTCAGCTCAAACCAGGTCAGCTCACCGGGTATAAATCGTTGACTGTGTCACATCTGTTCAGGATGTCAGCATGTAGACAGTCAGTTGGAGTTCCGATAGAGTACTCGATGAGGGCCCACTGAGCGATGATACTCCATTGTAGGGCCCCCTTCTAGGTTGGCACCTTCGGGTGGTGTACCCGCAGCACCACCACCCGTTAGGCAGCAGATTCCACCAGCCATAGTAGTGGACAGCGCACGCTGACAGAGCACGTTGCACGGGTTCCAGCAGTAGAGGCCTCTGATGTTACGGGGCGAGACAGATTTCCAGGTACCAGTGGACTGGATGGAGGCGATTTTTAGAGTTCTACGCCTAGTTTAGACACCGTTAGAGTTGAGGGAGATCTTAGCTACTCGAGTTTTCCAGTGATAGACCACGAGGTTGGTCCGTATAGTGATGGGGCTTTGGTACGTGGACCTATGCCTGAGATAGTACCATCGGGTAGTGTTCCAGCTATATCACTACCTGTTGGTCAGCAGACACTACCGGTAGTACCGGTAGATGACACATGTAGGCTTAGTACCTTACACGTGTTTGAGAATCAGATACCCTCAAGTTCTGAGGTGAAATCAACTCACAGGCAGCTGAGGACTAGCTTGAGGAGGTGGCCGAGAGTTTTCTAGAGCTTATATAGCTTCAGCAGGATGACATGTAAGTAGCTGAGTATTCATCGGGGAAAACCAAACCATTCCTAGTACTCGATGAATACGATGTGATCAGTGCTTCAGGACTCGGACATCTGAGTGAGGTGTGTCTAAAGGACATATGAGTCCATACTTCTTTCTCTATGAATTCCTACTTATGTTAGGGTGCTAGAGAGAACCATTATGGTTGGATATTATATGGCTGATCGGTTATAGCCAGTGAATGTTAGTAGTGGGATGATGCGAATTGGCGCCAGTCTCAAAGACGTGGGTGTGTAAATTGTTTTAAGAAGAGGAAGTGTTAAGGAAAGATGAATCTGCAGAGCAGAAGACGTGGAAGAAGAGCTGGGAGAGCAGCATGTGGTGGTGTACTTTTCGACATGTTACAACCACCCGCCTTTGTATTCCTCGCTAGGATCTAGGAGCAGGAGGGCAGAGAAAATGAATAGCTGCATACTGTCAAGGAGTGTGACCCAAGGGATCTAATAATGATTTGAGGTACGGTCTGTGTCTACAACGAGCTTCCATATCAATATACATAGGTACAAATCCTTCCATCCTTCCAAGAATCTTGTCCCAGACCTAGAGTTTCCGGTTAAGCCGTTGACTTGATCCTCACGTCTGGAGATACCTTTGGGAGGAGACTCGATAATCAAACTTACGCCGACGGTGTGATCTAACCCTTGAGGAGAGAGTTTTAGTTGGAACCTCCTGGTGGCAGCATCGAGGCCTTACAAAGTTAGTTTGAGTATGGACTGGGCAACCACAGTTCATACACAAATTGACGGTATTAGGCAAAAAGGTTGTGGTTTAACTAAAACGTTGGGATTGGTTTTTTTGCTTGGTCGGTGAAAAGGGAAATCCAGGCAGAATAGGATAAACTCATGCTTAGGAGGGTGCGGCCGATCACTCTTGAGTCAGCCAGCCTTACCCGCATGATAGCAAGAGTTTTCAGTTTTTAGTTCCTCCAGGACTATGACTTCGAGATAATCAATAATCCTGGGAAGGGGAACATTGTCACAGAAGCACTCAGTAGGAGGACTGATATTCGGCTGTTAGGAGTGGCGAGACATCAGCTGGCCATGTTTCAGGTATACTTTGTGGATAGTGAAGGAGTCAGCACGTGTAGAACCAGAGATGGTTCATGACAATTGAGAATGCATAGAGCAGACAGAAGTCCTACGCTGATATGAGATGAGACCACTAGAGTTCGAGGGTGATGAACACGTCTTTTACAGGTCTCACCTCAACGAAGCTTAAGGAGATTTGGCCGAGGAGGAAAGTTATCTCCGAGGTTCAATGGACCTTTCTGGGTCCTCAGCAGGGTAGGCTAAGTGATTTACCGCTTGACCTTTCCTCCTCAGTTGCACCGGGTGCATGATGTCATCCACGTATCTTAGCTGAGGAGATACGTGCACGACCATTCACACATCATCAACCACGAAGAGTTGGACATCGATAATGGGATGACTTTCTCAGGTTTCCAGTAGAGGTTGAGGATCGACAGGAGAGGGTCCTATGGGGATGGTCAAATCCTCTTGTGATCTTTCGCTGGAAACACAGGAACCTACAGAAGTGCACATGGGAGCGGGAGGCTCAGATGCGTGCTCAGTACCTCCTTTAGTTTCCCTAGTTTTTTCTATGGATTTACGGGGACGTAAATCCCTGAGGTTTGAGTAATGTAAAGACCTGGAAATTTCAAGGAATTTTTTTTCTTAATTTCTTTGGAATTTTATGAGTCCGCAGTTTCTGACGGCACCTAATTCTGAGGCTCAGTGTGCCCGGAATCAATTTCCGAAGTTTAGCTCGGGTACGTTCAGTGAATGAACGAGCGGGTTTTTATATCTTTTGAACCGGTGCTCAGAATTGAAATCCGAGGGCACCGATGAACTCGCATCACCTATAATTCCTTAGGAAGACCATTACTGCAGTTGCATTTTATGCGGGTCGACAGTTAATTTTTGGGGATTTGTAAAAAAATAATAAATAAAATGGTTGTGCAACATTTTATTTATTTGGGTGGTTTTATCCTCTAAGAGGATATTTTGAAGTGGGCCCACATGAGGCCTAACCCTCCACCTCCCTTAAACCCCCCTTTAACACTCCTTTGCATTTAAATGTGCCAACTGCTCCCTAATTAAGAGATATCTTCACATTCCCCACTCCCATTAATTATGCCAACACTTTCATTAATTAAAGTGGTTTGAATTTTTAATGTCATGGGTTAATAAAATAATATCCAAAGTCTATTATTTTAGTTTGAGTCTTTCTTTGTGTTAAGAAGAGTTGGGAGAGAGCTCTTGAGAAGGAGAGAATAGTGTTCCTCTCTTCATTGAAGAACGACATTCTACCTTGACGGAGAACTCTCTGCGATTTGAAGAACGTAAAGTCGCAAATGCCGATTCCTCCTTGGATACACCCCGATGTCCACAGAATCGACATCTGATCTCCGCAAAGCCTGACGTGCGACGACAATTATCGAGGTAGGGGGATTTTTTTGTATATTTATATGTAGGATTTATCTTTTTGAATTCTTTACCCGGTTGAATTTTCACGACGAACGCGAATTAAATGAAATAATTCATGGATAGAAAAACAATCGGTTGAATAAATTATTATTATTGATATTCATTCATCCTTATAATGATGATGAGTCAAGGATAATATGAAAAATAGCCAAGGTGATTCGTCATATTTGTTAATCATGCTTTGATCTTAGTTCTTCCTCCGTTCATGGCCATATTTTGTTGTGGTCAATGGTTCATCAAATCCCAACAACGAATTGATGTGAAACCAACCCTCGCACATTCATATACAAATTTTTGATCAATCACCAAGCGATATTGTTTGACGAGGGTTTGGAAACAAATTGACGTCCGCCCCGAGGGTTTCCATACTCAGTTTGGCAAGAGGAATGTGCGACGCTCGGATAGCATTTTCTGAGTAGAACGGTGGTGGATGGGTTTCGTCCATGGAGGTGGTTTAGTTGTGTGTGGCGAGTCTGAAGTGGCTTCGGCCTGTGGTACAAATGCGCAGCAGGTCGCCAGGCTTCAGGGTACGAGACCGGCAAGGGACGACCGCGGAGCCGGGGTGGCCGGTGTGAGGCGGCGAGGCGGTTCCCGGCGAGCGACAACGAGAGCGAGCGGACCAAAGACGCAGCAGCGCGGTAGGCCAGAGTCAGCGGTGGCAGTTTCGGCGGACACACCCTGTGCAAAATAAGCTGGTCACTAGGGTTACAGGTTGGAGGCGCTACCTGGGGTTGGAGCGTGAGAAGATTGAAGAAGAACATGGAATATTGGAGAGAGAAAAGTCTAAAGAAAATAAATTAAAATTTAAAGGAAAAAAGGGAATCTGATGAATGGGTGATGCACAGAACATTTGAATAGGGATTTTATGTGTGGATTTTGGGTGTGATATATTGAGGGATTAATTTAAATTAATAATAATAATAATATAATAATGTTATTATTATTTTCATTGGGAAAACCGTATTTTGACGGTATCTTCTTCGTGCGACCTCGGTTTAACGAACCGTTAGTGGAATTGTGACCCTAACGTAGAGACGGAATTTATGAGTCCAATATTGGATGTCTTTTTTGGGTTTTTGGATCGGGTACCCGAAACACTCGTACATAATAGACTTAATATTATTATTAAATCTTTGACCCGCCATAACTCATGCATGCAACGTCTGATTGACTCACTGTCAGCGGCGACGTGACTCTGTCTTTTAGACGGTCGATTCAAGTCTAATGTTTGAAACTAAATTTTGGTACGTGGCTTGAGCCCACGAAACACCAAATAATAATAATAATATTATTATGACGGGATCTTGTATCTGACATATCTCTCTCATATGGTGTTGGAATAATGAACCGTCTGCGACGTTGCAACCCAGGAATTAAGACGGACGTTTTAAAACCAATTATGGATATTTAAGTCAAGGTCGAGGTGCGGACCCCACGAGGCCCGGTTCGCGCATGATGTGGTGAAAGCAACTTTTTCACTGACTATCCGTTTTGCAACAATGGGTAGTCCATCTCGTGTGTTATTCCGTATGGATAGAAATGGTGTGACCAGTTTGGTTAACCGATGTCATTTGAAGTACGACCGGGTTGGATCAAACATTAATCCAACTGGGCCCTCGGAGCAGAAACACTTATAACCTGAGCTCCGGACATTCGATTGGCGTGCCGTCGACTTTGTTGGATTCCTCTTGATGAGACGTATCTTTTGGAATACATCACCTGAGATTTGGATGCAGTTAGAATATGGCTGGGTTGGATTGTACCCAAAATCCAACTGGGCCCCTGGAACGGAATAGCCGATAACTTTCAGACCGGACGTCTGTTTGACGATCTGTCAGCGGCTTTGGTGATCACATTGAGAAACAGTCCCTTTTAGTATAACCTATTTTATTTCGGAGTATATTTGAGATATGGCCGGGTTGGTTCATAAACAGAACCAACTGCGCCCCCGGGACTAAAAGGCTAATAACTCACAGATAGGGCGTCCGATTGACGCGCAGTCTTTTGCGTTGAGAACCCTATGATGGGGATGTCATTTGAGATACTTATTCATGGGACAATATGATACTTGGAGTATCAACCTGTAGCTCGTGGAGCGGACCCTCTCGGAGACGAGCGTAAGGAGTACGGAGACCGTGTAGCTGGCTGAGACCTGATGACTGCTTGTCCGATTCGAGTCGGAGTGACTTGTATGGCCCAGTGGGGAGCACTACTATGTTTGGGTGGCATACCGATGGAAAAAAGCACTACTGTGTTTGGGTGGCAGACCCGCGGTACTCGACAGGAGGAGTACCACTACAGGCTATTAGGGGGGGGGTGCACTACTGTGTTAGGGTGGCAGACCCCGGTGGGGAGCACTACTGTGTTTGGGTGGCTGACCAACGGTAGTCGACAGGAGGAGTACCTCAGTAGTCTTAGGTTAGTGAGCAGTGCCTCAGAGTCGTGACAGGATCACTGTACTCGACAGAGATGGAGCTCTTTAGCAGTGGCAGTTTCGATAATGAAAATCCTAGTTTGAACTGACTCAATGACCTTTGTGTTTTCCTCTTGATTGAGATGGGTTACATGATAACTTATGTATATGTATGGGCATATACCTAAGTAGTGGTTATCAATTTATTTCATATCTGTGTGCTACCTCATGTTTCAGATGAGTTACTTGATAACTTAGGTATAAGTATGGGCTTATACCTAAGTATGGGTTATCTGTTGAGAACTTTCTTTGTGTTTATCCTCATTGGATTTAGTGAGGCCTTGAGGGTCTCAGGGTCCCTAATGAGTATCGTATACTCACCCCTACACGGGCTATGCCCGCACCTCGTTGTGTTGGTTGCAGACAACATACATCACTGATCATGATTGAGGCTTGTAGAGATGAACGGTACCCGGAGGTGGATCCCATGACGAGTCGGTACCCGGAGGTGGATCTCACGACGAGTCGGTACCCGGAGGTGGATCTCACGATGATTCGGTACCCGGAGGAGACGGATGGACGTGGAGTGATGAGAAGGACATCTGTACCTACCCTTCAGGTAGGAACCCGGAGGACGATCAGGGAGCTGCTTTTCACCATTCAGCTATTGTCCTTTGAGTTGTACTTTACTTTAAGTTGTAGATGTACCTTCTTTTGGGCTTGTATTTCCAGCCCCTAGTACTATCAACACATTTTTTTACTGTTTTACTTAGTGTAGCTTCTACTTGTACTATTTTTTTGTTCGTTTTCATTTCTTAAAGGCAATTCCTTCCCTCTTTATTGGGATTTACACCTTTGGTGCTAATCGCCAGCCCCTGGCCTATGGAAGGCGGGCTTGAGGTAGTCACGACACGGGCCCTGAGGACGAGTCGTGACAGATTAGGAGTTTATTTAAATAGTTAGTTTATCTAGCAGTTGATAAAATGACCACTGACCTAACAGACAAACACCTTGAACCAATTAGGTTCATGTTTACATCTTTTCACCTATCCACCATTGTATTTCCTTGTGTTTATTTCACATTGGCTCTTAACTTGACCCACCTCCACTAGTTTTGGAGCTCCATCAATTATAGATGCGTTTACTCACATGCAGGTGAGGGGTAAAAGGGGGTTTAAATAAAATAAACGATGGTCATGAAGTCCTTACATATTAATAGGGATTGATGGAACATAGGAAAGAAATTAATTTAGCAATAAATTAAAAGAGAAACCAATCACATACAAAGGTCTGGTCCATCTCATGATCATCAACATGCATGCAATGAATTGTGAATTTAATAAAACTAGAATTAATTTCTTCAATCGTTCTTATTTATGATAAATATGTCTCAAATTGATTAATTATTATCTTTAATTAATTAGTACTTTTATCCTAATCCTTTATTAATTTCATTGAGATTCCCATCCATTATAATTTTAAACAAATTAATAAATTCATTTACAATTAACTCTGTACAGAACATGTACCATGGAGGTAAAGTGGTGAATACTCATCCCAAACCCCCCAACATGTGTTATAATTGTATAACCATTATTCTTTGTGACATACAACATGGAAAAAATTACATCAAATAAAACTCATACATGATGTGAATATATAGAATATTAAAGTGATTTTAATAAAACACCCCCACACAAACAAATAAACACACACACAGACACATATTTATATTAAAGACAATAACATGGTGTGTTATAGATTTACACCCACATTTAGGTACATGTATCAAAGGTAACATAATATAATAAATTTTAAATCTACCTAATAGGTTATAATATAGGACATGTAGTTCTCATCTACAAGGTGTGTACATTCTTCATCATGTATCTGATGTACATGCCTAGGGACTCGGCATGTGAGGAATACTTTAGAAATATTGGAGTAAAAAACATGTCCAGTGGGCCACATTTTTTGTTGACTCTGTGTTACAAGGTCATTGGTTGAGTAGTCCATGTATGGAATACACGACTAGACCATGACTCGAAAAGGACAACATGTCGTGTCCATTGGGCCACATGAAATTTAGTCCAGATGACCATGTTCCCATCTCTCCTAGTTAACACATAGTGTAATAATTAACTATAATGCATGTAATTAATGCACACGGGTTGAGTAATTTCCAAACTACTCCTGATGCATTCAAAGAAACTACATTCTATGTAGATCTAACTAAACTACGTGTACTTCTGTGTTACAAGGAGAGAACCCCAAGAACCTCTGGATGAGTTCCTCAATTTAATTTTAATCAAAAAAATTATTCATCTCTATTAGATATTCAAGAAACGATAGAGAAAAAGAGATCTATTAGTTTTGATTAAAAAAAATAATGAATAAAATTGAATGGAAAAACTAAATTATTAAATAGTAAATCATCAATGAATTATTTAAATAATGATAAACAATAATATTCTAACTCTGATACCACTTCTAGGTTCATGGCATAGTAGAATCACATGAGGGTTGATATCCAACATTTATTTATTCCATATTGGATGAGCAATATGGGATCAATATGACGATGAATGCCAGTATCCACATAATTGAATCATGTATTGAGAGAAAGGAATAGATATCCAGAACCATGAGATTGGTTCGATGTATTTTGTTTATAATTATTTTAATTAAATAATAATTACCTCGAAGATGATTTTTTCTACATTGAATTATTCGGCCATAGATATGCTGGTGTACCATCATTGTGTTGTAGAGATCAAGGGTATAACTCCTTTAATGGTGATCCACAAGTGTTCTACATTTTTCCAGATGTCGTTGAAGGTGTCTTTGGGCGATAGAATGGGAGATCCTTATGCTTGTAATGATCACCTTATATCACATTGAGAATCACTTCTAAATAATTCTCCTGGATCTAGTGGAGGATGATATTTCTTGTTATTGAGTTTGTTGTTGGATAGGGAAGAACTCTCTAGTTGTTAGATCTTTTCTCCAATTATTTGTTCACAACACCCAATGTGTTTCATAGCTATCACTTGGACAATAAAAGAATAATATTAATGGGTATTTAATTCACTAGGGTAAAAATAAATAGTTTTCACAAGTGCCTTAAATAATTTTTAAAATCCTAACGACACCCCCAAATCAGATAATAGAATCAAAATTATTATTTATTAACATTCCCTTAACATGTGAGTAATAAATAAATATTTTTTAATAAAATAATATTTAATATTATTATTTCTCAATAGACCATTAACTCGTTCTACAAATCCTCCACCATATTTTTTTAACCTTTATTAATGACTATTTATTTATTAAATAAGTGTAACTACATTATTCACTAATAAATATATAAATATTATATTCACAAAATATAAAATAAATATTTATTATTATTCCATCTACAATATATTAAATTCAATAACTAGTGTCGAAATAAATGTGATCAGGAATCAATGTACAATTATTAAACCACAACCTAGAATAATCATTATATAACTTGTTAAATAATAAATAATATATTATTTAACTAAGATACTAGATGCACTTAGTGTGTGAACCTCTAGGCCTCTTTCTTAGTGGCCTTTGGAGAAGTATCTGAAAGTCCAAGGTTAGCATCTTGAAACACACATAGTAACCCATAGAGATTGAAGTTAATGCCCAAATGACATGATTCCTCATATGAAAAATTAATGCGTAATACAATCCCTTTGTCTCGATATCTCTAATCATGTGGGTTTCATGCAAGTGGAATCAACCCATGTGTTGTATTTCTCATGATTTGACTTTTCAGAAATTGATCTAGTCTATATAACACCATAGTCATGGATTTATTTATCCTATATCATTTCTAAAAAATGGCCTGAGACATCACCTCATGTTATGGAATAAAAGGGACAAATCCTTTCACCCATTATTCATTAATGAAGTATTACACGTGATGCACCAGGTAATGCTGAGGACCTAGTTACCTAGAGTTAGTGCATTATTTCCTAACATTTTCATGATTACAAGGAATCAAGTCATGAAAGACCTCTCGGTTTAGCAGTATTGGAAAATAGATTACATACATGAACTTCACATTACAATTTCAAACATAAAATACAACATAGATAATACTTTGATAATTACCTTATTATCATGAATTAAACAAACATATAAATCATAATACACTTCTTGGCATCCTGGGAAAATAAAACATAATAAATGGGTGATCTCAGATGCTTTTTAAGGATAAATAATATAGTTGAAGAAATCATAAAAAGAAAACACATTTAATGAAATTCATATGAGTGAAACACAATCCATTTAAAACATCCACTCTAGTCTAATGTGGAAAAGATAAATCTAATAATTCCATTTACTTACTCACATGGATAATTTACCAGTAGAATAATCACATGTAACATCAATAATAAATCTCATAATTATGGAATTCATAATGATGGACATCATAACCACATAGTCAAGGCCATGTGCCAAGACTAAAAATATAAATTTTGTCATGGCCTTGTGCCAAGACACTAGTTTGTCTCATGAGACCTACCGATTCATCAAGAAGCTATAGTGTGATCCACCCTTCACTTAATAAGTCTAATGTATTTTTCATATAAAAAGGGTGAAATATAATATAAACATTCGTATTAAAACTAGAATAAGAAATGTCAATAAGTTAACAATAAACCCGGAATAGTATAAAAATAGTACATATATAGTAAAAAATATCATAAATCATTCAATACAAAATGTAATATTTTATAATAATTAATCAACCTCAATCAATAATAATATCTAGTAAAGGATGTTGACATTGATGAAAATGATTACTAAAAATATTTGAGAGAAATATACCTTTTTCATCAAATAATTTACAAGTCCAAAAATTTATAAAGGAATCCATATAAAATATATTTTTGAATCAAAGTTTCACATACCACATTGAATCTTTTGAAATGAATAAACAGTTTAAAACCTTCATGCCCATATAAATAAATCTTTTAAAACATTTGGAAACATGGACATTAATGAGAATGATTTAGAAGAATAGATATTTTAAACATTTAAAATGATGTTTTATTTAATGTGGCAATTAAAAAGTAATACATTTGAAAAATATTTTATTAAACATCGATATGGATAACAAAAATGTCGTGGTATATACATACACATGAAAATTCTCAGATAATAATAAGATTGAGGAATTAACATTTACCATGTAATTTCCTTTAGTAGAGGGTATATTTAACTTCTTGTATAACGACCATAGTATGTTATTAAATTATTCTAGAACCATATTAATATTTATTATATCATAAATTATTCCTTTATGACTTTATTCCACACATTAAAAATAATTTCCATGTTAAAGTAACATTTTGGGAAATAATTGATTTCTTTTTCATATGTGTTTTAACTTGTAATTCATGATCGTATCATTTAGATCATGATTTAAATACATGCAGAATATAAAAACTGATTTATATAACATATATATTTATAATATAAATATGTATAATAGATAGATATAATAAATGGAATACACCATTTATGGTGACGGTAAGCTGTACGTAGGCATAAACATAGTTTCCATTTTCATATTGTATTGAATGGAAGTAAGTGAATGAGATATATGTAAATATATATATATATCTAGTATCATAATTATGTCATATATTACATACTTATTAATAATATTTATATTTATAATCATTGTTGAGTGTTGAACATGGAAATGAATCTCCTCACGTCGTGGACGCGGTAAGCCGTACGTACTCACGTATGGTGACTTTTTCATTCATAGGATGGATAAAATAATGAATATGGTTGTACCATATTTATAATACATTCTCAGTATGTACTGGGTATTATATTTATTATTTTAGTATGGAAACAACTAAGAAAGAGGAAGTGGAAGATGAAAGGAACTTTGAAAGAGGGGGAAAATAATTACCTCTTCTTAAGATACTTCTTTTTATTTGAACAAAAGGGATCCCTTGGATGGATTTACAGTCACAGTAAGGCCTATAGGTTTATGTGAGGGTAGTTGGGAGAATTTTTTAGCAGGGTTTAGTCGAGCCAAATGGCTTTATAGGTGTGAAATTATGAAAAGGGGAGGGGTACTTTAGGAAGAGCATGAAATATTATTTTATTATAAAATCATTTTTATTTTCTAATGGCTCTAAATGGATTTATTTATTAGATAAGGTAGGGATGGGTCTATTTACTCTGAAACAATATGTTTTTGACAAGTTTATCTCACCATATTAACCTTATCTTTTAGATTTAACTCATAGTTAAATAGTTTAGCATTTTCCATGTCTTTGTGTATTTTTATATTAAATGGTTAATAAACAAAAATAAAAATAAAAAATGACAATAGAACCTCGAGTGGTAAATTAATGAAATATATATCATCATAAATGTTCTTTGGCAGAACTTTAGATTTTTAGGAAAATTATATAATTCAATAATATAATATTTGTTTCCAAAAACTCATTTTTTCTAATTTCGAAACTATTTTGTATTTTGTTTTCGTGAAAGTCATGAAAATGTTTTCACTTCAAAAAAAGTTATTTAATCAACCCTAACATGTCATATTAACTAGATAATTCATGGAATGCATCAAAAGTATCAATTTACATTTATTTTAATATTTATAATATCTATTATTTTAATCCTTCATTAATAAGGTAATTACTACATCATTATTGTGTCATAAATAAATTTAATTATTTAATGTCAAAAAATTATAAATAAAATACCATTATTTATTAAATATTTATATATTTATAATTACGATTTATAGTCTAATTTATATTCTGTATAACCCTATATTTAATATTGTTTTGTTATTAAAATTTCAATTTATCACTTTTTACTCTTTTTAAATAAAATAATTATAAATGCCCTAATCTAATTTAAGTGGATAAAAATGGGTCATATTTTATTCTTAATGATAATTTTGGTCTAAATAAATTTATAAAATAGAATTTGTACATGTGTTAGTGTAATTATAATTTCATTTTTACCTTTAATTACCCTATTTACTTTTAATTGTGGTAAATAAAATTCCAAAGTTACTATTAACCAAAAACAATCTTCTTCCAATTGAAAAACAATTTACATACTGATGTCAACTGTGAGTCTCGAATTTTTGAAATTCAATTCACTGATGTGGTGAAATTATGTTTTATGAAAATTTTCAAATGTGCCTAGAACGTGGGTAAAAGACGTTAAAAAGATAAATAAAATTCTATATATAGAACATTTTTATAAAATGAATAAAATAAATTAAATTGGAGTAATATATGTATTATGTATGTATTTTTACTTTTAAAAGAAATTAATTTTTTTTATTTAAATGTAAACGTCGGTTTTTTCTACAACATAATGTTTTTCAATATTTATCAAAAAATGAATATTTTCAGAAAAATACCAAAAATTCACCCAAAGATAATTTTTATATTAAAAATTAAAAAATGATGTCTATTTTACCAAATTAATAATATTGATATTTCATTAAATAATTTAAAATTAATTATCATTGTCAAAACCCGAAAGCACGTTCTTGATAAGTTAAAACTATCAAAAGAGTAATATGTGTTTATGTCCAATTTAAACATAAAATTAATTCTAATGTCCAAAATTGGATTAAATGATAAAAATATATTGTAATTATACTTCAAAACCACTCCAATTTCTAATTTAATAATATAACATATTTTGATTAAAAGAGTTATTTTCATCTAAAATTTAATATTTTTCACTATTTATCAAAATATTAAAGTTATTAGCAAAACACCAAAAATTTATCCAAACTAAACTTTTATGACCTGATTCTAAATAAGAAGTTTATTTTGTCAAATTGAATATATAAAAGTGTAAAATATTGTATTTAAGAAGGGGTTTTCATGAAAAAGCGGAAAAATTAAATTTTTTGACAAATACTTCCTTTATCTGAAAATTTGAATTTGTTCTTACATTATGTCTAGGAATCGCATAATATGGTTTTTAAAATTAAATCAATTATATAAAATTCAATATTATTTTAATAATATTCATAACTACTTTTTGAATTGTTAGTTTGGTAAGTCATGTTGCCCTCAAACTCGGTGTTGCATGTGGCACAAGCTATTGAATTACTTTAAAGAGAGACCATACTATGATATCATAAGGAGTTACATCTCCCCTATTTCAATAAATTGCATCCTCAAAATTTGAAATTGTTCTTCTAATGTAAAAGGTTGAAAATAGAAAATACCTTTTTGGAAAACACACATCAGAAATAGGGTTAATAATATTTATTCTTAATTAGAGGGAATGGGAAATGAAAAAGTCGCCACCAAATTTGTATTTCGAATAGAATAGAATTGGTGGAAATTTGTGACAAATAATTGGAGGAAAACATAACTATTTATAGGGAGTGATTGAGGTCCTCAATCACTAACAAGTGAACAATAAATGGAAAATCAAGGGCCTAAAAGCCATAAATCTATGATGATTTAGAATATCATCGGTTCAACAAAACATAGGGTATTACGATAACAGATTTTTTGTTTTATGATCTTTTCCCTAATGTTTAAGAATTAATTTCTATATAGAATGAGAAATAAATACTTGACAAGTAGAGTTTCATCCTTTAACTAATTTCTACCATGAACTCATCTTTCTCTCCAAAATATAATAGAACTCAAAAATATTCTATTTAACCTAATTGTATAGGGTTCCAATAAATGAATTTATAATTAATATGTCAAACCATTGAAAAAAAATTAGATAATAAAATCACGGATATCACATAGGCTAGTGGTAGGTGATGTGACCTTATCGCCATTCAGTTATGGGTTCATGTCTCGTGGATTTGCTGGACGCGACAGGTTGTCACCTGAACTTCTGGTTGTCCCTTTTATAAAAAAATCCAAAAAAAATATTCAGAAATGTTTTAACCTTAAAACCATGGTATCCAATGTCCAACTTAATCCTTTACAGCCATTATAATTATCCAAAAAACTTATGTCCAAACTCATAGTACATTTTTTTAAGGATGGTCAACATTCTATAATGAGGATCACTTTTTCCACATAATAAAATCTGTGTACCTTCATCTTGTATTCTATTAAAACATTTTAACACCCTGAATTACTATAAAACCTTATTGATTACAATCATGCTCAATTATTCCTTATAGAATACAAGATATATTCCTATATCCACAAATTTTGAATACTCCAACAATGATGGAATAAAAAAACCATTAATCAGTTTTAAGCTAGTCAAGAATACCCGATATAATTTATCCAAATCAATTATCACTTATTCGAACATCATTACCTAAGAATAATACATGTTTTAAGATTTATATTTCCCTAAACTATGTATTTTCCCAAACTATTAACTTGCTATTGAGTCACTTTTCTTAGTACCATAAAATCTCAAATCCCTAATGAAACAATACTATTGTACAATCCTTATTTAGATCCATAATTAATATAACTATTAAATCATTGATACAATACTCAAATGACATAATTATTCAATCCAAAAACACAAATAAATTAATTATTCCACATCAACCGTAGTTAAATGATTATGCTTTCCCTTGAACCATTTGATTACTCTGAGCTATATTTCCAAGATGCGTATGATATTTATTTGCGTATTTCCCCTTTTTACTACAGTTGAAACATTGGATATTACAATTTTCTTTTTTCAATTGCATTCTTTTTCTTGATTACCATTTTCTCTACAATTATAGTAAACACCTAGTCCTTTCAAAAACTTCTCAAGGTGATTCTTTTCCCAGTTATCACATATGGGAAAATCGTTCTTTCCCTTAATACCTTTATCCATCTTTCTCTCTTCCATCATCTTCTTCTATGGATTCCCTTCAATTCAATTAGACTTAAATAATTATTTACTTATCTTATTAACACATTATATTATTTCCTCAAATGATTATAATACATGGGAGGATATTTCCCTTAAAAATCTTTGCATAAGATCATGAAAGATATGATCCTTATTACTATTGGGATCATGAGTTTTGTTGGAGTTCTTATTCATTTACTTGGGTGCCATTATTAAATGAGGAAATAAGCTAGGTTAGATCATATCTTAAATTATAATACAAAAACTATAAAAATTATCTACATTAATTGAAGATTTTCACTCATCTAGTATCATAATAAAAAATATGGTTTCTTTACTGACATATTTACTCATAAATCCTTTATAATGATTTGTAAAAAAATGTGAATGATGCTAATCATATCCTCCGGGAGTGTAAATGAAGGTGCAATGTAAGGCCCATTTTCATGTACCGGGATACCTCAGGTCAAGCCTGAAACTCCTTGTTAGAGTTTTCAATCCTAGGTACATCTGTTCCAAAACCACTTCTACTTGTAGCATCCAGATAGAGATGTATTGCTTAGAAAACCCACATAATATCTACATTACCAAATTTTTTGGATGTTCTTCTATACTAATCCCCAATGTCCATCTTAGGGTAATGTTTCCTAATTAGATTTTATCTAAATCAATTTTCATGGTTATTGGTAAACATCTTTGATACCAACTGAAACACCCCGACCCTAGTTACCCAAATTCGATGCATTATTACGTAACATTTGAATGATTAAAAGGAATTAATTCATGAAAGACCAATCAGTTTAGTAGTCTTGGAAAATAGATTGCATACATCAACTTCACATTACAATTGCAAACATAAAATACAACATAGATAATACTTTGATAATTCCATTATTCTCCTAGCTTAAACCTGCATATAAATCATAATACAATTCTTGTCATCTTGGGAAAATAAAACCTAATAAAGGGGTTAGATCAGATACTCATTAAGTATATACAATATACCAAAATATATCACAAATATGAATAAACATTTAATGAAATGTATAAGACTAAAAAAAAGAACTTTAAAACATAAACTTCGACATAATGTGGCCAAGATAAATCAAATAATTCTTTTTACTTATTCACATGGATATTCTACTACTCGAGTAATCACATGTAACATCAATAACTAATCTCAAAATGATGGATTGCATAATACCGAACATCATAACCACATAGTCAATGCCTCATGACAAGAATACAAATATAAATTTTGACAAGGCCTTGTGCCAAGACACTAGATTGTCTCATGAGACCTACCGATGCATCGAGGAGTTATAGCAGGCTCCACCCATCACTTACTATGTTTAATGCATTCCTCATATAAAAAGGGTGAAACATAACATAAACATTCGTATTAAAACTAGCAAACAAAATGTCAATACATTGACCATAAACCATGAATGGTATAAAAATATCACATCCACAGTCAAACATATCATAACTCATTCAATACAATATGGAATATTTCATTATAATTAATCAACCTAAATCACGAATAATAGCTAGTAAACTATATTGACATAGTTGAAAATGATTAGTAAAACTCTTTGAGAGAAATAATCCTTTTTCATGAAATAATTTAAATATCACAAAATTTATAAAGGAAGAAATTTAAAAGATATTTTTGAATCAAAGTGTCCTATAAAACTTTGAAACTTTTTAAAGGAGTTAATATTTTAAAAAATTCATGCCATATAAATAAATCTGTAAAACCATATTTAAAACATGGACATTGTTGAGAAAGATTTAAAAGAACAAATATTTAAAACATTTAAAATTATGTTTTAGTTAAAGAGTCCATTAAAAAGGAATAATTTTGGAATTTGTTTTATGAAACATGGACATGGATAGAAAATATGTCCCAGTAAATACATACACATGAATAGTCTCAGATAATAATGAAATTGAGGAATTAACCCTTACATTGTACTTTACATTAGTCGAGGGTATGTTTAACATCCATTAAAATAACTATAGTATGTTATTAAAATATACCAAGACCATATTATTATTTATTATATAATACATGATTCGGTTATGTCTTTATACTTCACATTAATAATAATTTCCATGTTAAAGTAACATTTTAGGTAATAATCACTTTATTTTTTTTACGTGTTTTATCTTGTTATTCATTGTCATATCAATTAGATCATGATTTACATAAATCTAGAATATAAAACATGATTTATATATCATATATATTCAGAATATAAATATGTATAATAGATAGACATATGTAATGGAATACACCGTTTATGGAGAAGGTAAGTCGTACGTATGCCTAAATGTAGTTTTTGTTTCCATTTCGTATTGAATGGAAGTTAGTGAATAGGATATATGTAAATACATACAAATATATTTTAATATATATTTCCAGTAGAATTATTTTGTCATATTTTAAATACTTATTAATAATATATATTTTACAATCATTGTTGACTGGTGAACGTGGAAATGAATCTCATCGCGTCGTGGAGATGGTAAGCTGTACGTATGCACGTATGGTGACTTTGACATTAATAGGATAGATAGAATAATTAATATTGTTGTACCATATTTAAAATTACATATTAGTTTATATAAGGTACTAGAGTTATTATTTTAGTATGGAAACAACAAAGAAAGTGGAAGTGGAAGAAGAAAAGAATGTTGAAAGAGGTGATAAAATAATTACCTCTTCTTCAGATACATCCTTTTGATTACCACAAAAGGGATCCATTGGTTTTATTTATGATCAAAGTAAGTCCTATAGGATGAAGTGATGGTAGTTTTGAGGATATTTGAGTAGGTTTTGGCCAAGAAAAATGGATTTGGATGTGTAAAATTAAGAGATGGAGAAGTACCATTTTATTAGAGAGGTGAGAGGCACTTTAGGAAGAGTTTGAAATATTATTTTATTATAAAATCATTTTCGTTTTATAATGGATACAAATGGATTTATTTAGAGGATATGGTGGGGATGGGTCGAAATTATCTCAACGAATAGGTTTTATACATGTTTAGGTCACTATATTAACATTATCTTTTAGATTCAACTCTTAGTTAAATAGTTTAACCTTTACCATGTCTTCTTGTATTTTTATACTACATGGTAAATAAACATTCTATAAATTTACCAGATAACCTCAAGTGGTTCATAAATGAAATATCAATCATTATATAAGTTATTTGGTCGAGTCTTATATTTTTAGAAATATTATATCATTTAATACTATGGTGTTTGGTTTAAAAAATTCATTTACGTCAATTTTGACACTATTTAGTATTTTGTTTTTATGAAAGTCATAATAACTTTTTCACTTAGAAAAAATTTATTTAATCAACCCTATAATGTCATATTAACATATAAAATTATTGTAATGAATCAAAAGTCACAATTTAAATTTATTATAATATTTATAATATCAATTATCCTAATCTTTCATTAATAAGGTAATTACTACATCATCATTGTTTCATAAATAAATTTAATTAATTAATGTCTAAAAATTATTAATAAAATAAAATGATATAGTAAATATTTTTATCTTCATAATTAATATTTATAGTCTAATTTATATTATGTATAGCCCTATATTAATAATGGTTTAGTTATTAATATTTGAATTTAACACTTTTAACTATTCTTTTAATAAAATATTAATAAATGTCTTAATTTACTCCAAGTGGATCAAAAATATCATATTTTATTGCTAAGGTTGATTTAGGACGAAATACACTTATCCAATAGAATTATTATATGTGTTAGGGTTATTATAATATAATTTTTACCTTTAATTACCCTTTAAACTTTTGACTGTGGTTAAAAAAATTCAAAAGTTACTATTAAAGAAAAATATTAATTTCACCCTATTGAACCACATTTTACTTACTGATGTCAACTGTGTCTCTCGGATTTTTGAAATTTAATTCCCATAAGCTGTAAAATTACATTTTATGCAAATTTTCAAATGTGCCTAGAAGGTGGGTAAAAGACGTTAAAAGGTTCAATAAAATTATATTTATATAATCTTATTATAAAATGACTCCAATAAATTAAATTGTACAAATATAATTATTATTTAACTATTTTAAATTTTAAGATAAATTAAAAATATTTATTTAAATGAAAAATTCGGTTTCTATCTACAACATAGTGTTTTTCACTATTAATAAACAATTGAATATTTTCAGAAAAATACAAAAAATTCACCAAAAGATAATTTTGAAATTACAAATTCAAAAATGAAGTCTATTTTAAAAAATTCAAAACATAAAATTTTCATTAATTAATTTAAAATTAATTCCGGTTGTCAAAACTAGAATTCATGTTTTTGAGAAGTAAAAACTATCAAAAGATTGATATGTGTTAATGTCCAATTTAAATGTAAAATTACTTCTAATGACCAAAATTGGATTTAATGTTAAAAAATAATCAAATTATACTTAAAAACCCTTAAAATTTATAATTTAACGCTATAAATTACTTTGATTAAAAAAGCTGTTTTTAATTAAAATTTAGTATTTTTCACTATTCATCAAAATGTGAATGTTATCAGAAAAACACCAAACATTTATCCAAAATATTTTTTTATGTCCCTCTTCAAAGGAAGAAGATTATTTTTTCAAATTAAATAAATAAAAGTGTCACATATAGGATTTAAAAAATATTCTCCATTAAACGGTGGTAAAATTTCATTTTTTTAAAAATACTTCTTTTATCTGAGAAATTGAATTTTTTCATATATTATGTCTAAGAAACACATAATATGGTTTCCAAAATTATATGGAGTATATAAAAATCAAAATTAATTTAATACAATTCATAACTGCTTTTTTGAACGGATAGTTTGGTAAGTCACAGTGCGCTCGAACTCAGTGTTGTGTGTGGTGAAAATTATAGAATTACATTAAATAGATAACATACTATGAAATCCTGGGGGTGTTACACACCATACATATCCTACCTTGATATGAACATATGTCATCATTTTTTTTGTCAATGCATCTATGTGGGTGAGTCATACTAACCATTAATAATAATCTTATGGTCTATGGACCAATACACATGTCCGTAGATACGAACATCCAATGACCCTTTAAAATGTGGATTTCCTATTTTTGGGTCTCGTTATAATAACATCCTCCAAGAGATTACCAATGGTGTACACCATTAGAAGGTTCCTCATGGTCCTATGAGTCTCCCCCTAATAGCCTATATCATTTGTGTACCTTCAAATGATATCATTTGCCTATAGAACATATATTCAAAAACAAATTCATGGAACTTCAAGGTTCTCATCATAGTAGGGATCCACTGTGACCTTGTGTTACAAACGATACTCTTAGGACATTATCAGATACAATGTCAAATAGAAGAACAATAATGATGTGATAAGGAGTTTTTTTAATATCAACCCAATGAATACATGCTTGTCATAAAGTATGAAGAATTTGGCCCTAGGGCCCCAACTCCAACACATAAGGCGTGAACACAAACATGGACTACACCATAGAATGTTATTTCACTTGGAGGATGTGTGTCTTTAAATATTTTAGACTATAATTCATTGGATATTGTAATAAGAGGCATCAAGGTTATTAAGTTTAAGGCATAATAGGCCCATCCAAGGAGATATGTAAAGAGGGAACCCATGTATCACACTAGGAGAACTATAATTACCCATCATTGTATGAAATTTTTTATTGATATCACTACAAAAATATTTAACATTTTATAAAAGGGTCATATCTATTGGAAAAAGTTAATATTTATAATTTTTTTCCAATAGATATATTCTTATCACTAAACTATTAGTAAAAACGTTACCATTGGATGTTTTTATGACATATAAAATAGTACTGTTACAATTTAAATAATACCAATAGGTAATATATATGTTGGTTAATGTATTTAGTAACATATTATTTTGAAAACCGATTCTGTTAGAAATAATATAACATATATATAATATCTATATACTAATTGTTTTTGAATAAAAATGATAAATGTTTATTCTAATAAAATTTCATATTATATTTATTAATTTATCATATATAATAAATCTATTTAATTATTAAATCAAGAATGAGTTTCAAGAATATTGAAACATAGAAAAAATATATTATATTAATAATGAAAATTAATACCAACTGATTTTCTATAAAAAAAAACAGGTTCCGAAACTTGATCAACACCACCAACAATCCCCCACCCCACCTGCAACAATGCATTTTGGTCCTATTACTAATGATCCAGCCTTCTTTCCAGAACATCCATGCCCAAGTAATGGTGAGTCACCTCTAAAACCCATCCATGACCTAATACTAGTGAGTCAGCTCTCACACCAATCTTTCCATTCCCCTGTACCATCGAGTTAGCTCAAACACCCATCTATTCGTTAGTATAATTGAGTCATCTCAATCACTATCCCATCCATTCCCCAATACCAGAAATTCTTCTCCAGCACCAGAGACCCATCCATGCCCCATTAACAAAGTTCCAAAACCAACACCAATGACCCATCCTTTCCCCAATAGTAGGGATCCTACTCTACTACCAGCGAGAAACCTATGGTCAGTGCTATACCACATCCTTCTTCTCCAATATATCCACCATAAAAAACCGAATAGATTTTTTATAATGATAAATCTCCCGTACTAGTGTGAAACAGATCGAGCCAACCCTAATAGCTTAAGAAACCTCAATATTCCACTATTCCACACCCTTTAGCTTCAATATCTACAAAGAGACCAAATAACATACCCAAATTTTTTTGAAAAATGTCTTCATGAATTGAAACCATCATAGAAATAAATGGAAGTATAAATAACTTATTTTCATTGTGAGGATTTTCACTATCCCTATTTAAATATCAAGGTTCAATTTCCCAATTTACTCAAGTCCATAGACAATTTCTCCAATAAGATGCCAACAACACCCCAAACACTATCCTCTCTCAAAACATCATTTCCAAATTAACTATGTAGTGACATAATTGATTAAATTTTTTTTCTTATTATCAATAAAATAAGAATTTAATTTAGAAAAATTCTTATATAATAAAATCCATAACCACCTATGGGCCTCAAAAAAACCATACTGTATAAAAAAATGACATTTTATATTGTACAATTATAGAGGGAAAATGAAGAATACAAAGCACATTAGAGATCCAAATAAAAAATAAATCATGTATACTAATGCAAGGAAGATATGTAATAAGAAAATCATGATTCCAATTATGAACACCATAAGATATGTTTCTCTATTAATATGTGTATGAGGTATTATGTAAGCATACCATCCCTAATTTTCTACCACAATATTACTATTTCATAATGAAATTACCCAATATTAAATGAACCGGGGAGTACCAATGTGAATAGATCTAAAAAATTACTATCTTCTAAAAAAATATGAGATCATTTTAATTTTCATTAGAAAAACAACTCTCATGGTTATAATGGAATGTCTCAAATGAATGGGATACTCCTAATCTAGTAGAAATAAGGATTATGAATACGACCATTATAAATCTAAAATTAATCATTGTCAGATGAAATCCAAATGGGAACAACGATTTAAAGATAAATACAAGATGACACTGTCAGATATTGGAGGATGAAAAAAATAAAATAGTATTTGAAATAACATAATGGGAATCATAAGGAAAAACCAAGGGATACAAGAATAGATCCCATCCCTATAAAACCCCATTGTATACCAAAATTAAAATTTCCTTCTATTTTTGTGTATGGTTTATCTCTTGGGAGATGGAGATAAATTACATCTCGTGGGAAAAATATTGTTATATCATTATCGAATCTTATTTAAATTTTTTTAAAAAAATAGGATAGAAAAAATAGTTTGGAAAATATTCATATAAATGATTTTAAAAAAGGATATAACATCCAAAAATTAGTAATGAAATATTGAATTAGATATATTTCATTGCATTTTCATCAGGAAAAATGGAAACCAAAAAATTAGAATATCATTAAAAAATATTAAAAGAAAAAACTCACCATTTTTCAATAATTGAATGAATCATGTATTGAAATTCCCATCTCTTGGAATCCATCACTAAAGGAATTTATGCTTAAAATATATAGGGGTTAAGGTGATACCTAGACATCTAGATATCACTTTGAACACCTTGTGTGTAGGGTAAAAATGTGTATCGTCCATGGACCGTTGATGAGTAGGATGGATGTTATTGAATATCATAATGCATCTATGGATAATATTTCTAAGGAATTGGAAATATTGTAATACATAATGATTCTATGAATCTAATGTGCCTGGGGAAAAAATAGTTTTAAATGATCATATAATATGGAATAATGAGGGGAAATAAAACTTATATGATTAAATCAATGCTACATTTCATAAGTGGTGGGCATATAACCATAGGTAGAAATGTAACATCTCTTGTCTTTATTCCCAATTGAACCCAACTATTTCATTTTAGAGTTTTTCATTATAATAATCTATGTAACATCTCATATAAAATCATCATTAAACTACATAATTATTGTATAGTTTATCTTCATAACCCTATTATCCAATAGGAACAACATATTGTTCATAAATATATCAGTATTCATGAATTTACTTATCATAAAGGATATTGATAAAAATATTTTACAAGGTACTGGGTAGAAATATTATGGGTAATATTGATATATATAAATTTCATATTAAATGGTTTAATGGGGGTTAATTATTGATTATATAAGTAGGATGTGATTCTTTAATGTATTTTTGGTCTTATGTTGTCAATACATCTCATTGAACTATTTTTCAATTTCAATTATTGGTTGATCATATGGATTACATATATCTATTTGAGTTCTATGTCAGGAGGGCCCTCTATCTCTTATCTTGATAATTTTTTTCAACAGATGATTTGTATAAACCTCAATTATCACATATAAAAAAACATAGTTAGTGACTTTAAGGGGTGTTATGGTTTACCTAGTGTTTCTAAACTCCTTCTCATTTATGATTTACTAGTTTTTTTAGACAGAATAAAAATATTTTGAAGACCTATTTCACATTTACATTAATAAGGGATGTCAAAGAATATATCTAATAGAAAAATTCATGTAGTGAAATGTTTTTATACTGAACCTAAAATAATATACATTAACATTACATCAATTTTGTTGAAGAATTAATAAATTACACAAATAGACTCCCAAATATCATATTAGTTTAGTGCATTTGGATACATGGAAACATAAAAATTAGTACATAAGTGAGCTACATTATCTCCCACTCGGTTTTCCATGACTTGAACACTTCTCAGATATATCATACATAAAATATATCTTCACAACCCAGGGAAAGGAAACATAAAAAATGATGATAGAAAATTATAAGTAAGGGTAAACAAGGGAGATTTCTTAACATAAACATAAGAATAATGGTATGAGAAAATTATCTTTAAAATAGAAGATTATTCCCTACACATCAAATATCATAAACATGAATCATGGAATAAATATTGTCATTTCATAAGACATTAATCATAAGGTAAGAAGAGAATAATAGATGAAATAATTACATGTAAATAAGACATGTAATTGTGGAAGATACATAAACATTATATATAACTACCTATAAGTAAATGTGCACTAATAAAACATATCAAGGTAGTTCATGGAGAGTACACGTACTAGGAAGAACAAACCATCACCCCCAATCCCAGTCCATTTTGGGTAATGGATTTTGTTTCCACATCATCCCATAGGGGATCCAGTTTCCCCATCTTATCATAGTGTATCATGATTCCAATATTTTATAGTGGGTAAAGCCCTCCAACTTTATTACCATCATTTTCATAGGATATATAAATCATTAACCAATTAATTATACATATATATAGGTCCCACCCATATCATAATACAATCATATATACATGAGCTACAAGATAAAAAATAGTCATTTTATAACCCATGAAATGAAATAGGTTTCATAAATGCGTAATAATTTCATAACCTATCATATAAATAGAGGATTCATAATAATTTCATCAAAATATCATCCCTGAAAAGAAGAAGGTTTCTTAATAATATTACTCATGAATGAGAAATGCTTTTCATAACTATCATGCCATTAGAACATAAACCATTCAATAAAATAATATAAATGGATACTTTTTATAAATTCCACATAAATTTATTAGTAACAACAATTAGTGTTATCATAGATGGAAAATTATTTTTGAAGATATTTTAAAGTCATTTCCTTTTTAAAATAACCTTTCTTCATTGAAAAATCAATTTTAAAAAATGAAACATTTTTGAAAACATTTTCCAATGAAAATAGCTTAAAACTCTATAATAGAAGATTATAAATCCATAAAACATTTTTTCCAATCATTTATTCTTTAAAATGTTATCCAAATATCATTTTTAAAAAAAATTATTTCTTTTTTAAAAAACATGGGTTTTTAAGGATATAGATACATGATCAAAGTGAGAAAAATTTAATATTTTCTTAAAAACATTTTCTTCATTATCATCAGTACCAAAGAGTACGAAAATTATTTTAATACATGAAGTAAAAATGAATGACTATAGGAGAAGAAAATTCATGATTTTTCATGAAATATGGATCATAATATTTCATTAATGAAATAATAATCATTATTACCTGCAATAAATGAGGATATTTTGGCAATAATTTCTTACTACATGGTAACTTTGAATCGGACTCCCTATCTATGAAAATGAATGTACATGAAGCCTAAAATATCCTTAAAAGGTTGATATTAATCATATAATATGTCAAAAAGGAGTGTATATTCCTTAAATAATTATATCGGGGAATAATATGGTAGGTGTCTCAATGAAGTAAAATTGAGACAAAATTAATTTACGGATTCAGTATCTTTTGAAACATAAACCATTTGAAATTGAGATTTTAAAATAGATATAAAAATGACCATAAATTTAATGATAATAATTAGTGAATATATTCAGGGGAGTTATATACACGCAAAAAATGGATGGGTTGTGAACAAGAAATAAATTTCACAGAAATAAAAGTGAGACCAGAAATACCCTTAACTTATGTATTGACTTTCATCGTACTCTTTAAAACCTCAACTTCATTGGGTAAAACCTTTTAGTTTTCACAAAATTTCTTTCTTGATTGGATTTATACACTAAGGTAGGTTTCTAGGAAGAAGGTAAGGATGTTGAGAGGATATTTTGGAAGAGGCTATCTGAGCAAAATTGATTGAGAGGTGGGAATAAGTGGGAGGGGCGACAACATTTTTATTATAGAGGAGTGGAAATCTTGTAAATTTATGAGAAGGTAATACCAACCATGTTTTTCCAATAAATCTGGCAAGAATAATTTTTCAAATCCAATCTATTGAATGATAGGGTTGAAATATGGGAAAAATGTATTTCACATACGTTTCTTGGTCATTTTGGGTCTTAAGATTAAGGTTTTGTCCTTTGTTAAGATAATTTTTCTTTAAATCATTATAACTAATTTTAATTACATTCACTAATATTATTGGTAATAAAATAATTTGAATATATTAGAAAATATATATTATTTTTATTCCAAAGTTAGAAGCCTTTTTTCTTTCTTCCACTCACATATGTGGTATAAATGAATTTCAAATTAATCCTACATACGTGTTATGAATGAAGGGTTTTTAAAGAAAAATATTTAAAATTTTGAAATGTTTCTATATCAAATTTTAATATATAATTGATCCCAATGGCTTCTATTGGTTAAATATATGTAAATTTTTTCTAATTACACTATAAAACTCAATGAAAATATAAATAAATATATAAAAAATAATATGAGAAAAGAAATTTGAAATTATAATTCAGTATTTTTTAGTATTAATATAAAAATGATTTTTTTTGGGGAATCCCTAAAATTAACCCTAATATAATTATAACATTATGAATTCATAGATATTTTTTATTTTATAAAATTCCATTTCAAAAATTCTCTAAAATTAATTTTTTTATAATTCTCTAAAGGGAACAAAAAGACATTCATTTAAGAAAATAGAATTCTCAAACATTTAAAGACTTTCCCAGATATTGTATGTTTTCTTATAAATATATTTTATTAATATAAATCCATTATAAATATTATTTAAAAATTATTTATTAGTATTCATATTACTGTGTTTAATGTCATTGTTATAAGTATCTCGTTTAAATAATTATAATAAAAAATTTTGTTTCGTAGAAACCCAATGTTGTGTATAACGCAAGCCAAGTCAATGTTGCATGTAGAATAAGATTAAATTGCTGCAGAATATAATTAAATTAAATTTGGTGTATCATACAATTTAACACATCATTGAAAAAATAATTTATTTGAAAAACAAAGTTTGTTAAAACTCAGGGTCTTATATTCTACCCCCTTAAAATGAATTTCACACTTGAAATTGATCATTATAATTCAAAAAATGAGGACACATCTACCTCATCATATATGTATGTTCCAATATAGATTCTAATAAATGGATGTTTCTCATAAAAACATTTACCATGGGATTAGTATTATTTCATAGAACTAACACTATATAATCTAGAATTTCAATTAGTTGTTCCTTATTATAAAGATCATGTTTCATCGGTATGATGTATGATTTCAGAACATGTGAAGGGTCATATATGTACATACTTATGAGAGAAATAGGAAATACATCATGGAATTGAGATATATTTGGAGGAAGTTACAAGCTATAGGATACCATCCTGATATGGTAAATAATTTCAAAGGGACTAATATACCTTGGGATCAGATTCCCTTTCATTTGGAATCTCATATACTTCTTCTATTGATTAGTTCACAGAAAACCCTTCTCGCGGAATTAAATTTCTCGATCACATCATTGGTTATCCACATAACTTTTCTATCAACTTCGACCTAACCTATATAATACTGAATGGTTCTGACCTTCTCTTATATTTCTTGAGTGATCTAAAGCCCCATTAGATTTGTTTCTCCAACTACATTATATTACACTAGTGGTCTACATCATTTTATGTAGAGGGATTTATAGGTAGCCATCTGAATGCTTGGGTGACATATATTATTGTAAGAAAAACCAACTAGTGGAAGGTGTTTAAACCAACCACCTTTGATATCCAACCAAAAAGACCTCAACATATCAACTAGGGTTTGAATTATTCTTTAAGAATGACCATCCATCTAAGAATGGAAAATTTTACATAAACTCAATTCTTTATCGAGTGCATACTAAAGAAATCACAAAAACATTGAGGTAAAAATCAGATCAAGATTAGATACAATGGAATATGGTACTCTATGAAACTTTACCACTTCCTTCATGTAAATCCTAGAATTATGATATAGACATAATTATCTCTGATAGCGATAAAGTATTATGAATTATTAAGGACGTCGACTAAACCCATATAACATTAAACCCATTAGATTTATTGGAGATACTAATGAATAAATCCATAGTGATGTTCTCCCATTTCGATTCTAGTATGGGTAATGGATGAAATATCCCCTTAGACTTCCCTCTTTCAGCCTTAACAAGATGAGATACCAAGAACTGAGATACAATCTCTATGATATTGTGCTTCATTCAATCCTACCAAAAACATTCATTCATGTATATATACATCTTCATTTTTGTAGAATGAATAGGGAATGAAGATCTATGATCTTCCTCTAACAACCCATTCTTAAAATACGATATGGATATTAAACATACAAAGTTATTGAACCATATCATTCCATCCTCATCATGGTTAAAATACATAACATTTCCAAACGTTATTTTGTAGCCCAATATTTCAATTCATCACCACTTATATATTCACATGGATTAAGGGTTGAATATTCAATAGAGCTGGAAAACATTTTTTCTCGTATTTTATGATTTACATATCCATCCTATGAAAATACATCAATATAGGATATTTTGTAATCCTCATCATTGATAAGATAGAATGATCCATCTGACTGATAGTATCAGCCACCATACTCAATTTCCAAGTGTGGTAATTCATTGAGAAGTCAGAATTTTTTATCAGCTCTAATAATATTTTATGGGGCCTTTTCATCTCCTTATTTTTTAATATATATTTTATATTTTTATGATTAGTATATATATAAAAATTTATACGTAATGATAATGCCTCCACTTATTTAATTCAAAAATAACTTCTGCAAAATCCAAATCATGATATAGGTAATTTTTCTTGTGCATCTTCAACAACCGTGAGACATAGGAGATATCTATTTTATTATATATTATAACACATCCCAATCTGTTCATGGAATTATCACTATATATTACCAACCCATTTCTATGATAGGGTAAGGTAAGAACACGTGCTCTAACCAAATTTCTCTTCAATTCCAATAAATTTTCCTCACATTGAACTATCCATAGGATCTTTTCACCCATCCAAGAGAACATGGTTAGAGGATTAGATATCCAAGATAAAGTCACTGAATATTGTTGATAATATCCCGCTAAACATAGAAAAATGTGGATCTTTTTATTACCCATAAATTCCATGATTTTTTTTGAAAAATAAATGGGATTATTTTCAGACCAAGCTCTAATATGAAACGTAATTCCGAGGCATGGAGTGGATGAAATGTATTTTTGACATTTTTTGAGGTTCATTAAATAATATTTCGAGATTTGTTTTCAAACTATTAACCTAGTTATCATATAAAAAATATTAGGGCACTATTGATCACAGATCACCAGGATTCACCCAAAATGGTCCTAACATTGGCTAGTGTGGACCAATAGTGGAAATAAGTTTTTAGCTGTAAATAAAATTATTAAGTAACAATTATTTTATTTTAAAAAACATATAACTCCTAAATGGTATTTTTATTGGATATCCAAGTGAACAATTGAGCTTGTGAGGGAAAGTTTCCCTTAGGCAGAGCTCAACCACGACCGACGCAGGTCGAGGGTAAAAGATAATCTTCAGGCATTATAAGAAAGATTAAAATAAAATAAACATGATTATTTATTTTAAAATTTGGAAATTATTGAATTGAAATGGGGTTCTAATGCAATGAAACCGAAAATTTTCTTCATAAATGAAACATCGTAATGGAACTGGAATGTATTAGTAATGTAAAAGCATTTTCTCCTTTAAGGATTTAACCAGGAGGTGCATCATTGACACCTTGGGAGAAACACTCAAAATCTCTGGTGGATTTTCTTTGATGACTGACATATGATGATCACCAATGACATTGGGAAATCCCCTCTTCCTTGAGATATCCCTTCCTCGACAAATGATCAAGGACCATTGTTGACGGATCACTTTGAGTGACCGATTCTTACTGCAATCAAACTCAAACTAGGTAGGGGTGTAAATTCTATGTGAATTGGTTTTCCTCATTTTACCCCTCTAAAAAAAGTAGATCAACTCTCTAACAAGTTGATCCGCATATGGACTTTCATTGAATGTTGGAAAAACATAATTTCAGGTTGATATTAGGATTATATCTATGTGATTTAAAATTTATATGTTGTGATCCCTCTGTCACGAACAAATAGGGGATGTTAATAACAAAGTCTGGTTGTTAATTTGGGTGTTCATTGTGATCACCTCCATCTAACTCTCCATGTTATTCCTCATGTAATAGATGGTGGTGCATTGTCTATAGAGGCACCATTTGTAAGGCAGTAGCTAGGAGGGCCATGAAAAAAGGCCACGATGGTAGGTGGGAGGCGGTACAACGTCACGATCTATAGATCATGGTGGCGATTTGGTCTTATGAAAGGTCTGGTCCGCATGAGTAGTCCGACACTAAAGGGAAAAACCATTCAAGAACCACATTGGAGGAGCGATTCACATTGGTTATCCACAATATGAGATTGTATACAGTCCTAGACCGCATGCGAAAGAGGCTGTTGACCTTTTCCGGCCACATGCAGTATGAATCGAAAGCCCTGTGGGCGTCCATGAAGTGGTTGAGCCGATGTGACAAACTGGGCAACTGGGTGGCCTGGGCTGGGAATGAACTAACCTGCCTGTTATGGGATGGGATGGATGAAATCGGGTTACTGGGTGATCTGGGGACCTGGACCCATGGCTGAACCCGGTCGGGTCCAGTAAGGCCCAATAGGCCTGACCTAGCCTCTAGGCCGGACAGGTCTGACACATACCCCACCGGGTCGGGTCGTATCAGCCGAACTAGGTTGGGTCATGTGGGACCCCTTGGGTCGGGTTAATTAGGTCGTTCTGAGTAGATCAGACTGGTCCTGGATACAACCGACCCCTATTTACTAAAACACCAATATCATTTAGATCGGGCATCCGATTGACAAACTATCTACAACATTGGGTCCCTTGTGACAATGCGGTCCTTTAAGTGTACTCTATGTGGGTTTTCATGTTAGTTAAGAAGTGACCGATGGATTGAGGAGAAGATTATCACTAAATTAGGCATGATATGAGCAATAATCCTAGGGTTGGATGTGACACAAAGGATATAAAGAGTGGGTCTTTGTGATCTAGATGTCCAAGAGAAGAGCAGTTCTTAGTGATCAAGTTAGACCATATACGAGAGGGTCTTACTGATCCAACTAGAAAAGAGACGAGTGGGTATTAGTGATATTATTAGACCAGAGAAGATTTGGTGTTAGTGATCCAGCTGGCCCAAAGGCGAGCATGTCATAGTGATCTAGTTGGCCCAATGATGAGCAGGTCAATGTGATCCCATTGTCCAATAGACAAGCAGGTCTAAGTGATCCATCTAGCCTAGAGACAAGCAGGTCTATGTGATCCAATTTTCCCTAGAGATGAGTGGGTCTCTGTGATCCCATTGGCCCAAGTGGTGAGCGGGCCAAGATGATGAATCCATCGACAATACGAATGTTTAGTTTTACGACTAATAATTGTACTTCCAATAATTTGAGTTATACTTGGTGTGAGTTGTTTTGATTTGTAATCATGCTTTGTAGTTTTTCATCGTGGTTATACATTATGGTCTTTCCATTATGGATTGGGCTCCCTAATGAGTATTGTGTTACTCACCCTTGCATGGGACAAGTGATTCAATCATATTAACGTTAGGTGTTTTCACTACTGATTCTTCATGTAATCATTTGAGTATAATCTTAACACCCGTAGAAAATTATTTCAATATGAAGTAGTGGGTATATCTAGAATAAAATAAGATGTTATAAGTTCTTCAGTGGATGTTAAGTGTACCTTTCACTATGTCTTCATCGCACCCCTCTTCACAAATAGCGATAACCTGACATTTCCCCATATCCCCCAGTTTATGAGGTTGCTAATGAAAATCGTCATCACCAAACCTTGGGTTTGGGAACCAATTGGCTTAATTCGCATCCTCCTCAAACTTGAATCACTAAATTATGGTAGGTTCATTATGTATAGATTTACCTCAATTTGTATCATTAGCCAACTAATTCCCATCAGTTTGGAAATCATTTTCTATATGTCCTTAACTTCCATATTTAAAAGAATTATTAGACCCCATAATACAATTCCCTCCATACTTCCTTCCACACATAGAGAATAACAGAAGGTTTATCTTCTTCTCTCCAAGGTTTATTATTTCCCATTTAACTCTGTCTTCCTCTTCTTGTTAAAAAACATTATATTGAAAACCAACTCCAACAACCATTTCATATTTTGTTAAACAAAACATAATATCATTGTAGGTACTAAAGTCTCTTATTAAAAACACCCTTGTACATCCTAAAATAAAGCCAATGAATAATCAACCAACCTTAAATTATGGATGAATGATGATACCATAATATTACCTCACAAGTATTTTAAAATTATAATTATAGCTACCAAAATATTCCTAAGCCTTTTTCTCTAAATCAAGGAACTCATTCTCTATCGTAGTATATATAACATGTAGAATGTATGTGTTGATGTAGAGACACATAGATCGAAGTATATAGACATTACATTACTTTTTCAGAATACTTAATACATAACAAAAACAGTCACCAAAAGGCACGTAATAGTTTAGTGTCTTTGGAAACATGGAACATAATCTTCTAATCTTGGTGAAAGATCTTCAACATCTCCCATAATGATCTTCACTTTTTTTTACCTAAAACCTTTCTTTATATAATGGGGAAAAGAAAAAAAGTAAAGGGTGATCTCAAATTCTCGATAAGGGTAAGCATGAAGAAAATAAAACAAATCACATACATTTGAACTTAAAAAACATGAACATAATATTTAAACATCAAAATATTGAGCAATGACATAAAACATGGAAGTACGTAAGGCATAGATCATAATGGAACATCAATCATGATAAAATAGCATGGGAATAAATCATCTAATTGTGTCAAACCATTAATCACATGATATGATTTCCATTGTAGCCAAGGCATTGCTGCCAAGACCATCTTAGTGGACAAAGTCCCTTTCTGAATCGAGTTCACTACACGTTCCAGTCCTGTATCACTGAAACAGATCAACATACCATTCCATCCATGTCTATATCATGAGATATAAATCTTTACCCAATTCATTAGAGGGGGATATAGGTCCCACACATCTCATAATGAAATCATTCTTACTTGTGCCACAACATAAACATAAATCATTCATCATAACCCTAAGAATAAAAATGGGTTTCATAAATATCATTCCATTATAACATAATCCATATAAAACAAATGGATATCATTTCATCATAAGAAAATTTAAACCATGTAAATCATAGAGATATTATACTTGAATCATGCACATATGAAATAATGTCATCTTAGATGGAAAATGGTTTTGATAAAACACTTGAAATGAATTCTTGAGGAAAATATCCTTTCTTCTTAAAAATAAATTTCTTTTCAAAAAATGCCACACAATTTTAAAAGAATAGTATTTTATTGAAAATAACGATGAAATATTGTCGAGTAAACCTCATGAAAATAAGTCATTATGAAACTATAAAAATCCGTTCTTTCTGTATAAGTTAAAAAAAACATTCTCATTGTACTTTTAACGGAAAAGACAAAAAGTACCACGTATGGTAAACAAAAGAAAGATTTCTTCCATAACACAAAGTAAAAGTCAATGAGGGGTAAAAATGACTTTAAAAATACATGTAAGTATATTAAACTCCTTATTAAAACATTTTTATGGACATGGATGAAAAAAAACCCCACTAAATAGTTACGAATAAACAATCTCAGATAAGAACGAGATTGGAATCAGTATCCCTTACCTTAGGTCCGATATGCTTCGTTCGTATCCGAACCTCCTATATAATGATTTAAATAATGTCATTGTCTTATTAAAGAATCATATTCATTGTTATGATATCATATATGATTCACTTATGACTTTATATTACCCTTTATTTTGTAAAATCCATGTTAAAGCAGCGTTTTTGGTAAAATCGTTTTATTCATCGTACGTGTTTGGACTTGTTGTTCTTGATATTATTATTACTTATATCATGATTTAATTACCTCTAGAATGTGAATAATGAGTTATATATCATATATATTCAGTATATATAAATAATATATAGATAAATGAAAAGAAATACATCGTCCATGGAGACGGTAGGCCGTACATACGCATGAACGCTGTTTTCCTTTCCTTATTGACATGAATGAAAGTAAGTAGATGTCATATATATATATATAAATAAATTCAGTAGATTTATCATGTCATATATTTCATTATTATTCACTGTATATATTTTATAATAATTCTTGAATGGTTAACATAGAGAATGAATCTCATCGCGTTGTGGAGACGGTAATCCGTACGTACGCACGAGCGATGATATCATTCCCATAATTATTGAATGGAATTGGGGTGGATGATAAAATATACCAGAATCAGTATGATGATATAATAACCATATATAGTTATTATTTATACCATTATACCCATCAAAGTAAGGTGGTGGTGGAAAACAGATTACACCATGGCGTGGAGACAGTATTCCGTACGTACGCACACGCGGTGATTTCGTTTTCCATAGGATGGATAGAAGGTGAAATGGGGTTGTTTCATATTTATAATAACATTTCAGTATATTAGTGATACTTATGTTATTACTTTATAATGAAACAATTAAATAAGAAGATGTTGAATAAGAAAGAAACTTGAAAGAATCGGTAGAAGAGATTACCTCTTCTTCGACGCACCTCTTTTAAGTTTCCTCTTAAGGCACTAGAGTTGGTCTTTTGAGGAGACCAGAACCTCTATAATGTAATTATGGAAGTTTATAAGGTAAATGTACTGGGTTTGGCCGAGCTTGAAAGCTCAAAATTGTGTAAAGAGAAGAGGGAGGAGGTTCCCTTTTATAAGGGAGGAGAGGGGCACCTTAGGAAAACTTAAAATATTAGTTTATAATAAAGTCATATTCAGTTTATAATAGCTCCAAATTGTTTATTTAGAAGATAAAGTGGGTATGGGTCGAAATAATCTCAACCAATAGGTTTTATACAAGTTTAGGTTTCTATTTTAACCTTATCATTTATATTTAAATCTAATTTAAATAATTTAACTTTTACCGTGTCTTCTTTTTTTCTTACGCTATATGGTTAATAAACTTACTGTAACATGCCAAAAGAACCCCATTTGGTTCATTATTAATATATATATAACATTATCTAAGTCATTTGGCCAAAAATTATAATTTTAAGAATACAATAACAATTAATATTATAATATTTGTTTTAAAAACTATTTTATGTCAATTTTGACACTATTTGGTAATTATTTTTTTGTGAAAATCATAAAAGCATGATTAGTTATAAAAAAGTTAATTTAATCAATAATAACATGTAATATTAACCTAAATATTATTGGAATTTATAATAAGTCTCAAATTACATTTATTTGTGTATTTATAACATCATTTATGTTAATATTTCATTAATAAGATAATTACTACATCATCATTATGTCATAAATAAATTAAAATATTTAATGTCTAAAAATTATAAATAAAATAAAATTTTATATGAAATCATTTAATATTTCTAATGAATATTTATAGTCAAATATAACTTTTGTATAACCCTATATTAAAAATGTTTTAGTTATTTAACTCTGATTTTAACTATTTTAACACTTCTTTAAATAAAATAATAATAAATGTCCTAATCTAATCCAAATAGACCTAAAGGGTAATATTTTATTATTAAGATTGTTTTTGGTCGAATTAAACTTAACCAATATAATGAGGACATGTTCTAGGTTAATAATAATACCATTTTTACCCTTAATTACCCTATTTACTTTTAACCGTGGTAAATAAAAGTAAAAAGTTACTATACACCAAAAATTATTTTTATCTCATTGAACCACATTTTACTATTTTATATTAACCGCGTCTCTTGGATTTTTGAAATTTCACCCACACAAGCGGTAAAATTTTGTTTTATGTAAATTTTCAAATTCTCCTCTGAGGTAGGTAAAAGACGGTGAAAAGTTCAATAAAATTTTTATATATCTAAAATTATTATAAAATGACTCCAATGAATTACATTGAAATAATATAGGTATTATGTATCAATTTTTACCTAAAATAAATGTAAATAAAATAAATAATTATTTAAATAAAAAGTCAGTTTTTAATTAGTAACCCAGTCTTTTCACTATTCATCACAAATTTAACGTTTTCAGAAAAATACCCAAAATTCACTCTAGGCTAATTTAGATATTCCAAATTCGTAAATGAATTCCATTTTGAAAGATAAAATTTATAATATTTTCAAAAAGGGGGTATTACTATTCATAATGGCTAGTTCAGAATAATATTATAATAATATCCCGTTTAGTGAAACTCGGTATTGCGTACTACACACGCTATCGAAGAAGGTATTGATTGCGTGTAATGAAAGCCAAGTCAGGGCTGTGTGTAGTAAAAGCTCTGTTTGGTGTTGCGTATAACATAATCAAAACTTATTTCATTTATACATTAAACAAAATCTATACTTAATGTTGCGTAGAATAATTTCCACAAAATGAACTTCAAATTGTGTGTTACACGAACCAAGAATAGTGTTGCATATACTGAAAGCAAATATGGTGTTGTGTATAGTACACACTAATCTTGGTGTAGTATATAATAGAAGACATCAATGAAAATAATATATCTCATAAAATCTCGGGGTGTTACATTCTACCCCCCTTAAAATGAATTTCTCCCTCGAAATTTGTCATGGATATAAATGGTTTACTACTTGAAAGTTCCTTTCATAGAAACCCACATCGAAAAAAGTAATACTAAAACTTCATTTTAAAATAGGAAGTTAGAATCATAACGATCACCCAAAGTAACTCAGTACTGTGTTTCCACATAGGACAACATAGGTGAAAATATGGATATGGATGAGAAATCTAACCATCATGTTTAGATGATGATTGGTAATGAAAATTTCTATGAAAAATCCAACAATCACGAAGCCATAAATTTGTGATGATCTAAGGTACCATATGATTCATCAGATATGAGGGTACTAGGACAATGTTTTTAGTTCTCACGATCATTTTCATAATGTTGAAAAATTGATGAATTAAAAGAAATACTTTCTTGATTTGGTACAATCTCACCGTTCTTCGTCCCTTGAACAATTTCCACTTCATCTCTTAAAGAAATGAAGTTGAATTTGTCATTCGTGAAGTGTTAGCAAATCATGTGATAGAATGATAGGTCATTCCATCTGTCTCAAACAAAAGGCTAGCAAAAGTTATTAAATATACATAAGTCCATCAATAGTGAGATTTATCGTATATGGTTTTTAAAATGGACTTATACTTCATATATCATACCACATAATAGATTAAAACTAATTTATACTAACCAGGGACATCCTGTTGGACAGTGGTATGCGATAAAGGCTTGTCTCACTTTGGTTGTGGGTTCGAATTCACCATCCTTGTCCGACATGACGGGTTGTCACCCATCCTATAAGTTGTCCTTTTTCTAAAACTATACTATTATAACATTCCAAAAATAATATCAAAATTTTCTAGCCTTACACAATAATAACTTTTTTCCAATGTAATCCATTCCAATATTTAGGCTTATCTAAAATACTTCTTTCCAAGCTCATAGTATAAAGAAAAGAATTACTAGAAATGTCATTTATTGAGCATGTGAATACCATAATTTATCCCCCATATATCATACTATATATCTTGTTGTTCACATTCCAAATATGTTAATACCTTAATCATGTATTCTCTTGAAAAATAAATACCCATTGAACCTTAGTGAAAACATGAATGCTTTCAAAAGTTAACTCTTTCCACATACTAAAATCCCAAATTTCTATACACTCAAACCATGATATAAATTTGTCCTTATATTAGTCATGAGATCATGAATACTACCCAAAATATTATTTTCTCTTTATCCCTTTGTTATGCACATATCATATACTTTCCAAAAATATTTCAATCACTTTTCATGGTTACTGGTACCATAAAATTATTGAAAACCACAATAGATTAATACAAAAATATTCCAATATACCATAAAAGTATCACAAAAACATTATTCTTGAATACCAATACATAAACACTTCAATCCATCCTCTTCAATGATTTTCATGGAATAATTCCTTATTTTATTTAGAAGTAACCTCTTAGGTTAGAGCATTGAGTTGGGTAATGCCCATGTTCTCCACAAATAAGACATTGAACTCCATAACAGTCTGCCATTCTATGACCCTTTTCTCCACACAGATAACATCTTCCCCTCCATTTGAGGTATTTTTCAAGGCTCTTCCTCCCTTATTCTTGATACATAGAAAGCTTCATCTTCCTTCCTCTCTGTTCCTCTCCATGAGAACATGTTAAAAAGTTCATCTGCCTATTATTTTATAACTTAGGAATACCATCAAAGTTCACCTTGTTAATCATATATCGTGATGAATGATTCAGAATAATCACAATATCTTTCTCTCTAGGCATTACACGATTTTTTTGATCACAATCACCAATTTGTCCATCGGAATCAACGTTAACTGAATTCCTTCTCGTTTCCTCCATTGGCTGAAACCAGAAACCTTAGTGTAAGAAGCATTTAAAATAACAAGGAACCATATAATCATTAAACGTCACCTATGGGATTTATAACTTATCACACATTCTTTAATCCATGATACATTAGGTTCAACCTAGTTTATTCATGATCATCAACATAACTCAAGGAATATAACGTATAGTTATCCTAAATCACAGGGACATCCATAAACATACCGGAGAAATATCTCTAGGTATCTTTCTAATGTTTTTCCATCCTAGTTTCCAAAGGTTAACTAAAAATTTTCTATGATACCCACTATAAGAAACCACAGCTTTACGTACATATAAATTACATTACATTTAAGGAATACTTAATACATAACAAAAATAAACACCAAAGGACCGTAATAGTTTAGTGTTTCTGGAAACTTGGAACATAATCTTCTAATCTTGGTGAATGATCTTCAATATACCCCATAAAGATCTTCGCTTTTTTACATAAACCATTTTTTATATCCTGGGGATAAGAAAAAATATAAAGGGTGAGCTCAAATGCTGAGTAAGGGTAAGCATAGATAAAATAAAACAAACCATATACTTTTGAAATTAGAAAAACAAGAAAATAATATTTAAACATCAAAATCTTGAGCAATGACATAAAATATGGCATTACGTAAGGCATAAATCATAATGGAACAGCAATCATGATAAAATATCATGGGGATAAAACATTTAATTGTGGAAAACCATTAAGAACATTATATTATTTCCATAGTAGCCAAGGAATTGATGCAAAGACCATCTTAGTGGACAAAGTCCCTTTCTGAATCGCGTTCAGTCCTCGTTCCAATCTTGTATCACTGAACCAGATTAACTTACCATTCTAGCCATATCTATCTCATGAGATATAAATCATTACCCAATGCATTGGAGGGAGATATAGGTCCCACCCATCTCATAATGAAATAATTTTTACTTGTTCCACAACATAAAAATAAATCATTCATCATAACCCAAAGAATAAAAATGGGTTTCATAAATATCATCCCATCATAAGATAATCCATATAAAACTAATGATATAATTTCATAAAAAGAAAAGTGAAACAATGTAAATCATAGAGATATTATACTTGAAACATACACATATGAAATAATGTCATCTTAGATGGAAAATGGTTTTGATAAAACACTTGAAAAGAATTCTAGAGGAAAATATCCTTTTTTCATAAAAAATCATTTTCTTCTCACAAAATGCCAAACAATTTTAAAATAAAAGGATTTTATTGAAAATAACCATGAAATATTGTAGAGTAAAATTAATGAAATTCAGGCGTTATGATACCATAAAAATCTTTTCATTCCGTATAAGTTAAAAAAACCAATCTCATTGTACTTTTAATGGAATAGTCAAAAAGTACCACGTATGGTAAACAAAAGAAAGATTACTTTCATAACACAATGTAAAAGTCAAATATGGGTAAAAATGACATTAAAAATTCCTGGAAGTATATTAAACACCTTATTAAAAATTATTTTATGGACAATGATGAAAAATAAAACCCCAGTAAATACTTACGAATAAACAATCTCCGATAAGAACGAGATTGGAATAAGTATCCCTTACCTTATATCCTATATGATTCGTACATATCCGAACCTCCTATATAATGATTTAAATAATGTCATTGACTTATTAAAGAATCATATTCATTGTTATGATATCATATATGATTCACTTATGACTTTATATTACCCATCCTTTTTGTAAATTCCATATTAAAGCTGCGTTTTCAGTAAAATCGTTTTATTTATCGTACATGTTTGGACTTGTTGTTCTGGATATTATTCTTACTTATATCATGATTTTCTTACTTACAGAATGTAAATAATGATTTATATATCATATATATTCAGCATATATATATATATATATATATAATAAAAAGATAAATGAAATGAAATACACCGTTCATGGAGATGGTAGGCCGTACGTACGCATGAACGCTGTTTTCCTTTCCTTATTGACTTGAATGAAAGTAAGTAGATGTCGTGTATATATATACATAAATATAGTATATTTATCATGTCATATATTTCATTATTATTTATTATATATACTTTATAATAATTCTTGAATGGTTAACATGGAGAATGAATCTCATCGCGTCGTGGAGACGATAATCCGTACGTACGCACAAGCGATGATATCGTTCCCATAATTATTGAATGGAAGTGGAGTGGATGATATAATATCTCAGAATAATTGTGATGTTATAATAACCATATATAGTAATTCTTTACACCATTATACCCATCCAAGTAAGGTGGTGGTGGAAAAACATATTACACCACGGCGTGGAGACGATATTCCGTACGTGTGCGCACGCGGTGATTTCGTTTTCCATAGGATGGATAGAAGGTGAAATGGGGTTGTTTAATATTTATAATAACATATCATTATATTAGTGATAATGATTTTATTACTTTATAATTAAACAACTAAATAATAATAAGTTGAAGAAGAATGAAACTTGAAAGAATTGGTAGAACAGATTACCTCTTCTTCGACGCACCTCTTTTAAGATTCCTCTTAAGGAACTAGAGTTGGTCTTTGGAGGATGCAAGAACCTCTATAATGTTTCTATGAAAGTTTATAAGGTAAATGGGCAGGGGTTGGCCAAGCTTGAAAGCTCAAAATTGTGTAAAGAGAAGAAGGAGGAGGTGCCCTTTTATAAAGGAGGAGAGAGGCACCTTAGGAAAAATATAAAATATTGTTTTATAATAAAGGCATATTCGGTATATAATAGTTCCAAATTTATTTATTTCGAAGATAAAGTAGGTATGGGTCGCAAAACTATCAACCAATATGTTTCAGACAAGTTTATGTTACTATTTTAACCTTATCATTTATATTTAACTCTATGTTAAATAATTTAATGTTTACCGTGTCTTCTTGTTTTCTTACACTATATGGTTATTAAACTTACTATAAAAATCCAAAAGAACCCCAAGTGGTTCATTATTAATATATATAACCTCATATAAGTCATTTGGCCCAACCTTAGAGTTTTAAGAATATAATAACAATTAGTAATATAATATTTGTTTTAAAAACTATTTTATGTCAATTTTGACACTATTTGGAAATTAATTTTTGTGAAAATCATAACAGCATGATTAGTTCGAAAAAAGATAATTGAATCAATACTAATATGTCATATTAACCTAAAAAATTAGTGTATTTTATAAAAAGTCTCAAATTACATTTATTTGTGTATTTATAACATCATTTATGTTAATATTTCATTAATAAGATAATTATTGTATCATTATTATGTCATAAATAAATTAAAATATTTAATGTCTAAAAATTATAAATAAAATACTATTATGTATTAAATCATTCTATATTTCTAATTAATATTTATTGTCTATTTTATCTCATGTATAACCCTATATTAAAATGTTTTAGTTATTTAACTCTGATTTTAACTATTTTATATCTTCTTTAAATAAAATAATAATAAACGTCCTAATCTACTCCAAGTGGACCTAAAGGGTAATATTTTCCTCCTAAGGCTGTTTTTGGTCGAATTAAACTTATCTAATAGAATTAATACATGTGTTAGGGTAATAATAATATCATTTTTACTCTTAATTACCCTATTTACTTTTAAACGTTGTAAATAAAAACAAAAAGTTACTATTCACCAAAAATAATTTTTATCTTATTGAAACACATTTTACTCCTTGATATTAACTTTGTCTCTCTGATTTTCGAAATTCCACTCACAGATGTGGTATAATTATGTTTTATTTAAATTTTCAAATTATCCTAGGAGGTTGGTAAAAGACGGTGAAACGTTAAGTAAATTTTTTAAATATCTAAAATTATTATAAAATGACTCCAATGAATTACATTGAACATATATAGGTATTATGTATCAATTTTTATCTAAAATAAATTTATATAATATAAATAATTATTTAATTAAAAAGTCTGTTTTTAAATAGTAACCGAGAGTTTTCACCATTCATCAAAAATTAAATGTTTTCAGAAAAATACCAAAAATTCACCCTAGGCTAATTTCAATATTCCAAATCCATTAATGAAGTCCATTTTGAAAGATAAAATTTAAAAAATTTCAAAATGTGGGTATTATTATTCATAACGGCAAGTTCATAATAATATTATAATAATATCTCATTTAGTGAAACTCAGTATTGCGTACTACACACACTATCGAAGAAGGCCTTGATAGCGTGTAATGCAAGCCAAGTCAGGGATGCGTATAGTGAAAGCTATGTTTGGTGTTTCGTATAACATAATCAAAACTAATTTCATTTATACATTAAACAAAATCGATACTTAATGTTGCGTAGAATAATTTCCACAAAACGAACTTGAAATTGTGTGTAACACGAGCTAAGAATAGAGTTTCGTATACTACAAGCAATTACGGTGTTTTGAATAGTACAAGCTAATATTGGTGTAGTGTATAATAGAAGAAATCAAATAAAACAATATATCACATAAAATCTCGGGGTGTTACAATTGAATAATGTGTTCTTGAAGTCATAATAGTCCATGGATTCAATTTCATCTAGATTCCATGTATTCTTGATTAGAGTCCTCCACTAGTCGGCTTCAACTTCTAAATGATAAATAGCCAGAATGACTTTTTCATGTTTTTTCCTATGGAGAACAAATAATATATTTTCAGTGGTACTCATCTATTGTTCATAAAAATGTGGATCAAAAGATATGATGAAAGAAGGTGGACATTTCCTCATGAAGGACTCACTGGATTGTTGTTCCATCATTTACTCATTTTCAAATCTAGTATGATTCATAGATTGAGTAATTTTTTTGAACATAGAAAAAATATTTTTCATTCCAACTCCCATATCATTCAGTTTCTTAGGATGACCACCATTTCAATTTCTTTATCAATCACCAGTAATATTGTTCCTCCAAGTTCTAACTATTGACTAAAACCAAAATGAATAGAGTTAGAAATAGTTATCCTAGGTAGGAACCACATAATCATGAAAAATACTCTATTTGGATGCCTAAAATATGGTTTTTTGATGGAAAGAATATATTGATATCCTTCATGATGGTTTACAAATAGTTTGGGAATTCCCAAAGCAGACCCCCAATGAGTGTAAAACAACGTGTGCATCAAGGATTTTGTTATGAACCAGTTCTCAATGAAGTGTAGATTAATATTTTTTTGTAGTTTTTACCCCTATGTACATATATACTAGAGCCACATTAAATTGTACTAAATAGACAAGTATGGGTTTCTAGGAAACCACTTTCTCTTGTTGGGACCAAGTTAGAAGGATAAGGAAGTAAGAAAAGTTTGATGTTACAGAGTGTTGTCTTTTGTTGTCAAAGAAGCTAAATCAATTCACTTTGTAAAAGCCTTGTAAAACCAGACGATTCTTTACTGATTTGTATTTCACAAATATTATAAGTTTGTTGAACTTGTGATGCAAGCCTTATGAAGGAAAGGGAGAGAGAAATAAGTAGGCGCGCAAGTATGCAGTAGGCACGCAAGTATGCAGTAGGTGCAAAGGGATGTAGAGGCGCGCAAGTAATATTTCAAATAGCATTATTTCAAAAATATGGAAATGTAAAGAAGGCATACAAGTGACAAGAAGGCGCGCAATTACCAAGAAGGCGTGCAAGTGCCAAGAAGGCGCGCAAGTCCCAAGGAGGCGCACAAGTTCCAGGGAGTCACGCAAGTGCCAAGAAGGCGCACAAGTACCAAGGAGGCGCGCAAGTGAATGTGATGCGTAGGTTTCCAAAATGCCTATAAAAAGGTGACTACCCTCTTCATTTCTATAGGCTCGAGACTTATAGAAATATATGGAGCTCTGAGCGCGCAAGTCAAAGAAGTGTGGCATGGAAGTGGCTGAGGCGCGCAAGTTGAGCCTCATTTTTAGGTGGCACGCAAGTGTTGTGTTGTCCACAAAGAGGTGTGCAAGTATAAATGTGGCGCACAAGTATTGCATGTCCACAAAGAGGCACGAAAGTATAAAGGTGGTTCGCAAGTGGAAGCAGGCGCGCAAGTGCAAGGAGGCGCGCAAGTGGAAGGAGGCGCGTAAGCTATTTTCTCCAGGAGGTTTCTACCAGCTTCTGGGTAGGAAAGTGAAGAATTGTTTTGAAAGATGTGATCCGAGAAAGGTCATCAAGAAGCACAGAATTATTTCATTACCCTATTTATGCTAAGAGGGAGCACACACACTATTGGATTGTTTTCAAAGTGCTACACAAGTGTAAGGGTATATCCTACTCATTGTATTCCACATCAAAGGATTGTTTTCTAGTGGATTGTGTGGTAAAAGATTATTTCCTTACCATACCAAGGATGTAGCTACTCTTATTGAGTAGTGAACCTTGTAAATATTGTGTTCCTGTGGTTGTGTGTGTTCATCAGGGATGAGACTCATTAACAGGAGGCGAAGGTTGTTTCATAAAGAAGGAAACTTAAAAACAAATTGATATAATTGATTCACCCCCTCCCCCTCTCAGTGATACTTGGATCCTGACTAGGAACTTCAATTGGTATCAGAGGGAGGTTCCCTTCGTTTATTGTTTGCTGAAGTGGTTGAAGAGAAGCTGTGATGTAAAATCTAAACCGCGTGAATAGTAAGGGGATTCCGATTTTTGACGGAAAGAACTATCACATCTAGAAGGATAGAATGATTCCTTATCTTATGTCTCTTGGATATGAAGTTCTTGAAACTACAACAGATGGATTTCTTGCTATTGATGATAAGGTTCCTCTTACTCTTATTGGTAAGAAGAATCTTGAGAATGGTGGAAGAGACAAAAATTAATTACTCTCATCTCTATTTGAGTGTGAATTTTTACGAGTGAAAGGTGTTGCTACAACCAAAGGAATCTTGGAAAAACTGAAGAACATCTATGAAGGAAATACAAAAGTGAAGAAGGCTAAACTACAAATCTGGAGACTGAAGTATGAAGACATGAAAATGGGAGAAGCTGAATCTGTTGGGGACTTCTTTACCAGGATAAATGAAATTGTCAGCACTATCATATGTCTTGGTGAAAAGCTAGAGGATTTTACAGTCGTTGAAAAGATCTTAAGAATTCTTCCTGAAAATTTTGATGGTAATGTTTCTTCATTGGAAGAAAGTGACACTGAATAATTATCTCTAGATGATTTTCATTGCACTCTTATCACTTATGAAATGAGAAGGGAGAAGACTCCGAAGAACAAAACCAAAGTTGATAGAGAAATTTCTTTTAAAGCTGCCAAGAGAGAAATGTCTAAGAAGGCCCTTGAGGAAGATGATGTTGTTGGCCCTGAATCCAAAAATGAGGTATTTGAAAACTTTGATGAAATTTTATCCATGTTTTCTAATAATGTGAGAAGATGTACATGAAAATATAAAGGGAAACTTCCCTTGAAATGTTTTGAATGTGGAGCTGTTGGCCACTTTGTGGATAATAGTCCTAAAATAAAAAAATTTGAAGACAGTGATGAAGAATACAGAAGACCAAGAAGGTCTTTGAAGAAACAGGGTGGAAAAGATAGTTCTTCTGGAAGAGGTATGCATAAAAAGTTCTTCAAATAAAAAATAAGAAGCTTGTTTTCTAAAAGTGAAGAAGAAGATGATAGTGAGACTGGATCTGAAAATTCATTTGCTGAGAAATCTAGAGAGAAGACCTTTGTTACAATTGTGAATAATGATGATTATGAGATCAGTAGTTCTGAAGAAGAAGAAACTAAACATGAAACCTATCTAAAAGAAGAGTTGAATGAATGTTTGAGAAAGATCAAAAGGCTTGAGAAGGAAAACAAGAATTTAACAAATGAAAATTCTACAGTAAACAATCAAGAAGGTTTTACTATTTAAAAAATCAATATGAAAAAGGATATTGATGATCTGAATAATTCTCATTAGAATTCAAAGAATCGTAATGATCATCTTGAAGTAAAGCTGAAGGAAAAAGAGGAAGAGTTGGAAGCTGTCCAACAAAATATTTATAAAACTAAAGAAATGAGTATCAGTTTCAAAAACTCTATCTCTAAAGTTGGTGAATGTTCATTGAAGGGGGAACCTAAGAAGGATAAAAAAGGGTTGCCTTCAATGGTTGACCAGAAATATAAAAGGGGTTATGAAATAAAGAATACTGGTAAAGACATATATGTTGTAAAGACCAACAAAATTGGGAATTCTAATGTTTCAAAGAACCCTAAGTTCAAAAATTATTCAAAACATTCTGAATCCAAAAATGTTTCCAAAACTTCTGGTTTTGATAGAACTAAAATGGAAAGAAATACTTTGATTTTTAATAGAAAGGCTAGTGGCTCGGAAAAGAAAGACAGGAAGGTGGCTGAGAAATGTGTTCTCAATTCTGGTCAGTATGGAAATTTCAAAGGGAAATACTCTTTCTATGGATACTGCTGGTATTGTGGTGGATTCGGACATAAAAAAAATATGTGTTGGTTCAACCAACAACATTACTATTATTCCATAGGTTATGAAAGGCAAGGTTTGAGGGGGGGTCAATCTTCTCAAATAATGAAGTCAGAAAAGGCGGTTGTAAAGAAACCTGAGAATGTTGGAGTAATGATTAAAAAAATGTTCCAACCCCTGGAAACTATTTGTGAAAGATGTGAACAACCTGGACATCTTGCGAAAGGATTCCTTGTTTTGTCACCAGCACAACAAAATCTCATTAATAATTATCAGAAGCCGGAGGTGAAGAAAGAAAAGAAGAAGTAAAAGCTCTTGTTGTTTAAACCTCTTTGAAAGATATAAAAGGATAACATCCATGGATTATTGATAGTGGATGTTAATCTCATATGACAGGAGACTTAATGTTGCTGAAGAATGTGAAAGACTTCAAAGAAGGAACAATGACATTTGGAAATGATGAATATCTAAGGATCAAAGGTGTTGGATCGGCCATCATTGGAAAAGAACAGATGAAATCTAGGAAAACATTATATGTTGATGGACTGAAACATAACATGCTTAGTGTGTCACAACTCTGTGATGAAGGAAACAATTTTATCTTCAGAAAAGATGGATTTATTGTTAATAGTGAAAATGATGGAAATATATTTACGAGAGGCCAACGCACAAAATGGAATTTGTTTCAAGTTTTTGAAGTGAAGAGCTCTTGCTACATGGGTGTAGTGGATAAAAATCAGTTATGCCATAAAAGGCTGGGACATATGTGTCAGAGAAATATGTTCAAGTTATCAAAGAGAGACAGTGTCCGAGATATTTCTGATTTATCAAGAAAAATAGATTGGTGTTGCACCATTTCTGAGAACGGGAAGATTACAAAAACTATTCATAAGAGAGTAGAAATTCCCTCAAAAAGGCAATTGGAACTCATACACTCTAATATCTGTGGACCCATGAGTAAGAAATATACAAATTGAGATAATTAATTCATTACTTTCATTGATGGATTTACTCACATAACTAGTGTTATGTACATGAGACATAAGTCAGATTCTCTGAAAGAGTTTTAGGTGGAAAACAGAGAAGGAATGTGAGTATTCGGTGAAGAAGTTGAGAACTGATAATGGTGGAGAGTATAATAATGAGGAGTTTTCATGATACCTTGAAAAACATGGAATTCGGCACAAGTTCATTTCACCATACACACCTCAACAAAATGGGGTTGCTGAAAGAAAGAATCGAAGTCTGGTGGAAATGGGGGGAACTATGTTACTTGAACATAGTCATTCTCATTATTATTTGAGGCAAACCATGAGCACTGCAGTGGATATACAGAACTGATGTTTTTATAGGCCAAACTCAGATATGAATCCATATGAACTGTTCTATGAAAAGTCTCCAAGTCTAAAACACTTAAGATTCTTTGGGAGTCCATGCATTATAAAGAAAAAATGTGGAAACCTGGGAATGATTGAGTAAAGAGGAGATGACGTAATTTGTCTTGGCTATGATCCAGAAGGAAGAGGTTATAGATTCCTCAATAAAGAAACAGGAAGAATTGTTGATTCTTCAGATATAAAAGTTCTTGAAAATGCTGAGAAAGAAAAGCATCCGTATGTTGATGTGGAAGTTGAACAACATAAAGAAGTTTTTGTTAACAATTCTGATAATGTTGTAGACTATGTTAATCCTACTCAAGAAGATAAATCTGGCTCAGAGATCTCGAGTGATGAGGAAGAAGTTAAAACAACTCATCCTATATTGAGGAAACAATTGGAGGATCATAACATTATTGGAGATAAAGATTAGGGGGTTCAAACAAGAACAACAACAAATGCTATATCATATACTTTTCTTTATTAGAAAGTTGAACCGAATGATGTAAATGAAGCATTTGAGAATCCAGAATGGGTTCATTCTATGAACTAAGAGCTTGATCAGATAGAGAAGAACCATACTTCGGAACTTTTACCTAAGTCGGACAACAAGAACATTATTGGTACAAAGTGGGTTTTCTGAAACAAGCTGAATGAAGAAGGTGATGTAATAAGAAAAAAAGAAAGATTGGTTTGCAAAGGGTATTCCCAAATTGTAGGCATTGATTTTGATGACACCTTTGCTTCGGTAGAAATATTAGAAACAGTCAGAATCTTTCTTTCCATTTCTGCACAATGAGGTTACAAAATCCTTCAAATGGATGTAAAATCTGCATTCTTGAATGGTGACCTTGACGAGAAAATTTACATTGATCAACTTTGTGGATTTTTATTGGAAATAATGAAAGCTATGTGTGCAGATTGAAGAAGGATTTGTATGGGCTAAAACTGGCTCCAAGGTCATGGTATTCTAAATTTGATACTTTCTTGAAGAAGATGGATTTTAAGAAAGGTAGAGTTGATGGAAATATTTACATCAAGGAGGGCCATGAATTTTAACTGATTGTTATTGTTTATGTTGATGACATCATATTTGCTGGGAATGATGAAAGGTCATGTGAAAGATTTTCTGAGGAGATGAAAAAGTTATTTGAGATGTCCATGCTGGGTGAAATGACATACTTTCTTGGGTTTCAAATCTCACAAAAAAGAAATCATATATTTCGGTCTCAAGAAAAATATGCTAAGGAACTTTTGAAGAAGTTTGGCATGGAAAATTCGAATCCAGTGTCCACACCTATCTCAGTGGGAACCAAGTTGTCTAAAGATGGAGAAGGCAATGAAGTTGATTAGATAGTGTTTCGAAAGCTAATTGGGAGTCTGTGGTATTTGACTGCCTCAATACCCGATATCATCTATGATGTCATGTTATGTGCAAGATTTCAAAGTGATCTTAAAGAGTCACATCTGATTGCTGGAAAAAGAATCCTCAGATATATCAAAGGAACAAAAAGTTTTGGAATTTGGTATGATGGCTCAGGAAATATTGATCTATTCGGGTATTCTAATGTTGATTGAGAAGGAAATGTGGATGATCGAAGATCCACATATGGTGGAGTTATCTTTCGGGGGAAAAGCTATGTTAGTTGGCATATCAAGAAACAGAATTCAAGAACTCTTAGCATAGCTGAAGCGGAGTATGTTGTTGCTACTCAAGCAGGAACTCAACTGATGCGGATGAAGGCTCAGTTAGAAGATCTACTTGTTGAAGTGAATCTACCATTGCTCTTAGGTTGTGATAATCAGAGTGCAATCAATCTTACAAGAAACCTCTTACAACATTCTCATTCAAAACACATTGATATAAAGTACCACTTCATCAAAGAGCAGGCAGAGAAGAATGAATTAAGGCGGGAATATGTTCCTACATCTGAACAAGTTGCTCATATATTCACCATGCCTTTACCAAAAGAACCATTTGAAAAATTGAGGTTGAACATGGGTGTCCAACCTCCTCATCAAGGTTAAGGTATGCGTTGATGTCCCCACTGTCATCTTGCCTTTGGATAGTGTCTTCAAGGGGGATAATTGTTTCATAAATCTATCCTTACAGACGAATGCATAAAGGGGGAGTTGTGGGTAAGCTGTGAATCCAACATGTGTGTGTGTGAACTATTCTAACAATTTTTTGGAGTGGTTATAAGAAACAATGTTGTTTGTTATCCAGGAAAGTTGAATAAGTGAAGAATACTGAAGTATAATCTTGAAAAATGTTTTGAAGAAGGTTGAGGAGGTACGCTCATGAGATTTCATAGTCACTATTTCTAGACAGCAGGGTTCTGGCCGTAAATAATTCTTGTTTCCTACAATGAGTTAGCTCACGTAGGCTTATAATTGTTGATAAGTAATACATTGCTTAAGGTTACAACGGTCATTGATTTATGAATCATGGTTGACAACAAAATCCAAAGGGGGAGATTGTTGGGACCACGTTAGAAGGATAAGGAAGTAAGAAAAGTTTGTTGTTACAGAGTGTTGTCTTTTGTTGTCAAAGAAGTTAAATCAATTCATGTTGTAAAAGTATTGTAAAACCAGAAGATTCTTTGATGATTTTTATTTCACAAATATCATAAGTTTGGAGAACTTGTGATACAAGCCTTATAAAAGAAAGGGAGAGAGAAAGAAGTAGGCGCACAATTATGCAGTAGGCGTGCAAGTATGTAGTAGGAATGTAAGTATGTAAAGGCGCACAAGTCATATTTCATATAGCATTATTTAAAAAATATGGAAAAGGAAAGAATTCACGCAAGTGCCAAGAAAGCGCAAAAGTACCCAAAAGGCGTGCAGGTACCCAGAAGGCGCACAAGTCCCAAGGAGGCGCGCAAGTGCCAGGGAGTCGCACAAGTTCCAAGAAGGCGCGAAGGTACCAAGGAGGCACGCAAGTGAATGTGACGCGCAGGTTGCCAAAATTACTATAAAAAGGAAACTACCCTCCTCATTTCTATAGGTTCGAGACTCAGAGAAATATTTTGAGCTCTGAGTGCGCAAGTCAAAGAAGTGTGGTGCGCAAGTGGTTGAGGCACGCAAGTTGAGCCTCATTTTTAGGTGGCGCGCGCAAGTGTTGTGCTGTCCACAAAGAGGTGCGCAAGTATAAAGGTGGAATGCAAGTATTGCCTATTCACAAAGAGGTGCACAAGTATAAAGGAGGTGCGCACGTGGAAGGAGGTGCGCAAGTGAAAGGAGGCGTGCAAGTGGAAGGAGGAGTGAAAGTGCAAGGAGGCGCGCAAGTGGAAGGAGGTATGCAAGCTGTTTTCTCTAGGAGGTTTCTACAAGCTTCGGGGTAGGAATTTGAAGAATTTTTTTTGAAAGATTTGATCCGGGAAAGGTCATCAAGAAGCACAGAATTATTTCATTACCCTATTTTTTTTAAGAGAGAGCACACACACTATTGTATTGTTTTCAAAGTGCTACACGAGTGTAAGGGTATATCCTACTCATTGTATTCCACATCAAAGGATTATTTTCCAGTGGATTATGTGGTAATGGATTATTTCTGTCCCATACTAGGGACGTAGCTACTCTTACTGAGTAGTGACCCTTGTAAATATCGTGTTCCTGTGGTTGTGTGTGTTTAGTAGGGAAGAAACTCTTTAACAGGAAGTGAAGGTTGTTTCATAAACAAGGAAACTTAAAAAGAAAAATATATCACTGATTCACCATCTCCCCCTCTCAGTGATACTTGGATCCTGACTAGGAACTTCATCTCTATCCTTTACCAAAACTCCATGGCATTTTCATGTACTTTTTTTATACATATACTTATACATAGAAATTCCATTTGGGTTATCACTAATTATTTCTCTTAATATTTTCCAATGGTTATGTAAAATTTGTATTTAATACCGATGATAGTGTCCCTCTCTTAACATACATTAAAATTAAATAATTTATTTTGGAATGCATAATCTGTCACACAGGAAGACACCCAAATAATATATTAGGTTATTGACTTTGGAAACGTGGAAACATAAGAACCTATATATAAGTGTGATTCATTATATCCCAATAGCATCTCCCTAATAAGAACCCTTCATAGATATATGATACATAATAAAAATCTTCATAACATTGGGAATGGAAAAATAAAAAGGGATAAGATCAGATTCTTTATAAGGGTAAACAATGGAGATATTTTAGCATATACATGAGAATACATGTATGATAATGTGATCATAACATTAAAAGATCAAACCATTCATATAAAATATCATAAACATGAATCAGGGAAAAAAGACTGGTAGTTCATAAGGCATGAATAATTAGAGAATCAAGAGAATAAGACACGAAAGAATAACATAGGATTATAACATAGAATTTTAATAGACACATAAATATTTAATATCATTTCCTATAAATCAAGGTGCATTACCAAAACATATAAAGGAAAAAATCGTTACTAGAAAAACTGGGCGAGACAAACCACCATCCTCGGTCTTAGTTCTTTCCATGTAAGGGATCCGGTTTCCCAATCCTCCCAGAGTGGATCCGGTTTACCCATCTTCCCATAGTGGATTGGATTTCCCCATATTCCATAGTATTTCAATCCCATCGAATTGATTATCATCATTAAATTAGGAGATATAAATATTTTTTCAAATAATTTGTTGGATATATAAGTCCAATCCATCTCATAATGAAATCATACATACATATGCCACATGATCATTAAAAGTCATAGCATAACCCATGAAATTAAATGTGTTTCAGAAATTTTTAATCATAACGTATCCTCTAGAAAAAGAGATAGGTCACACAATTAATTCATCAAACATAACCTCTGAAAACAAGTGGATTTCATAAACATATTACATTTGAATGATAAAAGAGTTCCATAACTATTATGCCATAAAAATACAAACCATTCATAGAAATATTATGAATGGATCCTTTGGATAATTTCCATAGAAGGAAATCAGTAACACCTTGTGAAGTTATCTTACATGGGAAATAATTTGAGAAGATATTTTAAAAAAATATCTTTAGTAAAATATACTTTCTTCTTGGAAAAACGTTTTTTCAAACATGAATCATTTTTGAAAATATTTTCCTTGAAAAATAGACAAAAAATTTATATATGATCTTTTGAAAACAATTAAAAAAATATAAATCATTTTTCCTTGAAAATGAGATCTATATATCATCTTAAAAACTTTTTTGATTTTTTTTTTCAAAAAATGGATTTTGAATAAAACTAGTATCCGATCGAAGAGAGAAATATGGTCAATTTTTTTATAAAAACATTATGTTAATTATATTAAGTACTAAAGAGTGAAAAGAATTAAACTAAAACATGAAGAAAGCCTGACTAACAAGAGGTGACGAAATTTAATGAGTATTCTTGAAATATGGATCATAATATTTTATCAATAAAAGAATTTTCATAAACAATCATGATAGATGGTGTTATTTTTGAAATAAACTCATATTACTTGGTATCTTGGAATCAGACTCCCCATGTAAGAATATTAAATTACATGAGGCTTAAAATATCATGAAAAGAATGTGATTATAGATATAACATGTCAAAGGAAAGTGAATACAACTGTTAGAATTATATAGGATCATATTGTGGAATGTGTCTCCAAGAAGTAAAATTGGGACAAAATTACATTACCAATTTTTCAACTTTTGAAACATAAATCTCTTGAAAGGATGATCCTAAAATGGATATATAAATACATATAAATTTATGTATAATATTCATAGAATATATTCTCTGGTAGTATATACACAACACAAATAAAACAGATGGTGAATAAGGAATAAATTTCATATAAGGAAATATGACAAAATAAATTAACTTACCTTATGTCTTGACTATCATCATAGTAATTAAAACATATTATTCTTTGATTAACTCCATTTGGGTTGGAAAAAAGGGATTCCTCGACTGCCTTTTGGAAAAATAAAGCAGTTTACGATGAAGCTATTGATATTGAGATGATATTTTTCAAGAGGTTGGATGAACCAAAGGGCTTCGGAGGTGTGAATAATTGGTAGGGGTGAGCGACTTTCTATAGTAGAGGACGAGTGGAATTCTTGTAAATTTAAAAGGGAATTCCCCCCATTTTTTTCAAATGACATGTGTCTCCAATAATGTTCTGAATCATGTAAATGTGAGGATAAGGTCAAAATATAAACATCCAATGGAATTTGGATAGGTGACTAGGTCATTTTAGGCCTTAAATTTAAGGTTTTTATTTGTGTAACCTAATTTTTCTCTTAGTCGTTGTGATTAATTTTTACTAATTTTACTATTTTTCTTTGTGAAACACTATGTTAAACATAGTTAAAATTATTAATTATATGGACTCCAAATTTGAAACCCATTTTTCCAAATTTAATTACATAATTAGCAGAAATTAATTTAAAATTAATCCCGCAGATGTGTTATGACAACAGTTTTATTAAGTGAAAAAGTTTAGAAGTTTGAAATTTTTTATTTCCAATTTCATTGTGAAATTATTTGAGACTACCAAAATTTAATTATTTTCTTTAAAATTTGTTATATTAAACTTAAAAAAAAATTGAAATATAATTTTACAATATATATCAATAAGACAAAAATCATTTTTGAATTAAAATTCATTATTTTTCACTATTCATCTAAAAATGATGGTTTTCAGAAAAATCCCTAAACATAACCCTCAAATAATTGTTACATTTTGAATTAAAAAAATTCTATTTTATCAAAATAAATTTCTATGTGTCTAAAGATAATTTTTATATAGTTCATAGAATGAAAAAAAAGATGTTCATTTGAGGAAATATTATTTCCCAACATATAAATATTGTACAAAAAATCACTAATTTACTATCAATATGTTATATTTAGATAAATACATTTTAAATAATATTTAAAAATTATTTACTACAATTCATATTACTTAGTTCAATTTCTACATTATAACAATCTCATATAAATAATTATAATAAAAAATGATGTTTCGTCAAAACTCAGTGATGCATGTAACACAAGCCTAGTAGGTACTACATGTAGAGAAATATTAACAAATTGTATCATATAATGAAAGCTTATATTTTTTAGAGTTGAATTAAATACATAAAAGAAAAGAAAATTTATTATAAAAAAGGTTCATAAAAACTATGGGTGTTATAGTTTTTATAGTGTGAATTTTTTTCTCAATGACTTCTAGATAAGGATATATGATAACGAATTTCATTATGATTAATTTTGTGGTCCCCTAGGAAGCTTTTGCGGGAATATTTAGTATTTTGATTCCATTGTGATGAATGTTACTAAATTTATTCAAAATTGAAATGATATTTTATATTTTAATGGATATATTTCTACCATTATCTAATGTTTAATATTCTTGATGGATAACCATTTATTATTTATTTATGCGGAGCCCAAATAATTTAACCAAACATTCCTTATAAGAATGACATGGATGTTATTTAGAAATCTAAAGGATAATTTATCCTAATAAAATTTTTAGATTATTTAATTGTGGTGAATAAATAATAGAGAAGGATTAAAATGTTGAAAAATGTTTATTGGTAAAATATAATTAATAATAATGGAATAGAACATTCTATTGCATATGAAATTGATTAAAATTTTTATAAAACATTATAAAGCTTTTGAAAAAGTCGGATTTAATGATTTTAAATTAATTTAATGAAATATAATATACCTCAATTGCATTATAGAACATCAACTTGTGCTTCCCCATATTCCCATGTCACCGATGAACATATGATTTGATTTATCTTAGAAATATCCCAGAATATATTCAATTTAGATTTAATAAAAAAATGTTTTCCACAAGCATCAAAAAAGTGTTTTTGATTTTCATGCTATAAGAATATCACTATATTGTACATGATTGTGTAGTGAAATTTTACATATATTAATTTTTGGTTTCATGAATAGTCTATTGAGCTATCTATTTTGGATATATTGTTGAATTCAATGTATTTAGGAACTTTTGTTTAGTACCATTTATGATATCCATCAATTTAGTGTAGTTGATTAAAATGTTTTAGAGGTTGCAACATTAGTAGTGCTTTCACACACATAGGACCCCTGCTTTTAGTACTTCTCAATTGGTAACTATCGAGATAAAAAAAAGAACTAAAAAAATGCACGTAATATACAAAGACCATATTTAATATAAATATAATTGATGATTTGAAAAAAACAATCTATGGTTATTTCCAAGTAAATGAAAACATATCATAAATGTCTTGAAATCACCCCAGTAGTACAAATTATAAGTAAATTTGAACATTATAAACCTAAACCCCATGCAAAATAATATTTTAACAATTCCATGGGGTCTCACAAAAAAAACAGCTAAATGGATGTAGATGAAAAGATCAAACTAAAATATTGATATTGTGAGGAAAATAATGGTGATTGTTTTTTCATTATTGAAGAGTGGATTTATGGAACAAGCCACTAGAGTGGAGAAATATTAAATAACCATTTAATCGTTTAATTTTTTCATTAGGGAATTGCTGATTTGTGTATTCAATGATCCCCTCCTAAAAAAATATTGTTTCTTCATCACATTAATGCATTTTTTAATAGTCATTATAAGAAACATATATAACACGGATATTTCCAATAATTAAGACAAAACACCCACATAATATTAGTTTTTAACTTGAGTAGTTGTTTTAAACATACAAAACATGTCAATGTCCAAAAAATAAGAAACGAAACCCACATAATATAGACGCTGACTTTCACATCCAATTTTGTAGAACATTTAAACTAGTTTTATCACTTAAAAAATACTTAAAAAATAAAATAAAATTTAAATCTACATATAAAAAATAAATAAATAATTAAACATATAAATAAAATATGTCTCGAGTCAGTACTCTCAAATTTGACGTGAAATGAAATATTGAAAAAATCAATATTTCATACCAATCTCATTTAAACACAAAACCAAATATGACATTAATAATAATTCAAATATCATAATCATGATTATTAAGTATCATTTTAATAAGGCATGTGGAACAAAAACTAAAATGATATAAAACAAAAAATGATAGTATTTTGTCTTAGAATAAATTTCAAATCTAATTTAAAAAATTTCAAACCTTGGTAATTCATAGTGTTTTGGACTTTTATGTATTATTAGTAACTAGAATATAATTAAATAATAATAATAATAAACTTAAATAATTATTATCTCACAACATTAAAAAAACTATTTACTCAATCCCTTATAAACTCATGTTTATGGGTCCTATCTTTAGAACTAATATTTGAGATATGATTAATGTACTGATAAAATAAAAGAGGCCCTAAATTCAGATATTTACATTGATATAATCTCTGAATATCAAATGGGAGGTTCCTTAAATACATAAACTATGTATACAATCTATATAATGAGCGACCATATCTTTTTACAAAAAATGGTAATTTTGTATAATATGATTAAAAAATATATTTTTATTAAATAATAAAAATCATAAATACAAAATCATAAATAAATAAAATTTATTATCTTATTTTTTTATAAATTTTGTTAATGAAGCATCAATTAGTGGTTATATCCTATCCTAAATGTTAAAATTTAAACATAAATTTGTAGCTATCGTAAAATTATTTTCATAGAGACCATCCTTTACAAAACTAATATGGGTATTCTAGATAAAAATATACTCTTTTTGTGGGGGAATATGTTATCAATAGGTAAATGGGAGGATTCTAGAAAATATAAACAAATTTTAACCTAATAAAAGATGGTTGTTAAGAAAAATAATTATTCTTACATTGGAATGTGTATCCATATTCACATCTAATATTTTACACTAGATTTTTACAATTCACTTATACATTCCATGAAAAACTATACTTCTTTGATCCAAATATAGTAAGGATCATTTTGGTGTAATTTGGAATTAACAATTTGAACTTTTGATAGAGGTTATAACATGATTTCAAGAGATTTGTGGAAAAATTAATGATGATGTAAAAACCAATAAAATTGATAGTCACCATATTTATTAAAATAAAACAAAATTATGTTAATAAAAACAGGTTTATAAGATAGAAAAAATACAAAACATTTAATACAACATTTTCCTAGTTCCAACATCGAAAGACAATAACAAAACCAATGTTGAAGCAGAACATTAAAAAAATTACCAATTTTAAAAATTATTTCTGGAAATTAAGTAGATATTAATAATAAAATATACTAAAAAGGGATGGGAATAAGAGACTTGAAAAATAATGAAATTAATTCAGTCAATATCAGGTATGTCCCATGGACACACTACCTTCAGATGATTTACCAATTTCATAATGAGGAAATAGAGAAAAAATATAAGGAAAAAATGGGTGAAAGTTTATATTCAAAAATTTATTTGATTATATTTCATGGGGAATTATAAATTACCTATTAGTGAAAAAACCAAAGTGATAAAATACAATTATATTCTTAGAAATTCAAATAATATAACAATGCATAATGCTATGGAGATAATAATGACAATGTAGCTTGTAAAAAAAACAAAATTGAAACTATTAACTTTTAATCAGAATAGAAACCAATGTTTCTCTAGATATATCTATCACATTTAAATATTAACCATTTATCTCATCACTAATTAGTAACCAATGTACTGTAGAATAATTGAAAACCATAGGAAGAGTTATTTACATTAAAACCCTCAAAAGTAGAGAAAAGTAGGCTAGTATAAAACAAGTGGGAAACAGTGGGTGCTACAGTGCATGGGAAGGGATTATCATGGGATAAGGGAAAGGTTTATGGGGATTGATGGGGATGAGATATGGTTACAAGGAAAATAGGATCATGTGGGAATTCTAGTCTAAGCACTTTGGTTGATGGCGGTTGAGTGTAGATGAAGTCTCTAAACACCTGAGATGGAAATGTCCCTGAAGGGTTTCTCATGAGGATGCCAACAAAAAATTGGGAGGGGGTTACATGATGATATCAATGGGGGCCACCTTCTAAGATCATTGAAGGTGTTTTTATAATTATTTCTGTAGGGTCAGCATCCCAGAAAAAATATGGGGTTTCTATGATCCATGAGGAACACTAGTGGGAACATGATGTAGGGTTGGCGGAGGGGGTCACGAGAATAGGGGTGGGAGGGTGGGGTGGGGTACATAACGTTTATATATATATAATTATAATTTTTATCTATTTATTTATAAATTATACATAAAATTATATATATATATATATGGATTTTGTATATACATATATATTATTAAATATTACTAAATTGTGGATATTTTAAGTAATAATTAATTTTTATTATCAAAATGATATGTTTGTAATATGATATATATATATATATATATTCAATTTGTTATAAAATATTTTATATTACTAAATATTTTATGGAAACTTATTTTTATTATGGTAAAATAATTAATTGTAATAATAATTAATGTAAACGTATTCATTTATCGGTAAATCAATTGTTTGTGTTATTATGATATGGAAAAAAAATGAAATATTGGTAATTTATCTTTTTAATATTGAATATACAATATAAATAGATATATCTGTTGGTAAAAAAAAATTTAACTATAAAAAATTTCAATAGAATTAATATTTGTTTGGGAAAACCTTATCCTGGATTCCATTTAAGGTTCCCTTATCTTGGATGGGAACATGGCCTCAAGAAAATCACCCCAAATGATAGAGACAAAAAAATAATAGTGAGGGATATGGTGTGTATATTGGGAGAATATTTTCTCATTTCTAGAGTGAAGCCTTGGGGATGAATATAATTTAATAGAAGTTAAGTAGAAGATGTATTGTAATAATAAACATAATGAACAATAGAAGTAGACAAGAATCATTATACAATAGGTGAAACTGATATAAACATACAAAATCTTATTGTGATATTTCATATATCTATGAAGTTGGAAAAAAAGATACAAATAATCATACAACTCACTCTATACAAAAGTAGAAAAATTGAATACAAAAAATATCCCAAGAATCACCCGCTCTAGCTTTTCAATCTACTACAAACTCCATTTAATGCACCCAAGAAATCATGTGTTTGAAGCATCACACATCCTTTTTTAAAAAACATTCATAAATGTAGTTTTCCCAGGTTCTTATGGAATTATATATAGGTTGTGATATAAATCTCAGTATCCCACCACCAACCGTGTCTATAAAATCATATCTGTGTATTATAAACTAAAATATTGTGCATGAATGAATATATAAAAGTAATCTGTATAGTAAATTAAACAGCCATGTACCTTCTTCATCTTGAGGTTTGTGTCTAAACATGTAGGATGTTATTTTTTTAATTATGCTCCAGTTTATAAAATTATTTCACATTATCAATAGATAGTAATAACATCACCTCGTGATAACAATAGTAGAGGTTCCCAGATTAAACAAGGAAACAATGATGATAATAATAAAGAAAAGGTTATAAGGTAATTACCAAGGTAACCTAGACCTCAATGGTTTCCAACCCTGTAGTAATTAAAACCTCTATAAGGTGTAAAAGATTAATCCAAGGAGAATAATACATGGAATTTTAGAGTTTTATGATCTAAATATGTTAAATGAAAACATCCAAGGTATAAAGGGATAAGCCATGGCTAGGCTCGAGGATTTTTCCATAGAACCTCATGTCTATAGAATACATGATGGATCCAAAGAGGGTATAAAATCCCTCCAGTAATAGTAATGGTGGGATACTATGGTGTCATAATTATCATCCACCAATGGACAAGGATCATGTTCCAAGGAGCGTCTCAACCAAGACAACTGTCATCCTTGATTCAGAATGACATCCACAAGTTCTCAGAGAATTACGCCAGGAATCCAAATGATTACATGAGTATGACGACTCCAATAATCATGTAAAGGTTCATATATAATTAGGAACCATATATTTAATCCATCTATTCAATTAATCCCTGTAATAATCATATCATTTACTATGTTATTTGGTTCAATCCCTTCATTTAATTAGTATGACAAGGACAGAGGGAATGGCACCATTTAAGTCATTTCATATTTAATTACTTTATTATATCCTTTACCTTTCATAAGATGAAATGTTTGGTCGATGTCTGGGAAACCACATGAAATGAATTTAATATAAATTAGTCCAAGTCATATATATACAATTTACATTCCAATTTACAATTTCACATTCATTTATTATGTTAAAGAACTTACCTTAGGACGTTCAAGTGATAATGAATACATGGTAATTTCCATTTACCAATTCAATATTAATTAACCAAGGAAGGATTATCTTTATCATGGTAAATCCAGAACACAACGGAATGGTGACTTTGATGAACATTTAAAAAACACTAAAAACCCAATCACGAATAACACCCTACCTAGGGTGGTCAGCATTGTGAAAGAAACCTCAATTGATGAATTAAATATATGGAATGGGTCTTAGAACACGTTTCTAAGGACTATAAGAATGAAATATAAATTTAACATATGATTCCCATTGAAATCTATATGACCACACAAAAATTTATAAAATTTTAAAACATAAGGCGCAAGTGACAGACCACCTACCCTGTAATCATATAACTCTCCTAATCCAGTATAAGACACATGTTTGGCCTGGATTGGATGAGATATAAAAAATATAACAATGAACTAAAAATAAGGTATATGATCCTACATATATATAGAATTGATGGAAGGAAGAATAATGATGAAGGGGGATAAATAACTACGAACTTACCGACACACATACAATATGAAAAATAGATATGAAATCATATTTTAGATGGAAGAGAGGTAGATGACCCTAGATTTGTCTTCCTTGGGATCTTTCTATGTGAGACATAGAGGACGAAGGGGTTTTTCAAAAAAAAAAAATAGGCCCTACATTTTATTTTTAAAAAAATACATAGGAATTTACATGAAATGTAAATGATTTACGCATCATTTAAAAATTGGGGTCCTTCCCTAGGAAAAACCCTTTACCTAAAATGAATGATTATTCATAGAGAACTACATATCATGTAATTGAATAACATAGTGTATTATAATTACAAGGAATGCAATTAGACATCATACAATCTATATCCCCCTTGTACCCTTCTAATCAAATAAAACTAATTGTCCCATGTTCTGGCTTTAGGGTCTAATCCAAAAAAGAGAGCATTACAAAATATTTGAGTTAAAATTGAAAGGATATTTACCTGAGATAAAAATTGTATTCTTATATATATAACCATTAATTTAAATCATCCCCATTTTCACCATTGAAGGGAAGAGAAACATAGTATGTGAATAAAAATGGCCAGGAGGAAAGTATGTTGGACTCGTGCTCAAAATTGTTATCATGTTCATGGTTGTGCATCTATAACACCCATACTAAAGGGAAAGGCTGGCCAAAAATATCCTTCATTCTCCATACAATTATGAATATATGATACTCCTCAAATGTGGCATTTAATTGTAACTCCACTTCCACTAGATAAAAATAATGATACCGGTCATTAGGATAATTGTGAAGATATGAAATGTTGAAGATGTCACGCACAGAATAGTACCTCTAAGGTACTAGAAAATGAATTGTTACCAGCCCAAAAAAATCATGGAAAAATATTCACATGCCTCATTATCCATCTCATCCCTACCATGGGCTATACTGGTCGGACAATATGACATACAACCTTAAACTCCAGACGTCATCAATAGTGATTGGCATATTTTTTTAGAGGTTGGGGCCAAAGCCTCAATTTTTTATTTAAAGCAATGATATCTTTAGACTGGGTAGAGGGAGACCCATTACATAGCCTGAAGGCCCAAGGCCAAGTGGCCATAATACAGGGCTTGAATGCCCATTATTTTTCCTAAAGGACCCCTCAGTGAATAGTACTACTACAGTACCCGCGCTGCAACAATACCTGCTACAGTATAGCCGCTGCTACAGTAACTACTACAGTCCCTCCACCACTACAGTGTCACCGCTGCTACAGTCCGCCGCTTCTACAGTATCGAAAATTATCCCCTTCCCGGATTTGATCCTGGGTCTTTTGGATTCCAAGAAGGATCCAGTACCACTATGGTACAAGCTCGCTGGCTTGAAAGTGATCGGCATATAATTTCTATCTAGACTGATAATTAGACACATGCTTCCTGATTATTTGAACATGATCATAATAATCTTACATGGGACGATAACCTAGTATGGATACATCTCCTACCTCTATCTAGCATAGGGTTTAATGAAATGGCCAACCGTTTAGTGACACATAGTGATCTATCTGGACCATCGCATGGAAGATATTTTTATAAGAGAACATAACGAGAGGGATATTATTATCCACTAAACAACAAAAATCAAGGATGAATTCCAGTATCATGTCCTCTAGAACCTGTATCATTTATTCTGGTTTTCCATCAGTCTGATGGGTAATGAATGTGCTTAGAATTACCTATGTACTCATAGTCTTCTTGAACCCATTTTAGAAGTGTGATGTGAAATGAGGGCCCCTTTCTAAAATGATAATATGAGGGACCACATGCAGTACGATGATCTAAGAGTCATACTAGATTCATATCTCATTAACTGCTAAATCCTCCAAGATAGAAAGGAAGTTCTCTACCTTTATGAGTCAGTCAATAACTTCCCTTACAATATTTCTACATATAGGAGACTTATGTAAGTTGACTAAAATTTCCATAAAAAATATCCCCATTTCCAATCCTAGACTAGAAGTTATTGTAACAATCCAGTAGGTCTCTTGTGTTTTTCCTTCACCAACTTATGGGTGGAACATGTAGTGATTAATACATCTATTTGAAATTTCATTATAGGACACCAACAATATCATCACATATATCAATACATTATGGAAAATCTTCGATGAACATCCCACATAGAAGCATGAGAATCAAGGATCATATTTTCTCTCATATTTTTTAGAACCCAAACATATAAATTTATATGCCAAATTTTGTCTCTCTCCACATACAAATCCATAGGTGGGTTATATCATAAAATAGTCACATGGAGAACCAAGCCCCCAGGATCTGAATATTTCTTTATCCTAACCCTATTTAAGAGGGAAGATGTAACTATCAAGGTTGATAGATAATATAGCTCATGATTGTCCTGAAAATTGAGATGAACCTTTGAGAATAGTTCCATTAATCTCTGTTATTCACTGGATTCCCATACAACTTGTGATGGTGTTTCTGGAACAGTGCATTAAGTACTACATTACATTTTCTAGTTGTATAGAAAAGTTCAAAATTAGAATACTATAGATATAAAACTCATATTTACTATCTTATATTAATGTCATGATGTGTAATGAAATATTGGAGGATAATGTGATCTATATAAATCAGAAATGGATCACCCAACATATAACATCTCCACCAATGTAAGACATCGAAAACTGTTACTAGATAAGGCTCATACATTATGTAATTTCACTCATGAGGCCTCAAATTTAGATATCCATACTCAATGAGTCTATCCTCATGCATCATCACAACATCTAGGATAATACTATATGCTTCAATATAACATTGTATAACCTCTTCCTGTATCTTAAAGAATTTGAATATGTGTCACGAAAATCCTCCCTTTCAAATCCTTAAAGGATTTCTCGAACTCTTCTAAGAAAAATAATTTAACTCCTTCATTGTGAGACTAGTAAGAGGTGAATAAGGGAATGAAATGTCCTTTATAAAAGGCCCGTAATAACTCAATAACCATATATCGATCACATTATTTGGATACTAAATAGAAACTATAGAAATAACCTTTTATGGGTCTATATAGAATCCTAATTCTGAGATAATATGACCAATAAGTGATTTTTTTCTATTCATATGTGGACCTTAAAACTCTTTTCATAATGTTGACTCTCTCTCAGTGTACTCAAAATGATATCAAGGTACTTATCATGGTTTCAACTATTGTGATAATACACTAACATTTTGTGCATAAATACAATGGAAAAAATCTAGATAGTGGTCGAACACCCTATTAATTAGATACATGAAAATGGAGGACCCATTTGTAAGACTGAATGACATAAAAGGGCACTCATACATACCATACCTACTACATAAAGTTGTATGAGGCATGTTTGATGGAAAGACTCACACATTATGATAGCCTAATTTCAGTTCAATCTAAGAAAACAACCTAGATCCATAGATCAAGTAAAATATATCATCTTATTGAGTCATTGGGTAATCGTTCTTTTCCATAATCCAATTAAACCATTTGTATTCCATTAATAGATGAAGGGTCCCGTCCACCTTCATGGAGGAAAGCATTGGTGGGCCCCAAAAGGATGTATGGGGCTGTATAAAATCTTTATCCACTAAAACCTACAAATACCTCACGAGATACTAGAGATCAGTATGTGAAATCTTGTATGGAGGAATGGAAACTGAAGATGATCCTCGAATGAGATCAATCGTAAGTTGTAAATCTCTATCAGGAGATAATCTAGAAATATCATCAGGAAAGACATCCCTAAAATAATATATAGGTGGAGGAAATTCATCATGATGTAAACCCTAATCCTACATGAAGAGATTGGTAATTTCAGTGGTCACTCCAACTATCCTATGATACTATGTTCTATCTCTACAAGACTAGAAATCCCACTCACCCTTGTGTAGATAATTGATACCCTCTATTGATGTATACGATACTGTTTTGCGTTAGTAGTCTAGAAAGGTGTGATCTGGAGAAAAAAAATCAATATCAATAATGAAATCGAATCATGTCATCTCAAGACAAAAGATATCCCATAAAAAGGGTAACTGCATACCTCAAGGGGAAAATCCATACACTTTCATATGACCTATCACTATACTCCAAATGGAGTGTCTTGGGTCATTACACAATAATAATATTTTATTTCTAGTATATGAAATTTAACAATAGATAATGAGTTAATGGTGTGTAATGAACCTATATCAAATAGAGAAGACACTATAGTGGAGGATACTAGAATAGTACATTTTACTATAGATGTCATTCAGCTAAATCCTTGGGAACTGTCTCTATTTCCAGAAACTAACTTGATCCATGAAATTGTGCAATAGAGGGACTACCATGATCCAAAATGATCTGTTGGATCTCATGGTGTTGTAGAGACGACTACCATGTCGATGAAATCCTACATAGCCAGTCCTTCTAGTGCTACTCTAACTCCCCACTTGATTTGGAGTAAAAGAACCTTCCCCTTAAGGTGGGGCTATTGTAGAACCTCTTCCCCTAGTAGATTATTGAATGGACCAACAAAAGATATGATGGATCCCCATATTTCTGAAATCTTAACACTCTATTGTGTCTCTAACACACATAAGATTTAAGTTCCCCTTTCCTTGAAAGTGATGATGCACCACAGATCTACCAACATGGGTACTTTGGCTACCACATTCCTGAAAAACCCCATGGGATCATTTCATATTGCTATAGGAACTATTGGTCTACCGTAGTGCTGATCTTCTATTCCTTGTACTATCTTCATCCCCCAGGTTACACTCAATGATAAGATCCTAGTAGAATATTTCATAGAAATTAGGTAGGCCAATATCATTCACATGAGTACAGATGGCATAGATGAGTCCATCCACGAAGGGTCTATCATGAGAAAGCTCATCACTGGCTAGAAGTAGTGAAAATCACCACAACTCAATGAAATGTACTAAATATTCCATAACCGACACGGAACCCTACTTGAGATGTATGAAATCTTTGTCTCTATCATCTCTCAACATTTGAGGAAATAAGTTAACATAAAAGGTTATTTTGGAAATTAACCTATATCATGCCCTAGATGGAAACTAAAATGGGTAACTACATTCAATTGACACTTTGTTGAAACAGAGATCATGTACAGAGTCATATTGACCCTCCACTCTATAGGTGTCTATAAAAGCTCAATGATGGAAAATGTGGCCTCTAGATAAGACTCAATAGCTTTTCAACCCCCATCCCTCATGAAGGTATGAGGATTAAGTTTCTAGAAATCATGAGTAAGATCATCCTTCCTTGGTGCATAAGGTAGAGTAACTTCCATAGACTACATCAAAAAAAGATAATTATCCCGAATTTGAGTATTTGGGCCCAGGTTAGTTAAGAAAGTTGGTTCCTCATATGGAACTCTAGAAGGAAAGACTTGTTGCTTAGGTAACACCATGTTTGGAGAACGATTATAGACACCCTCCTTGTATATGACATGAGGATGTCATGGCATCATTGGTTTAAAAATTCCAAGCCCACACCATAAAAAAATCATTACACTGATAAATAGAAACACTATAGGAATCTAAATGAAATTAAAGGGCCAAATAACCATTGTATACTGCCCCAAATACTCACATAGAAGACCATATATTGGTAAGTGATCATGTATATGTTTCAGAGGTTCCAGTATAGGAAGTGTTAACAATACCATGCCTCATCATTTACTGACAACCATTTAATTTTACATGTCATGATTCTCTTTTCATGTATTCATTTTATTGTTTAAATATATAATGTTTCATATAAAATTATTCACAATTCCATTTGAATCGGGGTCCATACTTCTTATCACTAAAAATGAAAACTGTTTGGTTATTAATTAAAATCTAGACTTATTAAATTACCCATTCCAACCAACGAGTTTGCGTAAACCTCATGAATTGGAATAGTAAATCAGTCAATCATAGAAAATGTTTAGTACATGTAAAAAATAAAATCAATACACAATCAATAATCACATGCATATCGATGAAATAAAAGCACTAAAATGCACCTATAAGTCATGGAAATATGAATGACATGTAATTTCTAGGTTCCTTTGATGATTCATGTTACAATGATTCTTTATTTCATATTATCAAAGTGAAGATGATATAAAATTTTCAATCAAGATAATAATTAACAAAACCGCATATCTTCTGCCTCACCCAATGGTCATGTGATATCAACTGCAATAGTAAAAACTAAACAATAATTATAATTCATGAAACACATATTTTATTCCCAACATGGGATCAAAATTCCCAACCATGTATTATATTTAAGTTCCATGAATTATTATTCTCCAAACTATTTTCTAAAAAAAGAAAATAATGAAATGGAAACCTCTTATACCACCTTTTGACATCCCATACCCAGAAGCCACTGAAGGGGCCACCATGCCTAGTTCACCACATGGCCTTAAGTGCATCTCCCCCAAATCCATAGGTTGCAGAATAATAATGAGGGCCTAGGGTGCATCAGTGGGGAGACTATTACCTTATTACTAGAGTATAGTACATTAGATGAATATAATGAAATATGATATAATTAGAAGAATAAATGTAATAGTAAATAGAATGTGCCACAAAAGAGTACATGAATAATTATTCAACATGTGAAACTCATATAAACATATAAAAAATGACGATTATATTTCATTTGTCTATAAACATAGAAAAAATTTACACAGATAAGCATACATCACATGATATAAAAAATTTAAAAAATTAATACAAAAACTTTCCCAAGTATCCTGAGTTTAATCTTGATCATCTGCTACCAGCTCTATCCTAATCATGAAGAAAATCATATTTCCAAAGTGTCACACTTCCCTTTATCACCACCTAAAAACATGTAGTCTTACAAGGTTCCAATGGTGGATCAGTTATTTTGTGAGATAAATATCATTTGGACACCAAAAACAGTGTCAATAACATCATGTGCATGTAATATAAACTAAAATATTGTGAAATATTGCATATATAAAATTAATTAGTACAGTAATGTCAATATGTAAGTACCTCTTTCATCCCTAGGATGGTGTCTAAACATGTAACTGGTTATTTTACTAATTAAGTTATAGTTTATAAAATTAATTGACACGAGGAACATCTGGCACTAACATCCCCTCGGTATAGTAATAGTGAAGGTTTCATGATGTAAAAAGACAACAATGCTGAAAATTATAATGAAAAGTTTCAATGGTAATAACCAAGGAAACCTATACCTCGAGGGTCTCCAACTCATTAGTAAGTACAGAATGGATAATGGGTAAGAGTGTAATACATGAAGAATCATCCAAGTCATTCCAAAATAGTATGATCTAACCATGTTGAAGGAAAAACTCCAATGTAAAAGTAGATATGTAATGGGGAGGCCCAAGGATGTAACCAAGGTAGCTCATGTCCATAAAATCTATACTGGATCCAAGGACTGTATCGAAGGAATCCTTTAATAGTTATGTAGTGATCCTACAGTGTTATAAAAAGAATACACTAATAGGCAAGGATCGGGATCCAATGTGGGTCTCAACCAAGGTAACTAGAATCCTTGAATCAAAATTAATTCTACGAGTTCTCAAGGAATTTCCTTTGGAATCCATAAGATAACTTGAATCTGAACACTATTATAATGATTTCAAAGTCCATATACAATTTGGAATCATACATTAACTTCATTTGTTTCATTATTCAATCTAATAGTCATATCATTTTCTAATTTATATTATTCAAGCCTTGCCTTTAATAAATGTGACTATGGAAAGGGGCATGAAACCATATAATAAATTTCATATTTAGTTACATGGTTATATACTTTATCATTAATAACATGACATGGATGATATAATGAAGATAAAACTTATGCATTTCATTTAATATTAACTAGGACAATTCATATATATATATATATAATATACTTTACAATTTACCATGTTACATTGATTAATCATGTTCAAGGACTTACATAAGGTGGGTTAAGAGATAAGGCTACATGGTGCTATGCATTTACTAATTCTATATTCATTAATCAAGGAAGGAGTAAAATTATGAGGGGCAACCTGAAACCCACCTGAACAGTGGCTTAGATGAACATGTGAACACACTATAAATGCAATTGTGAATCACACCATACTTTGGGTGGCTGAAATTATGGACGTATCCACCAGTGATGAATTAAATATATTTGTCATGGGTCATAGAACATGATTCTGACTACTATAATAAAAATATATAAATTTAATAGATGATACCCAATAAAATCTATACTCCGTCATGACAATTTATAAAATGAAAAAACAAGATGGATGAGCTATATACCTCATAACTTGTACTTGTATGACTCTCTTTATCCATTATGAGCCTCTATTTGGCATGGATTGGAGGTGATATGAATAATTGATCAATGCCTTGAAAATAGAGTATACGAACCTATACTTAAATAGAATCATTGATAGGTAGAAGAATGGCGAAAGGGGCTAAAGGATTGAATTACATACAAGTGCAATACAAATATGAAAAAATGACATAAAATTAGAGTCCACATGGATAAGGGACATAAGAACCTTGCTTAGACCTCCTTTGGAGCTTCTTTTGAGTGGGAGGGAGTTGGTGGGGATTAGGCCCCCAAAAGGGGAGGCCCAACCTCATATTTTATTAAAAATGATCTCGAATTTACATGATGTGTAATCTAATTACACGTCTTTTAAGTAATAGAGTCTTCCCCATGGAAAAACCCTTACCATGACATGAACCTCTCTACTCAGCCCATTTGAAACCATCAAATCGATACATGTCATGTACTCTAATGGAAAGGCCTGAAACTTTCATAAAACCAATCTATAACACCATTATAACTTTATTCTAAAAACCTAACTACCAGTATATGTCCTAGCTTTGGGGTCTAAGACAAGAAGATAAATGTATGAATTCATAGAGTGAAAATTTAAAGGGTGTACATCTGAAAGAAAAACTGAGTTTTTACATTATTGGAATTGATCATTTTTACCATCAGATATATTATCTATTAGTAATTTTATTTTGGAAAATTGTAATTTTTTATAGTGTGTCCATAAAGAGGAATCCATATTTTCACAATTAGTATGGGATAAAGGAAAAACACACTGCGTTCTTCCCTAGTACACCACTTAGGTTACTAGGTATTTTTTATGACATGGTATAAAAACATTTCCCACAAAGACCATCTTAGTTAAAAATCTATGGGACTAGGTATTAGTCAAGGACATAATAATCTAAATAAGAATATAAGACCATCCCTAAAATTAATTCAGGGAAATATGAGTATCTCTCAAGGAGAAATATAACGACCCATACTATACATACATTGTTATTACTTAAAAATAGAATCACACCTATTACAACATATGACAAAACCATGAAAGGACCGTATAGGTATAGTGTCTTTAGAAACTGGAAAGCATAAACAACTGGTTCATAAACCATCTACTTTTCCTCCCATTTATTTCATCATATCTAGAGTCCCTTTTTGGCATATCCTACTTAATAATCTTCTTCCTGACCTGGGGAAATAAAACATACAAAAGGGTGAGATCAAATGCTCAGTAAGGGTAAACAAAAGAAATATCAATCACATCATATACATAAGAACATAACTTTTGGAAATCTTAACCTGCAAAAGAGATCATAATTTCATAACATGGGATAAATCATAGTGGTGAAATGTAATCCCAATAATCAAAACTTAAAAACTGAAACTTTTTGGCATACACACATAATCATTGAGAATCATTTCTTATTAGTCAAGACTCATTTCCAAGACTATCTTAGTGGACAAAGTCCATTTCTGAACCGAGTTCACTCCTCGTTTTAGTCCTATTTCACTGAACTGGTATAACCTGCCGTTCCATCCATTTCTATCTCATGAGATATGAAATCATTACACAATGCATTGGAGGGAGATATAGGTCCCACCCATCTCATAATGATACCATTCTTATGTGTGCCACAAAATCATAAACCATACATCATAGCATAACCCATGTAATAAAAATGGGATTCTTAAACATCATGAAATCATAAAACAATTCATATAAGATAAAGGAATTCATAAAAATAATTACATCACAACATAATCAAATCAATGTAATAATAGGTATAGAAACAGAACCCTTTATTATCTTAGATGGAAAATAATTTTAATAAAACACTTGAACTCCATTCTTGGGGAAAATATCCTTTCTACTTCAAAAACAATTTTCCTTTCTTAACATTTCATACAATTCTAAAATAAAATAAGTTGATTACAAATAAACTTGAAAACTTTTAATGGAAACTTCTTGGAAATAATGTTTTAAAAATCCATTCATGCCGTATAAGTTAAAAAAACATTCTTCTCGTACTTTTGTCGGAAAAGTCAAAAAGTTCCTCGTACGAAAAATGACAAAAGATTCCTTTCATATCTTTTACTAAAAACTCACCGAAGGGTAAAATTGCATTTAAACAATTTTATGTGGATGTAAATAATATTACATATTGAGGAAACATGGATGTGGATGATAAAATACACCCCAGTAAATTCCAAAGTATAAACAATCTCTGATAAAAATGAGATTGTGATATTTCCCTTACCTTAGGTCCGATTTTCTTCGTATGTGTCCGAACCTCCTGTATAATGATTTAAATAATGTTATTGACTTATTCCAGAATCATATGTATTTTTATGATATCATATATGGTTATATTCTTTGCTTCTTATTAGTAATATTTCATTACTACTTTTTATTCGGGTGTTTATTACTTTTTGTTCTTATGCGTGTTTTGTCGAATAAATTCTTATTCTTCTCTTTACGTTATATATACCTCATTTACAGATTGGTATTAGTGTAATATATATCATATTAATTCATTCAATTCATTTATATAATCATTATGAAATGAAGATCATGTAGAACGAATCACATCACATCGTGGAGACGATATTCCGTACGTACGCACGAGCGATGATATCGTTTCCATGATTGTGTAATTGTATTGGAGTGTATGTATACTATTTCAGAATCAATAACACTTTACAATAATTATATTTATTCATTAAGTTCACCCTTATACCCATCCAAGTAAGGTGGTGGTGGAAAATAGATTACACCACGGCGTGGAAACGGTATTCCGTACGTACGCACGTGCGGTGATTTCGTTTTCCGTAGGATGGATAAGAGGTGAAATAGGTTTGTTTCATATTTATAATAACATATACGTATATGAGTGATACTGATGTTATTACCTCATAATGATACAACTAATGAAGAAGAAGTGGAAGAATAAATAAAGATGAAAGAATCAGTAACGAGCATTACCTCTTCTTTGAGGCGCTTCTTTGAGACCTCCATTTAAGGCACTAAAATTGGTCTTTGAAGAATACCAGGACCTCTAGGATGTCTCTAGGGAAGTGGAGAGGAGAATGTGTCAGGGGTTGGCCGAGATTGAAGGCTCAAATTGGTGTGAGGAGGATAGGGAGGAGGTGCCCTTTTATAAGGGAGGAGAGGGGCACCTTTGGAAATATAAGAAATATTAGTTTATATTAAATCCCAACCCCACTTAAAAACTTCCAAAATGACTCATATACGAAGATTAGATGAGATAGGGTTGTAATCCCATCAGCCAATAAAATTTAGACATGTTAGTAATTTATTTTAAACATTATCAACTCGATTTATCCTTATTTATCAATTTAATTTTATTTGTGGTAATAATATTCTAAATTTTAAATTATTATAAATAATTACATATGTGTTGTGAATTTTCCATAATTTGACACTTTATGACATTTTAGACCATATAAATTTTAATTTATAAATTTTAAATATTTTTTTTATTTTTAAACAATTTTATAATATGTTATTTTTATAAAATAACAATAGTGTCAATTTTGACACTATTCATTTATTTGGATTTAAATAAAATATATACAGAAGATATGTTCTAAATAAAATCTTTAATAGATCCATAAAATGTCCTATGTATCTAGAAAATTAGTGGAGCACATTAAATAGTTCATATAGTATTTATTTTATTATTTTTAAACCATTTATTTGATATTTTAATTAATAAAATAATTTCAACATCACTATTGTGTCAGAATTAATGATAATTATTTAATCCCTAAAAATTATAAATAAATTCCTATGATGTAGATAATTGTATTATAGTTCTGGAGACTATTCATGTTCTTAGTTTCATGAATTTTATCACTAAATTAAAATTATTATACTTATAAGATTTAAGAAAGTGACATGTTGTCACATTCTTTGGTTTTAATAGTAATTAAATTATTTTCGTGGACAAAAGTCCATTAAATGAATCTAATACTACCTTTATGTGATATGGGTCTACATTTAGTCATCCAATAGGATTTTGGAAGGTGTTAGGGTAATTTTATAATCTTATATTTACCCTTAATTACCCGATTTACCTTTAACTATGGTAAATAAAATTTACCGTAGTTACTATTTATAATGCCAAAAAATAAAAAGTAGCCTATTAACATAATTGGGACCCACTGATTCTGAATATGGAATCCAATTTTCAAAATTCAAAACATATAAGTTGCATTAATTAATTTAAAACAAATCCCATTGTTAAGAAAATGGGTTTTAGAAGTTAAAACATTGCCAAAGATTGAAATGTTTTTACCTATGAATTCAATGTGAAATTAATGCTAATGACATAAATTATATTAAATGGTAAAAATATATTCTATTTATACTTTAAAACCATTAAATATTATAATTTATCCATTTAAATTATCTCAATGAAAAAAGTTGTTTTTAATTAAAAATTAGTGTATTTTTACTATTCATCAAAATATGAAAGTTATCAGAAAAATATGAAAAATTTATCCAAAGTATATTTTTATACCCTGATTCAAAAGAAGAATTTTATTTTGTCAAATTTAACTTATAAACATGTCAAAAACTAGCTTTAATGTGAGTGCGCCATCAAAAGGTGGCAAAACTGTATTTTTTTAAAAATACTTCTTTTATCCAGAAAAAACTGATTTTGATTTTATACCTCATTCTAGAAAATGTATAAGTTGAATTAAAATGTTATAAAATTAAAAATTTAGTTAATACTATTCATAACCGCTAGTTTTAATAATATTTTAATAGCATACTGTTGTTTAGTTAAACTCGGTATTGCGTACGACGCAAGCTATCGAGGAAGGCCGCTGTTGCGTGTAAAGCAAGCCAATATAGTGTTGTGTGTAGTGAAAGATTTCTTTGATGATTTATATAACATAAAAACAAAATATTTCTCATAAAATTATCGGGTGTTACATTCTACCCACCTTAAAATGAATTTCTCCCTAAAAATTCGTCACATTGTAACAAACAGATGAGGATACCTCTCCCTCATCATATCCTCAACCTCCCATGTAGCTTCTTCTAGTTGGTGGTTCCTCCATAAAACTTTCACCAAGCGAGTGGTCTTGTTCCGTAGGACTTTTTCACTATGATCTAGAATCTCTATCTGCTATTCTTCATAAGAAAGATCTTGCTCCAGCGGTACAACTTCTGAGCTAAGTACATGTGAAGGATCAGGTATGTACTTTCTCAGGAGAGATACATGGAACACATCGTGAACTTGAGAGAAATTCGGTGGAAGCGACAATCGGTAAGCTACCTTTCCAACACGATCCAGTATTTTGAAAGGACCGATATATTTAGGGCTCAAATTCCCCTTCTTTCCAAATCTCATGACCCTATTCCAGGGAGATATTCGTAAGAACACTTTATCACCCACTTCAAACTCTAGGTATTTTCTTCGGTTGTCGGAATAACTTTTATATCGACTCTGAGCTGATCTTATGTGTTGTTGAATCGATCGGACCTTTTCTTCCATGTCATCAACAAGATCAGGTCCTAATAGCTTTCTTTCCTCAACTTCATCCCAGCAAGTTGGAGTCCTGAATTTCTTTCCATAGAGAGCTTCATAAGGAGCCATCTAAATACTGGAGTGAAAGCTATTATTATAAGAAAATTCCACCAAAGGTAGGTGTTGATCCCAACAACCTTTGAAATACATAGAGCAAGCTCTCAACATATCTTCTAGAGTTTGAATTGTCCTCTCAGACTGACCGTCTGTCTGAGGATGATAAGCAGTGCTGAAACTCAACTCTGTATTGAGAGTATGCTGAAGACTTCCCCAAAACATCAAGGTAAATCTCGGATCCCGATCAGATATAATAGAAAGTGATACTCCATGCAATCTTACCACTTCCTTTACATATATCCTGGCAAGCTGATCCAGAGAGAAATCCTCTCTAATAGCAATGAAGTGTGCAGACTTTGCAAGACAATCAACTATGACCCAGATAGAACTATTGCCTTTGGATGTTTTAGGAAGTCCTGTGACAAAGTCCATAGTGATGTTTTCCCATTTTCATTCGGGTATGGGTAATGGTTGTAACATCCCCTTAGACTTCTGTCTCTCAGCTTTAACTTGCTGAAAAACCAAGCATCGAGAGACATATTCAGCAACATCTCTTTTCAGGCCACCCCCCCAGAAGTACACTTTTAGGTCCCTATACATCTTCATGCTTCTAGGATGAATAGAGAATGAAGAAATATGAGCCTCATCCAGCATCTCCTTCTTTAATTCTGGGATGGGAGGAACACAAACCCGATTCCTGAACTTTATTATCCCATCACAATCAAGGTTGAATTCAGGAATATTTCTCACCTTCTTTGGTAACTCTTCATCTTCTTTCTGTGCCTCTATAAACTTCACATGTATAGATGGTTGAACATTCATTTGAGAAAGATACGATTTTCCCCCTCCCATTAAAATTCCAAGATCCATCCTTTGTAAATCCATAAATATTGGATCTTTTGTGATGCTCATAATGGATAAGCTAGCATGGTCTTGTCGACGTAATGCATCTGCCACCTCGTTCGCTTTCTCAGGGTGGTAATGAATTGAGCTGTCGTAATCCTTAATCAGTTTCAACCATCCTCTTTGAAGCATATTCGGCTCCTTTTGTGTGAAAATATACTTTAAACTTTTATGATCAGTATAAATGTCACACGTTTCTCCATAAAGATAATGTCTCCAAATCTTTAATGCAAAGATTACCACAACTAACTCCAAATCATGTGTTGGGTAATTTTTCTCATGGATTTTCAACTGTCGTGAGGCATAAGCTATCCCCATATCATTTTTCATAAGAACACACCCCAACCCCTTCTTGGATGCATCACTGTAGATCACAAACCTTTCTCCACTACAAGGTTGTGTGAGCACAGGTTCACTGGATAACCTTCTTTTCAACTCCTTGAAATTCTCTTCACATTCCTCCGTCCAAACAAACTTAACTCCTTTCCGAGTCAACCTGGTGAGTGGATTAGATAATCGTGAAAAATCTTTCACGAAACGTCGATAATATCCAGCCAAACCAAGAAAACTTCGGATCTCAGTTACTATTGTTGGTCTCGACCATCTTTCGATAACATCTATTTTTGCTGGATCCACAGATATCCCCTCTTTTGATATTATGTGTCCCAAAAATGCATCTTTTTTAAGCCAAAATTCACACTTGGTAAATTTGGCATAAGGTTTCTCCTTTCTCAGGGACTCCAATATAATTCTCAAGTGATCTTCATGTTCTTACTTTCTCATTGAATAGACAAGAATATCATCTATAAAGACTACCAAAAATTGATCAAGATAGTCTCTAAAGACTCGATTAAACCGATCCATGAAGATAGCATGGGTATTAGTAAGACCAAATGGCATCACTATAAATTCATAGTGTCCATACCTTGTACGGAAAGCCGTATTTGGTATATCCTCCCTTTTGACCCTTAATTGATGATACCCTGAACGAAGATCAATCTTGTAAATGTATTGAGCTCTGCGTAGTTGGTCAAATAATTCATCAATGCGTGGGAGTAGATATTTTTTCTTGATAGTGAGCTTGTTAAGTTCTCGATAATTAATATAGAGTCTCATTGATCCATCTTTCTTCTTAACAAATAGAACAGGTGCTCCCCAAGGTGATGCACTAGGGCGTATGAATCCCTTATCAAGATTCTCTTGGAGTTGATTCTTAAATTCTTGCAACTCAATTGGGGCCATTCTATAAGGTGTCTTTGAAATAGGAAAACCACCTGCTACGAGTTCTACTGAAAACTAAACTTAACAATTTGGTGGAAGACCCGACAATTCCTCTAGAAAGACATCATCAAAATCCCATACAACAGGCATATTCTTAATCGTGAGTTTCTCACCAACAATTTGAGATAAATAACCCTCATTTAGTAGAATCAAGACCCATAAGATGGAAGAAATTTCCAATGGAAGGTTATGTTCATACTTGCATCGATAGACGATCATAGATTGATCTGGAATATGAAATATGACTTCCCTTCTTTGGCAATTCATATGAGATCCATATAAAGAAAGCCAATCCATGCCAAGAATCACATCAAATTCTACTATAGGAGGGATCACAAGATTTTCAGGAAGCACTTTCCCACAAACTTCAATTGGGGAAGAATTATAAACTTTTGATTTGACTGTTGTGCCATTAAGGGTTGTCACAACTAACTCAACATCTAATTTATGAGGTAATAAAGTGCTACTCTTAGAAAAATCTTCAGAAATAAAAGAGTGGATGGATCCAGAATCAAATAAAACATTTGCTACTTTAGAGTGGATGGTAAGTGTACCTTTCACCACATCGTTATCGTGCTCCACATCGCTGATAGAAATTGCATGTAACTTTCCATTGTCTTTAGCCTTAAGATTTTGTCGATGTCGATCATCATCAACAACCCTTGGATTAGAGAATTTATTGGCATAATTCCCCATCTCCTTGCACTTGAAACATTGAAGTGTAGTAGGTTCATTCTGTGTGTCCCTTCCTTTGTTTGCATCATTAGACATCTTCTTCCCATCATTGCGGCATTCAAATGCCCGATGACCTTCCTTTCCACATTTGAAACATTTACTTGTCCCTTTAAGACAACTCCCTCCATGTTTCTTTCCACACATTGAGCATAAGGGAAATCTCATCTTCTTTTTAGTGTGCTCTTTAGATTTTCCTTTGCATTCCATTTTCCTCTTCTTATCAAACCCATATGACTGATGGGTTACTCCATTCTCCATATCAACTTTGAGAGCACATCGAACGATTTACTCATAGCTATTGAAGTCCCTTATGGCTAAGGCCGTTCGAAGACTTGTTTTTATGCCACTAAAGAATTGATCGATCTTACTCTCAGGTTGGATAATAATACCAGAAGCGTACCTTGCAAGTCTTGTAAAATTTTCTTCATAGGTACCAAAAGATTCATCATCCTTTTTCTTCAGTTCAAGAAACTCTTTCTCCATCTTTGTTCGGAGAATATGAGGGAAGTACTTATTGAAAAATAAGTTCTTGAACTCATCCCATTCCATGGACTCAATTTCATCTCTTTGCCTCATATTCTTAATAAGATTCCACCATTGATCAACATATCCTTCCCATCGATACACTGCTAGGATGAATTTATCATGTTCAGAACATTGAATAACTGAAAATATCTTTTCAGTATTACTGATCCATTGTTCAGAAACTAATGGATCAGTAGACCCGCTGAATGAAGGTGGACGCTGCCTCATGAAGGATTCAATAGAATGTTACTCCTTCCTTTGCTCGTTTGGAATTATAGCGTGATTCATAGCTTGAGAAAGTTGTGTGAGTATGGCTACAAGATTTTTCATTCCAGCTCCCATAACGTTTGGTTTCTCAGGGGACAATCATTTCATTTCCCGTCGCATTCCGCATTAACACGGTTCCTTCGGGTTCCATCCATTGACTAAAACCAAGAAGAATAGTGTGAGCAACACTAATTATAATAGGAAAACCACAAAATCAAGAATAAAATTTCACACTTAAGGTCTTATCCTAGGTTATTCATGGTCATTTCTAAAACACTAAGATTGTGTTCTATGCTTAGAATTATCCTTAGGGTTCTTACTAAGGCTTTCATATCCTAGTTTCCAAAGGTTGACTATACCTTTCCTCTGATACCAACTATAACGACCCATACTATACATACATTATTATTACTTAAAAATTTAAGCACACTTATTACAACATATGACAAAACCATGAAAGGATCGTATATGTATAGTGTCTTTAGAAACTGGAAAGCATAAACAACTGGTTCATAAAGCATCTACTTTGCCTCCCATTTATTTCATCATATCTAGAGTCCCTTTTTGGTATATCCTACTTAATAACCTTCTTCCTGACCTGGGGAAATAAAACATACAAAAGGGTGAGCTTAAATTCTCAGTAAGGGTAAACAAAAGAAATATCAATCACATCATATACATAAGAACATAACTTTTTGAAATCTTAACCTGCAAAAGAGATCATAATTTCATAACATGGGATAAATCATAGTAGTAAAATGTAATCCCAATAATCAAAACTTAAAACATGAAACTTTGTGGCATACACACATAATCATTGAGAATCATTTATTATTAGTCAAGACTCATTGCCATGACTATCTTAGTGGACAAATTCCATTTCTGAATTGAGTTCGCTCCTCATTTCAGTCCTGTTTCACTGAACCGGTATAACCTGCCGTTCTAGCCATGTCTATCTCAAGAGATATAAAATCTTTACCCAATGAATTGGAGGGAGATATAGGTCCCACCCATCTCATAATGATACCATTCTTATTTTTTCCACAAAATCATAAACCATACATCAAAGCATAACCCATGTAATAAAAATGGGATTCTTAAACATCATGAAATCATAAAACAATTCATATAAGATAAAGGAATTCATAAAAATAATTCCATCACAACATAATCAAATCAATGTAATAATAGGGATATTAACAGAACCCTTTATAATCTTAGATGGAAAATAATTTTGATAAAACACTTGAACTCCATTCTTGAGGAAAATATCCTTTCTACATCAAAAACACTTTTCCTTTCTTAACATTTCATACAATTCTAAACTAAAAGAAGTTGATTAAAAATAAACTTGAAAAATTTTAAAGGAAGATTTTAGGAAATAATGTTTTAAAAATCCATTCATTCCGTATAAGTTAAAAAAAACATTCTTCTTGTACTTTTGTCAGAAAAGTCAAAAAGTACCTCGTACGAAAAACGACAAAAGATTCCTTTCATATCTTTCACTAAAAACTCACCAAAGGGTAAAATTGGATTTAAACAATTGTAGGTGGATGGAAATAATATTACATATTGAGTAAACATGGGTGTGGATGATAAAATACACCCTAGTAAATTCCAAAGTATAAACAATCTCGGATAAAAATGAGATTGTGATATTTCCCTTACCTTAGGTCCGATTTGCTTCGTTAGTGTCCGAACCTCCTGTATAATTATTTAAATAATGTTATTGACTTATTCAAGAATCATATGTATTTTTATGATATCATATATGGTTATATTCTTAGCTTCTTATTAGTAATATTTCATTACTACTTGTTATTAGGGTGTTTATTACTTTTTGTTCTTATGCATGTTTTGTCGAATAAATTATTATTCTTCTCTTTAGGTTATAGATACCTCATTTACAGAATGGTATTAGTGTAATATATATCATATTCATTCATTCAATTTATTTATATAATCATTATGCAATGAAGATCATGTAGAACGAATCGCATCACATCGTGGAGGCTGTATTCCGTACGTACGCACGAGCGATGATATCGTTCCCATGATCGTGGAATTGTATTGGAGTGTATTTATACTATTTAAGAATCAATACCACTTTACAATAATCATATTTATTCATTAATTTCACCATTACTCCCATCCATGTAATGTGGTGGTGGAAAATAGATTACACCACTGCGTGGAGACGGTATTCCGTACGTACGCACGCATGGTGATTTCGTTTTCCGTAGGATGGATAAGAGGTGAAATAGGGTTGTTTCATATTTATAATAAAATATCCGTATATTAGTGATACTGATTTTATTACCTCACAATGAAACAACTAATGAAGAAGAAGTTGAAGAAGAAATAAAGATGAAAGAATCGGTAACGGGCATTACCTCTTCTTTGAGGCGCTTCTTTGAGACCTCATTTTAGGGCACTACAATTGGTCTTTGAAGAAGACCATGACCTCTAGGATGTCTATAGGGAAGTGGAGAGGAGAATGTGTCAGGGGTTGGACAAGATTGAAGGCTCAAATTGATGTTAGGAGGAGAGGGAGGAGGTTCCCTTTTATAAGGGAGGAGAGGGGCACCTTTGGAAATATAAGAAATATTAGTTTATATTAAATACCAAACCCACTTAAAAACTTCCAAAATGACTCATATCCGAATATTAGATGCGATAGGGCTGTAATATCATCAAACAATAAAATTTAGACATGTTAGTAATTTATTTTAAACATTATCAACTTGATTTATCCTTATTTATCAATTTAATTTTATTTGTGGTAATAATATTCTAAATTTTAAATTATTATAAATAATTACATATGTGTTGTCAATTTTCCATAATTTGACACTTTATGAAATTTTCGACCATATAAATTTTAATTTATAAACTTTAAATATTTTTGTTTTTTTTAAACAATTTTATAATATGTTATTTTTATAAAATAACAATAGTGTCAATTTTGACACTATTCATTTATTTGAATTTAAATAAACTATATACAGAATATATTTTCGAAATAAAAGCTTTAATAGATCCATAAAATGTCATATGTATCTAGAAAATTAGTGGATCACATTAAATAGTTCATATAATATTTATTTTATTATTTTTAAACCATTTATTTGATATTTTAATTAATAAAATAATTAAAACATCACTATTCTGTCATAATTAATGATAATTATTTAATCCCTAAAAATTCTAAATAAATTCCTATGATGTAGATAATTGTATTATATTTCTAGATACTATTCATGTTCGAAGTTTCATGAAGTTTATCACTAAATTAAAATTATTATACTTATAAGATTTAAGAAAGTGACGTGTTGTCACATTCTTTGGTTTTAATAATAATTAAATTATTTTCATTGAAAAAGTCCATTAAATGAATCTAATCCGACCCTTAGGTGATATGGGTCGTCTTTTAGTTATCCAATAGGATTGTGTATGGTGTTAGGGTTATTTTATAATCTTATATTTACCCTTAATTACCCGATTTACCTTTAACTATGGTAAATAAAAGTTACCGTAGTTACTATTCATAATGCCCAAAAATTAAAAGTAGCCTATTAACATAATTTGGACCCACTTATTCTGAATATTGAATCCATTTTTAAAAATTCAAAACATATAAGTTGCATTAGTTAATTTAAAATAAATCCCGTTGTTAAGAAAATGGGTTTTAGAAGTTAAAACCTTGCCAAAGATAGAAATGTTTTTACCTATGAATTCAATGTGAAATTAATTCTAATGACATAAATTATATTAAATGGTGAAAATATATTCTATTTATACTTTAAAAACCATTAAATATTATAATTTATCCATATAAATTATCTCAATGAAAAAAGTTGTTTTTAATTAAAAATTAGCGTATTTTTTCTATTCATCAAAATATGAAAGTTATCCGAAAAATATAAAAAATTTATCCAAACTAAATTTTTATACCTTGATTCAAAAGAAGAATTTTATTTTGTCAAATTGAAATTATAAAAATGTCAAAAACTAGCTTTAATGTGGGTGCGCCATCAAAAGGCGGCAAAACTGTATTTTTTGAAAAATACTTCTTTTATCCAAAAAAACTGATTTTTCTTTTATACCTCATTATAGAAAATGTATAAGTTGAATTAAAATGTTATAAAATTAAAAATTTAGTTAATAATATTCACAATGGATATTTTTAATAATATTTTAATAGCATATCGTTGTTTAGTGAAACTCAGTATTGCGTACGACGCAAGCTACCGAGGAAGGCCGCGGTTGCGTGTAAAGCAAGCCAAGCTAGTGTTGTGTGCAGTGAAAGATTCCTTTGATGATTTATATAACATAAAAACAAAATATTTCTCATAAAAGTATTTGGTGTTACAAGAAAATAGTGTATGCCACTGAGACCGTCCCCAACATTCAATAATGTAGAAACCATGTATCTTATAAGGTATAAATATAATCTCTAAAATCTAATGAGCCCATCCAAGGAATTCCATAAAATGGAACACAAGTATCACTCAAGGAATAACCCATTATGTTAATCTTTTATGTTCAATTAAAAATGATACAATATTTATAAAAATTCCATCACATAATTCATAAATGAATAATAAAGTGTCCATGAATAAAAACATTCCATATCACTATTTCAGCATACTTAAGAGGGGCCTCTTTCAATTCATATATAATTTAGAATAAAATGGAAAATACCATTCCATTTAAATATGGTGTATTACCACCATTAAACTCATAAATAAATTTCTAATTTAAATTATAAGAACATAATCCCACATGAGATGATATATCTATACATTTTAGGTTCATCATGTGCGATGAGGAAAGAAATATGTGTAACACACCCAAAAATGGGTGATTCGTGATGATTTAGACAACCTCTAATGGTTCACATTATTTCACTATAATTATTTATATCTGGGAACTATTTCTTACATATTTTATTCCTTAAATAAAACTAAATTCATGGAGAACCAGATTCATGGAACCATTCCTTAATTTATAAATGAGTTAGAATTTCTGTTAAAAGCTATAGAACACCTACCTATTGTTTAAAATGCATCAATATTCCATTATTTATCATCTATTCAATCTAGTTTAAGAGAAATTATATTATTTTAATAACATGGAAAATTAGGGTATATTAACTAGCACCAAAATAATAGTGAAGACGGTAGGGAAAAAAGAAAAGAAACCAAGAGGAGTCGGGATCTTACTGAGGGATAACCATCAATAACGATAGAAAGAAAGATAGAAACTAGACTAGGGAGATATCAAGAACCCCAGGATATGGGAAGGAGGCACTATAATCCAAGGAACCCTATGGGGTGCGTCTTCTATCTAAAGGAAAAGAATGGGGTTTGAGCCCCATTTTCTATTTTTTCATACGTGTCCCTATGAATCCCACAATTAGAACTGGATTCATGTCCTGAATTCCTTTGGCTAAACCCCTGTGGTATTTAATCCCTAGATACATACGATGAACACCATTCAGGGAACATAAATTTGATACAATTTTAATTTCTCGATTTGGCTATTTTTAGCACCCCAGTTTTTATGTCCTTCCTTTGATGTTCACCTTAAAAAATGAGGATTCACCCAAAACAAAACCCATATAAGAAACACCAATTATGGAATTTAAAAACCTCATTACCATAATATGGTACCAAAAAATCAAAATGACGCATCCATCGATGGTAAATTTGAAATTCTTTTGAAAATTCCATCTAGTCCAAAAAAGTGTGACACTGCAGTATTGATCCATACAACACCACATTTCCCCTTACACAAACCCTTATCCAAATACACGTTAAGGTTCATCATTTTACACAAAATACCCATTATTAAACTTATATAAGATTAATAATGGATTAATAGTCATCTTATTAATTAGTATATCAATATTTTCTTGGAAATTTTAATCCCATTCATACTTCACACACAATTGAGTCAGTATTTCCATATGTGGTGATAGATTTGATAAATCATAGATAATGAACATACAATAAACAAATAACCAAAGAAAATTATATAATTCAAAAAAACTCTTAGTAACTCCTAAAAAATAATGGATTCTACTTTATTATAGTAAACTAAAATACACAACTCATAGACGACATATACCATGAACATCACCTCTAAAATACAAATAACATTTAAAAATAATTGTAGTCAACTTTTTATTCATTAATATCTCTAAATAAATGCGAAATTCGTTCCATTATTCTATTAAAATAGCAACTAAACCATAATATCATCCATAAATAACAATAAAAATTAATCAAGGAATTTAAGGTATGATTTATTTATCAAAAACATGAAATAAATAAGTCTATTTGGTGACCTCAAATGATAGACCAATGAACATTTTTTCCTTTATATACTCTTAAAGGTTGTCTTTAGGATGTCTTCATTCCTCCCCTTCAAAGGGTGTTATCCTGATCTCAATTCTATCTTAAAAACCCATTTCACTACATTGAAATAAAATAATAAATCATTGATATGAGGTAAATGGTTTTTATTATTCACTATTATAGTATTTAAATTAATTAATTAGTATTCACAAGATACCATTCACCATATTCAGAAATAGAAGCAATGTTTTCCAAAGAAAAGTAATTGATAAAATAAACCTCCTTCCCTCAAAATAATTTAACTAAATTATTACTGTTATAAAAATTATGGAACCATTTTATAACACGAGTAATATATTATACTCCTTTTAAGTAAATATTTAACAACTAACTCTACATATCTGACTATTTGTAGTCCAAATAAGTCATCAGAACACATATTAAGACAATATTCTATTAACTTTGACAACTAAAGCTAAAATCTTTACTATAGTGATATAAAAACCAACCCTTATATTTAACAAGTTAATGATTCAAGATCATGAGTAATATATAATTCACACCATTCATCAATATAATTATTTACCTAACGGCATGAACAAACCCATCAGATATGTAAAAGAAACTATATGAAAATAGAAGTCAATATTAGAAAGAAAATAACCATATAATATATTCAAATTATGTGTTAATATATGTTCATATATTGACCAATAATCCCTTATATATTTTTACATAATATATTATAATGGAACTATATTATCACATAAACAATTTTTCAATCTTTTCTCTAAGAGGTGTCTCAATATTCCTTGAACACAACATCAATTTTATTTGAAAATTAAAATACACTAGTTCTTATGAAAATATAAGCAAATTATATTTACCAATATATAAATAAAAAAATAATCATATAATTAATATGAGAGTCACTTAAAATTATCATAGGATTCCATATATATTCCTTCAGTTCATGCTCCGCAATAGAAAAAAATCATTATTTCATCAATATCTGAACCATCTAAGGCTTTCTACTTGTCCTCACTTGCGATTATAATCAATATTTTATATATTTCAATACAACAATCCATTAACCTTATATATTTTTTGAATAAAGAACACTATATTCAGGTGATAATGTTTTATGAAATAGATTTATGTACCTAATATTTTACACTACCAACCTGACATTGGTTCATTTGGAACATATGACATTAAGTGAATCATGATATGAAATTGGTGAAAAACATTTGTCGCTCTCCCAAAGATAAGTTCAATAGAATATATCCTTTCTATCAATCATTCAAGTAGAATTATTTTTACTCCCTTTCCTATTTAAAACCAAATATTTTCTTTTATCTGGTCAAGGAATAAAAATACCCATGTTTTGAGAATCAATTATATCATCTTTGACCATTGTCAAATTTTATTCCCACTTAACATATATTTCTAAGTCAAATAAATCTCCTTTGTTCAAATATTATGTAAAAGACTAAACTTGAACCTTTTCACTTTAATAATTTTATTGGTGATTGTATTCGGAAAAAAGTAAATCGAATTATCAAAATGAGTTACATACTTTTACAATTTCATACTCCTCTAATAAAAATCTATGAATTCTAAATACTTTATAAAGTTCTAATTAGCATGATAAAATTTATAATAAAACATCTCATAAAATAAAATCCATTTCAAATCCTATTAAAAAATTTAAGTCACAATTGTCTCCAGAGAGTTAGAGATTACCCCTCAAACATATATTGAGTGAAATAATCCTTTCAGTTTTATAGAATTTAGAATATTTGGATGATATGATTAATTCTTTTAAATTAATCTTCAACTTCTTATACTCTATTATCGACTCAAAATATATAACTATTTATAGTCTGAAAAACCATGTCCAATCCACAAATTTTATTTATTTAGGATTTTTAGCCTTCAAAATAAATGAATTTTATAGATCAATGAACACAAGAGTTCATGAAAAATTTCATGGATTATTGATCATTTCCCATGAATAATCTCCCTATATGGAATAATTTATATAATTTCATAAAAAACAATATCAAATAATAAACTATGTAGAATCCCATCTAAATATATAAAAAAATTTATAAAACCCAAAATGAAAAATTCTAATCTATATATAAGTGTAACTATTTACAGTTTTATATTTATTTTTTAAATAATCTATTTTTCAATGATAGATTTAATTAATAATTTTCCAATTTTTTTTCTTCAGAAAAATCATCTTGAAAATCACATAAAACTATTTTCAAAATCAATTTTAGGCAACATAATCATTATTAAATAAAGTTCACAATTATATTATCTATATTTATATATATTATGATGTATTAACAAATTTCCCATCTCAAACAATTTTGGTTAATGATTAGATTGTTGTTAAATATACCAACACACAACAAGAGATACTTTAATACCTGATCATAAATTAACACCCCTGAAAGTCATCATTATCTATAAATTGGTTAGTTACAAATTTATTATACACAACAAGATTCTGAAAAATAAAATTATATATTCCTACTCAATTTATCAATAATTATTTAAAAAAAACTAGATTATACCTTTTGTAACACCTTAGGTAGGATAATCATATTGATACCTAGTTCATGGTGAAATCTACAACATCAACTGTGTTTCCTCGTTAGAAAAGGGAAAAAAACTAGAGAGGGATAAAACATAATAATTGGGTATTGATTTACAATAAATGTACGAGAAACTATATAAAATGAATGTAATTTTTTTTATAAAACAGAAAATACAAAAAAATGAAGTAAATGATGTCTAGTGGAAATAAAACAACCAAATACCATGATAAAAAAATTTAAATATATATGATTATCAATGATGGATAACATGACTCCTCTGATATATATCTAAACACTACCTTGTAACTCATCTAATTTAGAAACTATAACTTATTTTAATTGAATAAGGTATCTTTCAAATTTAAAAAATCCTAAAAAAACATTTTCAAGTAAAAAATGTGTAGGTAGATGCAAGTATTGAAATATCTCATAAGATTTCCCAAAATCACACCAACTAATTCACCTTTAAGATTAATCCCAAAACATATACGAATGTCAATTTTAAAAATTCATAAACAGTTCATTTAAATAATTATTAAAAATATAATATATAATTTGAGTAACTGTACTAAAATAACTCACATGATTGTTTTCATAAAACATAGGTACCCTTTCCTGGTTCACCCCTAAATCAGTTAATGTTTGTGTTTATATGAATTTATAGGAATCTAAATAATTAAAATCAATAATTCCAAAGTAATACTTATATATGATTATAAAATCACCCATCATCTATTTTCATCCAACCATGTCTTTACCTTTAACATGCCTCCCCTTCCATATCACACACAAGGATTATTTCTTTCCTATTTAACACTAAAACAATTAGTATTAACCAATTACATCTATATATTACACGACACTATAATCTATTGCCAAAAACTAAATTTTATTTATATCAGAAGCCCTTTTATACCTCAAAATATTTTTTCGTATCAAATGATAAAAAATATAAATTATTAAACTTAAAAAAATTATGGAAAAGTTGAAATTTTCTTATTTTATAAAAAAATATATTTAAATAAATCCCAGATCATCCAAATTAATATTGATTCCACAATATAATCTCATAATTCTAAAAATATTAAAATAATTCTTCTAACCAAAATCCATATACAATTTTCAAAACCTTAAAATACACATTTCTATCAAATCAATATATCCTGAAAAATTATTTTACACAAATAAGATAAAAAATATTCATTTCAAAACCTCCTTGAATTAAATACAAAATGTTAAAAATGAAAAATTAATGAGGGTCAAATTACTTTGTTTTTAATTATATTAATTCCATATGATTAAGATATGATTATAATAATATTTATCTAGTAAATCTATACATAACAATCAGAAATAGACTTCGTCACTACTATTTACAACTGCATCACTCATGGTCAAATTTTATCACAAATAATCCTCCAAAAATGATATAAGAAATAAATAGTGAAGGGATAGATAAGTGATATTATTTATATGTATATACCTCATATATCACACATTTTATTATTCAGATGATCCAAAAAAAATATCAAGAACATTCCAACAGTTATTTTTTTAGTGATAGTTAAAAAAGGAATGTCACGGTATTAAGAGTAAAATTGTATAACATTTACCCAACCTCATGTATATCCTCCATAGTTTTATATATCATTTATATAACGATTCATTTGTTTTTATCCTCATTTCCCAGTTATACATGTGAAATTTTCATAGTTTAGTTAAAAAATAATTTTCTACCTCCACTGAAAGCACCCTGTATGGTTTGACTATCTATGAATTTAACAATGCATTTGGTTATATCATGAAAAAAACTATTTCTAAATATATTTTACAATTTTATTAACCATTAATTATCTATTATACTACCATAACATTAATTTTTCATTCAAAAATCCTAAAACCTCAAATATAAATTTATATAAACTATACAAGTTATTATAATCATCATGAAATTGAAGGTGAAGATTGGAAAATGAAAACGTTGTTAAGTATTTATTTTGTTACATCATTTTCCTTCAATTATCCCAAAAATATGATGATTAATCTTGTGATAAGAATTAAACTATTTTTTACTACATTTAAACATTTTATATAATTCCAAAAACCTCTAGAAATTATTTTAAACATTTAAATAATTATTTTTTGAAATTAATATGGTTAATATATTAGAACACATTAATAATAGAATTTAATAAAAAATATAAAAATATTAGATATGGTGTGAATGATGATGGGTCAAACTGTCATACCACTTTAATTTAAAAATTATTTTATTGAAATGTTAATCATAATACTAAACAAAGTACCCTATTCAGCTACTTCTAAGACAATATATGAGATTTACAATGGGATATGTATTAATTTCTAATAAAATAATATTTGGCTTTTTTGGTTTTATTTTTTATATAAAACCATTAGTAAATTTGGACGCAAATATAGTAAACTCATATTTTTTAGTCAACCCAAATAAAGAATGAGATATCTATTCTAGTCTGTTATAGATCATAAAGTGTTAACTAAATGTTTTTTAGTTTTTATTCGGAGATCATTTTTCTAAATTAAAACATGTGAGAATATATTTCAATATAAAAAAATACAGATAAGTAAAATAAAATTTATAATATTTTGAAAGATGATTTTTTCCATGAGAAATTTTTTAGTATGAATAAATTGAAATTATAATTAAATTAATATGGTTGATAATGAAACAACTTGAAACAAAGATATATGGGTTTAATATATAAATTTCATAATCCTTAAACTAATTAAGGATGTGACACCTTTATTCTTTGATTATATTCATAGTTTAATCTTTAAAAATGGAAATATTCTATAAATTCAATGCTGGCATACACTTTCATTAAACATGTTTGAGATGTGGTTGATATAAATATAATAGGTAAAATCCATATTGTATTTTTGGGATATTAAATGAAAAACTTTCATTAATGGTAGATAATTTTCCAAAAATTTCACTTAGTGTATAAACGTTATAAGAAAATCATGGTTTATATTATGATAAAACATTTTCTATTACAATGATTTTTATGTTTATTATTATTCATAACATTAAATATTTTTTTGATTATGAGAAATATCAAATGGATTTTAAATCCCCTTCCCTTTATGTTAACTTGTTTAAGGTTGTATAAATGTCACAACCTAATAGTTTTGAGTATCCAAAGAGTTATAAAATAGGTTTTATGTTTAAATAATGTATTTGTGGGTAAAAATAACATTATTTGAGTTAGAATAATCATTCTGATGAAGTTATTAAAGAGTTATTTTTATAAATAAATAAATAAATATATTTGTTATACCTAAAAAATATTATTTATTGGTTTTTATTATTTCTAAAAATTTATATAGATTCCATACCTCTAATTAAAAATGGAATTACAAAAATAGAGTGAAAAGAGTATTGGTTGAGAAATAAATCATATTTTAAAAACTTATTATAATACCCACACATTATTCGTATAATTATATATAGATATAGATATCAATGGTTCCATGGAAAATTTTAAGGGCACATATTATCATAATCATTAATTCTTTCAATATTCATTATTGGAAGAAGGAATATTTTCCACAGTAGATGTAAAGATGATTTGGAAGACTTAATTACCATATTTTATTGAATAAATAGAACAGGTGAGTTTGAAACCTTATACCTTTTACATAGGTTCAATCATATATATAATGTTATAAACTAAACCTGATGTTGGTTAATATTTAGTCAATATATGTTGGAACATAAATAATTTTGGGGAAATTCAATATATTAGGTCCAATAATATCCTTAAGGGATTAATAAAAAATACGGATTTTTTATTAATGCATAGACTAGATGACCATATCATTGTAATGGTTTTAATTGATACCAGCTTATAAAAAATTATTGAAATTAAATTTTATTATAGTGATCAATTTAAATAGAGATGTTGTGTAATGTAATCCTTCAAAAAAATAAGTGTATGATATTTTAATTGAAGAATAATATATCAAAATATTTGAAGATAGAATGAATTTATTTTGGAAGAAAAATCTTGTTAGAAAAACGTAAGGTTATACATAGAATTATAGAACCAATTTTGGTTTCATACGACAATAATAGAGATATTAAAAAATATAAGGAACCTAATTTTGAACATAATTCTAGATACCTCCAAAAAAATTCATTAGGGAAATCACTAAAAGAGATAATGAAAATAAATATAGAGTAATCATATAAGATAATGTCAATGAATCTCTAAAAAACAAAAATTATTGTGAAATGTACTTTTTATAAATAAATATTACATTATTTTAGATTAATATTCAATAAATTTAACAATAATTTATTCTTGAGGACCATAGAGGTTTTGTGTATTTTGAAACATGGATACATAAGAAACTAGTACATAAAGAATCTAAATTTTTCCCTTTATTTTCTCACAACTCAAACCCTTATGAAATATAATATTCATAAATCATTTCTCCATAACCTGGGGAAGAGAAACAAAAAGGGTGAACTCAAATTCAGAGTAAGGATAAACATAAGTGTGGTTAATAAATGATCATATGTGAGAATGATATGAGAATAAGGGTATAATAAAATGATATAACAATTATAGGAATCATAAAATCAATATATATATATATATATATCATTATGATCAAACATGGATACCGTTTTATGAATCATTATTCAGGAAAAAATTGTGTGGAGACATGAATAATAAATAATGAACCCTAGAAGTATATCATAATAATAATACATAAGTTTTGGGAATTCACATAATTATTAAAATCATTTTATTAATCAAGGATCACTATGTTGACTATCATAGTGGATTGGGTTGACTCCCTATTCAGTCACTTCATAAGTCAAGGTTCATCCACTAGACCATAATATTAGAAATATTCCCTTAATGAACAGGGTTTAATAACAAATCTACTCAATATCATGCCATGATGTATCCCTAATTACTATATAACATGGAGTTATATATAATTATGGTCCCACAAATCACATAATGTAAACCATACATATATGTGCCGCAATATCATTAAACATTCATCATATCCTTATATCATAACCTGGGGGAATTATTTAGGTTCCATAAAAATTGAATCATCATAATCATTAAATATCATGAGAACTAATAAATTTGGTTATGTTAGACCATTTATCTAGTAAATCAAAAATAAACATCAATAAAATAATTTTAAATATTCACTTGTTCTTTTTTTAATGAAAATAATGTTCTTTTTTGAAATCACTTATTTAGGAAAAAATTCAAAAATATTACGGAAAAAAATATATTTTGAAATAAAAAAAGAAAATTTATTAATTAATATTCAATGAAATTTTATTCATGATGTTTGAGAAACCCATTCACACATTGTTTAGTAAAATAAAAATTACTTTCACACTGTAAGCAAAATGTTTGTAGCTCATTGTTCAAAAAACAACAAGAAGACCCTTTTTAATATACATTATAGAAACTGAAACATGTGTAAAAATTAAATTAATAATCATTTTGATAATGGTAAAAATTATCTTGAATAATGATTTTAATAATTAAAAAATATGTCCATGGAAGAAAAGATTCCTGACCAAATGAAAAAAACAAGCACCGTTTCTTTACAAAATCAATTTAGTCTCTTGAGTACTTAAGGATTTGAAAATGAAATGAATTAAATAGAATATAGAAAGAATTAAAAAATAGAATAAAATAAAAAGTACATGGGAGTGGTATATAATATAATTTATTCATCATAAAAATTAAGCATGAATAATCACGGTAAAAATTAAATTGTAACATAAACCCATTACCTCAAATATGTCTCCTATCGAATGCACTCAAACCTAATGTATAATAAATATAATATTATTATTATAATTTAAATGAAACATAATGATACAAATAATACCCTAAATTCTTTACTTATAACATCTTAACTATTGTTCATTAATATATTTCATTATCATTGTCATTTCTAGTATTAATTTCTTATTTTTTCATGTATGTTTTGGTCTGGAATCAATGGTCCTTGAACATTAATCATGGTTATTTGTTATAATTAATTTCAATAATGATATTAATATCCTATATATTCATATTATAAATATTAATAACCATTCTTATAAATTGGTGATGAAAAATTAATAACATCTCTATGTTGAGATGATAGTTTGTACATACCCATGAGTGATGTATTCATTTTTTGATTGATGGAAAAAAGAAATGTAAATATAACATCATATTTAAAATATAAATTTTCAACATAAATATCAAATATAAAAATTCAATATATCATAATAACCCTCCATTAATTACAGTTGAGGAAAATTAATTTTATCGCTACGTGGAGGTGGTAATTCACAGTTAAGAACGAGTGATAATCCATTCTCTAATTTGATTGAGAAGTGGTGGAAAGGGTTGATAAGTAATCATAATAAAATTTTATTATATTTTATATTTTTTATTATGATATTTTTAAACACAAATCATGTATAGATAATTATTAAAAACAAATAAAATTGAAAGATCATGGTTAAAATTAATACCTCTTCTTTGACAGACCTCCTTTGGAATACACCTTAATACTTAAAGGATTGGTATTAAGAGAATTCTATAAGATATAATATGAATGGAAGTATTATTGTAATGTTTTTTAGTATGTATTATATGATCTATATTTTCTAAATGAATATAATAATATAGGAGGAATGGTTTTCTTTCATAAGTGCAGGGTGAGACTCACATATAATTTCTTAGAAGATTTTCATTATAAAAGGTTAATTTCATTTTAACATGGTTCCAAATGAAATATTTTCATAATTAGGATAATATTAGGTATTAATATCTTTTAAAAAAGAATATATTTGTTTTGGTGAAATTAATACATTTAACACATGGTTTACCATAAAAAAACATCATTTAATCTCAACCATGGTAGAATTAGTTCTTTTGATATTCACTATGACCAAAAATTATGTTCAACACATTAAATTATTTTTAGTATTTTGATTCAAAATATTCAGTAAATTTTACTATATTCAAATCCAATAAGTGGAATATTTGAATTCAGTTTATGTTCATAAACCGTAACAAAAGCCTTTAAAAAAATTAATTATTATGTGTACAACTTAATTTACTTCTATTCCATGCATTGTGAAGTTAATAAAAATAATTTTATAATAATAAATTTAATATAAAATATATATATTCATCTAAAACCATTAATCAATAGATATAATATTATTTTATTAAAATAAAAACACATTGGTCTCATTAAAATTGTTTTTATAGAAAAAAGTATTTTTAAGACCAATTGTTTTTTTACGAAAATCACTCATAATGATGATTCCTATGTAATTAATTATATAATTTATATTTAAATTATACCTATGATAAATTAAAATAAATTTAATAAATAGTTGGACTTGTACAGAAATCAGTAATTTTATTATTCACTGAAAATATATCTCTTTTAAAAAAATACATAAAATTAAACATTAGATAAAATTAAAATTATCATTTTAAAATGATATTAAATTATTGAAATAAAATTTATAATAGTGGTATAATTTAATTATAAATATCATGGTAATAAATGTGATAAACCCATCATTGAGAAGTATTTATTTTTGTTGCATAAAATGACTTTTTTTGAAAATTGAGTACTTATTTATCATGAATTAATAAATAAATTTATATAAATAAAAACCATTATATATATTTTTCATAAAGCAGTGATTACTATTTTTTCATACCAATTTAATCACTAGGTTATAATAATTTACTATATCATCGTTCATATTGTCTCAAGGTCGCGTTTCAGACAACCAATCAAATAATTCATATTTTATTTCAAAATAAAATGCCTATAAAATCATGTGTTATTACATTTAAAATAAATTAACAATAAACTTTCCATCAAAATTCCATCAATATAGTTGAAATTTATGAGGATATCTCTAATTTATCATGTCCTCGGGTTCCCGCTTTGTTTACTCAAATTTCAAACTCCTTAAAATAACTTTATACATGTGAGGAGTCTGGATCCAAAAAACATTATCCCTGAGATACAAGATTTATAATCATTGTTCTTTATATAAGAGATCATGATCTAGTGGTATAATATTTGAGTTCAGTACTTGTGAAAGATTAGGAATATACATCCCCAATAGAGGTATGTAGAGTACATTGTGAACTTGAGGGAGGTTATTTGGGATTGCTATGTGATAAGGAAAAGTCCCCAATCAATTAAGAATATTGAAGGAACCAATATACATAAGGATAATATTTCATTATTTTCAAATTTCATTAGCTCCATTCATGTATAATTTGATAGGTAATACTTCTCACCAACATTCTATTCTAGATCCCACCGATGATTGACATCATATCTCTTCTGACAACTCTGATCTACCTTGGTATTTTTTTGAATGTAAATAAACTTCTATAATATTTCATCAAATATTCCTTGTCCCAATATACTTCTTTCTCTATCTATATTTGAATATTTTAGAGTCCCAAAATTCATACCAAAGATTTATTCTTAAGAAGACATCTAAAAACTCAAGTGAAAGAAATTGTTTTAATAAATATTGGATAAAGGAAGGTGTTGATCCAAAGATACATTGGAATCTTGAAAATAGTATCCCATTATATAATAATGGATTATAATGGTACTCTTATACTGAACTTTTATCTTAGGATGATAAGAATTATTTAAACACAAATCTATATCTAGATATTGTCGAATAATTTTCCTAAACATCAAGGTAAACATAGAATTTAGATTAGATACAATAAAATACCCATATAATCATATATCCTTTCATGATATGTTGAGAAACTAATCACTAAGATTCATACTCTGCAATACCCCTCTTCATGTTGTCCCACCAGAAGTACACTTTTAGATCTCTGTACATCTTCGTAATTTCATAATGAATAGAATATGATGAGATATGAAATTCATCTAATAGTTCATTTTTACGTATTCTATAATTGGGACACATAATATTTTCAGAAACATTATCCTTCCAACATAATCAAGGGTTAGCACTAGAAAATTACTAACTATATTTTGTAACTCCACACCATCATTTTATTCCTCTTTAACCTATGCATGGATTTATGGTTGAAAAATAATCTATGAAAGATTTTATTTCTCCCCTTAATTTAATATTTCATTTTAAAAGCATTAATTTTATTAAATTATTGGATTTTTTGTGATCCTCATCAGAGATAATATTGCATCATCCTTTTAACTCAATGCATCAACAACCTTTATCACTTTTCCACCGTGGTAATGTATTGAGAATCCAAAATCCTTTATCCAAACCAACTGACATCTTTGGTGAATAATAGACTCTATTTATTTGGGGAATATATAATTTAATATTATTTTATTATAAAAATTTCACACCATTATCTATAATGAATATTAATTTTGTTCATTAATTTATTGATTACCACAGATAACATTAAATCGTGATTCAAGTAATTTTTCTCATGAATCATTAACTACTGTTGATCATAAGTTGTCACTATATCATTCTTCATAATAAAACTACACATATAATTTCATGATACTTTACTATAAATAAAAAACTTATCTCTATTATAGTTTATTGTGATCAAATGTGCACTAACAAACCTTAACTTTAGTTCTATAAATTTTCACTAAATTCATCAATCTGATGAAACAAAAATACCATCGAAGATATATTTGTGAGTGAGTTAGATTACTATGATATATTCATCATAATGAATCAATAATATTCCTCTATTATATGAAAATAATATATTAAATTCATAATATCTGGTCTTGGCTAGTATCTAATAACATCAAACATTGATGGATCCACTGAAATACACTATCTTCAGATAAAATTACCCAACAAATGAAACTTTATATAGATAAATTTAAAATTTTATATAATTTTCCTAAAACTACTCATTAATTAGTGTCTTCAGTATAATTATCATGTGATCTTATTCATCTTCTTTACTTATGGATTATATAATATCTTCATCTATAAAGACTACACCATACTGATCAGGGTAATCGGTAAAGAATGTATTCATTGAATCTAAAAAATCAAAAGAAGACTCAATTATACCTAATAGTATAAATATAAATTCATTGTTTCCATACCTCAAAAAGAAATAATTATTGGGTATGTATTCACTTTTGACCTTCAACTGATTGTATCCATAATGAAGATCAATCTCGAAAAAATATTAACTTCTTTAAAATTGATGAAAAAAATAATGAATATAGAATAGAGGATAATTATTCTTCATATTGATCTTCACATGTTTCTAATAATCAATCCAGATTCACAAAAAATAAAATTTATTTTTTAAAAAAGTAGAGGTCTACCCCATGGTGTCACACTTGGCTAAATAAATCCCTTATAAGGATTCTACTGATGTTTCTTCTTCAGTTCCTTACACTCAAATTTGGATTTTATATATAGGGTCGTTGAAATATGTTTATCACTAGGTATGAGTTATATCGAATATTTAACATCATAATTTTTCAGAATACTAGGATAAACTTCCAAATTTACATTAAAAACTCCCATAGAAAAGACATGTAATCAATATTGAGTTTCTCCTAAACCATCTGAGATAAACACAACTATTAATATGAATAAAGACATGTGGAATGGATATAAATTCAATTTCATATCCCTGACTATCTTAAAACAAATAGAAAATGATAGGTTGGTTGAGAATTTTAATTATTAATTCCCTTTCATATGTATTTATTTGGGATTTATATAAGGAAAGAATCGTCATTCCAAAAATTACATCTAATTCAACAATATGAAGAATATTATGTTTTTCAAGAATAATATTTTGATAAATATAAATTGGAGTGAATTAATTTACATTATATTTCATCATTGTAACATTAGTAGTATTTACTACTATTTAAACATCTTTCCATGAAGGTTGGAATGTGATACCCTTTGTAAAATTTTCAAATTTAAAAGATTGAGATGATCCAGAATCATAAAAGAAAATATCTGTTCTGGAGTGGATGGTAAGAGTATCTTTGAACGATTAATTATCTCAACCCATAATCCTTTAGAATTATTAGAGAAATAATTTCCACCACGTTGATAATTTATTTCTTTATTTACTTCACTTCAAAAAATAGATCATTTATAATCCCCCCTCCCCTAAAAATTTTTAGCAATGCCTCTATTCACACTTCTGGAAGAAAGGAAAACTCATCTTATTTCATCTATGTTTTTTATTAGAATTTATATTGAATTTGTTTATCAAAAAAAAATTTAAAGGGGAATCCAATCTCTATTTCAACTTGTATAACACATCGAATGATTTCTTCATAGCTATGAATGTTTTATAAGTCTAATTAACTTGACAAATATGGTTTTATGAAACTGAAGAATAAATGAATATTACTTTTTTATTTCAATAATAATACCAAAATATTACCACATAAGTCCTATAAAGTTTTCCTTATGAGTAAAAATAATTTCTTTATCATTCTTTTTATTTTCAATGAATTTTTTCTCCACCTTCATATAAATAATATGAGTAGAGAACTTATTGAAAAATAATATCCTAAACTCGTCCCAATTCATGTATGAAATTTATTATCAATTACTTATATTATTGTTAAGATTAAACTGTTGATCCACTTCCCCTTCCAAATATTAAACACCTAAGACAAAATTCCCATGCTCTGGGCATTGGATAATAGTAAATACTCGTTCACTGATTCTGATTGATTCCACATCAATTAAAGTATCAGTGGAACCCCTATAATAAAGTTGTTGTTACCTTATTATGGACTCAACCATATTGTTTCCATTACTTTTATTATTTTAAATACAAACATTTTTAAAGGATAGAGAAAGTTGAATATGCACATAACCAATATTTTTAATTCTATATCTTATATTATTTGGTTACTCAATAGGAAAATCATTTCATTATCCATTACATTGAGTGTTAAAATAGTTACTTCTGCTTCCATACATTTAATGAACCCAAAATTCACTGTTTAAGGAAAAATAATCATACTAGGAGATTATATAAGTATGAAAATAATTTTTGAGTATGTTTAATCATTACACCTTATTTTCAATATAGAACAATTTAGGATAGAGCTACGTCATCCATGGTCATTATCTATTCAAATCCTTTATAATTGTTTAAAAATAATATTTGAATTAACTTAAGAATATACCATAATATTTTTAAAATATGTGTGTAGTAAAGTCCCATTCAACAGGTTCTAGAATGAAATATATGATATACTTGAGAAACTCTTTTGGGGTTATTAACGCTCGATCTAGCCATTCCAAAAACACATCCACTTTTCGTATCTATATATGGATTTATTATCTTATGGAAAACCCTATAAATTATTTATCATAACATATGATTTTCTCCAACACATAGACTTACCCTAAGAGTTTTCATAGAAGTTTTCACATAATAGTTTCAAAAATTTATTAAATCATTCCTCTAATTCCAAATATAGAAACCGATATTTTTATACATAAATATTACATTTTTTATGGATATTCAATAAATTCCAGAACAATACAGACATGGTTACCACATATGTTTATTTTATTCATAACCATAGATATATAAACAACAAGTACATAGAAGTACTATATCATTTATGATTTTTTTCACAACTAAAACACATCACAGATAAAACATTCTTAAAACCATTACTTATAACCTTAGGAAGGGAAATATAAGAAAGGGTGATATATTATTCTCAGTATGAGTAAACATAGGGATATTAATAAAATATCATAAGTGAGCATAAGAAAATTACAAGGATATGAGGACATAAGAAGAATATTAAAAATTCATACCTATCAATTGATATATACTAATATAGAACCATAGAATAATTTTTTATCTATCATTATAAAAAATAAATAAGACTGTGGAATAATTAATATTAAATATTCATACATGAAGAAATATAATAAGACTAAGAGACAAGTTTGTTTCTTTCAAGTAAGTATATAAAATCATTTCCTTGTTCAAATTTCGAATCCTAGGCATTAATAAAAAATAGGGTTCACTCCCAATTAAATAATTTTCTATGTCAAGGTCACTCCTAAGACAATATTATTGGATAAAGTCCCTTACTAAATATATTTCTCCCACATTTTTAGTCCTTGTTATCTCAAAAGATATCCTTATATACAAAATGTATTTTAGGGTTATATAATTCTCGTCCCACCAATTCATAATGAAAACAAAAATATTTTTTGCAAAAGATCATAAAATTGTAATAATGTCATCAAATCATAAATTTGGGAAATAATTAGAGTTTCATAAATTTTTCTAATATTAATGATAAACTATATTGTTAAATAATAAACATTCTAACATTTAATCATATACCTAGTAAATCATTAGAAAAATAATTATTAATTTTAAAAGATTACTTTAAAATTTAGTGAAGGAAATAACATTTTAATTTGAAATCACTAATTTATGATATAAAAATTTCAAATATATTAAGAATTTTTTTACAAAATAAAAAATTAAATATATAATTGAATATTTAATGAAAATACTAATCATGGTAGCAGAGATATCAATTATTTTTGTGTACATGAAATAAAAAATTCATTTCACATTGGTGCTAAAAATTTATAAGTACCATATTCAGAAAAGGATAAATATTTTATATTAAAAAAATTATATAAATTTAAAAGTGGGTAAAAATGAAATTTTTCAATAATTGGAGAATATTAAATACATTCATGAAAAAATTATGAAGTGAGAAAAATGGACATGGAATATAATATTCCCTACAGAAGGGGAAAACATGGTCCGTTGTCCTTAAAAATGTTATTTGAGTCCCTTAAGTACATAATGAGAGGTGATAGGGCCACTTATGGATATAATCAACTATGAAATGGGTGGGGGGAAATTGTGTTGGGAATATTTTAACCAATTATAATTTTTTTTCTCTCAAGACACATTCACCAGTTATGATCTGGATTTTATTTTTCACTTTTGCTTATTTGACACAAGTATATGAATGTAGGTAAAAGGTGAAACATTACATTATTACAAGGTTCACTTATCAATAAGAGTAGCAAATCCTTTTGCGTATGGTGATGAATACTATATGGATTCTTTACTATAATATTATAGCAAGTACATTGGTTTGGACAGAGAATATTTTTATCCAATATTTGGGTCTATACACTTTAGGAGGGTCGATAAGTAAACCATCCTTCTTCAATAAATTAGTGATGACTTGGTAAAACCTAAATCTACATTTAATTTCTTTATACTACTAAATAATATAGTATTCACCTTCATTCTACAGCAAAATTTAACACTAGTAATGTATTTAACCAAATGAGACTTCCATTAGATGCATCAATGCAATATTGTTTTTCTATTCACTCAACTCCACTATTTTAACATAAATGGGCAATAAAATTTCCATATTATTCTTACTTAATTATAAATTTTACTATATTAAACTCTTAAAAATATGTCTGTCTGATATTTTTATAGGATAATTTTTATTTGGTGATAAATTACTCATTGACAGATCATATGGTCTCTCATTCTTCAACATGTTCGTTGAATACAAATGATAAAAAGAAGGTTTATCCAGTATCTAGTTTAACCATCAATCTTCATAATTAATATTCATCACAATTTCCTCATGTGCTACAACCTATCCAATATTTTAAGCTCAATAGGATACGTATTCAACTTATCACCTCTTACTTTCTTCATTTGGTGTCTTAGTTTTGCCTAGTACTTTATCTTTGTATGGTAACCCTGCTCTCATGGATACTCTTCCATCAAAACATTTTCACAAATTTAAATTTTTATTGCACTTTCTTCACTAGAACTTTCTTATAGCTACCAAATTTTTTTGTAATTAAAAGCCTTCATAGGTGAACAATGGTTTAAACATTCTTCATATTATTGAAACCCTTTATAAAGGTGTACTTCAAGATGTTTGGGAGCAAAATAAACTATATTTACCCACTCAATGTGAATATTAATTTTACAGATATCACAAAATTGTACTTCAATGGGATACTTATGAATTATTTTGGATTATTTTTTAGGCTTCTCTAAGTACCTTGAAATATCCCCATTTCATCAAACATATTTAAACATTCTTTTTAATGAAATTATATAAACTTCTTTAACCTCGCTAGATAACCAAACATTGAATTCTCATAATCACATCATCATTAATATAAATTGTTCAAAAATTTATAAATACTATGAATTTTTTCATCTATTACAAATTCATAATATTTTAACAATCCGGTGAAACATTATCCAGTGTTCTACAAAATTTCATAGAATAAATTCTGAATCATTTAAATGATTCTTCCTTTGAAAAATTAAGTTCATAGAAAAAATTTATCTTATAACATCTTTTTATGGATATTAATTTTTGATATCCCCTTTGAACATTTATTTATAATGCTATCATTGCCATATTATTTCATCCAATGGGTTCATATGTGTTTTTTATTTTTCCTTTATCTATTGAACCCTTAGTTTTCTAAATTTATTCTATATTATGGTGACTTTTTAGAATAATGTCATAAATTATTGTAATACTAACTTTGTTGTATTTTTAAGACTTTATTTAATATCATTTCATAAAATCATATTTCTAATTAAAATCTTTATAAACCTCAACAACGTCTATTGGATTAGTTTTTGTGTAATCAGGAATATAAGGAAAATTAATTTGAAACCTATATTATATGAATCCATACACAAAATTCTACATGATGAAATTAATCACAACCATCTATATCCATGAACCAATGATATGCATATATTTCCTCTTAATTTGTTCAAAAATTTCTTCCAATAATTCAATGGACATTATCTAATTAATTATAAATTCTCTTATATTCATTTGTAAATATCTATTTTTGATGATCATTAATCAATTTTTATTGATTTTAACATTATAATAATTATTATTATTTATAATTTGAGGACTTTTTTAATTCACATATTAATGTTTCTACAAGATAATAACATGAAATTCATAGAACGTTATAACGAAAATCAATCATTACTTCTCAAATTTTGGAAACTGATTTCAATAAAAATAATAATTTACTTATTACTTAAAGATTTTAATGGATACAACTCAATGTAAATTTTTTAATTAGATGATTGAACTCTTAAACATCATATTAAATCACAGTTATAGGGAATTGAGATGATTTTTCAATACAGAACACATCACTTAAAAATATATGATTTTTTTTTCTGATCACTGGGTATCCATAGTCATCTCGAATGTTGATGGTCAAACATTTGATTCTCTTCTCATCTGATTGAATCCATCTATTTACATCATTATAAAATTATTTTTAACATTCCCTTGATGTTATCCCAAAATTTTCTCTGTCGAATTGGATATTAAATCTTATAACATTGAACATACACTGTATCTAATGGAATAGTAATGAAACCACGATGTGTTGTCACCACCTAAAACCCCATGTTCAACCATAAAATTAGACTTATCGTTATAGTAAATCTCAATATTCTTTTAAACTGTGACCAGATTATTTTATGTAGCCTTATTAAACCCTTTCGAAACTAAATATTAACACATAACCCTTCATTTCATTTCCTTTGTTTGATCACCTTCATTCAATTACTTCAGTACAGTTGACTCAATACATTCTCCTTTGTATGATAGTCTCTATCCTATTGTCTCCACTAACTAAATTCATTAAACTCTTACTTCTCTATTCGGTATATTATTCTTCGTATCATCATAAGTAAATTAAAAAAGGAAACTTTCATAATGATAATTATAAATTTAGTTCCCCACTAATCCCATAAAATGTTAATGATATTAGAAATATCTCATAAAATTTAAATGTAATCCAAAATGATTAAAAATTTCCTTATTAGGATAACAATACTAAATTAATTTTTTTATGATGTAATCAATCATCTAAGAGATGTTAATTTTCATTCAAGCTTCGATGCTTCATCTGCACATTCTTATGACTTCTTATTTGTAATATCTTCAACATATGTATATCAATGAAATATTTTTATTCATTAACAACCGATAACAACCAACAAAAAAATATAATAGATTAGAAAACCGGGCTCAACAATATACCCCTTATATTTGTTTTAAATACTTTCAAAGATCATTCCAAATTGTTATGTCAATCTATGTGTCATCATTGTCTTTCTTTACCATTTAATTTTTCAAACATTCATTTCACATTTTATCAACCATTATTGAAAAAATAAAAACAAAATCTTTATAAAAGTGTATGAATTACTACTAATGATGTTTGTCATCAATTATTTCACTCTACATCTACCTGATCCATGCTTAGTATAAAAAAATGATTTTATTTATAGAAAAATTAAGTCCCTCAATGACTGATCAAGATACATTTGGAAATGTGAATTCGTAAAAAGCCTTCATGTATTTTCATTTTATAATCCAATTTGATGATACTAATTGAGATGTGAAACATTTTAAAGATAGATCGACCTAAAAATATTTCAATAACATCAATGAATAGATCAAAAATATTCATTTGGAATTATTTGGATTAGAGACCTTAGATTACATCAAAACATCCACTTTTATTTTATAATATATTGATTAAATTACTCTCATTTTGTAGTTTAATTTTCTATAACAATGGATGGTATATTATTAAAATATCCATTTTCTAATGACATGATCTTTGATAAATTTCTCTAAAAATCATATCTTTTAATAAATAATTATTCTTATAGCATATTAAAATTTCTGCAAATGTATATTCCTTAAGGAAACGTTTTAAATGAGCTTCATAAGGATGAATCAATTCAGAATATATTATTTTTTATCCTCAGGTTGAGAGTGAAAAAAACTAGATCTTTTCTTATGTGGATGTCTAGGCTCGAAATTTTCCACATCTTCACTAAGTACAATCCCCTTCAATACATGTAATTGAGTACCAATTGAGTTATCCTTAAATGATGGTGACGTCTATATCTTGGATAAAAACATTGTAATCCATTCCCCCCAGTCAAGATCTCCTCCTAAGTAAATGTCTCACCTTCAATTACCTACATTGAAAAATGAAATACAATACAAAAAGGATAAGAGAGTAAGGTGGATCCTACTTTCTTCTTATTGTGAATCATAGGGTTGAGATTTTTCTCTCAGCCATGTTGATTCATTTTATCCACTCTTCATTGTTAAAAATAGGTAATCCAATTTTGATTGGAGCTATATAGATCTTATTACTTCTTATGTTTCCATTTGTGGTGACCTTCATTCATCAAATGTTTATATAAAACTTGTATCACCTTGTGAAACATTCATATTCATACAAAAAAATCATTTTCTATAGTAATTGTAGAACAAATATAAAGTACTATACCCTAAAATGTTGAATCTCATGCATACAAAAAATTTATGTTAATGTGTAATCTTTTTTTCACAAGTATTTTCTTATTATACTTCTATTTCCTTATTATTTCCGAATCTTGTATCTGGATTATTAACATATCATTAGGATTTCTAGTAGAACATTATGATTTTCCAAATAGATATTTTTAGTTCCATATTTTTTATTAGTTCTATAATACACTACACCTTGCTTTCCCTTATTTGATTTTGAATGATGGGACTTATCACCTTTACTACTAAAAATATTCTTGGGTGGATTTTGGTTTACAACACCCATGTTCTTAATTCAAAATGATGTTTATTATTTCATAACCAAATTATGTAGAAATTATTTCTTATCATATTTTGATAAATATTTAAATGGACATGTACCACCATTGTTACCACTATATTTTTTAATATCATATTTATTTTTACACTTTCCAAAACTAGTGTATATTTTAAAATTTTTCAAAAACTGTTGGTGTTTCCTCACAATTTCATATATGCTCCCCCTTTGAATGGACGTACATTGGGATTCCATATTTACAACTTTTTACCAAAAAATGAATGTAAAATTACAAATTATCTTATAGACTCAATATTAACCCACAAACCATGATATTTTTATATATACATTAAAATGTTTTTGGGGTTCTTTTTAAATTGTTGGGTTCTTCATTGTGAACAATTTTATAAAATCTTTTCTAATCCACCAAAGCCATGGTGGTAGGAAACACAGAGGATATATTCATCTATAATTGTAAAAGTTAATTTTCAAACCTATAAATATATTTTAAGAATATTTAGAAAAATTATTATAAGATTGGATTGATGGTACCTTTTTCATCAAAGCTGCTTGAAATAGGCCAAATAATGAAGTCATGACCCGATCACATTTTGGAGGTATTTTCACCCTAGAGTCCCCAATGAGTGTTGTGTAGTAGAATTTTTTTTATTTTATGAAGTCTCAACATTTTTCTTACAAATATTATCTAATATAACATCAAGTGTTAAAAAATTCATATTCTAGGTGTTTCTTTGATCTTAAATCATAATCCACTTTTATTAAATAAAATTATTTACTCCTTAAACTTACTCTTTATATAGAAAATCCTTGTTTTGTAACAATGTTCCATGTTCCTTGATTTTGTTTTATTTTACTTCTAATTTATATTCCTTAACATCATTGTTATTTTTATATTATTGTCAATTTGCATGGATCATTTCTTCAAGAATATTTTTAACTCTATATTTCCATTTAAAATCTTTTATCCATTTTATTAAATGTTTTAAGGAACACATTTTAATATCCACCTTTCATAATCCAATGTCTCCAACATATATATATATATATATATCTTTATACATTATTGAAATTATCATTGTAAAGTATTCTCTATAATTTTTTAGTTCTCCTAGCTAGGTGATATCTTCATAGAGGCTTTATATGATATCACAAAAAGTGTAACTATTTATTTATAAATTAAATTCATAATATCTAACAATACAATAACTTATAAATGTAGAGAATTTTTTCTGGTAACCATGAAAACTTATGCATGTTTCTTCTACTCGAGGATAGTTTTTACAATAATTTCACACACCACATGATAAATTAACATCCTTGAATAAATTTAGGTAGGCAATTTATCCGTTTTTATGGTAAAAATAGAATCCATTATCTCTTCAATTTCGAATCCTGATATGAATTTTTTTATCAAGGAATGGGGAAAAAAATGCTTCCTCTTCTATTAGACTATGGGAAAACTTTTTCACCTTTATTTTCTATTTCATTATCTTGTTCACCTTGGTCTTCGTATATATAGTATTCGGTTTAGAGATAACTTAATCTTCAAAAACATTACACTTCATTGTAAACAGAACAAGGAAAATAAAATAATAAAAAGATGGTATCATCGAAATTGGAATCCAATATAGGTGAACCCTTCCTTTAATACAACTTAAGAGGACCACATTAAGATATAATCAACAATATGTTGTGGGAGGATAAATAGTGCTTCATTTTTTGTAGCCAATTATAATTTTTTTCCTTTAACATCTTAGACGAAGTAGGATATTTTTGAGAATATTATATTTTACATATCATAAGAAAATAAATGGAAAATGTTAAAATATGGAACATGATATTTTTTTCATGGTTTATTCATCAATGAGAGTCTCTAATAAATGGTGTGCATGTTGATGAAAATTACATGAATGATTTATTATTATTTTATTGAAATTACAATGGTTTTTATTGAAAATAATCCATATACAGTATTTAATTCCATATAATTTATGATGGGGGGTGAAACAATAATCCTTCTTCCCTAAACTGGTGATGACCATGTCCAAAATTAATCTACTAATTGATTCATTATACACCAATAGAATAAAATATTTATCTTTTTCTTAAGGTGATTTAAAACACCAAGAAATCCTTTCACTAGATGTATCTTTTGTTGGATGTCACATTAATTCTTTGTTCATATCTTCATTCTTTTCCACTTATTACTCGCCAAATAGTGGGAAAATAATATTCCTTATTATTTATCCTTATTCTAGAAACATTCCTTCCAATCCCCAATCTAATATATCTATCCAACATGTCCATTAAATAATATTTTTCTGGTAAAACTTTTACCAATGTTAGTTCATTCAATCAATCCTTCTTCACCAAGTTCATCACAAAAAAAATGATAAAAAAGTTCTATTTGGTATCTGGTTGACCCATACTTTTTCTTTTGGGCCATTCAAAACCTATCATTTTGATACTACTACTCTATACAAAACAATCATCTTAGTCTGAACTTAATTAATCTAATCACATCTTATCTTCTTCCTCTACAACTTTAGTTTTTACCCGTACTTTAACTCCATCCGGTACCCCCGGTTTGTTCTGATACTCTTCTCTCAAAACTAAGACTGGAATAATATTTTTTTTCAATCATCTAGGCCAAAACATTCTTGAAATATTTTAATTATATAGAGGATTTATTCCTCCTTATGTGAATAGTGTTTCACTTATTCACCATTATTTTTCAAACATTTGTATAAGTGTGATTGTATAATTTTTTGTGGGAACTGAAATAAATATTCATTCATAACATTACATTGATTTTTTATTATTTCACATAATTTTATTTCATGGGTTTCTCCCCTATTTTTTTAAGAATATTTACTAGGATTGATTAATTTTTATAAAAGCTCCACCTTTCTTAAAAATTATTTAAACATGGTATTTAAAGAACATATGAAATCATTATTTACCATGATAGATTAAACAACATTGAAAATTTATTATCACATCTTCATTTTTATATTATTATATAAATTTATTAAATGACATTAAAACATCTTTCTAGTACAACTTCATAACATGTAATCTATTTAGTGTAAATTTTCTTATTTTTCCTATAAAACATCATTGAAAAAACATAAATTAATTCAAAAGTTAATTAATATGAAATATAATGTTCTTATAAAAAATTTATCAGATATAATATTTTTATAATGACTCTATTTTATTCTTCCCATCAAGATTTTATTCAGCACACTTTCTTTGGGATGTACTTTTAGCTAATTGGTTCTCAACTGTTTGATTGTTTTCCTCTATCTGTTGAACCCTCAGAGTTCTTCTATGCTTCTATTATCTAGTGACTATATTAAACTCTTTTAGATGAATTTTTTATACTCAACCTAATGTTATTGTAAAACATTCACTAATAACATCAACTTTAATCCTTTATCAAATGTAATTATTAAGAAACCTTAGAAACCATTTATCAGATAGTTTTCCTAGATAATTTAGTCTGATGAAAATCAATAGGAAAATTATATGGGAAGAATTAATATGAAATATTCTATCTAATACAACTAATTAGAAGCTACCGTAAAATCTATCCAATTATATTAATATGTTTCATATAAATTTTTTAGAAATAATTTTTCTAGTCATTCTTGAAAAATTATTTGCTTAATTAAAAACTATTTTTTATCACATAACCATTATCAAAAACTTCTTCTACATTAGATGATTTTTGAAAATCTTATATATATACTCTATAATCTCTTTGTTTGATGATAATTTTACATTTCTTTTATCTTTTAACATATTTAGGAAAATTGTTATTGATAATTCAATAACTTCTTTACTTTTCATCTCAAACATTGTAAAATACCATCTTATGGACATCGTATTTCACTTATAACAATATAAATCCTTAGTTATCTGCATTCAATACCCCGATTTTTGATGAAAATTAATCTCTTCATGAATTAAAAATATTTAAAACTACTCCTCAGTCAATACCTTTATACATAACTGATTTGAATCTAGAAAAATACCTTGAATCATATTGATAGAGAATTGTGATGTCTGATCAATAAAGAACACATCACTTAGACACATTTTATATTCTATGTCCATTCACTATCTATTTTATTTCATCAATAATGTAATCAGAAAGACATTGTATCTCTTTATCACCTAATTGAATCTATTAATTAATATAAGTATGATATTATTTTGAAAGTTACATTAGTGGTATCCTAAAATTTTCCAATATATGAATAGACATTATGTTTTGGTTCTTCAGATTGACAATCCATCCAATATAATAGTTTAGTAATCTCTATCTGACCATGCTATGAGGAAACACTTCTGGAAATAACCTTAAAAAATAATCAAATAACACTTACATGGGTATTAGAAATTTTATCATATCATTACAAAATTCTGACATTACATTTAAATATCATTAATTAACCCTTACACAGTGCAATATCAACTCAAAAAACATCATCCATCTTCCTTGGTCTGATTTTCTATGTCTGATTACTTCTATACAATTGACATATTTTGTCCACCTTTGTATAATGGTCACCATATGTTTGTATTCCATAACTCTATTTATCCATATTTTTCTACTTTTTGGTATATGAAAGTCAAATAATACATAAACTTCTTCCTTATGGGAATATACATAAAGTTGATAACCAATTTTCTTCTCTTACAATCACAACACATGTTGCCGAAATTATGTACATCTCATCAAACATCATAATAAAAAATAATATATTTAAAATAATTTTTTATGATATTAAATCTTGGGTTATTTCTTCCTTATATATTCATTCATCTAAGATACATCAATTTTTTTTAAAACATGAATGATTCAATGAAACATTATTGCAACAGATAATTTATAACACCTTCAACATATTGACCTCAATGAAATATTTTTAGTTAATTTAAATCCAATAATAACCTTATAAAACAAAACCTACAAACAAAGTGGCATAAAAAATCTCCTAATTTTTATTTATTTAAATTGACATAAATTATATTTCTAGATGATTAGGTTAATATTTGATTGTTTATTTTCTTTCTTTCCCCTTTTCTTTTTCAGACATTCATTTCATTTTTTCTCTCCCTTATTGAAAAACAATTATTTTATGAATAGTGTATGAGTTTACAGATAAGGAACATGACATCCATCATTTCCCATCAATGTTTATATGATCCACACTTGGTTTAGAAAAAAAGAATATTTTATATAGACAAAAATATTATCACTTACCGACTGGAATTGATATGTTATAAAATGGAAACACATAAAAATGTATTCTTGTGGTTTACACTTATATTATGGAGATAAGATACTAATTGATATTATAATTTTATAAAATGTGGATCAAAATTAAACCTAAGAACTCAATTTAAAAAATTGATCAAAAACATTCTTATGCAATAACCTGGAGGAATGTCCTGGGAAAACTTTTATTCGTCAAATTTTCATATTTAATTGATTAATTGGGTTACACCCCATTTGTTTTTAAACCATGAATTATATATTAATAAATTTTTGTTCATTTATAATGAAATTATCTTTAGGAAGTTTCTATAATAATCAAACATGGAATGAATTAATGATGTGACAACATCTACAATTTTCTCTATATGTCTCCCCATCGATGAGAATTTTTATGTGATTAATAAATATGAATCTATTAAAAATGTATTGTTTTGGATATTAATGATAATAACTCACCAAAATTGATATTTTAAAATGTTTTTTTACAAATTTGAAATTTTACATATCTTCACCAAGGATGATCCTCTTAAATACATGTATTTGAGTACTGATTGTGAGATTAATTATAGATGATGACTTCTTTATCTTGGATAAATAATTTTTTCATCCATTTATCCAGAACATGTTCCCATCTTGAGTTCATAATTCTCCCACAATTTTATTTTTTGAATGAAAAAAATATAGTACATAATGACTATTGGAATAAGTTTGATCCTTATTTCATCTTAATGTGAATGAAAATGTTGAGATAGTTTCCCCAAAAAAGTTTATTTGTTTCATCGTCTATTTATTAACTCATATATGAACCCAATTTTTTATTGGGGACACATGGATCTATACAATTCATTAATTAACTTGTGTACAAAAATTTTATACAAAAATATTTTTATGCACTTGTAACACAAGTTAAAAATATATTTTATTAAATAATTCATAGTGAGTTGGAATTATTATAGAATATATTTTTGGTGTATGTATAAAAATTAATCATCTAAAACATAGAAATTATTTATCTGTAGTTGTAATTTTTTTTTTCACTTTTTAATAGGTCATATCTTGTGATTATTCTATTTTCCTCAATTTTTCCAAATATTTTAACTATAATTCTAACATATCATTAGTAATAGTTGTAGAAATATTTGATTTTTCCCATGGATTCATTAGATATTTGTCCTTCTTTATAGTTCTCGTGGATGCTGCAATATTCTTCACCGTCATGGATTTGGAATTCAAGGGTATATCACCTTTCCTAATGGAATATTATCATGAGATATTTTGTTTAAAATACTTTTCTTATTACTTATCAATGATTTTATTTTATGTTATTAACCAATACCTATGACAATTTTTTATTATATTTTTTTGAAACATGTTGAGATGATCGTGTAAGACTATAGTCCCCACCAAATTTTCCAGAATCAAATGTATTTTCAATCATTCCAAAATATTTATATGTTTTTATATATTTTATACACCATGTGTATTGTTTCAGGATCTCAAACATGGTATTATATTATGATTTAGAATTTATTGGATTATATAAAAAATCCATTGCATAATGCCTGAATACATTATAGCACCAAAATTTACCCACAAACCCTGATATTTTTAAAATAGACATTTATTGTTTATTGTTATTATTTATAAATTATTGGCCACATTATGGGGAAATAGTTTTCATAATCTAATTCATATCCATATTAGTTGTTGTTGTAGGTTTCATATCAAATTTATCAATCTATACTTGTACATATTTTTTCCTAACCGGGAGTCTTCATGTAAATATATTTAGAAACATTTTTACAATATGGGGTGGATGGTAACATTTTCACCACATATACATTAGATAGATCATTAAATTAATTCATGAACTTTTTACCACATGTTTGGGGTATTTTAATATTAGAATAATCCTATAAGAATTGTGTAAAAGCAATACCTTTTTCCACATTTTAGGAATTGACAATATGGGTCTTCTATAGATTGGTCAAAAAATTATAATTTTAGATAATCAATATTGAGGGGGTTTTCTATCTCAAATCATTATAAAATTTTCTCTTCAATCCTTAATTACTAATTCAACTTCCTCTTCATGTAGTTTTTCTGTTACAAAGAGTCATGTTGTGTGATTTTTGGAGATTTTACATCTATTAAAAAATACTTAACATCAATGTTATTTTTTAAATTTACCTTCAAATGTAAGGATAACATATTATAGAGAATTATTGATTCCATAATTCTATACTGAATCCTTTAATGATTTGATTTCATATTTTGGGGAATACATTTCAAGCTCCACCTTCTGTACTAAAAAGGATCCATCCTATCTATATAACTTTATAAATGATATCACATTTTCATGAAAAACTATATTGATATTATATTATTCTTCTTCCAGCTGGGTGATCTCTTCTTACATACATTGACAGACTACACAAATAAGAGAAAATATTTATCTGGGAGAATAATATATTATGTATATGGATCCACTAAATGGAATATCTTGAGAAGTTAAAATTGATCATCATAACCAATTATTAAAGGTTCATCTTCATGAGAATAGTTTGATTAAGAATCTTTTCACACCTCATGAAAAATTATAATTCTTATCTCACTTATGGTAGTAATGTTCATATTCTTCATCGAAACCTGACCACCTACTCTTTACATACCAAGATTGATCTTACTTATTTTTTAACATGGCTTTGATAAAATGATACATCCCACTATTTAGTAATGAGTGATAAAATATTCAATTTATCATCTGTTTAATTATCTTATTTATCATGGTATTGGTAGGTTTAGGATTATATTCATATATAACAAAATCTTCATCAAAAATTCACTTAATTGTTAACATAGGAAATAAACTCAAATCTTTTAAGGATAAAAACTAAAATATAGAGATTAAAAAATATGTTATCCTTTCTGTTGATACCAATTTATTGGATACCTTTGGGATATAGTCATCATCAATTGGGGGAAAGTGTTGGGATCTTTTTAACTAGTTATAAATTTTTATCCCCTTTACCTATTATACATGTTAGGATGATGATTATCTTATTCTATATTGCTTATCGTATGCATTTTCATGAAAGTAGGTAAAAGTTGACACATGATATTTTTATAAATTTCACTATTTAATAAGAGTAGCTAATCCTCACCACATATGGTGTGGAGAAATACATAGATTCTCCCCTATAAAATGATAGAAATTACTATGGTGTCTGTACAAAAAAAATCCTTATCCAATGTGTGGGAACCTTTAGTTTAGTTACGGGATATGAAAAAATATTTTTTTACATAGAATGGTGATGACCTATTCAAACATGTAACACTATTTTATTTTTTTATAATTCCATGATATATAGTATTCACACTCATCTTGGGGTACATTGTAATACGAATAAACTATCTGACCAAGAAAGGATTTTGTGGGATTAAATAGGGACACTTTGTTCTTATCTTCCTTCTTATCCACTTGTTACTTCTATTATTGTTTGCAATAAACATTCCATTTTCTTCTTACATCATCCAGAATCAATTTATCTGATCCTTGGTCTAATATTTATGTTTAATATGTCCATTAGATAATATATATTAGGTGATATTTTACACAATGAAACTATGTTCTTTCTCTACTTATTAAATCATCACAACCAATACTAAATGATGAGAAAATATTTGTTTGGTATCTTGAACAAACTTCATTTTTCATTTAGACTATTCAATACCTACTCATCTAGTGATACTATTCTATATTATAGATTCAGTTATGTAAGATATCATCATATAAGCTCAATGCCTATTTATATGATCACCTATTCATTTCTTTGTCTTGTCTTGTAACTTTATCAAATTCATTATTTATATCAAATACACCCTATTCCATCATATGTTGCTTCTAAAAAAAATTGGCCGAAATTAGAAATTTTCTCATGACCCATGGTCAGAAATTTTTTTATGAAATTTTAATAATTCTACAGTTCCAATCTTCTATATATGAAAATTTATTCACACATTTTCCATTTTTTTTGAACCATTTATGCAAGTCAACATCCCAATTTTTAGGTGATAAATAAAATGTATTTTCCTATATAACATGACATTAAATATAGAATATTTTACTATATTTAATTTCATGGGGTGATTCTCCAGTCATATTTAATTTTAATGATGCTTCATGAATATTCTTGAATGCTACATTATTCGCATATCTTCCTTAAAAATAATGCTAACAAAACATATTCAAACTTCCTTAAATTCACTAGATAAATGAACATTGAAATATGAACTTAACATAATCATTTTAATATGTTTTTGAATACTCCATAAAGGCCATCAAACCTTGTAAAATAACATCATAAACTTATATCTATCTAGTGAAAAATGATATGGTTTTACCTCACAACTTCATTAGATCAAATCAAAATAATTCACAATATATATAGTATGATTTATTTTGTGATTAGAAAATATTTTACTGGGGAAATATTTTTTTGATGACTTTGTTTGGATCTTTCCTTTGAATTTTTATTCAATATAATTCCCTTGAGATATTATTCAATCCAATGGTTTCAAAAATAATTGTTAGTTTTCCAATGTTTATTTCACTCTCATCATTTTAATTTTCTTCTTATGTTTGGTACCTTTATAGATTTTTGTCAGGTGACTTTGTAAAACATTATCTGATGTATTTGTTATGAATAATCTAATAACATCAACTGAAAAAATATTCCAAGTGAAACTCTTTGGAAACCACACACACATATGTTTGATCAGTTTTCATGGAAACATTAGTCCGATGAACTTGGCATTGAAACCATTTTCCAATGAATTAATATAGAAACTTCTATAAAATATAACACATTCTAAAAATCAGTAACCTATTACTGATGAACTTCATATGATTTTTATAATAATGTTCATAAATATTTTTACAATCACACAAAAACCTATACCTTCAACCATAAAAACTATTCTTTTATCTAAAAATATTCTACATAAACATATTCTCTCTCTGATGAATTGAAAAATATTCTCTAATCATTTTAAAACCACATTATTCAATGATCATTACATATTTACTCAAATTTTTAATTTTATTATGATTCAATTGTTTGATAATTTGATAAATTAATTAATTCACGTATGAAACTTTATATAATACTATATGATATACATCGTATATATCTTCTTGCAAGATTAATTAGCAAAAATAATGTTTGTAAACATGAGTTCAATTGAAACATGATATGTTTATTACATAAATATATACCTAGATTATCTAGAAATTCCACCTTTGTACCTATTTATTTTAACTCTATAACTTATTCTTGAATCACAATGATAGAGTATTGTGATGTTTGATCAATGATGAACACATAAAATATAAATTTATGACATTTTTTATTTATCACTATATGTATAAGGTCATCATGAATAAAACTGGTCAGATATTTTATCCCATTCTCATATGATTGAATTATTCCATTCAAATTAGTACAATAGTATTTTTAATTTTTCATCATAGGTCTCCAAATTATCCTCCATGCAATAAGATCTTATATATTGGTCTGTCCAATGGAAACTCTTTCAAATGAAATAAATTTTAAACCTATATAGGAGGGTGCAACATGAAAACCCTTATGCGAATACCCTTCTTTAACCAATATAATACCCTGTCATAGGTATTATAAATTTTAGTTTTCCTTTAAAAAGAAATCATATTACCATTGAGTAGCTTTAATGAACCCTTACCCAAAATAGTATCAACCTAGAAACCCTCATCTAATTTTCTTAGTCTGATCATTTTCATTTGATTATTTCGGTACATGTGACATCATCTGATCACCTCAGAATGCTGGTCTTCATACAATTTTCATCACTATATCTATGTAGTTTAATTTTCCTTTTACATAAAATATGTTTTTCATAGGAAATTTTTATGGAAATTATTTAAGGAAACATTCAATATATTTATAAAAAATATACTTCCCCAACAATATCTAACAAGATAATGACATTTGGAATATCTCAAAAACTATTATATATAAAATAAATGTATTCACATGAAATATATTTGGATAATAATATGTGTTTACTTTCTTCTTTACATACTCATCCCAGAAACATCAATTTTATAATCAATCCCGAATGATTCAGCCATACTATCCTTAAGATTCTTATTTATATATTTATAATCTTATTGATATCAATGAAATATTTATAGTTCATTAAAAACCAATAACAACCATTGATAATAAATAAAACTCACACACAATGTGTGCTCAACAATCTCCACGTTTTTATTTATTTGAAATAAAGTCAATGTTCTATCCAAATGGGTGTACAAATATGTGAGTATTCATACTCTTTCTCCGCCACTTTAATTTTTTAAACATCCATTTCACTTTTACTCCCAATTATTGAAAAAAATAAATGTTATTATGAAAAGGATATCATTTCAATCATAATAAATGCCAAATAAACAATTTCACAATATTTATACATGAGAATTCCTAGTGTAGAAAACAAAAGGATTTTATTTAGAAAACAAATATATTATTTTCTGATTGAAATTCATTCTATAGGATATGAGAACTAATAAACATACCCTCAAGGGTTATGCAAATCTATTGAATAATGTAGATAATTATTGAGATATAAAACATTTTTAATATAGATCAACTTTAAACTCATACACTCACGTCTAAAAACGTAACAAAAACTATCATGTTCAATAATCAAGAAAATAGACCTAATAGTTCTTTCAGACTTCAACTTTACATATTTCATGTGATTAATTAAATTACCGCATTTTTTATTTTTATTAATTTTTTAACATATCAAGAGAGAAAATAAAAATTATATCTTTTTTAGGGACATTATCTGAACAAAATATATAGAATAATCAGACTTGTTAAAGAATAATGATTCCATGTGTATCATTAATTTTCTCAAAATGTCTCCCACTCAAGAAGACTTTTCAGTTCATATTAATAATGTTTAATCTTTTCAGAAGATATAATACTTCATATTCATGTTGATAATTTTCCAAAATTAATATTTTCTTATGTAGATTTCCAATATTGAAATTTTGTACAACCTCATCATGAATAATTCTCTTCATTTATTAAATTTCATTTCCAAATGAGTGCTTATTAAAGGATGGTGACATCCATATCTTGGATAATAAATATTATCATCCAATCATAATGCCTAGTTTCTCTTATTGGGTCCATTCCTCACCTTCAATTACCAGTTTTGATTGAAAAAAATGCAATACCCAAAAATTTACGTAATAAGAAGGATCCTTCTTGATTCATAATGGGAATGATATAGTTGAGATATTTTTCTCAACATAGTTGTTTTATTTACATTACTCTTTAAGATTTCATGTATATACTCAAATTATTATCATAGACATATGGATATTATATGTTCTTCAATTTCCTTATGTTTTAATCTTATTTTTTCTTATTATTTTAAATAAGTTGAACCACTAGGTGTAGCTTTCATCTTCTTAATGAATTTTCCTTATTCAAGAATTATTGTTTAAATTTTTTTTGGGAGAATTTCTATCAATATTGTATCTCAAACATGTAACTTATTTATCTTTACGTGGAAGATATTTTTATTCCTTTTCAAAATTATTTTTCCATTCTTCTTTCATTTTTCTCATTCTTTCCAAATTTTCAGGCCATATTACAAACTTATAATTTGAAATAATGGATGCAATTTTGGATTTTTCACATGGATTCTTCAGAATTCTATCCATATTTGTAGTCATATTATATTCTAAACCATATTTTTTCCCATCTTGGATTTTAACTCCATGTAAATATCCCGTTTAGTACTAGAAATATTTTTTGGAGAATTTTTTTTGTAACACTCTTATTCTAACATCGTAAGGATGATTCTTATTTTTTAACCAAATTTGGCGTCTTTATTATTTTATCATCATTTTATATATGTTATGATGATCATGAACCATTATAATTTCCACAAACTTGTCCAAAATAAAAATTAATTAAAAAATGTACAAAACCCATTGAGTTTTTCAATTTTTTCAAACATGGTTGATATTGATTCCTTATCTCTGATATTCTCACCATTTATATGGTCTTAATTTATAATTCTAAATTTATAGGATTCTACCATCAATCCAACGTAAAATGATTTCTTTTTGCATTACAAACATAGATCCATAAAACATGATATTTTTACATCAACAATATAATTTTTTTGTGTATTAATTATAAGATGTTGGGGACTTCATAGGGAACTAGATTCCATAATTTTTTTTGATCCACCCAAATCATAGTGGTATGATTACTGTTAAATTTCACTATCCATAAATTTGATGATTATTTCCTATCCTACACTATTCCAGTATAAAATTTGAAAAACTTATTACATGATGGAATAGATTGTACCTTTATCATTATAGCTTCTTGAGATAGATCATTGAATGAATTACTGATATTTTTTCACATGTTGGAGGTCTTTTGACCTTATAGTCATTCATTAAGAATTATATAGAAGAATCAACGTTTTGATTATTTTTTTATGTCTCAATATGTATATTATAAAGATTCTCTAACCTAGCTTCCAATTTTAAAAAATTTAAATTGAGGGTTTTTTTCTTATCATTAATAATAATCACATTTTTTATACATACTTTCTATATTAATTATACTAATTATATATGAAAATTCACATTATTTTGTATAAAGGAGTCATTTTCCTTGATTTTAATAGATCAAACATAAAATAAAAAATCCTTAAGATCAATTTTTTTTATTTTCATGATGTATATGGATATTTTCTTTTTGGGACATTGGAAATCCATATTTATCTTCAACTTCAATGAGAATTTTTCAAATTTTGAGGAACTCATTTCTAGAGCCACATTTCTTTCTCCAAAAGTACTAACATATCTAAAGATATTTAGACATGCTAGAACATTTTCTTGTGAATCCTTTAACATATTATCAACATCTTCGTCCAACTAGATGATCTATTCCTACATAATTAGAATGAATTAATATAAGATATATATTGTTTCTTTGGAAATGTAATGGATAATATCTATGACTAACTGATATATCCTGATAAGTTATATATTGATCATCATTACTAGTTATTCTAGGTTCCAATTCTTGGGGATATTTTGTATAAAATCATTCAAAAACATCTTGATCAATTAAGATTCTTTACTATCCTGAGGTAAGAATTTTATCCATATTTTTATTAGAAAGATGATACACATGCACTTCACCTTCCAAACCATATCTATATTACTTATTAATATGGAATCTATAATATTAGAATTTCTCTTATTTACTCAAAAATGATAACCTATTAATATTTATTTTCTCTTTCTTTCTCATGTTCATTATGGTCTTAGAATATAACATATTATATTCAAAGTAAATTAAATTTTCATGAAAATTTATATTCATTGTTAATACTAGAAATACTCTCAAATATTCAAAATTTAAAAAATGACGAATAGAGAATCCAATAGAGGTAAATATTTCCTCTTAAACCACATGAAAGGACCACTTCAAGATATAATCAACACTGAGAGGAGGGAATGAATAAGTGTTGAGTAATTTTAACCAATTATAACTGTGTATCCCTTCTAACTCTTATACTTATTAGCATCATTATTCTCATATTTTCATTTCCTTATATAATGCAGGTATTTTAAATAAATTAAAATTTGAAACATGATATTTTTACAAATTTCCCTATACAATAAAAGAAATTAATATTTACCACATATATTAATAATAAATAAACTTATTATACACTATAACATGAGAGAGTTTATAGTTGAATAAAAATAAAATAATCCTTATCCATAGTATGAGTCCCTATATATTTTGTTAGTGTGAGAATAAAATCAATTTTCACTTGAACGATAGTGACCTAATCCATTTTACAGCTCCATGTTGGTTCATTATACATCCCCAAAATATAATCTTTGAATTATTTTTATAGTAAATTTTTTAAAAAAGAAACTATTTCACATGATAGTAAATATTTTTAGGGTCATTGGGTTTCTTTCATAATTTATTTTTTATTCTCCACTTGTTACTTTCACAATAATGGGTAATCAATATTCCATCTTATTCTTCCATGATCTATAATGAGTCTATAAAATCCTCTACAAATATGTTTATCCTATATTTATATCCCATAATATTTCAATAGTGATAATATTCCAAGTTAATGTTTATCTGATATATCCATCTTCATGATGATTAACTGATACAAAATCATAACAAAAATATTTTTCCCATTTGTGGCTGAACATTCCTTCTTATTTCTAATAGTTAGGTAAATGTTCATATAGTGATACTACCCCATCTAATAGATTTATCAATTTTTTTCGATTTAAATTACTTTGATACCTATTTGTTTGATTCCCTCAACCTTTTATTGCCCGATTCTTTTGTTTTTTCTAGTATATTAGCTTCATATGATACCCTAGGATCCTTCTGATACTCTTCCCTGAAAAATTCATCCCAATGGAGACGTTTTCTAATGATTAATGGTCGAAACATTCTTATAGATTTTTAATTCATCAACAGTTCCACTACTTAATATGTGGACAATTCTTAAGACCTTCTTAGTACTATTTATTCACATTATGTAGGTGCACTTCTAAATTCCATGGTTGGAAATGAAATAAATTTTTCCACTCAATGTGAATTTGAATTTCAAATATTTTTCTCAATTATATTTCATAGGGGGAATCTCAATTCTCTTATAATATTATAGAGTAATAATAAAGGTTATTGAAAGACCCCCTTTCTTCGATCTTCCTTAATCTGGCTATTTAAGGAAAATCATGAAAATTAAATAATCTGTCTAGATAAACAAACATTTAACAATCAACATCACGTCACCATTTTATTTCCTTAAAATATATTTATAACAACCTTAAAAACTAAAATCGAGTACAAATTAACAATATATCTTCAATCCAGTGAAACAATTTCCATATTCCCTTAATAAAATCATTAGAAAAACTCAAAATCATTCACAAGAAACTTTTTTTTGATAGATAACATTCTTAGGAAAACATTTTTAAGATAAGTTTATTATCTAATTTATTAGTTTTGATCTTCTATTTTAATTTGAATTTATGATACTTTTTGGGGGATATTATTCATTATTATTGTTCATGATTGTTTTTTAATTGTACTCTATTAATTGAAACATTAGTATTTTTATCTACGTATTCAATCATGTGATTTTTTATTACTCTATCATATTACTTTTCAATACTCAGTTTGATTCCACTGTAATACTTTCTCAGATAACATATACTAGAAACCTCTGACCAATTAAAATATTTACTACCCTCTATAACCAGTTTTAATTAGTTTATATAGAGACTATATTCAATTTTTTGTTACATAGAAACATATTTCCCATAAATTAATATGAAAACATCAGTCCTATAGAACTAATTGGATTCTTTTAAAACCTATGACCAATAATCTCTATATATTTCATCTAACATTATTACGAAATAGTTATAAAACAATTTTGAAACCTCTATCTTAAAACTTTTCATCCATTATTTTGTCTGATAGTCTTATTTAACAACTTCTTCTATTTATGATGATTCATATACTCTTCTTTGATCGTTCAAAAATCTCTTTATTCAATGATCATTACGAATTTCTTCAAATTTTTAATTTTATTAATTACATTTTGTTTTATCATTCATTAAATTCTGTATATAATATATTGAATTTTTTGATGTCATATAAGATGATATTTTTATAGTACTTAGAAAATAAATTTGAAGGTATAAATATTTGATAACATAAGTTATTCTCTAACTTAATATCTTTACAACGAAATGATTTTCATAATCGATCATCAATTTCCATATTTTTTTATATCTGATTGAAATCTAGAACATAATCATGGATCATAGTGATATATTATTATGATTCTTTATCATTATAAGGAAAATCACTTATCAGTGTTTGATTTTGTTTGTCTGATCACTATATGTCTGATTTCATCATGAAGGTAATAAACTAAAAATTTCCTCTACATATTTGATTGATCACTCCAACTCATGTCAATCCAATATTATTGTGAACTTTACTTCAAGTGTCTCCCAAATATTAAAATATTGAATTAGAAATTAAATCTTGGTCCTACTAATTTTATGTCAATATAATGGAATCGTCTAAAAACCTCAGTCTTAAGGTGATACTTGAAATTTTTTATATTTATACCATTATTAAACCATCAGATTACCCTTATCCATGTATTATAAATCTCAAAGAACATTTATTTAGTGCTTGTATTAAATCTCTATAGCCTTAATGAACCCTTAAATTTCGTAATATCAACTCAGAAACCATAATCAATTTTTTTGGTGTGAATGACTTCATCTGATTACATTAGTACAATCAACTTTATTATATCACCTTGGTATTATAGTCTTGATCCAATTGTCTTTACTAACTCTATTCGTCCCATTTTTTCTTCTCCATGTGTTGTATTCTAATAAAAAAATCATAAGGACCCCTCTTAATGAAACTCTCAAAATGTAGATAAAAAATATTCTTCTTCAATAATTACATCAAAATTTGAAGACATTAGGAACAAATAATTAATCATTGTTACTAAAATCAAGGATTTACAAAGAACATTCTTATGATAATAAAACATTTTAAATTTTATCACTCTATATTCATTCATCTAAGAAACATAATCTATTTTATTAACCATGAATGCATTAGCCAAAAATTCCTACAACTTCTTGCTTATAATTTCATCAATATATTGACATCAACATGGCCTCTCTATTTCATCAAAAACCAATTATTACAACTAAAAACAATTACAAATAAAAAATATTTGGGATTAACAATAGGAAAAAATAATGAAATACTGAAATTTCGAATAATAACTAGAGTATAGGAAGAAAAATAATTTTTGGGTGATATAGATCATATAATTTCATTAATATAAAATTTAATCAAAAAGAATCCCTATAAAAATGATATTTTAATATAAATCCATTTCCTCAATTATTTATTTCTTCATAATAAATATAACCTCCTATATAATAAATTAAAATATATTATCATTATATAATAAAAAAATATATCCATACTTGAAATACAATATTTAGTTTACTTATAACATCTTATAACACATTTTGTAGTAATATTTCCTTATTATCATAATTTGGGGTGTAAGTTCCCATTCAGTGGATAAGTTCTTAAAAATTGATCATTGTTCATTCATATATATAATGTAAATTATGATATAAATATCATATATATATATATATATTATTTTTATACATATTTTCAAACATTCATGTAAAAAGGTGATGAATAATGAATTATATCACTACATAATGATAGTAGTCCATACATACACATGAGCAAAAATTTTATTTCTTGATGGATGGTACAAAAGCATAGAAAACATTAATTAATCTTCAATGAATAATAATTATTACAAAAACATAATATGAAAAAATTTAATCTATTATTATAACACACCGTTAATGATGGTGGTGGGAAAAGATTCACAGCGCTAAGTGGAGGCAGTATTCCAAACATTCAAATGAGCTACACTTTCATCTTCCCTTAGATTGAGAAAAATTTTTAAATTGTTTGTATATCATGATAATATTATGTAAATATATTTTTGATACTATATTTATCCTTTCTTTATAAATATAATATGTTTTTATAAGGTTTAATAAGAAATAAAACTAAAATATCTTGGTTAATATTTATACCTCTTCCATGAAAGAACCCCTTTTGGTTAAACATTTATCCTCAAAAGATATATCTTTAGAGAATTACAGAATCTATAGGATGATTTTATGTATTATATGATTGATTTTATTTAGGTATTGGTTGATATTTAATTATAAAATTGTGTTGGTAAATGAGGAGGATAGGATCCATTTTATATGCGAGGGGAGGGGCACACATGGATTTTCATTAATGATTTCATTTATATAAGGCAACATTCAATGGAGAGTTTCATTAAATTAAAAATATGTGGAAATTAAGAAAATATAATGTTAAAATATCTTAAAAAAATAATATTTTTATAATTTTTTGAGGAAATCCTACCCTATTCACATTGTTTACCCCGACAAACCCATTTAAACCTCAACCACGTGAACAACATTTTCCTATATTTTTTAATCACTCAGAAAAAAATTAAGTTGATCATATTAAAATATCTTAATTTTTATGATTCCAAATATGAGATCTATTTTAAAATATAATTTAAAAATTTGGATGAAAATAATGTTAATTAAGTGCACAAACCAAAATGAGAACGTGTTTAAAAAATGAAATTTTAAGTATAAATCACAATTTAATTCTATTCCATGCTATGTAAATCACCTAAAATGGATTTTATAATATTATATTTATTATATAATCTATAAATTATACTTAAATTATTAATTAATAGATATTAAATTAATTTATGTTGATAAAAACACCTTAAGTGCATAAAAATAGTTTTTTCGAAATGTGTGATTTTATAACGAAAAATAAATTTCTAAAAAATATTATATAATGGTGATTAAGATGTAATTAATTAGATTTTTTATAATTAATTGATGCTTATATTATCTTTAGATCAAATTTAGTACACAATTTCATATTTATATTAAAACAAATGAAAATGTTTAAAAATAATTATTTTTTACTATTCATTAAAAATATTCCTTTTTTAGAAATACTAAACATTAATCCAAAGATAATATTCAAATATTTCTTTTTAAAACTATACAAATATACTATGTTTTTTATAAGAAATGTAAAAATTAATACAAATATTATTTTAAAATTGTGATAAAAACAATTTTTGAAGGAAAAATATTTTTGAAATGTAAAATGACTTTACTGAAAATTGAGTACTTATTAGTTTTGAATTAATAAATAAATTAAAATAAATAAATAAATTTATATATGTTTTTAGAGGACTTTTTATCACTATTCACTCTTTTAAATTTTAATGATGTGTTATAATAGTTTACTATATCGTGGTTTATATAGAATCGGGGATTCATGTAAGGAAATAGCTCCAATACTTTGAGTTTTATTTAATTGGAAATATATATAAAATCATTGGGTGTTACAAATATTGTACTAAAAAATGATAATAATGCTTGGAAATTTGTTATTAAATACATGTTTATTTGTATTCATAGTTTCTTGGAGATTTTTAGAAATATTATCATATATTGTATTGGATTTATGAAAGATATCTTATCAATTATAGAAAACTTTAGGATATTTAACTCATATATCATATTTTTTTAATATGTAAGAAATAGGATGTTATAATTTATTATTGAATACTTTATAGAAATGTTATAATAATAACCACATTTTTAATAAATAACTATACTCTCCCTAATTAAATATAATCATTGAATATTATGAGTAGTTATTCGATGTTATGAATAACATTATTTCATGACTCATCCCCAAAAATACCAAACAATGTTTTATGTTATATAAAATTAATTGAAGTATTTTATTGATTTTTTTGTTAATGGTAGTGAGTAATTTGACTTGGAATGGTTCATATAAGATGAAGGATTATTTTGATGTAGTTTTTGGAAGGAGCTACTACTATTTTGTCTATAGAACAAATGAAATTCCACAATGAATGATGTCACTTCATGAATGTAGTTTCCATGAATGTGAAAAAAGGATGGAAAACCCTTTGTAAATATTATGTGGTCCCATATATTATATGGTAAATCTTTAATATCTTATGAATATTGTAGTAATTTTATAAGTCTTTATACTTTGTCACTCGAAGAAGCGTACTAGTCACAATGTAATTGTTTTCCAATCTATCGACGACTAATAGTCCAGATTTTATAGGTGGGAATCACTATGAGGATCACATAATTATTGGAGGTTATATGATTAAGTCTATGAGCTAATTTGTGGTACCATTGAGATGTTTGGTATCACAAAACATAGTGGTATTATTTGTAATTCAATAATAGAATAGTCTAATTTATATAAAAGTCATTAATAATTTTATAATAGTACCTGAAAACTATATATGGGTATTAAGTAAGTGTATATGAATTAATATATTATAATTTTTTTGGAAAATATGTAGTTTTTACATGGATTATTTTATCATGACACCCTATGAAAGTATAAAAATATGAATGTTCTAGTTTATTGGAGACTATTTCATGAAGGGGTAAGGCATTTTTGGGTGCGTGAGTCTGATAAGTGACATGAATTTTGAAAGTGAGTATATAATTTTAGAGGAAATATATTATTTTCCATAATGATGAGCTATTTACCATGAATTTACATGAGTTTGGGTTCAAGGCTTCATAAGAAAGTATAATCCCAATTATAACAATTTTCATGAATCCCTTAAAATGTCATGTCAGTAAAATTCATGAAATAAATGACTTATATTTCTGGAGGAAAATTGAATGGTTTGAAGTGGTGTTGTTGAATCAAAATTAAAGGGAACATTTGGAACCATTTCACCATCTATTATAATTTTAATTAATAATATATATTGTGGAAAAAATATAATTATATAGGGAAATGATAGATATATATATATTTAAAACTTAGGGATGAAGGGTCATGGTAGATTCAGAGAAATAAATAGAGTGTGATATAAAAGAATTATTCCAAACTACTACTACACAGTGAGGGAGTATATCTATGAGGTGTTTTAACTAATGTATCACTAATCTCATCAGTTGAAAAATGTATAGAAAAATTGATACACCACTCTAGTGTAAAATCACTTATTTTTCACATGGATCAAGACAAATTCTCTCTCAGTGGTAGTCAGTTATTCATGTGATTGATATTGATGATTATTTTATGTAAGATGGTGATTTAAAAATAGGGGATCAGTGAAAAAAATATAAATTATATTAAAAGTAGTTCATTTTGTGTTGGAGGGTCCAAAACATCGCTATTTTAAAATCATTTGATTATAAATGTTTGGTTGAAAAATGTAAAATTACATGTACCCAAATTTTTATTGGTCCATCATTTCATATCAATTATTATGGAGATGAGTTTTCTTAATAGTATTAAAAAATATCACCAACAACAGATCATTTTTTAATCATTTATATACTTTGATTCATCCCCCTATTTAGGTATTTCCATGATTTTCACTAATATGTGGTATTAGTGAAAAAGGTCTCAGGGGAGTATTCTTCCTCAAAAGAAATAATTTATGTCATCAATAATAACGTAATTCATATATTTGATGAAAACCATTTAAAATATGGAATAAAAAAATATAGAACTACTTCTAAAAACTGGTAAATGATGTCATTATAATTTCAATAAATTTAATTTTAATCATCATAGAGGGTATAGCATTATTAGAGAAAGACCTAAGTGAACACATTCTTATTTTTATAGGAATCTATTTTTAGGAGATAATTTTTCGAACGAAATATGCATGAAAGTTATTTCATTTCATTCAAAACATTCTATATGGTACGAACTCCTCAATATTTGTGAAGGAAATTCGGATATCCATGAATCTAAATTGTATGAACATTTGAATAAGTGCATGGATAAGAGAATGAACCCGAATGAGTCCATTTTCATATTCTATGATCAATTAAACATATTTTAGAGGATATGGGTGGAATTATTGAATTCATAAATGAAATAAATATCAGAAATAGAATAATATGAATATTTTTCGAGTCAATAAAATATATTTACTCTTAATCGTGGTAACCATAATAAAATTATATTATAATAATAATCGAAACTATCTTTTTTAGAGACTAGTGTTTGAGTTTTTGATTTGCAATTTTTATTTCCAGATTATGTGCTCCATGGAATTGATAAGTCCACTGAGAGACATGTTGTGATGAATTTCAATAGATAATGCATGCATCATGTTGTAATTGAACATTTCATATAATAGAATCCAAGATAGGTCCATCGAATTTTGGATTACAACGTATGTTTCTATTGACAATAAAGCCAATGAACATAGAGTCTGACTTTTTGAGTTTGTTAAAAAAAAGTATATAAATTGAATATATGGATTTAAAGATTATAAGTGATTTATAAGTGATAAAAATATTATTTCAAGTGAATTTTTTATATCACCTTGTTGATTTTGAGCAATCATGTTGGTAATATTTTTTGATGTTCGAAGAGATCCATGTTAAATGTTTTCCAATAAGGATAGTATTTTTATTTTTGTAATAATTATATATCTAGTTCTATTTTATCAAAGAGATTTTGGGTTGTGGATGTTAGGGTTTCCAATATGTTTGATTGATGAATTATAGAGATTATAAAAAATAACCCTTCTATCAGGGAAACAATCAATGAATCTCTGTATCATTAAGCTTTCACATTTAGTTAGTGAGATCAAGGGCTTCTAGGGATACGAAGTAAGATTGTCCGTGGATATGATATCGATACCTTTAAATTTTTTTTCAATTCAACACATTCAAATCATGAAGTTGGGATATCAATATCAGGATTGTAGATCCCCCAATGACATTAGAAAAAAGGAAATAATTATTAAATATTAATTTTTTTGGAAAATAATATCCTTTTGGGGTATTACAATTGTAATTTGATACATCTTTGATTGGTTTATATTGAATTACATCCATTATGTTTACCATTTTATTGGACAGTGTTTATTGTTTTATAGAATTAATTTCACACTATTAAAACATTATTTACTATAATATATTCTACATTAATTAGAATAATATTTCATTTGATGGAAAATGTTAATGAGTTGGTTACAAATTGCTATCAGTGATTCATTCTATAATTCACCCCCATTTCTAGTGTCTTGCCCACCCTATTCTAACCAATACATGGTATGATTTAATGTCTCTTAATATAAAATCTTAAAATTATATGTTATTTAATCATATATTTTATATGAACCTTTTTTCATTGGAACATACAATTACTTAGATAGAGTAATAAGTATAAGAGAAATGAATACCTTATCTTGATATGGTAGGTGTTATTCACATTGGATGATTTGAGAATTTAAATCCATATAGAACACAAATTTTTTATGGTGGATATTAAAAATATTGGTGAGAGTTTATGGATATGTTTTTATTGGTCTTGAAAATTATCAGATGTATACAATAAAATATAAATTATAAAAAAAAGGAGTTTCTTGATTTAGACCATAATTGTTTTATAAAAATAAATGCAATATGATTATGGATGATTATCAAGGTTTGGACTATCTAACTGGGGAAAACATGTCCGAGATGCATAAATGATTTATGACTACAGTAAATAATTTGTATTCACATTATGAGAATGAAATATTCAATGATCAACTAGATGACGAAATCATCGATATTCAAATAAAGAATTTAGAATCCAAGTAGATAGTGATTGATGATATAAATCCTATTACAACTCTCATACATGATGGATTAATAAGAAAATTTATTTAATATAAAAAATGATTAAGGAGAGATACTAAAATATAATAAAAAATGGAGTTTCATTTACATCAAGCTTTATATCCTTAAATTCTAGTGTTTAAAATTCTATGTCTTGTACATCAAAGAGAATAACTTCTAAAAGGTGTTTTAATGATAATATTCCTAACCCTACTAAAGAATAATTTTCTTATGTGACTTTAATAATGTTTTCCAAAAAATTATATTTGAATTAATATAAGTATAAAAATGTGAGTTTAGAAAATAAGGAATCTGATGACACTATTTTTATGAATTTTAGAATCCTAAACACATTAGTCTAGATTGTCCAATATTTTACAAAAAAGGAAATGAATCCAAAAATCTTAAATAAGAATGAGATAAAATATTTAAAAGAATACAATAATATATCGATCACAAGTAAGGATCAATTTTAGATAGTTTATTGGAATATATGAATGAAAAAAGGTGAATTGTTTCAATTTATGAAATTCATTCTAAATATTCACTAGTAAATTAACAATTCATTATGGGAAAGTCAACATGAAATAATTTTTGTAAATTATCCTTTTGAATAATTTTTTTACCCATCAGATAGTGAAAATTATTATGATAATGAAGAGGAATAATATATCAAATATAATGAATAGGTCAGAGTATATATAGATGAAATTGAAGAAATATAACAATAACCATTCAAGAGGTACAAATGAATGAAGGATGAAATTTTTGAAATAGAAATGAACTTATAAAATATAAAAAACAATTATAAAATTGAAATAATGATAAAAATATACTCACATTAGGGCTGTACGTGTAAAAATGAAACGTTTCTACACAAAATATTTAGATGTGGGGGATGTGTGCAAGATTTTTAGAGGACAAAAATGATGTTTCAATGCTAATATATAAAGTTTAAAGTATAAAAATTCCAGTAAATAACCATTGAATATGGATAAAATGTTTTTATATGATATACATATATTTGTAACTAATGAAAATGACATCCTTATTTTAATTCTAATCTAACATAAACGGAGACTGTCAATCCAACATTGTCTCTAGAAGGGATCCTTTTTGTAAAAAAATATGAAAATATGAAAATAAATGAATAAATGTTTGTTGAATATAGATAAATCTCTTAGAAAACATGGATTATAGATATAAATGAAATTTATATATCTTGAGAATTAAAGTGTTAGAATAAAATGGGTACCAATGGATCTATTTTAGAGTACAAAAAGATCTATGACATTCTAGATTCCATTGAACTAAATTTTGAGTCAGGAATTCTATAACTACCAGAAAATGAAATAATATATCTAGAACCTGATTTATTCTTGAGATTTAATATATACCTAGTATACATATTTTGTATTTTTTCTATTTTCATTTACAAATACATGAAACATTTGATGGAAACATTAAGTCTCCTTTCATGGGGTACTTTATTAGGTTGGTAAAAATTCACATAGAGAGTTTTTTATGCAATAAATTTAGTATAAGACAGTGATATAGTCTTGAACTATATCCAAATAAATATTCTATAGAGTAATATAATCATTTTTCTTGGGAATATAAAATCAGTTTTATAAATCAGTTACATCTCTATCATGAATTTTTTTAATACTTGGTTGTTATTTTTACTTTTCATAGATATATAAATTTGAAACATAAAATAGGGAGTTTAAAATTATTATAATTCATTATATGTTTTTCCTATGAATTTTATAAAATAAAAATTTAATGATATTTGACATTATTAATTTACAAATGGAGTAAATCTTTACTATTCAGCCTATTATGATCTATGGTCCAATATATAACACCCTGAGATTTTGTGAATTTATTTTTCAAATTAAGTTAATCTTTTTGTTATTTTTCATTAAAAAAACCACGTTTATATTTAATTAACTGAAAAACCAAGTTAATCATGTGTTATATGCAACATTATTTTATGCTTGCACTATACACAACACTGGGTTAGAATGTGTTAACAATGACACTATGTTTTAGTAAAGCCCTGATGTGTTATTATTAATGTTTTCAAAAATAAACCATCTTAACATAGCCATTGAACCTAGTGGTATGAATAGTAATTACAACTTTTTATATATTATATATAATGGTTTTATATAATGAAAACATATTTGTATAAAATGCATATTTTTTTCTATAATTTCTTTTTCTATTTTTAAAATAACATTTTTTTCAAATAATGTTATTTTTAATTATTTTTTTGAATACTAATAAAAATATTTTTCCACAACATTAGAAAATTAATTTTATAAAATAAAAATAATTTTTGGGTGTAAAATTTCAAAATTAGATTAGTGTGAATAGTTTATTGAATGGTTTTATTTTTTGGATGAAAACATAAAAATACTGAATTATAATTGAAACATTTATTTCACCTATATTAATTAAGAATTTAAATTATAATTTATTAATTTAATAATTTATAATTAGTAAAATTATAAATATTTTAACTGAATTTATGTAATTGGAATCAATTTTATATTGAAATTGAATATGAAAACATTGTAACATTTTTAATATTCTCACTTTAAAAACATACTTTCCTATCATGTTTGTGGGATTAATTTGAAATTATTATTCCAACTTTTGTGGATTGAATTTTAAAAAATGGACTAAATTTTTAGAATTTATATAATATATAAATTATAATGAGTTCAAATCCATTTTTGGTTAGAATTAATCATAAATTTGGTAAAAACTAATTACCACGGTTATGGAAATAATTGATTTATCGGGTGTTAAACTATAATTATAAGTGTGAAAAAGGGATAAATTATTATTATAATTTTATTAAATGAGTTTATTTTGATCATTATCATCATATTATATCAAATAAGTCAATTTATTTCCACTTTCATTTGAATAAGACCAATATAAATGTTATGTAAACGAAAGGTAAAAAAGGGCCTTTTTCTTACTTTTAATATCTATAAATATGTGGAATAAGGAAACAAATTCATTTATAAATTTTATTTTTGATCTATAAATGATTTTTTTTCATATTAATTTATCTTGAGTTTTTATAGATGAATTAGTTACTTATTTTACTTAATAAATGGAAACACTATAATTTGTTAGATAATAAAAAATAAAACAACTGATACTAAAATTAATAAATGTGAAGTAAATTTAAAGTATTATTGTATTCCATTTATTTTTTAAGCACTCACATTTTTCATTTATAATTTTTCATTGTATATCGATTATTTTCAAGAGAAGGTGCTAAGACAATGTCTGATTCTGAGGCCTGGTGTGCCCCTAATAAATATTTGAAATATATTTGAAATATTAAATAGAATGAATGTGTTGATTTCATTAAAAAAGTGGAATGACATCCTAAAGGGTCCCAGATTAGTAATCCAATGGAATTGTTGAGTTTAAAATGTATGTTTTACCCTTAATAGGACATAAAAATTATCAGCACATTCCATCTGTGGAAAAGTACTCATGGTCTCAGAAATAATAAAATGAAAAAATTAAAGGTGATAATTTATTTTTTTTGACACAATGACTAGTTTTTTTATAAATTCGTGGTTATATGATTTCCTCATGGTTTTACTCTCAAAACATGGAGATTTAGATGTCCATTGGAGGGATTTATTAACAAACGACAATAGATCTGCACTAGATCAAGGATCATTTTACTAATGGATTTTTTGGATTTCCTCAATGATTATTGTGTAGAGTCTTTCTTCATCAACAATTGATCCATAAATATATATTGGACCTTTTATTCTATGTTTTGCATCCCCTTTTCTTAATCCCATGTGAACATGCTTCAATTCCATGAATATAATTGATATATGCATCGTCAGTATATTTAATTTTATAGAATTTTAAATAGTCATCACGATATATCCTTCTCCATTATTCTCCTTATATGAAAATTAATCAAGGTTGAATGAAAAAAAAGATTTAGGTTCATTGATCAAATTTTATGGATTTTTTATTTTTCCCTTGTATCATTATATTATCATCGTTGTTATTTTATTCAGGAAAATGTTCGACAATTACATGATATATGATTGTTTTGGGACACTTCTATGGAACAATGTATCCAAAATGTGGGTAATATGTTGCATGGAGGTTGTGAGTAGAGTATCAATGAAGATATCAGATAGAATCAAGGGTGAATAAGACTGGATCGATGTCTCTTAATATCCTCAAAATTCACATCGAGATACAAACAACAAAGGTGTGTTCCCAATTTGTTTTGAATGGCAGATTCTAGCAGGCATGTTATGGTGGGGCTCAGTCGACCCATATCCTTGATTTTAGGATTTATTTATTTCCAAAAATGAGGAATAGACAATATCTAATGGGGAATTCAGATGAAACATATAGATCTAGAAAATCCTAAATAACATGGCATGCACAATATAGGTACCCGCCATATAGGGACCGTTCATTGGTGGTTATGGGGTTGAGATGAAGATAATAATCACATAGTATGTGACCTCGGTGACATGGAATGTGCCCCTTCCTAGTTGGATTATCGTGTACTTCAGAAAGTACATTTTCATGATTAAAAGTACACATCCAATATAACACCATGTCGTTCCACACAGAAAAGGCCATGTGTATAATGGTTGTTACATAGACAAGACCACCGGTACACAGACACGTCCAAAAACCCATTGGTATGTGTCAGTTGATCCCTTCACACTATATATCTTTCCTACACATTATTTATTCAGATATTTTCATGTCATGTGAGGCTTTAACCCATAGATAGATATGGGGATACCTAGACACACTGTGCACCCATAGTACATGCCATATACCGCTTTCACGATTAGATTTTTCTCTTCCATTCCATAGTTTAGACCAGTATTTTATCAATGTGGCCCCTTTTTCAATTCCCTTAAGGCTATAGTGTGACATTTTATCCACATCATAGGATTTTGATCCCCTCTTGAGGTTGACTCTATGATATAGTTTTTGGTGTACCTTCTGGATATTAGAGTGAGATATTCTATCATCATTTTATCCTGGGTGGGTTTTTTGGAATACACATGAACTACTTAAGAAGGGTTTTGATAAACCATCTAAAAAGGATTATTTGAAGGGTTCATGATATCAATGTAATATGATCCCCTACATAGATGGTTGATCTAGATTGAGTTTGTAATTCCCCAATGGTTCTGAGATTGACCCCAAATTTTAGTATCATGCTCATATTAGAATAATGAAATTTCATTGCTAGGTCTTAATGATATACACCTATTTGATATGTGTCTTCAGTGATAGTAAGGCATGTATTGATGATAATTCTATAATGAGCATTACTTCGAGCATAAATCTATGTTTGATAATTGGTAATGACCATGTAGTGGCATGGTGTGTATCCTGAGTATGTTTTGGTGTTTTTGTTATACACTGATTATTATATCCTTTTAATGAGATAAATATACTTGGTTTTATTTTTTTGGTATTTTCAGGGTGTCTTAATGGGCATTGTTATACTCACCACTACAAGGGATCTTCCTGCACTTGTCATGTATTTTTCAGATGACGACAATATTGATGGTGTCCTTGGAGAAGATAGAGTTGGTGGAGCATAAATTGATATTTTTTAACTGAGTTGTTTTTCGAGAGATTTTAATTAATCTTATTCATCACCCATGGAGAAAGTTGGAGTCGTTTCTTTTCATGGTTCGCCTGTTAATTGGCCCCTTTTTTACTTTTGGTACTTTTCTTTCATACTCTATTTTTTGATATTATAGATTCATACTTTCTTTCTTTCAGGTTTTTTTACATTTCCCCACTACGTGGGCTTAGAGATGTGTGTGTGTGTGTACATGTACATTATGATAATGCCTATTATTTATGGGATATTCTTACATTCCACTGGTCACCTACCAAAGGTGTATTATAGGCGGGCATGGGATAATCATATGTCAGACCCTAATGGGTTATCTCATGAAAAAGTGGTATCATAGTAGTTGGCTCAACCCTTAGGATTGGTGTTGCCGAGATTGGTTTGGGGAAACAATGTTTAGTGTTTTGATATTAGATTTTAGGGAATAGACTCTATTATTGGTGTGGCGGCTGACACATCTATACACTAGGACTATAGTAACCTTGCTTTCAACTCGGTACATATAGACTTTGGATGTAGGGGAAATTGTGGTATATGTATCATGTATGATTGTGTTGTGTTCCCCATTTCCTTCATGAGTATGCTCCCCAGATATACTCTTTTGATCAAGGTAGATCTTGTTTTATTTCAGGATGCGTCCACAAATACGGTCATCTAGGAGTCCACTACCAGATTATGAGGATGGTCCACCAAGTTACGATGATTTAGTACTGGGGAAGGTGCTGGAGATAGATCCTATAGTTGTTTTACTAGCTATACCACCTCCCTTTGAGTAGCAGTTAGCCCTGGCAGTTCTAGTGGAGGATACACATAGGCTGAGTGCATTGCATGAGTTCCATAGGTAGTGTCCTCCCGAGTATCGGGGTGAGCCAGAACCCCTTCTGGTAGGGGAATATCTAGAGGTGATTACTCAAATTTTCCACATTGTGAGTATGATTAAAGATCAGATTCACTCCCAATAACATTTATTCTCTAGGGCTCTGATGGTCAATGGTAGATCTTAGTGACTTAGGCACATGACAAGAGAGCTCTCTCATATACGAAATTTGAGTGACACTTCATAGAGGAGTTCAATATGTGATCATTGTGATATATACATATAAAGGATTTTTTTTCATCCATGGAAAAACAGAATGACCATGGAAATGTACACAATTGGGTCCAATGACCTCCCACATTACTCCATGGATGTGGGTTAGAGGATTAATTCTTAAGGGATCAAACCATTGAAAATGGATTACACATGGAGATCATAGATTTTTTAGTATCATTTTATATTACCACATATGATGGGGTTATTGAGTGGGACATTGTAGTGGAAACCTTTTGGGGGAGTAGGAACTGATGACGAGTGCTGGTAGTGAGAACCCAAGAGTTGAGACACTGACACCTGGCAGTCAATGACAACCATTGGGATCCATTCTCATCAAATTCTTCCAGAGGTGATCCTAGAACATAATACCATCTATGTAGGAATCATAGTATGGATCAAATCATCTTTGGGAGAGGCAGTGTTTCTCTTGTGATAGTCAATAACAACTATATTAGAATTTCTTGACCCATCGTACAACTGATCATGAGATGTTCAAGATAACATAAAGGTAGAGATAGAGGAAATATTAGGGTGGTCCACAGGGAGGCAGTCATGACATGAGGTGTTTGAATAATAGAAGGTGGGGGTAAGAGGTTTTATATATTACCACTACCACCCCTATGTGGCCCATTCCAGGCTCAAGGAGCTAGTGATCATGGATGAGGTGAGCTGCAGGATATGGACACCTATGACCTTGAGGTTCTAGGGAGGATATGTGCTATGATATTTGTATTGTATACATAATATTTAGTAATTATAGACACATGTACGAGGTATTAAATACTTTACATTTCACTAGTTTGATAATTACATATTCTGGTAGAGCTATAAGGTCAAAACATGTGGTTAGAGACACTGAAAAGTGGTGACTTAGTGATCTTTCACTTGTTTCAAAATTGGTATGTGATTATTAGAGGTGAGAATTTTAAGTGTGATCTCTTTTTAGTACTAATGAGGCCTTAAAAATTCATCATATTATGGACTGGTTATCTAATTTCCATGCATATATTGACTATTTTAGGTGGTGGATGTGGTGTGTGTATGGTGATGGTATCAGTATTTCCATTTTGTTTGAAAAGGAAGAATTTTTTGGAGAATGATGATCATAGGAATAGGATAGTTAATCCAATAAATCACTATTTGGATAGAATGACTCATGGTGCAGTGGATTAAATGAGATATCAATTTTGTGAAGTGGTGGTGGAGTATGAGGATGTACCAGGTTTACCACCCCTTTGAGAGATATAAATTTTTATTGAATTTAATCATTATATGACTGAGATATCTACACCACCACATAGGATAGATCATTTAGATCATTGTGAGATGATGCTATAGTTATAGTATTTGATGTATAATGGATTTAGGAGGCCCAGTTTTTCAAAATTTTCATCCCTGATGTTGTTCACTAAGAAGGTGGATGAGAGATTGTGGTTAAATTTGGATTATCGATGTGTGAACTCTGTTACTTAGAAGAATATTTATCCAATAATAAGGATTGATGACCACTTTTATATGTTGAGTGGGGAAAGATGGTTCTCGAATATTGATATTAGATCAGGCAATCAACAACTATGAGTAGAGGATTAGAATATATCAATGATTTAAATCAGATGATTCTACGATCAATATGAGTAGTTGGTTATTCCATTAAACATGAATAAATCTCCATATGTGTTCACAGGAATCCTAAAATGGGTCTTCCAGCTCTTTTAGACTTGTTCATTGTTGTTTTAATCTGTGATATCCTAGTGTACATGATGTCTAAGGAGGATCCAACCAGACAGTTGAGGATAGTCTTTGTCACACTTTGATGGAACTGACTTTCTTTGAGCCTCTCAATGTGACAATTCCATATTCGGGAGGTCTAATTTAGAGGACACATCATCTCTGAGGCAAGGGTAGTAGTGGTTATGGAAAATGACGAGGTGGTAATTTCTTGGGTTACGCCCAGTATTTTTACTGAGGTGTGGTGTTTCCTTGGATTTATTGGGCAATTTTGAAGTTTTATACAATATTTATTTAGAGTGACGACACCCTTGACATGCTTTACTCGAAAGGGAAGACATTTTTGTTGAATAGATCTTCAGGTAGTGGTTCGAGGAGCTGATATTGATATTTATGAGTGATATCATTTAGATATTTCTGGAGGAGGGTTTTGAGTATGTAGAGATCTGTGATGAATGAAAGAGAAGACTTAGTTGTGTTATGATGTAGAAAAAAGTGGTGATTTCTTATGGTTCTGATCAGTTAAGACCACATGATCAAAACAAAACGACTCATTATCTTTATATATCAGAGGTAGTATTTTCATTTAATAAATGGTGACACTACCTGATGCAAGAGTGGTTTACCATTCACTCTCACCGCAAGAGTCTCAAGTTTATATTCTCTCAGAATGATATTAAATTGAGATATAGTTTATGACTATAGTTACTAGAAGACAATGACATTGCTATTGTATATACTAATGGGAAGTGGAATGTAGTAGAATACACTCTCAAAATGAGATTTTATTCTCAGTTATTGGCCAAGGTGTCAGAGCGGATAACCTTTTTGTTGTTATCCTTTGTGGATTGTGATTGTGATTGACATCTACTATTAATTATTGTTACCTAACCACTTTTAAAGTGTTTTATGAAATATTAGTGATGAGATACCTAATTTGATACCTTCTGTACTCATATATCCACCAGACATGCTCTGGATTGATATTATACAAGTGTGGACAAACAATTCTTTTTCAGAGGACAGACGATGGTACCATTGATAATTAAGTAGTAGGTGAAGAAGAAGATTCGTACATCCACTTTAGTGGTACATCTAGGAGGTGAAAAAATGTACCATTACCTTAAATGTTAATTTTGGTGGAAAGGAATTAAGAAGAGAGTTTGAAAAATTATCTCTCAAATACTCACTTCTCAATAGGTGAAGGACAAGGAGCATGTTCCAACGAGATTATCTCAACACCTTGAAGTGCTACAATGGAAGTGGGATGGGATATATATGGACTTCAAGATAGAGTTACCACTTACTTATAGGGGAATTGATGCGATCCAGGTTATCACAAACTGAGTCACCATGTCTACCCACTTCTTACCTATTCAGGAACTGTGTTTAGTAGAGTGTTTAGGATGAATCAACATGTAGGAGATTTTTTGTGTATATGGAGGTAGATCGATGATCATTTCAAACCATGAAACTAATTTTATATGAAGATTATAAAGAGGATTATCGGAGGACTTTGGGACTTTTTATTCTTAAGCATAATGTTTCTCCCCCAGAATGATGGCTACATAGAGTAGACCATCCGTGTCTTGGTGTACATGATGTGAGCTTACATGATGTATTTTTTCTGTAGATGGGATTATCATCTACCCTTCATGGTGTTTTCATACAAAAATAGATAACATTCAACCATTGGTATGGAACCAGTCAGGGATTTGTACTGGAAATTCTGTCGGTGAACACATTATGGGACTGATCTAGGTGAGTAAGAACTAATGAGACTAGAGTTGGTGTGAGCTACTATATAAAATGTTAACATCATATAGGAGTGGATAAATAAAACACTTGTCAATGAAAATTCCTATTGAGTTTGACTACAAATACATATGGAGTTAAATTTTGGAGACCATATGTTCTTGATGGTATCACCTCAATGTGGATTTCTATGATCTGGCAGGGTAAGTATGTTATCTATGAGATTTAATAGGTCCTTATAGATACTTCATAGATTTGGCAAGGTCAAGTGACACTTAGATTTAAATTTGAAGTTAGAAAAGGTATAGAATTACACCCACATGTCATAGTTGAGGAGTTATGTGTACAATACATCACATGTTGTTGACTGGGGTGAGCTGTACATCGATGACAATGCCACCTTTAATATGTTCCATAATCATTTGGAGTAGTTTGTATACTTTTTGGGATGAAAATATCTATGGTGTGGAGAATGTAATGACATAGATTTACCATGTATTATTTCTGGATATTATATGGAGTATTTTTGAGACCATACATTCATACGATGTACAATTATGTGGTCCTGTGTCTTTAGAATAAATTATTGAAATATATTTTTTATTTTAAATAGAAAGTGGAAATTATTTTCATGAAAAATTGGAATAAATCTAAAATGGTGGATTATATCATAAATCTCAAAGAACCATTGATTTAGGAATGAAGGTTATACCCTATGCATGAAAGGAAATTTTTTGGCGCATGCATTTTGTGAGAAATTCATTAGAAGCCCAAAAATAATAAGATAAATTAATTAAAAGAGTTAATTTACGTTATCTGAAATGATGAATGGATTTTTTTTTAAATATGATGTTATAAGATTTCCTCGAGGATGGATGCTTAATCCCTAGAGATCTAGATAACTATCGGAGATCATTCTTGGTGAACAATGAAAGGTATAGACAACATCTGGGATTATTGCACCAACGGAGTTTGTGGATCATGTCAATGAAGGAATTGTAAAACCATTTTATTTCAATTATTTATACAAACTATAGGGAGGAAATTTGATTATATTTTTTCTATTCTTTTTTCATAATATCAGATGAACATGGATAAATTACACAGTAATATACTTGATACACGCATCATCAATATATTTAATTTGATATAATTTTTAATGATTGTTACAATTAATCCCTCTTAGTTTGTCTCCTTACATGAAAATTAATCAAGGCCACAAAAAATGGACGAGTTTTGTTCCTCACATTTTATAGATTATATATTTCTCCCATGTTTCTTTTTTCAATCATCATTGTTATTTAATTTGGATAGCAGTTAGACCATTATCTAGTATCTGATAGTTGCACAACCATTATTTGATTCAACATATACAAACCATGGTTATAGAACATGATAATAGTTTTGATTTGACAATATATGATGATAGTGGAGATTATCAAGGGAGAACAATATGGAAGAATGTGCTCTTCATCTTCCTGGGTGGTTCATGGTGCTATAGACGTCAGAGGTGTCATCCTGATTTATTTTGAAGGTCATATTCTAGAAAGAAAGTTATAGTGGGGATCGATTGACCCATATCAAAGATCCAGGTAGTTACTTCCATCTATAAAAGAGGATACGATTGTTTTTTTTGGAATAATGGAGGAATTACATCTGGATCTAGAAAATCACGAACAACATAGCCTATACTGAAGAGTTACTTGCCATGTTGGACCCCCATAGTGTTGACTGGGGTTTTGAGGTGGAGTTAAGGATGAAATGGCATGTAACCTCCACGATACGACATGTGACCCTTCATGGTTGTATTGGCATGTACTTTGGAAAGTACCTAGGACTATTTAAAAATGTCATGGAAATTGGCACACCCTATACTTGGACCCCAACATGGCCCAGTGTACACAAGCCAATACACATACATGATCACTTGAACGTAGACACATTAATTGACACACTAGAAGGTGTCATGTGATCTATACATTCCATAAAACTTTCTTAGACACTGTTAATTATGATATTTACATGTCTTGGAAGGATTTACCACATCGTTAGATATCAGGATACCTGGACATACCATGTATCCCATGTTGAACAATGTACCCCTTCATGAGTGTTGTATCTATTTGTTTCCTTAGTTTGGACCATCCTTGGATAAGTGTATTCCCCTTTCCTATTCCCAAAAGGGTACAATGGGGATGTATATCCACATCACAAGACTATGTTCCCCACAAGAGGCCATGTCTCAGATAGATTTTTTAGTTTCCTAAGTTGAGACTGGTGTTTGATCGTGTATCATCGTTATACCATAGGTAGGGTTTTTGGAACATTGTGACCTCATTTAGTGGTTTATTAATCCTCCATATAAAAGTTCATTGTGTCAGGGTTCACAGTATGGTTGGAATTTAATCCACTATAAAGATGGTTGATCTAGATCAGGTTTATGGTCTCCCTAATGGTACTTGGAGTGAACCCCTATTTGAGTATTAAGGTGTTATTTGAAAAATGAGGTGTCTTAGGAGGGTCCTATAGTGACCCATACATAGCTTACATTGATATTACATCATTTTAAATAAATATTCCACACATTATAAATAAATTATTAAGGACCATAATATTTTATTATCTATAGAAACATGGAAACAGAAACGTATAACAAGGTGATAGATCATCAATATCTCACTTAAATTTGTTCAGATTTTAGTGGTCCTACTTAAAACATTTCTTTGAAACTTAGGGAAAGGAATAATAAGAATGGGGTGAGCTATAATGCTTAGTAATTTTAATAAAGGGAGATATATAAGAATACTATGACTAGAAGGGTATGTTATCATGATCATAACATTTTAAGATCATATATGGCATATCAGAGGTAAAAAACACAAATCATTTCATAAATATAGGTAGTTGATAAGACAATAATTATAATTGGTCAAGGGAATAAGCCATGAAATCATATTGTAGGAGTAAGACATCTAATTGTGGAATACACTTTGACATAAAAAATACTATTTCATGACTACCTTGTAAGACCTATATAGACTCTTAGGTTTGGGATAATCACCTGTGTTTCTACTTTAGGCTTTGGATTCCCTCCCATGTACCCTATTGTTTTTGGCTAGGGATTCCCTCCTTTGAAACCTCCTTTTTCAGAAATGGAATGACATCCCATGTACCTTCTTGTTTCAATTTTGGGATTTCTACACTTATACCCTCTTATTTAGGGATTAATGTTCCCTCTTTTTTCATGCTTGGTATGCCCTCACATGTACCCTCACGATATCATAAAAATTTTATCATTTCCCAATTCATTTTACTGAGATGTAGGTCCCACCCGTCACGTAATTAAATCCCACATGTATGTTCAACAAGATTAAAAAACATTCATCATATCACAACCCATGAAATTATATGGGTATCATTAATGTTTCATCACATTATAACCTATGGAAAAGGGCTTGGTTTTTTAATCATTTCATGAAATCATAACACCATAAAAGAAAATAGATTCAAAATCATATAACTCATTGAGTAGAGAAGGGTATTTGAAATAAAATTCAATCAAAACATAAACTATTCATGGAAGAATACAAATTGAATTCATAAACTATATCAAAATAGTTCATCTATGTTGGAGAATGATTTTTAAATATCACATGGAGCATTTCATAAGGAAAATATACTTTACTTGAAAATCCTTTTCATAAAACCATTTCAAAAATAAATTTATTATAAACAAAGATTTCTAAATTCATTTAAAATATTTCATTGAGGAAAATATATTTCCCACTTTAAAAAATTATTTTTATATCATAATTTATTTTTAAATCATTTTTCATTGAAAACAGCTTGAAAATCATAAATAATTCTTGATAAAATCTTAAAAGATTTTTCATTGAAGAAAAACTGATAACATAATCATGAAATATTCAAATAATTTTAAATCTATATTCTATTAAATGGATTTAAAAAAATATTACGAAATCTTTAAATCATTAAATTTATTTTCATGGAAAATGACCATTTGAAACCATATATTGAAATTGTGGGGAATCATTTAAAAAAAATTAAATTTCATTTTGGAAAACTATTTTCTTTGAATAATTCATTAAATAAAATAATTAAAAAATGTTACAGTGTATTTCAAAGGATTTCCAGAACATTTTCATAAAAAATTTCCTTATATGTTTATGAATGAATCATCAAGGAATTGATGGTGGGTAATTCCGTACCTTCCAAAAATTCTTTTTCCACCATAATGTATATATAAGTTCCTTTATCAAAAAATGAAAATAATATTCCATTTAATTTTTTTAAAAGGTATAAAATAGGTAAAATATTTCATTAAATATCATTGGATAATTTTAAAACAATTTTGAAAACATCGTTTTGAAGAAACACAGATTTTCGACCAAAAGGATAAATAAATTTTTATTTTTGATAAACATTTTTTTAGTTGTATTAATTACCAAAGTGTGGGAAAATTGTAATAATACATTAAAAATTCGTTGATATCTATAAGAGAATATAATTAATTTATTTTTTTGAGATATGGATCATAACATTTCATTAATGTAAACATAATCCCATACAATCTCGATAAACGATGAGAATATAACAATAAATTGTTTCCACTTTGGTGACATTAAATCATATTATCCTTGAAAGGGTAAAATTATATGAATATCAAAATATCATTAAAGGAATTATATTTATGATATAACATGTTAAAATTTAGTATATACACCACATATAAAATTATAGGTTTATAACATGGAATGTATATCAAAGAAGGAAACTTGAGAGAAAATTACATTATCGATTTGGTAACTACTGAACCATAAACCACATGAAATAATAATTATAAAATGGATTTTAAATAGTATTTTTTTAATTATAATTATAAAATAATACATTAATGGTATGTATATAAACCACACAAAAGAAATGAGTGGTGGATATGGATTGTATCTCATAGATGTAAAAAGTGAGATGAGAAAACCCTTACCTTGAGTTTGACTGTATTTTTACACATTCAAACCAACTGTATATTAAGTATAAGTTTATTATATATGTTCCATAGATAAATATTCTTATATATAATACAATATATTATTTTTAATGACTTTTTATTTCACTTTTATTAGTAACTCCATGTTAATGTTACTTTTTAGGTAATGTACACTTTATTTTATTATATATTTTTACTTTTTATTCTTGATCTTATTAATTAGATCATTATTTAACTACTTAAATAATATAAAACATGATATTAATATTATATATATTCCATATAGATATATATTTCAATAAAAAATCGATGTTTGAAATGATATACACCATTCATGGAGAAGATAGGACATACGTAATCATGAACGCCGTTTCCGCTTTATTGTCGTGTTGAAAGAAAGAAAGTAAATGATATATATATATATTAATATATATTTATTATTTCATATATATCATATAATTTTAATAAACACATCCTTAATACATTCCGTGTTGAGTTAGAATGAATCACATCGTCGTGAGGAGGTGATAGTCCACACTTCTCCAAATGAATTTTTTTAGAAATAAGAAAAGCCTAAAGGCATGTGTAATATAATTAATCAAGAAGAATAAATAAATAATAAATGTAATAAATATAAAATAAAAATATTGTTTTCATAATAATTCCCAACCAAGGGAGGTGATAAACAAAAAAATAACATTAGCATTTCGGGAAGTGGCAGTTCCCCATACACAAGAATGGTAAGTTCATTACCCATTATATGGATATGTGTGTATGTGTGTGTAGAGAACATATAAATTAAAAATCATAGTAAATTTAAGATACATAGGTTATTATATATTCATTTATTAATAATATTATATTTTGTGTATAATGAAAATAAAACAGTGGATCTTGAGGAAGGATGTTACCTCTTCTTTGGGTAACCCCTTTTGGTAGCCACCAAAGGGATTCTATGGATGGAATTATTCAAAAAGGGATGATAATAAGATGGAGGGAGGGAATTTGGGAGATTATTTGATTATATTTTGGGTGAGAGAAATGTATTTATATGTGTGAATAATGTAGATGGGTTGATTCCTTTTTATAGTGGAGGAGGATAGGCATTCTTGAAAATTTTGGAAAAAAGAATTCCACCAATGTTTTTACATGAAAAATGTCTCTAATAGTGGAATAAATTAGATAAAGAGGCGTATATGTTCTAATTATGAACATCCAATGGATTTTTAACAAGTTTTTAGTTCATTTGGGCCCAAAGGTTTAAGTATTAGTCACTTTTTATGCTTATTTTACTCTTAATCATTGTAATTAATTTTAATTACATACAATAACATTTTTTCAAAAACTAATTTGAAAATTATTAAAAATTAAAAATTATTTTTATTTTTATTATTAAATCCATTTTTTTACATTATATTAATATAATTAGAGGAAATTAGTTTAAAATTAATCCCATAGATGGGTCAATAATTTAGGTATTTAATGTAAAAGTTTTTCAAATATTTGCTATGTTTTTACAAATTATTTCAAAGTGAAAATGATCCAAATTACCTAAATTGGATTGATTGATGTATGGATGATATAATTATACTTAAAAAAATATAAAATGAGATCGAACCTTATATAAAAATTATATTAAAAATTAGTTTTGAATTAAAATTCAGTATTTTTCACAGTTTATCAAATAAATAAAACATCACAAAAAACTACTAAAGATTTACCCAATGAAAATTTTCTTGTTTATATTTCAAAAAGTATTTTTACTATAACATATAAATTATACAAATTTTTTAGAATTTTTATTTGAAATGGATTCAACAGTAAATGGTGGTAAAACTGCTTTTATAAAATTATAGGTTTTTATGTTTAATGTTAGGTTTTTTCTTATCTAAACACAATAAAATATATTTATTTAATGTAAAAAAATAATTTATTGAATATATAAAATATTTACTTCATTAATATCTTTCCAAAATAGTAATAAATTTATTTTATTATTATAAAATTAATTTTTTATCATAAAATTAGTTTTTATTAAAACATTCCATTTATATTCAATGGGTTCTTATATTCATTTCAAATTAATTTGTAACCTATGAATTAAGCCAGGTGTTTTCATAAGTCAATTAATACTATTAATTACTTCCAAATTAATTTATAGGTTATATTTTATAAATTAATAATATTTTAAATAGTATATTATTGTTTTGTAAAACTCCATCTTGCGTGTTACAAAGGATGTCAAGGAAAGTCCGTCATGAATGCAATGCATTTTATACTCGGTGTTAGATATAGAGAATTATAAACTATATTATTTGTGTAGTAATCGATTAAATTGGTGTTTAACATACAAAAATCTAATATTATTCTTTAATAGTAAACAACTATTTTCAATTTTGATTTAAATGCAAAATATCAAAAATATATTCAATTTTTTCTTAAAAAATATCAAGGTCATACATTATACCCCTATAAAATGATTTTAATCTTAAAAATTCATGTATATGATCAATGGTTTAATACATTTATGTTACATTCATAGAAACACACAATGTAAAGATTAATACGAAAACACCATTTAAATAGGGAAAGATAAAACATAATGGTTACACAAAGTAAAATATAACTAGGCTTTCACATAGAATTAAATAGGTGATATGTGAAACGATAAACATGAAAGGGAAATATAACTATCATGCTCTGATGGTATTTTATAGATAATATGTTTAGGAGAAAGTTAAAAATTCCAATGACATAAATCTGTGATGATCTAAGGGTGAATTTGAATCATCATAAATGAAGGCACCAAGAATTTTTGTGTGTGTTTTAAGATCATTATTCATAATATTTATGAATTTTAATTAAATTACATATGTACATGATTTTTGGATAACATTGTCCTTTTTTCCCTTTATAAACTTCAAATAAATATCTTATTCCCTAAAATAAAGGTGAATTTTTTATTCTGGATGCATTAACAGATCATGAGATCCATGAATAGAATGACAGGTCATTCCATCTATTTTTATCACAACAAAAATCAATCACTAGTTATCCTATATCAATAAATCCTCATATCGTGAGATAATACATTTATCTCTAAAAAAATATCTAAAGATTAACATAAACCATTCTATAAATAGTTAACCTTTTAACCAGTCCAACAATATATTTCAAACATTATTCCATAAATAATCAATTTTATTATACCAAAATATCTTCATTAGAATCATGGGTTCATCCTTGTAACGAGAAAAAAATAAATGTGATTTTATTATTCAAAAATCTATGTAAGGGGATATAATCACATGAAAATTCACTAATGGATGGACAATACGATTTTCATTTGGATTATTCACACAAAACAAAACATGAAATTCCCAAACATGGTGGGTAGGTTAAGTATTCCCTAATTACCAATATTTGGTTAATAAATTATGATTGAATAAGATTTACATTTATCCATGGGCTAAATACACCTCTAATGTTGATAAATTTTACAATCCTCTTGTTTTTAGCACTTCATAGAATAATTCTCATACTACATACATTTAATTTTATGAATTATAGGAGGTTAATTATTTTGATATTTATCATTGCTCCTATCCTCTTGGTATTATTCCACTCTATCACCATTATTCAGACACATAAAACATTTATCATTTCCCCTAAAAAAATTTAATCAACTTTACCTACAACAATTTAAGAATAAAGTAATTATAATCTTCTTCTATCCATAGTATTAGACATTCCATTAAAATATATCTTTATTTTCTTGTCATAATCAAGGGATTGATGGGAAACACCAATCTCCCTTTTTATGAAGAATATGAGAAATATAATTGCTATAAAATATGGTATTGAACTCTTTTGAAACCATGAAGACAACTGTATCGGATTTCCTCTTAGTCTTGATAATTTTCTTCCACTTATTTTCTTCACCATAAATGTGACATGTTCCCAAAATAAATTATTCACATAATATATAAAGTATAATTAAAAATATATTATCAACGGTAAAGATCAATTTATCAATGACTAGTGGACTGTTCATTCCACCAAAATAATGTGGACATTTCTTTAAGAATGAATTATTAAAACATTTTTCCCTCCATTGGTCATTTGGAAACACAGCATGATTCATGTCTTGGAAAAGTTGGGTGGTCATATCAATGAGGGTTTTCAGACCATCATCCATAAAATTTAGTTTTTCTAGAGGAACATCCTTGAATTTTTTATATAATTTCTCATTAACATACTTCCTTTGGATTTTAATCATTGAATAAAACCCGAAATCCTAGAATGAGGAACAATTATCACTGTGTAAAACCACATAATCATAAAAAATCACTTTTAGGATGTCTCAATAATGAGTCCTAATTTTTTTAGTCAAAACCAATGGTTTATCCTAGATATTTCAAAGTCATAATTTATCTATGTCCTTAATGATGGTTCATAATGACTTAGTAGGTTCCCAATGAATATACCCATGGAGTGACAAACCAGGGGTGTTGTAAGACTTGTTTTCATGCACTAGTTCTTGATAATTTCTATCTTAATATGGTTTTTTTGATGGTTATTACCACCATGTACATATGTTATATATCCACATAATCTAGTATTATCTAGATAGAGATATATTTCTTGTAAACCACTCACTCTATCCTTCACCAAATTATAGGTCATTTTACAAAACATTAACACATCCCTAGAATTACTTTAGATATATCCCTAGAAAAATCATTTGAAATATTCATTTTTATATCTTGAAATTTTTATCATCCTAGTTTTCAAAAGTTGAATAAACATTTCCTTTTAAACAAACAATATCAACTGAGGCCTAACAAAAAAGTATATTACATAATTTTTTATAAATATTCAGAACATTACAATTACATGGAAAAAGACCATAAGAATTTGGTGTCTTTGGAATCATGGAAACATAAAATTCTAACATGGTGAAAAATCGCTAATATCTCTCCTAAAGATCATAAACTTTTAGTGCTCCAACTGAAATAGCATTCTTCCTAACTAGGGGAAAGGAAACAGAAGAATGTGGTGAGCTTCGAGACTCAGTAAGGGTAAACAAATGTGATATATAATTATAACAAGAGCATAAGGATATGAAATCAGGATCATAACATCATAACACCACACCCTACATATCAAAGATCATAAAACATGAATCATGGAACAAATATAGGCAATTCACAATACATGAATTAGAAGGGAATCAAGGGAATAAGACATGAAAGCATAAACTAAGAGAAATTCATGGAATTGTAAAATACACTTATGAATAGAAACTATTATGTCCGTGATACATACCAATACTTACATAACATGTTAGAATTGGGATTATAACCCAAGTACCTACTTTGAGCTTGAGATGCCCAACTATGTAACCTCTTTTTTCGTCATTGGGATGCAATTTAATGTACCCTCTTGTTTTGTGAATGGGATTCCCTCCCATGTACACTCTTAATTTAGGCATATTATGTACTCATGTACTGTTTTTATGGATAAATATTCCCTTTTATTTCAGTCATGGGATTCCCTCCAGTGTACCCTCTGGAGCTCATAAAATATTTTTCACTACCTGAAGCATTGGTGGGAGATAAAAGTCCCACCCATCACGTAAAAAAATAATACATTCATGTTCCAATATATAAGAAAACATTAATATTATCATGAACATTGAAATTAAGAGTCTATCATTAATTTTTCATTACAATATAACCAATGAAAAATGGATTTGTATCATAATAATTTCATCAATGTATAACCCATGAAAAGTATAATGTTTCAAAATAATATAACCCATTGAAGAGAAAAACGATATCATAAATATCCTTCCATCACATCATAAACCATTCAAAAATAATATTAATGTTATTAGTAAACCATAACAATTTATGTCATCTTATATTGATGAGGATTTTGAAAGAACACATCGAACATTTTCTATGAAAATAGTCTTTCATTAAAAATTCATTTCATTTAGCCACTTAAAATATCAATTTATTATAAATAATGATTTAAATTTAAATTTTAAAATATTCTCAAGGAAAATATTTTTTTAGATTTAAACAGGCTATGTAAAAAATAATATATTTTGAAAACCATTTTCTTTTAAAACACATTGAGAACACATAATGAAAGCATGGAAGAATTTTGAAAGCCATTTTATTTAAAAATAACAACAACACCTAAAAATAAATCGTGAAATAATTTTAAAAATAGTTTAAATAAAATTTACATGAAAATATATAAATAAATCTTGAAATCATTTACATCACTTTCTTAGAAAATAACATTTTGAAACATATGAAAAATGCTATGAAAACCCTTAAAAAATTTAGAAAATATTTTATGAAATAATTTCTCTTTGAAACCCACTTTAAATTCAAATTTTTTTTATAATATTATGAAAACAATGTCTATAAAAATAACCTTATAATCTTTCAATGGAATCATCAGGGAAAAGACCATGGGTAAGTCTGTACCTTCTGAACATTCCGTTTTCAAATTAAAATTTATAAGTTTCCTTGATTTGAAAAAGAAAATAATATTCATTTTAAATAAAATTTTTAAGAAGGTAAACCATGGGGAGAAATTTCCTCACTATAATAGGATAATATTATAACATTTTTGAAAGCACAATTTTGAAAAAACATAGATTCCCGAAAGAAAGAAAAAATAAAGCAGGATTTTAATAAAAAAAAATCTCCATATTATTAGGTACCAAAGAGTCGGAAAATGGGGCTAATACATGAATATATCATGGATATACATTGGATAATAAAATTAATGAGTTTTATTTAGATATTAATCATTATATTTGATCATGGATGAAAAATATTAAATAATCCTGATAAAAGCTGAAATTATAGAAGTAAACAATTACCACATTGTTAACATTGAATCATAATCCCCATGAAAGAATAAAATAATGTGAAGCTAAAAATATAATAAAAGGACCGATATTAATTATATAAAATTTAAAATGGATGAATATAAACCCCATAGATTGCATAGGTTCATAACATGGAATGTATGTCAAAGATTAGAAATTGTAACAAAATTCATTTATTGATTTGGTAACTTTTGAACCAAAACCCCATGAAATAAATATCATAAAATAGTTATGTAATAACTTAAAATTTTAATTATATGTATCATAGAATTAATTTATGGGTACTACATACACCACATAAATGAAATGTGTGGTGAACAAGCCATGTATCTCACAGATATAAAAAGTGATATGAGAAAACCCATACTATAAGCCTTAACATTAATTGTACAACTTCAAACCTCACGTGTAAAAAATATATGTTTATTTAACATAAAAAATGGAATCATAATAATACATATAATACTATATATGTTTTTATGACTTTATATTACATGTTTATTAATAGATCCACGTTAATGTTACATTTTGGGTAATATCCTCTTTATTTTTCTTATATGTTTTACTTGTTATTATTTGTCCTATTACATAAGTCATGATATAATTATTTTGTAAATGTAAAACATGATATTAATATTATATATTTAGTGTATATTTTTTTGTAACAATCTATAAAAAAATATAAGTTTGAAATGGAATACACCGTTCAAGGAGAGGGTAAGTCATGAGTACGCTTGAACATTATTTCTGTTTCATTATCATATTTAAAGAAAGAATTTAAATGAAATAAATAAAAATATATATACTAATTTAGTATATTTTTTATTTCATATATATACAATAATTTTAATGATCCCATCATTAATAAATTCCTTGTTGAGTGTGAATGAATCACGTCGCTTTGAGAAGGTAGTAATCTACATTTCCCCAAATTAAATTATTGTATTTACGCAAAATTGAAATGGTGATGATTTTTTCTAATATACAAATAACAGAATTATAATACAATCAAATATCATATATATCATATAATATTGAGTTTCCATCATTAATTCCATCCATGAGAGGTGATAAAGGAAAAATGAACAATATCATTTGTGAGGCGGTAGTTTACCGTACACAAGAATGATAAGTTTATTACCAGTTAGATAGAAATATGTGTAATTATTGATTGAAACCTTTTAAAAAAATATATATGAATATTTTATATACTTATGTTATTATATAATAATGTAATATTATGATTTGAGGGTGTGGATAATGAAAATAAAACAAAGGAGCTTGAGTAAGGATGTAATATATTCTTTGGGTAACTCCTTTTGGTATGCACCAAAGGGATTCCATGGATGTATTTAAATATAAATGAAGGATTAAAGGATAGAGGGATGGATATTTTCAGACTAATGTATTGTTGATTGGGTGATAAAACTGTCTTGAGATGTCTGAATAAGGGGGAGGGTTGAATCTCTTTTTATTATGGTGGAGGCGTGGAATACTTGTAATTTTTGAAAAATAGAATTCCACCCTTATTTTTCCAATGTCATGTGACTGAAATAATGAAAAAAATAGATCCATTAGAGTATATAGTGTATATATAGTATGTACAATTTCTTTTTGACATATGTATATATCATTTTCCCTAAATTTTAATGTTTATTCCATTGTTAAGATAATTTTTCTCTAAATCGTTGTTATTTATTTTAATTACATTCACTAATATTTTTATTAAATTTTTTTTGAAGATATTTGAAATTATAAATTTTTCTAAATCTAAATATTTAATCCATTTTGATAAATTTCATCCACAGAAGTGGGAGAAATTTATTTGAAATTAATCCCGTAGATGAGACCTCAATGAGGAGTTTTAAAGTAAAAAATTTCCAATGTTTGTCATGACTTTATAAATAATATAAATGTTAAATTAATCCGAATTAACTAAATTGTATTTATTTATTTATTATTGATGTAGTTAGACTATAAAACCTAATATTATTATAATTTTACATTATAAATAAATTTGATGAACAATGTTTATTAATTAAAATTCAGTATTTTTATCATTATTCATCTAAATACGAAACAACATAGAAAAAAACCAAACAATCACCCTAAATAATGGACCACCAAATGGATGTTCTTAATTTACTATAGGTCATATGTAGGGTACCCACTTTCATGACTATTTTTTCATTACAAAGGATTATTTAAGCCAATCCATTAAAGATCATGTTGAACATGGAATTTACAGCCATATCAAAGCTGTACAAAATTATCTCTCTCCTTACCATCTTTTGTATGAAGATGATATTATTATTCCCAGTCAATATAACAAAAAAATATTGATTCTATTAATTTTGTTCTTGTTCACTATTAGAAGGTTTCAGAGCATTCCATACATTGGAATAAGTCTTTCATTTTGACTAGTGAGGGAATTCTGTGTGGTCTGGAAACCATGATCACAAGAAGGATTGGCGTTGAAAAGGATCTCCCTATTTTTATCACCTTGTTGTTCCCCTATTCTAGATAAATTTTAGGAGGTAGTATTTTGGAAATATATTCTCTGGGATCATCAATCAAATCGCTATATTGAAAGGAAAATCTATGTCCCATGCATGAAGGTTTTGTCAAGTCAATATAGTAATTACATATAACTTTGTTTATTCATTCTCTATCTATAAGTGGCCAAGAAGTATCATCAATGAGTCAAAATTAATGTTAAAGAACTTCATATATACTATATTAGTTCATGAGAGTAAATTTATTATAGTGGCATGAAAGGATATTATCAAGCCTATAATATGGGAGGGAATGGAATTAAAGTCCTAAGGATATTTAATGGCGCCCTTGTTAGGATATTTATATCGAACCTCTTAAATGTTAATGAATAATCTTGTGGATTCTTATAGAGACGTTTCACAAGGAGGTTGACTGTAGGTTATCTGAATTACATTTCTCCATCTGTTCATGTTGAAATTCAGAATTATTCTAATGACATCATGTGAAAAACAAGATGGTTGGTGAGAAAGAAAACTGATCTAAATTGTTGGACTAAATTATGGTTGAAAAGGACCCTAGAAAATTTTATTAGTGTACCAGTGGAAAAATAATATATGTCCATTACTGGTCTATGAAATCATAATTGTATCCTTGATGGAATTACCCTCCATAAATTATTATTACAATCTAGATCTACAATTTTAGGGACATGGATTTTATAAAGTGGAGATCCAATTGGATTGAGATTTTCAACACCACTGAGTATTATAAAATACATTGTGAAATAACCAACACATGACCATCATGGTTATTGTAGTTTAAGATTCATTTTATTTATCCTTTGAGGTCTATATTATTTGTAGGATATAGGAACAATGACTTCTAACTCATGATAAATTGAAAAATTGTTTTATTGTATTTCATTAGCAAGTCATTTTTGATGGAGGGATAAAGAGGATATGGAATACTTGTAAACTCACTATAAATTTTCATAGAACCTTTGGTCCTATATAAATAATCTGTATGGAATTCATATTGACTTGAATCTGTTGGTTTCTCATCTTAGAGAGGTTCTCTACAAAACTAATGAGAGTGATAAGATTTCTAATCTAATATTGGCTATACAATGGAAGCCCTATATATGATATGGAATATGAGGAATGAGAGAATATTTTCTGTTGGAACACCCTATATACATGCTGAACTTATTTCTATCCACAGGGTGATATACACTACATCTAAGTATCAAATCAGATCTATGAACTATACGATAGATAATCAAAATATCTTGATATTTGTTGGTGCCTTAAGTAAACCTAGGAATGTTATTTTTCATCAATATATTTTATGAATTCCCATGATAATACCATATATTAAGGTTAATTTTGATGGATCATCCTCTGGTATATCTGGGCCCTTAGGTTGTAGAGTGTTTTTCATACCTATTGGGGATTTTTCAAATGATGTCTCTACCATTATATTGGAAATGTACTTTCTTAGGAAGCTGAATTGTGAGGTATAATTTAAACTATAAAGAAATGTGTCTGGAATAATTGGAGATACACATGGATTGAATCATATTCTGAATCTAATATCATGGGTTTAAGGGATGAAACTAGGGACATTCCTTGGAATATTCTACCTCATTGGATTTAGTGCATCCCACATGTCATGTCTTTACATTTAACTATGTCACTTGCCTATAGGGAAGTGAATCATAGGACATATGATTTGTTGATGATTGTGATCATTGATATTATTTTGATGTGTTCCTTCATAATATGGTAGTACTATGTACCAATGGTTGATGAGGACATACATGGAGTGATCTTCTCCCATCATTTTAAAACTCCTTGTACTGGTAGAATTTGTATGAATTTATCTTAATAAATTGTTGGGAATAACTTGGCCTAGATCCTAATAATTTTGATTAATTTTTATGTTTTTCTTAAAAAATTATGGTTTATTTCGATATCTAAAAAATCTATTAATTTTACAAAATTTAAATTCAAAAAATGTTCTACATCATAAGGTTGTAAAAAAACTTTTATAAAAATATAATTTTTATTTTTAATATTTGGTTTGTTCATATATTATGCCATCAAATTAAATTTTATTAATGAATATAATATTTCATTGATTAAATAAAATATATATTTCATTATTATCCTTCAATAATAGTAATTAATTTAACTTATTAAGATAATATGTGTTTATGATAATTAAAGTTGTTTTTATTAAAACACTCTCATTATATTAAATTGGTACATATATTAATTTGTAATTAATTTATAACCAATTAATTAAACAATGTATTTTTTTAGTTCATTTAAAAAAAAATTTAACCTCCAACAATATAGATAGGATATATCTAATTAAATAAAAATATTTTAAATAATTTATTATTGATCGTTAAAACTCAGTCATGCATGTTACCGAAGCCATCATGGAATGTTAGTCTTTTTTATATCATAAGCCAACCTCAGTGTTATTTGTATATAAATATAAAAATTATATTGTATAATGGGAACAATTAAATAGGTGCTGTGTATAACCCAATACAAACTTATTTCTATAATAATAATAAACTATTTTCAATGTTTCATGAAATGAAAAATATAAAAAAAGAATAAATTAAATATGAAAAATATTTTACAAAATAATATATTGTTACAATGACCAAGTATTTAGACCTATTTGTTGAGAGTCTCCAGTAATACTATGGATCCTAGAGTGGATTATTTTAGAATAATATTTACTTTAAGAAAATTCCTTGGCTGTCAGTAATTAATAACTGCCTGGTGGTGCGATATTATTCCTAAGTATATAAGGGTGTTTTTGTTATAACGTTTTTCCAATATACTTGTATTTATCTGACTATACATAGTGATTTTTATTTATTATTTTTGTGGTATATGACTTGGTATTGTCATAATCACCCTTTTTTGGGCTCCTATTGCATGTGTCTTGTCTCATAAAGATGATGGACCTATTGATGGTTTCCTTGGTGGATAATAAGTTGTTATTGCTAGACCATGTTTTTTTCAAGAGATTTTGTCTGAGCATATTCATCACCCATGGAGTAGGTTTGAATCTTTATAATTTTTGGTTGGGCTGGTATTTTATCCCCTTTTTATACTTTTGTTACTTTATAAGAATCCATTAATCCTCAACAATAAAAGCGAACTCAATCCCCTCAATTATTAACTCCTTGAAACCAATTTACATGTAAAAATGACTACCCAAATCACTTCCTATATCCCCTACCTCATCATAGAAGTCTTACTTTTTATATATATCAAACCTACATTATTTTTATTGTGAATCTATAGACAATACCCAAAGAAGAGACAATGTTATTCAACGAGCGACATTATTTTATTTCCCTTACCCCCTTCATAAATTATTTTCATATAATGATTATATAATAACCTATAATTTTGAAATATAATTAGAATTTTTTTGATATGTTAATTAACTAAAAAAATATCCAATTTCACTAAATGGTTTAAAAAATATTCATTCGTGTGTATGGAGGACTACCTCCCAGCAAACGGATGTCATTCATTTTTTCAATACCACCACTAAATGATGATAATAATGCTGGATATACTGTATATATATTATATATATTATATTTTCTTAATTATTATAATTATACTATTTTTAGATCATATATAACTTCATGCTTTCCATTTTGTGGGAATATGATAACATTGTTCAGCTCTAAGAAGGACTACAGCCTCGCAAAGCAATGTGATTCATTCACACATAACATGGGATGTTTAAAGGTTTATTCTAAGGTAAATATGTGATATATATGACCCAAAAGTATTCTATAATGATAATGTTTATATTTTAGATATTTTATTTCAAACCCCCATAAAATTTAACAAACAATGTTCTGGCAAACATACAAACTATCATCTCCATGAGTGGTGTATTTTACATTTTATCACTAAATTTAATGAATTACTCAAAATAAATATATAATGAATATATAAGATATTTTATCATGAATAACATTATTTATATGATGAAATTGTGATCAATGTGGGAGGAATGAAAAATAACAAGTTAAAACCAACACACAAAAATCATAATTATTTCATAAAACAATACATTAAAATTGTATTGTTTGTAAACGGATAAAAAATGGTCATAAGAAAACCAAATATGGTGTGATATATATGAATATTTTTTAATAGATTTATAATATATGTTTTTTTATTGTACAGTAGCTTTGAATTTGTAAACAAGAAGTGAAGACTTAGGGTAAAGGATTTCTATTTCACTTTTTTCTTTCATGAGACACATGCCCTGTTCACAATCTATTCTATTTATATGGTGTATATAATTATCATGAATGAATATTATGATGATAATAATTTAATTTTTTTTATTTAACATTAAATTTTATTATATCTCTTTCGCAGGTTTTATAAATCAAGAGTTACAAAATCTGTAAGGGGATCTGGTCTCAATTTTCCTTCTTTGATACATACGTTATGTTATGAACCTATATTAATTAATGAGGTGTATACTAAGACCTATTGATATGAAATATCATGAAATTATTCATCCTCGTTATATTTTATGTTACATTTTAATTTATTCCATCATCGGGCTTATGATTCAATGCGATGAAATTTTATGTCACAATCTCATCATTTATCAAGATTGTTTATGATTTTATATCCAACGATAAAATATTATTATTATTTTCCATATAATTATTTTTAATTTTTATCTTCTTTTTTATTTAATGAGAATAAATTGTTTCCCTTAATTTTATTCTCTTTATGTACTCAATATTATAAATGTATTTTTTATGAAAAGTCATTTTTTCGGTTGGAAACTCTTCCTTCCAAAACCACGTTTTCTAGAAATATTTTTAAAAAAACTTTTGCTGACCATGAGAAGGATTTTTTTTATTTTTTTCATATTTTAGATAGTTATTTTCATATTATAAATAATATTTACTCAATAAATGTTTAAAATTATTTTTGAATATTCCTTTATACATTTTGAAGTCTATTTTCATAGAAACAAATATTCAAAAAAAATTTAAAACGTGATTTTAAAAGAAAAGTCATCTTCCCAAAGAATAATTATATGTTGTCTTTTAAGATTATTTTCTATCTATGGTCACTTCCTTTTACATTATCAATTTTTAATAGGGATACGATTTATTGATACCCCTTTTTTCATTCTCTATATTGTTTATGTTTATGATGAAAATATATTTTTGAAACCCATTTTCATCCATGGGTTGTACCCTGAAAAAATATTTATGAAACATATTTATTTTATCATGGATAGTCTTCGATGTAGCGATGAAGTTATTATGAAACAAATTTATTTTCCCAATGTTATAATATGATGAAATTTTTATGAAACCTATTTCATTTCATGGGTTCTGATATTTTGAATGTTTTATATTCTTGTGTCCCACATAAGTATGATTTTCATTATGGGATGTTCATTTTGTTATAACATTGGATAGTGGTTATGTTATAACCAAGGATGATGGTTACATTGTAACTAATTATGGGTGGTACCTATATCTCCTTCTAATGAATTTGGTAATTATTTATCTCTCATGATATAGATAAGACTGGAATGGGTAGAGAACTCAGTTCAGTAAGATAGGACTGGAATAGAGAGTGAAATCAGTTCATTATTACATGAATGGAATTGTTAATAAACTATTTTCAGTAATACATGACTTGAATGGGGAGTGAAATCAGTTTAGTAAGACATGAATTGAATGGGTTGTAAACTCAATTCTATAATAAAGGATTGTCATATTGATTGAAATCATTTCGGAGAGGGACTTTGTCCTCGATGATGGTCTTGGGAGTGAATGTTAACTAATATGATTGTTTAGGGTGTAAAACCATTCAACTATGAATAAAGGGCTTACATTAGGGATGGTGGTGTGTCCCAACCAAATTCATTATGTCCCCATATAGTTCCCTTATATGTATTATCAATGATCCTTGATTACCATGTAAATGGTTTTCAATGTTTATGTATCTTCCACATTTTTATGTATTATGGTAATGTTGTACTCCCATAGATAAAGTAGGTAGATTAACATATAGTTCATGTCATATAAACATCCTATAATTTTTCCATGATCCAAGATTATTATCTTTGGTCTACATGGTATGGTTACCATGTTTTATTCTAATGTTCTCATACTATTATGTTATTGTTATTCTTACATATCTCCCTAGTTTAAAATTACTGAGCATCTGATCTCACCCTTTTCTATGTTTAATTCCCCAATGATATGAATAGTGGTTTTATCTGGGGTATAACTATGATTATTAATTAATGGGAATATATTTATGGGATACATGTAAGATATTTTACCAGATTAGAAGATTATGTTCAATGATTTCAAATGCACTAATCTATTTTGGTCCTCTATTGTTTGTTTGTGTAATGTAATTAATATTCAAAAAAAAGATGTAATGTACTTGTTTGAGAACCCTATATTAATGTGGTTTGTATCAAATGAATCATTTCATTAAACATTAGAATCTATGATGAGAAAACATTACTGAGATACCAAGGAATATTTCTATGGATAAATCTAGGGATGTCAAAAGGATAAGTCTATGAATGAATTATGATATTGAAAAAGTTTATTGGATTTTTTCTAAGGATAAGGTGAGATGTTTCCAAATAATTACATCGTAATCTAGAAACAAAATTTTTATATGGGTCTTCAATGAATGTACCTTGGTGTAAGAACCCTAAAAAATACATTTTAGTTAACTTAATCATGTAGTAGGAAATGAAAATTTCCCTTGCTACACACCTGGTGTGACACTCTTAGGGGATATGATTTGGAAATTGAAAAAATAATTATGAACTAAAATAAAGGATTTCAATATATTATTAATACTAATGACCATGGATAAACATAAGGTGTAATATATTAAAAATATGATGGATTTATTCAGACATCCAAATTAAATTTTCAAACTATGTGATATTCCATTATGACTAGTGTTTCTCACACTATGCTTTCCCTTCTTATTCAATGAAAGAAACCAGAAGGAACTTGATTATCATTGAATGAGTTGGATGTATTTATAATGAGAATCCAAGTGCGATGATGAATATTGTAAAAAAAATTTGTATTATTCCTGATCAGTTTTCATGGAACATGATTAAAGACATGTATGTTAACCAATTATCATACTAACTAATGAATATAAGGAAAACGTTCTCTGTGATTTTGGGTGATGGTATACATGGAGTAATGATGATTCCATTCCCTATATGTTGAAAATTTTGAAAGAAGAACCGAAAATAATTTCTTAGATGAATTGGAAGAGGTTTTTAATGTGTTAAATATGAACATAAAGAAAGTATCTGCTAAGGGAAAATGAAAAGTTCTGTTAACAAAATTTATTGAAATATTAGTCCCCTTAAGATCTCATTAGTTTTTGAAAACTTTAAATGTGTAATTTATAGGTATTATAAAATATTTTTCCATGGGGGGATATCAGGAAGAACGTCATCATGGTAGTGAGTGTAATGGGTATATTGCTGATGATGGGGAGACTACAGAAGAATTGTGATAGGGAATTGGTATTAATGAATAAGATGTTTAGAATAGTTAATTTATTGATAATTAATTTTGAGTTTGTAAGGGTTTATTTATTTTAATTCAAGGATTGTGAATCAAGAAATATTTTAAAAAAATCATTATAAAATTTTCATTTGGAATTTGAAACAAGATGTTGAAAGATGTAGATGACCTGGAGAAGTTTTTTAATTTGAAGGAAATATTGATGGAAAAAAATTATGGGAAAGATAACTCTTAATGTGTTCTTGGTTTTGAGATAATGATGTTGGGATAAAGATATGAGTGTTTTGGATGCGATAAATTGGATAATATCAATGACTTTAGAACTAAAAAAGTATTTTTTTTGAAAATGTGGATTTTGATAACACTAATAGAGTTTACAAGATTTTTGTATACAAGGAATATATCCAATAATCTATGTTTTCCATAAGGAAGGATGAATAATTTATGTTTTCCATAAGCATTTATGGTAATTATAGTTATTTCTATGTTTCTAGAAATACATGATGATGTTATTAACATATTTGGTGTATGAAAACCAACAGATACATTAAGATATATAAAGGCTAGTGACAATTTTATTTTGGACTTTTGGGGGCCTTCATTATAAAAATTTGGATTTCTATTTTTTGGAAGGTTAATACAGTTAAACATTTATAAACTGGGTTAATTCTGAAACATTAATGTGGGATTAGAGATTAATATATTATTTAACCATATGAATATTTATACATAACATATTCTAACCATTTTTCTATGATGATAAATAAATATACATGAGTTGACTTATCATTAAATTTATGGATTTTATAATCCATTTGGGCTCTAAGAATAACAAATTAACATTCATTTATTGGTGTAAGATATGAAGTGAGAATTGATCAGGCACAACATAAGGAAGTGATTGTACGTATGAAATGGAATAAAATCATGAAAATATATATTCTCATTTAAATTCATGAAAATTAGGATAAAATTCTTGAAATTAAATAGTTTCATGTTGTCACTATTTTTGTTGATATCAATGACAGTATTAATTCATCATTATTTTAGGGATTTTTTGTTGTCAACTCTTTATGGATCAACTGATTTATTGTGATCAATGTTCTCAATCACTATAAATTTGTATATGATTTTTAGTGTTATAGTTTATTCCCATGTTTCCACAACCGACCTTTGTTCTCCAATTTAGAAACATATAATCTGTTATTCTAGATGGCCTTCACAGATACCTATATCTATTTCAAAAGGATGTTTTATTAAGTATTTTTAGAATGTGGGTATAAATGATTGAATGTTTAAATGTAAACCATTGATTACCAAGATGAATTTTTATGTTCAAATTCATTTTATGAGTGGAATAATGTAAAACACTATGATTTAGTGAAATATTTCATTTCCAATTAACTTATCTTATCGATTTTCTTTATTATACATAAAATTGAGTTTATATTTCATTAGAATAAACACCAAGTTAATGTTACATTACACAAAAGACCATGTTATTCTTTCACTACACATAATACTAGGTCATCTTGCGTTACACATGATGAAGAGTTTTATCAAATCCTCGATATATTTTTATTAATATTATTTAAACGCTACCATTTTTATATTGACATTGAAACTAGATGTATGGATAAAAATAAATAATTTTTAAATATTATGTATAATGGATTTTAAATAAAGAATACTTATTAATATAAAGTATATAATATTTTCTATAAATTCATTATATGTTTTGAAATAAAAATTTTCTCAATAATTTATATATTTTTTAATTTATTTTTTAGACAAATAATAAAATTTGGTTTTAACATATTTAGAAAATTAATTTCATAAAATAAAATAATTATTTTAATTTATAATTCGAAATATTATCTATGGATGAATTTTTGAGAATTTTTATAAAGTTTTCATTATTTTAATGAATACTGAAATATACATAATTATAATTGAAAACTGTATTTTCTATTAATTTACTTACAAAGATTAATAATATTTTACATTGTATTTAAAGTGTAATTAGTAAAATTATAATAAAATTAATCCAATTAAGGTCATTGGAATCATTTTCATACTGAAATTGGATATAAAAACATTGTAAACTTTTGATCATTTTCACATTAAAGAACCTCATTCTCATCTAGTCTGTAGGATTAATATCAAATTATCATTTTAATTTTTTTAATTAAATGTTTTAAAATAGATTTCATATTTTGAATTAGAATAATTTCTAATTTCTAATTAGGTAAACATAAAATATGACCAAAATTAATAGTCAATGCAGTAGAAATTATTTAGAGTGGTTACGGTAAAAATGGATTTACTAGGGAGGTCAAACTAGAATGATATGACTGAAAATGACCTAAAATAATACCTTCATTTTGTTTAATAGGTTTATTTAGATATTTTTCATAAAATAATATGAAATATTTTAATTCCTTTCATTTTTAATTTTATTATTACCCATATAATAAGTCATGTAAAGAAAGAGTAAAAACGATACCTTTTTTACTTTTAAAATCGTAAATTCTTCGGTAGGGGTAAAAAACATATGTTAGGTGATAAATATTATTTGTTAGATATTAATGTGTTTTTTATCATAATTATCTTATTTTAAATTACTGAGTTTAAATAGTTAATTAAAATGATTAAAAAAATCAAATATAGTAATTATTTAGTTAAAAATAAAATAAAATATGTAAAAAATATGAATAAAATTGAAGTAAATTGAATGAATGATTATATTGCATTAATTTTTTATATAATTATATCATATTATATATTTTTAAACATTATATATTCAAATTCTATCAATTTATTGATATTTTTTAATTCAAATAAAATTAATAATGTTAAAATTGATAATAATGTTATTTTATAATAAATGTTATTTTTTATTAAATGAATTAAAATTACTAAAAGAACCAATATTATGCTATGTTATTTGTAAATATTAATAAATATAAAATATTTTCCATTAATTGATAAATTTATATTTTATAATGAACATAATAAACCTTAATAATAAAAACATTAAAGCACAATTTAGGTTAAAGTAATGTTTTTTACATGTTAAATGCAATTGTGTTGGAATTAATATTAAAAAAAATAACTTTATTCAATAAATAGGAATAAATATTTTTAATTACTTTGTCTAAATTATCTGATATTTCTGACTTTAATTTATTCCTATGTGATAAATTACTTATGTTAGAAATGAAGTTACTATAGTTAAAACCCCACTATAAAGCGAACTAAATCCCCTCACTCCTTTAATGATTCAAACCTCATTAGTTCAGAAAATACCAAAAGAAATAACTTCCCAACATCCAAACATCACTAAACACATCCAATAGTCCTTTTGGGAACAAATCAAACAATGGAAATTTTTTGTTCAAAACATTGAAGAATACTCGAAGGGTAGGTGCTGTTTTTCAATGATAATATTTATTTTATTTCATTATATACCATAATAAAATATGATTATTTCATAATTATATAATGAAAAATGTATCTTGCATATAGTTAAATGTTTTTATATTAAAGTAACGACCTAAAATCATCTCTAATTCAATAAAATGGTTTACAAAACCATTATCTATTTTTAGGGCGGACTACCATCTCCAAAGATGGTGTTGTATATTTTTCCATTACCACCAAAAAATTCTGGTACTAATGATGGTTGTTTATTTATATAATATATTTTTGATATTTATGATCTTATTATGATTCTTTAATTTTTATTTCACACATAATTTCATAATTTACATTTTGTGGTAATACGATAACATCATTCGTGTATGTAGAAGACTATGACATTGTAAAGTAATGTGATTCATTCACACACTATGTATGTTGTGTTGAGGATGGTTTTAATGAATATAAGTGATATATATTACATATAAATTATTTTTTAATTATATTAACATTCATTTAATTTTTTATATTTTATAACGAAAATAATATGAAAAAAAATCCGTTATGCGTATGTATGTCCCGTCGTCTCCATGAATGGTGTATTTTACATTATATCAATAAATTTCCAAAATAAATATTAAAAAATTTAAAATTAATTTAAATTATACTTATATCAGATATGTAATTAGTTATATGATTAAACCATTATGAAAGTAACAGTAAAAATAAATGACAAGTTAAAACATATGTGGAAAACAAAGGAGTTAGTGCCGGAAACAAGAATTTAATAAGGTATTGTTTATAAATGGATAATAAAATGACATAAAGAAACCATAGATGGTATGATATATCTTAATATAGTTTTTTAAATATTTAAAATAGAAGTTTATTTAATATACATGGGATTTTAATGGGTATGATGGAAATCTAAAATTAATGTAAGGGATTTTCGTCTCATTTTTTTTCTTTTGTGAGACACATGCCATTTTGAATAGATATTTTTATGTTGTATATATAAGTCCAATTAATTTATTTTAAGATCATTCTACTTTAATGTTTAGGTATTTACATTTTTATTTTAGGATATATATTTCATAGGGTTTATGTGTCACAACCCATCCCCTAGGGCCCGTGCCGTGACTACCCCAAGCCCGCCTTCTATAGGCCAGGGGCTGGTGACTAGTACCAAAAAGCCATATCCCTAAAACCAGGAATGAATTGCCTTTATATCTTATAAAATCACACATCCAAGCACACAGCAAGATACGAGCACAAATAAAATCTGTATAGTAAAAACAATGTGTACAGTATGTAAAGGGGCCTGAATACAAGCCCAAATGGAAAGTTCAAGTAAAACTACAAAACAACTCCTACAAACATCCACCAGGGTTCCTACCAAAAGGGTAGGTACAACTCTCGAACGATCGTCTCTGTGGTATGCCTCGTCTAAGGTCAACCTCCATGTAGCCTCCAGTCCTAGTACGCTCGACCCCGATCTGCATTTTCCATCGTTTTCACAGGACACAACAAGGTGCGGGTGTATCCCATGTAGGGGTGAGTATAACGATACTCAGTAGGGACCCCAACACCCCCTACGGTCTCTCATAATCCACAAAGGATAATCCAAAAATCATGGGAACAATAGTCAACCCTACTTAGTTATATTCCCATTCATATACATAAGTTATCAAGTATAACCATCTCTTTCATGAGGAAACACAAGGCCCAACTCTTTAGCCAAAAGCTTAACTGTTCCATGAAGGAATGAATACCATTAAGGTAACAACACAAAGGTAAGTACCAAAAAGATAACGCTACAAAGAAGAATACAATAAAAGTATCACCATGAAGGTAAGGACTCATCTCACACTAGGTATTACTTAAGTACGGAATTAGAGATGACCAGTTGTATTTCTAGATCATCATACTTAATTAAGAATCTCTGCTGTTGACCCACGCATGATTGATGATGACCCACACAGGATCTAAAGATGACCCGCACAGGATCTGGAGATGACCCACAAAAGATCAGTATGTGCTAACCCACATAGGATCACTGAGTGATGACCCACACATGGTCGATATACACTGATTCTCGTAGGATCACTTAGTGCTGACCCACATAGGATAGGTATGTGTTGTCCCACATAGGATCACTGAGTGCTGACCCACACAGGATCTGAAGATTCTTCATGTACAGCAAGACATAGGGTTCCCACACTAAGCACACATGATTATGGGAGATTCCTCTCCTCAATCCATTAGTAAATACATCAAATTCACCTAAGTCCCATGAATAATTATCCCAAAGGTCTGTCATGTCATAAGGGACTTTACGAGACAGACAACGCATCAATTGGACACCCAGTCTGTATGTTATTATAATTTTAACTCCGAGGGCCCTTTTGGATTCAGCTTTGATCCAACCCAGTCATACTCTAACATTATCTAGAACTCATGTGGAGTATACCATAAGGTCTGTCTCGATCCAAGTATCCTGTTTCAATAGGAGGTTCATCAAACAGATTTCTGGTTCTCAAGATATGGCTAAAAAGGTGTATATGGGTCTAGATGGGCCTACGTCCCATCCAACCCGGTTGGACCGACCCATTCTGACCCATCCTAGGCCGACATGAACCAGTTCGGGTCGACCCCACCTAGTCTGAGTCAGGCCTGGCTGGGCCGGGCCGTGGAATGCCCGACCCACTGTGCAGGGCCCGACCCCCGTTGGGCACGACCCTTTACGGTGCGGCCCGCTGGGCGCGGCCCGATGCAGTGCAACCTGCTCCACTAGATGGTCCTTCATGGTGGGGTCCACCCTAGCTGACACCCGAGAGGGGAGTCACTCCCCCTATGTCACCTGAACGGTCCACTGGACCATTAGGTTCGTCCTACAGGCACGCGCGACCCACCAGATGGGTCCCGCTCGGTGTGACGTGGCTGGCCAGTCCTCTTCCCAATGGCGTGACAACACCACTAGCCTTATGTGGCCAGCCGGATATCAGCCACCCTTCGACCCCCGTCGCGGCCAAACGGCCACGGTCTCCTACTCCGGCGGCATGGACACGTGCCACTGCTTCACCATGAGGATGACCATCTTTCCAACCGGTGACCTACTCCATCACGACTGACGGGCCACAAACTCTTGCTCAACCAGCGACGCGGACGTGCACTACCATACCTCCACACGGTCGGCCTGATGCTGGCCACTGTCCTCGCACTGTTGTTGTCGATAGGTCGCGACCTTCTTCGCTATCGGTCGTGCGGACGCACCTCACCGATTCCACGTAGTCGACCAAGTGTCAACCACCACCTTTCTCTTCCACGACTGATGGGTCATGGTCTCCATTGGTGGCACTGTTGTGCCACCACCACCATTTTGGCCTTCGAAAAAACACGTCAATGTTAAAGATGTAGAGGGATCATGCCATTTTTGTTTGGTCCACACCCTATGCATTAGACAGATAGAAGACGGTTCAAGAGGATGGAATCAACGTGATGCTACGATGAACAATTATAAAACACACCTCTACCCCGATCGTCTGTTGGAGGTGTCGTGAGGAGGAATATGATGATGGTGATGTCGGCATTCGTTTATCCTACAAGACCCTTCCGATCTAGGCTTTAGCATCATCCTCGTACTTCATTTGGGGTGGTTCTTCATCAGAGGATCTTGTTTGTTTGAGGATATTCTTTCAAAGGACTCCTCTACCTTTTCCCAATAGAGAAACAACCCTCAATTATCTCATGATGAGTTAACAAAGTAACTCTTAATTAGCAAGTTGTTTCATTAATTTAGATTTAATTAACCCTACTAATTAAAGAGTGTGGTTGTTACATAATTTGTGTAACTGGGCAATTAATTCCCAACATTAATTCCCCAGCCACCCTCATGTGGTCCCCACCTCCAAAATTCAAAAAGGAGGTTTCAAAAAGAAAAAAATGTTATTTATTTTATTTTTTCTTCTCCCATGAAAAATTAAAAAACTAACTTCCACCCTCGACCTACTCCAGGAAAGGTTAAGGTCTCCATAAGTAAATATCAGCACTATGAGTAAAACAGTGTCCTCAGATTTCAATTTTGAGAACCGTTTAAAAAGATACAAAACACCTTTTATGTGTTTATTGAACGTACTTGAAAAAAAGTTCATAAATTCATTCCGAGCATACTGGGTCTCGAAATCACGCGCTGTGAATATTCTAGGACTTGACATATTCCCATATAATTAAAAAAATACATGGAAAATCCATTTCTTTACATTCACCCCACCTTGGGGCTCTACGTCCTTGAAATCCATAACATAAACTAGGGAAACTAGTGGGGGTACTGATCACAAATCTGAGCCCCCCGCTCCCATGTTCTCTCCTGGAGGATCCGGTGCTGCCAACTTACACACACCAGTGGTATCGACTGCCCACGAACGACTATCTCTTGTCGATCCTCAAACTATACTGGAACCTCTAAAAATTTAGTTCCAACCTCTATGCCCAGCTCTCCCTAGTCAATGATGCATGAAGGATCATGTACATATCTCCTCAGCTGGTATTCATGGAAAACGTCGTGCACCTAGTGCAACTGAGGTGGAAGAGCTAAGTTGTAAGCCACCTTTCCAACTCTGCTGAGGACCTAAAAGGGACCGATGATCCTCGAAGATAACTTGCCGCCCCATCCAAATATCTCAAAACCTCATTGAGGTGAGACCCATAGAAAGACATGGTCACCATCCTCATACTCATGAGGTCTTCGTCTCCTGTCAGAATAAAACATCAGTCTAATATGTGCAGTCTTCATCCTCTCCTGGATGATCTCCACCTTCTTCGTGGTAGTTCGTACCATCTCTAGTCCCACGAGTGATGACTACCCTGGGTCAGTCCAGCAGAGATGTGATTGGCAAGGTCGACTGTAAAACTCCTCAAATGGTTCCATAGCGATAGTGGAGTGATAGATTTTGTTGTACACGAACTCCACCAAAGGAAAGTGATCATCCCAGCTTCGGCAAAAATATATGACGCAAGAATACAACATGTCCTCAAGGTTCGGAATGGTCCGCTCTGTCTGAACATCTGTCTGAGGATGGAAGGCAGTGCTCAACCAAAGTTGTGTCCCGACCGCCTCCTTCATCCCCTTCCATAGATGGGATGTGAAACGCGAATCATGAAAGGAGAAAATCCTATATGGAACTCTATGAATCCATACAATATCATGCACGTAGAAGCATCTCATGCTCTCTACTGTTCCCTACAATCTGATAGGTAAGAATTGGGCCGACATGGTGAGTCTGTCAATGATCACCTAGATAGAATCATGACCCCTGTTCATGCGTGGATGTATCATCCTGAAGTGCATGGAAATTCAATCCCACTACCACTCTAGCACCTCCAGTGGATGAACTAATCCTACTAGAACCTGGTGCTCTGCCTTCACTTGCTGACACGTGAGGCACCATGAGGCAAAATCTTCCACTTATTTCTTCATTACCAACCACCAGGACTAATGATGAAGGTCCAGGTACATCTTCTCCACTTTTGGATATACTACTAGAGGGGACATATGGAACTCCCTCAATACTTCCTCTCGTAGGATCCCTGGTTCCATAGTACATCCTCTGAAAAGGATGACGTGCACCCCACCATTAGAAAATCCATCAAGTGCATGTCCTGTGGATATCCGAGCATGTCAAGACTCGCATTCTAGGTCCCAAAGATGCACCTCCCTAACTCACTGAAGGAGTGGGGGAGTTACTGTCAAACACTGGAGATAAGCTTCCCCATCTTGATCTATATAGGATATCCACAATGTAGACAACTACTTTATTACCTCACTCAGAAACTGTATACCAGATACCATGATGAGTGAATCTTCTACTACGTTCCCATTCCAAGGAGTACAGAATATCTCTAAGTCATATTCCTAGATGAACTAAATCCAATGATGTTGTCTCGTGATCAGGTCCTTCTGAGAGAAGATATACCTGCGACTCTTGTGATCAGAGTAGACTGTAAAACGTTCTCCCATTAAGTAATTTCACCACATCTTCAAGGAGAAGACCACTGTTTCTTACTCCAGGTCATCGGTAACATAGTTATGCTCATGTGGTCTCAGTTGTCGGGAACCATATGTGATCACTTCATGCTCTTGCATCAAGAGATATCTGCGTCTGGTCCCTAATGCATCGCAGTAGACTACGTACCTAATGTCCCCCTCCAGTAGCCTCAATATGGGGGCCCTCTTCATCCTATGCTTCTGATCCTATAACTCCACTAACATCTCTCTGACCACACTAAGGGTTTCCTCTTCTTTGTCAATTCTGATAATTGTGTCTCAACTCTATAAAATTAAGGTATAAAATTCCGGTAGTATCTGACCTATCCCAGAAAACTCTGCACTTCCATCACACTCCTAGGTGTATCCCTATCAAGAACAACCTCAATTTTTGATGGATCCACTGATAATCCAGATTTCGAGATCACATGTCATAGAAAGGGAACCTATCTAATCAATAAATGGAACATTGAGAGCATACCATAAAGCTGGTGCTCTAAGAGTATGTCTAGAACTAGCTACCGATGATAAGCATGCTCATCCTCCGTCGTTGAGTATATCAGGATGTCATTGATGAATACTACCACAAAGTGATCGAGGTATGTCTAGAAGATCTTGTTCATGTGTCCCATGAACACTACTGGGGTGTTGGTCATGCTGAATGGCATAACCAGGAACACATAATGGCCATACCGACATCTGAAGGCCCTTTTCTACACATCCTCATCTAATAATCTGAGCTAATTATAGCATGATCTGAGGTCTATCTTCGAAAACCACTGTGATCACTTCAACTGGTCAATGATATCATCAATCCTCGAGAGTGGGTACTTACTCTTCGTAGTCACCTGGTTCAGGCGACGATAGTCCACATAGAGTCCCAAAACTCACATCTACCTTCTTGTCGAACAAAATCGGGGCTGCCCATGTAGAATCACTAGGACTAATGAACCCCTTGACCAGTAAGTCATCTAACTATATTCGCATCTCTTGAAGCTCTACAGGTGCCATCTGATATGATCGTGTAGATACCGGTGTCATCCTGGGGTACATGTCGATATAAAAGTCCACCTACCTGTGAGGAGGAAGACCCGGAACATAATCAGGGAAAACACAAGTGTACTGATCCACCACTATAGGATATCTCAGACGGTCAATGTCAACCTCTCGGAGGGAAAGGTTAGACAGCCGTTGTGAGATCGGTTGTACCCTCCTATGGGTAATTCCATCTTGAGCTGCAAAGGTTTCCTTCAGGATAGTGAAGGAAAACCTAGTCCCATCTGTGTGGACACACCGCACTTTGTGCCTCATACAGTCGATCTGAGCATGTAACATAGATAAAAAATCCATACCCAATATGACATCGTAAGGCCTCGATGCTGCTACTAAAAGATCCCAGCCAGAGCACTCACCTCCTAGAGTAAACTCACACTTCCAGCACAAGTGGGTAATCGTCTAATATTCTCCAGTAAGAGTTTCTAGCCCTAATAATTGAGCCAACAACCCCTCCAAAATCTATGTGCTCTAAATTAGGGTTGTGTCAATAAAAGAATAACTGGTACCACTGTCTATAAGTATTGAATCTAAGGTAGAGTAGACATAGATCATACCTCGTATCATCTCCAGAGAACCGTGGTCATAGCCATCAGCTGCCTGAAGCAGAGCTCGTCCCTGTCCACCAAATCCCTGTGGTTAGGGTGGACCACCTTGTAGTGGTGGTTGCAGAACCTCGAATCGCTTCCCACTACCTATTACATGACCAGCTCCTCTACTATGTCTGCCTCCTACCATTGGTCCTCCTCGATCGAATATTCACCTCTACACAAGAGGTCCTTTGATCAGTTATTGGTCGTCCGTACGAGGGGTGGGGTCTTCGCGAGCCATGTGACCATGCCCACCTCATGGGTAACACTACTTGTTTCTTGCCTTTTCTACTCTGTCTCGATAGCCCCACACCACCAACTCTATATCCAGAGGTTTCCCTCATATGGGTCTAGTCCTCTTGGACCTCTGCATCATCTGTCTGCTGCCAGCTATATATGACTCTACTAAAATATATCTAGTGGTGCATCTCGCTGTCGGTGAATGCTCAGCATGGAATCTATCCACTAAGAGTGCTCTCTCTAACACCCCTGCATGCGTTGGGATACTGAGAGAAATCATTCAAGCTATAATCTCCCATCTGATCCCCTGCTCGAATGTATGGGCCCTGGAGAAAGGGTCCTGCAACATGCTAGTGGAGTAGCAAGAGAGGTTGGTGAAACTCGCTGAATACTGAGCAAAAGTCATGCTACCCTGCTACAACTGGAGACGATTTTGAATATGCACTATGCATAAAGTCACTCGGACAAACTCTGCCTTGAAAATGCTCTTGAAGACCACCAAGATGAGAGTCACCTCATCATGAACCTTGAAAATCAAGCTCCATAATCTGCTCGATGCTGCATGAAGAAGATTGTAGTCAATGTACACCATGAGATCAGTTAGTGTCCCTACCAATCAGAAAACTCTAACCACGACATCCAACTAGTCCTCAGCCTCATGTGGATCTCTCTCACCTCGAAACCATTATGGCCACTGGTCTTGAAACCCATTTATCAATCTAAAGTGTCGTGCATCCTCTAATAATGGGGTGGGTGGTATCATCTATCCAATAGGTAGTGGTGCTACTAGTACACGACCCAGTGGTACAACTACCTTAAGGGGGCCCTCTGCTGAAGCCTCGTCACTCTGTGGGAATCAACACGTACTCTACCTGGAACCCTGGCTGGCTGGCTGCGTGGAGGCATCCTAAAAAGAAATAGTTGCACTGTGGTTATTAAGTTATACCTGGTGAGATAACTCAAAGTGAACACAAATAAAACTTTTCAAAAAACATAGATACAATCATTGTTTCCATGCACTAACTTGGAAATCAGAAGTTAGGGTCCTGGTATACGAATACGTCGGCCATCACACCAAAATTGGATTCCCCTAACTGAAACCACACTCATCACAATTAACACTATTACCTCACTGAAGAGATTAGAGTCCTAGTTCTTTAAAAGAACCGAACTCCTCTGATACCCATTTGTCACCACCATTCCCACGGGGCCCGTGCCATGACTACCCCAAGCCCGCCCTCCATAGGCATAGGGATGATGAAGAGCACCAAAAAGTCATATCCCTAAAACCAAGAACGCATTTCCTTCATAACCTATAAACTCACATAACCAAGCACACAACAAGATACGATCACAAATTAAAACTGTATAGTAAAAAGAGTGTGTACCGTAAGTAAAGGGGCCAAAATACAATCCCTATTGGAAAGTACAAGTAAAACTAAAAAACAGCTCCTACGAACACCCACCAAATATCATACCTAAATGGTAGGTACAACTCTTGAATGGTCTTCTTTGCAGTATTCCTCTTCTAAGGTCCACCTCCATGTAGCCTCCAGTCCTGGTACCCTCAACCCCGATCAGCATTGTCCATCATCTGCACAAGACACAACAAGGTCCAGGCTTAGCTCGTGCATGGGTGAGTATAATGATACAAAGTAGGGACCCTAAGACCCCTTAAGGTCTCTCAGAATCCAAAATGGATAAACCAAAAATCCTGAAAACAACAGGAAACCTTACATAGGTATATGCCCATACATATACCTAAGATATCAAGTATACCAATCTCTTTCATGAGGAAACACAAGACCCAACTATTTAGCCAAAAGCTCAACTGTTCCATGAAGGAAAGAATAAAATGAAGGTAAAAACACAAATTTAAGTACCAAAAAGGTAAAAACACATAGAATAATACCACAAAAGTATCACCATGATGGTAAGGACTCACCTCACACAAGGCATGACTTAAGTATGGAAGTAGAGATGATTAGCTGTATTGCTTGGTCATCTTACTTCATCAAGAATATCTAATGTGGACCTACACAAGATCGATGATGACCCACATAGAATCTGTAGATGACCCACACAAGATCTCTAGATGACCCACAGAAGATCAGTATGCATTGACCCACACATGATGTCTAAGTGTTGAACCACATAGGATCAGTATGCGCTGAACCACATTGGATTGCAAAGTTTTGAATCACACAGGATTGGTATGCGCTGAACCACACAGGATCCATGAGCACTGACCATCACCAGATATGAAGATTCTTCATGTACAGCCATCCACATGGATCTCGCACTAAGCATGCTTCATTCCGGGAGGTTCTGATATTCTAGACATCAGTTGATAAATCAACTACCCTGATGTCCCATGAAAGTGTATCCCAAATGTTAGAAACGTCATAAGGGACCAAATATGACAAACAACACGTCAATCGGACACACGGTCTGTATGTTATTAGCATTTCCATTCCAAGGGCCATGTTGGATTCAGCTTCGATCCAACCTGATCGTACTCCAAAATTATCGAAAACGTAGGTAGAGTATACTAAATGGACTCTCTCGATCCAAGGATCCCGGTTTCATAGACGATTCGTCATACAGATGCCCTATTCTCAAGATATGGCCAAAAGGGGTATCTAGGTCCAGATGGGCCCAAGTCTGATCCCACCCGGTCTGACTGATCCGGTCTGACCTGGCTTGGCTTGACCCGACCCGGTTCGGGTCACCCGACCCGGATGGATAGGGCTGCGGTGGGTCAGACCCGCTAGGCCACGGTGCGGCCCGTTGCAGTGAGGCCCGCTGTGGGGCATCCCACTGCTGGGCGGCCCGCTCAGTTGGGGGGTACGCCATGGAGGGGACTGTCCTAGCCGACACCCAGGATGGGAGGTGCTCCCCCTAGGTCACCTGAATGGTCCGATGGACCGTTCGTTTCGCCCTACTATCCCATGATATCCGTTGGAGGGGTCCCACTGGGTGTATCGCGACCTTCTATATAACAGCTGCCCTCCAACCCCCACAGCGGCCAAGCGGCCAAGATCCCTTGCTCATGTGGCGCGAACATGCACCGCCACTTTGACACACCACTACCGTCGTTCCAGCTTCCACCATGCTCCGCCGAGGTCGACAGTCCGCGGCCTCCTTCTTAACCGGCGGCACGGACGTGTGCCACCCTACCTGCACACAACCGGCTAGATGCTGGTGGTTGTACTCCCACCGCCGCGACCGATGGGCTGCAGCCTCCTTCACTGCTAGAATTGCGTATGCAGTTCCCCAGTCCCACGCAACCGGTTGGGTGTTGGCTACCACCTTTATCCTTCATGCCGATGGGTCACAGTCTATTTTGGTGGCACAATTGTGCCACCTCTGTCATCGCAGGACGTGAAGAACTCGTTGACGTTAAAGATGTGGAGGGATCGGGCCATGTCTGTTTGGTCCACACCCTCTAAATTATACCGATGGAAGATGGTTCAAGAAGATGGAATCAACATGAAGCTAAATATAATAATGATAAAACATACCCCTACATCGATGGTCCGTTGGAGGTGTCATGAGGAGGAAGATGATGATGGTGACGTCGGCGTTCGTTGCTCCCGCAAGATGCTTCTGATCTGGGTTCGAGTGTCGTCCTTGTTCTTCATTGGGGGTTGGTTCTTCATTGGAGGATCTTCTTTGTTGGAGGATATTCCTTCAAATGCATACTCACCCTTTTAACAACGGAGAAACAACCCTCAATTTTCTCGAGAAGAGTTAATAAAATAACTCTTAATTAACAAGTTGTTTCATTAATTTCGATTTAATGAACCTTATTAATTAAAGAGAGTTGTGGTTACATAATTTTTGTAACTGAGAATTTAATGCCCATACTTCATTGCATAACCACCCATGTGTGGTCCCCACCTCCACAATTCAAAAAGGAGGTTTCAAAAATAAAAAAAAATTATTTATTTTAATTTTTTGTTCTCCCACAAAAAAACTGAAGAACTAAATTCCACCATCGACCTACTGCAGTCAAGGTGAATGTATCATTAAGTGAATATCGGTGGTGTGAGTTCAACGGTCTCCTCAGATTTCAATTCCGAGCACCGGTTCAAAAGTTACAAAATGTTTCCCATGCATTTTCTTAACATACCAAAAAAGGTTCAGAAATTCATTCCAGGAAAAACGAGAATCAGAATAATGCACCGTCAATTTTCACGAACTCTCTTTATTCCCATATTATTAAAAAAACATTTACATGGATAATTCCATGTCATTAAATTATAGTACCAGGGTGACCAAATTAGTATGTGAAATTTTTCTCAATTTTTATTTTTTTGGGTTATATGTTATCTTATGCCCCTATATTTTTTATATGGTGTATTTAAATATTCTTTTTATTGTAATATAATATATTTATTTATCCTAATTATATTTTATGTGTCATTTTATTTTTTTACTTCAAGAAACTTATGATTTAATGTTATGAATATGGTAAAAATCTTAGCTTGAAATCTTTTCATTTATTAGGATTATTCTTGATTAGTTCAATATTGAAATAAGATGTTAAATATCTTAATAATTATCATTAATTTTCTTGTCCTAATGTTATTTTATTTTCCCTGAATATTCTTCAAATTATGTACTCATTATTTTGAAATAATTTGTTTATGCAAAATTTTCTTTTCAGTTGAATCCTATTTTTCTTCCAAACCACATTTTCTAAAAATTATTTCAAAAAAATATTTTCCAAATTGAAAACGATTTAAAAATTGCTCCTGTTTTTAAAAATTAATTTTCAAAATGGAAATTTTATTTTCCTCAAGAAATATATTAAATAATATTTATATCTTCCTTTATAATATTTCATGTCTATTTTCGAAGAAAAGGATTTCCATAATGTTTTATGCATTAAAAATTTACTTTTAATGAATGTTTATCTTCCCAAATAAGCATTCCTTGTGATATTTAAAAACCATTTTACATATAACATTATAAAATTGTATGTTTCATATTCTATACATGGGATATGATATAAGGATACTGTTCTTAATCTTTCTCGCAATGGTTTTTGTTTATGTTGGATTTTTTTTTGAAAACTGTTTCTCTTCAACGGGTAATACCATGATAAAATAATTATGGAGCATTTTTATTTTTCAGCAGGTTATTCATTGTTGAATTGATAAGTGATTTTTGAACCTATTTATGTTATAATGGTTATGATATGATGAAATTTTTAGAAAACTCATTTCATTTCTTGGTTTTTTGATATGATGAATGTATTATGATCTTGTGGAAGACATATGTATGATTTTCATTATGTGATAGTGATAATATTATAAACATGGATGGTGGTTATGTTATAAACCAGAAAAATCATTAAGTGATAACCAAAAATTGGTGGGACCTATATCTACCACTAATACATTGGGTAAAGATTTATATATCAAGATATAGACATGAATCGAATGTAGAGATAACATGGATCCCTCAGATACACCTGTAACGCAGAGTGAACTCAGTTTTCTAAGAAATGAATACAATGGCTGGTGAAATAAATTTTGTAATAAAAGACTATAATAGATAGTGAACTCAATTCATTAATATATGATGGGAAGGTGTTGTGAAGTTTGTTAAGTAATGAAGAATTTGAATAGGGAGTGAACTCGGTTTAGTAATGGACTTTGTCTACTATGATGATAATGGGAGTGAACAAAAACTACTATGATGGTTTGGGGATTGAACCCAATCAAATATGTGGAAAGGACTAACATTGGGGATTGTGGTGTGTCCCACCTAGGAGGAGTATCCACTAATATATTTCACTTATATGTCTTGGAAATAAGCCTTCACTACTAATGAAATTATTTTCTATGTTTATGTGCACACCAAAATATTATGTCTTATGAAAATATTATTCTTTAATAGCTTCTATTCATTTATTTCCATATAAATAATGTTTTATGTCACGCCAATATTTATTACACAAATAAATATTATAATCATTGATATTCATGGTATGGTTATCAAATGTTATGCTCATGTTCTCATACCCTAATGTTCATGTTATAATTATATATTTCTCGTGTTTTCCCTTATAGATAATCTAAACTCGACATTTCATATATTTACTTCCCCAAGATATAATTAATAGTTTTATGTTGGGTATACCTATGAAGGTTAAATAATGAGAAAATCTTTATGGGATAAATTGAATGTCATTCACCAGTTCAAGGGATTGTGTTTCCAGTTTTCAATAGAACTAAACTATTATGAATCTCATGTATATTTTTTTGTAATGTAATAAATATTAATTAAAAGCTATGTAATATTCATGTATGATAATTCTGGTTCACTATAATATAGTTTACCCATAGAAAGGACTGGGTACCCCATTAGTTCAATATTTTATCCTTTTGAGTGATGTTTAACCCCACTAGATTTTAAATTCCAATTTTCATGTGCACAATATTCCCAAATTAACAATGTGGATTTTCAAAGTGATTACTGCTAGAGAATTTAATCATGAAAAGATTTTCAACAATTATTTTTATAATCATTATGAAGCCTTTATTAATAGCATAATTAAATTTCATTGTTTGTGGTTAATGGATATTCCTTCTGAGGAATATTAAACAATCTATATTAGTTGTCCTAAAAATATATTTTTCCATGTATTTTATAATAAAAACATTGATGTTAAGTGGGAACAATTTAAAATAATTTAATAGTAGAATTACATTCCTATTAGATAACCCCAAACCATTCTGGTAGAATCCAAAAACACCCAGAAATACAATTCTAAATTCTAAATTCAAAATCCAAAAAGTGAACTAACATTGATCTATGATCCTTAAAATATATCAAATCCAAATAAAAAATACATGAAAAAATAGGATAATTGATGACCTATAAAAAGAATGAAATATTTTAAAATTTTAATTTTAATCTTGAGAATATAACATTTATAAAACCAGTCTATGTTAGTGAATAGAATAAATTTATTGTGTGTAGAGAATAACATTAACATCTAGACTCGAAGAAGTTGAAAAATATTATTATGAGATAGAATAAGAGAAATATATTAGAATCTATAAAACATCATAGGTATTTTTAAATATCATAAAAAATTTGAAGCCTTTTAAAAACCATAAAATCAAAACAAAAGAGAATTTATGATAATTATGGTGATTAAAGAGCATATAAAGAAGATGATATTCATAAAAACATTAAAGTAAGAATGTATAATAAATAATTTCTAAAAAAATTTAGAGAAATATTAAATAATTATTCACCCGGTCTCTAATAGGGAGAATCTGGTAGAGTCTTGGAATGATTCAATAAAATAAATTACACCAAAAAATTAAAATAAAAAACATATATTACATAATAAAAAAATAGACTCAAGTATTGTTTAAATTTCTCTCGCATACCCTTTTTTTAATGTGACAAAACTTCTTATCCATTCAGTAAATTATTAAAGGTCACTATGAATAAAGTTCCAACAAAAAGAGAAATGGAATCGTAGTAACAGTCAACTTATGCATGGCCTTTGGTATCTGAATAAGAAGTGGATAAGTATAATTCTAGGGATGTTCCTATGGACTCAATAGAAATTAAAATCTAGAAATAAGATAACATGGAAATATAAAAAATATCATTTATAATTAGAATATCTTAATATTATTTCAAAAAATGGATGAATTTTTGGAAATTATACATAATGATAGAGATGATGTTGAATTTAGTTCAGATATCTTATTGAAATCCTCTTCATTGTCTGAATCTCACAAAATATAAAAGGAAATTACCTTCATTATATAGTATATGATGACATTTTGTAGTATGTAATCTTTTATTCCAAATATTATTTCTATTCTTAATATGTTTCTCCCAAAAATCATAAATATTCAAGACTCAAACTATAAAATTAAATTAATTTATTATATTTTTGATATTAACTCAATCATTTTAACATTAAGAAAAATTGTGAGTATCATTTTAGAATATCAAAAATGTAACGACCCAAAGTTTATTTAATGGAAGATCTATCATGATCTAATTAAATGTCTCTTTATATAAAATGTTTATATAAAATGTCAGCTTCTTTGGTTTTATGTTCTGAATTGTGACAATTTCTTTTACAGCCGTTGAACAGTGATCACATGATTAGAATAAATATAGGGCTTTAAAAAATCCAATTTACTCAGACAAAGGAACCGATGGCCTCATCTAATAGAATTGATCCATACGAAGCCCATTTGTCAGATCTCGGAAAAGAGGTGGCATCATTAGGATTCGCTCCTGACCAAGCCCAAGCTGAGCTTCATCATGTCAATCTCAAACGAGACCGTCTATGGGAAAAGTGAAAGTTGATAGAGATTACAACTCGAGCAATGTTATCTGAGCCACCCCAATAGTCTTTCACCATCGTACACCTTACCATTAGGTCTTATGCGGCTGTTTTAAGGGGTTATGTAACAAACCTCTAGTACTATGTTCATATACATTATTTTTGTATATAATAATGAATATACTTTTGTGTCATTATTCAAACATTGTAAATAGTTTTTAATGTACAAGTAGTGTTTTTAGTCATTATTTAATTAAGAAATATATTTTATTAAATGAAGGGATTTTTGAATTAAATAATATTTTAATAAAATATTATTATTATTAAATTAATTTTATTATATATAAATGATCATATAATTTTATGAATTCAATTATAATTTTTATTATGATTTGAAAGCCATTTCGGTCAAAACCTGTGAATTTTCGATAAATGTGGGTTTTTATTTTAAAAGTGAAAATTAATATATTTAGAAAATTATTTAAATAAGATAAATGATAATTCTGGAATCAGGACGTCGAAATTATCCAATGGTGAATTTTTCATAATTTTCTGAGACAGTTAAATTTTTGGGTAAAAATTAAATACCGTTTAAATATATAATGTTTTTTATTACATCATAATGACCCAATAATGATGTAATAAAACACTATAAGCTTTATGTTAGGCCAATAGATGTTTTACCATTAAGATAATGTGATTTTGGGTTTGTTGGACTTACTTTTCAAAGCATTAATGGACCCCTCAAGACTTATTAAACATCTTGTCTTTTTAAATTATTTTCCGTTTGAGTGTGACTCACCTACACATAAGCGACCCCATTATTTTAAGAAGTTCGGACTTTGGACTTATTAAATATTTTTTTCCTCTTCCCTTTCACAAAAACCATGGGAAAAAACCCTGAGCTGATTTTGTAAAGACCCTTAAATTTCAAGGAAATTTTTTTCTTATTTTTCATTGGAATTTTACAAGAGCGCAGTCTCTGACGACACCTAATTCCGAGGCCCGGTGTGCCCGGAATCATTTTCCGAAGTTTGCCTCGGGTACGTTCAGTGAACGGATGAGCGAGTTTTTCTAACTTTTAAACCGGTGTCCGGAATCGAATTCTGAGGGCACCGATGAAATCGCAACGCCGGTATTCGCTTAGAAATGCCTCATCCGGAGTTGCGTTTGCTCAGGTGTGGTTTTTAATTTTCGGGCTTAAAGTTAAGAAATAAAATAATTTTGTGAAAACAGTATTTTCTTTCACTTAAGCCACTTGGAAGCCACTTGAACCCACTTAATGGCGGCTTGAACTGAGTTGAACCGGAGAGGATGCTATCCAGAAATATCCTACCCCTTGGTAGGATATTTGTGAGGTGGGGCCCACACGAGCCCCGCCGTTTCTTTCCGCTAAGTAACGCACCCACGAAAACCCGTCATTATGAAAGTCAACTGACGTGTTTATTAAATTATTAACAGACCATTTAATTCGGTGGTTTATTTCGTAAATTAAATGAGCTGTTTCTTTCGTTGAATTAATTCAACGAATTGATGGGTCGTTACTTACCCGTTTTCGTTTGTTGGCATAATAATAAAATAAGACCAACCTATCTTTTTTGGAGGATTACTCGTTGAGAGAGGATCCTTGAACCTTCAACCTCCTTCGCGAAGAACACGAAGAACGTGAAGAACACGAAGAACGCGAAGAACGCCGAACCCGGAAATCGACGACGCGACGCCGTGATCCGCGACGCCGACGCTCCCTTCCTGCAACGTTCTTCTGCGACGTCTCTTCCTCCGCGACGGATCTTCGATCGGCTGCTTGAGGTAAGAGCCTCATTTTTTCTTTTAATCTCCTTTGTGGTTCTTTACCAAAACACGGATTTTATTAATTAAATTAAATCTGCTGTTTCATGGTCCGTTGAGTTCACCGACTCAACGCCGTGTTTCGCGATGACGCGACGCCCTTCCGCGGCGACGCGAAGATCTCCACCTTCCGCGACGAGCAATTCCGCGAAGAATGCTCACGCGCGACGACTACGAGGTAGGGATTTTATTTTTTGGAATTACCCCCTTTTTTATTATTCCCGAAAATGTTTCTTTAAAAAGTTAAAGAACCGGATTTGTAAACAATTTTAAATTTATTAAAATTGTTGTTCCCAGTGTGGAATAAAAATTCTCCCGTTGTTTATATCCAACGCGGAGGGTGTGGGCCAAACGAACACAGCCCGATAACCCTTCGTCGTTCCTCGTTCTTGTGCGGATTTGACGGGCGACGACGGAACGCGCCGCAACGGAGGTTTGATGATTCCGCAGTGAAGAACGAGTCCCGAGAGGAGCAACGGCGCAGACGAGAAGAAAATTGGGCCACCGGAGTGACTTCGGCGGCACGGGTCGCCGGCGCGGTGGCGCCGGCAGCAGCGGCGCCGCTGGCGCGCCGCTGGACAAGCCCACCACGGCAGAAGCCGCGGCGGCGGCACTCGTGGACCCGCGGTCGCGCGGGTCCGGCGCGCACGGGACGCCGCTGAAGATGCATCCGGGTGTCCAAGCGACACCCCGAGGGTGCCGCGGGGTTGTCACGTGGGGGCGGCGGCTCACCCCCCCGCGTCGCTCGGCTTGCCAGGAAGACACCCCGCGGGTGACGCGAGGGTGTCACGCGGGGGTGGCGGCTCCCCCCCGCGCCGCTCGGCCGAGCCGAGCCGGGCTGGCCGAGCCAGGCCGGTCCGACCAGGTCGGACCGGGTTGACCCGGTTCAGACCGGGTGGGCCCGGTTCGGACCTGCTTGACCCGGTGAGGCCGACCCCGGTGGTGTCGGGCCGGGTTGGCCCGGGCCCGGACCCCCCGTCTTCGGCCGATTTTCGTTCAAATGCCCGTAACTTAAGCTACGGGCCTCCAAACGACTCGCCGTCAGCAGCAACTCGATCCCTGGATCGAGACGGTAATTTTGGTATATCGCACTCAAGGTTTCGTAATACTTTGTGTTCGGCCGGGTTGGTTCGTACACGAAACCAACCGGGCCTTCGGAGCGGAAACACTCATATCTTGAGCTACGGACGTCCGATTGACGTGCCGTCAGCTTCGTTGAATTCCTCTATGTGAGACAGATCTTTTGGCTCACTTCGCCCGAGGTTTGTACGCAGGTGGAGTACGGTCGGGTTGGTTTTTCCTTAAAAACCAACCGGGCCCCGGGGACGAAAAAGCCAATAACTCTCAGACCGGGTGTCCGATCGACGCGCCGTCTGCGACGTTGGGTTCCTATCGACAATACGGAACTTTTGGATACATCAACTTTAGACCTTGTGTCAGTTGATTTATCAGCCTCTCAGCTCGTTGAGCGGACCCACCCGAATGAGCTTGTTGTGTGCGGGAACCCTAGTGCTGGTTGCAACTGCTTCTTCGACAGCGACGACCGTGCAGAGATCCTCAGTGGACTGCAGTGACGACTGTGCAGAGATCCTCAGTGGACTCTGATGACGACCGTAAAGAGATCCTCAGTGGACTGCAACGACGACTGTGCAGAGATCCTCAATTGACTGCGACGACAACTGCACTCAGTGATCCTACGTGGATCAGTGCTACAGGTCCTGTGTGGGCCCGATCCTGTGTGGGTCCAATCCTGTGTGGGTCAGCGCTCAGCGGTTCTGTGTGAGCCAGTGCCTACAGGTCTTGTGTGGGCCCGATCCTGTGTGGGTCATTGTGGGGGTTAGTTACCTATCAATCCTTCGTGGGTCCGACGACTTAGATGGATCATTGATCATCTTTATCGTCATCCGAAGAAGTATACCTGTGTGAGATGAATCTTGTGTTACTCTCCTTTGTGGATTGTGTTGAGCTATCCTGTGTGGATTTACTGTTTACTCTCCTTTCTGGATTGTGTTGAGCTATCCTGTGTGGATTTACTGTTTACTCTCCTTTATGAATTGTGTTGAGCTATCCTATGTGGATTTACTGTTTACTCTCCTTTGTGGATTGTGTTGAGCTATCCTATGTGGGTATACGTTTTGCTTTCCTGTGTGGACTGGGTTGTGCTTGGGCACGGACGTTGGAGCCGAACGGGAATTGATGACTTAGGTATATGTATGGGCATATACCTAAGTCGTTTCATATGTAACTTCGTGATTCTATATTTCCTTTATGGATTATCCTTTGTGGATTTCAGGAGACCTTCGGGGGTCTCGGGGTCCGTACTGAGTAGCTTATACTCACCCCTACACGGGCTATGCCTGCACTACATTGTGTTGGTTGCAGACGACGAACAGCGCTGATCGTGGTGGAGGCGTACAGAGCAGGACGGTACCTGGAGGTGGACCACTGGGTGGGACGTACTCGTAGCGGTCAGGTGGACCCGAGGAGCAGTGGAGGATATCTGTACCCACCCTTTAGATGGGACTTCCAGAGGACGGCTCGACGCTGCAGTTTTTCCTTTCAGTTGCTGTTTTTCCTATCAGTTGTACTTTACAGTTGGGCTTGTATTTCTGGCCCCTTTTACTTTGATCACATCTTGTACCACTTTTACATAGTGTTTACTTTTCCGCTTGCTTACTATGTGGTGCTTGGTTACTTTTCAAAGGAAATGCCTTCCCTTTTTGTTGGGATTTACGCCTTGGTGCTAGTCGCCAGCCCCTGGCCTATGGAAGGCCGGCTTGGGGTAGTCACGGCACGGGCCCCGAGGGCGGGTCGTGACAAATTGGTATCAAAGGTGGTCAGTTCTACCGCAGACTCTGATCTTTCTTCTATGTGAAGCAATAGTGTTTAGCGTATTGGGTGTGGTTATCAGTCCAGGGAGTCCAGTGTTGGTGTGGCGGCCGACGTATCCGTACACCAGGACCCTGACTTTTGATCTCTTACTTAATGCACGAAAACATTGATTGCATGTTTGTTTCAAGTTTTCTTTGTGATTACTTGTGTCAGCTCACCAGGTATACTGTTCTGACCATGGCGCACTTGTTTCCTTTTCTGGATGGCCCCATGATGGCAGCCAGCTAGGGTTCCGAGAGTAGAGCGCGACGATAGCCCGCCGAGCGACGAGGCCTCGGTATATGGCCTGTTGACAGCAGAGGCACCAACGGTACCTTTACCCGCCGATCCCCCGATGCTTCCAACGCCGATCGCTGACGATGCACGACGCCTCGGAGCTCTGCACGAGATCCAGCGCCAGCGACCACCCAGGTTCCGTGGGGAGACGGACCCCCAGGCAGCCGAGGACTGGCTGGAGGCGGTCGTCCGAGTTTTCAGGCTAGTGAGGACACCAGCAGACCTCATGGTGATCCTCACGGCGAGCCTACTGCTCGCAGCAGCAGGACGATGGTGGAGCTTGATGCTCCAGGTACACGATGAGGCCACCCTAATCTGGATGGACTTCGAGAGCCTCTTCCGCTCATAATTCATCCCGACCACCCTCCGTGCGGTGCACATTCAGGAGCTTCTTCAGCTGCGGCAGGGCAGCTTGACGGTCGCTCAGTATGCGGCGAGGTTCACCGATCTTTCTCGCTACTCGACCGACATGGTACGGGACCCCTTCTTCCGGGTCCGGACCATCGAGCAGGGATTGAGACACGAGATCAGGGCATCGCTGATCTCCCTCAGCATCCCGACCCAGGCAGGAGTGCTGGAGCGGGCCCTTCTGATCGAGAGCTTCCTGGATGAGTCCACAACGAGACCTACCACAGGGCGGCAGGTAGCAGAGTCTTCGGCAGCTGGTAGCCGACGAATGACTCAGGGTTCCAGGCAGACCAAACCTTCCGGCAGATGACCTCGGGACACTGGCTCAGCAGTGCGGGGCACACAGCGCGGGGATAGTTTTTCAAGAGGCAGGCAGTGCTACTCCTACGGCGAGCAGGGCCATATGGCTCGTGACTGCCCGACCCGCCGTACCGAGGAGCAGCAGACGGTGGAGGGGCCACCCAGGCAGAGGCAGAGGGTCGACCGTGGCGGTCCGCAGGGAGGAGGCAGACGAGGAAGAGGAGTTGGCTAAGCAGCAGGTGGTGGGAGACGCTTTGAGTCTCTTCCACCACCACCACTAGGAGGCCCGCCCTGACCTCAGGGAGATGGCGGGCAGAGATAGGCACAACTCCAGGCAACGGAGGCCTACGACCACGGCGCACCAGAGATGATTCGAGGTACGATCTGTGTCTATTCCACCTTTGCTGCAGTTCTTATAGACACAAGAGCGAGTCACTCTTTCATAGCCACTGCCCTTGTTCGGAGCTCAGAGATTCCGACAGAGCCGTTGGCTCGATCCTTACGGCCAGAGAATCCTACGGGAGCAGACTCGACGATTACGCACTGGTGCCAGCAGTTTGAGCTTACTCTAGGAGGCGAGAGCTTCGGCTGGGATCTTCTTGTAGCGGCGTCGAGGCCTTACAACGTCATCTTGGGCATGGATTGGTTATCTACGGTCCATGCTCAGATTGACTGCTTTAGGCGCAAGGTGCGATGTGTGCGCACCGACGGGAGCAGGTTCACCTTCACCGGTGAGAAGGGAGCCTTTGAAGCATAGGATGGAATTCCGTAGAGGATAGGAAATCCCATCACTCATCAGTTGTCTAGCATCATCCTTGGAGCAGTTGACGTGCAGAGTCCTAGTTTTCCTGCAGTGGTGGATCAGTATGCAGACGTTTTCCCCGACGACGTTCCAGGGCTACCTCCTCGCAGAGAGGTAGACTTTTATATTGATCTTTACCCCGGGACAACCCCGATATCCACTCCAGCGTATCGGATGGCCCCCGCTGAGCTTCGAGAGCTACGGGTACAGTTGGAGGACTTGCATGGCAAGGGGTTCATCCGACCCAGTGTTTCACCCTGGGCTTCCCCAATTTTGTTCACCAAGAAGGCGGACGGGAGCTTGCGACTGTGTGTCGATTATCGTCGCCTGAAACAGGTGACAGTGAGGAACAAGTATCCGCTACCCAGGATTGATGATCTCTTCGACCAGCTCAAGGGAGCACGGTGGTTCTCGAAGATAGACCTCAGGTCAGGCTATCATCAGATCAGAGTTCGAGACGAGGACGTGCAGAAGACGGACTTCAGATGTCGGTATGGCCACTATGAGTTCTTGGTTATGCCTTTCAGCGTAACCAACGCTCCAGAAGTGTTCATGAGCCTCATGAACATGATCTTCCAACCATACCTCGATCGATTTGTCATGGTCTTCATCGACGACATTTTGGTGTACTCGACGACGGAGGAGGAGCACGCCTACCACTTGCGGGTTGTAATAGACACACTCTAAGAGCACCAGCTTTATGGAAATCTCTCGAAGTGCCAGTTCTGGTTACGTGAGGTCCACTTCTTGGGGCACGCAATTTCTGAGGTGGGAGTTGCAGTGGATCCTGCGAAGATCGTTGCAGTGCTAGCTTGGGAGCCACCCAAGAGCGTGACAGAGGTGCAGAGTTTCTTGGGTCTAGCCGGATACTATCAGAGATTTGTGACGGACTTCTCCAGAGTTTCAGCGCCACTCTCAGCGTTGACGAAGAAGGGGAAACCCTTTGTGTGGTCAGACAGTTGTCAGTAGAGCTTTCAGGAGATGAAACAGAGATTGACCAGCGCACCTATCTTGAGGTTGCCTGAGGAGGGAGTTGGATACGTAGTCTACTACGATGCATCAGGGACCAGACATGGGTGTGTCCTGATGCAGGAGCGGGCCGTGATTGCCTACGGATCACGTCAGTTGAAGCCGCATGATCATAACTACACCACCCATGACTTGGAGTTGGCAGCAGTGGTCTTCGCTCTGAAGACATGGCGACACTATCTAATGGCCGAGCGCTTTACATTCTTTTCTGACCACCAGAGTCTTAGGTACATATTCTCTCAGAAGGACCTGAACCTGATACAGCGGCGATGGCTCGACATCCTCAAGGACTATGACTTTGAGATAGTCTATACTCCTGGGAAGGGGAACGTGGTAGCCGATGCCCTCAGCAGGAGGACGGACATCCAGCTACTTGAGGAGGCGACAGAGTAGCTAGCCGCTTTGTAGACATCCTTCGTGGATTAGGACGGAGCAACATTCCTTTAGTCTCTCACAGTCACCCCTCCACTACTGCAGCGGGTCAGAGAGGCACAGTGTGGGGACGCTGACTGTGAGACGCGGCGTGCGCAGATATCCTCAGGACAGGAACCTGATGGTTTCCACCTTGGAGCAGATCACGACATTCTTTTCAGAGGACGTACCTTGGTACCAGTCGCTTTACGAGAGGAGGTGCTGAGAAAGTTTCACACTTCTCCTTTAGCGGTACATCCAGGAGTGGCGAAGATGTACCATGATCTCAGACGACAGCACTGGTGGCCGGGCATGAAGAAGGCTGTGGTAGAGTTTGTTTCACGGTGCCTCACCTGCCAGCAGGTGAAGGCAGAGCATCAGGTACCAGCAGGCTTGGTAAAGCCCTTGCAGGTCCCGGAGTGGAAGTGGGAAGGAATATCTATGGACTTCGTGACTGGAATTCCACGCACTTCCAGAGGTCATGACTCCATTTGGGTGATTGTTGACTGACTCACCATGTCGGCACACTTCTTACCCATCCGAGAGCAGGGCTCAGTGGAGAGCATGGGGCGTCTCTACGTCCAGGAGATTGTATGGCTTCACGGTGTGCCATCGACTATCGTCTCCAATCGGGACGCTCACTTTACTTCCCGACATTGGAAGGGGTTTGCAGGAGGCGTTCGGGATGCGGCTACGTCTGAGCACCGCCTTTCACCCTCAGACGGATGGTCAGACGGAGAGGACCATTCAGACTCTCGAGGACATGCTCCGCGCATGTGTCCTCGACTTTGGTCGCAGCTGGGAGGACCACCTAACCTTGGGGGAGTTCGCGTACAACAACAGCTACCACTCCACCATTGGGATGGCACCCTACGAGGCTTTGTACGGCATGCCTTGTAGATCTCCTTTGTGCTGGACAGACCCTGGTGAGTCAGCACTTGTGGGACCACAGATGGTCCGAGCCACGACAGAGAACGTCCAGGTCATCCAGGAGCGGATGAGGACAGCTCAGAGCCGGCAGAATTCATATGCTGATAGGAGGCGGAGGCCACTAGAGTTCGAGGATGACGACCACGTCTTCCTGCATGTCTCACCTCGACGTGGTTTGCGGAGATTTGGCCGAGGCGGAATGTTGTCTCCATGCTTCATCGGGCCTTTCCAGGTCCTTTGCAGGGTTGGCGAGGTGGCTTATCTCCTGGCTCTGCCACCTCAGTTGCACCGGGTGCACGACGTCTTCCACGTATCCCAGCTGAGGAGATACGTGCACGACCCGACGCACATCATTGACTATGGGGAGCTAGACGTGGATGATGGGGAGACTTTTTCGGAGGTCCCGGTAGAGATAGAGGATCAATAGTAGCGGGTCCTACGTGGGCGATCGATTCCTCTTGTGCGCATCAGATGGTAGCACGAGAACCTCCAGGAGAGCACATGGGAGCGGGAGGCTCAGATGCGTGCTCAGTACCTGCATTTGTTTCCCTAGTTTTTGATGTATCTTTACGGGGACGTAAAGCCCTGAGGTGGGAGTAATGTAAAGACCCGTAAATTTCAAGGAAATTTTTTTCTTAATTTTCTTTGGAATTTTACAAGAGCGCAGTCTCTGACGTCACCTGATTCTGAGGCCCGGTGTGCCCAGAATCATTTTCCGAAGTTTGGCTCAGGTACGTTCAGTGAACGGACGAGCGGGTTTTTCTATCTTTTGAACCGGTGCCCGGAATCGAATTCTGAGTGCACCGATGAAATTGCAGCGCCGGTATTCTCTTAGAAATGCCTCTTCCGGAGTTGCGTTTGCTCGGGTGTGGTTTTTAATTTTCGGGCTAAAAGTTAAGAAATAAAATAATTTTGCGACAACTTTATTTTATTTCACTTAAGACATTTGGAAGCCACTTAAAGGCGGCTTGAACTGAGTTGAATCGGATATGATGATATCTAGAAATATCCTACCCCCTTGGTAGGATATTTGTGAGGTGGGGCCCGCATGAGCCCCGCCGTTTCTTTCCGCTAAGTAACGCACCCGCGAAAACCCATCATTATGAAAGTCAACTGAGGCGTTTCTTAAATTCTTAATAGACCATTTAATTGGGCGGTTTATTTCGTAAATTAAATGAGCTGTTTCTTTCGTTGAATTAATTCAACGAATTGATGGGTCGTTACTTACCCGTTTTCGTTTGTTGGCATAATAATAAAATAAGACCAACCTATCTTATTTGGAGGATTACTCGTTGAGAGAGGATCATTAAACCTTCAACCTCCTTCGCGAAGAACGCGAAGAACGCAAAGAATGCGAAGAACGCCGAACCCGGAAATCGACGACGCGACGCCGTGATCCGCGACGCCGACACTCCCTTCCTGCAACGTTCTTCTGCGACGTCTCATCCTCCGCGACGGATCTTCGATCGACTACTTGAGGTAAGAGCCTCAGTTTTTCTTTTAATCTCCTTTGTGGTTATTTACCAAAACACTGATTTAATTAATTAAAATAAATCTGTTGTTTCATGGTCCATTGAGTTCGCCGACTCAACGCCGTGTTTCGCGACGACGCGACGCCCTTCCGTGACGACGCGACGATCTCCACCTTCTGCGATGAGCAATTCCGCGAAGAATTCTCACGCACGATGACTACGATGTATGGATTTTATTTTTTGGAATTAACCCCTTTTTTATTATTCCCGTAAATGTTTCTTTAAAAAGTTAAAGAACCAGATTTGTAAACAATTCTAAATTTATTAAAATTGTTGTTCCCTATGTGGAATAAAAATTCTCCCATTGTTTATATCTAAGGCGGAGGGTGCGGGCCAAACGAACACGGCCCGATGACCCTCCGCCGTTCCTCGTTCTTGTGCGGATTTGACGGGCGATGACGGAACGCGCCGCAACGGAGGTTTGATGATTCCGCAGTGATGAACGAGTCCCGAGAGGAGCAACGACGCAGACGGGAAGAAAATCGGGACACCGGAGCGACTCCGGTGGACCGCGGAAGACGCTGGCGGCACCACCAGTGCGTCGCCGGACAAGCCCGCCGTGGCAGAAGCCGCGGCGGTGGCACTCACGGACCCGCGGCCGCGCGGCTCCGGCGCGCGCGGGACGCGACTGAAGCCTCGTCCGGGTGTCCGAGAGACACCCCGTGGGTGCCGCGGGGTTGTCACGCGGGGGCGGAGGCTCCCCCCCCCCGCGTCGCTCGTCTTGCCAGGAAGAAACCCCGCGGGTGTCGCGCGGGTGTCACGCGGGGGTGGCAGCTCCCCCCCCCCCACGCCGCGCGGCCGAGCCGGGCCGGGCTCCAACCGGACTAGGGCCATGCCCTGGCCGGACCGGGTTGACCTGGTTCGGACCTGGTTGACCTGGTTCGGCCGACCCAGTGGGGGTCAGGCCGGGTCAGCCCGGGCCCGGACCCCCCGTCTTCGGACGGTTTTTGTTCAAATGCCCATAACTTGAGCTAAGGGCCTCCAAACGACTCGCTGTCAGTGGAAACACGATCCTTGGATCGAGACGGTCGTTTTGGTGTATCACAATCAAGGTTTCGGAATACTTTGAGTTTGGCCGGGTTGGTTCGTACACGAAACCAACCGGGCCTTCGGAGCGGAAACGCTCATATCTTGAGCTACAGACGTCCGATTGACGTGCCGCCAGCTTCGTTGAATTCTTCTATGTGAGACCGATATTTTGGATCACTCCGCCCGAGGTTTGGACACAGGTGGAGTACGGTCGAGTTGGTTTTGCCTTAAAAACCAACCGTGCCCCTAGGACGAAAAAGCCAATAACTCTCAGACCGGGCGTCTGATCGACGCGCCGTCTGCGACGTTGAGTTCCTGTCGACGATACGGAACTTTTGGATACATCAACTTCGTACCATGTGTCAGTTGATGTATCAGCCTATCGGCTCGTGGAGCGGACCCTCCAGAACGGGCTTGCTGTGTGCGGGAACCCTAGTGCTGGCTGCGACTGCTTCTTCAACAGCGACGACCGTGCAGAGAACCTCAGTGGACTGCGGCGACGACTGTGCAGAGATCCTCAGTGGACTCTGACGACGACCGTGCAGAGATCCTCAGTGGACTGCGGCGACGACTGTGCAGAGATCCTTAGTGGAATGCGACAACTACTTCACTCAGCGATCCTACATGGATCAGTGCTACAGGTCCTGTGTGGGCCCGGTCCTGTGTGGGCCCGATCCTGTGTGGGTCTGATCCTGTGTGGGTCAGCGCTCAGCGGTTCTGTGTGAGCCAGCGCCTACAGGTCCTGTGTGGGTCCGATCCTGTGTGGGTCATTGCGGGGGTTAGTTACCTATCGATCCTTCGTGGGTCTGACGACTTAGATGGATCGGTGATCATCTTTATCGTCATCCAAAGAAGTATACCTATGTGAGCTGAATCTTGTGTTACTCTCCTTTGTGGATTGTGTTGAGCTATCCTGTGTGGATTTACTGTTTACTCTCCTTTGTGGATTGTGTTGAGCTATCCTGTGTGGATTTACTGTTTACTCTCCTTTGTGGATTGTGTTGAGCTATCCTGTGTGGATTTACTGTTTACTCTCCTTTGTGGATTGTGTTGAGCTATCCTGTGTGGGTATACATTTTTCTTTCCTTTGTGGACTGGGTTGTGATTGGGCTCGGACGTTGGAGCCGAACGAGAATTAATGACTTAGGTATATGTATGGGCATATAACTAAGTCGTGTCAGATGTTACTTCTTGATTGTATCTTTCCTTTGTGGATTATCCTTTGTGGATTTCGGGAGACCTTCGGGGGTCTCGTGGTCCCTACTGAGTAGCTTATACTCACCCCTGCACGGGCTATGCCTGCACTACGTTGTGTTGGTTGCAGACGACGGACAGCGCTGATCGTGGTGGAGGTGTGCGGAGCAGGACGGTACCTGGAGGTGGACCACTGGGCGGGACGTACTCGGAGTGGTCAGGTGGACCCCAGGAGAAGTGGAGGCTTTCTGTACCCACCCTTTAGGTGGAAATTCCAGAGGACGGATCGACTCTGTAGTTTTTCCTTTCAGTTGCTATTTTTCCTTTCAGTTGTACTTTACAGTTGGGCTTGTATTTCTGGCCCCTTTTACTTTCAGCACAGCTTGTACCATTTTTACTTAGTGTTTACTTTTCCTCTTGCTTAATCTGTGGTGCTTGTTTACTTTTCAAAGGCAATTCCTTCCCTTTTTGTTGGGATTTATGCCTTGGTGCTAGTCGCCAGCCCCTGTCCTATGGAAGGTGGGCTTGGGGTAGTCACGGCACGGGCCCCGAGGGCGGGTCGTGACAGATTTGTGGGTTGGATTAGTTTATTGTAAGGGGCCCCAAACCAAAAAAATAAAGAATTCACTCACCTTTCCAATATAAACCCACCCAAGCTCCCACTTCCTCCTCACTAAAAGCCTTTTGAGTTCATCCAATATTTTCCCTACTCTCTCTATAATCCTCCCAAGGTTCCCCAAGTTCCCAAGATGCCTCTCTCAAGCCTTGGAAACACACTTCCAAGTAAGGGTTTTTCTTCCTTTCACTTTTTTGTCCAATTTTCTTATTATTGTTATACCCATTTAATTTCAATTATAAATGATGGGGTATGGTTTTGTACCTCCCCCATAATGCCCTATTTTTGTTTTAATGATGAGAGACCCCTTTATATCTCATTAAATGCCTCCCATTTACACCTGTTACTATGCTGAAATTCAGAAAGGAACTTCTCTCTCTTCATTTACATTCAAGCAATACTTTTGTACCATGAACCTAAATTCCATTAAAATTGTTTGGAAATGTATCTATATGACCCCCATACTGTCCATTTAATTTGAATATGATGAGACATCCATTTCTCTCTCATCAACCATTTTTTATGAATTCTTATGTCACGCCGTTACGCTGCCGAAATTGCACGGATTTTCTAAGCCAATGCCTTTGTGTAGTGAATACCATGCCCATTTCTCCATCAAGGGTATTCACCTTTATGGACATTTACTTATTGATTATAAAGTTTCATGTATGAATTCCACATTCCTTTATCTTGGAATAAATGATTATGTTTCATGAATCCATGTTTTATGATCCATGTGGCACACTTATGCATGAAATGAAATGTTTAAGATGGGTGCACCCTTATAGAGCTCCAATGCATTGGGTAAAGTATAGTATCACGATTCGTCATGTGCAATGAGTGTTGAATCATGCTAATTCAATTTCAATAAGGGTTTACTCGTGATTCATGTGCAATGAGGATTTACTCATGCTCCATGTGCAATGATCCTTGGCTCATGCTAATTCCATGTTAAGTGTTGTTGCCACATTTCCATGTTATGATTATCATGCTTTATCGTGACTTTATGTTCATGCTTTTCTTGTTCTCTATTGATATTACTATTGTCTAACATGTATTTTACTCCTCATTTATTCCATGTTTATTCCCATAATGGGCTTTATAGCTCACCCCTTTTCTTATGCATGTCCTCAGGTTATCCCATGCAATGCTAAGTATGAGAGAATGTAGTGGTCATGTAAAGGATGTTTTCAATAAATATGTAGTATTTCATGTTTTAAGTTGTTATGTAATGATCCTAATCCCCAAAGACACTAGACCTCTCGATCTTCCATTTTGTATCAAGTGAATATTTTATGTAATAAATCTTGTTTAAGTTTGTAATAAAAGTAGGGTTGTCATAAAAAGATTGATTAAATATTTTTAACCATAATGCATTGATATTGAATATTTGGATAAATATTTAGATAAATAAATATATAATTTATTAATTAATTATTAAATGTTATTAAAAAAGGATATATTTTTTGAGAAGGTGTGATGAGTTTTAAAATAACATAATTGAGTGATATAATAAAAGGAGAACAAATTTTGATAGTTAGAATCAATAATAGTAAAATTTCCTAAGAAAGTATAATTATTAATCATTTTATATTAATAAATATAATCACTTTAAATATTTATACATCTTATATGAAATTTTTAGTGCTATTTCTAGAAATGAATAAATATCTACAAATGTGGAAACGTAGAAAAATATATAAAAGTATCTTACCCAAGAGGAGACTATTGAAAATTAATCATAAAATTATCAAACATTGTTCAATATAGACAATACAAATAGGGCGTATATCACAAAATAAAAGGAAATTTCATATTTCTATTCTATGTTTTGATTTATTATTTTTTTTGAAAAATAAAAATGAAATTAATATAAATATCAATGAGTAGAATAAATGGTATTGAACCATTGTAATATTTTCCTCTCACATCATATGAATTTTAATAAATTGGTATTTTTATATCATTAAATTTTTGTTTAATATTTACTCAGTTATTCATATATTAAATCAATGTTAAAATTTATTTTCCTCATATTTCAAATTGAAAATCACAAAGAGGGTGAATTTTTAGAAGATTAAGTTTTCTATTATTGTTTTTAAAATTGTAAAAAATATAAGAAACAAGGGAATATTAATGTTTTCTATATTTTATCTATGAATACATTCTATGATAGATAAATTTATTGAAGTGAAGATAATTATCCTAAAAGGTGAATAAAATTTGGAAATTTGATATAATGATAAATTATAATGATTATAATCTTTCATCAAAAGTTATATAGAAATTGTTATAAATTCTATAGAAAATTATATTTTATAACATGATTATTTTTTTGAAATGTAGATATGGTTGAGTTAATGACTTTGATTTCCATTTGTTTTGAAAAATATATATACTCATGTTACACTCTTATTTCAAAACTATCTATTTGTGAGAGTATAGTTTGAGATTTACATGCGTCAACTGAATTATCCAATTATGTGTTTTTAGAAATTGATAAGACAAGTAAATGGAATTAAATGAATTATTATCAATTAATGATTCAGTTTCTTTGATATAATTAAACATATTAGTTGATAGAAGAAATTATTGTTCAATGGGATGATGGAGTAATGTGTTCATTGTGTTTTCAATTGAAACTATTGAACTCGAAATAAAAATATTGATATTTTCTAAATGAAATCATACAAATTGAACATTATTCTTCATGAATTATAATATATTTACAAGTTATATAATTTTTATTTCTAATGATTCCATGAATATATAATTTTTTATTTTATTGGTCGGAATTTAAATCTTTTTTTTGAGATATTATAGAGCCCTTTCTATAAGGGAATCTTGTACAAATATTTTTTTGTTATAATAGTTTTTATCATACCATTTATGACCAAAGTTCCTTTAGGATATTGAATCATGATTGTATGATTTTAATATTTGATGAATTATTAGGATATAAAGACATGTAAAATATAACAGGGGTATGGTAAACGATGCTCAGGGTGAATCAAAATTATTCTCTAACTAGATTTATCATGTGATTTTTGGGATATGAAGATATAATTTTTTTTAAATTGGGCACTAGAACACACTAATTGGTTTTTATTAATGTAAGTTCTTTAATTAGATTAGGTATAATATTAATATGTTTAATAATCCTCTTTCCAATCTCAAAATAATAAAATGTTTCCTTGTGACTGGATGTATTTTCATAAATAATATCATTTTTTGGTTTTAATATTGTTATCTGATTTAATATGATTTTGTTATAAAATTTCATTTATTTTAACCATTTTTTGGGAAAGCTCTTATAGTAATAAAATATTAGTTATTCTAGATTTACAATTTTTTTACTCTAATATATTTTACTTTTATTAGAAAATTATATCGTTCAATAAAATTAAACCATATGTGGGATGTAAATTCTAAAAATTAATTTATAAAATAATTAGTATCCCTCTTATAGTTATATATCATCCTTATCAAGAAAAAAATGATCATAACTGTATTTAAACATCAATGATTCACTAATTGAATATAATTACCTGATATAGGTGATGTTGTAAGGTTTTTAAAACACTTTAATTTCATAAGTGATGAGGAATAATCATAGTTAGTCCTCAATGGAGGTGAACTCTCAAGAATGTGTATTCATGGAGATAATGAATGTTTCATTAGATGATGATCCAAAGGATGGGGAAATAAATTAAGTGTTATATTTCCTTTCCTCAGCCCCCAAATTAGGTAAATTGTTAATTAAATTAATTTTTTCACTTCCCATCTTTCAATGTGTTAAATTTGGGAATCTCATAAAAAATTTCATATTGAATTTCCAAGGAAGTGATAATGATGAAGACCCCATCAAGAACATACTGATGGGTTTGAATAAACTGAATAATTCATAGTTGAGATCATTTAAGAAGTACACAATATTTTATCAACAATATTCCATCATATAATTAATTGAAGTGGAATTAGTTGACGAACCCAATTCCCTATGAGTTGGTGTTTATGTGGATATCATTGAGATATCATAATTAGAGGAAAATTATGATTGAAGAGCTTAAGTTGATGAAAGATCATATATAAATGATGATATAACCACATGGTAATTTCTTATATAGAAATTACAAAAATTTTTAAGGAATATTATTTATTTTACAAAAACACACACTCGAGAACCATAATAGTTTAGTGCCTTTGAAAAAATGTAAACATAAACACCCTTTATATAGTGAGACACAACATCTCCCATTATTTTCATCATAGATGGAACTATTCATATACACATCATACATAATACATATCTTCATAACCTCAAGAAAAGAAACATAAAAATGGGTGAGATCATATACCCATTAAAGGTAAATAGGGGAGATACGAAAGCATAACATGAGAATAATTGAATGATATCATATTCATAACATTATAAAATAATATTGTATATATCAAATATTACAATATTGAATCTTTTCATAAATACCGGAATCCTATTATAGATGAATCATAAGGAAATTAGGAAATGAACTTGGGATAATAACATTACAATTAGACATGGAATTTGTGGAAAACACATACACATACAATTAATTTTTCTTATTAGGAAATGCTCATTTCTAAGTAAATAATATATGAAAATTTTCCTTATTGAAGTATGTTCACTCCCCATTCTATCCCTGACTTACTAAACCAATTTTACCCCTAGTTCTATCATTTCCTTAGTGAACCGGGTTCACTCCCAATTTTAGGCATGCCTATCTCATGAGATATAAATAATTATCCACTACATTTGAGAGATATATAGGTCATTCCCATCATACAATGAATTCATATATATGTGTGCCAAAAATATCATAAAAAATAAACATATCATAGAACATGAATTGAAATGTGTATCATAAACATTTCCTTATATCATAATTTTTTTAAATAATTTAGGTTCCATAATCATTTCATTATAGAATAACCCATGAAAAGAACTGTGTTTCATAAGCCTTTCCACATGGTGTAACATATAGAAGAGAAACAAGATTAATAAACATGATTCCATTAAAACATAAACCATTTAGAGAAAGAATATTAATATTATCATTGGATCATATCCCCTGTAAGACATATGTAATTAAAATATATTTCATCTTGACAGAAAATATTTTTAATAATAATTTAAAACATTTATAGGGGAAAATATCTTTTCAAATGTGGAAACACTTTCTAGAAAATAATAAAATATTAAAAATATTTACTAAAAATAAAATTCAGAAATTGTAAATAAATCAATGAAGTATTGATTGGTCATGATGTTGGAAAATTATGTTTATGTCATACATGTAAAAAATATTCCTCTCAAAATTTTTTTGTAAAAGAGAAAAAACAATTGTTTGGAAAATGAGATGAATAATTGTATGAAAACATTTGTTAAAATTTAAATCATGTGTAAAAATTCCATTTTAAAATCATTAGAGTAATAAAACATTATTATTTTTTTATAAAATATGGTTGTGGAGGAAAATATATTTCAGACTGAAGGGAAAAATAATGTTAGATTTTAATTTAAAAGATTTCATAAATTTTAATGTGCCAAAGAAGTAGATAATAGAACCACTAAAAGAAAATTTCATTAATCAATAGATGATAATAAAATTAATGAGAATTATTGGGAGGATTATCATGATATTTTAAAAATTGAGACTTAATCATTAACTATCCTGATAAATGACAACACTGTAACATAAAAGGATTACAACTTTGTTAACATTGGATCATAATCTACAAGATGAAATAACAGAAAATGAAACATAAATTATTATAAGGAAGATTTAATGAATGATATTACATGTCAATTGGGATGTATATTCACCTCGTGAACTAAAATAGGTGAATAACATAACATAGGTCTCAAAGATGGAGAATTGAGGCAAAAATCCCTTACCTTAAGTCTTGAATTCTATTATAATCATTGAAAAATAATGTATAATAAATTTAATATTGTTATAAATCTATTAATAAACCATATTAATATATATCATATAATATATGATTTTTATTATGTTTTACTACCTTTTTAGTATCAATTTCATGATTAATTTACGTTTCAGGTAATAACTTCACTTTTTTGGTATTGTCATGACTTTCTATTTTTGGCCTTTTTAATTTGATTTTAATTTTATCACATCCATAATTTATGAAATGATATAAGCTTCATATATATTATGTATATATGTATTTGGATTAATCCATAAAATTTGGTAATAGGAAATGAAATACACTGTTCGTGGAGATAGTTGGCCATAGTTCACAAGAATACTATTTACATTTCCTTGTTATATTTAATGATAGAAAAGTAATTGACATATTATCATTAAAGAATAATTTTTATGTAAAATATATAAAATATTTTCATTAAACCAATCTTTTATAAAATACAGTAAAATCATTAATGAATCACAGTAGTTTGTGAGGTGGTTCTCTACCATACACACAAACTACGTTATAGTATTCCCACAAAATGGAGAGTATGGAGTTATGTGCCGAATAATATATGAAGAACCATAATAAAATCATAAATGTAATAAATAATATATATATATATATATAATAATTATAGAATTATATCCAACCTAGAGTGGTGGTAATGGATAAACGAATGATATTAGTTCATGAGGTGATAGTTTTCTCTACACACAAATGATGATTACATAACCCATTTAATGGAATATGAGATAGTTGTAGGTCCTGAAAATTACATAAACAACTATTTAGATGAACAATTCTATTTTTATTATACAATCATGATATAGTAATAATCTAATAGGCTGTAGGGGAAATAAGATAAAGATGATCAATGAATAATATTACCTCTTCTTCAGGTATATTCTTTAGGTTTTCATTACAAGCCACACTAAGATGGATTAATGCAAAAGGAAAAGTCTTCTAAGATTAGGGGAGGGAATTATAGAAGTTATTTGGGAAGGTATTTTCCAAAATAAATAGTTTTTAATGTGTAATGAATAAAGAAGTTGGGGTGACCTTTTATAAGTGGGGGATATGACACACTTGGAATTTATTAAAAGAATTGATTGCTCCTATGTTTTTTCAGAAGAAAAAATTGTCCACAATTTCTCACATTTCAACCATATAAATGATAAATACGAATTATTTAGCGAAAATATTTTTTTGACAGGTTTATAGGTAAATGTGACCCTTTAATTTTTTATTTAACCCCTGATAAATCCATTTTTTCTTTGACTGTGGTAATTAATTTTTACCCCCTTCCCTAATCATTTTGATAAAAAATTAAGATTCACTTATTTAAAACTATAAATAAATCTGATTCTTAACAATGAAGTCATTTTCCCAAATTAAATTAAACAATGTGATAAAAATTTAATTTAAAATTAATCCCACGTATGTGATGATAAAATAGTTTTTTTTGCAAAAATGATATAATGTTTACAATTTTTTGTATTAAATTTGAATATTAAGTTGTTTCCAATTACATAAATTGGAATAATTGGTTTATATTTACCTTATTATACATTAAAAACAAATTATTGTATAATTTAAATTTATAAATAAATTAAACAGAAATATAATTTTCAACTAAATATCGGGTTTTCACTATTCATCAAAAAAGGAATCATTTTAGAAATATCATGAAGATTCCCCATAAGTTAATTTTTACCTTATGAATTTGAAAATTTATTTGATTTTATAAAATAAATTTCATAATGGATTCAAAAAATGATTTTATTATTGCTAAAAAAAGAAATAAAGAGCATTTATTTGAGAAAATAACTTTTTCAAATATATAAATACATAAAAAAATGAAATATTATACTAACCATATGTTTCATTTTTTTAAATAAATTATAATTACTATTTAAAAATTAGTGATTAATATTTATATCACTATTTTTAATCGATAGGTTTTAACAATCCTGTTTAAAAAAATATATCTCTATTTTGTTAAAACATATTGTTTTATGTGACACATGTTAAGCATGTGTTGGATGTAGTTCATGATTATCATAGTGTATAACACAATATTAAATGTTAATTTCATGTAATTAAAAACATCTAATAAATTTTATTAATTTGTGAAAAATCGTAAAATTTAATGGTGTTATATTCGACCTCCCTTAAAATGATATTTTTCCTAGAATTTTCTCATTATAATATGAACAAATGTGGTTACTTTTACCTCGTCATATAATGAAGCTCCCACATATATTCCTCAAACTAGAGGGTTCAAAAAATAGGACTAGTTAGTGTTTTTGGTTCATTTAACATTATTTTACGATCTAGAATCACCGCCAGTTATTCCTCATAATTAAGATCATACCCCAGTGGCATGACCTCTGAGTGAAGTACATGTGATGGATGGTGTATATAACTTCATATGAGAGAAACAGGGAAGAAATAATATACTTCAGAGAATTTCATTAGAAGTTCCAAGGGATAGGCTACCATCCTAATATGATAATAAATTACAATGGGACTAATATACTTGGTCTTAGTTTCATTTTCTTCCCAATTCTCATGACGTTTTACCATGGAGAAATTTTTAGAAACACCATATCAAAAACATAAAATTCTACATCATGTCATTTATTATCATTATATATTTTTACCAACTTTGATCTTTCTTAATGTGTTTATAAATGGATTTAACCTTGTCAATCATTTCTCTACCAATCTCAAGTCAAAATTTTATTCTTTATCCTCCATTATTTTAGAACATTGGTCATCTAAATTTATTTCCATATAGGGGTTAATATGGATTCATATGAATACCTATGTGAAATATATGATTGTAAGAAAAATAAAATAGATAAATTTGTTGATCCCAAACACTTTTCAAATCAAAAAATATGTAATAATATCTTCTAGAATTTTAATCATTCTATCATACTGGCTTTCTGTCTAAGGAATATATGAATTACTAAAACTCCACAGCATATAAGTAGCTTTTTCTTGGAATTTCCAAATCATCTAGGTAAACCTTGAATCTCGATCAGATACAATGGAATTTTTCACTCCATGCAACCTTACCTCTCTCTTAATGTATATCCGAGAATGTTCATCCAGTGAAAAGACATATCTAATTAAGATAAAGTGTGCTGACTTGTAAGGCGATCAACTACCACCCATATATCAAAATGTTTTTAGAAATTTTATGTAGTTTAATGAAAAAATATATTGTTATGTCTTCATATTTCTATTCGGGTATTGGTTTTGGATGAAACATTAATGTAGAATTTTTTATTTTAGCCTTAACTTGCTGACATACCAAACCATGAGATACCAAATAAAATATATAAATCTTCAGCAAATACCAATGGAAGTATTCATTCAAATATCTACATATCTCTCTACTTGTAGGATGAAAATTTGATGATGAAATATGAGTTTCTACAAAAAAATCATACTTCATGTATGTTATAGATGAAACACATACATGGTTCTTGAACATTACAACTCTATAATGATCTTAGTTAAACTGAATAACATTTCTAACTTTCTTTTCCATCACTATATTTTAATTATGTACCAATTTAATCATAAATTGAATATATGGATGAATATTCAACTGATAATGAAAATAAATTTCCCCTTCCGTTACAATTTATATATCTATCATTTGAAAATAAAAAAATATTAAATATTTTGTGATCCTCTTCCTGGACAAGCAAGCGTGATCCCTTTAACTGAAAGCATTAACCACCTCGTTTTCTTTCTCATGGTGATAATGTATTTAGAAGTCATAATATTTAATCAAATATAACCGTATTATTTGTCACATATTCAAATCAATTATTATGAATATATAATTTTTAATTTTTTTGATCAATATATGTATCACACTTTTTTCTATAATGATAATGTCTCCATATCCGAAATGAAAAAATTACCATGGATAACTCCAAAACATGAGTTGGGAAATTTTTCTCGTGAACCTTTAATTGTCATGATCAAAAATCTATAACCATGTCATTCTCCATAATAAAAAATCCCGATCCCTTCTTGGATATAAAAATATAGATTTCAAATCCTTATACATTATAATGTATTATAATAACATGTCCATTGACTAATTGTCACTTCAGTTCACTGAAATGTACCTCAAAATCATATGACTCTAGGAACATGGACCCTTTTGAGTTAACAAAGCCATAAGATTATATATTCATGAGAATTTATCCAGAAACCATCTATAATTATTAGATAATCAAAGAAAACTATTGATCTCAATCAACATGGTCAGTATGGTCCAATATTCAATAGCCTCCATCTTTGATGGATATTCTGATATACACTCTCTTTAGATTATATGAACCAAAAATTAATACTTTTTAGAAAAAAATCTTTTTTTATAACAAATTTAATTTATTTTCTCCTTACTTATTATATTCAATACAATTATCTTTTGATATTGATGCCCTTAATTACTCATTGAGTGGATAAGAATAAAGTCTATATTGACTACTAAAAACATGAAAAGGTAATCTCTAAATAATATATTCATTAAATCTATAAAGATATGAGGGAAATTAGTAATGCATAATAGAATCACCATAAATTCATAGTTTCCAACCACATAGTAAATATTTTTTTGGTATATCCTCTTCTATTACCCACAATTGAAAATACCCATAATGAAGTTCAACCTTGGAAAGTTTTATCTCTACACAGTTGATCCAAGAGTCATCAATTCAAAGAAGAGGACACTTATTCTTAATTATGAAATTGTTGAACTCTAGATAATTAATGAATAGTTTATTCAACCAATATTTATTTTTATCAAAGATAACGTGTGTAATCCACAGTGATACGCTTGGATGAATGAATACATTTCCCTGATTTTCCTAGAGCTTCTTCTTTCTTTTCTGCAACTCAGATAGTGAAATCTTATAGGGAGTCTGTGAAACTGATCTGTCAGCTGGTTTGAGTTATATTAAATAATTAATGTCTCATTTTTGTGGAACAATAGGAAACTCTTCAAGAAATACACCATTATATTATAAAACAATTGGCCTATTGTCAATGTCTAGTTTCAAACCAACCATTCGAGATATACCCCTTTCTAGATGGGAATTCTGACCTCTACATTGGATGTCATCTCTATCTGAAGTCCATACATATCAAAAATGTTTTTTGATATATGAAATGAGAGTTCTCTTCCATGGAAATTGATGTGGGATTTATACATAGAAATAAAATCCGTTCATATGATGATATCAAATTAATGAAGATGAAGATTGAAAATATTTTTTGGAATCCCATTCCCAGAAACGTAAAACGAAGATGGAACATATACTTGAGATGTGATTGTCTTAACTTTAAAGGTTTTGCCTTCTAATTCTCCATCTAGTCTATTGGGTGGAATACTGATACACTTATGTAATTATTCAGATATTAATGGATGGGTATATCATAATTAAAAATATAAAAATATCAATTCTAGAATGGATGGTAAGTGTACCTTTCCTCACATCTGTATCAAAACTCTTATACAAAATTGTGCTCTCATGAGATTTCCCCTGGTCACTCAGCATAAAAGGTTTTGGAATTCAATCATCATTATTATCCCTCACGATTGGTAATTGGTTAACATAAATCCCATTCTCCTTACAATTTAATCAAAAATGTGTTGGTGGTTGATTCAGTACAATATTCATTCAATTGATATCAATAGATAATTTTTGTCAATACTTAATCAAAAATTGCACCATTAACATCCCTTACACACATAAAAAATTTATTTTTCCTATTATGATAATTTCCACCATTCTTATTACCACTCCTTGATAATAAAGACATTCTTATCTTCCTCTCTCCATGGTTTTAATTTTTTTATTGAACTCTATCATTATTTTCTTGTCAAAGCCATGAGATTGATATGTAGGTTAAACTTCCATTTCCTCCATGAGATCACATCAAATAATATCAACATAAATACAGATGTCTCTTACGTATTACACCCTTATGAGACTTGGTTTTAAAACATGGAGGAATGGATCATGATTTCTTCCATGATTGATGATAATACCTAAAGTTTTCCACACTGGTCTCTTAAAAGTTTCCTCGTAGGCACCAACAGATTCATCATCATTTTTCTTTAACTCAATGAACTCAAAATCTATTATTGTATAGAAAATATGAGGACAATACATAATAAAAAATATGTTCTTGAACATGTTCCAATCCATGGTGTCAATTTCAACATGTTTCCTCATATTCTTGAGAATATCCCACCATTTATTTTCTTCTCCTTTCAGATGGTATACAATCAAAATGAATTTTTCATATTCTGAATATTAGAGAATATAAAGTATAAGTTTAGTGGTACTGATCCATTATTCAGAATATAGTGCATCAAAAGACCCACTGAAGGAACCTTTATTTTTCCTCATAAAAGAAAAAATAGAATATTGTTCCGTCCTTTGTTTGATTCTATGTCCATAATGAATCATATCTAGTGATGTTTTTGTGAGCATAATAATGAAATTTTATATTCCATCTCCCAAAACATTTAGATTCATTTTATGACCATCATTTAATTTTCCATCACAGTATGCCTTAAAATGGTTCATTCAGCTTCATTCCATTGACAAAAACCAAAAATCAAAGTGTAAGAAACACTAATCATATTTTGGAACCATAGAATAATGAAAACCACTTATAGGATGTCTAATTTATTACACGTTATTTTTAATATTAGATATATTAGGTCCATACTAGGTGTTTCATAGTAATCATCTATTTAAACCCTTCATTATTTTTCACAAAGATATTATGAATTTAAATATAATATCCCTTTTGTGTGTCAAACCAGGAATGCATCCAGGACCATTGTCATGCAACCATTTCTGGTTGAGTCTAGCTCAATACCATGTTTCTAGTGTGGTTACTCATAGGTTAATATTTGAAATAAAAAACCACTTATAGAATAAAAATATGTATTTAATTTCTTGGAAACTTCTCACTCAATAATTTACAAATAAATTTACTCATTTTCATATACATTGATCCATTTTTAAACATATCCATAGACATTTACATAATGATCTCACTAAGATTCTCTCATCCCAATATCTAATGGTTTAAAAAAACTTTTCTCCGATACCAACTATAATAACCCTGGATTTTCATATATACAAATTACATCACTTTTGATGAGTATTCCTTAATTTACATAAAAACACATGATAATTGTAATACTTTATGGCCTTCAGAAACATGGAAACATTAAAACTTCTCTGTAAGTGAGCTATATCATATCCTAGTATGTTATTCATATCAATAAACCATTTTAAACATGTCATAAATAGTACATATCTTCATAATATGGCGAAAGGAAACACAATAAATGGAAATAATATATGCTAAGTAAGGGTAAACATGGCAGATACATAAGCATAACATCAACATAAGGGTATAAGAACATAATCTGAACATTTGAAATTCCAACCCTGCTTATCAAAAAATATAATCTTGAATCAAGGAATATTGATTGGAATTTCATGATACATTAATCATAAAGAAATCAAATAAAATGACCTTGAGAGTCAAATATTGTCTTAAGACATGGAATTTTTTTCATACACATAAGCATAAAAATAATATCTAAATTTTCCAGGGAAATCATAATGGGAAATGTCCCTTATTGAATCAAGTTCCCTCTACACTCCAACCTAGTCATACTGAACCAATGTAACACCCCATTTCATCCTTGTCTTATTGAACTAGGTTCACTCCGTATTCATGCCTTTTTTATCTCATGAGATATAAATATTTATCCAATTAAATAAAGGGAGATATAGGTACCACCTATCACATAATGAAATCATACATATGTGTTCTGAAATATCATAAAAATAAATTATATCCTAATCCATAAAATGAAAAGGTTATTTTAAAATTTTAATCATATCATAGAAGGTGGAAAATGGATAGGATTCAAAATCATTTTTTATAAAATAACATGTGAAATGAAAAGAAAGTCATAACCATTTACTTTTGTTGAAGCCTATAGAATAGAAATGGGTTCCATAAAATTCATTCCATCAAAACATAAACCATATAGAGATATAATTTGAATGGTATCATTCTATAATATCCCCAATGTGGCACATGCAACACCAAAAAATGTCATCATAGAATGAAAATAATTTTGAATGATAATTTAAATCATTCTTTGGTAAAATATCCCATTCACATTAAAGTTTTTTAATAAAAACTGATATATATTTTTAAATCGTTTTTTTGGAAAATAACACTATAAAATATAAATTACTCTAAATTTAATTATTGTTCAAGACATTTTGAAATCCAGTTTAATCCATACATGTTAAAATAATTATTCATTTCACATTTTTAGTAAAATCAAAAAGGGAATTGTTTAGGAAAAGACATGAATATTCCTTTAAAAACATTTTTTACAAAGTCAAACATAGGTAAAACATTATTTTAAATATCATAAGATATTAACAAAAAAATCGATTTTTTTAGAAAACATGGTTTTGGAAGAAAAAATATTTCTGATTGAAGTGAGAAATAAAGTCATATTTTCATAAAAACATTTTATTAACTTTTAAAGTATCAAAGAACATAATAATGGTACTACTTCTTTAAGATAAAATGAATAACTATATGAGAATAATTTTTTTGATAATTTATGATAATAATATCATGATTTTTCAACATTTTAGACTTAATCATAAACAATCCTGATAAATGATGGGATTGTAACATACACTCATTACAACATTGGAAACATTGAATAATAATCCCCAGGAAAGAATATCATATAATGAAACATAAACAATCATGGGGATGAATAAATTCATGACATTACTTGTTAAATGGGTTTATATACACCTCATGGAATAAAATTGGGGCATAATGTATTTTATATCTGAAAGATGGAAAGTTGAGACAGAAATTAGTTACCTTAATTATGGACTTCAATAGTAATCAATAAAAGCACATTTATAATAAATATAATTTTATTATAAAAATATAAATGAACCATATTTTTATATATTATACATATATGATTTTATTATGAATATATTAGTAGTTCCGTGTAAGAGTTGTGTTTCAGGTAATACCTACTTTGTTTTTCATATTTATCATGACTTGTTATTTTTTGTCCACTTATCTTGATCATGATTTCATTAACTATAGAATATAAACCATGATATAAATATAATTTATATTCACTATATATATATATATATATATTAATTTATAAAATTTATTGATAGGAAATGAAATGCATAGTTCAATGAGATGGTATGTCATAGGTACCAATGAACATTATTTACATTATCATGTTCAAAGGAAATAACTAAAATAATATAATTAATTTATAATTGAATAAACGTTTTAAAGTCAAATATATCACATATTTTTATTAATATTATACTAAATACTTTCCATTTAATGTGTTAGTGAGTCACATCACTTTGTGAGGAGAAAGTCTAGCATACACATGAACGAATTTTTTGTATTACTATAAATTGATGAGTATGGAGGTATGTGTGATATAAAAATTCCATAATAAAAATAAAATCATAAAAATATAATATATAAAATAAAAAATATAAATCCATCATTATCTTCAACTATATGAAGAGTTAATTGAAAACATAATTCCATCGGTTTATGAGGTGGTAGTCTTCCATAAACATGTCTGACAATTTCATAGCCAATTTTAAGGAAGTAGAGATGGTTTTAGGTAATTAACATTACATAACAATATATTAGTATATTTAAGATACATAGGATATCATATATTTATGATATATTATGAATTGAACTGGGTGGAGGAAGAAATAAAACAAATACGCTCATTGATGAATGATTCCTATTCATTGGGTATCTTCCTTAGGTTTTAAATAAATTCCTTTCTAGAATGAAATTATTCCTAAAATAATTTATTTTAGGATTATGGTGGTGGCCGGGGGGGTATTAGGAATTTATATGGGTATGGATTGGCCAAACCAATGATTTTTTATGTGTAAACATGAAATGAGTGGTGGTGGCCTTTTATTAGTGGGGGAGAGGACATTCTTGGCATTTTTGAAAAGAGTTGGTTGATCCCACATTTTCACAGGGATAAATGGTTAAATGATTGATTAAATTAGAACCTTATAAATTATATCCTAGAAATATCTCAATAAAATAATTTTTTGACATGATTATATATAAATTTTATCCTTATATTTTTAGTATACCTCCCAAGTAAACCCATTTTAAGCTTAACTACGATAATTAATATTTACAATATTCACTAATAATTTGGGTAAAAAATAAGATATCATTATTAAACATTAAAAATTATTCTTATTTGAAAAATGGAATCAATTTTTTTAAATTCCATTCATAGAAGTGGAAGATTTTAAAATATAATAATCTTTTAGATGTGATGAGATAGAGGGATTTTATAACGAAAATGATCTAAAAGCTTACAATGTTTTTATATTCAGTTTCAAAATAAAATTTAATATAGTTAACTGAATTAGATTAATAGATGTATTATTGAACTAATCAAAGTCCAAAAATAAATTAAAATATATTATAAATTATAAATAAATTAAAATAAAAATAAAGTTTCTACCAAAATTTAGAATTTTTCACTATTCATCAAAACAGAAACTCTTCATAAAAATCCTAAAAATTCCCCATAAGGTATTTTTGATATTTTAAATTCAAAAATATAATTAATTTTAACAAATTATATTCTATATAATATTCAAATATAAATTTTATTATTATTCTTGAAAAAAGATTAAGAAAATATTATTTTCCAACATATAATGAATGTATCGAAAATTATGTAATTTATTATTAAAATTTTTCCATTGTGTAAAAAATTATCATTATTATATAAAAATTAGTTATAACTATTCATATTACTATATTTAATGATTGGGTTGTAATGGTCACATTTAAATTAATATATCATGGGTTTGTTAAACTACAGTGTTGTGTGTAACACAAGCAAATCCAATGTTGCATGTAGCACAAGAATAATTTTGATTATAATGTGAGGTTAACTTGGAATACAAAAACACAATCCATTAATTATATTTAATTAATTTGAAATAATATTTGTAAAAACATGGGGTATTATAGTTAGATTAGAAGATACAATGAATATGTTTTGTTTCTAGGGATAAAATAGAAATCTAGTGGAGTATTATATTACCTAAAGATATATATTATTGATCTTATTTTTTGTTGGTAGTATAATTTTTCACGAAATTATTGTGATTGTGAAAATATTATATGAATAAGAAACTTGTTGGAGAGATTATGATATTCCTAATAGTTGTATGATTAGATATTAAGTAACAATATGATAACACATCCCAGAGGATATCAGAAGTCTAATCTATAAATTAAATTAAGGTTTTATAATATATAAATAGATGAATATGAATAAGATTCAATATATTTTTGGTGATGAATTACCCATTTTTTTAATATCATGATTTCATTAGGATGTGATTCTTGATTAATACTCAAATAAGTAAAGACTCTATGAAATTAATGTATATATGATGAATTTTTTCAATTCAAAAGGTCCATGACATGTTATAGTTGTAAAGAGGGAACATTATTTTTCAATAATGAATAAGTGAAATAAAATTGTTTATATATCAACATTATGGAGGAAAATAATTTTTGTGAGTTTAACATAGTATGTGAAGATAGAATGATCACGTGACTACATGAGTTTGAGAATAGATCATTCAATGAGATATTTATTGATCATGGACCTTATATAAGTAAATTTATAGTTTCTCCGAGTCAAATTAAAATTAAATCAGTTTAACTTATACTCATGAAAATATATTTAAAAGAAAATCAGATGATGCGTGGTACACTGATCTTCAAAAAACCATATATCGTGATTTTGGAAATTTAAATTCTTGACAAGTGAAATTAATAAGTACTTATAAAGGTAGAGTTTTGACAATAGAGGAACATGATTTTTTGTTTCTATTTTAATGGTAAAGAAAAATGTATTTGAATTTAAATACCCACATATAGGTTTTCATTATTGGAAAACACTTGGACCCAAATGAACATTATTTTATGTGAATGTTCATGGAAGTTGAATGAATTAACTTATTTGTTTCATAGGTGATTATATAGAGCCAAATTCCTTACTATGATTATCAATAGTTCATATAGGAAAAATCGGTCAAATATATGAATATGAATACCCAAATGTTATGCTACATATTCAAATATCCACATAGTATAATTTAGATATTTGAGGAGATAATTTAAGATAATACTACTATATAGAAATTGTGAACCATGTAAGAGTATTAAGTCCTTATATATATATATTAAAATACATATGAGAAAATCATGTAAGGAGATTGATTTATCACAGGTTGAACTACTGTTGCTGTTGGATGATTAAAATAAGAACTAACAAGAGAATGAAGATGGATAAGCTATAGGATAAGTTGTGATAAATGTATATTACATAAAAATATAGAAATGGTTCACTTATCAAATGTTATGAATGTTTTTTTTCATCACGAAACTATGAGTAATGTGATATCTTATAAAAAGGTGGAATTAGAGGGGTTTATAAGAAAGGATTATGAAATGAATATAGTGGATTAAAATTAATCTAGGTATTCTATGAATGAGTAAATCCAATAGCATGAAAATTCCGATCTTGTAATGATTAATGAAATTAATTGAATAAATTATTATAGTGAATGTAACACTCGAATTTTTTTGTTATATATTTTCTCTGATGAATTTTAGGTCTTCAATAAATTTCATTTCATCCAACCATGTGTTTAAATGAACCACGGGATGCCCATAGAAAAAATGACAAATTTAACCTTGTTGTTAGGTTAGAGGGAATAAATAAAACTAACTTATGAAAATATATGGTGAATACATTCGCAAGAAATTATTTATGAAATATTTATTTTATATTTGTATTTTTTAATAAATTGAGTGAATTTCTATTAGTAAAATAAATTAATAAAATTACTTAAACATAGATGTTATATAAAAATTAAAATATTTTTTATATTCATCCAATAGATATTTTTCATTGGTTATCAATAAACCCTTTTTTAATAATAAAAACCTATATTTTCAAATGGTTAATTTTCCACGTTTTATAAGAGAAACCATTTTAAATTATTTTTTTGAAACATTATTAATTTTAATATGAAAATATAACCATGTTATTTTGATAAGGGATATAAAAATTTACTTTGGATGGAATGTTATTATTTTTCTGATAACATTCAAAATTATGATGAATAGTAAAAATAAACTATATTTTAATTGAAAACAATGTTTTTCACCAAAATAATTTATATAGTTAAATTATAATATTGAATGGTTTTAAATAATAAATATAATATTTTTTCATTATTCAATATAAATTATTTCATTAGCCTTAATTTTACATTGAATTCATATGTAAAAACATTTCAATCTTTTGCAATGTTTTAACATTCAAAACATAATCTCGTTTTTTGACAGTGGGAATAATTTTAAATCATTTACTGAAACATTTGTGTTTTGAATTTTGAAAAATTGATTTCATATTTGGAATATTTAAGTCCAAATTATGTAAATATATTTATTTTATTTTGGTAATTACAAATAGTAACGTTGGTAATTTTTATTAACTTGGTAAAATGGTAAATCAGCTAATTAAGGATAAGAATACAATTATAAAATTACCCTAAAACTTCACTTAATATTATTGGATGAGTGCGTTTCTATGTAAATAATTCTTATGTTGAAATAGTTTCCTTTGGAATTCACATGGAAGAGATTAGGAAATTTATTTTATTTTATTTAAAGAAAAGTAATATATGTCTCACTCAATTTGTAGCAAATAAGTCCTTTTTTATCTATGGAAATATAGAAGTTAATCTAATTTATAAATATTAATTTGAATTCTAAAATTATTTAAATTATCATGGTTAATTATTTTTAATTTTTAGAAAATAAATAATTACCTTAAACACTTATACATTGAAGATGTAAAAAATAATTAATTGATGAGACATCAATAAAATATATTTTTTAAAAATAATAATTGTAATAAAATGACCCCAACACTTGACAAAATCCAATTGGTCAAATATATATCTATGATAACCATCCATTGGTTGAGTTAGTGATAATTTTAAGCCTTATAGAAGATATTGTGACACTTATATAAATTTATAAGTGATGTTAAAGTTATCACATTCATAATTTAATAGGTATAACATGTTAAATGTTTGATTTTAAAGAAGATAAATATTACATAAAATATTACAATTAATACTAGTATATTTATATTATATAGTATTTTATTTTGAAGGTTTATTCAAAAAAAATATTTATATTAAATAATTACAAAAAATTGAAATAATAATTATTTTATTATTATAGATAAAAAATAATTGTTAATAAAATATTATAATAAATATAATTTTGGCTAATTAAAATGTAAACTAAATTTTATATATTCACATAACCTAATATAAGTATAATAAAATAGTTTCTGTGAAGGTAACTTCTGATCGTAATACTGTTAACAATAATTGAATTGAGTAGTTTCAAAATTGAAAATATAGATTATTTATCAGAATACTGTTTTATTTAATTATTTAAAATAATAAAATAAAAATAAAAATAAATAATTAATATTATATTGTAATTTTTTTAATTAATTTATTTATGGTCTCATTGAAATAAAATAATTAAATATTACCCTTTCAATGTTGATATATTTGTTACCCTAGTTAAAAATTAAATAGAATAAATAAATGTAAATAAAATAAAATGGTTTAAATTGGTATAAAAACGTGGCTAACATATATTTTTTGATGACATTAATACCCTATATCATCTAAACCCCTAAATTGGGGTAGTTTTTTTTGTTTTTGGAAGGGTTCTTATTTTATTATAAATTAATATTTGTTGAGATCCCAAAAGTGCCCCACACCTCAATTTTAAAAGAAAACAATCTCCCTCACCTCTTTACAAAACATTGAGCCTTCAATCAAGTCCATCCTCTTCCATTTTCCATTATAAAATTATCTGGTAACATTTTAGAGGTTTTTATCTTCTTCAAAGACCAACTATAGTTCTTTAAGAAGAGATTTATAGGAAGCACATCGAAGATGTGGTAATCTCTTGTATTTATTTTTTTAAACTTATTTCCTCTTCTACATCATTTTATTGATTTATTTCATTATAAAGTAATAAATAGTGTATCAATTATATACTGAGATGTTATTATGACTATGGAATCCTAATATTACACTTTCTATCCATCCTATGAAAAATGAAATCATCATGCATGCATACGTACGACTTACCATCCCCATGAGGTGGTGTAATCTATTTTCCACCACCACCTTAATTGGATGGGTATAATGATGGAAATAATAACAATATATGACTATTATAAAATCATATTGATTATGAAATATTATACATCATTCAATTCAATACCATTTCACAATTATGAAAATTATATCGTCACTCGTACTTACGTGCGACCTACCGTCTCAACGATGTGACGCGAATAATTATACACGATCTTCATTAAAGAATGATTATGAAAAAATATAGAAATAATAAATAGGAAATATATAATATTAATATCAATTTTATTGATATAAGTATTACCTATTAATGAGAACACAAACATATATGAAAAAACAATCATAAGAAAATGATGTAGTTAATACTCGAATAACAAGTAATAATGAAATGACAACAACAAACTGATGATTATATGATCGAATAAGTTTTAATAAAAATTAATATGATTCTTAATTATGGTAATGAAATTATTAAAATCATTATACATGGGTTTTAGATATATAAAAATACAATTTGACTTAAGGTAAGGGATAATTACCCCCATCTCATTACCATCTGAGATTGTTTATATGTACGTATTTTTTGGGGTATATTTTTCATCCATGCCCATATTTATTAAATATTTTATATTATTTCTATTCATCTACATTTTTTAAAGAAAATTTTAACTAATGGTGAATTCTTATTATATGGTATCAAAGGAATCTTTTTTCATTATTCGATACAAGGTGCTTTTCTACTTTTCCAAAAAAAGTATGTGGAGAATGTTTTTTAACTTATATGACATGGATGCATTTTTTATGTTTTCACAATAGCGTACATACATGTGGATTCCTATACATGAATTCAATTTTTTTCAATTAAATTCTTTTATTTTTAAATTTTATGGAATTTTGAGAAATGAATTTTTTTTTTGAAGTGGAAATGATATTTTATTCAAGAACTAATTTCATGTGTTTTATCAAAATTATTTTCCATACAAGATGCCATTATTTAATAGAGTTATATGTCAAGTATACTATGAATATTATTAATATGGTTTTATTCTTTTATGAGTGAATTATATTTATGAAATCCATTGGATTTATATGGATTATGATGTGATGGAATGATGATTAAGTAACCTATTTTATTCCTTGGAATATGCCATGATAAATGATCTATTTTTTGTGGCACACATTAGAATGATTTCATCATGAAATTTGTGTGTCCAATATCTACCCTAATGACTTCGGTAAATATTTATATATCATGAGACAAACATGTCTTGAACTAGAATTGATCTTAGTTTAGTAATACATGGATGGAATGAGGAGTCAACATGATTCGATAATGGAGTTTTTCCACTATAATGGTCTTCAAAATGGTCCCTGGCTAATAATAAATTACATTATATTATTATGGGTGTGTAACAATACTTTATGCCTTATGTTATGAATTTTGGGATTATGTTAATTGATTATTATGAACATTCATCATTTATCCAATAGAATGATATCACCATCATCCATATAAAGCATAAGGTTTTAAAATGTTATGTTCTTATGTATTATGATTATTGTATAATTTATAACCCAATTGTTTACCCTTACTGAGCATCTAAGATCGACCTTTCATATGTTTCATTTCCCTAGGTCATAATGATGGGTATTAAGTAAGATATGTCAAAAGGGAGTCTAGTTATGTTGAAATAACTAAGAGAAAATAAATATGTCTCGTGAACCAGTTGTTTATGTTTCCCAATTTCTAAAGACATTATTCCTACACAGTCCTATCATGGATTTTTTATATTTTGTAATGAATATTCATCAACTTTGAATTAATATCAATGTGTGTAAAGTATGGGTTGTTATATATTGTATCATTGGAAATTTATAGTTAACCTTTGGAAAGTAGGATAAGAAAACCTTATAAGAACCCAAAGGATATGTCGAAGTATATGTTACAATCCTAATATTTTTTAAATGATCATGAATAACCATTGATAAAGCATAATGTTTCCCAAATTGAAATTTTAATCTTGATTATGATTTTTTCATTGTGATTATTTTTTCTTACACAATGATTCTTGGTTTTAGTTAGTGGTTGGAACCTGATGGAACCACATTAATGCTGAATGTGATGAGAAATGAAATGATTTTAATCCTAAGAAACCAAATTTTATGGGAGTTAGAATTAAATATCAGATAGTTATTCTCAAAAAAATTTCTCGAGATATGAATCATGTAGGGCTACCAAGAGTGAAATTAGTCAATGTCAGAAAACTCTTAAGGACAAATAAAGAAGGAATATCCCATGAAATCCCTATCAGCGATGTGGAGTATAATAATAAAGTGGTAAATGATACACATAACATCCACTCTCAAATATAAAATGTTTTACTTGATTCGGGATCCAGATACTCTTTTATTTTTGAATAATTTTCAAATGGTATCATCGTATTACCTCAACAATCTGATATTGAGTTAGTTGTGAAAAATCCTAACAGAAAAACTATCACAAAAAACAATTTATAATTCTTATCAGGTTTATGTTTGTAGAAAAGTGCATCTAGAAAATATTTAAATCCTTCTTATAGTGCAATTTGATGTGATTTTGGGAATGGATTGTCTTTCTCTATAGAGATATCATATCATTTTCAAAGGAAATAAAGACACATTTCATATTCAAGATCAATATATGATAATTTATTGATGCAAGGATGATTATGAACTTAAAGTGAAAATTTTATCCATCATATGGGTATTTTTTCATATAAATGAATGTTATTTATCACAAATGGTTGGACAAAAACCCACAATTAAGAATACATCCAATGTTATGAAGACCCTAAGAAAGGATAATATTTATAAGAAATTTACCAAATGTGATACTGGTCTTCAGAAGGATTCATTTTTGGGTCACATAATCTCAAAAGAGGGGATATCTTTGGATATAGAAAAAAGTTATTAAATGTTTTCTGAGTCCAACAATGGTAACTAAGATCTTTATTTTTTTCATTGGGTTTGTGGGATACTATCGATGTTTTATGAAAGATTATTCATTGGATTTGGGATGTTTTCTCATGAAAAATTATATAGTGATATCTTATGACACTTGAAAATTGAAACTCCATGAGAAAAACTACCCAACTCAAGATTTGGAGTTAGTTGTGGTAATCATTGCACTAAATATATCGAGGAAATATATTCATGGTGGATGGTGTGATATTTATACTGATCATAAAAGACTAAAGTATATTTTCACAAAAAAGGAGTTGAATATGTTCCAAAGAAGATAAGTGGATTTTATTAAACATTATGACTACTCAATATTTTTCCCCCATTAGAATGAAAAAATGGTGAAAGATACTTTCAGTCGAAAGGACCATGCTAGCTTATCCTTGATGAGGATCACAAGAGATCCAATATTTATGGATTTTCAAAGGATGGATCTTGAAATTTAAAATGTGTGGAAAATATTATCTTTCTAAATTGAATTTTCAATCATATATACAAGTGAAGATTAAGGAGGAATATAAGGAAGATGTAGAGAAACAACAGATGGTGGGAAATGTTCTTTAATTCAGCCTTGATTTTGATGGAATAATAATTTTTTGGGATCAGGTCTGTATTCATCCCATTCTAGAAATAAATAAGGATCTGTTAGATGATGATTACAGTTCTTCATTTGCTAATAATCATGGAAGAAAAATGATTACAAGGACCTTAAATAGAACTTATGGAGGGATGGAATGAAATTCGATGTTTCCAAATTTGTCTCTTGGTGGTTGGTTTGTCAGCAAGTTAAGTATGAGAGATAGCAGTCTAAGGGTATGTTACAACCATTAACCATACCAAAATCGAAATAGGAAAATATCACTATGGAATTTTTTTTTGGACTTCCCAAAACATCTAAAGGACATAATAATATATGGTTTATAGTTGATCGCCTTACGAAGCCAGCACACATCATTACTGTGAGAGAGGATTTTTCTCTTGATCATCTTGCTAGGGTATATGTAATAGAAGTGGTAGAATTTCCTGGATTATCACCTTCCATTATATTTGATCATAAATAAGGGGTTACCTCAGATTTGAAGAGAATTATTTTGTGGGGTATGGATATAGAGTTATGTTTCATCACATCTTATCATCCATAGATATATGGTGAGTCTGAGAGAACAATTCAACTCTAGAAGAAATGTTGAGATCTTGCCCTATGGATTTCAAATGTTTTTTGGGTTCAACACATATAATTGTTGGAATTTTCATTCAATAATATCTTTCATTACATATTCAAATGGCTCCTTATAATGACATATATGGAATAAAGTGAATAACTACAACTTTTTGGGTTGATGTTGGGGAAAGAAACTATAATCACCTGATCATGTTGATGAAATGGTAGAAAAGGTCAAATCTATTCAAAAAAACATATGAGAAGATAAGAGTTTAAAAAAGGTTATACTAACAATAAATGAAGATACATTGAGTTTTATGTGTGTGATAAGGTGTTTATATGAATACCTCCTTCTAAGAGGGTAATTATATTTTGAAATAAGGGAATGTTGGGTCCTAGGTAAATCAGTCCTTCAGAAATATTGGATTGTTTTTGGAAGGTAGATAACCAATTGGTGCATCAAAAAAATCTCCCCATGATCTTGATTTGTTCCATGTATCTCTCATGAAAAATTGCATACCTGGTCCTTTACATATTATAAAATCAGTAGTCGTACAGCAAAAGCAAGATCTTTCCTTTGAAGAACATCTAATAGAGATTCAGGATCAAAAAGAAAAATCTCTACGAAGGAAGATCACTCACTTGATTAATGCTTTGTGGTTGAACCACCAATTTGATAACGGTACATGGGAACTTAAGGATATTATAAGGTATAGATATCCTCATCAATTGTATCCAAAAGAAAAATTTCAATGGTGAAATATAGTTTAAGGGGGTTAGAATGTAACGCTTGTATGTTTTTATGAATTATTTTCTCTAAATAATTATAATTATAAAATAGATTTCATTTCACATAATCACGAGTTTAAAAGAACCGTGAGATTAAATTATTATAAATGACCATTTTAACCTAACCTTTAGGTTAGCGGGAAAAATATAACTAACTTATTAAATTGTATGGTGAAATCATTCGATAAAAATCCATTAAAAAAAATAAATTTTATATTTTTATTTTTTAATAAACTGGGTAAATTACTATTATTAAATGAAATTAATGAAATATATATTTTAGATACAAAATAAAATATTTTTTATATTCATATAATAGATATTTTTTCATAGGGTATGAATAAACCATATTTGATGCATAAAAACCAATATTTTTTAAAAGGATAATTTTCTACCTTTTTCCAGAAAACCCATTTTAAATGATTTTTTTGAAACATTAATAAATTTTATATGAAAACATAAACATTTTCTTCAGAATCATGATATAAAAATTTTTCTTAGATGATATTTTAAAATTTTTCTGATAAATTTCATATTTTTATTAATAATAAAAATACACTATATTTTAATTAAAATTAATTAATTTCATCGAAATAATTTAGGTAGTTAATTTATAATATTGAATTATTTTAAAGTATAAATAGATTATATTTTTTATCATTCAATATATTTATGTCATTAGAATTAATTTTACATTGAATTGAGATGTAAAAACATTTCCATCATTTTCAATGTTTTAACTTTTATAACTCATTTTCTCTTTATGACAATAGAAATAATTTAAAATTACTTACTACAACTTATGTGTTTTTAATTTTGATAAATTGATTCTATATTTGGATTCAGGGGGTCTAAATTGTGTAAATTGGTTTATATTATTTTTGGGATTTATGAATAGTTAGTTCTCTAATTTTTATTAATTCGGTAAAAGGGTTAATTAGGTGATTAAGTGTAATAATGTTAGTATAAATCTACAATAGAACCTATCTGAATATATTTGGATGAGTTTGTTTCAAACTAAAGCATCCATGTGTCTAAATTTGGTCATTTGGTAGCCACTTTGAGGAGATTAGGATGCTTAATTTTGAATATTTAAATAAAAGATAAATATGTGTCACTCAAATTTTAATAACTAAATAATAATATATATAAGTTTATAAAGAAGATAAATTCTATTGAAAATACACATTTTAAAGATAAAATATTTTTCCTTATCATTGAAATTTATTTTTAAATTTTAGGAAATAAATAATTACCTTAAATACTTATACATTGATGATGTAAAAACTAATTAATTGATGAAAAATCGGTTAAAACATTTTTAATAAAATAGTAACAACCATAAAGCCCCAAAAAAATGAATAAATATTATTTTTCATATTTATATTGACTATAACCATCAATGGGTAGAGTTAGTGACCATTTGGATCCTTATAGAAGAGATTGTGACACCTATATTATTTTATTTAAAGGGATGTTAAAGACGTCACATTCATAACATAATATGTATAACATTTTAAATATTGGATTTTTGAAAAGATAAATTAAACTAAAAATAATATAATAATATATTGTAGATTTATCTCCATCATTGTATTTTATTTTTATTTTTCATTCATATAATATTTATATTAAATAATTATAAAAAATTGATGTAGTATTTAATTAATTGAGAGAGATAATAAATAAATATTATTAAAATATTAATATATATATATATATTGAGATAATTAATATGTATAATAAATTATCTAGATGGGATTGACCTATAAGTAATTTAATAATGTTCGTATTTATATGTTAACTTGTGATATTAAAATTTCTAAAAAAAAACAATGAATTGAACAGTGTCTTAATTGGCACTATTGATTTATTATCAAAATAATTATTTGTTAAATTATTCAAAAATAATAATTTTTTTAAAAAATATATAATAATTATTTTATTGTATGAAATATTATATGTTATTAATCTATAGTCTCATTGACATTATATAAGTAAATATTTCACCCTTATAATGTTGAAATATTTATTACTATAATTAAAAATTATATAGAATAAAAAAGTTTTAATTAAAATGATAAGGATTAAATTGAAATAAAAGCTTTTCTAAAATAAATTTTTTTAATAGATTACAACCCAAAAAATATAATCTTCTATATTGGAAAATGTTTCTGTTTTTTAAGGGGATTGATTTTATTATAAATTAATATTTTTGGAGACCCCAAAAGTGCCCCTCATATTAATTATAAAAAGGAACCTCCTACCTCACCTATTCAATTAAAATATGGCCTTAAAACACATAAAACCCCTGAAATTTCACATTATAAACTCCCCTCGTTATATTATAGTGGTTTTGGTATCCTTGAAAGACCAACTCTAGTGAACTAAGATGAGATTTAGAGGAACCACGTTGAAAAATAGGTAATCTCTTCTACCGATTCATTCAAACTTCATTCTTCCTCTACTTCCTCTTAATGAGTGGTTTCATTTTAAAGTATTAACTCCTGTTTTCATTATGTACTGAGATTATATTATGATAATGGAAAAAAATATTCCACTTTTGTATCCATCATACAAAAAACAAAATCACAACATGTGTGTACATACTGTTTACCATCTCCATGACGTAGTGTACTCTATTATTCACCACCACCATACCTAGATGTGTATAATGATGAAAATTATAACTATTTATGATTTTTATAACATTATATTGATTCTAAAATATTATACACCAATTAACTCAAAACCATTCCCAATTATGGGAATGATATCATTACTTGTGCATACATATGAACTACCATGTCCACGATGAGATTCAATTCATTATATATGATCTTCCCTAATGAATGATTATATAAATGTATATAATTAATAAATATTATTTATGTTATGTTAATATAATTTTGGATTTATATAACTATGACCTATAAAGGAGAACCATAACTTATTCAACAAAACATGTGTAAGCAAATAAAGCAGTTAATACCCATATAATAATTAATAGTGAAATGTTGTCTACAAATGGATGATAATATTATAACTTATGATATCATAAAAATAAATATTATTATGAAATAAGTTAATGAAATTATTTAAATTATTATACATGTAATAAAAATACATACAAATTAAATCATACCTAAGGTATGGGATAATTTCATAGTCTCATTATTATCTATGATTGTTTATATGTAAGTATTTACTAGGGTATATTTATCATCCACATCTCTGTTTTCAAAATATGTAATATTATTTATATTTTTATACAATTTTTAATTTTAAATTTTACCCATTGGTGAATTTATATTTAATAGTATGAAAGGAATCATTTGTCCTCATTTGATACGAGGCCTTTTTTGACTCTCCCAGAAAAAGTATGATGACAATGTTTTTTAACATATATAGCATGAACATATTATTATGTTTTCATAACGACTTATTTTTATGATTCTAAATCTAAAATATTTCATGTTTATTTGGAATGAAATTATTTTCTTTTAAAATTTCATGGAATCTTGAGAAAATAAAATATTTTTGAAGAAGAAATGATATTTTCCTTAAAAATTAATTTCTAGAGTTTTATCAAAATTATTTTCCATCTATGATGACATTATTTAATAGGGTTATGTTTCTAGTATACCATAAAAATTATTCTTCTGGTTTTATTTTTATTATGATGATATTTTATTTACATAATCCATTTGTTTTATAAGGATTACAATGGAATGTTGATTAATAAACCCATTTTATTCTATAAGTTATCCTATGATGAATGGTTTAGGTTTCTGTGGCACACAAAATAATGAACTTATTATGAGATCGGTGGGAACTATATTTACATCTAATTCATAGGTTAATGATTTATATCTCATGATATATAGATGTATTGAATGAGAAATGATCTCGATTCAGTAATATTGGGATGGAACGAGGAGTCAACATAGTTCCGTAATAGACATTGTCCGCTATGTTGGTCATGAAAATGATTTGTGACTAATGTCAAATGCTATTATATGATTATGTGTATTCCACAATACTCCAGGTATTATTTTATGGATTTTGGAATTATGTTCATTGACTCTTATGAAATTTCATGATTTATCACATTGCATGATATCACGATCTTTCATATGCAGGATAATGTTTTCAAATGTTATGATCTTCTGTATTATGATTGTGATATTATTGATATATCCCTTATTTAGCCTTACTGAGAATCTGAGCTCACCATTTATTATGTTTCTTTTCCCGCGGTCATGAAGAAGGTATTAAGTTCGATATGACTAAAATAGGCCTAATTATGATGAAATAAGAGGGATACATTGAAGATGTCTTATGAACTAGTTGATTATATTTCCTAGATTCAAAATATACTATACCTATATCGACCTATCTTTGAATTTTTCAATTTTATAATAAAATATATTCAACTTTTAAGTAATATCAGTTTATTAAAAGTATGGTTTCTATAGTGTAATATCCCCAAAAATTAAGGAGACTTTATTTGTTGTGGTTAATAAAAATACATGACTAAACAACAATAATGAAAGGGATACTAAACGGAATGTAATTCACACATAATATGAAGACTTCAATACATTTTTACTATGATGATTTTATAGATATTTGAGTCTGATATTTTTCTATATATCATGGAAAAAAATGAATAAGTAAGAACCGATTATTATGTCGTGTCTTCAGAAAATTATTAATTAATGAAAAAGAATAGAAAAATTTAGAATTCTTGTTTAACGTGGATATGTCCACCAATGGTTTCCAAATACATAATTGGATTTTAATTACCATAAAAACCAGAAATTCCAATCATGTGTTTGTGTAGAATTATGAATATTTATGAAAGAGACGAATAGTTTGGTAACATACATTGAATATTTTTATATTTATAGATATACAATTCAGGTCAATGGAGAAGTTATATTGAGAACATGAGAGAGATTATACATATTGATTCAAGATAGAATATTTTGGGTTTAACAATATCAATATTTTATTCAATTACAAATTTTATACATGCTATGAGTAAAATAAAATAAGAAGACAGCCATTGAAAACCATATCCACTAAAGAAGAAGAAGAATAAGAGAATAAAAGGGGGAATAATATAAGAAAAGAATATTGAAAAATAATAGAGTGTCTTCATATCTCTTTAAATAATAATAAGAAAATAAACTAGAGTGAATTAGAAGAAGAAGAAATAGAAAAAGGGAATAAGCTGTTATGTGTATTTTTTTCATATGAAAATGAAGTAGTGTATAAGTTGATCATGATGTTTATAATGGGGATAATGATGTTTATTTTTGTTTTAACAGAAATAATAAAATAAAGAATTGTCAATCATAATAGATACAATGAAGAGTGTGTGTACAATTTTTCATACAAAATTAGAATTATTTTTTAACGTATATTATAACAAATAATAGTATTATAAACTGGTGGAAGATTCTTTTGGTGTTGCAATTAAATTGAATAAGAAAAACACACTCTATTTTTGCAGTTTGAATTTGTATTCGATCTTAACATGTTGAACTACGATATTGATGGTTTAGGGAATCAAAATTTTTTATATATCCCCAATAATGTGCATGGATATAAACATTAGTTTATGATTGGTTATTTGAGAAACTACTATAAGTGGTACATAATAATTTTGGACAATCATTTTATTGGTCATCACCAAAAAAATAAAATACTAAGCACTATTAATGATTGGTAAAACTACTAAATTCCTCAACTATGAACCATTATATTTTTTAACTAATTTAATTTGACAAATAATAGGGAATTAAAAATCAATATCCTAATTGGAATAAGAGGTAAATGGATAAAATGATTCAATTGATCTAAGAATACTCTAATACTGATTCACCCCCTCTCAATGTTGGGAATATGAAAAAGTTGTCATAATTTTTTTTTCAACATTATATTCACACTTGATTAGATTCTCAATTTAATGTTTTATCTTCTTGAACATTCAATTCACATTCATATATTGAAAATTAAGTTTTTTAGTGAATATTATTTTACAAAATATTGTAATTCTCTCTCTAAAAATGCCATGATAAATATATAAAAGAAAAATAAAGGGATGATTAAGAAGGAATATCACATGTTTGTAGAAAAATATTTCTAAAATACATGTTATTGAAGAAAAACTATCTATCATGGATAGTGATTAATATATGGTTTATATGTCCACAAAAGAGATGGACAACTCTTCCACCTTAAAATATTTAGATAATCTGTTTATATTTTAAAATTCATTGAAAAACGTTCCTAAGGTAGGAAAACCAAGAATAAGTTGTGATTATGTTATATCTATAATTTATTAATAAATATTGGTTAGTGGACTGAAATATTTTCTTATTTAATTCTCAAGGAGATAGTTTTTCTATGTATGTGGAATTTTTGAAATAATACATAAAAAATACCTAGGATAAAGTTGAAACTGAGAAAATGAATAATTCATTTAGATAAACTGATCTAGAATGTACAAAACTATTTAAACAAATTGGATCCAAAATAATAAGGAACATATATACTGAAATTAGTTCATAAAAATCAAAAATAAAAAATCTCAACCAAGTAGATGAAAATGAAGAGATCAAGAAGTATCTTGACAATATGTTTTGCAAACATGAAGAAAAAAATAACATAGATATCCATGTTTCCAAAATGGATGAGAAATTAAATAGTATTAAGTAAAATTAAAAATTTAATTAAGAAATAAATAAGACTTATAATAGAGATTTTAATAAAATAAAAAATATTTTTTAATAAAAGTTTATTATGATTAAATGTCAAAGTAAAACTCTCTATAGGATATTAACACAATTTAATGTTAATGTGGTTTATTCTTAATGGAAACATATCGATTAATTACAATGTATTGAAAATTTATCTTATTTAATGAAATTTTACTTTTAGTGTTCTCTAAAAAAATTCCCACATCATATGTTATGAATATCAACACGTGATGATCATTTAGAAGCATCCTTTTAAAATAATGTAACATCCAAACGATACTATAAAATGTTATTTAAACCTATTTACATGAATAATAAATGATTGATAAAAAAATTAGTATATGTATGGATAAATGAAATTTGTGAGAATCATACCATCATGACAATGTAGGATAGAATATAACATTTAGAAACTAGTTCCCTTAGTTCGGGCCAATATACAATAAAATAATTCAAAAAGTATCATGATCAAAAATATGGATAGAATGTTTCCAAAGTTAAAATATATATATTTTTAAGCCTTATTAGGGTTAAAACATATTTTTACATTATAAAATGTATTTTTTTGATTAATAATATTTATTTTAATGTACAAATTAATCCCATTATAAGGGGGATCTATTTAAAGACGATGAAGAGATATCTAAATTTTAGAAAAAATCTGCACACATCTAATATATTTGGAACACATTAAAATAACTTGTATGTATAAAATAATTGTAGTCACGATATGTGTACATGGTTATTTAAGAATATATGAAAATAATATATGAAAATAATATAAAAAAGATGACGAACTACGAAGAATAATACATGGGATAAATTCCAAAGAATGGTGAATACCAGATAGCTCCCAAGTAGTTCCAAAATAAGGGTAATTTTTCATAAAATAAATAGTTGAATGAGTATTTTTTTTAAATATATCCAATAAGTTCAAGGATATTGTGCCATCTAAAACATCAGTTGAAATTAATTCCACTAAAAAATATCCTTAGAGAGAACCAAAATATGATGTCAATGCCCCCAACAATATTTTATTTTTTAGCCAGTACATTTGATAATGGAAAGAAATATAGAAGAGGAGTAAGAAAAGGATATATCCCATGGAAATGAGAATATTATACTCGAACAATCTAAATTTCAAAATTCATTATCAATAGAAAACACTATTATTCTGGAAATATTTCTTTGTGAGTGATGTAAATAAGCTATCCATAATGTTAAATCATGCTTACATATTCTTCCAAAATAAGAATAATACATTAAAATATGTAATAAATAGTTATATATAGAGTATATTGACAATAATAGATCCCCACATAATTTTGATGATTATTTGATGAGATCCATTATAGCGAAATATAAATCAAAATTGGTCGTTATATGTGCAAGTGGGAAGAACATAGAGAATAAAGAAAAATGGTTGAGAAAAAGATCTCGACCATGATAATCACATTAAATAACCATCATACTGTATTATACATTGTGTATTGTATTTTTTTCTTATAATGTAGGTAGATATATTTATGAATCCTTATATAATGGGTAAAAACTAATTATGAGTGTTTTCTATCAGTACTAGATAGTCCTGATGAAGAATCCATAATATATGATTGATCTATAAATTGTAATTCTAGAAAATATGATTATATGTTCATCATTGATTAATTTAAAGGAATTTATTTCTTTTAACACATGATATAAAAGTGAATAATAATAAATCCTAGATTTATATGGCAATTGGTATTATAAAAAACATGTATTGAGTAAGATCATCCTTGGTAAAGTTGTGGAAGTTGTCAACTCTAGAAAACCAAATATAAATGATCCATTTTGGAGTGTTCTAAATATTAATATTATAAATTATATATATTTCTCGCATTAATAATTATTTAGTTCATGAAATAATTTTCCAATTAGGGGAATAAATGTGGGTAATATAGAAGAATATTCCATAATTATTTTACTATACAAATATGGTCATTGTGGAATGTTTGTGATGGAGTATATTTGAAAAGTTTTTTAATTCAAAAAATCCCATCCATGGAGTCATAAAAATAAATCTTTTCATTAATGGATATAAATTAATTTAAATCAATTAAATTAATGGGATACATTAAAGAAGTCCTAGAGTTGTTTTTTAGATATTAAATTATTCTTTGTAAATATAGGTTTTGAATCATTTTTTAAAGTGAGTACATGAGTTCAAAGTGGAATTATTTGTAAATGATTTCAATGAAAATTGGTATCATCCTAGAAAATAGTTGGAAAATTTTTAAGAAAGGTATATATTTATCATTTAATTTTGTATAAAGTTCACCTAATGATTGAAAATGTTTTTCTCTAAATCAAATCATTTAATTTTATAAATAATGTATGACTCATGGAGGAATTGAGTGAGATAATATTTGACTCATTAATTAATAATGAATTCATACCCCTTTCATATATACATTGTATTTATTATCAACACGGGGGAGATAAATTAAAATTAAACATTACTGAGAAAGGGGAGAGTCATAATGAAGAAATAATATATTGAAAGATCCTTTAAAAGGTGTTTTTAATAAATAAAATGGATGAAAATTTTTATACCACTTTGTGTGCATTTTATTTGTTGTCGATGAATGATTGTGGCTGTCAAGAGATGTTAATATGAATTGAATAAGATTCTTTTTTTAAGATAAGATTATGTTTAAAAGAGTTATAATATTCAACATTATGTAATATCTTGATAACAAATTTATGAATGTTTTAGAAGTCCTATCTTGTTGCTGGATTGAATATGAAGAAAATATAAGGAAAAAAACATGAATAACATTCAGTCAATATTTGGTGGGGTATTCTTCATTGATTAAATATAATTATTCCTTTATTTTTTAATTCAATATGAATATTTGAAGAATAATATCCCCAACACAATGGAGGTATATCTATATTTCTATGTTATGTTCATAAGTTTTAAGACATGTTCTTGTACTCAAGTGTTTACAATGCTTACCGTAATGAAAACATTTGAATTCACGGTCAATGTGTCAACCCCATGAAGTAAATAGAATACCATAGGTTCCACTAGGTTGATGAATCTACAAAGACAATGTTACCACATGAGTATGATAATGGATCATTTTTTGGATATGGATCAACTATAGACCTTACAAGAGAGGAAATGATGCTACCGTGAGTTTATTGTACATTAATTTAGTGTTGCTTGCATTTATGAACATTGATTGAGAAGTAAATATGACGATCCATGGTATAATTATATTAAATGAATAATATATCACCATATTTTTCATTTTTATCCACACTAATGTAAATTTATATGATGTTTGAATAATTAATAGATGAAGAAAATAGAACAAAATGAATTTCGGTAGCCATTTTAATAAGTGTAGAACCATAAATGATAAGTTTCATATTCCCATTAATTTTTTCAACATAGAGAAAAATGAATTTTTGAATTGATTAGTTTATATCCAAATATTCCTAGAAGTATTATTACCTGTGTGATGGGTTTTCAAGGTTAATCTATACACCCAAATTCACTACCATGTATATAAAGTGGTCATATATGGAAACTAGGTAATGTAGAAATATATGCTTACCCAAATTCTCTGATTCACATGAAAATGTTCATGTTTGATAATTTTTATAGGTGATAGGATTATATAATATAAAATTGTAATGTAGAAAATGTGAACCTCATTAGGGTATTCAAGACATGTATGAAAATTCTTCTTTGTTTGAGAAAATATTGAAATTAATTTGACCTCACACGAACATCCCTACCATGTATTATGGATGATTAGAAGGATGATGATAGGGGAGAACAATGTTAGGGAAATATCTAACCAGTATGATGACCCTTATGTATATATATTTTTCATATCCAATTTTTTCATTTAATGTGTTTGTAGAGACCCAGTGATTGACGTAAATAGACATTACATTAATTTTGTGAAATACATAATACATAACAAAAATATATTCCCAAAGACCATATTAGTTTAGTGTCTTTGGAAACTCGGAACATAATCTTCTAATCATGGTGAAAGATCTTCAACATCTCCCATAAATATCTTCCCCTTTTTTTCTTACCTAAAACATTTATTTATATCCTAGGGAAAAGAAAACATAAAAAGGGTGAGCTCAAATGCTCAGTAAGGGTAAACATGGAGAACATAAAAACAATACTTAAACATTTTAATGTAAAAACATGAACATAAAACATCAAAATCATGAGCAATGACATGAATCATGGTATTACATAAGGAATATATCATAATGGAACATCAATAATGATAAAATATCATTGTAATAAAACATGTAATTGTGGAAAACCATCATTCATTTGATATTATTTCCATAGTAGTCAAAGCATTTCCACCAAGACCATCATAGTGGATAATGTCCATTACTGAATTGGGTTTACTTGTCTTTCCAGCCATGTATTACTGAACCAGATTTTACTTGTCATTCTAGCCATGTCTATCCCATGAGATATAAATATTTACCAAATACATTGGCGGGAGATATAGGTCCCAACCATCTCATAATGAAATCATTCTTATCTTTGCCACAACATAAACATAAATCATTCATCATAACCCAAAGAATAAAATGGGTTTCATAAACATAATCCCATCACAACATAATCCATATAAAAAATGGATTCCATTTCATCATATGAATAATCAAACCACGTAAAGAATAGAGACATTATACTTGAAACATAATCATACTAAATACTGTCATCTTAGATGGAAAATAGTTTTTACAAAACACTTGAAATGAATTCTTGAGGAAAATATCATTTCTTCTTCAAAATCATTTTATTTTCACAAAATTCCATGAAATTTTAAAAGAAAACAATTTTGTTGAAAATAATCATGAAATATTGTAGAGTAATATTCATGAAGATTATGGGATATGAAAATGTAAAAAACCGTTCATTCTGTATATATTAAAAAAACATTCTCCTCATACTTTTTCCAGAAAAGTCAACAGGTTCGTCATATGGTAAAAAAATTAATGATTCCTTCCATAACACAATGTAAAAGAAAAATAGGGGTAAACATGAATTTAAACATACATGGAATAATATTAAACACTTTATGAAAAAAAATTATGGACATGGATGAAAAGTATAACCATAGTAAATACTTACGTATAAGCAATCTCGGATAAAAATGAGATTTCAAAAATATCCCTAACATATGTAACATTTCGTCCCTATGTGTCAGAGAATCCTGTATAGTGGTTTTAAACCTACTATTAACTTTTAACATACCATAAAAATATTTATGATATCATATATTATTCACTTACGACTTTATATTACCCGTTTATTTGTCAGTTTCATGTTAAAGCAGTGTTTTGGGTAAAATCATTTCATTTATCGTATGTGTTTCGACTTGTTGATCTTGATATTATTACATATATCCTAATATAATTAATTATATAATGTAAAAAAAGATTTACATATATTATATATTGATCATATAAATATATATGATAGATCAATAAATGGAATGAAATACACCGTTCAGGGAGACGGTAGGTCGTACGTACGCATGAACGTTGTTTTCATTTCCTTATTGAATTGAACAGAATTAAGTAAATGAAACATATATGTAAATAAATCCAGTATCATTATTATGAAATATATTTCATGATTATTCATTATATATTCTTTATAACCATACTTCAATGGTTAATCAAGGAAAATGAATCTTATCGCGTTCATGGAGATGGTAGTCCGTACGTACGCATGAGCGATGATATAATTATTTTGATATTAAAATCGTATAAAATTGGATTGTATATCATATATAAAGATTAATAAAAATGTTATATTTATTATTTATATAATTTATACTCATTATTATACCCATCCAAATGATGAAATGTTTGAATAACAAACTACATCAAAATGTGGAGACGGTAAGCCGTGCATACGCACGTGTGGTGACTATTTCATTCATAGGATGGATAAAATAACTAATATGGTTGTAAAATTATTATAATAAAATTAAATTATATATAATATACTGGAGTTATTATTTTAGATTGGAAACAACAAAGAAGGAGGAAGTGGAAGAAGAAAGGAACTTAAAATAGGTGGTGAGATATTTACCTCTTCTTCGGGTTCTTCCTTTTGATTTGATCCAAAGAGCTCCATAGGATGGATTTGGGAGCAAATGAAGGCCTCTAGGATGAAGTTAGGACAATTTAGAGGGTATTTGGTCAAGTTTTGGCTGAGACAAATGGCTTTGGAGGTGTGAATTAGAGAGAAGGGGGAGTGCCCTTTTATAAGATGGGTGAGGGGCACCTTAGGAAAATACATAAAATATTATTTTATAATAAATTCATATTCAGTTTAAAATGGATCAAAAGTGACATATTTTGAGGCTATGGTGGGGATGGGTCTAAATAATTTCAAACAATATGTTTCAGACAAGTTTAGGTTACCATTAACCATGTCTTTTAGATTTAACTCTAAGTTAAATAATTAAACTTTTACCATGTCTTCTTCTATTCTTAAACAATATTGTTAATAAACATACTATAAACTGCCAATAGAACCCCAATTGGTTCATTAATGTCATATATATTATCATATAAGTCTTTTGGCCGAAAATTAGATTTTTATATCCATTATATCAATTAATAATATAATATTTTTTTAAAAACTCTTTTATGTCAACTTTGACACTATTTGGTATTTTGTTTTCTTTAAATTTATAACAGCATTATTACTTCGACAAAAATTCATCTAACCAACCTTAATATGTTATATTAAACTATAAAATTAGTTTAATTCATAAAACTTCTGAAATTACATTTATTTGGGAATTTATAATATCAATTATGTTAATATCCCATTAAGAATGTATTTAATGCATCATCATTGTATCATAAATAAATTAAATTATTTAATGTCTAGAAAATATAAATAAAATACTATTATGTATGATATTTAATTATATTTATAATGAATATTTCTAGTCGAATTTATCTTATGTATAACCCTATATTAAAAATTTTTTAATGATTAAACTTTGATTTTAACTATTTTAACTCTTCTTTAAATAAAATAATAATAAATGTCCTAATCTAATACAAGTGGACCTAAAGGGTAATATTTTATTCCTAAGGCTTTTTTGGTCTAATTAAACATATCCAATAGAATTAGGACATGTGTTAGGGTAATAATAATATCATTTTTACCCTTAATTATCCTATTTAATTTTAACCATGGTAAACAAAAGTTAAAAGTTACTATTAACCAAAAATTATTTTTATCTTATTGAACCACATTTACACCTTAATATTAACCATTTCTCTCGGATTTTCTAAATTCCACTCACAGAGGTGGTAAAATTAGGTTTTATGTGAATTTGAAAATTTTCCAAGGAGGTGGGTGAAAGACGGTGAAAAGTTCTATAAAATTTTTATATATCTAAAATTTTTATAAATCGACTCCAATGAATTACATTGAAATTATATAGGTAATTTTTTATATATTTTGACCTAAAATAAATTTAAATAAAACAAATGATTATTTAAATAAAATGTCAGTTTTAAATTATAACTTAGTGTTTTTGACTATTCACCAAAAATTGAATGTTTTTAGAAAAATACCAAAAATTCACCCCGGCCTAATTTCGATATTCCGAATCCAAAAATGATGTCCATTTTGAAATATAAAATTTATAAAATTTTCAAAAAGTGGGTATTACTATTCATAACGGCTAGTTTATATAATATTTTAATAACATATCATTGTTTAGTGAAACTTGGTATTGCGTACAATGGATGCTATCGAGAAAGGTTGGTCTTGCATTTAATGCAAGCCAAGAATAGTGTTTTATATACTACCAGATGATACATTTTTGCTTATAGATCATGATAATCATGGTTTAGCGTACAACAAATGACATCAATGAAATTAAAAAGAATAATTCTCATAAAATCTCATGGTGTTACATTCTACCCCCTTAAAATGAATTTCTCCCACGAAATTCGTCACTATTATAAATGGTTTTATACTTGAAAGTTTCTTTCATAGAAACCCACATCGTAAAAAGGAATACTAAAACATCATTTTAAAAAGGAATGTTAGAAACATAATGGATACCCAAAGTAACTCATCACAGGGATCCCACATAAGAGAATATAGTTGAAAAAATGGATATGGAAGAGAAATCTGACCATCAATTTTTGATAGAGAGTGGTAGAGAACATGGATATGAAAAAGCCAACAATCACAAAGTCATAAATTTGTGATGATCTAAGGTACCATCTGATTAATCAGATATGAGGGTACTAGGACAATGTTTTTGGTTTTCAATATCATTTCCCTAAAGTTGAAAATTTTGAATTAGAAGAAATACTTACTTGATTTTGGTACAATCTCTTCATTGGTCATTCCATGAAAAATTTCCAATTCATATCTTAAAGAAATGAATTTGAATTTGTCATTTGTGAAGTGTTAGAAGATAATGTGATAGAATGATGAGTCATTCCATCTGTCTCAAACAAAAGTTAATAAAAAGTCATCAAATATACATAAGTCCATCTATGTTGAGGTTAATCGTATATGAATCCAAAAATGGATGTATACATCATCTCTCAAACCACATAATAAAAAGAAAACTAGTTTCTACTAACCAGGGAATTCGTTTTGGCTAGAGGGAGGTAATAAAGGCATACCGCACTTCGGTTGTGGGTTTGATTCCCGCATCCTTGTCCGAAGCGAATGGTTGTTGTTCGTCATGTAGGTTGTCCCTTTTCTATAACCACATTATAACATTCAAGAAATAATATCTAAAAAAATTTATATTCCTTAAACAACATTATGTTATGTCCAACATAATCCATTTCAAATCTTTAGACATATCCAAAATACTTTTATCCAAGCTAATAGTATAAATAAATTGATTACTAGAAATGTCATCAACCAATCATGTCAATACCATCATTTATCATATAATATATCTTATTGGTGACATTCCAAACATGTGAATACCTTAATCATGTAATATCTTGAAAAATGAATAACCATTGAACCTTAGTGAAAACATGAATTCTTTCAAAAGTTAACTCTTTCCACATACCAAAATCCCAAAATTTCTATATACTCAATCCATGATATCACATTGTCCTTATATTAGTCATGACCTCATGAATACTATCAAACATTTAATTTTCATTTTATAACATCATTATGCGCATATCATCTACATTCCAAAAATATTTCAATCACTTTTCATGCTTACCGATACCATATTCTTCTGGAAAACCACAATGGACCAATACATAGATATTTTAATATACCATAAAATTACCTCAACAAAATTTTTCATGAATTCCGACACATAAACACTCTAATCCATCCTCTTCAATGAATGTCATGGAATAAGTCCTTCCTTGATTTAAAAGTAACCTCTTAGGTCAGGGCATTGAGTTGGGTAATTCCCATGTTCTCCAAAAATAAGGGATTGAACTCCATAAAATTCTGTCACTCTATGACCCTTCTCCCCACACATATAACATCTTACCCTCCATTAGATGTATTCATAAAGGTTAATCTTACCTTCATTAGAAATATCGATCTTTCATTCTCTATTCTCCTCACCATGAGAACATCCATAAAAGTCCATATTCCTTTTATTTGATGAATTGGGAATACCACTAAAATTCACCTTGTTAATCATATATCGCGATGATTGATTCTGCATAATCACAATGTCTTTCATTCTAGGCATTACACCATTTCGTTGCTCATATTCACCAATTTTTCAACTAGATTCAATGTTGACCCAATTACTTTTGGTTCCCTCCATTGACATAAACCAAAAACCATCGTGTAAGAAACAGTTAAAATTACAAGGAACCACATAATCATAAAAATTATAACAAATCACACATTCTTTAATCCATGAAACCATAGGTTCACCCAAGTTTATTCATGATCGTCAACATAATTCTAGGACTGTAACCTATAGTTATACTAAACGTTAGGGACATCCCTATACATACCTTAGAAATATCTCTAGAGATTTCATTAAAGTTTTCGTATCTAGTTTCTAAAGGATAACTAAACCTTCGCTCGGATACCAACTGTAGAGACCCAAAGCATGACGTACATAGACATTACATTATTTTTTCTGAATACTTAATACATAACAAAAACAGGCACCCAATGACCATATTAGTTTAGTGTCTTTAGAAACACGAGACATAAAATTCTAATCATGGTGAAAGATCATCAACATCTCCCATAAATATCTTCCCCTATGATTTTCTTACCTAAAACCATTATTTAAATCCTTAGGAAAAGAAAACATTAAAAGGGTGAGATCAAATGATTTGGAAGGGTAAACATGGACAACATAAAAATAATCCCTAAACATTTGAACGTAAAAACACGAACATAAAGCATCAAAATCATGAGCAATGACATGAATCGTATTAGTACATAAAGAATAGATCATAATGGAACATAAATAATTATAAAATAGAATGGGAATAAAACATGTAATTGTGGATAACTATCATTCACTTGATATTATTTCCATAGTAGTCAAATCATTTCTACAAAGACCATCATAGTGGACAAAGTTCATTACTGAATCGGGTCTACTTGTCATTCCAGCCCTGTATTACTGAACTAGATTTTACATTCCATTCCACCCATGTCTATCTCATGAGATATAAATCATTACCAAATGCATTTTAGGGAGATATATGTCCCACCCATCTCATAATGAAATCATTCTTACATGTGCCACAACATAAACATAAATCATTCATCATAACCCAAAGAATAAAATGGGTTTCATAAATATCATCCCATCATAACATAATCCATATAAAACAAATGGGTATCAATTCATCATAAGAATAATAAAACCATTTAAATAATAGAGAAATTATACTTGAAACATAGTCATACTAAATAATGTCATCTTATATGGAAAATAGCTTTGACAAAACACTTGAAATGAATTCTTGAGGAAAATGTCCTTTATTATTCAAAATCAGTTTCTTTTCACAAAATGCCATGAAATTTTAAAAGAAAGGGATTTTTCTGAAAATAATCATGAAATTTTGTAGAGGAATATTCATGAAATGTAGGTGTTATGAAACCATAAAAATTCGTTCATGTCGTATAAGTTAAAAAAACATTCTCCTCATACTTTTGCAGGAAAAGTCAAAAAGTGTCTCGTATGGTAAACAAAATAAAGATTTCTTCCATAACAAAATGTAAAAGTAAAAGTGGGTTAAACATTACTTTTATAAAAATGGAATAATTTTAAACAATTTATGAAATACTTTTTCAGGGACATGGATGAAAAATAAAACCCCAGTAAAAACTTACGTATAAGCAATCTCGGATAAAAATGAGATTGCAAAATTATCCCTTACCTTAAGTCCAATTTTTTCTATATGTGTCCAAAACTCCTGTATAGTGGGTTTTAACATATTATTAACTTGTAACAAAACCATAATAATATTTATGATATCATATATGATTCACTTATGACTTTATATTACACGTTCATTTTCCAATTCCAGGTTAAAGGAGCGTTTTGGGTAAAATCGTTTCATTTATCGTATGTGTTTTGACTTGTTGTTCTTGATATTATTACTTATATCCCGATTTATATAATTCTAGAATGTAAAACATTATTTATATATAATATATATTCCTCATATAAATATATATGATAGATCGATAAATGGAATGAAATACACCGTTCATTGAGATGGTAGGTCGTACGTACGCATGAACGATGTTTTCATTTCCTTATTGAATTAAATGGAATTAAGTAAATGAAACAGATATGTACATAAATACAGTATAATTATTATATAATATCTTTCATGATTATTTGTTATATATACTTTATAACCGTACTGGAATGGTTAATCATGGAAAATGAATCTCACCGCATTCGTGGAGACGGTAGTCCGTACGTACGCACGAGCGATGATATCATTATTTTGATATTAAAATATTATGAAATTGGATGGTATATCATATATAAAAAGTTATAATAATGTTATATTTATTATTTATATCATTTATACTCATTATTATACCCATCTAAATGATCAAATGTTTGAATAACAAACTACACCATGACGTGGAGATGGTAATCCGTACGTACGCACGTGTGGTGACGTTTTCATTCATAGGATGAATAAAATAACTAATATGGTTGTGAAATTTTTATAATAACATCAGATTATATATAATATGCTGGATTTATTATTTTATAATGGAAACAATAATTAAAGAGAAAGTGGAAGTAGAAAGGAACTTGAAATGGGTGGTGAGATATTTACCTCTTCTCCGGGTTCTTCATTTTGATTTGATCAAAATGGCGCTTAGGTTGTCTTTATGACTAAATTAAGTCCACTATGATGAAGGGAGGACAGTTGAGATGGTATTTGGCAGGGTTTGGCAGAGCCAAATGGCTTTGGAGGTCTGAAATAGAGAGAAGTGGGAGTGCCCTTTTATAAGAGGGGTGAGGAGCACCCTAGGAAAAACATAAAATATTATTGTATAATAAATACATATTCGTTTTATATTGGATCCAAAGTGACTTATTTATAGGATAGGGTGGGGATGGGTCGAAATCCTTTCAACCAATATGTTTTAGGCAAGTTTATGTTACCATTTTAAGCTTATCATTTAGATTTAACTCCAAGTTAAATAATTTATCTTTTACCGTGTCTTCTTATATTATTACAACATATGGTTAATAAACATACTATAAACTACCAATAGAACCCCAATTGGTTAATTAATTTCATATATATTATCATATAAGTCTTTTGTCCGAACCTTAGATTTTTTGTACCATTATATAAATTAGTAATATAATATTTGTTTTAAAAACTCTTTTAAGTCAATTTTGACACTATTTAGTATTTGGTTTTCTCTAAATTCATAACAGCATTATTACTTAGAAAAAATTAATATAACCAACCCTAATTTGTTATATTAGCCTATAAAAATAGTTTAATTCAGAAAAAGTCTCAAATTACATTTATTTGGATATTTATAATATCAATTAAAATAATATTTCATTAATAAGGTAATTATTTCATCATAATTGTGTCAAAACTAAATTAAATTATCTAATGTATAAAAATATAAAAAAATACCATTATTTAGGAATGATTTTTATATTTATAATTAATATTTATAGTCTAATTTATCTTATGTATAACCCTATATTAAAAATGTTTTAGTAATTGAAATTTGATTTTAACTATTTTAACTCTTCTTTAAATAAAATAATAATAAATGTCCTAAACTAATCAAGTGGATCTAAAGGGAAATATTTTATTCCTAAGGTTGGTTTCTGTCTAATCACACTTATCCAATAGAATTAGAACATGTGTTAGGGTAATAATAATATCATTTTTACCCTTAATTACCCAATAAATTTTAACCGTGGTAAATAAAAGTTAAAAGTAACTATTCATAAAAAATTATTTTAATCTTATTGAACCACATCTTAATCCTTTATATTAACCGTGTCTCTCAGATTTTCAAAATTCCACTCACAGAAGCAGTTAAATTAGGTTTTATGTGAATTTGAAAATTCTCCTAGGAGGTGGGTAAAAGACGGTGAAAAGTTCTATAAAATTATTATATATCTAAAATTATTATAAATTGACTCCAATGATTTACATTGAACATATATAGGTATTATGTATCTATTTTGACCTAAAATAAATTTAAATAAAATAAATGATTATTTAAATAAAAAGTCGGTTTTAAACTATAACTCAGTGTTTTTCAATATCCATTAAAAATTGAAAGTTTTCATAAAATACCAAAAATTCACCCTAGGCTAATTTTGATATTCCGAATCCAAAAATGAAGTCCATTTTTAAATATAATATTTATATAATTTCAAAAAGTCAGTATTACTATTTATAATTTCTAGTTTATATAATATTTTAATAACATATCATTTTTTAATGAAACTCAGTATTGCGTACAACGCAAGCTGTCGAGGAAGGTTGCTCTTACGTGTAATGCAGGCCAAGAATAGTGTTTCATATAATACAAGCTAATATGGTGTTGCGTATTTCACAAGATAATATTGGTGTTACATACAACAAAAGACATCAATAAAATTAAAAAGAATAATTTTCCTAAAATCCCGGGGTGTTACAATGTTTCATTGTGAATCATTGAGGTATTTGACATAATATAATTAAGAATAATAGGATAGCCTCATAGAAAAACATTATGATTAGAATATATTGGATTTAGAATTTATTGTGTATTCTACGATTAATTATATCAAATATCATTAAAAATATAATCATTATATAGGATGTTTGATGAATGTTTAATAATTTATATTTTTGGGTAAATCTCAATGAAATTGAACTTGTGTCAATTGGGGATGTTTAAAAAAGGTAAAGGAGTAATGAGTTGTGAATAAAGAGACCCAAAACCAAAACTAATGCTTATTTAATATGAATATGTGAATATGGTTTCAATATAGAGTTTTTATGTTAAATAAGTTCGTGATATATCAATATATCACCCAATAAAATAGAAGAAATAAGAAATAAATTGTTATCCAATTCTGAAGTGAGTGCTTGAAAAATAAAAAAGACTGTAAAAATAAAAAATGTTTATTAATGTGCATCTGAACAATAATGGATTCCCAGGATATAGGATGATTTAAATTTCTATGAAACATGGTAATTAAAATATTTTTCTTTCGTGTTATTATGACTATTGAAGAAAGAGAAGAAGAAGAAGGTAATTGCTTCTCAATATTATAAATTATTATATATATAATGTGCATTTAAATGAAGAATGGAGTCTAAGAACAACAGATAGAGACTTAAAGAAATAATTCAAGTGATAATAATATGATTTGAAGAAGAATAATTATCAACTTAACTTCTGTATTTAATAGTTTTTTAGCCAATGCTAATAATATGTGAACAATTAAAAATCATAAGCACTAAAGATGAAGAAAATGGTGAATAATAGACGAGTATAAATTATTTTTGTGAAAATATATATTTATATGAAAAAGAATAATGAAAATGATAAAAAGTGACAATGAATAAAATATAAGAAGATAAGAATGTGTTATTCATATTTTTTCATTGGAAGAATAAGTAGTGGTTGAGTTGACATTAATTTTCACAATGGGATGTATGTTATGTTGCTCTATTTTCCTAAAAAACCAAAGGAGGGAGAAAAACCTAATCATACAAAAATAAAGAGTGGGTGTAATATTTTTGATAAAAAAAGATTAAGTGTTTGTGGTATTATACAATATTAGTACGAGAAGAAGAAAGAGGATTAATCCAAGGTAGAATAATAACACAGGATAAAACAAATAAACTGATCGGTGACTCTTTTTGGGTTGTAATTAATTAATGAGATTAAAAAATTTCTACACATGAAGTATAATAATCTAGTGGAATGCTTCATATCGGGCTACATTATCACTAGTATAGGAAAATATTATTGTTTTTTTTCTATAATATTAATGTATAGAGAACCAAACCATAGTTTGTTATTTATTTTAGATAAGCCACTATAATTAATACACCATTATAGTAAATAATCTGTGTTTTGATCATGGAATAAACTATAATAAATATGTAATTTTATTGATTAATAAAAATTGTGAAAATTAAATGTTTCATCCTTCACATTATTTTATCTACTTTTATATGAAATGGAAGCGAGAATCGAATAATTATTATCCAAAAATGTCTTTGAAGTGAAGGTAATAAATGGTTTAAGTTGATCTAAAAGTATCCAATATTGATTCACCACCCCCTCTTAAAGGTTGGAATTTCTAAATGTGGTCATAAAATAATTTCAATAGAAAAAAAGAAGAAAATTATGATTTGAATTCTGATTTTGAATAACATAAATTTGGAAATTATGGAAACTTATAGAAGAATGTTGATCTCAATATCAATACTGAAAAGCATGCATATATATGTTATGTCTTTACTAACTATATTAAATATTATGTCGAAATAATGAAGGAGTGTGAATGGAATATTGTAAACATGTTATAAAAGATTAATGATGATGTAAAACTTCTTACTCCTAGAATTTGATCAAAAATATATAGTTAACAAGCTAAAAAAGAGATAATGAGGTTCATTATGAACTAGTAGAGAGGGTGTAATATAGTCGACTTGTATATTGGTTAAAATATATGGATAAATACATTAATGTTCATGAACATACTAAAATATTAGTGGACCATGATTTGAATCCATAATAACCCAAACCCTTGAAGAATATTGATTTCGGTTACTCATAAAAGACCTAAAAGATCTCAAAATGTTGTATTAAACACATACAATAATACAATAAACATATATTTTTATTATTTTGGAAATATGGTTTATACAAGATATGTGTATCCTATTGAAAAAATCACATCAGGGAAGAAGAGAAACAAAAAAATATGAATAGAATTTCACATTATTGGCATGTTTTTAATGGATATTATTTTTTGTGTGAAATTTATGGGAACAAATACATGAAATTATCATTAAGGTAACAATTAAATGTGGCTATAAATATCTAAATAAAAATGTATTAAAAACATGAAACTTCATAAAGTGGGATAAAAACCCATAATCAATTTTCATCTCTACAATGTTAATATAATAAAATATATATGGAGGCAGAACAATATTTTTTACTACCCAAGAAAACACAAAATTGATCATAGATCTAGAAGGGATGATCTTAGAAGTTCTATTTGACATAAATTTATTTAAAATTGATTGAGTGTGATATATTATGGATTCTAGAATGTTTTTATACATCTTGTATGATGGGATACTAGAATATTTTCATGGGAATCAATTATGACATGGAAGAAATCATCTATTATGTAAAAGATGAAGTTTTTTATATCATTGGATTTAGAAAATTGAAAATAGGTTAAAAATATTTGACTCACATATATGAATTTTTTGGCTGAATCCCTTCATCAAATTTATATATTTTACATCAACTATATTACTCAAGGGAATGATATAATCTTTAACAACAATTCTTGCATCATCAGAGTGATTGTTCAGTTTTGATGGAAGGAAAGTGAATGATGGGTAACATCATCTCATTGGTTGTGAAAAAGATAGTTAAATTATATCTAACAAAGGAGAGAAAATGATGTGGTACAAGAGGCATGGTCTTTAACCCAAAAATCATTGTATGTATTAGTGAAGAATTAAAAGGTTCATGAAATCCCTGATCATCCACGTGATAATTCTTACATGTGTGACACATTTTAAAACTGGATGATCATTTGAAATGCCTACAAGATGATGGACCCGAATTCAATGATATTTCTTCAGTTTGTGTATGTGGATATGTGTGGATTAATAATACCCAACAAAATGTGATGTAATAGATATTATATTCAATTTATTAATGTTTCTTGTTGGATGGAATAAATTTTTGTTATCTCCCACAAATCCATAGTATTAATGTGGGTTACTTGATACTGAATATTGTTGGAGGAGAATACCACGATGAAAGTTGAAAAATTCCCATTTGATAATTCTATGAAATTCACCAAAAATATTATAGAGTAATATCTCCTGAATAATTAGATGATATTATATATTTTATTGGTGGGGAATACTAAGAAATATGGTCATTGAGACTCAGAAATGGATTTTCAATGACATGGATCATGAAATGATCATAAAGAATGATCAACTAGATAAGTATTATAAGGAATTAGTGCATACAACATTTTATATCTCTTAAAAATATATTAAATATCTTATAGAAGATAAAACTCATTGTGAGATAAATTACAAGAAGAATCCAAAATTTAATTACATTCAACTCTTTGAAATTAAATTATTTTATTATCAACAAGGAGAAGAAAAATATGTTTGAAGCACATGTGGATGAAGTTATTTTCCTTGAATATTCATCATAGATCGCTGAATATATGTAATATATCAAATGACTTGTTATAATCAATTAAATATAATATGTAATGGTTGTGGAAGATGACATAAATTTATTATGTGATGAAAAATTCTCTCAATAGATCAACAAGTATGTGTCAAAAGAGATTGATACTAAAAAAAGTTGAATGGGGGGATTAAATGGGGTTGTATAAGATTGAGAATAATTCACTGATGATAAAGATTTAATAGTATAATAAAAAGTTAAAAATAAAGAATGAAGCATGGATAAAATAATAGAATGGATTATCATTGCTGATTAGAAAGTTATAGTGTAAAAATAATGAAATAATACTCTACAAGAGACCAAATTTTTATCATAAGTAGAGCCTGATAGTTTTAAAGAATATATCAAAGTTGATAATAGGTTCAAAGATATTCATGAAAAACATGATCCAATTGAGAATAAAGAGACATGAAAAATTGTTCTAAGGATGAAGAATATAAATATCATCATAACCAATTTTTTTTTCTAGATTAATCTCAATGGAGATAGATTGGTGACATTAAACAATTAATGCTATGTGTTTATAGGATATTCTATAACTATAGTAATTGATGTGTTTGAGTGTTTTGATTTTATTTCTTGTTAGGAAACCATTATTCATATCTTGTTGAATTTAGTGTGAAGGGGAATCAAAGAACACCAAATGGATGTCAAATTATCATTCCATGATGTAGTTATTGAGAATGTAGTGTATATTGAAATCTCATATGGATTTCATGTGGTTGATGATATGATCTAAGTGTATAGTTGAATAAAAATTTGCATTGACTAAATAAAACATCCATATCATTGTATTCCTTTTTTGATATATACTTTATATTTATTCTATTCTAAAAATAAGTAGTTTATCATATATTTTACATTAATATTTATACTGAGCAGAGGAATTTTGTGTTCTTTTATGTATATGATTTAATTTTTTGAGGCTCAGTCAATGTGAAATGAAAGGTGTTAAGAAAATGTGTGAGTTGTGAGTTAAAAATTCTCATGATTAGGGAAATAAATTTTTTCATTGTGTTATAGGTAACACAAGTAAGGCTTGGTTTATTTGTTTTCTAATAAATGTTTTTCAATTTTATCCTTAGGTGAATCAAAATATCAGACTCTAGGATAATAAAAACCCTGATGACCACCCAAATGATGTTTTGAATATACTGTGATTGAAATGAATTTTATGTAATTTAAAATAGGAAAATCAATAGGACCATATTTTACATTATAGCTACATGGATATACATTCTGTTTTATATGTGTCTTGTTTCACGGTACCAAAGTTATACGAAAGGGAGACACATGATATAATTGTAAATAATTAATTGATGCATGATTATCACAATGCATTTTTGTATATTTTTTCATATAAAATTATTATAATAGTTATTGGGATATAAAAATGTGGATTGGGTATATTCAGTACGATCATAATTCTATATTAAGCATTTAATTTTATCTTATTATTTTTTATTTCTTGGTTGATAATGAATCAAGAAAACATCTCACTTATCCCTATAGAGGATAAATATATAACTAATACTCAAGGATACACTAAATTAATAATGATGCAGAAAAGACAAGATGATGTCATAGTGGTAGTGAAATTTATTATTTAAATCAGTTGTCACAACTCTATTTTTATTAATCATAGAAAAAATCTTATATATAAATCAAGGAAAAATAACATCGATATAAGGTAACATTCCATCAATTAGAAAGATGGAAATGTTTGGTAGTGTTTTAGGTTATGTCAATTTTTTATTATATTGTGGATATCCTGATGAAGGCTCTACTCAATAACCTAATTTATAAGAATTAGCTAGCTATAGGATTCCAACCATATCCATCCAACTAAATAGGATGGAGAAGAAACCCCCATTCCTCTATGAGATTTTTTTCTAAAAAAGTGTGGAAAATCTCTCCTGATTTATATTTTTGGATATCTAACTCCCATTGGTTAACTTGTACCTAGTTATTTTGTGATTCCTTGAAAAATAGTAAGATGTTTCCAAGAAGTTCATTGAAGGATAAGATGTAATCATAGAATCGATTCCTTCCCTGGTCATTGATGAAGGTGTTAAGAGAGAAGGGAAATTGTACATAGTCAGTTATAAGGTAGGTATAGAGAATTATATTTTATTGTTAAAGGGGAATAAATCCTATGATGATGTTTTAGAAATTGGAAAAGTTCATTAATGTTCATTTCGAGGTAAAGTTATCTTACATAAGTATTGAAGAGTATGAGGTTCTTGAAAAAACATTCATGAGGGACTAGTCATTTAATATAAAATTCTCTTCACAATCTTAATTATTATGGGAATATAGTCATTTATTATTTAATAATTTATGAAATATTTGAACGAATAAGGTTTTAATACATGGAATGATTAATCTCAATGATTCTAATGTGTAATGATGTTGAATCATGGTTTTTAGGGATTTTTAATGGTTATCAGCATACAATAAGCATGATATTGTTAGAAAAATTCCATTAAATTATTTTTGCGATTTGGTTTATTGAATATGGTGTATGATGTGACTTTAAAAAGAGTAATAAATATAATAGGGTAGAACACTGAGATTTTATAGGGACCACCTATATTTTTATCTATTAAATAAAATACATGTTGTAATGACCTAGGTCGCATTGTGAATGTGATTTTTGAGAAACTGATTTTATAATAGACTATTTTTTTGCAATTAATTGTTATTCATGATAACTTCAAGGTTCTTCATAATGATCATATGCTTGTTTTAATAATTTCATATGGATTTGTACTTTGTCAATGGAAGAGGAATAAAAGTTCACTGTGGAGCCTTTATTGTGCCTTGACATTTCCATGGAAGAGAGGATTGTTTCATGAGGATGGATTGTATGGGAATCTTACTATGTGTTATGAGGGAATGATATTAATTATTTAAAAACAAAATTCACAGTCTGATGGTTAAAATTATTCCTTTAAGTGGGATTATACATTGTTAAAAAAGAAAATATTAATAATTTTAGAGGACACTTTCAGGATTCCATAGTTTTCCTTGAGAACATCATAGTGGTCATAGAGAACGTAGATATTTATTTTTTTAATATAGGAAACTAATGAAAATTCCAAACATTAAAACTATACAAATAACATAATATAGATTGGTTAAAATGAGAAAATATGGATCTCCCCAATCATCTAGAAGCATCACCCCCATGACTAAAAAAATACCAATGAAAAAATTATTATTAAACCAATAAACATATTGAGAAATAAATTTATAAAAACATGAGTAATTGGAGTCAGCATTGATAGAAATAATGAAGTTGAATTTATTGGGTCTGAAGGGAAATGTGACTATTGGGATTCAACCATTATATACCCACTGGACAAATATGAGTATGGATCAATAAAACTATTAGTTAATTAGATGTTTGGAAAATATACACATGGGTGATAATTTTCCCATAATATTTATTGTCTATAAGTATTAACGAAAATTATAATTGATGCAAAAGGAAAAAATGTTCCCTCTATTAGTAGAGTCATTCTACATAAAGCCCATTTTTCTGAACATTGGAGGGAGGTAGCATCACTAGTGTTCACATTTGATTAATATGAATATGAACTTCAATGGGTTCAGCTTGAAAAAATTAGCCAATGAGATAAGTTCATGTTAGTGGAAATTAACACTAGGTGAATGTTAGCTGAACCACCCCATGAAACTTCCACCATCACACACCTTACCCATAGGGAATAAGTCAGTATAATAAGTGGTTACATGTCAAGGCCTAATTTCCGTAATTCATAATTTACATTGTATAAATAAAATGTTTATTAAATTATTACATTTTACGAATAGTTTTACATAATAAAATATATTATTAATTAGAAAAATTATATTAATTTTGTTTTGGACAGAAATAAAAACTAAATGTATTTTCTAGAAAATATATAAAATATTATTATAAAATAAAGCATTCTCAATAAAACTTATTTTAGGTAAATGATATTTTAAAACACAATTCTTTAAATAAAAATGATAAAATAATTTTATAACATCCTAGGAAATTTTTATAAGTGTGAGAAATTTTATTTGGCCTTGAAATTTATTATATTTCAATAAATAAAGATTTTTATATTTAGAAGTAAAAATTATCATATTTAATGAATTATTCACCTAAAATAAAAATGATATTTTATATAATCAAATTAAAATTAGTTTATGGTTTATTTATGATAATTTTCTATAATAATTTAATTTTCTGTGAATAATAGAAAAATAGTTTTTAGATTTAGGTAAGTTCTTTTACTTTATATTTATGTCTAAATTATGTATTAATTTTTGAATTAATTTTTTATTTTAAAAATGTTTCTTTGTAGAAAATTTAATCTTCCATGCCAAAAGAGGTATTAAAAATGGTTTTCAGTTATATTGGAATAAAGTATCAGAAAATATGACTCAAAATTCCAAACCCATTATAAAAAACCCTAGGTAGGCTCATAATCATTCAATTTCCATAACCACGATTTCAAAGACCTATATTTAGAAATTTTAAAACATTTACTCCATTTTTTTTATAAATACCCACCTATTATACTATTACCTTTTACACTTAGTCCATCCAACATGATTTTTAAATACTTTTTACTCACATGGAGTCCCCAAAATTTGTCCTTAATCCCCCTAGGTTCTAATACTCTTGATTTTGGGGAAACTTTTCAATATAATTAAATTCTATTAATCTTAATTTACCTTCAATAATTATTTTTGTGTATATAATCTAATGGTTTTATGACAATCATTTATTAATATGTTAATCATACCATTACTTCGAAATTATTTTTTATCAACATTATAACGTTTTTGTCTATAATTTTCCTTTTTTAAAATCCATGTTTCATACATATTATTCTATGATGTTTCTTTCTTTATTTTCTCTCTTTTACCTAATAAATTATACATTACTTGTGATTTGAATACTATTTCCTCAAATATATGATAAACATGCACCCTAATTTGGGAATAAAAATTATTGTAATTGGTCATTCTATCCTTTTTATGTTGTTAATGAGATGTTATGATTCAATATATTCATTTCGAGTTCACCATACTTGTTTCGATAAAAAAATGAGGGTGGATTTTGGATAATAGTATGGTTGTGAGGGGTTTAATTTTGTTCACAGTCATCTGCGTTGAGCTCACCATCATTAAACCTTACTTAGAAACTCTCAATGGTTTCTAGATCTATAACAAGGTTCAAAACATATTTCCAAATGCAATAGGTCGGTTGGGGTTTCAAACTCAATGATGTTAAGGAACTTCATTGATTGAAAGGATGAGAGGTGAGGCTCCAGATGCGATTTTGTGGTTAATTGTTTCATACATCAGGACTCTCTTGTTGATTAATTCGGCATTCTAAAATGTATTCCCAATATCAATACAATATTGATTACACTAATAAAATTATCAAAGGTTAACCCATTCTATGTACAAAAAAGGAAATATCGTTAGTGAATCTATCATTACATATCCATGCTACTAAGTTCAATTTCTGGTAATGACTAGCTACTTATATGTCGAGGTCACATAATCTGGAACATTGTAATGTTGTACCATGTAGGTGAGTAGTTATTATTCTAAAGAGGGATTGAACCATAATGAGTTTCCCTAAATATCTTGTTTCATAATAGGAATCAACACCGATTTAGTTCGTTGAACCCATGTAGTTTTACATCATACGGAAAGGAAAAACATTAAGGGACTTATGAATCAAGTATTCAAGATCGAGTCTCGAGGAGAAATCCAATATATCCTGGTTATAGTAGGAATCTGATTTTTCATACTTCACTCATTCCCTTGAGACTGGCCCTGTGTAAATGAAATTATATGGAGATAATAATATCTTGAAACTCATAGGCGCATACATGATGAGGTTTCACTAGTTGTGGGAGATTAATGATGAAAATGATATGACCGTTGCAATTCCCTCAACTCGCATGAGCTATGAATGGTTTGAGAAATAATGGATAACTAGTAATCAATGTCATTACATATGGATATAGGGATTATGTATGGGAAAAAACATGGGATATTTATTATAGATCTTAGACCTTGAGAAGGAATCTTACATATCCTGGTTATAGAAGGAATTGGGGATATTATAGTAAGGTTGGATTCTCAGTCCGTTAGTGGATGAGGTATAATTATCCACCCATTGGAATGATTGGGTCATGATGGATGATATGTTGTATACATGTTGAGACTTACATCGAAGTGTACACCCAATAGATTTTGGGATTGGGAATTAAAAATACATCCTATGTATCTTTGTTATAAAAGGAATCAAAGTCATCATAATTCAATTTTTATTCAATCCATTAGTGGATGATGAAATAAGATCACCACATGGGAGAGATTGGGTCCCACTAGTTAGAATTCTAGATACATGAAGAGACTTACAGTAAAGTGGATTCCAATTTAAATTCATGCTTGGGAATTAGTAAGGAACCCTACATATCCATCTCATGGAAGGAATCAGAGTCCTCATAGTTCAATTGGATAGGTCTAACACGTTTTTCCCTTATATATGGAACATATAAGGTTATTCCACAGATCAGGGATTACACAATAAGGATTCCCAGATCCTAATAGAGGCTTTTAATGAAAATTAAATGATCATTTTGAGTCCCTAGACCCATGTGATCTATGATTAGTGTGATAAATAAGGGACGGAAAATAATCAGTTTCATTTCTTATGGAGGTGATACTTATGGGATTAGATTTTCCTTTAGATAATTATTACAGATCTCAGTCCTTGTGGAGGAATCCTTTGAACCCTAGTTATAGAATGAATCAGAGTTATAATAGTTCCTTTGGTTGGTTCTTATATTCTAATGTTTCCCATATGATAAAGGCTTACACACTAAGGATTGCAAATGTTATCATGTTATGGGATGCCTGCTTGAACTTTCATTCTTTTCATACTATCATGTGTTGATTTTCAACTCGAAATGGCTTTATATCCTGTTTGACATGTTAGATGATGTCTACTTGATATGTCCAATGATAATCATATAACTCAGTCGACTTTTTTGAGGAATTTCACATAACATAGATTGCATTTTTGACGGTTTTCACATGATCAAGGTTGACTTATCTAGATAAAATCAGATAACCAAGATATCATATCCTAGAATCCATCCCATGACCCTGAATAACATTCTTATAGGGACTCATATGATCCACCAAACAAGACATTGGGTAATCATGAAATTAGGATAACATGCATGTAGGGCCCCATGAGAGTTAGTGTAACATGTCTTGGAGGGTTTTTTATTTTCTATAAGACTTTCTGGAGGGTCCTCCGTAAAGCTGGATGACTTTTCTTAGAGACATTGTAGGATCCAGGTGATATTACCTAGAGCTACTGTGAATATCAGCTAACATCAATTGATGTTTCGATATGATCTTGGAAACATGTATAGAGGACATTGGGAAGATGTGATAGGAATGATAGAGAGTTTATCATGACTTGTTCTAATTCTTAGTGGTTCCATGTGGCTTGATCTGACATACATAGGGTACTTTTCTTGATTCAAATATTTTACCAATGGAGTGTTGTGTAATCTGGGTGTCATTTCTGGATGTTGTCGAATGACTCAGGTGCTTCATATGAAGCACATGTGGATTATCATATATGTTCTTCACATTTATCTCCCATATTTTATTCTATGTTATATAATTTTATAGGAAGTGGCTTAGATTTGTTCATTGTTATCTTGTTTTATGTCTCACATGTTTTAGAAAGTAAACAGAATGTTCTTCTGAAGACCCATCAAACTCCCATATCATAAACTATGATATATCATGTTGAGTACATATGCATGCTGAATGATCTCTCTGGTTGATCAGTGAATTTTAATTAATGGAAAAAATTTCCCAGTCCTTATAAAAATTACATTGAAGAAAATAATTTTATGCTTGGGTGCGCCGATTTGATGTTCCAAGGATTCATCCATCTATGTATGGCACCATTTTTTATTATTTGTGGGGATTTATAGTCCTATACACCCTAGTTATTCACTTCTTTGTGAAACATGTGTCACACAAATCTAGGATAGAGTTAGTATAGGTATTTGGTGTCACGTGTCTTCGCAAGGTCCTATAATATATTATTCTAGGGGCATCACATGATTTTCACTAACAAGACGACAATCTAGTCAACATTCCATTTACTGGATTATATTAAATTAATAGGGTCATGATTATCTGTATAAAAACATAAAGATACATTCATATTGTTATACCAACATGTCCAAGGGAATTTATGAGATAAGGGAACATTTCAAAAGGCCTTCACATGATCTCATATTTCTTTTCTTAGTACATTGGTGGGAAAAGGATAGCATATTAAGGGGATTTGTGTGACTGTGTAGGGGCGTCACATCAGCCTTATGACTGAGGGAGGATCATTCCTATATAATTATTTATTATCTAGGTATAATTTACAAGGGCCTTGGGTCTTGCTATATTTCGTGATTCATATTGAGGAAATAATTTCTCCCCATCAGTTAGGCATCCCTTGACCAAAAAGATGTCTTATAGTGATGTACGGAATTTTATCTAGGTAAAAACCCTCCTCTTATTTTTGGAATCAAAGGGTATGTGAAAGACCACTTGGACATGTCTGAGGAAATTCACATGATAATGGAGATACCCCAGTGGGAACTCATATAGTGAGGCAGATATGTTGTCATGGATTTTCAATTTCATGGAATCTTATTGGGTTTCATCTCATGATTACTATGATTGCAAGAGGCTCCCAAATTTTAACAATATATTTTCTTTGGTAAATTTTTTTTCATTTTGGGGATCTCATGAGGTTTTATGAGTGTTTTTTAAGAAAATAACTCAACTTATCAGCGATGAATCATGACCGAATATGTTCCCTAAATTTTTTATATTTTCCCCTATGTTATATGAATTGTTTTAAATATTGTCTGGTGCCAACATTTTGACAATTATTAAGACATGGGGTGATCTTCTAGCATCCTCCACATGGTTACTAATTTTATTGGGAAACTTCACATGTGTATAAGGACTTGTCAATGGGGTTCTCTAGGATCTCATGTAGGCTATACTCTACACACGGCCATCCTCATGACATTCTGTTGGTCGTGTGATTTCATGTATCGTTGGTGTTCACATGATCTGTATGACCATGACCACCTTCCTCTTACTTTTCTTTTTTGGGGAAAATAAAACCCATATTCATTTATTTCTTCCTTTATTATTTTTTATGCTCATTTTATTGATTTCAACAAATTCCCTCCAAGGGGCGATGTCCAAGTGTATAAGGGATCATTGTTGAGTTAATTAAATTCCCACCAGAGGTTTTGGTAGTGTATCTGATAATTGCCTTGTGGGTTGTTTATTCCTTGCAACGTAATGTATCATATGGAATGATCTATAAATAGGGGAGTAGAGAGGGATCCATTCACCGGCTACATGACTCTATAAATCTCTTGCACCCTTCTTTTATCACACAACCTAACTGTAAAGAATTCCTAGAAGAACCCATCATGATACCTATCAACAAGTCCATTTTGTGAGAACTGTGTCACAATACATGTTTTTCATAGGAACCCACTCAAACCAATCTACAAACATATCGTTGGATATTTTTTATCTTTGAATATAGTTATGTGATATCCTTGATGGCTTCATGGGATCATCAGGAGTGATCACATGATTCATTGATTATTATGATCCTTGAGATACAGAGCTATGGTCACATGACCACGATTCATCTGAGGGTTCATGCGATTTTACAATGCCTTACAGGTTATGTAATCTTTGAGATCATATTGATTCATGAAATTCATGATCCCTTAGTGAGATTCCTAAATCCATTTAATGAATCTATTGATGCGGATGTTGCTGTCAGATAATTATTTTTGATTAGATTTTTTTAATTGAATGAAATATGCCACATAGTTTTGATTATATGGATTTTAACTATAATCATATTTATAACAACATTATAGGGATGGTTTCAAAGGTAGTTATGGATAATTGAGAAGTTATTATGGTGAGCTTGGATCCAACAAGTATTCATGTTGTTGGGTCATTTATAGATGAGGTAGATAGAGTGTATGAGATTAAAACATCGGGAATATCCCATTTTATAATTTCTTCTCCTTTAATGGTTTAGTCTTCCCAATGACACTCTCATTCCTTCACCGAGGTAATCATCTATACCCTCCTGATTGGTTTGGTAAACCCAAAACACCTCTGGGGGGCTACATTGTCACTAAGGGAGACCAAAAATTTGGGAATATAGTAATATATATAACCATTGACTTTAATAGTGACAATCTCAAACTAGATTTATATTTTCAAATATACCACTCAATGATGAAAAAGTATGAATCCAACCATAAGTTAGGGTGCGTTCACAAATTGGTCTTTCGATCTAGGGAAGTTGAAAAATGGAATGGGGTTGGTCATTCTGGGTGAAATGTATTTAATCTAAATTCAATAAGTTAATTAATAAAATTTTGTTATCTATGGAATAATGGATATTGAATATATTTTCCTAATATAATAAGGGTTTGATGATTGGCCTGTTTAGTCACTGGAGTCAAGAAACTAACACTTTTCGCCTTATGGATGTTGAGGTGGGCGTCGCCCTCTAGGTTGTTGAATATATATGTGGTGAACCTATATTGGGTAGGAAGTACAACGAGTTAAACCACACATGATTCACCTAGGATGACATAAATAGGACTCATTCTCTCACTTGAGAACTAATCAACTAGGCTAAAGAGGCCCTACAGAAGGGGCCACTTCTTAGAACTGATGTCCAGTCCAAGATGTGGGTGAGATACTGCATTAAGAAGGTTTTCAGTAAGTCAGAACATAACAATCCAAAGTCCTTTGTTATGAAGGAATCCAGTAGTGAATCAGGCTCATACTATCCTTTGTTGATTAATGGAAATTTTATGAATGGGTATGGGAAGTTGTCACCTGGGTTGAACAGGGTGTCAAACTATTCTGCTTCCTTGCTATGTACCTGATTGGGTACAAAATTACAAAAAATGGAAAAGGATGAGTTAGAGATAACTTTTCATGACGGTGAACTCTATTAAAGAGGGAGTATATTGGGTTAACCATCCCTATGATGGGAAAATGTTATATCCATCTATACCTTGTATATAAAGGAACATCCCCTTATAGGTTCTCCATCTAGTTTCTATTATTAGGGGCATGGATTTGGAATCATATAAAAGGTATGAATATTGAACATCTGGATCAACTATAATGTCTGCGTCAAACCATATCTATAATGGAATTACATGGTAATACCCATAACACTAAAGATTTGGGACGTTAGGGAACATTTGAGATGTCAAGATCGTTTCTCCTACAGACACTATGTGATAGTGCCGATGAGCATTGTGGTTGATGATGGTGGGGTTATCCTCAAGGAACAATATTATATGACATCACTTAATAAGGTTGTTCATTCAACCCATATTGATGGTGGCCACATCTACGAATGGTATACACCATGTCGGTTTAGCCGTCAACTACCATGTGTCCAATCAAGATTTCATTTCTATGTTTATGTTAAATCCCAGGAGAATTTTTTGGTAGCACACAAATTTCGGATGATGATTATCTGGGAGGATACTCATGTTGAGATAAAAATTTCCCCTTGTGATGCAACAATTGGTTTATCTTGGAATTATTTTGATTTATGGATTCACTCCTTTCATAATATTAAATTATCAAAATAAGTATGTGAAGCTTCTATGATTACATTAGTTTCCAATTAAAACAGGAGGCTTGTAATGAAATTGGAATCACGGGGTCCAATAGCCTTAGAAGAACCCCTCTCAAAAATAAGGAATTTTCCATCACCAGTAGAAGATCCAACTGATTTTGTTGCAATTAGTGTATTACCTTAGGGTGAATTTGTGTGAGAGTTTCCATTTCATTTCACATCTTTATTTTGGATATCATATAGGAAACATAACTCAGAGGTTTAGTTATTGTGTATAATTCACTAATCAGAGTTAATATTGGAATGTTTTCCCCATGTAACTGACCCTCTTGGTATTAATTTCAATTAAAATTATAGGGAGGATATGTGCATCTTATGAGACCTTGATGTTTCTTTGATAAGTGTTAGAGGTAATATATTTTATTTTCTTTAGGCCCACAATTTTTTTGCAGTATGCTAAAAATTTCCATTTATGAATATGGTTATCCCATTTCCAATTAAGTGGTAAGGCAAAAATTAGTTATATATTTAAATGTTCATGGTGCCATATAAATTATTCTGACATCCTTTGTGTTAATTTTGAAACCATGTATTTTTATTTAAGATCATTAAGTTCTTCCATCCCATGAATATTCTCCCCATGGTACAGTTTTGGGAGAGAAATTTTGAATTGAGCAGAGGACTAATGATGAGGGAACGTCTGGTAAATTGGCCAAAATAAATGTAGATATTTTCATTTCTAGAATAATTAATTTGGTTTCAGAACCTCATGTGGATCCTTCCCTAGAAGGGATGCATCAGTGGAAGTGATCTGCACTTTTAGGGTCCTTTAATCCTAATTTCTACTGTAAGTGTGGTATTTCACTCGTCTCTCACTTTTTATTATTCTAGAAACATGTTATTATTTATCAATAAAAATTGAATGACCATTACAACATTTCAAGGAAGATCAACTATATTCTTCTGAGGATGTAGGAGAGTATTCAGTTGTTTTAGTGGACCCTCCATTGTTAGGCCCATCACCTCAAGATGTGGAGACAACTGAGGTGCTAGTTTATTCATTCCAATTTCCTGTTATATATTACATAGTGATCACATAAATTAATATGGTTTGGGAGGATCCAAAATTTTTTAATACAAACACATGTATCTATTCTTCCACTATATTAGCCTTTTGGAAGTGTGTTTTGGAGAAGGTGAATACTTAATCATGACTGTAGTTTTTTTTTGTTTTGTAGTGTGATATTTTCTTTTGTTTCTCTAGTTCACAAGGGTTGTGAGTCATGTAAATATTTGGGAAAATAATTACAGGGTCTACAATGTCACCTTGTATAACATGGTGTCTCTTATTCAGTAGAATATGGAGTCGATACTGTTGAATGTTTCTAGTGAAATAATTGAGAAATTTTTTTTATAACATCAATGATATCAATTGTTAATTAGGAGACATCAAATGATATAGATTTTGGATAAAATAATACCCATTACACTTTTTATGGTGTCTTCACCCCAATGATAACAAGATCTAGTCCCTACCCCTCTAGGGGTTCCTCAAAAAATATTGACCAATATGGAGGCCAGTTTCCTTACAATATCATCCAAAACAATAAGAAAACATCATTGGTTGAGAAACCTAGTCTCAAAATATGTTCCCTTTCCCAATATGGTCTTAGATAAAGGCATGGGGTCAGTATCATTCTACTAGATTATATGGAAACAAATGTGGATAGATATTTGGGCCTCAGTTTCAGAGACCCCTTTGGAAGGGTGTAATGATTGGTTAGAACACATTCGATTTATGTTTCCAAAAATAACATATGAGAGCTCTAATTATACATCCCTCTATACCTAGGTAAAGGAGGTGGTCCCTCTAAGAGGGTATAATAGGGAACTTAAACTGAGGGTGGTAGATAATGAGGATTCCTCTTCAATGAATCATAATTGGTACAATTCCATAGATGAAGCTTCTCAATGTGCGGTGGAGTCTGAATCTCATGGAGATAGAGTCAGCACTAGGATGATTGAAACAGACCATCTCTAATATGTGATAATCTATATTCAATATAAGATCATCCATCTCATGAAGCGTTATAATAGTTAAAATATATATTTTTGATATTGTATAATATTGTTCTAGATCAATATGTACTTCTTGATGTGGTGGGGAACATGAATCTTGAATCCATTTCAAGGGAGGAGGAGTTGCAATGGGTTGAATAAGAGGAAACCAAGTTTATTGACCATTTATTCCAAGTCATTAACTCCCTGGAGTAAATAGGTATATATTTTAAAGATTATTTTACCTCTTTTTGTGATGGGTTTTTAATTTTTTATCATTTCCTTTGATTATTGGTTCATGGGAGTGACACTTGTATGTAGAGGGTCCTCTTCAAGTATGTTATAAATGAATGGATCCACTGAGCTCTATTTGTGTTGGTCTAGTTTTATATCATTCATAATTTTCATGATTTTTTTATCTAATCTTATATGAATCACCAATGATACTCATTCTTTGTATAGTATCATGTAATTCAGAATTCTGGGATTGGAATGATGAAATTCTAAAATATTATTCAAAATAAGTTTAAAAAAATTCCCACTAACATGAGATTCCATTATGATATATTTTCTCTAGCTATCCTAAGATTACCTATTCTGTATAAGTATTATAGGGTAGAATGCATGTCCTATATGGAGAGTGATTTATCTTTTTCTAAATCTAATAGGCTAGGAGATAGTATCTTGATGTTTACCAAGTCCATATTGTGGGCCTTATAAGCTTATCCATTATTACAGAATATATCACTATTGTGTTTTCATTTAGTTACCTTTATCATGGACCTTATATCTTGGTATTTTAAGGTATTTTATCTCATACCTTATATTATTTTAGTTTAGGTTCTTTTAGATCAGAACAATTGTCATTGTAGTTTAGAGTCTTTTAGCATGGACATTAGGATTCCATTGAGTTTAAATTATTACCTCAAGGAGTTAGTCAATGATCAAGGAATACAATGTAGACGTTTTACGAATGGCCAAAAAATCAAGGGGCTGAGTTCTATTGTGGTGTTACCGAGGATCACTGGGTTCAAAGATCCTTTCTGGGGAGGAGGAGATGCCTCTAGTTGGTTGTTCAAATCCCATATTCATCAGCAACATTATCAAAAAGATGTGTCTCTAATATTTTCCAAAGGTCATGGATGATTTATGGGTTGAATATTTATTAAATGATATATAATACAGATTCTAGGTCCACCAGGGTAATTTTAGTATGGGTGGTAAAATTCATAATCCAAAAGTTTGAGTTAGGGAATATGGGATGGGGAAAACATGAAGGGGATGACCCATAAAACCCTAAGGACCTAGGTTCTACCACTTTGTTTCCAAGGCTCATATGGATTGAATCACCATTCTTGCGAGTAGGATATGCCTTTAGTTGGTATGTTAAAGCCCTTATGCATCGGTGATGAAAAGGTGTTCTCCAATCCTTTATGAGGTCCATGAGCTATTTTTGAAGAGTATAATATATGGATTATGAGATTGGGTATGGATAAAAGATATCTAGGAAGGATTCTAGAAACCTAGTGAAGTTCAATTATTAATTTTGATGCTCGAGATCTATTCCATTAGAATCATGATGTGTGGTCCATCAATGATTATGGAATGGAGTGTCACATTCCTTATTTAATAAAGGTTGAATAACATTGTGATGTAACATTGAGGATGTCAAACCTAATCCGATAGTTTGGCACATAGATTTTAAATCAAAGTCCAAAGAGCTTAGTTGGGTATGATGATATGGGACAATCATACTAGGAATGGCCCAAAATGCACTATGGTGATGAGTTTAATCATAGATATCTTAGGGATCACAAAGATAAAAAATACTTATCTGCAGAGTGACACATTTACTTGATGATCATAGGGATATATGTAGGTTCCACATGCGTACATTCATAGTAAATAAAAGGTTCCATTAATGGGTATCATTTTCAAAGTTCCATGTAATGTTTAAAATGAGTATAGGTTCCCCGATCATACTGATTTCGTTTTGGAAAGTGTAATATCCAAGAAGGGTTGAGCACCCTAGAATTTGTCTCACCACTAAGTTATTATATTCTTATTTTGAGGAGATGTGGAAAATCATTACTCTAACTATTTCCTAAACCATGGGATCCACTGATAATAGCTTGTATTTTACTAGGGATACAAATTAATATCTATTTTCTTTATGCCATATTTATATGTGACCTATCTTATTCCATAAACTCCTAAGAATGAGTGTTTAGGGAAAAAAGACCCGAGTTTTTCTCAGGAATCCCTTTGTGGGTTTTCAACCTGAAATGTTTTCTATATAATTTTATTGTAGTTTAAGATATTAAAATTTCGAGCATTTTAGGATAGTGTCTAACTTCATATAGCTTGGACCGAAGTGCCACCATATAAAGGTCATGAAGCACACAGACCTAATATGGTGGATGATATATAGGAAACTAATAAGCATACCCAGTGTCAAGAGTACCCCTTCTTCCTTCTGAGTGGGAGATGAGAAACTTTTAAATAATTGATCGAGATTATTAGGTTATGAGTAATGACATTGGACAATTATATCAATAATGGTGTAGAACACAATAAGGTGATGAGTTCTACCACATAGATGTCAGGGATCACAAGTATTGAAATTCACTTTTTTAAAGCAATGGATTTCGTTGACGACCATATGTTCATATGAAGGACACATAAAAATGAATTTATAGTAAAACAAAAGGTCTCCTAATGATTTGTATCTTTTTCCATTGTCCATGAATTGATATTTGGAAACATGGGGTTCGTGAGACTTGATATGTGATTTATGGGTTGAGGTGATTAAAAGATATAGGAAACACCCCTATTATCTAGATAACTAGGGTTAGGATATTGTGGAACTTCAATAAAGGATGATATTATGAATAGTTTAACATAATTTTGTATGTATAAACTTTATTTCATTCTATTTAACATCTTGTGGTAAATACATTTTCCTTGCAGTTTAACGTCATGTGGTAAGAAAATATTTGTTGTGTAGTCGTATTGTCATGCAACATTGATATTTTCATTACAGTTTAATCATAATATATTAATGAAGTGGGTATAATTTTTTGTGGTTATTCCCATGATTGGAGATCTGGAAATTACTACATATCCTAGGAAGATAGTAGTAAATCCACACATAGTTCTTGAATGAGAAACTCTCTTCACAGGTCTGACCCATATTTAGAAGTTGGAATTGTTTCCATTTATTGTTATAGACAGGCCTAAGAAAGGAGATCTTGGAATCGCTACATATATTGTGACGATAGGAATAAACCCATGCATAGTTCTTGAAATAAAATCTTTCTGTGCATGTATGTTCTATATGAATTGAGGGGGGAATATTTATGTTTATTTTCTATGACTAGACGCGAGGTTTGAGATTAGGTCCTTAATACATATCATGTGATGTTAGGAATCAAGTCACACATAATTCTTGATTGGAGGTGTCGTAGGAGACCAAAAAACCAACAACATTGACACTACCAGGAGCGGACCATGGGAATGTGAAATATTATGTTGTGAAAGGGACATCAACCACGCATTTCAATGTTATGCATGATGATCCTTTCATGATATGATATTCCTTTTTTTGGGCTATCCCTTAATAAGATAACTAAGATCAAATGATTTATTCTTGGTTTGAGAATAAGGAATGGAAAGTCCTCATACCACCATGAAAATGAGATTAAGGATATAACATGGTCATTTTGTATCATGTGGTGGCTGGACTAAGATACTAGATCAAGGATTCCCTATGTGTCACATTGAAAATGTGAATAAATCCATTCATAGTTATTGAAAATCTATGTTGTTTAACTTCACGAGGAAAGGTCATCAACTGTGCTGTTCTAACATGTTGTGATGAGGAAATGCGTTACCTGATGTGAGAGGGACATAACATTGTGGATCTGTGAAAATTTTTATCATGCGGTATGGAAATATTCCATTCAGTTTGATGTCATGGGGTATAGAAAATAATCACCCATTGTAAAAAAAGGAGTAATTTGGCTAGGACCAACACTAGAGGTTTGAGTGTCAATAACTATCATATGATGATAGGAATAAATCAACACATTGTTCTTAGATGAATAGATTCCCCATGAGGAGATATCTCTTACACGAGGATGACGTCATTTCATCCTTATTTTCCACATATCTAGCTCATGTGCAATGTCTCAATATCATGGTAGTGATTATCATGTAGTGTAACATCTTATGGTGAGGACATAAATAGTTCCATTTAATAATATGTTGTAAGTACTTGAGCTACTGTGATGTTTAATGTGTTGGTTCTAGGGATCAGGACATTGTCCAGTTTAAAATTTTGCTTCCAGGACATGGGTCTCTTGATATACATGAGGATGAATCATTAGGGGATCCATGTAGTTTCAAAATCTTGTGTGGAGGATTTTATTGTGCTTTTTAACATTATTAAATCAATATGAATGGTTCTTGATGACATTTGTGAAGAATATTTCATGATAAATCTCCCATTGCTGGGGTGCGTGACATGTTCCCCATCCATTGTGGAAAGTGAGATAACTCTATTATGATAGACCTTATGTATGATGTATGGACATTACCAGTTGGGTTCCATATGCCAAGGATTAATTCCTAGTATCATTGGGTCCTAATTACCAACCCTCGTTCTCCATGGAGGAATGAACATAGGTGATCATTATTACTAATGTTTCATGTGATCTGATTCTGGTTTACTTCAAGGTTTTGAAATGTATGTAACCTGTTCTTATTGAGACACTCTAATCTATCCAGTCTCTTTTGTGATTTCTCATCCTCTGAGAGTTTCCCAAACATTTCTATTAATATTAAAGGATGTTGGACTTATATGGGTAACACTACCTCATTTTTATACACAAATGAATTTTGTATTTCTTTTATAGATGTACATGTGGTGGTATTATAGTCCACCATAAAGCATGGAGAAGTTTGTATTTCCAGAACATCCTGTCCTTGTACACCATCTTTTAGATTATATTTGATAGAATCTTGTTGATGGACTCTATCATTCCATTTTCTACAAAGTGATAGAAATATGAGTTGCTGGAATCAATATTATGCACTTGGTAATGTTTCTTCAACTCTGTAGAAAATAAGTTGTTGCCATTGGGAATCATTTTCATGGGAGGGACTCCGAACCTAATAGTGATATGGGAAATTATGAAGTTGGAAATATTTATCATCCTGAATTTTGGAAGACTATTTCCTCATCTAGTTTGATAAATAAGTCATTAGTGGAAATGATGTACTTGAACATCTTATCTATGGATGGGAGATATGGCCCCACAACATCTATTCCCTATATGGAAAATGTATATGAATATTTAGTTATACATAGTAATTATGGGGTTTTATGGATTAAGTTTAAGCATTTATATAACACATGAAATTTCCTTTTGATATCAATATATTATTATATCATGCTTTTTCAATAATAACTCATCCCCCTAATTTCGTTGGATAGCCTGGTTTCCAACTGATGAGAAACACAAGAGCCCCCATTGACTTCTTCTATGAGAGCGTGAATATCACATTGTACTTTGAATATATGGAGGATTTCATAAAATGTATGCTTGTAAAGGGATTTCAGATCATATGGGTCATCCCAAAGGGTAGGTTCACTTCATGTCTCGTAATATATTACCTTCTAGAATGTTCTATTGGTAGAATACCATTTTGGAGATAACAAATTATCATATTCATCCATCCATTAGGGGATATCTAGTTATCATTTTTTTGGGGGTAGTTTTGTCCTAGTTTATTTCATCCACATCACATATGATGATCCATGGGGCCATTATTCAGTGTGTGATATAGAATATTGCTACCTCATAATCTGGTTCATCCCCGACTATGGTTGCATTAACCAATGTGTTGTCATGTGCATTCTATGATTTGGGAACCTGATGAAATGTGGGACCAAAAGATAATTATAACATAATTCCCCTAACATATCCATTGATTGGTCCTAGTTTTTTTAAGTTATATTCTCAATTGATCTATTTTATGAGTAGTCTTAATTATACTTTGATATACATGTAGTATAACTACAGGTTTAGGGATAATTTCAATCCATTAATAAGTTCATGGTATAGAGCCTCATTATTCATGAATCCCACAAATGATGAGCAATATTTGGGAAATTTTTTGTTCTGGAGAAATAAATACAATCCCTAATCCAACCAGATTAAGATTTGGGGTTTTAATCCTATTGAAGACTTGATATTAGTAAGAACCATCAAAATAAATCACTCATTTCAGTGGAGTGTCTTGAGCATAGAAGACCCCCTGATCTGGGATCTTGGTGCCCACTTATGAATTCTCTAGGTCAGGATGCGTCATGAGGAAGTCATTGAGGGATATCACTTTCAAATCCTTTTGTGACATGAGTTGGATGTAATATTATTTCTGAATGAATAACCATTAATCCATACACCTAAATTGAATGGGGAAATCACTAATGTACTAGATAAGGTCCATAATGTAGACTAGATGTAATTTTTTTTGCTTATTGTAATAACCCAACTTTTTCTTGTGAATATGAGAGAAATCCGGTTCTACTAGACATTTGATTATCGGTTCTCAATAACTAGAAGTGTTTAGATGAGGTTATAGAGATTTCTCTCGCTCCTAGCATCATTTACCAAGGTGAGGAGGGGGAAGCTAGAGAGAATTCCATGGAATCCATATACAAAATGAGTGTCCTGTGATCTATTAGAGGAATCAGGATTAGTAAATGCAGCAGATTCTACATGAGACTATTGATGTCTTCTTCGAAGACCTCCTCCTGTTGGTAGGTGATTCCCTAATTCCCTAGATTTGTGAAGGGGAGATATTTTCAGACAAAATTGAATGTAAAACAATGAATTCTAGTGATGTTTCATTGGATTCCACTATGATATTTGGGATTCTATGGGGTTACATTTATAAGATATCACTATTCTTATCTTGATAAAACTTGTTTCACCGGAGGAATACAATAATGCCAAGGATATTCCATGATGTTACCTTGAAGGTGTATTTTAATGTATTCATCTTATAACTGTGATTCCATAGCTTGTTGAACATTTCTCAATGATATGGGAAGTGATAACATCATTATCATGATTTTACCACTATGTTGTTGACATATTATTCATATATTCTTCCGATGAATGTCATAAATATTTGATGCATGTCATTTTGATATGTACCACCAACATTCTTTAACGCAAAGGGCCTGAATTGATAGAAAAAAATCATCTTAATAACTACAAAGGATTTTGAGTCTTCATCTTTAGGGAAATATTTCTTTGATTATACCATGAGTACCCATTAATGAATGAAAGGTTTTGTAATCCCTCATTTTCATCTATCAAGAGTTCTATGATTGATATAGAGAAATAATTTTTTGGTTCGTGTCAATTAAGGTCTCTAAAATAGAATAAAATCATAATATTAAAATTATTTTTAATGATGCAGCTGATTTTGGAAAACTAAATTGTGTATTTCACTTATTGTAAAATGTTGGATTTGATAAATTTTTCTACTTCTGCCATGACATTAGTGTTAGGAGAGGGGTGTTTCTTCCTGGCTTACAACATGATGTCTTGATGGACATCAGGTAATCCATGATGGTGCATAGCCACATATGGATTCTATATGGTAATTTATGTATAGTTCCATGAAAACACATATTGGATCTTATTTAGAAATAAAATATACAAATCTTTCTCTTTGAGTTAAATAACATTTGTAATCGATGTAGGTCATGAGTCTTATTGTGTTCCAAGATTCACCTACCCGAGTTCATCAATGGTTGTCAAGGAAGCTTCTTCAAATGTAGTAGGGATGTTCTTAATGTCATCCTATTCTTCTTTGATATCATAGTCTGGGGGGGCATTCTAAGATAGAGGTGGTAATTTGAGGGCATATCTATCACAATTGAGTTGGGATAGGTCATGAAAAGAGACATTATCATCCCATAATGCATGTTTCATTACCAAGAGATACTAGAGATGATTGTGATTTATAATTTCATTAGGTACCAGATGGTCTTTTTCCAGTGTGACTAGGTATATCACCTCATCTAGATTTATGTGGAGAAAAAAGTCATTGTCAATCATACACCAAGGATTTTTATGGGTTTTCCAAAATCCATTATGGGATGAAACCTATATATCATCATCCATTATTGGTTTAATTCCACCCCTTTTTTAGAATCTTTCTTTTGAATATATTTCTCTGCATGTCTTGAAGGGTTCACTTTCACCATCTAATTTGAATACCTTTCCATAAATGTGGTATTTCAAACACTAAGAATTTTTAAAGGTACCTCCATGTGACTATGGAACCAAATAATTTTGTTTAGTAAATTTTATGTTGTGTATTCCAAGATAATGATAAACTCAACATAAGATGTGATATTTGAGTTTGATCTCCCCGAGAGGAAATTGATCGTTCTTATTGTACACTTGAATGGTCATCTTTTTTGGAGATAGGTCCCCTTAGAAATAACCCACACATTGGAGTGTTTGATCTCGGATGAGGTTGATCCTGAAACAATTTTTAATCAAACCCCTTTGGATATCAAGGTTAAAAAGTCTACCTGAAACATATGGTGGTCTGATGTGCCCTTGGATGACCTATTATTGATCCTACTCTATAAAAGAGATAAAGGCATGTAATTTGGCTGGCATGGTCTCCATTTGATAGACCGTAGATGCACTGACATATGTGTATAATTCCTTTGAGATTTGGATGGATTTAATAATTATATATCTGGTTTATTTTAAAATATAGAGCACAAATAGGACTAAGAGCTTGTCTGGGAAAACCTCCATCTACTTTAGAATGGCATACTTTTGTGCCAGAGGTCAGCGCTTCCCATTCTGGGGTTTCTCCATGACATGTGGATATGAAGTCAATGTATTTGAGGTGAATGAGCATTTTGATTATGTAAAGGTCATGGAAGCATATTTTTCCAAATGCATGGGTGGTTCTTGCCTTCAATATTTCATGCGATGATCAAATATTCAAACCCCTATAGTTGTTCATGCAAGATAGCTTATTGTTGTCAACCATTGGTGGGTTCATGGACACCTCCATGTATTTTATAGGAATTTTGGAGTGTTTTCCCATGGTTATCAGCTGCATATATGTTATCCATGGAGACATGACTAAAATATTATGTCGACCATGCCCGTTTTGTCCCATCTATCCTCCGTTCCCGCACACATGGCCTCCTTTTCCTGGTTTAGTACTAGGAAATCATACTCAAAGGCATGTTAACCACCAGAGAAGGGGAATTCCAAGTGTATCACATTGACAAAAACAAATATGAACTCTTCATTCACTTAGGGTTCTATTTGGTGGGGTGGTTCTTGTGAATCGAATGTTGAAGGGAAGAGACCTATGAGTGTCATAGGTTGTATTGGAGATGAATGTGGCACTTATTCATCAGTTCCTTCTTATATTTTATTATTGCGACCACATTTGGGAGAAATATTCAATGTTTGATTTTTGGGTGGTGTAGTAATTGTGGGTCTCTACAACTATGCTCTTAGTGTGGAATTAACTTAGTCAATAGTTATTTGAGTCATCCAGATGATTAACATATAATCAAACTAGGTCAAAACTTTTTGAAAATCACCATCTTCTTATGAAAACGAAATGGTTAGGTGGGCCACCTGCTTCGAGGAGTTATCTAACACCAACTATCCAGAATGTTCCATTCCATTACAGAAATGTTTTAATAAGAAGTAGTCCTAGATATTATAAACCAGCCTTATACTGAAAGGGAGGTAGTAATGAAGATTGGTGAGGTTGAACTCATTGAGATTCCTTGTTTGGAGTAGCTTGATTAGGTTACTTTCCATGTATACCCAGAAATAATAGGGTACATATTCATTTTGGAAGGTGTATACATTATTAAATCATTCCTCAAATATAGAGAAACTTTTATTTCGTTATTCTTCTATATGAGGGTGATTTTTTTGTTTTTTCCACTCTACACGTGGTGTTGGGATGTTCAAACCTACCTAGGTTCTTGGATGGGAACAATTGTTGGCTAGAGAGTGAGAGCTATAACTTCAATATTGCATAGACATCCTCTGGTGATGAAGGAATAAGTCAAGATTTGGATTGGGTTCATTAAACGGTTTCCTCTGAATGTTGTGCAATTTCTTCGAACTCATGGATCCCAGCTGGATACTTCATTGGGATCAACAATTTTTGTAACGCATCCTGGACATTTTAACACAATGTTCTTCCAATTTCTCTTACAAGATAAGGACTTTATGTGAATAGGTTAAACCATTCCATCTGGCAATGAAGGCATACAAAATCTAATTTTTCGATTATTTTTAGTAAATTAGGTCAACGATTGGAATTTTCCTGAGCATGGAGATGATCTGATAAATTAATTGATGATGATGGTCTTCCCAAACTAAAAAGGATCCTATTGGAAGAATTTTGTACCAATCAAAGGATGGAGAATTAAAAGTATGTACCAAACAAATTATCTTTGTTTCCTCATGATGATTCCACGGGCTATTATTAGACAACATTGTGATATGATGTGTGTGAGGTGTTTTTTTCTATCACTTGTATTATAAATGGTAGAGAAGGTAGGATTGATGAATTGGGAGGGGGGATAGTATTATCCTCCAACATAGGATATGTCTTCCTCTTAGGATTGAAAAGTGCACATAGCCCTTTCATGACCTTTATTCATGCAGATTGATACCCGATGATGCTAAGTAGTTTTGGGGTTACTAATTTTTGAGAATAATTCCTTCTATCAGGAGTGGGTTTGGGTTGATGAATGACCCCTCCTTAGTCTCCCACTAATTATCAATTATTTCTAAGACTATGTGACGAATATAGTGAGTGAGAGGATGTTTCTATAATAAAGGTAAGTCGTGCTCATTTTTTACTTCCTCATTTATATAGACCAACTTCCTAGATCTGGATCCAGATTGAAAATCAGATAGTACTCTTGTAGTTGGATTATCTATGGGTGGGAGATTATTTTTCTCTTCTAGAAGATGATACCTGATTGTGATATTTCCCCTGAGTAACTCCTCATTGATTTTTCTAGGATATTGTATCTCGCTATCATATTGTGAAATCTGTTACTATGTGGAAGGAACCTCAACTATTTGAGGTATTGATTGGAATGTGGCAACACATTTCCTTTATCTTTGGCAGTGCTCCACCAGAGATGTGTAAATTCTATATTCTAATGTGTAGTATTTTAGAGCATTGTTTGGTTCTAGGTGCATGAATCCTCAGTTGGTTCATCCAAATCACCCTCCTCTTAGGGTATATTTTCCATGTTAAGGCACTATGAATTTACATCTTGATCAACTATATCTATTGTTTTGACATTGGTGACATTAAAGGATGCATATTATGAAATGGTGTTTATCCCATTACTTTCTACACAACAAGATGATTTTACTCTTTGTTCATCGTCATCATTACTGAAACCCCTTTATATATTTGTTCTTTTTGGCTTGGAAACATAGCAGGGTTAGTATTCCATCATTGTACTCTCCTATAATAATAGCATGTTAGTAATGAACTTGATGGATTTCCCATTGGTGAAATATGAATAGTCTCCAAATAGAAGAGATTTTTCTTGTTTCAAGAAGAACTCATGACATTCCGACCATTGATATTTACCTCAAAATCTAGATAAGACTGATTCTATTTATTGAGATGATGTTGAAAAAATACCCCCAAGCCTATGGGTTGGGGGTTATTCAGGGCCGCAGTTGGAATTAATTGATTCTATTATTGAGGATCTAATGATTCCAATGAAAGATTTGATGACTCCCAAGATGGATATTGAGATATAAATCTACCTAACCAATGGGATGTGGTTGATGTGGAATTACCATTGATTTCCCCCTGACCCTCTCAGCAGATAATGTATATAGTGATGGTGATTGAGATATAGATACCCAAAACCTAATTGTCTAAGATTTTTTTGTAGATACTAATGATATATACTAAATCAAATTGGTAATTGATGATCTGAGTGGTGGAGGTGGTGGTTGATATTCCTCTGATCTAGTGAATTGGGTCTTCTCCTAGAATGCTGCTATGGGAGCTACTACTTTGGCATGTTTTAGAAATCATAACTATTCATGCAATGGAGATGGGTGTAATGCAAGACTATGACAATAGTATAATTTTACAGGATGTTTTCAGGTTGATTGATACCTTGGAATCCATGTTTGAAATAAATTCAATTTTCCTAAATGGGCCCAATTAAATGACTTGATTGTTATCATATTCCTTTGTTAACGATTTCTGGGCATCATTGATGTGGGGTAATTCTATTTTAAGGTCAAAATATCTTGAGTTTTACCCATTCATCTAATTTTATTGAAGTATAAGATGTTACAAGACATCATAATTGAAGGGTTATATTGTTCAGGGGACACATTGAAGTCAAAGTTCTCCATATTTCATCCATCCATAAATACACATTCCTGGAGATGCATTGGATATTAGTTGGTGGAATGTTTTCATAGTGTGGATATAAACAATGTGTATGAGTTTTTCAAGATCCTCCATTTCCTAGTTTTAGGATATTGAAAATTCATCCATATCCACCTGACAATAGAGTGAAATTGTGTTATTAAGGTGATACCCATAACATTGATATGGGAGATGTATAACCTTCAGCTAGTGATGGGTAGCACATATATTTTAGCATAGAAAAAGGCATGAAATATTTGTCTATATCATATGGGACCTCATAGCTAGAAGTATAGAATGTCCTGAACATGTTTGAGAGTTATTTTCTAGATAACTCTCTCCATAAGTATAATTCCAGTCTCATCTTCCTTAATCATACACAGCACTATTTGATCAGAACAAAGAAGAGGGTTCTTAGGGTCACCCACTAACTCGAGTGGAGTCATGGTAGAAGTTGATGGGGTACTACATGCAATTGAACTCAATGTTTTGAGAAACAATCTCTATGAAGACGTCTGAGTTTTGGACACCTCTCTATGCGAATATTTCAGAAAAATGTGTATTTTACGATTCATGGGAGATATCACCATGGAATGGTTGACCAAGGTGGATGGATGGAGTAGATTATATACAATCCATTTCCACACTACCATGAGGAGGACTATCATGGAAATGATCATCTTCTACTTCAGTTGAAGAGTTGAAAATACATTGAGGTGTTGAGAATGTGTCTCAAACAACCTCAAAAACACTATAATTGAGAAAATTAGTGATCAGAGCCTCATCCAACATCATGGATGGAATATTATGACCTACCGTATAATATTATATTGGGATATAAGCTATTGTAAAAAGGATTTCAGAACATGTTTATAATATTATGGTGTTGTGGTGTTTGAGCATGCTGCTATGAATCTTATAGAATATTCCAATAATATTCCTCATTATTAATGGGAATATAAGCCTATCATGAGGAAAGATAAATTATCACTTGGCGATCCTTGGTCAGAACACAAGTATGAGCCCGATTCGGTCCTTTGGAACTTGCTGTTGGTATTTTGTGGTAGTGATATGAGCCTTCCCTGAGGCATGTGAGAATCTCACATGATGTTTCCAAGTTGGAACCTAAATATGACCATAGTCAAAAAACTCATTACCCTCCAGAATATGCTGACAGACCTCTAGAATGGAAAAAGGGATTTGATCCACCTTTTATATTTCATTGGAAGTATATTGGTGGTGTTGATCGTTTGTAGATGTAGGAATATGTTCATGACTTCTTTGGTCTGTTGGAATATTCTGAGAAGATTCACTGATAGGAATATGATCCTACAATGAGTTATGATTCATTATAACTTGGTTAGACCCTGATAGAATGGTGAGATGTTCTAAATCCCAGGCCTTTGGTATATTTTACCCATTTTCTTCGGCATAAATATGAGCCTTTCCTGAGGCATGTCCCCCATTCACATGGTTTGTCCCTACTAGAATTGAGATGAGAGCCTGATCATGGGCCTTCAGAATATGTCACCAGTGTTTTTCTGTAGTCATGTTCCCATGTCCCATGTCATGTTCCACATTCACTTGGTGATCCCTATTTAGAACAAGAATATGAGTCTGGTATCATTCATCTTCCTTTATCAGAATATACCAATTACCCTGGTAGATGGGGGAAATAATGTTTTATTCCTCTAAAGTAGCCAAATTTTCATAATGATCATAATGATGAGCTACTTCAGCTATAGGGATATGAATATTCACTTTTCCTTATATCTATACCAGTGTAAAAATATGAAATTGGAGTTCTTCAACTGTTGTTAAGAAGTAATAGAATTTTAGAGAAATTTTAATAGGGATATATCCCTACACATTTTTCTTCTTTGTTGCATACATGTATATATTTTTTTACTTAAGAGGCTATATGATTCAACATATGTACTCATTATTCCATCTAAATATATTGATGGGATTCTGACACAGGGGTAAGGATATTCACCTCCCCCATGCTTGATTTTGGAATATGTCTGCAGTGTTACTCAAATAGAGCAGGGATATGAGCCTTCCCACTAGTTATTAACAGATTGTAAGAGAATACATAATTTTTGTGAGCGGGGATATGAGTGCACTCATGGTTATCCAGAGCCTTCCTCACCTGATGTATCTTCCTTTTTTCCCCTTGCATGGGTATCAAAGGTGGTAGTGTTTTGGGTGGTTCCTTTAGTAGGTGATAGATGGATACTATTGGGATAGTGAAGGTGATGAATTATTATATGGTCCCTCCTCGATGGCCCCTGAATTGAATGGGAGTTATGTTTGACTCCCTATTCCTACTACATCAAAGGCTGAGAGAGAATTTTTTCATACTATGAGGATAATCACTCGAAGTTTATGGTTGTGGAAGTGATGGACACTAGCCTAGCTACATCTATAGATGGAAAATACAGTCTCATCAGTCTCAATACATGGAGACCTTTATAGATATATTCATGTGTCAGGATTTTACTACATTGATGATATTCTAAGACCATTTTTTTCTCTGTATGATGATGAAGTTTTCATTTCTGTGAGATCATTTTGTGACCATTAGGGGTTCCAACAATAGCTCAATTTCCAGAATGGGCACAGGATTATGATATTATCTTGGATTAGGATTCCATTTATGAGATAATTGTCTTTATTCATGCATACAATTTGTAAAAGGTCATCTTTTAGTTTAATATTACATGCATGAATCATGATTAATCATATATGAATTGTGAATGCTATTGTACTTCTATTTACGATCTTACCATTCTATTCCTGTGGACAAGTTAAAGTGAGGATGAACTCATTTCATGGGAACCCCATTTATAAAGGATACGATTTATAATTTATACCAAGCTTATCATATTTTTTTGAAATTCTTGTAAAGTGTCCTAACATATAAAATATCGACCATCAAGAAATTTTATGGTTTTGCATAAAGATAATTGTTTTTGTATGTGTAGAATATGAATAGAAAAATGGTTAGATGCATGATTAACTAATAATTCTATAATTTTAGAGATTTACTAAATGTTCACCATTTTTGTATCCTTAGAATATTGACAACTGATCACCCTCATTGGGTGAAAAAAATTGTTTGTCAAGTATTGGAAATCTATAATTTATGATGATGTGAAGGAGATGACATGACTCAATATGTTCATGTCGAGTTCACCATCATTGTTTCAATAGATATATGTGGAAGTATTTTTTTGAATGGTATTATTTTGCGAGGTTCACTGTTCTGAACAATAATCCTTATTGGGATCACCATTTGTCAACCTTTTTAAGAAAACCCCAATCATTCCCACATCTATCATTGGGTACAGACATACATTCCAAATTTAGGTGGCTGGCTGCGGTTTCATACCTAATGACACTAAATACCTCTCACTAATCTAGTGTATGGGAGGTCAGCCACATGACACCCTTTTAGAGGAAATTATTACCTACTCTTGGACACTCTTATATATTTATGATATATTATTGAATCTCTTCCTAATCTCGATACAGGACAAGTTACCCTAATATAATTATCATAGGTTATCTCTTTTAATGTGAATATCAAGGGGATATCATTAGGGGATCCTTCATTCTGTATATTAGATTCTACATCCATTTTTTCAGTTATTATTAGCTACTTATGGCCTGAGGCTTCATAACCAGGCATTTTGGAATTTATTACCATATAGGGAGGAAATTAATATTTCAAGGAGGGGATTAAGCTATTAGGTGGCATCCTATATAGACGATTATATAACAAGAATAAAAACTAATGTAGTTCATTAAAACCATGTAGTTTAACATCGTATGTAAATGAAATATAAGCATGCACTTAGGAACCTGGTATTGAAGCTTGATCCAAGAGGAGACTTCCTTTGTATCCATGTTCTATTAGGAATAACAGTTATTGTAGTTCGTTTATTCCCTTAGGACCATCCCCAAGGTAGATTCTATTATATAGATGTAATCATATAATTACACTCATTAGGGATTACTTTCTAAGGTTTTCCTAGGAAATTGAGATTCATGATGTGAATTACATGAAAATTGGAATTCCCTATGCTCATGTGATTTATTCTTAATGTAAAAAACACAGGTTAATAGGCAGTCTATCTCATTATATATGGATCTGGGGCCATGTACAGGGAGATCCCTTGGTTTGTTTATTATGGAGCTTAGGACTTAAGAATTCATCCAAAATAACATTGTTTTTTAAAGAATATGAGTTATCATAGTTCATTGGGATTTTTTTTTCTCTTGATGGATTAGGTGGAATGATCAACCCAAGTGAATGATTGGTTCTTAAGGGTTGAAATTTTAGAGACATAGTGGGAGTTTCAATAAAGTTGATTCCCATTTGATTCGGGGCCCAGGCCATTGGAAGGTGTCATATGTATCCTAGTTATGATAGTAATTATAGTCCCTATAGTTCAACTAGTTCTCAATCTTTTGGTGGTTGAGGTAGAATGATTAAATAATGGGAGAGATTGGGTTATGATGGTTGGAATGTTAGATACATGAAAATACATACACAGAAGTGGATTCCAATTTGTGTTTGGGATTGAACCTTAAGAAGGAATCCTACGTATTCTTGTTTTGGAAGTAATTAGAGTAACTTTAGTTCAATTGGTTGGGGATTACACATTGATGTTACCCCTATATATGGGATATGTCATATTATTCTGCTGATTAAGGATTACATAATATGGTTTACAGGAACATGATAGAGGCTTCTTATGTGAAATATATGATCATATCGACTCCCTAATCCCACATGATCTAGGAACGATTGGAGAAATAAGGGAAATAAAATAATTAGTCTAATTTCTTGTGGATATGGGACTTATGTGTTGGGACTACCATTTAGATTACTAATATATAGGTCAGGCCTTATGGTTGTGTCCTATATATATTAGTTATGGTAGGAACTATATTTATCATATATTTTTTGGTTAGGGATTACACTATGGGATTTCCCTGGTGATTGGGGATTACACGGGGAATATGGACAAGGTTATCATGTCCTAGTATGCCCCCTAGACTGATCCTACTTGTATACCTATCATGCATTTATTATCCACCTGAAATTCCATGATTTTTAGCTTTACATGTTAGAGGATGTACGCATGACATTCCAAAATACAATCATATGAAATAATTGACTAGTCTAAGGGACATCACATATCCTAGACGGAATGTCTAAAGGTTGTCCCATGATATAGGTTGACTTGTCTGAAGGACATCACAAGACACATATTTCTTGTCTAGAAATCCATTGCATGATCCTTACTGGAACTCATAGAGTGTGTTGTATGATTCAACATACTTACCTTGATTTCATTTTGAAAGTGGGATGACACGCATAGAGGGAGTCACGAGAGTTAGTGTGAAATGTCTTTGAGGGGTTCATGTGTTCTAGATGACATGCCTAGGATTCATCACAAAACCCAAATGAGACATCTAGGGGACATTCCAAGAATCAACTAACATGCCATTGTGCTACCGTGAGACTCATCTTAAATGTAATGGTGTCACCATATGATATGGTTGACATGTCTAGAAGACTTTATGAAGGTGGGATAGTGATCAGAGAGGGTTTCTCAAGACTTAAGTGGCATTCCTAGGGGCACCATGTGAGTTTCAATGACATTTCAAGGGGAAATATCATTACTTGAATAGTATACCAGAGGAACATCTCATGATATGGGTTGTATTTCCTCATAATGTTACACAACCTGGGTGGTTAATGTAAATAATATGAGGATCATCGTACATGTTCTTCTCAAAATTCTCTTATATATTATTCTATGATCAATCATTTTATTTGAAATTATATATATTTGTTCAGTGTTACCATTGTTTTGTGTCTATATAAATTTATAAATTATACATGATGTTCTTAATGTGACCTACTAGAAGTCATTCACATGATATATGATTGATCCTACAATGTAATTATGCATGTTTCATGATCTCCATAGTTGTTCGCAAGATTTTACCTAATGGAAAGCATTATTGATCTTGAGGTCAACCTCTTTAATAAATATTCTCTGATTATTGGGGGTGTCGATTCTAGGTTCTAAGGATTCTTCCTTCTGTGTAAGGCTGTTTTTTTTTCAAACAGGGGTGGTGGATTTATAGGTCTCACCACCATGGTTATTTTACAACTTATGTGGTGCATATCATAAAAATATATTATAGAGTTGGTGGAGTTATTTGGTGTCACACAACTTCATGCGGTTTTACAGTTGATCATTTAAGGGGCATTTCATGTTTTTTAGAAACCTTATGACTATCCAATTAACAACCCATTTATTTGATAATAGACAAATAATGGTGCCCTTTTTTATTAACAATACATGAAAATGGACTTTCATATTGTTATAATGACATGTCTAAGGGCTGTTACAAGACCAGGGCACCTATCGAATGACCTTTATGTGATCGCAGGTGACCTGTCTCAGTCCTTTTGTGAGACGTGGATTTGTTGTAAAGGGGTTATGAATGATTTTGTTTGTGCATCACAAGTGTATTACTACCATAAAAGGATTATTAATTTCCCCTTATTTATTTTAGTTTTTTAATTTCATGGGAATGTGGTCAGGAATGTTTTCCTGAGTGTTGTCGAGGAAAATCATTCGCTCCATCGTTGATGCGTTATGTTACTAAAATATGGTCTTGTGGTGATGCGTGAGAAACATCAGGGGAAAACTATTCTCATTATTTTTGAATCCAAAGGGGGAGAATATGATTTATTGGACATCTCTGAGGTTTTTCATTTGATGAGGGAGATACTCTAGTGGTATCTCATGAAATTATGTAGACATGTCTCCAAGGGTTTGCAGTGTGTTGAGAACATCCAAGGGTAAATCACATGATTTTTATGATCATAGAGGCTATAAACATTTCACTTTTTATTTCCATTCATTTTATACATGTTTATAGATATCAATAGGTTTTATTAGTGTTTTATAAGAAAATTAGTCTAAAAATAACTGATGATTCATGACCACAACAGGCTCCAACATTTTTCATTTGTAATCTTATTTTCCAATATTTTTTTGGATGGATTATTAGGTGTCTACCATTTGACAATTATTTTTATCAGATGGTGCTTGTCTAGAAGCCGCTACATGGTCACTGATAGTCTAATCCACCATCACAAGAGAATAAGGACTTATTGAAGGGGTTCCATGGTGTCTTCCCTAGGCTATACATTGTGTGCTGAAATTTGAATGACCTTCTAATGGTCATAAAATCATGTGTCTCTTGGGGGTTCACGTGATTCATGTGACCAGGGCAACCTTATTTGTCCAGTTCTTTTTTGGGGGAAAAATACACTTATTCATTTATTTCATCATTTTTGTGTGTTTAGGTTATCATTTGGAAGACATAAAAAAATATACCAACCTATTCTATTATAATAGGTTTTAAAATATATGTAAAAATTATTTACTTATTTTGTGATTTATATACTTGAAACCACATTCCCTTTCCATGGGTTCTAAATGATGTAATGGTCAAGTCATTATACACTTTTTATGGAATGATTTTTGAAATGAAACCCACTATTCATTTTTATGGGTTTTCAATGAAATTCTTTAATTTGATTAATGTGGATCCCATGAAGTTAAGAGATATAAAGGGTTCACCTTGATAGTTCGCCAATAAAATAGGTAATGAATATGAAATCTAAAGATGTATTTTTTTATGAAAACGTGGTGAATAACTTTGGTAATTTTTCTTAACAAATCGGTAGAAAACCTTAGTAATATTATTATTAATGTCTTATTAAATGGGGTATAAACATTTCCATGCTTCGATTCATGGAATTTTTATTAAGTTATAAATCACGTTCTATTGATCATTCCATATTTTTATTCCTCATAACACATGAAATATGTATCACATTATTATTCTCATACTATTCTTCATGACCACATCATACCTATGATGAATAAACATAAAATATGAGATGTATTAATGGTAACTTGGGTGGACCAATGAAGGAATATTTCAAGTGGACTTATATGAATGTTTTATATTTTTATGTATAATGTTTCAAATTTCCATGAAACTCAAAATTTGAAAAAAAAAATTATTTCATTTAATGAAAAGGTTATTTAATAAAAAGACCAAAATCTATAGTTGGTATGAGATCAGGGTATTTTAATTTTTATAAATTAGGACTTGAAAACATTAGTAATAGCCTTAGGGAAATGTATATATATTGGGAACCATCTTCGAATTTTGGTGAGTATTGACTAAGTGGTTTCATGAAAATGCATCCAGGTATGGATAATACATCTTGATGTGGATCTGTCTATGATGAACATAGGGGTAACAACAAAAAACCACATTAAGATAAACTTAATTAGGAACTGGGGCATGAAAATGGGCCTTTCTGGACAACTAGTTTGACACTCTCGGGGGATATGTTTGCTTACTCACAATATTTTCATACACCATTTTTCGGATGTGTAGAAAATTCAAATGTTGTTAAAGATTAACATATTTAAAAATGTTATTTTAAGAAATAAACTCCCTTTTTAATGATAATATTCCTAAAATTACCATGTTCCCACTAAGGTTTTATTTTGATAGAATTATGGCAGGAAATGGAAGGGACCACATAAATGATTAGTGAAACAAATGATGCAATTACAACCTTCCGATGGGAGGTGGAATGGGAATAATATTAATTATGATGAATGAAATATATCATTTTATTAATAATAATGTGAATCATGTTGTGAAACTATATTCACCTGAAAGTGAAAAACCTATCAATGAGTACTTCATACATCAAATACCACCTTATTTATGTGGATATACCAAACCATTGATTTCTAAACAATGGATTTGATTTATTGAAAAGATGTTTTCAATACTCTATTAATATAGATAACTTCACATTTTATGTACATCACATTTAGGGAGAATCTAATCTAGGGTGGAAATTGATTAAAAACATGAATAAAATATGAGAGATTGATCCCATGTAGTTGAAAGAGTTTAGTGGAATATTTTTAAATATATAATTTTTCCATTTGAGTTGAAAAATAGGGAATAATTCCTAGAGCTAAATAATATGAAAAATTACTCATTCAGAAGCATTGAGATGATATTAATATTAAATACTTGATTCACTTATAGCTTTGTTATGAATCCCAATGGATTTTTTGATAGATTCATTGGTAGAATGTGAACCCATCTACAGATCAATTTACAAAATAGAGAGTATGAAACCAATTAATATATAGTATCCAATTTTATAATGGTATAAATTGAAGTTTGGAGAGACACCGAGGTCACATAGGTCAAATAAAATGAAGTTGTATTTTGAGAAAAACACAGGGGATAATTTTGATCCAAGATGAGGAGGAAACAAAGTGAAACATAAATTGTGAAACAAATGTGTGATGAAACATTTACGTAACTTCTTTTATGGGAATATAAAGGGATAAAAGTGTATAATAGGTCGTTATATAGCATATAATTGTCATGGTGAGGTAATGCCTAAACTTATCTACACTAATGATAATGGGAAGATGGTGTAGGCCCACCATGAAGTATAATTCTTCATGTGTGGATAACTTGGTCACTTCACCATTCAATTTAAAAATATAAAGTTATTGGAGGGAACCCACCATCAACATCAACATTGATAAAGGTATTATATATGGGGATACTCTATCACAATGTTAAAATAATAGGCTCCAAATGATGTGGTGGAATATAATCTCATTAATATTGGAAATATATCAAGTATTTAGTGTGATTATGTTTAAAATCTTACCTTTATTTAATCAACATCTACAAGGATGATAGTATCAATCCATGAGATTCTTGAAGTACAGGTTTCCATAAATAATACTAGAGTGATTATCCTTGCAGAAAATGTGTATATAATCCAAAGTATTAACATTTGAGTGTACAATATCATCGCAAATATAGTAGTCACCTGCATGGTGTAATTTTTAGCAATACTATGGATCAAAAAGCACTCAGTGTATAATACTAAGATAAAATATATGAGTAATCAAAATTTCAGTTGTCTTGAATGGAAAACCTATAGTTATTTTGAAAGGATATATATCCTTTCATGATCTTTTTCAAGATGTACCTTCAATAGAATTTATTTTGGAGATTATCTTGAAGAGGGACAAGAAATTTTAGTAGAAAGATAGAAAATTTCCTTATCATTCCAATATATGTCGATATATCTCATTAAGAGTTCCATGGATCTCCATCAAAAAGATAATTATATTTCTAAATTGATCTTATACACAGATATAAGCTAATATTGGAGACCCCATATTGAATTAAAAATTTGGATTTATTTGAATTAATGAATAAAATTGAATATTTTTAATTTTATTAATATATTTATCCGACCTTGTGTGTGTCCTTTCAGAGAAACTTTTATCATTATAAAAGAAGAAGGATGGATGAATGAATCTATTAATTGATTATAATGAACATAACAGAATCATAGTGATGAAAAAGTACCATCTCCCTAGGATTGATGTTTTATTTTACCAGCTTCATTGGGTCTTAATTCATCTCAATGATTCATCACTAATAAGGTTATAATCTATTTAGCTTCATAAAAGATGATATTCCAAACATTACCCTCTAAAAAATAAATGGGTATTAAGAGTTTTTTTAATTACCATCAGATTGACTAATTCTACTTCAATGATAATGGATTTGATGAACATAGTATATAAGGAATACCTTGAAAAATTCAGGATAGATTTTATTTAATAAATTATGAAATATTACCAAATTCATGATGAGCATGAGGATCATTAAAGTGCTGTATTAAAAAATATTAGGGAGAAGAATCTATATGTAAAAATAAAAAAAAGTGAATTATGGCTAAAAATGATTATCTTATTGGGGATCATTATAACCAATTAAGGAATAATAGTTTACTGTATAACAACAAAGGTATAGAAGGTGTGGCCTCAACCTAAAATAGTAACTAAGATTCATGGTTCCCTTAGTTTTTTCAGATATCATATGAGGTGTATAATAAAAAATCACACAATTATAATCTAGAATCCAAGTTCACTCAAAAATGATTTATGTTTAAATAAAAAAAAGAGAGTGAATAAAATTTCAAAAAAAAATTAAATTGATATTTTTTACTACACTTGTGTTAACTCTACCCTTTTTTAGAGAGGATTATTTATTCATAGAGGTGCATCTCTAAAATGGATTGGGTGTTTCCTTATGAAATATGAAAATGTGTTCACCTATTAATATCTTTACTTAGTGACTTAGTGGAAAAAGTTTCCTATGCATTAATTTGAATTAGATATAGTCAAATTTTCATAGAAGATATAGATTCACTTTATTTAATGGGAGAAATGATATATATACATAGACTACCACAGTTTGATGTATATATTTAGGATAAAATAATTTCACATGAGACAAATGAGATGGAATGAATTTTTGGAAGACTATTCTTGTTCAATTAATTTTCACCTCGGAAGAGAAAACAAAGTAACTAATTCACTAAGTGTGATTGAACATTATTTTCTATAAATGATGAGATTTCAAGGAGACTCATTGATCAAGGAACCAGTATGGTTTTACATGGGAATCATAAGGAAACGGATATCATTATCCATATTCCAAATGATTTTTCTTTCATAATTACAGGATATGATCATGAGATATCAAAGGTCAAATCCTTTTATAAAAATGATATAGGTTTTAATAAATGGTGAGTTTATTTAGATCAATATTTATCAAGGAGGTGTGATGAAATTTCCTAAAAAGATATATGTTCTATATATCCCATAAATAATGAATAAGATGATGGATAAATCTCACAGCACAAAATTATAATTACATCAGTGAAGAGATACAATTTATTGAGACCTCGATGATCATTATTTGTGGGATAATATGAAAAATGATGATTCATTATTACACTAAAAATTTCTTGGTGTATCACCAAGATAAGGTAAAGAGAAAAATTCTTATAGGGGTATTATAAGCACTTCCCATACCATCAAATAATTGGGAGAATATCATTATGTAATTCATCATTGGACACCCAAGAATATGTAAAGGAAAAACGTGATAAGGTTTATAGTGGATCAACTCACCAATACTTCCCATTTCATCTTAATTTAGGATTATTTCACTCTTGACCAAAAATCCATGACATTGATAAAAGAATTAGTGATGAGGTATTGTCACACGTTTATATCATTTCTGATTATGATCCATGGTTAAAATCTGTCTTACAGAGAATTATTCAACATGATTTGAATACATAATTGAATTTTTGTGTCGCTTATTATCCCCAAACTGATGGCCAATATAAAAGGACCATTTAGACACTTGAGGACATTGAAGAAATATTCTCAATGAAATTTAATGATGGATGGGATCAATATCCCCCCTTAGTGGAGTTCTTATACAAAAAAAGTTTCTACTTGAGTAGTCAAATGAAACCCTATGAATCACTATATCATATGTGATGTAGAACACCAAATTTTTTAGACAAAGCTGTTTAGATAAATGTACTTCGGTATAATAATGTACAAGAGATGAAATAGAAGATTCATTCTATCCAAAAATAAATAAAAGATTCTCAATGTTCGATGAAGAGAAACACTTAAAAACTTCAACGGTAAATGGAGTTCAATGTTGGAAAAAATGTTTTCATTCAGATAGAACTAGGGATTAGATTCATGCAATTTGGAATGAAAGGTTTTCTTTTACATCAGTACATTATCACCTTTGAAATATTTAATATCTTCGTAAGAGTTTCCTATTGACTAGTTCTTCAACAAAATATAGATCTTTTTTATGATGTATTTATTGTATCTACCATGAGCAAGTACATTCCTTATCCATAACATGTACTAAATTTGGACGTTTTACAAGTAGAACTTGACATCTCTTATGAGGAGCAACCAGTGGAGATCATGGACCATAGTGAAAATGTTCTATGTAACAAGATAATACACCTTCTCTAAGTGTTTTCTAGAAACCATAAGAATAAATAAGTGATGTGTGAACTATAGAAAATATCTTTGAAGGAAGTAACCTCACCATTTGTCTACCGACAGAATGATTTGAATATTTTTTGGATGAAATTTTTATAGGGGAAAAGGATGTAATGTCAAAGGATTTTTTAAATGAATGTTTTTTCTGAATACATGTGGGTTATATTATATTATATAATGCATATACAAAATATATAGGAGCCAAAAAACATAACTCATTAATAAGGAAAATTAAATTAGTCTGCTACGAAACAAATGAAAATGAAAAAAAATGTAACTTGACATAAAAATATAAAATATAATAGATAAAATGGAAAATTTGGGATCTCCGAATATTCTAGAAAAATCTCCCCCAATTCTAACATTATATAAATGAAACAAAATACCAATAATCCAATAAAAATCATTATAAATGAAAATTTAACCGTAGTATGAATTATATAGAATATTTAGTTAAAAAATAAAGTGTTTATAATAGAGTATAAAATGAAATTTTACTATTAGGGTTCGAACGTTATTTGATCGTTGGTCAAATATGAATGTTGGTAAATATAACTGTGGGTCAATTTGACTATTGGGAACTATAACCATGGGTGAAAATTTTATGATTATAATTATTGTTTATAAGTAGTAATTACAAAATATAATTGATGTAGAATGGAGAAATGTTGGTCTCAACCAATACTTTTATGTCATTTGAAGCCCATTTTTAAGAACATGGGTGGGTGGTGGAATCACCAGGGTTTACCCTAGACCAAACCCAAGATGATCTTCAACAAGTGAAGCTTGAACAAAACTGCCTTTGGGAGAAGTTCTAGTTGGTGGATATTACCATTGCGTCAATATTATCCAATCCACCCTCAGAAACTACCAACATAAAACACTTTACCCTTTGGGAATATGCTTATGTAATATGGGTTAAGGTGTTTATGACATAGTTCCTTAAAGTATAATTTACATTATATAAATAAAATGGTTATTCTATAAATTAAATTTTCTGAATTGTTTCTATTAGTAAAATATATTTTTAATTTAGATAAATTTGATAAATATGTTTATTGATAGAAATAAAAAAAATTATATTTTTTTTAGAAAATATATACAAATTTATAATAAAATTAGGTATTATGAATAATTTTTTTGATTTAATATACATTAAAAAACATTTATTTATATATAAATGTTTTAATAATTATATAATGTCCTAGGAAAATTATTATAAGTGTCATAAATATTACTGTGCCTTAAAAAATATTTCCTTTGAATAAATAAAGATTTTTCATATTTAAAAGTTATAATATTAATATTTGGATAATTAATCTGATAAAATAAATCATATATTTGAAATCATAATTTTGAAATTTTGTTAGTGTGAATTTATTAGTGTTTTATATAATAATTTACTTCTTAATGAATAGTAAAAATAGTGTTTTGGGTCATCGGTATGTTATATGACTTCATATTTATTTCACAATGATGTAATAAATAAATAACCATAGTCCTTGAAATAAAATATTTTATTTTGTTAATATTATTTAATTTAATATATTTTAATCACCTTTTAAACCAATAAGTGACTTTAGAAAGTCTAAAATAGATAATATGAGTTTAAAAACATACTTTGTGGGAAAATTAAATTTCCATACAAAAAGAGGTATTAAAAAATGGTGTTAGATTATAGTGTATTAAAACATCATAAAATAGTACTCATATTTCCAGAACTATGAAAAATATCAAATTTTAATCTAACGGTTTTGAATTTTCCACAACCTATGTAACGTCGTAACCCCAGTTACCCAGATTCAGTGCATTATTTTAATACTTTGACCTGATTACAGGGAATCATGTCCTGAAGGACCGATCATTTTAGCAGTCTCGGAAAATAGATTACATACATGAACGTTACATTACACATTAGAAAATAAAACACAACATAAATGATCCTTCGAGAATTCCAGTAATTCCTTAGCATAACCCTACTTATAAATTATAAAAAACATCATGGAATACTAGGAAAATAAAAATAATAAAGGGGTGAGCTCAAATGCTCATAAAGGATAACAATATAGTGGAAACATTCATAAATAAGCATGAACATTTAAGGCAATGTATAAGACTAAAAGAAAAGCCTTTTAAACTTAAAAGTCAGCATAATATGTTAAAGATAAATCAAATAATTCCATTTATTTATTCACATGGATATTCTACATGTTGAATAATCACATTTAATATCAATATCAAATTTCTAAATGTTGTAATGCATAATACCAGACTTCATAACCACACTGTCAGGGCCTCATGCCAAGACCACAATTAAGATTTTTTCAAGGCCTTGGGCCCATGAACTAGTTTGGCTCATGATAACTACTGATGCATAGAGAAGCTATAGCAAGCTCCACCCATCACATACTAAGTCCCATGAATTCTTTATATGAAATGGTTTAAACATAATATAAAAATTCATATTAAAACAATCATATTAAATGTTTGTACATTATCCATAAACCATGAATGGTATAAAAACAACACATCCAAACTAAAACATATCACAAAACCATAAATAAAATATACAATATTTGTATCATAATAAATCAACCTTGATCAAGAATAATATCCTATAATGGATGATGACCTAGTTGAAAATGATCAGTAAAAATCTTTGAGAGAAATATCCCTTTTCAGGAAATCATTTAAAAGTCATATAATGGAATCCATTTGAAAGATAGTTCTGAATCAAAGTGTCTCATTCCAATTTAAACTTTTTAAATGAATTAAAATTTTAAAACATTCATTTACATATAAATAAATCATTAAATCCATTTTGAAAACATGGACATTAATGAGAAAGGTTTAGAAGAATAAATCTTCAAAACAATTAAAATGATGTTTTAGTAAAAAGTACCTTTTAGAGAAACCATTTAAAAAAACTTTTATGAAACATGGAAATGTATAATAAATATGTCCCAGTATATACTTACGTAAAAACAACCTTGGACAATAATGATATTGTGAAATTAAACCTTGTATTGCACTTTCTGTTGGTCCGGGGTACGTTTAACTTCCTCTTCTTCAGTTGTTTCATTTTGAGATGATCAAAATCACTCCATAGGTTTCCGTTATGATGAAATTAAGGACAATAGGTTGATTTTAGGGTTGTTAAGAGGATATTTGGGCTAGTTTTGGCTGACCCAAATGGCTTTAGAGGTGTGATTTTGAGAAAAGGGGACGTGCCCTTCTATAAGAGGGGTGAGGGTCACTTTAGGAAAAAATTAAAATATTAATTTATTATTCAATCATATTCGGTTAATAATGGCTGAAAATGATTTTATTTAGACCCTTGGGTGGTTATGGGTCGAAATAATCTCAACCAATAGGTTTTAAATAATTTTTGGTTGACATTTTATCCATATCTTTTAGATTTACCTCTTAGTTAAATTGTTTAACTTTTATTGTGTCTTCTTGTATTCTTCTACTATAAGGTTAATAAACTTACTATAAACATCCAAGAGAACCTCAAGTGATTCATTAATGACATATATAATATTATTTTATCTCTTTTGACGAACCTAATGTTTTTGGGAATATTATATTAACCGATAATATATTATTTGTTTTGAAAATTAATTTATGTCAATTTTGACACGATTTGGTATTTTTTTTCTGAAATCCAAAAAACCTTATTAATTTGAAACAATTTACCTAATGAACCCTAAAATGTCATATTAACCAAAAAATTACATGTATGGCATCAAAACATTTAAATTATATTTATTTTAATATTTATAATCTAAACAATGTTAATAATTCTTTAAGAAGGTAATTATTGCATCATCATTATGTCATAAATAAATTTAATTATTTAATCTCTAAAAATAATAAATAAAATACCATTATTTAGGAAATATTATTATCTTTAAATTTAATATTTATAGTGTAATTTATCTTATATATAACTCTATATTAAAAATGGTTTATTTAATAAACATTGAATTTAAGACTTTTAACTTTTATTTAAATAAAATAATAATAAATGTCCTAATCACATCCAAGTGGATATAAAGAATAATATTTTATTCATATGGTAGTTTTTGGTATAATTAAAAAAATTAAATAGAATTAAGAAATGTGTTAGGGTAATTATAATATCATTTTTACCCATAATTACCCTATTTACTTTTAACCGTAGTAAATTAAAGTCAAAAGTTACTATTGAACAAAAATTATTTTTATGTTATTGAATAAAATTTTACATACTAATATAAAATTTTTCTATCTTATTTTTCAAACTCAACTCACAGAAGTGGTAAAATTATGTTTTATTCAAATTTGATAACGTGCCTAGAAGGTTGGTTAAAGAGGATTAAAAGTTCAATAAAATTTTATACATCTAATTTTATAATTAAATGACTACAATGAATTAAATTAAACTTATATAAGTATTATATATCTATTTTGACTTAAAATAAATTTAAATATAATAAAAATTTATTAATCTAAAAAGTCGGTTTTAAATAATAACACAGTATTTTTCACTATTCATCAAAAATAAAAAAATTTCAAAAAAAACGTAAAAAATTTACCCACTGATAATTTTGATATTATGAATTTAAAAATGAAGAATATTGAACCAAATTAATAACATAAAAGTTTCATTTTTTAATTTAAAAATAATTCCTATTGTCAAAACCAAAAAGTGGGTTTTCGAAAAAAAAACTATCAAACGTTTGACATGAGTTTATGTCAAATTTAAATATGAAATTACTTACAATGACCTAAATTGTACTATCAGCTAAAAATAAAATCTAATTATATTTCAAAACCATTGAAAATCATAATTTACCACTATAATTTATTTCGATTAAAAAAGTTGTTTTCAATTAAAACATCGTATTTTTAACTATTTGTCAAAATATAAAAGTTATCAGAAAAGTAACAAAAATTTATCCAAACCAAATTTTTATGTCCCAATTCTAAAGAAGAATTTAATTTAATTTAATTTAATATATAAAATCATCGGATTTTGGTTTTAAAAAGGGTTCTCCATTAAAAGGCGGTGAAATGGACGTTTTTGAAAAATACTTCTTTTATCTGATAACATGAATTTGTTTATATTGTGTCTAAGAAACACATGTTATTCATGTTAAAATTATATAGAGTATATTAGATTCAAAATGTAGTTAATACTATTCATAACCTATTTTTGAAGGACTAGTTTGGTAAGTTGTGGTGTACTCAAACTCGGTTTTTCATGTAACGCAAGCTATTAAATTACTTTAATGAGATAATATACTATGAAATATTGGGGTGTTACATTCTATCCTCATTTAATAAAATGCTTCCTCGCAATTTGAAATTATTTATCAAAAATAAAAGGTTAAAAATAGAAAAATACCTTTTTGGAAAACCCACAACAGAAATTGGGTTAATAAAATTTAGTCTTAATAAGAGGGAAATAGAAATGCAAAAGTCACCAAAAAAATATGATATCAATTAGGAGAACATTGGTCACATTTAGAGACACATAATTGGAGGAAAACCTTAAATATGTATAGGGAGTGATTGAGGTCATTAATCTTAAACATGTGTAAAATTGGGGGCCTCAAAGCCATCAATCTATGATGATATAAAATATCATCGGTTCAACAGAACATAAGGTATTAGGATAAAACATTTTGGGTTTTAAGATCCATTCCATAACGTTTAATAATTAATTTTTTCATAAAATAAGATTGAAAAATATAATTTACAATTAGTGTTTCATCCTTCATCTAATTCCTACTACAAACTCATATTTCACTCCAAAATATAACAGAATTCAAAAATATTCTATTTATCCTAATTGTATAGGGTTCCAAAAATAATGATTTTGTAATTCATTTGTCAGAATATTTAAAGAAAACTAAATTATATAAACCAGGTCATCACGTATACCAGTGTTAGGTGATCCACCCTTGTTGCCCTTCAGTTGCATGTTCATGTATCGCGGCCAACCTGGACGTGTTGGGTTGTCTCCCGACCTCCAAGTTGACCTTTTTATGAAAATCCAAAAATAATCTCATGAAATGAATTAACCTTAACAATAGTATCCAATGTCAAAATTAATTGATTCCAACCTTTAGACTTATCAAAAATAATTTTTTCTAAACTCATAGTCCCAAATCTATAAGGAAGGTAAACACAATGATGATCCATTTTTTCACGTAATAACATGTGAATAACATCATCATGTATTCTTTTAAAACACTATAACACCCTGAATTACCATAAAAACTTATTGATTAAATTTATTCTCCCTTATTCCTTATAAAACACTTGATATACTCGTTGTAGATGATGCATTATACCTTTGACACCTTTTTATTACCCTTGTAATAACGTACTTGGTGTCCCTTTTTCTCCACACTTATAACAAACTCTCATTCCCTTCAATAAATTACCAATTTCATTCTTTCCACAATTATCACAAATGAGAAAATCCTTGTTTCCCCTCTTCCATTTATCCATATTTCTCTCTTCCATCCTTTTCTTCTCTTTCTTCCCTTCAAATCAATTTGACTTAGAGAATTATTTACTTATCTTATTAACACATGATACCATTTCTCCATATGATGAGAATACATGGGAGACTATTTCCCTTTTAAATGTTGGCATAATACAATGAAATATGTGATCCATCTTAATCTTTCAATCATGTGTATTTCTGGAACTCACATTCCTTCTACTAGGTGCCATTTTTAAACAATTTCATACACTATTTTAGTTTATGAATTACAATGCATAATTCCAAACTTGTAAAATAATACACATAAATTGAAAATATAATGCATATAATCTATAATCATATAATGGTTTCTTTGAGTAAGTATTTACTCCTAAATCCTTCAAAATGGATTGTAATGAAAATGTAAATTATCCTAAGCATATACCCTGGGAGTCTCGTCACCAAGAGTGCAGTAAGGCCCATTGTTCTGTACTAGGGTACCCCGGGTCAAGCCCAAAACTCCTTGTTAGAGTTTTCACTCCTAGGTACTTCTATGCCAGAGATTCCTCTCCCTTCACGTGACTAGATAAAGATGTATTGCTTAGAAAATACACAAAAGTTCTACATTACCAAAATTCTACGAAGGTATTCTATACTAATCCTCAATGTTTATAAAAGGATATTATTCTATAATCAGTGTTTATCTAAATATATTTCCAAGGTTCTTGGTAAAATTCCTCCGATACCATCTATAACTCCCCGACCCTAGATACCCATTGTCGGTGCGTTATTTTAATACATTTTCATGATTATAGGGAATCATGCCCCGAAGGACCGATCAGTTTACAAGTATTGGAAAATTGATTACCTACATGAATGTTACATTAAACATTAGACAATAAAACACAACCTAAATGATCCTTGGAGAACACCATTAATCCCCTATATTAACCCTGATTATATATCATAAAACACTTCTTGGAATCCTAGGAAAATAAACATAATAAATGGGTGAGCTCAGATGCTCAGTAAAAAAAAATATAGCGAAAACATTCATAAATAAGCATAAACATTTAAGGAAATGTATAAGACTAAAACAAAATCATTTTAAAATTAATCTTTAATATTATAATGCAAATACAAATCAAATAATTCCATTTACTTATTCACATGGATATTCTACTAGTATAATTACCACATGTAATATTAATATCCAATTTCATAATGATGGAATGCATAATTCCAGACTTCATATACACCTAGTCAAGGACTTGTGCCCAGACTAAAAATAAGATTTTGTCATGGCCTTCTGCCAAGACACTAGTTTGTCTAACGAGACCTACCGATGCATCGGGGAACTATAACGGGATTCACCCATCACATAATAAGTCCAATGCATTCCTCGTATGAAAAGGTTTAAACACAACATAAACATTCATATTAAAATTAGCATACGAAATGTTAGTACTTTATCCATAAACCATGAATGGTGTAAAAAAACACATACATCGTCAAACATGTCACAAAACCTTAAATAAAACATGGAAGACTTTTATTATATTAAATCAACCACAATCAAGAATAATATCCTATAAAGGATGTTGATATAGTTGAAAATGACCAGAAAAAATCTTTGCGAGAAATATCCAGTTTCATAAAATCATTTAAAAGTCATATGAAGGATGTCATTTAAAATATTGTTTTGAATCAAAGTGTCACATAACAATTTGAAACATCTGAAAGGAATTAAAATTTCCAAAAATTCAAGTCCAAATAAATAAATCCTTAAAATCATTTTGAAAACATCGACATTAATGAGAGAGGTTTAGAAGAATAAATCTTTAAAACATTTAAAATGATTTTTTAGTAAAAAGTCCCTTAAAAATAATCCCTTTGAAAGATCTTTTAAGAAAAATTTACATGGATAATAAATATGTACTAGTAGATACATACGTAAAAACAACCTTATATAATAAAGCAATATTGAAATTAACCCTTACCTTGAACTTTCCATTGGTTGAGGGTACGTTTAACCACCTCTTCTTCGGGTGTTTCATTTTGAGTTGGTCTAAAGTGCTCTATAGGTTGTCTTTCTGATCAAACTAAGGAATCTAGGTTTATGTGAGGGAATTTGGGAGGATATTTGGGTAGGGGTTTGCCGAGCCAAATGGCTTTGTAGGTTTGATTTTGAGAGAAGGGGAAGTGCCCTTTTATAAAAAGGGTGAGGGTCACATTAGGAAAACATTAAAATATTAATTTGTTATACTATCATATTCTGTTTATAATGACAAATATAATATTATTTGCTTCATTAATGAAAAATATAATATTATTTAAGTCCTTTTGCTGAACCTTAGATTTTGGGGAATATTATATCAACAAATAATATAGTATTTGTTTTCAAAATTAATTTATGTCAATTTTGAAACTATTTTGTATTTTTTTCTGTGAAATTCATAAAAACCTTATTAGTTCAAAAAATAATTATCTAATTGACCCTAACATGTCATTTTAAAATAAAAAATTGTTTTATGGCATTAAAACTTTTAAATTCAATTTATTTTAATATTTATAATATAAATTATATTAATATTTCATTAAGAAGGTAATTACTGCATAATCATTGTATCATAAGTAAATTTAATTATTTAATCTCTAAAAATTAGTAAAAAAACATTATATTGAAAATATTTTTATATTTATAATGAATATTTATAGTAAAATTTATCTTATGTGAAACCCTATATTAAAAATGGATTAGTTAATAAACATTGGATTTAACACTTTTAACTCTTCTTTAAATAAAATAATAGTAAATGTCCTAATCTAATCCAAGTGGAAATAAAGGATCATATTTTATTTATAAGGTTCTTTTTGGTCGAATTACATATATCCAATACAATTAGGACATGTGTTAGGGTAATTATAATATCATTTTTACCCTTAATTACCCTATTTACTTTTAACCGTGGTAAATAAAAATCAAATGTTACTATTCACCAACAATTAGTTTCATCTTATTGATTCAAATTTTACATACTGATGTCAACTATGTCTCTCAGAATTTTGAAATTCAAATCACAGAATCTTTAAAATAATGTTTTATACAAATTTTCCAACGTTCCTAGAAGGTTGGTAAAAGAGGATAAAAGGTTCAATAAAATTTTAAATATCTAATTTTTTAATAAAATGACTCCAATGGATATAATTTAACTTATATTGGTACTATATATATATTTTTACTTAAAATAAATTTTAATAAAACAAATAATTATTTAAATAAAAAGTCAATTTTAAATAATAACGTAGTGTTTTTTACTATTCATCAAAAATTGACAGTTTTTAGAAAACTACCGAAAATTCACCCTAAGATAATTTTGATATTCTGAATTATAAAATGAATTATTTTTTTCTAAATTCATAGAAAATTAGTGTCATTTATTATTTTAAAATTAATTCCCATTGTAAAAATCAAAAAATGGGTTTTTAAAAATAAAAAACTATCAAAATATTGACATGTGTTTAGGTTAAATTTAAATGTGAAATTACTTATAATGACCTTAATTGTATTAAATTATTAACTTAAAAACTAATTATACTTAAAAACCATTCAATTTCATAATTTATCACTATAAATTATTTTGATAAATTTTTTTTCAATTAAAACACAACATGTTTCACTATTCGTCAAAATATAAAAGTTATCAGAAAAGTGAAAAAAATTTATCCAAACTAAATTTTTATGTACCAATTCTAAATATATATTTATTTTCATTAAATTTAATATATAAAAGTTTCAAATATTGGTTTCAAATAGGGTTCTCCATTTAAAGGTGGTAAAATTTAATTTTTTTGAAAAACACTTATTTTATCTGAAAAAATGAATTTCATCTTATATTATGTCTAAGAAACACATAATATAGATTTTAAAATTATATAAAATATATAAGAATCAAAATGTAGTTAATACTATTCATAACAGCTTTTTGAACGTCTATTTTGGTAAGTTTTGGTGTGCTCGAACCCGATGTTGCGTGTACTGCAAGCTATTAAATTACATTAATGAGATAACTTACTATGAATTCATGGGGTGTTACAACCCATATTTCGAAGACCTATATTTTGCAATTATTAAACAATTCGTCCATTTTTTCTATGAATAGACTCCCATTTCACTATTACCCTTCACTCTAAATATATACTCTGTGAATTTATCAGTATTTTTCATCCAAATGAACTCCCCAAGGATTCATTAAGACACCAATTTTAAACCTCAGGATTTATGAGAGACTCTTCAATGTAGGGTAATTATCTTCATCTTCATTTCCATTCAATAATTATTCGTATTTACTTATTCTAAAGGTTACATTACGTTTATATATATTTTTATAATAACCTTAATATATAAATTATTTTTACCACCAGTATACTCCTCTATTCTCTCATTTTATGCTTTATATATCCCTATTTTATACCCATCATGCTACAACATTTATTTCATTAATTTCTCTCATTTACCTGAGAAATTCTCTTTCCTTTTTAATTTAATGCACAAACCTCTTTTATTTTGATTTATTATGATGATAAATATAAAAATTACATATTTATTAGGGTTTTTACATACATAAAACATACATTCCCATTTTGTTGGTGATAAATGATTTAATATTCATGTGTTTAAGAACTTTTTATGTAATTAATTTTTTTATATGAAACTGATTCTTTATTTTCCATGGGTTATTAATAAAGTGATTTATTATGATCAATGTGGATCACATGAAATTAATACATATGATGGGTTCTCCCTAATTTTTGTCCAATGAATTGCGTAATGAATTTAATCACTAGAGAGGACATGTTATATGATACCTTTCTGAATAACCTTGGCAGTGTTTATTTATGAAATCTTGGGGATAAAGCTTGGTGATATGGTTATGAATGTATCATTTAAATGATGTTTCCAAAAATCCATGTTTTGATTCCTGATATTTTTATTATGATATGCCTCTTGTTCCCTTTCTCATGCAATATTATTATGCCTCACATTTTTTTGTTATTCCTTATGATCACATGGTGTATATATCCAATTCTTATTCGCTAAATAGGCTTCATGATCGACCCTTTCCATTAGATTATGTCTCGAGATTATAAGATGTACAAAATGTAACCCAGGTTGAACCCATGAAGAGGTATTTCAAGTGGATTTAAAATAACTTTTTCATCAGTTTATGCATTATTATTCTTATTTCCATGAAACAAATCATTAAAATGTCTTGTGTTTTATTTCATGTAATAAAACGTCAATGTCAAAAAAGGACGCATTCCATATTCCTCCACTAAACTCTCTTGTTTTGGTGATATTAGATCATACTAATTCTCCCATTAATGATGTATAAAATATACTCCATTTCACTAACCATCCTAGTATAAGCAAAAAATACTACCACAATCCCATATCTCATGACAAAAACACACCCTACACAACTACACACACACATACACACACACACAAACAAATTAACGTACATATTTTAATATATATTCTTATATATACAAATAGATATATCTACCAACATACAATAATATACATACACATACATAAATACATACATACATAAATACATATATAACTCTCACCAAAATATATAAATATATCCACCCCTAACTAATCACCAACTACATCCTTGCTATAGGTACCAGGAATATAAATCTATCCTCTCAATAATTAACCTCCCAAATAAATAAAATACATTCAGATAAATCATTAAATAATCTATATCATCTAATTATCCATATAATATCCAAATCAATATGTTTTTTCATAGAAACCACTTGTAGGGATAAAGTGGGAACCACCAAAATTTCCAAACACCACATTCCATCCGGCCATGCGTTCAAAAAAAAATCAAATACCCAAAACTAAAGACACAAAATCCAGTTCCAAATATATCATAGATAAAAAAATTCAAACACACAAAAAGACACCCAACTCGAGGGGAATTATTCTATTGGCCACCTATGATAGCCGCCACATCGCCAACCACTATGACAGCCTCGTACAACACCGTCAATGACATCAACAGAGTTGGTGATCAGAGAAAATACCACCGAATATCATTCCACCCCAACATCCATCACATAAAACTTCCAAAACCATTTTTTCTTCTCCCTCATCACTAACATCAATGTCGACGATCAACACCGCACCATATTGTAAAATAACAATATCCAGAAACAAAAATTGAAATCTCACCAAGAGATCAAATTTGTGGAATTAGGAAGAAAAATAAGGTAGATCGAATAAACTGATAATATCTTTCACCAGATAACATGTTCACATTTCCCTCCTGGGGCACCGATGACTAACGAAAACCATCCCAAAAAAAACATAGTTTTACAACTCAAGATATGACTAGGAGAGGCACAATGAAATTCTCGGCCATAATAGGGTATTGATAGGCTGAGGGATACGAGCTCATGCATAATATACTAAAAAATGATCATATATTAATGGTAACATCAAAGACTTAAAAATGGATAAAAACCCAAACCATTTATTTTTATCATTAATGATTTGGGGAAAGACTCAATCCGTCTCTATCCATTCCAAAATCACTTAGTGTTTAATGGATTAAGGAACTTACAACCCATTCAAACATCAACTACCTCCATGTATTAATTCATTTCAATAACACCCTAAAATTATAAATGATGAAAATTTTATTTGATATCATATGTGAAACAAAACATTGAGATTAAATATCCAAAAAATTATATTTCATTAAATTTAATATTGTATATATCATGTGAAACACACAACCATAGTCCTAAATTAATTTCTATATAATATATTTGTTACAACCATGGAATTAAATTAAAATTCATTATTATTACTAAATAAATTATGAAAATTACAGTTATATATTGAATTGAAGTAAAATTAAAATCATTTAAAAGTAAAAAAGAAATGTTTTATGAAAAAAATTATTTTTCTAAAGGTTGAGTTTAGTAACTCTTTACACAAAAAATGTATAATTACTTTTCACCAATTTTAAAATTTTTTGGATGAAATGATTCTTTTCAAAAATGTACTGTGTGTCCTCTCACCCACTTATAAAATGTCTTCCCTATCCTCTCATCTTCAAACATACAAATGTTTTTTTGGAAAAACCCTAAAAAAATCCATTATTCACTCCCCTCATAATATAATCCTTTATTATATCAAAAATCCATCCTAGGGGGATTTTGGTTTAAACCTCATGATTTAATCTAAAGTAGTAGTAATTCGTTTTTCATCACCATCCTTAGGGGTGTATGTAGTTATAAATTAATTAAATAAATAGATATATAATAAAATTTTAACATAATTATACTTTTATAATTATAATATAAAAGATACATTCTTACATTCTATTCCATTTAAATATTGTAACATCGCATGTGTTTACGGTGGATAACCACCCTAAGAAGTGATGTAATTAATATATTACATAATATATATATTTATGGAAACAAGGATAAATTTAATGAAAATATGTTATATATATGTGAAATTTTATTTATTTTAAAAAATTAATATATCACCCCCTTCTTTCCACTTTCACTCCTTGAGGACATTATATCGTCGCTCATGCAGGCGTATAGCCTATCGTCTCCACAAAGTGATGTGATTCAATTTTCGTTTACCATATTATATAATTATTCTAAAATTTTATATAATAAGAAAATGATTTTTATAACATTAATAACATTCTATAGTGGGTGGAACTATATAATATATATAAGAACCAGAATTTTCATCATAAAAAACATATGAGAAAAAGGGAAACTACCACCCAAAACAATGAAAATAGTGAAATATTATTAACAAACATGTGAAATTATATTATAAGAGGATCATATATGATATTATTAATACGAATACTATTATTTTAAAAATTAATATAATGATAAAAACCAATATTAATGATGTTAAAGGATATTCAACCAAAAGGATGTATGAGGTAAGGGACTTCATCTAAATTTCCCATCATTAAAAAATTTTGTTATGTTATACACATAATTTCTTTTATATGGTGTATACAAAAACAATTTTAAATATATTATCATGATTTCATAATAATTATTGTTATTTTAAGTTTCAATTTGAATTATTTCATCCTAGTGGATTTTAGATGAAAATTACTAAGTCGTAAAGAATTTCATAACTCAATTTCCATTCATTGGATTACATTACTTCTTCATTATCTTTGATATTTTATGATTATATGTGTAATAAATTTTGATTATATGATATTTTTTTCAAATTATTTTACATTGATTTAAATTTGACGCACAAAATGGATTATCGATTAATTATCACTTTAATGTTATGATTTTTGTAAGGGAGTGTTTCACAATCTCATTTAAGTTGGGAATAATTATGATTGAATTTATATTGGGGGATATTATTTAATAATTATCTAATAATCTAGTTTAATTTTATTTTAATTTATTTATTCATCATTTTTTCATGTAAAAGTAACATTTTTCCACTATATGGTATTTAAAATTATTGGTAATTTTTTAAAAAAATCTGATGTCATTTCTATGTTTGGTCAAAATTCATTTCCCCTAAAAATCATGTTTTCTAAAAATGTTTTATAAGTTTTTTTTAAATCCGAGAAATAATTTTTGAAATAAGTGTTTATCCATGTTTTACCTTTTATAAAATTTTCTCAAAAGAATATGAATTTATTTTTAAAAATAAATCCCTTATTTATTTTAAAGAAAATGTTAAAGGAATATTTGTTTTAACATATATGGCTTGAAAAACATTTAACATAGTAAAAACCATTAAATTACATAAATATTCCTATATAAGATTCTAATTTTTTTTATTATAATTATTTTAAAAATATTTTTCTAATAATTAGAATTAAAAATTATTTCGAAGTAAAAAATTATATTTTCCACCTTAATTTTTTTTTTGATATTTATATGGTATATCTATTAATAAATGACACTAACACTTAATTTTAGTTTTACTGTAATGGAGGAATATTATATTAATACTATCCTTGTTAATTATATGGATGGTTTATGATCATATTGAACAATTAAAGTGTTGAAAATAAATATCTTTAATTTGTTTTGTTTTCATTAACATTCCACTGAAATATTTATAATCATATGAGAATTAGATAGTAAATTTAACTAAAAATACAATGTTTTTCATAGATATTTTTATTTCAACAACACTTTATAATTTCTGCATATTATGTTCTATATTAAAATTTATTTTTTCTTTATGGAAATATTAGTAAATATGTATAATTTACTCAGTACAGATTTTTCATGATAAATTACATTGTTCATGAATTAAATTTATTATTCAATATATGTGGAGTTTTTTTCCATATAGTGACTGGTGGAACCAAATATAATATATCCCCTCAGTTCATCAATAGTTCCATGAGGTAAATCTTTAGGAAATCATTGTATGGGTTTGTATGTATATTTTACACCGAATTTTGAAAGGTCTTAATAGTATTGGTATCATGATTAATGTTATCAGGAAGTAAATTAATTAAGAGTTTCCTTCATTAAGAATTCAATTGTTATTATCCCTGATATTTTATAAATGGTATGATATTTGGATGAAATTCATTCTATGTTTAATGATTAAATGGAATATGTTTTCTTTAATTTTCTTTTCTATATTTATTATGATTTATCTATTCATGATAGATAAGTCATTTAAATGGAATGTGGGTTCAGTTATTTACCATTGCATATTGATTATTCCTTATTTGATTAGTATAGTTAATTTATTGATTCAATGAATCTTTTATTCAGATATTTACATTTATATAGTGATTATTCCTTATATATTCTTGACATTCATGTTGTTTTAATATGATTTTTTCAGTAATTTACCATTTCATGTTGATTATGCATCCATATTCATGACCGCTTCCACTTTAAATAACGCTTACTTAAAACAGATTTAATTCTTATTTTTTATCAATTCCCAAGAATCAATGAAGGGTAATATTAATTATATTATTTGATTTTATAGTGGTAATTATGATATTCTTAAAATAAATTTCAATTTTGTTATTCAAATGTAGCACAAGACTAGTGTATGTATATAGTTTATAACTAGATCCACATGGGAATTTAATGAGAGATACCCTGAGAGGTTGGGGGTAAATTAGGGTATGAAACTCGTTCACATTTCCCCACATACCTGTAAAACTCTTATGGTCCTAACAGACCCCACACCCACACAAAAATGTCATATTTCCCTTAATATTTAACATTTAATGTTGGAGAATCATGTAAAGTAGTTTGGTTCAAAAAGGATAGATAATTTTGTAATAAAAAATAGTGTTAAATTTGTTAAGATAAATTCAATTAACCAATTTTAAACAATAATAAATCATTAAATTGATTAGGATAATACAAAATGTTTCTATCTATACACTACATATAATCATTATGACCACAGAAAAAATAAAGATGTAAGGTAAAATAATATACGGTAAAAATTCCGTTCAATACTCTTATAAATTAGTATACAATGAATTCGATTAAGAAAAACTATCATTAAATATTGTAGCATAAACTAATAGAATTTCATAGATGATTAATAAATATATTTCAACACATTATAAATAAATTCATCTTTGAATTCTTTAAATTTGGAAACAAAATACAATATTGATAAAAAATAAATCTAAAAAATTTAAAACCAATACTTCTATAATATTTAAATTGTAATAAATTGAGTCCATAAAATACACTACAATTCATTGAAAAAGTTCTCCATTACATAATTATTGATACAATAGCATGAAAATATTATCATAAAATTTCAAAAAAAAAATGATTCATAGAGGTTTTACTAGACTTAGTTTAAACATATATTGTTTTAGGTCTCTTAGGATAACAACTCCTCCTGTTCATCGAAAATAAATTGGAATTCTACACAATGTGAAATGTAAGTGTTCTCAGTATATTCTAAAATTATAGGAATTATTTTCATAAAATCATATGGTTATTAAGTGAAATCATGGAATATATATAGGCACGATACTTTTATTATATTTTTATAATATAATAAAAATAACCATTAGTTTAATTTCAATATGATCTATATTTAATTAATTCTAGTTGACTAAAAATTAGTTCAGCACCAGAAATTAATATATATTTTTTGATAAAAATTTCACGATTCATTCTAATTAATATATATTATTCATTGAAATATTATGAAAGGAAGAGATTCCTCATAATAAAAAAGCATAGTTTCTGTGGGAAAAAGATCATGATATGAATAAAAGTTTATTCAACAATTATATAAATGAGATGAAATTTGTTGGGACCACAAATATGAAACTTGAAGATGGTTTATATCTCAATGCTATCGAGGTAACCATGCCTTTTTTATCTCTTATATATCGTCTATTGTATTGAATTTATGGGTGTATTAGAGAATAAATATTTGAGAGGATGTAGATATATCCATTTGAAATAATATAAAATCTTAAATTGGTTACCAACTTAATAATATAATTATTTCCATAACTATGGGAATAATGATTAGGGGAGATGTTAAATATCTAAAACATTATAGTTCTATAGGGATTTATGGATCTACCTGCTTCGTCTATAGTTTTTTTTGTGGGTCTTCTAAAATATGGTCATTGATTTAATACAAGATTATCTCAATGATTTTATTTAATTATTTCAGTTTTAGGATCACACAAATTTCCAATCTCTAAATACCCATACATATAAATGTACATTTTATTATCTGATATCATAATTATATTTTCTAGGAAATGGTTGGTGTCATCAATGGATATTAATGTTATAGTCTCTAAAAACAATGCAATTTTCTCTGGATTATTTATTTTTCTTATTATATAATATATATAAATTTTTAGAGAGAAAAATAAATCCTTAATAATAAGTGAAATGATAAATGATGATTGTAAAATAAAATAGATTATCCCGGATTCAACTCCACCCCTTGGGATATTTAACTTGTTTAGGTATAATAAGTGGTATTAGAATGTGATTTATTTCTAGTTACCCAAATGATGCCCAACTAGTAGAAAAGAATAATAAAAATAGAATTTTCCTCAATCTAGAAAATCATAACACTAAAAATTAATAAGGAAATGGTTTATAGGGAATTATTGGTATAATAAATTATTTAGGAATAATAGATTGGATTTTTTGTATAATATATACATTATAAAAAGTCAATGGATGCGAATTTGAATATTATAAATGTCAAATTACCTATCCATTCTCAGGATCCACGAGTATTGTGTGGAAAAGATTATGAACTTATCTCATTAAAATATTATTTTTATTATTTTTATCTAATTAATCCAATAAAAAAAATTATATACTTCCATTAACAAAAATAATATAATTAATTTAAAATTTTAAATTCATTTTCAATTTAATATATGATTATATATTCAAATGTAACTAATACCCTAAACAAGGGTCTCTTGTAATATCCAATCATGTATCTATATTGTGATATTGAGAAATAATGAATGATTGGTATTTCTTTAAGATCTTTATTGACTCTCTCCTTCCAACCAAGATACAAGTGATGAATGTATTTTTCCTACATCTAACCTAATTGCTTTAACATCATGGCCTTGGAATTTTTTTCATTCATAAAATTATACTGAATTCACTTTGGAATAAATATTTGTTAAAAAAATATTATAAATATATATATATAAGTTAATTTTCATTACATAGCATACTATCAACATATTCATTGTTCGTAATTTATTCTCAAATTCCTCTACAATTTATTTGTTGAACTAGAATGATATTATTTTGTTTATGAAGTTTTCACACAAAATATTTTCATTCCATACCATATTTTCCAATTATTGCATTATCCATTTTATATTGAACCATGGTCTTTGTGTCAATTGTATACCTCACATAATTTTGTGCATCCTCATCGTACGGTGGAGGTTGTACGTAATCATGAAAAATAGTTACTAATGTAAAATAATGTATATGAATTTATTATTAATCACTGTCTGTAATGTTTAAATGCATAATTATAGATGTGGGATCTGATGACACTAAAAGTGATGTTTATAGAGGATGGTAGTAGCCTCTATGGTAGGTGGCATATCTATATTATGAGTACTCTTTAAAATCATTGATGATTAGTGTATTTTTTATAGCAATAAAAACGAATATAAACCATTTCCAGATGATGGTGGATATGGTTATGGACATGGTTGTGGGATTTATTGGGTAACAGTTCCATATACATTGGATTGTGGGAATGGGTAATAAGGAGGGATAGTATCATGAGAACTACTATCCATTGTGTGTACTACTTTAAAGGCATAATAAAAAGGGGTTATAAAAATTATTGGTATGGAATAATCACAAAAACACCATTATGTGATAGAATCTGGATGACTAGAGGATGAACAAAATGACCACTCTGTGAATAAAGCAGCATATTGGAAGGTTGAATAGTAGAATCAGTCATATATGTTCCCACACAATACTATTAGCCTCCACAACAAAATCCATCCATCTCCTTGATTTTGTAGCCTAAAATATCATTTATGATAAAATAAAATTAATTATAAGAGGGTAAATAATAGGAAAAAACATAAGTTTCAAAAATAAATTGTACTTATAGTGGTGACAATAAGAGGCATGCATAATCATTAATTTTTTGTTCATTTATCTCTATTATTCTTATTCTAACATCATTATTATCATAAATTTTGACATAGAAATTTCAAATAAAATTCTAACATAAATATATATAATGAAAATTTTAAATAATAAAACTGTAACATAAAACAATGAGATATATTGCTAACAACATTAATCTTCCTCTTTGTGAAAATTTCCTTGGAAAACATATAATTTTTATTGATTTTCTTCAAAACCTCAAGAAATGGAATATTAAATTAAATGTTTTAAAAATATAGAGAAACAAAATTCCATGTTCTCAAGGATTTCTAGAATTTTTTAATGCTTGGGTAAAAGGAACTTCTAGGGTAGGAATAGAGGTAAGAATAGAGTCTAGTTTGATAGGTTTAAAACATGAATTAGTATTGTAAGAATCATATAAATGAGTAGGCTTCCTTCTCAAAATATCATGGTTTTCAATAGTAATGAAAAAAATTTCTTTAAAAATAGCAGGTTTTCCATTTGTTTTAATATAAAATTCCCTACATGCCACAAAACATTATTTAAAGCATGAGTGGAAAACATTTTGTTTGTTAATTCTAATATTCTCATTTCCATTTTTAACAAATTAGTCATTTTTTAAAAAATATTATCTATTGAATTAATAATAATATATACCTATTATTTTTTCCATTCACATTACCTTTAGTATTTTGAAGTTTTTGGGATGCTTATTTTCAATTTATGTTTTGAATGAAGTGATTTACTTGATTTGGTCGATAGTTCGTTTTTCCAAAATGGTTTTCTATATTTTTGTTGGCACTCCACATATTTTTAATGGAGAAATTTCGATTCTCATAAACATTTCCCTTGGTTTCCTATCTGATGTTTCCCCATTAGAATTGTTATTATTTACTTGGTTAGTATAACATATATTTTTGTTGTTTTGGTATAATTTTGTTTTGTTAATGCTATTATGTAGAGAGTTTTTATTAACTGTTGGTTTCAGGATGGGTTTGTTCGTGTAATTTTTTTAGAAAATGATTTTTTCTGGGTTGATAAACATGATTTAGAGCCCTAATGTATGTTAAAATGCATTCACGTAGAAATGATAGCTGTAATGTGGCCAGAAAACATTTTTGAACAACAAATACAATTAGATTCCAAAATTCAGATACCAAAGAAACTAAATTGGAATAAACATTGGATAGAACAAGGGATTGTTTGTTAGGATAAAACATGAATTATTATATGATAATTCAATAAAAAAATCACATTTTCCCCTTATAACAAAATGGGTTTCAATAGGAAGAACTGTATTTTTTTCAACAATAGAATATTTTCCATGTGTTTTATGAGAAGAATCACAGTTTCCAAAAAATAATTTACACGGGATAAAAGAAGCTATAAGTAGATATATAATTTATGTATAATTTAATGAAATTGGATTTTAATACCCAAGATGTTTATTTTAGTATGTTATGTTAGAATAAAATATATAGGAATTTTGTAATTTGATGTTTGGTTTACTTATAAAATGGGAACTCGTGAATGTTAGTATTTTCACTATTTAAAACTAATTAATTATTTAATATACACAAATACCTAGGTTTAGTGGTCTATAGTATTATATAATCACCAAATCAGAATATGTCAAATTGATGTTTTTTCTTAAGGACTCAACTAGTCATCAAAAAGAATATTTTTGGAATATAAACAAATCAGTAGTTCATTTAAAAAAGTATTGTGTATAGATTTATCTTACATATTTTTAATTCATAGTCGAAAGATTGTTTAAAAAACATCATAAAACTGGAAATTGAATGGATGAAATATTATTTAATTTTATATCATGTAAAAAGGTTTAAAAACATACAATATTGAAATAATATTAGATAAATACATAAAAATGTGCCAATTCTATGTTTTCTCTTTGATAATTTCTTGTTTACAGTCTATTCTAACAATTGAATCATCTATTTCATGAAATTTTACATTTTAATAAATACCTACAAGTTCACTCACAACATCATTAACATCTATAACATCATAAAAAATATTTCTATGAATGGCATCAACAACAACACCACATATTTGTTTTAATAGGTTAGTTACACAAGGCACCTGTCTAGCTTGTGATGTAAGAATATATGGTTCATCGGTATGAAGATGGTAGTTAATACCAATCACACAAAATTCAAAATTTTTATATTCATTCCTTTTAATTTCATTCAATCATACAACATGAATTCATCATTGTGACATGACCATGTCCATAGTAATATAATAAAATGATTCTTTTGAAAACCACATAATATGATGTATTTTCTAATCGAGGTCGTTTTCTTGATATAATCATATTAAAATATGTTGAAGTTCCTTTCTTGACACAATCATGTTTTGTTTCAAATTTTTTTCATATAAATTTATATTAAATTTATATACATTTATAACTATTTCTTTTCAATCATCAACCACAATGTTTGAACAAAAGGGAAACACTATCAATTCATATTATTAATCATTCATTGGTAATATTATATCCTTACTTATTGCAACATCAAATATTAAAAAAATAAATATGATTATGTTATGTGAAAAAATTCACGTTTATTACCATTGAATTTAACCAAGAAGAAAAATAATTGATGTGCAATTGTTCCTACAACTTAATAGATAGAGAATGATGTCTTTACAAATTTGAATGCATTAAAATGTAAAAGGAGGTGTTGAAAAAACACAATGAAAAAACTCATATTTATTAGTTTACTTACTTGATGTAATCATCAAGAACACCATAGTTGAATAATGTTTTATGATGGGCCTTTTCCCACTCTTGAATTCCTAAAGTACACAAGAAGTATGATCCAAATATCCTCCCAGTTTGGGGTAGTGAATGAATAGCATGCTCAATGGGATCATATTTCTCATCATCAGTTCTACATAGTTGAATAATCTTCATAGTTATGTTATATAATTACAATCAATATAAATCCATTCCTTATTATTCTAAATATAATTTCAAAATAGATCCATTGGGATGATATTTACTTACAACAGGAGACTTCAATGTAAACACCATTATTTATATTAGATACATCCATTGACTCAAAACAACACCACTAAAAAGTAATTCTATTGGAAGGTGAACAATTTGATGTAACGTACATGTGAATTGTTTTGCTGGGAAAATTTCCTCCAAGTAACAAATAATATTCATTGAATCTCTATGAAATTTATGAGAAAATATTATAATCAATCCATTGGATAAAAAAACTCGATGATAATAACATAACTTAATCCCAACAACTCTAACATTATATAAATGTAAATGTAGAATCATAATGTGAATAAACTTATGTGAAAAGACATGTTAATCTTAGGGTTAAAGATATTTTAGTTTTACAACTTGTATATTCACCCTTTTCAAAATATTACTTGAATAAACATCTAGAACCATCAAACAATTCAATAGCTATGAAAATTATTTTTTCACTGCATTTTTCATCAAATAATAGGAAAAGAGACTTTAAACTTATTTTTACAATGTAACTCCTGATTAATTCCTTCTCTTATACCTAAATTCATCAAATCATGATGTGAACACATATTTTAGTTTGTTTGACATTAAATTTTATTAGAGTTTCAAGTAACATATCACAAATGTTTTTCATGATATGCATTACATCCAAATAATGACACAATAAATTTGATGACTAATACAGTAATTCAATTAATATACTTTGGATTCTCCAATTACTATTGGAATTTGAAATTACATGATTTCTATATCTGATATAGGATATCGTTTTTCCAAGAACATAATTCAAACAATCCATTCACTAATAATATCATTCCTTAATATTTTTTTGATATGTTTTATTTTTCTCGATGGCATTATCGAACTATCTACAATTTTTCATGCATGGATGATCCATCGGTAGAGAACATTAATGATCTATGAAGATAAAACTTCATCAAAACATTATTATCTAGGAACATGTATTTTTTATACAAATAGTGTAGGGTAAATTCACATTTTTTTCTCCAACCAAAAATCATTCATAAGAAATAATATCATTTATCAACCATAATAAATGTGGAAGAAACATAACGTACTCATTCCTGAATGTATCATATGCATGTTCACCAACAATACAATTCTACATTAACTCATTTATTAATGGAATCATGAAAAATTCAATATAATTTCCCGAATCAGTGGGTCCAAATATCAACATACTCATCAGAATAAAGGGATTATTTATAAACATCCATCAAGGAGTGTTATAATTGTGAATAAAAACAGACCATGTTTTATGTGCTATATAAATTTGTAGAAATTGGATAGAACCATCACATGATATTACCAGTAAAACATTTCATGTGTTAGCTTCAAAATATGGATGTAACCTATCAAATTCATTTTAGGCTAACCCTTCTATAGGATGAACTATTATATAATTACCTTTATTTCTATCAACTTCATACCATCACATATTTCATTCCATTTTTATATTAAAAATTGTTTCTAAAGACTAGTAATTGAAGGGAAGTGAAACATCCATTTATCTGATATACAAGATTTAGTTACATCTTTATAAGTCTTCCTCCTTAATGTACCACAAGTTTTTAACTGACTCAAAACTAAATTTTCCTTCTAAAATTGACAACAAAATCTGGGCTAAGAATGAATCTTAGAAGATGAAAATCCAAATTTGTCACTTAATTGGATTCGATGTAATAACATTATGAGATAAATGTAAAATTAGTTACTAAATAATTAATAAATTTAAGGACATCATCATTACAGTATTACTAATTCCATACATTTATTTCTCATGATATAATCATATTAAAAAATCATGTTTATATGTTTCTTCACATGCCCTATTCTGTTAGCTTTCTATTACTCTCAACATCATCATTCTGTTCAATAAATAAAAATTATATTCAAGTACTACTTTTTTCTTGCTGTATTATAGATGATTAGATTGCTTCAGGAACAAATGGGAACCGATCAGAAATAAAAAAATTTCATACCAATACTTTTAGCAGAATCAATATCATTATCCACCTAAGATTTTTCCCCTTTTCTATTACACACATTATATATTTTTGTGAATCTAGTTTTAGTGATATGGAAACCCACATCCTTAGGATTTAACCATGTTCTTCTAGTGTAATAATATCATGGTCATCGAATCAATCCCCTATATGAATCATTATTGAATAAAAAGTCCAAAAAATATTCTTATTCATTCTAAAACTCATCAGTGGTATGATCAATATTTTTCATACAAATTCTATCCATCATAAGACTAATTAACATACATTTAATAAATCATTTAGTATAAAACATAACATGATATGTATTTTTTGTAAGATAAAAACTAATCATTAATAACAAGTTTATCAAAAAACAATAACAAATATCTTAAATTGAATATAATATAATATATCTACACACTCCCCAGAGATATCATATTTTATTTAGTTTAATATTTTCAAAATATTCATTACATAATTTATATGCATTTAAAATTAAATAATTATAGGTTTTGAAATACAGAATCCTTATTAGCATGGTTATTTATGGAGAATAGAACACATTAGAAACAAGGGAATCTAATTAAAAAGTGAATTCACAGCACACATCACATCAAAATATTAATTTGTAGTGTTAAAAAATAATATAAGATCATTGAAATAATAAAAAATAACAAGATATATAATAGTCATTGATATTGTGATTTCTTGCAGTTCAAAATCAATGCATTGAATAGTGTTAGGGGATAAAGTAGGGGAATAAAATGACATATTATAGGGTTTTTTTAATAATTTATTTTCATAGATATGGGTTATCAGGTTCAAAAAGGTAAAAATATTGAAACAAAAAATTATGATTTTGTAATGGTATTCACCATGCCCCACTACACCATGCCGAAACGTAGAGTACACCAGGATGTTCCATCTCAACTAGGAAATTAAAAAATCATTACACAATGGAATGGAATTCCAGGGAATGAGAACATAATAACTATTCATAATGGGTAGATTTTCTATTTCAGTTGTATAATTTGGGGATTTTTTTTCATAGATGAAATCGTATTTTTCCAATACACATAGCAGAGTAAGACACAGAGGATGCATGAGGATATAGTCTGAGGTGAGTGCCTCTCAAATAAACCCTTATATCCTGATAAATTATTCTTATTAATTTCAATCAATCTCTATTTAACATTTTCTAATACAAGGAATTCTAATTTTCATATTCATACTCTCAAATTCATTACATTAAAAAATTACATGCTTTGATATATTTATATTAAGATACCCAAAAACTCATATCCTATAAATGAATAAGATTTCATACCAGGTTTCAAAATAAAAAATATTATTTTCTAGGAGGAAAATATTATATTTAAATCATTTACCAGAACCATATTCTTCAGAAAAATAGTAATCCTATGAATTGGGTGATAATTAATAGAAGGAAAATTATTTAATCTTATGTCACTCAATATATACTTAAATTACCAATTTTTACTCATTTTAGTATGCATTATGGTTCTAAAAGAAGATTAAAATTTAGATCTATTGAAATTATAATAATTATACTCTTTTCTTGATTTTATAAGTATATTATATTTCAAAAATTTATTTTTTCAATAATTATTTCATACAATTGTGTTTTCTACTCATGTTTGTAAATATTATATATATCAAAATTTTACACAAATAATTAAATTAAAAGGGGGTGAAGTTTATATTTTACAAAGGGGGTATTTTTAAAAAGTATAAATCTTGATGATAAGATATTTATCAGAAGATAGAAGGAGTTTACTTTTTTTATTTTTTCATCCATTTTAATTGACATTCTGGATTGTGATTTTCAAAGAGGGGGAGTTTTTTGCATCAAAGAAAAAAATTATACTTGGTTTTGAAAAAAAATACTATAATTAAACAATTTAACATATGACTATATTTTTATTTAATTTTTTTTGTGGAGTTTTAAATTTTTAATTAAACATGTTTTGATGAACTTAGTTTTGTGTTCACTTTTACCAAAACAAAGATTCATTATTGTAATTGTGTGCTACTAGTCATAAGTTATTTTTTCTTCAAAATAAAGATATCTTGATTATTCTAAAATAGAGATATTAATACAAAAAACAATGTTGAATGTTACCATTGAATATTATTACATGAATGTTTATAAATTTATTCAAATATTAATTGAGTGTAAGATACTAAAAACACTCTGATTACTATACTTTTATAAATTTTTACACTATCTCATTGACTTTTTATAACCATTCTTATAGTTGTTTATTATAATATGAAAAAACTAATCATTTTATGTGGTATTTCCAATAATATATTCATATATTTTTCAATTATTATTTTTTATTTCTATTCCAATTATTTTGATGAGTTTTCGAGCTACAAAACCAATTATTTTTTAAATTTTTTAATGATGGTATTTTTAGGATAGAAATTATTTTATATTTAGGTTTTTTTCATAAAATTAAATTTTTTTTGATGTTGACAGCTTGATCAATTTGGTATTCTATGGTTATATTCCTGATGTATTATGGAAGGATAATGTCAAATTAGTAGTAGTGTGGACTTGAATACCATGGATTAAGATTAAAAAAATATGATTATTTGGTCTATAAAAAAGGGTTCCTTTAGTATAATTTATCTGTGGTAATAATTCACAATTAATTAATTTGTATTTTTATCTAATACATATTTTTTTCACTTATTTTTTTTGATTATTTATTTAGTTCGACTCTTATAAGATCTATTATTGTAATTTATGTTACATTTACTACTTATAAAATTATTAATCGATACATAATATATTCATACTTATAGGATATTTTATGCGGAGAAAAAAATTTAGTCATCTTTAGGCAACAATTCATCAACTCTACTATGGTGACTTATCCTCTATATTTTTGGTAGTACATAATAGAAGACATACAAGGGAAAATTTTAATGAAGTGATGTTTACATAATTTATTTATTTCATGTTAAAAACTATAATTTTGGAATGACTTTACCAAATAAATGTTTAAGGTATTATTTTTACATTATCATTTATGTTTCAAGTTATGTAAAATATTATTACTAAGAGAGTGTGGATTCTAAATTAAATTTTTTATTAAAGTTGTAAAATCTATTTTTTAATCAACTATTGTTTATTTTTAATTTAATATTATTGAAGTTTATAACTTTATTTAAATATATATATATACAACTCGTATAAAGAAACATAATAGTTGGTAAAATATTTTTTATAATTTGTAAACAATACGTTTTTTCAAAATTAGTCAATATTTATTTCTACACACATCATTGCTCACATAGAGTTAGATTTTATTAATTAGTGGATACATTACATGTAAAAAGTCATATTATTCTTCTCACAATAAAATTATCATTCACATTAATGTGTTAGGGTGCATTAATGTTGTTCTATACAATGATGAAAATCACCTAGATAATGTTTGAACGAAGAGAAATATGAGTTTGATAAATGTGTATAATTAAAATGATAATGATGGTCATTAAATAATTATAAGTTGGGTAATTAAATATTGAAAAAATATTTGAATGTATGGTTGACAGAGGATTGAATATATTAATTTTATTTATAATGCTTTTAAATAGCTAAAGATACATTGAGAATGGTTGAAGATGTTATGTATCGTATTATATTATGTATGGATCCATAAATAATATATATTTCTATATTTGAATTGATTAAATGGAAAAAAGTTTCATTTTTATGTATAGGTATGTTTTTATATTCATAAGAGCTAGATAATGGAAATAAAAGTAATAAGTATGATATATTATTAGTGTGTACGTTTATTATCAAATAACTCTCATAATTATCAAATCCATGTGATGCGTAACATATTTAAAAGATAAAAAATATATTCTCTAGGTATTTTAATAAAATTACCAATACAAAATACCTTATGTGAGATATTTTATGGTTTTTCTTATGATATCAAAGATTTTTTCTATATTTAAGACAAAATATGAGTAAATGGAAAATCCTTACACATAATTTTAGAAGCCTAAAAATCATTATGGAAAATCCATTATTGATAAAGGAACTAAAATTCAATGATATAAATTATACTATGTTAATTTATAAGATAAATTAACTCATACTATGATATATATGCCTTTGTAAATGTTATGTTTTTTAAAACTTTTGAAAGATGTGAGATTTCTGAAAAATAAATAATTCTTAATAAATTTACATTCGATTATATATAAACAGGTCGTAAATGGCTACTATATCAGAAATGATATTTTTGATTCACGCTTATGGATGATAATGATGATTTTTATGTATTGAATTCCATGATCTCATGGGGATACAAGCTATGATTTAAAATACATACTAAAGTTAATTTTATAATTACAATTGATTCCATGCTATGAAGAGATATTCCACATCATTATAGAAGTGTTATATTATTAATATTTATATTATTGTGAAGAAATATTAATTTTGGGACTCTATAAAATTATTTTGAGAAGAAGAATACCTCGAATATGGGAAACTATAACTTGAGAATTATTTGAATTGTATTTTTTTGGTTAAAAGTATGATAAATTCAAATAAAATTATTAACATGTTTATATAATAAAAATGGTAATATAGAAATATTATTGGAGATAATAAGTTATATGAAGACTAAAATATTCTATGATTCCGGGGGTATTCCCATTTGATGTTTTTGAAGAAATGATTGATGGATTACTGAACCATGTGTGATTTATATTTTCTATATTAATCTTATAAATGTATATACTGGTGATCCACAAAAAATATGTAAGTAGAATAAAGGAAAAGTACATCTATGTACTGAAGGATCCGAATACTATTCCATGAGTATATGGAATGATTTAGAGTTGTAATTAGGTATTGTAAGAACAATCACTGTTCTGCGTAATTCCTCATAAAAACCTTTTATAAAAATCTCACACCATAAGAACAAACCAAAACAGATTATTTTTTTTATATAGATTTAATTTAAAAAATAAATGGGAGATTAAAAAATCTATTACATACTTGATAAGAAAAGTCACAGCAAAACTACGTAAGAATAAGAACCATAATTGGAAATGTAACCAACTATGTACAACAAGATTAATTATAAATACAACATAATGTTAGAAGATTTATATATTGCACGTATCATATTTTAAAAGTCTATAGAATTACATTTATATAATATTTCATCCAATCGAGAGTATAGGTAAGAAAAAATAGTGAATATGAAAGTCCAATTATTTTTAGTAAATCCATCCCCATGTAACACAAAAACATTCTAACACTATAGTGAAGGATAGAAACGTGAAACAATTGAGTATAATGGGAAAAATAGGAGCTACAGATCAGTGGGAAAACATTTATCATAGTTAGGGTATGAAAATCCGAATTAAACTGGTTGAATAGTTTCTTAACATGATATAGATTATGAAAATAAAAATATACATATTGAAATGGATTAAATTGGAACACTAAGATAAATCTTAAATCAAAGCTCTAGATATAGATAGAGGGGATGTTTCACAACGAATAATAGTAAGAACTATTTTCAAAAAAATAAAAATGAAAAACCCTAAATAACTTCAATGGATAACCATTTTCAAGAGGTGTGATCATCTAATATCTGTGAGAAGGAGGAGGATATCTAGGAGGTGGGGTGGCCACATTGGGTGGAAATGTAAGCGTATGTGGGTTATAGAGAGGAGATCTCACAGTTGGTTCCTATTTTGGGTGTCAGAGTTGGGGGAAGAGGGTTGTGGATAAGAGATCTTTTGTGGGGTATCATCAATGGAGGATGGTCATAAATTTGAGGGTCTCATGAGGAAATGGGTGGGGGTCGCAAAGAGGGGTAAAGTTACACAAGGTATTACCATGGTTTTAATTTAATCATTGATCTAAACTGAAATTTAGCCAAATATTTAATTGAACTCTTACTATAAATTATTCTATATCCATGGACCTATAAAACTATGGATATAGGTCTTTAGCCATAGATCAATTCTCAAATAGTAATAGTTCTATTATTTAATCATTGGAATATGTGTTTTTAGAAATTTAACTTTCCCAATTGAGTAATCCTAGAATATTCATGGAAGTCATAATGTTTAAATGACACGTGTGTTCATTTTTTTTACCTTTCTATATTGATTTTGATATTTGATTCATGATAATTTATTCTTTATGAAAATTTTAATGTAAATCATATCTCACACTTATTATTTTCCTTTCCTAATAATTTAGGACGTTCACTATGAATGATATATAATAATATGGAATAGGGGTAATGATATTATTGAATAAAATTATGATTTATTTTTTGTATTTAAAAATAATGAACTAATGAAGTTTTTATCTAGTTTACCATGAAAACTGTAATATTTGGTCTATCTGTATGTGATTCCTTGTTTCTTATGCCCAATTAATAAAGAATATAATGACCCAGGAAAATGGTTTAGGGTCTTTATAATGTCCATATTTTTTAAGGAATTTGAGGAAATCATGTTTTACCTATTTTAGATTTGGGTTGTTATCTCAGTTTTATATTTATTCTAAATTTTGTTGTTATTGTTTTTAATTAGAGGATGTTTTACTAAATTTAATATCATTTTCTATATATTTATTAGTTCAAGTAAAGGTTAGAGAGAATTTTTCTGACAAAAAAGATTAATGTTACCAAAATTTACTCAATAGAGAGGTTCTATATCACGAATTTTTGTGGAATTTATAAAAAAACTACTAGTTAAAAAATTTGGGGATACTCAATAATTGATAGGGAGAGGTTTATTTTTTAAATATAATTATTAAATAACTTCATCAAACCTTAATTTTTCTCTACTAGTTGTCTTGGAGTGGGATTTAACCCCTATTACCTTACCATTATCTCTAATCAATCTCCTCACATTCATCTCTAATTGATGATCCATAATAATCAGTGGTCTCGTATTGGTGTGTTTAAGACTATACTTTATTTCTTGCTCTCTATATCTTTCCCTTCTTGGAAAACTCAACCTAAAACAAAAAAATTTGTGGGTTTTCATCTACATTTATTATATTAGGTGATTTTGGTTGATTCCACTGATGATTATGAATGGGTTTTATTCTAATATTATAGGTAAGTTATTCCCTAATTTTTATCATTACATTGTATGTTTTTAATACATGGGGTGTCACATAACAGTCTATCTCACTGTATAAATATTATATGATAGGGTTTTTGAAAATTCCTCAACTATACATCCACATACACTAGAGGCATCCAACAAGCTACTGGGGCCAACATAATGTTTTTAGTGAGACAATTTCCTTGAATAATTCTATAAAAATTGCATAACTGACAAAACATTATCCAAAATAGTAAATAATCAGAGTGTAAAAGAAATAAATATATCAAGGTTGTAATAAATTAAATGTCATAAGTGCCCAAAAATATGTATCATACATACAAAGTCTGTTTCCCACTAGGATAATGACATGTACACAATAATAAGGATAATAAATAAACAAAGAGCCTCTACAACTCTGAGTTGAACGACATAACCAGTCTCTAAAGACTCTATCTAAATATACTAGCTCTATCATATGAATTAAAATGTGCAGCACCACTCAATCATGCAACCATATGACATACCCTATCAATTGTGAATCTATTATCAAATTGAAATAATAAATAAGGCACACACACATAATTAGGTGAATTTATAAAAAATGAAAAATATATCTGAGTATGTCAGCCTGAATGGTGAAAGTATAACTCTATTATATAATTTTAAGCTCATTAAACAGTCTTTCCCTTGCCAATACAAAACATGAGTAAAATAAATAAAATAAATCCATATTCGTTAATTGGTTATATGATATTGATTGAATACGAATCATATAAATAATACCATGAGTTGTATACCATACTACTCAGGCCCTATTTAATAATGTTGATCTTTGGGTACTTGATCCCAATCGACAATACCTTCTTCAGAATGTGATAGAAATATCTCAGAGAAAGCTATGTCACCATAGGGGGATAAAATTCCTAGCCTTAGGATCACCAATTCTCAACTACAGTATATAAAAGAAGGATTCCAAGTATAAAATGGAAATCTTGTAAATAAGGCATTTATCCAAATATCATAACACTCAATCCATGTGTAATATAATAAAAATTAAGAATTATAGGTCCCTATCCATTGAAAATTGTGAAATTGGAGCTTGTAAAATCACTAATCGGGGAGAACCATATGCCAGATATGAGATAATAAATAATCATCAATCAATAACTAGATAAATAGATCATCCCAAAAAAGTCTGGGAAATTTATCACATGAATTGACATGATCTAATGAATCTATCCAAACGATCATCGTCAATATTTGGTGATGAAAAAAACTATTGTTCGAGATAAATTTTCCCCCGATAACCTCTAGCATCACGTAGATCCTAGAGAGCTAAGAATCCACTAATTTATAAAAATAAGAAGTGATCTGAGATTCATGCAAAAAAAAACCTCTATAATCCCACTGTTGGGATGAATCATTGTGAAATATCGGACTTTTGGTATTGAAAAAATTAAAAAAAACATATGTTAGATCTTAAGAAATACATCTTAGAATCCTTACCATATCATCTCAACTAATAAATCGTACATCTCAGGTAAAAGGATGCACATCTAGAAATCAATTTTTCATAAATAGTAACTAATTGGAATAATTTATTAAATAGTGAGGCTTTCTAAAATCAAAATTTCATCACTACTAACACATTCTATCTGGCTCGAAATTTTGGTAGGGGTACTAGGTGAAACATGCTTCCATCTTTTCTCAATCCTGAAGAGAAATTTATAAAGGTCAGTCAGCCATTAGTGAAACCACTTGGGTACCCTAGATTAATAAATTAGATAGGTATCCATTTTAGGAACATTTTTTCCACAAAAATTTAGAGGAATCCCTCATGGGTTCCTTAGAATAGGTACATAGGAATAGAAATCCCTCTTAATGTAGGATCTAAACACAACAAAATCATGGCGGTTGAGAGGGCCTAGCCTTTACTTTTCCATAATAGATGTCCAATCAAGGGTAAATATGACAATAAATTCTAGTATCCTTGGATTTGGATCAATGAACTAGGAAAAATAAAAATTATAACTAGATCCTAGGGAGATGATCTTGCACATCAGATTTATAATTAATTTAAATAATTTCTGTAGAAATTAAATACATAGATCTTCAGTACATTCATCACTAATAAGATTGATCATCTAGAATGACCCTTAAATATTGTCTCAATGCGCTTGGGAAGATCCAAACCAGAATCCATCTAGAGGTGATCCACACATGTTCTGATGGCCTCAGATCGACACCACTCCTGATTTAGGAGATAGAGTGGTGAAGTAAGTGTCTTATGTCAGACATTCTTGATCACCTATTCGTCAGTATTAAATAACTTCTATCATTGTTGAGAGGGTATATGAGAGTATTCTTGTAAGAAATTATTTTGGCTCAACAATTCTCTCACCATTAAAAATTCGGTTCATTTGGATTAATGTTACAATAGATGTACATATTTATTTAATGGCATGGGGTTTTAATTACAATACCAGAAAGGTCCAGATCAGACAAAAGTCTGATCTCCCAAATTATTATTAGAAAAAAAGTAAAGTGCAAAAGAAAAAACAAGGCAAAGTCACTACATCACGTCAAAGCCATCCCCATCCCCATATCCAAACGCAGTTACCTCATCATCTTCTTGCGTGGCTGATTCCCATTCAGAGGACTCATATCTCTTGAAAAGTTCAAGGTATTGATTCCTCTTGACAAGTTGTTCTTTGGTTAACTGATCTTGAAAAGTACACTTCCCTCCAATATCTTTTGTCACATCAGATTTCTTCCCACCACTTTTCTTGTATGATGCCCTAGTCGCCATTGGTTTGGGAAGATCTGTGTAATCTCTTCATGGCTTCCTTCTTCCTTGCACTTGCCTATTCAACACTTTATCTGCCATCTTTGTGCCCCCATTTTTGACAACATCACTGTAAGAGGACTTTGAGCATCCATATTCTTTCTCAGAATCAGGTTCAACTGCCCATCCCTTCTGATGTGCAGGAAGAGAGGTAGATGTGCTTTTGCCCATGGTGTTACACATTGGCACCGCAGCCTGCTGACCAGCAGCTGAGTCCTCTATCACAAAGACAATGTTGGAATCTACATAAGAATGGGGACATTGAATTTCCTCCTCTCCCATTGGTTCATCCTCCTTCGGGTCAATATCCGCTAAAACACCAAAATGGTTTGGTGAGCAGTTTATTATTCCATCGTCACTAACCTGTATCAGGACAGGAGAACTCTGCCCTGGAAGGGTGCCCACACTGGAAGGGTGCCCACAATGTAAATTAAATCTATTGCCACATAATTATAACATAATTATTATTATTTTGTCTTGTGACAGCTAGTTAAATAATTATTTATCATCTTGCCAATAATTATTTTAATAGTGAACTAGCCTTAGTTCGCTCTAAATCCTCGTCCATTTATTGAACCCCTGAATAAATACATAAATTATTTATTCTTTTAAATAATAATTTTATATAAAAACTAGTAAATAAATATTTATTAATGGTTTAAAAAAATAAATAAATAAATTTTATTTAATTTACATGATCATTTTACCTTGAATATAATTATTCCTCTGAGTTGAGAATAATATTTTTTCCATATATTAAATTCAAATAGAATTCAATCGAGACCACAGGAAACACTTCATGTCTAACCCTCTAGGATTCTATCTCATCAGCATTAGGTGAACTTTTTTAATGTCCAAGAGTACTATCAATAAATAAGTCAAGGCACCAAAGTGAAATAATTTAAAATCGAAATGACGACATCCACATATGAAAGCTCACTGTGTAATATATTCCTTTTATCTCAATATCTCATCAAGAAGGTTTCATGATAGTGTCATCAACCTGTTTTCTTGATACATCATTCCGTGACTTCTTCAAATAAACTCATTAATACACTAGGGACATGGAATTTATGGAAACAATTATATTTCAATCAAATTGTTGAGATATCAACTTCCATAAATATAAGGGACAAATCCGTCAACAACATATCCATTAATAACATGTCAATCGTGATGCACCCAATGTAGCCAACTTCCATACATCATATGGCTGCATGGTCTTCATCAGTAAATCAAATTGTGTGAGTCCTGACATGAATTAATGATAATCATTATGTTTAAGGACCATTACACATGCTCATAGATTGGAATATCTGATGACACCAAAACATGTCAAATTCCTATAGGTGGGTGTGTTCTCATAACCTCTAGTCTTGGAGGATATCATGTTCTAACTTAATGAGAAGAAGTATAATCTACTTATGAGTAGTCACACCTAATGGTTTCTATAATATGTGTCCCATTATACAGTGTTATCCAACTGCATAACTATATTTAAAAATATTTTCACATCACTTCAAGGTTCTCATCATAATGGGGAACTGCTATGACATTGTCAATGCAACAAGTACTCTGCGTTATTATTACACCATAGTCATAATAAACAATAAAAAATATATAATATGATTTTTTAATATTTAAATACATTAAATATTCATGTTATAAAGGTAAAAATAATTTGTTCTATGACACAAAATCTAACAAAATCCCATTTGGACTACAGCCAACTGTCAATGACTTTCAGTCCACTTGACCTCACATGATGATCATGTTTCTGCTCAGTCAAGGATTTAGTCAAGGGGTCCACCACATTGTCTTTTGTGGAAATGGTGTTAACTAAAACTTTTCCTCCCTGAGATAAATTCCTCAATAGATGATACTTATGAATTATGTGCTTTGTCCTCTTATGTCACCTTATTTCTTTTGTGAGAGCCACTACTGTAGTATTATCACAATTGATTGTGGGGGGTTATTTAATGCTAGGTACCTCATCCAACTCTCGGATGAAGCATCACATCCAAACAACTTCTTTAGCTATCTCAGAATATACAATATACTTGGACCCTGTTTTAGAACCTGTGACCACATTATTTTTCAGCACTTCTAGCTCACATCACATCCATTCCAAGTGAAGATGTATCCCATCTATGATGTCATGTCATCCTGGTCTTTTTAGAAACATTCATCTTCATATCCTTGGATTACAAGTTCGCCATATCCTCCAAAAACTAGGAAAATATTCTTATTAAAACATAGACAATTAAGGATTGTATTGGCTTCCATCCATTTATGGTCACCTGAGTCAGCTTGATATCTACATACATCACATAATGTGTAGGCGACATTTGGCCTAGTAAATAGCATGACATATCTGACTGACCCAATCACTGCTGCGTATGGAGTCCTTTACATTATTTCTCTTTCCACATGTATCTGATGACACATTTTCATTGAATGATGAATGTCATGTGACGGTAAAAAAATCCCCTATTGGATAGTTCCATATCAAATCTCTTTAGTATCTTATAAATGTATATAATTTGACTTAGCCTCATTAATCTCAAAGATCTATCATGATTGATCTTCAACCCAAGAATATATGCTACCTCACCTATGTCCTTCATGGAGAATCATTGATTCAATAATTCCTTAACATACTATAAGACTGGTATCTTATTTCCAATATGTAAAATTTCATCAACATATACTATTAGAAAAAAAACTTCACTCCCTTGAAAAAATTTGTACACACAAGGTTCACATTCACTCTTTCTAAAACTGAATTCCATCATGGATTCATCAAAACATATCTTCCATTACCTAGATTGTTTCTTTAATATATAAATGGATTTCTTCAACATGCATATCTAATTGGGATCCTTTAGAGTCACAAACACATCAGGTTGTGCACATCAATGTCTTCTAGAGGGTTCCTATTAAGGAAGGCTCTTTTGACATCTATTTTCCAAATCTCATAGTCATGGTATGTAGTAATGGATAATAGAATTTGGATGGATTTTAGTATAAAAAATTGTGAAAAGGTTCCATCATATTTAATGCCTTGATGTTGTTTGAACCATTTTTCAACCAGTCTTTCCTTATAGGTACTGACTTGTCCTTTTAGGTATAGTTTCTTCTTGAATACCCATTTGAAACCAACATGTTTTACATAAACTAGGGGATCTATAAAAATCCAAACATTGTTTTTGTACGTCGAATCCATTTCAGAATTCATGTCTTCTTGGAACATGGAAACACATGTTCCATATACTTCTTCTTTGAAGGTTAGAGGATCATTATTATAAAATAATCATGTGTCACCATTACTGATAACTTGAAAAACATACCATTCTGGTTATCCAACCACTCTTAAAATCCTTCGAAGTACTTGTGACTTTGGAATAAATCATTCTCCAACTGGTTTTTGTGGAATCTTCTCCTATACCAACTATTTTTCACCTTGAACCTCGACATTATTGAAGTCTATCTCACTCCCACTATCAATTTTAGACATGTTCTCCCACTCATGGAATATGGAATGTCATACCACTATAGCCTTTTTGTATGAGGGTTCATATAGGTAATATCCCCTTGTTTCCTTGGGGTATCCTATAAAGGTACACCTTGTGCCTCAGCGTGCACGTTTGTTACTTGAATAGGCCTTAAAAACGCTTCACTACCCCACATATGTAAATTCGATTGCATTTATTTTCTCAAACTCGAAATCTCATATGAAATACCATTTATCGACATGGTTGGTATGTGGTTTAGAATGTTTTCCACTGCTTGTAACAAATATCCCCAAAAATATAATGGAATGCCATTATAACACATCAGTGATCTCACAATTTTCAACAAGGTGTGGTTCTTACATTATTTTACACCATTATAATAATGTGTGTAAGGAGGAGTGAGTTGGGATAAGATCCCAAACTACTATAAATATTCAATTAAGTCTTGATTATGATACTCTCCACCTCAGACTGAGTAGAGTTTCTTAATTATCTTTCCCTGAAGGTTCTCATCTTCATCCTTGTTTTCCTTGAACATATAAAAAGAATCAAACTTATAACTCATTAAGTAGATATATCCATATCTACTAAAATCATTAGTAAAATTTATGAGGTATGAGTACCCACCCCTTTCGTCTACTGGAAATGGTCCACACACATCAACATGATCCTATTCCAGAAGATCTATAGGCCTTTCACCTTTCCCACTAAATGGGACTTTGTCTATTTTTTCATGTAAATATTTTTGATATACAATAAGTTGTTTTAGTTTGAAAGAATATAAATATCCATCTTCATATAACCATGTCAGGTGTTTCTCATTTACATGACCTAGCGGGTGATGACATTGTTTCTTTTGGTATGATTCTTGTGAATTATATTTGTTATCAATTTCCATTACATGGTATGTGTAATTAAATATGTAAATATTATTGTATAAATGTTCCCTACAAAAGAAAATTTTATCTTTGTAATATAAGAAACATTTATTTCCGAATTTCAAAAAAAATCCCTATGTAACTTTTTTGGATATGGAAATATTATTTTTTGTCATAGAATGCCCATAATAACAAACCATTAAATCCAAGACCATCCCAGTCATCAACATGGGGTGGTAGTCCCCGATAGCTACAACAAAAAGTCTAGCTTTATTGGATTCTTATAGATCTACCTCCCCATGGTCAATTTTTCTGAATCTCCTAGGTTCCATTATTTTAATACATGTGTGAGAAACAAAAGGTGCATCTAATAATTTTTTTTTGAAATAGATAAATTTTACTCCATAACAAATGCACTAGATATTTCCCCTTGCTTCATTGGAGGGGTGTTGTTTTTCTTCCAATGGCTCTACTTACCACATGCAAAACAAATGGCTTCATGTTACCTTTCCTCCACTTTGATCTTCCATTTCATGGTAGGATGTGAGGAATATTTGGGTTCAAATCTATTCACCTACCCATTAATTTTATTAGTATATGGAATGAAGTCTGGTGGCACTTCATAACTTTGTCCACCTAGAAAATCAGGATAAGAATATCATATAGAGACTTATCAACATTATTTATATTGAAATTAACAAAAATACTGGTGAATCTCTGAGGGCGTGATGCAAAAATAAGATTGGTGACCAGTTCTTCTGGGACTTCAAACCATAGTACCTATAGGTGCTCAATGCAGCCAATGAGCATTACTGCATGAGGACCATTTGGGGAACCATTTCCATTCTTACTCTGAAAGAGTTCCTTAGATATCTCCAAAATTTATTGTCTTTCTCTCTCCTAGTATAGGCCACACAAGTGCTCGAGCATGCTATATGCATCCTTGTTTTCATGAGACTTCCTGAGTTGACTAGATGTTTATGAAAACATTAAAAATTTAACATTATCAGCATCATTCATATGTTTCTCATAGACTAGAAAATCCTCATCATTCACCTATTTTTTTGGAATATTAGGAAATGTGGACCTCAGTATGTAATATTTCCGTTAATGGTGTAGAACAAATAGAATGTTTCCAAACCATTATTAAAATTTACTTCTAGTGAGGGTACTATATTTATCTAGAATTGATCATATGGATAATTTTTTTGGGCTTTTCATTTTAATCTATAATGAAAAAAATATTATTACTTTCATGGTTAAATTTTATAAGAAATAATACATTAATTGTTTTATGTTTCTATTATTTTAACATGTCCTAATGACCCTCAATGTTGAACTAATAATGTCTAGTATGTTGTACATTCTAGTTATAAGGAACCATACTCCCTTTTTCATTACCCCAAAAAAGGGTTACTCAATATTTTTGAAGGAATTTATGTAATAAGTTAATTTCAAATTGTGGGCTTGAAACTCCTTGATCTATTAACTGGACTCCCCAATCATAAAATCATGACTTTTATTTCCTTAATAGTTTCCTCTAATATTACACAAACTCTTGGATGTGGTACTACTCATGATGTAATATGGTTATGTCAGACTGAATATTTCATAAGGGAATCCAATATAAAATTAAATTTCCCAAAAAGGTTTGGTCAAACACATAGTTTTATTGAGTCTTTCCCTTAATCAAGTAACTAAATTCTTATTATGACTTAGTATATTATTGAGGAAATTATTTATCTTATATGCATAAATTTATTATTATATTTATTAGACTATTTTTAATATTAAATGAAACATCCTTATGTGATTAACCATGTCTTGAAAATATTTATACATAATCTTGTATTATTTCAGTTCCATCTTGAATGCTTTCTTAATTAAATAATTATGTGACTCTGGAAACACATCCATATCGATAAACCATGAAACTGATAAAAATAAAATAAAGTAAAGGTCATGATCATGGGATTTTATAATGGTTTTTTTATTAATCGGTTGATTAAACATCCTTGACCAAGGGGAGAAACATCATGAACATTTTGGGTTTGTGCTTACAGCTTTCCACCTATCAACCATTTTGTCTCATGGGATGGGATTCTTCTTGGATCTAGCTTGAACCGCCTCCAATAGATTAGGAACTCTATCCATTAAATATGATTTTTAACTCACACAATGACAAGGGGTAAAAATAGAGTTTACATAAAAGAATCAATGGGCAGGAAGGCCCATCATATTAATAATGAGAGACAGCTCACAGGACAACAATATAAATTAACAAATAAATAAAAAGTGAAACCAATCAAATAAAAATGTATGGCCCAACTCATGATCATACACATAAATGAAACCAATTACAATATTAATAAAACTAGAATTGAATTCATTAATAATTATTATTAAGATAAATCATGATCAAATCGATTAATTTTTATCTTTAATTAATCAATAATTTTATTTTAATTCCTTTTCTGAATTTCATTGAGATTATGATCCTTGTACATAAATGTAGCTTAGAGGTAACCTAGTAAATATATGTTTCAATCTACCCATCATGTAATATATTTGTATGCTATTTTACTCATTTGACATATGGCATACATGATGCTTAAATTCATAGAGTAACAACCCGTTGTATGATTTTTCCATGATAAGTAGTTCAAAACAATAGACAAAAATTATTGTTTTACATTTTTGTAATTATTTAATGTACATAGCATGCAGTTCTAAATACACGTAGTGTACTACCTTCACCATATTTCCCAAATTAAATGATTAGGGACTTGGAATGTGAGGCATACGAAGAATATTTCAGAGTACAAGGAATGTCCAGTGGGCCACTCCCCTTGTTGTCTCTCCATTACATGGTGATTGGTCGGCTCAATTCATTTATGGGATACACAGATTGTCCCATGATCTGAAGGGACTACATGTCATGTCCAGTGGGCCACACAACCTATAATCTGGTAAGTGTATTCCTATCTATCCTGGTCAACACATGGTGTAAAATTAATTACACCCTGTGTAAAAAATGCACACAACTTTAGTAATTTGATGAATCACTCTCGATGTGTTGAAACCAACTACACGACATATAGTCAGGATTACACAGTGAGTATAGCTGAGAACACAATGTGAAAGTCTAAACACATGACGTGTACTTTCGTGTAACCTAGACAAAACTGTATATGCCTCGTAATGTGTTCCATGAATTAATTTTTATCCATAAATTATTCATTTATGTTAGATCTGCGAGAAACAAAATATGAATAATAGATCTTTAAATCCACATTACAAGAATGATTAACCTTGAATTTAAAATGTAAATTTTAACATCATAATTCATTAAAATGCTATTTAAATAATTCTAAACGATGAGAAGCTCATTTTAATACCACTTTTAGGATTAGAATGCAGTGGAAGCGTGGTGGTTGAGAGGTACTAACTTTTAATTTTCCATAATTGATTTCCATTCTGAGTTCATTTTTAAGATAAACACTAGTATACTTGTATTAATATCAAATATCTAGAGAAAAGAAGAAAAGGGCATAGGATCCTAGAGGGAGGTTCTTGAAAATATTGATTGTAATTAATTTAAATAATTTCTTCCAAAATTAAATAACTACCTCTTTGGTAATTTTTACATTGATGATGATGACCATCTGGAATGACCCTTCGATATTTTCTCATTATGCGTGCTAGGATCCAAACTAGAATCCCCATAAAAGTGATCAAAATGTCTTCTAATGGCCTCTGATCATCAACACTTGTTCTCCGTGTGCTAGCATAGTGATGAGAATGTCTTTCATAGGTCATTCTTGATCACCAGTTCTTCAATCATGAATAACATCCATCATTTTTGAGAGGGGAGAGGAGAGTATTCGGGAGAGAAATTGTTTTGGTAGAGTAATTCTCTCACCATTGCCAATTCGGTTCATTAGGCTAAACGCCACAATAGACCTACCAATCTATTTAACATCATGGTGTTTTGATTCCAATATTTAATTACATAACAACTATTAAGTATATTCATAACCATAGATAAATTCCATGCTACATAATAACAACAACATTACGATTATTCGTGGTTCACCAACTTGTGAAAAATTGAATCATAAATGAAATCCCATGCCACATAATGATAACAATGTCATTATTATTATTCCTTGTACTAACTAGTTAAATAATTATTTACCATCATACAAATAATTATTTCACTACTAGATCGACCATGGTCTGGTCGAACTCCACTTCTATTTATTAAACACCTGAATAAATAAATAAATCTCTAAAATAAAAATTTTATTTCAAAACATTAAATAAATATATATTAAATTGTAATTAAAATAAATAAATATATTTAGTTTAATTTATGATATAATTTTAACAAGAATAAAATTATTCCATGGTCTTGAGAATAATATTTTTTCCATTAATTAAATTAAAATAGAATTTAATCAGGGCTACAAGAAACACATAGTGTGTCAGCCTCTACGATTTTCCCAATGGAATTTGGCATGGTTTCTTAATGTTTAAGAGTACTATCTAGATTTGGGTCAAGGAACCCAATAGAATCAACATAACGTTTCGATGATGACATCCAAATATGAACACCCATTGTGTAATATATTCCATTTATCTCAATATCTCCTTAATCAGTTTTCATGATAGTTTCATCAACTTGTTTTCATGATATGTCTTTTTATGAATACCTCAAATAAACTCATTGTTTCACCATGGAAATAGAATTTAGGGTGAAAGTTATATTTCAATCAGAGGTCCTAGATATCAACATCTATAAATGGAAGGGTTAAATATATCCTCAACTTATACATTAGTAGCATGTCACTCATGAGACACCCAACGTACCCTACTTCCCGCAAACATATGGCATGATAGTTTTTGTTGGTACATCAAAGAATAAACATCATGACATGAATTAATGATAATATTAATTTCTAAGTACAATTTTACATGCTCACATATATGAATATCTAATGACACCAAAATAGGTGGAATTCCTACAGGTGGGTATGTTCTCATAACCTCCTGTCTTGGAGATTACCATGTGTAACTTCATGAGAGGAAGTCTCATATGCTTATGAGTACTCACACCTAACAATCTATAGAGGATGTGTATCATAATAGTATATCATTCAACTACAAAACAATATTTATGTATATTGTCATAGCACATCATAGTTCTCATCCTAGAAGGGTACTTCTATAACCTTGTCAATGTGACGAATACTCTAAAACATTATTACATCATAGTCATAAAGAACAAATAACAATATGTAATAAGTAGTTTAATATTTAAATACATTAATTGTTCAAGTAATAAAATTAAAAACAGTTGGTTCTAGGATACCAAATATAACATATAGAACCCTAAAGTTTATCATGTAGAAAGATGAAGTCCATACGAGAATCACAACATCATATCACAAATGGAGGCATCCCACAGGGGATCCTAATTCAGAAACTAGTACCTCATTCTAGATTCATCTCTCGGGATAACACAACCCTCAAAAAAGTTCTAACATTTCAATTCCTACCTGCCAAAATTATCACACATCATATGCGATATCGTCTCAAAAAAACTATGTAATCATTGGACTAGAGAATTTTAACATAGACCATATTGGTTTCATAGTCCAGCTCTAGGTTTTCATAATCACCAAACATATCGGTCCCCTTAATTTTAATTCTAGTCTCGCTCACCAGGTACAACCCCCTGAAAACCACCAAGTTAGGAAATTAGTAATCATATTCCATGTCCACCAACTATTCCTATGACCCTTATCTAGGTTTCCTCCCCCATATCTTTTTATGAAGACCTCTGAATCCAATTATTAGCGGAATAAAAAATCAATCATACATTTTTCTCCTCAAAATTCTTCTTATGAGTCCTATAATCAATGAAAGGGTACACCCATTGTGTTCTAAATAGAAAATTACTCAATACGGTCTTCTCTTTTGTCAAATTATATCTTTGGGGAATAAAATCACCCAAAACCCTTAAAGTGGTAATAGAAGAATATTACACTATGTGTACCCTATGTACAAGGAATGTATTTAAACACATTAGGAATGTCCATGTATGTCTAAACAATCTGCAAGACATGGGGTCTAACTATGTACCACTACATGAACATGGAATTCATAGGGTTTGGTTATGTACTACCATATAGCCAAAACACACCTTGGGTTTGGTCATGTACTTCTACATGGCCATGCCCCCCATTTATTGGTTTTATTCCCAAGTACACACACACATGTCCATGTATAACTACATGACATGTACTCCAAGGTATGTTGTTCTAAAAACACCATCAATCCATGTGCTCATCTATATAGAAATAATAACTACATGATATATAAATTAATTACAATTCATGTGCAATAAAAACATTATATTCCACAAACATGAATAATATACATCAATTTTTCATGTAACAACACATCGTTTGACTGGGATTTCTCGAATTAAAATCAATCAAATCATCACAAAACAATCATTATCCCTTGCTAAGAATAGATAGACCCACAGGGATTCCTAAATAACCATAATAAGGAAATAAAAATATAACGATGTAAATATACCTATATTTATGTTCAAAATATAAAAATGAACTAACAATGGGATGAATCCACTGATGCTTCGCTTGTATCAACGTTCAATATCTACAGTGTGACATTATGGCTCTCCCAAACTCCATAGTGGCACCTATAATATTCTATCTCACTCACACACTCTCTCTTCCTTTCCATATCCTGTCATGGTATGAATATGGTGAAGTCCCAATAGGGAATACTTGTGATGGTTTGGAAGGATAATAATTAAAAGGGTAAAATAAAAGGATGAAATAAAAAAATAAAAGGATAAAGGGACCAGGCATGGCCCTGATGATCATAAGAGTCTATGCCTCGACTAAGAATGACCCACATTCCACAATCAAAGAAATAATTTAATCTCAATAAAATATTCCACTAAAAATATATCTCTGAAAAAAAATAAAAAAATTATAAATTTTTCATTAATTAAATATCATATATTAACTATTCTATGAGATTTCAAATTGCTAGTAATTCACTAATACTCTACTATTTTTTTAAAAACCATCTTATAAGAACAAAATAGGGATCATAAAAAATTAAGTGAAAATATTATTGGGGAATGACTATTTTAAGCCTCATGGGCATCAGGAATTTTTTTTCAATTTAACTGTCTAAAAAAACTCGTGCCTTTAAAAATACCCACCATAGCCCTTATCATCCCTAATAACCATTGGAGATCATTTATAATCCATTATATCATCCAGATAATTTTAAAAACTATATTTTCTTGCCCATGTAACTAATAGTTTCATAGTGTACAAAACTCTCCCAATATGGGATTTGTTAAATTGAGTCTGATATGATACTCGCCACAATAAAAGTAACCTTATCATCACCCTTTCCTGAAACTATAAACTTCATGGAACACACTTCTTAAATCACTAAATGAAATACTAGTCTAACTAAAATATCTAATTCCCAAGCACTAACTCACAATGTCAAAACCAAACACATTCATAACTCTTAGTAATGGTTTCCTTGGAAACCACTGAATTTCATCTCATAACAATGGTCACCAACTTCAAATATCCAAAGGTGTAGTACCCACCAAATAGATTACCTTATACATCTACTTGAGGATAAACTTAGTAGGTTAAATCTATACCAAAATGGTCTTAAACATTACCTAATCTTGAGTTTTAAACCAAGAATAAATTCTCTTATATTTGGTGGTCTTTTAAGATTTACAATTTTAGATAATTAGGCTATAACACTTACAGAACATTACTATATAATAAAAAGTTTAAAAATTTGATCAATATCAAATTTTTCTTATATTATCTTTTTAGACAAAACATTATATATTTTCATGACAAATCATTATGAATTTTAACTTATATTCTTATTTTTCCTAAATAATATTTAAATCCTTTAAAAGCATTGCAAAATACTCGTATGGGCATTAAAATCTCATTAAATGATTTTAATATATAGAAACCCATTAGTCCAGGTAAATCATAAAAATCCTTGAAAGGGTTACCTTAATATCAATTTTTTTGAAGGAAATAAATAACTTATTTTCCTATGAGAAAAAACGATTTTTCTCAAAGAAAATAAATAAATATCTTTGAAATTTAGATTAATCATATATTTATCTTGGGGAATAATTATACATATCACTATTAGAAATGGAATAACTATACAGTTGAGTTCCATACCCAATACATTGGAGATATATCATGAACCTACCATTCGTTAGTATATAACGTAACAAACCATTCTTGTTTTATAACATAACCAATCATCCTTGTTTTATGATGTAAATAACCATAATTGGTTTATAACATATAAAGTAGTTAACATAAATAATTTCAATGAACCATAACATAATAATATCACATAATATTGTGTAATTTTCACATCACGCTTTTAAAATATTCTCTTCACCCTTAATTTTTTTTTAAAAAATTTGAAATATTCGACCCTCTTAGGAACCCAATTTTCAATACCATTACACCAAAAAAAGGAATGAGTTTTTTCATTTAATAAAACATTAAATCGTGTAATGTAATACAAACTTCAAATAATTATTATAGTGGTGGAAATTTTATTTTCATTGTATACATTAAAATAGATCATTCATTCTTTCATTTGTAATGAATATCACACATTTAATAAGAAGAATAAATTTTTTGAAATAATTTTAAATAAATTGAAAATTTACCTTTAAAAAACAATCATAACCATACTAGAAACATTTTAAAAACATGTACATGGAATTAAAAGAGATGTATAAGGATAAAATTAAAATATAGTTTATTTAAATAATATTCCCCTATACACATGGAAACATTTCCATAAAAATCACCATGAATGAAAAACTTTTAAAAAGGTATATAAAATTATAATAGATACACTCATTTTACAAAATTTCAACTGGATATATATAAATTTTATAAAATAATAAAGGTGTATAACATATGAATATGCCTCAATAAAAGGGTATTGAGATGAAGTCCCTTACCTTGTGTCCAAATCATCACAATTGTTCTTTATCTTCCTAAATAATAAGATTTTTTTAATTATTTACCTAATAAAGAACATATTTAACATTTAGATATAATTTTATATATCAAATTTCGATTTTATATATTATCACATAATCAATTAAGATTATGTCATATTCATCGATCAGGTGTGGCTTATGTGTAATAAATTACTTTGGTAGGATGAGTATGGTCAAATAGGTTCTTATTAAAATATATCCATAACAAGAATAATGAAGTAATTATAATTTTTATATTTCAATTATAATTTTAAAACCAATAATCTAATATGGTTTTGAAAAATGAAGTACATTACTATCATGGAGATTATTGGTCGTACGAACACATGAGTAACGTTTCCATTTTCAAAAATAATTATGCAAAGGTGTTATATAATATTTTATATTTCTAAAAATAAAATTTAGAATATGTAACATTTTAAAAAAAATCATATAAGTTATCCATGTTGAGTTGTTATGAAAAGAGAGTAAAATGGCTTCTTGAAGATGGTAGTCCACACGAACATGAACGACATTATAATTTTTAGTGAGTGAAATGTTAAGATATATAATGATATATTATGTTATAATAATGATAATTATGTAATTAATATATTAATAATGTATATATTACAAATATATTGATAAAAAATATCCTTATTTCCATCCAATTAAATGGTTATTTAAAAATGAATCACATTCCTTTGCAATGTGGAAGTCTATCGTACGCATGAGCAATAAATTCATTTCCCCAAAGGAATGGATAATAAAATAGGTATATAATATATGAGGAATATATTGGTATAACATTTTTATAAATATAAAATTTAAACTTAATTTCAATAATTATACTCCATCGTGAGAGCTGTTAAATGAAAATGCACAACATCAGTTCGTGAGTTGATAGTCTCTAGTACACATAATGTGACAATATCATTTTTCATTTGAGGGAAGAGGAGATTGATATAGAAAATTACCTTAAGATAATAACATATCAATATGAAAAATATACTGGTCTTATTAAATGACCAAAAATGATATATATTTGAAGGATTTTGAAGAGGACATAAAATAAAAACACATAGATTGGATATCTACTTCATCTCGGACCACCTATTTTGGATTATACCGATTTTATTCCTAGAATTTACATATAACCAAAAAATGTAATATTGGATTAGGGGAAAGTAGTCTTAAATTTATTTGGGTTGGTATTGGAAAACCCATAATGGTTGGAATGTGTGAATAAGAGAGGACATGGGGATTCCTTTTATAAGTGAGGTGATTGACACACATGTAATTTTTGAAAACAAAAATGTGTCCACATTTTTACATGTAAAATTCTTCAAAAATGTACTATCATATATACTTAAATGATATTTGTTAAAAATATTTACATAAAATATATTCCATACATGTTTTTTTGGTAATTTTAACACTTATATTTTTTAGTTTAACCCTCAGTAAATCCATTTTTAACATAACTACTGTAATTTTTTTAATACATTCACTATTAATTTTGGTAAAACATTAAGGATACCATATTAGAGAATTGAAATTATTTAGATTAAAAATATGCAATCAATTTATAAATAAATATACTAAATGAAGTGGAAACATTAAATTTAAAACAAAACATGTATATGTGACGAAACAACGGGTTTTCACGAAGTGTGTTTTTCAAGAAAAATATGGTTTTATATTCAATATATTGTAAATGGTAATAATTTTATGAATTTAAAATAATATTTATTGATATATAAAATATAAATATAATTTAAAACATTATTAATTAGTGATAATTTTAATTAATGAAAAATGAAAAATGTTATGCACTTAAATAATGTTTTTAGAATAATCTTATTTTTAAACAAAAAATAACATCTACTAAAATCCAAAAGAATTTTGATTTAAAATTAATTAATTCCATTAATTCTGAATAAATAATAAATATTTTATTTGAAATTTTATTTGATAAATTATGTAACTTTAAAATTATGTAATTTTTTTGAAAATAATAGACTTCTTAAAAAATACCTCTATTTTTCACAATTCATTGAAAAATAAATACTTTCTACAAAATATTATAAAATATTGACCCTAATTAAAAATTTATATGACTACATCAAAAATTATATTCTTCTTTTAATAAAGTTTCATAAATCTATAATAAATAATGATAATTTTAGGACATAATAATAAATAAATATCATTTAAAAAAAATGTTTTTCTGAATAAATTCAGTTTACTAAAAAATGCATAATTATTTACCAAGATTTCAAAATAAATTTATCTTGAGTATGATAGATATATATATATATATATATTATATAAGTTAAATTATATTCTTCTTACATACCAATTTAATGCCTAGTTTATAGTGGACACATATTTTGAGGGCAGTTTAAGCTCCTTGTTGCATGTCATATATGAAATTGAAAATTTTCTTGCTTTTAAAAAAATTCAGAATGGTTAAATCCCCCCCAACACATAAATGAACTGAAACCTCGCAATTTTTTTTTTCTTGAAATCTTAATTCATTATGTATTTTATATCATAAATTGTATATTTCAATTCCATATTCCAATATTTTAATTAAAATCATACAAAAAATAAATAAATAAATAATAGTAAGTAATATCTTTATCATGGTATCCATCTTAGTACATTTTTGTGTTCACATAGATAGAAGTTCCACACATCAAAATAATGATTTATGAATTCGTCATATTTTTTTACTTACATTGTCTAAATACACATCATACAATTTTGTTTGTATTGATATTGGAAAATAAATAGAGTTGAAAAATACTTATTAGCAACTCATAGTTTCAAAACATTCACTATAACCTTATTTTTATAAAAAACATGGACTGAGTCTATTTTTAAATCATCAATTAATGTTCGTTTCCAAATAAAGTAAGTAGGAAAAAAACATATTATACATTAGTACCCAATATAAATTGTAACCACAAGTGTCCCCTTCTTTGGCAGCTATTTTATTGTCCAAGCATGCATCAAAATCATGGGATATGGTAAAATATTTGAAATTTCCTAGATAACATTTACCAATTAGAGGGAATATGATACTGTTTGAAATTTTGGAGTTGATAGAAAACAATTCTTGAAAAATGGAGGTATCACAGTATTGAAGATGTGTTTAATGTTTAATAGAACTATTTGTAGGAGAGTTTCATGTTAATAGAAGTTTTGGGATTATTGGGGAATGGGTTTAAAGTAATAATTTCAAGTAGGTCATCAGCAAAAGATATATGTTTTTCGGGATCCTCCTCTTTCCATTTTGTAAACGACATCCTTGAACGTAAAAATTTATAGAACATGAATTTTAATAAAATAATTTTCTTAAAAATCTAACCAATTTCTAAAGAAATCTCATAATCTCCCACCATGCCTAAACCTCCCTCTGGTACTTAAAATAATGATATGGCTTTAAACATTACCTAATATTATTTTTTAATTCATGAATCCATTATATTACATTTGATGAAAATTTCAGGTTTACAGTTTTAGAGATTTAGGTGATAACTTATACATAATATAACCAAATAATACATAGTGGAAACATGATTTACTTTCATGAGACATAATCCCAAATTTTATATTGAATTTTTCTTCTCTCATACCCCATTTTATCCCTTGAAAAAACATTTATAAAACACGGAAAGTGCCCAATAATCTCAATTAGGAATATAAAAATAAATAAAACCATTTTTCAAATGAAAACATAAAAAATACTAAGACATTTTCCTTTATATGAATGTTCTTTTAGTGAATGAAATAAATCATTCTCACATAAAAAAAACTCATTTTTTTTATTAAAGGAAATCATTAAATCCAATATAATGAAAAAAATAATTCATATAGGTATATTTGGGAATCATTATCCATCTCAATCATAAAAATGTAATTGACATACAGTTTAATTCTATATCAAATTCATTGGAGGGATATTATAGTTACACCCATCGTTGGTTTATAATGTAATCACCCATCTTTGTTTTATAACATAACCACCAGTCCTTGAATTACAATTTAATCACATATACATAGATTATAACCTAGCCAACCATCAAAATAAATAATTTCCAAGAACCATAACATCAAAATAACACATAAAAACTTGTATATTTTTTTGTCACACACAAAAAAATATTCCCTTCACCTGGAATAATTTTTTTAGATATTAATGTATCCATTTTTTTAAAATACCATTTGAAATACAGAAATAACAAAACTAGGTAATGAGGGGTTTTATAAAGATAATACATGGAACATTTTAAAGGAATAAAAACTTCAAATAATGTTTATGTCGGAGGAAATGTCATTGTCACCATATACAATAAAAAAATTCATTTTTCATTCTTAAAAAGAGACACACATTCTATATAATGATTCCCTTTTCTGAAAGTCACTGAATTAAAGACAAAAAATAATTTTTTATTACCCTCATACAATAATAAAATCATCTTAAAAACATCAACATATACTAAAATGTCAGATAGAAGGAAAACATTAATATAATTTTTTTAATGAAAATTCCCATATCACTTTGAAGCATTTGAAAAAAAGAAAGCTAAAAGAATTAAATTAAACACAAAATTCACAAAAATTGTATATATTTTTTCCAACATGGGTATATATATTGGTAAAAGTCAAATTTTCATTAGTAAATAATGTTACCAAAAAAAATTCTCATGTCACAAAATTTTTGCCAAAAACACTATCATTAAATTTTAATGCGATAGGTAAAATAATTCTCTTAGAATTATAATAATACCAACAGATAACATATATATTTTTCAAAATTCATAGATAAAAATTAATACAACAAATTGTTCTATTGGTAATATTATCAAAAATTTCCTTTCCATTTATTGTCAATTAATAATTTTTTAAATTATATTTTGAATAAAATACTATATGCATATTCCAATAATTATTACTAAAATTTCATATTAAATTTATTAATCTAATTATGTAAAATATATTTAGTATATTTATTATGTAATAATTATAAAATTAGCTTATATGATCATTTAAAAATCGATATGAATCCCTAAGAAAAATTATAGACAATTATTTAAATGTATTCAAACGCCATGAGATTTTACATGAAACTATAAACTTACACGCATCATTTTTCATTCCATGGTTCACACCAGCAGCGGGTCTTTACAGGTAGTAATCATCTGCCTCTCTTCTATGATAGGATTCCCATGCCTATTCCATGACACCTCTCCAACATGACATGCTCCCCTATCCATCATCACCTGCTTCCCATGCTTGTTCCACGTCGCCTCTCGGCCATGACATGCTCCCCATGAATGTTCTATTTCATAACAACACCACCCAAGAGTAACAGTCACCGCTCCGACATCCTCTTCTCATGCTTGACACCTCTCCAAAAACAAAATGATTTGTGAAACCAGCACCTCAATGATGACCCAAAAAAAATAGCCTATACTACTACTCACATGGTAGAAGATTCAAAGCTATAGCATAAGAATTTCCTCACCTAACATAATGAAACATGTATAGGTTCAATTCCATTATCAATTTAAATTCCCAATAAATCCTTCATCCACATACATGAAATATTAGTTGATCATCATAAAATATTACACATAAAAGAGAATATAAAAAAATGAAAACTTGAAATATGAACAACTAATTTATGTTTTATGTCCAAATGGTTGTCCAAAATGAAAATTTTCCTTTGACCTAAATATAAATTAAAACCGGAAAAACAATAGTTAAAATGAATAAAACCCTTATAGATGGAAGGTAAAAAATATAGAAATGTGTAACCTCTCCCTCACCTAAATATCCTCACATTATCTTTTCAAACATGCTAATTTATTGCTTGATGTTCTCTGACAAATTGGTCGTCGCTGTCATGGTGGTGCGAAAGATTACAAAATACCATCATTCGTCTATTTCTCTCACACATAGGTTGTCACTTCTACGGTGGTGTGATATACAAGTAGTTCACTCACTCACCCATGAAATAGCAAAAATTTCTTGTAGTCTTTTATGGGCATGAAACAACACAACAAAAACAAATAAAAAGTCACAAAACTAATATAATTGAAAAGGAAAGAAGGCTCCTGTATAAAATTTAAATGATGAAGGGTTCAATTGAGTAATATGATCCCTAACAAAGGAAACAAATAATGTATTTATGAGAACATTGATTATGAATCCATTATCTATAGATTCACACCCACAACACATAGAAAATTAAAATATTTGAACTTGAATTAGATGAAATTCTAAATAAAACCTTTTCTAACACAAGAAAAATTATCAAATCAATACAACATTCTTTTTAAAACATACATTGTTCATGGCCATGATGGACTTTTTAAATGTTTAAACATTCTATCATAGCAAAAAAATTGAACCTTGCAAGGATTGTTATAATACAATACTCCAATTATTTTCATCAACATCATGCTCCCCGCTCTAAACTATTAAAAACACTCTAGGAATATAGATTAGAGTGAGAATATGTTTCCAATATTACCAAATTCTCATCATATATGCCCAAAGTAAGTTTTTACATCTATATCTTGGATAGTCTAATGTTTTATAATATCTAAAAAAGCTAATACATGATATAGAAATTCCAAAACAAGAAAAAAGCACTCGAAAACAATCAGTTTCACCATCAGTAGGGATTTGAACACTACATATCCAATCACGAACACAGTAGTACCTATCCTCAACGACTCTTCGACATGTGAATCCTTGAATAAGGTGAACCATGATAATATCCAAACATCAAAGGTTGTTGAAAACCTAATTTTTACTAATAGGGACTACATTAATTTTTCAAGCCTACAAAAAATTTTCCCAAGGATGAAATTGTAGTGCTTGACAAGATAACAATTCATATATATGTGAATGACCATGTTGTTAAAATTAGAATGGTGAACAGTTACGTTGGTACAAAATTTACAAGCCAATTCAGGGAACAAATATATGATTTAAAACTCAATGATGTTATGACAATAGTTGGAATGGACCTTGGTTAGGGTTTGGAAGAGTTCTACATTAGTTATATAAAGTTTGAAAAAGTATTTGGTGGCCAATTAGAGGATTCAATGGTTCTTAAAGGTGTAATCTTTGAAAAAGACGTTGTTAACAATGAAAAAATGTGATATGGTTTGTGAACCTCGACATCATTCTTCTTGATTGTACACTAGAGTACAAGAATTTGTAGAACAAAAAAAATGTAGAGTTGGTGAGAGAAGATGATTGGGGAGTTTGAAAAATGAAAAGTACATTGATAATATTTAAATACGTATCCAAAATTTCAAACTTATTTTGTCTATAACCGAGAGAGGGCTGAGTGAATTGGCATGCCATTAAGAAAATCAAGAGTCTGTTCAATCAAATTATTTAGAGAAAAAGATTGCAATGTAGTGAAGTCGTATGGATCATTTTTTGTAAATATACTTGAAGAACATTAGGGAATCATATGTGGGGAAAAAATGAGGTATTTTTTTGGTCAAGATGATTAGTGACCAGTTTTTATCTTTTATCATGGAGTGTTTGGAGCCAAAATCATACAACATTATTCCAAGGGGTTCTATAAAGGATCCTTTAAAAAAGGTGTAAAGAAATTTGAATGTTTTTATACCATAGGAAAAAATTATCATGAATCCATAGATGATACCTGGTGGTAGTGAGGATTTACCATGTCTTCCACTTTGATGTAGAAGAGATCATCTATTGAAGGCATTGATAAGTGGCCTAATTAAGCTGCTGCTATTTATTGTGGGGAAATACCTTGAAACGTAGCACAAAAAATTGATGTTAATGTGGTTAGGAATATGACTGCTCTATAAGTAAATCATGTAATAGGGGAAAATGAATGAATCAGAAAACACGAGAGTTCAGGTGTCATTGTTGACATGTAAGAACAAAAGATATGGGATTATTTTTACCTGAATGTAAAAAATATATGGTATTATTGCTTGGAAAAGGCTGTTAAAATGGATGGAGAATAAAAAATACATGCTAGAAGTTAATATTATAGTGCTTACTAAGAGAGTGTAGTGACGGAGAGTCTTAATGTTTCAAATTCTAGTAAACCATAACACTAAGATAGAATCTTATAAAAACACTACGAAGATAATCATCATATATGACATCTTGTATCATTATCGCATTCCTATCACAAAAATTCCATTAAAATAACTCTCTAAAAGAATCTGCATTGCTTCAATTACCACCTCAGGTGAACTTTTCATACAACCACTAATTCAAAAAATTAGAAACACAAATTATATAAAAAACTCTAACAAAAAAATAACTAAAAAAATAAAATAGAACCGGAAAAAATAGGTCTCCCCATCCTCATCTACTCATCAAACATCTATAGAGAACAATATGTCATCAGCCACAACACCCCGCCACAATGTACTATAATTAACATGCATGATAAATCATAACAAAACCAAAAATAACAGAATGATCCTGAATAACAACTCGAAAACCCAATACCAAACAAGAATTAATCATAAATTGAGAAACATAAATACCTGAATCACTATTAAGATTCCCATTTTCTATGACAACTAGAGGAGATACACCTTCTTTTACATCAACAGCATGCTGAACACATGTTCCACAACACGAAATGACCTTCCGGATCCCCATTAATAACAACCACAACTAAATAGGCTGCCACAATAACACTAAAAAAGAATAAATAGGCACTCATAAAAATCATGGAAACCAAAAAAAGGATCATATCATATGACCATGTTTCCTTTATGATTTGAACTGTTAGGAGAGCCACCCATGTAATCATAAGCAATTCAAAATCTTTCTGCTTATTTTCATAGAAAAACAAATTGGCTTATTTTCCTTATTTATTACATGATAGATATGGGAAAAGTATATAAGGACAACACAAACTTCACATACACTATAAATTATATAGGAAGTCCCCTGCCAAGTGAAATGATTATCTGAGAGGGCCTATGTTATTTTTGTGTACCTGAATGACGAGTTTCCAAACATGATTTGAACCACTCGAAGATTTCTTATTGGTAACATGCCAACCTAAATGGATTCCAACATTAATTGTGCTTTTCCCTTGTGCATTTTTACTAGCCACGTCTTCCGTTCATGGCTCCTGCCCACGTGTGAGTTTGTCCATAATGTCCATGAAATTAATTGCTCCATAATCTTATTGCATGGGAAGATTCCCACCCAAAGTGACACATTCCTCCAATGATGCCTCTTTTATCACACATGAATTTCACATAATTCCTAAAATGCTGAAAAACTGGCACCCACTCACAGAACCAGTTGGTAAAATCTGAATAAAATCAACCCAACAATTATAGGGGTGGTTGATTGAACCCCTACTGGATGAAAATTAGGAGGGATTTATGCGAGCTACCCTATTATTGATCAGCCTCCCCATGCATGACATGTAGAAACCACATTGAAAGCATGTCTAACCCAGTTAAAAATTAACATGATTAGTAGTAATAAATATTGAACAAGTGTTTTTCAAAATAAATTAATATATAGACTGTTCATTAATTTCAAAGGTTATTGGTGGGTATAAAACCTAGAAGAATGTCTATGGGAACTCATACCAAAGGTTATATATTCAATTTTCTTCCAAAAGCTTCATATTTAAGTTAGTTATGTCTCAATAATGTCCAGTATGGTCTAAAAATGTAACAAAACATAAAGTTTTATTACCCAATCTTAATAATGTAATATTTGTATTGACCATGGGTCTTTTATCTTAAGGAAGGTAATTTATTTACTCTTCTCAAGTTTTTTATATTTATGGATGGTTTAGACAAGGCAAGAAATATAAAATGGCCTGTTTATAAGAACAAAAGAAATTAAACTAAATAAGAAAGAAAAAACCATGATTCATCTGGAAAGAATATAAATTATGACATCAAATATGATCTAGTTGTAATGACCTGGAAATTTCGAGGAAATTGTTTTCATAAATTCTCGAGAATTTTAGCAGTCCAAAGATTCTGGTGACGCCTGATTTTGAGGCATGGTGTTCCCAAAATCAATTTCTGAAGTTTTGTTAAGTGTAAATTAACGCACGTAAGTAGTTTTCCTGAAAAGTGTAATAACTCTTAAATGGTGACTCGAATTAGAAATATGAGGCCACCATTGTGCTCAAGATGGTGGGTTTACCCATGGAGTCACTTAAGATTAGTTTGCACGGGCCTCCGGGAGAAATTACAAAAATGGAATAACCGTAAATAAAATAATTAAATAAATTGTTTTATTTTTCAAATGCTTATAACTCACAAACGGTAACTCAGATTGAAAATCAGATAACACCACTGAACTCATGAGGGAATGATTTATTTAATAAAATAATTACTTTGCCTGAGCGGGCCACCAGAAAAAGTTAGTTTTTGCCGTAAATAAAATAATTAGGTGACAATTATTTTATTGTAATAATGCATAACTTGTAAACGGTAAGTCGGAATGAAAATCCGAGAGTACCTTTGGATTCATTGGGGGCATGTCTCACATAGCTAGAGCCTATCCTCGACAGAAGTTGGTCAAGGGTGACTGAGAATAATTTTCCAAACTTTTTTTTTGGGTACGTTTAGTAAACGTGTGAGCGGTGTTTTAAATGTTTTGAACCAGTGCTTGGAATTGAAATCTGAGGACACTGATGAACTCGAAGCCTCGGTATTCACTTAAGGAGACCTTTACCGCAGTTGTGTTTTATACAGGATGGATGTTATAAATTGGGGTTAAATTTTTTTAAATTAAAAATTTAATAAAAATGTATGTGCAACACATTTTTATTTGAAAGGTGGTTGATGTCTATAGGTGGAGGTTAGGGGTGGGGCCACCACACCCTAACCTCCCTTGGGAAAATATAACTAGGGTTTGGGCCCACAAGAACACCAACAACCCTTGAACTCCCAATGTAACTCCATTTTAATTAAGGGGGACTCTTAAACATCTAACGCTCCCTTTTAATTTTTGAAAAGCTCTCCACCTCCCACCTCCCTCATTAAGATTCCAACACTCTCTCAATTAATTAACAATTAATTAATTTGCTCAACTTTTTGAATTTATTTTAATTTATTTTTCCAAAATTTAAAGAAGACATCTCATTATTTTAATTTGGATGGCATAAACTTTCTTTGGTGGATTTTGGGAGAATTGGGAGGATATTACCCTCTCCAGCGAAGATCACGAAGAACTCGATCCTCTTCTTCCTTTTTCAACTGGTGAAATAATGTGGGAAGATTCCATGAAGAATTCCATTTCCTTTATACTTCCTCCACGTCAAGGGAGAAGATGCCCCCCATGAATAACATAGCCAACGACTCTTCCTCCGACGTTGACTGAATGGCACTCGTCTTACGCGACGTTGTCTTCTGCGTCTTCGACAACATTCTTGGAATCAAGGTAGGGGAAATATGGAATATTTATTTATTCATATGTGTTTTTTATACCATCTCACCTTGAAAATTAAATTTGGTTGATGGTGATCAAGTTGATATCATCTAACATGGAGGGCGCGGGCTGAACAAACACGGCCCGACGTCCCTCCGTTGAACCTTGTTTATGTTGGTAACGGAGGCGGCGCAGGAAGGGTGTGGTGCCATCACACCGTCCTAGAGGAAAGAGGCCAAGACCATGAGGTAGCGGAAACCGAAGGTCACGGCCATGTCGGGCCGCAGTAGTGGAGGACCGGCGCCGTCACGCTAGCCGTGTGGGGGAAACCGTGACCCGCAAGTGTGGGCCGCTAAGTCGAAGAAGAACCGACTGGCTAAAGTTGCTCGGGCTGGTGAACTGTGGCACCCATAGGTGTTGTGCGGAGGAGGGTGGCCTGCATCCACGAGCCGCTTTCTGGATGAACCATTTGGCTACAGCCGGTCGGGCAAGAGAAAACAGCACCGCTTGGGGACGCACTGTGGAGAAAACCGCGCCCCACGGTGGGCAGGCTGCTTCGTAGGGCGAAACGGTCGGCCGCCTTCCGGTCAGGCTCGAGGACGGCGGTGCCCTATTGGAGTCGCGCTGCAGAGGAACCGCGACCCGAAACTACAGGCCTCTTGAGATAGACAAACCCTACCAGCATCGGTCGGATGGGCACAAGGAGGGGCGGTGCCGTCGGGCGAGAGGAACCGGCCCGCAACCGCGGGCCGGGTCCGCAGGTGGGCCGCGCCCCACCGGTCTGGGCCGACCCCCAAACCGAGTCGGACCCGCTGGGCTGGGTCATGGGTTGGTCATGCTCCCCCGGGCCAGGCTGGCCCCCATTTGGGTCAGACGCGCCAAACCAGGTCGGGCCGACCCGCCAGCCCACTGGGCTTGACGGGCTGGGCCCCCTTCTCTTAAGCGTGAAAATCATCTAGACCGTGCATCTGATTGACACACCGTCAGAGGAATTAGGATCCTCGCAATGAGACGGTTCTTTTACGATACTCTAACTGAGTTTTCAACAACATTGTAAAAAGTCTAGGTTAGGAATGAGTGTAATTCTAACCGGGCCCCTGGAACAGAAATGCTAATAACTCTCAGACCGGGGGTCTGATTGACGCGTCGTCTGTCGTGTTGGGTTCCTTTTGATGAGACAGAACTTCGGTATACATCAACTCTAGAATTACTGATAGTTGATTTATCAACCCCTTTGCTCAAGGAGCGGACCCTCCCGGAATCGAGCGTACTGTGTGCGGAAACCTTAGAGCTGACTGCGACAGCGAAGACTATGGTACTGGGATCCTCCATGGGTTGGATAGTGATGACTACTATACTGGAATCCTATGTGGGTTCTAATTTGATGACTACTATACTGGGATCCTCTGTGGGTTCGACAACGATGACTACTGTTCTTGTATCGTGTGTGGGTCCGACAGTTTTGACTTCTGTACTTGTTTCTTGTGTGGGACTGACATAGTAGATGGTCTTGTATCTTGTGTCAGTCCGACAACTTAGCTGGTCTAGTATCATGTGTGGGTCCGACAACATAGATGATTCAGTGACTACATCGGATCATCTCAATCACTATATGAAAGAGATTATACCTATGTGAGTTGAGTATTGACTTTCAATTACTATGAACAATGTGATTGCCATTACTTCCTGTGTGGACTGGGTTGTTCTTGGGATCGAGAGTTGGAGCCGAACTGAGACTGATAAATTAGGTATATGTATGGGAATATACCTAAGTAGAGTTTGTTGACATTTTTTGATTGTATATTTCTTCTATGGTATATCCTTCGTGGATTCTGGGAGACCTTCGGGGGTCTTGGGGTCCCTACTGAGTATCGTTATACTCACCCCTGCACAGGCAATGCCCGCACATCATTGCATTTGATGCAGACGATGGGAAACACTAGTCGAGGTAGAGACTTGTGGATCTGGATGGTTCCCGGAGGCAGACCACTTGGCGAGATGTACACAGAGCGGAAGAACGGACCTGAGGGGCGGAGGAGGCCATCTGTACCCACTCGTCAAGTGGGATTTCCAGAGAATGACTCAGTAGTTGTTGTTTACTTTTCTGCAGTTGTACTTTACTGTTGGGATTGTATTTCCGGCCCCATTCCTTTCAACACATTCTCTTGTATTCATTTTTACTTAGTTTTTATTTCCAGTTGTTGCCTCCACTACTTGTGTTTAGACTGTGTGCGTGTTACAGGTTAAAATTTAATTCTTTCCCTTATATCGGGATTACGCCTTTGGTGCTAGTCGCTACCCCCTGGCCTAGGGAGGGGTGCTTGGGGTAGTCACAGCACGGGCCCTGAGGACGGGTCGTGACAAATTGGTATTAGAGGTGTCAGTTCTACCACATAACTCAAGACTCGGATCATTTTTTTCTATGAAGCAATAGTGTTAAGAGTATTGAGTGTGGTTTTCAGTGCAGGGAGTCCAGTGTTGCTGCGGCGGCCGACGTATCCATACACCAGGACCCTGACCTCTGATTTCTAACTCATTACACAAAAACACTGATTGTGTGTGTGTGTCAAGAGTTTCCTATGTGGTCTCTTTGAGTCAGCTCACCAGGTATAAATTATCGATTGTGGCGTACCTATTCATTATTAGGATACCACTGCGAAAAAAGATAGCAAGGGTTCACGAGTGAATACATGATGACGGCCCACCAAGCGACAAGGCTTCGGTGCAGGGCCCTCTTACTATGTTGGAACCTTCGGGTGGTGTACCAGCGGCACCACCACCCGTTGGGTAGCAGATGCCACCATCCATACTTGCAGACGGTGCACACCGACAGAGCGCGTTGCACGAGTTCCAGTAGCAGAGGCCTCTGAGGTTAGGTGACGAGACATATTCCCAGGCATTAGAGGACTGGCTGGAGGTGATTTCTAGAGTTTTCCACCTAGTTGATATGCAAGTAGAGAAGATGGTGGACTTAGATGCTAGTGTTTTCCAGTGAGTGACCATGAGTTTGGTCCACATTGTGATGAGGCACCTCTACATGGACCATTGCCTGAGTTGTACCTTCTGGTAGTGTGTCAGCTATATCATTGCCTGTATTTCAGCTGTTACAATCGGCGGAACCGGTAGATGACACATGTTGGATTAGTTCCTTACATGTGATTTAGCATCAGATACCCCTCAGGTTCCGAGGCGAGCCCGAATCACAGGTGGATGAGGACAGGCTTGAGGAGGTGGCTGAGAGTTCTCTAGAACTTATACAGCTTCATCAAGATGACATGTCAGTAGCTGAGTATTCATCGAGACATTCTGATCGTTCCGGGTACTCGATGAATATGATACGATCAGTGCATTGGGGCTCAGACTACCGAACGATGTGTGTTTAAAGGACATCCGAGCCTGCACTTTTCCTCTATGCATTCCTACATATGCTTGGGTGCTATAGAGAACCTTTTTGGTTGAATGTTCTTTGGAATAATTGATACTTCTAGTGAATGTTAGAAGTAGGAAAGTAGTGAACTTATGCCAGTCTCAGAGACTTGGGTGCGCATGATGTTTCGGGAAGTGAATGTGACATGGATAGATAAATCTACAGGTAAGCAGACATAAAAGCAGAGCTAGGAGAGCAGCATGTGGTGGTGTACATTTCGACATGTTACAACCACCCACCTTTATTGTCCCCTCCAGGATCAGGTAGCTGGAGGGAAGAGGAAAAGAGTAGTTGTATGCGGTAAGGAGTGTCACCAAAGGGCTCTAGGAATGATTCGAGGTACGTTTTGTGTCTACTACTAGCTTCCGTATCAATAGACATAGGTACCAATCATTCCATCCTTCCACAAATATTGTCCCAGACCTAGCGTTTACGGTTAAACTGTTTACATGACCCTCGCGTCTAGATATTCCTTTAGGAGGAGACTCGATAATAACACTTATGCCGACGGTGTGATCTAACCCTTGAGGCAAGAGTTTCGGTTGGAACCTCTTGGTGGCAGTGTCGAGGCCTTACGACGTTATTTGGGGTATGGTTGGGGAAACCAAATTTCTTACACATATTAACTGTATTAGGAAAAAATGTTGTGATTTATCTACAACATTGGTATGGGTTTTTCTTTGGTCCGTGAAAAGGGAAACCCAGGTATCACAAGATAAACTCATTCTTAGGAGGGTTCAGTCGGTCACTTATGAGTCGGCCAGCCTTACCCTCGTGGCTGTAGGAGTTTTGATTTTTTTAGTTCCTCCAGGACTATGACTTCATGATAGTCTATACTCCTGGGAAGGGGAATGTTGTAGCAGATGCACTCAGTTGGAGATCTAGTATAAAAACTGCTAGGCGAGATGACATAGCAGCTAGATGCTTTATAGATACCCTTTGGGGATAGAGATGGAGCAGCCTTCCTTCAGTCTCTTACAGTCACTCCCCAACTTTTTCAGCGATTCAGGGATGAACAGTGAGGGGACATTGACTGTGAGATGTGATGTGCTCAGATATCCTTAGGGCAGGCACCTGATGGGTTTTCTGAAGGTGGGGAGCACGTCATCCTCTTCAGAGGATGTACCATGGTACTACTTTCATTACAGGAGGAAGTGCCGAGGGAGTTCCACACATCCCCACTAGCGGTACATCTAGGAGTTCCGAAGATGTATCAAGACCTCAGACGATAGTAATGGTGGCTGGGTATGATGAAAGCAGTAGCATATTTTGTCTCTTGATGCCTCACTTGTCTGCCAGTGAAGGCAGAGCACCAGGTTCCAGCAGGCTTGGTTCAACCGTTAGAGGTTCTAGAGTGGAAGTGGGATGGGATATACATGTATTTAATGACAGGGAAACCATGTACCTCCAAATTACATGACTCAATCTTGGTGATCATAGACCAACTCACCAAGTTGGCCCACTTCCTACCGATTAGAGAGCAGGTCTCACTAGAGAGCTTGGGACGTCTCTACATTCAGGTGATCATACAGCCTCATGGTGTTCCATCGACTATCATCTCTAATCGAGATTCCCCTTTCACTTCCAGGCTATGGAAGGGATTATAAGAGACTTTTGGGATGTATCTTTGCTTGAGCACCGCCTTCCTGCATCAGATGGATGGGCAGACCGAGAGGACCATTCAAACTCTCGAGGACATGCTCCATGCACATGTCCTTATCATAGGTTGTAGTTGGGAGGATCAGTTACCCTTGGTGGAGTTTGTATACAACAACAGCTACCACTCCACCATCAGGATGACCCCTTATGAGGCATTTTACGGTCGACTATGCAGATCACCTATGTTCTGGACAGACCCAGGGGAGTTAGCACTTGTAGGACCAGAGATGGTATAGGCTACGATGGAGAAGGTGCAGATCATTCTAGAGCAGATGAAGACTGTCACGAACCAACCCGGGTCGACCCTGAACCGGTCACCCGAGCCGGCCCGCGACATAGCCCGAGGGGCGTTCCCCATCCCCACGGGCTGGCAACTAGTGCCGGGTATCAAAAGTAAACAGGTGGGAACGATTTGGCCCAAAATATAATAAAATAAGCAGCAGAAATAAATAGAACAAATGTAAATAAGGAAAAAGGAACCAACAATGCAACTAACCTGACCACGACCAAAGCTCCACGTGACCTCGTGGGTTACTCTCCAATAACACAAACGACGTCGCTCAAGGTGAACAACTGAAGCTGGAACCTACAACAGAACTAAAAACAAGAAAACACTATAGGAGTGAGTGTTAAAACTCAGTAGGTAGGCCCGACTAATTCTATCCCAATGCACATACCAATAAATAAAGAGTTTATCAATTCCTGGTTTGAACTAAATTATAAGAAATATGTTTTCCACACACTTTCATTTCTAAAACAAGTAACAGTCCATTTCCCTTTTTAATTTAGAACAAGTTTAATGTTGAAAGAACAGGTGCGTTGCATTTTCAAAACATTTTGCGAACAATTTAGAAATTCAAACTTCAGTTGTTAGTCAAAAAGGAAAATCACACACAACACACACTAAGGGCAATGGTAAAAGTGGCACACCAGGGGTCAGCAACCGAACTCGACCTCTCAATCGTCTTCCACACTCAAATAAACACTAAAAGAAACATGGGTCGAACCGAGGAGATCGTGAACAATCCAGAACGTACTATACGTGTGACTCATCCTGAGGCATGTCAGAACTCGATGACGTCATAACGCCCATAATAATACCCGGCATAGCCCTTCATGGCCTAACCGAGGGGCCCAATCCCCATAGCAGCAATAACTCAGTATTCCCCTGCTATGGGGCCACTAGCCAGTGCGTGGTCTAAACTAGTGCAGCAATCGTTCTCAGAAAATTCACTCAATATGCCAGGTTCCCATGTCATCACAAGCAATAAAAAGGGGGTGCGTCTACAATGTAAATAAATCAGTCATGATGCACAAACATCACGTACATCTCACGCAAACAACGCACACCAAATATCACCCCCGAGTGGGATTTCCAAGATAATCCATTTCATTAAAGTGCCAAACGGGCCTTCACCAATTTTAAAGTAAAACCTCTTTTCTCAAAAAAAACTCAAAACAATTGTTCAGAAGAAATTATTTATCTTTAAAACTAGAAGCACATTTGAAGTTCCGTGAATTATGTTTAAAGGCCAAACTGGCATTCTTTCAAAACTGGGTGTCCGCCCGTCAAGAAAATGTCACAAGTGATCGGTATAAAATAAACAGCTCTTTTCGCACTAAATAATAATTTAAAGTTTTATTATCTAATATTATTTCTAATTCATTAAAAATTTATAAAACAACAAGCAATTAATAAATTCTAAATCTAAAGGTAAGTGCAATGGGGAACCTACCTCAACTCGAAAACCAACCACGATGATGCAACGCGCCGCGCACGGGCGTGCAAACTTGCGCAAGCTGACAACCAAAGTACCGTGGGTCTTCCTCGCCGACACGCTGCAAAAACCACACAACTAAAATGCATAAACGAGGACTCAAAACAATTCAAACAAACAAGCACAAGGGAACTGCCTCGACATGTTTTTAAAACACAGTGTGCACCATCTGCACTATTTTATAAACCACTTAAAAATTTATAACAAAATTTCCAAAAGGTAGCTCACAGCTTTACACACCCAAAACTCATCCAAAGAACACATTTCTTAACAGACGCACACCCACAACATACTAAAATGAAAAACGCATGACCTGCACAGACAAAAACTAAATTCAAAATCCCATGAAAAGATATTAAACATCACAAGCATAACACACCCTAATTCGCATATACATGATACACAGTATCAAATACAACCTCAAATATATATATATATATATATATATATATATATATTTTAGAGACTAAAGACGCACCAAAATAGTTAAACCAAATTATTATATATAAAAAAAACTAAATCCTCACCAATCTAATATACCACAAAACTCATCAACTGTATTAAATGGGTGCAACAATTATCCAAACAGTGGAGAACAAACAATTTCACCTTAATATAATTAATTTAACAATAGAAATGTATAACCAGCAACCTAAGTTAAGTGAACATCATGTAAACAAGGAAAACTTAATTTAAAGTGGAATAATCAATGAAATCCAACCTCAAGGATAAAGATGCTTTCAAAATTCAAGTGCGAAAGTGATTAACCCTCGGCAGAAGGAAGAATACGCCTCAAAGAATATTATGCACAACCTAGATAAGTAAACACATAACATATCTTCAATCATTAGGTTCTGGAAAAAGAAGGGCACCCCTAGAAATTGATATAAAAACGCACCGGTGAGGGAGTTCGCTGCTGGAAGGTGCTACCGGTGAGCGGATGGGGTGGCCGAGTCGCCAGAGCAAGGAGGCTGGCCGAGGTGGTGACGGGGTGCCGGATCGCGGTAGGTTGAGAGGGCGTAGCTCAGGGCTAGCAGGAACACAGCTGCTGGCCGATGAAGGCAGAAGTCGGACAGCGATGCGGGAACAAGAAAGGCGCATGACGGGGAGCCGCTGTCGACGGGAGGTGGCTGGGAGTGAGACCGAGGGAGCGGGATGCGGGTGCTGAGTGGGAGTGCGGGGTCAGACTATGCGCAGGGGAGGGTGTCTGAGCACACCACATGGGAGAGGGATCGGCTTGGATCCACGGGCGGAGGCGAGGCTGGCGGAGAAGCGGCTGGATTGTAGAAATATGGAGCGGCTGCGGCTGGGGTGGACGAGTCGCCGAAACACTGGCCGGAGCAGGGGGAACAAGAGAGGGGGCCGGTTCGGGCGGTGGTAGCTGGAACAGGAGGTCGGCGCAGCGGTAGCTGGAACAGGAGGTTGGCACGGCGGAAGGTGGCCGGGACCAGGAGGGGCGAGGTCTAGTGGAGGGGGAGCACGACGGGGATCCTTGAGGGGGAGGCACAGCCGGTGCATCCGATCGGGAGGAGGATTGCGGACAAAGTAGGTGAGTGAGGAGTTGGGGCAGTGGGTGCACGGCGGGGACGACGGGAAGAGGAGGGTGAGGTGAAGCCGGTGGAAGGCGCTGCCGTGTAGGGGGTAAACAGGGGGCGAGTGTGAAGGTGGTGCGAGAGGGAGCCGGCAGCGGACAGATCGCGGGGAGGGGGCGACACGCGTTGGGAGGAGAGGATCGGGGCTGCTACGGCCGGGCGAGTCGGAGGGAGCTCGGCAGGGGAGGCCGCAAACCAGGGGCGCGCCGCAGGAAGAAGGAAAGAAGAAAAAAAACGGGGGAAGAGGGGGGAGGCAGCCCGCGGCGGAACAAGAAGAGAATGGGGGGGGGGCGAACTTCATCTAGGGTTTCCAAAACAAAAAAGAAAAAAAAACAGATTCTATTACATTAATAATAATAATAATAATATTAGTAATATTTATAATATAAGTGTTAATAATATTACCACAATAATAATAATAGTATACCAGAATGATAATAATAATAAAATTAAAATTAATAAAAATAACCATTTAATAATAATAACGTGAGATAAACCAAATTAAAATAATAAAACAAGGTTATAAAAAAAACACTTGCCCGACACCTGAGCTAACTGCGCGGCAACCGCCAAGCATGCGGTGGCTGCGCACGGGTCCAAAACCCAGAAAAAGCATCAGACGTCAAAAATTTTAATCGGGGCGCAGCCCGTACAGCAGCGTGGACACTCAGAAACAAGAAATAATAAAAATAAAATAAATAGAAATGACGATTGTGACAATTCTCCCCACCACAGACACTTTCTGTCCCCAGAAAGTCACATAGTCAAGTGATAGACCAAACCAGAATTCATGCCCAAATAAAATCAAGAGAAACCACAACATAAAAGAATAGGAGAACACGAGAGGGTTCTCCCCACCACAAGGACTCAACTAGCGTGAAAATTTAACACTCGACCATACCACCTCGGGAAGGGGGGGCGAAGCGGGAACTCTCAAACAATCCAGACTAACCTCTATAGCACGAGCGAAACAGCACCTCCGCCAAAACTTGGAACTCTCGACTCAGACCAAAGAAATCCCGAAGACTATAGAAAAATCTCCAAGCAGAACTTAATCCAAGCAGTAAACCCGAGCATAACAGCAAGCCTGGACTCCACCGCCGGCACTTATATCTCCAAACGAACATCGCCAAACCAAGATTAACCCACGCAAGGTCCAAACATACCTCTAAGAAAAACGCACGATCCTAAACACCATAATCCGACAAACGAGACTGTTTTCATTACAAACGAATACGTTCGTCCCAACCTCACGACGACACAATGAACCGAAAACAACGCCAAAACATTAACAGTGAAAGAAAGAGAACGAGAGGACATTAAATGTTTCGTTGGAAACACTAAACAACCAAACCTGAACTGAGGCTTCACACCCCCGTCAACTCCTGACTGCGCGCGAGCTTCACCCCAAGTCCTGTGGTTGGGGCTCTGATGGTTGAAGCATCTCCTGTCTCACAGCCAGGCACTAGAATCTTCTGGTCACAGTGTCTTCCTCAGGCAACGCTTCCTACAAAGCTTCTCTAGATGATCTAGAAACCTACAATGATGGCATGTCTTGGGGGGGTGTGACATAGCGGCTTGTATTCCCTAACCGTCCATACTGACGGTACACCATTAGACGATTTGACGCACTAGAAGTTAGAACCACTGCAGAGGACTCTTTAGGAATAAGTCCCTCTGGCACACCCTGCTCACCAGATGGGGAACCTTGACGAGCAACTTGATACGCTGGATTGCCAACCATCTCCACTCCGAAGACCAACTCCTCTAAGAACACCTCATCCACCAGCTTCTCAACGTGATGGTCCTCAGAAAAGAGGACCCGCTCCTTGATCTCTAAACGAAGACCCTTGATGAAGAGAGAAGTCTTCATCCGGTCTTGCGACTCTACCCCCGGAAAAAGAGACACAAGATCCTTGAAATGTTCAACATATGCTTTCACCGTCTGCTGGCCATGTTTAACACGTATAAACTCTTTAATTTTCTTCGTCTTCACCTCCAAAAGTATAAATCATTGAACGAAGATGGCTTTGAAGACATACCACATCATCCCAACTTACAGTAATGACGGGGCGAATAACTCCAATCGCTTCGGGAGTTCCCAATACCCTGGAGACGCGCTCGACCTCTTCGAGCCACTGCACTGTCTCTAATAGACTTCAATCACCACGAAGTACGGACAATATCCGAGAAGGACCAAAAACTGGGCATGACTCATCAAAACTCTAGGGACCTTTCTGGGCGGCATTTTTGAAAAACATCTATAACACCGAGACGAAACTGATATCAATCGAAGCAACATCAAAGAAAGTGGTTTCATCCAAAACAACCAGCTCAAAAGAAACAAACAACCGCAAACATAACCCAAAATTCCCGGTCCAAAATTCCCGTTTCATTTTAGATTCCAAAACCACCTCTTTTTAAATTCTCGTTTCAAGACCAGTTTCCAAATACCAAATCCCTTTCAAACCAAAATCACTTTCCAAAACCATTTTCCTCTTTAAAAGCCAATTTTAGAAAAACATGGTCGAGCCTTTAATTTCAAATAAACACCCAGGTAATCTCATGACCCTTTGCACGTGTCATTATCCACATTCCATTCATACACGCACCAACACGCAATTTCTATGCATTCTATCACATGTGCAAACGTTCATAAGGAGTACCTGCGGTTTCACCCCAAACAATTCTCGACCAATTTCCAAGCAAAAACCAGTTTTTCCAAACCAAATGCTTTTAGTTTTTTTAAAACCCATTTCATAAATTTAAATTCCTTTAAAAGAAATCAGTCTCATTTTCAAAACCCCCCTTTTTTTCCATTTCCAAAAATGTACTAACACCAACCGGAACAAAAACGACACTTAAATTGCATCAAACACCGCAGTGAGGGACTAGTAGTCACGCATAACCTGGTGACATGGTAGTGGGCCATGTCCCAAGTAGGCGTCGACCACTAAGAGGAATTCAAACCATGTACCCAGAATCAACATGGGTCACTACTCCATCTGAAATCACGATGTAACATTGGCTTACCTCTATTGTCATCCCTTAATCCAAAACAATCCAAAACGAAACAAAGACTCGATTCCCGGACTATCCCTGGAGACTCGAGGTGCAGAACGGGCGAGGGTTCATGACGTCCTTCCCGTACCTACCTCTCAAGTCCCGACAATCCTAATCTCCACCTACCAGACATCCCAAATAACAAGAACCTGCCTCTGATACCATTTTGTCACGAACCAACCCGGGTCGACCCTGAACCGGTCACCCGAGCCGGCCCGCGACATAGCCCGAGGGGCGTTCCCCATCCCCACGGGCTGGAAACTAGTGCCGGGTATCAAAAGTAAACAGGTGGGAATGATTTGGCCCAAAATATAATAAACTAAGCAGCAGAAATAAATAGAACAAATGTAAATAAGGAAAAAGGAACCAACAACGCAACTAACCTGACCACGACCAAAGCTCCATGTGACCTCGTGGGTCACTCTCCAATAACACAAACGACGTCGCTCAAGGCGAACAACTGAAGCTGGAACCTGCAACAGAACTAAAAACAAGAAAACACTATAGGAGTGAGTGTTAAAACTCAGTAGGTAGGCCCGACTAATTCTATCCCAATGCACATACCAATAAATAAAGAGTTTATCAATTCCTGGTTTGAACTAAATTATAAGAAATATGTTTTCCACATACTTTCATTTCTAAAACAAGTAACAGTCCATTTCCCTTTTTAATTTAGAACAAGTTTAATGTTGAAAGAACAGGTGCGTTGCATTTTCAAAACATTTTGCAAACAATTTAGAAATTCAAACTTCAGTTGTTAGTCAAAAAGGAAAATCACACACAACACACACTAAGGGCAATGGTAAAAGTGGCACACCAGGGGTCAGCAACCGAACTCGACCTCTCAATCGTCCGCCACACTCAAATAAACACTAAAAGAAACATGGGTCGAACCTAGGAGATCGTGAACAATCCAGAACGTACTATACGTGTGACTCATCCTGAGGCATGTCATAACTCGATGACGTCATAACGCCCATAATACTACCCGGCATAGCCCTGCATGGCCTAACCGAGGGGCCCAATCCCCATAGCAGCAATAACTCAGTATTCCCCTGCTATGGGGCCACTAGCCAGTGCGTGGTCTAAACTAGTGCAGCAATCGTTCTCAGAAAATTCACTCAATATGCCAGGTTCCCATGTCATCACAAGCAATAAAAAGGGGGTGCGTCTACAATGTAAATAAATCAGTCACGATGCACAAACATCACGTACAGCTCACGCAAACAACGCACACCAAAGATCACCCCCGAGTGGGATTTCCAAGATAATCCATTTCATTAAAGTTCCAAACGGGCCTTCACCAATTTTAAAGTAAAACCTCTTTTCTCAAAAAAACTCAAAACAATTGTTCAGAAGAAATTATTTATCTTTAAAACTAGAAGCACATTTGAAGTTCCGTGAATTATGTTTAAAGGCCAAACTGGAATTCTTTCAAAACTGGGTGTCCGCCCGTCAAGAAAATGTCACAAGTATTCGGTATAAAATAAACAGCTCCTTTCGCACTAAATAATAATTTAAAGTTTTATTATCTAATATTATTTCTAATTCATTAAAAATTTATAAAACAATAAGCAATTAATAAATTCTAAATCTAAAGGTAAGTGCAATGGGGAACCTACCTCAACTCGCAAACCAACCACGATGATGCAACGCGCCGCGCACGGGCGTGCAAACTTGCGCAAGCTGACAACCAAAGTACCGCGGGTCTTCCTCGCTGACACGCTGCAACAACCACACAACTAAAATGCATAAACGCGGACTCAAAACAATTCAAACAAACAAGCACAAGGGAACTGCCTCAACATGTTTTTAAAACACAGTGTGCACCATCTGCACTATTTTATAAACCACTTAAAAATTTATAACAAAATTTCCAAAAGGTAGCTCACAGCTTTACACACCCAAAACTCATCCAAAGAACACATTTCTTAACAGACGCACACCCACAACATACTAAAATGAAAAACGCATGACCTGCACAGACAAAAACTAAATTCAAAATCCCATGAAAAGATATTAAACATCACAAGCATAACACACCCTAATTCGCATATACATGATACACAGTATCAAATACAACCTCAAATATATATATATATATATATTTTAGAGACTAAAGACGCACCAAAATAGTTAAACTAAATTATTATATATAAAAAAAACTAAATCCGCACCATGCTAATATACCACAAAACTCATCAACTGTATTAAATGGGTGCAACAATTATCCAAACAGTGGAGAACAAACAATTTCACCATAATATAATTAATTTAACAATAGAAATGTATAACCAGCAACCTAAGTGAAGTGAACATCATGTAAACAAGGAAAACTTAATTTAAAGTGGAATAATCAATGAAATCCAACCTCAAGGATAAAGATGCTTTCAAAATTCAAGTGCGAAAGTGATTAACCCTCGGCGAAAGGAAGAATACGCCTCAAAGAATATTATGCACAACCTAGATAAGTAAACACATAACATATCTTCAATCATTAGGTTCTGGAAAAAGAAGGGCACCCCTAGAAATTGATATAAAAACGCACCGGTGAGGGAGTTCGCTGCTGGAAGGTGCTACCGGTGAGCGGATGGGGTGGCCGAGTCGCCAGAGCAAGGAGGCTGGCCGAGGTGGTGACGGGGTGCCGGATCGCGGTAGGTTGAGAGGGCGTAGCTCAGGGCTAGCAGGAACACAGCTGCTGGCCGATGAAGGCAGAAGTCGGACAGCGATGCGGGAACAAGAAAGGCGCATGACGGGGAGCCGCTGTCGACGGGAGGTGGCTGGGAGCGAGACCGAGGGAGCGGGATGCGGGTTCTGAGTGGGAGTGCGGGGTCAGACTATGCGCAGGGGAGGGTGTCTGAGCGCACCACATGGGAGAGGGATCAGCTTGGATCCACGGGCGGAGGCGAGGCTGGCGGAGAAGCGGCTGGATTGTAGAAATATGGAGCGGCTGCGGCTGGGGTGGACGAGTCGCCGGAACACTGGCCAGAGCAGGGGGAACAAGAGAGGGGGCCGGTTCGGGCGGCGGTAGCTGGAACAGGAGGTCGGCGCAGTGGTAGCTGGAACAGGAGGTTGGCACGGCGGAAGGTGGCTGGGACCAGGAGGGGTGAGCTCTAGTGGAGGGGGAGCGTGGCGGGGATCCTTGAGGGGGAGGCGCAGCCGGTGCATCCGATCGGGAGGAGGATTGCGGACAAAGGAGGTGAGTGCGGAGCTGGGGCAGTGGGTGCACGGCGGGGACGACCTGAAGAGTAGGGTGAGGCGAAGCTGGTGGAAGGCGCTGCCGTGCAGGGGGTAAACAGGGGGCGAGTGTGAAGGTGGTGCGAGAGGGAGCCGGCAGCGGACAGATCGCGGGGAGGGGGCGACGCGCGTTGGGAGGAGAGGATCGGGGCTGCTACGGCCGGGCAAGGCGGAGGGAGCTCGGTAGGGGAGGCCGCAAACCAGGGGTGCGCCGCAGGAAGAAGGAAAGAAGAAAAAAAAACGGGGGAAGAGGGGGGAGGCGGCCCGCGGCGGAACAGGAAGAGAATGGGGGGGGGCGAACTTCATCTAGGGTTTCCAGAACAAAAAAGAAAAAAAAACAGATTCTATTACATTAATAATAATAATAATAATAATATTAGTAATATTTATAATATAAGTGTTAATAATATTACCACAATAATAATAATAGTATACCAGAATGATAATAATAATAAAATTAAAATTAATAAAAATAACCATTTAATAATAATAACGTGAGATAAACCAAATTAAAATAATAAAACAAGGTTATAAAAAAAACACTTACCCGACACCCGAGCTAACTGCGCGGCAACCGCCAAGCATGCGGTGGCTGCGCACGGGTCCAAAACCCAGAAAACGCATCAGACGTCAAAAATTTTAATCGGGGCGCAGCCCGTACAGCAGCGTGGAAACTCAGAAACAAGAAATAATAAAAATAAAATAAATAGAAATGACGGTTGTGACAAAGACTTCACATAGCCGACAAAAGTCCTATGCTGATAAAAGACAAGGAATACTAGAGTTCTAGGATGGCGACCTTGTCTTCCTATGGGTCTTGACTTGACGAGGTCTATAGATAGATGGTCGGGGGGGGCAAGTTATCTCTATGTTTCATCGGGTCATTCTAGGTCCTCAGCAGCGTAGGCAAGGTGAATTACCACCTCGCCCTTCCACCTCAGTTGCACCAGGTGCACGACGTCTTCCACGTATCTCAGCTAAGAAGATACATGCAGGACTCATCCCACATAATTGAACATGGGGAGTTGGAAATCGATGATGGGGAGACTTTCACAGAGGTCCCAATAGAGGTCGAGGATTGACAATATCGGGTCCTACATGGACGGTTGATTCCTCTGGTACGTATTCGCTGGTTGCACGAGAACCTCCAAGAGAGAACATGGAAGTGGGAGGCTCAGATGCATGCTCAGTACCCTCATTTGTTTCCCTACTATGTGTTGTAGCTTTACGGAGATGTGAAGTCCAGAGGTGGGTTTAATGTAAAGACCTATAAATTTCAATGATATTTTTTTCTTAAATTATTTGGAATTTTAGGAGTCCACAGTTTTTTACGGCACTTGATTCCGAGGGCTGGTGTGCCCGGAATCAATTTTGGAAATTTTGTTATGCTTAAATTAATGCACATAAGCAGTTTTCTGGAAAAAGTATGAATAACTCTTAAAGGTTTACTGGGATCAGAAATCTGAGGGAACCATTGTGCTCAGGATGGTGGGTTTACCCTAGGCATGACTTATGTTTAGTCAGCGCGGGCCTCCTGGGAGAAATTCCAAAAATGGCATAACAATAAATAAAATAATTAAATAAATTGTTTTATTTTTCAAAAGCTTATAACTCACAAACATTATCTTGGATTGAAAATATGAGATCACCGCTGAACTCATGAGGGTATGCTTTATTTAAGAAGATACTAACTTTGTCCGGAGTGGGCCACCAGAAAGAGTTAGTTTTTCTCCACAAATAAAATAATTAAGTGAAAATTATTTTAGTGTAGAAATTTATAACTTCTAAACGGTAACTCAGATTGAAAATATGAAATTATCATTGGGTTCTTTGGGATGTTTTTCACCTAGGAAGAGCCTAACCTTGAACGTAGAAGGTTGAGGGTGAGTGATAATAATTTTCTGAACTTTTTTTCGGGTACATTCAGTAAACACGCAAGCATTGTTTTATATATTTGGATCCGTTGTTCGGAATTGAAATACGAGGACATTGATGAACTTACAGTGTCGGTATTCTCTTAAGGGGATATTTACTGTAGTTACGTTTTATAAAGGATGGAAGTTATGAATTGGGGTTACTTTTTTTTAAATTAAAATTTTACTAAAAATGTGTGTGCAACAAATTTTTATTTGAATGGTGGTTAAAGTCTCTATATGGAGGTTAGGGGTGGGGCCACCACACCCTAACCTCCCTTGGGAGGATATAACTAGTGGTGGGGCCCACATGAACACCAACACCCCTTGAACTCCCCATGTAACTCTCTTTTAATTAATGGAGACTCCTATACATCTAACCCTCTCTTTTAATTTTTGAAAAACTCACCACCTCCCACCTCCCTCATTAAAATTCCAACACACTCTCAATTAATTAACAATTAATTAATTGGCTCATCTTTTTGAATTAATTTGAATTTATTTTTCCATCATTAAAAGAAGATATTTCATTCTTTTAATTTGGTTGGCATAAACATTCATTGGTGGAACTTGGGAGAATAGGGAGGATATTACCCTCTCTAGTGAAGAACATGAAGAACTCAATCGTCTTCTTCCTTCTTCAAATGGGGAAAGAATGTGAGGCGGCGCTATGAAGAACACCATCTCCTTTATTCTTCCTCTGCGACAAGGGAGAAGTTTCCGCCCATGAAGAACATCGCCAATGACTTTTCCTCCGATGTTGATGAACCCACATCCATCTTATGTGATGTCGTCTTCCGCGTCTTCGACAACGTTCTTTTAATCAAGTTAGGGAAAAATATGGAATATTTATTTATTCATACATGTGTATCATACCCTCACACCTTGGAAATTGATTTTGGTTGATGGTGATGAAGTTGATATCATCTAACACGGAGGGCACGGGTCGAACAAAACCGGACCGACGTCCCTCCGTTGAACATTGTTTATGTTGGTAACGGAGGCGGAGCCAGAAGGCACCGCGCTGGAGGAAAGAGGACATGACCATGAGGCGGAGGCAACCGAATGCAGTGGCCACGCCAGGCCGTGGCGGTGGAGGATCGATGTCGTCGCGCCGAACATGTGGGGGAAACTACGGCCCGCGTGCACAAGCCGCTTGGCCGAAGAAGAACCGGTCGGGCTGGAGGACCGCAGAGCTCGCTTGGCGTCGCGATGCAGAGGAACCATGGTCCTTAACCGAGGGCCACTTGAGCTGGACAAAACTGGCCGGCTTTGGCCGGTCGGGCCGCAAGGAGGGGCGGCGCCGCTCAGTACCACTAGGTGAGCCGAACAGGCCCGGAACCGCGGGCTGGGTATGCAGGGGGGTCGCGCCCCACCGGCAAGGCTCACACCCAAACCGGGTCGGACCAGCCGGGTCGGGTCCTTGGGTGGTCCACGCTCCACCAGGCTGGGCCGACCCCCATCCGGGTCAGCCCATCCAAACCGGGTCGACCCAACCCGCCAACCCACTCGGCGAGACGGGTCGGGCCCATTTCGCTCAAATGTGAATATCTTCTACACTGCATGTCTGATTGACACACCGTATGTGGAATTGGAATCCTCGCGAGGAGAGGGTCCATTTGAGACACTATAAATGAGTTTTGAACACATTTGGAAAACTTCCAGGTTTGGAACGAGCGTAATTCAACCGGGACCCTGGAATGGAAATGCTAATAACTCTCAGACAGGGCGTCTGATTGATGCAACGTCTGTCATGTTGGGTTTCTTTTGATGAGATCAAACTTCGGTATACATCAACTCTAGACTCCATGGTAGTTGATGTATCAAAACCATTTCTCGAGGAGGGGACCCTCCCGGAATCGAGCATGCTATTTGCGGGAACCCTAGAGCTGGCTGCGACTGCGATGACTACCGTACTGGGATCCTTCGTGGGTTCGCTAGGGATGACAACTGTATTGGGATCCTCCTAGGATCTTCCGTGGGTTTGAAAGTAATGACTACTGTACTGGGATCCTCCGTAGGTTCGAGAGTGATGACAATTGTTCTTGTTTCCTATGTGGGTGCGACAATTTTGACTTCTGTACTTGTTTCCTATGTGGGTCCGATAGAGTAGCTGGTCTTGTATCCTGTGTGGGACCGACAGCTTAACAATTCTTCTATCATGTGTGGTTCTGACAAATTAGATGAAACACTGACTACATATAATCATCTCTATCTCTATACGAAAGATATATACATATGTGAGATGTGTCTTGACTTTCAATCATTATCATAGATGTGATTGAATTTATTTCCTATATGGATTGGGTTGTGTTTGGGCTCGAGAGTTGGAGCCAATTTGAGATTGATAACATAGGTATATGTATAGTCATATACCTAAGTATAGTTTATTGACATTTTGTGATTGTATATTTCTTATTTGGTATATCCTTCTTGGATTCTAGGAGACCTACGGGGGTCTCGGTGTCCCTATTGAGTATCGTTATACTCACGCTTGCATGGGAAATTCCCCCACTTCATTGTTTTGGATACAGATGACAGGCAGCACTGATCGAGGTAGATACTTGTGGAGCTGTACGGTGCCTGGAGGTAGAACACTTCGAGAGAAATACACGGAGCAGACTGATGGAAATTGGGTGATGAGGAGGCCATCTGTACCCACCCTTCAGGTGGGAATTCCGGAGAACAACTCAGTAGTTGCTGTTTACTTTTCTAGAGTTGTACTTTATAGTTGGGCTTGTATTTCCGACCCCTTTACATTCGACACTTTCTCATGTATTCAGTTTTACTTAGTGTTTATTTCTAGTTTTTTCATCTACTGCTTGTGTTCAGACAGTGTGTGTGTTACAGGTTAAAAGGAAATTACTTCCCTTTTATCAGGATTACGGCTTTGGTGCTAGTCTTCATCCCCTATCCTATGGAAGGCAGGCATGGGGTAGTCACGACATGGGCCCCGATGATGGGTTGTGACACTAGTGATATATCAATCAATCAAAATCAAAATTATTAGATCTAAAATACCAAAATTATCAACTGTTACACCTATAATCCAAAGTTATACATCTTCAACACACTTTACATAATTAAATAATATATTCTCAACTCGGGAATATAATCAACAATCAATTTCAATAATCCTTGAAATAAATTAAATCTTCAATGATTAAGATCAAAAGAAAAGTAATTAATTGAAATAGGATAATTAATAATAATTCATGTATGAACATTTAAAATAAATTAAAACTAAAAAATAATGTAATTTAAGGTGACAACACAAAAATATATTAATTAAAACAAGATAACATATTATAATTACAGTGGATGGAGGGTTTTAATGCAATAAGAGAACAGATTACACTTAGAGTGGATGGATTATATGAAATCATTCATGGTCTACTAGAACTGAGAATGTGAAACTATAAAACTATACTAAATAAATAGAATATAATATTGAGAGAAAGTTATATAAACAACTGCATAATAGTGACCACATTCCACAATATACTACTACAAGGACTGAGAAATAAAGGAGAATATGAAAATATATTCGTGGTACTACTACAACATATTGGATCTTCAAAACCAAATCCACCACCACTATAAGATGACTTCCACATATTATGTACTTGAAAAGAGAAAAATATGGGAGAAAAGGAATTACTACTATTTTCTCTGGAATCCTAACTATGAAACCCTACCACGAAAAGGCTTTAGTGACCACGACCGAACTACGTGTCTAATGCTCGACTCGTATTTAATTATATCGACGACAATGATATCTACAATATATTACTCACCATTAAATCAACAGAAATCGTTTTCCTAATTCTTCTTCAATGATTATTGTAACCAAATGAATAACTCTAACAAATCACACACTCCGTCAACAGGAACTGTTAACTGAATCTCGGCACCAAACCTTCTTAACTGAACATAATTATTTAAGATACTTCTATTGCAAGATTCCCACTCAAACTCATCAAAATTTTATAGTAAATATTCAAACATCATCCATCATTGTAGGTTGACTTCATGAATCATGTACCAGAAGACCTTCAAGCACTAGTTGACCGAAGAATTTCAACCTCAAATAAATCTAAATCGAGCCCCTTAGATGGATTTGTTGTGGGGGTGATGGTAGAAATGACAAAGGGAACACAAATGTAGAAAAGGATGAATAAAATGGGAATAGTGGGAAAGTAAAATAACTGATGCATATGCATAGGGGGGAATTTTACTATTTTTAAGGTACCACTAGATTTGGAAAATTGAATTGTCTCAGTTTCTTATCAAGATGAAATTGATTTTGGAATTTGGGGTTTTCAGGTTTTTTTTTAAATTAATTATTAAATTATAAGTAATAGTTTATAGAGAATAATAATTTTAAAAAATATCATAACAAATATATATATATATATATTACTCTAAATTTATGTATTTTTTATGTAAAATATATTTCATATATATAACGAATTTATATGTGATTAGAGCCATCAAAAAATTAGATCATTTAACAATAATTATGTATCCCACATATATAAATTTTTTTTTGTATTTTTTGATATTGTTGAGTAATTTAAGGCATCAAATTTTTATAACTGTAAAAGGCTTTTTTGTTAGACACAATTAATAATAACATATAATTTTTTTGAAAAAACAATTTTTGGTAATACTATGATAAAACAACATATTAATGTTTTAGTGTAGGAATTTTTGGTATTAATATACTAATATAAATAGATATATTTTTTGGTAAAAACAATTGTCATTACTAATAATTAATAAAAACAATATTTAATATCTGTTGTAATTACACATTTTTACCAACAAATATGTTATCTAATAGTAATTTTCTATTAGTATATGTCAGTTCTATTGTAGTGATTAAATACAATTATTATTTACTAATTAATTATATAAAATTTCTATGGTACTATGTTTTCACTTAATAAAATATGATAGGTGCATAACATAAAAACATTCCTCAATGAAATAAGAATGAGATGAAGTCCCTTACTTTGAGTATTATTCGATCAGTACGTTCTTTATCATCATGAATAAAAATCTATTGATAATAATTTATTTTAATTGGAAAATTTCTAAAAAATTATTATTCCTTATATTACACTTATTACCATGTTATATATGATTACCTAATCAATTATATCTACAAAGGATGTTTTGATAATATTTTGATTTGGTGCCTAAAATTTCATTGTTAGGTGGACACTACTGGAATTAGAGGAATTTGCGATAGGATATATGTGATAGGATCCCATTGCAAATAGGCTTTAGCGACGGGGACCCATCATAAATAGCTTGTTGTAGAAAACGTTGTCGCAGATATTATCTTTTGCGACAGGCCAATCGCCAAAAAAATTATTTACGTCAGGAAAAATCCATGTTGCAAATGACCCTCCGATTATATATATTATATATATAAATAAAACTTTTTCGTTGGATCATCAAAAATATTATTTGTGACGGGAAACTTCATCGTCGCAACTAATACTTCTATTATATACATTATATATATAAACATTTTACGATGGGCCCGATAGAAATGGTATTAATAAAAATTTATATTTAGATTATTTACGACGGGATCCAGTTGCAAAAGGTCCCATAACAAATACTAATTTTGGGCGAAACAATTTTTAGTGGATTTATGACTTCTCTTTTGTCCAACGTCTCATTCACCATCAAATTTATCTCATTGAAATCACAATGAAGAATCTTCTCATAGGTACACAGATCCATTCTCGTGCATACGAGAATGTATAAGCGAACCTTAGGGTATATTCTTCATTGTGATTTTTGTGTGACAAACTTACATGAAAATGTGTCGTCACACCAAAAAACCCCCTTTTCATCGATGAATCATCTTCTTCCAACTGTCCCCACCTAAACACATTATAAAAAATGTGGTCCTACGAATGTATATTCAAACTCGGGCATATGTAAAATCATGCTTTTCATAATGTATTGATTCGGAGAAAGTTAAAAGGAGAAGATTCATCGAGCAAAAGGAGTGTCGTCAATCCACTGGAAATTGTGCCAAGTTATTACAAGTTATTAAATTTCATAATTGTTTCTAATTTATACTATTTATACTATTTATTACTATTATCTATTACTATTTATTACTATTATTTATTAAAAATTATTACTAATTATTTATAATTATTCATAATTATTAATAATTATATCCAATTATTACTAATTACTTCTAATTATTACTGATTATTACTAATTATTACTAATTATTACTAATTATTACTAATTATTACTAATTATTACTAATTATTATTATTTATTACTAATTATTACTAATTATTCCAAATTATTTATATTTATTCCTATTTATTACTAATTATTACAAATTATTATTATTTATTCCTAATTATTACTAGTAATTGCTAATTATTACTAATTATTCCTTTTTATTACTAATTATTCCCAATTATTACTAATTATTCCTAATTATTAGTAATTATTACTAATTATTACTAATAATTCCTATTTATTCCAATTTATTCCTATTTATTCCTATTTATTCCTAATTATTCATAATTATTACTATTTATTAATAATTTTTACTAATTTTTACTGATTATTCCTATTTATTCCAATTTATTCCTATTTATTCCAATTTCTTCCTATTTCTTCCTATTTATTAGTATTTATTCATTTTTATTCTTATTTATTTCAATTTATTTCTATTTATTCTTAGTTATTGCAAATTAATCCAAATTATTGCTAATTATTGCAAATTCTTACAAATTATTGCTATATATTACTATTAATTACTAATTTTTACAATTTATTACTATTTATTACTATTTATTACAATTTATTCCTATTTATTTCTATTTATTACTATTTATTCCTATTTAATGCTATTTATTTCTATTTATTACTATTTTTTACTATTTTTTACTATTTATTACTATTTATTCCTATTTATTCCTATTTATTCCTATTTATTCCTATTTATTTCTAATTAGTCCTATTTATTATTAATTATTCCTATTTATTATTAATTATTTCTATTTATTGGTAATTATTACAAAGTATTGCTATTTATTACTAATTATTCCTAATTATTACTAATTATTCATATTTATTCCTATTTATTCCAATTTATTCGTATTTATTCCTAATTATTCCTATCTATTCCTATCTATTCCTATTTATTTCTAATTATTACTATTTATTACCAACATATAGATTACAAAACAATTTAAATATAATTTAATTACAACTAATCAACACAAATTAAAATCAACATAAAAAATTTTAAATAAATACTAAATTAAATAAAATATAAATACCTTCAAACTTGATCTCCTATTGATATAAGCGCCTTAACAACTTCTCCGTAAAAAAATTTAACTGAGTGAAATTTTCAGTCTAAAGTTCGAGGTTAGTGAGAGAGAGGATGTGAGAAATGAGAGGATGGGAATGAAAAATGGAGGGGGTATATATAGGTTAGATTAGTTGTGAGGGGTCTACTAGGGACGAGACCCATCACAAATACCTTCGACCACATTAATTACAAGCGGCGATTAAAAGGTTATTTGCGATGGGTCTCATAGCAAAAAGTGATATGCTGACACACCTTTTGCGACAGGACAATATCCAGTCGAAAATACTAATTTACCACCACTGATATTTTCCACGGGTCCCATCACAAATACCCTCCGACCGACACACTATTTACAACGGGGAACCCCCTCCCCCATCGCAAATAACCTTCTCGAGCATTGGTGCACATACGGCGCTAAAGAGAGCATTACCTTTTACGATGATACCCCAAATCTCATCGCAAATAACTTGTTAATTGCGACGGGACAACCCCCCCCCCCCCCGAAAATAACCCATTTGATGGACTATTATGGATGGGAATTAATCCCGTCGCAAATACCCCTTCGCAAAATATTTTTTTCCCATAGTGTGACTATGGTCAAATGTTTTATTATTTAAACAAAACATGAATAAGAATCATGAAATTGTTATCATATTTATACATCAAAAATATTTTTTAGAAAAATCATGAAATATAGATTTGTGAAATGAAGTATGTTACGTTCATGGAGACAGTAGGTCATACATACACATGAGTAATGCTTCCTTATTTCAAGGATAATTATGGAAGGAATGTAAGTGTAACACCCCGAGATTTTATGAAAAATATTTTTTTAATTTCATTAATGTCTTGTGTTGTATGCTATACCAAGATTACCTTGCGCTATACGCAACACCGTTTAACTTGCAGTATACGCAACACTATTCTTGGATCATGTTACACAAAATTTTGATAAAAGTTATTCTACGCAACATTGAGTATATATATATATATATTCAATGTATAAATGAAATATGGTTGTATTATGTTATACGAAACAACGAAGGATTCTTGCACAACACGCAACCCTGACTTGGCTTGCATTACACGCAATCACGACCTTCCTCGATAGCGTGTGTTGTACGCAATACCAGGTTTTACTAAACAACGATATATTATTATAATATTATTATGAACTAGACATTATGAATAGTATTAACTAAATTTTGAATTTTATATCATTATTATTTATCTTACACATTTTCTAGAACATGGTATAAGAACAAAATAAATTTTTCGGGTAAAATAAGTATTTTTCAAAAAATGCAGTTTTGCCGCCTTTTGATGGCGCACCCACATTAAATCTAGTTTTTGACATGTTTATAAGTTCAATTTGACAAAATAAAATTCTTCTTTGGAATCATGAAATAAAAATTTACTTTAGATAAATTTTTCATATTATTCTGGTAACTTTCATATTTTGATGAATAGTAAAAACACGCTATATTGTAATTTAAAACCACTTTTTTTATCACAATAATTTATATGGTTAAATTATAATATTTAATGGATTCAAAGTATAAATAGAATATATTTTTACCATTTAATATAATTTATGTCATTAGCATTGATTCTACCTTGAATTCGTAGGATAAATCAATTCAATCTTTTGCAATGTTTTAAAGAAAAACCCGTTTTCTTTCGACAACGGGATTAATTTAAATTTAATTTCTGCAACTTTTGTGTATTGAATTTGGAAAAATGGATTCCATATTTGGAACCATTGGAACCAAATTCTGTTTATAAGCTACTTTTTATTTTTGGAAATTATGAATAGTAACTATGGTAAATTTTATTTACCATAGTTAAAGGTAAATCGGGTAATTAAGGGTAAATATAATACTATAAAATTACCCTAAAACATGTCAAAATCATATTGGATGATTAAAATTCGACCCTTATCACCTAAGGGTCTGATTAGATTCATTTAATGGACTTTTGTTCATGAAAATAATTAAATTATTATTAAAACCAAAGAATGTGACAACACGTCACTTTCTTAAATCTTATAAGTATAATAATTTTAATTTAGTGATAAACTTCACGAAACATCGAAAATGAGTAGTCTACAAAAATCTAATACAATTATCTACATCATATGAATTTATTTAGAATTTTTAGGGATTAAATAATTATCATTTATTATGACACAAAGATGATGCAGTAATTATCTTATAAATGAAATATTGACATAATAGATGTTATAAATACCCACATAAATGTATTTTAAGACTTTTTATGAATTAAAATAATTTTATAGGTTAATATGACATGTTAGTATTTATTTAATTAATTTTTTTCGAACTAATAATTCTGTAATGAATTTCACAAAAATCAATTACTAAATAGTGTGAAAATTGACAAAAAATAGTTTTTAAAACAAATATTATATTATTAACTGTTATTTTATTCCTAAAAATCTAAGGTTCGGCCAAATGACTTAGATAAGGTTATATATATTAATATTAAACAACTTTTGGGTTCGTTTGGCTTCTTATAGTAAGTTTATTAACCGTATAGTATAAGAACACAAGAAGACATGGTAAAAGTAAAATTATTTATCTTAATGTTAAATCTAAATGATAAGGTTAAAATAGGTACCAAAACTTGTCTAAATTCTATTGGATGAGAGGATTTCGACCCATCCCCACCTTATCTTATAAATAAATCATTTTGGAGCTATTTACAACCGAATTTGGATTTATAATAAAATAATAGTTTTAGTTATTCCAAAGGTACCCCTCTCCTCCCTTATAAAAGGGCACCTCCTCCCTCTCTTCCTCACACCACTTTGAGCCTTCAAGCTCGGACAACCCCTGCCAAATTCCCTTCTCCACTTCCCTAGAAACATCCTCGAGGTTATTTTCTTCCTCAAAGACCAATTTTAGTGCCCTAAAAGGAGATCTCAAAGAGGCGCTTCAAAGAAGAGGTAATGTCCGTTACCGATTCTTTCATCTTTATTTCTTCTTCCACTTCTTCTTCCTAGGTTGTTTCATTATGAAGTAATAACATAAGAATCACTTATATACTGATATGTTATTATAATTATGAAGCAACCTTATTTCAACATCTATCCATCCTACGGAAAACGAAATCACCGCGCGTGCGTACGTACGGAATACCGTCTCCACGCCGTGGTGTAATCTATTTTCCACCCCCACCTTATTTGGATGGGTATAATGGTGTACATAATAACTATATATGATTATTGTAAAGTGATATTGATTCTGAAATAGTATACATACACTCCAATACAATTCCACGATCATGAGAACGATATCATCGCTCGTGCGTACGTACGGACTACCGTCTCCACGACGCGATGAGATTCATTCTCCACGTTAACCATTCATGAATGATTATAAAGTATATATAATAATTAATAATGAAATATATGACATAATAATGATTCTGTGTTTATGTGTATATATATGTATGTCATATACTTAATTCCATTCAACTCAATAAGGAAAAGAAAACAGTGTTCATGCGTACGTACGGTCTACCGTCTCCATGAACAGTGTATTTCTTTCCATTTACTGATTTATTATATATATGTATATTATGAATATATATTATATATAAATCATGTTTTATATTCTGTAATTAAGTAATCATGATCTAATTAATCATATTAATAATGACAAGTCAAAACACGGACGACAAATGAAATGATTTTACCCAAAACGCTCTTTAACATGGAATTTACAAAAGAACTAGTAATATAAAGCCATAAGTGAACCATATATGATATCATAACAATGATTATGATTCTGGAATAAGTCAATGACATTATTTAAATCATTATAAAGGAGGTTCGGACACATACGAAGCAAATCGGACCCAAGGTAAGGGATAATTTTGCAAATCTCATTTTTATCCGAGATTGCATATTCGTAAGTATTTACTAGGGTTATTTCTATCATCCATGTCCATGTTTTATAAAAGTGTTTTAATGTATGTTTAAAGTCCTTTTTACCCATTTTTGACTTTTACTACATGGTATGTAAGGAATTATTATTTTGTTTACGTTATGAGGTACTTTTTGACTTTTCCTGCAAAAGTACGAAAAGAATGTTTTTTTAACTTATACGGCATGAATGGATTTTTAAAACACTATTTACAAGAATATTCCTTTATAATTTTTCAAGTTTATTTTTAATCAACTTCTTTTAGTTTATAATTTCACGACATGTTAAGAAAGTAAAATTGTTTTTGAAGTAGAAAGGATATTTTCCTCAAGAATGGAGTTCAAGTGTTTTATCAAAATTATTTTCCATCTAAAATAATAAAGGATTCTGTTTTTATCCCTATTATTACATGGATTTTATTATTTTGTGATGGAAATATTTTTATGAATTCTTTTATCTTATATGAATTGTTTTATGATGTCACGATGTTTAAATATTCCCATTTTTCTTACATGGGTTATGCTATGATGTATGGTTTATGATTTTGTGGCACACATAAGAATGGTGTCATTATGAGACGGGTGGGACCTATATCTCCCTCCAATTCATTGGGTAAAGATTTTATATCTCATGAGATAGACATGGCTGGAACGGTAGGTTATACCGGTTCAGTGAAACAGGACTGAAACGAGGAGTGAACTCGGTTCAGAAAGGGACTTTGTCCACTATGATAGTCTTGGCAATGAGTCTTTACTAATAAGAAATGATTCTCTATGATTATGTGTGTATTCCACAAAGTTTCATGTTTTATGTTATGATTATTGGGATTACATTTCACTACTATGATTTATCCCATGTTATGAAATTATGCTCTCTTTTGCAGGTTCAGATTTACAAAATATTTTGTTCTTTTGAATATGATGTGATTGATATTTCTTTTTTTTTTACCCTTAATGAGAATTTGAGCTCACCCTTTTATGTTTTCTTTTCCCCAGGATGTAAAGAAAGGTTTTAGGTAAAAAAAGGAAGATCTTTATGGGAGATGTTGAAGATCTTTCACCACAATTAGAATATTATATTCTGAGTTTCCAAAGACACTAAACAATTACGATCCTTGTGTGTGTGTTTTTGTTATATACTATGTATTCCGCAAAAATAATGTAATGTCAATGTACGTCAGGCTTCGGGTCTCTACAGTAAGTATGATTTTATCATTCCAAATTGATCATAATATCATATATAGGATATTATTTTTTTAATTATACTCTTATAAATGTTCCATGTAGTTTGGCAATGAAAAGATAGTAACATAGCTTCGTTAAGGTAGTAGTCCACATGCACAAGAACTGCATGTTAACATTTTAGGGAGTTGAAATGTATGAAAGATAATGATATATGATATTTTAAGATAGATTAATATGCCATGAATATAATAATTATGTCATATATAACACATATATTCATTATATTTCCCTTTGTTACCTACCATGTAATGCGTTAGTGAAAAATAAATCAGAATCCTTCACAAGTTGTTAGTACGTCTTACACATGAGTGACTTTATCATTTCCCCTAAACAAATGATTTTTAATAACATATATATTTTATAATGACTAACGTGGTATAATTTTGTTATTAATATCATATATGTACAATATTTCTATCATCATCCCAAACCTTGAGTGGTGTTGATGGAAAACCAATCACATCGGTTTGCAAGGCGGTTGCCCACCACACACACAAGCAAAGTTATCATTTCCCAATTGATAAAATAGAAGATTAATATAGGTCATGACCACAACATAAAAACTTTCATAATATTATTGGTAATTATTTATTATATGATCAAAAATTAATATCATTTTAAGGATTCCGAATATGAAATAAATAAAAAATGCATTCTTATGAATCTTACCTCTTCTCAGACCACCTCTATTAGATTATAATAAGTATTCCTAGAATATATTTATGAAAAAATAAATGCTAATAGGATGATGATAAGGAATATGTGAAGTTATTTTTTATTGATTTTATTTATTAATTTAATTTTAATGTAAGATGAAGAGGGGAGAGGGGATAACCATTTATAAGTTAGTTGAGTAGCAAACATATAATATTTTAAAAGAAAAATTGACCCACATTATTCACATGAAACATGATAAATAATGGATTATTATAGATAATAATATAATATAAGGTCTAAATATATCCATAAAAAAGATTTTAGACATGTTTATAGGCCATTTTAAACATTATCATTTTTATATTAACCACCTCTAAATCCATTTTACATTAATAAGGATAATTAGTTTTTATTGATTTCACTATTAATTTTGGTAAATAATTAAGTTGAAAGTATTACATAGTAAATATTATTATGATTCAAAATATAAAATCAATTTTTCCAAATTTATGTAATATAATTTAAAAAAAATTTAAAAAAAACCACAGGTGCGATGAAAACGTAGATTTTCAAGATGTATATTTTATTTGAAAAATATAATTTTATATTGACTAAATGAATACTAATAATCATTTAATGAGTAAAAGTTAATATTTACTAGTATATAAACTACTTATTTAATTTTAAAAATTCTTATTTAGAGATTATATAAATTAATTAAAAAGGAGAATCATTATTCACTTGAATACTACTATTAGAAAAAATTCATTTCTAATCCTAATTTTTTTTTACTAAAATCAAATATATTTATCATTAAAATGTAATTAATTGGAAAAAATATAATTAAATATTTTTTTGGATTTAAATCATATAAAAAATAATGGTACTTTTAAATTACTAAATGTAATGAAAAAAATTACATTCATAAAAATATTGTTATTTTTCACTATTGACTGAAAAATAAATATTTCATGAAACAACATCATAAAATGTAAAAGTATGACAATTTAGATATGTTATTTTCAAAAATGTCATTTATTTTTTCAAATACATTTTTTGAAATCTCTAAAAATTAATTATAATATTTATCTACAAAAATAATATAAAATAATAATTTAAAAAATATATATATTTGGAAAATTAAATAACATTACAAAAAAATTATTTATTATTCACCAAATATTTATGAATAAATTTATAGTTATTGTAATATATATATAAATATCAAAAATTAGTTTATAAAATTCATACCCACAAATTTATGGTCTAGGGTATAATAGTCATATATTTTGCGAGTCATTTATGATTGGTGTTTTTTATCATATAGGATATGGAAAATAGTGTTTTTTTAAACATTTGCGTATTACCCAACAATTATGCTCATTTTTTTCCTCATAAGACAAAAAATAATTCTATTACATACTTGACCAGGATTTTTCGAGATATGTCATGCCACTACACATGATCCATTCTCGTTGTCTCATCAATGATGGATAAGCATTCCTTATTTCATTCCAACTAATAGAAAACACACCCACATTTTTATTTGAAACTTTCTATCCTCGACTCACACATTACTATTGACTGTTTAAGGATTTAAATATTTACCATGTGAAATAATCTCATACCATTATAATATCACCCAAAAAGTAGGTTTAAAATCACATAACTCTTGATTCAATGGATATGTTGATAGTGTAACATGGAACACCAGTCTCAGAATTCTGAAAGAACCCTGGAAACTCCTCTAAAAATAGGTATCTCACCAATTTAGTGATTTATTCTACAACCTCCACATTATGAAATCATTATTAATTAAAATTATCTCATCCATGTTCCAGGGAGTTTCGTTATCATTTTGAATATAGCAGTCACCTAGTGTTTTTCATTCACTAGAGTTTAACTTTTTTCTGATGAAGTTAATGACTACCAAAACACTGTTTGCATGGTCAGGCACCCAAAAGTTCATCCCCATTAAATTAAATTTCATTTTCATGGTACCCTAGGTTCCTTCTCATAATCATATAGCATACTCCTAATCATATCACAGAACCTGACAACCACCCATCCATAGGTATCTACGTGAGAGTATAGTCAAACTCATTACTTATAAAGCATCCATAAACTCTATCTAGATATTCTCAATTGTTTCCCTTGATCAAACTAAATGTTGACCCACATGGGTTTGAGAGACAACTAAGTGCCTCTATGTATACCTCCCAACCCTACCAGTTATGTCTCATAACAAGGTCACTAGGTTTGACTACCATACCCCTAAGTCACACACACAAGATTGATAAGAAGGTAAAATCAAATGCGATCAATGATAACATCACTATATGAGTGTAAAAACTAGTCCACGTGGTTTTAATTATAAATTTTTTCCATTCCCATGTTAAAAAATAAAACACCATGTATGTTGTAATCAGATCCCCATTTTTTCATAACCTAGTAAGAACTCATAAATCAAGGAGATCTCGAATGTCATCAACTTCCATACACCGGCCTACTTGGACCTAATCCTCTATGAGAATACTCATATGTGATTTAAACATAGAGAGTCAAAATATAACATAGAAAAAAGGATAATGAACTTATCCTCACCATGAATTTGTATATGGTAATACCCCCTTTATTTTCCAATTTTCTAAACTTTTTGGTACCTATTAGTACTACACTTGATTATATGACTATATATCTATAATAAAAGTTTAGTTAAGTAAAATATCATCGAAATATTGATGTGAATACTCCATATAGTTTGTTAAAAATAATTATTTAATCATACCTACAAAGGACACACCCATATAGGGTGTAATAAAACTGCATCAGCTTCAATCAAGGACTTTTGAGGGTCAACAGTAAACACACAACATTGTCTCAAATGATATGTATCCTACAAAATAGATATTGTTTAATTAATTAGAATGTAATTCACATATATGTAGGGAAAAAAATTATAATTTTTTAGTGGAATATTAAATAACCGAACATATATTAAAAACACTATTGAGTGGTACAAAACATGGGCACTAGGTCCCCTATCAACCTATTTGGGTTATTCCACCTTCTATGCTTGAGGACTGTGGCATCATCCACACCATTGAAAGGCTCACAAGAGATCCTCATGACCTTACATAGATAATATTACTAAGGCTCAATAACTAATTAGTGTTCCACTAAGAACCTATATTGGAATGTAGTCTAAATAAATACTAGAGGTCCTATAACATGTAGGCTCCTTCTTCCAAATATGATTCATGAGACACCACTATCCTTTTCATGAAAACTATCAAAATAAATCAATTTATTCAAAACATCGGGATGATGTTCATAATTCCATATTATATCATAAACTCCTCACCATATGTGCTTCAATTAATAAGAAAATTACATAAAATTTTACCCCCAAAAACAAAGAACAACAATCACAATTCCCTAGAAACCTAGACTTATTACGAGAACGAATGTTCTTGTTGAACCATTTAGATATCCATAGAATTATGTAACAAATTGATAATACAACTATATAACATGTCCCAAAAAATGGTAAAACAATTGGAAATTAAATTCTCTAATTCCACTTCATTATGTCCTAACTAGGCTCATTCTATGAACAATAGCCAAACTAGTAGGCAATAAGACCTTAATTTTACATCTCCATACCTCAAGGGATGCCAAAAAATATTATGGTTTGGGGTGTGTCCATGGGGAGACAATGATCTTGTATTAAGGTATAAGAATTTATTAAATAACCAAACGTCATCTATGTTCGTAAAAAATAGTTTTTTGGTGATAATAAATATAACAAGTCTATAATAAATGAAATTTAGTAATTGCTCAAACAACCATGTCATACATACAACACTAATCATCCACTGAGTAAATAATATATACAGTGCATTAAATAAAATAAATACACTAGGATCCTATACCTCTTCAATCCACACCTAATTCATGGTCATCAAAGACTCATACAAGCATCACCATCCTGATTATATGAATCTACTTAAGTGTATCTACTCAATTTTACGACCCTAATCCCCACCATATCCATCATCAATCTGTGATCAATGTAGAGACCCATAATACTAAAATATATATATTTCATATTACTATATAAATATTTAGTACATAATATAACAATCATCACTAGAAATAATTTTGGTCTACTATGTTTGGAAACATGGATACATAAACAATTAGTTCATAAGTGAACTGAATAATCTCCCACTAAGTTCTTCATAACTACCACCCATCATAGACATATCGGAAATTATACCATTCTTTATAACCATTGTAATGGAAACATAATAATGGGTGAGTATATATTTTTAGTATGGTTAAAAAATGGACATATGAATATAACGTGGTCATAAGGTTATAATAAAATGAAAATAACATTTAAACCCCATACATGACATATCATATAACAAAAGCAAAAAAATTGATGAAATTTGAAAATACATAAGAGATTATTATTAAAGTAATTAAATATAATAATTCCTAGAAGAATGACTTTATAATAAGACATAGAATTATGAAATACACATAAAATTGACAAACATTTCCATAATAATCAAGGATCATTTCCAAGGAAATCATATTGGAATGTGTTATCTCCCTAAACCATCATTATAGAAAAGGTTTAATATGAATACTATCATAGAGTACAATGTCCCTTGTTGAATTGGGATCACTCCCCATTGTAGTCCAATTTATCTCGTTAGATATCAATCATTACCCAAGGCATTTAAGGGAAATATAGGTCCCACTAATCACATAATGGAATTCAAGTATTTGTGTGTCAAAAAAATTTAATAAAATCAAAATATAAATTCCAATGATATGATATGGGTATTATAGAAATTTCATCATGTAATGACTTTTGGAAAAGAAATAGGCATCATAAAAAATTTGTCTTTTCTTCATAGCATAACCCATGGAAAAGGAACGAGTTCCATTAAAATATTTTTATCCTAAACACAAACCAGCCAGAGAAATATAAAGTATATTATCCTTCTATGATATCCATATTAGAAATTATCTAACATCATAATATTTCACACTATATAGAAAATTATTTTGAAATATCACATGGAACATTTCTTGGAAAAAAATCATTTTTTAATTTTAAATCCCTTAATAAATAACTAATTAAATCCTGATTATTATTGAAAACTTTTTATTAAAATAACATATAAAATTAAAATTAATATTTGAATAATGCAGTGGTCATGGTGGTGGAAGTTTTTGTTCATTCCTTACATGTCAAAAAATTGATTCCATTCATATTTTCAATCAAATCCAAAAGGGACTTATTTGGTAAATGACAAGAAGATTCATTTTAATCCTTTTTTTTGAAAATCAGGGAAAAATATTTCTTTAAAAATCTTTTTCTAATAATAAAACTTCATTTAAAACATTTTTAAGAAAATATGGATATTAAAGAAAATGATTTTTCAATCGAATAGGGAAATAAATTCATTTTTCCTTAGAAACATTATTTTGGACCCATGAGTATATAAGGAGGGGAAAATGGGGGGAAAAATATTATAGGAAAATAAATTGAGGATAAGAAAAAATATTTTTTTTATTAAGAGATAGATCATAATATTTCACCATCACAAGAATAATTATAAACAATCCCTATAAACCTTGTTGTTATAATAATAAGACATTACCTCTACGGTAATGATCAAATCATAAGCGAGGAGAAATATTAAAACATAGATAGATATGTAAAAAACATAATTTTAATAATATGAAAAAAAATATTTCTATAGGAATGATATACACCACACAAAATCAACAAGTGGTGAATATGGCATTAATATTATAGAAATAAATGTGAAATAAAAATCCCCTTACATTAATCCTTGACCTCCTTCATACTTGTTTGTGCCTTCGGTATAATAAATGAAGATTTATTATAAATATATTATAGAACCACAATCATATATCTAATAAAATATATGATTTAATTTTGAACTTTTATTAGACATTTATTAATAATTATTTATTAAAATAACACATCTGAAAATAACTACCTCATGTTTCATATTTGTTTGCTATTTTATACTTGGGCTTTTTGTTTTGATCATGTTCAAAAATAACCATGATGTTAAAAATTATATAAATATAATATATATTCATTATATCTTTTATTTATAGTAATATATAAAATATTGAGATAAAAAATTAATTTCCCCATTCATGGAGATAGTAGGTCATACATATTGTTTCTATTTTCTCAATGGATGGAATAAAAAGAACATAAATAATATATCACCATTATAGATTCATTATGAATTCCTATATTTAAAATTTATTAATTTTATTTGATACAAAAATATATTTTAAAAGAATAAAATGGTATTTAATTGTGTTTGAAACATGCAGCACTGAGTTTAAACAACCCAAACAAATATTTTTCACTACATTTAATCCCTTTGATAGGTTGAAAAACATGCAACCCAAACTTAAACGAAGATAAATATAGTACACAATTATGAAATTTAAGATAAATTTATGGTTATAAATACTTCTAATAAAATAATTAAAATTATTATTATCTAATGATTAGAAATAAAATAAGACTCATTTTAAATATAAAGAAATGTTTTCTGAAAAACTGCACTTTTTTAAAGGCTATTTAGTCATCCTTTACACACATGATTTAAAATTATATTTTTCCAATTTAAATAAATTATATTTGATAAAATAATATTAAATTTTTAAATCATAGTAACAAAATTATATTATTGTTTTTTTGGGGTTTTTATGTTTCATTTTTCAATGAATAGTGAAAAATACATATTTTTAGTAAAAAAACCTTTTCATTTAAATAATTTACAAGGTAATATTATATTTTAACATTAATTTAGATTAAAATTAATTAAATTATATTATTATATAACTAATTTACCTTATAAAAATCAAATTACTATTTAACTGTGATATTAAAATATTCTATACTTATACCAATTTTGACTTTCGAAACTTGCTTTTTCATTACTTATGCGGGTGTAATTTTATGTTAAATTCTAGAGATTTTGTTGATTGAATTATTGAATAATTATAACCAAAATTTTTAATCTGAAAAATGAATAATATCTAATAAGTTCAACATAATTTTTGACAATTAGGGATCGTAAAAGAAATAAAAATTAATTATCATGGTTAAGGTAAAAACAGTTTTATCATGGACTTAAACTAAAATGATAAGTGTAAAAATGACATTAAAACAAGTCCAAACCCCTCTTTTATGGCCATATATATTCCTTATCGCATCTAAGGTCTATAATTATTGATTTTTTGAGAATTTTTTTTTAATGTGACAGAATTTTCCAATTTTATTTTTCAGAAATAATTTTGGAAAATTCTGAGACTAGACACTGAGATAGTGTGAGAATTCAAGGCCTGCTATGCTTGGAATAATTCATTGAAAATGATAAATTATTAACACCACACGCACATGATTTTTCTTAAAAGGTGGAATATCTTTTGAATGGTTTCCCAGATCAGAAATATAAGTGCACCATTAGGCTCATAATGACTGCTTTACCCTGGGCGCATCCTAACATTGGTCATTGCTGGTCATGTGAAAAAAGTTACCGAGGACATAACCATAAATAAAATTATTAAATAAACTAATTTATATTAAAGTACTAATAACTCATGAATGGTGACTCTAAATGGAAATCTAAGACCACATTTGAGTTTGTAATGTGGTGTTTTCCCTAAGTGTCACCTAACATTGGCAGGTGTGGATCGGCTGTGAAAAATAGTTTTTTGGATGCTTTATTGAAAAAAATAAACTATGAGTTTACTTTATTTCAATTTTATGTCATTGTAGTTATGTTTTTTCTATTAAATAAATAACTAGGAAATGACCTATGGTTTGGATCATAACCCTGGAAATTCTCTAAAGGCTCTAGAGAGAATCCATATAAAATTATATCAGTAGTGATGACAAACAATTGGATTAGATATCATTCTTGGGGGATCACTAATGGAAAAAAATAATCAATATACAATGATCCATATCCAATGTAGTTTGGTGGTTTCATTTTTTATTTTCCCCACTCATAATATCCTTGACGAACATGGGTAAATCCACAAATAGATTGATCTACAGTTTTGTTGTTGTTGTGGGATTGGTTATTAATGCGGTATTATAGAAATATTAGTTTATCCTCATCATTTAATGTTCAAATGATAATGGATTGAGGTTGAAACAATCAATGTTCTAGGTCCTTTCCTTGGGGTGTTCTTCATGATTATATCTCCCCTGTTCTTGGCGTTCTTCACCGTTGGACCGTCGTGGTCATTGATCGACTTGCTGGGAGGCTCCAAAAGTAATCAGACCCTTGGATTAGGGGAAAACTGAAACAGAGTATTGATATGTGTATATCGGGACCCGAGAATTATAGATAAGCCTTCATTTTGGAAATAAGAGAATTGTAGAGGGATCAGTGGTCTAAGGAATGTACCACCGGTGCAGTATCTTGGTGGTCCAGTGCGGTTGTTCAGTGTGCCAGCTTTGTGACTAGAGGTGGCAGCTATGTCGACAAGTGCAGAAAGTGATGGAGGGCTGTGTGGGACATAGAAATATGTCATTTGTGGTAACAGTGGGCAATAGATGTGGAGGCATTCCACATGTGGAGGAATACACGGCATAGAACGCAGCCGAAGATAGCCTTTACCTAGCTAGATGGCCCGTGCACGAGTGGGGTCGAGCACAACGAGACGGTTTAGACCTAGCATGCCGAGTCAGGCCCAGCGGGCTGGGTCGGACCTCGGGAATCCATGAAAGAGCATGGTCATGGTATCCTGTGGTGATCAACTATGAGCCATGACAACTCCAGTGGCCCCCCATCTATTGAAACATGAAACCACCTAACATTCAAACGGTGTGTTTGTTTGATGATCCATCTATAGTGTTGGTAACCTTATGAAAATGCGGTAAATTCATGATATCCTAAGTGGGTTTCTATTGGAGTTTCCATATGACCTAATGGCTTGAGGAATGAGATATCTTGGAATGAGGGTTCTTTGGGAAAACTTTTACAAGGATGACTATGATATAGAGACTATATGACTTAAAGAGACTATGTGTCTTATAGAGAATGTTTGACTTATGGAGACATTGTTTATTTTGGAGACTGTGTGTGTTATGAATACTATATTACTTTTTGATATTTTGTATCTTATTATATTGAGTATATCTGGAGTTTCTTGATATATTTGTAGTACACATATATCTGTGAGTAGATTACTATGAATTCCTTTGGTGTATTCTTTTGCTTTATTTCAATTTAGTATTCTTTAGGGTATTAATTCTTGGTATTTAATTTGTGATATATACTTTGTGGCATTCCTTTGTTGTATTCCTTAGTGGTATTCATCAGGGTATTTCATTAATGGTATTTACATTTTGGAAATTACATTGTTGTATTCTATTGTGGGTTTTGGGGTTTCCTACAGAGTATTATTTTAAAAACAATTGCATGGGATTTTCCCACACATGTCATGTCTTGAGTATATGATTGAATCATTGATGAAGTTATATGAATACCATGAACATGTGGTTATTTTTTTAGACTAGATAGGCCAAGCTGTGTTCCAACATCATTTATAAATATAGTCCCACTACCTCTTACTTTTTAGGTCAGACTTGTGGTTGAAGACTCTATTCTTTTGGTTGGTGTGTCCTGGCACTGTTTACTTTCCCATACATTCACTTTTGTACTTTGGTTGGTGGATATAGTGGTTTTCATGAATTTTTTACATAGTACCTTTACATTTAATCATTTTTGGCTCCAAGATGTGTGTGTTCATATAATTACTTTCGAAAATGACTCCCATTTGATATATATTCCTACTCAGTACTAGTCACCAGCCACTATACTATTGTAGGTAGGCTTTGGTTAGTTATAAAAGAGGATACTTTGGGATGGTTCATGACCTGATTCATGATAAAAACATGGGTGTAATTGAATCCTTTCAAAAATTCTATGTTTTTCCTCTCGCCAACATATAAAATACCAACCCACAAATAAAAATCCATTTAGTTTGATCAATAAATGATCAAATAACTTGATTAATCGCCTCCCAAAATCCTAGATCAATATTTTTTTTATTAAAAGGTCATCCTAAGACAAATGTTAGTGCAAATCTGAAAATAGTTTTCTAAAGAATAGGTAACATTCGTAAAAGTTCATTTTTATTTGGTTTTCTCCCACCGATATAAAATAACATTAAAACACAATTATATAATAACCTAATTATAATAAATAAACTATGATATAGCTATATTATGTTCATGACAAATATCCATATCCTCTTTCATAAGATAGGAACAAACCCAGTAGATCATGTGTACGACGAACAACCGCCTCACGAACTGATTAATTTTTTTCCATAAAACCCTTTAAAATATGAATATAATGATGGATTTAACCTTGTTATATGATATTTATTATATTCTTATTCAAATTGAATTAAAAAATCTCATCTAACCTCTTACTATATTTAATTTTAAATTATGAAATTTTCGCTCATGTGCACAATAGAATACCACATAATAAAGCATTGTGATTTGTTTTTTTCACAAAAATTATATTTAATTTTATAAATATATGTTTAATTAAAATATGTGTTATATATGACATGATATTTATTTTAAAAAATTATTATATCACTTAATTATTTACCCTTTTTTAAGAACCAAGATCTTCTTTTCAGGTTTGTTTTTCTTTTTTCTGGAGATTTTGAGAAAAGAGGAGTGTCTAGAAATTTTAGAAGTACACACCATGTACATAGTTTCCACAAGAGGCCATGTGGTGGCCATGTAATGGCCACACACACGGTCGTGTGGGTGATGTGGAGGCTGCCTAAAGTAGAGTACATAAAATTCAAGTAAACCCCGTGTACTTCAAAATTACACGTCGTGTATTTTGTTTTTTTGTCATTAAAACTCCAGGGTCACGTCTAACGGACAAAACCATCCTCTTCTAGGATCTTTTCGTCTGGGAGAACCCGTTCAGCCACAGATCATCAACGAACTCTTGATCCTCTGTCTGTTCTCTAAATAGACCACCGTCGATTGCATTGGAACCACAGCTATAAGATCTTCCCTATCCTAGAGTTTTGTTTCATGTTTTCTCTTATTTTCCGAGTTATCGTGGGATAAATGTTCTAGATGTTTTCTTAGATATATGGTGTTCTAAGAAGATTAGATCTTAAGGGTTCAAGTATATTTATCTCCTTACCCTGATGTAGATGGTTTGTTCCTTTCTGTAGAATATCTTTGAGTTTTATGTGCAAATTTTCTTAATACCCTTGAAAGAGGTATTGTACGTTTACCATTTTAGCCCTATTGTTTTTCTGGTTTGCTTGTATGTATGAATAGAGGTTATTATTTTTGAATATGTAATTTTTTTTCTTTGGATGTATTTCCTATGCATGTTTTTCCTATATTGGACCTTTTGGTCTAGTTTTCATTTTGGGCTGATGTTTCCGTTTCCATGCCTAGTATTATTGGATGGCGTGAATGTTTCTCTGATATGCTATTATGTTGTAGAATGCTATCTAAGTTGTTATTGAGGTTTACATTGTCCGTTAAGAGATTCTATGCTTATTGAATTACTCAGGGCAGTGAGAACCTAGTGTATAGACCTTTGGGATAATTGACATTGAGGGATTCTCCAGAGTGTCTTTATAATTACGATGCAAGACCACATGGGGAATTGATGTTGACTTCATTCCCAGAGTTACTGTAGTTCCTCGACATAGGCCAAAGGGGGAATTGACATTGAGTGCTTTCCCAGAGCGCCATTAGTATGATACAAGACAATAGGTAGAATTGGCAGTGAGTACTTATTCAGAGAGTATAAATTTTAGCTTAACGAGAGGGGTGAGACTGTGTGTGCTACCCAAAGGGTTGCTTGTACTTGGTAGGTAGGACCATAAGAGATAGGTTGTGGGTACTTCCTAGAGGGTTACCTATTGTGTTATCTGTTTTTTTGTTGCATGCTGGGTAGTGTTTTGAATGCTTAAACTGTGGATTGTTTACTGTTTAGTTCTTCCTTGGTTACTGCTTTCTGTACTTTTACCTACCATATACTCACTAACTGTTAGTAAATGATCATCGAGTAATTTCCTATTGTGATTTAGTATCACACCCTATTTGGGCCATGCTTTTGGGCCCAAAAAGATTATATTGCTACAGGTACAGACAAGGGAATGTGCCCGTCGACTTCAGATACATGATTGCATTAGAGATAGAGAGCATGGGACCAAGCCTAGCCTTGCGATGTTGAAGAGATTCTCAACTATTTTCCTTTTGTTTGTTGGATTAGTACTGTATTCATAATTTTGAATTGTTTGGATGCTTCTGAAGACATATATGTATCATGCATCATTTATATATATTTTTCTCCAGTAGTTTCTTTTTCAGTCTTCCACTATTTACTGTTGTTGGATATTTACTACATCCGTCATTGTATATTAGTTTCCCTTACATTGTGTTACTCTTCTAATGAGGGCATAGTTTCCCCATTATCATACCCAAGACCCTCACTGCTATTCGGTAGCCTCTGGCGTTCGGGGAATTTCTCCTGAGGAAATGTGACCAACCGGGTACGGAGCGCATCTGGGTGGCTTCCAAGACCAGGACGTTACAAAGTGGTATTAGAGGGAGGTTTCAATCCCTCGAACTATGGGTTATGGGCCCACATAGACCTGACTTTGGTGGATCATTCAACTTATTTCTTGTTTATAACTTGTATAGGATGCCAAACATTGATTCGTAGGGATTATTGGCCCTCACGGATCAGAATTTGTCACTTTCAATGCTTATTTCACTGTTTTATGGGTTCCGGAGTAGTTTCTGAGGCTTACATCCAGAAAAACCTAGAATACATGCCGTGTAATATTATGTACAAACCATGTGTTATTTTTTCAGGAGGAAATAGTTTTTCTTATGTACATGCCGTGTACTTTATATACACTTCATGTAGCCTCTGACTGTGTTGTAGGTCGTGTGGGAAGAGACACGGGATGGGAAATGTCTGGTGGAAACACGCAGTGTCTGTGTTGAACACACAATGTAGTATAATTATAGGAACCTGGCTGTGTATCCAACAAAAAGGGTTGGTGGAGTCTCTTATTATACATGTCGGGTTCCCTTTGAACACTCCGTGTAGTCTGACCCAGGTATATGGTCGTGTCAAGAACAACACGGATCAGTGTTATCCCTTCACGTACATGTCATTTCTGTCAGAAGCATGACATGTAGTTTGAGCCGTGTGTCTGAACATGTCACTAACAACACAATCCAGGTGAATCATTTCTAGTACACGCCATGTCCACCTTGAACACGCTGTGTAGTTTTTTCTTAGGAGAGCTATGTGGCATAACTATGTAGAAGGAATCGGGCAGGGGAAGAGAATTCAAGTACACGCCGTGTTTTTTGAGAACATACCATGTGTTTGGGGTGTCACGCGAAAAGTGTAATCAAAAGAACATGCCCATGTGAATGAATTTAGGGAGACACCATGTATTTAGTGTACACGCCATGTAGTCGTGTTTTGTAAAACATGAATGTTTTCGTCCTCTTGTTCTCTTCTTACACTCCTTGTTTTAGTCCTTGATAATTCTGATCTAAGGTGTTCACTTAACCTTGTAGAGCGATGACACCAAGACGTCCTCTAGTTGTATGCCAGTTTCCAGGCTGTGATCGAACACCACATATGGCTGATCAGGGACTTCCTGCAGATCCTCATGTTGTGCCAGTCTTGGCACCATTAGTTATACCTATTACCGGTTGTGATTCACAGTTCATGGAAGGCATCATGAGGATGATGAAGACCTTTCATGGAGCATCACCTCCTACACTGTCGATGGATGATTAGATGAAGGTCTTCTAGTAGCAGCATCCTCCCACCGTCTCAGGGGAAGTAGGACATTAGGCTACAGATTCATGTCTAGAAGTGGTGCTGATGATCATTGAGCATCTGGAAACTCCTCTAGAGAGGAGCGCCAATATCGCTACCTATATGCTACGGGATTCTTCCAAGAGATGGTGGGATGTGATCTCACAAGCGGGTCATCAACAGGTTATGGATTGGGAGGAATTCTAGTGCATCTTCTATGACTAATTCTATCTAGATACCCTTTGGGCCAACCGAGCCCAGGAGTTTATGAGCCTTGAGCAGGGTACCCTATCGGTTTTGTAGTACTCCTCTCGTTTCACCGAGCTTTAGTGCTTCACATCATTCCTGGGAGGAGATGGGTAATTCCTGGAATGGAAGTTCGAGGATGGCCTCAGACAAGACATCTTCTCCAAAGTGAATATCTTCAGGTTGACTTTCATCTCTTTCATCGTCAACCAGACACTGATCACGGAGACAAATCTAAGGGAATATGGGGTTGTGATCCATGGTGGCTCAACATCCAGAGTTAGTGCTCCACCACCTGATAGTTGGATTAGCCACATGAAGACTACATGGGGAGATCCGAGTAGGTGGGACGCATCTTCGGGTAGCCAGGTGGTGTGTTACTAGTGTGGTAGAAGTGGGCATGCGAGGTCGCAGTGATAGAGAGACACGGTGGAGTGCTGATCTTGCAGAAAGTTGGGACACCATCAACATTTCTGTCAGGTCTTCTCACCAGCCGCTGTTGATAGGGGTTCATCTATGACCCCTCATACAAAAGAAGCTCCTCCATTTTCTCACCAGTCAGGGAACTTCAGTTCTTCTAGAAATTCAGGCTGAGGTGGAGGTCACGACCACGGTGGTAAGTCACCATGACACCAGTGACATCAGGGTGGATCAGCTTAGAGTATTCAGGTTGGGTCACAGGGCTGTGGAGCTGGCCACACTTTTTCAATGGAGCATACACATCAGGAGCAGGATCCCGGATCCTCTACAGTTCTAGGTAAGATCCTAGTTTTTTCAGTTTTATCTTCAACTCTTTTCGATACTAGTGCTCTACATAGCTTTATATTTGTCACTGTTGTGGAGAGCCTTGGTCTCTATATCTTTTATTCGGCTGATTTTTTGACACTAGACACTCCGTTGGGGACAAGAACATATAGTGTACGTTAGTACAAGGAGTTCCCTATTGAGGTTTTTGGGTGTCACTTCCTTTGGTTTCTTTATATTCTATAGATGAAAAACTATGATCTCCTTCACAGAATGGACATGCTAGTTCTTTTCTTGGAATTCATCGACAGTTATCTCCACAGGGAGAGTTTCATATCACCATACCGTAGATATTTTTTCATATGGGTGAGTGGGATGTCCAGGCGAGCAAAGTGGGTCCAGAGCATCATGGGTTGGGAACAGTTACAACCTAGATTTCTAGTCTTTATCTGGATGACCATGGGACTTCACAGTTAGGCTTTCCGCCAGTGGTGGATCGTTTTAGAGATGTCTTGCGAGGAAAATTTCCAGGTTTGCCTCTAGAGAGTGAGGTAGACTATTCTATTGAGCTCGTGCGAGGGGTGGAACCGGTGTCCATTACTCCTTATAGGATGGCTACACCAAAGCTATATGAGCTCATGAAATAGTTGGAGGAGTTGAAGGACAATGGTTTCATCTGACCCAGTACTTCTCCTTAGGGTTTTCCTATCCTGTTTGTGAAGAAGGCAGATGGTACCCTTAGTTTTTGTGTAGATTATCAGAAGCTGAACCAGTTGACGGTCAAGAACTAATATCCCTTTTCTTGGATTGATGATCTCTTTTATCAGCTTCGAGGAGATCGAGTGTTCTCAAAGATTGACATGAGATCTGGTTATCATCAGTTGCGCGTTAGACCATCATATATACCTCTCACAGCCATCCAAAGCACGTATTAGCTATACGAGTATATTGTTATGTCGTTCTGTCTCATGAACCCACCTGCAGTTTTCATGGAACTGATGAACCAAGTGTTTAATCCATACTTGGACTCTTTCATGGTGGTCTTCGTGGACGATATCCTAGTGTACTCTAACACTTGACATGACCGTGATAACCATCTTGAGATTTGAGTACACTGAGAGAGCATCATTTATATGCTACGCTCTCAAAGTTCCACTTTTGGATGGATTATATTAACTTATTAGGTCATGTTATCTCAGATATAAGAGTATCAGTTGACCTAGAGAAAGTGAGAGCAACAGTTTCCTTAGAGAAGCCGAAGAACATATTTGAGGTATGAAGTTTTCTAGGGCTGGCTGGATAATACAGAAGCTTCATACAAGACTTTTCACGCTTTGCAGCACCACTGATAGGTCTGACTAAGAAGGGTGTGAAGTTCTTGTGGTCAAATTATTGTGATTCATCCTTTCAATAGCTGAAAGGGAGGTTAACTTCAACACTGATACTAGTCTTTCGAGATCCAGGAAAGAGATATACAATGTACTCTGATGCATTAGTTATCATTCTGGGAGTGGTGGTTATGCATGGAGATGGAGTCATTGTGTATGGGTCTCAGTAGTTGAGGCCACATGCGAGGAACTACCTGACGCACGATCTAGAGTTCACAGTTGTTGTTCATGCCTTATGTAGTTGGAGATATTACCTTCTGGGAGAGAGATTTGTGCTTTTCCCTGACCAAAAGTGTCTCAAGTACATCTTCACTCAGTGTGATTTGAATTTGAGATAGCGCAGGTGGGTTGAGTACCTACAATCCTTTGACATTGAGCTTGCCTATATGCCTGGGAAGGATGATGTGGTGGCTGATGCATTGAGTAGGAGGACATAAATACATGCAGTTCAGGAGGCCAGAAGTGAGGGACAACTTATGGTTCTATTCTCTGAGATATATTTGGAGGTTCAAGATAGACAGGGGTAGACTTTTATATCTTATGTAGCTATTACCTCTACTCTTCTTGATCGAGTACGAATGAAGCAGCTATCCGATTCTGAAGGCCTAGTCCTATGGGAACGCATGTCAGGAGAGAACATTATTCTTGGGTTGACCATAGGCGATGATGAGATCTTGTGTTCTAAGGGCGCGTATGGGTGCCAGCAGATATATGCGAGGAGCTGATGCGGGACTTTCATTCCTCAATTTGGGCAGTTCATCCTGGCGTCACCAAGATGTATTGTGACCAACACTTTTAGTATTGGTGGCCATGTATTAAGAGAGATGTTTCTTGGATTTATCTTATGGTGTTCCAATGTATAGCAGGTGAATGTGGAGGATCAGCGACCATCAAGGATTTTACAACAGTTACCCATTCCCGAGCGGAAGTGGAATGATGTCACGATGGACTTTGTTACCAGGTTATCGATTTCACCTCAAGGGAACGACAGAGTTTGGGTTGTCATTGACAGACTAACAAAGGTTTCTGAATTCTTGCCGATAAAGGATACCTTTAGTGTTGATGAGTAGGTATGGTTTTACATCCAAGAGATTTTACGTCCGCATGGGGTTCTAGACTCCATTGGTTCAGATAGGGATGCACGTTTTACTTCTCAGGTCTGACAGGGGATTCAAAAGGCTTTGGGTACACATGTACTTTTCAGTACAGCATACCACCACCAGAAAGATGGTCAATCTGAGTGTACGATTCAGGTTCTTGAGGACATGCTCCGAGCATGCATTCTGGATTTGTAAGGTTCTTGGGAGAAGCATATACCTCTTGTGCAGTTCGCCTACAACAATAGTTTTCAAGAAACTATTCAGATGGCACCTTATGGGAAATTTGTATGGTTGGCCATTCCGATCACCCATATTTTGGGTGGAGGTAGTAGAGGCAGCCTTGCTAGGACCTCACATTGTTTATGAGACTACAGAGCAGATAGAGTAGATTCAAAATAGGATTTCTAATACACTGTCTCATCAGAAGTCCTACGCTGATTAGTGGAGATGACCTCTAAAGTTCAAGGTTGAGGATTAGGTTTTCCTGCATGTAACAACGAGGTTGGGACACAAGATGATTAGGAGGCAGGTTTAGCTTTCACCGAGGTACGTCGGGCCATTTGAGGTGTTGGAGAGAGTTGGGATGGTATCCTATCAGTTGCAGTTACCTCATAGGTACTATGTTATGCACGACGTCTTCCACGTTTCTCATCTTCGACGTTACTTTTCACACATGTCTCATGCCTTCCAACCTAAGGAAGTCACGTTGGAGGTGGATGCATCTTCAAGGATCATGCTATCTAGATTTTTGATTGCAGTACGAAGGTTCTCCATGGCTAGTCTGTTCCTCTAGTACGAGTGCAATGGTAACACGGGCGGGTGTAGGATGTGACTTGGGAGAGGGAGGTTGATATACGATCACAGTAGCCTTAGTTGTTTGGGGTTTCTTCTTCTACGATGTGCTAGGGAAATTCAGTGGTGAATTTATTTAAGGGGGGAAGTTTGTATTAACCTGGATCTTATTTTTAGATATGTTTTTCCTTTTTCTAGAGTTTTTGAAAAAAGAAGAGTTTCTGGAAATTTTTGAAGTAAACACAGTTTACTTTAAAAGTACACGCTGTATACTTCATTTCTACAGGAGACTGTGTGCTGGTCATGTCATGGACACAGACACGGTTTTTTGGGGTTATATGGAGGATTCCTAAAGCAGAGTACAGAAAAGGAAAGTACACGCCATGTACTTCAAAAGTACACGCCATGTACTTCAAAAGTACACGCCATGTATTTTATTTTATTTTTCAATAAATGCATCAGGGTCGTGTCTGATGCACAGAACCATCATCTTCATGGATTTCTTCATCCAGGAGAACCCGTTCCACCGAGGATCTTCAACAAACTCCCAAGCCTCCATCCATTCTCCAAATTGACCACCATCGATTGCGTTGGAACCGCATCGGTATGCTCTTCCTTATCCTAGAGTTATGTTTCATGTTTTCCCATCTTTTACGTGTTATTGTTGGTTAAACGTTTTAGACTTTTTCTTAGATCTACATCATTTTAAGGAGATTCGAGCTACGAGTTTCAAGTATATTGATCTTCTAAACCTGAGGTAGGTGGTTCATGCCTTTCTGTAGAATTTTATTGGGTTTTATGTGAAAATTTTCCAAATACCCTTGAATGGGGTATTGCGCGTTTTCCATTTTAGACCTATTGTTTGTCTACATTTCTTGTATTCCTAAGTAAATGATATTGTTTGTGAATAGGGAATTTTTTTTGTTTGGATGTATTTCCCATGCATATTTTGCATGTATTTGACCTTTGGGTCTAGTTCACCAGTTAAGCTGTTGTTTCCTTTTCCATGCCCAGTATTATAGGATGGTGTGACTATTTCTCTAACATGGTGTTATGCTGTAAAATTCTAGCCAGGTAGTTCATGAGGTTTACATTGGCCATTACGTGATGTTATGCTTTTTGAAAAACTCAGGGCAATGAAAACCGGGTGTATAGTCCATATGGATAAATGACATTGAGGGTTCTCCAGAATGTCTTTTTAATTACGATGCGAGACTACAGGGTGAATTGACATTGAGTGTTTCCACAGAGTGTTTGTAGTTCCTTGACGTGGGCCATATGGGGAATTGACGTTGAGTGCTTCCCCAGAGAACCTTTAGTATGATATGAGACTATTGGGGGAATTGACAGTGAGTGCTTCCTCAGAGAGTCTATATTTTAGCTGAACCAGAGTGGTGAGACTGTTTGTGCTTCCCAGAGGGTTGCTTGTACTTGATAGGTAGGACCCGAGGGGATAGGCTATGGGTACATCCTAGAGGGTTACCAGTTGTGTTATCTATTTTGTTGTTGCATCCTGTGTAGTGTTTTTAATGCTTAAATTGTGGATTGTTTACTACTTAGTGCTTCCTTGTTTACTACTTTCTATACTTTTACCTACCATATACTCACTAACTGTTAGGCAGAGAACTTCGAGTGGTTGCCTACTGGGATTTAGTCTCACACACTATTTGGGCCATGCTTTTGTTTCCATACATATAATATTGTTGTAGGTATAGACAAGGGCAAGCGCCCTTTGACATCAGGTACTTGATTTCATTGGAGCTGGAGAGCGTGGGACCAAGAAGAGGCTTGCGATACTGAGGAGTTGCTCATATATTTTCCTTTTGTACTTTGGTTTAGTTCTATATTCAGCATTGTGACTTGTTTGGCTACATTCCTAGACATATATGTATCATGAATCATTTATATACACTTTTCACCAGTTGTTTATTTATCAGTCTTTTGATGTTTACTGTTATTGGATATTTACTGCTTCTGTCATTAAATATTTGTTTCTCTTCCACTGTGTTACTCTGCCAATGAGGTCATAGTTTCCCCACAATCACACCTAAGGCCCTCGCTGGTAGTCGGTAGCCTCTGGCATTCGGGGAAATGCGCTTGAGGCCATGTGACCAACCAGGTACGGGGCACATCTGGGTGGCTTCCAGTACTGGGACGTTACAACTTTCACCCATTTATAAAATTAAAATGTTAATATTGTGTACGTATATCCTACCATCTCTATGAAGTGATATGATCCATTCTCAATTTCCAAAATAAAATATAAACTATGAAAAATTTCAAATTAAAAAAAATGATATTTATAAAATTAAGATAATTATGTATATGATGGATCTATATACTATTAATACGAATTGGAACATTCATGAAAAAAAACTCATGGGAAAACCAGTAAAGTAACACCTAAAACAATTAAAATAATGAATGATAATTAAAAAATAATTGATAGGATGTTATAATAGGATATTATATGATATAATAAATATTGATTTGATTATATAATAAATTAATAACATGTTTAAAATCATTATAAAATAGGTTAAATCTTGTTCAACCAAAAATAAGCATTAGTTAATAGACCTTGTCTCAATTTCCATTCATTGAGGCATATTTTCATGTTATGAACATAATTTATTTTATATGGTGTATATAACGACACATTGAAATCTAAAATGATGATTTATTAATAATTATGGGAATTTTATGTTTCAGTTTTAATAATTCCAACCAAGGGGATTTGATATAAAAGTTACCAAGTGGTAATGAATTTCATAACTCAGTTTCCATTTTCTTGGGTTATATTAATTGTTTTTTGTCTTAAATATTATAAGATTATGTGAGTAATGAAATTGGATTATATTATATTTTACATAAAATTATTTTATGTTGATTTATCTCGAATCTCCCAAAGGCCTTCATTTTTATTGATTTTTGATAATCCCCTTTCAAAGTGAGGGGGAACCCTTACAAGGTCCATAGGATTAGAGATTACATGGCCAGTAGGCTTAAGAGATTTCATGACCCCATGTTCATAGGTAATTTAACCAATCTATAACTACAAGGAAATGCCCCTCCCCAGCATCTGCATCATGATGGTAGATATCCACCTTCACCTAGCCACCAATATTGGCTTCCCGTGCAAGCACAAGCTGGTCCCAATGGCGTAGCCATACCCTCTCATTCTTCCAAATCCATTTGGTTGTTCTCTAGTGAGTGGTCTTGCTCTGAATCCTCCTCTACGGATGCTCTTTTTTTGTAGAGTCATTCTGGGGTAACTGCACTGATCATGTGTCCTGAAGGCCTTGAGGTGGTTCGAAGGCCTTAAAGGTGGCCCAAGAGCCTTACTAACCCAATTGACTAGGGGAACTAATGTCCTTAAGGAATCCAATCCCAAACCAGAATCCCAAGGTGAATAGTTCTGATTACTACAGTATCGAATAGTAACTGCTACAGTGACAACTATAGTACCTGCATGGTACCTGCTACATTACTACTACAGTGTCTGATATAGCACTACTACAATACTCTAGAAATATGCCTCCTCATAGATTCAAACCTAGGTCTTCTGGATGCTCATAAGATGTCCTCCCCATCTGGGTTGAGGCTCATGTTCACATTGATATATATTTCAGACACATAATGTATTCAATGAATAATTATTACTTTATCATTATGATCTTTGGGAGGGTTTATTTCACAATTTAATTTTAATGTGGATTGTTTATTCTTGAATTTATATTGAAATAAATTATTTGATCATTGGATACTAAAAAAATTAATTTTCCAATCCACTATTTATTAATGATTTTTTCATGAAATATTTCCATTTTCCAATCTTTGGTACATAAAATTTTTGAGAAATGTTTTTAACAAAATATGACTTCATTTCTATCTTCATTCAAAAATACATTTTCTTCTAAACCCTTGTTTTCAAAATATGTCTTAAAAATATTTTTAAACAATTCAAATTTATTTATTAAATAGATTTTTACCCATTTTTTTTTAATTTTTACAAAAAAAATTAATTGTAATATTCAAGTCATTTTCCAAACTAGGATTGTTTGTCATCTACAAAAAATGTAAAAGGAATATTTTTCTTAAAATTTAATGAATGTATGGAATTTTCTATCTTCATAACCATTACATATTATATAAATTGATTTATATGTTTGAAAGGTTATTTTCAAAGAAAATTATTTTCAATATATCTTTTGAACTTTTAGTTTTTAAAATGTATATTTTTAAAAAGAGATGTATAATTTCACGATAAATGTTTTAAGAATTATTTTTAGGATATTTCAATTCATCAATGAAACCAACCCTTAATTTTACAAATACTACACTAGGTATATGTTATAATTATACTATACTCATTATATTTATGGATGTTTTATGATCATTTTTACCAAGTAATGTATTTACATTCACTTTCAAGATTCATTTTTGTAGTAATTAAAATTCCCTTGAAATATTCTCTCTCCTCTGATCATTGGAAATGAAATTTCCCATAAATATCCGTATTTAATATCTTGGATATGTTTGTTTCTTAAATTATATATCATTTATACATATGTTATTATCTATTCGAATTTATTTTTTATCTGGGGAAATATTGATAAATCCTTATTCCTTACTCAGTATAGATATTTGATGATAAGTCACATTGTTCATTAATATAATAATTTATTCAATATTTATAGAATTATATGGACTTGTAGTGATGTGTGGGCCCATAATTATATATCACCTCAATGAATCAGTAGTCTCATGAGGGTAATTAGTATGCTATAACTAAATGGGTTTTATACGTAGTTATAAACTGTCTTATAAAAGTTATTGATAGTAAGTTATTATGATTCCTAAGATCATAACATCCAATAATTAAGAATTTCCTTCATTAAGAATAAATTTAATATTATCTATGATATTTTAAAATTTATATTACATTTGAATGAATTTAATTCTCAGTAATTGATTAAATCCCATGTGTCCTCAATTATTTACCATTCAATATTTATTACGGCATATCTATTCATGATATCCAAGTTATTTAAATGTTCTAGGTGTTTAGATATTTACCATTCCATATTGATTATTACTAATATATTTATTATATCCTACTAATATAAATTTCATTTGGGTTTAGTTATTTAACATCCCATATTGATTATTCCTTATCTATTCATGATAGTTAGGTTTTTTTAAATGACATTTGTGTTCAATTATTTACCATTCAATATTGATTATTCCATCTTGATTCATTATTTTCAATTAATCAAAATGTCATTTGTGTTCAATAATTTACCATTAAATGTTTATTATTCCTTTCTTAATCATGATATTGAAGTTATACATTAAATTTCATACATATTCAGATATTTATCATGCTATATTTATTTTTCCATATTGATCATCCTTAATTTACTGATGACATCTTCTACATTACACACATATTTTGGTTCCATTTCCAAGATTCTATGAATTCTTATATGAATTATATTCATGCATCTTATATAGGTAATTATGATATTCTCAAAAAAAGTATACCAAAATTTTTGTATTCAAATTTATTATAGGAATAATGTTTATATCTACCTTACCCATACTAACATACTATATGATACATCGATATGTAGTTTCATTTTTATTGTGAGAATTTTGTAAATTAGACACAGGATATGGGATATTGGGGTCAGGGTCTATACAATAATTATCCTTATTGCCTTTCATGGGAATCATGATGAAAAAATGGATCACATCACATTGCTAATCAGTAGTCCACTGTGCACATGAGTGACAATGTCATATTTCCACAAATAGAAATTAAGTAGGTGTATGTGATATTATAATTATAAAAGTATAAATATGGAATATATATCTTATATAAAAATTAAATCCATTAATTTATATAACCATGAATGTTGGGGATAGAAAATGTTTGGCATCATTTTACTAGGTGATAGTCCATTGTACACATGATGGACTGTTTCATTTCCCAAATGATGAAATATGTTATTGAGGTATGTCTTTACATGGTTTGGGAAAACTATGCAAAAAACATGAACAACTCAGAAAATTCCATGAATTTCCCATTATCTCCCAAAATAACCCTCTACGAACCCCATTTAATGAATAATAAAAAAACAAATCATGTATTACATAGAAAAATTAACAAGAAATTATAACTTCTCCCTCCCTCGTAGAAAATTTATATCACTTGAAATCAAGTTAAGAGGTCTCTATATCAAAAATATGGGTCTAGTTCTCTCTCAACAGTGCCGATCTCTCACACTTATCATTTGTATCAAAACCGTGACACCATCTAAGTTGAACTAATGGTATTATCCTCATATGAATTAACTTGGTTTCAGAATCAAAAATCATGACTAGATTCTCAGTGATATATAAATTAAAACCAACATGATGATCACTCCATCTTAGAATGTGAGATGGATAAAAAAAATTCATAGCTTTGGTACATGGAACACATTATGTATCGTTATAAACTATAAAAGAAGTTATAAAAAGTAAGTAACTTTACCCACCGACACAAAAACATCAATGGGGAAAAATGGGGAGAAACCATCCACTTCCTCCCAAGACATCAATGAACCAAACAAGTTGAAACATTCAGGAACCCCTAATAAAAAATTGAATTTTTAAATAGTCCATAATAGTGATCCTCATAATATTTATGGGAGTGTTATGTTGTAAAAATTATCTGATGAATCAACTAAATCATTTTCTAATCACTTGAACAAATCTTGGTCAAACCAAGGAACATTCATTGATATCTAAAAAACACAGTGGAGATTTACAATGTAGTAAAACAAGGCCTCAAAATGAACCATTTTGGTCATGAAATGGAAACTTTTATAATAAGAAAACTCAAATAGTCCCAAATTGTCATCCAAATATCCACCAAAATCAAGAATTTATGAATGAATGATAACCTCAAGATTCCATAGTACTATTTTTCTAATTACATCTGTTTGTTGATGATATGTAGTTTTCAAATGAACTTGAGATCCTCAGGCCACCTAAAGGCCTCTCCAAAAGTGAGATGTAAAATGGGGACCTCTATCAAAGACTATCGGGGTTGTAACTCCCTGAAAACAACCAATATCTAAAACATAATGATTACCCAGATCCACAACATTGTTTGTATCTCTAATTCATTTAAAGTGAGATGATTTTGATTTCCTATCAATAAAAACCTAGATTGAGTTAATATTTTTCTACATAAAATGAAACCAAATCACAAATTACATAGAGATATCATCCCACTTAAAATTAGGAATTGTATGTGGAAGAAGAAATCTCAAAGGTATCTAGTACATGGACGTTTACTTATTAGAACATATTAAAACAAAAGAAAAAATCAGAAATTCCTTGTCTCATAATTATCCACAAAAATCATCATTGTATGTCACAAAACATCATCATGGAAAATACATGAACTTCCCAATATTAATTATGGAAACCCCCCATCACCAATTTTCTCAGAGACAACAAGCCAATAATCTTATTCCAAAAACATTGATTATCCTCTTTAGAGAATGACCACTCAGTTATGGTTTCCCCACTATAAATAGAGTCTCAAATTCATTGGAACTCATCATCAAGATTCAGTTCTTGAAGAATCATCTCTATAAGGGAAAAGGAAAATTGGAAACTATCCAAACCAACCACATACTCTATTTCCAAAATACCTAGATGCAACTTTAAAGAAAGATCCATTATATTCCACTCTTCTGATGATTCCATCAGGGCCTGGGTCTCAATTTTCCTACCCAATGCATTCACAAAAATATTCCCTTTCACTGGGGTATAGAATATATTGAAAATAAAGGATTGATAGTGCTCCACCCAATTACTTTGATGGTGATTAAATAATTTTTTTATAAAATATATATCTAATGCTCTTCTTGTCTAAATATATGGTAATTCATTCTCTAAAAAGGTAACACCTCAAACTCCTAAGTTCATGTATCACTTCTGAATGATCAGAGTTGTGGATTAGATCATTATTCATTGTTGTTATATGTTATCAAAATCCATAGGAAATGATGTAATCATATAGTATAATAACACATCCAAAATGGGAACTTAATGTCTAATAAAAGACCACATAGCCCTTCATGGAATCTAGAAGAGTCAACATAAGTGCAGAAGTCAAAAGACATTTTATCTCAACAAAATAAATCTATAATTCCTCACTTGAAACTAACATTACTCCATTATAATTTAGTGAAGTAATCAGAAAATCCAACATTTATAATTCCATTAAAAAATGTTGATAATACAATGATTAACTGAATAATATATGAATATAGAAAACATTGTGTGGTTTCTCACATGTAATAGAAATGTTCACCTTCATAGTATCAGCAATCTTACCATCATCTGAAACCACATGTCCCAAATCATCACTTCATAAAGACAAAAAACACATTTTGATGATCTACATAATTTCGGTGATTTCTCAATAATTCTAGAACTGCTCACAAATTACACACTTGGTCATCCTCAAAAATAGATTAAACAAGGATTTCATCCATAAATACCACCAGTAAAGTATCAAGATACTTGTGGATCATCATTTTTATAACATTAATGAAGACATCATGAGAATTTTTTAGACCAAATATAATGAAAAGATATGTATAATGGACACAACTACAATAGATGGTAGTGTTCTAAATTTCAGATTCTTGTATTCTAAACTAGTGATAACCTTATTCAAGAATAATATTGGATAAGCACTTATCCTCTTTCAATAGGTAAAATAGATCATAAATCCATGGTGTATGATATTTTTTATACAATAAATCGATTGAGGTTTTGTAAATCAATACATTGGTGAAATATTCCATCAACAATCATAGAAATGAGAATAGGATCCACCCTTGGTGACACACTAGGGTGTATAATTCCATTCTCTAAAAGATCACCTATCTGAGTCTTCAACTATTTCATTTCAACTATTTCCATTTGGTGAGTTGAAATTGATATCAAATGAGTAACATATACTAAATCAATAGTAAACTATACCACACTCACTAAAGGAACACTAGTGATGTCCGATGTAGAAACATTATGAAACATGATTAAAACTATAGGGGGATTATCACACATGGATTATTTTGCATGGTCAAAATAAAACATATCTTTTACTTTAAAAAACAATTGGTAATAGGGTATGAATCTACTATCCATCAAGTTACATTCTCCCTGAAAGATATGGCATGCCCCATTGCATGTAGTAATGGAAACCCATCGAAGATATATTTCAATTTAGTATTTATTAGGAATATGAATATCCATCTTAAAAATTATATTACGATGATTCATCAAGAGAACCAAAAAATCCCAAGTAATATAAATCTCTAAGAATGATAAGACACCTGTAGGACAATGAATACCATGATCTCTCATCATTCATAGGGGTGTAGTATTATCCATCACATAAGAAAAAATCTTCTTAAGAATAATTATGTGATTTAATATACGATTTGAAAGGAATGAATGAGATGAACTAGTATTAAATAAATACATAACTAAATATGAAGCTATAGTGATGGTACCTCTCACAATTGCTGGACTCATATCTACACCCTCTAAAGACACTTCCACTTAATGATGATGCTTTGTTCTAGATGTTTTTGGTCGGAATCCCATAGATTTTGAAGAATATGATTTCAACAAATTAATTTTTGTTGTTGATGAGCCCATTCCACTATGTCGAGGTTAATATAAATGAGATAATTTCATTATGTGACATGTGAATACACAGGAGCCATGTATCATGGGTGCCTCGGTGCAATACTTTTTTGATTGCCTAAGAATTCAACACTAGTAGAACATAAAAGTGTATCTTCTAACAACTATAGGAGGCCTAGAAGTACCATTATATCGAGAAACACAATGAGAATCATCACTATTCCTCTTACATTTATGGAATGTCACAAAACTACCACTACGAGAGAAAGGAACTCCTGTTATCCCTAACATAGTAGCCAAATAAGCACGATCATCAATGATTTATCCCTCACATCGGCATAATAAGAGAGATTCCGTAAGAAAATATGAGAGAAAAAAACTAATCAAAGTCCCATATTAAACTATCAAGTCTTAATTTTGTCATTTGATACAAACAGGAGTGAAAACAAAAAATTCTCAATGAATCCATTTGTATATTCTATCATGGTCTTCTATGCCTGCTCGAGCTTGCAAAAATGCATTTCCTTATCCAACCTAGGTGACACTCCATATAACTAGACAGTGAAAAAAACATTAAATTACATCCAATATGTTACTTTTTGATTCTTCCCCATTACCATCATTCCAGACCATCTTTTTTGGTTTCCTCTATCTTGAAAATGGTACAATTCACCTTGATTTAACTAGGAGTCTCCAATAACTCAATAAAAATCTCAATAATTCTCATCTAATCCTTATAATATTGAAGATTAATAGATAATTAAAAAATGATGGTTTATAGTTAACGAACTCTTCTCCATTACTCTAGAAATCATCCCTCTGAGGATCCACAACTAGAGCATGAATGGGAATAGGTAAAGGTGCCCATCCTATAGCACAGATATCATGCACAATAACCTCAACCTGATTTTGGTCCATGAGAAGACTTTATCACTTTGCATCATCACCTTCTTCCTCATAGATCTTATTTATGTGTTTTCTCATAGGCATGATGCTACAAAACATCAAAAAAACACCACTGAAGACATAAAAAGATTACTAATATCAACACTAATATATGATAAAATTGTTAGTTACTCCCATCAGATAGACCAACATGATTTGTATTTTAATCTATCCAAATAAAAATTATGGTAAAGACTAGAAATAGTCCTCAATAAACCTTTCCAAACCCCCACCCCATAAGTATTATAAGGTTTATTATGATGAGATATATGTAGGTACTAACTCACAACTACCTCATAAGTCCTGAAAATATTTATCAAATGCATATTGACATGAAAGAATGAATCTTAACCAACCTCTAGTATAACATTTTCATGCATCGGCCGATATAAATTAGTACAATTATAGTTGATTCAATCCTGACATAGCATGAATTTAATTCATGATCAACATGAATTGGTGAATATCAATAGGCATTATACGACACATAATAAAGAACATTTTTTTCATTAAAACATAAGAAGAACCAGATATATATCAGTATGCTCTAAATAAAACTCCAACTGGAGAATAGTGATAGAAAAAAAAGGTTTTTAAAACCCAAAATAGTAAATCATCAATATATCCAAAAATAGATATGATAAAACTTAAATATCCCAAAGGTATCAACTCTCCAAGACCAAACGGTCAAGAAAATCCATCTACCCCATGAGGTGCTTTCCAATTACTCAAACCTAGAAAAATAATCTATAAACACCCAAAGGAAAATGCATGGTGTGACATATAATCCAAAAAGGGTCTCACCAAGTGTTCGATAAAAATATTACATATGAAATAAACCAAACCATTCTTTCAATTAAAAAATAGGAATAGAATTATAATTTCATATTTAATTCAAAAAATTGTTTTTTTCATAAAATAGAAAAACCTTTTAACAATGTATTAGCAAATATTTTATAACAAATATTTTATACAAATCATTAGGAATGATTATAATACTTTCACATTCATTTTAAATCAAATTAAGGCATCCAAAATAAGAAAGATAGTCATCTTACCTATGGTATGACAATTTATAGTTGTTGGATCATCACACACTCATATCTTTGATCAAATCAATGTTCATACATGTCCCTTGGGATCAGGCCAAATAGAACCCACAAACATTCCATTGGGTATAAGATCCACAAAAATATGATTTTGTTAGAGTTTTTAAGCATCAATTTATTTCTAGGTTGGTACTATCCTAGCATGTTTTTCCTAAATAACCCACTAACTACCTAGACTATCATGTGATTAATTAGTAAATCACTAATGGAAAAATTATTTGAAAACAATTTAGAATACATTCTCCCCATTTCCAATTTGAATATGTCATTTTAAATTAAAAACCCAAAACATGGTGCTTTAATCAATACAATCCATTTTCAACATAAAACCAATCATATGTTCATTCAAATCAATTCAATAAATTCTTCACAAAATTTAATTTCACAAATCAATTTCATAATTACCATCAAATTTAAATCACACCCTAATTGTAAATTCCCTTAGAATTGTAGGTTTTCCAAAAAAAAATCACTCCAATATCGTTTGAAATTCCATTTCACAATATATTAGGTTTTCACAAATTTATTGATATAAATATAAATTAATCATAAAATTTTGGATTTTTTAAAAGGAATTGTCAATGGAGCCACCAACCATTATCACGAAGATCAAGTAACACAACACTCAAACAATGATTTTCTATTAAAGAATGATGGAAATAAATATCACAAAATAAAATATATAGTGAAGATACACAATAATGTAGTTTTGATCCACCAACAACAATATGATCAAATAAATCATATATAGAGAAGAAAAATATAGTGGGAGATATGGAACATGAAAAATCACTTACCAGAGAGTAATTAAACGTGGTTCTGCAAGATTCTATCCACTGAGGAAGGGGATTAGATAGACAAAAATGGTTCTTGAGAGAAAAAATGACCTAGGACATAGAGTAATCGTAATATAGGGTCTAGTGTCTTATGAAATAAAGGTTTGGGAAATTTTTATTTATTTTATGGAAATTAAAATCCCAGATGGCACAGTTATCTAGGTAGGGCTACACCGTTAGAGAAACCGTGCACTCTAACCATGTGCCAATATAATGTAGAGAATGGTTTCTATGTGGTGGGTGTATGGGTTTTCAAACCATGCATGAACCATGAAAATCCCCACTATTTTGATTCACAAAGATAACATTGGGTGGGTATAAGGTTTGGCCAAATCGAGTGCCAAACCATCATAGCCCAAAAAGCTCAAAAATATTAAATTCTATCATGAAACAACCCAAGATAAAACCCATTAAAATCATGATAAAAATGATGGATCAAATAGTACCTAAAAATAGTAACAAGAGGATACATTAGGCATTCTGATTTTTTAATGCAATAGACTACAACCCATTTAGCATTCTACCCATTATACATTTTGGGGAGTCTAATGAAAAAAATCCATGGGGATGTTTTCCTATATCCATTCATGTATGGGAAATGGTTGTCTCATCCTATTGGAATTTTTTCATTCATCCATTACTTAATGATATAACAAGAAAAAAGATAGAATCTCTATAATATCTCTCTTCATTCCATCCCACTCGAAATACACATTCAAATCATTATACATATTAATAATTTTTGAATGAATACAGAATTAAGAACTATGAGCATCCTCTGATGACTCCTTCTTCATGTTGGGCATGGATAAGAAACATACATGGTTATAAACCTTATAATTACATCATAGTTAAAGAAAATCTCAGGGATATTTATCATATTCTTCTATAGATCCACATCTTCCTTATTTTAAATTTTATTCATCACCTAGATGGATGGTTGAACACATATTTTATCAAGATAATATTTTACCCCTTCCTTCATGATTTTTAAATCCATCATTTAAAAATCCAGTAATATTATATCTTTTATGATCCTCATAATATATATGATATCATGATCCATTCAACCTAAAGTATTGGCCACCTTGTCTTCTTTCTCTGGGTCATAATGTATTGAGAAATCACAACCTTTAATTAGATCTATCTGTCTTCTCTAGTACATGTTTTCCTATTTTTATGTGAATATATACATTATCCTCTTATGATCAATATATATATATATATATACTTTATCCTGGAATGTAATGCATACAAAACATTAATAAAAAATACCATTGTTAAATCGAAATCATTTATTTGGTAATGTTTCCCAAAAACCCTTAATAATAATGAATCATATTATATCACCATATTATTCTACATGAAAACACATAAAAATCCTTCATTAATTCATCACTATAGATAACACGCCCCTCTCTAATATTAGGAAAAGAAATCACATGTGTGATAACAAACCTTCTATTTAGTCCCATTAATGTTTCCTCAAATTCATCAATCTAGATGAACTTGGATCCTTTCCTTGTAAACATGGTCAGTGGGTTAGATAGTAATGAGAAATTTTCCAAAAATAACAAATAATATCCTGATAAATCAAGAAAACTATGGATTTCAGTCACTATGCTTGGTCTAGTACGATGTTCAATAACCTATATCGTTGTGGGACCCACTAATATACTATCTCTTGAGATTGTATGACATAAACATGAATTTTGTTCAGCCAAAATTAAATCTTGGTAAAATTTTCAAGCTTTTGTTCACCAAAATACTCGGTTGATCTTAATTCTCTTACGTTATCTTTTATTAGATAAGAATATCATCTATAAATTCCACTACAAACTGATCATGGTAATCTATAAATAATATATTTATTAAATACATAAACATATAAGGGGAATTTGTGAGACCAAATGGCATCAATATATATTCATTGTGTACATACCATGAGATATTGTTTTCATTAGTATATCATCTTTCTTGACCCACAATTGATGATATAAAGAATGATGTCCAATCTTGTAAAAGTGTTGATCTCCATGTAGTTTGTTCAAAAAAAAAGTATCAATAAAATATAGATGATAATGTTTCCTAATTTTTATATTGATCAGCTCACGATAATTAATTTAGAGTCACATTAAATCATCATTATTCATAGAAAATAGATAGGTTCACCCAAAGGTGAAACCCATATATGAATGAATCCTTGTAAAGAATAATCAAGGGTTTCTTCTTCGATTCAGAAAACTCAATTGAGGTCATTCTTTAGGGGTTATTTGAAATATTTCTAGAACCATGTATGATTTCTATAGGAAACTGAATTCCTTCATTCAGTTGAATACTGGGAAATTTTCTAGAAAGATATCAAGACACTATTTTGCAATAGTCATATAATCGATGTTATATTTCTCCGCAACCATCCATGATAAACACCATTTTGAAAATTAATCAAGACCAATACAATGGATTTTATTTAATTTAGATGTTCAGATATGTATCATATAACTTATAGAAAATAATATGTGGGTTTTTAATATAAGATGTGGCTTCCCTTCCTCAAAAATTGACATGGGATTTATGTTAATAAATCCCATACATGCCTAAGAAAAAACCAAATTCAACCATAGAGAGAATAACAAGGTTTATTGGAAATATATTACCAAAAATATAAATTGGAAAATAATCATAGAATTGAGAAGTGATCTTCATGCCAATAGATTTTCACTCCAAATTCATTATATATATGGTTGGGTGGGATTTTGAAACCCATAGAAAATTACTCAAATATAAAGGAGTCGGATGATCTAGTTTTAAAGAAGACATTAGTAGTTCTACATTTGTTGGTAAGTGTACCTTTCACCGTGATGTTACTACACCCCTCATTAGAAATTGTGATCACATGAGATTTCTCTTTCCCTGTTGGATTCAAAGGCTATTTATTTAAATAATCATCACAAACCTATATATTTGGGAACTGGGTAGAATAAATCCTATACTCGCTGTATTAGAAATAATTTAGTGAGTGTGGTTCATTCTATGGATACTTCTCTCTATTCACATCTTTGGTTATCTTCTACCCATCACTTCCAAAATTTATAACTCTTTGACATTCCTTTCTATAAATAAAAATTTTAAAAGTCCCCTGATGAGATTTTTCTTCATTTTTTTATTATACACATTAATCGTGATGGGAATCACATATTCTTTTATTCCTGGTTTTTAGAGTTTGATTTGAATTCCAAATTTATTTCTTATCAAAACCATAATATTGATGGGTAAAGTCAAAATTAATTTCCACCTGGATAGCACATAAAAATTGTTATTCATACTTACTGATGTTCCTTATGGATAATACCATTCATATACATGGTTTTAATCCACTGAATAACTAGTCAAACATACATTCTGGTTAGTGGATAATATAAGAGGAATACCACATATGTCTTGTAAAATATTCCTTAGATGTACCAATTGATTAATAAAACATATACATTAACATTTGGAATTATTTATCAAATTTTTCAAAGATTATGAAGAATTTACATGTTGAAAAATATGTTCCGAAACTCATCTCATTCAATTCAGTCAATTCATATAATTTACTCATATTCTTGATAAGAGTATACTGTTGATCAAATTTCCCTTATAAATAAAAGGAAACCAAATATTAATTTTTCAAACACTAAAAATGGATAGTGGAAAATATATTTTCAATGGTAATCATCGATTTCTCAAAAAGTAATGGATAATTGAAACCACTAAAAGTAGGTGAATATCACCTCATGATGAACTCAATGGAATGTTTTTCACTAATTTTCTAATTTAATAGTTCAATTTGTTTCATATATTGAGAATTTTTTCACTACTAGAATTCCCATTTATTAAATGGGCTATTTTCAATGGGATCCCGTCGCAAATAGCCTTTTGCGACGGGCCCCCATCGCAAATAGCCCGTTTTAGAAAATGGCATCACAACATATATTTTTTGCGATGGCCCATCATAAAATATATCTGTTGCGACGGGACTTTTTCCTGACTCAAAAAACCTCTCGATTATATACATTATATACCCAAAAATTTTTTTGTGATTGGCCCGTCATAATTAGTTTTGGCGACGGGGAACTTACCCTTCACAAATAGCATTCTGATTTTATAAATTATATACCCATAATCCTTTTGCGACGGGCCCATCACAAATACTAATTGGGACGAGCCTCTTATCCTGTCGCAAATACTATTCTTAAAAAAAATATTTCACTTATTTGTAATAGGGCCCCATCGCAAAAGACCCCATCGCAAAAACTAAAATTAATTAAAATATTAATAAAATTATGATTAATGAAAAAATTATATTATTATTATAAAAATAATAAAAAATAATAAAATATTATTATTATTATTAAAATAAAAAACATTAAAATATATAATACTAAAAAAATATTTAATAAAATTATGATTAATAAAAAATTAAAATTAATATTATTAATATAATAAAATAATAAAAATTTATTAAAAGATTCCATATTTTCAAAAAAAGATAAAAAAATAATAAATTATTATTATTATTATTATTAAAATAAAAAAATAATAAAAAGTATAATACTAATAATAAATAATAAAATATTAAAAAGAAAATTAAATTATGCAATATTTCCACCAATATAAAAGACAAGAACTGTAAATAGTTAATATTATTACAAAACTTGAATTCAAATGTTCTTAACATAAAAAACAAATCACTGGGGGGTTGTGTGGAAAAGGTGGGGGAAACTCCTTCCCTAGACAACGATTCAGACGACGCATGTACTCCATATGCTTGTGATACTCCTGCTGTTGTTGCTGCTCCAATCGACGCAGCTCCTCCTTGTGATGCTGCTCCTACTACTGCTACCACCGACACATCTTTTCATGTTGCTTCTGCAAAGTCTCTATAAGCTTAGCCTGAGTTCGCAACTGCTCCAGATACTGTGAGCCTGAAGATGATGCCTCTCCACGAGCTCCTCTCGAGCTGGATGCCAACATCGCAACAGTACCATAATAAGTACCAGGAGTCAGATGAGAGCCGATACCAACTACTCAGCCCTTCTCAAATCCATACTGAGTCACCTGCATCCATTCCGCCTCATATAAATGGTTAGCACTAGTCAGCTTAGTCATCTCGTCCTGACCCTTAGTCTGTGTCTGAGAGTTCACAGCCTCATATGACTCCTTCAATTCCAATTTAAAATTAAAATTGTGAAAATATTATATGCAGTTAATTGTCAAACTGAAACAATAATACTAACCACAATCTGATTCTGGCGATCACCATTAATCTCTCTAGTGGCTGGATCACTGTACATCCTCCGATAAATGTCGAACTCCATAATATCAGGATGCTCGACTTCCTATAGAAATATAAGATAAACTTTTTATATTTAATGTTATATAAAATATTTAAAAATATACTTACCAGATGGTCTCTATGCGAACTGAATGTACAACTACCAGCTCGATGTGTCACCTCCTGTCTCGTCCGGTTCTGCCGTCCCACTGAAGATCTCCTCTGAAATCCACCACCCAACCAGTGTAAACATAATCCATCCCAAACGTGAGATGAAATGTACTTTGGTTGGTGAGCTCTACATGACTCGTCAAATTCTACCAATCTGGCTTTCTTAATGGATGTCCTTCTCAAATTGTGAAAAAACTGACGGAAACGGTCGCACATAGAGACCTGTCAGGCCGCATGGATAGCTTCATGCAAGCTATCATCGATAAGATACAATAAACCATAAAAATAATTTATAATATCAAGTTATTAATAAAATAAATTTTAAAATAAATATTATTTATTTATGTACCAGCTAATGATAGAACATGTCACGTCACACATAAATGGGAATCTGTTCCCACATGATCCATGGCTGAGAAAAATAATTGCGCAAGATAGAGCTCCCATGTCCAATAACTACATGCTCAAAACTGTGAAAAATGAATAAATAATAAAATTATTAATATATATATAAATAAATTAATGAAAGGCAACTAAAATATATAGGTTACCATACCTCTGTGTGTGTGGATCTAAACTAAGATGTATACGTTGCTCGGGGATAGGGTCAGGAATCATCAGTCGTGCAAGACCGCACCCCCTCCGCGTACCCATTGAACCGCCAGTAGGATGAGGGTCATATGATCCAAAATCTCCCTCATCCAATGTTAGTTAATCCTCCTTCAACTCGTGAAATATATCAAAGTCCATCTGAAACACAAAATGATTGTTGTTAGCAGATAGTTGAAAATAAATATTTAATATAGATATATATTTGTATTGATTATAACCAACATTTAGCTGTGTTAATGTTCATCTTTATCCTCTTCTTCATAGCTATCAATGTCAATGTCTTCATCTTCCTCCGTAGCATCATCAATATTCATATGAGTTTCATTTTTAGCATCTCTTGTCATTCCAAATTCATTTGTAACATCATTAACATCTTCATCACCATAGAGCCTTAATTATAGGGTGTCATCATCGATATTCACAGCTCTTTGTGAATCAGATGGATTTTGAGCAGTCTCTTGATAAATATCAATTCCTTCCACTTCAGCGGAACCACATTCAGTTTGAGTAAACTAATTTTCCTGAGATTTCATTTTTATTATACTCCACCAATCACTCAAGTCTCTTGAAGTAGCTCAACACTTTTCATAAAAAATTGGATGTGCCTGTTTATCCAGTAAAAATGCTTAATTTACTACAAGAAGACTTTTATATTTAATATCGATGGTTCCATGAGTCCGATGAACACACAAGCCTCTCTCAGTATCCAACCACCGACATTTATAAATTTTTATATAATTCTTCCCTAGATAACATAGCTCAATAATTTCTTCCAAAATTCCATAAAAGTCAACATCAGTTTCTCTTTGATGTGATTCTCTCAAGCCATATCCAATGTCCACTATTTTTTTTGATTCCCCGTATGCATGTGTATGAAATCGAAAATCATTCACCACAAATGCATTATATGATTTAACCATTTTGGATGGTGGGTTACTCAATAAACATAGCCACTTATCAATTTAATCATGATATTAAGACAACTGAAAACTTGTAAAACAATTATCAATATAATAAATAATAAACAGAATTGATATTAAACCATCAATAATTTATGTTACCAGTTTTTTAATCCATTGAGATTTTTTTTTTGTCTGTGTTCTTCAAGAGAAGCTGTTGTAATTTGTAGAAGTTGTTTCTTGATATGATTATCATATAACCTAAAAATAAAATATGTTTAAATATTGTAACATAAATTATAGAATAAGTGATAGAAGAAATCATAGGAAAAATGATTTAATTTCTTCACAGTTGATTAGGACATATGTATGAGCTCAGTGATGTTCATCATCTGAAATCCATTGTTCATAAACTCCACTGAAACCAAGATTTAGATGATTAAAAACTGTTAATTGATTTTCCATTTCGTCATTAACACTCCCCTTGTTTCTTCGCATGCAATTGTGTTTTGAGGGATATTGAGATTCAAAATAATAAGAGCAGGAAAAAAGCAATTTCCTCTAGCAAATAAGCTTCAACAATTGAGCCTTCAACTGATGCTTTATTATGTAATTTTTTTTTTCAATTTCTACATGCATCTCTCGAATGGGTACATCCATCAAAACTGTACTGGACCTCCACATTTATCTTCATGTGGAAAATGTAATATTAGATGTTGTATTGAGTCAAAGAAAGCCAGTGGAATGATTTTTTCCAGTTTACATATAATTAAAACAACATCTTCTTCCAGTTTTCTTAGCGCATCGTAGTCTTTTGTCGCTGCACAAATGTCTTGAAAAATATATGATATGTCTATTATAGAATCCCAAATCATTGAATTGAACAAACCTCTGAATCCAATCGGTATTATTCCTTCCATTATAACATGAAAATCATGACTTTTCTATCCAGTAATATAACTATTATTAACACATTTTCCCAAATTGGAAGCATAGATATCTGGAAGTCTCAAATATTCAATACACTAACAAAAAAATAAGAGACTCTATTTGGAGAGTTTATAGGATTCTTTTGGCTTCATTAACCTCTGTGATATGACATTTTCAAATACTTCAAGTTCTAGTCACCTACAAATTTGGGCAAGATCTAATCATGCCTTTACTGTATCATTGGACTAACCTGGTGTATCCAAAACTGTATAAAATAAATTATCAAAAAAGTTATTCTCAATATGCATAACATCCAAAATGTGTTGACCAAAAAATCAAGTCAATACAAGAGATCCCAAAAAATTCTCAGTTTTACCCAATAATGTTATTTCCCAAAGCCATTAATTTTCTATTTGTTTACTGTTGGTCCAAATTTGATGGGAGGTAATGAAAATACAACTAATTTTAACTCTGTACCTGAGATCATCTTTGGAGGTTTATCCCTTTCAATTGTACCTTTTTTGAAATGAGATTTGTTCCTCCTAAAAGGATGATCGGTTGGAAGAAATCTATGGTGATAATCAAAATAGCAAGGTTTTTTTCCATTGACAAGAATAAAGGCTTTATTTTCCTTTATATAGTAAGGAGATGATTTCAGACCATGTGTAATCAAACCAGATAACATGCCATATACCAGAAAGTCACTAATCATCCACATCAATGCATCTTTTTATGTGAAATTTTGTTTCGTAGAAACATCATATGTATTAACACCATCACTCCACAACGCATTTAACTAATTAATCAATGGTTTCAAATAAACATCAATATTCATTTTCGGATGTCCTAAGATCAAAAAGATATAGGGATTCTTCATCAACATCCATGGAGGAAAATTTTACAGAGTTATAAAGACAGGACAACATGAATACTGGCTACCAGATGAACCAAATGGATAGAAACCGTTAGTAGAAAGACCCAATTGCACGTTTCAGGCTTCTATAGAAAAAGATGGATGCAGACGGTCAAAATGTTTCCATGAGTCACCATCCGATGGATGATTCAACCTTATATCAGTTAAAATATTGGTTTTGTGCCATGACATCATTGATGTTGTATTCAGAAACATAAATAAATTCCGCATCCTGGGTGTATGGGGAAAATATCTCAACTATTTTACTGGTATCGATTTAGAATTTCCTGGTTGAGATTATTTATACCTCAATTTTCCACATGTGGGAAAACTATCCAATTACTCATTTTCGCCAGAATATAAGATGCAATCATTTGTACAAGCATGAATCTTCCGATAACTAAGGCCCAGATCATGAACCATCCTCTTGCTCGCATAGTAATTTATAGGCAACACATTTCCTTCAGGTAATAGTGTTTTAACCAAATAAAATATTTGATCAAAAAAGTTGTTTGAAATTGCATTATCTGATTTAATAGCCATAAATTCTGCAACGGATTCTAATTTTATTATCTTGACACCAGGATATAATAAATCCTCAGCAGACCTCAAAAACTCATAAATTTCAAATGGTTCCAACTCAGGAGTTAAATCAATATCATCATGAGTGTCAGTTTGTTGCACAGATAGACCTGCAACACCATGTACTAAATTCTAAAACTGTGATGAATCCAGAATCAAGTTATTAAGAGCTTCTCTAGAACCATGTTCACTGTGTTGATACCAAAAAATAGAATCTGGTTAAAAAACCAAACTGTAATAGATGTCCCCTAACCATGTCAACTATGTCAAACGTTCTCAGAGCACATTTTTTACAAGGACACTTAATTGTGCCTTCTAAAACATATTCTGGTTTTGATGATGCAAATGGTAAGAAAGCTTCAACACCATCAATATATACAACATTTAAACTAGAACCATTTGAATTTCTTAGCTGATTTATCCAAGCATGATCATCTAATAATGACTGATGTCGACTTCCCTGTTAAATATTTTTCTACATAAAATATAAAGTTATCACTTTTTTTAAATAATTTGAAATTATAAAAACAGTATCTGAAAAAAAAGGTAAATAATTACAACTATTTCATAATAATTACCATTAATTAAGGGTGACACAATTTCTAGTGGATTGAGAACTAATATTTTGTCCGAAGGCTTATTTACTTGCATCTTTCTCACACTGAAATCACAATGAAGAATTTGGTCTGAGGTACGCATATTCATTCTTGTATGCACAAGAACGAATATGTGTACCTCCTACCAGATTCTTCATTCTTATTTAAGTGTGAGAAAGATGCAAGTAAATGAGCCGTTGGACAAAAGATCCCCCTTTTCGTCGATGAATCTTCTTCTTCCAACTATCATCGCCTAAAAACATTATAAAAAATATAATCCTAGGAATGCATATCCAATCTCATGCATACAATATTGAATATGTCTACGTAGTAACATATTTTTGATAATGTTTTGAGTCGGTGAGAGTTGAAAGGAGACAAATCATCAAACAAAAGGAGTGTCATCAATCCACTGAAAACTATACGAAGTTCCTATAATTTATTAAAATTTATTAAAATTTCTTCCTAACTATTCCTAACTGTTCCTAATTTTTCCTAACTAATTATTACTAATTATTGATAATTGTTACTAATTACTGCTAATTATTGAAAATTGTTAATAATTATTACTAATTATTACTAATTATTACTAAATATTAATAATTATTACAATTTATTACATGTTATTACTAATTATTACAGTTTATTACTAATTATTACTAATTATTACTAATTATTACATTTTATTACTATTTTATCAATACTTAGAAATACTTAGCAAAATGAAAACTGTATGAATAATGAAAGGAAATTTAATAATCATCATTGTGGAGATGATTACAAATTTTCCCTTCATTATCCAAGCAGTTTTCGTTTACTAATTATTACTAATTAAAAAATTATATTATCAATATTTATGAAAAACAATATTAATATTATTAAAATAATAACAAATTTATAAAATATTAAAATTATCAATATTCGCAACATGCTTTTCTCTATTCTTAACATGTTTAAATCTCAAATGGTCGCTAATTGTCAGGTCATGCACAATAAAATGTTTGTGTCACCCATGTCCAATATAAACTCTAGAATTGTCCTTACATGGTTGATCATATCTCAAGTAGTGTTGCAATAGGACGACCAAAGTAAATTCATTCTCGTCTTTATGAATCATCTCTCTCCCTTTACAAAGATCATTCTTCCTTAATAATTTGATGGGACATCAGTATCTTTCCCTTAAATTTTCATAGAACAATGATCTATGTAAAGGGTCATGGGAGTTAATTCTTATAGATGAAAAGGGCATGAATTGGGTCGTCCTATTGCAACGCTACTCGTAAGGTTATCAACCAAGCACGGACAATTAATGATTTTACATTGGACATGGCTGACACAAACTTTTTATGGCACATGACCGGAAAATTGGCGACCCTTTGGGATTTGAACATGTTAAGAATAGATCAAAGCCTGTTGCGAATATTGATAATTTTAATATTTTATAAATTTTGTTATTTTAATAATATTAATATTTTTTTTTCATAATTATTGATAATATAATTTTTATTTTAGTAATAATTAGATATAAATATATTTACTATTTATTACCAAAAATTTATAATTTTTACTAATTATTACAATTTATTACTAATTATTAAAAGTTATTACTAATTATTACAATTTATTACAAACTATTATAATTTATTAATAATTATTCTTAATAAATCATAATTATTTCTAATTATTACAATTTATTCCTAATTATTCTTATTTATTGCTAATTATTAGGATTTATTCCAATTTATTGATAATTTTTTATAATTATTCCCAATTATTGCTAATTATTAGTATTTATTACTAATTATTAGTAATTATCCCTAATTATTAGTAATTATTACTAATTATTTCTAATTATTAGTATTTATTAGTAATTATAACTAATTATTCCTAATTATTCTTCATTATTAGTATTTATTAGTAATTATTGGTAATTATTGGTAATTATTTATAATTATTTGAAATTATACGTATTTATTAGTAATTATTCCAATTTATTCCTAATTATTCCAATTTATTTCTAATTATTCCTAATTATTGGTAATTATTCTTAATTATTGGAAATTATTCCAAATTATTGATAATTTTTCCAATTTATTCCAAATTATATCTATTTATTTCTATTTATTGCTAATTATTGCTATTTATTGCCAATTAAGGATATTTATTGCCAATTATTATAATTTATTGCTAATTATTGCTATTTATTCCAAATTATTTCTATTTATTCTTATTTATTGCTATTTATTCCTAATTATTGCTATTTATTCCTAATTATTGCGAATTATTCCTAATCATTGCTAATTATTCCTAATTATTGCTAATTATTCCTAATTATTGTTACTTATTACTAATTATTCCTAGTTATTCATAATTATTCCTAATTATTGCTAATTATTCCTAGTTATTACTAATTATTCCTAATTATTGCTAATTATTGCTAATTAGTGCTAATTATTGCTAATTATTCTTAATTATACCTAATTATTCCAAATTATTCCTAATTATTGCTAATTATTCCTAATTATTCCTAATTATTCCTAATTATTGGTAATTATTGCTAATTATTGCTAATTATTCCTAATTATTTCTAATTATTCCTAATTATTGCTAATTATTCCTAATTATTGCTAATTATTCCTAATTATTGCTAATTATTCCTAATTATTGTTATTTATTCTTAATTATTCCTAATTATTGCTAATTATTTCTAATTATACCTAAATATTCCTAATTATACCTAATTATTCCTAATTATAGCTAATTATTCCTAATTATACCTATTTATTGCTAATTATACCTAATTATTGCTAATTATACGTAATTATTGATAATTATGCCTAATTAATGCTAATTATACCTAATTAATTCTAATTATACCTAATTATTGCTAATTATACCTAATTATTATTATTTATACCAAATTATTGCTAATTATACCTAATTATTGCTAATTATACCTAATTATTACTAATTATACATAATTATTGCTAATTATACCTAATTCTTGCTAATTATACCTAATTATTGATAATTATAACTAATTATTACTAATTATACCTAATTTTTGCTAATTATACATAATTTTTGTTAATTATACCTAATCATTGCTAATTATACCTAATTATTGCTAATTATACCTAATTATATCTATTTATTACTAATTATATCTAATTATTACTAACTATATCTAATCATTACTATTTAAATCTAATTATTACTAATTACACCTAATTATCACTAAATTCTGCTAATTATCTATAATAATCTCTAATTATTGAAAATTAACACAAATTATTTATAATTATCACTAACAATATCAATTTTTTACTAAAAATAAATATAAATAAAAATCAATAAAAATCTAATTTAATTAAGACTAATAAAAAAATTAAAATTAATGAAAAAATAAAATAAATATTAAAAAAATAAAATATAAATACCTTAAACTTTGATAGTCTGATGCTGTTGGCGCCTTCCAATTGCTCTCGTATAAAAATTTTCAACTAACAGAAATTTTTTCCTTAAAACTGGAGAATGAAGAAAAAGGGAGATGAAGATCACAGTGATTTGAAAAAAAAATGGATGGGGGTATATATAGGTTAGATTAGTTGCGACAGGGTTAGTGGCCACAGGTATCCCTTCGCAAATTTAGGTATTTTCAACATGCCTCATCGCAAAAACCCTCACCCACGTTAATTACAGTCGGCTGTTTAAAGGGTATTTACGACGAGACCCATCGCAAATTCCACTTGCCGACATACTATTTATGACATGAGGCTTTTCCCATCACATATAGTATTTACTGCCTTCTTACTTTTGCGACGGGGCCCGTCGCAAATACCCTCTCCGCATTAATTACAGTCGGTGGATAAAAGGGTATTTGTGACGGGACCCGTCGCAAAAGCCCGAGGGCGGTAAATACCATTTGCGACGGGCGGATTTTCCCGTCGCAAATGGTATTTACCGCCCCCGGGCTTTTGTGATGGAGATGCGTCCCTGTCACAAATACCCTTCCTGCATTTTGGCGCGCAAACTTCGCCAAACCAATTGCAATGCGTTGCCTAGTCCCGTCACAATTAACCTACTATATGTGACAAGAGTATTTTCCCGTTGAAAATATGTAGTTCGTCGAACCTTTTGCAACGGTATATATTCCCGTCGCAAATTCCCCGTCGCAAAAAACCACTATTCCTGTAGTGTGTGTGAGAAAATAAATGAAATTTTTTATTCCAACTCCCATAATATATGGTTTCCCATGAGGAAATTTATTACATTATCATTCACATTCAGTATTAAAATGATTCTTCTAGGTTACTTCAATTTAGTAAAACCAAAAAGTATATTTTGAACAATAAAATTCATAGTGGAAGACCACATAATCATGAAAAATCCCATATAAAATGTATAAATAATGTCTCATTCATTCTAATGTATGACTAAATAGGTTTAACCGAGGTCATTTAGGATCATTATTCAAATCGTTCATGATCGTTCATAATATGTTTGTGAATTTATATGAATAGACCCTAGTAGTGTAAAACTAGATATGAAAGAAGTCTAATTTTCATGCCCCATGTGATGATATAGTGCATATCAGTGAACCTTTTTTGGAGTTATTACCAATTGGTGCAATTGTTATAGATCCACATCCACCTGTATTATCCATAAAGGGATGTTATTTCATGGAAACTTCTAGAACAATCCTTCACCATAATTCCCATATATTTTCCAAAAATTAAACCTATCCTTGTTTTTTTCACTATAGTTTTATCATCCTAGATTCCAAATGTAAAGTAAACCATACTTTGATACCAACTATAGAGACCCAAACTACAAATACAGAGAAATTAAATCATAATATATGAAAATTCCTTAAATTACATAATGATATAATTCATACATCATTTATGTCTACTACCATTGAAAATATTGATACATAAACAACTTGTTCATATGTGAACTTAACCATCACCAACTAATTTATTCATATCTTGATCCCTTCATATAAATAAAATGTATTATGTCTTCCGTAAAAACCTAGGGAAAGGAAATAGAAGAAATGGTGAGATCATAAGCTTAATAACGGTAAAAAATAGAGAGACAAACATAACATGATCTCAAGGGAATGAGAACATGATAATAACATATTGAAACCATATCCAGTATGTCATAGATATTACCCTGGTGTTGTGGAGTAAATACTCGTAGTGCATAAGACTTTAATCATAATGGAAACATAAAAATTAAGTTATGGAATCGAAACATTGTCATAAGACACATAATTGTTGAATAAAAATAAGTATGAAACATCATTAACATAATATCCATAGAAACATTACAAGGAAAAAATAATGCTATCGGTTCACTACCAAAACCAAAAAATTAATAAAGGCTCACCCCCAATACTACCATAGTGTATAATGTACCATACTGAACTGGGTTCACTCCCCATTCCAGTCCTTTTTGTCTAATGAGAATTAAATCTTTACCAAATACAATAGAGGGAGATATATATATCACTCATCACATAATGAAAACAACACATATGTGTTCCAAAATATAATAATAAAATAATCATATTACAACCCGTGAAAATAAATTTGTTTCATAAACATTTCATCATAGCATAACCCATGGATAAGAAAGTGGTTTCAAAAATATTTCACATTTTCAACATTTCATAACCCAGGGAAAAAGAATTAGGTTCATAAACACATCTTCATCATAAATACATCAAGGGAAATAATAAGAATGATATAACTGCATAATTTAACAATTATATCTTATGTAACATCAAAATACTTCATATTAGATGGAAAATGAATTTGGAAGATCACTTGGATAATTTCTTGAGGAAAATATACTTCTCTTTGAAATATCATCTTAAAAACTAAAAAAATTGCAAATATTAAAGAAAACATTTTCTTTTAAAATAACCATGTAATATTTTAATGGGATCTTTAAATTATTGATAGTTAATTATGGATTAAAATATTTTTCAAACCATAAATAATAAAATGAAGATTATTTTCACATTTTTAGTAAAATCCAAAATGCATTTTTTGGAAAATTACATGACAATTCATTTCAATCCATTTTATTAAAAAAATAATCGGAAATAATATCCTTAAATAATGATTGTGTAACATTATAACTTTATTTAAAAATATTTGAGAAAAAACTTGTTTATGAAAAAATGGGCTGTCAACCGAAGAGAGAAATAAATTTTTTTGTCCTTAAAATAAATTATTATGGACCATTGAGTACGTAAATATGATAAAATGAAAATATTTAATTTCATAAAATACTTATAGAAGAAGAAAATTCAAGATTTTGGAGAGAGATTTATAATAAAATTTCATAATATAAGGAATAATTATCAACAATCTCAATAATAAATGAGATTGAAACATAAAACATTTATCACATTATTAATGATTGAACCATAAGACCCATGAAAGAAAGAACCTTAAATATATATTTTATTCCCCATAATATTTTTATTAATCAAAATAAATTAATTTCATGATCATAATATACACATCCTAAAATTAATAAGTGTTGAATATTATATTTATCGAATTGAAATAAAAGTAAGATAAAAATCCCCTTACCATATGTCTCAAATTCATCTATACTCCTTAAAAAACATGCATAATATATAAATTATTATTATAAATATATTAACAAAACATAATAATATATATAATTCCATATATGATTTACATATTCCCATTTATTACCCATTTATTAATAATTACTTGTTTAAATCATGATTCATATAAAACCGCCTCATTTTTCATATATGTTTTAAGAACCTGGTTTTTTCTATAAACGACTTTGTCATATTCTTGACATTATTCCAGAGCAGTGCCTTCAGACAGTGCGCGATTCCGAACCTCAGGGTGGCCAGAATTAAATTTTCAGTGAGTTTACACTAGGAAAGCCAAATAAATGGGTTAACTCCTAAACGGTAATTCAGATCCTTAATCTGAGAGTATGGATGGGTCTAAAATGGGGTGTTTACCCTAGTAACGACATAGAACATGTCGACGCGGGATGTTGGTACCCCTCGCCCGTTAACAGAACGTTAAAGGATAATTAAAATAATTAATTTAATCGTTTAATGGTTAAACTCATGTGTCTCAAAAACAGTAGCTCGGATTGGAAAACTGAGGGCACCGTTGAGTCTGGAGCGTTCCTTTTACCCTGAGAGGGGTATAAGTTTCACGGGCGTGGGCCTTCGGTGGAAAATGCCACCAGCATGGGTTTTGTAATTTAGTGGCCTTGAGCGTTACGTTTTATAACATTTGAACGAGGCCTCGTATTAAAATTACGAGACTGTCATTGTGCTTTGGAGGGGGTGTTTACCCAAGGGGAGACTTAACCTTGACCCCGTTGAGAGTTTCAGATGTGGGTTAAATTGGGGGTTTAAATTAACTAAAATTTTAAATAATTTTTTTTTCTATTTAAACATAACCGCATACCCTTCCCCTCCCTTGTTCATCCTTGGCGCAAGACCTCCCAACAAAGTAGGAGCTCCACTCCCCTCCTTCATCTCTCCGGCAGGGCATGGCGGCTCTGGCGGATCATCGTTGAAGCGTCGGGCAACTCCCATCGAGGTAGGCTCGTGATTTATCGTTAGTATTCCCTGCATATTCTTCAAATTAATTTCCTTTCATTGAATTGTAGTAAAACTCTCAAGAAAAGCCCATATACGATTAGGGCTCGTTCTATGCTTTCCAACGCATGTTTCGGTTCCAAAATCCGAGTCACGTGGTGATCACAGTGATCCGATGATGTCTGAAGTGTTTTTGGCGATGTTTCCGGCCTTTTTCAAGGTTTCCGGCGGTTCCGTGGTGGTACGGTGGAATTCTGGCACTCCGGCTCCAGGCGGAAGGTGGTGGTGCTCCAAGCTTCAGGCGGCATGCGGCGGCGGTGCTCTGGCTCTAGGCGGCAGGTGGCGGATTTCCGCGCTTCAGGCTGCAGGCAGCGGTGGCGCTCCGGCTTCAGGCGGTAGGCGGCGGGCGTAGCCCGCGGCGCGGAGGGGTAGACCGAGGTCGCGACACGCGACCTTGCGAGGGAACAAGGACCCATGTCTCACAGGTCTTCAGGCGGGATGACCGGCTCTCGGCCGGTATGAGCATGGACCGCTGGTCCACGGCTGGCTCGCGCTGTTATGCCGGTGGCCAGCGCGGGCCGGCCCAGATTGGGGGGACCGGCTGGCAAGGCCGGTCCCGCCCACGGGGCATCGTCCCCTCTGTCTTTGGGAACCCGTAACTTTCACTACGGTTGTCCATTTTGCATGTCGTCTATGGCAGTGTGATCCTTGGCTCAAGAGGATGTTTTTGAGATGGTCTCGTAATTTTTTTTGATTGCAAGACAGGGGGCTCAGTGGCGTGACACACTCGTTAAGTGAATTAGGTATTTTCCCGAGATTCTTGTTTTGGGAGGCGCGGACATATCCGATGTCCATTTTGAGCTCCGTCAATGGATTTGAGACACTGGAGTCGAGACGAAGATTTCCGACATGGTTTCAGGCGTTGAAACAATAGTTGAGGCATGGGCTCCACGGCTCGGCTTTTAAGCTGCGTGCAGCACTTTATAACTTTTCCATCGGTTGTCCGTTCGGGGCGTGTGGGCAGTCGATTCTGGGTGTTTTTCTGAGGGTATTTCAATGGCGCAATCCTACTGCATTAATTCCTCACTGTGGTGTGGGCCTCACGAGGGTCATTTTGGTAGTTCGCGTTGATTTCTAACTTTATCACCGGGTGTCCGTTCTGGACAAGAGATTAGTCAATCATGTGTACTTTTTCAAGATGATCGCATTGGTGTGATCCGTTTGTTTCACTTAAGGACTGAGATACGGGTCCCACAAAGCACTGCTCATGTGCGGTATAGAGAAACACATCTTCTTCTTTGTATATCCATTGCACTCAAGCGAGCAGTCAATTTGACATGTTTTCCTGAGGGGATCTAAATGGGGCGATGCGCCTGACTATTTTCGGGGCCGAGGTTCGAGATCACAGGATGTCATTCGGGCGTAAATCGGTGTTGGATGAATTTTTCATCGGATGTCTGTTGAAGGCAAGTAAATAGTCTATCTCTCTTGTTTTTCAGCGAGGATTACAATGGTACGATCTGTTTGGATGTACGGAGACTCCTTCAAGATCTAATTTAAATTGGATGCATGAAAGGTGATCCAGTGGTTTTTTCCCTGCGGGGTTTATAGGGAACCCTTGGCGTGTAATCATGTTCACTCCCATGTGAGTGAAGTAGATGTTTAATGATATGTGGTTGGCCATGCTAGGGTCGTGGTGGAAGAAGGTTGGCGAAACTTCATTTTCGTCCTTTGTGTATATGTTGGGTGTTGTGAGCACGATAGCCTTTGGGCTGAAAATGTGGTATACATTGGGAGTATACGGGAATGCCTTGAGGTACATGTTGTGGTTTGTACCCAAGGAAGTTTGTTCGCTTGGTTCAGAGATGACATAGGGACACAGGTCGTGTGGTCCCCTTGTACATGTCGTGTTCTGCTTTACGTACCTTTGACCTCTTGTGACACAGATGGTCCATTTGTTAATGATAGTTTAGACCGGCAGGGTTACTGTGGATTCTGGTGTGACAAATACTTTAAGCGAGCACAGATCCTCTACTAAGGTTGTTTTTTCCAGAAGGGATGGCCAGAGCATTTTCGAGTTTACCCTCTATCAGAGACAGGGCAGTGGGTTGCTCATTGTCTTCTTCGGGTTTACCATCCAGCACGGCTGGTCAGTGGGTCGCCTGTCGACTTCTTCCATGTCTACCCTCCAGCAGAGACTCGACAGTGGGTCACATGTCAATTTCATCAAGGTCTACCCTCCAATAGAGAATGGGAAGTGGGTCGCATGTCGATGTATTCCAAGTCTACCCTCCAGCAGAGATTGGGCAGTGGGTCTCCTGTCGACTTCTTATAGGTCTACACTCTAGTAAAGACTGGTCAGTGGGACTCCTGTCGACATATTCCAGGTCTACCCTCCAGCAGGGTTGGTAAGTGGGTTGCCTATTGACCTCTTAGGGTCTACCCTCCAGTAGATACTTGATTTTGGGTCCCCTATCGAAATATTCCAAGTCTACCCCCAGTAGAGACTGGGTAGTTGGTCGCATGTCGACTTCTTCTAGGTCTACCCTCCAGCAGAGACTGGCCAGTGGGTCACCTGTCAACGTATTCAAGGTCTACCCTCCAGTAGGGATAGGTAGTGGGTCACCTGTCGGCCTCTTAGGGTCCACCCTCCAACAGATACTGGGCAGTGGGTCACTAAACGTCCTCTTAGGGTCTACCCTCTAGCAGATAATGGGTAGTGGGTCGCCCGATGAATTCTTTCAGACTCAGTCCTTTCTACTAGAATAGTCTGTGGCTTTTCTCCGTGATTGCCAGAGTGGGACCCTTGGTTGTACGGGTCAGTGATGTGATAGCTTTGACATTGACCAGACCTCTTGGCTGTGTGATGGTGATGAGGTGTGGTTTGACTTTCCCCAGAACTCTCGAGTATGAGGGGCGCTTTCCCCACCGAGATGGGACCTAAAACCGTGCGAGCGAGTCAGTGCCACCCAAAGTGGATAGTCTCAAGGTGAGGTGATTTGAGCCTCTTGACATGCAGTTCGGGGCAGACAGCTGGGATGTTGGTCATCGATGGTGTGTACTTCTGGGTCTGTTGGCTAGTCACTTTCTTGGGATGAGCTATGAGATGGAGATCCCCTTATCATCTTGTTCGGGTTTCTAGTTTGATCATATGGATATGTATATATACCTTGTCCCAGTACCGACTTCTTGGATTTTGGTCACTCTCCTTCTAGGAGAGGTGAAGACGCGTGGTGTATGCCACGTGCATTCCGTGTCTATATTCTCGTGGTTGGACAATTATACTCTCCTACTATAGGTATTGATGACTCGACGAGTGGTTCATCTTCTCATATTTTCTAGCTCCTTGTGTTTAGATGAGTCTACTTCCTTCCTCTTGGTGGGTTGAGCTGTACTCTTTACTGCACTCTCTACTGTACTCCTTTACTTATCCCTATTTGATCTACTACTCACCTTCTCAGTACCTCCTTTGTTGCTCCCTCGAGCCTTCGGGGCATCCTACTTTGTATATTTATACACACCCCTTCTTGGGATTTGACCATACTTGGTGTGCCCTTGGAGATGACAGATAGGTTGGTCGTGACGTCAGAATAGCTTAAGATTTCCGAAGCTTGGACCGCGTGAAGTGGTAATAGTTGGGTTCCAGGTTGGGAATATCCTAGCTATTTACTTTGGTTTACATGTTTCCGGGTTGTGGCACTTTTCTAGTTGGGTGTGTGTTGTTCCCTTTTCTTTTCTACTTACCTTCAGCACTTTTTATGTACTGTTTAGAGGTTGATGCACTCTTAGTGGTTTTTTATAGTAGTTGGTACTTTAATTTTCCTTTTACTCTGCACTTTTTCATTGAGTGGTATGCATGTATCTGTACAGGTACTTAGGCAAAGGCCTCCCCGAGTTGTTTAGCCTTCATCACTTGTCACCATCCCCTGGCCTATGGAGGAGGGCTTGGGGTAGCTGTGAATCAATCCTGGGTAGGGTTAGGTCATGAACAAAGTGGTATCAGAGGTGGTTTGTTCCTTGTAACGTTGTTCAGACGTCCCTAAAAAGGAATTGGTTGGTATCTCAGGCAATAATTTCAACATGTCTCAAGAGCGGCTCTCAGGCCAGGGAGTCTAGTGATGGTGTGGCGGCCGACGTATCCGTTCACCAGGACCCTGATAACCCACTTTTCGGCTCAGCTTGCTAAGACACATATTGGAGGGAAAATTTGTTTGTGCATCACATAGGAATGAGTCTCGACTGTATTTCTTGAGTCATCTCCCCATTGTTTTTACTGTTATAAACATATATGCTCATCTGACCACGACACTCCTTGATAACATTCATGGTGTATCCGTACAGACAACCAGTAAAGATACCAGCTTTGGTTCATGACGATGACCCTGTGAGCCACGAGGCCTCATTCCATGACCCATAATTTGAGTCCTTTTATCCGGGTGGGCCGGTAGAAGCACCCCCACCTGGTGGGAAGCATAGAGCTCCTGCAGAGTAGGCTGAGCTTGAGCCTAGGTTGAGTGTGCTCCGTGAGTTCCAGCGACAAAGACCGCTGAGGTTTATTGGTGGGACAGACCCTCAGGCAGTAGAGGTTTGGCTCGAGATAGTGGTTTGCCTCTTCAGGCTTATGCAGACGCCAGGAGATCTTATGGTGGCTTTGGCCACCAACCTTTTCCACAGAGTGGCTGGGCGTTGGTGGAGTCTGGTGACTCAGTTTCTCGATGAGTCGTCACTTTTGTGGGGAGACTTTCAACTACTTTTTCGTGAGGAATTTTACCCCTCCTACTTACGCGCCATTCGGATCCAGGAGCTCCTATAGTTTCAGCTGGGAGGGATGATGGTGACTGAGTATGCGACTAGCCTTGCAGACCATGCACACTTTTACCCAGACATGGTCTATGACGACAACTTCCGAGCATGGAAATTCGAGAAGGGTCTCTATAGATAGATTCGTGGTGTCATAGTACCCTTGGGCATTCCCAATTATTCCAAGGTTCTAGAGAAGGAACTGGTGATAGAGAGATTCCTGTCACACACTATAGTTGATGGTGCCAGTAGGTACAATGGAGCCGAGATGTCTACCACAACTAGTGGGAATTGGCTGACAGAACCTCGACACATGTGGATTTCTGATAACCAGACTCAGGGGCATGGTTTTACAACATAGTGGCGCCGGAGGGCACCAAGGAAGCCCGGAGAGCACCGATGTTATGCTTGCGATGGGCGAGGACACCTGGTGCAGGACTTCTCCACCAAGAACGCTGAGAATATCAGGCAGGCAGCAGGTGGACCACAACAACATAGGCAACATTATGATTGGAGTAGCGCCCAAAGAGGTGGTGCTTGTAGAGGAGGTGGAAGGGCTAGAAGTGGAGGATGACCTTATGAGGTCTTCACATCACCACTAGGTTGTCCAGATCAGGCTTCGGGTGCTGAAAGTTGGGACCACGTACAACCTCGAGCTTTGGATGTCTATAATCCTATAGAGAGTGAGGTGGAAATAGGTACACTTTACGACTCTTCTACTTTTTGCAGTTGAATTGTTAGACTCTGTGTTTGAAATGATTTTCTCCAAACTCTTTGTTTGAGGTGTTACCAGGGTGATGTGGTGCATCAGTGTAACCCTGTGTCAGTAGAGTATAAGACGTGGAACCATTCTCTTTAGTCGATGGTGGTGACTCCTTCACCTTTCGAGCATGTAAGAGAGTCTTGGTCGTGGTATATCGATGGTGAAACCTTGTGTGACCATATATCCTTGGGTGTTTCATCGTAGGGATATTCTAAAGGAGGGAATCAACATGATTTTTCCCAAGTCCAAATGGTTATTCCTGTCATGGCGTGCGATTAAGGGGTTCGATCAGGGAGGTGAGATTCCCCCGAGGTCCTTCGGGCCGTTTTAGACCGTGCAAAGGGATGGAGAGGTCCCCACCGCCTTGCCATAAACCCAAAGTTTGGAGTGGGTGCACGACGTCTCCCACATGACCCACCTAAGAAGAAGTGTCTGTGCTCCTATTCATGTCATCGGCAAGGGCATACCTCGCGTGAACCGATCAAATACTTTGGTTTGTGTGTGGGGGCGCATAGCTGTGCAGGAGTTCTTCTGGGAACGGGAGAGTTAGTTGTGGGCTTTGAACCCAGAGTTTTTTTTTTCTATTTTTTCTTTTCGAGGCCGAAATTCTTGAAGGAGGGAATGATGTAAGAACTCATTTTTTTCAATAAAATACTTTTGGATATTCTTTATGTTATTCCAGAGCAGCGCCTTCAGATGGCGTGTGGTTCTGAGCCCCGGTGTGGCCGGAATTAAATTTTTAGTGCGTTCACACTGGGAATGACAAATAAATGGGATAACTCCTAAATGGTAATTTGGATCCTAAATCTGAGAGTATTGATGGTTTCGAAATGGGGTGTTTACCCTAGGAACGACATAGAACATGTCTACGAGGGACGTTGGGACCCCTCGCCCGATAACAAAACGTTAAATGGTTAAACTCAAGTGTCTCATAAACAGTAGCTTGGATTGGAAAAATGAGTTCATCGTTGAGTCTGAGGTGTGCCTTTTTTCCACTGAGGTGTATAATTTTCGCAGGCGCGGGCCTTCTGTGGAAAATTCCACCAGGGGTGTTTTCTTAATTTAGCGGCCTCGAGCTTTATATTTTATAACATTTGAACGAGGCCTCAGATTAAAATTCTGAGACTGTAGTTATCATCTGGAGAGGGTGTTTACCATATGGGAGACTTAACCTCGACCCCGTCGAGAGTTTCAGATGCAGTTTAATTTGGGGGTTTAAATTAATTAATTTTTTAATTAATTTTTTTTCTATTTAAACATAACCACCTCCCCTTCCCCAAACCTTGTACTTCCCTGGTGCAAGCCCTCCCAACGAAGGAGGAGATCCTATCCTCTCCTCCATCTCTCCAGCAGGGCGCGGTGGCTCCGGCCGATCATCGTTGAAGAATCGGGCTATGCCCATCGAGGTAGTCTCGTGATTTATCATTTTTATTTACTTCATATTCTACAAGTTATTTTCCTTGCATCTAATTTCTGTCAAACACTCGAACGAATCCCATATATGAGTGGGGGTTGTTTTATGCTTTCCAATGCATGTTTCGATTTGAAAATCCGAGTCTCGTGGGGATCGTAGTGATCTGACGAAGTCCAATGTGTTTTTAGTGATGTTTTCGGCCTTTTTCAGGGTTTCTGGCGGTTCCGCGGTGGTCTGACATAATTTTGGCACTCCGGCTCCAGGAAGCAGGCGGTGCCACTCTGTGCTTAAGGCAGGAGGTGGCGGTGGTGCTCTAGCTCCTAGAAGCAGGAGGCGGCACTCCGCGCTTCAGGCGGGAGGCGGCAGTGTCACTCCGACTTCAGGCGGCAGGTGGCGGGCTCCGGCTTTAGGTGGCAGGCAGCGGGCGCAGCGTGCTACGCGGAGGGGTAGACCGGGACGCAATGCATGACCCCATAGGGGAACAAAGACCCTCGTCCCACGGGTCGTCACCCGGGACGAACGACTCTCGGCCGGTCATAGCGTAGACTGCGGGTCCACGGCCGACCAGCATGGCTAAGCCGCGGGCCGGCGCTGTGAGCCGGGCCGGCCCAGACCGGGTGGACCGGCTGGCCAGGCCGGTCCTGCCCACGTGGCTTCATCCCCTCTGACTTCGGGCACCCATAACTTTCACTACGGGTGTCCGTTTTGCATGCTGGCTGCAGAAGTTTGATCCTTGGGATGAGAGGAAGTTTTTTAGATGGTCGCAAATTTTTTTTTTGATTCCTAAGACGAGGGGCTCGGTGGCATGACAAGCCCTTTAAGTGAATTAGCGTTTTTCACTAGATTATTCTTTTGGGTGTCTTGGACACATTCGATGTCCATTTTGAGCACCATCAGAGTCGTTGAGACACTGGCGTTGAGACGATGTTTTCTGGGGTGGTTTCAGGCATTGAAGCCAGAGTTGTGGCATGGGCCCCACTACCCGTCTTTTAGGCTTCGTGCAGCACTTTACAAATTTTCCATCAGATGTCTATTCGGGGTGTGCGAGCAGTATATTCTCGGTGTTGTTCTGAGGACATTGAAATGGCGCAATCCTCCCCTCTAATTCTGAATGGTGGTGTGTGCCCCATGAGGGCCGTTTTGGGAGTTGGTGGTGATTTCTAACATTATCACCGGGTGTCCATTCTGGACAAGTGATTATTCAATCTTGTGTACTTTTTTGATATGATCGCAACACTGTGATCTGTTCTTTGCACTTCAGGACTGAGATGTGGGTCCCACAAAGCACCGCTCGTGTGCGGTACGGTGAAACACATATTTTTCTACGGATATCCGTTGCACTCAAGTGAGCAGTCAATTTGACATGTTTTCCTAAGAGGATTGAAATGGTGTGATGCACCCCACTATTTTCGGGGCAGAGGCTCGGGATCACGTGATTCCGTTCGGGCGTAAAGCGATGTTGGACGACTTTTTCGTCGGATTTCTTTTGGAGGCGATTAAATAGTCTATTTCGTATGTTTTTCTGTGAGGATTACAATGGTACGATCTGTAAGGATGTACAGAGACTCTTTCGAGATCTCATTAAATGTGGAAGAATGAAAGGTGATCCAGTGGTGTTTCTTCATGTGGTGTTTGTAGGGAACCCTTGGGGTGTAATCGTGTTCACTCCCATGGGAGTGAAGTAGATTTTTAAAGAGATTTGGTTGGCCATTCTAGTGGCGTGGAGGAAGCAGGTTGGCGAAACTGCATTTTCACCATTCGCGTTGATGTTGGGTTCCGTGAGCACGATAGTCTTTGTACGGGAAATTTGGTATACTCTGGTAGTATACATGAATGCATGGAGGTATATGTTGTGGTTTGTACCCAAGGACGTTTGTGCACTTTTATCGGAGATGACATAGGGAAACACGTCATGTGGGCCCCTTGTACGTGATTTGTTCTAGTTTATGTACCTTTGACCTCTCGTGATGCAAATGGTCCTTCTGTTAACGATGGTTTAGACCAGTAGGGTTACTATGGATTCTAGTGTGACCAATACATTACATGGGCACCGATCCTATACTCAATAGGTTGTTTCTAGTAGGGATGGCCAGAACAGTTCCTAGTTTACCATCCACCAGAGACTGGGCAGTTGGTTGCTCATTGTCTTCTTCGGGTTTACCCTCCATCAGGGATGGGCAGTGGGTCGCCTGTTGAATTCTTCCAGGTCTACCCTCCATTAGAGACAGGGCAGTGGGTCGCCTATCGATTTCTTCCAGGTCTACCCTCCAGCAGAGACTGGGCAGTGGGTCACCTGTCGACATATTCCAGGTCTACCCTCCAGCTGAGACTGTGTAGTGTGTCACCTATTGACTTCTTCTAGGTCTACCTTTCAACAGAGACAGGGCAGTGGGTCACCTGTCGACGTATTCCAGGTCTACCCTCCAGCAAGGCTGGGCAGTGGGTCACCTGTTGACCTCTTAGGGTCTACCCATCAGTAGAGACTGGGAAGTGGATCGCCTGTCGACGTATTCCAAGTCTACTCTCGAGTAGAGACTGGGAAGTGGGTATCTTGTCGACTTCTTCTAGGTCTACCCTCCAGCAGAGACTGGGAAGTGGGTCGCCTATCGACGTATTCTAGGTCTACCCACCCGTAGGGCTGGGCAGTGGGTCAACTGTCGACCTCTTAGTGTCTACCCTCCAACAGAGACTGGGCAGTGGGTCACCCGACGACCTATTAGGATCTACCCTCCAGTAGAGATGGGTAGTGGGTCGCCCGACGACTTCTTTTAGACTCAGTCCTTTCTACTAGGATATTCTGTGGCACTTCTCTGTGATTACTGGAGCGGGACCCTTGGTAGTACGGGTCAATGATGTGACAACTTTGACTTTGAGAAGACCTCTCGGTCGTGTGATGGTGATGAGGTGTGGTTTGACTTCCCAAAGAACTCTCAAGTACGAGGGGAACTTTCCCCACCTAGATGCATCCTTGAGACGTGACCTAAAACCATTCGGGTGATTCGGTGCCGCCCAAAGTGAATAATGTCAAGGTGCCGTGATTTTATCCCCTTAACATGAAATTCGGGGCAGAAGGGTGGGATGCTGGGCATCGATGGTTGATACTTCTAGGTCTGTTGGCTACTCACTTTCTTGGGCTGAGCAATAAGATGGAGTTCCCCTTATGATCTGGTTCGGGTTTCTAGTTTGAGCATATGGATATGTATATATACCTTGTCCCAGTACCCACTTCTTGAGTTTTGGTCACTCTCCTTCCAAGAGAGGCGAAGACGCATGGGGTACGCCACGTGATTTCCGTGTCTAGCTTCTCATGGTTGGATGAGTCTACTCTCCTACTATAGGTAGAGAAGACTCGACGAGAAGTTCATCTTCTCACCGTTTCTAGCTCCTTGTGATTAGACGATTCTACTTATTTCCTCTTGGTGGGTTGAGTTATAATCTTTACTGCACTCTCAGTTTTACTCCTTTACTTTCTCGTGTTCAATATACTGCTCACCTATTCAGTACCTCCTTTGTTGCTCCCTCGAGCCTTCAGGGCATCCAAATGAGTATTTTTATACTCACCCCTGCTTGGGCTTTTCCCACACTTGGTGTGACCATGTAGACGAAGGACATGTTGGTCGTGATGTCAGAGGAGCTTAGGAGTTTGGGATCTTGGACCGCGTGCGGTGGTCGTAGTTGGTTTCGAGGTGTGGGACTCTCCCAATTGTTTACTTTTGTTTTCCTATTGCCTGGTAGTGGCACTTTTGTTGTGCGCGTGTTTTTCCTTTTTCTTTTCTATTTACCTTCAACACTTGCTTTGTACTGTTTAGAGGTCGATGCACTCTTAGTGGTTGTTTATAGAAGTTTTTACTTTACTTTTCCTTTTACTCTGCACTTTTTCATTGAGTGGGCTATGTGTGTGTGTACATGTACTTAGGCAAAGGCCTCCCTAAATTTTTTAGCCTGCGGCGCTTTTCACCTGCCCCTAGCCTATAGAGGCAGGCTTGGGGTAGTTGCAGCTCGAGCCTGGATAGGGTCAGGTCGTGACATATGTTTTGGTTTAGTATTTTCCATCCTTTGATTTATCTTGAAGTTAAATCATCCAAATAATTTTAAAAATGATATAAATATCATATATATTAAATATTTTGGTAATTTTTGTGATTAAAAAATTTAGATGTAGAAAATTAATTATACCATTCATGGAGATGGTTGGTTATTCATACACATGAAGGTTATTTCAATTTTATCGAAGGATGTAACAAAAAGAAGGTAAATAATATATTAACATTCAAAATTTATTTTTATTTAATATATTTCACATATATTTACTATAATTATCCTTATTACCTACCATGTAAATCATATGTGAAAAATGAATCTTATCGCATTGCAAGGCGGTCGCCTGCTATACACACGAGTGACGTTATCATTTTCCCACAGAATGGAATGTAAGAATTTACATGTGATATTATCAATCCAAAAAAATAATGTGTTTCAATATCACATATAAATATTAAATCAATCATTACCTCCAAATATGAGAGGTAACGATGGAAAATGAATGACATCTGTTTGCGAGATGGTCGTCCGCCATACACATGTGTGATGATTTTGTTTCCCACATAATGGAAGAGGAGATTGATTAATTTCATGAAATTAACATAATAATATCTTGTTATATGGGACATAATTATTTTTTTGTATCATTATGGTAGAATAAAATTTGAATTATTTATAGAATGATGTAAAATGAAAATGTATAACTAAGAAAAATACCTATTATCTGGATAACTCTTTTAAGTTTACACCTAAATCAATCATTATAGGGTGTAATAATAAAAATGATCGCTCTAGTATGTGGTTAGGGAAGTGATAAATTTATCTGGTATGGTCTTGGATAAACCTAAGGGGTTTAAGATCGTTTATATGAGAGAGAGGTTTCCCTTTTATAAATGAGGTAGAGGAAACACATGGAAGTTATGAAAATAATAAAGAATACACTTTATTTTCACATCCCAAAAGGCTACAAAATTTCCCATTATCAAATATTAGATACGATAATGTAGAAATATATATATATATAATTGGATTTGGAAGTTTTCTTATTCATTCTATCGATTATCAATTTAAATTACCCTCAGGTAAACCCATTTTAACCATACCATAGTAATTAAATTGTGATGTTTTCACAATTAATTAGGACTAAGTTTATATTAAAAAATATGATATAATATTAATTATTATTATTCCAAATATGGAATCCGTTTTTTTAAATTCAATTAATAGGACATTCATTATTTTAATTTAAACTAAACCTGTAGATGTGATGTAAAGGAAAATTTCCAATGAAATTTTTTTCATATGTAATGAATGTTTAAATATCAAAAGCAATCATGAATTTTATTCCAATTATAAATTTGCATCAATAGATATATTTTTAAAATATTTTAAATTTAAAAATATCCTAAAATAAACTGGATTTTCTACATTTTTTAAATGGAATAGATTTTTTTAATAAAAATAATTATTTTTTATATTTCTCGAGAAATTAATCATTAAATAAAATAATAAAAAACTAACTCATAGATAATTTTAACATGTAAATTTTAGATACCATGTTTATTTATCCAAATAAATTTTCTATATGTTACAATATTTAATACCCATTCCCCTTCTTCATTGTCTTGAAAAGGTGGTTAGGTGTTAATAGGTCTTGAGAAAGATTCCCAAGGCACCAAAGGATGGAAATAAATGTCGAGGGTGTAATGAATAAATTGGGGAACAATTTTACCTTGAGATAAACCAACCAACAGAACAAGCCATTACCAAGAAAAATAGATTATGAATGTTAAAATTGGAACACAAACCATATAGTACAAAGGACTACCAAACTAATCCATAACAATTCCCAAAAACCAACAAAACCAAACCATACCAAACCAAAATAAGAGCACTAAGCAAAAGACTAGACAAGAGTCCCAAAGTAAACCAAGGCACCTTCCACTACACCACAACAAGCTACATGCTCCATGCACCACCAAACAACCCAAGCATCATGAATAAATGCTAGAAAAATGAGACGCCTTACTCATACCTATGTCCTAGAATAAAACATCTGAAAAAACACCAAATATCCAAAATAGGGGTGAGTAATAATAATCAGTAGAATTTCCACAAATTATTTCACTGCACATTCCACTAGGATAAAACTGTTAGCAAAATTATATAAAACAATATATATAAAACAAAAAATAGTTAAAAATAACCATTAAGCCAATAACACCTTTACCAAGCCATGTAAAACAAGGGAAAGCAACAATTATTCCATAAGACATATCACAATCATACACTATCATGACCAATTTCATTCCTGCATAGAAACACACAACAAGGAAAACAACCACAATCGAACTTCCCATCCAAACTAGTTTACTACTATTCCAAACCATTGGTACTTACCGACCACTTATCCATATTAGTGGCCTTTATATCCACTATCCATCATATTTGATATTGATATTACACTCATATTTGAACACAATGAACACAAGCCATAATAATTAAGCAACCAAAATAACAAATCAATGAGTCCACACATTTTGCACACAGTTATTTCCAACACAAACTAATCACTTCAATAAATCACCACTTTATTGAAAACAACCATTTACCAATTTCCATGCAAAAATAAGTTTCAGTAATCCACATTCTTATTGAGAACAATTTTTTGAATACATTTTCATAAACCGAACCATGAAACCAATTTTAAAATCTATATTTTAAAATTGTTTAATAATCACCTTTTGTAACAATAACTCATTTCCCCCAAAATCGCTAAATCATCCCCCAATGGGTTTCCACCAAGATTTTCAAATCATATTCACAAATAATTTCAGGATAATCCAATCTATTGAAAACAAGGACTCAAGATCTAAAAACTTGTAACCTAGAGAGATTCCATCTACGTTTAGGGTTCAGGAAAAATCAACCCACAAGAAACCACACCACCAATCCAGATAAATAATCCACCCAAACCACTCCAGATCTCCTTCCCTATAATCAAGAAGACCAAAAATCATCACCTAAGGAAACAGAAACCATATATAAGCATGAAATATATGTATATCTAGAAAACCAATATATGGAAAATGTAAGATCTTGAATAAACCATAACGAAACCAAAATAGAAGACTTACATGAGATGAACTACATTCACACCACCTTGAAACCCAGGAAAATAACCTCCAATAAGAGTGGGAGAGCACCCATATCCCTTGATAAGAATAAATACTAGGTAGGGTTTTTATTGGAGGAGAAATGCGTGAGTTAGGTAAAATCATGACTAACCCCATTAAAAAAACAATTTCTAATGGGATGAATAGCTAGCTCGCACGGTTTGACAAACCAACTTCTATCCATGTGGATGTTACTATCCTAATAGTGGAATATTGCATGGCTAACTAGGATTCTCACATGGTTTCCCAAAACCATTCTAAGACCATGAAACCATAAAGAATCCTCCAAAACTGTCCAAAACCATTCCAAACTCAACCAAACATTACCCAACCCCTTCATATAAATAAAATGTATAAAAAATGTCACATACCTCAAACTGGGGGTTCTACATTATCCCCACCATTGGAATTTCTATCCTCATAATGTAGAGAACCATCTCTTTCCCAAAAGTGCATGGGCCATTTCTCAACCATGTCTTTCTCCCGCTCCCAAGTCTCCTCTAGAATTAGAATATGCGACCACAAAACCTAAACTAAACTGATGATCATCCCATGTAAGACATTATCTTTCTTATCCACATTACACACTAGAACGTGCACTAAAGAATAATTCTACTCCATCTCTACATGGTCCCATCGAATCACATGGTCATGATTTAGATGATACTTTTTCAACTTTGAGATATTAAACACATTGTTCACCACACTAAACTATGGTGGAAAATCCAACCGATAATCCACCCCTCTAATCTGCTGATGTGTCTTAAAAGGGCCAATATAACTCAGAGATAACTTAATCTTCATTCCAAATAGACAATGTCCCATCCTAGGAGACATTCTTAAAAATTCATGATCACCCACCTCGAACGACAATGGTTTTCGATGATGGTCCACATAATATTTCTATGGAATTTTAGCCATCTATATCATATTTCTGATATAATTGACCTTCTTTGTAGTCTCTTGGACATTGATCAGTCCAATCATGGAATTCTCACCCATTTCAACCCAACATAGTGGAGAATGGAACATACACATATACAATGGATCAAATGGATCCATGTGTATTGAAGCATAATAACTATTATTAATAGAGATCTACACCAATCGTAAGTGTTATTCCCATGAACCAAAAAAATCCATTACACAGTCTTTTAGAATATCCTCCAAAGATTGTATAATCCTCTCAGATTGGCTATCCGTTTGAGGGTGATACACCATGCTCATCATCAAAATTTTACCAAGGGATTACTGCAAGGATTTCCAAAAAACACGATATGAAACTTTGATCAATATCTGTTACAATCGAAAATGGAACACCATTCTTCTTTACTACATTCTATATATAGATTTTTAACAAATCCTCCACTGTATGAGATTCACGAATCAGGTTGAAATGGGATGACTTTGTGATCTGATCCTCAATCAACCATATGAAATCATGTTTCCAGAACATTCTTGGGATACCTATCACAAAATCCATCTATATTTTTCCCCCATACAGCCTAGAATAGGTAAATATTAAAATATTCTAGTTGGCTATTGATTCTATATGATGAATTTCTAAACATTCAAGCATCTTGAAACAAACTCATCCACTTCCCTTTTCATACTTGACCGCCAAAACTGTGCCTCCAATTACTTATACATATTTTCAATTCCAGGATGAACAACCCACCTAGAATGACGATAGGCCCTCAGAAGTTCTCCCTGACAAGCCACTAATATGACCTTGCGATTCTGGAAATACAAAACTAAAATCTCATTCAGTTAGTAGACCATTATGGTCTCCCTACCATTGATTTTCAACATCATCACTATACACATGGAATAAAATCATTGTGCTTCTTTTACAAAACCAACCATGTCAAGAACCAATGAAACCAGAAATTAGACCACTCAATCACCTTGGTCCTCACATTCCATTCACATGTTTGTAATGACCAACATCCACTACCACTAATCAGATTCATGTTTCACCACCTGAGAATATGATTTTCTACTTAATGCATCCACCACCAAATTTTCATTACTCAGTGTGTACCTGAACTGAAAATATAAAATTTGGGGATATGCTATCCATATCCTTTGCCTCATGTTCAAATCTCACTATGATAAGAAATTCATTAAACTCTTGTGATCAGTAAACACCATGAATCTGTCACCGACGGGATAATGATGCCATATTTTCTTAGAATGAACCACTACTACCAACTCCCAATCAGTTTTTGGGTAGTTCTTCTCATTCAGCCTCACCAATCATTTTCTATATGCAACCACATTACCCCCCTGCATGAGAATACACCCCAAATCCAATCTCGATGTGTCATAATATTCCACTTACCCTTTCTGTGGTTCTTAAAAAACCAAGATTGGTACTGATCTAAGGAGACCATTTTTCTCTTCAAAACATTTCTAACACTACTTATCCCATTGAAATGGAACAATAATCCTTGTAAAATCTATCATTGGAGAGTATAATCGTGAGAATTTCCAAATAATATGTTGATAATTTTAAACTCATCCAAGGAAGCTCTGTCTCCTGAAAAACATCTTCGGTAGTTTCCATGATATAACAACCTCTATCTTTTTAGGAATAACTAAAAAACCCTTCTCAGAAAAAACAAGGCCAAGGAAATGAACCTCCTAAATTGAAAATTCACACATTTCTAATTTGGCATCAAAATGATGATGCCTCAAGATCCCCATGCCTATCACCAAGTGCTACTCATGATCAACCATTGTTATCTGATACACTAGTATGTCATCAAAAAATACCACAATAAAGAATCCATATATTTTTGAAATATCTGATTAATCAATTCCATGAACACCGCATGTGAATTCATTAGACCAAAGGGAATAACTACATAATATTATTTGCCATATATTCTTCTGGATTTTATTTTGGGAATATCCTCCTTCCTCACCCTCAATTGATGAAATCCTGACCTCAATTCAATCTTAGAGAACCACTGAGAACCCCACAACAAATCAATTAAATCATCAATGCATGGAAGTGGATATCTGTTCTTTATTGTAACCTGATTAAGTCTATGATAGTCTACATAGAGAAATAGAGTTACATCACCCTTTTTAACAAATAAACCAGCACATCCCATGAAGACTTGATAGGACAGATGAATCCTTTGTTCTCTACATCCTCCCACTGCACCTTCAATTTCTATTATTTTTCTAGTTCCATCCTGTAAGATGGATGTGATATAGGAAAATTCCATGTAAGGATTTCAATTTAAAACTCCACTTATCTCATGAGTGGAAACCCTGATAATTATTCAGGAAATACATCCATAAACTAATCCACAACATCAAAAGAACCCTCTATTCAACACCTTACAATGATTCCAATGACAAATCCACTAAATGATATGATATCTTGACGACAATTGGTTCCATATAATCTATTTTATCATGATTTTCATTATTATCCCCTCTAAAGATGTTTTCAACACTGTCCTTCATCGTAAAACTGATTGTTCACACATAGAAATCGATGTGGTCCTTAAACATTTCCAACTTATCCATTCCTAGAATTATATCATAAGCATCCATCTCGTGCACTGATAAATTCCCAATCAATTCAATTTCCTCCACAACTAAGAAACATGAACTACATAGGAAGACCAAACACTCTCTTTGAACAAAGAAGTTTGAATTTTTAAAATAGAAGGAATCATTTACATAGTTGGTACCAGTAAACTAATAACACAAGAAGCAATAAAAGAGTGGGATAAACCCACATCAACCAAATCAAGCATCAATGTGGAATTCAAATTAACCATACCATGCACCATTGATTGTCCCTACTGATCATTCATCACAAACTGTTTAGCTTTGAAAAAATTCTTGTTTTCCACACTTTTCTCCTAATTACCCTTCGAAGGTGTCATGGTATTTCACGAATCATCAAAAAAACTCGGATCTACTGACGAGGAGTAAGATACTGCCCCCATCCCATCAAGGCATAAGATTCCTACAACCCTTGAGGAGTGTGATTAACACCTGACCTCAGAGAATTACACCAATACCATAGAAGATGCCCCATCTTCTTACATTTATGAAATGATCAAGGTTCTGTCGTACCATCCCACTTTATGTGTCCCGTATAGAAAGAATAAAAACATCCAAGCTTATATTCAGGATTTTGAGGAGGATTTACCAATCTTTCCATCAGATTTAAAGTTGTACTCCCACCCTAGAAATAGGAGTCCCTCTTACTCTGGAACCCAGCATTCGTGTTCCCACTATTCCTTGTGTGTACCAACATACTTCCACCACCTATAGAACCCAAAAGATCTCGATCATCCACCATAATCTATTCACCATTTTATATTAATCATTTATACATAACACCACTTTCTAGGAATGAATTACCTCCCTCAACATAACTTCAAAAATGAACGACTTCAAGGATGTGTTACCTTATAATTTAGGTGAAAACCAAACTATGTTCATAAGAATTGTTGTACATTCCATTACTGAAAGGTTCTCCCACTTAAATTGGATGAAATCTGTAATGAACTGAATTATGAGTGTATGATGGTAGAATTGATTGTTAAAAAATTCTCCAAAACCCTACCATGACACACCCTGGTCCATCCCAGTTTGGACTACTGGATCCCACCACTAATGGGAATGATCTTCCAGTATGTATGTTGCTAAGTTCACTTTATTCTCTACTGGTTTACCCAATAATTAAAATATCATAGTCATTCTATTCAACCGTGCTTCATCCCTTTCCAAATCTAAATCACCCCTTAAAAAGGGGTGGATTATTCCTTTGAAATGAAACTTCATAATCCACAGGCTTCAGTACATCCACCTTATTCCCACTTTCCACAGCTTGGAAATCTTTCATTATAATCTACACTAGAAATTGGTTCACCTGAGGCTTGGGTAAAACTATATTTTCAATAGCCTCCTCTGGTTGGACTCTACAATACATACCTAGTGACATTTCTATCAAAACAAACCAAACCATAATTCCCAAACCATAGTAAAAAACGGATTATGATTCAAATTCAATTACATTACAACTATCACAACCAGGCTTTCCACAAGTTCACATTTCCCATGTTGCACTGTTTTAAAAAATCCTCCTTGTTTTGAATATCAACCGATTTCCAAAATACCACAACCATTCACATTTTGGATCTACAAATTTTAATTAATTTCATGATTTTACACACATCCATATATTCATTCCATAACATAATTAATTATAAAAAATTGAAATATACAACCAATACAGAAGTAATTTCTATCATGAATTCCATTCTCATCTTATTCTCTACACCCATGATAACGAGATATCTAATTCCAATAAGATACTCCAAAAAACTTATGTAACCAAATACCTGGTAACTTGAATTCCATTATAAAAGGGTTATCAACATAATTTTATGCAATACATTCCATGTTACAACAATCCAACAATGTGCTACCATCCCAACTCAATGAATGGACCAAGAATAAATGTCAACACCAAGACCAACCATTAATTCCAATGGAATGAACAAATTGATACCCCTGGTAATGGCCCACCCCGTCCTCGTTGTCTTGAGAAGGTGGTGAGGTGATCCATTACCTTAAGAGATGTTCCCTAGGCACCAAAGTCTGGAAGTAAATTTTGATGGATTCAAGAATAAATTGGGGAATGATTTCCCATTTAGATGAACATTCGAACCAAATAAGACATCACCAAGAAAACTACATGATGCATGTTAACATAACAACCCAAACCATATACTACAAATAGACAACCAAACAAATCCATAACAACTCCCAAAAACCAATTAAACAAAACCTTACCAAACAAAAATCATAGAGCTAAGAAGAAGAATGGACAAGATAACCAAAGTAATAATTATCACCCTCCACTGCTCCACAACAAGCTCTATACTCCAAGCACCCCAAAACCACCCAAGAAACATGAAGAACATATAGAAAAAATGAGATTCCATAGTCTTACTTGTGTCCAAGAATAAGATGACTAAAAAAGAAACATAGTTCCCATGTACTGGGTGAGTAATAATAATCAGTTGGATTTCCCCAAATTAATTCCCTACACACACCACTGTTATAAAACTGTTTTACAAATTATGTGAATAAATTTATATAAAACAAAAAAAAATTCAACAATTACCGATAAACCAAGCACACCCTTACCCAGCCATGTCATTAAAGATAAATCCACAATTATGAAACAATACATATAACCATCACACATTAGCATGAAAATTTTTCATCTCACATATCAACACACATTAAGGCAAACAACCACAATGGTACTTCTCGTCCAAACCCGTTTACTACTTTTCCAAACTTGTGGTACTTCCTGACCCCTTATCCATATTTTTAGCCCTTACATCCACTATCCATCACCATTTATAGTGAGAATTATCACCTACAACAACAAAATAACGGAATTATATAATACATAACCATCCAAAATTAGAATACACCAATGCTAAACATTATCACATGACCTTTTCCAACACATACTAATCAATACAATAAATCATTCATTTAATGAAAACAACCTTTTACCATTTTTCATGCCAAAATACATTTCAGTAAACCAAATTCTTATTTAAACCCACTTTACTAAACAATTTTCATAAATAAAACCAAGAAACCAATTTTAAAATCAATATTTTCAATTCACATAATAAGCCCCTTTTGAAACAATATCCCATCTCACCCAAATTCCCAAATTCATCACCCAATGGGTTTCCAAAAATATTTTCACATAATATTCCCAATTAATATCAATGTAAAAATTAATGGAATGGAAGGTTCAAATATCTGACATAGTGGAATCGAGAGAGAATCCCCCAACATTTAGGGTTACAGCAAAGTCGACCAACACGAAACCGCACCACCAATCCAAACAAACACTCCTCAAAAACCACTCTTGATCTTCTTCCCTACCAGAGAAAATCCCTAAAATCATCACCTAAGGAAAAAACATAGATATATATATGAAACAGATGAAAATCATGAAAACCAAGAGAGGGAAGAGAGAATATATTGAGGAAACTGCAAAGAAACCATAAGAGAAAACTTACCTAAATGAAACTCCTTCAAAAAACCTTTAAGCCCCTTCAAATCCATTCCAAAATGAGTGGAAAAGGACCCCTATCACTTTAGAATAAGAAATACCAATTAGGGTTCATATGGGATAGGAAATGGATGAGTTAGTAAAAATACTGAGTAACCCCATTTTAAAGAAACCTTTTTTAATGTGACATTCAGTCATCATGCATGGTTGTACAAATCATGCACTAACCATGCAGATACTACTATCTGGACAGTGTCATATCGCATGGTTACCTAGTATTATCACATGGTTTCCTCTAATTGTGCTCAAACTATATAGCCTTGAAGATGCCTCCATAACATTCCAAAAGTATTCCAAACTCTCCCAACCATTACCCATCCACTCAATATATATAAAAATGTATTTACAAAGGTTACATACCTCAAATTGGGGGTGCTTCATTTTACCCACAATTGGACATTCCATCATTGGAATGTAGAGAACCATCTCTTTGCCGAAATAGCTCAGTCCATTACTTGGCCATGTCTTTGTCCTGATCCCATGTCTCCTCATGAATCTGACCATGCTACCACAAAACTCAATCTAAACTAATTCTCATTCCATGTAATGAATTATCATTCTTTTCCAAAATCTGCACTGGAAAATGCATCGAAGATAAATCTGGATCCAACTCAACATAATCCCATCGATTCTCATGGTCACGATTTGGTTCATCATTTTTCAACAAAAAAACATGAAACACATTTTTTATTTCACTAAACTGTTGTGGAAAATCCGATTGATAATCCACCTCTCCAATCCACTGAAGTATCTAAAAAGGAACAACATACCTCGGAGACAACTTACACTATTTGATAAACCAAAGAAGTCCCAACCTAGGATATATTCTAAAAAACACATGATCACCCACCATGAATGAAAATGGTCCTTAATGGCGATACTCATACAATTTTTGATGACTTTGAGGCATATCCATCCTATTTATGATCAACATGATCTTCTACATAGTCTCTTGGACAAGGCTTGGTCCAATCATCGAGGTGTCACATGTTTCCAAACAACATAGTGGAGCATGACACAGACTCCCATACAATGCCTCAAATCGATCCAGATGTATTGAAGCCTGATAAATGTAATTATAGGAGAACTCAACCCAAATTATGTGCTCCTCCCCTGAACCAGTAAAATGCATCACATAAGCCCTTAACATATAATCCAATGTTCGTATCATCCCCTCAGATTATCCATTCATCAAAGGATGATACATTGTTGTCATCATAAACTATTTCCCAAGGTTTTTATGTATGGATCTTCAAATAAAGAGATGTGAACTTTATATATCTATCTAATACAATCGAAACTAGAACTGTAAAGACCCAGAAATTTCAAGGGAAAATTTTTTCCTAAATTTTCTTTGGAATTTTACAAGAACGCAGTTTCTGACGACGCCTGATTCCGAGGCCCGGTGTGCCCGGAATCAATTTCCGAAGTTTGGCTCGGGTACGTTCAGTGAACGAACGAGCTGTTTTTTCTAACTTTTGAACCGGTGCTCAGAATCGAATTCCGAGGGCATCGATGAAATCACAGCGCCGGTTTTTGCTTAGAAACGCCTCTTTTGGAGTTGCGTTTTCTCGGTTGTGCTTCTTAATTCTTGGGTTTTAAGTTATGAAATAAAAAAAAAGTTGTATGACAATTTTATTTTATTTCAAATAAAGTCGCTTAAAGACTGCTTAAAAGCTACTTAAGATGGGTTGAAGCGGATAGGGTGGAATTCAAATTATCCTACCCACTTGGTAGGATATTTGTGAGGTGGGGCCCGCATGAGCCCCACCGTTTCTTTTCTTCTTAAGTAACGCACCCTCACCCCCTATTGAAAGAAGTCAACCGTGCATTTTTCTGGTTAAGAAACGCCCCAATTTAATTGGGCAGTTAAGTTTTACAATTAATTCTTTGAATTAATTGTTCGTTTCTTATCTTTTGTTTTTCAAATTCTTAAGTTGATAATAAAATAAGTTGATAACTTATTTTATTTTTGGTTGAAGGGTTTGTGTTGTGTAAAACCTTTGGGAGGGAAGAGGGAGAATTCTTCGTTCTTCGACGAAGAACGCGAAGAACGCGAAGAACGTGCCACCTCTGAAGAAGAATGCTCATTTTCCTTCCAAGGAATTTCTCCCCTTCCGCAGAGAGACTCTTCAACGGATATTCTTCTTCCCCTTCATCGTCAACGGATCGACAAACAAGCTCAGAAGCGGAATCGGGTAGCAAGCGACGACGACTTCACCTTCCCTCGATTCGGACGAACGCCGACGTCCCCCCTTCGACGTCTTCATCCTCGCGACGCCATACCGCGACGAAACTCAAACGACGAATCCTCCTTCCGATCGACTTATACCCAAGGTAGTGGTTTGTATTCAATTATTTATATTTGTTCGCGAATACCAACTTGATGATGATCATGGATTAAAACCTTTTGTTATCAAATAACGCGAGGGGTTCGGACCGCACAAACACGGCCGACCCTCCTCCTTATTTTTTCGTGTTGGTTTCTTCTGGTTGGTACGAGAAAGCGTGGTGCCGTCGCACCATGCGGTTTCATGCGGAAGATATGTGCGGCGCCGTCGCACCGCGCCGTGAAAGGAGGAACAAGGACGCGACACCGTCACGCCACGTCGAAGAAACCCGAAGATATCCGTGGACGGAGTCAGGCCACGACGAAGGGGCGCGGCGCCAGCACACCGCGCCAGAGAACCGCGAAGACGACACATTTCGTTTTGACGTGCGGATTGACGGGGGACGACAAAGCAGGCCACGAAGATGATTTGATGATCCCGCAGTGAAGAACGGAACCTGGGAGGAACACCGGCGTAGACGGGAAGGAAAACGGACCATCGAAGCGACTCCAGTGGCCCGCGGAAGCCACAGGCGGCGCGGGTCACCAGCGCGGCGGCGCCGGCGGCCGGATGCGGCGGCGCCCCGGCGTGCTGCCGGCTGTCCAGGGAGACACCCCGCGGGTGCCGCGGGGGCGGCAGCTCCCCCACCCCCCCCCCCCCCGCGTCGCGTCCGGTTGTCTAGGGAGACACCCCGCAGGTGTCGCGGGGGTGTCACGCGGGGGCGGCGGCTCCCCCCCCGCGTCGCTCCGGTTGTCCAGGGCGACACCCCGCAGGTGCCGCGGGGGTGTCACGCAGGGGCGGCGGCTCCCCCCCCCCCCACGTCGCTCGGCCGAGCCAGGCCTGTCCGACCGGCCGGGCCGGACCGGGATCGACCGACCCAGGTGGGGTCGGGCCGGGTCGGCCTGGGCCTGGACCCCCCGTCTTTGGACCATTCTCGGTCAAATGCACGTAACTTGAGATACGGACCTCTGAACGATGCGCCATCAGCGGAAACACGATCCTTGGATCGAGACGGTCGTATCGGTTTATCGGACTCAAGGTTTCGGAATACCTTGAGTTCGGCCGGGTTGGTTCGTACACGAAACCAACCGGGCCCTCGGAGCGGAAACGCTCGTATCATGAGCTCCGGACGTCCGATTGACGTGCCGTCAACTTTGATGGTTTCCTCTAAGCGAGACATATCTTTTGACTTACTCTGCTCGAGGTTAGGATGTCGTCGGGGTGCGGTCGGGTTGGTTCGCTCACGAAACCAACCGGGCCCCTGGAACGAAAAAGCCAATAACTCACAGACCGGGCGTCCGATTGACGCGCCGTCTATCTCGTTGTTTTACTCTTGATGAGATGAAACTTTTGGCATGCTTCGCCCGAGTTTTGGACACTATTGGAGTTTGGCCGGGTTGGATTGTACCCGAAATCCAACCGGGCCCCTGGAACGGAAAAGCTGATATCTTTCAGACTGGACGTCCGTTTGACGAACCGTCAGCGGCGTTGATGATCACGTTGAGAAACAGTCCCTATGAGTATACCCTATGAGATTTCGGGGTACAGTTGAGATACGGCCAGATTTGGTTTGCTCACAAAACCAACCGGGCCCCGGGGACGAAAAGGCTAATAACTCATAGACCGGGCGTCCGATTGTCGCGCCGTCTATTGCGTTGATACTCCTGTGACGAGGTGGTCCTTTGAGATACTTCTTCGTGGGACTTTGAGATATTTGGAGTATCGACCTTTAGCTCGTGGAGGGGACCCTCCCGGAAACGAGCGTGCGGAGTACGGAGACCGTGTAGCCGACTGAGACCTGACGACTGCTTGACCGACTCGACTTGGAGTGAGTCGACTAGCCCAGTGGATGGAGCACTACCTTGTTTGGGTGCAGACCCATAGCGGACGGAGCACTACCTGTGTGACAGTGCAGACCCACGGTACTCGTCCGGAGAGTACCTCAGCAGGCTACTTGGGGGTGTGGACTACTGAGTTTGGGTGACATACCCCGGTGGGAAGCACTACTGTGTTTGGGTGGCTGGCCCGCGGTACTCGACAGGAGGAGTACCTCAGCAGTCTTAGGTTAGTGAGCAGTACCTCGGAGTCATGATAGGACCATTGTACACTCCAGAGACGAAGCTCTTCAGCAGTTACGGTTTCGATAATGAAAATCCTAGTTGGAGCTGAATCTTTGACCTTTGTGTTTACCTCATGAATGAGATAGGTCACTTGATAACTTAGGTGTATTTATGGGCATATACCTGGGTAGTGGTTATCCGTTGATTTCATAATCCTTGTGTTTCCTCATGATTGAGATGGGTTACTTGATAACTTAGGTATATGTATGGGCATATACCTAAGTAGAGGTTATCTATTGAGATCTTCTTTGTGGTTAACCTTGTTGGTTTTAGAGAGACATTAAGGGTCTCGGGGTCCCTACTGAGTATCGTTATACTCACCCCTGCACAGGCTATGCCCGCACCTCATTGTGTTGGTTGCAGACGACAGGCAGTGCTGACGGAGGCCGAGTGTTCGAGGACTGGATGGTACCCGGAGGTGGACTACATGACGAGTCAGTACCCGGAGGTGGACTACACGACGAGTTAGTACCCGGAGGTGGACTACACGACGAGACGACACACGGAGTACGTTGACGGATGAGAGCATCGAGAAGGCTATCTGAACCTACCCTTCAGGTAGGATCTGTGGCGGACGATCCAAGAGCTACGCTATATGTACCTACCATTCAGGTTGGATTCGAGGAGGACGACCCAGGAGCTACTTCCCTCCCTCCAGCTGTTGTCTTTTTCTGTTGTACTTTGTTCAGTTGTAGTTGTACTTTATTTTGGGTTTCTATTCTGGCCCATTTACTTTTCAGCACTTCTCTTGTACTTAGTGTTTACTTTTTCTGCTTGCTTACTCTGTGCTGCTTGTTTTCTTTTATAAAGGCAATGCCTTCCCAGTTATCAGGATTTTCACCTTTGGTGCTAGTCGCCAGCCCCTGGCCTATGGAAGGCGGGCTTGGGGTAGTCACGGCACAGGCCCCGAGGACGGGTCATGACAAATTGGTATCAGAGGAGTTCGGTTCTACCACAGAACTTATAAATCTGACGTGTCTTTCTGTGAAGCAATAGTGTTAAGAGTAGTGAGTGTGGTTTTCAGTTCAAGGAGTCCAGTGTTGGTGCGGGCGGCCGACGTATCCATACACCAGGACCCTGACAACTGATTTCTGACTTTGTGCGCGAAAACACTGATTGCGTGTGTGTTTCCAGATGTTTTTAAATGTCAGCTCAAACCAGGTGAGCTCACCAGGTATAATCGTTTGACCGTGTCACGTTGTTTCTTTCAGGATGCCTTTTCTCGGATGACCAGCTAGAGCCCAGAGGGACGTGCGTACTGACAGTTTGCCGAGCGATGAGGCTTCGGCACAGGGCCCGCTTGCAGTTGAGGCACCAGCGGAGGCACCAGTGGTACTACCATACGTTGGGTCACCGATGCCACTAGTCCCATCAGTAGGCGATGCACGCCACTTGAGTGCGCTGCACGAGTTCCAGCGCCAGAGGCCACCCAGGTTCTGGGGAGAGACGGACTCGCAGGCGGCTGAGGATTGGCTGGAGGCTGTGGTGAGAGTCTTCAGGCTAGTGGGGACACCGGCAAACCTCATGGTGATCTTTGCTTCTAGCCTTCTTCAGGCAGCAGCAGGCAGGTGGTGGGGCCACTTGTTTCAGTTTTGCGACGGGATGGCCTTCACATGGGAAGACTTCGAGACATTCTTCAGGGTGGAGTTTGTGCCAGTAGCTCTACACCCTGAGCGTGTACAAGAGTTTCTGCCTTTTCCGCAAGGTTTTCGGTCAGTTGCCGAGTCATCTGTGGGCAGTAGACAGATGATGCAGAGGTCCAGGAGGACCAGACCAGCAGTTGGACGATCTCGGGTTTTAGGACCGGTGGTGCGAGGCACCCGGGGTGGGGTCAGAGCCAGGTGTGCCAGAAACAGGATGTGTTACTCCTACGGCAGAAAGGGTCACCTATCATGTGACTATCCGACTCCTCGTACAGTTGATCCACAGGCGTTGGAGGAGCCACCGAGGCAGAAGCAGCGGCGAGTGCTTGAGCAACATCCGAGCCGTGGACAAGGCAGTAGAGCTCCTGGAGCAGGTGGACAGGAGAGGAACTAGTGGATACATCCTTTGTACTTCTAGTTCCATGTTGTTTTTGTATTTGTGTCTTTGTATTATGAGCTGTAATAATAAAAATAAACTTATCTTGATGTTTTCTTTCCTGTCCTTTTTGTTTGGTTGATACTGAGTGGTCCTGGTTAAGACTGTTGACTTGACCCTCACTTTCAAGATTCCTACTGCAGGAGACCCAGTGACCTCACACTGATGCCGACAGTGTGACTCGACCCTTGGACGCGAGAGTGATAGTTGGATCTCTTAGTAGTTACGTCGAGGCCTTACGACATCATCCATGGCATGAATGCATCCTTCATGTTGGTATTGACTGTATTAGGCAACAAATGTGGTTCATCCAAGGGATGATACTAGGTTTATCTTTTCGGAAAAGGAGAAACTTTAGCAGCTCTTCCAGATCATATGCAAACGAGGTGTAGTTCATCCAGGAGCGGATGAAGAATGCACAGTGCAGTAAGGAACAATAGACCGGTGCCAGTCTTAAAGACTCGGGCATGTTAAATGTTTCAAGAAGGGGAAGCTTTAATTAGATATGAGTCTATGAAGCGGCGGACGTGGAGGTAGAGCTAGGAGAGTAACATGAGGTGGTGTACATCTTAACATGCTACAACCACCCGCCTTAGTTATCCCCGCCAAGCTCAGGCAGATGGAGGGCGGTGGAAGAGTGTGGCTGCGTGCGGTCAAGGAATGTGACCCAATGGCTCTAGAAATGATTCAAAGGACAGTCTGTGTCCACTACTAGCTGCTGTAGTAATGAACGTCGATATGAATCATTCCTTTCTTTCACAATCTTGTCCCAAACCTAGAGTCTCCGGTAAGCCGTGGACTTGACCCTCACATCTGGAGATACCATGGGAGGAGACTTGATAATCACACTTATGCCGACGGTGTGGTCAAACCCTCGAGGCGAGAGTTTTGGTTGGAATCTCTTGGTGGCAGCATCGAGGCCTTACGACGTTGGTTTGAGTATGGAACGTGCAATAACTATTCATACTCAAATTGACGGTATTAGGAAAAAAGGTTGTGGTTTAACCACGACGTCCGGATGGGTTTTCCTTGGTCAGTGGAAAGGAAACCCCAGGAAGCATAGGATAAACTCATGCTTAGTAGGGTGCGACAGATCACTCTTGAGTTGGTCGACCTTACCCCCGTGGTAGCAGTTGTTTTGAGTTTCAGTTCTAGCAAGAATTGGAGACTTCTGGAGTTCTAGGATGACGATCATGTCCTTATACGGGTCTCACTTCAACAAGGTTTGCGGAGATGTGGCCAAAGGACAAGTTATCTCCAAGGTTTAGCGGACCTTCTTAGGTCCTCAGCTGGGTAGGCGTGGTGGTTTACCGCTTGAACCATCCACCTGAGTTGCACCTGGTGCATGACGACTTCCACGTATCTCAACTGAGGAGATACATTCTTGGCTCTTCGCACATCATCGACCTCAGGGAGTTGGTCGTCGATGATAGGGCGACATGCACGGAGGTTCCAGTGGGGATCGAGGATCGACAGGGGTGGTCCTACAGGGATGATCGATTCCTTGGGTGCACTTTCTTTGACAGTATGGGACCTCCAAGTGAGCACATGGGAGCGAAAGGCTCAGATGCGTGCTTTCTACCGCTTTAGTGACCTTAGTTTGTGATAATGCTTTACGAGGACGTAAATCCCTGAGGTGGGAGTAATGTAAAGACCCGTAAATTTCAAGGGAAATTTTTTTCCTAAGTTTTCTTTGGAATTTAAAAGAACGCAGTTTCTGACGGCGCCAGATTCCGAGGCCCGGTGTGCCCGGAATCAATTTCCGAAGTTTGGCTCGGGAACGTTCAGTGAACAAATGAGCGGGTTTTTCTAACATTTGAACCGGTGCTCGGAATCAAATTCCGAGGGCACCGATGAAATCGCAGTGCCGGTTTTTTGCTTAGAAATGCCTCTTTCGGAGTTGCGTTTGCTGGGTTGTGATTTTTAATTTTTGGGGTTTAAGTTAAGAAATATAAAAATGTTGTATGACAATTTTATTTTATTTCACTTAAAGCCACTTAAAGACAGCTTAAAAGCTGCTTAAGCTGGGTTGAAGCGGATAGGGTGCAATTCAAAATATCCTACCCACTTGGTAGGATATTTGTGAGGTGCGGCCCGCACGATCCCCACTGTTTCTTTTCTTCTTAAGTAACGCACCCGCACCCCCCCCTATTAAAAGAAGTCAACCGTGCATTTTTCTGGTTAAGAAACTTCCCAATTTAATTCGGCAGTAATGTTTTACAATTAATTCTTCGAATTAATTGTTCGTTTCTTATCTTTTGTTTTTCAAATTCTTAAGTTGATAATAAAATAAGTTGAGAACTTATTTTATTTTTGGTTGAAGGGTTTGTGTTGTGTAAATCCTTTGGGAGAGCAGAGGGAGAATTCTTCGTTCTTCGACGAAGAACGCGATGACCGAGAAGAACGCGCCACCTCTGACGAAGAACGCTCGTTTTCCTTCCATGGAATTTCTCCCCTTCCGCAGCGAGACTCTTCAATGGATCTTCTTCTTCCCCTTCATCGTCAACGGATCGACGAACAAGCTCGGAAGCGGAATTGGGTAGCAAGCGAAGACGCCTTCTCCTTCCATCGATTCGGACGAACGCCGACGTCCCCCCTTTGACGTCATCATCCTCGCGACGCCATACCGCGAAGAACCTCGAACGACGACGCCTCCTTCCGATTGGCTTATACCCAAGGTAGGGGTTTGTATTCAAATATTTATATTTGTTCGTGAATACCAACATGATGATGATCGTGGATTAAAACCTTTTGTTATCAAATAACACGAGGGGTTTGGACCGCACAAACACGGCCGACCCTCTACCTTATTTTTTCGTGTTGGTTTCTTGTGGTTGGTACGAGAAAGCGTGGTGTCGTCGGACCATGCGGTTTCATGCGGAAGATATGCGCGACGCCGTCGCGCCGCACCGTGAAAGGAAGAACAAGCACGCGACGCCTTCGCGCCGCGTCTAAGAAACCCAAAGATATCCGCGGATGGAGTCGGGCCACGATGAAGGGGCGCGACGCCACCACGCCGCGCCAGAGAACCGCGAAGACGGCACATTTCGTTTTGACGTGCGGATTGACGGGTGACGACGAAGCGGGCCGCGAAGACGATTTGATGATCCCGTAGTGAAGAACGGAACCCGGGAGGAACACCGGCGCGGACTGGAAGGAAAATGGACCAACGGAGCGACTCCGGTGGCCCGCGGAAGCCGCCGGCGGTGCCGGCGCCCGGATGCGGCGGCGCCCCGGCGCGCCGCCGGCTGTCCAGGGAGACACCCCGCGGGTGCCGCGGGGGGGTCACGCGGGGGCGACGGTTTCCCCCCCCCCCCACCCGCGTCACGTCCGGTTGTCCAGGGAGACACCCCGCGGGTGCCGCGGGGGTGTCACGCGGGGGCGGCGGCTCCCCCCCGCATCACTTGGGTTGTCCAGGGCGACACCCCGCAGGTGCCACGGGGGTGTCACGCGGGGGCGGCGGCTCCCCCCCCCCCCCCCCCCCCGCGTCGCGCGGCCGCTCGGCCGAGCTAGGCTGGGCTGGCCGAGCCAGGCTGGTCCGACCGCCCGGGCGACGCCGGGGCCAGGTCGGACCGGGTTCGGCCGACCCAGGGGGGGTCGGGCCGGGTCGGCCAGGGCCTGGACCCCCCGTCTTCGGACCATTCTCGGTCAAATTCCCGTAACGTGAGCTACGGGCCTCCGAACGACGCGCCGTCAGCGGCAACACGATCCTTGGATCGAGACGGTCGTGTTGGTTTATCGCACTCAAGGTTTCAAAATACCTTGAGTTTGGTCGGGTTGGTTCGTACACGAAACAAACCGGGCCCTCGGAGCGGAAATGCTCGTATCTTGAGCTCCGGACGTCCGATTGACGTGCCGTCGACTTTGATGGTTTCCTCTAAGCGAGACGGATCTTTTGGCTTACTCCGCTCGAGGTTCGGATGTCGTCGGGGTGCGGTCGGGTTGGTTCGCTCATGAAACCAACTGGGCCCCTGGAACGAAAAATCCAATAACTCACAGACCGGGCGTCCGATTGACGCGCCGTCTATCTCGTTGTTTTACTCTTGATGAGACATAACTATTGGCATGCTTCACCCGAGTTTTGGACACTATAGGAGTTTGGCCGGGTTGGATTGTACCCGAAATCCAACCGGGCCCCTGGAACGGAAAAGCTGATATCTTTCAGACTGGACGTCCGTTTGACGAACCGTCAGCGGCGTTGATGATCACGTTGAGAAACGGTACCTATGAGTATAACCTTTGAGATTTTGGGTTACAGTTGAGATACGGCCGGATTTGGTTTGCTCACGAAACCAACCGGGCCCCGGGGATGAAAAGGCTAATAACTCACAAACCGGGCGTCCGATTGACGCGTCGTCTATTGCATTGATACTCCTGTGACGAGGCGGTCCTTTGAGATACTTCTTCGTGGGACTTTGAGATACTTGGAGTATCGACTATTAGCCCGTGGAGCGGACCCTCCCAGAGACGAGCGTGCAGAGTACAGAGACCGTGTAGCCGACTGAGACCTGACGACTGCTTGACCGACTCGACTTGGGGTGAGTCGACTAGCCCAGTGGACGGAGCACTACCTTTTTTGGGTGCAGACCCATGGCAGACGGAGCAGTACCTGTGTGACAGTGCAGACCCGCGGTACTCGTCCGGAGAGTACCTCAGTAGGCTACTTGGGGGTGTGCACTACTGTGTTTGGGTGACATACCCCGGCGGGAAACACTACTGTGTTTGGGTGGCTGGCCCGCGGTACTCGATAGGAGGAGTAACTCAGTAGTCTTAGGTTAGTGAGTAGTACCTCGGAGTCGTGACAGGACCACTGTACACTCCAGAGACGGAGCTCTTCAGCAGTTACGGTTTCGATAATGAAAATCCTGGTTTGAGCTGAATCTTTGACCTTTGTGTTTACCTCATGAATGAGATGGGTCACTTGATAACTTATGTGTATGTATGGGCATATATCTGGGTAGTGGTTATCCGTTGATTTCATAATCCTTGTGTTTCCTCATGATTGAGATGGGTTACTTGATAACTTAGGTATATGTAAGGGCATATACCTAAGTAGAGGTTATCTGTTGAGATCTTATTTGTGGTTAACCTTGTTGGTTTTAGAGAGACCTTGAGGGTCTCGGGGTCCCTACTGAGTATCGTTATACTCACCCCTGCACGGGCTATGCCCGCACATCGTTGTGTTGGTTGCAGACGACAGGCAGTGCTGACGGAGGCCGAGTGTTCGAGGACTGGACGGTACCCAGAGGTGGACTACACGACGAGTCAGTACCCTGAGGTGGACTACACGACGAGTCAGTACCCGGAGGTGGACTACACGACGAGACAACACACGTAGGAGGTTGACAGAAGATAGCATTGAGGAGGCTATCTGTACCTACCCTACAGGTAGGATCTGTGGCGGACGATCCAAGAGCTGCGCTATCTGTACCTACCCTTGAGGCAGGATCCGAGGAGGACGACCCAGGATCTTCTTCCGTCCCTCCAGCTGTTGTCTTTTTCTGTTGTACTTTGTTCAGTTGTAGTTGTACTTTCTTTTGGGTTTGTATTCTGGCCCATTTACTTTTCAGCACTTATCTTGTACTTAGTGTTTACTTTTTCCGCTTTCTTACTCTGTGGTGCTTGTTTTCTTTTATAAAGGCAATGCCTTCCCAGTTATCAGGATTTTCTCCTTTGGTGCTAGTCGCCAGCTCCTGGCCTATGGAAGGCGGGCTTGGGGTAGTCACGGCACGGGCCCTGAGGACGGGTCATGATAAGAACTCCATACATCTTTACAACATCCTAGATATAGATTTTGCGAAGATCCTATATCATATAATATTCGTGAATTAGGATTAAATGGTTCATCATTTTGAGCCAATCCGTAGTCACCCATACAGACACATGTTTCCAGACTGTTCTCTGTAGGATTTTTATAAAATCTATCACTATCTGGTACCACTTCCACACTAGAATAAAAAAAGATTTGAACATTTCTACGGGCCGATGATACTCTTCCTTGACGTGAAAACATGTCAAACATCTTGAATCAAACTGGTTTATATCCTTTTTCATACTAATGAGTAAAGAGAATGGGAACATGGTCATTATAAATTGATAAGTATTCATGTTTACATGGTCATTATACGTATGAGTAAAGGGAATGGGAACATGGTCATTCAATTGAGGAGTACATATGGTTAAATGTTAATCTTACTTACATTTGTGATATTGGTAACACTATAAATGTGTTTTATAAATGTAAAATTGATGAATTTAAATAATGGAACTCTGGGTTAAAGCCTCTCTTGAAAATACTCAAACTATGACATGATTAAAATAAGTAATGGGATATCATAGAACCTTGAATACATCAATCTTTGGTAATAATCACATATTATGATATGATATTACCTAGGGAACACATTGGGATGTGTTATAAGATGAAGTTATTATTTATGTATGGGTATCCTTGGGAACCCTTGAGATAATATAGTTAGATAATAATACATGATAATATAATAAATGGTTATTTATGAATTGTACTTATTTCTTATAGAACTGCCCAATATATCTTTGGAATGGAATAGTTTTATACACTATTGGTGGTGGACAACTAAGTTTCACTCATACCCACTTCGGTCTACATGATCGGTAGCTAAATAGATTATATTGTTGCAGATATAGATTAGGGAAAATTCCCTAGGATGGATTATTGATTTGGGGTGGAGCATTGATTAGGGGACCAGATGTGGTTCAGAATCCACTTGTGGAGACATAGTGTTATTATTTTTAGTTGTGTTATAGACACTAAACATTTATATTGGAATATCATGTTTTCTCATTCATGTGAGTATCGTATTTAATATTTGGTTATATTGTGACATGAGTATTGTTATGCTAATATATGATTCTACATTTTTTTATTAATTTATGTTGTGGTTTTACTCAAATAAATTAGGTTATAGTCTCACCATGGCAAAATTAAAAAACCCTCGCTTCTATTTAGTATCCTCTAGCTTATGGAAAGTCAAGATTGGGTTATATGGAGAACCAGATCAAGGCAACATTCCACGACACCCAGGTCAGGAATTTACAATGTGGCATCAGAGCATCATTTTTCATTTTTTTTTGTTTTTCTTAATATTTTTGGAAATTTATATAACTGAATAGGATGATTCAGGGCTGGATAATGAGATTGTGCATGGGAGCTAAAAACCCATGTATAAGGGAAAACCCAACTTCATAAGGTCAGATTTTTGTGATTGTTGTTTTCTGTTGTAGTTGAGTATTATTTCACATTGGGTGATGAAATTGTTGAGTGATGTGATTATTATTTTTTTATAATTTTTTAGTATTGAATGATGTTTTATAAACTTATGATATTTGAGTCTTCTTGTATCATTCTTGTCACTCAGGGTTATTATGACGTGCATCATTTTAGGTACGAATGGGAAAACGGGTCATGGGTAAGTTGTTGAAATTAAAATATTTTCTTTTTTGTGAGATAAATAGGAAAAAATGATGCCTAATATTAAGTGATAATTATTTTAAAATGATGAAAAATGAAAATAATTTGGTTTTTAAATGAGGAACTTTATTAAGAAATTGTGTTTACCCTTCATAACCAAAACCTAGGAGTATGATGGTTAAGGGTAGTGATAGCGTCTCAGTTTTGACCATGTGGTGACGTGGGAGAAAAGGATTGATGGGATTATTTTCTCCTATGTAATTGTTATATGGTTTTGTTATGAGATATGAGATGTGTGTTTGGAATTATAGATAGTAGGAATCCATGAATCTTTTTGAGGGTATGACCAAGGGGCGCGCCTAGGAATGAATTTCCAGTTAGTGAGCTTGAGGAACCGATCATGACAGGTGAAGATAAAGGGGTGAAGTTCCTAGATAACTTCTCTTTATTCATTCAATTCATCGAAAGGGACCCAGGGAGATTTGTGAAATTTATTTCTAAGTTGAAAATCGAGTTTTAGTTACAGCACCATCTGACTTTTATTAGAGAGGGTGGACCTAAGGGAGCTTAATTCTAAGTTGAGTCCACAAAGACAATACTTGGCCATATGGAGACTATTTCTGAGGGTAGGTTCATCTTGGCCACTTATATGATGTGGGGATTATAAAATCCATAGTGGTACATTCTGGTGAAAACAAGGAAGACTGATAGCATGTTATGGAAGGACTTCTTGGAGTGGTTCTGGGAACATGTTTCTCCATATATGCTAATATAAGAGAAATCTACGCAGTTCATGCATCTGATATTGGGGAGCATGTTAGTGATGGACTATGTTGGACTCTAAACAAATCAATAATTCTTTTCTCCTACATTAGCAGGAGATGATGAAGTAAGGGTGAAACGTTTTTAGGATGGACTTATGTGTGAGATAATGTCTGAAGTGATTATCTTCAGTATTACGAAGTTTAAAGAAGTGTTTGATTTTTCACTCATAGTTGAAGGGAAATTAAGAGAGGATTCTAGTGCGGGACATGTAGTTGTTACTAGACTATCTAGTGGTGCGACTTCTGAGAGCATGAAGAACCACTATAATAACCTTATTCAAGGCAGTGGACATAAGTGTTTGTAGATTGGAGGGTTAGGTGGACAGGACATTACTGGAGTGATCTATCATAAGTGTGGTAGGTCGATACACTAGCATCGACATTGTTCTCGATCACCAGTATAGTGTGGATCTTTCAGAAATATGGGACATCAAAAGAAGTTATGTAGGTTATAGTGATAGATTGGAACTGATGGATTAGCTGGCCATAGTCATATTATGGGAAAATGATCTTATACACCATTTCAGGCTGGAAGTTGGAGTTATATTGGCTTAGGTGGTAGAGGTAGTGGACATGGTGCTTCTGGACAGGAGCACCCACCTTAAAAGAGTGGTTCAACATTATAGATTCATTCAATATCACTAGGAAGTGGGGTGGCATAGTTACATACAGTACAACCTATACTTGTCGATAACGAGGATGGACTATCAATAGTGTGTAGTAATATAATGGTAGGTTCTATTTATCTTATGCTTTGCTTGATATTAATTCCTATTATTCATTTATATATATGAAAAATTTATTAATGGTTTGAGACTGGTGATTGCGTTTTTAGTTGGTTTATGACAATATATACACCATTGGGAGTACGATCAAGAGATATCTATATATGAAAGGGATGTTCAATAGAGATCAGGGAATATCTTTTTATATGGGATCCATATATTCTTGATATGTCAGGCTTTGACCTATATATGTTTACAGATTGGAAAGTTTCATATAGAGCCCACATCAACTTTTACCATAGGAGAGTTAAATTTCCATGTCCTAAGTTTTTCCGGTATATTCATCGTGGAGAGTGGGAAATCTAGGTAGACCGAGCAGATCCAATTACTCAAAAATTGGGAGATCACACAATCTAATTTCTAGTCTATTGTTGGATGACATGGGTGTTCAATAATATTTCCATCAACCAATAGTGGAACTCTGTCAAGATATCTTTCTTGAAGACTTCTCAGGGATACCACCTAAGAGAGATGAGGAGTTCACTTTTGAGCACACGATGGGGGATGAGCTAGTATATATTAAACCATACAGAATGGAATCAACTGAGTTTCATGAGTTTAAGAATCAGTTTTTGGATTTGGTGGATAAGATATTTATCCATCCAAGTAATTTTATTTGGGGATAACCTATTTTTTCAAAAATATTTATGATTGGAGTTTGTGTTTGTGTGTTGATTACCAACAATCGAAAAAAATGACTTTGAAGAAGTGATATTTTCTTATACATATAAATTTTCTTTTTGACCAATTTAAGGGAGCTTGTGGGTCCTCAAAGAATTATTCGGGATCCGGGTATCATCATGAGAGGGTTTGGAGTTCTAATATACCACAGACAACATTCAAATGAAGGTATGACCTTTATGAGTCTATTGTAATGCTTTTTGGGTTGACAAATACACCAATAGTGTTCATGGATTTTATGAAGAGGATATTTTATCTATATCTAGATCAGTTTTTGGTGGTGTTAGTGGGAGAAATATTGGTGCACTACAAGACTCATGAAAATCATGAAAAACATATTGACATCTTCCAGGGTACACTAAGAGAGCATCAGTTTTTCTCCAAGATATCTACGTGTCAGTTTTAGATTGACCAGGTACACTTTTTAGGGCTTATCATCTCATAGGAAGGTGTTTTAGTGGACCTAGGGAAGGTTTAGGCAGTTTCTTATTAGGAGCATCCCAATAATTATTCAGATTTCATAAGATTTCTAGGATTATCTGGATAATACAGGAGATTCATTCATGAATTTTCCCATTTGGCAGCACCACTTTTGGGATTGACTAATAAGGGAGTAATATTTTAATGGTTAAGGGCTTGTGAGAGATATTTTCAATAATTGATGAAGTGCTTAATATTGGAACCAATTTTGATCCTACCAGATTTGGGTGAGGAGTATATGGATTATTGTGATGCTTCTAGGATCAGACATGGAGTTGTGCCGATGCATGGAGATCAGGTTGTGGTGTATGGGTCACAACAGTTGAGGCCTCATGAATGGAATTACCCTATTCCCAACCTCAAGTTGGAATTGGTGGTTTATTCTCTTTGATTTTGGTGACACTATCTTTTTGGAGAAAATTTTACATACTAAACATCTCACGAGAGCATGAAGTCAACAATTTCACTGCATGATTTGAGTCTTTGGTATCAAAGATGGGTTCAGTATATGTTGTATTCTTATTTTGAACTTGAATATATGATTGGGAACAAAAATAGTGTGGCTTATTCCTTGAGTGGGAAATCTTAGAAAAAAATGGTTCAGGAGTTGAGTGGAGAGTGGAAGATGATGAACTTGGAGGCTCAAATGTGTGGGATGGTTCAAAAAATTTAGGAGCATATGAAACTAGTGTTAGTTGTATTGGACTCTATGATTTAGATATTTATCAAGGATATATAGTAGGAGGATCCGTCATGTTTAGCCTTGAGGGAAATCGTTGAAGGTGGGGGTAAATTTTCAAAATGGTTGAAAGATGAGGATGGGATCATCTATTCACTAGTGCAGAAAACGTTTTTTACGTCGGTTATTTTTAATTATTTACGTCGGTTTCTAGCCGACGTTAATACGTGCGATGTTATAAATAAGGTTTTTGACGTCGGTTATTTAAAAACCAACGTCAAAAACATAAAATCGCGATGTTTATCACGTCAGTTATTTTAGAACCGACGTGATAAAGGGCCTGGAGAATGGGTTATCACATCGATTATTTTAGAACCGACGTGATAATGGGCCTGGAGAATGGTTTATCACGTCGGTTATTTTAGATCCGACGTGATAAAGGGCCTGGAGAATGGTTTATCATGTCGGTTATCGAAGAACCGACGTGATAAACGGCCTGGACAGTGGTTTATCACGTCCGTTCTTAAACAACCGACGTGATAAACAGGGGGTGAGGGGTTTTATCACGTCGGTTCATATAGAACCGACGTGATAAACTGGGGTGAGGGTGGTTTATCACATCCGTTCTATAAGAACCGACGTGATAAACCGGGCTGAGCATGGTTTATCACGTCGTTTCATATAAAACCGACGTGAAAAACCGGGGGAGGGGGGTTTATAACGTCGGTTATTGTATAACCGCCGTGATAAATTGGTGGGAGGGGGTTTATCACGTCGGTTAGTCAATAACTGATGTGATAAACCATTGTCCAGGCCATTTAGCACGTCGGTTATTCAATAACTGACGTGCTAAACCATTCTCCAGGCCCTTTATCACGTCGGTTATTAAATAACCGACGTGATAAACCATTCTCCAGGCCTTTTATCACGTCGGTTATTAAATAACCGACGTGATAAACCATTTCCAGGCCTTTTATCACGTCGGTTATTAAATAACCGACGTGATAAACTATTTTCCTAGCCTTTTATCACGTCGATTATTAAATAACCGACGTGATAAACTATTTTCCAGGAATTTTATCACGTCGGTTATTAAATAACCAACGTGATAAACCCAATTTTTTTTAAATAGAATGCAGTTATCTTCTCTCCACCAGAATCAACCAAAAAATAAATCAAGAAATCATACCACAAAAACAGAAGTACATCAAAATTAAGCATGTAAATAGATAACATATAAAACTTACCCACTAGACAGCATCCACCCTCATTTATACCCCATGGACAGCCCTCCTCCACCCCGTTGGAGCCCTCACCCTCATGTATACCCCCTGGACAGCCCTCCCCCACCCCATTGGAGCTCCCACCCTCATGTATACCCCTTGGACAACCCTCCCCCACCCCATTGGAGCCCCCACCACACTCCTGGACTGCCCCCGACCCCCGGACACCCCCAAACACCCCTCGAAAACCCCCCACCCGCCTGAACAGCACCTCCTCACCCCCTCACCCCACTTGACAGCACCCACTACACCCCTGGACAACCCCCACCCCTGGACAGCACTCCCACACCCCTGGACTGGCTTCCCACACCCCTGGACATCCCTGCCACCCCCCAAGACTGTCCCCCCACCCCATCGGACAGCCCTCCCAGACCGCTGGACACCCCCAACCCCACTGAACACACCCCCACACCCTGGGAACCCCTCCCCCACAGACCCAAATCCATACCAGAAGAACCATCAAAAGTAGAACAAAACAAGAAGTAGAGAAAAATTAAACATTCACTTATATAACATTCAAAACTTACACTGTCAACTTCAAAAAAAAAACTAAATCAAACCTAAACAACTACCAAATACACAATTAAAACGAAAATATTCAAAATTAAATTTTACATTACAAACAACTAAAATTCAATCAATCCTGTAAAATAATTTGACCACTCCACTTGTACGTGTTTGATGTCTTCAGCAGTATAGGGTTGAGGGTCATCAAAAATCCACAAATGAAAAAGAAGATAGTTAACGTGTATAATGAATAAATCAAATTGAAATATGATGGCAAAGTTTAAGAGTAAATCGTACCAAGTCAAAATTCACAACTATCCCAGTTGTTATTATTTCATACATAAATCTTAACATATAATATCCGCATTCGATGAGGCCTTGTTGTTCATGACAATTCTGTTTTGAATGAGTGTAAATTCAATATATTATTTTTATGTAATAAATCAAAAAGTACAAATTATAAATGGAAATTTACCTTCGCCTTTACATATTTGATCTTTGTATTTATTTTCTTTGTGTTTTTTCGAAAGTAGACCCATGCACTGTTAGAAAATAATACGAATGGGGTAAATTTGAAATTCATTATAATATATAAAACTATTGAGAAATTGAAACTTACTTTTCCAATATATTCTTAAAACTTTCCCACACATCACCATGAACAGAGCATATCCAATAAAGAGCATTCTCCCTTGGGAAAAAAATCCCTAACATCCAATGATTACCGATAAAAGGAAATTTAATATTAGTGGTTTTTTATGTTAAAAGATAATTAAATCTTTGAGAGAAATGTGTTTCATACCTCTCACAAAAAGGCATCATCCAACATTGTTGGATTATATTCTTTTCAAATCATTCAGCAATATAATCCATTCTTTGTTCCTCAGTCAATGCACATGCTTCAGGGGAAATCAATTGCGGGTCCATGAATCCATATACTTCTGTTAGTTCATTCCTCTCACAAATTTTATAAAGATACTTAATACAAAACATATATAAGTATACATTTTTAATAAATACAACGCAGGGAAAAGGTGTTATGACTTACATGGAAAAAATTTGCACCACGTTGATGCCCAACTTATCTCTAGTAACAAGCTCCATGATATCAGATTTTGTAATCCCCACACTTATTTCACATCCACAAACATGAGATTCCATTGGAAACTCATAAAAACCCAACAACAAATGTGAATATCTTGACAATATGTCAAGACCACTGGAATCTGTATCTGATGTCATAGCATGTTGTCTTTGTTGTTGTCTATACAGTATTTCTTTACCTTTGAAGTATTCCTGTGAAAAAAATTGAGAATTATAGTAGTTTTCAAATGATAAAACAACATTAATAAAAAAATAAAATAAAAGATATAACATTCATACCTCTATGGTAATGAGTCGAAGAAGTCTGGATGGCCAAACTAAAAAATGGCAAATACTCTGTCCAAATATCGCCACCTCATCTGTAGGTATTGGTACCCTAGCTGATCTATCTATAATATCCTGTACAGTGACCCTCTGATTCTCTACCTCTAATTGTTGATGATGAACTATATCTCCTATACAATATACCAACCCGTATGGTACTATATGATGTTGAGAATCATCAACATTCAACTCGAAATATGTAGAAAGCTGCGGCGGAGGCGTAGGATAAAAAATGGGGTCTGTGGGCTGAGGTGGGGGAGTGGGAGCTACTGGCGGAGGTGGAGGATAAATAATGGGGTCTGCAGGGGGAGGTGGAGGAGTGGGATCTGCAGTCTCAAATTGTCTTTGAATTTCTGCAAACATAGACTACACCGAATCTCTAATCTTGTCTTCCATCGTCGCATTAATATTTTGAACTTAAGCCTCCAAGGATTCTATTTTTTTTATAAACCCCCTCAATGTTAGAAGTTAAAGAATGTGGAAACAATTTTCTTACCGATACACCTGCCGGATATCCTCTTACACGACCAGGATTTTCGGGCCTTCCCAATGCTGCAAATAAAATATCTTCCCTCCCAGTAGCTGTAAATGTCCCCTCTGAACTCTACTCCTCAAGAGAGTCGTGTATTAATTAATTGAACATTTCTGTAATGATTGAAACTTATATGAAGAAAAAAGTTAACTTAAATAAATTAAATATATATCTTACAATCCTCTCAGCTACGATTCTCGATTCTTCCGAAAGATATTTCCCTTTTTCCCCTTCCGAGCTCTCTTCCATTTTTCATGTATAGATGGAGGGGATGGAGGGGCCACCTCTCCAGAGCTTGAAGACTCAGCTCTTAGTTGTTGAAATTTTTCCGTTATCTTTTTTTCTTCCAATAATGTATACCCTCCCCGAGATAAACTATGAGGGTATACATTTTTAGATTAGATCTCCTGATGAGCTTTCCTTGTTTTCTGTAATTTAAGAATAAGAAATCATTAAAAAAACATTAATAAAATCATTTATATAAGAAATTTTATAAAAGTTTACATTGACCTTACCAGAAATGACTCTTTTTTTCTACTTTCAAAAAACTGTCTCCATGTGTCTTCATCTATAAAAGGATATATACGACATGGATTGTCATGACTCCTATGACCATAAATGAAATCAGATAAGAGGGTTGATTTGAAATCCCTCCATCTCCTGGCAGCCAACGATAAGAATTTCTTCCTGACTCCTCCAGTGTCAGGAATATCAAATGTCATCTGATAAAGAAGAGGTTAAACATATTATATATACCAGAAACATTAAAAGAATGGTCAAACAATGACAAAATATCTTACCAAAATCGTCTCCCACAACTGAGAGATAATCGATTTATCCACACCTCTCCAATCATCATACAGAATGCTTACTTTGGTCTTAGCCTGAGTTGCAACAAAACTCTTAAAATATTTGGCATTCGGACCTCTAGGAATATCATCATCATCAAACTCAACTACTATCCTCTAATCCTGCGTACGGGAAAGTGATAATTTTGGTAAACGTGTGCAACCACGTTTACCAACCTTTGAACTCTTTGTCGTAATAGGAGCATGTGAATGTTCATCCCCAGAGGTATGACCAGCAATATGCTCCTCTCCAGAATCATGTGGTCGATCATCTGAATGATCTGTCATTATCCTTCAAATCAAAAAAAAACAAACGTCAGTTCACAAATATACAAATTCAAATATTTTAATACTACTGTAATCAGAAAATAGAAAAGTTTACTAGGTTATATAATAGTAAACATTGGTAATATGGTAAGCATGTTAAACAATGGTAAAGATGGCAAAGATGTTCAAGATGGTCAAGATGGTCAAGATGGTAAAAAATGGAAAAAATGGTAAACCTGGTAAACATTGTAAACATGGTAAAGTAATTGTCAGTGAACAAATATACAAATTCAAATATTTTAATACTACTGTAATCAGAAAATAGAAAAGTGTACTAAGTTACATAATAGTAAACATTGGTAATATGGTAAGCATGTTAAACAATGGTAAAGATGGCAAAGATGGTCAAGATGGTCAAGATGGTAAAAATGGTAAAAATGGTAAACCTGGTAAACATTGTAAACATGGTAAAGTAATTGTCAGTGAACAAAAATAAGCATTTTAAAATTCATGTAATGGTTTTAAACATGATAAAGTAAACTAAACAAACTTAAAACAAACAAAAACATATACTTATTTTATTTTAAAACATGTTTTAATAAATAAAAAACATACAATATCTAACATTTATGGAAAAAATAAATGTAAACAAGAAATAAACATATGTTACCTGTAATTTTAGGAATGTACAGATGGATTGTTTTCCCAAATTCCTTCGTCGTGATCGTTCCTTATGGCACAAACTATGTCTTCAACATGATCGTCATTATGTTCTGTTAATATTTCCATTGAAGTAGGGATATCACATAAATCAGCATATTCATCAAGTTCATCCTCACCAACATATTGTTTTTCCCTTGTAAAACAACAGCCCACTGCATATCTGATTGATCTACTACATAAAAAATTTGTTTTGCATGTGTTGCCATTATAAAAGAATCAGATGTGTCTTCCAATCTATTCAGATTAACAAGTGTCATTCCAAATTCATCGTGTCTGACACTGTTCTTACCGTTAAACCATTTACAGTTAAAAATGGGAACTTTAATTTTAATGTAATCAACCTCCCATATGTCTTCAATCACTCCATAATATGCATTTGATGCAGAAATTGGGTTTTTGTCCTTAGCACTCGAAAAATGCATTGCTTCTGCAAACACCAATACACCACTATTCTGAACTGCACTTCTGTTGTCTTGAGATTTTGTATGAAATGTATGACCATTAATGTCATAACCAGACCATGTTATCACATTTAAACATGGACCACCCACTATCTATTTTAATGTCTCTGATACATCTGATCTACCAAGAAAAGTCTTTTTAATCCATGACAAAAAAGTTTTGTTGTGCTCATTCAAAATCCACATTTCTTTCTTCTTTGGATGACATTGTTTCAACTCATTAATATGCAATGTGATATATGGTTGAGCATCAGCTATGTTATTCAAGATTTATGATTCTAACTTCTTCATCTGTTCAGCTGACAATGATTTGACTTTCAAGCCGCGAATCCCCTTTCCCTCATTATTAACTCGTTCATGGAGAGATGGAGGCAAACCTATGTGTTGCGTCGCAGCCAAGTAGCTCGTACAAAACTCTGCTACCTCCTCAGAAATATACTTTTCAATAATGGAGGCTTTAGGTCGATATAGATTTTTAACATACCCCTTTAATATTTTCATATACCTTTCAAAAGGATACATCCAACTAAGATATACATGTCCACAAAGCTTTATTTCTCGGACCAGATGAATCATTAAATGCACCATTATATCAAAAAAAGTTGGAGGAAAATACATTTCCAATTGACAAAGTATAAAAATTGCATCCTTTTCCAAAATGTTCAAAGCATTCACATCAATCGCCTTGTTACAAATTGAATTGAAAAAATAACACAACTTTATTATAGTCTTTCTAACACGAATGGGCAATATTCCACGCAATGCAACTGGTAGAATTTGTTGCATCATGACGTGACAATCATGTGATTTCATACCTATCAACATCAAGTCCTTCAATGAGACAAAATTTTTTACATTAGAAGAATAACCTTGAGGCACTTTGGTATCATGGAGATACCGACGGAAGCTAATTTTCTCCCTCTTCGATAATATATGACAAGCCTGGGGAAGAAATGTTCGTCTTCCTTTAGGAGTGGGAGCTAACTCAAAACGCATTCCCATTGATAGTAAGTCTAATCTTGCATTCAACCCATCTTTAGTCTTTCCTTTAATATCTAACAATGTTCCAATACAATAATCACAGATATTCTTCTCCACGTGCATGAAATCAATATTATGTTTAACTTCATGATACCTCCAATATGGTAGCTCAAAAAAAATTGACATTTTCTTCCAAATATGTCTATCATTACCAGATTTCTGTGTCTTTCCTAATGTCACGTCAAGGTTTTTCACCCTCTCAAAATACAGATCAGGGGATAATGGTTTTGGAGCAGTATCAAATTCTTGTGAGCCATTAAATGCCTTTTTTAGTCTTCTATAAGGGTGTTCCATAGGAAAAAACTTTCGATGACCCATGTACACTGTTTTCCTCCCATGATGAAATTGACAATAGGACGTCTGTTGTTCGCAAATTGGACATGATTTATGCCCTTTAACACTGTATCCAGACAAATTTCCATACGCTGGGAAGTCATTTATAGTGAACAGAAGCACTGCATGCAGTTGAAAATATTCCATTTTATAAGAATCATAAACCCTAAAACCATCAGCCCATAACAGTTTCAAATCATCAATCAACGGTGACAATTAAACATCAATATCATTACCGGGTTGCTTTGGACCAGAGATCATTGTACTCAACATGACATATTTGCGCTTCATACAAACTTCAGGAGAGAGGTTGTAAATTACCAATAAAACAGGCCATGAACTATGTGTGCTACTGATTGTTCAGTATGGATTCATTCCATCTGTGCACAACCCTAGTCTGAGATTTCTTATTTCATTTCCAAATGTAGAATACTGTACATCAATTTTCTTCCATTGTGGGCAATCAGCTGGATGACGTATTTTTCCATCACATACCCGCTCTTCAGCATGCCATCTTAACCTTTTTTCATCATGTGAATTAGCAAATAAACGTTTGAAACGATTAATTATAGGAAGATACCAAAATACCTTTGAAGGGAGCTTTGTAATCTCTACATCACCCTGTGATATTTCTTTCACCTTATACCTTGATGTCCCACATTTTGGACACTCTGACAGAAATTCCTATTCCTTCCTATATATAATGCAGTCATTCGGACAGGCATGTATTTTCTTGTATCCCAATCCCATCGGGCATAATATTTTCTTGGCTTTGTAATGTGAATCTGGAAGATTGTTATCTTTTGGAAGAATGTCTTTCATCAATTGTAGCAGCTCTGTAAAACTTCTGTCACTCCATCCATGCTTCGCCTTCAGGTTAATCAATCTTAACACCACCGACAGAACCGTAAAATCTGTAAAACCGGGATATAATGGGTTTTCAGAATCACCATATAGACGTGAAACTGTCGGTTCTATCTCAATGTGTTCTACTACAATATCGCTAATCATTTCTTCAATTCCATCGGAGTTACCATCTTGCGAATCATCATCATCAGTGAAATTCCGTCCAGTTTCAGCATGCCAAATCCAAGGGCTGTAACTCGGATTAAAACCATGACATATCAGATGATCTTTTATCTCTCTACTTTTCAACTTCTTCATATTCAAACATTTCAGGCATGGACAGAAAAAAATGTTACTACTTGGAACATTTCGTTTTTCAAATTCCAAAAAGGCATCAACACCTTCCTCAAATTCATTGCTCATTCGATGTGTCGTAATCCAACTTCGACTCATTATTACCTATAACAAATATCAACAAAAAATATATATTTTTAAGATAAGAAAAATACATGTTTATGTGAAAAAAATCATAATTTGAATGTAAAATAATTTAAATATAAAACAAATCTATAGGTATTTAAAAAAATATTCTTGAATATTATTTTTAAAACAAAATATAGTTAGATGTAATAGTTTTAAATTTCATTGAATCAAAGAAAACCATGACACCTAATGATTCTCCAAATAAAATATACATCAATAAAACATAAACAAAATGATTTTTATCTGGAATAAGTGAATATGATCAGATAATACACATTTATAATAATCTCATGCCAATATACTAATAAACATGTTAAAATATAGGAATACCTAATGGACCATATAACATGTGTTATTCATTCTTGTTGTTCAATCATTATGATCTAAAGTACTCAACACTTTCAAGTGCCAAAATCTTGAAAGTAGTAGTAGTTTTCATAAGTACCCAACACCAAATAGCTATACATCATAAGCGTCATGTTGAAAATATGAATATAGACCATTTGTTTTATGTTTAATAATATTGTCATATTATCTGATCATTCTGATTATATATTAGAATTACTATATCCTTTTGATCTGATATATAATCTAAGGACATTAATATTTCTTTAGAAAAAGTAATGTTAATATCATGGTAATGTAAAGAAAAGTATATGTCGAACTATATATATGTAATACCAATAAAAAAAATACATATGTGTTTGGCCTGGGTTTCACACATAAAACAACTCATCTCACAGATTAAAATTTTGAATCATCCTACATAATACTTATTTTTATAACTTACAGAATGAAAATAATAAAAGTTTTGATTTATGATACTCATTATGGGTAAACATGATATATATAAATATAATATCTAATCTCATAAAAAGATATCCATGTGGGTATAAGAGTATACACAAAGCACATGATCAAAAAGATAAGTGAAACAGTTCTATATAATCATAGATCATAAAACCTGAGTCCAAGTATAAGAATTTTATCATAACAGAAGACATGATTTATATGATAGTGGGAACATGATTTAAAAAACCTTATTCATAAGATCACAACATTGGTATGTGGAATAACATAAGAGTGTGGCACAAACATAATCATATAAGTCATAACATATGTCAAGGGAAAACATAGTTTCATTCACCTCATATTGGGATATGTTAATCACCTTTCCTATAATTTATTATAATATTTCTTACGAGACACATCACATAAGACATTGGACATGGTATAACCATCTGTATCCCATATTGATCTATGATATATAATTCATTTTCGAATGCATTAGAAGGATATTATGGACCCAAATGTCACATAATGACTAACCATATATATGGGTGAATCGTGATCATCAAATAATTTATAACACTTTCGTAGATCAATTAACTAACAAAAATGAAATGGGGGTCATAATTGTTTTTACAAAACATAATAATTATTAATACATAAAAATGTGTTTGGATGGTAAGATAAGATAATATACCTAATTCAATCTAATTATCATTAAATTATTTCTACCTAGATAGAAAAGACCTTTATAAAAAATATAATTTGACTTGAGAATGAAAATAAAGTACCCTTTACCTTTTTTATAATGAACAATCTGAAAAGGATGATAATAATATTTAGGTATTATAATTTTTTTATGAATTATTAATAATAAAAGAAATCACCTCACTTGGTTTTGTTGAAAATCAGATATACCATCGTATTCAAGAAACCAGATACACTTTGCATGAAAAGGTCCATCATTTTTAGGAGATGACTGAAAGAATAAATGTATTATCAGACTCACCATGAGTCCAGAATGAAATATTTGATTGTAATAGGTATGAATTGATATTTTTATGAATGCAGATGAAAACAGATGATGGTTTTCTGATCTAGGAGTTATAAAAATCATAATTTTTTGAAAAAATATTATGATGTATGAATGTTGAATGAAATTTTAATGATAGGTATTACCGATTGTACCTGGTCCAATTTCATTCATGAAAATCATTTTCTGGACAATCATATTGAAAATATGATTTTAAGAAAATAAGTACTACCAATCTTTATCCAGAAAGACCCATTCCAGCTAAGTAGGAAATAATAATGTTGCTGGAAGAATGGAACGTTACAGTACCACCCATTATTTTTCAGATTTTGCTGAAGCTAATCCTCAATGTTTTAATAACCATTTTCGAGTTGAATGTTGCGAGTTGAATGGACATAATAACCATTTGCAATAACAAAAAATTCCACGAGATTCAAAAACGAACAAAAAGCACATCAAGAATCGAAACAAAAACGAACGAAATAAATTCGTGGAAGGCTTACTTGAATGTCATGAGTTGAGATGATAGATTCGAGAGGAGTGAAGAAGATAAACAATGAAGCCAAAATGAGTTTAATACAGGCGATCGATGAGCCGATTGGGGTTTACCGCACGAGAGAGAGACGAGCCGGCGACTGTCAATCGAAAAATCATAAATGACAGAACACAGGCTTTATGTTTTTTAAATGCTTTATAACGTAGGTTATATAATAACCGACATTATAAACTATTTTTTATATTTTTTACGTCGGTTATCTTAAAACCGATGTAAAAAAGCTCCCACGCATTGGTTTTTTACGTCGGTTATTTTATAACCGACGTAAAAAACGCGTAGATATCGGGTTTTTTTACGTCGGTTATTTGGAAACCGACGTAAAAACTCCCCCGGGGATTTGGTTTTTTACGTCGGTTATAAGATAGCCGACGTTAAAAACCAATTCGCGGGGGGTTTTTTACGTCGGTTTTCAAATAACCGAAGTAAAAAAACCCGATATCTACGCGTTTTTTACGTCAGTTATTTGGTAACCGACGTAAAAAAACCCCCCGCACATTGGTTTTTTACGTCCTTTATAAGTTAACCGACGTAAAAACCCAACAGGCGCGATTTGTAAGGTCGGTTATTAAAATAACCGACGTGAAAAATCTACTCGCCGCATTTTTACGTCGGTTATATATAACCGATGTAAAAAATGGTGATGTAAAAAACGATTTCTGCTCTAGTGATTTGAAGAATCAATTTTTAGTACCTATAAGCACATGAGAGGAGCTAATTTGGGAATTTCATGCCTCAAAATGGGTGTTGAATCCTGGTGTAACCAAAATTTACTATGAAATATGATGAATTTTTTGGTGACCATGCATGAAAAAGTAGAGAGTATGGTTTGTGAAAAAAAAAGCCTCAAATTTTAGCTGGTGAAGGAATAACATCATGGACCTGGTGATTTTCTATAGTTATTTCCTATTCTGGAATGGAAGTTGGATGATTTGACAATGAATTTTGTGGTGGGTATCCCAATGATTCATAGGAATAAAGAAACAATTTGGGTCATTTTTTATCAACAAAAAGTGCAGCACATTTTCTTCCTATAAGGGAAATATTTACAGTTGAACAATTTAGAGAACTGTATGTTCAGGTGATAGTCCATGTGCATGGAGTTCCATTGACTATAGTTTCAGATCGTGATTCATGCTTTACTTCATGCTTCTATAAGGGCTTGTAGAAATAAATTGTCACACTGGTATTATTGTGTACAACTTTCCACCTATAGACAAATGGGATGTTAGAAGATACTATTCATGTTCTTAAGGATATGCTATGGGAATGTGTTCTTGAATTCAGTGGATCTTGGGAAAAGAATGTGGGTTTAGTGTAGTTATCATTTAACAATAGTTATCTGGAAACTATACAGATGGAACTATATGATGCACTTTATGGTAGACCATCTTGATCACTAATATGTTGGATGCATGTTGGTGAGTCAGAGATATTGGTGTCGAGTCTCGTGTAGGAGACATCTGAGCAGGTAAAATTGATTCAGAAACCTATGACTATATCATATGGTAGACAGAAGTCGTATTATAATATATTGAGATGAACCCTAGAGTTTATAGGGGGTGTTCATGTATTCCTTTAGGTGTATCCGTTGTTGGGTCATCAAAAGATACAAAGGTAGGGAATGTTGATCCCAGGTTTGTTGGAACCTTTGAGATAATAGAGATAATTAGGCTAGTGGCTTACTAATATGCTCTTCATAGAGACACAATGATATTCATGATGTTTTCCATGTATCACAACTTCAATGGTATCACCCCGACCCTTCCCATGTGAACGATGTTGATGATTTCAACCTTCAGATAGATTCTCCCTTTGAGGAGCATCTGATATGTGTGTTGGATCATAATGAGAAAGTGTTTCTGGGAAAGACCATGATGATAGTTCATGCCTTAGGGAAACATGGACGTGTTCAAGGGGAAGCGTGGGAAAGAGAATTAGATATGAAGGCTCAATGTCTCAATCTTTTTGTCTTGGAATCTTATTACGTCATCAAAGTGAAGCTTAGGGATTAGTTTTTATAAGGTTGGTAAATTGTAAGATCTCGACCTTTTTTGGAGTTATATCATGCATGATTAAAGGTAATTTCTTGTTTTTTATAGAAATACCATTGATAGGATTTATGTATTGGGGTGTGTTTGGGTGAAATATATGAAAATTTTGTAGAAACGGTGTTGTTCACGATTGGATCATGGGATGTACAAATCGTGCAGCTACATAGGAGTAATTGTGCACTCTCTAGTCCTTTGAGGTATTGGATTTGACACTATTAATGCTTGGTTTGAGAGGATTTGTGAGGTAACCATGCAAAATCCCCACTTTATCAAGTGTCTAATGCATGGTTAGAACATGGTTTGTCTAATGGTATGACTAAACCATGTGCAAACCAACAGTGAGATCATAAAATTGTGAATCTCATTCATTTTTAACTTTCTATGACCTTTTCCACCTTACATGTTTCCTAACATGGAATTTTACTTTCCTAAGGGTAAAGGATGGTTCTTCCATCAACCCGGAGGTATTCTATGGCACTATAAACACCATTTGTTGAGAACTAAAGCCTGAATTGGAGATCTTCTCTTCTCCCGATAAGTGGATTACATCTTAATGCATATCATGTTCTTTCTTCTATCATTCCATGATTTTTCAGGGATGATATCCTTTATTTCATTGGATCTAAACCTATATGTTGAGAAAAAGGTACGATATTTTTGGTCTAGATCAATATTTATGGTATCTTGATGTCTTTGATCTTGATTTTACTTTAGGGATTTAGATCCAAATCTCATATCTACATTGTTGTGTTGCTCATATTTAGGGAATTTCCAATGAGAAAATGTCCATCAATGGATCATGGTTGGTGGTCTAAATATAATTAACATATTCATGAATTTCATATGTATTTGAAAAAATGTATAATTGATAACATATTCTACCAATTTATTTTTGTTGATTTGGGTTAATAAAATTGACCAATTGATTTATCGAAGGATTATTGAAATAAGTGATTAATTATGGGAATTAATCATGTGACTAAGGGGATTCCCATATAGATAATTAATTTGTGTAAATTGATTATATGAGGTAGGGGTTGTAATCTCAATAATTAATCAGGGTATTAATTATAGGATTTTGAAATGGACATGTATAGATAATTAATTGTGGATTAACTATATAGCTTTGATAATATGTTCTTGATAATTAATTGTGGGAATAATATATGAATGTTGGAATTAGAATGAGATAAATAATTCTAGAAAATTATTTATAGAATATTAATTCTGATATTGATTAATTAATTGATTAAATAATTAATGGTTTGAATCACATAGTTAATTGTTGAGTTAACTAATGGAATGTATGTGATTAACTAATTATTGAATTAGTAATGATATTGAGGTGGATAATTATTTGGTAAATTAATTATATGATAAATAATTGGATCAAAATAGTTCTAAATTGAGAAGTATTAATGATAACATGGTCATCATTAATATGAATAAAGGGAATGAGAACATGGTAATTCTAAATTGGGATGTATACATGGTAACAAATTCATTATGTTTATGAGTGAAATGAAATGGAACATGGTAATCCTATTATGGGGTAAGCATGGTAACATGGTAATCGTATATGCATTTGTGATATCGGAAACTTTGGAAATATGGCTTACAAATATGAAATCAAATAATGGAAATAATGTAACTCCAATTTATGGCCTCACAAGGGGATATTTAAACTCTAGCCTAAGTCAAATAAGGTACTCATATATCATAAAAACATGAATACTTCAAGAATTAACAAGAAGCATGTATTATGATATGATATTACCTAGGGAACACATCAGGCTTCAGTATGATATGAAATTAGTATTGAGGTATGGGTATCCTTGGGAACCTGGAGTTAATGTAGTTATACAAGAATAAATTATAACATAATAACTGGTTATTTATTCATTGTACATATTTCTCATTTAACTGAACACACTATCATTTGACTTGATTGTTTTTTGACACCATTGGTGGTTTTCTGTACTTAGACCTGATACAGGATTCCTGATCAGTACCTGAATAGATTTTATTTTTGCAGTACTAGATATTGTAAAAGGACCTATTATGGATTACTAATTTGGGATGGATCATGGATTAGGGGACCGAATGTGGTTTGGAACCCACTCGTGGAGTCTTAGTGTCTTTATTCTCAGTTTCATTATATACACTTGATAATTATATTATCATAACATGTATTCCCTTTTAGATGAGTATTGTATTTTCTATTTGGTTATCTTGTGACAAGAGTATTTTTATTTTTAAAATATCTTCCATGTTTATTTATTTACTTATGATGGTGTTTTACTCTAATAAATCAGTGTATATTATCCCAATGAATGACTTACCAGACCCTCACTACTAGTCAATAACTTCTAGCATATGGGGAGGTGCACTTCAGGTCATGTGGAGAACCGGCTCAGGACACTCTTGTGTGGCACCCAGGTCGGGATGTTACACTACATAATGATGTATAACTCTAAATCCTTGTAGATATTCAATGATTTCAAGAATGAATAAGATAATAAACATCATAATAAGATAACATATCATTGATTTGATCATGGTGGAGAGTATTGTAACTAATAATTAATCATCTATATATGAAAAATTAGGATTCTGTCTTAAATCATCCATTCTAATAAAGCACATTGGAATGGTGGTGGTTAAAGGAGGGAACACACATTTCATAACATGGTGAGGAAGATAATGTGTCATATAGGTCATTAATTATCCATTTTGGGTTATGAATTACATGTTTTTGGATATATACTATGTTGAGTGAAATCATTGTTGGTTAATTGAATTCCATATTTGTTAGTTTATTTGGGAAATGATTTATTTCATCATAATAAATTATGGGACTGTGATGTATTTTTGTGGACACAAATGGGAACAAACTAGAAATCTAGGGAAAAAATTGTATCCTTATATGATATCACAAGGAAAGGGATATTATCTATATGAGTCATTGGGTAATAGAAAAATAGTGGAAATGCAATCCATATTCCCTAAGAATGACCACATATCTAAAAGCTTTTGTGTGATCAATATTGAATTCTATATATTTTATGCTCAAGATATATAAGATATAGAATAATATCAAGTTTCACTATTCTATATGAATGGGGTTAACATCAGTATAGCATTGAATTTTAATAGAGGTTATAAGACCATAGGTGTATATTTTTCAAGTCATAGACTTTTTTGGCTCATTATTGATTTAAAATAATGATCCTATTTCCTATATGAAATAATTATGTATCTTATAATATTCCATATAGATATACATTATAAATATTTAGATAGATTCCAAGTATCAGAACTAAGTATTGATTGTGTTCAATCATCTAGTGGATGTAATCCTATCAGGTGAAAATGGGTATTTAAGAGGAAACAAAGTATAAAAGGAAAATTTAATACCTATAAATCATGAATAGTGGATAAGGGTTTAAATAGTAACAAGACATTGACTATAGTGGAAACATTCATCATCTTCAATGATCATATATATTAGAATTATAAATGTTGTACCATCTAATCATGATAATGATATTTCACATATAGATGTCAAGAACACATTTATTAATAGGATCCTTATAGAAGACGTCTATTTGAATCTACCAGAATGGTTTCTTACCCCATTGGATTAAAATAAGGCATTAAATTATAGATATCCATTTATGTGTTGAATCATGTATCATTTTTGATGACCATAAAATTTTATAATGTTGTAAGATTAATTAATTTAGTAAGTAATGAGTGTGATATTAGTGTTTATAAATTTTTTATTTGGAGTTAATAATTTTCTTAGTAATTTATTCCCATGAAATATTACTTATTGGAAAAGAGATACAGGTCATACAATCACTTAAGGAATTATTAAACAAGGTTATCTCAATTAAAGAATAAGGTAAAGTGGCTTATATAATTATAATCAATAACATGCATTAGAAATATAAGAGTCTTCTTACACAATGTAATGTTTTGTACATTGACCATAAAAGGAAGGAATTCAGTATGAACAAACCATTGGAGGATTTTTTCCATGTTTCAATATATATATAAATATATAAATCTTTTTCCATGAAGAAATGTCGTTAGACATGTCACAATAGAGGTAGAGAGAGGGATGAGTAGGATACCATTCAAATATATGATAGGTTATATCCAATATTTCATACTATATACTAGGATTGACGTATCTTAAACCTTGGTCATGGTCAAAAAAATATCAGGTCGATCTAGGAGAATAGCATTGGAATATATTTAAGGATATCCTAATGATTATAATGTGTACTAAGGATATATTATTGGTGTATGGAGGATATTTGGAATTAGTCATTATTTTATATATATATTATAGTTTATAAATAGTGTATAATTATTTGAAATCTAATTAATGGTATCTCTTCCTTTTCGACATATGATTTCAGAGATAGAAGAACTCATAATAATTAGTTTTTTCTAATTCTAAAATTGTTTTTGAGTATATTATGTATTTTTTTAATATAAATATTAAATTTAGATATGTATCTTTGTAAATGATAATTATATAAGGCCTAATAGGAATGAACCTATCATATTGTACTGTGATAGTATTATAATGGGGACTATCATAAAGGATTAATGGTCCTATCAAATGATAAATCACAGATATTTGAAGTATCAACTATTGAGTTATTCTTCTTAAAGGGGGTCATTCAAAATGAAATTATTTTCCATAAAGGAAAACATGGTAGTTCACGTGACTAAACACTTATCCATATAGAATCATAATCATCATGTGGGTGTTACCAGAATGAGAGTTTTTAGTGTTGGATCTAGTGAATGTTGGGGTCTGTTGGAGTTGGTTCCCATGAACCAACTACACAACACATTATGATTAAATATTATATCTTTTTTTTATAAAAATAATTTCCATGTCATATAATTATTTCTTTTATATGTAATATATAATGTGATAATTTTCTAAGGGTACTTGTCTAGCCAGATGGTCATAGTAGTTCCCCACTATGGTGACAACCATGATGTTCTGTGGTAGTATTTTTAAATATATGTTCAATAGAAAGATGTAATAATATTATAAGAAATATGCCTTACAATTTATCAAGGGTAGTGAGAAAATAATACATTGAGACTTTATTTTTCGAAGTTCTCCCTTATCAATTTCTATGAGAGGAGGTTTTCACCGAAGATAGAGAAGTAATGTATTTCTATGTTTTATGTGTCATCAGACGTTAAAATCCTCATACATGTCTATTCATCCTTATAATTTATATTATTGTTAATATATATCTTAAATCATGTAATTTTATGTATTAATGAAAACAATTATTACATATGTTCATGGTGAAGTATCATATATTTGTTGCATTATTAGATATATCAAATTAAGGAACATGTAAATAAAAGATTTTTCCTTACAAGTTTAGTGAAATTAGAAATAATATTTCCTTTTATTTAATTGGATGTACTTCATTAATTCCATGGAAATTGTGGTTTAATCATTGAGCTAATTTTTGGAAAGTCAAAGAGAATATGTCAAGCATATGCGTTGATGACACATGTGATGTAACTTGTTTGACAATATATTGAGAAACTTGATTATATTAAATAGTGAAAATTATATTTATGTTATTTTAATGGGGTTACATAACTCATTTCTCTATTAGGTCCATAATTCATTGATAGTCATTAATCTAGTGCTTTAGGAAAGATTGATCTAATTCCATTGAGTAAGGGGTTTAATGTTCACCGACTAAATGCATCCCAAAACTCAGTTAAATTATAAGTGGATTTAATATTAATATGGAATATTGTTCTTCGGATTCAAGGAAAAATACTTATTTTGGTTATGTTGATTGTTTATATATCATTCATCGGTTATTTGAGAAAAGAAAAATCTGAATTTATTATTTATTCACTATTTTAGTGAATATAGTATTAATTTATCTATTGGAAAAATAGTGATACTATTTTATTCAAATAAATATCCATTATCATAGGTTTGTTAAATACTGATGAAATAAATATATTTTTAATCGTATGGTGTAACTGAATTTTTAAATATCATTTAAATAAATAATTATCAACTTATTTAATAAATTATATTTATTTTATCCAAAATTTTCACAAATATTTGGTAAAAAATAACAATATTAACAATAATATTAATAATAGATTTATTATTTATATTTTGTATTGGATTCTATAGGGATTATTAAGTTGGTATAGGGCCTATCTAAAATTTAAAATTCATAACCAAAAAGTATAAATACTTTATTGTATCTTTTTTATGTTTATTCAAAGAGAAATTTTTGTTTTAAATGAATCCTCTCTACATAATTTTTTCAACCCTATAGAGATATTTCTCTAGAATTATCTCAAGAATATAGATCTCTAATCCACCACCTCCCACTCATGTCTTTGAAATTTTTTATAGAATCCTTGAATCCTAAAAGGGGTTATTTTCCAGTAAATGGTGATAGATACATGCATTATAAACATTTTCATTATAACATGGTGATATATAAAGTGACACTCTTAATTTTATAGAGCATATGTGGATAATAGATAATTGATTTCATCCAATATATCCTTTATTTCAATGATGTAATAAAAAGAAAATATAAACTAATTAGACAAATAAAAATAATTGAAGGACACAAGATTATTTCTAGGTTTAAATAAATAGAAACTTATATGTGACGATCGAGTATTACATATTTGTGTGTTGTTATTTTTAATTTTATAAGTATTGATTATGAATTTAATTAATACCCAATTCTGGTCATGGGGTTGTCCAAATTTTAAAAGAATTTATATTTTACTTTCTCATCAAACAAGTTGAAAATTCACATCCTTGATGAGATAAAAGTAATTAAATGATCATCAATATACCCCACCACCTAGTAATTTTTTAATCCTCAACGACGTTCGTAAGAAATATATCAAAGTATGAAGGTTATCATGATATATATCTCACCAAAATTAGGTAAGAATGGCTGATAATATTTATACATCCCTCTGTATATTAATGAGGGTATGAAATTATGTGGGTATACATGGAAGATCGTATTAAATAATAATTCTCCACTTATTATATCATGTTTTTGGTACTCAATATAATAATAAAAAATCATATAAAATATAATTATTCTTGATGATCATCGATTTAAGGATAAATGAATGTAATAAACTAATGAGATATTATCTTTTATCTAACCATGTAAAATTAATTACATAAATCATGAATGAAATATATATTAAGGATTCATATTATTATAAAATCATGATATGTTGTGATACAATTATATAAAACTCTTATATATCATATTTCCAATGATAAACCCTAATTGTCATACTTCTATTGCACTACTGGTTTTTTTGTGAATCCATTACATTTTCATTTGTCTCCACCCAAAATATCCAAACATTTTCCCTCTAAATGTTATATCATATGATATAGTATTAGAAATGGATGTCTTTGGTACATTTTAGAGACTATGACTCTGTACGCAGAGATGTAACTCCATTTTTTCATAGTAATGATCAAAACCTCCCTCAATACTGATAATCATATATAGTTCAGAGAAGAAATTCATTATTAATATATCATTATTCACAGCATATAATGAAATAACATACTCAACCTCTATTTTTGAATTAAAAAATATGGATTATTTTGGAATCTTTCAACTAAATACTCCACTATTTTAGAAAAATGTGAAATAATATTGATATTTAATATCATCTCTAATAGATTAGAAACATTTGTCCACGTAAACATTTGAAGAGATAACATTTTATATAGAAATGACTAAGAACATATCATTACATCTTATAAAAGTAGTTATAGATGTTCTTAATATAATTATAGAGATTCCTACTAGGATTTGATTAGTGTATATATGTAATTTTAGTAACAATGGAATAATCAGATTATGTACGTATTATGAAATACACGATAGAGCTTATGGGGGATGCACAATGAATTCTATAAACAATTGATAACCACATAAAATGATCTTAACTCATATTAAGATTCAATTAATGAAACACATGTAAATACCCCTTTTACAGTTATCCATGATAGTCATATTTAGCCCTTTACCAATGTATATTCCATGACTAAGTCCATCAAACCCGTTAGATCTATCTCTATTGATCTCGATACCAACTATATATGATTATTCTCACAGGTATATAATCAAGAATCATTTAACCAAGTACATCTATATATAATGTACTCTCCAGATATCCTTTTTGATAATAAGTACTAAATCCACATACAATATGAGAAACACTAATGCACGCCTACTAATCAATTTCTGTACACATGAATATTTCATTATATTTTTATAAAACTGAACTATTTGATTCAAACAAAAAATTAGATATTCTAACTCTAGGAAACCTGATACAACCCATAAATATATCATTTGAACTTTCACAGCATATAAAAAATCACTTCAAATCATTTTTATCATATACACATATTTAAATAAATTCCCATTATATAACATGTTATTTAAATCTATTGGATATATCACATAACCAATGTGAGTTATTATGGAATTTAATATTCTAATGAATTTTATCTCATTACTGGGGAATAGGTTTCTTTACATTCAATATCATGGGATTTTAAAACCCTTTTACATCAAGAAATATGTATTGTTTGAAAATTTATCATCCATGTTAGTTTTGTATTAAAACCAAAATTTTATCAAGTATTCCTTACCCCTTAATGTGTATCCACAATGTCCTAAATGTTGTGTATATAATTTCTAGTTAAAATTCAATTAATTTTAATCATTTCATAAAAATAACACTTACCGGACTCATGAATGGTAGTTAGTTTATCTCCTATTAATATTTGTTCATCTTAATTATAGATGAGAAATATATATCATGTTCCTCTTAAAAATTCAACAAAACCGTTTGAGGATGTTGTATATTTTGAGTCAGTTCTTATTCCACAACACATTATGGGACCTGATCAAACCCTATCTTAGGAGAACTTTTTATTCTTAGTTTTAACATCTTCACATTTAATTATACTCCCATTTACTACTATACCCGCGTTTTTTCTCAAATAAAACAACATCTTAAGACATAAACACTCTTTCAATGGGTTTATAAAAATTATATCGCATTATTTATTTGAATAAACAAATAAACAATAATTTTTCTGACTTCAGGCTTACCATGTTATAATCCAAACATCCTAAGAGTTCATAGTAACAAGAAATCATAATAAAAAAATATAATTGTACTTCTCCTAATCAACCTCACATATGGGTTTGTAATGACTTTTTTAACTAGAATTTGGATTACTATGAATATAAAAAAACATTGAGAATAAAAAAATTATGAAATTGGATGGTCACACTCGCACATCCGTAATAAAATAAATTATAAGATGATATGATTTCTACTCAATGTCCCTCTATTTAATTTTTTTGTTTTAGTTTTATCTGGTTTTAGAATAATTCCACAGATTCTTACGGAACTCTCACATCAAATATTCACCAGAAAAATATGATTGTAGAATCATTATGCATTTTCTAGTTAATTATATAATTAATTATAAATTTCTTGTATTTGATTTAATTTTTTAATGTTTTAATAATTAAAATTACACATCAATAACAATTAAATTCATCAAAATAATTTTGTACACATAAACTACAACATCATTAACCACTCATTGGTCCACATGAATCACTATATATGACATCCAATAGTCCACTAACACATTCATATTTTCCAATAATGGTTCTTTCTTAATATTTCCTAATATAAATTTCTTTCATATATGAAATGATTCATAACCAAATGTTTCTAAAAATATATTTCTATAGGTTTGTTTTATGTGTTTCACATTTATATGTCAAAGGAAAGAGAAAAAAGAAAGTGGGATTTTAATTTAACTGGAATTATTATTCTAAATATAATAAATATAATTATCAACATCTATATTGTATAAATTATATATCATATTACCAATTACAAAAACCATTTCTTTGAAATATATAAATTATCAATGTTCATAATTGTGAAGTAAAATACGATCTCTTCCAAATAATATATGGAAAGAAATATTTTTTTATATTGGGAACATAATAAAAATTATCTATCTTTATAATTAATCCACTTAGTAATGTTAGATTACAAAATTATATTTATAATGATATATTTCACTTTTCTTTATAGACACAATGTACTAGTTCACCAATTTTTTAATTCCCTATTATCTTAAAGTCTATATTTATCCATCCATATGAGTGATGCATAGTTGGTTTGCAATAACTGTTAGTCAGAGTTAGTGATATTTAGTTCTATATGATTCATATTATAATACTCAAAATTCTTCATTTTTAGAACAATTCAATCCTTTAGATACCAATCTAGTTATGTCTTACCGATCGAACCACTAAGGTATCTTCAAATTAAAATTTTGACGTTATCTATAATACTTAAAAAATATTTATCAAAGGTGGGTATCAATATTTATATCTTTTCATAAATAATTTTTAATGAATGTGCTCCCACAAAATTTAGAAACCTAGAGGTTTGTTTTAGTGAGACAAAATCCATATTTCATAGAATAATGGCTCTTCTTCAGTATGAAACTCATCACGTATATTATTTATATTGGAAATTTTGATAATAAAAATAGTTATGATTCATCGATTGTTGATTGGGAAACCCTTTTTCCAATCAATTATTTGAATTTAAACAAAAATAATTTCCTATAGTATTCAAACACATGGGTATTCTCAGGTAATTTTCACATTGGGATAACAATAAGATATGGTTACCTAACCATTATGATTACTTACACAGACGATTCCTAACAAAAGATATACCATGGGAACACTACTATGGAATGAATCTAGTAATTTAGATAATAAAGGTATTTAAATATTTTTTTCTTTTTGGATGAATATAACACATAGTAAAAGAAAGGATTTGTACTAAATGTATCATCTATTTAATATACATCACATATTTATCAAACCCATTGCATCACATGAAATTTCTATCTTATCACACATTATTCTTTATTTTTTTATACTAATAATGATTTTGATTTTTAATATCTACCGGATATATTAAAAAAAATTTCTAAAGAAAATTAATGTGAAAGTATTTCCAAAACCTATATGTTTATATCACTCAATAAAAAAAGATTCCTAAAATATATAGTCATATCTAAATGCATCTGATGAATATGTTATATTATTTTTTTATTAAACTAACATTGGAATGAAACAATGAACATGAGTTTTCAAAGAGTGAATGATTGTAAACCTTCTAAAATTGTAGAAGAATCCATACGCTCCAATTATAGGGAGAAGTATAACTTTAAGTCCCACTCCTAAAGGAGAGAATACCAAGGATATAATCTAACTCTTAATAATAGAAAAACATAATATTCTAAAACAATATTCCATAAAACATTTAAAGAACATAACTCTAATAAATAAACTAAGGTCAAGTTAGATGAAATATAAATCTTATGATATCATAGAAACCAATTAATATTGATAACTATCCATTAACAGGAAGTTTAGATATGAAATAATCATACACAACATTTATAATTCATAATCCAATTATGACATATAATATTCAAATAGAATTAACTAATAATGAAAAAATTTATTTATTTTTTAAAATGTGAAAAACAAATAAGAACATTTTAACATTTTATTAAGGAAATAAAAATAACATTCCAATTTTCATTATACTAAAAATTTATAAAATCAATTAGTAACCATATGAAACCAAATAAAAATATATTTATTTAATAATTTTTAGTTATATTTTATTTTATTACCCATAGTCCCATTATGATTCATATAATATTAATTACACTAATGAGAAAATGTTATGTATAAATCATATTCTATTATATAACTTTGAATCGTACACTATGGTTCATTTCACTATTTATTATATGTGGTTTCATATAACACCTATCATATTTAGCAATATAGAATATATTGTAAATATGATAGGGTGCATTGTTTTTTTAGAAAACCAAGATTAAAACATATTCTACTACATCTCATATCATATTCATTATCATAGTAAAAAACATTAGTTTACCACTATTTAATACTTTAGAATATATAATTCTGATATATTAAGGCTAATCAAAGTAGAATATTTTATTCATATCTTAGTATAAGATATTACTATTAATGTGTTATGATTTAAAATTCATTGAAATACAAGTAGATTCAGATATTTGTCTCTTGATGAACCTAGATCCAATACAACTTATTGGTTTTAAGGGAACATTATATGATTATTGTATGTAGAAAAAAACCATGAAAAAACCTGACATATGTCATAAAAATCAACATACATGAAAAATGATGAACCATATGAACACTTCATACCTACTATACAAATTAAAACATATTTAATCTTAATTTTATTATATATTAGGATCACTTAAGAAATATAAAAAAATATCATTACCTTTATCAGTGGTACAGTAGCCTTCGATACATGATCATGTTATGAGGAATCCTAATCACGAAAAGGGTGTCAGTTCATTCACTAAATGTTAAATAGTTATTTGATATGAAGAGAGATTTAGGTTACTATCATTCATAAATGTTACCCTAATAAGATGGATAATATACCTTATATATCCATATTTGAATATCTTCATTAAATGATGAGTTTCAGAAATATAGTGGGTAAGGAGTTCCGTCTTATGGAACCAATTCTTTTGTTATTTATAGAGTAACATTCATTTAATGATTCAATGAAGCCATGATAATCCATTAATAAAATAATATAATTACTTTCACGACCCGTCCTAGGGGCCCGTGCCGTGACTACCCCAAGCTCGCCTTCCCTAAGCCAGGGGCTCGCAACTAGCTCCAAAGGCGTAAATCCCGATAACTGGGAAGGAATTGCGTTTATAAAAGTAAACAAACACCACAAAGTACAAGCGGAAGAAAAACACTAAGTTCAAAAGAAAGTGCTGAAGGTAAAAGGGCCAGAATACAAACCCAACTGAAAAGTATAGCTACAACTAAAAGGAAGTACAATGGAAAATACAACAGTTTGAAGAACGGAAGTGGCTCCTGGGACGTCCTCCTCGGATCCTACCTGAAGGGTAGGTACAGATGGAGAAACTTCGGGATCTTCGACCACGGATACTACCTGAAGGGTAGGTACAGATAGCCTCCACAACTCTCTCTCCCGTCAACCTCCTATGTGAGTCGTCTCGTCATGAAGTCCACCTCTGTATACTGACTCGTCGTGTGGTCCACCTCCGGGTACTGACTCGTTGTGTGGCCCACCTCCGGGTACCGTCCAGTCCTCGAACACTCGGCCTCCGTCAGCACTGCCCATCGTCTGCAACCAACCCAATGAGGTGCGGGCATAGCCCGTGCATGGGTGTGTATAATGATTCTCAGTAGGGACCCTGAGACCCTCAAGGTCTCACTAAAACCAAAAAGGATAACCACAAAGAAGATCTCAACAGATAAACTCTACTTAGGTATATTCCCATACATATACCTAAGTTATCAAATAACCCATCTCAATACTGAGGAAACACAAAGATTATGAAATCAACTGATAACCACTTCCCAGGTATATTCCCATACATATACCTAATTTATCAAGTGACCCATCTCAATCATGAGGTAAACACAAAGGTAATAGACTCAGCTCAAACCATGATTTTCATTATCGAAACCGTAATTGCTGAAGAGCCCCATCTCTGGAGTGTACAGTGGTGCTGTCACGACACCGAGGTACTTATCACTAACCTAATACTGCTGAGGTACTCCTCCTGTCGAGTACCATGGGCCAGCCACCCAAACACATTAGTGCTTCCGGCCGGGGTATGCCACCCAAACACAGTATTGCACACCCCCAAATAGCCTGCAGAGGTACTCTCCGGACGAGTACCGCGGGTCTGCACTGTCCCACAGGTAGTGCTCCGTCCACCATGGGTCTGCACCCAAAAAAAAGTAGTGCTCCGTCCACTGGGCTAGTCTACTCACTCCAAGTCGAGTCGGTCAAGTAGTCGTCAGGTCTCAGTCGGCTATACGGTCTCCGTACTCCGCACGCTCATCTCTGGGAGGGTCCACTCCACGAGCTACAGGTTGATACTCCAAGTATCTCAAAGTCCCACGAAGAAGTATCTCAAAGGACCGCCTCGTCATAGGGTTCTCAACGCAACAAACGGTGCGTCAATCGGATGCCCGGTCTGTGAGTTATTAGCCTTTTCGTCCCGGGGGCCCGGTTGGTTTCGTGTGCGAACCAACCACGCCGTATCTCAACTGTACCCCGAACTCTCATTGGGTATACTCATAGAGACCGTTTCTCAACGTGATCACCAACGCCACTGACGGTTCGTCAAACGGACGTTCAGTCTGAATGTTAACAGCTATTTCGTTCTAGGGGCCCGGTTGGATTTCGGGTACAATCCAACCCGGACACCTTCCAACTGCATCCAAATCTCAGTAAAAGTATGCCGAAAGTTCCGTATCATCAAGAGAAATCCAACAAAGTCGATTTCACGTCAATCGGACGTCCGGAGCTCAAGATATAAGCGTTTCTGCTCCGAGGGCCCGGTAGGTTTTGTATCCGAACCAACTCGGCCGATCCCAAAGTTCTCTTAAACCTTGAGTGTAATATACCAAAACGACCGTATCGATCCAAGGATCGCTACGCAACTGACGGTGCGTCGATCAGGGGTCCGTAGCCCATGTTATGAGAAACATACCGGAAGAGGTTCGGTATTGGGGGGTTCGGGCCCTGTCCGACCCGGCCCGATACCCTCTGGGTCGGCCCGGCCGGCACGAACCGGCCTGGCCTGGGCACGACCCTGGCCAGCCTGGGCGTGGCCCGGTCTGGGGGACCAGCCAGGGCAGCCAGCAGGTGGCTCGGCCGTTTGGCCGAGCGAATGATGGGGGGGGGGCGCCTACCCCCCGATTTGTAACCTCGGCCCCCTTAATGGGGATGCTCAAGATGGCCATTCGGGGGTTGTAATCCCAGGCTCATCCCCTGTCTGGCTGGCCCGCTCCGGCCGGCCAGCTTTTGCCGCCACGGGACTGGCAAGGCCGGTCCCCCTGCTCCGACACCGGCGGCCCGGTTCCGGCCGCCGGTTCCCCTGTCTATCGCGGCCTGGAACCAGCCGCGGCGTTGGTTCATCCGGCGCGGCGCGACGGCGCCGCGCCCCTCCGCCGCAGCCCCGCTCCGGCCGCGGTGTTTTTTGGGGTTCTTCGGCGCGGGGCGACGACGCCACATTATTGTTAAACTTCATCGGCGCGGCGCGATGACACCACACATCTTTGCCACACGATTCCGTGCGGTGCGTCGGCACCACATCATTTTCCTTCAAACCGCAACAATAAAAGAATAAGGGAGGAGGGTCGGCCATTGTTGTGCGGTCCGGCCCCCTCCCGTTAGCCGATAGCAAGCAGCAAAGTTTCATGAAGTACAACAATAGAAGTAATCAGGAACAACAATTTAAATAAACCCCAAAAACCTCTTAAATAAAAAGAATCATACCAATAATTCCAACCCGCAAAAATAAAACATCCGCGGATCAACTTAATGATGAGTTGATCCGGGTTTCTTGTTTTAGAAGTAACAACCAAGAGAATAATACCATTATCAAATTAATTCCCCTACCACGAGCGTAGCTTGAATGGAGGTTCGTCGTGGATATAACCATCGCGGAAGGAGGCGTCACGAAAGGATAATCGTCGCGGAAGAAGGCGTCGTTGGCGTCGCGGTACATGGCGTCGCGTAGTCGATCTCCAATGATTCAGTGTTCTTCATCGGAGATCGGTGCGTTCTTCACGTTCTTCACGTTCTTCGTGTTCTTCTAAGAGGAAGATGAAGATCTTCAAGCCTCCCTTAGATTTTCTCCCAAAACCTCTCAAGCAACAAGACTTCCAACTAAAAATAAAAAAAGTTCAACATTTATTTTATTAACATAACTTAAGCATTTGAATTTCAAACATTCAAATTAAACTCACCAATTAATTAACTTAAGTTATCAAAATTAATGGTGAGTTGAAGGAGTTAGAGAATATGAAGGGGTGGGGTTCGTGTGGGCCCTACCAACCTCATATACTTCCATTGGATGTTGGGTGGTTTCCCCCAACTTCCACCCAAAGGTTTTAACCACTTAAAAAATTAAAATTGTAGTTAAATTTTTATTTTAACTTCAAATTTTTTTTATCACCTTCTCTCGTGAAAACACAACTCTGGAAAAGGTGTTTCTAAGCAATTACCAGCATTGCGAATCCATCGGTGCCCTCTTAATTCAATTCCGAGCACCGGTTCAAAAGTTAGAAAAACCCGCTCGTTCGTTCACTGAACGTACCCGAGCTAAACTTCAGAAATTAATTCCGGGCACACCGGGCCTCAGAATCAGGCGCCGTCAGAAACTGCGTTCTTGTAAAATTTCAAGGAAAATTAAGAAAAAATTTCCCTTGATTTTTACGGGTCTTTAAATTACTCTCACCTCAGGGCTTTATGTCCTCGTAAAGCTTTAACACAAACTAGGGTTACAAAAGTGGTACTGAGCACGCATCTGAGCCTTCCGCTCCCATATGCTTACCTGGAGGTTCCCGTACTATTAGTGAAAGCGCACACAAGGAATCGAACATCCTCATAGGATCCTCTCCTGTCGATCCTCAACCTCTATTGGAACCCCACAAAAGTCACCCCATCGCCAACGTCCAGCTCCCCATGGTTGATGATATGCGTCGGGTCAAGAAAATATCTCCCCAGTTGAGATACGTGGATGCCTTCGTGCACCTGGTGCAACTGAGGTGGATGGGTCAAATGGTAAGCCACCTCGCCTACCCTGCTGAGGATCTGAAATGGTCTGCTAAACCTCGAAGATAACTTTTTTCCTTGGCCACATCTCTATAAATCTCGTCGAGGTGATACCTGTATAAAGACGTGATCGTCATCCTTGAACTCTAGAGGTCTCTAATTCCTATTAGAACTGAAACTGAAAACGACTGCTGCCATGAGGGTAAGGTTGACCGACTCAAGAGTGATCAGACGCACCCTCCTGTGCATGAGTTTATCCTATGCTGCCTGGGGTTTCCTTTTCTCCGACCAAGGAAACCCATCCCAATGTTGTTGGTAAAACACAACCTCTTTGCCTAATATCGTCAATTTGTGTATGAACTATGATTCCCCAGTCCATACTCAAACCAACATCGTAAGGACTCGACACTGCCACAAAGAGATTCCAACCAAAACTCTCGCCTCGAGGGTCTGACCACACTGTCAGCGTAAGTGTGATTATCGAGTCTTCTCGCAAAGTATCTCCAGATGTGAGGGTCAAGTCTACAGCTTACCGAAAACTCTAGGTATGGGACAAGATTCGTGAAAGGAATGAATGATTCATATCAACGTCTGTTACTACGGAAGCTAGTAGTGGACACAGACTGTCCCTTGAATCATTCTTAGAGCCATTGGGACACTCTCCATGACTTCATGTAGCCACACTCTTCCTCCTCCCTCCAGCTCCCTAAGCCTGGCGGGGACAACTAAGGCGGGTGGTTGTAGCTATTGAAATGTACACCACCTCATGCTGCTCTCCTAGCTCTGCCTCCACGTCTGTTGCTTCGTAGACTCATCTCTCCTTAAAACATCCTCTTCATGAAACATTTAACACGCCCGAGTCTCTAAGACTAGCGCCGGTTTCCTGTTTCTTATCGCACTATGTAGTCTTCATCCGCTCCCGGATGATCTGCACCTTCTTTGCCTACGATCTGAAAGAGCTGCTAAAATTTCTCCTTTTCCGAAAAAAGAAACTATGTCTCATCCCCTGGATGAACCACGCCCATTGACTAATACAGTCAATACTGACATGAATGTTGCATTCATGCCATGGATGACGTCGTAAGGCCTTGACCTAACTACCAAGAGATCCAACTGTCACTCTCGCCTCCAAGGGTCGAGTCACGCTGTCGGCATCAGTGGGAGGTCACTGGGTCTCCTCTGGTAGAAATATCAAAAGTGGGGGCCAAGTAAATAGTTTTAACTGGGACCTCTCAGTATCAACCAAAAAAAAGGACAGGAAAACAAACATCACAAAGAGAAGTGTCTTTTTATTATTGCAGCTCATAGCACAAAGACTCAAATACAACAGCAACATGGAACTATAAGTACAAGGGACGTATCCACTAGTTACACTCTTGTCCACCTGATCCAGTAGCTCTACAACCTTTTCCACTTCTCGGCTATTGCTCAAGCACCTATCGCTGCTTCTGTCTCGGTGGCTCCTCCAACGCCTGTGGATCAACTGTGCGAGGAGTCGGACAGTCATGTGCCATGTGACCATGTCCGCAGCACGAGAAACACTATCCGTTTCTGGCACGCCTGGCTCTGACTCCACCTCGGGTGCCACGCACTACTGATCCCATAACCAGAGGTCACCCACCTGCTGGTCTGGTCCTCTGGGACCCATGCATCATCTATCTACTACCCACAGATGACTCGGCTACTGATCTAAAATCCTGCGGCAAAGGCAGCACCTCCTGTACACGCTCGAGGTGCAGATCTTCTGGCACAAACTCCACCCTGAAGAAGGTCTTGAAGTCTCCCCATGTGATGGTCATCTCGTCGTAAAAAACTGGAACAAGTGGCTCCACCACCTGCCTACTGCTGCCTGAAGAAGGCTGGCAGCAAAGATCACCATGAGGTCTTCAGGCGTCCCCACTAGTCTGAAGACTCTCACCACTGCCTCTAGCCATTCCTCAGCCGCCTGCGGGGCCGTCTCTCCCCAGAACCTGGGTGGCCTCTGGCGCTGGAACTCGTGCAGCATGCTTAAGTGGCGTGCATCTCCTACTGTTGGGGCTAGTGGCATCGGTGGCCAAACGTATGGAAGTACCGCTGGTGCCTTCGCTGGTGCCTCAACTGCAAGAGGGCCTTGTACCGAAGCCTCGTCGCTCGGCAGGTTTTCAGTACGCGCATCCCTCTGGGATCTAGTTGGTCGTCCATAAAAAGGCATCCTGAAAAAAACAACGTGACATGGTCAAATTATTATACCTGGTGAGCTGACCTGGTTTGAGATGAATTTTACAAACTACTGGAAACACACACCCAATCAGTGTTTTCATGCACAAAGTCGGAAATCAGTTGTCAGGGTCCTGGTGTATGGTATGTCAGCCGCCCGCACCAACAATGGACTCCCTAAACTGAAAACCACACTCGGTACTCTTAACACTATCGCTTCACAGAATGAAAATATCAGAGTTATAAGTTCTGCGGTAGAATCGACTCCTCTTATACCGATTTGTCACGACCCGTCCTCAGGGCCCGTGCCATGACTACCCCAAGCCCGCCTTCCCTAGGCCAAGGGCTAGTGACTAGAACCAAAGGCGTAAATCCCGATAAATGGGAAGGAATTGCCTTTATAAAAGTAAACAAAAACCACAGAGTACAAGTGGAATAAAAACACTAAGTACAAAAGAATGTGCTGAAGGTAAAAGGGCCAGAATACAAACCCAACTGCAAAGTAAAGCCACAACTGAAAAAAGTACAATGGAAAAGACAACAGCTGGAAGAATGGAAGAGGCTCCTGGGTCATCCTCCTCGGATCCTACCTGAAGGGTAGGTACAGATGGCGCAGCTCCTGGATCGTCCACCATGGATCCTACCTGAAGGGTAGGTACAGATAGCCTCCACAACGCTCTCGCCCGTCAACCTCCTCCGTGAGTCATTTCGTCGTGAAGTCCACCTCCGGATACTGACTCGTTGTGTGGTCCACCTCCGGGTACTGACTCTTCATGTGGTCCACCTCTGGGTACCATCCAGTCCTCGAACACTCGGCCTCCGTCCGCACTGCCCGTCGTCTACAACCAACACAATGAGGTTCGGGCATAGGCCATGCAGGGGTGAGAATAATGATACTTAGTAGGGACCCCGAGACCCACAAGGTCTCACTAAAACCAACAAGGATAACCACAAAGAAGATCTCAACAGATAACCTCTACTTAGGTATATGCCAATACATATACCTAAGTAATCAAATAACCCATTTCAATCTTTAGGAAACACAAAGATTATGAAATCAACGGATAACCACTACCCGGGTATATGCCCATACATATACCTAAGTTATCAAGTGAACCATCTCAATCATGAGGTAAACACAAAGGTCATAGACTCAGCACAAACCAGGATTTTTATTATCGAAACCGTAACTGCTGAAGAGCCCCATCTCTAGAGTGTACAGTGGTCCAGTCATGACTCCGAGGTACTGCTCACTAACCTAAGACTGCTGAGGTACTCCTCCTGTCGACTACCATGGGCCAGCCACCCAAACACAGTAGTGCTTCCCGTCGGGGTATGCCACCCAAACACAGTAGTGCTTCCCGTCGGGGTATGCCACCCAAACACAGTAGTGCACACCCCCTAATAGCCTACAGAGGTACTCTCCGGACGAGTACTGCGGGTCTTCACTGTCACACAGGTAGTGCTCCGTCCGCCATGGGTCTGCACCCAAACAAAGTAGTGCTCCGTGCACTGGTCTAGTCGACTCACTCCAAGTCGAGTCGGTCAAGCAGTCGTCAGGTCTCCATCTGCTATACGGTCTCCACACTCCGCACGCTCGTCTCTGGGAGGGTCCGCTCCATGAGCTACAGGTCGATACTCCAAGTATCTCAAAGTCCCACGAAAAGGTATCTCAAAGGACCGCCTCGTCATAGGGGTATCAACGCAATAGACGACGCATCAATCGGACGTCCGGTCTGTGAGTTATTAGCCTTTTTGTCCCAGGGGCCCGGTTGGTTTCGTGTGAGAACCAACCCGGCAGTATCTCAACTGTACCCCGAACTCTCCTAGGGTATACTCATAGGGACCATTTGTCAATGTGATTACGAATTCCGCTTACAGTTCGTCAAACAGACGTCCAGTCTGATAGTTAACAGCTTTTCCGTTCGAGGGGCCCGATTGGATTTCGGGTACAATCCAACCCGGCCACAATCCAACTACATCCAAATCTCAGGAAAAGTATTCCAAAAGATCCGTCTCATCAAGAGGAATCCAACAAAGCCGACGGCACGACAATCGGACATCCGGAGCTCAAGATATAAGCGTTTCCGCTCCGAGGGCCCGGTTGGTTTTGTATCCGAACCAACTCGGCCGAACCCAAAGTTCTCTGAAACCTTGAATGTAATATACCGAAACGACCGTCTCGATCCAAGGATCTCTACAAAACTAATGATGCGTCGATCGTTGGTCCGTAGCCCATGTTATGGGCAACAGACCGGAAGAGGCTCGGTATTGGGGGGTTCGAGCCCGGTCCGACCCGGCCCGATACCCTCTGGGTCGGCCCGAACCGGGTCGAACTGTCCCGGGTCCAGGTCCGGCCCGGCCCGACCTGGATGTGGCCCGGCCTGGCGGACCGGCCAGGGTAGCCGGCCGGCGCACTGGCGCCAGCAGGTGGCTCGGCCATTTGGCCGAGCGGATGAGGGGGGGGGGGGGTGCTTGTCCCCCTACTCCGACGCAGGCGGCCCGGTTCCGGCCGCCGGTTCCCTTGCTCTTCCGCAGCCCGGAACCGGCCGCTGCCTTGGTTCGTCCGGCGTGGCGCGACGGGGCCGCGCCCCTCCGCCGCAGCCCTGCTCCGGCCGCTGTGTTTTTCGGGGTTCTCCAGCGCGGCACGACAGCACCACGTTCTTGTTCAACTTCATCGGCGCAGCACGACGGCGCCGCGTATCCTTTCCACACGATTTCGTGCGGTGCGTCAGCACCGCATCGTTTTCCCTCATACCACAACAATACAAGAATACGGGAGGAGGGTCTGTCGTGGTTGTGCGGTCCGACCCCCTCCCGTTAATCGATAGCAAGCGGCAGAGTTTCACGAAGTACGACAATAGAAGTAATCAGAAACAACAATTTAAATAAACCCCAACAACCTCTTAAATAAAAATAATCATACCAATATTTCCAACCCGCAAAAATAAAACATTCTCGGATCAACTTAATGATGAGTTGATCCATGTTTCTTGTTTTAGAAGGAACAACCAAGGGAATAATACCATTCTCAAATTAATTCCCCTACCTTGAGCATAGCTTGAACGGAGGTTCGTCGCGGAAATAACTGTCGCGAAAGGAGTTGCGAAAGGGGAATCGTCACGGAAGAAGGCGTCATTGGCGTTGCTATACACGGCGTCGCGTAGTCGATCTCCGAGGATTCGGCGTTCTTCGTCGGAGATCGGTGCGTTCTTCTCGTTCTTCGCGTTCTTTGTGTTCTTCGACGAAGAAGACGAAGATCTTCAAGCCTCCCATAGCTTTTCTCCCAAAACCTCTCATGCAACAATACTTACAACCAAAAATAAAATAAGTTCAACACTTATTTTATTAACATAACTTAAGCATTTGAATTTCAAACATTCAAATTAAACTCACCAATTAATTAACTTAAGTTATCAAAATTAATGGTGAGTTGATGGAGTTAGAGAATATGAAGGGGTGGGTTTCGTGTGGGCCCCACCACCCTCATAACCTCCCATGGGAAGTTGGGTGGTTTTCCCCAAATTCCACCCAAAGGTTTTAACTTCCACAATTTTTTATCAACTTCTCTCGTAAAAACACAACTCTGAAAAAGGTGTTCCTAAGAAATTATCGGCGATGCGAATCCATTGGTGCCCTCGGAATTCAATTCCGAGCACAGGTTTAAAAGTTTGAAAAACACGCTCGTTCGTTCACTGAACGTACCCGATCTAAACATCGGGAATTAATTCCGGGCACACCGTGCCTTGGAATCAGGCGCCGTCAGAAACTGTGTTCTTGTAATATTCCAAAGAAGATTAAGAAAACATTTCCCTTGAATTTTATGGTATTTAAATTTATTTTATGTTTTATGGACCTTATAAGATGTGTTTTATGCATGTGATACTTAAATTATAATCCCATTTGTACCCTTTTATCTGAGAAAAACATATACACATAATTCATCATTATGATTTAAGCTAATCATAAGCTGTGAAATGCATCATATGTGTTTCACTCCATACGATAGAGCCTATAAACTTATCTGTGATACAACTCACTTTTATTGAAATCCCAATATCCTAAGCACAAAGTCTACTGAGTAGTCCAACACAAAGTCCAACTATCCATTAATCAATATTCAACAGTTAATTGAATTTCAATATAATATTAATAACCATTTTATGTTGATCATAATCCATATTTTCTATTGAGTTCAAGTCCCATAAAAAATCACATTCCTAGTTTAATATAAATAAATCTAATATTATAATAATCATATTACTCCAATTTAGAAGGTATTAAAATTCAAGGAAATCATTTTAAACAATAAAATTTGAATCATATATTTCATCATAATACAACACATAAAATTCAGGAATTAAATAATCCCAAGATTTAATTAAATAAATGATCAATTCAAATATTTAATCATGATATCATACTTTCTTATCATTTCGTAAAAAAAAGTTATACTTATTTTATAATTATACAGGGCATGTATACATTTTATAAATAATTGAATAAGAATGAGGATTTTATGTATTTCAATATGAATTCTTCCATATTATCATTTTACATGGAATTAAATATAAAATCCATCATATTAAAACATAATATATTTATGAAAATAGCCACCATTTATTATTTCATATCATGATTTCATATTTTATGGGAATAATTATCATAAATTTACTATCAGTATTTTAATTAATTTAAATTCTGATTAAATGAACCAAAAATCAATATCAAATTCATTAAAAAAAATTCAAACAAGTAATTTAATATGAATATTTCATCAAAATATATAAATCCTTTTATTTTTTTACATATTTAATAATTTATAATTTATAAATTCTAAATACATTATAAATAACCCAATAAATCCATTAATTATAGAGGTTATTTAATAATTTTAAAAAATAATATTTCTTCATATATCATAAAAAAATGTTATGTTCTATTTTAATCCATGAAATGGTACTTCTGAAGTGAAAAAATTTCCAAAATAACAACATTGTATTCCATTTGATTAATTTATCTTGAGTTGATCATTCAAAAGTAATACTTTAGAACCCGTATTATCATTTTTTTTGGATACATAATGATTTTCTTGCGAAAATATCTTTCTCATAAAAATTATAGCCTTTTTCAAATACATTATGAGAAAAAAATTACAGAAATTTATAATGAAATATTTTTTGGAAACTATTTTCAGGCCCTATTTTTCCTAAACCGAAATATAATTTTATTAAGTTTATATAATCCAAGATGATAATTATAAACAATGCTCACATATTATGAATTCCCATTAACCATGTATATTATCTATATAATATATCATGGTTATAGAAAATAACATTTTTATAGATTGAACATTGACTAAAACTATAATAAAAAGGATGTGTAGGTTGATATAATTCCAGTATTATATTTTGGTGGGGTTATCCCGTATCTAAATTCTATTAAGATATCCAAAGGTATCCACATATTGTATGAATCACTTAACACTTTAGAAGCATTCTCTCTAATCCATAGTTATATAAAAAAACATATTAATGAAAAACAGAGTATAAAATACTATTTTTTAGGAAGTGTATTCTATTTATAAACAATATGTTTATAATTATAAAATATTATTAATTTTTTTAAAACTAAATGAAAGGTATTAGGAAATAAGTCGTACAATAAAATAATTAAACTAACAACATTTTATTCTTTTGAAATAAATCGTTAAATGAAAAGAACATGAAAATAAATATTACACAACATATATTATTATTCAACATGGATTAGTACATCAATTAAAAATCCATAAATTAAATGTGGGAAATAAAAATGAATAGATTAAAATAATAATAAAAAAAAGATATGTTTGATAATATCCATCCCTGAGAACCACTATTATCCCCTGAAAACCTATTATGAGGATAATAATCATGAATATAGAAATAAAATTTTGAGACCTAGAAGGAAAAATATGGAAATGAGAATTGTAACATAATAAGAGTTAATGGAATAAGTTCAGTAATGCTCAAAATAAGAAAAAGTTATGATCATTTCTAATATGGTCATTAAATTATGATTGATGAAAATATAGTCATTTCAAGTATGGTCATTGAAAATATGGTAATTATAGATATGGTACCTCGATAGACATAAAATATTAACCATAAAGTCTTGTATATTTAAATTAATATAACTCATAATATAATAAATGTATAATATAAATATACTATATATATTTATTCATAATGTATAAATAATAATAATAATGATATTATTATTATTATTAAATTATTAAATTATTAAATTATGTATAGGAAAATTAAAATAAATATTTCAATATCAATTTAGTAGTAAAACAAAATATTAGAATTTAAATAAATAAATATTGGTATTTGAAAATGAGAATTTAGTATTAGGGTAACATCTTGTTCAACTAACTATTTTATTAATTATTGTAGGTTTTTTCCATGTAATTAAAATTGAAATATTTAAAAAAAATTTATACAAGAAATAATATATTAAATAAAATTAAATTAGAAATAAATATGAAATTTTATTAAAAACACATAATGTTTGAAAACAACATTCTTCAATAAAAGAAGTCATCTTTTATAATTTTTATTTTCATTTTACAGAAACAATAAATTCTTGTGTATATTTTTAATTATATAATATGGTAGTATTTTGTAAAAATGTAATTTCTCTATAATATTAGTTAAATTGTATGTGATTTTTATAATATAATTTATTTTTAGGTGAATAGTAAAAAATACTATTTTTATAAATACTGTGACTTTTACAACAATACATGTATATAAGTATTATTTGGAAATTGAAGAAAACTTATTTAGAAATAATCTATAATTTATTGGTTAAAAATAATTTTTTTTCAAAAAATTTATTTTTCAATCCTATATTTGATATTTTATAAATTATATTATTCTTTCTCTAAATTTCATTTAATACACTACAAATTTATTATTTTTTATAACTTTTATAAATTGAATATAAGAAAATAGATTTCACATTTTTAATTATAATTTTTATATTATTTAATAATGGAAAAATTATTTTTATTCATAATGGATAAATTAATAATTGTGAAACAAGTTACCACAATAAAACCCTAAATTGTAAAAGTAATTCAACAATGGGTAAAAGAATCAAAACATGTGAAACACATCTGCAAAAATATTTTTTGAGATTGTATCAACCTAGGTCCCTCAATTATCAACAATATTTCCCATTTTAACCCATTTTTATTAGGATAGTTCCATCATAGAGTTAAAAAATAATTAGTATATACAAAGGTGTATTTTTCATCAATTATAAAAAAAGGTACATCCACCACATTTATCAACCCATTAAAAAGATTATGATCGACAAAAACCCATATCATAGTCTCACATAAACACCCTCATCATGATTTTTAATTTTTTGTCTTATTATGCGATGAATTTAAGGATCCATATAGAGTTACCCAAGGGGAAACTTCCAATGGAGAGGTAATACTATCAACCCAAATTTTCATGTTATTTTCATCTTTTATACCCCAAAATTACCATACATCAAATACGGTATTATATTAGTATATTTTTTACTATGAATAAATGTTATTATTCTAATGTAATATACATTTTTAGCTTACCTATAAAATCAATGAGAAAAATGAAAATGGTGTTATGCGATTGTGCTGACTGTCACCTCTATGAATGAAAAAATTATTTATCCTAAAGACATCACATGGATGGTGACCAGGTGTTATTTAATGAACATTAATAATAATTAAAACAATATTATGATAATAAAGTATCATTATTTTATTTCTATACCCCTTTATATCATATAAAAAATTAGTGCAACGTTTATGTACATACAGACTACTACCTCTATAACATGATATTTTTTTTTCTGTAAGCACCACTAATGAATGATTATAATATAAATATATTTTATAAAAATTTTATTTATGAATTAATTAATATTATTTAATTATAAGATTTTACAATATATAGTTAATAATAAAAATAAATGTCCATACTTGCATTACTCGCCTTAAATGAACTAATCAAGGAACCTTTTTAATTTTGGATGATTTTGGGATAACCTTTGAAAATATATATATATTAGGAAAAAAAAATAAAGTATATATACCTCTATATTTTGGGAGATCATGAAGTTATGTTATATGAACTTTTACCATTTTAGAAAAACTGAATGTGTTATGGTGATGTTAATTGAACTACCGTGAGTAACTGATGTAAGTGGAAACTATATTAGAAATAAATAATAAAACATCAAAAATGTACCTTATAAAATAACATACAGATGAATAAGTTTATTTTTTATATATTTTTTGATCTTAATTTATTAAATAATGAAATTTATTACAATTCCACATCAAATTTGGATACGAGGTAAGGGATCTTCTACACCATCATCAATGGTTTTTTGTGACACATTCTCTTTCTTTTCGCAATTTAATGAAATCATATTTTCATGAAAAAATTATATTTTTGAATGTATGTCAATTAAATATATACCGAGTGAAATATACTTTTCATTTATATTATTATACATGTTTTTTTTTCCTTTTGAAATTATCACATTAATGTAAACCCAGTTTAAGGGAATATTGTTATTTCTTGTCTTAATTTTCACCCATTAAGACATTATTTTTAAATGTTTTGACCGAAGCCACTTTTTATTATGATCGAAAATAACTATTTCTATCTGGGTAGAGGGAGATCCATCACATAGCCAATAGGCCCACATCCAAGTTGTCTATGAAAATGGCTATAATGTCCTCAAGCATGAATGTGCAACTTCTTGGTTAGAAAGAACATTTTCAATCCAATAGGTCCCACCAATGAATATTAATATAGTAACACCCTAGCTGATACAGTATCACCGAAGTTATAGTACTTTCTACATTATCCATTACCACTATAGGTATGTTGTGTTCGTTGACAAAGCGAGTCTCAATGACTCAAACTGTTGACAAAGAGAGTTTTCTTAGAGAATGGGGAAAAGTGTTTTTGGAAAAGGGAGTTGTGCTCTTATGTTAAGGAGGTTTCTAATGTTGTATGCCAGGAATTTTTCAAATTTAGAACATCAAAATTTTGTCAAAGCAAAGGTGGTGCGCATGTCCAAAAGTGGTGCGCATGTGTTTGGCGTGTAGGTGTTTTCCGCACATGTATTTGGTGCGGAGGTTTTTAGTGAGCAGTTGTTTGGTGCGCAGGTGTTTGGCGCACTAGTTTTTGGCACGTAGGTGTTTGGCACACAGGTGTTTGGTGCACAGGTGTTTGGCATGCAGGTTTTTGGCACGCAGGTCCTCAAAATCCCTATAAATAGACTAGTACCCTCCTCATTTCTTAACGAGCTCAACACTTATAGAAAATTCGAGCTCTGAGTGGGCAAGTGGATGTTTTGGTATGCAGGTGTTGGCGCGCAGGTGTTGGAACATAGGTGTTGGCGCGCAGGTGTTGGTGCGTAGGTGTTGGAGCGTATGTTGTGGCGTGCAGGTTACGGGCTACTGGTTGTAGCGCACATGTTACGGATAGAAGGTTGTGGCATGCAGGTTACAGACACCAGGTTGTGGCGCACATGTTACAGACAATAGGTTGTGCTGCGCTGGTTACAGACGACGGGTTGTGGCGTGCATGTTATGGCCAAAAGGTTGTGGCTAGCAGGTTATGGACAGCAGGTTTTGTCCAGGTGGTTACAGACAACATGTTGTGGCCAGCAGGTTACGGAGAATAGGTTTTTTCCAGCAGGTTTGGGCCAGCAACTTGTCGGGCAACAGGTTGTGGCCAGCAGGTTTTAGCCAACAGGTTTGCGCCAGTAGGTTTCGGCCAGCAGGTTGTGGCCAGCAGGTTGTCGGCCAGTAGGTTTTGGCCAGCAAGTTGTGGCTAGTAGGTTTTGGCCAGCAGGTTTTGGCCAGTAGGTTTTGGCCAGCAGGTGGGGCACATAGGTTGTTCTCTTGGGAAACTAAAATTTTAAAACCAATATTTCTTTAATATAATCTAAATATAAAAAATTATTTTATTCTTTCTTCTCTTGGGAATATATATGATATAAACATCAGTTATTCATTGAAAATAGATTATGAAACCCATATCTTTTTAATCATTTTTATCATGATATGTTTGATGTATGTATTAATTTAATCATTTAGCACATATATTAACGTACATATTATAAATTTAATTATCTAAATGGTGGGAATATAATAATATATCTCTATAATGCATTGGTTAATGTTTCTATGTCATGAAATTATATTTTTGGTGAATGGTATGTTATCCTAATCACACTATTGATGGATTGGTGTAGCCCGATCCGTTATGGCTGAATGCTTATGGCCCACAACTGTAGCATCACTGTCCACTATTGTAGAGATGACCAACTGAAACTGAAATGCACTATAGTAGTGAGGACATTGGAGTGAACTCTATTGTATCACTTTTGACTTCCAGCCAGTAGCCACAGTATCACTTTTGACAAAGGTGGTAAACATTTACAGTAGCGATGCAGAGATCCTGTTTGGAACAGTGGATCATCTTCTCCATATATAGCCCATTTAGGGCTAGGGTTACCAACCTATAAAAAATCTGTAATTTTTTCACCCATTTTTTAATGAGAATTATTCCTCTCTGTGGACGTATGGATTTTTCCAAAACCATGTAAATTTGTGTGTTCTGTGTTCTTTCTTTTCTCCTGAATTTTCTTTCATTTATTCTTTCTGTCATTGCAACTCCCAATGATTCCACAACTAATATGTCATGTGATGGGTTGTTCTAGAATAATAGAGCCCATCCATGAATTTGGTAAATATTTATATCTCATGATACTTTATGTATGTGATTAGTGAGAGATCCTAACCCACCATGGGGCATTTTCAACTCAATTTATTGGAATGGGAAGTAAAATCTATCAACGATGTGAGTTTTTTCACTATATTTATTTTAATGGGGAGTTAATCCAATCCACTATTGGATATTTTCCAATATATTTATAGGAATATGGGTAATCCAATTATATCATGGGAGTTTTTACACTTATTTTTGTAATAAAGAGTGAACCCAATCCATATTTTGACTCTTTCTGGTATGATAGTCTTAGGAGATACCCGAGAATTTTTTTATGATACCATGTCTTATTTTATTTCCACATATTCCGTGATAATATGATGTTTTTCTTTAATTCCATTATTACATGTGTCCATGATTATCTTAAATCTATCTATTTTATCATATTGTGAATCTTGAATCTCCAGTTATGTTTTGTTGCAATGTTTATTAACTTAATAGGATTCTTAACCCACTATTTTCCTTATTATTTCACCAAAGGCAACATATGTAGTTTGTTAAGATCTATGAAAGTAAGAATATCTGTATTTAGTTTTAAATAAACATGATGTTTTTAAATTTTATATGTCTAATTTATATATCAAATATTCCAAAGACACTAGACCTTTAGATCCTAAACATCTATTTGTTGTAAATCTATATCACATTTTATAAAATAAATTATATTTAACCATTTGGTCACTATAGAGAAAATGATATCATTGGGAAAATTATATTTTACAACCCAATTTTTTTTTTTACATCTCGTAGTCCTTAACTCATGTTACACAATAAGAAATTATTATTATTGAGGTGGTTTTTTAGTTGTGGTTTTATAATCCACTATTAAACATTGATTTTATTATGGATTCATTATTTTTAGTAGGGCATTAAATAAATGTAACTAATAATTATATTTAATCTTTGTTTTTAGAAAATTTTCAATAATTAATTAAATGATTGACATATTTTTAAAATAAACACTCCTAAATATTTTAAAAAACCCCTTTTTTCTCAATGTATGTCATACCCCTATATCTAGTCACCTATCATCATTCCCCCTATGTATCCTTTCACCACATTCCATTTCAAAACCATTATAGCTTAATTCCACAAATCATGTAATGTTCTAGACCTTTTATCCCATTAATTTTATATATTTGGGTGTCATGGTCGTTTATATTAAACATAAGGGATGTTTGGTGGAGTTAGGAGATACAATTAGTCTTTGAAATGGATCCAAAATGTGAATATATTATTCATAATTTGATGTGTTTTATATGACATTCATAGTTTATGGTAATATATGATGCAATTTTGGGGCCCAAGTATTCATGGAGTGAAGGTTATATTCACGATATGAATTATTTTGTTTTTTTAAGAACCTTGGTCCTTTATTTTAGTAGGGGGTTGGACTTATATCATTTATGATATGAGGGAATATCTCATGACTAGAATTTCTGTCATTAAAATATACTTGATTACACACAATCATGGGTAAAAATATAGAACCCCATAATCCCCATTTAGTAAATTATATCCATCTTCTCAATCTTATAGGTTACTTACCATCCATAGTGAGTTATCCTCTATTTCCCTACTGGTTTCTTCTTGATTCTTCTTTGTAAATTTTATATAGGACTGAATATTCATGTTGGGTAGTGATTTTGATGGAAGAATTACTACGGATAGTTTTTCAAAGTTTCTCTCATCTAGATTAGATCCTGTTTGTTTGCTATTATTATTATTCTCATAAACCCTATATTAATTAAGAAGAAAAATTTTAGGTGGATGGTCATTGAAATTCACATTCTTATTGTAGACTAATATATTTTTATCAAACATGTTTTTATACCCGTGGAACATCCTAATAGAGTATCAATAAAAAACATTTCGTCTAATTTTTATTGACTGATGATAAAGAGAATATTAAATGAATAAAGATAATGAATTTATTGAATGTAAATTTTTTAGGTAAATTTTTTTATTGTATATTGTATTTATTTAAATTATATTAATGTTATTCCTTAATGATAGTATTTTAAAAATTGTTGTATATGGAACCCCTTTCATGTTTTAAACTATGCCATACTATGGCGATTTTTTTTATAATACCATTTAAATGATGAAGATATTAAATTTAAAAATTTAAAAGAAAGATGTGTGTGACATGGTGGAATGTGTTTTATTGTGGCTAGGTGGATAGGATTTCTATATCGAATAGTGTGAATGATTTTTATATGGCTCGATAGACATAGTTGAGTTTATCATGGAGACCTTGGCTGTATTCCATAAGATCTCGAGAGTGATGAGATAAATATGCATAAAATTATTTACCTTGATGTGGATAGTCATTTTATGGAAAATTTTTAATTAAATAACAAATAAGTTACTATCTAAATAACTGGTACATGAAAATGCTAATTTTGTTACATAGTTATGGGAAATTTTTAGGGTTTATTTTATTACATTAATGGAATATCATAGTGGTGTGATGATAATGAAATTGGGTGATAGTTGATTTATAATATTTTAAGGGAGAATGTTTTTATGATATATAACCCTATAAAAAACATTATTTATTTGATTGCATCACTTATAAAAACCCATAATTTAAATGAACCACAATATACTATTGAAGTATTATTATCTAATGTAACATTTGTCTCCAAGATATTTTTTAAATACTCCCTACCGTAGTAGTCCAAAAGAAGTGGTTTCTTTATTACATTGGTAATTGATACAAGTGATCACAATCCCAATGGAATTAATAGTTCTATAGTATTACAAAACATGATACATAGTTTAATTTTACGTTACACTTGAAAAAATAAAATTCATCATCACATTTTATTGTTCAGATAAACATTTACCTATAGAATATCCCAATATATCAATCATAAATCACATATTTGATTCCACAGGAATGTGAATATAAGAAGGGGAGTTATCATATTCCTATTAAGGGAATAAATATAGTTGTATAAATCATGAATAAATTAGGAATAGACTATATGGCTTGGTAAATTTTTAAAAACACATTCAATTGAATTAATAACATGAGGATAATGAGTAATATGGAAACAATAATTAACGGTCAAATAATTACTTATGAATAATCACATGATATTGAATCATATCCATGGATATAATAACTAATAAAATAATCAAATAGAAATAAATAACTAATCCTGTAATGACTAAATGTATAATGTCAGACATCGAAAACACACCATCATGGCCTCGGTTCAATACATTTTAAATAAATGTGTAAGGCCACAAACAAATAAAAAATCGACCTTTATCAGGAGACCAATAAATGAATCATCGGGATATTACTTGACACTCCATCATTGACTTTTTATAATTCATCATACATATGTAATTGGTGAAATTTAATCAATGTAAACCTTAATATAAAAAAATAACATACGAAATGATAATAATTTACCAAATTAATAAACATGATATTAAAAAAAATTATTTATATTTTTGATTTTTTCAAAATAATAAAGCCATAGTAAAGAATAATATCCACCAAATAAAGTTGAAGAAATTGAATATTCATTAAAAATACTTCTTGATGATTTTTCAAGGAAAATACACTTTAGAATTTGAAAGAAATTATTCAAAATATAATAATTTCACAAATATTAAGAATTTTTTTGGTGGAAGGATTCCTTAATAAATGTAATGGAATATTTAATTAAATTAGTATCTATTTCGGTTGAAAATTTTGTGCACGGGGAATTAGATTAAAAATAACCCATTTCTCACTTTTTAAAAAAAATGAAAAACGGGCTCATTTGGAAAATAATTGCATTATTCCATTTATTAAATTTTGTAAAATAAAATCATCGTTATAAATTTATCTAATTAATAATTGGATAATAGAAAAAAATTTATTTAAATCATTTTATGGAAAATATGGATATTGGAAAAAAAATATTCTCAACTATGTTAAAAAGATAATAAATTTTTCTTAAAAACATGTTTTTAGTATATTGAATACAAAAATTGTTAAAAATGAATAAAAACATGTATTTTCCCTAAATAAATATCAGTTAATATAAATATATTGGTTTTAATGTAGAAAAATCCAATAATTCACTTAATAGAAAACAAACAAAAACATTATTTAATAAAGATGAGATTGTGAAATTAATCTTTACTTTCGGTCCAACTTCCTTTATACAAGTCAAAAAATCATGTTGATTAAATATAGATTTATTATAAATATATAATATAACCTTAATCCTATATGTAATATAATATATGATATATTTATTATATTTTATCACCATTTTATTAACAATCTTTGTTAAAATCACTGTTTTGGGTAATAAATGATTCATTTCCCATGTATGTTTTGGTTTGGTAGTTTCATTCGATATACATTTTTAATGATTAAATAATATTCAGAATGTTAACCATGATATTAAAATAATAAATATTCATTATATAGTTATTTATAACTGTACAAAAAATGTAATATTTTGAAAAATGTGTAACATCATTCATAGTGATGGTATGTTATACCTACACATGAACATTGATTTCTTTTTTTCACAGAAAAAAATTAAATGTAAATACTAAATCATCTTTTCAGAATAATTACTATATTATAAACATAATATATTTCCATTCAATCCATCTTTATTACTACCCATTTCAAAAGAAAAAGAAAAATGAATCACAATGCTTAGTGGTGGTAGTAGTCCACACGTATGTGAAACGATGTAATCATTATCCAATAAATTATAAGGTAATATAATATATGTGACATTGTAATAATGTATGTATACTTATTTAATAGATGTCATATATATATATATACATTAAATCCAACATTATATCCATCCATAGTTGTTGGTTATTGAAAAATAATTCTGTCGGTTTGTGTGGTTGTAGTCTTCCATAAACAAGAATGGAGGTTTTGTTTCCCATTTTATGGAAGAGGGGAAGGATATATGTTATTAAATAAACAGAATAAAATCTAATTAAAGGTAATGTTTTTTTAATATTTTAATAATTAATTACTTAATGAAGGTGGTAATTGAAGTTGTAAAAGAAGAGAGATCTTATTGATGATAAATGCTTTTTCTTAGAAAGCCCTCCTTTGGATCTCTAATTAAAGAACCTAGGGTTGGTATTATGGGAACAAAATATGATATAGACTATGTATAAGTATTTTTCAGAGTGATTTGGTTGTTTTTTGTTGATATAAATTGTATAAGAGGCCTGATGAAGTTATGGGGGTCCAATTTATAATGTAGAAGGAGTGGTATTTTGGAAAATAAAGAAAAACTATTCAATAAAAAGAGGCCACTCTCAAACCATGTTCTCAAATAATTTATAAATAATTTATTGGAGAAAATAAGATTTTATTACAAACATTAAACACAATAATAATCATTTTCTAAATTTTCTATTCCATTAACCTCTAAGGTTGTTAACTTTTATCATTTTAGTCTTCACTACGGTAAGTTGTTTCTTATATACATCCATAATCAATCCTTTAAGAATAAAAATAAATTATAAATATTACATAATTTTTATCTAATAATTATAAATAGGTGGTGAAATTTATAAAAAAATTCCTATGTGTGTGGAAAATTAATGTAAACACAGGTGTTTGTAACACACAAAAAACCTGTTTTAACCATTACCATGGTAAATAATTTTTTAATTCAATAATAATATATTATAAAAAAATATTTTAAACATATTATATAATATTAATTACTGTAATAGAGAACATATAATTCATTTTATCGAATTCAATTTATATAATTCATCGAATTTAAGATAAAATCTTACCTGTAATTGAAATGAAAAGTGGTTTTCTTGGGAAATTTTTTTTATGTGTAAAATGATTTAATATATAAATTCATTGTAAATATGATTTAAATTATCTAATTTGGATTTAAAATTTTATAATTTGAATAATATTTCTTTATAAAACTATTTAAAATAAGTTTTTACGTTTTAAATTCTTTAAATGCAATGATTTGTTTTAATAAAAATCATTATTTTTCACAATTTTTTTTACGAAACTAATATTTTCTAAAATTTATCTAAAAAATAGTCTATCATATTTTTCAAATGATGATTCCAAAATTAAATTTCATTTTCAGGTATTTTTTTTAAATTTTGGAAAAATATTTTTAAAATAATTTATAAAACGTGAATCTAACTCTTTCTAGAAAAATACAGTTTTAAATAATGAAACTAGATTTATTCTTATTCCATGATTCAATAAATTATTTTATTTTCAATAGTTAAGATATGATCCCATCATTTATTTAATATAAAATATGAAAACCTAATTTTTATTTGTATATGGAACCTATTACATGGACATCAATGATTATTGAAACCAAAAGTCCTAAAAAACATGGCCCAAAGTCCCCGTACACATGACAATACATAAAAAATGACATAATACTATCAAGACTTCAACCATACCAATCACAGAAGTGGACCACATCTGTTTTATCCACCATCTTAATCCCCGCATTTTCGACTTCCTCCACCTACCAATTTTAGAGGATCTAGGCCACCTGTGATCATCGTCGTCATCCAATCACGTCAAAATCCATGATAGTATTTTCATGACAGGATTTTCACAACCTCTATCACTGTTCTTCTATACCAAATTCTTTCATTCTCATCCTGGTAGCCCCCAAACATAATCCCAACTATCACCCATCCCTGACTATCTGAACACCATTTCCACCCTACACTTTTACCAAGCGTCATGGTATCTATAATCCTTGTCACTCCGATGAAAGTGATTGCACGACCATAATAAGCTGAAAGACAAATCCTCCCACACCCCAAATGATGGGAAAGATACCCCAATTTTTAATAATTTAGTTATATAAAAAAAATTCATGTATATAAATTAATTTTCATATAATATTTCTTTTACATTCACATGTTTTTTATTTTTGATTCTAATCAATTGATTTCTATTAAATTTATTTTAAACATGTGTTAGTAATGTACATTTCATAAATAATTTTAATCATATTGACCCCCACCAATATAACGATTAGAATATAATGGTGTACTATATTATAGTTCATTTAGACTCGGGGTTCCTTATATCACATTTCATGGAATAGGTTAAAATTATTTAAAAATAAATTTTCTAAAAAAATAATAGAAAATCACATTATTCCATCCATGAAAAACATTTATCCATGAAATTTCCATTATATCACCTCATGAATAAATTTTCATAGCTCTTCATAATAATTTCATCATGTTCACACATCTCCACTTCTATCAAATTAGTTATCTTGTGTACCTTTACTGGACATGTAAGAAAATTCCTAAACAATTTCACTCTAGTTTCTATAATATGGATATGCTCTTTAGAGAATGATATATTAGGTACCAATTATATTTCTTCATAGGTGAGCACATGTGTTGTGTATAACATGCATTCATTAAAAATGATATATGGAACACCTCATGTATTATTGACTGACTTGGTGTCATTTCCCAATGGTAATCCATAACACCAATAACACAAATATTTTCAAAGATCTAATGTACCAAGAGCTCAATTTTATTTAATTACCCAAACTTCTAACACCATTCCATGAAGATAAATTTAATAAAAATCGATCTCCCACTTCAAATTAAAAATACTTCCACTAAATATCATAGAATCTCTTTTACATACATTGAGCTATAGATATTTATATTTTAATAGTCTTTTATTTTTCAATTTTATCATCTATGATGTATAGTCCTATAATATTTATTTCACCAAATTCATCCCAAAAAGTTGAAGTTTGACATTTCTTTCCATATAATGCATTAAAAAATTGCATTTGAAAAATTTAATGGATCTTATTTTTATAGGAAAACAATATTAAAGATAAATAATGATCCTATAAACTTCGAATGTAAAAAAATAATGACCTCAACAAGTATTCCATTGTTTTATTAGTCCATTCAGATTCTCCATTATCTTGAGGGTGATAAGTAGTGCTCAAATTATGATCAATATCAATGTACATCTGAAACATTTTCCATTATTATGATGTAAATAGTGGATCATGATTAGATAAAATTAAAAGAGATATTCCATGAATTTTTACTACTTCTTTAATATGGAGTTCTGTAAGGAGCTCTAGAGGTAAATCATCTCTTATAGTAAGGAAATGTGCATATTTTGAATGTCGATCATAATAACCCATATTTTTATTATTATATTTAGGATTATATGGTAATAGAGTGAAAATTTCAATAGTAATTCCATCTCATTTCCTCATACAAATGTAAATAGGTTTAAATAATCCTCTAGGATATTTTATTATAGTCATCACCCATTAAAAAAACCAAAAATCTAAAAACCAAATTACCATTTTATGCTTAATATTATCCCACAAAAATGTTTTCTTAAATACCTATTAATCACGGTGCTACATGGGTTTATAATTAAATTCAAGATACAATAATCATCTAAAAATACCCCCTTAATCTCGTGTATAGATGGAACACATATTATATTTCCAATTTTCTAAATATTATCTTCACAAATAAAGACTCCCAATTTTTGTTCATTCATGGAATTAAATTTCTTTTGAAAATTATCATCATCATTAAACAAAATTACCTTTTAAAAAATATATGGTTTATAAATAATGTGAAAAGGGTACAATGTCTACCCTTCCCTACTAATTTCTATATCCCTGTTTATTAGATCCATGAAAATAGGTTCCCTTATGATCCTTATATTTTTTCATAAATCCATTATCTTTCATTGATAACACACCTACTACCTTATTTTAATTCCAATGGAGTTGTGTATTGAGAAATCATAATCCTTGAGTATATAGACCCGTATCATTTTTCTCAGGTATATATTTTTCAAGTAAAATATGTATTCTATTTACTTATGTTGCAAGTATATCCAACATATTCACCGTAGTGATAATGTCATCATATCCCCAAGGTAATGATATTGGTTGTCAACTTAATATCATGGATTTGATTGTTTTGTTTTTGAATTATTTTCTTATTTGATTAATGGTAAATATCTTAATCATATTATAAGATTAAAAAACCATGTTTATTCTTTGATGCATCCCAACATACCATAAATCCATCATTTCTCGATGGAAGAGTAAAAATTGGAGCATTATCAAATTTTCTCATCAATTATTCAAAAAACTCTTCACATTTATTTTTCTATATGAATAAATCCATTTGTTATTATAATTGGTTAATGGTTTAGAAAATTTGGAAGAATTTGGGATAAATTTATGATAGTAACCTACAAGACCAATGAAACTATGTACCTCAGTTTTATCTATTGGTGTATGCCATTTTATGAATCCATTTCTCTTAATTTGATCAAATGAGATTACATCCCTAGGTATTATATATCTGATAAAGGAAACCTTATAAATCTAGAATTGACAATTTCAAAATTTCCCATATAACATTATTTTTAAGAGTCATAAGAATGATTCTAAAGTGATTCTCATTATCCTTATATATCATAGATTACACCAAGATATCCTCAATAAATATCACAAATATATAAATAATATATTACATGAATACTCTATTAATTAGATCCATAAAAATGGAGTGTATATCTTTCAATCCGAATAGAATGACAGTAAACTCATAATGTCCATACCTCATTTGAAATGTTATCTTTAGAATATCTTCATCTTTTACTCATAGTTAATAATACCCAGAATCAATGTAAATATTTGATAAATACTTATATACATAATATTAATAGAATAATTATAAATTTGAGGTATAAAATACATGTTTTTATTATGAAAAATTATATTTACATATAATCCATGCACAACCTCATAGATCCATTTTTTATCTTAATATAGAGAACAAGGGATCCCCAAGGTGAGACACTAGGGAGTATAAATCCCAAATCACACAATTACATTATTTATTTATTCGACCACACTAATTATAATGTGTCAATTAGATAGGTATTCATTAATATATGTCTTTAATTACTGATTAAATCAATTTGAAACTCAAAATCCTTCTCTAGTAGAATTCTAGGTAATTCCTATTAAAATATATTAACATATTCTTGTACAACATCTGGATCCTTAATTTGATGATTACCATTTCAATAATTATATTTTGTCTGCTCTTATTACATAATAATCTCATTCACATGGGCCCCTAATGTGGATTTAGAAATGAATCAGATGTTGAATTCTTTACCCAAAAGATAAGTAATTCCATATCTTCAATAGGAATTATAATTTCCTTCTATTTTAAATAAATTTTGTAATCATATTTTGAATGGAAGTATATTACAAGGATAATGTCATATAAACCATATGTTTAATACAAAAATAGAAAATAGGGAGAATTATGGTGTCATAATTTTAATTGACAAACATATACCTACTACGGTGAGACTTCTATGTGGAGTCTTGACAGATGAATCATTTACCAAGATTATAAGGAAATAAATTATTTTCATATAAAAATTCAAAGATATAAAAGTGTGAGAATGTCCATAATCCAATAAGTAGTGATCCTAATTTTAGGATATGATTTCATTACCTTCACCAAATATTTATGACCTTCATCCCCAGTATTTGTGATCACATAAGCTTTTGATTTCATAGATGGACAATTTTGGATATAATTCCTTTTATTCCAAGGACAATCACTTCATATTTCCCCATCACTTTACAGTTTATGCACTGAACATTCGTAGATTATTTACTTCCCTAGAAATAATATTCTTGGTAGACTTTCTCTCCCAACTGAAATAAAACAATCATTCCCTAAAGTCATATTCCACATTTTTTCCCACATATATTATATGTTGGAAATTCCACCCATTGGAACATTACATTTTTTTATTTTATTATCTAGAGGACTCAAATTCCATCTCCATATATTTCTATCCTTTTAATTCATAAGACATGGATATTTATTTATTGACCTTGATATCAAATGATTTTATATCCCCATATAATTATATGATATGAGAGACTTGTTATTTATGATGTATTGGATTAATAACATCAATGAAATATAAAATATTGATATTTGGATTATGTACATACTCTATAGCATTCTTTCATAACCTTATATAGTTGGCTTTATACTTAGCTTTATCTTTCACATTCATTTGTCTTAGAATCCAATATTTTCTCTCTATATAATCTCACTGTTTTAAAGGATATGATTTTTCCCTGAAAATTTCTATAATGTCTTTCTATTTCATGCCAATTATTTCCTCCTCATCTTCTGTGTGTTGAATTAGTGACCACCATTTATCTAAATATCTTAATAGATGATAAAATACCATGAAAACCTTATCCCTTTCCAATTACTCAAAGAAATAAATTTCCTTTCAAGGGATTTTTTCCATTTATTGGATACTAATGTATTTATAGTCCTATTAAATGATGGTGGTTATTGATGCAAGAAGTGGTATATCATTTTTAAAAAATTCTCTAGATCAGTAGGAATCTCTATAGGGCACTCTTTATTAGTCATAACCTATGTTGGCTTACCAAATATAGTTATAATTTTTTCAACTCTTATGGTAGCTATAACTCCATCTTTGTTATCATCCATATGATGGAATCTCTAAATGGATTATATTCATCGGTATAGCTTCCTTTCATTCCTCTATTCAAAATTTCTAAACAATTTCATAAACTAAATTAGATCATAACATTATCAATAACGACGTATAATATCAAAACTACTGAAATCCTTAACAAAAATTTAAAATATTATATGTAGATAATCTCAGAATCATAAAATTGGTATCCTTAAGAATATTATCATGTAATACAAATATTTTAAAATCCATCATAGTAGATTTGAATGAAAATTTTAATTAACCCAATAATAACCCCTGGATTTTAAAACGAGGTGTGTAGAAAGGGTACACTCATCGTGCACTTGAATAATGGGGGATAAATACTCAAACTAACATGTGTTAGGGTTATTACCCCTACACGCATCTATGCCAAAAGAACACCATGTAGAAGTATTCTGAATATAATTTTTTTTATGATAACCAAATAATGAATATCTTACTAAAACATTCACATGTTATCATAAACAAAGATTTACCTCAATGTCTTTCGTAGGGATATATTCCCTAATGTACGTTTTCTTAAATCGTATTCCTAAGGATTCTATAATAGTTTCTTGGAAAAAAATAATAACAACCACAACTTAAATTGTTCAGAGTTGGTGGTTACCTTATAAAATTGGTAATATATACAAGTGATTATATATCAATGGGATAAATATATTAGTAGTATTGTAAAAATATATTCATAAATTAATTTCATATTACATTTGAATACATAAAATATATCATTGAATTTTATTCAAGAAGGAAACTATAAGATTTCAATATCTCCAAATATCAATCATACTAAACGTTCTAGCATCCCCACTAAATAGAATATAATAGAGGGGTGATCATTGATTCTTAATAGGGGTATGAATATTGAGGATTCTATCATAAATAAATAATGAAAAATCAATATGGAATAGCGAATATGTAAAAACACATGTAATTTAATCAATGACATGAGCATGAAGATTAATATTTAAGGATTAAATTATGATAAAATAATTCCATATAAATGACCACATGAACATGAATCATATCCATGTATATCATAACTAATCAATGAATCACACATACATCAATAAATGACCCTATAAGGATGGAATAAAAAAATTATACATTGTAATAATACTGTCAAGGACTATTCTATGACATCATACACAAATGGGTTTGCACATGAACAAATACCTAACCTTGTATGTCTCATTATATGTATCGATGCATCAAGTGTCAATATTGGTCCCCTACCATAAGATAAAATGTCCAATTCAATCATCATACGAATGTGGTGATACATAATCAATGTACACATTCATACTAAAAATATAGAATATGGAATGTTAATAAGTTCCCCAATAAATAAAAAAAACCATAAAACATATTAATTAATATTTAAAATGGATTCAAAATAGTATGTCCCTTGTAAAATATAATACCCAAAAAAAATTATGGACATAGATTAATTAATTTTATAAATATAACTAGAGTATTTATTGATGAAAATAAAATATACCTTTTTAATCTTCATATTCAAAATCATAGGAATTTCCATATATTTAGGAAAAAATTATTTGTAAGTATCCTTTGTGACATTTAAATTACTATTCAAAAAAATGAGTCATTATGATGATTAAAATTCCGTAAATTTTGTATAATATAAAAAAAATTCTTCTCTCACTTTTATAAAAAGTCAAAAAGTACCCCATTTAGAAAACTACAAGCATATTAATTTTAAATTTTTATGAAAATATAATACATGGTTATAAATATCTTAAATAAAAAATTATATAATAGTAAAAATATTCATTAAAAAATTTTATAGAAAATTAGATATAGAAGAAAAAGATTATCGATTGGGAAGAAAAATACTGAATTTTTTACATAGAAATATGGTTTTGATATATAGGGTAATTAATGAATATAAAATTAGTGAAAACATGTGATTTTTATTAATTTTAATATAATTATAAAATTATATTGATTTTAGGATTGAAATATCATTAAATTCCCCCAACAAAGACATTAACATAAACAATCTCTAATAACGATAAGATTATTAACACAATGATTACATTTGGACTAAATTGCTTCATAAATATTTTATCCCACTAAATGATAAATATCTATAAAAAATAAATACTCATATATATCAAACCATATATTATTTAATTATAATATTTTATTGCTGACTTATTAATAATTATATGCTAAAATCTATATTTTGGCTAATAACTGCTTCATTTTTTCATATTTTTTTTGGTTTGTTAGTTTTGATAATTTCACTAAAATAATATTTTTATAATATAAATAATTTTAACAATTATAGAAATATCATATTTATTCATTATAAATTTATTAATTATAGTCCATTAATGTTAGGGATATACAAATCAAGTTACACCTTTCATGTAAACGATAACTCATATCTACACAAGAAAAATATTTTTATTTTTTTTATTGATAGAATTAAAGGTAGTAAAATAATAAATCACATTTAAATATTATTTATTATAACATAAAATTCTTATATATCTTGAAATCTAGACTTATTTTTATACATGTTGAAATAAAAACAAATATTTATCACAACGCTTCATGGAGGTGGTAGTCCATATGTACGCACGAGTGACCTTATCATTTTCCAAATGATTGGAAGTTAAGAATGCATATGTTATGTTATAATTCCATATGAATAATAATTTAATAATTATCATAAATATTAATTAAATATATCATTACATACTTTTTTGATAAGTGGTGATAGAAAGTGAATTACATGTTTCAGGATGTGGTAGTCCACCGAACACATGAGTGACGATTTTATGTCACAAGTAATTAAAACGATATGGATATAAGTAATTCCATACACATATTATAATCTAATTATATGTTATATATATATTTACATATATTTATAATTAATACATTAATAATATAGGAAGGTTTAGAAGTCAAAAAAGAAAGTGTTTAGTGAAGGCATACAATTACTTACAAAACCCTCCTTTAAATATCTTACTAAGGACCAAAGGATTACAATTTTAGAAAAAAATATATAGAACATGGATATGGATTCTTTAGAGATATTTTTATAGGTTTAAGTAATGGTAAATTTAATAATAGGTTTTAATCAGTGAGGAGATGAGGTTCCTTTTATAATTATGGTGGAGGTACATTTTTCAAAATCCCTAAACTATTCAATAATGGGAAGTCAACATCAACTAAAGCTCCTCAAAAATTTAGAAATATTTTATTTTAGTTTATTATAAGTATGATATCTAATTACACCTAAAAAATTTTATTCCCATAACAACTATGTTTAGTCACTTATACCATTTTAGTTTTCACCGTTATATATATTTCTTTTTATTTACCTATTCAACTTATCCTATAATCCTCAAAATAAATGATCCTTACAATATAATTTGGAAAAAATTATTCTAAATGATAAATTATATTTATCATATAATAGTTATATATGTTTGGAATATTAATTTTAACACAAGTGCATGTCACCCAAAACACCTTTTTTTATTTTTCAATAGAGTAATTAATTTTTAATATATATGCTATTATTTTTAACCAAAAATTAGGTTTGACTTGTCTAATAACATTAATTATGTTTAATTAAATTATTTAATCCATTTTATCAAATTAGATTCAAAAAAATTTTATCATTTAATTTAAAATTTCACCCACCAACGCGGCGAAAAACGATTTCGCAGAGTAGTTTTCTTATGTCTAAAAAGTATTTATAAAAAAATTAAAAATTAAAATGATTAAAATTAACGAAATTAAATTATTCATAATATTATTAATTTAATTTATCTATTTATATACAATAAAAAAATTATGTTACTTTTTAAATTAGCTAAATGAAAATTAACCATTTAATAAAAATTAGTATTTTCACTATTAATTGAAAAAATAATAATTTTAAAAAATTATAAAGAAGAAAAACTAACTTAATTGTTATATTATTATTTCAAAAATAAATTTAGCTTTCAAAAATAAATTTTTTAAATGTGAAGAAAATTAATTTTAAAATAAGTGTGAAAAATGTGAAATAATATCTTTTTATTAAAATACAGTTTTATGAAAGAAATAATATTAATTTTTGTCCCATATATTGGGAAAAATTTACATGAATGATAAAAAAATTTATTTACAATGAAATATATAAATTTCAGTAACATTATTCAACAATTTTAAAGAAATATATTAATATAATAACAAATTGCGTGCATATAAAAATATATTCAAAAATACATTTTTTTAATTCAGATTATTTATATTTTTATTTATAATCAATTGATTTCAATTGAATATAAATTATACATATGTAAACCATATAAAATTTATATTTTTCTTATTCCTATTAAAACACAAAATTTTTTGTCTATGTTATAATGGCATACATTAATAATGTTCATTTTGACTCAGGGTTGTGTGTATTTAATGTTGTCGATGAGATTACATTTAACTAAAAAGAAATATACCAAAAAATTTAGCGGTGTTTCACATTGGATTGGGGGTTATGAATAGGATTAAATAATTTTTTTTAAAAAAATATTGTTTAAACAAGTATAAAAATAATTTTTTGGTAATCAATTGATTTTTAATGAAAATTAATATCATTTGAAAGTAAAAGAGATTTTTTCTGGAAAACTATTTTTCTGCATGAAATGTGTTTTTATCCTAAAAAAATAAATCAATCCCCCTTAATGAATTATTTTAATTAAATGTAAATATTATATAGTCATTAATTTTTTTCACATTCATCTAATGTTTTTAGGCTTCATATAAATAATACTAATTTTTATGCCAAAAATGTAATTTTCTAAAAAAAAATTATCCTCGTGTCTTGCACATATATTTTGATTTTCATCCACTTAAAAAATTTTAATAATGAAAAATTTATTCAATTTCTGGGATTATAAGTTTAGTTTTCATTAAATATTTCACTTTTATTGGTGGTCTTTAAAAATATTATCCATGGAAATTCTTTGTGAACAAAGTAAAAGAAAAATTGCAAATCAAGGTTAAAACGTTAGGGTTAAGGCTTTAAAATTTCTCTAATAATATCCTTTATCCTATCAAATTTTCATAATTTTACCATTTACATCAATTTCGTGAATTTATGACCACTTTGTGCCATTTTAATTTTACTTTGACCATTTTATAAATTTAGACTATGAATAAACACAAAACATCAATATTTTGAATTTAATATATCTAAATTCATTTGCATAAGTTTAAAGGAGACATGTTATATTATTAGTATTTATTCTAAATATACAATCTCTTTTATCATAATAATTTATTTATATTTTTTATTTATTAAGTAATTTTTTGAAATGCATACACAATGACACTATAGTATTTCTTTCATCAATTGAAAAAACATTGTTTTAAAAATATCTATGTAAATAAATTTGATTGAATTATTATGATATATGATTCTTTTATACATAAATAATATATCAGAGATGTGTTAATAGATTATATTTGAATATTATTTCATTCAGGTAGTCTTGAAAGTCAGATTATGAGAATAGTTCTTAAAATTACATTAATAAAATATTATGATAAAAATATTTTATTTAATTATTTATGAAATATAAAAAACATGAAATATGACAATTAAGATAATAAATGGTAGAAACATTTATCTTTTTTTATTTTATGTGCCTCTTATTAAATTTTCAGTAAAATTATGAACTTTTAATATTAAAAATCATTACAATAATTAAGAATAAAATTGTTTAATGAATGGGTAAAACTAAAAGATGATGTTTAAAATGACACAAAATAATGTCAAAATTTATTTTTATAATTACATTTATAACATTCACTATTTTTTAACATCTTTCTATTGTTTTAATGATTTTATCAATTCAATGTTTCGGCATTCCCTTCCTTATAATAGGACACCCATTATCTCTTTATTCAAACCATTTTAATAATTATATCATGAAAACCTCAAAAAACTCCCTACCTAACAACCTTATCAATATTGTAGGTGTTCTGGTATTCCCAACATATAACCCCTTGGGTCCTTGATGGGAGATCTAAATGAGTTTATTAAATGAATATGTTTCCCCCTTAACCGATAATTGTCTTTTTTTACTTATTTTTTTAAATACACTAAATATGTGGTATTTACTACTAAATAATAATACTATTAACCTAAATAGAATTTTTTAAACTATGAATCCAATATTATCAACCATCATTCCCATCAGTTAAAAAATGATAATGCTTCTCCTGCATATGTGTGGAATTCGACCTCTATGAAGCATTGTGATTTATTTTTCATTCATACATTTCATAAAATATAATAAGGATATATTTAGTAAGTGTATAATTAAAATTTACTTTATTCCATTCTTTTGTTCCCTCTGTCTAAAATAGAAAACAAAAATCATGTATATGTACAACGTAACATCCCCATTAATTGTGTAATTAATTTTTCTATCTATATACATTATAAATGAATACCAAGATATAAATATAACTAATATATATTAGATTTATATAATTATTATAATTATGGAGACAATGAAACCCATATCTACATAAAAGAACGAGAAGTACCAAATCAAAATTATCATGAAAAATGAAACTGTTAACAAAAAAATAATGATTTTAATATGGAATTATTATGAAATGGGTGTCGAAATATTATAGTCGCATCGTATATGATATTTTAAGTATGTAAATGATTTTATTAGATAAATTATTATATTTAATTTATTATATAAAACATTAAATTTATTTTGAGGAATCATGAATTCAAAGTATGATATTTCTATTACAATCTAATTATTTATGTAGATTTTTTTGATTAAGTTTTTGATGATGAAATTTCAGGATATAACACTCAATACTACAATTATTGGTAAATTTGTATGGTTATTTCATTGGAATATATGTCTCCCTTTTATTTCACTCACATTAATTACATAATTGACCAAAATGATATTTTTAAGGGAAAATGACCATATTCTAGTCGTCGAATGAAAATCATTTTTATTACATATCCTTGTTTTCAAAAAAAGTATTCAAGAAAGATTTTAATATTATCCTATTATTTTTTAGAAAATAATTTCTAACCATGTTTTATTTTGTAAAAAAAATTAACGAAATAATATTATAATATTTATAATGATGTAATTTTGAATTTTAACCAAAATATGTCAAGGGATTAATTTTTATAACATAAAGGGCATGAAAAAAAATCATAACCTAATGACCAGTCAATTATTTGAAGCCACCTGAATAATATTCCAAGGTTACTTTCATTGAAATTGGAACGTGAATTTTCTACAATAAATATTCCAGGGATATTAATAATTTTTTCATCTAATATAGAGTCATTTGATGTTAGTGAGGATTTCATTTTGATATGATCCAGTTATACCACATTTATTATCTATCTGGATGGTTTAAGGTTATAATAATGAAATACTGATGAAAGTCATTTTATTTTCCATATGTTGAGTAATAATGAAGAATTTTAATATATTGTAGATACATATGAATGGATTTAATATTATGTTATAGTTGAGACCAGAATTATATAGCCCTCTAATACATTGGGTAAATATTAATGTTCAATGAACATAAAGGGTACGTGGGTGGTTATCCCAAGAAGGAAGAATGATGGAACATGGGAGGTTATCCTTAGCCCTAATGAGGGTACACAAGAGGTTATCCCAAGGAAAATGTAGGTACACTTGTGTATAATAAAATCCTAACATGTTTTTAAGGTCTTAGTGGGTATCCTTGATTATAGATTTCTAATATAATTATTATGATACACTTTTTCCACTCAATTATTACATGATATTATGGAAATGATATGTTATAAATGATTATATTCTTTGACCAATTTATGATTCATGACTTTAACTACCATGATTTACACCGTGACTCCAGATTTTGATCTATGATATATAGGGTATGATTTTCAAATGTTAAACTCATGTTCTCATACCCTTATGCTGTTATTATTCTTAAGTGATCATTCATATCTCCCATTTTTACCATAACACAACATCTGAGATCACCCTTTCATTCATTTACTTTCCCCAGATTGTCAAGAATGTTCATAAGTATTATGTTTCTAAGAAGGGTGCTAGTTGTGAAGATCTATGTGGTTGACTGTGTAGATATCTTATGATTTTTTATGCATCCAAATTTACAAGGACACTATACAATTATGTTTATGGCATGGATTTAATTTTTATGTTCTTAGTATTACTCTAATAAGATTTTGTTTTTTGTGTGAAAAGAAAAGGTTGCTATATTGGGTGTAAAAGAAGGTTTCAGTTACATTTTCAAACTTGGATGATAAAAATTTAGTGTGATACCTAAGGATAATCCCATTAATAGAATAACATCCTATGTTGTGTGGAAAATGGAATGACTTTTTTCTAGAAAAACAACCATGTCTAGGTAATATAAATGGATTTGGTTTTTTATAAATCAATACAGGGGTGTTAACCAAGAAATGTGTTAGTTGAGTATATAATGACCACAGTTATTGGGAATGGTGAGTTTTCTATTATTGTATAGCTATTTTTTCCCACTAGGGTGATATAATTGGATAATTCACATATTATTTACAAACCATTATAAAGTATTTGAATAGTTAATGATCATGGATTTCAATATTAAACCAAAGGTGGCATATATTGAAATGAAGGAGTCATGATTTAGACACCCAATAAATGATTTTTCACAATGAAATAGTTTCCCAGTGTGATTATCATTTTCCAAACCATGATTTTTGGTTTTATTCAATGTAATGAACATAATGAAACCTTATTGATACTAAATGTAATAGATAATGCAGGGACTATACTATTTTGAAAAAAAATGTTATGGGATATCAAATAAAAAAATTATATTCTTACACAATATTATCAAGTTATGAATTATGATGAGCTTCCAAATTAGAAAAAGATGTAATGCGGATCTATTGCGTCCTTTATGAGGTTGAATCCACCATATTTTAGTGGGTCAAATTGTCCACTAGAAACTGAGAAATATATTGGTACCATTTAAAAGATATTTTAAATTAAAAAGTGTTTAGTTTGTTAGAAGATCATTGTGGGTCTCTATCAATTAACATTCGAATCATATAACTTATGGAATATGAATATGAACTTGAAAAAATGGATTGCAATTGTGGCACAAATCATACCAGTGTGTCATCAATCCTAACACCTAGCCTGACCTGTGGCATAGCATGAAGGGAATTACCCATCACCAATGGCTGGAAACACATTCCTGGGTATCAATAACATGATTTGTGAATGATTTTATGCATTTAAATAATCAAAAATAACCAATAGAAACAAATATTACAATATTAAATAACCAAAGCCAAACAAGGCTCATCAATTTTAAGAATCAACATTTTACAACATTAACCAAAACCTGAAACACTACAACAAAATGGAAGTAAAAAAACTCTCCAAAAACACAATGGAAGATAATGAATAACACCATAATGCCACCACCACCACCAGCAACAAGTGGAGATTCTAGCTACTGGATCCACCAAGATACATAAACCCTTTACATGTGTCATAGATATTACAATGTATATATACACCCAAATGTCTATGTAGGGTGTGGGATAAAGTCAAATAAGATTCCACCCCAAAGAATGGGTTCCATGCTTTAACAATAAATGATAAATTTACAATATCTTTCATGTGGAATCCATTAAAACATTTTTATTGAAAATATTTTTTTGAATAACCATGCTCAAAGAAAACACATTAAAAGGAAACCATTTCTTCGTGGAAACATTTTCAAAAAAATAATTCTAAAGGTATCAAAAAGGAAACTATTAAAAAATTGAACGTTCTATAAGATTATGTAAACTGATGTTCCAAAATATGCTGATGGATGGAACCGCATCACATAAGTCTCATGTCATATGAGAGAACCATGGTAAATACCTAGGGGTATACTAGCTCGATAGATTCACTATAACCTCTTACCAAAATGGAACGTGGTATATGAACATTCACTAACATCATTCTCATGAACAATCCACAAGGATGGGACAACCCTTGGGAATAGTGGTCTCCAATCATTTTCATATTCTAGTTAGTGTTGAAAGTGTCTATCATGCTAACTGAAACTAAGACAAGCCACTTCCGAATCTCAAGTGCAATATACCTACTCATCCCACCAAGATACTCGAGATTACCATGTGCTCAAATTCATGTTCTAAGGTTTCAAATATCACCAATTTCATAAAACAATGCCTATATTTCCATGGAAATCACATATTTCACAAATCACTATACATAAACAATACTTTTCTATAAGAAACCCTCTTTCATTTTACAAAGGAAATAAATATTAAAAAAACATTTCAAACTACAATTAAATTCCATGAAACCTATTTTACAAAATCACATGGGAGACCCATAGTAAATTTAATCATATATATTTGTAAATCCCATTTCAAAGTCACAAATAAGTCAATTTCAATTTAAAACATGTTTAAAAACATTATACTAATCAAATATCGAATTAATAGTGCACAAAAACGTAGACCACATGATAGAGAAATCAAAATATTGTTTTAAAAAACCAATTGAAAATAAATTTTTAATTCATGTTCCTTTGAATACATGATTCATACCTTTCAGAAAACCCATGAACCACTTCCCCCAAAACTCCACAATAAAGAACACACAAAACATATCCATTTTCCTTTATGAAATCCATTCCCATGACAAAGCATTATAAAACCATACAAAAATCATTTTTCACCACATAAATAAATCATAAAGCATGTAAAAATCAACAATGAAATCATATCACATAATTAGAAATTGATAGAGCATGGAACCACCAACCTCGAGTGTAGAAACATCTGAAAATATGTGTGAAATTGAAACTACACCTCCAAATGACCCTAGAAAGGTAATATCTAACCAAAAAACATCATTATAGAACCTTAATAATTATTAATCTACCTAAAAGAGACCACCCAACCCACTATCCATATGAAACCCCTAAGGAGAAGAAACGAAACCCTCGAAAAGAGGGAAGAACAAGAGGTAGAACCAGTTACATTGAGATTCCTTGATTAAGAGAGGTCAAATGAGTACATGGTGGGGTTCCCAATGATCTTAGGAGAGTTTGGAGGAGGATCCCATGGATGAAAATCCAATATGTGTTTAGTGGGATAGGGATTAGGGTTAAAACTAAAAAGGACACCAATGGCGTTTTAATATTTTTAATGACCTTGACCTTTTGCAAAGTTAGCCCACACGGTTAGTCAAAAAGTGTGGAGACCATGTGCCCCTCTCCACTTAAGAGAAACCTATCACACGATTATCCCATATAGGCTCAATTACCATATGGAAACTGTGTGGTTCTTCAATCTATAAACTCTAACCCACCATACAATTACCCGGTTCGGGTCGCACAGTTTCCACAAACCATGAACCAACCGTGCAACATATGACTTTTTACCCAAATTTCCCATTTTCTCCAAAAACTCAAAGATTCCCTAAGAATAAATAATATAATAGGAAAAATGGGAATTACTATCATAAAATATTAGACCCCACAAAAACAATCCCTGAGAGAAAAATCGAAACCCAAAAAATTAATGGGTCGAAAAACAAAATTAGAATCTCAGGTGTGACTATTTTCTCCACCATAACACTTTTTACCCCCAGAAATCCACAACAAGGATGAATGAAAAAAAATGATACTCCTCCATATCTCACAGAGGTTCACAACAAACACCAAATGAGAATAAATAAATAAAATTGTAAAAAAAGGGTTGTATAATTTAAATTCGAGAGGCCAAAATGGTCATCCAAGCATACACCTTATTCCAAAGAAAGCTGACTCATATCTAGTTGACCAGTCAAGAATAATGGAATTATCATAATTTATTATCTAAAATTTCATTCCAAGAATAATTTAGACTACTGAACAACACTCATACCACTTACCTAAAATGATAAAATGAATTGAATCTGCATCTTGATGAATACTTCCATACCCTCAATTCAAAAAAATATGTGGGCATGCTCCATCCCAATGTTTACTCAAGGAAAAAACTCATAATTAGATAACTCTGAACAATAATACCAGGTGCCAATCCAAAACCAAAAAAACTATATTATCAATATTGGGAGGCCTGAATAGACTCCATAGCAGTAGAAACAATCCAATACTGATTTACTTCGTAAGAAAATTTAGTGAGACCTATGGTGGGTATCCTCACCATTAGAACCAAACATCATAACCAAGAAGTGTAGAATACAATGAGAAACTGACATGGGCCATCTTAGGGATTTCATTCTTGGACCAAAACCAAAACAGATTAACAAGTATTACAACACAAGGAAAACTAGAAATATATTCACATACCAAAAGGTACTACCAATGGATTTTAAGAAAACAGGAAAACCACGCCACCTTAGAGCCAAGGAGGAACTCTTCCACCCACAAGTGTCTCGAAAAAGAACAAGGCCTTCATGCCACTATAAACTAAATAAGACCATTCTAAAACAAATGAGATACATTATATAATATTTTACTATCCCTATCAAACACTGAAGACTAATATGAACTATGGTGACTCACACCCCTTATGACTCTAGACTATGTTTCAACTTCATTAAGGGGCCTATGGTTAGAGAGCTAATTTTTGAACCATCTCCTTCTTCATATTCATGTGTCGAAGTTATCTAGTTAGACAACTATCTTTGGTATCATGAGAGACCATGTAGCACTATAGGTATAACCAAAGGAGAACAACATGACATAAAAAATACACCACATTAATAAGGTGATTAATCTAGTATAATAGAATAGAATATTCAAACGAATCATCCCCTTTTCATCTCACACGAGAAACAATATAAACCATGATACAAGGAAGAAGCTTCCTTTAAAATAGATAAATTTGAAATTACCAAATAAAGATTGGCATCTATTATAACAAAATTTATGGAAATATTCCACAACATCCACCTTTGCATTTGGAAGAGAACACAACACTAAAATACGCCTCTGAACATTACCATTTCAGACAAAGATAAATTAAAAAGAAAATTACTTTTAAATCAGGCACTAAACAGTAAAATATTTCTGAAAACGGACATGACATAATATTATGACCAGACTTACCACACTGATGACACAACTGGATTCCATGCTTAAAGGAAGCCGATGAAATATCTAAGGGTATTTTTAAAACCATATCCTGCTCCAGAATCCTCATTCTTCTCTCCATTAATAGAATTTCTCCTCATCACTCCCAAATAGTACCTTTAATCCTAAGGGTGGAAAACATCACATTTAAGTACTCAAAAAACATAAAAAACCAGGATTTCAATAAGTTATCCACATCCAATATTTTGCTTTTAGAGGATCTAAATGAAAACGAAAAATAGAAGGAAACATCTTTTGAATGTCAAGAAGCTAGTTTGGGGCTTGATCGAATAGATGGTATTCCAATGGTATACCACCTGGGGCCAAATCCGAATATTTACTAATTATTTATGGGGGAATTCACTTGGAAACAATGAAACGAAGAAATCAATCAAGACTGAATGATCGACAATAATTCACCTCAAATAGACCCCAATCTTACAAGGACACATTCAATGTCTCCCCAAACACTTATCAATAGAATTCACCAACCATTATCTCAATATAAACCAATTGACATAACTCAAACATGAAACTCCATTCATGAATGAATAGTTATCAAACAAGAAACACCATATAAACAACATTATCAAATCATGTAATGACACACCACATGACCACTGGTTAATAAAACCCCACATATTATCCTTTAATGAAATATTTTTGAAAATAAAAACAATATTGGTTGGTTATACAGTCACTAATTCAATTCCAAGGAGCCTCACACATACATCTTCTCATACCATGAAAGAAAGACATTATCTTATGTAAATTTGGGAACTCATCCTCTTGTTTCATCAAACATAAACATTCCCAAACACATCCATTCATCTGGTCACTCATTTATGTAGAAGACGTCAAACAAAACAATCAAATTTTAAAAATAATAATAAAATTTTATGCCCACCAATTCAGAATTTTTTTTAAATTCCACAAATCAAACAATTTCAATATTTTTCAATGTACAATACAATAGATTCATACCAAAAATATAATTCATAAACTTTAAAAATATCTTCTACAAAAAAACATGAATCATTCAACTATATACCTTTTAATTTAGAGATCACATACAAAATGTCTTTTCATTTCCAAATCACAAAACAACCCTGAAGAACCAAAGAGACCCAAAGTAACCCAACAACCCATGTGAACTCAATTCCTATCCTGAGGTGTTCTATCCAAGCACCAAACACACAACGAGAACATCATGTCCTAATTTTCCAAGCTCTGGTCTTACATACTCTTCTCTGATTATTGTGACAAAAAATTGTATAACCTCCTATGATTCCATTTTCTCATAAACCATGCCAGATTTCCATCCAACTTGACACCCGACCCATCCCGGGGAATGGTATGAAGGGAATTACCAATCCCCATGTGCAGGAAATAGGTAACGGGGTATCAATAACATGATTTGGGAAATATTTCCTCTAGTTTAGTTAGAATAAATAACCAAAAGTGAACGAAATCACAATAATAAATAAACAAATAAAAACAAGATTCACCAATTTTCTGAATCAAGGTTTTATAACATTAACCAGAAACCAAAACACAAAAATGGAAGGGAACCCCAAAAACTCTCAAAAATCTCCATGAGAGTTGAGGAATAACACCCTCAACCCACCACCATCACCTGCAACAAGGGGGATGCTTGCAACATGATCTAGCACAACACATATTTCCTTCACCTGGGTCACAGATATAAGCTGGTCAACACACACCCAAAGTTGTATGTTTTCTGTTACACAAATCCAGTTATGATTCCACCCTAAAGAAAGGTTTCTATTATATAACATTAAAAGTTAAATTAATTTTCTAATTCATGTGAAATTAATTGAATAAACTTTAGAGAAAACATTTCTATGACAAACAATGCTCAAGGAAAACACATTAAAAGGAAAAAATTTCATCAAGGATATATATTTAAAAATATATTTAAAGGTATAATACAAAATGAATCTTTTAAAAAATAATATTTCTATAAAATGAAATACACTCATGTTCCACTGTATTCCAACAAATGGAACCACATCAAAAAAGACTCATGTCACAAGAGAGAACCATGGGTAAATCCTTTGGGATATTCTAGATCGAGTGAGACCCCAAAACCTCATAACATGGTGAAATGTGGTATAAAAACCATAAATGGAATCATTGTCATGTATGATCCAATGGGATGGGATAGCCCACGGGCCTAGTGGTCACCAATCATCATTATAGTTTAGTTAGTTTCGTAAGCATCAATCATGCTCAGCTTAACCGAGACAAGAAACTTTAGAATCACTAGAGTACTAGATCAAGTAAGACTAAATAGATACATGGGATTCCATTGTTCTCAAATTCAATATCACATGTAACAAAAATCACCTATTTCATAATCAATGCCCAAAATTACATGGAAATCACCAATTTATCTAATCACAATGTGGATGAAACCATATTCTAAAAGAATACTATTTTCATTTTACACATTCTAGAAATATTTAAAAACCCTTTTCACACTAATTTCACATTCCATAAAACTCGTTTGAAAAAATCACAAGGAATATACATAGTAAATTTAACCATTTCAATGGGTAAATCCCCTTTAAAAGTGACACATTCATCAATTACACTTTAAAACATGAATGAAAACATTATAAAATCCACAAGTCAAATTAATAAACCACTGAAAATAATCCATCATGCAATGAAAATCTATTTCATTGTGGATAACGCACATCTAAATACATTTTTACTTAATGTGCCTTTGAAAAATTGATTCTCCCCTTTTGAACAACTCTTGAACAACTACAACCAAACACCATAATAAGGAACACACAAAACATAACCATTTTCCCTTATAAAAACATTTCAATCATATAAACATTTCAAACCCAAAAAATAAACATTTCACACTATATAAATAAATCATATATCATGAAAAAATTAACCATGCAATCATATCAAATCATCCAAAAATTGAATATCATGGAACCACCATCCTGAAGTGTAAAACCATCCAGAAATAGGTGTGAAATCGCAACCGCACCACTAAATGACCCTATAATGGAATGATCTGAACAAAAACATCAAGATAAAACAATAGTAATTTATATTCAAAACAATAAGTACTACCCAACCCACTGGCTATTTAAAACCCCCAAGGTGAAGGAAGAAACCCTAAAAAATAGGGATGAACAACTCTTTTGGAGATTCCTTGGTGAATCCATGTCAAATACACCCAATGATAGGTTCCTAAGAAGCCTATGAGATCTTGGAGGATTCCCCCATATCTGAAAATACAATGGAGTTAGTTTGGGTGAGCGATTATTTTTAAATACCAAAAGGACACAATGGATATTTTAACGTTTTTTTATGACCTCAACCATTCGCATGGTTATCCCACACAGTTAGTCAAACAATGTGGCAATAGTGCACCCCTCTCTTCCTAATAGTCACCTATAACTTTTTTTCTACATGGCGTAACATACTGTGTGGAATTCATTCTATATCATTTTTCCAAAAACAAAACCTATTTCATGGTTACCTAGGCTGGGTTGCTTGGTTTCACCTAATAGTGTGCCAACCGTGCACCAAAAGTTTTTTGACATAACCTTTAAATAATTTTCAAAAAACTACAATATAAACACAGGTTAAAATATATACCAATAATAAATGAAAGGACAAACTCATAATCCCAAATCATTCACACATGGTCCATGAGAGAAAAATTGAAACCTATAAAATATCCATGTCCAAAAATGAAAATAAATTTTTTTTTTTGAAAAAATGACTCAACAAAGTGGGATGAGTTTCAATGTCAATTTTTCAATAAGTAGTTTTCATTTACATGTTATATGATAATGGAGAATGAATACATTATAATGATTCATAAGAATGTTGAATCCATTACTTATTATGAGTAAAATTTTAGAAGACATGAAATGTATACTTCTAGAATTATCGTTGAACCACAAATTCAGATTGATTAATATCTTTGTGGTTTAAAATTTGGTATCTAAATGGATTTATTGACAATGGACCGTAATAGTTTTTTAAAAACCAGTATACATGATACCAATATAGAAATGGAAATTTTATTTAAATATTAATATCATGGTTTGGATATGTAAAGAGAGTTTGAATTCAATGGACAATGTAACAAAAAAAACCATGGAGGGAAAATATGATACTTCTATTATTCTCAATGTGTGGAATCAGAAATAGAGGAAAATTAATTAAGGGGACTATTAAATTATTTATGTTTGGAAAGGATGTTTATTGGATAGTCGAATGCTGGTGTGATGGCAATAAGTTAGAAAATTATAGAGGAAAAGCGCCACAGAATGCACCACCCACACTCTAGTGTTTGAAATTAAATGTGTGTCGGAATTATAATAACCAATTAAAAATGATTTTGGTTAATGATGATGATCAAAATAAACAACCTCATAATCCTATATAAATATTTAAATCTCATGTGATCACTATTTAAGATGAGGTGTATGAAAATGACACGGTGAAAGGTACTCTTACCACCCACTCTAGAACATATAATGTCTTATTTAATTATGGATATAACAAATATTTTGTATGATATGACGTTGATAACGGTATCACAAAACACCATCAATAATTATATTTTTAATTATAATTGAAAACCCATAATGGTTTAATGATCTCATCTAAAATCTATGATTCTTCATCGACTGATTTATGTGAGAATGTGCTTTCTAAAAATCTCAGTATTCTATCAATGGATTAATATGAAGTTATCATAGGTATGGATTGGCTTCCATTAAATAAATTTAAAATAAATTAATGGTCAAGGGATTTTTCTCTTGATATTCTGAACTAATATATGATCATATATCAATGTGATGATAAATTAAATCTAACGAGAGAAATCACATATATTTTATACATATAAATTGTAATCTAAAAGGGTATTTTATCTTAAATAGATAGTGAAAACTTAGCATCCATGATATACAATTGTATGATATTTTATTGATATATTTTTTTGAAGAGTTTCCAAGTATTCCATTGAATTGTGATGTTGATTTTTTCAAATAACTCATACCTTGTGATAAAACTATTTCAAAGAATCCATATAAAATTTCCTATATTGAGTTACTGGAATTGAAGAACATAATCAAGGAGAATATTTAAAAGAGATTAATTTGGTCATGTGTCCATCCTTGAGTGAATATATTATTTTAAAAAAAGGAATATTGGTCAATGGATACATTATTGGTTATCTAAAACCGAAAATGACAACTATCATGGACATGTATCCTCTACCCCATTTTTATAAGTTATTTCTGTCACGACCCGTCCTTGAGGCCCGTGTCGTGACTACCCCAAGCCCGCCTTCCATAGGCCAGGGGCTGGAAACTAGCACCAAAGGCATAAATCCCGATAACTGGGAAGACATTGCCTTTATAAAAGTAAACAAAACACCATAGAGTACAAGCGGAAGTAAAACACTAAGTACAAAAGAATGTGCTGAAAATAAAATGGGCCAGAATACAAACCCAACTGAAAGTACAGCTACAAATGAACGAAAGTAAAATAGAATAAGACAAATAGCTGGAAGAAAGGAAGCAGCTCTTGGGTCATCCTCCTAGAATCCTACTTGATGGGTAGGAATAGATAGCGCAGCTTCTGGATCATCCACTACAGATCCTACCTGAAGGGTAGGTATAGATAGCCTCCACAACGCTCTCGCCCGTCAACTTCCTCCGAGTGTTGTCTCGCCATGAAGTCCACCTCCAGATACTGTCTAGTCCTCGAACACTTGGCCTCCGTTAGCACTGCTCGTCATCTGCAACCAACACAATGAGGTGCGGGCATAGCCCGTGCAGGGGTGAGTATAATGATACTCAGTAGGGACCCCGAGACCCTCAAGGTCTCTCCAAAACTGACAAGGATAACCACAAAGAAGATCTCAACAGGTAACCTCTACTTAGGTATATTCCCATACATACACCTAAGTTATCATGTAACCCATCTCAGTCATGAGGAAACACAAAGATTATGAAATCAACAGATAACCACTACCCAGGTATATTCCCATACATATACCTAAGTTATCAAGTGACCCATCTCAATCATGATGTAAACACAAAGGACATAGTCTCAGCTCAAACTAGTATTTTTATTATCGAAACAATAACTGCTGAAGAGCCCCGTCTCTGGAGTGTACAGTGGTCCTATCACGACTCCGAGGTACTTCTCACTAACCTAAGACTGCTGAGGTACTCCTCCCGTCGAGTACAGTGGGTCAGCCACCCAAACACCTTAGTGCTTCCCGCAGAGGTATGCCACCCAAACACAGTAGTCCACACCCCTTAAGAGCCTGCTGAGGTACTCTCCGGATGAGTACCGCGGGTCTGCACTGTCACACAGTAGTGCTCCATCCGCCATGAGTCTGCACCCAAACAAAGTAGTGCTCCATCCACTGGGCTAGTCGACTCACTCCAAGTCGAGTCGGTCAAGTAGTCGTCAGGTCTCAGCCGGCTACACAGTCTTTGTACTCCGAACGCTCGTCTCCGGGAGGGTCTGCTCCATGAGCTACAGGTCGATACTCCAAGTATCTCAATGTACCACAAAGAAGTATCTCACAGGACCGCGTCGTCGTAGGGGTCTCAACGCAATAGACGACACGTCAATCGGACGCCCGGTCTGTGATTTATTAGCCTTTTCGTCCCCAGGTCCCGGTTTGTTTCGTGTGTGAACCAACCCAGCTGTATCTCAACTGTACCCCGAACTCTCAAAGGGTATACTCATAGGGACCGTCTCTCCACATGATCACCAATGCCGCTGACGGTTCGTCAAACGGACGTCCAGTCTGAAAGTTATCAGCTTTTCTGTTCTAGGGGCCCGGTTGGATTTCAGGTACAATACAACCCGGCCACTATCCAACTACAACCAAAACTTAGGCGAAGTATGCCCAAAGTTCCATCTCATCATGTAGAATCCAAAAAAGTCGACGGAACGTTAATCGGACGTCCAGAGCTCAAGATATAAGCGTTTCCGCTCTGACAGCCCGGTTGGTTTCGTATCCGAACCCACCCGGCCATACTGAAAGTTATACGAAACCTTGAGTGTAATATACTGAAACGACCGTCTCGATCCAAGGTTCTCTACGCAAGTGACGGTGCGTTGATCGGACTTCCGTACCCCAAGATATGGGTGAATGACCGAAAAAGGTCCGGAAGTGGGGGTTTCGGGCCCGGACCGATCCGGCCCGAGACCCCCTGGGTCGGCCCAAATCGGGTCGAATCGACTCGGGTCCGGGTCTGGCCTGCTTGGGCGCGGCCCGGCCTGGGCACAGCCCGGCCTCGCGGTTCGGCCCGGCGCGCTGGCCAGGCCCGGTGGCTCGACCAAAACGACCGAGCGGATGCGCAAAGGTGGGGCGCTGCCCCCCTTGAATGAGACTGCGGCCCCGTGTGGGGGCTCCACCTTGCCAACGGATGCAGCTGAGTGCTACATCCCGCCTCCCTCGGTCCCGCATGGTCGTGGGACCAGGCCGCAACGGCCCTCCCCAGTGGCACGTCGGGCGCCGCCGTCTCCTGGCGGTCGGACGGTGCCGGCCGCCGCCTCCAGCCACCGGTGCTGCCGTGCCGGCGAGGCGCGCCGACATTGTTTTCCGCGGACCACCGAATGTGCTCCGGTGGTCCGTTTTTCTTTCCTCCTTCGCCAATGGTTCTCCCGGGACCTGACCTTCACTACAAAGGCTTCAAATATAAATTGCGGCCCTGTTTGTCGTTGTCCGCCAATCCGCGCACAACGATCAACCAGTGGAGTCTTCAATCACCTCCGCGGCCCCGACTCTGGCCGCGGTCGTAGAAAGAGGATCGTCGCATCACGGAGAGAAGATTTGTCGGCATCACATCGTTGATCTCCAAGGATTTGGCGTTCTTCGCGTTCTTCGTCGAGGAAGAAGAACTCCAAGACCTTGAGCCGTTCATTCCAAAATCCTCCCGCACAACCAAGGAAAAAACAATAAAATAAGGGTTACCTTATTTTATTTCTCACGCGAAACATTTTAAAATTAAAAAACGAATCAAAAAATTTAGTGAATTAATTGCAACGTTTTAAACCGCCCAATTAATAGAGGCATTTATTAAAAAGTTTAAACGCAAGAGTTGACTTCTTTTAAAAGGGGGGGGGTGCGGGTGCGTTACCTTAATCAAAGGTAGGGGTTTCATGGAAGTTGAAAGGTGGGGCTCATGTGGGCCACACCCCACAAATATCCTACCTAGTGGAGTAGGATATAGTGGGTCCCACTTCAACCACTTAGCTTAGGTTAAATAGAATTAAATAAAATAAATTGGTTCCCCATTTTATTTTATTCATTTACATAACCAAAAATTTTAGTAACCACACCCAAGCAAATGCAACTCCGGAAAAGATGTTTCTAAGAAATTACCGGCACTGCGATTCCATCAGTGTACTCAGATTTCGATTCCGAGCACCGGTTTGAAAGTTAGGAAAACCCGCTCGTTCGTTCACTGAACGTACCTGAGCTAAACTCCGGAAAATGATTCCGGGCACACTGGGCCTCGGAATCAGGTGCAGTCAGAAACTGTGTTCTTGTAAAATTACAAAGAAAATCAAGAAAAAAAAATTTCCTTGAAATTTCAGGGTCTTTACATTACTCCCACCTCAGGGATTTCCGCCCTCGTAAATCTTTAACACAAACTAGGGTCACAAAAGAGGTACTAAGAACGCATCTGAGCCTTCCGCTCCCATGTGCTTACCTGGAAGTTCCCGTACTGCTAGTGAAAGCACACCCGAGGAATCGACCATCCTCGTAGGATCTGCTCCTGTCGATCCTCGATCTCCACTGGAACCTCGTAAAAGTCACCCCATCTTCAAAGTCTAGTTCCCCATGGTCGATGACATGCGTCGGGTCAGGAACGTATCTCCTCAGTTGAGATACGTGGAAGTCATCGTGCACTTGGTGCAACTGAGGTGGATGGGTCAAGCGGTAAACCACCTCGCCTACCTAGATGAGGACCTAGAAAGGTCCGTTGAACCTCAGAGATAACTTGTCGCCTTGGCCACATCTCTGTAAACCTCATCGAGGTGAGACCCATATAAAGACGTGATCGTCATCCTTGAACTCTAGAGGTCTCCCAATTCCTGTTAGAACTGAAACTCAAAATGACTACTGCCACGAGGGTAAGGTTGACCGACTCAAGAGTGATCGGCCACACCCTCCTGTGCATGAGTTTATCCTGTGCTGCCTAGGGTTTCCTTTTCTCAGACCACGGAAAACCCATCCCGACGTCGTAGTTAAACCACAACCTTTTTGCCTAATACCGTCAATTTATGTATAAACTGTGATTGCCCAGTCCATACTCAAACCAACGTCGTAAGGCCTCGACGATGCCACCAAGAGAGTCCAACCAAAACTCTCGCCTCGAGGGTATGACCACACTGTCATCTTAAGTGTGATTATCGAGTCTTCTCCCAAGGTACCTCCAGACGTGAGGGTCAAGTCTACGGATTACCGGAAACTCTATGTCTGAGACAATATTTGTGAAAGGAAGGAATGATTCATTTCGACGTCTATTACTACAGAAACTAGTAGTGGACACATACTGTCCCTTGAATAATTTTTTTATAGCCATTGGGTCACACTCCTTGACCGCATGCAGCCGCATTATTCCCCTTCCCCCCAGCTCCCTGAGCCTGGTGGGGAAAACTAAGGCGGGTGGTTGTAGCATGTTAAAATGTACACCACCCCATGATGCGCTCCTAGCTCTGCCTCCACGTCTGCTATTTCTTCAGACTCATCTCTCCTTAATGCTTCCTCTTCTTGAAACATTTAACACGCCCGAGTCTCTATGACTGGTGCCAGTTTCCTGTTTCTTACTGCACTGTGAAGTCTTCATCCGCCCCTGGTTGATCTGCACCTTCATTTCCTACAATCCGTAAGAGCTGTTAAAATTTCTCCTTTTCCAAAAGAAAAACTTGGTCTCATCCCCTGGATGAACCACTCCAATTGCCTAATACAGTCAATCCTGACATGAATGATGTATTCATGCCATGGATGACGTCTTAAGGCCTCGACTTAACTACCAATAGAACCAACTGTCACTCTCGCCTCCAAGGGTTGAGTCACATTGTCGGCATCAGTGTGAGGTCACTGGGTCTCCTCCAGTATAATTCATGAAAGTGAGGGTCAAGTAAACAGTTTTTCACCAGAACCTCTCAGTATCAACCGAACAAAAGGACAGGAAAGAAAACATCACAAAGATAAGTGCCTTTTTTTATCGCAACTCATAGTACAAAGACACGAATACAACAGCAACATGGAACTAGAAGTACCATGAAAAAAAAAGGAATCCACTAGTTCCGCTCCTATCCACCTGCTCCCGGAGCTCTACTGCCTTGTCCACTGCTCTGCTGTTTCTCAAGCACCCACCGCTGCTTCTGTCTCGGTGGCTCCTCCAATTCCTGCGGATCAACTCTGCGGGGAGTCAGACAGTCACATGCCAGGTGACCCTTCCTGCCGCATTCATAACACTTCCTGCTCGTACGGTTGGATCTGGTCCTCTTGGACCTCTGCATCATCTGTCTACAACCCACATATGACTCGACTACTGATCGAAAATCCTGCGCCAAAGGCAGTAGCTCCTGGACACGCTTGGTGTGCAGTGCTACTGGTACAAACTCCACCCTGAAGAAGGTCTCGAAGTCTTCCCATGTGAAGGTCATCCCGTTGCAAAACTGGAACAAGTGGCTCCACCACCTGCCTGCTGCTGCCTGAAGAAGGCTGGCAGCAAAGATCACCATGAAGTCTGCTGGCGTCCCCACTATCCTGAAGACTCTCACCATAGCCTCCAGCAAATCCTCAATCACCTGCAGGTCCATCTCTCCCTGGAACCAGGGTGTCCTTTGGTGCTGGAACACGTGTAGCACACTCAAGCGGCGTGCATCGCCTACTGCTGGGGCTGGTGGCATCGGTGGGACAACGTATGGTAGTACCGCTGGTGCCTCTAATGCAAGAGGGCCCTGTACCAAAGCCTCGTCGCTCGGTAGGCTGTCAGTATGTACATCCCTCTGGGCTCTAGATGGTCGTCTGTAGAAAGGCATCCTAAAAGAAACAACATGACACGGTCAGACGATTTATACCTGGTGAGTTGACCTGGTTTGAGCTATTTTAAGGGAAAACCTTTGAAAACACACATGCAATCAGTGTTTTCGTGCACAAAGTCGGAAATCAGTTGTCAAGGTCCTAGTGTATGGATACATTGGCCGCCCGCACCAACACTAGACTCCCTGAACTGAAAACCACACTCGGTACTCTTAACACCGTCGCTTCACAGAAAGAAAATATCAGAGTTATAAGTTCTACGGTAGAACCGAACTCCTCTGATACCAATTTGTCACGAACCGTCCTCGGGGCCCATGCCGTGACTACCCCAAGCCCGCCTTCCATAGGCCAGGGGCTGTAGACTACCACCGAAGGTGTAAATCCTGATAACTAGGAAGGTATTGCCTTTATAAAAGTAAACAAAACACCACAGAGTACAAGAGGAAGTAAAACACTAAGTACAAAAGAATGTGCTGAAAAGTAAATGGTCCAGAATACAAACCCAACTGAAAGTACAGCTACAACTGAACGAATGTACAAAAGAAAAAGACAAATAGCTGGAAGAAAGGAAGCATCTCCTGGGTTTTCCTCCTCGGATCCTACCTAAAGGGTAGGTACAGATAGCGCAGCTCCTGGATCGTCCACTATGGATCCTACCTGAAGGGTAGGTACAGATAGCCTCCACAACGCTCTCGCCCATCAACTTCCTCTGAGTGTCATCTCTCCGTGAAGTCCACCTCCGGATACCATCCAGTCCTCGAACACTCAGCCTCCTTCAGTACTTCCCGTCGTCTGCAACCAACACAACGAGGTGTGGGCATAGCCCATGCAGGGGTGAGTATAACGATACTCAGTATGGACCCCGAGACCCTCAAGGTCACTCTAAAACCAACAAGTATAACCACAAAGAAGATCTCAATAGATAACCTCTATATAGGTATATGCCCATACATACACCTAAGTTATCAAGTAACCCATCTCAGTCATGAGAAAACACAAAGATTATGAAATCAATGGATAACCACTACCCAGGTATATGCCCATACATATACCTAAGTTATCAAGTGACCCATCTCAATCATGAGGTAAACACAAAGGTCATAGTCTCAGCTCAAACCAGGATTTTCATTATCGAAACCATAACTGCTGAAGAGCCCCGTCTCTAGAGTGTACAGTGGTCCTGTCACGATTCTGAGGTACTGCTCACTAACTCAAGACTGCTGAGGTACTCCTCCTGTCGAGTACCGTGGGTCAGCCTCCCAAACACAGTAGTGCTTCCCACCGGGGTATGCCACCCAAACACAGTAGTGCACACCCCCTAATAGCCTGCAGAGGTACTCTCCGGACGAGTACTGCGGGTCTGAACTGTCACACAGTAGTGCTCCATCCGCCATGGGTCTGCACCCAAACAAAGTAGTGCTCTGTCCACAGGGATAGTCGACTCACTCCAAGTCGAGTCGGTCAAGCAGTCGTCAGGTCTCAGCCGGCTACACGGTCTCCGTACTACGAACGCTCGTCTCTGGGAGGGTCCACTCCACGAGCTACAGGTCGATACTCCAAGTATCTCAGAGTCCCACGATGAAGTATCTCACAGGACCGCCTCGTCGTAGGGGTCTCAATACAACAGACGACGCGTCAATCGGACGCCCGGTCTGTGAGTTATTAGCCTTTTCATCCCCGGGGCCCGGTTGGTTTCGTGTGCGAACTAACCCGGCCGTATCTCAACTGTACCCCGAGCTCTCATAGGGTATACCCATAGGGACCGTTTCTCCACGTGATTACTAATACCGCTGACGGTTCGTCAAACAGACGTCCAGTCCGAAAGTTATCAGCTTTTCCGTTCCAGGGGCCCGGTTGGATTTCGGGTACAATCCAACCCGGCCACTATCCAACTGCAACCAAAACTCTCGCGAAGTATTCTAAAAGTTCCGACTTATCAAGAGGAATCGAACAAAGTCGACGACACGCCAATCAGACGTCCAGAGCTTAAGATATAAGCGTTTTCGCTCCGAGGGCCCGGTTGGTTTCGTATCCGAACCAACCCGGCCATACATAAAATTCTCTAAAACCTTGAGTGTAATATATATAAACGACCGTCTCGATCCAAGGATTTCTACGCAACTGACGGTGTGTCGATCGGAGGTCCGTACCCCATGATATGGGCGAAAGACCAAAAAAGGTCCGGAAGTTGGGGTTTCGGGCCCGGACCGATCCAACCCGAGACCCCCTGGGTCTGCCCGACCCGGGTCTGGGTCCGGCCCGGCGCGCTGGCGCACAGGCCACGCCCTGTGGCTCGGCCAAAACGGCTGAGCAGATGGACAAAGGGGGGGGGCACCCCCCCCCCTTGAATGAGACAACGACCCCAGGTGGGGGCCACCCCTTGCCAACGGGCGCAGCTGAGTGCCGCGTCCCGCCTCCCTCGGTCCCGTGCGGTCGTGGGACCAGCGGGCTGCCGTCGCGGCTTCAGCCGTGGCGGCCATCCCCGGCGGCGCGCCGGGCGCCGCCGCCTCCGGTCACCGCGCGCTGCCGTGCCGGCGAGGCGCGCCATCGGTATTTTCCGCGGACAACCAGACGCGCTCCGGTGGTCCGTTTTGCATGCCTCCTTCGCCAACGGTCCTCTCGGGACCCGACCTTCACTACAGAGGCTTCAAATTTACCTTGCGGCCCTGTTTGTCATTGCCTGCCAATCCCCGCACAAGGATCAACTATAGTAGTCGTCAATCGCCTCCGCGGCCCTGACTCTGGACGCGGTTTCGTTCGGCCTTAACGGCGCGGCACGACAGAACAGCGCATCTTCGTCGCGTTCTTTCTTATTTCCGCGCGGTGCGGTTGCATTGCGCCGCCTTTGTTCGTGCCGCAATGAATCAAAACAACAAAGGGGGAGGAGAGTCGGTTGTGTTCTTGCGGTCCGACTTCCTCCCGTTAAGTTGGTAAAAAGTGTCCCAAAAGATGAAGAACAGCAAGGATATTTCACAGACAAAAGAAATCAACCCAAACAGTTTTCCCCGAAATCAAGAATTCCCAACCCGCAAACATAATCTTCACGGATCAACTTAATATTTAGTTGATCCGCATTCATAGATTTAGAAGGAAGTAAACAAGGGTTCACTAACAATCACAAATAAATTCCCTACCTCGAGCGTAGTCGTAGAACGAGGTTTGTCACGGAAAGGGACGTCACGGAAAGAGGATCGTCGCGTCGCAGAGAGAAGATTTGTCGGCGTCATGTCATCGATCTCAGAGGATCCGGCCTTCTTCGCGTTCTTCGTCGAGGAAGAAGAACTCCAAGACCTTGAGCCGTTCTCTCCAAAATCCTCCCGCACAACCAAGGAAACAACAATAAAATAAGGGTTACCTTATTTTATTACACACACCAAACGTTTTAAATTTCAAAAATGAATAAAAAAATTAAGTGAATTAATTGCAACGTTTTAAACCGCCCAATTAATAGAGGCATTTAATAAAAAGTTTAAATGCAAGAGTTGACTTCATTTAAAAGGGGGGGAGGGTTCGAGTGCGTTACCTTAATCAAAGGTGGGGGTTTCGTGGAAGTTGAAAGGTGGGGCTCATGTGGGCCCCACCCCCACAAATATCCTACATAGTGGAGTAGGATATAGTGGGTCCCACTTCAACCACTTATCTTAGGATATATAACTTAAAATAAAATAAATTTGTTGCCCAATTTTATTTTATTCATTTACATAAGCCAAAATTTTAGCAACCACACCCGAGCAAACACAACTCCGGAAAAGGTGTTTCTAAGCAATTATCGGCGCTGCGATTCCATCGGTGCCCTCAGATTTCGATTCCGAGCACCGGTTAAAAAGTTAGGAAAACCCGCTCGTTCGTTCATTGAACGTACCCGAGCTAAACTTCGAAAAATGATTCCGGGCACACCGGGCCTCAGAATCAGGTGCTGTCAGAAACTGCGTTCTTGTAAAATTCAAAGAAAATTAAGAAAAAAAATTTTCCTTTAAATTTCCGTGTCTTTACAATTTCATCCATTATTTGGGGTTTAATAATTTCCTAATATTGACCAGTGTTCCTGATATCATCAATTGAGGGTAAATAAAAAGGTTAAACTAAAGATATAATTTTGTTCAATGTATAGAGACTACGAATTTTTGGTGATGTAATGTGCTCTTCTGAATTCCCTCTATATCTTCACTGATTTAATGAACTATGTCATTAGAGATTAACATGATCAATTTTTTGTAGTCTTTGTTGAAAATAATATTAAATTTTTTTAGAACAAGAAAGACCCTGAATATCGCATGATTTTTGTAAAAATGACCCTAAAGATGGAGATTCTATATACAAATTTTAGCAACTGTAAATTTTAGGTACAAAAAGAATCATTTTTCACATATAATCACATTTTCTGTACATATTTAGATCCATTAATGATAGAAGTTAATAAATGTTTCCTCACAAAAACCATTGAAGTTATGATCTTTGGAATTATTGTTTTTGCAGGGCATTATAAATTATTTTTGATATAAATTATCTTGGATATATAATCAAATCGCCTTGTTAAATCATAAGGCATCCATTATCCTTTGGATATATGAATATGAATAAAATTTCAAACAACATAATAGAAGGGAAGTTAGAACACCAATTCATAATTTACCATGTGTTGGACAATGGTTTATGATCTATACTGATGCATGAAATGAGGTAAATACATGAACCCTCATGTAGAATGATTTGGTAATAGATTATACCTCACAAAAACCGATGTTCCATAAGAAAAATTACCAAATTCCTGATTAAGAGTTAGTTGTGGAAATTATTATAAAAGATATAGAGGCATTATATTTATAAAAAATGAGTGATATATATACAAATAATAAAAAATTAAACTGTATGTTAACTCAAAAAGATATAAATATACACCGTCGAAGATTGTTGGAGTTAACTGATGATTATGACTTTAGAATACATTACCACCATGGGAAATTGAATAATGTGGTAGATAATATGAGTTGATAGGATCATGATATATTTTCTAAGAGGAGGATAATAAAATATACAATATTTCTATTTTTTAATGGTGACTGTATAACTTTTTATGGATGTGGAGATATATTATATTACCCAAATGAGTGTTTACCCATATATCCATGTGAAGGTTAAAGATACACATAAGGATGAGATGAAACTATAATAGAAGCTCCCAAATGTTCCTGAGATAACCCATGATGGTAATGAATGATAATAATTATGAATAATTTTTGTGTTACATACATAGAATATTTAAATATGGAGTTGTTGGATGAAGTTCATAATTCCTCATTTTCTATTTATACTTAATGTATGAAGATGTATATAGATCTAAATGAGTTATTATTTTCTAAAAAAAGAGATTTTATAGAGTATGTATCTCGGTTCATGGAATATCAGCAAGTAAAGACTTAGGAAATATACATATACGAGGGTGTTATAACCATTAACGGTACAAAAAATGGAAATTGGAAAAACATCGCATTATATTTTTTCATTAGAATCCGCAAAACATCTAAAGTCAATAATTCCATTTTGGATGTACTTGATTTCCATATAAACTTAAAATAATTACTTTCTTTTAGAGAATAATTATGTCCAGATAATATTTCATGAATATACATAAAATAAGTGTTAAGTTTTATTGGACTTCCATATATTATTTTATTTGATTAGGATGTAGGTTTTACCTGAATTTTCTTGTGATGAATTTATAAGGTGCTCGATATAAATTTCAGTTTCAACACTTCATATCAACCCCATAATGTTGGTCAGTTTGAATGAACCATTCAACCTATAGAGGATACTCTATTATCTTATTCTATGAATTTCAAAGTCGTTGGGATCAACACCTTGATTTAGATGATACTTCTTATAATATTAGACATCTCTCAGGTATTCAAATGGATCCTTATGAATATCTCTTTTAAAAAAAGTATAGAACCCAATGTTCCTGGACAATATTGGAGAAATATATCGATTGGTCCCATAACTACAAGAAGAAATGGTATAGGAATTTATATCCACTGTGTATTATATAAGGGAATCTCAGAGTTGATAAAATGTTTTGATTAAAATAATATATGAAATAAATAATTCAATGATAGTTATTAGGTATTTAAAATAATTTATCCATGGATTTGGGTTATAATAATAAAAAATAATGGAAATTTATTCCCAATGTATATTAGACAATGTGAGATTCTTGATCGATTGGAAATAGTATATTATCTAATAGTTCTTCCTCCTAACCTCCCATAAGTTCATAATGTATTCTATGTATCCATCATATGGAAGTACATACTGGATCCATCATATGTACTAAACTAAAAGGTCGTACAAATGGAGAATGATCTCTCTAATCAAGAATAACCAGAAGAAATATTATATCATAAAGAGAATGTTTTATGAAACAAAAGTACTAACTTGGTTAATGACCTCTAGGTGAATAAAAAATTCAATGAATCTACCTGGGAACATGAGGATGTGATAAAACAGGTGAATCCATCATTATTTGTTTATGTGGAATCTAATTTTAAGGGATAAATTCATTTTAATGGGGATATAATGTAACCCCTTAATATTTAATGTTGCAGATATCTATAAATGAATTTCATTTTCTTGGAAGATTACTTTACCACATAATCATAAGTTTAAATTAATGGTGATATACTATTAAAATATTATTATTAAATGTGATAATAACTAATTAGCCATTGGATATTTGGTTATTAATTTGAATACTTATATTTTTATAAATTTGTGGTTTTCACTTATATAAAATTTATTAATTTGTTATCAATTAATTAAAATGAATATAATGAAAATTTTAATGTAAAATATATTTTTGTATAAAAAATTGATTTTTGTGCATAATGTGTTTTTATCATAATAAATGAAAGTAATTGTTGTTGGTGAATGATTTTGATGAAATGTGTATATTATAAATTCAATAAATTTTTTAACATTCAGCTAATATATTTTTTAGAAATGTGATAAACAAAATCTAGTCTCATGCATAACTCTTTTTTTCAAAAAAATGTTTTTCCCAGGTTTTGAAAACTTATTTTTAATATATTACACATAAATTATTTAAAAATTGGAAAAATTATTCCATCTGAGGTTTCATGGGGTTATAATTATGGTAAATATGAAACTTTTATTTTTTTCATTATGAATAGAAATATTGGTATTTATTTCCACCTCAATAAGCGTAAAAAAAGTAAAACTAGGTTAAAATTTTAAGTTAAAAGGATGTTAAACATCTCTAACACTTTCCTTATTCCTTTTTTATGGTTTTATATTTTAATTTTCCATAATATCCTCAAATATATAGACACTTGGTGGAATTTTTCATTGGTTATGAAAATTATATTATGTTAATAAATGTGAAAATAAAAATAATATAATATTGGTTCTAATTATTTACTTTAAAGGTAAATTAATTTTTTAATTATGGTAATTTATTTATAATTTTTAATTATTAAATTAAAAGCCTAAATTATTACACATTGTTGTTATATTATTTATTAAGTAAATAAAAAATAATAAATGATATTGAAAATAATAAATGTAATAAAATAAGGATGAATTGTTTAGGTGGAATAATATTTCAGATAAAAATAAAATATTTTATATTCTTTAGTGGTTTAATGTAAAATTATATTCCATTCATTTTTTTGTCAATGTCACACAATGTGAATAGTTCTCAAAATGGAATTAATAGTATTTTAAGATAAAAAAATTTATTATATTATTTAAAAATAATAAAAGAAACTTTAAGGGGTAAAATAATTCTTTTAAATCATCAAAAAATCAATCAATTTTTGGTTATTATTAAATTTGGACCGGATATGTAATTTCCTAAAAAATTAATATTAAAAAAATCATTACCATGGTTATGACTAAAATTGGTTGGTTGAGGGATTAAATGGAATGATAAGGTTTAAAATAACACCAAAATCTGACAAAATATCATTAGGCGATTTCATTAATACCTTAAAAAATTTATTCTAATATAATTATAATTTGAATTATTTTTCATGAGATTTTACTAGTTATTTTTAATCTTTTAAGAAATTCCAAATATTCATTTTCCCATCATGACAAAGGAAACCTCATAAGTTTATTTATTACACCATTTTGATCAATCCTGATCAACTAATACTTATGAAAATACACTCCAAAATTCTTATCCACATTCTAGATATTCTGTAATTCCTAAAAGACATACCCTAGGGTCCGTGAGAGGTGATCTAAGGAACATATTTCAAAGAATAGGTAATCGCCTTAACCGATAAATTTCTATTCACTTATTCTTTTTCATCCTCTAAATATATAGTATTTATCAGAAAATAATATATTATTTATCATATATATATTGAAATTTTATTATGATTAAGAAACCTCAATTATCCACAACTTTTTACCTCTATTGAAAAACATGAACGTCTATCATACAAACATGTGGACTACCACCTCCCCGAAAGGATGTAATTAGTTTATAATTTTCAATATAAATGGATTGTAATAGGGATCTATTTATTAAATATTTATGATATATATGATTTGATATGATAAATAATCTATAACTGTGGAATATTATTTATCTTTTTTTCATTCCATCCATCAAAAAGTGAAAATAGAGTTCTTGGGAACATACGACCTACCATCTCCATAAGTGGTATAATTTATTTTTCTGCCACTATCCATTTTGGAAGACTCTAAATATATAAATATAATAAATATAAATTATTTTTATAAAAATTTTAACATTATGGAGATGATGGATCCCTGATGATAGTACAAGGATATGGAATATCAAATTGAAATTATCTTAAAAAATGAAATATGTAGCACCATGAAACAATGATTTTAATAATGAATTATTAACAAATTTTTTGTTGAAATATAATATGTGGATAATTTATGAAATTATATGTATTTAAATTATTATTTTAAATATTTATAATAAATATAAATTTATTATAAATTTCCCTAATTTTTTTAAATCAGTTCAAACACAAGCTAATATATTTATGTTACAATATAATTTTCTATCAAGATTGTTTATGATAAGGTTTTTTATGCTGAAATTTCATGATCTATCTCACAATAATATAATGAATATTCATATCATATGGTAATTTCATTATAATAAATTTTTAATATTCATTTACCTCACTTTAAATACTCAAGGGACTAAAGGAACATTAATAACAAAAACAAAATTTATTTTTCGCTGATACTGAAAATCCCTTTTCATGAATATCCATATTTTCTAAAAATTCCTTTAAGAGAGTTATTAATAATACCCTATGATTTTTTAAGGTCATTTAAGAACATGATTAAATTTTTACAAAATGGATTAAAAGTAGTACTATTTTTTTCTCAATGAGGTACATTTTAGTATTTCCTAAATGTAAATGGAATCATTATTTGATGTTACACACCATGAATAGAATTTATTGACATCAAGTCCACTCAATACTTCAAATCATAATTAACATGTTCACAAGGTTGATTATAATAAAATTTTTTCCTTAATATTTGGGAAATGTTTTATATTTTAATATGTGATTTAAAAATGAAATGGGTATTTTCTTTAATAAATAATATAGTTATATTTTAAGAGTCTTTTTCATATATAATAACATCCTATAATATTATTTATTTTTAATTGGGTATATGATCAAATGATAATATATTTATTCTTTCTGTGGAATTTATATGGATAAGATGATTAAATTTCGAGGAAACTCATTTTATTTCGCATGGGACAAGTTAGGATGAATCTTTTTATTATATTGAAGAATACATATGAATGTATTTATGATTATGTGATTGGTGAGACCAAACATATATACCAATATAATCAATTGGGTAAAGGCTAATGTTCTATGGGATAAAGGGTATAATGGAGGATATCTCAATATCAAAGAAAGATAGTACACAGTAGCTTATCCAAAGCATAAAAAAGGGGAAACAAGAGGTTATCCCAAGATTGAAGTATGTATATAGGTGGTTATCCGAAGACTCAAATGTTATTAATCTCTTAGTGGGTATACTTGAAATAAAATATACATGATAATGATTATTCAACACATTATTCAACTCTTTAATGACATGATATTATTCCAATGTTTTGTTCTCACGGATAATGTTCTTTGACCCATTTATTTCTCATGTATTATAAAATGTAATGATTTATGCCATGAAACATGATTATGACATATGATATGCTTGTTATGATTTTGAAATTATAATATCAGCATCTCTTAAACATATTCTCATGATATAAATATGTGATAATTGATATCACCACTGTTTACAATTACTAATCATATGTACTCACCGTTTCTTATGTTTCCTTTCCTGGGGTTATAAAGAAATATTTTTTGCGTGATATATCAATGAAAAGTGTTAGTTGGGAAGTGCTATGTGGTTGATGATCTAGATATTTTATAATTTAGATGTTATTGTATCCATGTTTCCAAACACACTAAACTATTATGACTATAGAATACTTTTTATTTTATGTATTTTGATATTCATTTATTATGATGTGATATTTATTTATTTAAAGTATGGTACACATTAAATGTTAAACCATAGCTGTGGGATGGTGTGAAGATAATACATATATTTGTATTCTTTGGGGGTGTTTTCCCCAGAATCCATGATTGGGAAGACATATATTGCTAATTACTCCTCTTCCATACTCTCCCTTTTCTAATAGAACCTGATGAAACTAGTGATATATAGTTGGGTTGGTACCTGGGGGAGGACATTAAGATTTGTGGTGCGGGAAAATAGTTTTAAGAAGAGGGTACAAGGTTTATGTCTTTTTCATTAATGATACCCTCCTGCCCTTGTTAAATGATATAAGATATGATGTCGGTTCTATGAGATGTGATATGTGGTAGGTGTTGCGAGTTGGGATGTGTGATTAGTGTCATAAAATATGATATAAAATTGTTTTCATTATTGATGGATATGGATGGGATGACATATAATGGGGAATTCTCATTAGGAAATTGTAGAAAAACAAACCAGAAATTGGTTATAGAGATATTGTTATATATTATTTTTTATTATACATTACAACACTTGATATATGATCATTGATTATTTTATAAATGCATTTTTCAATTTTTGATTATTCATTTGATTTTTTAATACTGATATACGTTGTAAATCTTATTTAGTTTTTATACTGTATATTAACTATGGAATATTATTTTACATAGATTTTTACAAATTTTGAGGGATGATCCTACTTAGTATTATCAATGTTCTCATGACACCATTGTTTGATTGTGTTTATAGATCACTAACATGGGCTGGAGTTGTTTTTTTGGGTATCTTTGTTTATATTTGGAATGTATAGAGTTTTCCTGGCTTATCCAACAAGGATTTTAGGATTATTCTATAAGAAGTACGTGAAATATGGATTATAGGAATGGATATTATAGTTTGTAAATTATTATTTTTACATATGTGAATTTGGATTGGTGGCTCTTTATATTGTCCTTTTTGGGAAATAAATAGAGAAATTCCTGCCATATGATTTTTTTATACCCATGGTTCTACTCGCCAACCTAAGCCCCACAAGTGGTTGGACTCATTGGGTTACTCCTCCTTTTAGTTTTTTACCTAGGAGGGGTACCACTAGATGGGGGAATGACTTAGTGGTATACATGTCAATGATTTATTGATATGGTGGATATTGGATTTTAGCATGGGTGGGGGAACATGGGAATGGTAGGAAAAATTATTACATTTAGGACTATCATGTGAACTGAACCATGGAGACCATATAAATTGAATATATCACCCATGTTTTGTGATGCAAGGAACATGATAGCTAATAGAACATGATTAGGTGAAAGTGTAATCATTTTAGGGAAGAATTTATAGGGTGGTATAAGCACCATGTTAAATAGTTACATTAGAATTTAAATAATGAATAACATGTCAATTTATATAATTAATCATCCGTTATAGTTATTAGTTAACTATTATTTTTTTTGAATTGGTTATTTAAAATATATGAAAATATAAAAAAATGGTTGTTATTAACAAGAATGAATTATTTTTCTGAATCATTTTCCAGACATGAATGTGTCATTACCATCCCCATTATAACATGTTGTATCTTGAATAATATTTTTTCTTCCCTTCATAAAGTTAATAGCATACTAACATTTTGTTGAAATGCTTTGAACTATTCACAAATCCTGATTAGCTTATTTTATTAAGAGTGTATATTGAATTTTGAGAGCCTCTACAGAACATGTTTGTCTAAAATAGACTTCATGTTGGAATTCTGGACTAAATTATTTTTGACACCATGTTTAGGAGTTAATAATTTATTTTCTAGTTGATAATCCATTCCTTATTTTTTTTATTCATAGTGTATTATGAGAATTTGATAAGGATTAATACCTATATTTTCTTTAATTATATAATTTATATAATTATTGGAAAATGCAAAAAATGTTTATTTATATTTAATTTTATTTTGGGGAATATATCATGTTTAACATATATATTTATTTTTTGGTATGAAAATAATTTTTCGGTATTAAACTATTTACATTTTCAGGATATTTATAGAAATTCAACGAATGGAAAAAAATTGGTGCATTTTATTTCAATAGATTTAATTTAGAAAATGTTCTTGGTGCTAACTATTAATGATTTCAATGTTTTCAAAATAAAAAAATATAAAGCATATTCCAATCAAGATTAAAATCCTTGATATGGGATGCTAGTTCAATGAAAAAGTATAAGTCGAACCCATGTGGTACTTTCATTCTCATGATATGTTTCTTGATAGTGTCAGGAATTAATTCTTTTATCTTAGATGTGATTTTTTAAAATTTAGAAAAAATTATGAACAAGCTTTGTGGATAAATTTTGAGACTTGAAAATATTTAACATGATTTATCCTACACATCCATGATATTAGTAAATTTTAATAAAATAATTATTTCAAACATGTTATGTCATATGTATCATGACATGGGTAGGCGTTGAAATATAGATTATTATGTCATACGTGAGAGTTGAAAATGATTCCTATCATTTAATGTAATATAGGACGAATGCATAAATTTGAAGAAATTTTTTAGGGTTGTTATGAAATTTATATAATGTAATTCTCGATCATGATGCATATTTAATATGTTTTATTGAGAATATAAAATCATATCGTGAGTTCATCATTTTTTATTAATATAGAGGTAGGATCATGTTCAATTTCCAACACATTATAAGAATATTTTACTAAGTGATGAAATGTTTAATGAATATTTTTTTTGAGAATGATAATCATGACGATTGAGATAAAGTATGCGCAGTTTTTTGTTTTGTTGGAAGATTTTTTTCCTTTATATCAATTATCAGTGCTACAAAACTGGGCATTATTAGTGATTGAATAAACATTTATCAACACAAAAAAGTGACTACTTTTAGAGAAAAATTAATATCCCAAGTATTTTAACGGCACTAGAGAAACATAGATAAAGGGGACCATTATCAGTTCTAAAACCACCGATCAAGGAAACATTCATAAGTTATTTTAGAAGTACTGATAAATGATCCCATTTATGAGTGATTTTATTTAGCAGAAATAAAGGGACCCTTTACAAGAACTACTAAAAGTGCTGATAAAGTTATTTTTTATCAAAGATGATAAACTTTTCCTTTGTTAATGCATATAAATAAACTGATAAGGGAAGCTTTTATCATCAATTGTAGAAGTAATGATAAATCTTCAATTTCTTATCACATTAAGTATAACTGATATATTTGAATATTATAGTGTGTTTTAATGGAACAATATATAATGATAAATAAGTAAAGTCATGTAAAAATATAGAGTTTAATTGAAATTAATTTTACAACATAACTAAATGAAGAAAAAAAATTATATTATAGAGTAAAAGAACACATCTATATTAAAAAACCACACCTGATGAATAAATATAATACACCTACATAAAAAATAATTGTTTATTAATAATATAATAGATAAATTTAACAAAAAGTGTTCATTTTAAACTAAAAATTGATTCATACTAGGAACAAATTGTTTCATATTGAGTTGCAATGGATTCCTGCACGTCATAGAATATATTGTTTTTCATTCAAGAATTATCTTAAATAAAAGTAATTAAATACATTTAAGATAATAATTTTGAGTAAATTAATTAGGTAATAGTAGATAAAATGATGAAAAAAATATATGGTCTCGTTTTCTCATTTTTGGAGATATAATGCACGTTTTAGACTAAAATGGCAGTTATATATTGAAAATAAACACATGGATTCATACCGGTCACAACATCTATTGTATTGAGGTGTGGATGATTCCTAAATATCCCAAATGACTAATAGATAATTTTCAAATAGTTTCAAAAAAATCTAAATTTTTTTTCTCAGTTTTCAGTATGTCACTTGTGTTTTTAACTAAAATTTCATTTTAAAAAGAATACTAGCTCCTTCAGTCATACTTGTCACATCGTGTGTAAATTTCATGTGAGACTGATTCCTATAGGTTAAAAAATAAAAAATGAATTATTATCCTTAATTTTTAAGATAATTCATGTAAACTTTCTTGGTTTTAAGTGAGTTACACTTTTTCAAAAAAAATGTGAATTTTAAACTGATAATGAAAACGTTGAGTAACTCCCAAATCATTTTATATTAGATTGAGGTGAATATAATTACAACATGTCAAAATTACTTAATGATACTTCTTGATAAATAATTAAGTCAATTAGAACATATTTACTTTGTTTTGAGTATGTTAATTGCCTTTTTACTAAAATTAATTTCAAATTTAAAAAAATATTCACTTTGAGTCATACCAATAATCCTATGAATTGGAAGTTCAGAAAACTAATTTATACACATCCCAAAGAATTATATATCAATTTACAAAATTATAAAAATTATTCAAATGGGTTTTCTTTGTTCTTAGTAAGTAACTTTTTTTTACAAAAATTTCATTTTAATCTACAAACATGAACATTGAGTCACACTAGTCACATATTATGTCAGTTTAATATGAGACTAAATCATATTTGTAGAAAATTACTTGTCATTAATTTTCCTAAATTATCAAGTTAATTTATGAAATTTTCCACATTTTTAGTGAATTACACCTTTTGAACAAAAATATCATTTTTAAATTGATATGAGACACTATAAGAGGTATTAGGAATATCATGCATTAGATTGAGGTTTAGAATATTATTACATGTCCAAAATTAATTATTAATCTTATTTACATTGAATCGAAATAATACATAGTTTTTTATCAGTTTTGAGTATGTTAGTGGGTTTTTAACAAAATTTTGTGTGCATTTTAAATAGAAAGAATAATTATGTGTCATTATTGCCACATATTTTGTTGTATTTAGGTGTGGTAGATTAAAACATATCCAAAATTGAATAAGTTTATATTTACTAATGTATGATAAAAAGTTGAATTTTTTATTGTTTTGGAGTAAAAAACTTTTGTTTTTACTAGAATCGCTTTTTTAACTAGATACATCCACATTAAGTTATAATGGTCACATCATGTGTGGATTTAACATGAACATGATTCTTACAGATCACAAATGACTTGTTAATCAATATCCTAAATTAACAAAAATTTTGATCATTTTTTCATGGTTTTGTGTATGCCACTTTTTTTCCACTAAAATGTAATTTTAAACTAAAACATGCACTTTGAGACATATTGATGGAATCGTGTATATATTTTGCCTGAAACTAATTCACACACATAAAAAATGTCTTATGAATCATTTTTCTAATTTATCAAGAAAATATAGGCTTGTTTTCCCAATTTTCATTGAGTGACACTTTTTAAACAAAAATGTCAAATTTAAACCGATAATAGTCAAATTGAGTCACACTGGGAACATCGTGTATTAGATCGAGGTTTGGATGATTCTAAAAAATAAAAAATTACTTATATATCATTTTACTGATGTATCTGAATAGTATAAAAGAATTATTATAGTTTTGGGAATGTCAGTTGTCTTATCTACTAATATTAATGTCAATTTTAAAATAAAATTACATACATGGAGTCATATCGGCCATTCCATTTGTTAGATTGTGGTGAAGTGAGTTTATACATGTATACAATGACATATTGAAACTTTTCAAAATTTATATATACAATTTTAATGTGTTTTCATGGTTTAGATAATTTCACCTATGTATTTTACTAAAATTTCATTTTAAACAATAAACACACACATTGGGTCATAAAGGTGAAGTCATGTGTTGACTTAATACGAGATAGATTTATATATGTCACAAATGAATAATGAATCATTTTGATAAATTATCAATACAATCCGGGCACTTTTTCTTTATTTTAACTATGTAACTTTTCTTTTTTTACAAAAATTAAAATAACATTTAAATAATAAGACACAGTTGGAGTCGTACCTGGTATTCTGTGGATTAGATTGAGGTGCGGTTGATTCCAACATGTCAACAATTAATTATGGAATTTTTTATTTTTTATAAAACAAATATTAATTTTTTCCTTAGTTTTTTATTTCTGATATGTGTTTCGAAGTAAAATGTAATTTATAAGCTAAAAAATAACATTTTATCTATACCATTCATACCATGAGTTATATTGAGATGTGACCGATTGAGTATGTGATGTGTTTTTTATTTCAACCATATACACTAAGCAATAAATCATTAAATGTTCTATTTGGATAGATGAATAAACCACATCCTTTGTGAAACACCTCATATAAAAGAAACCTGTTATCCCTTTTCTATCCTGATTCAAATTATTGACGGAAAAATATGACTTTCAATTTATTTTTTGAAAATAATAATAATTAAATAAATATAATAAATCAATTAACATTAAATTATAGAAAAAATTCTCGAAAAATTAAATAAATAAATTGGATGAATTCACCTTTTTATGATGGTTTTTAAAATCTTAACCAATTTCCATGTTTTTGTTATCTCATTTGTTTCCTTTATGTCCAATCTCTCATAATAATTAGTACCTTAAATAAATCCACCCAAAATCGAGAAAAAGAATCCATTTGTAAACACCAGAATATAATGAAAAAAATTACTATTTTCGTTTTAATTTTTTTAGAAAAGGGAATTCCCAAGAGTGTCTTTTTTGAACACTCCACACCCCAGTACCCCCCACCCCATGAAGAGGTCCTTCAGAGAAGCCTTAGCCGAGAAGGAGTCATTGTCAGCCGATATGACATAGCGTCCCCACGGGGTTACACATCGATTAGAAATGGTTTGACACATCAATATATCAGCTAGGTGAAGTGTGCCCTTTTTACCCAGTCGTTGAGACACCGGGTGACCTGGAAAGATGATTCATACAAGGGAGGTGGAAATTCCACCAAGAGCGGGCTCCCATTTTTGATTTCATTAAATGTCATATCGTTATAGAAAACACATAAACTTCATTTGTTTTATTAGATATAATTGAATTAAAATGACTATTTGGAATCATTATCTTTGATAATATATACATTGAACAATTATGATAGGACTATTATAAATATAGGGTTTTTAAAAAATCTATTTCATTGAAAAAGGATGTGATGGCCCCAAGAAGATGTATTGTCTCCTATGAACTCCTATTATCAGTGCATTAGAGGGAGATATCATTTTGTGGCTTTTCATTTGACCAATATGAAGTTGAGATCCAACGACATGAGCATGATAGATTCCATTTATTATTGATGCTCAAGCTCAATATTTATTTTTTCATAATTTTCTAAGATAGTTTAATTTCTAGGTAAAAATAAAATACCGTATAAATATAAATTTTGAATTATGACATCAAAAAAACAAAAAAGTGAGGTAAAAATTAATCAAAAATATACTCCATGACCAAATATATTTCATCCCTTTGAAATAGTTTTATTTTTTTATTTTTTTTAATCCATTATAAATCCTCTAAGGGTTATAATATATTTTATGAAAATAAAAACATTTCATTAAGAGTGTGACTTACCACTACATCACCAAGGGTAATATTCTAAAAATATCAGCACTTAGACTAAAAATAATAATTTAAACCCCTAACCATTGGTAGAATCCATTGGAAAAAACCATAGGTTTGTTTGTGTTTTTGGATATTTAATTATATAGAGTCTAAAACCAAAATGATAAAAAAATCCCCCTCCTTTCCCCTATAAACCCAAACAGTCCACAATTTCTATTCACTAAAAATAATGGAATAATTTCAAAACACACCCCTCTAGTCCCGGTAGTACTCTCAAGCCACCCCCAAGCTTTCAAGAATCCCCTCCCAAGCCTTTGGAATCACATATTCAATTATATGTTCTTTCCTTTCTCCTCTTTATTCAAGTTTTGTTTATTATGTTATGCCTTCTTTTTCCAATTACAAGTGTTGGTAAATCACTTCCCAGGTATATATTATGTTCCATTTAATATTTTAATAATTATAGACCGATTTCTCCCCCATCAACCTATTTTATGAATTTTTAATTTATGATGTTATGCTACTGAAATTGCACCTCTGGTTTATTTTCCAATGTAATTTTTTATCGAATATGATGACCATTTTTTATAATGGGCATTGAAATTTATGCACATATGACTCTTGTACTGAGGAAAAAATGTATGTATTCCATAATTCATGGTCGTGGAAAAAATTATGTTGATGAATGAATCCAAGTTTATTTATCTATGTTGAACACTAAATAATGAGAATGAAATTAATGTTACTGGTGAGCCTAGAAGTATATAATGCTCCAATGAATTGGGTGATGGTTAATATCATGATAAATCACATTGATATACATGAATGAGAATTTTTCAACCATTAATTCTTCATGGGTTTAGCATTGACCCGTGTTTATAATGTAGTTTATTAAGTTGTTTCCACGTTTCACATGTTATGATAATCAGAATATATGATTCCTTATCATTCATGTTCCTTTAATTCTCCATTGATATTCCAATTATATAACATGTATTTTCTTTTTAATTTTATTCCTTGTCTATTCTCTTGGATTTAATGCTCTCCCCTTTCTTAGGAATGTATTCAGGTTATCCCTTACAGTGTTATGCATGGAAGAACATTATGATCATGATAAATAATTTTTCAATAATGACTTTGTTTTTTATGATTTATGTTGTCACGTTATATATCGAATTTCCTAAATACACTATATCATTTTTTCATTCGGATTGTATTATATGTAATTTTATATAATAAATCATGTTTAAATTTGAAATAAATAGAAGTTTTTTTATAGTTTTTATCAAAGGAAATTTTTAGTTATTTTTGGGATTAGGATTAGAAAACATTAGAAAAAGACATGGGGATAAAACCATGTATAAGAAAACATCCCTATATTTTTATTAATATATAGTAAGTAGTGTATGAAGAAAATACATCCCTATATAGATAATACAGGGGGAAGTGGTCTTGGCATAGATATAACTTGGGGAAAAACTCCAATAAGATGTTCTAGGCCTGACTTTGGGTAATCCGGTACATGACAATGGGCCTTACTATGCACCAATTTTGACACTGCCGAGGGATATTATTTGGAAAATTAAAAAGAATTTTTTGAACCTGTAGAGACCTGAAGCCTGACGTACATGGACATTACATTACTTTTTCGGAATACTTAGTACATAACAAAAACACACACACAAGGACCGTAATAGTTTAGTGTCTTTGGAAACTCGGAATATAATCTTCTAATCGTGGTGAAAGATCTTCAACATCTCCCATAAAGATCTTCTTTTTTTTCTAAACCTAAATCCTTTCTTTATGTCCTAGGGAAAAGAAAACATAAAAGGGTGAGCTCAAATGCTCAGTAAGGGTAAAAAAAAGAAATATCAATCATGTCATATTCATAAGAACATATCTTTTGGAAATCTTAACCTGCCAAAGAGATCATAATTTCATAACATGGGATAAATCATAATATTGAAATGTAATCCCAATACTCATAACATAAAACATGAAATTTTGTGGCATACACACATAATCATAGAGAATCATTTTTTATTATTCAAGACTCATTTCCAAGACTATCTTAGTGGACAAAGTCCATTTCTGAACTGAGTTCATTCCTCGTTTCAGTTCGGTTTCACTTAACGGGTATAACCTACCATTCCAGCCATGTCTATCTCATGAGATATAGAATATTTACCCAATGCATTGGAGGGAGATATAGGACCCACCCATCTCATAATGATACCATTCTTATGTGTGCCACAAAATCATAAATATACATCATTGCATAACCCATGTAATAAAAATGGGAATCTTAAACATCATGACATCATAAAACAATTCATATAAGATAAAGGAATTTATAAAAATATTTCCATCACAGCGTAATCAAGTAAATGTAATAATAGGGATAGAAATAGAACCCTATATTATCTTAGATGGAAAATAATTTTGATAAAACACTTGAACTCCATTCTTGAGGAAAATATCTTTTCTACTTCAAAAACACTTTTCCTTTCTTAACATGTCATAAAATCTTAAAATAAAATAAGTTAATTAAAAATAAACATGAAAAATTTTAACAGAAGATTCTTGGAAATAATTTTTTAAAAATCCATTCATGTCATATAAGTTAAAAAAACATTCTTCATACTTTTATCGGAAAAGTCAAAAAGTACCTCGTAGGAAAAACAAAAAAAGATTCCTTTCATATCCTTTACAAAAAACTCACCGAAGGGTAAAATTGGATTTAAACAATTGTAGGTGGATGGAAATAATATTACATATTTAGGAAACATGGATGTGGATGATAAAATAAACCCTAGTAAATACCAAAGTATAAAAAATATCTGATAAAAATGAGATTGTGATATTTCCCTTACCTTAAGTCCGATTTGCTTCGTAAGTGTCTGAACCTCCTGTATAATGATTTAAATAATGTAATTAACTTATTAAAGAATCATATTCATTGTTATGATATCATATATGGTTCACTTATGACTTTATATTACCCGTTATTTTGTAAATTCCATGTTAAAGAAGCGTTTTGGGTAAAATTGTTTCATTTATCGTAGGTGTTTGGAATTGTTGTTCTTTAAATTATAATTACTTATATCATGATTTACATACTTCCAGAATATAAAATATGATTTATATATCATATATATTCAGTATATATATATATATATAATAGATAGATAAATTAAATGAAACACACCGTTCATGGAGACGGTAGTCCGTACGTACGCATGAACGCTGTTTTCCTTTCCTTATTGTCTTGAATGGAAGTAAGTAGATGACATACATATATACATAAATCCAGTAGCTTTATAATGTCATATATTTCATTATTATTTCTTATATATACTTTATAATCATTCTTAAACGGTTAACATGGAGAATGAATCTCATCGCGTCGTGGAGACGGTAGTCCGTACGTAAGCACGAGCGATGATATCGTTCTCATGATCGTGAACCTGTGTTGAAGTGTATGTATACTATTTCAGTATCAATATAACTTTATAATAATCATATATAGTTACTCATTACACCATTATACCCATCCAATTAAGGTGGTGGCGGAAAATAGATTACACCACGGCGTGGAGAAGGTATTCCGTACGTACGCATGCGCGGTGATTTCCTTTTTCCGTAGGATGGATAGAAGGTTAATTAGATTTGTTTAATATTTATAATAACATATCAGTATATAATAAATACTGATGTTATTACTTTATCATGAAACAACTAACGAAGAAGAAGTTGAAAAGAAAGAAATTGAAAAAGATCAGTAATGGATATTACCTCTTTTTGATGCGCCTTTTCTTAAATTGGTGTGAGGAGGAGAGGGAGCAGGTGCCCTTTTATAAGGGAGGAGAGGGGCACCTTAGAAAAATCTCAAAATATTATTTTATATTAAGGTCAAATTCGTTTTATAATGGTTCCAAAGGGTCTTATTTCGAAGATAAAGTGGTGATGGGTCGAAAGCCTCTCATCTAATAGGATTTAGACAAGTTTATGTTTTTATTTTAACCTTATCAATTATATTTAACTCTAAGATAAATAATTTATCTTTTACCGTGTCTTTTTGTTTTATTACACTATATGGTTAATAAACTTACCATAACAAGCAAAACGAACCCCAAGTTGTTTATTATTAATATATCTATCTTTATCTAAGTCATTTGGACGAAACTTATATTTTTAGGAATTAAATAACCATTAATAATATAATATTTGTTTTAAAAACTAATTTATGTCAATTTTGACACTATTTGGTACATGATTTTTATGAAATTCATAACTGAATGATAAGTTCGAACCAATTAACTTATATCAACAATAAAATGTCATATTAACCTATAAAATTAATGTAAGTCATAAAAAGTCTCAAATTACATTTATTTGGGCATTTATAACATCAATTATGTCAATATTTCATTAATAAGTCAATTACTGCATCATCTTTATGTCATAATAAATGATAATTATATAATCCCTAAAAATAATAAATAAATTCCTATGATGTAAATAATTTTATTATATTTCTGGATACCATTCATGTACTATGTTTCATGGTGTTTATCACTAAAGTAAAATTATTATACTTATAAGATTTAAGAAAGTGACATGTTGTCAAATTCTTTGGTTTTAATAATAATTAAATTATTTTCATGGAAAAAAGTCCATAAAATGAATCTATTCCGACCCTTAGGTTATGTGGGTCCACTTTTAGCCATCCAATAGGATTTTTCCAAGTGTTAGGGTAATTTTATAATCTTATATTTACCCTTAATTACCCGATTTACCTTTAACTATAGTAAATAAAATTTACCGTAGTTACTATTCACAATGCCCAAAAATAAAAAGTAGATTATTAACATAATTTGGACCCACTGATTCCAAATATGGAATCCATTTTCCAAATTCAATACACAAAAGATGCAGAAATTAAATTAAAATTAATCCCGTTGTCAAAAGAAAACGGGTTTTTCTTTAAAACATTGCAAAAGATTGAATTGATTTAACCTACGAATTCAAGGTAAAATCAATGATAATGACATATATTATATTAAATGGTAAAAATAAATTCTATTTATACTTTAAAACCATTCAATATTATAATTTATCCACATAAGATATTACGATGAAAAAAGTAGTTTTTAATTAAAATATAGCGTGTTTTTATTATTCATTAAAATATGAAAGTTATCGGAAAATTATCAAAACTTTATCTAATGTAAATTTTTATATCCTGATTCAAAATAAGAATTTTATTTTGTAAAATTGAACATATTAACATGTCAAATACTAGATTTAAATTGGGTGCGCCATCAAAAGGTGGCAAAACTTCATTTTTTTAAAAATACTTATTTTACCCGAAAAATTTATTTTGTTCTTATACCATGTTCTAGAAAATGTGTAAGATGAATAATAATGTTATAAAATTCAAAATTTAGTTAATACTATTCATAACGACTAGTTCATGAAAATATTATAATAATATATCATTGTTTATTAAAACCCGGTATTGCGTACAACACACGCTATCGAGGAAGGTCGCGATTGCGTGTAATGAAAGCCAAGTCAGGGTTACGTGTTGTGGAAGAATCCTTCGTTGTTTCATATAACAGAATCCAACCATATTTCATTTATACATTGAATATATATATATAGTCAATGTTGTGTAGAATAACTATTATCAAAATTGTGTGTAACACGATCCAAGAATAGTGTTGCGTATACTGCAAGCTATTACGGTGTTGCGTATAGCGCAAGGTAATCTTGGTGTAGAATACAACACAAGACATTAATGAAATTAAAAGAATATTTTTCATAAAATCTCGGGGTGTTACATTCGACCCCCCTTAAAATTAATTTCGCCCTCGAAATTCGTCGGGGTTATAAATGGTTTACTACTCAAAAGTTTGTTTAATAGAATCCCACATCGTAAAAAGGAATACCGAAATATGGCTTTAAAAACTAAAGTGTGAAATGTAACGGTTACCCAAATTAACTCATCACTGGGTTTCCAAGTAGGAGAACAGAGGTGAAAATATGGATATAGAAGAAAAATCTAACTATCAAATTCTGATGGAGAGTTGTAGAGAACATGGCTATGAAAAATTCAACAATCGCAAAGCAATAAATTTGTGATGATCTAGGGTACCATCTGATTCATCATATATAAGATCTCTAGGACAACATTTTTGGTTTTCAAAATCATTTCCCTAAAGTTGAAGAATTTGAATTAGAATAAATACTTACTTTATTTTGGTACAATCTCACTGTTGTTCGTACTTTGAACAATTTCCACTTCATCTATTAAAGAAATGAAGTTGAATTTTTTATTCATGAAGTGTTAATTGATCATGTGATAGAATGATGGGTCATTCCATATGATTCAAACAAAAGGTTAGAAAAAGTTATCAAATATACATAAGTCCATCTATGGTGAGGTTAATTGTATACGATTCCAAGAATGAACCTATACTTCATATATCATACCGCATAATAAAATAAAACTAGTTTCTACTAAACAGGGACTTCCTGTAGGCCAGTGGTAGGCGATAAAGGCCAGTCGCACTTCGGTTGTGGGTTCGATTCTCACAGCCTTGTCTGATGCGATGGGCTGTTGCCCATCCTGCAGGTTGTCCTTTTTCTAAAGCTATATTACTATAACATCCCATCAATAATATCAAAAAAAGTTCAATCCTAACTTATTTCCAACATAATCCATTCCAATCTTTAGGCTTATCTAAAATACTCCAGTCCAAGCTCATAGTATAAAGAAAATTATTACTTGAAATGTCATCAACCAACCATCATTTATCTCCCATTATCTTGTTGGTCACATTCCAATCATGTGAATACCATAATCATGTATTCTCTTGAAAAATGAATACCCATTAAACCTTAGTGAAAACATGAATGCTGTCAAAAGTTAACTCTTTCCACATACCAAAATCCAAAAATTCTATATAGTCAAACCATGATATATACTTATCCTTATATCAGTGATGAGCTCATGAATACTATCAAACATTTAATTTTCTCCTTATCCCTTCATTATGCGCATATCATCTACTTTCCAAAAATACTGGTACCATTCATCACATACTTTCAAAACTTAAGGAAAGACAACAGTGTAACAATCCTTAGATGTCTCTTTATTCCATAGTACCATGAGATTACTTATACAACATTACACTTGATAAACATGTAATCATTCCACTACATTATTAAACCATTGATCGAGCTTCAAAAATTCTTTCATCTCACATATCATTTGTAGTCTCATCATCATCATCAAAATAAATACTACCCATAAGACCATACTAATTCTCTTCATGAGGCTTTCCCTTAGGGCATTGGTTTGCATAATACCTGTACATTCCACATTTAAAACATTTAACCATTGTTGATGTCATAGCAATACCATTATCCTCATCCCTGGTGTTAACTGAACCTTTTCCTTTGCACTTACTAGATTTGTGTCCTTCTTTTCCACACCCAAATCATCTTCCAGTTCCTTTGAAACATTCCCCTTGATTCCTCTTCCCACATGATTTACATTGGGTAAATTGAACTTTCTTTCCTCTATGATCATCATGAAACTCCATCATTCTCTTATTATCTGAGTCAGGAAACTTACCAAATTTTACTTTATTGATCATATTATGAGATTGCTGATTCGGCATAATAATGATGTTTGGACCTCCAAATCTCATTTCATTTGGTTTCTCATGAATAATATCATTCCATTGTCCATCATATCCTCCATTATCGTGAATCATCTTGTTTCCAGCCATTTTCTAAAACCCAAAAAGAATAGTGTGAGAGGCAAAAATCATAATTAAGGGGGGGTAACTTCAATATCTAACATCTTTGGTTTAATCTAATATCGTTACCATAGTTCTAGGACTATATAATATACGTATACTTATCCTTAGGGACATCCCTAGACATACCTTAGAAATATCTCTAGGGATCTCACTAACATTTTCACATCCTAGTTTCCAAAGGTTAACTAAACCTTTCCTCTGATACCAACTGTAGAGACCCGAAGCCTGCATTACATGGACATTACATTAATTTTGAGGAATACTTAGTACATAACAAAAACACAGGCACAAGGACCGTAATAGTTTAGTGTCTTTGGAAACTCGGAATATAATCTTCTAATCGTGGTGAAAGATCTTCAACATCTCCCATAAAGATCTTCTTTTTTTTCAAAACCTAAATCCTTTCTTTATGTCCTGGGGAAAAGAAAACATAAAAGGGTGAGCTCAAATTCTCAGTAAGGGTAAACAAAAGAAATATCAATCATGTCATGTTCATAAGAACAAATCTTTTGGAAATCATAACCTGCAGAAGAGATCATAATTTCATAACATGGGATAAATCATAGTAGTGAAATGTAATCCCAATACTCATAACATAAAACATGAAACATTTTGGCATACACACATAATCATAGAGAATCATTTCTTATTAGTAAAGAATCATTTCCAAGACTATCTTAGTGGACAAAGTCCTTTTCTGAACCGAGTTCATTCCTCGTTTCAGTCCTGTTTCACTGAACTGGTATAACCTACCGTTCCATCCATGTCTATCTCATGAGATATAAAACCTTTACCCAATGCATTGGAGGGAGATATAGGTCCCACCCATCTCATAATGATACCATTCTTATGTGTGCCACAAAATCATAAATCATACATCAATTCATAACCCACGTAATAAAAATGGGAATCTTAAACATCAAAACATCTTAAAACAATTCATATAAGATAAAGGAATTCATAAAAATATTTCCATCATAGCATAATAAAGTAAATGTAATAAATGGGATATAAACAGAACCCAATATTATCTTAGATGGAAAATAATTTTGATAAAACACTTGAACTCCATTCTTGAGGAAAATATCTTTTCTACTTCAAAAATACTTTTCCTTTATTAACATGTCATACAATCCTAAACTAAAATAAGTTGATTAAAAATAAACATGAAAACTTGTAAAGGAAGATTCTTGGAAATAATTTTTTAAAAATCCATTAATGCGGTATAAGTTAAAAAAAATGTCTTCATACTTTTGTCGGAAAAGTCAAAAATTACCTCGTACGAAAAAAGAAAAAAGATTCCTTTCATATCCTTTAATAAAAACTCACCAAAGGGTAAAATTGGATTTAAACAATTGTAGGTGGATGGAAATAATATTAAATATTGAGGAAACATGGATGTGGATGGTAAAATACACCCTAGTAAATACCAATGTATAAACAATCTCTGATAAAAATGAGATTGTGATATTTCCCTTACCTTAAGTACGATTTGCTTCGTAAGTGTCCAAACCTCCTGTATAATGATTTAAATAATGTCATTAACTTATTACAGAATCATATTAATTGTTATGATATCATATATGGTTCACTTATGACTTTATATTACCCGTTCTTTTGTAAATTCCATGTTAAAGAAGCGTTTTGGGTAAAATTGTTTCATTTATCGTAGGTGTTTGGACTTGTTGTTCTTGAAATTATTATTACTTATATCATGATTTACTTACTTCCAAAATATAAAATATGATTTATATATCATATATATTCAGTATATATATATATATAATAGATAGATAAATGAAATGAAACACACTGTTCATTGAGACGGTAGTCCGTACGTACGCATGAACACTGTTTTCCTTTCCTTATTGTATTGAATGGAAGTAAGTAGATGACATACATATATACATGAATCCAGTTGCTTTATAATGTCATATATTTCATTATTATTTATTATATATACTTTATAATCATTCTTAAATGGTTAACATGGAGAATAAATCTCATCGCGTCGTGGAGACGGTAGTCCGTACGTACGCACGGGCGATGATATCGTTATCATGATCGTGAACTTGTGTTGAAGTGTATTTATACTATTCCAGTATCAATATCAATTTATAATAATCATATATAGTTACTCATTAAACCATTTTACCCATCCAATTAAGGTGGTGGCGGAAAATAGATTACACCACGACGTGGAGACGGTATTCCATACGTACGCACACGTGGTGATTTCCTTTTTCCGTAGGATGGATAGAAGGTTAATTAGAGTTGTTTCATATTTATAATAACATATCAGTATATAATAAATACTTATGTTATTACTTTATCATGAAATAACTAAAGAATAATATGTTTAAGAAGAAAGAAATTGAAAAAGATCGGTAATGGATATTACCTGTTTTTTGACGCGCCTTTTCTTAACCTCCACTTAAAGAACTAAGGATGGTCTTTAAAGAAGACCAGGACCTCTAGGATGATACTAGGGAAGTGGAGAAGAGATTTTGTCAGGGTTTGGCCGAGCTTGAATTCTCAAATTGGTGTGAGGAGGAGATGGAGGAGGTGCCCTTTTATAAGGGAGGAGAGGGGCACCTTAGGAAAATAACAAATTATTATTTTATATTAAGGACAAATTCGGTTTATAATGGGTCCAAAGTGTCTTATTTCTAATATAAAGTGGTTATGGGTCTAAATCCTCTCATCCAATAGAATTTAGACAAGTTTAGGTTATTATTTTAACCTTATCAATTAGATTTAACTCTAAGTTAAGTAATTTAACTTTTACCGTGTCTTTTTGTTTTCTTACACTATATGGTTAATAAACTTACCATAACAAGCCAAACGAACACCAAGTTGTTTATTATTAATATATATATCCTTATCTAAGTCATTTGGACGAACCTTATATTTTTAGGAATTAAATAACAATTAATAATATAATATTTGTTTTAAAAACTAATTTATGTCAATTTTTACACTATTTGGTACATGATTTTTATGAAATTCATAACAGAATGATACGTTCAAACCAAGTTACTTATATCAGCAATAACATTTCATATTAACCTATAAAATTAATTTAAGTCATAAAAAGTCTCAAATTACATTTATTTGGGCATTTATAACATCAATTATGTCAATATTTTATTAATAAGACAATTACTGCATCATCTTTGTGTCATAATAAATGATAATTATTTAATCCTTAAAAATTCTAAATAAATTCCTATGATGTAGATAATTGTATTAGATTTCTGGATACTATTCATGTTTGAAGTTTCATGAAGTTTATCACTAACGTAAAATTATTATACTTATAATATTTAAGAAAGTGACATGTTGTCACATTCTTTGGTTTTAATAATAATTAAATTATTTTCATTGGAAAAAGTCCATAAAATGAATCTAATCCGGCCCTTAGGTTATATGGCTCTACTTTTATCCATAAAATAGGAATTTTCCAAGTGTTAGGGTAATTTTACAATCTTATATTTACCCTTAATTACCCGATTTACCTTTAACTATAGTAAATAAAATTTACCGTAGTTACTATTCACAATGCCCAAAAATAAAAAGTAGCTTATTAACATACTTTGGACCCACTGATTCCAAATATGGAATCCATTTTTCCAAAATCAATACACAAAATATGCAGAAATTAAATTAAAATTAATCCCGTTGTCAAAAGAAAACAGGTTTTTCTTTACAACATTGCAAAAGATTGAATAGATTTAACCTACGAATTCAAGGTAAAATCAATGCTAATGACATACATTATATTAAATGGTAAAAATATATTCTATTTATACTTTAAAACAATTCAATATTATAATTTAACCACATAATATATTACGATGAAAAAAGTTGTTTTTAATTAAAATATAGCGTGTTTTTACTATTCATTAAAATATGAAAGTTATCGGAAAAATATCAAAACATTATCTAATGTAAATTTTTATATCCTGATTCAAAATAAGAATTTTATTTTGTCAAATTGAACATATAAACATGTCAAAAACTAGATTTAAAGTGGGTGTGCCATCAAAAGGCGGCAAAACAGCATTATTTGAAAAATACTTATTTTACCCGAAAAATTTATTTTGTTCTTATACCATGTTCTAGAAAATGTGTAAGATGAATAATAATGTTATAAAATTCAAAATTTAGTTAATACTATTCATGACTGCTAGTTCATGACAATATTATAAAAATATATCACTGTTTATTAAAACCCGATATTGCGTACAACACACGCTATCGAGGAAGGTCGCGATTGCGTGTAATGCAAGCCAAGTCAGGGTTGCGTGTTGTGATAGAATCCTTCGTTGTTTCGTATAACATAATCCAACCATATTTCATTTGTACATTGAATATATTTATATATATATACTTAATGTTGCATAGAATAACTATTATCAAAATTGTGTGTAACACGATCCAAGAATAGTGTTGCGTATACTGCAAGCTAATACGGTGTTGCGTATAGAGCAAGGTAATCTTGGTGTAGAATACAACACAAGACATTAATGAAATTAAAAGAATATTTTCCATAATATCTCGGGGTCTTATAGAACCATATTGAAGAGAACAAAAAAATTCCCATAGTAATATGTGTTTGGAAATAGATCATGGATAACATTGATTGAAGCCTAGAAACTCATAAGTTAAAGAGATAAGTGCAAGTTATTTGTTTTAACTTTACTATAACTGGATTCCCATTTATATTTTTAATAGATTAGTAAACTCAACCCTATATTTATTTTTATTTTATCCAATGTCCAAAATAAGAGGAATCATGTTAACAACCAATATGGAGGGAAATTTGTTGATTTTAAAAAAGAGATTCCCTGTTGGATGGTGTCTCAAATATGCTGTATCATGATTATCCCAAAACAGCTATTGAAAATCAGAATTAGTAGTTAGATATTTTTTGCAATACCAAAAAAATAAAGTAATTTCAATACCATTTCACAGGATATTTCATCTAATAACGGTGATAATGTAAATAAGACTCAATTTCCTTTGTGCAAAAAGTGTGAAAAGTGGCACCAAGGGAAATGCCACAATGGAACTTGGATGTGCTTTAATTGTAGAATGATGGGGCCCAAAGTATCCAATTTCCATTATGAAAATAATAATCTGATGGATGGAAACAAAGTTCAATATAAGGAATAATTTATAGTTATTTGTAATAAATATATAGAACTTGGGAATTATCAAATACAATGCTCTATTTCAAGGGTTGAGAATCATGATGAGAATCAACAATCTCAAAGATCAAGGTAGAACAAAAATTCTTATGCTGAGAGGGAAATTAATGAATTAATTAAATGTAAACACTACTTCAAAGCATTTTAGGTCATATTTTATTTCAATTCTTGTCCAATTAGAATATCTTATATGTTTTTTAAGAACATTGAGTCCCCATATTAAATGATATTAAGTCATCAGGGAATCATTTATGAGTATTGTATAACATGTTTATATTTGTGGGAATTTGATTCTTGAAAACATTATAAGCCTCCATATGGTTTAATTTCATTCCATTATTGGAAAGAATTGGATTTCCCTATATAGAAACACATAGATTTCCATGAGAAGGAAGTCACTCTCCTTATTTTGAATTAACCCCTAATTCTGTACATATGAAAGGAAAGATGATATATTATATTTTCAATGTCATATGAATCTTATATATTAACTACCTATGAGAAATCATATATTTCTTTAATAATTTACTATACCGAAATAACCATCCCCAAAGACATGTTTATTGTGAAGGGGATATGGTAATGTGTTCCTTGAGGAATTTTCTGGTCTTCCTCCTAGCTGAGAGGTTTAATTTTCCATCAAGATTATACGTACGGAATTTCCAATAGCCAAGACTCTATATATAATTTTTTTTTTGATACATGATGGGATAAATAAAATTTTTTAGTATAATCCAGATAAAGGGTTTATGCACCCATGTTCTTCACCATGGGGTTCAACAGTTCTCTCAATCAAGAAGAATGATGGGTTAATGTGCTTGGACATTAATTATCATGATCCCAAAAAGAGAATGATAAATAACAAGTATCCTATACCTTATATTGATGACTTTTTTGATTATCTATGAGGAGAAAAATACTTCATTAAGGTGAATATTCAGATTTTATATTATCACGTAAGGGTTAGTACGGAAGATATTCCCAAGAAAACTTTTTGTACATAGTATGGGAACTATGAGTTCATAGTGATTCCATTCCACCTCAACAATGCTCATGAAATCTTCATGGACGTGATAAATATTGTCTTTAGATATTACCTTGAGAAATTTGTGGTAGTATTTATAGAAGATATTCAAATATAATCCAAAATCAAGGAGGACTATTATGAGCATCTGAGCACTGTACTGTGGACCTTTGGAAAGAATATGCTCTATGAAAAGTACAAAATTTGTGAGTTATTGTTGAATAAATTCTCATTATTGTATCATATAATAATAATAAAATAATATGTCTATAAATGCTTCAATGGAAAATTAATTTAAATTATGGTCAAGGAAAAAATCCCTGATAGATATCCATAGCTTTCATAGGTTGTCCAAATATTATCTCTAATTTGTGGGAAATTGCTCACTATTATCAAACCCTCTTAGTTAGATAACTAATAAGAGAGTAATTTTTTCATTGAATGTTGAATTCTATGAATGATTCATGTTGCTGAAAATAAGTCTTATCACACCCCTTATTCTCACACTACTCACAAGTAGAGAACATTTCATAATATTCAGTGATTCTTTGAAGAAGGTATTGGGTTGTGTATCGATGAAAAATTAAAAATTCATTGCCTATTCTTCATAGTAATTGAAAATTAAAGAGGGAAACTATCCTACAAATGATCTAGAGTTTCCATATGTGATATTTTCTTTGAAAAAATTATGTAATTGTATCTATGGTGAGATGTGTGAAATATATACTGATTATAAGAGACTCAAATAATATTCATACAAATAATATTATTATGAATATGTGAAGATGGTCAGTGCTCATCAAAGATTATGACTACACAATCCACTGACATTTTTATAAAGAAATTATAGTGTAGGATTATATATGTAGAAAGGAAAAATAAAACTATTATTGATTAGAATTTATAAGGATCTGATCTTCATAGATATGAAGAGGATGTACTTGGGAATCATAAAGAAATTGACATCATAAATCCATTCACAAATGATTGACCAACTGCCTCATTTGGAAATGTTAAATGATTCTCAAAAAGTTGATATGGGAATTTAGAATAGAGTAGAAAAATAAAGAATGGTAAATCATTGGATTTAAATGTTAATTAAGTATGAATTGTGATATTTGGATCATGATAATGTGTTCCATAAAATATTGGGTTAAAGAAGGAACTATTGAATGATACACAAATCATAACATTATCCATTCACCCAGGAAACACAAAGATGTGTCGAGATATACAAGAGAACTATTAGTGGGAAAATATGAATAAGGATATCACTAAATATAAGTTAATGTCCTAGTATTTAATCATGTGAATACCAAAAGGCATATGTCTAGGGATATTATGCAACCATTACCCATACTATCATATAACGGGTAAAACATCCCCTTATACCAATCCAATAGACTTCTGAATACATCCAGAGTAAAAAAAATTATCTAGGTTGTTGTGGACCATATTACAATTTGTTTACACCTCGATGAGATTTGATAGGATTTCTCATTTTATCAACATTCATGGATAAAAATCAAATTAGTGGTGGTGATTCAAGGAGACCCACCATAAATTGTGTCTGATCAAGATAGAAGATTCCCAACTAGGTTTTGGAAAAGTCTCAAGTATGCTCTAAACACTAAGCTAAATATATGTATGTGATTCACCCTAACAATGATGGATGTTTGAGTGTAGTATCCAAAAATATTAAGACATGTTGATAGAATGGTCAATGAACATAAAAGGATGAGGGGGTAAACATATTTCTCTGTTTGAGTTCTCTTATAACAACAGTCTCCACTCAAGCATCTAATGGGCTCCCTATAAAGCTGTTTATGTGAAGAGGTGCAGAACACCATCATATTGGGAAGAAGTTGGGGAACTAAAATGTATAGTAAATGAAATAGTTGAGGAAATTGGGGATAATATTAAGACTATTCAGCATTAGATCAAGGATAAACATAGTCAATGTATGATCCGTGCGTAAAATCATCAATGAGAGCCATAGTTTGATGTTTGAGACATTGTATTCATTCACATTTATCCACGGATGAAATTGATGATATTTAGAAAGAAGGGAATGCTTAGTCAGAGTTAAATAAGAAATTTTGAGATCCTATATCGCATAGGAGGAGTGGCCTATCGATTAGTACTCCCACAAAACATATCTCAATTAAAAGATGTATTTCATGTATCCCTCTTGAGAGAGTACCAACCAGACCCCTCACATGTACCCAATCTATAGGTTGTACCATTGGAGAATAATATTTTTTGGGAATATTAGATAGTGACTATCATAGATCATATATAAAATGTTATACGAAATAAGATAATTCACCTAATAGAAGTGTTGTGGAGAACCCATAAGTCTGCAGAAGCAACGTGGGAACTGAAATAGGTGATGAAGAAAATATACAATCATATTTGTTAGTTTTGGAGAATAAAATTTCGAGGGATAAATTTCCAAATGGGGGTGATTGTAGTGACCCGAACTGTTATAAATAAAATTCCCCTTTTTGATTTAATTAAATGCATTTTTTTATAGAAATAAAATGCACTTATATTGTCTTATTATATCCAATTAGATTTAGATGGATGTTTTGTATCATTACCAGTGATAATATAGTCCTTGAACAGTGATCACATGACTAGTATAAATATAGGGGTTTAAAAAATCCTTTTGAAAAAGAAAAAGAAGTGATGACATCAGCAAGTAGGATCAAACCCAATGATTGCAATTTATTTGATATTCTAAAGAAGATAGAATTTCTAGGATTTGAACTTGGGAAATACCAAGGTGAGATCCAAAAACATAATGATGACAAGAACCATTTATGGTATAAGATCAAGCTCATCGAGATCATGACTCAAACTGTGTTCACTGAACAACCCCAAGAAATCCCCACCATCATGCATCACTCATAGAGCATTTGTTGGTGTATTAAAGAGACACATTTCAGGACCCTAGTAATAATAATATGTCCATTATTTTTTATAAAATAATTTATATATTTTAATCCCATTATTGTTACTTTGTAAATGATCTTTAAGAGAAAAAAGTGTATTTTTGGTTAATATTCAAATTCCATTAATGAATTTATTAATCAATTGATTTTTGAAATAAAAAATATTTTAATAAAATATTATTATCAAAAACATTTATTATTTATAATTTATCATATAATTGTTATGATGTCAAATTTAATTATTTATATGGCTTCATGAAAATTTTATTGTAAAAAACAATCATTTTCTACAAAAGTCAGTTTTTATTTTAAAATTGAAAATTAACATATTTATAAAATTATTAAGATTAAATTGATATTTTTTTAGAATCAGGACATCAGAAATAACCTACAATGAATTTTTTATAATTTTCAGTGGAAGTCGAATTTATGAGTAAAAATTTAATACTATGTAAATTTACCTTGTGTTTTATGACATCACAATAAAAAATGACGAAATATGTAATATAAACTTGATAAATGACCAAATATATTTTTTACCATTAATATAATTTTATTTTATGTTTATTTTATTTATTTTGTAATGTCATTATGAATCCTCCAAGAGTTATAATATATATTTGGATTTTAAAATTTTTTATTTAAGAGTTTGACACATCTCCACATCACCAAGGGTAATATTTAAATATGATTAACCCTTGGAATTATGAAATAATTTAATCCACTCACCATTGGTAGAAACCATGATATGGTTTTTGGTTTTTTATAATTTATTATATAGAGTCCAAAAAATAAATAATTTATAAATCCCTCTCATTTCATATATAATCCCACAAAATATCCCATTTCTATTCCTTAAATCACCTTGGAGAACATTCATACTTTTCCATTGAATCCATGGATTCCTCCCATGCTTCTTCTAAGCTTTTTAGGATTCCCCTCTCTATCCTTTAGAGTTAGACATTAAAGTAATTTTTATTTCCTTTCTACTCTTTCTTCAAGTTCCTTTGTTGTGTTATGGCTTCTTTTTCTAATTCCTTATGTTGGTACATGTATTTAAACGAAATTATTAATGTCTAATTAGTATATAAATGATGACATACCCATTTCATTCTCATAAACCCATTTTATGAATTTTTATGTGACATCTTTATGTAGTTTAAATTTCACCATGATTTTCCATTTCAAAATCGTTTTTAGTGAATACCATGATCATTTAATATCATGGGTACTCACCTTTATACACATATATGTATTTTATTAGGGATATGCATGTATTTATTCCACACTCCATTATAATGAAATAAATTATGATGATGAATTAATCCATGTTGATTGATCTATGGGGTCACACTTATTCCTGGGAATGAAATGAATGTGATAGGTGTGCCCAAAATTATATAGCACTCCACTTCATTGGTTATTGGTTAGTATCATGGTATATCATGTTGGGACAGGGGGTGTACCTAACTTATTAATCTATTTTTGGGATTATTCTCGACATATGTTTATGTTTCATTTTTATGTTGTTTCCACATTTCCCATGTTATGGTTATCATGATATATCATTCCTTATTATCTATGTTTTTTTGATCCATTGATATGATTATTATCTAACATGTATTTTATTATTCATGTTATTTCTTATTTATTACCATCCTAGGATTTATAGCTCACAAATTTCTTATGATTTTCATGAGGTTATACCATGTTGTGTTATATAAAGAGGAATGATTTAAACATGTAAAACAATTTTTCAAAAAATATATTGTTTTTCATGTTTTATGTTGTTATGTAATGTACTTAATTTTCCAAAGAAACTATACCTCTAAATCATCTGGGTCGTATTAAGTTTAATTTTAAGTAATAATTAATGTTTAAATGTTAACTAAAGGGCATGGTTTTTATACCACATGTATAAGTGAACAAATAATATGTTAGTACTAATATAAATAAATTAATTAAAAATAAATATAAAACAATAGATTTAAAATATTTACCATTTAATCTGAAACCACACAATTGGAGGCATATTGGATACAACATGTATTACTACAATGTATGCTTGATTCCTCCCTTTTGTATTATCATATAATTCATTAGACCATCAGTTCCATCTAAAAATATTATAGTTTGGTTGATCCCAATGTTTAATTAATTTGATTATAAAAATAAAATTGCATCATCATGAGTAAATAATCCTTTCTAAGTGCATGATCATAGTAAAAGATTGAATTATCGTTATATTATAAATAATTTATTACAAGAAAAGCAAATTAAAATAGGTGCAATACAATTCGAATATATTTATGGAACTAAAATAAAAATTTACAGAAGTGTTTTTATCGAAAATAATAATATCTATGTTTCCCATTACCCATTATAGTGATTAAACCCTCTATGATAAACCATTTACCTTCCATGATGGAAAAAACAACTTATGTGAACCATTATGTTTTTCAAAATACCCTAAATTCCATTATAAATTGTTTACAACTTTTTGGAAATATTAAACATCATTATATCCATTTATAGCATCTAAAAGACATGAAGATCTCATTTTTTCATTAATTATTCTATGATTGTTGTATATATCAGTATACCATTTTCAAAATCATCAGTGATGCTAACTCTAGAATAACATCATTATTATTTTATTAAAAAACATTAATATCCTTATTATCATGTATTTTTTATTGGGGGTGTTAATGTGTTTTTTAATGGTCATTTGAATGTGGATCATTTTACATAATGGTTGTGAACACACATGTTAAATTTTACTTTTATGGAATGAAATTTTGTATTTCTCCATTTTTTATAGTATTTGGATCAAGATACTATATTTTTTCTCAAAGGGTTATTCATTTTGAATTTTTGAATTTCATGATTTCATTTTTAAAAGTTTTCTCATTATAAAGTATTTCTTCCTAAAGAGAGTTATTTTCATTTGATAATATATTACCTTTGACAGCATCCCTAATTTATTACCACGATCCCCCAATTTTATTTGTCCTAGAATAGTTTTCTAATAGACATTATAACATACATGTTTTATTAAAAAAATATGTATTAAATTATTTGTGTTGGATTATATACATTTTTGGTGATAATATTGGGGATTTATGACTCTAATGTGACTATGAGATCAACTTATAAGACTGTTTCTTTATAGTTTATAGATGTCGTGGGAAATAAATTGATTTTTTTGTGTTTAGTATGTTCTTGGTGGGGGGTTTCTTTCAAACTATGGTAATATTTGATATCACATGGAATTATCAAATAGAAATTTTATCCTATGATAATAAGTTTTTAAAAAAAGTGGTGTTTGTTTTGTTTTTGAAAAAAATCATCTGAAATTACTGTATAAAATCACATTAAAAAGTGGTGAAAACCTTTTTTTCAATAATCAACCCAAAACGCAAGAAAAATGGATCTTTTCAAAAGTGAAAACTATTATGCGTACTTTTAAATATTTGTTCTAAAAAATGACCTTGGTATGATCCCTATTATACTCCATTAACCATTTTTTTCTATTTGTAGGAAAATTCATTACCTCCTCTTACACCTAGGTCTCTAACTCTACCCCATACTCCATCTTAGTCTCTGAATCCAACTACTACTACACATTTATATCTATAACCGCGTCCACCAGTACCTCTTCGATTACCCAATAATTTTATTCATTTACATCCAATGATTTTTAAATAATTTATTTCCTCTATATACTTCTCCTTGAAAAATAGATCAAAAAAATGTGTCATAATTATGACATTCATTTTTCACACACTAAATATATTTTTGAGGTCATATACTATTCTAGATCACAGACATAGTAGATCGTCACCTAAATGTTTTACATGAATTTTTTTTGATAGAATGTATACTACCCACTAATCACTAAACAATCATAATTCTAATTTGGAGTATCAAGGATACTAGAAATCATGATAGTACTGAGAAAGAATAGAAAAATTACTCTGGACTATTTTAAATAAAATTATAATTACCATCATAAAATACCTATTCATGGATGTTTTACTTTCAATGGTTTATGATCTCTCTCGTAATTTTTCAAACATAATATCTAAAATAATTTCCATTATATTACTTAAGCCACTAGAGAAACATTTACCAAAATAAGTAAATATTAATTAAATATGTTTTGATAGTTAAATATTTTTGTATATACCTAAATTATTTTCCATTTGTAATATTTAATAGGAATTTTATGTTCAGTTATTGAATTCATTCCATTATTGTGCTTATATTTTGAGACCTCTCTATCATAAAAAAATTATTGTTAAAACAATGATTGAAACTTTTAATTAAACTTTTATCTATAAAACATTGATTATAGCATATTTCATATTAAAATTGAAATCCTATATAGTCAGTTTGTTGTATTTCCATGCATTAGATCTAAATTCCTATATAAAATTTGACTAATTATTATCATTATGGGATATATTAGCCTAGTATTTGGATAGAATTGTTTTGAAAATTTTCTATATCAATGTATTCACAACTTCTTATGCCAAAAAATAATGGTTTAGAATTTCATTTATACTCTTGAGAGAAACTACATATATCAAGGAGGCTCTATATATTTCTTCTTCATATGGAATGTAATATATATTTTAATCTTTAAGTGTGGAATTTGTGTGAAGTTGCAATGATGATAAATTTCCCTCTAGAACTAGTGGGAAGAAGTTACCTTAGGAAGGTCCTTTTGATTTCTTAGTTGATTCACTATATTGGCATGATTCGACCATCCATTTCCCCATTTTTTATCCATCTATAACATCATATCTCAGATAAGTCATTTTTTCATCAACAGTTATAGGTGTTTTATATGAAAATATATTTTAAAGACATTCCTCAGGTGTCATTATATGATTAGGCTGGTACGAAAGATCCTAGAGCATCATTGACCATTGAAATATCTGGATCATCATGTGGAATAGGTGACATTGAAATTGGATGATGTGATACATTAATACCCACACTTGTGTGATCTTGTGGAGGTTATTTAGGGTTTATATTTTCTCTAAATATATTCTACACCACACCCCTCTCAAAAAGGTCATTCATGGGTGTTTCTAGATATAAAACACATATAATTGGACGCAACAAAATTATAGTAATATCAAGTTATTGGAAGTTTTTTTATTCACAGTTAAGATAAAGACTAATGAAAAATATGATTGTCATGGGAATGATATGTGGTTGATGGGAATGATTATCCTCAAAGCTGGTGGTGTCATATGGTTCTTTATTATGGATATTTGTTCCACTATCATTTTTCTTTTATCCATTCTGACACATTGTAATTCCAAACTATACTGGGAAAAAATATCATTGAAACCATCTATTTGTACCTAAAATCCATTCATTATCTTATATGTATCTTCATGTGGTTTTATCTTCTAAAAATATGATTGAGGATAAACTCCAAAACTACTCCACTTACACGACCATATTATTTGGGGAACTTCAAAAATATTGAATATAGTTTTTCTTCTAGTAGAGTAACTATTTATTCTTTTTTCTAAACCATATAAAAATGTATGAAACTAAATATTAATTATTATATTATACTATTTTAAATAAAAATTAATTTTTATTATGTCATACTTATAAATGTTTCCCATAATACCTTTTTGTATTCTTTAACCAGATTACCCTACTTAATTATGAGATCTTCCTTCCATATCACATGACGTAGAATATAAGTGGAGTCTACTTATAAGAAAGGAACATGTTTTTTTTGATAAGGCATAAAAAATATTTTTGATTTAAAATTGAAAACTATTTTTTCTCTAGTGAAGCATACCCCATCCTTGCTTGGTGATAGGGGTGCGTTGGTTTTGAAAGATGTTCATTATTTCCAGAACTCTTTTGTTGTCTCATATACTAACAATTTTGAATAAAATTTTATAAAATAAATATTTTACTTTAACATATTTTTGTCTATAATGAACCTGATATTATTTGTCATCATGTCGACTGTGTAAAAAATCCATGTTTCCTACTTGATAATTTGTTCATAACTATATAGTGGGTGAGGATTTAAATTCCCCTCAAAATACATTATATATAACTTGTTAAGAAGTGTCTAGAATCCTTTGTAGTCTTTTCCGATTTCTAATAAGAAACATTTAATTCCAAAATCTTCTAAAAAAATAAACTTTTCATGGAATAATAAAAATTAAATTATTGTTTCATTATATTTTTTTAGAAAAAATAGATAAATTATACCCTAACATTAGCAACACTATTTCCCAATAGATACACGTCATTATAGGATGGATGTGGAGGAAAGAAACCATACCAGTTAATAAAATCATCCTATTTATGACCCCAAAATAACTAATGATCATTGAATTGTTGGGGTCAACTGGTTGGCCACATTGATTCCAACCAACAACAAATTTTATACACTTACTTATTTAATTGATAATTTTATTCAACATCGTGATGTTGAGTCATTCATGTGTATTCATAAACATGTTTTTTAACCCCTAATAATTATTTATTGTCAACATAAATTCTCTTTTCTTCCTCTGGATTAGTAAAATCATCATGTGAATAAGAAATTGTATTCATGATTAGTTGAACATTTAATTTGTCTTGAGTAACAACAATGTAAAAACAAAAAAATGATTGGATAAGGGTCATAAACCTACTCTATTTCACACAAGATAAACTATTTAACTCCGTATTTATACTATTTTTTTAAATGATTAGCATGAATCCATTTGACGGAAATGGGTAGTTGAATTTAAGAAAAGAATTAATCCACTATGGTAGGTGTTATCCTTTGAATCAATCCAAATGTTAAATTTATGGATAAATTCTTTCATAATTAGCTTCATCACCCAAATATTAATTATTGCATTTTATTCCTTGAGACTCATCCACTATCTCATCTGGACATCCACCTGGGTTTCTTGAACTACTCTGAGCAGTATTCATCCCATAGCAGGTATAGATGATCATTTTAGATGACTAAATTTCGTAGTACTTCAGGAAACATAAAAGATTTTATGGATGATTCTCAAGAAACCAAATACAATAATAAATTTTTGGGATATGAGGTTGATAATTATGGATTTTTTCCCCTTAAAACAATTTAAATTAAAACATTTTTATTTAAAATTTAAAATATAATCTCCAAATGAAAAAAAACTCTGACACTACCATGATGACTTTAACTATTCCACAATGAGATAACCTGACATTAATATATATTATGAGTCCTTTTAGCTCACCTGCATCTCAAATATAACAACACTATGGTAACATTGATTCATGTGTAGTATGTGAGTATAAAAATTTACATTTTTAAACCAAAAGGGCCCCTAAAATATATAGAAATGAATATATTTGAGTATATGTTAAGAATAGAAATACACAAATTACACATGTAAGTCATGTCACTAGGTACTAATAATCACACAATAATAATAAAATGTACCTAAATCATTTCATACAAATAAATTATACAAATCATGATATAAGTTTATACTTATTGTTTATAGATATTAAAATGATTAAACTAATAAGAGGTCAATATTTGAATCATAGGATGAGAAAAATTTACTTATCTCCCTCTATAAATAACCACATCACATGTACCATAAGACTGGACCTTAGAACCCATGCATCCAAGACTATCCCATAAAGATAACCACCACATATACTTATTACACACAAATAATGAAATGGGTATAACATTTCCAATTTTCTAAGAAAGATATTTTGAAATATGGGGAAGCCTTATCATAATGGATTCTCTTAGTAAGGAACCACAAAATCAACGCCACAAGACATTATTTAGACATAACATCTAAAAAAAATAAAGAAGAACAAATAACAACCCAAATGTCCCATCACCCTCACCCTAGGCCTCAATTATTAACTATAATATCTATAGTATCTCACATTCTTACATAAAATTCCACACCCTCACATAATACCAATTATATTCTAATATATGATACTTAAAGACCATCTATCATAGGCATTGATCATACTTCTCAATGATTACTCATAAAATAATGTCACAGTCTCTATGCTACTATTCATCACTCACAAGACTCAAATATCAAGAACATGTATGTTATATGATCAAATAATATATCCTACAATTTATAAGGTATCCAACTAGGTTTTAAGGGAAAATACAAGATTTTATACCATATATTTAATCACTACTATAGTTATTATATAATCCCCATTAGAACAACACCACCCCCTAAAAAAAATTCATTGGGAAATTCATATATTGTTCTACCCTTATTGGATACTTCCTTTGACAACAATTATCCCCACTAGGCCTCTCATAAGAAAACCAATGTCTACTATAAATTATCATCCATGGTGATATCCTATTTCCTAAGCACATATCTCATATTTTTCATGATCCATGGCCCATAAATAAATGATTTACAACTATAAATCACATAATACACTATCAAAGGACCTTCTCATGGACTCATTCATTAATATCCCCGATTCTCCCTCCCACATCATCATTTTATATTTAAATATCCCTTATGACATTCCCATCAAAAAAATAGATGATCATGAGGGGAAGAAACTACAAAGAGATATTATAATCATCCCATAGAGTATGGAATGACTATTTCATTACAAATAATTGTTACTTATTATACATCATGATCATAAACCCATATCATAACACACAATGGTCTCGTTTCCATGACTAGTTATTCACCCAAATCATATTTCCCAGAAAAACACATATAAAATTGTTCTTTATAATTTTGGTACAACCTACATATTTTATGAAGTTAACCATATAGGAATAACTTTTCTTATTCAATTAAATCCTTATATATATATCCTCAATCACATGAGCCCATATATCATTAAAAAATAATAAAATTCATAATTATATAAAAATTGTAATTTATTTTTGTAATTAATTTATGTAGAAAAAACATACGAAAACTCCCCAATAGTTCCACAACATCGGAACCACAACCAAAATCATGGTTAGGATCCAAGGAATGATCTCAATAATATTTTGAGAAAATTTGCCATCACTAACATCCTAAATTATTTTCTATCTAAATAATAATTTAAAATATACCTAGAAGAACCAGCCAAGTCATTTAACAATTTAATGCATATGGAGACTCCTTAGTATTATATTTACTTTGAATTTTAGGTCTTTCACTAGGGTTGGGGTTTTCCTATATCTTTTTTATCATTAGATGAAGGAATAAATAAATTAAAAATCCTTCTAATGATGTGGATCTCACCAAGTTAATTAATATCATAAGAGATTATTCCTAACTATCTATGTGCTAAAAAGATGGCGGTTATGCCTGAAAACCAACATATAAACATATATATGAGAATTTTATTTTCTAAGTAACTAAAAAACTAAAATATCTATGCTTCCTCACACAGGAAAAATACCCACAACCAATGAGTGAAATCAACATAATTTATATGAGCCAAAAAATCCAAGGAACACTTTCTAAAAAATTAATTAATTAAAATCACCTTATGAGGAACCCAAACAAGAAATAAATGAGTGTGAAAGAAGAGAAAATAACATACCATAGATTAAATCTTATATTCGTCATAGATAAAGTATAGATGTCACAAGTGAAATCATTAATCAGTTTGAGCCATGTATTCATTCTAGACTTGATTCGTCCGGGCCATGGATTTGATCCTTGGATGCATTTGAGAATTGATTTGATCCTTGATTTGATCTTGGATTTGAGGAGGAGAAGTGCATGCGATATGTGGTTCTCACAGAATGCTTTAGATATCATTACTAAAACTGTCATAACTAGGTATCTTTAAATAGATCTGGAGATTTTTATTATCACCTCAAAAACACTAATAAATATACCTTCCATAAGCACTAAATTAATAAGTGATAATAAAATCTATCAGTATCATATCATTTTTAGAACTAATAAAAAAAGTTCTTCATCCACTCCTTTTTAGTGCTAAGATAACAATATATTTATCAGTTCTAACGAATTGCTGATAAGATCCATTAAAAACTTAGCACTGATAAAGTATTTATAATTATAATAATAAACAAATTAATATATATATATATACAATAATTTTATAATTATTTAAGTATATAATTATTGATTTATAAATATATATTGTATTTTTATTAAAATTATATATTCTAAATTATAATTAAGAATATATAATTTTACAAATATAGTAAATAACAATTACAAATATATTTTTAAATAAATTTCAAATAATTTATTTAATATTATAAATATATTTATATCATTCTATATATTTATATAATAATATATAAATTTAATAAATATATAAAAATATAATTATAGTTAATATATTCTCTTTTTAAATATAAGTATTATAATTTAATAATTATAAATATATTTATATCAATGTATATATATATATAATAGTATATTTTTAATAAATAGAAATAATTATAATTATAATAGTATTAAATATTTTCATTATTTTAAAATATTGATTATAAATCAACAATTATTGAAATATATATATTTTATTTATAATTATATAAAAACTTTTATAAAATTAATATTTATAAATTTATCTTGTTATAGATATATTTTTCTTGTTATATATATATTTATTTAATAAATGGATATAAATTTAAATATATGTATAAAAATAAAAATAAAAATAAAATTGAAAAATATATTCATTATTCAAATAAATTTATTATAATGTAATCATAATTTAAATGTATATAATTAACTATATATTATTATAATTTTTTTAAATAAAAATATTTATTAATTTATAATTATACATATATTAAATATACATTTCTAAATATATTTATTTTTAAAAATTTATTTAAAAATATGTCTTTAACATAATTAATGAATATGTAATATTAAACTCATGCATATTAAAAACGAGTGAAATTGAATAATTTAAAACAAGTGATCCATAAAAATATTAAAAAAATGGATATGTTTTATTAATTAAAAAAAATTAAAAAATATGGATATACATTGAAATAAAAATGAAAACATATTTAAAATATTTAATCTTATAGTAAATATATATATATAAATAAATTATAGAAAATTATTAAATTTCCAAAAAAATATAAAATAGAAACTAATGAATTAAAATATTACAGTAATAATATTAAAAAAATAAAACTATATGATTAAAACATAATATATTAAACGTAACTTATTGTAATGAAATTATAAAATGAAAACTAAATTTGAACATATTATATAAATATTAAGGGTATGTGTTTATATATATATATATATATAATATTTCATTAATTGAAAATATATTTTTGTGTGTGCATCATATATAAAAATTCATTATTTACATATATTTATGTAAAATCAAGGTGACACACGTTTGGTGTATGCTTAATCCAAAACAAACATTCAGTTAAGTGTATTACTCAATGCAATTAGCCCTTATTTTTTACCAATATTAATTTTTCATTATAGACTATTATTTTCTAAATATTTTACTTATTTAACGATTAAGTATAAATATTTTTCAATATATAAATATTCTTTTATAATTACAATAAATTCATATATATATAGAAATATATATATATATATATGATTTTATTTTTGTATTAAATGTATTAACGAATAATTATGTATTATAACCACTAAAAATGAATAAGACAATAATATTTTTTTAATTATTACATTTTATTTGTTTCCAATATTTATATTTATTATATCTCATTTATTACTATATATAAATCATATTTATTTATATTAAATTTATTAATTTTTTTAATAATTGTTTTAATAGTAATTATTTTAAAAAATATTGAATATTTATTCATTTCTTAATTTTTTTGTTTAATTATGAAAATTTATTCTTTTGTATTTTTTATTTAATAAGTACAATATTTTCAATATATATATATATATATATATATTATTTATTAATCATCATAATTTTTAAATTTGTATATTAAATTTATTCATTTTTATCCATAATTATTAAATTATTAACTTGTTTAATAGATTTCTTAATTTTCACATATTTAAATTTTTATTTTTTTAATTATATAATTTTATTTATTCTACATTAAAATATATTAAATATATTTTATTTTTAAATATTTATAATATATATATGTGTTCATTAAATTTATTCATTTTAAATAATTGTTATTTAATTGAATATATTGATAATTTTTTTTAAAATTTTTCTCATTTTTAATTATTATTTGTTTACTTTTTCTATTTTATTTGAAACCTTTATCATTGATAAAAATAAAGCCCTAATAAATTGAACCTTTTATAAATGCTAAAAATAAAGTTTTGATAAAGTGTACAATTTATCAGTAGTACATAAAAGTGCTCAAAAAGGAAACTATTTATCAGAGCTAAAAAAGAACATAAGTATGGTTCCTTTTATCATCACTTTTTTTCACTGAATAAGGGTAACCTTTATTAGCACAATTTTAGCGCTGATACATGGCACCATTATCAACACTTTTTTCTAGCATTTCTGAAGGCCATCCCTGTTAATGGTTCATTTTATAATAGTGTATTTAGGAAAATTATTCAAAAATAATTTTATAGTACAAAGACATGTATAGTTTTCATCTTTAACATAAACCATGTGTTAAAGTTAAATAAATTCCATGCATGATGATTTCCCTGAAAACTAGATGAAAATTTTGAATATAGATTAGGATGGAATTGTTTATTGATTTCATTATAGTGATCATGTGATTTTCAAAACCCCTACTTTCTCAATTACAAAATATTTTTTAAAAGACCTTTTTAGAAGTGGTTGTTATGTTATGATGTTTATGCCATGAACTTTATTTTTTTTATTAATATAGAAACTATGTAAAGAGATATTATACATGATATTTCTTACATTGGTGAAAATATATCCTTATTGTATTTCCATGTTGTGATGTGGCTGCATTGATGTAATCACAGACCTCCCATAAATGTATACACACTTAAATCCAGTAAAGAGAAATAATTTTATGGAAATCATGAAATTGATTGAAAAGATCTTGTTTATCACCTGAATGTTTTTAATAAAGTGATTTATGTGATTTATTTCTAACATATTAGTTGGGTTTAATGTGATTGATCTTATATCAGGGTCAAGTCTTATTTATTAAAGAATAAAAACAAAGGAAAACCATATCAACCATCATGATGTATTATATTTACACCATGTTTTAAAAACTGGGTTGCGGAGTAAGGTATTCCTAGAGCAGATAATAATTATATGCATTGGATGTGTCCTCTTGATTTTAGTGCTTTTGGTAATGATGTTTTGATTAATATTGTGAGATATGATGGGAAGTATGGTATTTTAGGTTTCCTTGTTTTTCATGGGATGTTGCGATCTGTTGTTGTGGTTGTGGTGGAACAATGGTTATTTTGAAATGATATGGTTTTGCGATCATTATGGGGTTGATTTGTTTTAATTTAATTATTAATGTTTTTTATCACTATAATATTATAAATTGGGAGAATAAATTCTCTAATAGAAATCCCTCCATTGGTCATGTTTTAAAACCATGTCGATTAGTAAAGGCCACCCATGATATATAATATCCTAGAATTACGGAAGGCTTTTCTCAAATAGTATGTGTATGGCCATCCTGTTAGTGTTGTTGTATTTTGTTATCGTTAATGTGATTTTTTCAATTATAATTAACATTTTGTTTACAATTTTTATTATATGTTTTCAGGATTAGACCATGGATTGGGACATGAGATGGATATGGGGAAATCATAGGAAGAAGCATTTATAAAATTCCAATAGTAGAAAGTACGGAGGATCCACTATGGAACCTCCAACCATGATAGTGAGGTTTTATTTGATGAAACAATGGATTCATTTAGGGTAGTAAATAGCCTTGATGAATTATTATTAGTTTTGGAAGAAGTAATTTATTATAGTGTCTCTAAAACTATGTGAGATTATGGGCAGGGACCCGAGAGAGATGTATTTGAGATATTTCTTGAATTTTTGAAAAATGATTCCCTTATCGAGTGAAGATGTGTTCTAATCAAAAGTACATTTTAAATATTCTATAATTTTATTGGTGGTTTCATAACTTTTGGATTAATTTTCTATATTTTTATAGTTGATTTCAACAGTTTTCCTAACGAGACAAAACTGAAAAACGTTTTTGAGCTCTCTTTGATGCTAGAGTATCATAGATCATTTGTTCCTTTTCAATTATAGTCATACTATGGTGTGTGATACTGAGTAGGGTTCATTTAATGAGATTTTATATAATTTACAATTTAATTTATGATTTATCCTAACTTTATAGGAATGTGTATCTAAATTATTTAAGTTCTGTGATCTGAGTTTCACAGAATAGGAGAGAAAACAGTCTTCCAGATATATGTCATGGAATCATGCCCTAGGCTTGAGTTTCTTGTGGCATCAAATTTCTGAAAATATTATCTATTTATGATGAAATTATTTGGGGAACTGTTAGTATGGCTACCCCATGATTCACCATATTTCTTAGTCTTTGGTGTGAATCAATGAAGGAGAGATGGGTTTTTTGACCCTTCTAACTTCATTGAAACATTACTGTGGATTTTTTAATTAAAATTTAAATTTCATTGAATGATTTTTGAATCTAAATAAATATTTTCATGAAAATTACCTAACTATTTATACATCTAAAATAAGTGAATATTTTTAATCTATATAAATAAAATTGGTTCCAAAGTGTAATGATACTAATCCTAGTTACGGTAAAATGGGAATATTGAGGGAGTGTTGGTCACGAGTTAGGAGGAGGGTGCCCATTTTATTACTGACCATATCTTTTATCATATTTATGTCATGACTTATTATATAAAGACACACATAAAAAAAATCCAAAAATATTTATAGGCCTAGTTTCATTGGGTAATTATGTTCACAGACCAATAACATGAATCATGGATATAATTTAATCATTTAATACTCTGTAACATGCTCTAAAAATTACATATCACTTCTAAAATTGAACGGGATAACCGATATAATTAAATAATAAAGGGGTGATATATAAAGCCTAGTGAGTGATTAATAATATCATAACATAACGAAAGCAATGTAATTTAGTTAGGAGGGTTATCATGGTGATACAAAAGGTGTGATAATAATCAATATGAATATAATGTAATGATATAATATGATAATATCAAGGAAACATATGAATGTGAAAAAAACATAAAACAAGACATCAGAAGAATAAGCTAAGGATAACTAATAATACAATTATAGGGTTATTAGGATAACCTATCATGAACCATACATGGAATCTTGAAAGATAAAAACATTACTTAATGCATTATAGGTCTATATAAATTTTGGCTCACCATTCACATTCGTATCTTGCATATCAATTTGTTTTCCACATAGATCATACAACACACATACATATTTCATCACATTTAATCACACTATTAAGATGTTTGAGATAGGTAAATGTAATTCCCCAATAAATTATTGAAAAATATAACTATTTTAATACCCATGAATGGAAATGGGGATGGGTATTCAGTACAAAAACGCTTTTCATTGAAAATTTTAATATAAGTTAGACATTATAACGGGTGAACATAAATATTCATGTATGGTTTTAATGAGAGTAAAAATTGATCATTAATTACCTTTAAATCACAATTAATGTATAATTGATGTGAAAAAACAATTCCCATCATGAACAATTGGATTTCAAATGTCATAACCTAAAGAATGTTAATGAATAAACAAGAGAATGAGATAATCCCCTTACCAAGGAATAGTTAGGGAATACAAAATGGGTTTAACAAGATGGAATAACTAATATACCATTCATAAAAATTTAATTAGATGGAATGGGGATATTTATAAACACATTAAAACATATAAAAATACATAATCAAAAGGCTAAATTCAAATAAATGGTTTGAATGGAAAATAATAGTGAGAGATCCCATACCCTAAGAGGGTGCTTTTCAATTCTTGGAAGGATATTCATAAGAGCATCGGAACACCAATGGTTATATTTAAAGATGAATAGTTATAGGTACATGAAATAAAAGATTAATGGTCCTTCAGGGAAGAGGATAGGTCGGTTGGGTTGGTATTTACAGCAAAAGTGATAGAAATTTTTTATTAATTTCAAAAATTTATGTTTTGGAATCAATATGATAAAATAATAATAAACAAAATCATCCCCATGTTTTTTTCAAATTTATTGCACAAAATATATGTAGTTTTAAATATATTTCTTATTCTATTAACCAAAAATATAAGAAAAAACAATGATGATGAGGAAGTGAGTCATGTTAAAAAGGAATTGATTGTAAATTCATAAAATATAATATAGGTTTGGAAAGAATAATTTATTGTATATAAAATTAACCAAATACATAAAAAATACAATATTCTGAATTAAAAATATTTTCTTATTTATGGATTCATTTTTTTTAATTTATTACATGACTTTGGGGATATTATGATGTAATAATACATACTGCATATTTATACAGTACAAAACATTAACAAAAAATCTGACAGTCCTAGAAAATCCTGAACAATTAACAACTAGATAATGGTGACCTACTAAATTCATAAATAATATTTATTTTATAAAAACGTGCCCCTATTTATTATAATTTTACCATTTAATAATAATACTAAACATAGTAACTTTATGATATTAATAACATTCTCGACCTTATGAAAATTACATGGGAATCCATTAAATATTATTATCATTTATATTTAAATAATAATAATTTAATAATTTTTTTTAATAATAATAACATTTATTTCAAAATGATACTGAAATTATCAAATGAGTGTCTTAATTGAGAGTGTATAATTCCCAAGAAATACAATTTTTTTCTCCTACCAAAATCTAAATTTTATTAAATTCATTATATATAAATTATATAGTAGTAATAATAATGGATAAATATAATAAATAATTTATTAAAAATTATTAAAATTTATACTACTAGAGTCTATAAACAAAACCCTTTATTGTACTAGTGTGTACCCTAAGAGTAAGGTGTGTGATTGTGTTACTTTATTAGGGTGGTTCAATGAACATTATTTAGGACATGATCTTGATTATCTTGACGTTCTCCCATAATTGATTTTTCCTGACATAAAGTTGTAGAATCTCTCCTTTGGATTAGTCAGGAAAAAATTCTAGGGATTCCATCTACCTCTAAATATCTGATAAAAGGTCTTCATCGAGTATGATCTTACTAGTTAGGTCCATCACATCTTCCTTATGTGTCAGTTGGACCGTATTATAAATGTAAATATATTAATATTAATGGTCATTGTATAATAGTTATATTATGACTGGTTAAAATTCTTAAAGGGTCATTAATGTAAACATTTTATATTTTTAAAAAATAACCCAGTTATTATAAGTGTTTTCAATAGCTATATTTCTTAATAAGACGTTTATTCATTAAAAGGGAATTTCATTTATAAAATTTATGGTTGTTACATTTCCCACCTCAATAAATTTCACCCTTGAAATTTCATTAGACACATAAATAGTTAAGTGTGATTCTATTTTATAGAAACTTTTCATTCTTATTTTTCATCATCAAACCTGTGGTTCTTCTATAGTACATTTACAAAGGTTACTTTTCATAATTTTTGAAACATTTAAATATAATATATTAACATCACAAGCCTCTCCATGTGTGAAAAATAATTCTCAAAACATACCACATATATATTCATTAAATTTTATGGGTTCTTTATGTACTTTTTTAAAAGATATACTTGGAACACATCATTACTTTTGGATAGGTAAGGTAGGAGTTCTATTCGATAGGACACTGCTCTTATGTGATCAAGGAACTAAAAGGTGCATGGGTGTCTTGTACTATGCTCTCCATTCATACCAAACCTCATTACGTTCATCCACAATAATTTTTGAATGAATTCCTTTCTCCAACCTCAAAATCTTGGTCTATTTGATTATTGTTTTCATATTTTTTCTGTCGTCTTTTTATAAATTTCATATGATGTGGAATGGTTTCAACAGTCATTGACTACAATTATATATGATCAGGTCCCATAAGTATCATCTCTCTAACATTATACCAACATATAGGTTTCTGAAACCTCTCCCCATATAGAGATTAATAAGGATTCACTTGAATGATATAATGGAATTTTTTTATGTGAGCACTCTACCAGGGGATGGTTTGGATCACAATAAACAAGAAAATTCAATTAACGTGATCTTATCATATCATCTAGAGTTTAAATAGTTTTTTCAAACGTACTATATGTGTGAGGTTGATAAGTAGTTCTAAAAGAAATCTATATATAAAAAAATTGATGATGTTTTTATCTAAAACCTCATTGTAAACCTTATATCTATATTATATATAATATAGATTGGTACTCTATTGAATTCATAGAACTTCCAGTATGTAAATCTTACCATGTTGGCTAGGAGATAAATATTCCATGACTATAATAAAATGATCCAACATTGTAAGTTGATCGACTACCACCCAAATAGAATTATTTAATTTAGTTGTGTTGGGGTTCCTATTATAAAATACATGGTTATTTTTTCCCATTAACACACTAGTGTGGGTAATGGTTTAATCATACCCTTAGGATTATATCATTCATCCTTGATTTTTTAGAATACCAAGCATTGAAATAAAAATTCTAAAATCTCCAACTTCTTGTTAACTCATAAGAATTTTATCTACAAAACACTACGAATATTAGTCAATCCTTCATGGATAGATAAAGAAGATACATACTGAACTTCACAAAGTTCCCTTTAAGTTTACAGTTTTTTTTGAGACACAAGTCTAAGCACAAAACCTAATAACTCCATCTTCAAAAAATTTATAATCTGGAATGTTTGAATAATTTTTTATAGATCCACATTATCTTTCTCAGAATCCTTTATCCCCTCATAAATTGATGGTTATAAGTTATTTGATCATGGTAAGATGATGATACAATTATTATTCCCATTTAAATCATTTTCTTGACCAGGAAGGATGGATCCCTTTAAATCATAACCATGGATAGGGTTGTAGGATAATCTTTACTCAAATTAGTTGGCAATTTGTTTTCCATTCTTGGATGGTAATGGATTGAAAAATCATAATCGTTGATTAGATCTAACAACCTTTTTTGGTGCATATTTATCTCATTTTCATTGAATATATGCCCAAGGATTTTAAGATCTTTTTATACATCACATTTTTCACTATATAGATAATTTCACCATATATTAAATTATAAGATCAATGAATAAGAATATAGATCATTATTTATGTAATTATAATTCTTGGTCATTAATTTCTAGGAGGAATATGATATACATTTATCATATTACATGATTAAACAATGTATTCCATTTTAATTTCATTGTTTTAGATGAAAAATACTTCCCCACTGGTGGGAAATATAGGCATGGTTGTTGTGATTAGCCTCTTCTTTTACACTTTAAATCATTACTCACATTCATCATTCCAAAAAAACATCACTCCCATCTATGTTATCTGGATTATTGGGATAGAAAATAATTATATATTGCTAATAAATCGTTGATATTAACCATATGATGAGAAGAAACTATAGATCTCAATCACATGTGTCAGTATGTGACATTTTCAATATCCTTTTTTTAAATGATCCAAATATATCCATTTTCTGGTGAGGAAATTCCTCTAGATTTTTTCATTCTGCTTAAGAAGATCAATTTTAATATATTTAATATATAATATTCCCTTTCACACATTCCTTAGTAAAGTGTTATAATGATCCCCATGTTCATCCATAAATTTATAGTTAAAAATAATATCATCTATAATAACTACTATAAATGTATCCATATAAAACCTAAAAAGACTATTCATTCAGACTATTTAGATACCAGTAGTATTATTGAGGCCAAATGGAATCAATATGAACTCATAGTGCGTGACCCTTTAATTATAAATCTTTTTTGGGGATTTCCAAATTCACCATAATGAGATAATATCTTGAACCAAGATTCACTTTAATGATGTTATAGGATCCATTTAGATTACTATACAAGTCATAATTGTGTGGGAGATGATACTTGTTATTTATCAGTGTTGTTTTGAGATCACAATAATCATTTCAAAGGAACAATAACCCATCCTTGTTGAGAAACAAATATCAGAATACCCCATAGTGAATCACATTGCCATATAAACCCTCTATAAAGATTCTCTATTAGGTTCATATTCATCTATTAAAGTTAAACAATTTCCATTCTGTATAGAGTTATATATATAGTAAAAGATCTAGGTATATGTTCAACTACTATCTTAACCTATTGGATTAGAGTAAGACCATGTAATTCTATAGGAAACACAATAGTATATTCCCAAACAATAGGATTGTAATTGATGCTTATTTTTTCATTAAACCCAATAATTTGATCTATATATCCTTTCTCATAAAGAAATTGTTTTAATTCATGATATGATGACTCCAAAGATGATTCATCCTCCTCCTTGAACATGTATTGAATCGAAGGCACCTTGTGATATAGAGGGTTATTTCCACCTCTCGAAAATTTATGTTGGAGCTATATAAGTAAATCCATTACATACCAAGAGTCACATTGAATTATTAAAAATGGAGTTTTAAATGGTTAACTAAGAAATAAGACTAAAAAATATGGAAAGGTGATAAGTTATATACATAGGACACAATAATTTAATCATTTTTCAATTTTACATGTACCTTCACTTCCATGTTTTACGGTGTTCTTTTACCTATTCTATTAACTTTTTTTATTCTAAGAACCATAGTAACATAAAACATTTAGAGTTCATGAATCGATGAAACCCCCCAATTTCTCTGTTTGATTCTATTTCTAATCATTTAGATGAATAAAAATAAAAATAGGGATGGTTATTTTGTAAACTATTGGACATATAAAAGGTGAACTATGAACATTTATGGTATAACTGACAGATGAAATAAATTCATTAATGAATTAATTTTTAGGATTCAATCATAGTTATCTATGGCCTATTTTATAAAAAAAAATTTAGGGGAATTTTCCCCCTCATAATGGTTCATAAAGATATTGTGAATTTAACCAATCATATACCCCATGACTGTAATACTAGGTGTGCAACAAGGACTATTTTTTGTAAACCAAACGATGATCAAGATGAAACCCAATGAAATTATTTCGAGTTATTATGTCTATATACAGCTGTGTCTAAGACACATCCACTTATAGTGTCTAGAAGGGTATTTGTTCCTTATAATCTAATTTCACTATGAATTACCATAATTTATGTATTTTTTCATATATATTTACTTATCACTAAAAATTTCAAAAAATATTTCCAACCCTTATTGCTAAAAATAACTACACCTTCCTCTGATCTGAACTATGAAAACCCATATCTTTTATAAAAGTCATTTCATGAATTATTACATAAATAACCACATAATAAAATTCCAAAATATCTATAAGACAAGTGTATTATGGTAATTATTATCATATAACAAAAACCAAAAATATGGATAAAATGTCTTTTTTTAAATATCATTAACATTCTCTTATAATTTAATCATTCTAATAAAACTCAATGAGATATTCTTGGGGTGTACTTAAGAAGGGGGTGAAAATAAATCATAGTAAAGGATTAATAAAATTATAACATGATGAATGTATAAGATATTATTCAAGAATAATATAAAGCTGACATGAAATGGATGGAAATCTAAAATATGAGCATAGAAACATGAAATGAGACAATAATAGGAATATGACATAGCAATGTGTAAAGAACATAAATTATGAAATCATAAGCATAAGTCAAGGCTACCAACCAAGAAATCATAACACAATTTTTCTACGATAAACTCTAATACACCATACATGTTATATGAAGAGATGAAAATAATACCCAATGCATTATAGGTATATATATTTTGTGTCCCACTCATAACATACATATTATGTACATAAATTTGTATTCCACATAGAACATACAACATGAGGTCATATATCATCACATTTAATCACAGGATTAAGGAGCATGTGTAACATACCTGTATGTCCCAAATAAATAAATTAAATTATGTCTAGGTGAAATTCTTTGAGAGTAAATAGTGATAGGTATTCACTATAGAAATGTTTTTTGTATAAAATAACATGATAATTTGAGAATTAAATTGGGTGTAGATTAAAATTCATAGAAGGATTCAATGAATATGAAATGGAATTGAAATCATAATGATAGTAAAAGGTTTGGGTGAAAACAGATGCCAATATAAACAATTGTAAATCAAATGGTAGAACACAAAGAATGTTCTAGAATAAAGTGGCAGAGGAGAGAATCTTCATACTTCAGTATAGTAATGGCTTAAGTAATGGGTATAATTATGGGGGTTAAATAATATCTCATTACTATTAAATAAATTAGATAGTAAAGGGATATTTATAATTAAATTATAATCTTATAATTTGATATACAATATGCTAAATTCAAAAAAAAGTTCTGGATTATGAAATAAGGGAGAAGGAGTTATCCCTTAAATTATGAGGGTGAATATAAAATCATATAATGGGCCTCTTAAGATCATTTTAACAACATGGGAGGGCTATATATGACTACAAATTAATTTTTTTATATAATGAACATTGAAGGAAAAAATTGAGAAACTACAGTTTAAGAACTAAAGGAAATAATAGAATAATTAAAAGACAATTTAATTCTATTAGATTTGATCTCCCTACACTATTTACATGAAATAGTGCTAACCAGAGATTCTAGGTCCTCCTTCCAATTGTCTTCAAAATGATATTCCATCTTGTCCCAGGACAGAATATACTCCTGTTGGCTGATCTTCCTAGCATTGAATCCCCTAATCAATATCAAATATTTCTTGTCAATCTAGTTAATATACTATTCATCGGTAACCACCCTTAATGTAATTTCAATCATATTGTTATCTTATTATTTAGTAGCATCAATTCTCAAAATGGATTCATCCATTCCTTTTTCTCAGTATTTAGGAATCTCCATAGAATAATTGCCCAGCACACCAGGCTCCCACTGCTCACCCAAAAAAAAATTGTGGGGGAGGTTGGGGACATTGTCCATTAGTTTTTCTTTTAATTCCATTGATGAACTAGTCTCCCATAGTGGTGTAAATAATGAATAATCTTTTCAATATTTCTAAATACCCCTCTGGTTGTTTCTTTATATTAGTCTTGAAAGCTGATCAAATTGAATGTCAACTTCTATATCACCTAATAAATGCACAAAATACTCATCATTGAACATAGTCCCAGGGGCCCCTCCTGATTTGAATGCCTAATAGGGTCAATTTCATCCTCCTAAACAAGATTATTATTCAAAAAAACTTCAAATCTATTTCCCATCAACATATTAGCCACATCCTCTTGTTGCACGCTTTAAAACTAGATGTTTCACCCTCTATTGGTGTCTTATAGGCATTATCCATACCCTATCCATTAGTACCAGTCCATGAGAACACTGCCTCTGTATATGAAGCAACCATGGTTTTCTTGGAACCTCCTTTATCCCCCATGTGTGGGTCTACAAAAATGAGACCACTATCAAGATGATCCTCCTCCACACCAGGACCCTCTTTACCCAAGGGAGTAGGCATAGGATATTGGGGTATGCCCAAATCATTCCTCAAGAGACTGAAGACATCGGTAACTAATGGATTCACTTAATATGATCAATAATTCAAATTAATTTCTGATTTAGACATAGTTTCCACTCCTACCAACTTCTATCCAAACAATCCAGCCTCACCACTAGCCTCTGCTTCGAATCCACTATCTTCAGCCATCATCATAGTGGGGTTCATATACCCTCATCTATAGGTTTTTGGTGAATTGGCTAGATTATTTCTAACCACACCAAAAACATACCATTATTCCAATACCATATTCTTATTTTATCTAAACTCTTTACCAACTGTGATCCAAACATTATATAATGATAATCATAACACATCCACTTCCACAAAGACTCATGGTTTAACTGGATGGGAAATAGACGATGTGAGGCTATCTAAAAACAAGAATCTACCCACTAAATTCCCAATCATCTTAATAATATATGGATTTAAAATGATAATGAAAGATTTGGGAAACTGACCCAAGTCACCATTTAAAAATAATCATTCTTCATATGGAATTGGTAGGTTCATATAATGTGGTAGAAGTAAAATCTATTGAAGCTCCATAGAGAGCTCTACCAAGCTTTGATTAAATCATCCTCTAAAGATAAATCTATCAGAATTTGATTACAATCATGAAAACCCATTGTTTCCCTATCTAGTAAGTCCTTCGATTTGATAACATATGTATCAAAAGCATCAACCATGGGCGTAAGTGCTTGAACCGATTAATCAAAATAATATTTTATAGTCCTATGATTTTGATGAACTCTGAAAGTTAGGGTGGGAGTTTAGGGATCCCATATATCAAATAAGTGACTTTTGGACTTATAAAAACATGAGGAAAATAGGGGATGAGTTTAGGGTTATTAATGGGGTAAAAGAAGCAACCCACTCCCATGTTAGATTTCAGAGGTCCCTCCAACACCGATGGGAGAGGGATCAGCATAGTGGTTACTGCCATCACGAATCAGGAGCGAGCATAACTCTTCACCCATTAAAAAATACCCTGGATGGGATGGAGGGCCATATATATAGAGTGGGAGATAGAGGGGATCTTCATGATTAATGTCTTTTGACTAAAGTTGAGTGGTTGGGTGGGTGTGTCTTTATAGAAAATAGAGTGGGATTATTTATTTATTTATCAATATGATTTTTGGAATCTATAAGATAAAATATTAAAATACACAAACCTTCACATTGGGTTTCCCATGTTTTTTACCAAATAGAACTAGATGTAAATATTGTATTAGTCTAATAACCAAACTATTAATATAAAAAAACTTTTGATATGGAAGGTTTTCATGTTCATAATGAATTTATTTTAAAACTATAAAATATAAAATTGATTTTTGTTGATTCATTAAGCACATAAGTAATTAATGAAATTTAAAAAATTTGACATTATTTTAAAGTATAAATATATGTTTTTGTTCGAATGAATTTTATAGAATTTATTAATCCAATTTTGGGCCATTATGATATCATAATACTCATCATATATCTATACCCTATTTTATTTTTATACTAACAATTTATTGTCTAAAAGAATCATGAAAATTTCACAACTAGGTAATTTGGACACACTTATTTAAATAAAATATTTTATCTAAATAAATTTATATATAAAATTATTATCACTCATAAATAAAAATCTATATCTACTACAGCATACTAGATTTTATGATACTAAAATCCTTATGACCAAAATAAAAATTACATTGAACATCATTAAATTATATTATCAATTATATTTAAAAAAATATTTTTCATAAGAATATTTATTAAAATTACATATATTTCAAAAATATATGAAATTTTAAAATGAGTGTCTTAATTAAGAGTATATATTACCCAAAAATACAATTTTAATTTCTTCATATCATAATATAATTATTTATCAATCTTATTTTATAATCCTTTATAAGGTAATACTAAAAATGGATAAATAAAATAAAATTTCATTAAAATGGAAAAAACATTCATACTACTAGGGTGCAGATACATAACCTCTTATTAACAAAGTGTTTTCTTTAAGAGTAAGGTGTGTGATGTGGGATCTTTCTTGTGGTGGTTTAATGAATATTTTTTAGGTCATGATCTCAGTAAACATTAGTTTATCCAAAAAATGGTTTTGATCAAGATTTATTTAATGAATCTCAGGCTCGGTTTGGTCAATTTCAACTCCTAGAAATTCCAACTCCCTCAGAACCTCTGATAAATGTGATTCATAGGGTACAAACCTACTGGTCGGGGCCTTCTATTCTTCATTATATGTCAATTGGAATTTATCATAACCCTCAAAATATTAATCTATATTTTCAATATACAATAGATATGTTATGAATGGATAATATCCTTATTGTATTTTCAATTTGAAAACCCATATTGGTAGAAAATAACCAAATTAGTTCATGAGTTTTTTATATCATTATTTCTTAACAAGTCATTTATTCATTCATAAGGTAATTTAATTTATAAATGGTTTTGTAATTACAACTTTTTCTTCATCCAATGATGGTGGTGTTCTTGTTTAATAGGTATTTACTATGCTTTAACTGTTTTCCAGAGTTTATTTGGATGAGGCTGTAGTGTATTAGCTCTCAATGGGGGTTTTAGAGTTGAGTTTGTCCCAGGTTGGAGGTATCCACTAGGTGATCGGCTGGTGTTTCATGTTTTTTCTTCCATGTGGATTTTTTTTATTTTATCAGATTAAAATTAATTAATAGGTATTTAAGGTAGTGGTTCAGATATTCTGAGCCCATTCCTTTTTGAGATTTAGGAGTTTGGGGTGTTTAGTGTAAGCTTTAGTGATGTTTGGTAGAGTTTGGAGCTAGAATTATGTGGGATAATGGAATCATGATATAAATATATTTTTTATAGAATAATGTTTCCTTAAGGGATATAACGGTCTCTAGGAAGATCACTGGTATTTATGGGTCCCAAATATTCCTGGTGTGAAGGCTATATTCATTTATTGAATGATTTCGTGGTTTCTACGATTCAGGTACCTTAATTTTCACTAAATGTTAAAGTTTAATCATTCACAGCATGAATAGAAATTTCACTACATTAATTTTTTTTACATGAAGCTTTATTAGAATTAAATATATTTTCAAACTATTAAATCATGTTTTTACAAATTCTCTATAAATTCAGTTGAAAATAATAATTCTATTGTTTTCAATTTTTTCAAAACAATCTATAGGTGACCTAGGGTGTGAATTTAGATTTCATTGAGACCCCTTTCACTAATATTATAAATAATATCATAGTTATTCAATATATTTTCTATATAGTGATTTATCATCACTTATTTCCTTTTAATCTTACTATCTCTCATTTATAGATTCTTTCAACAATTTTGGTTCATATTGGGATGTAATTTTGATGAATAAATTTATGTGTATAGCAGTTTAGGGTTCTACTCATATTGATTAGATATGGTTTATTTCTTCTTCATCATCATCTCACCAAACCTATATCAATTTGGATGAATAGGTTGGGGTAAAGAAATATTTGAAACACTCAATAATCATCAATAATAATGTGTTGATTAAAATAATTATGATACCTTCTAAGAATACAGGTATAATCTCCACCTAAAATGATATTTTGATTATTAAAAATTAACGGGAAATGATAGATGCAATGAATATGAATAATAAATTGGTTATATGTGAAATTTAATATGTTTTTTATAGGATATATATGTAGTATCAATTTCAACGATATTATTATTTTTATTTCCCAAGAAGGGATATTAAAAAAAATTATGAATGGAATGTAATTTTTATAGTGAACTATACTTTGGAATGATTCCTTTCGCAATCATAAAGTTTAAATTATTAGGAAAATTAATTTGTAAACCTATAATATATTTTTTCTAGTTTTTTGGACTCGATGTTTTTTATTATGTGACCTTGACTTTTGTGTGTCTTGTTGGCCATAACTTTTTTATGCCTTAGTAGCATTTGTTGGGTTTGTCATAGTGCCCTTCGTTGCATTAGAATTTTTTTTGATAATAATGGGATAATTTTTTGTATTATTATTTAACTATAAATAGATGTAAATTTGATGGGAATGTTTTAATATATTAATAAATAAGTGATAGTTTAAAAAATTGTGATACAAAAATGATATTTACATTATAGGTAAATTAGATATTTTTGGGTGTACTATATTGAATTAGAAGATGCGCCATGTGGTGTGTTGATAATGAGGTGGGGGTGATAGGGGCTTACCGATGTGAACACATAGCTGTGGGATTATTATGAACTATTATATATATTTATACATATATCTATTCATTTTGTTTTTTACACACCCCACCTGAGTTGGTTATCCTTATTGAAACATAGTTATATGTGAGGTTGTTTTCCCAATATGCATGATGGGGAGGATATAAATGGATGACTACACCCTCCACCCCGCTCACTATTTTGAAGTATCACTTTGTGATACCAGGGATAAATAGTTGGTGGTGGTACATTGTGGTATATATTAATACATGCGGGGGAAGCCATTTACGGATGAAGGAGGACTTGTAGTTCATTCGCTTCATGTTCATGATACCATACAAACATTGTTACATGATATGATATATATGATTGGTGATGTGAGATGTCATATGTATTTTGTTTGAAAAGGTGTCATATGAAGATGGTTCCATATGACATAACATATGGTTGTTTACAATTTTTTGGAACTAAAAGGGATGAGAATAAACGATGAATTATCTTTAGGAAAGAGTGGAAAATTGTAAGGAAATGTTTTTTCATGGTACTATACATAAAATATTACTAGTAATACATTACAATACTCTATACAGGATATATGATTACTTTATCCATGCTTTTTTCTATTTATATTAATACATATAATTTTGTATTGCTGATATCTAATGCTATACTTGTTTGGAAGGTATCATACTTTTTTACACTTATTTATTATTAAAAATAAATTTTGTCACAATTAGAGGGGTTATCATATGAAGTACTCAAGAAGTTATCAACCCACTATATTTGTCTAGTTTTTTTAATGATAGAATGACTAATATTATATACGGTGTTTGTGTAACTTGGTTAGAATTCAAAAGATGATATTGTTTCCTTGTCTTTTCATGAATGTGTCTTATGATTGTTGAATAAAATGTACATGAAATTTGGATAATAGGGCTAATGATTAATAATTTATTGTTTCTTATTTCTTATATGGGGGTTTAATTTTTTTTGTTTACATCTTATTTGTATTTTTTTTAATTTTAGTGGGTAATACCTCCCATGTGAGTGTTTTATAGCCTCAGTGCTAGTCACTAACCCATGGCCAACCGATTGTTAGACTCTAGAATCTCTCATTCTCTTGACAGTCACCCCAATATTTTACAAGTTGAGGGGGGAGAAACATCACCAAACTCCCTCCATATTTTCATGACAACTCCTTATAGTCACCCCTAAATCCTTTTTCATTTAATACCCTTATTTTCATAGGACATCTCATATATCATTTTTCCCACATGCTCTTACCATTGCCTACTCTCATGTATTTTGTTCCATTTATTCATTAATTTCCATAATATTTTCTCATTGATTTAATATTATAATTGTAAACCACCAAGTCATCCCTATGTTTTTATTGATTCTCTTCCTCCATTGATTGCTTATTTTCATTCAATCATTTTTAAAATTTTAAACTGCTAATTTTGTTTTAGTTTTCAGCTACAATTTGTATTATTAATTCTTTTCCTTAATTTTAATACCAAAATATTATCTAAACTCCAAAAATGAGTTATTAATAGAATATAAAAAGCATTAAATTCTTGATATAGTGAGTATTAGGAAGTTGTTTTTTTAATTTTTTATATAGAGACACACTAGAAATTATAGAAGATAACTTTATGGAATTGATAGAACATTAAAGAATTTATGGGTGTGTAGACATAGAGTATTTTAAAAATTGAATATATCAATTCATAAGGAATATAAAAATTACATACACACTCCCAATTTCTGTATATATATATATATATCAAATATTCAATAGTTTCTAGATTTTAATATTTATAAAAGATATGCTTAAAAATTAGATTTTTTTTATAATTGGAATAATAATTTATAAATCCCTTATAATAATGTAATGAATGTTGACTATTTTTGTTATAGGTTCTTCCCATCAAAAATTTTATATTCCATAACTATATTTTATTTTTTATATTGTCATTTTCTTGAAAAATAAATTTATGATTTGTGAATTAATTTAAAAGAAAATGTTTTGTTGAATTCATATAAATGTGGGGAAATATTTTCAAAGGAATTCATTAATTCAAATAATAATTTTGACAAATTTTTTATTGTTTGGATTATTAATTATATAATATAAATAGATATTCCTATTTAATTGTAGTATAATGAATTTAAACAAGGATACATGTAATAGTTCATCGATTACGAGATTCCCCTTGGGATTAGTGCACACTACTAATAGATAGGATATATTTGGTGTTGACTACTTATTAATAATTTAAAATACTAGCATGAATAATTATTCCTCGCATGTAATTTAATGATTCTTAATGGTGATTTAAAATGGATATATTAATGAATCTCCTAACAACAATCCATTACATGTTTTTCAATAAAAAATAATAGAAAAGAAAAAAATGTTTTTATGAGGATTTGATTAAATAATAACTTCTTATCATGACTAGGATGTCAATTTAATGGATTATCAAATATAATTTTATCATACTGATAAGACGAGTGCAAGTAGTAATTATACTAGCCTATAAGTGAATCACACACAAACCCAACACCGCACTATGTTAACAATTTCATACTTCCAACATGAATTTTCGATAGCTTCACATAATTATCAGGGCATCAAACCATAATATCTCTATTTAACATGAATATAATATGATTAATGAAATGAGAAAATATGTATGAAAATTTTTATTTAAGCTCATTTCATATGTATATCACATCTTCATAACATGAAGCTTACTAGATCTGATCTCCGCCATCTAACAAAAGTGTCGTCTATTGCTAACAACACTGCACAGATACATTTCAACTTGAACACATCATGAATCATAGATTACATATCTCATTAAAAAATATTTCACTAAAATAATCACATATTAATCATATGTAATCATAAAAATCTAGTATCGCTTTGGTACTATGAAATATTGAATATTAAGGAAAGTGCCACAAAGAATATTTTCAATCTGTCAATATACTTCTTATCACAGTTTCAACTTCTCCACCTTAACTCTTATATTTAAACATAGAACAATATCTAGATCAATTTTCTCCATCCTTCATCTTTTATACCTATTTCATCTTCACATTAAAATATGAATTACATTATCACCTTCTTCCATGATACAATTTTTGAATTTCCACATGGCATAGCTCTCAGATACTCATGTTTAAAACCTTATCGTTCTCTCCTTATTGATCATTTTATATATACATCTCCATAAAATGTTATATTTCTTATTATAAATGTAAAATATACCTATATAGTTTTTTAACCCTGATCCTTATTTAATTATCCCCACTTTTTCCATGATGTAGTTCTCCACAATTTCAATATTCCACATCTCTCTCAATTATTTCCTCCAATGAAATAATATTATCACAATTTCTATATATAATTTTAATTTTTATCAATTTTATCTTAAACAAAATTATGTATTATAGATTCTTCTTCTCAAACAGGAATCAATGTCCTTTTTCACATCTTCTTCCACAAAATAATTCAATATAAATCCATTGTAAACATATTCCATAGATGTGTGATTAATCACACATCTTTAGAGATTATACAAAAAATCATCATTATTTGACCTGAGATCTCTAAAATAGGAATATGAGATCCAGATTATTGAAAAAATTACTTCACCACATTGAAAAACTCATGGAACCAATATTCTTAACACGGTTCAGCAATATTTGAACTTTAATATATCTAATATTGAAGAAAAAAATTATCTTCACACTTGGATAATAGTTTAGATTTATCTCAATTTATAAATCTTCATCTTGTTTAAATAAAAAATCCTCAAAATATTTTTAATAGTTTATATTAATACTAGAATCATTAAATTTATATTTGTTTTGATCACTAATGATGTTATTAAAATATTCCTTATTATAAACAATATTTATATAGAAATATAATCTTTAATTTTATATTAATATTAAAACCAAATGAATCATATATAAAGTCCTTTAGATGCATCATGACGTTTTGATCATGTTGAAATGACTCTATAAACAACTGACCTAATTCTCAATTAATGATAAAATTTTTCTGTATAGAAATCATTTAAATCACCTATACATTCTACAACACTTTGAAACTTTTTTCCATGATTGATGTTCAACATCTCTAATTTTTCAACAATGAGTCAAAAACTCATCCTTTTGTTTGTTATGTTTCAATAAAAAAAAGGAATAGTCCTTCAACAATCAAATTTATGTTATTATTTATATATTAAATCTAGATACTCTGAATATCTCATCATTCTATACTCTGATTTTGTTTCGCATTATTTAATTCACATTGTCTAAAATAATGGTTTATGTTGTATTTCAAATGTGTTATGCTCATGAAGTCTTCTGATTAGATTATGAACGAAAAACAATTAGAAATACAGTCATACAATTCTAAAATACATACACTAAATACATACACTATATACTTAATGGATTACACTTGATAATGTCTTATAATGAAAACATACATTTTACTCTAAAAGTCTTACAATAATTGTTGTTTCTACTTCTCTAGCCTCATCTCAAAGACATATGCTTTGGTTTTTAAAATATATATACTATCAAAAATCATAAGATTAGTTTCAATGTATTATTTATCTCAACTTAATTTCATTTATCAAATGTTTGACAGAGGATAAAAAAACATGCAATCAACTGATCCACCATATCAAAAAATTGTTAATTGACCTTATAAACAATTTATTGATCTCATGAATTACCAATTGGATGTATGAGTAACTGATCAATCATATAAACATCCAAATGATCACGAATCAGACTAATTAACTATATGATATTGGTAGAAAATGGACCATGTGGATTGAACACATGAATAAAATAATATCTTTTGACTTCAAATCTATCACTTCTTCAATTTAACTCTGGGATCTTTCATACTACCTAAAACCATTTTCAATGAAATAGAAAAACACAATACCACCTTCTGTAATTCATGAGACATCCTCAAACTCTTCATCAGTTTTTCAAGTAACATGCATCATATTAAATATTCTATGTACAATATTCATAGGGTCTTCACAATTGGATATAAATACTATTCATTATTTTCACTATATCCTCACTTCAAATATATCAAACTATTGTTGAATGTACTAGAACACCAGCTTATAAAATTTTCTTGTTTGTCCTTGAATATCATTATATAAAATCAACTAACTTAATGTTCCAACATTTGATCATATACTGCTATATGTCCCAATTAAACTAGCTACTATTTCTTTTTTATTTCCTATATAATAATTGGTCCATTATATTTTAATGGATTCTCACTCCATTATTCTTTTCAAATTAAGAATATAGAAAATCTACTTCATATATTGGGTGGATACTCCATTCCATCACCCATATTGTCTATGAATACATAGACTCCCATGAGAAACATTACGAAACATAATTAAACATCATAAAATCTATGAGGTAAAGTCAATACCCCCTTTGAATTTATGTTTAATATTGTATAAAATCGTAAAATCAATGTTTCTATTTTGTCCCATCATGAAAATAAATTCATAAGAGTAATATTTTTCACCCCCTTCATCCATGGGATGATATTATATATTCGAAATGAATATATCTCCACCCTATGATAATCAATATTCTAATGAGAAGGAAGGCACCACAAAATTATTAGAAATGGATAATGAGTGAGTAACTCTAAATCTATATTGGTCATCCTGGTGTTGAAAATAGGTCTGAGTTCAAAAAATCATCAATTCTGTCTACATACACCTCTTAATATATTTCCGACTCAAAATTAAATTCTTCTAGGTAATAAAATAGATTTTCACAATTTCATTTAAACCAACACTCATAATTTCAAAATACTTTATAATGATCAGGTGTATGTAAACTTATTCCATGAATATTACTTTAATAAAAACTCCCCTTTAGAAATAGAATTATTATAAATAGAAATAATCATGGGAAAACAAAATCCAAACATCAATTATCATATTTTTTGGGGCTATCCATAATTATATATTCCAGAAGATTTTTTAAATCATTAAAATCATCCAAATTTAAAAATATCTCCCTCAAGGGATACTATCCATACTTCATAACCTCTAATTCCCATTAATGGAAAAAATAGTAGAATTAGGATTATAGTGGCTATATCACAAATCTTCAATTTTAGTGCGAGGGATGAGACATTTTTCATAGAACTACCAATTTTCTAAATCTCCAAAATTACTTCTTCATGCTTGACTCTCTTTTAGGTCTCCAGATTTATTTCCAAATGAGTAGCATGTATCCTGAATATTTTAAACTTCCTTCATAGTTGTATTTAGAATATTTTACTGACATAAAATATAGTTTTAATATTTTTAAATTGATTCATGTTCATTTTATAGAAACCCTTTCCTTTTACCCATAAAATTAAATTATTATATGAATAATTAAACATCAGAGTACAGGTTATGTATCGTTAAGTATAGTGACTTTAATGAATGGGTACATAAAACATAATACACGGGACTAGAAAAACATCTTTATTTAATCTTCCTAAAGATCTCATAACATTCTTTAATCCCTTACATCTCCATAGGATAACATGTTGATCACATGAATGAATGGATGATCAAAAAGAAAGTAAGGAAATAACCCTACGATTTTATCGTTTGTACATGTGTTAGAGATCATGGCTTAATGATATACAATCACAACATATAAACAAGGGATAATATAGAAATTGAATCACTGAAATGTGGAAGCAACATAAATCTGTTGAGTCAATAAGGTTTCCTTATGAATTTTCCATTTTTTCTTATTTTGAAAATCACAAACACCTTATCTTTAAGGAAAATTGTTTTTATAAAGAAAATTGATTTTTTAAGGAAAATCACTTTTATAAGAAAAATTATCCTTATCATATTTTCATCCATATTTTTCTTAAGTATAAGATTCGGATTCATTTCTATATTCTCGGAATTGTTCGAAACTTTGATATGAGGTATTCTATTTTTAGGATCTGAATTCCGGATAAGAACTGTAATAATGTTTCACTCCAAAATCCAGATAAGAACTGTAATAAAGTTTCATTCCGAACGCCGGATACGAACTCTAATTAAGTTCTACATCAGATTCAGGATGCGAATCCTTATGAAGTTCGACAACGAATTCTCATTACAAATTCTTGTGATGATTTCTCATTACTAATTCTGATAATGAATTCTCATTACGAATTCTGATGAAGAATTATCATTACGAATTCTGATAATGAATTCTCATTACGAATTCTGATGACAAATTCTCATTACGAATTCTAATGAAGAATACCCATTACAAATTCTGATAAAGAATTATCATTACGGATTCTAATGATGAATTCTCATAACGAATTCTGATGAAGAATACTCATTACGAATTCTGATGATGAATTCTCATAACGAATTCTGATGCCGAATTTTCATTCTGAATTCTCATTCCGAATTCACCTTTTAAATAGAATCTGATCATCTTTGTTTTATACAATCCAAATTTATTTAGACTCCGAAAATTATCTTTGGTTAGACTCCGAACTTTCATCTTTCTTACGTTGTTATAATCTCTCTACTCTTTATTATTTTCCTTACACTCCGAACCTTCACTCCGAATTTTTCATTCCAAACTTTTGAGTTAGATTTTAAAACGATGTCGTACATTCTGTTACACTTGTTTTGTTATAAAACGATTTCATCTATTTTGTTATAAACTAACCGTTGTCTAAGTGACACGTGTACAGGTTTCTCCGATCTTTAATGAAAATATGACCGTTGGAGAAGGAGCCGACCATACCTATAAATAGGATCTCATTTGAAATAGCTCACAACTGATGGATGGATGAACAACTTGGTTATTGTGCATACATGCTATTGAAGTTATTTCTAGAGAGAGAGGCTCTTATTAACTCTCAAAGCTTCGTGCGACTCCGAATGTTGGTGATTACATTCAAGGACTTCCGGGTATAGGAAGACAGAGGTTGCCGACTACCTTAAAGTTCAAGGGCTTCTTTGATGAGGAAGACAAAGGTTGCCAACTACCTTTACGTTGAGGGCTTGCAGGGATAGCAAGATAGAGACTCCGATCTTCGTATTGAGGGCTTACCCTGGTGTGGGTAAGACAGACTTGATTGAAACTATAAATCAAGGGACCTTTATCCAAGGGTGTTGGATACCCTTATCTTTGGGTTAAAAGACTTATATCTTGTTACTTGTAGTTTTACTACATGTTTATATTCCGCTGCATTTTTTATTATAAGGAAAGTATAACTTTCATATACTTCCTTATTTGTACTCTGTTTCATTTAGATTCTATACGCTTTAAGGTAGAATCTCATATTGTAATTTTTGTTAAGTTTAAATTTCCGTAACCATTTTTCGGGAACCTACTTTCGGAATCTCTTTCCAAGTTTTCATTTGGTGTTAGAGGTGTTGTGAATTTTCTTAGTTTAACATTGTTAAACTTAGCCCTTTCCTTTACTTAAGGAAAACATTGTTATTTGTAACTAACTTTAAAGGTTCCAAAGGAATTTTTAAAGTATACAATTCACCCCCCCTCTTGTATATTGAGCATCTACATCACTATTTCGATCCTATAATTGGTATCAGAGAAGGTCTCTGAAATACTTATACTTACGAATAAGTTTTTTTTGCTCACTTTTCCATTCTGAACATTTCCATTCCGAACATTGTTATTACGATTCTTTTCTTCTAACAAGTATGTGTGCCGAAGGTTATTATAAGTATGGCAGGAATTAATGTTGGTTCAATTGATAATCTAAATCCTACAAGACCACCAATCTTTGATGGTAATGATTATGAGTACTGGAGTGATTGAATGAAGAATTTTGTTATAAATACTGGAGTAGACAATTTTGTTATTCTTACTGGTGATTATAAAATTCCTAATAAGGAAGTTAGAACTTTTACTAACCAGGAAAAGCAAGAATATCAACTCAACTATAAGGTACATAATACTTTACTTTGTTCAATTACTAGAAATGTATATAGCCAAATTTCTTCTTTTGAAGCAGCTAACTGTATCTGGAATAAGATAGAGGTTACACACTTTGGAAATTCTTAAGTGATTGAGACTAGGAGAGCTATGCTCAGAGCTGAATATCATGGCTTCAACGTTCCTTATGGTGAACCAATCTGTAATGTTCAACAGAGATTTATGACTATCATAAACAGCCTACAGTCTAAGGGAGAGAAAGGTTTAGATGATGAAGCTCTTGTGGATAAGATAATTGATATCATTCCTAATGAGTGGGAATCCAAAAGAACTGCTATAGATGAGAATAGGAATGTGACTCAGATTTCTCTTGATGAGCTCTTTGGAACTCTTCTCCAACATGAAACCAGAATGAAGAGAGATGCTGACAACATCAAAAAGAATAATGGAAACGGTACTGTTGCTTTCACAACAACATCAAATCATATGAAATATAAGACTCCTGAGAGATTAACCAGATCTAAGTCTAAGAAGATGGTATTTCAGTCAGATTCTAGTGAGAGTAAAATATCAGAAAATGAATTAGCAAATCTTTCTTGATGGATGAACAAGATAGCTGGCCAGAGAAATTTCCAATCCAAGTATAAGAAAAAGGAAAGGAAAGATAAGAAAGATGGAGAAGTTACTTGTTATGAATGCAAGAGAGATAGACATATAAGACCAGATTGCCCTATGCTCAAAAAGAAAGAATGGAAAGAAAGACATTCAGATAGGAATAGAAAGAAGTATTATAAATAAAAAGCTAAGAAAGTTCTGAATGCTAATGACACCTAGAGTGCTAGAGGTGGTGACTCTTCTGATTAATCTTCTGATTATGAATCTTCAGGACAGAATAATCTTGGTCTTATAGCCAGATTACCTATTGATAATCATTGTGTTATGGCTAAGGTATGAAATGTTGAATCACTGACCAATGTTTCTTTAAATTCTAATGATAGTAAGTATTATGACTCTTCTGGTGAAGAATCTTCTTCTGATGAAGAAAATACTTTACCTACTTATGAATAAGTCTCTAGGTTTGTTGAACATCTTGAGATTGAGAATTCTAAACTCAATAAAAAACTTGATAAGGCAAACTCTAGATATTCTATTCTTAGAAAAGAGATATCAGATCTTTCTAAAGATCATGATAAGAAAAATGATGAATTTGAAAGTATTTCAAAAAATATTGAGGATGTAAGTTCTGAGAAGAATAATCTTTCTAAAGAATTAGAAAAAGTAATTCCTAATAAAAATGTTTTCAAGCCTAGCTCTAGTTCTAAAACTAATGATTTTGAGGATAAAAACGTGGCTGTAAAACTCAAGTCTGAAATGTTTTCCTTAAAGAAGTGTTTAACAAACTTTACCCATGGTAAAGAAAATTTTGATAAAATTTATTCCCAAATACGACCTTTATGAAATAAATCCGGATTTGGTTATACCCATGCAAAACCAATTTTCAGTAACAATTATTTTGTTCCTCAAAGTGCCCCATTTTGTACCAAGTGTCAATGTGGTGGTCACTGGGCAAAGAATTGTTCCTTAAACAAAACCCAATCTCTACGTTTTCACAAAGCTTACTTTTCTAAGAAGATGTGGGTACCTAAAATTTTATTGTCTGGAAATCTCGGATCCAAACAAGTTTGGATTCCGAAAGTCTAATTTTCTTCTTGATTTCAGGAAAATAAAGAAAGTACTGGAAACAATACATGGTAAATGGATAGTGGATGTTCCCGGCACATGACTGGTAACAAAATATATTTTGAAAAGATTATCAAAACGAAAGAAGGAAAGGTAACTTTCAGAGATAATTCTAAGGGTGAGATTTTTGGTATTGGTAATATTGTTTTTTTTGTAAAACATTGATTTCAAATGTTCTTTTTGTTAAGGGTCTTAAGAAAAACCTCATTAGTATAAGTCAGTTATGTGATGAAGGTTACCTTGTGAATTTTAGGAATGATAAGTGCTTAGTTCACAATTCCAAGGATGGATTTATTCTCTCAGCCAATATGCAAGAGAATGTTTACACCTTAAATTTAGAAGACCTCAGGAGCCAAGATTTACCTTGCCTTAGTTCAATGGAAGATCATTCCTGGTTATGGCATTGAAGACTAGGTCACTGTAAACTTAGGAACTTATGTAAACTCACTAAGAAGAAACTAGTTAAGTATCTACCGGAGCTTAGATTTGATTCTTCTAAAGTTTGTGATCCTTATCAATATGGAAAGCAACATAAATATAGTTTTAAATCAATCGGTGAAGTCTCAACAACCGATGCATTACAGTTAGTGCACATGGATCTTTTTGGTCCAACACAAACTAAAAGTATTGGAGGCAAATACTATGTGTTTGTTCTAGTTGATGATTACACTAGATTTACTTGGGTTTATTTTCTAACAAAGAAATATGAAGCTTTTTCTTATTTCAAAAGTTTTAGAGCTCAAGTTAAAAATGAGAAAAACCTTCCATTGAAAAATATTCATAGTGATCATGGTGGAGAATTTCAAAATTCTGATTTTGGAACTTTTTGTAGTAAAAAAGGTATTACTCGTAATTTTTTAGCACCTAGAACTCCTCAACAAAATAGTGTAGTCGAAAGAAGAAATAGAATTCTTCAAGAGATAACTAGAACCAGGTTGAGTGAATATTCTATAGCTAGACATTTCTGGGATGAAGCTGTAAGTACTGCTTGTTATACTATAAATCGAGTTATGATTAGACCTTTTCTTAATAAAACTCCTTATGAGTTATGGAATGGTAGAAAACCAAGACTATACTACTTCACGGTTTTTGGTTGCAAAGTATTCATTTTGAATACTAAAGATAACTTACATAAATTAACACCAAAATCTGATGAAGGAATTTTCTTAGGTTATTCCACAACATCTAAGGATTATAGAGTTTTTAATAAAAACACTTGTACTGTTGAAGAAACAGTACATGTAAAATTTGATGAGTCAGATCCTTTGGTTTTTAAAACACCTCAGCCTACATCCTCGGATGAGTTTTAAAAAACTGATTATCAACTTTTGATAGAAGAACTTTCTGATAAGGATAATGTTCAAGAAGATATTCCTGAAACATTTACCCCAGATGATTTTCTACCCCATGTTGATGAACATGCTTTTCAAAACCCAAATCAGACGTTTCTTAAGAATCATCCCAGTGATAGTATCATTGGTGATTTAAATCAACCTGTAAGGACTAGAAGTTCCTTAAGAAATAAAGTAGAACATCTAGCATTTCTTTCCCAATTAGAACCTAAAAGCACTGATGAAGCTTTAGGTGACGATGATTGGATTAAAGCCATGCAAGTTGAACTAAATTAATTCGAAAGGAATAAAGTCTGGACCTTGGTTGAAAGACCTAAGGAAACTTATGTAATTGGAGTCAAATGGGTTTTCAGAAATAAATGTGATGAAAATGGAATCATAGTAAGAAATAAAGCTATACTTGTTGCTAAAAGGCTATAATCAGCAAGAGGAAATAACTATGAAGAAACCTGTGCTCCAGTATCTAGACTTGAATCTATCCGTATTCTACTTTCCTTTGCATCATTCTTTAATTTCAAAATTTTCCAAATGGATGTGAAATGTGCTTTTCTTAACGGTTATGTTCAAGAGGAAGTTTTTGTTGAACAACCTCCTGGCTTTGAAGATACAAAACATCCTGATTATGTTTTTAGACGTACCAAAGCTCTGTATGGCCTTAAGCAAGCCCCACAAGCATGGTAGGATAGACTCACTGGATTTTTGATTCAAAATAACTATGTTAAGGGAAATGTAGATCCAACCCTTTTTATAAAGAAAGATAAGAAAAATGTTTTGATTGTTCAAATTTATGTTGATGACATCATATTTGGTTCTACTCAGCAATATTTGACCGACTCTTTTGCAAGTCTAATGAAATATGAGTTTGAAATGAGTATGATGGGTGAGTTAACATTTTCCCTTGGTTTTCAAATTTCTCAAAAACCAGAAGGAACCTACATATCTCAACATAAGTATATTAAAGATCTTCTTAAGAAGTATGGTAATGACAACACTGAAAGTATTAGTACTCCCATTGGTACCTCAAACTCTTTAGACCTTGATAAAGCTGGGAAACCAGTAGATCAAACATCTTTTAGAGGTATGATAGGAAGCCTACTATACTTAACAGCTAGTTGACCAGACATAATGTTTTCAGTATGCTTATGTGAAAGATATCAATCCAATCCTAAGGAATCTCACTTAAAGGCAGTAAAAAGATTTTTTCGCTACCTTAAGGGAACCATGGATCTAGGATTATTTTATACTTCCGGAAATAATTTTATCCTAAAAAGATTTTCTGATGCTGAATTTGGTGGATGTAGAATGGATAGAAAAAGAACATCTGTAACTTGTCATTTCTTAGGAGATTCCTTAGTTTCTTGGTCCTGCAAGAAGCAACATTCAGTAGCACCCTCCACTGCTGAGGCTGAATATGTAGCAGCTGGAAGTTGTTGTGCTCAAGTGTTGTGGATGCAACACACACTCACAGACTATGGCTTGAGTTTTACTAAAACTCAAATTTTGTGTGATAACACTAGTGCCATTGCCCTTAGTAAGAACCATGCACATCACTCCCGTGCAAAAAACATAGATATTAGGCATCACTTTCTTAGGGATCACACACTTAATGGAGATATTATTCATCAGTTTATCGGAACGCAAGATCAACTTGCTGATATTTTCACAAAATATTTGTTTTTTGATAGATTTGAATACATTAAACAGATGTTAGGAATGATAACTATAAGGTAATCATTCTTCATTAACTTTATGTTGAAAAAGTATCATGACAACAATAAACTCCTTTTCATAGGGGGGTACATTTGATTGTTAGTTTAACAATGTTTTTCAAAAACTGTTTTCAAACATTTCGGAATTAAAATTTCGGAATGGAATTTCCGGAACTAAAATTTCCAGAATGGATATGTTCATATAGAAGACTTCTGGAATCAAAGACTTTGTATTGAACACTTCCGGAATGGAAAATTTTCGTACTGATATTTTCATAACGGGATTTTCATACCGAATCTTCCATAATAAGTTTTTCATTTTAAAAATTTTGTAAAGAAATTTTCGTAATGAGTTTTCCATACTGAGTTTGTTTTTCGTAGTCAGTTTTCCGAATTTTGTCTTTTCATAATAAATTTGTTTTTAGAAGTTTTCGTAAGAATGTTACCAATTACGAATTATCCTCCTAAGCCAATCCGAAAGGTATGATTTCCTTACCCAAGTTTTCGTAGTCATATTTTACTTGCTGGCATTTTCTTATATTTTTTTCGGATTATAATTTTCTTAATTATTTGTTTTAATAAAAACCTCAAAATATTGGATTCAAAAGAATTGGGTTCTGACCGTCAGATCTAATCTCAACTTTTCACAACCATTCGATCAACCGTGGAAGTTGAATCGTCATCTCATTGCCAATATAAAGGGGACCCAAATAGTAGTCCGACATCGGTTTTCAAGATCTCGCGTCCCGAAGCTTTTCCCCTCTGTTTTAAGGCCGTTCCTAACTTCAGCTTTCTCCATTCCAAACTTCTCAGAGGTCTTCAGATCCGAATTTCTGTGGAAGTAGCTTCTCAAAAAATGTCTTCCTCCAAACCGATTTCGATGTGGTTAGTATACAAAGAGAGACTGGTTCATCCGGATTTCTTCAACAAGTAAGACTCTCTTATTTCCAAGAATATCAAGCTAAATGGTTGGGAAGATGTTGCGGTGTCAAAACCCGGGAATCAAGATGAAGTTTATTCAGACTTACTTGTTGAGTTCTATGAAACAGTTTCTTTTCATAATGAAGATGGAAAAGAGAAATTGTCTTTTAAGTCTTACGTTAAGACTTTTAAGATTTCTTATGCCAAGGCAGCCAGCTTGGTAGGGCTGAATAATGAAGGAGAAGCTGAATTTATATCTCATGTGTTGCCGGATTCAAAAGGTAGTTTCGACAAGGAAAAAGCTTTAGAAACTCTCAGACATGCAGATGACAAGGCTCCGAATATTTCTAGTTTATCTACAAATTTCCGGATTCTGGAGTTATGGGTACAGGGTCTTATCGTACCAAGGAATGGTGACAAAGATAGCTTGAAGAAGAGTGAGATCTACATCCTAGATTTTCTGATAAATCTGAGGAAGTTTAATTTGATGAAGCACATCCTTATCACTCTTGAGAATTTGAAGAAATTAAATCTGAGAGCTCAGATTATTATGTATCCAACAATCCTCTCCAAGCAAATAGTTCGGTGCCTTGAGTCTTTCAAGGAGGCTCGCAAATCTAAGCTGAGAGTTTGAGAGATTATGCTGGTGAGTGATGGTACACTCAAAAAAATGGATGTAGCCTTTGACAAGGAGTCTGGATAGTTTATTGATCTACCTACTCAAAAAGAATCAGTTCCGAAAGCTGCTGATCTGGAATCCTCTAAGCCGGTAAGGAAGAGAAAGCTGAAGGAAGTGGAAGTAGAAGCCGAGGGTCCCAAGTCTAAGGAAGTTCATTCCGTACCTCCAAAACCAAAGAAGAAGAAATCTTACCTAGATGAGGTTGTTGCTAAATGGAGGGAGATGAAAGAAAAGAGAGTGCAAGGGGAGCCTCAATTTGGCTTGGACCCTGCGGAGGCTAAATCCTTGAAGGAAAGAACTGCCAATGAGCTAGAAAAACTACAAAAAGAAAAGAAGCTCAAGAAGAAGATGTATGAGGCTGAGGTAGCTCAGGCTTTGTTAAAATTCAATGATATGGTTTCTGCGAACATTCCTATTCCGAGATCCTTTTCATTGCAATCTCTACCTGAGACTCCAGGAAGAAATTTTGTTGCTCCGGAAGAAGCGGTTGCCAAGACTGCTGAGGAAGTAGAGCAAGATGAGAAAGTGGAAGAAGAAGAAGATGTTTCTGAAGGAAGTGGTGAAACCAGAGATGTGTTGAAACAAATAGATGATTATAAGGGGACACCTTCGGAACACTTATCGCTTCGAACTTCAGAAGGTGAATCTTCAAAGCTAGTTACTCCAGCAATAGAAGAAGAGAAAGGAGAAGAAGAAGTAGCTTATCATGGAGAAGAAGAACAACTTTTACATGATATTTCTTAGATGTAAAACATAGAGGTCGGTGTTAAGGAAGTTGCTAATGAGGAAGATAATGTTGTCCAAGTCTCTGATAGTGAAAAGAAAACTCCGGAACAGGATTCTATTCTGAAAAAAGACAAGGGAAAGAAAATTCTTGCTGATACTCCGAGATCAGAAGTGATGAAGAGAAAGGAAGTTGCTAGTTCTTCAAAGAGAAATCTTGACCTTATTGAAGAATAAAATTCTCCAAGTAGAGTCTTGGATTCGGAGTCATCTTCGGTGGGGCATGAATTTGTTGTTCAGTCTTTAAAGAAGTTGGTGGGAACCATTCCGACCTTCTCAAGTATTGATTCAAGATGCTGGATGCTCCAACATGCTTTAAATCAGAAATCAGACTCCGTATCTATGGTTATGGACAAGTGTGTGGAAATAGAGGCCCAGTTCAAAACCTTCTTTGTTGGCTATGAAGCCCATATAAAATCATGCAAGAGGATGATAAACTGGTCGAGAAAGACTGTAGAAGAAATGAGGTTATTTGATGAATTTCAACACAATATCAAGGATGCTTTTGAGACTGAGGACAAGAAGATAAATGAGCTGACTTCTTCCTTTGAAGAGAAGCTGACAGATGAAAAGAACTTTCAGATTCACGAAGTCAAAGATCTGAATGGGAAGCTAAATTCTGTCTCTCAAAACTGGAAGTTTGAAAGGGATCATCAGATTGAGTTTCAAGAGAAATTGAAGGCTCAGGAAGAAAAGATCAAAGCTCAGGAAAACAAACTTCAAGCCGAGGAAGAAAAGATTGAAGCTCAATCTGCAAGAATAGTTGTCTTAGAGAAGCAAGCTTAAGAAGATCATAAAGACTTAAAGAAGATCAAGACTATTCGTAAGAGTCTCATGGCAAAGGGAAAAAGATCCAAAATAGACAGATCCGATCTTTTTTTGTATTTTCTTTTGTTGCTTACATTTCAAACTTAATGAAATTTGTGCTTGTCATTTCTTTTGTTGTTATAACTAATGTTTCAGGTACTTTGTTTTTTTTCCATTCCCTCGAATTCTTTTTGAAAATCACAAAGGGGGAGAAGGAAAAGATACTTAAGAAAAAGAACTCTAATAAGAGTTTATCTAAGGGGGAGTCTCTCATTAAAGAATACCTTCTTATTCATAATAAAATGTAACTCCAGAAATCTAGAATACGATCCTTAGAGTTTCAAAGCCTAAGGGGGAGTTAGTCGTATTCATCAATATCCTTAAAGCAAAGGGAGATAAGCCTTAATGTTTTTCTTTCTTCTTAGAATTTCTTTTTCGTAAGGATGTTTGTGCTTTCCAAAAAGGGGGAGATTGTTGAGTCAGTAAGGTTTTCCTTATTACTTTTCCATTCCTTCTTGTTTTGAAAATCACAAACACCCTATCTTTAAGGAAAATTGCTTTTATAAGGAAAATTGCTTTTATAAGGACAATCGATTTTATAAGAAAAATTATCCTTATCATATTTTCATCCATATTTTTCTTAAGTATAAGATTCGGATTCATTTCTATATTCTTGGAATTGTTTTAAACATTGATATGAGGTATTCTGTTTTTAGGATCCGAATTCTGGACAAGAACTGTAATAAAGTTTCACTCCGAAATCCAGATGAGAACTGTAATAAAGTTTCATTCCGAATGCTGGATACGAACTATAATTAAGTTCTACATAAGATTCATGATGCGAATCCTTATGAAGTTCGACAACGAATTCTCATTACAAATTCTTCTGATGATTTCTCATTACGAATTCTGATAATGAATTCTCATTACGAATTCTGATGAAGAATTCTCGTTACGAATTCTGATAATGAATTCGCATTATGAATTCTGATGACGAATTCTCATTACAAATTCTAATGAAGAATACTCATTACGAATTCTGATGAAGAATTCTCATTACGAATTCTAATGATGAATTCTCCTAACAAATTCTGATGAAGAATACTCATTATGAATTCTGATGATGAATTATCATAACGAATTCTGATGACGATTCTCATTCCGAATTCTCATTCCGAATTCTCATTCCGAATTCTCCTTTTAAATAGAATCTGATCATCTTTGTTTTATACACTCCAAATTTATTTAGACTCCAAAAATTATCTTTGGTTAGACTCCGAACTTTCATCTTTCTTACGTTGTTATAATCTGTCTACTCTTTATTATTTTCCTTACACTCCGAACCTTCACTCCGAATTTTTCATTCTGAACTTTTGAGTTTGATTTTAAAACGATGTTGTACATTCTGTTACACTTGTTTTTTTATAAAACGATGTCATCTATTTTGTTATAAACTAAACGTTGTCTAAGTGACATGTGTACAGGTCCCTCCGATCTTTAAAGAAAATATGACCGTTGGAGAAGGAGCCGACCTTATCTATAAATATGAGCTCATTTGAAAGTTCTCACAACTGATGGATGTATGAACAACTTGGTTATTGTGCATACATGCTGTTGAAGTGATTTCTAGAGAGAGAGGCTCTTATTAACTCTCAAAGCTTCGTGCGACTCCGAATGTTGGTGATTACATTCGAGGACTTCCGGGGATAGGAAGACAGATGTTTCCGACTACCTTGATGTTTGAGGGCTTCCTTGCTGAGGAAGACAGAGGTTTCCAACTACCTTTAAGTTGAGGGCTTGCGGGGATAGAAAGACAGAGACTCTGATCTTCATATCGAGGGCTTACCCTGGTGTGGGTAATACAGACTTTCTTGAAAGTATAAATCAAGGGACCTTTATCCAAGGTTGTTGGATACCCTTCTCTTTGGGTTAAAAGACTTATATCTTGTTACTTGTAGTTTTACTACGTGTTTATATTCCACTGCATTTTGTATTATAAGGAAAGTATAACTTTCTTATACTTCCATATTTATACTATGTTTTATTTAGATTCTATATGCTTTAAGGTAGAATCTCATATTGTAATTTTTGTTAAGTTTCAATTTCTGGAACCATTTTTCTGGAACCTACATTAAGAATCTCTTTCCAAGTTTGCATTCGGTGTTAGAGGTGTTGTGAATTTGCTTAGTTTAACTTTGTTAAACTTATCCCTTTCCTTTGCTTAAGGAAAACATAGTTATTTGTAACTAACTTTAAAGGTTCCAAAGGAATTTTTAAAGTATAAAATTCACCCCCCCTCTTGTATATTGAGCATATACATCACTTTTTCGATCCTACAAAATCATGAATTCAGCCTGAGTAAAGGCTCCTTGCACAAAGGGTAGCACAAGTTAAGGTCAACCTCAAAGACCATTGCACATAGTAGCATGAGTCAAGGATAACCGCCAAGAAAGTTTCACATAATGTACCATGAGACTAAACATTACACAATGAATTGGAGTGATATCTGGGTGCACCCATCATAACATGTTCATGAATATGCTTTACATAATATGAATTGTACATAATCAACCATACATAAACATAAGGGTTTCATGGAGAAATAATTGGGTATCCCAATCATCACATAATGCATAACAATTGAAAAAATCATAAAAGTGACCATGAAGGATAGTAATTAGAGAATAAATGGTATATAATAGGGTAAAATAGTCATAAATCTTGATAATTGATATCAAAATTAATTAATAACATCAAAAAATAGTTTTTGGGAAACAATAGGATTAAACCATTTTCATGCGGTTCAAGGAAAATATCCAAGGTCATTCAAAACATAAAAGGAAATGATCATTTATAAAAAACCCGAAGTGTACTAAGATGGTTTTCACAATACTATGTGAGGTTTTTTAGAAAAATGATGTCTTAAAAATAGATTATGGAGTGTACATTATGATGGGTAAGAATTCAAGAAGTTCCCTTAAAACACGTTTTCTTATCGGAAAGTATTAAAGAGTGAATTATTTAAAAAAAAGGACATACCTAAAAGAGAATCATGGATGGGCCTTAAAATATGAGTTTGGACATATAAATAGAAATTATAGGACCTGCATAAACAAAATATAGGATATCATTTGGTTAAGAAGAGACTAAGAACAGCTCAAAGGAATAATGGAGGTTCATCTAGAATCCCTTACGGAATATCAGCATGGTATCAGGTGTACTTATGAAGGAATAATGAGAGAGAAATGGGTTTCTAATATTTTATAAATCATGACAGAAGATTGAGGAAGGAGTGAAATAATACCCCAACATTAGGAATTTTGTATAAAATGGCCTAACCCATAGGATATTCTTGAATTAATGTGAGAAAGAGAGGATCTCTTTTATTATATCTCATGGTGTTCATCATTTGATATTCATGACATGAATAATCAAATTAGGTTCACTAATTAATAATTAATGAACCTATAATAATTTGATTTGATTTATTATAACCTTATTATTTTCATACAATTCCTTTTTAATGAGTTAAGAGGTCCAATTTCATTGTTTGGGATCATTTGATTCCTGGGTTTTAATGATCAGTTCACTTATATTCATGTTCAGATAAAAATGTATGATTAGAATGGTTATACAGAAACCAAGTTATATGAAATTAGATAACATAAATAGTATTAAATTGTTATAAGATTCATTTGGTTATTTGGAGCGAAGGTGAATCATTAAAGAAAACATTAATGACTAATTCTTGGATTAATTTGTCGATTTTTCCCACAAATAAGTTGTTTTGTATTTTTAAATTACATCACGTGTGAAAAATGATTCCTGAAAATCAAATAAGAAAAATATGATATTTAATAGTCTGGTTCAACCATAAAAATGGTTTCATGACAAGAATTTAAGGTGGTAATATAAATCGATAAACTACTGTACATAAATGTAATAAATTCACACATATTGGATGGGGTTTTTGTTTTTTTTTTGTAAAGAGGATGGGAAAGGAGAGATGATAGTGAATTGTCATATTAGAATAAAAAATTTAAATTTCATGTATAGAAATAGATTTTTCATAAAATTTGGATGAGGATATTTTAGGAAAGGTAAGAGAACAAAGGATCATGAAAAAAATGAACAAAATGAGAAGAGAAGTTTACCTAATGATTAAATCTTCCTTCAGAGCCTCTTAGAGGGAGATTATTTCTTCATTTGAGGAGACAAAGGGTTATTTTTCATAGAGGAGGATCTTAGAGATATATTTGATTATAATTTATGAAATGCACAAGGCTTTATAGGAGTTAATAGAAGAGGTAATTTTGGGTGGTATTTTATAGTGGAGGGGAGGGGGTTTTCTTAATTTTTTAATAATTATTTTATTATTTTTCCATAAGACAAGTAGTATTAACGATTCTTATGACCGAAAATATTAAAGGGTGCATGTGAGTTTTTGATCATGGCTTTACATAATCCAAAAATCAGTTGATAACGTCATAAATCATGTATCTTGCATTTATTGTAAATTATCGAATTTTACTATTCACAAAAAAATCTAGTATTTTAGGAAAATCCAAAAAATTCACCCTAACTATTTTTCAATGTGTAGAATCCAAAAACGAAATCAAATTATAAAAAGTAATTTTATATATATGATTAATTTATTTTTCTATTAAAATATTAATTTACATGAAAAATAGAAATTTTAAAATTATAACTGATTTTATAATGTTTTAAAAAATTATATAAGGTCTTATATAATTATCCTAAAACGAGAAGAAATAAAAGTAAATATTTTTTAATTAATTTTTTGAAAATTAATTTGTTTAATTATAAAATTATTCCATAATGTTATATTAATTTTTTATGACTTATAAAAATACTAGCACTATCATATTATCAATAATAAGATGGATAAAGTTTATTTATAAATTCATTAGTAATGTTAGGATTTACTTGGATGATTTACTATTCATAAGGGTCATATTACTATTCATAGAGGTATCATTACTATTCATAAGGGTCATTTAATATTAATCAAAAATTAATATTGTCTTATTGGACTCCAAACATCATATTGATTGCAACCGTGTATATCAGATTTTCAAAATTTAAATCAAAAAAGTTAAAATATTATGTTTAAAGGTCATATTGTACATCAAAGTTCATTTTTTTGTGACTAAATATGATTAAATGGTGTAATTATAAGAAGTTAATTTCCATTTATACAACAATGGGTAGTTATATTATTCCCCCTTATGAAATTTCACACTCAAAAATTAGTTTTACATTCTAATATATAAACAGGTGTGGGTTGTTTTCTTTATTTTTCTCCCCCAGTTCCCATGTTTCCTCTTCGTACTTATGGTCAAACTATAATACTTTTACCAGGTGAGTAGTCCTGTTACGTAAAAAATTATCTCTATGATCCCAAGTCTTCACTGGATGCTCTACATAAGAAATATCATTCTCCAACTGTACCACATCTGAAAATATAACCTATGATGGATCAGGTATATACTTCTTTAAGAGGCATACATGGAAGACATCATGTACTTTTGACATGGTAGGTGGAATTTCTAGTCATCAAATGATAGCCCTAACATGATCAAGAGTATCTAAGGGGCCGATATACCTGGGACATAACATTCTATTCTTCCTAAAACACATGACCTTTTTCCACGATGATATGAGTATAAATACCATGTCTCCAACTTTGAACCCAAGGTCTCATTGATGATTTTCTGCATAACTATTTTGTCGATTTTGGGCTTCCATGATGTGCTGATGAATGGTTTTCTTCTTCACCACCATTTCGTTGACTATTTCAAGTCATATCATCTTACGCTCACTGACTACATCCCAACACTCCAGAGCTCTGCACATTTCCCCATAAAGGGCTTCATATGCTTTCATTTAGATGCTTGATTATAAATTATTATTGTAGAATAATTGGACTAGTGGAATATTTTAGCCTCATCCCCATTCATGTCCATATAACACAATCTCAAGATATCGTATAGTTTTTGGATAGCTCGCTCATATTTTCCATTACTTTGGATATTATTGGCCATACTGAAGTTCAGTTCAGCACTTAGAGAATGCCAGATACATTTCTAGAAATTTGATGTGAATCTTGGATCTCAATTAGATACAAAAGATAGTGGTATTAAATGCATCCTTACCACTTATTTGACATATACCTATGAATTTTTATCCAATGGGAGGACCTATCAAATCGTAATAAACTAAGATTTCTTTTTAAGATGATCCACAATGACATATATAACATTGTTTCCCTTGTATATCCAAGGAAGTTGAGTAACAAAGTCCTTGGTTATGTTCTCTAACATCCAAGTTGGTATGGGAAGTGGTTGAATAATCCCATTAGACTTATGTCATTCAGTTATCACTTGTTTACATACTCATAACATTGATGTATACTCAGCAATCTCCTTCTTCATATTGTCCCACTAAAAGTTCTCTTGGTGATCTCGATACATCTTTATAATACATGGGTGAATAGAAAAGGTTAAGCTATGTGCATCATTCAAAAGCTCCTTATTTATTTCAAGATTAGTTGGTACAAATAATCATGAACTATGTCTTACAACTCCTTCTTCATCAATCATAAGCTCTAAGGATTTTCCATTTCTATTGGCTTCCACCCTTTTCTAAATTTCCACATCATTTCTTTGAGCATCCATTATTTTCTCTGTGAGCAATGGTTGAGTGATCATGTGAGAAAACATTGAGGATGTTGATCACTTAATGAACCCCATGTTTTTTCTTTATAAATCTAATATTATTGGAACCTTTTCAATTCTCATCATTGATAATGATTCTTAATCCTTTGAACTTAGAGAATTTTCCACATTATTTTCCATACCAGGATGGTAGTGAATTGAGCATTCATAATCCTTGAAGAGATCTATCCATATTCACCGAGAAATATTAAGATTTATTGTGTGAATATTTGTTTTAGAATAATTTGATCATTATATATAACACACATCTCCCCTTAGAGATAACCCCACTCTAATTTTAATGTAAAGATCCCAGCTCCCAACTCTAGATCTTGTGTATGATAGTTTTGCTCATAGATTTTTAGCTTCCTTGAGGTGTAGGGTATCACATTATCATTATGCATCATTGCATAGCATAATCCATAATTTAAGCATCATTGTACACCACAAAGAGCTCTCATCCTATTGGGAGTGTGAGTATTGGTGTAGTGATAAGTCTCCTTTTCAAATTCTAAAAACAATCTTCATATTACAGAGTCTATAAAAAGTTTACTCCCTTTCATGTAAGCTTGGTCACTTAGCTTGAAAAACATGAAATTTTATTATAAAATTTTCGATAATATCCTGATGGAACTTGAAATTTGCAAGACAATATTAAAGGTGTTGGTTTGGACACTCATCAATTGCCTTCATCTTGGAATGGTCAGAAGATATCCCTTTGCTGGTGATAACATACCACAAGAATGATACTTCATATATCCAGAACTCAAATTTAATATAATTTTCATACATATTATCACTTGAAAAGGTCATTAACATAGTATTCAATTACTCCCCATGTTCCTCCTTTCCCTTAGAGTACATTAGAATATCATCGATAAAGACTACCACATATTTGTTGAGGTAATCTCTAAAGACCCTATTCATTAAATCCAAGAAAAATTCTAGGTAATTAGTGAGTAATATGGTAATCACTATGGACACATAGTGTCCATACCTCATTTTGATGGTAATCTTGGAAATATCTTCCTTCCCCACCTTTATTTGGCGATATCTCAAATGATTGTCCACCTTAGAGAAATAACTGCCCCCAAAGTGCTGATCGAAAAAAATTTATATCTACGGTAGGGGATACATGTTCTTTATGAATATTTTATTGAGCACATGATAATTAATTCTAGGGTTCATTGATCCATCCTTATTCTTGAGGAAGAGGACTGGCTCACACCAAAGTGAAGCACTCAGGTATATAAAACCCTTCTTTAGATTCTCATGTAACTGCTTCTTCCGCTCTTCAATATCTATGATGGCCATTCTATATGGTTTCATTGATATAAGTAGGGATCCATGAATAAGTTCAATTTAATTCCAACCTCTCTATTAAGAGGAAGACCATGAATCTCTTTGGAGAATACATCAGTGTAATCCCTCATGATAGGCATGTCTTCAAGCATGATTCTCTCCATTGTATCAATCATTTTCGATATACATTATTTCTCATAGGGAATTAAAATCCAAACATTATAAAATGGTTCAATTGAAGATTCATATTCCTCATTACACTTGTAATTAATTGGAGGAGGCTTTGGGATGTGAAGAGTGATCTCCATTTACCAATAGTTGATGTTGGATTTGTATAAAGATAGCCAATCCATGCCCCCAATATAATTTAACTCTACTAAATGATGTACGACATGATTTCGAAGTAGGTTTAGTCCAAAAACAATAACTAGGGAGTTTTTATAAACCATGGACACAATAAGTTATCCATTCTCTATTCTCATAGATAACTTATACTCTAAATTTTGAGCTAGTGTTTGAATAGTTCTACTAAACATGCAAGATATGAATGAATGTGTAGAACAAGAATCAAATTGTACATTCACTATTCAAGAGTGAATAACTACAGTATGTGTCACCACATCATTCTTCAGCTCTACCTCATCAGTATTAATAAAATAAGACCTTCCTTGTTTCCTTGGTGGGTTTTATTGATTTCCAAAAAACCCTCAACTTAAGGAAATTGTTTGCATAATTACCATTCTCCTTGAAGGTGTAACACTACACTATAGGCTTAGTGTTGATATGAAACTTCCTTTATTATTCCATATTAGTGGCATTTTTCATATATCATCGGTAGTTTATAGCCAGATGTCCCAACATTCCACATTAGAAGAAATTCCTGGTTCCTGATAGATTGATTTCAGGATTCTTATTCCCACATTTTTTACACGTGGGACTACCATGATTTTTTCTATTATGTAATTTATTTGTGGAACTCCCCACATTAGATTCATTTTCCTCTTTTTGTTGGTAGGCCCATGATACCACATAGATTCTCCAATCTTTATTTCATCCTTGAGGGCGCAATGAACAATCTCATCATAAATTTCAAACTATTGAAATACCACATATTTTTTAGAATCATATATAGTTTTCTAGATAAGAGACCCAATTTTCATTCAACGATCATGAAAAATAAAGAGGCATACCATTGATGCCTTGTAATTTTGTCCTAATAAGCTGAAAATGACCCATCTTCCATCTTCTTGAGTATAAGGAACTCTCTTTCCATCTAAATAAAAAGGGTTCAAGGAAATTATTTATTGATAAAATTCCATTGAATTCCTTAAAATACATGGAATTTATTTCCTCTTGGGGATTAATATTCTCGATCAGTGACCACCAATTATTAGATTCCCCATCAAAATGATAGACTGCTAGTACAAATTTATCTTCTTTTGAGCTTTGTAGGACATATAATATCTTTTCAATGGGGATAATACACTATTCCATTCGGAGGGGATTAGGAGATTCACTAATCATTTGAGCACTTTTCTACATTAAGGATTCAATGAAAACTTTCTCTTTCGTATTATGTGGTGGGTGTTCCTCATTATTCATGTTATTATTAATTACATGATCTAGCTAAGAAAGTAATGTCATGATGGTTTCAGCACATGTTCCCATCATATCAAGCATATCATTGTGGAAATTATCACATTTACTATCACATTGATTGTTGTAAGATGTTCTTCTATTTACTACAATTTACTATGAAATGAATTGTACAGTTATAGGGCCTGATTACTTATCTATTGAAAAAAAGGAAACATTGAAAATAAAAGGATGAAACTGTAAAGGAGAATTGTATCCTTACATGGGATTTCATAGGTTTAAATTAAGTTATCCTTGATCTATTTCTTAGCATATATTCTTATGGGCTCTTTTGTATTAGTTTTTACTAAGATCATGAATTTATAGAAGCATTTCCCCGGGGAGTGTCAATCCAATATGTAGCAAGGCTTCGTATCATGCACTAATTATCAGTCAAGTTTAGATAAATGAAATGATTTCTTATTTTACCCATAGATTCATATGTGCTAGATCCACCTCTATCTATTTGTCTCCAAATAGGTATTTATTTTCATGATAATTCACTAACACTATAATTAAAAACATTTAGGGGCGTTTTCATATACATAGTCTCATCCTTAAGGTTCTTACTAAATTTAACTATTCATATTCTCCAAAAATATCTTGACCATACATTCATTCCAACTGTAGTGACACCAGCCTTTTACAAATAACATTACATGATTTTAACAAGAATTAAACATCTGAGTAAAATCCAAGTATCATGAATGCTATTTTCTTTGATGACTTGGTACAGAAAAAATAACAAATGGGACTTAAATCCCCTTCTTTATTTAATCGTCATAACTTCCACTAATCCTTTACAAATTCATTTGGTACCATTGGGATCATGTGGAAGAAGAGATGATCTAAAATCCTAGAATGAGAATTAACATAAGAATACAGCTCTAGCACATGGGTTAGAGATTATGACGTAATGATATAAAATTGAATATAGAATAATGACATATAAACATGGGATCATATAAAAATTGAGTCATAAAAAAGTGGAAGCAATATAATTGATGACATTATCATGAGTCAATGTTCCTTGTGTTGGAGTTGGTGGTCTAGAACCAACTACTTTGTAATTTATTCATTAAATAAAAACCATATCACATCTTGATTGTTCTTCTGCGTGACATGTCATGTGATAATGTCCTAAGGACAACTGTTGCATTAAAGGGTCGTAGCGGATCCCTGCTATGATGAGAACCCGAAAGTTCCATAACACTGTTCTTGAATGTATGTTCTATGGCCGGATGATATTATTTGAGGGACACAAATAATACAGGTCATTAGGGGTGAGGACTCATAAAACATTGAGGCACCTTCTCATAGTATGCGCCCTTGGTAATATCCAGGAAGATATTATGAGAACGAGACCCGCCAGTAGGAAATCCACATTTCATAGTGTCATTGGATGTTCCTATCTACGGATGTGTGTATTGATCCTTAGACTTTAAGATTATTATTAATGGGTATTACAACTCGCGCACTTAGATGTATTGACGAAAACTGTGACGACACACTGTTCGCAGCGAGGTAGGATATGTTGGGTGCATCACGAGTAATACCGCATTAATAGATAATGCGAGAAAGGATTTGTCCCTTCCGTTCCATAACGGAAGTAGATATCTCAGGCCCTTTGATGGAATTGATATAGCCTAAATAAATCCATGGCCATGGTAAGATATGGGAAAGTTCAATTCCGGGAAGACAAAGAAAGAATAATCAAGCACATGGGTTGATGGCACTAGCATGCAACCTGCTTGATTGGAGATATCGAGACAAAGGGATTATATTACACGGTAAGCGTTCGTAGGAGGTGACACATCATTGCGGCGTTAACTTCTTTCTCTATGGGTGCCTTGGCGTGTTTCTAGACGATAACCTTGGACTTTAGGCATGCTCAACCTAATTCCACTGAGAAAGAGGCCTAGAGGGTCACACACTAAGTGTGTCCATGTATCTAAGTTAAATATTAATTTTACAAGTTAAATAAATATTATTCCTGACTGTGGTTTAATAATTATTTAAGGATGTCTGATCGCATTTATTTTGACACTAGTTATTCGAGAGAATATACTATGGATAAAATAATATATTTATTAGCGGGTAATGAAGTTACATTTATTTAAGAAAAAAATAGTCATTACTCAAGGTCTAATAAATGTGGTGGAGAAAAATGGAAAATAAAAGTACACGTCGTGTATATTAAATATACACGCTGTGTAGTTTTATGGAAAACAAGTACACACCGTGTATTGATTTTTACACGCCGTTTAGTTTTTCCAATTGGGATTTTGAGGATTTAATATTGTTTTATTAAATGATATTTATTATAATCAGCGTGGGCGCATGTCAAGGAATTAATAATTCGACATGGGGGTTTTCAATACGAGTTAATGAAATAAATATAACGCGTAACACGTTTATTTATTGTCATAACTCTATTAACCTCAAACATGATTATAAATATCCTCGCACCCCAACATTTTTTGAGAGCCATTGTTGTGCACAACGGATTTGGAAATACTCTCAAGCCAAGAGAGAATTCCCTTTCAACCAAGAACGCCCTCAAGTTATGAGAGCAAGATCTTCCACCGGATCAAGGCGGTCGAAGGCGGACATCGCAAGCGAAGGTTCTTCCGCGCTAGCACCCGGATATCTCTTCGGTGATGTCCGGAGATACGTGAGACACGTGTGGATCACCGCTAGAGGAATCCTACACTTGGATTCTATGATGCAACGATGGATCACCGAATCGTGACCGGACACATCAACGAAGAAAGAATTCCAACAAGGTAATTCTTATACATTAATTGAATTAATTAGAATCAACATATGATGATCCTTCTCAAGAGTTCTGGGACTCTTCTTGTCTTTTCGTTCTTCATTCTATTCCGAAGATTCGGCGTTTAATATCATGACGGATCTTGGATTGAACGTTGTTTAACGTTAAAATTAAAGTTGGGAAAACCCACCAATGCGCTTCCGCTGTGCTCGGAACCTACAAATGGTATTAGTGGGGTCATATCGTTGGTTATAATTATTTAGTTTTTTTTGGTGATTTACACATTTAATAATTTAGTTGTTTCAATTCATGTTTAATCGTTCTGGAAATCTGAATATCGATATCTGTTCCTCCTCTCTCAGTTCTCGTTCACCTCACAGAAACGGATTTTCCTTTTAATTTTGATTAAAATAAAATAGAGGAACTCATCCGGAGGAGCCAAATGTTTCTGGCCGTATAACACCAGAATACACGACGTGTATTCGGAAGTACACACCGTGTAGTCTAGGTTCAATGCATTGACTGATCCACCAAATTAGGCCGTGTATTGGATTCTTTCTAAGAATTTAAGACACTGTGTGTTGACCAGAAACAGGTGGCACACGGTTTCCGGAATACATGACGTGTGGTCCAATGAACACGGCGTGTAGTCCCTTCGGGTTAGGGTTGGGTCGTGTACTCCGTACATAGCATGCTCGGCTGGAAACCGTGTAACACGGAAACTACACGGCGTGTGTCCCACTCTACACGCCGTGTACTCCGAAAATTTCCAAAGTACATTAACACGCCCTATCCCCGAGCGTGTACTTCGGATGGATGGTGAAGAAAAAGTACACGCCGTGTAGTCGGAACTACACGCTGTGTACTCACCCAAATTACGCAGATTTATTAAAATTTATTATTATATTATACAAACCCTTGAGACGTGTACCATGGTGCAGGCATAAAGCTGAGGCAAAACTCGTGATAGGTGTTTTATATATATGTGTTTAATTTAAAATCTGCGTAATAAATTGGAATTCGCTGGGTTGCCTCCAAGGTACAAGTTGTGTACAAGGATAATTTTAAATGAATTTATTTGTTTAAAATTATGATGGATGAGAATCTCAAGGAAATTAAGAAAAGTTATTTAAGATAAAAGGATTGATTAATTAAATATAATTAATTGATTCGAGCGTGATTTATCTTAAATAAGAACGATTAAAGAATTGAATGCTAGTTTTATTTATACGTAAATATCATTGCATGTATGGATGATCATGAGCTAGACCGAGACCTTTGTATGTGAATGGTTACTTTTAATTTATTTATTTAAATTAAATTTGTTGTCCTGCGAGCCATCTCCTCATTAATATGTAGGGCCTGCGCGCCCAAGGATTCTTTTATGTAAAAACCCCTTTTTCCCCTCACCTGCGTGTGAGATAAATTCATATGTAATTGATGGAGCTCCCAAGCTAGTGGAGGCGGCTGAAGTCAGGAGCCAAGATGAAACCAATCCAAGGAGATACAATGGTGGACAGGTGGAAAGCTGTAAACACGAACCCGAAGGGTTCAAGGTGTTTCTCCCCTAGGTCTTGGGTTAGTTTATCAACTGCTAGATAAACTAACCAATAGAAAATCTCATGATCATACCATTTATTTTATTTCTGTCAGTTGCATGGTTTATTTATTGTGGGTGTGTTGTCACGATCACACAATTAATGAATAAAACGAGCATGCAAGATGGAACTAAAATAAAATTGTCTTATACGTAAATATTATCTTAGACATGGTTAATCACTTAAGTATATCCCACTTAATATTAACAAGCATGTAATCAAAGATAATAAAATGGAAATTTACGTATAAGGATAAAATCCCTCAAAATAAATATTAAGTCGGCATAGCCTTCCATAATCTTGGTTAGAATTGAACTATAGTTCAAAGTTCTTGAACAACCCTAGTTGGGGTGATTTAAATTATCCGGGAATTCTAATTCAAGGTTTTTCATTGACTTGACTTGGTTTGCATCAAGGGTTGACTGCCACAGCAGGACTTGGTGTGACCAAGAGGCAAAGGTTGAGGAAATCCAAAAAGGATTTCAGGATTGGGGAGTCCACTCAGCGGATCAAGGAACTGCGAGTTAATGCAGTTGGCATTTGGAATGCCTACCTAAAACCCTTCAAGTTTCTTGATCAACCCTAGTTGGGGTAATGCGAAGGGAAATATGGATCCTTGCCACTAGAATATTCAAGCAATAGAATATTCTGAAGTCAATGGTGAGGGCTATTGGATTTCGATAAAATAGTGGGAGACTAATAATTATTAATTTATTTATTTGTCTCAATTTTTATAATAAAGTACTAAACCTTTGCTCATCTTAAATTGTAGAAACGGCAAGAAATTGACTTCAAACATATCATTGCTCACCATACTCGAAAAAGAAAACCTTCTCACTGGCACCAATTTCCAAGAGTGGTAGAGGCGTTTACGTGTCATCCTTCGCCACGAAAGGAAATTATATGTGCTGGAAGAGCCTATTCCAGTTGCGCCTGGGAAAGAGGCTAGTGATGAGGAATTATCTCTCTACATGAAACACATGGATGATGCCACAGATGTCCAGTGTTTCATGCTATCGTCCATGTCTAATGAGCTCTTGAAGCAACATGAAAACATGGATGCGTATAGAATGATGTCTCACCTTAAATATCTCTACCAAGAGAAGGCATGACAGGAGAGGTATGAGATCTCCAATGCTTTGTTTACCACGAAGCTTGGAGAGTCTGCGCCAGCTGGGCCTCATGTGGTCAAGCTTATTGGCTACATTGAACGCTTGGACATCATAGGGATTAAATTCCCAGATGATTTGCGTACAGATCTCATCCTATCATCATTGCCCAAGACCTTCTCTAGCTTCATTATCAACTATAACATGAGCGGCAATGAGAACAGTCTATCGGAGCTTCTGACCTTGATTCGCCAGGTAGATAAGGACATGTGGCGTGACAAACCCGTGGTCCTTATGGTGAACAAGAAAAGGAAGTACAAGGCAAAGGGGCCAAAGACTTATAAACGATCTGAAGCCCCCGAGCACCGTCCCTCCACGAAGGGGAAGATCCAGAGGCAGGGCAAAGAACGGGAAGCAATGTGTTTTGTATGTGGCAAGTAGGGCCACTGGAAGAGGAACTGCACCCAGAAGCGTGGGGACGCTAAAGGTGCGTTCGTTATCAAGTGCAATCTTTCTATTTCTACACATTGGGTATTAGATACAGCTTGTGTGGCTCACATATGTATTCAAATGCAGGAACCAAGTATATTTAGAAATATCGCCAGAGGAGAGGTGGATCTTCGAGCTGCCAATGGCGCAAGGCTGGCTGCGTTGGCTATTGTTGACTATCACTCTCATTTCCAACTGGCATGATTTTGGTTTTACAAAACTGTTATTTTGTGCCTAGTGTTACCAAGAACATAATTTATGTATCTTGTTTGGATATGGATGGATTTATTTTCAAGTTTGGAAATAAGGGTTGTCTCTTTTATAAGAACAACTTATGTTATGGTATGGCACATTTGAATAGTGGTTTGTATGTATTAAATTACAAAAACCAAGTGTTGGCAATCGATAACGAAACAAACTCACATGACTCATACATCACCCAGTTATGGCATCACCTCCTTGGTCATGTGAACGATAAGTGCTTGACAAAGCTCTTCCAAGATGTCTATTTAGACTCTACTGAGCTAAAACCACTTGATTGATGTCACACTTGTTTACAAGGAAAAATGACCAAGCCGCCTTTTGGTGGACATGGTGAAAGGGCCACAGAGCTTCTAGGATTGGTACACACAGATGTGTGTGGACCATTTCCCGTAGAAGCTAGAGGTGGATATTCTTACTTTATTACTTTTACTGATGATTTGAGTAGATATGGATATGTCTACGTAATGAGGTATAAGTCAGAGTCCTTAGAGAAATTTAAGGAATTCAAGAATGAAGTGGAGAATCAACTTGGTAAGAAGATATAGAAGCTTCGATCGGATCGAGGTGGAGAATATCTGAAACAAGAGTTCATCGATCTTCTACGGGAGTCTGAGATTCTATCTCAGCTCACTCCTCCTTATACACCATAGTGGAATGGTGTTAGTGAAAGGAGGAACCGCACCTTGTTGGACATGGTGAGGTCGATGATGAGTCATGCGGATCTTCTATTATCCTTTTGGGGATATGCATTACAAACTGCAGCATACACATTAAACCGAGTACCAACTAAGGCGGAAAATGGAATTCCATCCGAGTTATGGAATGAAAGGAAACCCACTTTGTCGCACACATGTGTATGGGGATGCGAGGCGTTTGTTAAGTCCTTCTCAGGCAACAAACTAGAACCCCGGGGCACGAAGTGTATCTTTGTAGGATATCCCAAGGAAACAAAAGGATATTACCTATATAACCCCCAAGAAAGGAATGTGACTGTCGCCAGACAAGCCGTCTTTCTTGAGAGGGAGCACATCCTCAAGAAGGATAGTGGGAGCAAGATTGACTTCGACGAAGTTGATGCTCAAGATACACAGGAGTTGGTACAGGAACAAGTTCCACAAGTCCCCATAGAAGAGGTTCCAGAAACACAAGTACTGCGTAGGAGCTCAAGAGAGGTAAGGGAACCAGAGAGATTTGGATTCCTAGTCACCGAGGATGGTGAATCATTATTGTTGGAAAATGATGAACCTCTCTCCTACAAGGAAGCAGTAGAAAGCTCAGAAGCTGCAAGATGGCTAGAAGCTATGAATTCTGAGATGGATTCCATGTATCAGAACCAAGATTGGGTTCTGGTCGATGATCCAGTTGATGTAAAGCCTATTGGATGCAAATGGGTATTCAAAAGAAAGATGGACATGGAAGGTCAAGTTAGCACATATAAAGCAAGGCTAGTGGCTAAAGGATTCAAACAGCGTCAAGGAATTGACTATGATGAAACCTTCTTTCCAGTTTCCATGTTCAAATCCATAAGAATCATACATTCCATAGCATCTTACCATGACTACGAGATTTGGCAGATGGATGTCAAAACAGTATTCCTTAATGGGAACCTTCAGGATGATGTCTATATGATACAACCAGAAGGGTTTGTGACACCAGGTGAAGCCAAACGGGTTTGCAAGTTGCAAAAATCCATTTATGGATTAAAGCAATCATCCAGGTCATGGAACATTTGATTTGATGAAGCCATAAAGGAATTTGGTATCATTAAGAATGAATGTGATCCATGTGTTTATAAGCGGTTTAATGGGAATGCGGTCATCATCCTAGTGGTATATGTTGATGACATATTGCTTATTGGAAACGACGTACCAGCCTTACAGTCAGTTGAGGACTAGTTGAAAAAGTGTTTCTCCATGAAGGACTTAGGAGAATCAGCCTACATTCTAGGGATCAAGATCATTCGTGATAGATCCAAGAGGCTGCTTGGACTAAGTCAGGGTACATACATTGACCAGATACTAAAGAGATTTAGTATGGAAAAATCCAAGAGGGGATTGGTTCTAGTGTCACATGGCTTACATCTTTCTAAGAAAATGTGTCCTAGACACAACATGAGAAAGATAGGATGAGCAAGATCCCATACGCTTCGGCTATAGGATCCATCATGTATGCCATGTTATGTACCAGGCTTGATGTATCCTATGCACTGAGAATGGTAGGCAGATATCAAGCAGATCCAGGAGAACAGCATTGGACTGCTGTTAAGACTATCCTTACGTATCTGAGAAGAACTAAGGATATGTTCCTGATGTATGGAGGAGACGAGGAGCTTGTCATCAGAGGGTATGCTGATGATGGTTTTCAAATAGATCAGAATGAGTTGAAGTCACAATCTGGATATGTTTTCTGTCTCAATGGAGGAGCTGTGAGCTGGAAGAGCTCAAAGTAGCTAGTTGTCGCCGATTCTACAGTGGAGTCCGAGTATATAGCGGATTCTGATGCATCCAAAGAAGCCGTTTGGATTCGGAACTTTGTCCAGAATCTTGATGTGGTGCCTAGAAGTAATGATCCCATTCGATTGTATTGTGATAATACTGCAGTGGTGGCTCTTGCAAAAGAACCAAGGTCACATCAATGGACAAAGCACATAATCCGATAGTATTACCTCTTGAGGGATTTCTATCAAATGGGTGAAGTTACAGTGAGCAGAGTGTCCACGGAAGAGAACGTGGCGGACCCCATGACTAAATTCCTATCTCAGCAGAAGCATGAATATCATGTGAGAGCTAGAGGGTAAAAGGTTGTTAGCAGTTGGCTCTAGTCCAAGTGGGAGTCTGTTGGAGTTGGTGGTCTAGAACCAACTACTTTGTACTTTATTCATTAAATAAAAGCCTTATCACATCTTGATTGTTCTTCTGCGTGACATGTCTTGTGATAATGTCCTAAGGACAGCTGTTGCATTAAAGGGTCGTAGCGGATCCCTGCTATGATGAGAACCCGAAAGTTCCATAACACTGTTCTTGAATGTATGTTCTATGGACGGATGATATTATTTGAGGGACAAAAATAATACGGGTCATTAGGGGTGAGGACTCATAAAACATTGAGGCACCTTCTCATGGTGTGCGCCCTTGGTAATATCCAGGAGGATATTATGAGAACGAGACCCGCCAGTAGGAAATCCACATTTCATAGTGTCATTGGATGTTCCTATATATGGACGTGTGTATTGATCCTTAAACTTTAAGATTATTATTAACGGGTATTACAACTTGCGCACTTAGATGTATTGATGAAAACGGTGACGACACGCTGTTCGCAGTGAGGTAGGATACGTTGGGTGAGTCACGAGTAATATCGCATTAATAGATAATGCGAGAAAGGATTTGTCCCTTCCGTTCCATAATGGAAGTAGATATCTCAGGCCCTTTGATGGAATTGATATAGCCTAAATAAATCCATGGCCATGGTAAGGTATGGGGAAGTTCAATTCCGGGAAGTTAAAGAAAGAATAATCAAGCACAGGGGTTGAGGGCACTAGCATGCAACCTGCTTGATTGGAGATATCGAGACAAAGTGATTATATTACACGGTAAGCATTCGTAGGAGGTGACACGTCATTGCGGCGTTAACTTCTTCCCCTATGGGTGCCTTGGCGTGTTTCTAGACGCTAACCTCGGACTTTAGGCAGGCTCAGCCTAATGCCACTAAGAAAGAGGCCTAGAGGGTCACACACTAAGTGTGTCCATGTATCTCAGTTAAATATTAATTTAAAAAGTTAAATAAATATTATTCCCGACTGTGGTTTAATAATTATTTAAGGATGTCTGATCACATTTATTTTGACACTAGTTATTCGAGAGAATATACTGTGGATAAAATAATATATTTATTAGCGAGTAATGTAGTTACATTTATTTAAAAATAAATAGTCATTATTCAAGGTCTAATAAATATGGTGGAGAAAAATGGAAAATAAATGTACACGCTGTGTATATTAAATATACACGCTGTGTAGTTTTATGGAAAACAAGTACATGCCGTGTATTAATTATTACACGCCGTGTAGTTTTTCCAATTGGGATATTGAGGATTTAATATTGTTTTATTAAATGATATTTATTTTAATCAGCATGGGCGCATGTCAAGGAATTAATAATTCGACTTGGGGGTTTTCAATAAGAGTTAATGAAATAAATAAAACGCGTAACGCGTTTATTTATTGTCATAACTCTATTAACCTCAAACCTAATTATAAATATCCTTGCAACCCCAAAATTTTCTAAGAGCCATTGTTGTGCACAACGGATTTGGAAATAATCTCAAGCTAAGAGAGAATTCCCTTTCCACCAAGAACGCCCTCATGTTACGAGAGCAAGATCCTCCACCGGATCAAGGCGGTCGATGACGGACATCGCAAGCGAAGGTTCTTCCGTGCTAGCACCCAGAGATCTCTTCGGTGATGTCCGGAGATACGTGACACACGTGTAGATCACCGCTAGAGGAATCCTACACTTGGATTCTATGACGCAACGACAGATCACTGAATCGTGACCGGACACATCAACGAAGAAAGAATTCCAACAAGGTAATTCTTATGCATTAATTTAATTAATTATAATCAACATATGATGATCCTCCTCAAGGGTTCTGGGACTCTTCTTTTCTTTTCGTTCTTCATTCTATTCCGAAGATTTGGCATTTTATATCGTGACGGATCTCAGATTGAACGTTGTTTAACGTTGAAATTAAAGTTGGGCAAACCCAACAACGCGCTTCCGCTGCGCCCGGAACCTACACATTGCATAGAGAGGATCGCAAGCCCTGGTTAACCAACAAGACCGTTGCACATGGTTTCATGAGTCAAGGCTAACTGCCAAGACTATTATACATAACATATCATGATACTAAACTTTACCCAATGAATTGGAGTTCTATCTGGGCACACCAATCATTAAATCTTCATGAATATTATATCCATGAAAATAATCATACCAAATCAACCATACACAAACATAAGGGTTACTTAAAGAAAAAATCAGGTATCATAATCATTACATAAAGCGTAACAAATAAAAATATCTTAAAATATTCCATGAAGGAAAGGAATTAGATCATGGATGGATTATAATAGGGTATAATATGTATAAATCAGGATAATTGAATTAAACATGAAGTAATAACAAGAAAAAAATAGTTTTTTGGAAACTTTATAATTTAATCATTTTTGTGCGGTTCAAGGAATATATCCAAGGACATTCAAAACAGAAAAGGGAATTATCATTTATTTAAAACTAGAAGTCAACCAGGAATGATTTAATAAAAAAAATAATGGTTTTATAAATACAATGGTGTCTTAAAAATTGACTATGGAGTGTACATGATGATTGGAAAGAATTCAAAAACTTCCCTTAAAATGGGTTTTCTTATAGAAAATGTATTCATGAGGTAATCATTTAAAAACATGTATATCCCAGAAAGTGAATGATAAATGGGTCTGGAAACATGAGTTTGGATATATAAAAATAAATTATAATACATAAATAAATAGAATATTGGATTTCATTTGGGAAAAAATGTGTAAGAACATTGCGAAGGAATAATGGAGGTGTTGGTAGAATACTTTATGGATTATCGGCATGGTATCAGGTGTAAATAAGAGAGATTACTGGGAGATAAAGGGGATTATCATATTTAATACATCATTAGGGTAGTATATAGATGGTTTTAAATCATACCCCAACATTATTAATTACCCATTAAAGGACATAACACAGATGATATTCTTAAATAAATGTGAGAAAGATCAGATTCCTTACTTTAAGTCTGATGGTGTTCTTTGCTTGATCTTAATAACATGAATAATCAAATTAGGTTCATTAATTAATAATTAGAGAACCTACATTACATTTTATTGATTTTTTATAACTTTATTAAGTTCATCAATGTCATTTTTTTTGAGTTAAGAGGTTCAATTTTGTTCTCTAGGAGTGTTAGCTTCCTTTGATTTAAGGATCGGTTCACTTATATTCATTTTCAGATAAACAAGTATGATGGGAATGGGTTTCTAGAATTTAAGTTATATTACACTAGTGAACATCCCAATGTTAACATGGTGATAAAATTATCTTGGTTATTTGGAGTGATGGTGAATCATTATATAAAAGATTAATGATAAATGCTCGGATTAATTTGGACATTTTTCTCACAATTAACTTGTTTTGTCTTATTATTTTACAACATGTGTGAAAAATGATTCCTGAACATAAAATAAGATAAAATAAATATTTAATAGTCTTTTACAATCATAAAAATGGTTTCATGACTTGAATTTAATATGGTAATATAAATTGATAAACTATTGTCCTTTAATGTTATAAATCAACACATCTCAGACTGTGTTTTCGTTTGTTTCGTATAAAATAATGGGAAAGATGAAATTGTAATGAATTGTCCCATTATCATAAAATATTAATGTACATGTATGGTATTGTATTTTTCAGACCATTTTTATGAGTAGTGGTTTGGAATGAAAAGAGAACAATGGAACATGAAAAGAAAATGATAGAAAAGAAAAGAGGAATTTACCTCTTGATGGAATCATTCTTGAGAGCCTCTTAAGGGGAGAGGATTTGATCGTTTGAGGAGACCAATGGATACTGGACATGGAGGAGGAGCTTTGGGAGATATTTGAGTAGAATATATGAATGAAAAAGGCTTTATAGGAGTGATGAGAAGAGGGAAGTGTGGGTGGTTTTTATAGTGGATGGGAGGGGGGTTTTCAAAATATTTTAATCATTATTTTATTATTTTTCTATAATACAAGAAATAGTAATGATTATTGTGTTCAAAAATATTAAATATTATATGTGAGTTTTATATAATGGCCTTAAATCATCCATACATCAGCTTATGACATCATAAATCATGTGTTTTTCATTTATAAAAAATTATCAAATTTTACTATTCACTATCAATTCATGTATTTTAGGAAAAATCCCAAAAATTCACCCTAACCATTTTTCAATGTGTAGAACTGAAAAATGAAATCCATTTATCAAAATATTTATCTATAATTATTAATTTAATTTTTAATTAAAATAATAATTAATGTGTGAAATAAAATTTTCAAACTAAAAATGATTTCATAATGTTTTAAATTATTACATAAGGCTTATAAAATTATCTTAAAACCAGAATACCTAAAAAAGTATTTTTTAAATACATTTTAATAATATAAATTTTCATTTTAAATTAATAAATTATTCACCAATTTTTAATTAAATATTCTTGACTTACAAAAATACCATCACTATCATATTGTTAATTATAAGATGAATAAATTTTTAAATACTTTCATTTGTAAGGTTACAATTTACATGGAAGATTTACTATTCATAAGGGTTATATTAATATTCATAAGGGTAACATTACAATTCATAAGGGTTAGTTTCTATTGACCAGATATCTTTTTTATGTTATTGGATTCCTAAAAACTTACTGATCGCAACCGTAAATATCATATTTTCAAAATTCAAATCACATAAGTGAAAATATTTTGTATAAAGGTCACATAGTACTTAGTATTTCATTGTGTTGTGATTTAATTGGATTATATGACATAATTATAATAAGGTAATTTACATTTATAGAACATTAAGTGGTTATACAATATCACTTTAAACTGATCAAACCATGTGGTACTATATTTTTTCTTTTCATGTTTATCTTTCTCATAGGTTTGGATCCCTTCATTATTACAACAAATATTTTTCTAAAAATCAATAGTTCATTCCAATTTCCAGTATTCAAATATTTTTGAACAAAAAACTATTTTATACTTATTAAATGAATATGAACTACCTATTTTTACCTTCCATACACATATTCTTTAACATTAATTTCAATCTTTTTCGGAGTGGTAGCTTCATCATTTGTTACTTGTTCACTCCTCAAATTCAACATACATTGATTTTTAGTATTTTTATTCTACTAATGATTTTTCTAAAGTGATTATATTTTCTCTAAAGTATATAAATGATACAATATAGGGTAATTCTATAATTCATTATAATAATGAACAAAAATATTCCACACCTCATGTAATCGTTCATGTTATTTAAATTTATTATGACATTGAATGTTTCGATTTTTTCTATGGATTATATTCAATAATATTGATTTGACTTTTATATTTTCTACCCATTGAATCTTGCATTAAATCATTAGAATATACCTATCTATTATTCTATATCTCTACATATATGTGTCTAAATTTATAAAAATACTAACAAATTCATAAAAACCAATTTCTTATGAAATTTGTAGAAAACTGTTCAGATTTGGTCAGATTTTATAGTTTTTAATTTTATGAACATTTATAATTCTTGATGACTTATTCTTAGGGGATGTTGTGTATATATCTTATCACAATCATCATTGAGGTTTTTGTGGGTTTATCAATAGTTTTAAACACCGATTTGGTAGAATATTTTATTTGTATTATGTATATGTTGTAAAAATCGAATTTTAATTTGTAGAATGAAATGGGTTTTTAGTACCTTCATCTATAGTAAAATAATAGATAAAAATATATATAGTTTAAAACTGTCATTTAATGTAACTTATGTCTTCATAAAAACCCCAATATGATTTTATAGTAGAATATTTCTCCTCAGATATTTAGTAAGGACCTTAATTAGTTGATTGTAGTTTCATTAGTATAACTTCCAACTCAAGGAACTATAGAGAAGGTGTATTATTTTAAACCATATCTAATTTTAGTTACCCTTCTGATTATATCTTTATATTTTCAGTCTCAAATTACTGTAAGATTATTATTTTATGTAATATACATTCAATCACATTCATTCTTTTTTATTTTATCTACAATTTAGCATTCTTGACCCCAATAAAAGATTTATTTGAAACTCCCTATTCATGGATCTTCATTTCACAATATTTACTAAATTTTTAATTATCATCAATATAGAATTTCATATTTCATTCACCCATATATAATTTTACTCAACTAATATGTTAGGGCTAATCCATTAATTCAAAATATTTGTTGATAGAATTTCATTTTTACAAATGTCCAGCCAGTAAAATTTTCATTACTTTAGTGTCTCATTTACCTATTTTTTCATTATCTAATTCGAGAATGAATAAAAATATGTGATCAATAACATAAACCAGAACATCAATTACATAATATATATCCTCATAATAAATTCTATCAACAAATTGTTTTTCATCAGTCTCATCACAACTGGAACTACTAGCACCACACTGTCTACATTCATGTTTTAGTGATTCGTCTTTCTATAATGAGGATCTTCTTATATTATTACCCTATTTATTTATCTAGTTTTATCTAGTCCTGGAAAAAACATATAAATCTCCTAAAATAAGGGGTAGAGATATATTATTTCATATAATACTCAACATCAAACATCTTATGAGATATATATAACATCTGATTCTGATAATAAAACCAGGGAAAATACAATCTAGATCCAATTTAGAGGAAAATTGTGCCCTAATCGAAATTTAGTTTCCCCTTAGGATCAGTGCAGACACCTAGGTGCTAAATATCGTGTTGAATACATTTCCCTATTACTAATTATACTGTGAATATATAACTTCAATTGGTAATTTTCAATTTATTATATTTAGTAAAAATAAACCCCATAACATTTTTACTAGAAATAATAATGTACATGAATGAAATTAAAATGTATATCAAATTATACAGTATTCTTGATAGGGTTAAAAATAAAGTTCAACTCTTTTTTTACACATGGAATGTCCGATTCATGGATTATCTACTCTAATAATGTTATAAATACATGTGGAGTAAGGTAAGTTATCAATATAACCCACTAATACATCACAACATCCCACAACGTTTACAAAAACCTTCTTTGCAATATATTTCTATACATATTAACACTATTGTGACACATTAACACCATGATATACCTTTATAATTTTAATCATTAATGTTTTATGTAATCCAACCATGAATATGATGTTTTTTTATTTAAACTATTCTCTGAGTTAAATATACTTTTTAGTACAAGATGATTATACATCCATCAGATCTAATATCATTATTCTCCGAATAGTGTATTTCAATTTCAAAAACTATCTAATAATTCATTGAAAAGCTATCACTAAGAGTTGCACATTTCATAGATCTACTTTAAACCTCATTCATCGACTTCCTCACTCATAGAGCTCCTGTGGTAATCAATATCTAGTATCTCTTTAATTTTATTAAATCCTCACCACCAAGACTAGTACTATATAATTTAATTTCAATCACACATCATATTTCATCTCATAAATTATTCTTTATAACTTTGATTCAATTATATGATCATATAATAATGGTCAGATAATTATCCTTATTCCATAATCATTGATGACCAGTTGATATTTAATTATGAATATGTTCATCATCATCACCTTCTTTATCAATATTTCTTTATAATTCTTTACCTACATATCTCATAGTAACTAAAGTATTGAATATAACTCTTCCCTCTTTATTTTTCATTTTATATATGGGTCACTAAATAAATCAATTTTACTATAATACAATATAAAATATCCCCACCAAATTGGTTCCGATGATCTTTAGTTAATTCTATTTAATTTTTGTATAATTTAGTTCAAAACAATCTCAATACTCTACTTTTACCTCAACCATTTCCTCATAAGAGGTTCTTAGATTTCACTTTTTACATCATTATATTTTCTCTTAAATTTTTCATCAGACAAAATTCAATACTATGGAGTCTCGTTTTTCTTAAGGACTCAAGATCAGATTATTTATACTATACATTAAAAAATTAACTGAAATCCATAGTAAGAACATTCTAGAGTTGTATAATGTATCACACAACAATCCATCTTGCAGCAGGACTCATATTTTATAGTGTTGTAAATTCGATATTGCATTTTTTTGCTTCAGATTGTATTATAAAGATCTAAAACATGGTCTAAAACTCATAGAATCAATCTTCTCAAAATAATCCAACAACATATACACTTGAATTTTACCAATAGTTTAGGAGTTAAAATGATCTTTATATTAAGATAGTATTTCAGTTTCATTTCATATCTCTCATTCTTTATTCAACATAAATGAAATTCCCAGATATTTTACAATATATCTTTCATTTAAATAAATAATATCTTTTTAATATGTTTTCCACAAGAATCATTTATCTAAAACGATTCATTAAAAATTAGAAGAATATTATAAGGAAATTTATATGAATAATAATACCTCTAGTAAAAAAAATTATATTACTCATCTAAAAATGAATATAGTAAGACGATGAATAATTAATAATATTTAAGATCCAAAATGATTTTTCCCTCCCAAATAACTATTTTAAGGTGTTATATATTTTATACTAATAAATTAAATTGATGAATATAAAAATATTATAAAATATGAATTTATATTTTTCCACTCATGTTGTTATAAGTTTTTTTGAAATAAAATTATGCTCTTTTAATGTTTAAAATATTTTTTACATTAAAATGTTTTTTTAACATTTTTAATACTATTTTAAAAATAAATTTATTAATTTAGTAATTTTATATTTTTTTAAATATATATAGTTTTTGAATTCAACCTGGGTAAATTTTTTAATAGTATAATTTTGATATTTTTTAGGAAAAGATTGAGTTTTTGTGTGTTTACTGAAAAATGTTGATTTTGAAAAATGATTTATCATTTATGAAATTTTAATAACTGAAGAACGATTTGAACTTTTATGAAATAATTTTCTAATATAATATTTATATTGAAATTAAAAAATCATTTAAATATGTTGAATCTATTAAACCAATGTTTTAATTTTTGGAAACATAAGTAATATTTCACTTAAACAAAAAAATTTATTTATTTCTATTAAATAATTAACCAGTACAAAAAATTCAGATTTTTATTGTTTTTAAAGACACATAAATATTATTTGGATAATAATTAAACAATTATTTTATTATAAATAAAAAAATTGAAAATTTTTACTTAATCATAATTGTCCATCATAAAAATAAACTTTTTCTAAATACGGGTATTACAAATAATGTTTGTTAATATTTAATTTAATTTCCATCACCATATAAATTTTATTTTGAAATATATATTTAATATATTGAATCATTTTTTAGAAATTATGTAAAAATTACTATTGAATTTTTTTAAATTAAAAGTAAATAATTTTGTTAAAATTTAGTTTCCACAGTAAATACCAAATCTGTTAAAAGTAAAACTTTGAAGAGAAAAATACTTAATAACATGTTAAAAAATTTTATGAAAATTTGAATTTGGGGATTGATAGAAAATATCCTTTTCCCCACTCCATTATTATCCTTTATTGGAACCAAATTACCTATGATTAGTGACTTTACCTTTTATATTATTATAAAAATGCTTCTCTAACACGTTATAAAATGATCCATCACCGCCCCACATCTTCTCGCACTCAAAGCCTTTTATATTAATCATTAATTTCTTCAAAAAACACTATAAAATATATCCACTTTTTAGAGGTTATCTTCTTATAAAAAATAATCCTATTAAAGACTTAATCCAAATTTTAATGAATATGTTCTATTGAATAATGTAAAATTTTCAAATACTACTTTTTTATTTATTCATCTTTATTTATTAATTATAATCCAATAAATCAAAACAAATAATGTGGAAATTATAAAATTATTATAAAAATTATATTCAAATATTATTATGTATATTGTATAATAATTTTTTACCAACCCCTCAACCATTCAAAAATTAAAAATAGAACTTTTGTTACATCTAGACATCTACACCCACAAGGGACACTATCTATTTTTCATTAACTCCAAACATGGATGGTTTAAAGGGTATATTTAATGAAAAATATGATATTTAAAATATTATTAATATTAATAAAATTTAATTCAAATTTTACCTTCTTTAATCTCTGTGGAAAACCATAATGACCCATATGTGTCTGTGTAGACTACCACGTCCACGAAGAAACTTGTTTTTTCCTATTAACTTTTACTCATTATTCAAATATATGAAAATATGATTTATCATTGTAATAATAACAAAATAATTTCATTATACTTATTTAATAACGATATTATACTAAATGAATTACTTTTTTAACCATACTCACCTATTGATTATAATATGTTCTTATTAAGGTCAGTTTGACTAGCTATATAAAAAATGTTATAAATTTGAATCATAGATGACTATGTAAAAAATAATAATTTTATAATTATACATAAATGAGAAAATTATAATTTTTCTATGGTTTTTAAAATTTATATTTATATTTAAAGTATTATTAATATTCTTCCCTTTTTTCATTAAAAATAAAAAAATAAGTAAATAATGATTTTATCTCTAAGAACAATGAACAAAAAAACTCATGGAATAGAATTAAAACATCATAAGTAATTATAAAATAAATATTAAAATGTCTTAAATAATATGTGAATTATAAAATTTGTATCAAAGAATGGGTATCAATATAGAAATTATAAATAATGTGAAAAACATTTAAAATTACAAGCATCTGATGATGAGACAAAACAACAATTAAATAGTAATTGTGTAATATATAATTATTATATTACAATATAAAATATAATAAATATGAATATTTTTTTGAAATAATTTATTAATATGTTTATTTTTGTTATACTATAATTCAGATAATGTTGGGCATATAGGGAATTCAATGTAATGCATTCTCATCTCAATTTTAGTATAATGAGATTTTTGGAAATTTCACCCCTTCGTTAATTTTTAATTGTGTATAAACCTATTACATATGTCCTTTTATAATGTTATTTATAAACATAATGGTATTTAGAATTCCATAATATGTTATACACTTCACAGGGTTATTATTATAAAGTTAAAAAATATGGTTGGGATATTGTTAACTGGAACCCCATTTATTTCAGTTGTAATAGTTTATATTTAACTTCTATATTCTATGAGTATTTGTTTTACATCCATTGATTTTAAATAGATTTTTTCTTCTACTTAGGTAAAATAATTTTTTTATCCAAATGACCCTCATTGATGAATGTCTTCCCCATGATAGTATCACATTATTAAGAATAATTACCATTCTATTTAATGATGATTTACCTTCCATGTCTATTTTTCTCTTTCTATAAAATGTGATATTTTGTTAGAAATTTAATTATGTGTTATCTCATGTCAACTAAACATTACCATTTTCCTTTTTCAAAAGGAAATTTTATTTCTAATTTTTATGATGCTAGTTTCACTAAATTTATTTCAAAATTTTGAAAACAATTTTCCTTCAATATATTTTTTTATCTTCCACTCTACATTTCATCAACATAAACATTATTTCATTTTCAAGGAACTATTTTTGAGGATTTTTTTTTAATTTATGTTTTTTTTAAAATAAAATCACTCTATTAATTGTAATCATTTTTACCTTTTTTAAGGCACAATTAGTGATGAGTATTTTTTAAACTAAAATTTATCAAAAAAATTATTTCAGATATTTTATAAAAAAATATAGTTTATTAAGTATTTATTAATGATATATATTTATAAATAATGATTTTAATTTTTTTAAACATTCAAAATCATTTTTTGAAAGTAATGAATAACTTCTTATTTTATAGAAATATTAGAAAATGTTTTGTAAATATTATCATGTTTCACTACCATTTTTGTATTTAAAACTAAATGTTTTAGTTCCTATGAGGATATGTTAAAAGGATAACCCTTTAACATCATATATGAAATAACTAATTCTGGTGACAGTTTTTTAGCACTTTCTAGTCTATGTTTGATAGCATATTTTATGATATAGTTTTAAAATGATTTGATACAAATTTAATTTGTATGGTTTTTCCTAATATGATCAATTATAGATATTTTATGGAAAACATATGAATGGATGATAGTGGTTGGGATCCTATATCTCCCTCTAATGCATTTCTTTAGGATTTATATCTCATGAGATAATAACTTTCTACGGTCTAATTTTCTTTATATCATTGACGATGTGAATTTTGTTTGTTCACAAAATTGTGTGTTTCTAGTTTGTTTCTTCACAAAAAAAAATGATAGAATCTTTTATGATCACAACATGAGTGTCGGGAATTATTTTTGGTCACAAAAACAAGTGTGGGTATTTTGTACTCATAATGTTATAATTTATAAGACTATTGTGTACTCTTTATTTCTATGTTATTTGACTTATTTATACCCCATTGATCTTTTTTATTAAACCTTGTATATTATCCCACAAACTTATTTCATTTAACCAGTTTTATTAATTTTATAGAATATGTCCTTATTTCCTAATTTATGAATAACTCACTTTGTTCCATGTACTTTTTCATAATATATTTCCCTCATAGTGATTTTTTTACATATACTTATGATCATAAACATAAAAAACTCGATACAATTTTCAGTATTTAGATTCTATGATTACATAATTCTTATATCACCATTACACAGGTTATGATGATTAATATAAACTATGAGGATTCAATAAGTTGGTATAATGTGGTTTGGTTATGGAGAAATAAACCCACAATTTTTGAAAAAGGTGTTTCTTATATTGATAATAATTAAATAAGCTAAACCATTGGTTCTTGGGATTGGGTGTTAATTTAAAATAGGTAATTTTTTAAAAAGGATATATTGTAACATAAATATGTGTTTAGATTAGCACTTCTCACTTGGTAATACATATTATGTGTGACTTATGATTTTTTGTCACAAAACCTATGAGTAGGGGTTTGGGGAACTTCATTGGATCACAAAACACTATGATATATGGAACACATTATATTACCAAAACAATATTCATATTTATCATTGTTTCGATTAGTAATGATTTTTCGTAAATATTCTCACATGAAAATCATATTTATATCGATTGGTGGTCCAATAACCAATTTCATTCTTTAAACACAAATTAGGATTTGATCTTGAATCATAGAAGAATATTAATGTTTTTATCAGGTTAATTTAGCTCAAGAATCAATTTAAATAATTAATAATTATTTAGGGAATTTATATAACTAAATAAGTTTTAAAAATGACTAAAAATTCTATAGAAAATTGATTCTTTTCGACAATATCTGGGATAAATTTTTCTTTTCTACAACATGAATCACAAAAAATACCATGTCTTTGTGATTGTCTAATTTTTATTTAATAATACTACAATAATAACATTTATTTTGTTCTATACATATAAACTATTGAGACTTAAAATATTCTTCTTTCATCAGTATCCTTTTTTTATAAAGTGATGAAGTCATATGATCGATAAAAAAGACTTATATTGGATCTCAAAAGTATTATTCCCATTTATTACAAAAAAATCACCAAAATAGTACACTAAAAAGTGATACTATATTATTAAAAGATATATATATTGAATACATACACTAAAAACTCAAAGGATTGTGCTCGATAAATACTTTTGATAAATACTTATGTTTGACTCCCGATGTCTTGTGCTTATTGTCATTATAATTTCTCTATACTCAACTGAAAGACCTTCTTTAATAATAATTAAAGACATAAAATATGAAAATTCTTATTCATATATTAAAATGCTTATGTATCATGAATCAATTGCATGGTTTGACAGGAAGGCATAGGATCAACCATAAAACAAAACAACTTATTAGCCACATGAAACAATAATTGATCATCTATATGACCAATAGATTGAATGCATGAGTAAAAAATTAATCACAAGAAAAACTATTCAATAATTTTTATCAACTAAATAATCATGTGAAAAATTGATCAAAAATAAGACAGAGGAAGACAACTGACCATGTGGACCAACTGCATGAACCAATATGTACCTTCTAACTTTAAACCTATCACTTCTTCAATTACGCTCTTGGATCATTCATACAACCTTTACCCATTAACAATCACTTATAAACACACAAATTAACCTTTGATAAATTATTAAAGTTCCTAAAACTCTTGATCACTATTCCAAATAACTTATAGTATATAAACTCTATTTATAGAGTATTCTTATGGACTTTGCTACTAGTTATAATACCACTTCAAGATGATCACTATAGGAATCAATACCTCCATTAAATATTATTTTTGATATTAATGAAAATAATCCTTTATTAGTTCACCTATTTATCAATGATTATTAGTATATTTGATCATCTATTTTAAGAGGGATTCTATTAGAATTATTCTATCATGTTTCCACAAGGAAACCATCATCTCCTCTTTTTCATTAATAATATAATAATTAATCATTTATATTCCCATGGTAAGTCACCCCATTATTATTTATCCACTATTAATGAAAAAACTATGCTTTATATATTGGGTGGATACACAAATCAATCACCTTTATTCTAAAAGAATACATTGACATCCATAGGAAACATTAACAATCAATACAAAAAAACATCTAATAATACACAAAGGTAGTTAATATTAAGTGATCAATTACAAAATCATATTTATGTGAGGATATTATAGAAAAAATATCATTTTATTCTAAAAAAATGTATCAAAACATAATAATATTATTTATAATAAATAAAATGTAGAATTTAGAATATGAAATTGGATAGGAATATATTTGTTTCATTGATTCCATTATTTTTATATTGTTTTTTGATAAATTAACAATTTAATTTTTAAAAACATCATTTTAGAATTTATTTTCATTATTTCTATAAATTTTTAACCAAAAATTAATGTGTATTATACATGTGACATTGATTTATATATAGAATTAATATATTTTTTTTGAAAAAGAAGGGTATATTTGATGTGATGATATGAAATTGTCAAAAACTAGATATCAATTTTGTTCAAATACAAACATCACACAATGAAACTTGAGTATGATTTTCTAAAATATAATCTATTTTACATAGTAATTAACATTAATAAAAATAAACCTGTAAAATTTATTATCGTTAATTATTTTAATATTTTTACCAAAAATATTTTTTATGAAAAAATGAACTCATGTTTATTTTTTTGGTAGTGTAATTTGACAAAAACATCTAGCTAGTTACTGAAAATCTGATAATGGAATGATTTTTTAGGATTTTGTACCATAATATTATATATGTGGTATTATAATTTTTTTACTAATTATTGAAAGATTTTTTCTATTACAGAATTAATTAATATTTATTTATTTCAGATATTATTAATGTTATTTCAAATTTATTTTTTTAAGAGATAATTTTTGGTCTAGTTTTTTGGAAGAAAAAACATACCTTTTGTAAATTTTAAATAATATTTACTATTTTATTCCTATACTATTACATTATTTCATTTTTTATTTGACTTTATATGAAATCAGTTAGTTATATATAACATTTATATATCACTATCTTGGATAACACCTTGGTAGGTTAATGGGTAGGAGATGGTTTGGTTTTTTATGATTTCTAATAGAATATTTAAAGGAATAAAAAAAATGCACATTTCCCAAATGTAAATATCTATAATTATATATAAGAGATGAAGTATTTGATAAAATGACATTGAAACAATTTTCTTATTTTTATGTGTAATGGATTTGGGATCGATAATCAGACATTATTACATGTTTATGTGGACATGGCCACCATTAAAATGAACATATTAATTCCTAGATAGTAGAAAATGAAACAAAAATAATGATAAAATATTTTTCCCACATATTAGGACAACTCAAAAAATATTTTAACACATTACTTGATCAATTTGAAAATGATACAAGATTATATATATTTTTTAGAATTAGTGATGAAAATGTTCAATCTGATAATAATTTAATAGAATATTTCATAGAAACTAAAAAGAGAAAATTTAAATGAGTAGAAGATATAATTTTCTTAATTATTCTATTATAGAAGTCAATAATTGTATGATGGATGTACTATGTATACAAAAAATTTACTTTCTACTAAATATTTATGATATCATTTATCTGTTTAATTAAAAGTTAACAATTCCTATGATATTGGAATTTTCATATGATGAATTTATTTAATAAACTATGCTTCCTTAATTTTATTACATTAAAAAGTATGTTATCAAACATAGACTCTATTATATAAATATAATTTATTTTCTCAAGTATTGTTTTCACTATAGGGTAGAATAATTAAAAAAAAGAGTGAAAAAGATGTTGTAAATAAAAAGGAAGTCAAAAAATCTAGATTCCTATCTAAATGAATAAACTATAATAATGAAATATAAAAAATCTCATATAATTGTTTTAAATTATTTTCCTTTTAAATTTTGAATCAAAAATATCTTTATATCATTGAAAATAGTTGACCATATATGGTGTCTTATTATAGATAAGAGGGATGATGTTTTCATGTGACACACATTTTATTCAAAACATTGGGGGATCATCGATTCTTAATGTCCATATATCTCCTATATCCCTATAAATGAGAACTTGGGTTTGTAAATTTATTGATTCAACACTTTCGGGACGTTAATTAAAAGTCAAAACATATGGTCATTTGTTTTTAACACTTATAATCGACCTCCTTGGATACTCTTGAGAAAATGGATTTCATCGTATCAATGATTTGTACTATAAAGTGGATTTAAATAAGTGAAATTAATTTTTTTATATCTTCCCATTCTATAATTATAATAGTTGAGGAATGATATTGTAGAAACCTATGATAAAGCAATAAAATGTATTAAACATTTATGCTCCCTTAATGTAAACAATTAGTCACATTTCAACGAATGTATAGTTGGAAATATTTAACATAAATACTTGTTTGGATTTCCTAGTTTGTAATATTTTGTTACAATTAAAACCTTTTAACCAAAAGTGGTCTTCTATGTCTCATCATGAATTCCTCAATACATTGTAATAATTTCATTATACCAAGTGAAGGTTCAATTAAAAAGAATTTATCCTTTCGAAAACATTATTATATATATAAAATATATTATCATATTTATAAAAACATTATATAGTTTTTAAAATTTTATCATTTAAATGATTATGGGAAAATTTCTAGATACCATCATATACTAAATGAATGTTGAAAATGAATTTAACGTTCATATTTTATAAAAAAACAATTTTTATGGATTTAATTTTGTATATTATAATCATAGTGTATTATATATAGAGATTTATGTGTGTATAAATGGCCGTGTTATATTGATTGATGATATAGGGAAATAGAGAGACAATCTATATTCTGATGAGTAGATAGAATAATTGAATATATATAATTATCTATGGGAAAATATGAATGTGAGGTACAATATAAGAATATTTTCATAGAAAATATAGAAAAAATATTTATTTTTTAAAAAACTAAAATAAATGTGTGAGTACTAGATGTCTATTAGAGTATAATTACAATATTGTTTTATTTGAATCTTTATAAATTAAACTAATCAGAAAGTCACAACTCAGAAGTATTTCTATAGTAGTTTTAAACATGTTAAATATATAATTTATTTTATAAAAATAACTATATTTATTGTCAAATTTTACACATTCTTATAATAATTATATGAGAAAACACTAAAACCAATTAAAATAGTTAAACATTCGGAATGACTTATATCGATGCTTTACCAATTACAGATGATATTTCACTCCACTTTTTTCATAGACAAGATTAATTTAATTATTATATTTCTATGAGAAGAAAAATGTGGAGGACCCATACATAATGGATGAATGTAACCCATTGTGAGTTATTTGATTTTAATTTTAATTTTATTATGATATTATACTTTTATAAGGGAATAATTTTTATTCTAATTTATTTATGTTTTTCTCTACTACAGTAGTTATCTTTTTCATTTTATTTATTATATGAACAGATGAGCTCACAAAAATGGTTCATTTACCTAAATAAAGAGAGAATAATGTTTTTTAGGTATTATAATGTAACAATGAAAACATTCAGTTTAGTGGGAAATTTTGATGATAACCCAAGTCATTCAGATGCTAAAAATAAATCATCAATCTTGACATCTTCAGGTCATGATGTCGGGAAGATATCGACTTTCTCATTGAATGTTATGAAATTTAGAAAATAATATAGATTAATGCTACTTAATTTTGTTTTTAATGATCAATATTTTGAAAAATTGATGAAACAAATAAAATTATTCCTTAAGAGTTGACCTTAAAATGAGGAAAAGATAAAAAAGTGGTTAAAAGACATTATTGAATTCATTTTGACATTGTGTAATTTCTCATTCTAATACCTTTATTCATTGTATTGAAAATAAATTAGTGTAAATAAGAATATTTAATTTTTCGTTTATATGGATAATTAATATTTATAATCCATTTTTAGTATTATAATATTTTAAGTATTTTTTATGAGGTTCAATGAATCAAACAGGAAGCTTTGATACTTAAAATATTAATGGTTTCAAATTTCAAACCATTGATAACAAATTACATCTAAAAACATCAAAAAATGTAACATTTAGAGTTATATGTCAATGAAACTATATATAATTGGCCGACATATTCAGCATAAGAAATATAAGAATATTTTAAAATGGGTTAGTCAAATAGGACTATGACAAAATTAATAGCGGTGTGATGAATGATTCATCCTTGTATATTTATATAAACTTATTACAATTTATTGATACTTTTTATCATGAGGAACATGATCCATATATTCTAGATACATAAAAAATGGAATATTATTTTGATGATATGGTTTAGGATTTGTATTGTTTTTTCATTGACATGAAGTCGAGTGACATATCTGATGTTGTTGATGAAGGTGAAGTAATTTGGGATAGTAAAAGCCACCAGTAATAACACATTTAAGTGTTTCTCCCAAGTCATATTTAAATGCCAATCTTACGAGGGAGGGTGAGGAATATGAATATTATGTAACGAAAATAGTGTATGTTGATAAGAATAAAATATACCAAGAATAAAAAGATTATAATAAATACAACATCAATTTATGATTTAATATCATAAACATAAATGTAATTACTAATAACTATTTTTGGAGGTTTTATATAATTTTAAGATGATTTACTGGTTTAATTTTTTTAAATATATATACGTTCTATTTTTTTAATATTTAATTAAATAAATATAAATATAAATATTTTTATTTGAAATACAAGTTTAATTGAATTACATGTTTTCATTGTGTTTATTATTAGAATGGTGGGATTGATGAGGTTTGGAGATGTTAGATGTGTTATAGTAAATAAGAATATTTGAATTCCATATACACATAGTTCATATATAGTAATAGATGTCCATTTTACCCATATTAAACAACGTACCCTTCATCATAAATCTTACAAAATTAATTTTTATTGATTCCATGTTATGCTGATATGCTTCAATTCAATCGTGGGTTAGTTATGGGGAAACCCTCTAGCATTCATACCTTCACTAAGTTACGTGTAAAAATAATTATATAAATGAAAAAGCATAAGTTCAATTTTTCATTCTAGTGATCTATAATATTTGTTTCTAATAAATTTTTATTAAGTGCTGTTTAACTGAAAATAATTGTTTATTTAGTTTTTAATTAATATTTTTAGACATAACATAAATGGTTTAATCATTTATCTAATTAAAATTGGTAAGGATAGGGATTTTTAATTAGTTGAAGAATAATTTTTCCTTATTTCATAATTTACTAAACAATGTTTACTATTATTTGAATATATTTTTAACAATATGTTTTTTAATTATATAAACAAAGGCACTAGATTGTTAAAATATGTAGATATATTATGAACAACTAACTCTATCTAGGGGAGTGAAGGGGAATATTTGTAATAGATCATCTGATGTGTTTATATATATTTTATAATTAACTAGATTAATAATAAAATTTATTTTATAGATTATTTAACAAAAAAATTTATTTTATAATTCTATATATATTGGTTTATAATATATTGATAGTTTAAATAAAATATTATATCACTGTATTGACTAAATATATTATTTACTTATTGTTTGTTTATTTATTAATCTATAAGGAATGGTTTAGAAAGATATGAATGGGTGATGAATTTTTTGCAGAACTAGTATAATTAGTTACGGTTTTACCACCATAAATTATTTCAATACCATTTTAACAACTATTACGGAAAATTTTGTTTATATTTGTTTAGAATTATTTTTAACATCGGTTAATAAGTGACATAAAATATATGTGAAATTTCAAAAAATATTCCCATGTGGTTTAGTTTAAATTTTGGAATAAACTGCTTTTGAATTAGCTAAAATATTAACCATCATTAAAAACCCTCTTAAAATATAGAATCTAGGGACTTTCAACATCAGTTGTTACATTAACAATGTGGAATATGTTTTTTATGTATGTTATTTTATATAATTAATAAAAAAAGTCGATTAAATGTCAATCAAAAGAAAAAGTAGTTCAGTTATTTAAAAAAATTGATATTACAACTTTTTTAAAATTAAAAAACCATTCCATTTTCAAAATTAATATCAAAATCTAAATAAAAATATAATGAGATAAAATAAAAATTATCCCAATATAAAAAATAAGCATCCAAGGCTCACCATAGAATATTTGGTTTGTTTCCATTATAATGGAGAGGTCCGTCGGATGTAATAAATTAAAAGGAATGTATTCAACATGAATTCTAAATTTATTTATAATATAAATAAAATGAATATTTGTATTAAAATATAACCTTTTAAAATTATGTTACTATCCAAGATGAAATTATTTCATACATAACTCTCTTAACATAATAGGAACATTCAACTTTTAATTAATTATATTAAAATTTATTTCTCAAAATTATGTTATAAATTAACTATAAAATTTATTATATATTTTATACATTAATAATAATAAATGAAGTCACACTTCCACACACATAATTGATATTTTTTCTTCATTCTTATTGAATAATTAAAATGGTTCAACACATATTTTAAAAATTACAATTTTGAGGCAAAATTAAAAATATTATAATATAGAATTTTAAACATAAAATAACATTCATATCTAATTATTAATTAATTTTGTCTCACATAACAACATGTATAGAGTATAACCAGAAATATATATTTATTTATATAGATAAAAATCATAAAAATCAATATCAATTTATGTATAAAAATATAATGTGAGTGTTTAATTAATTATGAGAAATAAAAATTTATGAAATATATGTTTCATACCTATCAACTAAGGTTATAATCTATCCCAAGATAATATTATTTTTAAAAAATTATAAAATATATATTGGTGTTAATTCCTCCATTATTGTCATTATTATTATAGAAATAACTTCTAGATTCAAGTGTCTATAGACCAATATCATAGGATACTAATTAAAATTTGTGTAATGAGACATAATAAAAAAGAAATATATATATATATATATATATATTATGTTAGATCTAATTTATATAATTGAATGAAATATTATAATTCAATTACTATGGAAAAATTTAAATCACTATGAGACCAAAATATCTATAGTTACAAGTATAGTGATATCTGTGACAACTGGGTCCTGGAGACAGCACAGCCACCCCGCCTTAACATGACCGTCGGGTCCTGGCCTACCAGGTACCCCTAGTTGCCCCGTAGACACGTGGGGCCAACCCCAGGGTCCACCCACATGCCCGAACGGGTCATCTGACTAATGATAGTCCCCACAGGACAACACATGTCCTTTCTAGTGTGCTTTGTCCTCACACACACACACACCCAGAGAAACTTCCCAGGAGGACACCCATACTGATCACTACTCCATGCCATGCACGCTGAACTGTGGAGTTCAAATCAGATAGGCTCCCAAAAAGGAAGGTACAACTTGTTGACATGAGTCATGTCATTTATCCATTTAACCCTTTATCATTTGGGGATGTTACAATCACCCCCCTTTTGAGAACAACGCCCTCGTTGTGGGCCCTATAACTCAACCCAGGCAGTACACCGCGCACTTAAGGATGGGTTCCTCCTCTGATACGAAATATGACAACTGGGTCCCGGAGACAGCACAGCCACCCCGCCTTAACATGGCCGTCGGGTCCTGGCCTACCAGGTACCCCTAGTTGCCCCACAGACACGTGGGGCCCACCCCAGGGTCCACCCACGTGCCTGAACGGGTCATCTAACTAACGATAGTCCACACATGCCAACACATGTCCTTTCCAGTGTGCTTTGCCCTCACTGACACAAACCATGAGAAACTTCCCAGGAGGTCACCCATCCTGATCACTACTCCAGGCCAAGCACGCTTAACTGTGGAGTTCTAATTAGATAGGCTCGCGAAAAAGAAGGTGCACCTTATTAACATGAGTTAGATCATTTAGCCATTTAACCCTTTATCATTTGGGGATGTTACAATATCTCTCTTACATATAATAACCATATAATTATAAAATAATTTTAAACAATCCATGAAATTTCAAAAACCTCCAATATCATAAATATGAATGTTGATAATATTAAATGATCTTCAGAAAAAGTAATATGTGATGCTAATGGGGCCTCGATAATTGTTTTTACTTATATACATCAATTATTTAATTTTAATGTATTCTAATATATATATATGTACTAAAATATTAAGATAAATTCATCAACAATATGAAAAAAGGATATAATATATGCATACCTAAGTGGTATTTTTATAATAACTCTATATGGATAAAGTGAAAAATTTCTGGCACTATATTCAGTAGTAGAAACCACATTTATTGGGAATGTCACTCTGGTAGATGCATCTATAATATTTTGAATTGTAAAACTAAGATGATACATATCAATCTTCTAGTCATATAGGATATCACAAATATAATGCATGATCTTTTATACGATAAAATGATACTAGGGATCCTTAACTTACAACTCATAATGTATGGGAAACTATGGAGGTGTTGTGGGGAGAGGGATATATGGTAAGAGATGGAGTGGATTAAGAGGGTGGTGGTGGAGTGGGATATATAGACTAAGGGGTGGAGTGAGATTTGTATCCAGAAACTATATCTCGCTATCTGCAACCATCATATTTACTAATGATATAATCCAATTCTCTATCACCTCATTCATCAATGGGACGTTATCTTCTCAATTGTTTATTTTCTATTTATATAAATCTTCCCAAAAAGATGTTTTAGAATAACTAAATGATTTTTTTATGGATTCCCCAGGATCTCTTTTTTATACATCACTGGAGTGTTCATGATATCTAAATACAGTAGCCAGAATATCCTTCTACCCATGGGTGTGAAGGTCCCCTATATTCTATTTTCATTACATGATTCCTATATTGAATATTTATAAAATAAATTAGTGAATTATAAAATGGAAAAGAGTTTAAAAATAACATAAATAAATTATGAAAATATATTTAGCTACTATATTTGATATTTATTTAAGATATAATCCACCTTTCATCATCCAGGCCCTTTTTCCTTTTTCATATCACAATGGTTGGGAATGAGGGTATGTCCTTATAACTCCAAATTACTTAGATCTAATTTTAAAAAATATTTTATAAATTATTTATTCTTATAATATTGGATAACATCTATTAGATATAGTATAAGAATATAAATTTTTCAATTAGATCTCTCGATGATATCTCATCATCTCCTCTTAATTAATGTTAAGGAAATCATTATTATTATTTATCTTATTGATTAAAAAAATCACATAAAAATATAACATTTCACTTTCCAAAAAAGGTGTATAATATGTACATTCAGTAAAAATATTCCTTATATAATTTTCTAGATAACCCTACATATCATGTGGATTTTAATTTTTTATTCCATTAAAAATGAAATATGATGTTAATGTTAATTTAGATTTCCTCCCCGTCTTAGAAAAAAATATAAACATATCCTTTTGACTTCCTTAGTGTCAATAAAATATTATGTAATTTTATTATAAGGAAATAAAAAACATATATTATAAAAAACAAGTCATGATAAATAAAATAATAACAAAATGGTCTCCCATAGATATTATTGTGGTGTATTCCTAAGACTTCTCCAAAAGAAAAAAATGCATACTTTCGATTGATCTTTAAAAGACAAAGAATGCCGAAATTATTTTAAATTTATACCCACTGGATAACAATTATCATCAATATTTATAGATACCCTTTGTTGTATGATATAACCAAATGATTATTTATTTTAACATATTCCATCACATTTACCTATACTAGAATCCTTTTTTTTAATATAAGTTGAAATATTTTTTTTAGAATAATGAGGATGCTCTTCAACATATGTATGTGGAGGGTCCCACATAGAAGAATAAGGAGATTAATGTTTTTGATAAAAAAATATACAATAGATCAAATTGATAAAAAATTTCACAAAACATATATGAATAAAATTGTTACAGATATAGTCTAATAACATTCGGTAAATAATACAAATATAACACAACCGATCCAAAAAACATATATAATATTCATCAGAGTACTATGCTACCACACTAAAAAAATAATAGAAATATTTATAAAAAATTAAATGACATATACATTAGAAATAAAGACAAAAGTAAAATATTATAAACATATAATTTTTTTATAGAAGATTTAATAAAAAATGATATGTGACAAAAAAATTATCAAAATAAACTATTTGTTATATTTGTTTGATTATTATACTAAAATATTAAAAAATATATAACATTAATTATGAGACATTAAATTATATAGATAGATGAAAAGAAACTGAAGTAAAACTTAATAAAAATACATCTATTACATATAATATTAAATAATAGTATGAAATATATGCAAACAAAACTAAGATAAACTAAACTAAAAATATATTTTATTCTCTAGAGTACTTAACTACAATGTTAAAAAACCATATTAAAGATTTATGTTACATTAGATGATATTGATAATTGAAAAAAACATATGTAAAATATTATAAAAGAAAATTATAATACAAAAATTTTAGTAAAAGTTGGTTAATTATTCAATCAAAACATAAGTTATATTCAAAATAATAAAAATATCATAAAAATTAATATTTATATATAACATATTTTCATTTAATATAAAAAAATTTATCATAAATGTTAAAATATGTGACACAAATAATAATTTACAATTAAAAAATATATATTTCACATTTTTTACAATTTTATAACATAAACAAGAAAAAATATGATACCTATAACTTTAAAATGTCCCTAAAGGATTGTATTAACATATTTTCTCATAATGATAATCATATATGTTATAAACCATGTATTTATGGTGATAATTAATATCTTTTGATAATATTCCCCTGGAATTGTGGATGTTATAAAATTCATCAGCATTATTATCTTTTTCAACACAAAAAATACAAATTTTTTCCTGATTAAATGATAGACCCTTGCATAACAGACGATTCAAGAACATAAAAAATGTTGTGTTCAAGTGAATCCATAATGAAAGGGATAACTATATATTATTATATAGTCAAATATACTTGTGTCATGCTGAATTAATCGGGTTTAATACTATTTTTATCGATAACCCATGTAATGCTAAAAATAAGAACATGAAAATTTTATACAATAAATCTACCATAATTTATCAATAACTCCATAATATAAAATTGATGTATAGATTGTATTTTTTATTTTATACTAAAAAAGTTAACTACATCAATGGAAAAACAGTAAACTACTATTTTTAACAACACTTATATTTTCTTGGACTCTGGTATAAAAAGTATATCTAAAACATTTATCTTAAGAACATGTTATCACACTTATGCCTTTTAAAAAACAATATTTTAGGATCATTAATTAACTACACATATTATTCCAATTGATAAGGTTATTTAAAAACATTAATATGAAATTGTATACATGATTATGTGTCATATATGTTATTAATGATGTATAAATGTTCCTGGATTATTTATTCCCATTTTTTAAAATTTATTTTCATGCCTCAGACCCCCTTTCTAACAAAACTGACACATTCATAGAGTGATATAGTCAAATTAATAATCAATACTATAAAAAAGTATTATATATATAACTATTACACCGCCTCAAATTTATACATTTCCATAATATATGTTTTTAGTTTTGATTAATTCTTAAATTACCCCATAACTATCTTCTCCTAACATTTAATAGGATACATACAACATTAATACACAAGAAAACAATGTATTATTTCTCTCACCAAATAAACCATTAAATGTACCATTATATAATGAAAATATGATATAATGTTAATTTTATGTTGATAATGTATATCTACTTTGTTTTTTATAAATTATTTACCAAATATATATCTGTCACTTTATTATAAGTGAAATTTAAAAATAACACAAATTAATGATTGAAAATAAAACTAGGAAGGGTAGTATTCCCTGTAATTAAACCTGAATTATTATTTGTATTTTAACATGACTACCATGAGATTTCATAACTATTTACATAAATTCATTTAGTGACACAAGTTTTTTAAAAAATTATGAATAATTATATGTTACTTTGATACATTTGAGACAACAGAGAAAACATATTTTCCCCCACTTGAATATTGTATTACAAGATAGAGGAATGTATGTCAACTCTTATTTAGTAATGGGAGTTATCCCCAAATTTATTTCCATTGAAAATATTCCAAATCATTCAATTAGACCGTCACATGTCATTCCTTTAATATCATAAAATGTTCTCATAAAAATGTAACTTATATCCTTCTCAACATGAATCACATTTATTTTATGTTTGACCACAATATATCTCTAATATGGAAGTTCAAAACTAATAATTACTTTATCAATATTTTTTACCCTCACAATATCTTTTTTTCCCAATTATGAAATCAATGCTTTTAACCCTCTAAAAATAAAAATCAACTATCAAATGATCTAGAGATATATATAATTTGAATAAGATAATGTATACCCTTTCTGATCTTCAATAAGACTGGTATAATGAAATATCCCTTGATCACCCATGCACACTATTTTTCTCTATTACGGTAATTTATATAAGAAATCCCCTTCATCAAAAATTTCATACACTTTATTCCTCTTAACAATATATTTGGAAAAATTTCAAAATTACAGGAAGTATTTAATAATGTACATTATCATTGAATGTAATTTCAAATATTCTTTATCATAACAATCACACTATATGACACCTTCCACCAATATTAGATTCAAGTCATCAATTAAATTTGAAAATTAACTATCCTTATCATTTCTAGGGAATATTTTTCTAGAAAACATTAAAATCATCATGATATATATCCTCTTCATACAAATTTATTTATATATGATTTATATTTCCAACAAAATTTTACATGAACTATTTTTAATACAATGGATCTGATATAGATTCCCTAAATTTATTCATAGTACAAGTGTGATATTTATTACATCATTTCCAAATATAGAAAAATATTGATATATTTTCATCTCATTATGGAAAATAATCTAGATGGTTTAATTTTTTATTATATATTCCTTCATCTATATGCCATCTTAAAGGTTTTACATTTTTTTAATTTGAAAAAAAATTATTTTATTTGACTAATTATATAAAGATACCAAATTATCTTTGTAGTTGTCCACATTCTAGAAATAAATTCCAAATTAACCAATTATTTTTCATTCTACTTATACCGTGATATCCCATATTTCAGAAAATCCGACAAGAATTTTTTATTCTATCCTATATAACACATTTATTTGGGTAAGACATTTATTATCATGATATATAATTATATCCGAAAAAATATTTTTTCAAATTATATTTTTAATAAAGTAGGTCATTTTTTTATATGTATTTATTTCAATATCTAGGTAATAATTATTAAAAATCTTCACTCATGCAATTCCTAGATCATATGTTATCCAATAATTATATATTTTAAAAAAATATAAATTTAAAACAAATGGGTTATAATAGTTTCATATAATCACCATATACATGATCCATTAGTGGTTTTTTGAAAATTAATTCCACTAAAATATCATGAATCATTTATCAATTTCAATTGAATTAACATCTTGAAAATATCTATCATCATTTGATATGGAATTTTACTTAATTTTTTAATGAGAAATAGATGGATTTATAAATATATTAAAACCTTTTCAAATATAATGATCTTTAATTTCTTTATATTATAAATTTATCACAAAAAATTATTTAACCTATGGAAAGAAAATAGGTTCTTATTTTAAACATTTATTATGGACAATTTTTAAAAGTCACCATTCAATTAAACATATTCATAACTTGTTCAACATGGATTATATAGATCATAGATAAAATAAAGACATGGAGAATTACCTTTTGAAAACTAAAATATCTAAAACAAAGAATAACATGTGTATGAGTTATATGAATTTAATGGTTAATTATTGATTGAAATAAACCAATACTAATTGATAAAATTATGAGATAATTTTATTAGTTTGAGTAATAATAGATAAATAAATTTATGGGTTTCAAAATTCATTTAAATAAGTAAATCTAATAAAAAAACTCAATCAAAATTATCAATAACTTTTTCTATAAAAACACAATGATAAAATAAATAAATATCATTGTATATTTAATATACCATGGAAAATATAAAATTAGTGATAATTAAACTAATAATGATCTAATGAAGAGACTATACAACAAAAAGTTAATTAATGGTGGGAGGGAGAAAGATGAATTTTATAAAGGAGTTCAGAAATAGATCAGTGTAATCCCATGTGAATCCTCCCCTATGGTATTATTGTGCATGTTAATAATACCATCACATTAAAATAGACTAAGAAAAAAACTCACTTTATTTTATATGATTCTAGTAAGAAACCCACGTTTGTTTCATTAATGGTTGTAAGAACCCATATCCCTTTCATTTACTTAATTGTAGTAAGAAACCCATTGAAGAATTAAGGTGGGAATAAGAGAGATTTAATTTTCTAATATCCATTACAAAGGAAATATCTTTTCTCAAAATATGAAAATAAAAAATTTAGAGGATATATATAGTGGTAATGGAGATGATAAACTTATGAAAATGAGAAATCCAATTATCTCTTGAATAATGGAATGGATAAGATCAATTTTATTTGACATTGGCATGCTCAAAATTATTGTTCAATCCACAATTATTAGTGTTGTATCTTTTAAGACACCAAGGTACTCTATTCACAACCTTAATTGGATCAAGAAGAATATTTATTAGAGAAAATGACTTAATGATTCTATTATATGATTTAAATATCCATAATTAATTCATTTTTTACCATTCTATATTGACACCATTAAGACCGCCCCATCGGGCACCGCCACGGTGTGTTGAAAACTAATCTCCATTTTGGTCTCAATATATTGAACATTAAAAAATGCACATATCATATTTACCAATTTTTATAGGCATACCATTATCTCACCATGATCATATCTATGATATTTTTGGTCATAACCATGATATAGAAGTGACCTCCTTAGTCACTATGCCCAAATCTATATTGTCGCACTGTCTATATTGTAATAAATATTGTGAATCCCACCATAGGCTGTAATAAACATAATTAAATTCAATTTTTTGATCATCCAATATCATTCCATGATATAATAAAACCAATTAACACATAAACATAGAAATTTAATGTTACTTCCTTTATATTTTTATCCCTTAAAGGATGATATTTTTTTTGGAATTTAAATTTCATAAATTAGAACTACATAAATGGTATAATTTGTTAAAAATATATTTGTTTTTTATAATGAAAATATAATGAGAGAAAGATATAGGTAAGAAAGTTTTCTCATTTTTTTATCATAAACATATATCATAATAATATATGTCAAGTGGAATTCAAGATTATTCATAAAACAATTTGGTCAATATATTTTAATATGTTATTCAATCGGCTCAACAAATAAATATTACACAACTATTCCACAAATAAATCAAACTTTTAGTAACATAGAATCATTCCTCTCCCAAAAGGATTTAAAACCAACTTATCATGATTTTTATGATATATAAACTTCTCAAACTTATCCCAAGAAACTTATCAAACTTTATCATTTTCCAAAACATATCAAGGGAAGTAATAATATTTAAAAAAAATATTTTAAATAAATGGTTAAAATGAAAATATCTTGAAATGAAGATCATGATAGAAAAAAAAGTTTGCAATGAAAAGAAAAATTTAAAAATGTGAATATGTTAAAATGGAAAAATTTCAAATTAAATGTTTCACCATTAGAAAATAAAAATAAATTGATGTTATAGGGGATATAAAAATAATAATATCAAGTGAGTAATGAGATCATAAACCATAATTTATATTATCCCTATTGATATGGATGGATCAATCCAAACTCTACTAGATAATAATTTCTTGCCACACCTAACTTTACATGATTATAAAAAAATAAAAAACCACCACAATATCAAGAGGTTAGATAATAAATCAATCAATTCTAGGGTTATGATTAAAGGATTAAAACATGACTACTCCCCTATATAAAATAGTTTAATAAAATAAAAATAAATAATTCTTTCGATCTATATGGATCATCAATTTAGATATGAATAGACCAAATTCATTGCGAAAATACTTTATGATATGTTAATATGGTCTAATGTTACAGTACTATAAAATCTAAAATCTGAGTGCATTTTGGTACATAGTTTTTAGGTCTGAAATATTTTGTTAAGAGATACATAAGTAATGAAACATATTTACTATATTATTTTTTATTATAATTATATGATAAAAGAGAAATTGATTTTGATCTCCCATATGTTTTATTTTTTCCAAATTCACTTGTAAATTGTATATTAAAATTTCTGTGAATATTTTTAAAAAACATTTTGGAGGATCCCATTACAGAATTAGTTTTTTGACCAATTATAGAATTAAATGTAACAAAACATTTAGAGTCCAAACTCCAATCTAGTTATTGGTAACCATGAACAAATTTAGTGAGAGTATTTTTATGATCTTTTATTTGAGATTATTAATTATGAATGTGTACTTGATCTTTTAATTTCAAAACCAAATTTTTTTTCATTATAAATAGGAACCTTTTAATTAATATTTTTATTTATTTTTTCATGAAATGGTTTTATTTCGAATTGATTTTATACCAATATTCTATAAAATAATTATGGATTTTGACTATAATATACCTATGAGGAGTAAGTTTAACAATATGAGGAAGATTTAGAATAATATTTTGCATTAATATCCAAATTTAACTCTTTATGAGCCATGATGCATTTATGAATTCAGTCACTTGGGGATTTTGAGTCCATGGGATCATTATTAACACTATAGGTTGAAACCATAATGTAATTTATTTTTTTAACTATAATTATATTGGGTTCTATAATAATTTATCTACTCATAAAAAATCTTTCAACCATAGATTTTTTTTTGAATAAACTCATATAACCTCCCACTAGAGTAGTATACTCTAATAGTGTTGGTTGCATCTCCAATGGAATCCCTTCCTCTATAAGTATTGAAGGCATGATAATTAATTATAAAGAACAATTATTATTTAAATATTTTTTTTAAAAGAAATACCTCTTTATTAATAAAAACAATTATTATTTAAAAAATTGAGAGTTAAGTAAATTAAAATACTACCTCAACCAAATATATCCTCTCCTCTTATTGGTTATCCATTTCATTAGTTTTACACGACCAAATCCTCTACCTCGTTTCCCTTGTCATTAACCACCACCTATTCTCCAAAAATATCTTAGTCCATGAAGTCATAATGATCCTATATTATAGAAACTCCATGATTTTTTATATAATTTCAGTTCAAATTATATAATATCAAAATAATTTGTCGCGTATTGAATTAAATGTCTAGTAAAAATAAAATACACTCTTTGATTAAAATGTTACTTATTTGGGTAAAAATAAATTTCATTACAATGGGCCACCAAGACATTGGGTGGTACTATAAAGTGTATAGTGGATAGGCCAATGAGGCTGAAACTTATATGTAACCATTGATATACCTATGGAAAACCATCAACATGATTGTGAGCCATAGAAAGTTTAATGGGGTTCCAATAGAACTTATTTTTTTTTATCCCGAATTAATTTTTAATGATGGATAGTTTTATTAGTTCATTAATTTTAAAATGTGATTTTAAAAAGAGTCTTCCTATCCCAGTGAACAAAGATATAAGATCTATACTCTCTCATATTTCTTTTTTTTATAGAATATTTTAGATTATATCTTTTAAATATTGATTTAACTTTAATAATTTATTGGTTTTGTTATCATAAGGTCATTTATCCTATCATTTCTTTATTTGAGACGAGCTTTTCTTATATTCATGTTACAATTATTTTCAATTTATCTATAGTAATATAATTTTTAATTTAAAGAGACTGAGGAAGAATAGAATCTCAGTTTTTACAACAATTTCATAATTAAAATAGAGTTAGGTGACCTCAATAATATAATTTCTATTTAATTGAGGGTTTTTGTGATTTATAAAAATTTCTAGAAATGATATCAATAATGTGTGTGTCAAATGAGATGAATGATGAAATCGTTCTAATGAGGGGTAAATTAGATGGATTAATGAGGCTTATTTAAGTGTTTTTATTGGGATAGCTTCTATAAATGTATTTTGATATTGAAACTATAGTAAATACTTGAAGAAATAATCATTTATAGAGATGATAAAATTAACATAATTTATTTACATAAGAATATTTTTTTAAATTGGGATATAGATATGTTACAATTCTTTTACAATATTTTGAATTTTTTGAGAATTGTTTTATAGTACAATGATGTTATCTTAATTATACAATTTAATGGAATTAAGACCCTTGAATTTAAATAATATGATATCCTAATATATACAGAAAAATTTATATTTTTCCTTGAAATTGATCTTAATTTAAAAATACCTATGGGATTAAGTCATATAAAAGAATTTGTGGGTGTTTATAAAATAATACGAAACATTTAATTTGTAATATTAAATATTTTAAAGGGGGGTTTCAAGTTATTTTCAAGTGGAAAATTATTTAATATATTCAAATCTGCGTTTTGATTCTAATTAAATTATATTAGTCGATAAAGAAACATTTATGAGTTAAAATGGTCTTTTTATAAAATCATTTTTTTGGATGACCATATAATTATAATTACATTTGATTAAAATATGATAGAATAATTGAATTTATAAAAAAATTATATATAAAGTGTAAATTAATTACATGGTGACATATAATTGTTTTATAAAGTGAAAATAGATAACATAATGACTCACCATTTCTTAAAATGGGATATATGTTTTGTCGTTAAAGAGACCAATATATCATTATGATTGAATTTTTTAACAATAATTATTTTGGATGTAAATACGTTTTTGGTGGTGGATTAAGAGCCTCAAGAAGTTGGAATTAGAAATGATTAATATATTGATAGACTTTCTATGATCAATGTGTTTAACTGTCTGTTATTAAGTTTTGGAGATCCATTAATATATAGAAAATTAGAAGATATATTGAGGCACTAACCATGACAAGGGTAAAGGTCTAACATCTATTACTATATGGAGTAAATGGATAAAAACATTAAAGGAAGAAACAATGAATGTTTGATTTTATATATATAGCATTTATATGAATTAATTACAAGTATTGTTGCTCGAATATAGAAATTTTTATCGCATGTTCTTTCTGAAAATGAGAATCTTAATGCCAGAGATATTGTGTGAAGTTGGCATGAATACTGATAACCCATACTAGGATTACAAATAATGAAATTTAAGGTAATTAATGTATAATGTATCTTATATGAAGTATTAAAGAATTATGAGTTTGATGATGAAAATTTCAAGGCAATGAAAAAAATTAAAATCCTCAAGAATATTATTTTTATTTTCCAAAATTGTGTCAACGATTTTTAGAAGGATTATTGATTCTAAAATTCATATATCCTATTTTGAGATGATATGTGGTGATAATAAATATATAATGAAGATTTTAAAAATCCATGAGTAGTATTAATGAAATTTGGGAGTTATGGATTATAGGAAAATTGACAAAAAGAAATGTACAAAAGATTCACCCAGAATCTCAAAGTGATATGTGAGGCCCACCCAAAGAGTCTAAGGAATATATAAGAGTACATATGTCGTAAATAAGGACACATATGGGTTTATTAGAACTTTTGGATAAGAAATTATATAAATAAAATGTTATGTTATGTTATGTCAATATACATTTCTCGATAAAATAATATTATCACAGTCATAAAAGTAAAAATGTAATGGTTTCCCAAATCATATAGACAGAGAAAATTTAAAAGTGTTGGTGTGTAAAAATATAAATAAGTGTTAGACAACGTATATATATGATTCTCCTTAAGTATTCAATGTTATGTGTTTTGATAGTAATAGAAAATTTATATTAGACTGTGTATCACAGATACACTGGGGTAAATAATGATTATATCAAAAATCATAGTTTATATATAAGAGATTTTATATCATACAAAATAGTAAACATCAATTATATAATAATAATATTCTTATATACATGGGTAACATTGTAATTATGAACAATACATATGCATAACCTATGGAATTATAAGAATTGTTATAATTCACCTAGAGATTATAGATGATATATAAGAGTGACTTAAAAACATAAAATGATATTTAAGGGTTATAAACATATCATATAATAGTTAATGAGATATTTTAAGAGATATATTAAAGTGAAATATCTCATGTAATGTTTATCTATTCGAACTTGTGGGAAATAACTAAATACATTGACATAATTTTGAACTGAAATTTGGGAGAATTGAGGGAAAATATTCATGAAATAATTTACATGATGTTCTATTTGACTTAAATTATTAAATTTCATGCCATTTATAGAATTAATTTATGATTCATGGTGACTCAAAATGTTAATTAAATGATAGAAATGGTGAGAAGATATTTTCTTGATAATTTTAGTATTTTATAAGGTTTTATTTGAAATAATTTATGATGATCAAATATTAAATATTATTGACCAGTTTAAATTAGATGATAGGTAATTTTTGAATACCAATTGAGAATATTAGATATGATCATTATACACAAAATCATGGGATTTTTATATTCAAAATATATAAATAATATTCACATGATTTTGAGAATATAATAGAGAAGAATAAAAACTATAGTTGTTGAGAGTCAGTGAACAAATGATGGTATTTTATTTAATTTATTTAGTATCTATGTGTTAAAAAAATATATTAATGAAGTTCTAATAATGTTTAACATTTTCTCTATAAAATAAAAATATAATGAGATGAAAGAGGGTTATAATGAGGCATTTTTATTAAATATTTGTTATTATGAAAGGTAGAATAGAAAAATGATGAATAAGTATTAGTTAGAGTGAAGTCCAGCCAAAGGATATCTATATATTATACGGAGAAAGGTGAGTCTTGGAACATGATTAGAATTCATGAAATGTTTCTGATCAGTCATTTTCATTTTATATCCTTAAACATTGAGTTTTAGTTGAGATATAGAGAATAATATTTTTCTTATAATATCCATTAATCTGATTGTTTTTTAAGAATTTAATTGAAGAGGGATATTTTACATGTTTTTGTAGTGAAATATCTATTGATAAGGAGATTCTTTTTGAAGATTGAGTTGAAGAATTAGTATGGAATACTAGATAGATCCAATATAATCTATTCCAATCCCTTAATTTTGGTAGATAATGATTCTTCTAGGTATGTGGTTGTTGACCCTACCTTGAGGGCTCTTATGGAGTAAAATAATAAGTTTATATATTAATTTAAGTATGATACCTTCTCACTCCATTGTAAGAACTTTTCTACACAATTTAAACAATTGCATCCAACATGAATCAGACACAGCAAGGTGTAGATCCTCATATTGGGGTTGAACCTTGAAAAAAATATTATATATTAATCTCTCATTCATTTACAGATTTCAATGTGTTGTGTTGTATTAGGAACTCATAAAAAATAAAAACATATAAACTCAGAAGTAGGATTAAAGAATAAGAGGGGAAATTAAAAAGGACTAGAAAATTGTAAAAATATTCAAAATGATTCACCTTCTCCCCTCTCATACTGATTACATAGTTATGTTGGATGATTTCATGTGGTATCAATAATAATATAGGTTTCCCCAAATTGGAACAAGTTTCTTTCCCAATTTTTTTATTTTATATATATATATAGTACATATTTGAAGAATGTTTAGTTTTTCTCAAATAGATAATATAGTTCCTAACCCCATTTAATCTAATATGGAGGTTTCAGTAAAAAACAAAAAATATATAAAATAAATAATAATAGATGTTATTTAATTAATCAAAGTATAAACAGGGTGCACCAATAATTGAAGGTAATCAAATTGTTTATTCATTTATCATATATATTTATTATTTCCTTCATAAATAATGTAAGTTATTCTATAAATTGTATGATCATGATTAATCACTTTATTGTTTCTACACAGAAATAAAAGATAGTTTGAAATATTTCATTATTAAATTTTTCACAAATAATTTTTATAATGGGGTTATAGTATGAAAATTCAAAGAGATATAAGTTATTGCAATGGAAAAGGTATTGGTATTGAATTTTTTAAAGTGTACATAACTCATTAAAGGTATAAAATCATAGTAATAACTTTTATTTTATTAAAATAAAAATACACTCTTGATGAATATAAATTGAAATAAAAATTAATTTGAAATATGATATAATTAAATCTTATGAGGAAAAAATCCATGCAATATAATAATCTCAGATAGTATCTAAGGATTAGTTAGATATAAAGGATAAAGGATTCAATTGGATTAAGAATTATTGATAATAAATGATTAAAATGTTTGAATATTTGATTATGATGATGAATATTGAATTTAAATATAGAATGAACTCTCTAAAATACCATAATAACTCTTTAAATTTTGAAATTATTGAGTTTGATGTCAAAATGAAAAATCAAGAAGTGCTTTTGGAAGAATCTTCATAATGAGCTATGAAAATGAGTGCTTCTATGATGTCATATTATATTATTATTTATTTAAAAAAAGTTAATATTACTATGATTATGTGATTTAGATCATTAAATAGTCTATCACTAAACTAGTGCGGAATGGAAAAGAATTTTTGGGTTGAGAAAAAAAATTTATCTTTATTTCTAGGATTAACAATTATGGAGGAACCCACATTGTTCCCATACCTAATTATTTGTGTCTATTTGTAGGGAACTATATATGATACATGAAAAGGGAGAACTATAATTTTATTGAATGTGTACAATAGTAAGATTCCCCCATTGTAGAGTTCTTTGATTATTTACACTCTATAACAGTTCAAGTGGCATCATGAAGGATATGATTACAGAATATTCTGACCAAGAAAAGTCATGGTCAATAAGGATATGATCAATTCCTTTAGTGTGATATAAAAAGTGGGTCATGTTTTAGAGTATTATCATTTCATGTGAATCTATAATTTCTGGAAGAATATAGATTTTATGTTTTGGTAAACAATATTTTTATCCTTATTTTTAACTATATCAAATTTTATTTTTATATATGGGAGATTGATAAATTAAAATTTAGTTAAAGGAGGATAAAAACAGATTCACATGAATTCTTTGACATATTTTTTTATTATAGGTGATAAATTATGATAATATTTTATTAATGATTCCCTATAAAGATGCTTCTTGAGTTGGTGTCACATGATGGATAATTAATGGATAGCTTTGATGTCTTATTTAATCACTATTTTTTTACATCATGTATTTCTAGCATATACATGGAATTTATTAATTCAAGGAACATTTTTTATAGAATAGTGATGGCGCTGTTATCTCAAAAGAGGAGATCTTTACTAAGGGCAGGATATGATATTTTATTTTTTGTAAAAGGATGGGATGAGTATGATTTTCCTCCCCCATGGGAGCATTGTATTTATATTAAATTAGTGGATTATAAATGAAGAAAAATTGAATACATATTCATTTTAATTTAGTTAATGTAATTAATGGAGTTAAAATGAAATCCAAAGTGGTACATTGAAGAGACTAAAATATTGTGATGATTATATTTGTTAAAAATAAGCAGTTTGGTTGTCAATATGTTTTAGGTAATCATGGAAGATAACAATTAATGAATAAGTTTAAAGGATTGAGTTATATATATATACAGATATCTGATAATATATTTTTATTTTAGTCTACTATTGGGTAATGGAGATTCATTCATATATTTGTAATAATGATGATGATTTTAGTACAACCCTTGATAATGGGAATGGTCTAGTGACTATTTTTTCTAGGATTACATGGATAAATATATAAATTGAAGTAGTAGTGAAAATAAGATAATTATTTATTTAAAAATTATAAGATTCAATGAAATATGATTTTTTATGAAAAATGGATTGGCTAACACATGTTCTTTTTGAATTGGAGAAGATCGATTTAAGAAATATTGTGTGAGGATAGTAGGAAGGTTGATGATACAAACATATATTATCAATTGTTTAATCATTCTATAATAAATTGATAATATCTCTTGGATGATGTATTGAAAAAGGATGAGTTTTATGTTGGATGTGATAAGGAAGTGGAAATACATTGAAATTTTCTTGGTTTTAATATATATTATATAAGATGAATTTTGAAATGTATTAATGAGTTTTTTGAAAGAATTAAATATTACAAAATTAATTTTAGATGTTTTAAAATAATATGGAGTGATTGTTGATACACAAAAAAGCTTTTATGAATCTCTAATAAGTTTTAAATAAATTATATTGTTATAGATTTTGGATAAATTAGAAGAAAAATTAAATTTTTTTGACAATGATTTTTTGTTGAGATACATAAGAGACACCCCATGGGTATGAAAAAATATATGTTTACTTCTAAAGATACTCTAAAAATTTAAGTGTTTCCAATAACATAAATATTATAAATAGAAAATGTATCGAGTCTCACTATGACACATAAAGGTACTTTTCTCAATGTGTAATTGTTATGAAACCATTGAAGGAAATATTTAAATGTTTTCTAGTACATACATATTGAGAATTGGGAAAAGTGTTTAGATGCAATGGGATAGAAAAAAGTTAGTTGTATAATACATAAGAGTCATGTGATATCTTCAAATTGATATGTAAGGGTACTTTGAGTGTAGTGATATTTGAAAACATACCATGGCATCACTATGGAAGGTATGGTTTGACTCCAAAATCATATTGCGTATGTAAACGATTATAATGCATACATTATAATCATTAACCAATATGTAAGATTCATCAACTCATATATAAGGGTGGAAATATATTTCTTAATAATTCACATGTTTTTTCTATGGAGATCAATGAATTCGTAAGATTCACTTGGAGATTGTAGATGATACGGAATGATATCATGATAACATCAAATGACATGTAAGGGCCTTCATGGAAATTCATAAGAGTTATTAGTCTCCTTCTGAATATGTATAAGTTTTACATATCTCGTATAACGTTTTCCAATTCAATGTTTATTTAATTCAAATAAAACCTTCATATAATTTTAGGACTAATATGAAGGGAATTTAAAGAGGGTAAATAAAAAAAAATTTCAGTGAAGTAATTTTGATAATATGGTATTGGAATTAAAAATATTAAATATCATGAATACTAGAGAATTAATGTATGATAAAATATGATTCAATATATGAATTAAATGATGAGAGCTTTGAGATGATCTTGGAAAGGTAAAGCTAGTATTTGAAATGTGGATATTTTAAATCATTATAGAGATCAATGTTAGATTGTTTTTAATAAAATTTAATTAGGAGATGAATATTTGTTGAATAAAAACTAGGATAATTTGAGAAAATAATCTTTTTAAATATATTGGGATCTCAATATTAAAAATATAGATATGATATTCACATGTTGTTTTGGATGTAACTCTGAAGAAGGAATACCCTACTTCATAATTGAACAATTTATTTTTTATTCTTTTGAATATATTTATTGTTGAGGTAATGAAATATTGGGAATAGAAAATATAACATTATTGATTATATATTATATCGAAGATTAATATAAGTGGAATAATAGTGAGATGAGGTGTTTCTATAAAATATCCATTACTGAAAATATGATAATATAAATTAAAACATCACGATTTATGTTTTTCCTACAATATCATTATATCATTAATAAAATAAGTGATTTTTGTAAGATGGGTGATTTGTTTGCAGTGATACTAATTATTTATTCGTAGTCGAAGGCCATTAAGATTGATATTAACATGAAATAAAGTGTTTTATAAGCATGGTATTGTAATTTATTATTTATTTTGTTTCAAATAATCTAATTGTGGAAGAAGATATTACTAGTTCATGTTTAGCTATCGTGAAGTGGATGTAATATTATAATCAAGAGTGAGTTGAATTTGGATCAAAGAATTCTGGTGGTATTTAATTTAATCCGAACTAATAATTTCCAGAGTCTATAGATGGGAGGGATCTAGTATAGTCTAATCTAATCATTTATTATTGGGAGATGGTTATTTTCTGAATCTGTCAATCTCAACCTCAGAGTCCAACGAGGCTTCAGGTCTACTAAACGTCTCCCTGATTGTGAGCTTCATGGAGTGGCGTCCCTCAGTGGATTCATTTGACATGTATATTTTTGGGTCGTGGGATTTACAGGATAGAGCAACAGTGGGTCTGCTCAATTCCAGGCATATTTGGATTCGATTTTCCACTAAGGAGGATCTGATTAAAGCCTGGTCTAGTGCCTCGCGAAGCTGCAATGGTCTCCGTTTTTACCTCTTTTGTTGGTCGTATGACTTCCACATGCATCGAGACTCCCCTTTAGTAGCGGGATGGGTTAATTTTCCTCACCTCACTTTATAATTTCAAAACCCTGCAATTTTGAGAATTCTAGGTAACCTAGTGGATAGATTTCTATGTGCTAATTCAAGAACCAGGGTGCTCTGCCCCCGGTTTGTCCCCGTATATGTGTGGAACTTGATGTATCGATGATTCCATGTGAGTTTGTGTGGATTACAGTGGAGGGAGAGCTTCGGTACAAGCAACCTATAGTATATGAAACTTGGTATGACTTCTTTAATTCGTGTAAGATGCTATCCCATCCTGAGGTATTCGGCAGACGCGATAGGAGGGATCCTAGACATGTTGTGGACGCAAGTGATGATGTCAAGGGATTGTGTATGGAATAACGTATCAGAAAATCTACAGAAGTTGGACTAGTGTACGCCAACAGTGGTTCTTATCATGTCAAGGAACAGGATATGGAGGCGCCAACACTCAGTCCTGGTCTCACAACACATATTTCTAAGAATAAATTAATGGCCCCCTCTCCAAAATCGAATGTTTTTATGGGTTTTGACAGATTAAAGAGGGACTTGGGGGTGTTCATTATAGGGGAAATGGTAAGAAAATGGACTTCATCTGACGTGGGGGCTAATGAGGTGGTACCCCTGGATAAAGATGTTTCAGGTAGTAGTAACGAGGTAGGAAAAGGCCTGCACTTTCTTTAGCAAGGATAATCAACTAGAGGTAACAATGATGGAGTGACGGAGGCTAACATGGAGGTATCAGGAATGCTGATGGTACCAATTAATTCAGCCAATGTTTCAGAGGTGATTGAGGGGCCTTTTGAGGACCAAGAATCTGGAGGGCAATCCCAGTGTCTGGCTTTGAAAGACACCTCAATGCAACTTGAATACATGGGAAGAGGCTATCAACAGGCAGAAGCCTCTAAGGTGCCATGGCAGGACATACATGCGACCCTTTCTTATGTGGAGACGGTCAAAGATGGGAGATTAAACATGGACCTTCAAAATCGGTTTGCAGTGTTGGGTGATGATGAATGACAAGCCCATGGGTATCTAAACAAGAATGAGGCTTCCCATGAAGAGGACCACTTGGTAGATGTGGGTGAGTCCCAAGAGGAGGTGGATGATATTCTGGATGTCCCTGAGGAGCCCAAGGAAGTGGAAATTGTAGAGGAATATCTAAGATCATCCTCCTATAAGGGAAAGTTCATTACTAAGGATTCTGATGGTTTAATCAAGAACAACTGGAGGGGGCGGCGTTGGATGGAGTATGCTAACCTACCGAGTCCTCCTATCACGAGGTCTGCAAATAAGAGATATCAGCACCCAGAGGAACCTATTAATGTGAACAATTCGGATGCAGTGGTCAACTCATATTGAAACCATGTGTCTGCAGGTGGTGAGGCTGGAGACCCTGCTATTCCCTCGGTGAAGACGAGGGATCCTAGACACCAACATGAGACGAGCTCTGTCGGAGACCCTCAGCAATAGATATCATCGATGCTGGAACACATGGATCTTTTTTTGCACTCATATGATGAAATGGGAGAGGAAGATATGGATATGGGAGCATTGAAGAAGATAGGAAGAACGATTTGTGTGATCAATTCAAAGGAAGAAGGTGAGTGGATTGATTGGCAGGCTTGTATTCAGCTCAGAGTCTTCAATATGGGAAATATTGACATGGAGGAATTCACGAAAGCTTGGGACAACATGGAACTTCAGTGTGAAGGCATTTTGAAGGACTACCCTGACTCTTAGGTAAATTCTATTCCCTGTAAATTGTTTAGGGAAATTGATTCCAATCGGCTCAAACTGTTCTTCAACAAATCTGTTTTTACTTTTGGTGTTTAATGTTGTGAGGGTTCTCACTACCCCCTTAAAAGTGTTTTTTGAAAATAAAAAAGTAACGTTGGAAATTAATATGTTGTGGTGTGTTTGGAAGAAATATTCTTATATATAAATACTAAATTAGACATTGTTTTTAATAGAAAAATTGTATATTGAAAGGGATAATAATTCGGTATAAAATGATTATAAAAATCACCAACTCAAAGTGATTTCACGGTCACACTGGGGAATTTTAAAAATGTTCATATATGTTTGTAAAGGGATAATTTTTATTTTCAAAGATATATTAAAATATAATTAATGTTTTTGAGAATTAAATTATTTTATATTAAATTTCAATGTGATTATGTCGTCTCTAGATGAATAAAAATAGATAAAGAACATAAGGATATGTTGAAAATTATTTTCATTTCACAATAATTAGCACATTATTATTTAGAATATAACCTATTTATATTTATAATCGGGTGTTGTATGATGTGGATTTTTAGAATCAGTGTTTGAGAAGTGATTGATAAATTGATATTTTAAAATGTTATTATTTTATTTTTATATATAAAATCTCATAATACAAAGGCCATTAGATTGGAAAAAATGCAGGAAAGCCTTATTCTAGGTTACAGTATGATTTAAACCATGTGATTGGCCAAGAATTATACTTGTCAATGATATATAACATGTGGTACATTTTTAACATATTTTTAGAAAATGACATAAATTTCATTGTTTTTTTAATATATACAATGCATACCATGTTTCCGGCATAGATTTAATATTATCCATGTGTTTTATTATGCCACAAGATGATAGACAATCAAATTATCTATTGGTATTTTCTAATGATGGTATATATAGTGGCACGGTATCTCAGTTAACAATTTAAAAGTAATAATGTATTCTAATTATTATTTTTGAAATTCATTTTATAGTATTTCACTACTCATACAATAACATTTTAAACTCTTGGATATTCTTGGGATAATGATGGTTTCTAATAAGATATTTTCTCACACCTTGTATGTTCTCCTCATTTATACAATGATTTTATCTATGGTGATACAATAAAAGGAAAATAACCCCTATATATTATATTTGATTCATTGAGATGTCATAGAAATGTTATACATGTAATTTTGGAGGAATTCATTTTAGATTCCATTACTTTTAATTGAAAATTATTTATATTGTATTTTTTAATGATGATTATTTATTGAAAATATTTATATTTATTTTAAAATAATTTTATCCTTGTTTTTTGATGGGATAACTTTAGAGATTAATTTTTATATTGATTTATTATTTCCAATATGTATAATTATAAATATATATATATATAATTATTTATTTATTAATGGTTTTTTAGTTATCCATTATTGGTAAATCATTTCTCAAATTATGGCCATAAACTATTGGAACTAGTTGATGGTTTATAGTAATTTATAATAATACATGAGTTCAAGTGGTATTATGATGTGGGAAATTGATCATGAAAACATGGGAACATACAAAATAGTAATAGTGAATATTTTACTAAATTGATTATAGTACAGATGGAAATTTTTTTAAAAAGATACCATAGATTAGGGTTTTTTATAAAAGTTATGTTTGGGTTCTTATCACGTATAACCATTAAAGAAGTTTAATTTATTAAGGAAGTGTGAAATTAGACAGATAATTTTTTAATGTGAAGTTACTGTAAAAAGTTCACTTTTATTGAATTTAAATATTATAGAGTTCATGAATCATTTTATTATATAATAACATATAATTTGACTGAATTCATGTGATTATGATTTGTGATTAAATTTGGAAAATGCATTTTGGTTAAATTTATAAATTTTCAATAAAAATATTTATTTACCTGAATTGATTATTAATAAAATTATTTAAGAGAAATCAATAGATGAATTTAATTATTTGGTGTGAATAATATTATTTGATAAATTTCCTTGTTTAAATGTACCTAAAATAATCGATTATTAATTTAATTGATTTAAAATTTTCATTTTAGTTTATAATTTTTGTTTAGAGTTAAATGATTCAAGTGGCTAAAAACACTTCTCAACGATACTATAAATAAATATGTAATGGATGAATGACATGGTGAAGATCATTTACTAGGATGGGTTACGTATAATCCTATAGTAGGAGTACATGAAACATCTATTTAGGATAATAATACAAATAGTTTTAATAAAGTTCGTCAACCTATAGAGGGGGTAATTTTTTCTTAGGGGTTTGAAGTGGAATATGTTACTTAGGATTTTTTGACATAGACACCATCATTAATTAGAGGTCATGTTGTAATCCATGATGTGAACGAGAGGTTTGAGAATATTGAAAAAAATATTTCATTGATAGATTCATCAGAAGGTAAATAATGTGGATTTTTTTAGCTTTATACAGGTAGGGATAACATGTTGTGGGTGAGATATTCTTGATCATGTGAAGAGGGAGGAGGGGCTAGCCTTTGATGAATTTTCGTATTTGTTCTCCAAGAATTTTTATCATGATATTGTGAGGAAGGATATGGATAGATATTTATGTAGATATTGTTGAGTGATATGTCTATTCTGGAATATGTATACATATTTTAAGACATTATAATTTTTTCACTAACTCTCTGGTGAAATGAGACAACTAAAGATCATTGTTAAAAGTATGGATTATGACAATATCTTAATTTTTAGTTGAAATTTTTTCATTACACACATTTATAAAAGTGGTAAAAAAAATCCATGATATCTATGAAAGTTATTAAAATGGTATAAAATGTGTTTTTTGACGAATTGGGGTCGTAAGAATTGGATGTTTGATGAACATAAAAGTGATTGTGAGAGATGTAGTGGTTATTGGGAGATAATTTTTTATCAATATTCTTTAGGTATGAAATCTATTAGAGTTTAAATAGGTTTTCCAAAAGGCCATATGTGAACACCATATCTCATTGACCAAATATAATCTCATCTTATGATATGGTGGGACATATTTGAATTTTTTTATTTGAATGGAACATATAAAAGTATATATTTTTATTATAATTCCACTCATAAAAATCATGAATGGGTTAATCAGCAATGGTGTAGTTCTAATTTTATATTTTCTAGCTTGTCAAGTCATGGTGTTTCTAGAGCTTATCATGGGAATACGTGGTGGGGGGATATAGGTTAGGTGAGTCAAGAAACTCAAGGTCGGGGTTATAAATCATGTTAATGGTAGATTATTGTCAGGGACAGGTGTTAGTTCTTATTGGTGATTGGTCTTTGACTATCATAGGTGTGACATCCAATTACTAATCCTTTAGGTGAATCCATTACCTCAACTTGGTTGCCCATTTTCCCATTGTATGCAGAGGACCAAGATGGAATATGGAGGTTAACAATACTGGTGATGTCCGATATTTGGAGTACTTTTTGCTTTAACCAACTTTTTTGCAGGCTGAACAAGTATTACACATCATTTAACTGGGTTGCACGATGTGTAATGGCTACTAGGTGCAAGTCGTGATGGGGGTCATATTGTGAATGGTTACATGTCATGAATGTTCATTTCACATCATTTATGTTTTAAATAACTGATTTTTAATATGACGCATTGGGTTTTTTCGCATACACAACCAGCATGGACTTTACAATGTAAATAAGAGTATAAGATCATGTAATACCATGAGAAGAAATATTTTTGGGCACTATTGGGGTTTCAACTATCTATTCGGCTATCACGTTTCCATTTTCTCTCGACCTAGACATCCTCTCAAGTAATTTTTGAGACCTTGTTCCTTTTTGATAGATTTGATCGATGTTTAATCCTCATGGTTTTCATGGTTCATCTCCCTAGGTATGTTATCATTCTGATTCTTTGTTTCCATTGATCACCACATCACAATAAGGTCGTGTATTTAGATCTTTTGGTTTAAGATGGTGTTATCTTATCTTATACTTCTATATCTGTTGGGAAATCCCATTCTAGGGGTGTTTTCCTTTTTTTGTCATGGTGGAACGGGTGTTTGTTCTTGAGGTATGAAGGTCTCTTACTTTCTACTGACCCCTTTTATTCAATTTTTTGATCAATCATGTGATGTGGATTTGATTCTAGGGCCTTCATTGTCATTAATAGTTTTCATTTTTGGTTGATCCCATTGTGGGCATGTTTGACCTGAGTTTTGAGGTAGGTGGTTCTCTATTTAGACTATATTGAAAAACATGATTGTCCCTTCTTTATAAATTGATTCACACATTGATTTTTCATCATTGTTTTGTGTGTGTTGAAAATGGAATTGAAAGAAAAAAATGGTCTTTCCATGTTTGTGGATAAATTTAATGAAAAGGGGTATTTTCAAAGCATTGAAAATGGTTCTCTAAAATTATTTTTGGAATGATTTCTGAAACATTGAAATGGATGTAAAAATGAGCACATGGGTTACAATGGGTACTTGGTTGACGGTGTAGCTTGAAACTATCTACCATTGTGGGGGTTCACATTCTGGGGTGTTCCATTTATATTAGTGCATTGAATAAATTGATATAAGTTGGTATGTGATATTGGGGTTTTACTTTATAGGGTGTCTCTCTAGTCCTAGATTGTGAATCATTGGATTCAGGCACCATAGTGAACTATATCATGTATTAATTAGTATAAGTAGTGTGATTCCTCACCTTCTATATTCCTCGGTATTGTGATGCTTGTCCAGCTACTATTGTTTTAAAAATTATTTGGATTTGAACTATTTTAACCTTGTTATTCAGATGGATTCTTGTGAGGGATAACATAGAAAAATGTTCTTTGAAATTTATATACATTTTTCATTTCATAAAACTATGATAAAAAAAGGAAATGATTACCATGTTTTCTAAAACAATGTGTTACATCTTATCATTCAATGTTTAATTTAAATTTATCATATAATAATTCTTTATATAGATTCTTCTTATGGAAAAATTGAGTGCAATCCTTTTTATCATGTTATCTCACATCATGGACACATATTCAGTGGTGGGTAGAACTTTATATGTATTATATTTTGTGGAATGGAAGGTGTCTCTGTGAGGAAATGAGTTTTCCTATTAGCTGGGTTGGGTAGCTAGAAGTGAGGTGGTTGGAGTTCATCCACACCATCATTTAGAGTAGCTGTATAGTTTTCATCCATTGACATTGGACTTGTCTCTTGGATTTTGGATACCTTTGCAGTTGATTTGTTTACGAAATATTTTTATATATGTGGAATATATTCATCAGTCTTATACTATTTCTTTTTTCGTTGAATATATATGTATGTCTATTTTTTAATTTAGGTTGGAAAAATCCTTCCCTCGGGTTCATTGTTTGATACCTAGGTGCTTGTCGTCAATCCGTGGGGATCGAGAACCCTCATTGGGTAAGTGATGGAATGGTTGAGGTGTCTTGTTTGAGGGTAAACTGGGTTGTTTCATTATAATTTTTCACTAGATGAGAAATTTCATTAGGTGTCCTAGTCCTAGGACGTCAGTTAGACAGGCGGTTTGATTGTCAAGACTTGAGAGGTCTATTGGGATGAGTGCCTAACCAGATCATGTAAGGACAAGACTAATGATTCCATGGGATATTGGTAAATATATCATTAGTGTGGGTTTGGTTTTAAATCATTTTTTTTATTATGGGGTTTCATGTTTCAAATGATTTTTTTCTATTGTCTGGTCATTCTTATGGTTTTGTGTGTAGTAGTATACCTATGAGACATCATCCGTGAGTTCTGTAAGAAGGTGTACCAGATGCTCCACAAGGTAATATTCCTATAGATAAAAATATCACCAAGAGTATCATATGGGAAGTTTTTACTATAGATCAGGATGTACCATGAGATCATAATGTAATTTTTGAGGCACAACCACGAGATGGAGGAAACTATGCTCTCTTCTCAGCAAACCCCCAACTAGCAGCATACTCTCCAAAATCAGCGAAACCCAACGAGAGCTGGATACTGCCCTGCGCATCAAGGAAGGTTCCTGGGCTATGCGGGCGCGTGATATCCATATTGCATAAGGGGACGCTAATACCTGATATTTCCATCAGAAAGCTTCAGCTAGACGTTGAAAAAACTTTATTTACTGCATATTAAAACCAGACGGAAGTAAGGTGTCAGATGTAGGGGGAATCTAAGAAGTGTTCTTGATCTATTTTCAGGAGCTCTTCTCTGCAGGAGAATCCAAAATTTCTGCTGAGATAGAGGATTGCATTACACCCGTGATTTCTGATGAGATTAACAGACAGCTTTCCAAAGATGTGACGGATTATGAGACACTCCAGGAATTAAGGGAAATCCACCCTACGAAGGCCCCGGGTACGGACGGTTTCCATGACCTCTTTTTCAAGAATTACTGGCACATCATTGGTCCAGACATCTGCAATCTGATGAGGAATATTTGGGCAGGGAAAGTGGAACTGTCTACTTTTAATGAAACAGTCCTTACCCTCACTCCCAAGATGAAAAATCTGCTACTAGTCTCAGACTTTCGACCTATCAGTATGTGAAATGTCTCGTATAAGATCTTCTCAAAGATCCTGTCTAATCGGCTGCATCCATGGTTTCCCGACATCATCTCGGAGAACCAAAGTGTGTTTGTGGAAAACAGATTAATCACTGATAATACCATTATTCCTCATGAAGTTTTTAATTCCATGAAAACACGATCATAAGCAAAGAGAGGTATCATGGCTTGGAAATTGGACATGCCTAAGGCCTATGATAAAGTGGAGTGGAACTTCCTCAGATTTGTGATGCTTAAGATGGATTTCTGCACCAAATGGATTGACATGATCATGCATTGCGTCTCGTTTGTGTCCTTCTGTATTAATGTCATCGGGGTTCTCACCCGAGGCTTCTCCCTGTCCAGTGGACTTCGCTAGGGAGACCCTCTTTCACCTTTCCTTTTTATTTTAGTGGTTGATGTATTCTCTAACCTCCTGTCCAGGACAACCTCCTCTCACAGAATTCATGGGGAAAAAGTGTGCTGCAAGGGTCCTCCGGTCTCCCACCTCTTCTTTGCCGATGATTGCCTTCTATTTTCTAGGACTACCCATAACGAGTGTACCACCATCGGCCAGGTGATTCAACAGTACGAGCGGGCTTCCGAAAAAATGATCAACCAGGGAAAATCAGAAATTTCATTTAGCTCTAGAGTCCCTCTGCCCAAAAGAGAAGAAATCTGCTCTATAGCGGTCATCCCTATGGTTGAAAAGCATCAGAAGTATCTTGGGCTCCCGAAAGTGGTTGGTTGGTCAAAGAAAGAAATTTTTACAGCTATTGTGGATCGAATTGAGAAAAAAAATCCAAGGATGGGCCCCCAAAAAAATCTCCAAATCCGGGAAGGAAACTCTCATCAAGGCGTCTCTTCAATCTGTTCCCAGCTATTTGATGTCTATATTTAAGATTCATGCCGCAGTGATTACCTAGATTCACTCCAGTACATCCAACTTCTGGTGGGGTCGAAATGATGGCAGAAATAAAGTCCACTGGATCACCTGGCCTTCACTTTGACAACCCAAATCCGAAGGCGGAATGGGCTTCCGGGACCTTTCTATTTTTAATGATGCACTGCTGACTAAACAAGGATGGCGCATTATTAATCACCCATCATCTCTATGCGCGCAAGTTCTCCGGGCTAAATATTTCCCACATAAGGATTTCCTGGACTCCCATCTTGGCTATCGACCCAGTTTTCTATAGAGAAGTATTTGGGGTGCTCACAATATTCTTAAGAAAGGACTAGGATGGAGGATTTGAAATGGTTAAATGGTTAATATTTGGACCGATCCATGTCTCATTGATTCGTCAGGTGTGAAGGCATCATCTCCTATACATCCAGGCTCCGAACACGCCACTGTCCGATGTCCTTTTGATGGTCAGGGGGCGAGATGGTGCTTGGAAAAACTCTACTCGTGGTTTAATGGGAGGGACAGGAGGATTATACTGAGTATCCCCTGTGTTCCGGACACAGGTCCAGACCATCTCTACTGGACCAATGACACTTCGGGAGCTTACACGGTGGAATCCAGCTACCGGCTTGCTCTCGGTGCTCGAATAACTCAAGGCGATACGAGGCCCTGGAAATCAATTTGGAAACTCAATGTTCCCCCTAAAATCCGCTTTTTCTGGTGGCAGGTTTGCACTACTATCCTTCCTACTAAGAGCCTCCTAGCCTACCGATACTTTTAGAATGACAACTCATGCCCCTTCTGCCCTGGTGTCCCTGAATCCCCTCTTCATGCTCTCATTCAATGCCACAGGGCTCAGGAGGTTTGGAATTGCTGGGGATCTTCCACGGAACTTTGCCTGGATGCTGCCATAGATCTTACTTCTCTCATGATGTGCTGGTGCTCCTCCTTTTCACCGGCTGAAGCAGGCTCCTTGTGCATTTTGACCAGGATTATCTCGGATCGGCAGAACGAAGCCATTTTCAGTCTTTTTCGTAGGCCCCACAGATTTTGGATTGACCGGGCATCATCTTGGATTGCGGGTTGGCAGCACCACACTACGCAGCAAAGATTGTTCACCCCCTCTCCTCACTCCCAACAGTGGTGCCCCCCTCCAGAAGGGACTATTATGATCAGTGTGGATGCCTCTATCCCTAAGGATGGACATGTTGGACTAGGTTTGTTGGCCCGAGGAAACCATGGAAATATTATTGCAGACAAACACGAATCATACCACGCACTTTGGGAGCCCTCAGCCGCGGAGGCCGCCGCCATCCTGGCTGGGCTAAATCTTGCAAAATACTATGGATGGGACTCCATTCACATCAAATTAGATAGTCTCACCATCATCAATGCCATAAATCTCAATGATGGCGGGCTACAATCTTTTGGATCCATCACTCGGAGTATTCACTCTCTTAGGCAAAGCTTCACATCCTGCATTTTTTCATTCATAAAAGGGGAAGCGAACGAGGCCACTCACCAACTGGCAGTCGTTGGACCTCCTTACGATTACTCGCTCTGGCTTGATCACTTCCCACCTTGGTTATATGATTTTATTTCTGCTGATCTCTATCTTTAATGAATCAGTATTATTGTAAAAAAAGGTAATATTCCTATAGATAAAAATATCACCAAGAGTATCATATGGGAATTTTGTACTATCGATCAGGATGTACCATGAGATCATAATGTAATTTTTGAGGTATAACCATGAGATGGAGGAGAGAGACATCGATCATGGGAGTTAGGGAATGACAAGACATAATCTTTTAAAGGAATGATCAATCCTAAATAGGTGGATGACTTGCTGAATATGATCAATAAAGTCATTGAATTCCTGGAGAAAAATGAAAATATTATTTATAAGTTTAAAGAATTTAGGATTGAGAATTCCGGAATGTGTTATCGGTATTTATGTTCAAGGTATAAGAATGCATCAAATTAGATTGGAAGTGTTTCAAAACAATGTTCTTCCATCATTTTTCGTCAGATTTGTTGATGTTAGTGAAGTATATGGAGTTCCTATCTTTTCATCATAGAGAGTATTTGATGTTGCAATACACTAACCTATTTTTTGAGCTTTTCCATTTGGCTCTGGATGTGGTGAGGATTGAGAAGCTGAAGGCGTATAAGTACCTATAGTGTTTTCAACTAAATATCATATCACAATTTTTCATGTTGAAAAATTCTACCTATGTGAATATGGAAGACAATTATATGATGGTAGGGATGGATATGGTAGGGAAGGTTTTTTTCCAGACCCTTCACTTCCATATAGTGGTAGTATTAGTGTCCTTCATGGGAAGAAGATAAAGTAACTGGGTCATTAAAGGAGTGGTGGATGTGGGTCTGATAAGTGATATTCCCACACACCATATTCTACTACTAGTAGTGTACCTCTATATTTTTTTAGTGTGGGAAGTTTGGACATACAAAATGATTTATTCCTATGACCAGGAATACGTGAAATAGTTGTGGATGTTTTGAGGATTTTCAACATTTCATTCAGGATAGGACTTAGCCTCATTAGGGTTAGGATTCATCATCTCCAAGGGCTAATAAGGTGTAGTCAGAATCTTCATGTACTAAAAGGCCCAAGAAACATGCCTAAATAGTGAATCATTTTCACATAATAGATGAGTGTCCAGCAGAAGATAATGTATGTTTAGAAACAGTGAGATGTACTATCACTATTTCATCTTTAGGAGAAATATATATATTTGACACCGGTGCCTACCACTCATTTAAATATGCACATAATTTTTATATTCATAAGCATTTAACAGATCTCATGTCCTTCAAAATGGAGTTAGAAACACCTCTCGGTAAGAGGAAAGAGAAGAGGTTTCGGTTCCCTTCTATGTTCATTAATGATTGATTATACAGAGTTGGTTTTGGAATTTCTTATTCTGATCTAGATATTTTTGACCTCATTATCAGTATGGATGCACTTGTTTCTCATCGAGATGAGGTCCATAGTTATAATCACCATGTCTCATTTCATATTGTCGATTGTAGCTCTCACGTTTTATAGGGGGAGTGGGACAGTAGGTTTGGTCATGTAAGACCATCCTAGGAAGATCTCAGTAGTTTGGTGTCTGCTGTTGTGATTGAGCCTGAAGACATATCTTATATTGTTGATCATCCCATTATTGATTGAGACTTTCCAAAAAATTTACCAGACATCATCTCTGGTCTTTATCAAAAGAGATACATAGAGTTTATGGTTTAACAATTTCAAGGCACGTAGCCGATATCGATAGCTCCATATCATATAGAACATGTTAAGTTGAAGTAGCTCAAGATTCAATTAGAAGACCTAATGGAAAAGGGTATTATTTTCCCTAGTTTTTCACCTTGGGCAGCACTCGGGGTCTTTTATAAGAAATTAAATGCTTCACTTCGATAATATGTGGACTATTAGAAGTTTAATTGGGTGATGGCTATGAAAATTATCATTTTCCTAATCTGGATGATCTATTTGATCAATTAAAGGGGAAAAGGGGCTTTCCTAGATTGATCTTTTGTTGGTTTATCATCATCTCATAGTTTATGTGTCTTATATATCGAAGATAACTTTCATGAGGAGGTACGACCACTATGAATTTCAGATGATGCATTTTGGTATAACTAATACTCCTAATATGTTTAGGGATGTGAGGAATCATACATTCCATTAGTACCTTGAAGCCTTTATTGTAGTGTTTGTGGATGATATTGTGGTATATTCAATATCAAATCATGAGTATGAGAACCATTTGATTTTGGTTCTAGAAATTATAATAAGTCACCATTTTTATATGTTGCTTTCAAAGAGTAGTATCTGGATTCAAGAAGTGAATATCCTAGGGAATATGATTTCTAAACATGGCTTATTAGTTTTTCCAAAGAATTTCGTAAAGACAAAGTCTATAATACCGTTCAAAATGGGTCAATCAGCCATGGTATAGTGCTAATTTTATATTGTCTATCTTGTCAAGTAATGGTGGTGGTAAAGCTTCTCATGGGAAGAAGTGGTGGGGGCTATAGATTATGTGATTCAAGAAACACATGGCCAGGATTATAGATCATGTAAAAGGTAGTTTATTGGTAGGGACCTAGTGTTACTGTATGACGGTGATGGGTCTTTGACTATCATAGGTGTAACATCCGGTTACTGATCTATTAGTTACATCCTTGAACTCAACTTGGTTCTCCATTTTTCTATTTTATGTAGAAGACCGAGAAGGAATATAGAGGATACCTATATTGGTGAAGTCCGAGATTTTGGGTAATTTCTGCTTTAACAAGCTTTTTTATAGGATGAAAAAGTATTACACACAATTTAACTAGGATACACAATGTGTAATGGCTACTGGGTACATGTCGTGAAGGTGGTCATGCTGTGAATGGTTACATGTCATGAATGTCGACTTCCCAATGTTTATGTTTTTAATAATATATTTTCAATATGAGGCGATGGGTTTTCAGTATATGAAACCAGCGTGGAATTTCAATGTTAATAGGAGTATAACGTTATTTAATACCCCAATAAGGGAAATTATAGTGAACTATTGGGGTTTCAACTACCTATTTGGTTGTCACGTTTCCTTTTTCTCTCAACCTTGACATCCCCTCATGTGATTTTAGGAGACCCTATTCCTTTTCAATGGATCCGACCGATGTTTAATCATCATGGTTTTCATGGTTCATCTCTATAGGTACGTTATCAACACAAATAATTATTTCTATTGATCACCACATCACAATTAGGTATGGTATTTAGATATTTTGGTTTTAGTTGGGGTTGACACCATTTATTCTTCTAGATCGGTTGTGAAATCCCATTCTAGGGGCGTTTTCCATTATTGGTCGTGGTGAAGCAAGTGTTTATTCTTGAAATATGTAGGTTTATTCCTTTATGCTGACCCCTTTTGTTCAATTTTTGGATCAATCATGTTATTTGGATTTTATTCTTGGGCCTTCATTGTCATTTTGAGTTTTCATTTTTGGTGGATCCCATTACCGGCCTATGCAACCTGAGTTTTGAGGTAGGTGGTTCTCTATTTCACCTATGTTGATAAACCTCATTTTTCCTTCATTCTAAATTGATTCACACATCTATTTTCATGATTTATTTTTGTGTATTGAAAAGGTCATTGAAAGAAAAAAATGGCATTTCCATGTTTGTGGATAAATGTAATGAAAAGGGGTATTTTCCAAGTATTGAAAATGGTTTTCTAAAATGATTTTTGGAATTATTTTTGAATCATTGATATGGATGTAAAAATGAGAAAAAGGGTTACCATGGGTACTAGGTGGATGGTGTAACATGAAACCATCTTCCATTGTGGGGGTTCACATTCTGGTGTGTTCCATTTAACATTGTGCATTGAATAATGGGATCTATGTTTGTATGTGATATTGGGGTTTTACTTTTTAGGTTTCTCCCTATTCCTAGATTGAAGATCATTAGATTTAGGTACCATAATGAATTATTTCATAGATTAATTTGTACAAGTAGTGTGATTCCTCACCTGTTTCATTCCTCAGTATTGTGATTCTTGTGCACCTAAAATTGTTTTCATATTAATTGGATTTGGACTATTTTAGCCATGATATTCAGTTGGATGCTTATGATGGAAAACATGAAAAAATGTTCTTTCAAATTGATATACCTTATTTTGTTTTAAAACTATGATAAAAAGGGAAATGATTATCATGATTTCTAAAACACTATGTTACTTCTTATCATTCCATGTTTTTTTAAATTTAACATATAATAACTCTTTATATAGAGGCATGTTATGGAACAATTGAGTGTAATCCTCTTCATCCTGTTATCTCACATCATGCACACATCTTTAGTGTTGGGTAGAACATTATATGTATTATATTTTATGGAATAGAAAGTAACTTCAATGAGGAAATAAGGTTTCTTATTGGCTGGGCTGGGTATCTAGAAGTGAGAATGGTGGGAGTTCATCTACACCATCATTTAGAGTAGCTGTTTAGTTTTCATCCCTGGGCATTGGACTTGTATCTAATATTTTAGATACCATTGCAATTGTTTTGTTTAAAAAATCTTATTTTAGTTGTTGAATATATTCACCAGTCTTATGTTGTTTCTTTTTTTCTTTGAATATATATGTTAGTTTAGTTTTTATTCAGGTTGGAAAAAATCCTTCCCTCAGGTTCATTGTTTGATACCTGGGTGATTTTTCTCAACCATGGGAGATAGAAAACACCCATTGGGTATGTGATGGAAGGATTTCGGTGTCATGTTTGTGGGTAACCTGGGATGGTTCAGTACAGTTCGGAACTAGATGAGGTCTTTCATCAGGTGTCCTAGTCCTAGGACGTTTGTTAGATAGGCAGTTGGATTGTTGAGAATTAAGAGGTATGTTGCGATGAGTGCCTAACAAGATCTTGTCGTGATAAGACTAATGTTTCCATGGGATGTTGGCCAACATGCCTTCAGTGTTGGGTTTGGTTTTAGATCTATATTTTTTATTATGGGGTTTTTTATTTCAAATGATATTTTTCTATTGTCTGATCGTTCTTATTTTACAGTGTGTAGTAGTATGCCTCTGAGACATCATCTATGAGTTCCCAAAGAAGGTGTACCATATCCTCCACAAGTTAAAATTCTTATTGATGAAAAATCCACAAGAATATCATATGGGAAGATTTTACTATTTATCAAGATGTACAATTATATAATAATGTAATTTTTGAGGTATAACCACGTGTTGGAGGAGAGAGAGATCAGTCGTGGGAGTTCTTGATCAAAAATCCATAATCCTTTAATGGAATGATTGATCCTCAATAGGATGATGACTGTATGAGTAGGATCAATCAAATATTTTCCTTCCTAGAGATACTTCATAATATTATGGTGATGTTTAATGAATTAAGGCTTGAGGATTCTAGAATGTGATGGTGTGATTTATGATCTAGGTAGATAGACGTGTCAACATAGATTGGGAGTTTTTCAAAACATTATTCTTCCATCAATTTTCTCCTTATTTATTGATGTTAGGGATGTCTATGGAGTGCCTATCTTTGCATCATGGAGTGTGTTGGATGTTTCCATACACTAACCAATTTGTTAAGATTTCCCATTTGGCTTCAGATGTGCTGTGGAATGACCAGTTGATGGATAAGAAGTACCTATAGTGTTTTCAAATATATATCTTGTCACATGTGTTCGGGTTGAAACATTATACCTATGTGAATATGGAAGACAATTCTTTGATGGTAGAGATGGATAAGGCAGAGAAGGTTTATTTGTATGACCTTTCTCTTCCATCTAGTTGTAGTTTCAGTTGCGTGCATGGGATGAAGAGGAAGTGGAGGGATCATTACAGGAGTGGTGGATGTGGATTAGAAATTTGATCTTCCCCGCACCAATTCTACTACAAGTAGTTTGCCTCTGTCTTTTTATTACTGTGGTAAGGCTAGACATACAAAATGTTTTCTCTATATGCCCACAAAATCTTTAAATATCTTTGGATGTTTTCATCATTTAAAACATTTCGTTCAGGATATGACTATGCCTCATTAGGGTTAGGATTCGTCATCTCAAAGGGCTACTGAGGTGCAGCTAGAAACTTCAGGAACTACAGGGCCCAAGCCAGAGGCCTCAAGAGTGAATCATTTTCACACAGTATATGAGTGTCCAGCAGAAGATAATGAATGTATAGAAACAATGAGATGTAATATAACTATTGCATCTTTAGTATAAATATCTATATTTGATAATGGTGCCTACCACTAATTTATATATGTACATATTTTTGATATTATAAAAAATTTAACAGAACCTATGTCCCTTAAAATGGAGTTAGAAAGACCTCTTAGTAAGAGGAAAGAGTAGAGGTTTTAGTTCCCTTATCTGTTCATTGACAATTGTTGATAAAGAGTTGGTTGTGGAATTTATTGTACTTAATCTAGATATTTGGAAATCATTATCGGTATGGATTCACTTATTTCTCATCAAGATGAGGTCCATAGTTATAATCATCATTCGTCATTTCATATTGTCGATGGTAGCTCTCATGTTTTTTAGGGGGAGTGGGACCCTAGGTTAGGATGTGAAAGACCGCCCTAGCTAGATCTCAGATGTCTGGTGGTTGCTGTTGTGTTTGAGCCTAATGTCATATATCACATTGTGGATAATCCCATTATTGTTTGAGACATTTTAAAAATAATCTTAGACATCATCTCTGGTCTTTATCTAAAGAGATACATAGATTTTATGGTTTACCGATTTCCAGGCACGTAGCCGATATCGATAGCTCCATATCATATAGAACCAGCTAAGCTGAAGTAGCTCAATATTAAATTATATGACATGTTGGAAAATGTTATTGTTTTCCCTAGGGTTTCACCATGTGCATCACTCTTTCTGATTCACTTCGATTATATGTGGACTATCAGAACTATAACCAGGTGATGGTTAAGAAAAATTATCTTTTTTCTCATGTGGATGATCTATTTGATCAGTTAAAGCAGAAAAGGGGGTTTTGCTAGACTGATATTTGGTCAGTTTATCATCATCTCAGAGGTCTAGAGTCTTATATATTGAAGATAACATTAAATAAGAGGTATGGTCACTATGAATATCACATGTTTCATTTTGGTAAAACTAATACTCACAAATGTTTTTGGGGATTTAAGGAATCCTAGATTCCATTAGTACCACAAAACTTTTTTTATAGTGTTTTTGGATGATATTATATATTATTCAAAATACAATCATGAGTAGGATCCATATTTGTGTTTGCTTCTAGAAATTATAAGATGTATCCATTGGTATGAATTGATTTCATAGTGTAGTATCTGGATTCAAGAAGTGAAGATCCTAGGAAACCCAATTTCTTAACATGTATTATTAGTTTATCTAGAGAAGGTGAAGGTGATTTTTTGATTAAAGGATCACCAAAACAACTTATAAATTTGGAGTATCCATAGTCTTATTGGATAATACCAACAATTATTTAAGAATTTATCCAAGTTGGTGTCACCGTTAACTAATTATACTAGGAAAGTGGTGATGTTTTGATGAGATGAAATATGTTAGTGTTCTTTTAATAAACTAGAATGACTTCTGATATCTGCTACTATTCTGATCTTAATTCAGCCCTATAAGGGCTACATGGTGTGTTGTGATGATTTTTCTGCTATTATAGGATGTCTGATTGCATAGGATGACCATATGGTAGCTTATGTCTCTCATCAACTTTTACCAAATGAGATGAATTATCCCACTCATGACATAGATATTTTCATAGTTACGAATGTGCATAACTGCCAGATGCACTATTATTTTGGGGAATGGTTCACAATCTACTCTAATATTAAGATTTTAAGCTATATATTTTCTCAAAAAGACATGAATATTATATATATATATATATATTATGGATAGAATACCTTCATTTGTTTCACTTCAATATCACCTACACCCCCACGAAGGGAATCCTCTTTGTAGATGCTCTATGTTGTAAAGTACAATCACATGTAGTTTTAGAATCGAGGTTAGAGTTGATTATTTGGGGATCTTCTTTCAGTTGCACTTGAATGCCCAAGAAGATGATTCAGTTATGGTTCTAGCCAGTGTTATGTTCTCATCATCTCTCTTGGAGTATATTTTGTAGATTGGGGAGAAAGATGATGAGTTTTGTAATGTTTGAGAAAGATTTAATGGTAGCGGGCCATTTCTTGTTGGTCTCTTTCATTTTGTGGTATGCTCCACATTAAGAAGAGGGTTGTCATCTTAGCATATGTAAGAGGTCTAGTCTTGTTTGATTGTCCCATATTTTATTGGTCCGTTTATCTAGGAACTATAATGATATATTATCAAATGTGACAATGATTCTGGTGGTCGAGTATGAAGCGTGACATCACAGAATTTGTGTCTCACTGTTACACCAGCCAGCAGATAATGATAGAGCACTTTAAACCTCATGGTTTACTTTAGCCTTTTCTGATGCCAATTTGGAAAAGGGGATGTGTAATCCATGGATTTGGTTGTTGTATTACCACAAAATACACAAGGGAGAAATTTTATCAAGGTGGTATTTGATTGATTAGAAAATTCTAGTTATTTCATTCTAATCAAAGACCCCACTAATGTTGAATATCTAGGTAAGCTATATATCAAAGAGGTTTTGAGGCTACATGGTAGTCCTTATAACTTTGTTTTAGATAGGGATCATATGTTTACCTAATGGTTCTAGAGGAGTCTCCAATAAGAAATGGGAACTCATGCAATGTTATGCAGAACAAACAATCCATAGACATCTGGTCATCCATAGCATGTTCTTCAGATACAGGAGGTCATACTCCTTTCTTATGTCATATATTTTAGAGGACCATGTGACATCCATCTGGGACTAGTTGAGTTTTTTTATAACAAAAACTAGCATTTGTTAATCAGAATGGATCCCTTTGAGGCCTTGTGTAGTGACACATGTGGATCACCTCTTTGTTGGGTTGAGGTGGAAAAATATACTTTGGTTGGGCCATGTTAGGTTCAAGAGACATCCTTGAATATTCAATATGTGAATCAGTGTCTAAAAACAAACCAGAGTCAAAATAATTTATATGCAAATCAGCGGCGTTGATCTTTGGGGTTTTTTGTATGTGACTGGATTATCTTGAATGTTTCTGCATGGTAGGGTGACCGTTGACATGGAAAATGTAGAATGATGTCTCTGAGATAAGTTGGACCATTTGGGGTTACTGAGAAGGTCAAACATGTTTCTTATTGTTTAGAATTTCCAGTTTAGATGATAGGTAATCATAAAGTTTTCAAATTGTCTTAGCTCATGATGTATCACCCTAATTCCACTCATATCATGAGATGGCATGAAATTGAGTCAGACCAAGATTTTTCTGTTCTAGAGAAACAAATTGAGATTATTGACTCTTAAGTTAATGTCCTGTCTGGGAGTTGATTACCCTTGTCAGAGTTATATAGAAACAAGGATCATATTCTCAAGAGACTTGGGAATGTGAGTTTCTAATGAGGGAGAAGTAGCCTCATATTTTTATAGTGATAATATCTTCCACATTAACTCTCAGAGACGGAAAGCCTCTATAGTAAAGAGTTTATAACATCCTGTAACTAATAAATCAGGCACTCCCTTGAGATCATCATGTTTCTCCTTTTCTCTATTTACAATAGTGGATCAAGAAGGAATTTAGAGGGTCCCTATAATGGTGAAGTCCCATATTTTTTGGTCTTTATAATTTTATCATCTTTTTATGTAGGCTGATGGTTACTGGGTTGAAGTCATGAAGGGGTTAATGCTGTTAAGGGTTACACATCTTGAATGTCAGTTTCATGTCATGTAGGTTTAAAATTCCAAAATTTTAATCCAAGGAGATGTGTTTTCATAATACATAAAAAACATTGAATTCATGACATGAATAGGATTTTCATATCTTATAATACCCTGAGAAAGGAATTTTTAGGTAATTTTTTAGGTTTCAAGATACCATTCGACTACCTATTTTACCTTTTCTCTTGACCCGACATCCACTCTGGTGATTTTTGGAGACCTATTTATTTTATGATCAACCCGTTCAATATTCAATCCCCATTGTGATCATAGTGAATATCTTCGAGAAAGTTATGTTTATTATTATTCATTTCCTTTTATCATGGTACAACCATTGGGTAGCATATTTTGTATCAGTTGGTTTGAAAATGTGTTGACTTTATGTATTTTTCAAGATCTGTTGTGCAACCGCTTTCCAGAGGACTTTTCCTATGTTGGTCGTGGTGTGTGGGAATTCATTCTTGAGGTATATAGGTTTCTACCTTTTCTCCATCCAGTTTTGTTTTGTTTTGTATCAATCATGTTATGTGTATTTGATTCAAGGGCCTTCATTATTTTAGTGGGTTTCTATTATTGGCGGATCCCATTGCAGGCACATGCAAACAATGTTTTGATGTATGATGTTCTATATCTAGCCGATGATGATGAAACTAATTGCTCTTTCTATATAAATTTAATAATAAATGGATTTTACATTACTGTTTCTCATTTTATAAAAGGGGTTTTAAGGAAAATATGGAATTTCCTTGGTTGTGGTTAAATTGAAACAATATAGGTATTTTAAAAATATTGAAATTGGTTTTGTTAAATGAATTTGTGGAATTATTTTAGAAAATTGAAATGGTTGTGAAAATTAGAACAGATATTACCTTGGGTACTAGGTGGATGGTTTAGCTTGAGACTATCATCCATTATGGTGGTTAACTTTATGGGGTGTTATCAAGTGATAGAGCATGGATAAATGGCCTCTATGTCATTATGTTATATTGGGGTTTCACATTATGGGGTGTCTCACTGGTCTTGGTGTGTAGATCATTTTCTTCAGGTACCACAGTGAACTATTTCTTATATTAATTTGTATGAGTCATCTATTGATGGATATGATTTTTTCATTGAAAATTTTATTCTTGTGATGCTACTATTTTTTCATCATTCATGGATTTGGACTATTTTGGATGTGATATGAATGTAGAATTTTGTGATATATAAAATGGAAAAAGAATTATTCAAAATTGATATACCTTCTTTTGTTTTAAAACCATGATAAAAAAAGGAAATGTTTACCATGTTTTCTATAAAACTGCTTTACTACATATCATTCGACGTTTTATTTAAATTGAGCATAAATGAATTTTTATGTAGAGACATATTATAGAACTCCTCAGTGGGATCCTATTGAGCTTATCAGCTGACACTCTACACACCACATCGGTTGTTCCGAGACCAATATATGTCTTCCGTTTTCAGGAACTGAATGGTTCAATAGTGAGTTGGGGAGGTTTCATATCAGCTAGGCTAGGTAGCTGGAGGTGAGATGGTGGGAGTTCATCCACACCATGTTTTGGAGTAGTTGTTTATTTTTGGTCCCTTGCAATAAGACATGTCTCTTAGAGTTTATCTACCTTTGTTGTTGTTTTGTATCCACTATATATTTTTTGTTTTGGTATATACTCATCAGTCATCTAATGTTTCTATTTTTTCTTAGTGTACATATATAGGTATGGTGTTCATTCTTGTGGGGTGAAATCATTCCCTTGGGTTTTTTATTTGATGCCCAAGGGCTTGGCACGAGCCTCTGGGGATTGGGCATGTCATTCATGTATGTGAATGAACGGGTCAGGTGATATGTTTGAGGGTAACCTAGATCAGTTCATTACAATAGGTATAATTATAATCACGTATACCTTGGATTGATAATTTTTTATATCAGTGCATTAAAAAAATTTACACTATAATCTCTATGTCAGATTTTTTTTGGTGATGAACTTTTTCCTATATTATTCAATATGGATATTTATTTAGAAAAAAGTTAATAATACATCATGATATGTCCAACTTGTTTATTTTTATCATTTGATATAGATATCATTGGAATTATTTATTCTCAAGATAAATGGTTTTGATGTTCTTATAGGGATAGATTAATTATTATGTTTTTGGTCAGTCATTGATTTCTACTAGTACTACCATATATCGCGCCTTACCTAGTTCCATGTTTTATCATCACTAAACATAAAGCGCTGATAAATGGGTTACCTTTATCATCACTAGTTAAACGTACTAATAAATGTGTACCTTTTTTCAACACTTTTTTAGTGCCCATAATGACAGATCATTATCAGTTCTAATCTTAGTGATGAAATTTTTTTTTTAATAAAAACTATTATTTATATATAAAAAATTATCATGTAGATATTCAAAAAATAATGTTTACCTATATACAGTAATTGAAAAATTAATATATATAATTAATATAAATATGATATATTAATATATATTTTTCAATAATTCAAATATATATATATATATATAATGTTTTAAAAAAATATCTATATAATTATAAATTAATAAACATATATTTTAAAAATTATAAAATTTCATTTAATATAATTATATAATAAATATATTTATTAAATTTATATGTATATATATTAATATATTAATAATTATACATATATTTATATTAAAATAAGAAATTATATTAATATATATAATTATATTAATATATATATTTACATAATTATATTTAAAAATATTTTTATTTATAATTATAATTATAAATATATATATATTTTAAATATTTATAAAATTATAATAAATATAATTAAATAATAAATTTATTTATTATATTTATAATTATATATAATTATATATTAATAAATAGATAAAGTAACATAAATATATATAATTCTATAAATATATAAAATTATTTAACTATATATAATCATATATACTTATATAAATATATATAAATATATATAATTATAAAATTATATATAATTATACAATTATATATAATTATATTAATATATTTAATATTATATAAAAATATTTATTTATAATTATAATTTTAAATTTGTATATATATATATATAAATATTTATAATATTATAATACATATATTTAAATAATAATTATATTTATTATATTTATAAATATATATACTTATATATTATAGGTACTTGGGGGTACAATTACAATGAGACATAGAAATGCAACAATCACAACCCGAAAGGGCAGGTTATATACCACTAAGGGATAACCCTCCCATTTTTTATGGCACGAAGGCTTTGTGGACATGATTTCCATTACAAGTCTGATAACCATGGTGACCAACACCTGAAACTATATTTTTCTGGAATCCATCGGTCATAGACACTGCCTCCCTACCTGAGGATTCATCCCACAATCGCGCGGCTGACAGCTGCTCCCACCACCACTACATGTGTTTCACCGCTGAGAGACCCATAGCTAGGTTGCCACAATCCATCCCACATCTGGGTGAAAATCCAATTAAAATTCACTATTACTCAGTTTTAAACCAGGGTTTGTGATACATGTTTACATAGTTGTTATTATCACTCAACTACCACCCCAACATTATATATATATATACTTATATATTAATTAATATATATACTTATATATCTTCAATATCTACTAAAACTGGGTGTATCTAAGCCTACGTGTCACCTCCACATTGCACCACGTCACCAACTTTACCTATCCATTTACCAAATAACCCTCCACAATAGAGTTGAACACCCACAATACCCATCACAAATCGACTCCGACTGACGCATCACCATGACCCATCTTCGACATTAGGGTTCCTCGCTTCCACCTTCTTCCTCCCACGTCCACTCACGCTGCACCAATACTATCAGTATCCCTTGGGTTCCCGATTTGGATAAACATCCCAATTATAAGGCCCCAGCCTTATACCTTACTTAATCTTGAGTTACATCAAGAATACATGTTGGGATCTTTTCAGGTTTAGAGTTTTAGTGAATTAGATCATAAATCCTGCATTACATTCCACATTTAAACAAAGTGGTTACATAAAAGACAGTACTCATTTTTCCCATCAACGGAAACATATTTAAAATAAAACATGGATTATTTATTGACACGTCCTTGACACTATCATTACATCATGTACCTTTCCCTTGACCTATGAAAAACATTTCAAAAACTTGGGATGAGCATAAAAAGCTCAGTAAGGGATATAAAAGTACGAAATGAAAACATTATTCCATGTATGAAATCATAATTTACTCATAAAAAATAATCATTTTAACATACCCCATCAAATCATGAATAAATCATAGATATCGTAAGACATAAAGGTAACTTCAGGCATTCATAACATTCTTACGTAGGGAGTAACCCTCATGGTTATGTTTGGAATACACATCACCGTATATTCCCTAAATCTCTTCAGAGAAACCTTAACGTTTAACTCCTTCGCGTTACCCAATGCATTGGAGAGCTATATCGGGCTCACCCGCCCTTAGTTTATCACAGAACCACCCGTCCTCATAACAATGCCCAAGAACCATAACAGAATCGTATCACATAAAACATGCATAAAGGAAATATACAATTTCCACATTTCAATCACAAGATATCAATACAACACAATGATATAATAAAAACATTATGAAAGCCATTTTCAATACCAATATAAAAGAAAAGTAAAACATGGTATTTATTTTTCATTTAAATTTTTTTTTGGCTTGTACAGAAAGCCGAAACTCAAATAATGGTCACGGTGGCAGAGAAGTCGTTGTCGCCGCATACGTACGACAAAAAAAACATTCCCTTTTGTCGTTTGGTAAATGCTTAGTATAAAATGATTACTTTTGAATAAACGTAAAAGTAAAAGGGTTTTATTCACCGTATAAAAAAAGTTGTGTATAAAACAAAATATGCCTCAATGAAAGGAGGTTGAGACGATGTCCCTTACCACGGGTCCGACTTGACTTGATCATTCTTTAACCTCCAGAATAATAAACTTGAGTTAATTTATACTTTCTTAAGAACCTTTTTCAAGTTAATTATTCCTTTTATATCACTTATTACCATGTTATGAACACTATGTAATTATTTAAGTTAATAACAGTCGTTCTTTTGATCATTGGTACTTGAGTCAAAAATGGACATCTTATAATTACATGTTGTTCATGGGGTAAAATATACATTATATACATAACTATATTCATGATTTAGATATCATATATGTCATATATATTTATTATATACATACATTTACTATATTACATATCATTTAGAGGTATGAAATGAAATGCACCGTTCATGGAGACGGTAAGCGGTACGTACGCATGAACGCTAAATTCATTTCTATTTCCTATTTTATGGAATGTAATCATAATGATATAAATGTATATTATAATTCCAGTATAATATCATATATAATATCATTAATTCCATCCTTTATACATCCCTCATATGGAATTAACGAATCAAATCACTTTGAGGGGGCGGTAGTCCGCACTTCCTAAAATGAAGATATTGCATATTCCCATAATGGAAGCCATAAAGGTATGCCATAAATGAAAAATAAAGAAGCTTAATGAAAAAAACATATCATATATCATATATAAATATATTGGCATCTTAATGGCCACATTTGAAGGTGTTATAATAATATTGAACAATCATCGTTTCGTGAGGCGGAAATTCACCATCCACGGAAACAGTATGTTCTTTAACCATTAGATGTATGTGTGTGTAAGTGTATCTCGAATAATTCTTATTAAAAAATCCTGGTATATTTAACATACTGGTTTTGTTGCAAAATAAATGAATAAAAAGAGTTTATGGGGTTGGAGAAGAAAAATAAAACAAAAGAACATTAGAGAAGTATTTACCTTTAAATCGTGTAACTCCTCTTGTTTAGAACCAAAAGGGTTTATTGAAGAGATTTCTACCTAAGGAAAGGCTTCTAGGATGAAGAGAGGGAAGTGGAGAGATAGAATGATTAGAGATTGGCCGAGCCAATGGCTTGAGAAGTGTGGGTAAGGAGGTAGAGGTCGGGGCCTTTTATAAGAGGAGAGGTGGGGCACTCTTGGAAAGTCAAGAAATGTTACTTTATTTTAACCTGAGTTTCATATTTTAAAGGTCCCAAATTGAAATATTTAGAGGATAATGTGGTAGTGGTTCAACATATACTCATACAATTGGTCTTTGACAAGTATAAGTCTTATAGTTTACATTATCTTTTCATTTTATTTAAATCGTTCATTAATGAGGTAATCGCTGCATCATCATGATGTCATAAATAATTTAATTTATTTAATCTCTAAAAATTATAAAAAACTACTATGATATAGTAAATCCTCTTATATTTACAATGAATATTTATAGTCCAAAAGATCATTTATTTAGTCAAAATTAAAAATGTGTTACTCAGGTGATACATTCTTTGTTATATTTAACTTTCTTTAAAAATAAAAAAATAAAAAGTCATTATCACACAAAAGTGATTCCATGGGGTCCCCAAGTTGGGAACAAGTCATACCATGGTCGACCATGACACAAAAATTAGCATTAGGAAACATGTTTTGGTCATTTTTTATTATTATGATATTATTTTATTATCCTTAACTTCCCGATTACTAATTAATCAAGATAATTAAAGATAATTACCATCGTTACTATTCATAATGTCCAAAAACAAAAGAGTTTTGATTACATAATTTGGACCTTCTGATTCCAAATATGTAATCAATTTTACCAAATTCCATACTCAGAAATTGTAATAATTAATTTAAAAATAATTCCCGTTGTTAAAACAAATAGCAGGTTTTTTAGAAATAATATCAATGAAAAGTTTGGCACTTGTTTATGCCCAATTACAAAGTGAAATTAATCCCAATGACAAACATTGTATTACCTGATGAAAATATATTCTATTTAAACTTTAGAACCAATTAAAAATATAATCTAACCATATAATTAAATTGGATGAAAATGCAGTTTTGATGTAAAATGCGGTATTTTTCATTATTCATTAAAAAATGAACATTGTCAGAAAATTACCAAAAAATTATCCATTGTAAATTTCAATGTCCCAATAATAATTAATAAGTTTAGTTTGATTAATATAGCTTATAAATTTTTTAAAAGTTTCATTTAAAAATGGTTTTCCATCAAAAGGCAGTAAAATAATCTTTTAAAAATATTAGTGTATTCCATGCTTATGATTGGATTTATTCTCATTTTAAGCCTCTAAAACACTATATAATTCATGAATAGACATAGATAAGAATATATATTATTGATTACATACTTGGGATGTTACAACCTTCCCCCCTTTAGAAAATTGCGTCCCCGCGATTAATTTACTTATCGAATAAGTGGGGGTATTTATCCCTCATTGCATTTTCAGATTCCCATGTTGCCTCTTCACTCATGTGTTTTTTCCACAAAACCTTTACTTGATGAATCACCTTATTCCGAAACACTTGCTCCTTGTGGTCAAGAATCTGGACCGGTTGTTCCTCATAAGATAGATTCTCTTCCTGCTGAACTACCTCTGGACTCAAAACATGATATGGATCTGTCATGTACTTCCTAAACATTGAAACATGAAAAAAATTATGTACCTGAGATAAACTCGGAGGTAAATCCACTCAGTTTGCAACTGATCCAACTCTCTCCAGAATTTCATATGGTCCAATGAAACTTGGACTCAACTTTCCTTTCTTACCAAAAATCATCACAGTTTTCCATGGTGAAACTTTGAGAAAAACATGATCACCTACCTCAAAAGAGAGATCCTTCCTCCTATTGTCCGCATAACTCTTCTTCCTACTCTGAGATGTTCTCATGTGTTTCTGTATCAGCTGAACTTTTTCTCCAAACTCTTCTACAAATTATGGTCCCATCCACTTCCTTTCACCCAATTTATCCCAGAAAGCTGGCGTTCGACACCGCTTCCCATATAATGACTCAAATGGTGTCATCTGTATACTAGAATGAAAACTGTTATTATAAGAAAACTCATCCAAAGTAAGATGTTCGTCCAAACATCCCTAAAAATCCATCGAACAAGAACGTAACATATCCTCCAAAGTCTGAATTCTTCATTCTGACTGCCCATCTGATTGAGGATGAAAAGCTGTACGAAAATTTAATTCAGTTCCCAACGACTTCTGAAGGCCTTTCCAAAAGTTAGAAGTAAACCTGGGATCATGATCAGATACAATGGATAGAGGAACCTCCTGTAACCTGACTATCTCTTTAAGATACTAATGGGAAAGGTGATCTAGGGAAAAAGTATCTCATATATCAAGGAAATGAGAAGATTTAGTCAAGTGATAAACAATACCCTAGATTGCATTATTACCTTGATGTGTCTCCGGCAATCCCACAACGAAGTCCATGAATATATTCTCCCATTTTCACTCTGGTACTAGTAAAGGCTAAAGCATCCCTTTCAGTAACATACACTCTACTTTTACCTGTTTACAAGTCAAACACTTCACAGTAAAATCAGCAATATCCCTTTTTATTCCGTCCCACCAGTAATACTCCCGAAGTTCTCTATACCTCTTAGTACTTCCTGGATGAACTGAAAACAGAGAACTATGAGCTTCACATAACAACTAAATTTTCAACTGTGAATCACAAGGAACACACAATCTCTTACCAAATCTCAAAACACAATCATTATCAATGTTTAATTCAGGCAACATACCCTTCTAAACCAGCTCTACCTTTTTCTGCAACTCGCCGTCTTGCTTTTGTGCTTGCATAATTCAGTTTGATAGAGAAGATTTCACTGATACCTGAAACAAAACAGAAGAAAATCCTGCACCAACAACATCTATGCCATAGTTACTCAAATCCTTAACCAAAGGATCATGTTCCAAACGCAACATTGTTAATGAAGCATTACTTTTTCGACCGAAAGCATCTTCTAATTTATTTGCTTTTACCTGATGGTACTGAATTGTACAATCATAATCCTTGATTAATTCTAGACATCTCCTCTGTCTCATGTTCAATTCTTTCTGAGTGAATATATTCTTTATACTTTTGTGATTGGTATATATTTCACACTTTACTCCATACAAATGATGCCTCCAAATTTTTAAAGAAAAAACAACAGCAACTAATTTCAAATCATGTGTAGGGTAATTTACCTCATGAGTTTTCAACTGACGTGAAGCATAAAAAATTACCTGATCATCTGCATTAGGACGCAACCAAGTCCTTTCAATGAAGCATCACTATAGATAACAAACTCACCATTCCTTGAAGGTAGTGCCAAAACTGGAGCATTCACCAATCTTCTTTTTAGTTCTTGAAAACAATCATCACATTATTTTGTCTAGATGAACATAACACCCTTCTAAGTTAGCATATTCATTGGACTAGATAACCATGAAAAATTTCTAACAAACATTCGATAATAGCCTGCCAAACCAAGAAGGCTATGAATCTCAGTTACATTTGTGGGTCTTGGACATTCTTCAACAACCTTTGTTTTTGCAGGATCAACAGTTATCCCATCTTTAGAAACAATGTGACCAAGGAAGGAAATTTGTGACAACCAAAACTCACACTTGCTGAATTTCCCATACAATTTATTTTCTTTTACGGTTTTCAAAATAACCCTTAAATGACTTTCATGCTCCTCTTTAGTTTTTGAAAACACCAAAATATCATCAATGAAAAAAACCACAAACTTATCCAAGAACTCACGGAAAATTCTATTTATAAGGTCCATGAATATAGCATGGGCATTGGTTATCCCAAAAGTCATTACTACAAATTCATAATGGCCATATCTTGTTCGAAACAAAGTCTTCGGAATATCTGCTTCCTTTACCTTCAACTAATGGTACCCCGATCTCAGGTGAATCTTTGAAAAAAACTGTGCTCCGTGGAGCTGATCAAACAAATCATCAATATGAGGCAAAGGATATTTGTTCTTAATAGTGATGTTATTCAAGGCTCTATAATCAATGCAACGACTCATTGAACCATCTTTCTTTTAAAAAAATAAAATAGGAGCACCCCATGGTGATGTTCTAGGTCGAATGAAACCTTTCTCTTATAAATCTTGAAATTTCTCCTTCAACTCTAGATGTTCAGTTTGAGCTATTCGATAAGGGGTTTTTGAAATTGTCTAAGCATCAGGAACTAAGTCAACAGTAAACTCAACTTCCCGTTCTGGTATTATTCTAGGAAAATCATCAAGAAAAACATCTAGATACTCATTTACCACTGGAACATCATTAATCTGAACAGTTCCCTTGTTTTCAACGATATGTTCAAGGTAACATTCATTTCCATATTTTACAAGTTTCTCGACCTCTTTATATGCAATCAACAGTAAGGGTTCATTCTTGTACAAAAACTGAAATTCTTTCTTAAAAGAAACTTCTTTAGCTCTACAGTCAATCTTAGCATGGTAAATAGAGAGACAATCCATACCCAGGATAACATCAAACTCTACTAGAGGTAAAACAATAAGGTTTTCAAGTAGGTTCTTTCCACGGATAAGGATAGGAAGATTCTTATAAATACTTTTTGCCTCAAAATTTCCCCTAGGTGTTTTTACTATAAGTTCATGAGTCATTTCTTGAGATGGTATTCCCATTTTACTATAAAAGTTTTCAGAGATGAAAGAATGTGTAGACCCCGAATCAAACAACACACTGGCATAATCTGAGAAAACAAACAAAGTACCTGATACCACTTCATATGATGGTCTAACATCTGCTGAAGTAGTTTCAAAGGATTTCACCACCCCTTTCTTCTTGTAGTCTAAATTCTTCCCATCACTCGATCTCTTTGTCGGACACTTGTTTACATAGTGGCCCATCTCATTTCACTTAAAACATTTTAGTAACTATAAATCAAATTTTGTCTTACCATCACCCTGATCATTATCATTGCAATCATGAGCCTTATGTCCCATCTTACCAAATCGGTAGCACTTTCCAGAATTCAAAAGACATTCCCCAGCATTCCTTTTACCACAATTATCACAAACTAGAAACTTAGTTTTCTTACCATCAGACCTTTTTGAAGAATTCTTCCCTTTCTCATACCACCTCGGTCTCTTCTTCTTTTGGTTGTTATAGAACACTTGATCATCGGAAAACTCCATTTCCACATTCTCAGCACATCGAACAAGATTTTCATAACTCTTGAACTCACAAGAAGCTAAATTCCATCGATATTTTGGCTTTAATCCTCAGTAAAATTGATTGATTTTACTATCAAGGTCTCAGATAAAATTTGGAGCATACCATGCCAATCGAGCGAACCTTTCTTCATAGGTAGCCACTGAGTCTTCCTCATTCCTCAATACTAGGAATGTTTTTTCCATCCTAAGTCATACAGCCTTAGGTAGATACTTCTCAAGAAACATACCTTTGAATTCATCCCAATCAAGAGCATCAATCTCATCAGCATCCCTGATATTTTTAGCCATCGACCACCGCTGATCTGCTTCACCCTCCAAACAGTAAATAGCAAGACTAACCTTTTGATTTTCTAAACACCCCATGACATCGAAAATCTTTGCCAGTGCTTTAATCCACCCTTCAGCTAGCACAGGGTCAAATGATCTTCTGATTGGAGGGGGATGTTACCTCATGAAATGTTCCACCACTAAAATGTTCCTCTGCGGTTGATCTGGCTGATCTCGTGCATGGATACCACCACCATTTATCGCTTGAGTCAACTACACCATTACTGAAACAAACTAATAATTTCCAATTCTGACCATCTCAGGATGCTGATTTGGAAGGTCATTTCCTTATGTATTCCTTCCTAGCACTTCTTCTCTGTTTCCTCTGTGGAAAATCATTCTGAACAGACATGTCTTAGATGAAGCAACATGGTAATATTCAAATGCTATATCATTTAAATTTGATCATAAAAAAATATTTTTGGATAATTATTTAATATAATTATAAATCCTAAAGTTATCAAATCTTACCTATGATACCAACTATAAGGCCCCAGCCTTAAACCTTACATAATCTTGAGTAACATCAAGAATACACATTGAGGATCTTTTTAGGTTTAGAGTTTTAGAGAATTAGATCATAAATCATGATTACATTCCACATTTAAACAAAGTGGTTACATAAAAGATAGTACTCATTTTCCCCATCAATGGAATCATATTTAAAATAAAACATGGATTCTTTCTTGACACTTCCTTGACACTATCATCACATCATGTTCCTTTCCCTTGACCTGTGAAAAACATTTCAAAAACATGGGATGAGCATAAAAATATCAGTAAGGGATATAAAAGTATGAAATGAAAACATTAGTCCATGTATGAAATCATACATTACTCATAAAACATAAGCATTTTAACATACCTCATCAAATCATGAATAAATCATATAAATCGTAAGACATAAAGGTAACTTGAGGCATTCATAACATTCTTACGTAGGGAGTAACCCTCATGGTTACGTTTAGAATACCCATCACAGTATATTCCCTAAATCTCTTCGGAAAAACCTTAACGTTTAACTCCTTCATATTAACCAATGCATTGGAGTGCTATATCGGGCTCACCCGCTCTTATTTTATCACGGAACCAACCTTCTTAATAACAATTCCTAGGAACTATAACATAATCGTATCACATAAAACATGCATAATGGAAATATACAATTTCCACATTTCAATCACAAGATATCAATACAACAAATTGATATAATAAAAACATTATGAAATCCATTTTCTATACCAAAATAAAAGAAAAGTAAAACATGGTATTTATTTTTCATTTAAAAAATATTTATGGCTTGTAGAGGAAGCCAAAACTCAAATAATGGCCACGATGGCGGAAAAGTCATTGTCGCCACATACGTACGACAAAAAAACATTCCCTTTTGTTGTTTAGTAAATGATTCTTATAAGATTATTCCTTTTCAATAAACATAAAAGTCAAAGGGGTTTATACACCATATAAAAAAAGTTGTGTATAAAAAAAATATGCCTCAATGAAAGGAGATTGAGACGATATCCCTTACCTTGAGTCCTACTTGACTTGATCGTTCATTAACATCCTGAATAATAAACTTGAGTTAATTTATACTTTCTTAAAAACCTTTTTCAAGTTCATTATTCCTTTTATATCACTTATTACCATGTTATGAACACTATGTAATTATTTAAGTTAATAACAGTCATTTTTTCGACCATTGGTACTTGAGTCAAAAATGGACTTCTTATAATTACATGTTGTTCATGGGGTAAAATATACATTATATCCAGAACTATATTCATGATGTAGATATCATATATGTCATATATATCCAGTATATACATGCATTTACAATATTACATAACATTTAGAGGTAAGAAATGAAATGCACCGTTCATGGAGACGGTAAGTCGTACGTACGCATGAACGCTACTTTCATTTCTATTTAATATTTTATGGAATGGAATCATAATGATATAAAGTTATATTATAATTCCAGTATAATATAATATATAATATCATTAATTCCATCCTTTATACGTCCCACATATTCCACTAACGAATCAAATCACTTTGAGGGGGCGGTTGTCCGCACTTCCTAAAATGAAGATATTGTGTATACCCATAATGGAAGCTATAAAGGTATGCCATAAATGAAAAATACAGAAGATTAAGGAAAAAAATAAACATATGATATATCATATATAAATATAGTGACTTCTTAATGGCCACCTTTTAATGTGTTATAAGAATATTGAACAATCATCGTTTCGTGAGGCAGAAATTCGCCATCCACGGAAACAGTATGTTATTTAACCATTATATGTAGGTGTGTGTAAGTGTAGTTCGAATAATTCTTATAAAAACATCCTAGTATATTTAAAATACTGGTTTCATTACCAAAGAAATTAATAAAATGATTTTAGGGGGTTGGAGAAGCAAAATAAAACAAAAGAACATTATAGAAATCGTTACCTTTAAATCATGTAACTCCTCTTGGTTAGAACCAAAAGGGTTTCTTGAAGAACTTTCTGCCTATGGTAAGGCTTATAGGATGAATAGAGGGATGTGGAGAGATAAAATTCGTAGAGCTTGGCGGATCCAATGGCTTGAGAAGTGTGGTAAAGAGGTAGAGGTGGGGGCCTTTTATAAGAGGGGAGGAGGGTCACTCTTAGAAAGTCAAGAAATGTTACTTTATATTAAAATGATTTTCGGATATTAAAGGTCCAACATAGGTATATTTCGAAGATAAGGTGGTAAGGGTTCGAAATATACTCATCCAATAGGTCTTTTACAAGTTTATTTCTTATATTTCAAATTATCTTTTCATTTTATTTAAATCGTTCATTAATGAGGTAATCGCTGCATCATCATGATGTCATAAATAATTTAATTTATTTAATGTCTAAAAATTATAAAAAAAATACAATGATGTAGGAAATCTTTTTATAGTTCCAATGAATATTTATATTCCAATAGATAATTTATGTAGAGAAAATTAAAAATGTTTTACTCCGGTGATAGATTCTTTGTTATATTTAAATTTCTTTAAAAATAAAAATATAAAAAGTCATTATGACCCAAAAGTTATTCCATGGTGTCCCCAAGTTTGTAAAAAGGAATACCATGGTCAGCCATGAAACAACCATTATAATTAGGACACATTTTGTGGTCATTTTTTATTATTATGATATTATTTTATTATTCTTAACTACCCGATTACTAATTAATCAAGATAATTAAAGATAATTACCGTCGTAACTATTCATAATTTCCAAAAACAAAAGAGGCTTGATTACATAAGTTGGACCTTATGATTCCAAATATGTAATCCATTTTACCAAATTACAAACACAGAAATTGCAATAATTAATTTAAAAATAATTCTCGTTGTGAAAATAAATAGCGTGTTTTTTAGAAATAATATAAATGAAAAGTTTGGCACTTGTTTATGCCTAATTCCAAAGTGAAATTTAACCCAATGAACACCATTTGATTACATGTTAAAAATTTATTCTATTTACACTTTAAAACCAATTAAAAAGATAATCTATTCATATAATTAAATTGGATGAAAATGCAGTTTTGATGTAAAATGCAGTATTTTTCACTATTCATTAAAAAATGAACATTGTCAGGAAAATTACCAAAAAAATTATCCAGCGTAAATTTAAATGTCCCAATCATAAAGAATAAGTTTATTTTGAAAAATATAGTTTATAAAATTTTCAAATGTTTGATTTAAAAATGGTTCTCCATCAAAAGGCAGTAAAACAACCTTTTAAAAATATTAGTGTATTCCACTCATAAGATTGGTTTTCTTCTCATTTAAGCCTCTAAAACACTATATAATTCATTAATAGACAAGATAAAAATATATACTATTCATTACTTACTTGGGATGTTTCACCAATAATTCTTCGTCTCCGACCGACGCATCACTGTGACCCCTCTTCGACATTACGGTTCCTCACTTCAATATTCTTCCTCCCGTGTCCACTTGCGCTGCACCTATCCTCTCAGTATTCCTAGGGTTCCCGATATGGTTACCCATCCTGATCCTACTTCTACACCTAAAATCCAGTGACCGCATCTACTTTGTTGTTTTAATCCTTCATTACAACATGATATTCCTCTACAATCGACTGGTAAACTTCCTGAGGTTCTCGCATTTGATGCCCACCATCGAGCTCACATTGTCTACTCGAAACGCGAGTGCACGCGGTCCGTCCATTTCAAACGAAAGCATTCCATTCCTCTAAAACAGCGTCGGCTCACCATTTTCCCCATCTGTATATAAGGTAATTGTTCTTCTACAATGTCTTGTCCTTGATGCAATGCAAATCCACCTACATATCATGATTAGTTATATATATATATATATTAATCATTTTTTCTTATGCTATGCCCACCATTGGCTCGTGATTACTTCTCATTCTATTTCATGTTTATCTTCATTTCATCGATGTGCTGCTCACCATGTCATTGTTCCGAAGAGGCCTTCTATCCCCATGTCAAGTACACTTTTCTTCACCATTATATCTATATATTCCTTCAATAATTTTTGATTATATTTTGATTTATATGTTGTTGTAGTGAATCACATCTTTAGCTATTTCTGTGAATCATATCTTATACAAATATTTCCCTCAGTCACTCCTTGGTTCCATCGCCTCCGCCTCCTATTGTTTCACCTCCACCTTCTCCGCCTTCGCTTCCTAGAATTCATGGAACTGCTTCCTGAGCCAGAGCCAACAACCCTGCTACAAGTCATCAATTCCCTAAAACCCAATCCCATGTCACTGCTTCACAATATCCATGCTTGATTCTGTGAGAAACATCTGGTATGCCTATCTATCTAATTTTCTGATTCATATTCACATAGTTAGATTCATATTTCCAAAGTTATGAAACCAATTTGGGTTGTAAGAATCTATTTTTATAATCTATGTTAAGTTATTTTTTGGTTCAGGTATGTTTCATTGCAATCTTTTTCATCAAGCATTGGTTCTCCTATATACTTATAACTCCATACACCCATTTTAGGTATGTTTCATTTCAATCACTTGTGTTCTAGATACTATTATCATTTTATGGTTTCCGGGTTTGAATAATTTATATGCGTGCTCATGTGATCATATTAATGTAGGTAATTTGTTTTCCCTATCAACAACATCATGTTTTATTTATGCACTAAAAACATACGAAACAAATGAGTCTTAAATTTCCCTCATTTTTTTCATGCAGGTATAGGTTACTAGGACACTAACATAGATATGTTCTTAGATAAGATCGAGCTCAATAAAGAACAACACTGGAAAATTCTACCTTCAGTTTTATTGGGAGCTCAGAAAAGATAACTTTACTCTTCAACAGATTGGTATGTTATCTGAAAGTTATATGAAGATCGGGAGTTCACTTAATGAGTGAGATATTGCATATGTAGTTTGTGGATTTCATATTTCTTTTTTCTAATTAATTAATTCTGTAATTCTATAATTCTCTATCATCAGGAGTATTTTTTTTTTCTGCTTCCTTGTTATTCATGAACATATTCCTTAGATGGAAGATTGTCAACAATAATGTATGATGGTATCCTATGAATCCATTAAAATATTACCTGGACGGGAGACTCAGAACAAAAACGCCTTCCTTTCCAGGTTACTAATTGAAACAAGGAAACCAACTTCATATGTATTTATGTTTTCTTTATTTTGGGTTACAATATGGGGAAAATAATAGGGTATTCTTAAATCTTCTAGGTGGGATGTGTTTGGAAATTTTATATTTTTTCCAAAACATTATTCATTCGATACTTGGTATATCATTCCGAGAATTTTCTTCATTCCCTAACTTGCAGTTCATTAAGATGAATACTCAATTGCTGTATATGAATTATAGCCACATGGATATCTGTAAACTATTACATTCTTGAAACAACCAAAGGCTGTTACCAAAATATTTAACACCACCAGAAAGGTAATTCCAGACATTATTAATTCTCTTTTGATTAAGTGTGAGTTATTATTTTTGATGTTATCTTAATTATAATAGAAGATGCTTTCTATTTTTGGTTTTCCTTTTCTATTGAAAATATATTTCTATTTTTTTATAAACAGTTTAAATGTTACATATTATCATATTAATTATGTTCTTATATAAAGATAATAGAACATGTGTTCTGTTTCAGTCTGTTTAGTTCATATACCAATCCTTTTTTCTGTTTTGATTAATTTGTTTTGAAATAAAATTTCAATTGTAACTATTGAATAATAGTTCATGTATGGAAATATGTTTATTACATGGAAAATGTTTGGTCAACAATGCATGGATGTAAATGAATCCAATATAAAAATCCAAGACAATCACTTTTATGATTCACTACATTGTTGGCAATGATATGATAGTCATCTAAATTTTTTTACATTGGTTATCTATTCATTGCAAATCAACAGGTATTTGACACTTTGTTGGACTATGGTTTTAGGTTTGTAGCTTAAAAAAAGGGAATGTACATATCTCTAGTAGTCCTACGGATCCATGTCAAACCTCTGGCTGGCTCTAATTCCCTATTTATTAGGATTCAGTATCAGAGGTAGGATATCCCTCTTCTTCAAATATGGCGATATATACTTATTTTCTAGGGTATATCGTGTCTTCCAGGGACATTTCGGTTCATAAGAACCAACCATGCTTGTGTTCAACACCGGTTGTTCAGTAGTTTAAACTAATTTTATCATACCTTGTCTTTGGAATAACTGAATAATTTCATTTTTGGTAAGTCTGTCTACCATTATTTTCCATCATCTAGTGATATTAAGAATAATGATCCATAATTCTCAAAACAGCACCTTTTAGAGGTATTAACAGTCCCAATCATGATTTCCCTCTGTTTGGGAGTCCGTTTCTATATGCTTGTGGCAGTTGTTATGAGAATAAACGAATTTTAATTTTTAGGTACCTGTTTACCAGAAATTTGTAATACATATTGACGATTGTGAGCATAAATGAGTTTGCATTTTTAGGTATCAGTGGATCATTTTGTTCTGTTTTATTATCTTATTATTTTTTAGAATTCTATAAGTATTTACTTTATTATTTACTTCTACCAATAAGATGACACACATTTGTATATATCATATCTTGTACAACCATTATCTATACCCATTATATAGAATATTTGTCTCTTTCCATTTATTTTTCTGGGTCTTCTTTAAATAACCCTTTACATTAGCTTGATCTTTATGATGGATTTTTCTTATGATTTTGACTGTTAATATTATCATTAATAGTTATTTTCTTTCTGTTCGTATTTCTTGTGTGCAGCTAACAATGGACTTTTATGAGAATCCCTAGAGATATAATGGTATTCATCCTTTGAATATTAATTCTATAACATTGGATGGGATATTCTTTACACGGAGAACATTTTTTTTACTATATCATCTCGGGATCTTAATTTTTTTAATGTATTGATTCTGGGATACATGTCTTGCCATGGATATCATCAATATTTCCATGATGTTTTTGGTTGCACCATTTCTATACAGTGAAATGTTTTCAACAGATTCTATGAGCCTAATTTCTAATACTTTTGTTTAATGATCGATATATATACTCTCATTGATGGTTATTTATGTAGTTGTAGGGGGAAAAGAAGAAAATTATTATTTCCTATTAATTTCAGACACTGTTGAGAACACAATTGGGTATGAATAGATGCAATGCATGATTAAGTTTTCTTAAAATATTTTGAATTTCTGTAACTTTCTTCATGTAACTGTAGCTTTTGGCTTTTCTTTTTTACGACATTAATTTACATCATATATTATTTGATCATTATATATGATATAATTAGTAGTATAAAATCCTATAAACTTATTGAGCCTTAAACTGTGTTCTCTAGAAAGGACAACTTTCCTCTTGAACTGTGAGCATGCATCTCTGAATGCTTAATTTTTACATTCAATTGTGAATTAATTGGATCTTTTTCTCAGTGAAGCCCATGATCAAGGACCTGACTTTCTTCATGCAGGTATAGGTTTCCAGGACACTGATATAAGTACGTTCTCATATAAGAACGAGCTGAAGAAAGAACAAGACTGACTAAGGTTGCCTTCAGTATTATTTAGAGCATAGAAAGGACAAATTTCCTCTTGAACTGTGAGCACGCATATCTGAATGCTTCATTTTTTTTCAATTACAAATTAATTGAATTTTCTTCACTTAAAACCATGTATAAGGACCTGTCATTATTTTAACTTCCAATTATCGAAAAAGGAAGAAGGGCACAAAAAATCATTTCGGATAGTTTCAGAATTTGGGTTTAATTAGCTCTGGTTTTATTGACTGAAAAATTCATATTTTATAATATTCTATCAATGTTTAACCATTGTTTTATATAGTGTTATCTAATAAGAAATTATATTATTATATAAAATATATTTTTATCATTTTGCAATATCTTGAATATAGATGAAATTATAAAATTAGTATTGTAATTAAACATGTTTCTTGTGAACTAATCATGTTCAAAGAGAGTTTATTTTTGCTTTGGTGTGGGGGTGATTATTTATCTGGTATCTTGACCATGTATCATATCAACTATGATTCTCTTGATCTGCAGATTTGGATAACCAGGGGATGTCCCCATACCAATGGGAACCAACACATGTAATTGTTTTAGTTGATTATACTTGAATATTTATCACTTAAATTGTATGTGAGAGAGTTCATCATTATGTAGCATGACATATCACTAAAATATTCTCATAATTGTGTACTTTTATATTCAGATTCATAAATTTCCCATCGAAATATAATCATATTCATGCAATGACTTTCATATTGCAGGTTTAGATGATATTCTTTGGAAGAATACATGAGCATTGAACATCTACTTCAATTAATTTTGGATGTTTAAACCTTTATATTTTAACAAACATACTATCTTTCCAATCTATAATGTGTTTCACTTTTTAGTGTATATTATTCTTAACATATCAGGTGATTACAAACTTGAAATGATTAAAGGGTTCTGGCTTTGAATGACAAACCATATTCTCTTAAACTCATTAGTTTCTTTTACAGTTTTCACCCATTTTTTGGTAATGTAAACATTCTGTTGTGTTTTCTTTATTTCAAAACAAGATCTATTCTGTTTGTTTAGAAATTTCAAACTGTAAGTTTCGTTATTTTTTTTAATTTTTATTATTTTAAATGTAAGATACTTTATTTTTTTTATTTTTCCATATTGATAACAAATTTTCATTTATTTTAATTATTTGATACTTTATGTTTTTTATTTGTCCATATTGATAAAAAAATTCATCTGCAGGTTGCATTACTTGTACCACACAGGACTTGAAGACATATTGCAACCAGATTATGCTCCTGCAGACTTTGCAACTTCAACTGCTTGCAACACATCAAACATGAAGTTAAACAAATTATGTGCAATTATAACATTACCCTTTTGATCTCCGGATTCAAATGAATACACTGTGATGTTCACGTTTTAAATTATTATAATGACTCATACAGTGATTGTGCTGTTTAGTTTTAATTTCACTACATGCATTACATTGTATGATATAAATGCTAATGCAGTAAAATAAGTAGTTTATTCTATAGACCGACTATGTCCCAAAATCAATCGACTATTGTTCTATTATACTTTTCCAATACTTTTGTAACTAAGGATTTATAAATTTTACTATTATTATGTACCAGTTACAAATAGTATTCTCATTAGTAAACATCGTTCATTCTATATGTCGTGCGTACGCACGGGCGAGTACTAGTATAATTAAATATCTAGTTTTATATTAATAAATTTATATAATTATATAACTGTATATAATTATACAATTATATGTAACTGTATAAATATATTTATAAATATATAAAATATATTTATAAATATATTTATTGATAATTAGAATTTAAAATTAATAAATAAATAAATAAATATTTATAAAATTATTCTAAATATATTTATTATATATATAAGTATATAAGTATGTATAATTATATAAGTATATTTATAATTATACACAAATAATGATGGGAGTGCCCCAATTCTATGTTCTGATGGTGGTCATTCTTATGATGGACTAGATATACTCTTATTTGATGATGACCGAATGAAATTTTATGTTATCCAGCATAAGTACCTTTTTCCCTATATATCCCATGAAAAGGAAGTGATTTTACTGAGGGGCATTCTGAGGGAATCAGTTATCGTCTTGATGATCAATCAAAGTATCTCATTTTTTGTAAAGAAATGATTGGAGATGATAAATTCTCCCATATACTAACTCAAAATGATGAAAATCCTGGTGATCCCACGTGGAGGGATTATATAATTGAGAGAGGGGATGGGCTGTCTTCGATGTTTGATAGTCGAATCATGGTAAGATATTTGGGGCCTCCCTCCACTGGTGGGTATGGTGCTCAGGCCAGTGTTGGAAAGTGGGTAGTTGACTAGTGAGATGGGATGGTAATGGGAGTATGATGGCATGAAAGGTGTCTGTGAAGACCTTAGTGTGGTGTTGGATATGACTTCAATGGGATGTTGGGGTTATCCTTAGGCCTTGGGGGAGACTTCCTCGATATGTAGTTTAGACAAAATCAGGATGGGGAGTTTCCTCGAGAAATGTCTGATAACTACATGAACACAAATGGAGATAGATGGTGATGAATTCAGGTGACGCATATCCATGAATGGGATACCTCAGATAGAATGACCATGGATTTAGTCGGGTGGTGGTTTTGGGATTTTGGGGGAGATTTCTGCTTCTGGTGATGGAGGTTTCCACTTACGGACGGTGATGTGTGGGACAAGCCGATGAGGACCTTTTTCTACAGGGGCTTGCGATGGTGACAGTGGTGACCCTAACACATTCCAGGAGCGCAGATCAAGCCAGTGTTCACTTTCAAGAACTATTATTTTCTAAATCGCTCCCTTTTTTGGTTAGATGGTGGGCCTAGTTCATTTCATGGTTGATTGTTCGAGCCAGAAACACATGGGGCCCCTAACTAGGCCTCTTGGGATTTTGGATTTTATAGTACCAAGGTTGGGGATTTGGGGTCCTTTATAGCTGGTCCATTAGGTATATTTTATGATGTGGGTTTTTAGAACATTGGGGCTTCAGTTGTGGTTCTACAAGACATTCTTATTGTGCTTTCTGGGAGGAAATGTTTTTCCACATTTTTGTTTAGTGGTGCTTCTTCTGCCAACTCATGTTGTTGTCTTCACACTTTTATAGTCATTAATAATTTTTAGGCCCTAGTAAATTCGATACATAAACCTCTCTGAATATATACAAATAATTATATATATATATTTATTTATAATTATAAATATAATTAAATTAATATATATTTAATTAATTAAAAAATAATAGTGAATATATTTAAATAGTAAATATTTTCATTATATTAATAATTTTATATACTTATATATTAAATATTTTTATACAACTATTTATATATATTATTATAAATATATTTATATAAAATTACATAAATATATATAATTATTAATATATATTTATTTATAATTTTATATATGTATAATTATATAAATATATTTATAATTATATAAAAATATAAAAAATAAAATAATTTATCATTATTAAAATATATATAATTATAAAATTTTAATAAATTTATTTAAATAGTAAATTTATTTATTTTATTTATAATTATATATATTAATATACTAATTAATATACATATAATTATATAAAAATGTACAATTATATATATATAATAGGTAGGGTCAAAGCACCTTGGTAGAAAATAGAAAACTCTATAAAAGAAATGAGAGGAAGGGATTGGATAATAATCATCCATCATCATGAAAGAAAGTGATACATGAAAAGGAATAAACAAACACTTGTATAAAGAAACATGATATCATGAAAGCACTAGGCCAGTCTGACCACTTTAGAGAGAGTGATCATATTATGATATGTGACTCATCCACCTCAGCCATAATGATGTCATCCTCTTCCATTTCTCTAAACATGTTTCCATGGTCCCTCGCCATCATCTATGGTTTCTTCATCCGAAAGAGAGTTCATTTCTTCATCTTTAGAAGCACCAATACTTCTATTTACATCATCACCTTTATAACTGGAGGCAAGCGGATGAAATGAATTATGAGTATAAATATTTATTTTAATCATACTGCAGCCATCCATGGAAGGTATTTTCATGTCAATAGTTGGTCCAAAAATCTATCCCTTCACTAGTTCTTGGGGGAATCTACCAGATTACCTATCTCGTGTGCTATCCAAAATAATGTCATAATTTTTAGCCAAAAGGACTCATTTTGAGTATCCTTAGTGAAGGGAGTCACGAAAACCACATATAAATGAAGATTATTAACACAACCTTCCTTCACTACATCTAATGTTGTAGCATGCTCATTCATAGGTTGAGAGACAACTAGTTTATACCCCACAACACAAGTTATGGGAGAACGAACACCAGGTCTAGCAGAAAACACCATCCTTTATCTTTCCTTTGGAGATTTAATCGTTCCAAAAATTCAGCCTTATTGTTTTTCTCACTGTACATAGAATATTTAGATGAGACAACATGATTCATATCATAAGGTGTGGTAAATATTCCACATGATACATCCATCGACTACTTAAATGAATCCCTTGATCCATCATCCTATGATATAGTTATAAAGGACCCAAATCCAGCATCCCCAAATAAAAGTTTTGAATAGTGTAATTTATCAGGCTCAAGATGATGAGTGACTGGACCGACCTGTAATTTGTCATTATTGTTGGAGTAGCTGAATTAATCATCAATTTACCCTTTTAACTCCTTGGAGAAATTAATTTGTTCTCTCTATATAATTAGTGGTCATCACTTTGTTTTTCATCAATTTATCGATAATTATTTCCTTATTCATCATTTTCGGGTTCATCCATGGTAACATCAATATTGGGGAAGTATTTCTATTAACCTAGGTTAGCGAAACATATAGATGAATCATTCAGTAAAGGATTAAAAATCCCTTCCTCAACCAGATCAAATGCACATCTTCCTAGAAGAATGAGGTTACCATTATCTTGAGGCTCTACTTGAGTCCCAATTGTAGTATTGAATTATATCCCATCATTGGCAGAAATCAGTGATGGGTGGATAATAGGAAGATGAATCTTCCTACTAATCTACATTGATTCAACATTTATCAAACTCTTTCAAATTTCCTTTCTCCTATGGTCTTCAGATGATTGGCAATTCAAATTAAAGCTACCAAAAGATATGTTCCTACAAAAGCCTCCATAGAATTACCAAATGTATTATAGTATATACAGAAAAGGGGGCTCTTTTAACATTCCACAAGTAGGTGAACATCCTCACTTTTAGAAGAAAGCATTACATTCATGATTTTTGTGGCACTGAGATCTATCGCCAATACCATTCTTTAAAAATGATCGAATCTAAAATTTTATTCACTATATCATTTCATATTGGAACTCTTGTAAGGTCACTATATCCATTTGATCCTGTGAAACCTAATCTAAACCTATGAAAAATCATTTATATCATATGAAAAGTCAAAACCATGAATTATCTCTTGAAAAAAATGAGTACCATGCTCAAGGTATGTAGATACAAAATTCCAAGTGTGTTTCACTTGTCCATTCAAGGGAAATCAAAAATAGAAGAACCCATGAACCATTGAAGCACACCTTTAGTTTGAAAATATCAAAAATTGTAAAACACATTGAACTAAATCTACACCATGATTTCTCACCATTAGGAAGGTTAAGCTTCCTAATAATTGAGTTCATAACTAGATAAAAACGTTTCTAAATGGCTTCTGAGATACCTTCAACCATAGCCCAGGCACCATTTCTGATAATTTGAAATGTTGTCTAATCTAATAAAGAGGCAATCAAGCGTGCCCTTACCACGCCCGAAGGTACTTGATGTTGAATATATTTTCCATCCGAATGCAAGACATGGTCTCTAGAAGAAACTTTGGAGATCTACGATCATTTACTACCAGAAAATCACCATTGATGCTAAAAACATCGTAGACGAACCCTTAATTCTATCTAATATAATATATAAAATTATATAAATATATTTATTATTATATGTAAAAAGGTTTTGAAATATATATATTTATTATTATAATTATAAATAAATGAAAACATATTTAAATAATTATTAAATTACAATAAATATATATATTATAATTATAATTATATATAATTATATATATATATATATATATGATTATATAAATAAATATAATTATATAAAAACTCTCATAACTATAAAAAATATATAAAAAAGTTATAGCAATATTTTTTCAATATATTTATGTAAAATTATAATCATTAATAATTAAAAATGTATATAATTTACTATAAAATTATAATAAATATATTTATTATATTTATATAATAATATGTATATATATATATTTATATATTTATCTAAAATTATATATAATTATATATATTTTTTAATAATTATATAAACATATTTTTATTTATATAGAAATATTTTTATATGTATATATTTATAATTATAATTGTAAATAATTAAATTTATATTCACATAATTATAGAATAATTATTATTATATTTAATTAATTACTTTATTTATATATATTTATATACAAAAAATATATTATTAATTCATGAAATATTTATTTATATTTAAATAAATATAAAATATTAATTATTGAAATAGTGGGTGTCATAGACCCAACTATGTTGTAATTTTTGATTATCATATCATGTGTACAGTTAGCTATGCATGATGATATCTAACTATTATAGTGCATACTTTTCTGCGTCCTCTATAATAATGGAAATTTCCAAAGGTTAATTGTTGTGTCGAGAGGTTATAGAAGAACCCAGACTATAATGAGAACATCGAGATACAATGACATTGATCTTAAATATATGTTCTATAGTCTAGATAAATCTTACTGACTAGAAAAAGTAGATTTCCAACTATCAGGTGCTGGGGGATCATAAGCATTGAGACTACTTCTAATGAAGTTCACACTTGGTGATATTTATTAGTGAGATCATGAGGATAGACCCTTAAAAAGAAACACCACATGTTTTGGGTGTCAGTGGTTGTTCCTATCTACGGATATGTGTATTGGTCTCCAGACTTGAGACCATTACCAATGTATATCATTTGATTACGTACTTTGATGCAAGATGAAAATCATGGTAGTTATGTCATGGCGTGGTAGTTTGTGTTGGGTGCATTGTTGGTGGTATGACATTGGCTGATTGGTCAAGAAATGATTTATCACTTCCATGTTCAAGAAGTTGTATATCTCAGGCCTCATTGATCAGGATGGTGCCGCCTTCATATATCTTTGGACAAAGTAGTATAAAGGAAAATCCATCCGGATAGATCTACAAATAATAAAGCAAAATAAGGATGATGACACAAGAGTGCGTCCTGATTTATGAGATATTTAATGACAAAGAGATTATTGTACACAGTCTGTGTTCGTAGGATGGTAGTGATTTCTAAGACTATCCTTATCTCTTTAGGGGCCATGATGAGTTGCTAGACTCTGCTCTTGGTCTGTGGATTTTATTTACAGCTATCTAGATGAGGGCCTATAGGGTCACACACAATAGTATATTCAAGAATCTGTCCTATTCAGTAAAATAGGTATATGGACATAGTGGCCCCCACCACGTGGTCCGAGCATTGTCCAAGTTATCAATCACCAAATTGAATTAAATAAATTCATTAATATTCATGTTATGAATATTTGGAATTGAATTTATTTAATTTATTTACATGTTTAGTGAATACAATAAAAATATTAATCGAATGAATATTATTTTAATATTCAAGGTTCGTTTAATATTAAGTAGTATAGTGAGTCATGTTAATTGACTCAGTTTTATCATGTAATATATTATATATATATTACAAGTATGTGATAAAAATAATAATTAATATTGGCAGAGTTATGTTCATCAAAAATATTTATTTTGTGAACATTGAAATAAATGGGGGTTAGGGAACCCTATAAGGTATTTATCAACGTAACTATAAATAAGAGAGGAGACTCTCTCTCTTTGGTTTGAAATTCACTATTCATTCTTCTGCATGGCATAAAAATTGATATCCTCCCTCTCCTCCATATTCTTAGATTGAGAATCTCCTGATCCAAGTTTCTTGGATAATGATCTCTCTTCAGCATCATAGGCACCTCGATGCAGTGATCATCAGGAAGTTTAAAGTATCATCGGATCACCATGCTAGAATATGGAATTCGACAATCGATGTTATAGCAGATTTCTGAAGCATGTTTGGAAGATATAGAGGGATCCTGCTTTGGATCCTTCAAGCGACGATCGCTATAGACTAGTTGCAGTCGACCGTGCCTTCAGATTTAAAATGGGTAAGTTTTTCAATTTAATTTTGTGCTCTATACAATTTACACGAGATCCTCAGACCTCTCTATTGCTCAGATCATCAGTGATGACATGTTCCGTTGTCCCACCCATGAATATTTTAAAATCCCCAGCCTACCGGATTCCGCTGGGGGCCCCGAAAACCTAACAATGGTATCAAAGGGATCGTGTAAATTTTCAGAGAAAAATAAAATTTATTTTCATAAAATTAATTAGAGGGTTCAAAAACGATCCCAGTAGTTCAAACAGTGCTTCGATCTGATCTCGAATGGCCAAGATATGACCAATTTATTTTTTTCAAATAGGATCAAAATTTGCGTTTTGAACTTGGGTATTTTTATTTAATCATGGTGAACTGATTAAGTTTCAATCGGTTCATACGAAATAAATTTAAATTTGAAAATTTTAAATTTTACAATTTAGTAATATGAATAATAATTTTATAAATATATTAAAATTTATTTAATTGTTATAATAATATAATAATAATAAAGTATTATTTCATTATAATAATTTTATTATTATTATACTAAAAGGGCTATTAAGTATCCAATGGAAAAATAAAATTGGAGGAGACCATGAAAATTAAAATGGGATGGAGACTTCTATAAAATAAATATAAGTCTTAAAGATAAAAAATGTTTCAAACAAAGACTTGAAAAAGAAGTCTTAATTGTAAATAAAAAAAATGGGGGGGGGGGGCTGGCGCGTGGAAAGAATCAAAAGAAATAAAAAAGGAGACTTGTGTAGGGGGTCCGTGCGGACCCCCTCCTCCCCAATGTGGCACACTGAAGTGCCGCTTGGGTTGCTCCTCTGGTGCGTCTTGCTCCTCCACCACCCCACCCAGCATGGGCCGCCACACCCCTCTGCCTCCTCAGCACCCGACCTCTTCCCAGACCTTCAGTGCACCCTTTACAGGACACCTCCCACGCTGAAGCACAGCACCAGCCACACCAGGCCTGGCCCGCGTCCTATCCCTCTCCCATCATGTAGATCCCACCACTGACCTCCGGTAGGAGCACCACTGCTCCCTCTACAAGCACTGCACCCCTCACCGACCTGTTGTAGTGCCCCGCCTCCACGGTGCAACCCCAACGCAACGAACCAAGCACTGGAGCTCGGGCCGCCGCACCCCTCCTCCTCCGAGGCAGTCGGACCCCTCGCCCTACCATTCTGCTCGGCCTCCAGTTTCGCCAGCCTAGCAACCCGCACGCCACCAGCAGCAGTGCTACCGCCTGGCTCAGCCCGACTTCCTTCCTGCCCTGCTCCTACAAATATCACCCCCTCTGTATGCCGCCCTGGGATCCTCCCATCCAGGTTCCTTCCCTTCCCGCACCAACCGTAGGGCACCGTGAGGCATCGCAGAAGGCCCTGCGGCCTTCACCTAGAGTCACTCAGCTGCCGCACTTCTCATGTGCGCCACACGCAGCCTTGCTCCAGCCACCACCGCCTCTGGATCAGGATTAGATGCACCGTGTGTCCCCGTGCCTTCGGTCAAGGTCTGGGAGATACTTCTATATTTTCTGAAATTATTTCACAGCACAAATATAGCCCCGAAGTGGTCCGAGCTGCCCTGCATGGATTAGTCCTGACACGCACAGGGCATGGAATGATTTTTTTGGGGTATGAACAAATTAAATAAATCAAGATTTATTAAATAGATTTATTTTATTTTATTTTATAACTTAAATTAATTAAAAATAGTTCTCGTTATTATTTTTAATACAAAAATAAAATTAATTAAATTTAGTTATTAAATTGAATTATGTTCAATTAATTTAATTTTCACATTAAAAATTAAATTAATTTGAGGACCGATAAATAATTAAAATATTTGAAATTATTAATTCATTTAATTTAATCAAATAAACCCTCATACATAATTATTGCATTTTAATTTATATCGTGCTTCATTTTACCCATCTACTGGTCGTGTGCACCAATCCTTGTATGTCTACATTTAATTATTTATATAATTTATTATTTAAATACATGTGATGATTGTAATTAATTAAATATATTTTTTTTGCATCCTCTATATTTTTTCGGTTAAAATGCATAAGGACCTGCCTGTCCAACCCACTTGTTGTACATTTATACCCCACTTCCCCTCGCCTACGTGCGAGTATCTATGTACTTCGGATGAAGACGAAAAGATATGTGGACCCCACAAAGATGAGGTGGTGCACGACGATGCATGATGACACGTGGATTCCACCAAGATGTGGTGGTACTTCAAGACATGACGTCCACCTCGCCAACAAATGGCGTTACTCCAGAACAGAAGCATACATACAAGGAAAGGGGAAAGCTGCTTCAAGAGTCAAGCTCCAACTCAGGTATGATGTGCTTAGGTCATTTAGATGCTCAAGACAAATTGGGTAGTAATTTACCTTTATGAATTTATTTATAATTTTGTGCATTTTAACTGTGGGAAAAATACATAAAATAATAGATAATAAAATGTAAAATTAAGTGGCATGTGTTTTTCTATTAAATTTCTATTGTGAGCGCAACAACATAGATGAACAAGTTTAATAGAAATGGAACACATTCTTCGAGAGAAAACCAATAAAACTGTCTATGAAATTATTAAGTCACAAACAGCCTTCCATCATTCATGTTTGAACAAAACCAGGTGTTCGAGGTGCCGGCCATGCCTTAGCTGAGGGTCCCTCTTACTATCGAGGAGTTCTTATTTGTGTGGTGGGTCGACATAACTAAAATTATAGAAATAAAATAGCCTTAGCTAGATTGTTGTAATTTTAGTGGAAATCATTGAGTGAATCATTAAATGATTTTGAAGATGTGACTTCACTCAACAGATTAAGGAACCGCGAGTTAATGCGGTTAGCCAGCCAAAAGCCTACCTTAGACCTTCAGAGTAGTGGCGTAGCCCTAGCTAGTAGTCTATGATAGTGGTTCCGGGAACCATTCCACTAGAATACTCAAGAGTATTCCAATTCTAGTACAGAGGGTTCCTAAAATTCAAAAAATTAGTGAGAGACATTTAATGATTAAATTAATCAATTATGTTTAAACTTGTAATCACTTAAAAGTACAATATTCTAAAGTATATTTGTATTTAATGGAATGAAATACCACAATAAAACTGCTATAATTATTAGAAAATGTTAATTTCCAAACAAGCATGAAATTCCAAGTGTAGTATAGGTGCTTGCGAACATTACTACCATAATGGAAATTCAAGGTGCCTGTGTCCCAACCTGTTAAGCCACCTTAGGAAGCGAGGGTGTTAAACAACTTATAGGAGACTCATGAATCAAGTATATGAAGGTTCTATAATAATTATATCATCAAAGTCTGATGTTTGTTGCGAGCACTACATCAAGACATTGATGATGTTACATGTAGTCTAATCTTTATGATGTTTCAAGGAGAAAGCTAAGTGATATTTGAATGTGATGGTCGCACTGTGTTTGTGTGAATGGAAAGATAGTTCACACTCTTTCTTGTAAGCCCATTCTTATAACTTTTACACCCAATTACTCTAGTTTCATTTAAGGGTATAAATGAATGGTATAGAGTAAGAGCTTCATTACCTTTAAGGTAACATTTTCCAAGTAATAAGAATATTAAGTATAACAACATCTCTTATTCTTATGGAAAAAACATTGAATGACAAGGTGAAAAGGCTTATGGACTGTTTCGCCAAGGTCAACTTCGTCATGAACATCAATGAAAAGTTGTTGGTTATTTATCAAAAGGTTATTTTCATCACATAATGAATGAATTCATTGATGTTTAAAAACATAAATACAAGAAGCAAGTACCCGCTTCTCGTTCAGCTTATATTCACCAATTATATTAATGTTTCTAACACACATCTTTGGTATTTAATATAATATGACAACAACATATGTGTATTTAATTATAGTAACCAAGAAAGTAGAGAAACATTACTACAAGTAATGTGTCTTCTCCAAGCAGCTGAGAAAGAGTGATTCCTAATTCAGTGGTGAGAGACACATAACTTTTAATTTCCATGTGATTGATTCAAACTGAACAAGTTTCTGAGTATAACCAAAAACATTTATCTCACATACCCATTTTGGAAATTATGAGACATTATTCCATGTTTGGGAATGAATGTCGTTTGTGGTAACATACTCAAAAAATAGTTCTCTACCAGTTGACTAAATGGAATTACATGGTGAATAAAAATATAAGACCTACCCAGTTGTGGCAATATGATTCTTTTTCAAGAAAAACAAAAAGTGGGCATAAACTATATACCTAGTATTGTATTTAGTCTCAGCACAACTAAACAACTCTGGTATTATTGAAATCCTTAGTATAGATAAAGAAACCATTAGAAATAAAGGACTGCCACAAAGCTTTCCGAGGTTAGTTTAACAAGACAATGTGAACGATTCCATATAAAGAAAGAGGTAAATATACTTCATAAGTTTCTTTTATGTCGTTAAGGAATGTACCCGTGAAGTGCAGGATTGGTAAGAAGATACAGGTTGCTTCGGGTCAGCATGCCGAATAATATCGTGACCAAACAATCATCGATCATGATAATGTAGTGTTGTGTAATTCCTAAATGCATGTTACATTATCTACATCACCATATTTATGTTCATAATAATGATAGATGCCGAGTCTTACATATTAACATTGTTCAACAAAATGTAGCATGAAGAAATTCCTAAACGCACATTTTATACATCAAAGTGGTGATGTAAGTTGTGTTAATGCTATAACCTGTAGAAACTTCCATTATATTTCATGGTGTGCTCTGAAAATAACAGCTTTAACGAATAACCGATATGCCAACTAAAATGACAAATGGATATCATATGATTCATAGTATGATGGAAAATCCATTATGTCATAGGAAGTGTTTAGATGCAAGGCGTTTGTAAGGATTTAAACAAACATGCACCAAGTTAAACATGTTGTGTATCTAAGGTAATTATCCTAACAGTTTCTTAAGATATTACCTAAATCCCTAAGATAGAAGAAATGTATTCAATTATTAGACTGCATTTCTATACAAGGGTTTACATCTCTATTATAGATAGTGGGAGATGAATTGACTTGGACATAGTCAATGCACGAGATGCACAAATGGTTTGTATAGAGAACAATTTACACAAGTACATGTAAAATAGTCATGGTCCAGTGACACATACTGCATAGGAAGAATGAAACCATGGTGATGGTTTTATATTCACCGTGATCTGTGATATATTATCCATTGATAATAATAAATCCTATAAGTAAGCAGAATAAGGAAATGAACTATGATTTAAAAGATCAATAAAAATTAAATAATGGATTTCATGTATCAAACTGCAAAGGGGATTATAAATTAAATATTGGGGCGGGTATTCAAATGATAAGATACATGGATGGTACAATCTTGGTAATAATAAGGAATGATTGGTTATACCAAGTCGGTATGCCAAAATCCATTAGAATTTTACTCGTCATTGCTAAAATTATAAGATCTTTTTATAGTCTATTGGATGTCAAGATCATCTTTCATGGAATGTGTCTATATGATGCAACCAGAAAGAGATGATGACATCAAATGATGCCAATAATGGGTGAAAGTTACTGAAATCCAATTTTGGATTAATGTAATTGAAAAGATCATAGAACATTCATTATAAATGAAACTTTTCCTTGTGTCTACCAAAGGTTAGTGGGAGCGCAGATGTTTTCCAAATGGAATAACATCATCAACATATGGAAAACTGATTTTGATCATACAGTTAGATAAGATTAGAATAAATGTAATTCACTAATGATTGACTTAAATTATCATCCTATGTTCTAGGGAATAGGATCTACTTTGAGAGATCCATAGGTTTCATGGTCCTAATCAATCTCATATATATAGTAACATTGTATTGAAATAATTCAAGTTGGAACAATTCATGTTCATAATTGATGCCAATGTCACATGTCTTAATCTCCCCCAGTTTATATGCTCGGAGCATGGGTTGAGATTAAGGTTGTGAATTGATACCATATGTTTTAGGGATGGATCAATCACATATGTCATAATATGTAAAATAACTAATACTACCAGGATATAAATTATTATATGAAGATATCAATTCTTTCCAGGAGCACTACAAGTGATGCAGTCAAAACTATCATCTTGTACTTCAGCGAGTACAAATGATAGGTACCATGAATATGGAGAGGAAGGTATACTAGTTTATGTGGGATAAAAACTAGTGATCCTTAGATCATTTTTCTCTAGTTTTGTAGTTAGGAAAAGGAGATGAGCGAGTCAAGCTCATAAAAGCTAGTTTTAGCCATACCTACAAATAGTGAGTATGTTATAGCTTCTTAGGTAGATAAGATGTAGTTTTTAATTGAAACAATTTTTTCAAGGTCTTGGATTCACACCTAGTGGGAAAAGTGTTATCATAATGAGAATTATGATATTCTTACTAGCCAAGTTGTTAAGTTATTACAATGGAAAAAAGTAATATACTCCGAGACACCTTATCTTGAGAAGTTTTACCAAAGCTGATGAGGTCACATATAGTTGATATGCCACATGGAAAAAACGTGGTAGGCCAAGAAGTTGAAGCCATTAATCAGTAGAATCATGGTATTTATCATGTGAGTAGCTAACAAGTTTAGTTAGCATGTTGGCTCTAGTGAAAGTGGGAGTGTTGAAATAGTTTGTGCCCTATACCCTACTATACAGTAATTTTTTATTACCATAACATGTGTATAGTTAGATATACAAGATGATATCTTACCATTATAGTGCATACTTTTCTGCATCCACTATATTAATGGTAATGCCCAAAGGTTAATTGTCATGTGAAGAGGTTATAGCAGATCCCAGTCTATAATGAGAACCTTGGGATACAATGGCATTGATCTTGAATATATTTTCTATAGTCTTGATACATCTTACTAACTGGACACATTAGATGTATGACTATCAAGTGCAGGGGGATCATAAGCATTGCGACTTCTTCTCATGAAGTTCGAACATGGTGATCTCTAGTTGTGAGATGATGAGAACAGACCCGTCAATAGGAACACGACATGTTTTGGGTGTCATTAGTTGTTCCTATCTACGGAAAAGTGTACTGGTCTCCTGAATTTAGACCATTACCAATGTATATCACTTTATTATGTACTTTGATGCAGGACAAAAACTATGGCAGTGATGTCATGGGGAGATAGTTTTTGTTGGCTTGTGTCATTGGTGGTATGACATTGGCTGAATGGTCAAGAAAGGATTTGTCTCTTACAAATTCAAGAAGTTGTATATCTTAGGCCTGGTTGATTGGGATGGTGCCACCTTCATAAGTCCTTGGACAAAGAAGTAGAAAGGCATATCCAACCAGATATATCGACAAATAATAAATCAAGATAAGGACGATGACACAAGGGTGTGTCATGCTTTATGGGATATTTAACGATAAAGAGATTATAGTACAAAATCAGTGTTCGTAGGATGATAGTCATTGCTATGACTATCCTTATCTCTTTAGGGGCCCGTATGAGTTGCTAGAATCTGCTCTTGGTCTGTGGATTATATTCACTACCAATGAGATGAGGTCTTAGAGGGTCACACACAATAATGTATTCAAGAATCTGCACTATTTAGTCGAATAGGTATATGGACATAGTGGGGCCTGCCACGGGGTCTGAGTGTTGTCCATGTTATGGATCACCAAAATGAATTAAATAAATTCATTAATATTCAATTTATGAATATTTGGGATTGAATTTATTTAGTGTATTTACAAGTATTTTGAATATGAGAAAAATTGTAATTGAACGAATATTATTTTAATATTCAAGGTTCATTTATTATTAAGATGGATAGCGATTCGAGTTAATTGACTCGGTTTTATCACGTAATATATTATATATATATTATAGGTATGTGATAAAAATAATAAATAATATTTTCACAGTTTAGTTCATGAAAATTATTTATTTAGAGAAAATTGAAATAAATGTGGGCCGAGGAACCCTACTGGGTATTTATCAATGTCACTACAAATAAGAGAGGAGTCTCTATCTCTTTGGTGTGTAATTCACTTTTCATTCTTTTGCATGGAATGAAACTTGAGAGCTTCTCTATCCTCCCACTTCTTAGGGAGAGAATCTCTAGATCCAAATTGCTCGGATCAAGATCTCTCTTCGGCATCATAGTTATCTCGATGTAGTGATCATCAAAATTTTGAAAGCATCATCGAATCGCTGCGCTAGCACCTGGAATACGACAATCGACGTTCCAGCTGATTTTTGGACCACGTTTGGATGATCTAGAGGGATCCTGCTTTGTATCCTTCAAGCTAGGATCACCATCGACTAGTTTCAGTCGACCATGCCTTCGTATTTGAAATGGGTATGTTTTTTATTTTAATTATGTGCTCTTTACAATTTACGTGAGATACATGGACCACTCTGGGGCTTGGATCATCGGCGATGACAAGTTCCTTCGTCCCACCGACGTAAATTTTAAAATCCCCGGCCCACCGGCTTCAACTGCGGGCCCCAAAAACCTAACATTAATTATATTTTTTTATATAATGATAATTGGGTCTTTATCAGTTCTTTTTTAGCGCTAATAAATTTTGAGTTTTATCAGTGCTACAAAAGATGATATAACAAATCTTTATCAATGCTACAATTTTAGCACTGATAAAGATGCATTTTATCAGTTCCATCTATTCTAGCACTGGTGGAATATTTATTTATCTTCTGTTTTTTGAATGTTTTAACAAAAGGCTTACCCAATGTTTTAAATAGAACACCAATGGAGTCCTCCTCCCTCTCACCCTCATGTTTTCGTGGAAATGATCCATCGCCTCTTACAATCTTCAGGAATCCATCTTGATGAATTAGTCCTCAAGATCTATTGTATTCAATTAAAAACATATTTGTTTAATCGCAATATTCATAATCATGCCAGTGTCAGTAGGACCATGGAAAACTGTACACACATCTTCCACTAAAAACCATCATAGATTTCTCCAACTTACTTAATTTACCTCATAAATTGTGCATTTTGTGGTTTCATTGAAATTCATATTTAGTTCATCAAGGTTAGGGTTGATTTCTCTTTTATTTCACTAGTGTCCCTTATCTCATGTTTTTTTCTCATCTCTTCCGTTACTACATCCACACCTTTAAACCCATGATGAGGTTTGGTTCTAAATTTTTAATATCATATTTTTTAGGTATGCAATGGGTTCTTAATGACAGGTTTCCTCTCTAACTGTGGATTTCTTCTTCTCCGTTCTTGATTTAGGTTGGGTTCCCATAAAAATTTTCATTAAACTAAATAATACTAATATAATTTGTTTTAATATAATGTTTTCATACCAAATAATTGTATTTAATAAGTATAATTGGAATTTTAAAGGAAAATTAAATTTTATTTGATTTTAATTTTGAAGAATTGGATTTTTCAAATTACAATCAAGGTAAGAAGCTATTTTAAAATAACCTCTCACACCATGAATTTAAAAAAAATTTCAAAATGGATATTACATACTGGTTTTCATATTTTAAGATGTCTTTTGGTTTTTAGTTTTATTTTTAAAGGTTCCTTTCAATTTTAAGGGTGTTTTTGTTTATTAGAAATTGACTTCTATGTCCTATATTGGTCAATTTTTTTTAATGTTTGGGTTTATAGAGACCCTGTACGTTTAAAAATATTTTCACAAAAAATTAAAGATAATTATCTATCATATACAATCATAGGATCATAAAATCTAGTTTCATTGGAATATTAGAAACATGAAATTGAAAATATGGGGATAAAATGAAATATATTTATATTAAAAATACATTGAACATGGATTAAAAATAATAACATGATGAAATAATGTGGCATGTAACATGAATAAACATATTGAAGTATAAAATTTATAAAATGGAGTCATTTATACGTGTAAACATAGGAATGGGTAAGCAATAAAAAATATAATATAACCATGAGTCAATGCCAACTACAGAGTCTATAACACATAGTGGATAAAGCACCATAATTGATTATGTTTACACCCTAATCCCATATATAACCTATCATGGGACTAAACATTACCCAATGAATCAAATTGATTCATGGGAACACCCCTCATAACTTGTTCTTTAATATGTGATCCACATGAAAAATCACACATAAGGAATACACATAATGGTTACCCATGGAATGAAATGTTTATCATAATCATGTACTAAGGCATAACCAACATGGAATATAATAATGGTTTCAATGAATTAATGGATATAAATATTTCATGGAAATTTATGACGTGAAATATGCATAGGTCATAATAAATTACATCTAATTGAAGTGAAAGTATGTTAAAATAGTGTTTAAGAATGTTTATAAATATGCCGCCTAAATTCGGTGCAAGGGAAAATATTTATGCAGGCTTAAAGAGGAAAAAGGGATAATTTTTTGTATTAAACCAGAAATGAAAAACAATAATTTTTCAGGTTAAAATGGGTTATTTTTTCCATGTATTGGGGTCATGAATAATTTTCTGTTTTTTATATGAAAATATTTAAGAAATTTGGTAATTCGCAATAATCTGGCATGGTTATTCGATGAAATTGTGATGGGAACATTTATAAACATGTATTTATCCATCAATTAAGGATGAATAGATCTAAATACACATTTTTTTAACATATAAACAGAATTTCAAAGAATTAAATAATTATATATAATAATTTCATTAGAGTTAGGAAAAATAAATCAAAACCCAAAGATAATTGGGATTTTCGGAGAGATCCCTTGCATTATGTCTTAATGGGTTCTTCACTGTCACCAAATTTTCTGGATAATCCGAATATATTCATTAATAATATAATTATTAACATATTCAAAATATTTTTAATTTATTACATTTTATTAGGTTCATTAATGACATTTTCAGTGGGTTATAATGTCAAATTTTGTTGTTCTAGGTGCGTTCGATTAAAGATTTTATGATCGGTTCTCATGAGTTTAATTGTAGGAGTTCTTGTAAAAGGGTGTAAAAACAATAGAAGTGGAATTATATGATAATGATGAACCTAAATGATTTTAAATGGACCCATATATAATTTCTTTATATAATTATTATTCATTGGATACAATGCTTATGATAAAGGTTTGGTTTGTTTTGGTAGTTTTTTGATCATCAAGAAATTGTTTTGTTTTATTATTTAATATTATGAATATATAATAATTCCAAAAAATGAAACAATTTATAATATACATTTTAATTTTTTTAGAAATATAATTATTTTATTACCATCCATGTTGGTGTTAATGGAAAATCTATAATCATTGTCTATAATGGTAGTAAATCGACACATTATGAACAATGTTATCATTTTTTAATAAAATGAGAAGAGAAGAGGATTGATTACATATATTAAATTAATATAATAATATTATAGTATACATTATAATAGTGTTATTACACATTTTTGGATACATGAGTTGGGGGTAGGATAAGAAATAAAAATGAAATTAAAAGAAAAATAAGGAGGATTTTGCCTCTTGAATATCGTGTCCTTGAGAACCTCTTTAAAGAACATGGAGTTGGTATTTTTGTGATAGCAGAAATATCAACAAAGAAGGAAATGTTTGAGAGATCAATTTGGTAGAATATAAGAAATATATGAAGCTTAGGATGTGTGAGGAGAAGTGTTGGTGACGGGTGGTATTTATAGTGGGAGTAGAGGGGTGTATTTTATTATTTTATTAATTGGATTATTATTTTGGAACAATACATTGAATATTATCGATTCTCATGACTATGTATAGAATTGGTTCATTTGGGTTGGAAATAATGGTGTCTTACATCATCTGTGGCTTAAAAATTCATGTATTTGTCTTGACATGTTAAATTCCATAAATAACAGTATTCTACTATTCACCAACAGTTCAACTATATTAGAAATAAAATCACCTAGACAATCATTTAATGTATAGATTTAAAAAATGGACTCCAATTTATGAAAATAAATTCTATAAATATTATAAAATTAATTTTTCAATGAAATTATCAATTGTTAGAAAAATATTGATTTTTATATATAACAATTTTTATGATACATTGAAAAATTGATTAAGTACTCTTCAAATTATCATATAATAATAAGAAAAACAATTATTTACAAATATTTTCCTTAAAATATATTTTCATTTAAATAATTAAATTAATTAAAATAATTTAAATAGACATTTATCTTTCAAAAAAGTAAAACACAAAATTTATCATTTTTAAAATGATTATTTAGTTATACCAAGATATAAATACACTATATTTCCATTTAAAAGATGTATAAATTTTATTTATACTCTCATAGGTGATGTTACTATTCTATGTGCATGGTTACTATTTGTAAGGCTCATATTTCTCTTCCAATGATCAGGTTATAATTCCATTAGTGTAGGTTCCATAATTTCTATAAATAAAACATATTTCAGTCATCATTTATGTGAATAATGTTTTTATTCGGTTATCTATGTGATGTATGTGTTTTATAATATACAGTATAATTATTAGAAGGGAAATTTTATTGATAATATATTGGATCATTAAATTCTTCCCCCCTTGTTAAATTTCACCAAAAAAATGTCGTATTAATTACTAAGGTAAAAACTGTTAAGCATATTTCCCCTTCATCAATTCTTCATGTTCCCATGTTACATATTCATTTGTATAATTCCTCCACAAAACATTGAATAGATGAGTGGTCTAGTTGCTTATGAATTTGTCTCTAAAGACCTATATAATCACTTAAATCTCTTCATATATAGGGTCACTCTCTAGTTATACCACCTCATGATTCATTACGCGTGAGGGTTCAGTTATGTACTTCCTTTAGGGAGATACATGGTATGCATCAGGAACATAATCCATATTTGGTGTAAGTGCATGTTGATAGAACACTTCTACTATGTGATCAAGGATCTCAAAAATAATAATATAGCTTGGGATATGCTTCCATTTCGTTCCAAACCACATGAATCTCTTTTATGGTGATATTATAAGAGGGAATTTGTATCCAATATAAAACTCAAATTCCCTTTGATAGTGGTAAATCTATCTCTTTTTCCCACTATGATATGATATGACATGTTTTTGGATGACTTAAATCTTATATGTTATTTGTTGAAAAATATCATGTCCATGTATCTTTCTTTCACAATATTCTACAAAAAAACGATTTATTTCTAAATCACTTCCCATATAGAGTTTAATTTGGATACATATGAATAATTGGTTGGAGGTTGTTTTTTGTATGAGAACTCAACCAATAGGATATAATAACAATATCCTCCTATGAATTCTATTTAGTAGGCTCCCATCATTTCTTCGTTTGTCTTATTAGTCCTTTCATATTGTCCTTCAATTTAGGGGTGATAGGTAGTACTATAATTCAATTCATTACTTAGGAAATGCTATAGACTTATCCATAATATTGATGTCAACCTTGAATCATGATCAGAGATGATCAAAAGTGTAACCCCATGTAGACTCACCACTTCCTTCACATAAATCATGGAATGTTGTTCAAGTGATATATCTTCCCAAATACTGATAATGTGGATTGTCTTGTTGATTCAATCCACACACAACCCATATCCCATTATTTCCATTAAATTTATTAAAGATACCAATGATAATGCCCATAATGAATTTCAACCATTTCCTTATGGGTATAAGAAATGGTTATATCATCCCATTAGACATATGTCTCTATGTTTTAAAAAACTACAAAACCAAAATCCTTCACATTTACTCCAATATATCCTTATATATATTGTCTCGCCATAAGTTATCTCAATGATCTCAGTACATATTGGTACATCCAAGATTGATGGAGAAAGATGAGCTATCTGCATTATATAATAGCTCATTATTCATCTCATGTGATGAAGTCACATAAATACTTGTTCCAAATTGAATCAAACCATCATCATCGATTTATAACTCTTGTATCTTCCCTTCCTTCACAACCTTTACCTTCTTTTGTAGTTCTAGATCATCCCTTGATACTTCCTTGATCTTCTCATGAATATATGGTTGTGAAATAATTTTGGAATGATAATATGTATTTCTTATTTCATTTATTTCAAAATCCATCCATTTCATATTCGTGAATATGGGGTTTTCTTAATTTTCATCAAAGATAATTTAGCACATTATTTTTTTCTCAGATCTTTAGCTGCCTTGTTTATCATTATTGGATGGTTATGAATAGATAAATCATAGTCCTTGATTACCTCTAACCATCTTATTTGGTTCATGTTGAGTTCCTTATATGTGAAAATATACAATAGACTCTTGTTACCAGTATATATGTCACACTTCTCACTATAGAGGTTTGTTTCCCATGATTTTCAAGGAAAAAATCACAGACTATAGCACCCAATTATTCATCGGAAGGTTCTTCTTAGGGATCTCCAACATTCATGACATGTAGGATTTCACGTTATCATTATATATGAGTACACAACCCCATCCATTATTTGAATCATTATTGTATATCACAAATCCTTAACTACTTGTTGGTCGTGTGAGTATAGAGGTTTTGATTAACCTCTTGTTTATCTCCTTGAAGCATTTCTAACATTATTTCATTAAGAAGCTTTTTTCCCTTCTAGGTTATCATAGTTATCATTATATGAAATTATGAGAAATACCTCAAAAAATGTCATTCGTACCTACTTATACCAATAAAATTGGGGATCTCCATTCCATATGTGGGTTAGGGGCACCTTTTTATTTTCTTTTATCTCATAAGGGTCCACATATATTCCTTTTTTGTTGACAAAACTCTCCATGAATGATACATCCTCTATCTAGAAATCACCTTTAAAAAAAATTTTATAATGTTTCTCCCTTATAAATTTCTCTTTCATAGTTTTCAAATACACCTTTTATTCCTCCATGCTCTTAGAGTATACTAGATAATCATCAATAAAGACTACCAAAAATTTGTTTTTGTTAACACTAATGAATTAATTCATTGTGTCTATGAATATTTATATAGATTTAGGGAGTCTGAAGAGAATTACTATAAAGAAATAGTGTTCATGCCTCAATTGAAAGGCAGTATTGGGAACTTCTTCCTTTCTCACCATTAATTAGTGATATCCTTAACAAAGGTCCACAATATAAAAATAAATGTTCCCTCGTAGTTGATCAAACAAGTCATCTATTTATATAAGGGGACAGTTTTTCTTTGCCATCTGATTTTATCTCATGGTAATCAATGCATGAGAGCATTAATCCATTAATTTTTTTAAAAAGTGAAATGGAACACCCCATGGTGAAGAACATTAGTGAATAAAGCCATTTTCTATATATTATTATAACGTCTTATTTAGTTATTTCAACATTATAGTGTACATTAATTTAGGATTCTATGATATTTGAAATGATCTATGAATGTGTTCTATTGAGAACTCATCCTTTCAGTCATGATGAAGACCAATCAATCATTTGGGGAAGAAATCACTGTAGTCCATCAAAATGGGAATGTCATCGAGCACGACTCCGTCCTATGTCTTAATAAGTTGATCTAGATATGAATTTTCATAATGAAATAACATCCATGCTTGAGATAATGATTCAAAATGATATTCATCCTTATCCTGACAATTATACAATAATAGAGGATGACTTGGGATGTGAAGAGTGACTTCCCTTTCTCAAAAGTTGATGTTGGTTTGGTTTAAAGATATCAAAATCATGCACAAAATAGCATCAAACTCCATATAAGATAGAAATAAAATATTTTCTAGGAGGTTCATTTCAAAAAAAATATCCAAGGACTGGTTATATACTTTAGATGCAATAATTTCCCCATTTTTTTCACGGACAACAAACCTCCATATTTTGAGGTGTTGTCCGAATAGTTCTACTAAAAATGAAATATTTGATAGAATGAGTAGAACCAGAATAAAATAGTAAGTTAGATATTGTTAAATGAATAACTATATTACCTTTCACCATATCATTATAGGGCTCCACCATAACATTAGTGATTTAATATTCCCTTCCTTATTTTCTCAGTGGGTTTTGTTATTTCCTCTGAAAAACAATGTCCCAGGGAATTTGATCACATAATTCTCATGTATTTTAAATTAGAAAAATAGCACTATATGATGAGCAATTACCTAAACATTCATTATTATTTTTATCTGTGGGATTCTAAATATTCATTTGGAAAAAAAATTATCTTGATGCCCCTCTCTTACAAATTTGAATCATCTCTTGGTTTCCTTCAGACTATTCTTAGGATTCTTCTTCCCACACTTTTACAATTTGGGATGTGGGGGTTTCTTTCCCCCATGGTATTTATTTTCTGATCCTCTCATTTTAAACTCCATTTTCTTCTTTTTATTTTCAAGCCCATGAAACCCCTAACAGTCTCCAATATCCATCTCAACCTCATAAGCAATTTGAAAATTCTACTCATAGATATCAAAATCTCGAATCAACAACTATTTTTGTAGACTAATATTTAGTTTTTTAAGGAATTGATTCACCATGATTTTATTGTCAATGAAAAATATAGAGGTATATCATGACATACTTATTAAAGTTTCCTCATACACATCGATTTAATCATATTACATTGGATTCATTATGAGTAAATCACTTTCCATTTTAATGTATAGTGTTTGGAAAAAAATATTTACTATCAAATATTTTCATGAATGATTCCCAATATGTAGAGTCAATTTAATCTATGGAATTTGTATTTTCTATCAGTTTCAACAATGGATTAGCTTCCCCATAAAAATGATAGACCACCAACCTAATATTATCTTTTTTCTAATCATTTAATTATAGAGATTAGATTCTCAGTGGAGCTAATACATTGTTATGTGATAACAGAATCAAAAGATATACTAAATATATGAGGTCATTTAAGAAAATTTTTTTTGACTACAATATATTATTTCATAAAATAATGAGGGCATCCCACACGATTCAATTTTTTATTAAAAACGTGATCCATGTTTTCTAGTACTTTCATGAATTTTTTAGCACCTGTTCCCACCATATTTGGGATTATTATTAGGGAAATCACGACATTCCATATCACATTGATTATTGGAAAAGGTTATCCTATTTACATCTATTTAATATTAAAAATAATGTATAATTATGGGTGATTGAAGGTATATCTAATATTAATATAAAAAGGAATCATTGAATATATAAGGATAAAATTTTAAATGAAATGTGTATCCTAAATTGTGATTCCCTATGTTTCAATATAGTTTATTAATGTTGATAGAATTATCCAAAGGTTTATTTAAAAAATATAACTATTCCGAATCCCCAAAAATAACATTATTGTTCTCTAATTCCAACTATAGTGACCCTAGGATATTATACATATTATTACATGATATTAGGAATAATTATTTATCAAATACAATATATGGAACATAAAATCTAGTGTCATTGGAAGTTTGGTACATGAAAATAAAAACATGGAAATAGAATAAAACAAATTTACATTAATCATCCATAATGAGCCCCTAAATTTCATTGATTTCCTATAGCAGCATAGGATATCGTGAGTAATACCTAGATAGAAGGATGAAAATAAAAATCCCAATAAGGAAATAAACATAGGAAAACTGTATAGCACCCAGATTAGAAGGCATAACATGATGGAATAAAAATGTATGGAACCAGAATAAACATACTGAATTATAACATATAGAACATGGGATCATGAAAGAATTGAAACATAATAATGTGGTGGAAGTAAAAAACATGACATAAACAAGAGTCAAGGATAACTACCATGATTATATCAGATGGTGGAAATAGTATCCAAATGGATTAGGTTTACTCCATAATCCAAAAAAGTATTTCTCAATGGACTAAATATTACCCAATTCATTAGAGAGATATTAGGTTAAATCTCATACCTGTTAAATCAAGAAAATGTTGTCTGTTATAAAAATAATATATATATTGAGATAAAATTATTTTTCACAAATGAAAAACATGAACCAGTATACTAGTTGTGAGCAAATTTGAATTTTTTCTCACCTAAAATTCAATTAAACATCATAGAAAATCGGAAAATATATTTTCATCAATAATAAATTAAAATATGATAATGAGAAGATTAGAATATCACAGAAAAAACATAACAAATTAATCCACTACATCGATTTAATTCCTTTTTTCTTAATAATTTCTTATTAAATTTGAGCTGTGTCTCGTTTAAAATGAAAAAGTTTTAATAAAAAATACTATATTAGATTGTGTTGTAAAAGCTGATCTCATTTTCATTTCATAATATTTTGTCCAATTAAAAACTATAGTAATTGATGTGTAGCCTGGACTACATATATGATGTTGCCATTATTTTTACTTCTCCTACAAAAAATAGTGCAATATGATGTGTTTATCATAGAAAAAATTAGGTGCTGCTTTTATAAACCTCGTCCTAGTTTTAGATTAGTTTCTCTATAATACAATTCAATGAATTTACAGATTCCCAAGTGAAGAGTACTCGGTATAATCATCAGACTAAAACTCTTGTTTATATCCACAGTGTGTTCTCTACTATTTTTATACTCTATTTTCAAAATAAATAAATCTAATATTTTGAAACGAAATTTGAAAACATTATAGTGATAATTAACTATAATTTGTGCTTCATATACTTTGTTTGATTCTATAAAATATGTTTTAAGATATATAAGAGTTTTAAACCTGTATTAAATGAGTAATGATCAAACATATTAGAATAATGTTTAAAGATAAAGTCATATAATTCTTCTATTTTAGTTAACTAGAATTGAAATTTCAAATTAGTGGAATTAGTTTATAAGAATTTTTAAACACAAATTTGAATTCAAAACTAAATTCACCCCCATATTGAGTTTTTGACTAGGATGAATATATTTTATTAGAGAAGTTTATTATATTTTCAAATTATTTATTTATATAAAATTCTTTAATCAAGATATATTAAATTTTAATTTTTTATTTTGATATTTGGAGACTATATATTAAGGTTCTAAAACCAATAGGTCTCTCTATTTATAAAAATTCTGCCTAGTGGAAAATAAAAATGAAAATAAATCTTCTTAGTATTGGTTTTGATGTTTGGGGATATATTAAATATGAATATGAGAAACCCAAAATGACAAGTAAATAATGGGATTATAATATTAATTCTTCTCATATTTTAACTTCAAAATCTTCTAACACATTTTTCTATGATTTATCTGAAGAAGAATTTGAGAAAATTTCTTCTTGTGGAATAGTTTATGAGATATGGGATACCCCATTTGAATATCATCAAGGGATTTATAATGGGAATGATATTTTCTTAAATATGTAAACTATTAAAAATGATATATTGAAAATAAAACATGATAAATATATTTATGATTCATATCTTAGGTTCAATAAAATCATACACACAGTGATTACCCATGGAAAAAAAGATGAAAGAAAAAACTCAAGTAATGAAAATCATGATATCTCAACTATATAGATAGAGAGGTAATAAAATTTCCATCACATAGTCCTGTGAAAATAGTAAAATACTCATAATTTATCATATTGGAAAGATTATGATAAAAAAATTACATGAAGGTAACAAATAAGTATTCTCAAATAAAATTAATATTTATTTCATTTGAAACATTGCCATAAAAAGAATAATAAGTTATTAAACATAACTATATGAGTATTAGTGAGTGTGATAAATAAATTTCTTCTCAATATAGAAGGTTTACAAAGTTCTATAAAAAAAATATTTTTTACTCCATGATGTTTATCTATAAAATAGAAAATGATAGAAACTTTAATTGGGAGAAATAGTTGAAAAAGGATGACTCATATAATGATATAAATCATTACAAAAGAAAAAGAAAATTACCCATAAAGGCTATATGTTAAATGTTCAAATAAAAAAAGAAATATAAAAATATGGATAAAATTTAAAAATGGGAAATGATAGAATCAATCATTATGTTTATGGAAACCTCTAGTGATTTAAATCCAAGTGAGTAAGATATGAAAAAAGATAATCTCTACATTATAGCCACTACTTCTGATGTCAATTCTATTTCTTCTCTTATTATAGATGATTCTGAAATTTATAAAAATAATAAAAGTGGAATATTCAATGATAAATGTTTTCATGAATGAGCTATGTTAAAAATTTAGAAAATTTAAAAAGGCTAATGTGTTATGGAATGTTTAAAAATATTCTCTTAGCAATGGAAAAAAATAATGTTTATCTTTTAATAGAAAATAATACATTGATAATATTTAACATAAAAATAAAAAGAGATATTTATTATGCAAATGAATGAACAGAAATAATAAAAAATATTATTGGGTTTCATGATTTACATAAACTAAGAGATCGTTTTTGTTATCAACCTAGAATTAAAAATAAACTATACACAACATATTTTATTTGTAATTATGAAAACCGGGATTTAATTTAAAAAATAATAATAGTTCTGTAATTCATTTATATATATTTGGAGATAAAAAAGGAATTTTTTATTGACCAATTAAATATATATATTACAAACTATTAAACCATTTTTGGATTCAAAAATAATTTATTTCCAACCTATTTGGAACAAAATAGATCTGGGATCCAAAATCAATGTATATTTAATTGATTATAGGATAATCGATTATTGGGTTATAGTAAGAAATGGTGGTATATTAATAGTAGGTGTTCTAGATATATTACTATATAATATTAAATAACAAAAAACCATATAATTGTAAATAATTGGCATATCACTTTGGTTGAAAATACAAGAAATAAAATCATTGGACATCAAAAAATTGGTAAATCTAAATCAATATTTATTTATAAAGTTTTAATTTTTTATGGATATAATTTTTCAACATTTAATAATTATTTTATTATAGTTATCATTTAATATTTGAGAAAATTTCATGTAAAATGTTTTATTCTAACCATTATTTAATATTTACTTCTCTTAGATAAGATAATATTTATGATGTTAATTAAAATAATTTTTTTCATCAAATTGATCTTTTTTGGGTTCTCTATTTTAATAATCATACCTATTTAATATTATACTAGGCCATTTAAAAATATAATCACTTATAATGGAAATAAATAATGTTTATTTCAAGGATCTAGCGAAGATAGAATTCCCTAAAGACAATGTCTGTAATACCTATCGAAAGGGAAAGGTCAACAAAATATAATTCCAACCATGGAAAGATTATTCTACCTATCACCCACTAAATGTTTTTCAAATAGATTTATTTATATCATCTACCGTTTCGTGTTTAGAAATAAAACATTAGGATTATGTTATAGTTGATGATTATTCAAGATACACAAGAGTGTTTTCCTTTGATCATAATAGTGAATCTATTTCCTTTTTTTCTATGTATGATAAATCTATAGATATTAATATTTGATATACCAAAAATAAATTAAGAATTGACCATGTAATAAATTTTTATAATTAATAATTTTAATATCTAATCTCACAACATGGATTCACTCACAATTTGTCAACAAAAATAAAAACTCCAAAAAATGGGTTTGTTGAATGAAAAAACAAGATTGTTCATGAAATTACCAGAAACAATCTCAGTGAATATGATAATACATCCCATTTATGGGATGTAGCTATTTATATAGCTTATTATATAATTAATATAATTATTATAAGAACTATCTTGAAAAATACTAAAAATGAATTAGGAAATGTATGAAAACTCAAAGTGAATTACTTTTGAGTTTTTGGTGGTAATGTTCATATTCCTAATAAAAAGTAGAATCAATAAAAATTTCCTAAATAATGTATGAATGAATTTTTCTTTTTTTAGAAGTACATTCCTTAGTAAAAAGACCAAACCACTAATTATTGAATATATAAAAAGGGGGATTACAAAAGATGAAAAGGGGAGTGTTTTACAGTCTTTTTGATAATGCTGAAATATATCAGGAGGAACGGAATCCAACCAAGTCAGAACCTATACACCATTATTGGAAAGGGAATATACAAACACAATGGATTCACAGAAAACATGTGTAGCAATGAAGTTGGTCCCCAAGAGAAAATCCACACACTTCATCCATCAAGTGGTGAGAGGCCAGGCAAGATGAGTCACTCTATTTCAAAAAGCATGAACAATGGTGGTTGAGTCGCTTTATATCTAGATGTTCATCCAAAACTATTGAAGGGAAAAGGTGATAGAATTTATAACACCCATCATCTCCACTTCTAGCGACAAAGAAGTGCTAGAGCAACTAAAAAAGCAACCATGACCCTTCCCATGATAATATCTAAAAATCCCACCGCATCCTGCCAGACCACGATTATCCTTTGATGAACCTTCAACATTGACATTAATCCATCCTAGCATCAGAGATTCCTAGAATACTTCAAGTCTGTGCTTGGTGGACTATAAATGCCATCAATCAGAAGTTTGTGAAGAATCTAAAAGTCACCAATCGAGTTATTACAATGTGCTTTTTGAATTGATGTTTCTTATTAAATTACAATGAGTATCTGCACTTTAACAACATTTAAGTTTAATGAGCATTTATTGAATAGGATATTATTTCTATCATACCATATAACATGGAGAATTTCTACGACGACAGAGAGAAAAATGTTTTTAATTTGTTGTGAGGCATCATGATCTAAACATCCCTTTAGATGCATGTCAATAGAATCAATAATCATCCATCTTCAATTAAAAATGTCAAAAATGTAGTTCCACAAAGAAGATGAAGTAGCACATGACAGAAAAAGATGATTAGAATATTCCCTATGTTGATTTCATAAATTACATTTCGTGCATAGTTGAAAACCAAAAGATTGAAGACAAAACTCAGTGGGAATTCTGTTATGATCAATCCTCAAAATAATAGTTAGTCTTATTGGTTTAATCCATGGTTTGTTAATGTAATTCATCTAGTCCAATTTGGACTAAAGTCTTGAAATATTATGGCCAAAAAAAATTTTAGAGTCATGAATGCTATTATGAGTAGGTTCCTAGATGAAGATATCATCAACGTTAGAAAAGGGATAATTTTCAATAATATGAGCAATGTTGTTAGGGATTTCATTTTTGTGGGAATGAATAAATTCCCCTATCGTGGAGTTTGTATTCTCAGTAGGGGAGTTAGGATATAACCAAGAGATAAGATAAGTACCAATGTAGTTATCCATCTAGTAGTTTATCTCAGAATATGCATTAACCATCCATCTAGAGTTGTACATGATGATCTGGATGGTTTGACTAATGGAGGGGAAAATTGACGAGGAAATATGATTAAAATTTTCTTTTTAAACCTTAGAATATATATTTTCTTTAAAAATGCAATCACATCAGAGTTGTTTTTGATTAACCTTGAGGTGAGCTTAGACAAGAGTGATTTATTAAAGAAATTGAGATTTTTTATTCCAATATCACCATTATGAACAGGCTTACAACAAATGGACCATAGGATGGTGACAATTTTTATTTCAAGAATACATCTAGTCCAAAAGAAATTTTTTATGTAAGTGTTCAACCTTTTCATGACACCATCTGGCCATTTATAAATCATCAAATAGTATACCATTTTAGAGACAATTTTTGATTTAACTAGACAGATTATGCCTACCTTGGAGAGGGATTTACCCTTCCAGGAAGAGAGTTGATTCGTGATTTGATCCATAATTCCATTAAAGAATATTGATTTGGGTATTCCCCAAAAGATAGGTACTCCAAGATAAGTGAAAGGTATAAAACCTTCTTGGATTCCAAAATTGTTGATGATAAGGATTTTTCTATTTGAAGTAAAAAAAATTCCATAGAAAATTGAAGATTTATTCCAACATATGGCTTGACCAGTGATTTATTCATAATGAGACAAAGAATATTTAAGAACCTAAGTATTCTTATTCCCTCCATAAAGGAATAAAATAATATCATCTGCATACATGAGGTGAGTGGGGACATTGAGATTCCTGGAAACTTCTGTGGGCTTATGTTTGTCCAGATTAAATAGTTGGGAGAGAAATATACTATGATAATCTTCTGAAATAACAAAGTGGATGGCCGAGTGGGGGTATCCCTATCTGACACCTTTGGGGAATTTAAAATAACCTTTAAGAGAGACATTGATCATAATAAATATTGAATCATACTTAAATTGGTTTTTAATTCTTTTGATAAATATATCATTAAAACCAAAACCCTGAGGCACTTTTAAGATAAAACCCCAATCAATCATGTCCAAATATTTTTTAATGTCATGATTTATAGCAATATTACCATCTCTGGTAACATTATTAAGAATGTTGGTGCATTTAGAGGCAAGGAAAATGCAAACCTGTATAGACCTTCCTTTAGTAAAAAAAATTGATTACAAGAAATAATTTTTTTTGCATATGGGAGTGAGTCTATTTGCTAAAATTTTTGACATTATCATGTAGAGAGTGTTAATGAGGGAAATAGGTCGAAATTGGTGAATCTCATAGGCATTATCAACCTTAGGAATATGAGCAAGGAACTGAGCATTATGGCCATGAAGGAGTGCACCATTATAGAAAAAGAATCTAACAATCTTATAAATATCCATGTGAATTCCATCCCAGTGTTTCTGGAAAAACCCATTATTAAACCCATCTAGTCCTGGAGCACTATCGGGCTTTAAAATAAATATAGTTTCTTTAATTTCATGATCCTGGGGGATGATAAGAAGATAACTATTTTCATTCTCCTCAATCAAGGATGGGATAATATCATACATGAGGTCTTTATTGACATTGGGATCATTGAAGATGTTGTGAAAATAGGAAACTTAGTGATTAGTAAGGGACTCCTCTGAATCAATGAGAATTACATTATGCATAAGATTTGTGAGTGGTTTTCTAACCTTCTTTATCCTTTCAATATAATTGTAAAATTTTGTATTTCTATCTCTATCAGATAACCATATTGTTTTAAAAATTTGTTTGTTCACGTTATCATTGAGAGTGAGAAAAGAGTTTTGTTTCATTGAGATCTCAATTTCTGGTTGAGGGTCACGAGAAAAATAAGAGGTGGTATTATTGATTTTAGTTTGAAAAAAATCATTTTCCATAAAGGAGATATCTATGTCAATTTTATTAATTTTGGTTCTACACCATCTTTTAAAAGAATTTTTTAGATGTTTGAGTTTATTAATACAAGAAAAGGCATCATGTTGATGGTTCGTAGATTTGCAAAAATCATTGATAAAATCGGTGAAATCAGGGTCATCAGACCATGAATTATTATACCTAAAGAGGAGGATGGGTTTCGAAATACTGATGAACAAAATGAAATTAATAGGACAAAGATCTGAATTTATCCTAGGAAGAGTAATTCTATAAATATTATCGCATTTGTCAAGAGCAGAAGAATTCACAGAAGCTCTATCAAGTTTTCTCACCACTACTTTGTTGAAGTTTCTTATGTACCATTTATATTTGGAACCAATAAGATTAACTTATGGAAGATTGGTTTCCTTGATAAAATCTCAAAATTAATGTGAGGAAATAGAATAGTGAGACGGAACTAACTTCTCAATAGGAGAAATAATGGAATTAAAATATTTAATAACAATCCAAGGGTCATGGATATTGTGAGCCATCATGAGAAGGTTATTAAGAAGAGATATTCTCTCTTGATATCTATTCTTAGAATATATAATAGTGAAAAAAATATGTTTATCATCATGAAACAAGTCACAAGTAAAAATTTGTTCGGATGTTTTGATAATGATCACATTTTGTAGATGTGAATGGTAAAAAATACATAAAGAGTCAATTAAATATCCATCATTACAAATCACATATAAAATTATATTTTAGGGAGAAAAGGTGAATAAACCTAATGGTAAAATTTATTTTAGGTTCGGCAATAGATGATAAATAATTCTTATGAGTATTTAAATGTCTTTTTATAACAATTATGGTTTCAAAGCTTGAAATACCCTGACAGTTCCAGAATAAAATATTCATTTGGACTTATGCATTGTGTTAGAACCTCCCCTTTTTCATACCCATTTCCTTTTTCCTCTCAGATCTTCTAATGAATGAATTTTTCTTAGTTATTCAACAACTACTAAATAATTTTGTGTATTTAACAAAAATCTATTGTTTTTAAGATATTGTTCAATTCACATTTGATGATACATATCCCAATGAACATATGCACACCATAGAGAGTCTTAATGATGATATGTCAAATAAAAATATCAATAATACCAAAAAATATTCTAACATTTTTACTGATTTACCTATTAAATCACTAGTAAAAATCATCAATATTTTCATTAACCTATATAAAAAAAGAGTGGCCAAGTACTTCTATCACTACAAATATTAAAATCCTAATAGGCCACTCTTTAAATGATATAGTTGGAAATCATGATATAGGATGGCAAACTAGAGCCTCACTAAGAAACTGGGATGAACATAAATACTTATTGTCATAGTTTTAACCTAATAACATAAATTAAGTAAGAAATGATGAACATTGGGTAATAGAAATTCAAGAATAATTGATCCTGTTTGAAAGGAATAATTTTTGGGAATTAGTAGACATACCTAACGACTCCCTAACTATTCCCACAATGTGGGTGTATAAGAACAATGTCGATGAATGTGGAATAATAATTATTTACCAATTTCTATTGGTTGAATAAGGATATTTTCTAGATGTTGGTACTGAATAATATGAAACAATTTCACTAGTATCTATAATTGAGGCCATTATAATATTTCTTTCATATACTACATATTATTATTTCATATTACATCAAATAGATATTATCATTGAATTCCTATCTTAATATATTATTGTTGATGTATTTATTAAATAACCCCCTATATTTCAAATAACATCACTTTAAATTTTTTTTAATTAACATAATTTTTTTATAGTTTAAAACAAGATCCTAGAAGTTTATATGATAGAAAAAAAATACTATTATCATTTTAAATGGTTTTAAAAAATGTGTTACTCACCCTAAATTATTTATAATAACAATTTTAAAATATTTTTTATTATTTAAAATATATATTTGTAATATTAGTTTTTGATCATTCAAAAACTCCATTTTTATTGAAATTTAAAAAATGATGAGAGATGAATTTAAGATGAGTTTATTGTGTGATTAAAAATATATTTTGGAATATAAAATTTTCAAAACAAAGAAGTTAATATTTTAAATAAATTAAAATAAAAAATTAAACTTTTAAAATTTCTTTTCATGGTTGGAACCAAAAGTAATGATACTCCCATGTGTACAAGATGTAGGCTAAATAATGAAGAAAAAACAAAATCACTAGGTATAAATTCTTATAGACTTATGATTGTAATTTGGTCACAATTAACATCTAGCCAACATAAAATTATATTTAGTGAGTGCATGTGTGCGCATTTGAAATCGAACTACAAGGAATCTCTTTTAAATGCAATTATTATTTTTTAAATATGTAAAAAACCCAAAAATAATTTCTACTATTTTATCATAAAGACATGAATTTAATTTAGTAATTAAAATGTTTATTTTAGTAGTTTTATTTTAGAAATAAATAGAAACTCTAGAACATTTCATCTTTTGGGAAATTTGTTATTAGTAGTAAATTTAATCCAGTTACATTATTTATTCTTGAAGTTGAGTACATAGATATAGGCAGTTATTTTGTATAGATTTGTTGTATAAGACACACATTATTGGACTATGGATATCAACTCAGACATTTCCCTATAAATTTTTACAATAAAACTTCTACAAAAATTAAAAACAATATTATTTCTCATTCAAGAACAAACTGTTTTGATATAATACATCATTTTTTGAGATTTTATTTTTAAAAGTTTGATGTGAAACCCCAATTAATTAAAATTGATCATCATCTTTCTGAAATATTTTCCAAACCATTGAATATTGAGATAATTAAATATATAATACATGAATTATGTATGAATTTTTTTTTAATTTTTTTAGAAATTGTTTGATTTTATCTTAAATATAATTATATAACTATATGCATTTCTTATTTTCTAGAGTTATTAATTAAGGTATTTTATTTATAATATATTTTTATTGTTATTAAAAATGTTATATTCATATTATTATTATTTCCCATATGAGATTATAGATGTATATCCCTAAATAATTGAAATGTCGAATTGGAATACAAATCAATAGGATACCGACTAACACGAAACAAGCCATCTTTTTAAATCCTTTTTCTCAAACCATTTCTCTTGTTCCCCAACTTCTCAGCTCACAAATCTAAATTTTTATAGTAAAAATGGATAAAAAATTAAGATATAATTCGTTAGAATCATAAATAACATTCAAATTCAATTATGCGGAAATCTAGAAATCTTTCTATGTATCACCTCATTTCTCATGGAGTTCTGAAAGAAATAAAAGTTTCTGACGAATTTTTAGAACCATTTATTCCTTATTAAGTAGAGTTGTTCTTTATAAAAACTAGACCAATATGTTCTTAGATGAAAATAGACCCTATCATCCATGGCTTGAAATAAAATTCTACCTAAATATTGTGTTTGGTTTCATATATCATGAATATGTGATTAGGATAATTCTTTATAGTCAAAAGTGTGAGTTAACTTCATCTATTTGGGATGATTATTTATTATTCTTGTATCCTGGTGAGTTTAATGACTATCAATGTTTGTACCATGTGAACCATACCTATTTAAATATAGGTAATTTACTAGAGGAACTATTGGATCATAGAACCTACTAGTTAATAGTTTAAAATGAGAAAAGTAAATAATGCAGGTTATTGATGAAATTCATTTATCACACTATCTATTGAAGAAATGATATTTTTTCTATGTTAGGTATTAAGATATTTTTTCACTACATAATGGTTCATGATATTCAAATAATTATTCTATGTTTCATGATGGGGAATATGGAATAGTTAACCAATCCATATTTGAGATTTCACACACTTCCATACACATAGTTTATTTTTAATTTTTTTGACCAAAAAATACTGGACCCTATAGGATTTTAAAGGACGATGTTTATGGGTGTTATCTATTTGAATGATCCTCCATATAAAAATATTATCATCGATAATAATTTTTGTATAAAGATATGGATCGATGATGAGGTGATAACTTATGATAAATTCAATCCTACATATTATCCTTGGAGTCCAGGAGATATCACTGACCATTGTTTGGAACAATATGAGATTGTTAAGTCAAACCAATATTCTAATAAGGATTTATCTCGAGATCTTATGGATATGAATGAGTATTCTAAAATAGATATGGTGGACTATGTCTATGGGATTCATATTCATAATGCTCCAGGCGAGGGAGAACCTGTAAGAGAATTAGTATCTATTTATCTTATTATTCCATAATTTTTTGTCTTCATGTTCAATATGTAGGATAGCCTAAATTACCTTTTTTGGTTGAATATATAATAGAATACATAACTATTGAGGGGAGAGAGTTATAAGAACAATGTTTTTTGGAAAATATATCAAAGATCAAGAATTTGGGAAGGATATCAATCCTACATAATTGGAGAATGCGCCAATGGTTGATATAGGGGTCTCCCATATTTGACTCCTTGCCTCTTAGTGATAAAACCCACCCAAATAACCTTTTATTTGATATGGGTGTATCAGCTTATAGAAATTTCATTTACGATGAGAGAATGAATGATGTTGAATTTGATAAAATAAATAAATGAATTTATATGGAAGATTATCATGATGAGGATGACATGAATGATTATGATGACAATCCTTTTAAAATTGAAGGACCGATTCATGATGTTGTTTCAAGGGAAGAAATTCTTTTCATAGCTTCATTATAATCCTATTTCAAAGAGACCAGTAAGGGTTCAATATTCTAATGTTATTTTAATGCATTTGGATACTCTGACCACTCCTAGAGATTAACCTAAAATTCATTCTCAAGAACATTTAATTTATAAACCCTATCCCTAAATAGAAGTAGTGGCCATAAAATATTTTAAGGAATAATTTGAGGAATTACTATAGAAAATTGAGAAAACTTCAATTATATTATCCACTATAGAATAAAATTTCATAAATTCCTATGAAATAATTGATCATTATTCATATCTACAAGATTAATTCCTTCCATTATTTTATACTCCTAATTCCCTTACTGATCCATATCAAGAAGTTGATCCTTCTTATATCCATTTATTCATAACAAATTTAGAAGAAATTAAATTCTCTAATGACCCATTAAACGATCTCAAGGGCCCATTTTGGAGTATCAGTTTGGTTAATATTTGTGATAGAGATGTAGAAATTTCATACACTATAGAAGGTTTTATTTTATTGCTCTATACCAATTTGATCCTGAAAATATACCATATACAAGATGAGATTCAGTCTTTCAAAAGAAAAATGCAATGTTTTAATTGTAGCATTATATCACTTTAAGAGAATGTTAGAGATATATTGGATATCTAGAAAAAAAGATACATCAAACCTAGTCCTTTACACATATTGTTTCATAATTTAATGCATAAATATACATTAAATGAATAGCATGGATTGATAAGTACTATATATTTCAAACACTAGGTACATAATTGGAAAACATGAAAATAGAATATAAATTATTTTCCAAATTTATCTCTAAACTCCATTAGCGCTCCCATAACTATAGATGATAACATGGGGAATAAATTAACAAAAAATATTAGCTAAAAATCAATATAAGGTAATAAACAAAGGAATGGAGCATAACACATGGGTTTGAAGTCCTAACATGATGGTATAAAAAGGCATGGAACATAAATAAACATAAGGAAGTATTACATGTAGAACATGAGATAATTTATCATGGAAACATAGGAATATGGAAGAAACATATAAAATGACAGAAACATGAGTCAGGTATTACTTCCAAAACTATATCACATGGTGGACAAAGTCCCATAACCAACATGGTTTAATCCCTAATCCCATACATAAAGTCTTTATAGACTAAACATTATCAAATTAATTGGAGTGATATTTGGGTGAAACAATCATAAAAGTTTTACGCATATGTGGGCCACATAAATAATAAAACATATAAAATAATACTAATGGTTACCCATGGGATAAAATGGTGTTTGTAATAATGACTCCAGGAATCCGAAAAGGCATATCATAATTTTATCCATGAATGAATGGATTTAAATAATATTTTTAAATTCATAATGTAAAATTAAAATAGAACATGTTAAATTATGCCCAACTAAAGTGAACACATGTAAAATGATTGGATAGAAAACCTTGCAAATGTGACACTTTGACACTTTTCCAGGGAAAAGAATGAATAATATTTAAATAGAAAAATTGAATAATTGTTAACATAAAAAAATAATTTAACTAAAAAAATTAATCATAAATTTACATATTTTTAAACAATATTTTTCCCCTTAAAACTATTTTTTATGTGTACATCAATATGGGTAAAAAACACAGAATGTCCAACTAATCTGGTTTTCTTATCGAGAGGAATTTGGAAGGGAACATTATAAAAAATTTAATTCCCAATAAAAGAAAGAGTAATTGAGCTAAATACATATGTTGGTACATACACATAGAATATCGAGCAATTATATTCTAATAATAAGTGTATAAATAGTGGAAAAGAGAGAGAAAGTGTAACCTAAAGGTAATATGGAATTTTGGGGAGATCCCTCACCTTATATATGAACGTGTTTTGTAATTGAACATAATGTCATTGATAGTCAAATTAGACTCATTAATAACATAATTAAGATCCCTTGAAATATTTATTTATTTATTATGTTCCATTATGGCCAAATCAACTGGTTATACTATTCAATTTCGTCATTCCTAGAGTATTCGTTTCATGGTATCATGGTTGGTTCACATAATATAAAATTATGGAAGTTATTGTAAAATATGAATTATTATCAAGAATTTAAATTATATAGTATTAATGTGCTTATAGTATTATAAATGGTCCAATAGAGCAATTTTTTCTAGTATGTGGATGGTTCATTTGATAAAACAATAATAATAAAGATTTACATTATTTTGGTTGTTTTTCTAACCATCATTAACAAGATTTATTTTATTTAACATTATGACTAAATATATTAGTTATAGAACATGATACATGTCAGAAAATACATATAATTTTTTTTTAACCATAATAATATTTTTTTTGAGATTGGAATGCAGTAACATAAAAATGAAAAATCATTATCCCCTATGATGGTAAACTGCCATAATTTACAGAATTGTTTAATTTCCATGAATAAGAGGAGATGGGAAAGTATCTAGGAAGAATATATTACAATTTAAATAAAATATTCTAGTATATACTTTATATAATATTCATTATAATTTTTTTGATAAAGGGGGGTGTGGAGAAGGTAGAAGAAGAATTGAAATTAAAAGAGATGGTTTGGGAAATTACATCTTCAATACCACCTCCTTGAAGGACGCATTATAGATAATAGAATTTCCCTATTATGGAGACCCAGAACTATTAGACATGGGGTAGAGAATTAGTAATGGAATTAGATAATATATTGATAATATAAAATGATTTTGCATTGTGAAGAGTGTGGGTGGTAAGGGGCGGTATTTAAATTTGGAGGAGAGGGGTGGTTTTTATTATTATATTTAAAAGTTTATTATTTCAGCTCAAGAAAATAAATATTGTTGATCTCTATTACTAAAAATAGTAAATAGTTCACGATAGTCCAAACCAATGGGTGATTAAATAATTATTACAGCATCCATGACTCAAAAATTCATAAAACGTTAAATAAAAAAATTTATCTTATTTCATTATTCAACAAAAATTCAACTAATTTTTTAAAATACAAAGAAGTTACCCTATCCATTTTTCAATGTTTATATTTAAAAAATTTAATCTATTTTATTAAACTAATTTCTAAATATGATAAATTATAATTTTAAATAAATTCAACATTTTTTTGAAAAACCCAATTGAAATATTATAATCGAATTTATGACCCTTTGAAAAATTAATAATGGTCACATTAAATTTTATTATAAATATAAAAAAAATTTCATGAATTTATGAATACTATATTTTAAAATATATTATCTTTTAAATCATTATATTAATAATATATTTTTAACAAAACATTTATGTTTTAAAAAAATCCTACACATAATTTCTTATTTGGAAACATTTATTTACTTATAACATGATTTAAAAATATTATAATATCACTTATAAGATTTCGAAAATTTATTTATATGTTCCTAGATGAGGTTACTAATATAATGGTTAGACTTCTATTCCAAATAGTCATATTTATATTCTGACGGTTAAGTTACTATTCAAATTTTATAGTTTCTTTAACTTCTATAAATAACACTTGTATCACTTATTATACATTCAGTTATATTATTTATAAAGGATATATATACATTTTTTTATTAAATTATATATATTATATTATAAAAATTATGGTTTATTTCTATTTTTTTGAGTTATATTATTCTAGTGGATCATCAAAATCAAAATTTTCTCACCTTTTTATCTTATTTTCTATTTGTTGTCCCACTGTAATAATTGGAATTATTATTTGTTTTATTTACTAAGGTACCATTCATCATTTATGAGAATGGTATTTTATTTGGTTTTCTTTATGATGTATATATTCCATAACAATTAGAAGGAAAATTCTATTGATAAAATTCTAGTTCGTTACACAAGGTATCCTTTAGTGATGACCAGTCCATCAACACCTTCCACTTATGCATCAAGATATCCTCCTACCTCAATTTCTATGGTTGATGATTTTATTTTAATTATCTTTCCTGAAGAGATACAAAATATATTGGAATTAATGAAGGATATTATAACCCAATAGAAAATAGATATTGTAGTTAATGGATAAAAATACATTGATTTTATTCAAGTGTAATATAATTAATATGAAAAATATAAATATATAGACAATGGTGAAATAAAGAATGATATTATTTGTATTTACACAAAGTAAAATCTCAAGACTTAGTACCTTTCATTCTACATAGGTTTTAAGATTCCACCTTTAACAGTTACCTTCAAAGCTGTAATAGAGATGGTTTTTGTAATGAATCATCTTCTCAATATATTAATGTAATATAACGACGGGTAACATAATGTTAGGGAAAATGGGATAATATCTTTGGTCAACATCAGATGGATTGTATGTCCTTAAATTTATGTTGTTAGTTTCTTTATTCTAGAACCTCCATCTCTTCATCTGCCTCACATCTCTATATCTCCTTCCAAATCCTCATCCAAAGTTGTAGTTTATAAAAAATTATATATTGAAACTAATATCTCACATATACATACTACATGACCTTTTAGTATCTATTTTTTCTAATCCCTTGGATTGATCTTATAAATTTCTAATGGAATCTCTTTTATAAGACCTACTGTAATTCCTTAAACTGCTCCTCCTCCACCTCACGTTATCTTAAAATTGAAGAACCCATATATTCTTGAGGACTCTGATTATTATTAGACTCTGATAAGGCTTATGTAAAAATTTCAAACATTTAATGAAATGCCTCTATATTCTAATTTTTGATAAAATTATTTATTTTATTCTATATGCATTCTTCTCTATTTATTTCATATGTACATGTTTAGCCTTTATGATTCTTTTTATAATCCCAATGGGGGGAATTATATGGAATAAATAAAGGAGGAATGGTACAATTTTACAAATGATTAAAAATATAATAATGATTAATCCTTATTTCTTAAATCATATTATAGAATATTATAATCTTTAATGCCTAATATTTAATTATTCGATTAATTATTTATTTGAGGATGATCAAACATCAAGAAGGGAGAATTTTTTTGGATTTGTCTATAAATTCTTTATTTTAACAATAATAAATAAATTTTAGGTTATTTTTGATCCATTTTATTTTTATGAAAAGGAAAGTATTATTCTGAATTAATTGACTTTACACTATGTTTTTAATCAACCGCATGGTGCAAGAAATCCACCATACGGCATATTTTATTGAAGGAATAACTTCCTGATCAAACGTGGTGAATTTATAGAAATGTTAAGTGAGAAAAAGAAAAACTAAATCACCATATTTCATATATCAAGTGACTGTAGTGATAAGTATTTATCACATTGTAATTGTTTGACCTTATGCCAAACTTTCTATTACTTCATTATGTCACTCTTGTATCTATAATAGGGCTTGTTGGAAAGATAGCACGATTAACCATGTGACTGAAAATACGAATGAACAAAACTGCTTATGAAATAGACTTTCATGAAATTGAATAATTGACTGCAAGAATAAATTAATTTACTATGGTTAGTCATATCAATTTGAAAAAGTATTGGATCACCCAAAAATAAAAATTTATCAATATAATTTTCAAGGTTGTTGGCCATAATGAATTATGATTCACTATAATTGTATTGTGATTGAAAATATGTAAAAATAATCAACCATAAGAACATATCATCTACTGTAGGTATAATTCATAAACCATAAAACATTAAAATATCATTGAAACATGTTAAATCATTCATGGATGATTATGTGGGATATTTAAAAATAAATATATATAATGGTGTGTATTATATTATCAAATTTTTATAGATTTTAATTCAACCAATTTTATGTGTAGATTAGAGTGTCAGATAGTCAAATTTATTAAGCATGGATATCCAAAAAGTGTATGAGGATCTTCAATGATGATTTTCCTAAGAAAAATTCCAAAGTAGTATTATATATTTAAAAAACTAAAAATATATGTTGTGTAAGAAGAGTATATAGATTGAGATATCATAATTTTTCAAAAAGATAAATTATGATACAATAATATATCTTTAAAAATCTATTACTATATTATTTCCTAAACATCAACAGTACATTAGAGAGCATTTGAACATCCATGCACATAAATTAAAAATCAAAATATGGAAATGAGAAGAAAATAATATCCTTTAAATCAACAAAACTTCATATTATGATGCATCCTTTATTCCCTTTTGGTCACTATTTTTTTTATTTTTCTATTTTAGGTTCCTTCCATTGTAGATCTTATTGAACCTCATCATATATGGAACATGAGAGTGAAGGACACTCCCGTTTTAATTTATTAATAGTTTCTCCCAAGAAGAACTATGAATGAAGTAGTGAATCATAGACTTCCTATACGCAGTTGTTATCTTTATTATCTCCCCCTAGAACAATGTAAAAGACATTGAATATTCCAGATAACCTTCTGCTCTATTGTATGTGAAACTCAATTGTAGTGGTGGATCGGTTTTCATATAATAAACTCTTTGGTAATGAGTGATTTTCATTTAGATATGTCCTTGTATATTCTTGAGACTAAAAATATTTTTTACTTCCAATTTATACGATTTTATCCTAAATTTTGAATAAAAATCTATGGGAATTTCCAAACTCAATTGCAAAAATATTAAACTAATTGTTAAAATAAAACATTGTTTCATATACTACGTTTGATTCTAGTAAATCTATATAAAATGTTAAAAGAGTTTTAATAATTTTTGAACTGAGTTCTGATTGAACATTTTAGAATCTTTTTGAAAGATGAAATTATATGTTTTTATAACTCTATCTAACTAGGATATAATTTTTAAATTGGGGGATTTAGTTTAAAAATTATTATTTTTGAATCGAAATGTTTAAATGGAAAATAATTTCAGTCCCTCCCTCTATATTTATCCACTAAGACCAACAATATAAAATTTATACTCTCTAATATTATTCTATAATATAGAACTATACTCAAATATATAATATTAAATAAAATATAAAAATTTTATATTCCATGTTTATTATATCAATGATTCACATAATCTAACTACCAAATATTTAATGTTATTTGAACCATTCTCTTATCAAATGTCAAATATCCATTTGTTATGGTTTAAATTATTTCTCAAATAAGACCTTTTATATTGAGAAATTTAAATAAATAATAATTATAAATAAATCATTATTATATTATTAAATCATTTATATTTTTCCTTATTTTTAATTTAAAAACACATTATAAATAATTCCTATAATTTTAAAATTAAACAATTATGACAAAATTATAATAAATACAATTTAATATCTCAAAATATTATGAAATAAATATTTATTAAATTTTTCAGAATCAATTTTTATTATTTATAATAATTCTTTAATTAATTAAATTATTATTGTTTCATAAATTAAAGAAGCATCCAAAAATACATTTTCTATATTTTATAAACATTTTATAAATTGTATTAATTAATTTAGAATTTAAATCTTGAAATAATATATTTCTATTATATATTATACTCAGTAATATATGATAATTCATAAACTATATTTGATAATTCACACAACCCAAACCCTTCTTACACTGTTGATGATATTTTATAATGATAATCCTTAATGGGATTATCTTCTCTTAAAATATTCATCTGCATAATAAAAATATGTCATTTGATGTCCTATGTCGGATTAACTCAAAACATATTTGAAAATGTAGATTATGATATGGGCTTTGTGTAAAAACAGCTTAGTGATTATTATATGCAATACTTATCGTATGTTTAGGTACCTTGCATAACATTGAACTTATATGTCCTGGAAAAAATATATAATATCACTTATATCATAACATTGATATGATGGTATGTCTTATGCCTCATAAAAAATCATATTCATGTTATCATGTCATACATATTTTCATATCATAAGTTATGATATTTCAAATACCATTGAATAAAAAATGGGTTTATTTTAAAATAAGTTGTGTTGTATAAAATAATGCTATCAAATATTTCAATATCCATTATCATACACCAATATATTAAACAAAATTCCCATAATATTTTAATATGAAAAATATTAAATCCATTTGATATTATATTTCATTATTTTTCAAGCATGATTTCAAGAATCATGATGCATAATGATGATGCAATACAACTTTTGGGTTTTTCCAGATCTAACAAAATTCGTTATGTTAATCAATATAAATAATAAATTTTATATCCCATGGTCAAAAATGTAGTAAAATAAAACAATGTATAAAAAATGAATAAATTGTGTGTATATTTTCACTAGGGAATTCTACTGATAATATATCCTTTAAAATTGTATATAAATATCAATATGAGTTAACACAAAACATCCCTACTATTTGGTGTATAAATGGGTTGGAATTGAGACACACATAAAATGGGTATAACCCTCCTCTATATGAATATATACTAGTATCATGAGTAGTAATGGAATGAGAAGGAAGATATGATTATAGAGATTCGAGAGGAGGATCAGGAAATCTCAAACCATCACCATATAATTTTGATCACCTCATTCTATGACACTCACAGACCTTCCTTGAGTGATTGTGCACTAATTATTATATTTCATGACATATGAGTTAATGAATTAGTTGTTCATGTATTAATCATATGACTGCATCATATATCCTCCCATGCATTTTATCTTATGAAATGACTAATTAATGATTTCCTTGTTTGGAAGAATCTCTAGTGAAAATGTTTATCATTCCCTTTCATAAATATATCCTACGGATTAAATAATCATTGAACAATACCTTTTAGTGACACATTATATATTTCAATCGTACATTTAAATTGTTCTATAAGTATAATGATGTAATAATATCCATGATTTACGACTTTCCATTATTGTACAATATGATATAGAAAAATATAAATAAAATGTGTAATATTTTTTAGTATATCTTCATTATTACAATAATAATAAAATACTAATATTCATTTTTAATTCCACACTCAGTTTATTCGTCATATAACTCTTAATTTATCTTTACAATCTCTTTAACAGATTACATAAAATTATTTTTTCATCACTAAATAACACAATCATGATAAGTTCAATTACATTAAGAATGATGAAACCCTCAATTCTCCTACAACAATTCCATGATGTTTCATTAAAATCTAATCATTATTCATTATTCATGGCGACTCATTCATCATTCACTACCTTTGATTCACTACATAATGAAGGAATCAATGTAATTAATAAAGGTATTATTAAATAAATATACTCAGTGATGTGAAAAATTGAGATGGTTATTACACTTATTTACATATAAGAAAGACACTACAAGCCGTAATTAATTTAATGTAATTACCAATAAAAATAATATCATCCATTTTAAATCAAAATAAATATCAGTTATTTATTAAAATGATTAATTAATTAATTAAATTAATAGTTACATTCTCCAAAATTGTAACATTTCCTATAATTAAATCCACTACAAAATAATTATCAAAATTTCACTCAATACTAAAAATGATATTCTAAATTCAATAATTCCCATGGAAATTAGTTTTTATATATCTAAACCTAAAATTTCATCAAGCATAGACATAAGGAGGAAAATAGAGTAAATTTTCACAAACATTGAGAAATAAAAATGGAGGTTTAGACACATGGTGTAATGGCTCGGACCTCTCTGGTCCATCACATTGTGGAAATGTGGTGTTTGAGGTGTTTCGGGAGGTCAAGGTGACTTAACCCCAACAATTTTCAAAATTTACAATTCAATGAACAATGTTCTATCAGCGAGGTTTATTGAACAGTGCTCTATTGGTGAGGATCAGGGAACAATGTTCTATCAGTGACGTTCAGTGAATAGTGTTCTATCGGTGAGGTTCAGTGAACAGTGTTCTATCGGTGAGGTTTAGTGAATTGTGTTCTAATGGTGAGGTCTATCAGTAAACCCTATCGGTAACCTCTAATGGTAGGTGTATAGTAATGGTAGGTGTATAGTAATAGAAGGTGTATGGTGTTTCTAGAATGGTGAGGTCTATCGGTAACCTCTAATGGTAGGTGTATAGTAACAGTAGTTGTACAGTAACGATATGTGTATAGTGTTTCGAGAATGGTGTGGTCTATAAATAACCTCTAATGGTAGGTGTATAGTAATGGTAGGTGTACAATGTTTCGAGAATGGAGAGGTCTATTAGTAACCTCTATCAGTAACCTCTAATGGTAGGTGTACAGTAAAGGTAGATGTACAGTAACGGTAGGTGTACAGTGTTTCCAAAATGGTGAGTTCTATTGGTAACCTTTTTTGGTAACCTCTAATGGTAGATGTATAGTAACAGTAGTTTTACAATGTATCCATAATGGTGTGGTTCTAACGGTGAGTTTTATGAACAGTGTTTTTCCTTTTCCAAATTTTGAGTATGTGAACAGTGTTTCCAGCATCCTACAGTTTCACCACTTTGACATTTCCTTTGACGTAAAATAAATTTAGAGCCCGGTTTTAAGGACTCTTAAGGTCTATTAAATGGCCACAATTCCTATATTAATTATTCCTAAGGCACATGATGTTTTTACTAGGTCAAACCGCATTGTTTATTACGATCGTCTTTTAATGGGAAATCAACTGTATCTTAACCTGCCGCTCTATTAAATCTTCTAAAAGGACAGAATATATTCCTACCTAATTTTTCCACTTTGCTCTCGGTTATGAGATGCTAGAATCATTCATTCCTTCTCATAGGATTTTTAAAATCATGTTTTCCCTCCGAGGATGGATTCTGCTCTTTTTTTATGCAACCAAGCTGTATCGATCAATATTCGATATAAGGTATGTTTTATCGTCATTCTTTTGGGGATCATCTTCTCATGTTTCTCATTTCCATATTATAGAATGTAATATACATGCTTCTAATGGGGATTTTTTTTGGGATTTTTTTGGTGTGGTAATACCATGGTATCCTCAGGTGGATGCAGTTTTTGTGAGAGGAGGATCGTGACCCATTGTGTGGATAAAGAAAGTGAGGAACTGTTTGAGGTAGGGTATTTGGTTGTTCTCTTTTGTTTTACGCGAAAATATATTGTTAGCATGTTTAATCCCACTGGATGAAAATGGTATTGACATAATAAATATTTTAACCAGATAAATAAATTGATATCGATCATATATTATTTCCTCTTGTTTTGCTAGATAGTGTGATATATATTCTTTCTTTGCTTAGCTGTTTGTTCTTGAGGAAATAGTTAAAGAACGTAAATTGGGATTAATTAATAATTGTTTTGATAAAGATAATGAGGCATGTAAACGAATCTGGTTCCTTTTGTAATTTAATGTTAGCCAAATTAGTGTAGTAATCATGTTTAATTAATTGTGATAGCTTACTGATTAGGTTAACCAAATTTGGAACCTACAAATAATAAATCCGTTAATTCAAGATGGATTAAAGAACTGATTGTTTGATAATTCCATAAAGGGTTCTGAGTTTCCCTCTTGATTGTTGAAGGGCCAAGATCCCAATTGATGTGATGTTTGTTTTCATTCTTCTTGTGTTGTCATGTGACCTTGGATGGTTGTTTTGATATGTGGGGTGTGGAGGATTTTGGTGGTGGTAGCAGATGAGGTATAGAGTGGAAAGATGCATCGGTTTATGCATGTGGGTGTCGGGGAGGACACTAGGGATGATGGAATGGGATGGATGTGATTGTTGGATGCTTGCTATTTTTGTTTGGTTTTTTATCTGCTTTACTTTTCCCTACTGATCAAGGCCGTGGGTCGTACTTACCCTTCGTCCGAAGAAGGTGAAGACACGCAGGGTATTCCACCTGATTTCTTTTTTTATCTTCTCAAGGAAAGATGACTATATGCTCTTTCTATAAGAGGAAAAGAATCGACGGGTAGTACATCTACTCACTGTGTTGATCGTCCTTGTGTTTAGTAGCATAGAATATTTTTCTAGAATTCTTGGTAATGTGGGAATGTAATTCTATAATGAATTATTGAATAAATGGTGTTAACCCATGGGGTTAGTGCTTGCTAGAACATAATGATGAGGTTGAAATTTTGATGGAACTGTTGAATTTTGGGTGTTCTGCTAATGAGATTTAATGTGGAATTGTTCATGTTTAATTAATGCTTAAAGAATTAATTAACATAAAGTGGAACTGAAAAAATGGAATGATGTAATCTAATAAATCTCTTTAAATGGTTGTGTGTTTATAGGATACCAAGTCATAGAAGTGTCACCATAGATTCTGAGAGACATTAGCTGCAGTTATGTCTAAGACTAGGTTACTCCGATAGTTTGGTTGTGAGATATAGTATATCATGTAATTTTTGGGTTTCTATACACTACTCTACCCTATCGGAAAGGGAAACTGACACCCCGGGGATTCTGAGCCCCAAGGGTGTTTTCCCCAACATTCCGGTGGGAGGATGAATGGACGACAACCCCCTTTGGCCCTGCTCTCATCTCTTGGTAGTTACTTGTTCTGGTAGTCACAACTGTTAGTTTTCCCCATATATGTGTGTAGATGGATGTATTGGGTTGTGGTTATTCACACACATATATTCTGGATATAGTATCATATGAACTACTATAGTTGAAACGTGTATAGGCTGTGACGACATGAGGATCCTTACTGGGTGTATAGGCTGTAATAGATTGAGGTATAATACCAGATGTATGATTCACATCATGTGGGCTGTGGTGGCTCCTAGAAACTACCTGGTTACTTTTCATACGTGGACGTGGTTGTTTTTTTGCATGAGCTGCATGTTATGGTGCTACACCCAAGTGTCTACGGTAAAGCCTTTTTGGTGAGAGATGCTTAGGACGTGCGACATTGGGGAGAAGCGGCAAACCAGTGGGGAAGTAGTAGCAGGGTACCCTTGATATTCTTTATTATATGATATATTCTTGTATGCATTACTTGGTGAGAGTATCCATGGGTTGGTTGGGAACTTATTATACCTATTTAGGTGATGAGTTTGTTTCACTTGTTTTTCACTATGCTTTATCATGATTTCATTACTTTTGCACGAGAGGATTTGGGGACTATCCTACGAATTATATAATTATACTCACCCTATGTATCTATATACTGTTTTTCAGGTCACTTGGAACAGGTTGGAGATAAGGCTAGTTACTACTAGCTTGTGGTTGCAGGAGCTGTTCGGGCTTGTGGTTGCTGCTGTTTTACTCTCTTTTGGGTACTTGCAGTTTTTCCCTTCCAATTGTTGTACTTTTGCATGACATTGCATATGTGAACTTTGGTATTCTTTATTTTCAGTTCTGAGTTGGAGTTGGTTGATTTATATCTTATCTCTCTCTTCTGCATGTGTTGTCTTAGAGGGTAATGCCTCCCATTTGTGTGTTTACTATACCCTCGGTGCTAGTCGACAACCCGGGGCCTACTAGAGGCAGGAATATGGGGTCATTATCTCCCTTATCACATTGCCCACCCATGAAGGGTACACTTTTTGGGGAGGGGTCATGATAGAGAGGTATCAAAGGTCTTGGTTGAGGGATAGGATGGAGTTTAGAGTTAGGCACCGATGAGTATTGATGGGTTGGTAGGGCAACAATGTCATTCATGTTTATCATGCGAGGTAAACAATAGAGACTGGCTGAGAAATAGGCGTTTAGGGTCCACTATGATCTGATTTATGGGCCTTTAAGTTTACAATGGTTACTAAATAAGGTGGTACTAGTTGCAGTGCAGAGACCTAGGAAAGGATCATGCATCATTCATCATTATGCATGTGTTTCAATGGGTAGAACTTGGGATAGGATAACCTAAAATGAGTAAAAGAAAATAATTAATTAATTAATGTTGAGTATTCCATATTCCAGGTTTAGGAGCTCTAATGGTTTGTTATTTTATAGGTATAGCTCCAGGTCGACGTCCTCATCAGGTTTGCGTAGAAAATGTCCAACAAGCTGTTCGAGAAGATCATCGTAGGGTAGAGGTTGATGACAACCACACATAGAGGAATAAACACTGAGTGTTTCAGCACCAGAGTCTGTAGAAGTATGAGGGATCCATTTTAGAGGCAGTCACGAAATACTGGTTAGAGGAGGTCGAGATCGACTTCAGTTTAATTCATGCCCGGATGGTTCACTAGGTGTCCTTGGTTGTGATTATGATATGTGGAGCCACAAGGAATTGTTAGTTCTTGTTCCACAGGGATCGAGAGGAGTCAGCGATCTAATGGGAGGAGTTCAGAGATGAGTTTAGAGTCGAGTTCCTTTCTTCAGCTACGATGGCATCCAGTCACCAGGAGATTCTTACCCTCCGACATGGGAGCTCCAGTTTTCATGATTTTGGAATCTATTTCAGGAACCTTTTACGATATGCTTTGAACATGATGCCAGATGAGGGGGCCATGGTGAGACATTTCGAGGAGGCTTTACATCCAGAGATCCAATGCCTGGTCACCCCATTTATGCTGAAAATATATCTTGAGGTGCTGGAAAGGGAAGATGTTGTTGAGAGGACTGTGGCCAGGATAGGATCATCATGAGAGGGGAATCAGCATTATTCCTCACGAAGAAGAGCTGGGGTCTAGGGTTCCTGATTTTCAGGGCAGAAGGGTTTCTGTTCAGCTGGGGGTTGGTCCCAGCACTGCATATCTCGTTTCTCTAGAGATAGTAACTCTCAGGCCAATGCCAAGGGATCAGGCACTTGTTTTTCTTGTGGTGTTCATGTCCATCAGTAGCAGGAGTGATTGACCTTTCAGAGCAGTCATCGTGCACCGGGCACTACGCTCTAGGTTCCTCCATTGAGGTAGTTCTAGCTGAGGAGGTAGCAGCAGGTTGCACCAGCTTTATATTAGAAGAGGGTAGATGGGGAATGTAGAGGATAGCCCCATGAGGCTCCCCATCCTCAGAGAGCAAAGCGCGACCATGTCGGTGGTAAACATTAGGGTCAGAGAGGTGGTGGAGGAGGTCATGGTCAGCTTCATGCTCTAGCGTTTCCAGCTCCAGGAAAGCTAGACATCATTCGAGGTAACCTTTTCTTCATTTCGACCATGGTGTATTCCTTGATTGATTCAGGAGTGAAACACTCCTTCATATCACCTACTCTTGTCCATGATTTGGGACTTGAGGTATAGAGGATTCTAGTGACCTTGGCATTGACTATGCCAATTGGTGGTCGAGCTGACTTATTTGAGGTATGTGGAGACTATGACCTAGTGTTGGGGAAACAACTCTCTTGGGGAGATTTCATATGTTTACAAATACAACTGTATGATGTCATCATGGGCATGGATTGGTTGTATTCAGTGTAGGCTGGCGTGGATTGCTTCAGGAAGAAGGTTATATTCATTGGTGCGGATAAAGATCCAGTGGTGTTTGTTGGTGAGAGAGATCCTTGAATTGGTCATAGGTGTGTTTCATCCTTATCATCCATGATGGCTGAGATGATGTTGATTTCTTCAGAGGATCAGCATTTGGCATTTCCTAGGGTCGTAGAGAAGTACCCTGATGTCTTTCCCAAAGAGGTTATAGCATTACCCCCTCGATGAGAGATTGAGTTTGGGATCTATCTACAACTAGAAGCATCTCCAATGTCTATGTCTCCATATAGGATGGCCTCTTATGGTTCACAAGAGCTATGTATATAGCCTGATGGTCTGTTACAGTGTGGTTTTGTTCAACCATGTGTTTCACTGTGGGGTGCACCAGTTTTGTTTAGGAAGAAGGCCGTCCACAATTTGTGGTTGTGTGTCGATTATCATCGCCTAAACAAAGTGAAAATAAAGAATCTCTATCCTCTTCCATGGATTGATGATTTATTTGATCACTAAAGGGAGTGAGTTTGTTATGAACGATCGACTTGCGATCAGGATATCATCATATGCATGTGAAGGATGAGGATATCCTGAAGACTGCTTTACATTGTCGTCATGGGCATTGTGAGTTCGTGGTAATATTGTTTGGTGTGACGAATGCTCCAGTTGTATTCATGGGATTAATGAATGTTATGATCTATGAGTTTTGGGACATGTTCGTGGTAGTTTTCATCGACGAAATCCTTATGTACTCCACATATGAGGAGCATGAAGAGCATCTACAAGTCGTTTTGGGAGTTCATTGTCAACATCAGATGTTTGGTAAGTTGTCGAAGTGTGAGTTTTGGGCTCGAGAAGTTCATTTCATGGTTAATGTTGTGTCCCAATAGGGAGTAGCTGTGGATCCATCAAAGATAGAAATAGTTTTCTCTTGGGTATCCCCCAAGACAGATTCATAGGAGCGAAGATTCCTTGGTCTCGCAGGCTACTACATGAGATTCGTATCCAATTTATCCCGAGTTGCGACTCATCTGATAGATTTGAGCAAAAAGGATCAAGAATTCATATGGACTGATCAGTTCCAGGTAGATTTCAAGAATCTAATGGAGATGTTAGTAAGTTCTCCAGTCTGTTTTCTTCAAGCTGAGGGAGTTTAGTTTGATTTTTTCTATGATGCCTCACATCTAGGGTTAGGCTGTGTTCTCTTTCAGTAGAGGTCAGGTGTTTCTTATTTACCTATGAATTTGCGTCCCCATGAATGCTACTATGCCACCCATGATCTTGAGTTGGAAGTCATGGTGTTTTCTCTAATGTTTTGGGATCATTACATCATTGGTGAGTGCTTTTTGGTTTTCACTGATCATAATAGTTTGAGGTATGTTTTCTCCCAGTGTGACATGAACATACGATAGCGTCGGCAGATAGAGTTATTGTAGGAATACGCCTTCAAAATATCGTATACACCTTGAAAATGGAATGTTGTAAATGACGAGCTAATCCAAAATTCATGTACTGATTATGTGCATGAATCTGGTGATTCCTCAAGAGTATTTGAAGAACTGTCGGCATTAGATCTTGATATGGGACATGTTGGGAGTAGAGGTTGTCTTTTTGAGATGATGGTACAGTCATCCCTGATGCATAAGGTTGAAGAGTCCCAGTTAAGAGATCTAGAGGTGGAGGTCTGGAGAGACCAAGTTGTTTATGGTGTGGCCCCTCATGGTTGGTTGGAGGATGAACAACACCGAGTGTTGTATCATGGAAGGAATTTTTTTCTCTTGATGATGCATGAGCCAGTTCTTAGAGAGTTCTATAGTTCACCTTTAGTAGTACATCCTATCATGACAAAGATTCCCCGATCCTTGAGGAGTCAGTTTTGGTGGCCTGGGCTGAAGCGTGCAATTGCGGATTTTGTGTCACGATGTTTAGTCTACCAGAAGCTGAAGGCTGAACACCGTGTTTCTGGAGGTCTTCTCTAGCCATTTGAGATTCCTCAGTGGAAGTGGGAGGACATATCAATGGACTTTGTTACGTTTTTACCTCACGCACAGGGAGGAAGTGATTCTATTTGGGTGGTAGTGGATCAATTTACAAAATCGGCCCACATCATAGCGAACAAGGAGTCGAGCTCAGTGGAAGTTTTTTCGAGATGGTATCTAGTGGAGGTGGAGAGACTTCATGGAGTCCCAAGGACGATCATCTCTGATCAAGATCCTAATTTTACCTCTAGGGTGTGGAGAGGTCTCCAACATGATTTCTGTTCTCAACTATGCCTTATCATATCATTTCATCCTCAAATGGATGGTTAGATAGAGAAGACCATCCAGACTCTTGAAGACATGTTATGCTCTTGTGTTCATGATTTGGGAGGTTCATGGATGAGGAAATTAACCATGGTGGAGTTTACTTAAAATAATAGTTTTCACTCCACCATCGGTATGGTGCCCTTTGAAGCCTTGTATGGACAACCTTTCCCTTCTCCATTGTGCTGGACTAGGGTCAAAGAGTCAGAATTCTTAGACCATGTGTAGTGTAGAAGACAACAAAGATGGTCCAGGTGATTCATGAGAGGATGAAGATAGTGCAAGATCGTCAGAAATCATACATTGATCAAAGAATGAGACCCTTAGAGTTTAAGGATGGGGATTATGTGTTTCTGAAGCTGACTCCCCTTCATGGGATGTGAAGGATTGGTCATGGAAGTAAGCTTTCTCCCCATTTTGTTGGTCCTTTCGAGGTGTTAGCTCATGTTGTAGTTGTGGCGTATCGAATAGAACTTCCCCCACAGATGATTCATATACATGATGTTTTTCATGTATCACAGCTTCATCGTTATCTTCATGATGACTCTCACATCATCGACTGGGGAGAGATCAATGCTGATGATAATGCAAACTTTCGAAGAGTGGCCTATGGAGATCGAAGACCGCATGGAGAAGGTGTTGTTCATGCGTTTTATCCCTTTAGTTCGTGTGTTGTGGTAACACGGTGGCATGGTGGAGAGTACCTCTGAACGTGAGTCATAAATACGTGCACAATACCCAACGTTGTTTGATGTTTAACTCTTTTCATGTAACGATGTTCCCTTTGTGGTTAAACCTTTCATATTTTATTTATGATTTTTGTTGCTATTGTGGCTTGCTCTCTTTTGAGAGGTATCTCTATGGGTGGTTGTTCGGACCCTATTTTTTCTTTTTTTTTCTTTAGGTGGGTCTTGAATTCTCGGGGACAAGAATGTTTTGAGAGGTATCTGATGTAATGGCCCGGACCTCTCTGGTCCATTACATTGTGAAAATGTGGTGTTTGAGGTGTTCTGGGAGGTCAAGGTGACTTATCGCCAACACTTTTCCAAATATTGAATTCAGTAAACAATGTTATATCAGTGATGTTCAGGGAACAATGTTCTATCGGTGAGGTTCAGTTAACAGTGTTCTATCCGTGAGGTTCAGTGAACAGTGTTCTATCGGTGAGGTTCAATAAATAGTGTTCCATCGGTGAGCTTCAGTGAACCATGTTCTATCTTTGAGGATCAGTGAACAATGTTCTAACGATGTGGTCTATATGTGTCCCTTATTTGTAACCAATAACGGTAGGTGTACAGTAATAGTAGGTGTACAATAACGGTAGGTGTATAGTAGCGGTAGCTGTATAGTGTTTCCGGAACGGTGAGGTCTATCAGTAACCTCTATTGGTAACCTCTGATGGTAGGTGTACAGTAAAAATAGGTGTATAGTAAAAGTAGGTGTACAATAATGGTAGTTGTACAATATTTCCAGAATGGTGAGGTCTATCAGTAACCTCTAACGGTAGGTGTACAGTAACGGTAGGTCTACAGTTATTCCAGAATGGTGAGGTCTATCGGTAACCTCTATCGGTATCCTCTAACGGTAGGTGTACAGTAGCGGTAGGTGTATAGTAACAGTAGGTGTACAGTGTTTCAGAACGGTGAGGTTCTAATGGTGAGATTCATGAACAATAATTTTCATCTCCCAAATTTTGAGTATGTGAATAGTGTTTCAAACTTCCTGTAGTTTCAACCCTTTGACGTTTCCATTGATGTAAAATACATTAAAATCCTTATTTAAAGGAATATTAATTCTTATTCAAAGGCTATAAATTCTATATTAATTATTACTAATTCTCAGGATATTTTTACACGGTCAAACTGCGTGGTTTAATGCAATCCTCTTTTAATGGGATATCAAGTGTATCTTAACATGTTGCTCTATTAAATATTTTAAAGGGATGAGATATCTTCCTCCCTAATTTTTTCTCTTTTTTCAGGGATATGAGATGCTAGACCCTTTCATTCCTTCTCATAGGAGTTTTACAATAAAAAATTCCCTCCTAGGATTGGTTCTGCTTTATTTTGATGCAACCAAGCTGTATCGATCAATCTTCAATATAAGGTATGTTATATCATTGTTCTTATGAAGATCATCTTTTCTTGTTTCTCCTTTCCATATTATAGAATGAAATGTCCATACATCTAAAGGGGTTTTTCTTGGGGGTTGGTTGGTGCGGTCGTACCGTGGCATCCTCAGGTGGATGCAGTTGTCGCGAGAGGAGGATCCTGACCCATTGTGTGGATAAAGAACGCGAGGAACTATTTGTGGTAGAGTATTCGTTGCTTCTCATTTCTTTTATGTGCAACTGTATTTTTTTCATGCTTCATCCCACTGAATGGAAATGGAATTGATATAATAAATATTTTAACCAGATAAATAAATTGTTATCAATCGTATATTATTGCCTCTGGTTTTTCTAGATAGTGTGATATATATTCTTGCATTTCATAGTTGTTCACTCTTGATAGAAATTTGTAATGAATGTAAATTTGGATTAATTGATTTTTTTGGCTAAAGATAAAGAGGAATGTAAATGAATCTGGTTCTTGTTGTAATTTAATGATAATCAAATTGGTGCAGTAAGCATGTTTAATTAATTGTGATACCTTACTGATTAGGTAACCTGAATTTGCATCCTAAGAATAATAAATCTGTTAATTCAAAATGGATTAAAGAACATTTTGTTTGATAATTCCTTAAAGGGTTCTAGGTTACCCTCTTCATTGTTAAAGGAATAAGAACCCAATTGACGTGATTATTTTTTTCCTGGTGCTTGTGTTGTGATGTGACCCTGGATGGCTGTTGTGATATGTGGGGCCATGGAGGCTTTTGGTTGTGGCCGCAGATGAAACCTAGAATGGCGATATGCATCAGTTTATGCATGTGGATGTCGGGGAGGACACTAGGGATGCTGGAATGGGATGGATGTGATTGTTGGATACTTGCTGTTTTTGATTGGTGGTTTAACTGCTTTACTCTTCCCCACTGATCAAGGCACCTAGTCTTACTTAACCTTCTTCCAAAAAAGTCCATGAAACGCGGGGTATGCCACATGATTTCCATGTTTAGCTTCTCATGGAAGGATGGGTATATGATCTTTCTATAAGCGGTAAAGACTCAATGGGTAGTAAATCTACTCACCATGTTGATCCCCCTTGTGTTTAGTAGCATATAATAGTTTTCATGAATTCTTGTGAATGTGGGAATGTAATTTTATAATGAATAATTGAATAAATTGTGTTAACACATGGGGTTGGTGTTTGCTGGAACAAAATGATGAGGTTGAAATTTATAAGGAACAATTGGCTTTCAGTGTGATGCTAATGAAATTTAATGTGGAATTGTTCATGGTTAATTAATGATTAATGAATTAATTAACGTAAAGTGGAACTGAATAAAATGGAATTTAGTAATCTAAAAAAACTCTTTAAATGGTTGTGTGCTTATCGGATACATAGTCTTAGAAGTAGCAACCCAGATTCTGAGAGACATTAGAAAAAGTTGTGTCTAAGACTATGTTATTCTCATAGTGTGTGTGTGAGATATAGTATGTCATTACTTTTTGTGTTTCTATATTCTACTCCACCCTATCAGTAAGAGAAAATGACACCTCGGGGATTCTGAGCCCGGGGGGGGGGGGTGTTTTCCCCAACTTTTCGGTGGGAGGATGAATTACTAACTACCCCCTTTGGCCCCACTCTCTTCTATTGGTAGTTACCTATGCTGGTAGGCACAATAGTTATTTTTCCCCATATATGTGTGCAGAGGGATATAATGGCTAGTGGTTATTTACACACATATATTCTGGATATAATATCCTATGGACTACTATAGGTGTAACATGCATAGGCTATGATGGCTTGAGGATCCTTACTCGGTGTATTGGATGTAATGGACTGAGGTACAATACTAGATGTATGATACACATAATGTGGGCTGTGGTGGATCCTAGAAAATACCTGGTTACTTTTGATATGTGGATGTGGTGGTTTTGGTGCACTTGGTGGATGTTGTGGTGCTTTTCACAGTTATCTGCTGGCAAACCTTTTTGGAGAGAGATGATCAAGAGGTGCGACGTTGGGGAAAAGCGAGAAACCAGTGGGGAAGTAGTTTTGGGGTACCCTAATATTCTTTATTATATGATATATTCTTGTATGCGTTACTTGGTAAACTTATCCTTGGTGAGGTTGGGAACTTAGTATACCTTTTTAGGGGACGAATTTGTTTCAATTCTTGTTCATGGTGATATAGCATATTTTTTTTACTATTGCATGAGAGTCATCGGGGAGGATCTTACTGATTATACTGTTATACACTCCCTATGTATCTGTAAACTATTTTTCAGGTCACTTGGAGCAGGTTTTAGATTAGGCTGGTTACTACTAGCTTGTGGTTGCAGGAGCTGTTCGGGCTTGTGGTTGCTACTGTTTTACTCTCTTTTGGGCACTTGCAGGTTTCCCATCCAGTTGTAGTACTTTTTCAGGACATTACATATGGGCACATGCGTTTTCTTTTATATTTTAGTTCTGAGTTGGATTTGGTTGGTGTTTATCTTATCTCTCTCTTCCTCATGTATTCTCATAGAGGGTAATGCCACCCATTTGTGTGTTTACTATACCCTCGGAACTAGTCGCCATCCCGGGGCCTACTGGAGGCAGGAATCGGGGGTTATTATCTCCCTTCTCACATTGCCAACCCAGGAGGGGTACACATTTTGGGGAGGGGGTCATGACACAAGGTCTATATATCATATAAAGAAATGTTAATTTGAGTGGTGGAAGAAACATGGAATAGTATCTGGATAAAATAAAATTAACTGGGATATGTTAGAATAATCATTTAATTGAATTATTTGAAACTCTAATTATAGTTCATTATAAACTAGGTTGTATAGATCTATCACATAATATGTCAACAAATTTAACACCCAACAGCTGACATTCTAATGTTTTACTCAATATAGGGTCATGTCGTGATTTAATATTATTGAAAAATTGAATATTTAAATAAATATGGGGTTGTTCTCCTATAAAATATGTGTAAATTATTATATTTGAATAATACGTTGTATTGATAATATAGATATTCACATGAGATTTGAAAATGTCTATTGTATTAGTCCACTTAGATTAGAATATATATCATTAGAAGATCATTGTACAAATGACTAACCCATTTCTCAAGTTCATACTCAATTTCATGAGTTGGGGAACATTTGAATATCGTTTTTATACTCGGTGGTTGATTGGATAACGAATACTATCCCCTAGATTGGGTAATAATTGTTTATTAGAATAAATGTTTTTACCTATAGAATCTATATATTTCAACTAGTTTCGTAAATATCATAAGCGATGATAAATAAAATTAAAGATATGAATTAGTAATTAACAAAAATGAATAATTTTAAACTAATTTATTCAGGATTTTATTTTCTAAATAAATTGTGATATTGAATTAATTCAATTTATTTTCATCATTAAATAATTATATTTATTTAAATGTGATTTTAAAAATTTTTCATGATGTATTCATCAATGTTTTATTCCTATAATTATAATGAGATAAAAAATTCCCTGTAAGGAGACCAAAATCTACAGATTTGTTTTATATATTTTCCCCATATTTTAAAATTTTATTCATATGGAAACGTCTTGGGCTAATTCAATGATGTTTTTTTCCTAACCAGTTATCAAATGTGAAAAAATATCATTCTTGTACAATTGGTTTTTAGTTCAAATCACCATCTCTTAGACCCTAAATAAGTAGAAGGGATACCTAGGAAACTAGGAGAGAGGAAATTCTCATATTTTATAATCATTTTTTGTGAGTATTGTAATTAGATATGATCTCCCTAAAAAAATATATTCCTCTTTCTCTTTATATAGTGACTAAATATCAAAATATATTACTATCATGGTGGGACGAATTGTCAAAAAAACCTTCATGAGGATCTTCATAAACTCACAGATTCCCTTTAATGCACTAATAATATTTTATTATTATACCAAAATCAAATTTTATTTACCAACCATGAAATAAATATACCTCAAATAATAAAACTATTTTCCAATATTGGAATATAATTTCTAGACTTGCACGATCCATTCCTTAGGTGACCTGAGTTTTATAAGGCCTTTCCTTTTCAGGTATATGGCCATGTGATGGGGAAAACACACATTTTAGAGGGAATTTTATATTGGGGGAGTCCTTGAAAGAATATTCCTATAAATAATTAGGAATCTATAAGTATAAAATTTCTTAGTTATTTCATTTTATAATTAAAAATTTTCTAGAGGAAGGGATGATATGGTTAATATAAATTTATTTTGTTTTGAGTTTAATAAAATTATGTAGGTATTTTGATAATTTTATATTATATGGGGAAATTTTTCTATTTTTGCATGTTATCAAATTAAAAATAACAAATATTACCTAACTAATGGTATTAATCCTTATATTAACTTTTCACATAGAGTACTCAAAATTTAGATAATTTTTTTAATATAAATTGATCCTTTTATAATTATAATTTGATAAAAATGCTCAAACATGACTATGTGTGTTTTGAGTGTCATATAACTTTTAAAGAATGATCATTGTATCAAATATATACTATACAAAGTAATAAATAAGGAATTTGATACCCAAGATGATTGATATCATCAATATTTTATTTTATGATTTTTTGTATGTGTCAGGTCACACTACAATGATAAAAAATTATGAAATGTAAAAATTTTAAGGATAAACTAAAAAATAACCAATTTATCATTTTTTACTTATAAGTATAACTAATAAATAATCAAAAATCCAATTTAAATGAAATAAATGAATTTATTTTTATGTAAAAATGATTTCCTCATAAGATTTTTTCCAAAAAAAAATTAAAAAATAATTACTAGTCTAGGTTTGTTGGTGAAAAAAAATATCAAAATTATAGGTGGAATTTTTTTTAAAAGCATTAAAGAATTAAATTTCAATATAAAATGTAGGATACAAATAACATCCACAAGTATATTTTATTAATATTTTACAATACAATATTTATTTTAAAATATAAAAAATTCATAAATGAACTTTGGTGTATTGTAATTCATATAAAATAATTCATGTAAATTTTTAATTGAAAAAATTACCCTTTCATGAATTTAATTACTAATGTGTTCAGAAACCCCATTATTAATTTTCAACAAAACTACAATTTATAATTTTCATTCAAGAATTAAATTAATCAAACATTTCTAACAGAATTATGTTGTTTTTAGGATATAATAAAATAAATTATTTTTTAATTTATGACCCCTTAAAAATAAAAGTTCATAACCAGGGATAGTTCGTGATAAGAATTATTAAAATTATCATTTAAGAATATTTTGTAAACTGGATGGCTTCTGAAAATTAATAAATACTATTAAACATAAATTATTTCTAAAAAATTATTATTATTATGATTCTTGACTCTTTTCAAACATTTAGGAAGAAAATAATAATGAATTCATCACCCAAAGTGCTCATAATCATAAACAATATGATTTAGTAAACACAATTTGATCATAACTCTTGTTTGAATAAAATGATAAATCCTGAAAAAAATTATTTTTATTGGGGTTTCAAAAATTAACCATATGTTATTTATTACATTTATGAATTAATAAATAATAAATTGAATAATTGTATTCTCTATGATTAGTGAAATTAGCTATTGTAAAAAATTTAATTAGTGTAATTTCATGTTAAAATAAAAACAAATTCTTCATCATGATTTTCTGAAATCATTAGGATAATTATTGATTGAAATTTTTTCTTATATAAAGAAACCTTGCATGAGTTTAAGACTCAGAGTGCTCATAATCACTATAAGTATATTTTGATAAAAAATTATATTAATTTATTATCCATGATAAAAACAAAAAAACGTGACCAAATAGGATTCCTTACTATAAAACATTATGTAAATAATTATTTTATCATTTGTGACTTATAGGAATAAATAATACCTAAAATGGAAAATTGATTCTCTCTTAATTAATTAATGTAAATTTTAATAATAAGTATTACTATTTAGATATAAATTGAGAATAAATAATTAATCATGTCCAAACAAACATCATTGCATGTTTTTCTTGGGCCAATTTTTAACATATAAAAATGTAACAACCATTAATTTAATGTTATCAATAACATAAAAAATTATGTATCCATTAAATTAATTTTTTAAAATGATTCATTTAATTTAAAAAATAAAATGAAACAAGCTAAATAGGGTGTATTTTTCGATCAAATTGAGGTAATGTTCCATGCATTATTTCTGGAGTAAAATTTTATTTACAAAATTCTAATAAGAGTTCCTTAAGACCATATGCGAGCCTACCAATACACCACAGATTGAAAACTAGTGGTGAATATCTATTGAAAATGTGGGAAGGATATTATCAGAGTACCATCCCATATGATAAAACAAATTAATTAGAATATCATGTAATATTAGAGTAAGCATAATTAATTATAGCTAAGAGCTAACTATCCATAATAGGTAAACATCAATATAATATAATAGTAATGTACACATGATGATTATGAAATAATAAAATAAGGATCTCCCTCCATTTTCACAAATTAAAATCAAAAGACAAAAAAACAATGTTTACTTAATTAGAAAATATAGGTACCTCAATAGAAAAGTCTCCCAACATCCATCCTGCTACATTAGGCATTTCCCATATATAACTAGTCACCTGAAAACCAAAAAAAGGTTTACGTATGGAATAAGGCTCTATTAAAGGGTGTTATCATAAAAATAAATAATATAAACTCTCTAATATATTTTATTATTATAAAAATTAAATTATGAAATAAATTTTATTATGTATGAAATTGGTTCATTTCACCATGTGCTTACTCGGCCACTATGATACCAGAACTCACCATTTTCAACAAATTTCATAAGAGAATTAATATCAAAACACAAAACTGATATTATGCCATGATCTTAGGAGAGGATCCTATAAATAATCTTTTACCACTACAATATCACTTGTTGGGGGTCATATAACATGCTTGAATCAAGGAACTAGTAAAATATCACCACACACACACACACACACTCTTCCTCTCTTAGTGTTTGGTCCTAGGAAACATATTAAACCACAACTCTTACAAATATCCTCTTACATAGGGTAGGACGTCATACCACATCATATAACTCATCTCACACACTTAGGGTGAGGTTTCATATACCATTACCTAAAAAGATCACATATTTACAACCTATTACATTGGGTGAGGTGTCATACGACATCAAATAACACATCCTAAAGGTTCAACATCTCATTCAAAGATCGACCTCAAATCTCATTACATGCCTTATCTAGTACGACATTACATAAAATTACCCTCTAACTCAGGGTGAGGTTCATTCACAAATCACATGCCACGTCTTAAATCAAATCAAGTACCTCAACGTTCTAACAATGGTTGATCTCTCAAACCAAATCACATATCAAATCCTTTCATTTATTAAGAAAAACATTACTAGAGCACAATAACAAGAAAATAAATTTATGGATGATTAATCAAATTGGCCAACTCTCATCTATCCACACCGAAATCCCCACCAAGCTCTCTGCAATAGTGTAGTATATTCAACTCAACCCAACCACCCTAAATAAACTCATTATCCATTTAAATCCATTTAATTCATGGATATGTATTACTAACAATGACCTCAAGCATATAGTATATATCCAACTCAAAATATCATTCAACATTTTAGACAAGAACATACTAAACCCCAATACTACTACCCAATCTATTGACTGCCCATTCAGTTCACAAGGAAACACCAATAACATGTACATCAATCCTAGTACAAAACTGGTACCTGACCACAGACTAATATGCCCATATGGAAACAAATTCCGCTTACCTATTACTATTCTACTACATGTCGTTCATATACTAACCAAATTCTACTCTTTCTAACCATTGGAAAAGTATGTTCAAAACTAGACGATAATCACACAACATCACTTTAGATATTGTTACCCTTTTCATAGTCTCATCTTTCTCCATTAATATTTGCATAACATAGCGATCCCATAACCCCCCTTTAAAACCATAAAATTCCACTATGTACACCCATGAATAGTGGTTACTGGTTGGACCATATGTTTTCATCAATTCTACATGCTTTGATATGGTTCATAATTTAGGAATAAGTAACACAAAAATCAATAACTAGTTGAAATTACTAAAGGAATTAATGGCCTGAGATCAATCCCAATAAAAACAAATTAAAAAAAGAATAAATCAATATATAGACATTCAACTTAAATTATATCAAACTAATAAATAAATATATAAGAAAACAACATATCGAATGAAATATATCATTTAATTGTAATTTTATGAAAAAGAGTAGAAAATAATAAATGATAATCTTGAATTAAGGTGAAACAAGTCATAGTGACCCCCTTTAAAGAGTGAACACTACCTATCCTCCTATGATTTCATGTTTTCCACTCAGGTACCTTAGATTACTTAAGGAGGTGCAAAACCCAAAAACATGATTAAACATAGAATATAAACCAACCCATTGGTCTTGGAGAAAGCCACACTCTATAACTCACACTACAGGAATCCTCTCTAACTATGGGTAGTTCCATGATAGATAAAAATATAGAGATATTAGAAGAATATAATAAGATAGATATATCAAAAAAATAATAAAAGAAAGAAATATTATTAATTAAACCCCTACCATATGAAAACCCATGACATGAAATCCTAACCACTAAGGATTACTCAGATATATTAAAGAATAAAAATAAAAATGATAAATATAACATAGGTGAAACTCCAATATAGCATCTAATAATTTTTTTATAAATATATCTGATATGATTACTTTTAATTTTACACATCCTCTCAATTTTTATGAAATATTTTATCAAGATATATACTTCTATATCTACTACATCATTTTGTGATATTACCTATTTTCTTAGCATTTTAAATCATCAATAAACTCAAAAAATACTTTTCTAATCCAAATTCATGGACTCCTCATATCATTTTAATGTTATATATTATATTATCCATGAAATAGTGACTTATATAACTTTATATATATATATATATATATAACATTTTCTCCATTCTAAATGATTATGGAAGAACTATAACCCATATACACCTTGGTACAACTAGGAAAGAGTGTCGCAACACAACACTCCTCCTATGTACACTTCAATCCACTTGAATATATTATATGTATATAGTATGGAGATACCTTAATAAAACTTCCAGTAAGTTGATACAGAATATACAACCTCTATCATCAACTACAGAATAAAAAAATATCACAACATAGTAGTTTTCTTCATGAAAACATTCCTCTATCTTTATAGTGAAAGAAGCATCCATTGGTAGAAAACTTCACAAATACAAAATATAAACCCATGTAATATTTTTATATCCCACAACATAATTTATGCATATTCCACAATATTATTCTTAATTCAATACCCCTTATTTATCATAAAACAACTACACTAGGCCACACCTCTTCTCCGTAAAAATTTCAAACACTCCATCACATTATTCCCTCTACATTGTATGCAAGAATGAAACCTCCTAGAATCTACAATAGCTTGAAATAAGGTCTCATGTACTTATTAGGTATTCATATGGTGGTCTCATGTTTTCCAAATATTTTTATAGGTGTTATCGGTCATTATAAGTGGAAAAAATAGTGGTTCTATAGTCGTTAGTGTATATAGATGCAACAGATGGATTGGATATTTTATTCTTAACAAGTGATACAGTCATTGAGTGAAATGAATCATTTTTATTATGAATAAATAGTAATGTTCTATCATCCTTTTTTAACCATTTTATTAGGTGGTGGCCAATTAATTTATATTGTTCTAGTTTAGAATTCCCCTATTATTATTGATAGACCACCCAATTTAGAATCTCTAGCACATCACCTCCCTAATATTGGCATAGATATCTTCACACATGCACCACATAGTACTGACTTATTCTTAGATAACATTCACCACCCTCTATACTATCCTATAACCATTTTTTAACACCCCAGGATTTCATAGTGTGTTATTTCTTCAAAATAATTCAATAACTTGTAGTACACGCAACACCGAGTTAAAGCGCACCATAACTTACCAAACTAGCCATTATGAATAGTAATACCTCCTTTTTGAAATTTTATAAATTCTATCTCTCAATATGGACTTCATTTTTGGATTCGGAATATCAAAATTAGCCTAGGGTGAAATTTTGGTACTTTTCAGATAACTTTAATATTTTGATGAATAGTGAAAACTACTAAATTTTAATTAAAAAAAACTTTTTTAATAAAAATTATTAATAGTGATAAATTGTGAATTTGAGTGGTTTTAAAGTATAATTATAATATATTTTTAACATTTTATCCAATGGTGTTCATTAGAATTAATTTAACTTTGAAGTTGGACCTAAACAATTGTCGATCTTTTGTTATATATTGTTTCTTGAAAACACGCTATTTGTTGTGACAACGAGAATTAATTATAAAATTAATTAATGAAACTTATATGTTTTGAATTTTTTAAAATAGAAATCATTTTTGAATTCAGAATATCAATTACAGCATAGGGTGAAATTTTGGCATTGTTCTGAAAAACATCAATTTTTGATGAATAGTGAAACTACTAAGTGGTAGTTAAAAAAACTGAATTTTTCATAAAATTTAATTTTACCTCTTATGTTAATGTAATTTCAAAAATATGAGAGACACGGTTAATATCAAGAATTAAAATGTGGTTCAATGAGATGAAAATAATTTTTGGTGAATAGTAACTTTTTACTTTTATTTACCACGGTTAAAAGTTAATAGGGTAATTAAGGGTAAAAATGATATTAATATTACCCTAACACATTTCCTAATTCTATTGGGAAAGTGTATCTCGACCAAAAACAACCTTAGGAATAAAATATTATCATTTAGGTCCACTTGGATTAGATTAGTACATTTATTATTATTTAATTCAAAGAAGAGTTAAAAGAGTTAAAATCAACGTTTATTTACTAAAACATTTCTAATATAAGGTCATACATAAGATAAATTCGATTTTAAATATTCATTAGAATGATAAAAATATTTCATACATACTGATATTATATTTATAATTTTTATATATTATATAATTTAATTTATTTATGACACAATGATGATGCAGTAATTACCATAATAGTGAAAAATTAAAATAATTGATATTATAAATACCCAAATAAATATAATTTGAGACTTTTAATGAATTAAACTAATTTTAGAGGATACTATGACATATTAGGATTGATTTTAGTGACTTTTTTCGAAGTAATCATTCTGTTATGAGTTTCACAAAAATCAACTATTGAATAGTGTCAAAATTGACATAAAAGAGTTTTTAAAACAAATATTATATTATTAATTGATATTAAATTACTAAAAATTTAAGGTTCGGCCAAGAGACTTATATCATGATATTAATATCATTAATGGACCACTTGGGGGTCTCTTGTATGTATATAGTATGTTTATTAACTATATAATATAAAAATACAAAGTGACATGGTAAATGGAAAACTAATTAACTAAGAGTTAAAACTAAATGATAAGATTAATATAGAGACCCAAACATGTCTAAATTATATTTGTTGAATGGTTTTCGACCTATCCCCACCTTAAACGTTTAATAATCAACTTTTGAGCCATTAGAAACAGAATATGAATTTATTATAAGTTAATATTTATAGCTTTTCTAAAGGTGCCCTTCACCCCTTTTATAAAAGGGCACTCCCCCTTCTCATTACTTCACACCTTAAAAGCCTTTTGGTTCGGCCAAACTCTTCCCAAATACTCTCTAAAAATCCCTCAATACAATCTAGAGGACTTGGTTTGATTAGAAAGCCAACCCAAGTATCCCTTTTGATCAAATCAAAAGGAAGAACCCGAAGAAGATGTAATATTTTCACCACCCTTTTTCAAATTCATTTCTTCTTCCACTTATTCTTTATTTGTTATTACCATTATAAAATAATGACTCCAGTATATTATATATACTATGATGTTATTATAAATATGGTACAACCATATTCAGTATTCTATCCACCCTTTGAATAACATTTCACCATACGTGCGTACGTACGGCTTACCGTCTCCACGTCGTAGTGTAATTGTTATTCAATATATTATAATTTGGATGGGTATAATAATGATGTGTAAATCATGTAAATAATAAATATAACATGATAATGATTCTGTATATATGATATACTATCCAATTATATATTATTTTAATATCAAAAGAATGATATTGTCGCTCGTGCATATGTAAGGACTACCGTCTCCACGAAAGCGATGAGATTCATTCTCCATCGTATCCATTCAAGTATAATTATCGGTTGATGATTTAAAAATAATGTTTAAGGACTTGATATAATTCTGGATATGAATAAGATACAACCTATCTATGACAAACATGGCTTACATAACAAAACATATAAAAGAAAACGAGTAACTTAACACCCGAAACGACGATAATACTAAGATATTATTAAAAAAGCAATGTTAAAAGATCATATATGATATCATATTAATATATATGATTCTTGTATAATTTAAAAACAATTATTTCGCCATTATACAGTAGGTTAACCTACCCTCAACCAAGGAAAAGTACAAGGTAAGGGTTATTTCACAATCCCTTCATTATCCGAGGTTGTTTATACGTAATAATCTACTAGGATCTCTTTATCATCCACATCCATGTTTCTTAAAAATGTATTTCAAAACATTTTTACTATTTAAAAGAAAATGTTTTAAAGTCATTTATACCATTGTTTGACTTTTTATAATAGTTTTATAAAGGAATCTTTCCGTCATTTTCCAAACAAGGTGTTTTTTAACCTTTTCGACAGAATTAAGGAAAGAATGTTTTTTTAACTTATACGGCGGGTGCGGTTATTTTCCGCCGTTATAAAATTGTCGAAGCTTCCCTTACAAGCTTATAAGGATATTTTCAAAGTAAATGTTTTATTTTATAATTATGTGACTTTTAAATGATTTCAAAATGAATATTTTAAGAATTTTTGAAAGGTACTCTTTATCAAAATCAGAATTTTAAATGTTTTAAAGATTTATCTTTATAAATATATTTAATTAATGTCCATGTTTTTAAAATTATTTTAAGGATTTAATTATGTGGACATGAATGTTTTGAAATAATATTTATTTTCAAAAGTTTCGAAGTGGTATGGGACACATTGATTCAAAAATCACTTTTAAATTACTTCCTTAATAAATGTGTGACTTCTAAAAGATTTTAAACAAAAGGAGATATTTCTCTCAAATAGTTTTGATTTCATCTATGTCAACATCCTTTGATGGATTTTAAGTTTATTTTATGTTGATTTATAATGATACAAAACTTCCATATTTTTTTAATGTTATTGTGATGTGTTTGACTATGGATGTGTTATTCTTATACCATTCGTGGTTTATGGATGAAGTATTTACATTTCGTATGCTAGTTTTAATACGAATGTTTATGTTATGTTTGAACCTTTTCATATAGGAATGAATTGGACTTAATATGTGACTGGTGGATCCCTCTATATCTCTTTGATGCATCGGTAGGTCTCATGAGACAAACTAGTGTCTTGGCACAAGGCCTTGACAAAATCTTATTTGTAGTCTTGGCATGAGGCCTTGGCTATGTGGTTATGATAGTCTGGCATTATGCATTCCATCATTATGAAAGTGGTTATTGATATTTCATGTGATTATTCTATTAGTAGAATATCCATGTGAATAATTAAATGGAAATTATTTCATTTTATTTTTACCATGCTATGTTGATGTTCAAGTTAAAAAGGTTTTTTTTTAGTTATACATCTCCTTAAAAGTTTATGCTTATTTATGAAAATTTCCACTGTATTTCTTACCCTTACGGAGCATTTGAGCTCACCCTTTTCTATGTTTTATTTTTCCCATGATGTGAAGAAGTAATTTATGAATGACCTGCAGGGATAGTATGTGGGGATATAAGTGTGGAATATGGAGACTATATTGTTGTAGTTTTAATTTTTATTATGTAATGTAAAACATTATGAATATATCTACTGTTTCCAAGGCTACTAAACCAATCGGTCATTTGGGACTTGATTCCTTGTAATCATTCCAATGTTATGTAATAATGCACCGACTCTGGGTAACTGGGGTCGGGGCGTTACAATTGGTATTAGAGGGAGGTTTAGTAAAAACCTTGGAAGCTATATTTAGATAAACTCTGATTAGAGCACGTAGACCTAAGATGAACTTTGAAGATTTGTATAGATGAACATCCTAAAATTTTGGTATTGTAGATATTTTGTGAGTTTTCCGAGAAATACATCCCTTTCTAGAAACGAACAGGTAGAGGCGGCTCTGGCACAGTTGTACCTATGGGTAAAAACCGAAAACACTGCTTTGAGCTAGACTCGAACGGGAACTAGTGCACAACAATGTGCCTTGCTACACTCTTGGTTACGACACACCCGGGGGATATGCTTAGGATAATTCTCATTTTCTTTACAAGCCATTATGAAGGGTTTATGAGTATATACTTCCTCAAAGGAGAAATTTTTATGATTATGGATTATATCCATAAACTATTTAATTTATGTTATGTGTCTTACAAGTTTGTGATTAGGTATTGTTATTCATAAACAAATCTAGTGTATGCCATTGTTTAGAAATGGCGCTCATTAGAAGTAATGAGAACTCCAGCAATGCACATGATCCAAAGAGAAAGAAGGATCATATCTTTCATGGTCTTAAGCTATAATTTATAAGAGAAATATTCTCCCATGTATTATCATCATATTAAGAAATAATATCATGTGTTGATAAGATAAGTAACGATTTTACTGAGTCTTATGGCTTTGAAGGGAAGTAAGAGAAGAAAAGGATGGAAGAGAGAAATATGGATAAAGGGAAGAGGGAAAAGAATAATTTTCACATATGTGATAACTGTGGGAAGAAACACCCTGGAACATGCCTGAAAGGAATGAGAGTTTGTTATAAGTGTGGAGGAAAAGGGCACAAGGTACGTGACTACAAGGGTAAGAAAATGGTTTCAAATTTACAATACTTCATTTTCAAGGAGTTTGGACACTACACGAACCTATGTCCCCGTCATCAGACTATGCCACAAATGATGCTATTGGATAATAATCATGTTATGATACTACCACAGATGAAGAGGAATGATTAGAGTTCTTGTGTTGATTATGTCATTTGAGTGTTGTATCAACAATTTACTTGTTATAATAATTATGGAGTATATAAGGATTGTACTGCTGTACTATTTCATTAAGGACTTGAGATTGTGTGGAACAAAGAAAATTGACTCAATAGCAGGATAATTTTTTTGAAAATATATGGTTGAGAGAATGATAAACCATAATATAATTATGATACTGAGGTAGTGATTTTGGAATAATACATGATTGATTTGGATAAATTATATTGGATATTCATGACTACCTTGAAACTGATTAATGATTTGTATATTCCATCATTTTTGGGGTTTAAAACATTTTTGTATTGAAGGAGTATATCTATTATTCTTTAATAAATAAGGGATCATGAATGTAATCAATATGGTTTTATGGTAATTCAGGATGTTTCAGTGTTTTAAAAGAATAAATGATGAAGGTGTTCACATGTTAATACGTGGAAAAAAGGATATTTATTGTGTTTACCTTCCTTATAAATTTTGGACTGAAATATTTTGGATAGTTCTAGTTTGGATTATTTTGGATTACTATAAAAGGACATCTCGGAGGTCAGGTGGCAACCCGTCGCGTCCGGCAAGGCCGCGAGACTTGAACCCACAACCGAAGGGCGACAAGGGTGTATCACCTACCACTGACCCATGTGATGTCCTGGATTGAATAATGTCGTTTTTTTAATGGTTCTCCTAGAAGAATTATAAATTCAGTTTTTTAACCCTATACGAATAGGATAAATAGAATATTATTTTTAAGTTCTATTATCTTTTAGAGTGAAAGATGAGTCTATGGTAGAAATTATTTAAAGGATGGAACTCTACTTGTCAAGAATATATTTTTTCTTCTTCTCTTATTCTATGAAGAAATTAATTCTTATAATTTAAGGAATCATAAAACCAAAAATGTGATATCCTAATAACCTATGTTTTTTTTGAACCGATAGTATTTCAAATCATCATAGATTGATTAATATAAGGACCTCAATTTTAAACTTGTTTATGATTGATGACCTCAATCACTACCTATAAATATTTATGTTTTTCCTCCAATTATATGTCTCTAATTTCCACAAATGTTCTCCTAATCGAGATCATAATTTGGTGGTGACCCTTTCATTTCTCTTTTCCTCATATTAAGACTAAATTTTAGTAACCCAATTTCTGATGTGGGTTTTCCCACAAAGATATTTTTTATTTTCAACCTTTTATTTTCAGAAGAACAATTTCAAATTGTGAGGACGCAATTTATTGAAGGAGGGGAGAATGTAACACCCCAAGATTTCATATTGTGTTATTTCTTCAAAATAATTCAATAACTTGCACTACACGCAACACCGAGATAAAGCGCAGCTTGGCTTACCAAACTAACCGTTATGAATAGTAATACCTACTTTTTGAAATTTTATAAATTCAATATCTCAAAATGGACATAATTTTTAGATTCGGAATATCAAAATTATCCTAGGGTGAAATTTTGGTACTTTTCGGATAACTTTAATATTTTGATGAATAGTGAAAATTACTAAATTTTAATTAAAAACAACTTTTTTAATAAAAATAATTAATATCCATAAATTATGAATTTGAGTGGTTTTAAAGTATAATTATAATATATTTTTACCATTTTATCCAATGGTGTTCATTAGATATAATTTCACTTTGAAATTGGATCTAAACAATTGTCAATCTTTTGATATATATTGTTTCTTAAAAACACGCTATTTGTTGTGACAACAGGAATTAATTATAAAATTAATTAATGCAACTTAAATTTTATGAATTTTTTAAAATAGACATCATTTTTGAATTCGGAATATCAATTATAGCTTAGGGTGAAATTTTGGCATTGTTCTGAAAAACATCAATTTTTGATGAATAGTGAAACTACTAAGTGGTAGTTAAAAAAACTGAATTTTTCATAAAATTTAATTTTACCGCTTCTGTGAATGGAATTTTAAAAATCCGAGATACACGGTTAATATCAAGAAGTAAATGTGGTTCAATGAGATGAAAATAATTTTGGTGAATAGTAACTTTTTTACTTTTATTTACCACGGTTAAATGTAAATAGGGTAATTAAGGGTAGAAATGATATTAATATTACCCTAAAACATGTCCTAATTCTATTGGACAAGTGTATCTAGAACCAAAAGAACCTTAGGAATAAAATATTATCATTTAGGTCCACTTGGATTAGATTAGGACATTTATTATTATTTAATTCAAAGAAGAGTTAAAAGAGTTAAAATCAATGTTTATTAACTACAACATTTTTAATATTGGGTTATACATAAGATAAATTAAATTGTAAATATTAATTAGAAATATAAAAAGATTTCCTAGATAATGATATTTTATTTATAATTTTTAGACAATAAATAATTTAATTTATTTATGACACAATGATGATGCAGTAATTACCATAATATTGAAAAATTAAAATAATTGATTATATAAATACCCAAATAAATATAATTTGAGAATTTTAATGAATTAAACCAATTTTATAGGATATTATGACATATTAGGATTGATGTGAGTGACTTTTTTCGAAGTAATCATTCCGTTATGAGTTTCACAAAAATCCACTCTTAAATAGTGTCAAAATTGACATAAAAGTGTTTTTAAAACTAATATTATATTATTAATTGATATTAAATTCCTAGAAATTTAAAGTTCGGCCACGAGACTTATATCATGATAGTTATATAATTAATGGACCCCTTGGGGGTCGCTTGGATGTATATTCTATGTTTATTAACTACATAATATAAAAATACAAGGTGACATGGTAAATGTCAAACTAATTAACTAAGAGTTAAAACTAAAAGACAAGGTTAATATAGAGACCCAAACCTGTATAACTTCTATTGGTTGAATGTTTTTCGACCTATCCCCACCTTAACCTTTGAATAATCAACTTTTTGAGCCATTAGAAACAGAATATGAATTTATTATAAATTAATATTTCTAGCTTTTCCAAAGGTGCCCCTCACCCCTCTTATAAAAGTGAACTCCCACTTCTCATTACTTCACACCTTCAAAACCTTTTGGTTCGGCCAAAATCTGCCCAAATACTCTCTAAACATCCCTCAATACAACCTAGAGGCCTTAGTTTGATCAGAAATCCAACATACGGAGCCCTTTTGATCAAATCAAAAGGAAGAACCTGAAGAAGAGGTAATATTTTCACCACCCTTTTTCAAATTCATTTCTTCTTCCACTTCTTCTTTATCTGTTATTACCATTCTGAAATAATAAATCCGTTATCTTATATATACAGTGATGTTCTTATAAATATTGTACAACCATATTCAGTATTCTATCCACCCTTTGAATAACATGTCACCATATGTGTGTACGTACGGCTTACCGTCTCCACGTCGTGGTGTAATTGTTATTCAATATATTATAATTTGGATGGGTATAATAATGATGTTTAACTCATGTAAATAATAAATATAACATGATAATGACTCTGTATATATGATATAATATCCAATTATATATTATTTTAATATCAAAAGAATGATATTGTCGCTCGTGCATACGTACGGACTACCGTCTCCACGAACGCGATTAGATTAATTCTCCATCGTATCCATTCAAATATAATTATCATTTGATGATTTAAAAATAATGTTTAAGGACTTGATATCATTCTGGATATGAATAAGATACAACCTATCCATGACAAACATGACTTACATAACAAAACATATAAAATAAAACGAGTAAGTTAACACCCGAAACGACGATAATACTAAGATATTATTAACAAAGCGATATTAAAAGATCATATATGATATCATATTAATATATATGATTCTTGTATAATTTAAAAACAATTATTTCGCCATTATATAGGAGGTTAACCTACCCTCAACCAAGGAAAAGTACAAGGTAAGGGTTATTTCACAATCTCTTCATTATCCGAGGTTGTTTATACGTAATAATCCACTATGATATCTTTATCATCCACATCCATGTTTCTTAAAAATGTATTTCAAAACATTTTTACTATTTAAAAGAAAATGGGTTAAAGTAATTTTTACCATTTTTTGACTTTTTATAAGAGTTTTATAAAGGAATCTTTCTGTCATTTTCCCAACAAGGGGTTTTTTAACCTTTTCGAAAGAATTAAGGTAAGAATGTTTTTTTAACTTATACGGCGGGTGCACTTATTTTCCGCCATTATAAAATTTTCAAAGCTTCCCTGACAAGATTATAAGGATATTTTCAAAGTATATGTTTTATTTTATAATTATGTGACTTTTAAATGATTTCAAAATGAATATTTGAAGAATTTTTGAAAGGTAGTCTTTATCAAAATAAGAATTTTAAATGTTTTAAAGATTTATCTTTCCAAATATTTTTAATTAATGTCCATTTATTAAAAATGATTTTAAGGATTTATTTATGTGGACATGAATGTTTTGCAATAATATTTCTTTTCAAAAGTTTTGAAGTGGTATGGGACACTTTGATTCAAAAATCTCTTTTAAATTACTTCCTTAACAAATGTGTGACTTTTAAATGATTTAAAAAAACGAGATATTTCTCTCAAATTGTTTTGATTTCATCTATGTCGACATCCTTTGATGGATTTTAAGTTTATTTGAAGTTGATTTATTATGATACAAAACTTCCATATTGTTTTGATGTTTTTGTGATGAGTTTGACTGTGGATGTGTTATTCTTATACCATTCGTGGTTTATGGATGAAGTATTTACATTTCGTATGCTAGTTTTAATACGAATGTTTATGTTATGTTTGAACATTTTCATATGGGAATGCATTGGACTTAATATGTGACGGGTGGAGCCTGCTATAGCTCCTCGATGCATCTGTAGATCTCATGAGACAAACTAGTGTCTTGGCACAAGGACTTGACAAAATCTTATTTGTAGTCTTGGCACGAGGCCTTGGCTATGTGGTTATGATACTCTGGTATTATGCATTCCATCATTATGAAAGTGGTTATTGATATTGAATGTGATTATTCTCTTAGTAGAATATCCATGTGAATAAGTAAATGGAAATTATTTCATTTTATTTTTTCCATGCTATGTTGATGTTGAAGTTTAAAAGGCTTTTGTTTTAGTTATAAATCGCCATAATAGTTTATGGTTATTTATGAAAATTTTAGCTGTATTGCTTACCCTTACAGAGCTTTTGAGCTCACCCTTTTCTATGTTTTATTTTTCCCAGGATGCGAAGATGTAATTTATGAATTACCTGCCGGGATATTATGTGGGGATATAAGTGTGGAATATGGAGACTATATTGTTGTAGTTTTCATTTTTATGATGTAATGTAAAACTTTATGAATATATCTTGTGATTCAAGGCTACTAAACCAACCGGTCCTTTGGGACTTGATTCCTTGTAATCATGCCAATGTTATGTAATAATTCACTGACTCTGGGTAACTAGGGTCGGGGCGTTACACATTTATAGAGATGACTCATTAGTTTCCCTCATATTTTCACTAACCAGATCTCACATGGATTTTTGTTTCCATATTTTTTATATAAACTATTATATTTTTCCATTATTTTCTAGGCTACTACACTTGATTTTTTCCAACATATAAAATATTATATTTTTCTGTATTCATTTCCAAAATAAAATTTTAGTGCTCCTTTCCCAAGAAAAAAACAATTAATATTTAGTCAAAAATAATAAATATTATTACTAAAATTAGAGGATTAATATATTCAAATGTATTCATGAAATAAGGTATTCTAATCAACCACACATAAACAGTAATTTTCATCAATCATATAATCTCTACATAGATCAAAAAAAAATCCCAAGATACGAATATTTAAAAGTAAAAAACAACATAAAGAATCAATTATCTTTGGTGAAACCAAACATTCAAGTATCACATAAGAGATATCTTATAAAAACATAATCTTTTAAAATAAACTAATCGACAATGTATTTTTTGTCCCCTCTATGAAATTTATGTGATAGTCATATATTACATTCAAAAATATTAATTTCAAATAAATATTAATTCCATGTTGTGATCTACCACACATTTAATTTTCCCCCAAATGCCTAAGGAAATAAATTAAACCATGTCATGCTCATTTCTCAAGTACATCCTCTTATCCAAATTTTTTTTTGATCCTCATATTATTACCCCATAGACACAAAGATCACAAATAATCAGTAGAAATTTACAATTAGGTTAAAATGTCCCAATGGATTTGTGTTGATAGGTAATGATGTGGAAAAAAAATAAATTCAAAAAAGATAGGGTAAAATATAAATCAAATTGCAAGATACACCAAGTTTAAGCTGAATTAAAATTATTCTCTTTAAATAAACATCACCCCTCTTCCAAAAATTAATGTAGGCTCATGAACTATGACATATTTTTGAAATTTTATATTCCATCCTTTTTAATATAATAATTTTTTAATATAATGATTTTTAAATATTGATTAATAATTATTTTTCCACTTTCTTTATTTTCATATTGTAAGGATTTGTTTCATTATAGAGGGTAAATAGTGAAATAAAATAAAATTGATTAGAAAACTTCCTTGAACACCTAATAAAACACATCAGACATCTTCTCCTCAATAAAAAACACCATTTATACCTTAAAAAATAACTACCACACACTTATTTAAATAAATACCATGAAAATATACCATCAGTGGGATATGAAGTGTAAAAGTTTCTTATGATGCAGCTCATCCCAAAAATAAGGATATTCCTGAATTATAAAGTATTAAATAATGATACATATGTAAAGGTTGGTTTCATGTAAAAAGGGATCAATAATAAAAATGCCCCAATAATTTTAAATGTGATTTTGTGTAATCATGAATTTTATTAGATCTCAATAAAAAATCAATTAAGTAAAAAGTCTTGAGTATCTCTCAAGAAAGTGGTATTACAAATAATATGGGAAAAAATTTCTTTGATACCTTTAATGAATGGATACCTGTTATTAAAGTTCAGAAATATTTTTATAAATAATAATAACAAACTAATCCATATGAATTTCACAAATTCACATCTTGAAACATCAAAGGGAAATTTAATCTTAAAAATAAATCTATCCACCCAAATCATGATTTATCATATTGATATCCAAATGACTATATATAACCATTCAATAACACATCATATAAATTCAACATTATTTATATTGTAATAATATATATAGAATTATTGGATTCCTATGTAATATTATAATATAATAAATAATAAATAAAGCATTAATCGATGTTTGACCGGAGTTTTTCAATAAAAAAAATAAAATTTAAAAATACACGGACATAAACATACAAGCCAATAAAAAAATTACTCATATTTCTTCATTATACCCATTCCTTCACCTTTTAATTTAATTACTTTATTCATTATTATCCTACTAACGAAAACATCCAAAATGACATTTTGAATCCCATAAAAATTTATACTGAAAATGATTTAAGGAATTGATACTACATTCAAAAATATTACTATGGAATAATTTATAAACTAAAAACTAAATTATATAAAATCCGTAAAAATATATTGTTTCCTCATGAAGCATTAATTTTTATGGTCGATTTTCTATTACATACCTCATTAATTCATGTAATAGGAGTAGAATACAATGTTACACAGTCTATTGTTATCCATGATAGATATTAAAGCTTATCAATTTTCACTCTTCTTACTCTCCTCTTTCAAAATACTTTCAAAAATTTAAAAGAATAATAGAAACATATTTATAGTGTTAGAATATAATGGATTAGATTATAGGATATATAGATATGATAAGGATACCAATTAATATTATTTATATGGATGTAATTCTAGGATTTCAACAATTTTTGAAATTTTAGTATCTACCATCTCTTTATTTTAGCACTTTTTAGTTCATTTTGTGGTTTTATATTATGAAAAAAATATTCAGGTTATAGATAATACATTTCCACCTTGTTCATTTTTTAAAACTTCTTTAGTTTGTATCACTTATTACACGTCAACTATGGATGGTTAATCTTTTTCCTCCTTCTCTTCAACAATTATAAAGAATATATCCCCATATTCGTTGGATTTTTCCTCATTATTAATGGTCCCCTCAAATATAACATCATTATCATATAAAATTTAAAATTAATCATTGAGAGTTTCCTTGAATTTAGATTCCTCAATAGGTATCTAATTTAACTTATCATACTCATTGGTTGTGATTTCAAATATTTATAGAGCCTCATTAAATTCAACTTCCATGTATTATATGAGCTTCTCATCTAGACATTATTTTGTTTACTGAACCCATATATGATGTTCTCAATCTTATCCTTGTATACGGATCTTCCCATTAAATATATTAACATATAATAAAAAATTAATACTTTTATTTCCTTTAATACATGGTACTTTATTTTGATTTAATCCAATTACATCTTCTATAATAACATATGTGTATAAAATTAACACAAAAAAATAATAATCAAATCCTACTCTAAAATTAAAAAATGAAAAATATAAGGACAACCAAATTGTCCAATATATTGAATTATAATTCATTTAACTTATTAATAAAAATCATTGATACAACCCTGGTAAGTCCATTGGGGTCTATCAATTCCCATGGAATATAACCGTTTGTGAATTTATAAAAAAAAACCACTAGGAAGTAGTAAATGAATGAAATCCAAAAGGTCATACCCACATAGACTATGTATCAACTATCACTTAATAAATATATCTAAATCTTCAATAAAATAAATCTATTAACTAACATAAAATAAACCTAGTGAAGGATGGCACCGTCTCTTTTAATTTCAAGTTGATGAAATAACATAGTATAAAATAATTTATGATAGTCATAAAGTTATATAATCTAGGCCTACTAAGCTCCCACTATTGGTAATCACTATCTATCCTCTTAAGATCATCTTTTCCCTTTCATATGTCTCAAATTTATAAAAGAAAGGCTAACTTTATACAATATTTGTTTATAGAAAATGTATCAACCCATTATTCATGGTGAAAGACTCACTGTTGAACTCACACTAGAGAGAACCAACTTAAACCAAGATGATTAACATGATTAATCAAAGGATGTAAAAATAGTAATAAAAGAATAATAATGAATACAAAAAACCTAAATTAAAACCCCATTTAGTTAACCAATCTTATTAAATAAATAAAACATATTCTAATAAAACCAACCCACTCATGAAATCTAGAATAAGATAAAGAATAGAATAATTATATAAACAAAAAACCCAATAGAAAATCCACAGTTGCATAAATAAAAATATTTCATAAAAAAATCTAATCTATATGATCCATTTTATATGGTAAACACATTTTATTATATAAAAAATCATTTTTCAAAAACTATCCATTTATATCTCTTATATCATTCTATTTTACTCTCTATATCTTTAGAAATTTAAATAATATTTTAACTCCATCATATCTTCATGTATCCAACATTAATGATCCCACCATATCTCTATTATGTTATCTATAATATCATCCATGAGAGAGGTAGAAACACAAATTACACGTCTAAATAGATATAACATTGTAGTTTAGTCAAATATTATGAAAAAACAAGAACATATCCTATCCACTTTTCAGTATGGAATGAGTGATTCAGCATAACCCATCTCTCATGACAAATTCTATAAAATACTAAATAATGCACATATGGAGTGTTTGTAAAAACCTATCGATCATCCAAAATCCTGATATAGATTTCCCGAACTCCATAATCACATGTGGTGCAAAAAAACATTATGTTTATCAATTCTTATCCATGAAAACAATTATATATATATGTAGTGAATGTAGTCCCTTTGGGTGAAAATCATCACAATCTCAAACTCTTAAGCCCCTAATAAATTTTGATACTCCATAATGTGATGTAATTATTCATGAAAACATGTTTCTTCATTTAACTCACCTTATCATTCATTACATCATGACACTGGTCCATGTTATGAAACCCTACACACATGGAACTCTCATTCACCTTACTTCACCACATACATCAAGAATGAATGTCACATACCTCATTCTATAACAACTTCATTTATGGTCTCATAAGTAGTGTTATTACAATGAATCTAGTTTTTTAATATAAAAGGCTTTTCATATGTTTTCTCACACTTCATGGTTGGTGGAAATAAATTTTATATGGTGATTGGAATTGACATACGTGACAGAGGTAGTGCGTATCTTTTATATGAGGTGGATGACATGGCTGTAGAATCAAATTGTGAGGAATTTTTTTATTAATGAATAATGTTTAGTATGATCCCATCCCAAAAAAATCTTCATTTTAGTAAATGAAAATATAATATATGTTGGGGTGGAAGTTCATGATATGATTAGAATACCCATACCACCCCATCCAGACTATCAAACATAGTGCTACTCGACATCAAGTGATCCCCTCGTCACACATTAACCCCTTAGATTCAACCTTCACCAGGCTCACTCACACTCCAATACACCCTTACCACAAACCAAATATAATGTATATTGGATAGATTATATCCTAGTGAGTCAAACCTGAACTCATATGGCTATATGTTTCCATATTTGTTTATAAACACTTATGAATTTTTTTTCCATTTCAATATTACAACAATTTATTTATTCTTAATTGAAAAATATTATATTTATAAATATATTTCAAAAATTCAATTTTAATTTTACATTAATTAAATTAATAACAGCAATGAAAACTTTGGTAATAAAAATAAATTTCACTTCAAAAATTATTGTAGTTAATTTTTAACATGTTTGGATGAAATAAGCTAATCAATTACCCTATTACATAACCCCATGAAATATATTTCTAATGATAATGTAGTAACCATGTATTGTAAACACTCATATACCATTCCAGTAATCTCTTAGAGTAAATTCCTAGTTTTCAAGGCTATTTCCATAACCTTTCCCACATAAATGTGAAGTATTGAAACTAACTATACTATTAATCAATTCCTAACTAGTTATAAAATTTTCAAAAATACTACTAATTCAGATAAAATATATGTTGAAATATTCATGGAGATATTATAAAAAAATATTTTCATCATAAGTTTAATTTATTGAAATAGAGGGAATCATGTTTTCTTTGGATATGAGGGTGTTTCGAGTGTGTTTTCCTCTTTATCTATGTAGCTTTTGTGTCATTGAGGACATTTAATGTGTATTGTGATGAATGAAAACAATGTATAATTTTGAAATTAGTTTTAAACAAAGATTTTCTAAAGTTCTATTCCCCTAACATACCTATTATATCATTAGTCAATTTATTTATTACTCTCTCTCTATCTATCTAATCAGATGAGTCCTCACTAATCACCCTCATTTTGTTTATTAAAAATAATAAGGGAGACAAACCGATCCTTGAATACACTTCTCTAACCTAACTGGGTGATTCAATATCTCCAATCAGCTCTATAAAGACCAACTATATACAATTATAGGTAGTGTTGATGGTTCAGGTTTCATGTGTGTAGTCCAAGAATGAGGTAAATGGAATTCAAATTTATCAAATAATAAAAATATCTTATTATCTCCAATATTTAATCACTTCAAAATAATTTCATTAAAAAATAGTAAATTAAAATTTTAATTTAATGATATGTATAATATGGATCATCAGGTGTTATAAAATATGATTCTAGGTGGACATCAATTGAGAATGTATAATAAGAGAATGGAAAATATGGATCTCTAGTGTAGAAACTATCTGAATCAATCAGTTAAAAATAACTCTCAGTGGTAAATGGTTGACCTCTTAATTAAATATTTTGGATATATTTTGGTGATTGGTAGATAATATCTCCATATAAGTACCATATAACCCTTATTATTCATTAATAAAATTCCATGATTCTGGTATCTTCTTGTTTTTCTATGCATAGATTGCACTCCATGGGGTGACTCCCATGTGTTCATATAGAAGAGTGCTAATGTATTTAAGAAATTTCATTAAAAAGATACCAACTATGAAAAATAAATCTTGTGATATTCTTCTTCTTATTCTTCATATTAATGATCACCACATATAGTTTTTGGAGTTTCTTATCCCCATTAGGGTAGAACAACATATATTTTATAGTCCTTTCCTTTTCTAATTTCATGAGTTTTTAATTTTAATCGTTGAGACCCACAAATGGAATAAGAAAAAGGCTTACTTGGTGGATACTATTCTATTATTAGTGAAAATTTCATACAATCTATCCATAGAGAAACAACTTTTAGAAAAACAATTAAATTAACACATGTGAAATTGGAAATGTGGTATGTGCACTAAAACAATCATAGAACTTGTAAAAAAATTCATACATGGGATTGAAATATTCAACATGGGGAGAAAATATATTTATAGTAGTCAAATGTTTCATGAGGTCCCAAAAATATCCAACATCTTGATCAAAAAATATCATATATGGGTAGATATATATCATTGTAATGGAAATAATTTTCAGATTTTATAAATGTATTACATGCCCTGGAAGTATCCTATGATGGTAGAAATGTCATATGGTCTACGCAAATATTTTATAAAATCGCCTTGACCTGTATCATTTTCAGACCCGAAACTAATGAAAACACAACAATTTGAGCCTGATTTATCTTAAAAAATTATTTGAAATGAATTAAAATAATGATATTCATCATTAATATAATTTTTATAATAAAATATCAATTAATGGCTTAATAATAAATAAAAAAATTCAGTTAAATATTAAAATAATGTTTTCATCCATTATAAAATTGAATCCAATATTTACAAAATTACTAAAAATATAGGACATTATTTGTTTTATATCACTTTTTTGGATGTTTATCAATGATAAATAGTGAAATTTTTAAAATTATTTTTTCTCATCACTCCCCCACATATACACTATTGAACTACAATGTAATACAATAAATTTATCCTGATAAAATTACTACCTTACCTATGTTCAAACAAGCACATACTAAAAATGAAATATTACATAGTTTTATCTATCATTTTGTTTTATCATGACTCCTTTATAAATTTACGTAATGTACATCACTTAAAATTATTCTGAAGATACAGTTCATTGTTTGAAAATAAAATATATCTTATTATAATCATTATTTTTACTGGAGTATCCTTTTTAAATCCTTCTCCATAAAACATACTTTTATATTATTCAATTTATAACTTCATTGAAAATTATATAATTAAATTTAAATATATAAAATATTCATACTTTTTTAGAGTTCCAAAAATATATTCATCTCCTTTTTTAATTGTCACTTATGGAATTTTCCCCATCTATGATTTCAGAAAATAACTTATTGAATTAGTAAATCTAAAAATAAAAATAAACTATCCAAAATCAATAGTTATCCCCAAATAATATTTTTAATTGTCATGGTATATAATAAACTCTTAGTAATTCATCTCACATGTCTCCCTATATCTTATTATGTGGAAAACACACATGCATGTGCTTATATTTACTTATTATGACTTCAATATTAGTTCCCATCTTCTTGTTTTACTATAGTTCATATGAGCTAACCAAATGAGTTTTAGAGAGGATCCCAAATTTTCTAATTTATAAGAATGTGATCTTAACTAATTTTCAGGATCAAATTATAGTTTCCTTATGTTATTATTCTAATTCTATTATGTTATTTTCAATGAAAACTCTCTTCTCACTTATAATGAAAACTATACATGAAATAGTTGTAAAATTCACTCAAAAATAATCTAATTTAAGTATTTTCAAAACCCATGATTCTTTCAATCCTATAATGAATTCTTCCAATAGTTAGGGAATCTATAACTCTCCATCTTCTGAACACATGAAACAACAAATGTATAAAAACAAAATCATACAAAAAGAATAAGTAATTTTAAAATTATAAAAATAAACTTTTCAACGGAATCATTTTTTTATTTTTCAATATAATGATATACACAAATATAGAAAATTATATAACTCATTAATTTTTAAATACTCAGATAAATTTCCATATCCCTCACACTTATCTTGGACACATTTCAGTTAATTACAACAGTTATTTATCAAGTAATAATTGTCTTATAATGAAATATCTAGACCATTATGACGAAAGTGGAAACCTAGTGTTCTATATTCAATAGTAGTGGGTTGGAGTCTTAACTCCTCTATTAGTTCCATCCAAAAAAATAGAATTTTTTTAGATACTTTATGTTTAAATAAAATGGATTGTTCGATTCAAATCCTTTTATTTTAAATGCAATAAATGAGACGATTATTTAATATGAAATGTAATGTCTAGTTGGAATAAATCATACAAGGAATTAAATTCATGATTGAGAAAAATATAAGTACTTTGTATATAATCTATAAGTTTTTTATTTGGAATAATATTTTATAGATAAATTTTTTTATATTTTTAGAGAAAATAAAATTTTATATGACTCCCTATTAAACCATTTTATCAATCATATGGAGATTCTATTTTCTCTATATCGATACAAAACACCAGATCCACTCTTTTCTATGCTGTTGGGCATGGCGTTTTAGCTCAATGGTAAAAACATAATTATTTCCATCAACAATTATGTAAGGTGATATTCCAAGGGGTTTTAAAAGAAGTATTATATATCCATATTGAAATGTACAACATTTATCTTATCTTTATTTTTTGTGTTTCACTGTTCATTTCACAATATTCTTGATTACATTGTTGGAATCCTTGTCCACCCATTTTCATGAGGGATAAGATTTATAAATATTTTCATTCAATACATATGTTTTCATGAGGTATTCCATGTTTTTTTAACAGAAATGTGTTCCTTCGTCACAAATATTTTCTCTAGGTACACTATATCTATAGAAAATATTTCATTTTATAAATGAAATACCAACTATTTCGTCATGAGTTTGGGTTACTCATGCTTCCATCTACTTATAAACAGGGTAAATGTTTTAAAAAATAAAAATTTCCAAAACAAATTGGGAATGGCTCCCTAATATATAATCCCCAAATATAAAATATCTCACAAAAATCAAGGATTATTGGATAATTTTCTTCATTTTATAAATTCCCCAAATAAATTAGTAGTTATGACCTATTTTAAAAAAACTTGTTGTTTCTTAAAAATTGGTGGAACAATTTTATTTTAAAAAATCTCTATTTGTTCTTCAACAATCCAAATGGCCTTCAAATGTAAATTTATGACAAAATAAAATCATATATTTTACCTCTTCCACCGGGATACATATTTTAATCACTTGGTCATAGAAATTTTCCATAAATAAGGATAATCCCAACCATAATACAATGACTAAGATTTCAAAAATGAATCTTTATTATTTGTAAAGAATGGGGGAACCTATTAAGCAATCAAATTATATAGAAAATTGTTAAATTAAGGAATTGGGTGACTTTTGATAAATTATGGATAAGGATGGAATCATTCAACATTATCATATTTGGTGTTTATACCTTAACAATGTGGGGGAAGCCTTGTTATGGGGTCTATGGCCATGTTATCACTACCCCTCTTGTCTTATAATTTTTAGTAAAATTCTTATAATATCATCATTTATCTCATTAGTTATTTCTTATATTCTACAGTCATTATCTAACATATGGGTTCAATATGAAAAAAATTAATGAAGTATTTACATCCTATCATGTTTAATGAAATTTATCTAAATAAAAAATAATGAATAAACTCATTATTTATTGTTCTATAATTAGTTAGGGTTGTTTCTATATTTTTTGAATTACGAATATCACATTGTTTTTCCCATTATACATCTAAGATAACACTTCCCCCATAACCTAATTAGGGGAATCACATAACATATTAAATAGACGTTTTGTGGATGCGTTATAGATCACATGGTCTACAGTCCCTCTCTATTTATGTCTATCAATAGATATCCAACTTGATTCATTAAATACAAAATTATTTTCTATTATAAGTAGGATAGTTAAGGGTAAACGAATCATGATGAATTTATTTATACATCTTCAATAAAACCTAGACTATTATAAAAATTATATAATGTGCCTCATAGTGGGTGGAAAATTAGTTTAGAAATGAATCAATACATATATTTATCTTAATAAATTCCATCCTCATAAATTATTTGTCCTAGTACATTTAATTTTTCAATAATGAAATTTCATTTTCAAGGTTTAAAAATTGATTTTTCCCAATGAATCTTCTAATTTATTTCAAATATTTTAAGATATATATTAACTAATGTTCCATAAGAAATAAAATAAATAATAAATAATTTATTTTTACCCTTAATTAGGTCTTAAAAGATAATAAATATATAGTTTTGAAAGGTTCCTTTGGATTTTAAAATCCCAATGGGCATTGATTGGTATGTATGAAAACCAAAGGGACATGTGAATGTTGTTTCATCTTTGTCTTCCAGATACATTGAAACCTAAAAATACCCAAATAATCCTTCATTCAAGTATTAATGAATTTTCAAAATAAGTTCATTCTACATATATTCCAAAAAATGGTTGTATAAGAAGTATTTTTAGGTCACATGATTTAGTCTCAAATATTTAATTGTAACCCTCTAACTTTTTTGAATCCTATGTGTTATTAGCTTATTATTATCATTTCTTATATTGTTAAATCAAGTACTTTTAAGTGAAATATATATTGGACTCAACCCTTAGGAATAAAATATTACTATATGTTTCTATCTTCAAAAAAACTTTTGACTTCCATTTTTACAACCACTATTGAAATTGGTTTATGCCTCTTTTATCATATCACACTAGTATTAACTCACATTCTATGAGAGTCTGCTGGAAAGAGGTGGGTAGTGAAGTACTAAGAATATATCTCAAAGGCCTGCCTATTTTTCAACCAACATGTTTTATACTTTTTAGAATTTATATGTTATTAATTTTGTTCCATGTAATTTCCAAATTATTACATTAATATTTTTCTTTTCCTGTAAGGAAATCATATTTTACGTGAAAGAGAAATAGAAATGGCTCTAGATTGGGTGTATTATCTAGTTCTAGATTTAATATAATATTATATATGATTATAATAAAAAAGATCATAGAAAATATATTAGTAGTATATTTTAGTTATTCCTCAAAATAACTTTCTTATAGATCCTCGAATTTTTAGACACACAGTTCCATTTCAAGACGTGACTCATTTTCAAAAATAAATTAATTAAAAAAATATAATGACTCCAAATATTCTCATACATAATTTTTTTAATTTAAAAAATTATATTTATTTATTTAAATTATAAGAATTCACAGAATTATGCAAGTTAAAAATGGTTTTCTAAACATTGGTTATTTCATTGAATCTAAAATTTAATTTTTATCACATCATACCCAAAAGACATTATTTTTTTACATTATGAATATTTTTTTATTGTTTTAGAGTAATTATAAAATGGGTTACTTAGAATGATATGGTAAAGATATATACCCCTTTTTTCCACCATGTTCATAATTTTAAATTCATCATAGAATTGTAATTTTTCTACCATTACCCAAACATCATCCAGAACTCCAACTAGGTAGAAATAGTTTAAATTTATAGTTTAAAAAAATCAGTATGTATTGAGTTTACATATATGTTGGAAAGAGAGTAAACCATTTAATTCATGAAATTAATTTATTCTCTTAAGTCATAAAATGACTTTATAATGTAATATATCTTATAATAATATGGATAGTAAAATTACATAGGTCTTGATAATTCGTAGGTGGATTGGGGTTTATTAAATATTAATCATTTATATCCAAAAATACCTTCTCATCTACTTATTATTTCATTTTTATACACATTTTTTAGATTCTTGCATAACATTGGACTTGATGTATTCTCTCTAAAAAAGATATATTGTTCTCCACATTAGTAATTGTTTCCTAAACCTCATGTTCTATTTCTTTTTAACTATTTATTTTAAAAGATTTATTATTTTTTGGAATGATGTTGGGGTTCATGTACCTATTCTATCATGACGTTACCCTTGTCATTATTTTCTATTTGTGTCTCTATATCCACTTCCTCTTCATGATTCTTTTTCATGATATATTCTTGATGTTCCTTAGTCTTTCCACTTCTATTTTCATCTTCCATTGGCCATTATACACTATTATTCACCTCCCTATCACTCTTTAAGGAAATAGAGTTTGAATTTATCTTTATTTTAATAATTTATTGTAATTGTACCTTACTTGATCGATTATTTACCATGTTATTATGGGTTGATAAAATCTTGAAAAAATATAACTTCATCTCACATAACACTATTCGATGAGTAATGGGTGTGGATTGTTTGGAAGTTTGAGACATCATAAGAATCCTTAATGATTATTTTATTTATGGATCCTCATTTTATCAACGATAAAAACTTGAATATGGATGAAAATCATTTCATTGAAATAGTGGTGGTTGGAAAGATTTTTGAAAATCCTAATGGTATGTTATCTCAAAGGAAATTAATTTCCCACCCCATATTGATTTATGGAGAATACTTCCTGTACTTGGAAACTATTATGTCAATATCAGTTATACCTATTCTATATGGAATTATAGGTTTATTATATTTCATTATATCCATTTGTGTAATGAAATATACAATATAAAAGTAGGCACACCCTAGGTCGGGGTATGGAAGGTAATGTTTCTTGAACCTTGTTCAATGTAAATTATCCTGAAAGAGATGAAAGTATTTAATGATTTGTGTTATATAATGTAGGGTTTTGAATCTTAAAATAATTTACTCCCCTAGAAATTTATCTTTTAAAAAATCATAGGGAGTTTTTTGAATTAAAAAAAATTATATATTTAGTTTCCAAATTTGTGAGTTGTCAATCAGATCTCCTTTAGATGAATCATCCTAAATGTTCTAGTCATTTTAAAATATTCATTGGTAAAATAACATCATGAAATAGTGGTATATATGGTTTTGGTATGTTTATGATGATGTATTCATATTTAATTTTCTAGAAAAATCATATATAGGTTCTTTACATTCCTAGTTCACCCAAAAGTTATTTTTCCTCAGCTTTGTTTTCTGAAAATTTTGGAAGATTTTTTTAGTGGATGGCCCTCTGAATTTAATCTCTAATAGTGAATTCTCTAGTCATTAAGTAGAATAAAAATCCTTTTTTTTGAATTATATATGTGGAATGGTATGACCTTCCAGCTAATTAGATTCTTATAGACTACTTTGAGATTGAATCTATTGTTGTAATATGCAAATACTTCAAATTTTTGGGATCCTCTCCGGAAAAACCATTAAAGTTATCTAAAAATTATATCATTGATTGTCTACGTTCACTATATTGTTGATTATTTATTTATAACCTCTATTTATTATTATTGAAACAAAGTGAATAATTCTTTCTAAGTATCCAAGTTTGTTGGGATCAATTATCCACAATATTTTCATATTCTCTAGCGGCTCTAGTTGAGGAAAACGATGATGATGGTAAATCTATCAATGTGACTATAAAAATTTCCATCCCATATTGTCCAGTGATCTATAGAATTCTAATTCTTCCCAATTATTTTCATTAAAAAAGTAGATCAATGATATTTTAATTGTTTTAACTATACTTTTCCATGTATAAAAAATATTTTAAATGATAATTTTAAAAAAATTAAAAACATTGGCTTTCCTCTATAAAAATAGTTCCATGTTGAGGAGGATTCTATCATGGGATTCAAATAATAATTATTTTGAACCCCTTTTTAATGTATAAAAATAGTGGAAATTGTATTTTCTCTATATTCGAGGGAATCATGGATGTGTTTTCATTTCTGAATGTGTGGGTTTAGTGTGTTTGATAATATTGAATGTGTTTGGTGATTAAATCAAATGAAATAGGTGTTTATAATTAGTTTTCAACATTTTTGGGGTAATTATGGTTATCTCATCACTTACCTATTAGATAATTATTCAATTTTACACTCCTATTGTCTATTTAATCAGATAATACAACACTAAATATCCTCACTTGGTCAATTATTTTTAATAAGTGAGATTAAATTATAATAGTTTCATATTCTGTTAATAATCTAAGTGAATGAATATAAAAAATCAATCCTAGATCAATCCATTGGTCGACATTGCAGGTAGTGGAAGAGGTCTATGTTGGCCTATGTGTGTTGTATGATAATGATAGGATGAATTAAACATCATAGATTAATAGAAATATAATACTAATGATAGTAATATAATAATTTACAAGAAATATATAAACTATAATAATAATTTATAATTTGAATTCATTAACAGCGGTTAGATATATTTACATTCATGGAAAACTAATGGTTAAATTTTCCATCACTAGAGATTTTATAGTAAGAGAAGATAAATTAAAGACAGCATGTATTCTAACCAGTTTAATCGATCAGAGGTAGATTCCCCCCATCAAAGAATAGTCTACCTCTTAAAATTATTCTTGGGATTTTCTTTTGTTCTTTAGACTAAACACACCCCATTTGAGTACCACAAGATTGTTCATATTCCCTTGTTTAATTAAATGATTTTGTATCTTCTTTGTTTTTAGTGCCCAACTCAAAATCATTCTAATAACATCCAATTATTTAGCTTGAATGGTGCTAATATCTTCACCTAACTTCATCACAAATATTCTAAATTGTCAATATTACACCACTAATATTAATCTTCTTCCTTAACATGATGTTCACTATATAGAATCTCTAGATATTCCTTACATGATTATAGAATACTAACATAATAGATTTAATTCTATTTAATTCTTATTTTATCTTATTTGAGTTCATGATTGTAATCCTCATAGCCTAAATAATGAGAACGAAAATTTATACCCAAATAAAAATATCTTCCATGCAATGAAAATGTCATGTGGGTTCATAATGAAGGAAATTTTATAATGGGATTACTAGAATTCCTAAAAAGTGGCTTGGAAATATTCTACATGGACTGAAAATTCCATATGGACTTTCCAAAAATTGATATGTAGTCCAGAAATTTTCTAGACATGGAGAAAATATATTTCATGTAGTGAAATGGAATTTGAGGTTCCACACATTGCCATTTTCTATATTTGGAAATATCTGACCAGGGGATTAATATATTATGGGAAGAGAGTAAATTTTCCAAATGTAAAAATGTCTTACACATCCTAGAGTTCTCTTATATGGAGGGAAATATCTTATGTTCCATGAAAATTTATACTAAATCCAAAAAAGAATTAATTTTTATAATATATAACCCTTGAAAACACAACCATCATTGTTGTATTTGTCCAAAATAAATTAAAAATGTATACAAAATTAAAATTAAAATTAAAATCCATAAAATAAGGAGATTATTAATTAAGAATCCACTGTATTTCTTCACAATTAATCCAGAAACTGAGTAAATCACAAAAAACATGTTGTGATACATTAATAATTTAAATTCCACACTTCTAAAAGTATCAAAAATAAATTATTTCAAAGGGTTTATATCACTTTTTAGGATGTATATCAATTAAAAAAAGTATATTTTTTTTAAATTGTTTTCTCTCATCACCACATGAAATACCACTCATTTCACATCCCATGGATGCTTCAGATTCATTAAATCCATTTTAAATATCAAACTTCCTTGGTGGTATTGCTATCAAGAATCTCTAAAATCTCCAACTTATGTATGTAAAACTCAAGTGATTATTAAAAGGCTTAAACTTGTACTATCCAACAATTATATACCTATATGGACACTTTTTATATTTTTTAACCCAAATCGAAGGACACGCATGCAATTCAAATATAGACACTCATATGGATTAGTATTAAAGGTACCATTTAACTTCAAAAAGGATGTACCATCCATAAGCATTTCTATACACCTCCATCACAAAATGAAATAAGACCCACCATTTACTTAATCCTCTATTTCATCCCACACAACAAAATATTTATAATAACCATTTATAATAAATATTTAATTTAATTAAAAAATCCATAATCAATAAAATATTATTGTCTGACCACTTATGGATAGACCCTCAAGAAACAGCATGCCATGATACTTTGGTGTTTCATTAGAACTCTCAGGAGGAGAACCACCCTCTATTAGTATAAAATATGTTCCAATTTTTCAATAACACTAGAATATCATTATGAAACATACCTATAATTAAATGGTGAGAAATGGGTAGAAACATTCCCCTTTTAGTATCCAAAATCCATCACACACCAAATCCACATTACATTGGCATGATTCCTCCCTGATTAGAAGGAATCATATTTTAATACCTAGATGGTAATTCCTATTGTCAATTATTATACTACTCAGATGAAGAGAAGAAGAGAGAGATTATTTTACCTAGAACTGATGTGGGGAAACAATACTCTATCAAGCATGAAACCAGGGTGATCCATGGGGAATCCATGGGGGGGAATCTTGGGGGAGATGTCTATCAAAATTAAATCTATTGAGTGAAAATAAGGATCATTAAGTGGAATTCCAACCCTAAAATGACAAGTATTACCATCCCAAAAAACAATCCTCCCCATACCAGATACATTATTTGGGAAAACTAGGTACTTGATGGTGTCCAAAAAAAATCCAATCACCTCTAGGTCCAAACTACATATCAAGGACATCTTCATTGAGTAACCAATAGCCTTTACAACCTATAGTTAGTAGAAGAACCCATTTTGTTCCTTTATCAACCTTATTATCTTCCACATAAATATCCAAACATGCTTGAAAACACCCTAAAGGAATCCCTAACTCTTGAATTTCCAAAATGGATCTAAAATCTCCATAGATCTCTACTATAGAGATTAAAATTAAAATTTCATCTAAACATCTGTAACCATAATTACATGGTCATTAGATTCTCCCCGCCATAAGGTTTATCTTCCCCATGAATCACATGAATTGATCCCCTAATTATATATCTAACCATCAGAATCTGATTCAACTACTCATGTATGATTATGAAAAGTCTTAACTCTACAATGTCAATTCTTAATCAATCCATCATAGGTTCTCCTCTAAAAACACCAGAATCAGTACAATATAAGAATCATTCACCATGTAAAGGATGTATATGATTCCTATTTTAATCATTTAAACACCATCTTATACAATAAAAATCATTGACTCATCTATGATTTTGTTTTCTCAAAACAAATATTATCCCACTTTTTTGTAAATTCCATATACAAAACAAGATATGCGAACATATATGGAATCGTGAAACTACATGACATCCACCTAGATCATTCATCAATTAAAATTATCATTATATTATAAAAAAAATTTATTACAACCTAAATTATAGAAGAATCACCCAAACTGGCCCAGTCTAAAATCCTAACATGCTAAGTGCTACTACTCGGAGCATCTCATATTTCTTCCTCCTACCCTATATAATTGGAATTAAAAAATTGATTATCAGTCCAAAACTATCCAACATAAAGGTTACCTATTAAAGGATATGTATGAAACTCCCCTCTCGAAGATTATCCATAATATCATCGCAATGATACAATTTCTATAAAATGGTGATAACCTATAATGATTCCCATATGAATCCCTTGATCATCAGAACCATTCAATCAAGACCCAAAAGATCTAAAATGGGATTATTGATATCCATAAAATATATTATGATCCAGATGAATCAGGGTTGACATATTCTATACAACAACCTTTAAGGATGTGTTAATCTTATCCTTCAATCTAAACTGAATTAGTTACAACATTTATAAATGTTATCCAACATTTCCCTATCATTCATAGTACTAAACTATATTTAACATGTAAATTCCCAACAATAAATTCCCACATCCTATGTCAAATCAGATAATACTTCCATATATCTCTTGAGAACTAGTGGAAATCCTAACATGGAAGCCACATTTCCCATTTCTGAACCATCAAAATGACCACTATGTCCCTATTAAAACAATCTACTCAACTAAGGACTCACCCACCAAACACTACGGAAATGTAGAAATAAAAAATAAATTTAGTATAATTTTAATAAAAACATAAATGACACAATAAAATAACCTTCTTTGAAAAATAACTATCTATATTTATAAACATTCAAAACATTTCCATTCCCACTTCAAATTCATTAACTCACAACCCGTCAAATATGTTTCCTGGAAACACATGGAATTACATGTGAAACTTTATACATTGATTTATTTATTTTACATGGTACTCAAATAATTGTTATTCTTTGATGTTTAGTTTCTCATTTTAGTTCTCATCCTAATTTTGTTTTGATAATTTCATCAACCCTTTATTCTTTGTTTGCTAATAATTTTGTTTAACTATTTCAGATTTAGTATGTCACTATATTTATTTTATATCTAAATAAAAGTGAATGGATTATTATGGAGTTTTTTGTATTTTAATGATAAAAATATTATATTAATCTAATCATTTAATGCCTAAATCCACTTTAGTTGTTTATATGGTGTGAATATTCACCGATGTAGTTACACGTTTCCAAGAGACATTGTAATTTCCAGCATAAAGTCAACAAATAATATTGGTTACATATCATCATATAGTGAATGAATTTAAATTATCCTTGTAACTTTGGATATATAATTTAATTATCTAAATTTTAATTATCTATAATGAAGTCTCAAAAGTATTTTTTCTAATCTAAAAAATCATAGAATTTTCTTCATTAGTTTCAAAAGTCTAAAGTGAATAAATTTGAAAAGATACTGTATTTGGTTTACTGAAACTTCTAAAAATATTGAAAACTATCAAAACATATTAATATGGATATTAAAGAAATTTTTATTCAATTCATCAGTTTACATCAATGTCCAAAAGGGTCATTTGGATGGTTAATAAATTCTACAATGTTTTGTGATGATTTTTCAGAAATGCAGTTTTTTCGGAATGTTATTGCTTCTATTTTTCAATCATATTGGGAGTGGTATAAGTTAGATAATTTTTATTATTGAATATTTATACATGTGTTAATAATTACTAAATATAATTCATTATTTATGAAGGATAAATATTATGTTAAATATCATTAAAAATCATTGATATCTCTAAATACAAGTTGTCGAGTTATTATAAATGTTTTGTTCCAACCTACTTTCAAAATAGTGATACACCATATTAAAAATAGTGACACACTATTTTTAATAAAAAAATGTATCTTCTACCCTGTATTAGATTTAGTGGGCCATTATCTTTATTACATAAACCATACATTTGTTTCAAAAGTATCATTCATGTACCAATTGTAGAATAATACCTACGTCCATGAGCCCTACATTATTGAACCCTAATTTGATGAAACCTGCATTCAATGAACCCTAAATTCAAATATACCCTATGTTTTTGTTTCTTGTAAGTGTTATTTTATTGAAAAACTATAAATCATCCTAATTTGAATCTCTTTACAAGACAAAATTCTTCTTCCAAAGCTATTAAATCCACTTCATACTTATACGACTAAAATACTGAAATGAGACATGTTGTTTACAGATATTTTTTGTGTTTTAAATGGAAATATTTTTCATATATTAAAAAAATTGTATATTATATATATTCCATTCATGTGGAAACAAAACCTCCTGAAATAGTGAACTATTATGTGCCTAAATAATGGTGGGTAGTTACTGCATCAAGCTTGGTGCTTCACACTGAGCTTCATGATGAAAAAAGAAATTCTTGTAATCTATTGAAGATAGTATAAAAATTTTATGTTGATAGAAAAGAATTGTAAAACCTTATTTATTTTTCATTAATGAAAAAAATAATGTAAGATTATTTTTTCCATTCAAAGAAGTCATGTTTCATGAAAAATAGAAGTTGTTTAAGGTATGCCACATGGACATCATATGAAACCAGATGATGATGATGCTGCAATATGATTTCATAAACACACACACATTTATTGAGAATTTTATTGTATTATATTTCATTACAAACATAAAAGATTAAAATTATAAAAAATACCTTTTTAATTTTCTTCATGAACAAAATCATGAAGAAGATGAAAAATACCTCGATAATGGAAACTAATATATATTTAATTACTCTAAGATGATATAGAATTCATGTGAACGTGTAGATAAGAACTTCATCTACTGTATGTTTCAATATAAAATGATTTATTATAAAATATAGAATAATATTATTTTAATACTGTTTCAGTTTGATTTAGGTGAATACACCATCTACATCATTAGCATTATAACTAGTAAATCCTGATGGTTTGGGCTTCAATATTCAGATCAATATGAATGTGATGTCTATTTATAATTTAGTTTTTAATAAAGTATGAAAAATGGATATATATATATATATATATATATATATGAGGAGATAAATTATTTAAAATAAATATGAGAATATTCTATATTCTGGACATTTTCAATGTTTATTACGGTACCCTATTTTATATAGTTCTTAGTGTTTTAAATTACATCATTTTAATTAATAATTCATTCAGAAATTTATATGTGGTATAAGTTCTAATAAATAAAAAGGATTATAGATGAGGATATAGAAAATATTTTTTTATAGTATTTAATGATAAAAACGGCTAGTTTGTTATAACACTTTTTTTCCAGTCAGGTCAGAGGAAACAAGGTTAATCAAATTTGAATATTTGAATTTACATTCAGATTATGCTACAAGTTATCATGAAAAGTTTTGAATATATATAAAGAGGATTGAATGGATTCAAAATTTATTTTTATGTTATTCAACATTGTTAATATTTTGGATATTATATTCCATTATTTATTAATCTTATGTTGAATTATTTTATTATAAATTTATTCTGTAGGAATAAAGATGAAACAATGCAACACTATTTTTGGGATATTTATAAAGTATTTTGAGAATATAAATAAAGTAGAATTATTATGTTACTTCTAGATTTGTATTTTATATATATATATATATATATACATATCTAGTAGAAAAAGATATATACGAAGATGTGTGGAGACATGAAAAGTCTATGAAACTAAAGTAATGAAATATTATATTTCTAATAATTTTAAAAAAGAAAAAAATATTTTTTATTCATTATTATTATATCAATATGTAAAAAATGAGGATGTATATGAAACTTTTTCTTATCTATTTACTTTATTTTTAAGAAGAAAATCCTACAAGGCATTGAAGATTATTTTTCAATTGTTATGAATTATTGAAGATCATCTATATCTCTCAGTTATTGTTTCAACTATGGATTAATCGTATATCACAACAGAAATAAACTAATCTATTTTCATTGGAGAATAATCTATTCAGACATAGTCATCATGGAGTGTCATATTCTCCCACTAAGCTGTATATATTTTGGTTCTCTATAATAGAATGAAAAGGTCCATTAAAATCGTTGTAAGGTTTCAACTGCCTATACTCAGTTATATAGGTCTTTGAATTGGAGGAACTAAAAGTGAAAATCACTAATATCATGGATTAGAGAATTGGTGGAGTGGACTAGGGGACTTATTTGACACATACTACTATACATCAATGTGTTCTTTTCATTTATTTATTTCCAATGCTCTATCATCTATAACAGTTAAGGAAAGGATTGCACCGTTTCAAGAGGGACATTTTATTTTTGTTAAGATATTTAATATGTCATAATTCAACCCCTACCCCCATATTGTGTCTTAATCATAACCATTAGCATAAAAAAGTTTAATCTATTATTAGACTTTGTTAGATACATTTATCATTCTTGAAATATTTTTCTACTCAATACCGATAAGGAATATCATAGGAAGTGCTCTATTAATATATGTCTCATTTTGGAAATCCATGAAAATTATTTTTTTTCTATATGATACGACTAGTAATATCATAGGTTTGGAACTTGTTGAATATTTAATATTTCATTTGGATTAAACAAGCTTGATTTATATATTCTGATGTAGAAAAATCTAAATATATGATGATAGAGAACTTATGTTGATGATCAATTCCCTTTATTTTAATTGTGATAATTATGGATTCTTTAAATCATTAATGAATATATATTTGATGAATAATGGTTTCAAAGTTTACATAAATATTGTAGAAAATTATGAAATCCAAAGGGAATCAAAAATTTGGGATGATGCTAAGGAAACTAAATAAGTTGTTAATTCCTGATCTATTAATGGTATCCTATACAGACTTGGTCTTGTTGAACTTAATTATGTTTATCTATATGCAAATCCATATGAGATTTGGAATAAAATAATTGTTTTTAATAAATGAATTAATACATTAATAGAAGTTTTCAATGATTTTAATGCCTTGGGAACTCCAATTTCATAAAAAATACAATTAATGGAGTTGATTGAGATGGGCGAAGCTAATAATCATGTGGAAACTGAAAATAAAATTTCTATAAAAAAGAAAATGGTTCACTAAATGTTTTAATGGTTTAATTGTATGATTGTAGTAATTTTTATTCAATCATTGAATCTACTAAAAATTCAAAGTTCGAGAATGAAAATAAAAAGGTAAATTAAATTCTTATAGTTCGTGCTAAAGAGGTACAATCTTCTCTCTATGAAAATTATGATTTCAAACAATTTATCATAATGAACAAGATAAATATTTGTTTATGATACAAGAAAAGTTTGAATCCCTACATAAATAGAATTTAAATATAAGAAAATATTATGATTATATTTCAAATTTTCATTAATTTTTGTCAAAACATATTTTAGATTAAAGAAAACATTATTCTTAAATTTCAAGTGATCTGCATGAAACTAAAATTAACATTTTTTTGATGAAGTTGATTATTTAAAGAATGATTCATGTATGATTATTAAGGGATAGAATTATTTGATTAAATAAATATTAAAAATTCATAATGGAAAACTTTTTATTGGTAGTAATGGATAAAAGACAAAACTAATACAAAATTATGGTTCAATGGTTAGAACAATAATAGAATATCCAATATTTAATGTTATTATTATGGTATTAATACACATTAATATAATTACAATTATTTAAAAAAACATAAATTTTTTGTTTCAATTATGTTAATGACTCAAAATAATTAAAAATATTTACTTATAAATTTTTTGATCAAAATAAACAAGTTTGGATACTTACGTATGTAATTTCATACAGTGAAATACCCAAGAGCATATGGGTAGAAAAAGACACAGGAATTTTGTATTTTTTGGTATCGACCACTAATCCTCATTGTTACATCATTATGTATCTATTTGAAAATTATAGAAATTTATTATATATCTGTTTCTTATTCTTTTAAATAAAAAATAAATTAAGTCAAAACTATTAAAATCAAGGAATTTTTTTCCACATTTTTAATATTATATTCAAATGAACTAACTATTTTATATAGGGGATGATTTTTTTTATGTTTTCTGTATTATTCCATCTCAATTAAAAATCTTTTTACTTAAACAGCTAAATCATTTTCTCATTCTATTATTTAATGAAATAATTCGTTAAATCATTTTATTAACCAATGACTATCAATATTTCTCTTATGATTTTATATAAATAGTCATCATTTGTGTAAGCATATGATTAATGTCGTTATAATTAAAATAGTGTCGTATGAAAATTTATTCTATTAATATATGATATAAATTATCATATTATTAGATTAATATTTTTTGACAATTATAAATTGTGCAAAAAGTTAATTTAAAATAATATATTTTAAACTCATTGAAATTAATTTCATTAACTAAAAATTACTTGAAAATATTTTATTTAATTCTTTGAATATCACTAAAAATTAATCTATTCCTTAAGGAGAGTTATTAAAAATATTTATCTTGTGTTCAAATATTTTATTAGCATGACATGACTTTAATAGTTTAGTACATTTATTTCAAACCCTTTTTATTCATTTAACAATATTATATTTGTTTTTTTGGCCACAGGATTATATGTTATTATCTTTTTAAAGGAAGCATTAATTTTGGGGGAGTTTATATTATTACATTTATTAAGAATATATTTTAAATATCATTCCCAATAACTCATATTTATTATATTTTAAAAATGGTCCATAAATATTTATTTAAAATTTTAAATATTTTATATATTCCTACCTAAATTTCAAAATCTATTGTTTAAAAAAGGGGTAAATATATTATATTTTTTAATATACTCAGGAACATATCTTTTTAATCCTTACAAAAAGTGGAGAGAAGATGATAGATAGTTAGGGTTTTTTAATTATAAAAATTTTTAGTATTTTTTGTGTATCATTTTTATTCTCATCATGATTTGGATTGATAATTACTTCAACTCGTTATTCGTTGATTGCTAATTTTTTTGATTAACTGTTTCTGATTTACTATTTCATTGTATATATTTTATATCTAAATAAATAAATATTTGATTATTAAAATGTTTATACCATTGGTATGAAACCAATATTATATTCATTTCAGATGTTAATGCTAAAATCCAATTAAGATGTTTCTATGGTGAAATAAATTCATAAAATTTGTTACAAGCTGTTCTAGTGAATTTGCAGTTTTCTATTTAATGTCACCATTGAATTTTTATGTTAACTCAATATACGGTTAATAGATGACAATATCCTTATACCATTGGTTAGCTATAGGATTTTTCAAAATATTATTATTTTATTAAGAAATATAAGGAGGTTATTTTTGTACTCTAAAAAATCACTGAATATTCTTTGGCAGTTTCACAACCTTATTTTTAAATGATTTCAAAAGGTATTTTATTTTATTAACATAATGTTGTAGACATATCAGAATCACTAGAAACCACGTTTTCTAGAAATAAATGAATATATATTATCATCACCAGTTTTTATCGGAGGTAAAGAGGGTATTTTGGAAGATCAATGAATCTTCCAATGGTCTGGGATGATGTTTCAGAACTGTAGTTTCTAAGAATGTTACTGCTTTTTTATTTCATTGATATTAGGATATGTATAAGTATGCCGGATTAGATTATTTTTCCATAAAAAATATATTGATACTTCTTAAATATAATTCCTCAAGTCCTAATGCTGAATCTATAGTAAAAGTTATCTAAAAGTCCTTGATGTATCAAGATGTAAGTTGTCCAATTTTTATGAAGGCTCAGTTAAACCCTACATTTAGAATAATTCAACCCTACTTTTAGAACAATCCAAATCCACAATAAGAATAATTTAATGCTAATTTAAATATAATAGAATGGTTTATATACCCAATGTTGGATTCGATTAAAAAAATGGGATTTCCTCAAACATACATTTGATACAAAATAATGGTTTCTGTACTGTACCTTTGAAAGGAACTCTACAATCATAAACTATACTTTTCTAAACTCAACATTATGTAAACCTACATTCAATTAACCTGGTTTCGAATGTACCGTATGTTATTTGTACTTCCATATGTTATTTGGATGAAAAAATAAATATCGTAATGTTTTGAATATCTTTATTGTATGAAACACAACATCCAATGAGATTTAATTCTCTGAATACTTCTAGAACTAAAATATAGTAATGTGACCTAATGTATGAGGAGTTTTTTGGTATAAAAAATGAAATTTTCTCTTTTAATAATCCTCATTTATAATATTGAAGTTATATTTATTTGGATACAAAACTTTCTGAATTTGTGATCTATTATGTGCTTTAAAACGGATGGACTGTTGTTGCATCAAGCATGGTTCTCCACACCGTACTTCATGATGAAAAGGAAAAGCATCGTGATCTACTAAAGATGGTGTACATGTATATTTGTACTATATTATCATGGGAAAACCATATTTAATTTAATTTAATGAAATGAAAAATAGAACATAAGTGATCTACAATCATAGAAGTCATGTTTCATAGAAAATAAAATATTTCTATGGTATTTCACATTAACATCGCATTAAAATGTAAGATAGAGATTCTGAAATATGGTTCATAGAACACCTAATAAATTCTTGAAAATATTAACATTTGTATATTTATTTAAAAACATAATTGGTGCATATTATATAAAAATACCTTTGTTTTTTCACTTAAATAACTGAATCTTGAAGAATATGAACAATACCTCAAATCTAGAAAATGATATATTCAGAATTATTCTAAAAAGATGCAACATTAATGAGCTTCTATACACAAGAATTGGATCAGCTATAGGATTTTATGTTGAAATATATATGGTTAAATATAGAAATTAATTTTCAATATGATGATATAATTTGATTCATGAAAATAAATAATCTACATCTTTAGAATTATAATTGGAAACATAAGACGGTAAGCGCTCTAGTATTCAAATTTGTGTGAAATTGATAACTCTGGAAATATTTATTTTTAAGAAATCTTGTAGTGTAGATATTGTGATATGATAATATGGCGAGTTATTATAAATATGTGAATATTCAATATTTGGAATATTTTTTGAGGAGGTTAAAATACACTATTTTACATGGTTCTTAGTAATTTAAATTTCTGCATTTTTATATGGATTTTTTAGTAGTTTATCAGATGGATGAAATATAATAATATCTAAGAATTACAGATGAAGAAAATTCAATGATTTTTTACATTGTTTAGATTAAAAAATTACAAGTTTATTTAATCATAAATTGTCTATTATGGTTGAATGAAACAAGGTTATTCAAATTCAAAATTTTTAATTTACATTCAAATTGATCAGGTAATTTTTAGGAATAGTTTTGAATACATTAAAAGAGAATTGAATGGATTTAAATTGGATCATTAAATCATTCCGAAATACTATTATTTTATAGATTTTATATTAAGACACAACTATAAAACCAAGTTCATTAACCACTAGGGAATTGAGAGCACTAGCTAAATGCACAATTAAATACCCCCTTGGACAGCGCTAGAAAAAACACTATTATAGTCGGGTTTTAATAGTGATTGTTATTAGAACTGTTAAAGGGGGTTTTTATTGGTGCTAAAAAGATTTGTTAAAGGGGACATAATATTAGAATATAGAACAAAGAACAATTAATAAAAATCCCATTATTAGAACTAGTAAAAAATGGCTGATAAATGGGGTCTTAATCAGCACTTCTAAAAAAAGCTGACGAAGGAGTGTCTTTATCAATGCTTGTAAAAAATCACTGATAATGGGGGGTCTATATCGTCACATTTTTACTAGTGCTAATAAAGTGTATATTTAAAAAACTATTTTCATTAAAATATATATTAACATATATATATATTTATACTGATATAAATATATTATATATATATTTATTTATTTAATTTTTTGTACATAATGAAAATTAACAATTTACAGTAAATATATAAGGTATTTATTGACTAGAACTTATAAAATAATTAAAAATTTATTTTTTATTAAGTATTTTACAATTATTATCAACTAATAGTCGGTTGATAAATCATTAAAGATAATAAAAATCAAAAAATTAATGAATGATCTGAAATCAGTTGAGAAAAGAAGTCGAACTTCAAACAACCATATCATATGATCCATGTGTCCAATTTGGATCTACTACATATAAAATTGAAGAATGCGACAAGATCTATGCCATGTAGATTGATGACACCCTAGTAACTATTTTTTTGACGTAAAAAGAGGCCTATAAGGCCTTGGAAACTAATTTTTGGTCGAGGTACCCCAATTTATTTACATTCTAGTGATTTTGAGCCTCTTTTAAGGGGATCTTATTATCTTTTTTTGAGACATAATTGTCTCCCATGTTTTAAATAAATATTAATATTATTGTTTTGAAATTTTCTCCAATTTTTCTATTTTGTTTTATTTATAATTAAATATATACTTATTTTATTTTATTTAATTTTAATAAATAACTTTTACAAATACATATATATCAACATATTTACGTAAAAATGTATTTTTATAAATAAAAAATAACTAATTTTCATAATTTATTTAATGGAAAAAATAGCCTATTTTATTTACGTTAAAAAATGCAATATTATATATATGTACATATATAATTTATATTTATCAACATGTGTGTCATAAAAAAAATTCATATGTATATTTATTTATTTATATTCTAATATAAATAAATTTATATTAATATATAATATTTTTGATAAAATATAATTGAATTTATATATATCAAAAAAATTTAAAAAATATACAACAAAATATAAAATTCATTAAATACACCACAAAATACAATGGCATGGTGGAAAAGTGAATACAGTCACATGAGGGAGGTCCTAAGTTGAAATCCATGTGTGTTAAAGTTTTTGTGGTAGCATTCAATCATTGAAGAATGTAGTGGGATGTGTGAGGGAGGATGGATTAGTTGAAAGTGCAGAGAAAGGGGTGATAGGGTGCGTGAAAAATTAATTTTGTTTTCATATTATTAATAGTTATTTTTTAGCAATATTAAAAGCCAACATTTATCAATGCTAAAAAAGACCTATTGAAGGAACACTTTAAAAATGCTAATAGATCACTATTAAAGGCTAGCTTTAATAGATCTAAAAATGTGCTAATAAATTCTGACATTACGAGTGATTTGTCTAGGATATTTAAGAAGAAAACTTTTTACATTGCCCACAATAGAAATGCTTTTGAAGCACTAATAAAACCATATAACTAGAATTGTTAATGCCCCAAATTTTAGTTGTGAGATTTATCAAATTTATATATAATTCATTTATTTGATATTATTCATTAGTAATAAATACATTATGATGATACACTATTCATTGTATTTATGATGGTTTTTAATAATTAGAAGGAAAAAAAATATTGATTGGTCTTTTAGATATTTTATTATCTAATAATATATATATATATCACTATCTTTGGTAGGAAAAGATATATACATTGAATATTAGAGACATGAAGACTATAATGAAAATAAACTAATAAAATAATCATCTGGACATCATTTAATAGAAGAGAGAAATATTCTTTGTACATCCTTATTATGTCATGGTCCAATAAAGAAGGAAGTCTATGAAACATTGTCTTATTTATTTGTTAATGTTTAATGAAGAAAAACATATGTGACAATGAAGAATGTTAAACTGTTTTTGTGATTTATTGAAGATCATCAAAAACTATTTTTTCTACTATAACTACAGGCTAAACAAGTTTCAAAATAAACACCATCTCATCTATTTTTTAGAGTATTATTTGGTCATACATAGTTGTGGTGGAGTGTCAACGTCTCGGATTGAGTTGTGGATATTTTGGGACCCAATAAGTGAAATAGAAGGCCATGAAAAATCCTTTTAAGGTGATAACTTCCAATAATCATTTTTATCAGTAATTATCTTAGAGGACATTCTTTTGAAAATCACCATGTTCATAGAGTATAACATTTGTGGAGTGGACAAAGGGGATTTATTTTTCCCAACCCACTCTACATCGCTATGTTTATTTTCTATATTTTCTTCCTCTAATCACTAATCTATAAGAGAGAACGATATGATCTCTCCATTTCAAGAGGTACTTTTTTTAATCTATTTAAGAGGACTAAACTCACCCCCTCCCCTTCTGTCATTCCCATCACTATTTAAACACAACATTAGTGATCCCTTTTTATATCCTTAGCCTAATAATCACTCAGGATCCTAGGGTTCCATGAACTTTGATATCCAAAATACCTCTGCATTCTCAATCATGATTCTTCAAAAATGATACAACTCCTCTTTATACAACACTATATTCCTTGCATTGTTTTAAAACCAATGATGCATAACCAAAAAAAAATAGAACCCAAAATCACCCTATTTATTTAATTAAATAGTCACAACCCCCCTTCACCAAGATGAGGGAAGGGACAAAAGATTTCCATACCCTTCCTTCTTCATATTGATAACGAGATAATGACCCACGAGACCCACCCTCAATATGTCCAAGAGTGGCCACTAGCATCAATGGTATAGAATCAAACACAAAATGGAAGGAATTACCCTTTTTATTTAGTAGGATCGAAAGATAAAATAGTAAATCCCAACAACACCAAAAATGAAGATAAAAGTAAATCCAAAAGAAAACCATTCCCATATGAATGTCCAAAATTAATGAAAAAAAATTACAAAAAACCCCAAAGGAATGTACCAAAGAAAAGGAAAACATCATCAACAACTGTCCCAAGGTATGAACTAGTATTGTCCAACAGTATCCTCAATGTCCTCTTGGAAACCTGAAAATAGTATATATACGTAGGGTGTGTATACCGGTATACGCATTAGGGAAAACCAAAAGCTCTCATGCACAAGTGGGGAGGCATTCTAATTCCCCGTGAAAAAAAAAATATAACCAGAGATCCTATCAAGGTAACTATCCACACCAATCTCACCAAGGCACACTCCCCAAAAAACACAAGTCTAGTGAGGTAATAGTAATAACACTTAGATGATTGGGTACCCCGCACCACTTTCCAATTGGTTATTGAAGAAATCCTACGTGTTAGACCTCTCCTACCATTCTCACTATAATCTCACTGCCACACCTTGGTCACACACACCTGGGCTATCACAATGGCACATCCCACCAGCACACACATGGGCCACAACCACATATCCCTCCCTCAAACACCTGGTCTAGAACATCCACTGTCACACCTGAAGACACCTGGGCCTCATCCTGAAGACTCTTGGAAAACGACATGCCCTCACTCAACTGAGCCAACCACCACCATGTACCCAATATAAATATTCTAGGGCTTATAATGGACCTCATTCAATCACAGTCTACCTGATGAATCATGGGCTACTCAGAAAAGGGAGTAGAAAAAGAGCTAATAATTAGCCACTCATAGGAGTGTTGGAAAAAATACCGTCCCCATGAAATGGGGGTGTTTGGACCATAGTGATCAACATGGGTGGGGTTTGAATATAAAACATAAGAACTAAATTTTATATATATGTAAACAAGCACTCATCCCAACCTAGGGGTTCCAAAACCCACCCAACCACAAACAACCACTTTACTATTCATTCATAACCCGCAACCATGTCACAAATCATTCCTGGAAAAACAATTCCCCATCGAACCCATTCTCATTTTCATATTCAAGTGATTCAATTAAAAAATAATTTTTAACTACTAGGAAATTAATAGGATTATCCGTGAGGAATGGAATGGAAAACAGTCAAACTACAACATAATCATTCACACTTGGTTCTCTTGTAAATACACAACAACAAAAGGGATATGCAAGATCCCTTGAAGTACTAGAACCAAAACAAGCCCCAACATACATCCCTACACAGCCTCAGATCCAAAAACCAACAATTGCACCACAATAGAGGATCACATCCCCATCCATGTCACTTCATAAGCATCAACTATAAACCTTACCAGAACAGAGCAAGGGAGTTTTCAAATTTAAATATTCCTTTTATTTAGTTTTGTCTTTCCTTCTAGTTAACTGGGGTGATCACACAAGGATTATTATTCATTGGGAATCCATTTAATCAACTGAAATAACATGATTTATCAGTTTCCATGTTACAACCATTCAACCATATAATTAACCAGAAAAACAGAGGTTTGTTAGTGCGCAAGAAAGGACAACCAATGACCATGAATTTTAGTGGGTATAAGCACATTCAAATCACAACATATAGGAAGAGATAAAGGAGTAAGAAAACATTATCAACACACCCCCTCATTATTTAAATCCATTTATTATCATTGTTATGGTTTGGTGTTATCTATTTCCAAAGAAACATTAGAATAATTACCCTGCAAGATACATAGTAAAAAGAGACGAAGGAAAATCATACTTGGATGATCAACCATAGAAGTTTCTCTCCATGAACCAATAACTACGATGTGTGACATGAAGGGGGGGGGGGACTCCACGGGCTCCAAGAATTAGAAAGAAGGGCTACAACGTAGGCTCACCACTCGCCTCGGGAAGGGGGCTCCAAATGCACCAATGGGAAGAACAAACCCAGCCAAGAAGAAGAAGAAAATAATTCTTGTGTGATATAAAAAGGCGATATTCTGGAGTTACGGGACATGAGTTTTAAAAGTATTTAAAGAAGGATTGTGGTCTCACCATGAATTTGGGTGGTTACACAAGATGGGGTTAATTATTATTTAATTTTTCATTGAGGAGGTGGTCGTAATAGTTGTGGGTTAAATGATTTTAGTGAAACAAAGGAAACATGTAAAACTAACACACAGTATGGGTTCTTCAAGGGTATCCCCACTCTTAGGGAATTTGTATATAATTTATCGCCTTTAAAATGGCTTGAACCACTTTATAAGGTTAAAATACATAAAAGTGGTGTTCTGGGAAAATTGGCACAGAAAAACCTGACAACCCCCCCCCCCCACCCCCATGGAAACGATTGGTGACACCGATGGTTGACATCATGATGAAATCCTACCACTGAGACACAACCCTTAGGATCCAGACCTGATGGGTCTAGGGTGTGAAAAATACCAGAAATTTGGAAAAGGTATAGAAGCAAGAGGGTCTCGACCATTACAAAATCATGATCCAACAACCATCTAAACAATTATACAAGGTAAAAATCTCCCAATAAAAGAACCCATTGTTCCCTTCTAACTAAAATATCTAATGAAATTCATAAAAATCAAAAACTCAAGACCAATACACTAGGCCGATACTCCAACCTATCAATAATCAAACCATGATTCTAAATACCTAAGATCCATCCTCCCAGAAAAGCATATAACCTTTTTATCAAATAAAGTAATCATAACCATTGGCTTGCATAGAACAAATATCAATATTACATCCACAAGGCCCCTCACTACTCACCCTAGTGAGTTCCACATTATCAAACCACATGATAATTAACACTACCACCTCAACCAAAATAAGTCTCCCTCATTAACTAAACCCTCTCACAATGTAACAAACCATAAATGTGAAATCATACCCAAATACTGTGATAAGTTACATCATACTCTTCCCTACCAACTATATAGATGTTTTCCACCATTATAAAAACTTCAATCTCTTCAAAATAATACATAAAACCCCTATAACAGTTCCAATTTACTATCGTGACACATATAAGTTATTTCTATAATCACTAAAAATATAATTGATAATTCTTTATTTAATTGAGAAATGTTCCATCAATTTCAAAAAACATTTCATTGTGAATATTTTTTAATATTTGTTTAGCTCTTGTAAAATGATTTCACAACCATAAGAATTTTTGCACATGTAAATTTATACTTACATTCCTATTATGATGCATAAACTTGTTATCTCTTTATACCTCAAACCAATAGTAAAACCATTAATAAAAAATCTCCCAAAAAATCGTTGATGAATCTATATATCAATCATAATAGGGAAAATCATTGAAAATTACACTGAACCCCATAAAAGTTTCTTTTATTAAACATGGTTATATTATGAGTAAACATAAATTTCATCCCATGCTCTTAAAAATATCATCCCTATAACTTCCATTCCAAAATAGTTAATCAACCAATATAGTGATCAAATAAAACTTTATAAGGCATGACCAAAATCACCAACAAGGTACACTATTCAGACCTCTTAATTACCATAATCAAGCCTACCCATATTCCAGAGACATCCAATTTGAATTAAGGTTTATAGGGAATGTGGAATGATTTTAATCTAAATAGATTTTAATATAATAATAAAACAATATCTGAAATATCAGGTAATATCTGATTAAGTGTATGAAATTAAATCTATTATCCATCCACCAATAATATTTATATGATAATATTAAATAATATTGATTTATCAAGGATTATTATAAAATCATGCAACATGGATCACCGACTAAGCTAACCATTAAAAAAAATAACGAAGACTGTACTATAAAACCATTCTCCCTCTATGGCACAATCTCCCAACATCCATTCTGGTACTATAATTAGATCCTCTTTGTAGAGTGTGATCATAAAAAAATATAGGGCTTCACAAAGTTACACTCGTATGAAACATCAAATATATTTTATTTATCTATATAAAATCAATTAGGAAACAATATTAATTATGAAAGAAAATGCATATAGTTTTTGCATTCTAATTGAGAAACAATGATACCTTACCCTGTAATTCCCCGACCACAGTTACCCAGATTTGGTGAATTATTACATAACATTGGCATGATCAGAAGGGATCAAATCCCTAAATACAAATTAATTTTGTTTCTTTGGAAGTATTGTATACAGTCATAATTTTTACATTAAATCATGAATTAAAAAACTCAACAACAATTTTTACCCTTTTTAACTCACTTATATCCTTAGCCTATCCCTCCTGGTCAACCATAAAATACTTCTTCACATCTTGGGAAAAATTAAACATACAAAGGGGTGAGCTCAGATGCTCAGTGAGGATAACAATATTGTGGAAACATTCATAAATAGGCATACAAATTTAAGGAAATGTATAAGACTAAAACAAAATCCTTTTAAAAATAAACTTATGTATAATATTTCAAAGATAAAATCAAATAATTCCATTTAATTATTCACATGGAAATTATAATAATCGAATAATCACATGTAATATCAATATCCACTTTCATAATGATGGAATACATAATTGCAGACTTCATTACCACATAGTAATGGTCGTGTTCCAAGAATACAAATAAGATTCTATCAAGTGATTTTTCCAAGACACTAGTTTGTCTCATGAGATATATTGATGCCTTGAGGAGCTATATCAGGCTCCACCTGTCACTTACTAAGCCCAACAAAATCTTCATATGAAAAGGATTAAACATAACCTAATCTTTCCTATTAAAACTAGCATATGAAATGTCAATACTTTATCCATAAACAATAAATGGTGTAAATATAACTCATCCATAGTCATACATATCACAAAACATTCAATAAAATATGGATTATTTGTATCATAATAAATCAACTTCATACAAGATAAAAATCCATCAATGGATGTTGACAAAGATGAAATCAAAAAATTTGGTAGAGAAATATATCTTCATATTTTGAAATCATTTAAAAGTCATATAATTATAAAAGAAAACATTTATATTGAAAATATTCGTATAAGATTGTATGGGAAGCTTGGATGATTTTATAATGGTGGAAAATAGCCACACCCACCATATAAGTTAAAAAAACATTCTTACCCTAATTTTGTTGACAAGGTCATAAAGTACCGTGTTTGAAAACTGACAGAAAGATTCCTTTCAAAACATACGTGGTCAAATAAGAGTATAAATGAATTTAACCCATAGTCTATAAAATAGGTAAAATGTTGTGAATTACATTTTATAGGAAAACATGGATGTGGTTGATAAAGTGGTCCCTGAAGATACCTACGTAAAAACAAACTGAGATAATAAAGAGATTGTGGAATTAACCCTTAAATTGTACATTTACTTGGTCGAAAGTATGTTAAACTTCAGTATAATTGTTAAATAATTGTTATTAAATAATACAAGAACTATATACATAAATATGATATCTTATATTATCCTCTAATATTGCATTGTTTATAATATTTTAGTAGTATCATCATTTTGAGTGTTAACTGGTCTGTTTTCTTAAATATGCTCGAATATGTATGACATGTTTGTTATAGATAGGATATATTTTATTCATATCTAGAATTATATTAAGTTCTTATACATTATTTTTAATCATAAAATGAAAATTATTCTTGATTTATTACGATGGGGAATGAATCTCATCGTGTTTGTAGAGATGGTAATTCGTACGTATGCATGTGCAACAATATCATTTTATTGATGGTGCAATTGTATATAATTGGATGGTATATCATATATAATGAATCATTAACATGATATATTTTATATGTATATCAGTTATACTCATTAGTATACCCATCCAAATATTGAAGTGTTTGAATAACAAACTACACCACGATGTGGAGACGGTAATCCGTTCGTACGTACGTATGGTGGCTTTATCATTCATGTGATGGATAGAATAATGAATATGGTTGTACTATTTTAATAACATAGCATTTTATAGAAGATAATAGAGTTATTATTTTAGAATGGAAACAACAAAGAAAGAGGAAGTGGAAGAAGAAAATAACTTGAAAGAGGTGATGAAATATTTGCCTCTTCTTTGGGTTCTTCCTTTTGATTTCATCAAAAGGGATCCATAGGTTGTCTTTTTGATAAATGTAAGGCCTCTAGGTTTACGATAGGATAGTTGAGAGGATATTTGAGTAGGGTTTGGCCAATCCAAAAGGCTTTGGAGGTGTGAAATTAAGAGAAGGGGGAGTGTCCTTTTATAAGAGAGGTTAGGGTCACTTTAGGAAAACTTTGAAATATTATTTTATAATAAAATATTTTTCAGTTTCTAATGCATCCAAAATTAATTATTCCAAGGATAAGGTGGGGATGGGTCGAAAACTTCTCAAACAATCTGTTTTATGTTGTTTTAGGTCTTCATATTAACCTTATCATTTAGACTTAACTCTTAGTTAAAGTGTTTGACATTTACCATGTCTCTTTTTATTTTTCTATTATATAGTTAATAAAATTACTATAAAAGACAAAATAACACCATGTGGTTTATTATTAATATATATAACCTTATAAAATTCCTTTGGCCGAACCTTATAATTTTAGGAATATTATATCAATTAATAATATTGTATTTCTTTTAAACATTCAACTATTTCAATTTTGAAACTATTTAGAATTTGATTTTTTGGAAAGCCATAAAAACATTATCAATTCAAATAAATTTTATTTAACCAATATTATGATTTCAAATTAAACTATAAAATTAGTGTAATTCATCAGAAGTCTCAATTTACATTTATTTGGATATTTATAATATCAATTATTATTTTAATATTTCATTAATAAGGTAATTTCTACATCATCATTGTGTCATAAATAAATTAAATTATTTAATGTCTAAAAAAATAAATAATTAGAAAATATTTTTATCTTTCTAAAAAATATTTATTGTAGAATCTATATTATGTGTAAAGATATATTAAAATTGTCGTATTTATTAAACATTGAATTTAACTCTTTTACCTATTCATTAAATATAATAATAATAAAAGTAATAATCTAATCCATGTGGACCAAAGAGGATCATATTTTATTCATAAAGTTGTTTTTGGTCGAATTATTCTAATCTAGAAGAATTGGGACACCTGTTAGCGTAATTATGATAGAATTTTTACCCATAATTACCCAATTTATTTTTAACTCTGGTAAATAATTCATAAGTTACTATTCACCAAAAATTATTTTCATCTTGTTGAACAACATTTTACTTACTAATATTTAGTGTGTCTCTTGGATTTTTGAAATTCAACTCACAGAAGCGGTAAAATTATGTTTTATGCAAATTTCTAAATGCTCCAAGGAGGTGGGTAAAAGACGGTAAAAAGTTAAATAAAATTTTTATATATCTAAACATATTATAAAATGAATCCAATGAATTACATTGAACATATTTAGGTATTATGTATATATTTTGACCTAAAATAAATTAATTTAAAATAAATAATTATTTAAAGAAAAATATGATTTTAACCAATAACGTAGTGTTTTTCTCAATTCATCCAAAATTAAAAAAATTCAGAAAAATACAAAATATTCACCCTAGGATAATTTCAATTTTATGAATTCAAAAATGACGTCCATTTTGAAAAATTAAATTTATAAAATTTCAAAAAGTGGGAATTACTATTCATAACTGCTAGTTTAATTGGTCGCGGTTTATTATAATCTCGAAGATGCGTACAATGCAAGATATTGAATTATTCAAAGGGAAACATACGTTAGAAGATTGGGGGTGTTACATTCTTCCCTCCTTCAAATTATTTCATCCCCAAAATTTGTAGAATATTACTACATAAAAATATTTGGGTGTTTCTTCATCATATGTTCCTTGAGTTCCCACAGTACCTCTTCCATCTTATTGTTTCTCCATAGAACTTTTACCAGATGAGTCATCCGGTTTCTCTGCACATGTTCCATGGTATAAGGAACTTTGACAGGCTATTCATAATATGATAAATTGGGTTCCAGTTAAATTTATTCATTGGTGAGTACACACGTTGGGTCAGGCATATATTTTCTCAACAATGATTCGTGGAACACATCATGAACTTTGGAAGGACATGGAGGTATTTCCAAATGACAAGCTATAAATCAAATTCATTCTACAATTTTGAAATCTTCGATCTACCTGGGACTCAATTTACCCTTCTTTACCGAAAAGTATAACAACCTTCTATAGAGATACCTTCATGAAAACATAATCTCCTATTGAAATTAAAAATATATCCTTCGGTAACCAGCATACCTATTTTTCCTACATTGAGCTTCATTGATTTGGGTTTGGATAACCTTCACTTTTTCCATCATTTCCTCAAAAAGTTATAGAACTATGAGTTTTCTTTCACCGACATCACCCCATCAAGTTAGTGCGTGACATCTCTTTCCATATAATGCTTCCTATAGTGCCATCTGAATATTTGAATGAACGTTATTGGTATAGGAAAATTCTACCAGAGGTAAATATTGATCCATCATACCATGAAAGTCAAGTTACCAATATCTCAAAATGTATACTAAGTAATTAATATTCTGTTATGATTGTCCATCGGTTTGAGGGTGGTAGGCAGGGCTCAAACGAAGTTCAGTATCCAGGGCCTTCTGAATACTTTTCTGAAATCTTGATGTAAAACAGGGATGACGATCAGATACAATTGATAGGGGTACATCATGGAGTCATACAAATTCATTAATATATAGTCTTTCTAGATTTTCAAGTGGTAAATCTTCTCTTACAGAAAGAAAATTTTCTTACTTGGTAAATGATCAACATTGACCCACATTGCATCAATACATCTATCAGTCTTTGGTAGCCCCATGAAAACGTCAATCATAAAATTATCCCAATTCCACTCAGGTAAGGGAAGCGGTTGCATGACTCCCCCAGGCTGTTGCCTTCCATCTTTCACTTGTTGAAAAACCATACCTCTTGACACAAAATTAGCAATCTCCCTCTTCATGTTGTCCCACGAAAAATGATCCTTCAAATATCTATAAATCTTAGTTCTACTAGGGTGTATAGAGAAATTATAGCTGCGATCATCATCCAATTATACCCTTTTAGATCATATATATTGATAACACAAAGTCCCTTCCCAAATTTCAAAATTCCATCTTTATATATGAAGTCGATCAATCTCCAATTGTTCACAACTTTAATTTTCTTTTGAAATTCCTCATCATCAGTCTGAGAATTTTTTATCCTTTCTAGTAAAATTGGTTTGTAAACCATCTAAAAAAGTATAGATGTTTAACCATCCATGGTTATTCCAATATCCATCATCACTAGATCGATGAAAATAGGATCCCTTTCAACTCTCATCTTTTTCAAAACTCCATGAAAATTTCTGCTCACAGCATCTGCCACGTTATTTTCCTTCCCTGGGTGCTAGTGTATTGTGTAATAATTATCCTTGAGTAGTTAAAACCATCTCCTTTTCCTCATGTTGAGTTATTTTTGTGATAATATGTAATTCAAACTCTTATGATCAGAATAAATCTCACATTTTTCACCATAGAGATAGTGTCTTAATATTTTCAGAGCAACGATTATAGCTGCTAACTGAAGATCATGAGTGGGATAGTTTTGCTCATGAATTTTTAGCTATCGTGATGTGTAAACAATAACTCTATCATTCTGCATAAGGACACAACAATATCCTTTCTATAATGAATCACAATAAATAACAAACCCATCATTACCAATTGGTAGAGTCAAGATAGAAGCATTGACTGATCTACTCTTCAGTTCTTCAAACCATTCTTCATACACATTTTTCCAAACAAATTTAACCCCTTTATGAGTGAGCTTTGTAAATGGGTTATCCAATTAGAAATAATTGTAGAAAAAATGCCGATAATAACCTGCTAAACCAACAAAACTGCATATCTCACTTATACACATCAGTGCTAGCCATTCATGGATTGCGTAGGTCATTCATGGATCAACATAGATTCCATCCATAGAGACAATATGGCCATGAAATGAAATCTCCTAAAGCTAGAATTAACCCTTTCCAAACTTCCCATATAACTCATCTATTCTTAGTGTCTTTAGAATAATGGGAATGGGATTTTCATGATCTTCATTTCCTTTGTATTATAGCAGGATATCATCAATAAATAACACAACAAAGTCATCAATATATTCCTTGAAAACTCTATTCATTAGATCCATGAAGACAAAGTGTGCATTAATCAATCCAAAAGGAATAACTATAAACTCGTAATGCTCATACCTAGTTTGAAATTCTATTTTCGGAATGTATTCCTTCTTCACACACAACTAATGATTTCCAGATCAAAGGTCAATCTTTGAAAAATATTGAGGTCCATGAAGTTTGTTGAATAAATCATCATTATGAGGTAGGGGATACTTGTTATTTGTTGTTATAGAATTGATCTCGATGTAGTCAATTCACCACCTCATAGATCCATATTTCTTCTTAACAAAAAAAGTATAGGGGATCCCCATGGAGAAACACTAGGGTGAATAAATCCCTTATTACTCAATTCCTCTTGTTGTTTCTATAGTTCCACAAATTCCACAGTGTCCATTATATAAGGGGTATTTGATGTGGACGTTGAACCAGGAATTAAATCAATGGAAAACTCAATTTCTCATTCTGGAGGATGTTCAGGTAAATCCTCCGGAAACACATTAACATATTCTTGCACAATAGTTACATCCTCTAATCAAACATTATTTTCCTCACCTATAGTTATTTTATTACTTTCATCCTCAATAATTGAATTTAGAAAATATAAGGGGGGTGGATATAGATAAGAATCAGGTCGTTACGTTTTTTATCTAAAGATACAATACTCATTATCATTATCAAAAATTGTATCCTCCTTCTTCTTCTAATAAAATTTCACATCATAGTCCAAAAGACAATCCATTCCGAGGATTATATACAATTCAATCATGGGTATGACGATGAGATCAGAATATAAAGGACATTTATATTCCCTAATGGGAACTGATTCACGAATCATTGTTGCGATGATACTTCCCTTATGAGTTTTGACTGAACTCCCTTGTTAAATCAAATTGGATATATCTAATTTTCATAGAAAACTGGGAAGATATGAATCAATGCGATGATCCATAATCAAATAAATCATTGGCTAAACGTGAGGAAACCATTAAACTACCTTGCACCACGTCATTCAGAGCTTCAACCTCAGTAGTAGTGATCACATAAGATTGACCTTTCTCCCTTGGCCTTTTCTGAGTTAAGTTACCTTGATTATTAAGAAATTAATTTGCATAATCCCCCATTTATCTACAATTATAACATTCAACATTGAAAACCTCTTTATTTTCCTTACAATCATGAGCATGGTGGCCTTTTTCACAACATATGTACCAAATAACCACTCCCTTCATGAATGTACCAGGGTGTTTCTTCCCACATTTACCATTGGATGGATATTAAACATTTCCCTTATTCTTATTATTTCCATTTCTAGAGTGTTCAATAGATATCTTCTTATCCTACATTGCTTTAAAGTCATAAGACATAGAAAATTCTTTTTTTTGATAGCTAATGAGAAAATATCTTCGAATGCTAAGAAGGATTGTGAGAAAAATTCTCACCAGAGATATAGTTTTAACCCATTAAATAATTGATCAGTATTACTCCTTGGGTTACGTATATAATCTACAGCATTCCTTGCTAACCTTGTAAAGATTGCCTTATACTTTTTAACATTTTCATCCTCCTTTTGCCTCAGACTCAAAAATTGTCTTTCCATATCCTCCCAATGGTCACGAAAAAAGTATTTTTCTAATAAAATATCTATAAACTCCCTCCATTCCACATTTTAAATTTCTTCATCTTTCATTGTGTTTTGAATCAATTTCCATCATTTATCTGCATCTCCCGTGAGACGATAAACTTCCATGAAATATTTTTCCCATTCACTACTCCCTAAAGCATGAAATATTTTCTCTATGGACGTTGTCCTTTTCTCATCTACTATTGGATTTTTACTCCCATTTAAGGTTGGTGGTTGTTGTCTCATGAATTAGTCTAACATTGATCCTCCACGTTGTAGATCAGGGTTCTCCATATGGGTAAGGTTATTATTCATAACCTGAGTGAGTTGTCCTATTATGGTGGTAAGCTGATTAGCACCAGTTACTTAACCAGCTCAGATATAATTATCTTAAGTAGGAGGGAAATCTCTACATGGATTATGTGCATTGATACAGTTTCTATTCCTTCCACTATGTTCCATTTCCAAACAATGGCATACACTAGATTAGTTAACGAATCACAATACATAATTCCAAACTTGTTCACCACTTAACATAAATTGACTTGTTTATGGATATAATCCAAAATCACAAAGAATTTTTTTTGAGGAAGTATATACTCATAAACCCTTCATAATGGTTTGTAATGAAAATGAAAATTATCCTATGAATATCCCCTAAGATTTCATAAACAAGAGTGCACCAAGGATAATTTTCGTGCACTAGTTCTCGTTCGAGTCTAGCTCAAAGAGGTGATTTCAGGTTTTACCCCTTCGTACATATGTGCCTGAGCCACCTCAACCTGCTTGTATCCAAATAGGGATGTATTTCTTGGAAAACTCAAAAAATATCTACACTACCAAAATTTAAAGAATTTATTCTATACAAATACTCAATGTCTATCTTAGGGTAATGTTATCTAATCAGTGTTTTTCTAAATCTAGTCACCAAGGTTTGTTCTAAAAATTCTCTAATACCTATTGTAATTCCCTGACCCCAGTTATATAGATTCGGTGCATTATTAAATAACATTTTTAGGATCACAAGGGATCAAATCCCAAAATACTGATCAGTTTATTAGCCTTGGAAGTGCAAGATACATTCAGAAGTTTTATATTACATCATGAAATAAAAAAATCAACAACATTTTTCCAATATTTAAGAGACTTATATCCTTATCCTATCATAGTAGGTAAAATATAAAATACTTCTTCACATCCTGGAAAAAAAACCTAGAAGGGGGTGAGCTCAGATGCTCTGTTAGGATAACAATATAGCATAATCTTCCATAAATAAGCATAAACATTTAAGGAAATTTATAATACTAAAACAAAAGCCATTTAAACCCAAACATCAGTATAATATGGAAATGATAAAATAAAATATTTCCATTTACTTAGTCACATGGAAATTATACTAGTAAAATAATCACAAACAATATCAATAGCCAAATTCATAATGATGGAATGCATAATTCCAGACATCATAACCACATAGTCAAGGGCTTCTGGAAATACTACAAATAATATTTTTTAAGGCCTTGTTCCAATACACTAGTTTGTCTAATGAGACCTACCGATGCATCAAGGAGATATTGCGGGCTCCACCCATCACTTACTAAGTCCAATGCATTCCTCATATGAAAAGGTTTAATCATAACATAAATATTCATATTAAAACTTTCATAAGAAATGTCAATAATTATCCATAAACCATTAATTGTGTAAAAATAACACATCCACAGTCAAACATGTCACAAAACATCCAATACAATATGGAATATTTGTATCATAATAAATTAACTTAATACAAGCTTAAAATCCATCAAAGGATGTTGACATATATGAAATAAATTTTTTAGAGAAATATCTATTTCTATTTTTATATCATTAAAATGTAATATAATTAAAAAATAACAGATTTATTTTGAAAATATTCTTATAAGGTTGTATGGTAATCCTTTATGATTTTATAACGGTGGAAAATAGCCACATCCACTGTATAAGTTAAAAAAAAGTCACTCATAACTTAATTTTATCAAGAAGGCAAAAAAGTACCTTGTTTGGAAAATGACAGGAAGATTCATTTCATAACATGTGTGGTAAAATATTGGTATAAATGAATTTAACCCATAGTCTAGTAAATAGAAAAAATGTTTTGAATTAAATTTTTAAGAAAACACAGATGTGGATGATAAAGTGGTCCCAGTAAATACTTATGTAAAAACAACCTCGAATAATAAAGAGATTGTGGAATTAACCCTTACCATGTACTTTTCCTTGGACGAGGGTACGTTAAACTCTTTTATAATTGTTAAATCATTGTTATTAAATTATTAAAGATATATATACATAAATATGATATCATATATGATCCTCTAATGTTGCTTGGTTAATAATATTTTAGTAGTACCATCATTTTGGGGGTTAACTGGTTCGTTTTCCTTATATAGATGGTAACATAAGCCATGTTTGTTGTAGATAGGACGTATTTTATTCATATCCAAAATTATATTAAGTTCTTAGACATTATTTTTAATCATAAAATGAAAATTATTCCAAATTTATTACGATGGGGAATTAATTTAATCACGTTCGTGGAGACAGTAATCCGTACGTACGCACGAGGGGAAATATCATAATATTGATGGTCAATTCATATGTAATTGGATGGTATATCATATATAAATAATAATTAACATGTTATATTTATTGTTTACATCAGTTATACTCATTATTATACCCATATAAATAATGAAGTGTTTGAATAACAAACTACACCACGACATGGAGACGGTAAGCCGTACGTATGCACGTATGGTGACTTTGTCATTCATATGATGGATATAATAATGAATATAGTAGTAATATTTTAATAAAATCACAGTATATATAAGATACTGGATTTATTATTTCAGAATGGGAACAACAAAGAATGAAGAAGTGGATGAAGAAAATAACATGAAATAGGTGATGAAATATTTACCTCTTCTTCGGGTTCTTCCTTTTGAATTGATCGAAAGGGATATTTAGGTTTGATTTATTATAAATTTAAGGCCTCTAGGTTGAAGGGAGGATAGTTGAGAGGATATTTTGGCACAGGTTGGTCGAGAAAAAAGGCTTTGGGGTGTGAATTTAAGAGAAGGAAAAGTGTCCTTTTATAAGGTAGGTGAGGGCCACTTTAGAAATATATTGAAATATTGTTTTATAATAAAATAATTTTCGGTTCCTAATGGATACAATATGAATTATTTATAGTGTAATGTGGGTATGTGTCAAAAAACTATCAACCGATAGGTTTTAGATAGGTTTAGGTCATCATATTAACCTTATCTTTTAGATTTAACTATTATTTATATAGTTTGACATTAACCATATCTCTCTGTATTTTAATATTATATGTTTAATAAACATACTATAATAATGCAAGATTACCCCATGAGGTTTATTATTAATATATATAACCTTGTCTAAGTCCTTTGGCCTAACTTTAGATTTTTAGGAGTATTATATCAATTAATAATATAGTATTTGTTTTAAGAACTCAATTAAGTCATTTTTGACACTATTTAGAATTTTATTTTTTTTGAAAGCCAAAACAACTTTATCACCTCGAATAAAATTTATTTAATCAATCATAACATGTCATATTAACCTATAAAATTTGTGTAATTCAAAAAAATTCTCAATTTTTATTTATTTGGATATTTATAATATCAATTATTTTAAAATTTCATTAAGAAGGTAATTGCTTCATCATAATTGTGTCCTAAATAAATTAAATTATTTATTGTCTAAAAATTATAAATAAAATACCATTATTTAGGAAATATTTTTATCTTTATAAACAATATTTATAGTCTAATTTATATTTCATGTAACCCTATATTAAAAACGAAATATTTATTAAACATTGAATTTAACTCTTTTAACTCTTCTTTAAATAACACAATAATAAATGTCCAAATCTAATCCATGTAGAACCAAAGAGGATCATATTTTATTCCTAATTTTGTTTTTGGTCGAATTATACTTATCTAATAGAATTAGGACATGTGTTAGGGTAATTATGATATTATTTTTATACTTAATTACCCAATTCACTTTTAATCGTGGTAATTAAAAGTCAAAAGATACTATTCAACAAAAAATTATTTTCATCTTATTGAACCCCATTTTACATACTGAAATTATCCATATCTCTTGGATTTTTGAAGTTAAACTCATAGAAGCGGTAAAATTTGGATTTATGCAAATTTGTAAATGCTCCTAGGAGGTGGGTAAAAGACGCTAAAAAGTTTAATAAAATTTTTATATATCTGAACTTATTATAAAATTACTCCAATGAATTAAATTGAACAAATATTGGTATTGTGTATCTATTTTTACCTACAATAAATTTAAATAAAATAAATAATTATTTAAATTAAAAGCTGGTTTTAACAAATAAAGTAGTGTTTTTCACTATTCATCAAAAATTGAATGTTTTTAGAAAAATACCAAAAATTCACCCTAAGCTAATTTCGATATTCTGAACTCAAAAACGAAGTCCATTTTAAATAATAAAATTTATAAAATTTCAAAAACTGTATATTACTATTCATAACGGCTAGATTGATTGGTCGTAGTGTGTTAAAATCTCGAAGATGCGTACAATGCATGCTATTTCATTATTCAATGGGGAATGTATCACGGATGCATGGGGTGTTATATAACTCACTAGCTTTGCCTGATACTAGATGTGAATAAAACATAAAAAACCCTAAAAGAAACAAGTTTTATCAGTATATATTCCCAAAATTAAATCACATCCAATACCTATAAAACCTCAAGATATTACCCATATTTCTTTGAAATAAATTTTAATTATTCAATAACATACTTTACAAGAAACCCTTTGTCTAAATTAAATATGATATATTATGATACTGATAACCTATTCATTGTATTGGTGTGTAGGAATAGTATTAATCTAATTATAAAATATATATAGACTTATTTTCCTTAACTCAAATATTCTGACTAATTCCCAAAAAGTAGTTATTAATCTTTTAAAAAAATTAATCATATAATTAATAGACCATTATTCTGGAGAAATATATTTTTATTGGTTTTATAAATATTTTTATGAACAAATATATTAATCAATATTAAAAAATGAATTTATTTAAATGTATAGATAATTTTTGAAAAACATTGCATACATTATATTTCTAATGTTTTTGGATGAATATAAAATTATTTTAACGTAAAAGGGGTTATTTTTTAAAAAATCAATTTATTACATCATTCATTTGGTATTCCCACACGGTTTACCGCTATCTCCTAGAATCTTAGGCTAGCATGGTAAAACTAATTGGAGTAGTAGGCATTAGGCTCATTAGTGTCCCTGATACCATGAAAATTCTCTAAGCCATGTTGATGTGGGACGTCCTAGAAGGGTGATCTTTTTTGGGAAACATTATTATTGGAATGTATGGAGATGACTTATGAAATTTGAGTTGGAAAGTATCTAGAATTTTGAATTTTTTTTTGGGGAAATATTATAGAGTTCAATGTCAATCCTAGTGGATGTTTGGTCCTGGTGAGATGAGCTACTATAAACAAAATTGGATGGGAGACTCGCATGGTTTTCTAAGATGTCTGATTCCAGACACCACCTTTTCCAAATGTTGAACCTTTGAAACATTCATCCAGGACACACTTTACCCTATTCAAAAACATGCCTTCAACAACATTCAATTTTCCTATGAACTGGATAGTCCTTCATTCACTAGAACTAAATTGCTGTATTTTTTAACAAAGGGCTAACAAATATCCCTCTGGGCCATGGTTATTGTAGGTATTTGAAAGATCCATTGGTTAAAGTAAATTCTGCTCATGTTTTATTTCCTCATGTTGAATATTTATAATCATTAAATAACTACAAATAAAGATATATAGTGAAATTTTATTTATCTTTTGTCCATATATTTATATTTTCATTGTTATAGTGATGAAATGACTAATAATGTTCTTTGTGAGTGATTGAGAGATATCTATTTAGGGAAAATCTAGTAACCTCATTGGCAGTGATCATCATGAGAGAAATTGAAATATATTTATTTAGACTTAGTTCTAGGGTGTTGAGGCTAACTGTATGGTTTATTATTCTAGGGTCATTCTCATTTAAGTAAGATGTAGGAGCATCTGGACCACCATAAACGATGTGTGGCTAGACGGAAATTCATGCTCATTCTTAGCCATTAAAAAACAATCCAGGTTCCATGAAATTGATATTGGTTCACTATTAAGACAATGAGACAACCTCCAATACATTATTATTTTCATTGGTGGAAAAATACCTAGGCCTATTTAACAAAGGTTACCTCGACCAGGATGATTGGTTTATTGGAACACCCTATCAATGGTTTTAAAATCAACATTAATTGTTCATGTATTTCTGATATCAGGCTTGGGGGAGGCTTAATATTTAGGCTCCAATGGATCTATGGTCATTAGATTATGTACATTATATGTCCATGAGGACTCTATTAGGTCATATGGGAAATATTCACACGCTGGACTGGAGATGTTTCTTTCCTCTGATATTTCCATTTCTAAAATTGAATCCAACTCTTTAGTTATCTGCAACTACCTTAAGGGAGATTTTGATCCCCCTATTCCATCATATATCACCTAATGATATAGAGGAATATAATTGTTAATGTATTATTGAACCATATCTATCATTATGGTAATTTAGTGGTGGACTACCTCACCACAAAGGGTAATTAGAGTAACATTGTATTATTTTTTCCAGTTTGGAAAACATCTCCAGGAGTGTATTAATTTTCATTTGTATATGCACAAGGAAGACATAAATTAAGGCCTCCATGATATTTTTTATTCCTCTATTCCCATTATTAATGAAATAATATCATCTTTGGAATAAAATTTAATTGATTCTTATGATTAAAATGTATTTTTTTCAAAAAGAACTTTTTTATATTTTTTATATTATTATTTTATAATTTAATTAGGTCACCAATATAAATTGAATTTAAAATATTATATTAACTATATCTAATAAAAAGTTGTAAAATTTTTAATTTTTCAACATTAATTTTGAACAAAATGAGTAGTAAAAATAGTAATTTTTTTTACCAAGGGTATGATTAAAACTGGTTAACAAAGGGGGTTAATGAAAGAGATAATGGTGAAAATTCCACATAAAATTCTCTTAATATTATTAATTTAAGATATATAAGACTTATAATATTTTACCTTCAATGTATTATCAATTTTTAATACTTTCACAATAAAATTACATTATATTATACAAATATTTTATGTAATTTTATGTGTGTCCCTCCCCTCCCATACAAAAGAGAAGCTCTTTTACACCCTTATTTACAAACACTGATCCCTACAAATCATTCAATAACAACCAAAAAACATTAATATATTATTTAAATCCATTATTATACATTAATTATTACCCTGATATAATCCTATGGAGGTCTCGAGTGTATTCTTATGGTGGACTCTCAATAAAATGGTAATAATCATACCCGACACTTTCGATGTAAATTTCTTCTTCTACATCATATAAATATATTTTATAAATAATAAAATAATTATGTTATTATCAAAAATTTAATTAAATTTTTTAGAATTATTCTATAAATAGATAAAACTCCCTTTTAATGAAATAGAAAATGAAATTATCACTCATGTGTGTGTGTAGACTACCACCTCATCGTAATGATACAATACATTTTCCATCAACACATCACATTGAGTGATATAATTAAATATTTATTAAATTTATATGCTATTTATAAAATTATTTTTAGCCTTTGATGATAATATTATTTTTATTTTTAGTTTATTATTCCTTTAGATAATGAAAACAACATTTGAGTGTATGAATGGACTACCATATCATTGAATGGTGAAATTCAATTTTCTATCACCTACCATAATGGATTTTAATAAATATGAATTTAATGAATATATCTAGTATTTATATCATTATTATCATTATATATATGATTTTACCATGGTAATTATTCAAGTACCATAACATTCAAATTGAAACATACATAATGATGGCATCAATTAACAGACAAGGTGATATTGATCATGCAATATTGCTAAAGGAAATATGATATGATGATATAATTAGACCACTTATGCTAATATATGTATGAATATAGATCAGTTATCTAATAATAATAAACAATTATTTTATTATAATGGATTTTAATGTTAGAATAAACCATGTTAATCGTAAGGTAATGGTTTCTCGTCTCTCTTTTGATTCATTGGGATATATGCCTTATTCAATGTTTTTTAAATTATGTGGTGTATATACTTTCAATTAGACATGTTATCAAAAAAATATTTATATTCCTAATATTTTCATTTTATTTTTATGTTATGTATTCATGGGTGTTATCATTCCGATGCTACCAAAGCGGTAGTGGTTTTATGTTGCAATATAACTTTTTACAGTGATTATTTATAAAGAAATTTATGATGATGGAATTTCATAATATATAACTAAAAATTATTATTTATTTTATTATCATCAGGTTATTAGATGATATGACAAATTTAATTTCATTTATATCTACATATGTACTCAAAAGTAACTAATATATTTTTTAAGGAAAAAGTCAATTTTTCTATTCGGTTAAGACTATTTTAATTCCATGTCCAAAATATCATAAAAGTATTTCAAATAATTATTTCCATATACTCTAATGATTGATTAAATTCATTTTCTATAATTTTTTTATGTTTAATGAGATTTATTAAAGTGACCGTTATTTTCATTTTCTAAATAGTATACTCTTTATAGAAGTTTTGAAATGAATCTTTTTTTATCATTTATTACATGAATGACATTTCTCACAGTCCTAACTAATATTTTCCATGAATCTTGTTTACAAGTTTCTAGGGTTCTTTTCAAAGAAAATATTTTGCATAATATTCAGTAATTTGTTATATATTAAATATGTCATTTCTCAATGAAATGTTTATTTTTATTAATAAATATTATAGATATATTTTATTATATATTTTCATCAGGTAAAAAATCCATTTATGTATAAATAAATCCCTAGGGATATTATCCAATGACACTATCTTTATTCATCTCAATGATTATTTATGATTATGATGATGAAATATTGATAGAAAATTTTTTCCTTTATATTGTTTAGTTGTGGGGAAATGAATAATGTTTTCATGATTGTGTGTTAAATATATATGAATTTATTATGATTATTTGATTTGGGGGGTCCTCTATATCCTGCCAATGCATTGGGTAGTTATCAATTCTATAGTAGCTCAATGTCTGCATGGGAAACTATAACTTTCCCAAAATAGGATACACATAATATTACCTCATGCCTAAATTTGGTACATGGGTGTAAAATAAATGATGATGCTTGGTCTAAAAACCATCTGATACATAAAGGTCCTCATATTAATTTTGGTTATGAGCTTGAACAAGTTTCTATATAAGTATATCAAAGAGGAGTGGTGTAGTGTTTTGTTTCCAAGTTATAGATGTTGGAAAAGACGTACAAACATACAAATTAATATAGATCAACATATTCATCTTATGAAGATTCATGTTCTTCATTATATTAAACACTTATCACCCATATATAGGTATATGTATTCAGGCATATTCACATGAGGATGATATTTTGAATATATAGCTCTCCAGGTCTAATTATCTATTGATAATTTATAATTAAGATAACATGAATCCTTATACTAAACATTAAATCATGAAACCATTGACTTTATCTTCAATTCATATGTTGATTGGTTTAGGAAAAATAATAATAAATCCATGTGGGACTATTTTTATATAATTTCTTAGACTAGCTATTGGAGGAATTTAATTCCAACGAGTGTCAGAATACTAATGATAGAATACTAGTGGTAAATCATCTCTGATGGTAGAAAGGACCAATGGTAGAGATTCTAATGGGATATAATTTGAACTATCTGTGGATATGATCAATGATAGATCATTTCTGGCATAAAATATATCTGATTATAGATTCACCAGTGTTATATTAACTCTGGTTGTAGAATATGCTTGGCACCAGTTGAATTCTTGCCGTAGCAGACCTCCAGTGGAAACACAAGTCCATAAGTTGAAGAACACTTGTGGTATCAAAAAAATAGAGGTAATGGGGCTCTATTAGTAGTATAAGTCTAAAAGTAGTGGAAATATAGTTATATCAGAACATTAGAAGTAGTATAACTATAGTTGTAGAATATTTATGGCTGTAGAAAAAATTTGGTAGTAGATGTAATCCAACAGTAGATCTAATTAAACTAATGGTAGATCATCATAGACAGTGGAAGATCATCATTACTAATAGTAGATCAACACTTATCCAATATTATTTATAAAATAATATACTATAATAAAATATTAACCTCATAGGAAACATAGTGATAATTTTTTGTGATCATTAAAATAAGAAGGTTCAAATAATCACCCCCATTTTGATGATCACAAATCATGTATTTTTTAAACAATTTATAAAAAAAATATAGGCATATGTTAATGAATTTGAAAATAAATTATCTAATAAACATTTAAAATTAATAAAGAGAGAGATTTGAAATGAAGAAACATAAGTTATTGAAATAGAATTACAAAATTAAAGTACATACTGAAATAATATTTTAATTTACTCCCCCTTTTGGGATTAAGAGAAAGATAAGTCTATAGGAAAAAAGATAAAAAATGAAATTTGATCATGATGAACAAATATTCTCAATAAAATACACATGTTATTTGATTACATATAAAAAATTGACACATGAAAAAATATAATACCTATAAAAGAATAATCATAGTCAGAATCACCATCAGATCTTTGGGATTTTGCCTCGACAAAACAATTTAAATTTCCTGAAACATGAGGCACAAATGTAGATGACGAGGGATAAAAGATAGAAGTAGGAATATCATGGATCACCACTGTCCTGAGATGTTGAAAATATTTAGTTGGTCACAATATTAAGGTATTCATGTTAGTTTGAAGTGTTGAAGAATATGGTGAAGAGGTGAAGGTCGATATAATATTGGTTTCAAGTGGCATAAATATAGTTCCATAGATATAAAAAATTGGTTTCATCATATTCTAAAAATCAAAGTTGATATTACCACCTCTCGATATCTCATTAATAAAGAATTTCTTCACTTTTCTAAACAATTTGGGTAGAGTTGAATATTCATTAATTCAATATTGTTATTCCTTCAAGTCCCTAGTTAGAGGAGGCACCAGTAGGTTTTCAGAAAAACATTAAAAATGTGAATTTAGATCATTCATTAAATATATTATGGAAATTTTGTATTTGATTTTTATAGTGATATTTTATCTATCACTTATAGCTTCATTAAAACACTCCCTTAATAGTATATATATATATATATTCTCACTATGATGTCTATTTTTTGGATGATCCAACTGATGAGATGTAATGACATTACCCATGATGGAATCCGACTCCTCTATTACTATAAATTTGGTCATCTAACCATCAATAGAAGACGTATAAGGTAGATGAATTGATATAGAAGAATTAATTGAGGATAACATCTCTAACCACTCCCAATAAAATCTTGGATCACGTTAAAATTGAAACTCATCTCTTCCATGATATAATTCTTTTCCATTGTCCCATCAGCCAATATTTTTTTTCCTAATATCAACATTTTGAATCTTTAAAATAATTTTTGGGCTGAATATAGATGATGACAATATGAAAAGATTCCTCATATCAGTTTTACTACAATGAGTAACTCTATTACCCAGATATCTAATAACTCCACTATAATTATAAAGAAACCTCTCTCTGGAGTCTTCCAAATCATCTATAGTTACATAGTTTGAAGGAACAATGGAATCAGTGGTTGAGGTAGAGGAGTCCTCTCACGGATATTAATGAAAACATATACATTCTTAGATCTAGTAGATAGAGATTCATAAGAAAAAGCTTGGAACTGACCAAAATTATCAATCTTCTCCACCAGAGATCCCTTTGGAAATTTTTCACCCATCAAGATAGAATCCCAACCATTATCTGTTATACTATTATTATTATCATCAATATAATCATCTATATCAAAAATAGAATATAAAATACAATGAAACATGGAACCAGGAGATGGATCCCCATTGGAAGAAGCTCCAACCTCAACTATGGAAGAAGATTCATCCATATGAACAGATCTCTAGCTACCACAAAAAGAGGATTCCTCCCCCTGAATGGATACTCTAGGTTCACCGATAATACATGTCGCATCATAATCAGGAAAAATATAAATTTTACTATCCAAAAAACTATTTTGAACTAATATAATAAGAGATGTATGCGACTTATCACTCTAAAAACCATCAATATCATCATGACTTTTAATTAATGAGGTTTATCACCATATTCTTCTTCATAACAATCTGAAACTTCCTCTACATCCCTTAAGGTTTAAAAGTAACTCAATACCAGTTCTTCTCCTAATAAATTGGTCTTCTCTACTTCTCCTTCACACAACAAACTCTCTTTATCAGGGATGGAAATACAAAGACTATATGAACCAATGGAAACATTAGGACTCTTAGCCACATCTGGCTCACTCCCTTCATTAATAAAAATCTCTCCTTCAACCACAATAACTTCTTCTTCAGCATTTTCATTGGAATAGAACACAATTTCATCTGGTTCCAATCTGGTGTTAACAATATTCATAGGTCTGTTAGGGTGTTACATTGGTTTAAAATCTTCACATAGTGTGTAATTATCTTCCTCCCATTTCATCATCAATTTATTCTATTTGAATAGCACCCTTTTGTATCATTTATTAAAAAACAACCACATTTTACCTCTTATTCATCATCTTTATCAACTAAGCCCATTGATTCCCACATAACTAAGATATTATTATGATAGATTAAAGAATTTTATTTGGATGAAGTCTTACTCAACTCAATCATATTCACCAAAAGATATTTACACAAATAAATACAACCCCCAAATTTTCATAAAGAATAACATAAATACGTTATGATACCTCATCAGGATCAAATAATATTTCCTAGGATATAGCATGTGCAGAATAAAATAGAACAAGATTCCATACTCACCATCGATTTATCTACCAGAAGGAGTTGTCACTTAACCATTTTTAGTCAGTTCCATTATTGCATACTTATAAAAAAATTTCTCACTATCAGTTGGTATAAACACCAGATATTCATCAAAATAACCTCAGTGAGGTAAAATTATGTATCAATCTCATTATTTTTAATAAAACCATTCATCTTTTCCATCTATCATAATTTGAAATGAAATTTCTCTTCATACCAAATCTAAAATTTACATATAGGAAAAACTAGTAATCCAATCTTGGATAAAATGTTAAATTATTCATTGAAAACCATGCATACATCCCTGGACATAAAACACCGTGAGGACCAATGTCATTATTTATCTCTGCTATTTTCTATCTATTTTTCGCTCTTCAGTGATAACATGAGATTCTTTTGAATTATATTCATTTTAACTATAGTATAGATCAATTCCCCAAAATATTTCTCCATAGGGTGTGATCCTTCTACATTTGAAATTTAGGGCACCATTACTCTCACAATTTTACAATATTAATCGGTGAAGGAATAGTGTGAGGAAGGTTTATCGTTAGGATATAAGGGAGTTCAAAATAGTTCAAAGGGTAGGAACAAGAGAGAGTGTTCCAGGTCATATTTAATTTCATTTTTACAATTTAAGGATTTATATTTTAAAATAAAATAAAATATAAACAAATAAATCAGATAAAATCATTTAACATAGAAAATAGTACTGGTAGGAAAATAGAAATAGGGACTCGGTTAGTAGATCACCTAATAGTGGAATACTTAATGGTTGATCAGCAATGGGTGATCACCAATAGTGGAATACCAATAGTGGATCACTAAATATTGAATCACTAATGTTAAACAACCCAATGGTGAATATTCTAATGGTGGATCGGTAATGATGGATCACCCAATGGCGAATCTTCTAAACTTCTATCATCTAATAGTGGATATTCCAACAATAGATCTTCCAATTATGGATATTCTATTAGTGGTAATTTTATGATAAAGAATTAGCTGGTGTGTATCATTCCTATTTAATTTTTTTTAGGTTTAAATCTATCATAATTCAAGGGTTTTATAAAAATACCATCAATATAATGCTTAGTTCTTATGAATTCCTGAGTTATATCACCTTTATGGAAATGATCCCCCAAAAATTGAGGCCTTAAATCAACTAGTTTTTCCTAGAATAAGATATAGGATTCTTGGAAATATTTCTCGCACATACATTTTCCCAATTTAAAAGGAAATGTATATATTTATATCCACATTATATCAATCATTGTTTTATCAAAAAAACGTGAGCACAAGAACTACCTACAAAAAGTTTTCATGTAAAGAACTCAGTAAATCAAATTTTTGTCCTCTAAGATAGAATAGTTCTAATTATTTTATATTTGAGGAATTTGAAAATTATTTTAACAAAAGTAAAGGATTTTATTTATCATTTTCTCCCAAACATGAACACATTAACAAACTATACTTAATATATTGTCAACTAGTAGTTATGCATAAAATGATTTTAACCATACCATAGTAATTGGTTTAATTTACCAACTCTCCAATTAAATTAAGATCTAGCTAAATATTTTTACTCATGTGAGTATCATAACATTCTTCCTCTTAAAACAAAACTATTTTAGATGGTATATAGTATATTTAACTTGACTTAAAATAATTTCATCATTATTTTGAAAACTTTTAAAACCATGAAATACTTTATTTTCTCCCATTAAACTCATTTTAAATCCACTTTACCTCAATTTTAAAAAATCAGTACAAAATGAAATTCTTGATGTTAATAAAATATAACCATCAACATAAATTGTAACAGCTAATTAATATTTTTAATTATTTTAATAAAAATAGTATGATTAGCTATTCCTTTTTTATAACTATTAGAAATCAGAAATGAGTTAATCCTATCATCAAATACTCTAGGAACTAGTTTTAATATATACAATTCTTTTGTTAATATAAAAACATAAATTGTAAAATGATGATTTTGAAACCTATGAAGATTCTCAACAAAAACAACCCCAACTATATAACCATTTTCCAATTCACTTTTGATATCTATTTCATATAGTTTAAAATCAAAATTTTCATCATATGAAACATGTTTTTTGATTGATTTCATTCAAGACACTAGAATAACAGTTTCTTCATAGTCAATACACTCTTCCTGACTATATCCTTGTGCAACCACCCTCCCTTTATTTCAAACAATAGTGTTGGACACATCATCATTGTTCCTAAATGCCCACTTAGTACCAATAGTTAGTGTTTCCTTAGTTCTATCAACTAGATAGAAAACTTTATTTCATTCTCATTGATTATGTTTTATTGAATTTCCATTACCTAAAATTCAATATTAATTGCATCAATGATGTTCTTAGTTTCAAGTTGTTACAATAACGCTTCATTTTTTACCTATTTTCTAATAGAAACTCTGTTTTGTGTATCACTCTATTTATATACAAATATATAATATAGAGGATGGTTTCTAAGATTCCTAACCATTCTATGAAAACCATTTCTAGTAACACCAGTAGATTTTATCGGTTCAAAATCAGGTTTAGGTTGTTCCTCTAAACTGGATGAATTTTTTATTATTTTCCAAAATTGTCAGATTGCTTGAAACATATATTCATAATTTTCATATCATCTTTAAGGATTTATAAAGGGGTATAAAATCATGTTGATCAGTTAAATTAAATTTTATATGAACAAATTCCTCTAAAATATTTTTTCTCTTTTTAAACACCATATAATATTTTCTAGACATTGGATATACAAGGAAATTTTTTTGTTTACTATAGGAGGAAATTTTTTCAATATTATTCTCGGTATTAAGAATAAAAAAATTGTAATAAAAAACACTTAAGTAATAAAACTTTTATTTTATTCATTTTAATAATTAAAAAGGTTTTTTCCTTAAGAGTGGTCTAATTAAATGATATTAATTATTCAACAAGCTGTATTCAGAGAATCTACCAAAAAATAGTTATGTCATACTCATTGAGCATGGTATGGGAAATTTTCTGAAGTGTTATATTTCTTTGTTCCACTACACCACTGTTTTATGGGGTCCTAGTATAAAAATATTATGATTATATCCATTTTTGAGAAAATAGATTCAAAATAAATATTTTCAAACTCTCTATCATGATAACTTATTCTGTTTTCAATTCTATGTACACAATGATTTCTATAGATTAATTATTCTTATTAAAATAATGGAACAAGATTCAATTTTTCAGGAAGAAATGATACCCATACATATCTGTAAATGTCATCTACAAGAACATAAACATAGTGCTTCACATTTAATCATGGAACACTATAATTTATAAATAATTCCTTTTGAACCAAATCATTGTGTTAATAATTTGAATGATCATTCATTGATTTGAAATAGATTTTGTGTCATTTTCCATCTTGATAGGGTTTATATAATTTATCATTTAAGACATCAAGTTCTGGTAGATCATTGAGTAACCATTTTCTTCTTAGATTTATAGGTGAATTAATATTTCATTATCCTATTTTCCTATTCCAAATCGATGATTCATTGTGATTGTAACATAGACAAGATATATTAGTAGAAATTAATGAATCTAAATTAACAGCATATACATGATTATTTCATAAATCATTATAAACAGAATCAAATTTAGAATAAAAATTCATTATAGGAATTGTTCTCAAATATAACACTAAAACGATTATCAAATACCTATGAGATGATAAAAATATTAATTATCAATACATCAAAAAATAAAACATCAGAAATTAAAATAGTGTTAGAGTATCCAATTTTTTCTAGACCAATATTGTTTTCTTTTGCATTGTCATCAAAAGTGAAATTCTTTCCATCCACCATGATTAGGTTATTAAAACATGATTAATCAACAATCATTGGTTGGAAAAACAATTGTTAGATACCATATGTTCTTAAAAAACCTTTTTAAGAAGGTTCCCAAAAATTGATTTTTAAACCAAAAATAACATTGCTATCCAAATCTTCTTGCATCAAGTAATGATAGTAATCAAATAATTAGAAACCCATAATTTCATGATACTTTTTTATACGAGAAAATTTAAAACATTATGAAATATAATATTTTATATATATATAATAATAATAAATATTTTCCTAACTAAAGTAACTATAACTAGGAATAAGATTATTGTTAATGATCTTATTTTTTCAAAGTTGGCATCCTATACAAACAATATATTTAAGAGAATTTTCCATTCCAAGCATCTGGGTAAGAGTATTTATTCTATTTTTGAATATTTAAAGATCATTCAATGTTTTTACATTATATAGTTTTATCTCATTTTTTTCTTTTATAAGTTCATATTTATTATTTTTCTAAATAGTAAGCTCATTCCTAAAACTAGATTTCAGAGAATGATGCTTCTTTAAAATATTATATTTATCTTCATGTACAATAAAAGTGTCCTCCATCATAATAAATTATTGAAAAATTTCTACATTAGTTTTTTTCATCAAAATTTCCATCTCTATAATGACAAGAAATATGTATAGGAGATGTAAGAAAAACAGTAGCTACCTCATATTTTTTTTTCATAAAACACATTTTTCCTCTATCATGACTTTCCTCGTGGGATGATTGTAAATCACATGAACTATCTTCTAAAGAAATTCATGTTTATTTGATGTATTTATTGTATCTTTTCCCCCATCAAAAAACGTATTTTTTAATTTTAGCTTAGCATAGTCATAATTTACATGGAATTTATTATTACACTCATAGCAGAATATCTCATTCATCGTATCATCATTATTAAAATCCTTTCCCTAATTACCTCTAGTTTAAAATTTTCCTTTATAACTAGGTTTACTAATGATGATATTTCTCGAGTAATTTTTTTTGATCTTCTGGGAATGTAGGTTATTTCCTCACAACTATCAGTAGGTTACTCTCCATAATTTGAACACTTGTCTTGGATTTTCTAGTTTTGTTTTGATGTAGTGATTTTTAAGGATACCTATTTCATTTTTAGTGTGTCCTCTTATTATCTGATTACATTGATATCCACCTTATATATCATGAGATTTATGATATTCTCCTTAACAATTAACTTGATTACATCACATGACTCTCAAATTTATAGTGAAGTTCTCCATTTTACTAGAAAATATGTCATAAGGCGCATCACATCATCTTTTTCATAAATTGGTTTCCCCAGTGAAGATGTTATGTTCATAATCTCATTGAACCTGAGATATATACAAAAAATATTTTCATGAAGATTCATTATAAAAGTTTCATATCTAATAGTATAAGTATTTTAGTTCATTTATCTGACATTAGATGTTCATTCGTGGGAAATAGATAATGTATCACAAATTTTAAATGCAGTAGTACAAGAAGAAATTATATAAAATTTCTCATCACCCATAGCGTTTTATAATGAAATCTTATATTTGAAGTTACTATTATAAGATTCATTAGTAGAATCACTCCATGTACTTCATGAAATTTTTGGTACTTCATATTTTTCTTTAATAATGGTCTATATTTCAAAACCCATACTTTCAAGATGCATTTTTCTTTTAATTTTCAATTAAGCATAGTTTGTGCCATTAAAATTTGTGAGAATATTTTCAGTAAATCCCTATTTTCTATTATCCACAAAGAAATAAATTTATAAAAATCATAAATTTAATATCATTAAAGGGTAACTAAATCATAGTTGAAACTTTTCAGAAAAAATACTTTGATACAATATGTTGGTCGGTGTTATTCAAGAGGGAGGTGAATTGGGATCCTAATAAACAATTCAAGGAAACAATATCCCATGATAATTGATAACTCCAATTGAATGAAATACTATAATTATCTATGATTAATCATTCATAAAATTGTTTAATGTTATATTAGATATTGGAAAAAAATTTAAAATCAATTTTACTTTTGAAACAACATAACTAAATTAAATACAATATATAAACATAGGTTAAAACTAACCATAAATGTAATTTTTTATAAGAATTATTAAATATTAAATTCAATTTTATATTTGAAATGAAAAAAAACTGATATATCACACTTCAGAATAATACATGGTGTTCAGTATCAAGATTATCCTTAATCCCCTCCACATAAAAGTCAACTTCTACAGAGAAGATTTAATAATAATAATTATATCCATAACCTTGATTTAGTATTATAAAAACATGCATGCCTATTTTCCAATACCTAAAACTCTTCTGTAGTTATATGTGTGAAGAAAAATTGTAGGCCACATAGGACCTCTTCCAAATTTTTCATGGGTATAGAAAAATAGAGAATGTAGAGCGTTTGTGTTCAGAACACTCCAGTTAACGAATAGGTGATGGTGTCTAAAAATAAACAGGGAAAAAAACACTTAACAATGTAAATCATAAAACAAATAAAGATAATAGTAATAGAAAGAAATTATAGGTGATGTAACATATTAATATCTTAAGATGCTCAAAGGTCCTCCCATTTTACTATGTGAGTAGATGAAACAATATTCTTTGAATGTATAGGAAAAAATACTATCATATAGTTTCTTTTTATATTTATTGATGTTTTGAATGACTTCTATAGATTTTAATTAGTATTGATCCACTATTTTGAATTTTTAGGTTCTTTTACTACATTATATTCCAAACTCCACACTAGTATATATGTATTTTTTTCATGAGTACTTTCATTAGGGAGATCTAATGAATATATTTCACTCCGGGTATAATTATCCAATAAAGAAATACAATATTGATATCATAAATCCCTATACTGAAATGTCAATCATAAAACCTTAGACATTGTCTTCAATGCATCCGTGGATTGGTTTTGGAATAATGATTAAAAAATCATTGAGATACTATCTATATTCAATTTCATACGCTAGACATTGGAAAAATTTAATTCAAATGAGTGTCAATTAAAAAATGGTATAATACTAGTGGTAGATCATATCTTATGGTGGAATACAGTAGTGGTAGAGATGCCACTGGTAGATTATTTTAACTATATATGGATCTACTCAATGTTAGATCTATTCAGGAGGTAGATATGGTTGGTGGTAGATGTTTTAGTAACATATTAACTCTACTGGTATCACAAGTCTAGAGGTAGAAGAACATTGGGAGTAGTATAAGTCTTGTGGTAGCACAAATCTGGTTGTACCAGATGTCTAGAAGAAGTATATCTTCATTGGTAGTAGAACTATTTTTCTTGAACAAGTATGGTGGTATAATAACTCTGACAGTGTATTCTCTAGAAGTAGAAAAACTCTTGTGGTAGTACATGTTTAGATGTATCAGAACTCTGGTAGTAGAAGAACTCTATAAGTAGATGTAATCCACCAGTGTATCTAATTTAACTAAATATATATCATCATAACCAATATAATATCTTCAAAATTAATGATATATATGTAGTTATAAAAATTTATTTAAAAATATATATTTTCATAAAATAGAAATCTCAGTAGAAACATAAATATCATGATTTATGAGCATTAAAATAAGGTTGTGGATATAATTGAGATATGATCTCATGGTTCATGATCATTTATTCTCGTTTAATTTATTTATTATGAACTACCAAATCCTTATTCCATGATTATGACCTATGAATTATTGGGTATGATTTTCAAATTTTAACCTCATATTCTCATTCCCTTATTCCTAGGTTATTATTACAAATGATCACTGATGGATATCTCTCATGTTTACCTTTACTGAGTATTGAATCCCACCAATTCTTATTTTTCTTTTCCCTCAATAATAGAGACATATTTTAAGTGGGTTACTTCTATAAAGTGTCCTATGTGTGAATAAAATTATGGTAGATGTTAATGATATTTCATTACATAGGTTCATTATGTATCCATTATCTAAAAACACTACACCTTTATAGTTCTTAGGTGTTAGCTATTATAATATGTATTGAATATTAATTTTAAATTATGTAATATTTATATATGTTATGATTGGGTCACCTCATATGGTATCATAGGATGGTTTAGTTATTTTTAGATAGTAGGATTAAATAACCTTATTGGAAACCCTAGGGATAAGTATTTGTATAGGATAACATCCATAATCACTAATGAATAAAATATTTTATATCCTTCATTGAAAATAAATCCATGTTAGGATTCCAGAAAGTGAATAAAATTAAGGAATATATGCATCAAAGGATAACAAATTTAGAAGGTTCAAATTGGGTATTAACTCATCCATTATCAATCCCTGATGAGTAACCCTAAAGTTGCAAACCATTCCATACACATTCATGGAATATTCTTAGATTGACACAAATATTCATTATAAACTACTATGTTTAATAGTAGGATATAATCTATGATTACCAATAATAATCCATATTGATATGATATGAACATAATGTGTCATTTATTTAAAAGAATGTGACATGATGTAGACCTTAAATGGATGGTTTTCCATGAATATATGATTACTCACATTGATTAATGCTTCTACCATTATTTTTTCTAGTATTTTTCAATGGATGGAACTATGAGGATTTGTTCTAAAGTTGAATTTGATGTATTGTTTAAAGATTTTTCTCATGAGAAACCAAAATAAATGAGAGTAAGTATATGAAATATAATGATTATTCTAAACTAGCTATCTCAATTTATGATTAAAAACCTAAAAATATGTGACTTAATAAATTAACAAAATAAAAAAAGATTCAATAAATATTAAGTGATAATTTCCATGGAGGGGAGAACATTCAGGTTCAAAAAATAAAATTAATTTGGGAATAAGTACCTAAGAAAATGTCTCAATGTAATGGGAAGATGGTTCTTATCTATAAAACAAGGGTATAAGGAAATTAATTTCTATCTTAAAATGAGTAGTTCTATAGTTGGAAATGAATTTCATCCAAGGGTACCATTAATAGTTCAATTTTTTATTTATGGGGAACTCTATAATTATTTTTTTCAAAGTCATAACAAAAAGGATAACTCGTAAATCAAGGAAGTTTTTATTCTATGTAAATAATTGATGTGGATCAAGATAATTAAGGTGGACATAATATCTACTCCAAAGTTGCGGATGCGATGTTGATGTTTTTATGTATATTCCCGAAGTAAATTTTTTTATTCTAATTTTTTTTGAATTTAATGTTCATTTTATCATTTATTATATGCATCAGTATACAGTCCAAATCAATTCCAATGGAAAGATGTGTAAATTTCTTATTACAAATGAAACAAAGATTATTTGTTACTGAAATGATCAATATTTAAATCCAAAAAATTACTACCAATTTATGTGTTTTGATTCTTAATTAGGAAGGGTTTTTTCAATGATAGTTAGGGATAAACTAAACTTTGAAAAGATACCTATTATACAAGTGTTTGTGGATGACTTCCCATAAGAGTTTTCAAGTCTTCCTATAAATAGTGAATTTTAATTCATAGTTGAACACATATATTGTGTTATAACTATTTTAGAGAATCTGTATAGAATTTATACAATTTATTTGAATGATTTTTAGAATAAAATTCATGAAAATCCTTACATGGTATTCATTCAGCTAACTCTTTCACCATGGAATTCACTAGTTTTTTTTAAAATAATAATGGATCAACGTGAATTTTCATTTATTATATTTTATTTAGTATTATTTTTATCAATAATAATTATCATATTAATTTTATTGATGATTTATAACATCACACACCATCCCATTGTCTTGGGAGCGGTTGTAGGTGCTAGACACCTTATGTGCAATCCCCAAGATACCAACAGATAAAAATAAATACAACGGTACTAAAAACTTTAATGGTCTTATTTTACATTAAGATCAAATATATAATAAAAATATATGATATAAATAAACTAAAAATATAAATTTTTCATTATAATATACATTACACCTTAAAATGAATCCAATAAAATAGTTATATCAGAGTAGAAATGAAAAAGTATCACACAATTCTCAAAAATACCCAAAGACATCTTGATACAAAACACCATTGTGGAATCACTTTAATGAAAAAAATAGAAACTCTAATATCCAACTCTATCACAATGAATTAACTTCATGAAGAACTATTAGTGATGTATGTAACCAGTCTGTTACCTATGTCATGTTTGATAAAATCTATATACCTGCCAAAGTGCATATATACGGGCTGAGTAATTGAACCCAATAGGATTTCACCGAAATACATCCAACACACTCTACAAGGACATGAATAAGTTGGCACATTCTATATGGAATATATGGTTAGTAGGTAAAATAAATTATACAGTGAAGTAAATGAGTTTCATGTAATAAAACATTGATCAGTGTATAATACCATTCTTTACACTGTCACATAGCATTACCACGCTCTATCTCTCTCACACACAATCCATGGAGCCCCTATACCCATGAGTTTTCATTCATCCTATCTCCAATCCAGTGCTTGGTGACCCACATTGATGGCGGTATTTCACATCAATTATTTTTCACATAGTTAAAGTATAACTCACAACTTATGAGAATTGTGAGGTCTGTGGAATCGATCTATTTGTCTGATAATGGGATGGTTATGCTAATTGTTATGGAATGGTATTATGATTTGATTAATGTTTTCTTATGTGGAACTCATTTATTCCTCCGTATTAAACTATTTTCATACTTCCAAAATGTTTTATATTAAATGATATAACATGTTCATTTCCTAATGTTGTGTGTGGGAAATCTATTGGAAACTCCTACTATGCCTAATTATTCACCCCCAATATAGTCACTTGAGTGTGTCTTTATATGTTATTCTATATTAAATAGATAACTAAAATTCCTAGTATATGTCTAGTAGAGAATTTGATGGCAGTTCCACATGATGGGAATGGATCATAGAGTTTCACTTTTGGACTCATTTTAGCGATGCCACATTGGGGTTACGATGTAAATATGACTTTGTGTCTTCTTGGGTCTTGTGTTATACTTTTTCACTACTAATCAGATATTACTATTTTATTGAATTACATTTAATTTGTAATGATTATTTTCTTAAATCAAATAGTTGTTTTAGTTACTTATATTTTATCTTTTCAGTTTTTTGTTTTTTAGGTAATTTAATCCCACTACCTTTTCTAATCCCATTTAATTTATGTCAAACCTTTGGAATCTTGAGGATATTTCCTAAAGAGATTATTACCTCTAAATGGTCCCAATAAAAGTTATCTGGGGGATGTTTAAAATAACTTATGTATTGGTCAATGTGTCATCTTTGGATTGTATCAAGGGATAGTGTTATTGTAAAATGAAATATATAGTATAGAATGATGTATCTAACCTATGTATTTTATAATTTAAGCTAGCTAGGTTGTATAGGTACAAAAGGTCTTATCTGACACATAATGTAATGTTTCCATATCATCATCATGTGTTTTACTGATGATTGTATTATATTATTAATTATTAAGTCGAATTACCACTAGAACATTATTAATAATGTTATATTTCATGAAATTTTTTAATTTTTTGATAACGAATGTTTCATATGATGATTTCAAATATTTTTGGGCTTAATTTTATAATGAGTGATGAATAATTGTGGTTTTATATAGTTATAGAAAAATGGTATTGTCTAGACTATGTATATTCCCTTGACAATAGGATGTGGAAAATAAGGTTACACCAAAACTAAAAGTTAACCAATTCATAGTTCATATAATTTTACATGATTTGTTATGTTTTTTATAATGGAAATTGTAATGATGAACCAATTTAAGTGGACCATTCTATTTTATTTTAGAAATGGAATCCACAAATATTTCTGGGCAATTAAAAAATAGTAAATTAAATGTTTTTGAATAATAGAATTAACTGGATATTTAGTTTACTAGGAACACTAACTCATCAAAATGTAAATTTAGCATTATTCCATGAATAGAGTTTTTTACACCAATGGTAGGAATTAGTTTAACATTTTAATGTCAAACAAGTTTTTATAACATTTGACATTGAATAATAGTAGAATAAATAATTACACACTAAATCATTCAACATAACAAAGATGATATACATTAATAGCCAAATGTAAGAGAATATATCAGTTACTAAATATGAATCTATGTTAATAAAGTTTGTAATATTTTATCTATAAGTGGATTCTTGTGCATCATTAAAGGAACACATATGTACGTTTATACCTTGTCAAATGATTAATTCTATGATAGCATTCCTCTATATTACTAACTATAAAGATATAGTTAATAGAGTCATAGTTGTAGAAATAGATATCACTCGAATTACAACTATGGGAAGTACATTTTATCCGTGGAACTTGTGGGGACTTTAATACTGGAAACAAGTAGAATAGGGACACCGATGTCCAAGGTGGTTGATAATCACAGAACAATACCACAAAATTGGTAAACTTTCCTCCTCAAGTAAAAAAGTAATCTTGGATATTTCTATAGTGGTTAACTCTATTATATCAATAGATATTATAATAAAATCCCAAGATTATGTCACAACATTCATTAGATGAGAAATATAAAGTTTTATTATAATAGAAAAAAAATTAAATTTCTAGAAATACCTCTCAAGTCTCACAATCATCTTCTGCTTCAACTGGATGGTCCCATTATAGTAGTTATCACCCGAAAAACTAACAAATCCATGATTATTCTAGAAAAAAATCATTTCTTAAAGATATTAAATCATATCATGGAAACAAAGAACAAAAGGTAAGGAAGAAATTGTATGATTCTAATAATATAGTCATGGAAGACCACTCAGATCCATTGACTATATGAGGTACCATTATTCATCAATCATCTTTTTTGAAATTTTTGTTTCAAACTACTATATCTGACACTTTTATTTCTTATCTTGTCATTGATCATGTGAGGGATGTATATCAATATGATGCACACAATAATAGTACCCACACAAATCATAGGAAATTATTATCCATGGTATTTAACTATAAGTCTTATTCCATAATAACAGATCATACCTAGTTTGATTGGAAACATTCTATGTTGGAAATGGATGTATCTATGATGATAATATTAATGGATTTCCTAGTTTTTTTTCAAGGCTCAAATAAATTATTATATGTGACAGGTAGAGTAAACATCTCCTAATGTGTTATTGTATCACATTAAATGAGGTTATGATTTGATGGTTAGAAAATAAATAAATGTTTCTATAATTCATAGAAATATTTATTTTAAATAATATAAGTCAATTTTAGGACTGTGGAAATAATTGATACTAGAAATTTTCCCAATATTTTTGATCAACATCTTGATGTATCTTATAAAAATTTCACTAATTCTCTACCATAAATTGAAGTGGAATTCATGATTGATCTTCTCTTACTGATAAACCCTATTACACTTCTATCATATATAATGTAACTAATAGAATAAAATGATTAAAAGATCCAATTTAACGAGTTTGAAAATAAAGGGTTTATAAGACCTAGTACATTGCCTGCAGATTGCCCAATTAATTTTTTCAAGAAAGATGATGGTTCATTATAACAGTGTTTATATTATGGTCAGATGAGTAAGATTGTGATAAAGAATAGATATCATAATCCGTAGATCGATGAAATTTTTATTAATTGAAGGTATCTAGAAGGTTATCTGATACTGATCTATTTTTTGGGTATCAAAAACTCTATTTTAAGAAAGTTGATATTATGAAAACAACTTTTAGTGGTCACTGTGGTCATTATGAATATTTGGTTCTATCTGTTGGTCTTAAAAATGAACAAATAGTTTTCATGGAATTAATGAATCATGTATTTCAGTTATAACATGGATATTTCATTTTATTATTTTTGGATGAAATTATAGGGTATTATAACACTCCAAAATAAAATTAATTTCATTAAGATATCATATTGAAATTTTTTTAAGAGCACTGGGTATTTGAAAGAAACATTGAATCTGATTTCTGGATAAAATAATTTCACTTCGACGGATATTTAATTTATAATAAAGGTGTATCAAAAGATCCTATAATGTTATAAAATTTGTTATGTTATCAATCTCGATAGAGAATTTTTGAGATACATAGATTTTTAGATTAGAATGTTATTATCGTATATTTTTTCATGATTTCTAATGAATCAAATCTTCTATAATATAAATCATAAGAAATTTCACTCCATTACAATAGAGAGAGGATTAAAAAGAAATTATAGTTTAAATCAAGGATTACCTCAATGCCATTTTTTATTTATCCAAATAATGGGAAGGGTTAAGTGGTTTATTATGAATCATATGATGTGGAGAATTTTCTTTTCTCATGAAACGGGGCCATGTGGAAGCATATGGATCATGAAATTTGTGAATTCATGAACATATTTCTCTGATGTTTGATTTAGAATCTGGTATGGGAGTTCATTCTTTGATAACAATGTATCATCATCTATTTGGTTTGAAATTCATGATGTCAAGGACTATAAATGTTTAAAACACATCATTTCAAATGATATTAGAACCTCAGACCAAGATGATGCATATAATACCTCCATATGTTTGACATTTAATTGTTTTATACACTAGGAATGTAATTATTGGGACCCTTGTAACCAATGAAAATTGATTAGTTTTCTTACATATATGAATTTGGATTACATTGATAATAGTAAATTTATAATTTTCTATACCATAACTCTTATTAATTAATTTTTTTTTAAAATTAAATTATTCTAAGATAATGTATTTTAATTTCCTTAATATATCATCATATCATAATGGGGGGAGAAAATTAGTTGGTGGACACAAGTTTGTAATTTTATGTTACTTTTTCATGATCTCTTTGTTTCTCCTCTATTTTATTAGGAGATGTCCATTTCTGATTATCACCAATAAAAATATCCCATTAAACCTAGAATTTATGATATTTATAAGGTTTTGTGAACTAAATAATAGTTAGAAACTTAAATAGAGGAATATTATACTTTTTATTAGGATTCCATACAACTCTGTAGGTTAAGGTTGATCACTAGTGACCCACTAAAATGTTTTAATAGTTACCTATCCATGTTTATAAAATGGAGTATATATATATATATATATGAATTTTGTTACATGTATACCAAGAGTAGTACAAAAACATGATTCTAGATGGATGACATTGGATTAACTCACTTATTTATGATTAAAGAATATAATATGGTCAAATAATTGGGAAAACACTATATTCGGGAAGTTTTAATGTTTTCTAGGAGACTATTTTTAATCATCCATGATTAAGACACTTGGTATACCAATTCAATTTGGAAATCCTTATCAAATTATTTTAGTTCCTAGTATTTTTTATGGGCTTATTAGAGTCATGTGGTGGAGGGGGATGTATAAAATTTGTTCATTAATATTTGAGTTTCATGTAATCATTACTGAGGATCTTGAATGAAAAATTTATAATTAGTTTACCTAATATCATAAGAAATCAATACCTAGGATTTGGATATTTATTTTATTTGAATTTTTATCATCCAAAAATTCCCTTTTAGACAACTTTAATTATATTATGGGCATCCAATGATAGTATCCCTCTATAATTGATCCACAGATGCCCTTTTTATCTCTAGGAAACACTGACCAACTTATGGGTAATAGCACGAAGAATATTTTTTCTTTCATTTTGTTGATAACTTTTCCTTTTTCTTTAAGAAAACTCCCTTGAATTTCTTATTCGTTATAGGAGTATAGAAGGGGGAGTTGATAATGAATTCAGTATCCAAAACAATTCAATATTTTTATTGCACCAGTCAATTTTTTCGTACACTACACAATAGATATAACAATAAATTTATAGAGCTTGGGTTTAATTTAAAATAATTATTTAATTTCATGTCGGCCCTTAAATAATATAATATGCTTTAAAAACCCCATATAAGATAATAATTATAACATTATTAATATTTTGTGGCATGGGATACCTCTCACAATAAAAAATATCATTCAACTATTTATTTATTTAATATTTTTCACCAGACATTGTCTTGGTCCATTCAAGATCCTCTAAAATTTTTTGAACATCCAAATAAATATTTATTTATAATATCTAATTTCATAATAAATATTTTCTATCAAAGGAATGTGAAATAAATTATCCCTCTATCTTGAGAATAATTTTTATTCAATTAATTTAATTAAAATATTATTTAATTAAGATCATCATTAACACTTTGTGTGTGGACATCTTGGATTATTTCTTATCTTAATTGGGAATACTTTATTGAAACTTTCTAGAAATGGTTTCTGAAATGAAAGAAAAAAATCATTTCATAGTGGAAATGACCACATACAAATGCTCACTACGTAATATAATCCATTTTTTGAAACATATCATCAAGCATCTTTCACATTTGTGTAACAAAACTATTTTATAGAAAAAAATTTATTTGACTATATGAAATAAAAAAATTGTTCCACAATATGTTTTAGAAATGAATGTGTAATTTCAATTATAATCATAGGGATGCGATATCAACATCAATAAAATTATAGGGGGAAAATATTTCCTTCACGTATCCAATAATGGAATACCAATCATATCTCACCCAATATACCCTACAACACCACGAACAAATGTGATCATGGTTTTTATCTGAAAATTCATGTGTGAAGGTCATGAAATTATAAAATAGTAATCTTATTATCCAAAAACCATTTCACATGTGTGTAGATATAAATACCTGAGGACACAAAAACTTGCGGAATTCCTACTAGTGGGTCTATTCTCATAATTTTACATCTTGGATATTACAAAGTGCATACTTACTGAGAAGAAGTATAATCATATTATAAGTTCCTACACCTGATAGACTATGTACTATGTTCCCTATAATTGTATATTATCCAAATGTATAGTATTATTTAAGAATATCTTCAAAGTAGTTCAACGATCTCATCATAGAGGGAATATTATCAGACTTTATCAATGTGATATACATTATATGACATTACTACATTAGAGTCATGATAAAAAATGAACAATATATCATAATATGTATTGATAATTTTCAATACATTTAATACACATGGAATCCAACTAAAAATATTTTTTCCTAGGACACTAACCCATAAAAACACTTAATTGGAATTGAGCCAACTGCTTACAAATTTCTTTTAGCTACACCTCACAAGATAATCATGTTTCTTTTAGGTCACAAATTTATTTAAGGGGTGCACCACATTTTCCTCCATAGAAATAGAACTCATGACAACCTAACATATCTGTGAAAAATACCTCAAGATATGATACTTCCAAATTATGTGCTTCATACACTATTGTGACCCTGGATATTTTGGGAGAAAAATAGGTACAATATTATTTCAATAGAGTGTGATGAAATATTTACTGTTAGCTTCCACACCATGTCATTGGAAAAATTTTCACACCCACACTACTTATTTTTCTACCTCATGAGATGAAATATACTTCGACTCTATTTTAGAACCTATGAACATAGCTTGTACAAATCACTTCATGTTCATAGAATCTCTAATCAAAGCGATGATGTTTCCCACATATGGCCTGATGCCAACTTGATCATTTTTGAAACAAGAATCTAAATATCCTATGATTAATAGTTCCTTATATCTATCATAAACTAGGATTATATCCTTAATATTCCTTAGTTACTTAAGGATAGCCTTGAATTCCATCCAATGGAAGTCACCTAGATTAGATTGATATATTCATTCCTTAGTGAATTTATAGGATACAAATATAATAGTACACTACAAACAATAAAACGTTGTACCAATCACTAATGAGTTTGGAATTCGTACCATTATATTTCATTATAGGATTTTCTAAGGACATATTTTCCTAAAAGAATTAATTCCATGTTGTAATGGTAACAATACCCTACTAGACTATTACATACTTAAAATATTCATTAATTTTCAACATATATACTTTGACTTAGCCTAAGAAAACATTTTGATCTATCACGAGGAATCCTGATCCCAGTTTTATTTGTTTCTTTTCCCACGTCCTACATAGATAAACATTTATTCAATAATATATTAATAAATAATAAGACTGTTATTTCATTTCTTATTAGTAATATTTCAAAAATATATATAATTAAGAAAATATTTTCAATGCCACCAAACCATATATAGAAACTAGGATAAAACTAATAATTTATGAAACCAATTTTTTTTATGGATTCTTAAAAATTAATTTTACATTTCCTATATTATTTCATTAGTCCATAAATAGATCTATACAATTTCATATATTTTTCCAATACATTGGAGTCAAAAACCACTAGGTTTTTGTCCTATAGACATATTATTTAAGGTTTCATTTATGGAAAGATGTTTTGAAATCAATTTTATATATATCATAGTCACATTAAATTGTTATTGAAATTATAATTTTGGTGGACATCAACATTAAAACTGCTTTAAATGTTCCATCGTAGTTAATTCTTTAATGAAATTTAAAACCTTTTTAAACTATTCATGCCTTATAATTTCTAAATTTACCATCCATGTCCAATTTCATCTTGAATTACCATTAAATCCAATGTTCATTACATCCATTATAGGATCTAACAAAATACTAACTTGGTTTTGGTATGCAGAATCTATTTCATTATGCATGGATACTTTCCACATAGAATTATATTTTCTACTTATGAATTCCATAGAGATTATGAGAACATTATTATAAACTAATAAACAGTCACCATCATCTATAACTAGAAAATAATTCCATTCTGGTTCTTTAACCACTATTGTACTCCGACATCATATTTTTTTCCTATAATAATTTTTCCTCCATTGGGATTTGTGTAATCTAGTATTTTCCTAACTCTTTTTCACCATGAGCATCAAATTCATCAAAGTATATCCATCTACCACTATAACTTTTATATATGTTCTCCCTCACAAGGAATCTGGTGTTTCTTTCCAATAATAACTTTTTTATGTTTTCATATAATTAATATTCCATTATTTCACCAGGGTAACCTAATAATGTAAACATTGTGCCTCGGTGTATAAATTTGTTACATGAAGAGGCCTTAACAAATGGTTCATAACCCCACTCATGTATCTACGAAAAAATGGTTTCATTATATTCAATAAATTGTATGGAATACCATATGCTACTTTATTTGGATCATTGTTTAGTATTTGTTCTTCTATTTGAAATGACTATCCCCAAAATTATAATGGATGACTTGCATGAGTCATCATTAATCTCACCATTTCTAAAAAGGTGTGACTCATCCTTTCAAATACACAATTCCACTATGGTTTATAAGGGTGATTTAGTTGATATTGGATCATAATCCCCCATAAGTAATCAATAATCTATTCATTATGACATTTTACACCATGGTCTAAAAAGAGTTTCATAATCTCATTTCCATGGTTTTTCTTAACATCCTTCTTGTATTCCATGAATTTATCAAAAAATTACTTATAACTAATTATATATAAATGTCTATACCTACTAAAATCATCGCTAAATATCATCAAATATGATTACTCACAGTGTTCCCAGAAAAAGAAATTCTCCATATAAACCTGTATGAATCAATTAAGAAGCTCTTTATCCATGTCACCTTTTCCTTTAAAGGATATTTGGTCATTTTACCTTATAACAATGTGTGAAATAGACCCCGTGGGTTTAGTTTAAATTAATCCAAATATACATCATGGTATAATATCAACAAGTGATTTTTTTAGATGAACTATGTAGTGATCATATAGTTAGGTTTTTTATGAGTAATGTGTTGTTGACTATTTTCTTTCATAAAATATGTTATCTTTATAAAATAAGAATCATTTAATTCCAAATTTGAAAATATATACATTTGAGTAATGTGTGGATACATAAATATTGTTTCTGGTAAAGGATGAAACAATATAACAACTATTGAAAACTAGGATTATTCTGGTTTGAAAAGTGAGGTGGTAGTCTCTAATAGCTACAAAACAATGTTTAACACCATTGGTTTCTTGAATACATACGACCCTGTGGTCTATCTTTCTAAATTTACTTGGTTATTATATTTTAATATATATGTGAGCACCAAAAGATATATTTAATAACCAATTTTCATAAATAGATAAATTTCACTTGATTACTAATGAACCTAAAGCTTCTTATTTATGATATAAATGTGTTTATTTTTTATTTTAGATTCCCTTATTTCCACTTGAAAAAAATAAGACATTCCATTAAAATTCCTCCCCCTTTATCTACCTCTTCATGGAAAGGTAAAATGAATTTTGGGTCTTAAATCTCTTCAGTTATCATTTATTTTTGTTCACTATAAGGAAATAAGGATTCCCATGAATTGTATCCTTATCTTCCTAGAGTAGAAGATTGAGGATATATAGAGGATACTTTTCAATTATGTTCATATTAAAATTCATAATAAATGTAGAGAATCTCTAAGGACGTGAATCTAGAATGGATTAGGTTCCCAGTTCCTTGGGGTTTTTAATCCCTAGAACCACATGGTGCTTAATATATCCAATGATATTGACTATGTGAGGAGCACCAAGAGAACCCACTAAAATATTTCTCGAAAAAAATAACCCTGGAGAACTCAAACCATTACTGTCTAGCTCTCTCCAGATATTTATCTTGGAGATTCTCAATCTTTCTATATTCATCCATGTTTTCATATGAATTCACGGGATCACTAAATATAGGTGAAATCACCAATCATTGAACATAAATTGTTTCACTAAATTTTTTTATAGATAAGGAACTCTTAATCTATTTGTCATTGGGATCAAGAATTAAGGATTCTAGCATGTTATATTTTCATTCATGGTGTTTCGCTACCTAAAATAATTTAAACCACTCCATGATGTTACTTCTAGTTAATAGGTTTTCATTCCCTAATCATTATCATTAGGATAATATGAATAAAGTGCTTTGCATTTTATTTTAAAATTAAAAGAGAAGATTATTAGTGCTTTTTATGATTAAAAAATTTGTGGAAATGATAACTTGATTAAATTTATTAAATCTCCCACTATTTTATAATGTCCCAATATCCCTTACTATTATATTTTGATGGTCTAGTTTCTTTAATAATCTAGTGGAAATGATCCGTATACCCCTTCTCATAACTCAAAATGGGTTGATAAAGCTACATGAACATATTTAGGGAAGAAAGTGTTTTCCAATTAATGCCCTACAGCTCCTTGATCCATTGAATGGACTCCCCTATCCATAAATCCTAGCTTGAATTTCCTCAATACATTCCTCCAAGTTACATCACATCTAGCGGTGGACACTTATCTTGATGTAATATGGTTGTGCCAACCCATAACTATAATAAGAACTCAACGTTAAAAAAATTATCTGAAAATGGTTTGGTCAAAAATTAGCACAAATTCATTGATTACTAATCATATAATAGAATGAAAATTCTTACATAATTTTTAAACAATGTATTTTAGTTTATTCTGTATAAATTTTACTTATTTTTAAACATTACATGTATTATTATTATTTAGAAGATGTTACTTGGTTGAGTATCTAGGTTGAATAAACATTCGTTCCTAATTAATTTATTTAATTTCTATCTTTATACATGAATCCATTTATTTATTTGATCATAGAATTGAACCTGTAAACTAAATAGTTTCATAGAATGAAATAATTAATTAATTAAATGATTCATTCATGAAATTTATCTAGCTGTTGATTTAATGAATGTTCATTAAATCAACCTTTGAACAAGGAGAAATAAATCATATTGTAAGTATTGACATGAGTTACAGTATTCCATATGTCCATTTGTCTAACACCTCGGTTGGCATCATTATTGTACAATTGAAAACCATATATACTTGTGTTTGGAAACTAGATTAAATAAAAATATTTATAAGTCACATGCAGGTGTGGGAACAAAATTATTTGTTAAATGGGAAATTCATAAATACCATTGTACATGTCAGTCCTACTTAATAATATAGAGAGTAAATACACATAGTCCAACTAATTTAATTTAACAATAAATAATTGAAACCACACTCAATAAATTAAATTAAATAAACATCAAAAAATAAAATAGTCCTGGTCGAGCTCATGAATGGTCATACAATAAAATTATACACAAAAATAAATGGATGACATTAAATTATTATACATTATTTTTTATTATGATATACAAGATTTAATTGATTAATTAATTAATTAATTAATTCACGTTAATCTTAATGACCATATGAATTCATTTAGAGACAACCATCATTAACGAATTAGTGGAAAATAAATTTTAGAACAAAATGTTTAATATTTATTACAATAAAATGTTTAATAATTTAATTTTTTTTAAAACTCCTAGTAATTTTCCTTACACTTAATGTTCCAATAAAATTAATAGGGTTATACTACTGAAATTTTCAATTTAATAGAGTTTATTTTATCTAGTCATTGGAAGAATAAAAAACTCATAGTATAGATACACATTGTGTATCATTATTTTCATGTATCTGGGCCACATGCTTGAGGCTTTGGAATGTTGACTCGAACAGACTACACTGCATGTATATTCTAGCTTCACACCATATATCTACTTTTTGTGTGCCTAAGATATCAGCTTAGGTCTTCAGTGTGTATCTTGGCTGAGTATATGGTATGAGTAGACCAGTTACACATTTTATGATCCAAATTTCATGTTCCCATTTAACACTTGAAGAAACTCATCTAGTTCATGATTGATGGACTAGATGAAGTGTGAACTACAGCTACACAACATGTTTCTCTAACGAAATTTGACAAGATAACTCATTGTGTTTATTGTATAAGGGAATTGATGAAATACATGTCATGTATACAACATACACATCATATATATCATAAATCCTCCATGTTTTTATCCTCTTTCTATTTGACCATATATTATAGCCACACAGGATGTTCTATTTATTCCACAAACCTATTAAGACTACACATCATGTATGCCGATACATGTTGTGTAATAAGAAAACATTTTTCCATGTAAGCCAATAAACACAAAACATACACCATCTTTAATAACTATATGTGATTCCTTATATCTTGTGGCATGGATTGGTGTAGTGTACAATGTTATATAACTTATACTTCTGAGAACACACTCTGTAACCCAATCATACCAACCAAAACCTGGTAGTACCCAGTGGAATATCTAGTAATTATTCATCTATTCATTGATCTTTATGAAAATAAAATACATTATGAACATGATTAATATATTTATAACATATTAATTCAAATAAAATTAATTAATGAATATTACGAAATGGAAATTCAACCATGATTTCATGTGGAATAACAATTGAATAAATAATTATATGTTTAAAAATTTCCCCTATAATACAATTTATTTATTCTAGGTGTAGATGAATCATGAATAAGAGAGAGATTTATTTAAATTTATTTTAATATACATTTTTCATGAAACCACACGTGAGATACTTTCAGAAAAAATTTATAATTTATTGATTTTATATGAGAATAAATGAATACCTAGGATTAGAATCATTCATCAATGTGAATTTTGATCATATAAAAATAAACATTCATATTACCTACATTTTTCTATGATGATATAAGGATATAATCCATTTATAGGTGATCCACATAAGCTCCCTTGATCTTTAATAAATTCTAATCAATATCTAGGTGCTAGAGTAATGAATAAGGTTTCTTACCTTTTTATGTTGATCACTTGTCAATTGGTCTTGAAGAAATCTCATTTGTGTTACACATTATTAAGAGAGTGATTGATGGCAGAGTCAAGATGGAATTCATTTTTTATAACAATTCTCTATTTCAACTCACAATGTTTTTTTAAAAAATTACACAATCGAAATAACCATCCATTTTTAGAGCTAGCATTTAGATTAAATTAGTTATTGAAATCCATGTCAAACATTTAATAATGTAATAAAATTTAATAAATAAAATTTTAAAAAATTAAAATAATAATGTTATTAATTTTCTCTATATAGAAAATTTCACAAAAAAATATTTTTTAACCATCTTGATATTTAATATTTGTTATCGAACTTTTTCTTGGTACATATGGACTCTAATATAATTTTTTGACCTCCCAAATAAATATTTCTATTGTCAATAAATATTTAAAACCAATAAAAGAGGAATAAAATCATCCATTTATCGTGAGAAAATATTATTCAATAAATTAAATTCAAATAGAATTTAGTTTAGATAATCAGTAATTCATAGTGTGTGACCCTCTAGAATTCATTATTATTAGTATAAGGTGGGATTTCTTAAATAAAAGGATTATATTCTAGAAGTGGGTCAAGGAACTCAGAGAAAGAAATTTATGTGTTAGCATTTATAACCTTATAAATATTATCACTATGTAATAAAATCAATTTTATACAATATCTCACCAAAAGGGTTTTGCATCCATGTCACCAACATATTTTCTCGATATATCTTTCTTTTAATATATTAAAAAATCATTGTTACACCAAAGACATGTAATTTAATATGATTTTTCTATTCCAATCAAATGCATGAGATATCCACTTCCATAAAACATGCAGGGACAAATCCTTCCTCAAATTAATCACTACTGACATGTAAATAATGATGCACCCAATATTCCCTACCCCTTTATGAATATATGTCATCATAGTTTTTTTTAAATCTAAGTGTGAGTGTCAGGGCATGAATTAATGATAATATTAATGTCTAAGGTCCAATACACATTCTTGATGATAGGAATATCTGATGACACCAAAACATGAGGAATTACTATTGGCATGTATATTCTTAAAATCTTCCATCTTAGGGATTACCAAGTGAGAAATTCAAGATAATAAGCCTCATTAACTTATGAATACTCCCACATAAAAGTACATGTACTATGTGTATCATCATAGTATGTTTTCCTACCCTAGAACACTATTTAATAATGCCATTATTGCATTTAAATGTTCTCATCCTAGTGAAGAATTGTGATGACCACATCAATGCAATTAATACACTAGTAAATTTTAAATTAGATTACGAAAACAATGAATAATATGTAATAAGTCATTTTATTAATATTCATTACATCGAATATACATGTAAATAATGTTTAAAAAGTTGGTCCTAGTTCACCAAATCCATAAAATAGTTTTGAGTATGGTGTATCATCCTCAAATGGATGGGTATTCTAAATGGATGATTCAGATATTGGAAGACATGATCTAATATTCTTTGAGAGATTTCAACGGCACATGGAAGGATCATATACCCTTATCACAGATCTGTTAAAATAATTTTTATCAAGCATTGATACATATGTCACCTTTTGAATAATTTTATGTTCATCCATTTCAATCTCCACATTTTATGGGTAGATACTAAAGAAATGTCATAGTTGAGGTATTCTTGTTATAAAAATGACTACGATAATTTAGATGATAGGAATAAGTGGATGATAATGGCTCTGAGTCATAAATAAATCTATTTGTATCATCATAATTCATTGTTATCCTTTGATTTGGGACATGAAATATTCCTAAATACTCTGTAACTCTATGGAATCAACATTTAGATAATCTTGGTAAATTTTCACCCTAGTACATAAAAACATATGTAATACATTATCTGAATTTCTATGTGTCCTATAAGTTGTATTTACCAACGTGATTCAACTTCATACTGAATTTCTTTCATGTATCTGAGTTGAAGAAGTACCAATTTAATCTAGACCATCTTATTTGATGGGACCAAAATGATCTTAAAATAGATGTTACAATGTAAAATTTGTCGATATAGATTTTGGATAGGAAATATAAGTAGTTATATGGGAATGGTATAGATTTATTGTGTGTTTTATGGTACCATATTTAGATTTAGGAAGCTACATAAGAATATGAAGACTTTATGATGGAGAAATGGAATGGAATTTTACAATGAACCAAAATCATCCATCCTTTCGAGGATTTAATATATAGTGGTCGTGACAATACAAAACCCTAATTTTTACGAATTTTAACCTTTTATTATGTGTTTTAATGGTACATACTATTTGGGTTCAGATTTTGATTTTTTTGGATGGTTTTAGAGTTTTTTATAAGGGTATGATTGATTTTATAGTTTCAACATGACTAGGGGAAATTAGGAATGTTATATAGGGAACTATGAAATCCAATTTAGAATTCATTGGATAAGTTCAAGGTTGAGACATGGATTAGAAAAATCATATGGGATCCAGATGAAACTATGAAAGTGGAGAAATAGGGAAAAACGTTTTTGTAGTATGTTTTATCAAAACATGTAGGAAAACCATGTAGGGAGTGGTTTGGATAAATTATCATGTGCATGGGTCACACACTATTTCCCTAACTGCATGGAATGGACATGAGATATGACTTTATTATCCATAAAATTATAGTTTAACTTGGATTTCACCCCTAAGATCCCCTTTTCAATCTCAAATATCATTCTATAAAGAAACTCCCCTCACCTAAGCATTCATGGTGGATTATTTCAATCTATAATCATATCTTGAAGGATCTAATGGAATTTGATCTCTAAAATTAGTGGTAATTATTCATTTTTTTCATTTCAATTAAGATCTTCACATCTACTCTCACATAAAATGCCAAATCAAATCCATTATAGATGTATATTTGACATATGATGTGTTTTTATTAGATATTATATGCATATAATGAATGAAAAATGTTTCAGTCCATATTTTAGATGATTTTTAGTGTCATTGTAACACTTTGAGAATTTTTGAAAAAATCGAATTAATTTAATCACTTAAATATTCTTCATTTCACACAAAACTAATTATAGCATGTGTTATATGAATGAAATATCTTTGGATTTCATTACACATTACACAATTTTGTGCTTTCACTACATACAACACGTAGATTATCTTTTGTTACACAAAACAATATGTTTTTCTTGTGTTGCACATAATTTTCCGTTCCTTCGATAGATTGTGTTACACATAAGGCTAAGTTTTACCAAACTAAAATACACTATAAATATTTTTATTGAAATATTATTATAGGTAAGACCTATACACAAGAAGGGATTTTATGAATAAGATTAACTAATGTGTGGAAATATAATTTTCAATTGTATATAAACAGATTCATTTTTCTTATAAATTAGTAATAAATGAATTTATGAACAATATGAAAAATAATGAAATTCCTTTTCTATGAAAAGTAATTTTCTATGTACAAGACCATTTTATCTAAATAAATTTAAAAACTAGTTTGATGTAAGTTTTTAAGAATAATTATATATTATATTTTCAATAAAAAAAATTCCCCACCATCAAATATATTTTATAGGAATTAGATAATATTAATTCCAATTTTATGAATAAAAATATATACCATTATGAGCGTATTGGGGGTTTTTCTTAGTGGTAAGAACCAAATAATCCAACATGAAAAATGGGGGTTCAAAACCCATTGGGTGTAGGGTACTATATCAGTACAGTATCAGTGCTATTGCAGCGACATGAATGTAGCGATAGAGAAACTGTAGTGGTTGTAGGATACTGTAGTGGCAGAAGGTTACTATAGCAGCGACATGTACTATGTAGGTACTTCAGCAGCGGGATACTGTAGTAGTACTATTCATATAATGGGCATTGTGGCAAAAAATTGGTCCTACGGTCTATGTTATGGGCTATATGCCCAACGGGCCTTCAGAAAATGTAACGGGTCTCCCTCTACCCAGTTGAAAGAGGTATTTTTGGATTTAATAATAAAACAAGGATTCATCCCCAACCTTTAAAAATGATATTCTTTTATGAGAGATAATTTTACCACAACTAAATGGATAACCTATTTTAAATATTTCTATGGACTATTTTACAAATTTATTTAAAAAAATAAATGTCATTTTTTACATAAGAATATCAAATTTTACATTGGAAAATTGTTTTGTATTTTATGATAATTTTAAGTTTTTGATGAATACTGAAAAACGATGATTTTTAATTAAAACTGTGTTTTCTTCATATTTATTTATATATATATATTAATTATATTTTACATTATTTTTCAAGTTTATTCAGAAAATTATACAACTATTAGTATAATTTATGTTTGTGGAATCAATTTACCAATAAAATTTGATATAAAAACAATTCGAAATATTCAACATTTTCGCTTTAAAACCAAATTATTTCCTCCCATCTATAAGATTATTTTTTAATTAAATTTTTATAAATATATGATGGGAATTAATAAAAATTGATTAAATATTTTTAAAATGTATTATTCATAATTTATAATAATTTCAACTTATTTTTGACCAACTATATTTGAAAAAGTAAGTAAAATTAATTACAGTGATTAAGGAAAAAATTAGTTTACTTAGCCGTTAGATGTTATCTTATGTGGAAAAATCACATAGTAACAAACCCAAAATACATATTCCTATCCATATTTAGACCATATAATCCTTTTTTTCGAAAATATAAAATCATTGGAGGCACATGATGTATGATATGACACTCAACAGTTTTTAACATTTTATATTTACAAGAATGTCGCCCCTCCTCCACTATAAAATGGAAATCAACCCCCTCACATATTCTCACCTCTGAAGCTGTTTTTCTCATCCAAAACATTCCCAAATAATATCTTATCTTCCCTCCACTAATTATATAATACTCTATTTGGTTATAAATCAATCCAATAAATTCCTTTGGTGAAAATCAGGAGGAATTATACAAAGAAGAGGTACCATCATTCAATAAGAACTTTTGTTTTATTTTCATTATCTACCTAATAAATTAGTCTTATTAGAAGATTATAAAATAATCTATGAAACCAAAATATAGTAATACATTTTTATTTTAATGTTTCTACATAAACTCACACACACTTCATCAAATGAGATACCCAATCATCGTTTGTTTCTATGGTGGACTACCGCCACATTAATCATCGTCATTCATTCTTCCATTACAACCTATCGGGGATGGAAATAATTATTGAATTTATATTTTATATGATATATATTATATTTATTGTGTATTTATACTTATATAGTTATTATATAATACAATACATTGTTCTTTTCATTTTTTGGGAATATGATAACTTAATTTGTGGACATGTGGATTACCACCTCCTCAAAGCGATGTGATTCATTCACAAATTTCAGGGAATATATTAAGGATAGGATTATTAAACATATATGATATTAATGAAAAATAATAATAATATAATGAATATATATATAGATGCATATATTTCATTTACTTTATTTATTTCAATATGACATGAAAACAGAAACAAAGTTCATGCATACGTACGACCTACCGTCTCCATGAATGATTTATTTCATTTAATATTTATATATTTTATAAATTAATATATATAATTATATAACAAAAATAAATGATATTTAAAATAAATTCACATTTTGGAAATAATTAAATCATGATACGAGTAAGTGGATCAACAATAACATGTCGAAACATATATAAAAAACAATGTGATTGTTACCCAGAATGTAACTATAATGTGAAATTGTTAGTATAAGGTTAATATAAAGTAATAATAAATCATATATGGAATGATATATACCAATATGGTTATTTTTAAGTTGTTTTATAATCATATATTTATTATAAAGTGGGATTGAATTGTTATAATGAATGTTAAGACTTAAGGTAAGGGTTTTCTCATATCACATTTATTTCTATGAGATATTTGCTATATTGACAAATTATTCTTGTTTTGTGGTCTATATAAAACCACATGACATGTTATATCCTGAAGATAAATTATTTCATGATAATACCTGATTCATTGTTTTTTATTCCTTGACATGTCTCCTGATTCAAAAGATACTCATGTTGTAAGGGGATATCTAGTCTCACTTTTATTTCTATGAGTCTTATACCATAATCACCAATAATTTCTTTAGTTTGGTGTATATAATTACAATGATTTATTTATATTATCATTATCCTTAAATTTATGTCTTTTTAAACATCCATTTTATAATCTATCTTTCATGTGGTTTACAGTTCAAAAATTTACCAAATCGATAATGTAAATTTTTCTCAATTTTCCATCTCTGAGAAACTTGTTATGTTAAACACCTATATTATTTTATAATCTGAATATACTCAATATTAAATTTTTTTATCATGAATATCCATAAATTTATAATATTTTATTCTTTATATAATGTGATTATCTCATGCGAATTATGACTCAAATTTACCAATATGGTAACTATTTTTTGCTACAGTCTCTTCGTCTATCAGCATTCATTAGGATTATGCTTCCATTAATTAAATATTATTATCCATTTCCCCCAATATCCTATGAAATTTCTTATCCATTTTTTATTTATTATATACTCAAATAATGGTAAAATTTCCACTAGTTTTCCTTATGATAATTAAGAAAATATTTTTAATAAAATATGACTTTATTTCCCTCTTCAGTCGAAAATATTTTTTCCTTCAAAATCATGTTTTTTAAAAAAATCACAAATTTTATACAATTATCCAATGCTTTTTAAAATATTTTTACCCAGTTTTTACATTTTTATAGATTATTTTATACGTAATATATTCATCATTTTCCAATAAAAAAACGTTTCTTAACTTTTTATGGTGCGAAAGGAATTTTCCGCATGTTCTGATTTACCCGCCATTATGACCATAATTTCCTAAAAGCATCCATTGAATGATTACAAGGTTTTTTAAGAAAATATTTTTCCTAATATTCTTTAAATACATTTCTTAATTTATTTTAAAATAAAAAGTAATTAAATTTTTTTAATTTTTAAATAGTATTATAAATGCTTCTCCGATAATCTTTTATTAGATTTCATGGTTATTTTCAAAGAGTAAGGTTTTAAAAAAATGATTTAAAATGAATTTTTCAAATCAGAAAGAATATTTTCTCAAATAAAGCTTTAAATGATTTTTGAAATATTTCTTTATAATTTTTCAAGTGTATTTTCATGGAAAAGGATGATGAAATTTATATATGTTTTAAAAGGTAAATTTTATTAAAACATTATTTTCCTTAATAAATTATTCATGTGATAATTCATAATCCATCCCCATATTAGTTGATCTCCTTTTACATAGATTATTATTTATTATGGATATTATCCCAGGACACCATTATTATCCATCCCTTGAATGGTTTATGTTATGGTTATAATTTTTTTATGAAACCCATTTCTCTTCCATGGGTTATACCATGATAAAACATTTAAAAAAACTACTTCCTTTCACAGGTTATTATGTGATGATAGGAATTTGAAACCTATATATTTTTTAGAAGTTATGATATGATGATACTTATATAACACCCATTTCATTTAATGGGTTATGATATAATCTATATGAAACCATTCTATTTTTATAGTTCATTATATGATGAATGGTTTGTTATCTTCTGGCACATGCTTGTAAGATTTCATTTTGTCAAGGTTGGGACCTGTATCTCCCTATAATTCATTTGGTAAAAATAAAAGTATTATGATTTAAGGGTTCATGGGAGGGTATCACAATCTCAAAACAATAGGGTACATGGGAGTGCATCGCAATACTATAACATGAAGGTACATGGGATAGTATCCTTAGACCAAAAAAGGGTGTACATGGGGGGACATCCCAAGCATGGAATATGAGGGTACAAAGGAGGTCATCCCATTCCCCAAAAAATAAGGTACATGGGAGGTCATTCCATTCTTGAACTAAGAGGGTACACTAGAGGGCATTCCAATCCCAGAACAAGAGGTTACACGAGAGGGAATCCCAAGCTCAAAACAAGAGGGTACATAGGAGGTCATCCAAAGCCTGAAACATAAGGGTACACATGAAGATATCCCAATCCCGAAGTAGTTAAATGGGTTATTATACCAAGACTTACATGTTTTGAAGGAATTTTTAGGTACAATTGAAATATGATTTTCTATAATTATCTGTATGCCACTATTCTATGTTTTCTTCCATGGTTATGCTCCCATGGATTATACTCTTTCCTCCCTTAGAATTCATGTCTTATAAACTACAAATCTTTATGCCATGCCGCTTGATTATGATATTTGATATGCAAGGTATGATCTTATGATGTTATTATAATGTTATCATACCCTAGTTCTCTTGTAATTATAATATATATCTGTTGTTTTCCCTTACCGAGCATCTCATCTCACCCCTATCTTTTGTTTCCCTTCCCTTGTTAATGATGAAACGTTTTATATAGTAGTACTAAAATGGGAATATCATTGAGTTAGATGTTGAAGATATTCACCAAGTTGAAATATTATGTTTATATGATTCCAAATAAAGTAAACTATTATGGTCCTTGGGAATTTATTTTTGTTATAATCTGAATATTTTCCTAAATTGATGTAATATCCATGTATTTTAAGCATGGGTTTCTATAGTAGGTATCAATGGAAAGGTTTAGTCAACATTTGGAATCTAGGATAATAAAACGTTTTTGAGATGCCTAGGGGTATTTCTAAGGTTATGCCTTGGGTTATCTCTATAGTTATGCATTAGGATTCATAAATTTGAAATAGTTTCAAAATTTGAACATAATATAAGTGTTTAGTCATGATTATGTGTTCATTAAGATATGTGTTGATCACACTACGATTTATAGTTTTTTTCAATGGAGGGAATCAAAAGCAACATAGTTAACATAGAATTTGAATGATAATTTGGTGACAATGGAAAATAAAATTTTATAATGACTGGAGAGATAGATATAGTTATTATGTTCAATCAGCTATCACAATATATGATTAACATTGTGAGATTTGGTGATATTACTAGAAAATTAAATAAGAAGAATAATAACATTTATAAATTATCACATGGTATGGAATGTAGAGGAGTGAAGATTCAGATTTCTACATGACTTGAAGAAAGGAAGAATAACATTGAGGAATACCTAAAATGGTGGGGAAGAAGTTATCTATGTAGGAAAAGCATCAAAGTGTGATAAATTTTTAGGGCATTCAATGTATTATCTATGTATAACATGAATATTACCCTAATCAATTCTTTGAAAAATGAATTTTAATATTAACCATGTAACAACATATTCAATGTCCATCATTGGAGAGGAAGGATTAAAGTGTTTTTATGTTTGGATTCAACCATTAATAAATATGTAATTATTTTTTAGTTTATGTTTTTTTTTCTAAGGTTATACAAGATTATTTTGAATGGTTCTGATAAACTAAAAATTTGATTTAATGGTATGAATACATTTTTCACTATGCAAAGATAACAGTTAATATATTCCTAATGCTGAGAAAATGATATTTGGATAAAGATATGGAGGATATGAATATGTAAATTAGATTGTACTGATTACCTTAGAACTGATAAATGATATGATCATAATGTAGTTTTTGCTATCATGGATGGATTTTAGAGAATTATTGTGTCTCAGTAATATAACCAATACACATTTGAATAAGGAAACATGTAAGTTTTCAATAAGTATTTATGGTAATTACGATGTTTCAGGAGAATACATGATGAATGTATTGACAATTTTGGTATGTGAGAATTAAAAGATACTTTATGATTTACATGGGATCAATGTTAAGTTGGTTTTGAAAAATTTTCGTTTTTTTAATGAATTATATTTTCATCTTTCCGAAGGTTCACAAGGTTATCCATTTATAGAAATAATAATTTATCCATCAAATGAGGTTTTAGATATTAAGGTATGATCTCGACTTATGAGGAGTTATTCATATTGTATGACCTATGCATACCATTTTGTTGTGATGATAAGTAAATATATATTAAAAAACATATGATTCTAACCCATGATATGTTAGTACTTCAACAATGAAAAATGAACCTCCATAACAAGGAGTTAGTGGTTAAGTAGAAATTAGGAATATCACAACTACAGGGTTACATTGTGAATGTATAAAGTATTTAAATCATGTAGGTTTATTTCATTATTTTCATAGAAATTAATAGAATTCCACAATTCTAAGAAAATAATATTGGGGAATATTGATCCAAAAAACAACATTTCTGCTGAACTGATGGACTTATAACTAATAATTAATTTATGGTTTTAAGGCTCATAACATTCCATTAATCTTTCTCTTTATGGTGTTCAATGATCATTATCACTATTATAATTATTTAGGATTTTATTAAATTTCCAATCTTCAATCTCACCTTATGTTCTCCTATATGAAAACCTAGTTATGAGTTACATTTGGTTACCATTATGGTTCAAACATTCATTATTAAATGATTTTTTAGTATTAATTTCTATGATTTGGATTTCAATTAAATGAATTTTCAATTATTAATCCTTTCATAACGCAAACTAATTTTGAGGGGGAAATTAATTTTAAAGGGGGAAGAATATAAGACCCCTGCGATTTTGTGAATTATTTTGAATTAATATAATCTTTTCAGTATACTTTATTTCACACAACACTGAACATAGTTTTTATCATGACCTATCCCTCGAGGACTGTTCAGTGACTACCGCAAGCCCACTTTCTAAGGCTAGGGGTAGGTGACTAGAACTAGAAAGGCATTTCCCTAAAATGGGAAGCCATTACCTCAAAACCTATATACACACAGAAAGTTTACACTGCGCAAAATGAAAACAAAATAGAAGAAGAAAGGTGAACCCATAACTAAAAACCACCACATAGTGTGAAAGTTATTACCAATGTAAAGGGTCCAGAATACAAGCCCAACTAAAATGGAAATATAGTAACAAGGGAAAATAGCTCATGAGGTCATTCGCCAAGGATCCTACTTGAAGGGTAGGTACAACTCGTCACTAATGCTCTTCATGCCTACTGGTCACCTTCGTACATGATCATGTCCTATTTTATAGATACTTAGTCAAGGATTCATGCCGTCTTCACAAGACACAACAAGGTGCGAGTAAAGTCTATTCATGGGTTAGTATAACAATACTCAGTAGGGACCCTAAGACCCCAAAGGTCTCTTAGAATTCCACAAAGGAAACCCCACAATGAATGATCTCTATCAAAAAACACAAAGTTAAATATTGATCACAATAGGATTAACTTATGTACATAAGTACATATGATTATTCATAAAGCTAGATCAACTTATTCTATCATGAGGCTCTGCTGCTGACCCTCACAAGATCGCTCGGTGCAGGTCCATAGAGGATAACAAGGTGCTGATCTACAAAGGATCACTCTGTGTTGATCCACAGTGGATATCTCGGTGCAGATCCACACAGGATCACTCAACATTGATCCATAGAGGATTGGTCGGTGCTGATCCACAGAGGATCACTATACATTCGTTACGTCTCATCCAAACACTTGATTCCCACACAAAGCATGACTAATTTCGATAGGATCCACTCCTCAAGCCATCAATCATATTTCAACTTACAAAAATAACAAGGAAAAATAACCAAATGAACTGCCATGTCATAAGGGTTCCAATGCAACAGACTATGCGTCAATCGGACACCCGATCTGTAAGTTATGTGCATTTTAATGTTGAGGTCCTGGTTGGATTAAGGTACAATAAAACCCAACTATACTCCATCCTTCTCCAAAACATAAGTGGATTATCTCAAAAGTAATGTCTCATTCCATGGATTCTATCACCATAGATGGTTCATCAAACAGACGCCTCGTTTGTTAGATAGAACATTTTAAGTAAAACACGGCCAAAATGGTCTGAGTCTGGTCCACCCAATCGAACCGACTCAGCCTAGGAAGGTCCGGCCTGAACCAACTAGATCGGGGACTAGCTAGGCCCACTGGGCTGTGGGAGTTGGCTGCACTCCCAAACAAACAACTTTTCCATTCGGTTTGCAACGATAGAGCCATGTGCCCCCGCCCACAGTGGGACACTTGGGGCGCGGGTCCGCCCTCCTCCATGGCTCGAAGTTGCGGCCTCTCTACATGGTGTGTGATGGTTCCCTTCCAGCTACCAATGCAGCTGGCCAAGGGACCGCCACCTTGGCTTTCTGTTGTAGCACCTCCTTCCTCCATGACTAGAAGAAGACAACCGCCCCTAGCCGCCCGCCACCACCGGTCACCGGCACCGCCGCGCTGGTTCCACCCCGGTGAAGCTTCCACGGGCCACAAGTTGAACATTAGTGGTCTATTTTCACTACCAACATCACCTAAATGCCTCTCGCGATACTTCTCTCAATTTTTGGCTCCCAGATTTAGGTTTTCATTGAGTTCAAATTTCTCCCATTTTGTACGTGACAAATCCAAAAGCGGGGGATGGTTCGGGCCTTGTTCGGTTGCCACGATCCCTCTACGTTAACAATTGGACATGTTTTTGGTAATCAAATCATTAATAGTTAAATTAAAACTCCCTACATAATTTCCTACATAAGCCACTCGTAGTTTCATACAAATCACGGATTAACTCATTTTTGGTTAATTCACGTTCATCATGTTTTTCAAGAACGATAGATCGAACAAATTAAAATGAATTTAAACAAAAACCCCTACATCCGAATTTTTGGAGATGTCACGATTTTGGGAGAAAAATCTATGTTTATTGAAGCAGCTGACATTCGTTGATCCCATACGGACATTCACAATGATTTATTTCAAGCCTCTATTTTTTTGTTATAATTTTTTATAGGTGGTGCTTCTCAGATTTCAACAATAATATATCACCACCCTCTCCATTTTCCAACATTCTTAAAAACCTAAGGTTGATTTAAGAGATTAATCCTCTTTTCATGTAAAGGTTTATTATTTGTTTTAATTAATGAGCCACATTAATTAAAAGAGGGGTGGTTACACAATCAATGTGTAACGAGGATTTAATGTCCATCATTAAATGCCCAACAACCTATGTGGTCCCCAACACAGTCACTCTAGATGTGGTAGAAAAATAAAATAACATATTATGTTATTTTATTATTCATTCAAAAATCCTGTGAAAATAAATTGTTCCCCCAACCTACTATGGTCAAAGATAATCCCCCATTAGGAAAACGATGGCACTACAAATTCAATGGGTCCCACATATTTCAATTTCGAGCACTAGTTCCAAAGATAGAAATTCCCGCCCACACGTTTACTGTACATACCGTAAAAATGTTCAAAATTCTATTTCGAGCACACCAGGCCTCTGTATCACCTTCAGCCAATTTTTGTAGACTCGTAATAATATCAAATAATTTAAAAAATATATATGGAATTTTTATGTCTTAACATTCTCCCCACCAAATGGATTTTTCCCCAAAAGAAACAACAAAAACTAGGGAATCAAATGGGGTTACTGAGCACGTATCTGATCCTCCCACTCCCATGTACTCTCCTAGAGGTTCACGTGCTACCATCGAACATGCACAAGTGGAATTGACCACAAATTAAGGATGGGCTCATGTCGATCCACTATCTCCCTCGGGAACTCCGCTAACATCTCCACATCGTCAATTTCCATCTCTCCCCAGTCGATAACATGTGATGGATCATGAACCTACCTCCTCAGCTGCGATACATGGAAAATGTTATGAAAATGGTGAATCAGTGGGTGAAGATCCATGTGGTATGACACTTCACCAACTCTACTAAGAATCTGGGATGGTCTGATGAACCTTGGAGATATCTTGATTCCCCAGAAAAATCTATGCAACCCTCATCGAGGTGAGACTTGTAGGAAGACATGGCCCCCTTCCTCAAACTCTAAGTGCCTCTATCTCATGTTAGCATAGGACTTCTTCCTGCACTATGTAGTCTTCATCCTATCCTGGATGATATGCACCTTCTCAGTGGAAGCCTGGGCCCACTCTGGATACAAAAGTGAAGACATCCCTTGGTCTGTCCAGCATAGAGGTGATCTACATGGTTTCCCGTAGAAGACCCCAAACAGCGTCATGCTGATGGTGTAGTGATGACAATTGTTGTAAGTGAAATACACTTGTGGAAGTTGGTCCTCTCAAACTATATCCAAAATCATGGAAACAAGCAAAAAGATTTTCCTCTAGTATCTTTATGATCCCCTATTTCTGACCATCTGTCTGAGGGTCAAAGGTGGTGCTCAAGCATAGCTGAGTCCCAAATTCCTCATGCAATCCTTTCCACAAGAGAGATGTAAAATGTTCATCGCAATATGAGATTATCATCGACGGCACCCCTAGAAGAAGTACAATCTCTTTTTTGTAGATACATCCCTATCCCTCTATTGATCCCTACTCTAGGATGGGTAGGAAGTAGGCCAACTTGGTGAGTCATTCAATGATCACCCATATGGAATCATGGACCTTGGACATATATGGTAGCCCTGTCACGAATTCCATGGAGATTCTATCCCACGTAAACTCTGGTACCTCATGGGGTTTTTCTAAGCCTGCTAGAACTTGATTCTCATCCTTCACTTTCTGACAAGTGTGGCATCGGGATATGAACTCCACCACTAATATCATCAGCCCTCACTACTACAAACACGACCTTTATCAGTGCTAAAAATGGCATTTATCAGCGCTAGAAAATAGCTGATAAAGCCAGCATAGATAAAGGGGGGGGGGTCCCCTTTATCAGCGCTCCGAAAAGTGCTGATATAGGACCCCTTTATTAGTGCTAAAAAAACCACTGATAAAAGTACCCCTTTATCAGCTCTTTTTTTAGCGCTGATAAAGGGGTCCTATATCAGCGCTTCCTTTATCAGTGCTTTCATTTTAGCACTGATAAAGGACCCTTTTATCAGCGCTTTTAATGAAGCTCTGATAAAAGATAAAAAAATTTAAAAAAATTTAAAACAATTTTAAAAAAATTAATAAATACTGCCAATCGGGGGGGGGGGCTTTTTAGCGCTTGAATCCCCCCTTTTACAGCGCTTTTCGGCCCCTATACAGCACCCCACGCACCCCCCTCCACCCTTTAACAGTGCTTTCTCCAATATTCCCCATGCGCGCGCACCCCTGCCTCTACTAGGATTTGAACTCGAGACCTCCCCCCTGCGCGCCTAAGCCCTTACCAGTACACTATTTTGATTTGCTTCCCAATTCATGATATCTATATATATATATATATATATATATATATATATATTTAGTTGTATTTATTCGTATAATAATATATATTTATATTAATATATATATATAGTTATATTATAATATATAAAGTAATATTAATATATATATATATATATTGTTATATTTATTCATACAGTAATATATATTTATATTAATATATATATGTAGTTATATTAACATATATATAGTTATATTAACATATATATAGTTATATTAACCTATATATAGTTATATTAACATATATATAGTTATATGAATATATATTTATATAGTTATATTAATATATATATAGTGATATTTATATATATATTTATAGTGATATTAATATATATATTTATAGTAATACTAATATATATATATATATATTTATATTAATATATATAGTTATTAGATTAATATATATAGTTAGATTAATATATATATAGTTAGATTAATATATATATATAGTTAGATTAATATATAGGTATATAAATATTCATATATTGGTATTTTAAATAAAATGTATATTAGTTATTATTTAGATAAAGATAATATATTTTATATGTACATATGTTTAATTATTTATTTAAAAAATTTAATTTTTAGGTGCGAATATATAAAAAATATGTACATATAGTTATATATTGGATTATAAATAGCAGTTCATTATAAAAAAGGATAAAATTTCAAAGACATAATATCAATATGAATGTAATACCTTAGAATAAATTCAGTCCTCGCCATGAAAAGCCAATATTACCCCCTTAAACGAGTTTGAAAATCCACAAAATGTTAAAAAATATGGGTACCCTGACAAAAAACACAGTTTTAGAGGCCTTCTGGGCCTCTTTTGGCCTCGAAAAACTCTTGACTGGGGTCTTCCCTGGTCATAACGACGTAGAGCTCATCGCAGTCTTCGATATGATATGTTGTAGAGCTCAAACGGACACCCTGATCAAAAGTTATGGCCTTTGAAGTTTGAGTTGCGTTTTCAACATATTTTGGATCTTTTTTAATTTTTTTAATTTTTTTAGTCCTCAAATTCTTATTAAATGACTATTACTCCATAATGATTATCAATATATTAATTAAAAATATTTTTTTAAATTTTTATGAATTCATTTTCACTAAATATCTTATATATTAAGTATAATAAGTGTAAATGTACATTTATAATTATTTAAAATTTATTTAAAAATTATATATTATATTTATATAACAATATAACTATATTTATATATTAATATATTAATATATTTTTAAGTTTTTTTTTGAATCCGACCCTTTATCAGCGCTAAAAAAAAGCGGTGATAAAGGCCCCCCTTTATCAGCGCTACTAAACAAGCGCTGATAAAGGGGGGCCCTTTATCAGCGCTAACAAAAGCGCTGATAAAGGGGGGTGCTGCAAAAAACTGTTTTTGTGGTAGTGCCTAGAAACTAGTACTAAATTTGGAGGTCCTGGTACATCTTCGACACTCTATTATGTACTTCTAAATGGGATGTGTGGAACTCCTTCAATACCTCCCCTCATAGCATCACCGGTACCATGGTGAATCCTCTGAAGAGAATGACGTGCTCCCCTCCATAAATTTTTTTAGGAGACTGTCTTGATAATATCTGAGCATGTCGTGTTTCCAAAACAATGTACCAATTAAGACTACAAAACATTCTGAAGAAGTGCGAGATTGACAGTCATAGACTGGAGGTAAGAATCTCCAGGTCTATCTATTAATGATATTTTCAACATAACTAGCTACTCTGTTGACTCAGACAACAACTATAGACCAGACCTCCTACAGAGTGTGTCTGCTACTACATTCCCCTTCCCATGAGTGTAGACTATTTCAAAGTCATAGTCCATGAGGAACTCCAGACATCACCGCTAACATAGGTTCAGGTCCTTCTGAGAGAAGATATACCTGAGACTCTTGTGATTAGAGTAGACAGTAAACTATTCACTCGTAAAGTAGTGTCGCCACATCTTCAAGGCGAAGACTATATCTGATAACTCTAGGTCAGGTGTATCATAGTTCTTCTCATGTTTTCTCAGCTTTCGGGAGATTTAGGTGATTACCACATTCTCTCTCATCTAGACACATCCTCTTCTAGTCCCTGGTGTGATACAGTAGACTACATACGCAACATCCTATTCTGGTAGACTCAATATGGGGGCACTCATTAGTCCCCTCCTTCGCCCCTGGAAACTCGTCTGGCACTTCTTCTTCAACAATAAAGGCAACCCCTTCTTTATCAAATCTGACCATGTTGTTGTTATATTGGATAATTCATGTACAAATCTTTGGTAGTACCAAAACAATCCTATGAAACTCTACAAATTGGTCACACTTTTGGGTGGATCCCAAGCACGCATTGCCTCTATATTATCTATATCCACATCATCTCTAGACTTAAAGATAACATGCCGCAAGAAGTGGAATAATCGTACCTAGAACTGGCACTTCAATAGTTTTCCATAAAGGTGGTGCTCTCATAGTGTATCTAGAACCATTTGTTGGTGCTTGTTGTGCTCCTCCTCTGTGGCTGAGTACACCAATATGTCTTCAATTAAGACCACCACTAAGCGATCATAGTAAGGATGGATTATCATGTTCATGAGCCCCATGAACACTACCAGAACATTGGAAATGCTGAATGGAATTACCAAGAACTCATAATAGTCATACCGACAACTGAAGGCTATATTCGGTATGTCCTCATCCCATACCCTGAGATTATGGTATCCTAATCCGAGGTCTTTCATCCAAAAACATTGTGCACCCTCTACCTAGTCAAAGAGGTCATTCTTCCCCAAAATATGAAACATGTTCTTCATGGTCACCTAGTTCAGGTGCCGATAGTCCACACACATCCTCAGACTCCCATCTGCCTTCTTAGCGAACAAAATCAGGGCGGAACATGGAGAAACATTGGGCCTTATGAATCCCTTTTTCTATATGTCCTCCAACTGTACCTGCAACTCACAAAGAGCCGCAGGATCCATCTGATATACTGGTGTAGATATCTGTGAAGTCCCAACATAAACATCACTGTAGAAGTCTACCTCTCTCCGAGAAGATAGTCCTAAAATATCCTTAGGAAATACATCAGTATACTGGTCCACCAGTACAGGATAGCTCAGACTCCTCTCATCAACTGTCCAAGGGTAAGGCCAGCCAACTGATGTGTGTCCAGCAACACCCTACTCTTAGAAAGTCCATCCGGAGCTACACAGGTTCCCTTATCACTAGTGAAATAAAACATGGTCATATCCTTCTGGACACACCACACATTTCACCTAAAATAGTTGATCTTAGTATGGACTATGGATAGCCAGTCCATACCCAAGATGACGTCGTATAGCCTTGATGCTGCTACTAAGAGATCCCAGCAGAATCTCTCTCCTCCTTGAGTGTTGTCACACCGGATTCACCAATGTGTAATCATGAAATCCTCTCTCATAGTTGTCTCTAATCATAATGATTTATCCAATAGCTCCCCCAAAATATTCGATCATTGAAAGAGTGTCATGACAATGAAAGAGTAACTGACACTTGTGTCTAGAAGAATTGCATCTAGGGTGGAATATACATAGATCATACCTATAATCATCTCTGGAGTTTCATTGTTATAGGCCTCTACTGCCTGAAGCTGAGGTCTCCCCTCTCCATTTACTATTTTTGGTCAGGTTGGACCACATGGTGGTGGCGGTGGTAGAACCTCAAACCAACATCCACCACCTACTGCCCGACCTTCTCCTCTACCATGTCTTCCGCACTGCGAACCTCCTCGCTCGAACCTCAGTCATAGCCTCGACGTTCCTTAGATCATCTGTTGATCGTCCAAATGGGGAGACATATTGTCGTGATCCATGTGTCCATATCAACTGAAAAGTAACAGACTTTAATCCTTAGAAGACCTCCTCTTCCTTGGGAGCTCCACACCTATGACCCTACATCCGGGGGTCATCTTCAAGATGGTCTGGTCCCCTTGGACCTTCATATCATCTGACTACTACATGCTACATATGACCCACCTACCTGTCATCTAGTGGTGGCTCTCACCATTGTTTATTTCTCTACTATGAATATCCACTTCAAAAATGCTCGCTCTAGTACTCTATACTACGTCGAGATATTTAGAGATATCATTGATGTTATGATCTCCCACCGGAGACCATGATCAAAGGTACCAGCCCTGATGAAAGGTACTTTGACCACGTCGGTGGAGTAGTGCGAGAGGTCAGTTAATATCATCGACTACTCGGCCTCCATTAGGCTACCCTATTGAATGTGAAGTAGCTCTAGGATATGCACTGAGCATAAAGTCACAGGTACAAACTCTTCCCTAAAGAGGGTCTTGAATTCCAACTAGGGGAGTGCCAACCCCTCATGCATCTCGAGTGTCAGACACCAACATATTCTTGTTGTTCCCTACATGAGGCTAGCAGCTAGGATCACCATATGATCTAATAGTGTCTCAACTAAGGGAAAAACCCTTGTCACGACCTCCAGCTAGTCATCAACTACCCAGGGGTTTGTCTCACCTCGAAACCTCAAAGTCCTCTGTTTCTGAAACTCGTGAAATGCGCTCAGTTAGCATGTATGGTATGTTAGTGTGGCTGGTGGAAACTGATTCCCTATGAGTGGTGGTGCTTCTGGTACCCCACTTGAAGGTGCCAACATTGTAAGAGGGCCCTACACCGAATCCTCATTACTCAGAGGGCCATCATCATATACTTTCTTTGGAAGCCTGGATGGTTTCCAATGAGAAGAAATATTATAAATAAATAGTTATTTTATGGTCAATATGTTATACTTGGTGAGCTCACATGGAGAGATCAAAAATAAACACAAGATGATCAAAACACACTCAATCAAAGTTTTCAGGTATCGAGTACAAAATTAGAATTCAGGGTCCTGTTGTATGGATACGTCAGCTACCACACTAACTCTTGACCCCCAGAACTAATACTTGAACTCAATAAACTTAACACTACAACTCCATTGAAAACATAGACCCTATGTTCATCTAGTAAAACCTACCCCTTTGATACCACTTTATCACGACTCGTCCCATCGGGCCCATGTCGTGACTACACCAAGCCTACATTCTATAGGCCAGGGGTTGGTGACTAGCCTCAGAAAGGGATTTCCCAAAATGGGAAGGCATTGACTCAAAACTAGTACACCCATAGATTGGGTATACTATGCACATGTAAAGCACAATGGAAGAATAACGGTGCAACCATAACTAATAACCACCATAGAATGTAATAGTATGTACTTAAGTAAAGGGGCTAGAATACAAGCCATATTGAAATTGAAATACATCAAAATGGGAAAATACCTTCTGAGGTCATCCACCAAGGATCATACCTAAATGGTAGGTACAACTCATCACTACAGCTCTCCATGCTAAGCAGTCACCTCTATACACCGTCAACTCCTCTCTCCTCAAGGCTTAGTAAAAGCTGCCCGTCGTCTGCACAAAACAAAACAAGGTGTGGGAGAAGATCGTGCAGGGTTTGTATAACAATACCCAATAGGGACCATGAGACCCTTGAAGGTATCTCATAATTCCATAAAGGAATATCCAAAAACCATGATCTCAATCACAAAGCATAATGAAAAAGATAGCTCACACAAGGTTTAACTTAAGTACAGAAGTTCAAATGTTTAGTCATAAAGATTGATCACCTTATTATGTAATGAGGCTCTAATATTGACCCACACATGATCGCTCTGTGATCTTCCACATAATGTCACTCAGTGCTGATCCACATCGGATTGCTCGGTGCTGATCCACACAGGATCGCTATTCATTCATCACGTCTCATCCAGCCACTAGATTCCCAGACAAAGCATAAATGATTCCTGGAGGATCTTCTCCTCAAGAAATTAGTTTCATTTCATCTGGAATGAAGTCCCATGAATATGTAACATAATTAACTGACATTCCATAAGTGTTCCAATGCAACAGACGATGCGTCAACAGGTCCCTCAGTCGGTATGTTATGAGCATTTTAGTGTCGAGGAACCTATTGGATTCGGGTACTATCCAACCCAGATGTAATAAAAAATTCTCCAAAACTCATATGGAGTATCTCAAAAGGACCTTCTTATTCCAATTATTCCACTTTTGCTGACTGTTTTCCAAACAGATGTCTGGTTTCTGAGATACAACTTTTTAAGTGAAATTGGGCCAAAAAGGGTCTGGGTCCAGTCCGACCATGCCCGTCCCAACTTGGGCCGACACAACCCAGTACAGGTCCAACGTGGTACTTCCTGAACCAGATGGGCTAGCCTGAGTGGGCTGGGGTGTGGTGGGCTCCTCCCACTAGGCCGCAGACTAGCCCGACTCGCCGTTGCTAGGCACAACCCCCCGAACCGTAGGAGTCGGTTCCCCTCCCAAACGAACAATATTTCCATTCGGGTTTCAAAGTCCCTAATTAAATTCCCGACCACCTTTTTGGTCCCAAAAACATTCAATCTAGAGGTGGTAGAAAAATAAAATAACATATTTGGTTATTTTATTATTCATTCAAAAATCCAATGAAACTAACTTTTTTCCCCAACCTACAATGGTCAAAGATAAGCCTCCATTAATAGAATTATTGCACTACAAATTCAATGGATCCCTTAGATTTCAATTTCGAGCACCAGTTCAAAAGTTAGAAATTATCACCTGCACATTTACTGTACTTACCATAAAAAAGTTTAATATTCTATTACGAGCACACCGGGCCTCTGAATCACCTACTTCCAATTGTTGAAGACTCATAATAATATCAAATAATTTAAAAAAATATGTGGAATTTCAATGTCTTGACATTCTCCCCACCTTTGGGATTTTTGTCCCCAAAAGCGACAACAAAAACTAAGGAATCATATGGGGGTACTGAGCATGTATCTGCGCCTCCTACTCGCATGTAGTCTCCATGAGGTTCACGTGCTACCATCGAACGTGCACCAAAAGAATTGACCACCCATGAAGGATGGGCTCATGTCGATCCACTATATCCCTTAGGAACTATGCTAACATCGCCACATCGTCAATGTCCATCCCTCCCCAGTTGATAACATGTGATGGATCATGCACTTATCTCCTCAACTGCAACACATGGAGAATGTAATAAAACTGGTGAATCTATGGGTGAAGATCCATGTGGTATGCCACTTCACCCACTCTACTGAGAATCTGGGAAGGTTTGATGAACCTCAGAGATAGTTTGATGCACCGGCCAAATCTATGCGACCCTCATCGAGGTGAGACTCGTAGGAAGACATGGTCCCCTTCCTCGAACTCTAAGTGTCTCTATCTCAAGTTAGCATATGACTTCTACCTGCTCTGGGTAGTCTTCATCCTCTGTTGGATGATCTGCACCTTCTTAGTGGAAGCTTGGACCCACTCTGGATACAAAAGTGATGACTTCCCTTGGTTTATCCAGCATAGAGGTGATCTATATGGTTTCCTGTAGAAGACCCCAAACAACTCCATGTTGATGGTGGAGTGATAACTGTTGTTGTAAGTGAAATAAACTTGTGGAATTTGGTCCTCTCAAACTATATCCAAAATCAAGGAAACAAGCACAAATCTTGTCCTCTAGTGTCTATATGATCCGCTCTGTCTGACCATCTGTCTGAGGGTGAAAGGCGGTGCTCAAGAATAGCTGAGTCCCAATTTCCTCATGCAATCCTTTCCACAATAGAGATGTAAAACGAGAATCGCAATATGATATGATCGTCTATGGCACCCCTTGAAGGAGTACAATATCTTCTTTGTAGAGACATACCTAGCCCTCTTCTGATCCCTACTCTTTGATGGGTAGAAGTTGGCCGACTTGGTGAGTCATTCAATGATCACCCATATGGAATCATGGACCTTGGAATTACATGGTAGCCCTGTCACGAATTCCATGGAGATTCTATCCCACATACACTCTGGTACCTCAAGGGGTTGTGCTAAGCTTGCTAGAACTTGATTCTTAGACATCACTTTCTGAAAAGTGTGGCATCAGGATACGAACTCTGTCCCTAATATCTTCAGCCTTGGAAACTAGTACTAAATTTGGAGGTCCTGGTACAACTTTGAAACTCTATGATGTACTTCCAAATGGGATGTGTGGAACTCCCTCAATACCTCCTCTCATAGCATCAATGGTACCATGGTTCATCTTCTGAAGAGAACGACGTGCTTCCCTACTTCATAAAATTTTTCAGGAGACTGTCTTCAAGATATTTGATTGTGTCGTGGTTCGAAGTCAAAGTACCAATGTGATGCCTACCAAACATGATGAAGAAGTGGGAAAGTGACAGTCATAGACTGGATGTAAGAATCTCCATCTCTATCTCTAAAGGATATTTGTAACACGACTAGCTGCTCTGTTGACTCACACAGAAACTAGACACCAGACCTCCTGCTGAGTGTGTCTACTACTAAATTCCCCTTCCCATGAGTGTAGAATATCTCAAAGTCATAGTCTAGGAGGAACTCTAGTCATCACCGCTGACATCGGTTCCGGTTCTTCTGAGAGAATATATACCTGAGACGCTTATGATTAGAGTAGATAGTAAACTATTCGCCCGTAAAGTAGTGTCACCATATATTCAAGGTGAAGACTACATATGATAACTCCAGGTCATATTTAGCATAGTTCTGTGCATGTTTTCTCAGCTTCCGAGAGCTGTAGGTGATCACCACATGCTCCTGCATCAGGACACATCCTCTTCTAGTCCCTGGTGTGTTACAGTACACTACATAACCAAAATCCTATTCTGGTATCCTCAATATGGGGGCAATCATTAGTCCCCTCCTCTGCTCCTGGAAAATATTCTGGCACTTCATCATCCACAATAAAGGCAACCCCTTCTTCCTCAAATATAACCAGGTTGTTGTTATATTGGAGAATTTAGGTACAAATCTTTGGAAGTACCAAAACAATCCTAGGAAACTCTCAAACTTGGTCACACTTTTAGGTGGATCCCTAGCATGAACTGCCTCTATCTTATCTAGATCCACAACATCTCTTGCCTTAGAGATAATGTGCCCTAAGAAGTGGAATTATCATACCTAGAATTGGCACTTCCAGAGATTTCCATAATGCTAGAGATATCAGAGTGTATCCAGAACAATCTGTAGGTGCTTGTTGTGCTCCTCCTCTGTTGCTGAGTACACCAATGAGTCGTCAATTAAGACCACCACTAAGAGATCATGGTAAGGCTGGAATATCATGTTCTTGAGCCCCATGAACACTACCATAACATTGGTCATGCCGAAGGTAATTACCATGAAGTCATAATGGTCACACCTACAACTGAAGGCTATCTTTGGTATGTCCTCATCCCATACCCTAAGATGATGGTATCCTGATATGAGGTCTATCATCGAATTTTTTTGCTCCTTTTAGCTAGTAAAAGAGATTACTCTTCCCCAAAAGAGGATACTTGTTCTTCATGGTCACCTAGTTCAGGTGGAGATAGTCCACACACATCATCAGAATCCCATCTACCTTCTTAGTGAAAAAAATTAGGGCTGACCATGGAGAAACACTAGGCCTTATGAATCCCTTTTTCTATATTTCCTCCAACTGTACCTACAACTCACAATGCTCTGCAGGAGCCATCTAATATGCCGGTGTAGATATCTGTGTCATCCTAGGATAATGATCATTGTATAAGTCTACCTCTCTCTAAGGATGTAGTCCTGGAACATCCTTAGGAAAGACATTAGTATACTGGTCCACCACTACAGGATAGCTCAGACTCCTCTCGTCAACTATCCAAGGGTAAGGCCAGCCAACTAATGTGTGATCGGAAGCACCATACTCTAAGAAAGTCCATCCAGAGCTACAAAGGTTCCCTTCTCACTGGTGAAATCAAACATGGTCCTATACTTGTGGACACACCACACATTTCAACTAAAATAGTTGATATGAGTATGGAATGTGGATTGCCAGTCCATACCCAAGATGATGTCTTATAGCCTTGATGCTACTACTAAGAGATCCCATGAGAATCTCTCTCCTCCTAGAGTGTTGTCACACTACATTCACCAATGTGTAATCATCAAATCCTCTCTCATGGGTGTCTCTAATCATAATGAATGATCCAATTGGTCCACCAGAATCTTATATCTTTGAAACAATGTCATGACAATGAAAGAGTAACCGACACCTGTGTCTAGAAGAATTACAGCTAGGGTGGAATATACACAGATCGTACCTATAATAATATCTGGAGTTTCATGGTCATAGGCCTCTACTGCCTAATGCTGAGCTCTCCCCTCTCCACCTGCTCCTTATGGTCAGGTTGGACCACCTGGTAGTGGTGGTGGGAGAACCTCAAACCGCCATCCACCACCTACTGCCCGACCTGCTCCTCTACCATGTCTTCCACACTGTGAACCACCTCGCTCGAACCTCAGTCATTACCTCGATGGTACCTCAATCATCTATTGATTTTCCACACGGGGATTCAGATTTTCATGATCCATGTGTCCTTGTCAACTGAAAAAGTAACAGATTTTAATCCTTAGAAGACCTCATCTTCCTTGAGTGCTCCATATCCATGACCCTACGTCCGGGGGTCATCCTCAATAAGGTATGGTCCCCTTGGACATCTGTATCATCTGCCTACTACATGCTGCATATGACCCAGCTACCTGTCATCTGGCGGTGGCTCTCACCATTTCTTCTTTCTCTACTAAGAATATCCACATAAAAAATTCTCGCTCGAGTACTCTAGCCTACGTCGAGATATTTAGCGATATCCTTGATGCTATCATCTCCCACCGGAGACCATGATCAAAGGCACGATCCCTGATGAAAGGGACTTGTACAACGTCAGTGGAGTAGCGAGAGAGGTCAGTGAATCTCACTGAGTACTGGACCTCTGTTAGGCTACCCTATTGTATGTGAAGTAGATTCGGGATATGCACTGAGCATAAAGTCACCAGTACAAAATACGCCCTGAAGAGGGTCTCGAATTCCATCTAGGAGAGTGCCAAACCCTCATGCATCTGGAGTGTCAGACTCTAACATCTTCCTAATGTTCCCTAGACGGGGCTAGCTGCTAGGATCACTATCTGATCTATTGGTGTCTCAACTAAGAGAAAAACTCATGTCACAACCTCCAGCTAGTCCTCAACTACCTGGGGATTTGTCCTACCTCGAAACCCCAAAGGCCTCTGTCTCTGGAACTCGTGAAATGCGCTCAGTCGGTGTTTATGGTCTGCTAGTGTGGCTGGTGGAAACTGATTCCCTATGAGTGTTGGTGCTTCTGGTACCACACCTGAAGGTTCCTACAATGTAAGAGGGCCCTACACCGAAGCCTCAGCGCTCAGTGGTCCATCATCATATACTTTCTTTGTAATCCTAGATGGTTTTCAATGCGAATACATCTTATAAAGAAATAGGTATGTTACAGTCAATATGTTATACTTGGTGAACTCACATAGTGAGATCAAAAATAAACACAAGATGATCAAAACACACTCAATCCGCGTTTTCGTGTATCGAGTACAAAATCAGAATTTAGGGTCTTGTTGTATGGATACGTTGTCTACCGCACTAACTCTTGACCTTATGAACTAAAACATGAACTAAAGACACTTAACACTACTACTCTATTGAAAACATATACCCAATGTTCATCTAGTAAAATCTATCCCTTTGATACCACTTTATCATGACTCATCCCATAGGGATCATGTCGTGACTACACCAAGCCTGCCTTCCATAGGCCAGGGGTTGGTGACTAGCACCAGATAGGGATTTCCTAAAATGGGAAGGCATTGACTCAAAACTAGTACACCCATAGATAGGGTACAATGAGCACATGTAAAACACAATGGAACAACAATGGTGCAACCATAACTAATAACCACCACAATGTGTAATAGTATGTCGTTATGTAATGGGGCTAGAATTCAAGCCATATTGAAATTGAAATACAAAAAAATGGGAAAATAGCTTCTGAGGTCACCCACCAAGGATCATACCTGAATGGTATGTACAACTCATCACTACAGCTCTCCCTGCCAAGCGGTCACCTCTATACACCATCAACTCCTCACTCCTTGAGGCTTAGTAAATGCTGTCTGTCGTTTGAACAATACACAACAATGTGCGGGCGAAGATCATACAGGGTGTGTATAAAAATAAACAATAGGGACCATGAGACCCCTGAAGGTCTCTTATAATTCCACAACGGAATATCCAAAAATCATGATCTCAATCACAAAGCATAATGATAAAGACAGCTCACACAAGGTCTAACTTAAGTACAGAAGTTCAAATGTTTAGTCATAAAGTTAGATCACCTTATTCTGTAATGAGTCTATACTATTGACCCTCACATAATCTATCGGTGATTGTCCACATAATATCATTCAGTGCTGATCCACACAGGATTGCTCAGTGCTGATCCACAGAGGATTACTATTCATTCTTCAGGTGTCATCCAGTCACTAGATTCCCACACAAAGCACACATGATTCCTGGAGGATCTTCTCATCAAGACATTATTTTCATTTAATCTAGAATGAAGTCCCATGAAGAAGTAATATAATGAACTGACATGTCATAAGTGTTCCAATGCAATAGACGACGCGTCAACCGGTCCCTCAGTTGGTAAGTTGTGAGCATTTTAGTGTTGAGGAACATGTTGGATTCGGGTAATATCCAACACAGATGTAATACAAAATTCCCCAAAACTCATATAGAGTATCTCAAAAGGACCTTCTTATTCAAATTATTCCATTTCTGCCGATTGTAGCCAAATGGATGTCTGGTTTGTGAGATACAACTTTTTAAGTGAAATTGGGCCAAAAAGGGTTTGGGTCCGGTCCAACCATACCCTGCCCGACTTGGGCCGACACAACCCAGTCCGGGTCCAACATGGTCCTGCCTGAACCAGATGGGATAGCCCGAGTGGGATGGGGTATTCTGGGCTCCTCCCACTGGGCCGCGGACTAGCCCGACTCACCGTTGCTAGGTGAAACCCCCCGAGCCGCAGGAGTCGGCTCCCCTCTCGAACGGACAGTATTTCCATTCGGCTTTCAATGCTTGTGACACATGCAGAAAATCCCCCTCTTTCTACAAGACCATTGGGTTTTGGTTTCACCCTACGCCATTGCTCGAAGCTGCCACCCCCCTCCATGGCGTGTAACAGCACGTAGCCTGCTGCCAATGTTGCCGCCCAAGGGTCGCCCCCCCGCTGTCCGCCACAACACCTTGTCGCACCACCTTCCTCTGTAAACCCATGTGTCTCTATCTTCCTCCATGGATAGTGGATGCTGACCAACCCTTGTCACCCTCCAACACTAGTCACCGGTGTCGCTCCGATGAGGCTTCCACGGGACACAAGTTGAACACACGTGGTCCGTTTTCTCTATCGATTGCACCTATAGGGGTACTGGGACACTGTCATCCCTACATGGCTCCCGAAATCACAATTATGTCATGTTTGAGTTTACCCCATGAATAATATTACAAATTCGAAAGCAGCGGAGGGTACGGGCATTGTTCTCTTGTCTCGCGCCCTCTACAGTAGCAATTTTACAAGGGTGTGGTAATAAAATCGTCAAAATATAAATTAAAACCCCATTCACAAATTCCTACATTGTCCACCCATAGTTTCATATGAATCATAGATGAATTCATTTTTGGATAATCCAAGTTTTTCATGTTTTTTAAACATGACATATTGAAACAAATTTTGTAGAATTTAAACAAAAACCCCTACCTTGGAATTGTAAGAGATGTTGCAGTTGTGGGAAAAGGATCCATGTTCGTTGATACTGACTGCATTCGTCGATCCTAGATCGACTTCCCCAATGATGTCATCCAAGCATCCCTACTTCTTTGGAAGGGTTGATCATTGGCGCTTCGTTAGACTTCTCATACAATATCTCTCACCCACTATATTTTCCAACGTTTTTAAAATCCAATGGTTGAGTTAAGAGATTAATCCTATTTTCAATTAAAGGTTCATTAATTTGTGTAATTAATGAACCCAATTTATTAAACAAGGGGTGGTTATACAATCAATGTGTAAACAAGAATTTAATGTCCCTCATTAAATTCTCGACCACCTTCTTGGTCCCCACCATTGTAACTCAAGAGGTGGTAGAAAAATAAAATAACATATTATTTTATTTTATTATACTTTAATAATGTATATGAATCTAACTTTTACTCACGACCTACTTCGATCTATGTTAATCATCTTTTAGGTGAATCTTTCCATTGTGAATTTAACGGTGCCCTTGGATTTCATTTCCGAGTAGCGGTTCGAAATTTAGAAATTCATGCTCGCACATTTATTGAACGTACCTTAAATAAAGTTCAAAATATCATTTCAGTTACACCAGGCCTCAGAATCATGTTCCACCAAATTTTTCAGTCTCCAGATAATCCCATACAATTTAAAAAAATTCTATGGAATTTCTGGTTCTTCACAACATGTGTTATAAGAATTCACTAAGTTTGGATTTTGTTACATGTGACACCAATAAGATTTCACACTAAAGGAAAAAACATTGATTATCCTATGGAACATGAAACACTATGTTTGGATTGGGTGACACACAATACCGAGTTCTTTCAATAGCTTGTTTTACAAAAAAAACCGAGTTTTACCGAACTTCAATACACTATTAATATTGTTATTAAAATAGTATTATATTTACCAACTAGCTGTTGGAATGGAAGATATGAATAAGATTAAATAAAATGCTAAAATTCGATTTAATAATTTATATAAAATGTGAAATTTTGTTATTAATTACTTGAAAATGAATGTATGAAAAATATGAAAATAACAAAATTCATTCTCAATAAAAATTATATTTTAATGTAAAAATACCATTTTATTTAAATCAATTAAACAAACCAATTTTGATGAATATTTTCAATAAAATGTATACATTATATATGCATCCAAATTTTTTTACACTCATCCAATTGATTTGATAGGAATATGAAAAGAATAATACCAAATTTTTTAATAAAAAGATATATTTTTCTAAATGGTAATTTTACTTCCTTTTAATGGAAAACCAATATTAAATCCATTTTTAGACACTTTTATAACTTTTATATCAAAAAATAAACATATTTTTTTAATATTTATATAAAAATTTACATTTGGTTTTTTTATATTTCTTAGAAGTATCATTTTTTGATAAACAGTTACTACTATTGATTTTTATTGGAAATTTTCTTTTTATTCTAATTTTTTTGTACATTAAAATTATATTTTAAATTTGATTTAATTTATATTTATATAAAATATTAATATATTAATACAATTTAGGTCATCAAATTCAATTTCATATTAAAATTGGATATAAAAATAGTTCTAACTTTCTAACATTTTCAACTTAAAACCTCTTATTTCATCCCTTCTATTGGATTTTTTAAAACTAATTTATGTCAAATATATGATTAAAATTTGTAATAATGGATTCCATATTTGGAATCATAATAATTTATAATTTCAATGAATTGAAATTATCATTTATTTTTTATCAATATTCTTGAATGTAGTTAAAATTAATTACAATGATTAAGGTAAAAACGACTTTACAAAGTAGATAATCATTAACATAACATTACAAATACCCTATAATCAATTCAAAATTAAATTTCAACAAAATATTTCAACAATAAAATCCATTTTATAGAAAATGGAAGATTATTGGTGGCATATGATGTAGGGGATACCTCTCAATAGTTTTTACCTATTTATATTTTCAAGAATACCCCTCCTCCTACAATATAAAAGAGAACTCACCCTCCTCATACCATCACACCTATCAATATCTGCACTCATCTAAACCCTAAAAAAATAATGTAAAAACATCCCTAATATCATCATATAATCCTGAATTTGGGGTGAAATAAATAAAATGTAGTCATTTGGTTCAAACCAGAAGGAATTACGCAATGAAGAGGTAACATCCATCAACAAGCACTTTTTTAAATTTTATTTCTCCACCCCATAAATTCTGCTTATTCAATAATTATCTTAAATATATTTATATGTTGTTATGTTATGGTAGTTATGTAAACACACACACACATCCATCAAATTGGATATGCAATCATCCTTCCTGAGTACGGAAAACTACCGCCTCGTGAACCAATTTTGTTCGTTCATCCATTACCACATATCAAGGTTGTAAATATTGATTTAATTTATATTTTTCATTATATAAATTATATATGTTATTTGTTTATACTTCTAGAATTTTTATATAACACATACCTCCATTCCTTACAATTTTTTCGGAAGTTGATATCTTTGTTTGTGGACATGTGGACTATCGCCTCCTCAAACCGAAGTGATTCATTCCCCATTCATATGGAATGTATTAAGGATGAGTATATTAAAAATATCTGATGATAATGAAATAATAATTCTACAATAATGATAATATATATATATATAATATTTCATTTACATTATTTCTTTAAAATGACAGGAAAACAGAAACAACATTTATTTGTACGTACAGCCTACCGTCTCTATTAACGGTGTATTCCACTTCATATTTCAATATTTTAGAGATTATTATAAATTCATATATAATGAATATATATTTTATTTATATCATGTTTTTTTATATAATTAATTCATCATTTGAGTAATTATATTGAGAATAACATGTCAAAACATATATGAAAAAATGTAATAAGTACCCGAAATGTAACATTAACAAGATATTGTTAATAAAAAAGTAAAAAAAATAATATTCATATAAGATATGAAATTAAAAATAATAATAAGGTTATTTGGTATATTTTTAATAATATTATATTTAATATACATGGGGTTTTATCATTTATGATTAATGTTGATACTTAAGGTAAGGGTTTTATCTTCCCACTTTTACTTTCGTGATATATATGCTATATTCAACACTTATTCATGTTTTTTTCTGTATATACATACCTATGAAATTTTATATCATGAATTTAATTTGTTTCATGATTTTATAATTTTCAATATATTTTATTGTTTCATGGATCAAATGATTCAAAAGATACTCAGGTATTAAGGGGACTTCTACTATCACATTTTCTTCTGCGAGAATTATGCCATAATCACAACTCATTTATTTTGTGTTGTTTATATAATAATAATAATTGTATAAATCAATACAAATTCATAAATTTATGGGTTTTTATATGTCTATTATATACCTCTCTTTTATGTGGTTAATGATTCAAAAAGATACCAAATAGGTATGGTAATTTAATCTCAATTTACCTTCTTTGAGACATATGTTATGTTACACAACTATATTATTTTATAAGGTATATATATTTCCATTTCAAATGTTTTATCATGACTCTACACCTTTCAATTAAATTTTATGCTTCACATAGTTTTTTTACCTCCTGGAGGTTATGATTAAATGATACCAATACGGTAACAGTTTATTAATACAATATCATCATCTATTTGAATTGTTTATCATTATGAATCCCATGATGAAATATTATAATCCATATTTTATGTTCAATCATGAATTAACATATCCTATATTTTCTCATGATATTTATACATATTGGATGATTTTTTCTATTATTTGGTATTTAATATAATTACGAAAATATTTTTAATAAAATGAAACTTTATTTTTCTATTTGGTTAGAAATATATTTTCATTTAATTCCATGTTTTCTAAATATGATTCCAAAATTTTTATAATATTATCTTATTGTTTTTAATATAAATTTCAATCCTTGTTTTACCTTTTTTACAATTATTTTAAAGGTTAATCTCTTTTTCATTTTCTGATCAAGTTACTTTTGTAGACTTTTTATGGTGCAAGAGGAATGTGTAGCATGCATGGATTTACCAGCCATCCAGACCATCATTTCCATGAAGCATCCTTTTAAACATTACATGTTTTTTAATGAAATATTTTCCCTAATATTCTGTAAAATAATTTATGTAATGTGGTTTTCAAAAAAAAATATTATCAAACTGATTTTCTGTTTAAAAATAATTTTAAATAATCTCCAAATAACCCTTTATAATATTTAAATATTATATTGAAAGATAGAGGTTTCAAAAAAAATTTATTTTAAAATGAGTTTCTTAAAGTGGATATTCTATTTTCCAAGAAAATATTTTAAATTATTTTTGGAAGATTAATTTATATTTTTCCAAAAAGTTTTTGAAGGAATAGGATTTTGGAAAGGATTTCTGTTTTAGAAAGAGATTTTGAAAGAACGGTTATTTCCTTATGAAATGATCCATGTAATAATTTTGAATCATTCCCCATTTAAGTTGACATACTATGATATATTTTAATATTTACTGGTAATATGATCCATGGTCACCATTCTTATTATTTCATTTAATGATTTATGTTATGCTGAAAATATATTTTTGTAACTTGTTTTTCTTACATGGATTATACCATGATAAAACGATTATGAGACCCACTTACATTCATACATTATTATATGATGAAATGAGCATGAAACCTATCAATCTTTCACAAGTTAATATATTATGAAATTTTTGAAATTCAAATTTCATTTCATGGGTTTTGATACGATGTTTATGAAACCCATATCTTTTAATTGGTCACAAGATAATGACTGGTTTCTTATCTTATTACACATGCATGTATGATTTCATTATGTGGTGTGTGGGAACTGTATCTCTTTCCGATTAATTAGGAAATGATAAATGGTTTATGAGATCAAAGGGTAAATTGGAGGGAATCCCAATCCTTAAATAAGAGGGTAAATGGGAGGGCATCCCAAATACCAAAACAAGATGGTACGTGTTAGGATGTACCATGCCTGAAAAAATAGGCTACATTAGAGGGAATCCCAAGATTGACACCATAGGGTACTTGTGATGGAATCTTAAGAATGAAACAATATATTACACTTATGGGAATCCAAAACTTGAAACAATAGGGTACATTTTTGGTAATCCCCATCCCAAAATAAGAGGTTTCACATGATAACATCCCAATCACAATATAATAGGGTATATGTGAGGGAATCCCAAGCCTAGAAAATGAGGATACACAAAAGTGAGTCCCATGCTCGGAACAAGAGGGTTCATGGGTTGGAATACCTAGCCCAAAGTAGGTACACAAGAGATTATCCCATGCAAAAAAATGTTATGGAGGTCTTGGAAGGGATCATTTACATAAGATTTTTTATGATTTTGTGTTTGATGAAATTCAATATCTAATTCCTCTATTATTCTCTATTTGATAATTTTCTTGATCCTCTTATGATTCATGTCTTATGAACTACCAATCATTATTCCATAAACCATGATTATTTTCATTGATGTGAAGGGTTTGATATTCTAATTATATGATCATGTTCTCATAGCCTTTTCTCATGTTATTTATACATATCTCTCTTGTTTAACCATACTAAGAATACGAACTCCCCCCTTTATTATGTCTTCTTCCCTCATGTAATAATGAATGTGTTTAAATAGTATTACTGAAAGGGTACAAACATTAATGGAGATAATGAAGATATTTAACCATGTTGGAATGTAATGTTTCCATGTTTCCAAAGATATTAATATATAACAACCCATAGAAAAGTATTTTTGAAATTTGATAAATATTAATGTAAATTAATGTAATATCCATATATGTTATGTCTGGGTCTCTATAATCATTCCCCATTTTTTTCACTCACTTTTATGTAGGTGTATTGTATTTCATATCAGCTTATTCTAAAAGGTAATGGATTAGTTTTATTTGATTTTATTTATTTTATTTTCAAATGAAACATTGAATTATTTCTTGATGGAAAACCTATTTGGTGTATGAATTTGAAATATGAGAATTGGAATGGAATTATAGAAAACCCCTTTGATTTAAAATTTTATGTTAATTTTTTTAAATTATGATATTTATATGACACAAAAAGTTTTTTAATGAAATATTTAAAAAGGACAGAAATATTTTATGATAAAGTAATTGATATGAGAAATTTTAATTTTTTAATTTTTTGGGTTCATTATGACAGTACATGGTCATGAAGTACCACCATAAATGTTTCACATATCATTGTTATAATGTACCACCATTAATTTGGGTCAAAATGTGATGGATTACTAAAAGGGTGAATCAACACCCTAGTGTGTAGGGAGTCCTATGAATTTTATGTGTTTTTTTTAGTTTGAGATAAAGATAATGGATTTTTTAAGTTATTCTTTAAGGAATTGTAATATGATTTGACATATTTTTTTTTCTTACACATGATTTTCATAAGGGTTGGAATAATAATATTTTGATGTTTCTCATATATTTTATAAAAAATTTGTTGACTAGTTCTTATCATAATAGAGTGTGTATGAATATTTTGGGGAATCATGCTGGGTATCATCACTCCCAACCTATATATTCACCTCGGTAAATATAAATGTTTTATTCAACGTGAAATTGCAAAAATAAATGGCCATATAGTTTCCTAGTGTTTCGTCTTGATACTATTACATCAGGATGGATTTGAGTAAGCTATTTTTCTTTTGAGTTAATTTGAGTGTCACAACATTTGTGTTACATAATCAAGAAATCCATTAGTTTTCTAATGAATTATGTTATATTTTTTCAATTTTAAACTAATATTACTATTTTTCTAGTATCATTTTAACAGATAATTTTTATACTAATTTGTTTTATAATTGATTTGGTTATTTTTATTGCATATTTTCAGGTTATATTTATTCATCAGGGAAAATCATCCTCTAATTTTTTCTAATCCCTTTTAATTTATTTCAATATTTTGTGACTAGGGGTTTTCACTAAGGTTAGTAGAACATCTGATTTATCCAAAAGCATGGGTTGGGGTGTGAGGATACATAATGAATCTATTCTTCCAGTTAACATGAAATATTTATAATATAACTATGAATGTATTATGAGGATCTTTACTAGATGAAAATAAAAATTAAGTATCATAAACCCTCTATTGGTTATTTTTTTATCAATTTTCCAGATCTCAAAACATAAAAAATATTTTACAATATTCTTTCAATAATAAATTATGGATAAAAAGTGAAGACAAACATAATTTGGCATATCATACAATTAATTGACACCATATATTTATAGGGATTCCACTTGGAATTACTAATGAACCCACTATCTTATTTGATTTAGTGAATAGAATCGTTATGTGTTAACTCAATACATTTTGGTGAGACCATTGATAATATTCTTATATAATACAAGAGTAATCATGTGGATAATGATCACTTGATAATAGAGTTGTGGAAATTGAGGAAGGAGAAACTGTTTGAAAAATTCATCGATTGAAAATTATGGAAATACAATGTATCATTATTCAGACATGTAGTCACAAGGGATAATATATCGACAAATCCTTTCAACATAGAAGTCATTTAACATTGTCCTATACTAACCACTTTGACTGAGAATAATAGATTTCTTATATTCAATGGATATTATTAATTCTTTGTAATGAATTTCTCATGGATGACTAATCTATTCACTATGTTAACATTAATGGGAGTAATGTTTTTTTGGACTATATAATTTGAATAATATTACAATTATTTAGATAAAAGGTTATATTGTGATCACATACTCAGAGTATGGTATAATATAAAATTATATATGATCTATAATGATTATGGAAACACTACATGTTCATACATAACTATTAAATCATTTCAATAGATTAACTACCTAATAGTTATACATTCAATGATTAAAAGTTTTTGTATCATGGGAAAATTAGAATCACACATCACTAGTACTTAGAAAAACATAACAAATATTAAAATCCTTCAGAAATATCCACTAATAATCTCTCATGTTCTCCTTAGTACCTATAGTAATGGGAGGATATACATCCAAGAATGGGGTGAGCTGCAAACCTATTAACATGATGATTAAGGTAAATAAATCAATTTGAAATAGGTGATCATAATCATCAACATTATATCATAATAACTGGATAAAATCATGAGGTTAATATTTGATAAAGGCATGTAATGTCGAAATACATAAAAATGAAATATCATGTCATGGTGGTCAAATACCACACATAGTTGTGAACAAATATAACATCATGTTCTAGAATAACAAATGTGGATAATCATTAAATCATTTTTCAGAAAAAATATATCATTATTTCAATGCATAATACATATTTCGTAATGATATAAATTATTTAACCTATTGAATTCGAGTTCTATATAATTCTGTTCCCACCCTTCACATCATAAAATTTAGATAATAGTTCATTCCATATAGAACCTGGAACAAACATAATCATGAAATAACCCATGTAAAGGAAATGGTTTAATAAATAATTAATAAAGAACGAATTCATGAAGAAATTTTGGCGGTTCCCAAATGAATAATGGAAAAATATTTGGTATAAAAATCATCAATCTGGAGATAAAAAGAAAAAACTCAATAGGAGTCATGTTGTGTTCTTTAAAGAAATGTATATTTATAAAATCATTACATTTTACTTAAAAATAAAGGTGGAGACATGTATATCCCCAAGAAAAAATGTCATGAAAATTGAAATTATAGTTAAAGTCTTTTAGAGGAATATAGGTAAATATATATCATGCATACATTTTGGAGTATTTTAGTGTATTGATTTATGTAATTAAATGAATAATCTTTCCAATTTTTGATACATTTATCTTGTTTCATGTTTTATGTTAGAAAAGAATAAATATTTGAAAAATGAATGAAAATTGGAGAAATTTAGAGAAAAAGTGACAGTTTGTGCTGCGAGCAAAGCATTGTGGCATGAAACATCATTTTTTGAGAGAGATGAAGAGCTAAAAACTGATGTCGGATGATTACACGATGTGTACTCCCATTACACATCGTGAAATGTTCAAATGGAGTTTTCCATGTAGGACATGTTGTGACATGAGGACATTCTGTGAAAGATAATTACACAACATGATTAAATATTCCATGTAGTTATGTGATTCAATGTTCCAAATGGGACTCGTATGAGTTTCAAACACGCAAAGGAAAACATTGTGGTATTACATGACATAAAATCCCAATTCAAGTCGCGAAGATGGTGAAAATATAAAAAATAAAGATACTTTTGTAATGGGGATTGAAAGAATTTTCCAATAAATGTAGCCCTAAATATCCCTTTGAAGGTACTCTAGGACAAGTATGAGAATGTGCAACCCCAATAAACAACATAGTGATGATTTGGAGCACCACTTCACTACCTTTCTTCTTCGAGTACCGATGACGCTCTTTCTCATCATACATAACATGAGTGATTCGTCCACTTAGTTTCAGGTGATATGATTGTAGGGAGATGTTATGCTTATAGATTTTTTTCTTTTTATCATTAATGTTTTAGACTGTTGATAACACCACTTATCAATTCCAATATCTTTATTTTCTCAATTGCATGATTATTTCTTGTGATTTGAAGAATATTAGTTTATTGCATCAACTGATTAGTCTATTGTCTGTGTCACCATTACAAAAATTAGGCTAGTTATTTTTAAATATTGTTTTGGGTATCCAATTTCTACGATCGAAACATGAAGATAACCATTCCAAATGTGAAATCATAGGTGTAGAGCGGGATACCATGACCATTGATACATTTTGACCTATTTCTAGCACCCAAAATGAATAAATCCACATTCAATTAAATCTCGAGCACACAAACTGGAAAATCATTTAACATGATATGTATTTATATATAATTACAACCCAGTTAATCTTGACATTTATTTCTCATTCCAAACAATTTAAATAATTTCAATTTATGTTTCCTTAATTAGTATATTACATATGGATCTTCCCTCTATGATGGACTGTCAGACATGCCAAATATTAAATATTTAGTTATGTTGTCAGAGTTTTAATAAATTACTCAATTTATATAGCTCTATATGAATTAATGACACCTTTGTTGATGTAAAATATCCATACCAAATATATAATGAATAAAGTATAACCCAAAAAATGAGATGGATTTGAGAATCCCCATACCTTAATTCCTATTTTGTATTTTCTGTTATATAACTCCTAATAAAAAATATATATTTATTAAAAATATGATCCAGAAGTTATTTATTTTAATTTTTAAAACTATTTATCAATTAGAGTAATTTTATTATATTGTATACTTTCCTTGGTTAATGGGAATACATTTTGATATCATTTTTTCCTTAAATATTTTCCATTTTTATTTGATTTTACTATTTTGTTCAATAAATTTTATATATTATTATAATATATTATAGAATCATAAAATACATATATTTATAAATTTATATATGATAAATAATTTATGATAACCATAAATAGGTTGGTTGTAAGAAATTAATTTACATCATCCACATTGGATTTTAACCAACTTTTAATGAAAACGTTGTCCAAATATAAACAAAATGATGTATAAAATATAAATACATCATTAATACAATTTTTTTTTGTAGGTAAAAATCAATAAAAAAATTTAAAACTCTTTCGAACTAAATATTAGAATATTTTATTTTTAAATCAATTGGGGCTAGATAGATATGAAAAAGAAAACAAGAATATAGTTTGAAAAAAACTACTCATTTCTCAGTATATATTCTCTTATACAAACTCAAAAAATCATTATTGTGTAGTTTTTTTACTCCAAAATTTTCATAGTTATCATATTTTTCTTGAGAGGGATGATTTGGGAAGAAACTTTTCTTTGTAATGTGATGGGGGATGGTTTTCTAAGTTGATGGGAGGGTTATTTATACATGAGGAGATGTATATTTTTAGAATAAAATATTTAATAATTTAATATATCAACTTTATAACTTGTAATAGTTATTTTTTTGATAATATATATAATATATAATATATATATATATAATATAATGTTTTTAAAGTCTATAATACTATTTAAAGTTCAAATTAATTAATATAATAATAGCAAAAAGAAAACAAAGGAAAATGTTATTTTATGTGATCAGTTTTGATATTAGGTTTTTGAAAATGATTTTAATGTTTGTAAACTATGATTATTATATTTTAATAAATAATTTTTAAAATTATATAGGTTTCATACAATACCGAAATTTTATAAATTAATATACCATTATAACATCATGAATAATGTACTTCATCTACACTTGTTACGTGAAAACTATATTTTTATTATTCCCCAAAAAATAGACATGGTTTAGAAAATTTCAAAAAAATCACCCTTAGATATTTTTGACCTAATTATTTCAAAATGATTTTAATTTTATACAATTATAATTTTAATATAGGTAATTTTAATTTTTAAAAAATAATTTGAAATAATGTATATAAAAAATGTGCGTTTATTTTTTTGAGTTTTTTTATCACGCTATTTAAGTTTCAGCATTATAATATTTATATTTCTATATATTACTCATGGTAAATATTATTTTTATGTAACTCAATTATTTTTAGGTTATGTTACAATTCAAAATATTAAGATATTTTTTACATTGATAAGTTTAATATTCCATGCAGTCATGTTACTATTCTAGGAGTCACATTACATTTCCAATAGTCACATTACCTCCCATAAATGCCACTTAATTCAGTAACTCAATATTCTCTACAATTCCTCCCAAGGATATATATTTTCATTTTATATGATTTTTTTTGATTTTGGAATATTTTGTTTCATTTTAATAGTAATTTTTTTCAGGGTGATGATTCTAGAAGATTTGGGTGATCCATATTTTCCTATTTTATCTTTTCTGTTTATATTTTTTCCAACTCTAATGTTTGAAATTTTAATTGGTTTGTTATCTCAATATTATATTGATATTTATTAATGGAATAAATATGGGTTGGTTTCTCTATATATTAATGCGTATAATATTATAAATTATAACATAACAAATACTTAATTCATGATACAAATATCATTTATAAACTCTAGGTTGTTAAATTATTCCCCCTCTGCCCCCTAGATTTTTATCCCTTTAATTTAATGTCATTTTATCAGTTGGTAATAGGTAAAGTTAATTATGTCTCATTGTTTCCCCTTGTTCCCATGTCTCCTCTTCATACATACGGTTTCTCCAACTAACATTGAAAAGATGAGTTATCTTTTTTGAATAGCAATTTGTCCCCATGATCGAATATCTTCATAGGATACTCCTAATAAGAGTTTTCATTCTCCATTTATACCAAATCCATATTTAGTATATGTGAGGTTTAGGTATGTTCCACCTCAAGAAAGAATTGTGGAAGGCATCGTGAACTTGATCCATATTCGGTGCATGTTCAATGTAATAGGCCACTGCACCTATGCGATCAAGGATCTGAATGGGCCAATGTCCCTCTATCTATTATTTCCTTTCATTCTGAATTGTATGACTCTCTTACAATGTGATATTAAAATGAAAACGTTATCTCCAACTTCAAACTCCATATCCCTTCGATTGTTGTTAGTATAGCTCTACTGCCTACTCTGAGCAGTTTTTATATATTGTTTGATGGATTGAACTTTCTCTATCATCTCTTATACAAGATCATGTCCATGTAGATTTTGTTCTCCATGAACATAAAAAGAAATTGGATTTATATATCACTTCCCATATATATATTCATATGATGCCATTTGGGTACTTGAGTGGAAGATATTGTTGTATTTTGAGCTTCTCTATGGGGAGATGTTGTGTCACGAACTAGGTCTGGTCGTCATTTGACCCAGTGCCCGACCTGTTCTGGGACATGGCCCGAGGATCATTCTTGATCCCCATGGGCTGAAACATGTGTTTGGGTATCAAAAATTACACAAGGGAATTATTTACCCAATATAGTATGTAACGAACAAATAACAAGATAAATAAACTAAAACTGAAAATAAACAACCAAAGAGGATGATAACACATATCATATTTAACAATCTATAACATAAACCAACATCCAAAAATAAGTGAAAAAAAAGAAAACCAAAACTCTCACTCAACACTCCAAGCATCAAGAGAGGCCACATCCCCATGCCACCCACACCAATCTGCATGATAAGACCACCAACATCCTAAACAACCATCACTAAGAACGATACATCATCATATAATACACAAAGGAAAATCACTACATACACCCAATGGTGTATGTAGGCTAGGATCTAAATTCCCAGTAGGATACCACCCAATAAAATGTTTCCATGCCTCAACATCAAAGAGATAATTTAACATGCTTATTTAAAACCACACCATTAAACACTTTTAAGGAAAACATTTAGAAGTTGAAAGTAAAAGGAAAGAACACTGGAAGAAAAAAATTCACAAATACTTCATAAAGTGGAATAAGAATTTCATAGAGACACCCACAGTCTAATGTGGTCCTCTGTATACTGACAAAAGGCACCACATCATGAATAGTAGAGCACTGTGGGTAAATCCCGTAAGGTATCTAGGATGCGTGGGGTCCTAGAAATAATAACTCGGGGTAAAAGTGGCATAGGAACCATAAAAATCAACTCTCTCATGCACGTGCTACTAGTAGGGAAAAAAATATATAAGCTATTGGTCCTTAATCATCACAAATGTTTTTTTAATGTTAAAACGTCAATCCTGTAAGATGAAACCGAGATGAACCACTTATGTGTCATCAAGCGTACTAGTCTAAATCCTCCCACCTCTGTACCTAGGGTTTTCCCTTATTCTCAATCATGTTCTACATTTAGACAACATATCACCTTCACAAATCACAAACTGAACAATACATTACACACAAAAGCAACCATTTTCATACTCAAACACCATTTCAAAAACACATTCACACCAAGATAATTTTCCAAAATATATTTGTCATTACTTAATAATTTGAAAAATCCCCATTTGGTGACACTCAAATTAAAACATAATCAAGTTTCACTATATATTAAATTCAATTAAATTACACAATAAAGGCATATATAATTAACATACCCAATTTGAAGTAGGAAAATCATTTTAAACCACTTTCTTATCAAATTATCCATAAAACTAGTTTCAAACCACTTGGAAAATTAAATGATCTGTTTGGTCCATTTATAAAACACCACCAATTGACTTAAAGAGGGGTTACACCAAAAAAATGTGTCATTTTATATAAACATACTACTTAAAAAAGGAATGTGTATTCAACTCATTCAAAATAACACTTTCACACTATCAAAATAAGTTAATAAATCATTTTATCTATCTATTAAATCATTTCAAAAAAACCAAGAATACTTTACACTAAAAACCACTTGATTCCATATAAATATGTCTCATTAAAAATATTTACACAAGGTAAACATATCAAAACATATTTTCCATTATTCAAACAATTTTTCAATTCCATTTCAAAAGTACCCATCAAGGAAGACAGACCCAAAGTGATTCATTTTCCTTTGAAAATATCCATTTAAATACACACACATACCAAAAGTTCCTTGAAAACACATTTCGAACCTACAAAACAACCCCCAAAACCATTCAACCGTATTTCTCATTCTAACCACCAGTCAAATAATCAATTTATCAATTTATCAGATATCCCAAAAGCATGCCACAAGGGCTCACATCAAAACACACAAATTTCACTTGAGGTGAAAAACATTTTAAAATCAATTACGCAAAAAATATTTAAAAAAAAATACTTTCACAACACTTTGATAATCTGAATAATAAATTACACACCTAATTAAATGTTCTAAAGAAACCGGGATCACTATTCCCCCAAATATAACTTCAATCCCCTATCTGAAATAAAACAAACATCAAAACCCTTTTCAAAATAGGACCTACATCATTAAAATAGGATATAGAACATGTTTATAGAATCAAATAAACCTATTAAATTAATCAAGTAATGAAATGGCAACGAACCACCTACCTCAGGGTAGGAACCTCTGAATTTTCAGCATGCAACTCCAATTTCTCTCCAAACGGAATACAACAAAATCAAAATAGACCATAAATCCATAATTCCAATAAAAATCATGATGATAAAACCCAAAACACAATGGACCATAACCAAAAACCCTAATGAAAAGGATGAAGGGTTACCCTTGTGGCCCGCACTAGCGGCAAAGGGAGTGGAAGACTGCTGAGAGGGTTCAGGAGGATATCAGAGTGAAAAGGGGGTGTTGTTAGTGGATAGTCATGCTGAAAAAATGGTGCAATGATGTGAAAATAAGCATGAGGCAGAGCGAGGTGGTGTGAGGGGCGTCAATAAGGTGATTTTTCAGAGCGGCTCGCCGAGAGGAGGAAATGGCAGAGGTGTGGGAGGGAGCTTGCTAGAACATGATGGAAGAGGAGCAGGCTGGCGGTCTACGATGGTCATGAGAGGAGATAGAAGGCCGGAAAATGGCAAGCACAGGCAAGGGTGGCGCTGGACTTGAGAAGGAGGGGAGGATTGATCACTGGATGCTGCTATGCAAGGGAGGCGTGTGAGATCAGGTCTGTTGGAAGGGGGTCACGATATGTGAGGGAATAATGGGAGGGAGTGAATGATTGTAATGAAAATCTAGTAATAAAAAAAATGAATCTATCTTAAATAAATATAATATTTATAATGATAATAACAAAATTATTAGTTTAATAAAACTAAATTATTAACACCAACTTTATAGGATTAAAAATATTTATTATTACATAAATATTATCATTAATGATACTTCCAATAATAATACACATCCAAAATTAACAAAATCCTCAAATAATAATAATAATAACATCATTAAAACAATTCATTATATTTTTATCAGGCTTTTCTTATTTTATTTTATTTTTATTTTATCACATATTTTATTTTATTTCATTATTATTAATTATTTTTTTTAATTAGTTTCGCATTGGGAAGGTGTGTGAATAAAACTAGGGGAGGCAACATAGTGTCCCATGAGTGCCTGCATGGCTTCGATAGTGTTGCATTGAACATTGTCAAGTCCTAAAGGTGCATTTTTAAATAAGAACTCAAAATTTTATGTTGAGCTTCAACCCAGACTACCCAATGCCAATAAAAATTAATAAAATAAATAATATAAACGTGGTGGGTGATAAAATTATCCCCACCATAGCAATTTCCATCCCCAGAAAGTGAAAACAACTATTAAACCCCAAAGTAGAAAACAAAACCACCTTGTGGTTTAAAGAGGATACCCACAATCAACAAGATAAAAGAGGAAAATAAACCAAACATAGAGAATGTGACTTAGATGACAACATCAAGAAACCCATAAAAGACAATAGGTAATGTGTCACCCACCCAAAGAGCTAGGACACCTCCAGTTGACTGATCAAGGAAATAAACTCTCACACCCATAGAAGTCATCCTCACAAACTGAAACTCATCTTTAACCATTGAAAAAAAACCAAACCATTTGACTATAATTAACAAAAAAGATCAAACCATATACAAAGAATAATATTATCAATTACCACCAAGACATTTTTAGGAACATAATAATATAACCAAAATGGGGAAGATTGAAGGGGCTCCCCACTATTAATAATCCTACCAATTCTCAAGAATAGAATGGAAAACTGACACAGGGAGGCCCAAGAAGACTCCCCACCATTATGAAAAATGCCAAAACTGATTCACTCCAGAGAACTTTGAGTGTGACCCACCATTGGTCTCCCAACCATTAGAATTGATGGGAGATACAGAAATCTTTAAATGTTCTCAATGGAGACCAAACACCCCACCACATGGGGCAGGATGGAAAGGGACCCACTACTTGGGCGTCAGAACCATGAACCAATACAAGGCAACACATCCACATCCCTGGATGACCACCATTCAAATTTCAGACTGATTTAACCAACATACACCATAAGTACCACTAAAGGTGATTACCCTAGGTGGGATGTAACCCCCCAATACATTAAGGTAATGAGACGACCCCACCTCCTCATAGACATTGGAAACCTCATAGACCCAGAAGGATCATTCAAAGTAGAATTGCTATAGAAAACTATTTAAACCACCTTTGCATTCAATAATGATGAAAAAAATAAGGTTGGGGTACCATACACTCCCAAGGTTCCTAACCACATTCTATATTCACTACGAGGCCTATGGCTCGAGCCCTGATGTTCGATTCATCTCATTCCGTGCAGTCAGAGATCGAGGACTCCCATACAAATCTAGTCCTTTTAGGTGCCACATGAAACCACAACGCATTCGAGACAATGCCAACAATCACAACACACCCTAATATCCAACTACTCACTCAAATCGCATCCACCAAAACAGGGTTTTATTTGATTTACAGGAATCACCCCTTGACCATAACTAAGAAAGTAAATAATGGAAAGGTGCATGATAAACACTCCCCTTTGAACAGAAAAAAATATAACTCCCTAAGAGGAGGACACACTCTTATGAAAACAATGATTTTCATAGGATTATATGAAATCTACCATTGATCTTCAATGACAAACCACGCCGGAAAATGTTACCAAACATGAACTATATGGCTGATGAAATCACTAAAATCCTTTCAAGACATCGTTAAGCACTGATAACTCTAAACCACCTTCACCATTCCCTGTCGGGATTCTTATCACCATTCCCTGGGGAAACCATTGAGCCCAATGATGTGAAAATTTATACCCGATGACTCAAATAGCTCAAGGAGACCAAAACTCATATCAACCCCCCTTGCATCTATCATTCCACTGCACAAGGATCTACGTAACTGAAATGGATGATGGAAATACATAGAGGTTTTACCCAAAAAAATATTTCATTTTATATAAATGTTCTATTTTAAAAATTAAAGCATTTTCACCTCTTTTAGAATACCACTTTCACTCCTTTTAAATAAATCAAAAAATCATTTGAGCTCTCTATGAAATCATTTCAAGAAAAACCATGAATGATTTACCTGAAAAATAACTTGATTATATATAAAGACATCACTTTAAATATAGTTACAGAAGGTATGAATATCAAAACATGTTTTCCAATTTTCAAAAAAAAATTCAATTCTATTTCAAAAGTACATAATATGGAAAACACACCCAAAGTGATTCATTTCCCTTTGATAATCTCCATTTAAATACAGAAACAAAAAATGTTCCTTAAAAACACATTTTATACCTAACAAACAACCCCCAAAACTTATTAGACCATGTTTCTCATTCCAAAATATACATAAATAAACAATTTCTAACTTTTTTAGACATTTCACAAGCATGCCACAAGGTCTCACTTCAAAAAAAATCACTTTTACATGAATATAAAAATGTTTTAAAATCAATTTCACATCAAATATTTCTAAAAACTACTTTCAAGACACTCATATAATCTAAATAATAAATTAAACACTTAATTAAATGTTTCAAAGGATCCAAGACCACTATACACCAAAATATAACTCGAATCCCCTATCTTAAATCAAACACACATTATATCCCTTTTCAAAAAATGATCTGCATTCTGAAAATAGGATATATAACATGTTTATAGAATCAAATAAACATATTAAATTAATCATGTAATGCGAGGGCATGGAACCACCTACCTCGGTGTAGAAACCACTGAATGTTCAGTGTGAAACTCCAATTACTCACCAAACGCACCACAACAAAATCAAAATAGACCCTGAATAATGAATTTGGATAAAACCATGAAGATATAACCCCAAACACAATGGAACCTATTCAAAAACCCTAAGAGGGAGGAGGGAGAGTCACCCAGGTGGTCCGCACATGCAGTGAAGGGATTGGGAGGCCTCTTTGAGGGTTTAGTCGGCTGTCCGAGTGAAAAGGGGGGTTTCCGGAGGTGATTCACGCCGAAAAAATGGTGTACGGTTGTGCGAAGCAGCGCGAGGCGATGTGAGATGGCATGAGGGGTGGTGATAGGAGATACTCCAGAGATTCTAGTTGGGAGGAGGAAATGCGAGAGGTGCAGGAGGGCATTGGATGGAATGTGCAGGAATAGTAGGAGGCCGACAGTTAGGGATGTGAGTGGGGAGGCTAACAAATGGCATGTGTAGGCGAGGGCGTCGCTGGACTGAAGCTGGAGAGGAGATTCGTTTGCTGGAGACCACTGTGCATGGGAGGCACGTGAGATGAGGTTTGAAGGAGCACTGTCACGATATGTGGGGGAAGAAAGGGAGGGACTAAAAGAGGGTAAAAGAAACCCTTGGAATACAATAAAGGAAAAATAAATAAAAAATTTAAACTAATATAAAACAATTATTATATTTGCAAACATAATAACAAAATTATTAGTTTAGTAAAACTAAATTCATAAAACCGAAATTATAGGATTAATAATATTGATGATAACATTAATATTAACATTGATGATATTAATAAAAATAATACTCAACAATAATTAATAATATCCTCAAATTATAATAATATTATAATTATCATTAAAACAATTTGATAAATTTTTATCAATCTTTTCTTATTTTATATTATTTTTATTTTAACACTCATTTAATCTAATTTCAATTTTTTGAAATCCTTTTATTTAATTAGTTTCACTTCGGGCTTGTGTGTGGGGAACGAGCGAGGTCACGTGGAGTCCTAGGTGACGCTTTATGGCTTCGATAATGGCACGTGGAATGATATCAGGTCTGAAATGTGTATTTTTAAATAAGAACACAAAATTTTATGTTGGGATTCAGCCCAGACTTCCCGATGCCTAGAAAAATTAACAAAATATAATATGTAAAAGAGGTGGGTTTGATAGGTTGATCCCATCTACCATTGAATTACATAACCCAGGACCTCATAGTGTCTCCAAGATTTTGAATATTTATTTCATATTGTACATCATTTTGGGGGTGATAGAACCTACATAAATTCACATCATTACAAAAAGTATGTTTACTAATTATCGATAATTTAGATGTGAACATTGGATTAGGATTAGCGATGATAGAGAATTTATCCCATGCATATTTACCAATTATTTTCCAAATACATGGTTAATTTATAAAGTGAAAAATATTTCCATATATAAATGACGTTGTAAGAATTGGTGATTCAATCCACCCCAATCCATATTACATTGTTTTATTATGATATCTTCGGGAGACCAGTGACAAAGACCGTAGTGGAATCCTCCCATTTCCATATGGGTATTAGAAATGTTTGAACCATCCCACTGGACTTATGTCACTCTGTTTTAACATGGTGATATACCAAGAATCGTGAAACACACTCTACAGCCTCATTTATCATATTCTCCCACTAAAAGGGCTCTCTAAGATCACGATACATCTTGGTACTTCTAGGATGGATATAAAAAAGGGTGATATCTGTATTGTCTAATATCTCAATTATTATCTTAGGTATTTGAGGCACAAAAAGCCTAGTTAGAAATCAAATGACATCATCCTCTTCAATATGGAACTTGTGTTACTTCCCATACTTTAATGAATTCACCCACTTTTGAATCTCCTGATCATCCCCCTATGCCTCCTTGATCTTCTCCAAGATAGATGTCTTGGAAATCATTAGATAAAGGAAGGATGTATTCCATACCCTTATGATTTCCAAATCCATCCTTTTCATATCCATGAATATAGGGTCCTTATTAATCCACATCATGGATAATGTAGAGGGTTCTTTTCTTCTAATAGAATCATCTACATTTTTCGAAATTACCGTATAGCAGCGAATAGAGAAATTGATGTCCTTGATTAGCTCTAACCATCTTATATTATGTGTGTTGAGCTCATTTTATGTGAATATATACTTTAGAATCATATGATTGGAATATATGTCACACTTCTCACTATAGTAATAGTTCTACCAAATCACTATGGAGAATATCACAACTTCTAACTGTAGATCATGTGTTGGTTAGTTTATGTCAGGTATCTTCAAATATAAGGAGGGAGAGGCTGTCACTTTGTTATTTTGAATGAGCACACAACCAAATACTTTCATCCAAGAATCATTGTATATCACAAAACCTCATCCACTTATTTCTAGTGTGAGTATAGTCATACTGATTATCCTCTTCATGATATCTTTAAACCATTCCTCACATTCTTTCATCTATATATACATTAAACCCTTTTCATGTTGAATTTGTTATCATGCTATGAAATCATAATATATTTAAAAAATATTATAGTACCATACTAATCCATGAGAACTACGGATTTCCATGAAACTAGTGCGGGTGGGTCCTTCCTCAATTTCCTTTTTCTTTGAAGGGTCCACAAAAATTCCCTCACTTTTGATAATGTTCCCCAATAATGTAACTTTCTACATAAACAATTCTCACTTTCATAACATAGAAATCATTTTATCCATCCTTTACATTACTAGTAAAATTTTTAGATTCTATTCATGTTCCTACATTATCTAGAAGTGAATAATTATATCATTGATAAGGGAAACCAAAAAAATTTCAAATTTGTCTCTAAATAACTATTCATCAAGCCTGTGAATATTTCAGGGGAATTAGTAAGTCTGAATAGAATCATTAAAAACTCATAGTGTCCATACATTGTACAAAATGTATTATTTTGAATATCATTCTTCTTCATCTTCAGTTAATGGTATCTAAAATGATTATCCAACATTTATAAGTATTGAGCTCGTATTAGTTTATCCAACAAGTAAACAATCCTTGGTAGAGTATACATGTTCTTTATGGAGATATTATTGAGCTCCTAGTAGTCATTCTATACACAAATTGAGTCATGCTTTTTTTTAAATATAGAACTAGTTCATTATAAGATGATGCACTAGGGCGTATGAGCCCATTTTCCAAATTCTCTTACATCTACACTTTTAACGCTCTTATTCGATCAGGGTTGTCTTGTAAAGTAATTTTGATAAAGGAGTGGCTCTGGGTATGAGCTCTATTGACAACTCTACCTCACCATCATTAGTATTCTGGATAACTCTAGAGGAAATAAATTAGTTTATTTCCTCAAAATGGGAATTTCTTATTTGTTTATACCTTCTTTCTCTCAACCAGTTTAATGCTGTGTGTTTATTTATAGGGTATCGACACCCACACCATTGATTGATTTTTCAAACAAGATTCAGGTTCATTCTTATATTTTAGGAGGAGCATTGGATGGTTTTGAATATGAAATGATATTTATTTTTTCTCACAGTTTATGTGTTCTCTATATAACAAGAGCTAATACATTCCCAGCACAACATCATGTTCCACCATGGAGTGGATTACAAACTTCTATGGAAGATTCATCCCAAAAAAATTAATAGGATATGAGTCATACACCTCTGTTTCAATGATACCACCACTATGTGTTTTTGAATATACCATTATATCAAGGTATCCGGGAATCAATTCAATAGTTCCAGGAAATATGATGGATATAAATAAATTCATAGAACTAGAATAAAATAAATCCGTTTCCATTTTTGAGTGGGTAATAAGTATACCTTGTACGAATTCAATTTCACACTCCAATATAATAGTAGTGATGGAATAATCATTCCATTTCACATTTTTATTTTGTGGTCGCTGACATTGATCACCCTCAAGGAACCATGGTTTAGTGCACTAGATTTTATATAACCCTTTTCTATTTAGATTTGAATCATTGAACCATGGGTGAAGCATTAGGAGGTTCTTTCATTTACTATATCAAGTTGGCTAGTTTCTTTATGCGGCTTTGAAGTTCATAAGTTTTGTGGCCTTCCATCCTACAACTTTTGCAACTCCCTATTCCTTTAAGAGTTTTCCCTTGAATCTTTACCCAAAATCATTGACATGTGGTCAGTTGGGCCTTCTTTATACCTTTTCCATTTTATCCACCAACATTAAAATCCATATTCTATTTATTATCGTCATTACTATTGTACCATTTTTCAATCATTATCTCTTCTTTTAGAGCACCTAAAAACCCTCTTCATTATTCCCAATGTCATGGATAGCTATATCCTTTGGAGGTGTGTTTGTAATCAACTAAATAATATATCTATTTTCTAATAATTTTTTATAACAAAACAAAAGTCATATCTAAAAAGCATTTTGAATTTTACCTTCTAATATACAGATGATTTAGCTTCTTTTTTATCACTATGAATTCTGACATAATATTTGTTCTATTTTTTTTAGGGAAATAATTTTTCAGAATCACATTATTATGTCAGTCCCAATCCATCTCTTCAATTCCATCCTTCATCCTGGTGTTCATTATCAATTCCCACCATTGATCATCTTCTATGTCTATATAGTAGATAAACGTAGTAAATTTTTCCTTCTCAGGATAGTGGAGCATTGAAAATATCTTCTCCACTCAATAATCCCATTGTTATATTAAAATTGGATCGAAATATCCACAAAACATTGGTATTCATTACAACATAACAGAGTAAATATCTAGTTGTTTGTTCTAGGGTGAAGGTGGATGTTCAATGTAGTTTGGGTTATTGATCATAGATTGAGATATTTGGTAAATCATTGAAAAAACGTTTTGAACTCCACCACCCATTGAATTGGGGAAGTAATTTGGGAAATCATTGAATTTTCCATCATATGTGTAGTTAGCCTCGATACTCTTTGTTCCAAAATATTATATAATATAAATGGTTTGAACAAAATGTTAGTTAACAATGAATGAGTAATTTATAATTATAAATAATTAACACTAAAGGAATATCCTAAGGAATCCATATGCTTAGGATTTTTATAAAACAAGTCTTGATGGATGTTTACATATCCTTAAAATTATCCTAAGGGGTTTCACATCTGTTCTCTAATCCTAATTACCAAATTAAATCAACTGTACCTATGATACCAACGATAGTGACCCTATTTTTTCTTTCATAACTATTACATCATTTTTTATGATTGAAAACATAATAGTTTAACATTAAAGGATCAAAAGGAATAGTATCATGAGAAAATTAGGATCATATGTCACTTATATATAATAAAAATAATAATAATTAATATCCTACTTCATTATTCACTAAAAAACAATCACATTATATTTATTAAATATAGTCACTTGAGGATATACATCAAATGAGGGGTTGAGCTAATGTTCTAGTATGTGGACGAATAAATAACATGAATCAATATAACATGGTTAGCATAATCATCATCATCATATCATAATAATTGGATCAAAACTAGGAAATAAACATTTGATAAAGGAATGGAATATGGAAATGCATAAAAATGAAACATCATGTCATTCTAGTAAAATATCAAATATAGATGTGAACAAATATAGTAACATGATCATGTATAAAATATGTACATAATCATAACATCATCATTGTAAAAAAAATATAGAATCAAGTTTAAGAATAAAAAATTTTATCCTATGATACAACACATTACCTGATGCATTTGAGGTCTATATAGTTCTAGTCCCACACATCACATCACAATATTTACATTGTCATTCATTCCACAGAGAATGTATAAAAAACTTAATAATTAATATCTCATGAAAATGAATGGGTTTCATAAGTATTTCTTAAAAAATATATTCATGAATAAACTTTTGTTGATTCCAAATTAATAATGGAAAAATTATTTAGTATAAACATTATCAATCATGAGTGAAGAAAAAATAACTCATCTGGGGTCAATATATGTTTTCTAATGAGAAGTATTTTTGGAAGATGATTGTATTTAGATTAAAAATCAATGTGGGAACATGTAAAAAATGAAAATAAAACCAAGAAAATTGATTTTATATATAAGAAACATTAATGTAATATCCATACTGAATATATCATGCATGAAGAATAGCCCAATTAATAGGATATGAGTTCGAGAATCCCCTAACCAAAATTCTCGATTTATTTCATCACTTTTATGCCTCCTAAAAAATAAAATTTGATTTATTAAATAATTTATCATGAAATGATTTGTATTCATTTATACCACTATTTTTAAATCATATTAATTTTATAATATTTCTAAATTTCCTTAGTAAAATGGAAGACAATGTGTAATGTTGTTTTTCGTAAGAATTTACTCTTTTTCATTGATTTCACTATATTGTTCAATTTAATTTGTATATTATAAGAATTAATTCAATTTTGATAAAATAAATATATTAAAAAATTTATATATCATAAATAATTTATAATAACCATCCATTTATTTGTTGGTAATAAAATAATTGGGAATGTCCTTGTTGGTAGTTTAATGACTTTTAATAGAGTCATTTTCTAAATTGAAAGAAAAATCAATACTAAATATAACCACATAAAAAAACTTTTTCACATTATGTAAAAATAATTAAAACTTTTATTCAAATTATTCATAATTAAAACAAAGAAGATCTTATTTTTAAGTTTATTAGGACACGTGAGTGAAGAAGAAAAAAGTGATAGAAGAGTTTGAAATGAACCTATTATATCAACAATGTAGCTTCTCCTATAAGACACTAAAAATCCAGTGATTCTGGAGTTGGTTTACTCAAAAAAAGTCCCTACATATTATAAGGGGAATTATAGATATGTTTGGGTTGTAGATTTTTTTTCTGAAATATAGAGAGAAGTTGGTTTCCATGTGGTGGAAAGTGGTGGTTTATACTCGAGTAGAGGGCCATTTTTTGAATAAATTTTTAAATCAAATAATATATCAAATGTAAAACTTATAATTTTTTAATTTTACACAATATAAATCCTTTATAAATATAATATAATGTTTTTTGAGACATTAAACTTATAAATAATTAAATGTCATAGGTTTATTAAAAAATAATGTGGAAAGAAAGAAATTTGTTATTTTATGGATCTATTTGGACAATAGGTTTTGGTAAATGATTTTTAGGCTAGGAAATTTAGTTCATTATAACTTAGTGAATCATTTATGAAATTAAATATTTTTTGGCCGAACCTAATGTTCTATAAATTATGTTCTATTTTTTATATCATGAATAATGTAATTTTAGATACATTATCTATGATAATAACTATATTTTTACAATTCACCTGATAATTGGATTATTTCAAAAGATACCAAAAATATCACCCTTGAAATATTTATATTCTCATATTTAAAAATGAAATTAATTTTATCAAAATAAACTTCTACCATAGGAAATTTTAATTCATTATATAAAAATTATAATATTTATAATATATATAAAAATAATGTTTATAAAAAATGTATCTATATTTTATTTTAGTTTTATTAATTAATTAATTAATTTTTTGGAATTATAATATTTATATCTAATTAAATTATCAATTTTATATATTATTTATATTTCACTATATTATATTAAGAATAAATTATTATTCCAATGGACAAGATATTATTCCCAATGGTCATGTGGTTATTCCCAATGGATAGGTTGTTATTACAATTATCAAATTATTATTCCAACGATCACATTAAATCTTATAAATTTCACTTCATAAATTCACTCAATAATAAATAAAATACCTTATGAGGTTATAAATATTAATTTTCAATTTTTTTGATTAGTGTATTGATGTTTTGTTTCATTTCGATAGTGTTGACCATAGGGGTGATGATTTTTGAAGATTGGAACGATACATATTTTCCAATTTTAGATTCTATGTTTTATATTTCTGGTCAAATTAAAAAGATTTTAATTTTAATTTGTTTTTTATAATAATATTTTCATTATAATTATTAATGAGCTAATGTTTTTCTAGTTACTCTATATATTGTATGTCTGTAATATTATATATTAGAGTATAAAAAATATTTAGTTCTAGAGAAAAATATCATTTATAAACTATATTTTGATAGAGTGACGCATATAAGAAAAATTTAGGATGTGTTCTTATAAAAACATACATGGTGATATCTTATTACTCCCACCAATTAGAGGTTCATGAGTAGTATTTTCAAAAAAATGACATGGATTAAGAAGTGGAAATCATTACATTAAGGATAATTAGGCATTATATTTATGAATAAATGTGTCCCATATATACTAATAATAGGATTTTTAATGTATATATTATTCTATAAAGATTTGAAAATATTCCAGTGAAAATGGATGAATTTGAATAAATTTTATGACTGTGGAATACATTACCACCCTCGGAAGGTGAACTAGGTGGGTGATACTTTGGGTCAAAATGATCATGTTAACTTATCTATGATGTGGATCACAAAATTTAAATTATTTATGGTTTTTTAAATTATGGAACATGCAATGTTTTGGGAATGATATAAATATTACCTTTATAAAATGATTATTTATCCAGATAACCATTTTAATATTAAAGAGTAGTAGATGAATGGTATATAATAGTAAAATAGGGTGGAAAATGTTGCTGAGTTCAACCATGACTGTGATTAAATAATAATTGTTAGAAAAATATTATGTTCCTCTATAATTACATAATTAGAAAAGGAGTTGTGGTGTGAATATCATAGCTCATAAAATTCTATTCAACATGGATGTATGAAAATGTATTGATTTCTTAAATAGAAGATATTGTTGGATTATAGGAAGAGAGATATTGTAGAGTACGTATCTCAAAGCCTAATATGAGAAAATGTAATGGAAGGGAAGCAGAAAAGAAGATGTAACCTTCATTACCCATACCTATATGGATTTGGGATAACATCATGATGGATTTCATCACAGGAATCCCCAATACATCTATTGGTAATAATACTATTTGGGTTGTAGTCGATCTCCTTATAAAGTCATTAGGTTTCCTTGATTTAAGATATCTTTTCTCCCTTAATCATAAATTCGAGATATATATTAAGTAAGTGTTAATATTTCATGGAGTACCACAATCTGTTGTATTTGACCAAGATTCAGGGTTTACCTCAATGATATAGAGAAGTCCTCAGTAATATTTGTATATAGAGTTTTCTATCATTACTGCCTATCACCCTTATTCATGTGGTCGGTCTAAGAGAACCATTTACCTCCTAATGGATATGTTAAGATCTTATTCTATAGATTTCAAAGGTAGTTATGATAAACTGATATCTGTAGTGAAATTATTTTATAACATTATCTTTCACTCTATCATTAATATGGCTCCTCATGAACCCCTTAATAGAAATATGTATAGAACTATGACACATAGGGATGAATTTGGAGAACCAAATATAATGTTGCATAAGATAGTTGAGGAAATTGTATGAAATGTTAGATATATCCAACAACACATAAATGTAGCTCTAAGTCAAAAAATAGTTATGATTCAAATAATCAGTGAGATCGAGAATTTTATGTTTGTGATAATGTACTAAAATAAATTTCACCCTATTAAAATGTCCTGATATTTAGAAATTATGTGAATATCATCCCTTAAAATGTTGGCTCATTATATATTCTAGATCGCCCATTTATGGTACATTATCACTTGGTGGTTCCATTGAACTTCTCTGAATTTCATGTTGTATGCCATGTCTCTTTTGAGGTTGTTCATACTTAATTATTCATATTTAGTGAACTATGTGGTTGTAGCATTGCAACATGATCCTTCAAATGAACAACAAAAAGTAAAAATATTCAATCATTGTGATAAATTTTTATCGAATAAGGCTACTTGTAACACTCTATGGTTTTAAAAATAAATTGAAATGCATGAAACTTTGTTTTAATTAGATATTTAAAATGAGCCTTTAAAAATCATTTTTCCACATCTATGTTTTGAATTTCAAAAAATTTTCATATACAATTGTGGTAAATATGTTATTTGGTGCCTAATGGAACTAGCTTGATTTTTGGTGAATAGTAATATACCCTTATGAATAGTAATATGAATATTAATATGACCCTAATGAATAGTAAATTATATTATTATAATATTTTCTTATGGTTTTAAGATAATGGCATTTTGGATATTTTTCAATGTGATATGAAAACAACAATAGTTTTAAAATAGTTAATTTTTTTAAATAAATAATTAATTTTTCAAAAAATTAAATAATTAATGTTTAGAAAAAGAGTTTAAAAAACAGAGTTCATTTTTGAATTCTACACATTGAAAAATTATTAAGGTTATTTTTTTGAATTTTTCTAAAATTTTAAATTTTTGATGAATATTGAAATACAGTAAAATACCATATATTAAAATTTTCAGTTAAATATTCAACTTATTAAATCATAAATAATTTATGACCACATGGTTTGATCTCAAATTCCATTATTAATTTTTTCTGTCCCATTAACTAAGTATATTCATAGTCTTGGGAAAAAAATATTACAATAATGATTAAAATAATGATAAATAAATCCTCTCCTCCACTATAAATACCACCATCAATCCCCTCTTCCTCCCACACCTCTGAAACCCTAAACCATACCTATGTTCATACCAATTCTCTTACGAAATCTCTTACCAACTTCCTATAGCTGATGGCCTCACCAAAAGGCCCTAACCAAAGGCCTTAAAGAGGATCTTAAGGAGAAGAGATTAAGAGGTGAACATACTCTTTTGTTTTCTTTCTTATCATTTCATTTCATTTTCTATTCTTCTTCCTTCCTCACCTCCCCTTATACAAAAGGCATGAATGATCTAGTATCTTATATTTTATGGGTTTCATCTATTTAATTGATGACACACCATTTTACCTTTTCTCCCCTCCCATTTATTAATTAAATTAAAACACCTTATATGATGTGTCGATTTACAAACATCATTGGTGATGTGATTTCAATTTATTTTTCATCATTCTAGATTGGTCATGAAACAATTTTTATTATTTAAACTGATTATAATTTATGTATTATATATTATAAATGTTTCAAGAATCATTTTGTCCACATTTTATTAATTTATGATACAAAATGTGTTCATTACGATCGAAGAATCTCCAAAATGACATAAACAAATATCCATAATGTTTTAATATATGAATCATCCTCATTTAAGAGTATAAAATGTTAAATTTTATAATTTATGCTAATGGAAATATTTAAATTTCATTCCCTTCCTATTCTAGTGTTTCACATCCAAACGACAAGAATATCCATTATGAACCGATCACGGAAATCATGTAAAGAACGCTACCAAAACAATGAAAGGAACAAAGTAAAAACAATTAAAGGGTAAAATGTCATAATAAAATGATCATATAAGATATTATAAGGATGAATATTTTTTGGTAATATATTAATAATTTTTTAACCATTATATAGGAGGTTTAAACAATTTTAATGTTAGACAAACTCGAGGTAAGGGAATTCTTAACCCAATTTCCATTCATTGGGATAACATTCTACTTCATTATTTCTTTGGTATTTAAAATGATGGTGTGATTAACTTTGATTATTTTATATTGAACTATTTTAATCTTCATTGTATATACATATTCCATCAACTCTATTATATCTCACTTGAATTATGTGAAATTTGTATGGGGATTCTCTTTTAAAATCATGTTTTTAAATTCTATTTTATGGAATACCAAAAGAAATGTATTTATGAAATTATTCATGTTGTATGAATCTATCTTGGTTATTGTGAATTTTTATTATGAATTGTGGGACCTATATCTCCATCCAATTCATTGGTTATGTGTATGTTGGAGGTCAGTCATATGGTTTCTAAAAATGTAACTATGGTGGTTACACAAATTGTAATGTAGCCATGAGGGTTACAAATTATAAGTTAGCTAAGAGGGTCACAATATAATGTAAGTAATTCCCCAATATAACATTATGGTTCTTTTTTTGTTCTATATGATTTATGTAAATCTTGTGGAAATATCATGTTTTACAAAGTATATATGGGTGACAAGTATGTCTTTTGAAAATGATATCATATATTAAAATTATTCATGGAATAATGTGTTCTTTATTTATTATATATATCACTTACTATGATTTTTGTTATCATTACAAGTTCATAAATTATTTTCACAGGTTATATGGATGTTTAAGACAAAGAAACAAGCCATATTAATTGTTTGAAGAATTTTCAAATAAATCATGTTTTTTTTAAAATATTTATATTTCGGAAGATATGAATGTTTTTATGGTATCTACTTTGTATTAATGGGTAAATTTATGAATATAATATTTACCAATTCCCTAAAACACTAATCATGAAAATAACCTCAATGTGAAAGGATTTGATTTCTTGGAAAAATTCTATATTACGTAATGTAATAATGCCGAGTCCTTATAGTTGTTATCAGAGGATCAATTAGATAAATTATGGGGATTGGATGATGTTAATAGAATACCATAAATTATTTTCACTCTATGATTAAATTGAAATGTTATACAATTTAAATATCACCATGTTTCTTCGGCTAAGACATGTTTGTTCAGAATGCTTTTCCGTAGAAGAAATAAGTATGCTGAAGAGGATATGTAATGACAGAACAAAATCCTTCCAAATATAAACCCTGGAATGGTAATTATTGGAACTGAGTAGTTTGTGAAAGTAATAGATCATATAATGTAGGAAACAGAAGTATGTGGCATCCATGAAGGAGGATGACTAGAGGTATCACAATAGAACATGACAACATTGCAACATTTTGTGAGACAACAACCTCCTACATTCAATGGATCTTCTATCCCAGTAGCAGCTCAAGGATGGATTAAATACCTTGAAAATATATTCAAAGTTATGGGATGTTAAGATAATAAAAATTTAAGTCTTTCCATTTATCATTTTGAAGGTGAGCTTGATTAGTAGTTGTAAATGGTAATGAATATCAGTGATAGAGAGGAAATTTACGGCTTAGAGTGGAATGAATTTAAAATTATTTTCCTTAAATTTTTTTTCTATGGTGGTGCAATATAGGATTGAGAAGAAATTCCATGAATTGAGGAAGAAGGAGGATGATTTAGTGGCTGTTTATGAAGCGAACTTCACCCAACCAGGGAGGTATGCTCCAAATATTATTCGAAATATTAATAGACAAATCATCCACTTTTACTTAGGATTGAAGAAAATGTATCAAAGGGCGTTGGACTCCCATAAATTCAAAAGTTACAGGAAACATGTTAGATGTGCAAAGAGGGTAGAGATGGAGTTTCTTGATAATCATGTTCACTTTGACAACAAAGAGAAGAAGAGGTCAAATGGAAATAGAGGGGTTGGAATCAACCAAAGAAATCAATTGGTAAGAAACTCTAGATTCTAGTTTGTGAAAATTGTGGCAAGAAGCACCTTGGGGAATGCCTTACCAAAACTGGGAAGGGTTTTTGATGTTGTATGTTTAGACATATGACCTAAGAATATAAAGAAAATGATCCAAATAATAATCCTAATAAGAAAAATGTAAAGTGTTTTAAATGTGTTGAGATGGGTCATTATGAAAATGCCAGCCGAGAGAGAGATCTCAATTATACAAAGAAGCTAGAATACATGACGAAAGGTGTAGTGAGATCCTTTGTGACTACATCAATAGACATCGGGCCATGAAATTAAGTTTTATCAGGTAAATTATCTATTTACTCAAATTCTTCGAAAGTTTGGTCTGATACGGGGTTTAAACATTCCTTTATTTATGAGAAATTTTCTGGTGAATTGGAAATATCGCCTCAAAAAATGAGACTAAAGCATATTATTAAAAAACTTTGGGCAGATTTTATAACTATGTGGAATTATAAGAATCTTTCTATTGCAGTATACAGAAATAATTAACCTACAAACAATGTTGTTTTTTCCTCAGTAGAGTTTAATGTAATTCATGGAATGGATTGTATTTTTTGGTTATCATTTGAAAATTTATTGTCGTGTTAAAGAAGAGGTTTTTTAAAAAGGCATTTAGTTTGTATACAAGAAAGAACCCATACAATTGATGACATATCAGGAAGATGAGAAACTATTGAAAGATGGAAATTATTGTTATCCTAATCATATTGTTGAAAATAGGGAAACTATTCAGATTAATGATGTCCCTTTGGTAAATTTTTACCTTTATTTTTTCTTATTGAGTTACCCAGAGCCATACCTGATTGGGAAGTTGATTTCACTATTGACTAATTCTTAATGCTAAGAAAACCCTCACTAATTTAACTGGAATATATATCAAGATTACTTGTTGTGAACATCATCTCCATTACCTTTACCAATGATAGAAAAAAACAACTATGCATATGTCCAATCGAATATGATGTCTTCAAGGAAAATACCAACAAGATACCCCATGATTACCTACACCACTTCTCACAATGAAGCTCAATAATTCTAGTTTTAATTTTCTTTTTGAAAATACTATATTTGGGAATAAATATATAAATAATTTTGTTTTTAATACATAAATAAATGAAAATGAGTAAAACTGAAAGTGAAATCACAAAATATAATTATTGGTGGTAAGACATAACCAACATGATCATAATAAAAAAATACAATTAACAAATAATGGAATTTCTTAACATGTTCAAAGTATATGCATAGTATAAGGGTCCTCTCACCTATAATCTCCATGTGTATAGGACTCAATTATAAGACACTGGCTGGAATATGTGTTCCTAAACAATTCTTATGGTTCAAGGCCCCAAGAGGATTCCCTGGAAATGACCCCTAGGAAGATCGTGTCTAAGGCTTGGGTAACACCAATCACAAAATCCTACACCTCGCGTATCTTATGTAATACCCATAATCACATCAATTTAAATTAATCAATCACTGAATCAAGAACTAAAGTTCTAAAAAAATCACTTTTAAAATATCTTTTTACAACTCATTTGGGACTAATGTCCCCTTTCTGTCATCATATCAAACACATTTTAGGTATAATGATTATTTTTAGAGGATATTTAGGGGAAAATATTTTTTTCCTTATCTAACCATGTTCATAATAAATATTCTCATTATACGTCTCTGCTATGTTTTGATGGTAAATCGATATTAAAACCAATGAAAATAAACTCAAGAAAAAATGTGTTCGAATGGAAAACATTGGATATATAAAGACACATTCCTAAAAAGTGATGAAATGTCGTCACCAGCGAAAAATATTACCATGAATAAAGAGAAAATATGGTGACCTTAAATCCATAGAAAATAACTAAACCTACATCCAAAACCATTTGTTAGTTCCCCATGTCAATTAAGGTTTAATGGGAAGAAATAAATTAGGAATGAAATAAAGGGAAAATTAAAGAGGAATAAAAACCTGACTAATTGAGGATCTCCATGAATAAATCTACCAGCAGAACTAATAAATCCCCAAGGACAAATGGGAAGAACAGGTTCCATGGTTGAAAAGTGATCATTTGAATGTGGGGGAGAAATGTGGGAGGTTGATGAGATAAATCAAGTGAGGAGAAAACACGTTAAATTATGTTTCAAATTACCATTATAGAGAAGTTACCATTATGAAATAGGGGTTCACAATGTGAATTCCACATTTAGTTTTTGGAGGAAGACATCCCTTAGGTGGTTAGTGGTGTAAATCCAAATTCTAACTCTGAAACACTTAATTTAATAAACTATATCATAGGTTGTGTTGGTATATAGCATGCACTCCATGTTCACGGGGTAAACTGACTAAAACCCAGTTAATAGTTCACCAAAAAAAATTTGTAACCTCTGAAAAATATGAACATCCTAAGGATAGATAAAATTAAACAAATAGTAAGAATATAATTCCTAAATATGGAAACTGATGGGGTGTCATAATTCTCCCCACAGTGCTACTTTCTTCCCATAAAAATAATTCAATGCTTATCATTAGAGAATATGTGAATCTTTATATCCTTCACTAATGACTCATTCTCTTAGATCTCACAGATATCGCAATTACAACTCCACAACACATCGACTAAAAAAATTAACTTCCCATGTGTCATGTTATTCTACTGATCAATAATATGCACCAAATGGTCGACAATAGAGACCTAACGTATTATTTCTGAACCTTCCCAATCAACTAAATGGGTTTCATCTAGTTGATATCTCTTAAACTAAGACAAATTAAATACTTCATGAATAAACCTCATCTAGGGTGGTATACCTAGTGGATATTCCTCCTTTCTAAAAAAATATGCAATGTCAAAATATTTGATTTAAAATAGTGTCATTTTACAAATATTTCCCAAACTACAAATCCAAATATAAAGAAAAACATTAAGAAAAACCTAATCCGAAACATCAAACAAATGTAGAAGATAATGTTGGAAAACATAAGATTTTTGGAAACCTAGTTTCATCAAAAAACCCTTCTGAATCAACATTACACAACACATCATTTACTAAATGACACTTATTCCAAGTAGGTTACTATTTCTATGTTTTAATTTTCACAAAGGTGAGTGAAATGTATAATAATACAATTCATTAAAGGGATCTATCATTATTTAGTCCTGGTAAATTTAATTAAAGGAAATATTAACCAATAATAAATTTCTCTCACACGAACATCTGAGATCAAACTTGTATACTTGAAGCATATCCCTATGTGTCTGAAGAGCCTACTATATATAGCCCTCCATTTGCAGATGATAGGCTATACTCAATTTCATATCATATCCATTTTCTACATAATGAACCTTCCAAAATATTGAATTAAAATGATTATCTTGGTCATAAAAGATGGTTAATCACACTGGGTATAGATTATAATCTCTGAAACACAGATTGTGATAATCTATTCCACCTTGGGTGTCCCTAGAATGGGTAGGAAATGTTTTCATTTCATTAATTAGAAGATAATCACCAAAATATAATTCTTCCCACTAGGAAAAGTAGTATATAATGTCAAAAGATCCCTAGAGATATCAATTAAATTATGTAATGTAATGGGAAGGGTTTCAATAAACCAATTAATCTCTGATAGTAGTATTTAATTATTTTACCAGGGTAGTAGTGAGATATAATGTTTTGGACCAATTATTTCATCCAAACACATTAATATCAATGTTTAATATCATATATAATCTTTTTAACCCCTAGATAAATTTACTAGTATGACTGGTGACCACTACCCATCACCTCCCACATCAGTTCTACTTGGACTACAAACCTCTCCCTAAAAATTGGTTTCTATCAAGAGACTAAATCAAATTATATGAGGCATCCTCAACATTTATAATCCCTCTAAATCACCATTAGTTAGTGTATTATACTCACCCAAGATGAATATTATCATACAAACAGAAAGATACCTACTCATTAGTCAAAACACCTAATCATCCTACTCTTATCATTATAGATAAATCTTAGTGAACTATATCATCAAAACCATTTCTTATTTTAAATCATTCACATCCTAAGATTTAATTTTCCTTCTCAAAGAATCTCTTAATACATTTACCATTTTGAGAATGAATTCCATATCAAAACCAAAATTCTAATGGAAAAATTCCCATATCCCCATTCTTGGATACATGTACGACTAGGTAAATATATGGTTCTAACTTGTATGATCATATTACACCATTAACTTCTCCATAAATAGTACCAATCACAATGTTTTCAAATCATGCATCACTACCGCCTATAGAAATATTAGGAATATGGAAATTCATTTCAGGAGGGTATAAATAATGTGTCAGATAGGCTACAACACGGTTATACATCATCAAAACACACCCAAAATATATAACTGATGAATAACAGTACATACCCTTACCCAAGATTGGATTTTCAATGTTCAAAACAATTCCTAGAATTGTCTAAAAAAACTCATAGCAAATCTCACACAATTTTAATTTTAATAACCACATGGGATAAAGCTATCAGAGAAGATTATAGCCTATAATATCCTATATGAAACACTTTAAATATTCCATAATCATTAAAACCATTATCTTTAATCCTTAATTGGATATCTCCAAAGACATCACTAGCTAAATCTTCTTAGGGCTACTGAAATTCCTCTTTCAGACACCACCTGACCGAATAATTTCACCTCTTGGATCACAAACTATAATATAAATTATATTTCATACAGATGTTGGTCCCTAATGGTTCCCAAAATGACACCCAAATATACCTCATTTTTCTCCTCGATATTCGAACAATCTAAGATTTCATCAGGGAACACTACCAAGAAATTAAAAATATTATTATGAAAAATGTGATTCATCTAGTCTGTATTGACTGGTCGGTAATTAGTAATTCTGAACAACATAACAAGATATTTAAAATAAAAATATTTTCCCTAAAAGGTGTTCTTGGAATTATCCACAACCCTCAACCTTAGATGGGGGTACCAAATCCTCAATTCAATCTTTGAAAGATTCCAGGTTCCTCTAATGAAATCAAAGAAGTCATCAATCTGAGATACCATATATATATTATAAATCATTACTATATTGATCTCTTGGTGGACAATAAAAATTCTAAGGCTTATATTTACCTTATTTTCAATGACAACTGAATATTATCATGGTGATATTCCCATTCAAATGATTCCCTTTCTATTAAGTTATGCATTCTAAACCATTATATCCTACAAGCCAACATTGATAATTCAATATGATAGAAAGGAAATGAGTACCATCCTATGATGTGGTTTAAGGATGAATTATATATACCATTTGGGATGAAACGTAGATAAATTAATATGGAAAACTTTATGGCACTAACAAAATCCCAATGGATGCTGGTTACCTAAACCACATTTGATGACATCAAGAAAAAAAATAAGAAAACTAACTATAATGATTCCTAATAATTTGAAAAATCCTGCCCTCCCTATCTGAAATGGTATCTCAATCACCCTCAAATATATAATGGTACCCCTTGAGGGTGAAAAATAGGGCCTTCTGATAGTATTAGTCAATCCGATCATTAATTATCACAATCTAATATATATAAAAGATAGGGTTGTAGATATCTAAATCCAGAAATAATAGATCTAAAAATAAATATTGTACAATTTATGATCACCTAACACTTAGACAACATAAAAACCTACTCCACCCCATTTCCTAATGGAGTGGGGAGATCCATTACAAATAGAATTAACTAATATTGTAATCCTAAGGAATCATTTTACATGAGATAAATCAATAAATTTGATGAATCTATGTCAAAAAAATCCATTTCCATAGATAAATTAATAAATAATATATCTCTAATTGTTGTTATCAATAATGTTAACTATATTAGATCATTAAATTCCATAAAAACCCATAGATTCAGCCATATTTTGGGGCTTCTTATGGAATGAGATTCACCTTTCAATTTGGAATGAGATATCACTCATATAAATTCATCAAACTATATCTAGGATACCCTTATATAAGTAAGATAAACTTTTATTCCATGAGGAGGGAGCCTTTTATACGTTCAAATACATCAGATGTTCCCACAATAGTGGTGGGATCTAAAAAATTCATAAAAATTCAACTTATTATACATAACTCTCCTTGAATGATAATACACAACAAGACTTCACTGTATGGAACACATGATAATATGATCATAGTGATGATACACACTCCCACTAATTCCATTTCAAGACCCCCCCCCACATACTCTTTGGATTTGAATAGGATCTCTAGCTCCAAACCATGGTGGTAGTGGAATGAATCAAACTAGTCAACCATGTAATATCTACCACAGAAATAACAACCATGTCAACCAATTCGTTAAAGGTGTAAAAACATAATACAATAATCTTAGACTAAATTTTTAGATTTAATCACTTCTCAAAATAGTGCAACATAAAATATCTATTCGTGAGGATATTGGGAAATAAGTGAACTAACTGGACAAACTAATTTGATTAATCCATGGTCGTATAGAAACCCTACTCCAAAGTCATGAATTCAATGTCCTTCACAACTCAATGTGTCCTTGAGTAAAAATACAGGTTAACCATCTTCTTAAACTCTGTCTAAGTAAGATATTTATGAATCTTATCCAATAAAATTGTGTCCCACCACCTCTTACTCAAGCCTTCCAACACATAGGATGGGGATAAGAACATTGACGTCTTAGGGGTCTATAAAATTTAAAAAATACATTCAATATCATTCTAAAATGCCCAAATTTCTTATAGCCCATGATCAGATCGAGATGTAGGCATATTTGACATTATAAACTCCTGGCCATGATACGTCAATTGAAATTTCGTAGGATCACTAATCTTCCAAGGATAATAAAAAAATTTTAATGGAAAAGTAAATATTATAGGGGCCATGAATGGAATTGCAAGTTCATTACTCTTCACAGATCCCTACCTCTAATTCTAAGAGGTCCTTCTGGGAGGCACGAAATAAACACATAATAAACCACTCATTATATAACTTATTTAAAAAGGAATACAATAAAAATTACTGAGGGGTTCTTCCAATATCAATCAAAAGAAAAAACCCATAAAAACCATCAAATTTATCATAACAAAAATCATACAAGAAAAAAATATCGACCACCCTATTGACTCAAAGTCTGGTATGAAGGAATATTGGTCGGGCACTTCCATGATACCTACATTTGAGTATCAACAATCCTAGTCCACAGTACCACACATTCCAAATGTCAAAAGTGTGATCTGATATAATTTTTTACCAAACAATCTAGATTCAAAATGCCTTTTCAGACTAGTTAGACATCAACATGGACCCAGGTTGGTTGTTGATTTCCCTGCGGTAGATACTAGTGTTGGCTTGTTAATGATAACTCAATGTTAATAAATTCACCCTCAAAATCTAATAACATATGCCAAGTATTAAAATGGATAAAAACACATGAACATTCCTTAGTTGATATGTCTACGCATTAAAATAAATAGTTCTAATAATAAAAATTTTAAAAAATAGAGTACATGCTACAAAAACGTAACAGTGATCCATAACCAATATCCGAATACAACTAAAGTTTGAAACCCCAAACAAAACATAAAAAAACATAAGTGTAAAAATATATCCCATGATGAAAACCATGATACATAACTAATATTAAATGATTCCAAAGGCGTGGAATCCATAAATTCTCGGGCAAACAATCACCTATATCCCTTGGACACCATAAGACCAAGGCAATGAAATAAAACATAAAAATTATGTTTCCCTTATGTGATAAGTGTAACCTTTATCATTACCCACGTTATATAAAACCCAGTATTCATATGCCTAAAAAATTATGATGTGTTTGAGTAAAATCCTTCTTTGATACCACCATGAATCCACGTACCACTTCTAAAATTTTAGACCGGTCATTCAAGTTTCATAAAAAATTGAACATAATTTCATTGAAAACAATATTATAAACCCATTGGTTTTTCATTATGAAATAAATTTAAATTATTAACATGGAAATTGAATTAAAAAAATACAAATGTGGGTAGTAAGATATGACCAATTTGATCATAATAAATCAATACATGGAAAAAATTAATGTAATTTCATAACATGCTCAATGTATTTTCACTACATGGGGGGTTATAACACATGAGATTTGGGTGTCTCAAGTCCAGTCATGGAATACATGCCAACCTATGAGATCCTAAATAAGTAATATTTCTATGTTCCTCGTGTGGATACTCCAGAAATAAACCCAGGATAGCTCTTACAAAAAGCATGGGTTTCCCCCATATAAAAACCACATACCCATGTTCTGGAATAGGAAACCCATAATCAAATTCAAAAAAATCAATGAATCCTACAAACAAGAAATAAATTTCTTACCAAAATATTATTTGAAAATATCCTTTTAAAACACATTTCAATCCAATGATTCCTTCATGAAATGTTTTCAGTCAAATCTCGGGTATAAAATATATTTTTTATGGAAAAACACAAAACCAATTTTGTTTTCTAAAACGAACCATCCGTATAATAAATACAGACATAAAATCCCTTAAAAATTTAAAACATAATTAATAATACAAAAAAATAATTCAATTAAAAATGTGTTTCCAAAGAAAATTTGAGATTATTTATCATAGTATAATGGAAAGAGTGGGTTCCTACCTTTATAAATAAAAATATTGAATACAATAGATATTAAAAATATGGTTTCTATACATTGAATTAATAATTAGATAAATCCATCATCTTAGAGATTTTCCATCAAAGTTAGTTATGTTAGTATGTATAATAGATTATGGAAGAATCATATTTATGTATTTATGTGTATCAATATCAGAAGATTCAAAATATAAAAATAAATATAGAACAAATATAGTTATATAAAAGATTTATGCAACAGCTTTGTGTGATCCCATACATCTCCTCCCCTCGGGTTGATTGGTTTGTCTTATTCTCTTGATTTTAGGTTAGATCATTCAATACACCAATGAACTCTATTTATTTCATTTAACAAATCTATAAAAATTATAGAATCTATCGTAGTAAATAAGACACATCAAAAAAATAGTAATAGGGTCCATGTCAATTTGAATTTTGAACATGAATATATGGCCCCACTGGAACCACTGGCTATCTAGATAATCCCATCAGCTTGTTAGTGAGCTTAATGGAGCTCACAAGGAATTTCCTACGTCCAATAACACACTGATGCTTTACCACTAATTGAAATGTGTACTCTTACAACTTAAGGGACCTACTGTCCTCACCAATTGCAGACTGATGGACATGTACTATATTTTTCGTATATCTTGTTAATATAATTTCAACATGTGGAGATTTAATATTATTTATATGCCATAATATGATTAGAAGTATACCTTTCATCTTATAAATTTATGGAATTATATTTTAATTATCACTTCAAATTATTCAACCTAATCATCCTTTAAAAAAATGATACATCATTTTCCTCATATGATTATATTATGGAATCTTAATAAAGTAACTTTTATTCTCAAAAATGGAAATGTTACATTGAAATATGATTGTTTGTTATTATGAAAACTCAATGAGAGAGAGCCTGTGGAACTATAATCACCCCTCATTTATGATCATAACAACCCAAAAAAAAGTTATATAAATTCCAAATATAGATCGAAACATATATTCAATTTAATTAAAAATACATCAAATAAGATATTGAATGAACTCATTATATAAATAAACATTCCACTTAACCAAAAATCCTAATCCCCAATAACCTTATACCAAATAACTTGTAACCATATACCATTTTAAAATAAAAAAAATCATCCCCAATAATAAAAAATATATCACTTTTTTATATTAAAAAATGAAAATAGTGAATGGAAAACAAAACCTATTTAAGTAATGGTTGTAATTATGCATATGGTAAAATAGTGTTTGTGAAGACCCATCCCCCGAATGCCCAGAGCCAGTGCCCATGATACAAGATGTACCAAAAATTATTACAATACATTTCAATTCATTCACATACATAACATCATGTACCATGCTACAGAGGATCGTGAGGTTTAGGTTCTTGGAAAACCTGCTGCATTCTGAAACTTCATTGAAGACATGACTGATACGTGTAAAATTTTCATTTAAAACATAGGGTGAGCATTGAAATACTCAGTAAGCAGTTTGAAAAATACTTAATATAGATTTTGAAAACTACTTTAAAAAAAATTAATTTCTCTTGCTTAACATAATTCTTTTAAGGAAAACAACAAGGCATTTCAAAGGGTGATACAAAATAGTTAAAGCATTTCATACATAAGTAATTGAACATTTAGCTTAATACCACTAGATGAAAAAATTAATCATGCTTGTATAAAAATGCATGAATTTCAACAAGTAAAGTAGTCATAACATACAAGGTATGAAAGTAATACTGAGCATGAAGATTATCATAGTAGCACATAAACAATTTCACTCCAAATTATTAAAATGCACATTATTACCTGATAAATTTAATGCTTACACTTTCATTAAAATTATGGAAAGGTAAAATGATCATGCATCATCACCTTCTCAAAATATGCCATGTTCACTTAAATCTCATACTCATAGGTAATGGTTCTATAACCAAGGATATTCCTCTAGTTGAAATAATCACTTGGTTGGTCATATTCTAAAACATAATGAGAAAATGTAAAATGAAGGACTCATGGTCTCTATATCAATGTCGTGTGCCATGACCTAGGGGTAATAACCCAATCTGACTGTATTGACAACTATCAATGCATCGAGGAGCTTACTTTTACCAGTCTCCAACCCAAAGGGCTTACTTTTACCAGTCCCTAACCTGAAGGGCTTAATTTAACCATTCCCCAACCAGGAGGGATTTCTTTTACCCGGTCCCTAACCCGGAAGTCCAATACATTTCTCATACGTCAAAATGGTCAAATATTCAGGGTGTCCCATACCACTTTGAATATTTAATTTTTTTATTTCTCATTACCCAAGGTGTCCCATACCAATTTGGGTAATTTTGTTCTTAGTTCACTAACATGGAATTTCATATGCATGTATTATTATATACAACAATAAATTAATTGAATAATTGAATCATTACACACCTATAAATACATGATATGTCAGTTGATATACACAATACATCAATAATAACTTAATCAATGATGTGAAAGGATAAATAAACAATATTTTCATACGTGATAATTACTAAAGACCATAAAATGTTGAGTGAAAAGGGTTTGCCTCATGAGATGATAATATGGTGATTTCTTAATCTAAAATCCTTATTTCATGGTAATGAATGATTAATACATGTCATTAAATATGTTGATAAATGTTTCAATGACCATGTAATTAGATTAAATCATAACATAAATAACATCAATTACATCGAAATATGTATACATGAAAACATGGTTTTGGAAATTAAACTTATAAATACATATTTACATCCCCATTAGTATATAACCACATACAAAATACCGATTATCTTAGGAAAACACTAAAAACCAACACATATAAAAATATTTACTATGTCCTGACAGACATTAGGGTTCGAGAAATTAATCATATAAATACATACATACATAACCATATATACACAAAGTGCGTATATATGGGTTTTCACATAAACATAATATGGTCCATTAAATTCCTTAAGATTAGAACACCTCTAACCAATATCTATTTATTTTTTTGAGATGGAATCCATATAAGGTTTATTATCCAAGAAATAGTATGTACATAAATATATAAAATCTTTGGTTTAATACTATTACATAAATTCACTTAGACCCAGAACCTAGTTCGCGTCTAAAATATTATTTATAAATGTATATTAATCTGTTAAAACCATTAATTATTGTGTATTAAAATACATAAATATATAAGTATTTAGTTATATATACATATAAAATTTACATAATGTATTTGTAGATTAAAGTAGATTCAAAATAGAATATATAGGTATATAATTCCAAGAATACAATACTAAAATATTTGGAAATCATAGAAATATGTTTGTGTTTGGGACTACATATATATATTTATGTATATACATAAACACCCAAATATATATATAAGATATATAGTGGTTCTGATTAAGGAGGAAGTCATTCCCAACTAGTCTCATTTAAAAACATGAGTATCACAATCATAAACTACTTCTCTGGAAGCATTTAAAAATGGAGGGTTCAGGTGTACGTATATACAGGTTATAAAACCAAACCAAGAGAGAGAGAGATCAAATATTTATGCCATTTAAGAAAAACCAATTCAAATCCTTACACCCTACTTGAAAGTGGAAAAGAGGAATGATCCAATAATGAATATATATATATATATATTTTATATCCTATTATACAAAATATTTGTATTATCGGTTTTCATCATAAAAACCAGTGGAAAAGTCCCCTTACCTAGACAGAGGAGGTGGGTCAGATTGGTAGAGGGGAGGAGGAGCTCTCTAGAGGCCTGGGGGTGCTCGATGAAAATATAAGAGGGATGAGAGGGTGAACCCATGGGGTTCATCTTACATGGGAGAGGAGGTTAAAGGATCCACAGGTCTCAGTTCCAACACCAGAGGCCCCTACACTAGACATCTGTGTTGAAAACAAGCTTCTGAGTTTGGTTAGAAGACAAAATCACAATATATATATATATATATATATATTATATAACCTCACCCGAAGAGAATCTCAGGAGGATAAGGGATGAGGTGAAAAGGGAAGTAGGATCGTGGAAATTATGGGATAAGGTTTATTTAGGGGGTTCCTGGGCCATCTGAGAGAAGTGGAGAGGGAGAGGGGTGAGGAAGATGACCTACTGGTTTAGGTCATGCTGTGAAGAAGAAGTCAGCGCGAGAGGCAAGAGAAAAGGACGGATGGTCAGGATCTCCCCCTTGCTGGATCGAATGGCCATGGGCAAAGCGGGGGATGGGTCGAGCGTTTATAAAATTTTTGGGCAACTGGGATTAAGTTTCACTGGAGATCGACAACTATGGGTAAAACACGGGGCGATCACATGGCTTCGACTATGCTCAACCCGTAGCCGTGGTGACGTCACTTACGGCCACCCCATGTGCGATGCCCGAAACTAGAAAACCAGACTCCTGTGGTGCGACAATCCTTCATGCATGACTCCAGCCGATGCCACTCGAACCCACCTCACAAAAACCCTAGACGAAGCCTCGGCGACACCCAAATCCCATTACGGGATTTCCCCTTTCTTTCTCTTCTCCAACCGATTTCCTTTATTTTTATTATATTATATTATGTTTTATACCATTATTACTATATATTACATTATCATAAATTCACAATGTCAAGAGTTGTATAAAACTAGTATTTTATGAAAAAAACTTTTTATCATCTCTTTTTAAAAGTAATGATTTTTATAATTAAACTATAATACAAATTTATTATTGTATAATGTTATAATTTGAATTAATATTTGAAAATTATTAAATCCATAATAATAATTTTTATAATTTGTTACAAAATATTTCTTAATATTACACACATATAAATGTTTTAAATTAACAATAATTTATATTAAAAGATCATTCGTCTATGTAAATTTTTAATCACTAATGGTCATTAGACAAAAACTTCAACAATCACATCATTTGAACTTGAACGACAATAAATATTTATAACAGTCATATTAGGGCCCTATAAAACCATGAATTGGGGTGTCTTAAGATTAAAATGATTGAAGAAGAAGAAGGAGAAGAAGGTTCAAGTCATTCCATTGGTTCTTAGTGCGACTGGGATGGCTTTTTCCATTCTTATGTTCGTTATGATGGATACCAAGGACCCCTATTGTCCTATCGGGGTTCTCGTTGTTTTAGTGGCCATCCCGTAATCTTAATAGGGGTTTTAATTGGTATCTTTTGTTAGATCAATTTTCGATTTGATCTTAGTGTTTTTTAATCACTACGATGTTCCCATTTGAATAAAGATCATTTTCCTTCATCTTGTGTGTTTACTCTATTTCATTTAAATTTTTTTATTATTACTTTTACATAAGAATCCAATTTTTTCGATTAATGGGTAACATAAAATATAAAATTTACCATTAAATGAAACATATATTCTGTGGGTGTTACATTATTCCCCCCTACAAAGAATTATGTCCTCGCAATTCTACTCATAAACTGGAAAAGAAATTCCCAAGATGACCAGCATCCCCAAAATGGGAGATTTGGCTCGGTCAATGGAATACCCAGGTTGGTACTCAGTTAGTCTACTTCACTAGCCCATATACACATTGAGAAGTATGTTTTGAACTCCTTCTCTGGCGTTCTACACATAGCCTTCTATATGGAGGATCGAGAAGTAATAAATTCGGGGATGTCCAAATGGACATATTCTCTGGTGCTTCGCCGGACTACATCACGCTCAAGATATTCCATTGGAATGATGTGATTGAACAGACTGAGGTTTAGAATCTGGAACATGAAGGCTGCTCTGAGGTTCCCATCTTGGGAAGCTACTAGGAATCATTCTCTGGCAGAAAAATTCTATGCTTGAGTGAAATATTGAAAAAGACATTCGAAGTATCTCCCCCTCCTCCAATAACAATGGAGTTGGGTAATGGAAATTAGGTGGAAGACATGGTCAATCCCTTGACAAGAATGAAGGATTTCATAGCTATTGGACAAATAAAACATGTTTTGACATGATCTTTGCCGATGGAGGAATGAAGGATAGTCTACAATGCACATCCTGATTAAGATTTCCTCCAAAATTTCATCGGGTAGGGATGAGATATTTGTTTGTCCAGCCATATGAAAATACATTAATGATAATTCACTTAATAGTTCAGATAAGGTATACAATGGAAAGGAAAACAGGTAATATTTCAATAACACATATGTTTATACATAAGTGCCTGAGTTTCCTTTAATGACCTACTATTCGAACTCCACAAAGAGAAGCAAAACACCCTATCTCCTCTAACCAAAAACATGCTGAGCATGCAGGGTTTAACTCATGGGGGCTCCTGCGACGTCTCATGAGTTTAGAGTGTGTGGTATAGAGTTGGGAAACGTCAAAATGCACTTGTTTCCTATAAGACAGTTGGGCGGAATCATCCTCTAACCTCTTGAAATACAACAACTGGCCCCATAGGCTGTAGATTAAAATTTAACAATGATAGGCTGCACGGAAGTCACCAGCAGCATAAACTTCTTGAAAAGGGTCGAGGATCATAGTGCCAAAGTCTTCACCTACGGTGAATACTAGGAAAAGTCCTTCCTGGTACCTTCCCCGATGTGCATATGAGGGGAATTGGTTCATCATCATAAAGAGTTAATCCATTCCCAACCCTTGGTGTAGACCAAGCACCCATGGTTAGTTTGACACATCATACAGGTGCTTGCATGACATGCAGATATGGGAATAATTAAGAACGTTCTTTCAGCTATCTGGAGACACAATGGTCTCTAGGGCCTCAATGGTATGTGACAGAAGATTGGTAGGTACATTTCCATCTACCCTCTGAATGTTACAATATAATTACTTAGTAATGCTCAGTCATAACTATACATTTATAATACCTGGTTTTCCTGAATAACCTGAACCTTTCCTATGAAACCAATTGTGAGGACCCGACCCCTGTATTCCTGGAGTTGGTGTCCATGATACATGATGTACCTATAATTATTACAATTCATTACAATTCTTTCACGTACATCACATCATGTCCCATGCTATAGAGGATCATGAGGTTCAGGTTCTGGGAAAACAAGCTGCATTCTGAAACTTCATTGCAGACATGACTGATACCTGAAAATTTTTCATTTAAATGTATGGTGAACATTGAAATACTCATTAAGGGGTTTGAAAAATACTTAATAAATATTTTGAAAACTAATTTCAAAAAACTAATTTCTATTACATAAAATAATTCCTTTAAGGAACACAACAAGACATTTCAAAGGGTGATACAAAATAGTTAAAGCACTATGAACATAAGTAATTGATCATTTAGCTGAATTCCACTAGATGAACAAAGTATGCATTATTGTATAAAAATTCATGAATTCCAACACGTAATGAAGGCATAACATGGAAGGTATGATAGTACTACTGAGAATGAACATTATCAGAGTTGTGTATAAACAATTTCACTCCAAATTATGAAAATGCACATTATAACATGATAAATGTAATGCATACATTTGAATTAAAATTCTAGAAAGGTAAAATGATCATGCATCATAACTATCTCAACATATTCCATGTGAACATTAATCTCATACTCATAGGTAATGGTTCTATAGCCAAGGATATTCCTCTATTCAGAATAATCACTTGGTTGGCCATATTCTCAAACATAATGAGAAAATGTATACTGAAGGACTCATGGTCTCTATGTCAAGGCCTTGTTCCATGACCATCGGGTAGTAACCCAATCTGACTGTCTCGAGAACTATCGATGCATTTAAGAGATTACTTTTACTGGTCTCCAAATAGGAGGGCTTAATTTTACCAGTACATAATCTGGAGGGCTTACTTCAACCAGTCCCCAACCCGGAGTGCTTTCTTTTAACCGGTCCCTAACCCGGCAGTCCAATACGTTTCTAATATGTCAAAATGGTCTAATATTCAAGGTGTCCCACACCACATTGAATATTTAATTTTTTTATTTCTCATTACCCAATGTGTCCCATACCACTCAGGGTAATTTAGTTCTTAGTTCATTAACATGGTATATCATAAGCATGCATTATTTTATACAATAATAAATTAATTGAATAATGGATTCATTGCACACATATAAATACATTATATGCCAGTTGATATACAAAATACACCAATAATAACATAATCAATGACATGCAAGGATAAAAAAAAATATTTGCATACGTGATAATTACTAAATACCATAAAATGTTGAATGAAAAGGGTTTTCCTCATGAGATGATAATATGGTGATTTCATAAACTAAAATCCCTATTTCATGGTATTGAATGCTTAATACATGTCATTAAATATGATGATAAATGTGTTACTGAACATGCAATTAGATTAAATCATAACTTAACTAACATCAATTAAGTCCTAATATGAATACTTGAAAATATTGTTTTGGAAATAAAACTTATAAATACATATTTACATGCCCATTAGTATATACCCGCATACCCAATACAGATTATCTATGGAAAACACTAAAATCCAACATGTATCAAAAAATTAACTATGTCTTGACCGTCATTAGGGTTCTAGAAATTAATCATATAAATACATAGATACATTACCATATATATACAAAGTGTGTATATATGGGTTTTCACATAAACCAAATAAGGTCTATTAAATTCCTTAATATTAGAACACCTCTAACCGATATCTATTTATTTGTTTGAGACTGAATCCATATAATGTTTGTTATCTAAGAAACAGTATGTACATAAATATATAAAGACTATGGTTTAATACTATAACATAAATTCTCAAAGACCCAAAAACTAGTTCGCATCTAAAATATTATATATAAATGAGTATTCATTTCTTAAAAACCACAATTAAGTTGTATTAAAATACATAAATACGTAATATTTTAGTTATATATACATATAATATTTACATAATGGATTTTTAGATTAAATTAGATTCAAAATAGCATATATAGGAATATAATTCTTAGAATACAATACTAAAATATTTTGAAATCGTAGAAATAGATTTGAGTTGGGACAACACCCACATATATTTATATATATATATACTTAAACACCCGAAAATATATATATATGATATATAGTGGTTCTTCTTAAGGAGGAAGTCATTCCCAACTAGACTTATATAAAAACATGAGTATGAAAATCATAAATAAATTCTATGGAAGCATTTAAAAATGGAGGGTTGAGGTGTACATATATATACTCGTTTAAAATTTATATGTATATACATATATACAGGTTATAAAACCAAACCGAGAGAGAGAGAGATCAAATATTTATGACATTTAATAAAACCCAATTCAAGTCCTTACACCCCGCTTGAAAGTGGAAGAGAGGAACAATCCAATACTGAATATATATATATATATACATATTGTATATAATATTATACAAAATTTGTGAACAATCAGTTTGCATCATAAAAACTAGTGGCAAAGTCCCCTTACCTAGACAGAGGAGGTGGTTCGGATTGGTAGAGGAGAGGAGGAGCTCTTTGGAGGCCTTGGGGTGCTCGAAGAAAAGCAGAGAGGGGTGAGAGGGTGAACTCGTGGGGTTCATATTGCATGGTATAGGATTTTTATGGATCCACAGGTATCGACTCCCACACCAGAGGACCCTACACTAGACTTCTGTGGTGAAAACCAGCCTCTAAGTTTGGTTAGAAGACAAAACCACAACATATATACATATATATTTTATATAACCTCACCCGAAGAGAAACTCGAGAGGATAAAGGATGAGGTGAAAAGGGAAGTAGGATCGTGGAAAGGAGGTACTAAGGGATCCTTATGTGGGTCATGGGCCATCTGAGAGAAGTGGAGAGGGAGAGGGGTGAGGAAGACAGCCTACTGGTTCTTGTCACGCCACGATGAAGAAGACAATTCGGGAGGTAGGAGAAAAGGACGGATTGCTAGGATCTCCCCCTCACTGGATCAAACGTTCACGGGAAAAGAGGGGGATGAGGTGATCATTTAAAAAAAATTTGGACGGCAGGGATTAAGTTTCGCAGGAGATCGACGGCTACGGGGAAAACACGGGGCGATCGCATGGCTTCGACTCTGCTCAACCTGTAGCCATGACGACATCTCTTAAAGACACCCCATGTGCAACACTCAAAACTAGAAAACCAGACTCCTACAGCGTGGTAGTTCTTCATGCACAACTCCGGCTGATGCAGCTCGAACCCACCTCACAGAAACCCTAGACGAAGCCTCAGTGACACCCAAATCCCATTACGGGATTTCCCCTTTCTTTCTCTTCTCCAAACGATTTCCTTTATTATTATATTATTATATTATGTTTTATACCCTTATTACTATATATTACATTATCATAAATTCACAAGTTCAAAAGTTGTATAAAACTAGTATTATATTAAAAAACATTTTATTATCTCTTTTTAAAAGTAAATATTTTTATTATTAAACTCTTATATGAATTTATTATTGTATAACGTTATAATTTAAATTAATATTTTAAAATTATGAACTCCATAATAGTAATTTTTATAATCTGTTACAAAATATTTGTTAACATTACACACATATAAATGTTTTAATGTAAAAATAATTTTTATTAAAACAACATTCATAATTGTAAAATTTTAATCACTAATGGTCATTTGACAAAAACATCAATGGTCACTTCATTTGAACTCGAGCGTCTATAAGTATTTATAATGGTCATATTAGTGCCCTATAAAACCAAATCAAGGGATGTATTAAGATTACGATGATTGAAGAAGGAGAAGGAGAAGATGGTTCAAGTAATTACTTTTGTTCTTAGTGCGGTTGCGGTGGCATCATATATTCTTATGTTCGTTATGATGGATACCAAGGATCCCTATCATCTTCTTGAGGTTCTTGTTGTTTTGAGTGGCCTTCCTGTAATCTTAATAGGGTTTTTAATTGGTATCTTTGGTTAGCTTATTTTTTTGTTTGATCTTCATGTATTTTAATCACCATGGTGTTCCCATTTGAAAAAAGAGCCTTTTTGTTCATCTTTTGTGTTTACTCTATTTCATTTATTTTTTTTATTATTACTTTTCTATAAGAAGCCAGCTTTTTCGATTAATGGGTAACATAAAATATAAAATTTACCATTAAATGAAACACAGATTTTTGGGGTGTTATAGTTTTCACCTGAAATACTATCTCACCATTAATAATTATAAAAAAATTAAAAACCATGATTAGAAAATAATTCATTTATTTAACGGAAAATTAATCAGGTAGAAATAATTAAATATAATAAAATGGATTGTAAATAAAACAGTAAAGATCAAATCATCTAAAATGATATTAATTTTTAAAGAAACTTTAATAAGATAATTTCAAAAAATAAAAAAATGGAATAATAATCATTATAAATATTTTAAAAAAAATTAAAATATTTTTTAAATTTTTTTTGAAAAATCTAAGTAAAATAAATTAAAAAATTGATAGAAAAAATAAAATTTTAAGTATATTATATTGATATAAAATCTAGCCTAACATAAAGAATGAAATAAAAAACCCAAGGGAAATTTAAAAAATGTAAAAATATAACATCTCCTATTTTAAGAAATAATAGATGAGAGAGAGGGAGTGAGAGAGATCTTGAAATAAATTCCAAAGGAAAAGGAATAACATAAAAACAACTCAAATCCTTTTACCTATGGGATAAATTTCTAAAAAAGAAAATAAATATAGGCACCCCCATATTTTAATATTTATGGATCATGCATTTAGTTAATGAATTAATTTATAGTTGGATTGTCATTTAAATATTTAGTATCATTATATTTGATAGATCAGTGATATCTGGTGGAACGTAAATAAAAATATCAAAATAATGTACCTTTTTTACACTTGTGGATTTGGGTATATCCATATTAGATAATAAAAATGTGATTCTTATACAATATTGGGTCTATTAAAATTAGATTATATTGATTTAGGAGCCCAAAATTGTATTGAATATGATTTTATATGTGTTATAAAATATTGAAGATGAATATATTGACACCTCTAATATCCATTATTTTTAAAATCACAATCATAAATTAGATGCTTGATTTTATGAAAATAAATTAAAAACATATCTTTAGAAAATCCTTTTAAAAAATAATTATTTTTGTAAGATCTAAAATTATTTTAAAAACTAAAACCCTACCTATCAGTTCTTGGATGTTGTTAACCAATATTAATATCAATATATTGATCACCATGTGTGAATTGAGGACATTTTTTTATGATTTCTGATTGGGGATTTAAAATTCTCAACATTTGGTCGTTTTTTTAAATTACAAACCAAATAATTATTTTCTTTAAAATGAAGATTGTTTTATTTAAAAAGATGGTTTTTCATACTTAATAACGTGATTTTTTGAGCTATTTTTTACTAAAAAATACCACATCTCAAAAATTCAAATGAACCTTTTGTTGATTTCAAGAGGATGAACAAGAGGACGAATGATGGAAAGAATAATAATGATAAGTATAGAAGGAAATATGATAACTAACCATATCACTAACCTCAATATCATCAATTAGGAATTTTTGACTTGAGTCACTTAAGGTGGTTCAGTCCGTATAGACACCAATATCTCTCCAAGTTGAGACTTTAAGGGATTTAATACATCATTTAACATTTTCAATATTATTTTTATAGATGGGTATGTAATTTCAAAAATAACCATTCATGATTCATTCATAACATGCCACATCTGGTCCATTAATTATTATTTTAAAAATTTGAATTTATGGATGTCTTATTTAAATTTGATGCATATTTTTGTCATGATTTCAATATTACATTCACTACCAAGTCAATATTTATCATTAATAGTATTATGGCCAATTTTTCAATTGGATTATTTAGCTTTATTTTTATCTTTGGACATTTTTTTTATATTGATGCTTCTTGATGATTTCAAACATCATGGAGGATCCAATTAGTTCTTTGAGTGAAATATTTTTTTATATAATTCCCTTATTGTATATCTATAATAGTTGGATCAAAAAATCTTGGTAATACTTATATAATTTTATTTTCTAATGTTTCTATGCCAAAAAATCATTACCATGTTACTTTCACGAATTGATAATGTTAGTGAATCAAGAAAACATATCAGAAATATATTCATATTCATGCATACTAATACATTAATAGTATTTTATACAAAAATTAATCTTAGTATCTATGACATAATCCATTGCATCTTGAGTAATTTCAAGAAATTTATAAATTTCATGGGTAGTTTTCAAGTAGATAAGAGATTAAATTCATTTTATTCAATCCTATAATTGAGAGAATTCATTTATTTTATATCTAATTAATAATTAGAGATATATTGAGTGATTTATTTATCATTTACTTCATTTTTATGGATATAAACATATATACCAATTTTCAATACAATAAATCAATTGATTCTATGTAAAATATACATGCATGTTTTCCAAAAAGAATAATTTGTTCCATCGAAGAAAAGATCATGAGTATAAGAGGTATATTCCATCCTATAATCATACATTGAAAGCAATTACAATTTTAAAAATTAAAACTAATTTTATAAAACAATTATTAAAAAACACAAATAGTACCAATTAATAACAAATTTTGGTTGCAGAATAATGGAAAGAGGGGGAGTAGAATTTCCTTTTATAAATTAAAAAAAGATAGAATTTTAATTACCAACCAAAAATATTTCAATATGAAGAAATATTAAATTCAATAACATTAATTGTACTATAAATTTAATGTAAAATATTACTAATAATGTATCCATATTATAAAATAGATAAAATAAATTTATACAATTTTTTGTACGTGGATCGGATGATGAAATATATAAATAGAAATAGAGAAAAATAACAGTTTTATAATGGATTTTATTAATAGCTTGTTGTGATCCCATATGTGAAGACCCAATCCTAGAAGCCCAGAGTATCTGCCTAAAACATGGTGAGTAATTGTTTTTATAAAAATATGCTGATAAAATTACACATCATATTCCATCACAGAAGAGTGTTCTGGTTTAGGTTCTGGAAAACCATATTCAGCTGATATGTTTCATAAAAGTAATAAAAACAATAAGCTTCACATTATTTCCATCACATAAGAGTACTAAAAGCATGAAAAATCTACTAACCTTGTAAAAATTAATTTTAAAATTTAGGGTGAGAATTAAAAATGCTCAATTTTGGGTGTTAAAACAAATTAATGAGAATCCTTTTTAAAACAACCATTTAAATAATTACAAAAACTTTCATAAAATGTAAACAATATTTCTTCAAGATTGTCATCAGAATTTTTCAAAGGTTACTTAAAACCATATTTAGGAAAATATCTTACAAAATAATATATATATATATATATATATATATATTTATGAGCTACAAATAAAACACATATCAGAGTGCGCATACATTAACAAAAATTCCTCGAATTCAGTATAATCCCAAAATTTATCAAACTAATTTAATGGTGACATGAAAGGATAATGATACAAATAGAACATGAAATAATACTTTCTTAGAATTCAAAAAGTTAAAAAATCAGGATTTACCTAACACTTAAAATGAAATTCATGAAATGAAATATGTAATATTAATATCTATATCAATGTTCTAACAAATAGGTGTTGTGCATTCTATATACATAACCTTCTAAGTACATACTTCATTATACCATGTGAGTTTATTTTAATTATTATAAATAAAATATTCTTAACCAATTATATTATACTAGTAAAATTATCAAATTGATGGATAAAAATTAATAACATATTTAGGAAATGTATAATTTCAGAGAATCATAACATTCTGTCGAGGCCTAATGAAAATACCATACATAATAATTCTTTTAATGCCTCTTGCCATGACCTAGATTGTCTCATGAGTCCTTCCAATGCATCAAGAGGCTATAGTGGGCATCACATGTCACATAATTAGTCCAATGCATTCCCCGTATGTCTAAATGTCATTAGATAAAAGTGTCCCATACGACATTGAAATATTAAATCATGTATTTTATTATAAGTGTCTTATTCCACATAGAATAATTAAATTATATCTTTAATTTTAAGAGACCCATAACACTTTTAATAATTAAATTATTAATCCATAAATTACCATAAGTGATAAATAAAAAATATATTCTTTGGTTGTGACACATAAAATAATAAATCTAAAAACCCTTGTTCCATAAAATTAAACACTCAATATATTAAAATTAAGTTTTTGAATTGAAGAAAGATATCATTCAGGGTAAAACCATGAACCAATAAATGGAGGTGTCAAAGAGAGTAAAACATAAACTTAAAAAACTAAAATAATTCATTATAGAAGATATATAATGAATTGAAATATAATAAGAATAAATGTAAAACAAATTATTTCATGTGAAGCATTCATGAATAAGAACATAATTAAACACTTTTCACTACATGTTCTTATTCTTTTTACTTTTATGTGTAATGAAAAAAAAATTATTCCAACTTTATATCATAAAAATCTATAAATTGGGAAAGCATGCATGTAAAATTGAGGTGATGACTTCATAAAATCATAGACACAAAAAAATATAATTTTTTTTGTTATTTATTTCCAATATAAAATTGATTCATGTATATTGTATGTATTTTTTTTAACAAATATAAATATAACATTCAAACCAAAAATCAGAACTATATTAATGAAATAAAAACATCATAAAATAAATCAAGACACGAATATGTGTAATTGAGGTTCTTATATATATATATACATGTGAGTTTGAAAATTTTATAAAACCTTATATACACAATGTGTATACATGGAATTTTTATAATAAAAAATGTTTTGATAAATCCTAATAAGTTTAATACACTTAAAAACAGAATTTAATCACTAAAATTAGTTTTATGAAAACATAGTTCTAGTTATTATTAAAATATATATATATAAATACATAAAACTGTATATTAAAAAAATGTATATATGTATTTTTCATATCAAATTTGAAACTAAAATAACTCTAACCAGTACTACAGGTCTAATGGATATCATAATAATACCCATAATTATAAAATTATAAAATACAATAGGTTTTTTATATATATAAACATATACATACATATATGTATATAGGGGTTAATCAAGACAAAAAAAACTAAATAAAAACCCTTACATGTTTCACATGCATTAAGAACATCTTTTAAAAATGAAATATCGTTGTTCAAAGATTATAAAAACCATAATAGGTTTGTTTTATAAATAAACATATATACATATATTGGAATATATATGTGTATAAATGGTTTAATTGAACAAAAAGAAAAAAAATAAGGACTTAAATGTCATATACACATTAAAAACATTTGTTAAACACTAATAAACAACATTTAGAAATCCTAAATCAAGTTAGGATTTAATGTTATATGAAATTGTATACATATATATATATTAATTTTTTAAAGAAATTATATAAGATATTTACATAATAAAAACAAAGAAAAATAATCCCTTACTTGACTTAATGAGTGAGATTGAGTCGAGAAGAGGTTGATGGAGAGTTGGGTGGAAGAAAACCCAAATGTTATATGTGTGCAATGTTGGTTTATATCAACTGTGTATATGTATATTTTATACACACTCTGGTTCAATCATAAAATATTAAAAAATATTTGAATAAGACTGATGCGGGAGAGAACAAACACTCTAATCAACGAAAATCTTAAATAAATCAATCATTTGATAATGTATATATATAGTATGGAATATGTGCATGTGATTCAAAGGGGGTTTGGTTTTAAAATTAAATCATGTGTGTCAGTTCTACAGAAAATGAGATAGAAGGGGGACATAGATGGATGAAAGTGGTGTCACGGGTTAAGGATGACCAGTGGAGAAAGGGAGGGTGTGACGTTGACTAGTGTTGTCTCTTGGAAGAAGAAGTGGAAAGAAAGGGGAATGGGTGAAAAACAAATGAATGGATCTTATCCACTGAGGATAACCAAACCAATAAATATAGTTCCACCATTTTTAAAATAGATGTGTGGTCATGATTAAACGTGGTTTGTTTAGATGGTTTTGGGAAACTATGATTTTTTTTAATAGAATGAGATGATGAGTTCATTCACGTCCCAATTGGATAGTTGAAGGAAACCATGTTAAAATGAATCTGTCGGTGGAGTTCGAATGTGAGACCGTATAAGACAGCCAAGATCTCATGCTGCGAGGTTGAATGGTCATGATTAGATCTCCCTTTAAAAACATCATTCCTCATTGAAACGAAGGCCATTTAGAGTCATCCTTATGTATCTCAATGTTCCAGGGCTATGGAAATGAATTCCCTTCCCCCTCCCCAGTACCACCCCATAATAGTTCTCTTGGGGGCGTGCTCTATGCCCACCCAATGCCTCCATGCTTTCCCACAAAGTGGCACTGCCTTAGTTCCACCTTTCCCCCCCATGGGCATGCACTAGAATGGTCGCACGACTCGGCATGCACCATGTATGTGATGCCCATGGGTTCTCGGACCTCGAAGTTCTACATGAGATGCCTACCAGACCACAAGCGCATGGACTTCAAGGATTCCCTGTTTAGGTGGGTTATCATCTAAATTTTTATAAAAACAAAAGTTCTTATTTATTAAACATAAGAACTTATTTATAATAATGTTCCAAAAAAGAATATATATTCATTTGTGTGGTTAATCAATACTCCAAATACAATTATTTTAATAAATTGTATACATTTTTAGATTTTAACTCACCATAAGTTCATAATATAAATACAAAATTAAATTTCCTTTAAGAAATGTCATAAATTAATTTAAACTAATTCTAAAAGAAAACGTGTTATATTTTTTAAATCCAAATATAAAATACATCCTCAATTTGAAACCATATTTTCTTTTAACTAAAGATATCAATTTTATAAATTTAAAATGAATATAAAAATTTGAAACATATATTTTTCTCTCTAAAAAATTATTATATTTCATTTCATCTAAAATCTAAATAAGTATACACGTTCAATACATAGAGGGTTATTATTTCAAAAAACTACACTAACTAAAATCATAATTTCTATCATTCCAAACCCTTTATGTTCTTAAATAATTTATAATAATTACGATACATTAAATAATTATAATTTTTAAAATACTAATATACTTAGAATAATCAAGATAATACAAATAATAACAATTATAATACTTAAAATAATCAGAATACTAATACATAATATACATAAGATAATAAAAATTCTTAAAATAAATAACGGTTATCAAATTTCATTACCGTTACAAAAACAATATTAACATTATATAAAATAGTCACCTGAAAAACATATTACAAAGTAGCATTTCAGTGTTTTAAAAAAATTCTCTTTTTATTCATTTTTTCAATAATTTATTTTATTTGAGATCAATATTAATGGAAAAATTCATAATTCACATTAAAAAAACATTCATTCATTCTAGAATATATTATGGGTTTGAGGTGTCACGCCATATGTCTCCACCTTTCTAGTTAAAATGTTTATATTATTCCCTTGATTCAAATATATATCATTAATTCATTTACACCCTCCCATTTTTAAGGATGTATCAAGAATACATGCCTCCCATTATTTTTAACAGAAGTATAAAGAAACCAGGCCTCCCTTGATTTTTTATTGAATAAGAAAGAACCTAATTGTATAAGCCAGGATGATAAGAAAAATATTATATAATGAATATAAATTATAAATATAATCACATATACCAAAATGGAAAAAACATTATGAGGGAGAGATAGAGATACAATAGTAGAAGACAATATCCTTTGAGAATAGAAAAATGAAATTAGAACTATAGAGAGATAATTGAGACTAATGGGGAATTTCTAAAGACCCACCATTGAAGCATTACAATTATAATAAAGGTATTGATCTTAATGAGTTATATATTATAATACTATATATAACATTATTTATTTCCTCCATTGATGGAAATATATTTTTTAATCATTATTAGTTAATAAACCATAAAATGGAAATATATGAGTGGTGTGGTCTATTTGAATTTGAGTATTGAACATACTGATTATGCCTCAATAGTTATCTACTAAAATAATTGGAGATCATTAAGAACTTAAATCTTCTATTGGTTGGATAGTTCAACTACACTTTCTGGACAATGGATTCCTTCTATATGGGGATGTGATTGTCCTCACCACTATCTTATTAGTGGATCAAAAAAAGATAAACATTTCTTCTTGATATTATAACTTTTTAAAATATTCCTTTTAAGATTATTCATAAGAATATAATTAATTCAAATGATTCCTTCCATGATATCAACATATGAATATATACGTCAATTAATACTTCAAACACTATTCAAATAATTCAAAATGATTTTTTAACTTTAAAAATATTACATTATATTATTTGTAACATTAACATATGGAATCTTAACAAAGTAACTATAATACACTCAAATGAATCATTTACATCCAAAGATGAATGTTTTTTATTTTTAAAACACCATGAGAGAGAGATAGAGGTACCACCTAGATATGTATAGAAACTTATCTCAAAAGTTATAAAATGTCATCACCTTTGAAAATTATTACTAATGATGAAGAGAAGGAATCCTCACCAACCAAAAATCCATGTAAAAACATAAAACCCATACATAATACTTTTGTATACCTATATATCCATTATTATTTTACAGAAAAAATGGAAATATTGAAACATAGATAGGGATGAAGTAAAAGGGAAACCCATTAAATTTAGAGTTTCAAATGGATTAAATCCACAAAATGAACCAATAAATCACCATGTAGAAAGAGGGGAAATGAATTCTTTAAATGGTGGGGATGATTAAAATTGTTAGATAAATAAGGATGTTTGAGAGTTAAATCATGTAAGGGGATAATTGGTAAAAAAATTCATAAACCTATATAGGGATGTTCAAGATGTGACATATGGGTTCGTATAATAAATTCTTCACCCATGGTCCGAGGAACACAACCTTGAGTGGTTCATATCATAAGCTCCCTTCCAAACCCTACACAATATTTGGTATAGAACTAAAATTTTATCTAGATTGGTTCATGGTGTTGATTCCCTAATCACTGTATCAACCAAATAAATATTTGGGTTTCATCTCTCTAAATTAACCAAGAACCATTAAAAATAGGAATATCCAAAGGATAAATAATATAATATAAATAATAAAAATCATATTAATGAAAATGGAACTTAAGGGGGTCATAGAATTACCGTTATGATAGTTTTTATATAAAAATTGATCATATGATATATAATAATGATTTAATATTTTTCGAAAATGGTGGAGATATTAGTTTAAAAGGACTCAAAAAAATACGTTGTTGAAGAATCAATAATACAGGAAGACTACACCGAAACATCAAATGTTGTAATAGAAGATATATGGATCAAAACGTTCATTACATAACATGATTCGATTGTTATTATTTTTGGAGAAATTGAAATTTACATTGACAAAAAAGGATCTATTTATCAAGCTACGAAACTCTAGTACCTATACAGTTCCAAACACAATAATTTCATTTGATATGTTGTTTAGAATGGTGATGTATATATTTCATTCATATAAAAATGAAAATAAATAGGATACATTTATAGAACCATTAAAAAGAAAAAGTCTTGATAAACATGTTGAATTTATGGGTTTGATATATATGAGATATCATATGTAGTGGTTGTAAAATGTATCATGATATTAATATATATAAAATAATCATGTTCCATTCATTCATGTGTTATATATATATATAATGAAAAATTTATTTTCATCTTCACCTAAAAGTATGAATTTTAGTTTGTCCCTATTCAGTTATCATCACAAAGTATTATGGGATGTGATAATATAATAAGATAAGTGTGAGAATAATTTTTTTTAAATACATAACAATCTTATAATATAATAAATAGATACTTATTATCTATAATAACCTAATAAAGTATATCATGTGAAATTTTAAATGGTGATTGATATATTAATGATGTTATGTTTTAAAGGAATCCCTATTACCTATTTTTGATTAGATACTCGTAATCTAAACCATTATAATTTGATTTATTTCATACACAAGCAGTGAGGTGGAGCTAATTTGGGTATGAATGGATATGTTCTTGATCATGTCATTTATTAAGTTCATTTATGATTGTATTTTTCTTCTTTTATGATATTTATGGAATATGGGAACATGATTGAATTAGATAAAGTAAATTCATGTCCATTATAAGTTAAGTGAAATTTTATCTACTAAAGTACATGGATGAATGCAATGTGATGTATTCATGGTCAATATGTTTTTTAGAATCATGAATGTATCATATATCCTACATTAGAACTAAATTTCTATCTATAGTGTGACCCACTGTCATGGAAAAAAGTGATTATATATGAATGCATATTTTTAATATAGATTCATATTATGAAGGACATATTTATTTAGAAATAAATTTTTTTTATAATTAGATCACATAAAACCTATTTTTATATTAAGCACTAATGAATTTTTCATAGTGGACATTATTTGCTTATAATTATGTATTAGGCAAATCAATATTTTTTCAATAAGAAAATCGTCTATATGGTAACAAATAAGGGCTTAGAATAAGGATTTTTTTTAGGAAAAGTCTTTTCCACAAATTTGAAAGAGAATAATATAATAATTTCCAAAAACATTTGGATGGATTCATAGATTTATGATGTTTTTCATAAAGACTGTGATGATTTTTTGAAGGTGAGGCATAATTATATATTGAGAAATAAATCTAAAACCATGATGTAGTGATGGAGACTACAAAATTGTCTGTTTCTTCATATAGTTTTTTATAACACTCTATATTAGTCAAGATCAATAATAAGTGATAGAATTTAGTCATTTATTCTATATTGATTATCATTATTAATTTAGCTTATCGACACATTATAAGATAATATATAGATAAATTACAAATTTTTAAAGGATTTTATAAAAAATATTAATTAATAAGTTGGAGTCTAAATAGTTTATCCATTTCAAACATATAAAATGTTAGAAATTCAAGAGTATAATTTATTCAATGAATGAGGTGTATAAAATTGATATTTTTTATAAATTGATATATAATTGTACATTTGATATTTTAATAATAACAATATGATTAAATTTATACTATTATCATTTGAGGAGGAGTTGATTGCACGTCATTTTTTAGAATACATCCTACCAAGTTGTTTAGTGTTTTCAGTGGCTAATGGATTCCATCATAATTAGAAATAAAAAGTTAGTTTAAAGGTAACACGATAATGAAATTACCAAAAAAGCTCCTGATCGTGAATTGATAGGTATGATTCTGTAATTATTTTCTTATTTTATCTTCATTATTCTTCCCCCAGTTGATCTTAACATCATTTTATTGTTTCTTTACACTGTATATGGGAATGATTATTTTCTATAAAAACAGTTAGTTATCATATGGATAATCCTTGGTGAAAAATAATTTCAATTATAGTTTTAATGTTTATATATTATTATTAATAAGGACAAGGAAAAATAATATGAAAAGGGTCCTAAAATCTAAGTACAGGAAGGATCAATATGATTTTCAGTAAGTTGATCAATTTCATGTAGCCTCCTTAAAGCCTCAAGACAACAGATCTTTTTTGAAACAATATTATTCTCCTCAATACCATCCAAATAATCCATGGAATTCTCTCTTGATTGTATATATATTTATCTCAAATATTTACCATCCTATAATGGAGGAAACATATTATTTATTTTTAGAAAAATATTATCCTTGTATAGTGGTATCTACTATAGTGCGGTTTGGTTGACGTCATCCAAATATAAATTATGTGACCATATATAAACATTTATATCACATTAACTTATATTTTTATTTTTAAATCACCTATTAGAGTTCCTATATTAATAGAACATTGAAACCAAGTCTTCATACAATATTTATCTAATTGAATCTTTCTATGTTGATTTTGTACATAGGTGGTTATTTTTTTAACCAACCCCAGTATAAGCACGCATGATTTATGTAGACCACTCTGAACACCTAACTGTATCCAAGGGTGAACATTAATTAGGCTGAGAGTGTTCATGTGAGCATATATCATGTAACACATTCCAATTCCTTTAGGTCATATTCTTAATCAACAATATTGCATTTTGGTGGTATTCAATAGATAGAACATATATTATTTGGTACTATGTGTGTGGGGAATTTATATTAGAGTCTTCAAAGTATATGGTTAATATCATGAATAAGATTAAGCTAATAAAAAATGTGTGTGTCATTTTGGTAGAAACTATAGATAATTTGGTAAAATAATTTATATAATTATAACCTAATACCAACATTTTTTTTATCTAAGTATTCATTTTTCATACATGATATGTAAAATTGAATATGGTGAAACAATTTACACCATTGTATATAATATATACTGATAAAATATGTTTCAAATTTAAAAACTATAACCAAAAGACCTATTTAAATTAATCTAATGATTTTAGGTTACTTTTACTTTAATAATTAATTATATATGTATCTTACATTGTATATGAGGTTCTCAAAATAAAATTACTAGATTGGAAAAAATATTTCATAATATTATATCTTCAATTAATGAGTAGCCTTTTACCCATGGGGATTTTATTTATGAGTTATTTTCAGAATTAATAACTCTTTAATATTATGTTTATCCAATTTATTATGATGTCCGTACCTTCATGGAAATGCGTTTGATACAATTTTGGCTTCCCATATTCATTTTCATCTACATTGAGTTTATAAATTCACCACATTATAAATATGGAATTATTGGATTTTATTCTTTTATTTTCTTTTATATCAACTTCAAATATCCTCTCATCTATCGACTGCACTATTTTAAACAAATTCATCACAAAAACATGTTTAATAATCATCAGTAAATTGTCTAAAGAAAAATCAATCATCATAATATTCTAAGGTATAAGTCATCTAAACACCACAACATAGGATACAATTATATTATTGTGGGTTCAACAAATTTCAATGTAATTATATATAACATATTTATCATGTATCAATGAACATAAATTAATATATTTTCCTATGTCAATTCACTTTATAAGGTTACCTCAATTCAAAATCTCATCAACTCACTGACCAAGGGAACACAAGGGTGATCTAATAAATAAAGAGAGTGGCATGATTTTTATTATCACGGTGATGAGCATCAAGAAGACTAACTCATAATTCGATTAGTTAGAATGTGACATTATTTTGTGGGAGGAAGGTAGGAGGTTAGCTAAAAATATACAAGGTGGTTAGTATGGTGGATTACTATAGCCTAAAAGGAATGATCTTGTGGTTTAGGGGATAATATGGGTAATTATTGAATTTTATTAGTTATAATAATAATAAATAGATAGAAAAATTTTATGATGGTAGTCAGTGATGAATTCAAAAATTATAATAAGATATTATTGTTAACTTATTTATATGTTTGTGTTAGTCTATATGTGTATATTTCCATACATTTTTATATTTTATTTCATGCACACACACAAATTTAAAATATTGAAATTTAAGAAAATTATGAAAATGGGATTTTAGATAATATATTAAATAAATTATTGGAATCAATATGAGGATTGATATTATTAATAATAATGATAAACATATTAATTATAATATCATTATTCTGATTAATATAAATATATTTTTTAATGATAAAAAATATAACACATATATTTAATATCCAATTTAGATAAATGAATAGTAAATCTCCAAAAAAATCTACACAGATCACGATGAAGATATTTTAGAGACTAATGGAGTTCATTTAAGGTGTATTTTTGGTATTTTAAAATATTAGACACTAAAATTGATTTTGATGTGTCCCATGAAATTTTAATAAGTACCCCTTGGCATATTTCCATGAGTATATGGAAATTATTCCCTCTGTGGAGTGATTCGAAACTTCTAAAATGAAGAAATTTTTTAAAATAATTTTTTGAAAATGGAATTTGAATATGAGTTTTCCAACAACTTCTACAACGACCGTGATGAGAAATAAAATCCAATGAAACACAGAAAAATGGGTATGATTATGATGATTCATATTGATCATTTATTTAGTGATATAAAAGGATTTTAAAATGTTATTCACAATGATTAGTGACAAATAACCTTAGTGGGTATTCTTGGATTGAGAAAAAATAATACTAAAATTGAGAACATTGTATGAACATTTTTAAATAATTAATGTTATATAACATTCCTATTTATGGTTACATGAATGAATCCCCTTATATTGACATTAAAAATTTCATATGTATATATATTGGGTTACATATAGTGATGAGTTTGATCATGATATATTAATATCCAGTGATGAACTAGTGATACGGTTTGGTGTTAGATTTATGGTCGATAATTTGTTTATGATGTGAGGGTTTACAATATGGTGATATTGTAATTTCTTATAATATATCCTATATTTGTATAATACTAAATTTTAGGTTCTATAATAATTGTTGATTTAAAATCATTTTCAATTTAATTATGATTGGTTGATCGATTTTGAGTGAAACTGGCCTGATGTGTTGTTGAGAAAGTAATTTTAATATAGAGGGTTGACCAAGATAGTTTTGTTCTATGACATATTGTTTTAAATGATGATGTGTGAAAATTGTGATGGTGACATGTATAATTATTTCCCTTTTTGTGTATTCATTGGTTGGGGTAGTGTCATGATTACTAGAATGAATACCAGGACCGTGTTCTAGTTGCGAGTTAATTGGAGTAATAATATCTATGAAATTACAACCTTAGTGAATTTTATTGGTTCCAAACAAACATTCATCGATTAAGGGTCATTGGAATTACCACTAAGTAGTGTTAGTTCTCTCCCCACATACTGATCTTGATATAACTATGATATAGCCATTTAGAGTAGTACATAGGGTTGATGAACATTATGATTATGATATGTGGTGATGCGATATTCTAAAAATTTGGGAGGATACATAAGATTAAATGTTATAATAATTGTTAATGGGTTAGTGGGATTTGGTTTGTGTGGGCCTTTATATAATTTTATAGTATGTATTATACTATGTATATATTTTTATATGGTTCATGTACAGTGTGATGATATTTGGAATAGATTATATTTTCATGTTATGATTATGAATGATGATTTATGGATATTGAGAGGTTAATTGAATTTTCTTCAGTGTCTTATTATAATGTACATATTTTTTTTAACAAACTAGACTCACGGAAATCATCTTATAAATTTTGAGGATGAGATGGATTCATGTTTTTGATGGCCAAGATTCTTTTGGTGGTTAGGGTTCGAGAGGAAATAAAAATGTATTTTGAATTTAAAAATTTTATTTTCATGTATGCATGATATTGACATTATTGTTCATAATTAGTGTATGGACTGGTAATAATGTGGATACACACACTCTTTTATTCATATAGGTTATAACATCACGTCAGACGAGTTTTAAAGCAACGTTAGCTTTTTAAATAGGTTGGATAAAAGGAGATTTTAGTTTTTGGATTGTCTCATATACCACATTAGTATATAGATAATTTTATTTTTATTGCATTTTTTTGAATTTAGTTTTTGTTTTTATATAGTTATAGTTGTATTTAATTTTTGTCATGTTATATGAAATTCATTCATAGTGAAATTTTTATTATATAAATTGATAATGAATTATTAATTTTAAATGGTCTGCTGGTTTTCATTTTTATGCAGTCTTCTATAGTTGTTCGTAGTGAGTAATGTCAGCCATTTGTGAGATTTATACCCTTAGTGACATTCACCAAATGATGGCCTGTTATAAATGGGTATCATTGGTCGTTCATGTTTTAATCACTAACCCAAGAGGTGTTTTATTGGAACTAGGTTGGCATTGATTGTTATAAAATAATATCGTTAAGATCAATATAATATAATGGGGTTTGATATATTTAAGGTATTGGTTGCTTTTTGTGAAATTCATGACATTAGTTTTGAGCTATTAGTGTTTAGTTCGGTGGGACAAATAATTCCACATAGGTTGGGCCAGCTAACACATTTCTTTATAAACACTCATATGTTTAGTATCATTACTAAAGTATTGGATGAATTGATTAAAAAGGACATTTATATTCATTCATACTTCATATGGTGGTCAAAAAATGAAATTTTTTCATAGTTCCTTGTTAGAATTGAACTACTATTGGGTTAATAGTTATAGGAATTCCTAAATTGTATTTAAAAAATATATTCTTTCTCTAAACATATAAAAGTTGCAATTATTAATTGAATGTTTTTTCATAATCTATATATATATAATTATATATGAATCCATTAATTTAAAATGATTGGGTTAATATATATCAGTAAACCATAAATTTTTTTACCAATAGAATATTTTGTATTCCATCTTTAGACTAAAGAATATTGGATTTCTCAAAAAATTCTATATGTATAATTCAGTTAATATAGAGGCCTCTATGAACGACGAGACACCATTCATTGATGATACATGTACAATATTACTTTTCTAATGCCACCAATGAGGGCATAGTCTGGTTCCCATTGGTAAATCCTTGGATTCATGATATTTGATTTTTTCCTTATTAAGGATATTTGAATCCTTGAAACTTGTATAATTGTTGATGATGTATCAGGGTTGGAGGGCATGTAGTTGAAGATTATCTCCTAGTCTTGGGAGATTATTAGAATGACCAAGAAATCATATTCCCTGAATAATTTACTTTTGTTCTTATTAACTATGTTAATGGATAGATTTCTTCTGTTATAAAATTTTTGGTATATTAATTTAAAGGTATATATTATAACTTTCAATATGAAGTTTTTAATTTTAATGATGCATGAATGTAAGAGATTTTGAGGAATCATCAATCAGATAATGGGTTACTATATGAATCATGGACCTCAATTATTTATTTTCATTGTCCATGAAGAAAGATAATTTCAATTGGTATCACTAATTTATTGTGTATATAGAAGACTTATTTCTACTTATGTCATCATGATGATGATTGAATTCATAGGATAAAGTAATCCAATGGGAATAATATATTTAGATTCATGGACAAGCATTTATATAAATAGTGACCTACCTTTTAGAGTTTTGGGGGAATGTTTTCTCTTACCATGTGTAATTGGTATCTCGCTATAGGTTTGAACAATGAGTGTTAACATTATCATTATGTCATTGTATGTGATCAATATAGTTAAAAATGATTTTCATATTCCCATCTATTCATTTAGAAAGATTCCAATGTTGATGAAATCTTGAGAGATGTACACTCAACTTGTAATTGACCTTGGTTATGTTTTTATTTAGTCTAAATAAAAGTCACATTCTTGAAAATGTGTTTTTTGGGAATTTAGGTTGGAATTTTCAGTTTATTAGGGTTATTTTGACCATATTCATTCTTATTTTTTGGAAATATGTCATCAATAAGCTATAACGTAATGTCATTGGTCACTTATGTGTAGTATATTTTCAAGTATTATTATTATCAGTTATTTGTTTTTTCTATGCATCCATTTCTATAAGATAACAAATGATAATGAAAAAAAATCTATGTATTTAGATAAATGATGAAATAATGAATTTTTCTTTTGAGAGTTTATTTGTTTCTAGTAACTGTGAAATTTGGGAGAAAAGAATAAACATAGATTGTGTAGTTAAGATAAAGAATGATTTTTTTGAATAACTAGTAGATTTATAAATTTGAGATAATGAAATTATAATGTCATTTATTTAAAATAATTCACATGATCAACACATATTTTTCTAAAAATCACATGAATAAAGAATTCTGAGACTATACAAAATAATATAAATAGATGCATATTGGTCTTGCTGATATGGGTAAGATAATATACCTAAATTTAAAATGGTGATATTTATTATAATATTTAATAGGTTTATGAAATATCTAAAAACTGATTAGTAGTTCATTGTATCTAAATTTTGTTGAAGAAATTAGTGAACTTTTGTAATCCCTCCACACACACCTTGATTGTTCCCCAAATGAGCCTTATCATATCTTAACTTAATAATCAACTTTTAATATGCATTAAAACATGGATAGTTCCTTACATCTTCCATAATAGAACGTACCATCTGAACACATGCATTGTATCACGTGTGTTCACTGTCAATGTCTCACACACGCTCTTGCAGATCCATTTTCCATTGTAATGTGTTAGTGTGTCAAACATTACTTGCTAAATATTATCATGTGTTCCATTCCAAATTTTCAAAAATAATTCCTTCGATGAAAATCTGTGCACCCTCACACATTTCATTGTATATGACCAATGCAAAACTAGGATACTAGAAAAGTTGCCTCAAAATCATGGAACATGATTCTACCATGCCTATAAATGTACCCCAATCCTCGAAGTCCAATATATATGGATAGCTCGATAACTTATGCACATAAATTATTTTTTCACACACTCATGTTTACGATATTTTCTCTCATGATATTTTTGAATCAAACCCTCTGAAAAGTATATGGAAAATAAAGGTAATTGAATTAGTTGGGGGTTTTATCAATAAAACATCAATAAAAACCAAATCCCCAAATCTTGTGAATAAAAATGGGTGAAGGAACCCTATAAGAAATATCATTAGGTAATAAGTGATAACTACCTATAAAATGGTTCCCTACAATTTATTAAGGTGACATGTAGTCTAAAAGGACTCACTGAGGTTCCTTACCCCTCCATTTCATAATATGGATGAATCCCTATCTCTTCTCCATAATTGTATCAATAATATTAGTGGATTCATTAAACCAAGGTAAAACTACTAATAATCACATTTCACTCAAAACTACACCATTACCCCCTAATATACATGAATTTTTCATTTTCCCTATATAGGTGGTCCTTAAGATCATGTATTCCTTGGAAAATGGTAATCACTCATCCTGTAAGAGATCTCCCCCAGTTTTTTTACATAATCATGTACTATTATAGTCTAATTAATAAATAACACCTTTGATAACGAGGATCCCTAAACTTAGGTAAATCAATGAAAAAATATATTAGAATAAGGATTCCTTCTTGGTTATTATACATTGAACACATATCTATCAATAATTTAGTTGGTATATACTAGTTAATTTTCTAGTGGAAAAAATAGATGAATATGAATACCTTCTGGTTTAAGTTTCATATTCCTTTATCTGACTCATCTATCTTGATTAACAATAAGGACTCATTAATTTGTAAGACTCAACACCAATATTTTCTAATAGACTATATTCATGTGGTCCAAGTCATATATCCTTAAATTGTGAATCAAAATGGTTATGAATGTATAACATTGAAATGAGGAAACACCAATTAAGGATAGATAGCCTTAAAGGAACCACTATTGTCTATGTTGCATGCCCTTCAAAGGTATAGCATACCTCATTATATGGAATTGAAAATTATGTTATTTGATTAACATTATATAGATACATAGAAAAACAATAGACCTCTAAGTATGGTGATACCCTTTAGATTTCCTTTCTATATAGTGTTAGACTATAGTTTAATTAAAATTTTCGATTGAATGAAATATAATATAATTACCTTATATAGTGTAATTTTAAATAAATGTTTTAACATTAACTTTTGGAAAAGGATATCTTTTTTAGTTTCATGGTATTATTTCATAGAAATACATAAATTCATTATAAAATCAAGGACTATATAATAAGATCTATTGTGGTATTATTCAACCACCCATCCTCTAAATTTTGACACATAGTTCTATAAAAATGTATCCAAATAGTCTGTGAGGGAACAAAACATAAAAAAGATGGTGAACCAGATACAAAAATTTTACCCATGAATGTGGTTGATTTACCATTCATAGCCCCATATGTTACTTCACTAACAAAATTATTATTTTATTTCCCACAAAATCTATATGGTATATATAATAAAAAATCACGAGGGAACTTGTTATCCAATTATCATTGGGTTAATTACATAGTAGAAAGGGTGGTAATGAATGAAAGACCAATAGCTTCCCAAATGTTTGTTTATACTACTGTGACTAATAAAACTCCACGGAACCAATATATTCATTCTCCAATCAATGTATGAATCTCTAAATGGGAAAAACCGTAATACAAAAATACCTGCATTATAATATAATATTCCATATTTGATATGACATGCACCAATGTGGATGGGATGAGGCCATGGAGATATCACTTTGATAGTAAGTGAGATGGGGGTAGGTGACCCCAATTAAAAAATAAACCTATTTTGGGGGTATTTCACTAGTGAAAATATATTATCATCTTTCTTTCTTGGAACATTGAATGGTGGGAGTACTTTATTTACAAATGAATAACCCTTGGTTATTTAACATGGATCCTAATAAATAATGTTATCTTCATCATCATGTGACCCAAACCATAAATGAGACCTATAAGGAATTTTTTATATCACCAATCATTTAGAATTGGGTCCTAGGAGGAGATCACATTTTTGAAAATAAACTATTGATTTTTATGAGTGTGATCATACCCCTACTGCTCTAGACATCATCATGACTAACTAGTATATTTATCCTATATCATGAAGATAATTTCATGTTACCATCAGAGAGATTCTTATATTTTCTCGGAATAAACTGGTGATCCCATAAACGGACTCCTCGAATCTTATGGGAAATTAACAACCAACATGGAGGTCCTCCTAATATTGACATATTAGGTAGTTATAGATGTCCTGTATAGAGCACTCAGCTTAGAGTTTTTTTTTATAAAAAGATGATGATTGACTATGAAGGTCCCATAATAGGTAATTATCATGAAATCAATAATTCCAGGGGTCCCTCAGAGATTACCTTTCACTAGGTTCGTCCATGTGACAACATAATGATTAGTTATAGTGGTCTTATCAATAGTTAATTTCTATCTATCAACGTCATAGTTCTTAATAATGTTACCATTTAATGGTTTTATCCTCAGGTTGAAATACTCAATAACAAGTATAGACTTTGGAGATTCTCTTTAAAGAAACTATCAAATTGGCCATCACCATGATAGAAAATGTACTCTCTATTGTGTTCCACCCAATATAAAAGATCATGGAAATTAGAATAATGTATATTATCCCCATGGAAGAAAACATAGAAATCCTTACCATGCGACTAATTAATAAATTATCAAACTTAATGGAACTACCCATTGTTCTATCCCTGGATTTCTATGACATAGAGTGATAAAACTCAATCGAGGTTGTACTATAATGGTACTGGTTGTGAAGATTCTATTCAATAAGAAACATCCAACTAACCTATACATCATCCTTATTCCAAATGATAGCAAACCATTAACAATGAAGGTTAACCTCAAAGATAATAGCATAAAAACCATGAATTTCTTCCCCATGGTACCATTCATGAGGGTCCATCCCATGACATCATATTACATCAACCCAAAGTTCCACCCCATGTCAGAACTATCCTAATGTTACCCAAAAATATTGTGGTACTTGATAAACTAATGAAAACTAAACCAATCCCAAATACATTATAATGTTATATTATATCCAATTCAATGTGTGAATTAAAAATGTGGTAAACTATGTCAAACCAATATTACCAAGATATAATTAAATACAATAGAAAATACCTCATTTAAATTGAAAAGTTAATTGGAATGCAGCCTTAATTATCAAATCAGGTTGATGAATCATCCATTGAAGATGAAAATTCATTTGAAATAAGTTGTAAGGAGTTGTACAAGTACAAAATACTGAACATGTTTTATGCCATTACTACCAATTAGTATTTCTTTTTTGAGATACATAAAAAATAATTCATACCCAAACATCGCAATTATATATTGGTAACATTCAAATTATCTAGTAAAAAACATTCCTTATAAATATTATTGATATTACCTCAAGGTATTTCATGTTAAAATTCAATATGTTTCCAATCCATCCTTCGAGTGTTATAAAATCCCAAATCCTGAAAATAAAAAAATATCATATCCAACAATCCTATATAAAATTCCTCAATGAAATGATAATAATTGACAAAAAATCTCCTCATATGTGTATTAGGGGATATATAGAATTAAAATAATTAATTTTCACCCCACTAATATGAAAATAAAATAATGTTCATAAGTCAGTTTTTAGTGTGAAGTTTACAACCATATTCTTAACCATAGAAATTTTAGTAAACTTATTTGGTGAAAAAAACATTTTTATATCATATAGAAGATACACTTGGTAGGAATGAGCAATTTAAAAACACCAAATCTAGGATACTAGGAAAGTAAAATAGTTAGTAAAAATAAGGAATTCCCATATCATAAATTAATATTTTCATTTTTATGATTATTTATCAAACCATTCAATAAAAAAAATATTTCACATATAGAACATGGTGGAGTATGCTATTAAAGAGTGAGAATATTTACAATCCCAACTTAATAAAATTGGGGAAACATGAGACTATATAGTTGGGAGAATGTTTTTACCCACCATGAGACATGGTATATACAATATATTCAAGATATAACCAAATTAATATTACCTAGATATCAAGAAAATCTGTTTTATTAACTCTAAAGGGATTCTCAACCTGAAATTCCACAACCAGTTCCATTGGAGATTATTGAATCCAAAAATTAATCGAGATCACATTAAATAGTGTTCAAAGGAGATTCACTATATATCACTATACATGAGAAGCCTCCCAAATTTACTTTAATGGAATTGATATATGGTAAAATGAAATCCTTATAGGGTCCATAATACTAAAAGATCATGTAACAAATTAGAAGTAATGGTGGATTATTACATGGAACTTGAATTCCATTCTATGTCCGATGAGACCATATGATTTCCAAATTTGGTATTTTTTTGGATACCTACAGAGTATTTTTATCAATAAATGTGATTTTTTATACCCCGCTAATTCTTTGGAGCATGATGTTGAGAATAAATATGAAAAAAAATTTATGTTGAGAATAGTTTTTTCACTAAGGTATATAATGAAAGTGTATGTACTCATAATTATATGTGGTCCTATAACTGTTTTCCTACACCAGTTATCACATTTATAGCCCTAAAAACTATATTTCTAAAGAAAAACTGAATAATTTTGTTTCATCCATATTCATCCCACTAAAAAAGGTGTTTTTGTCCTATCCACTGAAGAGTATATTTCATGAATAATGGTTGAAGTATAAAATCTCTAACATCTTATTGTTGAGTCATTCAAGGGAAACATACTCACATATTGTGAATTATAGTATAAAGAATCAATACATTACATGGATTATATCCTTTTATTGGAATATACTTCTTATCCCATGAAAGTGGATTTTAGTTATCCTGAAGACCACAGACTAGGTTTTCCAACCATATTAATTACAACACCTACTATTTACCATGATTTTAATCCATTGGTATTCTATTAGTTATAAGAAACTTAAACTCAAAAAGTATTGTATTAGTGGAGTTATTTATTACAATCCTCATCGTAGGAAGTAACATTGGAAATGGAAGTATTAGATAATAATTCCACTCAATTGGATTCTATTATGGGATGACATGTTCGAGTAGTAAGGGAGATAATTTTTTTCATATGTCGGATGAATTGAATCTCATCCATTGTTTAGTAATCCAAGACTTATCAAAATTCTTGGAAAAAAAGATATATAACAACATCGTTCTAACTTTATGTCCCAATTCAACCATATTCTAAGGACCACAAATTAACAAAAGGCAGTCATGCTAAGATAATTCATAAAATCTAAAGATATTATTGTATTTTTATGGTTTATCAACATTACGGTTTGATCCATATATTATTGGTAAGATATTTTACAAAAAACCATTTTCCAATTCACCTCCACTTTATGTAAAATATTCATTTATTTCCCCTCTAACTTCAAATATCTTCATAATGGACATTTTTGGTATTTTATAGACAGGAGGTAGAGTATTTCATATTCCTTTTATATAATAATTTCTCAAGTGTAGCTATTAGAAATTATTCTAAATTATATAAATGATTAATTAGAATCATGTATCAATTAATAGAAATATATTATCGAATTATGTGAGCTTACAATAACAACATATGGACTATAAGATACCATTGGGGAGAAAAAAACATATTATTAATAGACATTATCATTATAAAAAAGTAAATCTATGAAACCAAAGAATTTTTTTTACTTTCAAGATATCAAAAATATAGACTTCTATCCCTAACAAAATAGTTTTAATGTAGTATATCTTATTAGGTGTCGTTACAATATCATCATTTTAATGAAAACACAAAATATGTGAACAATGAGGAGAATAACAAGAATTTTAACAATATGAAGAGAGGGATATATTAATTTTAGAATTATTTTTTTACACAGTAATATTTTAAAATAAGAACATTACTTTTGATAGTTTATCTGAAATGAAACAATAATCATAAACAACCCATGAAATATATTCCCATAAATGAAATCTCTTCGATAGCTGGAAGAACATGCAACACCTATTCAAAAGGAATGATAATATAGTTAAAACCTAACATTAAATTATATGGAATGAATCAAACTATAAAAATTATTATAATTATGTTTATATATTTATAATAATTAAAATGTGAATTATTTTAAAAAAACACTCTTATAAAAACTATATTTTTTAAAAAAGATGGTTTAGTTTCACATTTCACACATAGTATAAATATAATTTTTACCAATTTCAGAAACAATATTTGAAAAATAGAATTAATTTTTTAAATAACCATACCAAAATTCTCTTAGAGTGATTTTTTGGGCATTTTCTAAAAAAAATTAGTACTTTGATGTATAGTCGAAAATACTGAATTTTATTAGAACACATATTTTTCATATATATTATTTCTAAAGAAAAATTATATATTTAAACGTTTTTAAATTTAAAATTTTAAATTTATATAAATATTAATAAAATTTAGTTCATTTTAATCATTTTAATATTGAATTTGGATAAAAAACTTTAAAAATTTTAACCATTTACTCTTTAAAAAACATGCCTTATCGTCTCATCTTTGGTATTAATATTAAATGTAATTTTTCGAATTATGTTAATTGAATTTTAAAAAATTGATTATTGTTTTTGGAATTATATGAAATTAAATTATCTAATATGTCCAAAATAATTTTTTACAATAATTAATAGTAAAAACAATGAAAATTATTTATCTTAGTGAAGACAAAAATTTGGTTTACTTGGGGTTGAACTAAAATGATAAGTGTTAAAATTACCTCAATTTTTTTCTGAAATATATTTTATGGACATATTTAGATCCTATAATATATAATTATCATGAATATTTAATTTTGGATACTTTTTTCATTTATGAAGTGTGGGTACACTTTTTTATTTTCATAAATTATAAGTGTGCCACTCACCTCACTTATAAAAGGCCACCCACTCTCCAATACAATCCAAAAAAATTATGTGTAACACCCCAGGTAAATAATGAATATGACATTTTAACATTTATCAATATTTGTGAATAAAATATTAATATTACTTTAAAGGGGACACTATGCTCGATGGAGAACCCAATACGCAACAACGAGTTTCTTGGGAATCTTACGTTTCACTCTAATAATAAAATAATATTATTTTAAATGGTAGTTAACGCCTAGCCGTTGTAATGGCGGGAAGGAACAAAACCAACTAAAAAATGATTATATATGTTTTTCAAATATTTTTACTCTTTACAATAAATTTTAGAGGATTAAAAATGCGAATGAATCCAATTTTATGCGTAAACATTCTAATATTTTTCAATAGGTTGATTAACCGCCTTTTGATGAAGAACCTCTTTTAAATACACTTTTTGACAATTTTGTGTGTTATATTTGACAAAATAAAATTCTTCTTTATAATCGGGACATCAAAATTTACTTTGTGTAAATTTTTGTTATTTTTCCGATAAAGTTCATTTTTTTAATAAATAGTGAAAAATGTTGTATTTTAACTCAAAACCACTTTTTTATCTAATTTATTTATATGAGTAGATTATCTTTTGAATTGGTTTTAAAGTGAAATTATAATATATTTTTACCATTTAATGCAATAGTGGTTGTTGGAATTAATTTCACTTTGAAATTGGACTTAAACTACTGTCAATCTTTTGATATATATTGTTTCATAAAAACACACTATTTGACATGACAGCGGGAATTAATTATTAAATTAATTAATGTAACTTATACGATTTGAATTTTATAAAATAGAAATCATTTTTGAATTTGGAATATCAAATATATCTTAAGGTGAAGTTTTGGTATTATTCTGAAAAACTTCAATTATTGATGAATAGTGAAACCACTAAGTGGTACTTAAAATTTGATTTTTCGTTTAAATGAAACATTACCACTTATGTGTTTTGAATTTCAAAAATCCGACATACATGGTTGTCATTAGGAAGTAAAATTTGGTTCAATGGGATTAAAATAATTTTTGGTGAATAGTAACTTTTATGTTTTTAATCGCGATTAGAGGTAATTAGTGTAATTTAAGGTAAAAATAATGTTTTAATAATATGAAATGAACTTGACACATGTCCTACCCGCATTGGATGTGTCATGGCTGACCAAGACGATCCATGGCTCAACTTGGGGACCTCATGGAGCCACATTGGTTGGAAAATGACATAAATATCTTTTTATTTAAAGTTAAAATTAAAATGTCACAAACATGAGTTGTTTTACTAATAAAATTTTTAAATGGGGTTATACAAGTCATATTTTTTACTATAAATATTCATTAGAAATCTAAAAATATTTAATACATCATGATAGTTTTTATATAATTTTTAGTTATTAAATAAATTAAATTATTTATGACATAATGATGATGCAGCAATTACCTCATTAATAAGGGATTTAAATAAAATGAAAAGATAATGTTAAAAATATAACTTACACTTATCACAAACCTATTGGATGGGTGGATTTCGTAACCTTGTCACCTTATCCTAGAAATATATCCTTTTGGGACCTTTTAAATACGAAAATCATTTTATAATAAAGTAATATTTTATAACTTTCCAAGAGTGCCCTCCTCTCCTCTTATAAAGGCCCCCACCTCTACCACCTTACACACTCCTCTCAAGCCATTGGCTTGCCCAACCCCTGTCCATTTCATCTTTCCACATCCCTCTCTTCATCATTGAAGCCTCACATTTGGCAGAATCCTTTCCAAGGAAGCCTTTGATCTCAAATCAAAGGAAGTTACCTGATTTAAAGGAAATGTCTTCCCTTGTGTTATTTTGTTTTATTTTGCTTCTCCAACCCCATAAACTATTTTTATTCTTTTCTTTTGTAACAAACATAGTATATTAAATATACTAGGATGTCATTATGTGAAGGATTCGAGCTACACTTACACACACCTTTGTCTAATGGTTAAAGAACATACTGTTTCTGTGGATGACGAATTATTGCCTCACGAAACGATGATTGTTCAATATTCTTTTAACACCTTCAAAGGTGTCCATTAATGTGTCACTATATTTATATATGATATATAATATTTTTATGTTTTCCTTAAGCTTCTGTATTTTTCATTTATGGCATACCTTTATGGTTTCCATTTTGGGTAAACGCGATATCTTCATTTTAGGAAGTGCGGACTACCGCCCCCTCAAAGTGATTTGATTCGTTAATGGCATATGTGGGACTTATAAAGGATGGAATTAATGGTATTAAATATTATATCCTAATGGAATTATAATATACCTTTATATCATTATTATTTAATTCCATTGAATACAAAAAATAAATAAATGAAAGTAGCGTTCATGTGTACGTACCGCTTACCGTCTCCATGAACGGTACATTTCATTTCTTATCTCCAAATGTTATGTACTATTATAAGTACATATATTAAATGTATATATATGTAATATATTACATCAAAATGATGGATATCATTCTTGAATTATAATATATATTTCTCTCATTTTGTTTTAATTCCATTAATATGACAAAAAATGAAAGTAGTGTTCATGCGTACGTACAGCCTACCGTCTCCATGAATTGTGCTTTTAATTTTTTTATCTCCAAATGCTATGTAATAGTATAAAATGAATATATACTGGATATATATGATATTTAAAACATCAATACTATTCTGAGATGATGTACCTATAACTATATGGAAAATTATTTTCCAACAAGTTCAATTTTTACTCATGTACTAAACATCAACAAAAACATCTGATATGAACACACTTTATTAACCAATTAATATAACATTATAATATGTGATATTAACTGAATAATAATATTTAAAGGAGGTACTTAAGAAATTATAAATTGACCAAATTTTATTATTTAGGATACCAATGAACGATCGAGTCATGTCGGACATGAGGTAAGGGAATCCTACCTCTCCCCTTCTTTGCAACTACTCTCTTTTGTGTCATTTCTTTTATCCTCCATGTTCTTATGTTAGAGGTTGTTATTTTATATTAATATTTCTTTACTTTTTATGTTCATGTGATGAGAGACCATATTTGATCTCATCAATCAATTTTGGACGTTTTATGTGGCGCCGTTAGGCTACCGAATTTTCATAAGGAGTTTTTCATCTCACTTTTTATTCACGTGAGATCCATGCTACATTGGCCACTATTTCCATTTTGTGTGGTGTATGTACTGCCCATTATTTTACTATTAGTATAATATACTCTCATTTATGGGTAGTTACATCTTCATTGTATGACCCTTCTTTCATGGGGTGTATGTTTTGAAGGTTTCCCAAATCGGTAAGGGAACCTTTCGCACTCCTCTTTTAAAAAGACTTATTTTGTTATGTCTTTTAATTTACAGCTTTTTATGTTGGGATACGTTATTATATATCCATATTGATATAAATTTTATGTCCAGGTGATGAGATTCCATTTTTTCTCTCATCAACTAATTTTATGAATTTTAATGTGACACCATTAGGCTGTCGAATTTTACTAAGGGAACTTCTTAACCCAATTTCGATTTCCTTGGGTTCAACATGTAGTTATTGGATATGTTATCCTTTGAATATGTGTGAATGACCGTTTATTGTTTTACACTTAATATCCACTTATATTGGGTGTATTTATGTTTGTCACACATAATTATGAGATTGATTCATCCTTAATTTAAGGATACCTTCTTTATAAGGGATTTTATCTCATTTTACATTTCTATTGAGACTTCATTGTTGTTATGCACCAATTCACTCTTTTATAGTGTATATAATGTCCTTTGGAATATTATATCATGAATACCTTTATTCTCGTGATATTATAAAGCTCTGATTAAATTTTATTCCTCAATTATTGTATTCAAGTGTCTCTCATTTTGATAAAAACCATTTAACTAAAATAACATTTTAAATGTTTTAATGATTTATTCTTATAAATATTTCTCATTAATATCCATCTTTTCAAAATGGTTTCAAGGATTTATTTATCTGGATATTAATGGTGTAATATTTTAAAATCTTCAAAGTGGTATGGGACTTCGTCTCAATCTCCATTCATTGAGGCATATTTTGTTTTATACACAACTTTCTTTTATACGGTGTCTAAACCCCGTTGAATTTTATGTTTATTCAAAAGGAATCTTTTTTATACGAAGCGTTTACTAAATGACAAAAGGGAATGTTTTTGTCGTATCTATGCGGCAACAACGACTTCTCCGCCGCCGTGGCCATTATTTTAGTTTCGGCTTCCTCTACAAGCCATACATTTTTTTAAAAGAAAAATAAATACCATGTTTTACTTTTCTTTTATTTTGGTATTGAAAATGGTTTTCATAATTTTTTTATATGAATGTGTTGTATTGATATCTTTTTATTGAAAAGTGGAAATGTTATGATTCTTTTATGCATGTTTTATGTGATACGATTATGTTATGGTTCTTGGGAATTATTATGAAGACTGGTGGTTCCGTGATAAACTAAGGGCGGGTGAGCCCGATATAGCTCTCCAATGCATTGGGTAACGCAAAGGGGTTAAAGGTTAAGGTTTCTCTGAATAGATTTAGGGCATATATTGTGATGTGTATTACAAATGTAACCAAGAGGGTTACTCCCTACGTAAGAATGTTGAATGCCTCAAGTTACCTTTATGTCTTATGATTTATATGATTTATTCATGATTTTATGAGGTATGTTAAAGTGCTTATGCTTTATGGGTAAAGTATGATTTCATTCTTATGTATATATGTACTCATGTTTCCTTTCCATAATTTTTATAACCCTTACTAATATTTTTATTCTCATCCAAAGTTTTTGAAATGTTTTTCATAGGACAAGGGAAAGGTACATGATGTGATGATAGTGTCAAGGAAGTATAGAGAAAGAATCCATGTTTTATTTTAAATATGTTTCCGTTGATGGGAAAAATCAATACTGTCTTTTATGTAACCACTTTGTTTAAATTTGGAATGTAATGCAAGTTTCATGATATAATTCTCTAAAACTCTAATCCTGAAAAGATCCTCAATGTGTAATCTTGTAATAATTCAAGATTAAGTAAGGTTTAAGGGTGGGGCCTTATATTATGTCTATTTCCTATCAAAATAAATTACCAACTATCCAACTATAATCATATATTCTATATTTTAGGAATAAATCCAACCTATGAAGGAATCTTGGCAATTACTAAAGATGATACCTTAAAAGGGGATAAAGCTCATCTACAAGAATTTTTATTTTGTTCGTTTATCACCATAAAAAATTATTAGTAAATAATAATTATATAAAAACCTCATTATTTTTAATATATTGATATAATTTTATGTAATTTTCTTCACCTACAAGCATAACCAATTCTATTAAATGAGTTATGAAATCAATATTCATGTGTACGATAGACAACCGACTCGTGAACTGATGTCATTAGTTATTTCCATGAACAACATTCAAGGTTTTGTATGATGATGGATATAAAGTAAATACAATATATTTATAACATAATTGTACCCCTAGATTCAATATATCATATATAAATTTTTACATTCCATTTTGTAGGGGATACGATAATGTTTCTCGTGTGTACGACGGACTACAGCCTCATGAAACAATGTGATTCGTCTTTCACTAAAAATAAAATGGATGGTAATAAGGATAATGATAATGAATATATTGATATAAATTGAATAAATTTAATATTCATGACATATTTATCATTCAAAATATATAATATATAATTTTCTATCTTATACTGGAAAATGATAACGTCATTTGTGTATCTATGGACCACTGCCTTCATGAAGTGATGTGAATATATTTTCACCAACACATCACATGGATTATCTATAAGTATATTTAAATAATTAAAATTATGAATTTTATATTATAATAATTCTTTAAAGATAATATATTAATTATATTCATTCCATAATGACCATTGAAATATGAAAAGTTCCCCCGCACATATGTATGACCTCCTACCTCCAAGATTGTAATGTACTTCGTTTTTCATAATCACATTTCATGATTAGTTTTAAAAGTTTAATTAATTTATAAGTAGGATAATTATTTCATTATAATTCTTCATTATGATTTTAAATAAGGACCTCTTCAATAATAGTGAACCTACCAAATTGATTTTTTACCCATAAACCAAATATTTTAGAATCATCCAATGTATGTTTAATTGATTAATAATCATATATAAAATTCTATTAAGTGAAATAAAAATTGGAATAAAATTAAAAATTGATATTTTGAAATTAAATAATTAACATGATTTTATTATTATGAATGATAAAAATGAACATGATTAGTTGAAATAAAGTTAAGGGTTTCTCATCTCACTTTAACATCTGTGAGACATATTCTATATTCACAAATTATTTAATTTATATGGAATATATAATACACATTTGATTTAGTATAACATGAATGAATATTTATACATGGTGTTTAATGTTTCATTAAATTTTATTTATTTTATGTGGATTAAGATTTAGAAGTACCAAAGTTGAAGGGTTTTATTTCACAGTCTCACCGTTATTTGGAATTATTTATGATTACATCTCCCTTAGAGGAGTTAATTGATATTTTCGTCATTTCCTGACCTATGATCCACTAAGAACGTGCCCTAATCTAGTGGGTCAAATGGCCTTAAGCACATGTGCACATCTTCTAGAGTCTTACAACTAGTAGCAAGGGTCTAATGGTGCGACCTTCCTCACATAAGGCCTTCCTAGCCAGTCTACTGAGAGGGTCTCTTGCAAAGGTGGTAAGTGTTCAAGATCCAAAAAATGTTCAATAAAAACCCATAATATATTATTTACATGTGGTTATTTGGGAAAAATAGTCACAAAATCCATCAAAATTTCATCCCATTTACACTTGAGAATAGTCAAAGGCTTCAAAAGATCTACCTATCAGTGATGTTTTTCCTTCAACTACTGATATGGAGAATATCAACTAATAACACTAGAAATATCCAATATTATTCATGGCCACCAATTTTGGGTCCATAAATCCCAATTCATCCTAGTGACACCTGGGTGAAATTCACATTCTATGGAATGAAATTTCTATTTCAGCTCATGTCTAATGTGTACTAGGTCCCATACATGCCCATGGAATTATAAATTATCACCCTTATCCACATTCCATCCTATAAATTTTTCATCATATTATATTATTACCCATTGGACAAGGAATTCAAAATTGTATAGGTGTCTCAAACTGAATCATTCCAGATGAGTAGAGGTCACGACTAATGCTGTTAGTATGGTCTATTAATGATACTCCTCAACCTCAATGTGAATCACGGAGAATATGTCCATCAGTTTCCATTCACCACTGGCCTCTTGAACTACCTTAATTTGTGTCTTTAGACTCAGAGCATCAGTTACTACATTTCCTTTTCTAGGCATAGGCAAGGTCAAAATCAAATGATTTTATGTACTCAACACACCTACACATTTTCATATTTTAATATCTATCATTAAAGGAATTATTTGAGTATTTTGAGGTTAGTTTATAATATAAAACGTTCACTAAGTAGTTAGTGTCTCTAATAGCATATATCTTGATCTACAATAGCTATCTCAAGGTTGTGTGTTATGTAATTCTTCTTGGAAGGCCTCAACTAACCAGACTCTAAAAGACGACTCGCCCATCCCACATCAAAACAACTTCCAAACTAATACCAAATGTGTCAAAATACACTGTATAGGTCCTTCCAAGATCTATGAAAATATGTATTGAGGTCAAATTTAATCATCCCATAATCTCCTGAAATGATTCTTCACAAGCTTATGATCAGACGAATTATACACATTTATTTGTTAAGAATGTAACTTGGGGTACAATACATGAGATATCAGGAATAAAGAATCAATAATATATGGCTAGAAATGCACAAATATGTATGTCAACGATGTTATTAGGATATTCCTAGGAAACCAAATCTCTCACTTTATCTAGGTAAAATAAAGCTAATGATTTCTAGATATTGTAACCTAGGAATGGGACATTGTCGGTCCATAAGTGGAATTTACTGAGATTATCATACTGTTGATTCTCTCTATGTGTATTCAGCATGATCTCAATATGGTTTTAATGGTCCCTTAGAGAAAAATGATACATTAAGATATCTTCAATAAATATTATCACAAATGAATCTATGTACAGGTGTAAAACACGATTCATTAGTGAAATAATATATGGAAGGTGCATTTGTGAGTTTGAACAACATAACTAGGTACTCATAAGGACCGTTACTACTCTTAATATTTATGAGAGGTTTTTATGATGACTTGAAACATGCTTGATTATAGATCTCCATAAAATATGTCATTTAAAAATACCCTAAATCCTCATATATAATCCAATAGTTCATCTATTCTATGAATTCAATTCCAATCCTTTATTGTGAGCTTGTTCAATGGACGATAATCCACACAATGTTTGAGGTTATCATCTCCATTCTTGGAAAAAAGGACTAGAGAACCCCAAGAATATATTTTGTGTCAAATGAAAACTTTTGCCTCTTGGTCCTACAACTATTTCTTATTCTCCTGAATCACCATAGGTGAAATCCTATAACAAGGAATGGTCATCGGTGATGCTATTGACACCTGCTCAATGAAAAATTCCACCTCATTCCTAGAAGGTAGAAAAGTGGATTATTTTAGAAAGAGACCCCCAAAACACGATATTATATGAGAAAAATGGATGTCCATAACCCATGTTCATTCAAGAAAAGACTCATGATTTGAACTATCACACTACCTATCCACAACTTCTTTTGTCCTTTTTGTGTTATGTGAAAATACCATACCCCCTTATGAACATGCCTACAACCATCTAGTGATGTAAACATCAATATCTAGTGATAGCTATGTTTTTGGGCTCGATAGAGGACTATCTAGTCCATCATGATGATTATGTAAATCATTTCATATTGAGGATGAAAATCTTTTTTATGAAGATGTATATGCTTATACCAATGGGAAAATCAATAAAATGATGAACACTATCTTATTAGATACCTAATGAGGAATCAAGCGTCATAATGAAAATAATGTTTTTTTTTCAGGGACTAGAATTCCCATAATTTTCATATATATAATATAGTGAGACACACCAATATCAAATAAATAAGGCACCAAAGTAGAGGCTATAAGAATATTACCTCTACCTGTAGAAGGTTTGGTTATTTTATCATTTCACATAGGTGGGAATTCAAGTAACTAGATAATATCGCAACCATGATTCACTGCTAGAATACCCTTACTCATCCCACTCCTCGGTTGCTTAGAATCATGATTTTTACTACCTCTTCACTGACCTCCACCTCAGCCTATGCAGCCGGTTGTATTCTAGCTACCATCCTAGCAGGATCTGACTAGATCTACACTATAACCTGAGGTAGGGGTAGATCTCTACTTTTAAGTCACTGATGGAATATTTATGTTTATGTTCTAGATATTATGTATAATAATATATCCACTACATTTTGATGTATCTCAAAAGTGCTCAGGCTTTATATATCCTGACTTCTCCCCCATGTGACATATCATAAAAAATTATCTTAAAGAGGCTGATTTCTTCTACGTCCAAAAATAGACTAAAAATGTCTCTTTAGTATAGAATTAGAAACATTGACATCATCTTCTATCAAATTTGTATTTAAAAAAGGTCTTGGTTGACTATCTCAGAAATTGTGGTCATCCTCAATACATTGACCTGTGATTGAATGGCATATACCAACCCAACCTCAAATATCTTGATGGTTATACGATCATCAATCTTTAGAGTAGGAGGGAACCTCTACATATATATAATGTGGGAAGAGTATTCCATAATGGATATACCTCCCTACTGCAAGTTCATGAATCCCCTAACTCAGTCAGCCCTCAGGGTCTGGGGTAGGAAATAGTAATTGACAATAGACATGAAATCTCCCCAAAAAATATATCCATGAAGATATTTCTATGTAATAAAATCCCACCATCTCTTTGATTAATCACAAAATACATACATAGAATGTTTTACCCTCCTCTCTAGAGGCATCTCAAGATGTTCGAATATAAATTTAATAGATTCGATCCATGACTCATCAGCATGTGGTCTATGATCCCTAGAAAATGGATGAGGATGTTGTTACTAGAACTCTAAAGTCATCTCTTCTATTCCCTGGAGAGGTCTAACAACACCTTGTATAGACTAAAACAGATGTATAAATCTATCACAAAACATCACATTAGTACCCATATCCAGAATAGGATGCGGTGCCACAGGTGGAACTACAGGTGGAATTCTTTGCGTCTTAAGGCCCACCACCTCTGGTGCACATTTTTGACCACCATTAGGGCATTCGACTGGAGGAATTCATGGAGGAATGATACTATAATTACATATTCAAGCCTTATAATAGATATCATCAATTGAAAATATTACATATATAAAACAAATACAAGTTCATATCCTTCCAATAAAAATTATCAAGACTCTATGTCAGCTTCAAAATCCATTTTTAAGAGATAAAAGATGACATAATGGATGTAATAATTTAAGAAACACAAAAACAACCCACTACTAGGGTCTTCATTAGGTATAGGTCTTGTTTTCGCATATACAAGATGACTTTTCTTACTTTAAAAGTAATATTAACATTAAATTTTTCTTTTACAAATATTTAAATCTATTATATGGTTGAATTATCTAGATCACCTTTTCAGATCCATAGGGCCCATACTACTTCTGAAAAAAAATAAAGAGTCCACATAACCCATATCATAACACATTTCAACCCATGCGACCAAGGGTCCGTGGATTTATGTTCAATAATTAACAGATTAAGGTGTCTGATTTAACCAAAGTAGGACTACACTAATTTGTTAATTCATTCACCTTAAGTGTCAATTATTTGATTCAATCCCTTCATGGAAATTCATCACATTTAAATATGTAATCAAGGCATAATCAATATGCAACAGGAAAATGCATGCTGAAAATAGAAGTGACATATAAAAATGAATAGAAAGTTATTTCTATTTTTCCTATAGTGATTCATGTAAGAAAGTTCCCTCAATTCCTTGGGAAAAGGTAAATGAAATCTTATTTAAATAAAACTAATAATAATAAAATCACAAGGAATGTTTTTAACCCAATATTGATGTAGTATCAACAATAAACTCCAATCACTCATCCAAGGTAATTTAGATTTATCTTATACATTGGTTAGCTGCATCCAGGAAGGATGTCCATTCCAAATTCCACTTCTATTATCATTTCTAATAACCAAATAGTAAGATAAGGAAAAAACATCCTCAGATAATACATTCCAACACCCCAAATTAAGATTCACTTAACTCGTGCCTCGATCCAGTTGGTCATATGGCCACAAGCATTCCTCCATGAATTCTAGAGGCTACCAATAAGTAGTGAGGGTTTAATGGTGGTACGTTGGGAAGACTATACCCTCATATCAGAATGGTGCTATGTATTCAACTATGAATGATCAATATTGGAAGAATATATAAATAGTATTAATAAATGACCATTTTTAGAATAAATAAGTTAGAAATTAATTTTAATATCTAGTGCCTCTAGATAGTGACACAGACGTGGATGCAATGTAGTTGATTTAAAAATGAGGATTATAGGATATGAATATACAATCAAGCTACGAAAAATTAAAAAAAAGGATAAAAATATAATCAAGATTATCAAGCATATTCTTGTCCTTCTAGTTCTATGATTCTTCTTTTAGTAATTCATATCAATACATTGAATAAGGGAACTTCCCCTTATCCAGGCCTACCAACAAATAATCTACATGGGTACCAAAGGCGGACTGAAAAGTGTTTGAGATAAAATCTCAATAGGACACCACCAATAGTGTCTAAAATTAATCCAAGAAGTCTTCATAGATAAATAGTTTGTATGTATAAATGAAATATTAGACACTACTAAATAAAAAGATAACAGAACCCTCAGGTTCTTAAAGGAAATCTAATGTCTCTACCTACTTTGGCTAATGGCCAGGATGAATATCTAATATCTCACTATATATATAGTATATATATATTTTTATATATTTAATCCACCTATATAGACTATGTATGTGCAGACGTAATGGGAGATATACCTATAATACATGGTGTTGGCTAGACCGAGACATAACATATGAATTCATAACCAGTCTAGATGAGTATATAAGATTAATAAATTGGTTACATTCCATAAATCTCATAATGAGTGGGAAAAATTATTTCAGTCACTTGAGATGGTGAGTGTCACATAATGTCATCACTAAAAAATGGGGAAGTGGTTTGTCAGGAGCACCATCCAAACAGTGTTAATGGTGTGAGATGACATGCTCAACACTTGATGTAAGGGATTGTGAAATCGTCATGCCTGACCGAACCCTTACCATAATTTCAAAGCCTATATCATGGAATAATCATATTAACATAATAATCTATAATTCATTACCTATCATGCATCACATTTACCATGCCACTATAATCATGGAATTACAACTCAATTTAAAAATTCCATAAAACTTGATAAAACTGTGTGGCCTTGGCACACTTTCAAAATTCATATAATTTGAAACCAATAATTCTTTTTTAGAAAATCAAACAATGTTGAATAATCAATTCTATATAATATTCATTTTAATTTACAAAATCAAGGAAATTTAATTTATAATGCTCAATGAGTCACATAGAAGATTATAACGTCAATTAGAAAATATCCTCCTCATTAAATTTAATTTATATGTTTGTCCAATAACTTATAAGGTTACATGGGTTCATTAGACATTTATATGAGAGCGGTCCATTTCATTTACAACCCAACATAAACACTTGAGAGGTATAATGAATATTAAAAACATTCACTAAAAAGGGAAAATCATGTCGGCACACCCAGGGGGTGTCCATGAAAGAGGTCAAAAACCTCTAATTAACTAAATAAGGATCTACATGCATATATCAATGATAGTAGAATACTTTAATATAATTAACTATATTAAACGAAGACACACGGTAATGGTCGGAGTGAGGCATAGTGGAAAAGCTATGAAAAAACCGAAACTCATGGGGAAAATGATGAGAACACCTACCATAGGGTCATTGAAAACTCCTCTTCCGATAAAGGCCCAATATTAGAATTGGTTTCAGACAAATCGAAGAAATTGTCAAATGCCCTAAATTTAGGGAAAAAGATATTGCAACTAAATAGCACAATGAATTTAAATATAAACAAAAATATGAAGGGAGGGGATTTTATATATTTCTAAAATAGATATAAATCTTCTGACATTTCTTGAAATGGACATAGAATGTGAGATATACCAAGGAACAGTGATCGGAGGACTAGATCTCTCACAGATGGAGGGGTTTCTCATCCAGTGGTATGTGGAAGGAGGAGGAGAAAATCAAGTTTATTAGTTCATTAAGGTCAATTTTGAATTTTCACCCTCAAAATTAGGGGTGCATATTTTATCTTCATAGTATGGATAAACTGTGATTAAACCTTTCTCAAGACACTGTACAAAGAGATACCCCACACGGTTAATGCATATAGTTTCCCTAACTAGGCATAGCCCACGAAAAAATAGTAATAAATAGTCATAAATAGTCATTAATAGTAATAAATAGTAACAATAGTAATTAATAGTAATTAAAAGTAATTAACAAGAATTAATAGAAATAAATATTAATAAATAGTAATAAATAGTAATATATAGTAATAAATAGTAATAAATAGTAATAAATAGTAATAAATTGTGCTAATCCGTATTAATTTGAAATAATTCGAAATAATTTGAACTAATTAGTACTAATTATTATTAATTAGTATTAATTAGTGATATTTAGTAATAATTACTTATTATTAGTAATAATAAGTAATAATTAGTACTAATTTGTAATAATTAATAATAATTATTAATTATTCGGAATAATAAGTAATAATTAGGAAAAATTAGTAATAATTATGAATAATTAGGGATAATTAAGGATAATTAGGGATAATTATGAATAATTGGGAATAATTAGGAGTAATTAAGAATAATTAGGGATAATTAGGAATAATTAGAAAAAATAAGAATAATTACGAATAATGAGGAATAATTAGAAGTAATTAGTAATAATTAGTAATAATTAGTAATAATTAGTAATAATTAGTAACAATTAGTATTAATTAATAATAATTAGTTTTAATTGGTAATAATTAGTAACAATTAGTAATAATTTAGAATAATTAAGAAGAATTAGTTATAATTAGTAATAATTATAAATAATTAGGAATAATTTGTAATATTTAGTAATAATTAGTAATAATTAATAATAATTACTAATAATTACTAATAATTTGTAATTTTTATTAATTATAATGAATAATTAGTAATAATTAGTAATAATTTGGAATAATTAGGAATAATTAGTAATAATTAGTAATAATTAGTAATAATTAGTAACAATTTTGAATAATTAGGAATAATTAAGACTAATTGGGAATAATTTGGAATAATTAGTAATAATTTGGAATAAAATCAATCAAAGTGAATTGAAATAAATTTTAATTACTTGTAATAACTTGGAACAATTTCCAGTGGATTCGCGGAACTCCATTTGCTCAATGACTCTTCCCCTTTCAACTCTCACTGACTCAAAAAATTATGAAACATATGCTTCTGCATATTCATATCTAATCTCGTATGCACGAGTTTGTGCATGCCTTTATAGGACCACATTTTTAATAATGTTTTCCGATGGTGATAGTTTCAAGAAGATTATCCATCGACGAAAATGGGGCTTTTTTGTCTAACGGCTCATTTACATGCATCTTTATCACATTGAAATCACAATGAAGAATATTCTCGGATGTATTCTTATACATTGTCTTATGCATGAGAATGGATATGTGTTCCTTCTAGTAGAATCTTCATTTTGATTTCAGTGTGATAAAGTTACTAGTAAACGAGCCGCCAGACAAAAGTGTAGTCATCAATCCCCAAGAAATTGGGTACCCTGTAAATAATGGTAATTATAAATATGAAATTTTAATTATTTATATTTTTGTTTTGGATAGTTTTTTTTCTATTCTAAAATTATTCCAAACAAGTAATGATTTTATGTATTGTAGAAAAATATAGAACAAAGACGCTAACCAAAATCATTATTGGATGATCGCGCATGGATAAATCAGTGAAGAAATACAAACAGTTCTAGTTTAAATGTTGTATATATTGAGGGTATTAAAGGTTTCTTATCATTTCCATCATCAAAAGAAGAATTTGTTTCAGAAGGCACAGTTATGTTTCCTTTGAAAAAATGTGCTCTAAGAATTTTTGACACATTTGACAAGGTTAGGGGACATATATTACGTTTTGGTTTTCAACTAGATTACGTTTTTTGGTATCAAAATGGTGAACGTAGTTCCCCTGATGATACTAATAATTTGATTTTAGATCCATCATTGTTTCAAAATTTACTACATGATGTTGCAGGTCTATCTATTTAACAAACAGAAATTTAGGATGATATTGATTTAATTCATGAGTTGGAACCATCTGAATTTTATGAGTTGTTCAGTTCTGTTGGGGATGCATTGTATCCTGGTTGCAAGATAAGAAAATTATAAGTACTTAAAAAATTTATGGATATTAAATCAGATAATGAAATTTCAAATAACTATTTTGATCAGATATTTTGTTTGGTTAAAAAAATGTTACTTGATGGAAATGTGTTGCCTAAAAATTAATATGAGAGAAAGAGGCTAGTTCGTAATCTGGGCCTTAATTATGAGACGATTCATGGATGTGAAAGTGATTGCATATTATATTCTGTTGAAAATGAGTCCATGGATATTTTTAACACATGTGGTAAATTGAGATGTAAAGAAGCTCAACCATGAATGTCTGGATCAATTCTAGTAAAACCGTTGACATATTTTCCACTTACACCCAGATTGCATCATTTATTTATGTCCTAGAAGACATCATCAATGATGTAATGGTTGAAAAACAAGATTTCAATATGTAAATTATTGAATCATCAATCTAATGGTGATTCAAGGAAAACTTTTTTACTGACTACATTTGTCTTTTCCTTTAGAATCCAAGAACACAAAATTGGGTCTTTCTACTGACAGTTTCTATCTGTTTCGTTCTAATGGTAGTCTGTATTCATGTTGTCCTGTCTTTTTAACTCCGTAAAATTTACCTCCATGGATGTCGATAAAGGATCCCTATGTCTTTTTGACCATATTAATCCCCAGACATCCAAAAATTAATATTGATGTTTATATGAAACTATTTATTGATTAGTTAAATTCATTGTGACGTGATGGTGTTAGTACATATGGTGTTGCAACGAAACTAAATTTCATATTAAAGGCTACATTGATGTGGACAATTAGTGATTTCCAAGAATATGGCATGTTATCTGGATGAATTAAACATGGTCTGAAATCATTTCCATACAGTGTGAAATACATCAAAGCATTTATGCTCATCAATGGAAAAAAAACTTTTTTATTTTTACTATCATCTCATATTTAATCCAAACAATAAACCTTTTCAGAGAAAATAATATCATTTTAGTAAAGACACAATTGAAAGGGATGAAACTCAAAAATGATCTCAACTATCGAGTTAGAATCAGTTGTATTTTCATTACCTCCCATCACATTTCGCCAATAGTTAACCAACAAAAAATTCATGGCTTTCGAAAAGAACAAAATTAGATAAAATGGAGCATTATCCATGATCTACCCAATTGGTTTAATTTTTTGGTACTACAATTGTTTGAAGTCATGAATATTGATAAGAACTAATTTGATAATTATTGTATACATTTTAGGATACACTAGGTAAGACCAATGATAATGTAAAGGCATGATTAGATCTTTCAGAAATTTATAGGCGACCCAAACTTGAACCGTTTCAAAATGTCAGATCACAGAGGTTAATAATGCCAAAAGTATCTTATACACTATCGAACGAAATCATTATATTATTTTGTCAGTGGATTGATGATTTGAGACTTCTAGATGGTGATCCTTCCAATTTGGGTAGATGTGTTATGAATGGTCAAATTACCAGATTAAAAAGTCATGATTGTCATGTTACTATGGAAAGTCTTATACCGATTGGACTTAGATATTTTTTTAATTATATGATTTGGGATTTTATAAACACATATTAATTTTTTGAGATGTTTTTTTGTGGTGAAAATAGACTACGATGCACTAAAAAAACTAGAAGAATATGTTGTTGTAATTATATGTAAAATGGAAAAATTCTTCCCGCTATCTTTCATTGAATCAATGGACCATCTAATATAACAATTGACACATGATCCTAAATTTAGAGGTCCAATATAGTTTTAATGTATGTACCCATTCAAGAGATGCATGAAAAAATTGTAGAAAAAATTACTTAAAAAATCATTAGTTGAAGGCACAATGGGTGATGCTTATTTGTAAGAGGAATTTTTTTCGCTCTCATTATTTTGATTCTAAATATTCCTCAAAAAAATACTTTTGATGGAATGAGGGGGTTGTTGATGATGAAATTTAAAATAAATTGTCAGTTTTTAATCTGCCCGATCTTGGATTATGTGGAGTCCTTGAAGGATTGATTTCAGATGATGAACATCACAGAGCTCATACATATGTTCTTCTCAACTGTGAGGAAATGAAATAATTTGTACTATGAGTGATTATATCACTTATTCTATTTTTTATGTTACATTAGGGAAATTTCTTTTATCGGTTATATGATAATCATATCAAGAAACAGCTTCCAAAAATTATAGTAGATGCTACTGCAGTACACCGACAAAAAAAATTTCTAAATGGTTTAAAAAACTAGTGACAGAAAATATTGATGGTTTAAAATATAAATTCAGTTTATTATTTATTTTATTGAAATTTTTTTACAAATTTTTTGGTGTATCAACATACTGAAATACCTAATAAGCGATTGTGTATATTGTGTAACCCACAATCCACAATGGTTAAATTTTATAATGAATATGTGGTGAATTGTTTTTAATTTCATACACGTATATATGGGGAATAAAAAAAATGAACATTAGATTTTTTTCTAAAAGGATCTCATCCTTGAGAATCTAATGATGAAATTTATGGCATGCTAGATGAAATTATGGAACTGTGTTATCTTGGGAAAAATTACATAACGAAGTTTAAATGTCATTGGTAGGATATAGAGAGGGGCTTGTGTGTTCATCCGACTCTTGGAATAATCGATATTAAATATAAAAGTATTCTGGAAGTAAATGAACCATTTTTAGTGGCTTAATAGGAACATAAATCTTATTATGCAATGTACTGTGCTACTTCAAGAGACCTGAGTTATTGGTCGAGCAAAATAAAATTTAAATCTTGGGAAAATCAGTTTACTCAAACTGAATTTGGTTCCACTGAAGCGCGTGGAATTAAAATTTTCAAGATACTACTCAAAATCCATATTTTCATAAAGGGACATGAATATCGATGATAACACCCCATTTTTAAGGTTCTATGGTGGCTGTGATGTTAATGATGTTACAAATGAATTTAAAATTGTTAGATATGATGAAACTGAAACTCATATGGATATTGATTATGTCGAGGATGAATATGAAGATATTGACATTGTCATCTATGATGATGATAATGATGGTGAACATTTACATAGTTAATTGCAGGTTATAATAAAAAATAAAAAATATCTATATATAATAGTTATTTTAAATTATCTTCTAACAACAATAATTTTGGGTTTTAGATGGACCCTGATCTACTTCATGAGTTGCAGGAGGCTGACCTACCTTTGGATGAGGAGGATTTGGGATCATTTGACATTCAACCTACTGGTAGTTTTGGGGATATGTGGAGAGTGTGTGGTCTTGTGTGACTAATGATTCTTAACCCTATCCCCGAGCGATGTCCACATCTTGGATTCAATCCATGAAAGAGGAGGTATGGAAACCTATATAGTTTAGTTATATTTCATTAATTTATTGATATACTAATTGTTTTATTATTTTTTATTTTTTAACAGTTTTTCAGATGTGGCTATTGGACTGGGGAGCACTATCGTGCACAATTATTATTCGCAGTCATGAATTACATGGGAATAGATTCCCGCTGATATACAACTTGTGATGTTCAATCATTGGATGGTATGAAAATAAATATAATTTATTTGGAAATTTATTTCATTAATAACATGATAATTTAAATTATTTGTAGGGTTTATGGTATCCCATCGATGATAGCATCCATGATGTTTTCCACATGGAATGGGAGGTGTTTATGTGTGACTGTTTCTATCTGTTTTTACACTATTTGAGAAGGATGACCATTAAGAAAGAATAAGTGATTGTATTTGATTAGTTGTGTAGAGCCTTCTGACAAGAGTAAATTTCAACTCTCGTTTGGGATGGATTATGTTCACACTGGTTGGGTGGTAGTTTTTAATGGATATATTCATTAGGTCGATGGAACTGGGGGAGACAGGAGGTGACGCATCGAATTGGTAGTTGTACATTCAGTATGCATAGAGATCATCTAGTAAGTATATTTTTTAAATATTTTATATAACATTAAATATTCAAAGATTATTATATATTCATATTGGCAGTCGACCGGCCTGATATTATAGAGTACGATGTTTATCAGAGAATGTACAGTGATCCAACCACTGGATGGATTAAAGGTGACCACCAGCATCAGATTGTGTTCAGTATTTTTTTCAGTTTGAAGATTAACTATATATAATATTTTAATGATTCTAATTTGAAATTGGAACTGAAGGAGTCATATAAGTCCGCGACCTCTCAGACAGAGGCTTAGAGTCAGGCTGAGACAGCAGATCAGACTGGTGCCCACCATTTTGATGAGGCGGTATGGATTCAGGCGACCCAGCATGCTTTCGAGAAGGGCCGAGTAGTTGGTATCTTCTCTAATTTGACTCCGGGGACTTATTATAGTATTGTTGTGATGTTAGTGTCTATATCGAGAGGAGATCATGGAGAGGGATCGTCTTCCATATCATAGTATCAGGAGTAGTTAAGAGCTAAGAATGAGTTTTTAGGGAGTATGTAAAAGTATTAGGAAGAGATGTGTCATTTGCAATAGCAACAGAAACAGTATGAGGAGGATATTAGATGAGGGCAATAGCAGTACCAGCAATAGCATGAGGATGATATGCGTCAATGGCAGCAGTAGCAGCTTGAGTAGATGGACTACATGTGCCATCTGATTCGTAGTATAGGGATAAAGTTTCCTCCTCCATCTCCTCTAACTCCTCCACCTCCTCCAGAATACTATCTCCCCCAATGTTTTTTTGTTATGTTAAAAAAATTGAATTCAAAATTTGTTGTAATAGAAAATATTTATAGTTTCTGACTTTTATATTTTTGCGAATAATGAATAATTTTTATTTTTATTTTATTTTTTTAATATTTTATCATTCTATTATTTATTATTAGTATTTTATTTTTTAAGTTTTTTTGTTTTACTAATAATAATTTTAATATTCTATGTTTTTTAAATATTTTTTCTACGAATATTGAGAATTAATTTTTCTTATTTTTTTATTATTTTAATGATATTAATATTATTTTTTCATTAATCACAATTTTATTATATATATATATATATATATATTATTTTATATTTGTGAAGGGACCTTTTGTGACAGTACCACATCCCAAATAGTTTATATATATACATACATATATATATATTAAATATGTATTTGTGAGGGGAAAAGGCATGTTGCTAATACCTTTTCATGACAGGCCTGTCAGAAATACCTTTTTGTGACAGGCTCGTCGCAAAAGGTTTAGGTGTATATAACATATACAAACGGAGACCTATTTGCAACTAGATGGCATGCCCATCACACATAGTTTTTGGGAGGCGAACGTCGGAAAAATTATATATATATATATAATGCATATAATCAGAGATATATTTGTGATGGGATGGTTTCCAATTTGAAATATATTTTTTTGATGGGCCCATCACAAAAAAAATACTATTTGCGATGCCATTTTTGACAATGTTCTATTTGCGACCGGTCCACGTCGCAAAATCTAAATTGAGATGGGATCCCATCACAAATAGCTAGTTGTAAATAGCTCAAATTTTAGTAGTGACAGGTGAGAGATAACCCTACCTCTGAATCTGTTCAGGGCCCAACCAAGGAATGAACCATGTGAAAACCTGGTTTTTGGCATCGAACATGAGAGTTTATTGGTAACTATTGGCATATGACTACTGTCTAGACTGAGCTATCATTATTTTCTTTCTGATCCACTAGACCTAATCGTCTATCTATTCAATGAGAAGTTTTCCATGCTCAACTGTCTCCCCTACCTCTAGCCATCAAAGAGGCGAATAGAATGACAAACTATATATGGATTCTTAAGAAGTCATCTTGATAGTATCCTAAAATATTTTTTATAAGCAAACTAAACTAGGGGAATTTTTTTAGGAACCAAAAATTTTAACAAAACCTGAAATGTACATATCCTCTTACAACTGAATTGTAATCTATTTCTATCCATCAGTCTGTGGGTGATTGGTCAGGCACAAAATCACCTATGTACCCAAGCCCTATGGTATCCCCGACCAGAACCCTAAAATAAAGCAACCATCCCTATATGAATGATAAAATGATTATCTACATGAAGACATACAACCTCCCTAACACAAAACCTTCCAAGATCATCTGTAGAGAATGTATCTTGAAAAGTATATAAACATGTGGCCTTTTCCAAACAATCAGTGACAACCCACACCATATCATTTCCATGTGGTGATCTAGGTAAACCACTCATTAAATCCACTGAAACATCATCCTATTTACACTCAAGAATAAAAAATGGATGTAAAATACTAGTTAGTCACTGATGTTATAGTTTTAACTTCTGATCTGTGGAACATTGAGTGATAATTCCTAAAATCACTCATTTCATTCCATGACACCAATAAGGGAATCAAAGATATTAATACATTCTAGTGACACCTAGGTGAAAAACTAGTGCTAAGGGATGAAATGCCAAAATCATATCCTATATGATTTCTAATGGGAAACATACACTCCCATGTAATAATAGATTATCACCACCATACAAGATAAATATAAAGAGGTATCATCATCTGATATTCCATACCTTTGGAAAATCCATTCAAAATCTAATATTTGTCTCATTACTACTCATTCCAGAAGAGGAGATTCCATTTATAACAATGTGATGGAGAGTTGACCTTGATCTTCTTGAAATTCAATGTGCATATATGATAATATAGCCATGATCTTCCATTCTCCACTATCCTCCTAACCTTCCTATGTCTATGTATTTTGTATCAGATCATCAACCACTACATTTCCTTTCCCAGGCACATTGGCTGGCTCAAAAAAAAATATTTTAGGCACTCAACCCACAAGTGGTTTCTAATATTTAGATCTTTCTCTCTAAATATATACTCGAGCCTTTTTTGATCCTTTTATAAAAAAAATCGATAAGAAGATAGTTTCTCTAATAGCATAGATCATGAACTACAATAGATTTCTTGAAGTTATGAATAATGTAATTATACTCATAAGGCCTCAAATAAAAGGACCTGTATACAATAACTCACTTTTCATGCATCAAAACATATCCTAGAATGATAAAAGATGAATCACAATATAATGTATAGTTATATCCATGGTCTAGAAATAATAAATATCAATATTCAAATAAATATTTCCTAGATCTACTGAAAGGCTACATCATAAGATTTTGACCATTACAAATTTCACACCTTTCTATTTCAAGCATGTATGTGGTGCTACAAGACATGAGAAACCTGAGATGATGTATCTGTAATATATAGTTATCCCTAAAAAACTCCGTATGCCAAATATTTTCTTGGTTTCTTCCTAGGAATCTATATCTCTCAAATTCTATAGGTTCACTAAAATTCTTACCTCTGTGATAATGTGACACAAGAAGTTTACTCTATCGATTAAAAGGTGGAATTTAATGAGAAAAACATAGAGATGATGCTCTCTTAGTGTATTCATAATGATCTCAAGATGGTTTTCATAGTCATGCCAAGAATGAAAATAAACTAAGATATCACCAAAAACATACCACTAATAAATCTAAAGAGGCATGGAAAAATCCAATTCATTACAGGAAAAATTGGAAAGTTATTTTGTGAGTCTTAATTGCATAACCAAGTACTCATAAAGACAATAACTATAATTGAAATATGTGTGAGGTATGTATGATGTCCTGACATACACCTGATGATAACCCAACCATAACTCAATAATTGCAAGCACTCTCACCACTCAGTGATGATCAAAGTGGTCATCAATTCTAGGATGTGGATACCGATTCTATAACAGAAGTTGTTTCAATTGACAGTAATTGACGAAAATTTTGAGGGTACGATCAGCCTTCCTGAAAAAAGGGATAGGATAAACTCAATGGTAATTTATGGGGCATATGTATCCATTAACCTCTACGTCCTCCAAATATTTCTTGGGAAATAGAATCATCATATGTACAATTCTATTAGGATTAATGGTTACTTTTACTGATCTTGGAATAATGTTGATGGTAAATAATACCTCTCATTCTGGAGGTAGAAGAATTTTTTTTTTCAGGAAATAAATCCCCCAAACACTCCACTATACTAGAAAAAATAGTGGGGAATGAACCCTAATCATTGATGAAATGATTGGTGAACTAGGTTGTCACACTACCTAGCCTCTACTGCTCTTGTCATGCTTGTGTCACATGAACATCCTACTCTCCATTATAAACATTCCTACCACCCTCTGGTGATGTAAACAACACCCACTGATAAAAGATGTCTATATGGGCATGATAGGGGACTAGAAATTTCAACCCAAAGATTATGTAAAATACCTCCATGTTGAGGATGAAATGATTACATACAAAGAAGTATATGCCATTCTCATGGGAAAAATCATTAAATTGATGAACATCCTCTGATCAGATACCTAATGTGGTAGCAAAAAACATAATTCCATGAAAGTGTTCATTCATGAGGCCTATAAATCCCAAAATTGACTCATTCATGAAAGAGTGATACATGCCTATATATAATGAAGCATACACTAAAGAGAAGGTTTCTAGAATAGTACATTGAACTGTAAAAGGTCTGGCACTTCACTCCTCCAAAATAGGCTAGAATTCATGTTACTAATATGTAATGAAGCCCTGATTCCCTGACTGACTACCCTAACATAACCTGCTCTGTTGGTGCTGAGAAGTAGGAGTCTAACTAGATCTTACTAACTACCACCTCGGCCTTACTGGCCAATGGTATTGTATCTTCCTACATTGAATGAACAAACTGACCCTGTACTGGAACGTGCGGTAGAATTATATCCCCTATTTCTAAGTTAAAATTTAAAATTTCTACCAAATCACAAGATATGGCCCATCCTTTCATATCCACTTCATTCCACTAGAAATCATAAGAATAAAGGCTACATATTTCCCAAATTCACGCACTAGTGACATATCAGAAAAGTATCATTAATATGGGCATGAATTCTACTACCTCAATGAGTAGCCTCAAAAGGTATCTTTCATCCAAAATAAGAAATACAAGTATATCTAAAAGGTAAAACTCCCTGAATTTCATCCTTACCTTACCTAAATTTTATCATTGAATTAAAGTATTGGTTGACTATATTAAATATAGTAGCCAACCAGAATACATTACCCTATGATCAAAATTCATATATCCCCCCATCCTCAACTCTATTGGTAGTCATAAGACCATCACCTAAAAATATATGTTGAACTTATGATTCTCTGTAAAGAAAGAAGACTATTCTATCATAGACATCCCTCTCTATGAAATGTTCATGACATCTCTATCTCTATCATACCTCAGGGTCTGGGGAATGAAATATTCCTATAAGAGAGTCTATAAATCATTCCACACCATATAAAAATGTTCGTCTTCCTTGGTAATAACATACCACTATAGCATGGAATAATATCACATCACAAACATAGATTTTTTTATCACCCGCTCTGGAGGCATGTCTAGATGCTCAGATATTGAAAAATTGATTTTTTTACGATTCAAAAGAATGTGGCATTTCCTTCGTCAAAAAAGTGGAAGGATGCTCCTACTTGAACTCTAATGTATACTCTTACAAACTCTGGGCATGTTGAACAACCAATTTCAAAGACTACAACATATATAGAAAGACATCACAGAACTGGGCATTAGTGCCCATATTTGGTAAAGGAAGTGGTTCCACATGTGGCACTACAGGAGGAATCACTAGAAGCTCAAGGTCATCCATCAATGGTGCATAATAGTCCTCTTATTCAGAGCATATGATTGGAGGATTTCATATTACCATGATAATACAATTCTAAATGAAGACCTTAGTAGAGACATTAACAATTGAAAATATTGTAGATATAAAACTAGGATAGGTGCATTGCCTTCCTATAGGAATGATCTAGCCTCTTTTCTTAATCCAAAAATCTATATCTAAGTAGTATAAGAGACCATAATGTCCATAATAATAAAAGAGACACACCAAACACCCACTACTAAAGTATGATTGAGGTCTAGGTCTTGGTTTCACATATATAACCGAGATTTTCATCGTTTAAAAGTCATAGTCATTTGAAATTATGATTTTCCAAATAATCGACCCCCTTTAATAGTTGAAATATGTGGATCACCATTTTAGATCAATAAGGGATCATAATCCTTATGAACAAAAATATGTAATCCATATAACCCATACCATAACACCTTCCATCCCATGGGACCTATGCTCTATGGAATAATGTTACATAATTAAATACATAAGGTTTATGCTTTATCCTATTCAGGAAAAAAACTATTAGGTTAAGGATGGAACCTTAATTGCTAATTTCATTTTCCAATATCTATAAGAAAATTCTGAAAATTCAAATATTATATCAAGTCACTATAAAAAAATAGTAAAATTCATGGTAAAAATAGATGTGACATTGGAAAAATGCATGGCATGTTAGTCCTACAGGGAATATAATAATGCATATATTTCAACACCCTCATTTTATCCTGAAAATATAAAAGAAATATACTGTCAATAATACTAATAATAATAACATCACAATACATGTTTTCACATGATGATGACATTTTATCAACTATAAATTTCATAATCAATAACTAAAATCACTCATCCCATATAATTTGGGTTTCCCTGATACATGGGTTAGCTACATATAGGGGCATGGTCAATTCGAAATTCCTCTCATAGTCTTCTATATAATACAAAAATACTAAGTGGAGGAAAAATATTCATATGATAAATAATTTCAACGTCCCGATATAGGTTCCACATTACTATTATGTCAAGCTATTGTGTCACATAGCCTCAAGAGTGCCTTCATATACCCTAGAGGTTGCCGACTAGCAGTGAGGTTTTAAAGGTGGTATGATGGGGAGACTATACCACTTTTCAGAGTGGAATAGTGGATAAAACCACAAACCTACAATATTGAAATCATATATAAACTTACATAATAAATAAGTGGTGAAAGAATAAATAACTATAAAGCTAAATAATAATATCAAAATCCTATAGGTAGTGTCACATACATGGATGCTTGACATGCTGATATAAAAATTCGAATAGGTGGAAATCATATACAATTATTCTATACAAAAATAAAAAAGGAAAAAAAACTCCACAGAAACTCAATCATATGCTCTTCCATCTAATATAATGGACCATCTATTAGTAAATCATATCAAAAAATTAGATGCAGGGTACTTTCCATTACCCATACATATAGACAAATAATCATCTTAGAATCCAATGGAAACCTGAGTATGGTGTAAGGTAAAATAATATTAGGTGGCCACTAATAGTTTCTAGAAGTAATACAAGTTGTTCTCATAGTGAAATGGTTTTCAAGTATAATAGAAATAATAAACAATGTTGAATTAATAAATTATAGCATGCTCTAGTTCAAAAAGTACACTTGGTATTTGTACCTACATCATCTAATGGTTGGGATGAATGTATGATCTCTATATATATATAATGTTATTTTTTGCATACACCTATTTGGACCATGTTTGTGTAGATGTAAGTGTCCATATACCGAGAATTCTAGGAGATGGCTTGATCAAGGCATAACTCATATATCTGTGACCACTATAAAAATTCCTATAAGATCAAGTAACATGTTACATTCCCTGAATCTCATAAAAAGTGGGAAATGTCATGATCATCGATTGAGATGGTGAGTGTTGTATCAAGTTAATACTCCAAACAAGACATGTGGTGAATATAGCAACCCAAGCCATTTATATATAACATTATATGATTTTATGCAAAGTTGTACATTAGAGTACATGCCAAGGATCATTAAGTCTTGTGTATTTGAAAAATATGTATATATAACATAAAACATGGGGCTAAAAACAGTTCTTTATTTAATCTCCATAAAGAGATCCTAAAATTCTTTGATCCCTTACAACTTCATAGTGAACCCTGGGGAACACATGAACAGTTGGGTGAGCTGAAAAGCAAAGTAAGGTAACGAACATAAGGATACATCTTAAGCACATGAGTTTGGAGACATAATATAAAGATATCCAAAGCATGGAACATATGAAATCATATCATGTAAGCATGGAAGCATATAAATGCTGAAGAATCATAAAACATTTCTTTAGTATGGTTCAAGGCTAACCGTCAATCCTATTTCCAATTTTATTATAGGTCAAGGCTAACTACCAATCCTGTTTCACATCGCTTCTCATGAGACATAACATTTCCCAATGAATTGGAGCGCTATTTGGGAATTCTCATCTCAAAATTTTCATGAATATTCTTACCACATAAATATTATTTCCACATAAATAATCATACGTAATCAATCCTTTATAAACATAAGGATACACATGGAACGAATTGGGTACCACAATCATGACAAAAAGCATAACCAAGGTCTGTATCATGAATGTGTCCATGAATGAAAAGGATTAGAACATACTTGGTCATTCATAAGTTAATATAGGCATATAACATGGTAGGTGGTGATAAATATAAGTGACAATATATATGAAATGAATTTGAGATACAATAGCATTAAAACAATTTTTTTGCGGTTTTTAAGGAAAATACTATAGAGCTTTTAAAATATTAAAGAGGAAATTATTTTATTTAAAATGAAAATTGAACAAAGAAGGGTTTCATAATAAAAAATATAGATTATATAAAGGAAATTTTGTCTTAAAATAGAGGATAAATTGCACTTTAAATTGGGTAAAATTTTTGGAAGTTTCTTTAAAACGATTGTGCTTATTGGGATGTATTGAGGAGGGATTCACTTAAAAGCATGTATATCCTTGAAAGAGAATGATAGATGGATCTTGGACCAAGATTTTGGAGAATATAAATATAATGTATATGTTTTACATAAAAATATAAAGCAACTACATTTTGGTAAAAAAATAAAGATAGAGAAACTCGAAGGAATAAAGGAAGTTCGGGTCGAATCCATTACGGTTTATCGTCTTGGTATCAGGTGTAAAAAATAGGGATTTAGGAGATATATAAAGGGTTTATCATCACGTATAAAACGTTAGGGAAGTATGTTGGAGGTTATAAAACATACCCCATCACTTGGTATTACACAAAAATGGCATAGCATAGAGATTAATCATGATTTAGAGTGTAAAAGAGAGGATACCTTACCTTAAATCTATTTGTGTTCTCCCCTTGTTATTAAAGACCTGAATAAAAAAATTAGGATAATTAATTAATAATTCAAGAACCTCTTCTATGTGTAATTGATTTATTATATCCTATTTTATTTCATTAAATTCCTTCTTGATTAGTTATAAGGTCTAATTTCATTGTTCGGGCTTGTTTGTTTACTTGGTTTTAGAAGATCAATTCACTTTTATTCAAGATTGCATAAACGTGAAAGATGGAAGTGGTTTTCTAGAAATGAATTTATATTCTATTAGAGGACATACAGTAGATTAAATTATTTTATATTTAATTTGGTTACTTATAATGAAGTCGAACTATTATGTAAAACCATAGTGAGAACAGTTTTTGTTAATTGGTGGGTTTTATTGCCAAGAACATTTTTTGATTTATAACATAAAATATTTTGTTAGAAAATATTACAGAATTAAAATAGGATATATTTCATATATATAACCTTGTTTAATCATAACAAAAATGATTTCATGACCAGATTCAATGATGATAATAGAAATGGAAAAACTGTTGTCCTTGGATGTGCTAAATTAGCACATATCAAACAGTGCATTCATTTATTTCAAATAAAATGTTGGTAAAGGAAGGAAGAAAATGAAATATAACATTATTATGAAAACATTCCAGTACATTTATTTTAATAGATTTATCATTCTATTTGTGTGAAGGGAGGTTAGGAAAGAAACAAAAAGAAAAGAACTTAACAGAAATGAAGGAATTGGAAAGAAGAATTTACCTCTTGAGACTTACTCTTTTGAGAACCTATTATGGGGAGAGGTTTTGACATTTCAGAGATTTTTGGAGCTTTTTTACGTGTGGGAAGACCTGGGGGAGAGATTTGGGCCAAATATTGGCAAGGCACAAGGCTTGAGTGGAGTGAAGAGAAGAGAGAGTGAAGGGGGGGTTTTATAGTGGAGTAGAGAGGGGATTTCTCTATATAAAATTCATTAATAAATTATTTCCCCATAAGAAAAGTAATATTAAGTCTTCCTTGAGAAATAATATTAATTTTATCATGTTATCCCAAACCAAGTGGTCTTACATCAGCAGAACATCATCAATGACTCAATATATCGATTATTCATCATTTATTGTAAATTATCGTATTTTTACTTGCCATAAAAAATTCTCGTATATAAAAAAACTCTCAAAAATTCACCCAAACAATTTCTCGACATGTAGAATACAAAAATTTATGTCCCTTTTTCATAAATAATTTTCTAAATTTTATTATTTTAATATTTAATTAATATCATTATTTAATATGAAAAACTAGTTTTAAAACATTCATTTACTTATTCTAATGTATAGGTATATCGTACATTCAACATGAATATTATTTATATATTATCATAGGTATGGTTACTATTTCTTAGGGTATATCGCTATTCATAAGGGTATGTTACTATTCATTAGGGTAGATTACTATTCAACAAAAATTCTGTTTTTTTATCAGACTCCAAAAAACAAACTGATCACAAATGTGTATGTTTGATTTTTGAAATTCCAAACACAAAAGTGACAAACATATGTTTATTGGTCACTTAGAACTTATTATTTCATTATGTTGTGTTTTCTTATGATTTTACGACATATTTATAAGAGGATATTTTCCATTGAAAAACATTGTGTCATTACATTCTTCCCCCCAATATGAAATTTTTCCACAGAAATTTCATTTTACATTCTAAATCAAAAAATGGCGTGGGTACATTTCCTTCATTTCATCATCCAGTTCCCATGTTGCCTCTTCGTACTTATGATTTCTCCATAGTACCTTGACTAGATTAGTAGCCTTGTTGCTTAGAAATTTGTCTCTACGATCCAAGATCTTCACTAGATTCTCTTCGTAAGAGAGATCATCCTCCAACTGTACCACCTCTAAAGAGAGTACATGTGATGGTTCTAGTATGTACTTTCATAAGAGTGATACATGAAAGAAATCATGTACTTTTGACATGGTGGGTGTAATTTCCAATTGATAGGTCAAAACTCATACCTGGTCTAGGATATTGAACGGGATGATGTACCTGGGACTTAACTTCCATTTCGTTCCGAACCTCATTACATTCTTCCACTGAGATATGGGTATAAATACCATGTCTCTGACTTTGAACTCAAGGTCTCATCGACGGTTATCTGTATAACACTTATGTCAACATTTGTCTGCCTTGATAAACATCTTAATGGTTTTCACCTTCTCCACCATTTCTATGACCATTTCTGGTCCTATAATCTTACGCTCACTGACTTCATCTCAACAAGTTAGTGATCTACACCTTTTCCCATAATGGGCGTCAAATGGTGCCAATTTTTTGCTCATGTTCAAACTATTTTTGTAGGAGAATTAAACTAGTAGAAATGTTGGTCCCATCCTCTTTTGAATTCCATAGAACATGATCTCAACTTGTCTTCTAGTGTCTGAATAGTATGCTTAGATTGGCCCTCAGTTTGAGGATGATAGGCCGTACTAATGTTTAGTTCAGTGCTTAGAGTATGTTGGAGACTTTTCCAGAACTTCTAGGTGAATCTCATATCATGATCAGATATAATAAATAGTGGTACTCCATGTAGCCTTACCGATTCAATTATGTAAAACCGTGCATGTTGATCCAACGAGAAGTCCTATCGAATAGTGATAATGTGAGTTGTTTTTGTAATACGATCCATAATGACCCATATAGCATTATTTCCTCTGGATGTCCTTGGATGTCCAGTGACAAAGTCCATTGTAATGTTCTCCCACATCCATGCTGGTATGGGAAGTGGTCGCATCATCCCCTTGGACTTTTGTCTCTCATCCTTCATGTTCTAACATACCAGGCACTTTGATGTAAATTCAGAAATATCCCTTTTCATATTTTCCCATAAGATGTTTTCTCAGAGATCTAGATGTATCTTTGTGCTCCATGGATGGATAGAGAAGGTTTATCTATGTACATCATTCAATATCTCCATCACTATCTCTGGATATGTTGGTATACATAATCATGTCCCAAATCTTACAACTTCTTCCTCATCAATTTTGAAATTGGATGATTCCCCATTTCTAATAGCTTCCACCCTTTTCTGAATTTCCTCATCTTTTCTTTAATCATCCTTTATTTTCACCATGATGGATGGTTGAGAAATAATTTGAGAAAGGATTGATGATGGTCCTGCCTTAATGATTCCCATGTCCATCCTTTGCAAATATAAGAAGAACAGTTCCTTCACAATTCTCATCATTGATAATGTTGTAGGATCCTTTATACTTAGAGAATCCGCCACCTTCTTTGCCTTACCGAGATGGTAGTGGATTGAGAAGTCATAATCCTTAATGAGCTGTATCCATCTTCTCTGGTTCATATTAATCTCTTTCTATGTGAATATATATTTGAGACTCTTGTGGTCAGTATATATCTCTCATTTATCCCCATAGAGATAATGCCGCTAGATTTTCAATTCAAAGATCACAACTGCTAACTTCAGATCATGCGTGAGATAGTTTTGCTCATGGATTTCAGCTTCCTTTATGTGTATCCTATCACTTTATCATTTTTTCATTAACACATATCCTATTCCCTTCATAGAAGAATCACTATACACCACAAATTTTTCTCCATTTGTAGGGAGTGTGAGTACTAGCACAATGATAAGCCTCTTGTTCAACTCCTCGAATAAATCTTCACATTCATGTGTCCAAACAAACATCACACCCTTCTATGTAAGCTTGGTCATTGGTTTGGACAATCATGAAGTATTCTTCACAAATTGTCGATAATACCCAACTAGACCCAAAAATCTGCGGATCTCCATTATAGAAGTTGGCATGGGACACTCTTCAACTGCCTTTCTCTTGGAAGGGACCATGGATATTCCGTTGCTGGTGATAATAACATGCCTAAAAAATTATACTTCCTCCATCCATAACCCACATTTATTGTACTTTTCATACAACTTCACCCATCAAAAAGTCTTTAACATAGTTTTCAAATTCACCTCTTGTTCCTCCTTTCTATGGGATTATATCATAATATCATCAATAAAGACTACCAAAAAATTTTCTAGGTAATCTCTAAAGACTCTATTCATTAGATCCATGAAAATCGTTTTAGCATTAGTGAGTCTGATGGTCATGACTATGATCTCATAGTTCCCATACCTTGATCGAAATACAATCATGGGAATATCTTGATTTCTCACCATTATTTAGTTGTATCCTGAACGAATGTCCACCTTAGCGAAATAGATGGCCCCACGAAGAAGATTGAACAAGTCTTCAATCCGTGGAATGAGATACTTATTCATTATTGTAATTTTATTAATCTCACGATGATCAATGCAGAGGTGCATTGATCCATCCGTCTTCTTGACGAACATGACATGCACACCCCACGGTGACGCACTCGGGCATATAAAACCCTTCTCCATATTCTTATGTAACTACTTCTTTAGTTCTTCTAGCTCTATGGTGGATATACTGTGAGGTGTCTTTGAGATAGGTAGAGATCCATGGATAGGTTCAATTGAGAACTCAACATCTCAGCCTAGAGAATGAGAAAGAAACTCTTTAGGTAATACATCAGTGTAATCCCTTACGATGGGCACGTATTCTAGCATGATTCTCTCCTTTGTCTCAATCATTTGAGCTTGATATACTTTCTCATAGGGCAGCCATAACCACACTTGAGACGAATATTCTAAAAGATTGTCATCTTCCACATTAAACATGTAATGAATCAGAGGATGCTTCGGGATGTGAAGAGTGATCTCATTTTCCTGATTGTTGATGGTTGATTTTTATAAAGAAATATAATCAATTCCCAAGATAAAGTCGAACTCCAATAAATGAAGTATAATGAGATTGGGTGGGAGTTTCGATCCACAAACATTAACCTTGGAGGAGTTATAAATTATGGATGCAATAATTGCTCCATTTTTTGTTCTCACATATAAGTTTTCCTTGAAATTTTGAGGTGGTGTTTGAATATTTCTACTAATCATTAAAGATATGAAAGAATACATAGAACTATAATCAAATAGTTTGTTCTCTATTCTTGAATGAAAAACTAGTGTACCTGTCACCACATCATTGTCTGGCTCCACCTCAACAGTAGTGATAGCATAAGACATTCGTAAAAGCCTTGTAGGCTATTGTAGATTGCCTCCGACAACCCTCATCTTATGGCAATTGTTTACATAATGCCCAATGATCCTTACATTTGTAACTCTGAACTGCTGGTTGAGTATTGATCTGAACATTCCTTTCTTCTTCTTCATTAGAGGAATTTTTCATATCCCTTTGGAAGTTCTTGGCTAGATGACCAAACATTCCACATTTAAAGAAATTCTTGGTTCCCTTTAGATAGATACCAGGATGCTTCTTCCCACAAATTTTTCAACGAAAAAAGTCATACATCTTTATATCATGGGATTCGTTCGATGGACCACACATGTTGTAGTCCATTTTTCACTTCTTTTCACTGGGCCAACAAGACCACTTAGAGTCTCAATTCTCTATTTCAACCATGAGTCCACAACGGTCAATCTCCTCATAACTGTAAAAGTATCAAATTTCCAAAACATTTTGTAGACATGGATTTATTCCACTAAAGAAGTGATCCAACATTATTTCGGTGTTCAGGATGAAGCCAGAGGCGTACCTTCCAAGCCATGTAAATTTTTCATCATACGCCTCAATGAAGTCATTTTCCTTCTTCTTGAGTCTTAGGAAATCTCTTTCTATCTTCAGATGGAGGGTTCGAGGAAAATATTTTTTGAAAAACATCCTCTTAAATTCCTTCTAATCCATGAAATCAATTTCCTCCTGGGATGTAGAATTCTTGATCAGTGTCCACCCCTAATCAACTTCCCCATCCAAATGATAGACTACCAGTGCCACCTTCTATTCTTCTGAGCACTGGAGGATGGAGAATATATTTTCAATAGAGTTAATCCATTGTTCCCCAAGGAAGGTTTCAGAATGTCTCCAAAATATGGGATGCCTTTTCCACATGAAGAATTATATGACAACTTTCTCATTCCGTGGAGGATGTGGTTGTTCCGCCAGATTCATGTTATTATTCGTAACTCGAGCCAACTAAGCAAGTACTATCATGAAGTTTTGAACACCCAATATAGTAATATTATTCATATCATTAGGGAAAAATAATATATAATTAGAGGTCTTGAATATGTAGAAATTCATAATAAAAAAATAAAACATTGAACATAAAATGATAAACATACAAAGAATAAGTATATCCAAACTTTTGATTCCATATGTTTAAATCTAGGTTATCCTCAATCTATTTCATAACTTATATTCTTACGAGATTTTTTGTCCATTAATAATTGTTTGTACTAAGATCTTGATTCTAACAAAGCATATCCTCCGTGAGTTTCATAACCAAGAGTGCAGTAAGGCCCGTTGTCAGGTACTAGGATACCTCGGGTTAATCCTGAAACTCTTTGTTGGAATTTTAACTCCAAGGTACATATGTGCCAGAGCCACCTCTACCTTCTTGTATCTAGACAGGGTTGTATTTTCTTAAAAAACCACTTACTCAATACTGACCCAATATTTCGGAATGTTTTCTAATACCTAGTCTCAACCTTAAGGTTCTCACTAAGTATCCCTATTCCTAATCTCCAAAAAATAATTATACCATCCTCCGATACCTACTATAGAAACCCAAGCCTTTTATATATGACATTAAACAATTTTATAAATAGTTATATATCACAGTAAAATCCAAGGATCGTTAAGTCTAGTGTCTTTGAAGACTAGGTACATATAACATAAAACATGGGGCTAAAAAACACTTCATAATTTAATATCCATATAGAGACCCTAACAACCTTTGAGACCTTACATCTTCATAGGGTACCCTAGGGAAAACATACACAAAGGGGTGAGCTAAAAAGCCTAGTAATGTAATGAACATAAGGATACATCTCAAGCCCATGAGTTAGGGGGCATGGCATTAAGATATCCAAAGCAAGGAAAATATGAAATCATATCGTATAAGAATAGAATCATATAAATATGGAATCATATAAATGTGGAGGAATCATAAAACATTTCTTGTTTATGGGTCAATGATATCCACCAATCCCATTTCCCATTTTAGTCAAGGTCAAGGCTAACTGTCAATCCTGTTTCACATCGCATCCCATGAGACTTAACTTTACCCAATGCATTAGAGCACTCTCTGGGAGAACCCATCTCAACATTTTCATGAATATTATTACCACAAAAATATTCTTCCCAAATAAATATTCTATCCACTTAAATAATAATACTTTATCAATCGTTCATAAATAGAAGGATACCCATGGAAAGAATTGGGTACCCCAATCATGACATAAAGCATAACCGATGAGTGTATCATGAAAGTGTCCATGAATGAAATGGATTAAGAAAAACATGGAAGTTAATAAGGTAATATAGGAATATAACATGGTAGTTGGTGACAAATAGAAGTGACAACATATAAGAAATATATTTGAGAAACACTATCATTATAACATTTTTTGCGTAGTTTTTAAGGAAAATAATATTGAGATTTTAAAATAGTAAAGAGGAAATTCAATATTATAAAACCAGAATTTAACCAAGAAGGTTTTCATAATAAAAATAATAATATAATAAAGACAATTTTTTCTTAAAACATAGGATAGTGTTCACAATAAATTGTGTAAAAATTTGGGAAGTTCCTTTAAAATGAGTGTGCTTATTATGATGTATCGAGGATGGATTCACTTAAAAGAATGTATATCCCAGAAATAGAATGAGATATGGTTATTGGAACATGATTATGGATAATATAAACATAATTTATAAGTTCTACATAAAAATTAAACACAACAACATTTTGGTAAAAAGAAAGATAGAGCAACCCAGAGGAATAATGGAAGTTTGGGTAGAATCCATAATAGTTTAATAGCATGGTATCAGGTGTAAATAAGAGGGATTGATGGGAGAGATAAGGGGTTTATAATCACTTATAAAACATTAGGGAAGTATTCTGGAGGTGAGAAAACATACCCCATCACTTTGTACTACAAAAAATGGCATAGTATAGAGAATAATCTTGATTAAGAGTGAAAAGGACAGAATCCCTTACCTTCAATTCATTGGTGTTATCCACTTGTTATTAAAGACCTGAATAAACAAATTAGGATAATTAATTAATAATTATATAAACTCTTATATATTTAATTGATTTATTATAACCATTTTTGGTTCATTCAATTCCTTCTTAATTAGTTATAATGTTTAATTTCATTGTCCGGGATCGTTTGTTTACTTGGTTTTAAAAGATTGGTTCACTTGTATTCAAGTTCAGATAAACATGAAATATGGAAGTGGTTGTCCCGAAAGTAATTTCTATTCTATTAATAAACATTCAGGATATTAAATGGCTTTAAATTTAATTTGGTTACTTAGATCGAAGTCGAACTATTATATAAAACCATAGTGACAACCGTTTTCGTTAATTTGTGGGTTTGATTACAAAGAAAATGTTTTAATTTATAACATAATACCATTTGTAAAAATGGAATACAGAAACAAAATAAGATATATTTCATATATATATTCTGGTTCAACAATAAAAAAATGGTTTCATGACCAGATTTAAAGATGATATTAAAAATTGATAAATCGTTGTCCTCAAAAGAGCTAAATTAGCACATCCCAAATGGTGCTTTCATTTCTTTCAAATAAAATATTTGTAAAGGAGAGAAGATAATGAAATATACTATTAGTACTGAAAAATTATAATACATTTATGTTAATGTATTTAACAAACTTTTTGGGTGAAGGGAGGTGAGGAAAGAAACAAAAATAAAAGAACTTAAAAGAAATGAAGGAATTGGGAAGATGAATTTACCTCTTGAAACTTCCTCCTTTGAGAACTTCTTAAGGGGAGTGGTTTTGGTATTTTGAAGAGTCTAGGAGCTTTTTTATGTCAGGAAGGACCTTTGGGAGCAATTTGGGTTGAATATTGGCAAGACACAAGGCTTGGGAGGAGTGAAGAGAAGATAGAGTGAATGGGGGTTTTTATATTGGAGGAGAGAGGGGATTTCTCAATATAAAATTCATTAATTTATTATTTCCCCACAAGACAAAGAATAGTAAGTATTCCTTGACCATTAATAGTAATTTTATTATGTTATACCTAACTATGTTGTCTTACGGCAGCAGAACATCATCAATGGCTCAATAAATCCATTATTTAGCATTTATTGTAAATTATCATATTTTTACTACTCATAAAAATTCATGTAATTCAGAAAAATCTCAAAAAAACCCCCTAACCATTTTTAGACTTTTAGAATCCGAATATAAAGTCCATTTTTGAAAAATAATTTTCTATATTTGATTATTTTAATATTTAATTAAAATCATAATTTATTATCAAAAACTAGTTTTAGAACATTCATTTATATATTATAAAGTATAGTTATATGGTACATTCAACTTGAATATTATTTATATATTATCAAAGGTATGGTTAATATTCATTATGGTATATCTTAATTCATAAGGGTGTGTTAAAAGTCATTAGGGTAGTTTACTATTCACTAAAAATTATGTTTTTCTTATCGGACTCTGAATGACTTACTAATCACAACCGTATATGTCATGTTTTTGAAATTCCAAACCCTGAAGTAAAAAACTTATGTTTATAGGTCACTTAGCCAATATTAGTTCATCATTTTGGGTTTCCATGTGAATTTATGACATATTTATAAGAAGGGAATTTCAATTGAAAAACATTGGGTCGTTACAATGCATAATTAATAGCTTCCAATAGTGTCAATGGTATGAAATGTCATTCTCAATACCCAATGCAAGTGATTGTGAAAAATTAATTCCTTATATAACCCTTAACATCAATTTAAAAAATATCAAGGTGTAATAATATTAATAAAATAATCCATGAGGCATTACCTCTGATGCATTACATTTACCAAGCCATTATAATCAAGGCATAATAATTCAATTAAGCATTCAATACATCATGATCAAAAAATGTTACATTTCCACCCATTCATATTTAATTTAATTGAAATCATCCAATTAATTTAAGGAAAATAAATTCATAATTAATAATACATTCAATCTAACCATTCAATTTAATAAACTAAAATAAGGTAATTCAATTTATACCGATCAAGGAAGCACTTAGAGGTGGCTAATGTCAATAGAAAAAACCCTTACATGGGAAATTGCATTTATATACTGGTATAAGAACATAAAATGTTCCTTGTGTTTATTAAAAATTTTAATTAGGGAGGTCCAATTCAGTTTAAACCCATACCGAAGGCCTATGAGGCATTACAGACATTTAAACCATCCAATAAATAGTGAAATTAATGCTATCACACCCATGGGGTGTCCATGAATATAGTAAAAAACCTATAATATAATAAAAAATGACCAAAATTACTATATCAAGGTTTATATATCAATTTAATATATGAATAACATTGTTAAATAATGATGCACAAAAATTTTCGATGTGCAGTACAACAAAAAAGCTACAAAAACACCAAAACACTTGATGAAAATGAAGATACCACTTACCTTAGGGCCATTAATAACACTTATTTTGATGGATTCCTCAGATTCAAAGTAGTAAGGTAGAAATCGATGAAACTATCTAATTCCATTAAAATTGTGAAAAGATATTTAACCAAAATAGTGCAATGGATCCGAAGATAAACTAAAATTCGAAGGGAGAGGATTGTAGATCATACCATGATGGATATTTTATTTTGATGATTCTGGATTTGAAATTTGTACATTAAAGATACCGAGGAAACTAGATTATAGGAGAAGTTAGCTTATGGATGATGTAGTGGTTGCTCATCCATTATAATGAATGAGGAAGCGAAAAATATTTTTATTAATTCATTAAGAGAAATTTGGAATTTTAACCCTCAAAATAAGGGGTGCATGGTTGCTAAAATAGTTTTCAAACCTTACTTATTCCACTTTCCAAAGAAGGAACTTTCATGGTTCTGTTTAACTTTTATCCTAACAATGCACAACCCGTGAAAAAATCCTTAGTCAAAAATCATATGTTCTTTCATGGCTGTGCACCTAGGGATGCATGATTTCAGAAAAACTATACAGACCCTACTTCTCCTATGTCTCTCCCAGCATGGTTAGCATATACTATTCATTTTAGGTGTAACGGTTGCTACTAACCATGTTAGATAGTTTATTTTCCAATTTCCCAGTGTTCTAGGCTCCGAACTGGTCATAGTTACCCATGTGACCCTTCTCGATCCATAGGGTAACATTATAAGTCCCTTTAAGGGATTTTAAATCAAACAAAAATATTTATCTCTTTTTTGAAAATTAAGGCAATTACAATTTTTATCTTAAAATCAATGTATTTTATTCAACTTAAGTAATTATTTATCATTATAAAGTAATAGTAAAATTTTTCCACTCGTTGGTACATAAAATGATTTATAAAATATTTAGGAAAATATAAAATTATTCCTCTCTTATGTGTGAAATACTTTTTCACTAAAACCCATGTTTTCTAAAAAGGATTTTAAAAATTCTTTTATCCTTTCCAACAACATTTATCCTATTCATGTTTAGTTATTTTATATTTTTTAAAAATGTTTTAAAATGAATCTTCATGTCATTTACAACAGAATCCCAGTTTTGATTCTACTAAAATTGTGAAAGGAATTGTTTTAACACGTATTGAATGAATGGATTTTTCTGCCCTCATGACCACTTGATTTTTAAAATCCTATTGAAAAAATATTCAAAGGATATTTTAAAATTAATTTATTTCCAAAATGAATTTTGAATTTTTTTTAACATATTATTTTTAAATTGAAAAGGATATTTTACTCAAAAATGGTTTTTATTACATTTTTATAGTATTTCTATTCCTCAATGACATCAACCATTTTATTTTAAGTATGGTCAAATGCAGAAATGTTGTATTGAAATCATCCTTATTCTTACTAGGTATGGTTTTTGATGAGTTTGATTAAGGATGTTGAATTTTATTACTATCTATCATATTACACTAGATTTTTTATGACTATGTTTTTTAATTGGGCTATGTATTAATAATTAATATTTTAGTTTTTCAATATGAATATTTGTGTTTATTATATTTCACCACATTCATATGATGGATTATTTGGACATTGTAAGTGATGGGAGGGGCCTACTATATCCCCTTTATACATTAGTAAATCTCATTAAACAAAGAAGATTGGATTGTTTCCAGGGCCTTACCAATGTACAAAGATGTCTTGGCATAAGGACTGAAACATATTACTTTATTGGAACAAGTCCTTGATGACATGGTTTATATTTCTATTATTATGTATTCTATCATTATAAATTCAGGTATTGATATTCCAGTTGGTTATTAAATTATTTAGAATATCAATGGTTAAGGTACATGCTCATGCGATAATCTATATGGAATTATTTTGATCTCCAATTATTCCTTCCATATTATTATCTTGTTATTGATTCAATGGAATATTTTTTAGTTTATTTTACCTTTAAAGGAGGATTATTTCTTATTTATTTATAACTTTTATTTTATGCACACCCCTAACATTGGCATCTGATCTCAACCCTTTCTTTTGTCTTATTTTCCATAGGATATGAGTAGGTGTTTGGTGATTGATTTATAGGGATAAAATAAGAGGAATAATTGCATTCTCAAAGAAAATTCTTTTTTCCTTTTTATGTTTTAATATGTAATGTTAATCTAATTTATGTATTTACATTACCAAGAATACTAAACTATTTAGTCCTTTGGGATGTGATTCCTTGTATCTTATGACAATGTAACAAAGTTGACACCATCTCCAGGATATTGGGGTTATGATTTATACCTTTTTAATCAATGGATGTTTTGTAGAAACATTATGAACTAGTTTTAGGAAAACAAAAAATCAACGAATAGAACCCTATAATAGAATTTGTGGAAAATTATAGAATAAAATTAAAATATTTTTGTATGGATGATATTAGATCGAAATTCCAAGAAAATAGATCCCTAAATATATACTACTAGTGGACATGGTTCTTATATTGATGCACCTTGGCGTAATAACTCTAAAATGGGTGCATTTGGCATGACTTGATCAATACATGGTGCAAAAAAAACAAGACATACTATGAAAGTAATTTGAAACTCCCAATGGATATTTTTTGGGTCAATTAAAAATTTCTTTACAATGATTATAAAGGACGTGGAAATAAATATGTCCCCAAATAAACCATGTTTATGATTATGAGAGTTTTTATTCATAATTTTTTTAACTCTTATTAATTATTTCATTTGTTGTGGGACTATAAATTATGTTTTCTAATTATATCCTATAATCTAATGTATTCCATAATATAAAAATAGAACCTAGTAGAATAAATATAAACCACATCAATAAATGTAATCCAAAGAGTAAGAATGATCATTTCTTTGATGGAATTAATCTATTAAATTTAAGGAAAATCCTCTCCCAAATATTCTCATTATTTGTAGAAATAGTATCATGTGCTGATAAGAAATAAAATTAATTCTATACATATATTTTATTTTATAGGATGTAAGATAAGAAGAGGTTGGTATAAAAAAATATGGATAACGAGGAGAAGGGAAATAATGATTTTCCCACATGTGATCATTTTTAAAAGAAACACCATAGAATGTTCTTAAATTAAATATGAGTTTTTCTACAAGTGGGGGGAGAATTGATAGATTTATCGTGTCTTAATAGGGAAATAAAAAAGTTTTCAATGTTTAATGATTCCACAATATGAATATGTGGAACTATAAAAATGAGTTCTTCAATAATGGAATGAATATCCCTAAAAAACAGAGGGATCATGGTCAAGAATATGCTATTAACATAGACGAAGTGGAATGATTAATGTGAACCAATTTAGATTTAATAATTATGTAATTTGAGTATTTTATCTATGATATATTGTTAATAAGAATTATGAAATGTATAAGAATTTTGTTGTAGTAATTTATCATTATTAATTTGAATGTAAATGTTGATCAGTACCAATAACCAAGGAAAATGATTCAGTGACATGTCGAACTTCTAGGAAAACAATTCATGAAAAAGATATAACCCTTAATTTTTTTCCTTATATTATGATAATGATGTTTTTATAAGAACATTATTGATACGAATAATGTAAATTGTATAGTACTCACTACCTTGGAACTAATTATTGATTTATTTAAAATTTAGATTATGCTATCATTAATGGATTTCACAACATCTGTGGATTTAAGGAATATATCCAATAATTTTGGTTTTAATTAAGGAATAATGACGAAATAATATTTTCAATATGGTTTTATGGTAATTTAGTTTATTAACATGTTATAATGAAATATGTGATGAAGGTATTCACATGTTTGGTATGTGATGATTTAGATCTACATTATATTGTTTAGTGGATTAATGATAAGTTCTTATTTAAAATTCAGTGAACTAATTTCAAGAAATTTGTAACATAATATTTTTTAAGGCTCAAAATTTTAACCATTTATGAAATTATTTTTGTTTTACATTGGATAATGTTTTATAGATTAATAAATATTTCACCATATGAAGATTTATGCATAATGGATAACCTGTGTAACAGTTTTATTTATTAAAATAAATAAATATAAAAGTAATTACTTATCATTATATTGATGGAATTAAAATCCATTAAAAGTTAGTTTTAGTTCTATAGGAATAAATAATTCATCTTTCAAATTAATTTCATATCGTAAATAATAAAGCAGAAATTGATTATAGGACTACCAAAAGATGAAAATGAGTATATGAAAAAGAAAGAAATTAAGTGAGTAATATTCTTATTCTATATTTTAAAGTAATTCCTATACTATATATATAATTTTTGAACCAAACATGTTATTATATGGTCCCTCATTTCCATGGATCAACCTTTTGCGTGTTTTCAAAGATCTAGGTTCTCGGATGTTGCTCAAAAGAATTTTGGAGAACATCAGATAAGTAAAAGATGTAAATACAGGGGTTACACATTGTTTAACAATATTACACAATGTGAAATCCACTTGTTGGGGGGTTTTCCATGGTGTGAAAGAGGGATTCATGGCACGAAATGTTCCGGGGTTTGAAAAGTAAAATAAAACATTGAGATGATGCATTTTTCAGTGGAACTTGTCCTCAAGGCATTACTCAACATGGAAGGTAATTACACATCGTGTAATTACCCAACATTATATGTTATTAAAACATTTCATTCACTTGTGTTTTGGTAAAATTATGTATTCTACTCCCCTCCCTTTAATCCTATGTGATCCATATATCCCCACCTTAGAATTTTAGAGATCTATTCTATAGAGATCAATCACGGGCTTCCATCTTTGATATATATTCAATCTGAAGAATGATATACCTCTTTTATTGAGGATTCATTGATCCATTTCCTTTTATTTATCATTTCCATGTGACTGACCATGATCTCCATTTTTCTAATTGTGTTTTTTATGTGGGTTGTTGGTGCGGTTGTGTCGTGGCATCCATGGGTGGATACAGTTATTGAGGGAGAGGTGATTGTGATCTATTGCATTGATCTATTCTTGTGCAAAGAATAATATAAACCATTTTAGGTAGGGGATTTTATGCCTATCTTGATTTACCCCCTTGGATCACAATGAAATTGACCTAATATTTATTGGATCTAGATTAACGAAATGGTATCCATCGTATGTTTTTTCTTTATACTATGATAACGGTTTTCCTCTTCATTTTATAGATATTGTGATATATATGCATTAATTTATTTATAATTTTGTTATTTATTTAATTTGGTAAATAAAGTAAAGCCAGAATTAATTGTTTAATTAATTTTCTACAAGATAAAGAGGCATGTTTAATGAATCCAGATTTTATTCATGTAATTTGATGATAATAAAATTGTTTCTAGTGAGCATGTTTTATTCAATTTGTTGATAAACATGAATCCTGGTGATGGTTTTTGATAAAATAGTTAAATTAATTTCAAATTAATTGATTAAATTATTCTATATTTCATGGGAAGCTTGTTTCTTAGGTTTTTGGTAGCTGAATCCAAAATAATGAATCACAAAATTCATGAAGGAATAAGAAACAGTTGTGTGATAATGTTAATTCCTTGCTGGGAATGGGTTTCCCTCATTCTTATAATGGTCTATTTCATGTGATTTGAATCCATGAGATCTCATTTCATGTGAAGGATTAATTCCTTGCATAGGGGTTCAGTGCTCGTTGTTATGTTTTTTAATGATGCTGATGATGTGCACGGTATATGAGACATGTGGTTGTGGGGGAAGAGAGGCCCAGATGTGATGTTATCTTGGGATGGATGAGCATAGAGGGCTATTTTGGTTGTGGGGGTAGGGAGGCCCATTGTTTTTTGAAGCAGTTGACAACTAGAGTGACCATATACATCAGTTTATGCATGTGGGTGTCGGGGAGGACATCAGGGATGATGGAATGGGTTAATGATGGGATTAATCCTTTATGTGAAAGTGTTCACTAATGAATCCGTTTTTTATTAATAATTTTTACCTTCCCCACTACTTGAGAAATGTGTTTTTCCTTACCTTCCTTCCTAAAGATATGAATATGTGTAGGTTATGCCACATTCTTTCCTTGTTTAGCTTATCAATGATGGATGGGTCAACACACATAATATATGGGGAAAAGACTCGATGGGTAGCTCATCTAATCACGGTTTCGAGCCCCTTGAATTTCATTGAATAGATTGAATTTTTAGAATTTATGAGAATATGTAAAATCGTATTATCGTTAATAAATGACTAAAATATGTTTAACTAATGGGGTTAGAGCTTACGGGGATGCACTATTGAGGTTGTAATTCTATGGAGTCATGGACTCGATGTGGGTTTTCCTAGAGGGTGTGGAACTTGGTTGTGATTCTATTTTCATGTGATGTGGGTTTGATAATTGATAATTAATTATTAATGAATTCATTAACATAATTTTAAATTGATAGAAGTTATAATTTAACTTAGTGTATCCATTAAAATGGTTGTGTATTTATTATATATCTAGTATTTGTAGTGACAATCGGGTTTCTAAGAGAGGGAAGTTGCAGATGAGTCTATGACTAGGTTCTTCCCATAGTGTTTTTGTGAGATATATCATATACCATAAATTTTATATTTCTATAAGCTACACCACCATATTGGTTAGGTAAACTGAAACCCTAGGGATTCTGAGCCATGGCGGCTCTTTTCCCTAACATCCTGATGTGACGATGGATGGTTGAATTCCCTAATTGGCCCTACTCTTTTCTCTTTTTAGTTACAAGTGCTGGTATGCATGGTTTTTAGTATTCCACAAATATGTGTGTATAGGCTTGTAATGGCTTGTGGTTATTCACAGTCATTTATCTTGGATATATTTTCTTAAAGACTAATATTTGTATAATGTTTATAGGCTGGGATGCCTTGAGGGTCCTTACTCTGTGTATGAGTTCTAATGGGTTAATTTATACAACCTAACATATGATACACATTATGTGGGCTGTGGAGGCTCCCAGAAACTACCTGGTTACATTGGTTACGTGGACATGGTGGTGTGACACACTAGGTGCATGTTGACGCTTAAGGTGTGTGTTATGGTTCTTCGCACAGGTGTCTGTGGGTATGCCTTTTTTGTGATAAATTCTTAGGATGTATGAGGTTGAGGAAACCTATAAAACCATCTGGTAAGAGGTATCTAGACACCCTTGACAATATTTATAATGTTATATAATCTTGTATGCAATACTTGGTGAGTATAACCATGGTGAGGCTGTGAACTTATTATACATGGGTAGGTGATGATTTAGTTTCAAATGTTGTTCACTATTATTTAGTATGATTTCTTTAATTTTTCCCCATAGGGTCCAAGTAGGATCCTATAGAGTATAATTTTATACTCACCCTTCATATATATAAACTATTTTTAGGTCACTTGGAGTAGGTTATAGATCAGGCTGGTTACTACTAGCTTTTAGGGCTTTACAGGAGCTATTTGGGCTTTGTGGTCTCTATCATGTTACTTTATTTTGGTAATTATAGTTTTTTCATTTCAATTGTAGTATTTTTTCATGATATTACATATGTGTACTTCGGATTGTTTTATATTGTAGTCTGAGAAGAAGTTAGTTGGTGTATGAATTATCCCTCTCTTCTTCATGTGTTCTCTTAGAAGACAATACCTCCCATAAATGTGTTTATTATACCCTTGGTGATAGTCCCAAACCCAGGGCCTACTAGATGTGGGACCTGTTGGTCATTATCACTCTTATCACATTGTCATCCTAGTAGGGGTACACTTTCTAAGGAGGGGGTCGTGACATAGTTGTATGAGAGGTCGTATTGAGGGATATGATGGATTTTGGAGTTAGGGACTGGTGATATTGCATGGGTCGGTTGAAAAATAGTGTTAGTAAATTTTATAATGTTATTTAAATAGTAGATACCAATTGATACCTAGGTATTTAAGTCCCCCTGTGATATGATGCACAAACCTTTATTTTTAGAGTTTCTACTGAATGAGGTGATACTTGTTGCTGGGTAGAACCATAGGAAATATAACAACCTTTCTCTTTTATTTCACACAAAAACATAATTTATTAAAAAAAAATTCACTTCATACAACATATAATATATATTGATCTAGTTTACTTGGGTATTAAGATCATTACATGAGAACAAAAAACCTGAAATACACATATTTATTGAAATCTTTTTTTACATGACCACACACATTCCTTCGTACATATCATTGCATGGGATAAAATGAGAACATTTATAATAAAAGGGTGAGATATAAATCCAATTAAGGTTGTAAAAAAGTCATAACATGAATAATAAATTATATGTTAGGCAACGACCATATCAATAGATCATAATAGAAAAATGAACATAAAGTAATGTTATAGCATGATTATCATAACATGGAAATGTGGCATCAACATTTAACATGATATTAGCATGAGCCATGGAGCATTGCAAATAAAGCATGAGTAAACCCTGATTTGACTTTAATTACCATTAGTAAACTCTGATTTCACTTTATGTATCATTATAAAAATATTTACCCAATGCATTGAAGTGATATCAGGGTGCACCATTTTTAATCATTTCATTTCCTCCATTGGTGTGCCACATGGATCTTATAACACAAATTAATTAAACATAATAATTTCTTACAAGGTAATAGAATTTAGAATTCATAAATTAAACTATATAATCAATAAGTAAATGATCATAATGTTGAAGACTCTGGATAAAGAAATGGGCATGGTATTCACTACACAATGACTTTGACTTGGAAAATCACTGTGTAATTTTTGCAGTATAACAACATGACATAAGAATTAATAAAAATGGTTAATGAGAGTTAAATGGGTGTCTATTATTATGTATGTGAAATTTAATGTAAGGGGGTCATATAGATACATTTCTGAACATATGTAATGGAATATGGATTCATAATACAAAAGAATTGCATGAATGTAAATGAGATGAGAGAAATTCCTTACGAAGTTTCAGCATCGTAATGAGTGTACTTGCGTGGAATTAATGAAAGATAAATTGGTATATCGACATTAAAAAATAATAAAGAAAGTATGGGGTAGGTCAGAAATCTTACCCCAAGATTTTTAAATGATGTTTTTTTAACAACATAATGAAATTTGGACCAGAATGAGAAAGGAATAAATCCCTTACACGGTAATGTGGTCCCAAAGTATTGGTGGAGGATTGAGAGAGAATACATGGGAGATTGGGGTGCCTTTGATGTATTTTAGAAATAGGGGGAGGGGTAGTGATGTGATCCATGGGTTTTTAAAGAAGATAAGTGGGAACATGAGTCGTTTTATATTGGAAAAGAGATGGAATTATTTATTATTTAGGTTTTAGACACGACACATTAAACTAATCAAAACCAAAAACAAATAAATATTTTTTGCCCAACATTATTTCTACATGGGAGTAGAGAACATTATTTTATAAGGCTAATGGCCTAAATTCTTAAAATATTATGCTTGCTTATGTAGAGGTGAGTCACACTCTTAAAAAATACAATTTAAAATGTTAAAATGTTTTATAAGTTTTCGGGGGTCCACTAACACTTTGTAAAATAAATCAAAAAAATATAAAATAACATTACTTTAAAGTTAAAACATATAATGTCTGAAGATAATGTTTATAGTATTTTATTACATCACTATTAGGTCATTATGATGTCATAAAACATTATATATTTAAACGGAATTTAAATTTTTCCAAAAATTTCGGCTATCTCAAAAAATTATAAAAAATTCTCTATTAGATAATTTCGACATCCGGATTCCAAAAATAATTTTCATTTTAAATAAATAATTTTCTAAATATGTGAATTTTTACATTTAAAAATAATAACTGACATTTATCGAAAATTAAGGGGTTTTGACAAAAAATGGATTTCAACACTTAATAAAGATCACAATTGTATTCATTAAAAATATATGATCATTTATATTTAACAAAATTTAATTTAGTAATAATATTTTATAAAAATATTATTTAATAAAAAATTTTATTAATTCCTCAAAATAAATTTATTAATTGAATATTAACTAAAAATAATATTTGTTCTTTAAAAACTATTTACAAGGTAACAACAATAAATTAGTGAATATTAATTATTCAATAAAAAACAATAATGAATATAATCATAGTTCTAGGGTATTGTCATATAACCCCTTATAACACCCGCATAAGACTGAAGGGTAATGTGTGAGATGGTGACAGACTCTTGGGGAGGCTCAATGACTTCGCTCGGGTGGTAATCTATATTAATGATCACTTCTCCAATAGTCGGTTCCTCTAAAGATTAATGTGTTGTTGCTCGGCTCGGGCTTATTCAAGAGTGATGCCTTGTGATGCTACCTCCTTTTCGATCTCTGATACATGATCTTCATATAGAGAAATTCTACTGGATGAGGCCACCGCTTCTTTTGTCTGATTAAGTTGGATTTTCTAAAGAACTATATTTATACTAATCATGTGATCACTGTTCAATGGATATATTAGAAACAATAACAATTCTTAATGGTATTTTGAAATAAAAAAACATAAAACCAATGAAGATCATATGTTATATAAACATTTTACATAATAAGACATTTAATTAGATCGAGATTAATTTTCATTGATAAAAGTTTGGGTCATTACAATCATCCCCCATTAATAAATTTCACCCTCAAAATTTCCTTTTCCCACACTAAAACCGATGCTGGAAACTCTACTTCATAACTTCTTCTGATTCCCATGTTTCCTCTTCAAACGTGTGGTTTCTCTATAACACCTTGATGAGGGGATTGTAATATTTTGTATAACTTTTTCCCTATGATCAAAGATCTTCACTAACTTCACTTCATAGGAGAGTTCATTCGCCAATGGTACCACCTCTGGATTGAGTACAAGTGATAGGTCAAGGATGTAATTCCTTAACCGTGATACATTGAATACATCATGTACTTGAGAAATGTTTTTATGGGTGTTCTTGTCGATAGGACACTACTCCAATGTGATCAATGATCTCAAAATGGTTGATGTACCATGAGTTAAGCTTTCCCTTATTCCCAAATCTCATAACCCTCTTCCATGGTGACATGATGAGGAATAACATATCTATGAAATCATACTCTAAGTATCATAAGTGATTATCAACATATCTCTTTAGTTGACTCTGAGTAGCTTTAATGTTTTTCTTAGTGGTCTTAACCTTCTACAGTATTTCATCTACCATTTTTGAACCTAAGTGATTTCACTCCCCAACATCATCGCAACATGCAAGTGTTCTATATCTCTTCCCATACAGGGATTTTAAATGACCCATTTGAATGATTTAGTGGAAACTATTATTGTAAGAAAACTCAACCAGAGAAATATGTTGATCCCATCCTCCTTTGAATTCCATTGAGCATTCTCTAAAAATTTCCTCATGTTATTTCTATAGAACACTCAGATTTTCCATCAGTTTGAGGATGATAAGATGTACTGATGCTTATCTCAGTATTTTGATCATGTTTATGACTCTTCTAGAACATAGAGGTGAATCTTGAATCTAGATTGGATACAATAGATATTGGTACTCCATGCAGCCTTACAACTTATTTGATATATATTCATGAAAATTGATCCAATGAGAAATCCTCTCAAATATCATTGACGTGTGTAGTCCTTATAAGATGATCCACAACAACCTAGATAGCATTGTTTCCATTGGGTTTCTTCAGATGTCAAGTGACAAAGTCCATGGTGATGTTCTCCCATTTCCATGCTGGTATGGGTAAAGGTTTCATCATCCCCTTAGACTTCTGACTCTTATCCTTCACTTGTAGAAATATCAGGAACTTTGATATATACTCAGTGATCTCCTTCTTCATTTTATCCTAAAATAATGATCTTGGAGATCTCGATACATCATTGTGTTTCCTTGGGGAATGGAGAAATTTGAACTATGTGAATCATCCAAAAGGTTGTTCTTTGACTCCAGATTTGATGTAACACATAGTCTTTTCCCAAATCTCAAAATTACTTATTCATTAACTTTGAACTCCATAGATTTCTCTTTTCTGATTGTTTCTGCTTTCTTATGAATTTTCACATCATCCTTTTGATCAACCATTAACCTTTCCTAAAGAGACCATTGAGAAATAATTTCTGAATGGATTAGAGATGTTTCCTTCTTTATGATTCCCATGTCGATCATCATCAAATCTAATAATATTGGATCCTTTTTTAATTCACATCAATGATATAATCACTGGGTCCATTCTAATTCGAGCATCCATAACCTTTTTCCCATTCATAGGGTGGTAATGGATTGGGCAATCATAGTCCATGATCATCTCTAACCATATTTAATGGCACATATTCAACTATTTTTGTGCGAATATAAACTTGTGGCTTTTGTGGTCAATAAATATTTCACATTATTGCACAAAGAGGTAATTCAACCAAATTTTTAAAGAAAATATCACTGAATCCAACTCTAGATTAAGTGTTTGATAGTTTTTCTCATGAAATTTTAATTTCTATGAAACATAAGCAATGACTTTGTCATTTTTATTCAACACACAGCCTAGGCCTTTTTCAAACCTTTACTAAATAAAACAAATGTTCTCCACTTGTGGGTAGTTTGAGCACAAGGCAGTGATGAGCCTCCTTTTAAACTCATTGAATCCCTATTCTCATTCATCCCTCCAAGAAAACATGACTCCCATCTGAGATATCTATGTAATAGTGTTTGACCATCATGAAAACATCATCACAAATTGGCGGATATATCTAGCTAACCCCAGGAAGCTATTGATATCCGTTACCGATGTTGGCCTCGACCATCCCTCAATTGCATCTTTCATGGAGGTATCCATAGATACCTAATTAATTGTGATGATATGACCCATTAACGAAACATCCTTCAACTAGAAATTACATTTTCTGTACTTTTCATAGATTTTCTCCTTTCACTACGTCTCTAGCACAATGCTTAGATGGTCCTCATGTTCCTCCTTAGTTTTGGAGTATATTAGAATAACATATATATGGACTACCAAATATTTGTCTAGGTAATATCAAAAGAATCTATTCTCCCAGTCTATGAAGATTAATGGATAATAAGCTAGTCCAAAAGGAATTACAATGAATTCACAGTGCTCGTATCTCGTACAAAAAGAAGCCTTGGGGATATCCTCCTTATTCACCCTTACTTAGTAATATACGATCCAAAAATCCACCTTGGATAATTATTGTGATCCATGTATTTGATTGAACAATTCATCAATTTGTGTCCAATGATACGTGTTCTTTATCATGATTTTTTTGAGCACGTGGTAATCAATGAAAAGGCGTATTTACCCATCCTTCTTCTGGATGAAAAGAACATGTTCACCCCATGGTGATTCACTTGGGTGTATAAACACATTATCCATATTCTCCTATAGTTGTTTCTTCAACTCCTCAAGATCCACAATAGCCATTCTGTACAGAGTATTGGATACTTGAAATTCCCCAGGTATAAGATCAATTGGGAATTCAACATCTATTCTAGGAGGAAGAATTGGAAATACCTCGACAAACATTTCAAAAAATTTCCTCACAATAGGAATGTATACAAGGATGATGGCTTCCTTAGACTCTATCATCTAAGCTTGATACACATTTTCAGAGGTTAGTAATATCTATGATTGAGATGATGGTGCTACAGAAGATTCAACCTTCTCCTTGTACTTGTAAATAATTACGGTTCGATTTTCTATATGAAGAGTGATTTCCCTATAACAGAAATTTATGTATGGTCTATCTAATAAAAGAAAATACATGACATGAATTGTATCAAATTCCACTAAAGGGAGAATGATATTGTTCTCAGGGAATTTCAATCCACAAAATGTGATAGGGAAGGTGTTATATTCATGGGTTGTAATGATTTTACCATTTTCTATTCTCAATGCAATATTTACTTCCATGAATTGTGGTGATGTTGGGATTGTTCTGCTAAACATTCAAGATATAAATGAATGCATAGAACTAGGATCAAAAAGTATGTTCTCTATTATTGAATGAATAACTAGCCTAATTGTCACCACTTTGTTGTTGGGGTTTTATTTGGTGGTAGTGATGGAAAAATCTCTCCTGTTCTACCTTGGTGGTTTTGGATGCCTCTAAAAATCCTTGGATTAGAGAACTGGTTTGCAATGTGCCCTGGTTCTCTGCAGTTGAAGTAATGAATAATGTGTTGCGGGTAGAATAGAGTGTTCTTATCCTATGTTGTAGTAGAAAATTATTTTTGACAATAGATAATGGCTAGGTTCTCTTCTCTTCCACACCTAAAAAATTTCCTCATCTCCTTAAGGTAATTTCTAGGGTTCTTCTATCCACACCTTGGGAATGTGGGGTGCTGGAATTTCGTATCACCATTGATTTATCCATCAGAAATATAGAATTAAAGTTCACCTTATGCTTCTTATCCCCTAGATATCCCTGCGATTCTCTAACCACCATTTCTACTTTTAAGTAACATAAGACAATTTACTCATAGCTATCAAATTCATGGATCACCAGGGCTTTCTAAAGGCTAGGTTTTATCCCACTAAAGATACAGTCAACCTTGATTTCGGGGGTAACGACAAAGATGGAGGCGTATCGTGTATGACTTGTGATGTTTTCCTCGTACACTCCATCGTATTCATCATCTTTTTTGTTTGAGGTTAAGGAATTACCCTTCCATATTTAGTCCAAGGGTGAGTGGAAAATATTTATCAAAAAATATTTTCTAAAAATCTTTCCATTTTAATGCCTTGATATCCTCCTTAGGCTTTTTATTTTTTGATCAATGTCCATCATTGATTATATTCACACTCCATACGATAAGCAGCCAAATGTACATTTGATTGTTAATAACCCTGAAGGATAGAGAAGTTCTTTTCAATAGAGTTGATCCATTGTTCGATAGTTGAGGGATCATATGATCCATTAAAATTAGGAGCCCTCTGTCTCATAAAGCTCATGATTGTGGCATGTTCTTTCTTGGGGTGGGGGGTTTAAAATTCCCCTTGAACCATGTTTCTATTCAAAACTTGATTTAACTAATAGATTATCATGGAAATGTTTTTTATTCCCACTCCCACTTTATTTGGATACTCATTAGAATAGTCATTACATTGATATTCCCATCGGTTTTTAGCTCAAGTCCAATATTATCGGCCATTGGATGGAATAAAAGGAAAGTTTGGGGTAACACATACAGGGTGATCCAAAGGAAAAACTTATGTCCTATATGTTAATTTTATTTCCTTAACTTATGAATTTATAGGCTCCAATCTATGTTATCCATGATCTACATCCTAACATATATTTTTAGGGGAATTTTTTAATCACTTAATAATTTTTATACTAATTTTATGAATTTATCAATTCATATTCCTCGAGATTTTTGTAACCAAGAGTGAAACAAGGCCTTTTTATGAACTAGTTCCCATTCAAGTCTATCTTAAAGACGTGTTTTTGAGTGTTACCCCTAGATACATCTGTGCCAGATCCACCTCTACCTACTCATATCCAAACATGGATGTGTTTACATGATAAACCACATACTCAATACTCACAAAAATTTAGGGATGTTTTTATTATACATAGTCTTAGACATAAGTCTTTCACTAGGTTTTCTGACCATAATCCCAAAAAAACAAAACTTATTCTTTATTACCAACTATAATAAACCAGCGCTTTTTTTCACACATAAAAATAGTTTATTACATAAAATTTTCACTTTATAAAACATAGAATATCGATAGGTCTAGTGTCTTGAGGGATTAGGATCATTACATGAAAACATAAGACATGAAATACACATCATTATTGAAAACATCTTTTACATAATCACACAAATTCCATTGTACTTTTCATTGCATGGGATAACCTAAGGAAATGCATAAGAAAAGGGTGAGATATAAAGCCGATTAAGGGAGTAAACAAGGAATGACATGAATAATACAGTACATGTTAGGCAATAGGCATGTCAATGGATCATAAGAAAAACAAGAACATAAAATAATTATATAACATGATTTTCATAACATGGAAGTTGGAATCAACATTTAACATGATATTTTCCTGAGCCAAGGATCATTTAACCTGGAGAATGAGTAAACCCTCATTGAACATGAATTAGTCGGCATAAAGATTCATTACACTTGACATATCATGATAGTAATCTTTACCTAATTAATTGGAGCACTATCAGGGTGCACCCTTCTTAATCATTTCATTTCTTGTATTAGTTTTCCACACATATCATATTATGTGGATTCATTAAAAATAATCATTAATTCCACGATAATGGAATGTGGAATTCAAACATGAAACTCTATAATAAATAAGTAAATGTCGATAAAGGTGAATACCTTTTATAGAGAAATAGGATTTTTATTCACTACATAATGACTTTGGATAGGAAAATCACAATGCAATTTCTATAGCATAATGACGTGACATACGAATTCATGAAAATGGTTGATGAGTGAGAAAGAGGATTCTCATCATATGTACATGAAATTTAAATTAAGGGGTCATATATATTCATGTATTAAAATATGTAATGGAACTTAAATTCATAATACTAATGAATTTCTTGAATGTAAATGAGAAGAGAGAGATTCCTTATGGAATTTTGGCATGGTAATGGGTGTACATGGGAGGCATTAATGAGAAAGAAGGAGGTATATCATCTTTCAAACATAAGTAAGGATGTATGGGGTAGGTGATAAATCATACCCCAACACTTGTAACTGAAAAAATATGGTATAAAAATATAATTAAATTTGGACAAAAATGAGAAAAGATGAAAACCTTTACTTGGAACTGTGATCCAAAAGGCTTGGGAGAGGTTTGAGAGAGGCTTAATGGAAAATTTGGGAACCTTGGGAGGATTTTTGAGATATGAGGGAAGTTTAGAGACGTTATCCAAGGGTTTTTAGTGAAGAGAAGTGGGATTTTGTGTGGGTTTATATAGGAAAGAGAGGAAATTCTTTATTATTTTGGTTTTGAACACCACACATTAAATTAATCAAAAATACAACTCATCTTGTGGTTTTTTCCATGGTTTCTACCAATGGGTAGTGTAATAGATTATTTTATATATCTAATTGCTGAAATTACTAAAATATCAGGCTTGATTATGTGGGGGAGAGTCACACTCTCAAAAAAATATTTTTAAAATGTTAAAATGATTTATAAGCCTTGGAGGGTCCACTGAAACATTGTAAAACAAATCAAAAAAATATAAAATAACATTATTTTAAAGTTAAAACATATATTGGCCTAAAATAATGTTTATATTATTTTATTACATCACTATTGGTTCATTATGATGTTATAAAACACATTATATATTTAAACGGTATTTAATTTTTACCCAAAACTGTGACTATCTTAGAAAATTATGAAAAATTCAACATTAGAAAATTTCAAAATCCTGATTCCAAAAATAAAATCCATTGTATATATATAATTTTTTAAATATTTAAATATTTAATTTTAAAATAAAAACCGACATTCATCGAAAATTCACGAGTTTTGAAAAAAATGGCTTTCCAACCTTAATAAAAATCACAATTCTAATCATAAAAATTATATGATCATTTATATTTAATAAAAAATAATTTAGTAATAATATTTTATTAAAAAAAATATTTAATTCAAAAATCTATTAATTCATCAGAATAGATTTCTCAATTTAATATTATCTAAAAAACTATTTGTGCTTTAAAATCTATTTACAAGCTGAAAATAATAAAATGAATGTATATTATTTATTATATAAAAAAATAATGAAAATAATAATAGTGTTAGGGTCTTGTTACATATCCTATTATAACACCAAAAAAGACCAATTTTTAAGGTGTGCGATGGTGACATACTCTTGGAGAGGCTCAAATAACATCTTTGGGGTGGTAACCTCCATTAACTTCCAATTTTCCTTTAGGATGTTCCACTCAAGCTTACCATGTGGAAGCTCGGTTGGGATTGGTCAAAGGACAAGCTCAGTGAAACTACATCATTTATGAGCTCTGACAAATGGGCTTCATATGGAGTAATTTTATTGGACAAGGCCATAAATTCTTTTTTCTGAGTAAATTGGATTGGTTAAATCCTTATATTTATACTAATCATGTGATCACTTTTCAACGACTATATTAGAAACGGATACAATTTTTAATGGTATTTGGAAATTAAAAAACATACAACCAAAGATGTGAATATTTTTTATATCCATTTTTCATAATAAGTCATTTAATTAAATCAAGAGGAATTTTCATTGATAAAAGTTTGGGTCATTACAGGAACGGACCATTCTTCATTTTTTGTGTGCCTATGTTGAATGGGTAACCTTACGATGGGTTTTCCAAAAATAATAAAAAGAAAACAAATAATTATTGGTAAAATCTTAAATATTAGAGGTTTAAGAGCTCTAAATATATATCCTCTTGCAGGTATGGATACAGGTCGACGTCCTCATCAGGTTTGTGCAGAAGTAATTAAGAAAACTATGTCAGACAATCACCAAAGAGTAGAAGATGAAGACGACGACACTTGGAGGAGGACACTATGAAAGTTTCAATGCCAAAATATGATGAAGTAAGAGGGAACCATTTCATAAGCAGTCATGGAATAATGGTTAGACGCGTTTGAGATACTTTTCAGTTTGATTCATGCTCAAAAGTACCACTAGGTATTTTTTGTTGGGACGATGTTGTGTGGACCAGTGAGGTAGTGGTGTTTCTTGTTCCTCGGTGATCACGAGGAGTTGGAAGTCTATGAGGAAAAGATCCAAGAGTAGTTCAATGTAGATTTTCATTCTTTGATTATGAAGGAGCCCACTCACTAGGATATGTTTACCCATCGGTAGGGAAGATCCATTGTGTAAGATATCAGGATCCATTTTAGGAACCGTCTGTGATATTCTGTAGACCTACTGTTGGATGTGTTGGCTGGTGTGAGGAATTTTGAGATGTCTTAACATATAGAGATCCAATTCTAGTTCACCCCCATTTTGATAAAGGCATGTCTCTAGGTTCTATAGGGTTTAGAGGTAATCAAGAGGATGTTATCCATAACCAGATCGTCATGATAGGTGATTCATCAGGATTCCTCAAGAAGCAGATATATGGTCCTATGTTGTAGGATTTTAGTTTATAAGAGTATTTTTCCATCCGGAGGTATGACATAGCCATAAATATCTCCTTTATTTGGGTGTGGTAGCTCTCAGGCCTATTACGGAGTTTCAGGCACATGTTTTTCATGTGGGGGCCAAGGTCATCAGTAGAGACAGTGACTAAATATTCTGAGTAGTCAACATACATCTCGTGTTCTCCTTCATGTTCCTTTATTGAGACAGTTCCATCAGAGGCAACAACTATATGTTACACCTGTTTTCGATCTATAGAGAGTAGATGGGGTAGGCAATATAAATCCCCTAGACATTCCTCATACTTGATGAGCCGAGCGTGGACATGTAGGTAGTCACCATTAGGTTCAAGGAGGCCTTTGAACAGGTCTTGGTTAGCTGCATGCATTATCATTTCCAGCACCAGGCCATCCATATATCATTCAAGGTACCCTTTTGTTTTTTTATAATGGGTTCATTAATGGTTTGATTTAGGATTTATGCACTCCTTTATATCACCTTCCCTTATCCATGCTCTATGAATTGAGGAAGAGTGTCTTATAATGCCCTTGGCATTGCCTACACCAGTTAGAGGCCGATCTGACTATTTGTAGTGTGTAGAGACTATGAGATAGTGTAGGGGTAGCACCTCTCTTAGAGATATTTCAAATGTTTATGGATATAATCATATGATTTCATCCTCAGAATGGATTGGTTGTATTCAGTATAGCCTATTGTGGACTGCTTCTGAAGGGGTACGGTGTTCATCTATGTCGACGGAGAACCAATAATGTTTGTTAGTGATTGAGACCCACATATGGGTTAGATAAATGTTCTATCCTTATCATAATTGATGTCTAAGATGATGCAATGTTCATAAAATGTTCAATAGTAGTTGTTTCCAAGGGTCTTGGAAGAGTGCCATGATGTGTTTCTATAAAATGTTGTAGCGTTTCCCCTAGATGAGAGATCGAGTTTGTGATCGAGCTGTAGCTAGGAGTGTCTCATATCAAGATGTCTTATTAAAGGATGGTTCCTTTAGAGTTGCGGTAGCTGCAAATATAGCTCGATGGTCTATTGTAGTGTGGTTTTTTTGGCCAAGCATGTCACAATGTTGTGTACTAGTTTTGTTCATGAAGAAGGTCGACTGCAGTTTATGGTTGTGTATTTATTATCATAACATAATCCCAGTTAAATTTAAGAACCTACATCTTATTTTTTGGATTGATGATTTATTGGATAAATTGAAAGGATAATGTTGGATTTCGAAGATAAATTTGCATTTACGATATATTCATATGTTTTTGAAGGATGAGGATATCTCGATGACTTATTTCTATTGGCATAATGGGAAGTATGATTTTGTTGTGTGGTCTTTACCTATGATGGATGTTGTAGCTATGTTCACGACATTAATGAAAACTGTGTTTCTTGAGTTCCAAGATAAGTTCATTGTGGTCATCATTGATGAAATCCATGTGTACTCCGCATATGATGTGGAGGATGTAGAGCATCTTCATGCCATTTTAGGAGATATTGATCAATAGCAGTTGTTGGGGATGTTTTTTATGTGTGAGTTAGAGGCTCAAGAATTATGTTTCATTGTTCATGTTTTATCCCAATGGGATGTATTTGTGGATCCATAAGACATCGAAGTAGTTTTGTCTTGGTAATCCCCCAAGACAGTGGTTGAAGTGGTGATTTTCCATGGTATTGTAAGCAATTGGATGAGATTCATAGCTGATTTCTCTCAGGTTTAGAATCCCATGACAGCATTAACCATAATGGATTAGGCATTCATGTTGGAAGATCAATGTTAGGAAGCTTTTGTGTGTCGAAAACCGAAGTTGGTCAGTGCTCCAGTTCATTGTCTTCTAGTAGAAAGAGTTCATTTTGAGGTATTCTGTGATGATTTGGGACTCAGTTTAGGATTTTTTCTAATGCAGTAGAGTGGTTTCTTATAGGTATCATCAGTTCTATCCCAATTAGAATAACTATTCCACAAACAATCATGATTTAGGGGTGATGTATTTTATGAGAATTTGTGGACACATTACTTCATTGGAGAGCATTTTATGGTCTTCACTAATTATAAGTGCTTGAGGTATGTTTCCTCATATTGTTACATGAACATGGAATAGTGTTAGTGCATGTAATTAATATAGTATTGTGGCTTATAAATTTCATACAAACATGTAAGGGGGAAATTTTTAGCCTATGTTATGAGAAGAAAGTCACATAGTGATGCAGTGCGTGAATTGGGTGATTTCTGGAGAGTAATGAAAGTAAATTCTATATAACATCATGGTATGGGATACTTTGGGGGCATAGGTTTTCATTTTTAGATGATGGTTTTTTCATCTCTAGTGAAAAAGGTGGAGGAGTCCCAGTTGGGGGGATCATGAAATAGAGCTCTAGAGAGAATAATTAGTTTGTAGTGAGGCTCTTGATGGTTGTTCTATGGAATAAAAACACTAGGTATTGTTTTTTGGAAGGTTATTCATTCCTTTGGAAGTGCATGATATGGTTCTCCAAGAGTCCAATAGTTTACCCTTCACAGAACATCATGGCATGAAAATAATGTACAAATCATTGAAGAGTCGGTTTTGGTGGCCATGGTTCAATCATGTTGTGGTAGAGTATCTGTCTCGATGTTTGGTCTTACAAAAGGTGTAGGCTGATCACTATTTTCCAAGTTGTTTTCTCCATCCATTAGATGATCCTTAGTAGAAGTGGGACGAAATCCTGATGGACTTCGTTAATATTTTACCTTGATATGAGGTAATCTATGAATCTATATGAGTGGTAGAGGATTCTTTGATGAAATCATCCAACTATATAGCAGTCAATTAGTCGAGATCAGTGGAGGTTTAGTCGATGCAGTATCTAGAGGTGGTGGTGAGACTTGAAAGAGTTCCAAGGACAATCATTTCTGATAGAGATCCTAGTTTTACAACCATGGTGTGGAGAGGTCTGTAGCATGATTTTTTCTCTTAAATATTCTTTGGCCCTTCATTTCATCCGCAGATGGATGATCAAATAGAACAGACCATCCAGACTTTTGATGACATAGTGCGCTCTTTTGTCCTCGATTTTGGGTGTTAGTTGATGAGGGACCTACCTTTTATAGAGTTCTCTTACAACAATGTCTTTCACTCCACCATCGTTATGGGGATATTTTAAGCCTTGTATGTCTGACAATTACATTCTTTTTTGTTCTAGACTAGGGCCAGAGAGTCATTAATTCTTTTGCCCGAACTGGTACTGAGTACGATAGAGATGGTTCAAGTGACATTTGTACAAATGAAGGTAGTGAGGAATCATCATAAGTCCTATGTTTATCATATGTGTATTCCTATGGTGTTTTATGGTTGGGGTTACGTGTTTCAGAAGGTGACTCCCTATCATGGGAAGAGATGTTTTGGTTGTAGGAGTAAGCTTTATCCTAGGTTTTTTGGCCCATCCAAGGTGTTGGTTCGTATTGGAGACATGGCATATTAGGTAGCACATCCCACATAGATGAGCTGGATACAAGATATTTTTCGTTCATCGCAGCTCCATCGTTATCTTCATGAAGAATCTCACATCATCGATTGGGGAGAGATCGATGTTGAAGATGACATGACCTTCGTGGAGTGGCATGTAGAGATCAATGATGGAAAGAAGAAGGATTTTCATTGGCATGCTATCACCTAGGTTCCTGTCCTGTGGATTTATGGTGGCATATAGGAGAGTACTTGGGATTGTGATTCACAAATACATTCTTAGTAGCATGTGATGTTTGATGTTTACATCTTCTCTTGTAATGCTGTTTGTTTAGTGGTTGCAGACCCTTTCTAGTTATCTGATGGATTTCTCTGGTTTCATGTTGTGGATTTATCTCTTTTGAGTGGTATCTCCATTTGGAGAGTTTTTAGAAGATAGTTGTGGTTATTGTGTGGTCTTTCACTTGTTCCTCTAGTGAGGTGGTGAGATCTTATGGTGACGAGACCCTTGAGAGGTATCTCGCAGAGTGCATGTTCGGATGACCCCTTTTTCCCCCTCTTTGGGTTGTTTTTTATTCTTGAAGATGATAATTCGTTGAGAGCTATCTGATGTATGGTCACAGATCCAAGTGGAAAAAACCTTCTCTGGTTTTGGAAGATCAATGTTCTCTAAGGTGGATTAGAAAAAGTTTAGAGAAATTTCATTAAGTAAAAGTTATAAAGAGGGGGTTATAAGTCATGTAACTGTATTACATAATGTGACATCCTATTTCATGGGTTTTTTCATGACGTGAAAGAGGGATTCATGGTCTGAATTGTTTTTAGGTTAGAAAAATAACTTAAAGCATTTAGTTGATGTGTTTTTCGGTGGAAATTGTCCTCGAGCCAATACACGACATCAAAGAGATCAAACATCTTTTAATCCCTCAATGTTGTATGTTTTTAAAACATTTTACCCACTCATGTTCTCACAAATATATGACTACTCTACCCTCCCTCTCATCCCAAGCGACCTAGCACTCCCCTCAATGGAATTTTAGAGATCCCTTTTATAGGGGCGATCATGGGATTCCATATGTGATCCATTCTTGATTAAAGGTATGATCTACCTCAATTATTGAGATTTATTTGATCTTTTTTTCATCTAATTCTTGTTTACATGTGATGGTGGGTGGTAATTATGTTTCTAATAGATTTTTCAAGGTGGCTGGTTGGTGTGGTTGTGTCGTGGCACCCTCAAGTGGGTGTAGTTGTTGCGAGAGAGGTGATCATGATCAGTTGATTTGATGTATTCTCATACAAAGAACATCAGAAACCTTTTCTGTATGTGGATTCTAGTCTTCTCTATTTACATACATGAAATTGTATATTTATCATTATTTATCCCTTTGGATCACAATGAAATTGACCTAATAATTATTGCAACCCAATTAAAGTATTGGTATTGAACATATGTTGTTTCATTATACCGTGAAGATGGTTTTCATCTTGTTTGGTATATAGTGTGATATCTATCCCTTTCCTGATTTGGCATGTTGTTATTAATGAAAATTGGTAAATAACACAATTCCTGAATTAATTCTATAATTAATTGGATAAAAGATAAGGATGAACACTTAATGAATCTGGTCATTGTTGTCGTAATTTGATGATAATCAAATTGATGTAAGTGAGAATGTTTAATTGAATTTGTTTATAAACCTAAATAATGTTCATTCTTGTTGATAAAATAGTTAAAGTTGTGTATAATTAATTTTTTAATTGATTTTTGACAACTTTAAAGGAATGTGTGTTTTTTCCCATAGTTGGAACCTAAATAAGGAATCAGTTAATAAATGATGGAATAAGAATCGGTTTTATGATAATGTAAATTCCTTGTTGGGCCAATGTTTACCACTTTCTTATAAAGGGTGAGTGCCACTGATTCTGTTCCATGAGGGTTCATTGTGTGTGAAGGCTAAATGCCTTTCTTTGGGGTCGAGAGCCTTTTTCAATGTTTATTCCTACTTCTTGTGATGTTCTCTAGATACGAGACTTATGGTTGTGGGGGAAGTATGCCCGGATGTGATGGGAACCATGGATGGCTGAGCCTAGAGGGTTTTTATAGTTGTGGGGGGGGGGGGGGAGGATGGCCAAGGGGTTGTGGCAGGAGTTGATTCCTAGTGTGGTGAGATGCATTGGTTTTTCCATGCGGGTGTCGAGGAGGAAGCTGGGAATGATGGAATGGGCTAATGATAGGTGTACCCATTGATGTTAAAGTGGTTTCATTTGAATCTGGTTTTTGATTATCTTCCTTACATTCTACACTACATGATGTTTATGGTCTCCCTTACCCCCATCCAAAAGAGTTAAATACATGTGGAGTAATCCATATTCATTCTGTGGTTAGATTTTCATTGATGGATGGTTCTATGCTCTTGATATAGGTGGAAAAGACTCGATGGGTAGCTCATAAACTCACTGTGTTGAGTCAATTTCATTTGGTAGCACATAATGCTATGATAGAATTCCTGGTAATATTGAAAATGAATTTTTCTGGAATAAATGACATTTATCTCATGGGATTGGAGTTTGCAAGGATGAAATTCTAAGGGTGTGATTCTGAGGAGTCGAGGAATCAGTTTTGATATACCTCGAGGGAATGGAACATGGTTTTTTTACTAATAGAATGTGATGTGGGCTTCAAAACGGTAAATTAATGATTAAATAATGAATTAATTTAATTTGAAATTGATAAAAATGGATAATGTAAATTAATTTATCCCTTTAAATGTTTGTGTATTTATTGGATATCTAGTCTTATCAGTGGCATCTAGGAGTCCAAGAGATGTTAGATGAAATTGATCCTGATACAAGGTTGTAGAGACCCAAAGCTTGACGTACATGGACATTAGATTACTTTTGCAGAATACTTAATACATAATAAGAACCAACACTCAAGGACAGTAATAGTTTAGTGTCTTTGGAATCTTGGAATATAAACTTCTAATCATGTTGAAATATCATCAACAACTACCATAATGATCTTCCCCTTTTTGTTTCCTTACCTAAAAACTTTCTTTATTTCATTGGGAAAATAAAACGTAAAAAGGGTGAGCTCAAATTCTCAGTAATGGAAAACATAGAGAACATAAAACAATCCATAAACATTTTAAAGCAAAAACTTGAACATGAAATTTAAACATCAAAATTTTGAGCAAAGACATAAATCATGGAAGTACGTAAGGAATATATCATAATGGAACATCAAGAATGATAAAATAGAATAGGAATAAATCATGTAATTGTGGAATCCATTCAGCACATGTAATGATTTCCATAGTATCCAAGGCATTACTGCCATGACCATCTTAGTGGACAAAGTCCCTTTCTGAATCGAGTTCACTCCTCATTTCTGTCCTATAACACTGAACCGGATTAACTTACCGTTCTAGCCATGTCTATATCATGAGATATAAATCTTTACGCAATGCAATGGAGGGAGATATAGGTCCCACCCATATCATAATGAAATCGTTCTTACTTTTGCCACAAAATAAACATATATAATTCATAATAACCCAATAAATAAAATGGGTTTCATAAACATCATCCCATCATCACATAATCTATATAAAATAAATGGATATCATTTCATAAAAATAAAAGTGAAACCACGTAAATCATAGAGACATGATACTTGAAACATACACATATTAAATAATGTCATCTTAGATGAAAAATGGTTTTGATAAGACACTTGAAATGAATTCTTGAGGAAAATATCCTTTTTTCTTCAAAATCATTCTCTTTCCAAAAAATGTCATGAAATTTTAAAAGAAAGGTATTTTGTTGAAAATATTCATGAAATCTTTTGGAGGATGATTTATGAAAACAAGGCTTTATAAAACCGTAAAAATCCTTTCATGCCGTATAAGTTAAAAAAACCATTCTTCACGTACTTTTGCCGGAAAAGTAAAAAAGTACCTCGTAAAAGAAAGATTCCATACATACCATGTAGTAAAAGTAAAAAATGGGTAAAAATGACATTAAACATACATGAAATCATTTTTATAAACAAGTACATGGATGATAAATATAACCCCAGTAAATACTTACGAATAAACAATCTCGGATAAAACTGAGATTGGAAAAGTTATCCCTTACCTTAGGTCTGATATGCTTCGTATGGATCCGAACCTCCTGTATAATGATTTAAATAATTTCATTGACTTATTAAATAATCATATTAATTGTTATGATATCATATATGTTTAACTTATGACTTTATATTACCCCTTCTTTTGTAAATTCCATGTTAAAGCAGCGTTTTGGGTAAACTCATTTCATTTATCGTATGTGTTTCAACATGTTGTTATTGATATTATTACTTATATCCTGATTTACATAATTCCAGAATGTAAAACATGATTTATATATAATATATATTAATCAAAAACATATATATTATAGATCGATAAAAGGAATGAAATACAGCGTTCATGGAGACGGTAGGTCATACGTACGCATGAACACTGTTTTCGTTTCCTTATTGAATTGAATGGAAATAAATAGATGAAATACACATATATATACATAAATCCAGTAGAATTATTATTTCATATATTTAATTATTATTCATCATATATACTTTATAATCATTCATGTATGGTTGACATGGAGAATGAATCTCATCGCGTTGTGGAGACGGTAATCTGTACGTACGCACGAGTGATTATATCGTTCACATAATTATATAATAGAATTGGAGTGGATGGTATAATATATCAGAATCAGTATGATGTTATAATAACAATATATAGTTATTCTTTACACCATTATACCCATCCATGTAATGTGTTGGTGGAAAAACAGATTACACCACGGCGTGGAGATGGTATTCCGTACGTACGCACGCGCGTTGATTTTGTTTTCCGTAGGATGGATAGAAGTTGAAATAGGGTTGTTTCTTATTTATAATAACATATCAGTATATAAGGTAAAATTATGTTATTACATCATAATGAAACAACTAATGAAGAGGGACTAGAAGAAGAATGGAACTTGAAGAAAACTGTAGAAGGTATTAGCTCTTTCTCGAAGTGCCTCCATTAAACATTCTCTTAGGGCACAAAAATTGGCATTTAAACAAGACCAGGACCTCTAGGATGTTTCAAGAGAAGTGGGTAATAGAATTTCGCAGGCTTTGGAGGAGATTTAAGTCTCAAAGAGGTGTGAGAAAGAGAGGGAGTAGGTTCCCTTTTATAAGGGAGGAGAGGCGCACCTTGAAAAATCTTAAAAATATTAATTTATAATAAATCTAACCCTACTTAAAACCCACCAAAACTGAATAATATTAGAAGATTAGATATGATAGGGTTGTAATATCATCAAATAATAAAATTTAGACATGTAGGGAATTTATTTTAAGCATTATCAACTTCATTTATCCTTATTTAATCTATTAAATTTCATTTGTGGTAATAAGATTCTAAATTTTAAATTGCTATAAATAATTACTTATGTGCTATGAATTATCCATAATTAGATAATTTATGAAATTTTTGAATATATAAATTTCAATTTATAATTTTTAAATATTTTTGTGATTTTTAATCAATTTAATAATATGTTATTTTTATAAAATAACAATAGTGTCAATTTTGACACTATTTAAGTATTTTAATTTAAATAAAATCCTCACAGAGGATATATTCGAACTATAATATTTAATAGGTTCATAACATGTCATGGTAATCTAGAAAATTAGTGTAGAACATTAAACCATTCATATAATATTTATTTTAATATTTTTAAAACCATTTATTTGATATTTCTATTAATAAAATAATTGCAACATCACTATTATGTCAACTTTAATGATAATTACATAATCCCTAAAAATTATAAATAAACTAATATGATTTAGATAATTTTATTATCATTCTAGAGACTATTATTCATCTATGTTTAATGATGTTTATCACTAAATTAAAATTAATATACTTATAATATTTAAAAGAGTGACATATTGTCACTTTCGTTGGTTTTAATAATAATTAAACTATTTTCAAGGAACAAAGTTCATAAAATGAATCTATTCTGACCCTTAGGTGATATGGGTCAACTTTTAGTCATCCAGTAGATTTTTTTTCCAGATGTTAGGTTATTTTATAAACTTATATTTACCTTTAATTACCCGATTTACCTTTAACTATGGTAAATAAAATTTACCGTAGTTACTATTCATAACGCCCAAAAATAAAAAATTGCTTATTAACATAATTTGGACCCACTGATTCCAAATATGAATCCATTTTTCCAAATTCAATTCACAAAAGTTTCAGAAATTAAATTATAATTAATCCCGTTGTCGAAAGAAAACTGGTTTTTGTTTAAAACATTGCAAAAGATCGAATTGATTTAACCTATGAATTCAAGGTAATATCAACGTTAATGACATACATTATATTATATGGTAAAAATATATTCTATTTATACTTTCAAACCATTCAATATTATAATTTAACCATATTAATTATTACGATGAAAAAAGATGTTTTTAATTAAAATATAGCGTGTTTTTACTATTCATTAAAATATGATAGTTATCAGAAAAATATCAAAACATTATCCAATGTAAATTTTTATATCCTTATTCAAAATAAGAAGTTTATTTTTTGAAATTGAACTTATAAACTTGTCAAAAACTAGATTTAATGCGGGTGCGCTATCAAAAGGCGGCAAAACTGCATTTTTTTAAAAATACTTATTTTACCCGAAAAATTTATTTTGTTCTCATACCATGTTCTAGAAAATGTTTAAGATGAATAATAAAATTCAAAACATAGTTAATAATATTCATAACGGCTAGTTAATGATAATATTATATCCATATATCGTTGTTTAGTGAAACCCAGTATTGCGTACAACACACGCTATCGAGGAAGGTCGTGATTGCGTGTAATGCAAGCCAAATCAGGGTTGCGTGTAGTGAAAGACTCCTTTGTTGTTGCGTATAACAAAATACAACCTTATTTCTTTTATAAATTGAATATATATATATACATACACAATCAATGTTGCGTAGAATAACAACTATCAAACAAATATGAAATTGTGTGTAACATGATCCAAGAATAATGTTGCGTATACTGCAAGATAATACGGTGTTACGAATAGCGCAAGATAATCATGGTTTATCGTACAACATAAGATATGAAAGAAATTAAAAAGAATATATCTTATAAAATCTCGGGTTATTACATTCTACCCCCATTAAAATGAATTTTTCCCTCGAAATTCGTCGAGGTTATAAATGTTTTTCTACTTGAAAGTTTCTTTAATTTTAACCCACATTGTAAAAAGGAATACCAAAACATATCTTTAAAAACTAAATTATGAAATGTAACGGTTACCCAAATAAACTAATCACTGGGTTTCTACAAAGAAGAACATAGGTGAAAATATGGATATGGAAGAGAAATCTAACCATCATGTTCTGATAGAGAGTGGTAGAGAACATGGTTATGAAAAAGACAAGAATCACAAAGCCATAGATTTGCGATGATCTAAGGTACCATCAGATTCGTCAGATATAAGCGCACTAGGAAAACATTTTTTTTGTTTTTCAATATCAATTCCCTAAAGTTGAAAATTTTGAATTTGACGAAATACTTGCTTGATTTTGGTACAATCTCACTTTTGTTCGTGCTTTGAACAACTTCTACTTCATCTCATAAACAAATGATGTTGAATTTGTTATTCGTGAAGTGCTAACAGATCATGTGATAGAATGATGGGTCATTCCATCTGTTTCAAACAAAAGGTTATCAAAAGTTATCAAATATACATAAGTCCATCTATGGTGTGGTCAATCATATAAGATTCCAAAAATGAACTTAAACTTCATATATTATACCTCTTAATAAATTAAAACTAGTTTCTACTAACTAGAGACTTTCTGTAGGCCAGTGGTAGAAGATAAAGTCCAGTCGCACTTCGATTGTGGGTTCGATTCCCATAGCCTTGTCCGACGTGACGGGTTGTCGCCCGTCCTGCAGGTTGTCCTTTTTCTAAAACTACATTACTATAACATCCCATCAATAATATCGAAAAAAGTTCTATCCTTAAAAAATACTAACTTCTGTCCAACATAATTCATTCCAATCATTAGGATTATCTAAAATACTTTCGTCCAAGCTCATAGTATAAATAAAATGATTACTTGAAATGTCACATAACAATCACGTGAATGCCATCATTTATCCCCCATATATCATAAGATATATCTTGTTGGTCAAATTACAAACATGTGAATACCTTAATCATGTATTCTCTTGAAGAATGAATACCCATTGAACCTTAGTGAAAACATGAATGTTGATAAATTTTTATACTTTCCACATACCAAAATCCCAAAAATTATATATACTCAAACCATAATATCACTTAGTCCTTATATCAGTCATGAGCTCATTAATACAATCAAACATCTCATTATCTTCTTATCCCTTCATTATGCACATATCATCTACCTTCCAAAAATATTTGAATAACCTTCCATGGCTACCGGTACCATTCAACATATATTTTCAAATACTATAGGAAAAAAATAGTGTAACAATCCTTAGATTATTATTTATTCCATAGTACCATACATTATTCTTTATAAACATACAATCATTAAAATAAATTCTTAAACCACTGACTAAGATTCAACACTTCTTTCATCTCATATATCATTTGTAGCCTCCTCATCATCATCCACATTAATACTACCCATATGAACATGCTGATTCTCTTCATGGGGTTTTCCCTTAGGGAATTGGTTTGCATAATGCCCATACATTCCACATTTAAAACATCTAATCATTGTTGATGTCGTAGAAATACCATTATCCTGGTCCATGGTGTTAACTGAACATTTTCCTTTGCACTTACTAGCTTTGTGTCCTTCTTTTCCACACCAAAATCATCTTCCAGTTCCTTTGAAACAATCTCCCTGATTCCTCTTCCCACATGATTTACATGAGGGAAATTGAACTTTCTTTCCTCTATGGTCATCATGAAACTCCATCTTTAACTTATTATCTGAGTCGGGAAACTTACCAAATTTGAGATTGTTGATCATATCATGAGATTTCTGGTTAGGCATAATAAAGATGTTTGGACTTCCAAATCCCATTTCATTTGGTTTCTAATGAAGAATATCATTCCATTTTCCATCATATCCTCCATTATCGTGAATCTTCCTATTTCTAGCCATTTTCTAAAACCCAAAAAGAATAGTGTGAGGGGAAAAAATCATGCTAGCGAAAACAACACAGTAATGGGGGAGTACACTCAATATCTAACATCTTAGGTTAAATTCTAAGATCGTCACCGTAGTACTAGGACTATATACTATACATATACTTATTCTTAGGAACATCCCTAGACATACCTTACAAATATCTCTAGGGATCTCACTAACATTTTCGCATCTTAGTTTCCAAAGGATGACTAAACCATTCCTCTGATACCAACTGTAGATACCCTAACCTTGATGTACATAGACATTAAATTACTTTTGCGGAATACTTAATACATAATATTAACCAACACTCAAGGACCGTAATAGTTTATTGTCTTTGAAAACATGGAATATAAACTTCGAATCATGTTGAAAGATCTTTAACAACTCCCATAATGATCTTCCCATTTTTGTTTCCTTACCTAAAACATTTCTTTATTTCCTGGGGAAAATAAAACATAAAAAGGGTGATCTAAAATGCTCAGTAAGGGAAAACATAGAGAACATAAAACAATCTATAAACATTTGAAAGCAAAAAATTGAACATGAAATTTAAACATCAAAATTTTGAGAAAAGGAATTAATCGTGAAAGTATGTAAGGCATATATCATAATGGAACATAAATCATGATAAAATAGCATAGGAATAAATCATGTAATTTTGGAATCGATTGAGCACATGTAATGATTTCCATAGTAGCCAAGGCATTAATGCCATGACCATCTTAGTGGACAAAGTCCCTTTTTGAATCGAGTTCACTCCTCATTTCAGTCCTGTAACACTGAATCGGATTAACATACCGTTCCAGCCATGTCAATCTCATTAGATATAAATCTATACCCAATGAATTTGAGGGAGATATAGGACCCACACATCTCATAATGAAATCATTCTTACTTTTTCCACAAAATAAACATACATCATTCATAATAACCCAATAAATAAAATGGGTTTCATAAACATCATCCCATAATCACATAATCCATATAAAAGAAATGGATATAATTTCATAATAAGAAATGTGAAACCATGTAAATCATAGATACATGATACCTGAAACATACACATATGAAATAATGTCATCTTAGATGAAAAATGGTTTTGATAAAACACTTGAAATGAATTCTTGAGGAAAATATCCTTTTTTCTTCAAAATCATTCTCTTTCCACCAAATGTCATGAAATTTTAAAAGAAAATTATTTTGTTGATAATAGTCATGAAATATTTTGGCGGAAGATTTATTAAAATAAGGCTTTATAAAACCATATAAATCCTTTCATGCCATATAAGTTAAAAAAACATTCTTCTCGTACTTTTGCCGGAAAAGTCAATAAGTACATCGTAAAAGAAAAATTCCATACATACCATGTAGTAAAAGTAAAAAACGGGTAAAAATGAAATTAAAAATACATGAAATAATTTTTGGAAATAAGGACATGGATGATAAATATAACCCCTATAAATACTTACGAATAAACAATCTCGGATAAAAACGAGATTGGAAAAGTTATCCCTATCCTTAGGTCCGATATGCTTCGTATGGATCCTAACCTCCTGTATAACGATTTAAATAATGACATTTAATTATTACATACTCATATTAATTATTATTATATCATATATGTTTCACATATGACTTTATATTACCCGTTCTTTTGTAAATTCCATGTTAAATCAGCGTTTTGGGTAAAATCGTTTCATTTATCGTATGTGTTTCGACTTGTTATTCTTGATATTATTACTTATACCCTAATTTACATAATTCCAGAATGTAAAAAATGATTTATATACAATATAAATTCATCATATACATATATATTTGAGATCAATAAAAGGAATTAAATACATCGTTCATGGAGACGATATGCCGTACGTACGCATGAATGCTATTTTCGTTTCCTTATTGAATTGAATGAAACTAAATAGATGACATACATATATATAAACATAAATCTAGTAGCATTATTATTTCATATATTTCATTATAATTCATCATATAAACATTATAATCATTCATGTATGGTTAACATGGAGAATGAACCTCATCGCGTCGTGGAGACGGTAATCTGTACGTACGCACGAGCGATGATATCATTCCCATAATTATTTAATAGAATTGTAGTGGATGGTATAATATATTAGAATCAGTATGATTTTATAATAACCATATATAGTTATTCTTTAAACCATTATACCCATCCATGTAAGGTGTTGGTGGAAAAACAGATTACACCACGGCGTGGAGACGGTATTCCGTATGTACGCACATGTGGTAATTTTGTTTTCTGTAGGATGGATAGAAGGTGAAATAGGGTTGTTTCATATTTATAATAACATATCATTATATAAGTGATATTGGTGTTATTACTTCATAATGAAATAACTAAAGAAGAGGGAGTAGAAGAAGAAGGGAACTTGAAGAAAATGGTAGAAGGTATTACCACTTTCTCGAAGTGCCTTCTTTAAACTTTCTCTTAGGGCACTAAAATTGGGCTTTGAAGAAGACCAGGACCTCTAGGATGTTTCTAGGGAAGTGGAGAAGATAATTTCGTAGGGTTTTGCTGATCATTAAGGCTTAATGTGGTGTGAGGAAGAGAGGGAGGAGGTTCCCTTTCATAAGGGAGGAGAGAGGCACCTTTGGAAATCTTAAAAATGTTAATTTATAATAAATCTAAATCTACTTAAAAACCACCAAAAATGAATTATATTCAAATATTAGATGTGATAAAGTTGTAATCTCATCAACCAATAAAATTAAGACATGTAGGGAATTTAGTTTAAACATTATCAACTTGATTTATCCTTATTTAATCTATTAAATTTCATTTGTGGTAATAAGATTCTAAATTTTAAATTGCTATAAATAATTACTTATGTGCTATGAATTATACATAATTAGATAATTTATGACATTGTTGACTATATAAATTTCAATTTTAAAATTTTAAAATTTTTTGTGATTTTTAAACAATTTAATAATATGTTATTTATTTAAAATAACAATAGTGTCAATTTTGACACTATTCATTTATTTGAATTGAAATAAAATCCACACAGAGGATATATTCGAACTAAAATATTTAATAGGTTCCTAACATGTCATAGTAATCTAGGAAATTATGTAAGCACACTAAATAGTTCATATAATATTTATTTTAATACTTTCAAAACCATTTATTTGAAATTTCTCTTAATAAAATAATTGCATCATCACTATTATGTCACCTTTAAGGATAATTATTTAATCCCTTAAAAATATAAATAAATTCATATAATGTTTCTAATTGTATTATATTTCTAGATACTATTCATGTTCGATGTTTTATGATGTATATATCTAAATTAAAATTAATATACTTATAATATTTAAGAGAGTGACATGTTTTCACTTTCTTTGGTTTTAATAATAATTAAATTATTTTCAAGGAAAAAAGTCCATAAAATGAATCTATTCTGACCCTTAGGTCATATGGGTCAACTTTTAGTCATCCAATATAATTTTTTCCTGGTTTTATGGTAATTTTATAACCTTATATTTACCCATAATTACCCAATTTACCTTTCACTATGGTAAATAAAATTTACCATAGTTACTATTCATAATGCCCAAAAATAATAAAGTAACATATTAACATAATTTGGACCCACTGATTCCATATATGGAATCCATTTTTCCAAATTCAATACACAAAAGGTGCATAAATAAAAATAAAATTAATCCCGTTGTCGAAAGAAAACGGGTTTTTGTTTAAAAAATTGCAAAATATTGAACTGATTTAATCTAAGAATTCAAGGTTAAATCAATGCTAATGAATTACATTATATTAAATGGTAAAAATATATTCTATTTAAACTTTAAAACCATTCAATATTATAATTTAACCATATAAATTATTACGATGGAAAAAGTTGTTTTTAATTAAAATATAGCGTGTTTTTACTATTCATTAAAATATGAAAGTTATCAGAAAAAAATAAAAACTTTATCCAATGTAACTTTTTATATCCTGATTCAAAATAAAAAGTTTATTTTGTAAAATTGAACTTATAAACATGTCAAAAACTAGATTTAATGTGGGTGCGCCATCAAAAGGCGGCAAAACTGTATTTTTTGAAAAATACTTATTTTACCCGAAAAAATTATTTTGTTCTCAAACCATGTTCTAGAAAATGTGTAAGATGAATAATAAAATTCAAAATGTAGTTAATAATATTCATAACAGCTAGTTCGTGATAATATTATAACCATATATCGTGGTTTAGTGAAACCCGGTATTGCGTACAACACACGCTATCGAGGAAGGTCGTGATTGTGTGTAATGCAAGCCAAATCAGAGTTGCGTGTAGTGCAAGAATCCATTGTTGTTGTATATCAAAAAATACAACCATATTTCATTTATACATTGAATATATATATATATATACATACACACTCAATGTTGTGTAGAATAAAAACTATCAAACAAACTTGAAATTGTGTGTAACACGATCCAAGAATAATGTTGTGTATACTGCAAGCTAATACGGTGTTGCGTATAGTGCAAGATAATCATGGTGTATCATACAACAGAAGATATGAAAGAAATTAAAAATAATATATCTTATAAAATCTCGGGTTGTTACATAGGTTGTTCCCATAGTGTGGTTGTGAGCTATATTATATCTCTTCCTTTTTTCCCTATATGCTACTCCACCCTTTTAGTTAGTGAAATTGACACCCTAGGTCTTCTGAACCGTAGGGGTGTTTCCCCCATGTTCCGATGGGAGGATGGATGGATGACTACCTCATTTTTCCCCACTCACTTCTCCTTGTAGATACATATGCTGGTATGCATGATAGTTATTTTTCCGCATATATGTGTGTAGTGGGATTTAATGGCTTGTGGTTATTCACACACACATATCCTGAAAATAGTTTCCTAATGAATACTATAGGTATAACATGTATTGGTTGTGATGGATTGAGGATCTTTACACAATTTTTGGGTTGTAATGGATTGAGGTATATCACTTGTCATATGATACACATTATTCAAGATGTGGTGGAACTAAGAAAATACATTGTTACATTGGTTACATGGATTTTCTGGTCTGATGCACGAGGTTCATGTTGATGCATGAGGTGCGTGTAGTGGTGATTTTCCCATGGGTCTGTAAGAAATCTTTTATGTAGAGTGATGAACGGGAAGTGAAATGTTGGGAAAACCGATAAAATAGTAGGGAAGTGGTTGCAAGGTAGCCATGAAATTCGTTATTATATTATATACTCTTTTATGGGACAGTTGGTGAGAGTATCCATGGTGAGGATGGGAACATAGTATCCCATTTTAGGTAATGAGTTAGTTTCACTTTTTATTCAGTGTCATTCAGAATACATTCCTTACATTCTCAAGAGGGGATCTTTGGAGGATCCCAATGAGTATTTTATTATACTCACCCTACATATATATAATCATCTTTCAAGTCACATGGAGAAGGTTGGATATTAGGAGAATTTCTACTAGCTTGGGGGGTTTTGTAGGATTTATCTGGGCTTCATGGTCGTAGCTATTTTAGTTTTATTTGGTACATGCCGTTTTCCCCTTTCATTTTTAGTAGTTTTTCATGAAATTACATATGTGTACTTGTGATTTCATTTATATTGTATCCTAAAAAGGATTTGATTAGTGTATGTCTTCTATATCTCTTTTGTATGTGTTCCCGTAGAGGGTAATGCATCCCATTTGTGTGTTTACTATACCCTCAGTGCTAGTCTCCATCCCGGGGCCAACTGGATGTGGGAATCTATGGTCATTATATCTTTTCTCACACTTCCATCCCATAAGGGGTACAATTTTTGGGGAGGGGGTCATGATAGTTATTCCTTTACCATCATTCCTTATGAATCTAATTGTCCCTTTACTCGTCATAGATTTATGGTTATATAGTTGTTAACCTTATTTATATCTCCCACTTTGTTTTGATCAATGATCTATATCACTCCCTTTAATCCATTGGTTGTTATTATTCTTTTCCATGTCCATGTCATCATTTCCCAAAAAAATTATCCTATATAGAAAACTATTTATGTGTTATTCAATATGAACACTGTACATCCCTCCCCTATTTTTAATAGGATATTTTATTAACTATATTTTTAAAATGAGTTTTTAAATAATGGTATTTTCAAGTGTAAATCCCTTTATTACCATGATCAAATTTAAATAATGATGATGAAATTTACTTAAGGTTATAATAATTTAACACCCCCTAATTTTAAAAGAATAAAATTGTTTTTGATTAAGTGTGACACACAACACCGAGCTTAATCAACAAACAATATATATTTTATTAAATTTATTCTCTTTGATAGATTAGGAAACATAAATCCTCATATAGATATAACCAATAATAAATTTATAACCTAACCATTAAATTAGGTCTAACTAATAGTAATAACTAAATTATGGGAATTAGGTTTATATATTGATTATAAATAAATTAATAATCATTTAAAAGAATGAAAAACTGTATTTTTTTAAAAGATTGTATAGTAACACATTGCATTTACAATTTAAAGTTAATTTTTACCAATTTAATAAAATTTATTTTCCAAACTAAAATTCATTTTTGAAATAGACATATCCAAATTATTCTATAATTATTTTTTGGGATTTTTATAAAAATTATCATTTTTTGTCGAATAGTGAAAATTACTGAATTTTAATCCAAAATTTCCTATTGATTAAATTATTTACAATGTTACATTATATTTTTAATTGGACTCAATGTAATATTGGTTTATTTATAAATCTATTAATTCATTTTATTTAATTTTAATCATTAACATATTGAATTAAAAATAAAAAACAAATGAACATTTGGACATTTTCAATTTAAAAACACTGATTTATCATCACATCAGTGGGATTAATTTTCTTATAAAAATATATGTATTTATTTGAATGAAATTTGAAAAATTGGATTCCAAATTTTAAATATGAATAATTTATGTTATTTATGTAGCATCATATCACGACTTACCCATACCAGGAGGATGAGTCGTAACTACCCCAAGCCCACCTCCAAAGGCCATGGGGTGGAAACTAGCACCGAAGGCACAAAAAATGGGGAGGCCTTTTATTATGAACCCCTACACACACATAGTCAAATGAATTCAATTTTCATTGATAGAAAATTTAAAAGATGAAACCTACTGTAAAAGTAAACCTATGCAAGCATGGACTATTAAAACTGTATGAGTACAGTAAACAAGTTAGAATGGAAAATGGGGAAAACAAATAACCAACTAGTACATTATCTCAACCTGATTGAAATCTGAATGTAGTGCTACTGAAGAAGCAATTCTCTAGGAATCCAATTGTGACCCACACATATGGTCCAGACATCGACAATATGAGTTCCCTGATGTCCTGATCAAACATGTTCATCGTCTGCATAAAGCAAGATACATGTGGGAAAAGCCCATGAAACGGTGAGTATAAACAAATTTAGTAGGACGTCCTGAAAAGGAGGGGTAGTAGTAAGAGATACAATATAGAAGGATGTACGACATACATAATAATAGTACATCAAACAAGTGAAACTCAAACCAACAAGGAAAGTGAAGTATGTTCATCCAAACACAAGGACCTAGAGACGGTGTGAAGGTGAACTTCTTATCGAGACTTAATTGCCTATATTTGGATAGTATAAACATCCAACCAAGAGACTCTAGATATAGAAATCACGTGCCATACCCCGTGAATCTTCACCTATCTCAAAAATAGAGTAACAAAATTCCTTGTAGTGGGAACTACAATACGGTGTAAATATATATATATATATTTGTATACCCAAACCAAAGAAACCCAGAAGAGAGAGAGTAAGGGGATCTGTATTTCAAAGATCATCACATATAAAGATTCACCAATTGTTCTAGGAGTAAACACAATCAATTCTCAATGTCTGTATATCTTCTTTGAACTACATGTTAAAGGGGCTCTAATAATACACCTTGACACTATCCACTTTTGATGAGTTTGTCTTATACAAAAAGATTTAGGTTGCCTCACCATGATTCTTAAAGATGGGGAAATCACCCCTATTACTCATGATTCCATGGTTCTGCTAAAACATGCCTCGCCACTCATATGTAGTAAATAAGTCAACTCAAATAGTGGACCCATCCTCATCCTAGCTGGAGAGTGCTACTCTAGAGTTGTCGAGGACCCATGCCCTTCTCGACTTGAGGGATCCACTCTAGTAGTTCAATGACCCATTCCTATCTTGGATATAGGGTTCCACTTTAGTAGGTTTAGCACTTATATGTAGCCCTGCTAGAGGGTGCCACTTAAGTAGGTCCATGAAATCATTGTCTGATCATTTCTTTTATTGGAAACCTATTGATGATGTGTCGAGTTCAGAACTCCTAGGTTTGTAACATTGATGTACAAATGGAGTCCAACATATTTTTCTACGGTAAAAAACACACATCATAGGCTACGAATATTCTTATAATGGTTAACTTGTGAAAACATCACTTTACACCACAAGATAGCGGAACAGGTCATTGTAGGGACCTCATCCCGACCCCAAATTTCCAATTATAAAACATACCTTAATATTTCCATCGTTGTGAGGGGTCATGATTCCAAATATGATGCATCGAACAGATTATTGGTTCAAAATATTTGTCTATTAAAAAATCCAGAAGAGGGTCATGGGGTTGGTGGACTGACTCGTGGTCATTCTGACCGGTGGTCGACCACCCCACGGTCAACTGGTCGACCCTGCCTGTGCCGTTGTAACAATTATAGTGGTCGACCAGCTGCCAACCCCGGTTCGACCCAAGATCTTACTAGCCAGGTTAGACATGGCCCATTTACCCAACCTAGGCAGCTAGAACGACCCAGTCTCCTAACCCAACCCGGCTTGCTACCAATAGATGGTACGGACCATGGTATGTTTGCTGCTAACATCCACATAGCTGGCCAGATGTGTGGGATTCACGGTGGTGGTTGGAAACTAGCATGACCGACAACCGATCCACGTTGAATGTCCCCATCGTTGGAATCATCGCTGCTGCAGTGATACTTCTTGGATCTATCTGGTCACCCGTTCGAAATTTTTTCAGTGTTTCGAAGAACCATGCAGTGATGTCTCCATATCAAGTGCCTTGGATTTTCAATGCTCTAGTGGACTCATGTGCCCAAGAGATGTTGGTGGAACACCTAAAAGAACTGGGAACAAAAAAATTAAACAGTGATTGATGGACGTGTTTGTTCGTCCATGGATGATTTGATGACAGAACAATAATAAGATATCCATAAATTGAATAATATAAGGAAAAATTTAAGTGGAACTAAAAAACATGATATATCCTACATCAATCAAAACCATTAATTGTAGGTGATGCATCAATGGTTCTCCCGCATTGATCCAATATAGATTTTATGGAGTTTTCCCCATGATCCAGTGATAAAAATCGAAGAATGGATAGAGAGAGGGAGAGAACGCGATTAATTGTATAGAGAGAATGAATATGTTATTAATCCTAATCTAAAACAGAACTCTCTATTTATATATTCCCCTCTCAGTAGAAAAAACAAATCTCGTTGCGCCCTATCATTTTATGTCGCGCCTAGGCAAAACACCCATTTAGATACACAACGATGGTATCAAATTTAAAATATAATCCCCAGTTTGAACGTAATTTAGATCGACATCAGAGGTAAAATAATTACATTTAATTATTTTTAATTCCAATATTCCACTGGTTAGAATTTTCCACAGTACTCCCATGCCGACAAAACATATGCCCGTAGTAGGGTAAACTCCACATTCTGGACTCAACTGTGGCCTCATGTTTTCAATCCAAGATACTTCTTAAGATATATACCATTTCTATCATCCACATAGAATAAAAACACATAATATTTTAATAAATACAATTCCACGGATAGCGGGCCTCATAATTTCACATCATTTGAGGGCCTAAATCTGAAATATATGTAGAAATATTTAAAAGTATTTGAAGTTGAAAATGGGTATCTACATATTTCCCTCCTTCATTATTTTCGTCCCTAACAAGAAAAACTAGGAAACAAGCTCAGGAAATAGGGCCCACATCTAGATCATCTGTTCCCAGGAACTCTCCTCCACATTTCTGTGCTGCCAAAGTATATGAACCAAATTGATAGCCCACCCACGAAAGGTTCACTCTGGTCGATCCTCAATCGCCACAAGGTTCTCAACAATGGTGGTTCCATCTTCAATGTCGAGCTCACCCTATTTGATGATGAGTGCAGGATCATGAACATATCACATCAGTTTTGACACGTGGAAGATGTCAGACACCCTTTCCAGCTGTGGGGATAGGGAATGGAATTTGAAAACCTTGCTATCACATTTCATGATATTGAATGGACATACGGACCTAAGGGATATCCTGCATCCCCGGCAAAACTACGACATTCCAGGTCATGGAGAGACTCTCATGAAGATGTTGTCTCCATATTTGAACTACAAGGGACTATGACGGTGGTCTGTGTATGAATTATATCTTCTCTTGGCCTTCTTAATCCATTCACAAATGACCTACACCGTCTTAATTGTGGCTCGCACCAACTATAGGCCCATGAGATTTGATTCTCCATCTTCCATGTAACACAAATATGACCTGTAGGATCTCATTCTTAGGTACTCATATTTTGGAATGCTGATGGTAGAGTGAAAGAATATTTTAAGAAAATCTATCAAAGGAAGATGATCCTCCCATCTCTGACCTAAATCTCGCCCAGATTCCATCATCATATCCTCTAGGACCTAGATTGTGTGATCGATCTACCGATCAATTTGGGGGTGAAAGGTTGTACTCATATTCAATCGTGTCTCAAATTCCACCGACATGACTCTCTAAATTCATGACGTAAACCATGTATCATGATCGAAGACAATCATAAAGGATACTATGGGGAGGTGGATGATCTCCCATATGTACAACTGCCCATACTCGAAACTGAACTCTTCTCCCTAATAGAAATGAAGTTCACTAACATGGTGAGTGGGTCCACTATCACCCAGTTGGTGTCATGGACATTCATTTTTCATGGAATCCTTGTGAAAAATTCCCTGGATATGTCATCCCACTCCACTTTGGGATGTCGAGAGGCTGCAAAAAACCCACCAGAACCTGATCCTCAGCCTTCACCTTCTAATAGGTAATGCATCAGGAGAGGAAATCCACAATTATTTGACTCTTGTCAGACCGCCAAAAATAAATATGAATATATCTATACATATTCCCCACCCTGTTATTTATAGAAAAGGGTTATGTATGTAACTCCCACATCACATCCTCCCGCATAGAAACTGGAATCATTGTTCACCCTTGGAACAGTAGCTCATGATTCCTCCCTTAAAAATACTAAATATCTGTGTCACATATCGATATATAGTCTCATAGAACCTCTCAGTCAATATTTATTAGCAAGGATACTCTCACATGCTCGAGGAGCGAAGGAGTCAGCACCATCGATTGTAGAAAAATTATACCCTCCTACTACACCAGTGTCACCTACATGGAAGAAAAATGCTCTAATGCTTCCTACACGACGAAAGACTGGTAGTTCATGTGGAGGTATTATTTTACAACATTTCCCTTCCTTGGAATATACACAATCTCAATTTTTTATTCTAAAAGGAACTCCAACCAGCATCATTTCCTCATGTTCATATCTCTCAGGGTAATGATATACTTCACCCATTGATGGTCTGAGTAAACCATGAATTTCTCTCATAAGAGATAGTGTCTCCACATCCTCGGAAAAAAAACAATAGATGGGAGCTCCAAGTCATGAGTTTCACAATTCTACTCATGGGGTCTCAATTTCCATGACCCAAACGTGATTACATCCTGTAGTTTAATAAAAATGCAATGGAGTCCCACTCCTGAGGAATCGTAGTACAACACAAACTCAATAGCCTCCTCTGATAGTCTTATAACACGAATTATCTTCAACCTTGGCCTCAACTCCTCAAAGGCCTTATGGCACTCCCGAGACTAGGTAAAAGACTATCCATCCTGTGTTAGAGTTTTCAAAGTAGATTAGATCCTATAGTAGTCTTCCAAAATACTCCGGTACTTCCCGTCCATACCACAAAAACTATTCACCTCCAACACATTCTTGGGTTGTTCTCAACAAATAATTACCTCTATTATCACGGGATCCATGGCTAAAAATTCTTTAGAGATGACTTTCCCAAGAATGTAATCCTAATGAATCCAAAACTGATACATTAAGAGATATCCATAAAGCTGGTGCTATCAATGAAAATCAAGGACCATCCTTAGATGCTATATGTGGCCCTCCTATGAAGTTGAGTAAATGCGTATGTCATCTATAAGGAGAACAACAAACCCATCCAGGTATAGATTGAATACCAATTTCATCAAATCCATTAAAATGGTGGGGGAATTGGTCACACCGAAAGGCATCACTAAGAGCCCATAATTCTCTTAACAACATAAGAAGTCCATATTTTGAACATCAACCTTGAGAAATCGTTTCTAGTGGTATCCAAATCTCATATATATATTAGAGAACCACCTAGCACCTCAAAAAAGATCAAAATGGTCTTCAATCATTGGTAAGGGGTACTTTTCCTTTATCTTGGCCTAATTTATGCAATGATAATCCACATAGTGCAGCAAAATACTATCATCCTTCCTCACGAAATATAATGCGAGTATCCCAATGGACTCATTGTGTCTAATAATAACATTCTCAAAAAGTTCCAATAATTTAAAATGTAGTTCTCAGAGCTCGGTGGGGTCATCTGATATGCTTTAGAACATATCGTGGAAGTCTCTGATACAGAATTTTGATCAAAAACTCGATATGTCACCTTGATGGTAGTCTCATGAAAAATTCGTTGAAGAAATCCGTGAAATCATCTACAACAGAAGGAACCCAGGTGCCTAAACATTCTACTGCTCCAAGGAACACACTCGATAACTGAGTGGTAAAAGGTTGTACTCTCTATTCACAGAACTCAACTACCCTAATTGGAGGCCTCATTCACCAAGAAAGGTGAACCCCATCCCATCAGTATACAAACATCTAACAAGCCTACGATGATACCCAATATGGACTCGAACCATGGAAATCCACTCCATGCCGGAAATGACGTTGTATGGTTCTAGCATGAAGACCAGTAGGTACCATTTGAAAATTTCTCCTCAAAAAGAATGCTCACACTACTGACAGATAAAAGATATAGAAGAAGCAATTCCCATAGTAACCTCAACACAAAACCATTGTGATAGTGCCTATATTGGGAGCTCGAAATCCCATAGGAGTAATTAGAAAAAAATAGTGGATACCCCCTCTGTCTACAAATTCTGATGAAATGGTAGAATAAATATAAATCTTGCCTTAGATCATCCCGTGTGGTTGAGAATCATGGACATCGATTTCCCGAAGCTATTTGCGGCCCCAGCTACCAGATCCTTAAGCCAGATGTGGGCCACCCTATGGACATCTCTGCTTTGAAGAGACCAATTCCAACCCACCTGATTGACGTCCCACTACATGTAAACTCTTCATCACAAGCGCCTGCTCCAGCACCCCAACATAGAATGAGATACACAAGGTCCCCAAGAGTTAATGATTCTCTCACTAGAGACCCTTATCGAATTTCAATGCCCAGAAGTAACTATCACAGATCATATCCAGAAAGTATCATGTATGATTAGTAAACCTAGACACATATGAATCAACATTCTTGTCACCCTCTTGCAGCTTTAGAAGCTCTTTAATCCTATTGGTGCGCATGCTAGAGGGAAAGTACTCCTTAAAAAACTATTGCTGAAACAAATCCCATGACTGTGTTGTCCCATCATGCATCTGGGTAACTAACCCCCACCAGTTCCTAGATAGATGAGAAAAAGTTTGCCTACCATGTATACGATCTAGTCTATTATTGTCCACAATAGTCTTAATAGGTGTATAAATGACACCATCTAGTCCACTAGGGCATAAGGGTCTAGATCACCATGAATCCTCAGCAGTCTATGCCACTAGAATTCCTGAAGCACACTAAATCTAGGCTCTTGCTCATCCAATGACACTGATAATTACTATTTCTCCACATGTTGATGTACTACATTTAGTCCACATAGAGGAAGTACATCACATAATATCACTTGAACTGAGGCATCATCACTCTTTAGGTCATCATCATAATATGTAGTGGGTAACCAGGCTAGCTGTCTTCGCAGAGGCCTCAATCAAAATTATCAAGGAGTATTGTATTCATATGAGAATATATATATATATATATACATACATATCATGAAAAAATAAAGGGGGATGAATCATCAAGGATAGTCAAATAATTGATCCTATATGATGAATGTATGATTAATCCCTTCAATAAGTGTCTCATCATGCCGAGTAGGCAAGAGGGTAATCAAGGTCTTGGTGAATGGATATGTCGACCACTGCACCATCACTGAATTCCCTGGTTTTAGAGACTCCTTCAAGACACATTGACATGATTTCCCTAAAACCCAACCAATAATTTTTAGGGAGAGTTCAAAAAACATTCCAAGGAATGAAACACCTATGATACCAATTTATCATGACTCTACATGTACTGGGGCCCAAACAAAAACTTCCCAGAGCCCACCTCCATATGCCAGGGTTTGAGACTAATAACGAAGGGACAAAAAACAAAGGGAATCCTTTCCCAAAATACCTGTACACACACATAACCAGGTCAATGCAAAGTGCAGAGGGTGAAAAATTAAAAGATGAACCCTATTGTAAAATTAAACTTATGCATGCATGGAACACTAAAAAAATACGAGTAAAGTAATATAAATAAAAATTAGAAATGAAAAAATACACACCAAAAAATTACAGTGTCCCAACTTGACTTCAAACTGAATGAAAAGCTACTAAGGAAGCCCCATTCTATGAATCCCACTGGGACCACCACACATGGTCCCAACACCAGAAATCATGAGCTCCCTGATATCCCAATCAATCATGTTCATCTTCCTCATAAAACATGATACCTGTGAGGAAATACCATGCATAGGTGATTATAAACATTCTTAGTAGGACACCCTGAAAAGGAGGGGGTAGAATGAGATACAAGATAAAATGATGTACAAAAGATAGAAAAAATTTAGAAATTGAGTTTTTTTCAACCCAACAATGAATATGAAGTACGCTCATCCAAACACAAGTGGATTGTGATTGTGTGAAGTTGAAATTTTCATTGATTTTTCGTTACATATATCAGGATAGTAGACGTGACCATCCATGATAATCTTGATAGGGATATCACATAGCATAACTCACACGTCTTGGACTCTCCTAGGAGGAGAGTAACTAGAACCCATGGTGTGAGGATGGTAATATGCTGTAAATGTATATATATTCTCAAACCAATGAAACCCAAATGAGAGAGAGTACATAGATATCCATCTCAAATCTCAACCCAGGCAAAGAGTCTCCAACAGTTCTAGGAATAAATACAATTGATGCTCAAAATTTGTATGTCTTCCCTGAACTCCAAGTCAAATGGGATCAAAAACCACACCTTGATACTATCCACTTTGGATGGGTCTGTATCATCAGCATGATTTTAGGTCGCGTCACCAAGATGATTCTTGGTGGGGAAAGTGCCTCTCTTAATTAGAGGTCTATGGTTATGTAAAAACATTCATCATCACTGATCCATACAAAAGAAGTAATCTCTATTCTATGGACCATGATCAGCCCAACCTGAGGGTGTGACTGTTGATTTGTTGAGGACCCATGCCTAGCCTAGCTAGAGGGTTCCACTCAAGTAGGTTTAGGACCAATGACCTTCTCGGTTGGAGGATTCTACTATAGCAGGTCGAGGACCCAAGCACAACCCAGATAGAGGGTTCTACTCAAGTTGGTCCATGACCCATGCCCAGCCCGGATGGAGGGTTCCACTGTAGTATATCCCCTATATCATAGCCTAATCACTACTTCCATCGTACACTGTACGAGGATGTGTAGATATTGTAAAAATTTTCTTCATAGCTCATATTAAAAAATGTAGGCCACTATCATATTCTATGTTAGAAAACACGCATTATAGGCTATGTATTTTCCCAAAATATTCAACTGGTGAAAAAGATGATTTTCACCACAAGACACCCAAACGTGTAAATGGGGGGCCCACATGCTGACCCCAAATTGAAAATTCTCAAACATTCCTCAAATTTTCTGTCTTGTTGAGACGGTCATGCTGTCATAGACATCGCATCAAAAAACACCCGGTTCAAAATATATTGCATTTGAAAACCCCAGAAGAGGGTCGTGGGTTCGGTGGACTGACATGAAAATGGTAAACCTACCATGGTCGGTCCAGCCCACATTAGCTACTACATCAATTGATCAGATGACCCCCATTTGACCTGTGATCTAATAGGGGTCTGACTCACTTGGTTGGAACTGTCCTGGTCTACCGGCGTGACGTGACCCACGGTCCTGTCGCCATTGGAATTAATGCAGCTGACCGAACACATGAGATTCATGATGTTGGGTTCCTCTTGGGATCATGTGGTGCCACCCCACCCAACAGACAGTCGATCCATGTTGTATGACCACATCCCAACCCCACCACTGCCAAGGTGTTATCGCCCCGACAGTGCCTCAGCAATCTGTTCCTTGGACCATCGGGAAATATTTGGTTAACCAGTCACAACTCGATCAGCGGATTGGGGACCCATATGATGATTCCTTCACTAAAACAACCTCGAGTCATCCATCCACTGATGATCTTACTCACCCATAAGTTGTCAATGGAAATCCCGATGAACGGACCAAGAAAAAAAAATTTAAACACAGATCGATGGATGTGTTTTGGAGTACATCAATTATTCAATGATTGAACATCAATCAAATAACCATAAATTGAGTAATTTAAGGAGAAATTGAAACAGAACAAAAAAAATGCAAAAATTCAGACCTCGACCTGGCCGTTCATTGTAGGAGATGTGCCCATGGTGATCCAACCTGGATCTACCAAAGAATTGGAAGTGTTTTCACCTCAATCTAGAGAAGAATTGTGAATAATAGAAAATAGAGAGTGCGAGAGAGAGGTTAATTGTAGAGAGAGATTAGGATTTTAATCTTAATCTGAAACAAAACTCTCTATTTATAGTTGTCTCGCTCGGTACAGAAAACCAATACCATCGCGACCTCTCATTTTATGTCATGCTTAAGAATAACACATCAATAAAAACTTAATGGAGATTTCTAATTTTTAATTATAACCACCATTGGAATGTTATTTATCTCACCATCCGGGGTAAAATAATTTATTATTATTATTTTTAATTACCATTTTTTCCCTAAGATAGCATTTTACATAGTAGTCCCACACTGATGAAAGTTATGCCCCTACTAGGGTAAATGCCATACTCCAAACAAACCTGTGGCATCCAATTTTTGATATGAGTTACATCATAAGAGATATCCCAATTTTTTCATAAGAATTTTTTAAAAACTCTTAATTTTCGTTATAAAATTTACTCTGGTCACACTGTACCTTGGAATTTCATGCCATCTGATAGCCTAACATTGAAAATATATAAACAAATATTTCAATGTAATTCATGGTGACAACCACGTCTCTACATATCCCTTCCCAAAATCCATTGAACGCTACCATGAGATGGTGGGTCACTTGTCCTTATGCACGCCTCCACATCTACTAGAGGTTTTCAAGAAGTATTGAGGTCCTAGTTTGTGTATATGGGGAGATTTGGACCTCATTTATTAGTGTTAACATAACATTATAAAATAGTGATATGTAGTGGTAATAAAATTAATAATTAGTAGTGGAGATAATAATGAAAAATCATCCATAAGATTTAATCAATTGGTGAGAGATGAATAATAAATAATATATAAAAAATGATAATGATGATCATATAGGTATAAAAAATGAGTACTTGGGGGAAACATGGTATATATGTATATAACACATGCTAAAAAAATACATAAAGAACAAAATGAAGTTACTTCTATCATCAAGAGCATAGCCTCATGACCTTGCTCCTACACTCCATCCTAGGAGTCCAAATAAATCATCAAAAGCATGATGATTGGCTTTATATATACCAGTAATCCGGAAGTAATCTCCTATACTAAAGGAGGCACAAGTAGGGTGTGAGATATACTCAGCATTCCACCTCCAATGGCGTCTAGTTCAATCCTATTAATAAAATATAAAATGAGTATTGTGCATATATTAAAAAATTAGATGGAATAAAAAAAATTAAACATGATGGTCTAGGTTCCACTAAGATACCCATCTTCCACTACCTTATTTAGCCTAATATAGATTTTTTAACCAAGGAAACCAATTTAAATGTTATGAAGAGTGTGAGTGGGTCATCATAAATAAAGTGTCAAGTGTAGACTGACCCCATATGTGTGATTTTTCTTAATGGATGTGTCTCTAGGACATCCATTCAACATTATCATAATTTAATATAAACACATCACATATAATATAGGAAAAAACCATCAAATCTAGTAGTCGAAACCTATATCTGTTCAAGGATATCGATAGAGGAATCCAAATGGTCGTAGTAGGAGCATAAAAAATATATGATACTGGAGAGCCCATCCAAGGAAACCCATACAAGGCATCCCTCATATCACGCTCAACATATTGAATGCATAACCTATGAGCTCATCCTAGGTATCTCCCAAAGGGGACCAATTATCACTCAATGTGTGGTATAACTATCCTTCCTAAAATCAGATGCATGGTGCCTCCCATAGGGAATCAAAGTCACTACGGGGTATATAAAATCCTCCCAGAGATCCTATCAAAGGTATTTCAATGTTAAATCTCATTGCATCCAACAGATCCACATCTAAAGAACAATGATTTCATCCATAACTTCCTTCAATCCAGACTTGTGATCACTCCCAGACCGTTATAAGGTGAAGAAAGTAGTTATAATCACTTATAATCAATAGGACATTGTAAGGTCACATGCTAAAAAAGATATAAAAAACTTTAAATTAAATCAAAACAATTATTTAATAGGTGTAATAAATAATCATAAGGCAATGGGAATGATAATAAGAAGTATTTCATATGGAATATCACATAAAACATGAGTTCTAAGGCCTTTCTCATGGATTACCACTCATATTAATAAAATTAATTGATTTATGGATTTTATTACAAGTGAAACACATTTTTATAGGTGTTACAAAAAATCAATACAATGGGAATTAAGTCTCTTAGGGAAAAAGAACACCCATTGGGGTGGATTATGTCACAGATATCAACAAAATGGTTGATTCACCACTCACTAGAGTCGTACTAGACATGTAAAATTGTTCAATATTATATATATAGAAACTTATATTCATTTATAGAAGGGTCTGGTGCATGAAAAAAAAACACAAGATATAAATTTTTGTAAATTTATTAGAAATAAATAGACCAAATACATTAGGTTTGAAAACAACAGTCATCTGTTTTCATCGTTTAATTGAGCTAGAATGGGAAATATAGATGAAAATTTCCATTGACCAAAAAATGGGGAAAATGAGTTCACACCAAAATATCATAACAGATATTAATATAATCATTTAATAAAATATATATTATTGTCTATCTTACCTTAAGCTTTCCAATTCATCTAATTATAAAGGATTTGGTTAATGTAAGAGGGAGATATAAAAAATCCTAAAATAGAGTGAGGAGGAACTCATGGGAGTGGATGAGAGTACAGGTCTTCCCAAAAAGGAGGTAGAAAGAGGTTTTGAGGAATTTTAATTCATTAAGGTAAAAATTCCATTTCTTAAAATTTACTAGGCCACATAGTTTAGCCCCCCACATTTGGCCAAATTTTGTGCCAACATTTCCCCTCATTATGATTAAAGAGGGACCCTGAATGGGAAAGCCACATGGTTTGGATAACTACATGTGTCCCATGTGAAATTTGACTATCCAAGTGTACCAAAAACTCGGCACAAGCATGTTCCATGTTCCTTGTAGTTGTCGAGAGGCTGTGCTGCCAACTACCCCTTCTTCCACACAATCAAATGGTTATGGAATCCGTGCACACTTGGGTTACATTTTTCTGCTAATAATGAGGCCCAGTCTAGTTCCCCAAGATTTAGTGTTATGGGATCTTAACAAGCTCCATACACCAATGTGATCACAATGACTCCAGTAGTTATCATTACAAGTGCCTAACAGTGGAATTAAATCCAAAAAATCATATGTATCATTTAAAAAGTCAATATGTTACAACATCCCCTCCGCAATACAACTCATAACATTGTTTCCCTTCCAAGTGGGATAAAATTTCATCTATTAAATGTTCTATCCACTACACATGTACATATAATTCCTACTCCCATGTCTCCTCCTGAATACGATCGTACTGGCATAGAACCTAGAAAATTTGAACTGATCCGCCCTTGAGAGCCTTCATGCTTTGACCCATTAAAGATATTGGATTCTCCTCAAAGGACCCATACATCTCCAACTCAATATCCTCAGGGTAAAATGAATGACATGAGTCCACATTATAATAAATTAATTTGTGATATGTGGAATATGTCACATATTTCATGTTACGTATGAGGTAACAACAGCCAATAGGCTACCAACATGAATATCACTACGATCTTGATGGGCCTGACTTACTGAGGAAAGAGATTTCTCTAACCTAAAATTATTTATTGACTCAATCTAGGATAACCTCATAGAAATACATGACGTACCAACTCAAATAATGTTGTAAAAAACTGTAGATATAAGAATCATATCTAGATTGATCTATTGCCACATGTTTCAGAATAATCTAGACTTTCTCCAATGTCTCCTTCATGAGACGAATACCCACTAGTGTTTATCCAAATTCTTATTAATAACATTGAGGTGAGTGACCTGCCCTACTATAAAGGGCCACATATGGAGCCATCTGAATTGTTTCATTAATGAGGTTGTTGTAGGAAAACACCACAAGAGGTATGTTTTTTTCAAATATTCTCCAAAATCATGGATAAATACCCTGATAATGTCCTCTAACACTTGTATCAGATGCTTAGACTTCATATCGGTATATGGGGGATAACATATATTCAAAAATACTAGTGAACCTTGTTCCATCAATAGCCCATACCAAAACTGTAAGGTAAACCGAGAATCTTAGTCTGAAGTAATAGAACATGGAACACCATGAATTCACACGATATCAATGATATATATACTTTTTATATCATAAATCAATAATGACTCCATAATTTGTAGGAGGTGTTGAAACTTTTTCAACTAATATATTATCACCCATACAACTTCTCTGCCTCGAGGGGATATCGGTAAGCCATTCCTGAAATCAAGGGTGACAACATTCTATTTCCACTCATGAATGGATAGAGGCTATATAATTCTAGTGGGTCTCTAGTTCTCTTCCTTTACCTATCTATAGGTGGAGCACCAAGTTATTAAACCTATAGTATGCCTATTCATAAATAACCACCAATTTCTTTGTTGTATGTCTTAGTAAATCATGATAATCCATGGTTGAACATCCCCAAAAGAGGACTGATATTCCCATATCAAATCATCCTATATATATTCATGCATACAAACAATGCCATAGTAGATCCAGATCTAATTTCCATCAACAACTAAACCATTATTTGGGTTATCACCAGAGACACTCTCCAATAGGATGTGGTCCCCAAGATATTATATTTGTCCCATCTATACCAACTTCAAATGAGAGGTTTTCACTTCTAAAGCTTCTAAAATAGGTGGTTAATGAAATTCCAAAACCTCCAGGTGCCTCTCAAAAAATAGATCCATCATCTATCACTCATATCTAGGCTACTATATGGCTTGTGTTCGAGTCTTTAGGATTAATAAATGAACAATTTCATTACCACAACTAGGTTTATAAGAAATCCTGATGTCAAATTATTATAGGCATTCAACCCACTTATATTACAACAAATTCAAGTATCACTATGTGGAGATGAATTTGAGTCTTTTTCAATCCATGTAATCAATGAACCCTTCACCAAATAAGTAGTGACTCCAATATTGTAAATCATGAACCACATATTCTAGCTCAAAGTTGTACATATATTGATTTTTATTGTGATGTTTATGGTGGTGTGACCCATACACTAAAACTCGATAAACCTACATCAGTACTTCTCTTAACCTAATTCCTAAATAATCAATGTACTATAGCGTCTTTCCATCTCTATCAAAATTAAGATTGTTGTAGAATTTAGTATCTCATTCACCTGAAGATAGGTAGTCTGACTAGCTTCATACTAGATGAATATCACACCCTTCTTTGTCAAGGTCGTATGTGGTGCTACAAAGTAGGAGAAATCCTTGATGAATCACATATAATATATAGTTATCCCTAATAATATTTGTGTTTTCAAACACATTTTTGGGATACTCATAGAAAACCAAGGTGTTCACCTTCTATGGGTCAACAGATTCACCTGCCTCTGAAGATTATATTCCCCAATAAGTGGACAATTATTTTCCAAAAGTGGCATTTATTAGGCTCTAAATGTATCTCATTCTTTCTCTATGTATTCAGTGTGATATTAAGATGTTCTGAATGGTCATGACTTGTGAATGAGTACCCTGCAATTTCATCAATGATGACCACCACAAATGAATCTTGGTAAGAGTGGAAAATCTGATTCCTCAAATCCATAAATATTTTCAACACATTCATAATGACGAAAAACATAACCAAATACTTGAAAGTCTTACAAAATAAAATTTTTTGTACATGGTATGTACAATGGACTCACATGCACCTGATTATAGAATGACCATAAATAAATCTTTGATAAAATAGTTTCTCCTCAAAGATGGTTTAAGAGATCATCAATATGAGGAAATGGATACTAGTTCATTAATATAATGTGGTTCAACCATCTCTAATATATGTGGAGCTATAGGAGTTTCCATAATTTCAATGATCGATACCATAGTCTATATGCATGACTCAACAGATTGAGGCCCGACATCCCCAAAGAAGTTGGGGGGATACAAATGCGGACACTCCCGGTCCATCTATCCCATGATTAGGTATTGTTGGGGAGAACTCTATATATAGTACATAAATTGAATGAATCTATCACAGAACTACGATTTGGATATCAATGTAAAATCAACATGAGGTACCTCAGGTGGTAATGTAGGTGGTACTACAAGTTTCCTAGGGACCACCGCCTCCATAGCATGCTAGTCACCACTTTTTAGTCATACAGTGTGAGGACATCATTGTGGAATAACTATAAAAGTACAATGTTCATGCATCATTCAATGTTTATTATCGATGAAAAAAATTGATAAAGAAAGTAACATGCATAAGGAATGACTATAAATAGGTCATGACACTCTTCATGCTCCAAAATCCAGATCTATGTGATAATAAAAAGTTATGGAAGGATCACAGGAGACATCCTACTTCCCACTACCAAGATCAGGTCAGTTTCAATTTCTTAGATAGTATAATAGGGTTTTTAGTATATGGATTGTCAATTGTAAGGTATGAAGGAAAACACCCATTAGTTTGTATTTGGAAGCCCCATCATGAGGTAACCATTTCATTCTTATACTATAATTTATTGAATTTTTTATCATTTTTTAGATATAGATATCTCAATACAGTTAGTTATGTCACCAATTTTAAATTTATAAAGTCTCGTACAATTTATAAAGTGAAATTAGTATGTCATGTAACTATGATATGAACATTACATCCACTTTAGGATTATAACATGTCATGTATAGTGATTTGATTGAATGAACTGCCATATCTAATTTCATTAAAATTACTTCCCTCTTAAATGTATGTTTCAATTCATCTATAAATTCAGCTAATACATGATATCATAGAAAATATTGATAATGGATCGATCATGTCCTAATTGGTTAATTAAGGTGAAAACATCAATCTCCATAGGAAAACACCATTTATATTAATGTTATAATTTAAATTAGGACAATAATATCAACCCTATAAAATCACTAGCACACTGAAATACATAACAAACAAGGCACCACCAGAAAAAAGTGAAATAAAAAAATTTCACAAAAAAAATGATATTGCATGGAATAATTCATGAAATATAAATCCTATGATTCCTAGTATAATACATGAATTTTTTCCCTTAAATAATTGTTCAAGGGTAGATGGAACCATAATAATAATATGAACAATAAAAACATTGAATTTTTTTTCACCCAATGATGAAAAATATAAATCTATAACATCACAACCAATTATATTATCAATCCATCCTAGGTAATTTGGGTTCCCCCTTCACATGGGTTAGTTAATACCAAACCTAGGTGCATTACCAAATTCTTGTTTTTCTCTATTCTCCAATCTAAACCAAAACAGTAAAGAAAAGAACAAAAAAAGAGGATGTGAAACCACTTTGTAGCATCCTACCCCATAATACCCTTAATTGTTCCCGGATACGGTGAGCCACATGACATCAAGAGCACCTCCCCGTACACCAAAGTCTTCTGACATGTAGTGAGGGCCTTTAGTGTGTCCATGGGGAGACTTTTTCTTCATTGATTAAAGATAAAATAGTTGTCTAAAAAAGTAGTATGTAGTGGTAATAGGAGAAATAAGTATCAGTGAAATTAATATTGATGAGTATTATAAGAGAAATAAACAACTGGAAGAAGCTGAATAATACAAACTAGATAAAAAATGATGATGATGATCAGGTAGATGTGCGAAAATGAGTACATGGGAAATCCTGGGATACAAGAATATACCAAATGATATAGAAAAATTAAAAAATTCCAAAAATGAATCTAATACTAGCATAATTAGAAAGGGATCTGTCCCCTACTCTCGTACAGCATATTAGGAATCACAATCAAATATCAGAATTTGGATGCTTCCATTTATCGATACCTACAATCATGATGTCTTCTTTTGTAACAAAGGCAGCCCATGAGGGGAGTGAGATATACTCAATAGGGCATGAAAAATGATGTCTAGATAAATTAAATTCAAGTAATATAAATGGGCAGTGTGCCAGTAATAACAAATTTACAGAAATAAATAATTAAAACATGACAGTCTAGGTTCCAATCAGATTCCCAACCCCAACTACCTACTTCGGCCTAAGTATTATTTCTTGAACCAGGGGAACCTATTCAAAAGTTATTAGGAGTGTGCATGGGTCATCATAAATAAATCATCTAGTGTGGACCAACCCCAATATTGTTATTTGGATTTGTGGGTGTCCACATGACATCAATTAAGTATGCTCAAAATTTAATAAAAATAAATTACATATTAACCAAGAAAATCAATTGTAAAATTCATTAGTGGAAAGTTGAACCCATAAAAGGTGATCGAAAAAGGAATCCCAAGGGTATCTCTAGGAGATTCCAAAATATCCAATACCACAATGACCATCCAAGGAAACCCATATAAGGAATCCCTAGTATCTCTATAGACATGGTCTAAGAATAACCTCAAATCACATCCCATGTATCTCACATTGGGGACCGAGTATCACTCGAGGCATGGTATAACCATCTTTCCAATGATCCCATCCATGGTGCCTCCTCTAGGTAGCTAGTGTCGCTCATGATTATATACAATATTCCTATAGATCTCATGTAAGTAAGGCCAAAGGTAACTCCTGAAGCATCAAATAGTTCCATGTGCAAAGAACGGTGATTCCATCTGTAGTGTCCATAAATCAAGAGTTGTTTTCATTCACAGCTCCTAAGTAGGTAAGGATAACATTCACAATCACATCTCATCAATAAGGAATTGTAATATCACATGATAAACAAGATATCCAAAACATTCAATTCATGATAAATACCAATGGAATAAGAATATGTACAAATCATAAGGTATTAGGAATAATTACAAGGCATATGTTATGGTCAATATCACATAAAACAAGAGGTTTAAGGCCTAACACATGGCCTACAATTCATCTTAATTCAATTACTTAATTTTTGGAATTTATTGCATGGGAAAAAAATTATAGGTGTTACAAAAAACGAGACAATAGGAATTAAGGCATTAAGGGAAAAATTGCACTCATTGGGATGTATTGTGTCAATACAGTTGACCAAAGGGTAGATTCATGCTCACTAGAGTCATATCAAGCATGGAAAAGTGTTAAATTTTATTTATTTTACAATTTAGAGTCATACCCAGAAGGGTATGATGCATAGAACATGGTGGGTGATATAAAAGTAATGAGACTTGTTTGAAAAACAAATACCACAAACCTTAGGTTTGAGAAAGAACACTCATCTATTATTGGACCTCAAATCGAGATACACCGAAATATATTAGTGAAATAATAAAGTGTCCAAAAAATGTGTAAAATGATGTCAAACCAAAATAGCACAATAGAGAAGAAGGGAAACATAGAATGGAAGGAATTTGATTGTAGAAACATCCATCAAGAATTACAATTCATCCTACGGAGAAGGATTTAGATGATGGATAATGGAGAAATAAAAAAATCCTAATATGGACTGAGGAGGAAATCATGGTTGACGATGAGAGAACATGTCCTCTAGAGAAGGTGGGAGAAATAAGGATTGAGTTATTTTAATTAATTAATAGAAAATGGGTTATTTCACATCATATACTAGGTCACACATTTTTGTCACATAGTTGGATAAATTGTGTTCCAACCGTCCACCCCATTAATCTTATAGCGGTTCCATTCATGGGTTAGGTCCATGGATTAGCTCACTATGTTCTTGCCTTATGAAATTCCACGGTCCATGTGGACCTACAACCTTGCATGGGTGTGCACCCTGTTCTGCATGATTGTAGAGACACCAAGAATACCCTTTAACCCTTCTTCTCCACTCCCATATGGTTAGTTAAACCATGTGGACTAGGTATAATGATATATCCTACCTTTTTGGCCCATTGAAATCCTCAAAAATTTTGGGATCTTCAATCCGAAAAAGCTCTACACACCCCTGTAAATTCCATTACTTCGTTATTTATATAACACAACAACCCTAGACACCCAATGTTAGTGCATTATTACATAACATTGGCATGATTACAAGAGATCATGTCATGAATGACCGATCTGTTTAGTAGCCATGGATGTACTAGAGACATTCATAAGTTTTAAATAACATTATGAAATGAAAAATAAAAACATTGTGTCTCCTTTTAACACACTCATATACAATAGCATATCCCTGTAGGTTAGTCATAATATACTTCTTTTCATCCTGGAAAAAAATAAAACATAAGAAATGGGTGACCTCAAATGCTCAGTAATGATAACAATATAGAAAAAAATATCATAAATAAGCATGAATAGTTAAGCCAATGTATAAGACTAAAACAAAATCCATTTAAGCCTAAAATTTAGTATAATATGGAAATGATAAATCAAATAATTTAATTTAATTATTCTCATAGATATTATACTAGTTGAATAATTACATGTAATAACAATAATTAATAACAAAATGACGGAATGCAAAATGCCGGATATCAGAACCACATAACCAAGGCCTCGTGCCAAGACTATAAATAAAAATATTAAGAAGGCCTAATTCTAAGACACATGTTTGTCTCATGAGACCTACCAATGAATCGTGGGGCTGTATAAGAGCATGCCCATCAATTGCTACTTCAAATACATGCCTCATATGAAAAGGTTGAAACATAACATAAAAATTCATATTAAACTAACATATGAAATGTTAATATTATAACCATAATCCCTAAATGAAATAAATATAGCACATCTATAGTCAAACATATCATAAAACAATCAATAATACATTGAATACTGATTCATAACAAATTAACTTCCATTAAACATATAATTCATCAATAGATGTTGACATAGATGAAATCAATATAAAAACTATTTGAGAAAAATATCTCTTTCTACATTGAAATCATTTAGATGTAACATAATTATAAAAGAAAAAATTTATTTTGAAAATATTTATATAATATTTTAAGGGATCTTAAAATGTGTTATATCGATAGAAAATATATGCACCTTCCATGGAAGTAAAAAACATTATTTTCTAAATTTTTCGAAAAGGTCATAAAGTACATTGTTTGGAAAATAATGGAAAGATTACTATTAGAAAAATTTATACAAAGTAAAACAAGTTTTTAAAGGACTTTAATACATAGTCTAGGAAAGAGTAAATTTTTTTTGTTATACATTTTTATGAAACATCGATGTGGATTATAAAGAGGTCCTAGGAGATACTTACATATAAACAGCATCAGATAACAAGGAGATTGTGAAATTAACCATTACTGTGTACTCTTACTTAGTCGAGGGTACAATAAAATATAGTATAATTGATAAATAGTTGTTATAATGTTATACAATAACCGCATACATAAATACGATATCATATATGATCCTCTAATATTACTTTGTTAATAATATTTTTGTATTATTATTGTTTTGGGTGTTAACGAATTCGTTTTCCTTTAGGTTTTTTTATGTAAGTCATGTTCATTATGGATATTATGTATTTAATTCATGTAAATAATGATATTTAGTTCTTAAAAATATTTTTTAATCATCAAATGAAAATATTCTTGAATGGTTACGATGTCGAACAAAATCTCATCGCGTCATTGAGAGGGTAAGCCGTATATAAGCATGAGCAATAATATCATTCTATTTATGGTGAAAACATATGTAATTGGATGATATATTATATTTTAAAAACAATTAACATGTTATATTTATTATTTAAATTAATTATTCTCATTAGTATACCCATCCAAATAATGAATTTTTGAATTACAAACTACACCACGACGTGGATACGGTAATACGTACGTGCACACATATGGTGAATTTTTCATTGATTGATGGATAGACTAATGAATATTGTTTTACCATATTTATAATATGATATAAGTATTTATAAGGTACTAGAGTTTTTATTTTGGTATGGAAACAACAATGAAAGGAGAAGTGGAAGAAGAAAAGAACATTGAAAGGGGGGATGAAATAATTATCTCTTCTATGGGTGCTTTCTTTTGATTTGAACAATAGGGGTCGTTAATTTGGATTTATGATCAATGTAAGGCCTCTAGGACGAAGTTAGTGTATTTGGGAGGAGATTTGAGCCGAGTTTGAATAATCCAAATGGCATCGGAGATGTCAATTTATGATTAGTAGAAGTACCCTTTTATAAGAAAGGTGATGGGAACATTAGGAAGAGGCTGAAATATTAATTTATTATAATTTTTTTTTTCAATTTCTAATAGCTCAAAATGGATTTAGTTCAAGGCTATGGTGGGGAAGGTTAGAAATCCACTCAACCGATAGGTTTTAGACAATTTTAGATAACCATATTAATCTTATCTTTTTGATTTAACTCTTAGTTAAATAGTTTAACTCTTATAATGTCTTCTGGTATTCTTACACTATATGGTTAATATTCTTACTATAAAATTCCAAGAGAAGATTAAGTGTCTTATTAATGACATATTCATCATTATATACATCCTTTTTTCAATCTTATATTTTTAGGAATATTATATAATTTAATAATATAATATATTTTTATAAAAAACTCATTTATGTCAATTTGGCACTATTTAGTATTTTGTTTTTGTGAAAGTCATAAAAAATTGATTACATCTGAAAAAATAAATTGAATCAACCATAAAACGTCATATTCAACTTTAAAATTTGTGGATGTCATCAAAAGTTTCAATTTAGATTTACTTTAATATTTAAAAAATAAATTATTTTAATCATTAATTAATAATGTAATTACTCCATCATCATTGTGACATAAATAAATTTAATTATTTTCACTCTGAAAATAATAAATAACATTCCATGATGTATGATATTTTGATTTATATTTAATAATTATAGCCGAATTTATCTTATGTTTAACCCTAAATAAAAAAAATTAGATATAAAACATTGAGTTTAATAATTTTAACTCATCTTTATATAAAATATAATAAATGTCCTAATCTAATCCATGTAGATAAAAGATGATATTTTTTTCCTAAGGTTTATTTTTGTTGAAATACACTTATCCAATATAATTAAGACATGTTTTGGTGTAATTATAATATCATTGCTACCTCTAATTACCCTATTTACTTTTAATTGTGGTAAAGAGAATTCAAAAATTACTATTCATCATAAAATATTTTCATCCTATTTACCCACTTTTTACTTACTGATGAAAAATGTGTCTGTTAGATTTTTGAAATTCAATTCACAGAAGAGGTAAAATTGCATTTAAGGAAAATTTTCAATAGTGCCTAGAAGGTGGGCAAAAGACATTAAAAAGTTAAATAAAATTTTATATATCTATTATTTTTATAAAATGACTCCAATTAATTACATTATAATAATATAGTTATTTTGTAAATATTTTGACTTTAATATAAGTTTTTTTAAAATATTATTTATTTAAATAAAATGTCGATTTTAAAAAATAACATAGTGTTTTTCAGTACTCATCAAATATCGAATGTTTTTAGAAAAATACCAAAAATTCACCCTAATATAATTTTGATATTCTGAATCCAAAAATGATTTCTTTTTTGAAAAATAAAATTTATAAAATTTCAAAAATTGGGTATTACTATTCATAACTACTTGTTTTACAACATGTTTGATTGGACGTGGTTTTCTAGAACTCAGGGCCGCAAACAGCACAAGCTATTGTATTATTAAAAGAGAAACATAACGTTAATGCTTGGGGTGTTACAATGTAAAATTACATAGGGAAAACCAAGGAATTGAATAAAAAACAATACTTCGACCCAATCATTTCAATGTTATGATAATTCTCTATTTTTGACCCTTGTGCATCTGAAAAATGTTGGTAGTACTGTTTCTGTTGAAAATTTAATAGTGAGAAACTCACCACACTTATAAGAAGGTGCATACTACCTTCTCATATTAACTCCTTAAAACCCTTTTAGTTCAGACAGGTCCTTACCAAATATCTTGAAAATGTTCCTCAACTCATTCAATAATATTTATTTTATCCATATTGACAAACATGGAAGGATTTTGACAAATCACAAGGAGGCTACCTGAAGAAGGGGAAACATTATTCAAAGAGCCTTTTTATTTTATATCTTCGACAAACTCCATTAATTGTTGTTAATACATTATTATATGATATACAAAGTACCATCCTCACAATGAGAGATTTTTATGTTATGTTCATTACCAACAACTATCCCTACTTCCATAAAATGGGTTATAAAATCATCGTTCATGTGTTTGGAGGAATCAGACATCGCAAACCAATGTCATTGGATTATTCCAATACCACCTTCCATGGCTGGGTATAATGATATATGTAAATTATATATATGATATTTTTAAAATTATTATACTTCTAAAATAATTTTGGTATATATACATTTTACTTTTGATGTTGTAGTGGATATAGTAATGTCCCTCATGTGTACGACATACCATCGCATCACAATGAATTATGATTCATCTTTAAATAAATATTTAAATGGAAGATAATAAGGATAATATTATTAAATATTTGTGACATAAATTATATAATTATGATATTCATGAGATATTTTTCCTTATGAAAATATAGGATATTATTTTCTTTCTTGCACTCCAAAATGATAATGTCATTCGTGTTTGTGTGGACTACCACCTTTACGTTGTGATGTGAATCTCTTTTCATCACCGCATCACATGGATAATATATAATAATATTTAAATAAATAATATGTTGATTATAATATTGTGATCATTTTATAATGTCGAAATATTACTTAACTTCTTTCGATAATGATCCTTAAAAAATTAAAATGATTCTCATGTGTACTTAGAGCTTAACGTTTTCATGATTTTAAAGTAGTTAGTTTTCCACAAAAATATTTCATGTTTGGTTTTAAAAATATAATTTATGTATAAAATTAACATTATATCATGCTTATTATTCTATATATGTTTAAATAATAACCTCCTTGACCATATTCAACATACTAATGTCATTCATTACACATAAATGTTGTTAAAAAATCCAATGTAAACTTAATAGATTAGGTAATCCAATATGACATGGTATTAAGTGAAATAAATGGAATATTAAACATGAAAAAATTTCATAAGAAATTATATAATTAGAATAATTTTATTATATTGGATGATAACGAATGTATGTGATGAGAAGGAATCAAGATAACGGTTTCTTGTCTCACTTTTACTTCCACAAGACAACATCCATATTTTCCACTTATTTACATTGTGTAGTTCTTATACTTCCACTTTGATATAGTATATCATGAATAAATTTTTAATAATTTTATTTAATGTTTCTTTCATTTCCATTTCATTTATGGGGCTTATGATTTAGAAGTACCAATGTGGTAAGAGTTTGTCTCACCATCTCATCATCATTCAAGATTATTTAAGTTTATGAATACCATGTAGGAATAATTTGATATTTCTGTTTTAAAAACCAAAATTATTTCATAAACTATGGTTATTAATGAAATTTATCATGTAATATTACCATTTTTAAACTCATTGGTACATAAAATGATTGATAAAATGTTTTTCAGCTTATTGGGGTTGACTGAAAATTGTTATTTATTATTATGAAAACACTTTTAAGGAAAAAGTGAGAAACAATACATGACCTCACCACATCACCAATTCACCAATTCACCATATAGAATCATCCAAGAAAAAGGGATGAAATCCATTCAATCCTTCAAACTGACCAACCATCACAGTTGGATCCATAGTCACCCAGAACTGGCCGAGTTACCACAAACTAGGGGAAACAAACATCGGGAGTGTTGGAAAAACCTCAGAACCTTTCTCCTCAGATACCCACCGATGTGACCGTCAACAATAGCCCAAATCCATAAACCCATCGGCAGACTCTTGTCATATTTTGCCCAACCCTCTAGTGATGTGATATGGGCCTTGAAAAGAGCACATCCAAAAAGGGTGACGAACAGACTTGAGAAAGGAAGACCATGTCATCCGAATGTTTCACCCCACTCCATAGGTTACTTCAACACAACCTCAGACCAATTACATGTGAATCATTCAACCTTCTCACTAATTCTAAGTCCGTAGCACCTCCATTGGACCAACATTGTCCAAATTCCATCCAAAACTTGATAAACCAAACAACACACATTGAAATTTAGTGTCATACACATATAAGCATATAAACTCAATACATATTAGTCAAGGATCATTTCCAAGGCCATCATAATAGACAAAGTACATTCTTACATGTTCCAAAAAATCATAAAACCATTCACTATAGCATAACCCATTAAATAAAATGGGATTCTTAAACATTATTACTTCATAACGTAATCCATAAATAGATTTACTAAAAATAATTACATTATTTACCTGATAAAATAAAATAAATAATATATATAGAAACATAAACCTCTATAATATTAGATGGAAAATAATTTTGATAAAACAATTGTTCTTTATTACTGAGTTAAAATATCCTTTATTCTTCAAAAAAAATTCCTTCCTCATAATACTACACATTTTTTTGATAATATTATTTTATTTGAAAATAAAATTTTATGATTATAGGGGTTGATTCAATGAAATAAGTAATTATGAATTCTTAAAAATCCATTCATTTCATACAAGTAAAAAAGCATTCTTCTTCTACTTTTTCCTAAAAATTCAAAAAGTACCACATACTAAAAATGATAAAATATTAGATTCATACCATTTATTAAAATTGAAATTAAATTTTTCTTGAAGTATATATGGAATATTTTGAAATAAATATTGAGGAAACATAGACATGGAAGATAAAAAACTCCAGTAAATACTTACGAATAAACAATCTCAGATAAAAACATGACTTCAAAATTTATCCCTAACATTTCGTTCGAGATTTTTATATGTAACAAAACCTCAGGTATAATGATTTAAGTAATGTTATTAACTTATTAAACAATCGTAATAATTTTTATGATAACATTTATGATCATATTTTCATCCATTTGTTAGTAACATTGCATTGTTACTTTTTATTCAGGTATTTACTGCATTATGTTCTTATCCACGTTTTGTCAGATAAGTTATTTTTCATATTTTTAGGTTATAGTCACATAATTTAAATCATGGTATTCATATAATTTATTTATTTTTTATTATTTCAATTCATTTATATAATCACGACTTAATGAAGATTATGTAGAAAAAAAATCACATCGCATTGAAGAGAAGGTAAGTCGTACATAAGCACAGGTGACGATATTGTTCCCATAATTGTTGAATGATATTGAAATTAATAGTGTATAATATCTAAGAATTAGTATCATGTTATAATAATCTTATATAGTTATTATTTTCACAATTATACCCATCCATTTAAGGTGGTGGTGAAAAACAGATTACACCACGGTGTGGAGACGGTAAGTCGTACGTACACACACACTGTGATTTGCATTTTTCCTAGGATGGATAGAAAGTGAAATATGGTTTTTTAATATTTATAATAACATATCATTATATGAGTGGTACTGATGTTACTAATTTATAATGAAACGACTAGGGAATAATAAGTAGAAGAAGAATGAAATGTGAAATAATCAGTCGAAGAGATTACCTCTTCCTTTACACGCCTCCTTTAAATTTACACTTAGGGAACAAGAGTTATGATTTAATGAAGACAATAACCTATAGAATGAAAATTTTGATGTTTATGTGGAAATATTTCTTGGTATTGCCTAGATTTATCTCTCAAAATGAAGTGACGAGGTGAGGTAGGAGGTTCCCTTTTATAAAAGATGTGAGGGGAACTTTTGGAAACCTCAAAAATATTAATTTATAGTAAAATAAAACCCCAAATAAAATCATCATAAATGTACCAATTACAATGATGATATGATATAGGGCTTTAATATCATAATCCAATATATTTTATACAAGATTTAGGTCATTTTAAGAATGGTCATTTTAGATAACACTTAGTTGTTCTATTTAATTTTATTTGAGGTAAGAACATTATAAATATATAATGGTTATAAATATTAACTTATATTATATTAATTGAACATAACTGTATATTTTATGAGGATTTATACCTTAAAATTTTCACTTTTTAATTTATAATTTTTTTATGATTTTTAAATAATTTAATAAAATATTGTTTTCACAACATATAAATAGTTTCAATTTTGAATCTATTCAATAATTTGACTGTACAAAAATAAAAACATGAGATAAATTAGAAAACAAAAATACACTCCTATTATGTCATAGTAACCATGAAAATTCTTGGAGATCATTAATTATTTCATATGATATTTATTTTCATATTTTTAAAACCATTTATTTAATATTTCTATTAAGAAAACATTTTAAAATCACTATTGTTTCGTCATTAACGGTAATTATTTAATATATAAAAATTATAATTAAATATCCATGATGTAGGTAATTATTTTATCATCCTAGTTAATATAAATTTTCTACATTATCTCATAATTATGCATATATTGAAATCAATATACTTTAATAAATTGAGATTGTGATATTTTGTCACATTCCTTAGTTTTTATTATATTCATGTCGTTTTCATATGTAAGTGTCTATAAAGTGAATAAATATAGAGAAATAGATCATAGGGTTGAATTTAAGCATACAATAGGATTTTTACAGGTGTTAAAAAAAATTTAAAATATTATTTTCACACTTAATTTCCTGATTTACCTTTAGCCATGTGAATACATATAATTACCAAAGTTCTTACTAATAATTCCTAAAAACAAAATAATCCTATTAACATAATTTGGACATAATAATTAAAAATACAGAATAAATTTTTCAAATTTAGAAACACATATTTTTCAGTAATTAATTTAAAATTAATTATGTTGTTGAAATGAGAAAATGGGTTTTATATGATAAAACATTGAAAAAGATTGACATTTTTTTACATATGAGTTAAATGTAAAAATAATTTCAAATACATTCAAAATAGTAAATTGAAAAATATATACTTTATTTATAATTTAAAACAATTAAATTTTATAATTTGAGAATATAAATTATATCGAGGAAATTTTTTTTTTTAAAATAAAATTTATTTTATTTTTACTATTTATTAAAAAATTAAAGTTATTTGAAAAATATCATAAATTTATCCAAAGTAAATTTTTATGTCCCAATTAAAAATAAAATATTTATGTTTTCATATAAAAAATATTAATGTGTCCAAATTATAATTTAAAATTTTTTGTCCATTTAAAGGGGTAAAATAACCTTTTAAAAAATAGGTTTTTATACATCAAATACGGTTTTGCTCATATCCTATGACTAAAATATACATTGGATGAATAAAAAAAATATTTTATTATTTATATAAAACATATATTTCTCATTAATTTCATTACCAAAATTAATTCACTCAAAATAAAAATATCTTATTGATATATATTTTTCATAAATAATTGATAGACAATAAATTCATGATGAATTTTAATAAGTTTGTTATATTTATTCCGACTAACCTAACGACTGAGATATAATGGTAATTTTATAATAAGGGAATCTTGTGGTCATTTTAAACTCACGATTGCATGAAAATAATTCTACTGATGAATATAAATTATTTAACGAAAATATTTCATAATAAAATACACGTGTTACATTCTACCCCCTTAAACAAAATTTTTGCCTTGAAAATTGTTACTTGTAAACCAATGGATGAGGAGAAGTCTCCCACATCATATCCTCATGATCCCATGTATCTTATACAAATTGGATGTTCCTCTATAAAACATTAACCAAGTGAGTGGTCTTGTTTCGAAGAACATTTTTCACTATGATCCAAGATCTCTATTAGATGTTCTTCATAAGAAAGATCCTACTCCAGTGGTACGAAATATAATATTATTACTTTTGAATGATAGAGTATGTAATTTCTCATGAGTGATACGTGGAACACACCATGAACATGAATGGGATTTGGTGGAAGTGAAAATTGTTAAGCTTCATTACAAACACGATCCATAATTTAGAAATGACTGATATACCTAGGGATTAATTTTAACTTCCTTCTGAATATCATTACTCTCTTCTAGGGAGATATTCATGAGAACATATTATGACCCACTTAAAACTGTAGGTCTTTTTTTGGTTTTCAACATTACATTTTTGTCGACTCTGATATACTCTTATTTGGTTTTGAATAGATCTGACCTTTTCGGTCATTTCATTGACAAGATCAGTTCCTAATATCATTATTTCCCCAACATCATCCTAGTAAGTTGGAGTTCTACACATCTTTCCATAGAAGGATTAATAAGGAGCCATCTTAATTTTTGAGTGAAAGCTATTATAGTATGAAAATTACACCAATGGTAGGTGTTGATCCCAACCACCTTTTAAATACATAGAGCAAGCTCTCAACATGTCTTCCGGAGTTTGAATTTTCCTCTAAGACTAACCGTCTGTCTAAGGATGATTAGCAGTACTGAAACATAACTATGTATCCAGAGCATTCTGATGACTTTTCTAGAATTTCAAGGTTAACCTCAGATCCCGATCGGATATAATGGATTGTGGTATATTATAAAATCTTACAACTTCCTTTACATATATCTTTTCTTGCTGGTCAAGAGATAAATCCTCTCTAATAGCAATGAAGTGTACCAATTTCATAAGATGATCAACTATATCCCAGAAACAATTATTGAATTTGGATTTTTTAATATCTCGGATGACAATGTACATAGTGATATTTTACCATTTACATTCTAGTATGGGTAATTATACCAACATACCCTTTTACTTCTATCTCTCAACCTTAACTTGCTGACAAACCAGGCACTGAGAGTCATATTCATTGATATTTCTTATCATTCCATCCCACCAGAAGTACTATTTTAGATCCGTGTACATCTTTTTGGTTTCATAGTGAATAGATAATTAAGTAAAATGTGCCTCATCCAATATATAATTATTTAATTCTTCCTTGGGAGGAATAAAAACCTAGTTCTTAATCCTTATTATTTCATCACAATCAAGGATGAATTCAGGAAAATTTCTCACCTTATTTTTTATCTCCACATATTTCTTTTGCACCTCCTTAATCATCAATTTTATTGATGGTTGAACATTCATTTGAGAAATATAATATTCCCCCTTACTTTAAAATTCTAATTTCCATCATTTGAAAATAAATAAATATTATAACTTTTGTGATCCTCAACATTGATAAGCATGCATGGTCTTATCGACTTAATGCATCTTCCACCTTCTTTGCTTTCACAGGGTGGTAATGTATTGAGTTGTAGTAAAATTTAATCAACTCACACAATATTATTTGGAGTATATTCATAGTATTTTGTGTGAAAATATAATTTAAACATTTATGATCAGAATAATTATCACACCTTTCACCATAAAGACAATGCCTTTATATCTTTAATTAAAAAATTACTATAACTAACTCTAAATCATGATTTGGGTCATTTTACTTATGGATTTTCAACTGCTGTGAGGCATAAGATATAACCATATCTTATTTCATGAGAAAACATCCCAACCCCTTCATGGATTCATTAATATAGATCACAATCCTTCCTCTACTACAAGGCAGTGTGAGCATAGGTTCACTAGCTATCCTTCTTTTTATCTCTTTGAAATTCTCTTTACATTCCACTTTACAAATATCAGATCTACTTTTTGAGTCAAAATGGTGAGTGGATTAGATAATAATGCAAAACATTACACAAAACATCCATAATATCCAGCCAAACATAGAAAACATTTTATCTCAATTACTATTGTTAGTCTAAACCGTCTTTCAATAACCTCTGTTTTTTCTGGATCCACCGATATCCCCTCTCTTGAGATAATGTGACCAAAAAATGAAACATTATGAAGCAAAAATTCACAGTTGGTAAATTATTCATAAAGCTACTATTTTTTAGGGTCTTTAGTAAAATTCTCTAATGATCTTCATGTTCTTCCTTTCTCTTTGAATAGAGAATAATATCATCTATAAAGACTACCACAAACTGATTAATATAGTCTCCAAATACTCTATTCATTAGATCCATGAAGATAACAGGGGTATTAGTAAGAAAAAAATGCATCACTATAAATTCACTATGTCCATTCCTTGTACAGAATGACACCTTTGGTATATCTTCCATTTGACCCTTAATTGATGATATCCTGAAGGATGATCAATATTAGAAAAGTGTTGAGCTCTACGTAGTCAGTCATATAATTCATCAATGCATGGTAGAGGATATTTTTTCTTGATAGTGATGTTGTTATGTTATCGATAATCGATGTAGAGTATCATTGATCAATCATTCATCTTAACAAATAGAACAGGTTCTCCCTATGGTGATGCACTAGGGCATATGAATCCCTTATCAATATTCTCTTGGTGTTTCTTCTTGAATTCTTGTAACTCAATTGGTTCCATTCAATATGGTGTCTTGGAAATAGGAATAGAACTCGGTATGAGTTATATTGAAACTCAACATGATGATTTGGTTGAATACTGGTAATTCCTCTGCAAAGACATCATAAAACTCCCATACAATGGGCACATTCAAATCAATATTTAGGAAACATGGATGTGGATGATAAATAACCCCCAGTAAATATTTACGAATAAACAATCTTGGATAAAAATGAGATTTGAAAATTTATCACCTACATTAGGTCCGATATAATTTTTATATGTCCAAACCTCATGTATAATGAATTTAATAATGTTACATATTTAATCAAGAATCATAATCATTTTTATTAGAACATTTATGATCATATTTTCATCTGTTTGTTAGTAACATTTCATTGTTACTCATTATTTGGGTATTAACTACTTTATGTTTCTATGCATGTTTTGTTGGATAAGCTCTTATTCCTATATTTAGGTTATAGTTATATAATTTATATAATCGTATTTTTAGAATATATATAATATTTATTCATTCAATTAAGTTATATAATCACTATTTAATGAAAATTATGTCGAACAAATCACATATCACTTTGGAGATGGTAAGCCATACGTACGCATGAGCAAAAATATCTTTCTCACAATTGTTGAATGGTATTAAAGTGTATGGTGTATAAAATATCAAAATTATTATCATGATATAATAATAATATATTATTATTATTTACACCATTATAACCATCCTGTTAATGTGGTGGTGAAAAACATATTACACGACGACGTGTAGACGGTAAGTCGTACGTACGCACGTGATGTGATTTTCATTTTTCATAGGATAGATAGAAGATAAGATAAGGTTTTTTAATATTTTGAATATCATATTAGTATATTAGTTATTTTTATTTTATTACTTTATAATGAATCAACTAATGAATAGGAAGTATAAGAAGAATTAAATTTTAATGAATCGATAGAAGAGATTACCACTTCCTTTACATGTCTCCTTTAAATTTCCACTTACGGCACTAGAGTTTGTCTTTTAAGAATAACATAACCACTAGAATGATAATAGGGATGTTTATTTGGAAATATTATAGGGTTTTTCTGATCGTTAAAGCTCTAAATGAAGTGAAGAGGTGAGGGAGGAGGTGTCCTTTTATAATTGAGGTTAGGGGAACCTTTGAAATCCTTAGAAATATCAATTTATAATAAAATAAAACCCCTCCTGAAATCCCAAATAATTTACCAATTTATTAGATGACATGATATAGAGTTTTAATATCATCATCAAACAAATGTTAATGAAGTATTTATGTATATTTAAACATTTTCATTGGAATTAACACATTGTCATTCTATTTAATTCTAATTGTGGTAATAACATTTTAAATATTTAATGGTTATAAATATTTAAATATTTCATGTTAATTGATTATAAATGGATATTTTATGAACGGTTAAACTTTATAATTATCACTTTGTAATTATGTAAAAATTTTATATTATTTCAATAATTTAATAAAATGATTTTTTCACAAAATATCAATAGTGTCCATTTTGACACTATTCATTTATTTTACTTTAAAAAATATCCCACATGAGATAAATTCAAAAACATGTATTCAATACATTAAAAATATATCATTGTCACCTAAATAATTTTTGGATCACATTAATTAGTTCATATGAGATTTATTTTAATATTTTTAAACCATTTATATAATATTTCTATTAATAAAAGAATTCTTAAATCACTATTATGTCATCATTAATGGTAATTATTTAATCTCTAAAAATTTTAAATAAATTTTTATGAGATAAGTAATTATTTTAGTTTTCTAAATACTACATGTAGTCAATATTATCTCCTAGTTATATATATATATATATTAATATTTATATAATTTTATAAAATGAGATTTTGACATTTTGTCACATTCATGAGTTTATCTTACATTCATTTCATATTCATAGGTATGTTTCTATAAAGTGATTAAATTTATAAAAATAGATGATATGGGTTTAATTTATTAATCCAATATGATATTTATAGGTGGTAAGGTAATTTTATTACACTATTTTTACCCTTAACCACCTAATTTATCTTTAACAATGGTTGTAAAATAATTACCAATGTAACTGTTCATAATACCTAAAAATAAAATTATCCAATTAAAATAATTTGGATATTCTGATTAAAAATATTGAATAAATTTTTAAAAATTTAAAACATATATGATGTAGTAAATAATATAAAATTAATCTATTTTCTGAAATGACAAAATGAGTTTTAAATGTTAAAACATTGCAAAAGATTGAAACTTTTTTACATATGAATTCAATGTAAAATTAATTCCAATAACCATCATTATATTAAATGGTAAAAATATATTCTATTTATAATTTAAATTAATTTAATATTATAATTTAACCACATAGATTATCAAGTTGAAAAAAGTTTTTTTTAATAAAAATTAGCAGTATTTTTAGTATTCATCAAAACATAAATGTTATAAAAAAATATGATAAATTTATCCAAAGTAAATTTTTATATACTTCTTCCATATAACACATTTATGTTTTCATTTAAAAATTTTTAATGTCTCAAAATATTAATAGAAAATGGGTTCACAATTCAATGGTGTAAAATTAACCTTTGTTTAAAAAAATTAGTTTTTATGCATCAAATAAGTTTTTATTCTTATCCTATGACTAAAATATCCCTTGTATGAACATAAAAAATAGTTTATTAATTGTATAACACATATATATTTCATTAATTATATTATCGATTGTAATTCACACAAAATAAAAACATCTATTTGATTTATATTTTTCATAAATAATTGATATCCAATGAATTCATAATATATTTTCATAAGTTTGTTACAAATATTCCGGCTATCATAACATCTAGGCTATAATAGTAATTTTAGAATAAAGGAATCTCGTGGTTATTTTACACTCACAATTGTGTGAAAAGAATACTACCAAATAATAACAATAATATAAATAAAATATTTCATATAATCATTTGGGTGTTACAGATATGTGGGGATACACTTTGTGGATTTATGGAATTATCAGTTAAAGTTATTTTTTTTATTTTTAAAAATTTAATAACCATTTTATAAATTTATTTATTCAATATAGACTACTAAATTCATCAGTTTTTCAGGTTTTTGATTATTTATATATTGTGCTAATATATGAAAGTAGACACTAACTTCTGGCTTTTGGGGCATCAGTCAATACAATTTTTATTGGATATTTAACAATAAATTTATAAAAATTTATGATTGCATCACTATATATCATGAGGATTTATACGAAAGGGATTAATAATAACCTAAATTATTTTCCAAACCATTAGATTATGGGATACACTTGAGGAAAACATTATATTCAAGGACTACCATTAAATGATGGTGGATTAATGTCATGTTGTTTCAAGTAATCCAAAGGAGTACATAATATATATTTTATCTCCATATATAGAAGATAAATAATAATATATAGTTAAAATATTATATAACAAATTTTTTTGAATGTATGTCCTGGATGTTTGTGAACCATGCACATTAAATTATTAGGATTAGATTGAATCAATAATCCAATAGTCTTATTCCATATGAAAACCATAAACAAATAGATTCTCTTACTTCATAAATATCTTAGAGCTAAAATAACCATTATTGGAAAGATAAAAAACTTGATCACAGACCCTAATAGATCCTCAATTTATCATAATTTATTATATCTTTTATGTCCCAATTTTTGGAAGGATGGGTATGCCCTATTATAATGAATTCGTTTCTACTAAATATCACATACATAATCTATTAATGTTATTTGGTAGGTAAAATGGTATTTTGATGAATATTAAGCCTATGAAATGGAGAATTAGTTTTGCATTATAGAGGTTGGAATTAAGGGAGAGAATTCCATACACTTTCAATAACCTAGAGTATAGGTTTTATCATTCCTAAAATCATATACATTATAGATACCATGAAAGATTTCTTATAGTAGACCTAATAATACCATCAATCATATTTCGATATCACTTGTACTCATCCAACTCTCTTATAGTTAATTGACTATTTAGGGAACCAATTATTTAATATATAATCCTAAATTCTGGAATGTTACATAATATGACAAAGTTATTATAATTTAAAAATAAAGTGTTTTCTCCCAATCTAGGAGATGGATCATATTCTCAATAAGAATATCCTCTAATGGATTACATTGAATAATGATACAGAGTAGGAAACATAATAATTTGGCTTAATATTTTAATAAATTGAAACATATCCCTATTTTCCTAACATGAATATTCATTCTTGATAGCCTCTCCTTCTCCAAGGAATTCAATGAATCTCTAATTGATAATTTTTAAAATATGAAATAGTTAGAAAAAAAAGATAAAACTTACAAAATATATTTTTGGAAAACTAATCTAATAAATGTCACATGGCCATCTCCTTCATATAAAAATATCAAAAATTCACCATATAATGGAACACTAGACCCATATATGCTTCTGAAAATCTCAATGATGCTAACAATCTTTAATATTTAGTGGATAATGGTTCAAGAATCTATAATATTTCTGCCTAAACCCTCTAATATTTAGCAACAAAGGAATATTAACTAGATCCTCTCGATTTGAAGAACCATGGGTAAAATATATTTTAAGAAAAAACTCTAGGTATGATCATATTGAAAACCCAATTATAAAACCGCAACATTGATTTTATTTTCATGTAGGATTTTCCGGAAAATACTTTAAATTCCATTATAGGAAGACTATGGATTTATTTGAATATTTAAGAAACTGATTCATATCACCTATTCCCACAATATGTCTTTAAAAAGGAAAATATGGTAATATAGGTAAAAATATCCTTGTTTGACTCTAAATAATCCAGATATATCTATGTATGTTACTACATTAGGGAAGGGAGGAACTCATAGTCAAAGATTACCATGTATATTGTAGATCATAAAATTTTAGAATTTTATCCCGCCACCTATGGAATGTTTTGAAGGTAATTTTTTAACTCCCAATTCATCACATTAATGAGAGAATACTAAATTTCGTAAAATATATGGTCATACCAGAAAATGGGAAGGATCTCAATGTAACCTTTTTCTCTGAGGTTGGACAATAGAATTCGATAGGATGAATATAATATTATGATAGAGGGTGAAATAAATTTTAAAAATAATGAAAATGATAATTTAAATTAATTACCATTATCATACAACCAATAAATTAAATTATGATACAATCTAATTAAATTGAGTTTAGAAAAAAATTAAAATTTAATAATATATGAAGGCACACATTGATAATTGATTTTAGAAATAACTTAAGAATAAACCACTATGTATCATCCCTAAAAAGGAATAAGGGGTTATATTTATCACTTTGTTATCATATAATTCAATAACCTAATAATAAAGGAATATCATGTATACCATAGATGTAGATAAAAAAACCCTTATTGTAACTATGGTGGGTGCCTAAATTTGAAGATGAAAAAGTGTGATGTTTTAAAAAAAACCTTTTACAAAAAAAATCAACCATTTTAGAATATATAAATAATATATAATATAAATCAATAGATATAGGATATAGAAGATGAGACTTATGAAATACCATAATGGATAAAATAGATAAAAAATAAACAGATAAATTAAATTGTTGAAGGAGTTGAATATTTGTTTCTATTTGTATTAGAAATTGAAGATCACTTGGAAATATCTTGAGAATCCTAAACATAGAAAAATGATGAATATTTTAGAGGAAAACATAGTTTTTAGTCGTAATAGTTTATTTTAATGAATCAATTCATTTATATTTACATCCTTTTTCAGTTATTGGTGTGTCTTGGGTCGAGTCAATCATTTAATGAACTGTATAAAATATTTTAAACTAATTTAGATGACCATTTTACTAATCTTGGAAAAATCCACCAAATGGTCACATGATGACACCATCTAGATAATGGAACACCTATATCTTATATTTACTATTTTAATCTCATCGTGATGATAGTGAGACTCCACCAGTTTGTCGGTGGTACAAACAGTGTTAAGGGTATTCTGTTTGATGAACTGACCATAACACCCCTATATTTTGTGAAATATATTTTTTTCTAATGATTTTAATCTTTTAAATGTATTTTAAAATGCACAAAACCATCCTTATCAAGAGTTAAATGAAACCCTATGTTATTTCTATGTTACATAAAAAACCATGTTTACGTTCCGTTACATGAAATATCTAGTTTAAAAGAAACACTCCATGCTATTCAAAAATTATTATTTAATATGATAGTTATCACCTTTACATTTTAATTTTGGGTATTAATAGGGTAAAATTAATTATGAACATATATGGTATATAATGATATATATATAGTGATTTTTTTGTGACCAATTAATTAGAAATGAAAATTAAAACCTTCTAAAAATAAAGGATATCGTTTTCTGATAATATATTTTGATAAACATAATTTTTTTACCAAAATATTATAAATGGTTAAATTATATTGAATTATTTTGATGCAATTTATATGATATATATTCAATACAATGTTTACCATTATTCTTATTTGTTTTCTAGTGAAGAGATAAGAATAAAACAAATTTTCTATTAAAATATTATTTTCTAAAAAAGAGTTTTGTTTCCATTGGTGCAGTTATATTAAATTTCTTTTTGACAATATAAAATTTATTTGAAAAATTAAACGTTATTTTTTAAATAACAATACCATAATTATATTTGGTAAATATTTTATATTTTTCTCAGAAGATTAATTTTTTATGAATAGAAAAAAAATATTATTTTTAAATGAAAACTTCTTTTATTGAAATAATTTATAAAGTTAAATTTTATTTTAAATTGTTTTGATACTAAAATTCTTTCAATCATATATCCATTAATCCAAATAACATTATTCGATACAACTTCTCATAGAAATTCGGTATAAAAAAATTATAAATGTTAGAACATCTTCTCTTCACAAACTTGTTTTCACATTGCGTCCATGAGAATAATTTTGAAATTTTGTTTTGTCACATATGTGAAATGAATTTTAAAAAATGGATTCCTTATATTCAATAATAATTATTATATTATATTATAAGTTAAACTAATTTTTTTTCAAAATAAATAATAAAAATATTAAAAAAATTATAACACATTTAAGGTAAAAATGCATTTACCGAGGGTTAATATAAAAAGTGTTAAAAATAAAAAAAAATTGTCCTAAACCAATTGTATGGACATATTTTTAACTTATATATTATTATCCTGATAAGGATCCCTTATTGGGTTGTTTTACATTGAAAAATGGGGTTGTATTTCTCTCTTGAAAAAAATTACAAGTCTGCCACTCACCTAACTTATAAAAGGTCACCCTTCTCCAATCTTCTTCCCACCATAGAACCATTTTTTCAATAAGTTGCCAAATATGTTCCCAAAATACATCATCTAATCCTAGTATCCTTATGTTGAATATAAAAATAACCTAGTATATTTTTTTCTAGAAGCCAATAGACAATACCCGAAAAAAGTGTTAACGTTCATCAAGGATTTTTTTTTGTTTAATTTCATCCTCCAATGATAGATAAATTTTTTATTTATGATATTTAAAATATTATTATACTATAGGAATTAATTTATCACATTTATCTTCATACCATCCATTTTTTTGGAATATGATAATTTCAGTCATTTTTACAACAGACAACCTATTCACGAAGAGAGATGATTCATTCACGATTTCCATAGAAGGTATTATAAATGGGTTTAATAAAATTTTATATATCTGGAATAAAAATGATAATATAATAATAATATATCATTTCAGTCTCTGTATTTCATTTCCCTAAGAAAATGGAAACAACATTCATGCGTACATACGACCCACCTTCTTCAGGAATGGTGTATTGCATTTTCTATCACGAAATTTAATGGTTTACTATAAATAAATATATTATGAATATATATATATAAATTTTATCATGGTTAATTTTTTATAGATGATTAAATCCAAATAAAATTAAGTGGTTCAAAATAAAAAATAAAAAAGTATACAAAAAAATAAATTATTACCTTAAACGAAACCTCAACAATTAATTGTCAATAAACAGGTCATAAAAAGTCATAAGAAAATAATATATGGTGTGATATATAAAAATAATTTTTTATAAGATATATATAATAAATATATATTTATTATAAATTATGTTTGAACATGAATGAATAATGTGGAGTCTTGCGCTAAGAGATTTATGCCTCACTATTACTTCAATGTGACACAACCATACTCACCAACCATTTCTTCTGTGTGGTGTATATACTACCAATTAAAGTATTATGTGATTTTTATAATGAAAATTACTATTATTTATAGAGGCAATTTAGGATCTATTTCATTGGGATTATAGTTCAAAATTTAACAAATCGTTAAGGGATTTTTGTGTCAATTTCCCTTCTTTGTGACGTACGTCATGTTATGAAACTATATACATTCATGAAGTGTATATAAATATCATTTCACATGTATTGTCACGATTTTTTTATCCTTGTGATATTTTAGGTTTCATTTTATGTAATTCTTTCATGAGGATTATGAATCAATGTTACCAAAGTTTTAATGATTTAATGTTACAATCTCACTATTTATTAACATTATTTATTATTATTTTTTCGATGAAAACATCATATGATAAATCTCTCACTAAATTCATTAATTTTATTATTATGTATTTATCCATGATATTATCAAGTAATAACACCATTTACCTCTCATTGGGGATTAAAATAGTTGAGAAAATTTTTTCTAAAAAAATCGACATTATTTCCTTAATAGAAAATAAATCCATGTTCTCACAAAACAATGTATTCAAAAAAATACTATCCTATGATTTTTAATATAAATTTTTAACCATGTTTTAATTTTTTTTTTTAAAAAAATTAAAGGATTCTTCAAGTCATTTTCCATAAAATTCGCCTTTATATTTTACTAAATTTTTCAAAGAATCTATGTTTTATCATACATGACATGAACAATATTTTTAATTTTCATTAATACATAAATATTTAATGAATTCTCAACAATTTTTCAAAGTTCATTTTGAAGACAATATTTTGTTAATAATTGGTAAATTTTCAGATAAATTATTTTAATGTAAAAAAGTGATTTTGATAATGTTTTAAAATGTGTTTTTCAGAGTGGCATGTTATTTTCCTAAAAAAAAGTTTCAAACTATTATTAATGATTACATTATACGTTTAAAAGTATTTTTTTTAAAGAAATGTATTTCAAAATGTATTTGGAATTTTTAGTTTTAAAAATTTATTTTTATAGAATATTTATCTTCCTCGAAAAATATTCTAATTGGATCATCTTTCAAAATCATTTTATATCTAATACAGACACATTTTATATTACATAATCGTTACTAGGGATGTTAACAATGGATAAAATTCTTATTCTTTCTCTGAATGTTTTATGATAATAAGATTTTTTTTTTGAAATTCATTTCTCTTCCATGGGTTATACCATGAAATATTCCTAGTAAAACCATTTGTTTTTCAATAGGTTATTCTTTGAAGAGATTAAAAAATTATTTTGAAACCTTTATATTGAACATAGGTTATTATTTGATGAAATATATAACAAACCAATTCAATTTCATGGGATATGATATGATGAATGTTTTATGATCATGAGAAAAAATAAATATGTTTTTAATTATTTAATGTGTATGACCTATATCTCTCTCTAATGAATTGTGTAAATATTTATATATTATGAGATTGATAGGACTGGAATAGGGAGTGAACCTGATTCAGTAAGTGATATATTCAACTATGATGGCTGTGGAAGAAAACCATTACTATTATGTTGTTTTTGGGTTTAAACCCATTCCAATATAATATCCTTTGGACTGAACCTTGAATAAAATTTAAAATATTTTCAATGATTATTTATATTCCAAAAATTATTGTCCTATAACAATTTTATGCCCTCAAAGATCATGTTATATGCCTCAATTATGATTCATGTCTTATAAAATAACAATCATTGTTCTATGATTCAAGATTAATATATATGATTTTAATAGTATGATTGTAATATGTTATTCCCATGTTTTCTTACACTTATTTTCATGATAAGATTATGAATTTCCTTTAATTACTCTTACTAAGCATCTGATCTCATCATTTCTAATATTTCCATACCCCATGTCATAAATAATTGTTTTATGTTGGGTTTAAATATAAATAATATTATATGGGATGATGTTTGTGGGAAACATTGAAGATAATTCACTTGATTAGAATATTATGTTCCAAGTTCTCAATGGGCTAAAACAATTATGGTGTACAGGCGTGTGTTTGGGTAATTTGATTAATATTCATCTAAAATTACATAATATCATTATATAGGAAGCATGTGTCACTATAGTTTCTATCATATGTATGATTTTGTTAACCTCTAGAACATAGGATGAGAAAAAATTAGTGAGATCCCTATGAATATTGTTTCTGATATATCTGGGGATGTCTCAATGGATAAGTCTAAGGATGAGACAATGTTTAGGAAAGTATGATGAAATTTTGGTTAAGGATATGAAACGAGATTTAAATGTAATTATATCCATATATGGATACAACAACAGGACGTGGAACTGGCCCAAAGGAACCTAGGAGTAATAAATTTGAAGTGTTCAATTTGTGAGAGACTCGATCATTACCTGGTGCAAGACAAAGGTCCTTATTATACACCATGTTTTCCAATATTGGTGGATATGCTTCAGAAATCCACAAAAACTTTATGATCTAATATGAAGGATATAAATAGATTATCAGCATGGATGTAAAATGTTAAGCCTAATGTGTCATAGATTTAAAATAATGTGTCATTATTTAGACATCCTATCAGTGAACCTTTTGGATTCTGTAGTTTTATACTATGAATAATGTTTCTCACACTATGGTTTTGGATTTTATTCAATGCTTGGAACCATAATGATTTGGGTTAAAATTGAATGTGATTGACATTTTTATAATGAGCATCCAAAAAGCTTGATGAAAAGAGTGATGGTTTTTGTGATAATTCATAATCATTTATCAACTAACCTGACTAATTAAAAGCATGTTAACCCACTCTAGGACTCACCAAATAAGATAAGGATATAGTTGACTATTAATTTAGGTAATAGAGTCTATAAATAAAAGTAGATTTAGTTTCTTATATGTCCTAAATGTGTGAAGAACCACTCAAGGGAATGTCTCAGATGGAGGGGAATATGTTTTTATTATAGAAAAGAATAACACAAGGCAAATAATCATAAGGGAAAAAATATCAATTAACTCATTGTGTTAGAAAAATGGTCTTCATAAGGAATCAGTAATTGAGGAATATTTTAAATGTGGAATGTATGAGAATTATTAAAATCCATGTCTAAAGGGGAAATCTCATGAAGATAATCAGAAAGGTTGTATATGAGATGGTTTTTATATTGACAACGAATATATAAAAAATGACATATGAAAGGTAAAGGGTATTAAGTAATAATATGTTGAAGCGTAGTTAATTAAATAAGGATATTATTAAATGATCAAAGCATTAACTTATTTGAAATCATTTATTATGTGACATGAATCATAAAATAGATAAGTATTGTTTATTTTATGTTGAGGATATACCAGGATATGATAAATTGTAATAACAAACTAGAATATTTTTTAATGTAAAAGTAATACTTTATTTAAACCACAATATTAATGGAATATAACCCTTAATATTTTCCTCAAGTTAAGAAAATTGTGTTTATTTTGGAAAAATATTTTATGATAATCCATGATATTAACAGGTTTTAATATAAACATGATGATGGTATTAACATGTTTGGTATGTGAAAATAATTAGTTACTTTATGATATATATAGGATTAAGGTTAATTTGATCTTGATAAATTTAAAACTACATATATAAAATTTTCATTTTCCAATTTTTATATGGTTAAAAAATTATGTAATGATTAATTTTGAACATGAGATGACGTTTAAGAGATTAATGTATAACAACAGTATATAAATATTTATCCCCATTGCATAATAATGGATAAACTTATTTTAACAACAAATAGAAGGGATGATTTATCAATTTATTATGGATCATATTTAGTGATTTAATTAGGAAAAAATAATCTTTTATAGTAATGGATGAATTAGAAATTGGTCAAGGAACATTAAAATGATGAAATTGTGCCTATGAAATAAAAATACGTTTTGTAAGTACTTTTTTACACGTTCTTATTCTAGATAGGTAAAAAATTCCCCAACACTAAGAAAAGGATCATGAATAGAATGTTTTCTTGTTTTTATAATATTTGATGAAATTGATGAAATGTATCACGCATCATTGTTTTTTTATTTATGGTTGATAAATCTTTCCAAACCATTTTCTTTATCACTCTCCATCAGTAATTGGAGGTATGTTTTCACTTCTCTGTCCATGTTTTCATTTCCAACCAATGTTCTCGTATTTGGAATCCTAGTATATGTTATTCAAAATGACTTTAGAATCTCCCTTTCTCTATTTTAAGAGGACTTATAATTAACCATATTTACGATTTGGGGTACTATGAAAGAGTTTTAAAAAATTAAACCTTTTATTAACAAGATGAATTTCAAGTGTAAAATTCATTTTTACGGGGGGTAGAATGTAACACCACGTGATATTTTGAAAATTAATTTTTCTAAATAATTAATATTTTTGATATTTTTTATTATATGCATCACTAAGATTATCTTTTGTTACATGAAAAACTATGATTTGATTGTGGTGCACACACGACTGAATTTAGCTTGTCTTATATGTAACAATGAGTTCAAATTAAAATTGACGTACTAATAAAACATTATTATCTAGTATGATAGTTTCCACCTATATATTGGAATGATGGATATTAAAAGGATTAACTAAATAATGAAAACTTATGTTTTACACATGTAAATATATAACTATTTCTTTGGTGACTGTTTAATTATAAATGAAAATAAATTCTTTTTAAAATAAAGTAATTGTTTTTCTAAAAAATTATTTTATGAATTTAAATTCATTTTACCAAAATAAATTAAATTAATAAATTACTGGGAATTATTTTAATAAAATAAATATATAATATAATCAATTAATATTTTAAAATTTACCTCATGTGTTTTCCATATAAGAGATAAGAAAAAAAATACAATTATATGCTTGAAACATTATTTTCTAAAAAATATTTATCACCTATAGAACACTTATATTAAAATTATTTTCTAAAACATTATGAATTTTTTTTTTCAAAATATAAAAATCATTTTTTTAATTGGAACATACAAATCATCTTAGGGTAATGTTTCTGGAATTTTTTTTGAAATGCTTATTTTTTTTATGAATATAAAAAACAAATTTATATTAAAAAATGTATTTTCAATGAAATTATTTATGAATATAAATAAAAAAATAAATTTTTTAAACTTAAAATTAGTTAAATAATATATCTATTAATACATTTTTGGTCATTGGAATAAATTTCATGTTGAAATTGAAAAAAAATTTGTTAACCTTTGATCATATTCTCTTTATAAACCCGCTTTCCCATCGCATCTTCATGATTAAATTTAAATTAAATTTATCTAAATATGTGAATGGAATTTAAAATTTTGTATTAATTATTTTTATTCAGAATAATTTATAATATCCAATAATTTCAACTTAATTTTTGACCAATATTAATAGGAAAAATTGTAAAGAATATTTATAGGGGTTAAGGAAAAAATCATTTCACTGGGTGTTAAACTAAAAATATATTGGATAAAAAGGACCAAAAATGTTCTCAACATACATTATATGTACATAGTGAAAATTTATATCTTATAGGACCATAAATTGGTGCATTATTGGATCCTATTAACATAAAAAATATAGGTAAAATTATTTAATTCCAAAATTAAAAGTGTGTCACACACCTCACATATAAAACACCACCAATTCCCTTATATTATTCACAAATTCAATCCCATTATGGTCCAATACTCATCAATATATAATAAAAAATCCTCATCTAGTTCATGAATCATCATTTTGTGATATAAATCCAACCTTTGGGGAATTTTGGCCTAATCATGTTGAAGATACCCAAAAAAGATCTGGCATTCATCAAAATGAATTTTTTTATTTATTCATCTACCTCCTATAATTATTATTATACCATGATGAAATTAAATCCCTATTATCTTCCATATAATGATATATTTTTATGTTAACATATAGAACTACTATAATCTCCACTTCCATAAAATGGGTTAAGAAATCGTTGATTATGTGTCTTGAAGGCTACCGCCTCACGAACTGATGTCATTCATTTTATAATTACTACCTCCCATTGTTGGTTATAAAGACAGACTAAATTTATATATATTATATATATTATATTATTATAGATTATGAATTATTATATCACAGATACCTTCATACGTTGCATTTTGGTGTAATATTATAACGTTTGTCGTGAATACAATGGAATATCGTCGCATGATGTGATTTGATTTTTTAATGCATTAAATGGATGGTATTATGGATGGATTTAATGAATATATGTGATATATTTGAAATAAGAATTATTGTTGAATATAATATCTCATTTATCTTTTATTCTTCAAATCATACAACAAAATTATAATAGCATTCATGCATACGTATAACCAGTCGTCTATATGAATGGTGTATTTCATGTGGGATCACTAAATTTTATGGATTAATCTAAAAATATATATAATTAACATATATGATATTTATAAAATGTTTAAAATTATAGAGAAGTGTTTTAATGTGTTTTATGAAAAAAATGTGTAGGTTATTTTTTTCAAATGGTCATTAAAGGTAGCAGTGGAAATGCCGCCCCCCCCCCCACATTTGGCCTGGATTGATGACATGGAAAAGGCATTCGGGGGGTACTGTCGTGTGCCTTTGTGTGAGTAAAAAGGTGGAATAAGTGCTTCTACATTTTTCTTAACAGAAAGGTTAAAGTTAGCACCACTGATTCCACCATTCCTTCAACGCCCTATAAAAGGGAATCCACACTTCTCCTCACTTCCATTTTCCCCCATATCTCTTCATTCAATTGATTCAATATCTAAAAAACTCTTTTTCATGTGTGGTGTGGTCAGTGGTCTAAAAGAAGGTTTTGTTTTTTTGTGAAGAATCATTTAGAGGTATTTTTTATTTAATTTAATGTTTTTTTATTTATTTAATTGAATTACTTGTATTTCGTAATATTTCGTTTTTAGATAGTTTAGATAGTTAAAAATATTTTTATTAATAATTTTAATTAGGTATATATAGTTTGGAATAATAATTATTATTATTAATGATTAAGGATTTTTTAAGTATAGATTAAGTACATATTTAGTATATAATAACTTATGATTAAATATTTTAAAATTTAGGTAGCATAAAGATTATGTGGTTATCTAATAAATAAAATACTTGTCTTGATTCAAACCAGTGGATGTTTCTCTGTCACATATGTACCTCGGGGTAAAACCTGAAAACACTGCTTTGAGCTAGACTCAAATTGGACATAGTGCATGACAATGGGCCTTGATACACTCATAGTTTGAAACTCTCAGGGGATATGTTTTATATAATTAATATTTTCATTATAAACTACTAAAATACCTAAGAATATAATAACCAAATTAGTAAATATATCATTGATAAAAAGTTAATTTTGATCATATAAAATTACATTGATAATGAAAAAGGAATTAAAGAATTAATGTTATTATTAGTAATTGAATTCATTTTTGTTAGTTTAAAAGATGTTATTTATTATGAAGTTTAATTAGATATATATAATTTATAAATAATACTTATTATTAGTAATGAATAAGTATGGAATAATAAAGGAATAACATATGAATAAATATGAATACATAATATTAGTTATTTATAATTTACTAATGAATATCATATGAATAATGATAAAATAATGAATAATAAAATAATTACTTAATAATGATAAACTAGTGATTAAAGAATGATTCATTAGTTAAAAACTAGACTAAGAAACGTTCATATCATTGTTTAGGATATAACGAGATGTTCTAAAATTTTAGTATCATAATGATTATATAGTTTAGAAATAAACTTTTTATGAGTAATGATTAATTACAGATTAATTAAGGAATATCATTGGATTAAAATATAAACACATGTAATTATTAAATAATAATACTTATGAATGATAAAATTAAAATTATGAATATATAAAATTAAATGGATAAGAAAAAATGCATTAAATTAAAAATGGATTTTTACAACATTAAAAAAATACCTTGACATTTTTCAATTAAACCTGGTTTAGATGAGATGAGTGTGACTTAAAAAGTGATGTAAAATCCATTTTATTTTCATTCAGTATCTTGATAACATTATCTAATGATATGTACATAATAAGTTTTGTACAAATTTTAGAATATGTTTTGAAGGTATCAAATAAAAATCATCTTGGTTTTACCTCACTTCTTAAGATAGGACCATATCATCAAAACCATGTTCTGATGAGAAATATTAGTATTTCATGTATGTTGTAAAACATTCATGTGTTAATTTATGTTTTTTTCTTCTCTATTTTACTTTATATGATTATATTTGTCATTTTATCAATAATAAATTAACTAATTTGATGTTTTCTCTTCTTTTTGAACTCGGATTCCAAAATATTTTGAGACTTATATTCTAATGAACAATAGTATCATATATAAGGGTATAAAAAGATGTTCTAAAATTGAAGTATAATAAATATAATATATTCAAACATCATTGTCACTATAATAATCTTGATCAAAAAAACTTTTTTTGGCGTAGAGAGTCATGTTTTCATGTGTGTACTATTATAGGAAGGATATTCAAACTAAGTAAGGAGCTTATTATAGTACCCAACCGATAATAGTGGCTATTATATCTGATTTTTTTAAAACATAGTGGCCTTCAAGACAGAATTTACGTTTCCATAAATCTGGGACCCAATCAAGAGATCAAGTCTCTGAGTTATATAGATTTTCAATTCCCGGTAATAATGTGGCATCTAGCTTGTTAATTGGTTGCTGATGCGTAGTGGGTCCATGTAATAAATTTATTTTCTCAACTATTAGATGGTACCATAATGGAGTTATATATTGATATTTCTACATTACAACAACAATGTATGGTTATACGAATACATAGTGACACAATATTGGTTGTAGATACTCTACCACATGAAATTGAGCCTATACTAAATGAAGCAGAAGAAGAAATCCTAAATGATCTCCTGGATATACATGTCAATCAAACCTTCGACGTGGAGTTTTGTAATGATGGAACATATGGTGAAAATAGTGTTTATAAGGAGGGTCCAAGGGATATTTGGGAGGGATTTTCTAGACATGTATTAGTAATACTGCATCCTCAAATCACAATAAATCATCCTCCACTATTTTTATCTTTGTCATAATTAGGGACACATGTTGCTGATTTCGACCACAATGTTCTCACACCCACAAATGGGTTTCCTAGAGTTGTACTAGATATGTTTAGTGATATAGAAAAACCCATATATGTTGGGAATAATTTTCTAAGTAAATATGCAATAAAAATAACACTAATGTGATTTCAAATCTAGAGCCACTGTACATATATAGTTTAGGAATTATGACTTAGTAAATATCTCATACGGTGTGAGATTTAAGGGGATGTTTTTCGATTCTACATGAGTGTGATTCCGGACATTGTATTTGGTGGAATGAGAATAGTGAGGATTGAGGTAGCTCATAATTGCATTCAGCCAAGCCTGACATAAGATCATACACCATTGGTTTCAGAATCTATGTCATACATTATTAGTGAGATGATAAAGACATGTTAAGATGTTCTGATTTCCCTAGCGTGTGAGAGGATACATAAAAAATTTGGTTATAATATTTCCTATAATAAGGCATGGATTGCGAAATAGAAGGCAATTGTGATGGTCTTTGATTATTGGGCTAACTCATATCAGGTGTTTCCATAATTTCTAGCCATAATAAGTCACCACAATCATGTTTTATTCCATATTTATACAAACAAACTTGTGTCTCAAGATAAAAGACTTGATCCATCTCATGTTCAATTTCGTCGGTTGATCTGGGAATTCCTCCCATGTATCTCCAAATTTTGTTTCAGTAAATAGTTCATTCTGATTTATGGAATGTTTCTATACAAAAAATAAAGGGGTTTAATATTTATTGAAGGAACCCCAGATGGAAACCATTCACCTCTTCCACTTTCCTTTTTGGTTGTGGAGAAGGAAAACTATGAATCATGGAGTTGGTTTTTGGGGGGAATCAACAACCATTTCACTAACAATTGGGGTGTCTGTTTGATATCTGATCAACATCGGGAAATTAATGAGGCAATAAATGAAGACCATGATACATAGAGATCCCTAAATTCACATTATCAGTACTTCACTAGACACATTTCTAGCAACATGCAGAAAACATTCCACACCAAATCGATGAATAAGGCATCAACGAGGCTTGGTACGCATTATCTATGTTATTTTTTATATTTAAACATAACTATAAAATAAATTTATGTGGAATATCATCTCCTATTCATAAAATATGATCTGTATGAACGATGATTTGAAGAATTTGTTGAAAAAATCTAAAGGATAATCAACAAGTTTATGATTATATGACATGGATTCCAAAAGAAAAATGGACATTGGCCTATGATGGGAGGAAAATGTATGCACATGTGAACAAAAATATTGTGGAGTGAATCAATAGGGTCTTTAAGTGTCTTCACATGTTACCTATAACTGCCCTATTTTAGGAGACATTATATCTTTCCATGGAATTACTTTGTTGATAGAGAAAAACTATCCTCATTCAAAGTTCAGCTGGGGATAAATTAGAGAAGACACATTCAATGATATATTAAAATAAATATTGAAGAAGCATATTCTTATCATTACTTTCTTTTTCGATGCGAAGACTCTCAATTTGAAGTTCAAGAGTGAACATACCCCATCACAAATATAATCGGTGGATAAGTGATGGTATTACTAAAAATGTTTAAAGTCAATTTGGAAAATTTCATGCCTTACAGTTTCCATGTGCACACACCATTGCATCATATTCTTCAATAAACATATCATGGTAAGAATAGGTTGATTTAGTGTAACAAATGGACAACATTTCTAACTATTACGATGAAACCTGGATTCTTATTGGGGAGTTTCGTTATTTCCCAATGCCCGAAGGCGAGTTGATAGTGATACCTAAAATCAACCAGTTTCATACTTGTGGGCGACCAATGGCTTTCATGATGCAGAATGAGATGGATTGACCTTAAGAACACCGGAAGAGTTTGAGGTTCACCATATTCCATCATGAATTTCTTAACTAAAAATGATTCCCAAACATTTTCAGTTCGATTTCACAATATCTGCATTAATAATGTATTTTCATTATTATGATATTATCATATTATAAATTACGTGTTGTTATCTCTTATTTTTACCTGTGTTTTCGAAATATTATGTGACAGATATTCTAGTAAAATGTTATATAATGAAATAATAGTATCATATATTATGGTATAATAAGATGTTATAAATTTTTATTATAATAATGATTATATGATCAACCACCATTTTCAATATTAGTTACACTATCAGAATAATGATCAGAAAACATATTATATGTATAGAGAGTAACGTCCCGGATCCGGGTACCAATCCACGAGTGCCCTTAACACGGTTGGTCACGTGACCACAATCAAATTTACCTAAATCCAGAGGCTGCCGACTAGCAGTGAGGGCCCAGGTCTGATAGTGGGGAGACTATGACCTCATATTTCAATGTGTAACGCAGCGAAATACAAGAATAAAACATACAAAAATAGTGGATGAAGTAAAAAATACATAACTGAAAAGAAAAAATACCATAAAAAAGAACCAGTGGTCATATATATATATATATATCAAGATGCAGAATGTCACTATTTTATGAAAATAGCCAGAACATGTTACACAGTAGTACAATACAATATAATGGAAAGTATAGGTGCAACTGAACAAAACCAAATAGCCGGCATCATCGTGATCCAGATCTCAGTCCTATGCTCCCCTACACCTCAACAACACTCATTTACCTATATAGTGACACTTTTTCTTATTTATAACTGTAGAAATATGATCAGTTTAGACCTAAGTCCCGAACAAAATATGTTGTGAGAAATGAATCCTAGTAGGTACTGACCAAATATATGTTCCCAACTGTCATTGTAAATGTGCAACGGAAGTGTGAAGTAGTAAAAGAAATAAAATAAGTAGTACTCAAAAGTAACTAACTTTACCAGTTATATTACAATTTTTAATATTCATTTTATCATTCAATAGCAGGAAAACACAACAGTGTATTTCTAAGTAAACAATCAGTGTCCTCTGGCATGTAAACCCTTACCCTCAGGTAAAGAGAATATAAACCCATAGGAATATGCCCACATGCATATTGAATAATGCCCATAGGCTTACGAGGTGTCGCCCATAAGCACAGAATCTACTGCCCACAGGCACGAAATAAGTTTTCCTCAGGTTGAATAGAGCACTCCCCAAAGGCTAATCACAACACTTCCCTCAGGTTAAACAAGTAATCGGGCCATTCCCAACATATAAACAAGAAATTCATATACAATTCCTCTCAAGCGAATTTAAGACATGATAAAATCACGGTATACCCTCGGGTAACCTGGCCAAATGGCTAAACAGAGGAACACACCCCAGGGGTGTTCCTGGATCCAAGATGCAATCCCAAACAACAGTTAAACATGTTCATTAAACTACCTATGAAATTATAGGTTTTTAATTATTCAATGACTCAGCCATACGACACCCCATTCATGGGTGCGTATCACAAAGGTACACAAATTCACCAAAGAAATTGAAAATAAACACTATACCACCAACCTTGATCGCCCCTGATCGATATACGTTAACAATACTACTTGAAACATCCAAGAACGATGTAGATCTAAGGTAAAATAAATCTCATTAAAATGTAAATAACCCGCTTTAGAGGAAGAATTGGAAAGAGCTACGCAAGGAGAAGGAAGAACTCACCCGTGCGGTTCCAACGATATCGACAGATGCAGAAACAGATCCTCGGTGTTCGATCAGGTGATCTCCAAAGATCCGGTCGTCCCTCTAGAGTTCTCCTCCAGTTCTACGCCTTCCCTGTGAATAGGGGAGGCAACTGCCCATTTTATGCGAAAAAATAGGCTACATGGCGTGTACTTTTGGGTACACTGCGTGTAGTTTTCATTTTTTAACTATTCCATTAGTGGCTTCTCGACAGTGTGGCACTGTTCATCTATAGACATGAGTACATGACATGTAATACCTGAGTACATGGCGGGTACTGCCGCTCAGCTGGCCACCACCATAATGTTTTTCTACTGACTGACTACATAGCATTTAAATACCTACTACAAGGCGTATAGTCTGTTTTTACACCCATCATCGTCGACCGGCATACACACCCTGTGTACTCCTTCTACACGGCCAAAGAACACTACGTTTGGAAAAGTACATGGTGTGTAGCCACAAAATTTATGATTTTCTCCCATTTTCTTTATTTTCTCAAAAACACTTAAGGAAAAACAATAGAAGAAACCCATACCTCAAGAATAATAACTGGGTTCTTACAGACTTCCCCCTTAAAGAAATGCATCCCTGAATTTAGCTTCCAAGGGTGGTGAAGATAAAGCTCGGAACAACTCTGGCCACTGAGAACGTACGTCAATCTCCCACTCCCAAGTTTCATCCTGCACTCATCCATACTGCCATAACACCCGTACGAGAGGAACTGACCGGCCTCGTAGAACTGTCGTACTTCTATCCACGATACAAATCGGATGCTCCTAAAAGGATGAATCTATCTGAAGCTCATCCTCAATTAGCTGAAAGATGTGAGATGTGTCTAAATGATAGCAACGCAAATGAGATACATGGAAGAGGTCGTGCATGGCCTGGTACCTCTTGAGTAATATGAACCTCTGCAGTAACTGCAAACAATAGGAAACCATCCTAACTTTCTCCAGAATCTCAAATGGCCCCACATACCTCGGTGAAAGTTTACCCTGTCTCTTGATCCGCCTGTGTCCCAACCATGGTGAAACACGCTTGAAAACATGATCCCTGACCACGAACTCTAAGGTTCATTTGCGGTGATCATCATAAGATTTCTGACAAGACTGTGCAGTAGCCATACACTTCGGAATCAACTGGACCTTCTCATAAGTCTCCTGCATGATAGGTGGTCCCAATAAAGCTACCTCACATGCCTCCATCTAGAAAAAAGGTGATCAGCATGGCCTACCATATAAATCCTCATAAGTTTCAATCCCAATAGTTTCCTAAAAACTATTATTATAGGCATTCTCGACTAGTGGTATATGCTTATTCCAAGAGGCCCCAAAGTCTAGGATGCATGCACGCAACATTTCCTCAAGCACCTATATCATAGGCTCTGACTGACCATCGGTCTGAGGGTGGTAAGCTGTGCTCAGAAGCACCTTTGTACCCAGTGCCCTCTAAAAACTCTGCCAAAAACAAGAAGTAAAATTAGCGTCCCTATCAGAAATGATAGAACAAGGAACCCCATGAAGACGTACAACCTCTAGGATATACAACCTTTTTATCTCGTCAACACCGAATGTCTCCTTGAACGGCAAAAAGTGAGATAACTTCGTGATTCTGTCCACAAAAACCCACACAATATCATTACCTCAAGGTTACCTCAGAAACCTAGTCAAGTAGTCCATCACACCATCATACCTTTTATACTCTGGAATGGGTAACTGTTGTAACAGTCCGGCTGGCCTCTCATGGTCTTCTTTCACCTATCGATAGGTGGAACATCTCGTAACAAAACAATCTACTCTCTCTTCATACCCGGCCACTAGTACTGACGTCTCAAGTTACGGTACATCTTAGTAACTCCGGGATGAACTGCCCAAGTAGAAGTATGAAACTCCCACATCAACTCTTCACGTATATCCCCTAGAACCCACACTGGTCCTTGGAAACATAGTACCTCATCATCGCCTATCGTCCACCCAAGAGGAGGGTCCTCACTTGCCACTGACTGCCATAGAACTAGGACTTCTGAATCAGATAGTTGTCTCATCCACACTCTATCCAGGAGGGTAGAATTCACTACTAAAGATGAAATATAGTTTTTCCCCCGACTATTTTGCAGCTCCAAATGAATATCAGATAACAAAGACATAAGCTGCCACTCACCACTGGTCTCATGAACTTCTTGTGTCTGGGTCTTCCTGCTCAATGCATCAACAACTTCATTACCCTTTCCAGGTGTACAGGGAAGCTCAAAATCGAAGGAATGAATGTATTCAACCCACCTTCGATGTCTCAAATTAAATTCACGCTGAGTAAAGATATACTTGAGACTTTTGTGTTCGGTGAAAACCACAAAATTCTCTCCCCATAGATAATATCTCCAACAATGTAACATATGAACAACTGTATCCTATTTGAGGTCATGTGTTGGGTAATTCCTCTCATGTGGCCTCAACAGCCGAGACCTGTATGCAATAACTCGATCACTAGGCATCAACACATCTCCCTGCCCAATACCTGATGCATCACAGTAAACTATATAGATCTTTCCATGCTCCAGGAGTATCAGGATTGGTGCAGATGTCAACTTTCCCATTAGCTCCTGGTAGGCTACCTCACAATTTTCTATCCAAACGAACTTCACACCCTTGTTAGTCAAACCTGTTAATAGCACTGCTACGAAGGAGCAGTCCTGTATAAAATGCCTCTAGTAACCATCCAGCCCCAAGAAACACTGTATCTCAAACACGTTCTTAGGCTGTTGCCAGGAAACTAATACTCTCACCTTTTCTGGGTCTACTACAACTCCTGCCTCTGAGATTATAAGACCAAGAAAGTAAATTTGGGTCATCCTAAAGTGGCACATTGAGTGCTTATCATATAGTCGATGCTCCTTCATTGTACTCAATACGATCTCAAGATGGGGGGGCATGGTCGTGTTGAGTGTGAGAGTACACCAAGATATCTTCCATGAATACTACCACAAAATAGTCCAGATAAGGATGGAACACACAATTCATCAGATCCATGAAAACTACTGGTGCGTTCGTGGGTCCAAGCGGCATAACCTACTACTCATATAGGCCATACCTACTCCTAAAGGCTGTGAGTTGTATATCAGATGGTCTAATGTGCATCAAATGATATCCAGATCTCAAGTCAATATATGATAACACTCATGCACCTCGAAGTTGATCAAAAAGAACGTCAATCCTTAGTAAGGGATATCAGTTCTTGACAGTCAACTGGTTCAGCTTCTGATAATCCACATAGAGTCTGAGGGTGTCGTCCGCCTTTTTCGCAGAAAGGACCAGAGAACCCCTAGGAGAAGTACTAGGTTGGATAAAACCCGTTGACTGTAACTCCTCTAATTGTCTCTTGAGTTCCTGTAGATCATTTGTAGCTATCCTATAAGGAGGAAGGGATACCAGTGCCGCTCCTAGAACAAGCTCAATAGAGAAATCCACCTCACGCTCTGGAGGTAGACCTGAAAAGTCGTCCGGGAAGACATCCCTGAAACGATCAACTACTGGAGGAAAATTCTTCTAACAAGATCCCTAGTCATCCAGATATAAGATCGCAATATGGGATGTGACGCCACCTCGCCCACGATGCTCTGGTTCATCTCGAATCGCCTGAACATCCCACTCACCCTTGTATAGAAACACTCCACCCTCTGGTGACGTGAAACCCACCATGCGACGATAGTAGTCTACAAAGGCTCAAAAGAGAACCAACCAGTCCATCTCAAGAATGACATCATAGATCGTCATCTCCAAGACATAGAGGTCCCAAAGGAAGTGACACCCACCATACTCAAGGGGTAACTCCCTACACTGACACACACCAGTCATTCTAGTCCCTAATAGAGTTTATAGCGTCATAACTTCTAAAGAAGATGAAACACAGAGCCCAAGGGTCTCCACAACATGCACAGATAAAAAGATATATGTAGCACCCATATCAAAAAGTACTAAAGGCAAGACAAAAGCTACTAGTATAGTACCTATGACAGTAGAAGATCTGGGATCCTACTCCTGTTGGGTTTGTTGCACTACATATGCCTCCCCAGTTCCGCGACCCTACAACACAGCCTTGCTACCCTTAGATGTCCCGCCCTACTGCCTCTGAGATCCTGGTGTCTGGATACCACGGCCACGACCACCATCTCTGCCTGCATGCCCTGACGTATTCCAGTTTCTCGATTGGTAAGAAGCTGCTTGTCCTACTCCCCCACGCGGAGTCTTCACAGAACACCTCTCACTAGCCACTGGTTGAAACGCCCCGCAAAAGCACTGCAGATGCCCCATCCTACAACAAGCTCGGCATTTCATAGGGTCACGTCGACACTATGGTCTCATGTTCCCCTCCTTACCACACTGGTGGCACATGACCTGGCCACCTGGAACATTCTTATGGATGGTACTGCCACCATGATAGAAGTCCATTTGTCTCTTCCTCTTTCCAGTGGAAATAGTACCAAAAACTGGTGCTAAACCATCATGGACCACACCACTAGCTTCCTGCAGATTTTCCTCGGTAATCAGTTCCTGCTTCACAATAGCATATATAGTAGGCAACCTGAAAACATTGACCAGTGCGTGGATTTCTTATTGAAGACCATCCTCAAAGCACCTAGTCCTCAATGTCTCATCACCCACTAGAACGGTTGAAAACACTGAAGCTCGGTGAAACGATAAGAATAATCCACCACCAACATAGCACCCTGCACCAGATTCATGAATACTCAAGCTATATCTTCCCTCAGCGTCTCTGGGAAGAAGATGTCATAGAAAGCTGTCTGAAAATCTTCCCACGCCATGTCTTTGTGATTCTCTGATTGGGTGGTAACATCACACCACCTCTTGGCAGAATCACATAGAATATATGTCATGAGCTTGACCCTCCGCTATGGAGGCATCTCAGGATGCTCAAAAATAGTCAGCAACGAATCCATCCAAGACTCCTCAGCCTGTGGTCCTCCATCCCATGAAAACATAGGCGGATGCTGCGGCTGGAGGATATGAGTCAGCTCAGCCATAGATTTGGCAGTTGGTGTTGCTCCCTAAAAGGTCTTCATGAACCGCATGAAGCATTCACAAAATTGCTCATCCGTGCCTCTTTCCGGTATAACAGTTAGCACTGCATCTGGCTCTGCTGGAGGATCCACTAGTATCCCATGGCCTACCTTGTCTGGAGTATAATTGTTTCTGCTCTCTTGGAGAAAAACGTGTGGTCATCATGGTGGTACAACTCTACAATTTCAAACGCACAAGTTAGATCAAGATTATCAATGACAGAAAACAAGGTGACAGAGAAGGAAGGTTTTTAAAATTTACAAAAATTGACTACGAGGTGTGTATAAAACTACATAGCGTGTTTCCACAAGTCATTCACATAGGAATTTACCCCAGTATAAACTGGTCATGTAACACCCCAAACACACAGCGTGCCTTCCAAATACACGACGTGTACCTGATTACTACTTCCCTACCTGAGTCCTTCTACTTGGATAAGCCACACGACTCATTTGAACAAGACTACACAGCGTGTATAAAATATACATGGCGTGTATGGTTTAATTTACGACTGCCCGTGTCATTCGTGACACGACCCACTACTCGGCTGACACCACACGGCGTGTTACACCCGCACACGGTGTGTACACCACCCCATTTCCCGGCCACACATCCAAGTCCACACGGTCTCCCACTGGTAAGGACTACACAGTGTGTCCCTCAGGTACACGGCGTGTTCATGAAGAGGTAACATTGACCCGTTTTTGTTAGATACATGACCGAGTCCCCAGGCCAGACTACACGGAGTGTTCCAGGGTGGACACGGCGTGTATGCCTCAAGGTCTCCTATGTTTGTGTTGTTAGTTACACAGGTGGACTCCGGGTCAACACTACACGGCGTGTACATCCAGTACACGGCGTGTTGTTCTGAAAATATTACCTACCTCATGTCCCCACCCACATGGGAAGTGACTACACGATGTGTACTTAATTTTTTTCATTTCTTTCCGAAGAGTAGAACACACGGCATGTGTCCATAGAACTACACGGCGTGTATCCTAGTTTTTCCAGACAGTGAGCCTCAGATACTACACTGAAACCCAGAAAATATTGAAAAACAACTCCTAAGTGCCAAATTCTAATTCATGAGGGCTGATAGTCCCCATGAATCAATGCTTGACATTTTATAGATGTTATACATAAGTAAAAAAGTCGATGATCCACCAAATTCCAGTCATTGAGGGTCCATGCTCCCCAAAAACCAATGTTTGGAATCCATCCTATCAACATGCTCACACATAAATACCCAATCACATAGTAGATATTTATCAAAGCAGTTATCACAACAACATTCTTTTCTAGCACAACAACTAGCACAACAACATGCAATTTCTAATGCGCCTACATGGCATGGAACGATGCATGGAATGAGATTTCTATCATGTGTCTAAATGATGTATGAAATGTAATACCCTCACCTCATCGAGTTTCAACTAAATAGAACCCATGGATAACATATACACATAACAATCCCATGTGTGTCACCCAACAGTGAAAATCAGATCAACTGTAAATTGGAAAATCAATAAAATTGCAATATGAGGTAAATTGGATTTTCCCTGTACACGGGTTAGCTACTCCAGGGTACAACTTATTAAAAACTACCATTTCTATCCTATCCCTAAATAAGGATCCAAATAGTATTTATATGAAAAGAACCCCTCTGATACCACTTTGTAACTTCCCGGATCTGGGTACCTCTCCACGGGTGCCCCGAACCTGGTTATTCACATGACCTCAAGTGAATTTACCAAAACGCCAGAGGCTTCTGACTAGCAGCGAGGGCCCAAGTCTGATAGTGGGGAAACTATTCCCTCATTTGTCAAATTGTAGCACAGCGGAATACATGAATAAAACATACAACGACAGAAGAAGATGTAAAACATACATGACAGAAATGAACAACTGTAGTAAAAGAACCAACGGTCATATATATATATATATATATATATCAAGATGGAGAATGTCACTATTCTATGAAAATAGCCAGACCATGTTACACAACAGTACAATACGATATAATGGAATGTACTTGTATAGAAGAAAAAAAAAACAAAACAGACGGCAACATCGCAAGACTGAGTTCGGTCCCATGCTCTCCTACACCTCAGCAACACTTATGTACCTGTATAGGGACCCTTTCCCTTATCCCTACCTGAAGAAATATAATTTGATTGGGCCGAAGACATGACCCAAATAGGGTGTGAGAAATGAGTCCCAGTAGGCACCCACCAAATATCTGTGCCCAACTGTCAGTGTAAATGTGCAATAGTAGTGTGCAGTTGTAAATGCTATAAACTAAGCAGTACTCAAAAGTAACTAACTTTACTAGTTATATTTCCATTTTTAATATTCATTTAATCATTAAATAGCTGGAAAACCCCGTAGTGTATTTCTATGTAAACAATCAGTGTCCTCCGGCACGTAAACTCTTACCCTCAGGTAAAGAGAATCTAAACCCATAGGAATCTTCCCATAGGCATATCGAATAATGACCACAGGCTTACAAGGTGTCACCAATAGGCACAGAATCTACTGCCCATGGGAAAGAAAGAAGTTTCCCTCAGGATGAACAGAGAACTACCCATAGGCTAATCAAAACACTGCCCTCAGGATAAACAAGTAACCGGGCCATGCCCACATATAAACAAGAAATTTATATACAATTCCTCTCAAGGTAATTTAAGACATGCTAAAATCATGGTATACCCTTGGGTAACCTGTCCAAATAGCTAAATAGAAGAATGCATCCCAGGGGTGGTCTTGGATCCATGCAGTGATCCCAAACAATAGTTATACATGTTCATTAAACTACCTATGAAATTATAGGTATTTAATTATACAATGCCTCAGCCATACGACACCCCATTCATTGGTTCGTATCCCAACGGTGCGCAAATTCACCGTAGCAGTTGCAAATAAACACTAGACCACCTACCTTGATCGCCCTAGAATGATATACGTGAATGAAACTACTCAAAACATCCAAGAATGACATAGATCTGAGGTAAAAAGAATATCGTTCAAATTTAAATAACTCCCTTTAGAGGATAAATTGGCAAGTGCTACGCAAGTAGAAGGAAGAACTAACCCGTACGTTTCCATCGAGATCGACGTAGGTGGAATCAGATTCCCAGTGTTCGATCGGGTGATCTCCAAAGCTCTGGCCATACCTACCGAGTTCTCCTCCTGTTCTAAACCTTACCAATGAATAGGGGAGGCTACTTCCCATTTTAACTAAAAAACACACTACACGGTGTGTACTATTGGGTACAAGGCATTTAGTTTTCATTTTTTAACTGCTCCTTCGGCGGCTTCTCGCCAGCATGGAATTGTTCACATGTCGACATGAGTTCACAGTGTGTAATACCTGAGTACAAGACATGTACAACCACTCAGCTGGCCACCGCCTTACTGTTTTCCTGCCAACTGACTATACGGCGTGTAAATACCTACTACACAGCTTAAAGTCAGTTTTTACACACATCATCATCCACCGACCAATGCGCCCTGTATACTCCTTCAACACGGCCAAATTACATGGTGTGTGGAAAAGTACAAGGTGTGTAGTCACTAAATTTATGATTTTCTCCCATTTTTCTTATTTTCTCAAAAACACTTAAGGAAAAAGAAAAGAAGAAACCGATACCTCCTGAATAAAAACTGGGTTCATACATAGAGTCACATTTTACCCATCTGTACTACTATTGGGAGGTTATAATAACTGAGAAAATAGCTTCATATAGCACACAACCAAAAATAGTGGTTAGTAAAGTCAATTTTATAACACAAACTGAACACCAGGAAGGAATTTGTGAGAAATGAACCACAACGTAGATGAAATAGTGACAAAAATGGTTTTGATGGAATTAGTTTACATAATCATTGTCATCGTGGTCACCATCCCTCATCCTTTTCGGTTCATTTATCAAAAATTCATTCATGAAATTCAGTTAGTTTGACAAAATAAGTTTTATATGTGAGAATATAATCTTGAATCACACTATCATGTGGAAATTCATACATAAATTTAAAAGGACACCATTTTCTAATAAAAAATTACATAACAAAGACAATATATATATATATATATAACCATATCTTAAAAAACACCATTTTCTAGGTAAAATCATATCTTAATAATATGTTAGTAATATTCTTTGAAAAACATGAAGACAACCCCCTTTGTTTTGGTAAAAATAACTTCAGAAAAAAATGTGAATAAACATGAAATGCCTTGAATTCTACAAGTAATAAAATTTCTCTAACCATAATGTTATAATTATATTTTACACTTATGAATCATTTCATTTGTTTATATATATTTGGATGATACCATACTACTCACTAAGTAGGATATCCATTTAATTATGTCGTGTTAGATGCCGGTGAGAATCGATTGATCACCATGTTAGGAGCGCACCATTTTCATCCCTAGGAGCATCCACATTCCATTATACTATACTTGCATTGTGCATGATTCTATGACAATTCAGAATCAGATTTCACATTTTTCAACCATCAACTACTTACTACCCTCATGGAGAGGTTGATACTGGAGACACACATATTCCACTATCCTGAGGGAGAGATGACCATCACCATCCATGATGTGGTAGTTATTCTCAGTCATCCAATCCATGTGAATCCATTATTAGATCCACTCATGCATCGTGCCCCGACCTTTCATAGAGATTTTTAGGTGTCATAATTTTTTCAGAATGTAGGGCTATAGATGGATCGTTTGTATCTATGCCTTGGTTGGAGAGGCATATTCCACATTTACCTGATGATGTTGATGAGGATACTCTTATGAGTTATGCCCAAGCATATATATTACAACTCAATAGAGGGACCATGGGTACTGATCACTCAGGGATGTGTATGCACATGAATAATCTACCCCTACTGTAAGGAAGTTGATCGGGATGGGATGCACATATAATGATCGGTCTGCACGGAACACACGTATAGAGCATTATGCTGGCTATCCTATAGTGACCACATATATATCAGGGAATTTGTCATCCTTCTTTAGATGTGGGCCTGGGCACATATCCCCTTATTCCACCCACATATTTCAAGTTCAACGATCACTATGGAGGGGTTGCATGACACTCCGCATTGATGCTGGTATGATAAATCCTCTATATTTGTTTATATTGCAATTAAAGAGTTATTGAATTTAATTTCTCATTATTTTTCACTATCGGTGTTTTATTTTATAGGTTCTGTCAGAGAAAGAGTTTATGCACGGTTCTGAGACACCATTTGGGCACATATCGGCTCAAGTTGGACTTTCTCTTACTCAACTTGGAACCTATATATGATCTATCACTAACTAAACTATTTAATAATAGCATCAATATTGGTTTTTAGTAAGAATATTTTTTAAAAAATGTTGGATGTCATTTCATATTTCATAGCTTCCATATTGGACTATAATGGATCAGTTGACACCATACTACAATGTTGGTCTTGAGAATGTTATATCTGTAGTGACCCGCAATCACTTCCATATTATTTAGTGGTCACAGCTTTATATAATCATGTGCCAGTTTTGATTTTCTCAATAGATTCCATTTTTGCTGAGAAAGACAAAGAAGGTTAATAAGGTGATGCTAACATATAGGATGGATAAGAACTATAACTGAGTACATGCCGAGTTTCTTGATATCTTGTGTACATGAGATGATTTTCATAATCAAGGCTTACCTAAGAATTGATTCTATCATTCGGAATAGGTCGATTATAGGCCATGGTATAGACTGATGTCTACACTATATCTAACCTGACACAATAGAGAGATACATAAGATTGTAAGTCAATAGATTTCCATTAGATTGTTTATTGAAATTTTTTCTATTTCATTTTGAATCTATTTATAGGGAACTGACATAGAGCATCTTGTTTGCATGAGTGATGAAGTGGATGAGGGGGACATTATCTAGGTAGTTGTCAATGTTGAAGCGCTAGAGTTGATGTCATATAATTGTGTTCTTGTAGAGAGCATTTTCGAGACTCTAGCCCAGAGAGAAGAGGTTCTGACCCTGGAAGAACATATTATAGTTTCTACTGGTTTTGAGAAGCCATGATGATGATGGTGATGTAGATAGCATCATTTTTCTTGTGAGATCTCACTTGTTCCATAGGCAGTGGTCATCCCTCCAGTAGTCAGGCCTCAGTTGATTGAGGATGTGCCTTAGGTGGCATGAGATCCATATTTCTTGATATCATATTTTCAGTTATCTATAGCTTAGTGTCTAGATCCATCAAAACATTGGTGTACAAATCCAACACAGCCTTCAGATCCAGATCCATCACATCCTTTGGGTACATCTCCATCGCAATCCTGGTACTCCACTACAATGATGGTAAGTCGTTCTACCACCCTAGTGGGAGAAGGATCAGAAGTGCAATAAAACAAGCAGTTGATAGCTCCTACCACCAACACACTAGTGGAGTATGCATTAATTGCTGTTCTAATGCCTAGGGATCATCCCTTTCTTGGTCATCAGACTCCGTAGAGATGTCGAAGTGGGCATTCTATTCATAGACCACCATGTGGGACAAAATCTCCTCTCCATAGATATAGACATAGACTGAAATATTTATATTATATGTTTTAATTCTATTGAAATGAAGAGACTATTATTATTATCATCCTTTCTTATATGTTTATCCACAGTTTCAGTTTCCATTAATATTTTAGGCACAATTTATATTTGATATATTTCAAAGTCCACTATTTGAAACCTAGTTATAATTAATAAATATCAAGAATCTATCTTTAATATATTATAAAATATAATGTATAAAAACAATGTAAAATGAATTTAAAAGATATTTTAAACATCTAAAAAAATTAAAAATATAAATAGTTTTATAAATAAAATAAATGAATGAAAATGAAAGGAATGTATGAAAATTTACTCAGAAGTGAGAGTTAAAAGAAGGAATGTCAAGGAGGGTCCAAATCCACCTAATTAAAATTTAAAGCCTATAATATTTAAACTATTAGACCCATATTAAAAAAATTAATAAATGGATTAAACATATGAGAAATAGTAAAATATTAATTAGTAATCTTATAATTTATATTTTATAGGATAGAAATGTCACGTACATGAAAAAAAATTTAGTTTACTTTGGTGGATTTGAATGCATATAAATAATTAATCATAAATATTTTTTCAAAAAACTATTTTTATTTTTGAAAATTTATTACATTTTTAATCCATTTTTTAATTTTTATATATATTGGTCTTATATTTTATATCTTATAGGATAGAAAAGTCATGTAATTGAAGCATTTTTATGTTTCACGTTCTTGGATTTGAATGATTATAAATAATTATCCATAATTTTTTAACAAAATTATTTTTATTCTAAACTATTTGTTATATGATAAATCCTTGTTTTAATTAACATTTACATTGGACTTAATTTTTATATTTTGTAGGCTAGAAAAATCACATACATGAATCATTTTTAAGTTTCAAATTGTTGGATTTAAAAGCCTATAAATTATTATTCATCAACATTTTTATGAAATTATTTTTATTTTAGACTGTTTCATATATGTTTAATCCATGTTTTAATTTTCATTTATATTGGTCTTATATTTAATATTTTATAAGAAAAAAATTCATGTACTGGAATCATTTTTAAGTATCAAGTTGGAAGATTTGAAATATTATAAATTATTATTCATCAACATTTTTTATGAAATTATTTTTATTTTTGACTATTTATTATATGATTAATCCATGTTTTAATTTTCATTTATATTGGTCTTATTATTTTTATTTTATAGTCTAAAAAACTAATGTACTGAAAGCATTTTTTAGTTTCATGTTGTTGGATTTGAAATCTTGTAATTTATTTTTTATCAAAATTTCTTACAAAATTTATTTTGTTTTTTGCTATATATTATATGTTTAATCCATGTTTTAATTATCACTAGTAATATGCCCCTGAATTTCCATGACACTATATGAAATCTTATTATTAATAATATAATACAATTTATAAAACCTACTAATTCATATTATTATTGAAAATATTTGAAAAAAATGACAAATACAAAATGGAGAAGTAAAAGTTACAGATATCAAGGTACAAAAGTTACATAATGAGCATCCTTCACTAAGGAACAAATGTTATAGAAAGAACGACTATATGGGAACAAAAGTTATGCATTTGAAGAATAAAAGTTACATAATGTGTAGTATCAACTGTAATAATATGTTCTCGAACCCAAAACTGGATATTTTATCAATTTTACAAAAATCAAAACTACCAAGGAAATTTTGTAGCCTTCTCTTACTCCACCAGAACCATCAATTTTTGTATCAAATCAAGCATGAACGAATAAAAATTAATTTACATAGTTAAGGGTGTCTTTCAAAGTACAACCTATCTCCGTCATCTCTAACATAGTGATCACGCTAAAAGCTTATGATCAAAGATCCAAACATGTACCATGAAGGGGACATGAATTCCTACATTCTTGGTAGTATTTCCTAATAACCATATTTGAGAACTATGTATGCATGGTATGCATCAAAATATTAAAAACCATTATTTTTTATATCTTCTTATTTTAAGTGTGGGGTTTTATAAGACATTTTCAATAAGTTAGCCTAATTCCATTATAAGGTTAAAAATATGTACTTACTCACTATTTTTATGATTTGGAACTAAGGAATTTGAGGAAACTTCTTATGAATTACATGAGTTCCAATATCATGGGGGATGTTTTTGATCAAACCATAGTCATGATCAAACATCTTCAGTCCCCCTGAAGATACCTCAATTTCTATAAAAAAAGTAATGAACCTAAGAAAGCTTTTGTAGGTGAAAAAATAAGTGCAATGATATTAGTGGTAAGGAAAAAAATTTGGAAACAATTCATTCTATCAGAACTACTCAACCAACACTTTTAAAAAAAACCATTTTCCTCTTTACCTAAAGCATGTTATAGCTTAAATAGAAAAGAAAACTTATTTTAATGATCATATGTTATGTACGTATTAATAACATGAATGTTCCAATTGAATATGAATCATTTAGAATGTTTACATTAGTCAATAAAATATCATATGTTCATATGCTAGTAATATTGTTTGTGATAGAAAATTTTGTAGTGATTTAAATGTCATACCTTATTTTGGTACCATGAAAGTATTTCTTCATGACCATGTTGGTGGAAGTAAGTCATTGAATCAAGCCACATAACAAAAATCTATAAAGAAAAAAATGATCCACTACAATAAAATAAGGATACATCATGAATAAATTAGAAATCAGTTAGTGTGAAGACATGTGAAATCTTATTGGAAGAAGTAAAAAATAAAATAAAGAATGATCCACTTATAAAAAATAATCCAATAACTAAAATAAAATATAATTAAATGATCCACTAATCCAAAAAATGTCAAGTCATATTTAGTTCAACTAATATATGCAACATTGGGTCTAATACAAGATTTTTTTCTCTAAAACACATTATACACAACTATAAAATACATGATATACTATTTTTAAAAATGATCTGTTGACATAATAAAACACAAGATTCACACCTCAAACAAATTACATGTTCCACTACCCAAACAAAATTCATGAGCCACTACTCAAATAAAAAACATGTTCCACTACTCTAAAAAATGATCCAATACTGAAATAAAATACATGATTCAGTACTCAATGAAAATAAAAGATCCACTACTATGAAAAATAATCCACATATCAAACAGAAATTATCCACATAAAAGAATGAAAACAAACAAACAGATAAATACATGATTCACTACAATATAGAAATCATAACATAATCAAACATTGTTTCTAAACATATTGCAGGTAAAGGTTTTTTATGATTTGGTGAACCATAACTAATCAAACCATATATCATACATGGAATCATTTAGTACATTATAATTTCAGATATTAATCTATTAATATTAACCTTCAATGGTGGTAAAAATCAATAAGAATTTTTTTTTTCATAAACAATAAGGAAATAGTTATGCATAAAAATTCATTAAAACACTATGTATGAGAAATAGGGAAATAATTTTATAAGAAATCTTGAAAATAGATAGTTTGGAAGATATTTTGGAATGTACGATACTTCATTATAAATGATATAATTATTGGAGAGAGTACCATGAGAAGTTAATGCATCCGAAATGAAGTTACCTTCCCTCAAGGTGTGTTTGAATAGGACATCATTATTGAACAACCTTCGGCACCTTCTATCAATATAAGTTTCCCACCAAGGAAATTTTTTTATACAATTTTGAAAAATCACTAGTAGGTCCAAATCAAATTCCACTTTAGAAATAAAAATTTTCTGTTGCCTTCATATCATGAATCCTAGTAGGAGAGACCTATCTTATTCTTCAAGAGTAGACCCATCACCAAATACGCATTTAACCCCATCATAACCAAACTGTGTATTTCCCTCAATAATCTGCCGCCACGCATCTACCCAGCTAAGAAACAATAGGAGATGTTTAACTTCAACACTGAAATTGGCACATTACATCTAAGCAATATCCCCTGTTTGACATACCTGACATACCTCCTAAAGAATTATCTTTGCAGCAACATTTTTATGGCCACCACTAACTCTCCCCCTGCCACTAAAAACCCACATAGAATTGACATTATACTAAATATTTAAGCATGTGACTGATAAATAATAGAACAGTATCAGGAGTGGAGAATAAAAATAACACAACCTAGTTGTCATTGTTTCTATAGTTATCTTCATTGAAATCATTTATCTCTAGATCTCGATGGGGAGTGCATGTATTATGTATCTTTTTATTTGATTGTAATGTAATTTAGTAGAACCATGGATAGCAGAACTATGATCGTAGTATAAACAATGTATATTCCAAAATTTTTTTTTTTTTGAATGTGAATATAGGCACTCCAAAGTGGAATGAACATTCAAAAAATGTGTTCATGATCTTATCATCACATTAACACATTACATAAAAGGAAACTGTACCTGATGTTGATGTTCTGTAACAAAAAAATAGCACAACTACAATCCAAAATGTTTTCTTATGAATGATTTTTGGGTTTTTGTAATAAAATTCAGAGAAATATTAATGGACAGAGGGTGTGATTTTATAATAGTTTTTGGAATAAAGTCAAATAATAAAAACGACATACCTCAATGGATAATATAGTAGGTTCATCCCTAGGTCTAAGATCCACAACATTCACTTCTTAAAGGAGAGTACATGCAGTGTAAAAAATGAATGAAAACTCATATTTAATACAAGTAAAATAAACTTTTAATTGAAAACGAATGACCCAATTCTTGAAAATATACCATTGCTGTAGTCTTCCATGATGGTCTTTTCTCCTCAATCTCATTTTAGTCACCATACCACATTGTACGCAAAGGCCCCCTTCAACCATGGATTTGTAGAATGTTACATGCATACATTCCATATTTCTAAGATGGTGGTAAAATAATATTAACTAGTTAGATATTTATAGTAGCAATTAATATGACATGTTATAAATACTACTTTGTAGCAGTTTATATTCTGTTCTGTTGTCTAGAAGAAAAAGGTTACCATCACAGTTAGTATATTTCCATAATCTATTAACTAAACAATCTGCTTGTTTGGATATTGAATAATTCTTGTACATGAAAAAAGAAAAAAGATAAGTTCTCCTGCACAGAACAGTTTCCAAATTCACTAACATCTACACATAACAGTTGAATAGATATAAAAGTTTGATATTATCCCAAACCAATGTAAAAAATGAAGACTATATGTTGATCGATTACAGTAAATGAATAAATAAATCTTAACACCAATATGATACATTGTATAATCAAATAACTCCTATGATCTCAAGGTTTTTAATATCCTCACTAACTACTACTCTTAGATTGTTTAAATAAAAGATCATTATAATCTAGAAATGTGGAGTATGATGGAGTCATGTAGTAGGCTTTTCCTTTGAATGGTGACTAAACTTGTAATTCGATCCAAACTTAAATGGTCCAATATGAAAACAATATAAACAGAAGATGCACTAAAGGGATTGGTATTTAAGAATAGTTAGATAACATACCTCTTGTGGATGGGGTTGTGGGATCTGAACCAAGGAGAACCTGAGTGATATAGAAAAGTAAAAATCACAAGGTTATGGTTTTATATAGGCATTGGTTGATAAATTCAGAAAGGGTTACCTATAATGAACGAGGATATGGTTTTATGGAAAAACGAAGTGATAATACATTTTTTATGTAGGCAGTAGTAGATAATTTCAGTTACAATAACTTGTACCGCATGTTTTTATGATATACTAGAACAAAAAATAATTGTTCGTAAAAAAGTGAGCAGGTGAATGAAAATTTGACTAACTGAATGTAGTAAATTATTAACTCATTCCATATCTAACCTTCAATTTTTTTAGAAATCACTGGCACAAAAATATATATTTTTGAAACCTCCAATGTAAAGAAGAAGGTGAAAGAAGGATGTGGTAATGGAAATTAATTTTGGGTAAAAAAAAAACATCCTTATCTACTATGAAATCAACAAATCAAAAATTCAAGGAAATTAATATTTTGTGTCTGACCATTTCAAGAATAAATTCATAAAATAAAATTATAAAATAGTTTGTATATAGAAAGTAGTCAATTAGTTTAGTAAAGGATGACTATAATGAAAAATGTAATGGTTTCGAAAATAGATAAGTAATAAAATTGTTTGTAAATAGGTAGTTGTTGATAATTTCAGTTACTTTTACCCACACCACAAGTTTTCATGGTATAATAGAATGAATAATCGAACCCAAACAAATGAACATGTGAATGAAATTTGGACAAACCGAATGCAGTATCCAGTTAACTTACATCTGACCTCCAAATAATTCACATTAATATTTAACTTATTTAAAACACATTTAAGTGGAACATAAGAATGGAATAAAAGTTTAGAAAATGTTGGGACATCATAAATATCATATATTTATGAAAGAATACATATTTAAAATGGAAATTCATGAGGGAAAATTCAATTACATGAATGAAAATATGATTCAAATGGATTATTCTTATTCTCATCATTATAATATTTAATGTCGGAATGAACGTAGTGTAACCAGTAAAGTATAAATTTCATTATATCATAATGGAGTAAAATCAAAATTGTAAACAAAAATACAGGGAAATAATAAATATATTATATGAATGATTTAAAGTGTAGTGTTTAAATGTGATTTTTTTTATAGAAGAAATATATTTTCCACGTGCGATGTTTTAATCTTGGTAAGCCGAATAGAAATTGAATTTTATTCCCTTTAACTTCATGATATTTTACTATAATGTTCATTAATAATACATATAGCAATTTTCATAACATTATTAATGTGTACAACATCAAACATATCCATGATTGAGATTCAGAAGGAAAAAATGTACACATAAAACATTAGAAAACTTTGGTTGAAAGTTACAAAATACGGTAAAAATAGACAAAAAAGAATGCATTATTGTGGAGAAAAACACTTGAATCTTTGAAAACATGATTCAATTAATTATGTTAGACCATAAGGGTAAATTATAAAAAAATCAACTGAAACAACATCAATGTTATACGAAAAAATTAATTATAATCAACAGTATTGGATAATGATCAATCAGGGAGATACCTGTTGAATAGTGACTGGTTGTTGATAACTTCATGAATACGAATAGGGGGTTGAGACGTGATGAAACCTAATGAGAAACTGGGGAGAGAAGTTTAGATGAGCGTCCACCTCTATCAGCGAAGGCAGCCGGGGAGGGACTCAGGAATGGAGGAAACCCTTGAGAGAGGTAGATTTGGGGAGTGGGGAGTCAAGAAAAAATCAGAAAATACCAGTTGAAAGTTAAAAAATATTGTGAAATAATAGACTAAAAATGAAGAAAGATTGTTCTAGAAGAACCCTTGAATCTTTTCAAACATGATTCAATTGACTATCTTAATGATGTTTGTAATAATTTTATTGAAACTCAATATCATCACTAGATTTTCAATTCCTCATATTGTCCTTATGTATAATGAATCAAAATTATGTCTTTCTAAATTATTGAATTTTTACCTATAGTACACCATCCAGTGAAATCATTCATCCTCTTATTTTATGGTTGTAAATTGATAAATAAATACATTTTGTAGATCTATATTAAATATTCAATAGAAAATAGTGGATAGTAATAACTTTTATTTTGTTTTTACAAACTTATGAATGTTGATTGGGATTATCATATAACTATTTGTGATACAATGAAAGTGGCCCTATTTTTTTCTTATTGTGGTCCATGTTCCTTCACATTGAATAGTTTTTGTGACCTAATAACTCATTATTAGTGATAAAATATTATATTAGAAGAATTTTAGTATTTTATGTGAAAGTAGATATTAAAATTAAACCACCACAAAGTGCATCAATATCATCTAGTTGATGGATTGAATAATAATGATTTTATTCACTCATTGATTCACAGAGAATTGGTGTCGGCATGAATGATATAAATGGTATCTAGGAATAATCCCTCAAAACTATAATCTATTTAAGAGAAACTAACATTGTACACAAGTTCATCCCTAATAGATCACACTCCCTTATTTATATGGATAGAGAGTGCATCATGACTCCCCTCAATTTGATTATTCTCAAGAATTACATCACATATATTCACTCAGGTTTAATGAGGTCCATAACCCATGACTAAAAACTAAATTTTATATAGTACTTTCATAATAACATTAAATTACACAACACGTGATCCTCATCCCATGACTTCAAACTATAGGATGAATTTTATTCACCACATGACCATTTACTATAAAACCCTTATTCCATATATTGAAAATGTAAACTTTTTTGGAGTGGTTCATCCCATTTTAACGCAATTGATAATTTTATAAAAAAAAGACTAATTTCTGAATCTTTTATTTTATTCCATATTTTAAATTAAATTTTCACCACAATCCTCAATCTACTTATGTGTGTCTCTTAGCAATTCAGATAAGTTTTTTTACCTTTTTCCTCTCACTAGGGAACCTATTTATTAATACCCATTTTTTTGATTCCCATAATACATATTTTCATTGAGCCTTCAGGTGGTCCTAATAATTATAATTGGGTTCATCAACTCCAACCGAGTCTTTTCCAAAGACTAACATTTGTATAGGATTTGTCTTTTCTAGAATGATATGCTTTTTAATTCATGTTATCACTTTTTACTAAGTATTGCCTAGATCTCCTTTCTTTATCATAGCCCCAAATACCCATTAAACCCTACTACCCCTAAACTTTCATTGTGTATGGGAGTTAAAATTTTCATTACATTTCCTATATTAACGATACATTCATGTATAATACTATTACTCTTAGATATCCTTTCCAATTACCTTCCATAAATTCTCACCCATTTTCATCCCATCCTTAAAAAATTTATCAACCTAGTTTTTATTACCTTGATTAATAACATCAAAATTATATTGGAATATTCCATTCCCATGTAACATACTTGATTGCTTGAATATTTTTCATCCCCCTTCCTTTCACAACTATTGGTAATGAATATATCTGATTCCGAGTGACCAGCTATAGCATGGCTATGGAATATGTGTTTCATATAAAAATCAACTAGACCTAGTCAAGATAATATATTAGTCCATTATAAGAAGGCATTATAACTCCATTTATATTTACTATCATTACAACAAAACTATCAATTCAGACATGGTTAACGGTCATCCTTAGTATATTTATCATACATTATTGTAAATGATTCATCATTAAAATGTAGTGTATGGATGTTTGAAAAACCACATTTTCATTCCACTATATCCAATTCAAATTACCTAACTTATTATTTATTTCATTTTTTCCCATTTTTAGGTAAATAATGATTCTTCTAGTCTAAAGCCTATGGGGTTTCCAAAATTGCGCCCTCCATGGTCATTCGTATTAACATCAAAATATTTCATTTTAGTTTAGTCAAGTTCATAGGGTGAAAGAATATAATTTTACCATTATAATCCATGTTAATTGATTGTAAATAATATTAAACATTGGATTGAGATTTATGAACTTAAATTAGTGGCCACACTTTGGTTAAATCTATATGGCATTAAACACTAGACATTATTGGGTTAAAGGTATATTAACATAAACCAAAATAACCTAATATAGCCTTATAATTATATTTTTAAAATAAATCCACATTTACTCCTTTTATATTCATTAAAATACTATGGGTTTTATCATTCACCAGAGTTATCTCTATAATTTTTTCTACAGAATAAATCTATTTTTTAGTCAGATTTGTAGATCCTTAAACTCTAGTTACTCTCAATCTATGTTGTATGAACAAAAATATTAGACATTTGATCTTGGATGAATTAAAATATTTTATAATTTTAAAAAAATTATATAAATACTCACCATGTTGAAATTATATAAAGAGAGTCCTAATAAAAAGATGAGTTATCACTACCGAATCCATCCCTTCTATGATTTATGAAAAAGTTAGAGTATATATGAAAAAGACACAAATCATGTATTGGCCCTAATAAATTTCAGAAAGTTCTCTATAGGATATAATATATAAGAAAATGTTAAAGCATATATTTTTTCACCATATATATTATTTTTTATAAGTAATACAACAATCTCATTAATGTAATCTCAAGGGTACTCTAACATCTAATGAACATTGTTTCATTTGACCATAGTCCCCCCATTATAATTTCATTTATCCAGACTTATATATTGTTTCATATCCAAATGGACAATCCTTGTACTACATTGATGGAACAAGTGAAATATATACATCCTAACTATATTTAAAATCCCAATATCCTTAAATAAAACAATGTTCAATAACGTATTAGAAACATAACACCTATCTTAAAGGAAACATGTAATATTATTATTTAAATATGATAATTATAACTGATCCATTAAATTGGTAAGTATTAATTGGAATAAGAAAATTATCAAATATATATAATTCATATTCAATGAATGTTTTTTTATTTATTCCTAGGAAATAAAAACTCAATTTTTAGTAAATTCATTGTATTGTTTAAAAATATGTTTTATTGGAAAATGATTTGATGTGATTTTTGTAAGAAATTAATATAAATTATATTTTCCCAAATTTATTAAACGTATTTGTTAAAATTAACTTCTTTTTAAAATAATCATATGAAAATTCTTTTTGATTAAATTTTTAGGATTTTTAAAAGATTTAATTTTCAATGAAAATTGAATAATGATACTTTTTTATGAAAACTATATTTTTGTTTTAGTAATTTAAAAAGTTCCATTTTAATTTAAAATGGATTAAAATATAAATTAGGTCTATAATATTAATTATTATCCAATTATGGTCTTTGGAATGAATTTTATACCAGAATATGGTATAATGAAATATTATACCTAAAATGATAGTTTCCAAAAGATTTATTTTTCTTCATGTTTTTTGTTTAATTTTAAATTTAATTCATCATATTATATGAAATTAGTTTAGATAAAAAAAGATTATTTATTTTTAATTATAATAAACAATATTAAGAAATAATTTAAACTTAATTTTTAAATCACCATGAATAATAAAAATTGTAAAAATCTATTTTTATGGTCAATGTTAAAACATGTTTATTAGGGGATAAAATAAAGAGATAATGGTTCATATAACCAAAAAAATTTCAAATTTATATTTTATAGACATATATAGAACATATATCATCTTATATTTTTAAAAGGTATATTTTTGTTTCTTTTTTTGAGTGATACATTAATATATTTTATTCCTTTTAAAAGATTCAAGTGTGTCCTCTCCCTCACTTATAAAAGGAATCCCCCTATTCTGTCCACACCATACATAAAGAGTAGTTTTTTACCAATACATAACTAAATAAAAATAATACAATCATATATATGTCCAATATACCCTTTTTTTATTATAAAACAATCATACTAAGACTATAGGTGTAAGCCAAAAAAGGTTATCCAGAAAAGAGGAATAGTTCTTAACCAGGAACTTTTATTTTATTTCGTTTTACACCTAATTAAAATCTTATTAAAATGGGATAACATAATAATATTATTCTATTATATACATTGATAGGTTATTATGTTAATGTTAGATCCTATATCCAACTTCTACTCTGTCAAATGAAAAAAAACTATCATTCCTGTATACGGTAGACTATTATCTCACAATCCAATGTGATTTGCTTCCCATCCCAAAATCTCATTACTAGATATAATGATGAATTTAATGTATATATATATATATATGATTTTGATGATATATTTAACATCATGTAAGACTACTATATCACATATTTTCCTACATTTCCATTAATCGATGAATGATAATGTTGTCTCTGTGTATGTGAGTACTATTACATCCATGAAAATGATGTGATTCATTTTCCATAATTACTTCACAAGGAAGATATAGATAAGTTTATTTAAATAAATAATATGGTATTTATGAGAAAATAATCCATCTATTTTGATGAAATAAAACATAACTTCTTTCGATCAGGATCACTATAAAATGAAAATGTGCATCATGCGTACATACGACTTACCATCTCTATGACTGTATCATTGTTCATTTTTATGACCATATTTCATGGTAGCTTTTAAAATTATAATTTATTTACTGAAATGATATTTATGTGTCACTTCTTTAACCTACCGGTCTCGAGCCGCAACTACCCCAAGCCTGCCTCCATAGACCAGGGGCTGGCGACAAGCACCGAAGGTGTAACAATATTGGGGAGGCCCTTGCCTATGTACCTATACAAACAGACACACAACCCAATTGATGCACAAGTGTAGAGTCAAAAGAAAACTGAAGGGAAAAAACTATATCCCAACCACATTAATGCATCAAATTTTAAATAGAGAAAAGTAAACTGCTAAAAAGTACTGACAAGATAACTGAACAGTAAAGGGAAAAACACAAGCCCAACCAAAAAGTTTCCACAGCCCGACAACAGGTAAATGAAAGTAAAAAGTTGGTGTGTCTTACACCGTAAAGTCCTACTATGAACACTGAACGCAGCCCAATCTCCTATTTCCTCTACACTCCTCCATAGTTTCGATCAACCTGTTTGCCGTCTACAAGGGCACACAAAGTGCGGGAAAAACCCAAGCAGGGGTTAGTATAAAGATACTTAGTAGGATGCCCCAAAATCTCTAGGGAACAACATTGGAGGTACTAAAAGGTGAGCTATAGACAGAATAATGTACATTGTAAGAGTACAATAGAGCGAGTGTAGCTCAACCAAACAAAATAAAGGAAGTATACTCATCCCAACCCAGAGGAGCTAGACACCGATAACACATGGCCTACCCCGCATGTCTTCTCCCCTCCTAGAAGGAGAGTAACTATATCGAAGGGGTGGAAAAAAAAGTAGGGTGTATATATATATTCTCAATAAGAAACCTAAACATGTCCATAAGGGGATCTCCATCTCCAAGCTCAGTCCAAGATAAGTTTCCATCAGTTATAAGGGTAGCCATCACTAAAGCCCAATAGTCCCATGCATCAAAGCTACCTCATCACTAAACTGTACCACCAAAAGCACCTCTTCAGTAATCATAGAGAAAATCCACCAACTAGCCACATAGAAAGGGGTCGAGTCTGAAAGAAGTTATTGGTTAACCCACTGCCCAACCCAACTAGAGGGTAAGCACAAAAGGAACTCGGGTGACCCAGTGCCAAGTCCTACTAGAGGGTAAACCCTAAAAGGTCGTCGGGTGACCCACTGCCCAGCCCTGCTAGAGGGTAAACCCTAAAGTCCAAGGGTAACCCACTGCCTAGCACCGCCGGAGGGTAAACGCTAAGGTCAATGTGTAACCCAATGCACTACCTCACTAAAGGGTATATCCTAATATGCCGGTGGATAACGCACTGCCTAGACTCACTAGAGGGTAAATCCGAAACTGGCCCGATAACTTCGTGCTTCCCATGGCATCACTGGGTGACATTAACATCGCTACCGTGCGTTGGTTCAGAGTGCGTCAAAAGAACCTCCGAAAAACGCCCTTTTATGTTTCCACATTTTATGAGATCTCGAAAGTGGCTCTACACGCCCAAAAAAATTACACTATTGTAATCCTCGTGAAAAAACACAAGAGATAGACTACTTACTCGCTGGAAACGGACTCCCGGTGAAATCATTATTCAACACTACTTTATGCCCATACAATGTCTCAAGGGTCCCACACCGCGGTCCTGAAAGAGGTCTGGAAAACTGCGCCATCACGATGCTTTCGGAAAAACACCCCAAAATGACTACTCATTAGCCCTGAATAGACGTCTGATGAAAAAGTCACAAAACGCTGCTCACAAAATAAAAGGCGGCCCATGGGGCCCACGCCTCAACTCCGACATCAACACCTGAATCCATCCTGGTCTACATTGTCTCAACACTAGGGTCACGACGCTGCTGGCGGCGCCTTAATCAGACACTGAATGTGTTCACGCCATCCGAAAGAAGAATCCCATCAAGGTACTTAACGAGCGTGTCGAGCCACCGAGCCCCAGTCTCGGAAATTTAAAAATACCCGAGGCCATCTCAAAATATCGGTCTCGAGATGAAGATTGCACTACCATAGACTAAACGAAAAACTGACACCCATAATGGATGTTACGGGTGTCTGAAGACAAGGGGTTCAATCCCCTTTGGGCTAGACCAGCCCGGTCCCGCTGGTCCACTCGGCCGGGGCCGGCCCCCGTCGGCCGGCTCAGCCCGCAGCGCTGGCCCACTAGTCTTCCACGCGGCCCGGCTTCTAACCCATAGTCCACCCTGCCGACCATCCCTCATGTCCAGTCATTGTCCCACGTGGAGACCCGCCTTCGGCGGGTCTTAGTCCCCCGCTCGGGGTCGCGCGCCGTGACCCATGTCGCGCGCCGCACCGGCGAACTCCGCCGTGGATGCCAGCCGCACCGCCTAGGTGCCCACCACCACCTCCTGGGAGTAGCGCCGCGCTGCCTGGGAGCCCGATTCCACATCACCATCCAAGAATTCCTGAAGCCATCCGCACTGGCCTCTGAAAACCCCTAGAACCACCAGAAAAAAAAATTTGGCAGTAAAACATCCGGGGGTCACCCTGGGCATCCCGGGGCTTGGATTTTAAATTTGAGAAGAGTGTTGGAAATATAGAGTTGAATCATGTGCAAATATAGTCTTCAATTGATGATTGAAAATCTTTTTTATGTAATGATTTTCATTTGCAGAGGTTGTAGTAATTAAAAAAACGAAAATACATGAGCCTACCTCGAAGGGCGTAGCCCGTGGCTTCCCGAACGGTCATCCAGAACCGCCACTGCCTTTCCAGAGAGGAAGGGGATCCTGAGGGATGTTACTCCTTAATTGAGAGAGATATATCCTTGGAGAGGGAAGGGGGGAAGAAGGAGGAGGGGAACTGTTTAAGAATAGAATCACTTAAACCCCAACCAGTAGGCCCTGAATCCGAACTTTCGGCGGGGTCGGGGTTAAGCCGCCTCTAGGGTGAAAACCACATTATAAGCATAATGGTGGTCTCGAAAGTTTAATCTGAGACACTATTCAGAATTTAAAAATTCATGCCCGGGGGCCGCGAAATTATGAAAACACCCCTGATGGCATTTTCCACAAAAGTGCCACGCCCGCGAAACTTACTCCCTTCCTAGTGTAAACGGAAAGCTCCGGACTCAAAGGTGCCCTCAGTTTTCCCATCCAAGCCACAGTTTAGGATTTATTATGTTTATTTGGTGTTTCTAGTGTGAACACTCCTAAAATTTAATTCTGGGCACACTAGGGCTCATAATCACACGCCATCTGAACGCCCTACTGTGGAATAACCTCAAGAAAATTTCAAACTCTTACAGGCTTAGAACACGACTTATTAAATCATTCCCTCTATAAAGTTTTTTATTCCTGAAAAAAACTACTAAAAAAACTCGGAATACTGAGCCTCCATCTAGATTTCATGTTCCCATGTGCTCTCTTGCACCCTCGCATACTGCCACAACACACGAACCAAAGGAATGGTCCATCCACGCAGTGTCCGCTCCTGTCGGTCCTCAATATCCATCGGGTGCTCCACAAAGGTGTCTCCATCATAGATATCCAGATCACCTCAGTCGATAACTTGTGTGGGGTCGTGTACAAATTTCCTCATCTGTGACACATGGAAGACATCTTTCACCCTCTCCAGCTGTAGGGGTAGAGAAATGCCTTAGGCCGCCTAACCGACCATGTGCATGATCTCAAAGGGCTAAATGAAACTTGGGGACATATTGCCTTCCTGGCCGAACCTTCTTTCCCCACGCTATGGAGAGACTCAAAAAAATACATAGTCCCCCTAATCAAACTACAAAAGCATGTGACGACGATCTTTATAGGACTTCTTTCTTCTCTGAGTTGTCCTCATCCGCTCATGAATGACCTGTACCTTCTTCATCGTTTCCTGCATCAACTCTGGGCCCACAAGGGTGGTCTCCCCAACCTCTGCCCAGCATAATGGTAACCTGCAGGGTCTCCCTTAGAGGGCCTCAAAAGGTTCCATTCTGATAGTAGAGTGGTAACTGTTATTGTATGCGAACTCTACCAAGGGCAGGTGATCCTCCCAGCTCGGGCCAAAGTCTAACACGCACGCCCTAAGAATATCCCCCAACACCTGGATAGTGTGCTCTATTTTCCTATCGTTCAATTGGTGAAAAGATGTAATCATCCGTAGCTGAGTCCTGAATTCCTCCTACAGGCCTCACCATAATCGCGACATAAACCGCACGTCACGGTCGGAGAACGTCATCGAGGGTACACCATGAAGGCGGACAATCTCCCGAACATACAGTTTCCCTAGACTCTCCACCGAACTCTGATCCCTGTTGTCAAGTAAGTGCACTGACTTCATGGGTCTGTCCACTATCACCCAAATGGAGTCATGGGCCTTCGCTATAAGTGAACTCCCTGTGACGAAGTCCATCGATATGCCACCACACTTCTACTCCAGGATATCTAGGGGATGCAACAACCCTACAAGAACCAGATGCTCTGCCTTCACCTACTGACAGGTAAGACATTGAGAAATGAACATAGATACGCCTGGCTTCATGCCAGACAACCAAAACTGCCGCTTAAGATCTTTGTACATTTTCCTCACACCTTGATGTATAGCCAAGGGAGAAGTGTGGAACTCCTGCATCACCTCCTCCCATATATCAACAGGTACTACATCTCACCCCTGGAATACTATCTTGTGATTCCCTCTTCTAGAATACCCATCAGGTGAGTCACCCATGGATATCAAATCATGCAATACCTCGCTATTGACATCCCCCAGCCACAACTCTCTCACACGCTCAAGGAGCAAAGGAGTCAACACCATCAACTGTAGAAAAGTCATAACCTCATATTCCACCATGTTCAGTCGTAGGGAAGCCAACTTCTCTGAAGCTTCCCACACTAAACGAGACTACGACTTCCGGCTAAGGGTATATGCAACAATGTTTCCCTTCCCTAGAGTGTATACTATCTTGAAATCATAGTCCTAGAGAAACTCCAGCCAGCGCCTTTGCCTCAGATTCAAATCCCTATAAGTGAATTTGTACTTGAGGCTCTAGTGGTCTTAGTAGACCACAAAATTTTCACCCAAAGGTTAGTGTGTCCACAACCTCAAGGGGAAGACCTTCGTTTCCAGCTACAAATCATGTGTCACATAAATATTCTCCCGGGGCCTCAACTGGCTTGACCCATATGCAATAAATGCCCGCTATTGCATCAGAATGAACCCGAGCCCATCTCCTAAAGCATCGTAGTACACCATGAAATCAATGCCCTCCTCTGGCAGCCTCAACACTGGAGCACTAGTTAGCCTCTATCTCAACTCCTCGAAGGCCTTATAGAACTGATCAGTCCATGTAAATGGTTGTCCCTTCGGCGTCAACGTGGTCTAAGGGGCACCAATCCTGGAGAAAGCTTCCACAAACCTTCTGTAGGACCCTGCGAAACCAAGGAAGCACCGCACCACTGACACTTTCTTGGGTGGCTCCCAAGAAAGCACCACCTCTATATTTGTGGAATATACTTCCAATCTCGGCTCCGTATTGACATGACCTTGAAAGTGACCCTCATGAATCCAGAAATAACACATCGAGATATTCCCATAAAGATGGTGCTCCCAGTGTAATTCTACGACTATCCTCAAATTCTCCGCGTGCTCCTCCCCCTTCTTAGAGTATATTACTATTTAATCAATTAAGAAAACCACAAACCAGTCCAATTATGGCTGGAATATCTAGTTCATCAAAGCCCTAAAAGCTGTGGGGGTGTTCTTCACACCAAAGGGAATCACCAAAAACTTGTAATGCCCATAATGACAATGGAAATCCAACATCAGGATGTCAACCTCACGTACCCGCAACTGGTGGTAGCCGGTTCGAATATCAATATTGGAGAACCACTTCACACCTTTTTAATGGTCGAAGAAGTCATTGATCCTTGGAAAAGGGTACATGTTCTTTATCGTAGCCTAATTCAGGTGATGACAATCCACACAAAGCCATAGACTCATATATGCCTTTTCCACAAACAAAACTTGAGCTACCCAGGGGGACACACTCGGCATGATGAATCCCTTCTCACAAATGTCGTCTATCTAAATTTGTAGCTATCGAAGCTCTGTGGGTTCCACGCAACATTCTTCACATGGTATCAGGGCCGTCCACGACTGCAAGACAATACAAACTCCATATCCTTCCTCGGAGGTAGTCCCGGGACATTCTCAGGAAAGACGTCCATGTATTCCTCTACAACGATAGGGATCTATGTGCTTGTTGCATCTGAAGCATTGAGAGGCATGCTCACCAAGTGGTGAAAAAAGGTCATGGTCTCCTGCTCAGAGTACCCGACTGCTCTGCAACGAGGTCTCGTTCACCTCGAATGGTGAACCTCGTACCATCAGTATGCACACATCTAACTCGTCTGTGATGATAGTCGATATGGTCGTGAACCATAGAAAGCAAATCCATGCCCAGTATAACATTTTAGGGTTCCATCAAGATGAATAGTATGTACCACGTGAAACTCCCTCTTATGAAAGATAGATCGCACTGTCTGCAGATAAAGGTCACCAATTAGGCATTTCCCATAGGAACCTTGAGGATAAGTGTAGGTGTCAGCGCCTCTACTAGAATCTCCTACTCCCACACCAAAAGTGTCAATATAAAGGAGTGGTTGGTGCCTGTGTGTAATAGTACGGAAGAAAGCGTAGAGTAAACACAAAGCATACCTCGAACCATATCTTGTGTTGGGGGGTCACGAACAACCGTAGCCTAAAACTACCCACGGTTCCTACTGCCAGCTCCCTGGGCCTGGCGTGGGCTGCCCGATGGTGGTGGTGGAAGGGCCTCGAAACATCGTCTCGGACCTCCTGGTCCTGCTGGTCTGCATGCACCACCTCCCCGAGGACCACCATGTCCTCGCCTGGGAGATCCCTGGTCACAACGTTGTATCTGCCTCTATGGTGCGCCCAATTCCTTCCATGACTACTCGGTATGCCTGGTCGGGAAGTCCCGTGCTTGGTGACTCCGTTCGTCATAGGTATAGCATTGAATCTCTCTTGAATACCCTGGTTCTCTACAATGCCATTGTGGTGTATGATCCTTCCCCTGAGTCGGCTCACGGAAGGGTCTCCTCGACCGAGGCTCTACCCTCTACCGCATGCCTGCTACCAAAGACTCTGCTCTGAAGTGGCCACTAGTAGGCCCTGCCACCTGGAATCCTTCAGCCAAGAAGCTCTTTATCATGAGCACCTGCTCTAGAACCCCGAGAAAAGTAGGGATGCACATGGGTACTACACTAGCACAGATCTCCCTGTGAAGGCCCTGATCAAATTTCCTCACCCCAAGGTAACTATCACTGATCATATCCTGCAAGTAGCACGTCATATTGGTAAACCATGCCGAGTAATACACCACAGTTATCCCCCCTACCTAATATCCATATCCTCCTAAATCCGAACGGAGCATAAAAAAGAGAGAAAGTACTCCTCCCGGAAGAGCTGCTGGAAGCTATCCCACATGAGAGATGACTTGTCGTGGGTCTCCGTAACCAACCCCCACCAACTCCCAGCCATTCCTCGGGCAGTTAGGGCTACCATCTAGTCTGCTGGTGTCTGTACCAGCCATAAAATTCGGTCCACAGACTCTAGATAGCCTTCCGCTACCTAGGGATCCAGGTCCCCGTGGAACTTATGTGGCTGCTGACGCTGGAAGTGTCGGAGCGCACTCAGCGTGTACTCAACCTCGGACTATGTTTCCAGTACTAACTTCTAATCTCCATGTGGTGGGTCTGTTACTGAAGCATTGGTTCTAAGGGTATCACATGAGGGTCCTTGAACTGATGCCTCATCGCTCACCAGGTCGTCGTCACGAACTAGACTGGGTAACGTGGATGACTGCTTTCAGGGGGGGGGATCTTGAAAATAATCAAGGATTACCATGATCAGGTGAGAATATATATATAACAGTAATCAAAAAGGGGAGCTGACTCAACTAGGACAGTCAAAGACTCAATCCAACTTGATGCATGTTCCAAAGTTCCCTGTAACAAATGTCTCAACATGCCGAGTCGACAAGCAGGTTATCAGGGTCCTGGTGAATGGGTACGTCAACTGCCTGTACAATCATTGGACTCCCTGCATGAGGGCCACTCTTGAGACACGTCGACACTATTTCCCTAAATCCCAACCAATTTCATTTTAAGGACGTCTAAACAACACCCCAAGGAACGAACATTCTCTGATAGCACTTTTTCACGACCCGAAACTACCGGTCTCGAGCCGCAACAACCCTAAGCCTGCCTCCATAGACTAGGGGATGGTGACACGCGCCGAAGGCGTAACAATCTCTGGGAGACCTTTTCCTAAGTACATGTACACCCACACACAACCCACTCGATGTAGAAGTGTAGAGTCAAAAGAAAACAGAAGGACAAACAACTATAACCTAACCACAGTCATGCATCAACATCTAAATAGTGAAAAGTAAATTTCTAAAAAGTACTGATAAGATAACTGAACAGTAAAGGAAAAAACACATGCCCAACTAGAAAGGTGCCACAATCCGACAACAGGAAAATGAAATTAGATAGCTGGTGAGTCTCACACCTGAAAGTCCTACTATGACCACTGAATGCATCCCACGATCCAGTGCCCTCTACGCTCCTCCGTAGTCTCGATAGACTTGTCCATAGTCTTCAAGGGCACACTAATTGAGGGAAAAGCTGAAATAGGGGTGAGTATAATGATACTCAGTAGGATTCCATGAATTCACAAGGGAGAAACAAAGGAGGTACTAAACGGTGAGCGATAGACAGAAAAAAGTATAGTGTAAGAGTATAATAGAGAGAGTGCAGCTCAACCCAACAAAAGAAAGGAATTAGACTCGTTCCAACCAAGAGGAGCTAGACACAGAAAGCACAGGGTATTCCCTGCATGTCTTTGCCCATCCTAGAAGGAGTGTAACTGAACCCTAGGGGTGGGAACAAACGTAGGGTGCATATTTTTGAAAAATAAGAAACATGAACATGTGGGTAAGGGGATCTCCATCTCCAAGATCATCGTAGGATAAGTCACCAATTGTACTATGTGTAGCCATCACTGAAGCCCAACAATCTCGCACATCAAATCTTTCTCATCGTTAAATCGTACCACAAAAGGTCCCGCTCTTTTAATCATGGAGAAATTCCACCGACTAGCCACATCGAAACGGGCTGAGTTTGATAGAAGTCTTCGGGTAACCCACTGCCCATCCCAACTAGAGGGTAAACCCAAAAGGAAGTTGGGTGACCCACTACCCAGACCTACTAGATGGTAAACCCTAAATGGTCGTCGAGTGACCCACTACCGAGCCCTGCTGGCTGGTAAACCCTGAAGTCAATGGGTAACCCATTGCCCATCCCCTCCGAAGGGTAAACCCTAAGGTCAATGGGTAACCCACTACCCAGCCTCACTAGAGGGTATACCGTGATATGCTGGTGGGAAACCCACTACCCAGCCCCATTGGAGGGTAAACCCAGAACTGGCCCAATAACTCCGCACTGCTCGTGCCATCAATGGGTGTCACTAACAACGCTATCGTGCATTGGTTTGGAGTGCATAAAAATAAACTCTGACAAACTCCCTTTCATTTTTCCACATTTTATGATATCATGAAAGAGTCTCCCCACACCCAAAAAGATTACACCGTTGTAATCCTCATGATAAACCACGCAATATAGACTACTTACGCACTGGAAATGGACTCCCGACAAAAAATTAATTCAACACTACTTTATGCCCATTCGGCGTCTCATAGGGCCCACACCTCGGTCCTAAAAAAGGTCGGGAAAACTGTTCCATCGTGATGATCTCAGAAAAACACAACAAAATGACTACTAATTCACCCCGAACAAACGTCTGATGAAAAAGTCGCAAAACGCTACTCACCGCTTAAAAGGCTGCATGTGGGGCCCAAGACTCACCTTCAGATTGAAAGCTTGAAACCACCCTGGTCTACATCGTCTTGACACCAGGGTCACAATGCTGCTGACGACGCCTTAAACGGACTCCAGATGTGTTCACGCCATATGAAAGAAGAATCCCAGTGAGGTACTTAACCAGTGTGTCCGGCCACCGAGCCCCCGTCTCGGGGATTTAAAAATCCCTGATACCATCTCAAATTATCTTTCTCGAGCCGAGGATTGCACTGTCGTATAAGGAATAAAAATCAGACACCTATAGTGGTTGTTACAGGTGTGCGAAGATAAGGGGAAATCCCCTTTGGGCTGGACCTTCCAGAAGCATCGGCCTGCGGGTCTTCCGCGCGGCCTGGTCGCTGACTTGTGGTCCACCTCACTGACTGACCCTCGTTGTCGGTCGCTGTCCCGTGCAGAGACACACCTTCAATGGGTCTCGGTCCCCCACTCGGGGTCACGCGCCGCGACCCTCATCGGTCCCCGCATCGGAAACCTCCTCAGTCAATGACCGTTGCGCTGCCAAGGAGCACGCCACCACGCCACCATCCCGGACCGCCTAAACCTCACTGCGCCGACCGTTGAAAACAGCTGGAACCACTGGAAAAAAATGAATTTGGCTGGAAAACTTCCCGCGGCCACCTGGGTGCCCCAAAACATGGATTTTGGATCTGAGAAGGCCATTGGAAAGCTCGAACCGAATCCTACGCGACTATGGTCTCTGATCGATGATTGAAAATAATTTCGATGTAATTAATTTCATTTGAAGAGGTTTCAAGAATTAAAAAATGAAAATACATGAGCCTACCTGGAAGGGCGTAGCCCATAGCTTCCCGAATGGTCCACTGGAGCCTCTAAAACCTTTCCATAGAGGAGGAGTATCTTGAGGTAGGTTTCTCCTTAGTTGAGAGAGATTTATCTAGGGAGATGAAAGGGGGAAGAAGGAGGAGGGGGGAAGTGTTTAAGAAGAGAAACACTAAAACCCCTGCCAGTAGGCCCTGTACCCGAACATTCGGTGGGGTTGGGGTTAAGCAACCTCTAGGGTAAAAACCACGTTCTGAGCACAACGGTGGTCTCAAAATTTTAAACTGAGCCTCCGTTCAGATGTAAAAAAGTTCACTCCTGGGGGATGCCAAATTACGAAAATGCCGATGATGGCGTTTTCCACAAAAGGGTTGCGCCCGTGAATGTTACACCCCTCCTAGGGTGAATGGCATGCTCCGAACACAACGGTGCCCTCAGTTTTCCCATATGATCAGCCGTTTAGGAATTATTTTGTATTTTTGGCGTGTCTAGTTTGAACACACTTAAAATTTAATTCCGGCCACACCGGGGCTCGGAATCACACACCGTCTGAACGCCCTTCTCTAGAGTAACACCACGAAAATTTAAAGTCTTACAGGCTCAAAAATCGGGTTCATCCATTATGTGATTATTATTATTCAAATTATTATGAAACGATTACTTATTTTACCATAGTAAACCTACCAATGCCTTTTTGGGCATATAAATTGAATATCATCAAAACATCTGATGTGATCATAATTGATAATGTAAATAAATATAACATGGTAATTAATAAAATAACAAGAATTGTAAGCATGAAAATGGATTTAAAAAGGTTAAAAATTTAACATAATTTTATTATTTGCGATGTTAATGAACGTACATGATGATTTTTACCTAAAGCAATGGATTTTTTCTCATTTTCTACTCTATTGTGACAAATTTAGTATTATTGACCAATTTTGACTTATTTTGTGTTTATATTGACCATATTAAGGTTTTATATTTTACTATTACCTATCCCACATAAACTTGATAACACAATACACATTTATTCCAAAATTTCAATGAAATTGGATATTTTACAGATCCCATCATTCGAAATGCAGCCTTTAAAAATATCATTAACCTGGAGTTTCCAATAAATTCCCCAAAATATTTCGAAAACAACTAAAAAAGTATTTATAAAATACCAATCCAACATGTTCTATAATATAAAATTTCTATAAAATTAACCTATCATTATAATATTATCATAATGGATCCAAGATGATTATATAGATTAAACATTTGCCTCATATTCATTTACCAAAATCGAATAATATCCCATCAACACAAAACTGAACCCATAAATCCCGGTTTAAAAGAACTAATATATGTTAATAATAAATCCAAAACGGATAGATCTAATCGATGAATGAATCACATAATCCTAACCACATATTCCATAAATAGCTGCTAAATGATTCAATGTCACCGAAGATCAAAAGTTAAAAACTAAAAGAATCCATATATGGAAACACTAGGAGTCAAGAGGTAGAAAAATAGTTTGGGAGTGAATGAAATATATACTAGTCATATATAAACTCATTGGGTCCATGGTATGCATGATGTTTAAACAATATTCACATCATGAATCTATCAGAATGACACCTTCACCGAATTTCTAGATGCCACTATTTTTTTTTCTAGAAATATCAATTTCATGACATTCATTTGTATAACAACATGAATATTTTAAACACCATGAATGGTCTTCATGATAGGGAAAATATTCATATAATCTATCCTTGACACTTTCATGTTAGGAAAAAGTTACATGATGTTAATTTGTTTTATGGGGTTTTATTATCCATAATCATTTTTAACACTTTAATTTAATTAAACCAAGGCTCCATGAATAAAATATATTCATCCAAAAATAGTGTACCTCAAAATGGGGGTAAAAAAATCTTTCCATAATTAGTATTTTTTCCCTTGGGAAGATAGAATAAATTACAAAATTCTTCCCATAAAAACCTTTATTATTTCTATGTTTCCTCTTGAACTTAACCATTCTCCATACCAAACAACCCATGGAAAAATATCATCATCAAAGGGTATTTTCCTACCTATCCAAAACCTATACCACTTCATGGATATATGTGGCATTAGGATCAAGAGTAACAAGATCCTTTCTAATCACTTGTTGGGGATCTGTGTGATTCTTATTCAATTGAGAAACAAGGAAGATGTTTTGAATAGCACTGAATCTATTCATTAAATCTTATTTTAATGAATCAGTTACAATCCATTGTACATCCTTGAACAGTCCTATATATTGTGGCCTTAACATCCATTATTTTCCCATGCACTGATGACTAAGTCTCAAAGGCACTTTCGAGAATTCCTTGTCAGTAACATCAAATTATATTGTATGGTGAAGATTATATGCATATGATTTATTTTTTCATTATGATATTTCAAGAAATTTCTTAATCATATATATTTTATCTATCGCCTCTTTCTCTATAAATTGTCCAATCAAATATGTCTCTCTTTTTTCCATCCAATATAATGGATAACAACATGGATGGCTATACAAAGCCTCAAATGGTGGATTGTAAATTATTTCCTAAAAACTATTTTTATAAGGGAATTAAAACAAAAAAAAATATGATCCTCCCATGTAACACCATTGTACATAAGACACTCTCTAAGCCTATCATCCTAATTTTGGATAGTGTGTTCTCACTGTCCATCCGTCTATGGATGATATGTTCTTCTCAAATTCAGTTTTCTTCCAAGAACCAATTGTAATGATTTCCATAATTGAGATGTGAATCGGGGGGTCTCTATAAAATATAGTAATTGTTGTAACATAATTTAATCTGACCTCTTTAGAGATTTATAATTTATCCATTTCCTCTACCATGTTAGAATCTATGATATGGATAAAGTGTCCCAACATTGTAAGTCGATCCATTACAACCCATATATCATCATTTTTTCATAACATTCCCAGTAGGCCTATGAAAAAATCCATCATTATGTTATCCCAATTCCAAATAAGTATAGGCATAAACAATAGCATACTAACTATCTTTTGATTATATACTATTACTAGTTTTTTAGTTAAGAATTTCATGACATACTATATGATCCCACAATTCATTCCTTCTTACTAGAAAAGCGCCTTATTTTCTTGGTATGTTTTATGAACACCCATGTGAATATCCCATTTCATATGGTGGAAAAATTAAATAAGTTTTTTCTTCATAATAATGAGTAAATATGATACATTACCATAAAAATAACAAGGATTTCACATACATTGATCAATTATCTAGAGTCTCCCTACTATTTAGTTCTTATATAATGGTGATGCAATCAAAATTAAAGGTTTGTGCTTTTTTTAAAAAAATAACAAAGTATGGAATATGACTTACTAGTAATATAAATCTGTATTCACCCCATGAAACCCAATCTTAATGCATATAAATAATAATTCTATTCTACTTCCAATGATTATACATTTTATGATTTACTGAATCTACCATAAAATTACTTTTATCAGGTGTTTAAATCAAGTTGAAATCAAACATATGGAGTTAATACATCTATATTCCTTGCACAATGATTAATTTTTGTTGAGAAAAGATGTATTTAAAATGCTTATGGTCATTGAAAACTGATAACTTTTCCCCAAATAGGTAATTCCTTAAAAAAATTTAATCATGCAAAATAGCTGATAAATAAACATTATGTGTTGGATAATTATTCTCAGTAACTCAAAATTATTTCAAACCAAAGGCCACCAAATGGACCCCCCTACACGAGGACACCACCAAGACCTGATCCTAATACATCACAATACACCACATTGATGTTACATGGATCTAGACATATTAGGATTGGATTTTATCTAAGATGAGTCTTATGTCCCAAAAAAATATTTCCTGCATTCATTATTCCATATTAGTGGAACTCCTTTCTTGATTTGAATATTCATGGGAGAATGAGGCCTAGAAAAATCTAAATCAATGTGGAAATAGTGACCTACAAATCGTAGAAAATTTCAAACATCAGAAACATAATTTAGTGTCTACCAAGAGACTATCACGTCTATATTTCTTGGGTAAATATAAATTTCGGCTTCCAAAATGAGATTCCCAATGAAACTAACTTCTTATAACTATTAGTAGCACATAGAAAACATAGAATAAAAATGATTTTTTCATAATGTACTTAGTACAGATTCTAATTTCTCTTCATGGTAATTACTAATTCTATAATAAATCATAGTATCATCAACTAAGACCACAAAAATGAATTGAGGTAACAATGATAGGTATAGTTAATTAAATAAGTTAAAACCACCAATGCATTCATTAGATGAAAATTCATGAAAAAAATTCATAATTGAAATAATGACTCTCAATTGTTTTTCAAAATATATTATCTTCTGACACTATGTTGATAATATTTGATGTGTATATCAATTTTTTAGAACAATTTGTATCCCTTCAATTTTAAAGATAGGTGATCAAACTAAGGAAGTGGATTCTGATTTTTAATCATATCTTTACTCAATTTATGATAATAAAAACATACCTAGATAGTAAAACATACCTTATTTATGACTAAAATAGATACATCATATGTATATGTACTATTTATAACAAATACTTTATATTCCAACTCTTCAAGATGAGCCTTTACCTTTCAAAACTCTACAAAATCCATTTTTTAAGATGGTAAAAAATAGGATTTTTTTCTATGGAGTATATTTATAGTATAGTTTATTTACCACAAGGGTGGTAACCCAAAGAAATCATTTGAAAAGTCATTTAGGATATTATCCACTATAAAAAGAGGAGTCCCATTCCTTGTTTCATTTATGGCTTCCTATTCCATTTCCACTAAATGTCCCGATATTTCTCCATCAACTATAACTAGATGTCCTTCCTACCTATATTTAAATTCCAATTTTATTTTAATACATATAGAGATTCATTAGGGGATGTAAACATCACATTTTACTTATAGTAGTCTATATGGGATTTAAACCCTACCAGTCTATCCATACAAATGATCATATCCTATATGACCACCTCCAGGACTATAAACTCCCAAAGAAACTACACAACATCAGGGATAATAGAGTATAATTTTCATTTAAATAATCTACACTCCTGTTTTCCTGGTGGTTTCTTAATATTCATGACAAAATTAAACATTTATAGGTTACATTACAATTTTCTAAACACATAAGAATAAAATAAAGAATATGATGTTTCAAAGGAAAATAATAAATGCATAATAGAGATGTTTAGAAGAATGGTACCTCACGCCATATAGGGACCTAGTTTTTCACACATAACTACCCATTATTTTAAATAAATCTACCTATCATATTTCAGAGGATAGATTTGGATTCACTGTAGAGGTGTTGATTGAACCCCTGAATTGTTTTCGGAAACATCCTGGTTTACCTATGTTTGTGGACATAAACTAGTCAGCTAAGATTGTTCTATATGAGAATATGAAGGATGAGGCTATATAGAGCTTTCCCTACCCACTAATATCAAAATTTAATAAAAATAATTCTTGATATAGACATTTTCTAACACATTGGTGAAAAATACTTGGTGGTGTAGTATATTTTTCCCTCCTGACCATCAACATCATGCACTAATAAATTCATGTTTTGATATCTACTCTTATAGTAAAATTAACTGATTTTGTGGTCTGGGTCTATAGTGTAATACTTCCATTTGAATTGACATCCCTTCCCTTATTTCCATCACCATAGTTGAATCCTTTCTCCATGTGAACAAATATACTACCTCATAAAAAATTCCCAATGAGATCTCTTTTGGTCACATTTTCCCGGTTAACCATATCTGTATAATATGTAATATAGAAAATGACATTCATTCATTTAATCTCTATTTATAATTCCAACTCAAATCCGCATTCCTTCAAGGATATCATGGAATATACTAATGGGATGAAATGATCCATGTTTGTGAACATAAATCAACACACTAACACATAGTGGTTTTCTTTCTTTAAGCAAAAGAAATATGGGGTTCTTTATATTTTCATGGTGGGGGATATAATTTTTTATTGACAAATTCCACAATTTACTCCCACAGTAGTCACTGATTGTATTTATCTAGGATATATAAATCCCCTAATTTTTTAATAATATATTCCAACATATAGGTTGATAACTTAATCATCAACTCTTCAAATGTACCTAGAAAATTATTCATTATATTAATTTGGTTTAGCTACACATCTTTTTATTTAGGTTCATAATCCCCCAGAAAAACTGATGGATTCAAATTTTGTAAATTTATTGAATGAACCACTTTCCTTGGTATATTATTTCAATTTACTCTATCAATAAGTGGATACTTCTGTATAATAATCTTAAAAAAATTTCAGTTCACCTATGGTTTTGTATCAACCACATTTTTAGTTTCTTCTTGCTGCTAGTTTCTACAAAATATTCTTGGAGCCATTTTATATAAGTTGAAAAATGAAAAATTTAGACTATTTATCTCTAAGAATTGGAATATTGAATAAATTATAAAAAATCATAAAAAATTATCAATACCATAATTGTATGTCCCCAAGCATCAATGGTACGTTTCCCTTTGAATAATGCAATGACGTGCATTGTATGCAACTTCGAGATTCTAACACACCACAACCAATCAATCTAGCCATTATGAAATTTCATAAATTTTATCTTTCAAAATGGACTTCATTTTTGGATTCGGAATATCAAAATTTTCCAAGGGTGAAATTTTGGTACTTTTCAGATAACTTTCATATTTTGATGAATAGTGAAAATTACTAAATTTTAATTAAAAACATATTTTTTAATCGAAATAATTAATATTGATAAATTATGATTTTGAGTGGTTTTAATGTATATTTAGAATATATATTTACCATTTAATTCAATGTTTTTCATTGGACATAATTTCACAATTAAACCAGACATAAACAAGTGCCAATCTTTGGATAGTTATTATCTCTTAAAAACACGATTTTTTGTTTTAACAAAGGGAATTAATTTTAAATTAATTTCTGCCACTTCTGTGTATTGAATTTGGAAAAATGGATTCCATATTTGGAATCAGGATGTCCAAATTGTGTAATTAGGTAACTTTTATTTTTGAACATTTTGAATGATTACTTCGGTAAATATTTTATTTACCATGGTTAAAAGGTAAATCCTGTAAATAAGGGTTAAAAAATAATATTATAATAATAAAACAATTACCCTAAAACGTTTCCTAACCTTATTGGTTGATACATTTCCGACCATGGGCATCTTTGGGTCGATTTTGGGACCCCATGGAGCCACTTGTAAGTGATAGGGACACTTTATTTTAATCAAGTTAAAATAAATACAAAAATGACACAGACATATATCTTTTAGAAAATCAATTTTCAAATAGGGTTATATATTTTGGATTTTCGACTACAAATATTAATTAGAAATCTAAAAAGATATCTTACATAATGGAATTTTATTTATAATTTTCAGACTTTAAATAATTTAATTTATTTATGACACAATGATGATGCAGTAATTACCATAATAGTAAAAATTTAAAATAATTGATATTATAAATACCCAAAAAAATATAATTTGAGACTTTTAATGAATTAAACTAACTTTATAGGTTAACATGACATGTTAGTAATGATTTAATTAACTTTGTTCTAAGGAATAATTCTGTTATCAGTTTTACAAAAATCAACTATTGAATATTGTCAAAATTGACATAAAAGAGTTTTTAAAACAAATATTATATTATTATTTGATATTAAATTCCTAAAAATCTAAGGATCCGCCAAGAGACTTATATCAAAATATGTGTATCATTAATGGACCACTTGGGGGTCTCTTGGATGTATATAGTAAGTTTATTAACTATATAATATAAAAATACAATGTGACATGGTAAATGTCAAACTAATTAACTAACAGTTAAAACTAAAGGATAAGGTTAATATAATGACCCAAACCTATCTAAATTATATTTGATGAGTGTTTTTCGACCTATACCCACCTTAAACTCTGAATAATAAACTTTGGATCCATTAGAAACCGAATATGAATTTATTATAAATTAATATTTCTAGCTTTTCCAAAGGTGCCCCTCACCCCTCTTATAAAAGGGTACTCCACCTTCTCATTTCTTCACACCATCAAAGAATTTTGGTTCGGCCAACCCCTGCCCAAATATTCTCTCAACTTCCCTCAATACAACCTAGAGGCCTTAGTTTGATCATAATTCCAACCTAATGATCCCTTTTGATCAAATCAAAATGAAGAACCCGAAGATGATGTAATGTTTTCACCACCCCTTTTCAAGTTCCTTTCTTCTTCCACTTCATCTTTCTTTGTTATTACAATTCTAAAATAATAACTCCGGTATCTTATATATACTGTGATGTTATTATAAATATGGTACAACCATATTCAGTATTCTATCCACCCTTTTAATAACATGTCACCATACGTGCGTACGTACGGCTTACCGTCTCCACGTCGCAGTGTAATTGTTATTCAATATATTATTATTTGGGTGGGTGTAATAATGGTGTTTAACTCATTTAAATAAAAAATATAACATGATAATGATTCTGTATATATGATATACCATCCAATTATATATTTTTTTAATATCAAAAGAATGATATTGTCGCTCGTGCGTACGTACGGAGTACCATCTCCACGAACGGGATGAGATTCATTCTCTATCATATCCATTCAAGTATAATTCTCATTTAATGATTAGAAATAATGTTTAAGGACTTGATATAATTCTGTATATGAATAATATACATCCCATTAATTACAAATATGGATCACATAACAATGAATATAAAGTAAAATAAACCCGTTAACACCCGAAATGACGATAATTCTAAGATATTATTAACAAATCAATGTTAAAAGATCATATATGATATCATATTATGGTAAATGATTCTTTTATAATTCAATAAAAATTATTTCACCATTATACAGGAGGTTAACCTACCATCGACCAAGGAAAACGTACAATGTAAGGGGTTTCTTATCTCACTTTTAATTCCGTGAGAATTCCATTGTTCACCACTTATTTATTGCATGTGGTGTGTGTACTGACCGTGATTGTATTCATTGTGTAATATACTTTAATTTATGGATATTTAAATCATCATGGTATGATCCTTCTTTCATAGGTGAATGTTTCGTAAGTAACCTAATCGATAAAGGAATTTGAAATTTCAATTTCCACTCATTCGGCTTTACGCATACTTCATTGATTATTTTACTCCAAGATTATGTGTAGAATCTCTATTCATTTGATTATTTCATAAATTCCACTACCCTTTCTGTGGATATACTTTTGATACACATAATCACTCCATTGATAAATTATCATGTCATCGGTATGAACTTGATAAGAGTAATTTTTACTCAATCTCAATTTGTTGAGATAAACATCCAATTCATTGGTGTTGTTTTTACAAGAATATGTGTGAATGTACTTTGATTGTTTTACACAAAATATCCAATCATATTTACTGTATTTATATTTTTCACACATAACTATGTCGTTGATTTATCCTTAATCTAAGGACATGGCCTTTATGAGAGATTTCATCTCAATTTACATTCCATTGAGACTTCTTTGTTGTTATACACTAAATCACTTTTATGTGGTGTATATAATGTACTTTGACATAGAATATCCTGAATTCCTTTATTCTAATGATATTACAATGATTTGATTACCTCAATTATTTTTATTCAAGTGTCTCCCTTTTGGTTAGAAACTCTAACTAAAATACAATTTTTAAATGTTTTAAAGAATTATTCTTCTAAATCTTGCTCATTAATGTCCATGTTTTAAAAATTGTTTTATAGATTTATTTATATGGACATTAATGTTTTGAAATTAAAACTCCTTTTAAGTGTTTCAAAGTGGTATGGAACACTTTGATTCAAAAATCTATTTTTATATGGCTTCTTGACAAATAGTGTGACTTTTAAATGGTTTCATGAAAAAGGGGGATATTTCTCTCAAATGGTTTTGATGATTATTTTCATCTATGTCAATATCCTTCATTAATCTTGATTGAGATTAATGTGATACAATAAAATCTTCCATATTGTATCGAATGAGTTATATTTGACTGTAGATGTGCTATTTTTATACCATTCACGGTTTGTGGTTAAAGTATTGACATTTCGTATGCTAGTTTTAATACGAATGTTTATGTTATGTTTAAACCTGTTCATATGAGGAATGAATTGGACTTAATAAGTGACGGGTGGAGCCCGATATAGCTCCTCGATGCATCGGTAGGTCTCATGAGACATACTAGTGTCTTGGCACAAGGCCTTGGAAAAATCTTATTTTTAGTCTTGGCACGAGGCCTTGGCTATGTGGTTATGATAGTCTGGAATTATGGATTCCATCAGTATGAAACTGGTTATTAATATTGCATGTGAGTGTTCGACTAGTAGAATATCGATGTGAATAAGTAAATGGAATTATTTCATTTTATCATTGCCATATTATGCTGAAGTTCAAGTTTATGAGGATTTTGTTTTAGTTAAAAATTGCTTTAAGTGTTTATGCTTATCTATGAATGCTTTTTCTATATTGTTATCCTTACTGATCATCTAAGATCACCCCTTTCAATATTTTATTTTTCCTAAGATGAGAAGAAGTAATTTATGAATGACCTACAAGGATAGTATGAGGGGATATGAAGACAAGATGTTGTTTTAGTTTTTTTACCTTATGATGTAATGTAATACTTATGAATATATCTAGTGTTTCCAAGAATAATAAACTAATCGGCCTTTCGAGACTTGATCCTTTTATATCATGCCAATGTTATATAATAATGCACCGACTCTGGGTATCTAGGGTCGGGGCGTTACAGTTGGTATCAGAGGAAGTTTAGTATAAACCTTGAAAGCTAGATAAACTCAGATTAGAGCACGTAGACCTAAGATGAACTTTGAGGATTAGTATAGAAGAACTTCCTAAAATATTGGTATTGTAGAGATTTTGTGAGTTTTCTATGCAATAAATCCCTGTCTGGATACGAGGAGGTAGAGGCGGCTCTGGCACAGATGTACCTATGGGTAGAACCCGAAAACACCGCTTTGAGCTAGACTCGAACAGGAACTGGTGCACGACAACGGGCCTTGCTGCACTCTTGGTTACGACACTCCCAGGGGATATGCTTAGGATAATTTAAATTTTCATTACAAACCAATTTGAAGTAATATATATATAATATGAGTGTAAATGAACTTGGTTAATCATAATATGTTTCAAATTGAGAATATGGTGACATGTTAATCTCTAAATGATTTTATGACTACTGTTACTCACACAATGCTTTATAGTTTTAGTCAATGGATAGATTCCAAGGAAGTCATAGTGACTTTGAGAATGATGTACAAGGTGGGAACGGTGGTGGAAATTAGCAACAAAATGGAATGTTGATAGGCGTAAAAGATATAGTCTTTATGCAAAATCAATTTTCCAAAAATATGATCAACAATATATATATTAACCAATTACCGGACTCAACAAAGAAGAGAAAGGTGATGAATGATAAGATCTCCAGTACTGGAGACCATGGAGAAAGAAATCCTAAATTTCCATCATGTATGAAATGTGGAAGGATACACCTAGGAAAGTGTCTCAATGGGACAAAGAAATGCTTTACATGCGGGAAGGAAAGACATAAAGTGAAGAATTGCCGAAGAAAAATGAAGAGTACTATGGAAGAAGATAAAAATGGTCCCAAGAATCCATTTACAATCATTTTCCGTAAATGTAGGGGACATGGCCATTACCTGATTGAATTTCTTATTCTATAGGATATTTTCTTGGTCAGAGGAGAATCTATGTGGAAATAAATGGTTGGATAAATGTTTAAAAATTATTAGTGATCCTTGTTGAAGTGTTTACTTTGGAATAATTTTCTCTTGTATTGGTAACCCTAACGTTTTCCATGTGAGAATGATATTTATGGAATAATTATATTTTCTCTTGTGGATATGGTTATAAATTACCATTTGGTTTTATATGATTTTTGTGTATGATGCAATTACAAATTATTATAATTTGGTATGAAAATGAAAGATATGAGATAACATTTTTGGTTGAATTATGTTATGGTTGTTTTGAGGAATTTATCTCATTTTGGTAATGTTATAAAATATAGTTTTTGAAAAAGGAAAACACGTAGACTGTGTGACAACACGTCGCGTCGGACAATGCTGTAGGAATCGAACCCACAACCAAAGTGCGATTGGGATTTATCACCTACCACTGGACTATGTGAATTCCTTGGTTAGTGTGACTATTATTTTTAGTTAAATGATTTTATTGATCAAAAATAATTTGATTTGGGATCTTATGTCTTACCAAATGAATACCCATAGTATAGGAAAATGATTTGGTGATTAAGTGATAAATGTTAATTTGGAAGTTGTTCTCTTTGTTGAGAAAACTATATGCCAAAGGAAAATAGAGTCGTATGGGATTTCATTTGAGGAGTAATGGTGGATTTTTATCTGTGTTTTTATTGTGGATTTATAATGATTTGGGTTATTTATGGAAATGATTAAGTTAATTACTTTTAAGTATGTGACTTTAAGAGTAATTAATGTCATTTGGAGATACAATTTAACATGGGAGACTACATAATCAAATTCTTCTATGTTTTGGGTTTCAATATTAGTTTGGATTATATTGAAGGATTTTAAGGACAATTGATTATTGAATGGTATTTATTTAAATTTGGGGTATTATTGGTTTAATTTTAGACATTAAGATTAGTGTTTATTTCTCTCAAGAAACATCCTTTTGGGGGATCATTAGATCTTGTACTACCCATTTTAGTTTTGATTAATCTCTAAAGACAATGTAAATATATAGTTTATCCTGCATGGATCATGTGATTCTATAGAAGTTTATTCTAGCTCTTCCAGTGTGACCAAGTCTTCTTGAATACTCATCGTTTAAAAAAATTGATTTAGTGGTGGAAATTTATTAAAGAATGAAAATCTACATAAAAAGTAAGTATATATCTTTATATTCTTAGTCAATATCATAAATTAATTCCTTATCCTTATGTAATGTAACTTTAAACAAAAAATGTTGTCCGTTTACTTTTTCTACTAGGAGACTAATGATCGTTTGTCCCAACACAAGTTTGTGGTTTTCTTATTGTTAACTTTCTCCTGATCATGATTTCTATCCCTCTCCATTAGAACTTGACGCTTAGTTTATCATCCACACCCATGTTTTCCTACCTGGAATCCTAGTATGGGTTATCTTGGGTGACCTTTATACCTCCCTTCCTTTCTTTTAAAGTGATAGTTTTATTGACAATTTTTCCAATGTGGGAATTTCCATTATATTCGTAAGACCAATTTTAAAAATTGTGAGGACGCAATTTATTGAAGGATGGGAGAATGTAACACCCCAAGCTTCCACAGTACGTTTCCCTTTGAATAATGCAATGGCGTGCATTGTACGCATCTTCGAGATTCTAACACACCACAACCAATCAATATAGCCATTAAGAAATTTTATAAATTCTATCTCTCAAAATGGACTTCATTTTTGGATTCAAAATATCGAAATTATCCTAGGGTGAAATTTTGGTACTTTTCATATAACTTTCATATTTTGATGAATAGTGAAAATTACTAAATTTTAATTAAAAACAACTTTTTTAATCGAAATAATTAATATTGATAAATTATGAATTTGAGTGGTTTTAATGTATATTTAGAATATATTTTCACCATTTAATTCAATGATTTTCATTGGACATAATTTCACAATTAAACCAGACATAAACAAGTGCCAATCTTTTGATAGTTATTATCTCTTAAAAACACGCTTTTTGTTTTAACAACGGGAATTAATTTTAAATTAATTTCTGTCACTTCTGTGTATTGAATTTGGAAAAATGGATTCCATATTTGGAATCAGGATGTCCAAATTGTGTAAATAGGTAACTTTTATTTTTAGACATTTTGAATAATTATTTCGGTAAATATTTTATTTACCATGGTTAAAAGGTAAATCCGGTAAATAAGGGTTAAAAAATTATATTATAATAATAAAAAATTACCCTAAAACGTGTCTTAAACATATTGGTTGATACATGTCCGGCCATGGGCATCTTTGGGTCGATTTTGGGACCCCATGGAGCCACTTGTAAGTGATATGGACAATTTATTTTAATTAAGTTAAAATGAATACAAAAGTGACACAAGCATATATCTTTTAGAAAATCAATTTTTACATCGGGTTATATATGTTGGATTTTCAAATAAAAATATTAATTATAAATCTAAAAAGATTTACTAAATAATGGTATTTTATTTATAATTTTTAGACATTAAATAATATAAGTTATTTATGACATAATGATGATGAAGTAATTACTATAATAGTAAACAATTAAAATAATTGATATTATAAATACCCAAATAAATTTAATTTGAGACTTTTAATGAATTAAAATAATTTTCTAGGTTAATATGACATTTTAGTAATGATATAATTAACTTTATTCGAAGTAATAATTCTGTTATGAGTTTTACAAAAATCAACTATTGAATAGTGTCAAAATTGAAATAAAAGAGTTTTTAAAACAAATATTATAATATTAATTGATATTAAATTCCTAAAAATCTAAGGTTCGTCCAGGAGACTTATATCATGATATTTGTATCATTAATGGACCACTTTTGGGTTTCTTGGATGTATATAGTAAGATTATTAACTATATAATATAAAAATACAACGTGACATGGTAAATGTCAAACTAATTAACTAAGAGTTAAAACTAAAAGATAAGGTTAATATAACGACCCAAACCTGTCTAAATTCTATTGCATGAAGGGTTTTCGACCTATCCCCACCTTAACCTTTGAATAATCAACTTTGAAGCCATTATAAACCGAATAAGAATTTATTATAAATTAATATTTCTAGCTTTTCCAAAGGTGCCCCTCACCCCTCTTATAAAAGGGCACTCCTCCTTCTCATTTCTTCACACGTTCAAAGCCTTTTGGTTCAGCCAAACCCTGCCCAAATACCTTCTCAACTTCCCTCACTACAAACTTGAGGCCTTTGTTTGATCGTAAAGACAACCTATGGAGCCCTTTTGATCAAATCAAAAGGAAGAACCCGAAGAAGACGTAATGTTTTCACCACCCATTTTCAAGTTCCTTTCTTCTTCCACTTCATCTTTTTTTGTTTTTACCATTCTTAAATAATAACTCCAGTATCTTATATATACCGTGATGTTATTATACATATGGTACATCCATATTTAGTATTCTATCCACCCTTTTAATAACATGTCACCATACGTGCGTACGTACGGCTTACCGTTTCCACGTCGTGGTGTAATTGTTATTCAATATATTATTATTTGGGTGGGTATAATAATGGTGTGTAACTCATTAAAATAATAAATATAATAAGATAATTATTATGTATATATGATATAACATCCAATTATATATTTTTTTAATATCAAAAGAATGATATTTTCGCTCGTGCGTACGTACGGAGTACCGTCTCCACGAACTCGATGAGATTCATTCTCCATCATATCCATTCAAGTATAATTCTCATTTGATGATTAAAAATAATGTTTAAGGACTTTATATCATTATGGATATGAATAATATACATCCCATTAATAAAAAATATGGCTCACATAACTAAGAATATAAAGTTAAATAAACTAGTTAACACCCTAAATGACAATAATTCTAAGATATTCTTAACAAATCGATGTTAAAAGATCATATATGATATCATATTAATGTAAATTATTCTTGTATAATTCAATAAAAATTATTTCACCATTATACAGGAGTTTAACCTACCATCGACCAAGGAAAAAGTACAAAGTAAGGGGTTTCTTATCTCACTTTTAATTCCGTGAGAATTCCATTGTTCACCACTTATTTATTGCATGTGGTGTATGTACTACCCATGATTGTATTCATTGTGTAATATAATTTAATTTATGGATATTTACATCATCATGGTATGATCCTTCTTTCATGGGTGTATGTTTCATATGTTACCTAATCGATAAAGTAATTTGAAATTTCAATTTCCACTCATTCGGCTTTACGCATACTTCATTGATTATTTTACTCCAAGATTATGTGTAGAATATCTATTCATTTTATTATGTCATAAATTCAACTACCCTTTATATTGATATAATTTCTATACACATAATCACTCCATTGATAAATTATTATGTCATCATTATGAACTTGATAAGAGTAATTTTTACTCAATCTCGATTTGTTGAGATAAACATCCAATTCATTGGTGTTGTTTTTACAAGAATATGTGTGAATGTACTTTGATTGTTTTACACTGAATATCCAATAATATTTAGTGTATTTATTTTTGTCATACATAACTATGTCGTTGATTTATCCTTAATCTAAGTATACGACCTTTATGTATGATTTCATCTCAATTTACATTCCATTGAAACTTCTTTGTTGTTATACACCAAATCACTTTTATGTGGTGTATATAATGTACTTTGACATATAATATCATGAATTCCATTATTCTAATGATATTAAATTTTTTTGATTACCTCAATTATTTTTATTCATGTGTCTCTCTTTTGGTTATAAACTCTTACTAAAATACCATTTTTAAATGTTTTAAAGACTTATTCTTCTAAATCTTTCTCATTAATGTCCATGTATTAAAAATTGTTTTAAGGATTTATTTATATGGAAATTAATGTTTTAAAATTAAAACTCCTTTTAATAGTTTCAAACTGTTATGGAACACTTTGATTCAAAAATCTATTTTTAAATGGCTTCTTGACAAATAGTGTGACTTTTAAACGATTTAATGAAAAAGGGGGATATTTCTCTCAAATAGTTTTGATGATTATTTTCATCTATGTCAATATCCTTCATTACTCTGGATTGAGGTTAATTTGATACAATAAAATCTTCCATATTTTATTGAATGAGTTATGTTTGACTGTGGATGTGCTATTTTTATACCATTCACGGTTTTTGGTTAACGTATTGACATTTCATATGCTAGTTTTAATACGAATGTTTATGTTATGTTTAAACCTGTTCATATGAGGACTGAATTGGACTTAATAAGTGATGGGTGGAGCCCTCTATAGCTCCTCGATTCATCGGTAGGTCTAATGAGATAAACTAGTGTCTTGGAACAAGGCCTTGTCAAAATCTTATTTGTAGTCTTGGCACGAGGCCTTGGCTATGTGGTTATGATAGTCTGGAATTATGCATTCCATCATTATAAAAGTGTTTATTGATATTTCATGTGATTGTTCTACTATTATAATATCCATGTGAATAAGTAAATGGCATTATTTCATTTTATCTTTGCCATATTATGCTGAAGTTCAAGTTTAAAAGGCTTTTGTTTTAGTTAAAAATTGTTTTAAGTGTTTATGCTTATCTATGAAATCTTTTCCTATATTGTTATCCTTACTGAGCATCTGAGCTCACCACTTTCAGTGTTTTATTCTTCCCAGGATGAGAAGAAGTAATTTACGAATTACCTTCAAGGATAGTATGAGGGGATATGAAGACAAGATGTTGTTTTAGTTTTTTTACCTTATGATGTAATGTAAGACTTATGAATATATCTAGTGTTTCCACAACTACTAAACTAATCGGTCTTTCGAGACTTGATCTTTTGAGATCATGCCAATGTTATGTAATAATGCACCGACTCTGGGAATCTAGGGTCGGGGAATTACAATAAGCAATAAAAAATGAAACAATCATTTCAAATATAACCAATTTTCTTCATTTTTTTCAAAAATCATTTCAAAAACAGATGAATGAAGCATTCCTACTATGATGTGTTATCGTAATGTGTCGTCTGAAAAAATAATCAGACAAACCCATAATTATGGGATGAAAAGACTCCTCTATGTGGTGTTACAACACTTTTACACACTAACAATGATATTAACATTAATTTCATTATAAAAAGGTTAGCTACTAATTTATATACTAAACATTTCAAGTTATGGTATTCTTGTATCCTTTATATCAACCAAACTAATTGACCTAACAATAGTAAAACCATATGTAACCCATGGTCTGAAAAAAATTGATAAATTTTTTTACATTCATCCCCTAAACATATGCTTGGGAAGAGGTGAAGTATTATAGGCCATTGGGGACATCCTCAAGAAACCAAAATATGGAATCAAATTCTAAGAGAATTATAGGATATTATGGAATGATTTACCCAAAATAACACACAACCTATCATGAGATAAAAAATATATGATAAGATAAATTATGAATGTGAATAAAACACATAACCCAAACCAATAGAAACAAAAAACATCATTACAGTATTGATGAAAAAAGAGACAAAAGTTATAGGAAAATACTCCCAGTCAAAATGCATCAGAACAAAAGAGGAACCTTCCAAGACCAAGTCATAGTCAATCCCGAGCAATAACTTCACTAACCCATCCATGATTTCAAGGAAGACTACTAAAAAATTAAGAAACATGACCCTTCCTTGTATCGTAGTAAACGACATCTGAAAAATTATAAAAGTTACAAAAAATGGGGTAAGTAAAATAGTAAGAAGGATTTCCTCGAAGACATATCAACACACACCATTGGGACATGAACTGTGATATTTTTTTTAAATATTATATATATATGTATGAAAAATATTTCAATCCATAAACAGATATATTATAATTAAAGATCAATATTTTTTTTTAAAATGATTTCATTTCGATTGGTATAACCATCCCAATTCACACCCATAAAAATAGACAACGCCTAAAACTGGGGGAATCCATTTACTAGTTAGTGGTGATTGATCCTATCACTATTAAATTAAAATGATTCTAATATAATGATTGTAAATATAGCTGTAATTCATCCCAATTTATAATTATTTTAGGATGGTACTTATTACTATTACCCATACAAAATTATTATTTTTTTGTGATACTATCAACCATTACACATTCAACATAAACATGAAAACTCATGATACCCTTATGCCCAAATTTTCTGGAAAAAAATTATTTAACCAAATCCTATTTTTTATAACCCACCATTTTGTTATCACACCAACATGGGTTTTCTAATTAGTTCTAAAAATGTTTTCCAAAACAAAAAAGAAACATAACTTTGAATATTTCAATCTAAAAATTTCTATAATGGTGGATTGGGATAGAAACTACATACCTTTTATGATTAGTGAAAAGGATCCACGATTTATTCGTAAATTAAATATTTTTATCGTATTCCATTACCACAAACCTAGAGGATCCCATCAAAGTAACTAAACCCACAGATCTAGGTACGACAACACTGATATATTGTTCAAATCAATCCAACAAAAATAGATCTAACACAAGGATTCATTTAACTTTATCATTTTATTACACAAATAACCCCTCATAATTTTCTGTATCCAAAGTTTTGACACTCATAATCACAAGAATTAACCTATAGGAACCCTAGGTTCTCGGTGGGAGAAAATAAGATGAATGAAAATGAAAATTACACTTTCCATATCAAAAATAATTAATCTTATGGTTTATAAGATGTGTAAACTACATTTACATCATGAATTTATCATGAGGAAACTTATGATGAATTTTACATAAGATCATTATTAATTCAATGGGAATTCAAATTAAATCATGTGCATCTATTACATGAAATGAATTTCTCACATGGCTATAATAGTATTCATGTAATGGAAAATTTTAACAGAATCATTCCTCGACACATTCATGTCATGTTAAGGTTACAATATATGAATGTTTCTGGTGGTATTTTCTAGTATCCATATATGTTCCTAGCACATCATGTTACTTAAACATATATTCCCTAAATAAATGAAATGAATCGAAAAATCATGTACCTAAAACCATGGGTGAAAAATAAATAACTCTTTCTAAGCATCTAAATACACCGTTTATTTGTTTTATTTTTAACTTGGATACAATGAAGGAAATTATGAATAATATAAAGGATGAAAGAATATTTTCATTATATATATTTTATATTTCCAATATAATATGATATCTATTCCATTATTTGTTTCTTCAAGCATAATAAACTAATGGGGACATGGGGATTATATATATTGTATGTTTTCCAATTTAATAATGTATACACATGCTCCTATGTTTTTTATTTTGGGTTATTAAAGTTGTTTTTAGAGTATGTTTAGTAGAAAATATTAGAAATAGATTTTAAATGAACATAGTTTACAAGAGAATTGTAATATTACCATATATTGTTTCATAAATTTTATAATTTCAGGAATTTTTATTTAATATATTAGTATTCATGATGATTATGAGAAAAATAAATGTGTTACACAATTAAAAATTGGTTCCTAGTAGAATACATAGAATAAAAAACCATAGACAATGTGGAGATTTCCCTGTAGAGAAAGCCAATATAGCTAGTATTGAAACTAAATAGATCTTAACCATATTAAAGATGTTTACTATGTTAATAAATAATAAATTTTTCAAAAAGGAGAAACATATTTTTCCATAGAATGATTCTACAATTTTGGATCACATCTTATGAAAGAATCCTTCACGTTTTACTGGAACTAATAATCCATTGGTAAATGAGTAATAGATTAAGTCTCATGAAAATATATTCATCCCATTGTGATGTGATGAACATTAGATGGTTATTCTGGGGGTTCATAATCTGAAAGGAGATATATGTCAATGATAGTCATTGATACAAAACACTAAAGAGGATGAATAAATTTAAAGAAATGAATGTTCAACATTAATAGTGACTTTCATTGAAAAATAATTCCCTCATGAACAAGAATCTACAATTGAGAGAAAGGTCCTAACTTTTTAGAAGAAGCAAGAAGAAATTGTTGAAGAGTATTAGGTTATCATCACATGATATTCAAGATATTATTCATTCTACATATGTAATATGGATAGAAATATTTTCATTTCATTTATTGACTTAATCTTACTATGTAAAGGGAACTATTTTGTAAATATTTTTAGTCATATGATTATGTTGTACTAAGTGATATTAAGATAGGGAATGAATTTTCAAAATCCTATATCTTAAATGAAAATAATAAGAAATAGAGGTCGACAAGAACTCAGAAAATGGTAAACTATGAAAGAATAATAATAAAACGATGCAATTTCCATCATCTGAATAGCGTGGAAAAAAAAATCCTATAATTTTTTTGAAGGGCTTTAGATTTTGTTTCACGTTCAGAGATAAATCCCATCTATCCAATGAATGTATGGGGAAAAAAAGAGTCCACTGTTATCTAGTTCCTTGACTATAAATAATTAGGGCACTATTTTAACAAATTTCCCAACATCAAGGGAATCTATCATATAAGATGTTAATGGGAGATGGCCAATATTATATTATCACTCCAACAGAGGTTGATGTTTTTAAAGATGTAGTGGTAGGTAATTAAATCATATATTTATATTTAACTAAAGATTTATTTTACTTTGGATCTTCAGAGTATTTTATATCAAATGAATTTTCCAAGAAAAATTAATATTTCCATAACCCCTAAAGAAGAGTATTTCAGCATAAACACCCAATCAAGATATCACTGTAATAAGGATATTTCAATATGTTCCCAATATAACACAGAAATGTGCCTTATTTTCATACATGATTAATATACAAATGATTGATTTGGATATAATCCATTCTATCCATTGTATTTCAAATATAATTAGAAAAACTATTGTATAGTGTCCGAAATTATGATTTTTAATGGGGATTTATAATTCCTTGTCTTCAGTAGGGAGACTTCATCTTATAATTCGTGTATAGATCCTCCCCAATTATCTCTTTAAATGAGATTCTTATGGATTAAAGTAAAACTCAATCTATAGATGAAAATGGTAATAATAAAATTTAGGATATACTTATTGTATTGGAATACATTTATGTATTTCTTATGGAAATACATGGACATCAACCTGGACATGAAGTCCATTTTTCTAGTGAATTAATCCTCTATAAAAGACCAATATTATAGACTCCCAGTAAAATGACCACAGTAGAATTAGTAGATATGAATAAAAAACTACAGGATTTGTGTAAAATGTTATATATATACCCAATTATTTTACAATGGGAATCCCCTATTTTTTATATGAGAAAAAGGATGGATATATGATGAATTGCATTGATTAAAGGGAAGTCAAAATTATTATGAGAATTAACTAGTATCACCTACCAAAAATTGATGAATTATTATATCAACTTCACATTGATAAATATTTTACAAATAGTGACCATCGTTCTGGGTATCATAAATTCTGTGTAAATAAAGAAGATATTATAATTAATGTATATAGAAAGAGATATAGGTATTATGATTTTATAGTAATGCTATCTGGAATGACTAATTCACCTATATTTTTATGGACCTAATGAATAGATTATTCAAGGAATATCTTTATTTTTTATAGTATTTCTTGATAATATTATTGTATATTCTAAAATCAATGAAGTATCTTAGAACCACATGAGGTTCATTCTTGAGACTCTTATAATAAAATCATTAGATTGTAAATTTATAATGTATAAATTTTGAATTTTATATGTTTCTTTTCCTGGACATATTTTCTCCAAGGATGGAATCTTAGTTGATCATGTGAACAAAAACTCAATCAAATAATAGAATAATATAATAAATATAACTATGGTACATTGTTATATTGGTTTGGTAGGTTACTAAAGTTAATTGTTTCAAAAAAATCCAGATTTGGTAACCCTTTAAAAATGGTTTCAAGTAATTGAGTTACGTTTTTATGGATAATTGAAAATGAATAATGTTTTGAAGAATTGAAGAAGAAATTTTTTCAAAGAACCTATTTTGACACCACCATCAATAAATTATGCTTTGTGATATATAGTGATGCATCAAATATGGGAATTATTTGTAACATTGTGAATAATGGAAAATTTATTACCTATGTTTCAGGGTAGTTAAATACTCATCAATAGGAATATCTCACTCATAATCTTGAGTTGGAATCAATAATATGTTCTAAAAAGATGAAGAGTAATTATATCTATGGTTAATGATTCGAGTTCTATATAGATAATAATAGTCTCAAATGCATATTTTTATAAAAATTGATTGATGTGAAAAAATTATGATGGCTTAGGCTACTGGAGGATTATGATTTCTGAATACAATACTATGAAAGGAATGAAAATAAGATAGAATATGCATTAAGTAATAATGATCAGGAATTATTTAGCAAAATGTGGATTTTTAGGGTACAATTATCATGGATATAATAAAAATGGATATATGAATTATTAAGGATGTGAAAGCATCACTTATTTTTCAAATGAATTCCTATGATTTTTTATAGGAAAATAGAAAAATTTCTCAGCCTGGTGAAAAGAATTTTCAAATGAAAATTAATGTTGTGAATGATGTAAAATTCTAAAACATCATATAAGAAATGGAGTTATGAAATTTGTAAAATGGTTATGTGTTACATCTATACCTGATTTGAATAGTGAATTATTTGGTGATTCTCCTAGCTCAAATTTCTCAATACACCATGGTAGCACCAAAATGTATATTGACTTGAAGGATAATTTTTAGTGAAAAAATATGAAGTTGGAAATATCTAATTATGTGAATAGATATTTTTTATTTCAAAAAGTAAAGGCCCATAGATAGAATACTATAGGATTCAGGTACACCTGTCTATTCATATATAGAAATGGGATGAAACTACTATTGGAATTTTTATTATATTACCAAACACTCCTATAATGAATGATATAAAATGTGTTATTTTTTATTTACATAGAAAATATACACATTTAATTGCTATAAGTGACTATTTACTTATTTATAACCTTTAATGACTCTATATTTATGATTTTTTAATACTTCACGGTGCACCAATTTAAATTCTCTCACACCGTGATCTATGATTAAATCAAAATTCTGGATATGTATCTAGAAAAATCATGATATTGAGCTTTATTTTATCACCTCTTGTCATCCATAAACTAATTAGTAGTTAAAAACAATATTCTTTAATTGGGAGACCTGTTCAATTCATCCCAACATTTCATTCATGATATCTGGGATCAATATTTAGCTTTGGTAAAGTTTTCTTATAAAAATAGTTTTTATTCAAGTATAAAAACGGTTTGGTATGAATCATTATACAAAAATATATGTCACTAGTAAAACTATGGGAAGATGTTCGTGAGATAAATATTGTGGGTTTAGATGTTATTGAAGATACAATGGTGAAGGTAAAGACTACATTGACACTTTTAGATCAGCTTAAAGAAGGAAAAAAGGTATATCAGTAACCAAAATAAATATTTGGACTTTTATGAGGGATATCAAATTTTCATGAAAGTATCTATGTGAATGGGTTTAATAAGGTTTGGTATGAATGGAAAATTATTCCCTAATTCCAAAAAATCTTTTAAAAAAATAAATAATTCAGACATTGGCTTACCAATTTCTAATTCCACCAAGCCTCTCTAAATTACATGACGTGTTCTGTATCTGTTTGTTAAGGAAGTAAATTCTAGAACTAACACATGTGATCACTTATAAATAAATATAATTTCAAATTGACCATTTCTACTTCGAATAGAACATCCATATTATTGACAATACATAGAAAATGTTATCAAATCAGAAAAATAAATCAGTCATGGTACATTGGACAAATAATATAATAGAGGAAGTGATGTGAGAACCTAGGGATGTTATGAACAAGAACCACTATAATTTTTTAAAAGGTAACATCTATGAAAATTTATAGGTTGTAATTTTTACATGAGGTAAGAATTCAATATCAAAATATTTTTTAGAAAACTATGTTTATGTAATTCCCTGAACCTAGATTCCTAGAGTTGGTGAATTATTTTAATACATTGTAATGATTACAAGGAATCATGTCCCGAAAGACCGATCAGTTTAGCAGTCTTGGAAAATTTATTTCATACATGAACATTACATTACATTTTCTAACATAAAATACTTGAAAATAGTTATTTGATAACTCCATTATTCCCTTTAGCTTAACCCCGCATATCAATCATAATACACTTCTTGGAATCCTATAAAAATAAAACATAAGAAAGGGGTGAGCTCAGATGCCCAGTAAGGGTAAATAATTTAAAAGAAACTATACACTTTTAAGGAAAGATGTGTCATAAAAACAACAGCCTTTTTAAACATTAACTTGAACATAATATGAAAAAAATAAATCATACATTACCATATAAACATGCAAATTGATATTATACTAGTCTAATAATCGAATGTAATAACTAATTTCATATTGAGGGAATGCCTAATGCGGGACATCATTACTACATAGTAAGGCCTTGTTCCAAGACTACAAATAAATTTTTTTTCAAGGCCTTGTCCCATGACACTAGTTTTTCTCATGAGACTTACCAATGAATTGAGTTGCTATAGCGACCTCCACCCGTCACTTACTAAGTCCACTGCATTCCTCATATGAAAAAGTTGAAACAAAACACAAAGATTTGTATTAAAACTAGAATATGTAATGTCAATACATTAACTATAAACCACGAATAGTATAAAATTGGACATCCATAGTCAAACATATCATAACTCATTCAACACAATAAGGAAGATTGTATTATAATAAATCAACCTCGATCAAAAATAATATCAAGTAAACGATGCTGAGATAGTTTCAAAATTATTATTAAAATGTTTGGAGAGAAATATCCTTTTTATAAAACCAGTCAAAAGTCACACATTTATAAAGGAAGTAATTTAAAAGAAATTGTTGAATAAAAGTGTCCAATACCACTTTGAAACTCTTGAAAATAATTATCATTTCAAAACATTCATGTCTATATAAATAAATCCTTAAATTCAATTTGAAAACATGGACATTAATTAAAAAGATTTAGAAAGAAAAATCTTTAAAGCATTTAAAATTTAGATCTTGATAAAGAGTACCTTTCACAAATCATTAAAATACTAATTTTGAAATCATTTTTATGAAAAATGGACATGGATGATAAACATTTCCCAGTAAATACTTACACATAAAAAATCTCGAATAATAATGAGATTGAGGAATTAACCCTTACCTTTCATTTTCCTTTAGTCCAGGGTACGTTTAACTCTTGTATGAAGATATTATTATGTTATTAAATTATTCTAGAACCATATTAATATTTATGATATCATACATGATTAATTTATGACTTTATACTACCCATTTAATAATAATGTTCATATTAAATTATCATTTCGGGTAATAATCGCTTTCTTTATCGTACGTTTTATAACTCGTTACTCTTGATTTTATCACATAGTTCAAGATTTAAATACTTCCAGAATATAAAATATTATTTATATATCATATATATTTATAATATAAATATGTATAATAGACATTTATATTAAATTAAAAACACCGTTTATGGAGACGATAGTCTATACGTACGCATAAACGTTGTTTCTGTTTTCATATCATATTGAACCGAACTAAGTGAATAAGATATATGTAAGTAACTATATATATATATATATATATCTACAGTAGCATTGTTATTTCATATATTACATACTTATTAGTAATATATATTTTTATAATCGTCGATGAATGGTGAACGTGGAAATGAATCTCACCGCGTCACGGAGACTGTAATCCATACGTACGCATGAGTGACAATATCATTTTCATAAAGGGGTGGAATTTGAAGGTATATTAATTTTATAGATACATTAGATTGTTATTTTTATTATTTATATACATATTAATCATCCTTATATCCATCCAAATAACATACTGTTGAATAAAAAATTACACCACGGCGTGGAGACGGTAAGCCGTACGTACTTACACTTGGTGACATTATCATTAATAGGATGGATAGAATTATGAATATATTTGGGCCTTATTTATAATAACATCACAGAATATAGATGATACTGGAGTTATTATTTTATAATGGAAACAACAAATAAAGAGTAAGTGGAAGAATATGAGAACTTGAAAGAAGGTGGTGAAATGATGACCTCTTCTTCTGGTTCTTCCTTTTGATTTGATCAAAAGGGCTCCTTAGGTTGCCTTTCTGACTAATGGAAGGACTCCAGGATAAAGGGAGCATAGTTGATAGGGTATTTGGGTAGTGGTTGGCCGACCCAAATGGATTTGGAGGTGTGAATTTGAGAGAAGGTAAGTGCCCTTTTATAATAGGTGTGATCGGGAAACTTAAGAAAAACCTATAATATTATTTTATAATAAATTAATTTTCGGTTTATAATGGAGAAAAATGTTTTATTTAAAATATAACGTGGTTATGGGTCTAAAAAAACTCAACCAATAGGTTTTAGACATGTTTCGGAAACAATACTAACCTTATCTTTTAGAATTTACTATTAGTTAAATAGTTTGACATTTAGAATATCTCTTTGTATTTTTATAATATATGGTTAATAAAATTACTATAAAATTACAATAGAACCCTAATTAGTTCATTAATTTCATGTATAGTATTATATAAGACTTTTGGATGAACTTTATATTTTTAGGACTATCATATCAATTAATAATATAATATTTGTTTTAAAAACTATTTTATGTCAATTTTGACAGTCTTTGATATTTCTTTTTTTGATAAAATAATAACCGCATGATTACTTAAAAAAAATACATTGAATCAATAATATCATGTCATATTCACCTATAAAATTCATGGATGTCATAAAAACGTTGATATTATATTTATTTTAATATTTATAATTTGATTTATTTGATTCTTTCATTAATAAGGTAATTACTGCATCATCATTGTGTAATTAGTAAATTTAATTATTTAAAATCTAAAATTAATAAATAAAATACCATTATGTAGGAAATATATTTATCTTTATAATTAATAACTATAGTCTAATTTATATTTTTTATAACCCTAATTTAAAAATGGTGTAGTTATAAAACATTGATTTTAACTCTTTTAACTCCTCTTTAAATAAAATAATAATAAATGTCTTAATCTAATCCAAGTGGAAATAAAGAGTGATATTTTATTCCAAAGGTTATTTTGGTAAAATTACAGTTATCCAATAGAATTAGGACATGTGTTAGGGTAATAATAATATAATTTTTACCCTTAATTACCCTATTTACTTTTAACCGTGGTAAATAAAAGTAGGAAGTTAAAAATCACCAAAAATTATTTTTATCTTATTGAACCACATTTTACGCCTTTATATTAATCGTGTCTCTCAGAGATTCAAAATTTGACTCACAGAAGCGGTAAAATTATGTTTTATGTAAATTTGGAAATGCTCCTAGGAGGTGTGTAAAAGAGAGTAAAAAGTTCGATAAATTTTTTATATATCTAAAATTATTATAAACTGACTCCAATGAATTACATTGAATATATATAGGTATTATTTATCTATTTTGACCAAAAATAAATTTAAATAAAATAAATGATTATTTAAATAAAAGTACACTTTTAAACAATTACTTAGTGTTTTTCACTATTCATCAAAAATTGAATGTTTTTAGAAAAATACAAAAAATTCACCCTAAGCTAATTTAGATATTCCAAATTCAAAAATGAATTATCCTTTACCAATTTCAAAACATTGAATTTTAATTACTTAATTTAAAATTAATTCCCATTGTCAAAACCAAGAAGTATATTTTTAAGAAATAATAACTATCAAAAGATTGACACTTGTTTATGTCCAATTTCAAAGTGAAATTATGTAAAATGACCATCATTAGATTAAATTGTAAAAAATAATCAAATTATACTTCTGAACTATTAAATGTATAATTAAACACTATAAATTATTTTGATTAAAAAAATTCTTTTCAGTTAAAATATAAAATTTTCACTATTCATCCAATTATGAATGTTATTAGAAAAACACCAAAAATTTATTGAAACTAAATTATTATGTCCTGATTATAATGAAGAAGTTTATTTTGTCGAACTGAACATATAAAATTTTCAAATATTGGGTTTAAAAAGGGTTTGCCATTAAAAGGCGGTAAAATTTCATTTGTTTAAAAATACATCATTTTCTGAAAAAATGTATTTGTTCTTAAATTATGTGTAAGAAACTCATTATGTGGATTATAAAATTATAAGGATTATATAATGTTCAAAATTATGTTAATACTATTCATAACTAATTTTGAACGGTTACTTTGGTAAGTCTTGGTGCGCTTGATCTCAGTGCTGCGTGTAGTGTAAGTTATTGAATTAATCTAAAGAAATAATGTACTATGAAATATTGGGGTGTTACATTCTTCCATCCTTCAATAAATTGCACCCTTGTAATTTTAAATTGTTCTTTAAAAATTAATGGTTGAAAATAGAAAATACCTTTGTGGGAAAACCCACATCAGAAATTGGGTAAATAAAATTTAGTCTTAATAAAAAGAATATATATATATATATACATGACATGTATAGTTTAATACTTAAACTAATTTCTACCACAATATAATATTTCACTCCAAATGATTTGAAAAAAAGTTATATTTATCCAAATCGTAAAAGGTTTCAAAAATAATAAATTTATAATTTACTTGTCAGACTATTTAAAAAAATTAAACTATACAAACCAGTACATCACGTAGTCCAGTCATAGTTGATGCACCTTTTTCACTCTTCGGTTGCAGGATCAAGTCTCGTGGCCTTGTCGGACATGACTAGTTGTCACCCGACCTCCAGGTTTTCCTTTTTATAACAATCCAAAAATAACCTTAACAATAGAATTCAATTTCAAATGTAATCTATTCCAACCTTTATACTTTTCCAAAATAATATATCCAAACTCTCATTCAAAAATTTAGAAAGAAGTTAAACACACTGATGATCCTTTTTTGTAGGTAATATCATGTGAATGCCTTCATCATGTATTCTTTTAAAACACCACATCATCCTGAATTACCATAAAACCTTATTGATTACATTAATGCTCCCTTATTACTTATAGAATATTGGATATAATCCTTCTATCCAAAAAAGTTGTAAACTCCAACAATTATGGAATATAGAAACATTAATCAGTTTCAAGTAAGTCAAGAGTATTCAATATAATTTATCCAAATCAACCATCTCTTATTCCAAAAATCAGTACCTCATTATCAGGACCATATTAATTATTTCCTTTCCATCAACCATGTATTTTCCAAAAAGTGAATCTTAATATTAATTCACTTTTCATAGAACCATATAATATCAAATCCTCAATAAAATATTATTGTAGTACAATCTTTATTTATCTCCATAATTCATGTGAACAGTATATTGTTGATACAACACTCAAATGAAATAATTTTATAATAACAACATAAGAACACCAGCCATTCCTCTTCATCTGATGTAGTATCATAACATGATTATTATCCCATAAAATAATTTATAGATTACTATTAGGAATGTGACATTGATTCACGTAGTATCTCAACGCCTTGCAGATGAAGTATTTACCATTTGAAAACTTTTTCTTACCCTTGAATCCACGTATATGGTGTCCTTTTTCTCCACACTTAAAACAAACTCCATTTCCTTTCATGCATTTACCATGGAGATTCTTTCCATATTTATCCCAAATTTGAAAATCCTTCCTTTCCCTCTTCCATTTATCCAACATTCTCTCTTCCATCCTTTTATTCTCTTATTTTCCTTCATATCCATTGGACTAAGAGAATTCTTTACTTATCTTATTAACACATTATACTATTTTTTCATATTTTGAGAATACATGGGAGACTATTTCCCTTTTAAATGTTGGATTAATACCCTGAAATATATGATCCTTCTTACTCTTTGGATCAAACGTATTGCTGGTGTTCACATTCCTTCTGCTAGGTGTCATTTCTATACAATGGTATACACTAGGTCAGTTTATGAATTACATTGAATAATTACAAACTTATAAAATAACTAACATAAATTGAACCGTTTATGGATATAATCCATAACAATATTTTCTTTGAGAAGGTATATACTCATAAATCCATCATAATTATTTGTAATGAAAATGATAATTATCCTAAGAATATCCCCTTGGAGTGTCGTAACCATGAGTGTCGCAAGTCCTATTGTCATGCACCAGTTCCCATTCGAGTCTAGCTCAAAGTGGTGTTTCAGATTTTACCCCTAGGTACATCTGTGCAAGATCCACCTCTAACCACTCATTTCTAGAGACAGATGTATTTCCTTGGAAAACTAAAAAAATCTATACATTACCAAAATTCTAGGAAGAACTTCTATACTAATCCTCAAAGTCTATCTTAGGGTAATGTTCTCTAATCAGAGTTTATCTAAATCTAGTTGCCATGTTTATTTCTGAACCTTCTCTGATAGCAACTATAACACCCAAATATTAGATTCCTAGATTTAGTGAATTATTTTAATACATTGGCATGATTACAAGGAATCATGTCATGAAAGACTGATCAGTTTAGCAGTCTTGGAAAATAGATTGCATACATATACATTACATTACTCTTTCTAACATACAATACAAAAAAATAGTTCATTGAGAATGACATTATTCCCTTCATCTTAACCCTACATATCAATCATAATAAACTTCTTGGAATCCTGGGAAAATAAAACATAATAAAGGGGTGACCTCAGATGCCCAGTAAAGGTAAATAATTTAGCAGAAACTATAAACTTTTAAGGAAAGATGTGTGATAAAAATAACAACCTTTTTAAACAAAAAAATGAACATAATATGAAAAAAATAAATCAAACATTACTATATTATCATGCACATGGATATTCTACTAGTTGAATAGTCACATGTAATAACTAATTTCATAATGTGGGAATTCCTAATATCGGACATCATTACCACACAGTCAAGGCCTTGTGTCAAGATTATAAATAAAAAAATTTCAAGGCCTTGTGCCATGACACTAGTTTTTCTCATGAGAACTACTGATGCATCGAGGAGCTATAACAGGCTCCACCTATCACTTACTAATTCCACTACATTTATCATATGAAAAAGTTGAAACATAACATAAACATTAATATTAAAACTAGCATAAAAAATGTAAATACATTAACAATAAACCATGAATGTTATAAAAATAGAAGATCCATAGTCAAACATATCGTAACTCATTCAATAAAATATGGAAGATTGTATTATAATAAATCAACCTCAATCAAAAATAATATCCAGTAAAAGATGATGACATAGTTGAAAATGATGAGTAAAATGTTTTGAGAGAAATATCCTTTTAGTTAAATCATTTAAAAGTCACACTTTTATAAAGGAAGTAATTTAAAAGAGGTTTTGGAATCCAAGTGTCCCATACCACTTTGAAACTTTTGAAAAGAATTATCATTTAAAAACATTCATGTCCATATAAATAAATCCTTAAAATCATTTTGAAAACCTGGAAATTAATTAAAACGATTTTGAATGATAAATCATTAAAACATTTAAAATTATGATCTTGATAAACAGTACCATTCACAAATCCGTAAAATATTCATTTTGAAATATTTTTTTTGAAAAATATACATGGATGATAAAAATGTTCCAGAAAATACTTACACAAAAATAATCTTGGATAATAATGAGATTGAGGAATTAACCCTTACCTAGAACTTTCCACTAGTTGAGGGTACGTTTAACCTCCTATATGAAGATGATAGTATATTATTAAATTATACCAGAACCATATTAATATTTATCATATCATACATTATGGATTTATGACTCTATACTACCAATTTAATAATCCTCCAATGGCCTGAAGTCCTTCATTTTTTATTGATTTTTGATAATGCACCTATCAAGCGGTGAGGTGGAACCCTTATAGGGCCTGCAGGAGTATGTATAACATGGATCGTAGGCCTTATCGGAATTCATTTTCCCATAGGCATCAAACATTACATGCAACCCAGACTAACTACTTGGAACTGCTCATCCCCAGCATCTTCATCGTGAAATCAGCTCTCCACCTTCTCATAGTTGTTTGGCTAGGAATTCCCATGAATGCACAGGCTTTTCCTGATGGCAGGTTCTATACCCTATCATTCTGGCAATCTGTTTAGCTTCTACTATGGTGAAAGCTCCCTCTTCATCCTCCTTGTAGAGCTTGTTCCTTGTAGGTCGTCTGGTTTGCATCTGCACTTAAGGTGGCCCGAAGACCTTGAGGTGGCCCGAAAGCCTTACTGACCTGAAGGCCTTAAAGGACTCGGGGACCAAATCAGTGTCCCAAAGGCCCAAACGAGGGCATATTCCCGGCTTCTACAGTGCCAACCAGTACCTGGTACAGTCCTGCAATAGTACCTGCTACAGTACTGCACAGTTCCAGCTACAGTCCCTGCTACAGTACTACTACAATAACCCAGAAATAATGCCTCCTCCTGGATTTGATGCTGGGTCTCTCGGAAGCACTTGCATAGTCCTTACCAATTGGGCTAAGGCTCATGTGCAACTACCCATTTAATAATAATTTCCATGTTAAATTAACATTTCGGGTAATAATCACTTTCTTTATCGTACGTGTTTTAACTTGTTACTCTTGATTGTATCACTTAGATCAAGATTTAAATACTTCCAGAATATAAAACATGATTTATATATTATATATATATAGAATATAAATATGTATAATAGACATATATATTAAATGAGATACACTATTTATGGAGACGGTAGTCCGTATGTACACATAAACGCTGTTTCGGTTTTCATATCGTATTGAACATAATTAAATGAATAAGATATATGTAAGTAAATTTATATATATATATATATATATATATCTCCAGTAGCATTATTATGTCATATATTACATACTTATTAGTAATATATATTTTTATAATCGTCGATGAATGGTGAAAATGGAAATGAATCTCATCATGTTGTGGAGATGGTAATCCGTATGTAGGCAATAGCGACAATATCATTTTCTTAAAGGTGTGGAATTTGATGGTATATAAATTTTACATATAAATTAGCATGTTATTTTCATTATTTATAAACATATTACTCATCATTATATCTATCCAAATAACATAGTGATGAATAACAAATTACACCATGACATGGAGACGGTAAGTCGTACATATGCACGCAGGGTTACATTATCATTCATAACAAGGATTGAATAATGAATATAGTTGTGCCATATTTATAATAACGTCAAATTTTATTGAATATACTAGATTTATTATTTTATAATGGAAAAAACAAAGAAATAGTAAGTGGAAGAATATGGGAACCTGAAAGAGGGTGGTGAAATCATTACCTCTTCTTCGGGTTATTCCTTTTGATTTGATCAAAAGGGCTTCATAGGATGGCTTTATGACCAAAGCAAGGCCACTAGGATGAATTTAGGAGAGTTGGGAGAATATTTGGGCAGATTTTGGATGAGTCAAAATGGATTTGGAGGTGTGAATGTCAGAGAAGTGGAAGTTCCTTTTTATAAGAGGGGTGAGGGTAACCTTAGAAAAAACATAAAATATTATTTTATAATAAATTAATTTTAGGTTACTAATGGCTCCAAAATAAATTATTTAAAATATAAGGTGGATATGGGTTGAAAACAACTCAACCAATAAGTTTTAGAAAGTTTAAGGTTACCATATTATCCTTAACATTTAGATTTATCTCTTAGTTAAATAGTTTGACATTTACCATGCCTCTTTGTATTTTTATATTATGTGGTTAATAAACATACTATAAAATTTCAATAGAACCCCAATTGGTTCATTAATGTCATATATAGTATTATATAAGTCTTTTGGATGATCCTTAGATTTTTAAGACTATTATATCAATTAATAATATAATATTTGTTTTAAAAACTATTTTATGTCAATTTTGACACTCTTTGGTATTTTTTTTGATAAACTAATTACAGCATGATTACTTCAAATGAAATACATTTAATCAATCCTAACATGTCATATAATCCTAGAAAATTTCGTGGATGTCATAAAAACATTGATATTATATATAATTTAATATTTATAATACAATTTATTTGATTCTTTCATTAATAAGGTAATTACTATATCATCATTATGTCATTAATAAATTTAATTTTTTAATATCTAAAAATTATAAATAAAATACTATTAGGTAGAAAATATTTTTAGATTTATAATTAAATTTTATATTGGAATTTATTTTATGTATAAACCTATATTAAAAATGGTTTAGTTATTAAACATTGATTTTAACTCTTTTAACTCCTCTTTAAATAAAATAATAATAAATGTCTTAATCTAATCCAAGTGGATCTAAATGGTCATATTTTATTTATAAGGTTGTTTTTGGTCGAATTAAACTTATCCAATAGAATTAGGACATTTGTTAGGATAATAATAATAAAAAATTTACCCTTAATTCCCTTATTTACTTTTAACCATGGTAAATAAAAATAAAAAGATACTATTCACCAAAAATTATTTTTATCTTATTGAAACACATTTTCCTCATTGATATTAACCGCGTTTCTCAGATTTTCGAAATCAAACTCATTGAAGCGTTAAAATTAAGTTTTATGTAAATTTGCAAATGATCTTAAAAGGTGGGTAAAAGACGGAAAAAGTCAGATTAAATATTTATATATATAAAATTATTATAAAATGACTCCAATTAATTACATTGAATTTATATAGGTATTATTTATCTATTTTTACCTAAAATAAATTTAAATAAAATCCATAATTATTTAAATTAAAATTTAGTTTTAAACAATAACTCAGTGTTTTTTACTATTCATCAAAAATTGAATGTTTTTCGAAAAATACCAAAAAATAACCCTAAGATTATTTTGATATTTTGAATTAAAAAATGAATTCTATTTTACCAATTTCAAAAAATAGATGTTTCATTAATTAGTTTAAAATTAATTCCCGTTGTCAAAACCAAGAAGCGTATTTTTATGAAATAATAATTTTCAAAAGATTGACACTGGTTTATGTACAATTTCAATGTGAAGTTACTTACAATGACCATTATTGGATTAAATGGTAAAAATATAATCTAATTATACTTCCAAACCATTAAAATGTATAATTCAACAATATAAATTATTATGATTTAAAAAGTTGTTTTAAGTTAAAATATAACATTTTTCACTATTCATCAAAAATGAAAGTTATCGGAAAAACCCCAAAAAAATTATTGAAACAAAATTATTATGTCCAGATTCTAAAGAAGAATTTTTTTTGTAAAATTGAATATATAAAAGTTTCAAATATTGGATTTAAAAAGGGGTCTCTATTAAAATTAGGTAAAATTTCATTTTTTTGAAAAATACTTCTTTTATCTGACAAAATGTATTTGTTCATAAATTATGTCTAAGAAACTAATAATATGGACTATAAAATTATAAGGATTATATATAGTTCAAAATTCAGTAATTACTATTCATAACTGCTTTTGAATGGCTAGTTTGGTAAGTCGTGGTGCACTTGAACTCAGTGTTGCGTGTAGTGCAAGTTATTGAATTACATTGATAAAATAACATACTATGAAATGTTGGAGTGTTATAATTTAAAAGGGTATACACCACAAGAAAATTGAACATAACTAAACCACGAAATCTTACTATTTAAATGTGACCATCATAACGATGTTATTGAATTAGAGTGAATGAATAAGAATAACCAAATTATATGAGATATATATGAAATTCATACTAAATAAAAATTTATTGATTAATTATTAGGAAATAAACACTAAATTTTTAGAAAAGTCATTTTATACTTAAAAAATATTTTTTTCTTCAAAAATATGATTAATTTATTTTTTGTGAAAATAATATAATTATTATTTTTTTAAAAAAAATTATAATAAATAATGAAATTAAAATTTCAAATTATAATAGGAAAATAATATTTGGGTGAATTTTTTGAATTATTTTAGATAATATTTTTTTAATGAATAGTGAAAATGCATCTTCTTATAGAAAATTGTATTTTTGTTTCAAGAACATAAAAATTTACATTTTTTTAAAACTAATAAAGAAGAAAAATAGTATATTAAAATTATTAATAATTGAATTATGGTATTTTGAATGAATTTTAGAATTTTGTTTTTTATTAAAACATTTTTATACTTAAAAACGCTTTTTTAAAAATATTTTACGTCACATTTTTAAGATTATATTTTAAATTAAATTATATATATTTTGTTATTTTAATTTAATAAAATTTATTCTAAACATGTTATCATAATAATTAACATTAGGTAATATGTTCGACTTAATTTTTTGTCATAGTGAATAGCAAAAACAGTAAAAATATATTACCATGGATATATTTAAAATAGGATTTTCCGGGGATAAACTAAATTGTAATGGGTTAAAATTACTTAAAACATGGATACCTTCCATTTATTAGATATATTTAGACCCTATATCATCTTATATTATTAAATTTTCTAGTTTTAGAACATTTTTCTAGAGTAAGACATTAATATATCTAATTCTATTTAAAAATTTCTAGTTGGTCCTCTCCCCCACTTATAAAAGGAAACTCCATCTCCTCTCATATAAATACTTCAAGAACCTTTTATTTCCAAAAAATTCATGCCAAATAAATTCTCTACATCCATATTAATTTCTTATTGGACCTTCTTTGATCGAAAGAACAACCTAGGAATGATTTTTGTGTAAACCCGAATAGTTTGTTTGAAGAAGATGTGTCCTTCTTAACCATGAGTCTTTATTTTATTTATTATTCCACTTCATTATAATGACCTTGAACCGTGATTAAATTATATAAATCACATATTTCATATTTTGATATCTTATTAGGATATGGGAATACCCTATATCAATCTCCTCTACCATTAAATGGGAAATGAAATCATCCTTCAGCTGAACTTCAGACTACCGCCTCAAAAAATAATGTAATTTGTTTCCCAAAAACACCTCTCATGGAAGATTATAATGATAGATTTAACACACACATATATATATATATATGTGATATTTAAGAAATATTTATCACTATTTAAATTCAATATATCACTTATTCCCTTACCTTTCTATTCAGTGAAAAATGATTATGGAGTTTGGGCGTACATGTGGACTACCATGGATACGTATAACGTACCCTATCCATGATTGTAACATAGTTAAATTTTATTAACATTAAATAATGATTAGTTTAAAAAAGTAAAATTTATGTATTAATATGACAATTATATCATTTTTACTACCCTATTATTGATAGAATAATGAATTCTTTTACTGTAGTAAACCTACCGAAGTCATTTTTGGTTTATAAGCTGAAAATCCTCAAAAAAACCAACATGAAATTAATTGATTATGTAAATAATTTTAATAGGGTAATAAATAAAATAAGAGTAATAATAAACATAATAAGGGTCTTACTCAGGTAAATAATTAATAGAGGTTTATTATTCAATAATATAAATATTGTACATGATGAGTCGAACTTAAGGTAAGGTATTTCATCTCAACATCCACTTCGTTAATATGTATTTGGTATTATGAAACTATTTAAATTTATGTGGTTTATATACTACCCCCTTAAGGTATTTTAAATTAATATCTCATTATTTATGATTATTAATGATTCCATTCAATTTAATTTTTCTCAATAATTTTTTGAAATAAAATCTAATGTTTTATTCTACTTTTTTATCAGTTATATTTTTCTTCCTTGACCTTATTTGTAAAAAATATTTTATAAAATTAATTTTTATTAAAGAAATGGTTTTTTAAGAAAAGTTATAGTTATCCTTCAATTTATACATGGTTTTAGTGAAATATTTCAATTTTTTTCCAAAAAAGTTCAATTTCAAAATGTTTTATAAAAAGTATACAGTAATATTTTCTTTTAATCATTTACGAATATAACATACATTCCTATACATATAACAATTTTATTACCTGTATATTCCCCTATAATATTTCGATGATTTTGAAAAGGAAAATATTTATGAACACTTATTTAATCAATTTATTTTTAAAATTTGTTTATTCATTAAAAACATAGATTTTACTGTAAAATCTACTTTTCTGATGATTATATATCATCTCTTGATTAATTTTTTGGTCATAAAAATTCTCATAAAACATTTAAATTATTGTGATATATGGAAATTAATTTTCTCTTCAATATCCATATTTTTTGTATCATGTATATTTTTCTTTCATAAAACATACCCAATTTAAAAATATGGGGTTTTATTAAGAATGTTATTTGAATTATTTGTGGAAATATGATAAATCTGATTTCTTTATAGAATGTGAAAGTTTATTGATAAAGTATATTGTTTATAAATTAACGTGATCATTAAAAATGTGGGGAATTCATTAGAAATGTTGCGATGGGTGGGGAATGGAATTATATAGATCTTCTATGAATCAAAAGGTCTCATGAGATAAATCAACAAGTGAGCATTGAATGGGTTTCTGTTATATACATACTCATCTAATAAACTATCTTGGCACAAGGATTTGATGGTATATATATAATGATATCTAAAATAATAACCTCAAATATTAATCATTTCCTTAATTGAGAATTCAATAAATATTATCCCTGAGGTTATTATATTGATATTATACATTGGTGTATTTTGTGCTCATGTTATTGATTAAATAGAATTTATCTTCATCTATTTACCTTAATATAAGGATTATATTTTATTGATTATTGGTATATTATAATTTTTTTAAATATTAAATATCATCAAATATCAGCATTTATTTTGTTCCATTTCCCCATTATATGAAGAATGATACTATAATATGCAAGATTGTTTTTCATGATTTTTATTTTATATTTCCAGTGTTATATTGGTATTATATATTTATTTTTTTCCTCAATAATACTAAACAAATCACCTCTTTAGGATTGGAACTCTTGTATCAATTCCAATGTAATAAATTATACATAGGCTCTGTGTCACTAGATTTGGGGTTGTTATAATATAAATATCCAAAATAATATGTTGAGGAAGAAATAAAACGTGATATACTCAAGGATTGAGTCAAAATACATTATAAGGATTGTGACATGCTCTGAAACCCAGTCACATGATGAAAATATTATCATTGGATTTAAAAAACAATATGATTCCTAATAAATAATTTTATAAATATATTTTATTGATTGGGAATCATGATTAGTTTCTTCATGAACTAATTTATCAACTACTTATAGAAGCTCAATTGTACTACTTAATAAAAGCATATATAAATTGGAAAACATAGAAGTCAATTAGAGAATTGTAGCTGCTCTCCATTAATCCTTGAAGCATGATATTATTTTTCTACTACAAGTTTATTAAATAGAAAAATTCTAATTTTTTCAAGGGGAATTTCCCTCATAGGATCCATATATGTCATAATTGTTAATTCTTTAATAATTTCATCTAACATATTGGATTTAACAATAGGGAAGCCCAATTTTAAAGCTGAAAATTCTATTAAATACTATTCAGGGTCAAGTATACATACATTTCCTATAGTTAAACCAAAATAAATATTGTATTTGAAGAAAAATATTTTAGGATATAACATAAATTGAAAATAAACATGAAGAGGAGTTATGATTTTTTAATCTAGTGATAAAAAATTGGGATCTATTCAGGATCTAATAATTTATAAAATATGGTTCTTTTTATTAGTATCTTCTTTACATTTCCATCCAAATCTATAATTTATATAAACAAATTCATGAAAATTTAATTAGATTCATCATGAATCTGCAATTGTTCATTTGAAAATGTACCAAAAATATTTCCCTCTTAATCAATAGGGGAATCAGGTATAGATATTGATGATGTTTTGTCAACCATTTTTGGAGAAACTATGTAAACCTCAAGAACATTCTTCCTTTTACCAGGGAATTCTATATCACAACTTGGGATTTTCTTATTAATTTTTGGGACCTAATTATTGATATCCTTGATATTAACATAAGATATTGGTTCACCAATGGTAGTAGTAGAAGATTCCACCTAAGGTGTTGAAATTTATTTCTTATCAACCAATCGTCCCCAACAGTTGTTGGGTGGAGAACCAATATTAGGAGAATCCACTTATCCATCCTTCTAACTGAGTATGTAGTGTGACCTCCCTAAAATTTTAGGAATTATGATCACAATGGGATATAGTGTAAACATCTAAATAAACAAATGAATTAAATTTTAAGACTAACCTTTGTTCACTAATGAAAGGTATGTTGTTAATAAATTGAATTTATCCCTAAGTATGTATTGATATTTTTGAATATTTAGATTCGGATAAATGTTTTACAAAACTGAAATACAATTTAATTCCACTGAGTCCAATATTTTTCCTTCTTCACCCTCCATGTTGGGGTCAATTATCACTCCTTCCGTGAATTGGGATACACTAATCAAAATAGGTCATGGAAGAAATTCCCAAAAAAATATATAAAAGTTGAATTTAAGGACTAACCCCTTACACCTGGATAAATGTGTGTAGCAAGTATATTAGAATACTTTTAGAGTTAATACATATGTGATCAAATATGCAGATATATTTTGGACTCAAACTAACCTGTTATAAAATATGTACCAAATGAAACGTGTACCACAACATCAAGCTTCTCCATATAATCTGAGGATTTTTTATTCTTCTAGTGGACATTATGAATCCTCCAATCCATTGATTCAGCTTCCATATATAGTGTATTGGTCTTGATATTGGTGATGTTGAAACCTAATTCGCCAATATGAAGAGAAATTTCAAGCATGTTAATGATATTAAGAAGTATGAATGATAAAATATCAGAAGTGATTCCACATGATATCAATATTAATAAGACCATCTCATTCTTCTTCATAGCCTTTATTAACTACCACATTAATTTCTCAAGAATCTACCATTCTCTAAAATTTTATAATAAAATGATATCTATTATTAGTTTCATATACTAACATATCAAGATCTTGGATATTGACACAAACCTATAAAAAGTTATTCTCATGGATGATGTCAATTGTTAGATTCATATTTCTAATTTTTTGAATTTGTGTACCACCACAGTATGAAACCTATAAATATTAAAGTCTGTTTTAGCCACCCTATTATCCCAGAAGTGACATGCCTTGTGAAATGAAGATTTTAGAGATACATATTAATACTCTTAGTCAACAATATAAGCATTTATAAGGACCTTTATCATTAGGAACATATATGACCTCTCACTCTCAGACAATGGGTCCCCTCATTATCTTTAGTTAGTTTATCTCATCTCAAAATCAGGTAACATGAAATATTTAAGTTTAATATACTAAAAACATGATCTTAGATGAAATATATAAATATAAATATCATTTTGAGTGACCTACATCCATGGATTCTTGGTGGATTGATTCACTAAGACCATATTCTAGGAAACGCTAACATCAGTTACCATATCATTCAGTATAGAAGATTCTTAAGAGGTAATTCAGGTACTAAAATAATCAGGTCATTAGCCAATGTTAAATTCTATTAAGAGAAATCTGATAATTGCACTGGAATTTTCAGTATTCCCCATAGACCAAAACTGTTGGTCTATGATGACATGATACCTTATCCTCACCTTTTCATATTGAACTAGAATCTACCTTTGTGACCAAAAAACAAGCAGAGAGAATATATATGGTGTATAAATTTTATAAATAACATTACACTTGACCGTAATGATAAGGTATTATCCCTTAAGAAAATTTTCAATGATTGATCCTCCTAATCAATACAGTCATCAGGGATAATTATACTAGTTATGACTTAACCATTAAGATAAAAACATGAATTCTAATGATATTTCTAATGTTTTGATAATTTCTACGTATTTTAATGAATTTTCTCAAACCTTAGAGATGCACTAGATTTATTACCTAAATTTAACCCATAAAATATCTACATGTATTATAGAAATCATATTTCATGAAATGTATCTCTATCCACCCACAAATTACCTATAATAGTATAAAAAAATGTAACATAGACTATCCATGGTAAATATATAAAAACATGAGTAAATTTTGTAAATAATATACCACACCAAATAGATTGTCTTTCATTACCCTAGTCATGCTATTATTTAAATTCTATTTACTCTTAAACTAGTGTGAACTCTAATTAAAGCATGTGGTTAAAATTTAGAAATGGTTTATATTGTTATTCCTCACATCTACCTTCATCTTTCAAAGTGTACATAAATAATTTATTGGTACATATGTAACATGAGTGTTTAATACATGAAATATCAATGAAATATCACTCCTGACAAGTCATATCATAGACTAGGATGAAGTAACACTATGGTAATGATATAATGGTAAGAAGGTTGAATGTAATTAGTGCCCAGATCTCTCTAATTTAAAAAGTCTATGTCTAGGTGAAATGGGATCACTGGGGATCCATACATGCCTGATTTACCTACCTAGGTGAATCTTCATCTTATCACCCTAATAGATTCCATTAAATTTGTTGAATCATTTTAACTATTTTTTCCTCTAAATAATTTTATTTCACTCATGCCTACACTGTGGTCTCCGAATATACATTTCTACTCCATTTTACAAATTTTGGTGGCCCTTATGATTATGCATTATTTTTATAATGAATTTCAGTAAACCTATAAGAGTTATTACATAATTTTCCAAAATCCCAATAGATCCACATATAATAATCATTCATTTTATTCTTTGATAATGAGGATCCCTCATCTTGAGGAATCCAACTACATTTCTCCAAGCCGAGGGTTCCTGACCCCATATTTTTTCAGAAGGTGAAAAAATAAATTATTTTAAAACCAAAAAATGAATTTAAAAGAGGATAGAATGATTACAGTATCCATAGAAAATTCTTAGATAAATGTGAGGCCAAAAAATGGAAAAATTGAAAAGTAAAAAATAGTAGAGGTGATGAATGTGATGGTGGAAGTGAAACAATAGAGATTATGTATAGAGTGACAGTAGAAGTAGAAACAAAAATTAGAATATTCTAAATAACTTATTAATGGTTTTATCTATTAGATTTAAATAAAAAATGTTCTATTGACTGAAATGATGGTGTAAACAATAATGAAACATTCATTCATGTGTTATACCATATGCAGTAATATCACATAAAAATGATCATCAAATCATATCTCAAGAAGAGATTTGTTCAGTTATTGAAAATATATACATCATATGATTTTAAATGTTAATACTTTTTCATATTATAAAGGGTAATTGACTCATTATATTTTATAGTAATTACTTATATAAGAGAAAATATATGCCTATAATGATCAAAAATATTCTCACAATGTGAAAGTAACACTAACACCATTATAAAAATGACATAAAATATAATGAAATTAATTAGTTCATTTCAATCCCAAAATCCAAAAGAAAATAATAATCACATATTATTAGTAGCGTAAAAAATTTATTCAATTAAATACATATTGATAAAGGAAAAAAATATTAGAGAAATATAATTGAAGCTTATCTATTAAAAACCTCTTATTCCTCGAGATCCTACACTTACAACTGATCTGGGAGTGTTCCCACATATCCTTCATCACTCGCTCTAAAATAAAAGATCATATCCATACTAATTATATTTTCCCCTCAGAAGAATATTGTATTTACTTATAAGAATCACATCCATACAACAATGTTTCAATTTAGTGATAGTCACAAGAGAGGATTAATTTATGAACATTAAGACCATGTCTCTGTCACTTAATCACTCCCTCTCTTCAACAAGTTCTGACAGTACTCAAGATTTACTAATAGTTATATATGTAAATCATTTTTAGTAATATATATTATTATTATTATTATTAAAAATTAGATAAACTTGTTGGCTATGTTTTAACCATGCACTCAACCAGTCACTGTATAGACCCTCTAGATTTCACTCCGACAAGTTGGATATCTCCATCATTAACATACATCATAAAAAAATGATCAGCCACCATATCTACCATCATAAATAAATCTCAAAATGAATTCCAACAGATTAATTTTCCATGACCACCTTATATGACATTTTAACCCCGAACTAGAGAATTCACCCTAATAATTGGTAAATTTTCAATTTTAATCCCAATTATCCATCATTTCCAACTTCAAGAATATATTTTTATCTTTTTCAACTCATTTATGGATCATTATCAGTTTTTATAGATTTATTCAATGTTATCCAGTTGATTTTCAAATATTATGTATGCTCCATGTAAATATCGATTGAATTCAAATTAAAAATCTTGATAGCTTAGCTTCGATCAACAATAGTGTCTCCAGTCTTAATTGGTCATCGAATATATAAAAAGGTTATAAAATAGAAAATAAAAAAATGTTTTAGAATCAAAAACCAAATTTTAATTATATAAATTCAATTCATCATTCATTTTTGATCAGCAGTATTCTTTGACTCATCGATCCCCAACCAAACATGGATTGTTAAACATCATTGGTCTACTTATGAGAAAGTGTAACACAAATCCACATCATATATCACCAAAATATTATAGATCATATGGCTCGATTCTATTTGAAATCAAGATTCTCTCAAAAGATTCATAATCATCATGCTTCAATGGGGGCATATGACCTGGATCGACCATCATAACCCCATCCACTCACACTATCACAGTAAATCAACTTATGAATCTTTCCTGATAAGAAATCCCAAAACACCAAGAATCATTCTCCTTATCAGACCTTCATCCAAAAAAATAGTCATCATAATTTCTTCCATAATCATCTTTAACTCAGTCAGACTTCATCTTTCGGAACTGTTCATCAGACAAAAAATGACTCGGACGACTATGGTTTGTGTTCATCGTCCTTAACACCCTATTATCCTCAATTCCCCTTCCTTACATGGGTAAGACATCATTGATCAGCATGACTAGATCGATGGATTTCAGGAGACAACATTTGTTAGCAATGGTGAAACTCTATAGAAACAAACATGGTTTAGAAAATATTTCTTCAAGCTTGGATAATTTAGGTCGAGATCATCTCCTTTTATTTCAATTTATTGAATGATTCAAGAGTGTTCACCCTTCTTGATCAACCTATCATAAAAATAGTTCTTTTGTATAGGTTTAATATACATCATAACATATTATATTAAGTGGAATAAATTTATCCCACACGTATGTTCATTTCCCAATTACTCAAATTATCTTACATTACATTTTGATCATTCTTCATACGTATTTTCAAAATATCTTTCACAGACGTAAAAATAAAATTTTATTATGCCCTAAAAATTACAAGATAAAAAAAACATAATATAATAATAAATTCTATATAACTCTGAAAAAAAAATCATACAATATTAAATATAAAAAACAATTCAATTTTACTAATAAATTTATTAATAAATCATCTACAAATACATAGATAAAAATTAAGAAATAATTGAATTAAAAATAAATGGTTCAAATTACGAAATTATTATTGAAATAAATTTAATTAAAATTTAAAAAACCATTAATTAATGTTTAATATACAAAAAACACAACTATAAATAACTTTTAACGAAATTGAATAGAAAATTAAATAATACATAATGAAATAACTAAAAAAATTAACCATAATGAGTAAAAAAATATTAATAAATAATTAATGGAATGAACAAATAATAATTTAATGTTAAATAATAATTTAAATTAGTAAATTAATTAGTTAACTAAATGTACCAGAAGCTAACCTAAAACCCATAATTAGGCATATTAATATTAAATTATTCATTAAAAATATAATTTCACAAAAAAAAATAATGTGGAAAATATTATCAATTTAAGGCCACAAAAAATTAACCCACACTTATGACATTTTTTATCCTCAAGAAATCTTTAGTAACTTATATTAGTATCAAATAAATCTCAAAAAAGAGAAAATTAAATTTCAATAAAAATAGATTTCCGTATTGATTTTCTATCATTAATTATCTTGAGTCCTAAATAGGAATTCAACCTAAAATTAAATTTAAATAGTTCTTAATCGGTTATGGTCATACAAAAAATGGTTTAAATTGAAATTCTTTTTATAAAATTTAACAAATATAAATTTTCATCTAACTAAAATTCAAATCATATCTTCTCCTCCTAGAGAACATACTCTATTAATTTAATATTTCATAATAAATATAATGTCCTATCAACACGGTGAAGTAAAAATTTATTTTTATGATAAATAAATCATCCATGAATTGTTGAATAAAGAATAAAAGAATTAAAGAATGAGGAAAACCTAGATTAGGTCTTTCATTTCTTAATCCTTTTGGATGCATATCCTTTGTGTTAAAGTTAAATTAATAATTTCTATGTAAATAATTATAATATTTCTTTCTCCTATGATTTTACAGAATTCAATTTTTCTATGGGGGAAATAGAAATGGTCTACTCAATAAATCCAAGGGGTATTAAATATTAACCTTTTTAATGTGGAATTTCTACCCCCAAATTTGAGAAAAATATTCACCTGGTAAAAATTCCAAAATTATTCTTAAAACTCATTATTTTGAAAAGAATAAGGTTTTTTTATTAGATTGAATTCAGATATAGTTTATCAAGGAACAAGACCCCTCCCCCACACAAAAACCCAGCAATTTATCCATTTATGAATTCATGGTTTGATAAATATTACGACAATTTATGTTCAATAATATTTGAAATTCATTATTGGAATAATTATGTTAAGGAACACATTGAATTTAAATATTATTTTTGCACACAAAAATATCACTACATGCATAAGAACAAAATTGGAAACCTCATGGAAAATAAAAAAAATGTTTAATAGGGAATGATGCATGATTTCTCATTTTAAATTCAAAAATAATTTTCAATATAGAAAATAAAATTACATGCACATGTACTTTTTTATGAAAACACAACAGATGATAAAATGATATATTACTATGATACTGAAAAATACATAAATATTGTAGGATATAACACCATTGAAAATATTCAGAAAGTTTTAAAAAAAATAGGAGAGACCAAAAAGATTCAGAATCATTATAAATTAATCAGTTCAAATAAGTCCTCCATTGATATGAAGAATCCATTCCCATAGTTAAATGAATATAAGATCTCCTTTTATTTATATGATCAATCAACCTAGACACCAAGATACAGTACCTAAAATATATAAAAAATATATAATAAGTAACTATAATTTTATGGTCAAGAAATATTTGGTCCATATACGAATAGAAGGAAGATTTATGTATGATTCTCATTTCAATCCCTTATGGATGTGAAATGATATCCAAAAACCTATTTTTGAGAATCACATCAATTGGCCATTAGAAATAGAGACTGGGAAAATTTAGGGTTAGAATGAATCAAAGTGAGAGAAATTTATTTCAAAATAAAATCTAAGAAAATATTAAGAGTCTAGGGGGTCCTCCCATGCAGCGCTAAATTTTAAGTCTTCAATCGGACATTATCCCCTATGGATAAATCCATGGTAATTCAGTGGTAGGGTTTCTAGTATGAATGAAACATCACTTAATAATAATTCAATTATGTTTTCAAACACCTTATAATATACTAAATCAATCAACAAATTTATAATCTCAACAAAAAATACTGAACACTGGTAGTTTTCCACTGATGAAATTTTTTGCATATGACTAGAAAAGTTTAAAAAAACTATACACCACTCTATAAATTGTTTTGAGAAAATTAGTATTTTTCATAATTTTTCCTCACACTTTGAGTTTTCAAATACTCAATAATTTGTGGAAAACAATTATAGCTTGCACATTAACAACAATAAGTGGGAAAATATTAGATTTTGGAAATGAAAATATAGAAATATCTCACCCAAATGTTTCTTATAATGTATAGGAATAAAATAAGACTATATAAGACTAAAAATTAGTGAATTTCTCCAAAACAAATAGTGGGAAATCATGATGTAAATGATAATTCATAGCATATATAAAAACTTCTATAAAACATATTTTTTCATGTTGGAAAACTTTATCTTTTTAAAAGGGACTCAATCCATAATTTCTCCAATTTTAGACACTTATAAACTACCATACATGGGATCAGACTGTCTAGGTGGAATGTTTTGAAATATTGACTCATGTTTTGGTTTATGGAAAAGGATTTCTTTAATAAAAGTTGGCTCAAAGGGTAGAAAAATCCATTGAATAAAACATTCAATGGGATGTGGAATTATAATATTAGTAAACTCTCTATGGAAGGAATAATTCTCATATTACACCTAAATTTTATAGAGATCATTCTAACAAACATGAATAAATTTATAGCTAACCTTGAGTTTACAATTTTTAAAAACTACAATTTCCTCCAAATCATCCAAATCTATGAATGTAATTTTACATTTGGAAAAATCTCTAATGGAACCCCTAGTAGAAAGTAATGTTCTACCTAAGATGATTATAACATTTTCGTCACACTCTATTTAAAGAACATGAATATCATTACGAAAAGTAATCATCCCAAAAATAACTAATAAGTCATCCACCCTTCTATCAGGATGATTTAGTGACCTGTAATCAAGTTGGAGACTCAAAAATGTTGGTTGAAAATAACTATAGCCCAGGTTTTTGAATAATGATAATGTAATTAGATTAATATTTTCTCCTAAATTAAATAAATAGTTTAATTTCCCTTTCCTCCAATTAATCATTGGTTAAGAAAACAATCTGAATCCTCTATCATTGTAGAATAATTCACTAAAATAACTATGCTAAAATCCACATTAAAATTAATGGTAAATAATTTATTTCAATCCTTTTTGTTACCTAGAAACCTCTTGGTGTATTTTACATATGATGAATTTTTATCCAATTCATTCATGAATTGAATGTTCATGCTAAATTACCTAATCATTTTCAACAATCTTATGTAGTTAGGATCATAACACATTTTTACCCATTCATGGGAAGTTATGATAGGGTAATAATGTCTCAAAACATGTATAATTCCCTCATTATCCACAAATAACACCTTTTTCATTCCCTCTTATACTAGTTCTCACATAATCATTCTTCATTATTTAGATTTATCATTTAATTATTCATGATTTTTTTTATTATGGGCAGTGTTGTCCAGATTTCCATATTTGGAGTTTTATTATATCTCAACTACCATTTCATCTTCTTAAAAATTGTTATCCAAACATGGTTTTTAGTGTCTTTTTATATAGTGCTCAGACTAGACCCATAAGTTACAACCATCACATTTTTCAATGTGTTTGGATAAGTTGTTCTAGGATTCTTTACTTTTTCTCTGACACCTAAATTACATGCAATTTGAACCAAATAATCATGAAAATTACTAATTATACACTATTTTAATTCTATATTGGAAATAAATTACCAGAACATGCTATCTAAATCAGAATTGGGATTTTAAGGTCCAACGTTATTTCAAAATTTATTTCGAGGCTGATTTCATAAACCAGGTGTAGCAATTCTTTTCAACATACCATGTTCCTTATAAGAAAAATTGGGGTTATTTTTACAACCATAGTAATACTTCCTAGAAAAAGGATCATTAAACCTAGGATTTCAAACTCTATACTCCACAAACCAAGAACTCTCTTTGATTAGGATAGGTAGGTCAATGTTGTGGAAACAACAATGAGAATGACCCAACAAGCCACATTGTCATCACTAGAACCAAATATCTATATCATCAACAATATATTCTTGATTATTTTTTTCATCTTGATGAATAACTCCATTTTTTGTGATTTTAAGTAAAAAATTTTGTTACAGTTCAATAAAAAAATTTGGGATCATCCATTGTCTTGTTTGAGAAATCACCCCCAAAAGTTTCACTGGTAAGATTTTGATTCTAAAGAGTGATATTGTTACTGAAAGTGTCCATAAGTGGGTGGGGATCAAATTTGTAGTTATGAAATTTTCTAATATTTTCTATAAATCAATATTGTGTCTTCTGGAAAAAAATTTCCTCATATTTAAAAAAACATGTACTTTTGTGCCTCATTTCAGTACTGTATTTTTTATGATAAAAAATACCAATAAACGAGTAAAATAGAATATCTCATGTGTTAAAACTTTCATCATCTAAATATTGGAACTAGAACCTAGACTTAATTTTCAAATAGAATGGGATGAATCTCAAACTAAGCTCTTCCTCATTCATCCCATACGAAGGTAACAACTGTACTAATCTATAAGATTTTTAATAAAATCATGAGAATCCTCAATAGTCTAACCAATAAATGATGTTAACATATTGATGTAAGATTTATTCATCTCATAATTTTTATACATAGAAGATAAATATATGAAATATAGATTTTTTTGAATGGATTGTGGATTGAAATTCCAAATCCATGCCCTCTCATTATTTAAATTCCCAGATCGAGGGGTTGTCAAATTTTCATCTTTCTCCGTAGCTCTGTGAATTTTCAGATTTGAATTTCCATATTATATTTTTCTTTTTATATTAGGGGTAAATATTGTTTTTTATTTCAAATATTAACAGTTCATGTTAAAATTTATCCCTTCCTCTAGTGTTCTTTAATTTTTTGGTCAAATAGATTATAGAAATATCACAACGGTATAAGAAACAAGATGTTTTTAGCATAATTTTTAAATATTTTTTAAAAAATGTTTTAAATGTGTTTGTATTTTTTTAAAATTTTTTTCCTTATATGAGTTGGGCACATGTTCATTACATGGAAAAACTACAAAATTTTACAATTTCTTTGTTGATAATATAAAAAAGTTAATTATTTAAAAACCTATTAAAAACTAGTAAATAAGAATGTATGAGTATCTTATCCATAGATAAGTCTTATAGAAATGTGTGACCCAAAAAACTAACAAAATATAAAAGTACTAGTCGAGGTGATGAATTTTATGGTGTAAATAAAATGAAAGAGATTATAGAAAGAGTTTCAATACAAGAATATAGGTTAATGAAAATATTCTAAACATGTATTCAAATGTTTTATCTATTTGATATCAATAAACACAAATGTTCCAGTATTAGAAATGAAGGTGTGTAATATCAACAAACAAACATTCTACTGTTTCACATTTTTTAGTGAGCTCTCTCAAAAATGATTATAAAATAAAATTTTAATAAAAGAGTTGTTTAAAAATGGAAAATATAGATTTTATTCTTTTCATATTTTCAAGAAATCAGATGATGATGAAAAGAAATGGATTCACTATCTTATTTTATTGGTAAATAGATTACCATAAAATAGAATCTCATCTAGAATAATAAGAAGCTCGCTGTATGAATGTAACACAAACACAATTATGAAAATGATGTCAAATAGATTGAAAAATTTCAATTTGTTTCAATAGAAAATCCCTTGGGAAATAATATTCACTTGTTTATAGTTGTGAAAACAAAAATATAATCTATAAAATTCATCTCAAAATTGGAAAAAAATGGGGGAGGAGAAATGAATATTTTATATCAAGAAAAAATTCTTAGTGATTATATTTTTCTATTAATTGAGTTTAGTGTTTTCTCACTTCTCATCCAGTTATCTCACACTAGAATATTCTCTCATAACCATCCCAATTTTTTTCTCCCCCTAGAAGACTATTTTATTTACCTTCATGTATCACAACCTACCAATACCACTTCCTTGTGGTGACATTCACATGAAAGACTTAATTTGTTGAAATTGAGTCACTGTCAATATTACTTAAGCACTCTCTCTCTTAAAAAATTTATGACACTTCATTGGGTGTAGAAATTGTTTTAGCAATCAATAATTTTTAGTAGAATAAATTATTATTTTTATTATTATTTTAATATTTCTAGTAACTTGTGGTCAATGTGAAAACCATGAACTCAAGAAGTCATGGTACTATACCTCTATTAATGCCTCCAAAATATTGTACTTCTCCATACTGTACTTCCTTCATACAAAAACATGCTCAACCAAAATTTCAACCATAAAAACTAAAACTGAGCATGACATCCATCATCTTAATTACCCTCATCCCCCTATAAATTTTATTAACTTTCAACAGGAAACAGAACAACAAAAATTGGTAAATTTTTAGTATTTAACCTTAGTATACATCATTATGGACAATAAGAAAACATAGTTATCATATTCAACACTTTGAAAGTACATTATAAGATCATCAATATTTAATCATTTTCATATATTTGATTTCATATGATGAAACAACTTCTCCAAATGAAGCTCAATTGACATCAAACTATAAAGCTCAATAGTACTACTTATACTTTCATCAATGACATAGTTCTTTATTGGTCATCGAGGATCATCTAAGAGTCTCAAACAAAAACTAAAAAACAAAAAAATATATATTTGAAATCCCAAACCCAAACTATAAAAAGTAGATGCAGTGGTCGATTTCTGTCAACATTGTTCTTCGAAACAGTAATCCCCAACCAACCATGGATTCATAAACATGGTTTGACTTTTTCTATTATAGTGAAACCAATATCCTCCTCGGATTTCATCAGTATCTACTACTTTTGTTAGCTCAATTTCAATAAAATTAAAACTAATCCCAAAAAAATTATCCTCATACATATTCGACAATAGCACCAGATCTCGATTGTCCATCATAGCTCATTCAACCCACAAAATCCTAGTTTATCATCTTTTGAATCCATCCATATTTTAAATCCCAAAACACAATGCATCGTCATCTTTATCGGATCATCATCGTATAAAAGTAATCGTTGGAATCTTTTCCACATTCTCCCTGGATTCTGTCAAACCTCAGGTTTTGGAATAATTTAGTTGATGACGATAGACTCTATTGGATGCGGTTTGGGTTTCCCGACCTTAACACCCCAATGGCCCTGATTTGTCTTCTTCACTCTGGTTCAATAATATTAATTATGTTTAAAATATTTATTTATTTCAGGTGACCTTGGTTATCAGCTTTAGTCAAAATCCTTATAAAAAACATGGTTCAGAATATATTTCTTCATGCTCAAATAGTTGAGGTTGAGAATAGCTCCTTTAGTTTGAATTCTTTGAATGATTAAAGAGTAGTATCCAATTATGATCTACCACCCTTAAAATAAATTCATTTACGCATTTTTATAGACCTTTCACGAAAAAAATCTTTAGGGGAAAAATTATCTTACACATATGGTGATTTCTAAAATATTGAAAATATCTTACACTTCATTCCAATCATTCTTCTTATGTATATTTTAAATATATTAAGCTAACATAATTAGAATTTTTTTTATTCCCTACCTATATGAAGAAAAAATAATCTTAAGGAAGATAATAATAAAATAAATTTAAATTTAAATTTCAAAATAAATATAAGTTTGAATATAAAAAATAATTTTTTAAAAATAATAAATTCAATAACTATGTATTTAATGTAAGGAAAAATAAAAAATATGAACGAATTGAAGTAAAAAATAAAAGTTAAATTTTTATTTTATTTAAATAAAATTATTTCTAATTTAAATAACCATTAATTAATCTATACATTATAATATAAATCCTAATTGGAAATAAATATTATGTACATGAAATATATAATTTCATGATACTCATATAAATAATTAAATGAAATTAAACAAATCAAAAAAATAAATATAACACTATTATATAATTAAAATAATTAACCATTGAATATTTAATGATAAATCAAACTTTTAAATTAAAAAAAATCATTAGTTAACAAACTATACAATAATCAGACATAAAATATATAATTATATAGATTAATGTTAAATTTAGAATTAAAAATAAAATTTAACAAAAAAAGATATATTGTATAAATTATCATTTTTAGGCCACATCAGTTACCATATTGTTTTGTTTTACCCTGCTCACTTATAATTAATGAACTTGTTTAATCTACACCTGGTCATCTACTAATGTGATAAATTAAAAAATGGTCTATAATTATTGTGTATGTCACTCATTCCTTCATGTAACCTATTTATATGGATAAACCAATTTTTTTCATACATAAGTCAAACACATAAAAAATTTAGGAAGTAATGTCCCTATAGTCCAAGATGAATGACATTAAAGGATATGACAAAAATTTCCAAGATGCATGATCATAAAAAGTAAAACCACTAGTCTTAAATTCATGATCTTAAAATGAACCAGTAAATTTTTTATCACATGAATTGAAAAAGGTATTATGTTCCTTATTAAATGATACAAACCTACAAATGATATTATTCCCTTAATAAATATTTGTTGTACATCCCTTTCATGGGCCACCTCTTTTAACATAACACCCTACACATTCTAATATGGATATACAATCAAGAGTTCCTTCCTATATAGATTCAAAAATATTATAATTAAATTTTAGAATCGAACTCATCACAAAATAATTTCATTATTTCATATTCCTCCAAATACATCGGAGGTGATGAATCACTTCTTCTAAAAGTATAATTAGTATTGTTCGTATGAAGAATTTCATGAACTTGCGTAAATATATAATAGAGTTCTATAGTAGAAAAAAATATCCATGATATGATGAGTCAATCTTCCATACTCTCAATTATAGAATGAAATTACCCACGTAAATAACCAAAATAGTCTTGTGTGAATAAAATATTAGAAATAGTGTCACTGAAAAATGTTTTGAGGTTTTACAATGAGATCTGGTGGTGGCTTTGCGGATTGGAAAAAATTAAAATTTATGTTTAATCTAATCAGTAAATAATATTTTATTATTATATATGTTGATAATCCATTCAATTAATGATTTTAATAATAATATCTTGGGGCCCTAATAAAGGTCAATTCTCTAGAGTGTAGTATACTAATAGCCATTAAAGTGGAATGTAGAGGGAATCAAAATTCATTATTCAACATGGTTTTTAATTATAATATTCCCTCAAAATCCAAGATTTATTTAAAAAAAGTTGGAATAAGTGAATGGATGGGGAGATAATAAATGGTGGTATCATTGTTGGATTAATGCGAGCTAGAGTGGTACAATTAGAGAGCTAGTCTGATTGGGAAAAACTACCTAAGTATCCAATGGAGGAGGTAGAGGATTTTATGTTGACAACTGACATAGAAGATGCTAGAAGGTTTTAACTCATCAAAATAAAGGAAATTGTATGTATGATAGGGATGTGTGGGGTGGATAATGATGATGAGGAAGGATTTTAAATATATGTTACTTGAAATAAAGATAATCTGTCAAATAAATTAAACGATGATGATAGAAAATAAATCCAATGGCTATCCCTTTGCAATAATATTTTGAGGAATAAAATACATCACATTTAATGAAATATGGTTGTGATGTACTAGCACTAGTGAAACCACCATAAAATTAAAAATATATATTGAAATAATTAAAAAATTAATAAAAATATAAAGAGATAACGAGAGGACATCCAAAGTAACAATGTATTATTATATTTATTTATAAAAATATATAATTGAGGAATAATATTATAATGACTTATATAAATATAAATAATTAAAATAATGTCATTTTATATTTAGTTTTATAAATTATTTCTCTAGAAGGAATATTCATCTCTTTTATCATGAGAGGATGTGTATTTTATGTCTTGCTTTAACAATTAGGATATATAATGTTGATGCATTGATAAAATATTATTGAGTTATAATGAGTATTATGTTTAATCAGTTAGATAGATGAGTTTTCATATGACTTTATATGTTATACTTGTTATATAATGGTTCATTTAGATTGGGGCAATGAGAGAGTGTAAAACTTTTTATGATAATAATACCAGATCACGTTTTTTTTCTCTTATATTGAATTAGATGTTGGATGAAAAGATAAGTTGATATCAATTACCATGTGACCTTTTCAGGTTTTAGACTATATTTTAGAGTGTGAAAATCTAATGACATGGACCCATACTCCATAGTTCATTATGTGTTGGATGACTCCATTAGTTAGAGTGTGATGAATACATGATTTTGTAGAGATAGTCATCGGGGATTGGTTTAAGAACCCAATGTTTTATCAATGGAATCCCCATATTATAAGTATTACATAAAGTATATTCGTATTCAGAAACAAAATGAAATATCAAGATACTAAATACTGTGTGACCATTAAACAAAATTTTTCTACTTCAATGTTTTAAATTTTGAAAATCTAACATACACGATTGTGATCAGTAAGATATTTTGAGTATGATGGGATAAACATAATTTTTGGTGAATAGTAACATACCCTTATTAATAGTAATGTTACACTTATGAATAGTGGCATACCCTTATGAATAGTAACCTCACCTATTATAGTTTATATATATATATATATTATGTGAAAGAATGATGTACCTATGATTTAGAATATGTAAAAAAATTTATTAAAAAATTTACTTTTCAAGTAAATTATGATTTTAATTAAAAATTAAATTAATCATATTTGGAAAATTATATTTGAAAAATGGAATTCATTTTTTTATTCTACACATGTGAAAATGTTTAGGGTGATTTTTTTTGTATTTTTCTAAAATATTTGAATATTTTTTGAATAGTAAAATACATTAATTTTCCGTATAAATACATTATAAATTAAATCCACTATTCCTAACATAAAAATTGATATAAGCACTCAAATATGAAACTCACATTCTCTCTTTACAATTCTTTGTCATGGAATCATCACTATTTCTTATCATGGTGGAAATTAAAAAACTAATGATTATAATATTATAAAAACCCCTCTCCCCTCCACTATAAATACCACCTTTCACACCCAGAATTCCTCAAAACTCTCAAGCTTCAAACCATTCCAAATTCTGACAAAACATATTCCCTATACCCTCCCCCCATGACTTAGACCTATTTTCATCATCATAAGTCCACACCTAGGCACCTTAATGAGGATCTCAAGAGGAAAATTCAAGAGGTAATTCTTATCTCTCTTTTCTTTCATTTTCCTTGAAAATTTATTTCTTTTCTACTATTATCCCCAACTTATCATATCCATATATCATGAAAACTCTAGTATTATTGATATATTGGTATTATATCTTTTTAATGTAATATTATTTATTATACTCCTCCCTTCTTCTCTTTGTTAATAAAATGAAATTGATGCCTGTGATGTGTTAATTTACCTAAATCAGGGCGACACACTTCCATTTTCCTTCAATTCCTTCAAGTCTATCAATAAAACTATAAAATGGATAAAAAATTATATTAATGTGTATTTTTTTATCCTCTAATTTTTTCTGTAACTAACATAAATACATGAAACTAGGTGATTAAATAAAACAAGTTCGTTGTGATTAAAAAACCTTCAAAATTTACAAAAATGATCAACATTAAATTTTATCTAATGATTCATCCTCATGGAACTCAAAAAAAATTAATAATAATATCATTTATATTTATATAATTTAACTAATAATATATATTAGAAATTCAGGATGTTCAACCACATTTCAAATGAACATCTGTTCATGAATACAAGTGAAACGTTTATAAAAGCTATGAAATTTAACACTCCCAAACAATGAATTTAAGCTTTATAACTCATCTAAAGGCTTATAAATGAACCTAATGAAACCATAATGATCCATATTCAGGAATAAAACGTTTTGTAATTTCTAATTATTGAATAAATTGTCATTATATAGGACCATAAATTGATGAAATTGATCAGATACAAGTTAAGGGGAAATTCTCGAACCAAACATTCTTTCTTCAGTTTCTCCCACATTCACACCATTTTCAGTATGGTTAATCCTATTAAAAAAATTTACCATCATTATCATAAATTTATTAGGATATAAAATTTTCGTACATAAGTTCATGAAAAACAAAATTATTTTTAAAAGAACACTTCTCTCGAATAAACACTCTCAAAGATTGTTTCTTCTTCACTCATCGTGGACTGTTCAATGTTAAGAATGATATTCCCTCGATATTTTGGAAAAATGTTTATAAATGTATGTGAATGATATTAAACCCATTTCATTCCATGGGTTATATTTATTCTCATGTTTCACATATTTTCAATGTTCCATTCTTGATAATGCAATGGTAAGGATGTGACAGGTGTGCCCAACATTATATAACACTATATGAATGTTTGAATGTGATGGGTGTTCTCAGAATTAAACAGCACTCCAGTGCATTGGATAAATTTATTAATCTCATTAATAAAAGTAAAATTATTTGTGAACATGATTCTAGAATTGTTCACAACTATGTGTGGTATTTAACCACTAAGACGCGATGTTATCATTTTTTATGCATTCCCACATTTCATGTCATTCATTAATGCTTCCTATCATGTTCATGATCATTTAAATTTGTTATGATTATGATCACTCATTGTCATATGGTCCATAAAAATCCTCTTGCTAGAGTGTTATGTCACCCAATTTTCATGTATATCCTTAGGTGAATATGTGTATTGAAAAGTTCTCAAGGGACAAAATGAATCAGTAGAAGAATGGATTAAATAAATATCTATGTTTGATGTTATAAATGTTATGTTTCAACCTAGTTTTCCCAAGATACTAAACATTTGTATCCTCATGGTGTAATGATATTATTTAGTTTATCTTTATTATGATGTAATAGTAATGTAAGAAAACGATGGGTCAATCTAGTTTGTATCAGAGGAATGATTTAGACAATTTGGGAATTAGGATTAGTAAACCCTAGAGAAAACCTCTAGTATTAGTCTATGTACAAATATGTATAGAAGTATCATTACATAGGTATCCCATAAGTTATGATTTTAGTGTAAACTGTACAAATGAATAAGTTATTTATTCATGACTTTATGAGTTATGTTTTGTTCTACCCATTTCAATTCTAAAAAATGATGGGAACTAGGGGAAACCAAACCAACAACCTGTGTGAAGGACAATTAAACAACTTCTCTAATGATATACCTATTGGGTTAGGAGGTGAATTTCAAAACATTACGGTGTTTCTTACCCAAAAATATCAGGTTATGAACAATTACCATAATAATTGGAAACTTCCTCCTCCCTAATGTGTGGTAAACTGACTATCGATTGTTTTATACAGAAACAACTACTGACATTTAGTGGATCTTCTAATCCACTTGTTGTGGAATAGAGGGTCAAATGCATTGAGAAGATATTTTATGTTCTTCAATGTTCTAAGATGGATAAGTTGATGTCATCCATTTATCATCTAGAGGGATAGGCTGATCAATGGTGGATATTGATTAAGAAAACCATTCCAAGAGACAAAATTGAATAGATTGAATGGGAAGACTTTAGGATCATGTTTCATAACAAGTATTTCCCCTAAAATCTTTGTATGAATATAGAGATAGAATTAAAAGACTCATGAAAAAGGATTGAGAATTTTTCACTACCTATGAAGAAAATTTCTCAGGACATGGAAGGTATCTTTCGGGTTTTGTTATAAAAAATTGTAGAAATTTTTTTAGATTATTTTGTCGATTAAAATCACACATTATAAATTCTCTTTCAATTCAAGACTTTGGGAATTATAAAGAAGTTTTTCAGTGTTCCCTCAAAGTGCAGATAAAGTTTGGAGAAATTTCCCATGGATATGGTGATATGAAACAAAAGATGGAGTTTCAAGATAGAGTATCTAATGATGAAGGTGGGAAGAAAACTCAACTGCCCACATGCCAAAAATATAGGAAGTTTCATCATTGGAACGACATCATAGTGATGGTGAAATGATTCATGTTTGGGAAAGAAGGGTATCATTTCAACCAAAGTGTTTGAATATTCTATTATTGGCAAATGTGGCATGATTATTCCATCAAATCATGTAATAGTTACCATTGTGGAATTCAATGCTATAATGTGAATGGATTAGATCTATTTATATAGAGAAAAAATCAATGGTAGGTAAAAGGAAATATGATTTCATATTCCAAACCTTCCCATGATCCTCTAAAAATGCAAGAAAGATCATGAATCTCCATTGAAAAATCCCTTAAATGGTGTGGGTGTTGATCCCATGTGAAGAAGCATACCAGGCCAAAATGGTTGAGTCAAATGAGAGTGCCACCCTTACAAAAATTCCCATAGTGAGCAAATACGGGGATGTATTTATAGAAGAGTTACCTGGACTAACCTTGTATTGTGTGGTAGAGTTCTCCAAATAACTCATATGATGATCTACTTCTTTCTCAATGTGTCCCTATAGGATGGATCCTATCAAACTGGACGAGTTAAATAAGTAGCAGCAAGGGAATTTTGGGAAAGGGTACATACACCCTAGTTTATTATCTTGGGGTGTTCGAGTTCACTTTGTGATGAAGATGTACGGAATAATGAGAATGTGTATTGATTATTGGGAACTCCACAATATCCCCATAAAGAAAAAGTATCATATTCCATTGATTCCTGACTTGTTCAATTAGGTAAGAGAAGATCAATACTTCTCAAAGGTGAATATTCATTCTGTATATCACCATCTAATGGTGAAGAATGAAGATATTCAAAAGATTGTCTTCTGTACAAGGTATAGGGACTATGAGTTTCTATTAATGCCCTCCCGACTTACTAATTCCCCTGAAATCTTCATGGAATTGATGAATAGAGTCTATAGACATAACCTCAAAAAATATTTATTAGTTTTTATCAATGATATTTTCATCTACTGCAAGAGAAGGGAGGAATATGAATAATATATAAGACTTGAGTTGGGGACATTGAGAAAGGATATGTTGTATTCCAAGGTTAGAATGTGTGACTTTTGTATGAAGAAATTCACATTCATGGGACATGTGATCACAAGAGAGTGAATTTCTGTGAACCCCTAAAAAGGAAATTGGGGAATGTCCTAGACCCTCTAGTGTCACAGAAATCCATTGTTTTCTTGGATTAGCTGGGTAATACCTATATTTTTTGAGAAATATCCCCTGATTGTCATGCCCGCTAACAAAGATAACTAGGAAAGGGGTAATGTCTGTCTGGATGGAAGAAAGCGAGGGAAGCTTCAAGGATCTAAAAAGAAGTCTGATCTTGGAACCAGTAATCACATTACCAAAAAGTGGATAATGTTTTATGATATACATTTATTCTTAAAAAAATCTTGGGTTCTGTACTAATGAAAAATGATAATGTGATAGCCTACACCTCACAACAGTTGATGATCCATTAGAAGAACTACCTGACACATGATCTAGAGTTAGAAGCAGTGATTTTTACATTGAAAATCTGCTGGCACTACCTTTATGGTGAGAAGTGAGACATATAGACCGACCACAAGAACCTAATGTATATATTCACAAAAATTGATCTCAACATTCTTCAAAGGAGATGGTTATAGGTAATACAAGATTAAAATTTATCTATTCAACACTATTATGAAAAGGAAAACAAGCTAGTTGTTTCTCTATGTTGAAAAGAACCTTCTTTTCTATCCATGTTATGGGTTGGGAAATACCCTATATTCTTGTATATGCAATGGATGGATTTGGAAATCATTATGGCTGGGGATACATCCAGCCTTTCCCAAATGGTCATGCAAACATCTATCCAAGATAATATTAAGGAGGCACAAAAGGATTTTCTAGAGATAAAAATGAAGGTGATTCAGTAAAGGGATGGAAGATGCAAGATTTCCATGTCGACGAGGATGTGGGGATTAAATTTCTAATGCTGTATTGTTTGTCTTCATCAACCGGGATAAAGAAGTATCTAGTGGATAATTCACATAGCTCAACTTTATCAATCGATCATTGTAGCAAAATGATGTATTGAGATCAATGAGAAAAACATCTACTAGGATAAAATGAAGAAGGAAATTGTGGAATATCTCTCATGGTGTATGATATGTCAGCAAGGTAAAGCATAGTGAAAAATTCCAAATGGATGATTCAACCATAGCTTATAAGAATGTGGAAATGAAATAATTTCACTATGAAATTTTTCATGGGTCCTCCAATGATGTTCAAGGAAAATAATCTGATATGTGTTACGGTTGACTGACTCACCATGACTGCCCATTTTATCACTATTTGGAAAGATCTCTCTTATGAACAAATTGCAATGATATATGTGAAGGAAGTGGTTGGAAAACATGGTGTCCCACTATTGATTTTATCTGACTATGTTCCAAGGATCACATCAATTTTCAGGAGGGGTCTTCAACATGCTTTGAGTACTGAATTAAATTTCAGTGTGGCCTATCACCTCCAAACTGGTGGCTAATCTGACAAGACAATTTTGATGCTCGAAGATATGCTAAGATAATGTTCATTATAATCCAAAGGTGGGATGGATCCGCATCTCCCATTTTTTGAGTTCTTATACAAAAATAGCTTCCACTCGAGTATTTAGATGGCTCAAAATGAAGCTATGTATGGAAACTGATGTAGAACTCTAACATGTTGGGATGATGTTAGAGAAAGAATGCTACTTGGATCTGATCTTGTGCAAGAGATAACAGATAAGGTTCAAGTCATCCTGAAACATATCAAAACTACTCATTTTCAATAAAATATCTATTATAAAAACCATTGAAGGGACTTGGAGATTGACATTGGAGATAAAGTCTTCCCTATAATATCACCATGGAAGAGAGTCATGTGTTTTGGGTATAAAGGGAAGCTAAACTCAAGGTATATTGTCTCATTTGAGATCATTGACAACATAAGTGTCGTGGCCTATCAGCATTCACTTCCACCAAATATTGATCAAGTTCATGATTCGTTTCACATATAACTACTAAGAATGTACATACCATATCTATCACAAGTACTGAACTCAGAGGTGGAACAATTTAAATATGACCTCACATATGAGGAGCTACCTATAATGTTTATAGATAGGAGATAAAAGGTTCTACACAACCAGACAACCCATAATATAAAAGTGTTTTGGAGGAACCATATGTTTGAATAAGTATCTTGGGAACTGGATTTGGGAATGAAGGAGAGGCGTGCAAAATTATTTGTGTAATATGAAATTTTGAGGGTGGAATTTCATAAGAGGGGAAGAATGTAATAACCCAATGTATTATCAATGTAATACCCTTATTATAAGTATTCCTTAATGTATAATCACATTAGAAAACATAATGAAATATCATGATATGAAATACTATGTGACCATTAAATGAAAATTATCCAATTCTATGTTTTGATTTTCAAAAATCAAACATACACAGTTGTGATCATTAAGCTGTTTGTAGTCTGACTAGAAATAATTAAAAAAATTTGGTGAATAAAAACATACACTTTTGAATAGTAATATTACCCTTATGAATAGTGATATACCCTTATGAAATAGTAACTTCACCAATTATAGTATATATATATATATAATTTATGTGAATGTATGATGTAACTATGTTTTGGAATAAGTAAATAAATGATTTAAAAGAAATATTTATAATGTAAATTATGATTTTGATTGAAAATAAATTAATAATATTTATAAAAATATTTTTGAAAAATGGACTTCATTTTTGGATACTACATTTCAAAAAATGTTTAAGTTGAATTTTTGGGATTTTTTTGAATTCTTGAATTTTTGGTGAATAGTAAAATACATTAATTTACCGTATAAATACATTATAATTTAAATCCACTATTCCTAACATCACAAGTGATGTAAGAACCCAAATATCAAACTCACATGCTATATTTTCTATTCTTGGTCATGGAATCATCATTATTTCCAATGTTGGTGGAAATTATTAAACTAATGGTTAGAATATTAAGAAAACACATATCCCCTCCACTGTAATTACCACCTTTCACACCCTCATTTCCATACACCTCTAAAGATTCATGACTTGTCCAAATTCTAAGTAAATATATTACATAGACCCTAATACAATTCTAGAAGCTCTTGGCCTCATCACAAGACCAATATTTTTCTATTTAAGAAGGATCTCAAGAGGAGGATTCAAGAGGGAATTCCTCTCTCTCTTTCCTTTCATTTTCCTTTCAAATTTATTTTTTCTTCACTTATCAAACACTTATCTTATCCAAATATCATGATAAATCTAGTATTATTAATATAATGGTATTATATGGTGGTAATGGAATACTATTCATTCTAATTCTCCCCCCTCTCTTGGATAATAAAAGGAAATTGTTTCCCATGATGTGTTAATTTACCTAAATCATGGGAAAAACACTTCCATTTTCCTTAAATTCTATAAATTATGTCAATAAAACCATAAAATTGTATGAAAAATATTATAAACTGTAATTTTATATCCCCTTTTATGTTCTAGAACTGACTTGTTTGCATGACCCTAAATGATAAAATAAAACAAATTCATTGTGATCAAAAACCACCCAAATTAAACAAAACGAACATCATTAAAATTTTTTAATGATTCATCCTCGTGGTACATAAAGAAAAAATTATAATAAAATTTATATCTCTATAATGTAACTACTAATATATATTAACATTTATAGATGTTCAACCACATTTCAAACAAACATCTGTTAATACATGTGAAACATTCATAAAAGCTATGAAAATAAACACTCCCGAACAATTTATTTAGGATTTATAACTCATAAAAAGGACCATTAAAGAACATTATGAAACCATAATGATTCATATTCATGTATAAAAGGTTTTTGAATTTACAAATAATGAATATAATGTCATTATATAGGACTTTAATGTGATGAAAACTTTCAAATTCAAGGTAAGGTGAAAATCATGAACCAAATATTCTTTCTTCAAGTTCTCCCTCATTCACTCCATCTTCAATATGATTACTCCATGAAAATAATTTTTTCATCAATATTTTACCATTACTAGGATATTTTATTCTTATTATGTTCATGAAAAATGCAATTTTTTTCAAAAAAACTCTTCTCTCAAATAAACACTCTAAAAGATTGTTTCTTCTTTACTCATCGTTGATTGTTTTATCTCAATAATGATATTCCATCTTTATTTAGGGAAACAATTGTTTATGAATGTATGAATACGATTTGAAACCCATTTCATTCGACGGGTTATTTTTATTCTCAATTTTGATATATTTTCAATGTGGCATGCATTATAATGTAAATGTTATTATGTGGAAGGTGAGCCTAGAATTATATATCACAATATGAATGTATGAATGTGACAGGTGTTCCCAGAATAATAATGCACTCTGATTCATTGGTTAAATTGGTTAATATTATGAGTTAAATGGATATGATTCATGAACATGTTGCTATATATTTTTTTCAAAACTATGTTTGGTAGTTAACCACAAAGACACAACGATTTCATTGTATTATGCATTGGAACATTTCAAGTCTTTTATTAATGCTTCCTCTCATGTTCATGATCCTTTTACTATCATATGATTATTCTCACCCGTTTTTATGTGGTTCATATATAGCCTCTTACTATTCTTTTTCTCACCCCTATTAGATGTATATCCTCAGGTGAATATGTCTACTAAAGAGTTTTCAAGGAACAATAAGAAGATGGAGATGAATGAATTAAAAAAATATTTATGTTTGATGATGTAAATGTTATGTTTGGTCCCAGTTTTCCCAAGACACTAATCCTTTGGATACTCTTGGTATAATTATATTATGTTTTTTATCATTATAATGATGTAATATTAATATAAGAAAATGTTGGGTCACTATAATCGGGAATTCCAAACTAGGACATGGTATTTAATGGAATTATTTCCCATTTCACCTTAATAATATTCATGGTTGTGGTGGAATTTTTGCTAAAAAAATTTTATTATAAATTTATCATTTTAATTGGTCATTTATTGTTTCCTTCATAAATTCAGGTTCATTCCTTTTAATGATGAATATTTTAAATAGGGTCATCTTTTAAATTACATATAATGAATTTTAAAAGTTTATCATTAGTGTAAGATCATGTGATGATAATTTAAATCTTTTATAAAAAATATGTTTTATGCTAATAGGGATGGTTTAGTTGTTTTATATGATGAATTTTTGTTAATGTGTATCTATTTTAAATGCTTGTATGTTTCATTTTTTTAATGTGAGAATATTTTATAGCTTTTTAGATATTTAAAACACGAGACATTGAATAACGATTTAATGGAAAAAATGATTGTAGAAAATGTTTCTAATAGTTATATTAATCTTCGAATGGGGTGTTTTCCAAGGGTTAATGCTTTGAGTGAATCGACATAGTTTTAATGTACACTTAATAACTAACTATTTAATTGTTTAAAATGCCAAATATATGTTTTTCAGTTGGGGGGGTAATAAATTTACCTATAATAAGATTCTATAAATGTTTTCTAGAAACACAATTGATATCTAAATGTGTACATCCCTCTAGTTATATGTTTGGTAAGATAATTAGTGTATCTAATTGTGATTAATATTAAAGTAAATTTAGAAATTCATTAATTATATCATGATGTGAATTTATATTTAATTATATCAAACTATATCTTTGATTAAAATTTCATTACTACATTTATTCTTCGGGTACAAGGTATAATTTTATATAAAATTTAGATTACATTGACATTCAGGGCCATCAAGGGCCCATGCCAGACCCCTCTTATAAAAATGGTTGGTTTTTATACATCAACCTAATTCCTTATGCCAATTGTGACAATGGAATACAAATTATGAGAGGGAGGAGTTGATGGTCCATCAGTTATAGATCTTAAACTACTTCACTAATTAAAGAACAAATTTAATTTATATTTTTTTAATTATATTATATGGATGTTAATAGGTAAATAATAATAACACTTTTATTGTTATATGGAAATTAAAATATTAAAACAATAGTGGATAATAATTCTAGTTTAAGACAAAAAAATAGGGAAATGACAAAAATGAATCTTGCTTTCTATGACTATAGTATGAATGACATTCATGCCCCCCGTCCCCCCAAAAAAAATTATCAAACCTATCATAAATTCATTATATCTCTACTCTCCCATGCTATTCACATTATATGTCATCTCCCATTGATTACTTCTGGCTATCATCTCCTCTTGTCCTTATTCGTGTCCAATAGTCGACTTACTCTTTATTACCCCCTGTTTCCATCACCTCCTCTCCCATGAACAATAAATTTCTCTCTTCATTATCATGCAATGTACTTCCCCTCACAATCAACCTTTCCTAGTTTCTCTCCACCTTTTCTTATATCTTATCAATTGTAACCCTTTCTAAATTTCTTATACCTATATCCACCAAATTTATACCCTCATACATCATGTGTTTGTCATTCCTCAATGATAGTCACACTGCTAAAATGAAATTCTATTCTAAAATCTCAATGAAAGGTTTTGTGGTGTTTATTCATTAATTGGATAATATTAAAATTATATTATTTATATTATTTCATTCCCACTTGTATTCACTCAAAAAAATTTCATATTTTTATTTTCTCTTATATTGATTTTTGTATAGAAATTATTTTTTCATTTTAATTTTTTTAGAGTGTAAAATTATTAATTATTGGGTAAAAAATATTTTATTGGTCAATGATTCACATATAATACATGGTATGTTTAGTGTTCTCTAGTATACTCCATGGTCATGTTTTTGTTATACTATTGTATTAACTGTAAAATATTGGAAGGATTCTATAAAAAAAGGTGAAAGTTATGTATTGTTAGGGTGGTCTTTAATGTTTGTTTAATTTTTAATTCAATTAAAAAAAATCAAGTTTTGTATAAATTTTTTAAATTTTATAGTGGATATTAAATTTAAATTTAACAATTATAATTTATAGAAGTTGAATGTTAAATTATATATATATTTTTTAAAATTTGTGTACTACTATTGTTAAATTGTTTAAATTTTAAAAATATTTCGTCTAGTTATGTATTTTTTATTATGATTTTTTCTTTTTTCATAAATGTACTGTTTATTTGTTCTTCAATTAAAATAGAGAACATTAGAGTTAAAATATTGAAACATAAATCCAAATTTCTAGTATCATTGTGTTAATATCTATAAACTACGAGTAAAAAGTGTGACATATTACTAATAAAATTTATAATTTGGGTTGTGTCCTTACATAGTTGAATTTTTACATTTATTCTTATTATGAAAAGTGATAAGGGTCTATATTTAATGTTATATATGTTTAGTAAACATAAGGATTCCTACATCTGATAAAACCTTTTGATGAATCTCTAACATAACATTTGAAAGTGAAATGAAGACCTAGAATGAACCCATGAACCAATATCAAGATCATTAATGCTAATTGAATCCAAAATCAAAATAATTTTATACTATCCTCTGAACAACACAAACAATTCCAATGTAAACAATTATATATATAAATTCATGCAAGGAATAACATAAGGGATTACATTGTTTTAGCATGTGACCTAGTCCATGTGTAAATAAAACATTAATTTTACTCATAGTAGTAGGTAATGTTTAAAATGATTAGTACATAGCATATCAATTAGTCTCTAATTAGTGCTTCTAGATAACATTACCATTTGATTTCCAAAGGGTGATATCCATCTCAATAAATCTTCATAGTTGATCAATTGTTTGGTCATGTACATCCACCTCCATGACATTACCACTCATTGAATAGAGTTAACAACTTGAGATATCATAATTCATCAAAATTTACAACACTTCCTCTAAAAAACATCATCCAATAGATTGACCTTAGTTAGCCCCATCTTGTCCTGCATCTGGTCTGCCCATCTTCTTGTCATCCAAACTCTACTTCTGTAATTTCGCCATTCATCAATAATTTCAAAAGTATAACAAACTAATTTTTCCCTATTATTTGTCTCCTTCAATTATATAAAAAAAATTTCATCACTTTAATTATATCTTAATAGTCACCCTCTTAGAAATCATTTTTTAGACCCCAAATCTATGTAGTCCTTTAGCCTTATCAACCCCCCCAAATCCATTATCTGCAATTATACTAAAAAGGAAATTTTTTTACACCACATATTTTCACTAACACAATCCATATAAGGCACACAACTTCTGAAAAAAATCTAGAGTGGCCACATATTTAATATTTCCATTAGGTTCTCAATTCCTTCAATTTCTATAAGTCAATATCCTTATCATCTAATAGATTACAAATGAATTGAAACAAAAAATTAATTATATTTGTATGATAATGAAATATTGGATGTTTAGATAATTAATTCAGTATTGTTAATTCATAAATTAGATCCCTTACACTTTTCATCCTTCCATGACCATCTTGTAAACCCTTCATCCAAATTAATTGCATTCCCTATTTCAAAAAGAAATGTAGAATTAATGAACCTAGGTCCTAGTGGAAGCATGAAACAAAAATAATTTAACATTTTTTGGAATGGATTCCAAATCCTTTTACCCTTATTTTTAATTGAATAAAATTTACTTAAATTTAAGCATAAAAATAACAATCAAATGGATGTGTTAATGTTTTCATATCCATTTGATGTGTTGTGGTTGAATCACTCACCATTGAAATGTTGTGACTCAAAAATAACAAGATAAGAATACTATAGATCATACATACATTCACCATAACTCAAGTATTATCTATCTTTGTCTCCTATGTTCTAGACATGTAAATCAATAAGTTTTACGATGTCCCTCATATGATGAAAAGAATGCAGACTCGATCAAGAAGACGAGATCGATTTAGCCTTATTCTTTATTCGTAATCATTCTCTAAGAGATAGATATGAGAGGAGAGGGTATATTATCTCACTAAATTTATCCCAATTGTGTATTTTAATATTTAATGGGATAAATGTGTTTTTATACATAGGTTATACTTTCTAAAATTTTACATTGGTACTTAGAAAGTAATAACATTCATTTTAGATCATTACACACATATATGAATTAATATAATTTTAATAAATATAAATTTTTTTTATCACTCACATTTAAAAATAAAAAATGTAACATGATATAATAAATATAATTAACTCAATGTGTACCCTCCCTGATTAATTTAACTAACCTTTAATATACATTGATCATTTAAAAAATTAAATTTTCTCGTATTCACTCTTATTATCAAACAACATTTCAATACCATTAGAAATAAATTTAATTATTATTATTACAATCTTTAATAATATATTTCAATTAGTTTTACATGAAATTGATCAAATTCAGAAGTTCACTATCCCCCAAATGTGGGTCCAACATCGTCATAATCTTCAATTCATTGGAATATGTTACTCATACACTTATTGTGTGATCTGCTAGGTCCTCATATCAATAATAGTGAGTCCAACCCACATACCAAGAGTGGATATTAAAAACCCATCATGGACTCTAAGGAGATATGGAATATCATAATAATGTCTACCAACTAAGAACATGTTCTATGTAATATTTTCTCATTGTATCATGATATCTAATAAAATAAGGTGCACCCTTATGTCATCAGCCTTCAATTTCTTTATATATTTCATGAACCACTATGAATACATGCCTTCTTGTACTATGGCTACAGATTTAATGATGTTACTGTCACCATGGTCAACTTGGTCCCATGAGATATCACTTCCTCAATTCATAAGATAAAAATTCTATTTTGACTATTCAACGAATACCATAAGCCTTATGACGAACCCTACATAAGCTACCTCTCCAAAACATCAATGTCATAGTTTTGACAAGAATCAATATATGATATCAAATGATAAACATTGATAACAATATCAAGTGTTAATACAAAAAAAATGTTCATGTATAAGAAAAACATTGGACACCTAAAAAATATTGTATTCCAATTAGGGGTATGTCAACATGGTCTCATCTACTTGATATCACCATGTTAGAACTTCATGAGAAGAATTATCAATGCTTACGATCCTAGAAAACATAATAGTCCAAAATTAATATATGTCCCATTAGTATGGTCTATCAAGATCATATGACCAGTGTTTAAAAATATTGACATAGTATCTTGAGGTTCTCATTCTAGCGCATAACTTCTATAACCTTTTGATAAGACATGTAATCTATTTACATCACCATTTAAATATTAGATGTAGATGAATCAACACTATTATGGATATAATAAACATGTGTATATATCATACTATTTGAATGTAATGTTAATCAAATTATATAACTGAGTTAGGTCTATGCAACCCAGTCACAACACTCCAACATTCACTAGATGCAACCCCTATCAATTATCATCATGATAGCGGTCACATGAATGCAATAATTCTACTTATATATGGATTTAGTCTATAGATCATCCACATTATACAATAGCAATAATTTTCTATCCATGAATTTACCTCTCTGGCAAAAATACCTCAAGAGATAAAACTTCCAATGTATATGCTATGTCCACTAGTGTGACCTATGCTCCTTGGAAATAAACACTACCATAGTATTGTTGTAGTTTACTATAACTAGGTTTTAAATTCATGAAAAATTAAATATTATAAACAAAGCCTCATATAAAAACTACTTCCTTAACTATTTGGGAATAGACTTTATACTTGAAATCTTTTATAGAATCATAATCCAAATACAACTTCGAGTTTCTCCAACTCATTAAAGCACTATTCAGGAAAAAGACGTAGCCAGACTGGAATTCAAGATCACCATGATGTCTCTAGAAGCTAGCATCATTTTATCCCCTCACATCAAACTACTCATATATTCCCCACACCGATAACATATCCTTTATATCTTTCATGTAATTTTGTGTAGTATTTATAGCATCCCAATGTAGCTCTCCTAGATTGGATAGACATCTACCTGTAATGATTAAAGAAAAAGAAACATAAAACCTAGTACAGAGAATGGAATTTATAATTGATCCCACTACTAATGCATAAGGTATTATACTCATTCCTTCAGTCTCATATTCGGTTTGTGGACACATATTCATGGAGATATTAATTCCATTATACCCTAGAAAAACAAATCCTCTATTGTATTGTTCCATATTTTACTTATTAATTTCAATTTCAACCTATATTCTTATGACTTGTAAAAAAATACATTAAAATATATATTTATAGATCATTATACTAAGAATATAGGATTATTTACTTAATTATTTCAAGGTGAATAATTCATTTAACCAGGTATTCACTAATTGTATGATGATCACTTTTTTCCGATTAATAATATTTCATCGATATATAATACTAGGAAAATGATGGGACATCCAATAAACTTCTTATAGAAACATGGACCACATTCATTACTAATGAAACTGATATATCTTGAGGCCTCATAAAATTTTTTATCCCATGATCATTTTTCCTACTACATTCCATAAATGTATCTTTTTATCTTGAACACTTCATTGGCACTATTTGACATAATGAACTCTTCAGTTTATGTCATATAGACATCTTCAACTAATGTCCCATTTATAAAATATTTTTTACATCTAGTTCGCATATTTCATAACCAAAGAGGGATTCCATTTCAAGTAAAAAATATAATGGATTTTATCCCAGTGACTGGTGAGAATGTTTTATTATTTTCAATGCCTTGATGTTGCTTGTACACTTAAGCACTTGTCATTCCATATTTGTTCTCACTTGACCATCCATGTCTAGATGTATCTTGGAAACCCATTTATAAGAAATTGGATATAAATCATCTTAGGGGCCAACCAAAATGTAATATTTATTATTTTATGTAGATTATATTTAAAAATGTTTGGATTCCATCAACTTAGAATCATCATTTCCATCTGCTAATTCTTGTGGGTTAGAGAGCCATCATTCTCTAGGAGTTATGCGTCGCCTGATTCAGTGACAAGAATATCGTATCACTCTACTTCTATTACATACCTATTAGATCTATTAAATACTTGTGTGTTTGGAAAATATTTCACTCCAACATTATAATGTGAAGATTATTCCTATGACAACTTTTTTTCACCTAAAGAATCAACTTCATCAAAGTCAATCATTCTCCCACTATTTCCATTGGAAATTTATCCCCTTTAAATAAATGTAGCACATCTTTCTATCCAAAACATATTTTTGAAAGGGTTATATATATAATATCCTTTATCACCCTTAGGATAAACACTAATTTTTCACTTTATGCTATAATATTCTATGTTTTTAATAGGTATACTCATGAAAAATTCCATGCATCCTCATTCATGTATGGATGTCTGACTGGATTTCATTATTTATGAAAACTCATATATAATCCCATATTATTATTTAGTTAATACTCAATTGACTATATATTCTTTTGTCTATAGTTCATATCCCCAAAATGATAATGGTATTATTTTATTAATCATCATTGATTTGACCATCTCATGTGTGGTCCAATTCCTCATTTCTCTCACCACATTCCACTAAGGTTTATATGGAGCAGTAATTTGAAAAATTATCCAATAATATTTTAAATTATTGATGATATATTACATAAGATAGTATCCACTCTAATTTCAGTATAGTATTTAAATCTTCTTACCAATTTTATTCTATGCATCATTATGATATTTATTAAATATGAAAAATAAGTATAAATTATACCTCATTATGTAGATATATCCATAACTACAATATTAATTAGTAAAAGTAATAAAGTATGAAAAAAACCCCATACCTCTAATAGAAATGCACCACATACATAATTATTAACCTATTACAAAGTATATTTCGTACTTTATCCTTCCCCAATGAAAGGTTTTTTTTTCCTTTTTACCTTGCAACCAAGAGTGACATACATTCCATGATTTCAACACTATGGTATCTAAATACCATTCATGATGTATTTTACATAAACTCTTATCAATTATAGGACCATGAATAAATATTCCTAAGTGTGTAGGATATGATTCATTTTCAAGATATTTTTCATTTATTTCTTATACTAGATTTTCTAGATCAAGTATATACAACCAATTGTTAATATGTTTCATACCATATCATATATTATCCTTATATATATGTAAAAATTTATTTTAAAACATAAAATAAAATAACATAGTTTATAAACTAAACAATATGATTTTGTTTTTGTTAAAATTTCTTATATAAAAGAAATTATTTCATACAAGAAATATCCCACTAGGAAATGTAAGATAGTAATCCTGAACTGCCAATGCTGGTAGACTAACACCATTTATTTATTAAAGATAATATTATTTTTTTTAATTTTATTGAATCTTATTGGTTTCAATATTTTATTGAAAATGTGTGAGACACAAGAAATATCCAATACACAACTTTTAGAAATAGTTAGATTGAATTCATTAACAATAATACCTGAAGTAGATGCACCAACATTATTCTTCTTTTGATCTATGAAATTATTCTTATTGTGGCCATTATAGCCATATGAAAAGTATAATTCCTCCTTCTCATTATTCTACCATTGTATCTTTGGATTCTTGAAATAGAGGTGAATCAGTTTCTTTGAATTAGACTTATCCCATAAAACATAATCCATTAATTTTTGTCCTCTTCTTCACAATAAGGAACAAGGAGTTGAAATTATTCATATCCTTGTTTTTTTGGAGAACTAAAAAATGGGAGAATCTTATTCATGTGATTCACATTATAATTAATAATTAATTTCTATAATCAATGTTTTCAATAAAAAATAGTGAGATTAGATTCTAGATCTTGGTTCAATTTAAACCCATGGTATATAAGTCTCTCAATGTACATGATCATATTGAGTACATGATGTCCTAGTGGTCTTTCTTTAGTTATCCTACATCTATAGAGAGAACATGGTATCTCATATATATTTTTTTTGAACTCTAACCTGTTATAAATTCTTGAGATAAAATTGCATTGGGAAGGAATCATTTTCCTCATGAATTTTCTATAGCTCATAAGACATATATGACAATATAAAAAACTAAACATCTAGTGAATCGACTATTTTTCGTGTATCTATATTTATACACCTTGATTTCTCCCTGTTGTGTCTTAGCAGGAAGCGGTGATTCCAACACATAAATCTTCCTATGTAAGTCTAGAACTATGTACAAGAACCTATATCACTTCAAGAAGTTATGGACGGTGAGGAAATATTGTTTATCCAATATTTATCATTGTGTAATTGAATTGGTGGGGGTTTCTATTTGATCGGATACAAATAAATTTAGAATATTACAACATTATCATGATTACAAGAACACGTTTCCCATTTATATTTTTTAAAATTTCTTCCATTATTTTTTTAAATCCTAGTCCCCCACAACAACTTGATTCATAATCCTAAATATATTAAGTATTCTAGTATAAAGGATCCTTAAAACCTCTCCTCATCATCTAAAAGTTATGTATACACCAATATTAAGAGAATATCATGTTATGAATATTACTATAAAACTATATTAACTTGTGGATCCTTGATCTTTTTATTGGATTAATATATCCTATAATGTATTACATTACATATCTCAACAGTTTGCCTCTAATGTTTCAAAAATCAATTTACTGCTACTCCATTTCATCAAAATTTATTTAATTCGGTCTAACACTCTCATATAAACTCCCCGGTAGTAAGAGACACTCTCAACTAGGACTTTCAGGAACCTTGAAAAATAAGTTGTGCCACAATTCAAGTGATGTAAAACATTTATTGACTCAAATATTTACATTGAGATTTTATAAATTTAATCTTAGAGAATGAAACCTTTTTTATTTAATATTCTGGTTCTATTTGATCATGCTCACAACGTAACAATTATATTATAGAGAAAAAAATCACCACACATATTCATTTTATCTTTTTATTCTTGTTTATTATTATTCTATGTGATCGTGCATAAAAACCCATATTAAAAAAAATAATAAATCATTAACACAATAAATATATGAATAAATAATGATGTGATCATGTGCCATTAAGTATTGGTTAATACATCAAGTGATTAATGGATTGACTGAGACTCAATGGTAATTACTTAAGTGAATACTTGACTTGATATTATTGGCCACAATTCTTATGAACATTCACTTATTTGGTGTACAGTGTGTCTCGACTTCTACTTATTCTCCACGAACTCCTCTAGTATTTAGAATATATACTCACACGCATGAGAGTGGAACTCCGGATGCAAAATTTTATTTTATCACTTAAATGTGGACATGTAGCCCTTTGAATGAATTACACATGGAGGTTTGATATTAATATCATCAAAATAAAATAATTTTAAGTATTTAAAAACATAAATGTAATAAATGAAGTAAATAAATAATAAACCTAACATGCATGGGTCGATCTCGACTCATGATCAGTCAACATGTAATTATACTTTAGAAGAAATTATTTTTTCTAAAATTCAACATGAGGGTATTCTTAATTTGTTAACATAAATTAAAATAATTTTAATTAATTATCAACTAATCCAACTATGGTGAAAATTATTTTATTAAATTATAGACAATTAAATTTAATTTTTTAAAATTATTCATAATTTATTTTGTCTATTTGGACCTGAATTGGATCCTAGGAAATTAATTTTGGGAATGTGATGGTTCGAGCTAGTCAGAACTGGACTATAAATGTGAAACCCTTGTTTATTTGGGCGTCTTTATAAAACAATTATGTTATATATATATATATATAACTATGTAATTTTATAAAATTATAACTAAGATACCAAAGGATGCTTTGTCCCATTTTATATATTTAAAAAAAGATTACATGGGATGCTTTGAATAAGCCATCCAAAGAATCTTCAAACATGCTCCGAATGAAGGATTTGTCCTCTAAATTAAACAAGCTTCCAATGGAATATTTATCCTTTTAATTATAAAAGCATCCAAGAAAATCATTACCCATTTTTTAATTTTTGGAAGCTTAATCAAGATTCCAAAATATGTTTGTATTTCCAATGGGCTACCCCATATAATTTTTGGTATATATGGTTAACATGAAATGTACTCAAAATATTCTCATTCTAAAAATCTATCACATCTATATCCATTAAATTTAATCAATGAAAATAAAATTTAACTTTTATTATTTTTTATGAAAAAAAGATCAATATTTGATAGGTCATATCATGGAAATACATGCGTGGATTAATGCTTTGTTAGTTCTATTGGGACCATATTGAAGCCATATTTCTGAATAATTTAAAATTTAATTGAAATTATAAAATTTTCAACATAAATAGTTGAATGCTCTCTTTCATACCAACTGAAGGAACTGAGGATGTAGTGGAAGCATGAAACACAAACAATATAAAATATTTTTTTTAGAACCATGTTAAAAAAACTGAGTCCACAAAACCCCATGAATGAATTTCATAATGGACCACATGTAATTATATTTGATCGTGAAAAATAAAATCAAACAAATTTGTAGATTGTACCTTGATCATTTGAATTTCTTTGTTAGATTCACCCATCGTCAAAATTTCAGGGTTAAAAGAACCAAGATAGGCATCCTATAGATAATCCACACATGAACCATACATCTTTGATTTTTGATCTTGATTTCCCTTGTTCTAGAATGGTAAATTTAAGAGCATTACAGAATCAATTGGATCACAAGAATAACACGAGATCGATTGAGAATATATGATTGATCTGACCACGTTCTTTCTTCAGAATCCCTCTATAAGGAATTGAGAGGATAAGAGTGGAGATATTCTCCCACAATATTAATCCAAATTTTTTATCTTAATATTCAAGTTGATATAATGATATTTTATACCTAGGTTGTACTTTCCAAATTCACACATTAGTTCCTGAAAGTAATAACCATAATTTTATGCCTTTAAGAACATTTATGACTTAATAAAATTTTCCTAAATGTAAAAAATAATTTATCATTCACTTGTAACACTATAAATTGATACATTATAACATATAAACCATTCTCTTTCCCATTAATCTCCCAAAATAATTTTAAGACCCAAGAACATCCTATGATCATTTGAAAAATTATATTTTCTCCTACTCATATTTATGATCAGAAAACTTGTGAATACCATGATAAATAAATTCAATTAAAATTATTCCAAAATTGAATAATATATTTTAACTATTTTTACTTATGATCGATCATACTCATAAATTTAATGGCCGCCATACAAGGGGTCTACTTCATCATAAACTCTTATTCGTTAGAATAGGTGAAACTAGTGGATATACTCAGTGTGAGACTCTCTTAGTCCTCGTATAGATAGAAATTAGTCCAACCCATAGACCCAGAGCTGATTATTACAACACATCATGGACCTTAAGGGGATAAGGAATGTTATAGCTATGAATACCTCCAAAAACATGTTCTATGTATTATAATTTCATTGTCTCACAATAACTCAACAAATTGGACACACACTTTTGTCATCATAATTTTTTTTCCTTATATATTTCATGAAATTACTATATGAATATACCATATTATACCATGGACGTGTATTTAATGAGTGTAATATAATTATGGTAAACATGGGCCTACTAAATATATCTTCCTTTACTCATAAGTGAAAAATTCTATCATGGTTATTCAACTAATAGAATACCATCAATGACACAACCAAAATAATAACATCACCATGAATTATGTGTCATGGTTTTTTTTCTACCATAAATTCCTTCATTTAAATTGTACACATTGATAGAAATATCCTGTTTAGAAACAAATAGTAGCATTCATAGATAGGAACAACAAATAACACCTAAAGAATTTGGATTTCTAATTACCGGTCATGTACTTATGGAATTATCTACATGATATCACCAGGTATGGACTTTAGGAGATGATGTCTCAAAGTGTATGATACCCCAACACCTGATAATCATAAATCCTTTGTGACTAATCATTACGATTTTTCTAGACTGTAGGGTATATGTTTAAGATTATAGTGATAGTATCATAATCTTTTCAATATAACTGGGAACTACTATATCCTTTTGATATGAAAACTATTCTAATGAAATTACCATGTAAACAGTGGATGAAGATGTATCAAAACTATTTTTGAAATAATAAACACATGTATATATCAATTATATACATGTAATGGTAATCCAAGTATGTAAGGAGTTGGTTCTAGGGAACACACTCAATACATACTCAGATTCCATTATTAGGAGGAAACCCATTGGTTAATGTTTGGAAACACAATTTTAAATCATTACATCAATTGTAATCATGTATATGGAAGTTCACTTCCAGGAATCATAGTCTCCCCAACATATGAATCCAAAAAATCTTATAAATAATCCTCAGTTCTGATGAAATGTTACATTCTTCCTAAATTATTTATGAACGAATAATCTATTTCACTGCCTCATAGTGGTTCCCTTCAGGTTCGACATGTATCAATTGATGACTCCCACTACATGAGAACTGACTATAAAAATAAAAACCACGTTATACCAAAATAGTTCTGATAGATGATTTCTATAGTGATTTTTATGTACTCAACTACTATATCAATTTGAGGTGACCTTATGTAGTTTTAAATGTGTGGCCAATGGTGTGGTAAATAGTTTTTCATCACTATTTATAATTTATAAAACAATGTTATTAATGTAGTCTTCCTAATTCAGATAAAACGTCACATAATATAGGACTCTAGTTATCAGCATCCCCAAAAAAATCAGCAGACAATGTTCCAACATCTCAAAGAATTTATATAACTTATCCTTTATATCATAAATTTCTAATTTCACTAAAACTATTATAGTAATGGTATCCTTCAAATGTTTAAGGATAATTAAACTCCCATTATAAAAAATCTGGTAGTAATAGTGGTGATCAATACTTCTCGGAATGATGTTCTATTACAACATGAAATCATAGAACTTATTACTCTTATTACTTAATTGTTTCTTTAGGATATAAAGGATAATGATTACATTAAAAAAATGTTTCTATTTTTTTTGTTCACTAAAATTATCTTCCTATTTAATAATTTTTTATTCCTTTATATACCATGTATAAATATTTTATTTGTATCCATCTTTACTTGATGGAATCTTTTGAAAGAAACCATAATTAACACCCTTGGAATATTTTTGTACCAAACTATGCAAGAAAAAATATTTGAAAAACCATTTCATTTATTTTTTGAAAGAATTTTCAACTATCCAATTCTCTAGATTCATCATACCATCTACCTCCTCCATCATTGAAAAACCAAATTTTTTTAAAACTTTTATTTCCATATGGCCATCCCATTAACTCCTATGTTTCAGAAACATTTGGGGAATCAAGTTCATCCCACATAGATAAATTACAATGCTTCACATTCCAAATATACTTTTATAATATTTTTATGATTTTTAATTCAATTAATAAAATATTTTGTTGAATATTAAATAACCCTAAAATCATTTTTATGACTATTCATATGTCTTTATTTAAAAACATTTACATAAAAATGGAGTTTCAATATAAACTCTGGAATTATAACTTATCCTTTATAATGAACTATAAAATTATTTGAACACCATAATTCATTCAAACCTTATAACATTTAATTTTAAAAAACCTTTACTTGATTTAAATATCACTATAAAAATCATGGTGTTAACAATGCAGATGTTTTTTAGATAATTATATTTTTATTTAAAATTGAAATGATATTAATAACATAAATATATTTTATTATTAAATAATATTATTATCTAGAAGCATTCATTATATTCTTGTATCCTTACAATTATAATGGGAACATATTTAATACATTATTTTAAATTTTCTCACCTTGTGCAATAATTACACATGACTTTGGATAATGACCCTGTAATATAATTCCAAATTAACTAAAGAAATTAATTATCATTAATTATTCATCATATATAGCTCTTAAATTTAATCTCAGACTTATATATTATAAATATCGTCACCAAACCATAAAGCTTATCATTTCTTATATCGTGTAATTACTACGTCTTCACCAATAAATGTTTATTTCATTATCAATATATTAAAAATAATTTATATTAATTTAATGAAATATTGACAATGTAGTGTGTACATAAATATTTAATACATTTTTATATGTTTTTTAAAATTTTATATCAGATTTTTATAAATATGATGTCATAAAATATCATGTATCATAAAAAAAATATTATTTTTAAACTATTTATAAAAAAATAAAAATTCTTTGAAAAGTAGAAAAAATCAACACATTCCGATTTTGATATTATAAATCCATAAATAAATTTTATTCCATCAAATAACAATTACTCAATAGATTAATTTTTATTTTAAATAAAAAATTTAAACATAAAGTTAAAAAAAATTGTATAAAAATTCCCCCTTTTATTTTTAAGAGTTCTTAACATTATTTCATATTAATTACCACTAAGTGTTACTTTATTTATTCAGAGAAATTATATTCAGAATTTTTTTATTTTTAACTTTAGTTTTAATAAAATATAATTTAATGTAGTTCAATTTTTCATATATCGTAATCTTTTCAACAAGATATATGTATATAAAATTTCATTCTAAAATATAGGGGCACTGCATTCTCCCCACTTAAATAGATTGCATGCTCCCCATACTATAATTACTGTTTCTTAATATTGGTATAATCTCATATATCTATTTTATCTTGATAAATAATTACTATGTTACCACACGCAATCTTAGTATCTTCTTGACTAAATATTTTTAGAACCATATATCCATCATTATAAGTATCATACTTATTAATATGTTTCTAAAAAAACCTTGATACCCGAGTGATATTTTTTTACATAGTAATCTATATAATTATCTTACTATTAATTTATTTTGTGTGTTTATTTGACCATCGAGATAATGAATTTGATAAAATATACTTACAATATTTCCTTCCATCTTGTAAGGGTAATTTTATACTTCATTTGTGTATCGATCAATTTTCAACCTATGTCTCATCTCATATGCTATATGATAAATAAACATAATTAGTTTTTCATTCCCTAAGTGAAAAAATAAACTTTTAATGAATCATAAAATCAATCAACGAATGAAAAATTATTCATCTCGTATCTAGTAATTTATTAATACCAGAAATTGTTAGCATAAGATAAGATAATACTCAATATGAATAAAACATCATGTGAATATGTAATATATTAATCTCCAAACCTCAATATTATCACCCAAAATTCGAAATAAATAATTAAAAATGTACCTAAATTTATAATATCATTAAAATATTATAGAATTAATTAAAATACCTAAAATCAAAAATATTATATCAGATATTCTTATAAAACAAACTTATTTTTAAAATTAAATGTTATTGAACATAAATAATCCAGGAAAATATTAATTACTATATTCTAAACCCAAAAGTCAAAAAATATAATCTCAAATTAATTTTTTGATCAACCTAAAACAACCTAATCCACCTGTAAATAAAACTACTAAAAATAGAATTTTCTTCCATAATTTAACTCAATATTTACTCCTCAAATAATATCAACCACTTACACAGTAGTCAATATATACCATAATTTTAAATTATGGTAAACACCACCTTGAATCCATTTTTCATCAAATTAACTTTTAATATTAAATGTTATCAACATGATACAAAAAAATATGATTAATTTTTCAATATCTAAAATCACCTTGACTTAAAATCATGTAATAACCCTAATGGTTATCTACACATTCAACCTGTCACCAAAAATAAATTTACTATTAAATAATGATGAGATTAACTATATATTAATCTGAAGGATCATATTTACCCTAATCATGTATTCATATAAATGAATACTAAAATATCATTAATCGTGTCACATAAGTCACCAAAAGAGTATCTATACCATTAAACATATGATAAACCTTAAAATTTTCAACCCTTAATGATATTTATATCTCATAAATTACCCTTAATATAATAAAATCCTATCCTCTATAGTTATCAGAACCTTGTTCTAATACAAACATACTTACCCCATCCTCATTCTCTCGAATACAGTGCTAAAAACATTACCTTAACATAATATATTTGATACCAACTCATGATACCAGGTTTTATCAATAACTAATTAAAATATCAGAATAAATTATTTATTTAGTTATATACCGAATAAATTTTTTGGTTTTGAGCATTAGAGAATTATTAAAACCATTACTCAAAAATCCCATATCTTTCAAATCCCATGAATACTCTTCCAAAATAATCATATTTTCTTATTTTATAATAAATTTTTAGCATATATCCTAAAATTACATACCAATGAAACCCATATTGATATATCCTATGTATTACACCCTGTTATAACTTTTAAAATTGAAAAATACTTTGGGTGAGATTAAATACTCGATAAGGGTAACCTTCAATGGAAACATTTATAGGGAAATAAATTTTATTAATATGCAAGAGTAAATAATAAATAAATGTTATATATAATGAAAACAATGTGCACAAAACGTATCAATTGATAACATAAAACAGTAAATAATTACATTAACAACAATAACTAAATTCAAAGAGATGAAATGGATAATTCCATACCTCATAATCTTACCATCAATCCAACATCCAAGACATAATTCATGCCAAAAAGTATTAATAAATGACTTAGTTCACAGTTCCAAGGACTAATCCAAGAAATATTCCATTGTATGGACTATAATGTACCATTACATACCCATTTTTTCTCTCATGAGACCTACTGAGGCATCGAGGATCTGACTAATTATGATCCATAGTCTTCACTAAAACGTTATGTGTAATGCATTCCTCATATATGATACATCCTAATTATGCAGGGAAAAAAATTCCATATTAAGTCAACTATATATAATTTCATTACACATATTCATCATACCTTAGTATTCAAAAATCATCTGTTAAAAACTAAAAAATATATGGATTATCAATTCTTCCCATTCAAAAAATGAGATATCATTCTAAATAAACTCCGACAATATGATTTATATGAAATGGGGTATATAAAAAATATATATCAATGATTATATAGATAAAAAAATAATATAAATAAAACTTACTTCATCCATGATAATAAAAAAACATGGACATTAAGGGGGACATTTTCAATGGGAGAGAGAGTGATATAGAAAAAAATCAAAATGATGTGGGTGAAATGAGAATAATCATTTTGTGAAAAATTAGGTATAAAAAATAATTTAATAAGGGTTAAAAGATACCATAAACTCATAATAAATAAGGATTTTATAATAAATTAATTTCATATCTAAAATATAGTGTAAAATGGAAGTGAAACTTTTAATATAATTTCCCTTAAATATTTTTATTCTTTATCGTAAAAATAAAGTTAAAATTCCCTTCCAAAACAATTTTTATGAGATATAAAGAAATAATTTAAAAAAAATTTAAAATTTAAAATAATGGAATATTTAAAATAATCTATTTTCAATTAAATATATGTAGATTGTATGTAAAGAATATACACATGTTGAATTATATAAATTTTCCAAACTTTTAAGATTATAAAATCATTTTCCTTTAAAAAACTACAATATAATGGGAATAGATATTACTTGAGAAAACCATAAAAACATGTACAATATTCTAAATAATGATTAATGATCATCGAAGTAGGTATTTCCATTAAGGTAGAAACCATTTATAATGTTATTCATTTCAAATTTTAATAAATAAGTAAAAAATGACTTAATTAGAAAATGTGGAAAACATTCTTCTAAAACATTTGATCAAAAATTCAAATTTTAAATAAATTAAACTTAAGTAATAATTCAATTATAGAGAACATATTTCTAAAAAAAGAAATAAATAATATGTATATGGAACATAATGATTCTCATAAGAAAAAAAAAGAAATAAGTTATAATTTTTTACTATCAATTTATCAGTTTATTTGTATACCAATGAGAGTGAAAATGGGAACAAAACAAGAAATAAATACTGAGACCAAGAACTGTTGTAGATATCATAACACTTGAATCAAATCCTCTTGAAATAGATAACATGAAATGGAACATTTATTACCTTGATTAAATTATGGATCATTATATAATAAATCAAATAGTTATTTTATACATGATATAATGTAAATAGGTGCATAATTAAAAGAAATTATTGAATAATGAAATTTGAGATAAAAAATCTTGAAAATTTCATAATATTAATGATAATAATAAATTAGTGAAGTGAAATTTGAAACAAATGTAAATACACATAAAATATATTGTATTAGAATATTAATTAATAATAGGTCATAAAACATACAATATTATCATGAAATAGTCAATGAATTAGTGGTATAACCAAATGAAAGTTACCTTGGATTCTGGCTTGATCATATGCCTTCTAACCTCATATTCCTTTGACGTCCTCCATTCATTTAAACTTAACACCCACATAATATGGGTTCGTGGACACAAAATGATCTTGTTTAAAGTGTATGGGAAGAGTGGAGAGGTATTTGGGAATAATTATTAGATAAACTTTAATATATATGTGTCTTTGGAAATGATAGATTGAGAAACTTTTACAGATAAAAAACAATAGTGTTTTAATAAATATTCAATATGTAAGTATCATGATTATACTTATATGAATAAAATTGGATTAAAAGTTAACATGGATGAATTTTTATAAATTTTTATAACGCATTATTACTATTATAATGTAATCATTTTTTTAAATAAATTAATAATTTCTTCCAATTAAATGTCCTTAATGTTATTTTGAGTACTATTAAAATATTTTTAATTTAAAAACAACAATAAAATAATGAAGTTCAAATATAAACACTTAAGTCATACATTAACATTGATAATTTTCTTTATAATTATTATAACACCATAATTCATTGAGAAATTATTTCTTTTAATATTTTGAAAATCATGTACCTGATTTTTCTACCGCTGGCATACAAGTTGTGTAGAAGGACTGTAAGAATTTTAGATAATATTACTACTAATTAATATTTTACAAAATTATTAGCATACATATAATTCATTAAAAATAAATTTTATTATCTATAATCATTCATAACATGTCTTTCTCTTTATCATTATCTTGATAACACTTTTAATTCATTATTTTGATGTTTTCACCTTGCACAAACACTATTTTTTTTTAAAGAATGTCCTTTTCATTTAATCATAATTTTTTTTAATAAAAGTAAATTTCATTTATTATTAATAATTTATATCTATATAATTATAAATTACACGTATACATTCCAAATATTTTCACTAATCTTACAATCATTACTTTTCATATGATGTTCAACCACTATGTCATTACCAAAAAAATCATATCTTTTGTAACAAAAAAATTAATTTACATCAATTAAATGATATTTATATATTATTTCATTTATATCATCATTAAAAAATAGATAAAAATGTTTTAATTTTTTTTATAACATGATGATGTCATAAAATATAATGTATCTAGGAAAACTAAATTTTTATAACTATTCACCAAAAACCCACATTCTTTGAAATGTACCCAAAAAATAAACACAATAAAATTTTAATATTCTATATCCATAATAAAAGTTTATTTCCTAAAATTAAAATTATAAAATATATAAATTTTTCTTTAAAAGAAAATATTAACAATTATAAAATACATCTTTTATAGATAAATGACCATTTTGTTCATTAAGGGATTGTTACCATATTATTTATTAAATAACAAGGAGTGTAAATTAATTTTTTTGCAAATTTTATATTCATAATTTAATCATATTAATATTTTATTTTAATAAATTAATATTCAAAATATTTTGGTCTTGTGTATAATAAAATCTATTAAACAAAATATTTACTCAAAGTAATTCATATTAAAAATTCAGTGTGCCCCCCCCCCCCCCGCAAAAAATTACTTCGCCACAATTTTATTTCTTTATAACCATAAATAATATATCACGAAATATATATTTATTACCATTTGTCAGTTTTATTTTGATAATTAATTCCTTGGTTACCATTAGAAATGAAATTATTTATTAATTAAATATTTCTAAAATCATTTATCATCCATGATATGATTCATAATTTTCAATCTTTTTCCAAAAAAATATGTTGACTCTGGAGTGATATTTTCTACATAATACTTGGTAAAATTACATTCAACTTCCTCATGTTAAAAGAGTTATTTTCCAATCAACATACAAAATAAGAGAAAATATACTTCATTTCATTCCATTATACAAGAAAAAATTAATCCTTTGGTTGTGTTTTGATTATTTTCCCAAATCTTCTTCAACTCATATTCAAAATGACAGAAATATTAATTAATTTCAGATGTATAAAGAAAAGAATCATCTATTAATGCATCATATAATCCATAGAATAATATTATACTATTACATATGTCACTTTTAATTTACTAAAACCAAAAATGGTTATCTAAAGTTGAGAAAATACTCTACATGAATAAGCCTACATGTGAATAAGTAATACATTAATATTAGAAAAGTCAAAAATGACACTCCATCATTACCTTGAATCATTAATAAAATAAAGAATCATACAATTCTTCAAAATATTCATAATTAAAATAAAAACGAAAAATAAAAAATATTTGATCGTATATTCATCCAACATCAACATTAATTTTACAAAAAAATTATTGAAGCTCAAATATAAAAAACCCCTTTTAATATTATAAAAAACTAAAATAATATAAATATATTATTTGTGATATATATTAATAAACTGAAAAAAATTTGAATTTACATAACTTAAATCGACAATAAAATAAAATCTTCTACCAAAAGATAACTCAATCATTATTTATCCTATAATATCATCCATTTATCAACTAAAAATCATATATAATATTCGATAATTATGATAAAAAACTGATGATTTTTCTTTTAATTACCTTTAAATACAAAAGATTTTTAGCATGTTACCTAAAATATATTAACCCTTTAAATAATCATAATCACCTTGACATAAACTCATATAGTCCTAAACCATCCCAATAGAGAAAATGTTTTGACTCCCCAATCCCATATACTATAGGCTAGGGGCTATAGAATAGTGCCAAGTAGGAATATCACTAACATGAGAGGCCTTATCCTAATATACTAGTATGCACACACACACATCCCCGTTCCCAAATAATGCTAAAATACAAAAAACAAATGAATATCCATGAATGCATGCATCTAAATCCAAAAATAGAATAAAAATATAATTAAGGGATAGTAAACATGTCTAATTACAATCCCACAAAAAATTCTAAAAAATCCAACATGAAGGTAAATAGCAATACTGATGTCACGATACTACAAGAACACACCTTGGTCTGTCCGGCTCACTATAAGTTGTTCGGTCCTAGTCCCTCCAGGTCTCCGTCGAAAAGTTTAATCTTTTTCCAAAGACACGACATGTCTAGGAAAATCTTGTGCATGGGTGAGCATAATAACAACAAATATGAAACTTCGAAATAACCAGGCTTATAAGAATGGAATAACAGATAGCTCTATATGGAAATATATATATAACCCATATAAAAATATTATCTATATATACTCAAAGAGATACATAGTCATAGGGTAAAGTGACAACCATAATTCCAGTCTAGGATTATTATCTGAAGGTTCCATAAATCACTAATCTAAGAGAACAGAATCCATGATTCAGATAGAACATATGACTTCTGTCCAAATGTAGTTCTCATCGGGTCTCATCATTAGATGTATATGGTAGATGTATGAGGGGATACAATACACAGATGAGGATCATAACCAAGGCCAGGGGGTATACCAATAACTCAATATATATTAAGCCACTATGAAGGGCATTTTCATACATGTATTGTTGGTCATGAAAATTCCATGAACTCCACCTTGGGAAAGAATATGATATATGATCTCACTCCCGGTCTCACAGTAGGATTCTAACAACTTTATCCAAGATTTCCTTCTTTATGGATCACCATATTATGTGTAGTACTTGATTCCATATGAAATATCTAGGAAAGGATATGTGGAATTTACCCTATAAAACCATGCACCTGATAAAAGGGAGAAAGTCTACAATAATAAAATAAAACAGTGGACGATGTTTACTAGGAGTTCGTGGTGTTTCCCTTCAACATCAGGTCCAGCCTGTGTAAACTTCTTATGGCCATGTATGTGTCGAAGAATATGGTTTATTTATTCCCATGTACTTCTTCATATATCCTTGTACATGAATATTCCCATGTATATTTTTTCATAATCATGTCCATTTTGGAGTGCACAATGTTCTGTTTCCCATGTACTCTTATTTGTGTCCATGCACCCTTTGAGGAACGTGATGAACCACTAAGTAAGGCATCACATGTTGTGTGATAGGGTTCATATATTGTGTTATACTTAACTTCACATAATATCCTTCACTACTATTAAGGGTTCCCACACAGCATGTTCATATAGAACACATGCCATGTATTATAGGATTTCATAGATACCAAAGTTTCCTTCACTACATCATCACCTACACTTCTTAACCTGAATCCATAATGAATCACACTATGAATCATAGATCTACTCAGACCAGGCATCACACTCATCGCTCACTGATTTATGGTCACCTGAATAGCTCCAAAAAATGTTTCTATTGATTCACATCACCATCACGCACACCATTTAAAATCGTAGGTCTTCAATCTGGTATGATCCATTTGGTTCTACTATATTAAAATGATCCTCAAACCATAATGAGTACAAATACATGTAACTGGACCATTTCACTGAGAAATGGGTGAGAAAAAATTGATTCCAAGGTATTTAAGTCAAACCATTTGGTAAAAGAACCCCCAACGATGAATGGATAATATATGGGGGAAAAGCACAGAAAAAAACGAGGAACATTCCTTGTCCATTGTTCATGTTGTCCTAGAACTATTTCCATTAGAACTAAAAACTACCCATAAATAATCAAATGAATCTCCCAAAAAATCCCTATAAATAAACCCATCCAACAAAACGACTAATCCATGAATCAATATGATGGTCGATTTATTTTCGTTGATTGTAGAATTCAATAATGGGGAAAATAAAAATTATCGAACATCCTAAATCAAGATGGATCAATCACTGATGAAGAAAGATTTTGTATCATTTTCATTGATGATATCCCAGACCCTCATCACACACTAATTATTAATCTATGATTTGGTTGATGTTCATCAGAGAGAGATCCTCCAATTATATCTCCAAACCTTCTACAAAAGATCTAAGGTTGTGTGTTTAAACCTATAAGGTTTCCATAAAAATATACATATATAATAAAATTATGGTCATTTCATCAATTGTTGAAATAAATTAATTTATTTAATTATTTAATTTATTTTATGCCCATAATGAATTTTACCAAAATGTCTCACACTGAAGAAGCATATTTCATGCCTCTTGTGAAACCCGTATTCTAAATTCAACGATTCCCTTGGATTACCAATTTTATCCATCTTTCACTTTTCAAGAAAACTTATGATTTGTGCTATTTATTGTATTTAATATATTTCAAACATTAATTTCGGGCACTCCAATCATAGGAGCCACACAATATCATAGCTCCTTGTCTTGAAAATAATCTATATAGTATCCAAAAATAATACTTCGAAAATTTTGAGTCATTAAATTATCCCCACCTAGGTACATTATTTCCTAAAAATCCAAAACTAGTGGCTATAAGAAAATATGTGGGTTTTATGAATGAATCAGATCCTCCGACTCCTAGGTGATCTCCTAAATATTCTCATACTTACACCAAAAATTAAATGAAGGAATCCCACACCTATTAATCATCATATCATATGGATCCTTGATCTTCAATTGGTACTCACCAAATGTAGATTCATGCAAAATGTCTATATCTCCCTAGACAGTATCATGTGATAGATCAGGCATGCTACCCCTCAACTGCGACATGTGGAAGACATCGTATACCTAGTCAAACTATGGTGGTAGATCTAAGAGACACAATACCTCTCCAATTATATGAAAGACTTAAAAAGGAACAATGAAAATTGGAGAAAACATGTAACCCAATCCAAATCTCTATATTCATCACTGATTTAAACCCCATAAGAATACCTGGTATCCATCCTCAAACACCAAAGGACTTTTTCATATGTCTGTATAGGACTAATGATGGATCTATTCATCACTCATCAACTCCCATATGGTCTTTTTTTAGTTGTGTCTTATACTATCTCTGGTCCCAAAAATAGTGACTTCTGGATCAATGCAACAATGTTTTTACCTACAAGGTCACCCGTACAAGGCCTCGAATTGTTCAATACTACTGGTGGAATGGTATTTGTAATTTTACACAAACTCCATTTGTGTTAGTTTATTTCCCAACATTTTTTTGATGTAAAATATGCAATCTCATAGAATTTCCTCAATAACCTGAATGGTCCACTTGGTAAAGCCATAAGTCTGAGAGTGAAATGATGTTATCAAGCATAAATGTGTCCCAAAAATTCCTCTAGAAACCTCTTCCCGAACCAAGATGTGAATTTACATCATGGATAGAAATTATCTTTGAGATAACTACATGAATTAAAATTATATCTTTCATATAGAGGCATCCCATGCTCTGTACTGAATTCTTCTCCTTAATAGCTAGGAAATGGTCTAACATAGAGAGTCATTCTATGATTACATAAATGGTCTTATGTCCCCTTGAAATATGTGTTAATCCCAATATTATGTACTTTTATATCTCATCCAACATCCACTATGTCACATATAGGGCTTTAGATAAACACGCTGGCACTTGGTCTTCAGCCTTCACTTACTGAAAAGTATGCCATCAAGAGAAAAACTCCTCAATTTTCTTCTTTATCCTTGGACACCATAACTGACATTAGAGGTCATGGAACATATTTTCCAAATCATGATGTGTCACCAATGTAGACATATGAAACACCCTCAAAACCTCCTCCTGCAATGTCATTTGTACCATCATGCATCCTCTAAAAATAATGGCATGCTCCCTAACATAAAAAAACCTATCAAGAGCATGTTTTGTAAATATCTGATTATGTAGGGTCTCAGAGTCGGTATACACATGTTTTACCACCATTACTCACTTCAAATTTAAAGGGGTAAAACCATCTATGGTATTTATGCTTCTCTATCTCCATCCAAAAAATTATAACTACAATGAGGCTAAAAACTCGGATGCCTCATTCAGTAGGTGTGAAAAATAACTTCTTCTGAGAGAATCAGTTACAAGTTCCCCATCTAAGAATTAGAGAATATATTGAATTAATAACTATAGAGTATTTAAATAAATTTCCTAGATTTCAAGTTGATATCCTTATGGGAGAAGATTTAATTGAGACATTTTTTGTCATAAAATATAACAAACTACTCTTCCAAAAGGTAGTGTCGCCACATATTTAGTGTGAATATTACTATTGTGAACTCAAGATCTTTGGTTAAGTAGTTATGCTCATCTGGTCCTAATAAATATTAACTATAAGAAATCACTTCCTACCTTTTCATCATATCACAACCAATTCTAGTTCTTTGAACATCACATAACACTATGTACTCAACACCATCCTCTATAAATCTCAATATGGGAGAACCCATCGATCTCTTCCTCAACTCCTGAAAATCCTACTAGAACCTCTATGTCCTCATGAATGGATTCACCTTTTAGTTTAAAGATTTAATGGGGGATTATATAATAGAGAAAATAGGTATGAATATTTGGTACTAACCTTCCAAAAAAAGGATGTTATGCATCTCTTTCACATTCATGGGTGGATCCCATGTTAACAAAGCCTCATCCTTCACTAGTTACACTGCTATAGTATCTATTGAGAAATTATATCCTAGAAAGTGGACCTCCTAAAACTAGAACTGTAACATCAATAGATTCATATAAATCTAGTGATCTCAGAGTATATCTAGAACCATACTCAAGTGTCTTCAATGCTACTCAGGCATTGAGTACCCAAGGATATCTTCAATGAAGACTTCCATGAAATGATCTATGAAGGGTTGAAATATCTTGGTCATGAGTACCATGAAAACTATTTTGTTGTTCTTATTTCCACATGGCTTCACCAAGAACTCATAGTGATCAAAGAGACACCTAAATGTTGTCTTTAGTATATCCTTATCTCGTACTCAAAACTGGTGATAGCCCGACCTGAGGCCAACCGTTGAGATCCATTGTACCCCTATCAACTGATCAAAGTGGACATCAACCCATGATAGTTGATAATTTTTATTCATGGTCATTAGGTTCAATATCCAGTAGTCTACACATAAAATCATTCTCTCATACTCCTTTGGGGAGAATAAAACGGGGGTACCCAGGGTGAAACACTGTGTCTAATATAGACCATATTATGTATGCCCTCCAACTAAAGAAACAACTCACAAACCTCTATGGGATACATTCGATATGACGATACTGATATCGAAGTCTTATAGGGTTGTAGATCAATGTATTGGTATATCTCTATAGGGGGTAAGCTTGGAACCGACTCACGAAAGACGTTATCATACTCTTCTACCACTCTAGGGAACTGGAAAATCAATACATCTGTTGAACCAAGGGTCATGTTATCAATTTATGAGAAATCAAATACACCCTACAATGAATGAGTTCATCCTACACATTATAGGATTCCTTTCCACCCTTAAAGGAAATCATGGTCCCATCTCTGTGGAAACACCACATCTTCAGCATGAAACATTTGATCTAGGCATGAATTATAGATAACTAGTTCATACATATGATGATTTTATAAGGCCACAACGTTATTACAAATAAATCACATCATAAAATATTACCTCCAAGATTCGGGTTACAATGCGGACACAAGGTTTCACCACTAAGTCATATCTGGTAGGATTCTACAAGAAAAAGGGTTTGAGCTAAATGATCAACCTAAATCCCTATGTCTCGAAATAGATAGGTCGAAATAAAGGAACGACTAGAGAATATGTATATCAACACTGAAACTAAGGTATAAAATACAAAAATCATACCTCAAATAATTCACATATCCAATGGGTAATAAGCCTCAACAACCCACAGCTTCCCCCACCCCTATTCTCCAGCTCTAAGATCCTGGCTCTGACTAACTGAGGGTGGTGGGGGGAAAAGGTCAAAGCTCCAAACACCTCCAGTTACACTCCCAACTCATTTTTCATACCCACATACCTACATACTTTTCTGATCCTACAAATATTTCTTCCACAATAGTCCGTCAACTATCTCCTTGTCATCCATACAGCGGTTAAAACATTCTCATATAATATGTCCCTTGTTTTGGCATATGATTCACTGCCAATCACTAGGATGACTAAACCCATCATGTGATCCATGAACCATATAACCTATTTTTTGGGACCCCCTCCTTAAATGTATCAAATTTACAGGCCCCTATGATTGATGTCTACTCTGTAATACTGAAGTCTCTTCCACTATATCTTCACAGGTGATGACCACCATATGCATATGATCAACTAATAAACTCTAAAAAACCAAATCTCACTCTAGCATTCAAGAATATTTAATAATGAATATATATATAAAACTAGACTAGATGTCCCTATGGAATACTTTATCAATGATCTGAGCATAATAGAACTAATCTCAAGCCATATCCATCATGTACCAGGAGAGGATGGTGAACCTAGATTAATAATCAACTACTGTCATATTCCCCGAATAAAGAATAAAAATCTTCTAGATTCATACATCCCTCAGAGTGGCTAGATAGAACTACTTTCTAAAAAGGTTCCCCAACACTGACCATGCAAGAGTCACCTCATCAAAATACTGGGTCACCAACCACCCCATCATCCTACTGACCCATGAATAATTATTACACTAAGGATCTCCATTTACTCTTTTGGTGTACAAACTGGATGAAAAACTCACATCGTCACTTCAATCTAGTCCTCATCCACCTTTGGATTAGTCACACATCAGAAACATAAGTATTTATATCATGGGATCTTGTGAAGTGTGCTCATCCTAAAGATCTCATCCATAGGTACTGAGGGTCCCATCTACTTCTCAATAGGTGGTGGTATAGCTAGTGCATCAGCTGGAGTTATGATATCTAAAATTGGTCCCTAAATTGATGCCTCACCATTGATGGAATCATCCTATGGATCTTGATGTTGAATCCTAGAGGGCATATGTTACTAAGGAATCTAGAAAGTTACAATATATACCATAGTGAATGAGTATATCTTTAGTGATAAATCAATAAGTACATGGAAACCCCAACAAATTTCTATATGATTCATGTTCCATTTTTTCTATAAAACTAATTTTTTCATCAACCAAGTTGAATGGCAAGTGATCAAAGTCCATGTTTTTTAATACGTCACCCACTGAATGAATACTGGAGTCCCTGGCCTGAAAACAGAACTCAAAACACATAACATTTTTTCCTAGACCAGTCTCATTGACCCCAGTCCTATGGTAGAACTGGCTGCTCTAATACCACTCTATCATGACCCATCCTAATGGGACCCATGTTGTGACTCCCCAAGATGGCATTCAATTGGATAAGGGATGTAAACTAGTGCCAGGTGGGAAAATAACTAATACGGAAGGCCTTATCCTATGTACATACACACTAACACACACATCTCCACATGCATATAATGCATAAATGTAAAAGAAATTATCCATGCATCCATACCTCTAAACCCCACAAAAATATTATGAAAAAAAGTAACGGGAAGTAGAAAGGACAAAAAACACCACCACAAATACTCTGAAAATAGGTAAATCATGATGGAAAATATGGGGATTGTTGTCAAGATACCATATAAACAGACCTCAATCTATCCAGATCACTAAAAACCACATTTTCGTGGTCCCTATAGGAATCAATCAAAAGGTACATAATCTACATAATACATGACATGTGTGGTAAAATAAAATGAAGGGGTGAGTATAAAAAAACCTAGAAGGACACCATGAAACCACAAAACAAATAATAAAATTATAATATTTAAATCTGGATAGGTATATAAATACAATGAATTTAACAGTAATATGCAGATATAATCCACAAGACAAATAATTACATGGTAAAGTAAAAATTGTAATTCTAGACTAGGTTTCTAGGTCAAACGTTTCATGAAGCACTCAGGTAGAATGAACACCCTCCATGATTCAGATAGCACTAGGGAAGTATCTCTAAGAGGTAGTTTTCATCAAGTATCTATATTGGCAGTGTATGTTTTATGTTTGAAGAAATATGATACATAGATAATGATAAATATCAAGGAAATAGGTTATACCAACAACTCAATTTGGATTAACCCACTAAGTAGAGGATCAGTTCCTGGGTAGTTTTGGTCATGATGATACCAAGAACTCCTTACAGTGAAAGAAGATTATTATGGATCTCATTTCGGGACACATGGGAGGATTCCAGTAACTCTATTTAAGAATAAATGTGGAAGCTATAAGTATACTATGTGTTGGACATGATTCCATACTACCCCCATTGAAAATTATTTTTTGAATCCACCCTAATGAAACTTTTCCATGACACAGAGGGAATGGGATCTAATATAATTTTGAAAGAGTACCTAGTGTGGGGTAGGATTACTTGGGGTGTCCCATTGAAACATGTTCCTACCCATGTAAAAGGCCCATTCCCATGTCTATGTAAATGTACACAACACACAGATGCATCTATGATTCTTTCCATTCCCCAGTACATAGTTATGACTATGTAAATCATTGCATTCTCTTGTTATTGTAGAATTATACGGCATGCCATTGGATATTCACTCACAACCATTTCTATGTTCCCATTGAGGTACATTCAGATAGCCTAGGGAAGGCATCACACACCATGTGATAGGGGTCATACTCCATGTGATTCTAACCTTTACAAGAAAACCCTTTTCGCCACATTGGGGTCCCACAAAGTGTGTTCCTTAGGAACACATGCCGTGTACTATGGGATTTTGCAAATCCCATGGTTTCCTTCCCCACAAAATCATTCACTCCTCCATCCTTGGATCCCCTATAAATATTTTTAATAAATATTGATATAAATTGGACATGCCTCATTGTTACCACACATCAAATTCTATTCACCAAATTCACATGTTAATCAATTTCTATGCATTATCATCATCATTGTATGCACTATTTGAAAATAAAGTTCCCCAATCCGGTCTGATCCATTCACCGCTACCACCATCACATGACCCTCATTCCATATAAAGTCCAATTCTAGGTTGTGGGATGGTTATGCTGAGAATCGTGTTCACAACTATCAATTCATCAGTATTTGTGTCACACCACTATGTAGACAAAACTCTGGAAATTAGTAGAGAAAATAGCGGATAAAACCATAGTCACACACTTGAGGAATGAACCTCGACAAATGTTCTTGTTTAACTAGAATGGTTTCTATTTGAAAAAAATAGAGAATCAATAATCAAATGAATCTTCTAATTAATTCCTACAAAAAACCCCTTCTCAGTAAATGACTAATATAGAAATCAATTTGTTGGTCGATTGATTTTCAATCATCGTAAAAATCAATAAGGGCAAAGAAATAAAAAATCCTACATAAATATTATTCAATATATAACAATGAAATATAAAACTTTTTTCCATTGGATTGGTCCTTGAGCCTCCTTTCACACAAATCGATGATCTATGATCTGATTGAGGTTCATCTTAGATAGATCCCCCAACGATATCTCAAAATCATATCTAACTACTACATGGTTATGTATGGAACATTGAATTTTTAGAATAAAATTATTTGTATATATGAAAATTTGTTCTCTTAGTCAATGTATGAAATAAAATAATTTATTTAATCATTTTCCAATAATGATGAATTCTATAAAAACATACTGCATTGATAATGGTTACGCCACACCTAAGGTAAAACCCATATTCTAAACTCAACGATTACCTAATGTTTATGATTAAAAACTAAGTATATAATATATTAAAAAAAATTGGGATTTTCTTTCTCATTAATATATTTAATATATTTCAAAAATCTATTTCAAGCTCACAAGACCTTAGAATTGCACCTCCTCTCAATTCCGAGTCTCAAAAATAATCCACAAAATATCCTAATATAATACATGGAAAAATATGAGCCACTACACATATACAAACACTAATGGATATCTTAACCTTAAAATTTTTGAAAAAAAACTAATTCACAAATGACCACCATAAGAAATCACATACTGAACCAATGGGTTATATTTACCATAATTATGTATTCTAATAAATTTGCCCAAAAATATCATAAATATAGTCACATATAACTTCAAAATGGTAAATATAACTTTGAAATTATATCGACTATAATATTTTAAACCCTGGATGATATTTACCTATTTAATGATCCTTAATCAAAAAATATCTCATCATATAAAATCATCTAAACTCTACTATGATACCAACTGAGATGCCCAATCATATACTATTGATACTTATTCTAATAACATAATCATCACAAAAAATCTATGATAACAACTCAAAAGACCAAATTTTTACCATATATAATTTAAACTTCAAAATATATTATTGAGTCACTTATCTTCAAATAAATTTTTTTATGTTGATATATTTAGAGAAACCGTAAATTGTTAACAAAAAAATCCCATATCGTTCTCACCACATGGATATTTTTCATACAATAACTAGATTTTCTTATTCCATAAAAAGTCTTGAACTTATCCCACAGAAGATTCCACAAATGATAAAGTTGTATATATATATATGTTATTTCTTAATCTTCTACATAACCTATGAAAAGGAAACATAATAAGGGTGAGAACAATTTCTCAATAGAGGTATCATGGAAAATATTATTTCATAGAGAAAGAATCATGAATAATATGGGAGAGAAAATAAACAATAAATGTTACATAAAATCAATCACTTCATCAAAAAAATATATCCATTGATAACAGAAAAACGTAAATTATCACATGAACATAAATAGCTATCATTATAATGTTTAAATTCAAAATTCCAAACATCTTTATCTTACTATAATGTACTTATTCTAGGTATCATTCATACTATCAAGGCCTCAAAAATGATAGAGTTCGCATCCAAAACATAATATATTTAAGGCCCCGAAAAAAATATATTTCACCTTATGGGTTTTAATAAAACAAGAAATACCCATTCTTCTTTGTCTTAAGAAACCCAACATTGCATCAAGGTACTATATAATTCCATTCCCCACCCAACACTAATTCACCATATACAATTCTTTTATCATATACAATAAATCCAAATTATTTCTTCTCAATAAATATATAAATGTATTGAATCATGTATAGAAACATTTAATATAATTAATCAACCATAATTATTAGTTGATAATCATATGTATAGAACTACCAGGTATATGGATTCTCAATTTTTCATAGTTAATTAATATGTTATCATTCTCTATAAATTCCCCCAATTTATTTTATATAAAATATGGTATTCAAACAATGTAGAGTAATTACTGTAAAAACTTTCAGTGCTAGAAATTATTTACAATACATCCATAATAACAAGTAACATGGATCTGAATAATAAAAAATAAAATTAAATATGAAATATAGAGTGATAAAAATATATTATAAAAAAATAATTGAGTAACCTGTGAATAAAACGTGTTTAATAAATATGATATTAAACATAAATTTTTAATGTGTGAAATAAAAACATTAATTAATTATAAATTGAGCATTTATATTGAAGTGCTTTATTTTTTAAAATTTAGAGGAAAATGGAAGAAACACTATCAATTTATTTTTCCTTCAGACTATTGTATCTTTTTTTTATAAAAACTAATTTAAAAATCACATCCAAAACTAATTTCATGAGATTTTAAGGAATCCATTAAAATTATTTCTGTAAAACAAGTTATATTAATGTAATAATTAAAAAAATTATGCTTAATATAAAAAATGTTAAGTACATGATAAAAATATAGATAAGTGGAATGAAATATCATTTAAAAAAATTTAAGAAAATTATATCCTTTTATTCTAGAAAAATTTATAGACTAATTGGAATATATATTACATTGGTAAATAAAAGAAAAAGAGGGAATTAATATAAATAAAAAATAAGGGTAATAAAATTAGGAAAATCCAATCTCATAGAAAACATTTAAAAATACATTCTTTCAACATTTTTTTTAAGAAAGTTAAAAATAACTTATTAATAAAATGTTAAAAACCCCATTTAATCATTTGAATAAAAAATAAAAGTTATCTAAAATTAAACATAAGTGATCATTGAAGTATATAAGAAATAATTATTGAATAAAAATAAATAAAATATATATGGAAGGGAAATATTCATGACTAAAATGGGAAATAAATTTAACCTTCCTTTTAAACATTATATCAATTGGTTTTAGTAAAAAAGAGAGTAAAAATGGAAATAATACCTGAAAAAGTGAAAAATAACCAATGATGATGAAAATATATGGATTATATGAGATAAATGATATAAACTTTTCACTAATGTAAAATTAAACATGAACAAACCTGATTAAAGTGAGATTGTAAAATTACCCCTTACATCGTTGATAACTTTAAAATCAATGTCCATTAAAATTTTAAAAAAAGATATCATTATGTAAATCCTAGGTATTAAATCAAATATTATGTCAAAATATATTTATAATGTATAAAATAAACAATATAAAAGAAATCATGGTGTAAAACATGATGCAATACCAATGAAATCAAAATTGAGACCATGAACTATTATAGATCTTATAACACATAAATCAGAACCCCTTAAAAGAGAGAACATCAAAATGTAGCATCAATTAAAATGATTTATGTGTGGATTGTGATATTATAATCCCAATAGGGAAACTATACACCATAAAATTTAAATAGTTGGATAATTCAAAAAATATCTCAAAGAAGAAATACTGAAAAAATAAACCCTTAAAAATATCACAATAATTTCATTAACAATCAATCAATAAATTTATTATTAGAAAAAAGTTAGTCCCATATAAAAAATTGTGACCACAAAAAAATAAGAGGTTATAATATAAATAATATTGGCATAACATATTCAACCACTATGTGATATAACCCCGTGAAAGTATATTGAGTTATGAATCCAATTGCTTTGGATTCCTACACGTTCGAACATAATTGGACCTCCTCTTCCTATGATATCCTCCATTGGATTGTACATAAATAATTTGTAAGGGAGGTTTATGATCACCCCATGTGATTAATGATATGTTATGGTATGTTTGGATGGGTATTTGGGATCATGTTTTAACAAAAACCTAACTCATATGAATCTTTAGAAAGGATATATTGAGTAACTTTTATAAATAACAATAAATAGTATTTTCATGAATATTTAATCTTTAAGGGTAAGGAATGTACTTATAAGAAGGTTTGTAGATCAAAAATGGAACATGTATGAACTTTTTTACCATTTCGATCTCACTTTCCTGATTAAATTTTTATTTTATTTTTTATGTATTTAAAAGATATTGTTTAACATTAAATATCCATAAAGTCTTTTTTGGACTATTCAAATATTTCAAATTTAAAAATATCAAGAAAAATATATTTAAAATGTAAAACCTTAAATTATAAATCATACTTCTTACTTATATATAAAATTATTTAAACAATAAATTTAATTCCAAACCCATCAATTTCAATGTTTTCAATTTCAATTACTAGATTTTTTTCTGCATTTTGTATCAGAATTATGCTGACACAACATAAGAATTTTAGATTTTTAAAACATTATATTACATAAAAAATAAATTAATAACATAAATATAATTCATTAATAAAAAAATTATCATATATATCCATTCAATACGTTTTGATCCATATAATTATTTTGAAAACATATTTTGTTTATTTTTTTGAACTCTTTCACCTCACTCAAGTAGTCCCCAAGCATTTTGTAAATAACCCTATCATATACATCAAAAAATAATTAATATACTTAAGTACCATTATTAATGTTTCATTGATATATCTGTTAGATTCTATTTAATTTTTTACCATTAGAAATATTATCACTAACCCATCAACCATGACTTTCCTAATGCCTCCATAGAACTATGACTGATTTAATAATTGTTTTCATTTTTATATTGAAATAGAAATTTATTTACATTAATTTAATTATATTATAAGAGTATATGATGTATATGATAATAAAATAAAATTATCTCAATTTTCATAAATTTTTATTTCATATTTTATTTCACAAATCGATGTGTGAATTGGAAAGCCAACTCACACCTCTAAATAAGTTATTGAAATAAAAGTTTACAATGAATGAATGAAGTGAAATGAGCTTGAACCAGTATAAAAATAATAGAAATTGGAAGAAAAAGGTTTTATAGAAAAACCATCTCCTCACTGAATAAACTTTTTTATTGGTCCCATCAAATAATAGTATGTTTGTGGGACACTAAGAGGATAGTGCGGTGGAAAAACCGTAATGTGTACCATCCACTACTGAAATCCAAATATGATTCCTACTGATCACTAGATCATCACTTGGTCATTTTCATGCACACTAAAAATCCATCTAGAGAGATGAACCCAAAAAAAGAGATTTATGCATTTGAAATCCTACAGCATCCCTTCAGGAAGTTCTTCCGAAAATGCAGCATCAATGACATGATAATAAATCATGGATTTTAATTTAGCTAATAACCCAAAAAAGTAAATCTTCCTTTTAATGTGAAATGAAGAAAATATCATAATACACATCTATAATATTACTAGTAACACTATTTATTGTAAACCAATGTATCCGAGGATTGAATCTTTTATGTATCCTGAAGAACTCAAATGCTAGAAGATACATTCTAAGATCTTCATACCTGGAAAAAAATAAAAAAATAAATAATTCCTTCAAATATATCTTTCAAAAAAATCTCCCAACAAACCCATAGATTACAACCTCCAAAAATAATATAAAATTAATCAATGAATTTCTGGAAGTGTGCTAACATGTTCAAAAACATAGACCAAACAAGGTAGACATGAACTCAAGCAAACTAGGGTCAAAATCGTTAGGTGTTCCCATCCCTCATCACCTAATTCTCCATATGTATACAAGACATCATAAATCAAAGCATATCATCACAATAAGACAATTGGAATTGTATCCCACATCAAATGGAACGATCAGGTCCAAATTTGGACTGGAAACTATTACTAGAAAATAGATGATAAAAAGTATAAAAAGAGTGTCAAATCAATGAAGAACCCATCAAGAGTATATTGTAATATCTTCATAAAAGGCATGATCAGTAAAATGAATCTATCAAAACGGTCCAAAGGGAATTTGAGAATCCAGAAATCCTTATACAGATATGAACCATCATAAAGTAGGGTTATTCTCAATAAATATCCTTGAAGATAAAGTTTGTGTTCTTTCTAAAACTCTAAAACAACTTTTAGAAACATCCTCATTATGATTTGAAGGAAGCTGTCAGAAGTTATTTCATCATTTTTGTACCGTTGAAAGGAATTTGTATCATTCTATTCCATCCAAGAGCCTTTTTCCTTTGAAAATTCAAATTTTTCTTGAAGCTGGTAAGCATCCCTATAAGAAGGGTCATTTTGAGGGTCATTGCCATAGTCATCATAATTGGTTGATTTTGAGGATGTTGATGAATAGTCAACATACACAGACTATGGACATGTGTCATTCATCATTGGGAGTGATTAAAATTCAGTGTTTTCCTTTATATAAGAATATAGTGATCTCATAACAATATTTATTTCATGTTGAGAGTAATCCCAATGCCTCCTCATTTTTTGAGGAATTGGGTTAATGAAGCCATAAACATAAAACATTAGATTTTTTCCATTCCATGCACATGATTTTATACACTATTCCCTAATTTTTTTAGGTTGGTCATAAGACTTTTACAGATTGTCTCGAATTAGATAGGTTACCCTGCTACATATAATGTGAGTCATGGTGTCAATGTGCTTCTCATGTTCTTCCAGTAGGGATAGAGGTTCAGTAGTGACCTTGATGGTAGAAACATCAACAAATCCTTATTTTACCTTAAGTTCAATAGGCATATAAGGTTGGACAGTGTGCACCATAGGCCCTTTATTCACATATATCTTATTCCCATTAGGAGTAACCTTGGCATCAGAGGTGCTTACCACAACAATGAAACAAAAATCAAGTCCAAGAATTTTCTAGCGCTTTTCACCCCAAATATATTTCCTTGTAACAGGGTGTGATGAATTATAGTCACACTTCTATGAAGAATGCCCAAGGTTGAGGCAAGAATGAAAATAATTGGGTTCATTTTCTTAAACGTCATCCTTAAAGAATCCATAGTCATTATTCATAATCCATATTGGAGAAGATCGGTCTTGAGAGATATCAATTTCTTCAAAAACTCTAGCAACTAATAGTATTGAATGATTCCTCATTACCTAAACCAACATCAATGGTTTTCAAATATGCATGGAGATCAAAATAGAGTACCTTTAAAAAAATATAGTTATAGCCTAAGAAAGATGATCCATATTGGAACTATGGAAGACTCAACATGGGGATCAAAATCAGGCATCTATTGAGGGACCCACAGGGAATAACCCCCAAAAAACCAAGATCGTTTCATCCATATTATATAGTAATCATCCATGGGGAGCTAAAAAATTTCACCATAGCCCTATACCCAATAAAAATATTATTTAACAAGGACTTGATCCTAATAAAGAACACACAAAATTTCTTTACTGAATCATTGATGAAGGTCACATAGATGAGTGAACCAATGTTAGAGTGCACAATAGTTGGTCCCAAAACATCCAAATATACCAAATCCAAATTCAAGTTCTATCGTGCATTCCCTTCCATTTACAATGACACCTTTCACTACATCTGGAGTAAAAAATCCTCTCACACTCTAAAAATTATGCTTATAGACTTCATAAATAATCTAGTAGTAAATATCTTTGTACACTTTTGATTTAGTTTCACTATACAGTCCTGCCTTAACTTGGTGAGAAACTTTTTTCCAGCATGATTTGAACCTTTCAATCATCTAGTACGGTATATAGTTATATCATTTACTCCTTCTGTAATAACCATAGAACCATGTGAAATTTTTCACTCACTATCTGGAAACACAATAGATAATACAAAAGTTTTTAGTTCCCTAATGGAAATAATGTTCTTCCAATGATATGGAATGTGTCATACATCATTCAACACCTTTGTGGTTTGATTTCTTATTTTAGATTGAACATTGAATTTCCCCCATTGTTTTTATAGCCCAGTGACCCACTAAATAAACATCTCAAAGTCTTTATGAAGTATAATTTCACATACATACCCTCTTGGACATTTTGTGGAATAAATATTTGATATCTATAACCCAAGACCTTAATGTAGTATCAATACCTTGGAGAAAGTATCTCATATCTTCAATTAAAGGATTTTCATATCTAATTATTGATATATATATATATAATTTATCTATATTCTCCTTTCAATCCTTTTTTAAGTGAACTTTCTTCCAAAAATTATATCACAATGGAGCACTATAGATCATTCTCCTCTTAACATTTCCCTTCTGATTACTTTTTCTTATTGAAGAACATCCTATTATTTAAAAGTTATGTGCATTTCTAAAAGATGCTTGGATATCCTTATGATTAATTTCTTCATTCATGATTATGTTTGGAAAATCAACAAACTATATGTCATCATTTCTGTTATAGTTTCTCATAGTGGTTACCATCACATTCCAATATTCAAGAAGTGACAAAAATAACAAGAGAACCAAAATTGGATCATTGAAGGTCACCTTTATAGACTCTAAAAAACTCTTATTCACATTCAATTCATTGATATCATTGAATAAAAACCTTTCATGTCATATCTCGAGCTTCTATAAATCTTTTAAAGTTTATTAATCCCTTTTATTTTATTTTTATATTCATTTAATGGGTCGATGGTAGCCCACAATTTTGGATCTATGGTAGACCAGAGGCAATAGTTGAAGAAGCTACTTGTGGTCACTCGATAGTATGTGGGAATGGTAATGGGTAAAACAATTCTTCTATATCCAATTAAAAACCAGGGGACACGGAACTAGCTATAGAAATTCCTTTATAGCCACCTTCCAATAGTTGGGGCCCCATCGGCCAGCCAGTGGGTCACCACTGGTTCCCTGTTGGTCCACTGGTAGAGGGAAAATGGTATGGTAATGACGCTCATCGAATCGTGAAAATTACATTTTTTTCATAATATTGAATAAATTTTTTTTTTCCTCCTCCATCATCCCATAGGAACCATAAGAGTCCTTTTTAGTTATTTTGGATCTCCCAATCTAAATGTTTGGTTGATCAATGTTTCATTCATCATGGTGGTTCTTAATCCTTAAGTTTGACCCCATTTGGCCTTAGATATCCCCTCGCCATCTTGATTTATTCTTCCTATAGGCTATAATATCATAGATTTTAGTGGGATATAAAATTTTCAATGTGTTTTTATTGTTTTTGGGCTCTCCTTGCTTCTTTGATAATCTCTTCTTTTTGACTAGTGGATCCCTTCTGGTGGAATAAATTCCGAGTTTTTTTGGGTACATGTCTCGTTCAGTTATGTTTCAAATTGAATCTATGGTTGTTTATGCATTCACCATGTTATTTAAATGTATTATAATATTTTTTCCTTACATTTAGTAGTTATATCAACAAATTTTCATTACTTTACCTATTTAAAAATGTGGGAAAAGGGGATTATGTATGATTTATAATGAAAATTGATTTTAAGGAATGATCCTTCATTTTTAAATGAAAATTCATGGTTATATCTTCAAATTTTTTCTTTATTTTTTTTTGAGATTTATTTCAAAAATTATGTGAAATAAATTCATGTATTTTATTTATTGAAAAAATTCAAAGATGATTTATGCATTTGATGTTTTAAACTGGATAATTGATTTTAGTATTAAATAATGATCTTAAGGTATAGTTTCCAATTTCAATGGATTATTATGAAAATTAAAAACACAAAGGTCATTTTCCTTTTATGTAATGAAATTTATAGATTATAGAATTCTTGCGATAAAAAATGTGGAATTTTATTACTATTCTTGTATAAGTAGGATATTCCCATGTGGGTGTTCAGAGGTGTTATTAAGATAAATGGTTATTTTATGACATACTGATATGGGATGATTATTAATTTGAAATTATTTCTACCATTTATATGAAATAGGATGACGTTATTGGATACATGGGATGTCTAGGTACAGATGTAAACTATGATAGTATTATATTATAGTTAGTGGACCAATGTGGGACATAGGTCAACCTAGGGGATCTACACCTCACATAGTCTAGGAAGTTTAGAACCTAGTATTTGGGTCGAAGTTGAATAATGAATTGTTGTTTTCAAATGTGTGTAATTTACCTCCTTGATGACAATATGTTCCTAGTTCTAGAATATTTTTCTTTAGTGCCTTAGATTCCAATATGGTGATAAATTTATATTTTCCAAAATAATTTCATCTAGATTTTTAAGAATACGTATGTAGTTTATTTTTTAGTATTTCTTTAAAACTATTTAAATAATAATTTTTGATGAGTTTAATAGAAGTATATAAATTTTGGTTTTACATTAAAATAAATTATTTTCTGAAAATGATTTTTTTTCTTGGACAACAGTTAGATGCTAGTTTTAACAGAAGGTATATAGAAAATTAATTTTTTATCTTTATTTTCAAACATTAATGATATAAATTTTCTTCTAAAGTTGTTATTTGGGTCAATGGATGGAGAGATATTTGGATTTTTTCTCATGACGTTATATTATCTATTTAGTAGGATGAAAATCCTTAGTAAATATTCCAATATCTATTTTTATGATATTAGTGGAGGTTCATGTGTTATTTCCTTACCTACACATGGATATTCAATCTGGGTTTTTATTTTTTTTATCATACTTTTTGTCAGTTATATCATTCATTGGTCATTTCCTCGAGTTTTATCTTTTATTATTGATTATTTTATTATTGGGTATCAATGCTTAGTCCGTGGTTTAATTTTACATATACTGTTTTACTTTTTATATTTATTAATTTTTTGAAAAATCTATACAATTACACTATTACATATGCCCAGGAACTTATTTAAAGCTAGTGTGGATAAAGAATTCCCTTCATGAATTACCATGGATGGCTCAGGCGTTCTATTTTGGGATGACCTAGTTTGGTTCATGGAATTATTTTTTATATACTGAGGAGGAAATGTTTTCCTATAAAAAACACATTGTTTATCATGTTGGGATTATCATACTTCTCATCTGATGGCATCATAATTTTTTATGTCATTTTAACTTCTCTAATGTTGTATTCAACATTTTGGGTGAGTGATACTCATATCAATCTAAGTGATTTATTATCAAGTTTCTCCATTTTGTCCATTTATATTTTATTTAGTTTAGCACCATTTAAAAGATGATCAATATATTTTTATAGTAGATTATCCACAATCATCAACTTCTGGAAACCAAAAAAAATATCAATTTTCTCCAACTGGACCTTAGTCTCATTCGATGACATTCCTTTAGAAGATGTAGACTCCCACTAAATTCCAAATTTTAAAATAGAAAAGATATATGAAATTTTATACTATGTTTATCATGAATTACTAATACAAAATTGTTTTCCCTGAACTAAACTCTATAAAAAATAAACTACGCATTGTATATCTCAATCACTTCAACTTTAAGAATTTACACCACTTGTTATGTTCATCAAAACCTGAATAGTTCCAATAAAACCATTGGATAATACTCTTTCAAAACATATGAATGTAAAAAAAGTTCCATAACGAATCAATTACTCAATTTCTATAATATGAAAGATAACCCACTCTCAAATAAACACATTAATACATGATTAATTTTTAGAGAAATAGACACAATAAGAGAAATAAAAATAGGCATGGTATAACTTAAAATATTACATGGTTTAGTTGTATTCCTTAATCGATTTGGAAATCATGATGTAATTTTATTTGTGAATATAATTAATGATTAAAATTATTAGTTTTGGTCCCAGTCGATATCTCATGTGTGGGATGAATTTAGTTTCTAATAAAATTTATGTTAAAATATTTTAAAAAATAAATCCACTAATTTTTTAAAAATTAAAAGTTCGCTAAAATAATATAATTATATAATGTTTACATTAAAATTTTTTCTTATAAGTATAATAAAATCTTAGTTAAAAAACTATTAACTCTATATAATCATTTAAAACAATCTTAGATGAAACAGAAAAAATATATAAAACAAAATTTAAAGATAACAATCAATGTAACATTTTGTTTTGTAATTTAGAAAATAGAAAGTAGTTTTATATCTTAAATAGTAAATGATAAAAAGATAAATCATACTATAATTTAAACATGGGGATCATTATTAGGAAGATACCTAATCTTCATCACTTAGAAACCAATCACTACCATGAGGTTTATTATTAAATAAATTGATTCATAACCTAGATTGGATTTTTTTTAAAAACATTATTATGAAATTACAGGATATATACAATAATTTTCTATAATTATATGTGGTATAAAAAAGATACATGTCCCAAAAAATATTCCATATTTTATATTGGAATTAAAATGAAAATATTTATAAGATATTATCTAGAACTCTTCATTTTATAGTAAGAAACCATGTTTTTAGATAAATAAAGAAAAAAAATGTTTCTCAAATGTTAATAATATAAAAATAGAATGTGATGAGTAATTATAGGATGTGGTGGAGGTCAATCTAAATGGAAATGGCCATTCATAAATTTATTAATTTCTGTATGGAAAACATCAACCGAGGCTCCATAGTGTAACACCTGAGACTTTTATGAGAAATATTAGGTTTTTATGTTATATAAATCATCAAATAAATCTTTCACTACACACAACACTAGCTTGTCTTGCTTTACACGCAACCGCGACCTTCCTCGATAGCTTGAGTCGTACGCAATACCGACTTTCACCAAACAACAATATGCTATTAAAATATTATTAAAACCAGCCTATATGAATATTATTAACTAAATTTTTTAATTTTATAACATTATTATTCATCTTATACATTTTCTAGAACTTGTTAAGAGAACAAAATAAATTTTACGGGTAAAATAAGTTTTTTTTCAAAAAATGCAGTTTTACCGCCTTTTGATGGCGCACCCACATTAAATCTAATTTTTGACATGTTTATAAGTTCAATTTTACAAAATAAAATTATTCATTAGAATAATGAAATAAAAATTTACTTTGGATAAATTTTTCATATTATTATGATAACTTTCATATTTTAATGAATAGTAAAAACACGCTATATTTTAATTAAAAACAACTTTTTTCATCGTAATAAATTATGTGGTTAAATAAAAATATTTAATGGTTTCAAAGTATAAATAGAATACATTTTTACAATTTAATATAATTTATGTCATTATCCTTGATTTTACATTGAATTCATAGATTAAATAAATTCAATCGTTGGCAATGTTTTAACTTTTAAACCATGTTTGCTTAACAACGGGATTAATTTTAAATTAATTTCCGAAACTTATGTGTTTTGAATTTTGAAAAATGGATTCCATATTTGTAATAAGTGGGTCCAAATTATGTTAATAGGTTACTTTAATTTTTTTTGATATTATGAATAGTAACTACGGCAATGTTTTATTCACTACGGTTAAAGGTAAATAGGGTAATTCAAGGTTAAAATCATAATATAATAATTAAAAATTACCTTGACACTTGCCTTAACATTATTGGATGAGTATTGGCCGACCATGATCATGATTGGGTCAGTTTTGGGACCCCATGGAGCCACTTATGAAAGACAATGACACATTAGATTAATTAATTTAATGTAAAGACAAAATTAGAATTAACAAATATCGTTTAGTAATTAGTTTTTATAAGGGATATATAAATTATATTTTGGACTATAAATATTCATTTCCATGCTAAAAATATTTCCTACATGTTGGTATTTTTTTATAATTTTTATACATCATATAAATAAAATTATTTATGACACAATAATGATGCAGTATTTACCTCATTAATAAATTATTTAAATAAATAAAATTAAAATGATTACAATATCATCCTAAACCTGTCCAATTCCTATTGGATGATTTTATTTCGAATATGAGTCTTCTTATCTTTGAAATTAATGTGTTTGGGACTTCTTTAAAACGAAGATAAGTTTATAATAAAATAATGTTTTCACACTTTTATAAAGAGCCCCTCTACTCCCTTATAAAAGGAGACCACTTCTATGCAATTCCTCACACCTCTCAAGCCTTTTGGCTCGTCCAAACTCTGCCCAACTACGCTCCCTACATCCCTCTCCTTCCCCTTGAAGCCTTACATTTGGCAGAAGACTCTCCAAGAAGTCCTTTTGGTTCAAACCAAAGAAAGTTACCAAAATTAAAGGTAACAATTTCTCTTAAGTTGTTTTCTTTTATTCTACTTCTCCAAACCCTAAAATCTTATTAATCCCTTATTTTGTGACAAAACCAGTATCCTGAAAATACTAGGATGTTGTTATGAGAAGGATTAGAACTAAAGTTACACACACCTCCATCTAATGGATGAAGAACATAATGTTTCTGTGATGGCAGACTAACGCCTCACGAAACGATGATTGTTCGATTTTCCCCTACCGCCTCTCATGGTGGCCATTATGATGGAACTGTATTTATATATAATATATATTATGTTTATTATTTCTTTATTCTTCTTTACTTCCGAATTATATCAATCCTTTATGGTTTCCATAGTCGGTAAATACGATAATCTCATTTGAGGAAGTGCGGACTACCGCCCCCTCAAAGTGATGTGATTTATTAATAACTTATGTGGGATGTATAAAGGATGTGGTTAATGATATTATATATGATATTATACTCGAATTATAATATACCTATGTATCATTATGTTTTAATTCCATTAAAATAAGAAATAGAAATGAAGGTAGCGTTCATGTGTATGTACGGCTTACCGTCTCCATGAATGGTGCGTTTCATTTCTTACCTCCATATGTTATGTACTATTATAAATGATTGTATATTCTGGATGTATAATGAATTTATATGATATATAAATCATGATTTACATTTTTTAGGTAAGTAAATCATGAAATAAGTAATAATAACATCAAGAACAACAAGTCCAAACACGTACGATAAATAAGATGATTTTACCCAAAACACTACTTTAACATTAATTTACATAAGAATGGGTAATATAAAGTCATAAGTGAACCATATATGATATCATAACAATTAATATGATTCTGTAATAAGTCAATGACATTATTTAAATCATTATACAGGAGGTTCAGACTCTTACGAAGCAAATTGGACCTAAGGTAAGGGAAATATCACAATCTCATTTTTATCCGAGATTATTTATACTTTGGAATTTACTGGGGTGTATTTTATCATCCACATCCATGTTTCCTAAATATGTAATATTTATATCCTTCTAAAATAGTTTATATCCAATTTTACCCTTCGGTGAGTTTTTAGTAAAAGATATGAAATGAATCTTTTGTCGTTTTTCATACGAGGTACTTTTTGACTTTTCTGACAAAAGTACGAGAAGAATGTTTTTTTTTAAATTATATGACATGAATGGATTTTTAAAAAATTAATTCCAAGAATATCCCCTTAAAAGTTTTCAAGTTTATTTTTAATCAACTTCTTTTAGTTAGAATTTTATGACATGTTAAGAAAGGAAAAGTGTTTTTGAAGTAGAATGGATATTTTCCTCGAGAATAGAGTTCAAGTGTTTTATCAAAATTATTTTCCATATAAGATAATAAAGGGTTCTGTTTCTATCCCTATTTTTACATTGATTTGACTATCTTGTGATGGAATTAGTTTTATGAATTCCATTATCTTATATGAATTGTTTTATGATGTCATGATGTTTAAGATTCCCATTTTTGTTACATGGGTTATGCTATGATGTATGGTTTATGATTTTGTGGCACACATAAGAATGGTATCATTATGAGATGGGTGGGACCTATATCTACCTCCAATGCATTGGGTAAATATTTTATATCTCATGAGATAGACATGGCTGGAACGGCAGGTTAAACCGGTTCAGTGAAACATGACTGAAACGAGGAGTGAACTCGGTTCAGAAGTGGACTTTGTCCACTAAGATAGTCTTGTAAATGAGTCTTGAATAATAATAAATAATTATCTATGATTATGTGTGTATGACACAAAGTTTTATGTTTTAAGTTATGATTATTGGAATTACATTTCACTACTATGATTTTTCCCATGTTATGATATTATGATCTGTTTTGCAGGTTAAGATTTCCAAAATGTTATGTTCTTATGAATATGATGTGATTGATATTTCTTTTGTTTACCCTTACTGAGAATTTGAGCTCACCCTCTTTATGTTTTCATTCCCCAGGTTAGGAATAAGATTATTAAGTAAGATATGCCAAAAGGGACTATAGATATGATGAAATAAATGGGAGACAGTGTAGACACTTTATGAACCAGTTGTTTATGTTTCCCAGTTTCTAAAGACACTATACCTATACGGTCCTTTCATGGTTTTGATATATGTTGTAATAAGTATGCTTCAATTTTGAAGTAATAACAATTTATGTAAAGTATGGGTCGTTATAGTTGGTATCAGAGGAAAGGTATTGTCAACCTTTGGAAACTAGGATGTGAAAGCCTTAGTAACAATCCTAAGGATATGTCTAAGAATAGAACACAATATTAGTGTTTTAGAAATGGCCATGAACAACCTATGATAAGACCTTAAGTGTGAAATTTTATTCTTGATTATGTGGTTTTCCTATTATAATTAGTCTTTCTCACACTATTCTTCTTGGTTTTAGTCAATGGATGGAACCCGAATGAACCATGTTAATGCAGAATGTAACGGGAAATGCAATGATTGTCCCCCTGAGCAACCAACGTTATGGGAGCTGGAATGAAAAATCTTGTAGCCATGATCACACAACTTTCTCAAGCTATGAATCATGCAGGACTTCCAAACGATCAAAGGAAGGAGCAACATTCTGTTGAATCCTTTATGTGGCAGCGTCCACCTTCTTTCAACGGGTCTACTGATCCATTAGTTTCTGAACAATGGATTAGTACTACTGAAAAGATATTTTCAGTTCTTCAATGTTCTGGACATGATAAAGTCATCCTAGCAGTGTATCATTTTGAAGGAGATGCTGATCAATGGTGGAATCTTATTAAGAATATGAGGCAAAGGGATGAAATTGAGTCCATGGAATGGGACGAGTTCAAGAACATATTTTTCAATAAGTAATTCCCTCGTATTCTCCGAAAAAAGATGGAGAAAGAGTTTCTTTAACTGAAGCAAAAGGATGATGAATCTGTTGGTACTTATGAAGCAAATTTTACAAGACTTTCAAGGTACACTTCTCATATTATTATCCAACCTAAGAGTAAGATCGATCGAATCTTTATTGGATTAAAATCAAGTCTTTGAAGGGCGTTAACCATAAGGGACTTCAATAGCTACGAGGAAATCTTTCGATGTGATCTCAAAGTCGAGATGGAGATTGGAGTAACCCATCAGTCATATGGGTTTGATAAGAAGAGGAAAATGGAATTCAAAGGAAAATATAAAGAGCACACTGAAAAGAAGATGAGCTTTCCCTTATTCTCAAAGTGTGGAAAGAAACATGGAGGGAGTTGTCTTAAAGGGACAAGTAAATGTTTCAAATGTGGAAAGGAAGGTCATCGGGCATTTGAATGCCGCAATGATGGGAAGAAGAAGTCTAATGATGCAAACAAAGGAAGGGACACACAGAATGAACCTACTACACTTCATTGTTTCAAGTGCAAGGATATGGGGCATTATTCCAATAAATGCCCAAATCCAAGGGTTGATGATGATGGTCAACGTCAACAAACTCTTAAGGCTAAAGGCAAAGGAAAGTAACATGCAATTTCTATCAGCGATGTGGAGTACGATAACGATGTGGTGAAAGGTACACTTACCATCCACTCTAAATTAGAAAATGTTTTATTTGATTCTGGATCCACCCACTCTTTTTTTTCTGAAGAATTTTCTAAGGATATCACTGTATTACCTCAACAGTTCGATGTTGAGTTAGCTGTGACAACCCCTAATGGCACAACAGTCGCATCAAAAGTTTAAATTCTTCTCTGATTGATGTTTGTGGGAAAGTGCTTCCTGCAAATCTTGTGATCGTTCCTATAGTGGAATTTGATGTGATTCTTGGCATGGATTGGCTTTCTCTACATGGATCTCATATCAATTTCCAAAGAAGGGAAGTCACATTTCATATTCCAGATCAATCTATGATCGTCTATCGATGCAAGGATGAACATAACCTTCCATTGGAAATTTCTTCCATTATATAGGGATTGATTCCACTAAATGAAGGTTATTTATCTCAAATGGTTGGTGAGAAACTCACGATTAAGAATATTCCCATTGTACGGGAGTTTGTTGATGTCTTTCCGGATGAATTACCAGGTCTCCCACCAAATCGAGAAGTTGAGTTTTCAATAGAACTCGTACCGGGTGCTTTGCCTATTTTAAAGACACCTTATAGAATGGCCCCAATTGAGTTGCAGGAATTGAAGAAGCGACTCCAAGAGAATATTGATAAGGGATTCATACACCCTAGTGCGTCACCTTGGGGAGCACCTGTTCTTTTTGTTAAGAAGAAAGATGGATCAATGAGACTCTGGATTGATTATCGAGAACTTTACAAGATCACTATCAAGAACAAATATCCTCTTCCACACATTGATGACCTATTTGACAAACTACGCGGAGCTCAATACTTTTCCAAGATTGATCTTCGTTTAGGGTATCATCAATTAAGGGTCAAAAGGGAGGATATACCAAAGACGGATTTCCATATAAGGTATGGACACTATGAATTTATAGTGATGATATTTGGTCTTACTAATGCCCCTGCTATCTTCATGGATCTGATGAATAGATTCTTCAGAGACTACCTTGATCAATTTGTGGTAGTCTTTATAGACGATATTCTTGTCTATTCAAAGAGAAAGGAAGAACATGAAGATTAATTGAGAATTATATTGAAGACCCTGAGAAAGGAGAATCCTTAAACCAAATTTACCAAGTGTGAATTTTGGCTTCAAAAAGTTGCATTTTTGGGTTACATAATCTCACAAGAGGGTATATCTATGGATCCAGCAAAAACAGAGGTTATCGAAAGATGGTCGAGACCATCAACAGTAACTGAGATCCGAAGTTTTCTTGGTTTGGCTGGATATTATCTACGTTTTGTGAATGATTTTTCAAGATTATATAATCAACTCACCAGGTTGACCCAAAAAGGAGTTATGTTCGTATGGACGGATGAATGTGAAGAGAATTTCAAGGAGTTGAAAAGAAGGCTATCCAATGCACCTGTACTCACACTTCCTTGTAGTGGAGAAAGGTTTGTGATCTACAGTGATGCATCCAAGAAGGGGTTGGGATGTGTTCTCATGAAAAATGATATGGTGATAGCTTATGCCTCACGACAGTTGAAAATACATGAGAAAAATTACACAACTCATGATTTGGAGTTAGCTGCAGTAATCATTGCATTAAAGATTTGGAGGCATTACCTTTATGGTGAAAGGTGTGATATTTATACTGATCACAAAAGTTTAAAGTATATTTTCACACAAAAGGAGCTGAATGTGCTCCAAATAAGATGGATGGAGATGATTAAGGATTACGACTGCTTAATTCATTACCACCCTGGGAAAGCAAACAAGGTGGAATATGCATTAAGTCGACAAGACCATGCCAGTTTATCCATGATGAGGATCACAAAAGATCCAATATTTATGGATTTACAAAGGATGGATCTAGGAATTATAATGGAAGGGGGAAAATCGTACCTTTCTCAAATGAATGTTCAACCATCTATACATGTGAAGATTAAAGAGGCACAGAAGGAAGATGTCGAGTTACAAAAGAAGGTGATAAATGTTCCTAAATTCATCCTTGATTGTGATGGGATAATAATGTTCAGGAATCGGGTTTGTGTTCCTCCCATACCGGAATTAAAGAAGGAGCTGCTGGATGAGGCTCATAGTTCTTCATTCTCTATTCATCCTGGAAGCACGAAGATGTATAGGGACCTGAAAGAGTACTTCAGGTGGGATGGCATGAAAAGAGATGTTGCTAAATATGTCTCTCGATGCTTAGTTTGTCAGCATGTTAAAGCTGAGAGACAGAAGTCTAAGGGGATGTTACAACCATTACCCATACCTGAATGGAAATGGGAAAACATCACTATGGACTTTGTCACAGGACTTCCTAAAACATCCAAAGGTAATAATGCTATCTGGGTCATATCTGATCGTCTTACTAAGTCTGCACACTTCATTGCCATTAGAGAGGATTTCTCTCTGGATCAGCTTGCTCGGATATATGTAAAGGAAGTGGTAAGATTGCATGGAGTACCAATTTCTATTATATCTGACCGGGATCCGAGATTTACCTCGAAGTTATGGCGAAGTCTTCAGCATACGCTAGATATAGAGTTGAGTTTCAACACTGCTTATCATCCTCAGACAGACGGTCAGTCTGAGAGAACAATTCAAACTCTAGAATATATTTTGAGAGCTTGCTCTATGGATTTCAAAGGTGGTTGGGATCAACACCTACCTTTGGTGGAATTTTCTTATAATAATAGCTTTCACTCCAGTATTCAGATGGATCCTTATGAAGCTCTATATGGAAAGAAATGCAGGACTCCAACTTGCTAGGATGAAGTTGGGGAAAGAAAGCTATTAGGACCTAATCTTGTTGATTAGATGGTAGAAAAGGTCCGATCTATTCATCAACACATAAGAGCAGCTCAGAGTCGATAGAAAAGTTATGCCGACAACCGAAGAAAAGACCTAGAATTTGAAGTGGGTGATAAAGTGTTCTTACGAATATCTCCCTGGAAGAGGGTCATGAGATTTGGAAAGAAGGGGAAGTTGAGCCCTAGATATATCGGTCCTTTAGAAATACGTGATCGTGTTGGGAAGGTAGCTTACCGATTGGCGCTTCCACCGAATCTATCTCAAGTACACGATGTGTTCCATGTATCTCTCCTGAGAAAGTACATACTTGATCCTTCACATCTACTCAGCTCAGAAGTTGTACCGCTGGATCAAGATCTTTCTTATGAAGAACAGCCGATAGAGATTCTGGATCACTGCGAAAAAGTCCTACGAAACAAGACCACTCGCTTGGTGAAAGTTTTATGGGGGAACCACCAATTAGAAGAAGCTACATGTGAGCTTGAGTATATTATGAGGGAGAGGTATCCTCATCTTTTTGTTACAAAGTGACGAATTTCAAGGGCGAAATTCATTTTAAGGGGGGTAGAATGTAACACCCGAGACATTTATGATAAATATTCTGTTTTTATGTTATATAAATCATCAAAGGAATCTTTCAATACACACAACACTATCTTGGCTTTCTTTAAACGCAACTGCGACCTTCCTCGATAGCTTGCATCGTACGCGATACCGATTTTCACTAAACAACGATATGCTATTAAAATATTATTAAAACTAGCCGTTATGAATATTATTTACTAAATTTTGAATTTTATAACATTATTATTCATCTTATACATTTTCTAGAACTTTTCAAGAGAACAAAAAAAAATTCGGGTAAAATAAGTATTTTTAAAAAAATGCAGTTTTACAGCCTTTTGATGGCGCACCCACATTAAATCTAGTTTTTGACAAGTTTATAAGTTAAATTTGACAAAATAAATTTCTAGTTTAGAATAAAGATATAAAAATTTACTTTGTATAAATTTTTCATATTATTCTGATAACTTTCAAATTTTAATGAATAGTAAAAACACGCTATATTTTAATTAAAGACAACTTTTTTCATCATAAAAAATTATGTGGTTAAATAATAATATTGAAGGGATTAAAAGTATAAATAGAATATATTTTTACCATTTAATATAATTTATGTCATTAGCCTTGATTTTACATTGAATTCGTAGGTTAAATAAATTCAATCTTTGGCAATGTTTTATCTTTTAAAACCTGTTTGCTTAACAACGAGATTAATTTTAAATTAATTACTGCAACTTCTGTGATTTGAATTTTGAAAAATGGATTCCATATCTGTAATTTTTGAGTCCAAATTATGTTAATAGGTTACTTTTATTAATTTTTTTATTTTTTTTTTGATATTATGAATAGTAACTACGGTAATTTTTTATTCACTACGGTTAAAGGAAAATAGAGTAATTCAAGGTTTAAATAATACTATAATAATTCAAAATTACCTTGGCACTTGTCTTAACCTTATTTTATGATTATTTTCCGACCATGGGAATCCTTGGGTCGATTTTTGGATCCCATGGAGCCACTTATGAAAGACAATGACACATTAGATTAATTAATTTAATGTAAAGACAAAATTGGAATTAACAAATATTGTTTAGTAATTAATTTTCATAAGGGTCTATATAAATTATATTTTGGACTATAAATATTCATTGTCAAGATAATAATATTTCCTACATGTTGGTATTTTTTTTATAACTTTTATACATCATATAAATTAAATTATTTATGACACAATAATGATGCAGTATTTACCTCATTAATAAATGATTTAAATAAATAAGATAAAAATGATTAAAATATCATCCAAAACCTTTCCAATTCCTATTGGATGATTTTATTTCGAATATGAGTCATCTTATCTTCGACATTAATGTGTTTTGGAACTCTTGAAACCGAATATAAGTTTATAATAAAATAATTTTTTCACACTTTCCTAAAGAGCCCATCCACTCAATTATAAAAGGAGACCACTTCTATGAAATTCCTCACATCTCTCAAGCCTTTTGTCTCGTCCAAACTCTGCCAAACTAAGTTAACTACATCCCACTCCTTCCCCTTGAAGCCTTACATTTGGCATAAGACTCTCCAGGAAGTCCTTTTGGTTCAAACCAAATAAAGTTAACAAAATTAATGGTAATAGTTTCTCTTATGTTATTTTCTTTTATTCTGCTTCTCCAACCCCTAAAATCTTTTTAATCCTTTATTTTCTAACATCACCAGAATCCTGAAAATACTAGGATGTTGTTATGAGAAGGATTATAACTACACTTACACACACCTCCATCTAATGGATGAAGAACATAATGTTTCTGTGATGGCAAACTAATGCCTCACGAAACGATGATTGTTCGATTATCCCCTACCGCCCCTCATGGTGGCCATTACGATGGAACTGTATTTATATATAATATATATTATGTTTATTATTTATTTATGATTCTTTACTTCCCAGTTATATCAATCCTTTATGGTTTCCATAGTCCGTAAATACGATAATCTCATTTGAGGAAGTACGGACTACCGCCCCCTCAAAGTGATGTGATTCGTTAATACCTTATGTGGGATGTATAAAGGATGTGGTTAATGATATTATATATGATATTATACTGGAATTATAATATACCTATGTATAATTATGTTTTAATTCCATTAAAATAAGAAATAGAAATGAAAGTAGCGTTCTTGCGTACGTACGGCTTACCGTCTCCATGAACGGTGCGCTTCATTTCTTACCTCCATATGTTATGTACTATTATAAATGATTGTATATGCTGGATATATAAAAAATTTATATGATATATAAATCATGATTTACATTTTGGAGGTAAGTAAATCATGATATATGTAATAATAACATCAAGAACAACGAGTCCAAACACGTAAGATAAATAAGATGATTTTACCCAAAACACTACATTAACATTAATTTACATAAGGATGGGTAATATAAAGTCATATGTGAACCATATATGATATCATAACAATGTATATGATTCTGTAATAAGTCAATGACATTATTTAAATCATTATACATGAGGTTTGGACTCTTACGAAGCAAATTGGACCTAAGGTAAGGGAAATATCACAATCTCATTTTTATCCGAGATTGTTTGTACTTTGGAATTTACTGGGGTGTATTTTATCATCCACATCCATGTTTCCTAAATATGTAATATTTATATCCTTATAGAATATTTTATATCTAATTTTACCCTTCGGTGAGTTTTTAGTAAAATATATGAAAGGAATATTTTGTCGTTTTTCGTACGAGGTACTTTTTGACTTTTCCGACAAAAGTACGAGAAGAATGTTTTCATTTAACTTATATGGAATGAATGGATTTTTAAAACATTATTTCCAAGAATATTCTATTACATGTTTTCAAGTTTATTTTTAATCAACTTCTTTTAGTTAGAATTTTATGACATGTTAAGAAAGGAAAATTCTTTTTGAAGTAGAAAGGATATTTTCCTCAAAAATGCAGTTCAAGTGTTTTATCAAAATTATTTTCCATCTAAGATAATAAAGGGTTATGTTTCTATCCCTATTTTTACATTGATTTGACTATGTTGTGATGTAATTATGTTTATGAATTCCTTTATCTTATATGAATTGTTTTATGATGTCATGATGTTTATGATTCCCATTTTTATTACATGGGTTATGCTATGATGTATGGTTTATGATTTTGTGGCACACATAAGAATGGTATCATTATGATATGGGTGGGATCTATATTTCCCTCCAATTCATTGGGTAAAAATTTTATATCTCATGAGATAAACATGGCTGGAACGACAGGTTAAACCGGTTCAGTGAAACAGGACTGAAACGGGGAGTGAACTTGGTTCAGAAATGGACTTTTTCCACTAAAAAAATCATGGCAATGAGTCTTGACTAATAAGAAATGATTCTCTATTATTATGTGTTTATGCCACAAAGTTTCATGTTTTATGTTATGATTATTGGGATTAAATTTCACTACTATGATTTATCCCATGTTATGATATTATGATCTGATTTTCAGGTTAAGATTTCCAAAATGTTATGTTCTTATGAATATGATGTGATTGATATTTATTTTGTTTACCCTTACTGAGAATTTGAGCTCACCCTTTGTATTTTTTCTTTCCCAAGGTCAGGAAGAAGATTATTAAGTAATATATGCCAAAAGGGACTATAAATATGATGAAATAAATGGGAGACAGTGTAGACGCTTTATGAACCAGTTGTTTATGTTTCCCAGTTTCTAAAGACACTATACCTATACGGTCCTTTCATGGTTTCATTATATGTTGTAATAAGTATGCTTCAATTTTGAAGTAATAACAATGTATGTAAAGTATGGGTCGTTATACACAGGAAATATAGAAAAAGTAAGTGTCATAAGATACTCTAAATGATTTTTCTGTGTGGAATAAGTTCGTTCTAAAATGGTTTTTCTTGTAATCTACATAGGAATATGTGTAACCCTTTTCCTCTGGTTCCTATGATTCATAAAATGATATCCATCACAATTTTTTCATTTGAGAAAAATAAATGTATTATTAATATCATTAACGTTATAATTAATACTTTAAAAAATATACTTTGGGGATTTTAAAATTATCCACTGATAAGTAAGAAATTGTAGGGTTTATTCCCAAAAAAATAGTTACTTGAGCTTATGTTTGTTTAGAACCATCAATTGTCAAAGAAACTGATCATGTTTACTTCATTTAATCATGTGATAAACCCATCTGATCATGTGTTAGGATCATGGCTTCATGTGGTAGCTTGACTCTGACTCACGGTAGGTTCATTACATTTCAAATTCCATTTTTTTTGCTCACTATAGGTATATCTATTCATGTGGTATATATTTGTAATTTTTTTAAAAATAAATAAATATTCATGTAGTTAGTACATAACATGAAGAAAATTTTATTTACCAATCACATGATAGGTTCGTCAATGACGCACAGTACGTTGATTGTCAACACAAAATTAGTTGATGACATTAACCAAATTTTGACATCTGACATATGGTAGGTAACTTTATCCATTAATATTTTGAAGAATAACACGTGATAGGTTCAACGTGGTTACTTGAACATCACACTTAGTTCAAATACTCCAAATTTTATGTATAGTATACATGCAATAAGTTCTCCGTGTAATATTTATACTTAGCCAATTTTTCTAGTTTGTCAAAAACAAAAGTTTCTAACAGAAAATATAAACTTCATTAATAACATTAGAAACATGATTTAGGGTCATAAATATAATGAGGTGTTGGTATGATAAGAAATATCCCCCTTTTTATGATCGCAAATCATGAAAATTAAAATGAAATTAACTGAATAAAAAATAAATTAATTAAATAAATAAATCTCAATATAATAATTATTTATCAAGTCACTTAAATTAATCAATGATTTTGAAATATTTCCAATAAATTCAATTGTATTTCAATTATTATATCTCCTTTTCGGTATTTTCCAAAAGGAAAAAATAAGAAAGAGATAAAGAAAAATGAGAGAAATAAAGGAGTTTTCTATTAATAATTCAAGATTTTAATATAAGGAGTTTTAAAATAATTATATATCATGAATAGTAATAAAAAAAAAATTAGGAAGGTCGTTCATTTCAGAAGGAAGGATAGTATCCTTTCCATTGTACGTAGAGAACAAGGCATATGAGTTTTTTGAGGTGAAAAGGAGGATAAATGGTATATAATGAGTATACAACTTCAAAATGGTCGTAGATGCACAAGTTATTGTCTAAGAGATAATAAAATTGGGTTAACAGTTGGGGAAGTTTTTATTAGATCTAAGGACATTGGGATATCTATAGGGGCTAAGAGAGTAGTTTGAGATATGTATAAGAATGTTTCTACCAAACTAGTAAAGTAACCCACAACCCAGGAATTGTGCTATAAATATTAAAAGAAATTCTCTATCTTTTCAAGGAAAGAATCCAAAACTAGATGTAACACCTAGAGTTTCCGAACTATTGATTTAAATTCTTGGGTAAAAAGTATAATTTTGGGATACAAGGTATGTTTTATTAACATACCCTTTAAATATAACATTTTAAAGACTCGGCTCATGTATTAATCAATTTATTTATTTATTATTTCTCAGCATTTCCCATCTTAGTTGGCATCTTCCCTTAAAACTTCCAAGGTATTGGTATCTTGTTTTTAGAATCCACCAAACATGTCTTCAATATTATATTTCAACTCATCAAACATGTGTCAACCCCGAGTCTATAAATGAAATTTATCACTTTTGTAAAATGTAATAATTATTTTACAATATAGTATAATACAAATAAAATATATAGATAAACTAATAAAATTTTATGTAAACAATAAATATCAGTGCATTATCTGGCTGAAAAACCAATTAAAATTTGAAACGTAACTATTAGAGAAAAAATATAAAATATAAAATATAAAATCGGAAATTGTGGATCGACCTAATCGACTTGAATCATCTCCCGCATAACCAAATTTATATAATTGAAACCATATATTAGTAAATAAATATCCATCATAAAAATATATATAAACATGCAAGTGATTTTATTGAATAATGAGTGAATTAATTAATTTTTAATTATAAGAGGTAGTGTGACTATAGGAATAGTAATGTGACAACTAGAATAGTAACCTTCAGGTGTGGAATAGTAAACCGACCGTTGGAAATGTAATTTGACCTGTAAATAATAAATTGTGATATAAATAAAATTTATCATGACTAAAATAGGTATATACAAATAATATAATTCTGAAAAATAAATATCATGAAAAAAAAATCAATGAAAATATTGGCACATTTTTTATTATGATTATTTTGAAGTATTTTGTAAAAATATTAGTTTTTATATTAAAAATTAAAATATAATATGTTATAAATTTATTTTGACAAATGTAAAATAATTTTTGAAATTCGATGATAAAAATTTCCCATTATTAATATTTTCCTAATTTTCTAAAATAATTCATTTTATGATGAATAGTAAGAATATCGTTATTAATATAACCGATGTATCATTAATAACATCATTCCTTATTTAATTTTGACATACTAATTTATATAACATGATTTTAAAATAAAATATTAAATAATCTAAATAATTCATTACAAATATAATAAACATAACTTTCTAGTATAAAAATCATTTCTAAAACACTAAATTCAAAAGTGAGCCCTTAAAATAACAATTTTTCATTCTTTCCATATTTTATTTTTATAAACTAATGAATTAAAATTATAAAGCGGTTAAATGTATTTAAATCCAACATAATATTATTTTATATGATTTATATTATCATAAATTTAATATTACAATTTTTAAATTTGATATTACAGTATATCTAATATATTATTTTGAAAATACACATCTCTGCAAATATAAATAACCCCCTCTACCCCCTTAAAAATTGTATAATACATTTCATAGTTGTGAAAAATTAATTCCAAAATCCTCCCTATCGAGCACTATAGAATACCTAGGGTTGTTTTTTAGTAAAAAAACACCAAGAAACGAGGGATTTTTAGTGTCTTAAAAGAGAATCTACACTGAAGAAAGAGTGATTTTTTTGTGAAACTCATCTCTCATTTTCTATTTCTTCTCACAATTTTCCCTTTTTATTTCAAAATTAGGCCTTCTAATATTTTTCAAAAAATATTTTTACAATTATAAAAATGATTTCATCTTCCTGTAAAAAGTATAATTTTGATTTATTCATATTTTTACTAATTTTTCGTCATGTTTAGATATTGTTTCTGTTAACAGTTGGTTAACAGCCAATGAAGATATTTTCAATTATTTTCTTACATAAAACCTTATGATTGGATGTTATAAATTATTCATGATACCTAAATTTATAAATATATTTATTTTAATCATATGTAATTAATTATAATTATGTTTAAATATCCTATAAAAAATATAAAATATAAAGAAAAATGGGAAATTTCTAAGGAAAACAATATATAAAAATGACATCCCTATAACCAAAAAAATATTAAATATAATAAAAATATTATAATTGATAAATATTTTTATAAATGAAAATAATTATCTTATTTATCAATTTTTTAATAAATCTATTTCTAGTGTTGAATAGGTGAAGTAAAGTGGGATTTAAGGTAAGAGGATTATAGAACCCAACTCATTTTTTTTGGGTTATCCCTATTTCGTGATATCTCTAGTATGGATATAACTATAATTTTTCTTAAATAAAATTTCATTTATCTTCCCCATTATATATCATGTATATTCATGTTTCCACCTTGTTTCTTAATCCAAATTCAATGAGTTTCCTAAATTATTTTTCCTTACAAAACGAATCTTAACTCCTATTGAGTTATTTATTCTTTGCACAAGATGGATGATGTTTACACCAAATATTATTTCCTTTATTAACTTTGGAATCCCAAAATTCTATTCAATAATTTATACATTATGAAATCGTTATGAAACCAATTCCTTTCCATGGGAAATTTGTTGATTATGATTGTTATACATTATATGTGGCATGCATGATTATGTAAATTTTCTTATGTGATATGATGGCTTAAAATTATATATCGCTCCAATAAATTGGGTAATTTGATTTATGTCATGAGATAATGAGGATTATGCACAAAAATGAATTCTATATTTGATCACAACAAGTATTTTATGATTATGAACATATTTTATATGTTAAGCTAATGCTATATTTTTTTACAACTATGTTGGATATTCTATCTCTATGAAATGAAGTTTTATTTTTATGTATTTACACATTCCATGACATTATCAAATGTTTCCCTTATGATGTTGATCAAATTATTATGATATGGTGATTATTATTATTCTCACCCATGTAATATGTATTTATTTACCTTATTTATTCTCTAAATAGGATTTTAACCTACCTTATTCGTTGATGTATATCCTCAGGTGACTAAATGTAATAAGAAGAACTAGAGATATTTCAAGTGGATAATGTAAAATTATTTCATAGTGTTTAATTTTTATTATGTATAAGTGATGTATGATCCAAATTTTCCCAATGATACTAAACAATTATATCCATTAATGTATAACTATTATGTTCTTAATATTTTAAAATGATATAATAGTTATGTATGAAAAAGTTGGTTTTCAATAATTGGTATCAGAGGTATGGTTTAGTTAATTTGGGAATTATAATTAGAGAACATTACTAAAAACCATTAGGATAAATCTACGTGTATGTAAACAAAAATGAATATAGTTTTTAGAAAAATAATAAAACATAGGGATTCCAAATGATATTAATTTAGTGATAATGGTATAAAGAAATAATTTAAATTTTTTTACTTCTATTTTAATCAAAACATTCCTAATTTTGATTTTTTTGGATCCTAGAGAAACCAATCCAAAAACCCATGTGAGGTATAATACATTGATTTCTTGAATAAAAACCCATATACCATTGGAGGTAGACATAAAATATTTATGGATATGATCAGATAGCTCTTTAAATCCATAAACAATAACCTAGACTATGTGGAACATACTCCTTCACCCAACAGGTAACAACAAGCTATTTAGTCCTTACTATAGTAGTGACCATTGAAATTTAGTGTATCTTCTGATCCACTTTTCCTAGAACAATGGGTTAACTCAATAGCGAAAATATTTTCTATTATTCACTTTTATATGAAGGATAATGTGAATATGGCTATCTATCTTTTATATGCAGATGCCAATCAACAATGGTCATTGATAAAGAACACCATGATGAAGGTTGAAATATAAGATATTATGTGGGAAGTATTTAAGAAAACATTTATTGTGAAGTATTACCCCAAAACTATTTGAACAAATATATAGAGGTAACTCATAGAGATAATGTAAAAGGATGTTTAATCTGTACATGCTTATCAGGAAAACATCACAACGCTTGCAAGATACACCTCAAGTTATTTTATCAACACTGAAAAAAATTGATAGATTCTTTTTGTTATAAGAACCACCTCTAAAAGGATATAAAAATCTATGACTTTGGGAATTATGAATATTTATTTTGATGTGACCAAACATTAGATTTTGAAATTAGATAATGATCATATGGTTATAGATATTAGAAATGAATAATGGATCTTCAATTTGGCGGATAAAATGAAAAAGGTGGAAAAAAGGAATAACTAATCACCTGTTAAATATGTGGTAAGAAGCATCATGGGAACAAAATTTAAGGGACATGGAGATGCTACATTTGTAGTAGATAAGGCCACCAATCTCATGAATGTATAATATACATGAATAAGGTAATGAATATAATGGAGTAAAGGAAGAAAACTCTTAATGAAACACCCATAGTTTAATGTTTCAAATATAAAGAGAAAAAGATATATGCAAACCAGTGCCCATGGGACCTTGATGTTAATCATCATTAGAAAAAACTAAACCCAAAAAATAAAGGGAATTATTATTATATAAACACATAAAAATTGAAACCTTAAAATGAATTCATATGAGGTACACTTCCTATTCACACAATAATAGAAAATGTTTTATTTGATTCTAGTTCAATGAATTCCTTTATACACTACATGTTTTATATGACTATTTAATCAATTAAATGATACCTTTAAGTAAATGAATCTATAAAAACACATATTGGGGTGATAATTTAAACCCAATTTTTAAAATCTTCTCCAATTAGTGTATATGGGAATATTCTTCTATTGAATCCTGTAATACTTCCCTTCATTGAAATCAACACTATACTGGGAATGGGTTGTCAATTTTTATATAGAGTACACATCCTCTTTCATAAAAAGGAAATCTATTTTAATATTCTGAATCATACCTTTCTACTCTAAAAATTCAAGGAAGATGATAAATCTTCTTTGGAAATCCATCAATGGTCCAGGTATAAATATCAAATGAAAAAAGAATACCTCGGCTAAATTGTTGAGTTATGGTGTGAACGTGGAGGAAATTCCCATTATGAGAGAATACATTGATGTGTTTACATAAGAGTTACCCAAAATCCCCCCAGATCATGTGGTAGATTACTCAATATATCTCACACCTAGATCCACTCCAATCATTAAATTCCATTATAGGATGTCCTTAGTTGAACTAGAGGAGTTAAAAAGTAGTTAGAGGAGATTTTTGGAAAATGGGTTTATACACCCTAGTGCGTCACCTTGGGTGTACCAATTCTCTTTATAAAGTAATATAATATATAATTGTAGATATGCATTGATTACCATAATCTAATCATAATATCCAGAAGCAAAATTTATCATATGACAAGGATTGATGACTTCTTTGATTAACTATCAGGATATCAGTACATCTTAATGGTGAATCATCATTCTGGATAGCATCAGCTAATGGTAATAAAATGAGATATTATGAATACTATTTTTCATGAAAATTATGTATAGTATGAGTTCATAGTGATGAACTTTAGACTTACTAATTCCCTTAAAATATTCATGTATATAATGAATATAGTATTTAAATACTACATTTACCAATTTTTGGTAGTCTTTATCAATAATATCCTCATTAAATCCAAGATGAATGAGAAAATTGAAGAGTATAAAAGGATTTAATTTGAAATTTAAGAAAGGGGGAAATGTATTCTATATTCAAGAAGTTTGAATTTTGGATACAATATGTCGCATTCTTGGGGGACCTTATGAAAATTTATGGAATTTTTGTGGACCCTTCATAGACAGATCCACTTGAGTATTGTCTCATTCCCACTAGGGTGTATATTCGTTGTTTTCTTATTTTAGCAGGTTACTAAAGATTTTTTTTTTCTAAATTTATCATGATTTTATATATTAATATCTACGTTAACATCAAAATGTGTAAATTATGTAAGGATGGAAGAATGTGAGGAAAGAATTAGGGATCTTAAGAAGAATATAATTATTGTGATTGTACTAACACTACCAACACGTAGAGAAGGTTTTTTTTGAATTTAGTGATTCTCTAAAGAATGGTTTGGGTTGTGTAATCATGTAGAATGAAAAAGAGAAATCATATTCCTCATGGTAGTTGAATATATATGAGAAAATCTACCTGACACATAATCTAGAGTTAGTATCTATTATGGCCACCTTTGTGATTTAGTGGCACTATATCTATGGAGATAAGTGTTCTATATATAGTGATAATAAGAGTCTAATGTATATATTCACATGTATGTATCTCAACATGCATCAAATAATATGGTTATAGATAATAAATATTAATGTTTATATTCTTCTAAGAGCATCATCTACCATTTTTCCTTTCAAAGATGGTAGTGAATAGAGAGGCACAAGAGGATGATATGGACCATTAAAGCAAAGTAAATTCATTAATGGGAGGGAATCTAAATGATTTTTACATCGAAGAGGATGGTGTATTTTGATTTGGTACTAGAAATTGAATAATTTTATCACCAGAGATAATAAAGGAGATACTAGATAATAAAAATATCGTACATTTCATTATCCATCTTGTAAGAACCATTATGTACTATGATCTTTAGGAGTTCTTCTATTGGGAAAACATGGGAATGATATTGTAGAGTTCTTGTAAAAATTCTTGGTATTTAAAAAAGTCAATGTGGATTGAAAGAAGTATTAAGGGACAATAAAACCATTTCCCATACCCATGTTGAAATGGCATAATTTCACTATGGACATTGTCACTGGTATACCAAAGACACCCAAAGGAAGCAATGTAAATTGGGTTGTGGTGGATCGAATAATCAATGCTTCCAACTTCATTAATATTTTATAATATTTTTCACATGAACAACTTGTAATGATATATGTAAAAAAATGGGGATGTTGCATGGTATTTCACTTTATATAATCTCTAACCATGACCTAAGGTTCACTTATAAATCTTGGAAAAGAATTGAACAAACTTTCAATAAAAAATTGAATTTTCAAACATGCTATCTCCCCAAAACTGATGGCCAATATGAAAGGACAAATAAAACTCTGGAGGAAGATTTTAGGTCCTACTCAATGGAATTAGATTTTTTATGGGATCAACATCTCCCCATAGTTGTTTTCACAAACAATAATAGATTCCACTCAATTATTTATATTCATTTATATGAAGCTCTATATGGGAAGAAATGTACAACTCTAACATGTTAGGGTTAAATCGGTGAACGAAAGCTTATTTGACCAAATCTTGATCATGATATAATAGATAAAGTTCAATATATACCAAAACTTATAAAATATTTTTACAGTTAAAAAAAATATATACTAACAACTATTATAAGTACATGAAGTTTGATGTTAGATACAATTATTTCATTCAAATATAATCATAGAAAATATTTGTGTGGTATAAAATTAAGTGGAATATTATCACTAGGCATATTTGTCCATTTGAGATCCTTGATCTCATAGAATAATTCAACAATCATCTTGAACATTCACTCAATATGGATCATGTTCATGATGTTTCCCATGTATCTCTCACGAGGAAATGCACACCTAACCCCTCGCATGTTGAGAATATAAAAGTAACCTCACATATTCCAAACCAAGTATTTGAGTTGAAATTTTAGGGATTAAATTTTTAAAGGGGGGAATAATGTAATAACTCATATTTTATAACTTATACTTTTCCCTTTAATTAAACCATTTTTATATTATACTATATAATATTATACACAGAAAATATATATTGAAACCAATAAAAAAATTTCTCATTAATAAATATCATTACATAAGATTTAGAAAAACCATTTAATGTTCTATACATTATAATTGGAAAAAAATATAAAATAGAAAAGATAAAATAAGAGACTATGAATCACCCCAATCTGCTAGAATCATCACCCCAACGGTCCATACTAAAGAAATGGAGACAAATATTAGTAAACCTATCAAAATGATCAATAATGAAAATATATAACCATTGGAGGGGTTTTTAGAATATATTGAAACAATAAAGTTGTATTTATAGGAGGTAATGTGACTGCTGGAAAAGTAATGTGTCTTTTGGAATAGTAACCTAACAGATGTGAATAGTAACCTGGTGGTTAGAATAGTAATTTAAAATTAAAATAATTTTTTATACAAATAATAATTATTAGGAGTAATACAAGTAAATATAAATATTTTAATAATTAAAAATAACTATAATGATTAAAAAAACTCAAAAAATATTAATATGTTATTTGCAAACAATAATTTAATGTATTTCGTAAAAAACCAATAAGTATATATATATTAAAAAATTAAATTTCCAATGATGAAAATTTATTTTCATAAAGATAATATAATTTTTAAAATCATCACATATAAATTAATCTAGTGTTATTTTTTTTTATTTTCTGAAGTACATAAATTTATAATGAATAGTAAAAATATAGCTTTTCACATGAATGGTGTATCTTAAATTACATTATTCATAATGTAATAATGAAATAATAATTTATATAACTATAGGTTGGTAAATAAACATTTCATTTCGTAAATTATTCATTAAATTATAATAAACTGTACTTCAAAACCTATAAAGCACATTCCAATACCTAAAATCAAAAGTGATCTCTTAAAATAATTTTTTACTTTTATTCCACTTCATTTTTTAATAAACTAATTAATTAAAATTAAAAAGTGGTTTAAATTCTTTAAACTCATTATATTACATTAATATAAAATTTATACTATATAAAAATTTTCAATTACATGTTTTATCATTGAGATATTGTATTATTTAATATACCATTCTAAAAATACATTTCTCCTCTAGTGTAAACTCTCTCCCTCCCATCCGAACCTCACTCTCCCATCACCTTATAAAAAAAATTTATTCCCAATCTTCCATATCTAGACTATTAGAATACCTTGGGACTTTCTATAGTAAATATACCTCAAACATCAAGGGAGTATTAGTGTCGTACAAGAGATTCTACACCGTTTAAAGTGGATGTTTTTATCAAACTCTTCTCATAATTTCTACTTATTATATCACATTTACAAATTGATTCAAAAATTAGATATTATATGATTTAATTAGGAATTATTTTAAAATTATATTTGTGATTTAAAATTTCTGTAAATATAATAATTTTTATGTATTTATATTTTATACATATTTTCATCATATTTAGACAATGTTTCTGTTAACTACTAGTTAACCACCAACGAGGACATTACAAATTACTTTATTACCACATAAACTATGTATAGATTTTATAAATTATTTCTTATATATAAATATATTTATCTTAATCTTAATGATTTAATTATACCTATGTATAAATAACCACCAAAAAATTGAAAAATCAAAGAAAAAGGGGGAATTGTTTAGGATGAAATGATACAAAAATTACATCCCTATAACCAAGGAAATTAAGAAATAGAGTCATATAATTTTAATTTAAATTTAGAGGTAAAAATGAAAATTATTCACTTCTATTTCAATTTTTTATTATATCTAGGTTTATTATTCTGGATGCACAAAAGCGACGGAATAAAACAACATTTAAAGTATGGGGATCCTCAAACCCCAGTAAAATTCTTTATTTTACCCCTATTTAATGATATCTTCGATATGGATATTCCCCAAATGTTCCCTAAAAATAAATTTATTTTTATTCAAATATTTTGGGGATATATTTGACTACACCATGATTTTTAATCCAAATATAATTTTTTTTAAAAAAAGACTTTTCCTTACAAAGAAAAATGTGACTCATATTAATCTATTTATTCTTCACTCCATATTAATGATGTTTATATCCAATATAATATCCCTTATTCATTTAGGAAAAAAAATTTATTCATGAATTTATTATTTATGAAATCCTTATGAATCTCATTCCATTCCATGGGTTACATCATGATTTTTATTTTTTATAAGTTTTGTATGGTGTGTGTGATTATGTAAATATTATGATGTGATGGGTGGGATATGAATTATATATGCCTCAAATTCAGTAGATAATGTGATACATCTCATGACTTAATGTGTATTATGTGTGAACATGATACTATTTATTTTCATAATTATGTTTTTTTGATTATGAACATATGTTATAAGTGAACATGTGGTTATCTTTTTCACAATTATGTTTGGTATTTGACCACTATGATATGTTGCTTAATTTTTATTAATTAAAAAATTCCATGCCTTATCAAATGTTTCTCTCATGGTGTTGATCCTATTCTTATGATATGATGATTATTATTATTCTTACTCGTGTTATATTGATTAATATCCCTTATTCATCCTCTTATTGGGATATTATCTTATCCCATTCTTTGATTTATATAATCATATGACTACTTGAAATAAGTAGATCATGATATATTTGAAGTGGATAATGAACAATTATTTAAATAATGTTTATGTTTTATTTTGTATATGATATGTATGATACAGATTTTCCTAAGATATTAACCCATTGTTTCATTGAATGTATAACTATTATGTTTTAAACCATTAAAAATGATGTAATGGTTATATAAGAAAAAGTAGGAACATAATAAAACATAAACATCAACTCATCACCTATGAGTTGGTTTATGTTCCCAAAATAAAAAAATCATAGAAATAGAGGATCAAGTGGAGGCATAGGTAATGGTGTAGGAGCAGGATAAATCACTACAATAGTGATCCTATTGTTGAACTGTAACACCATATTAGATATATGTGTTTGTAATGAATTATTTTTTATTTCAAATTATTAACTTAATTTCACATTAAATTCATTTAAAGATGAAATTTTGGTTTAAGATGGGATATCACTTATATAATAAAACCTTTAAAATATATATCTTATGTAAGATCTAATTAGTTTCCAAAACCAAGAAATTATTTCTTAAATACATGCATATAATATTATTTTAAATAACTCAAATCATCATTTTTAAAATATTATGTATATGAGATATTAGTACATAGACCATAATATAGTTTCCGGCCATCTAACTGATGTAAATCCTCCAATTATTTAGCTCTAATAAACTGATATTCATCTCTACTATCTTCATAAACTTCTTTATGAATAAAAATATTTCTAACCCAAATATGTTCACAAGAAGAATCACCTTGATCAGTTTCGTAAAACTTATTTGGTAGGAGTATGACAAAATTTATTATGTAGAGTTTAGTTAATTGAGGGTGTAATTGGATATACCTCAAGAAATTCTTGAGAACCTTTATTAGAAATGAGATATACCTTTATAACTCTTTGAGTATAAGGGATGGTAGGTCCAGCATGTCCCGGTGGACATCCCCCATTATCATCAATGAATTTAAAATAGTTTACCCCAAAAATATAAGATACAATGTACATATCCCACTTAGTAAAATCTTATAGTACATTCTATCTAAGAGTACTTAAAATAATTAGAGATAAATATGTGTCATATTAATATTGATTAGAGTCTTCATAATCATACCCCGTAGGCATATAACCAATGATAGATACCAAACATTCAATAAGATCCTCAAACTGATGCTATTCCTAAAATGATGATAGATAAAAAAGATATTTATGTGTTCTATAAGAACTAACAAGTGTGATTGGTCTTTGATCATCATGAGCTAACATGAATTCCTCATTAGGACCCACCATTTCCTCCTCCTCCATATCATCTTCTTATTCTTCTTGATCTCCCTTAGCCTCTACTTGTCCCATAATAAAAAATAATTTTTTCATCATAATAATGAAAGATAATATTAGGTTCAAGATATGAATCCACATGATCCCTAGGTCAAATAGGGTACATCAATGTGAAAAAATTCAAATAACATTTTTGGGACTACCACCCACTCCCTATTCCATGTGTTCTAGTAAACTATCATTTTCTAATACTTTTTTAAGTAATAAAAAGGCATTCTTATGGTGTAATTCTTTCCTCCAACAAGGAACAAATAACATCACTATAATAAGGCTAAAATAAGCTTGGGTAAGGTAAAGAACTAAACATTTTGGGAATATTACAAAATTAAAACATATGACTCTAAACATAACTATATAGATTAATTCAAACACCATTTGTAATTAAAATAAAAAAATCATAATTCCTCAATATGGAAAAATATCCCTTTCATGGATATATTAGGTGTTGAATAAATGTTTCTTGAAACCTGCGCCATCACTCGAATCATAATCAGTCAGTCTCTAGGGGTTTCATTACATGTATGATCTTTTTAGTTACATTGAAACAAGAAATGTTTATGTGTACCTGGATACATGCTTTGGTAATCCTCCAATTGACTTTCATATTGAATAGCCAATAAAGTTTCTCATTAATTTGACGAGAACACCAAAATCTCACCACTAATCATAATTTTAACAATGTCTCTTTTCTTTTAAAGAAATAATTTGATGTGGGCATAAAAATACTTAAAAATTTCAATGGAACGGATTTTCATTAAATTTAAACTCAATCACACATCTCTAATTCTAAATCACATTTCAGACCAGTGAATTTCTCAATTTTACCCATTATGAATCAAATTTATTGTATATAGAGACTAGACAATAAAAAAAATGTTGATTCATTAATTTATTTATAATTTATGTGCTAGATTTTCTTTTCTTTTATTTATTAGTATGAATACATTCAATATGTGGTGAGGTTTTGTTAGGGTGATTCTCTGTTGGTATTATTTAATCTATTTTAACTAATAATATTCGAATTCATGAGAGAGGATTAAATATAAAAAAATCAATATGAAAATGCGTTTTTAGAGAGAGGATTAAGGAATTTTGTGATATTTTGGTCGATTAGTATTCTGATTTGAATTTAATTTCAATCATTTAGGGAATAAAAAAATAAAAATAAATTTTTAAAAAATAGAAAACATAATTTCAATGAAATATAAAAATGTACAAGATAGAAATCATAGATACACTGATAGTGGATTTGTGATGTCAAAGTTATGGTAGGAATATTAACCATGATCTAATGGTATGTATACAAATAGTATGAATAAAACATTGATGGTAGGTGAGAAATGGCCATGTGAGTAAAAATTCATGGTAATTATATAGACTATATGAGTTAAAATTCACAGGGAGTATACTGACCATAAGACCATCAGGTCTTGGTAATTATAATGATCATATGAACACCCTCGTGATCATTATACTGACTCTATGAACAATATAACTTAGTTAACTTCATAAAATATTACTAAATATAAAGTAATGTATAAAAATAATTGAATATTTTAAAACTAAATTAAAAACATTAGAAAATATTTATCATACCTCATACATGTATGATAAAATTGATTCTATCAAAATTCATGGGCTTTGAAAATATATCAATAACATAATGTTCAATTCCAATGAACTTGAGTGTTATATCACCTATTTTTATAATTATCTCTCAAAAATTGATTTCATATATCCATATTTTTTTATCTTTATTTTTTTCAATATTATTAGAAATAGTTATAGCTTTTTTATTATTACAAATTGTTGTTATATATATAGATTCATTTCCATAGTCTAATAATGTGTGTTTTTTGTCTACAAAATCCATTCACAATAACTACTTACATCTATATACATAGTTTTATAATAGGATAATGCAATATTTTTCTACTTTTTACTACTAGAAACTATAGAAACGAATAAAAATTAACATGTTATAGACATTTATTTTTATATAACATAAAATAATTATAATTCATATCTAAATAACTCACTAGATTAGATGTTTGAAATTTAGAATAAAATATCCCTAAGTTGGTTGTACATTTGAGATATTTAAAAATTATTGTGACAATAAGTTGGGTTTAAATTTATTCGTTTTATTAAAATAAAGAACACATACACACCCTATGAATTATAATTTTTTGGATAGTAGTTTAGTATAGTAAACATCAATTAATTCAATTGTAAATTTTTTTTATCGACATGTTTCGTAGTTTTACCAAGATCTAGTTTACATCTTGTACTCATGGGATTATCACAACCTTTTGTACTATAAAAAATAAAATATTTTAAAAGGTCATTAGTGTATTTTCCATCAATTATAATAATTCATTCTTTGTTTCGAAAATATTGAAATCCAAGAATGAATTTATGTTCACCCATTAAACTCACCTCAAATTCATTTTTTATAAATTTTTAAATAAATTTGCACAAATAATCTCTTGAAGATCCAAAAAAATATCACCAATATAGATTTTTTATAATAAAAAATATTTTTAAATTATTTTAAAAAACAATTTATGGTCAACTTTTCCTTTATAGAAAACATTTGAAATCAAAAAATTGTTGATCCCATCATTCCAAGATCTTTGAGATTATTTTAAACCATATATATCTTTTGTTAATTTATGTATATTATTTCGAACATGTGTGTTATGAAGTTCAGAGGTTTTTCCACAAAAACATCTTCTACTATATGACCATTTAAGAATACTGACTGAAAATTAAATTTTATTTAGTAATAACTTTTAAGAATAAATGAGAAACCACATACATTTAAGTAGTGGGACATGCCTAATAAGATATCACAATGTTATTGAAATATAATTTAAGCCTATTAGTTGATTCCTCTCTAATAAATTTACATGAGATAGCATGAACCTGTGTATCTAGATTATCAGTAATGAGGTCTTCAATGAAATCTGACAACTTATCCCATGTTCGAGAATAATCCCCATTACTTATCTTCCATTTATTAAAACCCATTATAATTATAATATTTTGTTTTTCAATCCATGAAGACTGCTCACTATTGATAGCAACTCGAATCGTCCTACCCATTATCTTGTCTGCCTCTACGTGGGTAGAATTTATATAAAGAAACTTCTCCACCATTTATTATTTGGAATGAATATGATGTCCCAAGAGTTTCTCACTAACTAAATTCTCCACACTAGTTCTGTATGTACCAACAACACCAGAAAAATCCATCACTCCACCAGGGTTCCCCTGTATAGTACCAATAGAAATAGAAATGAATTCCATATCATATGATTTAATTTTTTTACCTCACCATGTAGCCATTGGAATTGGAAGGTAAGAGTAATCATTGTTCACTTATTTTTTCATCCATGTTGGCAAAATAAAATCTCCAGAGTCCCTAATATATTTCTAACCCTTTTTCTTCCATGCACTGTATAGGCTTTTGCTGTGTTTCATGCCCATATTTTCCTCTAAAAAATATCAATAGTGATCCTCATCATCATACCCACATGTTGATCGGGCTGCAATGTCATTCTATTTTTTATCCAAGCCATCCGAACCTACAAAACAATTACAGGTTTGGATGCTCCCATCTCTCTGTCGCTGTCCTGCAACCCCATTACCCACTAGTGTGGAAGGGGTGTCCCCATGTCCCAACATGGAACATCATAAATCCATTCCTGAACACACAGTAGCTGAGAATAAACACTTTTATGTCCCTACAACTCCACTTTAATACCCTATTTAGAGACATCCTAGTCCTTCTCGCCTTCACTCTCATCATCATCCTCTAAAGGTAGAACCTCCTGGGCTGGGACTGCCACTAAGTGAGGTATAAACTCACAATCATGAACATCCTCTGCCTTTCTGTGATCTTGTAGACCCTTCTTCTACATTGAAATGTCAGTAGCTATCATATTACTAACACAGAGAGCCAATGACATCTCCATATCCTTCTACTTCATGTCTCCTTGTCTTGCACCACACCTATAACCCAAAATCGGTTGACCCCAATGTTTATAAACCGAGAAAAAATCCACCCCTGATTTGAATAAAATATCCTATTTGCACCTATACTCTTCATAAATGAAAACCCAAACCCACTCCACCGGTGGTTTGGATACATCCACCGCTACCCAAATCTGAGGGTTAATCAGGTGGCTAACCGATTGACTTCTACTGTAAACACACAAAAACCATCCAACCATATTCCCCGTCATTTTGAGGATATAGGGATTCTGAAATGGTAGTGGTAAATCTGGGAAGCTAATCCATAGAGGAGAATAAGGTGTGTCCTTTTTCATGTGAAAATCAAAATTCCAATGAAAAATAAAGAACCTGCAATCGAGGCATTTGCGCGGAGCACAGGATAGGGCATGAATCATTTCATCCTCTTTTATAAATCTAATCATCAGGTGACGCTTGTCAAGAAGCCCCATAGTCACTCTATCATGAAGCCCCAATAAATAAAAAACTAACTGGTTATAATATTCAACTATAGGTCATCATCTTCAAAACCGAGCCACCACACTATGGTTCAAGAGGCCAGAAGCTTCCGAAAATTCCAAACGTGATAGCGGCAGTTGATGCTCACCATCAAGTAGACCTGGAAAAATCAAACTAAGAAAAATATGGGAAAAATTAGGTCAATATTCCTGATTCGAGAAGGGAGTAAAGCGCCAGGGTGGAACAAAAGGAGCCTTCTCTCCTCGTTTGACTGGAAGGGGGGAGGCTGAATCCATTGCTAGCCCTAGTTAAGTCATCGTTGTCGAACGCCATGAGCTGAGTTGGAACCTCTTTGTATTACTATGAGAAGTACACAAATTCTAATTTTGATACTCTTTTGACATTTAGTAGATATTATTTGATATTCAAATGTGCTCCATAGGCAAGAAACATTCTTATAACATCAATTATATCTACTAAGGAAAAGGTTTCATCACATCGAATATCTTTTTCAAAACAATATCCTTGTGAAAAAAATATAGGTTTGTATCTAATTATATTACGTAACTCATCTACATTATTTATAATAACATATTCGTTGTAAATGATCAGATATTACATTATCCTTTGAAAAAGTTTATAGGCTATATTTATTTCAAATTTATTTATCTATTCTTGCATATTGATTACCCATAATTCATCTCCAATGTATTCTCTAGTATTCTTAGGTTTGATCTCTGAAAAGAAGTATCAACATTCATATATATTTATAATAGAATCTCTAATTTTATTTATCCTATTTTGGTATCCAAATAATTCATATAAAGGATGATGTCTGTAATTCTAAACATCTCTATGAATATAATTATTTGATACTTCATTATATTCTATAGGTTTGGGTTAAAACTTTTCCTCGGAAGTAGGATATTTTTCTATAGGTTTCATATAATTATCACTAGATTCAACATTAATATTACTATTGGAAATATCATCAGCAAGATTTTATAAATATGTGTTAGGCACATGTGGATCTATCCCATCAAACATGAAATGTATAGATTATTCCATAATCATAACCTTAATTAAATAAAAGATATGATTTACTGGTTGTATAATAATCAAGTAAATTTTCCTCATTATATTTTGGTTACAATTTGTCTAAATACACTTTTTATTTTATTTTAAATACTTTATATCCAAACAAAACATAAGTAGTTTTACGTTTAGTTTTCTACAATTCCATATCCCATATGGGGTCTTCTTTGAAAGTTATATAATTAAAAATCTATTAACAATATATAATATATATATATATAACTAATAAAACTAGAAATAGTTACATATTTATTCTAATAATTCATTCTCTAACTAGGTTGTTAAGTAATACATGTTGTATATTTAGGACTAATTTGTTTACCAAGAATCTATGATTGATTTTTTATATCTTTATTCATTCCCTTTATAACCATATCAAGTTGTTTATTAGAAAAGAAAAGTTCATTATTTTCATTTAATAGTAGATCATTCATATACTTTTCATTTGAAAAATCTGATTATGTGAGCATATAAAGAATGTTTCTTATTTATACCTTTTTGTTTATCTTTAAGTTCATTAACTGATTCCTCTGTCATATTGAATTATTCAAGTATATCATAATTTTACATATTTTATTCATAATATTCAATCTCATAAAGAGTACAAATATGTTTAGGAGATGCAAAAAAAATTATACATCGAATGTGGTTTTCATTAAACACATATATGATTTTTTATTTTTAACTTCTCTTCTCATGTCAGAGTGACTCAAACTATCCTCAAAGGAGATCCCAGTGTATTTAATAGTCTTTTTATACATTTAACTTTTTTCTTTATACTGGTTCATATATATATTATTTTCAATGTCTATTTTAATGGGTTTATTTTCTTTTACACTCAAAGAATATCACATCATTATTGAAATATTCCTTTTCCAACTCTTTTCCCCATTTTTATTTATTATCATACATAACACAATAATTTTATTTTTTAATAATTCTTTCTTCCTATATATCATTTTAAATAATCTAGATAATTGATCCCTTTCTTTATCATTGTCTAAGGGTGACTCCTCATCATTGGAACTTTCATCATTATTCTTCTTCTAATGGAAACATCCTTGTGGAATTAAGATTATGGAGAACGAAGGAACTAGATTTTGGCGGTGGGATCATCGGGATGGAGGACTTTTTTGTTGATATTTCCCCTTTTCCAGATTTGGTTGTTGGCTTCAGGCTTGACTCTCGTTGGCATGCAGATCCTCTCGACGTGGCTTCAGTTGGCGGTCAATGATCATTGATGAAGCTCACATTTCTATATATTTTATACTATAAATCATGGTTTATAATCCCAATATAGTGTTATTGGATGGGTAATTGTCATGTTTTTATGTTTTAGTGTTATTTTGAGCCTAAATGTGAAAAATGACTAATTCTGGATCTTTGACAGATTTTTCGTCAAGGGTATTTTGATAATTTCCTAAAAATTAAAATTCCCAATTTTATGATTCAATTTTTTCTAGAATACCTATTTTATGTCCTTCATTTTTGTCTTCTTAACTAGGAGCTGATTCAGCCATCTATAGGGTCTAAAAATTCATTGACTTTGTACATTTTTTCGGGCAAACGGCGTGGACCCCACCATTGTAAATGAACCCAAACTCAGCCTAAAAACATCCAAATGAGGTGTTTCCACCTAGGATTAAACGCGAACATCAATTAATGACTCTACAACAAATTTAGGGGAGTTTGGTAGTCATTTAGATTTCCATTAAAGGACATTCTTTTGGAAGAACCATCCTCGAAGCTTCGTCCAGAAACATAAACCGAGAATGAAAAATTTATAACTTCATCATATAATGTCGAAATTAGCTGAAATATTTAGGAGAGATGACAGAGATATATATGAACAACATTCATGAAGGGTAGAATGTGTGAAGAGTTCATTAATGTGGTATACAATGTGTCGACTTTCGGAGGACAAAAATATGCCTATAGAAGGAGGAGAGCTTCTCATCCTCATTGCATCCCATTCTCCATCCATTCCTTCAAGGCACCAAGGAAGAGATATCCACCAAGGGAGTCCAGACACAAATCTTTTGCATTTCGTTTTTATTTATTTCATTTATTTATTTTTTTTGTTTTATTTTTCAATTTTAATTTAGATTTCTAATAAAATTCATGCATTGTTTTCAATTTTGTGTCCACCCATCCACCCTGTTTTCTTTTCCATATTTTCTCATTTTCTTCTTTTATTTTTCTCATATTATCCAACATGACATTTTACCCTAAAAAATTAGGGGTTAACCCGAGACTTGGCCTGTGGGAGTTATGTGGAAATTTCGTTTATTCTGTGCTTAAATTCTGATGTTTTATTATGTTTGTAATGAGCAAGAGTGATGTGCACGGGTATGGTGATCGTCCACCACAACACTGATCTCAAACTAATTTCTATTCTTTTATTAAATATTTTCCCTCCCTTCTACAAGAGACAAGATCTTCATATGATGGAGTTGAGCAATTCAGTGGTTGAAATGGCATACGATGGAGCCAGGTCTTGGAAGATGTCACACTCTCGATCGAGGTGTGCCATCAACCTTGATTTTAGTAGGAGGTGAAGTTAAGATTGCTAAATGAATTAAAGATTTCACACCAATAAATTAAGGAATATTAATTCATGAATGAGATCTCATAATTGAATTATTAAATATAATTTAAATACCAACAAGGAGAATGATGGAACCCACAAACCAACCCATAAAGGCCAAGTTCTTTCGCAATTAATTGCATTTTGTCATTGCGTGTTGGTTTTATCTTTAATTTAAATTGAATTTCCTTACATTCCTAGATTAAATAAAAATCACCACAAATAATTAGTTTAGGTGAATTAGATTAAGTGATTGAATGATTGAGAAATCTTCTCAAGTGAGATGACCCTGGTCAGCCTCTATCCTGAATTAGGAAAAATTAAGTTGCTTTTGTCACGCCCTACGATAGGCGTGCGTCAAAACTGGCGCTATTTCCAGGTAACTAATCAGTTTTTTACTTTTCTTTTTTTATTTTCATATTTTAGATAGTTTTCATTATTTAAAAAAAATAAAAAAATATTTTTCCATGATCCATTCACATTCAAATTATTATGCATGGAATAATTACTCACGGGTGAAGGAGGAAGAAAACGACTACACTAAGGAGGCCCTCCAATGAAGGGCTGGTGCTCTAATGATATGGTTCAAATATAAGGAATGTGGACTTGAAACATGGATCTCACTTGAATATTTGATGGCCATGGTTGATGAACTCAAAACTGACATTCAAAGATTCATGGCTATGAAAGAAGTGCCAAAGGTCTTCCCAAATTTCACTGAAGAAATCCATGAAGTTGAATCTAAACTCGAAATGGAGGAGCGTGACTACCTACCTCCATCTAGTGATAATGAACTCCAAGAGGAACTTTCAAATGATGACGAGATTGAACTAGAACCAACTCGGGGAGATGATCCTTCCATGAAGCCTTATTTTTATGATTTCATTCAATCTGATTTGAGTATCACTCATTATGACTTTGAATTTTTAGATTTGTTCAATCCTTTTTTCACCATGGAAGAAGATGAAGAAGGAGAAATTTCACCAATTGAGGAGAACCTGGAGCTCCCTAAGGACATTGATCATATGCTTGAGGAAGTCCAAGAAACGATAATAGTGGCTCTGCATGAAGAACCAAATCTACAAGATGCCTACCTTAAAAGGGAAGATTTTGATGTTAATATTTCATATTTAAATTTTGAATCTCCATTTGACTATTCTTTTCATGCAACACATCTGGAGGAACCACTAGATTTTGAAGAAGAAATTGCACAAGTAGCAACTGAAGAGGATGAGGTTTCATACTTTATCCTACCCCCACCATGCAAGAGGAATATAATTGTGAAGGGGGGGGGGATCTGGTGTAATCTATACATGCAATTCTCCTCACCAAGAACAAAGAACTACAAGATAGGAAGAACAACATGTGGTGTTTCATGTCCAATAATATCCACCCACCATTGGATTATGGATAACAGCTCGTACTGCCCTCTGGAGGCAGTAAAAGATTCCAGGGCCCACTTGGGGGATCATACCAAGATTTCTCTTTAAATGATTTCAATAATTTAAATTTCAAATTCAGTATTAGGAAATATTCTAGCATGTAGCCCAATATCTCTTCATTTTCTGCTTAAATGAAATAATCCTTATGATTAATTGAGTTATTTTACTTTTTTAGGATCATGAAGGCAGAAGGAAGCCCCGAGAATTAGAGGAAGTGAACCAAATCATTATTTCAAAAGGGAGTTAACTTTTTATGATTATAATTTAAAATTCTTTTATTATTAATTCCAAAACATATTTTTTTGATTTAATTAATATTCTTATCACTTTTCACACATCAATTTATATTGAATGAGTCGAAATTATTTTTAAAATAATGTATTTTAAATGATTGTTGATATGAACTCTTTTCCCTTGAAATGGATTTTCAAGCATTTTAATGAGTTGACTGATTTTTGAAATCCATTCCCATGAAACACTGACTCAAAATATTTTTCCAATCTTGTGAGGTATTCTAAACCACTTTTACATATTCTTCCTAATACCCAAACTTTCTTGAGGGAAACAGGAATTTTGTGTGAGAACCAGAATTTGTGAATAATTCTCTTTCAAAGCTTTGGATTTCATGGAATGTTTTAGAAATTATTGAGGAATCTCTTTGGTTAGCCATATGTTATCTTGAGACCCGCCTTTACATTTATCCTTCGTAAGCCCTTAGATTTCATTAATTTCCTTATAGGTTTAAGCCATATTACAAGCCAATTTGTCCTTACCTACCCGCACTTTTAGTATTTTTTGCATGGTTATTTCACGTTTGAGTGTGGGAGAAGGTCCTTTCATGTGTGTTCATTGGTATTTGTATCATTTATTGGTGATGAGAGGTGTGTGTCAATACTTTGGGTAGTGGACAATAAGAGAATTGCGAATGTGTCTTCATTACATTGTGCTTTATTTGTTTCATTCATTTCTCCATCAGAAAAAAAGAAAAGAAAAATGGAGATGTGCTTGAATTCCTCATTTTACATTATTTTATGACTAATGTTCCTCTCAAAAATCAAGGCCATGAATTTTCATTCATTCATTGTATTCAATTTTCAGCTCATCCTCCATGAAAAAGAAAAAAAATAAATAAAGATGTGCCTTTCTAAAGATTTGAAAAAAAGGGGAGAACATAGATGATATCATTCATTTGAATCACTTATTATCTCATTTAACATGACATAAAAGGGGGTGGTGAAGTTTTTTTTCACATTTTCAAGTGGTATTGAGAGAGGAATTACCTGTGTTTTCCATTGATTTAATCATGCATTGTAGTAAAAAATCTAGCCTCCTCTTTCTAGCCTGAAATGTTTTCAATCATTTTCCCACCAACCTTAAGAAACAGAATAATTTGAACCATTAATTAAAGACTTCATGATTAAATTCATTTTCATGTTTCATGCTATGGAGAAATGATAATTTTCACAATCCTATGGTGATACATGCGATTTTCAAGTATGAGTATAACTCTTGATTCAATTTCTCTTGAGTGAAGAGTGACATAAAATTCAATGTGAGGTAGGTTGTGATTGAGACATTGATTTATTTATGAGGTTGAACAAATTTTAATTAATGAAATGAAAATGAGAGAAGCTTTTTATTCATATATGACACATGATGGACTTCTATTTTGGATAATATCATTGATATTTTTTCATTTTTGATTGTTGTGTGGAATTTGATTTGGATCTAAGATGATTGCCCAGAAGTGAAATGTTTAAGTGTGGGGGAGTGATGAAGCTCACATTCTCATATATTTTATAATGTAAATAATTGTTTCTATCCCCACTATAGTGTTATTTGTTGGGTAATTGTCACGTTTTTAGGTTTTAGTGTTATTTTGAGCCTAAATGTGAAAAATGACTAATTCTGGATTTTTTACCGATTTTTACATCAAGGGTATTTTGGTCATTTCCTGAAAAATAAATTCAAAATTTTTTGATTCAAGTTTTGTTAGAATCTTTATTTTATTTCCTTAATTTTTGTCTGCTAGTCAAGTAGCAGACTCGGCCATCTATAGGGTCTAATAATTCATTGAAGTTGGACATTTTTTCAGGCAGACAATGTGGACCCCCATAATGTAACAGAATCCAAATTCGGCCTAAACAAATCCATATTAGGTGTTTCAACCTATCATAGAATGAGGAAATCAAGGATTGACTCTAAAACAAATTTGAGGGAGTTTGGAAGTCATTTAGGTGGCCATTAAATGGCAAACATTTGGAGGAACCATCCTGGAAGCTTCGCCCAGAAACAGAAACTGAGAATGAAAAATTCATAAAATCATCATCTGGTGTCCATATTAGCTGAAATATTTAGGAGAGACATCCTAGATATTTATGCACAACAATCATGAAGGGTAGAACGCGTGAAGAGGTAATTAATGGGGTATAAAATCTGTCTACTTTCCGAGGACAGAAAGCTGCCTATAAAAGGAGGAGAACTCCTCCTCAAAGAATCCCATTCTCCATCCATTCCTTCAAGGCACCGAGGAGGAGACCTCCACTAAGGGTGTCCGGCCACAAATCTTCTCCATTTCATTTTTATTTATTTATTTTCATTATTTTTTTATTTTATTTTCCAATTGTAATTTATATTTCTAAGAAAATTCATGCATTGTTTTCATTTCTGTGTCCACCCTTCCACTCTATTTTCATTTTCATTTTTCCCATTATCTTCTTTTATTCGTCTTATATTATCCACCATGACCTCTTACCCTCATAAATGAGGGGTTAACCCATGACATGGCCTGGGGGAGTTATATGGAAATTTCATTTATTCTCTTCTTAAATTCCGATGTTTTATTAAGTTTGTGATGAGCAAGAGTGATGTGCACGGGTGTGGCGATCGTCCACCACGACAATGATCTCAAAATAATTTATTTTCTTTAATTAAATATTATCCCTCCCTTCTACTGGATACATTCTTTTCATATGATGGAGTTGAGCCATTAAGGGGTTGAAATGGCATATGATGGAGCCATGTCTTGGAAGATGCCACACTCTCGATCGAGGTGTGCCATCAACCTTGATTATAGGAGGAGGTGAAGTTAAGATTGCAAAATGAATTCAATATTTCACACCAATAAATAAAAGAATCACAATTCTTGAATGAGATCTCATAATTGAAGTATCAAACTTAATTTAAATACCAACAAGGAGAATGATGGAACCCATAAACCAACCCACAAAGGCCATGTTCTTTCTCAATTAATTGCATTTTGTCATTGAATGTACGTTTTATCATTAATTTAAATTGAATTTATTTGCATTCTTAGAATAAATAAAATTCACCAATAACAAGTACTTTTGGTGAATTGGATTAAGTGAGTGAACGATTGAGAAAGATCTTCAAGTGAGACGACCCTGGTCAGCCTCTATGCTGCACTAAGAAAAAATAATTTGCTTTTGACACGCCCTACGACAGGCGTGCTTCAAAACTGGTGCTTTTTCCAGGTAGTTAATCGGTTGTTTACATTACTTTTTCTATTTTCAAAATTTAGATAGTTTGCTTTATTTTTTATAAAAAAAAAATATTTTTCCATGATGCATTCACAATCAAATTATTATGCATAGAACAATTACTCACAGGTGCAGGAGGAAGAAAACGACTACACTGAGGAGGCCCTCCAACAAAGGGCTGATGCTCTAATTATAAGGTTCAAACAGAAGGAAAGAGGAATTTCAACATGGATCTAACTTGAATATTTGATGGCCATAGCTGATGAAATCAAAACTGACATTCAAAGAATCATGGCTAAGAAGAAAGTGCCACAGGTCTTCCCAAATTTCACTGATGAAATCCAAGAAGTTGAATCCAAACTCAAAATGGAGGAGCATGACTACCTACCTCCATCCAGTGATAATAAACTCCAAGAGGAACATTCAGCTGAAGAAGTTGTTGAACCAGAACCAACTCAGGGAGATGATCCTTCAATGAAATCTAATTTTTCTGATTTCATTCAATCTGATATCAGTATCAATCCTTATGACATTGAATTTTCAGATTCATTCAATCCTTGTATCACCATGGAGGAAGATGAAGAAGGAGGAATTGCACCTATTGGGGAAAACCTGTATCTCCCTAAGGACATTGATCAAATGCTTGAGGAAGTCCGAGAAACGATAACAGTGGATCTGCATGAAGAACCAAATCTACAAGCTGCCTACTTTAAAAGGTAATATTTTGAAGTTAATATTTCAAATTTATTTTTCAAATCTCCATTTGACTATTCTTTTCATGTAGCACATCTGAAGAAACCACTATATTTTGAAGAAGACTTTGCACAATTAACAACTGAAGAGGAGGAGGTTCCATACTTCATCATACCCCTTCCATGCAACAGGTATATACTTGTGAAGGGGTAGGATCTAGTGTACTCTATACATGGAATTCTACTCACTAGAAACAATGAACTACAAGCTAGGAATAAAAAAATGTGGTGGTTCATATCCAAGAATATCCACCCACATTCGGATTATGGATAACAGCTGGTACTGCCCTCTGGAGGCAGTAAAAGATTCCAAGGCACACTTGGGGGATCATACCAAGATTTATCATTACATGGTTTCTAGAAATTTAAATTTCAAATTCAGTATTAAGAAATATTCTAGCATGTGTCCCCCTCTCTCTTTTCATTTTGAGCTTAAATGAAATGATCATTGTGATTAATTGAGTAAATTTTCATTTGTAGGATCATGAAGGCAGAAGGAAGCCATGGTAATTAGAGGAAGAGAACCGAATCATTATTTCAAAAGGGAGTTAACTTTTTACGATTATCATTTAAACTCCTTTTATTTTTTGGTCCAAAACATATATTGAGCATTAATGAATATTCTTATCACTTTTCACACATCTATTTATTTTTAAAGAGATGAAATTATTTATGAAATAATGGATTTTAAATAATTTTTGATATGAATTCTTTTCCATTGAAATGGATTTTCAATAATTTTAATGAGTTCGACTGATTTTTGAAATCCATGCCCATGAAACACTTACCCAAAATATTTTTCCAAACATGTGAGGTATTCTAAACCACTTTTACATATTCTTCCTAATACCCACACTTTCATGAGGGAATCCTGAATTTTGTGTGAGAAACAGAATTTGTGAATAACTTTCCTTCAAAGCTTTGGAATTAATGGAATGTATTTGAAATTATTGAGGCCACCCTTTGGCTATCCATATTTTATCTTGAGACCAACCTTTACATTTATCCTTCATAATCCCTTAGATACCATGAATTTCATTATAGGATTAAGCCACATTACAAGCCAATTTTTCCTTACCTACCCACACTTTTAGTATTTTTTGCATGGTTATTTCAAGTTTGAGTGTGGGGGAAGGGCCTTTCCTCTGCCTTAATTTGGATTTGTATCATTTATTGGTGATGCGAGGTGTGTGTCAATACTTTGGGCAGTGGAAAATATGGGAATTGGGAATGTGTCGTCATTTCATTCTGCTTTATTTCGTTCATCCATTTCTCCTTCAAAGAAAAATAAAAAAATGGATATGAGCTTGAATTCCTCATTTTACATTCTTTTATGACTCATTTCTCTCTCAAAAATAAAGGGCATGAATTGTCATTCATTAATTGTATTCAATTTTCAGCTCATCCTCCAAGAAAAATAAAAAAAATAAAATTGTGCCATTCTGGAGCTTTGAAAAAGAAGGGGAGAACATAGATTATATCATTCATTTTAAGAACTTCATGGCTCATGTACCATGTCATAAAAGGGGCTAGTGAAGTTTTTTTTCACATTTTCAAGTTGTATTGAGAGATGAATTATCATTTTTTCCCTTGATTTAATCATGCATTGCACTTAAAAGTCCACCCTCCTCTTTATAGCCTGAAATGTTTTCAATCATTTCCCACCAACCCTAATCCACAGAATAATTTGAACCTTTAATTGAAGCCATAATGATTTAATTCATTTTCATGTTTTCCACTATGGATAAATGAGATTTTTCAAAAACCTATGGTGATACATGCGATTTTCAAGTATGAGTATAACTATAGATTCAATTTCTCTTGAGTGAAGAGTGACATAAAATTCAATGTGAGGTAGGTTGTGATTGGGCCATGGATTGATTTATGAGGTTGAAAAAATTTAAATGATTGAAATGAAAACGAGAGAGGATTGTTATTCATATATGATACATTATGGACTTATATTTTGGATAAGATCATTGATATTTTCTCATTTTTGATTGTTGTGTGGAATTTGATTTGGATGTAATATGATTGCCCAAGAGTGCAATGTTTAAGTGTGGGGGAGTGATAAAGCTCTAATTTTCATGTATTTTATACTGTAAATAATTGTTTATAATCCCACTATTGTGTTATTGGATCGGTAATTGTCAAGTTTTGTGGTTTTAGTAATATTTTGAGCCTAAATGTAAAAAATCACTAATTCTGGATTTTTGACAGATTTTTTCGTCAAGGGTATTTTTTTCATTTACTGAAAAATAAAATTCCAAATTTTTTGATTCAAATTTTTTTAAAATTCTTATTTTATTTCCTTCATTTTTGACTACTGTAGAAGGAGCATATTTGGCCATCTATAGGGTCTAAAAATTCATTGAAATGAGACATTTTTCCGCACGAATAGCGTGGACCCCAACAATCTAACTGAACTGAAACTCGGCCTAAACACATAAAAATGAGGTGGTTCCACCTGTGATAGAACGAGGACATCAAGGACCAGCCATACAAAAAATTTTGGGGAGTTTGGAATTCATTATGTGTCCATTAAATGACATTTGTTTTGAAGAACCATCATGGAATCTTCGTCCAGAAACAGAAGCCGAGAATTAAAAATTCATAACTTCTTCATCCGGTGTCCAAAATAGTAGAAATGATGAGGGGAGATGGACAAGATATTTATGAACAACATTAATTAAGGGTGGAACGAGTGAATAGGTCATTAATACGGTATAAAACACGGCGACTTTCGGAGGACAGAAATATGCCTATAAAAGGAGGAGAGCTACTCCTCCTCAAAGCATCCCATTCTCCATCCATTACTTCAAGGAACCATGGAGGAGATCTCCACTGAGGGAGGATAGCCACAAATCTTCCCCATTTAAATTTTATTTATTTCTTTTCTTTATTTTTTTGTTTTATTTTTCAATTGTAATTTAGATTTCTAATAAAAATCATGCATTGTTATCATTTCTGGGTCCACCCATCCACCCTGTTTTCATTTTCATATTTTCTCATTTTCTTCTTTTATTATTCTCATATTATCCACTATGACCTATTACCCTTAAAACGAGGTGTAAACCCGAGACTTGACCCAGGGGTGGTATTTGGAAATTTCACTTATTTTGTGCTTAAATTCCGATGTTTTATTAAGTTTGTGAGGAGAAAGAGTGATGTGCACGGGTGTGGCGATCATCCACCACGACACTGATCTCAAACTTATTTATATTCTTTTATTAAATATTTTCTCTCCCTTATACTAGATACAAGCACTTCATATGATAGTGTTTATCCATTCTATGGTTGAAGTGGCATATGATGGAGCTAGGTCTTGGAAGATGTCACACTGTCGATCGAGGTGTGCCATCAACCTTGATTATAGGAGGAGGTGAAGTTAAGATTGCAAAATACATTCAAAATTTCACACCAATAAATAAAATAATATAAATTCGTGAATGAGATCTCATAATTGAATTATCAAACATAATTTAAATACCAACAAGGTTTATGATGGAACCCACAAACTAACCCATAAAGGTCAAGATCTTTCTCAATTAATTGCATTTTGTCATTGCAAGTAGGTTTTATCTTTAATTTAAATTTAATTTCATTTAATTCCTAGATTAAATAAAAGTCACCAAAAATACATAGTTTAGGTGAATTAGATTAAGTGAGCGAATGATTGAAAAAGCTCCTCATGTGAGACAACTCTAGTCAGCCTCTATGTTGCACTTGGAAAAATTAAATTGCTTTTGCCACTCCCTATGATAGGTGTGCATCAATCATACCTATGGTCATCTATCTAAATCATTTAAACTCTCTACTCACCATATCTAGTTCCTTAATGATAGTAGTAGTGTTGGGGAATCTGGAAAAGGTTATATGAATTCTGGACTTGGACGCAGGGGATGGGGTTTGTGCGGCATCGTCAGATCTCAGAATAGTTGTGCTCAGGGTGCACATGGATTTGGTTGTGGAATATATGTGAGGTGGCAATGCTTTGGTGTGTTCAGTTCTTTGTTTTTGTTGGTGGTGGTGTTTCTTGATCTGATGACTGAACCAGCATAGTGCACAACTCTGGTTGTAGTAGGGTCCTTCATTCGTCTGCGTCCACATGGTTTCCTGGAAGTCGCGACAGCAGTGTGGATCTTAGTAATGATTGTGGATAGAATTAATTTGGTTGATGTTGATTTTATAATGGGATTTGTCCCTATGGGCTTTCTCTCCACTATAATAGTTTATGTTGCACTAATCTGTAGTGGTTTTTAGGGGCTTTGGGACTCTTTGATTCCCAGTTCTTGGGTCTATGGGACCATTGGACATGTTTTGTGTTGGGATACTCCTTTTCCCATAAAAGGTGATTGTGTGATTTTTCTCTTTATTAATAAAGGGGTTTCCCCCAATTGTTCTAGTAGTATTTAATTAGAAGTTTTCTAATGTAAATATATTCTATAATTGAATCTGATGTTCTTCACTACCTTTCAAGTAAACATCTTAGTAATTTTATACTTGATCATTGTGAGTAATTTTAATTCCAAGTGCAGACATAGTTTTGAATAGTTCATTTAAAATGAGATATATATCAAAAATGTATTCATCATTCTTCATTTTGAATGTATTATATTTAATATCCTATGTATTTAAATTCATTTCTTTGAAATTTGAGGTTCCCTCATGTGAAATAGAACGAGTATCCCAAATCTCCAAATAAGATGAATTAGAGGATGTTCTGTTAAACTATTCTTCACTAAAATAACAATATAAATTATACATAGCTTTATAGTTTCAATAATAAGGTACCATTGTGTAATTTCTCTATTCAGCTCTATAATATTTGAATTTTTCGTATTTACCTTTAATAACAGTCATGAAATCAAAGACCATGCTCTATAAAATAAATTTTAATTTAATTTTCCATTGAGAATAATTAATTTCATTTAATCAAGGTGGCTGATTAGAGGTAGTTCCTTTTTTTCAATAAATACCTATAAAGTCATAATTTCAGATAAAATGGGAATTTTAAGATCTTATGGTGAAACTAGATAATTGTAAAAAATTATTTTGATGCTAGTATGATACCAAATGTCTGTCTCAAATGAAAACTCAAGAGGGGGTGAAATGAGTTTCTAATAAAATGTATATTATAAAAAACATAAAACCCAAATCCGTTAATATTATAAAAATTCCTACTAATCTAAAATAGTATAAATATATTATTTGTTCTTTTAAATGTAGCATAGAAATTTAATGAGAAATATGTTAAAAATTATTTTAATACTCTCTTATCTTTTGAAAAAATCATACATGAAATAGAAACTGTATGTAAAAACTTATTTAAATAAAAGCTGATGTTTAATATTTTATTTAATAATTTATAAAAAATAAACTAGTTTGGTAATTTATATAGGAAAAATGATATAGATAATGAATAGTGTAATTTAAAAAAGGGATTTAGTCTCAAGATGATCCATAATCCCCTCGTAATGGATATCAATATCTTTAAAGAAGATAATTATAAAAATAATTGATCCACAAAAAAGATCTACTTATACAAACAATATGCACTAAGACAGTATAGGATATACAGAAGCCACATACATAGTTATTTTTGGGATAAAATAAATACATGTCAGACAATACCACTTACATAGTTTTTTAGGGCAATACAAATGAAAACATGTCAACAGAGTCTCTATAACTCTCCAGTTCAGTGTAAGAGACTTTTTTTTCAAATAAAAAGGTAACTTTAAGTCACAACTAGAATATTGATCATAAAAAATAGTGAGACGTAGATTACAGATGATAAGATTTGGTGAGGTGAATATTAAGAGATACAATTGTTTATAAGTCATTGAATTTCTACAGGAAAAACAATAACCAATTTGGAATATAAAGTGCATAAAAAAGTGTTTTGTAAGATGTCTTAAATGAGTCCTCTATGTAGCAAATTGTAATCTAAAAATGTTCCTCTATTTTTCTCTGTAATAATTTGAGTAACACTTTTCCTTGTATGCTTTGTTGTCTTAAAATGTTCTGTATCTAAAAGTAGATTTCGGGAAATAATCAGAATTGTCTTAATTTCATGAACAATAATATTAATACTATAAATAATATCTATTGGGAATTTCAAAATGAACCACTGGTATTTTATATATCGTATGATTTCTTCACATAAAAGTACGTTACTCGATCTCACGATTGGTTGGAACAGTTAGTCAGAATGGAGAATTTTCTTGGTTACATCATTTCATCATGTGATTTGTCTATTTGATCATGTTCTAGGTTCATGAATTCATGTGGTAGCTTGAATGTGTCACTTGGTAGGTTCATCACTTAACACGGTCAATTCCTTTTAACTTGTGGATGGTACATCTCATCATGTTGAAGATACTTGTTCTTATGGTAACTAAAAATAATTATACAGATGGTTTGTATAAGACTTGAATAAATTTGTCATATCTGTCACAAGGTAGGACCCTCAATGATGAAAGGTATGTTAATTTTCAACGCTTGGTCATTTAATGAATTGGAAAACACATTCATAAAAAATCATGGTAGTTAATTTTTTATTACGTTCAATTTGAGTAAAATATGAGAGAGATTTCACATGATTACTTGTCCTTCCTAGTTTGTTCAAAATCCTCACACGGTAAGTATATCACACATAACATAGGTTTCCCCAATACATTCATAACATATAAAGTTTTTATGTTTGTTCATACCCCTAGTTTCTAAAAGAAAACATAATATTAATTAATAAAATTAGAAATTATATTTTGGGTCATTAAAATAAGTAGGTGCTGGTCAAATCCAATAATTATTATATAGTTTACAAATCACAGGTTATCAACCATAATTACTGATAGTTCATTAGTCTATTTCTAGTGGTCTTTCACTGTTACTATTTAATTGTTAAAATTTGAAACATCATTCTTGATGCTCTTTGTATTCTATTGAAAACTTATTATTTTTGAATTCATATGTAGAGTTAATAATCTTTACATTTACCATTAAAATTTTAAAGTTGGTTTTTGGACTAAGATGAAATTTAAAAGTTTTTTTACATATGTGCTAATTGGGGGTTATAGTGATATTAATTTGGTTTATTTGTAATGGAATTATATTATAATTATTTAATTTTTTTAATTCAATTCATATTTCATGTTTTTTTTAATGTTTTTTATTATTATAATGTTTTAAATTTTTTTATTTGTTTTTATTTTTTCATCTATTAAAATATGGAACAATGTTGGTGAATCCAGATGCTTACTATTATAATTTTAGTATATTACTGCTCAAAAATACCAATTAGAGTCATTTTTTAAGATTTGTGTTTGATAACTCATATCAAACATATCATTTTTTTCAGTGTACTTTTAGTAGCAGTAGGTAAATTTTCATAACTATTAAATTCTGGAAGATTATCATTAAATGCTATATTTTTACATTTTAAAATCTAAAAGTACAATATTAAATTTTAAAAAGTAAGAATTAAAATGTGTTGACTAATAATTTAAATTCTAGAATTTATGTTTCAAAATTTGGATCCCCAGTTCATTGATCTCGATGTTAAAATTAATAAAAATTTCATGTGAAAATCAATAAAGAGTTAGAGTGTGATCACTTACTGTTAAAATTTAAAAGTGGGTTATTCAATTACTTATATGAAATTTAAAATTTTTCTTTTTTTTTTGATGTAATATGTTAATTTTCATAAATACTGGATTCTGGAAGTTTAGTGATATAATTTGTATGCTCGGTGTTTTAAATGCGGTAATATTTTGTCAAATTATTGATGTTTACCTTCTGGTTTTCATTTTCTCATAACTGTCAAGTTCATGAAATATAGAATTAAAAGATGGAATGTTAGTTTTGAAGTTTTTGAAATCATTTTTAAATAGGAAAATGTTATGAAATGAATTCTAATACAAAAAAACTCTATCTGAGGTTAATTTTTCAAACAATTGTATATCCCCATATATTGTTTCTAAATTTTTATGATAATTGATCTTAATAAAAAATAATTTTTTTCAAATTTTGTTGTTGCATAGAGGGGCCTGAAATTGATAAAAAAATGGATCCTTTTGGATGACCACATTCAGATTTGTTTATACTTTTAGTGTGTTTTTATATATTTTACAAAAGAATGATATATTTACACTATGGGGAAAAATAGGTTTCGCGACTGGATTTATTCCGGTTGCAAATAGTTCGTCGAAGAGGCTGTTTGCGACGGGAAAATCAACATGTTGCAAATAACTATTTATTTGCGACAGGCCTAGGCACCCCGTCACGAAAACCATTCACGCGGTTTGGAGTGCAAACCGAGCCAAACCACGCAAAAGGGTATTTGCGATGGGATGTTGTCATGTCGCCAATAGTGTGACAGCAAGTTACTTTTTGTTACGGGGCCCGTCGAAAATAACCTTTTAACTGCCGATAGTAATTAATGCGGGAAAATGTATTTACGATGGAAATCCCATCACAAACTGTCCCATCGAAATGAATTTAACCTATATATACCCCAATCCATTTTTTCATTTGTCTCCTCAATTTGTCCATTCTCTACTTCTCTCAACTCAAATTTTAGAGTGAAAATTTTTCAGTGTTATTATTTTTTTACGAAAATTTTTTGAAGATGTCTACAGTTATAAGAGATTAAATTTAAAGGAATTAATGTTTTATTTAATTTAGTACTTATTTCATTTCATTATATTAATTTTAATTAGAGTTGATTAGTTGTAATTAAGATTTATTTAAATTGTTTTGTCATTGGTATTTTTTAGTAATAATAAATTTAATTATAAGTAAATTTTTTTAGTAATTAGTAATAATTAATATTTATTAAAAATTATTAACTTTAATTAGTAATAATTAGAATAAAAAAATAGTAATTATTAGGATAAAATAGTAATAAATGTATACAATTAGTTATAAATACTAAAAATTAGTAATAAATACTTATAATTAGTAATAAATACTAATAATTAGTAATAAATACCAATAATTAGTAATAAAGACTAATAACTAATGATAAATAATAATAATTGGTAATAAATACTAATAATTTTTAATAAATACAAATAATTAGTAATAATTAGTAATAAAAAGTAATAAATAGTGATAAATAGAAATAAATGGTTGTAATTAGTAATAATTAGTAATTGTTAGTAATTATTATTAATAATTAGTAATAATTTTTAATAATTAGTTATAATTAGTGATAATTAGTAACAATTAGTGATAATTAGAAATAATTAGTAATAATTAGTAATGATTAGTAAAAATTAGTAGTAATTAGTAAAAATTAGTAAAAATTAGTAATAATTAGTAACAAATATTAATAAATTGTATTAAATACTAAAAAATCATAATAATTATAAATAATTAGAAATAAATAGTAATAATTTGTTATAATTAGTTATATGTAGTAATAATTAGTAATAAATAGTAGTAATTTATAATAAATAGTAATAATTAGTAATAATTAGTAATAATTAGTAATAATTAGTAATAATTGCTAATAATTAGTAATAATTAGTAATAATTATTAATAATTAGTAATAATTTTTAATAATTAGAAATAATTAGTAATAAAAAGTAATAAATAATAATAAATAGTTATAAATAGTATAAATAGAAATACTTAGTAATAATTAGTGATAATTAGTAATAATTAGTAATAATTACTAATAATTTCTAATAATTACTTATAATTAGCAACAATTAGTAATAATTTGTAACAATTTGTAATAATTTGTAATAATTTGTAATAATTAGTAATAATTAGTAATAATTAGTAATAATAAGTAATAATTACTAAAAAATTAGTAACAATGAGTAATAATTAGTAATAACTTGTAATAATGAGTACAAATTAGTAATAATTAGTAATAATTAGTAATAATTTGTAATAATTTTGAATAATTTGGAGTAATTACGAATCAATAATAACTAGGAATAAATAATAATAATTTTTATTAATTAGAAATAATTATCAATTATAATATTAATTAACAACAATTATCAATAATTATAAATAATTAGAAATAATTTGCAATAATTAGAAATAATTTTAAATAAATACAAAAAATTAATATTAATTACGAATAAATACTAATAAATACTAATAATTAGTAACAACTAGAAAAAATAAAGAATAATTAGGAATAAATAACAATACTTTGTAATAATTAGAAATAGTTAGTAATAATTAGTAATAAATAGAAATAATTAGTAATAATTATGAATAATTAGAAAAAATTAGAAATAATAAGTAAAAATCAGCAATAGTTACCTATAATTAGCAATAATTATCTATAATTTGGAATAATTAGCAATAATAAGTAATAATTATCAATAATTACTAATAATTAGCAATAATTAAAAATAATTGGAAATAATTAGGATTAATTTACAATAATTGGAAATAAAATTAATTGTAATAACTTGGAAAAATTAATAGTGGATTGACGGCACACCTTTTCCTCGATGACTCTTCTCCTTTCATCTCTCACCGATTAAAACGATTATAAAAATTAGGCTTCTATGTATGCGTATCCAATCTTGTATGCACGAGTTTGAATATACATATATAGGACCACATTTTTTATAATGTTTTCAGGGAGTGATAGTTGAAAGAAGCTGATTCATCGATGAAAAGGGGGCTCTTTTGTCTGACGGCTCATTTACGTGCATCTTTATCACACTGGAATCACAAAGAATAATCTGCTACGATATATGCTTATACATTCTCATATGCACAAGAATGAATATATGTACCTCCAAGAAGATTCTTCATTCTAGATTTAGTGTGAGAAAGTTGAAAGTCTTGGATCCATCAGAAAAAAGAGTATATGTCAATCCATTGGAAATTGTGTTCCCGTAATTAATGGTAATTATTAAAAATTAGTTGTAATTATTTATCTTCTTTTTTTGGATAGTGTTTTTCTATTTTAAAATTATTCCAAAATATTAATGATTTTATATTTGGTAAAAAAATATGTAACAATAAATTTGACAACATTCATTATCAAATGATCGTTCTTGCACAAATAGTGAAAAAATAAAAAAGGTTATAGTTTAAATTCAGTATATATTTTGGGTGTTGAAGATTTATTATCATTTGATTCATTTAAACTAGAATTTTTTTTCTGAAGACACAATTAAGTGTCCTTATAAGAAATGTGCTCTGAAAACGTTGGAAGCATTTGAAGAGGTTAGGGGACATCTCTTTCGGTTTTTCACTCAATGAGATTATGTTTCTTCATTTGATGATGGTGAACTCAGTTCGAGAAAAGATACAGATAACTTGATTTTGGATCCATCACAGTTTCAAAATTTGGTACATGAGGTTGCAGGTCCATCTGTTCAACAAACTAAAACTTAGGATGATATTGATTAAACACCTGAGTTGGCACCATCGTAATTTTATGAATTATATAGGTCTGATGAGTTTGCAATATATCTTGATTGTAAGATAAGAAAATTATAAGAGAATGCAAAAATTATGTATATTAAATCTGACAATAGAATGTCAAAAAACTTTTTTTATCTGATATTTTCTTCGGTTAAAACTCTGTTACCTGAAGTGAATATCTTGATGGAAAATTATATAAGAGAAAGAGGCTAGTTTATAATAGGGGCCTTAGTTATCAGAAGATTAAGGCATATGAAAATAATTGTATATTATATTATAGTGAAAATGATTCATTTGATAGTTTTCCCACATGTGGAAAATCAAGGCATAAAGAAGATCAATCAGGGAAGTCCGGATCGATTTCTGTAAAACAGTTGAGATATTTTCCCCCTACACCCAAGTTGCAATATTTATTTATGTCTGCAAAAATAGTGTTAATGATTTCATGGAAGAAAACCAAGATTTACACTGATAAAATCATGAATCATACATCATATTGTCATTCATGGAAACATTTTGACCCACTTCATCCTTCTTTATCTTTAGAATCTAGAATCGTGTTATTGGGTCCTTCTACTGATTGTTTCTATCCATTTGGTTCTTATGGTAGTTAGTATTCATGTTGGCATGTATTTATAACTCTGTTCAATTTACTTCCATGGATTTTGATGAAGGATCCCTATATCTTTTAGACCTTATTAATCCCATGACCTCTGAAAAAGAATACTGATGTTTATTTGATCCCATTTATAGATGAGTTAAATTCATTTTTGATTAATGGTGTTAGAAAATATGATGTTTCAATAAATCAAAATTTAATATTAAATGCTTCATTGATGTGGATGACAAGTGACTTCCCAGCATATGGCATGTTATTTGGATAGAGTACACATGGTCCAAAATCATGTCCTTACTGTATAAAATATAAAAAAGACTTTATGCTCTCCAATGGAAGAAAAACACTATTTTGACTGTCATCGCAGATTTCTTCCAATCGATCATCCTTTTCAAAGGAACAAATCTCATTTTAGAAAAGGCACACTTGAATGAGATGAACCTCCAAAAATGATCTCGGTACAGAGTTAAAATTAGTTGTATTTTCTTTTCCTCCCATAACATTTGGTCCAAGAGTAAACCAATATAAAATTCATGGATTTGGGAAAAACATAATTGGATAAAATAGAGTTTTTTGTGTTCTTCAATATTGGTCATATTTGTTGGTCCACCACATGTTGGATGTCATGAAAATTGAGAAGATCTATTTTTCTAGTTTATTTCAAATAGTTTTGGATACACCATATAAGAAAAAAAAATAATGTAAAGTCACGATTAGATGTTTCCCAAATTTGAAGACGATCAGAACTTGAACTGTTTCAAAATTTCAGATCACAGAGTTTAATGAAGCCAAATGTAGCTTATACACTATCCAAAGAAAGTATCTTATTATTTTGTATATGGATTTTAGATTTGAGACATCCATATGCCTATGTTTCCAATTTGGGAAGATGTGTTAATAATGGTCATTTTAATGAATTAAAAATTATTGATTTTCATGTTACAATGGAAAGACTTTTGCTGATTTGAATCAGAGTTTTGTTGAATTCTATGATTTGGGATTTGATAATAGACATATCATATTTTTTTTGTGAACATTTTGTGGCAACAACTGACTATTATGCACTATGAAAACTGGAATAATGTGTTGACATAATTATATGTAAACTGGAAAAAATCTTCTTCTCAAATTTATTTGACTCAATAGAGCATCTTATATTACATTTTCCACATGATGAAAAATGTGGGGGATCGGTGTAGTTTCGATGGATGTACCCATTTAAGAGATGCATAAAAATTTGAAGAAAAAAGTATGTAACAAAATATCAATTGAAGGGTCAATTATAGAAACATATTTTCAAGAGGAAATTTCTTTTTCAGATATAATTATTTTGAATCAGAATATCCCTCAAAACACAACCACATGGGATGAAATGAGGGGAAATTTGATGATGGAATGGACAATCAATTATCCATTTTTAATCATCCAGAGCATGGCTTCTGTGGATTTCATGAACGATGGATTTCAGATACTGAACAACACAAAACTCATACAAATGTTCTTCTCAGTTGTGAAGAAATGACATCATTCGTACTTTTAGTGCTTCTATCACTTATTATATAATTTATGTTACGGTTAGTGATCTTATTTTATTTTTAGGTTATACGATAATCATTTCACGAAACAGCTTCCACAAATTACAACATCTTCTCTTGAAGAACGCCGAAAAAAAATTCTCAATGGTTTCAAAAACATGTAACATAAATTGTTGATGGTTTAACATATCAATTCAGTTAATTATTTATTATATTGATAATTGTTTTAAAAAAATTCTGGTGTCTCAACATATTGATAAAATTGATAAGAAACTGTGTATATTGGGTAACCCACCATCCAAAATGGTTAAATAATATAATGTATATGTTGTGAGTGTTTTTCGATTTCATACACGTGCATATGGGGAATAAAAAACAATAAATAGTGGAGTTTTCATGAGAGGATCCAATCATAGAAAAAATGAAGATGAATTTTACATCATGATGGATGAAATTATTGATCAATGTTATCTAGGAAAAAATTAAATTACAATATTTAAATGTCAGTTGTAAGATACTAAGAGAGGATTTCATGTTCATCCTATTCATGGAATCATTGATATTAAATATAAAAGTATTCTTGTTGTAAATGAACCAGTTTTACTAGATCAACATGCACATAAAATATATTACACAAATTATTGTGTTACTTCAAGAGACATGAGTGATTGGTGCATCATAATAAAAATTAAATCTCAAGAAAATATGTTTACTCAAACTTAATGTTGTTCTGAAGAACTACAAGGAAATGAAATTTTTCATAGGACTAACCAAAATCCATCTTTCTCACAAAGATACATGATTATCAATGATTAAACCATACAATTAAAGGTCGATAGTGATGATGATGTTAATGATGTTAAAAATTATTTTGTAATGGAAATAGATGATGAAACTGAAACTCATATAGATATTGATGATGCTGATGATGAATATGAAGACTTTGACATCATCAGATATGAACATGATGATATATGTGATCATTAACATAGTTAAATGCTGGTTATATTCTTAAATAATATATATATATGTATGTATGTATATGTATATAATTTTTATTTTCAACTATCTTCGAACAACATTCATTTTGTTTTTCAGATGGACCCAAACATATTTCATGAGTTCGAGGAGGCTGAGCTACCTTTGGATGAGTAGGATTTGGGAACATCTGACCCTCTATCTGTGTATTTTAGTTATCTTTCATTATGTTATTTATGTAATAATTTTATGATTATTTGTTCTTTTTTCATTGTTTTGGGCATGTAGTTGTTGGACAGGGGATCACTATCTTGTGCCGTTATTTTTCTCAGCCATGGATCACATGGGAATAGATTCCTATTGATGTGAAACTTAAAATGTTCAATCATTGAATGGTATGTAAATAATAATATTTATTTAGAAATTTATTTCATTAATAACCTGATATTATAAATTATTTGTAGGTTTTATGGTTTCCCATCGATGAGAGAATGTGTGACTCTATCCACGAGGCATTTGAGGTTTCTAGGCGTGAGCATTTCAGTCAGTTTTTTCACAATTTGAGAAGGACAACCTTTAAGATAGCAGGAGCTACAATATATGATGATTCATGTAGAGCATACTGATGAAAGTGAATTTCATCTCACGTTTGGAATGGATTATGTTCACACTAGCTGAGTGGTGGATTTTAGATGATATCTTCATTGGACCGGTAGAACTGGGGGAGACCGAATATGACACATCGTGTTGGTTGTCTTAAATTTAGTAAACATAGAGAGAATCTAGTAAATATTTTTTTAAATATTTTATATAACATTAACTATAAAAAGTTTGTTTTATATTCATATAGACAGTCGAGCATCCTAATATTATGATGTATAATTCTTATCGGAGAAAGTACAGTGATCCAGCTAATAGAGATATTAGAGGTGATCGCTAGGGTCAGATAGTGGTTAGTATTATTTCATTTTCAGTTTCAAAATTAACGGAATATAATGTTTTTATTATTTTAATTTCAAATTGGAAATGGAGAAGTCATATGATTCGATGACCTCTCAAACACAGGCTGGGTGTCAGTTCAAGATGGATGATCAGACTACATCCCTCCATTTCGATGAGGCAGTATAGATGTAGGCAACCCAATATCCCTTAAAGAAGGGTCGAGTAGTTGGTATAGGCTATCATTTGAATCCATGGACTTATTATGGTAATACTACAATGTCGGCATCCATCTCAAGAGGAGCTCGTGTTGAGGCATTATCTTTTGGCTCACAGTATCTGGGGAAGTTACGAGCTCAAACTTAGCTTATAGAAAGTTTGCAGAAGTAGCGGTAAGAGATGCGTCAACATCATCAACTTGGGGAGGACATGCATCAATGGAAGTAGTAGCACCACAAGAAGATGGAGTACATGCATCGTCTGACTTGTTGTTTAGTAATATATTTTCCTCCACTATCTCCTCCATCTCCTCTGGCTCCTCAAGAAGACTATCCCTCCCCAAGTAATTTTTTTTGTTCTGTTAAAAACATATGAATTCAACATTTGTATAGAGTTAAATATTATTCTGGTTGATGTAAATTTAATTTTTTCCATTCTTTTTATAGGAATAACATTCACTTATAAAATATATAGTCATGAGTGCATATAAATGAAATAGATTTAATTGGGAAATAAGTTATCTACTATAATAGAAATTATTTTCATATGTTTGGAGAGAAATTTATTAATTTTGAGGTTTATATTTTATACCTTGTAGACATTATTGAATCTCAAATCATGTTAATTTTTCGATGTAAAAAATATTAGGATTATAACACCCATATAATTTAGAATGTATTTATCAAAAAATAATATAATCATTGATAGTTAATGTTACACGAAACACCAAACTAAAATGATCAATGAAACAATTGATGAACATTATTATGAAATTCAAATAATAAATCCAATATTAAATAAATATATACTAATCAGTATAAAATTATTACATTTAGAGGATAAATAATTAAAATGATTTAATGTAAAAAAGACTGGTTTTTTAAGAAAAACTGATAATGTTTTGTTAATTTTATTCTAATAAATTAGTAAATTATAACATATTATTATAATAAAAAATATTTAAATTTTTTAACTATGGTTTTAGTATTTATTTAATAATTAATATCTATGATATATAACTAAATACACTTAATGTTGAGAATTATATTTTTCAATAAAAATAATTTCTCTTCATATTTTTTATTTACATGGAAATTATAAATTTATAAATAATAGAGTTTTAATTTTATTAAAAGAACATATTTTCTTAATTCATAATTCAATTTTATCCTATGGTTAATTTTTGGAATTTTTCTAAAAATGTTTATTTTATTGGATAACAGTGGAAATATCAATTTTGAATATACTATAACATTGATGAATTCATCATGAAATAAGAATGAATTGAATGAAAAAACCATAACTGCAAAAAACCCAAATCTTATGTTTAATTTATTACATTAGTAAAAGTTACAAAGGACCAGAACACAAAGGATCGATCAGTTTGGTAGTCATAGGAGTCAATAAATACATGATTTTCAAATTAAATTGGAAATTAAAAGAAAGCATGAAAAACATTATTACATCTTTGAAGATATTCAGATATTCCTTCTTCATATCCTGGGTAATGGAAAACATGATAAAAGTGATCCTAAACACTCAATTTTGGGACGTGTTCAATGGAAGATATCATGAGTCCATAAGGAATTAACAATATATAAGAGTGTATAACCAATGATTCTCTCATTGAATAAAAATACTATATTTAAAATGTATTCATTGAAAATATCAACATAATAATCACACTACCAGAACATATCAAAATAATTACAATTTTTTTTATAGGTTGTTTAAACCAAGAATAAATGATTCCACAATAGTTCTTAAAAAATGATAGGAAATATTGTGTTGACATCCAACTTGAGTAGGTTTCTTCTATTTTCATTCAGTTTTTGGGAGGTGGCATAGAACATTTTTTAGTGGTGGTAATTTTGTTTTTTGTGGTAGTTTTAATTTAGAAAATATCCCATGAGTCATTGGTAGATCAAACTATTGATAAATATTATTTTAAATAGTGGGGGTTTGAACCACCAATTAAAAATTACTGACCATATTTTGTGGTGATTTAAACCACCACTAACAAATTTTCTACCATATTTATCAATGGTTTAAACCCCCACTAAATAGTTCTCCTAAAACATGAATATGTAAAAACTAAAACCCCATATATTATATAAAACATAATGCAAAAAACATCTATCATACATTCCAATATATCATAAATACCTAGGAGAGTAATAATTATAAACCATAGTCTCATAATACATAGAATCTAAATTGGACCACACAAACATGGTATAAGTTAAAGGTGAAACCCTAAAATTAAAAATGGGAAACCTCCATCTAATCCAAGGGTACCGTCCAAATCCATCACTAAAAGCAGTTATACCAAAAAGAAAAATACAATTAAACCAAACCATAAAAAACATAAAGATAATAATCACATATTTGGAGAGAATAATAATCATTTATAGTATAAATGAATTCACATAAATTATTTGTAACTATGGGAAACTCTCATGGTCCTAGTGATACATTCATGGATATAATGGTTGGAACCATATTCCATACTTTTAGTGATGTTCTGAAATAATATCCTCTCACATTACACCAATAATCCTCACTAGATGGAAGTTCACATAGTAAGACTAAATCATATAACCAAGGAACCAAGTCAGAGTCTCACCCTGACTAGCATATAAACTATCTATCAATATACCACCTAGATGTCAATGGTTCCCATAATACTTGATACTGGTGTAGTTGAAACATGTATCACATATCAGTCACACATCAATAACATGCCAGAAGGAAATGTATATAAATTTAATAACTCATCCCTCCCCCATACACCCTTCTTATAAATTTCCATTATATAGTTCACCTAACAAAAAAGAATAATCCCAATTTTCTCGTATGATCCACAAACATATATAAAACAATTTTCTATTATGGAATAAACATTATGAGTAACACATTTTGTGATGAAATAATTGTACAAAGGTTTAAATAGGATTGTGGTTTTATGATAATAACCAAACATATAAAACCTTACATAAACATTATAAAGCATGTGTTATTTAGATACATTCATTAAATATATTTTTAAAACCACCATAGAAATAAAATATAACCATTTATTTAAAAAAAAAAATCCAATATATCATATATACATTCAAAAATAACCGTGATAAAGAACATAAAAACCCCACATAATGAAAATTAAGGAATAAAAAACATTAGACCATATCATATTAAATTTTGGACCCCATGTGTTTCCTGAATTGGAAATGGTTCTTTATTAGTGAATACTTTAAAAGTATTTGTTTTTTTGGAAATATGGAATTGTGTAAATGGTTTAGGCTTTGGGAAAATGACCAAATTATCAAATCTAGCACATGTCCAAGATCTAATAGCCAAAAAATGATGGGTATAAGTTAAACATCTAAAAAACATATAAAATAAACTAAGAATATATATTTCAAGCAACATAATGGATATAAAAATATAGCCTACTAGAAACCACAACATGAACTACAAAAATATCAATAATAATTGGTAGTTTTTTAGTGGAGGTTTATGAAAATTGAACTAAACCATTTTTAACATGCACAACTTCTTCTCCCCCCCACCCATGACCCAAAAACCCTAATCTTATTCCACGACCATGTGAAACCCTACCTCTCCTATTGGACCCTTTATCCCCATAACCACCAGCCTCCATCTCTATCTTCAAACCCCCTGAACTCGAAACCCCTCCCGCATCTTCCCTTAGCGACGTCAAACCCTATCCCCCTCATGTTATACCCATTATCCCCCTCCTTGTGAGCTACCTTCTCCATCCATGGCCCCTTCTTCCCCTCGCTGATGGCATCGTTCATGTTTGGATTGAGGGTTTTTTTATTTAAATATATTCGATGGAACCCATTATTTATAGGTTAGTAGAACAGTGAAACAATGTATTTAATTTTTAGGAAAGTTGAGCCTATAAATTTTAGGTGTGGATTTATATTCTACACTATTGAATTGAGGTATCTGTTTATATGTATTCTATTTCTATTGAATGCCCCTAAATTAATGATGGTTTAAATATATATTTTAATTATAATTATACCCATATAAATTACCCATTATGGGATAAGGTTTATTTTTAATGAATTAGAAATATATGAAAATAATATCGTGATTCAAACATGAATTTTACTTGAGAAATTTGAATTTAAATTTTTTCAAACCAAGTGTTTAATTGCCTTAATAAGGTCTAAATGTTTTATATGAGATATAATTTTAATAAAATTGATATCAATAGTAGATAGGGATTAATTTTTAAAATTTTATATTATTCTTGATGTTCAGTGATTGGTTTAGAAGAGTCCCACAAGGGATTTTATGATAAATGAGTTTTTTAAATGGTATGAAACCCTATTTAGGCCACATATTACTCTTCTATACATTTAGTATCTTATTATACAATAAGTTAATAATTATTATTCAGGAGTTAGTACATGTTTAATATGATATTATTTCTATGGGGATATTTAAGTGATGATAAAAGGATTTGAGTATTTCAAATATTTTATATTTTCATTATTTAGAAATTTATTTTTCACCTCCCTGCTCGACATGCCATCGGTGTCCTAGGTATATAGTAGATGATTTATATGAGGGTATACCCTAGTAAAAATAATATATTTACTAGGTATTGTTTTCTGACTAATCCATGATTGATAGACCAAAAGCGGTAATAGGCCCTTATGCTATAAATATTCTTTGATCTAATAGATCAGTGTATTATTTGGTTTTTTAACAGTTTGATGGGAATTTTGGGGACATTACAGGTTCGGTAGTGCAAGAATAGGTTCCTTGTATCTAATATGTTTTTCATAATAAGATTATATGGATCATTCCTATGACACTATGATCCATTTTAGGATCATTTTATAGTTTTATCTTTTTTCGATTGCATATTTTGCTTTATATATTACAACTTTTCACTTCAGTTCTTGTGGTTTATTTATCCATGATCAATGACTTGAAATAGTGGTGACTGAATATATGATTTCTGAAATTTCTATACATGGTTTACATTTGAAATATTTCAAAAAGAGATTTTATAATGGACATTAAATAACTAATGAGTATGTGTTATTTAAAAATTCCTTCAAAAAAATAATTGAGTTTGAAATATGTTGTATTTATATTTTAGAGTGTTTTTTTCAATTATATTTTTTGAGGTATAAATGTAAAAGTGCATATGAAATTTTTTAGACTCCTAGTGTTTGAGGGGTCAGAAAAATGGTGTTTTAGGTCATCATGCCTAATAAATTTAAAATTGGTTTTCAATGATGCTTTCAAAGATGTTTTCAAAAACTATGTGGAAATTAGGAACATATTCTTTGGTTTGGAAATCTGTATTATGAAAAGTGGTATTTCATAAAAAAAATCATCTGGGCTTTTATAATGGTGTTTTTCATGTGGATTTGGTTGTGTATGAATATTTTCCATTAGACAATATTCATTTAATTAAAATCCAGAAAATTTATTTTTAACGCACTTTTGATGTGTTCGTGTTTCAATTTATAAATCCACATTAAATATCATTAATTTTGTAAATTATTTAAAACAAGAATTGTTTTTATGAAATACTAAATAAATTACATAGATATGCGGGGTCTATACATACTGGTATATTTATCACATGCCTCAATTGTACATGTTCTTTTTCACCACCTTTTTCCCCAGTATTCATCTTACTTGGAAGATATGTAGTTAGATGGTGTCTATGGGTCAAAGGGTGACATATGGAAATTCTGAATATTTTAATCAACATTTAGATATATTCCTTCAATGATGGAACCAAATATCTATCATTACTATCTATCATGATTGGTAAACCAAATTTATAATTGGATTTTTTGAGATCCTTTATCACAAGCATTATAGAAGAAGTTTCCTTTACTATTTTATTTAATCCATATTCAAATACACTAGTTTTATATCAACTATGATCATGATAAATATGACATCCCATATTAAAATACTATCACTTGGAATGGAGTCGATCTATTTTTTGTTTTTAAAACCACTATAGTTAGTTTGAGATGTATCTCTTAGGTTGTATTTTTTCACTTCTATTTATACCTTTTCTAATATAGTTACACTTATGTGATTTAATTTTTTTTAATAAAATGTAGGCACATTGGGATACGGATAAAAGATGGATCACATTATTGAAAAACACACCTTTGTATTCTATGATTTTGGATCAGTTTTTAGTTTTGTCAATTTTCAATCAATCCACTACTGAGAGAATAAGATTTCCATGTCCTAAATCAAAATTTAGAAGATGGATAAAGATTGATGTTGTTTATGAACCCTTCAAATTGAAGTAAATCCATGCCCAATATTTATGTTTGATTTGGAATAGATAATAGATCATTATAGAATGTTATAGTACTAATGTCAATTGACATAATGATCTTCCAACATCATTGATAATAGAAAATGAAATGAAAAACCTTATAAATAATACATTAGGCATCGTAAGACACCATCATCAACACCAAAATATTTCAGAACAACTAGTTGAGGGTTCTACAAATAAAAACATGACAAGTGTTGTATTTGAGACTATAATAAAATGAGACCATGATTGTAACATATCATTAGATAACCCTCCTCATTTTGTGGATACTATTTTAAGAGAAAGCTTCACTGAAAAGGAAAATGTGTCTCATTATCTGGTTGATGAATGATATATAGTGGATTTTTGACATATTCAAAACATCATTATCAATTGAAGTTGTACCATATAAAATTCCTATATGGAATTACCAATAAAGTGATGATCACTATATTGGAATTTTTTCATGACGTATTTCATGAAGAAAATATACTTGAGTCCATTTATGATATGACAATATTTCTTAACATCCTTGATCTGAATTTTCAAAAAAATATACATGTGTTCCCTAATTATTTTATGTTTTAATGGGGGAAGGATTCAAGGAGATGGGAATGAAAAAAACTATTCTTCTATATGTAAGTCAATGGGTGATTTTAGAAGTCTAAATCCAAAAACATCCATGATGAAGAAGAAAATAAATGCACCTAGAAAGGTTTTTCATTAAATTATTTTCAATAATCTATTGTAAATATTATTCATGTAATTGAATGATGCCGAATACATGAAGTGGAATTCAATAGATAGTAATAATGATGGGATAATGAAAGATATAATATATTATCAATCATAGATGAAATTTGATTCATTACATCTAGATTTTTCATCTGGTCTTATAAATGTTTTATTGGGGTTGGATACCGATGGATTCAACCCATTTGGGACATTGACCACCAGTTATAGAATTGGCCTTTTTGTATCCCTTACAATCTACCTCTATGGGTGTGTATGAAACGAACATTGTTTTTCATTCTGTTAATTATTCCTTGAAAAAAATGCATGGAAATGATAATAACTTATACATGTATCCATTATTTAAAGAATTATTAGAGTTATGAAGAAATGGTGTTAAGAAATATGATGCACGTTATAGAAAAATGTTTAAAATGATTTCATCTCTAATTTGAACCCTTAGTGTCTTCTCTAGATATGGGAATTTACCTTGCTGGAATACTTACATAGGGTTGTATTGTACTATTTGTAACATTTATTTTGTTCCCAAATGAATAAATCACATTAGAAAAATGGTTTTTGGTATGTCATCAATGGGTTCTCAAGTTATCTCAAATATTCAGTTGAACAAGTCAAAATTCAATGGTTTTATTTATCATAGACCACCTCAAATGTTGTTCATAGATTCTGAAATATTGGCATAACATGGAAAAGATGAAACAGAATTACAAAATGGATAAAATTTGAATTATTTTGGCAAATGAGTTTGAAGTTCATCGTTAAGTGAAATCAGAATGCATTAGTAGAAGAAGAAATTTATATTCTACAAACATCCATATTGGAGATTTAATTTGTTACTGAAAAATATTGACGTTATGAATATTGAAAAGAATTCTTGTGACAAAATGATCTTCACATTTCTTAAAAGGTATGTAAAATCAAAGCATCATTTCAATGCTTGAAAAAACATACAAGAAATGAACACAAAGGCTGATCTCTATCCTAATGATAATGGAATGTATTCTCTCACAATATTTGCAATGAAAAATACAGATAAAGGTTTAATACATTGAATTTTAAAATTTTTGAAGGTATCTAATGGGTATTCGTGTAACATCTCATGGTGTGTTAAATTAATGAATTGTAGGTTACAAGGATAGAAAAGTCATCATTCACATAGATTTCTATATTAGTTACTACCATTGAAATTTCATACATTATTACATGAATATGTTACTATCATTGTACCCCAATTTTTATCATTCTTCATACAACTATGAAAGAAAAATCTACAGCCATTTGATCTTACAAACAGTCAACATAGATTTGGATTGACACATTGTGCAATATAAATGATCATTCATCAATCGTTTCTTATGATCATGATACATTTTACAAAGCATTTGGTTTGTGAGGCTAAATTAGGAGGCCCCAGACATTATCAATGGATGTATCCGATTGAGAGGTACATTATTTATTGGTTTTTTATTTATGTAAAATATTACATTAACTTCATTAAATTAACAATTATGATTTATTATTTTATTTCACAAATATATTGGGAATTTGAAATCATAAATGAAAAATAATGCTCAGCCCGAAGGATCTATTTCTGAATGATATTTGGAAGTGGAGTGTCTTAAATGTTGTTCAAGTTACTTAGATTATATTGAGAAAAGAATCAATTGAGTTGGACATGATGAAGAAACATTGACTAAATCTAAACTAAATTTGAAATTAAAAAACATACCTTCTATTGGCCGATCAGTAGAGAAGAGATAAAACATTTCACTGATGGTAATGGAATTATCATAGAAACATTAATATGTGATGATGAATAGTGGAATTGCATATATATTTGTTTAAGAGTTTATGAGGAAAAAGAAGAGATGAATGAGTATCCAAACAAGATATGATAAAGATATGTAAAAAATATATTAATAAAGGGATAGTAGAATGGTTTTCATGACATGTATGTTTATGAACCTTGAACTCAATATAGATATAATATTGACAAAAATATTTTGTAAATATAATAATGTATATTAGTTTTTTATATCATGAATACTGATAATTGAGTGGATTTGTCATAATATTTGATGTTTTATGCCCAATGTCCTCTCAAATAGGCTATAAAATTAAACCCTTACAATTTTAATGGAATTAAATTTCAGAAAGTCAATCCGGAAGAGGGGTTGAAACCAAAGAATAATGGTATATATATGTTTTATTAAGTGGGATACTATATAAAGTTCAATGATATTATACAATTAATCGAACATGGGTTTTTTTAGTTATTTTATTCAAATTAAATTGGGTTGATATTATCAGGGGTGTTAAAAGAGATTCCTTGAAATTTACTTCTGTGAACTTAACATACTTGATGGATGTTGGTGACTATGAATTACATGATACATATGTCTTATCATCACAAAATAAAATGGTATATTATGTGATTGATGTCACAAATCAATGGTGTAGTGTATTTGCACATGTAAAACAGAGAGACTTCTTTAATGTGAGTGATGAAGTGGAATATTTTACTTCTAACATTGAATACCATCAATAAAAAGATGTGAACATATTTTTCAATCAAGATATTGAAAATATTATTCTTGGAAGGATGGATAAAGTATATGAAGTAATGATAGAGGAGTAAAATGACATGATTGAAGGTGGAAACGATTGCATATGTATATATCCATTCATTTATCTTCCACATATATCATTTAAATAGTAATTTTTTTTATCATTGTTATATTTTTTCAGTATAGTGCATATGCTATAATATCTATTTTTTTCATCCTGTATTTTTTTAAATGTAGTTTTAAAGTTAATTTTATATGATTAAATGATAGTAATTCCAAGGAGAAAGCATTATACTGATAAGAGTCAACTCTCAGTCAATGTTCCCTTGACCATACTGATAGATGATGATACATCTCTCTCCCTCTCTATAGTGTATGAGACACCACCCACTATCCCCTCTACACCGTATCTCATACCCTCCACCAGTGTCCCATCAATATCTTAGCTGATGCCTCCTCATTCAGTAGCCTCAGTGTTGAGGGGCAAGGTTTCAACTCCTGGATCGTCATGATGATATTAGAGAGGGACTGTTATAGGTATAAATTTTTATATGAATAATGTTATTTCACATTCTATATACTACTAAATTCATTCATAAAATATTGAATCAATGCTACTATGTAGAAAAAGATGATAATTTTAGTTGCTTGGAATTTGAATGGACAAAAGGTATTTTCTAAATTTGACTATTATGGGGTCCCTACAGATGAAATTATGGGATTATTTTTCCAAATTCTATGCCAACTATTAGCAAATCTGGTTACACTTCTAATTACATTTGATGATTGGACACATATGCCTTTATCGTGGAAAAATTATGTTTTTGACTCATAGATAATTGTAATTTTAAAACATTTATGTTCTAATTGATTGTGATTATGTTATTAAATTATAATAGTTTACAAATTAATATATTCATATAGATTCGTTTCCACTTTCCCATTGATGATCTTACAACATGAAAGTTGAAATTGAAAATTTTTGGGCAAGAAATGGAATGATTTTAAATGGAGATAATGGAATGAATTCCATGATACTTCATTGAGTACCCACCAAGTATAAGATAACGTGTCTAATGGGGTACTAATAGTGAAATAAAAATTTTGCATTGATATTCATTGGGATGAAAAAAATGGTATTTAAATATATATATTATTATATTAATCTCATTTTATATTTATAGATGCATCTAAAAAGGAGAAGAAATTTCATTCATTACTATAAAATTGCATATTATTCATTCAGGATGCTTCTTGGAATAATGCAGGGATCCAATCTATGAAAATCATCCCTCAAACTGTGGGGTCAAAGAGTTTTTCTAGAAGTAAATCGAATCTGGTAATCATTTCATTATATAAAATATTTATTAGAAAATTTTTACTATTCCATATATAAAATATTGCATTTATCTTTCATTAATGTAGTCAAAGAATTTAGGGCACCAAGCCTCCTGAATTTAATTGTGGTTGGATGTTCATAAAAAATCAGATGCGAGTTTTGTTAATGAGCATGAAAAAAAATTAGGGTTACGAATTCATTTACAATTATAATTAATTATTATAAGTTGTCACTATGTTAACATATATTTCTTAAAATATGACTGGTATTTTATTTATAGGTAAAAAGTAATGAAATATGGGATGACAATCCCATGTAGTCCTACTCATTATCCTATGATGAACCAGTTGGTAATGTACATAGGAAGAAGAATCATGTTTATGTATGAGATGGGTTTGGGACCTTTAATATATGAGGTATTTTTCAGGCCATTGAATATTATAGTTTCATCTACTCTTGGTTTTAGTCACTCCCTTCCTCGATATACTCGATGAGAATTTATTTCTATGAAAGAAAAATTCAGGAAAACGGGGCTCAGATATCTAAATTGTAGAATGTATTGGTTTATTTATATAAGAAGATGACCAGATCTATCCATCGAGATATTTCATCAATGACTGGTGGTGGGTAGGTAAATCACACAATTTATAATAGTTTAGTTCACAAAAATTATTTGGTTTCATGATTAAATATAAATATACAACATTGTTTAGTTTTCAATATAAGTTTCTTATAGGTGCTACTAGCAGAATCAGAGATGGTTATGGAGATGGTGATGAGCATAGTTTATCCTCATGTAGTGATTAGTGTTCATTGTGATGTCCGAGACTAATATGGAAAGAGTGGTGTTTTTAATGTTTCTTTTGTGGCATAGAGTATTGACATTCCATTTTCATGACGTCCATGTTTGAAGAGTCTAAAACCATTTATGGTTATGTTAAATTATTATAATTATATATATATATATTTGTGTTTTCATAGCTTCATTTATGTTTCAGGGGACTCTATCAATGAATATGGTTTAAGAAAGCTATAGGAAAAAATATAGGATTGTTTTCTGTGCTTGTGATAGGTAATACACCTTCTCAACTGGTCTGAATTTTTTTTTCTGGGTAGTTCTGGGAGTACAGAATAAGTAATTGGATAATTTTTTTGAAAATAAACATATAGAGTTGGTTGAAACCACTGATTAATGTGGGAAAAAATATTTTAGCGGTGGTCTAAACCACCGTTATATGATGGTGTTTTGTTATCAGTAGTAGTTAAATCCACCTCTTAATAAGGAACAATATTATTTAATGGATTTTTCATTTTAGTAGTGAATTTCCAAAAAAAACATTAGTATTTGGCTACAACTTTAATTTTCTATAACTACTCATCATTTATTTATTTAGAAAAATGCCTCTAAAATGTAAAAAACCCCCCAAATATGATTTCTATGACACTTAAAAAAAACAATAGCTAAATGGAATGAATTGTACTGTATTGGATGCTGAAACCAACTTTAGAGGAGGTCTTTTTGAAACCAACACAGCACTATTTGGAGGTGGTTTAAACCACTACTACTCCATGATTTTCATAGAGTGATAATTTCTCAATCACCATATCAGTTTTAGTCTATCATGATTTTAGTTACACATCACCAAACACAATTTCAAACTCAACCCTAATCACTACCCAACATACTAATATCGACACCATCTCTTTATCTCTCTCCACTCCCTACTAACAGCACTTGTGTGTGAATTTTCTTGAATGTTAATTTGTGTTGTACTTTTAAATTTATTCATAAAATGAATAAAATATGTTTTACTAAATGATCATGATGTTTTGTGATTTACCTACACACCGAAACAATCCATCAATCTAATACCACCTAGGACACATCTGAGAGTCTTTTGATATAATTCATCAAATGGTTCCTATAATGCAATTATAAAGTGGAATAAAATCTATAAAAAGATTTTAATTTTTAAAATATTTAAATTTAATTACATAATGTAATTATATTGAGCTATATTGTATTAAAATTACCATTATATGGTAATCAAAGACTTTATTCATCAAATATTGAGGCATATTCCTCTAATCGGAAAGTATAATTGAAAGGGTGGATGGATCCACCACCAAATGACCTAGAAATTGTCCAAATAACCCTACAACAACATCTATTAAGACCCCAAAAAATAAAATTGGACAACTATATTGGATTTTTTCACACTCCACACATATAACCTATTCATATTTTTTATGGTATTAAAATATTTTGTATCTTTTTTGAAATAATAGTTATTAATATAAAAAGAATAAATAACTTCATTCAGATACAAATTTGTACCTATAAAAATAACCCTCGGATATCCCTCTAATGTAATATTCACTCAACATGGATCATTAAAATACTTTTTCCTTGTAATTTTCTAATTTAAAAAAGCTAAATTAACTTCAAAACAAATATTTTGAAAAATTCATGATGAAAAATAAATTTAGAATTGATAATAGAGGAATAGTACTAACAATCAAAATATAAAGAAGTGTGATAATTAATTACTGCACATAAAAAAATATATAATAGTTATGTTTTCATAATTAAAGAACTCATGCATAAAAATAAAAATAAATATGATAACATATCCACATTACTTTAAATGAAAAGAATATAATATAGGTGGTTGATAAGTTAATGGATGACCGCACATACAATCATTTATTTCTTCAAAAATATTTTTATCTTTCTTCATAATTACTTCATCTACATCATCAACCCTTGTAAGACTAATATTTCAAATATCCTAATGGAAAAATAATTATATTTATTGTTATTGATGGGCCTCAATTTTAGAGGTCAAATCTTCCTCTTCATCACTCATATCATACTAGTGTCTTTATTTAATGTGAAGAAATATACTCCACCCTTCATACATGAAATCTTCCACATAATATACCTTTTTCATTTTTTATGAGAAGATATATGGGTAATGTAATTAAAGGTCACCAACATCTATCAAGTGAGATAATTTTACCAAAGTAAATTGTAAGGAATCTATTTTAATGCCCCATGGTAATATCAACCCATTTTCATTGAAAAAAAAAACTTAATATTAACATGATAATTTATTTCTATAATATTTGTCTACATTTCATAGTATCCCATTTTCAGAAACTGTAAATATATCACTATTTTCTGTTTTAAACCCTCTACCTGAATGACAATTAGATTTTTAAATCAATTCCCATTGTAAGTGTCAAATAGTTTAGCATATTTTGTTGGATCTTGAGATAGAAACATCATATCATCCGACAACTCACCTAGAGTATCAGTATTAATGATATTAAAAATGTAATATACATTATTATTTTTACAAAATATATTTTTGAACCTAATATCTATATTCATATTAATATTTATGAACTTATATGATGTGAAACCCATTCAATAATAACTTTGTTAATAGATTTTATTATATCATTCTCATTTTGTGTTTAAATTAAAATTATTAACTTTTTTTATATCTATTGATCATTAATAAAAAAAATCCACAATTTAACTATTTTTCTATATATATCTTTGTGTCTATAATAATTAAATTTATGTCTAGGTAATATTTGAGATCCTCCAAAACCAATGGCCAATACAAGGGAAGTATTTTTATTTTCCATTGTTTTGAGATTAATTTTATGTGTCATCAATATGTCCAACATGATTTAATCTTGCATCGATATCATCCATGTATCGAGAAAAAAAAAGTTAATACACTCCTCTCATAAATAGCCATCATAAATAGAGCCTTTGGTTTGATTTTTATTGTTGACATTCAATTTAAAATGACCAATTTATCTATGATATAAAATAAATAAAACATAAGTACATATTTCATGTAGTGGAAATATTTTTTTACTTAAGATGAAAAAGTGATAAATAAACTACTTCTCAATTTGATACATCCATCGATAATGAATAGGCCCCCCTAATTTAATTTCCATGACCAGATTCACATTCAATTGCTTCATGATAGCAAAAAATATTAGTGGAAAGATCAAATCTATTAATAAGGGTTCCTGTTAAAATCTATCCTAAAGGCTTTCAAGATTATCTATTTATAGTTCTTTTGCAGATAATTCAATTAAAAAAGTGAAAATTTTAGTGCAACTATAGTAATATTTTTAGGTAATAGTGTACAGAATGTTAATGGTATTAACAAATATAAAAATATATTTGTCATGAATTTTAAATCTATGTATCCTATGAATATTTTTTCGACACACATTTATAAGTTAGTTGAATACCTGTAAAATATCTTGAAATTTTTAATAATTAAATTCAATAAATATTTAATGCGATTTTTTATTGAAAAAAATTGTCTGAACATAATTTCCATTCTCATGTGGCTATACATCACAATTTATATTCATTTATTTTAATTACTTATGAGCATTGAGATGGTCCTATGATTTTCCTTGATCATTAAGAAATGTGAAAATAACATTTTCATAAACACTCTTCTCAATATTATTATCATCATGTTTATTGCACAACAAGTTAAATTACCAATATGAATGGTTAAGGAATATACTTTTTTCTACCATTATTTCATTCTGAATTCATTTGATCATGCACTTCAAAATCATTTCATACTATAATTCAAATGAAACACCTTACCAAATTATGTTTCAAAATTTACATGTTTTTTTATTATTCATAACATATCATCAACATTGGAACTGGTCAATGGTTTACAAAACTATTGAATTTTTACAAGTTCAACCAAAATCTATGAGAGACATAATGAAATACGTAATGCAAAAAGAACCACTAATTATATTATAAAAATGTAGTTTGGGTTCTAAATCAATGTTACAATAAGGAAAATCCAGACCCATGTATGTGTTTCAAGCAGATATGTTCCCATGTCTAGGGAAGTCACTAATTGTCCGCATTAGGGTAGTGTTCATTTTGAACATTTTTCTATAATATTCATCACATGTATCAACATCATTTCTCCATAACTCTAATAAGTATTCAGTTAGATAATGCAAGTACACATCTATATCATTTAATCGATATTTTTTTCCAGTAATAATCATTGAAATAATAGAAGACTTTTGTTTTTTACACATCCATGAAGGTAGATTATGAGGTATCAAAATAACTGTAAAAATGCTACAACTAGTACTCAATGTCCTAAATGGGTTGAATATATCAACAACCAGTCCCAATCGCTTATTCCTAGAATCCGATGAGAAATATGGATATAATGAATCAAATTTCTTTCATGATTTTTATTCTCTTGAATGTCACATTAAAACATCATTTTTATTATATATATAATTTCAATTCATGTGTTCATCAAGTTTCGATGACATGAATAATCGTTATAGTCAATTTTTTAATGGGAAGTAACAAAAATATCTAAAGGTATGTTATTTATATTTTTTTTAATAGTAATACATTGATTTGGACTTCCATCATCACCCATTGACTTCCATCTAGAAGGAAAACAGTTTTTCAATCTTGTGAACATGAAACTTCTCCCCAATAAATTATACAATCATTGGGTGAATAATGTATTTTTTATTATTATGAAAATGCTTGGTTAGAGGTTTTTTCATATCATATAAAGACTCAGGGATCATTTCATTAATAATGAAATTAAAAAAATATCCCATATCATGGACATCACCTTATTTGTAATTATACGTAGGCATTTCATGGGGTACTAGTTAAACAGAAATGAATGTTTTGGATATTTCAAACATCCACTACATAACGCATGATTTCCAAAGTCAAATAAATCATGATACACATTTATATTCTCATTTAGGCTATATCATATATTAGCCTCTATAGAATCAAAAGTAGAATCAAATGACATGTTATGATAATGATTTGGTTGTCCTATAGTCCCAAAAAGAACATTTTTCAAGTTACTATTTGTATCACCCTCAACTAGTTTTTCTGATTGTTTTGATTTTCTTTTTCTTTCAATGCTGAATAAAGTGTTTATATGGTTTTTCATTTCATTTTATATTTTTTATGAAGTCGGTAGCTCATTCTGTTGACCAACATCAGTACTCAAATTTTTGTAATGTTGGATTCTCCCTGCCAAATCCCATACAAATATTGAGCATGAAATTTCATCAATATCAGGTGTTCATAATATTCATTTATCATAAAACATCTTCTAACTTTACAATTAGTGCATGAAAATATTGTTTTCCCCTCAATGAAAGAATTATAATTTGCAAAATCTAAAACCTAATCCAAACTCTTAGCATACTAGGTTTTGTTCCTCGGTACTGTGATCTAACTTTAAACCATATACCACAATGTTACTACACGTAATTAATGAAAATTAACGCATAAAAAATTTTATTTCTTTATAAATACAATTTAAAATTTATTCAAAATAAAAAATATAAAAACATTATTATTATTTTTAATTTTATTATTCTTTTCAACAAAATAATTTTTTTACATTTTAGCTCAATTCCATTACGTGGTGTTGGAAGATATGATCTAAACTATCTCCTTTCGAATAGTCGAATTTAATCCATAAAAGAGAAAACCCGACCTTAAAACCACAAAATATTATGAGGACCTTAAGTTAATGAGACAAAAAAACAATAAATAAATACTCAATAACCATAAAACATGAAAAATCTATAAACAAGATAGAAACAACTTGAAATACACAAATAATTATATTTATAAAAGAATTTCAAAAAAATCCACTTTTAACTCGAAGTCATTTATTAAATTATATAACATGTTATTTAATATTAATTGTGGTGTTCACAAAACATCTAGTATAAAAAATTAATTAAAACAAATTTATAACAAACATCTAAATTAGGGAAATCTTTTAAATTAAATTAGATATCAACTGAAACCTAATTTCACATTTAAAAATCGATTAAAAATATTTATTATAATCATTTTTCTATAAACAAGGGATTATAAATACATGCAATATAGGTTATATAATTTAAATACATAAAATAAGAAAACATAACTAAAACTCATATTACTAGAAAATGATAGTGAAATTCCACCTCAAAAGAGCCAGCAACACCCTAGAAAATTAAGTGGAACCTAAAAATCACATATCATATAATTTATTATCATCCAAAATGGATGAAAATGATAATAAAAAATCATGCATAAGATGAAAACTAACAACATCAATGAATATCACTAGAATAGTACTCAAATCTTTCATCTCAAACCCTAAAAATCCAAAATCAATAAAATAAACAACCCAAATTCATTAGGGTTTAATCGAGGGTTGTGACAATCAGAAAATTGGAAAAGTATAAAAAAGGGGTGTGGTCTGGGAGAGAACATTTAGGGGTATTGGGAACCATAGTGAGGGGGGATGGGGTAATTGTGAGGGGGTAGGTGGTTGTGGTGATGGGGAATCATGAACCACAGCGATGAGAGAGGTTGAGGGATTAAGGAGCAACGATGATGATGAATAGGGAAGCCTGATGTAGGGGAATAGAGGATGGTAGTGTAATGGAACTAAAGTGATAGAAGATGGGAGAGGATTGTGTCTTTGGTTTTGTCTGGTGGAGTGTGGAATTAGGAAAGAAGTGAATGAGTTTGGAGGATGTTATTTTTATGAAATTGAACATATTTGGCTTTAGATTTTTAAAAACTACAGTAACATATTTGAAATATTTTTTACCTGTAGTTTTGGAAACCACCCATAATAAACTACCAATATCACCAGGATTTATTATAGTTTCACAAGGATAATAATAACTAAAATATAAATCTATGATATACTTAATTCTATACATTCATGATCTTAGCATCAAGACCTCAGCCAAGACATCTCGAACAATACATTCAAGGCCTTTTCTAACATACATTATATAAGGACCCAACCTTAATTCTTGAGGTCTGTTAATAATTTTACATTTATTTACATTCAAAATATTTTATTCTTTATATCATTTTATAATTAGGACACAACTTTTACATAACAACATGATTAATAAACATTAGACAATTCTACTAATTATCTATTTTTCAAAAATGAAACAAATATTTTAAAAATTACACAGTTTTGTTTTAGGAATAATATTCAAATAAATTCATCATAGAATATTCTTTTTTGTTACAAATATTAAGACTTGTAAAAAACATTTATGAACATGGGATTACCATAAAAATCACAGTAATTAAAACAAGGGAAATAATGTACATGTGATCTTGAGAGATATAAATAAGAATAAGTGGACTCTCATAATGGCATGATAAAGAGAAATATGATAAAAATAAGAACATTGATCATAATTTGAATATATTTATACAAAACATAATTTATAAATTCATAATCATTTCACCATGTTCCATCCCCAAGGTGTCATATCATTAAGGTCCATCACCAAGATGTTATAAAAATTACTAAGGTTATTCACCAAGGTATCATAAAATATGTCATCTCTAGAGATTAATTTCTTTACCCAATGCATTAGAGAACTATTAGGGAACACCATTAATATTTATTTTTTTAATTTTATACACATATATCATAATAAAATATTTAATAAATAATCTATAATGATTAAAAGGGATGTGTTTCATATCAAAATCATGGTGTTCGGAAAATCCATTAAAAACGTGATCATTATGTCATTTCTAACCGATAGAAATAGAATTAGGGTTGTATTTTAGTCAATTATATAATAAAATATATCATTTTTATGTATTTAGGAATAACTTTTTAATTGAAGGATTTTTGAGTATTCAAATAATGAAAATAATGTAAATTATTTAGAAAAAGAAAGAGATCTTGGGATGAAATTTCTGCTGCACAATAGGTATGAAAATTTGTATTAAAAAACATTAATAAAGGATTGGATATGCGTAAATCATTCATAAATGACTAATAATATATAATAGGGAGAGAATAAAATGTAAATAAGAAAATGGTTTGGAAATTTTAAAGACAAACCCCAAAAAAGAGAGCTTGAAGGGAAAAAGGAGAAGTTGAAAATTATCTTACCACATAAGAAACACTTGAATATATATCATCATTTAATTATGTTATACAAAACATTAAATATCAAGAGAATATAAAAATTACATATATAATTATTCAAATAATTTTATATAAACTTTTTAGAAAATAATGGTGCATGACATCAAGATATTCTCTAAAGAAAGGAGATTGAAACGAATTCCTTTACATTGAGTCTGACTTTTCCCGTTCGTTTTTATCCTCATGAATAATAAAATTAAGATAATTTATACTTTTTTGAGATTATTTTTCTTCTTTTTATTCTTTTTATATCACTTATTATCATTTAATGACAATTACATAATGATTTATTTTTATATCGAATGTTTAGTCGATATTCGGTACCTAAGTCAAAAATTTACTTATTATGATTAAAAATTGTCCACATGGTCCTAAGTCTATCATATCCATAATTAATTAATGATTTAAATATTATATATATCCATTATATATGTATTTATAATAATACTTAACATTTTGTGATAAGAAATGAAAATCTCCATTCATATAGATGGTAGGTCCTACGTACACATGAACACTACTTTCATTTCATTGTCATGTTAAATGAATGAAAAATAAAGTATACATAGGTATATTATAAATCCATTATAATATATATTTTATATATATTAAATAAGTTAATTAACTCTAACCATTATATGTTCTATGTGTGGCTTGAATGAGTCAAATCACTTTGAGGGTACAGTAGTCCACGCTTATTCAAATGAAATTATTGTATTTACCCATTATAGAAAGCATAAAGTGTTGTTTTAAGTAAAAATAAATAATAATATAATATATAAATATAATATATAAATATATAAATATATTTATGTCAAAATCTCTACCAGGAAAGGTGTTAGGACAAAATTTAACAATCATCTTTTCGTGAGGTAGTAGTTCGCCGTACACAGAAACAATATGTTATATATCAATTAGATGGAGGTGTGTGTAAGTGTAGCTATAAATATTATCATAAAAATATCATATTATATTAATTATAATATTTATATAAAATAATTTTGAAAAATAGTGGTTAGGTAGTAGGAGAATGAAGATAAAGGAATGGATCTTGAGAAGAGACGTTACCTCTAAATCAGGTAACACATTTTTATTTGAGCCAAAAGGATTTCATGAATTACCTTATGCCAATTTTAAGGCTTCTAGGAGTAAGGTATATATGTTGGGAGATTATTTTATAACATTTTGGAGGATTCAATATGGTTTATAGGTTTGATTAAGTGGGTATAGGTGGTTGCCTTTTATAAGAGTAAGGAGGGACACTCAAGGAATGTCTTGAAATATTATTTTATTATAAATTGATTTCTGAAATATAATATTTCAAAAGTGATAAATTTATACTATAATATTAGTATAGGACTAAATAAACTCAATATATTGGTTTTATACATGTTTAGGTCCAAAAATTAACCCTATATTTTATCATTAACCATTAGTCGTAGACATTAACTCTGACCATTTCTTCATGTATTTTCATAATATATGGTAACTATTGTTAACATAAAAGTCCAAGAGAACAAAATGAGCAACCTAAATAACATTTCAAACATTATATAAGTATTTTGGACGAATATTTTAATTTTAGTAATATTATATTATTTAATAAAATCTTATTTGATTTAAAAACTCATTTATGTCAAAATTGACTGGTATTTAGTAATTGATATTTTTAAAGACCAAAAATTGTTATTAATTATAAAGAAAGTCCTTACCTAATCCCGAACACATTAATAGAATCCAAAAAATTATTTTATGTCCTAAAAATGATAAAATTATATTTATTCTAATATTTATAAAATCATTTATTTGAATATTTCATTAAAAAGGTAAACACTGCATCATCATTGTGGCATACATAAATATAGTTATTTAATAAATAAAAATTATAAATAAAATAAATTGATGTAGGAAATTTTTTATATTTATAATTTTTATTTATAGTCTAATATTTAACTTATAAAACTCAGATTAAAATTATTTTAGTAATAAGATACATGTTTAAGTTGTATTTCACATAAATATAAATTAAATGTTATAAAATGTAATTATCATACCCAAGTGGCTCCCAAATGCCAAAATTTACACCTATTGATTTATTTGGTCTCCGATTAATAATAAAATAGTATTAGCACAAGATTTAGGAAATTTTTATGTTATATTTATATTTTTTTAATATTACTTAACTTATTTTTCCTATAACCGTGGTTAATAAAAAAATTTATTGAAGTTACTATTCATAATGTTCATAAATAAAATGGACCTATTTACATAATTTTATCCTTATAATATAAAATATGGAACCCATTTTTAACATATCAAAACAGATAATTGGAAGAAATTAATTTAAATTTAATTGCCATTGTAAATATGAGGAATCTGGGTTTTAAAAGTTAAAATATTGCAAATGATTGAAAAAAATTTACATCTGAATTCAATATAAAATTAATAACGATGATGTAAATTATTAAAAAAAACCAACATATATTCTATTAATACATTAAAAGCATTAAATTATATGATTTAACCATATAAAGTATCTCGATGGAAAAAGTTGTTTTCAATTAAAATATACCATATTTTTACAATTCATCAAAACATAATAGTTATGAGAAAAATATCAAAAATTCATACAAAGTAAATTTTGATGTCCATACACTAAATAAGAAGATTATTTTTTCAAATAGAACATATAACGTTTTCAAAAACTAAATTTAAAAAGGGTTCCCCATAAAAAGATGATAAAAATGACAATTTAGAAAAATATAGTAATTAATGATTAAAATTGGATTCATTCTCATTTTAATCATCTCAAATTTACTGGATAAATGTGAAAAAAATTAAACAAATATTTAATATAATAATATAGTTAATTATTTCCATTCATGTTAATAAAATTGCCTGGAGATAACATACATTTAAATAATAATATAAATATTGTATTAGTTTTTGGAATAACTCGTGGTTGTATGCAACATAATATTTCAAAGACACCGATTATTTTCTTTTCGGGTATACTATCATACATATTGTCCCCTTTAACTAAAATTTATTTTAAATTAAAAAATATAAATAGATATGAAAATTTATTATTCAATAAATACCTGGGATGTTACATCATTCCACCAATTGGGAAATTGCATCCTCACAATTTTAAAATTGGGCTCAGACACTTCATTGAAAATCCCACAATGGAAAGATTCAATAAAATGATCATCTTAGAAGAAAGAAATATAAGTACTACAATCACCCAATATAACACATTCAAGGATTCCATGTATAAAAAATGGATATGGAAGAAAAAATGACCATCTTGTTCTAATGGACAGTGATAGAAAACATAATTAGGAGAAAGTTAACTATAAAACGAAAATATTGTGATGGGTTAAATGGTACTTGATTTCACAGTAGGAAAAATAAACTGACAACGTTTTTGTTTTAAGGTCATTTTATTAAATTTGAGGAATTTATTTAATATCTTGACTAAGAACAAAATAAACAAACATAATTTTAATGTAGAGTTTTATCCTTTAATAAATATCTACTACAAACAAATATTTTTTCTAAACAATGAGTATGCAAGATGACTTGGTCACACCTGAGGCATTAGAATCAAATTCTAGAATAATCAAATAATCCAAAAAAATATAGAATATATATTTCCCATATATTTAGACATTATCCAAAACCAAAATAGACAATACAAGATCAGACAATCCCCAAAAAATAATAATACTTTATAAAAAGAAATGGTGCTCTTAATTTCAAAAATTAAACAAACAATACCCAATGTTCAATAAAAGACAATTCAACAAATAAATGTTTTTAATATTACTCAAAATAATCCAAATTATGATTGAAAACAAAAATTCATAAGGATTTTATCACATAGTCTTCCATAATAAATCTTAACATCTATCTCCAAATAACATCAACAAATCATAAAGTCACATACTGAAAAGTAATTAACCAAATTACATAGTCTCAATGATAGGTTAATCATTTCCATAAATAACCCAATTGGTCATATATCCAAAATCAAATCACAGATCCTTCCAAAATAAAAAATCAACCATTACTCCTCAAATTAAATCCAATATTATACTATTTTCCTTAAGAATATATTGTTCCCAAAAGAGAGAATGAAATCAAAAAAATATTTATCATTAAATCACCAAATTATTTTAATATTTTATGGATATCAATTTGATAAAATAGATGCCCCAAAAATAAACTTTTTAATAATCTATAAAATAAATTATCTAAAAATAATAACTCATTCTAACTAGAGATTTCATTTAGTCTAGTCGTAGGGGATTCCCTCTTATCTCCCTTTTGTTGTGGGTTCAATTACAATAACCTTTCAGGATCCGATAGGTTACCACCCATCTTATAGGATTCCCCTTTTTATAAAACACAAAAATAAGTCAAACATGTTTAACATCAATTATTTTCTTATAACTATCATTTTCATTCCAACTCATATTGACATCAACATCTTAATTCATGAAGTTTTATATATGTTGACATTTTTTATTTCACCACCATATGATAACATAAAACTATTCCCAATAGAAATAACATCGTACCTTGATCAGGGTGTCCACCAAGTTTAATCATCATATTTTTCACATAGATAGATGGTACATGAATTGCAACAATGACTTATATATTCTTCAAAATCATTTTATTCCTTTATCCAAATACACCATGTATAACTTGGGTCATATGGGTGTTCATAGAAAAATAGTTTCGAAAAATAATAATGGATGACATTAATTTGAAAACATCTGAATGAAAATTGATTTTTATAAAACATTCAGACAGATTTTGAGTTGAAATATTCAATCAATGGTCTTTTTAAATTACAATAAGTATGTGATAAAAGACTATATTTTAAAATAAAATATAAATAGGTTGCACAAGGGTCTCCTTCTTCAGCCCCTTTTTGAAAATAATAATAGTCTTCAAAATCTTGTGATAAGGTTAAATATTTGAAAATTTGAAGATAATATATACCTTTCTTGAAAATATGAGAATATTCAAAAAAACGATTTCATTAAATACAACCCATGATCCACTACGTTATTTAGGTACAGTAGAGGTGTTTGATATCTCAAACAATTACTTGTAAGTGAGTTATATGTTAGAAAAAGGTTCAAAATCATCTAGACATGACTTTTCAATAATTATTGCAAGAAAGTCATCGGGTAGAGATAAGAATGTTGTTTGATATCCTACTCCTTACATTTCGAACCAACATTGCATGATCAGAAAAATATATAAAATACGGATTTAACTGAATGAATATACGTAGATAATTACCATGTAGTTATCCAAAACTCGTAATCCCTAATGTAGTGTAAACCTCTCTTTAATACCAACAATTAGTAGCCGACCTTAATTCTTGAGTTAAGTAAATAATTTAACATTCATTCTCATTGAGGATCTATTCATGTATATAGATTTAGGGAATTATGACATAACTTATACATAAAAACATAAATTATTATAAAGTAGACAATTCTATTCATTATCCATTTTTTCTAAAATAAGAAAAAATTAAAAATAACATGGTATTGTTTCAATACAAATCATAAAATCCATTCACCATAGATTCTTCTTTGTCATTAACAATCTTAAGACTTATGAAAAAAATTTAAAAACATGTTATGAGAACAATATTCTCAGTAAGGGAAAACAAGGGAAACAGTTTACATGTGATCTTGAGAGATATAAAAAACAACATGAGAACATTCATAAAGGCATTAGAAAATGGAATATAATTAAAAGAAGAACATGTATCAAAATTTTAATATGTGGATAAAACATTTAAATTATAAATTCATAATCATATCACCATGTTCTATCCCCAAAGTCTCCTATCCTCATGTTCTATCCTTAAGGTTCCATAAATATTACCAAGTTTATTCACCATGGTATCATAAAACTTGTCATCTCTAGAGATTAATTTCATTACTAAATCCATTAGAATGATATCAGGTATTACCCTTTATATGATTTAATTTTCAATTGAACCATATATATCATAATCATACATTTAATAAATAACCTGTGTAGAATAAATAATATGGGTTTCATATAAAAATCACGAGGTTTTAAAAAGCACTTAAAAACAAGACTATAACTCCATTTATAACCCTTGGAAAATTAATTAGGGTTGTATGTATGTCAACTCCAGAATCAAATAAATTATTATTATTTCTAGATTAATACCCATATATATTAATGTGGTTTGGGTGTTCACATAAAAAAATAATTTATTGAGGAAAAAATGGAGATTTGAGATGAACATTCTATAGTATAAAGAGTGTGAAACATGGTTGTTTAAAAAATTAAAAGAGAGGGAAAGGGGTAAAAAATTCATAGATTAATCATAATTCATTATAAGGATAGAATAAAATTTAAATAAGAACATGTTGTGGAAATTTAAAGACATTCCACATAAAATAGGACTTTAAAGGGAAAAAAGTGAAGTTGAGAATTCCCTTACCACATAAGAAACACTTGAATACGTCTCATTATGGAATTAAATAATAAAAAACATTACATATAAGATAATATAATAAGTAATTATATAATTTTTCAAATGGATATATATATACCTTATAATAAAATAAATTTTCATAACATCAAGATATTCTCAAAAGAAAGTAAATTGAGACGAAGTCCCTTACCCTGATCCCAACTTTTCTCATTCGTTCATTATATTTTGGAATAATAAACTAATGTTAATTTATAGGTTTTTTAGAACATTTCTCATTTTTTTATTCCTTTTATCTCACTTATTATTTTTATATAAAAAATACTCAATGATTAAAGTTCATATCAGATGTCTAGTCGATATTCGGTACTTGAGTCAAAAATGAAATTGTTATGATTACAAATAGTCCATAAGGTCATAATTCCCTAATCTAAACAATTATATTAATGATTTAAATATAATATATATCCAGTATATATGTATTTATAATATTCAATAAGATTTGGAGATAATTAATGAAATTCACCGTTCATGGAGATGGTATGTCATACGTACGCATGAAAGCTACATTAATTTTATTTCCATATTAAAATAATGAAAAATAAATGATAAATATGTATATTTTAATTACCTTAAAATATATATGGTATATATGTTACATGATTTCATTAATATATAATATAAATATAGTTCCTTCATAATGGCCACCCTGATAGGTGGTAGGAGAAATTTGAACAATTGTCGTTTTGGGAGGTTGTTGTTCACTGTACACAGAAACAATGTGTTCTATATTAATTAGATGGAGGTGTGTGTATGTGTAGGTAGAATCCAAAGAATAAAAACATAAATTTATATTTATGAAATTGTTTTTGTTATAAATTGATGTAAAAAGAGAGAGGTTATGGGGTTGTATAAGGAAAATAAAGGAAAGGATATTAAGAGGAGACGTTACCTATAAATCGGGTAACTCGTTTTTAATTGATCCAAAAGGATTTCTTGAATTTCCATATGCTAAAGGTATGGCTTATATCATAAGTTAGGGTTTTTTGGAGCTTAGGATAGTTTATTTTGAACGATCTAATAGATTTGAGAGGTGTGAGTAAGTGGGTATAGTTGGGGTCCTTTTATGAGAGGGAGGAGGTACACTTTTGGAATGTCAGGAAATATTATATTATTATAAATTGATTTTTTAATTATAATAGTTCCAAACTGATAAATTTATAATATAAGATTATAATGGGTGTAAATACTCTCAAAAAATACGTTTTGTGGAATTTTATTTAAAAAAATTAACCTTTTCATTTAGCTTTATCATTTAGTTAAAAACATTCACTCTTACCATGTCATCTTGTATTTTCATAATATATTGTTACTATAGTAACCATAAAATGCCATGAAAACCAAAACTGGATAACAAATGACATTTTTAACATTATATAAGTCCTTTGGTCTAATAATATATTTGTAGGACTATTATATAATTTAATAAAATGGTATTTTATTAATAAAATCATTTATATCAATTTTGATAGAATATAGTAACTGATTTTTGTTAAAGTCCTAAAAAATTAATTACCTCAAAACAAAGGTATTAACACATGCATAACATGTAAATATAAAAAAATAGTTTATTTCATAGAAATATTCTAATTATATATATTTTAATTCTTATAATATAATTTATTTGAATATTTTATTAATAAGGTAAACAATACATCATCATTTTTTCATAAATAAATTTATTTATATATTGTATAAAAATTTTAAATAAAAAACCTTGATGTAGTAAATCATATTATATTTCTAATGACTATTTATAGTTGAATATATCAATTATATAACTAAAATTAAAATTATATTAACAATAAGATACATGTTTAAGTTATATTTTCCTTCACATTAAAATAAATGTTAAAAAATGTCATTATATCACCCAAGTTGCTCCCTAATGCCAAAATTTATGCCTATGGTTTATTTGGTAGCCAATTACTCATAAAATAGTATTAATTCAAGTATTAGTTTAGTATTATATTATTATAATTTTATTTTTTACACTTATTTACTTAATTTAACCCTTAACTGTGGTAAATTAAAATAATTACATAAGTTACTATTCATAATGAAAAAAAGTAAAAGGGCCCTATTTGAATATTTTGGAGGTTATGATTCAAAATATGTAACCATTTTTTCAATTTAAAAAAATATAATTGGATGAAATTAATTTGAATTTAATTCCCATTTTCAAAATGGGGAAGTGAATTTTTAATAGTTAAAACATTGAAAAATAGTGAAATGTTATTACTTATGAATTCAATATAAAATTAATAAAAATGACCTAAATTATAATAAATTATAAATATATGTTCTATTTATAATTTAAAACCATTAAATAAAATTATTTCGTCATATAAATTATCTCTATGGAAAAAGATGTTTTCAATTCAAATTTAGCGTATCTTTACTATTCCTCAAAACAGTATAGTTATCAGAAAAATAGGAAAAATTAATCCAAAGTAAAATTAGATTCATTCACATTTTATGCATCTAAAATATCTCAGATAAATGTCAAAAAATTAAAAAATATTTAAATTTATAAAATGGTTAATTTTATTCATTCCCTCTAATACAAAGGCTTGGCATTAACTACCATTTAAATTGATAATATTATTGTTGTATTATTTTTTAGTATAACTCAGTGTTGTATGCAATGTAATATTTCAGAAAAAGCCATTGTTGATTGTCAACTATGTTATCGTACATAGTGTCCCCTGTAAAATAAAACTAATATTAAATTCAAAAATATTTATATATGTGATAATTTTCAATTCTATAACTACCTTAGATATTACACTTTATTTATATTGATTGGTATACTCTATTTACCCTACAAATGTGGCCAACTATTTTGTCTCATGGGTCCTTTAAGTACGTCAAGGGGATATATATAACTAGGACCCTCTCATTAATTATATATTTCCAATTCATTCCTCATTTATTGAAAAAATAACAAAATACATACTCAATATGAATTACCAATTAATAAATATCTCTCTCGAATCAAGAAAATATTACATCAATATTTAACTGGTAAATTAATTAACATTATTATTATTATTCCTTCATCTAAGATCATAGTTATAAATGTTATATAGTGAAGACAATATTTAATGGATAAATATATCATGTATGTAAAATAATATAGCTATAATGTCCAAATTATGATTAATATTAATAGTTAACATGATCACAAGAAAGTGAATGATATCAAAATGTTGTATAATCCATAAATTGGTAAGGTATTGTAGAGTACCATTAATTCGTTGTAAAATATTCATTTAAAAAAATAAAAAAATCGATAATTTGAGAGACAAATTAAATAGAAACATTAAAATTAAGATTCTGTAATAAATTTATAACATTGTTATTAAAATTAATTTTTTAAATCATTTCCAAAAATACAATCCTCCTTTTTTAAAATAACAACTTTTATATTAATAAAGAAGATAAAAATTCATAGAATAACGGAAAATTATTTTCATTGAAAAAAATAGAAACACGGTAATAGGAATATAAATAGAGAATAAATTTTATGGTGGTAGGAAAATTCATTGATGTTGTATACAATAAAAAGAACATTCCTTTCACCCAACTATAATAATCCAAAAATGATAGTTTTAGAAAAAAAATCAAAATTGTCATTGTAAAACATTATAAATTAATTCAAAAAAATTATAATAATAATTTTATATATCATTTAAAATTATAAAAAAAATTCCAGGAAATGTTTTGACAAAAAGTAATATGGAGGAAAAATATTCACGACCTAAAGATGAAACAACGTCAGTTTTCTTACAAAAACTTAATTTGGTATTTTAGTACCAAATATGGGAAAATATTGAAGAAAAACATTTAAAACATATAAATATTTAATTTATAATAAAGTCAAAGTATTTTTATTGGATAAATATTATATAATTCTTCTAATTTAAATTTAAATGTGAATAATATCGAATTAGAGTGAGGTTGTAAAATAAACCATTATAGCTATAATAACTTCTAAATTAAAACCCAATAAAAGAGTAAAGTTGAACTGAAAATTTTAATACCATGAATAACTGGTAATTCATGGTACTATATGTCAAATGGGATGTATATACACCATATTAAATAAATTAGTTCAAGAATATAAATTATGTATCAATATAGTGGAATTGAGATGAAAACCCCATACCATGGATTCATAGTTTTTTTAAATTGTATATCCTCCTGAATATTGAATTTAAATTTATTAAATAATTTATTCAGAATATTTTTCATGTATATATAGTTTTTTAGGTTTCTTTTATAATCATATGAAAATCATTAATGTAATGTGCTTTTTTACGTCCACCACTAAATGTTGTCTGGTCAATTTCACCAAAATTACTTCGATATATTTACCATGGTTAATGGTGTTATAAAAAATTTCAATAATCGAAAAAATGTTAATAATTTCATGAATGTAATTTTTATCAATTATATAGAATATTACAATAAACTATTTAATGCAGTAAAAGGAAAAAAATTGTTCATGGAGATTGTAGTCCATATGTATTAAAAAAGCGTTTTAATTTTCCTAATGGATGGATAGGAAATAATGTATATAATTATTCATATTTATATAATAATATTTATATAATAAATATTATATATATTCATTAAATATATAATAATTTTTTTCATGTAAATATGAAATAAGAAATAAATCACATTGATTAATGGAGGTAGTAGTCCATAGGTACGCTCGAGCGACACTGTAAATTTTTAATGGATGTAGGAAAAAGAGATAGATGATATATTACATTTGTAGAATCATAATTAAGTAATAATAATAATTTATATTAATTAAATCCATATATATAATTAAATAAGGGATCTAGAAAAAATTATACACATCACTTCATAGAGATGTTCGTCCATATGTATGCACGAGATATCACTGTATTTTCATTAGGGATGAAAACAAGATTTATATATGGATATATGATTATCATAAATACATATAACTATTTTATATATACTAATATAATTATGTTAATATTGTTATTTAATTTTTTATGAGTTTTAAAAACAAAATAACTTATATGGTTTAGGATGATCATGTACCTCTTCTTTTCGTAACATCCTTTTCCATATACCTTAAGCATACTTGAGTAAGTATTTTAGTGAAACCATGAACACTGGAATGGGGAAATGATTGTTTAGAAGTTATTTTATTAGGTATTTGTTGATCTAAGTTGGTTAAGAAGTCTAGAAATGAGATGAGTCGAGGAGGCCTTTTATAAGTGAGGTGGGTGAAAAATCATTAAATTTTAAAAACATTAAAAAAAATAAAGTCACTCTCATGGGGAATTGGCTCTAAATAGGATAAATTTTGAGTATGTGATGATATAGGTTTAATAAAATTTCCACCAATAATATTTTGGAAAACATTTAGGTAATTTTAAAATTAAAGGTTTTTGTTTAACCCATTGCTAATTCTTATAACCATTTACATAGTGATAAAATGATACCACGACTATTATTCATATTCACAAAATATGATAAACATATTAAAATATATTAATTATTCCGCTTAAAAATATTTAAATCCAATTAAAAATATTTATTTGCTATAATTATCTGAAATTATATTCAAAATAATTTCATATAATGCATCAAAAAAAAAATTAGAGAAATATTTTATTTAAGAATGAAAAATATTTTATTACAAAATCCTATATAATTTGGATCTCCATGATTTTTTTTGGACTATATAAAATAAAATATGTATAATTTTAATTTCAACCCAAACAAAAATTGAAAGGATACATTTGAATACTTGATTAAAAAATATTTATCAAAATTTGATTGGTTTTAATCAAAAATATACATAGACATTAAAGACATTTAAACATAGATATCTATGATAAAAATTATACTTTTAGTAAATTGTAGTATTTATTAAATATATTTTTTTCTATAAATTTTTTTCCAAAAACATTCAATATATTCTTATATCATTTTGATGTTATAATCTTTAACTTATTTTTAAAATTAGTTGTTATTATATATTCACACAAGAATCAAATATATTTTAAAATCCCAAAAATCCATCTTCAGATGATTTGTATATTATGAAATCAAAAATTAATTCCAATTAATAAATTAAAATTTCAAAAAAATTCATAAAAATTATTCTAACAATCACAAGTAAATGCACAAAAATCAATTTTATAAAAAATTAGTTTTTCATAGAATTAAATGAATTTCTTCTCATTTCTTGTCTTGTAATAACCATTATATTCTTTTTTTACCTATTTTTTTAATATATTATCAATAAATTTATTTAAAATAATTAATCAATATTTATTAACTTTATCAATCGAGATAAGAATACATTACATAGTGAATAATAGTTTTCTAAAAAATATCACTTTCTTACAATCAAATTATTTTATCTTTATTTCAAAAAATTATATATATATATATATATATATATTAATGACTATTTTTTAGTTTAAATATAATAACATCATATGTTTTATAAATTTAATACTCAAAATGATATAATTTTTTCTTTTAAATGAAACATATAGACAATCAGATTTTGATAATAAATGACCCTTTTATTCATTATCTATTATTAAACTTATATGGTTTAATTATTAACATTAAAAATTGAATAATTATTTCATAGTCCTTAATAAATATATTATGAAATAATGTATTCAAATATTTCAAAATGTGATGAATTTATTTGTATCTTTCAATCTAATAACTATGTTATAACTCTCATATTTATATTGTCAAATATCTCTGATATATTATAGTTTATTTAATATCAGCATTGTGTTTATCATAATCTATCACACATAGTATTCATAAAATAAAATCTCGGGGTGTTACATTATCATCTCCTTACAAAAATTGTATCCTCACAATTCTAAAACATTGTAATAAGTTTTTTTTAGAATTTTAACTTCTAGGAATTTAATAGTAAAATTATTATTTCAGAAATAAATTTTTCATGAACAATATGATTTTATTTATAAGGCTTAAACTTGTGAATGTGTTTCTATAAGTATACCATGATAGTTAGGTGTTACTTTCCACAAAAAACTAGATACATTTATCATCCACTTTTTGATGAAATATAATACATTATACCATTTTATTTCATTTATAAATTATGTTTTGATTAGTTATATAAATTGGAATCACCTCATATTCAATATATTGAATGGATAAGATTAATTTTTCATTCATTAATCAATAAAAATCCTCATTTAAGATAACATTAGATTTCTTAAGGGATAATGTTCTTCATTATATATAAAAAAGTTTAATTGTTCATTCCTTCTATTTGTAGACATTTACTAAATCTTAAAAAATATCATTAGAAAACAATATTCAATAAATTAAAAAATAAAAATAAGGAGTGATATATATAATATCAAAAATACCAAACAATTTAAAACATCAATCATTAAACACAAAAACTAGTAAAAATATTCACTTCCAAATTTAAATACTTCAAAATCTTATATTTAAAAATATTTATAATGTTTACGAATACATGGAAACACATACTAGTTGAAATATTTATATATCATGTTGGGGGTATTTCTGGTCTTAGAAACATAAAAAAAATCAACTATTAGAGACAATATATCCAGAAAAAAAACATTCAAAATTCAAGATTCACACATTATAAATTTCATAAACAACTTCCTTCCATTAAGTGTATTGTGATTGATTCACTAGTGATTTTCATGATCTTATTCTTATTTATAATGTTCTAATACAATATAAATAAATTCCACAATGAAATTATCAAGCTAATTATTAGTACGATGGAAATTTATTCAAACAGTTCTGTTTGTCCATATTGTGGAAACACATAGTATTAGTGATTTCTTATATTTCATTGTATTATTGAGATATATGTCCCATAACTCCACACTTGTAACAAACTTACATTCCCATTAATAACATATGCCTTTCTTTAGTTCAAAAATTTTCAAATATTTTAGTTTCATTCTTTCTTTATTATCCTTTGCCTCATTTATTTTTACTTGGTTCCAAGTAATAATTTTCTTCTCTAGATTTCCATTGAATATATATGACTTGGATAATTCATTCTATTTCATAATTTAACTTGACACCGCATCATAATATGATAAAAATGTTTGATATACTATAAATCTTCAAATTATTATAATAATTCCATAAAATAAAGGGTTAATATCACTTTTAGATTCTGTTTAAAGTCTATAGCATGAATTTATAATATCATAATGTTTTCCTCATACTGAAAAAAACTTTTATATCCTTATATCTTAAATAATATAATTTTATTTCCAAATTATCCTTTGTTATCGAAGAAAGTATTTATTAGATAAAATCCCCTTAATGTTTTTCAATTTAATTATATATATCACCACATTCTCTATAGTGTTCTGAATCAATGACCACCATTGATCCACATCACATTTTAAATAATATATAGCTATAATAACCATTTCTATTTCATTACATCCAAAATAAAGAAATATAAGTTCATGATACGTGATCCATTTATCATATACCAAAGGATTAGTAGTTACATTAAATTATGGAGGATCTTTTTATATAATGTGAACCAACATTGGTGTATCACACTGTGGAACAATAGGAATCTTCATTCACTAAAATTTATTTATCCGAAAATGGGTATGATTCTCCAAATATCACTATGAGTTTCTCAGAACCAAAACCCATTGTATTGAATTTCTCATAAGGAAAATCACATAATTTAGAATGGGTGTCTATATTACTTCACTTTCTTCCACTATGTTCCAAATCTATACAATGGAAGTCATATAATTTACTCAAAACATCATAAATATATATCCACGGAATAAAATAACCTAAATATTTCTCAAATATATCATGCTATCAAGTGTCTTACAAAACATAATTTGATACCAATTAAATAAACCCAACTCCAGTAACCCCAAGCCAGTGTTTATTAAATTTATAAAATATACAAGGGAAAAAAACAGACATTCTTAGCTTACTATCCTTAAGTGACTATATACGTCTCTTATTTCCATAATAAATATCTAAAATGAAACATACCATGAAAAAATTATTCCATCCATGAAAAACTTATTCAAATATTCTTTCTTTTTATCTTCAGAAAACGAATAATAATATAGGGGAGCTCAAACTCTTAGTAAGGGAAAACATAAAATAGAAGATATATGGAGTAGAAAATTTATTAAAAATATGGAAGAGTGTGTAGATGCCAAGGATAAGTTATTTCCACTGAGAGGGGTATTAATCAGAGTTACCCCCTTTTACAAATTCTATTAATCTAAAATTCAATGTCTCAAACTTTTTAAGGTTCTTAATCGACTCAACATTATCTCTCCACCAAACCACTTATGTTATTTTAATAAATGACATAGAAACACACATTATTAAAATATATTGAATACAATTTTACTTTTTCAAACATTGGTTATACACCATTACAAGGATTTTTCAATATTCCCAAAAGAGAATACAACTAGTTGGATTCCCAAATTGAAATATTTCTTAAATTGGTTAGGAACCCCAACTAATCATCTTCCATGTTTGTTTAGACACCCGTATCACAAGTCTATTGTCACAAGTTTGAAACCCCATTTAAAATATTATTCTTTAATGATAATATAGAGGTATAAATATATTCATCTATATATATTATTCCCCTATAAAATATTTTGATGACCTTTAATTTTATACTCCTTAATGATGTTAAGTAGAAACCGATAAATACAAGAACCAATGGTATCAAAACTCACCTTTAATTTCACCAAAAACTTGAAAATATGTGATCTACCTCTTGTATTATTTCACGAATTTGACCCCTTCGATCTTTAATAAAAATATTTATTGGGAATCATAAAATAATATCTCAAAATAGATGTAAAAATGTCATAATTTTTCTATATAATTTCCATCACCTGTATGATAAAATTTATCCAAACAAAAAAAATTTGTTCATATGATATCTAATTTATTCATTTATTTAAATGTACTACAAATAACACATTTATTTTTATCTATTTAAATTCCCATAAAGAATTAGTTATTTTAATTTATTTTAAAATTCATTTTAAATACCCATATAAATGCCAAATTTTAATATACAAACCCAAAATCCCCTTCAAAAAATTTTAAACTTAATTTCAAATAATTATGACTCAAGTCATAAGGAATCCAACCCCAGTGTCCCATAGTCAATGGTTACTTAATTAAATTAGAATAAGTTACAAGGAATCATATCAAGAAGCCCGAAATAGTTTAGTAGTTTTGGAACACTAGATACATACGTAAATTTCACATGCATTTGAAAACATAAAATAAAAAGATTATATTTTCTTTGAGATCATATTTATGACCTCAATAATGTCCCACTATACCTATCATAAAACATTTCCTAGAATCCTAGAGGAAATAAACTTTAGAAATGGGTGAGATATAATTCTCAATAAGGGTAATCAAAAAGTATAATCTATTAATTATAAATAAAAATAATCAGTATGGAAAGGTATATAACTAAATTATAGGTCTTGTAAATAATAACTTAAACATAATATAGATGTAATAAATATACTCATAAAAATATACATAACTAATAATATGATATTGAAAGGTACCCATGAATATTATAACAAATCAAATAATCATAGGGACATCGACAACTGATCTTATATGAAATTCATTATAATTTTGGCAATCACAAACATACCAAAAAGGCTTCATGCCATGACATCTATGACAAATGGGAAAAGCCTGAGCCAAAAACCAAAGAAAGATTTTCTCATGAGACATTTTAATCCATCGAGGGGATATAGAGAGACCCACCAATAACATACTAACTCTAATGAATTACTCCTAAAAATGGGTTAGGAATAATAAATATAAACCTTCCAATTTACAAAACAAGCATACAAAAGTTTTAATACATTACATATTAATAAACAATATTATAAACCATTTAGAGTTATATAGGTAATGATATCCAAATAGAAAAACCAAGTCAGATGATCATAATAAATCCATAAAAACATAAAATAGAATAATTACAATATAATCCCAATATTTCGTAAGTTTAAATGATGGTTTTTATCATTTATTAACAGAAACACCAAACAATTACATCAATAACATTATTGATGAAAATATATTTTTCATTTTGAAAATATTGTTTTAAAATATCATAAAACATTTTCAAAATAATTTTTTAAAAATATAATTGGAATGCTTTAAAATATTCATTAAAATAGAGTGGTCTTGATGGTGGGAAATTTCTTACATGTCGTATTAGTTAAAATGATATTTTTCACATTTAAAAAAACAATCAGGCCTTGCTTGGGAAACGATATGACTGTTACATTATAATTTTTTTTTAAAAATTACTGAAAAAATATATTTAATAATTTTTTTTAAATTATTTAAAACATTTTTAAAAAAAATTTAGAATCCCTTGATTTGGAATAAAAAAAATTTGACGGAAGAGAGAAATAAAGTCATATTTTTGTAAAAACATTTTACGAATAAATTTAAATAGATTTGAGATTAAAATGGTAATGTTACATGAAAATTTAATGAATAATAATATGATAGGAAAATAAATTATTTTTAAGATATAAAGATCAAATAATTCTCAAAAGGGAGACTTAAAAATAACCATTCATGAATAATGATGAGATTGTGAAAAAACCCCTTACCACTTTGGTAACATTTAAATAACAAAACCCATGAAATAAATAACATAAAACAAGAAAATAAAACCAAAAAGATAAATATATTACATATATTACATATTAATGTTCATTTATATAAAACACATAAAGTAATATGTGTCTAATCCAGTATTTTCATCATGGAAGTAAAAGTGAGATGATTAACTCTCATTTGGGTTTAACTTAATTCATATGTGTACTAACCACAAATATATAAAATATATGATTATTAATAATATATTATATAAATATAATCATATATTTCTGACCATATATTATATTTTTATAGTCTGGTATAATGCTTTTATTAACTTTTGATTATTAAAATCACTGTTTTGGGTGATAATTGCTTTGTTTTTTATGTATGTTTTGGATTGAAAATTTTGGTCACTTTAATTTCATCATAGTTATATCATATAAATAATTTAAACCATTATATAACATTTATATGTATTCATTATATATTTATTTATAGAAATCTAAGAAAATTATGGATAAGAAATTGATTACACCATTCATACAGACAGTAGATCATACATACCCGTGAACGTTGTTTCATTTTTTTCTTGATAGATGGATGAAAAGAAAACTAAATATAAATTCTAATTTAGTGAATTATTATTTTGATATATATATCATTTATATAAATTTCATCCCTAATTATTACAATTCAAGTAAAAATTAAATAAAAATTATTTCACATCACTACGCAGAGGTCGTAGTCCACAAGTAGACACAAATAATATTATCATCTTCCTAATGATTGTAAGGTAAGAAGTTATAAGTGATATTAAATTTATATAAGTCTTGTAGGTTATTAATATCACATATATTCATTAAAATTACCCTTACTATATTCCATGTTATGTTTAAGTGAAAAAAAATCACATCACTTTGTGAGGTAGTAGTTCGTCGTACACATGAGAGATGTTAACGTATCCGCATAGAATGGACAATAAGAGGGTATATGATATATAATAATTCTATATGTATAATAATTTCATAAATATAATATATATATATATATATATTTAAAATCCAGCATTATACCTATAATTTAAAGGTAGTTATGGAAAAAAAATTGCATCAGTTCGCAAGGTGGTAGTTTGTCACACACACGATTGACAATTTCATTTCCCATTAGATTGAAGCGGAGATGCATATGGATTATTCCATTGAAATAATAACATATAAATATATAGTTGATAATATTATTATAATATTATCATATATTAAGATTATTTTATGGATCATTAAGAATAAATAAATCAAATAAGCATGTTTAATAATTGTTCATCATCTTCAGATATCTACATTAAGTTTATACCAAAAGCCTTCTTAAGATATTATAGTAATAATTAATGACTCAAAAATGTGTTTATGAGATTAATTATGGCAGTTTTTTAATTTATTGGATGAAAAAATGTTTTTTAAGGTGTGAATAGGAGAGGATGGTGGGTGGCATTTTATGAGTGGGAGAGTGGACACACGTAGAATTTTGAAAAACATAAGAAGATGACAATGTCTTTCTCAGGACACAAGCACCAAAAATGGGTAATTATTTAATAATAGAGGTTATAATTTCAAAATATATCCATTAAATATTTTTTTTAAAATTTTAGGTCATTTTTTACCTTTTTCTTCTTAGTTTAACCCAATAGAAAACTCGTTTTCACCTTAACTGTGGTAATTAATTTTTACTTATTTCACTATTCATAATGTCCATAAATTATGTCGAACATGTTAAATAAAATAAATTACCTTAATTAATAATATGGAATCTATTTTTCCAAAATATTTTCATATATATTTAGTAATTTAATTCAAAATTAATCCGGTAGACGTGATGAAAAAGCAGATTTCAAGAAATGGATTATTATAGGAAAATAATATATTATATTAACTACATGAATAGAAATAATAGTTATATCAATATAATTTTAATAATATAGATTTATAATATGTACAATTTATTTAAATCATTCTTAATTTTGGTTTCAATTTATTAACTATTGTGGGGAAACATTATTCACTTTAAAATAGTTTTTAGAAAAATGTGTTTAAAAACATGAACTTAAATCAAATGTAAAGATGATTAAAATGTATTTAACTGGATTAAATATAAAAATAATAATAATAATTTCACTTAAAATCAAATTCAAATCACAATGTGCCATTTAATTTACATAAATTGTCGTTAAAAAATGAAAGTTTTACAAAAAATCAATATTTTTATCTATTCACTGAGAAATCAATATTTTATAAAAAATCATAAGATTTAACCCTTAGTAAATCCTGATATTCTAATTTATACAAATGAATTAAATTTTAAAAAATAAATTTTCTAATTTTTTTTTAAAAAAATTATATTATGAGCATAAAGCGTCTTTAAACAGCCTTTTAAAAAAATATATTTTTTTGGAAAATATTTATTTTTATTTCAAATGGTTTTTTGTTCACAATAAATATATAACCATATATTTTGATATATGAATGTATAATGATATTGTTTTCATTTTATATTTAGTCTTATTCATACCCTCCATATTAAACACATGGTTATATGAGTCATGTTTAATGAATAATATTTAAATTGAGTGACTTGTTTTGTTTAAACTAGATGGTCTGTGAATTGTTACATTCCAAAGAGATTGAATTAATTTAAAAATATATATATATATAATTATTGGGGTTTTAAATTCCCTATTTATCTTGGTTTTTGTTATTATATATTCTCAAATATGATTTTCTTTATTTAAAATCTCATCATGTTACCTTCTATCTCCCATAAATAAATTGAATCCTTATAATTTAATATTTACCTAAAAAATAAATGGTTATAAATTTGGAAATACCTTATTAAGAATCCCAATATGTAAAAAAGTGTTAATAAAACATAATATTTATAGGAGATATAGTTAATTTTAACGATTATTTATAACAACACATTACTCAGCTTCCAAATAGGAGAACAATGTTTGGATTTTGTGGCTATGGAAATGGAATAAAATGTAAATAATTATAAATAGTGATAGAGATCATTGATGAAAAGAAATTAAATTATTAATGGGAATTTAAGGACATCAAAATATCAAATATTTGATGATTTAAATGAAAATTTGACTCATCAGATATAAAGGTAATATGGAATCATTTTTATTTCGAGATCCATTTCTTAATGTTGAAAAATTAGTTTACTATATTAGAATATATAGAAATATATTTACTTGATTTATTTCTTTTTAATTAAAATAGTTTGTACCTTTTTGTACTTTTATTAATTTCTAATTCATGTCATACTCCAAGAAATGAATATGAAAAAATTATTTTTTATGCATGAAGAAAAAAAATTATCTTTAAACGGATCATGAGATCTATAAAATGATGACATTTCATTCCACAAATATTAACTAAAACAATTATTATAAGAATATGATACCAAATATAATAGATTATTCTCCACAGATAAATAATAACACCCAATGTCAATCTATATCCATTTAAATACTAGTTATCCTTGAGGCACATCAAAAATATGTATGGACAAATTAAATGCCCGAAAATATTTATGGGGTTAGTAAATTTCCAAAATCAAGAAAACATTATATGCTCTAGACAATATAAAGTGACTCTTAATTTCACTTTTTAAATAAGTGAATTCATTGATCAACATAAAACCCTAATGAAAACATGAATTCTTGAAAAAATTATTTTTCTCCATATTCTCTAAAATAAAATCTCAAATTATCTAGTTTATTCCTTAATTCCAAAAATATTGTAAACTCCAGCAAAAAAAATATAATCCATAAAAGAACATACAAATTTCAATGTCACCAATACAATCCAACAAACCTTTTATTATCATTATAATATAGAAATGGAGAATATATTAAGGGTTATAATCTATCAATCATGTATTTTCCAAAAAAATCAAATTTCTACTAAATCACTTTTCATGGTACAATTTAATACATGTCTTTAAATCCTTATAGAAAAATCACTGCATGGAGATAATTATAATATTTATTATTCTTATTTTAGGATTATCATGGATAAAATACATATAAAATAAAATTATTAATTACAAATAAACCAACAACTTAGTCATTCCCCTTTATTCTTAATACATTAACTATGCTTCATCATATTATTTCTTAATACTTCCATTAATATTTCATTTATAGACACATCATGATTAGTAGTATTACCTTTACTCTTACAAATTTATAGGTTATCTTTATTATCTTTCCCCAAATGACATAGATTTTTATAATTCTAATTCATTTCATATTTAAAACATTCAACTATCAATAATACCCCATGGATATGATTATTATCATCCATTTCATTAACTCTGAAATTACTTGACTAGTTTCCGTATTTTCTAAATCAACAAAATATTCATGTTATTTTATGATTGTTACTAGTGTGTTTCTTACCACATTCTCGGCATATAATAAAATGAATCTTCTATCCTATATGGCCACCACTACCTGAGCTCTAAAAAACTCTATCCTTATATTTATTGTAATGTTTGAGTGTTTGTTAATGTGTATGTTTTTAAACATATATCATGAAAACAGATTTGGAATAATCTAAATTTCCTTTACTATATTAACCATCCCATTTTATTTCTCATAAAAAAATGAATATCAGATTCATTTTAACCCAATTCATTCAGTTTCACACCATTGACTAAAAAACCATAGTGCAAGAAAAAATAATCATAGAGTGAAAACCATATAATAATTTATATGATATTTAAATTATGAAAACTTATTTTCAATATAAGACACCATATATTTAATCTACTTCTTGTATTTTCATAACCAGTTCAAATCTATCACAATGGTTTGTAAATAAAATTTAAATTATCAAAAGAACATCCCTTCGGAGTGTTAAACAAGGTGCACAATAAGGCCCATATGTGTGTAATAGGTAACTCTAGAGTCAATCCTAATGCACCATTTTTAGGGTTATTATCCCAATGTCAATCTTATATAGAACGAAGTCCACTTTTAGTTTCAATAGAGATATTTATTTCTAATAAAAAAATAAAATATTTATCTTATAGAAACATAAGGATGTTATTATATACATAAAATAAATTTCTATTATAGGGTTATGTTATAAAATATATGTTATCCTAAATCTATTTCCCAATGATTATATTAAACATCCTCTTATACAAACTATAATAACATAGAACATAATAGAGAAGAGGTAATGGTTACTATTTTTCATTTTCATACGATATAAGGAATCACATCCCTAAGGATAAAATAGTTTAGTAGTATTGATAAACAAGATACATACTTAAATTTCAGATAAATTTAAAAACATAAAATAATGAAAACTTATTTTATTTGATATCACCTTTATTCCCTCTGGTATGTCCATGCATATCATTCCTCAAAATATTTCTTAGAATACAAAGTAAAGAAAACATAATAAAGGAGTGATCTATAATACATAGTATGGATAGGTATACAGTAGAATATATAATTAATTAATAAGGGAAATAATTATTTCATGGTAAATAATTGAAACAATTTATATTTAAATAATAACATGATCCCGATATGGTAGTAGTAATGGATAATCAAATAAATCGATATAAATAATCGAATGAGATTGAAACTTATACATGGATATTATAACTAAACGAATAGTAAAGTGGAAATCAATAAATAATATCATAATGAGGGAATGAATAATGTTATACATCAGAACCATATCGTCAATTCTTAATTCTAAGAAATATTACAAAAATCCTAAATTCCTCATCCAGAAACTCAAATAAGTTTATCACATGAGACCTATCGATGCATTGAGGGGCTATATCATCCCCTGGAAACTTATTAAGTCCAATACATTACTTTCATTAATGGTTTGAGACATAATATAAAAATCCACGTTGTAAAAACTAAATTATTAAATGTTAATACTTTCCCCAGTCAATAAATATAATCATAAACCATATACAGTATTATAGTGAACTGTATAAAAAAATAAAATCCCAGTCAATTGACCATAAACCATCAAGAAAAAATATTTAGGATAGAATCATTATAACATTGTCTTAATATTATATATGTTAAAATGAGGCATGTTTTGTTAATGAATAGAAATACCATAAAAATTTTATTTAGAAAAATACATTTTTCTTATTGAAAATAACCTTCAAAAACAAGAACTTCAAAAAAAATTGACTGTTTATTGAAAATAACTTTTCGTGAGTTTAAAATAGTATTTAATACATTCAATGGAAATAATGACCAGAAATATTGTACATGATTTATAAGTTAATAGAATTATTTATTTCACTTTTTCATTAAATTCCAAATATGCCTTGTCTAGAAAATAAATTGAATATTAATATAATAATTTTAAAAACTGAAAATATGTAAATATTACTTCAATTAATAATTTGGGAAATTTTGAAAACATTTTTGAAAACATTTATAGAAATCAGATATTTGATTGAAAAGGGATTCTCAACTAAAGAGAGAAATATACTCATAATTTAATAAAAAAATTTTTCAGTAATATTAATTAAAAAAGATAATAAAATGGTATATTACTTGATTATTTCGTGAATAAACATGGGAGAATAAAATATAATGGGCCAAATATAGAAATATCAAATAATATTCCTAACGGAGACATAAACATAAAAAATCTTCAATAATTATGATATTGTGAAATAAACTCTTACAACTTTGGTACTGTTTGAATCATAATTCCCATGAAAAAAACATAAAAAGATAGTTTAAGTAAAATAGAGATAAATAAATTCATAATATAATATATAAAATTCCCATTATATACACCACACAAATAAAAAAGTGGTGAACATGATATATGCCTCACGAATTTAAAAGAGAGATGATAAATCCTTAACTCGGGTCTGACTTCCCTCGTATGTGTCCAAAACACATTTAATATAAATATAGGGTTATTATAAATTTTTAGTATAATAATAACCATATATTTAATATAATATATTATTTAATTATATTCTTTTATTCCCCTTTTATTAACAATTCTTTATTAAAATCACTAATTTGGTTGATAATTCCATTGTTGTTGATGACTATTTTGGTTTCACAATTTCGATCCTTTTACTTGGTTCAGGGATCCAAAAACGTAAAAATGTTAACCATGATATATATATCACATATATACATAGTATATTTTTTTATAGTATTCTATAATATCTAGATATAGGAAATATATTACACAGTAAATGGAGGCGGTATGCCATGCATGTGTATGAATGTTGATTCCATTTTTTATAGATCAATAAAAATAAAGAAAAATAAATTTTAATTGACCTATGATTAATCATTCTTATGTTATATATATTATTTATGTTAATTAAATCCATTTTTATTATAATCCATTTAAAATATTGAAAAACATTTCCCATTACTATGTGGAGGTGGTAGTCCGCACATAGGGGCAGACGATGTTATTATTTTCAAAATGATTATAAGGTATGCTTTTAAGTGACATATTATATTAAAATAAGTGTTCTCAGGTTATAAATATCAAATATATTCATGAATATATCCTTACTACCTCCCATGAAGAGTGAAAGTGAAAAACTAATCACATAACTTCGTTAGGAAGTAGTCTGCCATACTCATGAGTGACATTATTATATACACCCAAAAATGGAAATTAAGAAGGGGTGCATGATATGATAATTAAATAACTACAATAATTTCATAAATATAATATAAATTTGTAAAATAAATCAATATATCCATCATTTAAAAGGGTTTAAGGAAAACAAAATACAACGGTTCACTAGGTGGTAGTTAGCAATACGTACGATCGACGATTTTGTTTCGCATTTGATGAAATTAGAGATGGATATGGTTTATTTCATTAAAAAAATAACATAACAGTATATATTATAATTTGGTGTAATTATATTATAAAATATTATGATTATTTGAAGGAGGTATATGAATAAATAAAACAAATACCCACATTTCAGAATATTACCTCTTCTTGAGAGAGCCTATTTAGGTTTATACATAAATCCGTATTAGGTGGAATTAATAATAAAAATAATGAATATATCATGATAGTAGGTAAGTATGGAAATAATTTTTATATGATGTTTTTTGACCAAATGGTTTTGGACGTTTGAGTAGGAGAGGAGAAGGGTGACCTTTTATATGTGTGGGACATGACACACATGGAATTTTAGAAAAGATTTAGTGAAGCCAAAAAATTTATCATGAGGAAATTCTAAAAAATATGACATTATCGAATATTATAGGTGATATGAACTAAATATTTCTATATAAAGGGTTTTGGAGAAATTATTTTTCACTTTTATCCCTTATCTTCTTTGTTTAAACCCTGGTAAACTTGTTTTCACTTTAACCACGATAATAATTTTTTGGTGATTTTACTATTCATAACGTTAAAAAATTAATTTAAACATATTATATAATAAAAATAATTCTTATTAAAAAAATTTAATCCATTTTTCCTAATTGAATTCACATATATGTCAAAATTTAATTTAAAATTAATTTTTCATATTTTATGAAATTTTTTTAAGAAATGTATGTTTCAAGGAAAACATGATCTTATACTAACAATATGAATAAAAATCATAATTATATGAATATAGACTTAAAAAAGATAGATTTATAATATATAATTTTCATTTAAAACATTCATAATTACTTTTTATTTTCATTAATTTTATTGGGGATTCAATATGCACTTTGATATAGATTTCAAAAAAATGAATTTTTAAACCATAAAATAAACATATATTAAAATCTAGTATAGAGGTGTTTAAAATTTAATTAATTGGATTAAATATTAAAAAGTAATTTAATTTAAATCAAACTAAAATCATAATTGAATGTTTAAATTACTTAATTTATTTCAATGAAATTATAGTTGTACAAAAATTAGTATTTTCCACGATTCAGTGACAAATCCTTATTTTATGAAAATCATGAAAATTTCACCATATTTAAATTTTTTATATCATCTTTCAAAAATGTTATTTTATTTTGTAAACTAAACATTCTAAATTTGGTATAAAATAAAATAAAATTATGTGTGTAGATTATGACTAAACTGCCTTTGAAAAAGATATATTTCCGAGGAAAAAATTATTTTCCTTCCAAATGGTTTTTTATTTATAATCCATAGATAGAAATTGAATTTATTTTATATATATGTAAATATTATAATTTTTTAATTTATTTATTTTTATTGATACCCTCCAACTAAATGACTATTTTATCAATTCCATTTAAAATAATAATAATATTTTAATATTGTATCATGTTTTATTTATACTATTTGTTGTTTGTGTCACAAGATATCAAAGAGATTAAATTTATTTAAAAATAAAAATTTATAAAACTCTCAGGGTGTCACATTATCTTTTTATCCTATTGTTTCATGTTATATATGATACCACATATGATTTTACCCTTTTAAAATCATAGGTTGTTACATGTTTAATCCTTATATATGGTATGAGAATACCACACTCCATAAATCTCATAATACTCATGACCTAATCATCGTAAATACATGAAGGATTCAATATTTCCTCACTCATCATAGTAATAAATAAATATTCTAACTCATTCCTTGTAAATACATTATCAAATAACATGTTTTTGATCCTCATTAAAATACATGCTTCATCATGTTCATGTATGATTTCCGTCATATTTAAGATGCCAATAAGATTTGGGTCACCCTGTTTCTTTATGTGTGTTATTTATTTTATATTGACTTAATGACTCCGTAATAACTCTTTATTTAATTATGTGGAAAAAATATCAAACCTAATCATTAATACGTAAAATATTAGGCTTAACTCATAATCCATGAAATTATATAACTCATCCTCTTGGGATATTCATGCTTTCATCATGGCATGCACAAAAAACTCTTGAGCCTCTAAAAAATATCTAAATTACTCAGGATGAAACATTAATGTTCTGGACTTCATTTAATTTTCCCCTTTATTTTATTCTTGCATGAAATGAGAAGCTACATGAAAGGCCATTTAGATCTTAATAGTGCATTAATACTAGCATTATAATCTGGTTAAACACCCATTCAATTTTATAAAACTCAACCATGGTGGTTTACATATCCATGATCCTTAACATGGCTCAGAACAAGATTCTCATATTAGAAGTGGTCACATCCTGGTATAAACCCTTGAAAAATCGGCATTGATCATGCCTCGATCAATGCCAATGGTCCATAATGATAACAATGGATAATAAATGGTGGGATAACCAAGAACATCTAAACCATTGAATGATGGGTGAATATGATGATGCTCAAAGGTATCAAGATGGATCATATTTGAGAAATCAGATTGCTGAGATGGTATGTGAGTATGATATTCTCTATAATACCAATGTTAGGATCGAAATAATAGTGATAAAAAATAAAGTATCTAATTATGCTCAATATACAAGGGGGTGAATTATATTTTTTTTAAAATTCCTTTAGAACATTTAAAGACGGTTATGTTTAACAAGGTTAAACAAGGTAATTCACAAAACGTCTAAGTTCTATAAACTTGCTTGATTCAGGAAATATGATTTTGAGAAAGTGAATCCAGAAATCAGGTTTTAGAAAATGAAACTTAATAAATGTTTACAAATTTAATGAGTCCACCTTAAAGCGAATATAATCTTACTATATCATAGTACAAGTATAAGGAAGTATAAGATAGTTATACTTTTATCAATAAATAAAATGAAGTGGAAAACTGGTAACTAAACAAGTAACAAGTAGTAAATCTTCTAACCCAAAGAGAAGGGTATCTAACAACCTTGGAAAAAGGTCCCTTGATTTATAATTTCATGAAATTCTGTCTTACCAACACCAGGGTAAGCCCTCGATACGATATTCAGAGTCTGTCTTGATATCCCTGCAAGCCCTCAACGTCAATGTAGTCGGAACCTCTTTCTTCCTCAACAAAGAATACCTCAACATTAAGGTAGTCGACACCTATGTCTTGCTATACCAGGAATCCCTCGATTATACACAGCAACAATCGGAGTCGCACAAAGAAAATCTGAACAAGAAGTTCAGTATGCACAATGAAATGAGAGTCACTCTCTAGAAATCACTTCAACAGCATGTAATCTCTAGAGTCATAGAACAATTCATCAAATTTGTGAGCTCTTTGAAATGATCTCTTATTTATAGGCACAACACAAACAGTCGTATCCCTCCTCTAAAGGTCATATTTTTCCATTACTTTCAGAGGGACCTGTACAAGTGTCACTCAAAAAATAGTTAGTTAGAAACTGAATGCATGACATCGTTTTATAAAAAAAACAAGTGTATGAATAAATATTATTACCTAAACAAAATCCAATATTCGGAATATAAGAAAATAAAAGTTCATAGTCTAACCAAAAACACATTAGGTGTCTATAATAAAAGGTTATTCCGATTCTATTTTCTAAGGAATTCAGAACCGAAACTCTATAGAATTCTAGAGTATTAATTTCAAAGAAATTCAAAATATAGATTCCCTAGAGTGCGGAATCTGATATTACAAAGTTCATAGTTAGAGTTCATGAGAATTTGAAGTCAAAACTCATAAGAGTTTGGAGTCTGAATTCAGAGAACTCAGAGTCATAACTCAGAAGAGTTCGGAGTCTGAATTCAGGGAACTCAGAGCCAGAAGTCAGAAGAGTTTGGAGTCTAAATGCAGAGAACTCGGAGTCAGAGCTTAGAAGAGTTCTAATTCTAAATTCATAGAACTCAGAGTCAAATCTAAGAAGAGTTTGGAGTCTGAATTCAGAGAACTCGGAGTCAGAACTCGGAAGAGTTAAGAGTCTGAATTTAGAGAACTGGGAGTCAGGACTCAGAAGAGTTCAGATTCTGAAAACATAATGATCTTTATCTAAGAATTATATGATTCTGAGGATTTAGATTTGAAACCGAATTTTACACTTAGAAAAGATAATGGAAAATGAAAAAAATGGTATGGATACATTTCCTTGGGGAAAAAAAGTTTTCCTTATATAATTAAAACACAAGGTAAAATGCAATTTTCCTTGAGATAAAGTGTTGTTTATTTTCAAAACAAGAAGGAACAATAAAGTCATAAGGATTCCTTATTCGGATAACAATCTCCCCCAAATATGAAGGAATGAAAAATTCATAAGGAAAACATTATTGACTCCACAATTTCCCCTTTTTGTAAAGCACAAACATCCTCATGAAAAAGAATAAAAGGACTCATAAAATATTTTTCTAGACTTTGAAAATAAAACTTATCACCCTTATCATATGGGAAAAGATAAATACGGCTAACTTCCCCTTTGTCTTTGGAACACTAAGGATCATATTATAGATTTACGAAATGAGATTTTTCATTATATTGTGTATAGAAATATTCGTAATGAAAACTACCCCTTAGATAAATTCGCCTTACATAGGCATATCTCTTCTTTTATTACAATTATTTTTCATTTCACCCCCTTTGTGATTTTAAAAAAGAATTTTAGGTAATGGAAAGTGAAATATAGTACATGAAATATTAGTACAAAGCATCCAAACAAAAATGAGAAACCAATATTTTATTAAGATAGGAATATTTTGTACAAGAATGAAAATACAACAAAAGATCTAGTTGGATCTATTTTCCTTCATTATCCATGGGTATCAATTTCTTAACCATGGTTTTCAGATTTTTTAGTTATTTGTGGTCTTCCTCTGCTGGTTTTAGGATATGACCGTGATGCTCTACTTTCTTCTCTAATGCATTGATCCTTTCTTCCTGAGCCTTAAGAATATCTATCTGATCCTTTAGGACTTATTCCTTATTAACAATATTTTCTTCAATCTTGACCCGAAGATCCACTTCTCTCTTCTAGCTTTGAGAAATAGAATATAGATTCCCATTCAGATCCTTTACCTCTTGTATTTGAGTATTCTACTCAAGAGTTATATTTTCCTCAATGTTAGTCATGTGATCCTTCATTTTACTATTATAAATATCAAAATATTCCTTAATCTCATGTTGAAACTAATCATTCTCTCTCAAATATTCTACTATTTTCATTGACCAGCTAATCACTTTCATTGAAGATTTTTTGTGGTAATCGTAGTTAATGAAGAAGATCTTGAAATCAGCCTCACATTTTACACAGTAATCCATCACCAATGATACTGAATCAGATTTTTTATTCATGTTGTGTTTGAGAATATGACATCTCGATTCAATGCTTGGAATGATTGGAATGGTGAAAATAAGCGTCTTCAGTGATTGAATAGAAAAATCATTTCCTAGGGATGATGATTCTGAATTTGAGACTTTGCTGGAATAGAGCTCTTTATCTTGATCGATTAGCTTCCTATTCAAAGATCCACTAATTCCTTTTTCTTTAAAACAACATTAGTAGGTGTATCCACAATCACCTATTTCCCCTTATCAGTTATCTGAACAGCTTCCTCATCCGGAGACTCATGTTCACTATCAGACAACTGAATAATTCTATCTTCATCTATCTTCTCCTTCTCAGCTCCTCCCTCAGCATCTTCATGGTGAATTAAATGATGATTATAACTTTCTTCCTCAGATAACTTGTTTACTTCATCATCAGGCATGTCATCTAACCCAGGAGTAGCAAGATTTGAAGATTTAGCTTGTGAAGATCAGAATGACAATTTATTCTATGGGATTTCCTTCTCATGAAAGTCCTCCACATTCTTAATCAAATTTTATATGTCACCACTGCTTTCAGATTCTTCTTCTACTCTTTTTACATCTTCTTTATGTTCAATGACCTTCTCTTGGGATTTCTCTAGTATCATGATCATTTTCCTTGATGTCTCAAGTAATGGTTCTACTAGGAAGGATTATGGTACCAGAATATTCTTGGAAGATTTTTCAGTATCCCTCAAAAGGGATTTAAAAATATCAGTCTCAAACATATTTTTCTTTGATATCATTTGATTATCTTGATTCTGACACTCATCTGATGTTTTCCCATTTAAATCCATTGCCTTTGAAAGATTGAAACCAAAACATGGTTCCGCTTCTTTCCTATTATTTTTGTCTTCACTCCATTTAGCTACAACCTCATCTGGATAAGTGTTCCGATTCTTGGGTTTTAGAGGTGCGGAATGGGTTCCTTTAGCATCTGGGATTTTACCTTAAACTATTACTTCTTTCAGCTTCCTCTTCTTTCCTCCTTTTTTCGACGGTTCAGGAACTTCTTGTTCCTTCGGAACAGCTTCATCCTCTTCCTTTGGTAAGTCAGATAATTCTCTGGAATCATTAGAGAAACCAATATTCATTCTCTTCAAGTTATCATCACTTACTAACATTACTTTGTAATTACTTGGCTTGGAACTGCAAGGAATCTTGAAAGACTCAAGGCACTGAATAATTAGCTTATAGAGGATGGTTGAATGCATGATCATCTAAGCTTTCAACTTCCCATTCTTATTATTCTCAATTGTAATGATAATATGCTTCATCAAGTTTATATTCCATTGGTTTACCAAGAAGTCCAAAAAGTACATATCACTCTTCTTCAACGTGTCCTTGTCACCCTTTCTCGGAATGATGAATCCATGAACCCATAATTTAAGGATTCGATTATTTTTAGACAAATGTGCAATCTTCGGAGTCTTGACATCTGTATGACTGAGACACTCGATAGCTTTCAACATGACAAAAATTACATTTACATCCGGAAATTTATGGGAACATAATTTATCTCCCCCATCATAAGACAACCCCACCATGCTACCAGCCTTGGAGTATGAAAGGGAATAAGTTATTCCATAGCTTTTGAAATAAAATTTACTCCTCTGCTATTCATTGAAAAATATCACAGATGCATAAAATTCCACAAGAAGATATGGATATACAACATCTTGAGCTCCTGGATTTGATATATAAACTCTTTCCCATCCATTCAACCTGATGTTCTTGGATATAATGGAATCGTACTTGGAAAATAAATTCAGATGAACCAACTACTCTCTATAAATCTTCCACTTCGAAATCAACTTGACAATTGACATCTCTTGAGAAGTAACATCAACAGACATTCATATTTGAGCATGATTTGAGTGGTTCAGAACCGGATTTGAATGGGGGGAAGATCTTTGGAATGAAAAATCTGGAAATTCGATGAGGTACAACCTTTCGGGGGTCCTTTATATAGGCGTTAGAAGTGACGATTCATCTTCCAAACTTGATCAAATGGCTGAAAATCCTTCTGATCAGATCTGAGAGTGGATATGATAGCCGTAGGTAAATCTTGATAAAATCTAATCTTTTGAGGTTTATAAGAAAAACATTGATATTTAAGGGAACAAGAATCCAAAAATTTTATAAAACAAAAGAAAATAACAGCAAGTAAATTGTGACTACGAATACTTAATAAAGAAAACATACCATTCGGATTTCCAGGAAGATTATTCGTATTGATGAAAAATTATTCTTGATGAAATTTAGATATTGAAAATTTTGATTATGAAAAAAAATTGAAAACGAAAAAAACATCATTACGAAAATCTTCATTATGAAAATTTTGAGTACGAAAATCATTATTAAAAAAATATTAATTATGAAAATTTTGACTACGGAAATTTTAGACTATAAAAATATTCATTACGAAACATTTGAAAAATCTAACTATGAAATTTTTGAAAAACTTCATTATGAAAAACATGAAAAACTTCATTAAGAAAAACATGAAATTTTCATTATGAAAAACATTAAAAAATTATTTATGAAAAACATGAAAAACATCATTACAAAAAACATGAAAAACATCATTACGAAAAAAAACATGAAAATATTCACTATGAAATAACTTGAAAAACATCACGATGAAAAAACATGAAAAACGTCATTACAAAAAATCTTGAACAACTTCATAACGAAAAAACATGAAAAAAATTATTATGAAAAAACATGAAAAACATCATAATGAAAAAACATGAAAAACTAACAAGCTAATGTACTCCCCCTATGAATAAGAGTTTATTACTGTAAGGATATTGATTTTAACATGATGTTTATAAAGAGGATTACCTTATAGTTATCATTCCTATCTTCTGTTTAATGTATTCAAAACTATCGGAGAGTTATGATTTTATGAAAATATCATCAAGTTGATCTTGTGTTCCGATAAATTGAAGAATGATATCTCTTTTTTGTGTGTGATCCCTTAGAATGTGATTCCTAATATCTATGTGTTTTTCACAAGAGTGATGTGAAGGGTTTTTACTAAAGGCAATGGCACTTTTATTATCCCACAAAATTTGGGTTTTGGTAAAACATATACCATTGTATGTCACTGTGTGTTGCATCCACAACACATGAGCACAACAACTACTATTCCACCACCAAGAATGATCTTCCATTTCAATAAGGCAATGTAGATCTTGGCTTATAAGATCTTATAAGTTTAGTGTGTGTATATTCTCTTGCCTATGGGTAGAAAGAATAAAATCTTCCTTGTATTTTTGTACTAAGAACTTTTCATTCCTAAAATTCACAAGGAAACCTTCATCACATAATTAGCTTATTCTAATGAGATTATGCTTAAGACCCTTAACAAATAAAACATTTGAAATCAATGTTTTTCCAAGAAGAACAGTGTTACCTATAAAATAATTTCTCTCTAAGTATTATCTTAGAATGTTTCTTTTCCTCCTTTTATCTTGATAATATTTTCAAAGCTGTTTTTGATACCAGTCATATTCCGGGAAAATCCGCTATCCATGTACCATGTATTGTTGTTTGTACTCTCTATATTTTCTTGAAAACAAAAGAGTTAGACTTTCAGAACCCAAAAATTCTTGGATCCTGAAATTTCAAAATGCAAATCTTTAGTACCAACATTTTCATAGAAAAATAGGCATTATGAAATCCTAAATATTACTTTTTGTTTAAGGAATAAATGTTTTCCCAATTACCACTACACTGACACTTAGTACATAATGGAGCACTTTGAGGAACAAAATAATTATTCTTAAAAACATTTTAGAACTAGTAAAACCAAATCAAAAATTATTCCTTAAAAGTCGGATTTGAGAATACATCTTATCAAAATTTTCCTTACTTAAGGTAAAGTCTCACAAACACTTCCTCAAGGAAAAAATTTCAGATTTCATTTTGATAACTAAGTCTTGTCTTCCAAAACATTTGATTTCCAATAAGAGTTAGGCTACAAAACATTTTTCATAGAAATTATGTTTTCTAGATCCTTATAAATTTTATTCTTCTTAGAATTTAATTATTCATGATTTATTGAAATAATTTCAAAATTAACAATTTTCTTATCAAGATCTTTAGAAAGATTTGATTTTTTCTTATTAAGAATAGTATTCATAGAATTTTCTATATCAGGATTTTTCATGAGTTGTTAATTCTCAATCTCATAGATTTTAGCATACCTAGAAGCTTCTTCATAAGTAGGTAATGTATTATCTTTATCAGAAGAAGATTCTTCATCCGAAGATTCATAATATTTATCATTACTATAATTTTCATTTAAGGAATAATTGGTCATTAATTTAGCATTGTGTACCTTATCCATCAAACAATTATTTTCAAAAGGTAGTATGGTTATTAGACTAAGATTCTACTATCTAGAAGATTCATAATATGATGATTCATCAAATGAGTCACCACCACTAGCACTCTAGGTGTCGTTAGCATTCAAGAATTTATTTTCTTTAGCTTTATAGTACTTCATTCTATTTCTCTCGAAATGCTTTTCCTTTCTTTATTTTCTCTTAATCATAGGACAACAAGTCCTTATATGTCCAACTCTCTTGCATTCATAACATGTAACTTCTGAATCATTCATATCTTTCCTTTCCTTTTTCATATATCTGGATTTAAATTTCATTTGTCCAACAATCTTGTTCATCCTTCGAGAAAGGTTTTCCAACAGATTCTCTGAAGATTCACATCCACTAGATTTAGATTGAATAAAAATATTCTTAGATTTGGATCGAGTAGCTCTCTCAGTAGTGTTTTATTTCATATGATTTGATGTTGTAGTAAAATCAACACTACCATTCCCATTCATCTTCTTTACATTATCAACATCTCTCTTCATTCTGGTCTCATATTAAAGAAGAGTTCCAAAAAGTTCATCAAGTGAAATCTGGGTAACCTTTCTGTTCTCATCAATAGCAGTCCTCTTGGATTCCCACTCATTGGGAAAAATGTCTATGACATTATCAAGAAGAGATTCATCATTTAATCTTTTCTCACCCATTTATTGTAAACTATTAATAATATTCATGAATATTTGATGTACCTTACATATGGGTTCTCCATACGGAAAGCAGAAATCATGATATTCAGCTCTGAGCATCGCTCTTCATGTTTCAAAAACATTGGAAGTTCCAATGTGAGTAACTTCATGTTTCCTCCTAATATAATTTGTTGCTTCACAAGATTAAATTTGGTTATATATATTTCTAGTCATGGAACAAAGGAAGGTATTTCATACTTTATAATTCAGTTGATATTCATACTTTTCCTGATTGGTGAAGGTACTAAATTCCATGTCAGGGATTTTATATCCTCCAGTAAGCAAAAAAACATTATCAACTCTATTATTGATAATAAGAGTCTCCATGCGATCTCTCCAATATTCATAATCATTCCATTTAAAAATAGGGGGTCTTGTTGGATTGAGATTGTCTATGGAACCAACATTGTTTCCTGCAATCTTTAAGAAAAATAATTTCCATAAAAACTTGTTAATAGAAAAATTTCAGATTCAATAAAAATATTCCTAAGCAATGAAAAGGATAAAATAATGAAAACTACGCAAGGAAAAAATATATGTGAACATAAGTATTTTAGAGACCTCCTCTAATACCAATTGTTGAATTGGTATAGGGTACGAGGTCACCATCCTCTGATACCAATTGTTGAGATGGTATATGAGTATGATATACTATATAATACCAAATGTAGGATCAAAATAATAGTGATACTAAATAATGTATCTAATGCTGCTCAAAATACAAGAAGGGGGTGAATTGTATTCTTTAATAAAATTCCTTTGTAACTTTTGAAGATGGTAATGTTTAACAAGGTTAAATAAGGTAATTCAAAAATCCTCCATGTTTTATACACTTGCTTGATTCTGGAATTATGATTACGAGAAAGTGAATCCAGAAATATGATTCTGAAAAATGGAACATAATGAAAGTCTACAAATTTAATGATTCTACCTTAAAGAAAATAGAACATTACAATATCAGAGTACATGTACAAGGAAGTATATTATCGTTATACATTCCTCAATAAATAAAATGTAGTGGAAAATTCGTAACAAAAAAAGTAAAAAGAAGTAAATATTTTAACCGAGAAGTTTTCGGAGTTTAAATTCAGGTAACATGGAGTCAGAACTCAGATGTTTTCGGAGTATAAATTCAGGTAACGTGGAGTCAGAACGTAGAAGACTTCGGAGTCTGAATTCAGAGAACTCAGAGTAAGAACTCAGAAGAGTTCAGAGTTTAAATTTAGAGAACTTAGATTCAATACTTAGAAGAGTTTGGAGTCTGAATTCAGAGAACTCGGAGTCAGAACTCAGAAGGGTTCAGAGTCTGAATTCAGAGAACTCGGAGTCAAAACATAGAAGAGTTCAGAGTCTGTAAACAGAATTCTCATTATCTAAGTATTATATAATTCCGAGGTTTTAGATATGAAACTGAATTTTACACTGAGATAAGATAATGAACAATGAAAAACATGGTAAGGATAAATTTCCTTGGGGAAGGAAAATTTTTCTTTATAGAAGTAAAACAAAGGGTAAAATGAAATTTTCTATGAGATAAGGTGTTTGAGATTTTCAAAACAAGAAGGAATGGAAAATTCATAAGGATACCTTATTGACTTAACAATCTACCCCAAGTATGAAGGAATAGAAAAGTAATAAGGAAATACTTATTGAGTCAACAAATATTACCCACATTTTAACTATATCTTTTAATATGTGTGAATTGTGTAGTTCCACCATTTTCCCACAATGAAAAATACAGTCTATTTAGTCCCATTTATTCAGTAAAGTATTGTATTTAGTTTCCCAGATGTGAGTATGGGGTCAACTCTTAGCCACCTCACCTTTTCAAACTGCCACCCCTATAGCACAATCCAGTTCTATTACGCACCCACCTGTGTGTGCGCCTGTGTGCCTCTATGTGCACACCCACCTACCCATATATACACTCACCCATTCCACTATATTGGTCTAGATATTATGGATCTCCCTATTGGTTGATTTATCTTCTACAATATAGTTGATGAACTATCCCTTGTGTCTTTTTTGGTTAGACATATTTTATATAGATAAATCCTACAATTATTGTTTATTTACTGTTAATAAAACATGGTCCTCTTAAATTCATCTACAAAAATGTTATTCCCACTAAATAATTTATATTGGAATTAACATATAGTTTTAAATGACATTTAAATCTTTAAATCTTCAACCAAATTAAATGATTCATTATTACCTCACATCTTAATATGGATATCATCATGATGTAAATAATCTTCCAGCTCTTCAACACCATTGGTGTATTTCTATGATCATTCAGACTAGTATGATAAAAAATACACTCATAATGAGAATTGATCAATAATGGAATCCAATGTTTTTAAATGAATCCATAATAATTATCACATCATCACCACTTCATCTCTACTCACATATTTACTCGTTAACAATAAATGATATAATAGGTCACAACAGAGTGAATAATCAATACATTTTCCATTTAATCAGAAAATTAACAATTAAAATTTATCCCTAAAAAATCATTAAAAATAACAAGGAAAATAATAAATAAAATTTTAATACACGAAATTTACAATGTCATTAATTCGTTATATTACCATAAAATACTCATAAAAGACCTTATGAATCATACAGTCAAGGCCTTGGCCAAGACCCATTCATTATATAGGTAAGTATACAACAAATACCCATCTATTGGGGTTTACTATTTTATCTTATGATACCTCATGATGCATAGAAGGGAAATCTATAACTTGTCTCCACCATTCACATAAATATATCCAATTCATTCCTAATATATTGAATAACAAATATAATACAAAATCAACATGACTTATCAAAAATTAAATATGTATATAGATTAAAAATATGAAACATAAATATTTACCTAGAAAATGAATTAACATTCATAATAATATTACCCAACTAAAACCATATTTAGAAATGGTATATTGTTAATAAAATATTGAAATTATAAATATTTCCATGTTAAAAAATAATTTGACTATAATGTCAAAATTATAATGGATAATGTTATAGAACACAGATACAAGAATGAAAATGATATTGAAATAGTGTATCTTCTATAAATTAGTAGTGTATGATGATAGAAAATAAATTCAAAAAAAAATATATCTTTAAATTAATTTATTTGAATAATTTGAGATAAAATGTATGAGAAACATTAAAAAAACTTCCATAAAACATTTGTTTCTTTTTTATAAAACACCATTTTTAAGTCATATCCAAAAATCATTTCAACCTTTTAAAAGAATGCATTTTTATTTTAATATAAAATGATAAAAAATAACAGAATAATGGAATGCTGTTTTCAATAAAAAATAAATATTGAATCCTTTTGGGGAGGTTAAATAGAGAATAACATTCAAAGAGGTAGGGAAATTTGTTAACTAACTATATGTTAAAAGATATTTTTTTCATACTTTTGTAAAAATTCAAAAATGAAATTATTATAAAGTTCTAAAAAAGTCATTTTACAACTATTTAAAAAAATTAATAATTATTAAAAAATAAATTTATCAATAATTAATAATTATATAAAAACTTTGATGAAATAATGTAAAAAATGTGGACAGGAAGAACGATATTCCATACTGGAAGAGTATATACTATCTGTATTTCTTTGAAAATAATATTTTAGTTTTTGAGTAAAAGGGAGAGGAAGGATGAAATTAAAAAAATAAAACCCCTAAAAAAATAGAGCAAAATAAAATCGATTTATTTTAAGAAAACAAATAGTCTTAAATTATTACAAAATAAACATAACCAAACCAAAATAAGAGAGTCATTATTAAATAAACATTTACAAATTTAAAAAATTTCGAATTAAAAAATCTTAAAAGATAATAAATTAATTGAAAATTAAAATATAATGATTAAACATGTATTAGTGATATTATATTTCAAAGGGTAATTATTTACACCATTAAAAATAAATTCTGTGCAGAATGTAAAATATTCCTTAATGGGGTGGAATTAAGATGAAAACACTTATCATGGATACATACTTGATCAAACATGTTTTATCATCTATAAAAATAAATTTAAATTTATTAACTACTTGACTTAGAACCTTTTTCATAAATATTTATTTTTTATGATTCTTTTATAATCTTATCACATTCAATTGTTGTGTATTTCTTCTTTATGTTATTCACTTTTGATTGTTCTATCTATTTATCAACGATTTCATCGGTATGTTGACTATATTAAAAGGTGTTATGAAATTGTTCCACCAGCTATAATGTTTTAATAATTTCATGAAAACATTTTATTTTCAAAATATATAATTTTAAAATCATCCATACAATACAGTAAAAGAAAAATGAAATATGTTGTTCATGGTGGTGATAGTCTGTACGCACTCATGATGAAATTCTATTTTTATCAATGGACGGAAAGGAAATAAATTATATAAATATTACTTTTTTTATAAAAATATTTATATCATTAAATATACACTTATGATCAGACATATGAATCTGAATTCAAAAACAAGTGACATCATTTTGTGAGGTGGTAGTCTGTCGTACCCACGAACTATGATTTTATTACACATTTAATAGAAGGGTGTGTATGTGTAGTTATAACAATTAACATAAAAAACATTAGTTTATTTATGATGCTAAATTTATTATATAAGAATATAACAGTGATTTAGGTGGTGTAGAAATAAATAAAACAAAATTACACATTAATTATTGTTTCCACTTCTTTAGATAATTCATTTTGGAATGCACCAAATGATTTCCATGGATTTATTTCATCCCAGATTAAGGCTTCTAGGATGAGAGGAGGGATGTTGGGAGATTATTTGGATTGGTTTAGGATGATACAAAGTCTTGATATTTTTGAATAAGTGGTGATGGTCGATTCCCATTTATAGTTGAGGAGTGGAATTCATGTAAAAAAGTAGAGGTAAACACTATTGGGAGGTCCTCCATACATCATTTAACTCTAAAATTGAAAAATAAATGAATTTATGGAATTAATATTTGATAAAAACATACACCACACAAAAATAAAATCATTTTTATCAATTTTTCCACAGTGTTTTTTAGTCAATTTTATCATTATAATTTTTACTAAGGTATCTTATGTCATTTTATTTACCTGGGAAATTTTTATTTTCATAAAATAAGAAAAAAGGTATTTATTTTGAATTTTGTACCTAAATAATATAAATTTGAATTGAAATTAATTAAAAAAATAATATGTGTTTGTAAAATTAATATTAATACCAATGCATGTCAAGCACAAAACCCCATTTTATCCATAACCACATAAAATAATTATAAATATTTTGAAAAAATTATTATGTTCAAAAATTATGTTGATCAACTTAGAGTATAAATATTTTAAATATTCTAAATACTAATATTATTTTATTTTAAATTAAAATCATTGTAGTGTAGAAATTAAATTTAAATCCAATCTCACAGATAAGGAGAGAAATTGGGGTTTTACAATGAACATCTTCAAAAGTATACATTGTTTTTTATCTATATTAATTAAAAATAATAATCCAATGAACTAAATTGGATGAATATATGTATAAATTTTCTAATTTTACATAAAAAATGAATTTTTTATTAATAAATTTAAATAATTTTTATGGGAATTCAATTTTCAATTTAAATTTACTGTTTTTAATTATTTAGCCAAAAATAAAACATCTCACAAAAATACCAAAAAAATACCCTCGGATAATGTTGACATTACACTTCCAAAATTGATGTTTATTTTTTCAAATAAAATTTAAAAAATTTTCCAAATATAGTATTTAAACAAGTATGCCATTAAATGGTTATAAAACAACCTTTTAGAAAATAAAACTTTTCGTGCTTAAAAATTGATTTATTCTTATCTTGTATATATGAAATATGTTGGATTAATGATAAATTTTTTATAAAAATGTCTAAAGTTAATATAGTCAGTCCAATTCATACCCTCCAATATAACAGCTATGCAATAGCAATTGTTTTAAATAATAATATTAATTGTATATTATTGTTTAGTTAAATTGTGAATTTGGTTTAACTCAACTTATCAATGAATATAAATAAATTTGAAGGAAAATATATTTCCTAAAATCTCAGGATTTATTGTCCATCCCCCCTTAAAAATAGATCACCCCCAATATTCTTCATTTTTATCATATGTTTATCAGTTTGAAAATTCTTTTATTGAAACCCACACCTTACCAATTAAATAAAGAATACATCCTATTAAATGGGAAAGTGGGAAACATAAAGGTCACCCAAAAATTTTCCTAACTAGGATTCCACATAAGGAGAACATGCATGGGAAATGAGGAAGACATAAATATTTGTAGAGAGTGATTGAGGTTGTTCATCCCAAGAAAGTGAGTGATGAATGGAATGTTAAGGGCCTCAAAATCATAAATCTTTGAAGATAGAAAAGATCATAGGTTCATCATAATTGAAGGTACTAGGATAATAATTTTTTCAAGACTCTTTTCCTATATTTAAGTAATTATTTTACCATATGAGAATATAAGGAACATATTGATATGATATATTTTTATTTCATAAGAAAAATTTCATTATAATAACATTCCCATCAATATGATGAAAATCAAAAAAATAATAACCACAGTTGTCGAAGATAACAAAAACCATAAAGGATATCAATACCTTAAAACTCATTTATAATTGTAAAGGGATACATCTCATTAAAAAAATCCTTACATAAATATACCCAACAAATATTCTCTTAAATAGTCCTTAAGCACTTTTTGATCATGTCAAATAAAACCTTAGTAGTGTATAAAACCTTGAACATATGGTTGACCATTAAAAAATACTGAGCCCCCATGATCTTCTGTCACTTAAAAAAATAGCACAAAATCAATTGCAGTAGAAGTAGTTTATTTTCAAATACATTTTCCTCTAAAATCATGATAATTTATACCCTATTTAAGTAACATAGAGAATACATTATAATAATGTCCCAACTCAATGTAGCTAAGGCATCTTACTGTTGTCTGGCTATCTGTTATCCCATTATTGGATTATTCAGGGCTCTTTTCCGTGTAGTCATGAACCTTTTAACCCATATTACCACAATGATACAAATTTATAGTTCCTAACATAAATTTCCCAAATTTCATTTTACTAAACATGGAATAGGTTTTGGGATTACATTAAAAATTCATAGTTTGTTTCATCTCTATTAAATCCATTTTAATTATTTCTTACTCTTTTCATATTAGGGAACATAAGTGTTATAATACTCCACCCCAACATTCTTAGCTCAACAAACAAATTTCCCAGATATTTTAAATTCATGATAAGATAATTCTACTCATAGGATTGGATTTAATCCTTTGTAAAATCTATTTATTTTTCTGATAATATCTCAAACAAAATTAAGAACATACCTAACCAATCTTATGTTTTCTTCCTACATGGCCACAAAACAATCATACCTTTTCATTATTTATAACAATATTTCTCCATCCTAATAAGAACAACCATTAGGAGATATTTCTCAAGGAATATATTCTTATATGTTCCCCATTAGATGGCATCAATATCATCTATCTTTCTAGTATACTTAACCAAATACAACTATAAATCAACTTCACCTTCAAAATGATTAATGGAAAGGGTTAAAATTTGATGTTATAGACATCCCATGAATTTAAATATATTATCTAGGTTATTGATCCATCCTTCAGCTACTATTGGGTAAAATGGTCAATTGAATGATATGGGTTGTTTCCACATAAAATGATCCGTTATAGACTTTTTCTTTCATGATAAATCAACTTCCTTTAGAAAATGGATACCACCACCAATAATAGTTGTAGTTAACTAATCCATCATGAATACAAAGTATTTTTTCCATTCCAAATCATCTTGGGATGTTAATTTATAATCATATTGTCCTTTCTATTCCTTCCTACAATATCTTCTTTATTTCCATAGTGAAAAAGCATTCTAGACAACATATATTAGATAAAGAAAAAAGTTAATCAATAAATTATAGGTTATTTAAACATAAAAAGGATGTAAAATCTACTTAGATAATTCTATTAACACTACAATATCCTCTAAAGGTTTCTAAATCTTTCCATTTGATACTAACTATAACAACCTAGGACCTGCACTCTTTGATCCTATGCTGAAATCCATAACATTGCGTTTCGGTATTGATGCCTAAAAATGTGACTGAGTTTTTTCCTATACAAAATACAATATAAAAATTAAAACATGGATCAATTACATATTTTATTACCTTTAAGGTATATATTTTTAGATAATTGTGGATAAACTCTTACAAAAACAAATCACATAACATTAGGTGAAAATTTCTCGCAATTAACACAACTTTAATTATTTCACATTACATAATCAACATCATCCTTGTAAAATATATTATTTACATAAATTGTTTATCATCATTCATTTAAATTTTGGGAAACAATTGTGAGAAGAGTGAACTTAAATGCTCAAGAAGGTAAAATATAAGCCTTAACAATAGAGTGTCATCAATGAGAATAAGAATGCATAAGGATATGATCACATAATCAAAGTGCATATAAGAATCATAAAAGAACTCATACCCATAAATTCATGGAACAAAAAATATGGAATCATGGAAAAGTATTGAGTCATTAGAATCAATAATCATGAGGCAAGTGATATCAGTCTCTGTAATTAGAAACATTATAAACTACTATAATTAAATGAAAATTATTTTTTGTTATCATTGAGAATCACATTCCTAAACCCCTTTTAGAACCCATTAAAAAACCTACCAAATGGAATAACCATACAACTAAATTATAATAATATTAGTACATAATTCATTAGATAGCTATAACATTCTTACCCAACATTATCTAGGCCTCCCCATCATATAATCTATAACGGGCTCATGTGACATTATATGGGCTACCCCATTATATTATCAATAACGGGCTCACCAGGTGCTATTTGGGCCTCTCCACCATGTAATATTTCCCTAAATCACAACATGAATAAAAATCAATGAACCATTAATAATTCCTTTTACAGTTTTATTAAACCATGGAAAATAAATGGATAGAATGTATACCTATTTGAAAAATGATTAACCATGAAAAAGAAATGGGTTCCACAAAAATATAATTGGAACGTGGTTATCCCATGGAAAAGAAATGGGTTCTATAATAATATCATTGAAAGCGTGTAATCCCATGGAAAAAAATGGATTCATTAACAATCTCATGCAAACAAATTTATTTTATGGAAAATAAAAGGGTTCACTAAAATGTATCATGGGGAATCATATCCAATACATAGAAATAATGAGGATGGTATAAATAAAAAATATCCCCAGTGGATGATATGTAAAAATAATAGTTTTTAAGTAGATTAATGTATATACCATTAAAATATCATTGATAACCTTCTTGAGGAAAATGATCTTTAAACATTCAATGCATCCCATACCACCTTGAAAATTTTCAAAAATAATCCCTATAAAGTGATAACATTAAAATGAGACATAAAATATAATGAGAATATATATGTTTATGATATTAAATGTCAAAGGATAAGTTTATACACCTCATAAAGGATGATAAGTGTATAACATATGAAAATACTAAAATAATGAAAATTTTGAAAAACATTCCATTACAAATTTTGTAACATTGAAAATTTAACCACAAAGATATATGGATACTCAAATGATAATTTTAATCCAAAAGAATTTATGTATATGAATTATAAAATTCATTCATAGTTAGTGTACACACCACATAAAATAAGTGAGTTTTAAATAAGGCATAATTCTAACATTAATAAAAGTGAGACAAGAAATACACTTAGTACTTGAGTTACATTTTAACCATTAAATAAATGGATGAAAAACATCAATTGAAACATTTTATATCATGTAATAAATAAAAATTCCGCTATATCAAGTCATAGTTTATTATATTCAACCAATAAATGTAACAAGGATTCAAATATCAAATAAGCATAAATGTAATGTAAATTGAGACTAATCACCTTACCATGAGTCTAATTCATCATGTATGTCCTCTAAATTTATAAATATTAAACTTATGTTAACTATTTAATTTATCAATAATTTTTTTTCATTTTTATCATCACTTATATTTAAATTATTATGATTTTTTATACAACTACATAAACAATTGTGTTTACATCGAGTGTTTTGAAAATATTTAGTTTAGGTCTCAAAAATGACATTGGTATATCAATTATGATCAAAGGGTTCATTATTAAAACATCTCCAAAAAATAAATATTAAATAATTATCAAATTTTAACATCAATAAATGTTTTCGAATAAAATAATTATGGTATTTTATTAAAAAAAATTAACCAACATTAAGATCTTGAATATACTAGGTCGTACATACACATGAGTAAGGTTCCAATTCTTCAATAATCATTATGGAAAGAAGGTAAGTAATGTTTATCATTCCAAAAAGACCATTACATCATAAATAACATATAATTTAATTATATATACTTATATATATCATTCCAATTTTTTTTATGAAAAAGTAAGAATCGAATTTCTTCGCAGTGGTGGTAGTGAACACGTCTATGAACGACATTATGACTTTTATGTGTGTGAAATGAAATAAATAAAATGATTTTTTTATTTAAAGATAGATTATTATGTCAAAAATATAATAAAAGTTTAATTTATTCCATATATTTTTATGAAACTAATCTTTAATACATTCCTTTTAAAGCATGAACAAATCACATCGCTTTGGGGAGACGGTACTCCACACATCCCCAAAAAATGTTATCACAGGACCAAAAAAAATAAAATCATGAAATCATGAGTTATATATTGATTATAACAACATAAATAATTTATAAATATCACATATATATATAATATGAAATTATTATTTCCATCATAATTACCAACCATGAGAGTTGGTAAAGGAAAAAATGAATGACATTGTTTTGCGAGGTAGCAGTCCGATGTACACATAGACAATGATTTCATTACCCATTTGATGGAAGGATGTGTAATTTTAGGTCAAAACCATAATAAAAAAATATATAATTATCTTAAGGATACTATATTTATTATAAAATCAGTGAATAGTAATTATTTATGTCGTTTAGAATAAAATAAAACAAAAGTGATTGTTGAAGGACGTTACCTATTCTTTGGGTAACTCCTTTTGGTTTTAACCACATACATTCTTAGTTTTATTTATTCATAATGTGAGTATTGTCGGATAATATGATGTATTATTGGATATTATTTGTTTATGGTTTTTATGATCCAAATGCTTGACAGGTGTGATGAATTAATGGGAGTGGAATCCCTTTTATAGTGTGAGAATGACATTCTTGTAAATATAAAAAGTTCAACACTATTGAGAGTTACCCTTTACATCATTCTATAAAAAAATTTGATAATAATTTATCGGAGGGAATTTATGGTTGACAAAAAACCAAAAAATGATTTTTATCCTTTTTTCCTTAGACTTTATATTCACTCCTTTTTGTCTTTTTGGTTTTTATTATGGTAAATTGAATCTTTCTACTTACCTACATAATTTATAATTTGAAATAAAATTTAAAAATATTTATTAGATAATTGATTTCTAATAATTCTAAATATAAAATTTAATTCATTAAATAAAAATCTTTTGTTTGTGTAAAATAAAATTTAATACAAATGCATGTCATGCGCAAAACACTATTTTTACCCTAAACACGTTAATTTTTTTTAACTATTTTCACAAATTATTTTGGTAAAATATTAAGATAATAATAATAGACTATAAAAATTAGACATATTCGAAATTAATTTACCTATTTTTTTCAAATTCAATTCACAGTACTGAAAAAATTATATTTAAATCTAATCTCGCTGATGTGGAAAGAAAGCGTGTTTTTAATGTTAAAATGATTAGATGTTTACTATGATTTTATGTTTAAATTAATTATAAAAATGATTTCAAAGAACTAAATTGGATTAATAGTATTATAATTGATCAAATGTGGATTTAAAACCAATTAATAAATATAATTTAACTATAAAAATAAATTATATGATAATTTGTTTTCAATTAAAATTCATTGTTTTTTACTATTCATCAAAAAATTAAACATCTCAGAAAAAATACAAAAAAATAAAATTAATATAATTTTTAAATTATTCATACAAAAATTAATATTATTTTTTAAAATAAAATTCATAAAAGTGTCAAATTTAGTTTAAAACAAATCACCCACTAAAATGTTTTAAAACAAAATTTTAGAAAAATATACCCTTTTGCATAAAATTGCATTTATTCTTATATTATTACTATAAAATATATTAGTTGATTATAAAAGAATTTTATAAACATGTTTAAACACAATATAGTTAATGGTTTTCATACTCTCTAATATAACGACTAGGTGATAACTGCCATATTAATTAATAATATACATATTATATTATTTCCCAACTAAACTGCACAATGCGTGTAACAAAAGTCATGAAATAATTTAAATTAATTTGAAAGAAAATATATTTCATAAAATATCAAAATGTTAGAAAATTTAACAGAAAAAATAAATTTTAATTATTTCTCTTGAAGAAGGTATCATAACAGAAAAGAGTGACAGGCCCTTATCATGTTCATATCCTATTAAAGGAAATTTCACTCTATTGTGTTTGGTATAGTTTGGAATTTAATTTTCAAGTAGATTTATTAATAAAATGATTAGTTACCATATGAATGAGGTAGAGGGTTGTTTCTTTGGCCTTAGATAATAGGTCATTAAAAATGTTTTTATTTTTTCCCTTTATAATCAATTATTTAACTCATAAAACACATCAGTAACATTTGAATCACAATCTTATAATTTCATATGGTTACCATATTTACAATAACAATTGAAAATGATAAAGAGTATTGTGTAATAGAGTCCCAACACATGTTTTATTCATTATTCATGTTATTAAATTTAATACATATATTAATTTATAAAAAACTTTTGTATTAAGTCTCATGTTTTTTCATCATCTATTATTGTAGGAAAAAATATAATTTATTTTAAAATAAATGGAATGTGATAAACATTATTTCATATTTCATGTATAACATTAATAGGCACAAAAAATCATTTTTTTGGATCATTTTTTTATTTTATTTTTCAATTATTCAATTTTTTTTTACTATTAAAAATTTACCATATAGAATCTGAATGTTTTTTCTCTATTGGAACAAAATATTCAGATATTGATTCGAATAATTATTATATTGGGACAAAAAATTAACTAACCTCACTCCTCATTTAATGTTTATTTAAAAAATAGTTAATATTTTTGGTAGTTGTAATTTATTTTCTCTATTTACATTTTTATAGATTTAATTTTTTGTTAGTTTTTTGCATCACCTTCCGTGAAATATATTTTCTTGTCCATGAAATATAATGTTGTGTATGAAAATATTTAGATACAATCTAATTGTTAAAATTAGGTAACGTCTTTTTTATTTTTAAAATCCATTATTATAAAATAATGGGGATGAATTCTTTTAATTTTTTGTAATTATAGTGGATTTCACGTGATTAGATACCAATAATATTTAGAAAACAATAATGATATGAAGGTTTATAGTGATATATGCATTTTATTCTTCTGTATATAAGATGTGGATTGTTTACTATTTATAGATTTATTTCGTGATCTGTTTTTAGAATTAGGTCTAAAGGAAAGGGTTTGAATTAATATAATGGTTTTTGAACCATCACATCAATGTGATGAGGTCATAATTTTTTGAGGTATTATCTAGTTAAAGACATTATACGAAGTACCTGGGTAATGGAGATGAAAATTGAGAAATTTATTTTTCACTTTGTTATATCAAAAAACCTGATTAATATATCTAAAGATAAACATGGATTGAAAATTAATTTTTAGGTCACAAAACCTTTTGATTCAACTTTTATTTTCAAAATAACACATGATCGTCTTTTCACATACTAAAACAAATACCAATTGTATAATTCTATATTGGTTGTTATAAATTTAACACTTTTGGTTGATTTTTAAAGGAGGTTTTAACATTTATTACGAAAAACATAACACTAGGAAATGTTTCCTAATTATCTATAAAATTAAAAAATATAAAAAGTAAGATATAGTTAATAGATATTGAATATAAGAAGTTACATTATACATCTTATTTATTAAATCTTGAATTATATAAAAATAGAAGAAAAAAATCAAGTTACATGGATTGATTTTTGTTATAACTTTTTATCATATTTCCATGAAATTGATTCAAAACCCTCCCTATTTCCCTTTATTTATTGAAAAATAAGGACCAACAAATTCCAAAATATAAATTTAGTCTAAATTAGAATTTCTTACTCAACACATTATTATGAAAATTAGAAAAATAGTGTTACTTTTATCCAAAAAAAATTAAGTTTTTTCCACATGTGACACTACTATAAATGGATATAATCAATATTGTTAAGTATAATGTTTTAAATGGTGTATGTTTTAAGGAAACTATATTCATACAATCATATTATATGATAATGTGATTATACAATAATGAGTTCTCAATATAAGAAAAGTTATTTACTTAATACCAATGGAATTAAGAATGAAAATATAAGGAAAATTTACTAAAAGGATTCAATATAACAAAATATAAATATGAAACTGATACAAATTTATTTCCATACCCCATGGACTAAGGCATGTGAATACTTTTTTTACGTCTTTAATGAAATTTAGGACATCAATAAAAAAACACATTTCCATGATATAATTTCATAAAATATATAATTTTAAAACAATTGGCCATGCTTAGTAAAATTTTAATAAAACAATTGGAATGAAAATGTTTGAATATGGATGATATATAGTAAAATTTGGAAAATCTATTTTGAAATATAGAAATTATTTCATATAAAATTAATAAAAAGTTTTATATATTGGAATTACATATGTATTCCAAAATACATTAAGGAATTTATAAACACTAGTGATTAATCACACATCATAGGATTTAAATAGAAAAATCACATGTCGTGGTTGGTTAAACATAACATAAATAAATGTATATCATAATTTATTGATGTGATATCCAATTAAAGACATGATTTGAAAAATATATGTATTATGAATAAAAATTGTAACTGATTTTTAGGCATTATGAAACTAAGTATAATAGATAAAATTTTTGACTGATTTGATGGGACTTGGTTGAATACTTCTATTAGTAATATGGTTATATCAGAAAAACTAATTCAAATATTAATTTACTTTGTGTCAAAATATGAATTTATCAAAATTATAACACAAATATTTAAGAATTTAACATTGATGAATATAATTTTAGTACTTTTTGGGAAGTATATTGGCTACATTATTATAACAGAAAACCCAATTCACATATTTAACTAGAAACAACAGTTGAAAATTCAAAGGTATTCCACAAATATTAATGATTTCATAGTTACATTCCTAATAAAATAAGAATAACCTTCTACTAGTTATAAGATAAAAGATTTTTGATTGATTTATTTCAAAACATCCACAAGATAACCAATGTGTCTATAGTAAAATTTAAACATAAATTTTACATGGTTTTATTTGTTTTTTGAGTGATTGGTTATATATAATAACAACAACAAAACATATTTTAATTATTTATTAAATTGTTTCTTTTGAACTGACTATGAGAAATAACATAGGGAACGTATCTGAATTTTTAACACTGGCCTTTTAAACTAGAAAAACTATTAGAAATTGAAATTGAAATGATTTAATTTAATTGATTTCTAAAATAAAACCTATGAAACTACGAAATAAAAAATAGTTCTTCATAATTTTCATGTTTTAAATACCAAAGCATTAAATAATTATGCATCAATTCATAGTGGCAATATATTGAACATATGTATTTAAATTTTGATGATATATGTAAAAAAAATGTAAATTCAATGTAAAAAAACTTGAATTTTGTCATTTGAAATTAATGAATTCATCTAAATATTAAAATTTCATTCATCGAACTAACTGAAATAATAAAAATAAAATACTATGGATTACACACAACATTTCTTCATTCTAATAAACACAAAACTATAAGAAAATAAAATTAGTTGGATTTAAATTATATAATCCCATATTTTAACGGCAAAAAAATATTATCTTACAGTCACACTTGCCAAAAAATTCATTATCACAAAACCACCATAATCTATATTTTCTAAACAAAACATTAATACCCTTTCATAAGCAACATGTTTGTAGATTGTGGATAATTTTATTCAAAAATGTGTATAATACAATAGGATTAAACCTTTTAGGATTTTAACACCAGTCATCTGCAATTAAATAGTGATTTATATAATTTTACCACTTTTTGGATGATATTGAAATTTCAATAATAGTATCCCATTGTTTTGTCACTAAAAAAGAAATATAACCCTATTATAGATACTACACCATCTTCCATTTGGATTTATGCACCTTTATCACTAGTTCTCAACTTCTATACAATAAAAACTATGATACATATTCATATTTTGAAATTGGGACTCAATGCAATTCATAGCTGGTTTTTTATGAATATGAGACATTTTTTGTGGTTGTGATAATATTTTATCTATATTGTGATGTCCTAGTCATGGTTCAATCTAAATAGTAACTAGATCGGGTCACCATGTAACCTCTATTATGACTCTTCTTATGTGAAAGGATGGAGACTAACAAGGGGGTCTAGAGTGTTACCATGGGGAGACTATAACCACATATAATTCCCAATAAAAATGAAAAATAACCAAACCCCATCAAAAATAAATAATTAGAGTTTGTAGGAAAAATAAAAATAATATCCTATAATAAATGAACATGTAGAAGCTGGTAGTCATACAAACTCATAAGCATGCCAATAAACAATGATAAATCACCCATTAGGCTAATCATAATATTGTAAATAAATTAATTAATAAAATTTATGTGGGGATCGAATACCATACTTGAGTCATAAATCAATCCAAGTCATTAATCTATTTGATCTATCCTACATGATCATGCTACATCGATCCTCCTCCCAACAAGAACCTAAAATAAATGATGTTTTCTAAGGTACCCAAGTGTTGTGACAACCCTAGAAGATTTTAGGTAAAAATTAGTTGGTAACCACCAAAATTGTGTCTAGAATAACTATTAAATACATTCTATTTTCATGAGACAAATTCAGCTAATGAAATAAATAAATAAACTATTTAATAATAAATAAATAATGTTGATGCTTCCACTTTGACATGTTACCCAAGATCGACCAAAACCTATTTTTACTAGTTTTAAGTGTCTCTAAGCGTGTAATGTAATCATACTAACCAATTTAAAGCTTGTGGTAGATTCCTATAGGCATGTCCTGGGAAATATTTGTAGTATCAAGCTTAATATTCGGATCCTAGGAGACAGTAAAGAGACCAAAAACATAATCACAGAATATTTCATAAAATTTAACATAACTTGTAGTAAAAACAATACATGGATATATGGTCGAGATTTTTTATTATTAGACACATATATACAAAATATTAATTCATAACATCATTGCCTTTATTTAATCTCCTTATAGTGATCCAAACTCCCATTGGTAATCTTAATGTTGCATAGGATAAAATGTGAAAATACATAAGTAATTGGGTGAGCTAGATATCCTAGTATGTTAATTGAAATGTTAATGGTACATAACATGTGAGGAATTGCATGATCTAATAAATAGAATGATCATAAACATGGAATAAAGGAATAAAGAAATGAAGTCATAAGAGCATGAAGTAAACATGAATATATCATAAATGTATTCAATAATCTCAAATGTGCTAGAGGCATAAAAATTATAGCATAATCAAAAATCTTGGAGACCTACCACATTAACATAACATATTTTATTCGGATAACATCCCAAAAACCATAGTTGGAAAGGATCACTTCCTACACACCATAATATCACACTAGATGGAAACATTAACAAATTCGATGGAGGGGAATATAATTATTATCCCACAATCATAAAATTAATATCATATATATGTGAGACACATGAGGATAATAAACTATTTATATGTCGAATAGATTGTAAATTTGGAACCCTCCATTTTATATAATTAACCCTTTATTTATGTATTTTAGGTATAAAATTTTATTGGGTTATGTTTTGGGATTTTTGAGGGAGTTTTGACATGTATTTAGGCTTTTAAATAGGTGAAACATTTGAGAATGGTTTGTAGAAACTATTCATCACTTTCCATGAAACTGTGAAACTGAAATAGTGGGAACTGGGTAGAAGCACAGTTAGGTTCATGGTTTGGAAAAACTATATATACGCCCAAGACAAACCATGCAAAGCTATATAGAGGGGAATAATATGGTCAATGTACTGTTTTTCTAACTGTGAGAGCCAACCATGCAAGGGGTTCTTAGAGATAGTGTCTAGTGCACAATTTTCTTAATCGTGCACCCAAATCATGTAATGATAAAAGTTACTTCTATATTTTGTGTATATAATAAAATTTACCACCTAAACATCTCATTTTATCTTAATAGGCCATAACTCAAAATACTCTCCACCTCAAGGCTATGAACACCATTCCCTTATATACGTGCATGATCCATTGGAAAATCTAAGTGTTTTTAGGCTCATATTCTTTAGTAAGTTCATGTTCATAGTTTTTTCCCTTATTTTTTTCTTCTTCCCTCTCATGGATTCATGAATATAATCCATTGGGTATATATTGATATTTATTTATGATAATAAAGATGTGATGTTATTTTATTATGATTGGGAACATGATCAATGGAATTTTGTTGATTTTGAAACATTTTTTAGAGTCTTCTTATTTTTTTTGGTTTCACCAATGATTGTGAAAGTGATTGCATAAATGTTGGATCATATTGATTAGAAATTGACGGATTGATTTCAAATTTATTGAATTTCATGAATTGATAGTGAAAATTCATGTGGGGTTTTTGGTGGAAACCACTTTAGTGATGGATTGTGAAATTGAGAAATTATGATTTCTTTATGGGTAGTGTTTTGGTTCTTCATTTTAAAATAGTGTTTATAAGATTATGGTTAGATTTTGATGTGTGGAAAATGGTTGTAGAAATTTTTTCAATTTTTTTTTAATTGAAATGTTTTTTCAAGGTTAGAATGGCTTGGTTGTTTATAAAATTGGTTGGTGTTTGTTCATGTTCATCCAGGGAGGATAACAGTGTGAAATTTCCCCCATAAAAAATTATGGATAAGGGAATGACTTTCCCCTAATAAAAATGGTTTACAAAGTGACATCTTTCGGAATGTATGAATCACCACTCCCGAGTAAAGGTTGTTATGTAGTTGCATGAATGTTTGGATGTGTGGATTTGTAGAAATTAATGAGTATAAAATGAGATTTGGTAAATGGTTTTTAACAATGGTATGGTTTATTTCCTTCTAACTTCACTGGTTTTGATATAAACTGCTCAAATTCATTTAAATTTTTTTATATAATTCTTTAACATTAATGTTTTTACATGTTTTATCCTTGTTCTATTTGTTGTAATGTTATTGGGTTAATCATACTGGGTTTTATACTCACCCCCTACTTGGGAACTTTGGTGTGTTTGAAAATGTTATATATTGAGACACAACTAAATTCAAGGAATCTAATTTCTTTAGTGATGCATTGTGATACCATAAAAATTTTATTTTGAGTTGGATCTTGGATCATGTTCAAATTTTCTATATTGTTTTTTTAGGGATTTGAGTTTTTTTTTGGTTTCTACTTTGTACTCAGACATTCTTCTTTGTTTCATCATTTCATTGTAATATGGTTTTTTGGTTTCAGTTTCTGTAGTTATATTTTTTACTCATGTATTATATTTTTTTGGTTTTTTTATCTTATTTTTGTTGTTTTATTATCAACAGGGAAATATTCCATCAATTTTTAAGATTCCCTAGGAATTTATTCCTAGTTTTTGGGATATTTATGATGCCAATTTAGTATAGCAACACCCTTCACCTCTTCCCAATCCAATGAGTAGGAGAAGGGTAAAAAATGGTATCGATTTGTTTTGTTCTATAGTTTAAAAATCATTCATATTAGTCCTTGATTTAGGTTGGTATTAATAAGTAGGACCATTGTAACTGGGAAAAAAGATAATAAAATGTGTAGTTAACTATTTATGATGAACTTCATGTTACCATGGATTTTGGGGTAAATGATTGTTTTGAAACAATTTTGGGAGTTTTATCCTCATATACATGGGTTTAGATTATTCAAAAAACATTTCTTGAATTAATAGACATTAATTACCACTAGGATTTCATGATTAATTTGAAAAAATGATTTATTATTTTGTGAAAAGGTGTCAATTTTTTTAAATAGTTGAAAATTATTTGATTTTTAAAATCATGGTTGAATTTTCAAAAATGTTTTGTGAGTAGAAATTGTTGAATTTTAGAATGCCTAGTCATGATAAAATTTATGAGGTAAATTTTAAATTTCTAAGCCTTTAGTTTCCAAAGAGTGAGACCAAATGGTTTTTTTAATTTGGTTATATAAATGGAACCTGGTTGGCATCAAAGAAACCCACCAGAAGAAGCTGATGGGAATGTGGTTGCACGTGGGCCATAGGTGAACCAATAGGTAGTTCAGATTCTTATAAAGGCTTTTCAAACCATGTATTGAGGGTACATAAGGGGTGAATCATGGAAGGTGGATCATTCCATTTAGTTCCCAAAGAAGAATCCATCCATCCTTCAAGGTGGTTCGAATAAAAAAAAGTGTTGGTTGAATAGGATGAATTGAATCTTAAATTTCCTAGACACACAAATTGATCTCATTGTGATTTTCGAAACAAATATGCTATTTGAGTTTGAATGATAGTGGTGGGATTTATTATTTTATGATAAATTTGACTTGGGAATTATATGGGAGGATTTTAATGAATAATTTATTGCAAAATTATTTCCTCATACTTTCAAAAAAATTTAAAAAACGATCATTTCCATCGTGAAGCCGGAGAACCTCACCGTGAGAAAGTATGTAGCTAAATTTTTTAATTTATTCGACTTTTCATTAGAAATTTCTATATGTGCATCCTTGAAAGAATAAAATTATTAATCAAGGTTAATGAAATATATTTTCTCAATGTTTTATGTTCTTTGTATAAACAATTTTATAAATATTTTCAATAGAGAAACGGTGGGAAAAGGGACATCTATAGAAACAAGTGTGTAAGAAGCATGTTTATACCAATGGAACTAATGATAACTCTAATGCTGGGAATAATTGGTAGAGGGGTACCTATTTAAAGGTGGTTGTATGACCTAGAATCAGACATTAGGATTTATGAATCCAACCCCTAAACCAAAGTTTAAGTCAAGATGTTTTTTGTTTGGTTATTATGAGTATATGAAGTGGGATTGCACAACAAAACCTAGAGAATGACACAATTACAACAATAAAGGGAATATTTAGTGATATTGTCACAATGCACAACGGATAGGTGACAAAGAAACATCTCATGCTTCTTAGGAACCATATTATTCGATAGATTGGCTCATAAGAATACCTCTCATCAAAAAACTAAGGAAGATATGGCAATTCAAGGAATACCACAGAACCTCAACCAGTGTAATCTCAATAAGGTAATAAGTACCAATTTACACCATGTAAGTAGCCATATGGAGGTGAGAAATGATCATGGATTATCAAACTAGACTATTGATAGTGAGAGATATGATTCTTTTGAGTGCTAACCTCATGAATGATTTGTTCGATATGGGTACATATCATTTGTTTATTTCTTACCATGTTATTAATCTTATAGGTTTAATTGTTTTGATTATACTTTATGTGTGGAAACGTCAATATAATCATAAACCAAGTGAATGTCTAGCTTTTATGTGAAAAAAAGTTCTATAACTATCAATGGGGATTAATTTCTATGGGATTTATCTATTCTTAAAATAGATGTCAATGACTTAATCCTGGGTATGTATTGGTTGACAATATTCAAATCTCAAAATGAATGTTTATCTGGAAAGGTTAGTTTTACAACTAATGATGGAATCCGAAATCTTTTGAGATGATACATGAATGTAAAGGTGGTTAAAGTAGGCATGTGGCACCATTAGTTAGAACAATCTCATACCATTTGGTAGAATTAATCTTGTAATTTTTAGATGAGATCTTGAATAATGTTATTCCAATAATTGTTGATCATTTTTTTGTTGTTTTTCTTGAATTTGTTTTAGGGTTTCAACCCATGAGAGAAGTGGAGTTTTTTATAAATATCTTACTAGAAACTAGTAGAGTATCTCTTTTTTCAAATTAAATGGAACAAAAAAATAATCGAATTGAAATTATAGTTGGAAGTGTTGGGAAGAAATGGTTTCATTCATCCGAATATGTCTCTGTGGGCTGCACCAGTCATGTTTGTGAAAGAGGTGGATGGATCTCATAGAATTTTTGTGGATTATCATAGTATTCATCATGTTATGATAAATAATAAGCATCCACTTCCATGCATTGATGATCTTTTTGATCAATTAAGGGTATCCCATTGGTTCACTAATTTAACTTGCGTTGAGGATATCACCAACTATGGGTTTGGAATAAGGATGTTCCAAAGGCATCCTTTAGTAGTAGAAATTTTTATTGTGATTATGTGGTTATTCCTTCTGGTCTTATGAATTCACCCATTTTATTTATATAATAGAAGAATTATAAATTTCTAAGGTATCTATATTCTCTTGTGGTGATTTTTTAAGATTAAATACTAGTGTATTCTAAGAAATAGGCTGAGTATAAAAAACACTTGTCTATTGTATTGGGTATCATCGATGATCATCAAATTTTTTTCATACTTTCATAGAGTGATTTTTTGATATAAGATGTATCTTTTAAAGGAAAAGATATCTATGAAAAAGATGTTTTTTATCCATTAAATATAGGAGATTTGATCTCTTGGAAACCGCCAAAGAATGTCTTTGTGATACGTAGTTTCCTTCACTTGGATGGTTATTACTAAAAAAATTTCTATACCTTTGAAAACTTGCTTCTCCATTGATATCTTTTAGAAGAAAAAATGTTACATTCTAATGGAAAAAATGAAGGTTAGATGTATTTTAAAGTGATTAATGTTCATCTTACATTAACATAGATATTGATACTTTTATAATTAGGATAAGGCTATGTCTGGTATTTTGATGCTTCAGAATTTGGGATGGAGTTTGTTTTCATGTAAGAAGAACAGGTTGTTTCTTATAACTCAGGATAGTTACTGTTTCATCATAATAACTACCCATCACATTATTTAGAATTAGTTGTTATGGCCTATTCTCTGATGAATTGGTGCCATTACCTATTTGGTGAGAAATTCACAATGTTTGCAGATCATATGAGTTTGCAACATATTTTCTCACAATGATATTTGAATATGGGACAAAGAATACAGATGTAATATCTCCCAAGGATTGAATTTGACTTGATTTATATATAAGTTTAATTATTTTTGGTGTATGATGCATTAATTAGAAATTCATATACTCATTTGGGTAAATAATCTTTTGATCAATGGAAGCTAATGTTAGTGGAAGATGACATGGAATCTTTTTATGAATATCTAGGATGTTTTGTGGTTTTATTTATGCTTTCTTTTATTCCTAATTTGGATGATTATATTTTGGAGGAACAGACATCTCATTCTAAATATGCTCTTATGAGGTCAATAATAAATGGTAGGGAGACCATTGAGTTATGAAAGCTTAGTAAATAATCAGTGTTGTGGTTTTGAGATTTGATGGTCTTACTATTAGGTAGTCAGGAACAAATTCATCATGATTACCACTATTTGAGATATTTTTTTATACCAGAATACAAAAGATATATAAGTTATTGAAATTATAATTTTGGCAGGAAGACATCAAAATAAATGTGGATGAGTTTTTTATGGAAAGCATCACCTATCAGCTGGTTAAGGTAGAGCACCAGCGACCAGTAGGTATATTATAGACTTTTCCAATTCCTATGTGGAAATGTGAGCATATATATATATATAGAGATTTTACAATAGTTCTACCATGGACTATTCAAAAGAATGACTCCATTTTTGTGATAGTGGATCACCTAACAAATTTGGCCCATTTCATCCCTATTTGGGAATCTAAAACTGTGGAAGACTTATAAACACCCAGAAATTCCATGGAAATGTTTTTTCATAAATTCATTTTAATTTTATGAGTCTACAGTTTCTGATGGTGCTTGATTCTGAGGCTCTATGTTCCTGGAATCAAATTCTAATGTTTTGTTTGGGTACATTCAGTAAACATCCGAGCTGGATTTTATATCTTTTGAAACGGTGTTCATAATTGAAATATGAGGGCACCGTTGAACTCTCAGCACCGGTATTCAATTAAGGATACCTTCACCACAGTTGCGTTCTATTGAGAGTGGAAGTTAATTTTTTGGGTTTTTAAATAAAATTAAATAAAAATAAGTGTAACTTATTTTTATATTTTTTTGTGGTTAAAACCTCCAAGTGGAAGTTAGAGGTGGGGCCCACCCTCACATAACCCTCCTTGGGAGGATATTATTTTAGTGGGACCCACCCGAAGTTTAACACCTCTTGCAATTAAAGAGGAGGGTCACACACTGGCTTTAAACCCCCTTAAACCCCCAATTATTTGGAGCGCCTCTTCACCATCCCCTCATTAATGTGCCAACTCCTTCACTTAATTAATTGGGACATTTTGAATTATTTTGAATTCATGCCAAAAATAAATAATAGAAAAAGGTATTATTTCTTTTTTGATGGAAAGTCTCTTTTGTTGGTGCCATGGAGAAACTTGGAAGAATTGACAGAACTTCTTCCTCTCGATGATGAACATGAAGAACGCCCTTCACCTCCGCAGAACAGCGAACAATGTCTTCTTCATTCTTCAGCCGGGGCAAGAAAGGGAAGCATCGCTACCCACGAAGTACGCCAATGATTTCATCTCTACACATCTTCTCTGAGATCTTCCTCCTCCAAAATTGACGGAACGACATCTTCCTTCCGCGACTCGGTCATCGATCATGGAACACGAGGTAGGGGTTTCAGTTTTACTCTCCAAACATCGTTGTTTAAATTGTGGATTGACAATTGCCTTTTCTTTATCATCATCGCGTGGGGGGTGTGGGCCGCACGAACATGGCCCGACCCCCCCCCCTCTGTTTATCTTCTCTTGATGGCGACGGTGGGGGCACAACGGTGCCGCCGGAGGAACGGGCCACGGCCGACGGGTCGTGGCAATACGCGTGGTGATAGACAACGAGCCGACCATGAGAGGACCTAGCGGCGCAAGGGCCACCGGATCACCGGAGGAGCACAGCGCCGTCATGCCGCATGGAGGATTGGGCCACAGCCAAGAGAGACGTGGCGGTGCCGGAGGGGCATGGTGATGTCACACCTCGCTGGAGGATGAAGTTGCAGATAAGAAGGCCATGGCGGCCTGATGGGATGGGTGTGGAACCATCGCACAACACCGGAGAGGAACCGCGGCCAAAGGCCATGGCAGATGGAGGAGGGCGGTCGGCAGGCACTCAACAAGGTGGGACCCTTTGGGTCCCGCAGTTCCTTTAGAAGACGGGGGGCACGGTACCCCCCACACGTGGCCTCTTGGGCCGCACGACCAGCAAGTCGGGCCATGCGGTAGGCCAGCCGGGCCTCACGGCCAGCCAACCGGGCTACGCGCCCAGCCAGCCAGGCCTCCTTCTGCCGGACCTCCCACAGTCGGGCCGCCCTTAGGCCTGGCCACCCTTGTTTCAGGCTGCCCCTTGGGGCCGGGCCACCCTCTTAGGCCAGGAAACTTCCTCGGACCGGGTCAGACATGCGGACCCGGTCAGACCCCGATACGGACCGGGTCGGACCTGACTCAGATCCATTTGGTCCGTTTACACTTTTCTACCCCTATCCTAGCCTATGGGTGACCGATCGATGAACCATAAATGGAGGAAGAAAGCTGATAAGGAGACGGTTCTTTTGGAATATCATGCATGAGGTTTGGACACAGTTGGGGTATGGTCTGGTTGGTTTGAAACTAAAAACCAAATGGGCCCCATGAATGAAATTGCCAATAACACACAGACTGGGCATCTGATTGACGTGTTGTCTGACACTTTGGGTTCATTATGATGAGACAGAACTATGGGATACATCAACTCAAGAATTCATGGTATTTGATGTATCGACACTCGACTCTAAGAGCGGACCCTATCAGAATCAAGTGTGTTGTGTGTGAAAACCCTATGGCTGGATGCAATTTATATGATAGTATCCTACATGGACCTACTATTGTACTATGATCCTTCGTGGGTTTGACAGTGATGATATTGTACTGGGATCCTCTTTGGGTTTGACAGTAATAACATCTGTACCGGGATCCTCCATGGGTTCGGCAGTGATGACTTCTGTACTGGGATCCACTGTGGGTTCGACATCACTGATACTGTTCTAGGATCCTATGTGGGTTTGATAGAGGAGATGATTCGGTGGCTACATCTAATCATCTCTACCTCTCTACATGAGTTTTATACATGTGTGATCTCGGTCTTTTCTTTCAGTTGTTATCATAGAGATTATTGGCTTCACTTCCTTAGTGGAATGGCTTGTGCTTGGGTTCGAGTGTTGGAGACGGACTTTGATTTGTAACTTATGTATATGTATGGAAATATACCTAAGTAGGGATGGTTGATACTTTGTGATTGTATCTTACTACTATGGTTTCTCCTTAGTGGATTCAGGGAGACCTTCAGGTGTCTAGGGGTCCCTTACTGAGTATTGTTATAATCACCCCTACACGGGCTTCACCCACACCTTGTCGCGTTTTGTGTAGACGATGGTCAGTAGTGATCAGGGCTGAGGGAGACGGACGAGAGGCTACTCGGAGCTAGACTAGATGGGATGTGTCTCAGGGAAAAGTTGTTCGAGATCTATACCTACCCTTCAAGTAGGATTTCCAGTGGACGATTCAGAAGCTGTTTTCCTTTTTTACTTGTACTTGTACTTATTGTTCAGTTGGGTTTGTATACTGGACCACTTACATTCAGCACACTTTTCTATTCTATAATATTACCTGATGCTTCTACTACATGAGTTCAGACTGTGTGTGTTACAGGTTTAAGAAAATGACTTCCCTTTTTATCGGGGATTCGCCTTTGGTTCCAGTCGCCAGCCCCTAGCCAATTGAAGGCGGGCATGGGGCAGACCCGCCATGGGCCCCAAGGATGGGTTGTGACAAATTGGTATCAGATGAGTCGGTTTTACCATATAAATTGAACTTTGATTCCTTTAATATCAATAGTGATAAGTGTTCTAGGTGTGGTTACCAGTTTTGGGAAACCAGTGTTGGTACGGCGGTCGACGTATCCATACACTAGGACTCTGACTTCTGATTTCGGACTCAGTTCACGAAAACACTGATTGTGTGTGTGTTTCCTTTGATACGTTTTCTTCATGATTACTTTGTGTCAGCTCAAAAGGTATACTATTTTGAATGTGGAACACCTATTTCTTTTCAGGATGGACCCACATAGGAAGCCAGCTAGGGTTCCAAGTTTTGTACTATATGGTAGCCCACCGAGCGACGAGGCCTCAGTGCAGGGCCCCATCACAGTGAAGGTAGCAGTGGTACCACTACCCGATGGGCCACTGATACAACTAGCTCTAGAAACAGAGAGTGCACACCATCTGAGGGTGTTGCACGAGTTCCTACACAAGAGGATACCCAGGGTCAGGGGAGAGATGGACCCACAAGCAGCTGACGATTGGCTGGAGGCGATTGTGAGAGTTTTCAGATTGGTAGGGACGCCGGTCTACCACATGGTGATCCTTGGCGTGAGTCTCCTACATTCAGCAGTAGGTAGATGGTGGATCCTAATTCTTCAGGTTCATGAACAGGCATTACTACTCTGGGATGACTTAGAGAGTCTCTTCCGGTTAGAGTTTGTTCCAGTCACCCTTCATGCTCTCCAGATTCAAGAGCTTCTTCATCTACAACAGGGCAGCATGACGGTGGCACAGTACTCAGCGAGGTTCACCGACCTCACGTTCTACTCCTATAATATGGTGTAAGACCCATTCTTCATGGACCAGACCTTCGAGCAGGGACTCGGGCATGAGATCAGGGTTCGATGATCTCCCTCAGCATCCTAATGTAGGCGGGGGTGCTGGAGCGAGCCCTTCTTGTAGAGAGTTTTCTTGCTGAGCAGGCACCAGCAATGAGATCCACCATAGGACAACACATAGAGGAGTCTTCTATAGCCGTCAGAAGACAGATTTCATAGAGGTCCAAGCAGACCAGGCCATCAAGTGGGAGACCCCAGGATACAAGTTTGGTTTTGTGGGGCACACGAGATAGAGCCATTCATATGAGGAGTAGACAATGCTATGCATGCAGCGGCCAGGGTCACATGGCTCATGACTGGACGACCCGCTATACAGATGAGCATCATATAGTAGATGGACCTCCCAAGAAGAGGTATATATTGGACTATGGTGGTCCATCGAGAGCAGGCGGACGTGGCAGAGGATCTGGCAGAGTCGTAGGTGGTGGGAGACCTTTCGAGGTCCTACCACCACCACCACCAGGAGGTCCACCCCAACCACAGGGAGGTGGCTGATAGAGGCAAGATCAGCTTTAGGTAGTTGAGGCCTAGAACCACGGAGCACCTGAGATGATTCGAGGTACTATCTGTGTATACTCCACCCTTGATGTAGTACTTATAGACAAAGGTGCGAGTCACTCTTTTATTGTCGTTTCCCTTTTTCCACGCTCGAAGATTCCAATAGAGCCGTTGGCTTGATCCTTACATCCAGAGAATCCAACGGGAGGAAAATAGAAGATTACGCACTGGTTCCGGTAGTGTGAGATTACTCTAGGAGGCGATATATTCATCTAGGATCTCATCGTAGCGACATCTAGGCCTTACGACATCATCTTGGGTATGGAATGGTTATCCACAGTTCATGCTCAGATTGACTGCATTATGCGGAATTTGTGGTGTGTCCGTGAGGATGGGAAGAGGTTTACCTTCACCAGCATGAAGAGAGCCTTTTCAGCGTATGATGTGCTTACCCAGAGGATGGAGAAGCCGATCACACATCATTTTCCTAGCCTCATTCTCAGAGCTGTTGATGTGCGGAGTCTGTGATTTAATGTTGTGGTGGATCAGTAAGCGTATATCTTCACGAATGACATTCCAGGACTGCCTCCTCATAGTGAGGTAGACTTTTAAATTTACATATACCCCAGGATGACACTGATATCCACTCAAGCATATTGGATGGCTCTCCCGGATCATCGTGAGCTGTGGGTATAGCTGGAGGACTTATAGGGGAAGGGATTTATCCGGCCTAGTGTTTCACCCTAGGAATCTCCGATTTTGCTTCCGAAGAAGGCAGATGGGAGCTTGTGTGTATGTGTTGATTATCGGTTCCTGAACCCGGTGAATGTGAAGTATAAGTACCCACTCCAGAGGATTGAAGACCTATTTCATCAGTTGAAGGGAGCACATTGGCTCTCAAAGATAGATCTTCGATTGGGTTATCAACAACTCAGAGTTCGAGACAAGCATATGCAGAAGACGACCATCCAATGTCGTTTCGTCCACTATGAGTTCTTTGTAATTACCTTTGTTGTACCCAATGCTCCAATAGTTTTCATGAGTCTCATGAACAGGATATTTCATCCATACCTTGATCACTTTGTGGTAGTCTTCATCGATGACATTCTGATCTACTCAGCTAGCGAGGCAGAGCACGCCTACAATTTGTGGGTAGTACTTGACACACACCGAGAGCACCAGCATTATGGTAAGATCTCAAAGTGATAGTTCTGGATCCGAGAGGTACACTTTCTGGGACATTTCATCTCAGAGGCTGGAATTGCAGTGGATCTAGTGAAGATCGAGGCAGTACTTTCTTGGGAACCACCCATGAGTGTGACAGAGGCACAGAGATTTCTGGAACTGGCTCGGTACTATCAGAGATTTGTGCCAGACTTCTCTAGTGTTGCAGCACCATTTTTAGGCTTGATGAAAAAGGCGAAACACTTTGTGTGGTCGAAGAGATCCCACCAGTGCTTTTATGAGCTAGGGCAGAGGTTGACTAGTGCCCCCATCTTGAGGATTCCAAGGGAGGGTGTAGGGTACATAGTTTACCGCGATGCATTAGGGACCAGGCTCGGATGCATCCTGGTGTAGGAGAGAGCATTTATAGATTAAGGTTCTATTCATATGATACAACACGAGCAGAACTATGCTACCCATGACCTAAAATTAGCAGGAGTGGTCTTTGCCTTGAAGAGGTTGTGGCACTATCTGATAGGCGAGCATTTTATAGTCAACTCTGACCACCAGAGTCTCAGGTACATCTTCTCGCAGAAGGACCTCAACCTGAGACAACGACATTGGCTTGATTTCCTCTAGGACTATGACTTCGAGATAGTCTATACTCCTGGGAAGGGGAACTTTTTAGCAGATTCTCTCAGTAGAAGATCAGGAATTCAGCTGCTATGAGAGGTGACAGAGTAGCTGGCCAAGTTGAAAATATCCTATGTGGATAAAGATGGAGAAGCCTTTCTACAGTCTCTCATAGTCACTCCTCCACATCTTCAGCGAGTCAGGGCGGCACAGAGTGGGGACATTGACTGTGAGACGCGACGTGCTCAGATATCCACAGGGAAGGCACCTGATAGATTTTATGAAGGTTGGGAGCACATCATTCTCTTCAGAGGACGTATCATGGTACTAGTTACACTTCAGGAGGAAGTGTTGAGGGAGTTCCACACATCTCCTTTAGCGATACATCTAGAAGTGGCGAAGATGTATTAGGACCTCCAAAGATAGCACTAGTGGCCAGGTATGAAAAATGTTGTAGCATAGTTTGTCTCATGATGCCACACATGTCAACAAGTGAAGGTGGAGCACCAGGTTCCATCAGGATTAGTTCAGCCCTTAGAGGTCCCAGAGTGGATGTGGGATGGGATATCCATGTATTTCATGACTGTACATCCACATACATATAGAGGCAACGACTCTATCTGGGTTATTTTTTACTGACTCACAATGTCGGCCCACATCCTACCGATTAGAGAGAAAGGTTCAGTAGATAGCTTGGGACGCCTCTATGTGTGGGAGATATTACGACTTCGTGATGTGCCATCGAAGATCTTCTCCGATCGTAATGATCATTTCACTTCCTGGCTATGGAAGGGGTTACAGGAGGCTTTCGGGATGCAACTTAACTTGAGCACCACCTTTCATCTTTAGATGGATGGTCAGACTGAGAGGACCATTCAGAATATCGAGGAAATGCTCTGTGCATGCTTTCTCAACATCAGTCGTTGCTGGGAGGATCACTTACCTTTGTTAGAGTTTTCATATAACAACAGAAACCACTCAACCATTGGGATGGCACTATTCAAGGCACATTACGACCAACCTTGCAGATCACCTATGTGTTGGACTGACCCAGGAGTGACAACACTTATGGGACCAGAGATAGTGTAGGCTTTGACGGAGAAGGTGCATATCATCCCGGAGTAGATGAAGACTGCACAGAGCATGGAGAAGTCCTATGCTGATAAGATACAGAGACCATTGGAGTTCGAGGATGGAGACCACGTCTTTCTACGGGTCTCACCTTGATGAGTTCTACGATGATTTGGCCAGGGCATAAAGTTATCTCCATAATTCATTTGACTTTTCTAGGTCCTCATCAGAGTAGGAGAGGTGGATTATCACTTGGCTCTTCCACCTCAGTTGCACCGGGTACACGATGTCTTCCACGTATCTCAACTGAGGAGATATGTGCATGACCCTTCTCACATAATCGACCATAGGGAGATAGAAATCGATGATGGGGTGACATTCACGGAGGTTACAGTGTAGATTGAGGATTGATAGGAGCGGGTCCTATATAGACAGTCAATACCTCGGTGCGAGTTCACTGGCAGCACGGGAACCTTCAAGATAACACATTGGAGTGGGAGGCTAAGATGTGTTCTCTGTATTGCCATTTGTTTCCTTAGTGTATGTTGTAGCTTACGAGGACGTAAATCCCTGAGGTGGGGAGAATTTAAAGACCCTTAAATTCCATGGAAATGTTTTTATCTTATATTCATGAAAATTTTACGAGTTCGATGTTTCTGACGGCGCTTGATTATGAGGCCTGGTGTGCCCGAAATAAGTTTCTAAAGTTCTGTTCTGGTACGTTCAGTAAAAGTACGAGTGGGATTTTATATATTTTAAACTGGTGCTCGAAATTGAAATCTGAGGGCACTGTTGAACTCATAGCGCCAGTATTTTCATAAGGAGACCTTCACCGCAATTTCATTCTAACGAGAATGGATGTTCATTTTTGGGGATTTTAAATAAAATTAAATAAAAATAATTCAAACTTATTTTTATTTGTTTGGTGGTTAAAACCTCCCAGTGGAGGTTAGAGGTGGATCCCAGCCACACATAAACACCCTTGGGAGGATATTATTTTAGTGGTTCCCACCCGAAGATTAACACCTCTTTAAATCAAAGAGGTGGGGCCCACATAAGCATTAAACCCCCTCTTTAACCCGCAATTAAGTGGAGAAACTCTTCACATTCCCCTCATTAAATTTCCAACTCGTTCACTTAATTAATCGGAAAATTTTGAATTCTATTGAATTCATGAAAATAATAAAATAATTGACAAAGCTATTATTTCTTTTTGGTTGGAAACTCTCCTTTGTTGGAGCCATGGACAAACTTGGACGAATTGAGAGAACTTCATCCTCTCAACGAAGAACACAAAGAACGCCCCTCACCTCCAAAAAACAATGAACACCATCTTCTTCCTTGTTCAACTGGGGTAAGAAAGGGAAGCAACTCCACCAAGGAGGTACACCGACGAAGTCATCTCGACTCATCTTCTCCGATATCATCCTCCTCCAACATTGACAGAACGACATCCTCCTTCTACGACTTTGTCATCGATCACCGAACTCGAGGTAGGGGTTTTATTTTTACTCTCCGTACTTCGTTGTTCAAATTTCGGATTGAGAATTTCCTTTTGATTATCATCATAATGAGGAGGGTGTGGGCCATACGAACACGGCCCGACCCCCCCCCCCTTCCGTTTATCTTCTCTAGATGGCGAAGGTGGTGGAGCGACGGCGCTGCCAGAGGAATGGTATGCGACCGATAGGCTGTGGCGATACGCACAGTAGATGGAAAAGAGCCGGCCGTGAAAAGAACCGGTGGTGCAATGGTCGCCGGACCGCCAGAGGAGCGCAGTGCCGTCGCGCTGCACAGAGGATCGGGCCATGGCCAAGCAGGACGCAGCGGTGCCGGAGGGGCGCGGTGTCGTCACTCCGCGCCGGAGGAAGAATTCGCGGCCACATAGGACGCGGCGGTCGGATGGGATGGGCGTGATGCCGTCACGCCGTGCCGGAGAGGAATCGTGGCCAATGGCCATGACAGACGGAGGAGGTCGGCGGGCTAAGCCGGCTACCGGCGGGTGATCCACAAGGCGGGACCCTTCTGGTCCTGCGTTTCACCAAACTGTTACTTAGTGCATGTTCCTTCAAAAGATGGGGGGCGCAGCACCCCCCACACATGGCCGGTTGGGCCCCGCAGCCAGCCCGAAAGGCCACGCCGCCCACCCGCCGGGCAGCCCTCAGTCGGTCCTCCCTCGGGTCGGGTCGGGCTGCCCTTGGGTCGAGCCGCCCTCAGGCCGGGCTGCCCCTTTGGGACGGGCCACTCCCTCAGGCCTGGAAGCTTCCTCGGACTGGGTCAGACCTGCAGTCCCAGTCGGACCCCGTTACGGACCGTGTCGATCTGACTAGGTCGGACCGGACCCAGACCCATTTGGCCAGTTTACACTTTTCTTCCCCTATCATGGGCTATCAGTGACCGATCAATGAACCGTATGAGGCAATGGAAAGATTAGAGAGAGAATGTTCTTCTGGAATATCCTACTTGAGGTTTGGACACAGTTGGGGTATGGTTGGGTTAGTATGAACCTAAAAACCAACTGGACCCCTGGAACGGAAATGCCAATAACTCACAGACTAGGCATCTGAATGACGAGTCGTCTGACACATTGGGATCATTATTATGTGACGGATCAATGGGATACATCAAATCAAGATTTCATGGTAGTTGATGTATTGAAACTGGACTTGATGAGCAGACCCTCTCGGGATCAAGTGTGCTGTGTGTGGGAACCCTATGGCTGGCAGTGACTGGGATAATAGGATCCTACATGGACCTACTACTGTACCAGGATCCTCCATGGGTTTGACAGCAACGATACTTTACCAGGATCCTCCATGGGTTCGACAGTGATGACTTCTATACCAAGATCCTTCATGTGTCCGACAGTGATGACATCTGTACCGGGATCCTCCATGGGTTTGACTACACTGATACTATTCCAGGATCCTACGTGGGTTCGACAGAGGAGATGATTCAGTGGCTACATCTAATCATCTCTACCCCTCTACATGATTTGTATACATGTGTGAGCTGAGTCATGTCTTTCAGTTGTTATCATTGAGATGATTGACTTTTCTTCCTTTTAGGAATGGGTTGTTCTTGGGCTTCAGTGTTGGAGTCAGACTGTGATTGGTAACTTAGGTATATGTATGGTCATATACCTAAGTAGGGATGGTTGATACTTCGTGATTGTATCTTACTACTGTGGGTTTTCCTTAGTGGATTCAAGGAGTCCTTTGGGGGACTCCGGGTCCCTTACTGAGTATTGTTATACTCATCCATGTACGGGCTTCCCCCCACACCTTGTTGTGTTCTGTGCAGACGATGGTCAGCAGTAATCGAGGCTGAGGGAGATGGACTGGACGCTGCTCGGAGCTGGACTAGACGGGACGTGTCTCAAGGATGATTTGTTCGTGATCTGTACCTACCCTTCAGGTAGGATTTATGGTGGACTATTCAAGAGTTTTTTTTCCTTTTTTACTTTTACTTGTACTTGTTGTTTGGTTGGGTTTGTATAATGGCCCACTTACATTCAACACACCTTTCATTTTTATATTAGTACTTGTTTCTTCTTCTTCTTTAGTTCAGACTGTGTGTGTTTCTGGTTTAAAGTCAATGCCTTCCCTTTTTATCAGGGATTCACCATTAGTGGTATTTGTCATCCCCTAGCCTATAGATGATGGGGTTGGGGTAGTCACGGCACTGCCCTGAGGAAGGTTTGTGACAAGACTTGTCAAAAATCTATATATGAGAAGTTGATAAAAGACATGGCTTTCAAATTTTGGTAGAATCAAAAAAAGATACATGGTTTAAATATTGTTTTTATACATACATATTGATATAACTTGGGAATTAGTTGTCTATAATAATTTCATATGACCCTAAAACACATGGATATTCTGAATTGATGATATAAATATTGGAAGATATTCTTTGGTCTTGTGTAATGGATTCTGATGGATTTTTGGAGGAGCACATACCATTAGTGTAGTACTATTATAATAAAAATTATCAGGCCTTGATACATATGACTCCTTTTGAATAATTATATGGGTATTATTGTTGTTATCAAGTTTTTTGGATAGAAATAAGTGAGACTTCCATGGTTGGACCATGCCTTGTTCAAGAGATAATAGGGAAGATTCAATTTATCAATAAAAGGATTGTGGTGGCTCATATTTTTTATAAATCATATATGGATCCTCATAAATTATTTTTTGAGGTGGGTGATCATGTGTTCTTAAAAATCTATCCTAGGCTTTGACAACATCATTGTCTGATGTAGGGAAATTTATATCTTTGGTGCATATGCCCTTTTGAGATACGTGAATAGGTTTTGAGGTTGAATGTTGGTTGGATTTTACAATATGTTTCATAGTAAAATATAATGTCTTTTTTGATATCATATTTTAAGAAGTATAAACTAGCTTCTAACCATTTGATTCAACAATATCACCTTAACCTAGATCTGGATGCAACGTCAGTTTATGTGCCACGGTATATTGTGGATTAGAAAGAAAAATTATTTCATGGAAAAATAATTATCCTACTAGGTTTGTTAAGGTAGTATGGGTTGATTCATCAAGGTTTGCGGGAAGATGATAAGGAAATAGTTGAGTACCGGATGAAACTCTTTTAGGCCAATGGTGGTTTTTGACTTTCTAGGTATGGAAATTATAATGCTGGTGAGAATGTAGTACCCTATTTTTCAATTATTAACTATTTATTTATTTATTTTATGTATATAATGTTATTGAGTGAATTATCATTATGTTAAGGTGGTTTTACATGTTTTATAGCTTTTTTAGAGTTATGTGGTTTGACCATGATAAGTAGAAATCATGAAACATGTTTAAAGACACCATGAAACTAAAATATTCGACACTGGGTAAGCACATAATTAGGTGAAAAATTTATCCACACCATGTGCCCACCCCTGAGAAACCATCCATGGATGGATAATGGAATAGCGTGTTTGGTGCCCGGTTGTTCTAACCATGTGATCCAACCGTATGAGGGGTGTTTAGAGGTGTTGAAAAGCATACGACTGCCACACATTTGTGTTCCCTAACTACGAAATGTTGAAAACTAGATCAAGACGTTTGGGGTCTAATACAATTTCCCCCTTAAACCACTATTTTCCTACATAACAAACCATAACTAGAAATACCATCAATTCACAATCTATGGATATCATTCCCTTAAATATGAGAGAAATCCATTGGAATGTATAAGTTCATTGGAGGCATAAATTCATTGGTAAATGCCTATTATGGGTATGTCTTTAGATTTATTCATCTTACCTCTCTTGGATTCATGAATATAATTTGTTTGGGATAGATTAATTTTCTGTGATGATAATCCTGATGAGATATGATTTTTTTTAGGATAGGAAAAAAGAAAAAATGTTGTTTTGGAGTTCCAAGATGAATTTTTGGTGTTTTCTGCAATTATTTAGATTTTTTAATGTTTGAGATATAGGATTATTCACTATCAATCCCTCTATATGAGTAATTTATGGATGGATTTCAAATTGATTGAAATTCTTGAATTGATTTTGAAAATTGATATATGGTTTTTGTTGGAAAATATCTTTTGTGATGGTTTTTTTAAATTATAAAATTGGATGTTTTGTGGAAAGTGTTTTGGTTATTTATTTAAAAATGGTGATTTTAAAATTATTACTTGATTTTGAAGCATGGAAATATTTTGGAGAAATTTTTTCAATAAAATAATTTTTTCATTGAAATAGTTTGGAGAAGTTGGTTTGGAATGGTTTTTTCGCATACTTGGTTGGTGGGTGTTCATATTAATTTTGGATGGATTAGAGTATGATGTTTCACCTATCAAAATGGGATGGATATGTTCATGAAGTGTCCACCATCAAAATGGTTCACCATGTGATGTTTTGGTGAATGTTTTACTACCCAATCATGATTATAGGGAGGTACATGGTTTCATTCTTGAATGTATGTATCGATGTGTGAAAAATGAATGAGAATCCAAAAATGGTATTTGAGAAATGCTTTTTATATAATGGTTTGGTTTCAATCCTTATAAATACATTGTTTTTTATATAAACTATTAAAATTGTTTTAAATTTTTTTATATAAATTTTTTTATATAAATGTGCTAACATGTTCTATCCTAGTGGAATTAGTTGGTTTGTTAATGGGGAAATGCTACTTAATTTTATACTCACCCCCTTATTGGGAACATTGGATCATTTTCACATATGATATACTAAGAATAGGTAATGGTAAGGTATCTAATTTAGTTAGTGATGCATCATAATACCATGGACATAGCTAGTTGAGTTGGATATTAGAGCATGTTAGAAGATGTAGACATAGTGTCCTTGTAGTCTTTTAGTTTTGTTGGTTTTTTTCCACTTTGTTAAAAAATATTGGTCTTTGTTTCCACATTGTAGTCTGCTTTTTCATAGGGTTCCTGGAGTTAATGTTTTATCACACATCATATAGTAGTTTGTATGGTTTGGTTATATTGGTTTAGCTATTTTATTTTCATTGGTAAAATAGTCCCCCAATTATTATGAATCACTTGGAATTTATGGAAAACCTTTGGGTCTTGTGGATGTCACATAAAGTAAGTAACTCCCTCCTCATCTTCCTAAGCCAGTGATGAAGGTTGGGATGTTACAATAAAATCCAATGTGAAAGAATTGGTTTTCATGATATTGTCTCAAGTTATATCTAAAATATATAACATAAGGATTTCCAAGATAAAAATAAAATAAATTAATTTTGAGCTTCAAATATTAAAGTAAAAAATATTGATGATCGTGGATTCCCATGGTAGAAAAATCCATGAGAAGGTTTGAAGAAGTTTGAGTGAAAAAAGAATCACTTTGGTGATTCATTTCAGAGATAGTAAAGTGATATTTTTGAGAATCAGGATCATAAATTTCATTTTAAAATAAAATTTAATGATGAATGGTTATGCATAAATTAATTATAAATGTTAAAATATATTCTTGGTTTAAAACATTTTAAGTTATTGATGATTGATTTGAAATTAATAATTTGAAAATCACCTAAAACCATATTTTTTAAAAGATTGTTTTTAAGGAATATTAAAACATGTATAACACCAAAAATTAAAGGTATATTAAACATGAAATGTATATAAGGTAAATATATTCAAAAATATAACAATTAAATGTGATTAAGTAACCATAAATTAGATAAAAAGAAAGATAAAGAGTAATTGAAAATTTACACGGGGGTATTAAAGATCCCTTACATTTATGTCAAAAACAATTATTCAGTTGTACATAATTTCATGAATAATTAAGGGTCATTAAAAACCTCAATAAAAATATCCTTCATCGATAATTTTTTTTCTCAGATCAATTTATTGTCAAAAAATTTTCATTTATTTAACCATTTCTTCTCTTGTCGGTTACCTAATGTGATTTGTTTGATTTTATCATGATTATCTTTACAAGTTGACCATGGTTAAGTTTATATTAAAAATAATTTAATAACCAGAACAATATAAATAGAGTTATAAATATAATTCTTATACATCAAGAACATTTTTAAATTCCCCATGTAATGATATAATGGAATATGATATGTGTCATTGATGTGGAGGTAGTCGTCCCCAAATACACACACACATAACATTCCTTTTTCGTAAATTGGGAGGGAGGAAGAAAAATATTAATAATTTAACATTTATAATTGAGACATAAAAAATATTTATTCATCAAGTTCATCCATGTTTCCATCGATCAAATGTGGGGATGAAAAAACTACATCACTTCATTGAAAAGATATCCCATATAAACACATCATCAATGATTATGCTTTCAAAATTGGATGCATGTGGATGGATAATTGTTGTTAAATCAATATAATTAAACATAATTACATAAATTTTATTAAATAAATTATATTAATTAGGTTATTTAATATTATAAATTATCAAAATGAAAAATAAATACAAAGACGAGAGTAATACTCATGTCAAGCACTTTGATTTTTCTTGGAATTATCATTTCAAAATGAAAGGATTATGCCAAATAAAGAAGTCCAAAGGCATAATTTTTAGGGATATAGTTCTAGGAAGAGTAAATAGTGTGATTTATTAATAATGATCTAAATCAAATTCTCTACCATGAATATAGGGTACTGTTCCCATTAATTAGTGAAGGAAAGGTTATTATTGGAAACAGGTCCACTTATTAAATTATTTCTTTATGCTATTCAAGATAAAAGAATATCTTGTATTGGAATAATAGATTATAGGCCATTATTTTTCCAAATAGAATCCCATAAAATCATTTTTTGGACATATTTTAGAGATTTAGGGGTATGTTCTTTCACATTTCACTTTGTCCATGAGTACATTCCCAAGGTAACTTTTACATTCACTTGTGTTAATTAATTATAAATTTATTTATTTATATTCATCTTAGATATTAATTTGAGTATTTTAGTCATATATATGATATTAATTTTATCAATTAAAATTACTATGGTAAATAAAATTATTTTAAAAATAAACACACTTAACGTTTTAAAATAGTTTTCATGATAATCGTGTTTTGAAGCATAAGTGATATATGTGAGTAAAAATAATTAATGTCAATAATTTTTTTGAAATAAAAAAATTTATTAATAAAAAATCAACTTCATGTGAAATTAAAATCAATAAATAATAAAATTGAGAAAAATTACTAACTTATTGAAAGAAAAAAACAAAAAATAGTTTTCTTTATTAAATTAAACATTTACAATAGTTTTAAAAATATTTCCCAATGGTTTCAAAGGTATAGAATTTTTTAAAAAAATCACAGTTTTATTCCTTAATTGAATAGTTGATTATATAAAAGGATTTTTAACCATATTTTTCATTCTTATACATTCATAAATTAAAGAACATTAAAATTTTCATTAAGAACACATTTTCAACTAAAAATTGATAATTTGAAAATATTACAGAAAAATTCATATTAAGACATTTTTGATATTTTAAACTAAAAAAAGTTAGATTTATATAATTGTATTTTTTAAAATTAAATATTTAACATTAAATAGAAAATAGAAATTATAAAATATAAAATAATTTTATTTAAAAAATCTTATTAAACAATACTTGTTTTGGATATTATTTCATACCAATTTTATAATTTAATGAAGTTTAATATCTTCTATCATGTGTAGATATATAATGTGCTATTTTAATGATATTTAAAATATTTGTATTTTACATTAAGAATGTATCATTACATTAATTTTATTATATGAAAAGAAAGATACCAAACATAGAATTATTTGAACCAAAATATATATACTGGAATATTAGGATGCAACATTGTTCCCCATTGTTAAATTTTACCCTAAAAATTTAAGTCCATATACTAAGGTGAAAAAGTGATGCTGATTTTGTTTAATGATCTCTTCAGGTTCCATCATTTCCCCTTCATACATATGTTTTCTCTAATGTAATTTGATAAGGTGACCTGTCTTGTTATGAAGAACACTATATCACTGGTCCAAGATCTTCACAAACTAATCATCCTAATAGAGATCATACTCAAGTTATACCACCTTCAGATTAATACATGTAAACAGTGGGTTTTGTAATTCCATATTATGTATAGGTGTAAGACAACATTTACTTTGGTTGGTTTGAGAGGGAGTGATATCTGATATTCAGCATCTATAATATGATTATGAATATCATAGGGAAAAAAGTATCTAGGATTCATCTTACCTTTCACCCCAAATTACATGAATCTTTTAAATAGATATATATTGAGGAACTCTTTATCCCAAATATCAAACCCCAAGTCTCATTGATATTTATTAGAATAACTATTTTTTAACTATACACTTCTTTGATGTGTTGTTGAATAGTATTGACCTTATATTCTATTTTTTCAACCGTCTCATGTCCTAGAACCTCTATTTCACCTACTTCATTACAACATAGAAGTGTCCCATATCTTTTCCCATATAAGGATTCATATGGTTCCATTTGAATCCTTCTTTGAAAATTGTTTTAGTGTTAGAAATAGACTAGAAGAAGATGTTTATCACAAAATCGTTTGAAGTCTATAGAAAAATACCTCAATCTATTCACAAGTGTCTGGATAGTCTATCCAAATTTTTCATAAGTATGGGGTTGATACGTCACAAAAAACCTTAACTATGTGTTTCAATCATGTTTATGATTCTTTTAGAACATTGAAGTTATCCTTGGATCTTGATTAGATATAACCAAAAGTGGTGTACCATGTGGCCACACCACTTATCTAGTGTATATATTTATAAGGTGGTCGACTATGAAATGATTTCAAATCTAAATGATGTAAGAAATATTTTTAATATGGTCCAAGACAACCCAAATATAATTATTCCCATAATTATATCTTTATAAGAACCATGAATAAATTCGTAGATGTTCTTTCCCATTTCCATGTAGGTATACGAAATGGTTTCATCATCTCATTGGCCTTTTTCCGCTAAACCTTCACTTGGTGACACATTGGGAACTTTCATGTGTATTCTAGAATCACATTCTTCAAATTTTCCCACAAATAGTGCTCTCATGGATCTATATACACCATCATGATTCTTATGTGGATAGATAGTGTTATGATATGATAATCATTCAATATATCCTTTTTCAAACTATGGTTTAGATGGTAAAAATATTTGTTTCCCATATATCACAACTCACTCATCATCAATAATTATCTCATAGTCTTTTCCCTTCCTCATGGTATCCACATTATTTTGTATCACCACATCATCCATTTTTTCTTTTTTAATCATATCATGTAGAAATTGATAATCAATTATTTGGGAAAGATTGGGTGATGATCCTTTCTTCATGATTCCCATGTAAATCCTTTCTGTGTCTATGAAGAAAATATCCCTCTTAATCCTCATCATAGATAACATTTTAGGGAAAATTATACTTAATGAATCATCTTTTTAGATTCCTCTCTCGAATGTTAGTGCATCAAGAATTCATAGTCATTGATAATCTATTACAAATTTATTGATGTATATTAAGCTCCTTCTATGAGAATATATGTTTAGGGATATTATGATCTGTATATATTTCACAATTCTCTCCATATAGATAATTCCACCGAATATTTAATGTGAAAATCACAGTATATAACTCCAGATCATGCTTTGTATAGTTATACCAATGAAATTAAAGATTCCTCGTTTCTTATGCTATGAAATTTCTTTTTACAATTGTACACTTAGTAAGATTTTCATTGAAGCAACGTTATATACCATAAAAAGGTTTCAACTTGTGGGTTGTTTAAGTAGTGGTGTAGTGATGAGACACTTTTTCAATTACATGAAGCTCCCTCAATGTTCATTGGTTAAAAAACATTACTCTATTTTTAATCATCTTGGTTTCTGAGTTTCAAAGTTATTAAATGTTTTTTATAGATCATTTCTAATACTTAGTTTTTCCAAGGAAACAAAAAATCTTCATTATAGAAACTCGAGCAGGCCATTTTTAAATTACCATTGTCTTAGAAGGGTCCATAGGTATCTCTTTTCTACTGACAACATTCCCTAATAATTCCACATGATCCATCCAAAAATAACATTTTCTAATCATTTAATATAACTTCCCTTTTCTTAATATATTATGAATGGTACTAAAATAATATTCATATTCCCTATTAATTTTGGGGTACTGAAGAATATCATCTCTAATTACTACTAAAAAATTATTGAGGTAATCATTGAACACATTATTCATTAGGTTCTTGAAGATTCTTGGAGCATTTTTATATCTGAATTGAATGAATACAAACTTATTGTGCTTATACGTTCTATCAAACATGGAATTAGGAATACCATCTTTCTTCACATTTATTTGATGATATCCTGATTGAAGGTACTATTTAGATAATTATTCAAATCCATGAAATTGATCGAATAAATCATAAATAAGTCGAAATTTATACTTATTATTTATCATGATATTTTTATGTTCAAGAAAATCAATACAGTACCACATCGACCCAACCGTCGTCTTGATAAAGTTAACCGGTGATTCCCATGGTGATGTTTTTGGGAATATTAAACCCTTGTTCAAATGTTCTTGTAATTTCTTATTTATTTATTCAAGTTAAATGGGGTCTATTATATATAGATTCAGGCATATCTCAAAATATACAGGTATAAGTTCCATTGATAACTCCACCTCTAGTCTAGGAGGAATATTGATAAACTCTTCATGAAATATATTAACATACTCCATTGCAATAGGAATGTATTATAGAAAAATTATATACCCTGATTAAATAAATTGAAAAAATTAAGATTTATCATAAAGAAATAATATCTATGCCTCTAGATAATATTCTGAATAATATTTTCCCTCAACAATATACTTGAATAGAATTGAATGTTAATTAAAGATATTGAATTTTTTTCCATTTTTTTATAGTTTATCTGAGATCTATACATTGAAATCTAGTCCATTCCTTGTATAACATCAAATTATAAAAAATAAATTATGACAAGTTCCACTTTGAGATTCATCCCATAGATAATAACTAAATAAGATTTTTGTTCTTGAGCAACAATAAATTCCCTATTTTCAATTTTCAAGGATAATTTAACACCCATGTTTTGTAGTGATGTTTGAATATCTCTAATAAACATACATTATATAATTTGATGATAAAAATTTAATGATCTTATCACTATTATTTAATGAATAACTAAAACAAATTTAACCACATCAATATATTCGTCAACCTCCAAAATAGTAATTACATAAGACTTGTCTTTTTCTTTTGTCTTTACACATTGTTGTTGTTTGTTTGTTTCTACAACCCTTTCCTTAGTGCATTGATTCTCATAATGTATGTATTCCTGGTATATGAAAAACTAGATAGTATGTAGAGTATAGATTTAGAAAATTTATTATTTAATTAGTTTAGTAGGATTTTTTCTCTCAAATCAGCATTTGTTAAACACAATCCCACTACTTTCCACACTTAAAGTAATTCCTGGTCCCCTTGATATAGTTTCTATGATGTTTCATCCCACACCATATATATGTGTTATGTTGTACCTTCTAATAATCATGTTTTTTTCAGTGACTCACCAAGGTTAAAATCCTATCTTCTTTTTCATACCTCCATTACACTGAGAATCACCCATTTCCATATTTACATTAAGGGAACATTGGACAGTTTCTTTATATCCATCAAATTTCTAAATATCAAATTCTTGTCAAATTTTAATCTTTAACCCATTATTGAAATAGTATATCATACTTTAAGGACTAGTGATTGGTCAAGAATCATATCATGAATGTATTATTAGGTTCTCCTCATAATACCTAATAGATTTTCCTTTTGTTTACTTAAGTTAAATATACTACCTCCCCATTTTAATATTGAGAGTGAATGGTAAATACTTATTGATAAAAATATTCTTGAATTCATCCCACTCCATGGATACTATGTCTCCCATACTCTTTTTATTCTTAATCAGTGTCCTCTATTGGTCATATTATTCCTTATGGTGTTAAAAATCTAGTATAGCATATTCATATTTATGGTATTAAAGGAAATAGAATATATTTTTTACAAAATTAATCCATTGTTTAGTAATTTCTGGATCATTACATCCACTAATAATTTGATTCCACTATCACATTAAGGAAACTAAGTTTAACTTTCTCCCTCATAGGGATCTCCATGTGATCTGTGTTATTATTCATATCATCAATCAATTCTGCCAGTATAGCCATGACGTTCTTAGATCATATTCCCATTATGTTAGGAATTTCACAAGGTTTGTCATCATATTTCCTATTTCACATATAATTATCATAATTCCTCCAACATCCTACAAATTTCAAACATTATGTAAATTTATTGAAGGGAAAACTTGGATTAATAAAATAATACAAGGGAAACTATTAACATTGATGGAGTACATCATAAATGATTGGAAAATCCTATCGTATTAATATCTAGGTTTCAATCTTGGTAAACTACTTTTATCTTTGAATTTTGTTATTTATCCCCAAATTCTTATTATGTTCTTAAAATATATTTAAATCCTTCATAATGTCTTATAGAGAGAATGTGATTTAACTAAATTTTATATAGATGGAGTGTCAATCTGAGTGTGTGGTAAGATCACATTCACCATATAGTATAACCTGGGAAAAATAGAATGAAAATGTTGATCTATACACACCATTAATGGAATAAACATGATAATGGAGAAATAATAAGGGATGAATAACATTACATCATAAATAAAATGATCATAAGAATAGAATCACGGCTTAAGGAAATGAAAACATAAGAGGATAGAGTTAACATGATCATATAAATATAGCATGAAATCATAGTAAATGTTGTTACTACATAAAACATGAAATAATAAGAATAATTCAAGGCTCCCAACCTCGTTAAAATAACATAGTTGGCTAGGCTAACTGAACATGCACTATAGTCCGCTGGCTCACTTCCCACCCGCTATAATATATCTTGTTATATAAAAATTAACCTATGAATTAGAGGGATATATAACTATAGTCCCGCCCATAACATAAATAATATCACTTAGATGTGTACCAAATGAGTAAACTAAACCATACATAAGACGTATACATTTCAAAACCCCTTGAGATAGAATTTGGGTTCGTGATCTTATCTAAATTTACATAGAAAATCTATTACAAAAGGATTCATAATAGAATAAGGAATTAAATTTTTTGGCACACTCAAATATGAAATTTACTTTATTATTTATCATTAAGTCCCATGGTATAAAAATCCATGTGATGTATTTATGATTTTTTGAGACAAGAAAATTAACTTTGGATAAATTTGATAATATATTTACATTAAAATAATAATTTAACCAGAATGATTATACATAAATTAATTAGAATTTTAAAATATACAGATAATTTAAAAACATTTTAAGGGGGTTATGGTTGATGTGAAATAAGAATTTTTCAATTCCCCTAAAATCATGTTTCATTTAAAGTATGCATTTATTAGGAAACTAGAAAAACATATAACCCATTAATTGATGTTATATTAAAATAGGTACGTATATAATGTAAATATATTAAAAAATAAAATAATTTCATTAGAAAAATTATGTATAAATGAGATAAAAATAATAAGAAATTGTAACTAGAAAGTTACCAAGGGAATATGGAAGATCCCTTACCATTATGTCTGAAATAATATCTCACTTTTACATAAATTCATGTATAAATAATCTAATTTAAATAAAAACATTAATAATAACCTTATTATTATATAATTATTCTCATATGGTCTATTTATTTTCATTAGTTGTTCATTTATTAAATCTTTTTTTCTATTATCGGTTACGAGAGGTGATTTGGACAATTTTTACATGATTCTCTTAACATGTTTACCATTTTTTTTAATATAAAAAATAAATTAACAACCTAAATAATATTAACAGTGTTATAAATATAATATTTATAAATAAAAAAGAAGAAAATTTATCCATGTTAGGTGTTAATGGAAAATGAAATGTGTCATTAATGTCGAGTTTGTTGTCCTCACAAATGAATCTGTGGTGCTTAAATTTTTTATAGTGGATGCATGGGGATGAATAATTGTTGTTATGAAAATATAATGAAACATCAATATATAAATCATAATTAATTTATTATATTAATATGTTTAGGTAATATTAGGAAGAGGAAAAATTAAAAAGTCAGACTAAGAGAAGAGTGATACTAATGTATGAAACATTAATTTTCCTTGAAATATTATTTTGAAATAAAGAGTTAAAGATAAATAAATAAAGAAAAAGTATTATGTTCATGGGATATTGTTATATTATTAATAAATTGGAAAATAATTGTCTAATAAGATGAAGTAAATTTTATATGTTGAAGGTGTGTTAATTCTCCCCTTTAGAAGATAAGGAAATGAATGTTTTGGAAAAACATTCACTTATTAAATTATTTTTGTACACTAATCAAGGGAAATGACCACCATACATCAAAATAATAGATAATGGGACATTATATGGACGTAAAATCTCCCATAAACTCATTTGGGTTACTTATTTGAGTGATTTATTGTATTTTTACTTTCACTTCTCATATTTCCCATATGTACTTTTTACAAGGTAACTTTGACTTTCACCCATGTAAATTAATTTGAATATTGTTTTTTAATGTTAACATACCACTTAATTTGAGAATTATTTTCAGGGATATGATATTAATTTTATCAATTAAAAAATCAATTATCAATGAAATTAAATTTTAAAATAAATTCTCTTAACTCATAAAGGAGGATATTAAGTTAATTTTTTTATTAAGAAGAAAAGTGTTTTATGTGTTTAAATCCTTAATTTATAAATTTTTTATGAACTAAATTAATTTATAATAAGTAAAATGATGTTTTTGTGGAATTAAAATCAATAAAAAAAACATAATTTTACCACAATGTTATCTAATTAAAAGAAAAGATATAAATCATTTTTTTTATTGATGTAACAATTTATTTAGTTCTTATTATATAGGTGAGGGGTTTTATATGTTCAAATAATATTTTAAAAAACCTAATTTTATTCCTTTATATCATATTTAATAATTTAAATTGTTTTTTGTACTTCTAGGCCATTATAATACACTGAACAATTCTTGATAATTATAATTTTCATTAAAAAATATTTTTGAATAAAAATTATTATTTTCATTAAATGATCAAAAATTAATACTAATCCAATTTTGATATTTTAAAATTAATTTTATTTAATTCAATTTCTAAAAATTATATAACTAAATTTTAATTGAAAATAATAATATAAACCTCTTTTAATTAAAATGAAACACAATCATAAACATTAAGTGTTTATAATATTATTTCATACCAATTTTCTAATTTAAATAATTTTAATATTTTATATCTTATATTTATATGTTATCATAATGATAATTTAAAAAGTATTATATTAATTTAATATTTTATAATGACTATTATTTAAATTCATGCAATGAAATATATATAACATAGAATGATTTAAAGGAAAATATATATAATGGAATCTTAGGATGCTATAGAAAGTCCAAGGCTTCAACTGGTATACTGATCACTTGAGAGGTAGTTCATACCTTATATATTATCTAACATATACATAATATTAGATGAATTAATTACATCCTATAATATCTCATATATCACAACGGGGGGAAATATAACCTTCCCACCAATCCCATATATTAGTCATGGAGAATAGATCCATGAAGTGTGTCAAAGGCATCCCATGTGTCTCAATACAACACAATGGGAAGAGTATCTCACCCAAGTTGCAAAAATCACATAATGGGAAAGTTAAAAACAACTATCCATCTCATAAATCACATTGGGGGAATTTCATCCATCTCATTAATCACTCATATCATGAATTATTATCAAATTCAAGGATCAAGTCCTAGGCTTCCAACATATCTCAATACATCTTGGTGGATAGTGCGTCCCACCAAAATTACATATACCACATTATGGGGGAAGTGTTTCATACTATTCCTTATCATATATTACATCGGGGGATAGTATGTCCCTCCTTTCCATCTCATATATCAGGTAAAAAGTCCTTATATAAGGATCGGGTTCATGAAATCCCATGCATCCCAATACATCTCGATGGGAATTGTGTAACTCTTGAAAAATCATACATACACACCTCATAAGTGTGAACCATATTCCAAGAACCATCTAATAAAATTATGTTAGGCCTCTCAATTGAATGAACTATCACTATTCCTACTTTCATTTTATGTTCCCATCATTGATTTAGGTTTTAAGGTAGCACCCACAATCATCACTACCCATTACCCATGTGTGCCTTTAAAGATTCCACATGTAATTGGGGAACCCACTCATATCCCATATATCACATCAAAAAATGGAAGGCTAATGTGGGATCCAAATTATTAGTTTCATCTTTGAGTTCAACACCCATCACCTAAGGGAATAACATCCCTTTACATCCCGATGACTGCATCATAGCCTCACTAGTCTTATAGGTAGTCTCATGATAGTATCATATAAGGGTGATGGCCTCAATCCCATATCCCTACCAAAAGACAAACTATGTTAGTCCCTATAAACCATACATAACTAAAATCTACCCATGTCATACCCTCCTGGGTACTCACATCCCAAATAGAAATGATTCCTCATCCCATACTAATCTAAGCTACCCTATCAAATCTATGGAATCACTAGGGTCTGTCACTTACTACATGGGACACTCATCTCGATCTAACAATATCCTCTATAAGAAGGTTAATGAGGTTCCTACACTAGGTCTAATATATATCATTCACTTCATTTAAATTACACCCCTCGTGTTCCCATCTACTCAAGGCATGAATTAATTATTATGGAAATCCAAGGCATAAAGCTGGATCAAAAGGGTCCCTCATGGGCTTAAAAAATTAATTAATTCACACATATTCATTGAATTATAATTAATCAATTTCATAAATTTAATAGGTTTATATCCCTTAGATAGAGACCAAAAATATCATAATCCACACAAAAAATTCATTAATGAAGTGGAAATGCTCAAGGGACCTCATATGTCAAACATTGAGTTATTCCTTTTAAATAATATCCTAGAAACATTCACCCAATATCATCTAAAACTAAAAACCATTAACTAAACACCTGAATCCATAAATAAAATCAATATCTCTAATAATTAATTATATATAATTTATAATTAATTATTCAAATAATTTTATCATAATTTATAATTTAATTCAATGTTAACAATTGGAAATAATTACCTCAAAATCACTAGTAGACCTTGTCCCATTGAAATCATGAGTAACCACCCAAGGATGATCCATAGCATGCACAAGGAACCACATTGGGTGAAATCCGTAATAAGAGACACTGATTTAATCCACAAATGAATTTAATTTAATTTAAAACTCTAAATAAATGAAAATAGAAATGTTAGTTTCAGTGAATGGCATTAAATAGTGAACGATCAACATCTTGGAACACCCTATTGATCCCCATATGGAATCCCCAACATATATAACTATATACCTCAACATTAAAGGTAAACCACTACTAAAACATTAATTGGGTCACCCAAATTAAAGGTGATGAAGGAAAAATAAATACAAGAATCACCAGAGGAATAAATAACCCATAATGGCCTGTAAATTTCCGAAACCCAACCTAAATCCATCATGTTTGAAGAAAATAGGTGGAGATCCTCCTTGGTTCATAGGTTAAAGTGGTGTAGAAAAATTGATGTTGAATCCTTAAATAACTCAAGGGGAAAGGGGGTAAATTTTTCAAAAAAAAATTATAATGCACCAGGGAAAATGGATTTCTATATCCCTTGCATAACACCATAGAGCACTTCATCTATCTCCCCTAGGAAACTAACATCCCCTCCCTACCACTATATGAACTACTCCTTTTCTCATTATTCTGAAAATTGTACCCCCCCCCCACCCGCCGTAAGGAACAAATCCCTATGAAACTCCCTCATTCATGGAATTATCGCATGTCATGTCTTCCCAAGCATCATTCATCTGGAAAAAAACACCCCATGCCATTTTAAGCAACCCCCTTCCACTCACCATTTCACACCACTCCATCCCATGTAATCAGGGGAAATCAATATTTTGGGTCTCCCAATGGTTGAACAATTGATGAACTTTGGGTATCAGGGAATAAAAAATGACTTGGTGTCCTTCTAGTCCCTCAAACTCTCCTCAAGACTATAGATTTTACTCCTTATCCCCCATCAACACCCAGAACACCACTAAAACTACTATAATAGGAAACAATTCATATTCACTTTTATATTTACAACACAAAAAAGACTACGGGTTTTATAACTCCCCATCATAGTTCTTGTCATCCCCAAGAAGCCTCATTGGTCTTTCATCCAATAACCATGACCTACCCCAATCATTAATTCATATCTAACTTGTCATGTTCTACTTGGGAACACTGAAGGAGATTATTCTAAGAAACTCTTAATATTAAGTTGAATTATTCATTAAAATATGAGCTTCAATTTTTAATAATTACTAAATCATTGACATGGTTTTTACCCATTACAATCTATATAAAAACACTACAATGTCATTAATCAATTAAATATGCAGATCATATTTCTCCCTACCATCACTATATCGTAGTAAAAGATAATTGTGAGTCAATGTGATCCCAACCCTAAAAACCTCCTATGAAAAAATAATCTCAATGGTCCAACAATTCACTCGACGTGGTTTCCATCTCATTACACCCTATTATACATTATAATACTATCTCAACCTATTTTATTGAACTTTTCATTAAAATACTCAACCTCACCAGCTGATACTCTATCACGTCACATGATCCGAATTCAATTACTCTTGAAGGTGTCATGATATTTTCTAAACACCCACACTAAATTATGAACACAACTTGTAAAGAACCAGCCATAAACATTACATAATCTTATTTTTTTATACTATAATTAACTTTATTGAATTATTAATGTTCTTATAAGATTATATATTTATATAATTGGGGAATACACCTACACAGTGATCTTATAAATTAAAAGGTATACACTTCTTCTTGGTACAAATTTCTCCCACAATATAAAACATTAAAAATGAAACATGATTTCTTGTACTAACTAATCATTATGGATTTCAACTTAACTACTTATTTATTCTTACCCATCATTAAGTAGTTATAAAAAACATTAAAAAATGGGATGAGAAAAAAATCTCGGTATGGAACATATAAAAAGAAATAAATGAATCAGTTAGTTCATGAATACTTATAAAATATTTTTCCTTCAAAATTTATCAATGGGATCAAAATATAAATTTTAGAAACCAATAAATGAACTGTTTAGAAAAAATATTATCATAGTACATTTCTTTACAAATCATAAACTAAAAATGTATAAAATTCATAATTGTTTTATTGATATCATGAAAAAAATATTTTTTTTCAAAAGATTAATAAATTTCACCCTTATGAAGAATAATATACATTCCTTTAAACATATGCTCATGATGAATCACATGGTAGAATGAAATAAAGAACATAGTCTCATAAGATCTTGGAAACATGATAAATGTGGAAACAATGCAAAATATGATGTGAGAATAATTCAAGGATAAAATTCAAGACAAAATCAAATTTTGGATAGAGTACCATAGCGTATTAGGTTTACTCACTAATGTCATTTATAATGTCTCAAGGGAAAAAAATATTTATCCAATGCATTGGATAGTTATCCGTGAAAACCTAACATAAAATTTTCATGATTATTTGTGTCATACAACAAAAAAAAACCTTAAGGCATAAACTTAAGAATTGTTCATGGAAATAATTTTTTTTATAATATTTCCTCAAATCATAATCAAATGGGATATCTTACACAAGGAAATCACTAAATGACCATAAGGTATATATTTTCCCATAAATGGAAGAGAGAATATTATAGGAATATATTTTAGAGACATATACATATAACTTTCAACCATTAGATAACATTTAATCGATATATAAAGTGATTTATAGATTTAATGGTCATAAATTGAAGAAAATGGTTGTTTAGAGATATCTCATACACCCTTATGCATATCATTTCAATATATATAAATATCAATTCCATTAAAAAACATTTTTTTAAATACATAGAATAAGGGAAAGAGGATTTTTTATTGAATTAATATTGGAATATCATAAATGGAATCAAAAATATAAATTAATTTTTTTTTGATGGTGGGATAAAACCACTGACACCTTATTTGAGAAAATAGAACATTATTTTTCTGTTTAGTAATGAAATCGAAAACATTTGGGATAAAATAATTAAAATGATCCCTTTTAAAAACCGTTGAATAAAGTAAAAAGAGCCCTAAAATATTATTTTTAACTCATTTATCTCCATATTAATACGTCAATAAAATAATTTTATGAATATGAAAATAAAAGGGATTTATTTTGAAAATAAATCATTAGAACATTTAAAATGGTACCCTAAAAGTAATTTTCCCTTATGTAAAACAATAAAAAATATTTATTTTAAAAACAATTGTAAGTAATGTTAAATATGTTAAAAATCGACCTTTATAATCCATTGAATCATAAATCAAAATTTAATTAAATCATTTATAAGGACATGGTCATAGAAGAAAAAATGTATTAAGGGAGACATTAAAGGATATTTTGTTATAGAAAGTCTCTTACATTGAGTTTGAGTTATCATGTATGTTCTTTATATCCCTAAATAATAAAATTATTTTAATTTTTTACATTATTATATACATTTTACTAGTTTAATATCACTTTTATTTTAGTTATTACCATGTTACATAAAATTACATAAGTTATTGTCAGTTATTTTTTAAAATATTCAATTTATGTGTCCAATATGACTTTGGTAGGTGGACAATGTTCAATGAAATCAATAATAAATAATATAAAAAATAATAATAATGAAATATTTTTCATTATTATACATAAATTAAAATTTTAAAAATATCCATGAAATGTTATAATGAAATGTGAATTGTGTAACAATCATTGAGACAGGAGTCCATATGTATGTATGAGTAACATTTTTATTTTTCAGAGATCATTAGGGAAAGAAACTAAGTATTTTTATATCTTTCTACAATGATAAATATATCATAAATAGAATATTATTTCATTAATTTCAGTTATATGTACCATCAAAGTGATTTCATGATTAAAAATGAATCACATCACTTCACATAGGCGGTAATCCTCACGTACGCACGGATGACGTTGTCATTTTTCAATAAATGGAATGGTAAGAAAATAAATGATATATTAATTTTAAAAAACAAATATTTAATTAATAATATATATAAATATATATATATATTAAATACATCATTATATATTAATATGATAGGTGGTAATGAGAAACGAATTACATCGGTCCACAAGGCGGTAGTCTGTCGTACAAACGAATGATAATTTCATTTCCCATTTAATAGAAGAGGATATGGATGTTTTTTATGAAATTAACATAATAAAAACTCATTATATATGAGAAAATGGTTTTTTATATCATCATGTGTGAATAATAATATAAATAAGTGGAATAAAAAAAATAAAAACACTAGGTTAAGAAAGATACCTCTTCTTTGGACAACGTATTTAGGATTGCACAAAAGCCTTCCCAGAAGGGATTTTAAACAATAAAATTACTATAATATGTTTTAATTTAATTATGTAAGGTATTATTCAAGTATTGGAAAAATCAAATTTATTTTTATGTTTCAAGAAAACAGGATAATAGGTTTCCTTTTGTATGTGAGGGGAGGGGCACTCTTGGAATATAATAATAGACTAAAATATAAAAAGGTAATTATCTTAAAAAATGATACCAAATGGAAAATATTTTCAGATACGATAGGATTTTTTTTCTATAACCCAAAAATATTAGGATCTATTTAAGTGGTTTTTTGAACTGTTTCTTTTGATTTAACCCCTTAGTTACATATTTTAACCTTAACTGTGGAAACGTCTTCTTCACTCTTAAAGGGTTATTATTTTACTTATAAGGTTAAAATTAGATAATAAATAGATAATAGATAAAATTATATATCAAATATTATCAAACTTGTCAAATGTTAAAAAATTTATTATTTTTAAATAATTTAATAAAACATTATTTTCATAAAATACCAATAATGTCATATTTAACACTATTAATTTAATTTTACATTAATCAAAAAAAGAAAAATATGGAATTAAATTATAATATTTTCAGCCATACATATTATATTATATGTATCTAAAAAAGTTATGTAAAACAATAATTAACTCAAATTATATTAATATTAAAATATTCAATACCATTTATTTTATTTTTTATTAATTTAATAAATATTGTGTGAATGATGAATAAGAATTTAATATAATTATTCAATCACTAAAAATTAGAAATAAATAACCATCATGAAAAAATTTTATTATTATATATAAAACCATTTATATTCTTTCACAAATTTATTTTTTCCATATGTGAGCATATTAGATATATTTAAATGTGGGAGAGTGACATTTTGTGTCATTCATTGCTGAAAATATTTTATATCTCAATTTAATTGAAAAATGTCCCAGAAAAAATTTAATATTGAGTACTGTGTGAAATAGGTATACAAAAATTCATACTATAAGAATTAATATGAAAAAATAGATGTCTTATCACTAAATTTTTAGCTAGTTTAAGCCGATTTACCATTTTTCTATGGTGATACTTTTTTCGTACTATTAGTTATAAAAAAAAATTTACCACATTAAATTATATAAATTATAATGATTAAATATATGGAATAAATTTTATCAAATTCAATCCCTCTATGTGATAGAAATTTATTTTATATTAATCCCACAAAACATGACAAGAAGATATTTTCCTCGAAAAATCATTTCAATAAGAAATAGATGGTGTCATATTATCTCTTTGAACAACAATCCTCATTATATAAATTTCAATTAATATAAATATTTTTATACTGTATAAATTTTATTTAAACAGTTCCTTATTTTGGGTTAGTTTAAATAATAAAAATGGATAAGCTTTAAGCACATGAAAACACTTTTCAAATAACAACATTTTTAAGAATAAAAAAACAAATAAAAAAATAATAAAACCTGTATATTAAAATGAATCTAATTATACTATAATATATAAAATTTTACATATGTATATTTATAATTAAAATATATATATATAACATGGATTTTAAATTACTTAATTTAATGAAAATAAATGATAGTATTTGAAAAATTATTATTTCTCACTATTCAATGAAAAATAAATCACTTGAAACAAATATATAAATTTTACCATAAGATAATTTTTATATACTTACTTCAATAATTGATTAATTTTTATAAAATTCCATTACTAAAAGAGGAAATTATTAATTATATTATCCACATACAAAATCAATAAAATCTGTTTTTGAAGAAAACATATTTTTGAAGCATTAAATGATTTTATTGAAAATTTATCACTTATTGGTTATGAATTAATCAATAAATTTAGATTATATAAAACCGTTATATTTATTTTTTTTATATGGTTATTCTTATAAAAACATCCAATTTTAACGGTCAAATATAAATAATCACATTTCAATAGTACATCATGGTTCATTTATGTTGTGTGGTGTGTGTTGTATACGCTATCAGATAAAGTGTTATTATTTTAAATTATAAGGGTGATAAATGAAACATGTTGTAATTCCATGGTTGAATTATCATCAAACCTAATATTTTATTGTACTCCTCTTATGATCATTATTGTGTATCTAATCCAACTCTCTCCTTCATCCAACCAAAATCATCCTCAGCTCGGTGATAACACACATGATTCATCCAAAAACACATCTAAATTTAAAATATGATATTTTCCATAGAATGAGAAAAAATTTGATTCATCGGGTCATCAACATATTAATTCCAAATTGGGCATCCAATGAATAATCTCATCATACCCACAACCCTACCAACATGATGACCATTCCGCCAAAAACCACAATTCATCTATTACTACTTGTAATGACTAGTCATGACTATACCACTCAAAATTAATTACCAACAAAAAACACCAACAATCACCCATTACTGGTTCATTAAGAACATCATTCTTAGATACCATTAAATTTCATCCATAATGATGGTGAAACCCTCAAATGGATAATGTTTCACTCCCCACCATATGGATTCCCTTATATCAATTTTTCAGTGGAACCTAAATGGGTTCCATTACCCTCTAAATTTTGACCCCCCATAGTTATTCTAATCTCCCTTATACATCTAACACCATACCTCCTTTATATACATGAAACCATATCATATCTTAACCATGGATCAACCACACAATGATACCCTAATCCATTTCAAATGTCACCTATCATAGTTGGTACATATCTAATTCTTGTCAAAGATCAGGGAACCCATTTCTACAGTTGTCTTATAGATCCCATTTTTCTTTTGTTTTTAAATATATACTCACCAATATATAATTTATATAGGTGTTTCATGTAATTATAACATGATACTTCAAAGTCCATAGAACTAAACACCCATATGTTATCATACCATCCAGTCACATAACCCGATTCAAAATCCACAGGATCACACATTATTAAACCTTTGTTCACATAAGAAAATCATTTATTTTTCCCACCATGCATGTTAGAATTATCAAATACGAATCACCATTACTTATTTACTTCAATATGAGCCATTTATTCCATGTCAAGGTCTACTACATTATCACCATCCAACTAACATCATATCCAAATTAATGTGTCTTCCCATGATCTCTCCATACAAAATCTTCTCATCAATAATCATGACATGTTATTTCATTGATGACATTGACTGAAATCAATAGTCTTTGGAATCCTACTGACTGTTCCCATTGAAAGCAATCCTCGATACCCAATAACTATCAATCAAGGTTCTTTTTCCTGAAAATACAAGGTATCCCTATTTCTATACAATATACCAAGTAGAACATCACATCCATCATTCTATTAATTGAAGTATAATTCAATTATTCCAACCTCTAAGATACTCACTATCCCAATATAACCATTTTCTTTAGTTACTCCCATATACAACATATTATATCATTCATAATTCCTAACTCATCAATATCCTAATCCATAACTCAATGTACATAGGCTAATGATCTTAGACCATAATTAATATCACATTTAAAATTCCAACTACCCGTTATGGGTCCTCATCTATATTGGTAATAAAATTACAATTAATAATCGTACTATGGAATTGATTCCCACTGAGCACCCACATATGGGACCACCCACTTGGGAATTTTGATCCAAAGATAATCATTACGGATCCCCCATACACATTAACCACACTCTCTAGATCATTAACTTTTCCATTGACATATATTTATGATGACACCATCCAAGATTATTCATGTTGAATTTACATGGTCATATGAGTTGGTTAAGTCGAATACCGCAAAGATGTTATTTTGGAAAATATCTTGTAGGTTTTTTCACACATTAAATAACCAAACTAATTTTTTATCCATAACATGTTTCAAAACCACTCATAATGAGGTTTATGACTATGGATTAAAATTTATGTACCATCCAACAAATGGATATTATATTCCCCTTACCACAAAGATTGTGTGGTTGTCATCAAGGAGGTACTCTCCATAAAATCTTTATAACCTATCATTAGAAAAATCTATTATAGACCAGCTAACTAAAATATCATGAACAAGTTATATGGGAGAATTCCATGAAAGTTTTTGTTGAATGTTTAAACATATAAACACTATCATCAATTATCAAACTCAAAATCAATCACACATATGTCTTGTAAATCCTATATTCCAAACCTCTTGTGTGTTCACCAAACCTCTTTCCCATGGGAAAAGATATAAAACCACATAAATCATAAATCATAAAAATTAAAGTGCGTCATGAAATGTTAAATCATACAACCATAAATACGGAATTCAAGAATAACAGTCCATGAACCCTAGTAACCTAAAGTTCATATCATAAAAGGCATATGAAACACACTAGTCCATAATCAATCACAACCAATAACACCTTCCAATACCACTTGTCTACCATCTTCGTAAATTGAAAGATAATAAATGACTGCATGAATCCAGTGATATCAATAACATAATACTTTTCAACATTTATATATACCTATCCTAGTTCATTCTAAAAAAGATTATTAGGATTTGGTCACCACATTACTTTAACTACACCTCTATGTACTCTTTATGCTATCAAAAAGAAGTAGTGGTATAGGGTGTTATCAGGGGGGATATTATACCACCCTATCACATTATGAAATAACATGTAAATATAACAAAACACCATCCATAATAAATAATAAAATTATATAGAATAAATAAACATTAAATATTATGACAAATAAACTTGTGAAATAGGGAAGATCTAATAACTCTTGGAAATTCCTGCATTAAATGGTTGATCACTTGTTTAGCCTATTGTAATGAACTAAAAAAATAAATAATGGGAATGTGTGTGAGGATCTAATATCTTCACCATGGTTTACCTTAAACCTGGTCTATAATTTATCCATGTTATCTTGCTCAATCATCTATCATTAAGCCTATGAACAACCTGAACCTTCATTCAGGGAATTTTTCTTGGGTTACCATGTACCATGGCTTCCTGGGCATGTTTTTAGTAAAAATTACTGGTCATCAAAAATGTGGTCACTAAAATAACCAGTAAAACCATTGTATGTAAATTTTAGATGCTTAGCTAAATAAATAATAATATAAGAAGAAAAAGTGTAAACAAATAACCATTTTCTATCATAGGTTATAATGTGACAATACAGATCAAAAAAAAATATTCATGGGATATTTCCAAAGGGTCTCTATGAACACAATAAAATAATTACCCCAAATATTAGTCCCATGTATGATTCCTGAGATCATGTACAAGGAATTCCCATAATATCAGGATCAAAAAACAGATCCTAGGAGTAACACTTAGGTATCCACTAGTAATCATATTTGTGGAGGGGAAGTTTGTCACTTTTTGGTAATATCATATATAATTCAGGTATGGGGTAATTTTTTCATCAAATAACATCTCATATACTACACAAGTGGAAGTGGATCACTGTTATCCATCTCATATATTAGAAATGAAGTACAGATCATAGGGCCTGTGTTATGACCCATAATTTTGAATGATATTTTGTTTACTAAAAATTTATGTTTTACTGTATCACATTAATTAAAACTATTCAAGTATAAACTGAATTGCAACTATTTTTTTGGATAGATATGTGAACATTGGTAAATTATGACTGAAGATCTATAAGTCTATTTGAAACAATATTAAATTTAATTTTATAATTATTATTTATAAATAGAAATGATAATGGGAAATTAATTTAGAAAAAAGGGACAATTACCTCTACCAGTAGAATTATTCCATACGAAGCCCATTTTTTGGTGCTAGGAATGGAGTTAGTGTCACTGGGATTTACTCTAGAACAAGACAAATTTGGGCTTCAACATGTTAATCTTGAAATAAATCGCCTATCAAAGAAGTTCAAGTTAGTTGAAATCACCATCAAACACCATACCATTAGGTCATATTGGGGTTTTATAAAGGGATATGTTAGAAAGTATTAGTCACATATTTTGTAATACCATTTTATAAATAAAATTATTATTCCATCATATCTGTACAAAGATTATTCTTTCTTAAAAATATGATGAATATGATGAATTGAATTTTAGGGTAAAATAGTACTTTTCAAAAATATATAAATTACTATATTAAAATAAGTTTTTATTAATAATGTTTTTATAATTAAATATTGTTATAAAAACAATCATTTTAATTATAAATGTGAACTATATAAATTCCTTATAGTTTTAATCTATAAATTATTAAATAATAACTTCGATATGAAAAATATTTTTATATGATAAAATAGAAATTTTAAATTTAATTTCAATTAAAGGATTTATTTTATTGAATTAAGGGATTTTTAAAGTAATAATATTCTAATTAAATGTTATTATTAAACTAATATTATTAAATATAAATAATCATAAATTTTTTATGAAGTCAAATTTAATTTTTAATAACGTTTAAAAACTATTTTGGTCAAAACACGTCAATTTTTAAAAAATGTTGGTTTCTATTCCAAAAGTGACAATTCACATATTTAAAAAATTATATAGATAAAATTAATATTATTTTTGAAATCAAGACATTGAAATTATCAAAACAGATAATTTTTCATAATTTTTTGATATAATTAATTTTTTTGGTAAAAATTAAATATTATATAAATATACAGTGTGTTTTATGAAATCGTAATGGAAAAAAATGATGTAATAAGTACTATAAAAAGGATATTTAGAAAACTATATTTTTTTCTTTTAAAATAATGCTATTTTATGTTTATTTTATTTATTTTATGAAGCCTTAGGGAATCCTCCAAAACATATAAAATATTTTATTATTTTAAATTCATTTCCATGAAAGTGTGACCCACCTCCACATAAAAAAGGGAAATATTTTCATATCATATTATGATAGCCTCGTAAAATAATGTGTTCCACTCCCGTTTTGGATTAACCATGGGAAATTACCATGGTATGGTGTGTGGTTTTGAATATTTTGTTGTATAGTTTCCATAACCAAAATAATAAAGAAATCCCCCCTTTTTCCAATAAAAACCCACCCATGTTTCCATTTTTCTCGACTCAAATGATTTTAAGCTCGAAAACCCTCTACCCACTACTCCCTAGAGACTTCCCAAGGTTCCCCAATTTTACAATAATCCACTTCTATGCCTTTTTATTCACACATCAATATAAGTTAATTGTATCATATCCTTTGAATTCAAGCACCTTCTTTGAGATTTTTTCTTTTAACATAAATTTATTTTATTTCCATTCCATTATACTCACTACCATAATTTCCATTTTAAGTATAAATTATAATATCTTCCTTTCACTCTCACTAATTTCCCCTATAATCTTTTATGTACACCCATTACTCTGATGAAATTTTGTATGCGATCTCTCACTTTTCTCTTTTACCAAGAACTCCTTTTGTGATATGCCTTTTAATTTTAATTTCCATATATTGGGATATGTCCAAACATAATTTCCTTACATTACATTTTATTTAAAAATAATTAGATCTTCTTTAAACTATGATTAATCCATTCATTGTTGTTTATATACACCCATTACCATGCTAAATTTTTTTAAGGGATTTCACTCTTCTCATTCCCATTAAAGCACTTCATTTATATTATAAATCTTAAATTAAATTTAAAATGGTGGGATATTATGTTACAAGATCCCCATACAATATAATTATTGTTTAAATTATGAGACACCCCATTCTCTCTCATCAACCATTTTATAAATATCCATATGATGTCATTATGCTACTGAAATTGCACCGTGATTTTCCACACTAAGATCATCATGTAGTGAATTCCATACCCATTCCTCTATCAGGGGTATTAACAATTATTCACATATAAATGATTATTTCATACTTTCATGTATTTATTCCAAATTCCTAAATCCAATAATAAATGACGTCGTTGAATTAATCCATGTTATATAATTTATGGGGAACACTTAAGCATGAGATTTAAAAGATTATAATGACTGCTCCCTGATAACGATCCAAGGCATAGGGTAATGTTTTCTATCATGATACATCATATTAGTATAGAGGTCTTAATCATTCCTTTTGGGGACTCTATTCCACCATTTTGGGATAGGGGTTTACATAATTATGTTATGGTACTTTCATCCACCATATTTGGATAGGGGTTTACCTGATTCCATTTTGTATATGATATAGTGTTTTAAATTGTTGCCACATTTCTATACTGGGATTATCATTCTACATCATGCATTTATATTCATGTTCCTTCATTACTCATCAATATGAATTTTCTACCTTGTATTATTATCCTTATGTTATTTCATATTTATTCCCTTAGTGCGATTTATAGCTCACCCCTTTATTTGATTTGTCCTCAGGTTATCCCATGTTGTTTTATGTACAAAGGAATGTTGTGGTCATGTAAAATAATTTTTCAATAAGGATGTTGTATTTCATGTTTTACGTCGTTATGTAAAATTAAAAATTTCCCAAGACACTAGACGTTTCGATCTTTTAAGTAGTATTAATTGAAAATCAATGTAATAAATCATGTTAAAAATATTAAATAATGTGTCGGGTTGTTATAGTTGGTATTAGATTATATGTTTAGTTATTTTTGGGATAAGGATTTGAAAAACCTTGTGAGAACAATTATGGATAAGATTAATTATATGAAAAACATTTTTAAATTTTGGTGAGTAAAGAGTTAGTGGTTTATCATGAAAATACATCCTTGTCTAGATACGGACAAGTGGTTGTGGCTCTGGAACATATGTATCTAGGGGTAATACTTGAAAAAAATAATTCAATGAATACTTAAAAGGAAACTAGTGAACAAATATAGGCCTTTCTTTAGTCTTGGTTTGACACTCTCAGGGGATACACTTTGGTAAATTCATAAGCTCGTTAAAACCAATTATTGAGGGAACACAAAAATAATGCCCATAAAATATATGTTTGGAAGTAGATCTATGATGACCAATATTGAAACATAGGGTATCAATGGTAAGGATATACTATTCATATACAAGTTTATCCTTCTAAAATCATTATTCTTTTCTTACATTATTTTTAGTTAAGAATTGAAACCCACTATTTGAATTTTCTTTTTATTATTGAAATATGGAAGGAGGGAGATCACAGACTAATCATGTCTCTATTAAAGAATTACTACTTGGAATAAATCCCCTGATGTCATGCTTAGATGAATTTGAATCATTTTCAAATATCCATGTTACCTTGAAACATCTTTTTGAGGCATCCAATACCTCTATCATTTCATGATTATTTCTAGGATCAGGTACCATCTATTGGATACCACTTCTCTATCATATTTACTACCATGATCTATGTGGGAAGTACCATTATCAACTTTTCATATTCTTCTATTTATTTAAAAATGATGAAGCACTAAATTATTTTCAACATGATGAAATAGTGGGAGACATCTGAGTATCCTATATATAACATATTATATATTTTTTCCATTATCTAAATACCAAAATTGATATACCGAAACCCTATTTTATAATATTTTAAGACAAATCAGTTAGACTTGTTTTATAAAAAACATGTCTAAGAAGGTATTTAAAAATTATATACATAAAAATACATTTTAATTACTTATTGGTGCTTCCATAATTATTATAAAAGACACTTGAGGTGTTTTTTGGTGAAGGAAGTATTGAAAATATCTTGAGGTACCGTTGTGACGCATGAACCATTTTCGACATAAAGGAAATGCTAACAAGAAAGATTGAAGACCTCGTTGGAATAATGAAGAATAATAACCCTCACATTTTTTATCTTAGTATGTAATCCAAAAATTTCAGGGATGAAACTTCATAAGGGGGGAAGAAAGTAATGACCCAAACATTTGAATTATATTTTTTTTTGGAAAATGTATGTTTTACTAGGTCAAATTCATTAAAATTATACAATTGTAAATTGAAATGTAATTGTTGGTTTTTGAATTCTATGTGACCATTGGTCAATTATGACTAATAAACAATATGATAGTTTGAAAAAATAATAAATTTAATCTTATATTTATTTAATAAAAATGTAAATGGAAATGGAAAATTAATTAAGAAATAAGACTCGATGGACTCTACCAGTAGATTCTTCCCATACGAAGATGATTTTTGATAACTTGGGAAGGAGGAAGAATCACAGTGTTTTTCTCTAATCCAATCACAAGTCAAGATTTTACATGTAAAGCTTTAATGAAATATCTTATTTTAGTTGTTCATGTTCATGGAAATCACCACTCGAGTGACGTTATCAGAGTCGCCCCAAGAGATTATCAACATCACACACCTTACTCGTATGTCATATGCAGGGGTTAAAAGGGGTTCAATAACTAGGTATTAGTAAATTATTTTTTTATCCCTTTTAATAAATAAAATACTTACTCCATAAATTTTGTTCTGATAATAGTCTTTCTTAATAAATACGATGTATTTGATAAATTGATTTTTTGTGTAAAATTATACATTCCAAAAATTATTATATTAAACTACGGTTTTTAATTAATTTTATTATAATTATATACTCTTATAAAAAATAATTTTAATTATAAATAAAGATTAAATCTATTCATTACTTTTTTTACTCTCTAAATAATTAATTAAATAGTTTGATAAGAATTATATTTTTATAAGGTAAAACAAAAATTGTATTTTTAATATCAATTAATGAATTTACTTTTATAAATTAATGGATTTTAAAAAATAATAATATTCTAATAAAATATTATTATTAAAATACTATTATTAAATATAAATGATTATATAATTTTTTTGATGTCAAATGTAATTTTTAATAAGGGTTATAAATTATTTTTGTTAAAACCTGTTAGTTTTTATTATAAGTTAGTTTTTATTTTAAAATTTATAATTAACATATTTAGAAAAAAAATTAAATATAATAAATATTATTTTGGGAATTAGGACATTAAAATTGTCTTGTGTTTAATTTTCCATAAATTTCTGAGATAGGTAAATTTTTGGGTAAAATATAAATACTGTATAAATATATGATGTGTTTCATGATATCATAAATGCACAAAAATTATGTAATAAAATATATAAAAGGGATATTTTTCCAAATATATTTTTTCGTTTAAAATATTTTAATTTTATTTATTTTTATTTATTTTATAAATCCTTTGTGAATTGTCCAAAACATATAAAATACTTTAAGATTCTAAAATCATTTCCATGAAGGAGTGCCTCACATCCATATAATAAAGGGATTTATTTTAATATCTTCATCCCTTAGAATTAAAAAATAATTTATTCCACTCTCTTTTTCGAGAAACCATGGGGAGAAAATTTATCGTTTGTGGTTTTGAATATCTTATTATGTAGTGTCCAAAAAATAATAATAAATAATTCCCCCTTCTTTCCTATATAAACCCACCCATGTTTCCGTATTTATTCACTCAAAATAATTTTAATCTCATAGAACCCCATCACCACGATCCATAGATTCTTCATAAGGTGCTCCAAGCTCCCAAGATTCCCCTCCCAAGCCTTTTAAGTCACACATCCATGTAAGGGATTTCTTTCATCACAATTGAATTCAAGCACCTTCTTTGAGATTAGTTATTTTAATTTCAATTACATGTATTTCTATTAATTTATAATCACTAACATAATTTACATTTTATGTCTAGATTATTAGAACATACATTCCCTCTCATTAATTCCCCCTATAATCCTTCATGCACACCCATTACTATGCCGAAATTCTGTAAGGGATCATCCACATTCAATATTTATCAAGACCTCCTTTTGTGATATAACATTTAATTTCAATTGGAATATGTAGCGATATATTCATAAATAACCCCTTAACTATAAATTTGATTTATAAATAATTATGTGTTCCTTATCTCATTAATCCATTCATGATCTTTTATATAGAGCTATTACCATGCGAGAATTCCATATGTTAATTCTCTCTCCTTAATTCCATTAAAGAACTTCACTTGTATTATAAATATTAAAATCCAATTCAAATGTTGGGATATTATTTTACCTGATCCCATTACTATCAATTTCATGCATAAATTAATAGTGGCCAATTTCTCTCTCATCAACCCATTTTATAAATTTCCTTATGTCATCGTTATGATGCTGAAATTGCACAGCGGTTTTCCATGCCAAAATCATTGTATAGTTAATACCATACCCATTCATCTACCATTGGTTTTCACCTTTATGAACATATTCATTTTTATTGAGGACATTCATGAATTTATTCTATATTCCTTTATCTTGGAAAAAATTATGATGTTGAAAGAATCCATGTTAACTGATTTGTTTGTCACACTTGAGCATGAGATTGAAATGATTATGAAGGGTTTTCCCTAATAGAACTATAATTCATTGGGTAATGTTTAGAAACATGATAGATCATGTTGGAATAGGGGTTTACTTAATTACTTTATGGGAATTTTTCCACCATGTTGGGATAGGGGTTTACCTGATTCTTTATTGTACTTTTGTCCACCATGTTGGCAGAACAGTTTACCTGATTCCCTTGTGTTTATGATTTTGGGTTTTAAGTTGTTTCCACATTTTAATGTTATTATTATCATGATATATAATGCCTTTATATTTATTTTCCTTCATTTCTCATTGATATGCCTTGTCTAACATGTATTATTATCCTAATTTTGTTCTATTTTTATTTCCATACTCAGCATTATAGCTCCCCCATTTCTTATGTATGTGCCCAGGTTATCCCAAGCACCGTTACGCATGAATGAATTTTGTGGTCATGTAAGAAAAGATTTAAATAAATATGTTTATATCGTCTTTTATGATGTTATGTAATGTTTTTAATTTCCTTATACACTAGACCAATCAATCTTCATAAGTTGCATTAAGTGAAAATATATTTAATAAATCTTATTTAAATATGAAATAATGAGTAGGGTTGTTATACTTGGTATGTATAAGAGGATTGGTTTAGTAATTTCTTCAGATTTGTATTATAAAAACCTATTTAAAACCTTTAGGGATAATATTATATACATGAAAAATATACCTAAATTTTGGTGAGTATAGAGTATGTTGTTTATCAATAAAATACATCTCTGTCTATAAATTAACAAGTATATGCAGCTCTAGAATATATTTATCTTGGGTTAAAACACAAAAAAATGCATTGAGATAGATTCGAACAGGAACAAGTGCTTGAAAATGGGTCTTGCTTCACTCCTAGTTTTACACTCCTAGGGGATATGCTTTGGTATATTCATAATCTCATTAAAACCCATTATTATGGGAAAAAAGAAATGCCCATAAAAATGTATTTTGGGAAGTTGATCTTGGATAGTCTAGATTGAAACATAAGTTATCACAATATCGGATATACAATTCGTATACATTTTTATCCTTATATGTTCAATGTTTTATTTTTAAATTCTTATTACCTAAGAATTCAAACCCCCTAATTGAAATTTTTTTATTAGTTACAATATGGATAGAGTAAGATCATGAATAACTCTTCTCTCTCTTCCTGAAGAACAACGTGGAAAGATTATCCGGAAGTTATGCTCGTATGACCTCAAATCATTTTTTAATATCCATGTGAAATGAAAACAAAATTATGAGGCATAAAATACCTCTATAATTTGAAGATTCTTTCAAGGATCAAGAACCTTATTTTGGATAATCTAGCACTCTTACCATTCTTGCTTTGTTATTCATGGAATGTACCATTAGGTTTTTTTCAATTTATTCTCGTTATTTCAAAATGATTATGCACTATGATTTTCAATATGCTTCAAAAGAGGGAAGCCTCCAAGCATCCTATATGTATCAAATTATAGATTTATTTCCTTTGGGAAATACCAAAACTGATATACCAAAACCCAGTTTTGGAATATATGAAGATGAATCAATATAAATTTTTATAAAAAAAATTCAAGAATAATTTTTAAAATTATATATATGAAATAAATTTTTAGTGAAGTATTAGTTATTCCTTTATTATACTCTAAGATTCAAGAGGTGTTATTGGGTAATGGAAGTAGATGATTTTGAAAATATCATGAGGTTCCATTGTGACACATAAACCCTTTCTACATAAAGTAAATGCTAATAGTAAGGTCATATGATCTCATTGAAAAGTTGAAGGAGAACTACACTAACATATTTTAATCTATGAATGTAAAACTAAATTTCACAGATAAAATTTTTTAAGGGGGAAGAATGTAATGACCTGATATTTTGAATAAAATTTTTTTTCATGAAAATTCATGTTTTACTGTGTAACATTCATTAAAATTATACATGTATAAATTCAAATGTGACAATCCGTTTTATACAGTTACATGACAGTAGGTCAATTATGAAAGTTGACCAATATGACCATTGGAAGCAATATTAATTAAATGTTATAATTATTGTTTAGAAATAGAAACAAAAATGGAAAATTAATTCTGAAAGAAGAGTCAATATACACTACAGGTAAAATTGTTCTATAAAAAGCCCATTTTTTGGAGCTTGAGAAAGAGGTAGTGTCACTGGGATTGGTTTAGGAAAAATACCAAGCTAATATTCAATATGTTAATCTTGAACCAAATTTCCTATGGGAGAAGTCCAAGTTAGTGGAAGTCACCACTTGGGCAATGTTTTCAGAGCCATCACAAGATTTTATCACCATCACACACCTTACCCTTAGATAATATGTGGATGCTATAAGGGGTTATGTAATATGGTATTAGTTACTTATTATGTAATTCCATTTTAGAAGTTGAATGATTATTCCATCAATTCTATTATGAGAATAGCCTTTCTTAATAATATGAAGAATTTGATATATTGATTTTTCAAATAAAATGGTACTTTTTTAAAATATATAAATTCTTATATTAAACTATGGTTTTATTAATAATGTTATTAGAAATAAATCGTGTTAAATGAACACTCAATTTAATTATAAATGAGATTATATATATTCATTATTTTTTTACTCTATAAATGATGAAGTAATCAATTTGATAAGAAATATATTTTTATATGATAAAATAGAAATTGTATTTATAATTTATATTAAAAACATTTATTTTATGAATTAGTGGATTCTAGAAAAAAATAATATTCTAATAAATTGTTACATTTAAATTACTACTATAAAATATAAATTCTCATATAATTTTCATAATGTCATACATGATTTTTATTAAGGTTTGAAATTTTTTTTTCTCAAAACCCATCAATTTTTAATAAATAACAGTTTTTATATTTAAGGTAAAAATAGACATATTTAGAAAAAAAAAATTAGATAAATTTAATATTATTTTTTTTAATCTGGATGTCAAAATTTTCCAATGGTGTATTTTTCATAATTTTCTAAGACAATCATATTTTTGGGTAAAAATTAAATTTCATATAATTATACAATGTCTTTTATGACATTATAATGGCCCAAAAATGATTTAATCAATACAATAAATGGGATATTCGGCCTAATATATGTAATTTTCATTTAAAATAATGTAATTTTCAGGTTATTTTTTTATTTTATAATCCCTTATTGAATCTTCCAGAACATATAAATATTTTAGGATTTTAAAATCGTTTCATTGATATTATGAATCAGCTCCACATGTGAAAGGGAAATATTTTAATATCCTAGACCTATACCCTTATAATATAATTTATACCACTCACCTTTTCTATAATCCTTGTTAAAGACACATGGTATGGTTTTTTATTTTGATTATTTTATTGTGTAGTGTCAAAAACATAAATAATAATGATATCACCCTCTTTTTCTATATAACCCCACCCATGCTTCATTTAACATCACTAAAACTATTTGAAGATCAACCAACCTCTTACCCCTACTCTTTAATGTCCCCCAAGGCTCCCTAATACCCCAATAGGCCCCTCCTAATCCTTTGGAGTCACACAACCAAGTAAGGGATTTCTCTCATCACCTTTGAATTCAAGCACCATCTTTGAGATTAGTTATTTTAATTTCAGTTTCATATATTTACATTCATTTTTTATTAGTAACATAATATATATTTGATATACAAATAATGATATCTTCCTTTCACTCTCATTAAGGCTCCCTATAATCCTATATGTACACCCACTACTATACTGAAATTCTGTAAGGGATCATTCACTTTCTTCTACTATCAAGAACTCCTATTATTATATGACTTTTAATTTAAATTTTCATATTTTTGTATAAATTAATACATACTCCCCTTACTATCCATTTGATTTTTAAATAATTATATCTTCATGAAACTCTCATTAATACATTCATTATACCTTATATGCACCTATTACCGTGATAGAATTCCATAAGGGATTTCTCTCTCCTCGAAAACATTAAAAAACTTGTTTTATATTATTAATCATAACTTCAATTTAAAATATTGGGATATTAGGTTCCAGGATCCCCTTACTATCCATTTCAGGTATAAATGATGACAAAAACCTTTCTCTCTCATAATTCTATTTTATGTATTTTCATATGATGTCACTATGCTATTGAAATTGCACCGTGATTTTCCATGACAAAATGATCTTGTAGTGAATATCATACCCAATCCTCTATCATGGGTAGTCAAATTTATACACATATACCTTTTTTTGAGTACTTAAATGTATTTATTCCACATCCCTTCATCGTGTAAAAGATGATGTTTTTAATGAGTCTATGTTATATGATCTATATGGCACACTTAAGCATGATATTTAAATTATTCTGAATCTTGTGCCCTGATAGCAGTCCAATTCATTGGGTAATGATTTGTATCATGATACATCATTTTGGGAAAGGGGTATTCTTAATTTCGTTGTGGGAAACTTTTCCACCATGTTGGGATAGAGGTTTACTTGATTCCATTATAGGAATTTTGTCCACCATTTTGGGATAGGGGTTTACCTGAGTCCATTTTGTTTGTGATGTTGTTTTTTATGTTGTTTCCACATTTACATTTTAGAATTATCATTCGATATAATGCCTTTATAATCACATTCCTTCATTCCTCATTGATATTCATTGTCTAACAGGTATTATTATCCTTACTTTATTCCATGTTTATTGTATTACAATACTTTATATATCATCCCTTTTTTATGTATGTCCTCATGTTATCCAATGCATTGTAATGTAAGAAGAAATGTTGTGGTCATGTAAAATAATTTTTCCATAAATATTTTTCAATTCATGTTTAATGTTGTTATGTAATGTTTATAATTTACTAAGACACAAGACCTCTCAATATTCGGAGTTTAATTATGTGAAAATATATATAATAAATCAAGTGTAAATATGAAATAATGAGCAGGGATATTAAAGCATGTTCAAGGAATCCCATGTATCTAAACACATAACTATGGGTAGTGTGTCCCACTTTAATCACATATATCACATCTATGGGTAGTTCATCCCTCCTGACCATCTCATATATCACATCTAGGGGAAATTTATCCCTCTCATCCATCTCATATATCTGGTATGAGTGGAAGATCCAATGAGTATGTCCAATGAATCCCATGTATCTCTATATTTTATAGTGGGTTGTGTGTGGAAACAGAATCACATATATTATAGCAGGGTAAGTTCATCCCTCTCATCCATGTAATGTATCACATTGGAGGTCGGTACATCCCTCACACCCAACTCATATATCAAGCATGAAGTCTAAATCCAATGATCATGTCTAAGTCATCCAATATATCTTAATACATCTTAGTGGGAAGTGTGTCTAACCTGAATCATCTCATATTGACACATAATAAGGATCAGTGATATTCCAAAATTAGTCACTCAAAATAGATTTCATCATCTCATGGGTATGACAAATCACTTTCACTAATACCATATCTGGCTCACACCATTTATTTGGGTTCTATGTATACGCCCACAATATTTACCATTAATTACTCTCTTGTGCCCTATAAAGGGTCAACATATCACCCTGTCACGAAATGAGGTCCCCTAGGTCACATCAAGTATTGATGCCTCACACGGGATCCTTGGTCTCAAGTATCGGAGTTGGTTTCCCAAGTCCAACTGTTTGTACATTGATTATAGTTATATTTTATGTATCGAATATAATTTAAAATTCTTATTGCATATTGATAATTGTTTTTCATTAATCTAATGTAATAACATCCTAGATAATATGTCACATTGATAATGTCATAGCAGTTCCTCTCTGTGATGAGAACCTTGATATTCTATGATGAAATTTTTAAATAATTTTTTTTGTTGGATAACGTACTGTGATGGGACACATAGTATATACACTCTCGAGTGAGAGTACTTGTACGAAAATGATCCTTCTTTTAATTAATTCCACAATTGGTAAACTCCATGATGGTATATTATGAGAATGGACATGTCAGGAGGAATTTCATATGTTTCGGTGTCATAAAAAATTCCTATTTATGAGCGTGTGTGATGGCCCTTCGAATTTAAATTTTTTTATTAAGGTATTTTATAAGTCATTTACTTAGATTTATTTCATAAACCATGACAATAACAGTTCACTAAAAATCTAGAATCATTCGATGTGTCACAAGTGACAAGCCATTAATGGATAAGTCTAGGAAATATTTATCCCTTCCATATTTATGGAAGAATATTTCATAACACATTAATTATAATGAAACCATAATCCTAAATTCTAGGGCCATGGGGTAATGACTTGTCTAGGTTTGAGACATGTTTGTGAAACCTACATGATGATAAATTGAGACTATAGTATTATATAACATAGGGTAATTTTGTATTTGGTTTTCATCATTGTGGGATTAACTTCTTTATTTTTGATGTCTTGACCCATTACTAGATAGTAATATTAAAATTTAGGTAATCCCAGTAGATTACAATGAAAAATAATCCAAGAGGGTCACACACTACGTTTTTCATTTTATCTAGATTAAATTCTATTTGAATTTAATTATTTTAATAAAAATTATTTTCAAAACCGTGGAAAACATTTATTCATGTTTTATTGATCCTTAAAATTCACAAGGTAATAAATAACTATTTGTTAATTAATAAATAATTTATATGATTATGTGAAAATATATTCAATATATATTCATTGGATTGTGAATAAAATATTTATTTTATTTATTGATTATTTCAATAGATATTTTTCTTTAGATTGTGAATAATTTTTTTATTTATAAATAAAATGTGTATTCATTTGTTTAATATGTTCTAGATGAGTTCAAAAAAACTAAGACTAAGTATGGAGAAGATTATTAATTAACAAGAACATTACGTAATATTTATCATTGCACATGATGAATTTCACCACAAAATAATAATAATTATATTATTACTATGTTTCATTTGGTTTTATTCATGATTTTAAATGTTATTTAATGGTTGGAAAGCGATTAAATATTATTGTATCCTAAAAATCTCTTGAAATATATAGTTATATCTATTGTATATCGTATCCAAAAAATAGTAATATAGAATTTCTTTGAACAAAAAATTGTCTCTCAAATCCCTGCTGTCTCTCCCTATAAATAATAAGAACTGAAAGAGAGATTTATTCAAGACTGAATAATGAGAACTCAAGAGTGGACAACGCAAGACATTTGATTCGCCATGATTGCACCAAGTGATTGAGTGGTTTTGCTTGGAGATCATTGGAACATGTTTTGTTCATCGATAGGGGGATTATATCCTTGTGTGCTCACAATGAAATGAAGGAAATCTGAAAGGTTCGTTCTTAATGATCAAAAATCATCAATGAAGAATGTTCTGATGCATAGGTATTTATTTTTTCAGATATTAAATAAATTAATTATAAATTTGATGTGAAATATCCTCAATAATGGTTTTGGAAAATGACGGTTGAAATAATTTTTAATATATTCCTCGACAACGCATGCTTCAGTTTTTTTCATAACCATCAAGGGGTATTTCAGTGGTCACATTTTAAATTAAAATTACTTATTTAATTTTATCCATATACAATCATGGTTGAATTTTTTTTCTCTAATTATTCATTCTTTAATTAAATTTGAATTTACATGATTTAATATATTAATAATATTCATTTAGTATTTCATTTTCATTATGGTTTTAGAAAATATGAAGTATGACAACAGATTCCATCATAATGTATAAACTCATTGGTTTGTAAACTGGGATACATGGTGTGTAGCTAGAGTACAAATTGTGTAACAATTCACATTACTGTGAACTAAATTACTCATGAAGAAATTATTATAGAACGTGTTTTGACTAGGCCATCCTAACACGTGGTGGGTAGCTAGAATATACACACCAGTTAGTATGGATGATTTAACATGCTGAAGCACCCGACATGTTACTCAGATACATGGCAACCCAGGTACTTGGAGTGTAGTTGGATAATACACACAGTGTACTCTCCCATTAAAGGGAAGAATTAAAAAACATTATATAGAAAACTATAGCATTAAAACCTTACTTTATTGATTAGATCAATTGTTTGAATTTGACAATTTAATAATGGGATTAATTAATATTAAATGATCAGTTAATTTACTATAATTAATATGGAATTATTTGTTTTTATGTTTATTTCCCATGATTTCCATAAATGATGCGTATCTCCAATTAAGATCAGATGATCATTATTATGATAGTAATTTAATAATTAATTATTTAATAAAGGGAATCACATTAATTTTAATAAAAATTAATAAATAATGAAATGAATGAAATATGAAATTTTTTTGTATTCGTTGTATGTATGACCAATCATGAGCTTAACCAAAACCACTGTATATGTTGACATTAATATAATTTAATTTATTTAAGGGGTTTGAAATTAGTAAATATTAAATTAACGAACATCTTGAGATCCATCCCTCCCTCCATTATTATGTCAGAGTTTCATGTCTATGGATATTTATGTTATCCCATTTAACCGATCTTTTAGTTACCCTCACCTACGTATGGGTAATAAATACTTGTAATGAATGGAGCATCCCATGGGAATGGGGTCATTCAAGACGGAAACATGACGATAATGTAGATACCCAATTTTTTCCTTTTAATACCTTGATTTTAGGTCCCTGACCCTAGTTACTGAGAGTCGGTGCATTATTACATATCATTGGCATGATAAAAAAAGATCATGTCTCGAAAGACCGAATAGTTTAGTATCCTTGGAAACACTAGATATATTAATAGGTCTTACATTACATCATAAAGTGAAAAATAAAACAATAACATCTTGACTTCATATCCCCTCATACATTCCCTGCAGGTCATTCATAAAATACTTCTTCACATCCCGGAAAAAATTAAAACATTGAAACGGGTGATCAGATGCTCAGTAAGGATAACAATATAGCTGAAACATTCATAAATAAACATAAACATATAAGGTAAGGTATAACTAAAACAAAATCCTTTTAAACATGAACTTCAGCATAATATAGCAAAGATAAAATGAAATAATGCTATTTACTTATTCACATGGACATTCTACTAGTCAAATAATCACATGAAATATAAATAACCATTTTCATAATGATGGAATGCATAATTCCAAACTATCATAACCATGTAGCCAAGGCCTTGTGCCAAGACTACAAAATAATATTTTGTTAAGGCCTCATGCCAAGGCACTATTTTGTCTCATGAGACCTACTGATACATCGAGGAGATATAACGGGCTCCACCCGTCACTTATTAAGTCCAATGCATTCCTCATATAAATAGGTTTAAACATAACATAAACATTTGTATTAAAAATAGCATACGAAATGTCAATACCTTCTCCATAAACCATGAATGGTATAAAAATAACACATCCATAGTCAAACATATTAGAAAACCTTCAATAATATATGGATGTTTTGTATCCTAATAAATAAACTTCAAATATGCTTAAAATACATCAAAGGATGTTGACATAGAAGAAATCAAAACAATTTGAGAGAAATATCTCTTTTTTTGAAATCACTCAAAAGTAACATAATTACTAAATAAAAAATTTACATTGAAAATATTCTTATATGCTTGTAAGGGAAGCTTCGACGATTTTATAACGGCAGAAAATAGCCGCACCCACCGTATAAGTTAAAAAAAGACATTCTTACATTAATTCTGTCGAAAAGGATAAAAATGACCTTTTTTGGAAAACGACAGAAAGATTACTTTATAAAATTCTGATAAAAACTCAACAAGGGTATAAATTACTATATCCCATAGTCTTTAAAATTTTAAGAATGATTTGAAATAAATTTTTAAGAACCATGGATGTGGATGATAAAGAGGTCCTAGTAGATAATCACGTATAAACTACCTCGGATAATGAAAAGATTGTGAAATAAACCCTTAACTTGTACATTTAATTAGTAGATGGTATGCTAACATCTTTTATAATAGTTAAAATATTTTCATTAAATTATACAAGAACCGTATACATAATTATGAGATCATATATGATCTTCTAATAATGCTTTGTTAATAATATTTTTGTATTATCGTCGTTTCAGGTGTTAACTTACTCATTTTATTTTATATGTTTTTTTACATAACATGTGTTTGTTATAGATAGGTTGTATCATATTCATATCCAGAATGGTATCAAGTCCTTAACCATTATTTTTAATCACCAAATAATAATTATACTTGAATGGATATGATGGGGAATGGATCTCATCGCGTTCGTGGAGACGGTAGTCCGTACGTACGCACGAGCGACAATATAATTATTTTGATATTAAAATAATATATAATTGGATGGTATATCATATATAAAAAATTATTATCATGTTATATTTATTATTTACATGAATTATACATCATTATTATACACATCTAAATAATAATATATTGAATAACAATTACATCACGACGTGGAGACGGTAGGCCGTACGTACGCACGTATGGTGATATGTCATTCAAGGGATGGATAGAATAATGAATTTGGTTGTTCCATATTTATAATAACATTATATTATATAGAATATAATGGATTTATTATTTTATAATGGAAATAACAAGAAAAGAAGAAGCTGAAGAAGAAAGGAACTTGGAAACGGGTGGTAAAATCATTACCTCTTCTTCGGGGACTTCCATTTGATTTGATCAAAAGGGATCCTTAATATGGATTTCAGATCAAAATTAGGCCTCTAGGATTTATTGAGGGAAGTTGGGAGGATATTCGGTCAGATTTTGGCTGAGACAAAAGGCTTTTAAGGTGTGAAATTGAGAGAACGGGGAGTTCTCTTTCATAAGAGGGGTGAGGGGCACCTTTGGAAAAGCTAGAAATATTATTTTATAATAAATTAATATTTGGTTTCTAAAGGCTCCAAAGTGGATTATATAAATTATAAGGTAGGGATAGGTCTAAAACAACTCAACCAATAGATTTCAGACAGGTTTGGGTCACATTATTAACCTTATCTTTTAGTTTTAACTCTTAGTTAATTAGTTTGACATTTACCATGTCACTTTTTATTTTTATATTATATAGTTAATAAACATACCATATACATCCAAGAGCCCCCCAAGATGTCCATTAATTATACACCTATCATGATAAAAGTTATTTTTCTGAACCTTAGATTTTTAGGAATAGAATATGAATTAATAATATAATATTTGTTTTAAAAACTCATTTATGTCAATTTTAACACTATTCAATAATTGATTATATGTTAAAGTATTAAAAACATTATTAATTCGAACAAAATTCATTTAAGAAATAATATCATGTCATATTAACCAATGAAATTCATTTATGTCATCAAAACTTTAAAGTTATATTTATTTTAACATCTATAATACCACTTATTTGATTCTTTCATTAATATGGAAAATATTGCATCATTGTTGTGTCATCAATAAATTTAATTATTAGATGTCTAAAAATTATAAATAAAATACCATTATTTAGGATATATTTTTAGCTTTATAATTAATATTTATAATCGAATATCAAACATATATAACCCTATGTAAAAATTGTTTTGATAAAAGATATCTGCTTATGTCATTTTTGTATTTATTTTAAATTAATTAATATAAAGTGTCCTTATGACCTGAAAGTGGCTCCATGGGTCCCAAAATATACTCAAATATTCCCATGGTCGGAAATATATCAAAAGATAAGGTTAGGACACGTTTTGGGGAAATTTATTATTATTATAATATTATTTTTGTACCATTATTTACCGGATTTTCTCTTTAACCATGGTAAATAAAATATCTACCGAAGTAATTATCCAAATTTTCTAGAAATAAAAGTTACCTATTTACACAATTTGGACATCCTGATTCCAAATATGGAATCCATTTTTCCAAATTCAAAACACAGAAGTGGCAGAAATTAATTTAAAATTAATTCCCATTGTTAAAACAAAAAAGGCATTTTTAAGAGATAATAACTATCAAAAGATTGAAACTTGTATATGTCTGGTTTAATTGTGAAATTATATCCAATGACCAAAATTGTATTAAATGGTAAAAATATATTCTAAATATACTTTAAAACCACTCAAATTCATAATTTATCACTGTTAATTATTTCTATTAAAAAAGTTGTTTTTTTAATTAAAATTTTGTAATTTTCACTATTCATCAAAATATAAATGTTATCCGAAAAGTAACAAAATATCACCCTAGGATAATTTCATTATTCTGAATCCAAAAATGAAGTCCATTTTGAGGGATAAAATTTATAAAATTTTAAAAAGTGGGTATTACTATTCATAACGGCTACTTTGATTGGTCGTGATGTGATAGAATCTCGAAGTTGCATGCAACACATGCTACGGTATTATTGAAAGAGAATAATATCATGTAATCTTCGGTGTTAAATTCTCCCATCTCTCAATAAATGGTGTCCTCACAATTTGAAATTGTTCTTTGAAAATAAAAGGTTGAAAATAGAAAATACCTTTGTGGGAAAACCCACATCAAAAAATGGGTTAATAAAATTTAGTCTTAATAAGACGAAAAGAGAAACGAAAGGTTCACCACCAAATTAGGATATCTACTAAGAGAAAATTGGTGGAAATTAGAGATATATAATTGGATGAAAAAATAAATATTTATAGGTAGTGAATGAGGTCATCAATCCCAAATTAGTGTAAATTTGAGGTCCTTAAATTCATCAATCTATGATGATTTAAAAGACCATCCATTCAACATAACATAAGATATTAGGATAACACATTTTTGGTTTTATGATCCCTTAAATAATGTATAAGAATTAATTTCTTCATAGAATAAGAGAAGAAGAATATATACTTGACAGGTAGAGTTCCATCATTTAATTAGTTTCTACCACAAACTCATCGTTTACTCAAAACGATAATAGAACTTAAAAAATATTCAATTTATCTTATTCATATAGGGTTCCAAAAAATGAATTGTTAAGTATCCTATCAGGCCCTTTTAAAAAAATACATTATTCAATCTAGGACATCACGTCGAGCAGTGGTAGGTGATACACCCTTGTCACCCTTCGGTTGCGGGTTCATGTCTCGCGGCCTTGCCGGACGAGACGGGTTGCCGCCCGACCTCCGGGTTGTCCTTTTATGGCAATCCAAAAATAACCCCAAACTATAATTATCCAAAATACATCTGTCTAAACTCACAGTCCAAAATTTACAAGGAAGGTAGACACAATGAAGATCTTTTTTCCCACGTAATAACATGTGAACACCTTCATCATGTATTCTTTCAAAACATTATAACATCCTGAATTACCATAAAACCATATTGATTACATTCAGGATCCCTTATTCCTATTAGAATACTGGATATACTCTTTATATCCAAAAAAGTGGTAAACTCCAACAACGATGGAATATACAAATCATTAATCAGTTTCAAGGTAGTCAAGAATATCCAATATAATTTATCCAAATCAATCATGTATTATTCCAAAATCACTACCTCGATATCAGAACCATATTATGGTTTATCATTCTCTCAACCATATATTTTCCAAAAATTTAACCTGCTATTGAGTCACTTTTCTCGGTTCCACACAATATCAAGTCCTTAATGAAATTGTACTGCTGTACAATCCTTATATACTCCATAATTATTATAACCAGTACATCGTTGATACACCACTCAAATGACATAATTCTTTAATAACAACATAATAACTCTAATCATTCCTCCTCATCTCACGTAGTATCATAACTTGATTATTATCCAATAGCATCATTTGGGGCATACTCTGATGATTTGGACATTAGTTTACGTAATGTCCCAACTCCTTGCAGATGAATCATTGTACATTTGAAACCTTTTTCTACACACTTATAAAAAACTCCCATTCCCTTCAGGAAATTTCCTGGGTGTTTTTTTCCACAGTTATCACATATGGGAAAATTCTTCTTTTACCTCTTCCCTTTATCCAACTTTCTCTCTTCCATACTTTTCTTCTCTTGCTTCCCTTCAAAGCCATAGCACTCAGATAATTATTTACATATCTTATTAACACATGATACTATTTATTCATATGTTGAGAATACATTGGAGACTATTTCCCTTCTAAATGTTGGCTTAATACCATGAATGATATGATCTTTCTTACTCTTTGGATCATATGTCTTGATGGAGTTCACATTCCTTCTACTTGGCATCATTTCTATACAATGGAATACACTAGGTCAGTTTATTAATTGAGATGTAAAATTCCAAACTTGTAAAATACCTAACGTATATTGAACAGTTTATGGATATAATCCATAATCATAAAAATGTTTTCATTGAGGAATTATATACTCATAAAACATTCATAATGGTTTGTAAATAAAATGAGAATTATCCTAAGCATATCCCCCAGGAGTTTCGTAACCAAGAGTGCAGCAAGGCCAGTTGTCGTGCACCAGTTCACGTCCGAGTCTAGCTCAAAGCGGTGTTTTCGGGTTTTACCCCTAGGTACATCTGTGCCAGAGCTGCCTCTACCTTCTCGTATCAAGACAGAGATGTATTGCTCAAAAAACTCAAAAAGTATTTACAATAACCAAATTCTAGGAAGTTCTTCTATACTAATCCTCAAAGTCCATATTAGGTCTATGTGATATAATCAGAGTTTATCTAAATATAGCTTCCAAGGTTTGTACTAAACTTCCTCTGATACCAATTGTAACGCCCCGACCCCAGTTACCCAGAGTCGGTGCATTTTTATATAACATTGGCATGATCATAAAAGAACATGTCTCGAAAGACCAATTTGTTTAGTAGCCTTGGACACACTAGATATATAAATAAGTCTTACATTACATTATAAAGTGAAAAATACTACAAAAACATCTTTAATTCATATCCCCTCATATATTCCCTGAAGGTCATTAATAAAATACTTCTTCACATCCTGGGAAAAATTAAAACATTGAAATGGGTGAGCTCAGATGCTCAGTATGGATAAAAATATAGCTGAACCTTTCATAAATAAACATAAACATTTAAGGCAATGTATAACTAAAACAAAAGCCTTTAAAACATTAATTTCAGTATAATATGGAGAAGATAAAATGAAACAATTTCGTTTACTTATTCACATGGATATTCAACTAGTCGAATAATCACATGCAATATCAATAACCACTTTCATAATGATGGAATCCATAATGCCATACTATCACAACCATTTTGCCAAGGCCTCGTGCCAAGACTAGAAAATAAGATTTTGTCAAGGACCCATGCCAAGACACTAGTTTGTCTCATGAGACCTACCAATACATCGAGGAGCTATAGCGGGCTCCACCCATCACTTATTAAGTCCAATGCATTCTTCATATTAATAGGTTTAAACATAACATAATCATTCGTATTAAAAATAGCATAGGAAATGCCAATACTTTCTCTATAAACCATGAATGGTATAAAAATAACACATCCATAGCCAAACATATCACAAAACCTTCAGTAATATATGTAATTTTTGTATCATAATAAATAAACTTCAAATAATCTTAAAATCCATCAAAGGATGTTGACATAGATGAAATCAAAAAAATTAAAAGAAATATCTCTTTTTTTTAAATCATTTAAAAGTCACAAAATTATAAAATAAAACATTTACATTGAAAATATTCTTATAAGATTGTAAGGGAAGCCTTGATGATTTTATCACGGTGGAAAATAGCCACACCCACCGTATAAGTTTAAAAAAGACATTCTTACCTTAATTCTGTCGAAAAGGTCAAAAAGGACATTGTTTGGAAAGTGACAGAAAGATTCCTTTATAAACTTCTTATAAAAAGTCAACAAGGGTATAAATGAATTTATCCCATATTCTTTAAAATAGTAAGAATTATTTGAAATACATTTTTATGAAACATGGATGTGGATGATAAAGAGGTCTTAGTAGATAATCGCGTATAAAAACCTCGGATAATGAAGAAATTGTGAAATAAACCCTTACCTTGGACTTTTCCTTAGTAGATGGTATGATAACCTCTTGTATAATAGTTAAAAAATTGTTATTAAATTATAAAAGAACCATATTAATATTTAATATATCATATATGATCTTCTAATAATTCTTTGTTAATAATATTTTAGTATTATCGTCGTTTCAGGTGTTAACTTAATCATTTTCTTTTATATGATTTTTTTCATAAGTCGTGTTTTTTATTGATAGGTTGTATCATATTCATATCCATAATTTTATCAAGTCCTTAAAAATTATTTTTAATCATCAAATGATATTTATACTTGAATGGATACGATGGGGAATGGATCTCATCGCGTTTGTGGAGACGGTAGTCCATATGTACGCACGAGCGATAATATCATTATTTTGATATTAAAATAATATATAATTGGATGGTATATAATATATACAGAATAATTATCTTGTTATATTTATTATTTACATGAATTATACATCATTATTATACCCATCTAAATAATAATTTATTGAATAACATTGACACCACGACGTGGAGACGGTAGGTCGTACGTACGCACGTATGGTGACATGTCATTCAAGGGATGGATAGAATAATGAATTTTGTTGTTCCATATTTATAATAAAATCACATTATATAGAATAGACTGGAGTTATTATTTTATAATTGAAATAACAAGGTAAGAAGAAACTGATGAAGAAAGGAACTTGAAAGCGGGTGGTGAAATCATTACCTCTTCTTCGGGTTCTTCCTTTTTATTTGATTAAAAGGGCTACATAGGTTGGCTTTCATATCACACTAAGGCATCTATGATGTAGTGAGAGAAGTTGGGATGATATTTGGGCATAGTTTGGCTGATCCAAAAGGCATTTATGGTGTGAAAATGAGAGAAGGGGGGGTACTCTTTTATAAGAGGGGTGATGAGAACCTTTTGAAAAGCTAGAAATATTATTTTATAATAAATTCATATTTGGTTTCTAATGGATCCAAAGTGGATTATTTAAAGGTTAAGGTAGATATAGGTCTAAAACATCTCATCCAATATATTTTAGACAGGTTTGGGTCACATTATTAACCTTATCTTTCAGTTTTAACTCTTAGTTAATTAGTTTGACATCTACCATGTCACTTTGTATTTTTATATTATATAGTTAATAGACTTAATATATACATCCAAGAAACCCCCAAGTGTCCCATTAATGATACAACTATCATGATACAAGTCCTTTTTCAAATCCTTATATTTTTAGGAATATAATATGAATTAATAATAAAATATTTGTTTTAAAAACTCATTTATGTCAATTTTAACACTATTCAATAATTGATTTTTGTAAAATACTTAAAAACTTTATTAATTCAAAAAATATTCATTTAATAAATCATAGAATTTCATATTAACCAATAAAATTCATGCATGTCATCAGAAATTTCAAATTATATTTATTTTAACATTTATAATACCAATTATTTGATTATTTCATTAATAAGGAAAATATTGCATCATTATTGTGTGATAAATAAATTTAATTATTAGATGTCTAAAAATTATAAATAAAATACCATTGTGTATGAAATATTTTTAGCTTTCTAATGAATATTTATAGTCGAAAATCCAACATATATAACTTTATGTAAAAATTGTTTTGCTAAAAGATATATGCTTATGTAATCTTTTTATTTATTTTAACTTAATTAATATAAAGTGTCCTTATCACCTAAAAGTGGCTCCATGGGGTCTCAAAATAGACCCAAATATGACCATAGTCGGACATGTATCAACAAATAATGTGAGGACACTTTTTAGGTAATTTATTAATATTATAATATTATTTTATTACTATTATTTACCGAATTTACCCTTTAACCATGGTAAATAAAATATTTACCGAAATAATTATTCAAATTGTCTAAAAATAAAAGTTACCTATTTACAAAATTTTTACATCCTGATTCCAAATATGGAATCCTTTTTTCAAAATTCAAAAAATAGAAGTTGAAAAAATTAATTTAAAATTAATTCTCGTTGTTAAAACAAAAAATGCATTTCTAAGAGATAATAACTATCAAAAGATTGACACTTGTTAATGTCTGGTTTAATTGTAAAATTATTTCCAATGCCCGACATTGTATTAAATGGTAAGAATATATTCTAAATTTACATTAAAAAAACTCAAATTCATAATTTAACACTGTTAATTATTTCGATTAAAAAAGTTGTTTTTTTAATTAAAATTTAGTAATATTCACTATTCATCAAAATATAAAATTTATCTGAAAAGTACCAAAATTTCACCCTAGGATAATTTTAATATTCCGAATCCAATAATGAAGTCCATTTTGAGAGATAAAATTTATAAAATTTTAAAAAGTGGGTATTACTATTCATAACAGCTACTTTAATTGGTCGTGGTGTGTTAGAATCTCAAAGTTGCGTACAACACACGCTACTGTATTATTCAAAAAGAATCATACCGTGGAAGCTTGGGGTGTTACATTCTCCCCTCCTTCAATAAATTGTGTCCTCGCAATTTGAAATTGTTCTTTGAAAATAAAAGGTTGAAAATAGAAAATACCTTTGTGGGAAAACCCACATCGGAAATTGGGTTAATAAAATTTAGTCTTAATAAGAGGAAAAGAGAAATGAAAGGGTCACCACCAAATTAGGATCTCGATTATGAGAACATTGGTGGAAATTAAAGATATATAATTGGAGGGAAAACGTAAATATTTATAGGTAGTGATTGAGGTCATCAATCATAAATAAGTGTAAAATTTAGGTCCTTAAATTCATAAAACTATGATGATTTAAAATACGATTGGTTCAACAAAACATAAGATATTAGGATAACAAATTTTTAGATTTAAGATCCCTTAAATAAATTTTAAGAATTAATTTCTTCATAGAATAAGAGAAGAAGAAAAATATATACTAGATATGTAGAGTTCCATCCTTTAACTAGTTTCTACCACAAAGTCATTTTTCACTCAAAACGATAATAGTACTTAAAAAATATTCTATTTATCTTATTCGTATAGGGTTCCAAAGAAATGAATTTTTAAATAACCTATCTGGCCCTTTTAAAAAAATACATTATTCAATCCAGGACATCACGTGGAGCCGTGGTAGGTGATACACCCTTGTCACCCTTCGGTTGCGGGTTCAAGTCTCACGGCATTTCCGGACATGATGGGTTGTCGCCCGACCTTCGGGATGTCCTTTTATGGTAATCCAAAAATAATACCAAACTAGAATTATCCAAAATACTTCTGTCCAAACTCACAGTCCAAAATTTACAAGGAAGGTAGACAGAAGGAAGATCTTTTTTTCTGTGTAAAAACATGTGAACACCGTCATCATGTATTCTTTCAAATCATTGTAACATACTGAATTACCATAAAACCATATAGATTAAATTAATGATCCCTTATACCTTTTAGAATATTGGATATACTTATTTTATCTAGAAAAGTGGTAAACTCCAACAATGATGGAATATACAATTCATTAATCAGTTTTAAGGTAGTCATGAATATCCAATATAATTTATCCAAATCAATCATGTATTATTCCAAAATCAGTACCTCGAAATTAGAACTATATTATGGTTTATATTTCTCTCAACCATATATTTTCCAAAATTTTAACCTGCTATTGAGTCACTTTTCTCGGTTCCACACAATGTCAAGTCCTTAATGAAATAGTACTCCTATACAATCCTTATATACTCAATATTTATTATAACCATTACATCGTTAATACAACAATAAAATGACACAATTATTTAATAACAACATAATAACTCTAATTATTCTTCCTCATCTGTGGTAGTATCATAACTTGATTATTATCCAATAGCATCATTTGGGGCATACTCTGATGATTTGGAAATTGGTTTGCGTAGTGTCCCAACTTCTTGTAGATGAAGCATTGTACATTTGAAACCTTTTTCTTACCCCTTTTGTCACGTACTTGGTGTCCTTTTTCTCCACACTTATAAAAAACTCTCATTCCCATATGGCAATTTCCTGGGTGTTTCTTCCCACAGTTATCACATATGGGAAAATTCTTCTTTTCCCTATTCCCTTTATCCCACTTTCTCTCATCCATCCTTTTGTTCTCCTGCTTCCCTTCAAAGCCATTGGACTCAGAGAATTCATTACATATCTTAATAACACATGATACTATTTCTTCATATCTTGATAATACATGGGAGAATATTTCCCTTCTAAATGTTGGATTAATAACGTGAATGATATGTTCCTTCTTACTCTTTGGATCATATGTATTTCAGGAGTTCACATTCCTTCTACTGGGCATCGTTTCTATACAATGGAATACACTAGGTCAGTTTATTAATTGCAATGAATAATTCCAAACTTGTAAAATACCTAACGTAGATTGAACTGTTTATGGATATAATCCATAATCATAAAAAAAATTCTTTGATAATGTATATACTCATAAACCCTTCATAATGGTTTGTAAATAAAATGAGAATTATCCCAAGCATATCCCCCAGGAGTTTCATAACCAAGAGTGCAGCAAGGTCCGTTGTCTTGCACCAGTTCCTGTTCAAGTCTAGCTCAAAGCGGTGTTTTCGGGTTTTACCCTTAGGTATATCTATACCAGAGCCGCCTCTACCTTCTCGTATCCAGACAGGGATGTATTGTTCAGAAAACTCACAAAATCTTTACAATAACAAAATTCTAGGAAGTTCTTCTATACTAATCTTAAAAGTACATCTTAGGTCTATGTGCTCTAATCAGAGTTTATCTAAATCTAGCTTCCAAGGTTTGTACTAAACTTCCTCTGATACCAATTGTAGTGCTCCAACCCAAGTTACCTAGAGTCGGTGCATTTTTACATAACATTGGCATGATCACAAAATATCATGTTTCGAAAGACCGATTAGTTTAGTAGCCTTGGAAACACTGGATATATTAATAAGTCTTACATTACATCATAAAGTGAAATATACAACAACAACATCTTGACTTCATATCCCCTCATACATTCCCTACAGGTCATTCATTAAATACTTCTTCACATCCTGGGAAAAATTAAAACATTGAAAGGGGGAGCTCAGATTCTTAGTAAGGATACCAATATAGCTGAAACATTAATAAATAAACATAAACATTTAAGGCATTGTATAACTAAAACAAAAGCCTTTTAAACATGAACTTCAGCATAACATAGAAAAGAAAAAATGAAATAATTCCATTTACTTATTCACATGTATATTCTACTAGTCGAATAATCACATGAAATATCAATAACCACTTTCATAATGATGGAATGTATAATGCCAGACTATCATAACCATGTAGCCAAGGCCTCGTGCCAAGACTAAAAATAAGATTTTGTCAATTCCTCATGCCAAGACACTATTTTTTCTCATGAGACCTACCTATGCATCGAGGAGCTATAGCAGGCTCCACCCGTCACATATTAAGTCCAATGCATTCCTCATATTAATAGGTTTAAACATAACATAATCATTCGTATTAAAACTAGGATATAAAATGTCAATACATTCTCCATAAATCATGAATTCTATAAAAATAACACATTAACAGTAAAACATATCACAAAACCTTAAATAATATATCGAATTTTTGTATCATAATAAATAAACATCAAATAAGATTAAAATCCCTCAAAGGATGTTGACATAGATGAAATCAAAACTATTTGAGAGAAATATCTCTTTTTTTGAAATCATTTAAAAGTAACATAGTTATAAAATAAAACATTTACTTTCAAAATATTATTATAAGCTTGTAAGGGAATCTTCGACAATTTTATAATGGTGGAAATTAGATGCACCCGCCGTATGAGTTAAAAAAAGACATTCTTACCTTAATTCTGTCGAAAAGGTTAAAAAGGACCTTGTTTGGAAAAGGATAGAAAGATTCCTATATAAACTTCTTATAAAAATCCAACAAGGGTATAAATTACTTTATCCCATAGTCTTTAAAATATTAAGAATGATTTTAAATACATTTTTATGAAACATGGATGTGGATGATAAAGAGGTCCCAGTAGATAATCACGTATAAACAACCTCAGATAATGAAGAGATTGTGAATCAAAACCTTACCTTGTACTTTTCCAGAGGCGATGGTATGCTAACATCCTGTATAATAGTTAAAACATTTTTATTAAATTATAGAAGAACCATATACATAATTATGATATCATATATGATCTTCTAATAATGCTTTGTTAATAATATTTCAGTATTATCGTCGTTTCAGTTGTTAACTTACTCATTTTCTTTTATATGTTTTTTCACATAATCTGTTTTTGTGATGGATAATTTGTATCTTATTAATAACCAGAATGGTATCATGTCCTTAAACAGTATTTTTAATCATCAAATTAGAATTATACTTGAATGGATACGATGGGGAATGGATCTCATCGCGTTCGTGGAGACGGTAGTCCGTACGTACGCACGAGTGACAATATCATTATTTTGATATTAAAATAATATATAATTGGATGTTGTATCATATATACATAATCATTATCATGTGATATTTTTTATTTACATGAATTATACATCTTTATTATACGCATATAAATAATAATATATTGAATAACAATTGCACCACGACGTGGAGACGGTAGGTCGTACGTATGCACATATGGTGACATGTCATTCAAGGGATGGATAGAATAATGAATTTGGTTGTTCCGTATTTATAATAACACCAGCGTATATATAATATTCTGGAGTTATTATTTTATAATGGAAATAACATGGAATGAAGAAGTTGAAGAAGAAAGGAACTTGAAAGAGGGTGGGGAAATCATTATCTCTTCTTCGGGTTCTTCCTTTTGATTTGATCAAAAGGGCTCCATAGGATGGCTTTTTGATAACACTAAGGCCTCTAGGTTGTAGTAAGGGATGTTGGGAGGATATTGGGGAAGATTTTAGCCGAGAAAAAAGGCATTGAAGGTGTGAAATTGAGATAAGGGGGAGTGCTCTTTTATAAGAGGGGTGAGGGGCACCTTTGGAAAAGGTAGAAATATTATTTTATAATAAATTCATATTTGGTTTCTAATGGATCCAAAGTGGATTATTTGAAGGTTAATGTGGGGATTGGTCTAAAACAACTCAACCAATATATTTTAGACAGGTTTGGGTCATATTATTAACCTTATCTTTTAGTTTTAACTCTTAGTTAATTAGTTTGACATTTACCATGTCACTTTGTATTTTTATATTATATAGTTAATAAACTTACTATATACAGTCAAGAGACCGCCATGTTGTCCATTAATGACACACCTATCATGATACAAGTCAATTGGCCGAACCATAGATTTTTAGGATTATAATATGAATTAATAATATAATATTTGTTTTAAAAACTCATTTATGTCAATTTTAACACTATTCATTAATTGATTTTTTCTAAAGTCATAAAAAATTTATTAATTCAAACGGAATTCATTTAATCAATCCAATAATTTCATATTAACCAATATAATTCATTTATGTCATCAAAACATTCAAATTATATTTATTTTAACATTTATAATACCAATTATTTGATTCCTTCATTAATAAAGAAAATATTGCATCATTATTGTGTCATAAATAAATTTAATTATTAGTTGTCTAAAAATTATAAATAAAATACTATTATGTATGAATTATTTCTAGATTTATAATGAATATTTAGAGTCGAAAATCCAACATATATAACCCTATGTAAAAAAAATTGCTAAAAGATATATGCTTATGTCATTTTTGTATTTATTTTCACATAATTATTATAAAGTGTCCTTATCACCTAAAAGTGGATCCATGGGGACCCAAAATCGACCCAAAGATTCCCATGGTAAGACATGTATCAACCCATAAGGTTAGGACATGTTTTATGGTAATTTATTATTATTATAATATTATATTTGTACCATTATTTACCTGATTTACAATCTAACCATGGTAAATAAAATATTTACCGAAGTAATTATTCAAAATGTCTAAAAATAAAAGTTACCTATTTACAAAACATGGACATCCTGATTCCAAATATGGAATCAATTTTTCCAAATTCAAAACACAGAAGTGGCATAAATTAATTTAAAATTAATTCTCGTTGTTAAAACAAAAAGCGCATTTTTAAGAGATAATAACTATCAAAAGATTGACACTTGTTTATGTCCGGTATAATTGTAAAATTATATCCAATGAACAACATTGTATTAAATGGTAAAAATATATTCCAAATATACTTTAAAACCACTCAAATTAATAATTTATAACTATTAATTATTTCAATTAAAAAAGTTGTTTTTTAATTACAATTTTGTAATTTTCACTATTCGTCAAAATATAAAAGTTTTCTAAAAAGTACCAATATTTCACCCTAGGAATATTTAAATATTCCGAATCCAAAAATGAAGTGCATTTTGAGAGATAAAATTTATAAAATTTCAAAAAGTGGGTGTTACTATTCATAACGGCTACTTTGATTGGTCGCGGTGTGTTAGAATCTCAAAGTTGCGTACAACACACGGTACTGTATTATTCAAAGAGAATCGTACTGTGGAATCTTGGGGTGTTACATTGATGTTTTTATCTATATATTTCCATAGCTGGGCACTAAGACGGTGGGCGATTCTGAGGCCCGGTGTTCCCAGAAATAATTTTATAAAATATATTATGCCTAATTTATACTATGCACATGAAGGAAACAATATATCTCTTAAATAGTGGATCAGATCACAAATATGATCCCACTGTTGAGTCTATAGAATGGATTTTTCCATAGGTAGGGTATAACATTTCTTATCTTATGTTTTCTGCAGAAAAAAATCACCGAGGATGTAATTGTAAATAAAATAAATAAATAAATTTTTTTAGTTTTGGATGTTGTTATGAATAACTCTTGAATGAAGACTCAGATTGGAAATCTGATACCATCATTGAGTTCATAATGCAATGTTTTAAAACACATGACATTAACTGAGAGGTAACGGGATATTTGGATCCCGCGACTGTTGGCGGGTGACCAAAATAAATGCTATAAATATGTCATTATGGAAAAGACCTACGGTTTGTCTCATAAACCTCCTACCCAATGCAGATCTCTCTCTATTCCACCCTTTAGAAAATCAATGTCGAATCCTTGATGGATTGCGAAAGCACTGCAGATCAGAGAAGATTGGAGTGTGTAAAATGAAACAATTTTTGGTGGTCATGTTCATGAATGAAGCATGGAACCCAATCTTAATAGGATACCTTCTTTTGGATTATGTAGCCCTGATTAAAAATTTGAAACATAAATATTTTTTATTGTTGATCGTGTCATCATTTAACATCAATGACAATGGCTAAACAAACACAAACATCGATCAATCCCCATTTTCCAATATTCTTCATGCATTCTTCTTCTTCAAGTTTTTGATACGATGAAACAACAACAGATCATCAAGAAAGGCATAGATCTATGGTGATTTTGATATGAGGATTCAAAATCTATATTTATGTCTTTATTTCTAGATGAATTTGAGGTATTGATGTGAGCAGAAGTGGGAGGCGCTCCCTGCAGGTAATTCAGTGGCTATTGGATTGGCAGATTGGAAGGGAGGATCCCATGCAGCAGTGGTGGCATACACCACATGGAACAGGGGAGACTGGGGCATCCGAGGTTGGTGGGGAGTGGGGCGTGTCCTGTAGATTCATTAGGATGGAACTCTCAATGGAGCCGTGGGATAACGATGGTGGTGTAGTGGGGTGCGACCTAGGTAATAGAAGGTGTCTTTGGGTGACCACATTCACCAACACTGTGTGGTACTGCTTGGCAAGCCGAGCTGAAGCAGGCTAGGTGGGTTGGGTTGAGTAAGCCCTTGTAGGCTGGGCAAGGCATGCCGGACCAAGGAAGTCCTGAGTTTAACCAAGTGTGACTAGAGTGAAGCGTTTCTGGGTCCAAATATGGAGTTATAGTAGCTTGATATGCCATGGACTAGTGACCTCGATCATTCTAAGGAGGTCAACTGGAGAGCCATGGCATCCCGATCTACTGAGGGTGTAGTGACTTAGGCTAGTCCAGGACAATCAACCGAGGCGGTGGACCATGTTAGTTAGTCAATGGTCTCAATGGACCGACCATGGGTTTTGGTCCATATATGGCCACACCATTAGAGGTCGACCACAAGGGTATGTGGATCGACTGTGGTGGTCAGTCCACGATTGGTCAGCCTGTGGGTGTAGGTAGGCCTGTGAGAAACTCTTCGAGGCATAGATTCAAATAATCATAAGACATAAACCGTTTTTTCAATTGATGTTCTATAAATTGAAACATGTTCCTTATTTAGAGTAGTACCATTTTAGTCTAGTTTGAGAATTTAAATTCTGGATCAAGTTGTGGGCCTCATGAATCCCAGTTCGGTCATGTTGAAGTGAAATGCATCTTCTTAACTGGGTGTCCATTGTAAGAGAATGAATTGAAAATATTGTGTGTTTTCTGAAAAGATCACAACGGGGTGATCCTTTCGGTTTTCTAGGTCCATTTGAAGAGGTATGTAAGTAAAACTGCATTTTTCTCTTCCAGATCAACAACAAGCATCATTATTTGATTATCCATTTGACCATATGTTCCTTGTACTCTGGGAGTAGAGTGTCATGCCTATGGGTAATTTTTTATTGGATAGTACCTGATTATGGATAGATAAAATTCCAGGCGACGATATGGGGTCACATTTTGTTTGGGTTCTATACATGTCAGTTACCTCTTTTTAAATTTTACACCTTTCATATGTCCTTCTTTTTTAACATAGATTTTGGCATAAGGGTAGCCAGTCAGGGTTTTTTTCCACCTAGAACATGATGGTGCACTCTATAGTGTATTTCAAGAAATGATGTTAAATTCTCTATGTGTGACGACTATTTGTGGTGGAACTCGATGGTGACTGTGATCTGGAAGAATCACTAAAGTGTTATTCATGAGTGGAACCCTCATCAGTATGGGCCCGGGTCCTCTATAGTTACATTCGAGTGGAACCCCCGAATCAGGTAGGGTATCGGTCCTCTATGACCAAGAGTGAAACCCCATTACTATACTATGGTTTCGGTAATCAAATAAATCATATTGGAACCCCCATAAGAATTTGTGTGGGTCCTGTACCTTCTGAGTGGAACCCTCATGACACATTAGGTTGTGGGTCCTCATTGGCTAGGGAGGTACCCCTATTCATCTAGGGTATGGGTCCTAGTGACCCTAGAATGAAACCCCACATCAGCATGGGGGTGGGTCATCTATAGCTAAATTCAGAGTGAAACCCCCCTATAGACTAGGTCATAGGTCCTCTACATCGATTTTTTGCCCACATGGTTGTGCGACACAATTAGGAGACATAATTTAATTTAGTATTACACTCATGAGAAATAAGAACACCTTCCCAACTATGATGCATCCTTCTAACATGACCTAAAACTATTCATTTGAGATAATTCCAACCAAAGAAGAAAGTATCATGGTGTGGAGACCGAATACCAATGACTCGTGTGTTCAGGGAAGATGCATGAGGTTCTTGGCATCATTGATAGACTTTAGCATGGAACTATTGGTGACTTCTCTTAGGCAGAGCTGTGAGATGGAGATCCCCTTACTCACTCATTTGGGTTTCATTGACAGATGGTCTATATTTGTCTTGTTTCAGCACCCACTAATTGGGATTTGTTTACACACCTTTGAGGAGAGGAGAAGACGCATAGGGTGTAACTTGTTCATCTTGTTTCTAGATTCTCATGGTTGGATTATTTAACAATCCTACAATATTAATTGAAGACTGGAAAAGAAATTCATCATCTCAATATTTCATTTCCCTTGTGCTTGGATGAGTTTACTTCCACTCTCTTGTTGGGTTGAGCTATACAATTTTACCATACCTTGTTCAATATTTTATTTCCCCATTAGTGTATCTCTTACTCCTCCCCCTTCTTCTTTTACATCCTTCCTATTGAGAATTATTATACTCACCATTACCTAGGATTTTCCCACATGTGTTGTGCCTTATACAGAAGACAAACAAGTTGAACGTGAATTCATAGAATCTTAGGGATATGGGGTTCTTAGACCACATATGGTGGTCATATCTTGGGATCCAAGATTGTGGCTCTCTCAGCTATTTTATTTTTCCATTTTTCTGTCTGGATGGGACACTTTTTTTGTTTATCTTTTATTTTATCTCTTTTCTATTTATATTGGTTTACTAAACTACTACTATTCAGAAGTCCTTTTGCGGTTGGTTTATTTATAGCAGTGTTGTACATTTTTTCCATTTTCCTCTACAATTTTGGATTTAGATGGTTGTGCATGTGTACATTTAATTGGTAAAATGCCTCTCTGGGTTTTTTTCCCTTCGGTGCTTGTCACCACCATCTGTCATATGGATGCAGGCTTGGGGTAGTTGCAGCTGATGCCACAACATGGGTCGTGTATTGATAAATTAAATCAGAGCAAGTTCATTCCTTGGGATCTTGTTCTGACATTTCCCTTTATAACAAATTGGTTGGGTTTATGGAAAAAATTTCAACATTCCTCGATTGTAAATCCTGGGCTAGGGAGTCCAGTGATGATGTGACAACCAATGTAGCCATTCACCAAGACCCTAATTACCCATATTTCGAAACAAAATATGGAAACATATGTTGTAGGGATCAATAGAACCTACATCATATAGGATTGAGTCATTGAATATCCCTACTGAGTCATATTATAATTTTGTTTTTCAATATAAATATATATATACGCTCACCGGACCAAGTTACTCCTTAATAACCTTTAGGATGCCTCTTTGATGATAGCCATCTTGGATACCAGCTCTACTTTGTGAGAAATACATTGTGAGCAATGGGGCCTCAGTTCAGGGTCCATTAACTAATCTCATTCCACCAGATGGGAAGGTAGAAGAACCTACACCTATTGAGTAGTATATATCCCTAGTAGTGGAGGTTGAGGGTGTGTGTAGAATGAGCTCACTCTGTGAGTTCGAGTGTTAGATATAGTTGAGGTTCCATAGTGAGAAATATCCCCATGCAACATTGGATTTTCTAGAGTCGGTGGTCTACATCTTTAGGCTCTTTTCGACCCTAAAAGATCCGATGGTGGATTTTCTAGCTAGTCTTTTCCATGGAAAAACTAGATGTTTTTGTATCTTGGTTACTCATATTCACGATGAGTCATCACACTAATCAGACGACTTCTAGTAGCTTTTCAATGAGAAGTATTATCCCACCGTCTTACTCTCTATTTAAATTCACGGGCCTCTGGAGCTTCAATAGGGGGATGACAGTGTAAGAATACTCATCTAGGTTTGGAAACCTAAATCGGAACACTCTGTACATGATTCGAGATGGATAATTTTAGGAATAGAAGTTTGAGAAAAAACTCCATAGAGAATATATATAAAAATGTAATACCCTTGTGTATCCCCACCTTTGTCGGGGTGTTGGAGTGGTAAATGGTGATATAGATATTTATGTCATTTGGATTCTAGATAGATGGTTTTTTCAGTGGGAACAATATATCTGAGAATTCTTCCACTAATATAAGACTTCAGTTGATAGGGCCTCGATGTAGGAGGCCCTATTCTCCATTCTTCGTGCATAATGTAGTATTTGGACGATGCAAGGCATTGGATTTACCCTATGCTGGTGTTGTTATAAATAGCATAGAACGAAAAATAAATTTGGGTTCTTCCCCCACCGAGACACATTACTGTGAAGAGATCAAAATTGTGAGTGTGATTTAGTGATTCCAAAAGAATATAGAATCAATGTGTGGTGGATTAGTTCCTATAACTTGTGTGTTTAGTGTGATGTTGTGTGATGGAGTGTCAGAACAACACCTAACACATATGATGGAGATTTATTTCATTGAATTTTATCTTGTAATGTCACTAGTGGGTGTGGTGGAGTATCATGTTTTTTGTTACTCTCCTTCCAATAAAGGTGAAGATGCATGAGGTATTCCACGTGCATTACATGTCTAGCTTCTCACAGTTGGATGAGTTTTATCAACTTCCTTGTTCGTTGGTACCTTTTCATTCTCAACATCAACCTTGATACTATAGTTATCAAATATATGACAAGGATGTTTATATCCCTTGAATAGATCTATGTGGCTCACTACCAGGTGTTGGAAGTGAATGTCATCACCATGAGAATGAGGAGACACTACCTTCTGTGAGTGTTATTTGTGGTTTACTCAGTCCACATGAGTTTCACGTACATGTTCACTCATAGGGACCTGAACCAGATATAACAACACTGGTTGGGATTCTCAGAGGACTATGAATTTTAAAAGGTTATACTCCTAAGAAGGGTAACATTTTAGCATATTCCCTTAGTAGGATGTCTTAGGATCACCTAGTGGGGGATGTTTAAGAGCATTTAGACTCCCTATAGTTGACCATAGTGGTGCATGATGGTACAATTTTTCTACAGTCTGTGGTGCTAACTCATTATATCCTTGACCATGGGAATGTGTCCCAACAAGGTTACATCCATTTCGATGTTCTACATAGTCATATATACACATCTGAGAATCCAAGAATATATTCTGAAGGAGGGAATCATGATATCGTGATCTATGGACAAACAATGGTTACAATCATGATGTTGGATGGGGAGGTTCAGCCAAGAGGGAAATATATCCCCAAGATTCATCAGTCATTTAGAAATCATGCAGAGGGATGGAGAGGTTTCCTAAAACATTACCCCGCCCCAATAACTGGAGTGGGTGCACGATGTCTTCCATGTTTCATAGCTATGGAGATACATGCATGATCATTTGCACGTCATTGGCTAGGGTAAGATGTACATAAAATATAGATCCCCCTCTTTTGAGAAGATGATGGTGATCGAAGATCGATGGGATAGGAACTTATGTGGACAAATGATCCCATTGGTTCACATGGTGAGATAGTATGTGAACGTGCATGGGAGTTCTTCGGAAAGGGATAGCCATATGCGGGCTAAATATCCCATGTTTTTCTTCTATTTATTCTTTTTGGGTAAAAAATATAGATGGGGGAATGTTTTAGAGACCTATTTTTTACCTTTTATGATATTGAAATATTTCCCTATATATTTCCAGATGTAGGTTCCCATACATCATGCGATTTCGAGTACCGGTGAGCCCAAAATTAATTTTATAAAAATATTAACTATATTTTATACTATGTACATGAAGTATGGGGAAAATCTTTAAAATATCTTATCGGATCAAATCTATAAGGCCATTGTTGAGTCCATAGCATGGCGTTTACCCTAGGTGGGGATTAACTTTTGTCTATGTGTGTGTTTTAAAGAAAACACCATCGATGAAATGACCATAAATAAAATTATTAAATAAAATTATTTAATTTTGGAGGATGCCTCAAATAACTATTGATGGGGGACTTGGATTGGAAATTAGAGAAAACCGTTGAGTTCATAATGTGGTGTTTTACCTATGTGAGACCTAAAGTGAGACTGTGCGGGATGGTTGGATCTCACAACTTTTGTTGGGTGACATAATTAAATGATATAAATAGGTTATTATAGAATTGAAATAAGGATTTTCTCATAAACCTCCCCCTGTAGCAGAACTCTCTCCCTTCCTCTATTTGGAAAATCAATGTTGAATTGTTGACGGATCATGGCGGTGCTACAGATCTGAGAAAATCAGAGTTGGAAAATATTACAATTTTTCAAAGGTGTGTTCATCGACAAAGAACAGATCCAAATTCTGGTAGGATTATTTCTTTTCAATTCTATATCCCTAATTGAAATTCATGAATATTAAATACTGTTTTGATGTTAATTTTGTCATCCTTGAACATAAACGATGATGGCCAGACTAACATGACCATAAATTGATCCCCCTTCTCCTTTGTTCTTTTCATGTTATTCAAAGTCTCCTTTTTAATATGAGAAAACAACAACATATGATTGAGAAGTGAACAGATATTTGTAGATATTTGTCCCATGATTCTAGATCTATGTTTGTTTCTTCGTTTTGAGTTCAATCAAATGTGTGGAGGTGAGAAAACGCAGAAGTCGGTCTATGTATCTCAAACAATGGGGGCCAGTGAGCCAGATTAGCACGGTGGATCCTGTGCAGCGGGAAGCACCCATGTGACGGTGGATAAAACATTGAATAGTGGTGTGTGAGGCATCTGTAGGAGCCATGAGATGACAGTGGCAGTGCCACGGGTTGTGACCCAGGTGGTGGAAGGCAGTTGCGGAACACAGATGGCAGCTACTTTCATGGTAGGGGGTGACCACATCCATCGATGTAGTGCGGGTCGGCTGGGCAGTTTGGGCCTAAGCAGGCCAGGTGGACCAGACCGAGAAAACTTTGAGTCTGACCTATGTCGAACAAAGGGAGATTGAAGCAAATCCAGGATGAGGTCAATCGTGGGGCCATGAAAGAAAGAGATGTCATGGACCAGTGATCATGGATAGTCCTAGGAGGACGATCGTGGAGCTGTAGTAGCCCTAGCTGTCGTGGGTGTAGCGATTTTTGCTGGTCTCAGGCAGTCAACAACAGCGGTTGACCACAGAGTTTGGTCAATGTAGTCAGTGGGCTGACCACAATAGTCATTCCATGGATGGCCACACTATGGGCAGTTGACCGCTCTGTTCGATCCATAGTTAGTGAAACCTCTAGTTCAGGTAGGCCTGCTGACAACTCATCTGTTGGCAGCTTCAAATAGTCATAACACTTATACTGAGCATCCAATTTATATGATCTCTATATAAACAATATCCTTACTTCATGTTGGAATTCTTTAGTACATTTTGGGAATTAAAATTCGGGATTGATTGGTGTGCCCAATGAAGCCTAGTTCAGGTCTATTGCAGTGAAATGTAGCTTCTTCATAGGTTGTCTAATTTGGGTTAATTAATAGTAGACCCTTAGTGTTTTTTACAAGAATCACAACAGTTCGATCCATTTGGTAACATAGGAGCATTTTAGGAGGCATGTCAATAAAACTTTGTTTTTTCCTCGGGACCAACAACAAGAATCAAATGCTCATCAAACTTTTGGCCAGATGTCCCATGTACGTTGGGAGTACACTAGAATACATAAGTGCACTTCATCAAAGTTTTGTTACCACATATGTCTAGGTACAATGATAGGCAATGAGGAGGGGTCACACGCTGTGTGGTCCCGATACATATCATGTAATAAATTTTAAATTTTCTACCTTTATTATATCCTTCTTTTGTACTCATATCTTGGACCCTGAGTAGCCTATCTAAGGTTTTTTTCTATGTAGAATGTGATGGTTCCTTCTATAGTGGATTTATGATATGATGTGAGATGTTCCAAGCACGAAACCTATCTGAGGAGACACTTGATGATGATTGTGATATAGAAGACTCACCAAAGACTTCTTCTAGAGTGTAACCCCCCATCAACATGGGTGTGAGTACACTGTAGTTAATTTTGAGTAGAACACCCTAATGGGAAGGGAGCGAGTCCTCAATGACTATGTGTAGAATCCCTTTATTATACGAGGGTTCGGGTACTCGATAAAATTGTAGTTGAACCCCCATTGGCATAGGCGCAATTCCTCTACCTTCCGAGTGGAACCCCGGAATGCATTATGGTGTGGGTCCATAATAACAAGGTTGGAACCCTCTCTTTTACTAGGTCATCAGTCTTTATGACACTAGAATGTAACCCACTTCATCATGGGTGTGGGTCCCCTAAAACAATTTTCAGAGTGGGACCCCCCTAATGAACATGGACTTGGTCCCACGACAAAACGTTTTTGCCCACTCATCTATGTGACACAGTGACGAGACAGGGTTTGATTTATATTTACAATCATGAGAAATTGGATCACTTTCCCCATAGAGACACATACTTGTGAAGTGACCTATAGCAGTGCGGTTGATTTAGTACTGCCTAGAGCAGATAGTATCAGGGTTTGTTGATTAATTCCTTTTGACTTCTATGTTCTTGGTAGATGCATGGGGTGTTGGGCATCGTAAATAGAATTTACCTTGGAACTATTTTAGACTCTTCTTAGAATGAACTGTGAGATGGATATCCCCTTACTCTCTCATTTGGGATTCTTTGAGTTAGCACACACACACACACACACACACACACACACACATATATATATATATATCTTGTTTCAGTAACCACTCCGTGGGTTTGGTTACTCCCCATCCAGGAGTGGTGAAGACATGCATTGTATTCCATGTGATTTTTGTGCCTATATTTTCCTGGTTGTATGGGTCCACTCTCCTACTATAGGTATCGAATATTTATGAGAAGTTTATCTTATCACTATTTCTACATCCTTCTGTTTGGATGATTTTACTTCTACTCTCTTTTGGGGTTGAGCTGTAAATTTTTATTGTACCTTGTTCTATCTACTATTTTCCTCTTCAATGTATCTCTTACAACTCCCCTTCGCCTGTTTGGGGTGTCCTGCTAAGTATTTCTATACTCACCCCTACATGTTCTCTACCCGCACGTGTCATGACTTGTGAAGATGATGAAAATATTGATCGTTACCTCAGATGAGCTTAGGGATATGAGGTGCTTGGACCATGTACGGTGATCCTATCCTAGGATCTTGGATAGGGGCTCTCTCAGCTATTTTACTTTTCTAGTATTCATCAGTTTGGGGCAATTTTCTGGTTGGGCATGATTTTCCCCTTTTGATTTATGTTTACTTTATTATACTTGTACTGTTCAGAGGTCCATGCATGCTTTGTTTATTTATAAGAGCATTACATCTTTTGTTCCTTTTCCATTTACACTTTTTCCTTGTTATGGTTTGGTGTGTATAGGTACATAGGAAAAGAGATCCTCGAGTTTTGTGTGCCCTCTGTGCTTGTCGCCACCCATGGGCCAATGGAGGCGGGCTTGGGATAGTAACAGATCGAGCCTCGATATGGGTCAAGTTGTGAATGTTTTCAACACAGGGACACACATATATACAGGTGGAATGTTGTAACTCATTCCATGAAAAAATTGAGTTATTCCCCGAGTTCATAGGATTATTTTATGTCTACTCATTATGGAAATCGTTAGATAATATAATGATTAGGCCATTTACTTTACTCACTTATTTCTTCCTATGCATTATTTATTTTATGTATGCAAGACAGAATTCACATAAATGAATGAATTGATATGAAAACACATAAATTATATAAATGAATTATGTGTAAATATTTTATCTAACAAGGTTAATTAATTACATAACATCCACGTAATATTAACTAGACATGTAAAGTATAAAATAAAATAAAATTTATAACTAAATTAATTAAAATATATCAACTTAATAATATGTCAAACTTGGAATTTCATTACATTATTGGGAATGAATCCACAGAACTATGTTTGGCACATTCCCAAACACTACGGAATAAATGACTTTTTGTGACGAGAATAAATCTCGTCCCAAAAAGTCCATCCAGAAGGTTATTTGGGATGGGGGTAAGGACTCGTTGCAAATAACCGAATATTTGCGACGGGATTTCCTGTCCCGTTGCAAAAGGTTTGGCGTGGGTAGTGCGCCAAACAGCGCAAAGTTTATTTGCGACGGTGGGATCAGACCGTCGCAAATACCCGGCAGCGGTTAATAGTTTTTTTGCGATTAGATGTCGTCCCGTCGCAAAAGGTGTGTTGGCAGGGACTATTTGCGACGTGACCCGTTGCAAATAACTTTTTAACTGCTGACATTAATTAATGCGGGTGTCAGTATTTGCGACGGGTCCCATCGCAAAAGATATTATTTGCAACGGGTAGCCCGTCGCAAAAAGTTCCGTAGCAAATAATCTTACCGATATATTCCCCCTTCCGTTTTTTCCTCTCATTCTTCTCAATTCATAGATCTTGTTTCTCTCTCAACTCTGATTTTAGAGGAAAAAAATTTCAAAGTTACTTTTTTTGTTCACGAAGAAGTTGTAAAGCCGCCTACATCAATAGAAAATTATGTTTAAAGGTATTCATGTTTTATTTTATTTATTATTTATTTCAATTTTCTATGTAAATTTTTATTATTGTTGATTAGTTGTAATTAAATGAAATTTAAATTTTTTTATCCTGAATATTTATTTGTACTAATAAATTGAAAAATTTAGTACTAATCTTTAATAATGAGTAGTAATTAATAATTATTAACGATAATTAGTAATGAATATAATTAACTAGTAGAAATTAATAATAATTGGTAATAAATAAAAATAAATACTAATAATTAGTAAAAAATATTAATAATTATCAATAAATAGTAATAAATAGTAATAATGAGTAACAAATAGTAATAAATTGTAATAAATAGTAATAAATTGTAATAAATAGTAATAAATAGTAATAATTAGTAATAAACTTTAATAATTAGCAATAAATTGTAATAAATTGTAATAATTTGTAATAATTAGTATTAAATTATAATAATTAGTAATAAATTGCAATAATTAGTAATAAATTGTAATAATGAATAGTAAATAGTAATAATGTGTAGTAAATAGTAATAAATTCTATTTATTAGTAATAAATTATAATAATTAGTAATAAAATGTAATAATTAGTAATAAATTGTAATAATTAGTAATAAATTGTAATAATTACTAATAAATTGTATTAAATTGTAATAAATTGTAATATTTAGTAATAAATTATAATAATTAGTAATAAATTGTAATAATTACTAATAAATTGTAATAATTACTATGAATTGGTAATAAATTGTAATAATTAGTAATAAATTGTAATAATTAGTAATAAATGGTAATAATTACTAATAAACTGTAATAATTATTAATAAATTGTAATAATTACAAATAAATTGTAATAATTAGTAATTATTAGTAATATTTATTAATAAATACTAATAATTAGTCATAATTTGTAATAATTAGCAATAAATACAGATAATTAGTAATAAATACATATAATTAGTAATAATTAGTAATAATTAGTAATAATTAGTAATAATTAGTAATAATTAGTAATAATTAGTAATAATTAGTAATAATTAGTAATAATTAGTAATAATTAGTAATAATTAGAAATAATTAGTAATAAATTGTAATAATTATTAATAAATTATAATAATTAGTATTAAATTGTAATAAATAGGAATAATTAATAATAATTAAGAATAACTAGGGATAATTAGTAATAATTAGGAATAATTAGTAATAATTAGCAATAAAGAGGAATATTTAGACAAAAATAGGAATAATTACCAATAAATATGAATAATTAGCAATAATTAGAATTATTAAAAATAAATAGAAATAATTAGCAATAATTAGCAATAAATAGGAATAAATAGCAATAATTAGGAATAAATATCAATAATTAGTAAAAAAATTGTAATAATTTGTAATAAATACTTATAATTGATAATAATTAGTAATAATAGATAATAAATAGTAAAAATTGATAATAATTATCAATAAATTGATAATATTTAGTAATAAAAACTAATAATTACTAATAAATACATATAAATACTAATAGTTGGAAATAATTAGCAATAATTATGAATAATTAGCAATAACTAGAACTAAATAGAAATAATTAGCAATAACTAGCAATAATTTGGAATAATTTGGAATAATTAGTAATAATTATCAATAATTAGTAATAATTAGCAATAATTAGCCATTATTAGTAATAATTTTCAACAATTAGTCATAAATAGCAACAATTAGTAATAAATAACAATAAAGAGTAATAAATAGCAATAATTATTAATAGTTAGTAATAATTAGTAATAATTAGGAATAATTAGTAATAATTAGAAATAAATTGGATTAGTTAATAATAATTAGAAATAATTAGGAATAAATAGCAATAATTAGCAATAAATAGCAATAATTATCAATAATTAGAAATAATTAGCATTAAATAGAAATAATTAGTAATAAATAGAAATAATTAGTAATAAATACAAATTAATAGTAATAAATATGAATAATTAGTAATTATTATGAATTATTATGAATAATTATTAATAATTAGGAATAATTAGGAATAATTAGGAATAATTAGGAATAATTAGTAATAATTAGGAATAATTAGTAATAAATAAGAATAATTAGTAATAATTAGAAATAATTAGTAATAATTAGTAATAATTAGTAATAATTAGTAATAATTAGTAATAATTAGTAATAATAAGTATTAGTGAGTAAAAAATAGTAATAATTAGTAATAATTAGTAACACTTAGTAATAATTAGTAATAAATAGGAATAGTTAAGAATAATTCGTAATAAATAGTAATTAATAGGAATTAATAGGGATACATAGTAATAAATAGTAACAGTTAGTAATAAATAGTAATATTTAGTAATAAATAGTAATAGTTAGTAATAAATAGGAATAGTTAGGAATAAATATGAATAGTTAGTAATAAATATGAATAGTGAGTAATAAATTTGAATAATTAGTAATAAATATAAATAATTAGTAATAAATAGGAATAATTAGTAATAATTAGTAATAAATAGTAATAAATAGTAATAATTAGTAATAAATAGTCATAAGTAATAGTTAATGATAAATAGGAATAGTTAGTAATAAATAGGAATAGCTAGTAATAAATAGGAATAATTAGTAATAAATAGGAATAATTAGTAATAAATAGTAATAATTAGTTAATAATAGTTAGGAACAGTTAGAAATAAATTTTAATAAATTTTAATAAATTTTATGAACATGGCACAATTCCAATGGATTGATGGCAATCCTTTTGCTCGATGACTTTTCTCCTTTCAACTCTCACCGACTCAAAACATTATGAAAAATGTACAGCTACATAGGCATATTCAATATCATATGCATGAGATTGGATATGCATTCGTAGGATTATATTTTTTATAATGTTTTCAGGTGGTGATAGTTGGAAGAAGATGATTCGTCGACGAAAAGGGGGATCTTTTATCCGACTGCTCATTTACATGTATCTTCCTCACACTTAAATCACAATGAAGAATTTTGAGAATTTTAATATATATTTTTTAGTTTTAATAATATTAATATTAATTTTTCAAAAATTATAATTTTATTAAATTTATTTTTTAAAAAAATTTATTTATTATTTGTGATGAGATTTGTTGCGACAGGTTATCATCGTAAATAGACTAAATAATTTTTTTAAGAGGATTTGCGATATGATTAGGGGCCCGTCGCAAAAAGTATTTTCGTTGGGCCCGTCAATAATAGTCTAAATAAATATTTTAGAAAAAGTATTAGAGATGGTACTGCGGGCTCGGCGCAAATACCTTTTAAGATGGGCCCATTGCAAAAAAGTTTATATATATAAATTATATATCAGTGACTTATTTGCGATGGTGAAGTTTCCCGTCAAAATAAATATTACTTGCGATTGGCCTATCACAAATAATATTTTTTGCAATGCCATTTTCTACAACGGGCTATTTGCGACGGGACCCCGTCACTAATGCTTATTTGTGACCGGATCTCGTTGTAAATAACCAGTCGTAAATACCTAGAATTATAGTGGTGAATTTTGGGACACTTACCTTTATCGAGTAGTTCACATGATAGTTTTGGGTTAAATTAACATAACTTTTATTGAGTTTAATTGACAAAGAGTATTCAATTGAAATTAAGAGGAATGTGTTGATTCAATCCAAGATTGGATTTCAAGATATGGGAATCTACGCAATTGATAAAGGATAATAAATCCTATAGTTAGTAATACCTCCTTCCAAAATTACTTTATTATGGTTTTCATGGCTAAATTCTAGGTCATTAAGAAATTTAATGGGTATCCTTGCCACTAGAATGTCATAGAAACTATATATTATATGATCAATAGTGAGGTATATTAGGTGTTGATAAAATAATGTTATATTTAATAAAATAAATTTATTTCTATATTATTTAGAACATAATTTTTAATCATGATAAGGTAATAATAATATTCTATTTTAATTGTAGAATAAAATGGTAAACTCATCATCCACACTACCCATGTGATCTATATTTGAGAAAGGAAAACTCGAAACTGGTTGTAACTTCCTTGTGTCATATACATTCCTTTGGTATGTACTACATGATTAAAAAAATGTTTTTTCCTAGAGCCATCAATTCCCTATCTGACTAATAAAGTGTTGAGGGATGAATAGTTCCTTGTATACTAGAAAACATTGATTAACATAGATGATGAACATTGTATAATTCTTTCATTGATGTGTACTGAACTAACGAATTATCACAAAACATGGATGTGTATAGAATGTATGAGAGACTCCATGTTCGATAATAAGAGAGGGTAGGATGGAAACATTTTGAGATTTCCAATATTCCTTTTCAGATAAAACAATGAGAGTGTTCCCCAAATTGGCCTCATGTAATTAAACTTGCTATCTACATTGAGCGCTTAGAGGTTCTGGGTTTTAAAATACTTGAATAACATATCACCAATATCATTCTAGAATAACTCCTTCAGATATCATTTTTATATATAGTGAATTTTAATATGAACAACATTGAGAAGTCTCTTTTAGATCTCCTCACTCTTCTTCATCATGTTGATAAGGATATGAAGCCTAAAAAATCAATCTGTCCTTATGGTGAAAAACAGAAAAGGGAAAGTGGAGAGCATTAAGTCCATAGCTTCTTCACACCCTTATATTTATAGTATGATATATGTGAAATCAAGGTAATGTGATGTTGTCAATTTTATACGAGGAAAGAAGGAATACTGGATGAAAAACCACACCCAGCCAAAAAAGTAAGGGGAAGATTCACATATGTTTTCTATCAAGTGAATCTTATCAGTTTCTAGAATTTGGATATTAGGTACATATTGTGGTTATCACATATGTATTCATAAATATAAACCAAGTGAATTCAACAAAATTGATTGGGGAAAGGTAGATCAACATGAATTTAATAGTGCTAATGTTTTTTTGGCTATCGTGGACTACCACCTCACATTTCCAACTAGAATCAATAAGGTTTTAAAGGGTTGTTATTATCTGATATTAGTTATCAAAAATTATATTTATATATCCATAATAGAAACATATTTGTATTTATTTAAAATTTGGGAATAATTTTGTATTCTTTTATATGTAATACATTTTTTGGGGTAAGGAACATTTATATTACGGTCTTTATGTGTTGGATTACAAAAACCAAGTAAGGGAAATCAATAATTATGTTACATCACATGACTCATACCACACCCAACATTGGCATCAACAGTTAGGTCAGGTAAATGAAAATTTCTTAATTAAATTACATCAATATGGATATGTATATTATTTTAAACTGAAACCACTTGGCATGTGTCACAGATGTTTAAATGGAAAAATAACTAAAAATCCATTTAGTGGGATTGTTTATATGGCTAATTATGTTGAATTAGTTCATATAAATATGTGTGGACCATTTCTAGTTGAGGAATGGGGTGTGTACAGATACTTCATAACATTTATTGATGATTTTATTACATATGTATATGTATACATAATGAGGTATAGGTTATATTATTTTGGTAAATTCAAGGAATACAATAATGATGCTTAGAAAAATCTTGGTAAAATGTTTAAGAAACTCAATTAAACCATATTGGGGAATATATTAATAAACACTTCTTTGATTATTTTCATGATTTTAGTGTATTATGTCATCTTACCCTTCTTTATACTCCTCAGTTGAATTGTGTAAGGTGAAAGGAGTATCTACACCTTGTTGGAAAGGGGGAGATCAAGGATGATTCATGAGAGGATCATATTATCCTTTTGGGGATACACATTATAAATAATATATTATACACTAAACCATGTGGAAACTAAATAAATAGATCATATACCATACCAATTATGGAATGGAAATAAACAAATTTTTTCTTTTCTTATATGTGTGGGGTTATGAATTATTTGTTGAGTCCTCCTCAGGTAATAATATTTCTCCCTGTTGGTCGGTGTAGATGACTCCAGTGGGTGGTGAATTGAGTATCTATAAAAATTTATGTCTAAATTGGTTCTTTAAAATAACATCCCCTAATTAAAAATATCATCAAAGTCAGTTTTTAGTGAATTTATAAAATTCCTGAATGTTCAATTAATTTCTCAGAAGATTGATTAGATCACAACTTTATAAATCTAGAGATTAGTCAAACATTTGAAACTAAACTACTGATTCAAAACAGATATAAAAACTTTCTAAAACAAATATCAATGTTCAATTTATCTTAATGTGAAATGAATTAAACACAGAACAGATTAATACACAAGACACACTACACAGCATATAAAAACGAGAGGTTCAATCTCAAGCTGTGGCTTTTTCCTCTCCACATAGTGATCACCTTCCACCAAGTAGTTTATATTAATAAACTTTTGATCCAAACCCTGTATCAAGGTTCACAACAATACATAAGGCTGTCCAGGTAACACATGACCTCTACCGTAATTATTCATGGGAATACTAACAAATAGATCACACTTGATCTCTTCCACTGTTCTACGTGGGATACAAGAGAAAAAAAAATTGAGTGTGAGTATATATTGATATCATTCGGTTATTCTCAAGATATATTTTGTGACTCAAACATATGCACACACTACTCAAAAAGTAAACACAAGATCACTATAGAGTTATAAAAGAAGAATAGAGTTTATAAATCTCTATGTGTTGTGTAATAAAGCTCTAGACTCAATGGACGTGGAGAAGATGATATTAGAGTTCTCTTCTAGATGTTGGCTTTAGAACAGAGTATCGTAGTCTCTGTAATCTAGCTTCCAGGGGTGAAAAGGATTAACTCTTTTATGTCAGGATGTTCAGCAAGCTTCATCAGGTTGAAGCCTATAATATCAAACTTATAATGTACTCAAGATTTGAGTTCTTCAATTTGCAATATCTTGCATATTCAGGCAGTCTACCTTTTTTTTCTCATAGGTTATAAGTGAATCTTATAGGCTGAACTTGTAATAATTTTATACTTCATGGTTTTGTAGGCTTGAAGATCTCCCCACATGCATGTACCTTGAAATGTCTATATAAATTCCTACAGACAACAATAAATAATGTCAGAAACATTAATTGGTGTAAATATGACTGTTAGAAATAAATTTGAATAAATAAATTTAAAACAGTTATTTATGACTATTAGTGATTCATTTGCCTCGGTCTATAATCATCGGTTTGTTAGCATCTTTGTGCCAGCATCAGTTTGTCAGCATTAGATTTTTAGCATCAGTCTGTCACCAACGGTCTGTTAGTATTGGTGTGTCAGCATCGGTTTTTCATCGGTATGTCATAATCGGTGTGTTGAACATCATTATGTCGCACATCATTGTATCGAACATCAGTGTGTCGAACATCAGGGTGTCAAACATCAACGTCTCAAACATCGGCATTTCAAACATCGGAGTGTTGAACATCAGTGTGTCGAACATGGTGTCAGTGCCAGGGACTCTCATAAACTTATGAAGTTTCTATATAACACATAACATTAGTAGATTAAGTGACATACAAAATTACATGTAAATATACACTTGTAAATATATTGATTCTAAAATTTATTTTATTGACTTATTGAAATTTATTGTTCAGTATGATAGAATAGATTTACATAGAAATATTGAATTTCATGAAATAGTAGAATCTATAGATTGAAAATTTTTGCCATTATGAAAACTACTATTTCATAGAGGTTTTAACAATCTCCCCCTTTTGATAATCACAAATTATTTAATACATGTAAATATAATGAATAATAAAAATTAGACTTATCATACTTTACTGAATGTGATTATTCAATATAACTAAATCTTTCCCTTGTTTGAGTTTTTTATAAACAAATCTCCCCCTTAATAAATGTATATAGATTATGTTTAGTACATTCCATGTGCCCTGTGCCAGAATTTCTCCCCCTGATATTTTTAATGAATGACTTTTCTCCCCCTTTTGGGATAAGAAAAAAAGAAAAGGGGAAGGTAAGAAGAGAAATATCATACAAAAATGACAGACACAGAGAAGAAAAAAATGTAGTTCCATTACGAAGGAACAGAGTATAGACAACAAAAAAAGGAAAAATCCATATCAAAGACACAATACATCACTATGGGTTTGGATTATGAGGGGATTTTCCTTTATCTAAAGTATCTAGAGTTTGATGATAAGGTTTGGGAGTGGAATAGGGAAGAGGTGGTCTAAAGATAACAACAGGAAAGGAAAAACTTATAGGAACATTTGCGGCATGGCTTGGCCATCTCTCTGAAAACACGCAACTGTGAGATTTACCTATAATGACTGGTTGAATCTAGAAAAGATCTTTAGAGACAGTCATTGGAGAATAAGGTTGAGAGGTAGTACCAATGGAAGCAGGAAGAGGAACCACAATTTCTACATCCAGAACATGTTGATATGTCTTAAGGAAGGATGAGGAAATCATTGATGATTTCACCACCATATTGCATGGCTTTATCAAAGTCATCCTTATTTTCCATGAATTTATTCAGAAGATGGGTAAACCTCTTAAATTGTGTAACATGCTTCATGAAATCTTCTGTGATTGGAGGAATTATTAGAATTTCTTGTAAAAACACAAAGCTCTTTATGTGATAATACATGGTATAGATCTACATAAATTACTTATCCACTTTCTATCTAATATTTTTTGAGTAGTAGAGGCTTTATTTGTGCACTACCTTACCATATTGTACAAAAGGTCTATATTTATATGTACCATTTCAAGAGATTCTTTGTATGTAACACTCTAATGATTTTGGAGTTCATCTCTCATCACAGTATTGAGAGATTCCAAATCAACAACAACACCTTTTCCACTCCTAGAACAGGATGGGCCAATAATCATTTTTCCAACATCCTATTTCAACTTCTTTAGATATAAAAATAATAGATGAGTCACCATGTTTTTAATAACATCCAGTACACCACAAAAGGAGGTCTTGAAATCAGTGTTTATAGAATTTAACTTATTTCCCATCTTCTTTACTTCTTCTCCCAGTAAGGTATTATGCCTGATGATGATTTCTACTGCAGTAATGAGATTTGGTTGAATCTCCTGGATCACCATCCCTGCAATCATTGATGAATCTTCATCCAAAATAACTATTAAAGTAGTGAAATCACTTCTGTATCTAATTAAGTCCCTCACTTAATCACATATATCATTTTTTAATCGCTCCGAATCATCCTTAGTGACATAGTCACTAGGCACTGTGTGTGCTACTGGCTCTACTACTGGAGGTGTTATCGGGGGAACAGGTGCAATAGGTTCTGCTATAGCTTGGGCTTGTGGAGAAGGGGGAAGATGCAATCTCTCCTCATCCGAGTCATATTCCAACCCAAAAAGAATGTATCCTTGATAATTATTACATTATCAAGTACAAGTCCATTCTCTTGGCTCAAAAGTGTCAATCCTGACCCTTCTTCCCTAAGGCTCAGGAACAACATCATCTTAATATTCTTCTTCATCTTGTCCTCTAGCCATAATAACATTTCAGGGTACAGGTACCTACTGAACATGAGGTTCTTCATGAGATCTAGCCACTTCAACTTCTCTAGAAACTTCTTCAATTTGAGGCACCTGATCCTTAGCTTCTTCCTCATGGCCACCCTCCATAACTGCATTCAATTCCTGAATGATTTCATGATTTTCAACATTAGGATGGGTTGATCTATCCTGATGACCAATATCTCCATGATCAATAGCCACCTATTCAACATGATCAGCACCATCACCGGCTCCATGTACAGATTCCTCATTTGATCTGTCAACTACTTGTTGTTCCCACTTTTAATGAATCAATTACATGCTCATAATTTCATCCATCATCATCACCATCATCATCAAACTCCTCATATGATTTGATCACATAACCTTCAACTCCAATAACCTCAGTCTCCTCCTCATCCTCATTACCTAACAATGTATCTCTTTAGGGTATGTCCAAAGTAGACTAGAAGGTCCATAAGACAAATATTTAGGGCCTTCAGCAATATCATGATTGCTCATGTCATCAAAAGGAGACCCTTCTTCCATTGCAAACTCAATTTCAACTTCCTTATAAGAATAAATATGTTCTTCTCATAGTTTTTTGCCTTGGATCTACTTGATCCTTTGGTCTGGTATGATGGTCAATTGGATTTAATTCATCATCAAGTCTTTCCTCATATCCAATCCATCTTTTCTTCCCTCGGTTCCAAAATATTTTCATTTGTTCTCAAATATATTTTTGAAGTCAGAAACCACTACATAAACTTATCACTTCTTCACCATCTTCCACACAACTCATCTTTTTTTACATGGTCGAGGTCATCCTGGGATAGTAAAAACATGTTCCCTTCTCAGATGTCTTTATCATATCATAAATGTGCACCATTTGATAAATTCAGATGTTTACTTTTAAACAATTTTTCAACACATAAATCAGCAATACATTCTATTACTTCAAAGAAGAGAAATCTCCCTTCCATGGGCAGATTTGATGTTGTATAAACATAAAAATTAACCTTTCCTCTCCACCAAATTCACTTGATATAGTCCTTCTAGACTCTCTATTTCTATCCAAATCCTTCAGAGCATCTTCATAAGAGATCAATTCAGAGGAAGGTGGAATATTAACCTCATAATGAGCATTAACACCTTTATGAGTCATCTCCAATCACTCAACCCATTACATTGATGAAAAAGCTATTTCCTTTTCCTTTACCATTGACTTCATCCTTGCTTCCTCAGGATCATCCAAGGATATCTTCAAATGTTGATAATACTCATAACTAGATGAGGATAATTAAGAAATTCATTATTTGAGAACCCGCTTAGCCACCCTTGAGATTCCATCATTGCTAATAAAAACGAATTGCTTCATAGAAGCCACTCACCTGACACTTCTTTCTCATCTATAATCATGTGTCTTTCCATGGTTGGTTTTTCAGTCCCACTGGGCTCACCCTTATGAAATTTATAAGATGTTTATTTTCTCGACTCTTCTATAGTGTGCTTGGTCCTTTCCATTTTTCAGTTTTAGATTCCAATAGAGATTAGAGGACAAGGGTCGATAGATAGAGCGATAAAGGGTAGAAGGTTTTACGACAGTGGGAAAGTGAAAGGTCGGGATGGATCAAACATATTATATCATTTATGTATTGTAAATAGTAAAGTATAAAATCTAAATGTGGAAAAAAGAGAACAAAACACTGCCGTTTTATTGAAAATAGACAGAATTACAAAAGGTTCATTAAAAGCATTGGTATCATATAATTAGTTTTACACGATCAGTTTCAAGTGATTGGATACATGAGATCAGTTTCTTGTAATAATTTTAACGATATCGGTTTTAGGAGATCAGGTTCAAGTGATCGGTTTCACAAGATCGGTTTCACGAGATCAGTTTCAAGTGATAGTTTTAACGAGATTGGTTTTAGGAGATCAGGTTCAAGTGATCATTTTAACAAGATCGGTTTCACGAGATCAGTTTCACGATATCGATTTCACAAGATCGGTTTCAAGGATTGGTTTCAAGGATTGGTTTCTCGAATCGGTTGCACGGATCGGTTTCATGGATCGGTTTCGAGGATCAGTTTCAAGGATCGGTTACAAGGATTGGTTTCATGGATCAGTTTCAAGGATCAGTTTCAAGGATCATAGAGATTTATCATTCCTAGTTCATGTATGATGTAATTCATTCTCTCAATGTTTAAGGGTTTAGTGAATATACAAGCAAGATGATGCTATATCCCAATAAACTAAAGAGTTATATCACCTTTCTGAAAATGATCTCTCAAAAAGTGATGTCTTACATCGATATGATTTGTTCTAGAATGAGAAATTGGATTTATAGAAATGCCAATAGCACTTGTGTTGTCATAGTTTATGGGGATACGTATGAATTGAAATCATTAGTCTAATAAGGTGTGTTTCATCCACAAAATTTGAGCACAATGATTACTAGAAGCAATGTATTCTGCTACAGTAGTTGATAAAACAATAGAATTTGGATTTTTTACTACACCATGATATTATAGATATTCCCAAAAAGTGACCATGTTCTAGAGGTACTCTTTCTTTCTAAATTACATCCACATAAGTTAGTATCTAAAGAGATAACTAAATCAAAAGGTTGTCCATTAGGATCAAATAATCCTTAATTAGTTGTATACTTGAGGTATTTGAAATTTTATTTAACAACATTTAAATGTGACTCTTTTTGGTTTTCTTGAATTCTTGCACACATACACACACTAAACATAATATTTGGCCAACTAGCAGTTAAGTACAACAAACTCCCAATCATTCCTCGGTAAGCAGTTTGATCATCTAATTTTCCATTTTCACCACGATCTAACTTACATGTAGAACTCAATGGGGTTTCACTACACTTAATGCTATAAATGACATACCTTTTCAAAAGATCTTTATAATACTTACATTTATTTTATATAATACCTTCTTAATTTTGAAATATTTGAAATCTAAGAAAATATTTAATTTCACTCATTAATCTCCATTCAAACTCGCTTTACATTATTTTTGAAAAATCATTACATAAGGAAATTTTTGAAAATCGAAATATAATATCATATACATATATTTGATCTATAAACACTTCTTTTGAAATTATTTTTATAAATAATGTAGGATCTGTAAGTCCTTTTGTAAAGAACTTATAAATAAGAAAATAACTCACCATTTCAAACCAAGCTCTTGGAGTTTGTCTCAAATCATATAAAGCTTTAGATAATTTGAACAAATGATATAGAGAATGTGGATTTGTAGAACTTGGGGGTTGTTCAACAAAAACATAGTCAATAATATAACCATTTAAGAATGAAATTTTGGCATCCATTTTATAAAGTTTAAAATAAAAGTGTGCTACATGGGAAAGTAAGATCCTTATTGCCTCAAGTCTAGCTACTGGTGCAAAGGTCTCTTCATAATAAATTCCCTCTTCGTGATTATATCCTTGTGAAACTATTCTAGCATTTTTTTTCTCTATATTTACATCTTCATAGACTTTGTTTCAAAACACCCATTTGGTTCCTATGGTCAAATTATCCTTTGGTCTATCTACAAGTTTTGAAACATTATTTTTTTCAAACTCATTATGTTCATCATGCATGGACATTACCCAAAACTCATCATTGATCGCATCATTGATATTTTTAGGTTCAAGCTATGGCAAGAAGGCTTGATGCTCAACTTGGTTTCTCAAATAATCTCTCATATGTGGTCCTCTATCTAAATATCCAACAACCTCATCTTGGGGATGATTTTTAAAGGTTATAGTTGGTCTAGAAAAGGTAGGACTTGATATTTCAATATGGTCAAGTTTATCTGGTTCATTATGGTTATAATCTGGAGAATTTCTAGAACTGGATGTTTTCTCAGATTCCTTCACATGATGATCTGAGGTTTTATCATTAATGTCTAGATTGGACATATCCACTTCAATATATTCCAGTGAGGTCTTGGGCTCATATGGGTCTTCTTCATCAAACTTTATATGTACAGATTCATCCATGCATTTGGTTTTATTATTAATGAATATATAGGCTTTTATTAATGTAGAATATCAATAAAATATTCCTTCATCACTTTTGGAGGAAAATTTATCTAAATTTTCTTTATTGTTCAAAATGTAAACTGTAAATCCAAACACATTAAATTAAATTACATTGGGATTTCTCTTATTCCACAACTCATTAGGAGTTTTCTTAAGAATTAGTCTGATTAAGATTTTTTTATTATGATACATGTTGTATTAATAGCATCATCCTAGAAATAAATGGGTTGGTCATATTCATTATGCAAGGTTCAGGAAATTTCTTATAAGGTTCTATTTCTTCTTTCTACAACACCATTCTGTTGAGGTGTCCGAGGAGCAGAGAATTTATGATTGTATCCATTTTGTGAGAAAAAATATTCAAAATCCTGATTTTCAAACTCATGAACATGATCACTTCTCAATTATATAATCTTAAGTACACAATTATTTTCTACAATCCTAGCATACCTAGAAAACTGAAAATAAGCTTCACTCTTGTGAGCTAAGAAAAATGTCCAGGTGTACCTAGAGAAATCATCTACAAGAATATAAACATAGTTCTTCCCATTGAGACTCAAAACTCTAGATGGTGTAAAAAAGACCATGTGAACCAACTCAAGATGCTAAAAAGTAGTTACTTATTTCTTAGGATTGAAAGAGATTTTATGGTTCATTCCTTTTTGAAAAGGATTACACACTTTATTGTCTGGAAACACTAATTTGGGTAGGTATTTAACTAAACCTTTTCTAGTCAACATTCTAAGAGAGTGTATGCTTTATTTTTCTAGTCTTATATGCTGGTTACAAGACTCTTTGTGAATGGAATTTAGACATGATAGATTCTGTGAGGATTGTGTGTCACGATTTATAGCATATACATTATCATTTCTAGAGGTAGTAAATACTAAGTTATTATTGGAATCCAAAATATGACAAGAATCATTTTTGAATTTCACATTAAATCCATCATCACAAAATTGAGATATTCTGAGCATGTTATACTTTAATCCATCAACATATAGTACATTAGAAATTGAAATAGAGTAAGGGTTAACAATATGGCCCAGGCCAATGATTTTTCCTTTACCATTGTCACTAAATGTTATATGTCCTCCATAAATCTTTCTAGACTTTTAAATCATGAATAATCCCATGACATATGTCTTGAACAACCAATTTCCATGTACCAAAACTTTTAGAGGAGATCTTAGGAAGTTTACCTAAAAAATAGTTCATCCATGAAATTAATTTGATACCAATATTGTTTTGGGTCCACATACATTATTGATATAAGCTTCAGGAACCCACAACAGTTATATGGGATTCCTATATGCAGAATATAGTGTGTTTGAAAAATAAACTCTATTTGGTCCTAATGAATTGGATGTAGTAAAATAATTCATGGAACTGGAACTTGCAACATAATTTTGGTTTTTGAAAAAGTAACATTTTTTCCAAATTTGGATAAAAAATATGATTTGGATAAATTCCATTAACCTTGTTGATTTTATATCCTAGAAGTATACTTAAGATCTATTTGTTTAAAAATAATTAGAGTATGATTATTTATTCCCTTGGTAATCTTTTATATGTCTTTCTTTAATTTCTCATTGGACATTTTTAACTTAGTGTTCTCCTTGATTAGTTGAGAATTCTTCTATTTTTTAGTTTTATGTTCAGAATTAACAGTCACAATAAGTGAATGATTTTTCTTCAAAGATTTATAATTTTCTTTAAACTCATTACATGTTTCTTCTAGAATGATGAAATATTCAAATAATTCATCATTTGTCATATTCTCAGACTTGCTTTCAAAATAATTAGTATTATGTATAGGAGAGTCCATGGTTACCTCATTTGTGTTTGTCATAAAACACATATTTTCTATATCATCTATCTCATTTTTGGAGGAGGAATATTAACTTGAGCTATCCTCATAGGCACTCCAAGTAGACTTCATTGCATTCTTTTAGTTTCTATCCTTTTTTTCATACTTTTTCCTATATTTCATCTTTGGAACGTCAGCCTTGACATGTCCTTTCTTTTATATTCATAGAAGATTATCTTTTCTGACTTATCATTTCTCTTCCAATATTTTTTAGAATTTCCCATGTTATCATACATAGCATTGTAATTGGGTTTTTTAAAAACTTTTTTTCCCTATAAAATTTCATGAATCTTCTAGCCATCTAGTCCATTTCTGCATCACTGTTTGAAGCTACATCAACACTGTTGGAGCTTTTAATAGTATCGTGAACTGTCTACTTGTATTTAATTTTATATTTAGTTGTCTTGAAGTATACAGACATTTATTTTAGTTCAGACTCTTCTTGATTTACATTCAATTCCTTTTCATAGATCATTAAGTTTCTAATCAATTATTTCTATGGAATCTTATCAATATCACAGTATTCCCTAGTATACATAGATGTTCCACGATGTCTTTCTTGTAAGCATCGCAGAAGCCTCATAATATTCCCTTTGGATATTACTTCTCTACCAAATGAAATCATGGTATTCAAAATTTAATTGAACTTAAGATACATATTAGAAATAGACACATCCAAATTCATTCTAATGTTCTCATATTTAATAGTATAGGTATTTAATATCATATCTATAACATTATATTTTCCCTCATGAGAAAGAGACATAGTGTCCCAAATCTCATGTGCAGTTTTACAGGTAGATATATGATTAAACTCTTCATCTCCTACTGCACAGTATAGAGCATTCATTTCATTACAATTATTGTTATTGGTAGTCTTTTAATTTTAATCATTTTTGTTTCTAGAAAATTCAGGAAATGAATTTTTACTTTCAATAGTAGTCCAGATTTCAAATATCATGCTTTCTATATGAATTTCATTTTTAAGCTTCCACTGAGCATAATTTTCTCCATTAATGAAACGTGTTCTATTAGTAACAGCACCTTTTAATCTATAATTCATGATACAAATTGTGGAAGAATTTCAAATAGATTCTAATTTAGAAGTAACAAAAAAATTTGAGATATTTGAAATACAACTACATTTTCTGTTGACAATATTTTTAAAAACTGACAATAACTTTCAATTTCCTTTGATTCCAAATGTTGGTCAGAGTAGATGACTCATGGGGGTGTGAATTGAGTATCTATAAAATTTCCGTTAAAATTGGTTCTTTAAAATAATATCCCCATTTTAAAATATAATAAATTTCATTTTGTTGTGAATTTATAAAATTCTTGAATGTTCTATTAATTTCTCAGAATATTTATTAGTTCTTAGATTTACCAATCTAGGGATTAGTCAAACATTTGAAAGTAATCTACTGATTCAAAACAAATATAAACACTTTCTAAAAAAACTATCAATGTTCAATTTATCTTAATGTGAAATGAATTAAACACATATCATATTAAAACAAATGACAAACTACACGGCAAATAAAAACAAGAGATTTAGTCTCAAGATGAGACTTAGTCCTCTCCCCTTGGTGATCACCTGCCACCAAGATGTTTATATTAATAAACTATTGAACGACACCCTAGATCTTGGTTCACAATAGTACAAAAGGATGTCTAGGTCAAACATGACCTCAACCACAGTTATTCATGGGAAAACTAACAAATAGATCACACATGGTCTCTTCCACTATTCTACGTGGGATACAAGAGTAAAAAGAGATTGATGTGAAGATATTTTGGTATCCTTTAGTTATGATCATGAGACAGTGTGTGACTCAAACATATGGACACATTGTTAAAAAATCAAACACAAGTTCACAAAAGAGTTATAAAAGAAGAATGGAGCTTAAAAATCTCTATGTGTTGTGAAGTAAGGCTCTAGACTCAATGGATGTAGAGAAAATGATAATGAAGTCATCTTATATAAGTTGGCTTCAGAATATATTATCACAGTATCTAAAATCTAGCTTCCCGGTGTGAAAAGGTTCAGCTCTTTGATGATAGGATGTTCAACGATCTTTTGCATGTTGAAGAATGTATTATCTAACTTATTGTGTACTCAAGCATCGAGTTATTCTATTTGAAATGTCATGCATATTCACAAAGTCTTCCTTTTTTTTGTTTTTCTTGAGTGTTCTGAGTGTATCTTTTAGGTTGATCTTGTAATCCTTTTACACATCAATGTTCTGTATGCATGAAGATATCCCCACATACACGTACCTAGTACTCTCTATGGATAGTCCTACAGACAACATTAAATAATGTTAGAAACATAAATTTTTCTAAATATGATTGTTGGAAATAAATTTGAATTAATAAATTTGAAATAGTTATTTATGACTATAGGTGAGTCATTCTCATCGGTCTATAATCATCAGTCTCTTAGCATCGGTCTGTCAGCATCGGTCTGTCAGCATCAGTTTGTTAGCATCAGTGTGTTAGCATCGGTGTGCCAGCATTGGTTTGTCATTGGACTGTCATCATCAGTCTGTTATCATCAGTGTGTCAACATCGGTCTGTCAACATCGGTTTTTCATCGATATTTCATCATCGGTGTGTCGAACATCAGTGTATTGATCATCGTTGTGTTGAACATCGGTGTGTCAAAATCGGTGTGTTCAACACTGGTGTGACGAACATCGGTGTGTCGAACATCGGGGTGTCGAACATCAGTGTGTTGGACATCGGTGTGTCGAACATCATATCAGTGCCAAGGACTCTGAGAAAATTACGAAGTCTCTGTCTTACACAAAACACTACTAGATTAAGTGACATCAAAAAATACACTTAAATACAAACTTGTAATCATATTGATTCATAAATATAGTATATTGACTTAGTTATATATATTTTTTTGAATGAAAAAATTAATTTACTTATAGATATTAAACGGCATGAAATAATAGAATCTGAATATTGACATTGTTTGTGATTATGAAAACTACTATATCATAGAGGGTCCAACACTCCCTAAGGAACAAAGTGTATATTTATAGAGTACACCATAGAAATAAAGTGATACTACCTATAAAATCCTTCAAAAAAAGGTTTCAGTTAACATATTTCCCATATTTCATGAGGGGTGTCTTATATCTAAATTAGATAGTGGGAGCGATATAGACATTTTTGAAGTCCAGTATTAAGATACAAAATTTTTGGAATATAAAAAAATTCCAAAAATCACTATATAAATAGAAATTATTCTAGATAAAAAATTACTGTATAATAGTACTCAAGAGGATAGAGAAACAGAATGGTATGTTTTTCCATTCACCAAAGATAGTGACCCATTGTTAGTTGATAAAAATGATACTTTATCCTATAAGGAATAATTAATTGGAATGAATGTTTCCATGTAGAAAGAGGCAATGAATTATTAAATGTATTCCATGTACTAAAAAACCTCTATATCTTCATATAAATTCTTGTATATGTAGGTAACATTGATTAAAAATTGGCATTCAGTAATATACACGACATGGAAGAAAATTTACCACCAATAAGGAAAGAATTTTGGCAAAAGAGTTTACACAACATCAAGTTATTGACTATAACGAAACCTTTTCGCCAATTGAAATGGTAAAATCCATTATAACTTTACATTCCAATATGTCTTTCTATGATTATGGGTTTTTTGTAAATGAATGTAAAAATTTTATTCCTTAATAGAAAACATCATGAAGATGACGATATGACACAACCCAAAGGGATTGTGACTCAAAATGATTTCAATAAGTAATTCTAGTTTCAATGATCCATTTATGAATTAGAGAACATATTATGTTCATTGAACAATCATTTTCAAGAGTCTATAATAGAATTTGGTTTCATAAAAAAAATTCAATTTGTGAGTCAATCAATGGTTTAGTGGGAGTCTAATCATTTTCATAGTATTGTATTTAAATGAAATATTACTCATTGAAAATGAAATACATGTCTAAATGTCTCATAAAAAATTGTTGAATAAATTCTTCTCTATGAAAGACTTGGGTGAGGATGCATATATTATTGGTATCACGATTAATTGTGATAGATCCAATAGGTTTATCAACCTTTTTCGAAGTACATTAATTTACAATATACTGGAAATATTTATCACGGTACAATACAAGAGGGGAATATCTCTAGAATCACATGAAATTTATATTTCAAAGGAAATGTGTCATAAAACACATGAGAAAAGAAAATATTGAAATTACTTGATATGAAATATTTATTGGGTAAGTAATCTATGCGATGATATGTAAAATCCAAGATGTCTCCTATGAATTGATTGTGGTAGAATGATATCATACTGAGTTAGGTGACTGTCATTGGATGGAAATCCATAATATCCTTAAGTATCTAAGGTGTACTAAGGATATGTACATGTTTTATCGAGGAGAAGAGGAAGTATTCATTAGAGGATATGAATATTTTAGATTCCAAAATAATCAAGATGACATGAAATCATAAACATGATACATCTTCACATTAAATAGAGGTTCTAAGAGATAGAAGATCTCAAATAAGACTACGGTTATAGATTCTACAGTAGATTATAAATATATTGAGACATCAAAGGCTACTAATGAAACAGTATGTATGAACAACTTCATCCAATATCATGACATAGTACCTTGTAGTAAACATCCAATCACACTCTATTGTGATAATACTGTAGTGGCAGCTATTGAAAAAGAGCCATTGTCATATTAGTTGATGAAGCACGTAATTCAGATTTATAATCCCTTAAGGGATTTTTTCCATTGACTTGAAGTTACAGTTAACATTATTTCCATGAAATACAATGTGGCGTACCCCATGAATTAATCCTTGATTTAGTAGAAACAGGAATATCATGTGAGTACTTGTAGACTGAAGGTCATAGGTCACTGGCTCTTTTCTAAATTGGAGTTTGTTGGAGTTGGTGTCCTAGGACCAACTAGTTTGTACTTTAATTACATGTATATTTGATGTATTGAATATTAATAAAACTTATTATTACATGTTGATCATTTTTCTGCGTGAGCATATTTCCATAATTTCCAAGAATTTGTGTCACATTGGTAATGTCATATCAGTTTCGCGCTATGATAAGAACCAAGATGTTCTAGGATAATATTATTAAATACTATTTTTTAGTAGGATAACAAACTATGATGGGAAACGTAGTATATATATATTTAGGGGAAAGTACTAATAAGTTGATGATATCTATTTTCATGAAGTTCACATTTGGTAATCTCCATGTCTATAGATTATGATAACATACCCCCTAGTAAGAATTATGTTAGTTTTTGTGTCATCAGATATTCCCATCTATGAGCGTCTGTGATGGTCCTTGGACATCAAGATTATTATTAATGAATGATGAAACTCATGTACTTATGTGTATTTCATACACCATGATGATAACAATTAATTAAAATGTTTTACATGTTGGGTGAGTCATATGTGAAATGCTATTAATGGATAATTCAGGGGAGGATTTGTTCCTTCAATATTTATGGAAGCTGATATCTCTTCCCTTTCATTGAAATAGTCCAATCTACCTATATTCCATGGACATGGTGTAATTATCTGTTCATTTCAGATATTCAATGAAAGACGTAGCAGGCATATATTTTGGTCACATTGATGTGCAACCTTCTTGATGAGATATTGAGACAATGGGATTATATTAAACATAAAACCTTCATTTGTGGTTTTCAATTTTTCCATATTAGTTTATTTCTATTTTTTTCCTGGAATCATTTCATGATAGTAACCTTGGACATTAGGTATGCCCACAAAATTCAAACAAGAATGAATCCCAGATGGTCACACACTAAGTGTGTCTATTGATATCGATTAAATTCTATTTGAATTTTATTATTGTAATTTTTATAATTCTCAAGATCGAGGAATAATTTAATTGAAGTTTTATTAATTTCTAGTATTTACAAGGTATAAATTATTTATTTTAATATATGAATAGATATGAAAATTTTTAATCATTGTGATTTCAATAAAATATTTATATATTTTATTCAATATTTTAACAAATATTTATTCACTAGATTGTGAATAAAATTTTTATTTATGAATAAAATATGTATTCAGTTGTTAAAAAAAATGCAACAGGAGTTCTAATATACCATCATAAAGTCCAATGACAAATTTTAATTAACAATACCATTATATAATATTTTTTATTTTGTAATTTTTCACACACCAGAAAATAATAATATTGATATTATTATTATGTGTATTGGGTTTCATTAATGGTTTTAAAAGTTATTTAATGGTTGTATTTCAATTAAATAATATTTTCCCTAAACCCTGACTCTATAAATTGACAGTTATGTTTATTTTATATTGAATCCAAAAATTGAGATTAAATAATTTTTGTAGACAATGAATTCTCCCTTGCCTCCTCTTTCTCTCTCTCTCTAAATAATGAGAACCACTAGAGATATTTCTTCAAGACCGAATAAAGAGTGCTAAAGAACAAATAATTAAAAAAATTTGATTCATAGAACAATCGCCAGATGATCAAGTGGTATTTCTTGGATATCATTAGAGCATGTGTGGATGGATCATTTATCGATGGATTCTATCCTTGGATTCTCATAGTGCAATGAAGGAAACCCTAAAGGATATTTTCGGAAGATCAGAAAACATAAATGAAGAATGTTCCTAATCTATTGTATTTATTTATTCAGTTATTAAATAAATTAATTATATATTGGATTTGTAAGATCAACTCTCGTGGCTTAGGGAAACGATTATTAAACTAAATTCAAATATATTGGCCAACACCACATGCTTCTACTACACATAGATCAAAAAAAAGTATTATATATCAATTCAAAACCCATCACTCAATGGGAATAAAATACCTTAACATCCTCCTAATTGTAATAGGACCCCACTATACTCATAGTTAGTTTCATACCACTATCAAAAAAAGTCAGATAGAACCAATCCCATCACATTTCTCATACCACCCTAGGTCTATCCTCATGCTCCTATCCTATCCAAAAGCTAAAAAGGCAATACCTTCCATGTTATTCACAACCCATAGGGAAAGGATCATTCATCCTATTATCATCTCAACTAGGAAAATGTCTCTTAGGTAGCTCATAGTTCATTAATCCCCTACTCGGGCCACTCATCCCTATCAAACAATCTCCTATAAAAGAATATTTTTGAGGCTCCAACAAATGAGCCACTATATCTATTTCACATACTTTAATTTTTCATCTCAAGGTCCTATATATATCAAGGAATAAATTTAATATTAATTTCCAATCCATCGATTCTTGAGGGAACAAGCACATATATCATGTTCCCCAAAACAATGTATTACCTAAGTAGAAATTCACAAGGGACCACCTACCTCAACAATGGTTTTATTCTCTTTAAACTACAACCCATCATCTCCCACCCAAACTCATCCAAGTTCAACAACCATATTCTGAACACCTAAGTCCCCAACTAAAATAATAACATTCAATAATTAAATATAACAATTTTATAATTTATTATTCAATTATTATATCACAATTAATAATTTTATTCAAATTCAAAAATTATGTATATTTTCCTATAATTCATTGATTTTCCATGTTGAACTGAAACTAGGATTATCCACCCATGGAGTTTCTATAATACACTCATGGAACCGTCCCATGAAAAATAAATAATGTACTACACTAATTCAATCACAAATATTAATTAATTCAATAAAAACACCAAATAATTTCATATAGATACGTTTCATCATCAGAATGACATGAAACAACATTCAATCAACATATTAGGATACCAAATTGCTATTAAATATAGAAGAAACATCATATATAATTATTTCAAAGATTATTTAGTTTAAATCATCATTGAATCCATAATTGTGTCTATCAAATCAAATGAGATTAAAGGGAAATCAAAACCAAGAACTAATAGGGGTAGAACGTACCATGAAAAATTACCTAAATGCATAAAACCCCACCGTAATCTGAGAGGTTCGAAGAAAAAAGGGGATCTACACCCGGTTTCATTGTACGCAATATGAGAATAAACATAGTGCTAAACCGCTAAATATCTGAAGGGAAAAAAGGGAAATTCACAAAAAAATTAAAACAGACAGTGGAAAAATAGACTGCACCCTGACTTCCAATATATCATGTTGCACTCTCACCATCTCAAAAAAAAAGAGACTAAAACAAACAACCCTATAAAAAATTGGACTCCCCCTACACCCAAAATTTATAATAAGGAAACTCTAATGACACTACACCTTGTGAAATTACCTTGGTTAGGGAGCTAGAGTGTGGCACTCTCTCCCAAGCTCCACATAGCCAGGATGAAACTCATTTCACCACATCAAGCCACACCAACTTCCACTAAATATTTATCACTAAACCACCCCCTTTGGAATCATATATATATATATACAGTGTGGGTATCCTCTTCGTCTGACAGAATAGATAGGTCATTGGTACTATGACATAACTTTTTCAATGGTGGCCTACCGGAACCCAAGAACATCCAAACCTCCCAGTTCATCTATTTATCTTTCATCAAAACCTAAAACACCATTATAATCAATCTATTTGTAAAAATATAAAACAATTATACAATATAAAAGGAAAAATGGATCCATGATTTTACATATATAATAATTATTTTTTATTTCATTCATATGTGGCATATCATTGGTTTTAACTAGATGCATTACTCCTTGAAAAATCTTTTTTTGGGAGCTTGCGGATTACAATTTTGATTAAAATTATTCAATTTACCGTGTTCTTTTTCTATTTATTCACATTAATTAGTATAATAGATCCTACTCATTTTACATTCGTGAAAAGTGAATTCTGAAGTGCATAGTTGTACATTGATACTACTTGTCCAAACTATGATAATATTATGTGTATAGTTTTTATTCTATTATAGTTTCAACCCTTTACACATTAGGCTTCAACTTTTCCTCAATATTGAGACCAACTCTATTTATAAAATTTTTTATATCATATTGGAAGATAATTTATTACTCAATTTCTCATGATGTTCATTAATCAACACCTAAATATTATGTCAACTCTCATTAACAATCCATTCATTTAATGGTTCAGAGAGATTAGTTATGATATTCTCCCAATGATGTTTTGGAAATCATGACACTTCCCACAGATCAAAATGACATTCATTTTCAACTTATCTTTCCAATTATTGATACAATATTCTATATATATTCATATAAATAATGAAATAACATTCCAAACAAGAATAAAAAATATCATCCAATAATTTCAATGCATCGAATTCGGTTCCACTTTTCATTACCCTATTTAATTTATAATTCAATATAATTTTTTTGAAATTATGGTAAAATTATACACCTCCATCAACCCAAATATTGTTCTAACAACATTAAATATGGAATTTTTTTGGTTAGATATAATAACTAGTTGGATAGAATCTATAATTTCATTTAAGTTATTTAGAAAACATATCCAATCATCATATCTATCACCAATAATAAATTACCCTGCTAACTGGAAGTGGTTTTAACCTCTGCATTTTTTCATGTTTCCAATTACAACCCTTTATATGGACCCTTTTGGTGACACCCATCCATTTAAAACCCACACTATGAACCTAATCATTAACCATTAATTAAATCGTCATATGCAATGAATATCTTTGAAATCCTCCATTTTTAAAGCTACCCACATGGTAATTAATTTCGAATAGATTTTCATTAGTCTATTTCTTTTCCAATGGATTAACATATATGGGTGCTCTAAAACCCCATATTCCTTGTACATGTAATATTTAATATCATTAGTAGATTTTTTTAATATTCAACTTCACCACATCACAAATAATAGATACAATTAATGATTCCCTTTGATTATAGGAATTTTTTTGTCAATATTTAGATGACTATATGTGATCATTTTTACATGTTTTCATAAAAATAAATAGTTTTGAATTCCCCCACCCATATGTTGTTAACTTCCACATAAAAACATCATATTTTCATTTGATATTATGTTTTTTAATATTATTCCTAAATAATTAACAGTCAAACCAATGTATAATGTTGTACATGATGATCATATCCTCTATTTATTTGGATGAAAGAAAAACTTTTATGATATCTGCAAAAATTTATTTCTCATAAAAATATTTAACTCTAGTATCGACTATTTAAAACAAGTAATTTAACATGGTAACATTTAATCATCCTCGCCAGATGATAAATGTTTTTTTTTCAATTACCATCTTCTACAAAAACCATATAATTAAAATATCTATGGTTAATACATTAAGATCATGTGGAAATATATTAATATAAACAATTTTAACATATAATTACATTTGATCTCCATTCGATATATACTATTATAATTCATTTAACATCAAAATAATTTATACATTGGAAAAAATTTCATTTAATGTGAATAAATGTGCTACTCACCCATAATATATATGGTCTAAAAATATATCATTGTTAAAATTTACTGTCAATTTTAACAATAATAATGACACATCAAATTTCAAAATTAATGATGTTCATTTTCATGTTTCAACAAATTAAATTACATATTTTAGCATTATACCAAGGAATCTTCCACCTTTATAGTGAATTGTTTCTTATGGATCACTGATATGAACTCACTTGAAATGAAAATATTATAAAATTTATTTTATGTAAATAATTTCTCAATAACTCGTATCAATCAACCCACAATATTAATCAATATAATATATCAAAAAAATTATGAGTTCATATTTTTATAAATTAATAATTTAAATAGAAAACAATATAACAGGGTAAATAATTTTAAAAAAACTGGTCTCTGACAGAATAGGGTGGTGGTCGGATTGATTTTAGAAAAACATTTCTATGTGATCTTCGAAGAACCTTAGGAATAAAAATAAAATAGTTTTTTGGAGAACAATGAGGGTGATATATTGTTCATGGAAGTGAAGGTGATAGTAGGAGGAAGGATATACATGGAGGAGACCTACTTTAGGATGAGAAAGAGGACCAGAGTAGTAGAAAATGGGAATTCATCCATGGGTAATGAGGCTTATAGTGTAAACAATGCAGGAGAGGAATCACCACTATATAATTGCGCATATTCATTGTTATGCTTTATCAATCAAAAATAAAGTGGGAATTTTTATCAGTAGTATAAAAAAGTGATGATAAATTGTAATTTTACAAGAATTAAAAAAATATTGACAAATGATGACCTTTATCATCACTTTTTAACACTAATTAAGGATACCCTTTATTAACACTTTTTTCATCACTTATAAATTCTACTTTTATTAGTGATTTTTATGTACGTATTTGATAGACTTTATAAAGAAATTATTTATTATTAAAAAAATATTTTAATATAATAAAATATATTAACTAATTTATATATATATAATTTTTTTTAATTATGATTTATATAACACTAAATATATATTTACACTTAATATATAATATATTTACTAAAAATATGATTTATAATACAGTTAAATATTAATATTAATTAATCATTTTCAAAATAATATTGAATAATAGACATTTGAATAAAATTTCATGATATAAAAATTATTAAATTAATTTTTCTATTATGATTAGTTGAAAGTATGATTTTAACTACAAATATCAATAACTATTGATAGAATTTTCTATCCAACATTATTATTCACAATAGTGAATAATATTTATCAATTAATTAATAAAACGAATATTCTTTCGATATTCAAAAATGACATCACATTAGGGATACAAATAGTGGATACGACCTCTACAGCAAATTCACTTAGCGGTAATAATCCATTTATGGATACAAATAGGTGGATTCTATATCTGGCATAGATTCACATAAGGGTAAAAACCCTCTAAAGTCTATTTCAGTATTAGCTCGATATTTTCCTACACTTATGTGAGAAAAACTTTTAATTTTTTTATCACATTAAAAATTGGTTATAAATTTATTTTAAAATAGGAAATGTAGAATGGGGGACTTTCAATATTGGTTTATAAAAACTGAAGTTAAAACCCCATCTAAAATATGAAATATTAAAAGCATTCAACAATTTTTCACTCTAAAAATAACATTTAAATCCTTCAAATAGATGAAATATAGAAGTTTTTGCATGATGTCTTTTTATTAAAACTAATATAGAAATCATCAACACTTCGCTTTACAAATTAGTTTTATGAAAAAATGACATAGGAATCCCTACTAGAAGGTATTTTGATTTCGGGTTTCTCTAAAACTAACTTTTAAAGTTGATATAATTATAAAATAAAATAAAATAATTCATAATTAAATACTTATAAACAAAATTTCCAGCACCAAATAGCATAAAATATTGCCCAAAAATAACCAAGATAATATGATCCCATTGATAATTTTCAAAACATTTTTTAAAAATGTACAGCAAAACCAAATTAAATCTCCAAATTAGTGAAAATTTTAAAATAATGTGAAAAAAATTTAATTGTGATTCAATCCATTTAATGTATATTGAAAAACATCATCAAAAAATTATAACATAATGTGTTATGAATATAAAAAATAACTTTTTTTTAAATTATATGTGTTTTACTAAAACATACTATTTTAAAATATCTAGTTTTTTTATCATGATTATCTCATAAATGAATCATAAAACATAAAAACCACATTAAAAATTCCTTTATTTATAATTAAACATCAATAATGAAATAATATTTTACGAAGGGTAACGTTATATATATAATAAAAAAAGTATTCCATTATATAAAATTTATCAACATAACATTCTCATATTCATTTTTTTATGCTTTCGATACTGAATAATAATACTTATTGAACATAATCCACAGCTTGTTATAATTTCATTTATTAATTATTAAAACTACTTTCAATTGAAAATATTAAGATTAAATAACTATAATAATAGAATAAAACTTACATATATAACAACTTACTAAATCTAAATCAAACACCACCCAATATACATCATGACCAATATGATTTTCATTCTTTTTGGAAAAATATATAACATACAATTTCAATTAAAATATAATAAAATAGAATTAATAATGTTTTAATTAATAGTTGTTATAAATTATATAATTTTTTTATTATAAATGATTTGACGAATCGACATGTAATTGATGTGTTATTTAATATTTTTGATATATATTCATCTCTCTTATCTTGGTCTATTTTTTTCACATCTGTTGAAATATATTCTAGACCCATAAGACCATAAATAAAAGTGAAATTTTATTAGATTCAAAGAGTGGAGTGTTACCTTATTTAAAATTTAATTTATTCATTCAATATAAAGTAGTTTTATATAAGGAAATTAAAATAATAATTGAAATTTAATTATATGTAAAATAACCACAATAAGGGTATTGTGAGTTGATCATCCTTTACAACATCCATGATATCTGTTTTTGATATATTTAATGTATAATCTATTCCACATATGACAGAAATAATTGAAAAATTATATTAACTACCAAACAATGAAAAAAAAATGTGATAACTTTGTTAACTCATTAACATCTAGAGGAGTATCTGAAGGAGCTAGAACTTAAAATTTTCTTTTACCTTATAGTGATTCATTTGATTTTAGAATCCCCTATATCAGTAAATTATAAGAAAATATTATTAGTATTTCTGAATTTAATAATAAATAATAAATTAAAAACAATGCATAACTCTTTTGTTAGCTGACAGTAAATATTACTTGTCCAAATTAAAAAATGACTCATACTGTGTCCAACTATAGACACCACCTCAAAAGGAATTGACATCGTATAAGTTGATTCAATAATATCTTGTATCATTACTCTTACATTACCCAAATACATAAATTTATTATGTACATAATCCCCGAGATGTTTTAAAATTATATATATGAAACAATATGTATATGTGGATCCCCATCATGGAACTCACAAAAATAGTCGGGTCAGAATTAAAAGGTGGTAGATTTGGGTTGCTAGGTTGTGGAGGCAGTGTCTGTCTCACCACTTTTCCATGAATAACCAATACATATGATTAAATTATATCCACTATAATCTCATTTAAATGTCATAACTCAACCATCAGATAATTTCTTCCTCGCTTATATTTTCCCCATCTATTCTTCACTAGGGTTGTGACAAAAAAATTAAAACAAATTTCCTCCTAATACTCTAGGATGTGGATCAGGTGTTCTATATTTTCAAATGTAGTGGAAAGAATATCTATTCTACCATATGGGAAAACATTATACTGTTCAATTTTACACTAAATGGAATCCTTATATAATATTTTAAAAAGTTACATTACTAAGAAAAATTTATTAAATAGTAATATTGGTGAAAATTAACAAATAGTTACTTTTAATATTATCAACTACTTCCTTTATTGGATTAATAATATACTTCTAATTTTTTAATTATTTCACTTCTTTTGGTTCCATAAAGGGGGTATGGATGGATGAGTGGAGTCTCAGTGAATCCATTACATGACTTGTCTCTTAATTCAAAAATTTCGCCAGCAACCATTTAATCATCATAAAATGATACCCTCTATATAAAAATTTTTATTGTATAAATTGTGGGACTATATATCATGGAGATTTTTCATAGTGGACTTTTAAATAAGAAAAAATAATAAATTTATTATGTAAATAAAATTAATTAAAATAAAAAAATTTAAAAATACAAAAAACATACCACAAAGATTCCTCTCCCCGACTAGAGATAAACTTCTGTATTGTATCAATATCTATAAAATCATAATTAATACATGAATCTTAATCTTATTTACTATGAAAAATATAAAATAAAGTCAATTTTTTTTTTCGTAAAATCACACAATCTATTTTTTGTAAAGTATGGGAATTTTTTCATAATTAAATTAATCGCCTAAAAGATAAATATAAATTATAATTTAATAGATAAAATATTAAGAAATGTAATATATATAAAAAACTAGAAACCTAAATAAAAATGTTTATAAATTTTACCATTATGTTAAATGATATATTTTTCATTGACTAGTTGACTCTCCTCCAATCAAGGAATAAAATACATATTTTACAACGACTCTATATAGAAAGCTAATTCCTAAATATCATATTGTGTTGGCCAGTTGGTTGTTAATTCCCATCAAGGTAAATTATCAACCTCTTCTCTCTTTTTTTGAGTGAAATTTATTTGTGGAACATGTAATCCCATGCCTACCATCTCCAGCTTCCAGCCTCTCTAGAGAAGAATAATGGTTGCAAATAATTTTAATAAATAGAATATTAATTTCATTAAATAATTTAATAAATAAAGATATATATTTATAAGAAAAAACAAACCTATCATAGTTCCTTGACCTCAATTCCTTTCATATAGAAATATGTATTCATGTTCTAAAAAAGTATGTGTTAATATATTTGATGAAATTTAAATAATTGTAATAATAAAAAACTAAATGTTTATAAATGAAAAAGGCAATTAATATTATACTCTTCAACCAAAAACATGTGCAACCAAAATAAAAGAATATAAAAACTAATGATAACAAAAATTATAGAAAGTATTATCATCTATATATGATTATTTTTTGTGGTATTTTTTGAGAAATAAATAAATTTTTTACGTAAAAAAAATTATTTGTTCATAATTGGAAGATATATATACATTTTTTATCGAATAAAATAATATACTCAAAAATAGTAAAAAGAGAAAAATAGTAACAAAAAAATGATGAAGGTAAAAATTTTCAACAAAAATTTGGAGATATGAATATATTGAACATAAAAAAAATTACCTAAATGAAAATAATGCTGATCACATATATATATTTAAATATTAGTGTCAAAAAATTTAACTAAGCCAATTTCACCAAAAAAAATATTACCTAATTAATTAAGAGATTGTTAATGTTTTTTCTCATATCCATTATATGTGATCATTCTGTGCTAAGTGAAAAATTTCAACATCATAGTCATTATTATCCTTAGGTAAACATGTAATTGATAGATAAATTTCATATAAGTCTTCAACATCATCAATATTATCATCACACAAAATAATTTTATTCCCGAAAAATTCAACTGACCACTAATCATTTGATAGGTCAAAAAAATATTAATTCTTCGTGTATGTCTATGATAAATTATTCTTCCTTGCAACTTTATTATGTCTAATCTTAAATGGTAACTCCATACTCATCATGTTTTACAACACCTTTACTATTAACCTTGTAACCCAAAAATAAAGGTACCTGAAACTTAGTATAATTAATCTCTTATATATCAACAATAACAAAAAAATATAATTTTGATTCATAAATTGGTTTTTTATTTTTGGAACTTGAAAAAATATATGTCTCAAATGACAACCATTTCTTCACTATTTTGAATGATACTCTTTTCATCCTCATTTGAATATAAAATGTGTTACCATAAGTTTAAAAACCAAAACATTTCATCACATTAACAAATGGTCCCCCTAATAACCAATTAAATGTTTATGACAGTGAGAAATTAGTGTTTTTATTTGTGAGGTATTGTCATGAATCCCAGATGAATATTTTATTTACCTAAGTATGCAATATAATCCACACACAAGGTCAGTCTCTAGGAGGCAGCTCACACATCATCGAATTTGTATTGTCACTATTTAATTTATAACTAATACAAAATTAAAAAAAATATAGTGGAATATTATAAAATTTTCAGGGAATATATATATATATATATATCAAGTATAATTAATGATTATAGAATGATGTTAAATAGAAAGAAGAACCTACCGGGAGAACAAATAGAGTGAACCTTCATCATCTCTTCATTAGATTAAAATTTACTTAACGAACATGACCCATAGATTGAAATAATTTTTTGGTATACCTTTTATTTTGAATATCGAGTGAAATCAAAAATCCTTGAGAGACGACATATCTGCGTCCTCAATCGAGGGAAAATTCTGTAGTTGAGAAAGTTATATCTCGGGTGGAAAGTGGACGCACAAATGTAACACACTGGGATTTTATGAGAAATATTTTGTTTTTATATATTATTATATATGCAACACCAAAGGAATCATTCACTACCCACAACGTTGTCTTGGCCTGCGTTACATGTAAGAGCAACCTTCCCCGATAGCTTGCGTTGTACGCAATACCAAGTTTTAACAAAACAACGATATGTTACTAAAATATTATATAATATAGAAATTATAAATAGTATTAATAATATTTTGAATTTTATATGACATTAGAATTCATCTTACATATGATATGAGAAAAAAATTAATTTTTCAGATAAAAGAATCATTTTCTAAAAAATACAGTTTTTCCGACATTTGATGGCGCACCCATTTTTAACCAAATTTATGAATTTTTTATGAGTTCAATTTGATAAAATATACTTTTTCTTTTTAATCAGGATATAAAAAATTACATTTGATAAATTTTTGATAATTTTATGATAACTTTCATTTTTTGATGAATATTAAAAGTATGCTAAATTTTTCATAAAAACAACTTTTTTAATCGAGATAATTTATATAGTTAAATTATAATATTGAATTATTCTAATCTATTAATAGAATATATTTTTACCGTTTAATATAATGTATGTCATTACCATTAATTTTACTTTGAATTCATAGGTAAAAACTTTTCAATCATTGGCAATGTTTTAACTTTTAAAACCCATTTTCTTGACAACAGGGTTAATTTTAAATTAATTACTATATCTTCTGTGTTTTGAAATATGAAAAATGTATTCCATGTTTTGATTTAGTGGGTTAATATTATGTTAATGATTTACTTTTATTTTTTTGATATTATGATTAGTAACTACAGTAATTTTTATTTACTGTAGTTAAAGGTAAATCGGGTAATTAATGGTCAAAATAAGATTATAAAATTACCCTAACACCTACCAAAATTCTATTTGATGAATAAAAGTATACCCATATAACCTAAGGGTCTATATAGATTCATTTCATGGACTTTTGACCATGAAAATTATATAATTATTATTAAATCCACAGAAAGTAACAACATGTCACTCACTTAAATCTTATAAGTGTAATAATTATAATTTAGTGATAAACATCATAAAACATGAAATATTAATAGTCTCATGAAATATAATAAAATTATCTACATCATGTGAATTTATTTAGAATTTTTAGGGATTATATAATTATCATTAATGATGACTCAATAGTGATGTAGAAATTATTTTATTGATTGAAATATCAAATAAATGGTTTCAAAAATGTTAAAATAAATATTATATGAAATATTTAATGAACTCCACTAATATTGTAGATAAATATGACATGTTATAAATCTATTAAATTTTTTATTTTGAGCATAACTTCTGTGTATAATTTATTTAAATTAAAATAAATTAATTGTGTCAAAATTGACATTATAGTTATTTTATAAAAATAACATGTTATATAATCGTTTAAAAATAAAAAAAATATTTAAAAATTTATAAATTGAAATTTATATGATCGAAAATTTTATAAAGTATCCAATTATGGAAAATTCACTACACATAATTAATTATTTCTAATAATTTAAAATTTATAATATTATTACCACAAATAAAATTAAATATAATAAATAAAGATAAATCAAGTTGATAATGTTTAAAATAAATTCCAAACATGTATAAATTTTATTGTTTGATGATATTACAACTCTATATCATCTAATCATCGTATTTGAATCATTTTGGATGTTTATATGTGGGTTTTAAATTTATTATAAATTAATATTTTTAGGTTTCCAATGCTGCCCCTCTCTTCCCTTATAAAAGGGAACCTCCTCTCTCTCTCTCCTCTTCATACAATTTTGAGCCTTCAAGATCGGACAACCCCTACCCATTTTTCTTCTCAACATCTTTAGTTAAATCATAGTGGTTCTGGTATTCTCTAAAGACCAACTCTAGTTCCCTAAGAGGAAGTTTAAAAGATGCACGTCGAGGAAGAGGTAATCTCTTCTACCGATTATTTCAAGTTTCTTTCCTCTTGTACTTATTCTTCTTTATTTGTATCATTATAAAGTAATATTATCAGTATTAATCATATGATGATATTTTATTATAAATATGAAACAACCCTATTTCACCTTCTATCCATCCTATGGAAAATGAAATCACCACGCGTGCGTACGTACGGAATACCATTTCCACGCAGCGGTGTAATATGTTTTCCACCACCACCTGACATGGATGGGTATAATGGTGTAAAGAATTACTATATATTATTATTATAAAATTATACTTATTTTGAGATATTATATCATCGACTCCAATTACATTCATATAATTATGGGAACTATATCATCGCTTGTGTGTACGTACCACCTACCGTCTCCACGATGTGATACGACCCATTCTACTTGATCTTCATTGAATAATGATTATATAAATGAATTGAATGAATATATTTGATATACATTATACTAATAAAATCCTACAAATTATATAGCTATAATATAAAAACTGGAATAAGAAATTATTTGACAAAACACGCATAACAACATAAAGAAATGAACACACGAATAACAAGTATCAATGAAATATTATTAATAAGAAGATAAGAATATGCCCATATATGATATCATAATAATTACTATGATTCTAGAATAAGTCATTGACATAATTTAAATCATTATATAGGAGGTTAGGATATATACAAAGCATATCGGACCTAAGGTAATGGGTAACTCTTCCAATCTCATTCTGTCCAAGATTTTTTATTCGTAAGTATTTACTGGGGTCATATTTATCATCCACATCCAAGTTTCCTCAGTATGTAATATTATTTCTCTCCACCTACAATTTTTTAAATCCAATTTTTCCTATTCGTGAATTTTTAGTAAATGATATGAAAGAAATCTTTTGTTGTTTTGAGTATGAGATACTTTTTGACTTTTCTGACCAAAGTACGAGAAGAATGTTTTTTAACTTATATGGAATGAATGGATTTTTTATGATTTTGACTGAAAATTTCATTTTTTTCAAAAAAACTTTTTAAAGGAAAAGTGATAAATCATGGAATAATAATACAACCACCAAACACCAAAATAGAAACAATCCCAGAACAAACCACCGAGTCTGACCCACCCTAGAATATATTTAATGACCCCAAGCCTTCCCCAAAACACAACCCCTCGGCAAGCAGTCCCGTGCAGAATTGCACTGGCACGGAACCGATGGTGAAGCCATACCATCTCAAGCATCCAGATCCAAAAGGCCAGTGGTGTTGAAGGATTCATGCTCTCATCCCCTTCTGGAGAGAACACAAGTATTTTTCTAGAAACCAAAAAACATAACCAAACAAACAACATGAAGATACAAACACATCAAGGAATTCCCAAACATTCCTTTCAAACCGACCACCCTACCACCAACATAAACATAGTGATTGAAAAAAAACTGGACCTCACCTAATTCTATATCCCTGAATAATTTCCATGATAAGGATGAAATCTATAGATCAGGTACCTCCATCAACATCCTCTCAAACCCATACGATAGGTGGTCCCAGACCTGAATGTACTCCTCAACACCGAGCTTCCCATTGTTGAAACCTATAACCCGAATTAGGTCATGTTTGTCAATCCATGCATATTGCTCCTCATTGAGAGGACCTCTAGAGACCTTCCCATCATCTTATCCACTTATTCCTCCAATGAAATGATCAACAAGACATGTTCGGTCCCTTCCACTTCAGAGTTAAGAAGCAAAACCAAGGGGTCACCCTGCTCTCTTACCTTCTGGTGGCTTTGGGTCCCTGAAACCATCCTCTTAGCAGTTTCCTTTTTTGCTGATTGAGTCTCCAAAGGTGTAGGTAGAGAGGAGTAGTACTTCCTCCCCCTACTCCTCATGAGGCCCATGTTTCTCTTCGGGTTGGGCACATCATCAGCCGAGTGCACGTGATCGATCCCCTTGGTCATCTCCACGCCAGGCCATACTCCCTCTCCTGGAGGATTAGGCGCTGAACTCATATCACCTCTTGAGAGGCTGTCAAAACTATTACACAAAAGCACTAAGTTCTAAATTAGTTTCGGACCACCTTCCTTCCCACTCGGTGGAGCTGGTTCCACCATTTCCATCCCCTTCATCCTCTTATCCTCATCCTCGCTGCCCGACCATGGCTCCGCATCCACTAAAACTATCGTAACCTCCTTCTATTCATCTAGCTTCTGATCCATATTCCATCTAACCATACGATCAGCCTCTAAATCCACAAAATGGCCTTCTTTCGGTGGTCTAGACAAATCCTTCCTCAGTCTAGAGAACACCTCCGACACCAGCGGGTTGATTTGGGTCGATCCGTTCCTCATCTAATCATCACCAGACGTCTCCTTAGACACTACCCTACAAACCTTTGGACCAAATCCCTTTTGTTTTTCCTCCTCCGTTCGTGACCATTTCAGCCCCTGATCTCTACCAATAACACCGTTGTATGATTAGACCGAACCATCCTTCTCCCATAAAACTGAGATATTTCCATTGTTGTCATCCTCAATCCCTCCCACGGCCTAAAAACCTCATCGGCAAACTTACAGTGAATGACCTGGTTTGTTCCACACAGACCAGAAATCTCCGTCCTTCCCCCTACCCTTCGGTCTTGTTGACCCCTAATTGTAGACATCTGTAGGATGACCCAGGGATTTGTAGGAAGAGAAAAAATCAGTCCAATTTTCTTACACCAGTCGTTGTTTACATCGGTACTCTTCTCCAATTGAAATCCAGATGAAATAAAATAGAGGTCTAGATGGATCCACTTCCACACAAACCCGTGGATTTACCGGATGGCCAACAGCCTCTATACTACTATCAGAAAACATAAAAATCCACCGACTATGTTTCCAATCCTATTTATATTTGAAGGATTTTGAAATGGTAAAGGTATCTTTGAAAACATACCCAAACCGCCACGGAAGGAGGATCACGGTTCATGTGGAAATAACATGACCACATATAAAAGAAAAATCAAAAACCATCACAGCTCCAAGGGGAACTCAGCTAGGCTCAGATGAGATCATCCTCGCATGAAAAACGAACTATAATGTGGTGATTATCGAACAACCTCATGGTCTCCCTCTCTTAAAGATCCCATGAGTGAAAAACAAACCTGTCGAAGGAGTAAAATGAAGGTCTCCTTTGCCTAAACTATGCCACTAGTGTGAGATTCAGAAGAGTGGTGGATTCCACAAACTCAGATGAAGAAATATGAAGATTCGTATGTCCGTTAATGAGATCCGCTACATTTGGGTTAAGAGAAACCTTCAAAAATGGGGGAAAATCGGGATTATAGAATGGACGGAAAGCAGGCTCCAAATCCTCGCCCGTAGTCGGGGGCCCCTCCCCCGCTGGGGGAGGAGGGACCACTGTGGCAGCCACTGCCATCACTCTGAGATGATTACTATTAGGAGGAAGCCCGAGGGGAGTAAGAGAAACCACCATCAGATTGTTTATGATTTCATAGAACATTATTTCGAAGAAGCTTCCTTTATAAGTTTTCATGTTTATTTTCAATTAACATTGTTTAGTTTAAAATTGATTTACATGTTGAGGAAGGAAAAATGTTTTTGAAGTAAAAAGGATATTTTCCTCAATAATGGATTTCAAGTGTTTTATCAAAATTATTTTCCATCTAAAATTATATAGGGTTATGTTTCTATCCCTATTATTACATTTATTTGATTATATTTTGATGGAATTATTTTAATGAAGTCCTTTAAAGTATATGAATTATGTTATGATGGAATGATGTTTAAGAATCCCATTTTTATTACATGGGTTATGATATGACGTATGATTTATGATTTTGTGGCACACATAAGAATGGTTTCATTATGAGATGGGTGGGACCTATATCTCCCTCCAATGGATTGGGTAAGGATTTATATCTCATGATATATACATGGCTAGAACGACAAGTTAATCCAGTTCAGTGATACAGAACAGGAATGAGGAGTGAACTAGGTTCATTAATGGACTTTGTCCACTATGATAGTCTTGGAAATGCGTCTTGACTAATATGAAAATATTTTCTATAATTATGTGTGTATTCCACTAAGTTTCATGTTTTAAGTTATTATTATTGGGATTACTTTTCACTACTATGATTTATACCTTGTCATGATATTATGAACTCTTTTGCAGGATAAGATTTTTAAAATGTTATGTTCTTATGAATATGATATGATTGATATTTCCATCATTTACCCTTACTGAGCATTTGAGCTCACCCTTTTGATTGTTTTCATTTCCACAGGTTAGGAAGAAGGGTATTAATTATGATATTTCAAAAGGGACTCTAGATATGATGAAATAAACAGGAGATAGTGTAGATGATTTATGAACTATTTGTTTATGTTTTATAGTTTCTAAAGACACTATACCTATACGACCCTTTCATGGTTTTGTTATATGTTATAATAAGTGTGATTCAATTATGAAGTAATAAAAATGTATGTAAAGTATTGTTCGTTATAACAAAGGGTACTTTCCCACTAATATCCCATTGAACTAACTATAATAAAATAAGATAAAATAATCATTAAGGTGAAATTACTTGGTTTCAACACTTGGTTAATCCCCCAGGAACTTCCTCAGGTTAGCTACTCATGATTATGAGTATAAGAGATCGTAGTGGAGAAGAATGGCGTGGAAACAAAAAATGTAAAAATATGAGGATAGGAGGAAGAAGAAGAGTAAAAAAATTAAAAATTCATAACACTATTAAAAATATAAGATAATACAAAACTATATAAAATGGCCACATATAGTTTACAATGTTTTGAGGAGTAGAGGGGAGAACATTTTATAGGCGAAGGGGGATAAATGTTTTCTCAAGATCATGCACATGGTATACCCATTTAATAAAAAAATATGAAAAAGTAGTAATTTTTAATGTTGTTCCAAATACTGTTTTCATTTGATAAAAAAATTCAACTTCATCATCCATGTTTAGAAGATGTTATATCTAATTTAACATAAAAATTTATTCAGACAAGGAAGAATCATTGTATTTTCTATATCATATTTCTCATACATTTATGGAATTCCTATTGGAATATTCATGTGGGGAAATAGTTATGAAATATGGTCCTCTTGATCTTTAAGTAATCATTTTCAAATTTCAGCTCCAGTTTGTCATGCATTTATGAGATATAGGCCCGTCTTAAAATATCTCCAAATATGTATACAAATTTTTAGGCATGACTCCTAGGATTCTTCTGGGTCATCATATTATGGATTCAGATTTGGGTCCATAGTAATTAAATTAATCAAAATATTTATTAATTCCTAAAATTAATTATTTAACAAATTAAATCAGTTTATAAAATTTTGTCACCAAAATACTTAAATAAATTAAAATAGTACAATTCCAAAATTATTCCTTTTTTAAATAAAGATAAAAAGATTCTATTACCATTAAAAGTCTCAATTGACTATAAAATAACAATAGTGGGATTAAAAATATTGAAATTAAAATTAAAATAATTGAACATATTTCCCCTATCTTGTTTTTTCTCCTTATATAATGAAACAAATGTGTTTTTATGTTCATTCATCAACCAATCTTCATTTCTTCTCAGATATCATACCTTCAATATAATAATTTTTTATGATATATATGGTTGAACATAAATTATTTTTGTAAAAAATTTATAAATTTTCATTCACCACTTAATGACATGGAAATAACATTAAATAAAATCCATGAATACCTTTACCACCACTATCAAACATCAAATGTAGAGAAATTAGGAGACCAATATACCCTACTTTAAACAAATAATTAGTACACAAATTAATTAACTCTTCTAATATATATTTTTGAACACTAGAGGCCTCTGTTAAATCTGGATTCTTAAATAGTATCTTTAAAATTTTAATAAATTTTTCAAAAGGATACATAAAATGTAAACAAATTGACTCATATATTCATACATTTTACTGCAAATAAATCAATTGACAAACCATTATTTCTTAAAATTATAGTGGAAAATTAAATTATATTTAAAAAATTATTACGAATAATTCATTATATAAAACATCAAAAAAATATGAATCTATAAATTATCTTCAAATTTAATTTACAAAGAAACACAACCTGAAGATAGTATTTCTAAAAGGTTTCAAAAATATGACAAGAAATGCATCTGATAGAAATTATTGCATCAATACATGATAATCATCAAATTTCACACCTATTAACTTTAAATCACACAATGACACTAAATTTTTCATATTTAAAGAAAACCCACTCGGTACATTATTACCATGTAGGCATTGAAAAAAAAAAATTAACTTCATTTTTATAGCTTAATATGTGATAAGTTGGAGGAAAATTTGTTTTTTTCTTGCATTGTGATAGATAACACTAAATTTATTCTAATAGTAATTAAGAATATTCTCACTTTTAACACATGTTATATCATTCATTTTATGTTTAAAAATTTTTCAATTAGACCATCACAAATTCATTATCTACATACATAAAAACAATTTCAATTTAAGATTCTAAAATTATCAAATAAGGTAGCTTGAATAAAATTGAGCACTTCATCCATGTATTTGTTTGATTACCAGAACATCATTTCCTTTCAAATGTGATATTGTTTTTTCACCATGTTGTAATATTCATCAGAAGAAAATGGTTGACATGAAAAATTATACTCTATTGAACTATTAAATTCCTTTTTAATCTAAAATAAAGATGATCTATTCACCAAAATATCTAATGTCCCATGTACACTATTTTTCCATACAACAATTGATGATATGAAGTCCCCTCTTCACAAATTTGACAATCATTATGTAATTAATAACTATATCTAGGAATGTTTCTGTATGGATTAAAGTATTTTATAGTAAACATTATCACAACACTCAAAATGAAATACTATTTATAGTATTCATCAAATACTATAACACTTGTCTCCCAAAAAAATCAAATCATCAATCAGTGGAGATAGATAATGATTAATATCATTTATATACTATTTTATTCCTAAAACCATCAATCATATCATCACATATTTCCTATTCATACAAATCTGTGGGGAGGAGTTTTAGATAACTAACATAGTAAGCCACAAACTATTTTGGTTACGGAGACTCGGATTTGGATTCATTCCATCTTTCCATAGACCCATTATAATATTTCTAACATCATTTCCAAAATATATTTTAATTAATCAAATCTGTTTTGTTGTGGGGAATTAGTCTGGTGACCTAGGATTCCATCAAAATATGCTCATTTGTGTACCATATTATGAAATTTTCATGATTTTAATTTTCCAATAAATTTATTGAATGAGAAAATGTTAGAGGAAAACCAATTAATTTAGTGGGTGGATTAGTTCCTTTCACCAAGAATGAATAATATTTATATTTTTCATCCATTTTATATCATGATGTCTCACATTTACGAAATTCTAATAAAATATAATTTACCTTCAAATATTTCACATAGTCATTAGGTAATTCATGTATCTTTATATCCCCCAATACCATTGGACATAATATTTACTTTTCCTAAAAATTGTAATCTAGAAGCTTTGTTCCATATGTAAGTATTCCATTTAAAAGATCATGAAATTTAGTGAAACTATTATCACTCCAACCATGTATTTCTTCCAAATAAATTTATCCCATCATGTCATATAACACTAAAATTTTAGTTATACCTAATAATAGTGGTTCTTTAGTATCTCCAAATATTTTTTTCAATACTTCTTTTTTCAAGGGTTTTAACAACAACATCATTAAATAATTCTTGAATATGATCCTTTATTAGATGTTGAACACCTTCATCATGAATAGATATTTACATGATTTTAATTTCACCAAGCCAAATCTTTTGTGTATAATTATGACTAAAATAATATGAAATTAGATGGTATTTGATTTCTATGTACATTTATTTACCCATATTCAAACACTTCATGCATTAAAAGAAAATGAATTTTGTTTCAACATTTCATTTAGAAAATTCTAAGAAACTAACAACACTTTTCTCATATTCATCACTAGTTTATCATGCATTTAACCAATTAAAATCCATTAATTCTTGAAAAAGTTCAACATAATAGATGAATATATGAAAACATAAAAACATAATAATGTATACATAAATAAATATAAATAAATGAATAACCATATAAATCTTTTGAAATTCATAAATTTTTAACAAATAATTTACATCTTAAAAAATCTAAAAATAAATAATATTAAAAAAAACATTTTGTAATAAAAAGTAATTATAATTAATAAAATAATTCATAAATCAAAAATATTGAATAAAATGGTTTCAAACACACAAAATTATAATGATAAAAAATTATAAATACAAAAAAAAATTAATATAAATAAGCAAGATCGAAAATAAATTACAATCACGAACAATTAATAAACAAAAAAATTATAACATTAAATATATTTTCTGAAAATATTTTATAATTGTGAATAAGGTATATATAAAAAATGAATTTATTACTGAAATTTAAAACTATAAATTAATTATTTAATCTTAAAAAAATTACTTATATAATTTAGAGGTTGAAAAGGGAAAATATTTCAGGAATTCTAAATAATTCCCTCAATGGTAGTGGAAACTGGGAGTACACTTCTAGAGTGAATAGAAACATTTTCAAAATTGAAGTAGAAATCCAATGCAAAAAAAACATGGAGTGTGGTCATGAGTTGAGTGGATTGGGGTTTCCATGGGGAAAATAATGTTGATCATAATCTAATAAGGATGAAGGATGTAAGATATGAGAGAAAGAATGGAAAATAAGTTAAAATCGAATGAAAGATAAATATCGAACGTGGTTAGTGCCATTAAGAGTTGAGAGAAAAAGGGTTTTATAAAGATAATATTGATAAAATGTGGAGATTTACCAAGTTATTATTTTATTAAAACATGTGAATGTCATTCTTATATAAAAATAACTTTAGAGGCTTCACATATCACTTGTTAGTTTTGAAGAAACCAAAATTATAACTCTGACTCTAAATATTATTTTTCTCCTATTGTTAGTGCATTAAAAATAGGCATAACATCACATCTTCTTTGACACTAATGGGGGTATTATTTTATTAGTTAACATGCTCTTTATATACAATTTACCTCATATTTATATCTCTATAATTTAAAATATGTTCACACAAATATACCACATTCAAATTTAAACATTTATTCCCCATAGTGAATTTTATTTATCAATAAATCAATAAATAAAATGTCCTGGGATATCTAGACAACGAAATCCCTATCCAGATATAAAATTTTGGTTGTAATATCTATCACAGATACACCTAGGGGTAATAAATAAGAAAGGGATGGTTGAGTATTAACTCTAATTTCACCTAGTGCATGACAAAAAGACATAGCTGCACACCTAATATGGCGCTCCCAATGGGTCTTATTTAGTTAATTCACATGATATTTATATACTATTTAACTTATAATTATATCCTTGAATCATTAAATAACATTACTCAACTATTACATTGTCTAGCATAAAAAATCAATCCACATAGTAAATATTTTATATCAATAAATTAAGAAACTAAAAGATGTCTCCCTATCATAGTAATGATGTCCCTATCTATATAAAAACAACTAGATACAGGATCTAGAATAGATTCAACTATGGGTATTAATAATGAAGAGTCTAGTTGACTATTACTTCTATCATCAGATGATACATTACAAAGAGTCCTAACTTCACACCTAGTTTTTCACTCTTGTGGGATCTACATTATTTAATTCACATTCTCATTCTAAATTATGAAATAATTATTTATATCATTATACAATGAAATAAATTTACACAATTATTCCACAATCATCCCTATAAGATTATTTCCCATATGGATATTTTCTACACTTTTGGAATCACGATCACAACTAATTTGTTCATGTAAGAAATCATGTAAGTATGTATCTTCTACTACAGGGATGTTATTCAAATTGATCAAGGTGAATCATATATTCTACAACCAGTATTAATGGTTATCATTAGTGATTATTGTTTCCTAATATAATTTCAATGAATAATTAATGGTTGATTAAATATGAGAACTGATCTGGAGATCTGGTCTATTGGTTTTATACATTTCCAATTCTAGGATATGTTGTAGCATTTGGATAATCCATTTATTGATGATAGGTATTGATTTAAAGAAAAAAAATTATTTATCCAAAGTTTGAATAATGATTTTATGGGGTTATACATGAATGTTTACACTCTACATCAGCCGACCCTTATACAATAATAGAGGTATACATGAGTCATTGAAGAAGTTTTAACCCGATATTATATGACAATTCCATATCATGTAGTTGAAAAATACCAAACAGATATCATGGATATGATTCAAGAGAAATTTGATGACAGATAAGTGTCTAATGATTGGAAAGAATGGGAAAGTAGTGATAATGGGGTGGAAGATGAAGAACTTGGTGAATAAGTTTCTATAAATTTAATCTTTATAAACCAGTCACAACAAGAGATAAATTATACAAGATTGTTTTTATATTGGTCAGAATCAAAAGCACATTTTCATAAATTCAACTAGAATATTATCACATTTTAAATTGAGTTCCCTAGAGTTATAGAGGATATATTTAGATAAATTGGGAAATCACTATAAGTTGAGGAGATATTTTGGGAAAAATTACATGAATAGTATACTGAAATGATCTCATATATAGAGACATTGTATATATTTAGTTGAGTAAAAATAGAAAAAATATATCATAAAATGTGATAAATATGGTGATTATTATATTTTTATCTTGAGGTAGATTTCAAACATTTCACTTGGAGGATGGAATATTTATAAGATTGGTTCATCTCTTACTTGTGTGTAACAGAACCTGACCCATGTTCAAACATCATTTGATTCTAAATTTTTGTCATCAATTATAATCTATATAATTAGGACCGGTTAATTTGTAACTATATCCATTGTACAGTAGGGTATACAATAAAATTTTTATGACATATTTCTTATAGAAAACATGGATGAATAAATAGAAGATAATATTTCAAGTTTATAATGATTACAATGACTCTTATCTAGTGTTTATAAAATTTCTATTCATATTGAGGAAGATAATTAACTTTTCTTCCACCTCAACATGAAAAAACATCTCTCAATATATTTTATTTTATCATTTTCATATTAATTTTTTTATTGTTTTGTTAATTAATTTCCTATAATACAACATTTAAATTCTGTCAATAGTTTATATAATTTGATGGAATATATCTTTATAGAAATTACATTGGCCAAATTATAATTTTGAAACCCAATAAGGTAACTATACACCTATGTAGCTTTAACATTCCATAGTAGAGATGTAAAATTATGAATCTTAGAGTTATTCACTAGAATTTATTAGCAACGATTTCACCCGAATTTGGGGTGTATGTTTTAAATATAATCCTCACTAGTTGATAAATGAGGAAATCAATTTATATCATGTTATGTGGGGATCCCTAGATAAATATCATTGATACTATATTAGACACATTTCTAGTAATGTTTTAAAGGATATTCATGATGAATCTATGAATAATTATGTCACGAGTCTTGGTATGCAATCCATTTCTTATTTTTTTATCCACATAATAATAATATTAATTCATATGTAATTTGATCACTTTGGTGTAGCAAGTAATTCAGATCAATGAAGTTTTGGGCAGCGATTGGAAGGAATTTTTAGTACTAATCAGATAGTTGATGACTACATGATATGGATTCCAAAATATAAATGGGAATTGTTATACGATGGATTAGGGGAAGAGGTACAAAAATATGAAAAAAACATTTTTTAGTGAATTAATAGAATCTTTGAGGGGCATTATAAGTTAATTCTAATCATAATAGTTCATGAGAAATTTTATTATTATTTAAATATATTCATATAAAGAGGAAGTCACACTACTAATAAGATTGATAATAGGTTTTGGTATAGATGACACATTTCATAAGGGATAGATAAGAAAAATAAGAAATCTTAGACTTTTTGTGTATGATTATTTAACAGATAAGGAATTTGACTCAAAGTGAAAAAAGTTTCCAGAACCCATCAAAAGAAGTAGTGTTCATGTGTGGGTGGTATTACTGGACCATATGCATTGTAACTATAGAAACATTTATACTCTACAGTTTCTATTAACACATTCCATTGCATCATGTGCCTCTATGAACTTCTCATGGTTACATTATATTCATCTACTATACCCACTCCTCACCATTTCTTGCTATTATAGATCACCAATGATATAATTACTCGACTATAGTAATAAATATTTGGCTGTTACATTATCACATAGGTATAAAATACAAGGATCATATCATAAAGGACAAAGAAAATTTAGCAGTTTAGGGTGACCAGATACATATTAGATTTCAATATTACATTGGAATATAAAAATAAAGAATGATAACATAATTAAACATTCTAATACATTTTTTGTATCCTTCAATTTATTCATAGATCACTTATTGGTTCACTTATCAAATGAAAACATAATAAGGGTGAGATCAAATTCTCAATAAAAGAACAAGTACAATATAATCTATCCTAACAAGTATGCACATGATGGTAGAGTAAATAATCAATAAAATTTCCATATAATCAAAAACATTTACAAGGAAAAATATCCATGGATTTTATAGTAATGAATATAATCACATGGATAAAAATAAATGAATTCGGGTTTGTTTCCTACTCTTTTAGTAGGATGCGCATCATCATTGTGATGCATGTTTTTTTACCATGCATTCACACATCCCAAAGTCGGGTGGCTTTCATCACACTCATCTACTGTGTGCACTCCTTGATCAAAATTGGAGGATGTGACTTTGGTTCCTCCATCCACTGATTCCACCTTGGATATCATTTCCTAATATGGGAAACTATGATAGATTATTTCATGTTTATCGATCTCATTCCCAATGACATATCCATGTGGACATCAGTTAATTACACTACTTTTATATTAATATGGGATAAAACATTAGTCAGGAGAGTACTCCTATTGGGAACTGCTAGGCATGTCTAGAAAATGGGTATATTGGGAACCTATAAATAATCCTTTTTTGGATGTTAAATTTGGCGTTGAACCCAAGGCCTCCCATGTCGATCAGGAGGTAATTAATGTTAGGGGATATAGTCTTCTAAGGATGTTTTACCTTAGGCATCCCATGTTTATTTCATGGAGTAGGTATTATGGACCACAGAGAGTGTTTAATGTATTGTAGATACATTCTCAAGGTTAAATTACTATGAGGGTAGATTGGGCATGGGTTTAACATCTTGTAGAAATAGAATGGGCATAGGTTTAACATCTTGTGGGGACATCATGGGTTTCAGTTTAACATCTTGAGATGACAGAATCAGCTTATGTTTAACATCTTCTGGGGATGTAATGGGAATATGTTTAATGTCTTATGTGGATTCGATAAGAATAGGATTAACATATTGTGGGGTAAGAATTGGTATATGTTTACCATCTTTTGGGGACATGTTAGGTGATCATAACTCCCTATTATGGTGAATCAAAGAAGGTTCTACCCTATGTTTGAAAATGTCACACATTGGCTTACCATTGATCCAAGAACTATATTAAGGAGGACCCTGGAGTTGTATCAGAACACCCTATTGAGGCAGATCTATTGCTGTATTCCTAGGAGGGAATATTTCTCACCAAGATTTACCATCAATCAGAACACTATATTGAGGAAAATCATGTAGGTGGTTCAGAACGTACTATTGAGGCTAATCAGAAGGGCAATCCCTTTGGGAGAATATGCCACACCTAGGTTTTCCATTTTCTATATTGAACCATATGCTGGTTTCCAACATTCCCTTTTTAAGAGATAGATATCATAACCCACATAGTTTCATGTTGGGGTTTATGGTCATGTGATAGGAATGATCATTGTAGTTTAATGTCATATGATAATAAAACTCATGTTAGAGATAGAGAATTGATGAGGGATGGTGTGGGGCTTATGCATGGAAGCTAACCTATTCAATATTGTCCCTCTTGGTGGAATGATTATGGGAATATGCATGAAATATTCCTAAAATGGTTTTCATATCTAATGTATGGGAAATATGTCGTAGTTTCTATGAATAGAATCTATCTGGTATGGGAGTCACATCTTATAGATAGGGGAGGTGGCATCCTATTATGATCATAAATTTGGAATCCTATTATCATCAGAAATGGTAATAATGCATTTTTATGTCATTTATTGAGGGAAGTTTTGTGTAGTTTCATGTCGTATGGCTACGACATGGGGATTGGGAGTTTTATATTATATATCTCAGATATAGAGGATAGGGTCACTCCCCATGGGGGCCATGTTTATGTGGGAGAAAGATTCATAAGGAATCGCCATCGAGATAGGTGTGTATTTTCCTTCAAATATTCTACCTCTAGGGATTACTTGAATACTACTCATATGCCTCTAGAAAGAACATGGTGCTGGAACTACCATGGAGTAGTGAAAATCTAGAGGCCCAAAATTAAGGAACTTATGATTTGAAACAATGGGAATTAGGCTACCTATTTTTAGGATAAATAAGTAATATAATAGCTTAAATAGAGGCACATGGACCATTGGGTAGTGGACTAGGATGTTGAATCAAGTAACTTTATTTGGATTCATTAAACTTGATTTTTGTGAGAATGTGATTATAGAACAAGGGTAACATATGGATTCAACGAGATTAGATGCATAAAAGATTAGTAATTGCATATAGATTAGGTTTAAGTGAAGGAAGCTTCTCTTTGTTCATAGTCAACTAGCCTTATAAGTAGTTTCATGAGGACCACTCCAACTCACGATAAGTCGTATTTGGGCCCACAAGTGGTCTTTCATGAAAATTATCTTTCATTCTAGGTCTATGATCTTTGGTGTCGAAAGTTATCGCAGAGGAGGGGTAGTTTTTCTTCGTTGATCTTTTCTCCATCTTCCAAAGAGACTCTCCATTGTTGGGGGTGATGTTATATTTATAGCTCAAATCCATGGCTATAGGTGAGGAACTACTTCGGTTTAGAAATTGGTTCTATGCTTGTCATTTATTTTTCATGGGGGGGATTGGCCCGGAAACACAGCTAGTTTGATGCCTCCTTGGTTACATAACTACATGGTTTCACACTGATGTTTCCTATAACACATATCTCTTCCATGCACTACACCATTCATGCATTAATGGGACTTGGGAACACAATCTGAATGAGGGGCATCAATAGAACCATACCTCACCAGTAGCATGCATGTTCTTTTCACATAGAACATTTCTTTTGTACACAACTGCTAAATTTTTCAAAAAAAATTCCCATTAACTATGGAATTTTTTTAGGGTTGGTCATGTGTTCATTTCACCTAAAACTAGCTTTTTGAGGTCCAAGAAAATATTTCAATTCCAAAAAATTTCCTCCCTAAGAATCAGAGCTGACAAGGAACCATAAGATCTTGTTCCAATGGAAAAACTAAAGAGAGTCTCCCATTACCATTTGGCATTAAACTTTAACTTATGGTCTTGAAACTGCATTTTCACACAATGTGAATCCTGGACTATGGCGTCTATAAACATATGGGGGTCCCCCTAGTACAATTATTTAATTTTCACATGATAATAATTTCCTTTTGTGCATGGAACTCGTCATTTTGTGAAATACTATGCATTTACCATGACTTCACACAACTCCCTCTTTCACATATATTTATCCATGACCAAGTGGGACTTTTCTATGCTCCCTTCAAAATTTTGGTACCTCCTCTGCCTTTGAATTCCTAGAGCCCAAAATTTTCATGCACCTACCTTAGAACATCCAAACACTTCCAAAATGAAAAACCAACTAAACCAAGATAAGATAGACACTATTATTGTTGACCTAAGGACCAAACTGGAAAGAAACCATACGATTCCATGATTTATGAGGGTTATTTATGAAAACTAAGCACTTTTGAGCAATATCGACCGAATCCCAAAGGAACTATCCACTAAGAAACTACCACCCATTGTATTGTTTTAGGCTGATAGATGAAGTGGTCATCCTAGGAATTGAGGTTAACAAGTTGTGCTCTTGGTTCACATGGAAGGAAGTGTGCAACACCTAGAACATCAATGATCAAGGTCACCCATCTTGATATAATAAGGACACTGTCGTCTACACACTGAATGGACAGACGACAATAGTTTCAATAGAGAAACAATAGGTATAAGAGGACTCGACCCCTTATGCTAGAATCTTCCTGAGAACTATCTATGGCAACAACAAGGGATGAAATAAGTACTGGGATTTATGGTATAGAGTAAATTTTAATGATGAATGGTTCGTGGTGTACTGGGTGTGCTTCACCTTCCTATATTATGGGGTTGAACCGGATAATATTTTCTTGTATGAGGCAGTTTGGTTTTACTAATTCCACACATATAGTAAATGGATGTTGCTTCCATACCTTCTAATCAATTGTTCTCCAGATACCAACACTTTCCACCTTCATAATGGGGAGGTGGGAATAAACCCACGGTATGTGCACTATATTAGTTTAATACAACTGAATGGGTTTTAGTAAGATGAGTTTATCCCAATTACAAACACGTAGAGAAATAGGTAATAGACTCTTCTCCTGGTATAGTACATTCCTGATGCGTTGAAGAGAAATTTGTATCATGATTCCCCTTCAACAACGGTATTGAATTCTAGATATGTATATGAATGCTTTTGAAGAAGGATCCATCTTGAAAATTCCCATCCCATACAAATAATTTTCTAGAAGCACCACAAAGGAGGAGGTAATTATCATATTGGATGATTATGGAGAAGGGTAGTATGACCAGTGGTTCAATAGCATGGTGATGTACTAGAAGACGTTAGCCCACTACACTATGTTTTTTTTACATTCCTCAGTGGATAGATTCTCATAATTAGAGACACTAGGGTGGTAATATTCTAAATTATTTTATTGATGGAGGTAATCATGGATATAGGGAATAGGGTGAACCTAGGTGTTTTAGTTATAACCCGAATCTATAGTATGTTGGGCCATGTGATGAGGGGAGATAAGCCCAATAGGAATTTTGGACCATTAATGTTAATTCATGGCTTGATTTTTCACATTTTAGAGGCCATGTGTTTCCCAATTCTGTCATCCCATAGAATACTTATATCCATCGATCACTGACCAACATCTTTGGGGTCTGTCCTATGGAGCTCAACATGACCAGGTGTATGATTCAAATTACAACAATGAACACATTAACATCCACTATTTCTCAACCGCAATTGGATTAATGGTGGAGAACCATGAGGTGATATTAGGGTATTATGAATACCTATAGGCCTTATGTAGAGGATTTCTTGAATCAATAATTAATAACAACACCTAATGTGATCCATACACTCTATATCATTTCATCTGCTTGTTCATATGTGTCCAAAATCCAATGAGAAGGGTTTACATGGGATTATATGATGAGTAGAATATCTATATCCTCTTTTAGTTTTGGTTTACATTTTTTGTTTGGGGATTTGTTGATACCATATTGTTGCTACTGACTACTGTGAATGTCTTCCTCTCCAAAGGTTATATGATGAATCGGGCAGTGGTGTACCTGATCATGATCTCACATCAACGCATAAAAGAGATCGTGCTGGTGATTGGGGTGTTGTAGTAGCCAAATGCTAAGAAGGATTCCAACTTAGGGGTGATTTAGGAGTTACATGAAGCTCGTGATGGAGTTGCAGTCAGGTCAGTGTATGGAGTTGTTTTACCCCAACCTCATAGAGTATAGGCCCATACCCAAAACTAATCATTGGAGTAGTACGGGGGATCCCATGATAGAAAAAATAGAGCCAAGGAGGCCCTGGTTTAAAATAAAAAATGTATTCAAGAAATAACCACTGATGGTGTGTTACCCACAATTTGGGCGACCCGGGAAATGTTGAGGAATAAAATGATGAAAGAGTAGTCATGGAAGATTCTAACCATGGATGGGAATGAGTTTTCAGGGGTGAGGCACACACATATCACTAAAAAGGTGCAATTTTATATTGTTTTTGAGTAATTGGTTTCTATGGTTGGATTTTGCCACTAACATGGGACACCTAGGCTTCCCTTGGGCCTAGTGGAGGTGATATTTGGTGGAGAACCCAACTATAATGAAAATTAAACTTTTGAAAACTCAACTGGGGACGTATCTATGGGTGAATAAATAAAAGGATATAATGATGGTATATCAAGGAGGTCATCCACTATATAGGATAGCACCTTGGATAGTGGTGAGATCACTCCATAATACTTCAACTTGTTCAACTTCCCTAAGGTAATCTTGTAAACATCATTTTTTATTCCATCCCTTTTCCACTTTTGATTAAAATATCTAATTTAATTATTTCATGTACAAGAGTAGGATGAAATGGGAAAAGGGTTCCCTATTGGAGGGGTGATGTTACTCCATTTGGAGATTGGGATCATGCTCCATAACCCTTACTTTAGTTTTTCACAACCATTGGGCCAAATGAGGAGGATGAAGAAGTAGTTCCGTAGCCTATGGTCCTCCTATTCATATATGGGAGACTCTCCTCAAGAATCCCAATAGTGGTGCCTACTACTAGAAATGAAAATATACCATGATGGCTCATGATTGAGATCCCACTACCTCGTGGTAAGTCTAAATCTCAATCTACCTGTCTTTTTTCAAAATTTCCCGGAGTTTTTGCATCAACCTGGTCGATGTTTCCTACGAAACCCCTACTCAACCCACACTAGGAGTGTCTGATTCCATTTTTTGAGGTACCGACTAGTTTTTTGGGGTCTCTTGAGGTTTAACATTATTTCAAGGTTCCAGGTCCAAGCCTCATCCAAACAATCATCCTATATATGTATTTCATCATCACATGATACACTATTTCCCAACTTTTCATTATTGATCCAATTTTATAATGTTCCCTTATATAAAGCAGTGATTGAGATGGTGAGTTCATGGATTGGGTATCTGGGGAACCTCTTGAGATGGTTATTCCAGCTCCTAAGGATCCAATCATTCAATTCATCCTGGACTTTTATCTAGGAGGGTAGCTTGCTATGATTTCAGGTGACACCACAGGTGGGGAGGAGATTGTGGCTGGTAGAGGTGATATATCGAGGAAGGGTATGATGAAGATGACTAACCCCATAATTTGTAGTCAGAACCATATGATAAGTTCTCATAGGAGAAAACTACTACTACAATCTAGGAAAAGTTCCTTGAATATGAACCTTCACCACCCAAGGAGCTAGAGGACTCTGGTTCTGATGTTGCAGAAGAGAACTGAAATGTTCAGTTCTGGTAATGGTGGAGCATGTAATGTTTCATCAACCAAAACCTATAGCCATATCTTGTGATCCTTCTGGGATTCCTTTTCCCCTAACTATGAAACCTGGGCACAAGTTGGGTTGATGATTATGTTTTCAATGTTTGAGTCCACAACTACCATGCTAAGTGAGTGCGTGTATATATATAGAATTTGGACATCTCCTATCATAGTGAGATATATGATGACACATGGAAGCTCTAGGAGTCAACTCAATAAATTAAACCTCTAGAGGAGTAGATGAATAAGCGTGCAACCTAATTTATTGCTCAAGGATAGTTCATCATCCATTTTAAGGCTCGTCTAGTGGTGGTTAAGGATCATGAAAAGGTAGAGGTGTCTCAAATAGCTGGTTAGTTGGATGTGTAGGATCATGTGAGGATTTGGTCTGATGAGATTCATCATGTATCTTAGTATGAGTAAAAAAATATCATGAGGATATAGTATACCCTAGAAGGAATTCTCTAGTGTTTGGATGGGCATGATAACTCAATTGATGGGGTCGAACCATCAGGGTCATGTTGTTTTTCTAGGACATAAGAGAGGATCCAATGTGTGTATGACCCTTACCAATAGTTTAAGGTACTCTATTTCAAACTTCGTTTATTAATTTACATATTCCATTTATCACCATTTATTATCCCACATAAATCATACTTAGGAAACAAGAAACATACAATCAATAATCTCAATTGATTCATTCTTGGTGTGAGAAACAAGAGATGAATATATGATTTCACATTTATATGAGAGTGTCATAAAATCATTACGAACTCAGGGTATGCATTTTTTAACTAACCATGAGGAGTTCATGGGCTGAGAGGGGACTGGGAAAGATAATATAGCTCTCTGAATGTCCAACTTTCTTTTCCAACATGTTGTAGACCATGAATTGGGTAATTCTAAACACAACATCCATTATCATTTTTCTAATCATGGGGACAATCAAATTAGTGTCACCTACTGACCATGTTCTAAACATGGAACAATATCAAAATGTTTTCCGAAGTTTTCTAGTGTTTGTTCCCAAGATGGTAGGTGAGATATTGTGTTTAGGCACCATTTTTCATTAGGAGGTCCTGATCAGGCATGGAGGAGGATGAGGATCAAAAAAAGAATCATACAGAGCATGGGGAAGAAGTGATAAAATTTTAAAACAGATTCCATAAATCATGGAATTATGCCACCATGACATTGATCACAGTAGGTAGGCATATCATTCTGAACAAAGATGAAACTCATCTTTTATAGGTAGAATCATCTAGGATTCCATGAAATGACCAAAGATCATGAAGGATGCAGAGGTTGAATGACATCAGAGTAAAGATCTTCTCAGTAGAGGGTCTAAGATTCCTCGTTGTTTTACATCATGTACAAAGATGATATATATGTTGTTTAAAATTATACAATAAGGAAGTTGGATGCACATTTTAACGTCGTGTTATTTGGATGTGTCAACTGATTTGAATATCACCATCCCAACCATAGGGTATGAAGGTGTAGAGTGGTAGCATGATGGGGTACTCCTTCAGTAGGCCTATAAGGAAAGTGGAACATAAAATACCCTACATAGAGATGAATCTGGGTGAGTCACAAATTGTTTAACATTGTGATTCTTAGAACAAGGGATCTTAGTTTAATTCCATAGAGTATATATCATAATGTGAGAATCCCAAAATGATATGTTTAGTTTTCCAGAGAAACAACCCAACATCAAGAGAGGGCGATAGGACCCAACGCCACATGACACATTCCCAAGAAGACCGACACATAGTTTAAATTCATGGCTCTTGGACTTGGACTCATAGTTTCTGGTCATAGATCATGGACCATGGATTATATTTTATGGTCACTAATTTTGGACCATGGGTTGGTGCATCTCAAAATAATATGTGTGACATTGAAGGAATGTTACTCAATATGAATGGGGGTGCCTAAGAGTCCACTTACTACTACAAAAAAACTTATCTAAGACATATTTCACACATTTTAGGATCATGAATCTTAGAATACAGCTCCCGGTTTGAGGTTATAGATCTTGAATCTACTAGAAATAGTTTAATTTCAAAATTATTGTAACAAAAGGTTTTCTCACAAGGGATATGTGTATCATAGGGGAGAGGTAACCCAACATGAATGGAGGGCCCTAGGAGTCCATCTAACACATAGGATAACCCGAACACATTTTGTATGTGCACATTTTGAGTTCATGATTCTTAGAACATGATTTCTAATTTAAGGTTATAGATCTTGTACCAGCAAAAAATATTTTATGGGAATAATGATTAGAACAAAATGTTTTGTTTCACAAATAAATATTTACAGCATTGAACGATTTATCTAACATGAGAGTAGGGTCCTATGAGGACACCAGATGCCAAAAAAAATATCTTTGAGACAACATGCACATAGCTTAAGTTTATGATGCTTGGACCAAAAGGGTGAGCATCTGAAAAAGGTGTGAATAGTGATATAGAGTGATAAAACCGATCTGAATTGAGGGTCAGCAGGGCCCCACTCCACATAAAATATTCCTTAGGATGCATGCACATTGTTTAGTGTCATGATTCATGGACATGGACTCATAGTTCATGGTCATAAAGGTTAGATTGATTTCCTGAATACCAAAGAAGGAAATGCGTAGCATGACAGAATAACAAACCAAAATGAGAGAATATCCCAGAAGGATACAGAATTCAACACATCAATAGGGGGACCCACATACAAATTAAATTCATTATTCCTTGACATAGACTCCTAGTTTATAGTTATACAGTTCGGACCCATGGGTCATTCGTGCATCTCATACTAACATGAGGAAAACCCCTCTTAACTCTTAATTCCATGTCATAAATGATCTGTGTGATAAACATGAAGTGATGTGGATTTATTTCTTCTTGTAGGGGACAAAACGAAAATGGGAATAGTGGCTGACAACCCCTGAAATGGAGATCACGACTTTCAGGACATGGATAGGTAAAGAGAAGTAACTGACGTATGGGGAAATATTTTTGACCATGTTCAAAACACGTTTTAATTACCAACATTAGTTTTCTACAGGGAAAAAATTTTGTATAAACTTCAGACCGATTTCAAATCATGTGATATGTTGTTTTTTGTAAAATATTCTTTGAGGTGTCATCCTAGGATGGTTGGTGAGAAAGTTTGGCATGGGACCATGCCACTTAACTTCCTGTTCAGATTGAGCGGATGGTGGTTACCCAAATCAAAGAAAGTAGGAAGTTCCAAATTATGAGTGGGAACATCCCTGGAGGGAATATTATGTGCCCTATTAGCTATTCAATCTTGCACTTGAACACACAGGATTGACATGTGGGTAGGAAATAATTAAGGCCGGCTCAAAGGGGAAAGAACGTAAGGTGAGTGATCGTAGGACTCAGCCTAATACGACATATCTTAGTGTCACTACATATATCATAATTATGGGAATCAAGACACATATAGTTCTAAGACATGACATTGATTGGATACTAAGACTGATATGGTGATTTCCGCTCTAGTGAGGATATCTGATCATCTCACATTGAGAGGCATCCCAGTTTTATATGGTGTAAGGGGTGGTTAATATCATATTTATCATGTGTCTAATCTAGGTTGTATATAATTTATTTTCTATTAGAATAACATACTAATCATATGAGGAATCTTGATTTTAGACGAAGTAAGTGTATAATTTAACACTATCCATTGAGGACATTGGACCTCACTGATTAAATTCATACTACTCAGATTGGGGATGCTACTACATTTAAATCATAGAGATCAGACAGTATGGATGGTTTCTAGTTTAAGGTAAGATTGATTTGACCAGGGGAAAGAGGGTCCCAATGAGTTTTTATTGACATGAAACAGTGTTATATCGATATGAATGGAGGGTGGAAGGGATCCTTTTCCATGGAAAACTCGACAAGCCCTTCCCCAGGTTGATCCCATGATGTTGGGAAATAGAGGATCCTATAGAGATTTGATGAAAGGGATAGGGCCACTGAGGAAATATCAGGGTGTCATATGGTATACCATGTTGATAAGAATCTAGTTACATGATGTTCAAAAACAAGATGTGGTTGGATACTGACTCAAAAATGGGCTACCCTCTCAAATGAGGATATAGAACCTTCCCAAAATCGGATATGAGGAATCCCAAATCTATATGGGGTAATATCATCTATTAATAAGAGGAATCTTATTTTTATATGGGGTAAGACCACAATTTAATTTAATGAACTGAGCAAACCATGTGTGGCGCCTAAAAATTGAATCACTCATTCATTTATTCCTCATATCAGTCTAAGAGGTAATCTAGGCCCATTCATTATTCAAAGAATTTTAATGGTTATTATGCCTAAAAAAGGATGCCCATGAGGGAATTTTAGGGTGATTAAACCATCGGTAGTGAATGGTTTTGAAGTGAACCTGTAGTAGGACCCATAGATAGAAATTCTAGGTGTCACAATGTATCCCATAAAAATGGGAATCAAAAATCATGTTTTCATGACATGAGGGTCGATAAAAATTCTTGAAAATAACACAATGGATAAAGATAAACTTGAAAATGGTTGGTGAATGCACATATTTTAGGGTGATATTCCTTAGACCAGGGATCCTAGTTTTAGTTCATAGAGATTGGATTTATTAAAGACATTTTAACTTCATAATTCTTGGCCCATGGAAAGGGGCCTTTGTAATGACCCAGACTCTGGTATCCCGGAGCTGGTGCCATTCTTTAGTAAATTTCCATATATACAAGATTAAAATCACAAAGTAGAAAATAATTTATTAGTAATGAAGAACTATATACATAAATGGTACCTTTATTACATTGGTAAATAAAAACATAACATAACCAAGGAAAGTAAACATCATCCTTGAAAACTCATTCAAATATATCATCTTCATAACAAAAAAACAAAATAAGGGTGAGATCAAATTCATAGTAAGGATTAAGTAAAATGGAAAAAATAATTAATTATTAATAATAATCAATATGTAAAGGAAAATAAATGAACTCACATTCCATGTAATCAAAAAACTAATAATTAAAAATCATCCATATATTTTTTTATAGTGAAAATATCCAGGATAATAATAACTGAATGCTAGATGAAATCAACACTTAATGATTTTGACTCCATGATTTCAAGACTCATGGTACCTCTACCATTATAAATTTTCAAAATAAGGTTTAATTATTGGTGCAAATCCCATTTATGTTTTCCAAAAATTTTATCTCATGAGACTACTAATGGATCAATGAGAAATCTTTAATTGGGCAACACTCATGTCTCAATATCCATGTCATTAATTATATATCAAATAATTGATTTAAAAAAGGAATTTTAAAATAAATTTGTACCATACCACTTTTAAATAATTTAATACCAAAAATATAATGAGATTCATGATATGATATATAAAATTTGTTGTATATACACCAAATAAAATAATGTGGATGTATAACATAAATGTATAACTCAATTATAAGAGATCAAGAAAAAGTCCCTTACCAATTAATAATATTTGTATAATATCTTTAATTACACATAAAAAAGAGGAAATAAAAAAAATTATAATCGAAATTAATTTCCCACATAACCTTATAATGGCATACTCAATGGAATATATGTTTAAACCAATGAATGATAATTGAGTTAATAAATCTCTTACAACTGGTAATCAGTGAAATTTTATGAAGCATAAGAGTAATAATTATCAAATGAAACATTTTATACCATGAATATAATTATATTAAATATATTATATATATAATTTAATTTTTCATACAGCACACACAAGAAATAAGTGTGGAATAAACCATACATCTCATAGAGGTAAAAGTGAGACAAGAATACCCTTACCTCACGCTTCCCTTTGGTGTATCATTTTTTAACCTCCTATATAAGGATTTAATGAATGTTATTAACTAATTAAAAAATTATTAATATATATAATTCCTTATATGATACTTTTATAACATATTATGACCCATTTGTTAAGAATATTTCATTATTTTCTTAGTTTCAGGTGTGTTCGTATCATGGTTTCATGATCGGTTCATTTGTGTAAGATTGTGGATGTTCATATAGAATAATATTAAAACAATAGAAGTGAAATGTAATAGTATTAATGGAATTAAAAAATTATTAATTATCCCATATATCATTTTTATTTCTTTTATGATGATGATTCATTTGATAAAAGTTTAATGATAAATGTTTAGTTTATTTGTGTGGTTTTTCTGAACATCACGGACTACTACTGTCTTATTTAGTATTATGATTATATATTTTCCAAATAATATTAAATAGGATATTATATAATTATTAAAATATTATTTAACCATAATAATAATTTTAGGACCATCCATGAAGGTGGTAATGAAAAATGAACCAAAAAATTGTTCATGGAGGAGATGAACTTCAAAACTTGAATAATAGTTCCGTTTCATTGAATAATAAGATGTAATAAAATGTATGGATATAAGATATTTCATTATAAAAATATAATTAAAAAATTTAAATTATTTTGTAATTATTATTTAATTATGGTTGAAGGAAGTGAGGAGACAGTAGAAGAAGAAATGAAAATTTGAGTAGTGTTTGGAGAGAAATACCACTAGAATATCTCCTCCTTGAGAGACCCTTGAGGACATTGGATTTGATATTTTTGAGAGATGATAATAACATGGAAGTTAGGAGGCTCATTATGAGAGGTTTTATTATATATTTTAGGATCTCTAAGGCTTTTGGGTTGAAATGGGGAGGTTAGGGTGGTATTTATACTTGAGGCAAGGTCGGTTTAAGTGATTAAATAATGAATATTTTAGAATTAAAGCCTACCACTTTGAGGTGGAATTAATTTCAATACATTAGATTATTATTTAATTTTATTTATATATATTATGGTATATAAATACCTCAACCAACCATTTATGTTTGTATGTTTTATATATTTTATGATTTTACCTTTTAACATTAACCCTTCTCACTTTTTTACCTATTTTAAGGCAATTAATTTTATTACCATGGTAAATTTCTTATACAAAAAAAATTTATTGGATATAAAATATAATTTTGATACTCTGATTAAAAATATTAAATAATTTTTTTCAAATTCAATTCCTTGAATTAGAAAAATTATATTTTAAAATAATTCAGAAAACATAATGAAAAAACAGAATTTAAAAGTGAACAGATCAAACATTTGAAAATATTTTATATCCAATTTCAATGTGAAATTAATTCTAATAAAACTAGTTGGATTTCATGATGTATAATTGAATAAATAATACATCAATAAAAAATTAAAAATATAACTTATCCTTATAAATAAATTAGGTGAAGGAACAGTTTGTAATTAAAATTAAGTTTTTTTCACTATTTATAGTAAAAATGAATCTTCTCTGAAAAATACCAAAATCACACCATAATATAATTTTGGTATTATAATTTAAAAAATTATATTTATATTTAAAAATTAAACATATAAAATTTTGAAAATGTATATTTAAAATAGGTGTGCCGTCAAAAGGTGGAAAATTGTCTATTTGAAAAATATATATTTTGTGCTAAAAATTGAATTTATACTTCTCTTAATCCTATCAAACTTATTGGAATAATTTTAAAACAAATTATTGAATATATAAAATATAATTTTTTTAATATAATTCACTATTAATGAGTAATATAATTTATTAATATTAATTTTTAGTACTGGCATAAAATTATTTTTTTATAAAAAAAACATCCTTTATGTTCAATCTGATCTAATTTTTATTTCTAACGAATTTCTAAAAAATAAATTAATTTTATAAACATGTGTAAATTATATTTTCATAATTTTTTTATTAAAATTCATTCCCTCAATTCAAATGGCATTGTAATAACTATCATAATTAGATAATAATATTTTCTTGTTTGTTTAAACACAGTGTTCTGTGTAATGTACACTATTAAAGAAATGTTATTTATTTAAGAAAAGACATAACATAAAATATTGGGGTGTCATTTTTTCCCCTCTATAAATAAATTTCATCCTTAAAGTTTGAAATTTCACTTCATAAAACAAAATTTGATACTTGAAATTACCTTTTTTGGAAGCCCACATCGTAAATATGGTTAATAAAACATCACCTTAATAAGAGGTAAAGGAAAATATGAAGGTCACCATAAAATAATAATTTCAAATAATATAACATAATTTGGAAGTGAAAATAGAGAAATGGAAGTGAAATTTAACTATCAAGTTCTTGATGTATAATGATAGATAAAAATATCATCATAAATTCTACCATAAAAAACAATAAATCTATGATGGGTTAAAGAGTTCATTAATTTATTAATATTAAAATTAAACGAATATCATTTTATGTTCCAAATATCCTTCTTTGATTTGAGGGATTATTTTTCTATCTATATAATCCATTGATAAAATAAACATACTTTATTTTTTTCCATGTCATAATCATATTCTTATCCTTTGGTTGGGCTTTGGTCAATTTTAATTTCTAACTCTAGGAACTGGATGTTCACAATGATTTTTTATGTTTGATGTACTTTAATGAATAATAATTTCCCCAATCCATTCCCTGAGCCATTAAATTACTAATGAAATAAAAATATTTAGAACATAAAAAAATATCCAAAGCTCAACATTATTCATTCTATAAGTAGTGAATCATAAGAATCATCCAAAACAGAGATGTCCAATTTCCTAGTCTATAAAATGTTACATGACTTCAAAAATAAACTAAACATTAGATTCCCTAAACATAATAATTTAACAATTAATGAAACATATAAATTATATGACTACCATTATCACTGTAAAACCTCAACAAAAAAATAATGCATCCCAAAATAAAATCATCAGTTATTGAATATTTTCCTTCAACCGAAACATGTAGTTAACCCAACAAAGAAAACATAAACTGTCAAATCACTAACCACTTTCATAGCCACCAATAATATCGCATAAACAAATCTTTTCATTATTATTTTTAAATCAATAATAAATTACGGTTTTTCATCTATCACTCATGAGGTTTCGAAAAGATAAAATTACAATAGAATCAATTCTCTTGGATAATAGTACTATTCCTCATATGCTTCTAAATCCATAAAGAATAAGTACCATTATAAAATCCTTACAAATATATCATTTATTGAGACTAGAATATTATTTATAAGTTTACAATATAATTATAGACTCCAAAACTCCAAATACATTAATTATTCTACTTCGACTTTACTAACAGAATAAGCTTAACCTTGATCCATTTGATTCTTATAAGGAATATTCCCTTTACGCTTTGGGAATTCATTTGAGTAGTTCACTATCTCATTACGGTTGAAACTTTTCACATTTGTAGATTATTTTTTCCATTTAAAATAAAAATCCAAGTGACATTTCTATCCTCACTTGTAACAAACTCTTAATCCCTTCAGGAATGAACCAAGGTGATTCATTCCACAATTTTAACATGTGGGAAAATACTTCTTTCCATTTTTCCCTTTATCTGTATCTTAATAAACTATTCTCCTCTTCTATTTTTTTCCATTAAAGTCATTTAACATAGATAATTCCTCCCTAGAATTGTTATCACATGAGACTATATCTTTGTATGATGAGAAAGTTTGGGAGACTAGTTCCCTTTCAAATGAATGGATTTAACCCATAAAATAAATGTTTAGTATTAATTCATAGGTTATGTATGTATTTCGTAACATGAATTTATAATATTGTAATGTTTTATTCATAATTATAATAATTATCATCCTCATTTTTTCTTTGAAAAAAGAAATGTCTCTCTATATTTGATTACTGTTCACGATGGAAATTTGTTTCCATGAAAAATTCCTTAAAATCCTTCCCTATTTTTTTAATTCTATGTCTTCTTTATTTATTTTAATCAATTACCAACATAGATCCACATATCTAGATAATTGATAAACTACCATGAAAACTTTTTACCTTTCATTACATCACAAATCAATAAATATAATCTACAAATATCTTTTCCACTACTCATCTTTTAGTCCCACTGAATTTTAATGACCTGGAATTTTATAAATAAAAACCCCTCATGATTTAAATTAAATATCTTAAATGAATTATTGGTATATAAAAAAATCACTTATTTGGTTTTACTATATCCAATTGGATTTAAAATACCATTAATCATCATTATTGTTCGTAATATAGTTATTGAATAGTGATCATATGAATTGAATATATATAGGGTTTTCATAAATCCAATTGTCATAGAAATAGGATGTGATGGCCTCAACTAGTAGGATCATACCCCATGAAGCCAATTTATCATAGATTCCAAGGGATATAGCATCACTTGGATTTTACCTTAACCAATCCCAAGCTAATATCCAACAACTTAAGCATGATAAAAACCATTTACGCTAGAAGTTCACGCTCATCAAGATCACAAACCAACCATGTAACAGAAGCACTCTATGAAAATATCACCATTGTGCATATTACCCTTATAGAATTTTCAAGTTTATTAAATGGATATGTTTCAAGACCATAATAATATATAAATTTATATTTTATTTTCAATAAAATAATTCTTTTATTTTATTTTTATCATTACATTATAAATGATTTTGATTTTCATACAACAAAACACAAATTATATTTTTAATCAGTATTCAATTTCAATTTGGACATGTATTTTTTTAATTAATGGATTTTACAAATAAATAATATTTTAACTAAATATTATTATAAAATAATTTTTATTAAATATAATTTTTCAATTAATTTTTCACAAATCAAATGTACTTTTTATAAGGGTTCAGAAACAGTTATTATCAAGAAATAAATCATTTCAAAATAAATATTGATTCATATTTTAGAAGTAAAAGTTCACATATTTATAAAATAATTTTGATAAATTGAATATTATTTTTTGAATCATAACATCAAAATTATCCAATAGTGAATTTTTAATAATTTTCAATGATAGTCAATTTTTTGGGTAAATATTAAATATTGTATAAATATATGTTGTCTATTGTGACATCCTAATGACCCAAAAATTATGTAATAAATACTATAAACTATTTAAACTGACAAATATATTTTTTCCATTTGAAATAATTGGATTTTATTGTTATTTAATTAATTTTATAAAGCCATTATAAATCCTAGAAAACCATAACTATATTTTAATGTTTCAAAATTATTTCTTTAATAGTGCGACTCACATTCACATATGGATGGGTATTATATTACTAATTTCAGTAATTTTAATTATAAAATATTTAAAATCAATCCTTTTTGGTAGAAACCATGGGAAACCCATTCAAAATTTTGTGGGTTTTGTAATTTTATTATATAGTGTCCAAAACCTCTATTTGAGAAATGATAAAGAATTACACACTCATTTCCTATTTTCCCAACTAAAATTCCATTTAACTTCACTAAAAATACATGGTTCACATTATTATTCTTCCCTTTTATCTCAATAGTCTTCCCATGGTTCCCTCAATCTCTCAAGAGTATCTCCCATGCTTTTGGAGTGACACTCTCATGGTAAGGGATCATCATATTCTCTTCTTTGTTCAAGATTCATTTTTATATTATGTTTTATATTACCAATCTATAATGTTGGGATGGGTGTTCAAATATCCCAATTTTATACAATTTTTTGAAAAATACTAAGAGGCACAATTCTCTCCGATCAACCAATGTTTAGAAATTTTTAATTGGCATCATTATGCTGCATAAATTTCACCATGATTTTCTATACCAAAACAATTGTGTAGTAAATACTATACCAATATATAATCAAGGGTGTATACCTTTATACACATATAATTATTTTAAATGGGAGTTACATGTATTTCTTATAAAATCCTTAATCATGTAATAAAATTTAATAACAAATGATTCAATGTTTTATGATCTATGTGGCACACTTAAGCATGATAATGAAATGAATGTGACAAGGGCACCCATAATTATAGACTGATCGAATGAATTGGGTAATTATTAGTCTTATTAGATGTCATATTGTGAAATTGACTAATCCTAGTTCCTTTAAGGTAATTGTTTTCATCATGGTTTTATGGAAGTTATCTATGACCTATTAATATGATGAATTTTTTTATGTTGTTTCCACATATCAAAAGTTCCCTTCATGTTAACATGATATATCAAACCTCATTATTCATGTTTATCATTATCACCTCTTTCATATCCCAATGATATTCCTATTGCCTAAAATATATTAATCTCTTCTTGTTATTCTTTGTTTATTACGTTTTTGATTTCTATAGATGACCCATTTCTTCTCTATATCCCCAGGATTTCCCATGCAGTTTTAAGCATGATAGTGTTAAGGAAATTTTCAATAATATTGAATTATTAATTATTTAATGTTGTTTTGTAATGTATAAAATTCCAAAAGACACTAGAATTATCAATATTACTGGTTTTATTATGTATAGTTTGATGTAATAAATCATGAAATAATTTGTAATAAAGACCGGGGGTTATTATAGATGGTATTAATGGAATCGTTTAGTTATTTTATGGATTAGGATAGGAAAACTCTAGAAAAACCAGAAGGATAATACTATGTATAAGAAAACATCTAGAAAGTTTTCTAAAGAATATAGTATGTTTTTTATCAAGAAATTACATCCCTTTATAGATAATATAGGGGGATTTGGATCTGACACAGATGTACATAGTGGTAAAAACCCAAAACACTGTGTTGGGAAATACTCAACAAGGAATTGGTGTATGAAAATAGGCCTTACTGCACACTTATATTGACACTCCCTGTAAATATAATTCGCTAAATTAATAAGCTCATTATGAACCATTAGTAATGGAATAAAAAATAACCATAAGATTATATTTTAGGAAATAGATCATGGATAACATAGATTGAAGACTAGAAATTCTTAATTTAATGATATACATATAATTAATAAGTTCTCAATTTAATTTCATTGGATTCACATTTATGTTCATAATAGTTTAAAAATACTCATCCGTAATTTTCCCTTAATTCAAGTTAATGTCTGTAAACAAGGGGAATCAGTTAAATAATCAATGTGATGGAAAATGTGATGTCTACCCAAACAAGTTACCTAACCCGATGGGAGTGGGAATAAAAAACATTATAATGATACTCTTTAAACTCACAGAGGTTATGAATATAAACCTAGATTAAGAGGATTTCCCAAATCCCCCTAAGAAAGAACAAGCAAAAATTGAGAGCTTTATGCAGAAAAGGCCCCTAACATTCAATGGATCATATGATCCCTTAATCACATAACAATGGATCAACTTTATTAAAAAGGTATTCTCCATCCTCCAATGTTATAATAAGGAGATTGTTCTACTAGATGTTTATACTATATAAGGAGAATTTGATCTGTGGTGTAAGTTGTTCAATAATATGATTTCTTAGGAAGTGATAGAAGTGATGGGGTGGATGAAATTCTAGAAAATGTATTTTGATAAATATTTTCCTTGAACTATCATACCTAAATGGAAATATATTTCCTTTCCACAAGGAAAAAATATTATTCATATATTGGGGTGTGTGAGGAAAACCTCACAATACATTCATGATACGCTTCCAACATTATCGGTATCCTTAAATTCTAGGTATACTACTTATAGGTGGCCTAAAAGCTAGTATTCAAAAATCCCTGGTGATTCGAGACTTTGGATGATATGAGGAAATTGTCTGATGTTCCCTCAAAGTTGAGATGGTGATCGATGAATATCAAGGGTCTGACAGAGATAATAAGTTGAAAGTCGAGTTTAATTTTGGCAGAATGATGGAGAAATCTAATTGTGATGTGAAATTTTAACATACCACATTTCAAAGGTGTGGAAATAATCACTCTATAAATTTTATATATGGGATAAAGAAATTATTTCTGTGTATTAATGAAGGGAAACTAGCTAACGACTTCCAACAGGAGAAACCCACCACTGAAATGGAGGAAAGGAATGATGCTGTGAACGATCAATATGATGTTCATTACTTCATATACAAGGAACTAGGGAAATTTTCAAACCAGCGCACTAAGACAAATGGTTTTCAAAGATAACCAATAACTTCTATGGCAACAAGGGTGATCTTTTGACATCTCAACTGCAAAAGAGGATGCTAAAAATGAATTGGTGATCGGTATTCTAGTTATTCTTTCAAGAATAGAAAGCATAATTTTTTATTCTGGTTCTATTAATTCCTTCATATCAAAAAATATTTGTCAAAATATTAAAATGACACCATAAAGAATGGAAGTACTGTTATTGGTAAAAACAAAGAACGGGGAAATTATTACATATTGAGTATATAATACCTCCTTTGTGAAAATTTATGGCTATAACATCCTGAAAAACCTTTTCACACTCCCTTTGGTGTATTTTATGAAATTCTCAGTATGGATTCCCTTTCCTTATATAGAGCCACATATATTACATTGAGAAGGAAATGACTCACCATAATGAAAATTCTCCCCTGATTCTATACAGGTGCAAGGGGGAGGCTGAATCATCATTAGAGCCAATAATGTAAGAATGGATATTATTACTCTGTGAGAATGAATATCTCTATATAATTATTGATTCTAAGGGAACTAACATTCTTAAATACATTACCACTATGATGGAATATGATATTGTGTTTCCTATAGAATTTCGTGGTCTTCTTCCTAGCCAAGTGGTTGAATTTTCAATTGATCTTATACCTGGAGCATTTCCATTATCAAAGAATCCATATATAATGATTATTTGGAACCTAGAGATATGATGAAAAATCTGTAGAGAATCTAGATAAATGGTTCATATGCATTAGTGATTCAATGTGGGGTCTAACAATCCTCTTTATCTAGAAGAAGGATGGGGAAATGAAAATTTTTATTGATTATCATGATCTCAATAATATCATGATAAAGAAAAATTATCATATGAAATGGATTGATGACTTGTTCAATCAGCTACATGGAGATCAATACTTATATAAGGTGCATCTGAGGTTTTGATATTACCATGTTTGGGTGAAGAAAGGGTATATTCCCAAGACAACTTTTCATACAAGGTATAGTCACTATGAGTTTATATAAATTCCATTTGGACTCACTAATGATAATTAAATATTCTTGGATTTGATGCATATTGTATTTATAGATTACCTTGAAATATTATTGGTAGTCTTTATAGATGATATTATAATATACTATATAATTAAAGAGGACCATAAGGAGCATCAAAGTAATATTCCAATGACCTTATGAAAGGGTAATATTTATATAAAGTAAAAAAATTAATGTTCTAGTTGAAGGAACTGTAATTATTGGGGAATATAATCAAAATCCATTAGATATTTGCGGAACCATACAAGATAGAATAATTTGAAGCATATAAAATCCAAAATGTGTGATTGATACCCATAGTTTTGTGGGATTATTTGCATACTATCATTGATTTACGTGAAATTTATTGTTATTGTCAAACCATATAACCAAGATAACATTGTAGAGATTCATGTTTTAATGAAATGATTAATGCAACAAGAGCATAAGGAAATTAAAAATAAGGCTTATCATTGCACCTGTACTCACTCTACCCACTAGTGGAGAACTTTTTGTGGTATTCAATGGATCTTTGAAAAAGTGTATAAGATGTGTGTTAAAGAAGTATGAGAAAGTGACAGCCTATGATTCAAGGAAGTAGATAGTTCACTAATATAACTAACTGACACGTGATTTGGAGTTTGATGCAGTGATCATTACATGGAAAATATATCTGCATTAGCTCTATGTGGAGAAGTGTGAAATATATATGGATCACAAAAGCCTCAATTTAATTTTCAAACAAAGGTGATGAATATGCACCAACGAAGATGGTTAGATCTGATCAAAAACTGTGAATTATAAATTAATATAACACCCCAAACATCCACGGTATGTTTGTCTTTGAATAATACAATAGTGTACGATGTACGTAGCCTCGAGTTCTAGCACACCTTGACCAATCAAACTAGCCATTAAAAAAAGTTGTTATGAATAGTACTACCCTCTTTTTGAATTTTTATAAATTTTATTTTTCAAAAATAACTTTATTTTTGGATTTGGAATATCTAAATTATCTAAGGGTGGATTTTTGGTATTTTTCTGCAAACTTTCCATTTTTTATGAATAGTAAAAAACACTACGTTGTTGATTAAAACCAAATTTTCAATTAAATAATTATTATTTTTATTTAAATTTATTTTAAAGTCAAAATATATACATAATACATATATTAGTCTAATGTAATTAATTAGATTCATTTTATAATAAGATTAGATGGATAAAATTATATTTAACATTATAACGTCTTTTACCCAGCTTCTAGAAACATTTTCAAATTTTCCTAAAAGGTAATATTACTGCTTCTATGAATTGAATATCAAAAATCCAACATACCAAGTTTTCATAAGTATGTAAATTGATGTTCAATGGGATGGAAATAATTTTTTGGAATTGTAATATTTGAATTTTATTTATCACGGTTAAAAGTAAATAGGGAAATTAAAGGTAAAAATTATATTATAATTACACCAACACATGTACAAATTCTATTAGATAAGTGTATTTCGAACAAAATAAACCTTAATAGAAAAATATGATCCTTTTTTCTACTTTTATTAGATTAGGACATTAATTATATTTTATTTAAAGAAGTGATAAAAGTGTTAAATTCCAATTTTATTAACTAAAACACTATTATTTTATAGTTATACGTAAGATAAATTAAACTATAAATATTCATTAGAAATATAAAAATATTTCATATAGCAAGTTATTTATTTTTATTTTTTAGAAATTGAATTATTAAATTTATTTTGGACATAATGATGATACAGTAATTACCTTAATAATGAATGATTAAATTAATTGACATTATATATATTCAAATAAATTTAAATTGAAACTTTTGATTCCATAAATGAATTTTCTAGATGATTATGAAATTTTAGGGTTTATTTAATGTATTTATTTCGAGTTAATAATGTTTTTATGACTCTCATAAAAACCAAATACTAAATAGTGTCAAAATTGAATAAATTAGTTTTTAAAAAAATAATATTTTATTAGATGATATAATATTCATTAAAATCTAATATTCTGTCAAAAGACTTAGATAATGTTATATGATTCATTAATGAACCACTTGGGGGTATCGTTTAATTTTATTGTAAATATATTTACCATATAGAGTAACAATACATGAAGAAATGGTAAGAGGTAAAATATCTATCTAAGAGTTAAATATAAAAGATAAGGTTAATATGGCGACCTAAACTTGTCTAAAACCTATTGGTTGTGATGATTTCGACCCATACCTACCTTATCCTACAAATAAATCCATATTTATCTATTATAAATCCAATTTTTTTTTATAATAAGTAAATATTTCAAGATCTTCCAAAAGATCCCCTCACCTCTCTTATAAAATGGTACTTACCCTTCTCTTAAATTCACACCTCCAAAGCCATTTTTCCCAGCCAAGAAATTCCCAAATCTCCTCCCAATTACCATAAATTAAACCTAGTGGCCTTAATTTGATCATAAATCCAACCTAATAATCCCTTTTTTTCAAATAAAAAGGAATCACCCGAGAAAAAGGTAATTATTTCATCACCGCTTTCAAAGTGATTTTCTTCTTCCACTTCCCTTTCCTTGTTGCTTCCATAAAAAATTAGTTAAACTAGTATGTTATACACACTATTTTTTATTATAAATATGTACAACATTATTATTTATTTTATACATTTATGAATGAAAATTTCACTATACATGCGTATATACGGTTTACCTTCACCACATCGTGGTGTAATGTGTTATTCAACAATTCATTATTTGGATGGGTATAATAATAAGTATAATTGATGTCAATAATAAATATAACATGTTAATTATTATTTATATATAATATAAAATCCATTTATATATGATTTCACCATCAATATAATGATATTGTTACTCAAACATACGTACGACTTACCGTCTCCACGACGCGATGATATTTCATTCCTCATCATAAAAATTCTAGAATAATGTTCACTTAATGATTAAAAAATAAAGTTTAAGAACATAATATCATTCTGGATATGGATCAAATACATCATATCCATAACAAAAATGACTTATGTAACAAAACATATAAAGGAAAACAAATCAGTTAACACCAGAAATAGTGGTACAACTGAAATATTATTAACAAAGAAATATTAGAAGATAATATATGGTATCATATTTATGTATGTGGTTATTTTATAATTTAATAACAATTATTTAACCATTTTATAAGGGGTTAACATACCCCTTACTAATAAAAATTACAAGGTAAAGGTCAATTTTACAAGCTCTCTATTATCTATGGTTGTTTATACATAAGAATCTAAGGGGGCTTCAATATCATCGACATCCATTTTTCTTAAAAATGATTTTGAATTTTCTTTTACTATTTCCTAGACTATGGTTTAAATTCATTTATTCACTTTTTTTACTTTTTATAAAAAAAAATATAAAAGGATTCTTTCTCTCATTTTCCAATCTTGGTTTTTTATGACACTTACGACAAATTAAGGAAATAATGTTTTTTAACTTATTTAATGGGTGCAGCTATTTTTTACTATTATAACACCATTGAAGATTCACTTTCTTGATTATATGAATTTTTTTCAAAAAAAGGTTTTCTTTTATAATTATGTGACTCTTAAATGAATTCAATGTACAAAGATATATTTCTACCAAATAGGTTTTTGATTGATTTCATCTGTGTCGACATCTATTGTTGGATTTTATGTTTAATTGAAGTTGATTGATTATGATACAATATTCCATATTTTATTAATTGTTTTATGATATGTTTGAATATTGATGTTCTATTTTTATACCATTAATGGTTTATGGTTAAATTGTTTACATTTGTTATGCTAGTTTTAAAATGACTGTATATGTTATGTTTCCCCCTTTCTCATATGAGGAATGCATTGGACTTAGTATATGATGGGGAGGGACCAATATATCCCCTCGATGCATCAATAGGTATGATTTAAGAAACTAGTTTCTTGGAACAAGGCATTGAAAAAATTAATATTTAGGGTCTTGGCACGAGTCCTTGACATTTTGGTTAAGATGTCTAACATTAGGCATTCCATCATTATGAAATTAGTTTTTGATATTACATATGGTTATTAGACTAGTAGAATATGAATTTGAATAAGTAAATGTAATTATTTGATTTATCTTTTCTATATTGCACTGATGTTTATGTTTAAAAGGATTGTTTTTTAGTCATATACATTACCTTAAATGTTTATGCTTATTTATGAAAATTTACAATATATTTTTATCCTTATTGTGCATCTGAGCTCAGCGCTTTCTTATGATTTACTTTTCCTAGGAAATTTAAAAGTAAATTATGAATTCTCTTCAGGGATAGGATAAAGGATATGAGTGTGTTCAATAGATACAAAATTTTGTTTTTTTTATTTCATAATGTAATGTGAAACTTATATATGTATCTAGTACTTCCAAGGATACTAAACTAAACAATATTTTGGTAATTGATTTCTTATGATCATGACAATGTAATTTAATAACACACCGACTCTGAGTAACTAGGGATGGGGAGATATAGTTGGTATTAGAGGATGTTTATTATAAACCATGGAAACTAGATTTAGAAAAATCGTAATTAGAGAACATTAAACAAAGATAGATTTTGAGGATTAGTATAGATGAACATCCAAATATATTGGTAATGTATATATTATGTGGGTTTTCTATGAAATAAATCCCTATCTGGATACTAAAAGTGGATAGTGTTTTTGCACAGATGTACCTAGGAGTGAAAACTCAAGCATGAAGTTTCGGCTTTAAGCTAGTGTATCCTGGTACACGATAACGGGCCTTACTGCACACCTGGTTTGACACTCCTAGGGGATATTCTTTGGATAACCCACATTTTTATTATAAGCCATTATAAAGCATTTATGAGTAAATACTTCACCAATGAAATAATTTTTATAATTATTGATTATTCTCATAAACTTATCAATTTATGTTATTTATTTTTCAAGTTTGGAATTATGATTTGTGATTCATAAAATAACATAGTTTATCCCACTCTTTAGTAATGTCACCTATTTGAAGGAATGGAAACTGTATCAACAAACATAATACATAAAGGGATTTCCCCTCTACTTAAGATAATTATAGTGTAGTGAGTGATTCAACTGGTAAAGAACATGTTATAACCATACTGGGAAAACTCACTCAGGTTATGAATAATAACCTTACCTGTATGGAGAACCCTAATCCATAACACAAAGGATCAATGTTATACCACTTCATGAGGCAACAACCACCAACATTAAATGGGAATAAAAATCCAATTGTATCTTAGAAATGGATATGTTCTTTAAAGAAAATATTCCAAGCATTATGGAGTAGTGAAAAGGAAATGGTTTTCATTGCATTTTATCACCTTTGAGGAGATGAAAATCGATGGTGTTCATTATTTCAAAACAAAAAAAAAGGATGAATAAGTATCAAATATGGAATAGTGGGAGTTTAAATAACATTTCTTAGAAAAATAAATTCCTTGTGAACATCGATAACATTTGGAAAGGCAATTTCTATGTTTGAGGCAAAAAGAGGAAGAGAATATCACAAAGTATGACGAGAACATTACAAGGATAGCAAGGCATGCTTCAGATTACTTATGTAACCCAATGAGTAATATTTATCCATTCTTTGATGGGTTAAAACCATTTCTATAATGATAATTAGTCTCAAAATCCCTCCCATTGTATGAAGATATAGTCTTATGTGCTATTAATATAGAAAATGAATTCTCTATATCTTAGGACTTTAAAGTAATGAAAAAGAAGAATAGATCTGTTATACTCTCTAGAAAAGGAAATAAGGGGAAGAAGGGAAATGTAAATATCTATCCTACATTAATTGTGGGCTGAAACACCCTAGAACATGCGAAAATGGGATGGGAGTTTGTTTAATGTTTGTAGAAAAGGGACTCCAAGAACATGATTTCCAGGGGAAGAAAGAGGTTGTCGATGTTCAATTATTCAATTTTAATGAAATGGGGAATTATGAAAATGCAGGTTCTAAGAATCAAGTAAACATACCACAAAAAAGGAAAAGAAGTAAGGCCATTCTTATGCGATCACAACTGCTAAGGTTGAATCTCCGAAATATGTGGTGGCTGGTACTTTAATCGTTTCCTCAAAATATTCCAATGATTTATTTGATTCTAGATCATCTCATTCTTTTATATATTCCCAGTTTTCCAAGAAAATTATATATTTCCTATTTGACTTAATAAGGGAGTTGTTAGTAAAAACTCATATGGGAAATTTTATAGAAACAATATTTTATCAATCAGTTACAATTATGGAATATAGACATGATTTATCTAATGATATTATTAAATTACCGATGATTGAGTTTGATATAATCTTCATTATGTATTGGCTTTTGGACCATGATGCAAAATTTTATTATAAAAATAAGGAGGTTACAATCATTGATGATGATAAGGAATCACTTATCTTAAGAAAAAAACCATCACAACCTGATTCTAATCTAGATCCACCCCCAGTAGCTCTACAAAATTCAATTATTGTGGAGGAAGGGAGTGAAATATCTATAGGAGGGGAATGGTATCTCCAAATACAGGATGTATATATTCTTTAAGAATATGTCGATGTGTTTCCTGAGGATTTACCCGGGCATCCTCCAGAACGAGAAATTGAGTTTTCTATAGACATAATTCCTGGTTCAAGGCCCATATAGAACACCCCTTATGGAATGGACACTTTGGAATTAGTCAAACAAAAGAAACTACTAAATTAATTGAGTAATAAAGGATTTATTCACCGTAGTGTTTCTCTATATAGATCCCCTATTCTTTTTGTCAATAAGAAAGATGGATCAATGAATATATGTATTTACTAGAGGGAGATCAATGCTATTACAATAAATAACATGTTTCACCTACCTCGCATTGATGATTTATTTGATCATCATTATGGAGATCAATATTTTTCAATGATTCATGTTCAATATAGATACCATCAGTTGTGTGTGAATAAGGAATACATTCCAAAGACAACATTTTGAACCAGGTATGGGAATTATCATATTATAGTAATGCCTTTTCGACTCACTAATTAACCCTATGTTTTCTTAGATTTAATTAAAAGAGTTTTCAGGGAAAATGTTGAAGAATTTTTAGTGGTATTTAATCATGATATCTTGGTATACTCAAAAATCTAAGAGGATAATGAAAATAAGTTGCGTACTATTCTAAAGAATCTAAGAAGAAATGAATTATATGGGATGTTCAGTAAATGTGAATTCTGGATTCAAGAGAATTATTTTCTTGTCCATATTCTCTCTATGGATGGAATATCTATTGATCCTTCAAAGACTAGGGAAATCAATGAATGGCTAGCACTGAAGACTATAACATAGGTAAATAGTATTATTGATCTAGCAGTTTATTATCAGCATTTCATCTAGAATTCTTGCTGATTGGATAACCCATTATCCAAGCTCACGCGTAAAGGGGTTATACTTGTTGGGACAAAAGACTATGAATAATGATTAGAATAATTGACCATAAGAATAGTCAATGATCCTTTCATGACTCTACCATCATGGAATGATGGGTTTTTTATTTATAGTGATGCATCAGAGAAAGGACTTGATTGTTCCCTTATGAAAAATGATAGATTTATTGACTATGCATCACATCTACTAAAAATTCATGAACAAAACTATCCTACTCATGATCTTGACTTAGAATCTATAATATTTGCTCTGAAGATATGGAGACAATATCTCTATGGTGAAAAATGTGAGCTATATACTAATCGTAAGAGTTTGATGTATATTTTCTCCCAGAATGAACCCAATACGAGGAAACAATGATGGATTGAACGACTCAAGGATTAAGATTGCATAATACACAACCTCTCAGGGAAGAAAAATAAGGTAGAATATGCTTTGAGAAAAAAGGATCAGGTAGTTCTGAAAAAGTAGAAATTTGAAAGGGAACCTATTTTCATGGATCTAGTAATTATTGATATGGGAATAATCATGGAAGGTGAAACATCAATACTTTTTAAAATGTTTTTCAAACTATATTTAGAAGAGAGGATAAAAAGTTCTCAGACTGATGAAGAGGAGTTTTAAAAGAAAATTAAAGCAATGAATTATGGGAGATTTATTGAATTCATATATGAAGATGTAATTTTGAAATTAGGGAAGAGAATTGTGTTCCTGATATAACTAATCTAAAAAAGGAATTTCAGGATGATGCTTATAGATCCATTATTTTTATACACCCTGGTAGCACTAAGATGTATAGAGATTTGAAGGAATATTTTTGGTAGGACAATATTAAGATGGAGATTTCGGATTATGTGTCATGATGTATGGTTTTTCAATAGATGAAGGCTGGAAGAAAAAATCCTTGAAGAGTCATGAAACCTCTTCCCATACCAGATTAGAAATGGGATGATATTATGATGGACTATGTCATGGGGCTCCAAAAGTCTCCAAGAAAGAATAATGGAATATTGGACATTGTCGATCATCTTAAGAATTCAACACATTTTTCATGCTATAAGAGAAGGTTTAACACTTGAACGTTTAGTAAGACTATATATTAATGAAGTTTTAAGGCTTCATGGTGTACCACTATCTATTGTTTGTAATAGTGATCCCTGTTTAACATCATAATTTTGGAAATGTCAAAAAAAATCCCTAGATACTGAAATTAATTTGAGCACTGCCTACCACCCTCAAACTGATGGATAATTAGAACTGAATATTCAAACCTTATAAGACATTTATAGATCTTGATCACTTGAATTTAAAGGTTTGTGGGATAATTTTTTACCTCTGGTTGACTTTTCCTATAATAATTTATTCCTTTCAAATATTCAGATGGCACCATATGAATCATTATATGGAAAGAGATGTCGCACACCAACTTGTTGGGAAGATGTTGGTGAATGGAAACTCGTAGGCCCATAACATGTTGAGGAAACAATTGAAAAGGTTAAGAATATCCAAACCCACATCTAAATAGGTCAAATTAGGAAAAATTGTTATAAGGATAACTGAAGGAAGGATTTGTAACTTCATGTAGGAGATCATGTCTTCGTGATGGAATCTCCATGGAAGTGTGTTATTCATTTCGGTAAGAAGGTTAAATTATGTTCTAGGTACCACAAAACATTCAGAATTCTAGAAATAATTGGAGTTGTAGCTTACCACTTTTCAATTCCACCAAATCTCTCCAAAGTACATGATGTGTTCCACATATCAATGTTGAGAAAATACATGTATGTCCCAACGCATGTACTCACCTATGAGGAAATAGAATAGGAACCTGATTTTTCTTATTGTGAAGAGCCTATTAGGATTATTGATATGAAAGAAAATTTTTTGAGAAACCAGATGACTCATTCAGTAATAGTTCTTTGGAAAAAAAATAAAATGGAAGAGGCGACATGGGAACCTAAGAAACATATGATAAATAACTACCTGAATCATTTTATATAGTAATATTCTAGAAATTTCGTGGACAAAATTATTTAAAAGGAGGGAAGAATGTAACACCCCAAGCTTCCATGATACATTTCATTTTAAATAATACAATAGCTTGTGTTGTACATATCCCTTAGTTCTAGCACACCATGACCAATCAATCTAGCCGTAAAAAAAGTAGAAATGAAAAATAAAACACACTTTTTCGTATTATATAAATTTTATATTTCAAAATGGACTTCATTTCATGATTCAGAATATCAATATTAGTTTAGGGAGAATTTTCTTTATTTTTTTTGAAAAATTTCAATTTCGAAGAATAGTGAAAAACACTATGTTATTGTTTTACACTGAATTTTTATGTAAATAATAATTATTATTATTTAAATTTACTTTGATTTCAAAATAAAAACCTAATAACTATGTTGTTCCCCTGTAATTCATTGGATTCATTTTATAATAATATTAGATATATAAAATTTTATTGAACTTTTTAACATCTTTTACCCACCTTCTAGGAATATTTTCAAATTTTCATAAAACCAAATTTTACTGCTTCTATTAAATGAATTTAAAAAATTTGACAAACACAATTTTCATCAGTAAATATAATGTGGTTCAATAGGATAAAAAAAATTTTGGGGAATATTATTTTTTTAATTTTCTTTACCTTGTTTAAAGGTAAATATGGTAATTAATGTTAAAAATAATATTATAATTACTCCAAAACATGTCATAATTCTATTGGATAATTTTATTTCGACCAAAATCAACCATAGAACAAAAATATGATCCCTTTTTATTCACTTGGATTAGATTTTGACATTAATTTGAATATAAATATGTTTCATAAATCATGGTATTTTTTTAATAAATTTTAGACATTAAATAATTAAATTTATTTATGGGACAATAATGATGTAGTAATTAACTTATTATGAAAATATTAAAATAATTGATGTTATAAAAATTAAAATAAATATAAATTGATACTTTTGATTCCATTCATGAATTTTCTAGAATAACATGACATTTTAGGGTTGATTCAATGTATTTCATTGGATGTAATCCAGTTTTTATGACTTTCACAAAAACCAAATACTAAATTGTGTCAAAATTGACATAAATGAGTTTTTAAAACAAATACTATTTTATTAAATGATATAAAAGTTCTAAAAATCTCAAATTTGGGAAAAATACTTAGAAAATGTTAGATATGTCATTAATGGACAACTTGAGGTTCTATTTTCATTTTATAGTAAATAAATTAACCATATACTGTAAGAATACAAGAAGACATGGAAAGAGTTAAACTATTTAACTAAGAGTTAAATCTATAATATTATGTTAATATAGTGACCTAAAATTGTCTAAACCATATTGGATGAGATTATTTCGACCCATACTCAACTTATCCTAGAAATAAACCCATTTGGAGATTTTAGAAACCGATAATTATTTTATAATAAATTAATATTTCATTATCTTCTTAATGTACCTCACACCTCCCTTATAAAAGGGTACTTCGCATTCTCTAAAATTCAAAACACCAAATCCATTTCTCTCAGCCTACTCATGCTAAAATCTCCTCCCAACTACCCCCACTTCATCCTAGAGGCCATACATTGATCATAAATCTAGCATAATGAGCCCTTTTGTTCAAATCAAAAGGATGCACCCAAAAAAGAGGTAATTATTTCATCAACTTTTTCAATGTTCTTTTCTTCTTCCACTTCCTCTTTCTTTTCTATTTTCATACCAAAATAATAAACCCATAACCTTCTACATAATTTTATTTTATTATAAATATGGTACAAGCATATTAATTTTTCTATCCATCCTATGAATGACATGGTCACCATACGTGCATACGTATGGCTTGCCGTCTCCATGTCGTGGTATAGTTTGTTATTCAAGACTTCATTAATTGGATCGGTATAATAATTAGTATAATTGATGTAAATAAGAAATATAAAATTTTAATGATTATTTATAAATAATGTACAATCCAATTACATACAATTTCACCATCAATAGAATGATATTGTGGAATGTTCATACGTACGGCTTACCATCTCTACGACGCGATGAGATTTCATTCCCCATTGTAAACATTCAATAATAATGGTCATTTGATGATTAAAAAATAATTTTTAAGAACATAATAACAATATTGATATTAATCAATTACATAATATCAATAAAAAACATGACTTAAATAAGAAAACCTATAAAGGAAAACAAATCATTTAACACCCAAAATAATGATACTACTGAAATATTATAAACAAAAATAATATTGAGGGATCATATATGATATCATATTTATGTAAGCTATTATTATAAAATTTAATTATAATTATTGGACTATTTTATAGGAGGTTAATGTACCCTCAACTAAGGGAAAGTACAACGTAAGGGTAAATTTTACAATCTCTTTATTATTAGAGGTTGTTTATACGTAAGAATCTACACTGACATCTTTGTCTTCCACATCCGTGTTTCTTAAAAATGTATTTCAAATTTTTTTATTATTTACTAGACTATGATTTAAAGTCATTTATACCCTTTTTTGACTTTATGTATAATATTTTGAAAAGAATACTACTATTATTTTCCAAACAAGGCCCCTTATGACTATTTCGACAAATTAAGGAAAGGGTTTTTTTAACTTATACGACAGTTGGAGCTATTTTCCACTATTATAACACCTTCAAAGATTCCGTTACAATATTATATGAATATTTTTAAAATAAATGTTTTATTTTATAAATATTTTACTTTTAAATGATTTCAATGTAGAAAAGGATATTTCTCTGAAATAGTTTTTGGATTGATTTCATCTGTTTCACCATATATTGATAGATTTTATTTTTAATTGAAGTTGAATAATTATGATATAATATTCTATTTAGAATTGATAGTTTTATTATATGTTTTACTATGTATGTGATATTTGTATACCATTAATAGTTTATAGTTAAATAATTGACATTTCGTATTCTAGTTTTAAAATAAATGTTTATGTTCTGTTTCACCCTTTTGAGATGATGAATGAATTGGACTTAGTAAGTGATGGGCGGGGCCGTTATAGCCCCTCGATGAATTTTTAGGTATCACGAGACATACTAGTGTCTTGGCATATGGCCTTGAAAAAATTTATATTTAGGGTCTTGACCCGAGGCCTTGACTTTATGGTTATGATGTCTAACATTATGCATTCAATCATTTGGAAATTAACAATTAATATTACATGTGATTATTCGACTAGTTGAATTTCCATGTTAATAAGTAAATGAAATTATTTTATATATTTTTTCCATATTATAATGATATTTATGTTTAAAAGGATTGTGTTTTATTCTAATAACTTTACTTAAATGTTTATTCTTATTTATGATAGATTCTGATATATTATTATCCTTAATGATCATCTGAGCTCACCCCTTTCATATGTTTTATTTTCCAAGATGTAAAGAAGTGTATTATGACAGGACTATATGGATAGGATAAGGAATATAGTGTGTTCAATGGAGAAAAAATATATTTTTTTCATTATGTAATGTGAATCTTATGTATGTATCTAGTACTTCCAAGGCTATTAAACCGATCGGTCTTCCGGGACTTGATTTCTTGTGATCATGCCAATGTTATGTAATAATGCACCGACTCTGGGTAACAATGATCATGGAATTACAATAAACTAACACCCTATCAAATAGAATAAATTGTTAGAAACTCTATGTTCAAATTATCTAATAATTATATCATTTAAGAGAATTGATAAGGATCATGTCGTCTCATACATGAAAATGATGGGCATGGGAATCATGAAGGAAGGAACATCATTAATCCTTTAAAAAATGATTTCCCAACTGTACCTTATGGGGGTAATGGATTCTCAAAGAGAAAATGTGGGAATTTAAAAGAAACTGGAAACTATATGAAAGTGTAAATCATATAAGATAAATGTTAATGAATAAGGAGTTATATGATTTGAGTCATAATTATGTCTTCCATCAAATCCTGAGGTAAAGGATTTGATGGATGATGCACATTGTTTGACCTTCTCTATCCATCTTGGAAGCACAATGTTGTATCAAGATATTTGAGATCACTCTTGGTGGGACAATATGAATAATTAGATCATGGAATATATATCAAGATTTGTTGTATATCAGTGAGTGAGGGGAAAAAGAAAAATCTAAGGGGATGATGCAACCATTGGGCATACCTGCATGGAAATGGTAAAACATCACAACAGACTTTTTCACGTTTCTTATGATGATATCAATAGGAAATGATTCTATATGGGTCGTGGTGGAACGTATTATGAAGACTTATCACATCATTGTAATTATAGAGGACATACCAATCCATTAACATTCAAGGATATACATTAGAGAACTAGTGAGGCTACAGGGGATGCCACTATCAATTATATATGATCGAGATCCAAGATTTACCTACATGCTCTAGAAGAGTCTCCAACATGCTCGAAATACTGAGTTGAAATTTAGAAAGGCTTATAGCCCTAAAAAAAATTTCAATCTGAGCGGGCTATCTAGATAGTTGAGGAAATGTTGAGAGCATGCTCAATTGAATTCAAAGGAGGATGATACCAACATATTCTTCTAGTCTAGTTATAATAAAATAAATATTTTCACTATATCTTCTAAATGAATCTATATGATTCCCTTTATGGGAACTATTTCAGAACACATGCATATTAGGATGGTGTTGGGGAACACAAACTAATAGGTTCTGAAATGGTTGAGGAAATGGTTGAAAATTTTAATACCAATCAGTAACACATCATGGATTCTCAGAGCTGATAGAGGAGTTATGCTAACAATCATTCAAGAGAGATATAGTTTGATGTTGGAAACATGGTATTCCTATGTATTTATCCATGGAAGAAAATCATGATATATTGGAAGAATGGAAATATTTGTCCAAGATACATCATCCCCTTTTAGATCCTTGATCACATCAGAGTAATGGCATATTGAATAGAACACACACCTAACCTATCTCAAGTACATGATGTATTCTATATATCCCTCTTGAGGAAGTACATACTAGACTCATCACATTTACTCAGTCCATAGGTGGTACCATTGTAGAATGATTTCTCATATGGATATAATATGGTGAAGATAATAAATTAAAGAGAAAAAGTTATACAAAATATTAAAATGCACCTACTAAAAGTTTTTTGGAGGAACAAAAATTTTGAAAATGCAGCAGGAGAACCAGAGGATGTATTGAAATATAATTTCCCTCATCTATTTTATTGAGCGAAATGAAATATTCTAGTGTGAAATTTATAAAGGGGGGAAGATTGTAACAATGAGAAAATTTATAAATAAATTCCCCCTTGTAATTTAAATTAATTGTTTTATTATGAATTATTGTTTTTGAAAATACATGCACTTATTTGATTTCATTATCTCTTATTATATTTATAAGATCGTTAAGCCTTATTATCAATGATAATATATCCATATAACAATGATCATAGAATAATTATTAATATAAGGTTTTGATAAATCCAATTGAAACAGAAAAAAGGAGTGATGACCTCAACTAGTAGGATCGTACCCTATGAATCCTATTTATTGGAGGTTCATGGAGAGATAAAATCACATGGTTTTTACTATGATCAAGACTCAGTTGAGATCCGAAAGAGTAATCATGAGAAAACAAAATGATGGGAGATGTCAAATATTATCAATATCACGACCCAGACAATGCATTAAGAATCACCCAATGAAGGTCTCATCACCACACACCTTTCCCTTAGGGTGTTTTATGGTGTATTAAAGCAATATGTATCATGAACATAATAATATGAGTATGTATATTGTATTTTTAGTATAATAAGGATAATATTATCTTGTTATCATTACTTTATAAATGATTTTTTTATATAATAAAACACATATTTTACTTTTAATTAGTAATCAATTTCAATTAAGACATTTACTTTTTTCAATTAATGGATTTTAGAAATAAATAATAATTTTTAAAAAATATTATTATTAAATAATTTTTATTAGATATAAATTATCATATAATTTTTATGAAGTAAAATGTAATTTTTATAAGGGTTAAAAAACTGTCACTGTCAAAAAAAACCTTTCATTTCTCAATAAATGATTATTATTATTCTCAAAAATAAAATTCGCATACTTATAAAATTAATTTGATACAATTACTATTATTTTTGAAATCATAATTTTTTAATTTTTTAATGGTTATTTTATCATAATTTTATAAGATATTCAAATTTTCTAGTAATAATTAAGTACGGTACAAATATACAGTGTGTATTATGACATCATAATGACCCGAAATTGATATAATAAATACAATAAAATGTATAAAAGATCAAATATATGTATTTAATTTAAAATAATGTTATTTTATAATTATTTTATTAATTTTATAAAACCTTTATAAATCCTACAAAACCATTAATATATTTTGAGGTTTTAAAATCCCTTATTTAAGAGTTTGAATCACTTCCACATCATCAAGAATATTATATTATTATGTTATTCCCATGGAAATATTAAATAATTGAATCAAATCCACTTTGGAAGAAAACATTAGAAAAAACCAGGGGATGGTTTGTGGTTTTGGTTATTTAATTATATAGAGTCCAAAACATATGTTTGAGAAATGATAAAGAATTCCCAACTCATTTGCTATAGAAACCCTCCAAAAATCACATTTATATTCAATAAAGATACTTTTATGAAGTACTTGGACTTCCTTCCCCTCTCAAGAGTCCTCCCAAGGTGCCTGAAAACTCTTAAGGAGCTCCACCCAAGCATTTGGAGTTACACTCTAAATGTTAGAGAACCTCACCTTCTCCTCGTTATTCTGGTTTCCTTATTATCTTATAACTTTTACATCCAATTCCTAAAACCAGTAAATGTACACTACTACAAATATGGATTATAATAGCACTAAAAACAGCCTTTAACAGCGCTAAAAAGCGCTGTTAATCTCGGCAAAGATAAAGGGGGGTCCCCTTTATCAGCGCTCAAAATAGCGCTGATAAAGGTAATATTTATCAGCGCTATTTTCAGTGCTGATAAATGTATAATATATCAGCGCTATTGTGAGCACTAATAAAAAATACCTTTATCAGTGCTCAAAATAGAGCTGATATATTATCCATTTATCAGTGCTTAACTAGCGCTGATAAAGGCCAAAGATCCTATCCAAAACCAGAACCTGCACAGAACCTGCCCAGCACCTGCACACATTACAGCACCTGCACATAGTCCAAACAAAACATGCACACAGCACACACTACACCCACACACAAAGCACTGAAGAACAAAAAATGATACATAAATTTACTTGAAATCATGAATACAAAACAACACACTTCTATATACATTTCAAACAATGTTTAATTTGGTTACAATTACATTTATGCAAAAAACAATTAAAAAACAATGATGGTCCATCCTTTTTGCATCCATCCGCTCTAAAATATTGTCGTCCATGGAGGCGGTTTCCAAACAAAGCATTCTAACTGAGGAAAAAGATTTCACGTACATAATAAAACAAATATTATGTTAGTAATAAATAATGGGGTTGGTAAATGGAATTATACTAGTGAGGCACAAAATATAAAATAACCAATTATACTAGTGAGGCACAAAACATAAAACAAATATTATGTCCCCCCATTCCATAAAAAAGAAGCACCCATACCCCCTTCCCCAGCACACCCCCTACACACTGCCCAACCCCGAGCACACCCCCTACCCCTATACACTCCCTGCCCCCTGAACACCCCCTGCCCCCTTCCCCAGCACACCCCTGCCCACTTCACTTCCCCCCTACCCATTGCACACCCCCTTCCCAACCCCTACACATTTCAAAAGAACACAGCACACCCCCTACCCCTTCCCCCTACCACTTTTCCCCCTTCCCCCTCCCCCAGAAAACCACCGCTGCCCTCTCACCATATCCCCTTCACATCATAAAGAAAATACCTTGTATGTAAATTGTGCTCAATTTACATTATACACATCATATATATCAACACATTCTCATGTACATTCAGTCAATGTAAATACACATATATAGAATCTCTACCTCTCATAAGAAAACCCTCTTTAAAATTCACAAATACATTAAATCCATTTGAAAACACCCATCACACAACTTTATCATTTCTTCAAACACATTTAAAGGACTTAAGCATGAAAATCAACAATAAATACAACTGCATTCATTTTAAAAATAACTTTCAAGTCTATACACACCCCAAAATCCTTTGATAAAACATTTTTAACCACACAAACATTTCATATAGTACACTTAGAAAGAAAATACAGGATAATAAAATCATCATATAATGTAAAAGCATGGAATCACCTACATAAAGTGTGGAATCTTATGAAATCTGCTTGAAAACATAAAACCGCACCACCACAATACCTTAATAAGGACTGATTAAACATTAATATAGACTATATTAATGGAAACCCATGTTTAACTTGTGGTATTCCATGATCTTAGAATCCCACAAGGATAGAGGGTCAGGATTTAATGACTTATAGAGATGTAAGACCTGGGTGGATCAAAACACTTATAACGGTGGATCAGGTAGGTACATCTCTAGGAGGGAGCACCTGGAATGTTTACCTAATAGATGGATCAAAACACCCAATGAGGTCTGGCCCAAGTGTGGTGCATCCCATGAAGGTATGGTTTCTCATTTTGAAGAATTATTTGGATGCCACTATGGGAAATAAAAGCGGGAAAATAAGTGAAGGTGTGCCCCAGTGAGGGGGTCACCATGGTTTACCATTGGTTGGGATTTAACCTCATGGAGGCTTCCTACGTACCATATTTAGAATACAAGGATCAAAACCCATTTATTTAAAAGTGGTATGTTGTGGGTATTACACATGGTTAGCTTCCCTTCACAATATGAATACTCTTGGTTGGATGAGTATGGGTCTTGTGGGGCTTATGCATTGTCAGATTCTCAGGTTCTTCCAAGAGTAGAAATGGGATGAATGGGACATACGTGCTAAGATGGACCATGTGAATGGAGTGATCCTTGTAAAGAGGCACGAGGCACAAAAAACATGTGGAGCTATTTGTAAACATTATTTATGGTGGTCATGGGGATTATCAGACTCCCCATACATTCAATAAACACCTCAAAACATCACGAGGACCAAATTATACATGATGGTGCATCACAGGGTTGATTCTTTTGATGATGTACTAGTCATTTGAGCTTGGATATCTTCTCAACCAGCCTTTCCCTTACTTGAATTATCCTTGGACACATATTTTGGTTCCAAAAAATCCCGCAACGATACTGATTATCTCATGCATCTACCTAGAAATAATTGTGCAAGTCAAAAAACAACACATGTGCTCAAATACAAGTTCAACCAGCCTTTCCATTTATTCTTTGTAGAATGTTTTTTTCTAATTTATTTATTCATATATGTGACAGACATACTAGGTGATATGTTTTGTATTATGGGTTTATCTTTGTCTAATCATATAACTATGAGATTATGCTATGTGATGAAAATTAATATGGATCCATCATCATTTCCATTGGGATAATCTTTGGGAATCCATATAACAATAAGATTAAAAACTATTTTTTTTTATCTCATACATAAATATTCAACTCGAAGGGGTAGAACATACCACCCATGGTAACTCAAAATAAAAAAAATGAAAACAAGGGTTGGTTATCCACATAAGTCATCACACATAACCTTGGTAGACCTCTCACACATGTGAACCATCATAACTAACCAGTTACCATATATTTCATCTTAGAGTCAAGATATCCCTATGGAACCTATAGGGTATCTAATTCCACATCATTAACAAACATCCCAATTGTGTTGCTAAATATCAATAACATATCTTATTTTGACACTCATCACTAATTATGAATCACATCCCTAGACATAATCATAATCACATTAAGACCACACTATTCATTATGGAAATCCTTACTGGAATTAGGCCCAAGATATGGTATCATTCCTATCTCACATCTATATTCACTATTTGGTCCTCACACACAAAATATATAAATAATATACCAAGGGAATACCATCCATGGAACTCACCTCCCACCTTGAGAGCACAAGGAGGAGGAGGACGAGGTGGCGGCGGTCGTGGCAGCAAGGGTAGAGGCGGCGGCGGCGGTAGAGGCGGAGGCGGCGGTGGCGTCAGAGGCGGCGGCGGTCGCGACAGTGAGGGTGGAGGCGACAGAGGCAAAGGCGGTCGTAGTAGCGGGAGAGGGGGTGGAGGTGGCGGCGGCGGTGGAGAAGGATGAGGATGAGGAGGACGAGGAGGATGAGGAGGAGGAAGGAGGAGGACGAGGAGGACGAGGTCGCGTGGCGAGGGGCCTGGTTCAACTTCCCCGATAGCTTGACCGCGTGCAAGCGAGGATGGCCTGTTATGGTTATTAAATAAAAACCGATAGATCCTTTATCAGCGCTCGTTAAAAGCGCTGATAAAGGTATGTTTTATCAGCGCTAAAACAAAAGTGCTGATAAAACATTCATTTATCAGCGGTTTTTAACCCTGATAATGAGCTACCTTTATCAGCGCTAAAAAACACGCTGATAAATGTTACCTTTTATCAGTGCTTTTATATAGCGTTGATAAAGGCATACCCCGTTATCAGCGCTTTCTGTTTAGTGCTGATAAAGGGCAGCGCTGCCCTTGCCCTATTTTGTGGTAGTGGAATTTCTATTTCACTATTAAATCCCATTTTATTTTAAAATGTGGGAGACCTATTGTTATCTCATCAACCCATATTTATTAATTTTTAATTGATTTTTTGGTGCTTCTGAAATTTCACCATGATTTCTCATGCCAAAACAATTATGTAGTGTATACATTACACATTTCCAATCAAGGGTGTTCACCTTTATACACATATACTTCTCTGACATCTTACATACAATTATGTTTTCCACACTCCGTGATCATGGAATAAAATTTATGGATAACGGATTCATTGTTTTACGATCTTTGTGGCACACTTAAGCATGAGAATGAAATGAATGTGACGGGTGCGCACAGAATTATATAGTGCTCCAATGCATTGGGTAATATTTAGTATAATAACATATCATGTTGCAATTTGGAGTTATCCTAATTCGTTTATGGGACTTTTAACATCATTATTTCAAGGTAGGTATCATTGATATATGTTTATGATTTTTTTGTTTTTAGTTCCTTCCACATTTTCCATTCCCCCTTTATGTTATAATGTTATATCATGCCTCATTAATCATGTTTATAATTCTCACCCCTTTAATGTCCAATTGATATAACTATTGTATATCATGTATTAATTTCTTCATGTTATTCCATGTTTATTTCCTTATTGAGATTTATAACTTACCCTTTTATTGTGTATGTCCCCAGGTCATCCAATACAGTTTTAAGTATGAGCATGTTTAGGAAGTTTTCAATAAATATGATGCATTCTTTATTTTAATTTGTTATGTAATGTTCCAAATTCCCCAAGACACTATAATTATTAATCTTCTAGGTTTTATAATGGGTATTGTTTTTTGATAAATCATTAAATAATGTGTAATAATTATTGGGTTTGTTATGGTTGGTATCAAAGGAAATGTTTAGTTATATTTTTGTTAGGAATATGAAACTCTAAATAAATTTGGGGATAAGGATAACTATATGAAAAAATCCCAAAATATTTTTTAATTATATATTAAGTGTTTTATCAATAAAAACCAACCATTTTTAGACACTACATGTGGATGTGTCTCTAGAAAAGATGTACATAGGGGTAAAACCCAAAAACATCGTTTTGAGCTACACTCGACCGAGAACTGGTGCATGAAAATTGACCTTGTTTCACATCGAGTTTGACACTATTGGGTGATAGGATTGGGTAAATTAACAATTAAATTATGAACATTTAATAAGGGATAAAAAATTTACCCATACTAATATATATTGGGAAATAGATAATGGATAAGATATATTGAAGCCTATAAATTCTAAAGTTATGGAAATAAATAAAATTTAAAACATATATATTTAATGTCATTGGATTCCCATTTCTATGTATAATTGATTAAAAATAATCAATCACAATTTTACATTAATTATATAAAATGGCTATAAATAAGAGTTATAGGGAAAACAATCAATGTGATCGGCAATGTTTTGATTTCCCCAACGAGATTCCTAACCCGATGGGAGCATTATTTTCAAACATTGTGATGATAATCTCATAGATTACTCAGGTTTTGAATAGATACATGGATCATGAGGAGTTCCCAAATCCACCTATGAAAGAACAAGACATAATTGAGTGATTTTTGAGACAGATCCCCCAACTATCAATGGAACATATGATCCCCTAATCGCAAAATAATGGATCAACTCCATTGAGAAGATATTTCTCATACTTTAATATTCTGAGAAAAAGATTGTTCTTTTGGATGTTTATCATATAGAGGGATAATTTTAACAATGGTAGAAATTGATCAAGAATATTAATCAATGGGAATATATTAAACCGATGGGGTAGAAGAAATTCTAGAAAATGTTTTTTTTGATAAATATATTCCTTGAACACTATAACATAAAATGGAATGGAATTTTCATTCCCTCACGAAAAAAGAAGGAATAATATATTAGGGTGTGTGAGGAAAACACCACAAGTCATGAACGATATTCTTTAATCATTGTCATTAAGATAGAATTTAAGGTTGACCGCTTCTTTGGTGGGCTGAAACCTAGTCTATGAAAATCAATTAAAATATGAGACTTTGATGGAAGTGTGGAAATTGTCTTTTGTTCACTCAATGTAGAAATGGTGATCAGAAAATATCAAGGCTATCGTGGGTATAAGAAGGGGAAATTGATGTTTAATTATAGTGGTCCGATAGATAAATCTAATGGTACAAATATATTTCAACTTCCCACTTTTCAAAGGTACTAAAAGAAGTTCCCTGTAAATTGCCTAAGGGGGGTTAGGAATGTCCTTAGGTGTAGGAAGGAAGGGAACCTAGATAATGATTATTAATAGAAGAAACCCACCAATGATATGGAAGAAAATAATGCTCTAATCAACCCTCAATGTATTGTTCACTATTTCAACTGCATTGAACTAGGGAAATTAGAAAATAAATTCACTATGCGAAGGGTTTCTGGAGACAACAAAAAACCTCGAAGGCAGTAAGGGAGATCTTATTACATCAGAACTACAGAGGTGGATCCCAAAAATTGTGTGGTGAAAGGTATTCCAGTAATTCATTCAATAATAGTGAATGTAATTTTCTGTTCTAGTTTTATTCATTTCATCATATCATGAAATATTAGTATAACTATTAAAAACTAACCACAAATCATAGATGCAGAGTTGTCGGTGAAAATAGAAAATGAGAAAATTATTGCATCATGGGTGTATAACTCCTTCCCTATAGAATTTTGTGGGTTGGACATCCTAGTGAACCTTTTCATACTACCTTTGGTGTAATTTGATGCAATTATTGGTATGGATTTTATTTCTCTAAATATATACAACCTAACTTTAAATAATAAGGAAATCACTCATCATATTGTGAATCCTCCCTGATTCTATACAAGTTAAGGAGGAGGATGATTCTAATTTTGAACCAAAATCTCACGATTGGATAATATTTTTGTTTGACTAATAATATCTATCATAAATTATTGATTATAAATAAATGTTCATTAATTAATACATTCCTAATGTGAGGGAATATGTTGATGTGTTTTGTGAGGAATTTCCCAGTCTTCTTCCAACCTAAGAGGTTGAATTTTCAATCAGGAGTATACCTGAAGCATAACCATTATCCAATAATATCTATAGAATAATTATTGTATAACATTATACTTTAAAGAAAAAACTCCATGAGAATATGTATAAAGGGTCCATGCACCCACGTGATTCACCATGGGGTTCATCATTCCACTTCATCAATATGAAGGACGGTTCAATGTTCCTTTTCATTGATTATCATGAGCTCAACAAGATCATGATAAAGAACAATTATCCTATACCACATATTAATGACTTATTTGATCAACTACATTGATCTCAATACTTATATAATGTGGATATATGGTTTTTATATTACCATGTTAGGGTGAATATATAGGTTTTACCCAAGTCTACATTTCATACAAGTTACGATCAATATGCGTTCATAGACAGGCCATTCAGACTCACTAGTGCTCTAGAGATCATTATGGGCATGATGAATATATCTGTTAAAGATTTCCTCGATATAGTTTCAGTAGTATTTATTTATAAAATTATAATATAATCCAAAATAAAATAGGATCATGAAGAGCATTTGATTACTATGCTAAGGACCTTTTCAATGGAAAATTTTTATGAAAGGTATAGGAAAATGTTAGTTCTGGTTGAACGAAGTCTCATTCATGGGGCATATCATCACAACCAATGGGATATTTATGGACCATTAAAATATAAAATCCATTTAAGGATGTCCCTACCCAACATATGTGATAGATATCTATAGTTTCCTTGAATTACCTACGTATTATCATCGATTAGTGATAAATTTATCATGATTATTATACACTCTAACTAAGATTACATGAAATATAATATAGTTTTATTAGAAATAGGTATGTGAGGAGAGCTATTAGTAATTGAAAAGAAGTCTTACCACTTATCTTTTCCTCATACAACCCATAAGTGGTCAACTTTTCATGGTATTTAGTTAATATTTAAAGAATGTCTTAGGATATGTGTCAACGCAGAATGAAAATGTTGTACCATATTCTTCAAGGTAGTTGAATGTTCAAGAACAAAAATACCCAACATATGATCTAGAGTAGGCTGTAGTGACCATCACTTTGAAAATATGGCAGAATTATCTCTTTGGGGAGAAGTATGAAATATATATATATATATATCACAAAATCCTTAACTATTAATTTACAAATAAATATCTGAATATACAAAAATGAATGTGGTTAGAGATGATCAAGGAATATAAATGAACAATTCACATCCACCTAAGGAAAGTGAATAAACTGGAAGATGGTCTAAGCAATTCTATAATTTATGATAATTGAGAAGGATCCCATATTTATAGATTTGAAAATGATGGACATGTGAATTATAAAAGAAAGAACACCATAAATCCTTTCACAAATGATTGTTAAACTATTCCTTCAATAGAGGATAATGGATACTCATAGATATTATGTGTGAATTCAAAAGGAAATTGAAACTATAAGAATAGTGAATTCCTTTGTGTTAAATGTTAATGATGAAGGAGATATAATATTTGGGTCATGACAATGTATACCATCAAATCCTTAGTTAAAGGATGAGATGTTGGATGATATATATAGTTCGACATTCTCTATCCATCCTAGAGGCACAATGATTTATCAAGATCTCTATGTGAACTATTGGTGGGACAATTTGAGGAAGGAGATCTTAGAATATACAGCATGATATAATGTATGTTAGAAAGTGAAGGGGAAAAAGATAAAATATAAGAGGATGATGAAACCATTACCCATACCTATCTGGAGATGGAAAAATAACCACGGAATTTTCAATGGTCTTTTAAAGACATCAAGAGGAAATAACGCTATATGGGATGTAGTGGATCATATTATAAAGAATGGTTACATCATTTCAATTCTAGAGGACTTACCACTCAATAAAATTACAAGAAAATATAATAGATAAGTGGTAAGGATACATTAGACAAAACTATCAATTATAACAGATCACGATCCAAGATTTTCCTCCATGTTATGGAAGAGTCTCCAACACACTCTGAGTACTGATTTGAACATCATCATGACTTATCAACCTCATACTGATAGCCAGTCTAATTATACTATCTTGACACTTGAGTACATATTGAGAGGATTCTCAATTAACTTTAATGGACTATGGGAAAAACATCTTCCCCAAGTCTATTTATCATACAATAACAATTTCTACTATAGCATCCCAAGGTCTCTCTAAAAATCCCTTTTTAGGAATTGGTTTAGAAAAACTGTATATTATGATGAAGTTAAGGAACTCAAACATCTAGGTCCCGAAATGGTAAATGAAATGGTGGAAAAGTTTGAGACCATTCGACATCACTTCGAGGCTGATCAGAGTCTAAAAAATTGTTGTGCTAATAAAATGATGAGACCTAGAGTTTGATGTTAGAAACAAGCTATTTTTAAACAAATATACACAGAAAAAATTAATGATATTTGGGAAATAGGGGATGTTAAGTCCAAGATAAATTGGCATTTATGAGATCCTTGATCGCATCAAAGTGGTGTCTTGTCAACTAGCACTCCCACCGAACCTATCTCAATTACATGATGTATTCCATGTATCCCTCTTGATTAAGTACATACTATACCACTATCATGTACACAATCTAGAGTTGGTGTCATTGGATAGTGGTCTCTCTTATGAGGATTAGACAATGAAGATCTTAGATTGTAAAGATGAAGTTCTATGAAAGAAGAAAATGCACCTCGTTAAAGTTCTATGGAGAAACAAAAAAGTTTTAACAAGCAGTGTGGGAACTATAGGATGTATTGAAACCAAATTACCCTCATTTATTTTAGTGTGGTAGAATAAAATTTCAAGGGTGAAATTTATGAAGGGGTAAGATTGTAACGACTCAAACAATTATAAACAAAAACCTCCATATAATTTAAATTAAATTCCTTATTATGACATTTGGTTATATAAAATACATGAAATAATTAGTTTTATTATATTATATCTTATTTAAATGATCATTAAGCATAACTACCATTGATAATATATTCCTTGGATACTAATCATTTGATTAGCATAAATATAGGGTTTTGATAAATATAATTGACATAGAAAAGGGATGTGATGGCCTCATCTAATAGGATAATACCCAATAAAGAACATTTATTAGAGCATCAAATGGATATTGTATAATTTTTAGTTTACCTTTTCAAATCCCATTATGAAGTAAAACAATTTATGCATGATAAAAACCAATTATAGGATTGGTTCATGCTCATCATGAGCATGGCCCAAACCATGCATGTTGAACTACCTTATGAATGTCTCATCATTATGCACCTTACTCTTATTGTTTTTGATGGTGTATTAAAGAGATATTTATCAATACCATAATAATATGAATATTTATATTGTACTTTCAATATAATATTGTTCATATTTTCTTCTTATAATTACTTTATAAATTATTTTTATTTTTATACAATAAAAAATTGTATTTTAATTAGTATTAAATTTCAATTAATAATTTATTTTGATGAATTAATGGATTTTTTAAATAAATAATTTGTTTTATAAAATATTATTATGAAATAATTACTATTAAATATAAATAATCATATAAGTTTTGTGAAGTAAAATTTAATTTTTATAATTTTTTGAAAATGTTAATGTTAAAAATCCCAACATTTCTCAATAAATGTCGATTCTTAATTTATAATATAAAATTAACATATTTAGAAAATTATTTTGATAAACATAATATTATTATTTGAATCATAACATCAAAATTATCCAATAGTTATTTTTTCGTTGTTTCCTGAGAATGTCAAATTTTCAAGAAATAATTATATACAGTATAAATATATGGTTTGTATTATGACATCATAATGACATAAAAGTAATGTAATAAATTCTATAGTGTGTTTCCATGAACATATATTTACTTTCCCTTTGAAATAACTTCATTTTTGGATTAATTTTTTATTTTTATAAATCCTTTATAAATCCTCCAAACCATTAATATATTTTCTGGTTTTAAAATCATTTATTTTAGAGTATGACTCACTTCCATATCATAAATAGTATTATTTTATTAATATAGGACCATGGACATATAAACTGTTTATAAACAATCAACTTTTTCAAAACCTTGGGAAAAAATAATATAAAGGATTATGATTTTGGTTATTTTTTATATAGAGTCTAGAACCTATGTTTGAGATAATAAATAATTCTCCACTAATTTCCTATATAAACCAACCCAGAATCCCATTATGTTCAATAAAATTAAATTTATGACATCCTTACGCTTCCATACCCTCTCAAGGGTCCTCCAAAGGTTCCCCAAAACTCTCTAGAAGCTCCTCTCAAGCATTTGGAGTCAGACTCTCATGTTATAGGATCCCAAACTTCTCCTCTTTATTAAATTTTCATTATTATATTATGCCATCATATTGTAGTTACTAATGTAGTGATCTGTATTTAATTGTCCCTATTACTTTACATTTGATTTAAAAATGATGGGATACCCCTTTCTCTCTAATCAACCATTTTTTATAAATTTATTTGTGTCATCGTTATGCAGCCCAAATTTTACCATGATTTTCCTTGTAAAAATAATTGTGTAGTGATTATCATACAAATTTCATATCATGTTTGATAACATTTATACACATATAATTATTTTAATTGGTAATTACATGTATTTATTACCCACTTCTTGATTTTTGAATAAAATTTAATCATAAATGAATAAATTTTTTATGATCCATGAGGCACACTTAATCACGTAGATGAAATGAAGGTGATTGGTGAACCCAGAATTATATAGTGCAACAATGCATTGGGTAATATTTAGTCTAATGAAATTTCATGCTGATATGGGGTGTAACACCACAGGCTTCAGCGGTATGTTTCCCTTTGAATAATGCAATATCTTTTTTTGTACGCAACTTCGAGATTCTAACGCATCACGACCAATCAAACTATCCATTAAGAATAGTAATACGCACTTTTTGAAATTTTATCAATTTTATCGTTCAAAATGAACATCATTTTTGGTTTCTTAATATCAAAATTATCTTAGGTTGAATTTTTGGTATTTTTCAGATAACTTTCATTTTTTGATGAATAGTGAAAAATACCAACTTTTAATTAAAAACATATTTTTTAATTAAAATAGTTTTTAGTGATAATTTATAATATTGAGTGGGTTTTAAGTATAATTAGATTTTATTTTTACCATTTAATTCAATATTGGTCATTGGACGTAATTTAACATTTAAACTGGACATAAGCAAGTGTCAATCTTCTGATAGTTGTTATTTCTTAACAACCTGCTTTTTGTTTTGGCAACATGAATTAATTTTAAATTAATTTCTACCACGTCCATGTTTTGAATTTAGAAAAATTGATTAAATATTTAGAATCAGTAGTTAAAAATTCATTAAATAGGTATCTTTTATTTTTATACATTTTGAATAATAATTTCGGTAAATATTTTATTTACCATGGTTAAAGGGTATATCCAGTAAATAAGGGTAAATAAATAATATTATAATAATATTAAATCACCCTAAAACGTGTTCTAACCCAACTAGAGGATACATGTCCGACCATGGCCATCCTTTGGTCGATTTTGGGACCCCATGGAGCGACTTGTAAGTGAAAATGACACTTTTTATTAATTATGATAAAGTAAATACAAAAACGACATAAGAATAAATATTTTTTGTAAAACAATTTTTACATAGGGTTATATATGTTATCACTTCGACTATAAATATTAATTAGAAATATAAAAATATATCCTACATAATAGTAGTTTATTTATAATTTTTAGATATTTTATAATTTAATTTATTTATGACACAATGATGATGTAATAATTACCTTATTAATGAAATATTAAAATAATAGATATTATAAACAACCAAATAGATGGAATTTGAGACTTTTTATGAATTAAACTAAATTTATAGGTTAATATGACATGTTAGAGTTTACTAAATTAATTTTTTTAGAAGTAATAATGCTGATATGAATTTAGAAAAAATGAAATACCAAATAGTGTCAAAATTAACAAAAAATCATTTTTAAAACAAATATTATATTATTAAATGTTATTCTATTTTTAAAAATCCAAGGTTCTGAAAAGGGATTACATTATATTATATATGTCATTAATGAACCACTTGGGGTTTTATTTGAAGTTTATAGTAGGTTTATTAACAATATAATATAAAAATACAAAGAGACATGGTAAATGTCAATCTATTTAACAAAGAGTTAAATCTAGAATATAATGTTAATATAGTGAAACAAAACTATATAAAACCTATGGTTTTAGTGGTTTATGACTCATCCCCACCTTATCCGATAAATAATTAATTTTGGAGCCATTAGAAAATGACATTTATTTTATTATAAAATAATATTTCAATCATTTCCTAAGGTGCCCCTCACCCCTCTTAAAAAAGGGAACTTCCCCTTCTCTCAAATTCACACCTTAAAAACCATTTGACTCAGCCAAACCCTGCCAAACTATCCTCCCAACTATCATACCTTCCTCATAGAGGCATTATATTTTTCATAAATCAATCCTATAGAGCCCTTTTGATGAAATCAAAAGGAAGAACACGAAGAAGAGGTAAATATTTCATCACATCTATCAAGTTATTTTCTTCTTCCACTTCCTCTTTCATTGTTGTTTCCATTCTAAAATTATAAATCTAGTATATTCAATATACCTTGATGTTAATGTAAATATGTTACAACCATATTCATTATTCTATCCATCCTTTGAATGACATGTCACCATACGTGCATACATAGGGCTTATCATCTCCACGTCGTGGTGTAGTTGTCATTCAATCCATTATTATTTGGATGGTTATAATAATTTTGTATAATTGATGTAAATAATAAATATAACATGGTAATTATTCTTTATATATGATATAACATCCAATTATATATTATTTTAATATTAAAAGAATGAAATTTTCGCTCGTGTGTACGTACGGATTACCGTCTCCTCGAACACAATGAGATTCATTACCCATCGTATCCATTAAAGACTAATTTTTATTTGATGAATAAAAATAATATTTAATGTATTAATATCAATATTAATATGAATAAGATAAATCCTATCCATAAAAAACATTACTTACATAACAAATAATATAAAGGAAAACGAATCAGTTAACACCTAAAATGATGATAATACTAAAATATTATTAACATAGCAATATAGAAGAGAATATATGATATCATATAAATATATATAGTTATTTAATAATTTAATAAAAATTATTTCACTATTATATAGGAGGTTAACCTACCCTCGACCAAGGAAAATTACATGTTAAGGATTATTTCGACAATATCTTTATGTTCCGAGGTTGTTTTTAAGTAAGTGTCTACTGGGACCTCTTTATCACCCACATCCATACTTCTTAAAATGGTATGTCAAAACATTTTTACTATTTACTAGATAATGAGTTAAATTCATTTATACTTTTATTTTTACTTATATGTTTTGAAAGGAATCTTTTAGTCATTTTCCAAACAAAGTACTTTACGACCATTTCAACAAAATTAAGGTAAGAAAGTTTTTTAACTTATACGGCGGGTGCAGTTGTTCTATGCCATTATAACATCGTTAAAGATTCTCTTACAATATTATAAGAATATTTTCAAAATAAATGTTTTCATTAATAATTATGTATCTTTAAATGATTTCGAAAAAATAACGAGATATTTCACTCCAATAGTGTTGATTTCATCTATGTCAACAAACATTGATTGATTTTAAACTTGGTTGAAGTCGATTCATTACGATAAAAATATTCCATATTGTATTGAATGATTTGTGATATTTTTGGCTGTGGATGTGTTATTTTTATACCGTTTATGGTTTATGGTTAAAGTATTGACAATTCGTATTCTACTTTTAATACAAATGTTTATGTTATATTTCAACCTTTTCGTATGAGGAATGTATTGGACTTAGTAAGTGATGGGTGGAGCCCGATATAGCTCCACGATGCATCAGTAGGTATCATGAGACAACTAGATGTGGAATTGGCCGAGGCCTTTCCCAATTTGTTATATGGTTTTGGCCAAGGCCTTAATCATTTTTAGACGGCTTGGCCGAGGACATTACAAAATGTTTCCGAATGTCCGGAATTATACATTCCCTCATTATAATAATAATATTGATGGTTCATGTAGACATTATACTAGTAGGATACAAATTATTATGTTTTATTGTGGAATTATTTACTCATCTCGTATTCCTACCATAAAATTATTTATTTTTATTATTGGTAAAGTCATATGGTTTCAATTATTCAGCATGCATAATATTTATGTTATCTTCCGCTGTATTGCTTACCCTTACTGAGCATTTGAGGTCACCCCTTTCTAATTTTTCATTTTACCAGGATAAAAAGAAGTTAGTTATGAGTTACTTATTGGAATAATCTAGGAGGTTTGGGTGTTTCTAATAGAATAAATTTTTATTGTATTTCTTTTCAATTTGTAATGTTGAACTTATGTAAGAATCTTGTTTCCAATAATACTAAACTGGCTGGACATTCGAGACATGATTTCCTTGGGATCAATCCAATTTTACGTAATAATGCATAGACTCTGGGAAAATATTGTATGGGCATTAAAGTTTGTATCAGAGGAAGTTTAGTACAATCCTTGGAAACTATATTTAGATAATCTCTAATTAGAGAACATAGCCCTAAGATAGATTTTGAGGATTAGTATAGAATAACTTCCTATAATTTTGGTAATATAGCTATTTTGTGAGTTTTCCAAGCTTTACATCCCTGTCTAGATACGATCAACTAGAGGCGGCTCTGGTACAGATGTACCTAGGGGTAAAACCTGAAAACACCGCTTTGAGCTATACTCAAACGTGAACTGCTGCATGACAATGGGCCTTACTGAACTATTGGTTATGACACTCCAAGGGAAATTCTTAAGATAATTATCATTTTCTTTACAACCCATTATGAAGGGTTTATGAGTAGATAAGTCCTCAAGGAAAAAAAAATTTATGATTATGGACTATATCCATAAACAGTTCAATTTATGTTAAGTGTTTACAAAATTAGATTTATGTATTGTGCTTCATAAACTACTATTGTGTATTCCATTGTTTAGAAATTGAGCCTTGTAGAAGGAATTGAAACCATATCAATGAAAGCACTCCATGTCGGGATTTTTCTACTGCTCAAGATAATTATAGTTGACCAGGTGATACAACTGGTGTTGATCAGCTTATCATCATACTGGGACAACACACGTAGGTTATGAATAATAACCTTACCCGTGTGGAGCACCCTGATCCACTATGAGGAGGATCAATTTTTGACCGCTTCCTGAGGCAAAAATTACCAACATTAAATGGGGGTACAAGTCCATTAATAGCTGAGCAATGGATAAATTCCTTATAGAAAATATTCCACCCCTTGGGGAGTAGATAAATAGAAAAAGTTGTCATGGTAGTTTACCGCCCCACTAGATATGTCGATCAATGGTTGTCATTGATTAAAAACAGAAATGAAGATGATTAATTATCAAATCTTTAATGGAGGGATTTTAAAAAAAATTCTTAGAAAAATACTTTCCTCATGACTGTTGAGAAGATATGGAAAGACAATTTCTGATTCTAAGGAAAAAGGAGGATGATAATGTCGCAGAGTATGAAGCTAAGTTTCCATGGTTAGCGAGGCATGCTAAATATTATATAAATATCCCAATAAGTAATATTGACCACTTCTTTGATGGTTTAAAACCATTTCTCTGTCGAGCATTTGTATCATAATCCTTCTCATCATATGAAGATATTTTCTCATGTGCTATCAAGACAGAAAATGAATTGTCTAAGTTTTCTGACTTTAAAGCAATTCAAGAGAGGAAGAGACCTGCTGAACACTCTAGGAAATGAAATAAGGAAACAAGGAAGAAAGAAAGAATTTAATTTCCACCCTGTGATAATTGTGTAAGGAAGCACCGTAGTGCATGTCTAAAAGGAAAAGGAGTATGCTAGAAATGTGGACAGAAATGCCATGTTTCCAGTGATTGTGAGGGAAAGAAAGATGCATCAAATGTTCAATGCTACAATTGCAGGGAGATGGGACATTATGCAAATTAATGACCTAAGCATTATGGAAACTTACCTCCGAAAATAATGATAAGAAGGATATAGTGGAGAATGAATCAGTTAACACCCAAAAATAAGGATGAGATTCATTCCCCATCGTATCCATTCAAGACTAATTTTAATTTGATGATTAAAAATAATGTATAAAGACTTAATATCATTCTGAATGTAAATATGATACATCATATCCATAAAAAACCTTACATACGTAACAAATCATATTAAGGAAAATGAATCAGTTAACACCCGAAAGGACGATAATACTCAAGTATTATTAACAAAACAATATTAGAAGATCATATATGATGTCATATTAATGTATATAGTTATGGAATAATTTAATAACAATTAATTCACCATTATATAGGAGGTTAACATACCCTTGACCAAGTAAAAGTACAAGGTAAGGGTTAAATCTATAATATATTTATTATCCGAGGTAGTTTTTACGTAAGTATCTACTAGGACCACTTTGTCATCCACCTACATCTTTCGTAAAAATTTATTTAAAAACATTTTTACTATTTACTTGAAAATGATTTAAAGTCATTTATACCCTTATTTGAAATTATATGTTTTGAAAGAAATCTTTCAGTCATTTTTCAAACAAGGTACATTACGAAGTTTTTGACAAAATTAAGGTAAGAATGTTTTTTAACTTATATTGCAGGTGCGGTTATTCTTCACTAATATAGAATCGTTAGAGCTTCCCTTACAATATTATAAGAATATTTTCAAAATAAATGTTTTCTTTTTATAATTATGTAACTTTAAATGATTTCAAAAAAAAGAAAGAGATATTTCTCTCAAATAGTTTTGATTTCATTTATGTCAACATCCTTTGATTGATTTTATACTGGGTTGAAGTTAATTCATTGTGAAACAAATATTCCATATTGTATTGAAGGTTTTGCGATAATTTTGATTGTTGATGTGTTATTTTTATACCATTCATGGTTTATGGTTAACATATTAACATTAATATGTTAGTTTTAATACGAATGTTTATGTTATATTTATACCTTTTTATATGAAGAATGTATTGGACTTATTAAGGGACGGGTGGTGGCCGTTATAGCTCCTTGATGCATCGGGAGGTCTCAAGAGACAACTAGATTTGGAATTGGATTAGGACATCCCTAATTTGATATATGGTTTTGGAAGAGGCCTTAATAATTTTTAGAAGTCTTGGACGAGGCCTTAACAAACTATTTCAGAATGTACGACATTATACATTTCCTCATTATGAAAATATTATTGATTGTCCATGTGTTCATTTGACTAGTAGAATACCCATGATTATGTTTTATTATGGCATTATTTACTCATCTCATATTCCTGAAACAAAAGTATAAATGTTTATTATTAGTAATGGCATGTAGTTTTAATTATTCTCCTTGCTTAATATTTATGTTATCTTTCACTATATTTCTTACCCTTACTGAGCATTTGATCCCACCCCTTTCGTTTTTTTCATTTTACCAGGATATGAAGAAGTTTGTTATGAGTGACTTGCTGGAAAAATCTATGAGGCATGGATGTTTCTAATGGAATTAATTCTTGTTGTATTCCTTTTTAAGTTGTAATGTTGAACTTATGTATGAATATTATTTCAAATATTACTAAACTGATCGGTCTTTAGAGACATGATTTTAGTGTGATCATGCCAATGTTATGTAATAATGCAGTGAATTTGGGTAACGAGGGTCGAGGCATTATAGTTGGTATCAAAGGAAGTTTAGTACAATCCTTGGAAACTAAATTTAGATAATCTTTGATTTGAGCATATATCCCTTAGATAGAATTTGAGGATTAGTATAGAAGAACTTCCTAGAATTTTGGTCCTGTAGAGATATTGTGAGTTTTCCAAGCAATAAATCCCTGTCTTGATACGAGCAGTTAGAGGAAGCTCTGGCACAGATGTACCTAGGGGTAAAACCTGAAAAACTACTTTCAGATATACTCGAATGGAAACGGGTGCACGACAATGGGCCTTGTTGCACTCTTGGTTACCACACTCCTGGGGGATATACCTAAGATAATTCTCATTTTATATACAAACTATTATGAAGGGTTTATGAGTATATACATCCTCAATTAAAACATTTTTATTATTATGGATTATATCAATAAACTATTCAATTTATGTTATGTGTTTTGAAAATTTGGATTTATGTATTGTGATTCATAAACTAATCTAGTGTATGCCATTGTTTAGAAATGGTTCCTAGTAGAAGGAATGGAAACTGTCTCAATTCACGCACTCCATGTAGGTATTTACATCCTACTCAAGATAATTATAGTGGAGATGGTGATACAACTGGTGTTGATCAGCTTATCACCATACTGGGAAAACTCACACGGGTAATCAATAATCACCTTACCCGTATGGAGCACCCAGATCCACAATGCGGAGGATCAATGTCAGACCGATTCATGAGGAAACAACCACAATCATTCAATGGGGGTACAAATCCATTAGTAACTGAGAAATGGATAAATTCCCGAGAGAAAATATTCCACTCCATTGTGAGTAGCGAAAGGGAAAAAGTTGTCATGGTAGTTTACCGCCTCACTAGAGATGCTGATCAATGGTGGTCATTGAATCAAAACACAAAAGAATATGGTGAAGTATCAAATATGGAATGGAGGGAGTTTAATGAAATTTTCTTAGAAAATTACCTTCTTCAATACCATCGAGTATATATGGAAAGACAATTTCTGAGTCTGAGGAAAAAGTAGGATAATAATGTCACTAAGTATGATGTTAACATTACATGGTTAGCGAGGAATGCTGCAGATTATATATGTACCCCAAGAAGTAAAATTGAATTTTTCTTTGATGGTTTAAAACCATTTCTCTATCGAGCATTAGTTTCACAATCCTTCTCATCATACGAAGATATTGTCTCACGTGATATCAAGATATAAAAGAAATTATCTAAGTATTATGAATTTAAAGAAAAGAAAGAGAAGAAGAGATCGGCTGATCACTGTGGGAAAGGAAATAAGGAAACAAGGAAGAAGGTAAGAATTGAATTTCCACCCAGTGATAGTTGTGGAGGGAAGCACTCTGGTGCCTATCTAAAAGGAAAAGGAGTATGCTAAAAATGTGGACAGAAAGGATATCTTTCTGGGGATTGTAAGGGAAATAAAGATGCTACTAATGTTCAATGCTACAATTTCAGGGAGATGGGACATTATTAAAATGAATGTCCTAAGAGTCAGGGAACATTACCTTAGAAAAGGACAAGGGAACAAGTCCAAGATTATCCTATCACTACTGCTGAGGTTGAATCCCCAAAAGACGTGGTGGAAGGTAAATTAATGGTTTCCTCAAGTTTAGAAAATGCTTTATTTGTTTCTGGATCATCACATTGTTTCATATCTTCCTAGTTTTCTAAGAAAATTAGATATTTCCAATTTGATTTAACAAGGGATTTTTCAGTCCAAACTCCTAAGAGAACTATCATTGCTACAATCTTTATGATTGCATGATACACTACCACTCGGGGAAGGCAAATAAGGTGGAAGATTCTTTGAGTAGAAAGGATCATTGAGTTTTGAACACAATGAGAGTTGAAAGTGATAATATTTTCATGGATATAGTAAAGATGAATATGGGAATAACCATTGATGGTGAAACATCAATGCTTTTTCAAATGGTTTCCAAACTGTCTTTACTAGAAAGGATAAAAAGTTCCCAGGCTGATGATAAGGAATTCTAAAAGAAGATTAAATCTTTGAATGATGGTAGATTGATAAAATTCATATATGAAGATGTGATTTTGAAACTTGGGAAGAGACTTTGTGTTCCTGATATAACTGATCTAAAAATGGAATTGTTAGATGATGCACATATCTCTAAATATATCTATACACTCTGGGAGAACCACCATGTATAGATATTTCAATGGAAATTTTTGGTGGGACAACAAGAAGAAGGAGATTGCTGATTTTGTGACAAGATGTATGGTTATTCAATAAGTGAAAGCTGGAAGGAAACAGCTTGGAGGAGTCATGCAACTTCTTCCCATACCTGACTGTAAATGCGATAATATTACTATGGACTTTGTCATGGGACTACCAAAGACTCCTATAAGGAACGATGCAATATGGGACATTGTTGATCGTCTTACCAATTCATCACATTTTCTTGCTATTAGAGAAGATTTACCACTATAATGATTAGCAAGACTGTATATTAATGAAGTTTTAAGATTTAATGGAGTACCCCTATCAATTGTTTCTGATCATGATCAACATTTTACATCAAGATTCTAGAAAAGTCTTCATAAAACCCCAGATAATGACACTTTTTTGAGCACTGCCTACCACTCTCAAACTGATGGACAATCATAATGGACTATTCAAACATTATAAGACATGTTGAGATCCTGATCACTTGACCTTCAAGGTATGTGGGATAAATATTTACCTCTAGTATAATTTTCCTATAATAATAGCTTCTATTCAAGTATTAAAATAGCACCATATGAAGCATTACATTGAAATATATGTCATACACCAACTTGTTGGGATGATATTGGTGAAAGAAAACTCATAAACCCAGAACATGTTAAGGAAATGATGGAAAAGTTATAGGTAATCCAAACCCACATGAAAGAAGCTCAATGTAGGCAGAAGAGCTATGTTGATAACCGAAGGAACAATTTGAAATTTCATGTAGGAAATCATGTTTTCTTGATGGTATCTACATGGAAGGGAATTATATGGTTTGGTAAGATGGATAAATTGAGTCTTAGGTACATTGTACCTTTTAGAATTCTAGAACTAATAGGGGTGTAGCTTACCGTTTGGCAATGCCACCAAGTCTCTCCCAAGTTCATAATGTGTTCACATATCACTGTTGAGAAAATACATGCCCGACCAAACACATGTACTCACCTATGTGGAATTAGAACAAGAACCCGATCTATTTTATTTTGAAGTGCCTGTCATGATTCTTGATACAAGAAAGAAAGTATTGAAAAACTAGATGACTCGTCTAGTAAATGTTCTATGGAGAAACAATAAAATGGAAAATGCAACGTGGGAACCTGAGTAAACTTATGATTAAGAACCACCCGAATCTTTTTATGTAGTAATATTTTAGAAATTTCAAGGACTAATGTATTTGAATTAGGGGAGAATGTTACACCCCAAGCTTTCATAGTACGTTTCCCTTTGAATAATGAAATAGCTTGCATTGTACGCAACTTTGATATTCTAACACATCGCGACCAATCAAACTAGCCGTTATGAATTCTAATACCCACATTTTAAAATTTTATAAATTTTACCTTTCAAAATGGAAAAAAAATTTGGGTTCGGAATATTGAAATTATCTTAGGGTGAATTTTTGTTATTTTTTAGAAAACATTCATTTTTTGATGAATAGTGAAAAATAATTAATGTTAATTAAAAACAAAATTTTTAATCAAAATAATTTATATTAGGAAATTATACTATTGAGTGGGTTTTAAGTATAAAAATATTATATTTTTACCATTGATCTCAATTTAGGTCATTGGACGTAATTTCACATTTAAACTGGATATAAGAGAGTGTCAATATTTTTATAGTTATTATTTCTTAAAAACACTATTTTTTGTTTTGACAACGAGAATTAATTTTAAATTAATTTCTAACACTTCTATGTTTTGAATTTAGAAAAACTGATTTCATATTTAGAATTAGGAGGTCCAAATTGTGTAAATATGTAACATTTATTTTTAGAAATTTTGAATAATTACTTTGGTAAATATTTTATTTACCATGGTTAAAGGGTAAATCCGATAAATAAGGCTAAACAAATAATATTATAATAATAATAAATTACACTAACACATGTCATTACCATATTGTCTGATACATGTATGACCATTGGAATCCTTTGGTCTATTTTCGGACCCCATGGAGCCACTTTTAAGTGATAATGACACTTTATATTAAATAAGGTAATGTAAATACAATAATGACATAAGCATTTATATTTCGTAAAACACTTTTACATAGAGTTATATATGTTCTCTTTTCGACTATAGATTTTAATTAGAAATCTAAAATTATTTCCTACATAATTATATTTTATTTATATTTTTTAGATATTTTATAATTTAATTTATTTATGACACAATGATGATGTAATAATTACCTTATTAATGAAATATTAAAATAATTGATATTATAAATAACAAAATAATTATAATTTGAGGATTTTTAGTAATTACACTAATTTTATAGGTTAATATGACATGTTAGAGTTGATTAAATGAGTTTTATTCGAATTAATAATGCTGATATGAATTTAGAAAAAACAAAATAGCCAATTGTGTCAAAATTGACATAAAAGTGTTTTTAAAACAAATATTATATTATTAATTTTTATTATATTCCTAAAATTCTATGGTTTGAAAAAATGGCTTAAATAAGATTATATATGTCATTAATGAACCACTTGGGGTTCTTTTGGAAGTTTATAGTATGTTTATTAACCATATAATATAAAAACACAAAGAGACATGGTAAATGTCAATCTATTTATAAATGGGCACTCCGGCTTCTCTCAAATTCACATCTTCAAAGCCATTTAGATTGGCCAAAACCTGCCCAAATATCCTCCCAAATGTCCTCAATTCATCCTAGAGGCCTTCCTATAGTCGGAAAGCCAACTTAAGGACCCCTTTTGATCAAATCAAAAGGAAGAACCCATAGAAGAGGTAAATATTTCATCACCACTTTCAAGTTCCTTTCTTCTTCCACTTCCTCTTTATGTGTTATTTATATTCTAAAATAATAACACCAGTATCTTCTATATACTGTGATGTTATTATAAATATGGTACAACCATATTTATTATTCTATATATCCTTTGAATGACATGTCACCGTACATGCGTACGTACGGCTTTCAGTCTCCACGTCGTGGTGTAGTTGTTATTCAAAACATTATTATTTGGATCGATATAATAATGATGTATAATTGATTTAGTAATAGATATAACATGATAATTATTATTTTTATATGATATACCATCAAATTATATATTATTTTAATATCAAAATAATGAAATTTTCCCTCGTGCGTACGTAAAGATTACTGTCTCCAAGAACATGATGAGATTCATTCCCCATCGTATCCATTGAAGACAAATTTTTATTTGATGATTAAAATTAATGTTTAAAGACTTAATATCATTATGAATATGAATAATATATATCCTATTCATAAAAAACATTACTTACATAACAAAAAATATAAAGGAAAATGAATCAGTTAACACCCGAAATGATGATAATACTAAAATATTATTAACAAAGAAATATTACAAGATCATATATGATATCATATTAATGTATATAGTTCTTCAATAATTTGATGATAATTATTTCACCATTATACAAGTGTTTAACCTACCCTCAATCAAGGAAAATTACATGTTAAGGGTTAATTATACAATCTCTTTATTATTTGAGGTTGTTTTTACATAAGTATCTACTGGGACCTCTTTATCTTCCACATCGATGATTCATAGAAATGTATTTAAAAAATAATAATATTTACTAGACAAATAGTTAATGTCATTTATAGCCTTATTTGAACTTATATTTTTTTAAAGGAATCTTTCCGACATTTTCCAAATAAGGCACTTTACGACATTTTCAACAAAATAAAGGTACGGACATTTTTTAACTTATACGGTAGGTGCGGTTATTCTCCGCCATTATAACATCGTCAAAGCTTCCCTTAAAAACTTATAAGAATATTTTCAAAATAAATTTTTTCTTATATTATTATGTAACTTTAAATGATTTCAAAAAAAGAAAGAGATATTTCACTCAAATAGTTTTGATTTCATTTATGTCAACATCCTTTGATAGATTTTCTACTTGGTTGAAGTCGATTCATTATGATACAAATCTTTCATATTATTTTGATGGTTTCGCAACATGTTTGACTATGGATGTGACATTTTTATTACATTAATGGTTTTTTGGTTAAAGTATTTACATTTCATATGCTAGTTTTAATACAATTGTTTATGTTATAATTCATCCTTTTCATATGATGAATGTATTGGACTTAGTAAGTGACCGGTGGAGCCCGCTATAGCTCCTCGATGCATCACCAGGTCTCATGAGACAACTAGACAATGAATTGGCTAAGGCCTTTCCTAATTTGATATATGGTTTAGACTGAGGCCTTATTCATTTTTAGTCATCTTGGTCGAGTCCTTGAAAAAATGTTTCAGAATGTTTGGCATTATACATTCCCTCATTATGAAAATAATATAGATGGTTCATGTGGTCATTTGACAAGTAGGATAACCATGATTATGTTTTATTATTTCATTATTCACTCAGCTCACAATCCTGCCGTAAACGTATTCATGTTTATTATTGGGAAAGGCATGTGGTTTCAATTATTCACCATGCTTAGTATTTGTGTTATCTTCTTCTGTATTTCTTACCCTTACTAATCATTTGAGCACACCCCGTTCTTATGTTTAATTTTCCCAGGATATAAAAAAGTTAGTTATGAGTGACTTGCAGGCATAATATAGGAGTCTTGGATGTTTCTAATGGAATAAATTTCATGTTTTATTTCTTTTCAAGTTGTAATGTTAAACTTGTGTATGAATATTGTTTCCAATTACACTAAACTAATCAGTATTTCGAGACATGATTTCCTTTTGATCATGCCAATATTATCTAATAATGCACAGACTCTAGGTAATTAGGTTCGGGGTGTTACATGGGGTGTATACCTAATTACTTTATGGAACATTATCCATCATGATGGTTTGTAATTTTTCCTTGACCTATGTTTTTAATGTAGTGTTTTATGTTTTTGACACATTTCCCATGATCCCTTTACATTATCTTGTTGTATAATGCCTCATTGTTAATTTTTATGATCCTAACTCCATTTATGTCTAACTGATATGCCTATTGTCTAACATTTATTACTTTTTTTATGTTATTTCATATTATTCCCTAATCGGGCTTTATATCTCCCCACATTTTTATGCATGTCCCTAGTTTTTCCCATACAGTTTTATGTAGGTGCATGTTAAGGAATTTTTCAAAAAAGATGATGTATTAATTTTTTATGTTATTATGTAATTTACCTAATTCCCAATACAATTGATCATTTGAGTTGTTTTATGTGTACTTTTAAGTAACAAATAATGAAACAATGTGTAATAAAGAGAATTGATGTAATTTAATTATGGAGTTTTTTATCGCATGAAGTGGTATAAAATTATTACATCATGTTGTGGATGAGGATTCTCTATATGGTAAAGTTTATTGATCATAAAGAGAGTCATTTTTTAATAAATATATAATTTTATCATAATTAGCTATAACTCCACTACCAACTTCTACACCACTATCTTTCCCAGGAGGGAAATACCTTCATGGATTATGTGCATTGATACGATTCTCATTACTTCCGTTAGAAGCCGTTTCTAAATAAATACCTACACTAGATTATGTCATAACATTATGGAACATAATTTATAATCTCAAAACTATTGAAATACATAATAGGGAATGAAAATTTCACATGTTTCTAATCTCATAATCATAAATGTGGTTTCCTTAGGATGTTATTATATACTTATCCTCAAATTATATCATAGTGTCATGTTTTTTAATCTCTTTTTCAGTAAATCTAGTTCTCATGGTTTCTACTAAACTTCCTCATATACAATAATAATGACCCCGACTACAGTAGCCCAGATTTAGTGCCTTTCTTTATTACATTTCCATATATATAAGATTCAAATACTGAAGGAAAAAATATTTTATTCGTATTGAATAATTATATACATACATGATAACCTTATTACATTGGTAAATAAAAACAAAATATAACAAAGGAAATTAAACTACATCCTTGAAAACACATTCAAATACCACTTGTTCTTAACCTGGGGGACAATAATAAAATAAGTGTGTGCCCAAATTATAAGTATGGGTTAAGTAAAATGAATTAAATAATGAATCAATGATAATAATCAATATATACAGTCAATAACTGAACATACATTCCATGTAATAAATATATTGCGAATTAATATGAATATATAGAATTTTTCGTATTGAAAATAGCATGGATAATAATAATTAAATGATGAATGAAATGAAAGCATAATAATTTGGATGCCATTATTTGAAAAATTATGGTAAATATACCTTAAATACCTTTAAAATGATGGTTTAATAAATGTGGGTAAAACCCCATTTAATTTTCACAGCATTGTTGTCTTATGAGACTACGGATGCATCGAGAGGCTATCTATAACCGGGCCCCCTCATGCCTGCATGTCCAAAGCGTTCATTGTATATCAAATTATCAATTTAAAATAGATTTTTAAATCAAAGTGCCCCATACAACATTAAAAATTTTAAATTCCATGAAGATAATGAGACTCATGATATGATATATCAAATTGTATATATTTACACCTCATAAAATAATGTGGGTGTAAAACATCAAAATATGCTTCAGTGAAAAATGATTGAGACGAAACCTCAAAAGAATTAAATGATTATGTGAAGTATCAATAAATCCACATAAAAAAACTCAAAATAAAACATGATATAATCAAAATTCAATTCCCATATGACCTTATCATGACATAATCAATGGAATATATGCTTAACCCAATGAATGAATATTGATTTAAGAAATCTCTTACCACATGTAATCAGTCAAATTATATGCACCATAAGATTAATAATTTTAAAATGGAACATTTAATATCATGAATAAAACGAGATTCGTGATATTACATATCAATTTGAAGTATACATACATCACAAATAGTAAATAAGTAGTTAAAAAATCATACATCTCCAGGACGTAAAAGTGAGATGAGAAAACGCTTACCTCAGACTTCCCTTCACTGTATGATTATTTCAACTCATATATAATGGTTTAGATAATGTTATTAACTTATTAAGAACATTTTTTAACATTTATAATAACATATTTCATCCTTTGACAATATCTTATGAATTATTCATCAATAATATTTCATTATTTTCATGGTTTTGGGTGTGTTGGTCATAAGGTTTCACGCTCGGTACATTTGTGTAAAATTATGGATGTTCCTATAGAATGGGATTAAAACTCCATAAGTGGAATTAAATAGTATTAATGAAATTATATAAGTATGTACGGTCCCATATATAAGTTTTATTTATTTTATGAGGATGATTCATTTGATAAAAAATTAATGATAAATGTATAGTTTATTTAGTGGTTTTTTCTGAACATCAAAAACTAGTTTCATTTTTTTTACTATTGTGAGTAAATATTATCTGTAGAACATGAATAAAGATATAATGTAATTATTAAAATATTATTTAAGTAAAATTACATTTTTATGGCTAGGAAAGAAAGTATTAATAGAAATGAACACCAACACTGTTCAGAGAAGAGATTAACTTCTATAACCTGGCCAATAGTTTCGTTTCGTTCGATAAGAGGACGTAATAAAAGGTAAGGATATAATATATTTCCATAGAAACATAAAATTACTATATATAAATTAATATATAATTATTTTTTAATGATGTATAATGGATTTTGGGATAAATTAGAAGAATAAAATAATATAAGAGAGGTGCTTTGAGAAAATTACCACTTGAATATCACATCCTTGAGAGACCCTCGAGGACTGTGTATCTGGGATTTTGGTGATAAATTAAGCACAAGGCCGTGGGTATAGTTATGAGGAGTGGTTATGGTGTATATTTTAGGATCATTATGGCTTTTGGATTGAAATGGGGAGGTGAGGGTGGTATTTATTCCTGAGAAGAGATGGGTTTAAGGGATTAAATGACGAATATTTTATAATTAGAGCCAACCACATTAAGGTTGAATTAATTTAAATGAATTATATTTTTAATTAATCTTTTTTATGATGTAAATTATCAATAAATACCTCATCCAACCATTAATGTTTTTAATTTTTGGGCATGTTAAGATTTTACCTTTTAATTTAATCCCCGGAAACTATTTTACCCATAATCCGGTAAATAATTTTTTTACCACAGTAAATTTCTTATAAATAACAATTAAATTTATCTAAAAACCTAATTTGGAACTTATTATTAAAAATATTTAATCTATTTTTTCAAATTCTATTCACGGAATTAGACATATTAGATTTAAGAATAATCTTGCAGACACAATGAAAAAGTCGGGGTTTAAAGTGAAAAAGTTTAAATGTTTGAAATATTTTTATATAAAATTTCAATATGAAATTAATTAGAATAAACAAAATTTGATATATTGATGTGTAATTTAAATAATTATAATTTTTAGATAATTTAAATTATAACTTATCCTTATAAATAAATTTTACAATGAATCAGTTTTTAATTTAAGTGAAGTATTTTTCACTATTTATTAATGAACTTTATCTTCTCTAAAAAATAAAAAAATAACCCAATGAGAAATAAGATATTTCAATTTAAAAATTTAACTACATATTTTCAAAAAAAGACTTATAATATTTTGAAAATTTAGTTTTAATATAACTCCATCATCGAAAGAAGACAAATTGTCTTTTAAAAAAATATAGCTTTTATGGTCAAAATTGATTTTATAGTTATATTAAGCCTTTTAATCTTATTTGATGAATTCAAAATCATTTTATTGAAAATATTAAATTTAAATTTCATTAATATATTTCACAAATAGTTATTAATATAATTTATTAATATAAAATGGAATTGTGGGCATTAATTTATTTTTTATATAAAAACACATCCTTTATCTTCATTTGGTAATAATTTTAATTTAGAATTAATTTTTAACAAATGAATTAATTTATAAACATGTTTAAACTATATTTTAATTTTTTTTATTCTCACTCAATCCTATAATTCCAACGCTTAGGTGATAACTATCATAAGTAAATAATAATATTTAATCATTTGTTTAATCATAGTGTTATGTGTAAAGTATGTTATTGAAGAAATGGAGTTTATTTAAGATGATACATATTATAATATCATGGGGTTTTATAGTTTTATGGAAAATTTTAGCTGTTAAAAAGACATAAAACCTATAATGGAATGATCCATGGAGGCCATGCACCACATGAAGTCATCCTGAAGCCAATTTTAGTTAGTTTTAGGTTGTTGGGCCAGGACCATGGAAAAATAATTTAATGTCATGATGTGTTGAATATGTACAAAGAGTATGAAATCATGAAACATAGACAAGGGAAATGTTTATTTTGAGGGTATTTTTTGGGAAATGAATGAGGTATAACCTAACATGAAAGGATGGAATATAGGACTAAATACCCCATGAGTCCCATGACTCAAATCACACATAGTTTAATATTATAAATATTAGACCATCATAAAGGTATAAAATAGTTCATATTCATGAATCTCATACTTGGAGGATACCAATTTCAAGGGTATTTATTCATCCTGTAGGAGTAAAACCCAACATGAGAGGAGCCAAAAAGGCTCGTATACCACATGAACACCTTTATGCGAACTACATTTAGTTTGTGGTCATAACAGTGAGACTGTAAATGGTTCTAAGGGGTAAAAATAATTTAAACCATATGTTAAGGCTTAAAAATGGGAATTCTAGTAGTCGCTACATGTTACATGAGTTTCCTAATCAATCCAAGTGTAGGTTTAGAATCATGGAATGGAAGGATATCAATACCAGAACTAGGAGCAATCCACTCTGATAATGGAACTGAGGCATCCCCTATTTTTCATGCTAAACCCCATATTCAGTACATATGGTATGGATTTTTGGATCATCCCATACTTATTATATGTGTAATACCAGTTTTATATGGGGTAAGATCATCTCTTATTAAGATTCATCCCAATTGTATATGGGGTAAGATCATAGTTTAACATCATGTGTTGATGATGTTAGGTTTTTTAGTTTATAGTCGTACAACTCATAATAAGTATTATATTTTTTTTAAAGTCATAAATATAGAACTATAGGGGTTTCATGTAATTTTTTTCCCTGATTCAGGGACCATAGGTTTGTTGTTAGTTTAAGGTTTTCGATGTGAAAACATTTATGAATAGTATAAGCTCTTTCTTCTTGGACATTAGAAAAATGTTTAAGGTCGTACTACCTAGACCCCATTCAAGAAGTTTAAGGTTCTGTCAATTATACCATGTGGTTGATAATTTTTGTTCATATGTCTAGGAATCTTACATATAGTTTAATTTCATGCTGAATTAACCTTTGAAAATAGTTTAGGGTCACATTTTATAGAACCCTTGCAATCATTTTAAGGTTGTGCCAGATATACCATTTGTTTCATTTTGTGATGTACTTCCTAGGAAAATTTTTATTGGTGGTAGGTACAATATTCTCTCATTCCATGTTGATAAAATATTATGACTCATTTGAATAGAAATTATGGATGATGTAAAGTAATTCCCATTTGGGCTCTAAATTTTGTGGTGTTTCCCAGGTATCATTTGATTTATGAGAACTAGTACCATGAAACCATGGAGTAAAGAGAATAATAAAATCTTATTATGGAATTATCTCATTATCTGGATTTGGTGCCTCTCTAAATTATTAAATCCCTTGAGATTGTTCTCTTCAAGGGCTTCAAACTCTGCTAGATAGACTTCTGCCATTATATCTAGCATCTACTGGTCATGGACAGCTATTCTGAGTGATAGAATATAACCCTCTATGGTTCATACTACATATCTTCCATACACTATGGTATTTGGGGTCACCTGGGAGGAATTCTAAGTCATCATCTGATATGACCAAAGACAATTGGAGAGATTTTCTGGAAAACTCTTCTTGTTTTAACGCACCATTTTCCAAATATTTTTTGAGATTCTCTTATTTAATGCCTCAATATTACTATTTTCCTGCACATGATAGTAGGTTTTATGGTTTAACCCGATGTTATACTTGGTGTATGACTTCTTAAACTCATTATCCCAGAAGTTGGTGTCATTTTTTGTGTTAATAGCATACTCAAATTCAATGAATTATTTAGGATCTGACAAACTCGATCATGGACTGGGATTTTAGATCCATGAGGGGAATCGATTCTTCCTACTTGGAGAAGAATATTTTTGTGGTTAGAATGAACCTACACTAGATATATTTCACTAGTAGGTATGCACCTATAATGTCAAGTTACAATACTAAAAAGGGCTATGCATTCTTGGTGGTCTGGAGAAGCTCTAAAATTTGATACATTGGATTTACATCTATCTTACATGAATGAAGCCTCTTGGAAACATGGTTTAGTTATAGATCATGGTGGTCTAGAAATAGCCCAACCTATGAATCTATTGAGAGAACATTATCCCAGATTGATGGGTGCCATAATATTAGGATTTTACATTCTACATAACCTTGGGGATCTCATCTCCTTGGATGCAATAAAGAAGAATTCAATCGAACATGCATATAATTTACTCTACATTAGGGGAACACAAGGGTCCTGGCACAGAAGTGTTGAAATCTGGTCGGTATACCTATTAAGTCTCATATTCATCTTAAATGGTTGTATATATGACCCTCCAATTTCCAATGTAGATTATTATGTCATCCTATCTAGGATCTATGAGGGACATAGAAAATTGGTGAGGGTTTCAGGTTCAGCATTATGCAATAAGGGGATATGATTTACTTCTAGCTAAGTAGGAAATCTGAGCCATCAACTGATGATTTCAATCTAATGGGAGAATAAACTCTATATTTCTATCAATATAGTCATCATTTATCTATTTGATGACTATATCAGAGTCTCCCATCCCATGTATATAGGATACATTAATCATGAGGGCTAGCTTGAGACCAATAATGAGAGCCTGATACTCTGACTCATTGTTGGTGTAGCCTTCTGATATCATGAAAGAGTATGGAAGGACAACCTATCTACGAGTGATGAAGATGATCCCTAGGCCTACTCTTTTGAGATTAGGACTACAGAGACTTCTATAGGTTGGGCTATGTGATGTAACATTGAAATGAATCTCCTAACATGGAATATCCTGATCTTCTTATAGGATATCCTCATTAGAGAAATAAATATCCAAGGGATGTTATTCTAGGGATGGATGGGTTTACCTGAAATCATCCAATGCCTAGCATTTAACAGATTTCTAAAAAATGATACTGATATCGAACTTTTGGGTTGTCATTTCTCGGTATTCCAATCATCCTGTTAGCTTGGGGTGATGCAGATATACTTTTACAATTCCACTTGAGATACCATCTATATCTCATGATGTTAAAGATAATATCAAAACATAAGTAGTTCAAAAACCATCATGAGGCTGCTCTTCTAGATAAAGGATTATCTAGTCTTTGTGTCTAGGATTATGAAAATGAGATATTTTGAACTATTTTCACTGCCCTCATTATTGTTCTTAGCAAGAAGGGAACCAAGGGTATGTTTTAGGGAGGTCACATAAAGGAATAGAGTTTATTATGAGATAGGAAGAGTCATCACTAGAGGATTTTGAAGATAATTTTTTATTTCTGTGAGCATGATCTGACACTCCTTTCCCCACTATTAAATGGTGATTTTCTTCATTAACCTTGACAAGGAATTATACTATCAGGCTAGATTTTCAATAAATTGGCGAATGTAGGATTAGTATCCTTAGAGAACCTATAATATCAAAAATAATTATGTAAGGAATCCATATGATGGATTTGATCTTTTATGGTTCAATAAGGATACCTCTTTATCTTGCAAAGAAGATGTGAAACTTCTCAAAGGTAACCATGAATGCACATTTCAAGGGGTTCATCTTAAAATTTAAAGAGTGGAGGAAGCTGAACAATTTCTCAAGATTGTTAAGATAGTCTTGATGTTGGTGATATTTGACCTCCTAGTCTCCCACATAGAATTCCACCAAAATATTGAGGATTATATTAAAGATTTTATGCATGGCCCACTGATAGGTGTCTCCTAAATCTTTCAATACAAAAGGAATTAATTGATAATAGAAAGTCCCCAGTGTAATCCTGAAGGTGGTGGAATATGTATCCTAAGGGGACATCCAAAACTGACTGTACCTTAAGTATCCATCCCTAAATGATAGGTACTATAACTTTATTATGTAATCAGTTAATAGTTCTATCAGTGGAACGAGAAAATAATCCTTCCAGAAATGGGATTTAAGGTCTTGGAAGTCAATAAAAATAATGATTTTCTCGTTATTCTTCCTAAATATGACTATGTTGTCTAGCCATTTGGGTTATTGGAATTACCTAATAATGTATTCCTTAATAATATTTTCATTATTTTCCAAAACCATTGCATCATGGGAGGGATTCATCCTTCTAGGAGGTTACTTTAACCCTCTATGTCTCGCTGGGAGACCTAGATGGTGAATAGGACCCCAAGGGACAAATCTTAACTTCAATTTATATCTCCCGGATGAGATGTACTTATGATATTTTAGGAAGGCCAAATACTATTTCAAATCTTCTAGAGAGATGGCTACATTGATCAATGCTAGCCTCAAATCTTCCTCAGAATGGAGGTTCACCTACGTTGACTCATTAATGGTGGTTCAGACCAAATCCTCATATGTTGGAGGGGAAATGTAAAAATCCTCTTTTTCATTAGAGATAATGGAATCCATGGGTGGAGGAATCCCTACCAGGCCATCCAACTCATGGGAAGCATTAGTGCCTTCTTGGGTGGATAGGGAATCCTCACTGGGGGGGGGTTGCTTCTCTACTGAGGCTATGAAAATAGAAGTTTTCAATCCAATTAGGTCCAATCTTCAACCACATGGTCCATTATTAATGTTATTGAAATGGTGATTGGTATCCCTCTAATGTTTTAGACCGGATCTATGGAACTAATGGGTAATACAGTGATTCGTCATTATAAGGAGAACCTATCAGTACTTCACATGAGTAGGGGATTCTAGAATCACCTAAACCTATTCAGTGTGAGAGTATAAAGTAATCTATTGGAACTCCTCCTTAGGAACACCAAAACCCTGTTTCATATACATAAAAAAGAAACCTCATAGGTCTGGCATTGTGTCATATAACTAATGAATCGGTAGGATGAAGTTTTCATGCATGTTTTCCCATAGATTAACAAAAGTGGTTGTCATATCATCGGGAAGATTTATTTGTTCAACCCATTCGGTCAAAACCTGCTTCCCCACTCTCTTATAATTGTTAGAATACAAATAGTGGGATTTATTAGATCCAATGGGTTGTTCATCACCCTTGAGTACCCCTAATCAAACATTGTGGGATTATTTGAGGAACCATTGATACGAGCAGGGGACCCATGCATGCAGAAGAAGCTAGGGTTTTCCTAGCAACAAATTTTAAGTAGTAACATGTGATAGTACCATGAATTCATTTATTTCTATCAATCCACCAAACTTATACTTCAACTAATCCTTACCATTTCATTTTTTTATCCCTCTTTTCAAACACTAAATTTTTATGTTAGAGTGTGTTTGGACATCTTCTGTCAATCCCAACTCATGTAGCTTCGCGTTTATGATGATTCTGATCCTAGAAACAGTGTCTGATAGGTAGTGGTGGATTATCATTCCATATAATATTCTTACAATTAAAATTTTTTCATATGTCCCCCCACATGAGGATGCCCTCATCTTCCCCAGAGAATGAGAGATGGATTGAGATTCCTCCTTCGCAACCTCCTCTACATAGTAGGCCTTAGTATTTGCAATTTCTACAACAAACTAGAGAGGGATTTTCAAATAATTTGTAAGGGATTAATTAATTTATTTTTTTAAGGAGAGGTCCTTAAGGATTGATAGACTTTCATGTATGATGGTGAGGAGATTGAAAATATCTTACATCTTTGCTAAGGGTATTTTTTTATTTATAGAAATCACTCCTTGTTAGGGGGTGCAACAGATGATACTCAATGAACCACTGGGGTCTAGATAGTGCATGAAATATTCCACTACATACTAGATGACATGTGATGAAACACTAAAGGATAACTATATATTTAATGACTATCTCTTGGTTGTGGTCAAGATCTGGGAAAATCAGGTTGATCATGGAGTAGTCCTGGATGAGTTACCTAGTCATATAACATGGTCAGTTGTGAAAGCGTGCCTGACAGAGTGGACTGAGACAATACTTCCAACTGATCTATACACAAAAACCAATTTTCTAGTCTGAAAATGATGTCTGCCTAGATTATCTTAATCAAATATACGACTAGCATGTCCTTGACCTTTTTTATGGGAATGAGCTGAAGACACATGTGGGATTTTCATGGATTTCCTCACCATCTCGAATCATGACACAACCCACTAGATCGATGGAACTCATATAGGAATACACTTTTTTATCATCCATGTAGTAATATAGAAAGGGATTTATTAGGGGAGTGTCTCCTAACCCAAGATTCAAGAAGTCAATGAGAGTGTCTGAAGGATTTGGCACTAGTGGGGGATCTAATATCCCATGAACCATCAGAAGATACTCTTTTGAGACATGGAAGTCTATGATGTAGAATCATAATTGGTGATTGAAGGAGGTGAGATAACCAGTGGAGGTTATGTCATGCTCATATGGGCGCAAATGAAAATGTAAGTGCAAGAAACATCCTTGTGATCTAAAAAGTCATCATATTTCTATGTACCATGACCAGTAGCATTCTTTCATTCACTAGAGTCTTCACTATCACTGTCAGGGTTGGTGAACACATGTGAAACCTACAATAAAACATCACCTAACATGAAAAAACCATCATCCAATTGGTTTTGGATCTAATCATTTAACACATAACATTCCTTGATGGTGTGTCCATGGATATTTTGAAATAGGAAATGATTCGGATAGCTAATGATTTTGGCTTCCTAGGGCCTTATTCACTCTGTAAAATTATCCATTTCTCTATGTAATAGATGAGGTAGCCTAAGACATGTAATCCCTAAAGGAATAGTTTTGATTACATATATTTCATATGGAATATCTTGGATTTTTTCCTCAATGAGGGGTTGGAGCCACATTTTATCATCTAGGTTATTGCGCAAGGAAAGGTGGTGATTGAATATTATGTTCAAGGTCAGGATGCACTTGATAAGACTTTTATCATTGAGGATCATCTAGAAAATGGACCAACATTTGTACCTGCTTATGAACCTCATCATGCACTATGGTATTAGTATCTACATTTGTAGGTATTATAGTAGAAATATGAAGAGGCAATCGTTGTGACTATTGTCTAGTCAACAGGAAGGATTCCTCTAGACAGATATACTTATTAAATAAATCCTAGAATCCATCTGGGTAGTTCTGAGTGATTAGGGTAAGAACCATCTAACCCTTAACAACCCCCCATTCACATTAGGAGAAGTTGTTCCTAGGACATCAGAATTTCAAGTGAATATGTGTGGCATTTCCAATAGGAGATATTGTTTATGAATCACTAATCAGGATTTTTGTCACTTGAATAGGTTATAAATAGATTCCATTCATTTGATAGATATATAACAGCAATGAATGATCTATTCTAGTCTTTCCAACCAGAAATTGACACTATGGACCACTATATGTATAAGAACAATGTAGGTCATTCTAGTGTATGAAAAAAAACACTGAAGCTTAGAGTCCTCTAAATGTTATAGGGTTCCCAACATTTGTCCACACCTATAAATAAAGTGTCATAAATTCTCCATTATGTCAACCATCCCATTGGACATGATGATATGGTATTTCCAATATTTTGGGGTGCTTAGATATTTTCCACCTATGTGGGGTGTTGATATCCATTAGGCAGGATGACCACAGGTTGGGTTTCAAGGGAATTTAGGTGAGAAATGATAGAAGATATATGGTCATCTAAGTAAGTACCACTAGTAATCAATTATTGAAAATATTATCAACATATGGTTTTCTCTCATAAACTCATAGAGAATCAATGACTGGGTCCCAAGGAGTATAATTACACTGCTAGGGTGGGTTCAATGACTTGTACCATGTTTGCTTTTCATATCCTCCAACTTTAGCTCTAAATGGATGCGTAGGGCCACCATGATTGGGTGGATGTTCTTGGAAAAAGAGATATGGGTGGCCCACTATGGGAGAGAGAGTTTATATCCATAATTTGGTTATCAATCTACAATGTGGTTGATGATAAAACTTTTTTACTCTTGAATGTGCTCGATCAAGTCATCCATCATATGCTTTTTCTCAGATTTTAGCACCACCTCGAATGGATCAAAGGTCTCGATAATTCCCTTCACTTTTAAGAGATTATGGTGGGTTGAAATAAATTCCTCATTGGGAGGATCTATGAGGTCGAGTTCCTACCTCTAATGGTGAGTTAGGACACCCTTTAAAAAGTTAATTTAGTATTTCATCGACCCTTGAGGTGAATTTTCCCTGTCATACACTACATTAGTTACCCTATTTATCTAGACCTTGGGTAATTCATTGAAAACCATATTAACCAAGGTGGTATGTAGAGGGTAATATTCATCGTCAGTGGATTGTCTTGACTATTGCATGATAGGTATGAAATAGAGATCAACATACCATCCCCAACCTCTGATTTATACATGTACTGACACTTCTTCCATAACTCGGCCAAGCATGGTGAGGATATTGATTCATCTTTGTTAAAGGTTCTAGTTGTAACCATAATACTCAGAGCACTAAGACACTATGATCTCTTCAATATCCACACTTTCACACTACTGGTTGATGTCCCTGAGGTGATCCATGGTTCATGGGTAGTCTAAATGATGATTGCAGATGTGGTGAAATGTCACCCAGATAATCTAGTAAAATCACACTACCTGGCCCTTGGTGAGTGAATCTAGGATGTATAAGTCTTATTTTGTAGGCTTCTAGAACAAAACTGAAAACTAATTTGTGGATAGAACCTCCCACAATCCCTCATTCTTAGAGGAATGATCATGCTCTTGGTCGAACCAATTCCCGATTCGTGTTGGACAAGATATTTGCAGTGATAGTGATGTAGACGGTTTTTTGTTATATTTTATTGGTAGAAAATTTACCATGATATTCATATATTCACTGCATATTGGGACATCTCTTGTGGGTGGCTCCAACCTCAGTATCACATCCATATAGGGTGGGTTGTTTACCATTGCCTCATGTGGGAGGGAAGTGATGCCTATTTGTGTCTAGGTGGAGTGGTTTCCATCCGAAGTTGTTATCATAAACCTTGAAATTTATCCAAATTCTCGAATGTAGGTGGATCAGAGGGAAACTAGATGTGATGAATGTAGTAAGACCATGATCCCCTATAAAGGGTAAATAATTTCCTCCACCCGAATGTACCTATAGAGGGATCTAGGGATCCTATGGACCTCACTATTTGGGATTAAAAACACCAGTTTTCAATTTTATTCATTAGATAGTGGATGTTGGTTTGAATTCTCCATAATTGACTTGTTAGCCCCCTCAAAATATTTGAGTTCCAGAAGGTCAACAACAATGTGGAATATTAAAATGTTTCCCCTCTGATGGTGGGTTTTCAACCTTTTTCCATAGGATATTTCTTTAGGGTAGGGTATGTCATTAACGTGAGGAGGACCTCCATGTTGGTTTTTTGTAATGATGGGAGTACCTATGCTTTAAGGTCTAGCATCACATAGAGTACTTATATTTTGGTTAGTTAGAGTATTGGGAGGATTATTTTACTAGTGATTTATAGAGAAAAGGGGAACTCTGCCTTAGATTTTGAGGGTTGGGGGAGGACCTTCATTTTGACATGTGACGGAGTAGGGAGGACCACCAATATTGTTCTCCTGATCATTTGTTGGAAAATAGTGGATTTTGGGGGTTCTTGTGATTTAGAGAAAAAAAATGGCCTACCAGTGCAGTGGTTGGGAAATTGATCCGAATTTGTATAATATGAATCCTAATTATCATAACATAGAGATCTGGTTGTATACACCAGTGGAGGAAGGTTCCATGATTTCCATAACAGATTCCACTTGTCTGGAATTAGATTGGTTCTTCCACTGACATCTGCGATGGGTGCTCCATACTAGGGTAGCCGGAGTGGGGGTGAAGTCCACCTGCTCCTTAACCTATGAGGTTGTCTGGTGCTAGGATTGTAGAGTCTTGTTTGAAGCCCTCCTGGTGGATCCTAGGTGATAGCCATGGCCAGTGTAAATTGGAATCCACCTACCTCCTCAGTGTAGTAGAGTGAGTTATCGAATCACTCTAGGGAGAGGAACCCTATGTGGTACATCATCATAATGTGGGGTGGTTTCCCCCAGTGTTGCTTCCATGGGAGGCAGTGTCAATGATACGATGATTCCTCCAAGTCCTAGAGAGCCATATCCTTGGTGAGAATGACCACTTCATGCACTTACCAGTATAAATGGTTATTTTCCACCCTACTCAAGATGATTCTAGACGGTGACATGGGGCGTGGGTGCTCAAAATCAGAAGGTACAATGAAATTCATAGTAGAGGAATAGTAGTGTGGGATTGCCTCATCAACATTTATCCTACCCCGGTGTCTTTGGGTGTTTAATTTTTGGTTTCACATATCTGGATTCTTATAAGTAATGTGCATATATCAATTAATATAGCTAACGGAAAACTGATTTCAAATTCCCCAACATCATCCAATATTCGGAAGTGGATAAGTTTCCACTCTAAAGATTTTGTATACCAAGTATTCCCAATGCTAATTTCCCCAATGAAAAGGTGAGTTTCATAATGGGAACACCATTTTCTTATTGGGTCCTGGAGTCAAATTTCAAAATCAGGTAACATGAAATTCTACTCATGTCTTGAATTATACTAGTCCCCATGGTTAAGGATAAGAGTTTCATGTCGAGTTCACATTTTTTGTTTTTGATGTTGTATCAAGGTTTCACTTCGTAATAGCGATGCACATTCCTTTCCATGAATTCCCACTTTCCAAAATTGGGTGACTTTCAACACTTTCTCCAGTTTTGTCTACTCCTTGATTGAAATTGGATGATGGAATGTTTGTTCCCCCTTCCATGCATTCATCCTAGGAGTTTGTTGACTAGTCTCGGGTCCCTCATTGATTAATTTATGTTTTTGAAACTCTTTCTCAATGACATCCCCATGCAGACACTAGTTAATTATGATTCTTCTATCATGACAAGGAAGAAACCTTTATTCAAGATAGTAGTCACACTAGGAATCTATGTGTATGTCTATACATTGGGTATATTGGACACCTGTGAATTTACTTCTTTAGAGGGAACATCATATGAGTCATCATAGGTGTGGAACCCAAGGTATCCCAAGTTGATCAAGAGTTAATTTACAATAGAGGCATAAGTATTCTAAGGCTATTTACTCAAAAATACAATGTATAACATATAGAGTAGGTATACAGGACCAAGGTGTGATTTTGACATATTATAGAGATAGGCACAAGGTTAATTTCATGGGATAAATGTTTCCCATAAGTTTTACATCTTGTGAGTATAGAATGGGAATATGTTTAATGTATTATGGAGATAGAATGGGTGTCGGTTTAATATATCCTGGGGATGGAATGGGAACAGTTTTAACATCATTCTAGGATAGAATGGGTGTAGGATTAAAATATTTCAGGGATAGAATGTTTGTTGGTTTAACATACTGAAGGGATAGAATGGGTATAAGTTTAAAATCTTGTTGGGATAAGTTGGTAGATCAGAACTCCCTATTGAGGCAGATAAAGTATGTGCATCCCTTGGATGGACAATTTCACAACTGGTCTTATCGTTGATTAGAACTCCATATTGAGGTGGATCATGGAGGTGGATCATAATACCATATTGCGGTATATCTAGAGGTATATTCCAAGGAGGGAAGATGACAAAAATGGGTTTACAGTAGATTGGAATTCCCTATCGAGGAAAATCATAAAGGTAGATCAAAATACCCTATTGAGGGAGATCTGGAGGTGAATCCCTATAAGGGGGGATGTTACCTTTGGGTTTACCATTGTCGGTATTAAACCTCATGAAGGTGTACTACATAACTTATTTAAGAGATATGGATCAAAACCCATTTTTTTAAATTCCATAATTTATGTTCATGGGATAGGACCTATCCATTAAAAATGTCATGTTGTAAGGATGATTATGTCATGAATACAGAATCAATGAGGGATGTTTTGGTGATTACAAGTTGAAGTCACCCTATTAAATAGGATCACTCTTGGGAAAATGGTTTGGTGTTATGCATGGAATCATATCAGAATGGGTGTCACATATAAAGATTAGTAAATATGGTGTGGGGTTTACACATAGAAGTTTCATGGTATTCCAGTCACATATTCTAGATGGGGGGAAGGCGGAAACCCAGGATGATCATACATGGGGAATCCTATGTTCATCACATTGGGTAAGGTTACATTTTTACATCATGTTATGTTAAATTTGTTGTTTATTTTAACATTGTATGACTAGGAAATGGAACTAGGTAGTTTTACATCATATAGCTTCGACATGAAGGATGGGGTTCCTCGCTAAGGAGGACATTGTCAAGGAAGGAGGATGATTCACGAGGAATATCTACCAGGACAGGTGAATAGTTTCCCATTATGATTCCACCTCTAGGGCTTACATGAACATCACTCATGCACCTCTCATAAGAACATGGCATTGGAAATACTGTTGAGGAGTGGTAATTGGGAGTTCTAATGTTATAGTGCCTATTATTTGGAGAAATTTGAATTAGAGTACTAATGATTGGGAGAAATAGGTTAGATAATGGAGGGACTAGAGGAAAAAATAATATCAAGTAGCAGACCAAGAAGATGTTTTGTGAAAATTTATTAGTTTCTACACAAATGGATTTTTTTGATCATTGGGATCTAGGACAGGGGAAATTTATAGATTCAAGTAGCATATTTGTGCTTAAGATTGGGACTTTCATGCAGATCAACATTACTCGATGGTGGATTCTCTTTTCGTGCACCCGACCGTCCTTAGAAGTAGTTGTGTGTGTATCACTCCACCATAAGCCATGTCATGATTAGGCCCATAGGAGGTATATCAATCAAATTCTCTACCATTTAGTGTTCATGATCTCTTGTGTTGAGTGTTATCATGTAATAGTGGTAGTTTCATGAAACAGAGAATGATTCGTCTACTGAAGATCCTTTTAAATGGTGGGGTGAGGTTATATTTATATTTTAAATCCTAATATATGGGTGCATGACTCGTTGGAAATGGAAATAGGTTGTTATATTATCTTTCCTTTAGTCTGGGGTGTTTTTCCCGTCAACACTTCCTGTTTGATATCGCCTTTGGTGTGAAATTGTATGGTTGAATACAGGGGTTTCAGACAATGGTTATTTCTTGCAAACACCACTCTTATTTTTCTCACATGGGACTTGGGTGTGTGCACGAATTGAGAGTCTCTATGGAGTTATACGATGGTATTGGCATGTAATCCGTTTGTACATAGAACAATTCCTTTGTGTGTAGCAGTTTAATGTTGTGAGAAACTTGTTTTTCATACCTGGAATGATCATTTAGGGTGGGTCACTAGTTCAGTTTACCAAAAATTTGATTTCTAGAGTCTAAGAAGACATTTTGGGCCAAACATGGTATTAGAATGCATAATTATAGACATCCTGATATTTTACATCAGGGAATCATCCAATACATTATTCACATCATCAAGGTTTCAACCAAGAAATTATTTTTTCATTCATGGAAAAATCCAAGACATCATGATGGAATGGAGTATTCATACACCAAATACAAAAAAAAATCTCATGATACCAAATGATGCATCAAGGTGGTACATAATTCTTGACCCTACCCATCACATATTTATGTATAATACATTTACCATATGAAAGGTGAGAATAATAACACAATTCATGATCAACTTGTCTTTGTAATCCATAAACATATATATTGAGATACAAAAATACAGAGTTTCAATGCATTTATAGTCAATAAATGAATAAAATACATCTTGATAAAGAATGTGGATGTCTAAAAAATACATATTTAACTTGAATGAGTAGTAAATAATCATCTGTATTATAATTACATGTATATAGATTATAATTATTTCCCCAATCAATAAGTGGAACTGCTTAACATCCTTAAACGTACACTGTATGGAATAATGGTATATGGTTAATTAAATAATTATCCCAAACAATGGATATATTTTTATCTATTTGAATCCATTTCAACCAATATTATGAAAAATATGGTATTCATAGAGAAAATACATTTGAAGAAAAATCATGCCTATAACAGAGGATTATTTTTAAAGAAAAAGGTAGTGTAGGATTTCCAAAAGTTTAATCCTACAAAGAAAAATAGTATGAGAGAATTTATAAAGTAATACCTAGAAAATATGTACACTAAAAACATAAGACAAGTGATGAATATGAATCATATCTAAGTGAAGAAACATTGAGATGAAGACACGCTTAAGGAAATTGAAATGTATGTAATACGAATCATATCCCAATGAAGTAACATTGAGATACAAAAACCATTACGATAATGGAAATTTAATAAGAAAAAGAAAATGAGAGGGATACCATAAGATTAAAATAAAATGAAATTAAATATTTTAATTATACCTGAATGTAAAATTTCATATAATACTCCATATAAAAGAAAATATGGTGTGAAATATTAAACATATCTCATGGAATTTAAAATAAAGATAAATAATAATTATGTATTTACAAACTTTCAAAACAAAACCCACTAAAATATATAATTTTAAATGAAACATTAAAAAAAATTAATAATTAGAGAATTATGATAAAAACTATTAAATTTTCAGTATAGAAAATATAAAAAATAAATCCTTGTGTATAATAATAAAACGTCTTAAGGGGTGAAAATTGATAAAAGAATCCCTTACCATAACATGTAGCTTCATAAATATTTGGACACTTTATAAAAATATGAAATACTTGGGAGGTCTTTATATAGTTATAGGAAATAAAAAATCATGATCAATTCCTTTTGGGTGATGATGGAAGAGGGAATGGTTGGGATGAAGCGCTTTTTGTAGGTGAAATTGATGGGTTTTTTCATGGAAACTATAGTTAGGTAAGGGGAAAGAATGGTATCACATGAGGGTTATGTGGTTTTGGTTATTTAGGTTATGAAGGTGGTTAAATGTTTGTGTGAGATTTAGGTATGACATTATAACCTAAAATGGTAATTCTATATGGTTTAAGTATCAAATTAATTTAGTGTAAATTGATCTACATTAGATTGCCTATTTTAAAAGTTAATAATCCTGATTAAATATTAATCAGGGTTTTTTATTTTAACACTAAAAAATAAATTATAACACTTAATACATGTTTTCTATGTTTTTCATCCAAATTTTGGATCTATTTCACTTAATTAAATTTCTAATTATGATAAAATTTACATCAAAATTGAATCTTATAATGTGTAGAAAAACTATTTTTATAAAAAGATGATGTTTTAATTTTTAGGTGTTATTAATATTATTTAAAATTAATTATCAATTAGAATAGTGTTAATTTATTTTTATATATTCACAAACATAATATTCGAGTCTTAATTTTAAAATAATATTTATATAAAAGTAAAAAAAATTTAGAATAGTATTATTCTTTAAAAATTAACCATTTTGTTCTGGTAACTAATATTTACCTTGGTAAATTAATTTTATGAAAAATAAAAGAAATTTATATTGTTTAAATTTTTTAAAATTTGAATTAATAATATTAAAAACATTTTATTTCATTCAATTTCTAAAACTGATAAAAATTTAATTTTAATATCGGTGTATGTAACATGTGGAACCTCGTTTTCAGAAAAACCAAATTTAAGAATAAAATTTATGTGTATGATTGAATTACCAATGATTTTGGATTTGAAGACATAAATTAGTATATAATTAAAAATATATATTTCTAAAAAATTAATCCAAAATAAAATTATACTAAAATAATATATAATTTTAAGAAAGGTCAAAAAGAGTTTTTATTGAAAATTATTACTTGTGTCCTTGAATTGTTAATCATAGGTTATCTAAATATGAAATATTATTTTTTTAATATATAGATTTACTTATTAAAACACTGATCAAATAAATGTTTTTATAAATTTCTATTTATATCTAACATGAATTTATAGTTTAGGTAAAAATTGTAGTTTCCACAATTCACCCAAAAATTACCTATTTCTCAAAAATCCCAAAAGTTCACCCTAAGATAATTCTGAATGAATAAATCCCAATATGAACTCCTTCTTATAAAATATAAATTCATTTATTCATAAATTTAAATTTTATATATAATCCTGAAAAAAATTTATTTATACTGTTCATTGTGTAACAGTTTTTGAGATGTAGTGTTGACCTACTAGTGTAAGGTACCAAGAATTACATCCCCACCCCCAAAATAATTTAATCCTAAAAATACGATACATAGAATCACATCAAAAATTTGGGTGATTATTTATACTTGCCCCTTCTGATTCCCATATTTCCCCCTTTATCTTTTGATTTATCCAAAGCACCTTCACCTGTTGAGTTGTCTGATTCCACAACACTTTCTCTCTAGTTTTAAGAATTTAGACAAGATCTTTGTTATATGTTAAGTCATAATCCAAATCTATTCCCTTAATGGTTATTAAATGTTTTGGTTCTATCATGTACAACATAATTATTGAGACATGGAAAACATAATGCACTTTTCAGATGTTGGGTGTCATAGGGAGACGTTAGGACACAATACTAATTATTTCTAAAAATTAAAAAGGACCAATGTTTGTAGGATTTGTTTCTCCTTCCCAAACATTACAAATATATTACATATATATGCCTTTATGATTACATGATATCCAATGAAATTCAAAATGCATTCTCCAATTATTTTCATATCTCATCTATACACTTTAAACCTTATTAACGTGATTATATATAGATTTCAATTTTTTATTGTCTCTACAACTAAATCTAGGACAACTTGCATCCCCTCTACAACCAATACTAATATTTTGACATATGATTTCTATTATAGTATGGTGCTTTATACAATGACATATTTTTTTCTTAATGGAATCTATTAATATGTAAAAATCCTACCAAAGGTTAATGTTGATCCCACATACCTTGAAATTCATGATACAATGACCTTATAATTTCTTATAATTCTTAAAGATTATTTTTATATTTCCCATTGGTTTGTGGGTGATAAGTGGCGTGTAAATGTATATTGGTGTTGGAAGCATCATGTAGGCTCTCCTAAAATTTATATATGAACTAAGTGTCATGAAAAGATTCAATTAATAGTGGTAAACCATGAAATCTAAATAAGTCATTGATATAGAATCATTCCAGAGGATCAATATTTAGGTCATATCTTATCTCTATGAAATATGTAGATTTAGATTGGTGATCCATAATTAACCATATAGATTTATTCATTTGATAATTATTTATAATTATAGTGTTAAATTCTATTGTAACATTTCCCAACGTCCATATTAGTACATGGATTACTTGTATTACTCTTCTTTTTGTTGTCTTTCAGCCTTCACATATTTCCTTGTGAATCATCTAGACACGTAGTCTATAATTTCCCTCTTCATACCATTCCTCCAATTTCTATTCTTTTAAATTCATGTAAGTATTTTTGATTCTTGGGTGTATTGGGAAGTTTTATCTATGTTCTTCATCTATTAATTATTGTTTTTTCACATATGGATGTAAGACATAACATCTTTGCAAACATTAAGACACCACATTCATAATTGAATATTGTTAATCTCAAACCATTCATGGATTTATTTCTATTTTTCAATACATTATTTATTATCCAATAAAAACCCATATATTAATTAAATTTTAATGGTATTGAATGTTCATTTTTGTTCTTATGGGTCTGAGTTAGAGGATTTTAATTTTGAATATCCAATCTCATCATATGTGCACTTCATGCCTAATTTACACTAATTTAGGCCCAATGATTCATCTGATTTTAAGGAATGTAATTATACATATTTTAATTTGATATTTTGATAAATGGATCTACCAGTAAATACGAACATTTTTCATTCACGGATCAATGGAAGATTCAAGAAGGATGATGGGGGATATTTGGTGATGATGGAAACAATTCCAGAGAAGGCAGATTTGACACCAGACCACTGATGAGAATGTGGGGCCCACAATTCAGGACAAATAAAGCACAAATTTTTTGGAATGCTAGAAGACATATATAGGAACAAATCAGTATGATGTGTTTAGTTCTTATTTATCTTCCATTGTGGTTATTAAGGCATCCCAAATAGAATATCAAAATCTGGACCAGAATCTATGTTCCAGAATGTTATCCCAATAAATCGGCCATAACACCCAATCCAAAACTCCAAATAGGTCCAAATTTTACAGAAATCTAGAAGATATGTGGTGAAACAAAATCCTATTATATGGAACAATGAGAGTCTGCGATATGATTTCACATATAGGATGATATTTCCAGGGGAGACAAGGAGGATAAAAATTCACGGAGTGAATCAATTTCTCTACTCCTTTCCACCACCCTAAAGCCTAAATTAATATAATATTTGGGAATAAATTTATTAAGAATCAGCCTAAGAAATCAAAAAAATTTATTTTAGGAGGTGGTGGATAAGGGGAATATATCTCTTGTTTTTTTGTTGTAAAGTTATTATGCCAAAGTTCCTTTGTAATGTTTTCAATTGCCATGTATGTTTCTTTTTTGTATTTCTATGTTCTTAATCAACATATTTCTCTTCTATTATTCCTATTTCATTCGTTAAAACAATATAATCAGAAAAAAAGTGATATGTCTATGTTGTAGTGAATTAGTTCACTCATAGGTGTGAATTTCATTAACACACACATAGGAGTTCTCATTATTTATGCGGTTTTAATTTCTTTAATCCAATTATTTTAAGCCATATTCCACCCAACATTGAGAGTATACCATCAATGGAGGGAGAAACCTCAAATTGTTTGATCATAAGAAGATGAAATGGTGGGATTGAATGTTATTTTATGAAATAATTTTTGTTAATTGGCTAACTAATTTAATACTTCCATTCTTAAGTTATTTCCACTATTCATCATCACTATCATAGAGGAAGATAAATCCAAGTAATAAAATGACCATATACCTTGGAGAGATAATAAATTTTGTTCTCTATGTGTGTAGGGAATTTTTAATTATGTTTACTTATCATCAATCAAGAAAATTATGAAGTTAGAGTTATTTAGAAAAATGGATTCATTAAGAATTAATAAAACCAAAATTTTTTGAAGAAGTAAAATTCTTTCAATTCACCCCGAGCATAATCCAAATATCAACCCATTTTCATTGAATTGAAATCAATAATGTTTCATAGATTTATTTAAAACCATGTTGGCCACATCATATCCGAAATTCCATCTCATAGGTTGTGTATCATTGATTTTTTCATTAGGTCTCAGTGGAATCGACAACCGAAGCTAGACTACAAGGACTGTTCTACCTTCATATATTGGGTAAATTTGAGAGGGAATCAAATTTTGGCGCCGTTTTTGGGTACTAAGTACGTAACATATACCAAAACCTTATTTCCTCACTGCCATTATTCTATTCTCACCCACAATATCTTATCTTGTATGTCTCTCATTTTTTTCGTTTTGGTGCATGTATGCTGACACACGTAATAATTCAAACTGACTACATAGGGTGGAAAGTCCTTGGATTTTTTTAACATATATTTATTTAATATTATTTACTCATAAATAATTTGATTTATTTTATAATTTTTTCTATAATTAAATCTTTTTAAAAATTTATTCATTTAAAATTTATTGTAATTTATTAATTTTATTTTTATTTGCACATATTTATTCATTAACATTTAATATTTTTAATATGGTAGTAATGAACAAAATAAATATATATTCATTTTCATTTAAATATTTATCCATTTTTAATAATTTATTAATTTATATAATTAATTAAAATTATTCATCATTTTAATACTTTTTAAGTCTACTCATTTTTAATTACTAAATTTCACTCATTTTTTGACATTTATTCTTGTAATATTATTTATTTATTGATAATGTTAATTATTTTTTACTTTTATAAAACTCTATTAATTTTTAATATTTATTTGTTTAATAATTTTATATCTTATTTTAAACAATTTATATCAGTTCTTAAAAAACATAGACAAAACTATTTTTTATTTTTTAAAATCTACCCCAAATGAAACTCCTCTAGAAACATCCACTTTTGTTTAAAATGAATGAGATGTTAAGGTTAATGTAATTATCTTTCCCTTACATGTTTCTTATTTAATATGGGAGTATTAGATGTTTGTTTTAAATATAAATAGGTTTGGGTTTTGAAGGTAGATGTATTAGGGAGGTACTCGACCTTACGATGGATAGAAAACAACTACGTGCTAGCCAATGGATCCCACCATCCAACCATTGGTGTTCCTGTGAGTTTTCTTTCTACAACAAACCCCACTGGCAAGTCAGTGTGGTCCACTGGGTTTTCTATGTGCCAAGTCTACGGGTGCATTAAATACACCCGTGGATTTTATTTTCACATGGAATCCCACATTATTTAATACCAAAATTAGAACCCTCTTATTCCATTGTAAATTGAATCCCTTACCTTAGCACTCAAAGATTCACATTCATCTCCCCTTTCTCTTCAACATTTATCCAATCAATCTACATTTAATCGGTGAGATTTTTGTTAGATCTATGCTAAAGTATCCTTATTCAGTGAGATATGAGAGTTGATATATGTTGGATATGTGTTTCCTATCTCTATACAATGGTGAATTCACCCTTTCATGGTAGAATACTGTAATATCTATATAGATAATGTTGTATTCTGACAGAATTAAGAATTACCATTGAAAATGAACATCTTATGGGATATATTTGATTAATAACCTTCCTAAACCTCTTCATGATGATGAATTGATGAAGGAAATTTAATGAATTAAAATGATATGTTGTGTTACTGAAGGATTCCAAAAGTAAATGAAATAATGTCTTTGAACAGAGACAAGGTTCTCAAGAATAGTGAAGTTTACCGGTATGTTTCTCTAGAAAAATCATCATGAGACCCTCTTCTTCATGAATCTCATATTGAATCTCTTTTCCATTGATGGATTGATTATGTATCCATGATCATTGTATAGAACCAAGGATATCTTCATTAATTGATATATAATTAATGATCCGTTCTTCATTCGACAACAAATCTAGTAAATTGGTGACCCCTCCTTAGATATACCTTGTAATTGGTTCTGTCAGTGGATTCCATAAGGTATGTGAATCTAAAACAACATTATTGACATGGAATTCTCTTGATTCAATATTCATAATCACTTTCTACGATGAACTAGAATAGGATCTTTACATTATTGATGTGTGATCCCATATCAATGGGTGTGTGATATGGTTCAGTCTTTGATATGTTGATGAAAATTGATGATCTTCATCAACAACATTGATGTACGAAGCCTCTTATCATTTTTTCCATTGTATTTTTCTTGTTTCCTTGATTCCACTTCTATTGAAAATACTTGTTATTGTTTATTGATGGTGATTTATTGTGGGTGCCTTTATTACTGTGATACACCTACATGATCCTTGTTACCATGATTTTTTCTTGTGTATCTTCATACTATGATTGATTATTATCACATGTTTATATATGATGATTTTATATTATCATGATTTCAGGTTATTATTTTCTTATTGTTCTATTCATTTTTATTAGTATTACCATGCTATTGGATTTTTTTCTTGGTATATAATAAAAAATGACCATATTGGTATGATTACCCCAAAGGGGGAGTGTTCTTGACATGTGATGATGACAATGGTGGCCCCTTATATAAGGTATGAATATGAAAACCTTGTGGATCATTTTTTACTCAATTCATTGAGGATACTGGGAGATTTTCTAGAAACCAATACCATGAAGATATGGTGTAACATCCTCACTCGATTCCTTGGAGATTTTGAGTGACATGTCACGAGCCTTATGGCTGGTTCATGATCATTCTAACTTGATTTTTATCCTTACATAATGGATATAAAGTAGGTATGATCAGGTCTTGAGGTGGCTTGGATAGCACGTGGGTGCTTAGTATGTGATTGTTTATGACTACTTCAAATTTTATAGTCATCGTGGTATACATCTATTACACATGTAGACTTTTGTTAAAGACTCAATGGTGGTATCCTACTAGGTATTATTACTGACACCCTATACAGGCATTTCAATGCACATGAATACTTATTGTATAGGGGTCCATGCAAGGTAAAGTGTCTTGTGGGAGACACTTGAGCCAAGGAGCATAGATTTTGGAGTGGTAGAAGGACGGGCTTTGGGAGATACTACCATTTATTTATTTATTTACCTACTTTGACTTATACAAGGGTTTGTCTTTCCATAAAGGGATCCATGTTTAAGTATTTGTATTACCGATATTCCATCTATGTAGTTTTTACTTGTTTACACTATGTATTATTTTTTATTATAATATTTTATATTGTTATTTGTGCGTGAACATGATACTAAGTATATAGTACCCCCACTGATTGAATTTATTCCATTTTTCTAATTAGAAGCATATTGTGTATAAGGTGGTTCACATGAGGCTATAATACTCTCCAACATAGACACAATGGTTTGGGTAGGGGTCTTCCACCACTTTCTTGCACCATTAAAACTCTTACCGAACCCGCCATTTTCTATCATTCCCCCTCAAATTTCTCAAGGGAATCAACCCCCCCCCCCCCCTAACCAAAGGGATGGGATTAATTTTATTCATTTTTCATTAATATTGAATTATTTCATGATTTTTAGTTATTTTCCCCTATAATTGATCTATGAAACCCTAGATTTGAATCCCCCTTTCTAATATTATTTTTCAATATATAATTTAATTTTTATCCTTGATGCAATGGTTTTTCTCATTTTACATCTAGGTTTCCCTCTAATCATGGTATTTTGCAATGAAATTCTACCCTTCACATCAATTTGAATGTCTATTATTGTGTGTTTATATATATATATATATCATCAAATGTATAATAAAATCAAATAAATTTAAATATATCTTTATAAAAATTTCTATATATATGTATATATTAGAAAATTTATAATAAAATAAAATATATTTATATATATATATATGTAAATATATACATATTATATATATAATTTTTTTATTAAGGGTAGTGTAATTAAACTATTTCATCAGAAAAATATTTATTATAATGATATGAAATAATTTCTAGACAAAAATTAATAATTTTAATTAATTTTTTGTCATTAAAACATTAATTTTTATTGCTTTATTGGGTGTCTAAATTGAGTATTGTAACAACACCATTTCTTCATGTAAATATTTGAAATACATCTATTATTATTTTTGGAGCCATGCCTTAAGATAGTGGTATATTAGAAGGCCTAGAGAGCCTCAATATTAATATTATATAAATATTAAATATATCAATATCACCCCCATATTATTTTACTAATACAGTGGAATAACTTCTGAATGAGCACTTAGATGATAAATCCATGACCACCATTGAGTCCGGAATAAGAGTTTTACCCTTGACATGACATAATATTTGTCTGCATCAGGGTTTGGTTTGAGTTACACTATGTGAGAAATAATTAAATATATTAAACACATTTATTTTATAGTTTAATTAAAATCCCAAACATGATTAACCAATATAAATATATGGTTATATCCAAATCATATAGTTAGTCGGATAACACTAAGAATGAGAGAGGATCCATTGGATGAGAGCTTGGCGAACGAAAATGGATTGAGGATCATTTTCACCAATGGAATTTGGAGGATCATTCCTACAACAACGATGCATTTCCATTCATCATCAGTTATCAATCCAAACCAATGGAAGAATTTATTATTGTGGGATATTTTATCCTATTTACTATTCCATGATGAAATCTAATTGAGTTAACTAACAAATTGATTTTTTGGTCGATTGTGATGCGAGTGGAAGTTTATTTAACTGGGATTTGGGAAAATTATGTTTTTCTCTTCATTTTATATTCTAATGAAAACTAAATGGGGCCAAACTGAACAAAAACCAATTTTCATTCCTCATTTTTTGGTTTGTGTATTTCTAGTAATTTCTTTGTACAACCATCACTGCTAATTCCTTAGTCTAACAGTTCGATGAATACCGAGTATTCAATCATTGTATAACCATTATTCATTACAATGGATCAATACTATGGGTTGATTTTGTGATAAAGGGTGTTTTTGAGGTGTGATGATAGTGGTGGATGACTATAAGTTGATCTGGATTAGACTAGTGATTCCTGATTCATGGTTTGAAATGAAAAAATGACACGGTTTGACGACATTTGTGATTTTGCTAAATCTAATGTTAGATTTAGGCGACTGATGATGGTGAGACTTAAATGAGGCCCAATATGAGTATCATTGGATTTATTGATGGCTCGGAATACACGAAATAGAGATGGGTGATTCTAGAAAATGACATGTTACATGATAAATACACAAAATAAAAAATAACAAGTGAGGTCCCTAGATATGGATCTAGGGTTTACATGTGTAGACAAATTTGAGACACCATGTGACACATATCGTATGCCATGTTACCCAGGTATAACTACTTAGCATGTACTTTGATGGGTATAGGGGAATAAACACATCAATATATATGGTAATGGGTAGAATACATGGGAACGACTATGTACTCAGACACGACTAGGTACACGGGCATGACAAGAGTACATGGGCACAACCAGAGGAACATGGTAATGAGCCTTGGTACACTGATAGAATCAGGCTAGATGAAACAAGACGTGTATTGATAGTATATGTTTTTTACTATTTCTAAGGAAGTGTGAGGCCCTTCATCTATTCAACATCGACTAGTTTTAGTTGAGATTGAATCCTTGGTCCATCCTTATGAGGCTATAGTGTTGACTTCAATCTTGACTAGAGGATTGTGATCCCCAATTTGGGTCTTATATCGTATAGGGATTGGGGTATCCACCCATGTTACTAGGGCAGGATCCTCTTTAATTCATTCTTAATCCTAGGAAGGGTTCATGGTATTGGAATGAACACCATGGATAGGGCATGGATCCCCTATGTAGATGGTTGATCTAGTAGGGTTTGTGGAATCCCCCAATGGTCCTAGATGTGATCCCCTATTTTCATATTGAAAAATCTGGAGTTTCAGTGAGTTCTTATTGGGAAAACCCAATTATCATGACCTATTTGATGAAAATCATATGTGGTTTCCTGGATCATGGTGTTAGTTATCAAATATGAGCACTACATTGAAGTATTGAGTAGAATCCTACGAATGGTAGTATTGGTTCATACCTCTTGAGACTGGTTCTCTATTTGATGTATATATAGTTGTTTTGATTATCGTTATGTCTCATATATTGATTTACATAAATGTGCATTAATTAGTTTAATACAATTGATGATTTATTTTTAGTTATATTGGGTTGTCATACTAGGTATTATTATACTCACCCATATATTGGCTCATCCCATACAAGCCATGTCTTATAATGATGACATGCCTTTTGATGTTGTCCTAGGAGGAATAAGAATAGGATGATCATGGATTGGTTTTGGAAGAATTATGTTCATAATAGTGTTTCATTTGAAAATAGTCTCTACCTTCCAAGTATGTTGGATTCTTTTTTAGATATTCACATGCTTTTATTCAGACCATTTTTACTTTTTGTATTATATGGTACATGGATGGTATGATTTGGATTTATGGATTAATTGATATCAGTTGTATTGTTTCAAATTTTAGTATTGTATGGGCTTGGAGAAGTGTTTTTGAATACAAGTACTTAGGCTGATGCATCCCATATGTGGGATATGCCTAATCAACACTGGTCCCTAGCCCTTGGCCTATTGGAGTCATGCTTGGGGTATCACACATAGAATACTATTGGCGAGACAGGATCTAATGGGTTGTGTCATGATAGAGTTGTATTAGAGAAGTTCCTCTTGGGACTTGAGTTTTGAGTTTTAGCAATAAGGATTAGTTTTGGATTTATGAAAATCACGCCATAGGGTTTCAAGTTCATTTATCAAGACCAGGGACTTTGGTGTTAGTACGACATATCATGTATCCATTCATGAGTAATTTGATAACATTCTTGTTGACTTATTACATATAGGCACTGATTACATGGAAAACATTGGTATGTGTATCATATAGTAATAATTTTTGGATTACATATCCTTCTTGAGTTAGCTCACAAGATATTCTCTTTGACCATGGTACATATTGATTTTATTTCAAGATGCCTCTGTGAATATGTCTAGTTGGGATTCCACTTCATGATCACAGGGAAGATTTTTTCAGTGAAAAGGAATCATTATAGGGTTCTATTTATATGGTAGTTCGTCCATGTAGTTTTCCAATTTTTTTACCACGTATTGAGTAGCAGGTTGTGCTTGAAGTATCGTTCAAGGATGTGTGTCGGTTGAGTTCACTCCATGAGTTTCAAAGGTAGAAACCACTATGGTTTTCAGGAATGTTGACCCCCAGACTGGTGCAGACTAGCTCGAGTCAGTTTCCATTGTTTTCTTAAATGTTAGGACACCTAAAAATTTGATGGTTTTCCTAGCAGTGAGTCTTCTTTAAGACTTTATTGGGTGATTGAGGAGTTTGGTGACTTGGAAACATGATGTGATGACTCTATCCTAGTCAGATGTAGTGTTTCCCATCATGGATGATTTATATTCAGCCACATTACTATCATTTCCCATTGATGTTATTATATAGTTCTAGTAGGGAAGTATGACCATGGTAGAGTATCCATTTCAGTTCACTGAACACTCATGATACTCTATAGAAATGGTTCAAGATCATTTTTTTTATTAATAGAGCATTGTGAAGGGTCAACATAAAAATATTAGAGATTCAGTGATATATCTTTGCATTCCCACATATGATGGAGTTTTTTATCCAACCTTAGTGGTTATGTTTTTTTCAAGAGAGAAGATACCATCAACTATTGCTAATAGTGTAAAAGCAGGATCTGAGACCTCATAAGCTGGTAGCTGAAAAATTACATAGGGATATAGTAATAATATATAGTTATATAGATGACCCTAGGATATAGGTTATACAATTTAGGTTTCTCGGGATATTTATACTCAACCTATAGAGTTGATATTCTTCTATTTCAATGGTAGTACACATTTTTTCTGATATTCTATGACCCATCAGAAAACTGACAGTGGGATGGTCAGTTAACCACCTAGGTTGAGAGAGTGGAAGGAGTAATGAGGTCTATAGGGAGGTGGAAATGGTAGAGGAGTGGGTATATTAGTATGAGGTGAAAGGTGTTTTTATATATTACCACCACCACCCTAGGTGGTCCACACTAGGCTTATGGAGTCGGTCATCAAGGATGCGGATCTCTACAGGTAGTAGAGTCTTATGAACCCAAGGCTTCTAGGATGAATATAGGTATGATATATGTATTCTACACATTACCTATAGTACTGATAGTCATGGGTGTGATCCACTCCATTTTTTCACTTATCATGTTCAAGACATATATATTTTGGTTGGGGCCATAGCTTAAATCATTCAAGGAGAATCCTACTAAATGTGACTCAATGATCAGACACTTATTTCGATAGTATATCATGACTATTGGAGGTGAGAGATTCTTATGGTATCTCTTTGTAGAAGTGATGAGGCCTTATGACTTCATCTTAGATATAGAGCGTCTATCAAATATTCATTCCTAGATAGACTGTTTTAGGTGTGTAATGTAGTGTTTCTACAGTGATGGGATGAGGTTTTTCATTATGGGTGAGAAAGAAACCCTTCAACGGAATAATGAGCTCTTACATAGGATTATATAGATGATTACTCATCTGTTGGAGAGTATAAACCTTAGAGTAGTGGATGTTATGGGATTTCATCTTTCTGTAGTGGTAGAGGATCACAAGAATATATTTATTAAGGATGTGTCTGGCTTACTTCTCCATGAATATATGTAATTATGCATTGACTTTCACCCAAGGACTAGACTAATACTATTCCTGAATATTGGATGTATATTTTAGAGATTCAGGATCTGAATGTTTTTTGGAAGACTTGTAAAGAAAGGGCTCTGTCATACCAAGTGTTTCCCTCTGGGCAGTCCTAGTGTTATTTTCCTAGAAGTAGGATGAGTTCTAGAGGTTTTGGGTTGAAAATTGACTCCGGAACCAAGTTAACATAAATAATAAGTATCCACTACCAAGGATTGACGACCTCTTCATTCAGTGGAGAGGAGAAATATGGTAGTCAAATATATAACTCAGATCAAGCTATCACCATCTATGACTATGAGCTGTGACTATTCCAAAAGGGAATTATGATGTTTCTACAATAATTATGAGTACATTATTATGTCCTTCATCATGGAGAACACCCCATTAGTGTTCATGGGACTCATGAACAAGATATTTTATCCTTTATTATTCCAATTTTTGGCGATCTTCATAGATTACATATTAGTGTACTTGATATCCAAGGAGGAGAATTTCGAGGCACTTGAGGATGGTCCAGAACATAAATCAAAAGAAATATTTATATGGGAAGCAATAAAATTGCTATTTTTGAATTTCAGAGGTCTAATTTCTTTGAAATTTTATCTTTAATAATGAAGTGGTAGTGGATCCAGTGAAGTTTGAGGAATTGTTAGCTTGGGATCCACCCAAGAAGGTGACTAAGGTGAAGAGCTTACTTGGGTTGCCAGGATACAAAATGATATTTGTACCCAATTCCACTAGGATATTGAATCCATCTATATCCATAAACTATAAGGGACATACTTTCAGGTGGATAGAGAGGTTTTTTTAAAGGTTTTTAGGGGTTTTTTCAAAGGATGGAAAACACACCCATCTTGATATTACCATAGGACGATTTTGAGTAAATAGTGTTATAGGATGCCTCAAGGGAAGAATCGTCATGTTCTAATGTAGAAGTACGCAGTGATTTCCTATGGGTCCAAAAGGTTTATACCACATAAGAGAAACGATGTACCCCACACTCTATAGTTGGCAGTGATAGTATTATACCTAAAGATTTCATGAAACCACCTTATAGGTTTAAGGTAGATCGTCTATTCTAACCAAAAGAGTGTTAAGTATATCTTCACACAAAAATATCATAACTTGAGAAAAAGCTGATAGTTAGTTTATGACCACACAGATATAATTGGGTTCACTAAATTTTCATAGAAGCTCCATTATGAAGTCCATATATAATACATCCCACTTAGACTATATTACATCAAGGGGTTGATCTACACTTTTTGGAACCTTGTTCTCAACCATCACCTACTAATAAGTGTGGTATCAAGAGACAAACTATGATACACACTTATTATTAGGTAAAGGATGAGAACCTAGTTCCAAAAATTTTTGCTCAACTGTTTGATGTACTAGAGTTTATGTGGGATGTATTATCTATGAACTTCCTGATGAAGCATATATGAACATTTAGTGAACAAAATTATATATGTGTGATCATAAAATAACTCAACATGTAAACCCAATTCCTTGCATTATGAGGGGAGAGTTCAGTAGTGATCTTGGGATGTCATTACATGTAAGAGGCAGTCAGACTCAACAATGTTCCACTGATGTTCATTTCATATTTTAATTATAACTTCACATCATGATTATATATAGGATTGAAATATTTATTAGGGAATAAATTATGTTGGATCACAATATTTCACCCCCATATTGATATCCATACCATGTAAACAATTCAGGCCCAAGGGGATATGTTTTCGGAATTCAAGGTAGACATCATCCATATTTGAGAGGATCACCTAAACTTGTTGGAGTTTCCATATAATAATAACAACCATTACACCATTTTTGTGACACCTTTCAAGGCCTTGTATGGCCAACCCTAAAGGTCACCACTTTGATGGATTAATACAAGAGAGACAACACTCATCGGTTCGGAGTTGGTGTGATCTATGATAGAGAAAAAAATTTAGGACGAGATATGCATTTCACAGAGCAGTTAGAAGTCTTATACTGACCAAATATGGAGTCTTTTTGAGTTTGAAGACTTATACCATCTGTTCTAGAAGGTATGACATTGATGTGGATTGAATATATTTGGTTGGTGTGGAAATATGCCTCTATGATTCATTGGACCTTTCTAGATACTCTATAGGGTTGGAGATGTGGTATATGTCTTGGCCCTCCTACCATATTTAGACCATGTACACAACATCTTCCACATGTTGCAAATGATGAGGTATGTTCATGACCCGTCACATGATATTGACTAGGGGGAAATGTACATTGAAGATAAATCTACCTTTGTGGATTACTTGTCATAGATTGAGGATTTGTAGGTGAATATACTTTATAGGTGTGTAATTTCCTTGGGGAACATCCTATAGAATAATAAGAATCATCAAGAGAGCACTAAGGAGTGATATTACTAGACGTGAGTATAGTACCCACACCTTTTTAGTAGTATTTTTCAGCTTTTTAAATGAAAATCCCTTAGGTGTGGGGAATTAAATTCCATTATTTTCCATATAATGATTTGGAATATAAATAATAACATTTTAGGAACATGGTGCTCAGAAGACATGAGATTCTGAGGACTAGAGAGGCTTGGAATTGAAATTATATTAATATTAACTATATCAAAATCACTCATGAACAATTTTCCTAAAATTGTGGAATAGCTCTTGAATGAGGACATGGAAGGAAAAGTTGAGACTTTAGATGACTTCAGAATGTGGGTCTTACCCTAGGAAAGACCTTATATTTGTACGTGTTAGGTTTTTTCTTGAGTGCCATCGTAGAAAAATAATTAAATATATTAAATATATTAATTTAATTATTTACATAAAATCCTAATCCTAATTACCCTATATAAATATATAGTTATTTCCAATTATACTCTTCATTAGTAATTGATCCAAACCTGATGTTTAGCATGCCTAGTTTTATGTAAGTAACCCTTTATTATTTTAAGTATGTAATGTGTTTGGGTTAATTTTGGGATGGTTTGGACGAAATTTGGAATGTTTATGTGGATTTTAAAAAGGATTTACATTTGAGCACATTTAGTTGAAATAGTGAAACTCCTACAAGAAACCCTACATTGTGAAATATGGGCTTCTATGTAGGTGCACTATGGACCAGACCATATGGCCACCTAGGAGAAACCCCGAAAAGATGTTTGGAGGGATTTTTATTGTTTGGTGTATGGTTTTTCAGAACATGTGAGCCAACAATGAGTCATGCTTCTTGAGGAAGATCCTAGAGCATGGTTAGTGCAAGGTATTCCTAACTCTATGACTAACGACGCATAGTTTAAAAATTAGATCCTTAAAACCTGGATCGGGATCAGGAAAATCACTAATCCTCTCATTTTTTCCTATTTTGAAACCTGACAAAATATTTAATCCTCTTGAAAGTCGGGGAGTCTTCTCCCATGGTTCCAGAAGTTATATGATGGTTTTTTTTGGTGTGTCGAAGCCGGATTCCCATCATAAGTCTTTGTTTGTGGTAGTTTTTCATAGTTTTTATTAAATATACATTCATTACCCCTATCAAAATCCAATATCTAGCCCATTAGGGATATATCAATGATAGTTTATTTCAATCATAATGAGATATGGTTGTGTCGTTGTTAGGGATTGATATATAAGGTGGGTTTTTGGATATTTATCCCGGTTTTGTGGGATTTTTCAGGCCCTTTTTTATCAAATTTCATGAGGTAGGTGGATACACTGTCAACTCCTATTATTAAAACAAGAAGTATTTGTTTAAAATTGAATGAATTGCATGAAATTGGTTATGAAATTGATGTGAAAATCTTTGTAGAAACCCACTTTAATTATTATTTGTGGATTGTGGAAATTGATTGTTGTCAAAGTGATTTGTTTATGAATTTCAAAATGATGATTTTAAAATATGGATTTGTTTGGTTTATATTAAAAATTTTTGTGGAAATATTTTCAATAATAATTATAATTTATTGAAATTGTTTTTTTGGAATGGTTTTGGAATACATGGTTGGTGTGAGTTCATGCTTTCTATTTGACACTGAATAAGGGGCATATACCATTAGGGTACAAAGGGATGCGCCCCTGGATAGGGGGAATGTGTCATAGTGATACATGGATATTATCCACTTTGTGATGACTTAGTGGATGGATGTGAAACCACTCGTGATTATGGAGCTTTCTATAAATCATGAATGAGTGTGTGTGTGTGTGTGAATCATAGAAGGGGTATGCCAAAAATGAATTTGAAATGGATTAAATAATTGTGTTTTTGATATCCCTGGAAACTATTTTGGTATGAAACTATTTTCTTTGTTATAAAATATTTAACATTTTAAATTTTTTTAATAATATTTGTTTATATTAATTTGATAACATGTTCAATAATGGTGGCATGAGTAGGGAAGTCATTTGGGGAAATCCTAGAGTTTCATTACTCAACCCTGCTTTATCACATTGTTTCTTCTGTAGATACTATTTATCAGGACACAGAAAAAGGTATAATATCACACTTATTTATTTGTGCATCATGATATGTGGTCTTCATTGTGGAGTTATGGAATAGATCATTGTTGGAGCTGTGTACTTATGTCTTTGGAGCCTTTGGGTTTTGTTGGTTGTGTCTCCTGCTTTGTACATTGATGTGAGATGTCTTCTGTTGTGGTACTCTATTGTAGTTTGATTTTGATATCAATGGTATTAATTGTATTTTTCTAACATTGTTATCCTACATCATATAGTGGTTTTTGTTATGGTATGTTTCGGTGTTGCTGGTTTATTTCAAAAGGGAAAATAAATCCTTATTTGCATCGAATCCCTTGGAATTTATTTCCATCCTTTGGTGCCTTCGTGATGTCACTTAAGGGGATGTTGAAATTTTTTCCAGACTCAAGAAAATGAGGAGGCGAGGTATATTACAAGTGGTGTCATCTTATTTAGTCCTTGACTTGAAAGTGATATATTCTTGGTTGGTCTTGGACTTGATTATCTTTTATCATTCGTAGAGTTGAAATTAATTCCAATGTATTATTTATATCAAGTTTGTAGAAATGAGTAGGATTGTCATGACTTGAAATTCATATCATAAAAATGCATAGCTATCCTTTTTATTCTGAACATCATGTATCAAGGGAGTTGGGTACATAAGTGTTTTGGACACACATAAAGGTGTTTTAATCTCACTTTCATTGGTTTAGAAAATGAGAAGATCACGGTATGAATTGACAAAAATTACTTCCTACAAAAAGTAAATAATTAATTTTGAGTAATTATTTATGATTTGGTGAAAATGTGTTCATTTTTTAAAAATGTTGAAATTTTTTTCAAATATGATATATTTGAATAGGGCATGATTGTGATTTGTAAAAATAGTTTCATTTTAAAATCCTTGGTAAAACATTCTAATAATGGTTTCACAAGAAAAAGGGGAAATTTTTGGAAAGAAATTAAATGATAGTTGTGATGTGATCGAATTTTAAATTGAAAAGCCTTCAGTTGCTATAAAGTGAGACATATGGGGTTTTATTGTTTATAGAAAATGGAACTCGGTTGACATTATTGAAACCAACCGGAAGAAGCTATTGAGAATGTGGTTTCACCTAGGCCACATGTGAGTAAAAAATTGGTTCGAAGTATAGTCCATGATTTTCAGGATGTGGATAGAGGGAATAAGAGGGTTGAACTGCAACAACCTCAGATTTTATGAGAATTATTCTTTTTAATTTCATTGATGTATTCTATTGTATGTTACACCCAAATTAGTTTGTACAATATGCAACACCGTATTAGCCTGCAGTATATGCAACACTATTCATGGCTCGTGTTACACTCAATATCACGTCTGTTTTGTGGAAATTATTCTACGCAACATTAATTATAGATTTTTTTTAATGAATAAATGAAATAATTTATGATAATGTTATACACAACACCAAACATATTTTTCACTACACATAGCCCTGACATGTATTGCATTACACGTAATTAGGACCTTCCTCGATAGCGTGTGTAGTATGCAATACCAAGTTTTACTAATTGAGATATTATTATAATATTTTTCTGAACTAGCCATTATGAATCGTAATACCCAATTTTTGAAACTTTATAAATTTTATCTTTCAAAATGGGCTTCATTTTTGGATTCGGAATATTGAAATTATCCTAGGGAGAATTTTTAGTATTTTTTTTTTAAACTTTCAATTTTTGATGAATAGTGAAAACACTAGGTTACTATTTAAAAACCAAATTTTTATTTAAATAATAATTTATTTTATTTAAATTTATTTTCGGTAAAAATTAGTAAATAAAACCTATATAAGTTCAATGTAATTCATTGGAGTCATTTTATAATAATTTTAGATATATAAAAATTTTATTGAACTTTTCACCGTCTTTTACCCACCTCCTTGGAGAATTTGAAAATTTACATAAAACATAATTTTATCGCTTCTATGAGTGGAAATTCGAAAATTAGAGAGATACGGTTAATATCAAGGAGTAAAATGTGGTTCAATAAGATAAAATTTATTTTTGGTGAATAGTATCTTTTTAGTTTTATTTACCACAGTTAAAAGTAAATAGGGTAATTAAGGGTAAAAATGATATTATTATTAACCTAAAACATGTACTAATTATATTATGTAAGTGTAATTAGACCAAAAACAAACATTGGAATAAAATATTACCCTTTAGGTCCACTTGAATGAGATTTGGACATTTATTATTATTTTATTTAAAGAATAGTTAAAAAGAAAAAAAACAACGTTCAATAACTAAAACATTTTTAATATAGGGTTATACATAAGATAAATTCGACTATAAATATTCATTATAAATATAAAACTATATACTACATAATTTTATTTTTTTTATAATTTTTAGACATTAAATAAATTAATTTATTTATGAAACAATGATGATGCAGTAATTACCTTATTAATGAAATATTAACATAATTGATGTTATAAATACCAAAATAATTGTAATTTGAGACTTTTAATAATTTAAACTAATTTTTTAGGTTAATATTATATTTTATTATTGATTCTATTAACTTCTTTGTATTTTATCATGCTGTTATAATTTTCACAAAATTCAATTACCAAATAATGTCAAAATTGACATAAAATAGTTTTTAAAACAAATATTATATTATTAATTTCGATTATATTCCTAAAAATCTAAGGTTCATCCAAATGACTTCGATAAGGTTATATATATTAATAATGAACCACTTGGGGTCCTTTTGGATTGTTATAGTACATTTATTAACCATATAGTGTAAGAAAACAAGAAGACACGGTAAAAGTTAAATTATTTAACTTAGAGTTCAATCTAAATGATAAGGTTAAAATAATAACCTAAACATGTCGAAAACCTATTGGTTGGGATGATTTCTACCCATACCCACTTTATATTATAAATAAATCAATTTGGAGATATTATAAACCGAATATGACTTTATTATAAAATAGTATTTTATGTTTTTTCAAAGGTGCCACTCACCTCCCTTAAAAAAAGGGCACCCCTTACCCCTTCTCTCCCCACCCTTTTGTGCCTTGAAGCTCGGAAGAACCCTGAACATTCATCTTCAAAAACTCTCTAGTTATAACATAGAGGTTCTGGTCTTCTCAAAAGACCAACTCTAGTTCCCTAAGAAGAAGTTTAAAGGAGGTGCGTCGAGGAAGAGGTAATCTCTTCTACCTACTCTTTCAAGTTTATTTCTTCTTCTACTTACTCTTCTTTAGTTGGTTCATTATGAGGTAATAACATAAGTATTAATTATATACTTATATGTTATTATAAATATGAAACAACCCCATTTCACCTTCTATCCATCCTACGGAAAACGAAATCACCGCGCGTGCGTACATACGGAATATCGTCTCCACGCCGTGGTGTAATCTGTTTTTCCACCACCACCTTACTTGGATGGGTATAACGGTGTAAAGAATAACAGTATTATAACATAATAATAATTCTGAGATGTTATATCATCCACTCCAATTCAATTAAATAATTATGGGAACGATATCATCGCTCGTGCATACGTACAGTTTACCGTCTCCACGACACGATGAGATTCATTCTCCATGTTAACCATTCAAGAATGATTATAAAGTATATATAATGAATAATAATGAAATATATGACATAATGAAGCTACTGTATTTATGTGGGTATATATATATGTGTGTCTACTACTTACTTCCATTCAAGTCAATAAGGAAAAGAAAACAGCATTCATGCATACGTATGGCCTACTGTCTCCATGAACGGTGTATTTCATTTCATTTATCTATCTCTTATATAAATATACTGAATATATATGATATATAATTCATGATTTAAATTCTGGATGTAAGTAAATAATGATATAAGTAATAACAATATCATAAACAGCAAGTCCAAACACATACGATAAATAAAACGATTTTACCCAAAACGCTGCTTTTACATGGAATTTACAAAAGAACGGGTAATATAAAGTCATAGGTGAACCATATATGATATAATAACAACAAAAATGATATTTTAATAATTCAATTACATTATTTAAATCATTATACAATAGGTTCAGATACGTATGAAGCATATGGGACCTATGGTAGGGGATACTTATTCCAATCTCGTTCTTATCCGAGATTGTTTATTCGTAAGTATTTATAGGGGTTATTGTTATCATCCATGTACATGTTTTTTAAAAGTGTTTTTATGTATGTTTAAAGTTATCTTTATCCATTTTTTTTACTTTTACCACATTTTATGAATGGAATATTTCTTTTGATTACTATACAAGGAACTTTTTTACTTTTTCGTTAAAAATACGAGGAGAATGTTTTTTTAACTTATACGGCATGAACAGATTATTACAGTTTTTTAATGCATTATTTTCATGAATTTTACTCTACACGATTTCGTGATTATTTTCAAAAAAATCCTTTTCTTTTAAAATTGCATGGAATTTTGTGATAAGAAAATCATTTTTATGAGGAAAGGATATTTTCCTCAAAAATTCATTTCAAGTGTTTTATCAAACCCATTTTCCCTCTATGTTGACATTATTTCATATATGTGTGTTTCAAATATAATGTCTCTATGATTTACATGGTTCCACTTCTCTTAAAAAGAAATGATATCCATTTGTTTTATATAGATTATGTTATGATGGGATGATGTTTATGAAACCCATTTTATTCTTTGGGTTATGATGAATGATTTATGTTTATGTTGTGGAACACGTAAGAATGATTTCATTATGAGATGTGTGGGACCTATATCTCCCTCCAATGAATTGGGTAATAATTTATATATCATGAGATAGACATGGCTGGAATAGTAAGTTAATCTGGTTCAGTGCTACAGGACTTAAATGAGGAGTGGACTCGATTCAGAAAGGGACTTTGTCCACTAAGATGGTCTTGGCAGTAATTCCTTGGCTACTATGGAAATTATATCATGGGATTAATGTTTTTCCAAAATTAAATGTTTTAATTCCCATGCTATTTTATCATGATTGATGTTTCATTATGATCTATTCCTTAGGAACTGCCATGTTTTATGACATTTCTCATGATTTTTATGTTTAAATATTATGTTCATGTATTTTTTAAGTTTCAATGTATATGTTTGTTTTATTTTCTCCATGCTTACCCTTGCTGAGCATTTGAGATCACCCTTTATATATTTTCTTTTCCCCAGGATATAAATAAATGTTTTAGGTAAGAAAAAAAAGGGGAAGATCTTTATGGGAGATGTTGAAGATCTTTCACAATGATTAGAAGATTATGTTCCGAGTTTCCAAAGACACTAAACTATTACGATCCTTGAGTGTTTTTTTTGTTATGTACTAAGTATTCCGAAAAGGTAATATAATGTCCATGTACATAATGTTCATGGTCTCTGCAGTTGGTATCAGATGAAAGGATTAGTAAACCATTGGAAACTAGGATGCTAAAACTTTAGTGAAATCCCTAGAGATATTTCTAAGGTATGTCTAAGGATGTCCCTAAGGATTAGTATAACTATAGGTTACAGTCGTAGAATTATTTTGAGGATCATTAATAACCTAGGGTGAACCTAATTTGTCAAGGATTAAAGAATCTGTGATATGTTAGACATCCCATAAGTGACAATTTATGATTATTTGGTTCCTCATTATTTTAACTATTTCTTACACCATGGTTTTTGGTTTTCGTCAATGTAGGGAACCAGAAGGAATTGGGTCGACATTGAATAAAAAAGGAAAAATTGGTGACTATGAGCAAAAAAAATTTGTAATGCCTAGAAAGAGAGATATTATGATTATATCAAATCAGTCATCACGATATATGATTAACAAGGTGATCTTTTTTGGTATTCCTAATTCATAAAATAAGAGGAAGATGGGATTTTATGCATGTTCACATGGAGATGAGCATAGAGAAAGGAAGATTGAGATTTATAAATAATGGAAGAAGAACATTTAGGAATACCTCAAATGGAGGGGAAGATGTTATCTGTGTGGAGAAAAGGTTCCTAGAGTGAATGACTGTTATGGAGATCAATGTCTTATTTGTGGACAACATGGGAATTACCCAACTCAATGCCCCGACCAAAGATGTTACTTCTAAATCAAGGAAGGACTTATTCCATGACAATCATTGAAGAGGATTGATTGAAGTGTTTATGTATTGGTATTCACAAATTATTTTTTTGAGGTACTTTTATGATATATAGGAATATTTTTGTATTAGTCTATTATGGTTTTCAATAATTTTATGGTACCGGTATCCATGAAAAGTAATTGAAATATTTATGGAAATTAGATGATATGTTCCTAATGAAGGGATAAAGAGAAAATTATTTTTCATAGTATTCATGAGCTCATTACTGATATAAGGACAAAGTGATATCATGGATTGAGTATATAGAAATTTTGGGATTTTGGTATGTGGAAAGAGATAACTTTTGATTGCATTCATGTTTTCATTAAGGTTCTATGGTAAATCATGTTTCAAAAGAATACATGATTAAGGTATTAAAATATATGTAATGTGATCAAAAATATATATCTTATGATATATGGGGTATAAATGATGGTATTTGCGTGCTTGTTATGTGACCTTTCAAGTAATCGTTTTCTGTATACTTTATGGACCAAAGTATTTTGGATAAGCCTAAAGATTGGAATGAATTAAGTTTGACAAAAGATAGTATTGTTTAAGTCTGGAAATTTTTTCGATATTATTGCTGGAATGTTATAATAATGTAGTTTTAGAAAAAGGGATAGCCTGTAAGATGGGCGACAACCCGTCACGTCAGACAAGGTTGCGGGAATCAAACCCACAACCGAAGTGCGACTGGCCATTATCACATACCACTGGCCAACAGGAAGTCCCTGGTTAGTATAAATTAGTTTTAATTTATTTAGTGGTATGACATATGAAGTATAAGTCCATTTTAAGAACCATATATGATTTGTCTCACTATAGATAGACTTATGTATATTTAATAACTTTTGCTAACCTTTTGGTTGAGACAGATGGAATGACCTATAATTCTATCGCATGATGTGCTAACACTTCACAAATGACAAATTCAACTTCATTTTATTAAGAGATGAAGTGTAAATTGGTCAAGGAACGAACACTGGTGAGATTGTACCAAAATCAAGAAAGTATTTCATCTAATTCCAATTTTTTTCATCTTTCGGGAAATGTTCTTGAAAACAAAAAATGTTGTCTTATTGCCCTCATATCTGATGAATCAGATGGTACATTAAATCATAACAAATTTATGGCTTTGTGATTGTTGTCTTTTTCAGAGCCATGTTCTCTACCACTCTTCATCAGAACTTGATGGTTAGATTTCTCTTCCATATCGATATTTTCACTGATTTTCTATTACGTGGAAACCCATTATTGAGTTAATTTAGGTAAGTGTTATGTTTCATACTTCACTTTTTAAAATTAAGTTTTTGTATTCCTTTTTACGATGTCTGTTTCTATGAAATAAACTTTCAAATAGTAAACCATTTATAACCCCAAAGAATATTGAGGGAGAAATTCATTTTAAGGGGGTAGAATGTATAACATGATATTTTATGAGAATTATTCTTTTTAATTTCCTTGATGTCTTGTGTTGTACGCTACACCAAAATTATCTTGTACTATATTCAACACTGTATTAGCTTGCAGTATACACAACACTATTCTTGGCTCGTGTTGCACTCAATTTCATGTTCGTTTTGTGGAAATTATTATAGGCAACATTAATTATAGAATTTGTTTAATGTATAAATGAAATAAGTTTTGATTATGTTATACACAACACCAAACGAAGATTTCACTACACGCAACCCTGACTTGGATTTCATTAAATGTAATCAAGACCTTCCTCGATAGCGTGCGGAGTACGCAATACCTAGTTTCACTAAACGAGATATTATTATAATATTGTTATGAACTAGCCGTTATGAATAGTAATACCCACTTTTTGAAATTTTATAAATTTTATCTTTCAAAATGGAATTCATTTTTTGATTTGTAATATTGAAATTATCCTAGGGTGATTTTTTGGTATTTTTTGGAAAACATTCAATTTTTGATGAACAGTGAAAACACTGGGTTACTATTTAAAAACAGACTTTTTATTTAAATAATTATTTATTTTATTTAAATTTATTTTATGTAAAAATGGATACAAAATACCTATATGAGTTCAATGTAATTTATTGATGTCATTTTATAATAATTTTAGATATATAAAAATTTTATTGAACTTTTCACAATCTTTTACCCACCTCCTATGAGAATTTGAAAATTTACATAACACTTAATTTTACTGCTTCTGTGAGTGGAATTTTGAAAATCAGAGAATCATGGTTAATATCAAGGAGTAAAATGTGGTTCAATAAGATAAAAATAATTTTTGGCGAATAGTAACTTTTTACTTTTATTTACCCCGGTTAAAAGTAAATAGGATAAATAAGGAAAAAGATGATATTATTTTTTACCTAACACATGTCCTAATTCTATTGCATAAGTTTTATTCGACCAAAAACAACCTTCAGAATAAAATATTACCCTTTAGGTCCACTTGAATTAGAATAGGACATTTATTATTATTTTATTTAAAGAATAGTTAAAATAGTTAAAAATCAAAGTTCAATAACTAAGACATCATTAATACAGGGTTATACATAAGATAAATTAGACTATAAATATTCACTAGAAAGCTAAAATGATTTCCTACATGATATTATTTTGTTTACAATTTTTAGACATTAAATTAATTAATTTATTTATGACACAATGATGATGCATTAATTACCTTATTATTGAAATATTAACATAATTGATGTTATAAATACCCAAATAGATGTAATTTGGGACGTTTAATAAATTAATCTAATTTTTTAGGTTAATATGACATGTTAGTATTGATTTAACTAACTTTTTTATAACTAATCATGCTATTATAATTTTCACAAAAATCAATAACCAAATAGTGTCAAAATGACATCAAATAGTTTTTAAAACATGTATTATATTATTAATATCTATTATATTCCTAAAAATATATGGTTCGGAGAAATAACTTTGAAAAGGTTATATATATTAATAATGAACCACTTGGGGTCATTTTGGATTGTTATAGTATGTTTACTAACCATATATTGTATGAAAACAATAAGGCATGGTAAAAGTTAAATTATTTAACATAGAGTTAAAACTAAATGATAAGGTAAAAATAGTAAACTAAACATGTCTAAAACCTATTGGTTGAGAGTATTTAGACCCATAACCACTTTATCTTCGAAATAAATCAATTTAGAGCTATTATAAACCTAATATTACTTTATTGTAAAATAATATTTTAAGTTTTTCTAAAGGGAAACCTCTCCTCTCTTATAAAAAGAGAACCCCTTCCCTCTTCAATTCATACCATTTTGAGCCTTGAAGCTCGGCCAAACCCTGAAAATTAATCTTATAAACCCCTCTAGTTATATTATAGAGGTTCTGGTCTTCTCAAAAGACCATCTCTAGTGCCCCAATAAGAAGTTTAAAGGAGGTGCGTCGAGGAAGAGGTAATCTCTTCTACAGACTCTTTCAAGTTTCATTATTCTTCAACTTACTCATATTTAGTTGTTTAATTATAAAGTAATAACATCATTATTAATTATATACTAATATTTTATTATAAATATTAAACTACCCCATTTCACCTTCTATCTATCCTATAGAAAATGAAATCACCGCGCGTGCGTATGTACGGAATACCGTCTCCACGCCGTGGTGTAATCTGTTTTTCCACCACCACCTTACTTGGATGGGTATAATGGTGTAAAGAATAACTATATTATAACATAATACTGATTTTGAGATATTATATCATCCAATACAATTCAATTCAATAATTATGGGAATGATATCATCTCTCGTGCGTACGTACGGATTACCGTCTCCACGACGCGATGAGATTCATTCTCCGTGTTAACCATTCAAGAATGATTATAAAGTGTATATAATGAAAAATAATTAAATATATGAAATAATTGAGCCACTGTATTTATGTCTATATATATATATATTTCATCTACTTACTTCCATTCAAGTCAGTAAGGAAAATAAAACATTTTTCAAGCGTACGTACGACCTACCGTCTCCATGAATGGTGTATTTCATTTCATTTATCTATCTATTATATATATATTGAATATATATGATATATAAATCATGATTTACATTCTAGAAGTAAGTAAATCATGATATAATTAATAATAATCTCAAGAACAACAACTCCAAACATGTACGATAAATAAAAGGATTTTACCCAAAACGCTGCTTTAACATTGAATTTACAAAAGAACTGGTAATATAAAGTAATAAGTGAACCATATATGAAATCATAACAATGTATATTATTCTGTAATAATTCAATGACATTATTTAAACCATTATACATGAGGTTCGGATACGTACGAAGCATATCGTACCTAAGGTAAGGGATAATTATTCCAATCTCGTTCTTAGCCGAGATTTTTTATTCGTAACTATTTACTGGGGTTATTGTTATCATCCATGTACATGTTTTCTAAAAGTTTTTTTATGTATGTTTAAAGTCCTTTTTACCCATTTTTTAAATTTTACCACATGTTATTAAAGGAATATTTCTTTTGTTTACCATACAAGGATCTTTTTGACTTTTCCGTTGAAAATACGAGGAGAATATTTTTTTAACTTATACGGCATGAACAGATTTTTACGGTTTTATAATGTCTTATTTTCATTAAGATTACTCTACAAGATTTCATGATTATTTTCAACAAAATACTTTTCTTTTCAAATTTCATGGCATTTTGTGAAAATAAAATGATTTTGAAGAAGAAAGGATATTTTCCTCAAGAATTCATTTCACGTGTTTTATCAAAACCATTTTCCATATAAGATGAAATTATTTCATATGTGTATGTTTCATGTATAATGTCTCTATGATTTACATGGTTTCACTTCTCTTATGATGAAATTATATCCATTTTTTATATAGAATATGTTATGATGGGATGATGTTTGTGAAACTCATTTTATTCTTTGGGTTATTGTGAATGATTTATGTTTATGTTGTGGCACACATAAGAATGATTTCATTATGAGATGGGTGGGACCTATATCTCCTTCCAATGCATTGGGTAAAGATTTATATCTCATGAGATAGACATGGCTGGAATGGTAAGTTATTCCATTTCAGTGTTACAGGATTGAAACGAGGAGTGCACTCAATTCAGAAAGGTACATTGTCCACTAAGATGGTCTTGGCAGCAATGCCTTGGCTACTATAGAAAATAATATCATGTGCTTAATGGTTTTCCAAAATTAAATGTTTTAATTCCCATGATATTTTATCATTATTGATGTTCCATTATGATCTATGCATTACATACTTCCATGTTTTATGTCATTGCTCAAGATTTTGATGTTTAAACATTATGTTCAAGTTTTTTTAAGTTCAAATGTATATGATTTGTTTTATTTTCTACATGCTTACCCTTACTGAGCATTTGAGATCACCCTTTATATGTTTTATTTTCCACAGGATATAAATAATGGTTTTATGTAACAAAACAAAAGGGGAAGATCTTTGTGGGAGATGTTGAAGATCATTCACCATGATTAGAAGATTATGTTCTGAGTTTCCAAAGACACTAAACTATTACGATCCTTGAGTGTTGGTTTTTGTTTTGTATTAAGTATTCCGCAAAAGTAATGTAATGTACATGTACATCATGTTTGGGGTTTCTACATGAACTATATAAAGTGGATCATTATGATTATTTCTAGAAGAATAATACCCTAATTTTTTCAGTAGATTCAGTACCATAGAAGTTATAGGTGTGGAAGAATTGGATGAATCGAATAATTGAGTTTCATTACACAATAGTAAAGATAAATGTCAACATGGAGGTATATATGATGGAGATTATTTCATCCCTATAGTGGAATTTATATTCTCATGAGAAATTAGTCCAAGGCCTTGTATGGGAGGATTATGAAGAATTTATTACAAACTATTCTAACCCCATACCATTAGGATTTCAAGAACGATATATTTCCTCATCATGAAGCATGAAAACATATCAGTGAATAATTATGTCACTAAATCTATGAATTTAGTAATATTTTCACCCATAGTTGACCTTAGTGCATCCTTTAAGGTATGATTATTTTAATCAATGCTAATGTAGGAGATTCGCTCGAAGCTTTCGGTGCATTGTATAATGGATTACTCAATGTTGGTCAACAGAGAGACAATGGTTGAAAAGAATATCGTAAGAGCTACAGGTGGAGAGAGTATATTGATACCTTTGGGAAATGATGGGAAATATAATTCTAGGATAAAGTAGAATAGGGACACATATTTCCAATGTGGGAGTATGACACAGAATTAGATGACTGGAAATGTGAATCTTCCTTCGTGACCCAATAGAAAATATATATTTTTTTTCATGGTTATTCGAACACATGAAGAGATAGTATACAAAATCACTGTGAGTGTTCTATAATTTAAACCATATAGGGAATATTCTATGCTATCATCGCAGTACTCATAGGTTGGGTGTTCAAGACACATCTCATGTGTCATAGACATTGTATTCTTTGATGGGACGAGGGCAGCAGAATAATTATCAACAATAGAATCGAGCTAGCCATGGTGATTCTAGGAACACCATGACTCCTTAGCAAGTTCAATCTCAACAAGGCCATAAATAAGAAAGTGTTGTGAGTATGAAATTATACAGAGATCATAGATTTATTATTGATTATTATTTTGGACCATCGACTATTAGAGGTACGGCTATTCACAATTCTTACCTTATGAAATAATTATTTGATATAGGTGCATCTCATTCATTTATTTCTTCCTGTAATATTAATTTGATGTGTTTCAGTGTTGATATTCCAACTTTTGTTTTGAAACACCAAACTCTTCCTGTTCATATAAATTTTTGAGCATTTATGTGTATAGAATGTTTGATATCTGTCGACGGAGCTCAGTAGATATGGGATTTCACTATACTTGAGGTGTATTTCTATTAAATAATCTTGGGTATGGATTGGTTGATAATGTTCAAGTCTCACTTTGACAGTTACACCCAAAGGGTTTCTAATGACTAGTGATGGTGTTGAGAATAACCTTAGGGGGGACCATAAAATAAATTATGTGAAACATGTTTGTTGGCCCCAGCTGTTGGAATGATTTCACACCTGTTCACAGAAAAAACATTGGCATCGATGGGAGATATTTAGAATAATAGTTTTCTAGTGGTTGATGATTAGTTTTAGGATGTTTTTCTTAAATATTTCTCAATGTTTCCACCCCCATGAGAAGTGCATTTTACGATTGATCTTCATTTAGGGACCAGTCCTATTTCCCTTCTTTATTATCATATGGAACTAAAAAATTTAAGGGAACTAGAAGTGCAGTTAGAAGAGCTAAAAACAAAGGGTTAGTTTGTCCTAGCATGTCTCCATGGGAATCATCAGTTTTTTTGTCAAGAAAGGATTATGGAAATCTCCGATTATGTGTGGATTATCATAAGAGTAACCAAGATAAGATAAAGAATTAGTATCCACTTCCATGTCTTGATGACCTATTTGATCAATTAAGGGGATCATAGTGGTTCCCTAAAATTGAATAGCAATTAGGATGTCACCAATTGTTGGTTCAGAAAGCATATAATCCAAAACCTTTCTTTAGAAGTAGATATGTCCATTACAAGTACATGGTTATGGATTTTTATGTTACAAATGAACTAGAAGTATTTAAAGAATTGAAGAATTAGATATTTCAAGGATATCAGGATTCTTTTTTGGTGGTGTTTGGGGATGAAATATTGGTTTATTCAATGAAAAAGGCATAGCAGGATAAACACATGGAGATATTGTTAGGAATATAGATAGATCCTTGTTTCTATTACAAATTATCAATGATAGATTTTTGGATATAGTAGGTATGTTTCATTCTCCATTTAATATCTAAATGTGGTGTTTTTGTGGATCTAGAAAAGATAGAAGCTATTATCTCTTAGAAACTTATGAAGAATATATTTGTGATATACACTTTCCTCAGTCTAGCTAGATATTACCAATATTTTGTTTGTTATTTCTCATGACTAGCTTCACTAATGTAATATTTAACAAGGAAAAGTGTTCCATTTCAATAGAATCATTAATTTTATAAATCATTTAATGAAAAAATGTTCACCTTACATTATCACTAGTCTTGATTTTTCATAAATAGGTAATGGGTTGCATTGTGTATTGTGATGCTTTGAGATTTGGGTTGGGATGTGTTCTCAAGAAGTAAGACCATGTTTTTTCTTATATCTATTTAAATTTTCTATTTCATTAGATTAACTACCCAACACACTATTTATAGTTAGCATCCATAGTCAACAATTTGAAGACTTGGTGTCATTACCTCTTTGATGAGAAATTTAAAGTGTTTAGAGATCAAAAGAGTTTGAATCATATTTTATCACAAATGGATTTGATCCTGAGACAAATAATATTGAAGGAGTATCTAAAAATGGTCTACATTGAATTAATGTATAATCTATGTTAATGAAATAAGATGGAAGATGCATTAAGAAGAAAGTATTTTGCTCAATTGGAAAAAGAGGCTTTAGACAAATGACAGTGGATGTCAGTCATAGCCGGCCTAAATATGGATTGTAAAGACTAATGTTAGGTTTTGGTTTTTTTCTAGTTTAATTTGATCTTTATTTGGTTGAAATAGTTAAATAAGAACAAGAATCCAATTTAAAATGTTTGGTTATAAGGTCAAAACTAAATGGTGGGTTGACCATTGAGGGATGGAAACTAGATGGGATTTAAATTTTATGGTTTCGCAATTAGATGGTCGTACCTATTGCTTGTTAGGAGAAGAATATTCATCCTCACCACCATTAAAGATGGTGTATTCACCCTAGAATATAGAATATGTATATGCTGTTGAATGCAAAATTTTGTTGGGTTGGTATGAAAATAAAGGTGGTTGAATTTGTTTCCAGATGTTAACCTTTTTATTAGGTAAGTTATAACATTAAAAACTTGTAGGTATGTTGTAGTCTTTATGTATTCCAATTTGGAAATGAGAAATGATAACCCTGAATTTTGTAATAGGCCTCCCAAGATTGGTTTAAAAATATGATTCCTATGTGTGATAGTGGATTGTCTCACAAATTTGGCATATTTCATACCTAATCATGAATCTAATATGATGGATGACTTTTCAAAAATCTATACATGAGATATAGTAAAGGGGAATAGTGTACCTATATCGATATAATTGGATAGATATTTTAGGATTAAATTTTGTTTCTAGAAATCCTTATAGAAATACCTTTGGACTCAATTGACTACGATTACAACATATCATCTAATGATGGATGGGGAATCCAAAAGGATGATACGAATTCTTGAAGATGTGTTGTGGGATTTGGTAATGGATTTTAGCGGCTCATGGGAGGATCACATACCATTAGTGGAGTAATCATATAATAATAGGTATTAAGCCTAAATATAGATGGATACATTTGAATAAGTGTATGTTAATTCTTATATTTCCCTATTTTTTTGGGTAAAAACATGTTAGAATTAATTGGTTGGAACAATATTTGTTCAATAAATAATTGTGAACATTCAGTTGATTGGGAAACGGGTGGTGATGGATTAGGGTCATCATGAATCCTTTGCGGATCGACAAGAATGGAAATTTTCATTTGAGGTTAGTGATAATGTGTTCTTTAGGATCTATCCAAGGCTTGGGCATTGTCATTTTGGAAATCAGGACAAGTTATCTCCTCCACACATAGACCCTTTTAGATTCGTTAATGGTTTGGTGAGGTGGAAAATCAGTTTGATTTTCTACCACAATTCAGTGTGGTTCATAATGTGTTTCATGTATCTATATTTAGAAATTATTATCTTGATCCTAACCATGTTATTATATGGGATCACATTAACCTAGAGCTGGATGATTTTTGGTTGAAATACTGAAACATATTATGGATAGGTAAGAAGAAATCTTTTGTGGGAAAAGCATTAGTCTACTGCAGGTTTTGTGGAAACATGGTTGGATTAAAGAATAAACATGAAAATGGGATAAGGAAATGATCAATAAATGACCAGAACTATTTTAGGTAAATACTAATTTTCTCCATTCCATGTATGAAAATACTAATGGTGGGGAGAAGGGAGCACCCCCAATTTCAAGTAAGTAACCCTTTCATCAAAATGTATGTAATGTGATTGGGTGATGTTATGGATTTTTTGGAAGATTTCTAGAATTTTTTGTGGATTTTATAATGATTCATAGTTGGATCTTGCTTAGTGGAAACTGTAAAACTAAAACTAAAAACCATGTATGGTGAAATAGAGACTTCTCAGTAGGCAGACGGTTAGGCACGTAGTTGTCCAAATTGTTCTTCCACTTAGGATAAACCGTGAAAATTGGGACAAAGCAATTTTTCATGGTTGGAACATGATTTTTCTAAACATTTAATCCACCCAAGTGAGGTTGTTATTGATGTATATGTTGGTTCATGGTTACCGCATGGCTTTCCTAACCATGAAACTAATCATGTATGGATTAAAAATTAGATTCTTAAAAAGTGGCTCTTGCTCAGTACTATCTATAAACCTCTTATTTTTACATATTTTGACCCTAACTAAAGATTTATTCCTAAAAAAGTATTTTGAGCCTTTTCCCATTGATCTTGAAATTAATACTAAGGGATTTCTTGGTGCGATGAAGCCAGATTCCCTTGGAAAGTCTTTGTTTGTCTTTGTTTTTTGTAGTTTTTCATAGATTTAAGAAAGCACAGCCGATTGTCGCTTATCGACCGGTCAAGGATCTGTTTCTCTACTAATGTGTATAGATTCACTCTGTTCAAATCATCAACAATGATACTTTTTAATTGTCAATTGTTTTTAGTTGATTGTATTTTGATTGGGGGATTTTTTTACAGAGATTAAGAAATAATTTATCGATGATTATTCCTTTAAAAAAAATTATAATGATTGTGGTGATTTCATTATTGGGGATTTAAGCTTATAATATCCTTGATCCTTGATTTTTATTGCATTAAATTAACACATGTCACAAGATGACTTTGATTGGAATTCGTAAGTGTTAATTCTTTAATCCAAGACTTAAATTGACTAGGATTATAATATCAATCAGTAATATATTATGTTAGTGTATTTATTGTTCCAATAATTCATGGAATCCATATGTTAAACAAAATATGTCATTAATCCATGACATGTTATGTCCAATATACACAATGTTAAATTAAGGAATACTCATCGAACAAAAGCTCCCAATCACTTAACATCTATAAATAATGACTCAACATAATGGTAGATTTACTCATCCATTAAGATGTTTATTAATCTGGTAATACATTTTTATTTTGATGAATTAATATGTGAAGAAAAATAAAGGGATAAGAAAAAAGTTTTGAATTGAACACAAACACACGAAGGATGATGAGAATTAAAAACAAAATTTTTATTGAATGAGAAAGAAAAAGAAGGGAAGGAGATTCAATTGTATTTAAAATATTTTAAGAAAATTAATATTAAACATCATAAGGCGGATGAGAAAAAGAGATATTAAGGAAAAAACATATGTTAAAACATAATTACAAAAAAAGACTTACAAGATTACAAAAATGAAGAACACAAAAGTAAAAGAAAATAATGAGAGGAAGAAAGGTCTCTCAAGTGAAAACATGAGTATGGACGTTACTCACACCCCTTTGGAAAGGCTTTGGATAGTCCAATATATACTCATCTCTTCTAAAATTACTACTCATTTAGGGTGATGAGGGGGATGTATTTATAGCCCAATGTTGTGGTCTGTCTACATTCTAAAACTCCCCCCCCCCTTGAGTTGCCAATTAGATAAATTAGATAGCCTAATATGGAAATATGATCTTATTAAAAGTTTTAGATACATATCCTCTATGTATACTCTTAAACATCATCGGACATTGGACTCAAGGAGACAATGTTATGGTGGGTTGATTAAACAATTTTAATATGTCCATTTCAATCCATCCTTTTTAAAGGCCAAATTGTGAATTGGATTCTGAATAAGAAGATACCATCAAATTCGAACACAGTCTTCAACAAAGTCTTCCACCAATATCTCCTCTTTAACATTAGAAATTATCAGCTCTAATTGATGTAACTTTCAGGAGAAAATCAATGATTGTAAAATAATTTCATTTCCTAGACAGAATGGTGGGTTGTGTTTAAATTCATATGGTGGGCCCCTTGTGTTTGGAGTTGGGACATGAAATTTATACCCAATATGAATTGGGCCTTCTTTTAAGGACCATCGGACCTCTTCATATGTTGGGCACCTTATGTTTGAGCCCAGTAATTCTATCTTCATGGATGGTCCAGTTTCTTAAGAAATTCATTGGGCCTTCTTGTAAGGACCATATAGCTCTTCAAATTAAATAATTGGCCATAGGTTCATTCTAATGAAATGTTTTAATTTGGATAAGAAACCATACACAATATAAATCAATCAATTTGGATATTTAGGGTGAGTGGTATTAATAAAACATTAAATATACATTAATCTTGATGAATTCAAATAGTTCTCTAAAATTATATTTAATATTTAAACATTAATATTTCACACAAATTATGAACATTTCATATAAAATCAGTAAATGGAGTATATAATAAATTATGAAAATATTAATAACATAAACTCTCTAACACTTTTTCTTTTTCATGTTCTCATGAGAAGTAAATATAAAAACATGAAAAAATAATTTTCACTCACCAACAAATATATAAAAAAAATCATTAATCAGGGGTGGTTTAGACCATTTCACTCATACATATTGAATTCAACCACAAATTATTACAGAAACAATGTTCCAAAAAACAAATCTTTTTTCATTCTCAAATATAGAAATGGAAAATGTACTCACTCAAAACACACACCATTCAATATGATAAAATTAAAATATAATGGTTCACTCATTCACCAACCAAAATTGAAAATCTTAGAGTTTGTAAGAGTTATTAGCTTCCACTCCCTATCAAATTTGTTAAAAAATCAAGAGGTATTTTATGATGTTTTTTGTGGCAATGGGATGGTAGGAAGATGATATCCAAAAGATAGTAAGAAGTGGGTAAAATACCAACATTGAAAAAGAAATGCACTTTTTTTGAAATGAGACATGAAAGGAAATGGAAACACACATTTACAAGGGAATGAAAATGTGAAATAATACACAAAATAGGAAGGAAACTTTAAGTGGACGAGAAGTTGAAATATTTATAAACCAAGAAACATCTCCCAATGACATAAGTGTTCATTTAGTTTTTCATTTTTCAAAAGATGAACATGAAACAGATCTCACACTCATGTCCCAAACCATGATTGATCTCCTCATGACACTCATTTTAGTGGGTATAACAAGATAAAAGCTTGAGGAATAGTGATTTTTGAACCACCCAAGACACAACCCATTCTTATTTTCATTTTTTTTCTATTTTGATTTTTTTTATATTTTTTATAACAATTTTCAATATCATCTGTACAAGATAAACATATATAGATTTTCAAACCCCACTGAAGGAAAACCACATCCCCACGCTGAAATGGATAATTTCCCTCAAGCATATGATAACATGGTGAAATCAACAAAGGGTACACAAAATTAAATCCATTACCCTACACATAATTTTAAAAAAAAATATGCAATTAAAATCCATTTTAATATTGGGTGGGATAAGGTATCGGGCTTGTACTGTGGATATAAAAAAAGATTGCATAGGCTCAAAGGGGATTTCAAAATGAGGATTAATGTATGCTTAATGGGAGGCTATTTGGATATTATAATTCTAGTGTGGCTTAGAAAATTCCTCTATCATATTAATGCACACTAAAGTAGGAAATTCAGCTCGAAGGTCCCCAAATTGAAGACTCACAAATATGGGTGAAAAACACACATTTTGAAAAGATGGCCATAGGTGGCATTGGCATGAAAGAAAATTTTGTTCTCACGGGTGAACAAAATCATTTTCCAAATCAAAAACTGAGAATTCAAAATTTATTAATCTTGACACAAAATTATTTATCCAAAGTCCTGATCAAAATACTAATTTTTTGAGATGAAAACATGTCTTTTTAACTCGATAAAATGTTTGGAAATTTTTTTAAAATTTTAGGTGAGTAATCATGACTCTTGATTTTTCATATATTTTTTTAAAAAAAATTTTTTGTTTTTTTTACGTTTTTTTTTGTTTTTTATAAAGAAACACCCACGCAAATCTGAAAGAGTAAATAAAAATTTTTGATGTGGAAATTGGTAAATAAATGATAATTATGGAGGAAGAAGAAGAAACATATATAGAGAGATAGAGAGAGAGAATATATGTTAAAGGGAAAGAGGTCCCCCTGGTTTGGATTTAGTGGGTTACTCTATCTATTGAGTGGTGGTTCAATGGAAGTTGATGTGCCTAATGTGGGATGTTACCTGAAAAAGAAAAAAATTATTCATCTAATGAAAAACTAAAAAGAAATTAAAATTTCATAAATGTAAAAGAAAATATGGGTTGTCTCTCATGAAGAACTGCATTTATTTAGTTTATATTTTTACCATTGCAGTGGACTACCCATTGTTCGATGGTGGCCATCGTATTTTCTCAACTCTAGTATGCTTCGAGAAAAACATCTCCCTTGGGATGCCTGATTGTTCATTGGATAATTTATCCCCTTCCTTGATAGTGTTCTTGAAATTCAATGGGGATGCAAAGAGAATATTACTATACCCTATTTTTTATTCAATGTAAGGAATGATTTTAACCCCAAAGTGATGGTTTTATATGCTTGGAAATTCGGGAATATGTCTTAATTCTGATGGTTCATTTATGTAAGGATCGGATAATATAAAACCAGAGTATGATATCCCAATTATTTTTGACTCGTTTATTTCATCACGTACTAATGTAGAGTAATGAGGATTAATGGAGTCATTATACTGGATAAAATTTTCAATATCCTTTACATCAATGTTGTTTGGAAAAGAATGGTCAATTTCAATATCATCAGTTATAACTTTATTGATTATGGAAAAATATCACAAACATCACTACCATTGGGAAAATATAAACACATTGGTCCAGGGTTCACCCCACATATAACCGTATTTTTAGAATCTTGGATAGAAAATGGTGAATGTTGGATAATCAAATTTGAATCAAAAAAATGAATAAGCTTTCTCATTATCCCCGTTACCTTCCATGTTGTATTTGTGGATGTCAGAGGTGAGACGATATTCCAAATATTTTTAAAGTTCCTTTATATTATTGGAGTTGGCATTTGTAATTTCAACATTAACTTCTCCATTAATGACTTGGTTAATGGGGATGAAATAATCACAAACTAATCTATTAGTATAACATGAATAACATGATGGATTGGACTACAACACACTCTCATAGATACTTTCAGAAGCATGGATAGAGAAAACATATTGATTCTCTGATGGGTATCACATGGATTCAAAAATCTTTAACATGACTAGTTGGTCACCAAATTCCATAGATAATATACCAACATGGACAACAATCTTGGTGCTCAGAGTCATGAGGAAAGGTCTTCCTAGAATCATAGGATATTGGAATGAATTTTTCTCTCCTTCCATGTCAAGGACAATGGTGTCAGTTGGAAAGATAAGATCATTCAAACGAACAAGTATATCCCCTATTATACCCTCATGACTAGTTTTTCTTCGATTGGATAACAAAATAAAAACACTCATTGGGTCCAAGGGACATAGACCAATGTTGGAGAAGATGTATTAAGTCATGAAATTTATTCAGGACCCTAAGTCTATGAGTGCATCATTGAAGTTTGAACTTCCTATTTGGCATGGAACTATAAAGGTCCCTGGATCTTTGTATATTATTGGAATAGACTACTGGGTGGAAACATTTTCGATGGTCCTAATTTTTATCTTGTGGGAGAAAAATTCCTTGATAAACTTGGAATACATAGGAGTTTTTTTAATGGAATCTAAGAGGGTAATATTGACTTCAACACGTCTAAACATGTTGTGCTTTTCTAGATCGGGTTCAAAGGACTTATTTGGCTAATAAATGGCTTGATGAAAAGGAATTTGGTTCCTAAGTGGAATAGAAGGAGGTGAGGGAATGAATTTATATTCCTCTTCAAGTTTCATTTTCTTTTAATTTTTACGATCAATATTTTAAGGGGAGTGAGAGATCGCATCCTGAGGTATACCAATTTACTTTCCTGATCTAAGTGAACCTGCACTTAAATTACCCTTGAGGTTGTGTAATGGTTGAACTTGGAGTTGGGAAGAATTTTATTGTTGTTACTGGCTCGGGTGGGATGCAAGTTGACCAATTCGGGTTTCAGCATTTTTAAGGCTAGAATTTTTGAATGAGGAAAGATCTTACACTAAACTTTCCATGGATTCTTGAAATAAGAGGCTTGTCCAGGATTGGTATTACCCTAATTATGGTTCTTTAGAAAGAAGTTTTATTAGTTTGGGAATTTGGATGTCTCGCTAGGATAGTGGAATCTAGGAGGAGGAAGAGGAGGGTTGATCTTTTGAGGTTAAGGAATAACGGCGTAAGGTTGTTGGAAGTTACCAACACCTTGACCATATTGGAATTGTTTTGGTTTTGAGGAGTTAATTTAGGGGGACAGGAAATGGGATTACCATACCTCAAGCCTTGGTTGAAGGTAGAAGAGAAGGGCTTAGAGTGGGGTTGGTTGCAGTTTCTAATGAACTGCCAGATTTTTGAGTGTTGGGGTTCCACTAAGCATATGCTACATTGAGCACCATTGGTCAAGATGAATCAAAAGTATCCTCTTGATGTTGTGTACATGTGTTAGTAGGATGAGATGGGGAGTTTCATATTCAATCATTTTTTAGAGGTCCAGGAAACATTGATTGTGGATAAGATGAGTTTGGGGATTCCGAAGCCACATCTAGTTGTCGCACAAGACCTATAAGTTCACTATTCCATTCAGTCATATTGTTCTTCTCTATGGATTGATTCTCTTGGAATTTTTTGACTTCAGAATGTACTATAGTATGGAATTTTTGTGTGTTTCCATCCATTCTTCTTATGAGATCTCTTGCATCTGTAGGAGTTTTATCAACAAGAGCACCCCCACTTGCAGCATCAATGAGAGTCCCCTCTATAGACAATAACCCCTAATAGAAGTATTAGATCAAGAGTTGTTCATGGATTTGGTGGTGTGGGAAGGTTGAAACAACCTTTTTGAACCTCTCATATTACTCATGGAGAGATTCGTTTAGGAATGGATGAATACCACTTATTTATTTTCGTATAGAACTAGTATGAGAAGTAGGAATGAATTTCTCTAAAAAGGGTTACTTCATGTCATTCCATGTGGTTATGGAACTTGGAGGAAGGTAGTAGATCCTTGACATGGCAGTGTCAGCGATGGAAAAATTGAATGCTCGATGTTTGATTTTTTCCTCATAAACCTCTTGAGGTTTCATGGTAGAGCACACCACTTGGAACTCTTTAAGGTGGAGATGTGGATCCTCACTGGATAGCCCGTGAAAGTGAGGAAGAAGTTGAATCAAACCTGATTTGAGTTTGAAGTTAGCCTCTATGTTCGGATATTTAATACCAAATGGTTTGTAATTCATACCAGGGCATCATGTAATTTAATTGTTTGTTCCAAAGGATTGCCATGTCTAATTTAATTGGATGGACAACGACAAGTTCATGAATTAGTTGATTATCTCTAATGTTCCTCCTATGTTGGTGAAGTTTTCACTCATTTTCAGGGTCAAACAAATCTGATGGATTACTTGGGAGGCTAAGATGAATTCATAGAGATTATTTAAGAAATAGGAATATGGGTTTTTCTTTGTGATTTTTCGTTTATGATTTTTTTTGAGAAGTTGGGATTTTCTTTGTGATTTTTTTATTTTTTTAAAAAAAATTGTTTTTTATGTTTTTTTACGATAACCAAAATCAAATAACTACATAATGAAACATCCCCAAGAATTAATCCATTTTAATGTGTGTCTTATTTTCACCTATTGTCCAATCAAAGTTTTGGTGCTCTGCTAATGTGTATAACAGCACTCGGGTCGAATCCTCATCGATGATACTTTTTAATAGTCGATTGATTTTAGTTGATTTTAATCTAATTGGGGGATTTTTTTTATAGATCTTAAGAAATAATTTATAGATGATGTTTGATTTATCAAATTGATAAATATTGGGATGAGTTCATTATTAGAAATATAATCTTATGATATCCTTGAGTCTTTCTTTGTATTGCATTAAATTAACACCCATGTCACAGGTTGACGTTGATTGGAATTCCTAAGTTCCAAGTCTTTAATCTAATCCTTAACTTAACTAGGATTCTAATAACAATCCATACATTATTATGGTAGTGTATTTATTATTCCAATAATTAATTTAATCCATACGTTAGACAAAATATTTCATTAATCCATGACATGTTAAGTCCAACAAACACAATGTTAACTTAAAGAATACTCATCAAGGAAAAGCTTTAAATTGCTTAACATATATAAATAATGACTCACCCAAATGGTAGATTTACTTAGCCATTAAGATGGTCATTAATCTGGTAATACATTTTTATGGTGATGAACTAATAAGTGAAGAAAATTAAAGGGATAAGAAAGTGTTTTGCATCGAACACACACACACGAACGATGATGTGAATTAAAAATGAACTTTTGGTTGAATGAGAAAGAAAAATAAATGAAGAATATTCAACTGTATTAAAAATATTTTAAGAAAATTAATATTAAACACTGGAATTCAGATAAGAATAATAGATATTGAAGAAGAAACTTACATTAATACAGAATTACAGAAAAAGGACATACAAGATTACAACAATGAAGAACACAAAAGTAAATGAAAATAAATAGAGGAGGAAAGGTCTCTCAAGTAAAAACATGAGTATGGAATTTCCTTCTATAACTTTGTAAAGGATTTTTTCATGACAATATATTCTCCTTTCTTTAGAAATTCCCTTTCTGGCATGTTATGGAGGGGTATGTATTTATAGCCCAAGGTTGTGGGCTGTTTGCATTAAAAAACTAACCCTCCACATGAATATCTAATATGATAAATTATATAGAAGAATCACAAGATATTATCTCCTTACAAGTTGTAGGTATTTATTCCCTCGGTCTACTCTGAATATTTGGTGGCCATCGGACTTAAAGAACCAATTTTATGACGGGTTGATTAAACCATTGTAATCTGTCCATTTCAATCCAAACTTTTTAAAGTCCAAAATGTGAATGGGTTTTTGAATAGGGATATTTTCTCCAATCCAAACTCATTGTTCAATAAAGTCAAACACATGTATCTCCTCTTTCATACAGGAAAATATCTTCTGTAATGGAGGTCTCTTTTAGGAGAAAAATCAATAATGGTGTGATAATTTAATTTCCCAACAAGAATTGCGATATGTGATTAAATTAATAATATGGGCCCCTTGTATTGTGATTTGGGACTTGATATTTTTATCTAATATGAATTGAATTTTCCTCCAACTTTTAGAGGTTAATTAAAGGATTTGGATGTTTGGATTTGGCCCAATAATTCTATCTTCATGGAATGTCCAATTTATTCACTAATTCGTTGGGACTTCTTGTAAGGACTATATGACCACTCACATGATCGAATTGGATACATATTACTTCAAATGAAATGTTTTAATTTCAGTAGGGAACCCTAAAAATAGGAATCACGCTATTTGGATAATTAGGGTGAGATTTATTATTAAATCATTAAACAGACTTGAATCTGGATGAATTAAAATAGTCCTCTAAAATTATATTTAATATTTAAACATTAATATTTCCCAAAAATTATGCACATTTCATATAAAATCAGTAAAGTTAGTATATAATAAATTATGAAAATATTAATAACATCAATCTACATTCCTTCCCTCTCTAAAAACCCTGTATCTAGTCCATTGAGGATAAATCTAGGATGTTTGATTCCAATCCGGATGATATATGTATGTTTTGTAGTTATAGAAAGAGATCTAAGGTGTGTATTTAGAGATTCAACACAGTTTTGTAGGGGTTTTGGTGTTGTTTTTCGTTTTTATCATATTTCTTGAGGAGGGTGGATTCACACTTGACTCCTCTCATTAGAACTTGAAATATGAGTTTCAAATAGATTACATTACATGAATTTTTTTACTGAAATAGATTTAAATCGAATTTTAAAAAACCCCTTTATTGATCTTTTATGGATTATGGAAATTGGTTGCTATAAAAATTGCTTTGTTTGTGAATTTTAAAATATGTATTTGTATGGTTTATAGGGAATTTATTTTTTGAAATGTTTTCAATTAAAAGTTTTTTTTATTAGAATGTATTGAAATGGTTGTTTTGGCATGGTTTGGGAATATATTCTTCATGTGATTTCATTCTTTCAACATGACCCTAAATAAGTTGTGTTTACCATTAGGGTATAATGGATGTGACCCTGGATAATGGTCATGTGTCATTGGGACACAAGGAGATTGGGCTCTTTGTGATGACTTAGTGGGTGTATGGAAGACCACTCATGATTATGAAACTATTAGAAAATCATACATCTGTAGGAGTGTGTGTGAATTAGGTAATGGGAATGCCAAGAAGGAATGTGAAATTATTTAATAAATTTATTGTTTGATTTCTTAAGGAAACTATTTTGGTATAAAACTATTTGTCTTTATTGTAAATTTTTGAACAGTATAAAATTTATTGTATAATTTTTGTATTTAAACTTGATAACATGTTCTATCCAAGTGGTTTGAGTATGGATGTCATTTGGAGAAAGCCTACTGAGTTTCATTACTCACCCATACTTTAGCACTTTTGTGCTTCTGTAGATATTGTTTATTAGGACACAAGAAAAAGGTAAAGTATCACACTTATTTAGTGGTGCATCATGATAAAAGGGATGTATTGTGGAGTTGGATCATGGATCATGGTTGGAGTTCATCAAGATTACAATAGAGCATTCATATTACCCTTTTGAAATCATTTGCCTATATTTATGTTGTTGTTATTGTGGAGTTGGATCATGGAGCATGGTTGGATGTTTATAAATGGATGGATGTTTATCATATGATAAAAGAGTATGATGATGTTGTTTAAGAGTTCATCAAGATTACAATAGAGAATTAATATTACCCTTTTGAAATCCTTTGTCTATATTTATGTTGTTGTAATTCAAGAGTAATTCACCCCCAAATAGTTAGAAGAACATTATATTTTTCATTAAATTGATCAAAGAAATAAATTCCACAATAAACATAGAGAAAAACTGATTGTACAGACTGATTGGGGTGACACCGTGATTTATGGATCCTTTATTATGATTATTTTTGTAAATGATAATGGAGATCATATGAAAGAAATGAAAATGGTAATTGAAGATGAAATTCATGTTTTACCAAAGTGTTCTGAGAATTTAAATAATTATAAAAGAGGACATTTTATACTTGTTTTACTATATATAAAAAATTTCTATCTATATTGAAGCTCTATAATTTGAATTCATGTAGTGGAAGAAATGACACCTTCTTAGAAGAACTACTCATTCTCTGGAATGATATTCTATAAGAGGAAAATAAGATTACTTGTCAAAAATATAAATGTAACCAAATTCAATATTCAATGGGTTTTATCTTTAAAAAAATTCATGCTTTTCCAAATGATTTTATATTATTTTAGAGGGACCAATAATCACTAAAAATATTCCCAAAGTGTGGCATATATTGATACAAGAATGATAAATATAGACCTTTGAAAGTTGTATGATAATTTCTTATCATTACAATGTTTAAACTACTATATAGAAGTTAGAAAATTTCTAGACAATTGACTTGGCATGTAGCTACAATAATTGAAGATTGTAAACTATGTCACATAGTTTACTATCTTTAGTGGATGAAAAATGATTATGGGTATTATGAATTTAAAAACATGTGATAATCAACTATAATGAATTATATATATGAGAAATGAATCCTTTTTGGGATGAAAGTAGCACTCGGAGTATATGGACAATTGTTTTGTTTAATAATAACTAGCCACTCTAGATATGCATGAAGTGAAAGTAAATTATGGTGTCTCTTCTTATACCTAGAGAAAAACAACCCATAATTCTAATGATGTTTATTGGGATCTATTGATCGAAGATCTAGAATTCATATCGGTTAAAATTGTTATATTTTATGATTCTCATAAATGTTAAGAGATCACATTGAGACCCATGTTTTATGAGATGGTGAATGAAGTTCATGCTTCTGGAAATTCATTAGGAAATAACATTAAAATAATGTTGGGTTTTCCCATTTATGAAGAAGGAGCACATTTAGTTAGTTTGAAACATTCCTCAAAGAGTATGTTTTCAGGACATCACAACTTTTTAACTTGATTAAATAAATATTGATCCTCAATGACATCATTCTATAGAAATATAGAAAAATTAATGACATTATCTCTAATAACAAGTGGTCAGAAGTTTAAAAAGGTAAAATATATTGACACTATTTTCAGAAAAATATTCAAAACACCTTAAGAAATATTATTGAAAAAAGAGATCAGTTTTCGTTGAATTATAGTATTTTAATTTTTTAAATATTATACATGTTCTAGATTCCATGCATGTAGAAAAATATATACGAGATAGTGTTATTGACATGTTTCTAAATGCACAAATGATACAAAAATCTAGATTGAAGGCTATGTTGGACAAGATTGACAAGGGGAAAAGGGAAGAGTTGTAACTGAAAATGGGTGAATGACGCACATTTCTTCTTCTAACATCTCATACACTATCCAAAAATTAAACACTACAAATTCTCAACTTACTTATTAATTTAATAGTTCTGGAGGGGTATTCATTATATTTCAACAATTTCATGTAAATGACTAATTTGAAGATAAATGGTCTAAAATCTCATGACAGTCATGTTTTTATAAAAGATTTAATGCATGTAGTTTCAAATTTCATTTTACCCAAAAATAAATTGCATATATTAACCCAATTTTAATTTTTTTTTAAATTCATATATAGTAAATTTATAGTTCTGGTGATGTTTCTAGTCAAGAATAAGAAAATTGCAGTTATATGATGTAAATTAGAGATGTTATTTCCACTATAGTTTATTGATATGAATGTCCACCTGATGTTTCAAATAGTTAGAGAGATTAAACTATATGGTTCTATACATTATAGATGGATACCCCATTGAATGATATTTGAATATTTTGGAAGGGTAAATCCAGAATTTAAGTCATATTAAAGTTTAATTGCTGAGAGATATAATTTTGAAAAAGAAATTCAATTCTTTATCAATTGCCTATCATATGTAGATAGCATTAGTATCCCAAAATCTCATCACAGTGGAAACCTTGTCTGTGAAGGTTTTTCTAGAAGAGGTTTTTTTAAAGTTGTCTTTACATAGTGAAAATAAGTTCAAATTTATTGTTTATATAATAGTACATAGTTTTATCCAAATGTTGGATCCTACCATGTAATTCTTATATACTTTACTCCATAATGATATGAAATATGGATGTCAAATACATATAATCAATAGTTTATATAATTATTTCAAGATGATATATATAAAGGGTATTATGAAAATATGAATTCAATTAATGAATGGAGTGGATGGATCTCTAGAGGACCAAATTTAAAGGTATTATCTTACATTGGTTTTGTAATTAATGGTTATAAATTATATAAAAACAAGCTATATATACATAGAACTATGCAAAAAAGTAGAGTTACTCTTGTGGTGAGAGCAGTGAATGTATCCTTATTCAACGTTAGAAATACAAATTTTATAAATATGCCATACTTTAACATCATCAAACAAATATAAGAGTTTAATTACCCAAAATTTCATGTGTTGAGTTTCCATTAAAAATATGTTGACAATAGGAGTGCATTCAAAATCGATAAATTGGGCTTTGTGAAGGTGAATTTTACTATGGAAGATTATATAGGTGAATTATTCATAATTGAAAATCAAGTAGTGCAATAATTTTGTGTCCCATAACCTACAAACAGAAATTGGTCAATTATTATATTGGTGACTAAAACAATTGCAGGGTAAGATGAGAATTCAATTGATAATTTCTCTTTCATTGAGAGTTCATAATATTTATATGGAAATCATAATGTAGATAGTGTCTTGAACATTTTAAGGGGCCACAGGGATGGGATTCTGATACTCGCTATAGGATCTAAATCCATTAAACCTTTTTTTAGTGTGTTCAATGAACTTGTTAATGATTTCTTAATATACTATAATTTTCCTCAAAATATCACGTGTTCTCTAATAGATTTATGAAATATAAATTAAATTTTTAACTACTCATATGGATAATGCATTCTCCACATACGGGATGTTACCAATCACGATGAATAACACGCTAATGATGTTGAAATTGATGAATTTTTGGGTGATTGAAAAAATTTGGATGAAAAATATAAGAGTGGTGTAGAATCTCCATTTTAATAAAATTTATTATGGAAATAACCAAAGGTATAAAATTTGAAGTTGGATGGAATCAACATGAACTGCCTGTTAACCCTAAAAATTCAATTTTCATCATCTAAACTGGGTTAACCACTCAAATGCATTCTCAAATTGATATTAATAGATGGAATAATGTTTGTATTGAACTGAGGAAAATAATTTTGGAATATATTATGGTAATGTTACGATATTATATCTCTATATTATCGAAAAATATATATAATGAAACATTGATTGAATTTCCATTTTCCCTTACACGGTTATTTTTTCTAAATGGATTTTCATGAGAAATTTCTATTAATAGTCACTGGAAACGATCATATAGCCTTTGAGACAATTATTAACAATAAAATATTATGGACAAAGAGGGGAATGTAAAACCACACCCACTAGTTATGTATACACACATTATAAAGAAAGAAATATGTAAATATTTTATTATTTTAAAATATGAGGAATCATTTTGTGTGAATTATAATTCAAAATTTTATATTTGAAAATATTTGAATTTTCCTCTTTGATTCAAAAATTGTAATTAATAAAATAACTAATGAGTTTTGAAATAATCAGTGTACATCAAAACCAATGTACCCATACCATAAAAAATAGGGGGTATTCTCACATTAAAATAAAATAATATATATTTAAATTAAATAAAAAGAGTTTATGAAACAATATAAGTTCCATTTTTTATATATAAGTTGACAAAATATATACTGAATCAACTTCTATCCCACGTCATATCCTAGGGAAGGATTCTCGTGTATGTTAAGAGGGAAAATAATAGATAAAAACACACAATATATATGATAGTAATGTTTAAGAGTTAAATATTAGTAATTTTTATTCATTATAAAAATATTACATAAAAATATCTATTTATGTTCATATATCATTCATACTATTTAAACAAAATAATCGTCATCAGCTATACCTAAAGAAAAAAATTTTATATTGCATTGAAGTGGATAGAACAATATGTTCACATAGAGGTGCAGGTTTTGGAGTGACACCTCAATAATATTTTGAAAAGAAACAGTTACAAGGAGATGTATATATATAATTTCCATATCCTATTACTCATATAATTAATTGATTTTATGTATAATTAACCAACAATTATAAGCTAAGGATCGTAAATTCTAGTGTATTTAAAAGATTAGTGACATAATTAGAATGTAAGAAATAAAAATAAATAACATTTATTTAATCTCCATAAGTGGTACTAACATACATTTAGCTCTTATATCTTCAATTTATCACATGGGGAACACTTGAAAAAAGTAATGAGACAAAAATCATAGTAGGGGAAAAAACATAGAAATAATTCACAGCACATGAGTAAGAAGGCAAAATATGATGACATAAAAAGTAAAGGAACAAGAATTAACATAAAGAAAAAATAACATATAGAACATGGGGTCATGAAATCATACAATCGTGTAATTGTTTCTAAAACATACAACATGGAATAAGAAAGAGTCAAGCCTAACTTCAATGAGAATTTCACATGGTAGAGCTTGAATCAAGGCTAACTACCAAGACCACTACACCTGGAAAACCAAGTCCCATAATGGAATCACATTTAGTCTCTATCCCAACAAGAACACTTATAAGACTAAAAATTACCAATTGAATTGGAGTTATATATGATCACACCCATATTTACATGTTCATGAATATTTATTCCACATAAATAATAAAACATAAACATAAGGGTTACTCATGGGAAGAAATGTGTATCGTAATCATAAAATAAGGAAAAACCAAAGAGTGTATCATGATGGTGTCCACGAAAGGATAGATTTAAAGAATTCATGAAAATTAATAAGGTAAAAATGTAATATATCATGAAAACTTTCATCCAATTTAATTTAAAACATTTAAAAAAGATGTTAAATAAACATTAGTATTGAGCCACATTAGTGAGGGTTAAGGGATAATTTTCATGAATCGTTAAAATGGAAAAGGTATAATTGTGTTTCTAAAACAATAAATGAAAACAAAAGTTTTAATGTTAAAATGATTTATTTTGGGAAAAAATGGGGGCCTAAAATATATTATGGGGTGCACATAAAAATGGGTAAGAAATCGAGAAGTTCCCTTTAATCGGGCTCTCTTAATAGGATGAGTTGAGAAGAGAAAATTATAAAACATGTATTTCCCCACTAAATAAATAATAATAGAGCAAGTAAAATTTCATAGGAACATACAAACATAATTTAATAGAATTACATAATAATAATTAATAAAGAAATTGGGGTAAAAATATATAAAGTGTAACCCAAAGTCAAAATGATGGTTCAGAGAGAATCCCTTACTATATGTCCAAAATTATTATGCACTTGTACTTATTGTCATATAAAATCAAATTAAATCAATTAAATAGTTAATTAAAAACCTTTTCTAAATTTATTTTTTAATTAAAATTTTATTATGTTCATTTATATACTTTTTTATAAGTTATAAGATACAATTTCATTGTTTCGAGCGTTCGTTTCCTTGGTTTTTATGATAGGTTCACTTGTATACATGTATAAAAGATAACGTAAAATGGGAAAAGGTAACCAGAATTGAAATTATATGATATTAAAGAAAAAAGGTAACATTTAATGGTATAATATATTATTATTTTCATATATGAGAATGAATCATTAGATAAAACATTAATGATAGCCGTTAATATTATTTTGGCAGTTTTTCGATCAACATGAACTACTTTTGTTCTATTATTTAATTTTAGGTATATATTTTAGTTAAATAACATAATCTAGGTTATAAAATACATTTTAAAATATTTTTCAACCATTAAAATGTTTGAATGATCAGATTTTATTGTGGTAATGTATAAGGAAAACACATCATCCTTGAAGTGGATAAATCAACACTTCACGAACGATGTTTTCATTTTTAGAACAATAGATGAAGAGAAGAGAATTTATGGGTGATACAATAGTAAATAAAATATAAAATATATTAGAGTTACCATGACAATTTGACATAGGAATGAAATTATAGAGTAACGAAAGGAAAAAATTTGAAAAGGAATTAAAAGAAAAGGAAATAGGATTTTTCCTCTTGAACTTATTCTCCTTGAGAACCTCCTTAGATAAAAAGGGTTTGGTATTTTGGTGAGAGCAAAGGCTCCAACACATAGGGTAAAGACTGGGAAAGGCAATTTCTCAAAAAAATTACCGAATTCAAGGATATGGATGTGTGAGGAGAATAGGTGGCAAGGGTTTGTATTTATAGTGGGAGGAGAGGAGTGTTTTTTGATTATTTTATTCATTTGATAATTATTTTGGGTAAAGACTATGAATAATGTTTATTATTGGTACATAATATAGTAAAGAGAGCATGTGATCTCGAGATAATGTCCACAAACATCAGACATGACTCAACCATGACTCAATAATTCATGTATTTTTCTTATAAAATAAGTTATTGTATTTCACTATTCACTAAAATTATATTATTTTAGAAAAATCAAAAAAAAATCAGCCTAACAATTTTTCTATATGTTTTATTAAAAAATGTGATCCTTTCTACAAAAATAATTTTCTATTTATGATAAATTTATTTTTTTAATTAAAGTCATCATTTATTAAAAAATACCAATTTTAACATCATAACTATTTTTATGACACTTTTAAAAATTAATTAATGTCTTATAGAATTATCCTATAATAACAAAACAACAAAATATTAATTTTTGAATATATTTTTTGAAAATGAATTTCTTTTAAAAAATTATAATAATTTTAAAATATTAAATAAACATTTAGTCTTTAAAAAACACCAACACTTAATTTATCAATTTTATAACGTTTATTCGCTTATAACAAGATATAATTATATCGTATTTTTATTTATAGATTCCCTAATTTTATTTCCATTTTCAAAAGTGATATAACTATTCTATTGGTTGGGTTACTATTCTTAATGATCATATTACTATTCCAAAGGTTATGTTACTATTTCATTGGTTTACATTCCATAATTTCTACAGATACCACTTATTACAGTCATTATTCATTTATAATGTTTGTATTGTTATCTCTATGTGATTTTATGTGATTTATACTATATGAAATAATTATAAGAAGAGAATTTCCATTGGTAAAATTGTGGGTCATTAAATTCTTCCCCCTTATGGAATTTCACACTGGAAATATTATTTTATAGTCAAACCTAAAAACAAGTTGAGGTACTTCTCCTTCATTGCTTCCACCAGTTCCCAGTTTTCCTCTCATGCATATTGTTCTACCATAGTACATTAACCAGGTGAGTGGTCTTGTTATGTTGAACATTATCTCTACAGTCTATGATCTTCAACGGATTCTCCTCATAAGAGAGATCATTATACAACTATGCCACCATTGAATTCAGTAAATTTGAGGGATATGGTATGCACTTCTTCCTTAGCGATACATGGAATACATAATGTATTTGAGAAATGGTTGGTGGAAGATCTTGTCGATACGCTACAAGACTAACACGATCAAGAACGTTGAATGGGCTTATGTACTTGGGAATCAACATTAATTTCTTCCCAAATATCATGATCCTATTCCATTGAGATATGCCGAGGAATACCATGTATCGAACCTTAAACTCTAGGACACATTGATGATTTGTTGAATAACTCTTCTATAGATTTTGGGCAGGCTAAATTTTCTTCTAAATTGTTTTCACCTTTTCTACCATTTCGTTGAAAATTTTGGATCCCAACAGCTTTCGTTCACCAACATCATCCTATCGTGCCAGTGTACTTCATATTTTCTCATACATGACTTCATATGGAGACATTTGGATGCTTGAGTGGAAAATATTTTTGTAAGATAACTTTTCTAGAGACAAATGTTGGTTCCATTTTCCCTTGATGGCTTTAAAACAAGATCTCAACATTTACTCTAATGTATAAATAGTCCACTCATAATGGCCATCATTTTGGTGATGATAATACATTTTCAAGTTCAACTCAGTGTTTAGAGAATGTTTTAGACTTTTCCATAACTTGGAAGAAAATCTCAGATCTCGATCGGATATAATCAATAGTGGTACACCATGAAATCTCACCACTTTTCTGATGTATATTATTGCATGTTGATCGAGTGAGAAGTCCTCTCAAATTATGATAAATTGATATGACTTTCTATGATGATCCATAATTACCCATATAAAATTATTTCCTATCAATGTCTTTAGAAGTCTAGTGAAAAAGTCTATGGTAATGTTTTCCCAATTCCAATTGGTATGGGTAATGGATTCTTCATTATCTTAAATTTTTTCCCTTTAGACTTCACTTGATGACATACCAAGAACTTTGATGTATATTGAACGATATCCTTCATCATATTTTCCCATAAATAGTGCTCTTAGAGATCTCTCTACATCATTGTGGTTCCTGGGTGAATAGAGAAATTTGAGATATGTGAATAATTCAGAACCTCTTTCTTTATCTTTGGTTTGGGTGTTACATATAATCAAGACCCAAAGATTTTGATTTCTTCCCAATAAATTTTGAACACTGAGGATTTCCTGTTTCTAATAACTTACACCCTTTTCCCAATTTCCTCATCATTTCTTTGAGTATCCATTATATTATCAATAATGGATGGTTGATAAATAATTTGGGAATGGATTTATGAAGTTCCTCTTTTAATGATTCACGTGTCCATCCTTTACAAATCTATGAAGATTGTATCCATTCCAGTTATCATCATTGATAATGTTGTAGGATCTATTCTACATAGATCATCCACCACCTTATTTTCATTACTATGATGGTAGTGGATTGAGTAGTCACAATCCTTGATGAGATCTAACCATATTCAATAGAATATATTAATCTCATTATGTGTGAATATATTTGAGGCTCTTATGATCTGTATATATCTCACACTTCTCCCCATAGAGAAAATTCTGCCATATTTTCAATGAAAATATCATAGATTCCAACTCCATATCATGTGTGGGATAGTATTTCTCATGAATTTTTAACTTCATTGAGGTATGGGATATAAATTTATAATTTTGCATCAATCCATATCCAATTATGTTCTTTTTAGCATTATTGTATACCACAAAGAGTTCCCAACTTTTTGAAAGAGTGAGTACTAGTATAGTGATAATCATTTTTTCAACTCTTTGGAGCTGTTTTTACATTAACTGGTCCAGATAAGCTTTACTCTCATCCAATTCAACTCGGTTAGTGGGTTTGAAAAATTTAAGATGTTATAAACAAATTGTTTTTAATACCCCGGTAGACTATGGAAACTATGGATCTTTGTTACAGATTTTGACCTGGGACACTCTAATATTTGATTTTTCTAGGATGGGTCCACCAATACTACTTTTCTAGTGGTAAAATGTCGCATGGATGATAATTAATCCCTCCAATTATCACATTTAATATACTTTTCATAAGTTTTCTCCCTCAACAATGTCTTCAACATAGTATTTAAATTCCCATAATGTTCCTCCTTTATCTGGGAGTATATTAGAATATAATCAATACAGACAACCACATATTTGTCAAAGTAATATCAAAATACTCAATTCAACATGTCCATGAAATTTATGGATCATTAGTGATTCCGAAGGGAATCACTATGAACTCGTAGTATCTATACCATGTTTGAAAGGTAGCCATGGTAATATCTTCCTTCCTCACATTTAATTGGTGATTTCTCAACACAAGGAAAACTTTAGATAAATAATTTGCACCATGTAGTTGACAAAAATATAATCTATTTATGTAAGAGGTTACTTTTTCCTTATCATTGTTTTATTGAGCTCATGATAATCAATGAATAGGTGTATTGATCCATCCATCTTCATGAAAAAGAGGATTCTCACACCCCATGGTGAAGAACATGAGTGTATAAAACCAATGTCCATATTATCTTATAACTACTTCATCAGCTCCATAAAATTAATTTTGTCTATTTTACAAGGTATCTTAGATATAGGAAGAGATCAGAGTATAAGTAATTTTTAGAACTCAACCACTCTATTAGGAAGAAGACCATATAACCCTTTATGGAACAAATATATGTAGTCCCTCATAATGTGAATGTCTTTGAGCATTATTATCTCATTTATCTCAATCATTTTAATTAGACACGCTTTATCATAATGAAATAATATCAAAAGTTGAGATGATGATTCTACGAAAGATTCTTCCTCATGATTACACTTGTATATAATTTTAGGATTCATCAATATGTGAAGAGTGGTCTCCGTTTCACAATAGTTGATGTTGTAATTATATAAATATAGTCAATAAATGACCAATATAGCATCAAAATATACCAATTTAAGTATTACAATATTTACTGGGTGGTTTAATCCACTACAACTAAATAGGCCTTTAGTAGTGCATGAAATGTTCTTAATCCGATCTAGAAAAGTACTGACTACATGAGTGAGGTTAAAAGACCTGGTCTTTTATCAGCACTAATAATGGACTTTTATCAATGATTATAGAAGCAATGATGATTTATAAATTTATTAGAGACCATATAAGCACTGATATAGTAACCCTTTATCAGAACTTTTTAAAAGCGCTGAAAATGGTCATACTGAAGTGTGCTGGAACATCACAATTCATCACCACTGAAGAAAAATATATTATAGACATTTCAAACATTGGTTTATACAATTAAATAAATACAAATTATTACATACATTTTGAACCATTAACATTCTTTTTTCTTTTAATCTAGACATGACTCATGCTATTGAAAAACAAACCAACCCTGCTCTATAAAATCAATGAAACTATATTAGAAGACAATTATTATATTATTAATAATATAATTATATATATTAATAGAATGTGTAAATTTTTAAAAAATTGTTGTCAATTCTAAATAAAAAGGTGCACCCAGAGTCATACTGATCACATCGGGTATAAGATAGAGGTTAGGAAAATTCCAAAATGTCTTAATGGAATTTTGGATAATTTTCCTTATGTACCAAAAAAATAAGATTATTTTTTATTGGTTATGAGTATATTAGTTATTTCTTACAAAAATATCATTTTAAAATAGAAAATTGTACTTTTGACACATTCTGATCACATCGTATTTTGATTTGATGTTAAATTGATTTATACATGTAAAAAATTATTTATGAATCATTTTACAAAATTATCAAGAAAATAAGAGTTCATTTGATCTGTTTTCAGTGTGTGACACTTTTTGAATAAAAATATTGATTTTAAACTAATAAATGATAGTTTGTGTCATACCGGGCACATCGTGTATCAGATTGAGGTGTGAATGATCCCTACATGTAAAAAATGAGTTATGGATAATTTTTGTAAAGTATAAAAATAATATTAATGTGTTTTCTCTATTTTCAGTAGGAAAATATTCCATTTTGCTAAAATTGATGACAATTTTAACTAAAAAGACACATTTTGAGTCATTCCAGTCACACCCTGTCTCAGATTGAGGTGAAAATGATTCCTACATGTCCCAAATGACTTATGGATCATTTTTCTAAAGTTTAAAAACAATATGAATGTGTTTTCTTAGTTTTGAGTATGTCACTAGTCTTTTTTACTAAAATGTCATTTAAAAATTGTAACGCGCACTATAACTCATACTGATCCCATTCTGTATCGGATTAACATGAGACTGATTCTAACACATCACATATGACTTATGAATCAATGTCATCACTTATTATGAAAATATGAGTGTGTTTTCTCATTTTTTAGTGAGTGACACTTTTTGTACTAAAATTATGATATTTAACTGATAATAGACATATTGAGTGATACCAGGAACATCGTGTATCAAATAGAGGTGTGGCTGATTCCTACCCCAAAAAAATGAATTATGGATCATATTACTAAATTATTTAAACAATATGAAGGAATTTTATCAGTTTGGAGTAGGCCATATGTCCTTCTAAAAAAATTGATGCAATTTTAAATAAAAACACACACATGGAGTCATATCGATCCCACTGTGCATTGGAGTGAGGCGTATATGCTTCTTGCACATCTAAAGTCACTTATAGATCTTTTTTCTAAAGAAAAAAAACAATATGAATATATTTTTTTAGTTTTGAGTATATTAGTTTGTTTTTTTACAAAAATTAATGTCAATTTTAAATAAAGACACAATTAGACTCATACCGGTCACACCATGTATTAGATTGAGGTGAGGTTGATTTCTACATGTTCCAAATGACATATGGATTATTGTACTATAGTATAAAAAAAATAGGAATGTGTTTTCTAATTTTTATTATGTCATTGTTATTTTATACTAAAATTCCATTTAAAACAATAAACAAGCACTTTGACTCATATAGATCACATCATGAGTCAGTTTGACATGAGACTAATTCCAACACATCATAAATGATTTATGAATATATTCCATAAATTATCATTAATATCCAAGTGCATTTTCTCAGTTTTCAGTTAGTCACACTATTTAAAGTCAAATATTAATTTCAAAATAATAATACACACAATGGGTCATATTAAGAACATAATGTATCGGAATTATGTGTAACTGATTATTACTCATCACAAATGACTAAGGGAACATTTTCTTAAAGTATTAAAATAATATGAATATATTTTCTCAATTTTGAGTATGTAAATTTCCTTTTCTACTAAAATTAATGTCAATTTTAAATAGAGACAAGTACATGGAGTCATCCTAGTCACATTGTTTGTCAAATTGATGTGTAGTTGATTCCTACACATCCCAAAGTCTCAAAATATTATTCTGTGTCAATGTTACCATTATTTCCATTGAATTTTTTTTATCAAACTACAAACACTACATGAGAAAATTCGAAAAAACCACATAAAATTGAAAAAAAAAGAATCCACCAGTATAAGAAGACAATTATTATGAGTAATAATAAAAAGATATAAATTAAACCTAAATCTGAAATAATACATTAATTCTATAGAAAATAATTTTACTATGAAAATATTAATATTTCCTCTGTGATTGACCAATTTAGGGAACATGATGAAAAGTGATAAATATCAATAAAATAAGGCTGAAATGTTTTTAGGGAGAAGAATTTTGTGGAAGGTTTAGTGTAGAAAGGCATGAAATAAAGATAGATCACCCCAACTCTAACAAAAGAATCATCCTATATAAGAAAAATATTATTATGTAAGAAATAAAAAAAATAACTAAATTAAATCTAATATATAAAAAAATTATTAATTTTATGGATACTGATTTTACTATGCAATCATCATGATTACCTCTATAATTGAGTTGAGGAAGTTTTGTTTCTCTTCCTACAAAGCTATTGGATAAAAATTGAAGGAAAGTAATAAATGAATCACTATAGGGGTGAAAAGTTTTTTATGGAGAAGAACTTTGTAGATGTTTTGGTTCATAAATGCAAAAAATATGGACAGACCACCCCAACTCAAACAGATGAATCCACCTGTACAAAAAACAATAATTATGTGAGTAATACTAAATATTAATAAATTAAATATAAATATATAATAATACATTATCTATCTGGACATTTATTTTACCATGAAAACATCAAGATCACCTATGTGATTGAGAAGAGGTAGTATCTTTGCTCTTCCTCAAATGTAGTGGAGAGAACGCGAAGGTAGGTGATAAATGAAACATAGTAGTGGTAGAAAATATATGAGGGAGAAGAAGTATGTTGAAATTTTCATGAAAAAAGGAATGAATGATTGACACACCATCCCGACAGGAACAAAAGAATCCCCCTATATAAGAAAATAATTGTTATATGTTAAATACTAAATATAAATAAATTATAAATTATTATAAAATAATATATTAATTATATAGACAATTATTTTACTATTCAAACGTCAATATTAACTCTGTTATTGAGAAGAGGTAGTGTTGTTTCCTTTCCTATGATGTAATTGGACAGAACATGGAAGAATATGATAAATGAAACACTACAGGGGTGAAAAGATTTTGAGTCAGAATATGTTTGTGGATGTTTTTTGGAAGAAAGAGATGAAATATAGAAAAAACATCCCAAATAGACCAAAATAATCCACCAATATAAGAAAAAATTTAATATGTGATTAATACTAAGAAGAAATAAAATAAACATAATTATGAAACAATACATTAGTTCTATGGATAATGATTTTTCTATTAAAATATAAATATTACCACTATGATTGAGAAGAGATGTCATTATTTATCTTCTATAAAATGCATGACACATGGACATAAATATTTTAAAATCAAGAAAATATATATGAAATAATGAAAATTTAATCAATGTTTCATTATATAATTTTCTTGGTAAAATAGAGAAAGTATATCGTAAAATTAACTTTACATATTTCAAAAGGGTTTCCATCATTATAGTTTGTTCTTATAAGGGATTGGTAACATCATCATGTGTAGAAAACATTTTCTGTATGAGTAGTTAGAATTTTAATTCATATTATCTTAATGTAGTAGAGAACTTATAATATTATGAGGAAAAACATAATATTTTAAAAAAACACTTCTACCATATCATTGATCTCTATTTCTGTTTTTAAAGGATTCAAGGATTTGGATCCACTATCACAAATCCAAATACCCACTTTGTGGTCACCTAAAATGTTCAAGACATTATTTTCATTAGGATCAGCATGAATTTATTGTGTTGTCCCAATGAAAGGGTCATTTTTATGGAATTTTCATCTAACTTGAAATTTGTTTTTGTCACCAGCAGGACAATCGATGAATTTTTATTTATTGGATCAAAGACATAAAATAATTTCACTTCCTGTGATTCCATTGTGAAAGGTTTTTTTTTCCACTTCCATACTAAAATTCATCATTGTAAATCTGATTCCATCAACATTCACTCTGTTGATATAGTCAACCAACTTGAAATGGAAAAGATGCACATGAAATTTGGTATAATGCAAATCATATATATTATCAATAATCCCAAAATATAACATCTTTTCATAAATTTGATTTCAATCCTTTGATCTAGATATGTGCATTGCTTTAGCAAAAAATGTAACCCCAATATTTTTCATCGCACTAAAGTCATCATGTTATTTAATATAGAATATATAAACATTGATTACAAAATAAATATATGATATGAAATTTTTATTTTGTCCTACAGCTAGCCATTGAAGTCTTTGAGAAATTTAATTCTTATTTCTAGATAAATCCTTATAAATTTTATCTTCAAAACCATCCTATAAATGGTTTATTATGTGTACATTATATCCATCCTTCAGTCCTTAATGGATTCAAATCTCTAAGAATATATTTGTGGGCTTCAATGTATAGATCAACATATTTACTATTATGTGATATGTAAATGTGTTCTTACTCCCACTCTATAGAGGTAATTGTAAAAACATCTCTTATGTAAATCCCTTTTCCTAAAAGACATTCACTATCCAAATACTTTGTAATAATTATTCTTTCAACATCTGATAAGTAATCAGTATAGAATTCAATATCTTCCTCAACAATATATCATTCATAAATAAAACCTTTTAGATGACTTTGATTTGTGACATACCATTTCAAAATCTCTATATAATGTTTAATGGGGTATATCCATCTATAATGGAAATGACAACATAGTTGAACTTCCTTATCCAAGTGAACCATCTGGTGGACCATTATATCTAAAAATGATGGTGGGAAGAACATATCTAATTCATATAATATGACTAAAATATCCTTATTCATTGATGGGTAAATTCACTGGGTCTATAACTTTACTACATATGGATTTGAAAAAGATGCAGGGTGTGGTAAATGTATTTCATACATTTTGAGTTAGAATGAAAAAAAGCATTAAATCTTGCATCAAAACGCGACATTCGTGTGATTTTAGTCCTTATAACATCAAATTTTTCCTTAAAAAGGAATTATTTATATATTACTAATATAAATGTGGAACATTTACACTGGTAAGGAAAAGTAAAAATTTTAATTTTTCCAGTATCGATATAGTGTGCGCTTCTGGGGGAAGAAAAGTCAACCATCTACCCTTCATAGGTGCCAACTCTTCTCTTATCCCCATTTCAATCAAGTCTTACATATCATTGATTCCATATTTTTTTAGAGGAACATTTAGTAACATGAAAATAACACTATAAAATACATTTTTTATACATGAATGATATCAACAAAATTTCTAACATATAAACATCTCCAATACAATAATTCAAATAAAATTGATCTCCTCTTCTAAACTATTTTTTAATATTTTTCAAAAATGGTTTATCATAAACATTGTACATATTTATTTCTTTATTGTCCAGTTGATCAATCGTAAATGGAGATATTGTTGTACTCTATTTGAAATTCACAATTAATACATCCATCCATGATCGGTATTTTTTCATTGGGGTAAAAATTTCTGATGTCTGAGAAACACAGACTTTGAGGAATCATTCAAAAGAACTGAGTATGTTCATTTTTCAAAAATGTGACACCCCAGCATTACATTAATGCTATATCCAGATAAATTTCAATAAGAGAGGATTTCATTTATCATTCCATAAAACATGGCTCTCAAAGTGAATTCATCACTTATGTTACCATTATACATTGTAACACTTTTATCGCACATCAATTTCAGATCATTGATCAATTGAGGTAAATCGAAATCAATATCATTTTGTGGTTTATTTGGTCCAGATATAATTTGATACAACATACTATATTTTCCCTTCATTTATAACCATGGAGGAAAGTAGAAATTTACAAACATGATAGGCCATCTACTATGAGTACTACTATGTAAATCAAAATGATGTATTCCATCATTAGATAACACAAGACTCAACTTTCTCAGCTCATTTCCGTATTCATGAAACTCATAATAAAGTTCCTTCCACTGAGGAGAATTTAATGGATGACATAGATTCCCATATTTAATTCTTGTATCTTCATGCCATGTTAATTGTATCATAGTTACCTGACATGCATATAGTCTTGTAAACCATAAAATGATACGAAAGTACCATACAAATTTCGAAGGACATGATTCATTTTTCTGGTGTCGATTTGTTCCACACATAGGGAATTTTATGAGTGATTCATAGTCCTTGGGAAATAATATGATATAATTGGGAAAAACATGTATTTTTTAGAGATCATTACCATTGAACTTAACATTCATTTAAAATCATATCCCCATCATGGTAGTTCATTTTTTTCTAGTATAATATCATTTAGGATACCAAGTAGTTCTATAAAGATGGTGTCACTTTATCTGCTGCCAGGTCTTAAATTATAAAACATCAATACAACTAACAGTGTTGTGTATTTAGTACAACCAATATAAAATGGTTTCTTGGAACAAATATTTAACTCCTAAATTAACATTTTTAAAATAACTTAGGTCATCTTCATGTTCCATTGTCATTTCGTCAATGCGATCTCCATCATCATTTATAAAGGTACTCATATCAAATGATTCATAAACCACAATATCATCCAAATCGGAGTCCACATTCAGTTTTTCCTCATGATTAGTCCAAAATATATATATTTGATCTTTTCCATGAAAAATAAAATGTTCTTCCAACTATTTTAGAATAATATTTCTTGAATAACAACAACATAAACATTGACATATGATTTTATAAGGGACATTTTCAAGCTCTCTTTCAAACTTGATGAACTCTTTAAATCCATATTCATACTCATTCTACAAATGATTAGAATTCATCCATTTATGATTCATATCCATCATATCGGGTTCATAGAAAATTAATTTTGTTCAATATATAAATAAATTCACATATGATATTCATTATCAAAGGTGAAAGTTATAGAAAATTCTAATAAGGTAAACTCAACATTAGATTGTTTCAATGAATTTTAGTATGTTGAAGAAAATGGGTAATTGAATTTATGAAAAGAATTACTCCACTATGGTCAGTGTTATCCTATATGTTCATTAAAAGGTTAATTTTATAGACAACATATCCTCATCACCTCATCTCCAAGATAATTATCATTGAATTTTGTAATTTGTCGCATCCTTCTTCTCTTGTGGGAATGTACCTATGTTTCTCCAAATACTCTGAGAAGTTGTTATCAATAGGGTGAGTAATTATCAGAGTGGTACCAGAAACATAAAAGAGACGGGGTTGAGTGTCAAGTAATAAAGTGCAATAATGGATGTTCAGAAGATAACAGTGATGAGGATGATACTTTTCTATAAAATATGAAGGGGTGAGTCTCAAGAAATAAATTGCAATATTAACTATTGTTTGATACACATAAATTATTTCTTAAATCCCATAATCAAATGAAAATATAATATATGAAATTAATTAGTAATAGGAATCCGAAATATGATAAACAAAAATAATAAACTCTCATTCAATCAACTAGAGGATATAAAAATGTATTGATAAAACATTTTATAGATAAAGAGTAATTTGATATACATGGATAATAATCAAATATTATAAGGAGTGGAAAAAATACATGTATACCTAAAATGATGAGTACCTAAAATAGTTTCTAAGGTATTGAATTTGATAACTTCCATTCTTTTTTTGAACAGGTGATGTAGAAACCTAAGGCATTATTACATTTAATATGAATGGTATATCAATTAGTTGAAACCATCTCAAGACACTTAGGATGTCATTTTACTACACAAACCCATCCCAAGGATTCTAGGGTGGTTTTAAAATAATATCTACCCATATGAAGGAATATATTGAGGCCATACACTACACATTGACCGGTCCTTGAGATTCTTGGGAGGTCCACAAAGAACATGGCATAAAGAAACAATATGCATCAATAAGATATATCACAAAAAAAGGAGAAAAACACACCAAACCTTGAAACATATATCCCATAGACATTTAAACACACACACATATATATAACCTGAAATTTATAATACACATAATTGAAAAACATATTAACATTTAAAATTTATTTTTTATGAAGATAAATAAAAGATCTACTTAATTTGGAAATCCAGAACAATAATTTTTAAATAAATAATTATAAAATCAACCTTGCATTATAATTTCTGAAAACACATATAAATGGATAGAAAGATATATATTTACATATATATATATATATGTATATTTATTAAATAAACATAAATTGAGTAAAATCTCTGTAACTTCTATAACATAATATCACAACATAGTAAAATAAATTCAACCCCATACTAATTTTGAAAATAGAGAGCCATTGAAAGTAAATAAATACGGTGTCACCCTTACAAAGGTTTCTGATAATATAAAACAACACAATTATCCAAAAAATATTATGGAAAACCCATACACCAAAATATTAAAACATAAATTAAATAAAAAAATGCCTTACATGAATTGCATAATATTATTTTCATTCGGGGTTTTTATATCGAAAACCTAAAATATTTATACAGTAGAATAATTTCTTTTTTAAATTTTCTATCTACGGACCACAGTTGATTATCTAATATTTTAGAAAAATGAAAAAATTAATATTTCATAGAAAACTAGGTAACAGATGTAGAAAATGAATAAAAATGATTCAAAACTACAATTTTAAAAGAAAAAAAGGATATCTGAATCAGTTTTCAGTCAAAAGATGGATTATAAAACTTGTGTTACGTTCATAATCTTAAATAAAAATATTATAAAAGGATTGGACCAAAAATAACTGATGACATTATAAAATATGAAATCCCAAATGAAGTAAAAAAACATACAAATAAAATCAGAAGGCCTGCCTTGCTATGTTGAAGGAAATATAAGACAATTAGATTTAGATCTCGATGTTTTCTTAAAAACCCTAAAATAAACCAAACACCAGATGTTGGATTATGGTTGGGCAACTAGAGGTATTCAAGTGGTGTGATTTTAGGTTCAATTAACCGAGGAGGAGCACTGAATATGGGTGGATTCCATGAAAAGATTCTAATATCTCGATGGGTTTGCAAAAGGTTAGGGTTTTTTAAAAAGATCAGAAAACATTTATCTGTGCTTAATAAAATAAGTGCTGATAAAGGATTTATAATTATTGCTAAAAAATATTTTTTCAAATATATATATATATATATATATAATATATATAAATATAAATATATTAAATATATTTCATTTTCAATATATTATTTATAATTTTATATTTATTTATTTTTAATTGTGGACATAGTTTTAAAATATAATATTTATATCTAATTTTAATTGCTTGAATATAGGGTAAAAATGAGTAAAATTGAATAAATTAAAAGTAAATAAACTTTAAGAAAATTGAAAAATTGGACAAGTTTTGTGTGTGTGAATTTTATATAAAAATACATTAATTTTGTATGTGTGAAATGAATATAACCTACATTTGTTCTCTGTTAAATTAAAAAAAATTAAATTTAATTATACATCCATTACACTATGAAATTAGTCAATATTTTTAATTCATTTTAATTTTTATGTATAAACCATTATTCACTAAATATATGACTATTTAAGTTAATGCACACAAATATTTTGTAACATATAAATAATATTTATATAAATTAATTAATATCTTTATATTTAATATTTTCTGATAATTAACATTAATTATTATACTAATTTAATTAATAAAATGTTTTTTTAATAATGTACAATCAATTTATTCATTTTTATTAATAATTATTTAATTAATAAAATGTGTAATTTTTTTAATAAACTAATTTTTTATTATTTATTTATATCATTATTTCATTTTATTTATTCAGACCATTATTAGTGCTAAAAAATCACTAATAAAATCTATCTCTTTAGCACTAAAAATAAATCACTGATAAAGGTTATCCTTTATCAACACTGAAAATCAAACGTTGATAAAGGGTACAATTTATCGGTGCTAAAAATATGTTCCAATAAAGGGTACACTTTATCAGCGCTATAAATAGAGAACTGATAAAGTTTCCATTAATAGCACTAAAGAAGAATCATTGATAAAAGGATAAATTTATTTTCTCTTTCTTTATTGTTGATAAAGATTCCATTTATCATCCTTATTTTCTAGAGATGATAAATTCTAATGTTGCTAAAGGCCTGTTTTGTAGTAGTGGTGCACAAAAATTAACCGGGGATGAGTTATAATATTTGGATGTAATAATTACCCCTTTTGTGGTTTTCACCGATAACTCATCCTTGATTTTTTAGATGGTGTTTGAATTGTTCAACTAAATAAACAAGATATAATAGAATATTTAGAACTAGAATCAAATTGAATATTCTCTATTCCATAATGAATAACCATTGTACCTATAAACACATCATTTTTGGGTTTTACCTCAATAGTAGTGAGAGAATATTCCCTTCTTCTCCACCTTGGATGCTATTGTTGTTTATTTCCTCTAAAAACCATTGTCTTATGGAATTATTTTGAAACAATATCATGTTCCTTATAGTGGAAACACTGAAATATAGGATGAGTGTTGATGTGAACCTTCATTTCATCTTCCACATAAGTTGGATTATTCATATACCATCAGTAGTTATTAGCCATATGCTCCACACTTCCACATTTGAAGTATCTTCTGGTTCCCTTTAGATAGTTCCAATGAAAGTTCTTCCAATAATTTTCACACATGGGATGTTGGATTTTCATTCCATCATGGGATTTATCTATTAGTCCTACCATATTAATCAATATTTTCAAATTTTTTTCTAAAGGACCATGAGACCACTGAGACTCTTCGATCAACATTGCAACCTTAAGGGAACAACATAAAATCTTCGCTTAATAGTCAATGTCTCGAATCGCCAATGTATTTTGTAGACATCGATTTAGTCTTCTAAATAATTGATTCTCATTTCATTTGGTGTTCATGACAAATCCAGAGGCATATCTTCCGATCAATGAAAATTATTCCTCATGATCCCTAATAGAATCATCTTCCTTTTTATTTACTCTAAGGAACTCTATCTCTATCCTAAGATGGAGAGTTAGGAGAAAATATTTATTGAAAAATATTTTATAGAAAATTCCCATTATGTGGAATCAATTTCATCGTTGGACTTCATTTTCTTGATCAGTGTCCACCATTGATCAGTTTCCTCATCAAAACGAAAGATGACCAAGACAAATTTCTCATCTTCTGAGCACTCTGGGACAAATATTATCTTCACAATGGAGTTAATCCATTGATCCCTATATAGGGGTTCTAAATATCCACTAAACATTGGAGGCCTTTGTCACATATTGTATTTGACCACAACTTTCTCTTTCTTAGGAGAAAGAGGGTATTCTGTAGGATTCAAGTAATTATTCATAAATAGATCCAGTTGTGATTTTATTTTCATGATGTTATGGTAAACCATTTCCATCATATTTGGAATTTCATTTGGTCAATCATAAAATTTCCTATCACATTGATTGTGGGTGTGGGTTCTTATATCTCCCTCATTTAACTAGAAAAGTAACTACAATTAAGGGGACTAAATACTTATCTAATAAGAATATTTAAAAAAACTTCAAACATAGAAGGATAAAATATTAAATGAAAAGTATATCCTAACATGTGATTCCCTAAGTTTCAATATAGGTTGTCCATGGTGATAGAATTATCCCTATGGTTCTGACTAAATTTTTCTATTCTTAATATCCATAAAATAACTAGACTATTCCTCTCATACCAAATATAATATCCCTATACTTTTACATATATTAATCATATTTAAACCACAATTAAAATAAAAGTATTGTAAATTATAGTGTTGTTGGAATATTAGATACATTATTAGAAAGCATGAAACAAAAATAAAAACATCTTTTATTTAATATAAATAAATATATCTTAACTTCCTTTTAGCATTTACGTCTACATGGGATAACCTGGGGAATACATGAACAAAGATATTTTATAAAAATTACTATAAGGTAATGAAAATAGAAATAAATCATAGAGCATTGGTTAGAATGTATAATATGATGACATAAAAATTCGTGGAACAAGAATAAACATAAGGAACCATAACATGTAGAACATGGGATCATGTAATCATAAGATTATATAATTGTGAAAAAAAATCATACACAATGACATAATCATGAGTCAAGGATAACTACCAAGTATATTTCATATGGTGCGGGATAAGTCAAGGCTAACTTCCATGACCATTTCACATGGTGGACAAAGTCCCATAAAGGAATCTTGTTTACTCCATGTACCAACAAGACGTCTCATGAGGCTAAACAATACCCAATGAATTTGAGTTCTATATGGGAACACCCATCATAACATGTTCATGAACATGTGTTCCACATGAATAATCAAACATAAACAGAAGGGTTACCCATGGAAAGAAATGGGTATCAAAATCATATCATAAGACACAACCAAAGCATGTGTCATGGTGGTTTCCATTAAATAATATATTTAAAACATACTTTTACAAATATAATGGAAAATGGGTATAGATCATGAAAAATTATGTCCACCTAAATTGAGAGTATGTAAAAATATTGTTTAAGAAACTTTAGAAATGAGCCACTTTAGTGCAGTTTAAAAATATAATTTTAAAGATTCATTAAAATAGAAAAGGAATAATTGTTTTCATAAACCCAAAAATGAAACCAGGCATTTTTCATGACAAAATTATTTATTTTAGAAAAATAATGGTGGCTTAAAATAGATTATGTATTTCAATTGAAAATGGCTGAGAAATCGGGAAGTTCCCTTTAATATGACTTTCTTATCGGGAGGAATTGAGAAGGGAATCTTATAAAACAAGAATTACCCCATAAAAGAAATAAGAATTGAGATAAGAACATGTTTTTGGAACATAACCATAGAATTTTAGAAGATTATATAAGATGCATTAATAATTAAATTGTGGTAAATAGAGAGAAATCTTAACCCAAAGTCAAAATAAAGGTATAGAGATAATCCCTCACCTTATGTCTGAATGTATTATAGACTTGTACTTAATGTTAAGGATAATAAAATTAAATATATTAATTAAATAATTCCAAATATTATCTACATGCATGTTAATTATAATAATTTTGTTATGATCATTTAAGTAATATTTATGATCTAAAGGATAATGTTTCATCATTCAGGGGTGTTTGTTTCCTTAGTTTTCATTATTGGTTTACCTGTATACATGTATGAAATATCATGTAAAATTTCCATAGTAATACAAAATTAAAATTAAATGATATTAATGAACTTATATAATATAAAATTTTCTTATATATTATTTTGTTTCTAGATATGAGGATGATTTATTTGAAAAAACATTACTGATAATCGTTTGGATTATTTTGGTGGTTTTTCGATCATTACAAACTAGTTTCGTTCAATAGTTTTATATTATGTATCTATGTTAGTTATAGAAGATAAAATTGGTTATAAAATTCAATTTTAAATATGTTTCAACCATAAAAATTATTTTATGACCATCCATGAAGGTGGAAATGTAAAATCAAAACTCGATATCCTTGGATGTGATAAGTCAACACATCACGTTTGATATTTTCATTTTTAGAAAAAAAGGTGAACATAATTGAATTTATAGGAGATATTCCAGTGAGATAATAAAATTCCTGTATATAAAATACACTGGAGTTATCATTCCACATTGGTATAGGTAGGTTAGGAGAGAATAAGGAATGAAAATAAATTGAAATGGAATTAAAATAAAACAAAAGAGGATTTTATCAGTTGATATTCTTATACATGAGAACTTCCATAGGGAAAAAGGGTTTGGCATTTTTTTGAGAAAAAAGGATCTTAGAAGTGGGATAGATATTTGGGAAGATTATTGGGATTAATTTGGACAAGTTCCAAGGCTTCGTATGTGTGAGTATAAGAGGTGGTAAGGGGTGGTATTTATAGTGGGAGGACATGAGTGTTTTTTATCATTTTAAAATTTTGTTTATTATTTTGTATAAATACTATGATTAGTGTTGATTATTGTGACTAAATATAGTAAATAAATAATTTTATTTCAGATACTGGCCACTTACATCATCTATTAATCGAACATCACTAAATAATGCACGTATTTAGTTTATACCGTAAATAACCTTATTTCACTATTCACTAGAAATTGTACTATTTTTGAAAAAATATCTTAAATTCACCATAACCATTTTTTGATGTGTTTAATTTAAAAATGGACACAGTTATATAAATTAATTTTATATGCATGAGAAATATAATTTTTAATTAAAATCACAATTTATTAAAAAACCAATTATACATCTATAATTTATTTTATGACACATTGAAAAATAAATTAAGGTCTTATGAAACTATCTTATAATAATCATACAACTAAATATTAATGTCTGAATCTATTTTGTGAGAAATACTTTATTTTCAAACATTATATTAATTATAAAATTTTAAATAAATATTTTCTCTTTAAAAAAACATTAACACTTAAATTATCATTATTAAAACCTTAATTTAATTATATGAAGTTATAAATGTATCATTTATTCATTTATAAGATACCTAAATTTTATATAAACTTTCATACATGAGGTTACAATTCTATTGGCTAATTTACTATTCATAATGGTCATGTTACTATTCAAAAGGTCATGTAACTATTCTGATGGTTTGGGTTCCGTAATTTCTATAAATACATCTTATTTAATTAATTATTCATTTATAATGTTTTTATTGTGTTCTATATGTTGTTTTTATGTGATTTTACAATATGAAATAATTATAAGTTTTGAATTTCCATTGATGATATTCTGGGTCATTAATATAAAAGATAATAAAATACATGAAAGAAACAATAGATTCTTGAAATGACATTATTGTCTAGTCTGGTTAGGAAATCATGTATATGTAAAAGGATCACAGTGAAACAATAGTAGAACAAAAATAAATACATCCGAATTCACATGACCGCATTATATTTGGGGATCACAATTCCTCTCAACTATTGGCATTACCTGAGGTAAATTGTTTTTTCATAACACTTTCTGCTAAATTAAAATCAAAAAATAAAGGTAAATTTTTTTTAATAAAATTCTGTTGGGTGAAATTTTATGTGATTTATATCTATAAGAACCCACCCATCACCTTGTTCTCAGGAGTATGGTGTAAAATATCCAAGGATACATTTTATATAATAAAAACACCCAAAATCTCAAGTGATAGTGCATATTGAAATAGATCATGAGCCAAGTGATAAGTTTCCTATTCCATTGGATCATCTTGATGTCAACCCGATTGATAATGCTATTAGAACATTCATATCTAGTTTTTTAATTATATAAATATATATATAGATAATGAGTTATGTCCTTTATAATTTTTTTTAATTAAACGTCATTTATAATTGATGAAAAAAAGTCTACAATAAGGTATAATGTTAAAGATATTTAAAGAGAAGTGGAAATAGAAGTTCAGATCAAAACAATCTATTGGATCAACAAACTAAAAAAAACTTCTTAAATTACATTTACCACACTATATGTGATTGGCGTTTTGATTGTAAATGAAATTATCAAGTTTAAATGGATGGGAACCTCATTTTTGAATTAATACATGATGTAAATTTATATTGTCTTTTTTCCAAAAAATGAACTACTATTTTTATTATAGTTAATAACTATTCATATTTTCTCTATGCATATAAATTACTACTACATAAAGGGAAAACCATGTGAATCAAAATTTACTCTCATTAATCTTTCTATCATTTCTCTGCCTGATTGTTATTTGAAAATGGATGAAATTGAAAAAATATATGAACTATGTGTGGAGTTTGAAAACAAAATAGAAGAATATACGCTCTTGTTGAGGCCTACAATGAAGGGGTGAAACTATACAATATAATAATATAAAATATACTTTTCATTTTTCTCATTACATATTGGTTTTATATTTCTAGGAAGCATTATACGCTAAACACACTCAATTTGGATATCTTGAATATTTATTTTTTAGGTGTAAGTCATATATTTCCATAAAATCGACCATACATGATATCGTTTGTGAATTTATAATACACTGAAATCTATATTTTACAAATAAATAACAAATTATAAATTTTAATTTATGTTTTAATGAGATTTTTTTATGATTGGGATGACTACATATATCATCTAATTAATGGTATGAGGTCGGTGACTGGACATAAGAAGCTTATGGATTTCTAAAAACTGATATATATTAAGGTACATATAGTAATATATAACTGTCAAAATATATTTTAAAATAATATTCATATTTTTTTCAATGATCCTATAGTGTCTGAAACAAAATTATGATATTGATTGTGTATATTAAATTTGTAAATTTATGAAAAATATCATATACCATCAAACAAAATAGCATCCTCAAACATATATTTTTTATGTTAATTAAAAATTCAGTCAAAATATTTGATAATCTTTTATTTTTCTATATTTTCTCATTACAATAAGGATTTTCAACATTCTATATACCAAAAAGACAATTTAAATTTGTTTAGAGATGATTGGGAAGAGTATGCAATGACAAAATGTTTTCCAACATAAAGATAAGGTGATTTTATATTAGGTTCGTAATTTCATTATATTACAGTGATCATAATGAGTTGGTTTCATGTCAATCCAACACACGATGTGATCGATAGGGCTCTAAGTGCATGTTCACCATAAAAAGTCATTTTAGTCTAAAATATAACCCCATATCGAAAACTAGGAAAACAGAATCGTATTGACTTGAGACTCCATAAAAATGATCCATAATTCATTTTTGACATATAAGATTCAAATTTACCTCAATCTGAAAGACAGTGTGACCTGTATGACTAAAATATTATATATTCAAGATAACAGTGTTATTTTAGTCTACAACATGATTCAGATATCTAAAACCAATAAAATGAGATTGGATTCTCATAGTACTTTATGAAAATTGTCTATAATTAATTTATGATGTGTAATAATAGACCTCATATCAATCTGACTCATATTGTGGGTCATATAAATCAAAGTGCATGATTTCAATATAAAAGATTCATTTTAGTCTAAAATGCAATTCACTTAGCCAAATCCAAGAAAATATAATTTTTTTCAAATTTATAAAAAATGATTCATTATTCATTTGTGACATATAGGAATTTAACACACGTCAATCTAACACAAAATGTGGATGGTGTAACTCAAAGTGCATGTTTTCAATATTAAAGAGTCATTTTAGTCTAAAACATGATTCACATATCAAAAAACAAATAAAAATAATTGCTTTTATTTTTAGGGTAAATCTCTATAATTTATTTTTGATATGTATGAATTGACTGTACATTAATTCGACACACAATGTGTTCAGTGTGTCACAATGTTCATGTTCTCAATATAGAAGTGTCATTTTTGTCTAAAATAAAATTCACAAAGCCATAACTGAGGAAATAAGCTCTAACTATCTTTAATATTTAATAAAATGATACATTATTATTTTTTGTCATGTTGGAATATATCACATTTCAATCTGACACATGAAGTAGTTGGTATGACTTAATTTGCATGTTTTCAATATAAATGTGTCATTTTGGTTTAAAACATAACTTATATTATAACAACTATAAAAATAAACTTTTTTGTTTCAAAAAATTACATAAATAATATATAATTCATTTTTCATGTATATGAATTTACTATAAATCAATCCAACACATGATGTGGTTTATATGACTTAGAAGTGCATCTTTACATTATAATAGTGTAATTTTAGTTTAAAACAAGTTTAATAAACTGAAAAAAGAAGAAGATAAAACACATATATAATCATTATACATTTTTAAAAAGATCCATAATTCATTTTTTATGTGTAATAATCGACCGAACATCAATATGACAAATGATGAGGCAAGTACGACTCGGAGTTCTTATTTTCAATATAAAAGTCTCATTTTATTCTATGATGTGATTCACATATCCAAAATTGAGAAAATGATCTTATATTATCTTTTTTATGTTTAAAATGATCTGTAATTAAATATTGATGTATATTAATTGACCGCATATCATTTCAACACCTAATGTTGTTGGAGTGACTCATAGTGTGTGTGTGTTTGTTATAAAAGTGATAATTTAGTCTAAAACATGATTCACATCGCCCAAATTAAGAAAACAGGATCTGATTATCTTTAAAATTTAGGAGAACTATATATAAATCATTTTCGGAGTATATGAGTTGACCACACATCAATATGACACATAATGTGGCTGGTATGACTCAAAGTGCATGTTTTCAATATAAAAGTGATGTTTTAGTTCAAAATATGCCACATTTCCAATACAAAGAAAAAAAGATCTATTTGTTTGTAAAATTTTAGAAAATTATCCATAATTAATTTGAAACCTGTAGAAATTTACCTCACAAAAACCTGACACATGAGATGGATGATATCAATCAATGTGCTTGTTTTCATTATAAAAGGGCCATTTTAGTCTAAAATGTGATTCACATATCCAAAACCAAGAAAAAAAGATATTATTGTTTTGGTAATTTTTTACCATGATCCATAATCCATTTTGGAAATATATGAATCAACCAAATATCAATTTGATGCACGATGTGGCATGTACGACTTAAAGTTCTTGTTTTTAATATAAAAGTTTTATTTTAGTCTAAAATGTGATTTAAAATATCCCCAACTGAGAAAACAATCTTATTTTGTGTTGATACATTATGAAAACAATCTATAATTCATTCTTGATGTATAGTAAAAAACCAAACATCAATCCAACACACTATTTGGTTGGTATAACTCAAATTGTGTGGTTTCAAATTAAAAAAGTGTCACTTTACTCTAAAACATGTGTCACATAGCTAGACTAGGGAAAAAATCTCTAATTATCATGATACATTAGTAAAAAAACATATATTTCATTTTTTACATGTATTACTTGATCACACATCTATCTAGAACATAATGTTGCGGATATGACTCAGTGTGAATTTTTTCAATATATGTTTCATTTTAGTCTAAAACATAACTCACATAGCCAAAACTAAGATAAAGAGCTTGGATTGTCCAAACAATAGCTAGAAATGATCCTTAATTTATTTTTGGTAAGTATAAATTTACTTCACGATAATCTGACACACTAAATGTCTTGTAAGAATCAATACACATTCTTTCATTTTAAAGGCATCATTTTGGTCTAAAATGTGATCCACATAGCCAAAAGTGAGAAAAAGTGCTCATATAGTTTAAATAATTTAATAAAATGATCTACAGTTCATTTTTAAAATATATTAATTGACCTCACATTAATTAGAAACATGATGAAACTAGTATGACTCCAAGTTCATGTTGTCAATAATAAAGTGTTATTTTAGTCTAAAATGGCATTAACTATCCCAAAATTGAGAAAATGTGCTTATATTGTAATAATACATTAAGAAAACAATCCATAATTTCTTTTTAGAAATTAACCAAAAATCAATCCAACACAATTTGTGGTTGGTATGATTCAATGTACAATTCTACAAATTAAAGAAGTTTCATTTTACTCTAAAACACACAACCCAAGGCCAAAACTATGAGAATAAGTAGAAACTATCTTGACACTTTAAGAAAATAATCCATAATTCATTTTTATTGTGCAGTAATTGACCACACAACCATATGACACATGATTCGGCTCATATGATTCAATTTTTTTGTTTTCAATATAAGTTTAATTTTATCTAAAACATGATTCACATAGCCAAACTCAAGAAAATGAGCCCATATTCTCCTGATTATTTAGGAAAATGATTTATAATTCATATCTTACATGTATAAATTGGCCATAGGTCAACCTGACACACAACATATCCAACATGAATCAATGTACTTTTTTCAATAAAAAAGTGTCATTTTAGTCTAAAATGTGATTCATGTAGAAAAAATATATAAAATTTAATATTTTATAGACTTTAGAAACATTATCCCTGATTCATTTTTTACGTGTATGAATCAATCAAACATAAATAAGATACATGGTGGGGCTGGTGTAACTCAAAGTCAACATTTTCAATATTAATGTGTCACTTTAGACTAAAATGTCATTCATCTTACAAAACAACCTAGTATATTCATCCATAGAATTCCCATGATAGATTTCTATATACCATAGGTGTATCCCCAATCCCCACGGTCTCACAAAAATCATTTAGTGTATCAATCATAGATTTGGGGGTTGATTTTACCCTCAAAATCTAAATGAAAACATCAATACATAGCTTAATAAAAATCCATATATATTCCAAGTAACATTCCATACAGAAAATAATTCTAATAAAATGTTTTAAACTATAATGGATAATGAAAGAAACTAAAAAAAAGAAAAAAGATTCCAAAACAAATTTGAGCTAGTCAGTCCCTTGAAACTAAAGGATCGATCACCAACTCGGCATGATTCTCTTGTCACCACCTCTAATTGAACAACACCATCTTCCGAATAGATAGTGGTTACAAGCCTACCTAAAGATATGTATACAATAAATTATGACCACATTCCCACCAATGTGAGTATGTAGTGTGTGATCTGAATCCTGTTGGATACCTCCATGATTCCATTTTATTTATTTTATTAATGAATCAAATTATACTAGTTAAAAAGACAATGCTTGTCAAATATGGTTTTCATTTTCAACCCAAAACATGTGAACACAACTAGTATGGAACATGTGCTTTCTCAAAGATTTTAATTTGTAAAACCATTTCAAAAAGATGGTTTGCTTCCAAAATAATGCCAATTTTAAATGAAACCATGACATATTCCCTTAAAAACCACACACTTTTTAAATTAAATCCTCTAAAAGTTTAAAACATTTCAAAATCAATTTCACCATAGACTCAAACATTGAAAAAAAATTCCGCATTTTTCATTTAAAATATTTCACACAACCATCATACTATTAATGTAAGGAAAAACGGTAAATAGTCAATAAAAACATTCTATGTAAACAGATGGAATAAACCTAGTCAAAACCAGGATATACCATATGAGAATCAAAGCATTAAGACAAGTTCATTCCGGTAATACGCAACAAACATTTAAATATGTATGACAATAAAATCTTAATTTATGATACATATCATCAAGAAACACCACAATGACTAATGGGATAACACTAGACATTTATTAGTGGGCCCACTATCGTGGTGACAACAGTAACACATCCATCAACTGAATCACTCTAAGTAGTCTCCGTAGTGAAAGTCCCATACCTAGGATTTATGTATAACTAGGGGGACTATTCAGTTCTAAATGTCAATTATCCCTACAATGTCCCACTACATCCTAATTAGTATACTTGGTTTCCTGATGAAATAGTAATGTGGGTGGGCCATGGACAATTAACAGCATCCCATGACAATAACAATCCCCTAAGGAAAACACCACAATCATGTCCTTCCCACATCCAGCACTACCCTTAAAATTATTCACAATACATAATCACATCCTGGATCACATCATTACATCCATTTCATGGATACGCATAAAAATCATTAATTACACAAAGGGGTCAATATGGGGACTATCACCATCACTTCACCTAGTAACAACTGTTCCTTCACTTTTCATATATATATATCACATGAATTTTGAAATCCCTTTCTAAAACAATATGGAATACACAAACAATTCCTAATCATAATATAAACATAAAAAATCATAAAAAATAAAACTTTGGTAACGCCACGTTGATTTATAAAACCATACCACCCTTTGAAAATAATGGGAATCCTTTGAATAAAAAAGAATAACTCTCTTCGAAAATGCCTTTTTTGGATTAAAACCCAAATGTGTTAGTTCGTTCCTAATGAAAACCATCCTAGGAATTTTTTCGAACATGTATAATTCATAAAACACCCATTTATTATAAATCACCATTTAAAACATGAAATTCTATCCTATTGGAACATGAAAACGAAATCAAGTGAGTAAAATCATTAACAAATAAAACCAAGATAACACACACCACAATTATCTACGGTAAACATGGATTTAAAACCTAAAGAAACAATTTAACTCTTAAATAAAATATTATTAAATGGAAACACCTACCTCAAGTGGTGGAATCTTCTCACCTTCGATGAAATCCACCGGAAATGAACTCCTACTATGGATCACAAACATTTCAAAACTAATATTACAATTCCGACCAACCCTAAAAATTATATTAGAATCAAATTACCATTAGTTATAGATGATTTATACAAAAAAGATGTAAACCAAGTAAAAGGGATAAGATGAGATTGTACCTCTCGAATTGGGTGAAGACTAACCAAGAAAACACCGTGAAATAATGATGGAGGAGTTTGTGAAGAAAATAAAATCCCATGGGAGGGACTTGGGTTGAGAGGGAGGAATCAGGGATTCTTGGGGTGGAATGATAAATTAAAAATAATAGTAAATGAAAGAAATTACCCAATTTGTGAAGGCCTCATGGTTATCTCGCATACTCTACCAAACCATGCACCAAATTTGTGCCTACCACCACCCAAAATCCCTAGACCTCACATGGTTGACTTTCAGGGTTTTCTTAGTTATGCATAACACATGTGATCCCCTCTCTCTCACTATACAAGGCCCAAATTTTGTACTAAATTGTATTCGAACCATGAACCATAATTATATACCTGAGGAAAAGCCTCTAAAACTCAAAAAAATCCAACCAGGCGCACCCTAAACTCGAGGGGAAAATCAATCTCTTGGTTACTACCATGCAAGTGACAACAAAGGGTGTCAAAATTCACAAATCCAAAAATAAGAAAATAATATCCGATTATCTTGAATATTTTAAAAAAATTATACATAATTCATTTTTGGCATATACGAATCAACTGCCCGTCAATCTGACACCCAATGTCATCATCATGACAAAAAGTTCACGTTTTAAATATAAAAGTTTCATTTTTAAAAAAAATGTGAGTCGCATTATCAAAATTAAAAAAGGATCGGTTTATTTTTAAATTTATGGAAAATGATCTATAATTCATTTATGATGCGTATTAATTGTCCACAAATCAATTCGACACATAATGTGGCTAGAATGACTCAGTGTGAATGTTTTTAATATAATAGTGTAATTGTAGTTTAAATCAAGATTCAGATTTCAAAACTATGAAAAAATGATTTAATTGTCTTGATAATTTATGAAAACAGCCTATAATTCATTTTTTATGTATAGGAATCAGCTTCTCATCAATCTAACACACAACATGGTCGATAAGACTCAAATTGTTTGTTTTTAATACAAAAGTGTCTTTTTAGTCTAAAATGTGATTCACATAGTCCAAAACAATAAAGCAAGATCATATTGACTAGATACATTAGTTTTAAGATCATTAATATATTTATGAGGTACAGAAATTAAAATCTCACCAATTTGACAGATGATGTGGCAAGTGTGACTGAAAGTGCTTGTTTTGAATATTCATGTAAAATTTTAATCTAAAATGTGATTCAAATAAATAAAACATAGATAATGGGAATTCATCTGAATATTTATGTATAGCATACATAATTCATTTATGTCATAAATTAATCGACTACACATCAATCTACCACACGATGTGGTCGGTATGACTAAATATCTGTGTTTTTAATATAAACGCGTCATTTTATTTTAAAATGCACATCACATTTTCAAAACCTGGAAAACAAGAATAGTTTATTTTCAAACTTTATATCAATGGTCCATAATTCCATTATTACATGTAGTAATTAACCACACATCAATATGACGCACAATGTGCCTCTCATGACTCAAAGTGCATGATTTCAATATAATAGTATCATTTCAACATAAAACACAATTCACATATCCAAAATTCAGAAACTGAGCTCAAATTTATTGATACTTTGTGAAAATTATCCATAATTAAATTTAATGTGTAGGAATTGACCACACTTAAATCGAAAAAACGACGTGGCTTATGTGATTCAAAGTTCCTATTTTCAATATAATAGTATCATTTTAGTCTAAGAAGAAATACACACAGTCAGAACTGAGAAAACGAACTCATATTGTATTGATACATTAGGAAACCAATTCATAATTCATTTCTAACATGTAATAATTTACCGCACATCAATATGAAACATGATGTGACTAGTATGAATCAATGTTCATGTTTTCCTGTAATTAAGATAATTAATAACAAAAATTTAAATTTATAATTAAATTTATAATTAAATATGTAATTAAAAATTATAAATTAATGATATAATTATTTAAAACTATTTTATAAATTCACATAATTAATAACTAATAATAGCATTGATATATTTAGTAATTAACAATATAATTTATATAGATTATTAAATAACAATGTAATTAATTAATCATAATATAATTATTAATTAATAATATAATTAATAATTAATAGTATATTTAATAATATAATTGATATTATAACTAATAATATAATTAATATATTTGGTAATTAACATAATTTTTCATATGTGGATCATATAACATTATAATTAATTTTTTTTTGTTTTTTCTCTAATGCTACTAAAATAAACATTGGTTTTGTTGCAGGGTCACACATTTGTAAAGATTTCTATTGAATGTTGAAAAAATAATTCTATGAGAGTTTTGTTTTTGTATTGAGATTTATATTTTTAATTAATATTAAATATTACATTAATGAAAATATCTTTTATCGGGTTTTTTAATGTTAATTTTGAATTGAAATAATAGTTCAATGTAATATTTTTATTCTAATTATATTTAATTCTAATATTAAAATTGTTTTCTCTATGATTTATAATTTGTAGCTTTCTTTTAGGGCTACTGCAAGGCTATAGGTTTTCAATAGCCAGTGTGGTCTTTTCATGTACTTTTGATAGCATAGATAAAACTGAAAATTATCAGTGCTTTATTTTAATACTGATAAAATATACCTTTATCAATGTTTTTTAGTGTTGATAAAGTCCATACACTTTTTTATGAGTTTACATTTGCAACACTTTTTAGCACTAAAAGTGACTTTTTCTAACGGTGACATTAGACCTATCTTTTGTAATAATCAAATATTTAAGCCATTGGATTTAGCCCGACCTATACTTATAATAACGTTATAAAAGATTTTCTAGTACACTTGTGTAATGATGACCTAAGCAGGGTGTGAGTGCCAAACATTGCAGGCCATCACCAATGAAACTAATAAAATAACTAATCAATATAAAATTAATGCATATATACAACCAATAAATTGTTCCTAAACAATAATAAATTTATTTTAAAACTAAATGAATGAACCAGGGTTGAACCCGATAGCTGAATTCACCCCAGTAATAAAGAAAACTTTCTTCTACCAATGCTGGGGAGTCTCTAATCATGTAATAATGATCGTTCCATCCCAACCACGATTGGGGTAATAACCAATCCCTAACTAAATCACTATCACCTAGGGATAATATATCCATCTCCAGGGACCCATTATCCATCGAAGGGATATTTTCACTCAAAGCTTAATAATAAACTAATATCCACCTATGGCCTATCTTCACCCTAGGTTATACCATCAACCAATGTCCACCTAAGGGTCATGTTTTCGATGATTTTAACCATCAACAAAATGTAATTTCCTTTATTTTAAAAAACTCCTATATACAAGGTTATTTTCCATTTGACATAAAACAGTTATAATTTTAACAATTTCTATAAAAACCATTTATAAATTTTTCATTTCAAACCACTGTCAATTTTCTATCCTCACCCATTTATTACAAAATCCCCCTTTTTTTATTCCATCATTTACCCATCACATTAACATGTACCATATCGAATTACAAAACATTATTTTACCATTCAATGTTTACCATTTCATCAGGTCCACTTTTTAGGGTAAAATTCATCAACCAAAATAGATTAATATGATATTCCATTTCAATATCATCGATTAATATAATATTTCCATTTTTAATGCATTTTAAAATATGAAACAAATTTGAAAATATAATTCCATTAGTATTTATATAATTCAACATTTCTATTTATTAAGGGTAATCCATTTATTTTAGTCAACCGTAGGTCATAACCATATCCAATGAACCACCTAGGGATTTCCATTTACAAGGATTAGGGATGTTTTGGGGTATTTAAAATAGTTTTTAACTACACATAAACCATTAAAATGAAACTATGTCAATAAATGGAAAGGATTATACGACTTCACAATGCACCATGATAAATTTAGGTGAGACTAAGGATTAATTTAAAGGGTAACTTACCTCAATTTGAGTTTTCCCCTATTATTTCTTATAGCTATTGGTATCTACCAAGGCCCTTCCAAGTCCATTCAACCTCATATATGATCAACCGAGATCATATCAATGACACAAGCTCCCATCCTAATCCCAACTTCAATAATTAATTAATTAATATATAATTAATCTTAATATAAGAATAGATAACACATTGGACCTTAGTCATTCATCAAAACCTGCAACAACATGGTGTCACCCATCCCCAAACAAACCATTAATTCCATGACGATCCGAATCCACATTTTTTAGCACCAAAATGATAATCAATTTAATTGAAACTTACTGAAAACCCTAGAAAACCAAAATGGTGACATACCTCACCAAATAGTTGAGAAAACATGTTTAGATTGTGTCTTGGGACACCCTCATCATAAGAATAAAATAAATGTAACATCCCGGATTCGGGTGCTACCCAAAAGTCCTCTGAACCTTGTTGGTCACATGACCTCAAGTGCATTACCCCAAACACCAGAGGCACCCGAATAGCAGAGAGGGTCATGGTCTAAAAATGGGGAAATAGTGCACTCATTGGAGGATTATATACATTGGAAAACTAATAGTAAAAAGTATCATAAGGAATAATACCATACAATAGAAGTAAAATGTGGAAGACTAATAGTATAAAACAACTGGAGAAGATATAAATAAATGATTCTTGTCACATGTATCTAAGAAAACATCTAAACAAGTCACAATGGTGTATAACAATACAGAAACCAAATACAAATGAAACAGTAAACCCCAAGAACATTATAATCCTCACCATGGTCACATTCTCTCTATCTCCCACAACAATCAAGTACCTGATAAGAATGGTTCTTTCCTTTTTCTATACCTGTAACCATATAATCTGTTTGGGTCCAAAAAAACCCAAAAAAGGTTTGAGACGAATCTTAATAGGCAACCACCAAAATATTTGTACATAACCTTCTATGAATATATATAGAAGGAAATATTCATAAATAAAGCAATATACTAGGAAATACTCAAAAGTAAATAGTACAATAGTTTTCAATTACATCTATTTATATTTATAATTCATCCTTTGAATCTTGTAATCTTGGGATCTAGCCTAATCTCTATATCCCCCTGTGTAACTGTAACAAAACATATGTCTAAAAATACCATCTAAATAGAAAGTAAGATCGATCCCAATGATTTTCATTGGCTCAGAAGACTTATCACAATCATTCAATCACTCATAAACAACCCTTGAGAAAATCTCTCCCAGTTTAACCCCTTAGGTTCAACACAACAACAATTCAATAAATAATAACCCTATGGGAAGCTCTTGTGGTAAAACCCTTTGGTCTAACATACCTTTAATCATTTACAAAATACCACCTAGGAAGCTACCCCAGTCAATACCCCTAGGTAAACATGGAATCAACAAATTATAAACGACCTCTTGGGTAGCTCCCATGGTCAATACCCCTAGGTCAACATAGCATGAAGTAATTTTAAACATACTCCTAGGTAGCTCTCGTGGTCAATACCCCTGGGTCAACATCTACACCAAGGCTCCCACAGTCCTATTTAAATAACATGGAACCCCCACAATTTTCATGGTCCAAGGCTCTCATAGTCCATTGTAAAAATAGCATGCATAACATATAAAATCAGTACAAGTAATCTATAACTACTACATGTGTAACATTCAAAAGCATATTACATGCATTTCATATAATCAAAAAAACTCCATCCTAACTAATTCAATGCATGGAAAACACGGTACACCTCATAGGAAACCTAGGCTAAATGGTCGTAAATATTAAATCTAGGGAAACACACCCATGGGGTGTCCCATTAAAAGGTATCTAACCTTTCACATAAGAAAGAATCATTAATCAACTAACCAAACCATAATAGGTAATAAACAGAGTTTAATTTGAAAAAACGCAATACCCCAAACATGGGTATATGGAACTTTGAGCATATATAATCCAAAAATTTGCAACGAAATTCACTAACCACCTAGCATGATATCATACGATCGATATAATTGAATGTTGGGCCTTGAATCAGCCCAAAAACAACGTAGATCTACAAAAAGATGAAAAACTCCAAACCTTGAATAACTCAAAAGAGAGGAAGAATCAGGAAGACATGATCTATGGGTTTTGAGAACTCACATGTGGGATTCCAACGCCTTAAATGAAATATCAATCAGAGATCAGATAGAGAATCGGGAGGCGTTTGAAGTTTGTCAATTTTTCTGTCGTGATCTGGTACAGACCACTTCTTGAAGAAGTTGTTATTGAATATGAGATGCAACCCCGCTCTGATTTATCAAATAAAAAACTCTACATGGAATGTTCATTTAATGTACATGGTGTGTATTATACTCAACTGGCTCCCAAATTAAGTGGTTAGATAGGCCATCACACAGCCATGTACTCAGCCATTAGACAACGAGTATGTGGTTGTACGTAAAAACTGAGTACACGATGTGTACTCATATGTACAGATCGTGTACTTATAAAAACCTTATTTCTTTGCTTAATGCAATAAACAACTTGAAATCAAGATCCATACTGGAAATGAAGATCTGGTTTCTTACAATATTCCCCCTTAAATCAATTTTTCCCAGAAATTCCCTTCTAAGGGTGGTGAAGAAGAATCAGCGAACAAATCTCTTCATTTTGATCGTACGTCGACCTCCCTCTCCCAAGTCTCATCCCACACTTTCCAATGCTACCATAGAACCCTTAGTAATGGAATAGACTGGCCAAAGAGAACCCTTTTCCTACGATCCACAACCCAAATAGGGTGCTCCTCAAAAGATGCATCCCCCTCCAACTAAACCTCCTCAGGTAGGAAACATGATACATGTCTGCAAAGTAACATCATAGCTAAGAAACATGAAAGACATTATGCATAGCCTAATGCCTCTTAGGTAACTTCAACAAATAGGAAACTAGCCCAACTCTCTCCAAAAATTAAAAGGGCCCGACGTATCTCGATGAATGATTCCCATGTCTCCTAATACTCCTTTGTCCCAATCTTGGTGTGATGTGTAAGAAAACCTGATCTCTGATCTCAAACTCTATAGGTAATCTCTATCTATCATGATATGATTTCTGCAAAGACTGTGTGGCATCCATCCTCTTCCGAGTCAACTCCACCTTCTTAATTGTCTCCAGAACAAGACAAAGTCCTAGCTTAGCAGCCTCTCCTACCTCCATCCAACACAGGGTTGATCGTCATGTCCTACCGTACAAGGCCTCATAAGGATGCATCTGAATCATTTCCTAAAAACTGTTATTTTTTGTAAACCCCACTAGGGGTATGTGTCTCCCCCCAAGATCCCCTAAAATACAGGACACATGCTAAGAGCATGTCCTCCAGAACCTGAATCATATTCTTGTACTAACCATATGTATGGAGATGGTAAGCTATACATAGAAGTACCTATATACCCAAATCCCTCTGTAATCCCTACCAGACACGAGAAGTAAACCATGAGTCCCTTTTTAAAAAAATAGAGTGTGTAACCCCATGAAAATGTACAATCTCTCATATGTACAACATTCCATGCTCATCAACACTGATGTTTTCATTAATTGGTAGTAAATGTGAATCTATCGGGAGACCTTCCACAATAACCCAAAAACATCATTTCCTATCGGTGAACATTGTAAACCCATAACGAAATCCATTGTGACATCATTCCACTTCCACTTTGTAATGGGAAACTATTGTAATAGCCCTTCTGGGCACTGATCCTCTGCCTTTACCAATTTATAGGAGGAATATCTCATAACAAAACCAGAAACCTCCCTCTTCATGCATGGCCACCAATACTGACGATGTAGATTGTGATACATTTGGTGATACCAGAATGAAATTACAATACATATAGATAAAATATCGCAAAATCTCCTCATGTATGTATACTAACATCCATACGTGCCCATGACAATTTTAAACCTCATCCTCACTTATAGTCTACCCATGAGTAGGGTCCTCACTAGACACACTCTCCCTTAGAACTAGGCCATCAGAATATGATAGTTGCCTTATTCTCACTTGATCCAGAATAGTAGAGATAACATGTAAAGATGAAAGAAAAAACTTCCCCTATTTTTCAAGCACATCTAAATTCATCTCAATGAACATAGCAATAAGCTACCACTCACTACTGGGCTCTAGAACTACCTGTATCTGAGTTCTCATACTCAACGCATCAGTTGCTACATTTCCATTACTAGTCATGTCGGCAAAGTCAAAGTCAACAGAGAGAAGATACCCAACCCACCTTCGCTATCTAAAATTTATATCTTAGTGAGTAAAGATATACTTGATTATTTTGTGTTCAGGGTATAAAACCTAATTCTCTCCCAAAGGATTATGTCTCTAACAATTTAAAGCATGCACATCTTCAACTAGCTGGAGATTGTACATTGGATAGTTCCTCTTATATGGCCCCAACTATAGAGAAAGGTATACAAAAACTAGTTTCCCCTACCTAGGAATTTGTCCTTCTCCAATACCTGATGTATTGTAGTAAAAGGTGTAAATTTGGATTGGATCTGAAAAAATATGTATCGATGATGAATTAAATCTCTTATTCATCTCTTGAAAGAATGAATCACATGAATCTATCCATATGTACATTGTACATTTTTAGTATGGCCTATTAGTCGAACTGCTAAGAATGAAAAGTCTTTAATAATGTTTCTATAGTATCCATCCATCCCCATAATACTTCATACCTCAAAGACGTTCTTTGGATACTCCCAGGAAACTACCACTTCAAATTACTCTGGGTCTATGGATGCTCTTATCTTTTAGATGACATGACCTAAGAAGTGGATCTGGTCCATCCAAAAGTTGCATTTCTACAGCATAACATATAACAGATTCTCTCTGAGTTTACTCAATACGATCTCAATAGGGATGGAATGGTCATGTCAACTATGACAGTACACCAAGATATCATCCACAAATACCACCACTAAAGAGTCCAAGTACGGATGGACCACTAAATTCATCAGTGACATGAAAACTTCTAGTGAATCTATGAGAACAAACGGCATAACCAAGTACTCGTATAGACCATACCTACTCTGAAAGGCTGTAATAGGTATATATGATATTCTAACTTGAAACTGATGATAACCAGATCCCAATTCAATCTTCAAGAACACATGAGATCCTCTAAGATGATCAATGATATAATCAATCCTTAGTAAGGGATATCATTTCTTTACTTTGAACTAGTTCAGCTTATGATAATACACACAATGTCTTAGGGTATCATCTGTCCTCTTCCCAAAAAGGATAGGAGAACCCCTAGGAGAAGTGCTGGGTCCGATGAAAACATTTTCTTATAGATCCTCTAACTGATTCTTGAGCTCCTGTAATTCTGTTGTATCGATTCGATAAGGAGTAATGGACACCATTGCAACACCTAACACAATATCAATAGAGAAATCTACCTCTCACCTTGAAGGTAAAAAAAATTCTTTTGGAAATACATCTCTGAAACAATCCAGCACTGGAAGAAATTCCATCGGTGAAGTCCAATGGTCATCAATATTTAAACTAGAAATATAGACTATAATTCCTCCCAACCCATGATACTCTGGTCTAACTCTTCTTTCTCGGACATTCCATTCTCCCTTGTGTTGTAAATACCCACCCTCTAGTGACGTGAATCTCACCCTACAACAATTGTAGTCAACAAAGGCCTGAAATGAGAACAACTAGTATTTTATTAGAATTACATTGAATCATGTTATCTCTATGACATAGAGGTCCCATAAGAAGTGACACCCACCAACCTAAAGAGGGAACTCCTTTCACTGATGTATAATAGTTCTCCTAATCTCTAATGGAGTGTATAGCATCATAACATCATCAAATGTAAACATGCAGAGCCCAAGGATCTGCACAAAGGCAACATATATAAAACTATAGGAAGCCCCTATATCAAAATATTTTGTAACAAAAAATAAGGCAACTAAAATCATACCTATAACCATAGAGGGTCTTGGATCCTACTCTTATGGGGTCTGTTCCATCGTAAAAGTCTGACATTAACCATGGCCCTGCGACCCTACCAAACTACCATGGGTTGGTCCACCCTGATATCTTTAAAAACCTATCTTCTGGATACCATTTCCACAACCACCTCCTCATCATGAACAATATAATGAACTCAGGTTCCCTATCTACGAAGAAAATATGGTCCGTCTCCTAAATATGGAGTCGTAAAAGATCTCATCTCACTAAATTCTGGTGAGAAAACTTGGAAAACAACACTAAAGATAACCCACATTTCCTTACTATTGGAACTAAACTAGGTCTCTTGGGCACTGATGTCTCGTATGGCCACTCTTACCGCACTGGTAGCACCTCACCTGAAAACCTGAACATACATCCCTTCTATTGGAATCACCACATGAAGGCTTCATGCGGTGCATCCTACTATCAAATAAAGGAGTACGAGCCCTGGGTGAAAACCCTCCCTAGATCACAAATCCCAACTACATCATATTTCACTTGGTAATTAGTGCCTAAATCACTATATCAGTCACCAATGTCAGCCTAAAAATATTCACCAGCGATCAGATGTCATACCTGAGACCATCCTCAAACCACCAAGTCGGTGATAACTTGTGAGCTCCCAAAATAAGTGTGAAGCACTATATATATTTAAATATAGAAGAACAATCTATCCCTGAATGTGTTCCTTACTCCAAATGTAAGAACTCTCAGGCTTGGTAGGCCCTCAATGTCTCAAGGTCGAAGTAATCCTAGAAGTTCCTATGAAACTCTTTCCATGCCATATCTCAATGAAGTCCTGCCTATAGGATAACATCCCACCATCTCTTGGAAGAATCATGTAGAATGTACTTCATGAGTTTCACCCTCCTATCCATTGGAATCTCCAGATACTTGAAGATAGAAATCATTTATTCCATCCATGACTCAGGAGCCTCTGGTGATCCATCCCTAGAAACAGTGGGAGGATGTTGTTGTTGGAACACCTGAATTAACTCTACCATAGTCGAAAAAGAATTTCGTGCTCCATAAAAAGTCTGCATCATCCTCTTAAAGCCTTCACGGAACAATGTATCATCACCTACGTTCGGTATACTGTCTTGTTCCAAGAAGGGGGTGGTGGTAGGATCTATTGGGGGTCCCTAGTCCACCATTACTTGTGTCTAGTCACCACCCTGTACCTGGCATACTACTGGAAGAAGTTTTGGTGGCATAACTCTCGAAGGTCAAGCACACACCATGGTTTAATATTACTAATGACAACAACTTATAAGTTCAAGAATAGAAAATGGGAGGGGAAACATTCATGTTTTACAAAAGAGGATTACACAGCGTGTAGAACCACAACACGACGTGTTCCCTTTAATCCTTAGCATGGGTGTGTACCCCTTCCAACCTGGTCGTGTAACACCCCATACACACAGCATGTCCCTCCTAAGACATCATGTTTAGTTGACGATTTCCTCCAAACAAATTTCTTCTACATATCTAGAACTACACGGTTATCTCCCAGTGTTATACTACACAGAGTGCACACTCTAGACATGATGTTTACTATATAATTTCCATACACCCTTTTCATTAGTCACATATTCATATACAAAATTGATTTCTAAAAAATGTGTATATCCCATGTTTCATCCACCCTTTCCGTTAGTCACACGGCTAGATACACAGTCATTTAAATCACGGTGTGTACTCCCAGTACACAGCGTGCTCTACCAAATGATTACCAACCCCTAGTCTCTGCTCACATAATCATTCACATGGTCAACAACTACATGAAATGTACATATGGTACATTGTGTGTACTTAAGGAATGTTATTTCTTCCAGAACATAAGAACACATGGTGTGTGTTAATAACATCACATGCGGTGTTGTCTGGGTTTTCAAACATTAATCCTTAGAAACATCTCTAGAACCCTTAAAAATATAAAATTTATCCATGGCCTACCATGTTCCAATATGTGAGATCTCATACTCCCCATGAATCATTGTTTGTAATCCTTATTCATCTCATATCTTAATATAATTCACTCAAAGTTCAAACATGATCCATTAAATTTTGATCCAAGAGGGCCCATAACACCTCAGGGGCCAAATTTTGGAATCCATCCAAATGAAACATACATATACTAATACCTTATCAAAATAGAAGGTATTTTTATGATGGTATCTATCACAACATAATACATATATGTCACAACATCAATCACAATAGTATGAAATTAGTTAATGCACCCTAAAAGTAATGACAAGAATGAAGGACATTTGATATCTAGAAAGTGACTATATGATGAATGGAATGGCATAACATCATCTCATTTGGTTTCAATAGAAATAAAACTGCAATGATATTAATCATAACAACATAAAACCAGTGGATCACCCAACTGTGAAATAAAATCAACTATAATAATTTCAAAACTACAAAAAATAGTAATATCCAAGGTAACTTGGATTTTCCCTATAAACGGGTTAGCTACTCCCAAGAATAGATTATTAACAACTACCTTTTATTTCATATCCTAGTCTATTGGATCCAAATATTAAGGAAATGTAGAAAAAAACTCCTTTGATACCACTTTGTAAAGTCCCGGATCTGGGTACCACCAAAAAGTTCCCTGAACCCAGTTGGTCACATGACCAAAAATGCATTTCCCCAAATTCATGAGGCAACCAACTCACAGTGAGGGCCATGGTCTCATAATGGGTAAACAATGACTTCATTGGAATTATATGTACAATGGAAAAAATAGTATATAGTAGCAGAAGCAGTAATACCATACAAAAGATGTAAATAGCGGAAGATTAATAGTATAAAACTACAGGAGCATATATAAATAAATGATGCATGTCACATGTATCTATGAAAATAGGTAAAAAGTAACAATGCGTGAAACCAATAATGAAACCAAATTCAAAAGAAACATTAAAATCCAACAGCATCGTAAGACTTAGCATGGTCCAATGCTCTACAACTCCCACATCAATCATGTACAAGATAAAGAAGGGAACTTGACCATATATATACATGAAACCATAAAATCTATTTGGGTCAAAAACATAACCCAAATAGGGTGTAAGATGAATCCCAGTAGGGAACCCCCAAAATATTTGTGCCTATCTGTCAATGAATATATATAGCAAGAAATATGCCTAAATGAAGCAAAAAACAGGGAAGTGATGAAAAGTAAAATGTCCTATAGTTTTCAACAACATTCATTTATATTTATTATTTATCTTTTGAATCTTGTAATCTCATGATCTAGAATAAGATCTGTACCCCCTATGTAATGGTAACCAAAGAGATGTCTCAGAAGACCATCTAACAAGTAAGTAAGATTGAGTAAAAGCTTTTTCTTTGGCATAGAAGACTCGTCAAAATCATTCAATAATTCATAAATTACCCTCTTGGAAATCACTCTCGGTATAACCCATTTAGTTTAACTCATCAAAAATTCAATAAATAACGACCCTTAGGGAAGCTCTCATGGTCTAACCCATTTTTTCTAACATAGCACTAATCCTTTACAAACGACCACCTGGGCATCTCTCACGGTCAATACACCTTGGTCAAAATGACATCAATAAATTATAAATGACCTCATGCATAGATCTCATATTTAATACCCATGGTTAAACATCTACAAAAATTCTCTCACGGTCCTGTGTAAATAATTCATAAACCCCCATAGTTTTCCTCATCCAAGGCTCTGACGGTGCATTGAACAAATAGGATGCATTTCATATAAATGCAGCAAATGTAATCTATTACTACTATGTGGATAAAATTCACAAGCATATTTCATGAATTTCATATAATCAAACAAACTGCATCCTAACAAATTCAATGCACGAAAACATGGTATGACTTATAGGAAACCTAGGCCAAATGGCCATAAATAGACTATCTAGTAAACACAACCATCCGGTGTCCCATGACAAGGTATCTAGCCTTTCGTATAATCCAAAACCATTAATCAATTAACCAAACAATAACATGTAACAAAAATGGTTTAATTACAAAACACTCAATACCCCAAATGTGATTATAAGACACTTTTTGAATATATAATCCGAATATGCACAATGAAAGGTAGAAAAAACCTACCTTTATAGCATATGATCCATATACATGAACTTCGGTCCTTGAATCATCCTAGAATGGCGTATATCTACAAAAAAGATAAAAAAACTCCCAATCGTTAATAACTCACATGAGAGGAATAATCCTGGAGAAAGGCCCTTTGGGTTTTCAGAACTCATCGGTTAGATTCCCACACACAAAATGGCATCTTAATCAGAGCTTGGATGGAGAACCAGGAGGGGTTCAGTGTACCTCATCTATTCTGTCATGATCTAGTACAAACCACTACTAGAAGAAGGTGTGTCTGAAGATGAGATGTGACCCCGCACTGATTTATCAAATAAAAAAGAATTACAGTACATGTTCATTTAATGTGAATGTTGTCTATTAGCCTCAACTGGCTCCCAACATATGCGGATCATCTAGGTTATCACACGACCATGTACACATCCATCACACGGCCAGTACGTGGATATACGTGGCAACCGAGTACACAGTGTGTACTCAGAAGTACATGATGTGTACTTATAAAAACCATATTTATTTTTTTACTAAACAAATAGTACAAAATCAAGATCCATACCAAAAATAAAGATCTGGGTTCTTACAATAAGCATCGACTCATTCAAACAATTTCACCATCCTCTAATGAAATCCTCATCGAATACCTAAATAGGGAAAAATGAAGTTATAGAAGAACGAAAGAGAAGAAATAAGGAGGGAGTTTGATGTTTGATCTTACCTTAAATCACCACAAAAATCCAAAAAAATACCCAATTGTAAGGGCTTTTGAAATTGAGCAATGGAGAGGAACCGTCTTGGATTCATGATATAATCAAAAGGTATAAAGGGGGATACCCCTCTAAAATCATGAATGGGAAATTGGGGATTTTCAAAATTTTAACTCCATTGGAAAGCTAGTATTATGGCATCAGCTATCCAATACTAGGAAACCAGCTATTCAATGATCCTGGGTAGCAAGTATGGCCCTCAAATAGCCCATTAGTGAACTAATGGATCACTTATGGATGGCCTAAGGCTGTGAGTTGCAACCACCATGTAGTACGTCCACCCCAAAACTTCTCTAGCACTTATTAAACCTCTTAGATTAGATTACGAGCTCCATTCCATATCCAATTATACCCATTTTAGGTTTCCAAAATCCCATAATTCAATTACAAATTCTAGATCCAAATTTGGCCCATCCCTTAATAGAAAATTCAAATTTTTTATTTAATTTAAAATCCCATACAGATGTGATGCATTACAGACTCCCCACAGTAACACTTCTCTTCCAAAAGATGTCCTAGTGGTTATCCATCTATATTACCTGACCTACCGAAGTCATAAATCCCCCTTATAAACTACTGGATCCAACACTAAACTCCAAACACACTTTTGAAAACAACCCTATAATCAAGGAACATTAATCATTAGAAGATAATCCAATTATCGTATTCATCCCTAGAAATTGAGATAGAAATTATCCAAGCCTATTTATATCAAAACATGATCACATTGGTATCCAATTGATCATTCGGACTATGATTCTACCCTCCATAAGCTTCTTCCCATAAATAGGAATTCTGATTCCTTAGAATTTCAACAATGATAATTGTTTATTGAAACCTCATCCCCAAGCTACAATGATGCTCTTGACGTGGTTTCTAACTCTTTATGCATGGTTACACATTATAACACTATTAAACATCAGAATTCACTATTGTTTTAGAACTCTAAGACGAAGAGGAAATGCAAACATTGCCTATGAATACATGAGTGCACCAGATTTTAATAAAAAATCCACAACTAAAACCTAAAACAAAGAAATAATTTACAAAATTATGCAGTAGATGTGGTTTTAGTCTCACCACATCCATAAACCCAAAAAACCACCAGTCAAAACTCCTTCAGTAGACCCATCATGAAAAAACAAAGCTCTATCCACCAACGCATCACCAATTTATTTGATCAGGATTCCTTTAATACCAAAGGAATGTTGTGATTGTCCAAGAACCCACACTAATGTCTATATGAAGTACCCTATGTGATCTATTTGAATTGATCATTAGGTTACTAAACCCACATCAATCTTGCAGTGAGCTCGGACATTGTTCGGATCCAAAATGTCCAAATATTCACAAACTACCATGAGCCTGATTCTGATTCATGGACTTCACCTGATACCATAATTTGGTCCATTTTTTTACATTGGATGAGGTCACTAGAAAATTTATTTTTGAAAATAACTAGCATCAAAATTTCTCCATGAACATTGATCAATTTGATCCACATGTCCTTGATCCTTATGACTTAAGGGTCATACCCCCATGGCCTACAAAACCCACCCCACCCTAGGAGTATGTTTTTTTCATCGATTAATCATAACACAAATTTCATGGTTGTTTCCGACGCTTTAGCCGGGGCGCGTGCATCCGTCTGTGGAGGACGTGCAGCTGTTCCCCTCATTACCGTTTTCCAAAGGCAGGCGGCATCCTCTCCTTATTCAGGGACGTCTGCTCCTTGATCGAAACCGGAATGATGGAATGTCAGTTCCTCCTTCTGTGGATTCCTCCTCAGAACTCGTCACCTAGTCCGGGTCTCCCTCATAGATTTAAGACGATGTTCGTGAAACTCTTCCCAGTACCATGTTTCTATGGACGACGGTTAATTACACTGCTTCTGTCAGGACATTCCAAAGGGTCCGGTTAGGGAAGAAACCTTCGATCGGAGTAGACGGAAACATCAGGCAATTCGGGGCATCTCTAGGTGCGTGGACATAGGGGAACCTATATTCTTCCTCATAAAAGGGAATCTCAAGGGTGCATAACCTGAGGCATCCCACATCAGATGCTTGGAATCATATTCTATAGGCATGCAACTGATTTTTTCCTTAGCTTCATGTGTTTAAAATAGGGTATGCCGTAAGATTAACGTCTAGCAGAGACAGTTACACCAAAGGAATGTCTTCTGAGGGTTTCCTCAGGCATCTCATTTTTATCACGAGGTAGGCCACGAGTTTAACGTCTTGCAGAGACGGTTACGCCATAGGCGTGTCATCTGAGATTTTCCTCAGGCATCTCATGTTTATCACGAGGTAGGCCACGAGTTTAACATCCTGCGGAGACAGAATTATAGTGATCAGAACGTCCCATAGAGACGCATCAGATTGGTATATCCCAAGGAGGAAATACCTGGAAGATGGATGGACTAGGAAGCCCAGTGAGGATGGATCTGAGGTGGTTCACTCCAAGGAGGGTAGATGTCACACTGTAATGGTTGATCTGAACACCACTGAGGGTGGACAGGGGAAGTGAACCCCAGGATGGGGGACACCATGGATTACCATTGGCTGGGATTGAACCTCTTGGAGGTTTCCTATGTACCCTGTGTAGAGGACAGGGAACAAAACCCACGTAGTTCGAAGGGTTGATGAATCGGGGTGTACGCAGAGGACAGCGACCCAGAGACATGCTAGGGCTTATATGTGGAAGGCGGCCTATGCACCGCTTGGAGCAGTGAGGAGGGGGATGGCATGATCCCACAGGGATGTGGCGGACCGGGTGATAATCAGGATGGGTGATGGATGGATGGATTAAGTGGAGGTGGAATGAAATGGGACCATCGCAAGGGTGGCAGTGAAATTGGGCTTGAGCCTCAAAGAGACCTCCTACGTATTCCCGTGACAGGGAATCAAAGTCCACGTAGTTCGATGGAGCTGGTGAACCAGTGTGAAGGTGGACCTTGGTCCGATGGGTGTTGTCAGCGAACTGACATGAATGTGGACCTTGGTCCGATGGGTATTGTCAGTGAACCGACGTGAAGGAGGTCAGAATGACCGGGTGATGGGCTTGAACCTCATGGAGGCTTCCTACATACCATGCCTTGGCATGGATGAAAGTCCTCATAGTTCAGGTTAAAATGGTGGTTTTCGGTGAACCGACGAGAAAGAAAAGAGACCTTCGTCCAGATGGTGTGGGGATTACACACTAGGCTTCCCAGGTGTTGGTGAACCGACGTGAAGGAGGTCGGAGTGACCAACATGTGATGGTCTTGAACCTCATGGAGGCTTCCTACGTACCACATCTTAGCATGGATCAAAGACCAAATAGTTCAGGTTGGGTTTTGTCAGTAAACCGACGTGAAAGTGAACCCAGGGGGTCCACTAGTGATGGGCTTGAAACTCGTGGAGGCTTCCTACGTACCATTCCTTGGCATGGATCAAGGACCTCGTAGTTCGGGTTAGTCACAACGGCTTACTGCTGGGCCGAAATGTAGTTTAACGTCATGCAGGACGAGAGTGAACCCTGACGTGAATAAACGACGGGCGGTGGGCTTGAACCTCGTGGAGACTTCCTACGTACCATGCCTTGACATGGATCAAAGACCCCGTTGTTCAAATGGGCTTCGTCGGTGAACCAATGTGAAGGTGAACCTGGGGGGCCACTTGTGGTGGGCTTGAACCTTGTGAGGCTTCCTACGTACCATGCCTTTACATTGATCAAAGACCTCGTAGTTCGGGAATGGCGGTGGGTGTCGGTGAACCGACGTAAAGAAAGGACCTTGGTCTGACTGGAGATGGACTTGAACCTCGTGAGGCTTCCTACATACCATGCCTTGACATGGATCAAAGTCCTCGTAGTTCGGGTTGGTCACAACGGCTTGCCATTGGAATGGAATGCAGTTTAACGTTATGCTGGATGAAGGTATAACTCGATGTGAAGAAATGACGGATGGGCTTGAACCTCGTGGAGGCATCCTACGTACCATGTCGTGGCATGGATCAAAGACCTCGTAGTTTAGAATGGGTGTACAGTTTAATGTCATTGCAGGACAAGGGAATACAGTTTAACATCATGCTGGATGAGGTCATACAGTTTAACATCATGCTGGACGAGGGCATACAGTTTAATGTCATGCTGGATGAGGGAATACAGTTTAACGTCATGCTGGATGAGGGCATACAGTTTAACATCATGCTGGACGAGGGCATTTCCATGGCCGATGCTTACTCTAAGCCCACGTGAGTCATGGTCGGTGTGAGAAACAAGAGGTATCAAGGACCTGACGATCACGCCGCGAAGGGTGCGTCCGTGAGAAGTGAAGATGGGATTACGCGTTAGCCTGCCCACGGTGCTGGGAAATACTCCAGGATAGAGGCCCGGGGAAAAGGATGACGATAGTTTCGGGCTTAAGCCCTGAAGTGGCTTCCTACGTATCCACGTGGTAGGGAATCAAAGACCACGTAGTTCTTCTGATGACGGCTTACCACCAATTGGGGGTTTCAACGGCTTACCGCTGGATTGGGTCATAATAGCTTACTGTTGGATAGGATCACAACGGCTTACCGCTGGATAAGGATGTCAATGGCTTACCGCTATATGGGGTCGCAACGGCTTACCGCTTGATGAGGATGTCAACGTCTTGCCGCTGCATAGGGATGTCAATGGCTTACCGCTTAAAAGGAGTGACAATAGTAGATGGGTCTTATGCAAGGAAGCTGCCCAGGTGCCACTATGGATCAGCAATGGTGAATGGGGATTTTGCAAGGAAGCTGCCCGGGTGCCACTATGGAGCGGAATTAGTGAATGGGGCTTAAACTATGAAGCTTCCTGGGTGACTCTATGGAGTAGCACTGGTGAATGGGGCTTACGCTAGGAAGCTGCCCGGATGCCGCTATAGAGCGGAAATGGTGAATGGGGCTTATGCTAGGAAGCTGCTCGTGTGCCGTTATGGAGCGAAAATGGTGAATGGGGGTTATGCAAGGATGTTGCCCAGGTGCCGCTAAGGAGCGACAGTAGTGAATGATGCTTACGCTAGGAAGCTTCCCGGGTGCCGCTAAGGAGCGGCACTGGTGATTGGGGCTTATGCTAGAAAGCTGCCCGGGTGCCGCTAAGGAGTGACACTGGTGAATGGGGATTACGCTAGAAAGATGCCCGGGTTCCGCTAATGAGCGGCACTGGTGAATGGGGCTTACGCTAGGAAGATGCCTGGGTGTCGCTATGGAGCGACAATGGTGAATGGGGCTTATGCAAGGATGCTTCCAGTATTGTCTTCCTCATGTCTGGCCATGAGGGCATCCCAACTCACTGGTGAATTGAGGCCTTCACCTATGCACTGGTGCACAAGAGGGATAATGCCAAGGGGCATTGGAATCATGCCACTGTAATCATGGCATTAAGCATCTTATACATGGAGCATAAGGCATCTATTGTTTAGAGAAAGAGGCATCCTATGTTTGAAACATAGAGATTACTATAGTTTAAACTCATGTAGTTAGGACTATTGGAATCTCAGGATAGGAGCATAAGGAATCTCTCGTATAGGTCAAGAGGCATCCTATCATTTGTTAGATAGGGAGTACTACAGTTTATAGTCATGTAGATAGGACTATTGGAATCTCATACTTGGAACACAAGGCATCCCTTGTTTAGAGTAAGAGGCATCCTATCATTTGTTAGATATGGGGTACTACAGTTTATAGTCATGTAGAAAAGACTGTTAGGCATCTTACGCTTGGAGAATAAGGAATATCTTGTTTGGAGTAAGAGGCATCCTATCATTTGTTAGATAGGGGGTACTACAGTTTATAGTCATGTAGATTACACTGTTAGGCATCCTATGCTTGGAGCATAAGGCATCTCTTGTTTGGAGTAAGAGGCATCTTATCATTTTTTAGATAGGGTGTACTACAGTTTATAGTCATGTAGATAGGACTATTAGGCATCTTACACTTGGAGCATAAGGCATCTCTTTTTTGGAGTAAGAGGCATCCTATCATTTGTTAGATAGGGTTTACTACAGTTTATAGTCATGTAGAGAGGACTATTTTGGCATAAGGTGTCTAGAAATGGCTGGTGTTGGGACTTACGCAAGGGCAGCCCTTTCTGGTTCAACCTAGCATAGGAGCCAAGTGATAGGGTTTGGAGGAGTTTCCTGAGGAATGGTTCGACTCAAGGTACTCGGGGAATTGATTATGAGAATCTCAACTCACAACATGGGAATGAAACCAAGAGGAATATGTCGACTCGAGGTGTTTCAGGGTGTGTGGAGGAGTATCTCAAATCATGGTATTCCATAGGTGGAAGATGGGAGTGTATAAGGGTGCAATGGGAAATCCCGAAATCCCAGCCCAAAAAGTTCGCGGTGAGACTCTCCATTTTTCATGGGGGTCCGTGACGGTATCGAAGGGACCGGCCCGGAGGGCCGGGACTGCAGCCCGGCAGTGACGCCGAGCGGGGGTACAGGGGCACAGCCCCCGCGGTATGGACTGGTGGGTGCGATGGTAGGATCCTCGAGAAGGATATGTCCTCACGAAGTAGCTGCACAGAGCATGGTATTGCGGAGCAATGGTCTCTCGCGAAGTAAAGGGGTCTCACGGAGCAAAGGGGTCTCACGGAGCAAAGGGGCCTCGCGGAGCTTGGTCTCGCGGAGCAGCATCACAGAACATTGGATCGTGGAGTGTGGAATCACGGAGGATGGCCTTGCGTAGCAGCATCGCGGAGCATGGGCTCACGGAGCATGGACTCACGAAGCCTCGGCTCGCGAAGCAGCAACGCGAAGGAAGCTGCTCGCTGAGCATGGCCTCGTGAAGCCGCAATGCGGAGCTCTGTTCGGCCGCCCAAGGGGTGAAGGGGCCATGTCCATCCGTCCGGAGAAGGGGGTGAGCTGGGTGTTTATAGGCAAGGGGTGCCGCGAAGCGGAGCTCGCGTGGCGCGAAGACGGATCTTTCTCCACGGCGGATCGCGAACGTCAAAGGGGTTCACGAAGCATCCCGCCTCCTTTTCTTCGCGGCGGGTTCGCGAACGTCAAATTCATCCGCGGAGCATCCTACCTCCTGTGCTTCGCGGTGGGTCTTCGTGGTGCATCGCGAACATCAAATTGGTTCGTGGAGCTTCCCACCTCATTGCTTCGTGGCGGTGCTCCGCAATCACAGAGGGGGCTTCGCAAATGGGCTTTGCGAACCAGTTTTCCATCCCAACATCAGATGTCCATAACTCATAATCCGTAACTCATTTCGGGCCCTGAGACCTACCAAATCGAAGCTTGAAAAAAGTTCTACGATCTTGGATCATTTATGGAAGCATTTGAAAATTTTGGGGACGCGTTTTCCAAGGTCTACAAATGCCACCCCTAAGAACGGGGTCCAACGAGGACGAGGAGGGCGAGGCGGACCGCGTTCTGAGGAAATGACTGGGAAAACGTGTTCATTGGGGTCCATTGTATCTCGATTGTATTAAGGAGATAGTAAAATTAATATCTAATCCCACTTGAGCCATGTTAAATGTTGGAAGAAAGAGATAATAGGTGCTCCTGTACGAGAGTGTTAAACAATGGAAGGAGTGCATGGGACATCGATCACCATACGGGAGAATCCTGAAAGAGAGAGGGGTCACGGCTGAAGAGCATGGCTCTCTGGACAGCCGTCCTTCGTCTCCTACCCTGATCTAGTGCACGAGCGGGGTAACGCTAGGGGTATTAGAATTAATCCGAACAGAGGGAAGTGGAAGATGTGAATCACGATACCCAAAATTTGGAACACAGTGGGGATGGCGTTACAATAAAGGACAATCGTTAACCGTGGCAGAGAAACGATATCCTTACTGTGTTAGCCTGAAATGGGGACTACAAATGAGGGTCGACCGTTGACTATGTTCGAAACACGGGACCAGGTCACAAATGTTGTCGGTCAATCCTTCGGGACGTTGGCCCAGGAAAGTTGGTGGACCCTAGGTCAAGCATCCACACTATTAGGGGGTCCTTTCAGACATGACCAGTCTTCCAGAACGTTGGCCCAGGACAGCAGTCGGACCATAGGTCAGGCATCCATACTGTTAGGGGGTCTCTCCAGACATGAAAGAGGATGAGGATCTGAATAAAGGGTAATGCAAAGCGTGGGATGTGGAGTGATGGTTTGTTCGAACAGAATCCAATACTCGTGAAATTACGCCACCGTGGTGGGAGTACGCTAGACGGGCGCATCAGTTTGATCATGGATCATTCCTTCTTTCAGACAGGGCCTCTCTGGTGAGGGGGTATGTCGCTTCCCAATATCATCTTGGGGCATCCTGAACTAGTTCAGGGAAGAGTTGTGGGTGTTCGGTTCCCTATGAGGGGTCGGGCCAAGGGGCCAGAAAAGGGGAAGAACAGGTTTTATAGCTCCTGGGGGCTGGACCCTAGAAAAAATGTCAAGGTGTCTCTACGTATCCCATAAGGATGAGAATCAAGCCGTACGTAGTTCTGGACGCACATTTTAATGTCATGTAGGACGAAGAGAAGCCTGGTCGCGTTGGTACATATCCCAACAAAACTACTAAGCCCACGTGAGTCATGCCCGGTGTGGGAAAAAAGAAGTAGTGGTGGGAATATCCCGACACAGAAAGGGGTGGGTTAGGGTAAGGGGATGCTCAGTGAATACTGGCCCCATGATACTAACACGACCATGCGGCGCACCTAGATGCGCGAAGAGATAGAGCCGAGTATGTTGGAATTCCACTTGAACATGAGGAAGTGGAAATGTGTGAATCACGACGCTCAAGATTTGGATCACAATGACGACGGTGTGATGATAGAGGATTACTGTTAACCGTGGTGGAAACACAGCATCCATATCGCATTAGCCTAGAATGGGGACAGACAAATGAGGGTCAACCGTTGACCATGTTCGAAACACGGGACCATGTCACAAATGTTTTCAGAGATCCGTAGGGACGTTGGCCCGAAATGATCGGAGGTCCCTTAGGTCCATCGTTCATGGGGAGACCTTAATCCTATTATCCATGTCGTCCGAGGGTCCCATTGGATGTGGAAGAGGATGAGGGTCCAAATAGCGAGCTCACGAATCTTGTTCATGGGACGAGGGGAATGTCCCCATGAAAATCCCACACTTCGGGCTCTTTATCAAAAAACATCTGAATACAACAACTAGGCGTATTAGATAGAGGGAGAAGAGTCTTTTCCCATAGGGGGGTCTTAGTTTAGGGTCATAGAATTTGGACCAAAGGGCAGAAGGAAACACAGGAGGCACACGGTGGGGTAACTCAGACACCTGACGTGAATGGGAACCGGGGGTTCCGACCACCATGTACTTTCTAGACAGTTTTAGGTCAAAGGACCATAAACGATAGTTGATCTGGGCCTAAATAAAAATTCAAAGGCATTCCTACGTACCCCATGAGGATGGGGATCAAGCTACACGTAGTTCTTGAGAGAGTCTTAGTTTAACGTCTTAGAGCTCGGACCATGAATGGGTAAGGGGAGCAGGGGACACACGGCAAGGCAGTTACAAAACCCGACATGAATGAGGACCTAAGCCCTACTTACCATGTGTTCTCTGGGGAAATGCTCGAGTCAAGGGACCGAACATGAAAGTTAGGCAGGGCCTATGGGGAAGTGCCCGGGTGCTATTACGTATCTCATGAGGATGAGAATAAAGCCATATGTAGTTCTCAAGGGTGGCACGGTAAGGTACCAGTGCCAGGCGAAAAGGGAAGTGTGGGCGTGCCCCTTGCACTGAAAGAAGAGGAATTTGATAAATCTTGTTTGTTCTTTCAGGAGAGTGGTTTTTTTGTGAAGCGGCAGACCTAGGGTAACCGGCCCTGGTTTCACCACAAGAATCAAGTCGTGATGGGCGTTGAAAAATGGCATGGCACATGACCAATACCCAACGTGACATCCTCTACAACGAGGTCATCATAATGCAGTGCCATTTTTCGTCCAGCGGCTAGGACGATAATGTCACAGTTTAGGGTCGTGTGATAATACCATGCATGCATTTTAACGTCATGCAGCGCAGACGTAGCAGAGACGATGCTAGGCGGGGAATTTGTATGGTGTTGTGCAGCATAACCGACGTGAATAGGTACATGATCCCACATCATATCATATGCCACTCCGTGAGGGAAACCTCAGGCCGAGGGTCCTATATAGAGGTAAGAGGTGAAACATGGGGGAGAGACTAGCTCCACAAATGGGCTGGATCCAAAGACAAGGCGTTCGGGCGGTCTTACGTATCCCATTAGGATGGGAATCAAGCAAGACATAGTTCGGAGAAGATCTTAGTTTATGGTCTTAGAGCTCAGACCGTGGGTGCCCTGAAGGACGCCGTATTGCAACTTCATCCCCCAGACATGAAAAGGTGCACTAAGGGATAGCGACAATAGTGTCGAGGGTCCACCTAGACAGGATGGGGTTGGAACATAAGGTGAATCATGTAACCAACATTCGGGGACTGAAGGGGCTGGCGTGGAGACATGGGATTACTAATGATTGTGGCGGAAAAGCAGCATCTATATTTAATTAGCCTGGAATGGGAACAAAAAACGAGCATCGACCACTGACCATGTTCGCAATGTGGGATTTTATCGATTTGTTGTCCGAAACCCTCGGGGACGTTGGCCCGTATCGGTAGGAGAGCCCTTAGGCATAGTATCCAGGTCGTTCTTGGGGGTCCCTCCGGGTGTGAAAGGTAATGAAATCCCGAATGAAGGGGAACACAAAGCTTGAAAAGTGGAAGGAACATGACCAAGTTGAATCTGACACTCTTGGTCCTAGACCAGAGTACTCTTAACACATGGGTGAACCACTGCAAGGGGTCAATAGACTCAACCTGAGGGTACCCAAGAGATGGAGGGATCCTGGGAGAAGGGGGCATGGTGCCAAAAACCCTGTATCATACCTATATATCTCCTTCTTGGAGAGGGACAGGCCAAGGGGCCTAGGTGACCAGGAGATCGGGAGATCTCTAAGAGGTGGGGCTGGACCCGATGTCTGGACATTCAGGTGGTCCTACGTATCCCAGGAGGATGGGAATCAAGCCACACATAGTTCTGAAGGGTTCCATTTAATGTCATGTGGGACAAGGAATAGGAGGGATAACTCTTAGAACGGGGTGCGCGTGGTGCTGCTATTGCAAACCTGACGTGAATAAGGACATAATCCCGCACTACGCCATGCAGTCCCGTATTCGGGGTCCTGAAGGCATGACCGAAGAGGTGAATAAGCTATACTCAAGCTGGACCCGAAGACAGGGGGTCTGGGAATTTCTACGTATCCCATTAGGATGGGAATCAAGTTGAACGTATTTCTGAGAGTATCTTAGTTTCTGGTCATAGAGCACGGGCCATGGATGGTGACAACTTCCTGAGTAAGCGCAGACATCAACCCAATCCCTAAGCCCACGTGAGTTAAACTCGGTGTGGGAAACAAGGGGGGATCCTTATCGCAATACATGGGGCGTCCATCAAAGGGGAGTCGGTAGAGAGCCTCGAAGGACACCTTTACTGCGATTTTGTCCCCGTAACGTGCAGATGCACACTGAGGAGTTGTACCAAGAGCTTCGAAACTCTACTTGGACAAGATGAAGTTAAGAAGTATGTGAATCGTGTAACCGACACTTTGGGCTTAATGGGGGTTTGGTGTGGCGATGGAGGATAACCATTGTCCGTGGTGGAAAATAGTATCAATATCACATTAGCCTGATGTGGGAATAACAAACGAGCATCGACCGCTGACCGTATTCTCAACGCGGGATTTTATCTATTTGTTGTCCAAAACCCTTGGGGGCTTTGGCCCGTAATGGTAGGAGATCCCTTAGGCATTGTATCTAGGCCGTTATTGGGGGTCCCTCTGGGTGTGAAAGGTAACGGAAGCCCTAACGAAGGGATACACAAATCTTGAAAAACGGATGGAAACATGTCCTACATAGTCTGTCATTCTAGGTAATAAACCAGAGTACCGTTAGGCACATTGGTGAAATGCCGAAAAGGGTCGACGAAACACCTTGGGAGAGAGAGGTACATGGCATGGTCATTACAAGACCGACGAGAATGAGGACATAATCTCGTACCACTCCATATAATCCCCTCGTGGAGGAAGGGTAGACCAAGGGGACAAGGTGGGATGAATATTCCCGAGAGATGGGGCTGGACCCGAAGCCTAGACATTCAGGTGATCCTACGTATCCCATGAGGATGGGAATCAAGCCACACATAGTTCTCTAGATGTAGTCTAACGTCATGCGGGACGAGGAGGGGAGTAATATACCCCTAAACAAGGGAGGTGTACCGTACGGAAAATAAACCGACGTGAATGAGGACATAATCCCACACCACACCATACACTTCTATAAGAGAGGACCTGGGCCAGGGTCCCGAAAAGGCCAAGGGGCATGATGGTTACGCATTGGTCCGGAAGTCCTGACCTGCTTGCAGTTTAACGTCTTGCAGTAACGACGAGGGTCGGGGGCTCGAGGAGGCCAAGGGGCCTGAGGCTGGGCCTCGGTCAGGAAGGACTGACCTGCTTGCAGTTTAACATCTTGCAGTAAGGACGAGGGCCGGGGGCTCGAGGAGGCCAAGGGGCCTGAGGCTGGGCCTCGTTCAGGAAGGCCTGACCTGCTTGCAGTTTAACGTCTTGTAGTAAGGACGAGGGTCGGGGGCTCGAGGAGGCCAAGGGGCCTGAGGCTGGGCCTCGGTCAGGAAGGCCTGACCTACTTGCAGTTTAACGTCTTGTAGTAAGGACGAGGGCTGGGGGGCCGAGGAGGCCAAGGGGCCTGAGGCTGGGCCTCGGTCAGGAAAGCCTGACCTGCTTGCAGTTTAACGTCTTGTAGTAGGGACGAGGTCCAGGGGCCCAAGGAGGCCAAGGGGCCAGAGGCTGGGCCTCAGTGAGGGCATGCGTAAGGCATGGCAAGCAACCCGACATGAATGAGGACATGATCCCGCATCATGTCGTATACTCCCACAAGAGAATTGGGGTCATGGGCCCGACCGTCGGCACCACCCGGAGGGAAGTTTGTCGCTTCGGGATGGGGTAGAACAAATCACTATACTCGATATTTGGGACATCTTTGGGATGGATTCAAAGATCCAGGGCACTATTGACCATGTTCAAAACACAGCATCCCTATGGTGACCTGATATTGGAGCAACAAATGAGTGTCGACCACTGACTGAATTCAAAATGCGAGACTTGTATTTTCTTGTTTCTTGGAAACCCTCGTGGGAGTTGGCCCATATCGGTAGGAGATCCCTTGGGCATTGTATCCAGGCCGTTCTTGGGGGCCCCTCTTGGTGAGGAAAGTGATGGAATCCCAGTCAAGGAGTGGGTGAGGCATAGCTATACCCATCTACGAAAGAGGCGAACATCTCCAGGGAGGGGGAAGTTCAGCCGGGTCGAGGCTTACTCGATGTAAATTGGGGAAAAAGTGTGCACCCTGCCATATGTCTTTAATCCGAGGGGAAGATTTTGCCTTCCTGGCTATGCCAACGGACAAAATGTCCGGGCGTTCCTACGTATCCCATTAGGATGGGAATCAATCCATACGTAGTTATGGAGGCCATGAAATTTAATGTCGTGCTGGACGAGATGCATCTCATTTAGGTATATGTACGGTATGGCAGGTAACCCGACGTGAATGAGGACGGTGTCCCACACCACACCATACAATCCCATAAGAGAGCCTGAGTCGACGAAAGCCATGGGGCCTGAGGATGTGCCTCGGTTAAGGAGGCCTAGACGGCTTGCAGTTTAACGTCTTACAGTAAGGACGGGGGAGATCTTAGTTTAAGGTCATAGAGCTCGGGCCATTTAGTAGTTTATCGTCTTGCAGGATGATGGTGTAGTTTAGGGTCGTGCGGGACCGTAACATGCAGTTTAGGGTCGTGCGGGACCGTACAGTTTAAGTTCATGCTCGAACAAGAGGAAATCATAGGTTATGGTCTTAACGCTCAGACCATTTTGCAGTTTATTGTCATGTGGGACAATAATGAGCAGTTTAACATCATGACGGACGAAGATGCAGTTTAAAGTCATGTTGGATGATAATGATCAGTTTAACGTCATGACGGACAAAGATGCAGTTTAAAGTCATGATGGACGATTATGATCAGTTTAATGTCATGATGGACGAAGATGCAGTTTAAAGTCATGCTGGGCAATTATGATCATTTTATCATCATGAAGGACAAAGATGCAGTTTAAAGTCATGCTGGACGATTGTGATCAATTTATCGTCATGATGGACGAAGATGAACAGTTTAACGTCATGCAGGACGATGGTGCAGTTTAATGTCGTGCAAGACAATAATGTGAAGTTTAACATCATGACGGATGAATATGAATAGTTTAACATCATGCAAGATGATGATGAATAGTTTAACATCATCGAGGATGTAGATGAACAGTTTAACGTCATGACGGACGAAGATTGTTATGCAGTTTAATGTCGTGAAACTAGGACAAGGTTGTTACGCAGTTTAACGTCATGCAACTGGGACGTTAAACCAAACAGACTCTATTTGTAGAGGGATGGTCATCTCTACCCCATTCTAGTGGTTTGGGATGAGGGGGATCTATATGATGGGAATTCCTTAAAATCCCCTGATCATGATGATCCTTCCACTAGTTGGTTTCAAGGCCAATGGGAGGACATCTGTGGTTGATGCAACATAGTGGTAGGGATGCCACAGAGAGTCTCAAGGGTAGTATGGATGACTACATTACCTCGATCTGTAGGGTAGAAGAAGCCAGGAGCGTCGGTACGACGGGGCAATGGAGACCGCAAGGCGTGCAAGCCTGGAGCGTCGGTACGACGGGGCGAGGGAGCCCAGGAGACGTGGATGTCTGGATGTCGGTACGACGGGGCGTCATAGCCTGGAAGGTGTGGAAGTTTGGACGTCGGTACGACGGCGCGATGGAGCCCGGAAGGCGTGGAAGCCTGGACTTCGGTACCACGGGGAGACGGAGCCCGAAAGGCGTGGAAGCCTGGACGTTGGTATGACGGGGTGAAGGAGCCCGGAAGGCGTGTATGTCTGGATGTCGGTACGACGGAGCGAAGGAGCTCAGAAGGCGTGGAAGCCTGGACGTCGGTACGATTGGGTGATGGAGCCCGGAATGCGTGGCAGCCTGGACGTCGGTACGACGGGGTGACGGAGCCTAGAAGGCGTCAAAGACTGGACGTTGGTACGATGGGGAGACGGAGCCCGGTAGGAGGGGAAGACTTCGCGCCGAATGGTGGCGGTATGAGGATCACGTTCGTAGTTACCGGTGAAAATGGTGTAGGGTTGACAAAGCACCGATAGAGTTGGGGAAGGATTTCCCCTACACGTCCTCTTGAGGCGGCGGAGTCGGTGAGGTGCCGATGGAGACGGGTGGCAGCTGCCACCTGTGCGGCCTCTTGAGGCGGTGAAGTCGGCGAGGAGCCGATGGAGAATTGTGGTGGATGCCACCTGCGTGGCCTCTTGAGGCGGTGGAGTCGGCGAGGATCCAATGGATATGGGTGGCGGATTCCACCTGCACGGCCTCTTGAGGCGGAGGAATCGGCAAGGTGCCGATGGAGACGGGTGGCGGATGCCACCTGCGCGGCCTCTTGAGGTGGTGGAGTTAGCGAGGTGCCAATGGAGACGGGTGGCGGATGCCACCTTCGTGGCCTCTTGAGGTGGCGGAGTCGGCGAGGAGCCGATGGATTTGGGTGGAAAAGCCTCCCACGCGACATCTTGAGGTAGCGGAGTCGGCGAGGAGCCGATGTAGACGGGTGGAAGATGCCACCTGTGCGCCCTCTTGAGGCGGTGGAGACGGCGAGGTGCCGATGGAGACGGGTGACCGATGCCACCTGCGTGGCCTCTTGAGGTGGCAGAGTCGGAGAGGAGCCGATGGAGTTGGGTGGAAGATGCCACCTGTGCGGCCTCTTGAGGCGGAGGAGTCGGCAAGGAGTCGATGGATTTGGGTGGCGGAGTTACACGCGCATCCTCTTGAGGCGGCGGAGTCGGCGAGGAGCCGATGGAGACGGGAGGCGGATGCCACCGGCGTGGCCTCTTGAGGTGGCGGAGTCGGTGAGGAGCCGATGGAGTTGGGTGGCGGAGCCACCTGCGCGGCCTCTTGAGGTGGCGGGAGTCAGCGAGGAGCCGATGGAGTTGGGTGGCGGAGCCACCTGCGCGGCCTCTTGAGGCGGCGGAGCTGGAGAGGAGCCGATGGGGTTGGGTGGCGGAGCCACCTCCGCGGCCTCTTGAGGCGGCGGATTCGGCAAGGAGACGATGGGTTTGGGTGGTGGAGCCACCTGCCTAGCCTCTTGAGGCGGTGGAGGCGGTGAGGAGCCAATGGGGTGGGGTGTCGGAGCCACCTACGCAGCCTCTTGAGGCGACGGAGTCGGCGAGGAGCCGATGGAGTGGGGTGGCGGAGCCACCTTCGTGGACTCTTGAGGCGGCGGGAGTCGGCAAGGAGCTGATGGAGTGGGGTGGGGGATCCACCTGCGCGGCCTCTTGAGGCGGCGGAGTCGGCGAGGAGCCAATGTAGTTGGGTGGCGGAGACACCTGCGCGGCCTCTTGAGGCGGCGGAGTCGGCGAGGAGCTGATGGGGTTGGGTGGTGGATCCACCTGCGAGGCCTCTTGAGGCGGAGGAGTCGGTGAGGAGCCGATGGAGTTGGGTGGAATTGCCACTTGAGTGGCCTCTTGAGGCGCCGGAGTCGGCGAGGAGTCGATGGAGTGGGGTGGCGGAGCCACCTGCGCGGCCTCTTGAGGTGGCGAGAGTCGGCGAGGAGCTGATGGAGTCGGGTGGCAGAGCCACTTGTGCGGCCTTTTGAGGCGGAAGAGTGGGCGAGGAGCCAGTGGAGTGGGGTGGCGGAGCCACCTACGCGGCCTCTTGAGGCGGCATAGTCGGCGAGGAGCTGATGGAGTGGGGTTGCGGAGCCACTTGCGCGGCCTCTTGAGGCGGCAGAGTCGGCAAGGAGCCGATGGAGTTGGGTTGCGGAGCCACCTACGCAGCCTCTTGAGGCGGAGGAGTCGGCGAGGAGCCGATGGAGTGGGGTGGCGGAGCCACCTGCGCGGCCTCTTGAGGTGGCGGGAGTCGGTGAGGAGCCAATGGAGTGGGGTGGGGGAGCCACCTGGGCGGCCTCTTGAGGTGGCGGGAGTCGGCGAGGAGCCGATGGGGTGGGGTGGCGGAGCCACCTACGCGGCCTCTTGAGGCGTCGTAGTCGGCAAAGAGCTGAAGGAGATGGGTGGCGGAGCCACCTGCGCGGCCTCTTGAGGCGGAGGAGTTGGCGAGGAGCCGATGGGGTTGGGTGGCGGAGCCACCTGCGTGGCCTCTTGAGGTGGCGGAGTCAGCGAGGAGTCGATGGCGTTGGGTGGCGGGGCCACCTGCGCGGCCTCTTGAGGCGGCGGGAGTCGGCGAGGAGCTGATGGAGTGGGGTGGGGGAGCCACCTGTGCGGACTCTTGAGGCGGCGGGAGTCGGCGAGGAGCTGATGGAGTGGGGTGGCGGAGCCACCTGCGCGGCCTCTTGAGGCGGCGTAGTCGGCAACGAGCTGAAGGAGATGGGTGGCGGAGCCACCTGCGCGGCCTCTTGAGGGGGCGGAGTCGGCGAGGAGCTGATGGGGTTGGGTGGCGGAGCCACCTGTGCGGCCTCTTGAGGTAGCAGAGTCAGCGAGGAGCCGATGGAGTTGGGTGGCGGAGCCACCTGCACGGCCTCTTGAGGCTGTGGAGTCGGAGAGGAGCCGATGGAGTGGGGTGGCGGAGCCACCTGCGTGGCCTCTTGAGGCGACGGAGTTGGTGAGGAGCTGATGGGGTGGGGTGGCGGAGCCACCTGCGTGGCTTCTCGAGGTGGCGGGAGTCGGCGAGGAGCCGATGGAGTGGGGTGGCGGAGCCACCTGCACGACCTCTTGAGATGACGGAGTTGGCGAGGAGCCGATGGAGTTGGGTGGCGGAGCCACCTGCGTAGCCTCTCAAGGCGGCGAAGTCAGTGAGGAGCTGATGGAGTGGGGTGGAGGAGCCACCTGCGCGGCCTCTTGAGGTGGCGGGAGTCGGTGAGGAGCCGATGGAGTGGGGTAGGGGAGCCACCTGTGCGGCCTCTTGAGGCGGTGGGAGTCGGCAAGGAGCCGATGGAGTGGGTTGGCGGAGCCACCTGCGCGGCCTCTTGAGGTGGCGTAGTCGGCAAGGAGCTAAAGGAGATGGGTGGCAGAGCCACCTGCGTGGCCTCTTGAGGCGGCGGAGTCGGCGAGGAGCTGATGGAGTGGGGTGGCGGAGCCACCTACCCGGCTTCTTGAGGCGGCGGGAGTCGGCGAGGAGCCGATGGAGTGGGGTGGCGGAGCCACCTGCGCGGCCTCTTGAGGCGGCGGAGTCGGCGAGGAGCCTATGGTCCATAGTCTTCAAACACCGAATGTTACTCATCCTCTCACATATAATGGAGAGTGGATTCACATGGGTGATGCCTCAATTTTTCCCGACACATTTGGTCTACTCGCTATTTAAGGATAAGAGCTTCACGTGGGGTTCACCATTTCTGTTTCCGACGCTTTCGCCGGGCCGCATGCATCCATCTGTGGAGGACACACAACTGTTTCCATGCATTCCCACTTTCCAAAGGTGGGCGGCATCCGCCCCTTATTCTGGGATGTCTGCTCCTTGATCGAAACCGGGATGATGGGATGTCGGTTCCTCCTTCCGTGGATTCCTCCTCAGAACTCATCACCTTGTCCGGGTCTCCCTCATAGATTTAAGACGTTGTTCGTGAAACTCTTCCCAGTGCCATGTTTCCATGTATGTCGGTTAATTACACTGCTTCTGTTAGGACATTCCAAAGGGTCCGGTCAAGGCAGCAACCTTCGGTCGGAGTAGACGGCAACATCAGGCATGCTGGGGTATCTCTGGGTGCATGGACATAGGGGAACCTGTATTCTTCCCCATAATATGGCATCTCAAGGGTGCAGAACCTGAGGCATCCCACATCAGATGTGGGGAATCATATTCCATAGGCATGCATCTGAGGTTTTCCTCAGCTTCCTGGGTTTAACACAGGGTATGCTGTAAGATTAACGTCTAGCAAAGACGGTTACACCATAGGCATGTCTTCCGAGGTTTTCCTCAGGAAGCTCATGTTTTTCATGAGGTAGGCCACGAGTTTAACATCTTGGAGAGACGGTTATTCCATAGGCGTGTCAACCGAGGTTTTCCTCGGGCATCTCATGTTTATCACGAGGTAGGCCGCGAGTTTAACGTCCTGCGGAGACAGAATGATAGTGATCAGAACGTCCCATAGAGACGGATCAGATTCGTATATCCCAAGGAGGGAATACCTGGAAGATGGATGGATCAGGACGCCCAATGAGGACGGATCTGAGGTGGTGTGCTCTAAGGAGGGGAGATGTCACACCGTAATGGTTGATCTGAACACCACTGAGGGCATACAGGGGAAGTGCACCCTAGGATGGGGGAAACCATGGATTACCATTGGCAGGGATTGAACCTCTTGGAGGTTTCAAATGTACCCTGTGTAGAGGATAGGGATCAAAACCCATGTAGTTTTAAGGGTTGATGAATCGGGGTGTACGCAGAGGACAACAACCTAGATACATGCTAGGGATTATGCGTGGAAAGCGGCCTATAAGCTGCTAGGAGCAGCGAGGAGGTGGATGGAATGATCCCACCGGGATTTTGCGGCCCGGGTGAGAATCAGGATGGTTGATGGATGGATGAATGAAGTGGAGGGGGAATGAAATGGTACCATCGCAAGGGTGACAGTGAAATTGGGCTTGAGCCTCGAAGAGACCTCCTACGTATCCCCGTGGAAGGGAATCAAAGTCCTCATAGTTCGATGGTGCCGGTGAACCGGTGTGAAGGTGGACCTTGGTCCGATGGGTGTTGTCAGCGAACCGACATGAATGTGGACCTTGGTCTGATGGGTTTTGTCAGCGAACCGACGTGAAGGAGGTCGGAATGACCGGGTGATGGGCTTGAACCTCATAGAGGCTTCCTACATACCATGAATTGGCATGGATCAAAGTCCTCATAGTTTGGGTGAAAATGGTGGGTGTCGGCGAACCGACGAGAATGAAAAGAGACCTTGGTCCAGATGGTGTGGGGCTTACTCACTAGGCTGCCCAGGTGTTGGTGAACCGACGTGAAGGAGGTCGGAGTGACCAACGGGTGATGGGCTTCAACCTCATGGAGGCTTCCTATGTACCACGCCTTAGCACGGATCAAAGACCACGTAGTTCAGGATGGGTTTTTTCGGTGAATCAACATGAAAGTGAACTCAGGGGGTCCACTGGTGATGGGATTGAACCTCGTGGAGGCTTCCTACGTACCATGCCTTGGCATGGATCAAAGACCTCGTAGTTCAGGTTAGTCACAAAGGCTTACCGCTGGGCCAAAATGTAGTTTAACGTCATGCGGGACGAGAGTGAACCCTGATGTGAATAAACAACGGGTGTTGGGCTTGAACCTTGTGGAGGCTTCCTACGTACCATGCCTTGACATGGACCAAAGACCCTATAGTTCAAATGGGCTTCATCGGAGAACCGACGTGAAGGTGAACCCGGGGGTCCACTTGTGGTGGGCTTGAACCTCGTGAGGCTTCCTACGTACCATGCCTTGACATGGATCAAAGACCTCTTAGTTCAGGAATGGTTGTGGGTGTCGGCGAACCGACGTAATGAAAGGACCTTGGTCCGATGGGAGATGGGCTAGAACCTCGTGGGGCTTCCTACATACCGTGCCTTGACATGGATCAAAGTCCACATAGTTTGGGTTGGTCACAACGGCTTGCTGTCGGACTGGAATGCAGTTTAACGTCATACTGGACGAAGGTAGAACTGGACGTGAAGAAATGACGGATGGGATTGAACCTCATGGAGGATTCCTACATACCATGTCGTGACATGGATCAAAGACCTCGTAGTTCAGAATGGGTGTGCAGTTTAATGTCATTGCAAGACAAGGTCATATAGTTTAACGTCATGCTGGATGAGGTCATATAGTTTAACGTCATGCTGGACGAGGGCATACAGTTTAACGTCATGCTGGATGAGGGCATTTCCATGGACGATGCTTACTCTAAGCCCACGTGAGTCTTGCTCGGTGTGAGAAACAAGAGGTAGCAAGGACCTGATGATCACGTCGCGAAGGGTGCGTCCGTGAGAAGCGAAGAGGGGCTTATGTGTTAGGCGTCCCATGGTGCTGGGACATACTCCAGGATGGAGGCCCGAGGAAAAAGATGACGATATTTTCGGGCTTGAGCCTTGAAGAGGCTTCCTACGTACCCCCGTGGCAGGGAATCAAAGAACACGTAGTTCTTCTGATGACGACTTACCGCCGATTGGGGGTTTCAACGGCTTACCACTGGATTGGGTCTTAATGGCTTACCGCTAGATAGGATCACAATGGCCTACCTCTGGATAAGGATGTCAACGCCTTACCGATAAATGGGGTCGCAACGGCTTACCGCTGGATGAGGATGTCAACGGCTTGCCACTGCATAGGGATGTCAACGGCTTACTGCTGAAAAGGAGTGAAAATAGTGGATAGGTATTATGCAAGTAAGATACCCAGGTGTCGCTACAGATCGGCATTGGTGAATGGGGATTTTTCAAGGAAGTTGCCCGGGTGCCGCTATGGAGCGACAATAGTGAATGAGGCTTACACAAGGAAGCTGCCCGGGTGCCGCTATGGAGCGGCACTGGTGAATGGGGCTTATGCTAGGAAGATTCCCGGATGCCGCTATGGAGTGGAAATGGTGAATGGGGCTTACTCTAGGTAGATTCCCATGTGCTGCTATGAAGAGGCAATGGTCAATGGGGCTTACGCAAGGATGTTGCCCGGGTGCCGCTAAGGAGTGGCAGTGGTGAATTGGGCTTATGATAGGAAGTTGCCCAGGTGCTGCTAAGGAGCGGCACTGGTGATTGGGGCTTACGCTAGAAAGATGCTCGGGTGCCTCTAAGGAGCGGCACTGGCGAATGGGGCTTATGCTAGAAAGCTGCCCGGGTGCTGCTAAGGAGCGACACTGGTGAATGGGGCTTACGCTAGAAAAATACCCGGGTGCCGCTAAGGAGCGGCACCGGTTAATGGGTCTTACGCTAGGATGCTGCATGGGTGTCGCTAAGGAGCGACAATGGTGAATGGGGCTTACGCAAGGATGATGCCCGTATTGTCTTCCTCATGTCTGGCCATGAGGGCATCCCAACTCACTGGTGAATTGAGGCCTTCACCTATACACCGGTGCACAAGAGGGATAATTCCAAGGGGCGTTGGAATCATGCCACTGTAATCATGGAATTAAGAATCTTATACTTGGAGCATAAGTCATCTCTTGTTTAGAGAAAGAGGCATCCTATGTTTGAAACATAGGGATTACTATAGTTTAAAGTCATGTAGATAGGACTATTGGAAACTCATGCTAGGAGCATAAGGCATCTCTCGTATAGGGCAAGAGGAATCCTATCATTTGTTAGATAGGGAGTACTACAGTTTATAGTCATGTAGATAGGACTATTGGCATATCATGCTTGGAGCACAAGGAATCTCTTGTTTAGAGTAAGAGGCATCCTATCATTTGTTAGATAGGGGGTACTACAGTTTATAGTCATGTTGATAATACTGTCAGGAATCTTACGCTTGGAGAATAAGGCATCTCTTGTTTGGAGTAAGAGGCATCCTATCATTTCTTAGATAGGGGGTAATACAGTTTATAGTCATATAGATAATACGGTTAGGCATCTTACGCTTGGAGCATAAGGCATCTCTTGTTTGGAGTAAGAGGCATCCTATCATTTGTTAGATAGGGTGTACTACAATTTATAGACATGTAGATAGGACTATTAGGAATCTTACGCTTGGCTTATAGGCCATCTCTTTATTGGAGTAAGAGACGTCCTATCATTTGTTAGATAGGGTGTACTACAGTTTATAGTCATGTAGATATGACTATTTAGGCCTAAGGTGCCTAGAAATGGCTGGTGTTGGGACTTACGCAAGGGCATCCCTTTCTGGTTCATCCTGGCATATGAGCCAAGTGATTGGGTTTGGAGGAGTTTCCTGAGGAATGGTTCGACTCAAGGTACACGAGAAATTGATGATGACAATCTCAACTCGCAGCGTGGGAATGAAACCAAGAGGAATATGTCGACTCGAGGTGTTTCAGGGTGTGTGGAGGAGTATCTCAAATCATGGTATTCCATAGGTGGAAGATGGGAGCGCATAAGGGCGCAATGGAATATCCCGACATCCTGGCCCGAAACGTTCATGGTGCGACTCTCCATTTTTCATGGGGGTCTGTGACGGTAGCGAAGGGACCGTCCTGGAGGGTAGGGACCGCAGCCCGGTAGTGACCTCGAGCGGGGGTACGGGGGCGCAGCCCCCGCGGTATGGACCGGTGGGTGAAAAGGTAGGATCCTCAGGAAGGATAGGTCTTCGCGAAGTAGCTGCATGGAGCATGGCCTCGTGGAGAAATGGTATGTCGCGGAGCAAAGGGGTCTCGCGGAGCAAAGGGGTCTCGCGGAGCAAAGGGGTCTCACGGAGCAAAGGTGTCTCGCGGAGCTTGGTCTCGTGGAGCAGCATCACGGAGAATTGGCTCGCGGAGCATGGAATCACGGAGGATGGTCTCGCGGAGCAGCATCGTGGAGCATAGGCTCGTGGAGCATGGACTCACGGAGCCTCAGCTCGCGAAGCAGCAATGCGAAGGAAGCTGCTCGCGAAGTATGGCCTCTCGGAGCCGCAATGCGGAGCTCCGCTCGGCCGCCCAAGGGACGAAGTGGTCATGGCCATCCGTCCGTAGAAGGGGGTGAGCTTGGTATTTATGGGCAAGGGGCGCCGCGAAGCGGAGCTCGCGCGGCGCGAAGACGGAGCTTGCTCCGCGGCGGATCGCGAATGTCAAAGGGGTTCGCGGAGCATCCCGCCTCCTGTGCTTCGCAGTGGGTTCGCGAACGTCAAATTCGTTCATGGAGCATCCCGCCTCCTGTGCTTCGCAGTGGGTCTTCACGGTGCATCGTAAACGTCAAACAGGTTCGCGGAGCTTCCCTCATCGTTGCTTCGCGATGGCGCTCCGCAATCGCAGAGGGAGCTTCTCGAATGGGCTTTGCGAACCAGTTTTCTAGCCCAACTTCAAATGTCCATAACTCCTAATCCGTAACTCCATTAGGGCCCTGCGACCTACCAAATCGAAGCTTGTAAAAATTTCTATGATCTTGGATCGTTTATGAAAGTATTTGGAAAATTTTGGGGACGCGTTTTTCAGGGTCTAAAATGGCCCACACTCTTTCAATCTCTAAATGTGGGGACTGGTCATGGCCAGAGTCGCTCACACATGAGTTCCATTCAGGCATTAATGTTACCCATCCCCAGTTCATGAGAACTTCCCCAATGAATTATTTAAATTAAATCCAAAATGAGGGTCACACACTTTAACAACCAATGGTGTACCATCTACTATATGGATTCTACTTAAATCACTCCATGAGTGTAACTTAAAATGTCCCTTTACCAAAAATGCATGCCGCTCTTGAGAAATACTCACCAACTTTTGAGCTACAATATCCCATTATCAAAATTCTTGGATTGACCATGCCACCACACCTAATCCATTTCCAAAATCTACAATACCATATAGGGCCATTTTGAGTCCCCATCTATGATTTGCAACATCATGCCCACAAGTGTCGCATCAAAACTACTCATCCCTTGGCTCGCATATGGGCAGTTATTGACCATATATTTAAATGGGTACCACATTTACCTTTGCATTGCTTGATCTAATAAAAAAACACGCATATGATCGCACACCACCTGATCATCAAATCAAACTACCAATACCCGGTGTTTTACACCACATAGTACGACTGACCATTCTCCACTTCATGTCAATTCCATAAAACCAGACATCCTTTAATGACTTTAATTTTTATCTATAAATTAATATTGTGTTTTTTGGTTTTCTCTACATTTAACACACACAAAAATCGACCTTTATAAAGTAGCAATAGAATTTGATGATTTAAACAGTAGAAACAAAATTATGAAAAATATATATTAATATATATATATATATGAACAAAAAAATTAAAATTTTCCGTAAACATCAAACTCAATTAGTACAAATTTGAAATTAATAAAATATCATTATATGATTAAAAAATAATTTATAAAATCGATATAATTTCAAGGTAGATATATTTATGGTTATCACTAATATTAGAAGAATAATGGATATACTCAAAAAATGATTCCCTATAAAAACAATATTTTATGGTATTTTATGATTTTAAATTAAATTAAATTTATCAATTTTTAGATGTTAATTTTAAAAAATTAAGGTCTTTTTATTTATTTATCATTTTTATATTAACGTAAGATTTGTTTTTCATTTTTTTTGAAATATTTGACTTTTAGGTGAATAGTGAAAAGTACCTTCTTTGAAAATACCACATCTTTTATAACATAAAACATAGTAAACAATTTCGTAAAAAGTTATCTATATTTTAATTAAAATTATATATTAAATAATTTATTATTCGAAAAAAACTTATATTTTATATTTTAGAACATAAGTAATATGTTCCCTAAAATTATGTTAAATACATTATACATTTGTGTTTAAAAATTATTTTTTGTCAATTGTATCAAATGGAATGGATTTTAAATTTGAAACTAGGGGGTATAAATTGTATTATAATAGTAACATTTTTTAGGCATAAATAATATGTTACCTTGGGTAAATATTAGTTACCATCGGAAAATGATTATTTCTCAACGAATAATACATAAATAAATATTGTGTATTTTTAAATTAAAAGATACACTTTTAAATTAAAACTATAATATTATTTATAAAAATATTCAAAAATTAATTAATATTCATTTAATGGTTAATAAATTTTAACTATTACTAAGAACACGTAATGATTAAAACATCTTTTATTTAGAAAAATAGTATTTCGAAACATTATATATTTGATTTAAATGTTAACTTTATACTATTTATAAATTGAATTAGAATAAATATATACCAAATTTGTATTTAAAACATCAAAATTTATTGATAAGGTTTATCTAATAAATTTAGTAATAAAATAATAAACATTATTAATGTTTAATTGAGACGAATAATTGTCTAAATGACTAATGTAAAGTGGCTATAATTTTCCTAAATTAACCATAAATTATGAACATATAGAGTTATTTTGTTAGGTTTTAATGGATTAACTAAATTTATTAACATCCTTACATCACCTAACTAACCGAAATTAAATTCTATTTCATTATTTACCCTTTCATCACATTATTTTCCAAGAAAAAGTCCCTCTTCTTTGCCAATAAATGGTGGATCACTTCCACACTTTCAATACTCCACTCATATTTTAAAATTTCCATGAAACCATACCCAAATTTACTCTCCTTGAATTTATTTACATTCCAAAATTATTTTGGTCACCAAAAACAATAATATGTACCTCAAATATAAGGCCTTAATCAAGAGGAAGTTCAAGGTCTCAAAGTGGGTAACACATCTTTCTTAATGTTTCTTTATTATTCTTTTTTTAAAACCAACCAAAACCATAGTTTAATAATTAACTCAAAATAATTAGTGTGTTTATATATTATTATAATAATGCACAACCTTTATTTATTCACTTCTAAATATTATGAAAACTAAGAACGATTGTTAGTGTGTGTGCGTGGATTACTACCTCCACAAAGCGAAGATTTCAGTTTTTCATCTCAACCTATCATGGATGGTTTTAATGAATATATTTATGAATAAAGCTTATTTATATAATTTATTTATTGTTTTTAAATGACAATTACTATCCACCTTCACCCCTCTCATTCGTTGAGTAACGGAAATGCTAATCGTGCATTCTATGAACTACCTATTCCATAAAAAATCATTTTTTCCTTTTTATCATAGTATTTAATTAATTTTAATAATATATTAAAATATGATTTATTGTAATAAAAAATTAAAAATAAAATTATTTTTATCTAGTTATAATGATATAATTTCAAAATAAACACCTCATTAACCATACTCGCCAATAAATTTAATGTATATTCTAGATTGTGTCAGTTTGATCACTAACTTGAATAATGCTATGAAATCGTATCATGAATGACTGTGAAATACTAATTTACGATATAGAATTAAATAAATACATAAATATTTTTTTTATGCTTCTTTAAAGGATATAAAAATTTCTAAATAATTAATTAAGAAAACACTCATCATATGTTGAAAATCACTGAAAAATTGTTCATTGTGGATTTGATCTTCCGTGATAAATAAAAAAGTATTGATGAAAGGAGATTTATACATTATAAATAATATTAATTAATAAATTAAATTAAAATTTTTAAAATTTTAATGACGAACATTGTAAGAAGAATGAAAATAAAACCACTCCGAAAATACTATTATAAATGATCAAAACATTAAACACACAATGTGTGAATATAACAAAAAACTATCTAATATTCATCTAGATAATGATAATAAATTAAAATTATAAATAGATTTGGGTTTTAATATATCTATAAAATAGTATATTAACATTGTTAGGTTTTTTTTACAGGATTTTATAGTTCATTCGACTATGAAGGAAAAAAAGGTAAGGGTTTCTTTGTCTCAAATTTGAATCCCTTGAGTTATGTTTTTATTATACACCATATTTAATTTTCAATGGTGTAAATACAACCAAATATTAATTTTTAGTCATGATTATATTATATTTCAGGATTTAAAATATTCTATTCCATTTGTTTTACCTCTTTTGGGTTTGATTAAAAATATACTGATGTTGTAAGGGTTTTATCTAAAAGCTTCATTCTTTGAGACACAAGTTATTTTATGCACCTAATTTATTTTAAATGGTTAATAGATTACAAATTAGATATTTAATATAATTTATTATTCTTATTCATGGCATTTCAAAATTCAAATTCAAACACTCTTTCTTATAAGTTGTTTTCTTAGAATTTTTCTTATGTTATAAGTGTTTTTCATCTCAACCTCTCATCATTGAGGCATGTTTTAATGTTATGCAACAATTTATTATATATATGTTGTATATAGAGACAAAAAAATTATTTTGAAATAATAAATTATTGAAAAAATTGGATTTATAGAAACATATATTTTTTACAATTTTAATTGATTTTGATTCAAAAATTAAGAAAGTTGTAAGGGTTTTTCATGACTCAATTATCTTCATTAATAATAAACCTCATGTGAAATCCCTATCGTGATTCCAACCTCTCATGAAATCCCTTATACCACGATGCTCACATGCTCAAATATTCCTATGGTCCGTTCTTCCTTCCCCTGACACCCACCCCTATGATGATACTGCCTACGGTTACTCCCTAACACAATTTCTTATTTTACCACCATTTTTATTTTTTTATTTATTAATGAAATTCATATATGTATTGAATCATTATTGGTATTTTATAATTGTTCTGTAATTGGTCTTCAATAATTATTCAATAGTTATTCAGTTCATATTCAACTTCACATAATATTTATGTCATAATAATATTTTTTTCAATTATTTTGAAAGTATTTTTTATTAAACATTTTTTAGTAATGGTTTTTCATTTTTTTCATCTAAAAATATCTATTTTACAATTTATGCTCATCCCAAAATAGAAGATTAGTTCTATATTTATATATTAGTGGAATAAAAATTTGAATAAAAAACATAATTAATTGAAATTATTATTTTTTTGGATTTTTGAACTTTCAAAATTGGATGAACATGTGCACATGAAAAATTTGATTGACTTATGTACTCTTAATATTATGATCATATTAATTAGGAATAAGAGTTCTTATGTAACTCTATTTGGATGAACTCTCTATGTTTTTGTAGAAATGACCAATATTAGTTCCTAATTGAGAAACCATTCCCACAAATATTTTGTTCCAATTTATTTTATTTATTAATCAAAATGAGAATATTATTTGTGTAACAATTTGATTTATATGGATTTTTTTCTTAATTTGAACATAAATAATGTTGAGTGTGGAATGGATATAAAATATTGGATTAATATTTAAATAAATATTATTTTCTTACAAAAATATAATTTTCCTTATCCATTATATCATATTCAGTGTTTTGAAATATTTATTATCCTTTTTTCATTGGTTAAAAGTTTTTCACTGATTAGTTACTATTAATATCAAAATAGTGTGTTCCATGAAAACTAAAAAATTTCAACTATTTATAGAGAAAAAATCATTATTATTATATATGAAATTCATATATTTATTTATTAAATGTTTATTATGGTTGTTTCAGAAGGATTTTATTTTGGTTAACGAAGTTGCAGAGGTGAGTTATGTATCCTGATTTTCAATATAAATCTCATTTTAAAAACATATATTTAATATTTCATAAGTGTATGTGTTTTTAGAAATAAACCCAACCGTCCTTATTTTTTAAAAGTTAATTATCATAAGTTATATGTATTATAATAAATTTTCATTAATTAATCTCAAATAGAGCCCTATATCATTTTTTCAATCCTAGTTAGGTTGTTTTGGTGGGTCTGAGATGATGTATTTTACCATAAAGAAATTTTTTTCATCTTGATCTTGGTATATAATATGAAATAATTTTTTATTAGATTGTTTATCTTTACTATTTTTCACCTTTATACCATTTTTTGTATCATGTTATTGACTCATGTCAACTCCTCGTCATCATTATTATATATAGGTTTTATGTTATTATTTCACTTGTTCTAATATAATGTAATCTTATTATGTTAAAATGAGTAAGATGAACACACAATTGTGAACTGGGTTTGATATATGATTTTTTAAATTTTTATTTCATTTTCTATTACATCAAAAAAAATAAATTTTTTAGAGAGTTTGGAATCCCAATTTCTGCATTTTTTATTTTACATACAAGGTGATTCTTCCTTCACTACTATAAATATTGATGCATCCTTTAAATCACCTGATGTAGATATTTACACTATTTTATAGAAATATAAGGGTAATTTTTGTTACATTAGGATATATATAAAAAATAAAAAGAAACAAGAGGGGGAGAATTGTGATTTTCAAAACATTAATAGATTCATAAAACCTCTCTTAGTGAGCAATATTAGATTCCTTTTATCTCAAAGATGAGCGAGAACAAAAATAAATGATGGGAATGAAAACAGTGAGGTATTTTAGTTCAGGGCACAAAGATCCCTTATTCTACTAATCCAATGCTTAACTCCATGAGAATAGTGATTTTCACTAGGTCCTCTTATCTGAATACCTTTAAAATCTGAAACTGAGTGATGGTAGTTCAGACCATAGAATAAGATTAGTTAAAGCCTTCTAGTTCTTTTATATATAACTGAATATCCACTACTTCGTAAAATAAAAAACCTTAACCAAGACTAAGTAAGATCATTTGAAACTCAAATGAATATACATAGTTTTATTTTTTTGATGGTTTTAGTTAAATTTTACAGCCTGAAGCAGCAAATGATAATGAAATTAGATCTTCAACATAGCACAATACCAAATTAATCTTCAATATCTGCATCATCTTTCACCAAAAAAAACACAAGATAAATGTTTAAAACTTAATGTATCCAATGTCTATCTTTACAAAATATTCGTTTTTAAAATTATTCATAATTATTACAAGATAATATGTATCAAATAAATGTAGTAGAAAAAACAACAACAACAACGATTAAATCATATAGATCTAAACATGTATGTAACCAATGTGTTTCTCTGAAGGCAATGATGCACAACATCTTTTATATATGAATACGTGTATATATATATATATCAAATGAATAGCTTATTAATATTTATACAACAGGTTGAACAACTCTGGTTTTAACCAGCTCCAAAAATATTACCCAATAAATCATGAATATTTTAATTCAAAAATATTCAAGAGATTTTAAACATCCACTTAGAATAGTAATGTTTTTCTCCATTGAATATGATCCTTTAAAATAATCATATTGTACCTTTGAATATGTCATAAAAAATATTTGAATCAATCTTTGTTTCCATTATTTCAATTGTAGAAATATCGAATAATATCATGGATTTAAAGCTCTGTTGTTGAATAGTATAACATAGGGTTCCTTCACCAGACAACAAAACATAGAATGTAGGGATGAAAACATAGGGTTGATCATAGAAGTAGGATTGATGTACCTCATGTTAGTTTCCTAAAATGTAGTGTTTCTTACTTATACTTTGTTGATTAACCATATGTTCCATTTTCTCAGATGTTTGTTTCCATCCAAACATAGGGTTGATGAATCATACTTTCTCGACAGTGTAGGGTTCTTGATTAATGCACATTTTTCAAAACATAGGTTTTATTCTTTAAATTATTAATACTAATGTATTGTGAGAATATGATTTCTAGAATATTCTAATGAAGGGTTCTAAATAATTCAATAAATATTCCCCACAGATCAAAGTCATTAATATAGCTCTAGAATAAATATTTCAATGAATATTAATTTTATAAAATTCACATAAATAAATTTCATTAGTAACAAAAATATGGTTGTTTGTGAGAATCAAAAGAAAAATGAAAAAAACTAAAATTTTGAAACAACACATGCTCCAAAATCTCCCCCTTTTCAATGATCAAAAATCCCATAACATAAATAAAGAAAATTTTAAATAAATTTTTGGGAAGAACCAAATAACTTTTTCAGATTTCCCTTTGTAAAATATTTATTCCAAAACTAAATATTCTCCCCCAATATAAGGATTAAAACATCATATATAATAAATTAAATAATGAAAATAAATTCTTACAAATGAGGATAACCCCATATCTTAGAGAAATATAATCTTCTCCCTTTTAAATAACAATAATCATCTCTAATTTTATCATCTATAATAATATTGTAATGAATAAATTTCTCTAACTTTATAATCATGGTAAAACATAAAAAATTAAAACATAAAACTTCTACCTCTTTTCCTGACATAGAAAAAAATAATTATTGATTAACTCCCATTAAATTTATGCTTTATTTTAAAAATTTAAAAAGAAATTTAAACAAGGGGATTTTAGGAATTAAACAAATAATTTTTTAAAACATCCCCTAAATCATAGTATATTAAATTATTTTAATGATCTTATTTCATAAGTAAAGACAAAAAAGTTTTATTCTTGCATAGTAAAAGTAAAAATAAATTACAAAACAACTAATTCAACTATTTTTTTCTTAAACATATATTTAAAAATAATAAATAAAAATGATTTTTCTATAAACAAAATAAAAATGATGATACTAAAAAAGAATATACTATTCCTCAAAATCTTCAAAACTAGAAATTATATGGCTTAAATCATCCTGATATTTTAGCAGTTCTTATAATATATTTTAAACATCAATTGTTCTTTGATAAGAAGAAGATGAACACTATTCAATTAGAAACAACATCAGTTTAGCAGGATTGACCATTGTTAAATCTTCTCTTTCAAGAAGCTCCATTTGACATAGTATTTCTTCTTCGAAATCATCAAAATATTCTTTTGATATTGAACTCCCTTTAATATTATGATACTTCTTTTGTAAAAAATCAAAAAAAACTTTTCATACTGATTATTTATTTAAATAATCCTACAACTCTAGACACATCTAAATCAGACTTCAATTTAACTTTTACTTCATTAAAAGACACATATTTATGTATAATTATTTTATAAGATATTTCAAAATAATAAACAATCATTTAATATTATATATGAACTTCACTATTTCTTTCAGAAGTATTTCTATATGAATCATCAAAAAAGGAGACTAATTATTCTCTCAACTGGTTAGAAGGATTACATTTTTTCCTCCTGTGAGAAAATATTTCTTCCAAACATGAATTAATTGACCACATGATATTTCTAGGACTCGTCTTTAACAATAATTTGAATAAGTTATTTCTAATAATAATAAATGGAAGAAAATTTTAAGAAGAAGATAAAATATTTTGTTCTAATAAAATATGGATGATCATTTATTTTATTGACCCAAAAAATATAGAACAATCATTTCAAAAAGACATGTCACATAAGAAGATATTTTATTTGATTTCATAACTAAATAAAATTTTTTAAAAATATAAAATAATTTTGAAAATGAAACTATAATCTTCTCTTAACAGACACTATATTACCAAACTTAATATTTAACAAAACTAGTATATAATAAATACGGAAAAAAACATGAATTATATAATAATAATTTTTTTATTAAACATTGATAAACAAATATATTTTCATATATAAAATAATTAATGTAATATAAGTTTACAAATATTATAGTAAAATAATTTTTGGATCTGGGATTTTAGTATTGAGTATTTTTTACAACGAACTACTTCATATTTATTCACTCCATCTATATATAGTTTAACACGCATGCATTGATCGACCACTTAAATATTTAACAATATAGCTTAGCAGTATAATCCGAAAAGTATAAAAATCATGTTCTTTTTTGTACCCATATTATTTTGGTTCCAGAAATGTTAGAAAATATATTTTTAGGTAAATAGACTTTTTTAGTAAGAATTTTTCAATTTAGAAACACTTTTGGGAAATAATTACTTTTAATACCATAAATTTCTAGTTTTAAAATTGAAAAATCATTTTCATAATAACCATTAGTACCAAAATATTAAAATTTAAAAATAGACATGTTTTTACTCTTTAAAATAGGTGAAAAATAATTTTTATAAAGTTTAGGTATTTCATGATTACTTACTATTCCAAATTTTCCTTTCATCATTTTATTTTTTCCAAGGATTTGATTTAAAATTTTTTATTCTTTTATTAACATGCTAAAATATCTTAATAAGTCATCAACTTCATCCATTAATTATTTAATATAATTTTTATGTAAATCACAATAATTTTTTTAAGAATTATAATTTTAACCGATAATCTATCTTGGTAAATTTTCTTTATCTAATATAATAGTATCATAAGATTTATTATGTTTTCTTTCGTATTTATTTGATGATTCATATTTTCACTAAAACATAAAATAATATTTATTTAACTAATCATTGGATATTTTTCTAGATTGACTGTTTTTAGAGTAAGAGGATTATGCCTCATCAGTATAATCCATTTGACTTATGACTTTATAATCAGCTATCGAATTTATAGAAGAATCACCATGTGAACTAAAAGTATTACTCCTGGTCACTTTTAAAACTTTTTTGCCTTTCATTTCTTAATTGTATTTCCTTTTTTACTTTGATTAAAGGAAAATTATAATTTTTATTACTTTTTTTTGTAAATTCACAAAATCTATCTTATTCAGTACCTTTATTTTTATTTTCTATATAGTTGTTAACTTTTTTCAAAAATATCTATTATATATGTATTTCGTTCAGTACAATTTAAGAGAGTTGTAACATTCTGTAATAATAGAAATGTATAAATCTATTGAATATGAGCCTTTAAAAAACCATAACAGACCTTTGAATCAGTCGAAAAACATCTTTTAATTCATCTTTATTTCTATCAAGACCGTTGTTGAAATCTCAGATAATATCGCCGATTAAAAAAATCATCTTTAAATAGTTAAAAGTATGGTTCCTTAAGAGGATAAAAATCACAGATCCTAGGTTTGTCAATATAGGTTTGTTTATTAAAGTAGGATTTATGTACCATATGTTTCTTTCCTCAATGATATTGTTTATTATATACATACAGTTTGTTAACATTATATTCACTTTTCTCAAATGTAGGGTCTCATCCAAATATAGGGTTAATGAACCATAATTTCTCAATATCATAGTGTTCTAGATCCATACGCACTATTCTTAGTATAGGGTTTATTCCTTACATAACTCTTACCAATGTAATGTTAAGAACAGTTTTTTCAGAATATGCTAAAGACACATTCTGAATACTTCAATGAAAATCACCTTGGATCAATGTCTTGAATATAATTCAGGAATAAATTTTTCAAGAAATATTAATTTCTTAAAATTCACTTAATTAATTTTATTAGTAACAAAAACATGGGTGTTTGTGAGTATCAAAACCAAAAAAAATAATGAAATAGTTGAATCAACATGTGATCATTAATTTCATTTTAAACAGTGAAAATATGGTTATAAATATATCACCTTGGTAAATTAGTCATGGATTATGAAATTCCATATCATTTTAATGATTCTTATATGGGTTAATATGACTGATGTTGCTACCCAAGATATCCTAGTTTCAATTTTTAGATTTTAAATTTACAATATAGAATTCTCTTTGGGAAGGGATGTCATCACCTATGACATAGCACATTTGTTTTCAGAAAACCATGTTATAATCTCCACACATGATAGGTGAAATACATGTGGTACCACTTACTTTAATCATTTCATAAGTTATCTTATTTCATGGATACACACACACTCACCTTTACTACTGATGGAACCACAATATTAAAAAATTCATTAAACCATAAAATTCATCCATCATCACAGACCACACCATTTCAAAACATTATCATTGTAAAAATAGATTATTAAAAATATGAGTGTGAGAATTTAGTAAATAATGCATAATAGGTGACAATGAGTTATACAATTCCATAGATTAATGGGTATAGATTGTGGAATAAATTGAAACTACAATAATATTTTATTATGGTTGAAAAAATTAATCTAAGCCTCTTTCTTATAGTTATTAATGTTTTAATCAGTGGGAAAATTAGTCAAATAAATCACAAATTTCATATTTTGAGTGTATTATAGGTTTTTATGTGAATCAAGATTAAATTTATTACATTAACTAATTATTTATTTGTGTTAATGTTTCTACTCCATGTTCATAACTAGATAGAAGTGCTTTATTGAATGAATAGGTGAGACATGTTTTGTATCTTCTTGTATAGTATTTATGTATTCACATTTAATTTAACATATTTTTTCCCTTTTGATACTTTTTATCATGGACTAGGTAGTCATTAAGAGATGCTAATATAGAATGTTCTTCAAACTTGTTAACCTATTTGTGTGTGTTTTAATTACCACATTACTGTTGGTACTAGTCATTCATGTATTATATATATTGTTTCATTTTAAAATTGACATGAGATATGGATGTTTGAAAATAATTATTGTTTTTTTTTGTATCATGTAATATAGGATAATTTGGTTCATATGGACTTCAATCGCATTATGTGCAGTGGGAAAATTATGTTATGTTATGGTCTCATATGAATGTATTTTCCTTATAAAACTAATATATAGTATTTAGTTAAGTGAACCTCTATTATTAAATGTAAAGAAATGAAATTGTTGATGATTATTATAATAAATATCAAAAATTTTATTTAAAGTAGGTTTGTATCTATTTTAATAAATGATTTTTTTTGTGATTACTATTTTTCATCTTCCATATGAAGTAATTTTAATTATAATTGGTACAATTAAATAAAATGGGGATTCAATATCTATTATCACCAATATTAATTCCATAAATTACAATCATCTTGAAAACAATTTTTGTTAAGAATAAGTGGTATTTGTTTTTTCTCAATTCTATTGTAATTGTAAAAGGATACTGTAATTTTCGTTATAAAATTGAAAAAAAACCTGTTTTTGTTTTTTTTCTGAAAAAAATAATATTGATAAAAAAATGTCATGAACCAACCCAGGTCGACCATAAACCGGTCAACCGAGACGGCCCACGACATGGCCCGAGGGGAGTTCTTGATCCGCACGGGCTGGCAACTAGTGTCGGGCATCAACATTAAATAGGTGGGAATGATTTTTCCCAAAATAAAATAATGTAATCTGTGGAAAATAAATAGAACAAATGCAAATAAATAGAGAACAAACAACAATGCTACCAACATGACCATGATCAATACTCCCTATGACCTCATAGGTCACTATCCAATACCAAAACCAACATCGCTCAAGGCGAAAAACAGATGTTGTATCCTATAATAGAACTAAATACAAGAAAAAACTATTGCCGTGAGTATTAAAACTCAATAGGCTAGCCCAATAAATCTATTCCCAAAGCACTACCACTAAATAAAGAAATATACTAATTTCAAGTTTGAACTACAATGTATAAAATATGGTGTTTCAACACACTTTAATTTCCAAAGAAAGTAACAATTCATTACCCTTATTAATCTAAAAAAAGTTTAATGTCTGAAGGATCATGTGCATTATCTTTCTTAAAACATTTTTACAACCAACTTGAATGTTTAATTTCAGTTATTTATCAAGAGGAAAACCACACACAACACACACAATAATGGAAATGAATGAGAAGTCGCACACAAGGGTCGGCAACCGAACTAGACCTCTTAATATTCGGCCACATAAAAAGAAACACTAAATAGAACATGGGTTGAACCTAGGAGCTTGTGAACAATCCAGAACATACCATACATGTGACTCATCCTGAAGGCATGCCCTAACTCGATGATTTCATAACTCCCTAACGCTCGACATAGCCCTACATAGCCTAACCAAGGACCCTCCCAGTCACATAGATCAACAATAGGCACGGGACCTAACCCAAGAAGGGTTTTACCAAAAATTAGTTTAAACTGCAAAACGGGCCTTGGATAAATTTCACACATCAACCTTTCACAAATAATTATTTCAAAATTCCAACCAGACCTTTATTTGTACCCATCCTGAGGTATATTCAACAAAATCATTTCAAAACCATCTTAAAAGTTCCAACCAGCCTTTAAGTGTTTGTCAAAGTGAAAACAACACATTCATTCACATGTCAAACCACTATTAAATAAAACAACGTTTTTCATAAAAAAATTAACGTTTCCTGGCGAACCAAAACCACGCTTGAAAATTCATAAATTAATTTTAAAAATCCAAACAGAATTTTCCCCATGATTCGGCAGTTCGTCAAGAAAAATAATTTCAGTTCAATACACAAGAATAAACAGTTTCATTTGTAGCAAATAATTATTATAAAAAAATTATTAAGTATTATATCTACTTTACCAAAAATTAAATAAATAACAAGAAATTAAAAATTTCTAAACCTAACATTAAGTGAATTGGGGAATCCTACCTCAACTTACAGTCCAAACATGACGACGTGACCCACCTCGTTCTTACGCACAAATACCTGCAAGACCAAGGCTGTGGTGAGTACCAACGAAGCGTAGAGACAACTCCAGGGACTCAGAAACACGAAAAAATTGGTTTAAAATATTTCAAACTAAGAAGAAATGAAAACCTCGCCTCGACACAGCGGCAGGTGGACTAGAACAACCCCAAACAACTCGCCTTCAGCGGCGAACACTGAAACAAATGTGGTGTGGACCAATGTAGCACAAAACATTATCAGGGAATCATAAACAAAATTGAGATACTAAAATAAATGTGAAAATTATAATAAACCTCTCACCTTCAATGGTGATGGATATCAAGACCAAGCGAACCCCATGAAAAAAAGCAGGAGATCCAACGCGATCCAACCCACCTCGTCTTCAGCAGCGGTAGCTGGAATATGCATAATCGAGACCCGAGGAAGACTTCGCACACATGGTGAGGGGTTTGCGCCAGAGAAATGGGTCATTGGTGGTCAGACTGGAGGCTGAAGGGCTGCTGGACGGAGGGGGCCGGAGGCTGCTGGACAGCGGCGGGGCTCACCGGAGAGGGATACCAGGAGGCTGGCATGGGTCGGGCACGTGGTGAGAGGGACGACACTCGTCTGCCGATGACCGAGAGGAGGCAGAGCCAACACGGCGGGTTGGAAGTGGGGTTGTTGGGAAGTTCAGCGTGGGGGAGGAGAACGGGAAGGGGGTAAGCTCAGCGTGGTTCGCAAGCCGATGGCAACGGGAGGCCAGCAGGGGGGCGTGTGGTGATGACGGGAGTCCAGAAGGGGGTGCATGGGGCAGCAACGGGCGGAAGGGTGGTGGCGCGGCGGGTTGCAGCGGGTGGCGGAGGCCGGAGTGGCTGGGAGGAGGGTAGGAAGAAGGAGGAGGTGGGTCTCATGGATGAGAAGATAGGGGAGATGGGGGCATCTAGGGTTAGTAAAAGAAGGGAAGAGAGAAAAAAAAGAAAAAGAAGAAATAATGAAATAACATCAAAATTAATATAAGATAAAAATAAAAATAAAAAAAATAGTAATTATCATTATTATCATAACAATATAATGCTATCAATTGTAATATTATAAATATATATATATATATATATATATATATTAATTGTCCGGCAAAGATATGGTAACCTGGGCCAAACGCACAGTCACAGCTAACGGTGCGGTGCCTACGCACCAGGCCAGGACCCAACAAAAATATTAAGCCTAAAAATTTTAAAACTGAAACTCAAAGAAAAATTCGTCCAATTGATGGAAGACCATGAAATGAATAAAATAAAATAAAAATAAGAATACAGGGTCGGGGTGTGACAATTCTCCCCACCATAGACACTTTCTACCCTCAGAAAGTCACCAAGCCCAAGGACTATCCAAACTCGAGTCCATGCCCGAACAAAACCGAGAGACAAAACGAAAACCTCGCGGTGACTATTCAATCAACAAGTCACACCCAACCAACTGAGGAGAAACCCCAACATAAGAGAATGGGATAACCCAAGAGGGTTCCCCCCACCACAAGGACATAACTAGTACAAAAATTTAAACTCAAATACACCACCCAAGGGAGTGGGACTAACGTGAGAACTCCCAATCGATCCAAACCAATTTCTATACCACGAGCAAGGGAACACCTCCATTGAAACTTGGAACTCTAGACTCAAGCCAAAAACTTCCAACACTGATGAAAACTCACAAGAAGTAATTAACCCCGACAGAAAGTCAGAAACACTACTCCTTAGTTCCACAAGACAAAAACATCTCCAAACAAGAACAACTAAGCCAAGATCAACCCATACAAGGGGAAAACACACTTTAAGCGAAATGCATGATTCAGAAGACCCTATTCAGACAAACAAGACCGTTTAGAATGAAATAGAACAAGTTCATCACATTATTTAATTGAAATAGTGACCTTACAATGATGACACAACTTTAGTGGAAGAGAAACAAGAACGAAGAGATTTTAAAATGTTTCAATACCAACATGGAACACACAACCCTGGCCGAGGCTTCACACCCCAAGAAAAGCTTGACTGTGTGCGAGCTTCACCTTGAGACCTCTAGCTGGGGCTCTGATGGCTGAAGCATTTCCTGCCTTACAGTCAGGCACTATCATCCCCCAATCAGAACTACTTCATCAAATGACACTTCCTACAGAACATCACCTAGTGACCCGAACAGCCACAACAATGGAATGACTTCGGAGGGATGCGTAAAGACAGCTTTTAATGGCCAAACCGGCCATAACGATGGTACATTAGGTAGCCTTCGGACAAATTAAATGTCAGAACCAACCAGAATTACTTCTTATAGACAGGTTCCTCTCGTGCTCCCCACCCACTAGATGGGGAACCCTCACGAACAACCAAAGGCAACAGATTTTCCAAGCACTTGCACTCCTGGTGCCAAATTCTTGTAGTTGAAGACACTAGCCTTCCCATCCTCAGGTATAATCCATTAGATGAATACGGATATCAACACCTACCACTTGAACCCAACTCCAACTATGTTGGGAAATCCAACCTTCACTGATCCAAAACTCGACCCTCAAACAAACCCGAGACAGTGCATGATCAAAAACCTCAGGAGTTCCCAACAACCCGAAGCCACACTCTGCTTTCATCAAACCACATAACTACCTCTAATGGATCTCAATAACCTCGATAAACAGAAAACACTTGATAGGAACCAGACTTGGTCATGACTCATTAACAATTTTTGGGGATTTTTCTGGGCGAGTCATTCTGAACAACGAATAAGGCCTCAAATAAAAACCGACATCAAGAAAAAACATTATTGAATAGAACACCCCCTTCCGAGACAATCGGCCTGAAAGTCAAACAAATATAAATACAAAAAAAATCCTCAATTTAAAAATCACCATTTTCATTTAAAATTTCAAAACTGCTTTATCCCAAGGTTATTTTTCAAAAAGAGAAGCCACTTTTCACAATCCAAATTTCCATTTGTCAGAGAAAAACCAATTTCCAATTCCTTTATATTTCAAAAACTCACCCATGGAGTCCCATGAATCATCGTAGGTGTGTACATCCACATAATCCATAATCAAGTTCCTTACAAACTTTTCATACATACCCATACACATGTGATCCTCCATAACGAATACCATGGGTAACACCAAGCCACGCTTTACCAATTCCAACTATGATAGTAACTTTTAAACCAAAGATCCTTCAAGTTAAAAACACACATTAACAATTTAAAACAATTTTAGAGAAACACTTTTATTTCAAAATCCACTTTCATTTTCAAAAGAACATTTACCCCAACCAGACCCAAAAAAAACACAATCCACAACAAAGCACAGAAATGAGGAACTAGCAGTCACACATAACCTGGTGACATGGTAGTGAGCCATGCCCAGGTAGGCAAAAACAACTAGGAGGATCTTAAACCGTGCACTCAGACTCTACATGGGTCACTACTCCAGGTGAGGTCACGATGTGACATTGGCTCCCCTCCATTGTCATTCCTCAATCCAAAATAAAAGCAGAAGACTCAAATCTCAGACTACCCCTGGAAACTCAAGAATTAGTGCAAGAAAGAGTTCGTTACACTCTTCCCGTACTTACCTATCAAGTCCTGACAGTCCTAATCTCCAACAACAAGACACCTGGAATAACAAGGGCCTGCACTGATACCATTTTTTCATGAACCAACCCGAGTCGACCATGAACCGTTCACCAGAGCCAGCCCGCAACATGGCCCGAGGGGTGTTCCCGATCCCCAAGGGATGGAAACTAGTGTCGGGCATCAACATTAAACCTGTGGGAATGATTTGTCCCAATAGAACAAAAAACAAGAAAACACTATAGGCGTGGGTATTAAAACTTAGTAGGCTAGCCCGATAAATCAATTCCCAATGCACTACCACTAAATAAATAAATATACAAATTTTAAGTTTTAACTACAATGTATAAAATATAGGGTTTCAACACACTTTCATTTCCAAAGAAAGTTACAATTCATTGCCCTTATTAATCTAAAAACAAGTTTAAAATCTGAAGGAAAATGTGCATTAACTTTCTTAAAACATTTTTACAACCAATTTGAATTTTAAGTTTCAGTTATTTATCAAGGGGTAAACCACACAAAACACACACAATAAGGGAAATGGAAAAGAAGTGACACACAGGGGTCCAAAACTGAACTAGACCTTTAAATCATCCACCACATAAAAATAAACACTTAATCGAACATGGGTTGAACCTAGGAGCTCGTGAACAATACAGAACCTACCATACATGTGACTCATCCTGAAGGTATTCTCTAACACGATGATGTCATAACGCCCTAACGCTCAGCATAGCCCTACATGGCCTAACCGAGGGACCCAATCCCCATAGCAGTTATAACTAAATATTCCCCTGAAATGGGGCCACTAGCCAGTGCGTAATCTAAACTAGTGTATCAATCATTCTCAGAAGATTCACTTACTATTCCAGGTTCCCATGTATAGTTATAGGGAGGGCGTTCCATACAATTTAAACACAAGTCATTAAAATATATATACATATATATATAATCCAAACACACCACACAAACTGGAACCACCCCTTCCACCTCAAGGGTAGTCCCTTTCCATCGACACTCATTTCACCAGGGAGGTCCCATACCGAGGACCCTCCCAGTCACATAGATCAACAATTGGCACAAGACCTAACCCAAGAAGGGTTTTACCAAAAATCAGTTTAAACTGCAAAACGGGCCTTGGATAAATTTCAGAGATCAACCATTCACAAATAATTATTTCAAAATGCCAACCAGACCTTTATTTGTACCCATCCTAAGGTATATTCAACAAAATCATTTCAAAACCATCTTAAAAGTTCCAACTAGCCTTTATGTGTTTCTCGAAGTGAAACCAACACATTCATTCACATGTCAACCCACTATTTAATAAAACAACGTTTTTCATCAAAACGAAACATTTCACATCATACCAAAACCATTCTTGAAAATTCAAAATTAATTTTAAAAAGCCAAACAAAATTTTCAGCATGATGTGACAATTCATGAAGAAAAATAATTTCAGTTCAATGCACAAGAATAAACAGTTTCATTTCCAGCAAATAATTATTCTAAAAAAAATAATTATATATTAGTTCTAATTCACCAAAAATTAAATAAATAATAATAAATTAATAATTTATAAACTTAATGGTAAGTTCAATGGGGAAACATACCTCAAATTACAGTCCAAACATGACAGTGTGACCCACCTCGCGCTTGCACACAAATACCAGCAAGCTGAAGGCTGTAGTGAGAACCAACGCAGCGCAAAGACATCACCAGGGAATCAAAAACACGAAAAAAATGGTTTAAAATATTTCAAACGAAGAAGCACTGCAAACCTCGCCTCGACATAGCGGCAAGCGAACCAGAACAACCCCAAACAACTTTCCTTCAACGGCGAACACTGAAACAAATGTGGCGAGGACCGACGTAGCACAAAACATTATCAGGGACTTCCAAATGCAATTGAGATTCTAAAATAAATGGGCACATGATTATAAACCTCAAACCTTCAATGGTGATGATGTGCAAGACCAAGCGCACCCTGAAAATAACGGCAGGCAATCCGAAGCAATCCGAACCACCTCACCTTCGACAACGTTAGCTGGAATACGCAAAATCGAGACACGAGGAAGACTTCACACACTCGGAAAGGGGTTCGCGCCAGAGAAGTGGGTTGTTGGAGGTCAAATCGGAGGCCGGAGGGCTGCTGGATGGAGGTAGGGCTCGACAGAGCTCGACCGAAGGTCGCTGTAGGTCGTTGGCTGGTGGTGGGGCTCACTAGAGAGGGTGACTAGGAGGCTGGCATGAGTCTGGCGCATGGCCAGTGGGATGGCGCTCGTCGGCCGGTGAGCGGGAGGAGGCAGAGCCGGCGCGGTGGGCCGGAAGTGGGGTCATCGGGAAATGAAGTGTGGGGGAGGAGAACGAGAGGGGGGCACATCGGTGTGGGGTGCACGAGGGCAGTAACGGGAGGCCAGCAGGGGGGAGCGGGTGGCGACGGGAGGCCTGCAGGGGGGAGCGCGGGTCGAAGATGGGTGGCTGGGTGGCAGCGCGGCGGGCTACAGTAGGAGGCGGAGGACGGCGCGGCCGGGAGGAGGGGAGGAAGAAGGAGGAGGCAAGGCGCATGGGAGAGAAGAGAGGGGGAGATGGGGGGCAGCTAGGGTTAGGAGAAGAACGGAAGATAGAAAAAAATATAAAAAGAAGAAATAAATAAAAAAAATTAAAAATAATATAAGATAAAAATGATTTTTTTTATAATTATCATTAATATCATAACATTATAATTCTATCAATTATAATATTATCAATATATATATATATATATTAAGAGTCCGACAAAGACATGGTAACCTGGGCCAAACGCACGGTCACCGCTAACGGTGCGGTGGCCGCGCACTGGACCAGGATCCAAAAAAAATATTAAGCATCAAGAATTTCAAACTGAAACTCAAACTAAATTTCGTCCAGCTGATGTAGGACTGAGAAAAGTATAAAATACAATAAAAATAAGTTTATGGGGTCAGGTAGTGACAATTCTTTCCACCATATACACTTTCTGCCCCCAAAAAGTCACCAAGCCAAATGAATATCCCAACTTGAGTCCTTGCCCGAACAAAACCGGGAGACAAACCAAAAACCTCGTGGTGACTATTCACTCAACAAGTCACACACGACCAACTCAGGAGAAATCCCAACATAATAGAATGTGTGAACACAAGAGGGTTCTCCCCACCACAAGGACCTAACTAGTACAAAAATTTATACTCAAATACACCACCCTAGAGATGGGGACAATGTGAGAACTCCCAACCAATCCAAACCAATTTCCATAGCATGAGCAAGGGAACCCCTCCATTGAAACTTGGAACTCTCGACTCAAGCCAAAAACATCCAACACTGAAGAAAACTCACAAGAAGGGCTTAACCCTAACAAAAAGTCAGAAACACCTCTCCTCGGTTCCACAAGACACAAACATCTCCAGACAATCACAACTAAACCAAGATCAACCCATATAAGGGTCAAACACACTTTAAGCGAAATGCACGATTCAGAAGACCCTATTCAGATAAACAAGACTGTTTAGAATGAAATAGTACAATTTCATGACATTCTTCCATTGAAACAGTGACCTTACAATGATGAAACAACTTTAGTGGCAGAGAAACAAAAACCATAATATTTTAAAATGTTTCATTCCCAACATGGAACACACAACCTAGGCTGAGGCTTCACACCCCCGGCAACTCTTGACTGTGTGCGAGCTTCACCCCGCGACCTGTGGCTGGGGCTCTGATGGCTGAAGCATTTCCTACCTTACTGTCAGGCACTATCATCCTACGATCAGAAATGCTTCCTCAAATGATCCTTCCTACAAAATATCACCTTGTGACCCGAACGACCACAATGATGGAAAGACATTGAAGGGATGAGGAAAGACAGCTTGGAATGGCCAAACTGGCCATACAAATGGTACATTAGGAAGCGTTCCGACAAATTATTTGTCAGAACCAACAAGAATAACTTATTAAAGACAGGTTCCTCTCGTGCACCCCACTCACCAGATGGGGAACCCTCACGAACAACAAGAGGCAACAGATTTACCAAGCAATTGCGCTCTGGGTGCCAACTCCTTGAAGTTGCTGACACATGCCTTCACATCCGCAGGTATGATTTATTAGATGAATATGGAATTCAACACCTACCATGTCAACCCAACTCCAACTATGTTGAGACATCCAACCTTCACTGATCCAAAACTAGACCCTCAAACAAACCCGAGACAGTGCAAGCTCGAAATCCTCGGGAGTTCCAAACAACCCAAAGACACTCTCTGCTTTCATCAATCCACACAACTCCCTATAATGGATCTCAATCACCATGATAAATAGGCAACACTTGATAGGAACCAGACATGGGAATGACTCATTAACGATTTTTAGTGATTTTTCTGGGCGACACATTATAAACAACGCATTGGGCAAAAAACCAAAACTGGAATCAAGCCAAAACATAATTGAATAGAAAACCCCAGGCCGATAAAATCATCCTGAAAGCCAAAAAAATATAAATACAACCAGAATACTCTTTTTCAAAATCACCATTTTCACTTAAAATTTCAAAACTGCTATATCCCAAGGTCATTTTTCAAAAACAAAAGCCACATTTCACAGGCCAAAAATCCATTTTTCAGAGAAAACCCAATTTCCAATTCCTTTATCTTTCAAAAACTCACCCATGGCATCCCATGAATCATCACATGTTTGTACATCCAAATCATCCATAAAAGAAGTTCCTCACACACTTTTCATACATACCCACACACATATGATCCTCCAAAACGAATACCAAGGGTAAAACCAAGCCACCCTTTACCAATTCCAACTATAACACTAACTTTTAAACCAAATATCCTTCAAGTGAAAAACCCACTCTACCAATTTAAAACAATTTTAGAGAAACTCTTTTATTTCAAAATCCACTTTCATTTTCAAAAGCACACTTACACCAACCCGAGACAAACAAAACACAATCCACAACAAATCATGGAAATGAGGAACTAGCAGTCGCACTTAACCTGGCGACATGGTAGTGAGCCATGCCCAGGTAATCAACAACGACTAGGAGGAACATAAACTGTGCACTCGCACTCTACATTGGTCACTACTCCATGTGAGGTCACGACGTGACATTGGCTCACCTCCATTGTCATTCCTCAATCCAAAATAAAATTAGAAGACTCAAATCTCAGACTACCACTGGCAACTCGAGAATCAGTGCGGGCAAGAGTTCGAGACGCTCTTCCTGCACTTACCTCTCGAGTCCTGACATTCCTAATCTCCAACTACCAGACACCCCAAATAGAAAGGACCTGCTCTGATACCATTTTTTTACAAACCAACCTGGTTTGACACTGAACCGATCACCCAAGACAGCCCGTGACATGGGCCGAGGGGCATTCCCGATCCCCATGGGCTGGCAACTAGTTTCGGTAATAAACATTAAAAAGGTGGGAATGATTTGGCCCAAAATAAAATAAAGTAAGCAATTGAAAATAAATAGAAAAAATGAAAATAAATAAATAACAACAAACAACGCTACTAACCTGACCACGATCAAAACTCCCCATGACCTCGTGGGTCACTCTCCAATACCACACCCAACGTCGATCAAGGTGAACAACTAAAGCTAGAACCTGTAACATAACTAAAAACAAGAAAACACTATAGGCGTGAGTATTAAAACTCAGTAGGCTAGCCCGATAAATCTATTCCCAATGCACTACCACTAAATAATGAAATCTACAAATTTCAAGTTTTAACTACAATGTATAAAATATAGTGTTTCAACACACTTTCACTTCCAAAGCAAGTTACAATTCATTGCCCTTATTAATCTAAAAACAAGTTTAAAGTATGAAGGAACATGTACATTATCTTTCATAAATCATTTTTACAACCAATTTGAAATTTAAATTTTAGTTATTTATCAAGAGGAAAACCACAATCAATACACAAAATAAGGGAAATGGAAAAGAAGTGGCACACAGGGGTTGGCAAAAAAAATAGACATTTTAATAGTCTTCCACATAAAAATAAACACTAAATAGAACATGGGATGAACCTAGGAGCTCGTGAACAATCCAGAACAAACCATACATGTGACTCATCCTGAAGGCATACCCTAACTAGATGACTTCATAACGCCCTAATGCTCGGCATAGCACTACATGCTCTAACTGAAGGTCACAATCCCCATAATAGCAATAACTCAGTATTCTCCTACTATGGGACCACTAGCCAGTACGTAATCTAAACTAGTGTAACAATCGTTCTCAGAAGATTCACTTACTATGCTAGGTTCCCATGTATAGTTCTAAGGAGGGTGTGACATAAAATTTTAACACAAGTCATGCATATATATATATACATATATATATATATATACATATATATATATACATATATATATACATATATATATATACAAATATATATATATAATCCAAACACACCACACTAACTAGAAACACCCCATCCACATCAAGGGTAGTCCCTTTCCATCGACACTTATTTCACCAGGGAGGTCCAATACCGAGGACCCTCCTAGTCACATAGATCAACAATAGGCACGAGACCCAACCCAAGAATGGTTTTACCAAAAATCTGTTTAAACTTCCAAACGGGCCATGGATAAATTTAAAACATCATCCTTTCAGAAAATAATCATTTCAAAATGCTAACCGAGCCTTTAACTGTACCCATCCTGAGGTATATTCAACAAAATCATTTCAAAACCATATTAAAAGTGCCAACTAGCCTTTAAGTGTTTCTCAATGTGAAACCAACACATTCATTCACATGTCAAACCACTATTTAATAAAACATCGTTTTTCATCAAAAATAAACATTTCACATCAAACCGAATCCATGCTTGAAAATTCATAAACTAATTTTAAAATGCCAAACGACATTTTCACCCCGATGAGACAGTTCGTAATGAAAAATAATTTCAGTTCAATGCACAAGAATAAACAGTTTCATTTGCAGAAAATAATTATTCTAAAAATAATTAATATGTATTATTTATACTTTACCAAAAATTAAATAAATTACAAGAAATTAATAATTTTTAAACTTAACGGTAAGTGCAGTGGCGAAACCTACCTCAACATACAACCAAAACATGACGATGTGACCCCCATCGCTCTTGAGCACAAATACATGCAAGCCGAAGGCTGTGGTGAGTACCAACGCAGCACAAAGACATCACCAGGGACTCAAAAATATGAAAACATTGGTTTAAAATATTTCAAACAAAGAAACAACACAAACCTCACCTCAACACAGTGGCAAGCGAACCAGAACAACCCCAAACAACTCGCCTTCAGCGACGAACACTGAAACAAATGTGGGGAGAACCAATGTATCACAAAACATAATCAGGTAATAATAAATGAAATTGAGATACTAAAATAAATGTTCACATGATAATAAACCTCTCACCTTCAATGGGGATGGCGAGCAAGACCAAGCGCACCTTGTGAATAATGGAAGGTGATCTGATGCGATCCGAACCACCTCTCCTTCGGTAACGATAGCCGGATTTCGCATAATCGAGACACGAGGAAGACTTCTCACACTCAGCGAGGGGATAGCGCCAAATAAGTGGGTCATTGGAGGTCATACCGGAGGCTAGAGGGTCGCTGGCCAGAGACCGGGCTCGCTGGAGCTCGGCCAGATGTCGCCAGAGGGGGCCGGAGGCCGCAGCTCGGCGCAGGTCGTAGGCGAGCAGCAATGGGAGGCCAGTAGGGGGCACGCGGTGGCGACGGGAGGCCAGAAGGGGGGTGTGCGGGGTGGTGACGGGCGGCTGGGTGGCAGCGCGGCGGGCTGCAGCGGGAGGTGGAGGCTGGTGCGGCTGGGAGGAGGGGAGGCAGAAGGAGGAGGCGGGGCGCACGAGAGAGAAGAGAGGGGGAGATGGGGGGAGGGTAGCTAGGGTTAGGGAAAGAAGGGATGAGATAAAAAAAGAAAAAGAATAAATAACAAAATAAACTCAAAAATAATATAAGATAAAAATGAAAATAAAAAAAATATTAATTATCATTATTATCGTAACAATATAATACTAACAATTATAATATTATCAGAATATATATATATATATATATATATATATATTCAGCATCTGACAAAGACAAGGTATCCTGGGCCAAACGCACGGTCACCGCTAACAGTGTGGTGCCCGCGCACCGGACGAGGACCCAACAAAAATATTAAGCATAAAAAATTTCAAACCAAAACTCAAACTAAAATTCATCCAACAGATGCAGGACTGAGAAAAGAATAAAATAAAATAAAAAGAAGCATACGGGGTTGGGGTGTGACAAAAATAAGTGGTTACTATTTTTCTATTGAATGATGTTTTTATTAATTTGTTTTACTACTCATTATCTACTTTCCTTATTTGAGGATGTTTTTATTCCTGTCTATGTTTTTCATTTTATTAGGCTATGATATTTATGGTTACGTGGCTGTTTCTAAACAATCTAGTGGATGAAAAATGATCAATATTCTCAAGGGATATGAAATATTGTGTTTATTTAAAATTATAACTATTCATGCAAACTATTCTGAATTATATTATATTTATAATTTCCATCTAGTCAGTTTACATTGATTTTTTTTTGTTTTAAGGAATATTATATGAATAATTTCAGTCTATTAAATATAAATATTTTTTATTCTAATGTTATTTTCTCTTTGAAAGGCATAACATTATAAAAAACCATGATGTCAAATCATAGTAAAACAACCATATATTAATTTGAAAAATATAGGAACTAGCTTTGTGTGAATCTAAATTGTGGTTTTCCCAGGAAGACCAAAAACACATTTTAATGATTAAAAACACTAAAACATACAGGTAATGGTCAAAAAACATATTAATAAAACATTTATTGAAGTAAAATAATACGAAACCGATCTCTAAAGTGTTTTTTGTTTGTATGAGTTGAAGACACACCATTCTGATGTGTGGTGTTCTTATAATGATGTAATAAGTAGTATTTAATTATTTTGGCATCCTAAAAAAGGTGTATTATGGGTTTAAAAACCCAGAAAATAATATTTTATTTCAATAATGTCATAAGAAAATTACATAAGATTTATTTTTGAAATATAGAAACTGAATATGCATCATTCTGAGTTGAAGTTTTCTCGAGATGACCTAAATGGCTTTTTTAGTGTTTTAAAATGCTAAGGCATGCGTATAAAAGTAAAAATAAAGGAAAATTTCCTCTATTTGAAATAAAATCATTAGAAAACCATATTATAAATAATTTTAACATGAATAAAAATCCAATATATGTATCCAACAAGTGGTGTTCTTAAACTCCCTGAATAATAAATTATTAAATAATTAGTAGTTTTTAAAAGCATTCGTAGGGGTTCAAAACCATGAAAAAACTCTCAATTATCATGAAATAAAAGGAAAAAAATTAGTTGGACTTATTAATATTTGAAACAAAATCACCATTTATGTGAGTTATCATTTTCTCCAGATAACTGAAAATACCTTATTAGTGATTTAGAATACTAAAACATCTATATAATAGTCAAAAATATATAAAATGAACTAGTATTATTCTACAATTATCTAAAAACTGCTTTTTATTTATTTTTGATGTCTATGAGTAAATAAAACAACAATATTAGGTGACATGTGCCCATATTGATCCAATAAAAAAATTTATTTATTTTATAGCCTTTAAAAAATTGTGATAAATGATCAAAACAAAAACGATGACCTCCGATTATCAAAAAATAGTAGTACATAAACCGTAGATTGGTTTACGAAATGTAGTAACTAAAGGTGAATAAATTCAAGTTGTTTTTTGTGAAAAATGATAAAAACATATTTTCATTGATTGGAAATACTAAAACATTCATGTAATGGTAAAACCCCAAAAAAACATCGTATTTATGTGAATTCAAATGAAAAAAGTATTTGAATAATTTATGACATGTATGATCAAATGGAACATAAATATAATGTATGGTGTTCTCTGGATTACTGAATTAGTTGTTTTTAAAGATTTGAAAATCTTTACAAACATGTAGTATTGGTCAAAACCAAGAAAACATCCTAAAATTATCATGAAATTATAAGAAAAAACCATATATCTATTTGTGAAATTAAGTAACTAACAGTGCATCAATCCAAGTATTCATTTGATTAATATGACTGAAAATAACTTTTTAGTGTTTTAAAACACTAAAACATGCATTTAAGGGTCAAAACCATATTAAACAACCACATATTATATTAGATTCTTATAAAAATAACTTTTAATTATTTTTGATATGTATGATTACATGACAGAACAATCTACCGTGTGGTGTTCTTGTACTGACCAAATAAGTAGTTTTTATTGATTTGACCATCTTTAAAAACGCACATCTAGGGGAAAAAACAAGCAAATGACCTTTAATTTCCATGAAAGCATATGAAAACTACCAAAAAGTGATTTTATAATGTAGAAAATGATGGTGCATCAATATGGGTTTTCTTATTCTTAGGAGGACTAAAAATGCATTTGTTGTTATTAAACACTAAAACATGCATGTAATGGTTAAAACCCTATAAAATTATGTCATATTGATGTAAAATCATAGTAAAAATTATTAGGACTAATATGGGCCTATATACCCTGAGAGGGGGTGGGTGAATCAGGGTATGGATATTCTTTTTCAAAGTTCTTCCTACCCCACTGGATCTTGACCTCTTTATTACAAGGGTCACATTGTTTGCTATTGTGTGTAAAATATAATCAATTATTTACTTCTTTATCTAATGATTATGCTTTGAAGGAAATTCAGGGAAGAAAATAGGCAGACAAAGAGATTTTTACTTGGTTCACCCTCACTGGCCTACGTCCAAGGCGCATACGCCGACAAGTTGCCGGTCATACAAAATTCCACTATTCTTCACTAGATGTGGATAAAAAGTTTGGGCTAGATCACTTTTATTCCTAGGATCACTGCCTTTACAAAGTTTAGGGTCAGCTTACTGCTTTCCCAAGGGTCACTCCATGTTTCTCTCTCTCTGGCTCATTGCCGGTGGAGAGGATCACCTTCTTCCTCTTCCTTTGCTCACTTCTCCAGAAAGGATCCACTCACAGTTTATAGACCTATAGGTCTCTTCACTTGCATGAATAATGCATCTTCCTCTGTAAGTAGATGCTCTGTTGAATCCCAATTTTCACCCGTAGAAGAATCCCTCTTTTCACTGAAGGTATCGGGCAAACTTCCAGCATCCACGCAGCCCGAAAATCACTGCTAGAACCAATCCTTACTTGGAGCGCAAGTCTATCTCGCCGCGCAAGTATCGGCGCGCAAGTCTCAACGGACGCACAAGTCCTCCTCAGACACTTTCGTGACACAAACTTATTCAACTCCAAACTTGTGCGACACACTTCCTTCTACGCCTAATCCAGTATTGGCGCGCAACTCCACACTAGCACGCAGCTTCAAACACTGGCGCGCAACTATCACCCTGGCGCGCAAGGCCCACCTGCGCGACCACCCACACCTACGCGACGGGAGCTCTTATTTCTCAAAGTGTTGAACTCTGGGTTAGGAATGAAGAGGGGTGGTCCAATATTTATAGGCAAATTGACCACCCTGCGTGACGGCGCGCAAGTCACCTGCGCGACCCAGTCTCGGCGCGCAAGTATTCTGTCCTTTTAGAAACTTGCGCGACCAACTCCCAAACTTGCACGAACCTATTTCCTTAGCCATATTTTGATCTTCTGATCTTGAAAAACATATGGCGCGCCAGCACCACTCAGATTTCCACTTTGTGAACAAACACAATCACCTCAAAAATTCTTCAATGATGCCTTGAGGTATTTTTGCCCAACATTCTCCCACTTTAGGTTTGTTGAAAACTCTTTTATGGAAAGATACATCGTTAATTCTTTAGACACCATTTGCCTTTTTCAATTCTGATAGCGGTCAAGGATTTACTCAACACATACTCTAAGCCCACCTGAGTAATGCCGGCGTGAGAAACAAGAGTAAATGAAAAGTTCATCAATGAATCACTTCATATCTGACATCCATTGTTGACACCATACTGATACCAATTTGTACAAAACTGATACCAATTGTTGAAGGACTTGTTGGAAGACCAATGTTTGGCTTGTAAATATTCTTACCAATCTCCAACACCACTCTTATCTTCTGCTTTTATCACGATCCTCAACTGTCGTGATATCTATTCCTTGATCGATCACTTCTAACATCGTCATATTTAAATGCTCCCCCTTTCTGTTCACAGCTTCATCCCTTGTCAGCTTCAAAACCTCTTTAGCCCTATTTCCTGTGTTTTCCAAGCTAAGCTCTAGCTAAGCACATTCAACTAGCTTCAACTCCCCCTATCTGGCTGCTCCACCTGTCAGCTTCTCCCCATATCATTCATGATTTATCAAATCTCCACATTGTCTCCCCCTTGAACAATCACTATTTTCTCCCCCTTTGACAACAAACCCAAAGGACACTCCTTTGTAGTCTATAACATAATAGAGAACACATATCAGCACATTAGGGAAAAAACATCATACCTCGGGGAGAGGGGGGTTCCACATCCACACTATTTCAAGTGTGGGGAATTGACTGAACTCCCAGAGCCAGTCTATGCCTCTCAAAAGCGTCCTTGGGTAAGGCCTTTGTCAGAATGTCTGCAACCTGTAGCTCTGTAGGCACATACTCTAACTTCACGATTCCCTGCTCAACCTTTTCCTTGATAAAAAGATACTTTATCTCAATGTGCTTTTTCCTTGGGTGATGGATGAGATTTTTGCTAATATTTATAGCACTTGAGTTATCACACTGGATTCCGATTGGAGACTTCACTTAAACTCCCATATCTTCAAGCTGCTGCTTCATCCATAATAACTGTGTGCATGCTTGAGTGGCCACAATATATTCAGCTTCTGTGGTGCTTAATGAAATTCAATCCTACTTCTTGCTTAACCAAGCAATACATAGTCCACCAAGATAGAATGCACCTCCAGATGTTGATTTTCTATCATCTGCTGAACCGGCCCAGTCTGTATTAGTATATCCCAATAACTCTGTCTGAGATTTGTTAGTATATGTCAAGCCGAAATCCATTGTGCCCTGGATATACCGAAGTATTCTTTTCACTGCAAACATGTGGCTTTCCTTGGGATTAATATGATATCTCGCTGCTTGGCATGTGACGAAAACTATATCATGACTTGTTGCGGTTAAGTACAACAGATTTCCAATAATTTGCCTGTATTCTGTGATATTAACTACCTTGTCATCCTCATCTTTGGACGATTTCATCTGGGTAGCTACTGAAGTCTTCATCTCCATGGAATTCTCCAATCCAAACCTTTTTAGAACCCCCTTAATGTATTTGTATTGAGAAATGAAACTTCCATTACCTCCATGTGTCACCTAACGTCAACTCACCAATCATAGACATTTCCAACTCATGTTTCATGAATTCAGAAAACAATCTGCATTGTGCTTCATCTGATCCACCAATGATTATGTCATTGACATAAACTAGTACCAGCTTCCTCTGATTACTGTTGTGGTTGAAATAGATATTTCAATCAACTCCACCACACTGGAAACCATGTTTCTTCAAATACTGATGAAGACTTAAGTACCATGCTCTTGGTGCTTGTTTCAGCCCATATAACGTCTTCTTCATCTTTCAAACATTGTTCTCATCCTCATGAATGAGAAAACAATCTGCATGTTCAATGTAGACTTCTTCTTCCAGAACCCCATTTAGAAATGCAGATTTGATGTCCATCTGGAACACGTTGAACTTCCTTTTCTCTACTATGGAAAAAAATAATCTAACCATCTACATCCTACCAACTGGTGCAAATGTCTCATCAACATCAATGCCCTTAGTTTGGGAGTAAACTTTTCACACCAGTCATGCTTTGTTTCGAATCACTATGCCATCTTCGATCATCTTGTTTCGAAAGACCCATTTGGTTACCATGACGTTCTTATCTGCTAGCCTCGAAACAATATCCCACATCTGATTCTTCGGAATCTGATCAAGCACTTTATTCATAGCATGAAACCAGTTTTCAACTTAAGCTGCATCAGCAAAGCATTTCAGCTCTACTTGAGATAGGAAAGATGTCTGTTGCAGTTACTTCATTATTCTTGTTTGAACAGGAGATGCATGATCACCAATGATATTCTGTCTATCAATTTTAGCTCAGCTATTTAGCTTCCTTGTAGTCACAGACTAGACACTTTCTTGTTCATCATTGGTGTCTTCTTCAGAATCAGCATAAGCCACTTCTGCTTCCCTTGTGTTGCTTTCTTCCTCAACACATTCTTCAGGAAATTGTTCACTGACTCATTCTTCAGTGGCTTCATTTCTTTCAACTACTTTTCTCTGTGTCATTGTTAAATGATGTCATTTCTTTGAACATATTCTCTCAGATTTTTGTTGACACGCCTTTGATTTTCTCTCGCAGCTTCTTGGTATCCTGAAAGCAGTCAGCCGATACCACATTGTTAGAACAAAATAGGTAATCATGAAAACCTGGGTGTTTCTGCTTTTCCACCGATCATTATTCATGAGCATAAACATTCATCCTTCATATCATATTGATATATTGCATTTGATTAGGATATAGAATGCTCCTGATGTGTTATGCAACGCTTCCACTTGTTAGGCCCAATAGTTTAGACCCATAACTAGTCTTTTCTTCCTGCATCATTTGTTCTCATCTTCCACTCAGAGTAGAGACATTAACAGAATATCTAAAACTACTATGTTAAAAATTAGTGTAGGAAACAAGAGATAAAGTTAATAACACAATCAATTCCTATTGTGAATTGTTTCTCCCTTTCTTCTTCAACTCTAGTACCTGATTTGAATCAATTGGAACTATAGAGCATATCACATCTCCACTTCGCATCCTTAGATGCCACTTCCCCTTGGATTGTATCACCCTAGAACCTGAATCACATGAATATTCAGTTAATAGAATTTATATACACAGGGAGAGGGCCACATTTCTCGAATCCTCAAGGCGAGGGTATTGGTTGATCTTGATGGGTCAACCCTTTGATTCTTTCATGGAGTGAATCACACTCCTTTCTTGCTTCCTCCAGCTACATGGCCAACTTCAACTGCTCTGGACATATGACTAAGCATTCATTACCCACATGCTAAGCCTTTTTCTGATATGTAGATTCTGAAGGCCTGACCTTTCTCATCACTTGGGGTATAGACCCACTAGTTCACATTTCCTTCTTTGATGTTCTTCCAACATTCCATTTTCCTTGATTATTTCTCTGAGCAGGAATCTCCTTGCTTGTCATCTTCCCTTGCTTCTTCCACCATTGCAGGGATTTACCTTTTTCTTCCAGTCCTCTTCGTGACACATGACATGTGAATTTGTCAACGCATTCTTTATTTATCTGCCTTTTATTAGATATCTGAGTCACCACACTCTTTTTCACTGATGGTGAGTCCTCCGTTGAACATTTATTCATCTTTATCGCAGCTGGAGTAGATCTCCCATTAATCATCCAGGTTTGTTCACATTCTCTCCTTGAGAGCTGTTTTGAGTATGACAGATGAGGTGACTGCTACACCTTTTGTTCAGCTCCATGTGATTCCACTAAGGCTCTAAGCCTATTCTTCTCCTTTCCACTTTGTCTCTTAGTGTAGAATTTCTCATTATGCATCATTGGAGTTGAGAATCTTCTTTCGAGTTCCTTTTCCTTTCTTGTGTTATTCTTGCTGCAATTTCGTGCCAAATGCCCATAATCTGAACATATAAAACATATTCCATCAAAGGCATACCTTGTTTCGTCATTTCGATGTCGAGATACTGGTACACCTTGAGTTATTCTTCTGACATGAGGCTCTTGAGATTCCTGACACATACTCATGGTGTGTCCCATTCTTCCACAGTAGTAGCATCTAACAAATGCTTTCCTCTGAGAGATTCTTCTTTCCGATTTATCATGACACGTCTTCTTCTTCTTAGATATAGTAATGTTTCTATTTTCACAGCCTGAGATGTATTCATGTGCCTCTAAATAGAAGCTTCATGTGTGGACATGAATCCTGAAGAAATGGTACATGTCTTCACGAATTCATGGAACTGTCATCTTAGGCCTATCTCCAACACCTACAAAATTTTCTCTACTTCTAGAACTATTCACAGCTCTCCTTCTATCATGCACGGGAGGGGATTCATCAAATCCAATGCCATATTTTCCCAAACTATATGGTCTTTGAGTAGAGAAAATATTTTGTTGTTTCTCATCATAAATCTCATACTTCCTTTTCATTTTATCATCACCTTCTGAAGGACAATCGAATAGTAGGTGTACTGCATCCTTCAACTTAGGTTTATCTTTGGATTTAGACTTCTCCATTTCTTTCCTGACTGATTCTAGATCTTCTTCCAAATTTTGAATCTTCAAATCCCTTGATTCAAGTTGGACATCAAGTTCTCCCTTAAGAAGCTTCCCTCTACTCATCTCATCTTCCAATTCACGTGTCAGCTTATCCACCATGTCACTCTACTCCTTTACTTTACATTTTTTCTCAGAAATAGATTCAGTGACAGATTCATTCTCTTGTTTTAGATTTTGATTCTCCTAAACTTCTTAAGACAACTGTGTTTCTAGATTATCATTTCTATCTTTCAGACTCTGAACATCATCTGAATTTTGATTCTCTTCATAATCATCAGCCTTTTGTTTTCCTTTCATTTAATCCATCTTCTGTAGCTCTTCGGCATGTGAATAATTCTTCTCTGTTAGGTCAGTAACTATATCAATAAGCCTTTTATTTAAGCCTTTTAGCTTGTTGACCTCAATTTCCAATACTTTGATCCAGATATCTTTAGATTTAACTTCTTCATCCAATATCTAGTCCACTTCCGTTTTCATGTAGACAACATCTACTGGTGGCCTCCTTCTTGAAACATCTTCATCATCATTTGTTCTGGCATCACTTTGATGTTCATGTACTTCACTCATTCCAACATCTTGATTGAGTGAATCAATATTTTACCTATCTGATTCATCTTGGCCTTCCTTCAGTAAGCTGTTTGATTCTTTTAGTTGAATCACACTTTTCCCATAAACACTTCCACACTGGGGGATACCACCTAACTTCTGATTCTTCTTTGATGTTTTTCCCTTCGCCATGGCACACAAAGATAAGGGAAGACTGATTCTTTGACCACACAGATCGACTATACCAAGTCGGAGCAAAAAAATCTGATAACAACAACCTTCCCTCTGATACCAATTGTTAGGACCAATAAGGGCCTATATATCCTGAGAGGGGGGTGAATCAGGGTATGGATATTCTTTTTCAAAGGTCTTCCTACCCCACTAGATCTTGACCTCTTTATTACAAGCGTCACTTTGTTTTCTATTGTGTGTAAACTATGATCACTTCTTTACTTATTTATCTAATGATTATGCTTTGAATTCAATTCAGGGAAGCAAATAGGTAGCCACATAGATTTTTACTTGGTTCACCCTCATTGGGCTACGTCCATGCAGCATACGCCGACAAGTTGCCGGTCATACCAAATTCCACTATTCTTCACTAGATGTGGATACAATGTTTGGGCTAGATCACTTCTATGCCCATGATCACTGCCTTTACAAATTTTAGGGTCAGCTCACTGCTTTCCCAAGGGTCACTCCCTATTTCTATCTCTCTGGATCATTGCCGGTGGAGAGGATCACCTTCTTCCTCTTCCTTTTCTCACTGCTCCGGAAAGGATCCACTCACATTTTATAGACCTGTAGGTCTCTTCACTTGCATGAAGAATGCATATTCCTCTCTAAGTAGATGCTCTGTTGAATCCCAATTTTCATCCGTAGATGAATCCCTCTTTGCACCGAAGGTATCGGGCAAACTTCCAGCTTCCACGCAGCCTGAAAATCACCGCTGGAACCAAACCATACTTGGTACGCAAGTCTATCTGGACGCACAAGTATCGGCGCACAAGTCTCAACGAGCACGCAAGTCCTCCTCAAACACTTGCGTGACACAACCTTCTTCAACTCCAAACTTGCGCGACACACTTCCTTGTACGCCCAATCCAATATTGGCGCGCAACTCCACACTACCACGCAGCTTCAAACACTGGCGTGCAACTATCACCCTAGCACGCAAGTCCCACCTGCGCGACCACACACACCTAGGCGATGGGAGCTCCGATTTATCAAAGTGTTGAACATAGGGTTAGGAATGAAGAGGGGTGGTCCAGTATTTATAATCAAATTGACCAACCTATGCGACGACGCGCAAGTCATCTGCGCGACCCAGTCTCGGCGCGCAAGTCTTCTGTCCTTTTAGACACCTGCGCAACCAACTCCCAAACTTGCGCGAACCTATTTCCATAGCCATATTTTGATCTTCTGATCTTGAAAAACATATGGCGCACAAGTTTCCTATACTCCAAGTCCTCGGCGCGAAAGTCCCTTTGCCAAAAACACTTTTCTTCATTTGTCGATTTTCAGGCCCAAAAATTTGGCAAACACTGGAAAACAGCGCCACCTTGTATATGTTATTTTGTACTGCCTCAAGATCATCCATTCCTTTTGTCGACGTTCTTGAATCAAACATGGATAGTTGACCTCAGCTCGTCAACTCGACATTCCATCATGAAATACTATTTGTCAACAAATTTGAATGCCATTGTTTTGCTTTGTCAACAAGCACCACTCAGATGTCCACTTTGTCAACAAACACAATCACCTAAAAAATGCTTCAATGATGCCTTGAGGGATTTTTCCCCAACAAAAATACTTTTTTTTGACATGTATAATAAGATGGTATGTAAATTTTATATGTGGTGTACTCAGAATGACTTAATAATAAATTATTAAATAAATTTAAATCTTTAAAAACATGGATCATGTGGTCAAAACCAAGAAAATTACCTTGGATTTCAATGAAATTGTTAAAAAAACATAGAAATATTTTTGAAATGTATGAACTGAATAATCATCATTATGATTTTTTGTTTTCATGGTATGATTGAAAACACTTTTTAGGGTATTAACACACTAAAACATGTGTGTATTGGTGAAAATAATAGAAAATGGCATCATATTAACATGAAATCATAGGAAAATTACATTTTATTATATTTGATTTTAATGAGTAAAAAACATGTTAATATGATTTTCAGTGTGCTTAGACTTTTTGAATAAGAAGTTCTTAAGGAATTTTAAATCATTAAAAATGTGTGTCAGGTGGTTAAAACCAAGAAAATCTATTTGATACCCTTAAAATCACTAGAAAAAAACTTATATTAATTTATTGCATTTAGAAACATATAACACATAAATATTAGTTTTCAGTTTCCCAAGATGGTTAAAAATAATTTTTATCTTTTTAAAATTCTAAATCATGCATGTAATACTAAAAACCATAAAACAAACTTTGATTGATGTGAAATCAAAAGAAAACATTCTATGAATAATATTTGTTCTATATGAGCTTTCATAATGAAAATCAATAATAAGACATGGCTGGTATTATTAAATAAGAAGTTTCTAATGAATTGAGTATATTTTAAAATGTGCGCTTCAGGTTCAAAATTAAACAAATAAATTCCAATTATTTTTAAATAATAGTACAAAAACTCTATATTTATTTTTGAAATATAAGAACAGATGATGCATCCATATGAATTTTTTTATACGATAAAAAACACAATAGTAGTATTTTAAAACACTAAAACATGGTTTAATGGTCAAAACCTTTGAAACAAAATCAAATTGATATGAAACCATAAGAAAAGTATTGTTGATTTTTTTTCAGTGTAGAAAAAACATGAATTAGACATGTGGTATGCTTGATGTGATTGAATAAGAAGTTCTTATAAAATTGATAGTTATTAAAAAATTATATGGGGTCAAACCAAATAAAATGGCATATGAATTTATTAAAATCATTAAAAAAACCAAATAATTATTTGTGAAATATAGGAACTAATGACATGTTAATCCGAGTTTTTGATTTCATGGGATGACTGAAAATGAATTTTTTGTTTTTTAAAACCCTAAATAATGTGTGTAAAGGTAAAAACCATATTAAAAGATTTAATGTTGAAATTAAAACATAGAAAAATAGTATTTTATTTATTTTTACATGTACCAGAATATGAAACCTCAATATAATGTGTGTTATGCCCAAACTAGATAAATAAGAAGTTATTAAATAATTGACAGTCATTTAAAAGTAACGGTAGGGTGTGAAAAATAAGAAAAAACATTATATTTCCTTGAAATAATATTAAAAAAAATATATAATTTTTTATGAAATATAGGTATAAATGGACAAACAATTAGAGTTTTCAATTTTACAGGATGATCAGAAACAATTTTTTATAGTCTTAGAATAGTAAAATGTGTGTGTAATGAAGAAAACCATAGAAAATGGCCTCAAATTGATGATAATAATAAGGAACCATTATTTTAATTTTTTTGACATTTATGGGTAGATAAAATGACCATATAATGTACAGTGTTCTCAAAATAACTTAACAAATAGTTCTTAAAGAATTGGTAGTCCGTTAAAACATGCTCTAAGGGGCCAAAACCCAGAAGATGACATTGAATTTTCATTAAATCATTGAATAATAACCACATTTTTTTATTGAAATTTCGAAGCCTATGAAACAATAATATAAGTTATCTTTTTCTCTGGATGAGTAAAAGAAAATTTTTAATGTTTTAAAACATTGAAATGTGCATGTCATAGTCAAAAGTATAGAAAATAGTGTCATATTGACATGAAATAATATTTCAACTATTATGGAATTATTTGTATTGTTAATAACTTTATTAAATGGTAATATAATATACATTGTGTTTGTAATGATGGAATAAATAGTTATTAAAGAATTGATAGTATTTAAAAATGTGCATCAGTGGGTCAAGATGAAGAAAACATGATCATTATGCCTATAAATCCTAATACAATGAATGTATGTTGATCTATAAAATATAAAAACTTATGATGAATCAACACGAGTAATAATTTTCTTGTTATGACCAAAAACACATTTTTAGTGTTTTAAAACACTAAAACGTGTGTGTAATGGTCAAAACCATAGTAAACGAGATCATATGATCTGAAATAATAGGAAAACTGTATTTAAATTACACGTGACATGTACATTTGGTGAGAAATCTTTTTGATGTGTGTTGTTCTTAGATTGAATTAGTAAGTAGTTTTGGATTAAAAAATGATTAAACCAAGTAATATGTTAAAAATAAAATAACAAATAACTTTTTATTATACTATGTTTTGATTTAAATAATCAAATGGTTTCTAAATATATTTTTTTCTTATTGTACTAAATTTTGTTTTTAATTTAATTTATTTTTATTTATATGAGATAATATACTTTTAGCTCAAAAAATCATTTGATGAGGATATTTTTCAGCATATGAAATTATATAACATGTAGAAATATACCGAATTTCAAAATTATGGTTGTTTTCCCCCAATTTATTTTAAATATCAGTTATGTATTGTATTTTATATTAATTTTTTAAAACTGAATTCTATTTTGAAGTCACTATTTGGACATTATTGGAATTTAGTGGCCACCTTTTGTAGTCACTATAGGCCCCTTTCATAGTGGTGTTTGTTGTGTTATTTGAAACTTCTTAGATGATGAAATTAATCAAAGAATTTTTAGACATTAAATGTGAATATAAGGGGGTGATGGTTAAGTGACACAATGGAAGCATAAGAAAGGTGCCTAATTTTTTATTTGTGTTGGTTCCAATGGACAATATTAGATAATTTTGATAAATAAAACCATATAATCACATATAGAGGATATTTCACATTTAATTTATAGTTATTTTAATTCAATAATTACCATGAATTTGATAATCCACATGAGTAATTATTTATTTTCATTTTTTCAAATTAAATTTTTGAAGGAGAATCCTAGAAAGGATTCTTATAGGTTAATCTATGCATGCTCTATGAATCTCCAGACACCATTCTTGAATCTTTGGGTGCTAGCATAGTATTGTTAAGTGTTCACATCATTTATCATTGATCACGATAATAAATTCATCATGTTATTGAGAGGGAGGATTAAAGGAATATTCTCTCTAGTATTGAAAAAAATTTCTAGATTAGATCTCTTTGTGTACAAATAGTATCCCTACTTCTAAAATAATATAACTTAGAATTTATACTTAGGGTCAAAACAATTGATAATTTCATAACAACCATTTTTCAAGTTATTGAATTTACATAACCACCCTGTCAAATGATAATATTAATAATAATATTTCCATGACATGTATTCATTTAAAAATCATTTTTAAATAAATAGATTAATATTTATTTAAATTCTATGAATAAAATTATATCATTTCCATCAGGCCATTAACCCAACCAATTAATCATCCATGTAGTTTATTAAAACTTGAATAATGACATATTTATTCAAATATATAATATTCATTCAATAAATATATAAATATTACATTAATTAAACTCATGAATACATATATATTATAATACATTAATATATAATTAAATAGTCATATTAATCTACTTACAGTACTGATAAACAAATAAATATTTATCTATTACCTTCTAAACAAATAAACAAGAGATAAAATTTAACTCACATATTCTAAAATCGAATATACCATGATTGAATTTGTGCAATAAACTTTACTTAAATAATTATTATTCTATAAATTGATAACAATATATATTTTTAGTATTATATTTTTTTTATAATTTAACGGGATTATAGATTCAATTAATGTGAAACCCTCTAGACCAATTTATCAATGGAAGTAGAAGACCATACCTAATGTCTAAGATCAATTTATTTAAAAGTTGTAAATATCCTATAGAAAAAGAAGTTAATGACACAATAACAACTACCTTTTTCTAAACACTACTATGTAATATAATATCTTGCTCTCGATATCCCATTAAGCATGATGTATTCACTTGATATAACACTATATTCTCAAATTATTTTCCTTTATGTTAGGATTATTTTGGGTATGGACAAAATTTGGAGGGGTGAAATAGTGTTGTTATCTTATTATCCAATTCTAACATCTACCCTTCGTTAGATATTGAATTGTTTAGTGAATGGATCTCACTAACTTTTCACTAACTTGGATTGAATTAAAAGATGAATATAGGAATGAAAAAAAGGAAGACTGTGACTCATTAACAAGGTTTGACTCTAATATGGTTGACCACATCCATGATATATGTTGGTTATTATCACATACCCACACAACATCCCTTTTACTATCTAGTGAAAACTCAGGAAAGGGTATATCCATGGATCCATATTCCTATCACCAAATAAGTGTAATGGAAAAACTAACTTACAATTAAGGATCTATCAATAATCATACCTTCCTTTACAAAATTTAGGTAATATACCCGCACCACTTGAAATGATCTGAAATTTTACTTGACATTCATTCAAACACTTCATCAAATCTGATCTCTTTCCTCTGATAGCAATAATTATAAGGGTTTTCTTTATGTTCTTAAGACCTTATAATATTACGACATAATTGGATTGGAATCTATAATTTTTTTCCTAAATAATAGTCTACAAAATAATTGGTTGTTACTAGTCTTTTTCACTAATACAATGCCATGGAATAGACCATTAGTATAGTATTGATTCTCTTTCTAGTATTTGACACAATGTGTCTTCTAGGTTGTAGAAAAATTGGGTCTCCTTCTTCGATACTCCAATAATACATAAGAATGAAATATTAGTTACTCTCCCATTTAACATTTTCTTTTTATTCTCATTATATATATTCATAAAAATACTTGAATATTATTATCATAAGATTCATCACTTTTACTTTTCTATAAATCATTTCCTCAAACCTCCATATTCTTTGATCTTGATGTATTATTTAAAAATGATCACAATTATTCTTTTATTAATTATCTAGAAGACTTGGTCATTTCCACATATTTTAATCTACATATCTCACATTAAAATATTTATAAAAACTATAGCATAATAAATCTTTTTATATTGATTTAAGTGCTATATTATCGGTCATGATCATGAAACCACCTATTGTAGTTCGAAATCTCCCACAAAACGTTCTCTTCATCACATAATTTGACACGGAACTATCATTGGGGCGCAACTACATCTCAAAATCATTAACCGTCTTTTGATAATTTATCACCATATTCTACTTTATGACATATATTTGTTCCTCATTGAGTATAAAAAATCCAACTTCATTATTTAACACCAAAATCAGTAGACCAAATCCTGATAATAACCTTAATCACTATATTTGAAACACTGAAGATTATAAAAAAATATTGATTGATTTAACTTCTAAAATCAGCAATCAAAAAATTATAAATCACTAAAATTCATCTAAGGAAGAAAATATTATCTCTTTCATGACCAAAATTCTAAATTACTTATATCAGGTAGGTTTCATTACCTTTATCTGGTTTTCTCTCTCCGCCGTAGTAGGATACTCTTACATATGAGAAACATTTCTCATATATTTTAGGAATTTTATATTTTCTGATCTTCTTAGAGAGTTACTATTACATAATAAGAAATTGAATCTTATGTAATTTCATTCCTTTTTCAAATATTATGTTTAGAGGCATAGTTAATTTTATATAATATGAAAGTTACTATTACATGTTCTCATACCTTTGTCAATTCTTCGATTTTGTGCATGATATAATTTTATACATGGAATTACTTTACTAAATTTCCATAAAAAATCTATAAATTTTAGAAATAATTCAAATCATCTCAGAACATATTCAAGAATCCTCAAGCCATTTTCAATTACAAAAAATCCTTTCAAGCGACATAAAATTTCTTTAGAACTACATCAAATAAAATATAATCCCTCTTTGAATATTTCCAAATATTTCTACAATTAATAAATACTCCTAATAGTATTCCAATGATGTTATACGAATACCACCATATTTAACTCCTCCTCAAACATTATCCATGTATATTTACATTTGTTTAATAATTTTCCAAACTTTATAAAAAAATGATAGAACTCTATAGCCAACCATGTAAAGTGATTCGTAGAGGTAAAATGATCTATATTCGTCAATCTCTATAAGAAATATTCTTTAAATTGTTATCTTCTTAATTTCAATTAATTAAACATCATTCTATAATGATTATATAATATAAAAATTTATAATATATTTATATTGTAGATAACATTATCCACACCTTATTTTGACTATATTTTCCAAATAAATATCCTTTATAAAATCGTTTTATTCGTAATAACACATCGATATAACATTTCAATGTGAATTGATCACTAATAGTATATCTAACAGTGTAACATTAATTTTAAAGGAACATTAGTGTAAATGGAAGTGTCTCACTCACTTCTCTTCCATTATAAGTAGTCATATCTCACTCAATTATTTTCCATTATAAATAGTGGAAGAAGATACTAAATATTCCTTGTCAAGAATTAAAGGTGGAACCTTCTCCCCTCCAATTGATATTTCATTAGTTTGGATCAACAATAACTGAACATCTAACTTCAGGTAACAAAATCTTCCTTTTTTCTAAGCAATGTGTATATAGATATCCTTCTTAGAAACTTTTATCTACTTGCCATTAATATATTTGGGAAGACTAAACTATTTACAAGATATATTCTATAATGTATATCGAAACCATATATATGAACACACATACCTTTTATTCATTTTCATTCATGATTTAATGCATAAATATACACATAATATATTCCAAAAATTTCAAAAGGCCTAGTGTAATTAGGTAATTATATACATATCATTATAACTCGATAAAGGGGATATAAGAAAAAAATTTAAAAACTCCACCACACAGTAAAAAACTATAATTTATTGATGCTTTTTTTGAGATACTTTTTAAAAAAATCACTATTTTTAAATTTCAATGACGTTTCCTAAAAAAATAACAAATTTACCAACATTTCATGAAAACGTCAATAATTTAGCGACGCTTTCTTAGAATCATCGCTAATTTAGTGACGTTTCATGAAAATGTTGCTATTTTAGAAACATTTTCTAAGAAGCATCACTAAATTAGAAAGGTTAGATCAAAAGAATTTCTAAATTAATGATTGTTTCTTAGAAGCATCGCTAATTTGGTGACATTTTCTTGGAAGTGTCCCTAATATAGCAATGTTTGCTCAGAAGCATTGTTAATTTAACGATATTTTATCAAGATAATACCAAAATTTGAGACGTTTCCTAAGAAACGACGCTAATTTAAGGATTTTTTCTCAAAAGAGGAAGTAAATTAGTGATGTTTCCTTAGAAGCTTTGCTAAATTAGTGTCTATTCCTAAAAAACGTTGATAAATTATCTATGTTTTTAAGAAACGTCCCTAAAAATTTATATATTTATCTACCTCATTTTTCCTCATTGATGTAAATATATATTTAGATATATATATATATATATATATTACTACATATAAACAAAGAAACATATATATAAACATATATATAAAATTATATAATTATATATAGCTTATTTCCCCTCCTCGATGTAGATATATATATTTATATGAATATGTGTAAACATAGAAACATATATATATATATATATAAACACACACTAATATATAAATTTATATATACATATATTTAAATATATGCGTATATTTATATATAAAAACACATGTATTTTAAATTTTGTCACGTTTTTTAAGAAAACTTGTCTATTTTAGTCACATTTTTTCCCATTGTTTTTAAACGTGGATAATTTGTGTGTGTGTGTGCATGTAAATTTATAATTATAATTATATATTTTCACATATATATCTACACACATATATATAATATTAAAATATAAATATACATAAAATAAAAACATATATATACAATATAAAACATAAACATATATATACATAAATAATATAAACACACACGCACAGACAAATATATATATAAATATATATATAAACATATGAAATATATATTAAAAAATTTTGGTACAACCACAAAAGCGGCACACATGAAAAGAAGAAAATATATATTCATATATTAATATATGTATATATTTATGCTTGTATGTGTGTGTAAATTTATAATTATAATTATATATATATACATATATATTTATGAACACAAATATATATAATATAAACTTATCAATAAACATAAAATATAAATAAAATAAACACCCACATATATATATACATAAAATATAAACATATAAACAGATATATATATATATATAATAAAATATAAACATATGAAATATAATATAAACATATATATAGGTTTTTTAAAATAAAGTAAATATGCGTGTATATATATATATTAATATATGTATATTAATTTATATTTATAATATATTTCTTTTTTAAATACTGTTATATATATATATATTATTAGAGTTACCAAAATGAAAATTTCATTAGGTTGTTTGGTCCAAATTTCTGGGGGGGAAGTGAGAGGTTAGTAGGTCAATTCTCAATAGGCCCTTATTTTTTAATCCTTTGTTGAGGAGTGGGATCAAGAGATAGAGCCGAGGAAAGGGATAGGTGGTGAGCAGGTAATTGAGCGGGGAAAGGCATAGGGTGGGGAGTGGGCTAGCGCCATGAGTTAGAGAGATGGATGTGAGATTGGGAAAGGTGGGGTACTGGACCGGGTGTGGGAAAGGGAGGTGTGAGTGGGTGGATAACGAGTGGGAAATGGAGAGACTAGTGGGGTATAGTATATGGAGGTTTAAAAGGGGGATAGGGGTGAGTGGGTACTATACCTGGAGTCAGAAATAGGGGGAGGGTGAGAGTTGGATAGGGAGAACTTGGTACTGGGTCGGGGGAAAGGGAGGGATGAGCAGAGTACTGGATCTGGAGGTTTGAAAGGGAGTGAAGATTGAGGAGTTACTGGATTGGGTGTGGGAAATGGAGAGAGGTGTGGGAAAGCTAGTACTAGATCTTGGTGAGGAGGGCAGATTTTAAAAAAAATTATTAAAAAACCTATTCCAAAAAAACCCAACGTTTAGAAACATCGCTAAAAGTCACAAATTTAGAGACGTTTCATTACAGAAATTTTCTAAAACCATTAGAAAATGATATGTCTCTAAATAGGTAAGATTATAAATGTCACTAATTTAACGACGATGAAAGGTGTTATCGTGGGTTCTTTCAAATTATATGTGATTTTTGTGTACATAGATGCAGTATAGTGGCTGATTGAGGTCGTCTCTCAAAGGAGGAAGTAAATTTAACAACATATTAAAAATATTTTGAAAATAAAATAAAATAAAATAAGAACAGTAATTATAAGTATGGGGGTTGTTTATCATTTATAAATCTATATGATTTTTCTTGAAGATGATGGTATTTTTTTGTTTTTATTTTTGAAATGAAGTTCAATTAAAAAGACCCAACAAGAAGATGTTTTTTTAGAAAATATTTCAAAAGGTGTAATCGATCTAACTCTACCTCTTCACTCAATTATTTATCATTTTCATTTAAATTAACATTCACTTAATTATGATCCATTATTTTTTTAAATCTCAAACCCTAGGAAAATTAACTTTACCACAAAGATGAATTTAATCTAACCCATCGCTACCTTCAGAACATGAAATCATAACACCCTGCTTTGATTGACATTATAATGTTAGATTATGGTCAATGGTGAATTAATGAAAATTTTCTCTATATAAATTATAATTAATTGAGTTTATGGATTATATTTTAACAGTTCAAATTGATCATGTATGGTTTTGTAGTACCGATTATGTTTGTGCTCCCACAATTCACACAATTCTTGACCTCGCGTGTTTTGTGTTAGTTATACAATTTCTTTCTTAGATTCAGTTAAATTAAAAACTAAAATAAAATAAAAGATTATTTCTATTACAGTATATCATTGATTCAAAAAATATTATGAATAAGGATAGATGTTGATCGACTACTAAAAAACAACTCTTCCATGGGCATTGTAGTCATCATAGAAACGTTATGTAAGTGAAATTTTTTAGAAAGGGTATAACACATTCTTGATTCTACTATTTACTTCTAGCCCAAAGAGAAATATTAAGTGAAAGAATAAAATTTAAAATAACAGAATAAGTGGGAGAGAAACTAAGATTTTACTGAATACACTACAACATTACAACAAAGAATTGGAAAAGAAGAGCATTTTGGAGGAGATCCAAGATTGGTAGCTTCACTCCTCCAATTGTGAATGAAATGGTGTAGAATGACTTATACTCTTCTCCCAGTCTTATAATGTGCATCACAACCCCTCCAAATGGTAAAAACACAAATTTATAGAGTGGGGGAGAGGTTATCTTCAATGTGGTTTCAAGTGAGAATGGGGAATCTCAAAAAAATTATTTTATTCCAAGTTGCACCACCCATTTTTTCATGAAATGCATGAATCCAATTCCCTTCCAGAAGTAATGTTTTTTCAGAATTGTGTCCTGGATATCCTCGATATATTTGGGCTTAATCCATGAATGGATGAAGAAGTTAGGGGCCAAATACAGAACCCATATCCAATCTAGCGATTCTATCCTGACTTTGAATTCATGGCCCATTTTCATTAACCAAATGCATGATTTATCTACAATTTCAAATATTAAATTTTTATCCCATTTAGTGAGGAACATATTTTAAAAAAAATGTTCAAATAATTCGTATCAAAATATTTTTGTCCGAACTTCTGTAGTGAATTTTAAAGGGAAAAATATTATTTTTTAACAAATTTTCAAATGAAATATCTAATCCCAAATATTTCATAAATGAACACATTTACTACAATGTGAGGAAATTATATCATTATTTATCAATAAAATATTCAATAAAAATTTGTTTTATCAACTCCCCTACACTTACCCTTTTTAACTCCTAGGAAAAACCCCATATCATGTATTTGAAAAAAATTGTAACAAGATATGCATATTCAAATTTCTCAATCCACAATGAAAATATTGGAAAAGTAAGAATCCCATCAAGAGTCAATATCAATAAATTTTAAATTAATTGTCTCATAAATTATGTCAAAACAAAATCCAGTTAGACTCATAACACTAATCATTGTGAAGCCATCCATGGGTCTTCCATGACAGTAAATCTCCTTGTGTGTCTCTGCCATCCATTCCATGATCAAAACTAACCATTATTCAGCATATTCTGGTCATGTAAAACAATTCTTCTTAGAAGCATTAAGTCACATAACATGTTCTATATTCCTTTTCAATATAATTTCAAGACCCACTCAATAAAGAATTCCCAAAAGTCATACCTTAATATCCTGACCTAGATATCCCCATATGTTGTACATTTTATCACTTCCCTAATTTATTTATTTGTTTTGTTTTTTAAGGCAATCTTAGAAAAAATCTCACACTAAACTCTCAAACCATGTTTGATCTCCTCAAGACACTAACTGTAATAGTTATGACAACATCAAAGGTTGATATAGAGTGGTTTTTGACCCATTCCAAGACACAACCCATGTTTTTTTTTGGGTTTTAAATAGTCAGATAATAGGTACATATGCATAGGTAAATTCAGTATAGTAATGAAAACAATCAGAAGTGAAATGAACATATGGATCAACAAATGACATTTTTTACCTAACTTGACTATACCATCAATTGAGTAGGAAAAATTTCACAAGTCATTGTTGAGTGAAATGTTCTATGGATAATTCATTGAAATAATTTACCACGGACAAATATAAAAAATAATGATGTCAAAATCTTAAAGGTTTTATAATTACACAATCATTCATATCATTGATGACTTAATTTTTTTTAAAAATAAACCCTCTATGATGAAATCATACTCATTATTGTAATTCAATTAATGAATGCTTAAAACATGCATTTTTTATATATTTCACATGATAATGATAAATGATATATTTTTTTTCTTTTTTTATAGATTTGTTTGTGAAAATTTTACCCAAAATATTAATAGAAAATGCAACTAAAATACACAAATGAAAATCCTAAATATCTCCCCAAAAATGTTTTCCCGTCCCCAAGACATAAAATATTGCATTGTCCTCAATGTTAACCTATGAGATGATATATTCATATGAAATTTATACTTTCAAATAGGACAAATAATATAGATGTGTAAGGGTTTGGAACAACATAATATGCTCAAGAGATGATGGTTTCATACTGTGTGATGAAATCCACTACATCTATTGGAATCCCCTAAATGTATTTAATCAAATGTTTCTTGTTGACTGTAAAGCTCCTTCCAGTGTCCTCTTGTTCGATCTCCACTGCACAATAAGGAAAAACATTATATACAATATAAGTACATAACCATATAGAACACAACTTACCAGCGATCAACTTCAGTTGTGAACTATAGAAAAGGAATTTCTCTCCGACATGAAATTAACTTTTCTGGGTCATTTTGTCCTGAGATTCATTGGAAATTTCCATGGAGAGCCTTCATTTCTCATATGAAGATAATCTAATCTCCTCATGCTCTTGAATTTGCAGCTTCCATTGAATTCCAGTAGGGGCCAAATCCATGTTGCATTTCTTTATATCCCAATAATCTCGATGTAAAACATCCATATTGAGATGACATGAGTTCACAAAAACAATTCAAAATGGGGACATACTTATTGGTGACTTTTATGTTATCCTATAAGCCCATTGTGTATCATCCAAGCACTTTCTCTAATCCTTCTTATTCATCTACAGAGTTTTCTCCAAAAAAAAATTCAACCCACGATTTCAACATATGCCTGACCCTTTGTTTGGGGGTGTTATGGTGTTGATGTTTTGTGTGTCATCCCAAACATTCAAAGGAGGGAATAAAATTTATAACTGGAGAAGTGTGTCCCTTGATCACTAATGATGGCCTTTGGTACTCAAACCATAAAAAAAATCAGTGTCTTGACAAATTCCACTACAATATGAGAATCATAAATTTGGGTGGCCTTATCCCGAACCCATTTACTCACATAATCAACATCAACCAAAATATACCAAAATCCAAATGAACTAGGAAAATGACCCATAAAATTATGCCCCATACATCATAAATCTCATTGATTAGTATGGTTTTTTGGGAAATATCATGTATCTTAGAAATATTCCCAATGTGTGGATAGCGATATCATGACTTACAAAACACAAGGGAATCATGGAATAAACTAGTCCAATATAATCTGGATTCTAAAACTTTCCTAGGTTTCCGTTGGGGTCCAAATTGTCCACCACAAGAAAGTGTATGAAAAAATTGAAAAACAGACTCAAACTCATGATCAGGAACACTCCTCCTAATAATTTGATCACTACACATGTGATAGAGGTAGGGGTCATCCCACACATAAATCCTTAACTCACTATTTAATTTTTGGACATCATGTTTTTCTAAATTTTTAGGAATTATAGAGTCCACAAGGTAGTTAACTAAATAATCATACCATGGATGTGTAAATGAGATGGAATAAATACTCTCATCGGGGAAAGTATCCCGAAGTGGTACCTGGTCTATGGTGTAATCCTCTAGTGTGTGATTAAGCCTACTCATGTGGTCCACCACTAGGTTTTCTAACCAATTTTTTCCTCTATCTCAATATCAAATTCTTGAAGAAGGAGAACCCATCGGATAATCCTAGGCATTACATCTGGATTCTTTAAGAGGTACCTCAAAGCTACTTGTTCAGAAAAAACAACCACTTTAGAGTCTAATAAATATGAATAGAAATTATCTAATGTAAACATGACAACAAGAAACTCCTTATCTGTAGTTGTGTAATTTGATTGGGCCAAATCTAATGTCCTCGAATCATTAATTGTCACATGTGAACATCCCTCCACCCTCTGAGATAAGATAGCTCTAACTGTGATGTTAGAGACGTCACACATAATCACAAAAGGAATATCCCATCGTTGAGGTTGTATGATAGGTTGAGTGGTTAGAAACAGTTTTAGCTCATCAAATCAATTCCTACAAGAAACATCAAACACAAAATCAAAATCCTTTTAAAATAAATGGGACATAGGAAGATAATTCTTACTAAAATCATTGATGAAGAACGGATAAAATCCTGCATTCCCTTGAAAAGATCTAACATCATGCACACATGAAGGATAGGGTATGGATGAAATAGTATCTACCTTAGATCTATCAACCTCTATCCCATGTTGTGACCCCACATTCCCTATGAAAATCCCATGCTCTACCAATAAATGAAACTTTTCAAAGTTCAAGACCAGACTCTTCTCAATACAACGATTCAATACCTTTCGAAAAATATTTAGAAATTCATCAAATAAAGATACATACACTATAAAATATTCCATAAATACTTCTATGAAGGTCTCAAAAAAATCAAAAAAATACTCACCATGCTTCTCTGAAAGGTACCTGGGGAATTGAAAAGTCCAAATGGAATCTTATGGTAGGAAAATGTGTTGAATGAACAAGTTAATGTTTTCTTATTTTGATATTCAAGAGTATTAGGAACCTGAAAATATTCATAAAATCCATTCAAGAAATAATATTGTGTTTTCCCAACTAGTATCTCAAGCATCTAATTATTAAATGGGAGGGGTAAATGGTCTTTGTGAGTGGATAGATTTAGTTTCCTATAATCAATACACACATGTCCACTATTTTTCACCCTCATTGGAAATAACTCCTCTATATCATTCTTAATAATAGTAACACATTTTTTCTTAGGTATAACCTAAATAGGACTCACACACTAGGAATCTGAAATGGGATATATTATTCCTACCTCGAGAAAATTTTCATCTTCTTTTCTAATAACTTACTAAAGAGTTGGATTCAGTTTCCTTTGTGGCTCCCTAACCAGTTTTTCCCAATCCTCCAAAATAATCATATGCATGAAAATAGAGGGACTAATACATGATATTTTAGACAAGGTCCACCAAATTTCTTTAATGTTATCCATCAAAAAATTCAAAAAAATTCCTTCATGTTCAAAAGGGAGATTTTTAGTAATGATAACAGGTAATTTCTCACTACTCAAAAAGTATGAGTATTTGAGATTTGGTGGAAATGGCTTGAGTTCCAATGGAGGGTGTGGTGTATGGATGGAGACATTGAAGGAACTAAAATATGTGCACAAAGAGCATCAGTATTAGAATAGAAATCATCCCAATTAAAGAATAAAACATAAAATCTATCAGCATACTCAACAGCCAAGTCATAATCAAAGTTGACATGATCAAAATAAGAATATGAATCCATTTCAAAACCAAATCTAAGAGAGTTTTATGCATTAGAAATAGGTGTGGAAGTAGTTTTATACATAAATATAGAACCAATGATCATAATATACCTATGAAAAGGAGAATCAAAATACTTGGGGGTTTTATTTGGTGGTTTAAAATGGGAGATAATAAAGGAAGAATGGTCCTCTAAGGGGTACTTCATGGAGTCCAAAACCTTAAATATCACGTCTTCATCCCCAAACTCCATATAAAGTGTTCTATCATTAACATTTATGATAGTTTTTGTAGTTTTGAGGAATTTTCTGCCTATGATAATGGGATCATGGGAACATACCTGATCATCCTCCTTGTTATGAAAATAGAAATCTGCTGGAAAGATCATGTATTGTACCAGAAAAAGTACATCCTCAAGGAATCCCACCAGATATGTCGTAGTTTTATCCACCAAATTCACCACTACTATCTTTGGATTCAACTCACCAACTTGTAAGGAAGAAAATATAGAGTGAGTTATTACATTTATGGATGCTCCTAAATCAGAAAGAGCATCAGAAAAGTTAAAAACTCCTATGGAACATGGTATGGTCAATGTTCTTAGATCCTTGAACATTTTTGGCATTTCTAGATTTTTTGTAATGAGTGCTGACACATTCCTTCCAAGATTTATCGTCTCATTTCCTGTGATCCCTATTCTATTGGTAAAAATATATTTTAGGAATTTTACATACCTTGGGAATTTCTTGGTGGATTCAAGTACAGGGATGTTGATCTACACACACTTTAATGTGTCCAAAACTTTTTTTGAATTGCCTCTTCAACCATCTTCTTGGTTTGAACAATCCTGTTTGGAAAGGGAAGGGGATTATGAGGAACATCATCAATCTTTTTATTACCATTATATTTCACCATTGGTTTCTATTATTTGGTATGGAATGGGTCTTCTTTGGAGTTAAGGTGAATTCTGGTGGAACAATAGGTACAGATGTATTAGTTGTTTTCTTCCCACTTCTCAATTTTATGTCACTGACATTCCCCTTGGGATTTGGAGTAGGTTGGGAAGGTATATTTCCGGAATTCTTACATACCATTTCATGGAGAGTAGTGGAAATCTGGATCATTTGAGTTTTCAACTCCCTCATCTCCGAACCTTGACTCATCATCTCATTCTGTTGATTGAGAACAATTTGTTTCAAAATTTCATCTGTGTTATAATATAACTTTGGTTGAGAATTACATTTTTTTGACTTGTTGATGCTTGAGTTTCAAATCAATTTTGGGGTTGTTGGAAACCTGTTGGTAAGGTGGAGGATACTAGAAGTTGTTTTGTAAAGGGGGGACTTTGTTGTTGTCTAGAGCCATAGCTAATGTCCGATTGATCCTTCCACCCTTGGTAGTATGTCAAAGAAATTGAATCAAACTTTATCTGGGGATATGGTTGTGGTTTCTATTGATATGGTCACTCTATAAATATTGTTGCACAATCCTCTGTATCTTGTAGTTGAAGGGAAACAATCAGTCGGGTGGTCTATTTTATTAAAAATTCCACAATCCCCTATAAGAGTGGGTTGTGATGTCTTTTTTTCCAAATAAATATATCTCACAACAGTTTTCAATTCTTCCAAATTTGTATGAATCAAATGACATTCAAGATAAGATGGACATACCTGATCTACTTCTCTAACATGTGTTGTACATCGATCACCAAATTTTAGGATGTTTTGGGCCATCTTATCAATCAATGCACGTGATGCTATTGGTGTCTTATCCACCAATGCTCCTCCAGTCACAACATCCACCATGATCCTCTCTATAGGTTTTATTCCTTCATATAATTATTGGACTAGGAGTTTCTCACTGATTTGGTGATATGGGAAGGTTTCACAAAACATCTTGAATCGCTCCAAGTACTCCTACATTGAATCCTCTTGTTCTTGCTTTATCCCAAAGGTCTTTTTATTAATGGAAGTGGTCCTTGATGCTGGAAAAAATATATCCAATAAAATACATTTCAAATTATTCTAATATATCACAAATTCAGTTTGTAAATAATACATCCAATCCTTTGCAGCTCTATCAAATTAAAATGGGAATGATCTTAGTTTTATTTTATATTCTGAGACATTTCTTGGTTTCAGGGCTGAGAAAACCAAATTAAATTCTTTAAGGTTGTTGTTTTGATCTTCACTAGATAAACTGTGAAATTTTGGATGAAGGTGAATTAATCCATATTTCAGGTCAATGTGAGATTCAAAATTTGGTCATGTAATTCAATTTGGTTGATAATTAATATCTGGTGAAGCCAATTTTCAAATGGTTCTATTAAGTTAATTTCCATTATTTCCATCCATTTTTTCTTATTTTATGTTAGAATTTGAATTTCCTCCAAATTCAATGATCTAGGAGTGGAGGAATTCTCTAACTGGTTGAATGATGAAACTTCCTGTAGACTAAGAATGTCTGATTCGAGCCCAAAGTCTGTGTTCAATCTTAGGGTCAAGATCTAAATGATCGTTGGGATTAGTTCGAGTCATAAATAAAATAAAAATGAAAAGAATTAAATTATATAATATTAAAATAAAAACGAGAAGTTTGAATTGATTTTCCAAAAGAAGAAGAAAAAAAATCATATTGGGTAAATAAGGAAGAAAGAAGAGAAGAAAAGAATAAAAAGTAAAATAAATAAACACCTATAATTTGTTGAAATAAAGACTTGACTCTATATAATTTGTGAAAATTTAAAATTTGTTTTTGTGGGCTCTTTCAAATTATATGTTATTATTGAGTACTTATGTGCAGTAGAGTGGTTGACCAAGGTCGTCTCACAAAGGAGGAAGAAAATTTAACAACATACTAAAGTTGTTTTGAAAATAGAATAAAAGGAAATAAGAACACTAATTAACAATATCAAGTTTTTTTATCATTTATAAATGTAAAATATGTTTTCTGGAAGAAGATTGTATTTTCTTGTTTTAATTTTTAAAATGAAGTTTGATTAATAAGACCCAACAAGAAGAATTTGTTTTATAAAATATTTTAAAAGGCATATTTGATCAAACTCTTCTTATTCACACAATTATTTATCTTTATCATTTAAATTAAATTTCACTTAATTTTGATACCATAATTTGTTAAATACCAAACCCTATGAGAATTAACTTTACCATAAAGAGGAAGTGAATTTAACCCTAGGAAAACTTGAGAACAATAAATCACAGTACCCTACATTGATTGATGTTCTGAGGTTAGATTGTGCTAAGTGATAAATTAAAGAACATTTACTCTCTAAAAATTATAATTAATTGAGTTAGGGATTATAATTGAACACTAAAAATTGATACCACATGGTTTTGTATCACTAATTAAGGTTTCACTCTCACAATTCACACAATTCCCGAACTCACATGTTTTGTGTTAATTTTTCAATTGCTTTATTAGTTTAAATTAAATTAAAAATACAAATAAAATATAATATTATGTGAATTAAAGTGTATCATTGATTCAAAAAAATGAATGATGAAGGATATAGGTCGATTAATTACTAAAAAAACTACTCTTTCATAGGCGATGTACTCATCAATGAAACATTATGCAAGTGCACAGGTTTAGAAAGAGTATAACCCAATATTTTTTCTACTATTGAATTACAGCACAAATAGAAAGATTAATAGAAGAATAAAATTTAAAATAATATGAGAAATGGAAGATAAACTAAGAGTTTATTGAAATCACAGCATAATTACAACATAGAAGAGGAAAAGAAGGGCCTTTGGGAGGAGATCCAAGATAGGTAGCTTCCCTCCTCCAATTGTGAATTGAAATGGTGTAGAAGCACTTCTCCTATTCTCAAAATCTCATAATGAATTTCCAAATCCCACCAAATGATAAAAACACCAATTTATAGAGTGGTGGGGAGACTAGGTTGAAAGTGGTTTCAAGTGTGAATAGGGAATCTCAGCCAAATATTATAATCCAAAGTTCATTACCCATTTGACCACGAAAACCTATGAATCATCTATCCTTACAAAACTATTATTTTTGAGAAAATAAGTCCTAGAGCTCAACTCAAAATTTGGTCCTAATCCAAACAATTGTGAAAAAGTTATGTCCCAAATACAGAACCAATGTCCAATCTGGCGAGTCCAGCCCAACATTGACTTCATGGCCCATTTTCACCAAACAAATTCATGATTTAGCTCTAATGTCCAAAATGAAAGTTTTTTCACATTAAGTGAGGAACATATTTACAAGTTTTGAGTTAAAATAATACATATAAAAATATTTATGTCTGAAATTCTACAGTGAATTTTAAAGGGTAAAATTGGAATTTTTGACAAATTTTCAAATGAATGATCTACTCCCAAATATTTCATAAATGAACACATTTACCACAATGTGAGGAAATTATATAATTTATTATAAATAAAATATTCAATAAAATTAGTTTTATCAGACACTTATAAACATCGGTAAATAGCGACGATTATAAACATCCTTAAATTAGTGACGTTTATAAGCATTGCTAAATTAGCCACATCTGATTTAGCGATTTTTTAGGAAATGTATCTCTTGAATAAAAAGCATCACTATATGAGGTTTTTTAGTGAGATTCCCTTAAAATATATTAATTTTTGAAATCTATAGAGGATAACCTGGTGACATATATAAGAATGGGGTGAGATATTAATCCCAGTAAGGTAATAATAAAAGATTAAAATGGTTAAAGTAATAAAATTTAGTCAATAGACATATCAAGGTGACATAAAAGGGTGAGAATCATAAAAATCAACATTAAAAATTTGATATAAGATGATAACATCAAGGTAACAAAAAAAATTTGTTACAACATAAAACGTGACACCAAAATCATAAGTTAAAACTAACTACAAAGAAATCCTAACATAGTGTTCTTAGGATAACCATCTATGCACCATACATGGTATCTCATGAGATAAAAACATTACCTAATGAAATGTCCTATATAATTCTTTTACTACCCATCACATTCATACCATGCATATACATTTTTTTCCCACATATATCATACAACATAAGAATGTACTTCATTAATTTTAATTCAACGATTAAGGAGTGTGGGTTACATATTTTGATATACCTGATTAATGAAGGATAATTACATCTATGTGAATACCATTGAGTAGAAATGGGTATAGGTATTCATAATATAAAAGTTTGGCACCTAAAATGATGCAATAATATTTCCAGTATAATGATTATACATAAAGTATCATAGAAGTTTTTCGGGAGAGTGAATGGTGGTATCTCATTACGTGGGAATCATAAGTAATGTGATGGAATGTGTAAGAAACACATTATAACATGAATAATTTTAAATAAAAATCATATTACAACTAATGTACTTGAAAAAAAATAAGTTGAGAGAATCTCTTACCCTGATAGGGTACTTCTAAAAGCTTGGGAGAAGCTTCTTAAGATATTGGGAACACTATGGAAGATATTTAGAGAGGGATATGGAGAATAAATTAGTTATAAATTATTTTTTAGTGAAGAGGTGTGAGAATATGGGTGGGTATTTATAGAAAAATTGAGGAAAATATTTATTAATTTCTAAACTTGGGTTTTGGAATCTAAGAAATAAAATAATCAAAATCACAAACCTTACCTGGTTTTTTGCCTATGGTTCCTTCCAAAGATGTGTGGATTTTAATATTTTATTAGGATAAGAACTGAACTCATTAAAATTGTACCATTCATGATGTAATATTGATCCATCTTCATAAATAATTTTTTTTAAAACATTAAAATATAATATAAGTTTCAGAGGATACATTATAGGTTTCTAAAATTAGTAAAACAACTTTTAAAACACATTATTTTTTGGAATTTATTCATTAAAATAGTAATTTGATTTATAAAATATTCGGTAATTATATTCTTCCCTAATTCAGAAATTTCACCCTTGAAATTTCATTTCATGCACTAAAATAGATGATGTTAATTTTGGTTCGTAACCTCATATGGTTCCAATGTTTCCTCATAAAACGGTGGTTCTTCAACTGTAATTTGGTATGGTGAGATGTATTATTTCATAGAAATTTTCCAGTGTGATATTTGATCTTTACTAGTATACCTTGATGTGAAAGACCATTCTCCAAATGTACCACCTATTGATTCAATAGATGAGAGGGTATGGTATATACTTCATTAAGAGAGATATATCAAACAAATATTTTACATGATATAAGTTAGGTTGGAGTCCTAGTCGATATACTACAACTCTAATGAAATAAAATGTATTAAAGGGGGGAATTTATTTAGGATAAATCTTCCCATTCTCTCCAAAACTCATGAATTTCTTCTACAGTGATGAACTAAGGAACACCTTGTCTCTGACCTCAAATTCCAGGTCTCAGTATTTATTTTTTTCACATATTTTTTACTGACATTGCATGGAATTAATTTAATATTTAATGGTTTAAACCTTCTCTATAATATCTTCCACAAGATCATGTCCAATCAACTTACACTCACGAAGGTCATCCCAACATGTTGGATTCTGACACTTATTTCAATAAAGAGCCTTATAATGTTTCACTTGAATACAAAAATGGAAATTGTTTTCATATGAGTACATCACTAGGGTAAGGTCTTGATCCCAAAATCCAAGGAAATAAATTTGACATATACCAAAATATCCTCTAGAGTTTTATTTTTTCTTTCAAACTGAACATCCATATGAAGGGGATAAGTAGTATCGAATCTCATCTATATATACCATTCTTACTGAAGGCATCTCTAAAACAACTAGGTAAACCTCATTCTCGATCAGATTTAATGGATAGTGGAACTCTATGAGGTCATACATCTTATCTTATATATATCTTAGTAAGATACCAAAGATGAAAATCATATTTGAAATAAATTAAATTCACTGACTTTGTTATGATATCAATTACCACCAAAATGGAATTATTCCTTTTAGATGTCTTGGGGAGTCCTATGATGAAATCCGTGGATATATTTTCCAATTTCCATGATGGTGTGGGAAATGGTTGAATCACCCCATTATACTTTTTTCTTTCATCTTTGACCTGTTGGAATAGAAAGAATCAATATAAAAAATATCCAATCTACCATTTCATGTTATCCCAATAGAAATTTTTATTTAGATCTATATACATATTAGTGAATTCTAGATGAATAAAGAAGGATAATCTATGCACATAATCTACAAGTTCCATTTTTAGTTTTGGTTTTTATGGGACATATAACCAAGTCCAAAACCTTAAAACTTAATCTTTATAAAAGTTGAACTTAGTAATATTCTCCACCTTTCCCTATAGGTCCTCGTAATCCTTTTGGGCCTCCTTGATCCTCTAAAGAATTTATGGTTGAGAAGTTATTTGATAAATATATGATGATGTTACTTTTATGATTCCAAAAACCATCCATTTAATGTATAATAATATTTTATCCCTTTAAATCCTTATCATGGATTGGATCATGGGATCCATCTAGACAGAGCATCTTCCAGTTTATTTTTCTTCCTATGATTGTAATGGATTGACCATTCATAATCCTTGATCAGTTATAACCACCTTCTTTGGAATATATTGATCTCCTTATGTGTGAAGACATACTTTAGGATTTTATGATCAATATATATTACCCACTTCAACCCATATAGATAATTTCCTAAATTCTTCAAAGAAAATATCAGTGCATCTAATTCTAGATCATGTGTTGTATAGTACTAATCTGGGGTCATTAATTAGCAGGATCCATAGACTACCACCTTATCATTATTCATGAGTGAAAACCCAATACGATTTTGGGCTCATATCTATAGGTCAAAAACCCATCCCTACTAATAGATAATATGTGCACAAGTGTTGTCATGAACTACTTTTTAACTCTTATAATCTCTCCTCATATTCTTCAATCTAGAAAAACATCAATCCCTTTCAAGTTCATTCAGTTAGTTGGATGAAAAATCATGATAAGTTTCTCACAAATATATGATATTACCCAACTAATCCAAAGAAAATATAGGTCAATGTCATAGATGTTGGTTTGTGAATCCTTCAATTTCCTCTAACTTTGAAGGATCGATAGATATCACATTTTTGTGATAACAATTCCTACGAAAATTTCTTTCTTCATCTAAAACTTGAATTTTATATTATTTTCATTAAAACATTCCTTTCACAAGGTCTTAAATAGAACATTAAAATCATCCTCATGTTACTTCTTAATTTTTGATTATATAAGAATATTTGTTTATAAGGACTATTTTTTCAAGGAAACACCTAAACACACTATTCTTTATGTCCATGAATTTAGATGGATAATTAATGAGTCCAAATAGAATCACTATGAAATAATAGTTCCTATATCTTGTACACAAATAAAACATGGGGATATCCACCTATTTAACCATTATTTGATACATCCTGACCAAAGTTCCACCATATAGAAGTATTGGGATACATATAACTAATTGAATAAGTCATCAATACATGGTGGAGGATACTTGTTATTTATTTTTATCTTGTCGATCACATGAAAATAAATGCATCAGTGAATTGACCCATTATTCTTATTGATGAAAAGGACTGGTCCACCCCTTGGTGTGTCACTTCGGCAGATAAACCCTTTATCCACATTCTCAGGCAGTTTCTTCTTCAACTCTTCAAGTTCAACAAGGAAAATTCTATACGAAGTACTGGATATTGGAAAAGAAATAGGTATAAGTTTGACTAAGAACCAAACCTCTCAAATAAAAGGAAGAGTAAGAATTTTTTTGGGAATCACATCAGCATCTTCTATTATATTTTTTATTTCATCAAGGATGGTTTTAACCTTAGTATTAATCATTTTATCTAGATACACTTGATCATAAGGAGTTAATATCAATTCTTAAGATGATGATTCTAATAGAGATCTCTCCCACTCCTTATACCTTTATATAATTATATAGTGATTTGTGATAAAATGTGTGATTTCATTCTCCTACAAAATTATTTTGGCTCTGTACAAGGAAATCCAATATATAGAGAGAATGGTGTCTAATTATGTAATGACCCACAAATTCTCATTAGCTTGAGATCACAACAAGTCATTACTTGGCCTTAGGTGACATCCCGAATATGCCAAAGAATGTCAATAAATTTTTAAGGGTTTCAATGAAAGTGGGGGATGATTTACCCTTTAATAATAAAAATATTATACAATCAAACCATAACCGAACAACTCACTATATGATTCATGAATAAATGCAAGAGATTTCAACTACTTTTTTCATATCAAAACCACTCCAATGAATGGAATAGTGTAAGACTCAAAAAAATATCAAATAGAATAAACCAACTAAAGACTCTAAGAATACCACAAGATTCCAAGCTTCACATTCCCAATGCTCCAAGATCACCGAACAGATAGAGAATCACGAAGTGGTGCTAAAACATGTGAAACATTGCCTTTTCCCCTGTCCCATAATATAGCATCTACAAAATAACCAAATATCCAAATCAGGGTTATGTATAAAATTTAGTAGGACATCCCAAATTAATTCCCAACGCATACCACTAGTATATAATAGTTAAAAACATTATTATGAAATAGTTCATAAAAAACAATTTTCTAAAACAGTTAATAACTAAATATACACAAGTTCCAAAACAATTTTCAATAAAAGTGTACAAGAGAAATTATAACCTATTTTTCAGAAAGATAATATTTCATAAAATTAATAAATAGATTCAAAACAATTTCACAATTTTTTTGTCATACCCAAACCATTCCACACACCCATGCAACTAACCATGCATGCTACGTTTTGACAGTTCCATACTTCTGAGTAGTTTCTCATTGATCTACCTTGTCGTAGCAAGGTAATTGTATCCCATGTTCCAGTAAACCTTTGGTACCAATAAAAAGGTCATATTTCAACCAATCATCATATTTTCAACATGAACACACACACACCACATATGGCCAAAGACCCTGACAAAACAACCCTTTCAATAAAATCACCTTTTTATTGAATTTCTTTTTCATTAAAACAATTGCAATGTGAACACATTTCCATAAAACACATTTTTACTGAAAACACATACCCAATAAAACAATTTAGATTTTCCATATAATCCACCATTTAAAATCTTCATTTCAACTTCAATAAACTAAACCAATATTCACAACAATTTATCAAGATTTCACAAATCTACCAAAAACAATAAATCATCCCCAAAGAGATATATTCCATGTTTCAAACCAATATTTCACTATATATCATATCCAATTTACACAATTTGAATATAAGGAAATCAATTCTCAAAAGAGGAGATGATAGTGAACCCACCTAACTCAATGGTTTTGACGAAACTCGATAATGGATGAATAACGCACAAGAAGTCTAGTCGATTCTCCCAGAACGTCCTTAGATCTATTTTCCTACCATGATCACGACTCCATATTGAATTATTTGTAATATAAAAATGTAAATCTACCCATTATATGTGTATATCTGAGAAAGAAAGAGAATCAGAGAAGTAGATCTAAGAAGATCTAAGAAAATGTGACAAAATAAGAAAGAATAGTGACATAACTCAAGAATCAGATCAACATTCTATAAAATGAACTAGATCTCCTTCTCTATCAAGAACATCACCAGATCATGATTTATTTGATGTTAAAAGTCTTATATATACCCACAACATGTGCAGATTTATCAAATTAAGAATAAATAAGATGGAGATCTACGAAAAAAATAAAAACAATGAAGATCGAGCAGTAACCTCGATAATCGTGATTGAAACCACAAAGGGCATGCTTTTTGTTGTCTCAAAATCATGTGGGAATGGTTATAAAACCTTTTAGGGAGATAAATCATGAATTAGGGGCGTTTTGAAGGTAAAAATAATATTTAGAGAAAATATTTGCAACATCTGAGAAAATAGGATCTAGTTTTGACCACTGTGCACGGTTTCACTACATGGATTTGGCCAACCGTGCACAGAACATGTGACTTTAGTTCTGATCCAAAAAATATATCCACGTCCTCCCAAAATCTCCCATTATTCTATATTACTCTTTTTATGGAAACATATTTTTTATTGAAACGTCCCCCTTTTTTGGAAACATCCACCTTTATGGAAACACCCTCCTTTATGGAAACAACCAATTTTATAGAAAGCCCTATTTTTTTGAAACACCCTATATTTTGAAAACATCCTTTTTTAACACAATATTTTATGGAAACACCCTCTTTTATGGAAATAACCACTTTTTTCATCAAACTCATTCAAAACACACCAATTCAATAAAACACCATTTTTAAATAAAAAAATATGAAGAAACTGTTATGTACCATAAACTGAGGCTACTAAATTCTCCCCAAAATTGGTCTTTTCATCCTCGAAAAGTTAAAAACCATAGTTGTCTAGGAAGAGTTCATCCCACTACTCTTGCATTTCTGTCTCATGTTCCCAAGGCACTTTTTCAATCTGTCTATGTTTCCTTAAAACCCACACTAGGATGAGGATTTTCCCACACAAGACTTTCTATTGCATATCCATGATCCACACTAGGATATATACCAAAAAATCATATGTAACTAGTTCTATGTGATCCCATATGATCACATGGTCAGGATTCGGCCAATACTTCTTCAACTAGGATACATGGAACACATTGTGCACCAAACTAAACCATGGTGGTAATGAAAACTGGCAGGCCACTAATACAACTCATTCTAGTATCTTAAAGGGGACTATTTATTGAGGGGATAACTTTCCCTACTTCCCGAAATGCTGATTTCCGGTCGAAGGACAAATCCTTTTGAACACATGACCACCCACTACAAAGAAAAAAAACTATCGACGATGGTCTGTATAAGATTTTTGACAACTCTGAGCCATCTCTATTCTCTTTCTAATCAACTGAATCTTCTCCACTGTTTGCTGGACAAGACTAGGCCCCGATATCAAATTCTCAATAGTTTACACCTTGAATAGTGGAGAATGACAATGAATCATGTATAACGCTTCAAAAAGGGCCATATTTATTGAGTCTTGACAGCTGTAATTATATAAAAACTCCACTAAGGTAAGAAGATACTCCCATAAGCCATTGAAATCCATTACACATGCTCGCAGCATGTATTCCAACGTTTTTATCGACCGATCAGACTGGACATCTATCTGAGGATTTTATATAGTACTCATAGTAATATGAGTTCTAAGGGATTTTTTGTAAGGATTTCCCAAATCAAGATGTGAACCTAGGATCTCTTTCTGAAATTATTCTAACTAGTTCACCATGTCATTTTAAGAATTCTTGGATATATTTCTTCGATAGATCCTCCACCATATCAGTTTCCTGAATAGGGAAACAATGGGCCAGCATGGTAAGATGATACACTATAAACCGCATGTAATCATGTTTCTAAACCATTCATGGGAATCCTGTAACAAAATACATTGAAATATTCTCATATTTCTACACTGGGATAGGTAAAGACTCCAACAAACCCACTGGTCTCTGATGCTCTGTCGTAACATTCTGACAAGTTAATCACTTTGAAATGAACTCAGCCGCATTCATTTTCATGTCGCTCCACAAAAACTATGTCTTCAATGCATTATAATTTTTCTGTGTACTTGAGTATAAAACCCATATATAATGGTGATAATCTTGAAGAAGTTGTTCCTGACAAGCTATCAGTACAACTATATGATCATCAAACCACAATACTACATTCCCAACAAGCTTCCAGCACTCAATGGTTTCCCCACCATTGAGTTTCAAACTCATACAAAATTATTCTGCATCGGACCTTTGTGCCTCTTTATCCATCTTTACCAAATTCATAGCTAGAATAGCTAGAATGAAAACCATAACATCCCCATGGTATCCACATTCCACATGCATGTCGACTAAAAACATCATAAACTACCATTAATATAATACCTCATTTTCCAACTAAGTATATGACTTTATGATCAATGTGTCTACCATCGAATTCCATTTTACCAGTGTGTACATCATTTCAAAGTCAAACATCTGGAGATACTCCTTCCATCACCTTTTCCTTATATTTAAATCTCGCTATAAGAAAATTTGTTTCAAATTCTTATGATCTGTGAACATAGTGAATTTCTCACCAAATATATAATTATGCCAAGTCTTCAGGGCATAGACAACAGCAGTTAGCTCCAAATCATGTTTCGGTAAATTTGTTTCATGAACTATCAAATTTCTTGAACCATAAGCCACAACATGGTCTCCTTGCATGAGAACACATCCCAACCCCAATCCCAAAGCATCATAGTACACCACATACCCATGTCCTAGTTCTGGAAAAATCAAGATAGGAGGTATTGTAAGGAAAACATTCAGCTCCTGGAAATATTTTTTGGCATTCCTCTACCCATTGGAATGGAGAATTATTCTTTTTTAGAGATGTCATTGGTGAGGATATTCATGAGAAGTCACGCACAAAGCATCGATAGTATCTAGCTGGACCTAGAAAAATTTATATCTCTAAGGAATTCTTCAGTGGTTTCCGTAATAAAACATCTTCTATTATTTCAGGGTACACCAAAACACAGTTTTTATAAATCACATGACCATGGAAGTTTACCACTTGTATCTAGAAATCACACTTTAAAATATTATCATACAAATGGTTATCTCTCAGGATTTCCAAAAATGTTTCCAAGTGTTTCTCATGTTCATAACATGTCTTTGAACAAACCAAAATGTTCTTGAAAAACACAAAAAAAAGAGTCCAAATATCACTAAATTATTGGTTTCATCAGTTCCATGATGTCCTCTAGTGCATTTGTTAGACCAAATGGCATGATTATATATTCGTAGTGGCCATATATGTTTCTAAAACCTATCTTCCAAATATCTTCCATCTAAACAAGCCATTAATGATACCCTGATCAAAAATAAATCTTTCTAAACCACTAAGATCCCCTCAATTGATCGAAGAAATAATAAATTCATGGTATTGGATACCAACTATTTATCTTAGCTTTGCTAAGCTTGGGATAATCAACATAAAACCAAAGAGTTAATTCTTCTTTCATCACGAACAAGACTGGTGTTGTCCACAGAGACATACTTGGATGAATGAAACCATTTGTTTCCATCACCCCCAACTTCACTTTCAGTAACCTTAACTCTATTGGTTCAATCCTATAAGATAGAAGGGAAATAGGGGTGGTCACTGGGATGAGGTCAAGAATAAAATCGACTTCACTTATATGTTGTATCCCTGATAATTTCTCGGGAAATAGATATAGAAATTGATCCACAACTGCTGGAAAACTGACATCCTCAATCTCTTCCCTAGATTTCAAATCAATGCTGGCAACTAGTAAGAGATCATTCCCACTGTTTATGCCAACAATATCATTGCACCTTTTTTTGTAACCCTATATCCTCTGAAGAGTTGCTCGACACCATCCTCATTTGTGAAACTGAATTTTATACTATAATAGTTAACATGATCCTTTAACGTTGTCATCCAGTCCATACCCAGGATAACATCATAGACATCCATGTCCAACACCGAGAAGTCCCACTTCAGTTCAGCTCCAACAATAGTTATAGAACATTCTCTACACATGAAATCTCAACATTACCTTTCACCAAGAGGATTTTAATGTTTTATCATTGAAGGCATCGGTTTATGTTTTAAACCTATTGAATTGATTTCCCACTTACTCGTCATCTTAATTCTAGATTTATTAGTTCCTCTAGTAAATAAAATTATACATCCCCCACTTGGATTTTTAGAAATGGTATATATCATAAACAAAGTATCCAGTTGTATTCCTAACTCAAAAGTTTGAAGAGACTAATTAATGATTTGGACCAACTGTTGGTTCACCTATGGTTCGGGTGAAACCAAATTCTCAACAGCTTCTTTTAGTGGGTTCCTATGACGCCTACCAGGTTCAATATTCTAAACCAACAATAGAATCTTTAAGTCTCACACTCAAGAAATGATTGTCTTAGAATTTCAAATTATATCAACTATCACAAAAAAAATTTATCAAAAAAGAATCAAATTTCATGCTCAACCATTTTTTAAATTCTACTCTTGATTTTGAAAATAAACTTATTTTAAAAATACAATAATTACTCCATTTTTCAAAGTCTTTCATTTGAAAACAAAATCTGTATTTTTCAGAAAAAAAAATCACATTTTCACACAATCATAAATCATTACTCCAAATGAAATATGCTATCATAGATGGAATTCATCCCTCCACAATGTATGTCATGCTCGTCTCATTAGCTATGCCCATGGAAATAAGATTTACACATCCTATAAGTGTCTCCAAAACACTTATGTACCCAACTCCCTATTAACTTGAAGTTCATCATAAAATGGTTTTTTACGTCCTTTTATGCTATAAATTTCATATTTAGATAATCTTACACCTTTCTATGTTTCCAACCCAAGGAATAGAAAAAGAATTAATTTCAATGCCAAGACTAAGAACACTAATGACTACTTTTTAGGAAACGAATGAACAAGTTGATAACATTTTTAATGACCTGCAAATTATAATTGGATTGAGAGCACAACAAGTCATTACATAGCCTTATGAGACATCCCAAAAACTAAAAATGTTGGAAATAAATGCCTAAGGGTTTCAATGAAAGTGAATGATACTTTATCCTTTAATAATTAATCTTTTGACCATGCAATCCATAACTGAACCACTCACTATATGATGCATAAATAAAAGCAAGACATCTAAACTACTTTATTCATATCAAAACCACTCCAAATATTAAATAGAGGAAGAAAAAAAATCAAAATAAACAAAAAAACCAACTAATGGATCCAAGAAGACAAAAATACTCAATGCTTCAATTTCCCCTTACTCCAAGATCACCAAACATCTCGAACATCACAAAGTGGTACTAAAAACATGTGAAACATTTCCTTTTACCCTATCTTGATAGATAGTATCTGAAAAAGCACCAAAGTTACAAATAAATTGGAGAATATAAAACTAATTAGGATATTCCAAATTACTTCCCTAATCCTAAACATATGATAGAATAGTTAGCAATATTATTATAAAATAGTTCATACAAAACAATTTTCGAAAACAGTTTATAAAGAAATATAAACAAGTGCCATAATTGTTTGCAACAATATTGTACAATAGAAATTAAAACCAAAATTACAGGAAGAAAATATTTCATCAAAAATCTAACAAATATTCAAAACCATTTTGAAATATCCTTTTTGGAATACCTGAACCATTCCACACACCCATGCAACCAACCATGCATGCTACGCTATGACAGTTCCATACTCATGAGTGGTTTCTCATTGATCTACCATGTTGTCAAAAGGTAATTTTATCCCATGTACCATTAAACCATTTCAACCAGGAACAAGGACATTTTTCAACCAATAACCATATTTTCAACATGAACACACAAACAACATATTCCCAATGATCATTCCAAAATAACCCTTTCAATGAAATCACTTTTTATTGAAAACTATTTTTCCCAACAACCAGTACAATGGAAACTCATTTCAATAAAATGTTGTTTTATTGAATACAACTTCCAAATAAATCCATTTAAAAGTAATAGAAAATTAACCTTTTAAAATCACCATTTTAAATCCAATAAACTAAATCAAATTTCACAACAATTTATCATGATTTCACAAATCTAGCAAAAACGATAAATCATCACTAAAGAGATTTATTCAGTGTATCAAATCAAGATTTCAAGATAAATAAAATCTAATTAAGTCAATTAGAAACTAATAAAATAAATTCTATAAATATGAGATCATATTTAATCCACCTACCTAGAAGGTTTTGATGAAACTCGGCAAAGGATGAAGAACACATAAGAAGCCAGGTCAATTCTCCATGAACAACCTTAGATTTCTTCTCCTAGAAAGATAAAAACATATATTGAATCATTTTTCATCCAAAAACACAGATATACCCATGATATTAGTATATCTAAGAAATAAATTGGATCAAAGAAGAAGATCTAAGAATATCTAAGAAAACGTGGAAAAATGGGAAACAATGGAGACATACCTCAAGAATCTGATCAAGATTCAATGAAATGGCTTAGATTATCTATGATATCAATAATAACAAAAGATAATTATTTATATGATGTTAAAAATCTTGGATCTACCCCCAAAAGTTTTATATATAAGAAAACAAGATGACTGAATAATGATATCTAAGGAAATGAGACAAAAACGATGAAGATTGGGCACTTACCGCGAGAATCTGAATTGAAATCACAAAGGGAGGTCTCTAGGTTAGCTCCAAATCATGTGGGAAATATTATCCAACCTTATAGGGAGATTAATCATGAATTAGGAGCGTTTTTAATCCAAAAAAAATTATTAGAGAAAAAACGAGAAAGTTCATAGAAAATACAATCTAGTTTTGACCTTTGTGAATGGTTTGACCTTGCGGTTTGGGTTAACAATGAATAGATAGTGTGGCCTTAATTTTAGTCCCCAAGAAACTTCAAGTCCCCCAAAATACTCACATCCTTCACCCTTACCTGTTTTATAGAAAACATTTCTTTATGGAAATACCCATTTTTGGAAACAACCACTTTTATGGAAACACCCTCCTTTGTAGAAACACTCTATTTTATAAAAACATCCAATTATATAGAAACAACCTATTTTATAGAAACACCATCTTTTATATAAACACACTATTTTATGTAAACACACTATTTTATGGAAACAAACTCTTTTATTCATCAAATCCATTCACATCCACACCATTTCCTTAAAATACCCTTATTACATAAAAATAAGTGGAATGGGTTATGTGCACGAAAAAAGGGGTACAAAAAATTATACTAAAGGCGGTATCAAAAGGTTTTATGGGAAATTCAGACCATAAATATTGATATGGGAAAAGTTATATGCTTGGGATGTAATAATTTCACCATTTTCGATTTTCACCAATAGCTTTACTTCAAATTTTAAAGGTAGTGTTTAGACAGTTCTACTAAACATGAGTGGCATGAAAGAATACATAGAAACAAATTCAAATAGTTTGTTATCTATTCATTAATGAATAAAAATTGTTCCTTTTACCACATTATTTTCAGGATAAACCTTATTAGGTGTGATTGGATAAGATCACCCTTCCTATATAGGACTTGGAGGGGTTTTTCATCGATTATCATCAATAACCCTTAGCTTAGTACATTGTTTATCCTAGCGTACTTTTTACATTCAGTTGAAACATTAGAAACTCTTATGAGGTTAAACTAGAGAATTCCATTATTCCATAAAATTGGCGTTTTTCATTATATCAATATTCATTAGCTATTTCCATTACTTCCCAGACCTAAATAATTTCCTAAGCCCCTTCAATAAATTTCTGGATTGCTTCTTCCCACACTTTTAATAAGAGGGATGTTGGGATTTCTTACAACTGTTATATTTCTCTATTGCTCACTCAGAGTTAAACTCCATTATCGACATCGCTTATCCAAATGCATGAGAACCTTGATATTCTCGGATCAGAATTATTATTTTTAGTGCACATCATACAATTTCATTATAGTTGTAAATGTCTTTAATCACTAAATATATTTCAATGATTTGGATTCAGCCCACTAAATAAAAGGTCAAATTTACATTTGGGGTAAATAAAATATTTCGGGGAGTATCACAAAGCCTTTTATTGTTTTCCTCATATTCCAAAATGAATTATTCATCCTTTTGTTTTAGGATATAGAACTCCCACTTCATTTTATGTTGGATAGTTTGGAGAAAATATTTATCAAAAAACTTTTCCCTAAATTATTTCCACTCCAACACATTGATATCTTCCTCAGGCATTATATTTTTACTCAAAATAAACAATTAATTATATGATCACACCACAATATAAATATCCTACATGAAATTTTCATTTTAATTTCATTTAAAGTTTAATAATATCTTTTCAATGAATTTTACCAATAGTTCCATGATTTGGGGATCTAAAGATCCGCTGAATGTTGAAGGCCTTTGTCTCATAAAGTTCTGAATTACAAATTTCTATTTCTTTGGTGAATGTCTGTTTCACATGGATTCAATTATATTTTCCATACATAAGTTTCTTGAGTAATTATTTTCATGAATTTCTTTACTCTTACTCTCATTTGGTTGGCCATCTATTTTGGATAGTCATCACATTTCCCATCACATTGATTGCTGACTGGTTTTCTCCTATTTCCATCCATTAACTAAAAAGGTAAAATTCAAGGATGAGAATGTTAAAACTATTAAAAACCTAATATTAAAACTATGGTCATTAAAATGTTAACTCAAAAATGACATATATTGCATATCTTATGTATTTATAGGTTTTAATCTATGTTCTTCATGGTCTATTTCCTAATATAAAATTTTATAGGCATTTTTGTTCTATTTACAATGGCCCATAAAGTGTGTCTAAATTTTCTAAATCATATCCCTAGGGATTTTAAAACCTATTGTGTATCAAGGTTTATATTTCATGCACTAGGTGAAAATACAGTTATTACCCAATGCACCATTTATAGGGTTATTACCACTAGGAACAACTATGCTTGAGCGACATCCACTTGTAGTGTCAAGAAATTGACTTCATTGCATGGAAACCAATATCCCAATATATTAAAAAAAATTGTGATGTTTTACTATGTTTAGTGTCTTATATTAGTATTTCACAATGTTTTCATAATCAAAATCCCCCAAAAATAATTAGACTATTCACAGATACCATCTACGACATCCCATATCTTGTATACCCTTTGTTTCAAGATATTATACAAAAAGATACACAAAATAAAATCGCGAAATATTGAAATTCCAAGTGTATTTTTTTAATTAGATACATATAAAAATAACTTGAAATCATGGACACAATAACATTATTTACAAACCCCCAAAATGGACATTAAATTTCATTGATCTTTTAAACTGCATGGGATAACCTGGGGACGTTCATAAAGAGCGGTTAGCTGTAAAACCAATTTGGGAATAATCAAAATGTAACATGATAAAATTAATACTTGTGAGTAAAATTGAATATCAAGGTGACATAAAAGGGTGAAAATAAAAAACATGAATATTTAATGATTATATAAGATGATATTATCAAGGAAATATATGATTGTGGTTAAGAATTAAAGATGACATCATAAGAATATGTTAAGTCTTACCACTGAGAGATCATAACATAGAGTTCTTATAATAACCACAATTTCACTATAAATGGTATATCTTGATATAAAAATGTCACCTAATGTATTGGAGGGCTATATAATTCAGGGGTCACCCATCACTTGCATATTATATACAAAAAATATTTGTTCCACATAGATCATACAAAATAAGAATGAATTTCATCACTTTTAATACCACAATTATGGAGTGTGGGTTTCATTAATGTAAGTATCCAATAAATTATGTATTATTAAATTTAGGTGAATACCCTTGACTGTAAATTGGGATGGGTATTCATAATAAAAAAATTTTGGCCTGAAAAATCATGAGATAATTTCGATAACATAACAGGTGTGTGAAAAAGTTCATAAAAGGGTTTAATGAGACTGAAAGGTGGTCTCTAATTACATTGGAATCATAATGAAAATAAATATATGTGTAAAAAAATTAAAACATGAAATTTTTTAAATTAAATTAATTAGTAAAATTAAATTACTTGAATAAAATTGAAGAGGAGATAATCCATTACCTTTAAGGAATAATGCTAAAACCTTTGTAGGAGATTATTAATAGCATGGGAACACCTAGATGGGGATTTATACAGGTATATGGATAGTAAATTATTTATAAATGGGTTTTTAGTGAGGATTGATGGGATGATGTGTAGGTATTTATAACAAAAGTTAAGGGAATTCTCTATTAAATTTTAAACATATGTTTTGGACACTAAGTAATAAAAATAATAAAAACCAAAAATCATACTATGGATTTCAACCATGTATTCTAAATAAGAGGATTGGTTTTAAATATTTTATTAGAAAAATATCTCAATTCATTAAAATAATTTAATTTATAATGTGAAGGTGAGTCACGTTGATAAATATTGTCTTTAAAACCATAAAATATAATATTGGTTTGTGAGGATTCAATAAAGGTTCATAAAATTAATCAAACTACTTCAAAAAGAATTATTTTATAGTAAAAATCAATTTGTTCATTTACTTCTTTTATATCATTTATTGCAACGCATTTGGGATATTATGATGTCATAATGAATACCATATATTTATACCATCTTTAATTTTTACACGAAAATTTGACCGTCATAGAAAATTATGAAAAATTCACAATTAGATAATTTCCACATACTGATTTCAAAAATAATATTTATTTTATCAAAAAAAATTCAAATATTATAATTTAAACTTTTAATTAAAAATACCTTTTTATATGAAAATATTTGGTTTTTACATCAGTGATAATATTATGACCCTTATTAAAAATTACAATAGACTTAATTAAATTATATTATCATTTATATTTAAATAAACATTAATTTTATAGTTGTATTTCATGAAAATAAATTTTATTTAAATTTTATTTAATTTATCAAAAAATGTATTTTAATTGTAACTAAATATTTTCCAAAAATTCAATTTCAGTTTCTTCATATCAAAATCTATTCTTTATTAAACTCTTTATATAATCATGTGTATAAATTAATAATTAAAAGAGATAGATATAATAATTATTTTATTTACAATTAAATTTGAAAAATTATAATTCTAGGTTCTAGATACATAATAACTTTTCACACCAGTGTACATCATAATCATAATTGTGTGATTGTGGTAATTTCATAGGTTGGTTCGATGAAAATGGTTTGGGTTTTGATCTTGGTAATATCGAACTTTTACTATAGATGGCTTCTCCTGATTTTCAGTTCTTTAGTATTCTCTTGGACTTAGTCAAGGTAAAATCCAAGTGATTTTATCTCCCTCGAATGCCCCAATAAATGGGATTCAAAGGATACAATCCTACTGGTCAAGGTCATTGGTTATTCTATCTATGTCAATTTTACTTTATAATAACCCTTAATATATAATAATCTTAACTATAAATATATAATGGATTTATTATCAACAGTTATGATTATTATTAGTCTTCTAATAATGAAAAAAATTTCTGGCCATATTTTATAATTGAAAAAAATAAAATAGTGAAATGTAATCTATGTGTTTTCAATAACTAAATTTATTAATAACATATTTATTCATTCAAAAGTTAATTTCATTTATAATTTTTTTTCATTATAATAAAACATTCATCATTAATGAAAATAAATTCAACAAACACTATATGGGTTCAGTATACCCCCCTCCCCCTTAGATTCTTTTCTCAAAACCAATATTGGAAATACATGATAATATGTTCTAAATTAATTTTCTTCTCTCTCCTCTTATTGAAAATAAATACAAAGAAACATTATATATGGATGTAATTATTAACATAAAGTAAATTTCCAGAAATTATTCCACTCTAAGTAAACTTTATACTTGCTTGATATAGAAAATAAGAGAGTCTAATATAGATTGAAAATTTATCCATAATCCAACAAAATGTAATACTAACTAAAAAATAATTTTTCAAGAGATGTCAAAATATATTGATGATGAAATTTTTTAAGTTAATTAACAAGATACAAATTTTTTAATAAATTCCTATTTGATTTTTCCAACATGAAAATTTTGTACTCATATTAACACACATTTTAAAAACATCCACAAATAACTAGAAATTTATGCATCCAAAATCTATCATTTATTTTATCATTTAATAAATCATTGATAAATTAAAAATATCCCCTTATTATAAATATTTATTCTTGAAACAAATATGTGAGAAAACACATACATGCCTCATCAATGGCATTTTTTAAGAACATTCATGAAATTATATTTTTCATGGAATAATACCCATGGAAGATTATTAAACTTTTCAAATTAAATCCCACTCAAGGTTATACTTGAAAAAATTATTCATAAAATGTTAATCATTTCATTATATAGTATTCAACATACTAAATATTAGATCTTTAACCAATATGGTTACATTTAATATGTTGTCTAGATTTGGTAGCCTTATTTTTTCATCATTTACCCCCCTCGTATATCGATAACTGTAAATTACATACATATAAATAACAAAAATAATATGATAATAATGTCGAACTCCTTTTATCAATAGTGAGAAAAAAATTGAGATTTTTTTCAACCATCATTCTTCTTTCTTTTCAGCTTCATAAATGGGAGAACACTTCATGATTTATTTTTTGATTTTTCTAGTAATGTTAAATATGGGTAGCAAAGACATCATCACTTTATTAAAAAATTAATTTTATGGATACATATTCCCTTGATTATCCATAAAGTTATATGGTATTTTTGGTGCTTGGCCTATCTTATTTATAATTTATTCTTGGGCTGTTATTATAATTAAATGGTCCTTTGAATTAGATCTAGCTTACTTTCACCACTCACACAACTCCTAAAAAATTATTGGGACATCATTTCTAATAAATCTATTATGAAATTAAGCTTATTCATATGGAATTACATATTTATATTTATAAATTTCCTTAACCTGTGGTTCCCCTATATTTGTTTCCATTTAAAATTGATTTGTCCAAATGATTATACACTATGTGGGGGCATGGTCACCTTTCTTGGAACATCAACGCAACATATCAGGTATGTCATCCACTAAAAAAATCCTTCTACTTATTTATTATATTATTTAATTCCTTTTCATATGCTAAATTCCATTAACACTAAACATATTGACTTCCTGAGAAAATTTTGTATTGTTTCCTCTCACTCCACAATAAAAACAGCTCTTTTTAGTGTGGAACTCTTCTCATAATTCTTGAGTTTTTTTAATGACATTATCTTTTTACTGATTACCCAAGAGTGAATCACCAATATTATTTTTTTAATTATTATTTTTTCCCAATTATTCAATTGGTTGCTTTAGGCATGCACTTGGTTGATTTACATAGTCATGCATCTTCAAAATGAACATTTTAATTTAAAATACAACAAAAAATATTTATATTTTCAATGTAGTTCAAGATATTCAGATCCTTTATTTATTTATATGACGTATTCATTATATTTTCCTTGATACCAATTGTTATAAGATTTACTTTCCTTCCAATGGTTAATATATTATTCACAAAATCTAGATCCTTATTTTTAAACCTGTGACAACACCTAAAATAGCCAACAATCCGTTATCACTTCTCCTAAGATATAATATTTCCATAGTTACATGTTGTTATTATGATTTTTTATTTATCAGTTAGGCTTACATTAGTGAAAAACTTCCATCAATCCTTCTAACATCCACTATAGATGCATTGGTGGGTTACTCATTAATTTTATTCTACCATATTTTTACAAATATTATTTTATATCCTACATTACACTTGAATGTAGAATTATTATAGATATAATTTACTATAATGGATGGTTTGTTTTGTTTATATATCAATATGGATTTATAATTAATGATTTCAATGTGTTCTAAACATTTAATTTTCATTTTTTTAGAAAAATAATCCTCTTTTTAATTATGTGTGGAAGAATCTCTTCTCACATCTTCCTAAGAAGAAGTAGCATGAGTTGTTCCAATATTATCAAATTTGATTTAAATATCAATACATCCCATATTAAGGATATTTTTATAAATCCCTATTGACTTTTTCTCTATTCACATTCCTTATCTAACCTTTCAAGTCTATCCTTATACATCTTTAACCTTTTGTGAAATATATTTTCAATATCATTTATCTGATTTTATCTTACTTCCAATTGACCATTCTTAACATCAATGCATGAATTTTATTTTTTCTCTAGTTCCAAAAAATCATCCTAAATCCTTTTTAGGGATCATTATTTCATTAGGATTTCATCAAGTCAATCCTTTATAAATTTTTACCCCTTTCTTTAGTGTCATTAATGCTAGCACCCTTGAAATTGAATTGATTAGTGATATTTATGCCAATCATTATTCATTATAAAATTTATTTCTCTATATAATCATGTTATTTTCCAATATGAGGGATCTCCACTTGAATTTAATTAAAATTAAATAAACATAAATTATAATTTTTTAGGAACTTCCTTCAAGGTCTTTCTAAAAATTACAAATACATCAATATTAAATTTTCTCACAGAATGATCTTCCCCACTTGTGTTTCATTATTCCTTAGTATAGTTTTGGATACATATTTTTGTTACCTCATCTCCTCAAGAAATATTTTTATTTTATATGTGAGAAATATTTTCCACATACTTGGTGGGTTTTTAACTACCAGTTATTATTCTTATATTAAAGATCAATATTCATCAGAATTAAAACAAAAAGAAACTAAAACCTACTCCTCATTACAAAAGAAGGAAATCTTATTCATATTCTTCTTTATCTATTTCTTCTTTATATTGGTTAGATACTTGTGGTAAATAGATCTATGATCTATAATAAACTATTCTTCTCTAAGTTTCTTATATATCCTAAATTTTGAAAGACAAACATAAAATGTAATAATATTTAATTCTTGATAGTGCTTAGAATCTAAACAGAGGTGTAACTATGTCTGATGATACCACTTGATAGTTTGAGTTGGAGTATGAAAAAAAATAAAAGGGGCGGGGGTGAATCAATTTTGGTAACTTATTATCCAATTATAAAATTTATTTACCTTAAGATTTATTTAATGAATTAATATCACTCTCACGTCTCTTGACTATTTTAAATGAATTTTTCATGATTGGAATGTGAAACATCAAGAAAAAATAGATTTTTTTAATAATGTTTATCACTAATGTGGATGACTACATCCATTTTATATGGTGATTGTTATATCATACACACACTTATGGATATACACTAATTGATTGGGTCATATTTTATGACTCATTGGATTTATTGTAACAAACCAACATGGGATATCCATCCACCAGACACTCGAACCAGCTCTCCATATACCTGAGGAGCATCCCCAATCCCCCAAGCTGACTAAATGAATCAACGCTATCAAACATAACTATTGGGGATGGACTCAAACTCAAAGAACAAAATATAATCACCCAAAAATCATAATGTAAAGAGAAAATGATAAAATCCATGGACATTTCATATAAAAGAAAACATTTAATGCATGATTAAAACACTACAATAAATTAACAAATAAAATAATTGAACAAAAATAAACTGATATAAGACTCAAGAAAATTGGGTCCATGAAAGTGAAGGTTCAATCAACATCTTTGTGTGACTCTCAAAAAACCACCCTGATCCCAACAACCATCCACTACCCCAAGGAAGATGAAATCAGATCCAACACTAAATCTAGGATATGAAGAAACCTGAATAATAAATGAAAAATACAAACCCAACAAAATGTGTATGTAGGATGTTGGCTGAAACTAGTATGATTCCACCATGAGTTCAATTCATACCTTTTATAAATAAACTGAAACTGCTAGTTTGAACATAATATAGAAAAAAAATTATTTCCATTACCTGATATAAGTGTAAACAAGACATAGAACATTAAATTTCCCAAGATATCAATTTTATCAAAAATTCTATAAAAAGGATTTACCCAAACACATTCCAACTCCTTGATCGAATCATTTTTCTTTAAAATACTATGATTTAGAAAATAAACACACACTTGGTTTAAAATGTTTCCAAATAATTTACAACAAACAATCACTTTGAATATATTTCCCCCTTTTCCCTTCAAAATATTTTATGCAACCAATCCAAAGGTAATCAAAGATACACGGGAAATAATATATAAATCACAGCCACAAGTGGTCACAAATAATGCCAAAAATTTTACGAAAAAAATAGTTAACATAAAGACAAAACCACAAATGATTCAACACATAAAAAAATCCATACAAACAATAACAATATAACATTACAATATAATTAACAAAAAATATTGTATATTATATATATCATGAGGAAAAACTACAGTGACTAATAGGACAACACATTACATTTACAAGAATACCAATTATCGGTAGGTTGACGGTCACACATCGGTCAACCAAATCACACTAAATAGTTTCCTTAGTGATAATCCCACTATCTATGTGTTATGTACCACTAGTTCAGACTAGATAGTGATAAACCTAGTTTTGGGAAAATAATATCCCACTACTTACCACTTATTATCCTCAATCTCCCCATGGAACAATAATTGAGGTGATCGTAAGTAAACAGTGAAATCATATATAATAACAAATCTCCAAGGAATAACACCACAATCACTCCCATACCACCTCTATCACTACCCTTAATATGATCCCCAATCCATGAACCCAACATTAATCACATAACAAAGCATCTATCACACAGATAACACAACATCAATAATAAAATAAGGGGACTCAACAAGGGAATAATCAACATCATATCCCCAGTTCCAAATAGGCTTTCCCTTATACCAAATACATTTGAAACTCAATTTAAAAAAAATTTAATTACAAAATAATTACAAAAAATGACTATTATCCACAATCACATACAAAAAACCCAATGGAAACTCTATTTTAATTAATAAAACCCCACTACCCCATAAAACATGAAAACCATTTAAACAAAAAATGGAAACCCTCTTTGAAAACCCTATTTTTTTAAACTCAATGAAAATGTTCACTTATCTATGAAAACTTTCTTTGTAATTTTATGAAACATTAATAATTCATAGAATACCCCTATTAAACCAATTTCTATAGCATAAATAAATTCACCCAATTTATTCAAATGGAAAACCCACGCATGCAAGAAAAACCTTTAGATTATCCAAACTATATATCATATACCTTTTTAATTTAATTATAAAACACATTTAAAGAAATAACAATACATGGAACTCAGAAATAAAATTATTTGAATTGGAAACACAATCCTCAAGAGGTCAAATCATTTCACCTTAGACAAAATCCATCAGATTAGGTCTCAAATATGTATCACTACCAAAATAAACAAAAATACCCAATTCTAAACAACCCTAACCAATTAAATTTACTAAACATGACCACTAGGGTGAGATGAGAAGAGTATAATAAGAAAAAACCATGGATGGTGGAGAATTTGGATTCATAACTCCTAAACTGGGTGAAGATTCACAAATATACCACCTTAAAATAACTATAGAGGAGATATAAAGATGGAGAGAACTCCATGAAAATAGGTTGTTGGGAAACAATTGGGAATAAAGGGAGAAACCCTACTTAAAAATTGAATAAAAAGGAAACAATACCACTCTTCAAGTGGGTTTCACATTTTACCTTCACGGATAACAAACCATGTGGTAACCATACAGATTTCTACTATCAACTATAGCATAGGATGCATAATTCTATTATATAGTTTGTCATAATACAACACAGTTCAACCCTATAATGGTCACGTGATCCAGTTAGTGACATGGCCCGAAGGGTGTTCCCAATCCCCACAGGCTGGCAGCTAGTGTCGAGCATCAATGTGAGACATTTGGGAACAGTTTGACCCAAAAAGGAAAGATACATGAATATAAACTAAACCAAACAGAAACAACACTAGAAGCCGAATATAAAAAAATATAACCAACTATAAATACCTCTATGTGACCCCATGGGTCACCAAAAAACATAGAACCATGCTCTCCCAAGTTGGTGTGATCACTGAGATGCATAGTAGGAAATCCAAGGAATTACAACACCCTATGCCCTTACATTTAAAAAGAAACCAAAAACATGCTAGTTTGAAAATAAGACGCATTAAAATGTTGTTTTTTATTCCTTTAAAAATCATGTAATAGGTTTACATATTAAGGAAAACATTTATTAACCAATACATTTTAAAAATAGAATCCAAACCTGAATTAACATTTCAAAACGATAGGGAATAAATTTAAATTTAAATATGGTATTCCTGAAAGGGAAAACAAGAATGAGATAACAGAATTGAAAATCATACCACAAGCACCATGGGAAATCCCTAAGTAGCTAGTGTTAGTTGGGGACCTAGGGTCCCCGTACCTTAGTGAAACATGGCATAGAAACCACAACGAACTATGTTCCCATGCATGATCCACTAGTGGGGAACACACCCATAACCAATTAGTCTCTAAAAAATCATTATATTGTTTAGTCATTATTGTAAGTGTCTATCCTACTAGATGAAACTATGATGAACCACTTCGATCTAGAGTACTAGTCCTAGTCTGCCCTCCTAGATACCCAGGTTTCTCATGTGCGCCATTTCAAGTGGGTGTGAGTTTTATGAACAAGTAAGTACACACAGATATCACATTATTTATCTAAAAACCTTACATTTTTCACCACTAACCTCCCCCCTTATATGCATTTTATTTTGTTCAAAAACACACGTCATTGCACAATCCACTTCACTCGGCACATCTAAAAATTAGTATATTTAACATACACCTCATTTTTATGAAGCAATAGGTCAAGGCATAAGAGGTTTTTCCCTTTTTAATAAATCATTCACAATTTTATAAAGGGTCATAATCACTTACAAGGAACACTTTTAATTTTGTAAACATAACCATTCAACATCTTTAAGTTTCCAAAAAAATTTTAAAGCATAACTAAACAACCAAGGTTCTATAAATTTCATGCAATCTTAAAAAATTCAATTAAAATGAAGAAACCCATTTAAGAAAATAAAACTATCCATTAACTTTATGTTTACACAAAAAATAATTTTGGAAATCACTTTGGAACTTCATTGAAAAAAAAATTACATGCCACTTTTAAAACAAAATTGGCAGAAAGACCACACACCCTTGGAAAAACCTGCTTCTTGTTAAAGGCATCAAAGAAATAACATTTCAAGAACAAAAACCATCTATATATATATATCATATTCATTTCATGTAGAAGAATAAAATTATTCTTTAATATAATGCCATGAAATTATGGAAATTCTAATTACAGGCCAGGGCATAGGGAAACAATCTCAAGGTGGAACCAAGCCATCCACTTCGTCTCTTGGTGCTTTCTAACTAAAAGCTTCTACTCCCCCCACAAAAAAAATATACCCCTTCACGTACAAGAAAAGACACCAAACTCTTATGCATACATTTTCATGGCCCATGAACACGTGCAAGGGGATCCTTACAGGAATACATATACGCATATACCAGCCTCTACTCACCTATATATGTATTTTTATATATACACATAGGCACACCTAGCCCCATAAATGTGCATTCCATGCCATGGATGAATATTAATATAATGGGGGAACCTACATGTATATATTTAATTACCTATGAACACGCAAGAGAGTACCTCTTTGACCAATTACTCGAAACCACAACAAACAATCGAGCACAATAGACAAAATTAACCATGGACATTTAAACGATTTAGGACCTTATATTTGATGGTGTAACAACTATTCAATGGATATATAAAACTTACCACAATTTGATATGACATTTGAATCGAACTGAAACCCCTTCACTTTATTAGAAAACCATAAAATCACACGTTAAGGTTCAACACACAAAATGAAAAAAATCAGGAACTCATAAATCAAAAAATTACCGATTATGAAAAGAAAAAGAATAAAAAAATGAGAAACCCCTTACCCAAAATCAATGACGGGTAGACTGAAACACTCATAACTGTTTCACCTTCATTGGTGGTTGTCAGAGCATGTTGAAAGGAGTCCCAATAGATCTATTTCACACCCTAGAAACAAGGGGAATTTCAAAATTCGGTCCAACTAAAACCCCCCAGTTTGGCCACACAGGATAGGGTGATGAGAATATGAAAATTAAACAAAAGTATGGAGTAGGATCGAGGATAATGGATTAACTCACATATTGAAACAATAGTCATTAAGAATACCTATTGAAATTAAAAAATGAAGGAAGGCTTGGAGAGGTGTGACAAGCGTGGCTAGGGAGAACCCTGAGGGGGGTGTCGTGTGTTGGTCGAGTGAGAGAGGGGATATCGGGAGTAGGGTTCCGGTGGTGTCTCATCGGAGGGAGTCCATAGGATTGGATTTTTTTAGAAGAGGGGTGGTGAACTACTGGGAGAGGTGAGGGAGGAGGTTCTCACACAGTACACCTGTGAAAAAGAAAGCGAAAAAAAGAGAAATAAATTAAAAAGATACGAAAATAAAGTAAAATAAAATAAATATAAAAACATAATAATAATAATATAACTCATAACAATATTATTAGTAATAATATTCCCCCAAAAATGATATAAAGATAAATAAAATACAACGTTCTTGGTTGGTTTGTGGCAATTCTCCCCACCATGAAACTTTCTTCCCCCAAAATGTCTGAAAATATGAAGATGTTCAAAGATCAAAACAACACTGCAATTCTTAAAAAGAAACCTCTACTAGTAGAGGATTGAACACCCAATTTACATGCTAGACCTATAAACTTGAGACCCCAACTACAAAGCAAAAGAACCAATGACAAGGGACTCACATTTCTAAACACAATCACAACTAGGAACACCCTGACCCCTAAATTATAAACCACTAGAGTACACTCGAGATCTCTAATAAAAATTATCCATATGACCCATCATGTTGGATAACCATCTACATTGATTAGGGTCAGTTGGAGAAGAGGAAAAGTGTTGTCCGAAAGAGAACACATTGAAGGATAAGTTCTTCAATAATTATTCCTAGGAGGGTATCCCAACCATATTAGGACACTTTCCAAATACTGACTTCCCGAAATCAAAACAAATCTGAAAACCAATCAAGAACCCGGACGCTGGTGTGACCCCTTAACATCCAAATTCCCACCCTACCAACTTCTGGGAAGACATTTATTATACCCATAGTGTGTCTCCCCACCATATTAGAAACTGATTAGTATAATGGAACCCATATTGGAACTCTCAATTCAGTTTCAAAAGTTCATATTGAATTCTCCATCATCAACCCACAGACACAGTCCGACCCTAAACATAGGGATAAATTTCAATAACGATCAGCCTGAAACCCCCCATCCAAGGGGAATCCAAACAAAAGAGACATCAGATAAATTCCAAGACAACCCATTATTCAAAATATCTATGACCCATATACATCTCCAAACAATCATCACCCATAAGCTGGAATTGGTCCAAAGAAAGACCAACAATTAAAATTTTACAATAACAAGTAACATCCATTGAAATATTCTAGAAGAGGTCACTAGGACCTCCCGAACAATCCCCTTCAATAGACAACCACATGATGGAAAAACATAACCGGTCTCTTCCCCAATATTAGTGACAATTAGTTTGACACGCATCCCATGCACCTGGGAACTCCCTGAGAGTGTCGAAATATTCGATCTAAGACCTATGGTTGGATCTATGATGTATTAAAGCATATTTTGGACCATATTGAGAAACTAACAACCTCTAATTAAGGATTTGTATTCTATAAAGATAGCTTAAAGGCTTCTAAAATTGACCCAAATCGCAACAACATTGATAAGGCTTTAGAAGATTATGACAAACGGCTTTGGGGGCCCAAATCGACCAAATTGGAATCAAATAAGGGTATTGTATTAGTAATGGGAAACATAAACTAATGAAAGGATCATTCTAAGAATATATGCCTTTGGTTCAACCTATACACCTAATAGGGAACCCTTCACGAGCACATTGAAAAACAAGATTTCCATTTGTCATAGTTCACTCACTGCGACCCCAACAAGCAAGGAAAATGTAGAAATCACCCTTGTCTAGCCTGAACATGACCCTTAAAATAAAACCAAGATAAAATTACCTTAAAACATCTAGATTTCAAAAAATCCCAAAGAAATGCTTGAATTTTACATGTTACACAACAACCCCTATCAAACCTCGACAACCACAAAGTAAACAAGAAAAAATGAAATGAAAATATCCCCACCACTCCACCGGGGGTTTGGATAAAACTAACTACTAAAAGTGTCCCCTCTGGGACCTTTGAACATTTCTGGGTGGCATAACATAAACAATAAGCACAAAACCATCCAAAATCACATCACAAAACTAGCCTCCACATTTAATCATAAATCATTTACTCAAAATCAAAACAAAATTTCAACCTTCCAACACTAGGTCGATAACAAGCATCAATCCAATAGAATAATACATCACAAAACAAAACCATATCCAAATCAACTTCAATCAAAATAATAAAAAAGGACCATCACCAACCAATCCTAAACCCCTCTTTTACAAAGATCTATTTTCAATACCATACCACTTCAAAACCCTCTGAATGCTAAAAACCACTTTTTTAAAACCTTCTTTCCTTTTTTAAAATTTTTTAAACAAAAAATCATCCCAACACATCAATAATACAAACATTCTTTTGGAAATCAAACAAGCCTTAAAAACTGAACACCCACCATTGGTATTCTATGAATCCTCACAAACATACGTTCTCGTGCCAACTCTGGCACCCATCAACACATACCAACAACCATTTACATCCAATTACATTCATCTATACACGTTGGTGTCCATACAAATACCAAATAAAAATAAAACATTCTCATTTCTAAAACAAAACTTAAATCCCCATATTGAAACCCCAATCCAATTTTGACAACATCATTTACAATCCAAAAACAAAGCATCTCCAAATTGATGTTTTCCAGAAACTCTGATTTTACATTCCACAATAACTTCCAAAAAACCCCGAACAATTTTCAATACATTTTAAATTTCACTTTTTGGAAAACATTTCACAATCTCAAAACAATTTCTTGAACACTTTACATACCTAAAACAACCCATTACATTTTCTAACAAAACAAGGTTTTCATTTTGAAAATCCAATTTCAAAAGACCAATAATCAATTTTGAAACCAAAGAAAAACGCCCCAAAACCAACTAAAACTCACAAAAATAACATCAAAAAACAATTAATTCAATCAACAAATCAATATTCTAAATTCTAAAATAAAAAAGTGTTATAAATAGTTTGGTCACATGGTTTGGAATACCATGAATCAACTGGGTGAGCACATTAGAAGTCCACTGTGCTAATTACGTGGTCTGCACATAGCTTTCTAGTCCACTAATAGAAACCATGCATCACTCAAAAATGACTGAAAAATTTCAAGACAAACTAGAAACACCTAGAGAGGACTAAGGACCTTGAAAACTACTGAGACCAAAACATAGACATCAAGACAAAACCTTCCCGGACAAAACTAGAAATTCATGTTTCATTTTGAATAGGTGGGGATCAAGCACCTACCTGAAATTGGCCACTTGAATAACAACAATCCTAAATAAAAACTATCACAAATCCCCAAAACACATGGGTTAAACCTCCTCTAATACCATTTTTTCTAGAACCAGCCCGATTCAACCATGTAACAGTCAACCAAGATGGTCTGCAACATGGTCCGAAGGGCAATCCTGATCCGTACGGGTACAGAACTAGTGATGTGAATCAAAGTGATATAGCTGGGAATGGTTTGGAACATAAATAAATGATAGATATCTGAATATATAAACTGAATAGAAAATAATAGAATAAATAGAAGATAATATAAATATTACAAGCTAGACATTCCTCAAAGTGACCCCATGGTTCACCATCAAACATAAAACCATGCTCTCCCATGAGAAATCCATTACTAGAAACTGAAACTAAAAAGTAAAGTATGAGTGAGCACTGATATACTCTGTAGGAAAGCCAAGGAATAATAATTCCATATTCCCTTACCTTTAAAAATAAACCCAAAATATTATAGTTTGAAAATAAGACCCATTAAAAAATTGGTTTTCATTCCATTCAAAATCAGTTAAATGGTTTACATTTGTAAGGAAAACATTCTTCCACCACTATATTTTCAAAATAGAATCCAATAAATCATAAACATTTCAAAATTAAATGTAATCAATTTAAATTTAAATATGGTTTTTATGAAAGAGGAAACCAGTATAAAATAACTGAATATCATATCATATCATAAGAATAATGGGAAATCCCAAAGCAGCTCATGTTAGTTGGGGACCTAGGATCCCTCTACTTCAGTGAAATGTGGAATATCAACAACCAAAAAGTACATTCTCATGCATGAGTCACTATTAAGGATGACACCAATAAACTAGTGGTCTCCAATCAATCATCATTATGTTTAGTTAGTGTTTTAAGCATCAATACTTCTAGAAAAAACTGTGATAAACAACTTCTATATAGCATACTAGTCTTTTTACACCCACTTAGATATCAATGTTTCCCCTGTGCTCTGTTTCAAGTGGTGGTGGGTTTTATTAATATTTAAAGACACACACACATCACATTATTTATTTAAAAAAATTCCCACTTTCACCACTTGCATCACCCCTTAATTTATTCACCTTTTTTCAAAAACAAAAATCATTTCACGAGACTTTTCACGAGCCACATATAACAATCTATACATTTAAAATACAACTCATTTTTCTAAAGTAAGATGGAAATCATTAAGAGGGGTTTTCCTTTTTTATAAATCATTCTCAAAGTTCCAAATGGAATTAATAACTTACATGTATTACATTAATTTTACAAACATGACCCCCAACATCTTTAAGTTTTCAAAATATTTTTAAAGAGTAACTAAACAACCAAGGTTATACATATTTAATGAATGTTTAAAAGCACGCATAAAAATTAATCAATCATTTTAAGAAAATAAAACTACCCTTTAACCTTAATTTCACACCAAAACTCATTTAGAAAATCACTTTGGAACTTATATGGAAAACAAACATCCCAGGTCACATTGACACAAAAAAATGGTAGAATGTCCGTACGCCTTTGGAAATACCCACATCATGTTCAAAACATCAAAGAAATCACTTTTCAATAACCATAACCATTTAAATACACACACACAGAGAGATATATATATATATACACTTTGTAGGCCTTTCATATAGATGTTGGAAATGAATTATTAATATAATTCAAAAAATTACTAAAATTTTTATTATAGGATAGGGTATAGGGATTCAAACTCAAGGTGGAACCAAAACATCCACATAGGATCTTGACACTTTCTGACTAAAATATACTACTCCTCGACTAATCATATGTGCCTTCACATATATTCATGGACACCTATTCTCAATACATAAATTCTCATAGCCCATGAACATGTGAAAGGGGATCCTTATAAGTGTTCTTATAGGAATATACTAGTATCGATTAACCATTATATGAATTTTTTATATATACACATAGGAACACGTAGCCCCATACATATAAATTCAATGCCATTGATGATTATACAAGTAATAGAGGAACCTACATGTATATATTAACCTACCTATGCAAACACAAGTGAGTCTCCCTTGGAATAGCTACTCGAAACTACACCAAACAGTCTAATTCACTACACAAAATTAATCAGGGACCTTTAAACAATTAAGTACCTTGAATTAGATGGTTTGAAAATAAAGTTATGGATATAAAACGCTTAGCTCAAGTGAAAATACAAATCGAATCGACCTTAAACACCTTTCCTTTGGTGAGAAACATTGAAATCACACCGCAAGGTTCAACACACTTAATGAGAAAAACCAGGAACTCATAAATAATAAAATCCTCATTTATAAAAGGAGAGAAAACGATGAGAGGATGAAAATATACACAAAATCATTGACGGGTGGACAAAAACACTCAAAATTATTTCACCTTCTATGGTGGTTGTCAGAACCTAAACCAATGAGTCTCAATAGATTCGTTACACTCCCCATAGACAAGAATAATTTCAAAAATCTGTCCAACAAAAACCCTATGGTTCGGCCATATAGTATAGGGTGAAGGGAATAGGAAAATCGTCCAAAAGGAGGGAGAAGGATAGAGGATGAGGGATTTACTTTGATATTTGGACAAGAGTCATTAGGAAGACCGATTGAAATTGTAAATTTATGGAGGAGCGGGAGAGGTGTGACGTGAGCGGCTAGGGAGAACCTTAATGGGGGGTGTTTCATGCTGGTCGAGTGAGAGAGGGGATATGGGGAGCAGGTTGTCGATGGTGGCTCACCAGAAGGAGGTTGTAGGAGGGGAACCAAGCAGAAGAGGGGTGGCATGCTCCTGGGAGAGGCAAGGGAGGACAGTCTTACATGACACATCAGAAAGAAAGGAAGAGAAAAAAATAGAGAGAAAACGAAACATGAAAATAAAATAAAAGAAAAATTAAAATAATGAAACCCTAATAATAATAATAAAACAAATAATTATAAAAGTAGACTGAAAATTATATAAGAAAAAATGAAATACAACGTGCTAGGTCAGGCATTCCATGGTTAGTTTAATCATGTACCTTAACCTTGAAACCTAGAATAAGTCCCCAAAATTTTACTTTTTCAGCAAAAAACACATCTTACTCATAGGGATAAAATATCAACCCAATAATCCCACATAAATGTGATATCTAGGGTGTCAAAAAATCCCTAATATGATAGTTTATACCCCTTGAAAGTCCCAATTCATGAGAAAAGTAAAAAAATAATAACAAGCCACAACCCACCTTCCATGAAGTGAGATGAGTTAGAATATGAACCACTAGGGAGATTCCTAGGAAGAAACTACCAATAAATGATGATTCCCCTCAACTGCACCGCTAAAAGAAAATTCTACTAGATGTCACTAAGAAAATCTTAAACACACTTTGATACGAGACCCAAAAAAGAAAGGAATATTGGGCATAAATCTCCCCACAATTTATAAAATATTCTAAATCATGTGACAAAATATAACTCCTTGAACAAAGACCTCCAATACCAGGAAACATCTCAAAAAAATTTCCAAAGTTACCTTAAAAAACAATAACTTTATCGAAGGAATAACCAAACATTATAAATTCAACATGGTTGAGCCTCAAAAAATCTTAGAAATCACCTCCATAGGGGAAAATTAATTAAGAATAACACAACATGAAACAACATGGTATCTTGAATTTGTTCACCAAAAATTAGGTGTAAACTATGAACTCAACTCAGAACACCATTTTTTGGAAAACCCTAAAACGTAGTACCGTTGAGTTCTCATAGGCATAAAATAATTTTTTTTTTCCAAATTATCCAAATAGATACCCAAATTTCTCTTACGCACCCAACAACAAAAAACAGACCTTAAAAAAGTTCAAAACACAAGAAAAAAAACGTCTTAAAAAGAAGACAACCAAACAAAAGTTCATGTACTCTATCTCAAAGAAGAAGTCACATCACAATTTATAATTTAAAAAACACACCATAAGAATTAAAAAGAAAAAACACAAAAAAAATTCTTCAAAAAAGACTTCCATTTGGCTCAAAAAAACAACCACTTGAAAATCAGCATTTTGGGCCTCAACCCTTTTTGTAATACACCAATACTGACCATTTCTTTAAAACCACATTACTAACTAAAACTCATTTTTTCCCATTTCAAATGGTTTCCCAAAAAAATGAAACCAAAACACCATTATTTTCATAGACAAATTTTCAAATTATTTCCTTAATTATATTTGAAAGTGAATTAAAACACCACTCATTCATTTCATTTAGGAAAACACCAAAAAGTGAAAATTTTCAGTGGTTGAAGTCCCTCATCAAACCATTATTTTAAAACAATAATGTTCAAATCTATTTTTAAAAAAAATTAGTTTTTATAAACCCAAAGAAATACAATTCAAAAACCAAACATTTTTATTTAAAACCCTAAATGGGATTAAGACACACCTTTAAGATACCACACAATGACCCAATCAGGGTTGAAACATTTAAAATATAAATTAATTTAAAAACTATTTTACAAAAATTACTAAGTCCCTTGGAACTTTAAATCATAGCTTGAATGGCCCATGAAAACATTTCAACATTATAAAACGACACCTATCATTTCAATTCCTGTCAAAATTAGATTAAAATCCATTCATTTTGAAACATCCAATTTGAAATTCCAAGTGACCACATATTTCAAGAAAAAGTAAATTCACCTTGAACATGTTTTTAAAACCCAAAAAACCCAACACAAAAGGGTTAACAATTAACATTATGGAATTATAAAACTACATGGAACTCAAGTAATGAGATCAAGAAAAGAGGAGGTCAAATACCAAGGGAAAAAACCATCAAAACAGAACCTATAGGAACAACACACTATTTTCCATCGATACTTTTTTGGGAGGAAATTATAAAACAACACAATACATGATCCCAACCACCCATGATCCCAATGAAAAACAAGAATTATCATAACCAAGGGAATAAAAAATCCATTTCAAAACATCCTTTGGAGAAAAATTCCATCCACTTGGGAAATATCATTTAATAACTCTACATTTTTTCATCACCCTTTTATCAAAACCCCAAACCATTACTGATACCTACCATTATCAAAAGATATGAAACCAATGGTTAACCCCATTATTTTTTATAATAATCACAAAAAATTCTATAAAAATGAAATATCACACTTCTTTATGAAACAATTTCAACATTCCAATTTGAAATAAACCATCTCAAGGAAAACATTTTGATATAATAATTATAAAAACATCCACATTAATAATTAAATTTTTGAAAAAAATAACTTTTTTAAATAACAATATCCTTCACTCAAAATGTATTCATTATCTCCGTTTGAAAATAAAATACACACGTTTTTCAAACTCTAAAAAAATATTTTTAAAAACATGAAACCATTATTCCATTTAGAAACCAAACTTCAATTTCAAAAAACAAAGTCCACATGGTATAAAATCAAGTGTACCAATACACATATCATATTAAATAAATTTTAACCAAATAAATTTCCAAAAAAAATACCAATAAAAATATCATATATGACACTATGTCAATGGAATAATCTAATGAAGTAAACCTTTGGAGAAAGGTATGAAATAAAAAAATTACAAAAAATAAATTGTAATGTTTATGGTTAGGTCACATGAGATGTAAATCCATACACCAATAATGAAAAAGGAACTATCATGGTTACAAAACCATGTGACGTGGGAATCACATAGTTTACCTAACCATGCATGCTAACCATGAAACCCAATTTCATTCACTACTTTCACCCCCAAACTCAAACTTACACATGAAATATCTAATAAACTCAATAGGGATAAAAATACTCTTCTCAACACATTACAAAACTCTAAAATGATCCATATATGAAATCAATTTCAAGATTAATGCATGATATTCCAATGGAAAATCAAGGTTGAATGTAATTAAGATATGGAATCACCCTTTCCTACACACTCTGCATAAGCCCCAATAACAATCATAATATCCAAACCACCTTTATTCACCCAAAATGACAATGAGGGTGAATCTCAAGAATCTAGGAACCTTTTTAGGAAACCTAGATTCTCTGATTCCATTTTGTAATGAACCATCTTGGTACTTCCACCCACTATACTCCCAAGACAGCACCCCATGTACCTTAGGAGCATCCATAATCCCCTAGGAAGAAAAAATGTTGTAAGGGTATCGATCATAACCATTGGGGATAGATTCAACCTCCTCAAAATACTTTTTTATATTTTAAAATCCACTATATTGTTAATTGGTAACCTCACATTTAAAATATTCCAACCAAACATGCCATATTTCAAAATTCAATCATCAAAAACCACATCCCATGATGAAAATCAAAAAATAATCTCCAATCACAAAAAAACCACCACTGGAATCCCTCAAACAGAGAGCCTCCCCAAGTGGCACCCCAAATGTAAGAAAGTAAACAAGGAAATTAAATATAGAAATCAAAACAATAATATGTCACCAATAATATCAATAAAAGTATGGTAAAAAACTTGTAAAAATCAATAATAAACAATTAATGAGTCAATACATAAAAAAATCCATCCAAAAAATAATAATCTCAAGGGACAATATATATAAAAAATACTAATATAAGATAAATAAAATGAGGAAACACAAAATTTACCCCCAACATAATATAAGACACATATATGTGGACCTATTGCTAGCAATTTTACAGTCACCCAATAATCTACTAAATCTCCCTAATAAGTCTCCTTGCTGAAAATACCACCAGAAAGGCATTTCATTTAACTAGAGGGATGGTCCAGTGCTAAATAACAACTATCCAAAAAAAATTCCACTACTTTACACTTAGTAGCCTTAGTCTCCCCATGGAAAAATAATAGAGGTGGGACAAGAGAAAAAAAATGGTGTCACATGGCAATAAGAAGTATCCAAGGGCTAACTCCACAATCAAGTCCATCACACATCCCACATTACCCTAAATATAATCCCAGATCCATGAGCACATCATGAATCACAAAATAATGAGTCCATCATAAGGATAACATATAATCATCAATTACACAAAGGGGATCAAAATGGGAACAATCATCAATACAAAAAAAGTTCCAAATGAGCCTTCACTTATATCTGAAACATTTGGAAATACCATTTTCAAAAAAAATTGAATTAAAAAAAATTCCAATGTAATAATAATTATAAAAAATAACCAAAAACCCAAGGGAAACACTATGTCACTTAATAAAAGAACACTTCCCCTCAAAACAAGGAAACCCTTTAAAAACAAAAGGGGAAAACCACTTTGAAAATCTCATTTGTCTTTAAACCCAAATAAGAAGTCCATTTATATATGAAAACATTCCTTTTAATTTTATCAAACATGAATAATTCATAAAATACACCTTTCGAACCAAGTTCCATATAACAAATCAATTCACCAATTTTCCATTAGAAACACCACCCCAAATCTTGGTAAATATTTTTAAAATACAAGAATATTATCATATACCATTTTAAATTCAAATAGAAAACACATTTAAATAATAAATAATTCATTTAAATCATAAATAAAATGAAATGAATTAGAATCACCTTCCTCAATTGGTCAAATCATGTTTCCTTCAATGAAATGTACTAGACTAGGACTCGAAGGATGGCTTACTAACCAAACCAAAAAATCTAATTCCTAAAAACCATAACCAAGAAAAGAATCAATACATGACCACTAGTGTTGTAAGAGAAGAATAAAATAGGATAAAACATATGGGGATTTAGAAAAGTGACTCATACCACTTGTAATGGGTGAAGATTTGCCAAGAAACCACCTTAAAATCACCATAGATGATATTTAAAGAGGGAGTGAAGTCCATGGAAAGAGCTTTGGTCAGTGGGGAATGAATTGGGATTCCAAAAGAATAAACCCTACTTAAAAAGGACCCATAAGGATAAAACTACCCCTCTTTGATTGGGTTTCATTGTTTACCCTCACGATTAAATGAACTATGTGAAAACCATGAAGATAACCACTGTCAATATCTATATAGGGTGCACACTTAGTATGCATGGTTAATTTAATTGCATTTTTTAACTACATGACCTAGAAAATGTTCCCAAACATTTGAATCGTCATCCAAAACACCACAAACTCGTGGGTCTAAACTATCCTCAAAATACCACCACATAAAAGTGACACATGGGGTGTCTCATTTATATGGTATGATATAAATGAGATGAATATCATAACTAATGATTTAATGATATTATATCGATGTATGAGATGTTGTATATGGATTATATCAAAATATATGATTATCCTTATGGTTTCATTTTAATGCGATACATGCATCTACCAACTCATCTACCTATTTGGTTCTTTTGTTTGTAATCAATGTGATGGTTCGTTTATGTATTCAACAAAATTCATTTAATTGTTATATGAAAAACACCAAAGAGTTGTAATTTATAGGTTCCATAATATAGAAGCAGATAGCCAAAATTCTTCATTCATTGAAGAGCACTGAGGTGGTACTACCAAAGGAAAATGTTTTTTCATTGATGACCACCCTTTTAGTACCCATCTAAGAACTCTCTACCAACTAAAACATAGTTTATCACTATGAGATAGAACCAACACACTTTCCATGCTTTTAGGTCCTCAAAAAAAATTTGAGATCCAAGACCCATTTAATACCCATATAGTACATAAGTATATGATTTTTTATTTGATGACTCACATCAACTATACTTTATAACACAAGAAGACAGAGGCCACAACTACTATATTTCATGTATATTATTCTTTCCTAACCCATACACATTGAATACTTGAAGATACATTATTATCTTTAATGGCCTTATTATAATACTATTTATCATTATATGATCCTATAAAACCTAATAGGGATATCAAATACATGATCTTTATGTAGAAAAAAAGCAATAAATAGTTATTTTTTTGAAGAAATATATATTGTAATGACTTATAAAAATATTAAAATGTATGATATGAAGAAAATATAACATTTCAATTAATAATAGTGTATTAATGGATCATATCAAAAGGTATGATACATAGGAAACCCAAGGTTTTGAATTGTGACATTTCATATGATATATGATATTATAAAATACAACTCAAATTAGGGTTTTTTTAAAACAAGGGATCATATCATAATTACAATAAAGCCTTAATCATTAAATATGAAATAACCATTTTGATTCATCCCATTATATAAGAAAATACCAATGATGGTGTATGATTGAACATGTATCTTAGAATATGAATGATTCATAGACTATCCCTCTAATATATCAATTGTATTTTATGAATAGTAATATGATAATTCGTATTGAAAAATTAAATGTGTAATGGCTCGGACCTTTCCAGCCCATTCCGTTGTCAAAAAGACGGTCACGAAGTGTTCTAGAGGGTAAAATGGAATTTTTCCACACTTTCCATAATTTTGTAAGTACACGCCGTGTAGTGTGAGTACACACCATGTACCACCTTGCTAGGTATACCCCGTGTTGAACACCGTGTCCTTGTCGTGTGAAATAAATGAGTACACGCCGTGTATCCAATACTACACGCCGTGTAGTCCCTTCCCGCGTACGTGTTACCTTTAAACCGCGTGTTGACCTGTCAATAGCCACGTTCCGTGTTGAGGTCGTGTCCTTGCCATGTGAAATAAATGAGTACACACCATTTATCCAATACTACAAGCCGTGTAGTCCCTCCCCGCGTATGCGTTACTTTCAAACCACGTGTTGACCAGTCAACGGTCGTGTTCCGCATTGAAGGCCATGTTGGAAGTCACGTGGTGACCGTATAAAATAATCGAGTACACGACGTTTACTTTTTTTCATGCCTATAAAAGGAGGGGTCCTATCCTCCTTTTCAACTCACTCCTCTCCTCCCCTTTCCTCTGAGCAGAGCTCTCCCAAGAGACTCAAAGGCTCTTTTTCTTCCATAACATCTTCATCCGAGCTCCGATTTACGATCTGTCAGCGGCCACAGGATCGTAACGACAATGTAGAACATCTGAGCTTGGATCCGTTGACTTTTCATCATCCTTTCTTTTCTAACTTCCACTCGAGGTGGTTCTTCTGGGATTTAAAAGAAGTGACGGACGCCGATGGACGTCTTCTAAAGTTGATCTGGGGGAGCATTGTGATCAGAACCTATTGAGGTACGGATCTTACCTTCATCTCTCAAAATTGTGCATCATGGAGTGTGGGTGTCGTCTTGTTTTCATGAGAAACAGTTGAACCATTAAACGAAGATAATAACAGGTTAAAGAATGGGGATGGGGAAGTTGTTATGTTTATCTTTATATCCTTTGATATTAAGTTGTGAATTGAATAGGCTTATGCCTACAGAAAATCATGGTCGTTGGGGGCCTTTTCTTGCACAATTAAATGCTTCCCTATCTTTCTAGACCGTTCTTGTGAATGGAACTTTATGGAATGCAGAAATTGGTTAATCACGTAATGTTGGCGGATTAAATGAAAATATAGAAACCTTGTGTGATCACCCAAGTTGATCAAAACTGAAATAATAAACATGTGGGTGCTGTTTTGGGTTAATTTATGTGAAGGGGGTGTTTTTGTGGGTTTTTGTGGATCGGGTGAGCAGCGGGGATGTGGTTGGCTTGGTTGTGGGTTAGTGTGAACGCTATGTTCGTGATGGGCAGCCGAGCAGCGATAAATGGTATCAAAGGGTGATGATGTACGGTGTGGTTGTGGTTATGGTGGATGGCAGCGGGGCTACGGGGTTGGGGTTTAATGTGAAAGAACTATGGGTTGTGAATAAAAAAATAAAATGTGGAAGAGTTAATGAATGGTGGGGCTTGGTAATATAAAGGGAATAATAATCAATGGGGTTGGTTGGTAAATAAGAAGGGACTTGTTGTGTTGATTGTATTTTCCTAACTTGATTTGTGGATGGCATGAATATGTTTTACGAACGATCGAATTGGTTGGTTGTGGATAGTTGCCCAGCGGTTAACGAACTAAAAAATTGATTCTGTTGAAACATGAAAACATAAATGGGGTTGGGGTTGTTTGTTGTATGCATGCTTCGTAGTAGCAGTGTCGAGGCACGTGCTCAGTTCTCTGATTAGAATCCATATGTTGGGCTGAGTGTTTGGTATATATATATATATATATATATATATCTGTATCTGTATCTTTTTGTTTTGTCTCACCCCACCCACATTGAGCACTTAGTGCCAAACACTCCCATTTTATGGGAGATGGTGTTTTCCTCTTAGTTACTAGCTCCTTCCTGCTCCTTCTTTCATAGGATGTGATGGCTTGAGGTGACCTTACACCCAAGACTCTTCAGGTGGGATTCGATTGGGGTGGTTTTAGCCCAAGACTCTTCGGGCAGGTTTTACTGATTTCCCAAGAATCTTCGGGATGAGGCCCAGGTGTGTGCGGGCGGGAGACGTGGTAATGAGGCCCAGGTGTGTGAGGGCGCGATACGTGGTTGTGAGGCCCAAGAGTGTGCAGGTGGGATACATGGTTGTGAGTCCCAGGTGTGTACGGGTGGGATATGTGGTTCTTAAGGCCCAAGTGTGTGCAAGAGAAAAGAGTGTGGTAGTGTCAGGACGTTCGCCGTTAGGAAGAGCAGCTAACTAATGGGAAATGGTGCAGGGTACCCAATAATCTTGTTATTATATACTGATACCTATTTTGATTGTGTTTTTGGTGAGTGTGGATGGTGAGTTTGGGTGGATAGATTTCCTTTCTAGGTTTCTTCTGTTGTTCTCACGGACATTAGGATGTCTCCCCACCAGTGCACGAGAGATTTAGGTTTCCCTACTGAGTATACTTGTATGCTCACCCTATGTTTACATTTAGGTTTCCAGGAGGACTATCAGGGTCTTGAGGGACCCTACTAGTCGGGACAGTTGGAGTTATTGTAGTTGTTGTACTCCTGTTTCTTTTGGTATTGTAGTTTTGAGCTTTCTTATAATTGTACCTTGTTTCAGAACTATTTAAACATGCATGTGGGATTGGTTTGGGTTTATTTCTATACACTTGTTCTTTTCCTTTTTGGTGGTTGACTTGTCCTATTTCCCGATATTAAATAATAAAAAGGGTAATGCCTCCCATATTTGTGAAAACTCATACCCTTGGTGCTAGTCGCCACCCCGAGGCCTACTGGAGGCGGGACTTGGGGGTCATTATCTCCCTTTCACCATTGCCAGCTCAGGAGGGGCATGTTTGGTAGGAGGGGGTCATGACAGAATGGTATCAAAGGTGATGGTTGAGAGATAGGATGGAGTTTGGAGTTAGTCATAGTGAGGATTTCATGGGATGGTAGGGAAATAGTGTTGATTGATCATTGGTGTGTGACATAGGCCAGGGAAGTCCAACTAGGACACGGGTTTTTAGGGCCCCCCGTGATCCGGTGCAAGGACTCTGAGTCTACCGAACGACCAAGTGAGACTACATTGATTGCAGGGAAGAGACCCTAGGGAAGGTACATGCATCATCGTGATTGTGTTTTACTTGATTTGGGTGTTCTAGGAAAGAAATTTAAATAAAATGATAAAATGAAACCCTGAGAAATTTCCTTACTACTTGGGCTTAGGCGATCGTTGTATACCGTGATGTTATGGCACCTAGACGTCATCCCCGGTTAACTCAGATGGATGAGGCCCAGTAGATTCAGGCGGTTGATCAGTTGAGGATTGACCGAGAGGAGGAAGATATTCAATGGTAGAAGACTCTCCGTTCTTTCCAGCGGAAAACCCTCAACAAGTATGAGGGTAGTACTTCAGATACGGAGACGGAGGGGTGGCTTGAGGAGCTAGGGATCACTTTTACCTTTATCTGTGCTCAGAGGGAGTACTGGGTTCCCCTATTAGTCAGTCAGCTGATAGGTGTGGCGTGACAGTGGTGGAATCTCTACCTCAGAGAGAGGATAGAGGCGGAGGTTCCATGGGCTGACTTTGAGAAGGATTTCTAAGAGTAATTCCTTTCTTCCATTATCAAGGTGGAGAAGTGGTAGGAGTTACTCTCCCTTCAACATGAGATTATGTTAGTACGAGAGTTGGGGATCAAGTTCAAGGATCTCCTACGATTTGCTCCAGATCTCTTTCCGGATGAGGAGTCTCGGGCGAGATGTTTGGAGGAGGCGCTTCGACCTTCGCTCTAGTATGTTATCACCCCCTTCACCCTTCCGACGTACTTGTCATTATAGAAGAAGGCAGAGGTTGTAGAGAGGATGCACTCGCAAGGAGGTGCACCACGTGAGGAGATCCAGCCAGGTTCGTCGAAGGGGAAGGCTGTCAGCTGTAGGTCTCCTAAGATGGGACCTTCCAGGTTTAGGCCAGTGGGGACCAGGCCCCAGCAGTTCCAGTTCAGATCATCAGGTCCTTTTCCCTTTTTCATGAACCCAGGACCGAAGTGTTTTTCTTGGGGAGGTTTCGGGCACATTCAGAGTCGGTGCCCGACCCGACCTCAGTACGGTGGAGGTGGGCAGGTTCAGCGCCCACCTCAGCAGCACCACTTGCCGGTGAGGCCCTTCAAGCAGCAGCAGGACCATGCTCCTCTGAGGGAAGACTTTGCGGAAGGAGGCCAACCTCAGGGTGCTTCTCAAGGACCTCGACCAGGGTGTGGTCGGGAATGTGGGTTACATCAGAGAGGCTGGGAAGCTGGGCGTGGATAGTTGCACGTAGCAGATTTGACAGCTCCGGCAGGACCAGAAGTGGTGTGGGGTACGATTTGTTTGTTCAGCACACTTGTGTCTGCTTTGTTCGATTCTGGAGCTTCGCACTCCTTTGTTTCAACTGATCTATCCCATGCTATGGGACTAGACGTAGAGAGAATTTCCGTACCACTGGTGCTTAGTACACCAGTTGGAGGCCAGACAAGCATTTCCTATGTTTGTCGGGGATGTGGGCTGACGTTGGGTCAGCATCGATCTAGTGGGGACATTCTTCTGTTACAGATGCAGCCATATGATGTCATCCTAGGCATCAATTGGTTGTTTTCCGTTAGTTCCATTATCAACTGCTTCCAGATAAGGGTCGTGTTCTACGGCGTGGATGAGCAACGTGAAGCTTTTGTTGGCAAGAGGAGCTATCAGGTGGGAAGCCAGTGTGTATAGACTCTCCTTTCCATGTTAGGCGGGTTATTAGTGGTTCCAGCTGATACAGAGATGATGGATGTCCCAGAGGTTGTTGTGGAATTCATCGATGTTTTTCCTGAGGAGGTTGTGACTCTACCCCCCCCCCCCCCCCGACATGACGTTGAGTTCGGGATAGACTTACAGCCTGGTGCACGTTCGATTTTGATGACCCCTTATTGGATGGCACCTTTGGAGTTGTGGGAGTTGCAAATTCAGATTGACGATCTGATGGATAAGGGTTTTGTTTGACCCAGTGTATTGTCTTGGGATGCTCCAGTTTTGTTCGTGAAGAAGGAAGATGGTGGTCTCAGGCTATCCATAGACTACCAAAGGTTGAACCAGGTAACGGTCAAGAACCGTTACCCCCTTCCAAGGATAGATGATCTATTCGACCAACTGAGGAGAGAAGGTTGGTTTTCTAAGATTGATCTATGATCTGGATATCATCAGCTGAGGGTAAAGGACTGTGACATCTCGAAGACTGCTTTTAGGTGCAGGTATGGGCACTTTGAGTTTGTAGTGATGCCGTTTGGAGTTACGAATACACTGGTTGTGTTCATGGGACTTATGAACTTTGTCTTCTGAGAGTTTCTAGACCGGTTCTTTATTGTGTTTATAGATGAAATCCTGATCTACTCAAGATCAGAGGAGGAGCACGTTGAGCATCTCAAGGCAGTCTTAGAAGTCCTTCGACACCACCAGGTTTAAGAGAAATTGTCAAAGTGTAAGTTCTTTACAAAATAATTACACATCCTTGGGGACGTAGTGTCTCAGCATGGAGTGTTAGTGGACACGTCGAAGGTGGAGGCAGTTGTTTCTTGGGTAGCACCCAAGAGCGTGGCAAAAGTTCATAGTTTCCTAGGGTTAGCAGGTTACTATCAGAGGATTGTTTCAGACTTCTCTCGAGTTGTTTCTCCATAGACAGCTTTGACTAGGAAGAACCAGGTCTTTCTATGGAGTGAGCAGTGCAAGAAATCTTTCGACTACCTGAAGGAGAAGTTGGTTAGTGCTCCAGTACTCAGGTTGCCAGAGGAAGGGTTGTTGTATGAGGTGTTTTGTGATGCTTCTGGCCTTGGTCTATTGTATGTGCTGATGCAGAATAAGGGAGTGATCTGTTATGGATCTAGGGAGTTACGCCCTCACGAGCATAACTATTCCATCCATGACCTAGATCTTGTAGAAGTATTTTTCACACTGAGGTTGTGGCGACATTACCTCTTTGGGAAGCACTTTGTGGTCTCCTCAGATCCCAAGAGCCTGTGTTATATCTTCTCCCAACGTGACATGAACTTGTGGCAGCGGAGATGGGTCGAGTTTCTTCAAGACTATGACTTCGAGATCTCCTACACTGAAGGTAAGGGAAATGTTATGGATAATGCCCTGAGCAGTAAGTCGCATAAGGAAGTGGTTCAGGAATCCACTGATGCTTGGAAAGTGATAGGAGAGTTGTCCGCCTTGCACTTGGATGCAAGGGAAGAAGGTGTTAGAGGCTGTTTGTTTCAGATGACGGTGCAATCCTCCTTATTGCAGTTGGTGGAAGAGTTTTAGTGGGGGGACTCTAGGGTGGAAGTAATGCAGGAACGTGTCGATCAGGGAAACACTCCAGAAGGATGGTCAGAGGATAGCCAACATCAGATGCTTTTCCATGGAAGGTTTTTTGTTCCAGAGGCGATGCGTGAGGGAGTTCTCCATGAGTTCCATAGCTCAGCCTTGGTGGTACATCTAGGAGTTTCAAAAATGTACCAAGGCCTGAGGGAACAGTTTTGGTGGCCCAGGGTGAAACGGGCAGTGGCGATGTTTGTTGCTAAATTCCTAGTGTGTCAGCAAGTAAAGGTTGAACACAGTGTTCCCAGTGGTTTGTTGCATTCTTTAGATGTCCCCGAGTGGATGTGGGATGACATCTCAATGGAATTCATCACATAACTACCTAGAGCTCAGGGGGGTTATGATGTTATCTGGGTGGTGGTGGATCGTCTGATGAAATCGCCTCACTTCTTAGCAGTTAAGGAGTCGGGCCCGGTGAGTAGCTTAGCACAGAGGTACATAGACGAGGTGGTGTGTTTGCATGGAGTTCTGAATACTATCGTCTCAGACCGGGATACTCGGTTTACCTCACGAGTTTGGAGGGGGTTACAGCATGCTTTTGGCACCAAGATACGCCTTAGCACTGCCTTCCTCCCCCAGACTGATGGTCAGATTGAGCGGACTATCCAGATGTTTGAGGACATGCTACGAGCATGTGTTCTAGATTTTGGAGGATCATGGGTACGAAACTTGCCTTTAGTAGAGTTTACCTACAACAACAGCTTCCACTCTACTATTGGCATGGCACCGTTTGAGGATTTGTATGGAAGGCCATGTTGTTCACCCATTTTCTGGGTAGATCTTGGTGGGAAAGGCGCTCTTGGGCCAACGATAGTACAGAGCACCACAGAGAAAGTTCAACTTGTGCGTGAGAGGATGAAAGCGGCTCAGGACCGACCGAAGTCTTATGCAGATCATCAAAGGAGGACTTTGGAGTTCGATGTGGGAGACCATGTGTTCTTGATGGTTTCCCTTGAAGGGGGCAGCGGAGGTTCGGGAAGGGGAGTAAGCTCTCCCCTAGGTTCATCGGACCTTTCTAGGTGCTGAGTTAAGTCGGCGAGGTGGCATATCAGCTGGCCCTTCCACCTCAGTTGGAGAAGGTTCATGATGTCTTCCACATCTCCCAACATCATCGGTACTTACAAGATGACTCTCATGTTATCAACTGGGGATAGTTAGATATGGGAGACGACGCGACCTTCAATGAATGACCAGTCAGAATCGAGGATTGTAAAGAGAAGGTGCTCTGTGGATGAACTATTCCGTTGGTTCGTGTGTTTGTGGAGGCATGGCGGCCTTGAGGAGAGAACTTGGGAGCAGGAGGCCCAGATGCACGCTCAGTACCCAGAGTTGTTTTGACTTGTGTTTTCTTTGTTCTTCTGAGCTTTGTTTTGATGTTATACTATGTACCTTTGATATATGGAATACTTGGCTTGTCGGTTATGAGACCTTTTGTTTCTTTGTTCTCTGGAAGTGTGTAGCATGTCCGGATGTGTGGGAAAAAGGGGAAAACCTGATCCTTAATCAAGATGCATTAATGAGGATGCGATTGAACCCTTGCAGGCGATTCAGTGCCGCCTAAAGTGGATAATATCTCGACATAGGAGAAGGAATTTTTCCCAGACCAGGTATTCGGGAAACGGGTGGGTTGTATGGTGTTGGGGGCATTGCAAGTTGAAAAATCCTAATGTATGAAAGTGGGAAGACCCAATTCTTAATCGAGACGCATTAATGAGGATGTTATTAAACCCATGCAGGCGATTCAGTGTCGCCTAAAGCGGATAATATCTCGACATAGGAGAAGGAATTCCTAACACATATGATTAGGGTCGTTGGATGGGTTCCTGTTATAACGAGGTCCCTAAGAGGTATCTTGTTGGGTTCCTATAGGTTGGCTATTGAATTCTCGGGGATGAGAATGTTTTAAGAGGTATCTGATGTAATGGCCCGGACCTCTCCAGCACATTCCTTTGTCCAAAAGAAGGTCAAAAAATGTTCTGGAGGTAAAATGAACTTTTCCCACACTTTCCAGAATTTTGTAAGTACACGCCGTGTAGTGTGAGTACACGTCGTGTACCACCTTTCCGGGTATAGAAAATGTTGAAGGTCATGTCCTTTCCGTGTGAAATAAATGAGTACACGCCGTGTATCCAATACTACACGTCTTGTAGTCCCTCCCCGCGTACGCATTACCTTCAAACCGTGTGTTGACCAGTCAACGGTCGTGTTCCGTGTTAAGGTCGTGTCCTTGCTGTGTGAAATAAATGAGTACACACTGTGTATCCAATACTACATTCCGTGTAGTCCCTCCTCGTGTATGTGTTACCTTCAAAACATGTGTTTACGAGTCAATGGTCGCGTTCCGCATTGAAGGCCGTGTTGGAAGCTGCGTGGTGACTGTGTGAAATGACCAAGTACACGCCGTGTAATAGGAAGTACATGCCGTGTACTTTTTTTTCACGCCTATAAAAGGAGGGGTCCTCTCCTCCTTTTAAACTTACTCCTCTTCTCCCCTTTCCTTTAAGAAGAGCTCTCTCAAGAGACTCGAAAGATCTTTTTCTTCCATAACTTCTTCGACTGAGCTCTGATTTACGATCCGTCAACGGCAACAGGATCGTAACAAGGAGTTGGAACTTCTGAGCTTGGATCAGTTGTCTTTCCTTCGGTCTTTCCTTTCCAAATTCCGCCCGAGGAGGTTTTTCTGGGATTTGACAGAAGTGACGAACACTGACAGATGTCTTCTAAAGTTGATCCGGGGGAGCGTTGTGATCAGAAACTATTGAGGTAGGGATTTTACATTCATCTCTCTAAATTGTGCATCATGCGGGGTTGGTATCCTCTTGTTTTCTTGAGAAATGGTTGAACCATTAAACGAAGATAATAACTATTTAAGGAATAGGGATGGGGAATTTGTTATGCTTATCTTTATATCCTGTGATATTATGTTGTGAATTGAATAGGATTTTGCCTACTGAAAATCATGGTCATTGGGGGCCTTTGCTTGTGAAATTAAATGTTTCCCTATCTTTCTAGACCTTTTTTGTCAATGGAACTTTGTGGAATGTGGAAATTGGTTAATCACATAAAGATGGATGATTAAATGAAAATCTGGAACCCCTGTGTGATCACCCCGGTTGAACAAAACTGAAATAATAAACATGTGGGTGTTGGTTGGGGTTAATTTATGTGAAGGGGGTGTTTTTTTTGGGTTGTTGTAGATCGGGTGAGCAGTGGGACTGTAGTTGACTTGGTTGTGGGTTGGTGTGAATGCTATGTTAGTGATGGGCAGCGGGGCTACGATAAATGGTATAAAGGGGTGATGATGTACGGTGTGGTTGTGGTTATGGTGGTTAGCAGCGGGGCTGCGGGGTTGGGGTTGAATGTGAACGAACTATGGGTTGTGAATAAAAAAATAAAATGTGGAAGTGTTAATGAATTGTGGGGCTTGGTAATGGAACGAAAATAATAATCAATGGGGTTGGTTGGTAAATAATAAGGGACTTGTTGTGTTGCTTGTGTTTTCCTAACCTGATTTTTGGATGGAAGGGATATGTTTTATGAACGATCGATGTGGTTAGTTGTGGATAGTTTCCCATTAGTTATGGAATAAATAAACTAATTCTGTTGAAACATGAAAACCTAAATGGGTTTGGGGTTGTTTGTTTTATGCATGCTTCATAGTAGCAGTGCCGAGGCATGTGCTCAGTTATCTGATTAAAAGCCATAGGTTGGGCTGAGTGTTTGGTATATATATATATATATATATATCTTTGTGTTTTGTCACACCCCACCCACATTGAGAACTTAGTGCCAAACACTCCCATTTTATGGAAGAGGGTGTTTCCCCTTAGTTACTAGCTTCTTCCTGCTCCTTCTTCCATAGGCTGTGATGGCTTGAGGCACCCTTACACCCAAGAATATTTAGGCAGGATTCGATTGGGGTGGTTTTATCCCAAGACTCTTCGGGCAGGTTTTACTGTTTTCCCAAGAATTTTCGGGTTGAGGCCCAGGTGTGTGTGGGAGGGATACGTGGTTGTGAGGCCCAGGTGTGTGCGGGTGGGATACGTGGTTGTGAGGCCTAGGAGTGTGTGGGTGGGATAAGTGGTTGTGAGGCCCAGGTGTGTGCGGGCGGGATATGTGGTTCTTGAGGCCTAGGTGTGTGCGGGCGGGAAGATTGGGGTAGCGTCAGGACGTTCGCCGTGAGGAAGAGCAGCTAACTAATGGGAAATGGTGCGGGGTACCCAATACTCTTGTTCTTAAATACTACTACCTGTTGTGATTGTGTTTTTGGTGAGTGTGGCTGGTGAGGTTGGGTTTATAGATTTCCTTGCTTGGTTTCTTCTGTTGTTCTCACGGACATTAGGATGTCTCCCCACATGTGCACGAGAGCTATAGGTTTCCCTACTAAATATACTTGTATGATCACCCAACATTTACTTTCAGGTTTCCAGGAGGACTACCAGGGCCGTGCAGGACCCTACTAGTCGGGACAGTTGGAGTTGTTGCAGTTTCTGTTCTCTTGTTTCATTTGGTATTATACTTTTGAGCTTTCTTATACTTGTACCTTGTTTCAGAACTATTTAAACATGCATGTGGGGTTGGTTTGGGTTAATTTCTATACACTTGTTCTTTTCCTTTTTGGTGGTTTACTTGTCCTATTTCCCGATCACAAATAATAAAAAAGGCTAATGCCTCTCATATTTGTGAAAACTCATACCCTTGGTGCTAGTCGCCACACCGGGGCCTACTGGAGGTGGGACTCGGGGGTCATTATCTCCCTCTCACCATTTCCAGCTCAGGAGGGGCATCTTTGGTGGGAGGGGGTCGTGACAAAATGCATTAAAAAATTTATTTTTTTGATATTTTTAATTATGGATTATAATCTTTTTATAAATTATATGTGTCATGCCTTATAAAATGAGATTTTTCCAGCCTAAAAAATTATGAATAGATTATATTTGTTTGTTGTTTTTTAAAATAAATAATTTATTTAATTATTAATTTATATACTTATATTCATTATTATAATGTGTTTATAGATTTGAATAATTTACATGCTAAATTTATGTGACAAATTACTTTTAAGATAAAAAGTAAGCATTACATTCTAAGTGCACTATCAAAAGATTAAGTTTTCATATACCTTGAACATGGTTTGTTACTAGAGTTTTGATCTTCATAATAGTCATTGGGGAAAGTTTTTTTATATTTGGATTTAGAGTTATCATGAATTGGATTATCTCTTGATTAAAGTATCCTTGGGTAAAGGGACGTAGGGTTAGAATACCTTCTATCATTGATAGATATGTCTTATTCTAGAAAGGTGAGGGGTTAACTATCTATCACTTCAATCCTTCTTATGTAGATATTTTAGACCTCATATAACTCTAATCCTTTACATAAAAATTTCAGGTACCTAATGCATTTTAATATATTTGAATATGTTTGGATTTTTTTAGGGTGAGTTAGAAAAACTCAGGGGTTTTGTAAAGAGTTATAGAATAATGTCTTCTCAACAAAATAATTGGGTAGATTGAATAAGCATTCCAATAAATATATCATTATAAGAAGTCATACATAAAGGATTAAGAACATGGAATAAAAATTATAACATGAGATGCAATGGGTATAATATACATAAGATGTATATCAAGTCAGTGAGACTTCTAAATAAAAGTACATTAAATAATATATCTATAATAACTTTTAATATATCATATGTGAAGAAATTGATCATCTAACTAAGTTTTTTTTTCTAAAGTAGGTTTCCCATAGATTATCTTATTTATGACATAGTGGAAGTGGATATTATTAATGAATAGCTTACCAAATTCCACTATGAACCTTGGGTGACACTTATCTTCGAAACTCTAAAAGTAAGGATACAAGAGGAATAAATTGAGTGAATCGACATGATGGATTTGGATAAATATTTATCTACTAGACTATCTAATAATAAAAAATGGTAGGTTTAGGAGGATTCAATATTAAATAACTAAGTGATTATATGAACACTAAAGTAGATTCAGTGTTTTGTAAAATATGGATTGTGTCTCCCTAAATAGATATGATGTATGGGGTAACCATTTCTAGTATGAGTAATACTATTAATATTACATGATTAATAGTTATAGAACTTGGTACTCACCCTTAAATATGACCTTTTTATAGATTACAGAACTTATCATGATAATAATATTGAGATCCCTTATAGGTGTTACATGTAGAACAATTCAAAATTGGTATCTAAAGTTGAGAAGTATTATTAATGGGAAACATTATGAGAATTTGAATATGAATGATATAAAGTTCAATATCACTAATTATGGATCATGGGAATTAGATACTATGAGTGTTTCACACATTTGTGTTGAAAAACACCGAATCATAGATATGGTAGAATTGAAAAGATGTGAAGTATCTAACTTTATTAAGTGGATTAAGAGTTGCTACACTAAAAGTTGGTACTTATGATCTAACATTATTAAGTGGATTAACACTAGAGTTAGAGATTTATTATTTTTTTCCCTCTATATATAGAAATTTTATTTTTATATATTTTTTATACCAGTGGGTTTTCTCATTCACTATTAAGAACAAGAGTTTATACATATTTAGGAATTAAATTCTTTATATCATTGGGAATATGATAAATGGTTTATACATTCTATATAAGGATTATCATATTCATAACATTTATCATAAGTAATTAAGTGGTAATTTTGATCCCACAAATATTTTTAATTATAACATTGGGCATATAAATGAGAAATTCATCTGATCCCTCTATTAATTTAGTCTTATGGAACCATTTGATTATGAATTGTTTGAGAATTGAGAATCTTGTTAATTTAAAAAAAATACTAAATCACCTTTTAATAAAAAATTTGAAATTTATAGTGGTCACTTGGATCTCATATATTATGATGTATGTATACCAATGAGTACACAAGGATGTGAACGTTTTAGATACATCATTAATTTTTATTGGTGACTTTATTTGGTTTGGATGTGTGTTTATAATTAGACATGAGTATGAATGTTTTAAACAGTTTAAATAATTTCTCAAAAAAATATATAATCAACTGGGAAAAGGTATTTAGATCCTCCAATTATATTAGGGTGGTGAATAATTGAGTCAGAAATTTTATTAGAATATGAGGAATTGTGTAATTTTTGCATAAAATTTTTTCCTACAACACCAAAGTGAAATAATGTTCCTTAGAGGAGGAATTGTACCATGTTGGAAATGGTTTTTTAATGAAGAGTTAATGAGACCTTTCTATTTAATTATGGGGTTATTCTTTTGTCATTATTCAATTTTCATTTAACCATGTTCCATCTAAGGCAGTCATAAAGATACTATACGATATATGGACTGTGAAATTTAAAATTATCTATGTTTTGTGATTTGGGAGTTCTGAAGCACTCATATGATTATTGGATTCTAAAAATCTATACCCCAAGATAGAAAAGGTCATTTTTTTAGTTATCCTAAGGAAATTGATGGATATTATTTCAATTATCATTCTAAGTAGATAGTGTTTGTGGATTAGAATTATTATTTAATTAAAAAGAAACACATAAGTCGAGGTGATGATGGGTGGATAACAGAACATGAGGAAGTTTAAAAATAATAAATAGAAATTATTAATGATATGGAGGTTTATTTGATTCCAAAAATATTTTTAGAATAATAATCAAATCAAGTTACATAAGAACATCAAAGGTCTAGTATGATTCATCAAGCCCTCATGAGATATGGATTTTACATTAATTATGACAATGAGGTAATGATTATAGATAATGAACCTGATATGTATTGAAAGGCCATTGAGAGTTTTAATATAGAGAAATTATTAAAATCCATAGAATATGAAATGAACTCTACACATACTTACAATGTTTTTGTGGATTCATATAAAGGGGTGAGATCAAGTGATTTAATGTGGGGTTTCCATATAAAAATAACTTGTATATTATATTTTCTATTGAAAAATAATACATGTTTTCAAAAAGTTATAAGAAAATTCTAGATAATGTATATGATGAAACATTTTCACCTATAGTGATGAGAAAGTCCATTCAAACATTTCTCACCATAATTTCTTATTTTGAGAATGAGATACATCAAATTAATGTAAAAATGATTTTCATGGTAGTAATTTATTTGAGTACATGTATATGTTACCACCTGAAGGTTTTAAAGTGCTAAATTAATCTTCTATGTTATGAAATTTTAAGTGGTCCATTTATGGATTGAAGAAAGCTTCTCAGAGTTGAAATATATGGTTCGATAAAGAAATCAAAAAGTTTGGTTTCATAAAAAATGAGGATAATTCCAATGTATACAAGTGGTTGGTGGGATTGAAGTAGTATTTCTAATATTTTATTGGGTTCACATACTACTTATCAAAAATGAAATCTAGATACTTCAATCTCTGAAGAAGTTGTTACAAAAATTATTATCAATTAAATGCATTATTGAAGCATCCTATATACCAGGTATAAATATATGAAGAGATTGATCAAAGATGTTTTATGGACTTATTCAAGACATGTACAATGGTAAAGTGAAAAATATTTTTATCATGGAGAACTATAAAAAAGGTTCTCTACTAATGTTAAATGGAAAAAATATTAGGATGATTTAGAGCCCTTATAAGGATTAATAATAGATGGATATAACTCCATATTCATCCATTATATGTTCTATTATGTATTCCATATTGTGTACTCAACCATATATTTCCTACACTTTTATAATTATGGTTATATATCAATATAATCCTAATGAGAGTCATTAAATCATTTTAAATAACATCATTAATTAATAGAAAAGGACTAAGGATATATTCTTGATATTTGGAGGAGAGGACATGATATGCTTAATGGGTAACATGGATTAATGTTTATAATACAATTTAGATTATTTGAAATATTAATATGATTTTGTGTTTTTAAAAAATGATTGAGTTATCATTTGGATGAGTTCCAAATTATCCATAAAAAAAGACTTGACAATAGAAGTAGAGTACATCCCTACATCAAATGTTGCGAAGGAAACTATTTAAATCAAGAATTGTTGGTCCAATGTGTGACGAAAATAGAGGGCCGGTGAATTGACCATTTCAATAATTTAAATAGATTAAAATAATTTTCTTCCAAATTAGAGTAGAGACACATTCAAATATAATAACTTGTAGAATATTTGTAATAGTCTAAAAAATATAATAGAATAAACACTACAATGAAAACACGTAGAAAATTATAGTTAAAAAATAAAATAATAAAATAATATTTTAATTGTAGTTTGGATGAATTTTTTCAACATCCACTCTTCAATCCCATATTCTCTATGAGAAAAATTGTACCCACTATAACAAAGTAAACATTTGAAGGGATGTGATAACCTTTTATAGACCCTACCGTTTTCTCACTTAGAGGAAGAACCTAGAATAAACCTATAATTATATGGACCATTTTACAACCTAAAACAATCCTTAATTTTGGAAAGAGTCATAATTCTATAGACCTTTATTTTATTGGGGATATATTATTAAAAAAAACATAACTGATTTTATAAGAGAAAATAACAAATGATTGTGATGGAAAAAATACAATTGAAAATTATACAACTCTAAAATTGAAATAAAAAATGAAGAAAAAATATCCATATATCTCAAGAAATCTACCAATAAGATTTTATAATAAACTCTGTTAGTATTTCATAGTAGAACTTTATTCATAGTGGAATAGTTTCAACACCTTTCATATTTCTCATATCATAACAAGCGTTATCTATATCGAGTTCCCAAAATTAGAATTTATAAGTAAATTATCCAATGGTTAGTTCCTGATGTTCAAAATAATCTCCAAGTGAATGTTTACAAATTTTTATTATCTATTGATAGTTTTAAAAAGTTTCCAAAACATATATTAACCTATGAGGGGAACAAAAAAATCAAACCCAAAATAAATATTTAATTATTTATAAAACATAACAAAATAAATCTCAAAATATCATAAAAATTGATTTTGAGTTTGCATGATATTACATTAAAAATCATAAGGGATTGAAATTTTTATAAGACACATAAATATGTATGGTTTATTTCATAATTTTAAATAAATAAAGTTAAATATTGGGTTTTTAATGTTTATGCAGACCTTCTTAATGTTTATACAAACCATCATATTGTTGAGCCAAACCATTAGAATGTTAAGACAAAATGTGATAAATTTCATACAGAATATTTGTAAGGTTCAAGATATTTTAGAAAATAAAACTTATTTTTGTAAGAGTATACCTTGCTTCAAATGGTAATACCTTATTTTGGAATGGTATACCTTGTTTTTGAAGGGTAATTTTAACTTCAAAAGAGTAAAACAATTTTCCAAAAATAATTTTCAAGATACAAACATATTTTATTCTAAAAAATATTAAACACATAAAAATATATCATTTTGAAATACATAATGAATAATCATATTTGAATTTTCAAAAATATAAGAAATTAGAATTATAAAAATTATATTTATCTAATTTACTAAAAATTTTGGCAGTGTAATTTTCAAAAAAATAAATTAAAAATAAACATCAAAAGTATCAATATCCCCATCTTAAATAAACTCAATCCTATAACTAAAAATTTTAATATTTTTTAAAATGATAAATTCGAATAGGATTTTACAAAAATAGACCCCCTTTTTTAAAATTATCAAAAAGATAGATTATCAATTTATACAAAAACTCTATTTTCTGAAAAAAAAAATTCCCTTTTAGAAAAAATTAATTAAAGACACTTATCATGCTAAAATAAATAAAACTAGTTGTAATTAAAGTTATTCTAAACTACGATAATATAATAAACAAATTTAATTTCACCTTAGTTAGTGAATAAAAAACTCTTAAAATACTTATCAATATAAAAATAGAAAAAAGTTATATACTTTGTACAGAAAATACCAAGAGTATCAAAACTGATCAATATATTCATGTACACATATTTATAAGGCCTTATAAAAAATATACTGAAATAATAAACTAATTAAACATTTTAAAAAATACACATAAACATAATTAATACAACTATAATAGCTTAAAAATTAAAAAAAAACAAACTTATATATGTCAAATTTGTGTTATAATTGGATTTATTACAAAATATTTGATTGAAATATAAAACAATAATAAACATTTCAAAATTAAATAGTTTAAAATAAATCTAAAATATACCTAATTCAAATTTTATTTTCTGAAATTTTATTTCATCTAATATTTTATTAAAAATTTCAACTAATTCATTATTAGTTGAAACAAATTACGAAATCAATATCTCTTTTATTAACCTGATGTCTAATAAAAAAAATATAACATTTATATGTTTTGTTATATAATTTTTTCAAGGATACATTTAAATTTAAATAGTTAATTATTGTCACACTAAATAGAAATTTTATAAATATAACCATCAAACCTAGATAGATATTGTTAAACTAAAAAAAATTATTTTATGAACATTTATAATGTTCATATTGTATAAAAATAATAAAATTATATTCTTTAAAAGATTTATTAAAACTTTTAGTTATAAATTTAGAAACAAAATATAAATTAACACAAAAATTCAAAAAATATTTCCAATTTTTAATTCCAGATTCAATATTTCCATTTAAATTTTCTAAAGAGTTATATATGTGAGTCCTCCAAACTCTATGATTGAATTGACAAAGAGTACCCTTCCCCTTAACAGAAAAATGTTATTTTGAGGTTCATTCTCATAAAAATTTAACTCTATAAATTCTAAATCAATTTTATCAAAATATGAATTATGTTTCAAATTATATTCATCTAATTCAACATTCAGAGACTATTTTGTCACCATAGTTTTTTTTAATATAAATTAAATATGATTTACTATTAATAGAATGACGAATAAAAATTTATTTATAACCTTTTTAGTTAATTTTATATGAATTAACAATAGTAATTATAATACACACTTTATATACAAAGGATCTCTAATATAAAACCTTATGTTTCATTCTTTTATACAATTCAAAAGTTTTTTTTAAATGGTATAACAAAAAATTGATTTAAAATATATGTTGCAGTATTTATTAATTTATACAAAATCTATTTAGTTATAATATATTAATTAAGCCTTTTTATCCATTTCCAAAACATTATTATTTTTTCTCTCTACAACACTGTTTCTTATAGTGTTCTAGGTGCATAACAATTATGAAAATAACCATTTACTTCACAAAATTTTCAAATTATAGATTTTCTAATAAAACTCCAATATCATTTATAATAGATATAATTAGTTAATGTTTTTTATTTTGAACTAATTTAAAATAATAGGGAAATTTTCACTTTGATGATAAATAAAATAAACCCAAGTAAACTAACAATAATGATCAATAATCACAAAATATAATTTTAGCTCTTAAGAAAAAAAATTTCTTAGAATGAAATAAATTATGACGGATTAGTTCATGCGTTATTTCTATATTGGATTAATTTATATATTATAAAGTTACCTTATGATATTTTTATTTTAAAAATATTTTAAAAACAAAATAATTACTTTTTTTAACCTAAGGAAGTTAAAGAACCTTTCCATGCTTTGACAATATATATAGAAACCCAATGTTTACATGTATAAGAATATTATTCCATAAGATATTATCTATTTATATAGAATCAGAACACATAATATTATAATAAAAAATTTCATATCATTTAATTAAATATATATTATATTTCATGTTAGTATAAAATAAGATATAATCATTTATGAAAACAAAACATTTATTATCATTAAACATTACATACTTACTATCATCACGAAGGTGAAAAATACATATTAAGTAATGTTTTAAACCAATAAAAAATTAGAAATTATATAGTATTATAAATACCTACATCAATAGGACTTCAAATATTTCTTTTTGGTTTGTCACAAAATCTCATAGAGCATCTATCACGGTAATTGTAAGATAAAACGTTTTACAGACCATGAATAATTTTTATAGAGTAGTTGTTATCCAAATACATAATTTCCTAGAAAAAATCAATTAAATATCCAAAAAAAATAATTTAGTAAACATATATGGTACTGGTGATATCTTGGGTCCAATATTTTTTGTAAATGAGTTTATAGGTACCCATATAGATCTTAATCATTTATTTATGGGAAACTTAGAAGATTAATTCTTAAAATTAAAATCTTTTTTTTAACATAAATATTTAGTAAATCTTGAAGAACATTCATGGGTATAATGTCTTTTCATATTAGACCAAAATAATGTAACTATAAATAAAGTACCTTTAGTAAATTTACAACAGAAATTCTTATATAGTGTATACATTTTCTAGTTATATCCAATACTAGTCTTAAATTTACCTATTTTATTCATAACCATCATATTATTATAATTTTACTTTTTTTGGAAAAAAAATCTTGTAATATGTCTTTCAACATAACAATTTTTTCTTAATATTTTGAATCTCTTTGTAATTATTTTGAAATGCATTAAACACATTTTCATTTGAACAAGAAGTTATATTACTTATATTTTCATTATCATGAATAAGTTTTTTATTACCATGAGTAAGAAATTTGGTTTTCATAGAATGATTCTTATTTTCAACATGAAGATCTCTATATAATCTAGTTATTCTTATGAAATATCTTTATAACTTTTCATTTTCTCCATTAATATTTAACATCAATTTTAAAATCCATGTCTAACCCAGAACAAGAATATCAATAATTACTAACCTAATTCATATTTGTAGCCTTCAATCATGGGTTAACCAATTATTTTTTGATTCTTAAATCATCACCTAAGTATGGTTCTTCTACATATCTCAATTATCCATCATAATCACTTTTATTTATTTCTATAATTTTTGTATTTCCATATAAGTTTTAACTTTTGGTAATATGAATTAATATTCCCTTTCCCTCTATACTCATAACATGTTAATTCTATAACATCATTATATTTAATAGTATTTACTTTCTTATTTCAATCATACATTTAATTTTCTTCCCTACATCACTTATTGGATCCTTTATTTATTTTCATTAACCTATAAAATGCATCACTGAAGTGAGTTATCACATCCTTTTCACTTCCATGTAGATTAGGTTCAGAAGATTTTGTAGATGTATTTATATTTTATTTAAATTAAATTCATTTTTTCTTTATATTTTCCTCATCAAGAATATAAATTTGTTTGATTTCATATTATAATAGTGAAATAATGAGTTCATCCAAACCATACTCCTTGAAAGTATTACTCTCATTGAATTCCACCTTCTTTTTATAGAAACTTCTTTGGTTGAGATCATTGAAATATTTCAACCAGCACTATATTATCAGAAGCTTCAGTAAGAACATTCATTCCATTTATGATTCTTGTGAATATATGAAAAATCAGGTTCTTATATTCATCATCGACCATCTTAAAGTCTATCTATTTCACCAATAACATTCCATGTTTTTTATTCTTGAGCATTTATATAATGTAGTGTGTAACTTTTAATACCTTCTCTATGTCTTATGTTGTCTTATATTCCAACAAATGGATAAAAAAACTCTAAATAATAACATAATATAATATATTCATACTTTTTAGTTTAAAACATACTTTATTATATAGAAACCTATAAGAGTATCTAGATCAACATTTGGTAGTATATATGGTTTTATTTTCATCATCCAGTGATTAATAATTTATTTTTTATGGTACTTTTATATCCTTACTCTCTATTATGCATAATCATTCCCATTGAAATATGATTTTTTTAGAGATCCAACCATAGTTTCAATTAATTCATGAAATCTCATTGAAATATGTTCCTCAAATGATGAATCCTAGTATAAGGTTAAAAGAAAAACTAATAACTCCCAAAACCTAATTGTAAAAGGCATAATATTTGATACTAATTGTTGGCCAAGTTTGAGATGAAAAGTAGTTCTAGAGTTGGTGAATAATAATTTTAAAAAAATTAAATTTATGAAAATAATAGTTTTCGAAATCAAACTGGTTTCATCTACAAATTCATTAAATGGTGCAATAATATTATCAATTTGAAAACATGTAGCATAATAAACAATGTGATACAGATAGATAAATGAAACAGATAAAAAACAGCCAAATTTTATAGCACATCAGATCAATATGATCATATGTCTAGTCTTCACTCCTCTCCTATCCACTATAGAAATGTCTCCCATTAAAATAAACCCCAATCTTGAATGTATGTGATAACTTTTTATAGACCCTTCATTTTGCTCACTCAGAGGAACAACCCCAAACAATCCGACCTTTCTATAGACTAAACAAAAATCTGGAACAATCCTAATGTTTTATTGTAGTCGTATTTTAATAGAACTTACTTTTATAGTGATGGTATAACAAAAACAAACATACTTGTTATAAAATGATTGTGATGTAACAAACACAAGTAAAAATGATACAACATAAAACCAAAATAAAATGTTAAATAACTAAATTTATGTTCAACTCGATCACTTAAGAAAAAATATTCAATATTGAAGATACTTTTGAGTTACATTGTAGAACTATAATAATAATCTAAATTTTTTAACGATGTTAATATATCTTATATAATAACCAATTTTATATTTCATAATGTTCCCATAATTAAATTTTATAATAAAATTCTCTAACAATCAGTCCATAATCTTCATTATCATCTCTATATGGATGCTTCCACATTTTTATTTTCTCCCAGATAATTTAAAAGAGTTTCCAAAACCCACATAAACCTAGGAGAGAAAATAAACCAAGTATGAAAAAAATATAAAAATAATATTAAACTATAACAGAATAAATCTCACAATATCTAAATAATTATTTTTATGATTTTAAGATGTTATAGTATCACTCACAAGGTACAGAAAAATTCATAACATATATAAACACATATGGTTAAATTCATAAGTCCAAAAAATCTCCTCATAATGTTTATATAGACATTCAAAAATTTCCAACAAACCATAAAAAGTCATAGAAAAACGTTTATAAGGTTTAAAAAGATTATCGTATGGTTTTTATATAATCCTTATCAAGATAAAACTATTTTGAAATAGTAAACAATTTTTTATAATAGTATTCATTTTTTAGAAGGGTATACCATATTTCAGAATGGTTTATTTTATTTCAGAATAGATAGTTTAATTTTATAAAGGTATAATTAATTCAAAATGGTCATACAACAATTGAGAATATTATACCTTATTTTAGAAGGGAGAAACACTTTCCTAAAAAACTTTTTCAAATATACAAGAAATTTTTCAATAAAAACACAAACAAATCAATCATTATAATTTTCAAATAATTATTTAATAACAAGTTATAAATTATCAATGATTTTGGGAACTAAAATTATATAAATTATAATAAGTTAATTTAGTAAAATCTAATGTATCATAATAATCTAAACATGAAATAATAAAACATAAACACTAATAATCTCCTCAAATTCAATAAGCTCAATCCTTGCCCAAAATATATGTTAATTTATGATCCAAAGGAAGTTCCTAGAATTGAGGGAGAAATTGAGCTTTACTATGAATATAATGGATTCATATATTAGGAAAAGTAACCATAGACATAGAAAAATTCCAAACATATCCATTGAAAATACAATCTCATACAAGAGATCATTGAGAGGAGAAATGTTATGATCTATTGGGTGGATACAGATAACGTTGTAAGAGATCCATTGATGAAACCATTATCATAGTAGAAGCATGAGTTTAATGTTGAGTCGCTTGGTATATGATACATAAGATATTTATGTAATGATTAAATAATGTATCATTTATTTTTAATAAATGAAATATCCATTTATCATTCAATCATATTTGTGGAAATTTACTTCACATGAACGGTGGAATAATAATACCCCCTAAATATATAACATTGAGTTTTCCTTAATTAAAGATCATCATAGAGTTGTATAGGCTAGTATGATATCTTAATATAAGCATGAGTACTGGGCTCATGATAAAATAAGTAGAGACATATTATTTACAATTACCCACTAAGTATATCCCATGGAATATCTTACAATCATTGATATACCTAGGGATGTACACAAACTATCAATCCTTTTTATCTAAGGTTTGTGTGAAACCTATAATTATAACCATATTAATTTTGATACCATTATTATGAAATCCATTATAAATTATATAATAAGGGTATGGTAGTGTATTTTTTTTGTCATGTTGTCGGTTGGAGCGTAAACAGTATGGGATGTATCAATTCATATGATGAGAAAATACATCTGGACCTTAATGTAATTGAATGAGGAAATCCATAGCCTTGCTAATTTGAGTCACATGATTTGTGCTCAACTACTTCAATGTGTAACATGTGATGTTATTATTGGACTGATGAATGAAATTAAATCAATTTATCAACCAGGTAAGTCATTAATAGAGAATCAAGAATGTATGATTATGACTATGTTAGGTTAACATTGTTATATTTTTAGTCTCCAATCAATTTCAAGGAAAAATGGGTTATATAGGTGTATATGAAATGTATATGAAACATATTGTGGTGGAATTATTCATATGAAATATGAGTATCTTTGATGGAGATCACACTAGACCACTTGGTAGCCTGAGTAGCATAGAAACTATTCATTATGACTCTCTTTTCATATATCTATGAAATGTGGATTCTATATTTTTTATCAATGATACAGATGACCACATGGTATCACCACTAGTTATATAGATAAGGATTAAATTTTTTACATAAATTTTCTTCCAAATTGTATGGATTCTGATAAATCAATTCTGAAAGAGTTTTAGAAAGATTCATAAATATTTGTGATGTTTTTTATTAAGACTTTATGGGATTTTAATTAAATTAGGAGATTCATGGATATGCAATAAAAAAGTGAGTCATATTTTATAGATCATTGGATTTTTATGGTACAGTATACATGAGATGAATATCATTCACAATGATATATTAATATTATATGGCTATATGAAATGTTGTAGTTTTATTATATCATAACATACAATTGATTTATGTTATATTTTATATGGGATGAATGAATCTTCCAGCTCAACCCCCTGCATGATTACATTATTTTATAATCTATGTGTTGTATTATTTAAGCCTTGTGTGCTACACATTTAAGTTTTCATTGAAGAACGCACCAATGAACTATAATTCTCAAGTAACCACCCTCACTTTCATGCCTTCTAAAAATATCTCTTTCTCTTGTAGCATAGTTTTCACTAGGTAATGGTGATATCACAACTTATGTGCTTTGGGGCCATGAATAAACATTCTAGGATCCATGGATAGTGAAATACCCGTAGAGGTAGGAATCATATGTTGGTGGCTATGGTGATCCACATCAGTCATTCTCCATCCAAAAATAATATAGAGGAAACCATTACTGCATTTTAGGTATGTTATTCTTCTATATACCATGAATTATTAATCATTAAAGATAAATGAGGGTATTACATGGGTTTCTTCCATTACAATTGATCATTATATAATCCCATAAAACCTATCTCACATATATTCCCTATTATTATAAATATGAGTCTCATGAAATTGGATATCCTTCTACTTATATTCTTAGCACCAAATAGGTACAATATAAGAAATAAATTTTAGTTGATAATCTTGCACCAACCATGCCTTACTTTGTATAATGTAGGTAATCATCATGTACCACATGAGGTAACCAAAAGTTTAACTTAAATCTCTTTAATAGAATGTAATAAATATTATCTCCTTTATCTGAAAGTAGAAATTAGAAGGTATGACTCTATATTAATTTTGACCTTGTGATACTTGGATATCATAGGATGGGTCTTCTTAATTATTAAACCTGATTTAAAATCCACATAATATGAGTTCAAACCCTTTATTATTTCTCTACATTAATTCAATATAATAATTCTTCATTTCAATACTAGTCCTATTCTTGAACTTCACAACAAAGTGTATTTCAAGTGGTAGTAACATTTGTTCTCCTTTATTGATACCAAAATAATACATAGGAATACAATATCGAGTACATACACATATAACCATTATATATTTCCTCATATCATAGATATTCACAAAAAACACATTAATATCATTTTCAAAATATTTATCACTTTTAATTCTATATAAATCCCATCCTTCAAACCTACAACTTATTTATCCTTCAAGTCTCATTTAAAACTAATTAAAATTATTCTCCATTTAATTTTTCTAAAGACTCGGTCTCTTACTCACATGATAATTAGAATTATCATGGATTTATCTCTCAATGAATTCTCTATAGAAACTGTATATTTATAAATCCACACATGTGTTTTGACAATTTTTAGTATCTATCATGATCAGGATATCACAAGATACAATGAAAAATATCCCTCACAAAATTTTCGTCATCATTCTCAATGAAATGGAACTCTCCTCATTTTGGAACTATATATCAAACTTAAAAAATAGATTATGATTATTTCTCACCATAATTATCTTTTTATCATGCATATCTTCCTCATGGTGAATAAAAAATCCATCTCCATTCATTAAGAGTTAAAGAAATATCTTGAATCATGATAATAACATTAATACTAATATTTGAAATAATGAATAGTAGAATAATAGTCATCTGACTTATCATTTAAATGTATATTTTGAAAAAACCCTAATCTCTCAAATTAAACTAAATAATGAAATATTTAGTCTTGCATAAGAAATACTCACTCTTAATTATCTCATGGAGGGTGCATTTTCGTTTCAATTTTTTATTTCTCCACTATATAAGGTTATTATTATATATGATTCAAATGAATCTTATGTTTAGGGTCTTATTTGTTTTTGATAATTCCTTATAGAGTTACTTTTATGTTCCATAAAAAGGGCACATACAAATTCTCATGCCTTTTTCAAATCATCAGTTATGAGTTGGTTCTTATTTTACATAATGAATATGTTACTTTTATGAAATATCATATATTTCCCAACCATTATATTATATTCCAAGTTTACTTTTATGCATGGAATTTCTTTATTAAATTTCAGCCTTAAATCTGTAACTCCGGGAATTTATTTAAATCAACTCAAAACTATATCAATAATTCCAAATGAATCTCAAATTTCTCATAAAACTTTTTAAACCATTTTGAATTATTTTTGGAAAAATTGAAAATAAAATTCAATCATTATAAAAATAATTCAAATAATTTGTATAGTAAATAAATACTCAGATTATTTCAGTGTTGTTTCACTACCTCGACCAGATTTTACACCTATTTAAATATTTTACATGTATATTTCCATAAATTATGGAATTTTTCTATACATATTATAGTAAGTATAGAAACCTATATACATACTTTTCAATACATTATAGAGATAAAATAATGGGTATTCTCTAAACTATGCGGGAAAACATATTTATCTTATAAAATTCTAAATTTCATTGAACAGAAAAAATTGATATTCTAATTCTACATTATGAGTATGAAAAATATCATTACACTCTATGTAAGATAATCCAAACCATATTACAACCTAATTTACTAAATAGAAGTCCAACATAAAATATATTTATTGATAACAACATATCCAGAAATCATTTGCATGTGAATGTATATCAAATAGAATCTCAAATGAAATCAACTTATGTTAAATATAACTTTATTTAAAATAGAAGTAGATCAATCACTTATTTTCCATTATAAACTACCTAATCTTACTAAATTATATTTTATTATAAATATGGGATGAAAATTATTAATATTCTATACCAAGAATTAATAGAAGTTCCTTCTCCATTATTTTTAATTGTTATTTAGCTTGGATTAATCGTGAGATAACTTCTAACTTAATGTTTCATGGTTCTCTATTTTCCTTAGCTAGATGTGTATAGACAGCATTATTTGGAGATTATAAATCCCTATAATCAACATTTTTGGGAACACTAAACTACTTCCAATATTTATTCTTTAATACATATTCATCTCAAATATTTAATAAACATTGACATTGTATAACCTTCTTCTTTCTTAAAAAAAGTGCATTTAATAGTTTGAATTTCCAAAAAATACATCATTTATAAACTACTATAGACCTAGATTTAACTATAAAATTACATTTCCATCAATAGGAAAAATATGTATACTTCTATTTACTTTGAAGGGGAAACCCCTTCCATAACTAATTAAGTTAATGTGATATCACTTTTGATGGTAAGAACATATACTTCCTCACCGTAGACATATGTCACCACATTTTTCATTCATAAATATAATTATGTGATTAGTAACACCACATGCTTCCACGGTACATTTCCCTTTGAATAATGTAATAGCTAGCATTGTACGCAACTTCGATATTCTAACTCACTCTGACCAATAAAACTAGCCGTTATGAATTGTAATACCATCTTTTTGAAATTTTATAATTTTTATTTTTCAAAATAGGCTTCATTTTTTAATTCAGAATATCGAAATTATCACTGAGTGAATTTTTGGTATTTTTCTAAAAACATCCAATTTTTGATGAATAGTGAAAACACTTTGTTATTGGTTAAAGCTGAATTTTTATTTAAATAATTTTTTATTTTATTTAAATTTATTTTAGGTAAAATTAGACACATAATACCTATACATGTTCAATGTAATTCATTGGATTCATTTTATAATTATTTTAGATATATAAAACTTTTATTGAACTTTTTACTGTCTCTAGCCCACCTTCTAGGAGAATATTTAAATTTGCATAAAACATAATTTTAAAACTTCTTTGAGGTGAATTTAAAAAATAAAAGAGACAAGGTTGATATCAGTAAGTAAAATATGGTTCAATAAGATGAAAACATTGTTGGTGAATAGTAACTTATTACTTTTATTTATCACGGTTAAAAGAAAATAGGGTAATTAAGGGTAAAAATGAAATCATAATTACCATAAAAAAAGTACTAAATCAATTGTATAAGTATAATTCGGCCAAAAAACAACCTTAGGAATAAAATATGATCCTTTTTGGTCCACTTGGATTAGATTAGTACATTTATTATTATTTTATGTGAAGTAGAGTTAAAAGAGTTAAATTAAATGTTTAATAACAAAAAAAATTTAATATAGGGTTATACATAAGATAAATTCATCTATGAATATTAATTAGAAGGATAAAAAGATTTCCTACAAAATATTATTTTATTTATAATTTTTTGATATTAAATAATTTAATTTATTTATGACACAATGATGATGCAGTAATTACATTATTAATGAAAGATTGAAATAATTGATATAATAAACATCCAAATAAATGTACTTTGAGACATTGGATGAATTAACCTAATTTTATTGGTTAATATGACATTTTAAAGTTGATTAAAAAAATTCAAAGTAATAATGCTGTTATTATTTTCACAAAAACCAAATACTAAATAGTGTCAAAATTGACATAATTTAGTTATTAAAATAAATACTCTATTATTAATTGATATAATATTCATAAAAATATAAGGATCAGAAAAAGAATTTAGATAAGGTTATATATATTAATAATGAACCACTTGGGGTTCTCTTGGCTTGTTATAGTAAGTTTATTAACCAAATAATATAAAAATACAAAGAGACAAGGTAAATATCAAACTATTTAACTAAGAGTTAAATATAAACGATAAGGTTAATATGGTGAACTTAACCTATCTAAAACCAATTGGTTGAGACGTTTTCGACCCATACCCACCTTATCCTCAAAATAAATCGATTTTTTAGCCATTATAAACCGAAGAGTATTTTATTATAAAATAATATTTCAATCTTTTCCTAAAGTGACCCTCACCTCTCTTATAAAAGGTTACTTCCCCTTCTCTTAATATCACACCTCCAAATCCATTTGGCTCAGAAAAAACTTGTCCAAATATCCTCCCAACTTTCCTCTCTATATCCTAGAGGCCTTCCTCTGGTCATAAATCCAAATTAAGGTTCCCTTTTGATCAAATCAAAAGGAAGAACCCATAGAAGAAGTAAATATTTCATCACCTCTTTCAAGTTCTTTTCTTCTTCCACATCCTCTTTCTTTGTTGTTTACCTTATAAAATAAAAACTCCAGTACATTATATATAATTTGATGTTATTATAAAAATGGGAAAACCATATTCATTATTCTATCCATCATATTAATGAAAAAGTCACCATATGCCCATACGTACGGCTTACCCTCTCCACGTCGTGGTTTAGTTTGTTATTCAAACAATTCATTATTTGGATGGGTATAATAATGAGTATAACTAATTTAAATAATAAATATAACCTATTTTTTATTCTATATATATATGATATACCATCCAATTACATATGATTTCACCATAAATATAATGATATTGCCACCCGTGTGTTCGTACAGATTACCGTCTCCACGAACGCGATGAGATTCATTCCCCATCGTAATCATTCAAGAATAATTTTCATTCTATGATTAAAAATAATTTTTAAGATCTTAATATCATTCCTGATATGAATAAAATATTTCCTATCCATAACAAACATGGCTTATGTAACCAAGCATATAATGGAAAACAGATCAGTTAACACTCGAAATGATGGTATTACTAAAATATTATTAACAAATCTACATTATAGGATCATATATGATATCATATTTATGTATATAGATTTTTAATAAGTTAATAAAAATGATTTAACCATTATACATGAGGTTAACTTACCCTCAACCAATGAAAAGTACAAGGTAAGGGTTAATTTTATAATATCATTATTATATGAGGTTGTTTTTACATAATATCTACTAGGACCTCTTTATCATCCACATCCATGTTTTCTTAAAAAATGTATGTCACTACATTTTTACTATTTACTATACAATGGGTTAAAGACATTTATACACTTATTTGAAATTATATGTTTTGAAAGAAATCATTTTGTCTTTTTCAAAACTAGGTACTTTATGACCTTTTCGAAAAAATTATGGTTAGAATGTTTTTTAACTTATACGGAGAGTGCAGCTATTTTCTTCCATTATAACATCGTCAAAGCTTCCCATACAAGATTATAAGAATATTTTCAAAATAAATGTTTTCTTTTAGAATTATGTGACTATAATTTTTTTTTTAAATAGAAAGAGGTATTTCTTTCAAAAAAATCATTCCATATATGTAAACATCCTTTGATGTGTTTTAAACTGGTTTGAAGTTGATTTATTATGATAAAAATATTCCATATTGTATTCAAGGTTTTCTGATATGTTTGATAGTGGATGTGTTATTTTTGTACTGTTCATGGTTTATGGAATAAGTATTGATATTTATTATGCGAGTTTTAATACGAATGTTTATGTTATGTTTAAACATTTTCATATGAGGAATGCATTGTACTTAGTAAGTGGTGGGTGGATACCACTATAGCTCCTCAATGCATCAGTAGGTCTCATGAGACAAACTACTGTCTTGGAACCAGGCCTTGAAAAAATCATATTTCTAGTCTTGGCACAAGACCTGGACTATGTGGTTATGAACATTTCCATTATGCCTTTCATCATTATGAATGTGGCTATTGATATTGAATGTAATTATTCGACTAGTAGAATAACCATGTGAATAAGAAAATGTAATTTTTTTATTTTAACTTTTCCATATTATGCTATAGTTTATGTTTAAAATGATTTTTTTAGTCTTATGCATTTCCTTAAATGTTTATTCTTATTTATGAATGTTTCTACTATATTGTTATCCTTACAGAGCATCAGATCTCACCCATTTCTATGATTTATTTTCACCAGGATTTGAAAAGTTATTTTATGGTTAACCTGTAGGTATAGGCTAAGGATATATGTGTGTTAAAAATGGGAAAAAATGTATTTGATGTTTTTATTTCATTCTGTAATGTAAAGCGTATAAATGTATCTAGTACTTCCAATTCTACTAAACTGGTCGGTCTTTTGGGATATGATTCCTTATATCCTATCAATGTAATGTAATAATGCACCGACACTAGGATTCTGGGGTTGGGGCGTTACAATTGGTATCAGAGGAAGTTTAGTATAAACTTTAGAAACTAGATTTAGAAAAACTCTGATTAGAGAACACTGCCCTAAGATAGACTTTGAGGATTAGTATAAAAGAACATTCTAAAATTTTGGTACTGTAGAGATTTTTTGAGTTTTCCAAGCAATACATCCCTGTCGAGATATGAGGAGGTAGAGGCAGCTCTATCACAGATGTACCTAGGGGTAAAACCTAAAAACACTACATTGAGATTGACTCAAATGAGAACTGGTGCACGACAATGGGCCTTGTTTCAATCTTGGTTATGACACTCCTGTAGGATATTCTTATGATAATACAAATTTTCATCACAAACCATTATGAAGGGTTTATGAGTATATACCTCCTTAAAAAAAATATTTTTATAATTATGGATTATATCCATGAACTATTCAATTTATGTTAATTGTTTTACATGTTCAGAATTATATATTGTGATTCATAAAATAATAAAATGTATGCTATTATTTAGAAATGGTGCCTAGTGGAAGGAATAGAAACTATATCAACACACGTAATCCATGTAGGGATTTCCCACCTACTCAAGATAATTATAGTGGAGCTAGTGATGCAACTGGTGCTGATCAGCCTATCACCATACTAGGACAACCCACTCTGGTTATGAATAATAACCTTACCCGAATGGAGCACCCTCATCCACAAAGCGGGGGATCAATGTTAGACCACATCATGAGTAAACAACCACCAACATTCAATGGGATTAAAAATCTATTAGTATTTAAGAAATTGATATGTTATTTACAGAAAATATTTCATGCTTTTGGGAGTAGCAAAAAGGAAAAAGTTGTCATGACATTTTATAACCTCACAAGAGATGCAGATCAATGGTGGTTATTGATTCAAAACAAAAATAAAGATAATGGACTATAAAACATGGAATTAAGGGATTTTAAATAGATTTTCTTAGAAAAATACTTTCCTCGTGACCATCAAGCTGATATGGAAAGACTATTTCTGAGTTTGAGGAAAAAATGAGGATGATAATGTCGCAATTTATGTGGCTAACTTTACAAGGTTAGAAAGGCATGCTACAGATTATATATGTAACCCAAGGAGTAAAATTGATCAATTCTATTATTGGTTAAAACCATTTCTCTGGAAATCATTAGTCTGACAATCCTTCTTATCATAAGAAGATATTGTCTCATGTGATATCAAGACAAAAAAAGAATCTATATTTGTTATGAATTTAAAGCAAAGAAAGAGAAGAAGAGATCATCTGAACACTCTAAAAATGGAAATAAGGGGAATAAGGGAAATTTGGAATATCCATCATGTGGTAAATGTGGGGGAAACACCCTAGTACTTTCCTAAAGGGAATGGGAGTCTGTCACAAGTGTGGTGAAAATGGGCCCCAAGCTAGTGATTGTAAGGGAAAGAAAGAGGCTTTCAATGTTGAATGCTAAAATTGTATAAAAAAGAGGCATTATGAAAATCAATTTTCTATGTGCCAAGGGAACATACCTCAGAAAAGTCCAAAGGAGGAAGGCCAAGATTTTGTGATCACTACTGTTGAGGTTGAATCTCTGAAAGATGTGGTGGCAGGTAATTTAATGGTTTCCTCAAGTTAAGCCAATGCTTTATTTGATTCTTGATCATCTAATTGTTTGATATCTTCCTAGTTTACTAATAAAATTAGATAATTCCAAATTTATTTAACAAGGGAGTTGGTAGTCAAAACTCCCAAGAGAAGTATCATTGAAACAATGTTTTGTGAATCAGTCCCCATTGGGGAATATAAATGTTCCTTATCTGCTGATCTCCTCGTCATACCCATGATTTAATTTGATATAATCCTTGGTATGGATTGGCTTTTGGTCCATGATGTGAAAATTTATTGTAAGAATTAGAATGTTACAATTCTTAATGATGATAAGGAGTAACTTATCTTTAGAGTAGAAACGTCACCATCTAATTATTATCTATATCCACCCCTAGTATCTCTACTAGATTCAATTATTGTGGATGATGAGAATGAAACAATTATGGGTGACGAATAAAATTTTATAATTGAGGACGTACCTATTGTGCAAGAATATGTGGATGTGTTTCCAGAGGATTTACCTGGACATCATCCAGAATGAGAAATTGTGTTTTCCATTGATTTAATTCTTGGTTCAAGGTCCATATCGAAGACCTGTTATAGAATGGACACTGTGGAATTAGTGGAACTAAAGAAACAACTAGATGAATTGAGTAATAAAGGATTTATTCACCCTAGTGTTTCTCCATGGGGAGCCCCTGTCCTTTTTGTTAAGAAGAAAGACAGATCTATGAGGTTGTGCATTGACTCTAAGAAGATCAATGCTATAACAGTAATGAACAAGTATCCCATACCTCACATTGAGGATTTATTCTACTAAATTGATGGAGCTCAATACATTTCAAAGATTGAACTTCGATATGGATATCATCAGTTGTGTGTGAAGAAGGAATACATTCTGAAAACAATAATTCGAACCAGGTATGGGCATTACGAGATTACAGAATTTCCTCTTGGATTGACTAATTCTCCCTCTATCTTCATGCATCTAATGAATAGAATTTTCAAGGAATATCTAGACGACTTGGTAGTTATATTTAATGATGATATCTAGGTATAATACAAAAGATACGATGATTATGAAAATCACTTGCGCATTATTCTAAAGATTATTATAAGAAATAAATTATATGGGATGTTTAGCAAGTGTGAATTCTGGCTTCAGGAGATTTATTTTTCCGTCCATATTTTCACAAAGGATGGAATCACCGTTGATCCTTAAAAAGACCAAGGAAATTAAAGAATGGCCAGTACTGACGAGTATAACTATGGTATGTAGTTTTATTGGTTTATCAGGTTATTATATGCATTTTTTCAAGAATTTTTCCCGATTGGCTAACCTGATAACCAAACTCCCTCGTAAAGGGGATAATTTTGTTTGGAAAAAAGTGTTTGAAGAATGTTCTGATGAACTGAAGAGAATATTAGTTAATTATCTTATCTTGACTCTACCATTGGGTAATTATGGGTTTGTTTTTTATAGTGATTCTTTAAAGAATGGACATGGTTGTGTCCTTATGTAGAATGATAATGTTATGTCTTATTCATCGTAGAAGCTAAAATTTCATGAGCAAAGCTGTCTCACTCATGATATTCGGTTAATAGTTGTAATCGTTTCTCTAAAGATATGGAGACACTATATCTATGGTAAAAAATTTGATATTTATACTGATCACAAGAGTTTGATGTATATTTTATCACAGAAAGAACTCAACATGAGGAAAAGACAATGGCTTGAACTAATCAATGATTATGATTTCACAATACACTACCACCCAGGGATAGTAGATAAGGTGGCAGATGATTTGAACAGAAAGGATCATTGAGTTTTGAAAAAGATGTGAGTTGAAAGGGATCTTATTTTCATGAATCTAGTAAAGATGGATATGGGAATAACCATGGAAGGTGAATCATCAATACTATTTAAAATGGTTTCCAGACCATAATTACTAGAAAGGAAAAAAATTTCTCATACTGATGATGAGGAATTTCAAAAGAAAATTAATGTTGTGAATGATGTTATATTGAGTGAATTTATATATGAAGAGGGAATTTTGAAATTTGGGAAGAGACTTTCTGTTCCTAACTTACCTGATCTAAAAAAGGAATTGTTGGATGATTCTCATTGCTCCAATTTCTCTATACACCCTGGGAGCACCAAGATGTATATATATTTGAAGGAACATTTTTGGTTGGACAACATGAAGAGGGAGATTTCTGGTTTTGTGTCAATATATATGGTTTGTCAATAAGTGAATGTTGGAAGGAAATATCCTAGAGGAGTTATGCAACCTCTTCCCATACATGAGTGGAAATAGGATAATATTACGATGGACTTTTCATGGGGCTACCAAAGACTCCTAGAAATAATGATGCAATATGGGTCAATGTTGATCGTCTTACCAAGTCAACACATTTTCTTTCTAGAAGAGAAGATTTACCACTTGAACGTTTGGAAAGACTATATATTAATAAAGTTGTAAGATTCCATGGTGTACCCCTATCGATTGTTTTTTATCTTGATCCCTGTTTTACATGTAGATTCTGGAAAATTCTTCAGAAGGCCCTTGATACTGAACTTCATTTGAGAATGGCCTACCACCCACAAAACTATGGACAATAAGAACGAACTATTCAAACCATAGAAGACATGTTGAGATCTTGATCACTTGACTTTCATGGTATGTGGGATAAATATTTACCTATGGTAGAATTTTCCTATAACAATAACTTCCATTCAAGTATTCAGATGCCACTATATGAAGCATTATATAAAAAGATATGTCACACAAAAACTTGATGGGATGATTTTGGTGAAATTAAACTCGTAGTCCCAGAACATGTTGAGGAAAAAATGAAAACAGTGAAGATTATCCAAACCCCCGTCAAAGTAGCTCAAAGTAGGAAAATGATCTATGTCGATAACTGATGGAAGGATTTGTAATTTTAGATAAGAGATCATGTTTTTTAAGGTATCTCTATGGAAGGGTGTTATACGTTTCAGTAAGAAGGGTAAATTGAGTCCTAGGTTCATCAGACCTTTCGAAATTCTAGAACGAATTGGAGTTGCAGCTTATCGTTTGGCAATGCCTCTAAGTCTCTCCAAAGTTCATGATGTTTTCCACATATCACTATTGATAAAATACATGCCTGACCCAACGCATGTACTCGCCTATGAAGAAATTGAACTGGTACCTGATCTGTCTTATTGTGAAGAGCCTATCAAAATTATTGATACAAGAGAACAACTACTGAGAAACCGGACGACTCATCTGGTAAAAGTTCTATAGAGAAACCGTAAGATGGAAGAGGCAACGTGGGAACCAGAGGAACTTATGATGAAGAACCACCTGAATCTTTTTATGTGGTAGTATTACAGAAATTTTGAGGATGAGATTATTTGAAAGAGGGAAGAATGTAACACCCTAATATTCCACGGTATGTTTCCTTTTAAATAATGAAATATCTTGCATTGTACGCAACTTTGAGATTTTAATACACTGCGACCAATCATACATGCCCATTATCAATGCCCTAAAAAACCATTCCAATAGATATAACATATAACACATCATAACCACAATAAATCTCAACCACCCCACATCACCACCACCACACATAATTTAGTTATAATAAATATTTTTATCATAATAAATAAATTTTTGGGAAGGGTATTCACAAATAAATACAATATTTCATGGGAAACCAATTTAATACTTCGATATATATTCTTAGTCATTTTTCATATGTGGTGAGGTCATACAAACATACATAGAAATTTTTATAAAAACCAAAGAAACACAGTATCTCAAAATAAGTCAAAATTGGAAAACCAAGTTAGTGTGGACATATAATAATAAATAACAAGAATAAGTAAAAACCACCCAAATTTACATATAAAAATGGGAGATGAAGGATCCCCAACCTTGACTGAATATTTAAGGAGAAATGAACCAGAACCAAGGATAAACCACCATTGATCTCAAGTGAATCACTATTGAATCCAATGAATAATAAGACACCATCAAAAAACCACCCAAAAAGAGAATAATTACCACCATAATTAACTATAGAATATAATAGAAAGATAATAAATGTGTAATGGGGAAATATAGGGCTTCCAAGAATCAAATAACTTCAATATAAATGATCCAATATGATCCAAGTGGGTTGGAACACCAAGGGGGGTGACTAGGGAAGGGGATGATGAGTAAGGGTCAATTACGAATTGAGGGAAAATCTAAAATTCAAAACCAAGAGGTAATACAACACATATTTATAATTGAATCACAGTAGAATCTACCAAAACACAGTTAATATCCAAAACACGTGTGGTGGGTTTGGTAAATGTGTGATCTAGAACCCAAATTGTCGTTTTATCTTTTTTCCCATTTTAAAATGGAATTTGGCCTCCCGAAAATCTTAGAACATGGAGTGGTATAAGCCGAAGTTGTTCTTCATTATTCTTATATGTATAGAATCCATGACCATGTTCCCATTTCCTATCCATATTACCATCACCATGCCCAAGGCTACAATGTGGTGAGCTTGGGATTCCAATTTTGGATAGGTGGTCCTTCAATATTCAATTCCCACCCAAGCGCATTTCAAGATTCTCATGGTGCATAGGAAAACCACTAAGACAACACGCATAACACCATGTCATCCCCAAGTCATGGTTATACCTCCCATTTTACATATGATCGTTCCCAACATAAAAATACCTCCTTAATATCCAGACAACTCATTGCACAAGCTATGGTGGCCTTCAAAAGGATAAAACACTACCTCAAACCTCAAAATCACCACAAAACTCTTCCTAAACATCCCCAAGACTTGATAATGCACAAAGGAAAGTTCATAAAGGGCATGTACCATTAAACTCATTCTATTTATTTGGGTTTCCCTATTATTTCTCAATTCTATGTCAAGGTGATCATATTTTCCCCACAATTATATGAAATATGTGTGGATTGATTCTTATTTTCATGGGATACATAGTGATTCCTAGATCTTTTATCTCAAACCCAAACAAAATTCCAATATAAAATCCCCCACTTTATCTTATTGAATGGTTTTATTCACTCAAAATGGTTTTCCATCCATAAGGTTGGCATCAAGACAAGTTCATTTCTTTTTAATCATCATTTTAAACTATATTAAACCTCATATAATAAGGTATTTTTAATATGATGTTAAACTATAGATTATTTTAGTCATTTGAACATGATGTTAAACTATGCGATGAGTGGTCCATCTTGTAAGACATGAATCTTCTAAGAGCCATCAACCTAGTACTACCTGTCTTCCTCTACATATTAAAAAAATAAACATAAGGATCCTTATCATGTGGTTCTTTATCCATAGACCTATGTTATGAAAAAAATGACTCTTACCCTGAGAAAGAGCCTAATATGGATAGGGGTATTGTATAAAAACTGTATTTGGATTGATTCATGATGTTTAAAAATATGTAACGATGTTGGGATCTCCTATAATAGGCCTTAGTGAAAATTATAATCACACTAGTTATATCATAAAGGTGAGAACCTTCCTCATTCTCATCAATTTTTTTGTTTATTTCTCACATAATGGTTCTCATACATCTCATACTTCTCCTACTATAGAAGAGAAAAAAATTATAGAGTACCTTTTCCATGAACTGTGAATGGATTTATTCCTGTTATTATAGGATATGTTTTTGATCGTTCATTATTGGGTAACAAACCTAATAAATTTAGGAAAAATTAATCATAAAACGTGATTCATGACAAAAACAATTCCACATATATGGTGCATACCACCCTCGAGAAATGAAGATATATAAGGAAACATCAAAAATCAATAAAATACATAAAAGGAATAATGAGAAATTAAGAAAATTTTAGGTGATGAAAATGTTTGGTGGAAACCATGGGCCACACATGACACATATACAAACCAAATGTTACCATATTTTTCCAAAATATCAATAAAACAACTAATCAATGTAACACCCCGAGATTTTATGAGATATATTATTATATTTGATGTATTCTATTATACACTACACCATGATTATATTGTACTATACGCAACACCGTGTTATCTTGCACTATACACAACACTATTCTTGGATCGTGTTACACAAAATTTCAAGTTCGTTTTGTGGAAATTATTCTATGAAACATTAAGTATAGATTTTGTTTAATGTATAAATGAAATAAGTTTTGATTATGTTATACGTAGCACCAAACGGATCTTTCACCACACGCGGCCCTGACTTGGCTTGCATTACACGCAATCAAGACTTTCTTCGATAGCGTGAGTAGTACGCAATACCGAGTTTCACTAAACGAGATATTATTATAATATTATTATAAACTAGCCTTTATAAATAGTAATACCCTATTTTTCAAATTTGATAAATTTTATCTTTCAAAATGGACTTCATTTTTGTATTCGGAATATCGAAATTAGCCTAGGGTAAATTTCTGGTATTTTTATGAAAACATTCAATTTTTGATGAATAGTTAAAATACAGGGTTACTATTTAAAAACATACTTTTTATTTAAATAATTATTTATTTTATTTAAATTTATTTTAGGTCAAGACTGATACCTAAAACCTATATAAGTTCAATGTAATTCATTGGAGTCATTTTATAATAATTTTAGATATATAAAAATTTTATTTAACTTTTCACCGTCTTTAACCCATGTCCTAGGAGTATTTGAAAATTTACATAAAAATTAATTTTACCGCTTCTATGAGTGGGATTTCTAAAATTCGAGAGACACTGTTTATGAAAACCCTACTTTTTATTACAACTTAAACATGATTTATTACATAAAAATTCACTTGATACAATAAAGAAGATCGAGATATTTAGTGCCTTTGGGGCTTAGGATCATTACATAAAAACTTAAAACATGAAATACAACATCTTTATTGAAAAATTCCTTTACATGACCACTACATTCATTCGTACTTAGCATTGCATGGGATAACCTGAGGACATGCATAAGAAAAGGGTGAGCTATAAATCCCAGTAAAGGAGTACACATGGAATAACATGTGGAGTAAAATACATGTTTGAAAATAGGCATATCAATAGATCATAAGAAAAACATGAACATAAAGGCATGATAAAGCATGATAATCATAACATGGAAATGTGGAAACAACACTTAACATGGAATTAGCATGAGCCAAGGCTCATTGCACATAGAGCATGAGTAAATCCTCATTGCACATAAAGCACGAGTAAACCCTCGTTGCACTTGAATTAGCATGATTCAACACTCATTTCACATGATGTTTCATGATACTATACTTTACCTAATGCATTGGAGCGCTATAAGGGCGCACCCTTCTTAAACATTTCATTTAATGCATAAGTGTGCCACATGGATCATAAAGCATGGATTCATAAAACATAATCATTTAGACCACGATGAGTTAATGTGGAATTCATACATGAAACTTTACAATCAATAAGTAAATGTGCATAATGGTGAATACCCTTGATGGAGATATAGTCATTGTATTCACTACACAATGACATTGGCTTAGAAAATCGGTGGGATTTCGGCAGCGTAACAACGTGACATAAGAATTAATAAAAATGGTTGATGAGAGAGAAATGGTTTCTTATTATATTTACATGTAATGGAATGTAAGGAGGTCATATAGATACATGTCCCAAAAATTTTAATGGAATTTAGATTCATGATACAAAAGTATTGCTTGAATGTAAAAGAGGAGAGAGAAGTTCCTTTCGGAATTTCGGCATAGTAACGGGTGTACATGGGAGGCATTTAATGAGAAATAAAGGGTCTCCCATCATTCAAACATAAATAGTGCAGTATGAGGGAGGTGCAAAACCATACCCCAACATTTATAATTGAAATTAAAAGGGAAAAACAACTTAATGAAAATTGGACAAAAATGAGAAAGGAAGAAAAAACCCTTACATGGAAGTGTGCTTCCAAAGGCTAGAGAGAGGATTGTGAGAGGCTTATTGGGTGCTTGGGGCACCATGGGAGAATTCTAGAGAGAGTAGGATAGAGGTTGGACAAACTCCAAGGGCTTTGATGCGGAGGAAGTGGGAGCTTGGGTGGGTTTATATAGGAAAGGCGAGGGAATTCTTTATTATTTAGGTTTGGGACCCCTTATATTAAATTAATCCAAACCACAATCCATCCCATGGTTTTTGCCTCTGTTTTTTGTAAAATGGAAGAGAAAAATAATATTTTATAAGTCCAAAGTCCGAATTTATTAAAATAGTAAGGTTGCTTATGTGGAGGTGAGTCACACTCCCATGAAAATTAATTTAAAAGGGAAAAGTGTTGAATATGTCTTGAAGGGTCCATTAATGCTTCAAAAAGTAAGTCAAAAAAACACAAAATAACATTATTTTAATGTTAAAACATATATTGGCCGAAAATAAAGATTATAGTATTTTATTACATCACTATTGGGTCATTATGATGTCATAAAACACATTATATATTTAAACAGTATTTAATTTTTACCCAAAAATTTAACTGTTTCAGAAAATTATGAAAAATTCACCGTTGGATAATTTCGACGTCCTGATTCCAAAAATAACATTTATTTTATGTAAATAATTTTCTAAATATGTTAATTTTCACTTTTCAAATAAAAACCGACATTTATCGAAAATTCACAGGTTTTGACAGAAATGGCTTTCAAATCTTAATAAAAATTTTAATTGCATTCATAAAATTATAAGATCATTTATATTTAAAAAAATAATAATTTAATAATATTATTATTATTTTATTAAAATATTATTTAATTGAAAAATCCCTTTAATTTAATAAAATAGATTTCTTAATTAAATAATAATTAAAAATACCATTTGTACTTTAAAAACTATTTACAATGTATCAAAAATGACTATAAATTATATTCATTATTATATACAAAAATAATTTACATGAAAATAGTACTAATAATTAGTTACATAACCCCTTAAAACAGCCGCATAAGACCTAAGGGTAAGGTGTGCGATGGTGGCAGACTCTTGGGGTCGCTCGGATAACATCGCTTGAGTGGTAATTTCAATCAACTTCCACTTTTACCACAGACTGTCACATTCGAGCTTGACATGATGAAGCTCAGCTTGGGATTGGTCAAGGGCGAAGCCCAAAGACGCCACCTCTTTTCCGAGCTCCAACAAATGGGCATCATATGGGGCAATTCTACTGGATGAGGCCCTCGCTTCCTTTGTCTGAATAAATTGGACTTGTTAAAGTCTAATATTTACACTAATCATATGGTCACTGTTCAACGGCTATATTAGCAACGGTCAAAATTCATAACATAAAACCAAAGAAGTTGACATTTTATATAAACATAAAGAGACATTTAATAAGATCAAGAATGATTTTCCATTAATGAAACTTTGGTTCGTTACAATATTCTCCCCTTAAGAAATTTCTCCCTAAAAATTTTCATTTTCCCGTACTAAAACAGATGTGGGTAACTCAGCTTCATCACTTCCTCTTATTCCCAGGTTGCTTCTTCAAAACTGTGGTTTCTCCACAACACCTTGACGAGGGGCATTGTCTTATTTCGTAGAACTTTTTCTCTACGATATAAGATCTTCACTGATTGCTCCTCATAAGAAAGATCGTCTTCCAATTGTACCACCTCAGAAGAGAGTACATGTGAAGGGTCCAGTATGTACTTCCTTATGAGGGATACATGACAGACATCATGTACTTTGGTTATAGTAGGTGGAAGTTCTATTCGATAGGCCACATCCCCAACACGATCAAGAATCTCAAAGGGGCCAATGTACCTTGGACTTAACTTCCCCTTCATTCCAAACCTCAGGACCTTCTTCCACGGAGATATGCGTAGAAAAACCATGTCTCCAACTTTAAACTCAAGGTCTCGTCGATGATTATCTGCATAACTCTTTTGTCGACTCTGAGTTTCCTTGATATGCTACTGAACGGTTTTCACCTTCTCCAGCATTTCCTCGACCATTTTTGGTCCAAGAAGCTTACGTTCACCGACCTCATCCCAACATGTTGGTGTTATGCACCTTTTCCCATACAGGGGCTTCATATGGTTCCATTTGGATGCTCGAGTGAAAAATGTTATTATAAGATAACTCAACTAGAGGAAGATGTTAATCACATCCTCCTTTAAAGTCCAATGAGAACGCTCTCAACATATCCTCACGTTTTTGGATAGTCCACTCGGATTGGCCATCAGTTTGAGGATGATAGGTCGTACTAAAGTTTAGTTCAGTATTCAGAGCATGTTGAAGACTCTTCCAAAACATAGAGGTGAATCTTGGATCTCAGTCAGACACAATAGATAGTGGTACTCCATGAAACCTTACCACTTCCCTGATATATATCTATGCCAGTTGATCCAATGATAAATCCTCCTGAATAGCAATGAAGTGTGCAGTATTTGTAAGACGATCCACAACAACCCATATTGAATTATTGCCTTTGGATTTCCTCGGATTTCCGGTGACAAAGTCCATGGTGATGTTCTCACATTTCCATTCTGGTATGGTCAATGGTTGCATCATCACGTTAGACTTCTGCCTCTCTGCCTTCACTTGCTGACACACCAGGCACTTTGATGTATATTCAGGGATCTCCTTCTTCATATTATCCCACAAAAAGTTTTCTCAGATATCTCAATACATCTTTGTGCTCCCTAGGTGAATAGAGAAATTTGAACTATGTGCATCATCCAAATGTTCCTTCTTCAGCTCCGGGCGTGATGGAACACATAGTCTTTTCCCAAACCGCACAATTCCTTCTTCATTTACATTAAACTCCGAGGATTTCCCTTTTTCGATAGCTCTCTCTTTTTCTTGAATTCCCACATCATCCTTTGTAGCATCCTTTAAACTTTCTAAAAGAGACGGTTGAGTAATCATTTGTGAAAGGATTTATGATGTTCCCTTCTCTATGATTCCCATGTCCATCTTCATCAAGTTTAATAAGATTGGACCCTTCTCAATTCTCATCATTGATAGAAACACTGAATCCTTTCTACTTAGGGCATCTACCACCTTGTTCGCTTTCCTAGGGTGGTAATATATTGAACAGTCATAATCCTTGATGAGCTATATCCATCTTCTCTGGCGTACATTAAGCTCTTTCTATGTGAATATATATTTATGACTCTTGTGGTCAGTATATAACACACATTTCTCTCCATATAGATAATGCCGCCAGATTTTCAAGGCAAAGATCGCCGCCTCCAACTCCAGATCATGCATTGGATAGTTTCACTCATGTATTTTCAACTTCCTTGAGGCATAGGATAAAACTTTATCATTCTGCATCAGTACACAGCCTAAGCCCTTCTTTGAAGCATCACTGAAAACAACAAAAAGTTCCCCACTTGTGGGTAAAGTGAGCACGAGCGCAGTGATAAGCCTCCTTTTTAACTCGTTGAAGCTTTCTTCGCATTCATCAATCCAAGAAAACTTTACTCCCTTTCAAGTTATCTTGGTAAGATGGTTGGAAAATCATGGAAATTTCTCACAAATCATCGATAATATCCAGCTAACCCCAAGAAGCTACGGATATCTGTTACCGATGTTGGCCTCGGCCATCCCTCAATTGCATCTATTTTGGAGGGGTCCACAGATATCCCATTTCATGTGATGATATGGCCCAAGAATTATAACTCCTTCAACCAGAACTCACACCTGCTGTACTTTTCATAGAGCTTCTCCTTGCGCAAAGTCTCTAGTACAGTTTTTAAATGCTCCTCATGATCATCCTCGGTTTTGGAGTATATTAGAGTATCATCTATAAAGACTACCACAAATTTTTCAAGGTAGTCCCTAAAGACTCTATTCATCAAGTCCATGAATATTACTGGAGCATTGGTGAGTCCGAAAGGCATTACTATAAATTCATAGTGCCCGTACCTTGTACGAAAAGCAGTCTTGGGGACATCTTCTTTTTTCACCCTTACTTGATAATATCCCGACCGCAAATCCACATTGGAGAAGTAGTGTGCTCCATGCAGCTAATCAAACAACTCATTGATTCATGGGAGAGTATACTTGTTCTTTATCATGATTTTGTTAATTTTACGACAATCGATGCAAAGCCACATTGACCCATCCTTCTTCTTGACGAAGAGGACTGGTGCACCCCATAGTGAAGCACTTGGGCGTATAAACCCTTTATCCAGATTCTCCTGTAGTTGTTTCTTCATCTCTTCAAGCTCTACAACAACCATTCTATATGGAGTCTTGGATATTGGTAGTGCCCCAGGTATAAGTTCAATTGAGAACTCAACATCTCTACTTGGAGGAAGACCAGGCAGTTCCTCGGAAAACACTTCAGCGAATTCCGTCACAGTAGGAATTTTTTCAAGGATGGTTTCTTCCTTGGACTCAACCATCTGAGCCAGATATGTGAGCTCATAAGGTAGTAATATCCATGCTTGAGATGATGGAGCTAAAGGGGATTCATCTTCCTCCTGACACTTGTAAATAATCGGGGGTCGATTCTCCATATGGAGTGTAATTTCCCTCTCCCGAAAATTTATGTTGGCTCTATATAAGGAAAGCCAATCCATGCCAAGAATTGCATCAAATTCCACCAGAGGGATTATGATGAGGCTTTCTGGGAAATTCAATCCACAGACTATAACAGGGGAGGACTTATATTCATGGGATGCAATGATTGCCCCCTCTGTCGTACTCACCGACATCTTTACATCCATGATTTTTGGTGGTGCTGGGATTGTTCTACTAAACTTTCGTGCTATAAAATAATGCGTAGAACCTGAATCAAAAAGTACGTTCGCTATTCCTGAATGAATAACTGGCATACATGTCACCACTTCGTTGTTGGGGTTCACTTTGGCAGAAGTGATGGAAAAAGATCTTCCTTGCTGCCTTGGAGGTTGTTGGTTGTCTCTGAAAACCCTTGGATTAGGACACTGATTTTCAAAATGACTCGGTTCTTTGCATTTGTAGCATTGAACAATGCGTTGAGGTTTTAACGGAGCATTCCTCTCCTCTGTCGCAGCTGTGGGTCATTCTTGCCAATAGTTAATAGCTAGGTGCCCTTCTCTTCCACACCTGAAGCATTTCCTCGTCCCCTTAAGGCATTTTCCAGGGTGCTTCTTTCCGCACTTTTGGCAAGTGGGGTGCTGGATCTTCGTAGCACCGTTGGATTTATCCATCGTCCCACCAGCATTGAAGTCTAACTTACGCTTATTGTCCCCATGATACCTTTGTGATTTCCTGATCTCTATTTCGACCTTGAGGGCACATCGGACAATTTCCTCATAGCTGTCGAAGTCAGGGATCACTAATGCTATCTGCAAGCTGGGCTTCAGCCAACCATAGAAGTGGTCAACCTTGCATTCGGGGGTAACGACAAAGCCGGAAGCATATCGTGCAAGCCTTGTGAAGTTTTCCTCGTACTCTCCAACAAATTCTTCATCTTTTTTCATGAGGGAAAGGAAGTCCCATTACATCTTAAGCTGGAGGGTGCGCGGAAAATATTTATCGAAAAACATCTTCCGGAAATTCTTTCATTCCAACACCTCGATCTCCTCTCCAGGCTTCGTATTTTTTATCAACGTCCACCATAGATCACCTTCACCCTCCATATGATAAGCCGCCAGGAGAGCCTTATCTTGTTAAGAACATTGGAGGATGTAGAATATATTTTCAATGGAGTTGATCCATTGTTCAGAGATTGTGGGATTGGATGATCCACTAAAAGTAGGAGTCCTTTGTCTCATGAATCTCTCGATAGCGACTTGTTCTTTCTTGGGGGGGGGGGGGGTTGAACGTTCCTCTTGACCTGTGTTTCTATTCAAAACCTGAGTTAGCTGAGAGAGAAGTGTGGAAAAGTTCACGATTCCCGCTCCCATTGGATATGGCATCTCATTAGTATAGTCATCACACTGATCATCACATCGGTTGTTAGCCCGAGTCATCCTATTACCAGCCATTGGCTGGAATAAAAGGAATGTTAGGGGTAACACATAAAGCGTAATCCAAAGACAAACGTTGATGACTTATAAATAAACTTTTATTTCCTTAACTCATTATTCTATAGGCTTAAATCTAGGCTTTTCATGACCTACTTTCTAACATATATTCTTAGGGGAATTTTTTTTAATTCCCTTAATAAGGGTTCATACTAAGCTTGTGAATTTATCAAAATATATCCCCCGGGAGTGTCGTAACCCAGAGTGTATCAAGTCCCGTTGTCATGCACTAGTTCCCGTTCGAGTCTAGCTCAAAGCGGTGTTTTCGGGTTTTACCCCTAGGATACATCTATGCCAGAGCCGCCTCTACCTCCTCGTATCCAGACAGAGATGTATTTGTTTGATAAAACACTTACTTATTAATTACCAAAACTTATGGATGTTATTATTATACTTAGTCTTGTATCTAAGGCTTTACTAGGGTTTCCTAATCCCAAAAATAACTAAACCTATCCTATGATACCAACTATGACAACCCTGCTTTTTATTACTACTTAAACATCATTTATTACATAAAACTTCACTTGATACAACAAATAAGATCGAGAGGTTTAGTGTCTTTGGGGCTTAGGATCATTAAATAAAAACTGAAAACATGAAATACAACATCTTTATTGAAAAATTTCTTTACATGACCACTACATTCCTTCATACTTAGCATTGCATGGGATAACATGAGGACATGCATAAGTAAAGGGTGAGCTATAATGACCAGTAAGGGAGTACACATGGAATAACATGATGATTACAATATATGTTATACAATAGTCATATCAATAGATCATAATAAAAACATGAACATAAAGGCATGATAAAGAATGATAATCATAACATGGAAATGTGGAAACAACACTTAACATGGAATTAGCATGAGCCAAGGCTCATTGCACATAGAGCATGATTAAATCCTCATTGTACATAAAGAACGAGTAAACCCTCGTTTCACTTGAATTATCATGAGTCAACACTCATTTCACATGATGTATCATGATACTATACTTTATCCAATGCAATGGAGCGCTATAAGGCCACACCCTTCTTAAACATTTCATTTCATGCATAAGTGTGCCACATGGATCATAAAACATGGATTCATAAAACATAATAATTTATTCCATGATAAAGTAATGTGGAATTAATACATGAAACTTTACAATAAATAAGTACATGTGCATAAAGGTTAATACACTTGATGGATAAATGGTCATTGTATTCACTACACAATGACATTGGCTTAGAAAATCGGAGTGATTTGGGCAGCGTAACGGCAAACAAAAGAATTCATAAAAATGGTTGATGAGAGATAAAGGGGTTCTTCATCATATTTACATGTAATGGATAGTAAGGAGGTCATATAGATACATGTCCCAACAATTTTAATGGAATTTAGATTCATCATACAAAAGCATTGCTTGAATGTAAAAGAGGAGAGAGAAGTTCCTTTCGCGATTTCGGCATAGTAACGGGTGTACATGAGAGGCATTTTATGAGAGACAAAGGGACTCTCATCATTAAAAAATAAATAAGGCAGTATGAGGGAGGTGAGAAACCATACCCCAAAATTTATAATTGAAACTAAATGGGCAAAACAACTTAAATAAAATTGGACAAAAATGAGAAAGGAAGAAGAAACCCTTACTTGGAAGTGTGATTCCAAAGGCTAGAGAGAGGCTTGTGAGAGGCTTCATGGGAGCTCAGGGAACCTTGGGAGGATTCTAGAGAGAGTAGGGCAGAGTTTGGATTAACTCCAAGGGATTTTAGTGCAGAGGAAGTGGGGGCTTGGGTGGGTTTATATAGGAAAGGTGAGGGAATTCATTATTATTTAGGTTTGGGACCCCTTATATTAAATTAATCCAAACCACAAAACATCCCATGGTTTTTGCCCATGGTTTTTGGAAAAGGGAATAGGAAAACAATATTTTATAAGGAAAAATTCCGAACATCTTAAAATAATTAGGTTGCTTATGTGGAGGTGAGTCACACTCCCATGGGAATTAATTTAAAAAGGCAAAGTGTTGAATATGTCTTGAGGGGTCCATTAATGCTTTGAAAAGTAATTCAAACAAACCCAAAATCACATTATTTTAATGTTAAAACATATATTGGCCGAACATAAACATTATAGTATTTTATTACATCACTATTGGGTCATTATGATGTCATAAAACACATTATATATTTAAACGGTATTTAGTTTTTACCCAAAAATTTGACAGTCTCAGAAAATTATGAAAAAATCACCGTTGGATAATTTCGACGTCCTGATTCTAGAAATAACATTTATTTTATCTAAATAATTTTCTAAATATGTTAATTTTTACTTTTAAAATAAAAATCGGCATTTATCGAAAATTAACGGGTTTTGACAGAAATCGTGTTCAAACCTTAAGAAAAATTTTAATTGCATTCATAAAATTATAAAATCATTTATATTTAATAAAACAAATAATTTAATAATCATATTATTATTTTATTAAAATATTATTTAATTCAAAAATCCATTAATTTAATAAAATATATTTCTTAATTAAATAATAACTAGAAACACCATTTGTACTTTAAAAACTATTTACAATGTATCAAAAACGACTAGAAATTATATTCATTATTATATACAAAAATAATGTTAATGAACATAGTACTACTTATTTGTTACATAACACCCTAAAACAGCCGCATAAGACCTATGTGTAAGGTGTGCGATGGTGACAGACTCATGGGGTGGCTCAAATAACATCGCTCGAGTGGTAATTTCAATCAACTTCCACTTTTCCCATAGACGGTCACGTTCGAGCTTGACATGATGAAGCTCAGCTTGGGCTTGGTCAAGGGCGAAGCCCAAAGACGCCACCTCTTTTCGGAGCTCCGATAAATGGACTTCGTATGGTGCAATTCTACTAGATGAGGTCGTCGCTTCCTTTGTCTGAGTAAATTGGACTTGTTAAAGTCCTATATTTATACTAATCATGTGGTCACTGTTCAACGACTATATTAGCAACGGTCAAAATTCTTAACCTAAAACCAAAGAAGTTGACATTTTATATAAACATAAAGAGACATTTAATAAGATCAAGAGGGATTTTCCATTAATGAATCTTTGGGTCGTTACACTGTTAATATCATGGAGTAAAATGTGTTTAAATAAGATAAAAATAATTTTTGGTGAAAAGTAACTTTTTACCTTTATTTACCACAGTTAAAAGTAAATAGGGTAATTAAGGGTAAAAATGATATTATTATTACCCTAACACATGTAAAAATTCAATTGGATAAGTTTAATTCTACCAAAAAAAACTTTAGGATTAAAATATTACCCTTTAGGTCCACTTGGATTATATTAGGATGCTTATTAGTATTTTTTATAAAGAATAATTAAAAGAGTTAAAATCAATGTTTTATAACTAAAACATCATTAATATGTGGTTATACATAAGATAAATTCTGCTATAAATATTCATTATAAAGATAAAAATATTTCCTATATAATGGTATTTTATTTATAATTTTTATACTTTAAATTATTTAATTTATTTATGACACAATGATGATGTAATAATTACCTTATTAATGAAATATTATCATATTTGATGTCATAAATACCCAAATAAATGTAATTTGAGACATTATATGAATTCCACTAATTTTATTGGTTAATATGACATGTTAGTATTAATTTAATAATTTTTTTTGAACTAATCATGCTGTTATGATTTTCACAAATATCAATTACCAAATAGTGTCAAAATTGACATAAAATAGTTTTTAAAACAACTATTATATTATTAATTGTTATTCTATTTATAAAAATATATGGTTTGGAAAAACGACATATATAAGGTTATATATATTAATAATTAAACACTTGGGGTTTTTTTTGTCTTTTTATAGTAGGTTTATTAACCATATAGTGTTAGAAAACAAGAAGACACGGTAAAATGTAAATTATTTAACTTAGAGTTAAATCTAAATGATAAGATTAAAATAGTAACCTAAACTTTTCTAAAACCTATTTATTGAGTGGATTGAAACCCATACCTGATTTATCTTATAAATAAATCACTTTTGAGACATTATAAACCAAATATTACTTTATTATAAAAAAATATTTTATGTTTTTCTTAAAGTGCCACTATCCACCCTTATAAAAGGGCACCTCCTCCCTCTTATCCTTACACAATTTTGAGCCTTAAAGCTCGGCCAACCCCTGCCCATTTCCCTTATCAACATCCCAATAAACATTATATAGGTTTCGGTATCCTCAAAATACCAACTCTTTTGCCTTAAGAGGAAGCTTAAAAAAGGTGTGTCGAAGAAGAGGTAATCTCTTCTACCGATTCTTTCTGGTTTCTTTCTTCTTATACTTCCTCTTATTTAGTTGTTTCATTATAAAGTAATAACATCAGTATTAATTATATACTGATTTTTTATTATAAATATTAAACAACATTATTTCACCTTCTATCCATCCTACAAAAAAATGAAATCACCGCACGTGCGTACGTACGGAATATCGTCTCCACACCGTGGTGTAATCTGTTTTTCCCCCACCACCTTACTTGGATGGGTATAATGGTGTAAAGAATAACTATATATGGTTATTATAACATCATACGGATTTTGAGATATTATATCATCCACTCTAATTTCATTCAATAATTATGGGAACGATATCATCGCTCGAGCGTATGTACGGATTACCATCCCCACGACGTGATGAGATTCATTTTCCATGTTAACCATTAAAGAATGATTATAAAGTATATATAATGAATAATAATGAAATATATGACATTATAAAGATATTGGATTTATGTATATATATATTTCATCTACTTACTTCCATTCAAGTCACTAAGTAAAGGGAAACAGTGTTCATGCGTACGTACGGCCTACCGTCTCCATGAACGGTGTATTTCATTTCATTTATCTATCTATTATGTCTACATATATATATTTTGAATATATATGATATATAAATAATGATTTAAATTCTGGAAGTAATTAAATCATGATATAATTAATAATAATATCAAGAACAACAAGTCCAAACACGTTTGATAAATAAAACGATTTCACGCAAAACACTTCTTTTACATGGAATTTACAAAAGAACGGGTAATATAAAGTCATAAGTGAACCATATATGATATCATAACAATAAATATGATTCTATAATAATTAAATTACATTATTTAAATCATTATACAGGAGGTTCGGATACGTACGAAGCATATCGGACCTAGGGTAAGGGATAACTTTTCCAATCTCATTTTTATCCGAGATTGTTTATTCATAAGTATTTACTGGGGTTATATTTATCATTCATGTCCTTGTTTTATAAAAATGGTTTCATGTATGTTTAAAGTCCTTTTTACCCATTTTGACTATTACTACATGGTATGTAAGGAAACTTTCTTTTGTTTACGTTATGAGGTACTTTTTTGACTTTTCCGGCAAAAGTATGAGAATAATGTTTTTTTAACTTATATGGCATGAACGGATTTTTACAATTTCATAACAACTTATTTTCATGAAGCTTACTCTACATGATTTCATGAATATTTTCAAAAAAATCTCTTTCTTCTAAAATTTCAAGTCATTTGGTGAAAATAAAATGATTTTAAAGAAGAAATAATATTTTCCTCAAGTATTCATTTCAAGTGTTTTATGAAACCATTTTCCATCTAAGATGACATTATTTCATATGTTTATGATTCAAGTATAATGTCTCTATGATTTAAATGGTTTTACTTTTCCTATGATGAAATTATATTCATTTGTTTTATATGGATTATGTTATGATGGGATGATGTTTATGAAACCCATTTTTATTCTTTGGGTTATGATGAATGATTTATGTTTATGTTGTGGAACAAGTAATAATGATTTCATTATGAGATGGGTGGGACCTATATCTCCCTCCAATGAATTCGGTAAATATTTATATCTCATGAGATAGACATGGCTGGAACGGTAAGTTAATCTGGTTCAGTGTTACAGGACTTGAATGAGGAGTGAACTCGATTCAGAAAAGGACTTTGTCCACTAAGATGGTATTGGCAGTAATGCCTTGGATACTATGGAAATCATATCATGTTCTTAATGGTGTTCCACAATTAAATGTTTTATTACCATGATATTTTATCATGTTTAATGTTTCTTTGTGATCTATGCCTTACCTACTATCATGTTTTATGTCATTGATCAAGATTTTGATGTTTAAACATTATGATCATGTTTTTAAGTTCAAATGTATATGGTTTGTTTTATTTTCTCCATGGTTACCCTTACTGAGAATTTTAGCTCACCCTTTATATGTTTTCTTTTCCCCATGATATAAAGAAATGTTTTGGGTAAGAAAACAAAAAGGGAAAGATCATTATGGGAGATGTTGAAGATATTTCACCACGATTAGAAGATTATATTCCGAGTTTCCAAAGACACTAAACTATTACGTTCCTTGTGTGTCTGTTTTTGTTATGTATTAGATATTCTACAAAAGTAATGTAATGTCCATGTATGTCAAGATTGGGTCTCTACAGTTGGTATCAGAGTCAAAGGAGGTAGGAATGAATCCAATCCTTGGGAACTCTCACATGTGAGTGTTGTATGAAGCATGGCTCTCCGCCCAAGGGCTTCATGAGGAAATGGCTGCCACTGGGGATGGTGGTGTGTCACACCTAGGGGGTGTAGCTTATCATGGAGTTCCCTGATAGGTATCAATTATAGTCCACTGGATGTAATTCCATACCTCTATAGTTGGTATCAGAGAAAAGGTTTAGTTAACCTTTGGAAACTAGGAAGCGAAAACTTTAGTGAGATCCCTAGAGATATTTCTAAGGTATGTCTAGGGATTTCACTATGGGTTAGTATAATTATAGGATAGAATCTTAGAATTATGTTAACGATTCTGAATAACCTAGGTTAAACTTAAGCTATCATAGGTTAAAGAAGGTCTTATAAGTTATACATCCTATAAGTGACTTTTTATGATTATGTGGTTCCTCATTATTTTTACTATTTCATACACAATGGTTTCTGGTTTTAGTTAATGGAGGGAACTAGAAGGAATTTGGTTAACATTGAATCTGATGGAAAAAATTGGTGACTATGAGCAGTGAAATTGTGTAATTCCTAGAGAGAAAGATTTTATGACTATGCTGAATTAGACATCGTGATATATGATTAACAAGGATAACTTTAGTGGTATTTAGAATTCATCAAATAAGAGGAAGATGGACTTTTATGCATGTTCGCATGGTGAGTATCATAGAGAAAGGAATATTGAGATTTCTAAATAAGGGAATAAGAACCTTGAGGAATACCTCAAATAGAGGGGAAGATGTTATCTGTGTGGGAAGAAGGGTCAGAGAGTGCCAGACTGTTATGGAGTTCAATGTCTTATCTGTGGAGAACATGGACATTACCCAACTCAATGCCCTCACCTAAGAGGTTACTTCTAAATCAATGAAGGCCTTATTCCATTTCAATAATTGAATAGGATGGATTGAAGTGTTTATGTATTGGTATTCAAGAATAATGTTGTTGAGGTACTTTTATGGTATATTGGAATATTTTTATATTAGTCTATTGTGGTTTTCAATAATTTTATGGTACCGATAACCATGAAAAGTGATTGAAATATTTTTGGAAAGTAGAAGATATGCGAATAATGAAGGGATAAGGAGAAAATAATATTTTTGATATTATTAATGATCTAATGACTGATATAAGGACAAAGTGATATCATGGTTTGAGTATATAGAAATTTTGGGATTTTGGTATGTGGAAAGAGTTAACTTTTGATAGCATTCATGTTTTCACTAAGGTATTATGGTAATTCATGTTACAAAAGAATACATGATTAAGGTATTCACATGATTGGAATTTGATCAAAAAGATATATCATATTATATATGGGGGATAAATGATGGTATTCACATGCTTGTTATGTGACCTTTCAAGTAATCGTTTTCTTTATACTATGAGATTGGACAGATTTATTTTGGATAAGCCTAAAGATTGGAATGGATTATGTTGGACATCAGATAGTATTATTTAAGGATAGAACTTGTTTTTTGATATTATTTCTAGAATGTTATAATAGTATAGTTTTAGAAAAAGGATAACCCATTGGACGGGCGATAACCCGTCGCATCGGACTAGGTTGTGGGAATCGAACCCACAACTGAAAAGCGACATGCCTTTATCGCCTACCACTGGACTACAAGAAATCCCTGGTTAGTAGAAACTAGTTTTATTATATTAAGCGGTATGATAGATACATCCATTTTTCGAATAATATATGATTAATCTCACTATAGATGGACTTTTGTACATTTAATAACTTTTTCTAACCTTCTGTTTGAGACAGATGGAATGGCCTATCATTCTATCGCATGATCTGCTAATACTTCACGAATGAAAAATTCAACTTCATTTCTTTAAGTGATGAAGTGTAAATTGTTCATGGAATGACCAACGGTGATATTGTACCAAAATCAAGAAAGTATTTCTTCTAATTCCAATTTTTTCAACTTTAGGGAAATGATCTTGAAAACTACAAAAGTTTTCCTAGTACCCTCATATCTAATGAATCAAAAGGTATCTTAGATCCTAACAAATTTATGGCATTGTTATTGTTGGTTTTTTCATAGCCATGTTCTCTACCACTCTCCATCAGAACATGATGGTTAGATTTCTCTTCCATATCCATATTTTCACCAATGTTGTCTTATGTGGAAACCCGGTGCTGAGTTACATTGGGTGACCATTATGATTCTAACTTAACTTTTTAAAATGAAGTTTTAGTATTCCTTTTTACAATGTGGGTTTCTATGAATGAAACTTTCAAGTAGTAAAAAATTTATAACCCTGATGAATTTCAAGGGCGAAATTCATTTTAAGTGGGGTTGAATGTAACACCATGAGATTTTATGAGATATATTATTTTCATTGATGTCTTTTATTATACACTACACCAAGATTAGATTGTATTATATGAAATACCATATTATCTTGTAGTATATGCAACACTATTCTTGGCTCGTGTTACACACAATTTCAAGTTTGTTTTGTGGAAATTATTTTATGAAACAATAAGTATAGATTTTGTTTAATGTATAAATGAAATAAGTTATGATTATGTTATACGTATCACCAAACAGAGCTTTCAGTAAACACAACCCTGACATGGCTTGCATTACATGCAATCAACACTTTCTTTGATAGTGTGTGTAGTAGGTAAGACCGTGTTTCACTAAATGAGATATTATTATAATATTATTATGAACTAGCCTTTATGAATAGTAATACCCTCTTTTTAAAATTTTATAACTTTTATCTTTCAAAATTGACTTCTTTTTTGGATTCGTAATATCGAAATTAGCCTAGGGTGAATTTTTGGTATTTTTCTGAAAACTTTCAATTATTGATGTATAGTGAAAATACTGGGTAACTATTTAAAAACCGACTTTTTATTTAAATAATTATTTATTTTATTTAAATTTATTTTATGTCTAAATTGATCCATAATACCTATATAATTTCAATGTAATTAATTGGAGTCATTTTATAATAATTTTAGATATATAAAAATTTTATTCAACTTTTCACCGTTTTTTACCCACCTCCTAAGAGAATTTGAAAATTTACATAAAAATTAATTTTACTACTTATGTGAGTGGAATTTCAAAAATCCGAGAGAAATGGTTAATATCAAGGAGTAAAATGTGGTTCAATAAGATAAAAATAATTTTTTGGTGAATAGTGACTTTTTACTTTTATTTACCATGGTTAAAAGTAAATAGGAAAATTAAGGGTAAAAATGATATTATTATTACCCTAAGACGTGTCCAAATTCTACAGGATAAGTTTAATTCTCTTAAAAACAAATTTAGGATTAAAAAATTACCCTTTAGGTCCACTTGGATTATATTAGGACACTTAATATTATTTTATTTAAAGAAGAGTTAAAAGAGTTAAAATCAATGGTTAGTAACAAAAACATATTTAATATAGGGTTATACATAAGATAAATTAGACTATGAATATTCATTAGAAAGCTAAAAATATTTCCTACATAATGGTATTTAATTTATAATTTTTATACTGTAAATATGTTAATTTATTTATGACACAATGTTGATGCAGTAATTACCTTATTAAAGAAATATTATCATAATTTATGTTATAAATACCCAAATAAATGTAATTTGAGACTTTATATGAGTTACACTAATTTTATAGGTTAATATTACATGTTAGGATTTATTTAATAAAAAAAATATAACTAATAATGATTTTATGATTTTCACAAAAATCGATTACAAAATAGTGTCAAAATTGATATAAAATAGTTTTTTAAAAAAATATTATATTATTAATTGTAATTCTATTTCTAAAAATATAAGGTTCGGAAAAATGACAAATATAAGGTTATATATATTAATAATTAACCACTTGGGGTCCGTTCGTATTGTTATAGTAAGTTTATTAACCATATAGTGTAAGAAAACAAGAAGACGCGGTAAAAGTTAAATTATTTAACTTAGAGTTAAATCTAAATGATAAGGTTAAAATAGTAACCTAAACTTCTCTAAACCCTATTGGTTGAGAGGATTTCGACCCATCCCCTCTTTATCTTCCAAATAAGTCACTTTGGATCCATTATACATCGAATATGACTTTATTATAAAATAATATATTAAGTTTTTTCTAAAGTGCCCCTATCCTCCCTTATAAAAGGGAACCTACTCCCTCTTCTCTTTACACAATTTTGAGCCTTAAATCTCTACAAAACCATGCCCATTTCCATTCTCAACATCCCTATAAACATTATAGAGGTTCTGGTCTCCTCAAAAGAGCAACTCTAGTGCCTTAAGAGGAAGCTTAAAATAGGTGTGTCGAAAAAGATGTAATCTCTTCTACTGATTATTTCAAGTTTCTTTCTTCTTCTACTTCTTATTATTTAGCAGTTTAGTTATAAAGTAACAACATCAGTATTAATTATATACTTATATTTTATTATAAAGATGAAACAACCCTATTTCACCTTTTATCCATCCTACGAAAAACAAAATCATCGCACGTGCGTACGTACGGAATACCGTCTCCACGTCGTGGTGTAATCTGTTTTTCAACCACCACCTAACTTGGATGGGTATAATGGTGTACAGAATATCTATAGGTGGTTATTATAAAATCATAATGATTATGAGATATCATATCATCCCCTATAATTCCGTTCAATAATTATGGGAACTATATCATCGCTCGTGCGTACGTACGGATTACCATCTCCACGATGCGATGAGATTCATTCTCCATGTTAACCATTCAAAAATGATTATAAAGTATATATAAGGAATAATAATGAAATATATGAAATTATAAAGCTACTGGGTTTATGTATATATATATATTTCATTAACTTACTTCCATTCAAGTCAATAAGGAAAGGAAAATAGCGTTCATGCGAACGTACGGCCTATCGTCTCTATGAACGGTGTATTTTATTTCATTTATCTATCTATTATGTATATATTTATACTAAATATTTATGATAAATTAATCATGATTTACATTATTTATGTAATTAAATAATTATATAAGTAATAACAATATCAAGAACAACTTTTCCAAACACGTACGATAAATAAAACGATTTTACCCAAAATGCCGCTTTAACATGGAATTTACAAAATAATAGGTAATATAAAGTCATAATTAAACCATATATGATATCATGACAATAAATATTATTCTGTAATAAGTAAATGAAATTATTTAAATCATTATATAGGAGGATCAGATACGTATGAATCATATCGGACCTAAGGTAAGGGATAACTTTTCCAATCTCGTTTTTATCCGAGATTGTTTATTCATAAGTATTTACTGGGGTTATATTTATAATCCATGTCCTTGTTTTTTAAAAATTATTTCATGTATGTTTAAATACCTTTTTACCCATTTTTGAATTTTACTACATGGTATGTAAGGAATCTTTCTTTTGTTTTCGTTACGTGGTACTTTTCTTACTTTTCTAGCAAAGGTATGAGAAGAATGTTTTTTTAACTTATACGGCATGAATGGATTTTTATAGTTTCATAACACCGTATTTTTATGAAGCTTACTCTACAATATTTCATGACTATTTTCAAAAAAATCTATTTCAATAAAAATCGCATGGCATTTTGTGAAAAGAAAATGATTTTGAAGAAGAAAGGATATTTTCCTCAAGAATTCATTTCAAGTGTTTTATCAAAACCATTTACCATCTAAGATGACATTATTTCATATGTGTGTGTTTCAAGTACAATGTATATATGATTTACATGGTTTCACTTTTTTTATGATGAAATTATATCCATTTGTTTTATATGGATTATGTTATGATGGGATGATGTTTATGAAACCCATTTTTATTCTTTGGGTTATGATGAATTATTTATGTTTATGTTGTGGAACAAGTAAGAATGATTTCATTATGAGATTGGTGGGACCTATATCTCCCTCCAATTCATTGGGTAAATATTTATATCTCATGATATAGACATGGTTGTAACGGTAAGTTAATCTGGTTCAGTGTTACAGGACTGGAACGAGGAGTGAACTCGATTCAGAAAGGGACTTTGTCCACTAAGATGGTCTTGGTAGTAATGCCTTGGCTACTATGGAAATCATATCATGCGCTTAATGGTTTTCCACAATTACATATTTTATTCCCATGCTATTTTATCATGGTTAATGTTTCTTTATGATCTATGCCTTACGTACTACCATGTTTTATGTCATTGCTCAATATTTGGATGTTTAAACATTATGTTCATGTTTTTAAGTTCAAATGTATATGCTTTGTTTCATTTTCTCCATGATTACCCTTACTGAGCATTTGAGCTCACCCTTTATTTGTTTTCATTTCCCATGGATATAAAGAAACGTTTTAGGTAAGAAAACAAAAAGGGGAATATCTTTATGGGAGATGTTGAGGATCTTTCACCATGATTAGAAGATTATATTCCGAGTTTCCAAAGACACTAAACTATTATGGTCCTTGTGTGTCAGTTTTTATTATATATTAGATATTCCAAAAAAGTAATGTAATGTCTATGTACGTCAAGCTTTGGGTCTCTACAATCATGGTCCGATGATGAACAAACTTGTCACCCTCTCCACCTCCAACTCTACTTCCTAATAACACCTGAAAGAACATTATATTGAAAATTAAATACTATTGTATATTCATATTTAAACATAAAACCAATTAAAGTTTGAAAACTAAATGATTTTAAGTTTTGTGATTTACATTCTCACCACCAGTCGATGAAATACCACCGGGGGAAGATCCGGTCATCGTCTGATATAAATCAATCAACGCTTTCTACAAAGCGGATATCTGAGACCTCGGGTCATGAACTATGTTTCATAGAGAAACAATATCTCTCTAGGTCTCTCGGGGTATGGAGTAATTTAAATCTAGAGAATATGTAGCTACAACCCCCAGTGGCATGAAAAATGAATTGTACAGTACGAGTCCAAAACCCATCCCACACACTCTACCAGGATGCTACATTCTAGGGACTTTAGAAACTGGGTCATCCTGGGTGACTGAGTATGACTATGTAGGATTTTCATCCCACAGTTCATTAATCATTACCTATAAATCTAATATAATTAATATTAGAAGAAATATATATTAACATAATAACAAATGATAATAAGTTATTATATTGAAAAATGAGTTCATACCCCAACTTTTTTGGAAGGCTCATTAAAAACCCTTCCATCAGATTTTTGTTGAACATTCAACCACAATTATGTCCGGGATTCTTCGTTCCCTAAACTCTGTGACTGAATTAAACAGAAATAAATCCGCAATTTAACATATTAAACAAATAAAATTTTCTTAAAAATGTTTCAACTAATGAAAAGGTATCCATAGTTGATTAGCTTATAGATAAAATCTTTGACCCCACAGTGTGAGGGATGACCTGCTTAGCCCAGTATGATGCATTCTTTCTTAAACGATCCTGAAATAAATAAAATGAAATTTAATTAAAATGCATTCAATGACATCTCTTCTTTATATAAATATATAAATGTAAAATGATATTATTATATTAATAAATATTTAAATACCATCTACATATCATCAAAATTTCTGTCAACAAAAACATTCCACTGCTCTTTGGGTAACCCATCGGGTAGCTTGTCATACATCTGTTTGGTGGTAAATGAAGTATCATTGACATCACCCCACAATATCCATTTAATTTCTTTCCATTTTTTGCCAAGATTTTTCAATTTCCACATTCATGCTATCACATCAGCAACCGTAAAGAGGAAAAATAAAATTTCACAGAAATTCATTCTGAAAATATTAATAACATGACATTAAATTACACCATAGTGTATTAAAATTACCTTTATTTGGGAATGAAAAACTCATTTTTCCAACTTTCAGGCATATTTTTACAATCGTCATATGAAATAGGAAAGGAAACAGGCTATGTGGCCATCTGCACTGAAATATGGCCAAGTAATCATGCGGCGTCATCCCTAAGGCCCCCATATGAATCAAATGGGACAACTATCTTCTCTCCAGTCAGAGTGCATACAACTAAACATTTTATATTTTTTCCACAGATTCATTGTTTCAATATTTAATGAACAAATAGTTAGTATATAAAAGTGCAATAAATTTATTCATATTAAAATTTGTACCTATAATAGTCACCCTCTAGTAAGCCTTCCAAGAACTAGAAGTCGCATGCCACTCCCCCACTGCTGAGGCTCTTGAAGCGGGAGGCAATGATTGAGCTTCCTAAGGGCTTCTCAGAGGGTGTGAGAGATGGTGAAGGGGAGATGGTGTAGAGGGTAGGCATATGGTGACTCAGATGTCGTAGGGAGGGAGAAACATGGATCTTCATCTATCACAATGGTTGATGAAATAGTAAATCGCTTCCTCCTTGGAATTCCAGTCATTTAATCAAATAAAATTAAGTCAGAACATTTATTTCAAAAAACATTTGCTGAAAAAAAATTAAAAATGAAAACATATTCACAATGCTGACATTAAAAATATACAAAACAATGATAATGACTGATTGCACAAATGAAATATGTGGCTCCTAAATGAATGAATAATTGAACATAAAATCATTTTCTACTTCAATCATGATATTTTCCTAGTCCATTACTTCATCCGCTTCATTCATCCTTTCTAGACTTAAATTTTCAATATCACGGCGGACCAATAATATCGATTCTTATTATTGATGAGATTCATTTTTAGAGGCCAAATATTCTGCTTTATCACCCATATCATACAAATATATTTGTTTTATTTGAGCAACTACACTCCACCCTTCATCCACAACATAATTCACATAATATATCATTTTTTTCGTGCGATGATAAGATATATGGATCATGCAGTTCATGTTCACCAACATCCATCAAGAGAGAGAAGTTCGCAGAAGTAAATTGCAAGGAATCTCTTTTAACACCTGTGATAATATCGTTCCAATATCATTTGAATAAAGCAAATAATTTTTTTTGGTAGTTAAATTCAATAATATCAGTTAGATTTCCAAAGTATCCCACTTCCAAAGATGTAAATATAACACTATTCTGTGTTTTCAAACCCTCTTCTCGATCGACTGTACAAAATCTAAATCCATTCATGTTGTACAGGTTGAACTTTCTAACATGTTTTGGAGGACCTCGATCAAGAAACATTAAATCTTATAAAAACTCTTCTCAAGTATCAATTTTCTTGATCTTAAAAAATAAATATAATTTATTAGAATTACAAAATAGTTGTGTCAACATAATATTCATATTTATTGTAATTTTTATGAACATACGCATCATGCAAACCATTCTACAATCTCTTTATTACCAGCATTCATTATATATTTCTCATTTCGTGTTTGGCCTCTCATTCATCTGTTTCTTTTCATCCTCATCTTTTCAATAAATGGATCTAAAATTTCACTATCCATCACCACTTCTCTATGTGCTTGTAATAATTCCATTTTTTTCTGTGAAACATTTGAGGTCCTCCCAACTGATCGGCCAATAGCAGGAAATATTTTGGATTTCCCATGTATTTTAGATTGGGTCGATGTGTCGTCAACACATACAACTTGATTAAATCTTGTCTCAATATCATCCAAGAATCTAGAACAAATCATAAGACACTCTTCTGCCAAATAGCCTTCAGCAATAGAGCCTTCTATTTGGGCTTTATTTCTCACATATGATTTCAATTGCCCAAGATATTTGTGAAATAAAAAAACAAACATAACTATGCATTTAATTAAGTTCCAAATTCTTTTTACTTAACTTAAAAACATATGCATAAAGTACCTCTCAGTTGGATACATCCATCGATAATGAACAGGGCCTCCTAATTTAGCTTCCTCTACCAAATGCACTGTTAAATGCTTCATGAAAGTAAAAAATAACGGAGGAAAGATCCAATCCATTGTACAAAGTTTCAGTACAAACCTCTACTAAAGGATGTCGGGCTGAAAAGGATGTATAGATTTCTCAGATAGTTGCCTAAAAAATGTATAGAATTGGAGTACAATAGAATTAACGTTTTCAGGTAATAATGTATGAAATACCAAGGGTAGTAAAGGTTGTAACAAAATATGTGAATTATGACTTTTCAATCCATGTAACCTATGATTCATTAAGTAAACACACCTCTAAATATTACACGAAAACCCATCAAGTACTTTCAGATGCTTTAAAATTTATTCTATCTTTATCCCTATTTTTCTTTGTAAAAATTTTCAGGGCATACTTTTCATTCTCATCTGGCCAGAGATCACATTTTATTTTCTTTACTTGTACGTTTTTCTGAGCATTTATATGATCCTTAGAAATTCCATGCTCATTCAGAAATGTGCCTATCAAATTTTCACATACATTCTTCTCAATAAGAATCACATCAAGATTATTCTGCAACAAATTAAATTCCCAATATAGATGTTTTAAGACTATACTTTTTTCTTTTATTGTTGCGTTCCAATTTCACTTGACAATGCACTTTGAAACAATTAAATTATATCATTCAAATGATAAACCTTCCCAAATTCTGTTTCAAATTTTTCAAGTTGTTTCAATATTTCAGAACTAGTTAATAACTTTGGAGGAGGTTTACGATAAATGAAACTGTTAAATTTTGATCTGTTCAAAAGAAATCTATGAGACGCATCGATAAATATTTGATGGAATAAGAAGTACCATTTTCTACTTTGAGGTATCCATTTGGGCTCAAAATCATAGTTACAAATAGGAAAAGCCAATCTCCTTTAAGTGTTCCAACCAAATAAATTCCCAAGCCTAAGGAAGTCACAAATGGTCCAAATTAAAGTAGCATGCATTTTAAACATTGTTTTAGAAGAATCATCAAATGTCTCAACATCGTTGCTCCATAACTACTATAATTCTTCAATTAAAGGCTGAAAGTTTACATAAATATCATTTCCAGGCATTTTTCCATGAATAATCATCGAAATGGTAAAATATGTTTGCTGCATACACATCCATAGAGGCAGATTGTAAGGGATCAAAACAAATAGCCAAATGCTATAACTGGTACTCAAATTTCCAAATGGGTGGAATCCATTGGTAGTAAATCCCAATTGAACATTCCTAGGATCAGCTGAGAAATCTAGATGTAATGAATCAAATGACTTCCACGATTTTGAATCTCGTGGATTTCGCATTAACCCATCATTGTTATTATCTACACAATGCCACTTCATGTTTTCGGTGGTTTCTGATTACATGAATAATCTTTCCAATCGAGGATTTAAAAGAAAAGTAATGGAAAACCTTTGTAGGGGTGTTCCTTTTCTTCTAGTTCTTCATGGTAGTATGTTGATTTAGACTTCCAATATCACCCATTGACTACTATCTAGAAGAACAACAATTTTTTGAATCATGTCTACTTAAATCCTCTCTCCAATAAAGCATACAATCATTGGGGCACACATTTATTTTAGTATAATTCAAACCAAGCTTGTTAACAACTTTTTCATATCATAAAAATACTCTGGGATGTTTTTTTCATGAAATTCATCACACAACAATTCAAATATCAAAGACATTTCCTTATTTGTAATTACACATAAAAATTTGATATAGTACAACTTCAGCAAAAAAGAACATTTTGAATATTTCAGACATCCACTATACAACTCTTTATATCCATTGTCAACTAAATCATGAAACTTATTTTCCTCAGTGAATATTTCTCATACATTTGTCTCCACATAATCAAGAGGAGGATCCACTGATATGTCGTAATCTTCATCTGGTTTTCCTAAATTCTCAAAGGCATCACTTGTCATGTTTCTATTTGTAGCACCCTTATATGTTTGTTCTGATATGTTTTGATGTTGATGGTGGTGTCTTGTAGTTCCAAATGCATCATTTATAATTTTTTTCATTTCATTTCCCTTTTTCAATGATTTTGGGAGATCATTCTATGGATTGACATCAGTGATCAACCATTCTGTAACGTTCGATTCTCCGTGCCAAATCCAACACAAATATTGACTAGGGAATTGCATCAATATTAAAAGTTCCTAATCTTCATCTATTTTCAACCATTGACTAAATTTAAATTTAGGAAATGAACATATTGATATCACTTCAATAGATCAATTGGAAATTAAAAAATCTTAAAACTCCTCAAAAACCATAACATACTGACGTGTGTTCCCCGATAATGTGATCCACATTTTATCCATGTATATCACAATGTGCCTACACAATATTAAAAAATAATAAAACATATAACTATTAATAAATAGGGAAAGAGACTCATATGTACTATATGAAAAAAAATATGTAAATATGTTAAATATTTGGAAAAATTCAAGGATTAGATCAAAAAATTCCTTAAGGAAACTTTTTCATAATACCCCAAGTTGGTTATCAGGTAGAAATAATTGGTTAGAGGAATAGAAAATCTAATAAAATTGAAATACCCAAACAACGCATCATAATAAAAGAGTGTAAATATCCATAAAATCTATGTTGTACAATGGACATAAATTTGAATGATGAACCTCATCCTATATAGTGGAAATCTTTATAATTTTATTCAATAGTGGTTTGTCTGATAATTTCCTCTGTTGAGTCTATGCACTGGATCTAGGATGTGATATTTCCAAATTACTACAAAAAACTCTATTAACACACTTCAAACAAAATAAAACAAAATAGAAAATAAATATTTGTGTGGTTCGTATAATTCCATAGATCTACGAGAGAATACTAAAAACATTTTAATTGTAAAATATACAAGAAAATAAAAAAACTCATCACTCACATTTAATAGATTATAAAGTCTCAAAAAATTAATCTAGAAACTTACAGTATTCAGTATAATATAACATACAAAATAATTTGAATAGAGAAAATTGATAAACTATTTTCGGTGGGAATATAACCACAAATAGGAATATCGATATTTAAATCCTTTATGTCAACAATTTTAATTAGAAAAACAATAATTAATTACTATAAATGGTTGATATGGATTAATAGGTAAGGATATTAAACCAATTAATATAAAAGATAAAGTTACATGTAGAAAAAACCACCTCCATGATTCAATATCTCATGTAATAAAAAAAGTACATGTGGTGTAGTGATGAAGACCGATATACATAAATAGTACTAGGATAGAGCACTACATGACCTCACATTCACCACTCAATCACTAAAGGCTGGAAAATTGCATCAAGGTTCTAAGAAGACCAGTTTTATTTTTTTTACCCAATTTTATTAATAAACTAAAATATAAGAAAACTAACATGATCCAAATAGAGTTAATTCTATTTGATATATATTTACAAATAATATAATGGTTAATTGTATTAAATGATCCCTGAAACCTAAGGCTAAATGAAAAAAATCAATCTCCTGTATCTATTTAAAACACTAAATGGAACACGAGTCATAAAAAAATCAACAATGCTTAGAAGAAACAATTCATCAAAACATGTACTTGTACCTATAGGCACCTGAAAAATAGACCATGAATTTTCATGTCCCCCCAAAGTGTATATGCTGGGTGTGAGCATATAATACCCAGTAATAAACCACATAGTTTCTAACTTATATGTAATATACTTATATATGTTTCTTATATCAATATAAACATATATATATTTATATAAAAATGACTTTACAAATGGTTATCAATAAAAACATGGAAGCATCAGATAATGGAAAACTTCATAAAATAGAATCAATTATAAACAATAAATCCCTATAATGGGATGGTATATACCTAACATAATTTCTTGGATCCTATACATGGATATGAGAGATCCAGTTAAGGAATCCATGATTTCATTCTCATCGAACTAAGATCATAGTAAAACTTCTCATTATTGGGTCATGGGAAAATCATTGTATTTTGGGAAGAGGAAGGTGTATACAATAATCATGGAGCTATCATCACATGAATTTAGGTATAGGTGAAAGGGTTATTCAAAATTCAAGTCATTGTGATCCCATACCATTCATCCATCTACATATAATACATAACAACACACAAGTTATACAATAGAAAATACCCCTTCCAACATATTCATTATTTATCAAAACAATATCCATGGTCAAGGTAGCATTATTATTGACACTAATAAACATACTTGGTATAAAAAAGTAAAAAAAAGCTCAAAATATCAAATTAATAGTAATTATTAAGAATTAATTCCATTAAAATGAATCTAATGCTCAACAAAACCAAAGGTAAATATGCTTGAATACGATACATTAACTATAATATCAATAAAACATAATTCCAGGTCACATATGATCACAACATAAAACACAAATAAATAATAAATATTATATTATGGAATCCAAGAGGTATAAAAATATAAAGACAAACATAAATCAGGTTATAAGGATACATTCTCTTCATGATACTCTAAATTCCAATTATACTAGTTATAAATTATTGCATGAGGTGTAATTCATGGTTCACTAAAATATATCCAAAAAATTATCTTTATTTATCATAAGAAGTTACAAGTGTTCACTATTAAAATACTAACTATGATCAAATATGGTATTTTTTGCAACCAATTGTATAAACTACCTCTAAAATGGGTGATGCGGTGAGGTGGTGAGGCAGCAGGGCGTGGCGATGCGGTAGGGCAGTGAGGCAAGGCGAGACAGTGAGGTGGTGAGGCATGGAGAAGTGTAAAAGTGGCGAGGTGGAAGGGCGTCGAGGCGTGGTGAGGTGCGGTGAGGTGGTGTGGTGGGGAGGTATGGAGAGGCGTCGAGGGGTAGCGAGGCAGCGAGGTGGTGAGGTGGAGAAGTAGTGAGGTAGTGAGGCAGCGAGGCGTCGAGGTAGTGAGGTTTTGGGGTTTTACCGAGGGGTCTTGTGGGGGTCGGGTAGAGAAGGGGGTCACGGGGGTGGGGGAATTATCATGGATGAAAAAAAAGTTTTAGTGGCCATTTTTAAAAAACCGCCCCTAAATCATTAATAAAAACTTTTGCTGATGTTTAATAAATCGCATCTAAAAAAACCACCACAAACAGTTATTAATGCAGTAGTGAAGTAAAATATAATCACTATAAACAAGAAATATATTTTACATAAAAAATGATGCTTCGAATCAGTATATGTGTGATCAGAACACTATATATAATCTCCACCACCCTCTTCATCAACATCTTCTATCTAAACATCAACATCATCATCACTATTGAAATCATCAACTCTAACAAAGCCGCTATCGTCATCATCATATTAATCAACATTATCATCTCTATCTAAATTAGTAGTTGAAATATAATAACCCCAATAAATAGAGTGAATCATTATAAAATTGGAACCAGCCCCCAAATCAATCTTTGGTGGAAGTGAAGAAGAAAGAGAAAACATGGAATTCATTGATTTATCATCTTTTGGGACTAAGAATATTCTTATGGTTATCATGTTTCTTATTTTACAGAAGCATTCATTTATTCCTCTATAACTATAGTAGAACTATTTCTCAAAGAAATACTGCAAGAACATAAGTATATAGATGGTATAATATTCTTCCTAGGTCCACAGGGAACCCTTCCTTGATGCCACTCTCTCGATATCTGACGCAATGATCCTTTATTCGAAAAATGTCTAATTATTCTTGACTTGCAACTCAAGAAAATTCTTTTGAATAATATATTATATTAATTAATGTGACAAAATGATGTAAAAAAATAAATTTATTCAAAATAAGAGAAATTTAATTAGACTGAAAAATCTTTTATTGAATTCTTTATTTATGGTGTTATCATATTTTTTCCTAATTATAAAAACTAAGGTTGAGTAAGGAACATGATTCTCCATATTCCTAGCCTTTTTCTAGGGAAAAAAATATAAAAAGAATCATCAGATAATATAAATTGATAATAAAAAACAAATGGGATATATATCCCAATTATCTATGTAATATCAAACATAAATTTCATTCAGTAAAAATACAATACTAAATTATTTACCTAACAAAAATAATAATATCAAAAAATAATTCAAATTCCCAAATAAACATGAAACAAAAAAACAATAATAGTATAATTTAAGAATAACAAATATTTAAAATAAAAGAGAGGGGATGTGAAGATGATAGAAACCTCCATTCCTTCAATTTATTTCTAAAATTTTCCTTTCTTTTTTATCTAATTTTTTATATGAACCATTTCTATATAGACATGATTATTTCCATGTTATTTGATAGGGGATGTGAATGTGATAGAAACCTCCATTCATTCAATTTATTTCTAAAATTTTCCTTTATTTTTTATCTAATTTTTTATATGAACCATTTCTATATAGAGGTGATTATTTCCATGTTATTTGATAGGGTATCCTAATATCAATGGATTAAATATTATCATTCTCTACTATTTTTCACCTTGTCATAATGATTATAAATTAATCATATTTGGTTGTCAAAAGGAATAAAAATTTATAAAACCTAGTGGGATATCGACATGTGAAATGGTGTTAATTATTAATTTTATTGAAAATAATTTATTCTTTACTATAGTAAGAAAAATAATTAATAAAATAATAGAATAATTGTAACACCCCAAGCTTCCATGGTACACTTCTCTTTGAATAATATAGTAGCGTGTGTTGTACGCAACTTCGAGTTCTAACACTAACCACAACCAATCAAACTAGCCGTTATGAATAGTAATACCAAATTTTTAAAATTATATAAATTTTATCTTAGAAAATGAACTTCATTTTTGGATTCAGAATATCGAAACTAGCTTAGAGTGAATTTTTGGTATTTTTCTGAAAACTTTGAATTTTTGATGAATTGTGAAAAAACACTGCGTTATAGTTTAAAACCGAATTTTTATTTAAATAATTATTTATTTTATTTAAATTTAATAAAAGTCAAAATAGACACATAATACCTATATAAGTTCAATTTAATTCATCAGAGTTACTTTATAATAATTATATATATATAAAAATTTTATCGAACTTTTCACCGTCTTTTACCCAACTCCTAGGAGAATTTGAAAATTCACATAAAACATAATTTTACCACTTCTGTGAGTGGAATTTCAAAACTCTGAGAGACACAGTTAATATAAAGGAGTAAAATGTGGTTTAATAAGATAAAAATAATTTTTGGTGATTTGAAACTTTTAACTTTTATTTACCATGGTTAAATGTAAATAGGGTAATTAAGGGTAAAAATGATATTATTATTACACTAACACATGTCCTAATTCTATTATACAAGTGTATCTCGACCAAAAATAACCTTAGGAATAAAATATTATCATTTAGGTCTACTTGGATTAGATTAGGACATTTATTATTATTTTATTCAAAGAAGAGTTAAAAGAGATAAAATCAAAGTTAAATAACGAAAACATTTTTAATCCTAGGGTTATATATAAGATAAATTCTATTATAAATATTCATTAGAAATATAAAATGATTTCCTAAATAATGATATTTTATTTATAATTTTTAGACATTAAATAATTTAATTTATTTATGAAACAATGGTGATACATTAATTACAAAATTAATAAAATATTAAATTAATTGGTATTATAAATATCCATATAAATATAATTGGAAAATTTTTATGAATTAAACTAATTTTATAGGTTAATATGATATATAAGGACTTGTTATATGAATTTTTTAGATGTAATAATGCTGTTATGAATTTATCAAAAACAAAATACCCAATTGTGTCAAAATCGACATAAAATAGTTTTTAAAACAAATATTCTTTTATTAATTGATATTCTATTCCTAAAAATATAACGTTCTTCCAAAGGAATTATATCATGATATTTGAATCATTAATGGACCACTTTTATGTCTTTTGGATGTATATAGTAAATTTATTAACTATATAATATAAAAATACAAAGAGACATGGTAAATGTCAAACTATTTAACTTAGTGTTAAAACTAAAAGATAAGGTTAATATAGTGATCCAAACCAGTCTAAAATATATTGGTTGAGTGTTCTCAACCTATACCCGCATTAATCTTTAAATAATCCACTTTTGAGCCATTATAAACCGAATATGAATTTTTTATAAAATATTATTTCTAACGTTTCCATTGGTTCCCCTCACCCTTCTTATAAAAGGGAACTCCACCTTCTCTCTAATTCACACCTTCAATGCATTTTGGCTCGGCCAAAACCTAACCAAATATTCTCTCAACTTCCCTCACTTCAACATAGAGGATTATTTTTATTATAAATCCAACCTAAGGATCCCTTGTGATCAAATCAAAAGGAAGAACCCGAAGAAGAGATAATGTTTTCACCACCCTCTTTCAAATTCATTTCTTCTTCAACTTCTTATTTCATTGTTATTTCCATTATAAAATAATAACTCAAGTATATTATATATACTATGATGTTATTATAAATATGGTACAACCATATTCAGTATTCTATCCATTCTTTTAATGAAAAGTCACTATACGTGCGTACGTACGGCCTACCGTCTCCACGTTGTGGTATAATTGTTATTCAATAAATTATTATTTGAATGGGTATAACAATGATGTGTAATTCATGTAAATAATAAATATAAATTGATAATGATTCGGTATATATGATATAACATCCAATTATATATTATTTTAATCTAAAATAACGATATTGTCGCTCGTGCGTAGGTACGGACTACCGTCTCCACAAACGCGATGATATTCATTCCCTATCATATCCATTCAATTCTAATTCCCATTTGATGATTAAAAATAATGTATAAGGACTTGATATCTTTCTGGATTTGAATAAGATACAACCTATCCATAACAAACACGGATTATGTAACAAAACATATAAAAGAAAACGAGTAAGTTGACACTCGAAACGACGATAATACTAAGATATTATTAACAAAGCAATGTTAAAAGAATATATATGATATAATATTAATGTATATTATTCTTGTATAAATTAATAACAATTATTTAACCATATATAGGAGGTTAACCTACCCTTGACCATGAAAAAGTACAAGGTAAGGGTTTATTTCACAATCTCTTCATTATCTATGGTTGTTTATATGTAATTATCTACTGGGACCTCTTTATCATCCACATCCATTTTTAATAAAAATGTATTTCAAATCATTCTTACTATTTTAAATACTATGGGTTAAATTAATTTATACCCTTGTTGACTTTTTATAAGATTTTTATAAAGGAATATTTCTGTCGTTTTCCAAACAAGGTCCTTTTTAACCTTTTCGACAGAATTAAGGTAAGAATGTCTTTTTTTAACTTATACAGCGGGTGCGGCAATTTTTTGCCATTACAAAATCTTCAAAGATTCCCTTAAAAGCTTATAAGAATATTTTAAAAGTAAATGTATTCTTTTAAAATTATTTGACTTTTAAATGATTTCAAAAAAGAGAGATATTTCTCTCAAATAGTTTTGATTTTACCTATGTCAACATCCTTTGATGGATTTTAAAGATTATTTGAAGTTGATTTATTATGACACAAAATTTCTATATTTTATTGAAGGTTTTTTGATATGTTTGACTGTGGATCTGTTATTTTTATACCATTCATGAGGTATGAAGAAATTATTGACTTTTCGTATGCTAGTTTTAATACGAATGTTTATGTTATGTTTAAACTTTTTCATATGAGGAATTAATTGGACTTAATAAGTGATGGGTGGAGCCCTCTAGAGCTCCTCGATGCATCAGTAGGTCTCATGATACAAACTAGTGTCTTGGAATAAGGCCCTGACAAAATCTTTTTTGTAGTCTTGGCATAAGTCCTTGACTATGTGGTTATGATAGTCTGGCATTATGCATTCCATCATTATGAAAGTGGTTATTGATATTTCATGTGATTATTCGACTAGTATAATATCCATGTGAATAAGTAAATGGAATTATTTCATTTTATTTCTTCCATATTATGCTGAAGTTCATGTTTCAAAGGCTTTTGTTTTAGTTATACATTTCCTCATATGATTGTGCTTATTTATGAATGTTTCCTCTTTATTTTTATCCTTACTGGGAATTTGAGCTCACCCCTTTCTATGTTTTATTTTTCCAAGGATGTGAAAAGTATTTTATGAATGACCAGTAGGGATAATATAAGGGGATATGAGTGTGGATCATGATGTTGTTGTTGATTTCACTTTATGAGGTAATTTAAACTTTATGAATGTATCTAGTGTTTCCAAGGCTACTAAACTAATCGGTCTTTCGAGATTTGATCTTTTGTGATCATGAAAATGTTATGAAATAATGCAATGAATCTAGGAAACTGGGGTCGGGGCATTACATTTGGGATTAGAGGAATTTTAGTACAATCCTTGGAAGCTAGATTTAGATAAACTCCGGTTAGTGCAGATAGACCTAATATGGACTTTGAGGATTAGAAAAGAATAATTTCCTAGATTTTTTGTATTGTAGAGATTTTGTGATTTTTCCGAGAAATACATCCTTTTTTGGATATGAGTAGGTAGGGGTGGCTCTGGCCCAGAAGTACCTAGGGGAAAAACTCGAAAACACCACATTGAGAAAGGCTCGAACGGAAACTAGTGCATGACAACGGGAATGGATGCACTCTTGGTTACGACACTCCTAGGGGGATATGCTTAGGATAATCCTCATTTTATTTACGGACCATTATGAAAGGTTTATGAGTATATACTTCCTCAAAGAAAACATTTTTTTATGATTATGGATTATATCCATAAATAGTTCAATTTATGTTAAGTGTTTTACAAGTATGGAATTATGTATTTTGATTCACAAACTGATCTAATTTATGCAATTTTTTAGAAATGGAACCTAGTGGAAGAAATGGAAACCATATCAATGCATGCACTCAATGTAGGGATTTCCCTCCTGCTCAAGATGATTATAGTGGAGTTGGTGATTCAACTGGTGCTGATCAGCTAATCACCATACTAAGACAACTCTCTCGAATTATGAATAATAACCTTACTCGTATTGAGCACCCTGATCCACAGTGTGGGTGATCAATGTTAGATTGATTCATTAGGAAACAACCACCAACATTCAATGGGAGAACAAATCCATTAGTATCTGAGCAATGGATAAATTCCTTAGAGAAAATATTCCATGCCTTGGGGAGTGGTGAAAGCGAAAAAGTTATCATGGAAGTTTACCGCCTCACTGGAGATGATGATCAATGGTGGTTATTGATTCAAAAGACGAAGGTAGATGATGAAGTATCAAATATGTAATGGAGGGAGTTCAAAGATCTTTTCTTAGAAAAATACTTTCCTCGTGACCATTGAGCAGATATGGAAATGCAATTTCTGAGTCTGAGACAAAAGAAGAATGAGAATGTCGCAAAGAATGAGGAAAACTTTACAAGGTTATCATGGTATGCTGCAGATTATATACGTAACCCATTAAGTAATATTGATCAATTCTTTGATGGGTTAAAATAGTTTCTCCATCAAGCATTAGTCTCATAAACCTTCTCGTTGTACAGAGATATTGTCTCATGTGCTATCAAGACAGAAAAAGAATTCTCTAAGTCTTATGACATTAAAGCAAAGCAAGAGAAGAAGAGATCTACTGATCACTCTGGAAATGGAAATAAGGGGAATAAGGGAAATGTTGAATATTCATCCTGCAGTAAATGTGGGAAGAAACACCCTGGTACTTTTTTGAAAGGAATGTGAGTCTGTTACAAGTGTAGTGAAAAAGGCCACCAATCTCGTGATTGTATGGGGAAGAAAGAATCTACTGATGTTCAAAGCTACATCTTTAGGGAGTTGGGACAATATGAAAATGAATGTCCTAAGAATCAAGGGAACTTACCTTAGAAAAGGCCAAGGGATCAAGGCAAGCTTATTCTATCACTACTACTGAGGTTGAATATCTGAAAGACGTGGTGGAAGGTAATTTAATGGTTTCCTCCTATTTAGCCAATGCTTTATTTGATTCTGGATCATCGCATTGTTTCATATCTTCCCAGTTTTCTATGAAAAATAGATATTTCCAATTCTATTTAACAAGGGAGTTGTCAGTAAAAACTCCTAAGGGAAGTATCATTGATATAAAGTTCTATGGATCCATTCCCATTAGATTACATAAATCTTCTTTATCTACTGATCTCATAATCCTACCCATGATTGAATTTGATATAATACTCAGTATGGATTGTCTTTCAGTCCATGATGGGAAGATTTATTGTAAGAATAAGGAGGTTACGATTTTTCATGATGACGATAAGGATTACGTTATCTTAGAGCATAATCGTCACCACCTAATTCTTATCTAGATCCACCCCTAGTAGGACAACTAAATTCAATTATTGGTGAGGAAGAGAATGAAATGACTGTGAGTGAGGAAAGGAATTTTCAAATAGAGAATGTACCTATTGTGAAAGAATATGTAAATGTGGTTCCGGATGATTTACCTGGACATACTCCAGAACAAGAAATTGAGTTTTCCATTGATTTAATTCCTGGATCAAGGCCCATATTGAATACCCCTTATAGAATTACCATTGTGGAATTAGTTGAACTAAAGAAACAACTAGAGGAATTGAGTATTAAGGGATTTATTTTCCCCAGTGTTTCTCCATGGGGAGCCCCTGTCCTTTTTGTTAAGAAGAAAGATGGATCTATGAGGTTATATATCGACTACAGGGAAATAAATGCTATAACAATAAAGAACAAGTATCTCATACCTCGCATTGATGATTTATTTTACCAACAGCATGGAGCTCAATACTATTCAAAAATTGAACTTTGATCTGGATACCATCAGTTGTGTGTGAAGAAAGAAGACATTTCGAAGACAGAATATCGAACCAGGTATGGGCATTACAAGTTTACAGTAATGCCTTTTGGATTGAATAATGCATACTCTGTTTTCATGGATCTAATGAACAGAGTTTTTAAGGAATATCTCAATGATTTTTGTGGTGGTATTTATTGATGACATCTTTGTATACTCCAAAATCTACGAAGATCATGAAAATCACTTACGCATTATCCTGAATACTCTTAGAAGACATGATTTATATGGGAAGTTTAGCACGTGTGAATTCTGGCTTCAGGAGATCTCTTTTCTTGACCATATTGTCTCTCAGGATGGAATCTATGTTGATCCTTCTAAGACAAGAGAAATCCAAGAATGGACATCACGAATGAGTTTAACTGAGGTACGTAGTTTTATTGGCATTGCAGGTTATTATCGGTGTTTCGTCCAGAACTTTGCCTGATTGGATAACCCATTAACGAAGCTCACACATAAAAGGGTAAAATTTGTTTGGACAAAAGACTGTGAGGAATTTTTTTAAGAACTAAAGAGAAGATTAGTCAATGATCCTATATTGACACTACCATAGCGGAATGATGGGTTCGTTATTTATAGTGATGCATCGAAGAAAGGACTTGGTTGTGTCCTTATGTAGAATGATAGAGTTATTGCCTATGAATCACGACAGCAGAAATTTCATGAGAAAAACTATCCTACACGTCATCTTGAGTTAGCTGCTGTAATATTTTCTTGGAAGATATGGATACACTATCTCTATAGCGAAAAGTTGGAGATTTATACTGATCATAAGAGTTTGAAGTATATTTTCTCTCAGAAAGAATTCAACAGTAGGCAAAGGTGATGGCTTGAACTACTCATGTATTATGATTGCATGATACACTACCACCCGGGGAAGGAAAGTAAGGTGTAAGATGCTTTGAGTATAAACGATCATGGAGTTTTGAACAAGATGAGAATTGAAAGGGATCTTATTTTCATGGATCTAGTGAAGATGGATATGGGAATAACCATGGAAGGTGAAACATCGATACTTTTTCAAATGGTTTCCAAACCATATTTACTAGAAAAGATTAAGAGTTCTCAGACCAATGATGAAGAGTTTAAAAAGAAGATTAAATCTGTGAATGATGGGAGACTGAGTGAATTTGTGTACGAAGATGGAATTTTGAAATTTGTGAGGAGGATTTGTGTTCCTAATTTACCTGATCTAAAAAGGGAATTATTTGATGATGCTCATAGTTCCAATTTCACTATACACCTTGGGAGCTCCAAAATTTATAGAGATTTTAAGGAACATTTTTGGTGGGACAACATGAAGAGGGAGATTGCTGATTTTGTGTCAAGTTGTATGGTTTGTCAACAACTGAAAGTTGTAAGGCAACAGTCTGTGGGAGTATTGCAACCTCTTCCCATACCTGAGTGGAAATGGTATAATATCACGATGGAATTTTTCATGGAACTACCAAAGACTCTTAGAAACAACGATGCAATATGGGTCATTGTTGATCGTCTTACCAAGTCAGAAACTTTTCTTGCTATAAAAGAATATATACCACTTGAACGCCTAGAAAGACTATATATTAATGAATTTGTGTGAGTTTATGGAGTACCCCTATCGATTGTTTCTGATCATGATCCACATTTTACTTCAATATTATGGAAAATTCTTCAGAAGGACTTAGATACTGAACTTCGTTTAAGCACTTCTTACCACCCCTTAACTGATGAACAATCATAATGGACTATTCGAACCTTATAAGACATGATGAGATCATGCTCACATGACTTTCAAGGTACGTGGTATCAATATTTACCTCTGGTAGAATTTTTCTATAACAATAGCTTTCATTCAAGTATTCAGATTGCCTTATATGAAGCGTTATACGGAAAGAGATGTTGCACACCAACCTGTTGGGCTGACATTGGTGAAAGAAAACTTGTAGGCGTAGAACAGGTGGAGGAAATGATATAAAAGGTGAAGGAAATCCAAAACCACATCTAAGCAGATCAAAGTAGGCAGAAGAGCTATGCCGATAACCGAAGGAAGGATTTGGAATTTCAGGTAGGAGATCATGTTTTCTTAAAGGTATATCTATGGAAGGGAGTTATATGTTTCGGTAAGAAAGTTAAATTGAGTCACAAGTACATCGAAACATTCCAAATTGAAGAATGAATTGGGGTTGTAGCTTACCGTTTGGAAATTCCGCCAAGTCTCTCCAAAGTCCTCGATGTGTTCTACATGTCACTGTTGAGGAAATACATTCCTGACCCAACGCATGTACTCACCTATGATGAATTAGAACTAGAACCCGATCTGTCTTATTGCGAAGAGCCCGTCAGGATTCTTGATACGAGAGAACAAGTTCTGAGAAACCAGACGACTCGTCTGGTAAAAGTTCTATGGAGAAACCATAAGATAGAAGAGGCAACATGGGATCCCGAGGAACTTATGATGAAGAACCACATGAGTCTTTTCATGGGGTAGTATTCTAGAAATTTTGAGGATAAAATTATTTAAAGGAGGTGAGAATGTAACACACCAAGCTTCCACGGTACACTTCTCTTTGAATAATACAGTAGCGTGTGTTATACACAACTTCGAGTTCTAACATAAACCACAACCAATCAAACTAGACGTTATGAATAGTAATACCCACTTTTTGAAATTTTATAAATTTTATCTTTCAAAATGGACTTCATTTTTGGATTCAGAATATTGAAATTAGCTTAGGGTGAATTTTGGGTATTTTTCTAAAAACATTCAATTTTTGATGAATAGTGAAAAAACACTGAGTTATAGTTTAAAACCAAATTTTTATTTAAATAATTATTCATTTTATTTAAATTTAATTAAGGTCAAAATAGACCCATAACACCTATATAAGTTCAATTTAATTCATTAGAGTCAATTTATAATATTATATATATATATAAATTTTATAGAACTTTTCACCGTCATTTACCCATCTCCTATGAGAATTTGCAAATTCACATAAAACATAATTTTACCGCTTCATTGAGTGGAATTTAAAAAATCCGAGAGACACGATTAAAATAGAGGAGTAAAATGTGGTTCAATAAGATAAAAATAATTTTTGGTGAATGGTAACTTTTTACTTTTATTTACCATGGTGAAATATAAATAGGGCAATTAAGGGTAAAAATTATATTTTTATTACCCTAACACATGTCCTAATTCTATTGGACAAGTGTATCTCGACCAATAACAACCTTATGAATAAAATATTATCATTTAGGTCCACTTGGATTAGATTAGGACATTTATTATTATTTAATTCAAAGAAGAGTTAAAAGAGAAAAAATCAAAGTTAAATAAATAAAAGATTTTTAATATAGGGTTATACATAAGATAATTTCGATTATAAATATTCATTATAATTATAAAAATATTTTCAACATAATGATATTTTATTTATAGTTTTTATAAATTACATAACTTAATTTATTTATGACACAATGGTGATGTTCTAATTACCTAATTAATGAAATAAAAAAATAATTGATATTATAAATATCCAAATAAATGTAATATGAATCTTTTTATGAATTAAACTAATTTTATAGTTTAATATGACATATTAGTACTAGTTATATGAATTTTTTCTAAGTAATAACGTTGTTATGAATTTATCAAAAACAAATTTCCCAATAGTGTCAAAATTGACATAAAAGTGTTTTTAAAATAAATATTATATTATTAATTGATATTTTATTCCTAAAAAACTAAGGTTCGGTCAAAAGAATTATATAATGATAGGTGTATCATTAATGGACCACTGAGGGGTCGCATGGATGTATATAGTAAGTTTATTAAATATATAATATAAAAATACAAAGGGACATGGAAAATGTCAAACTATTTAACTAAGTGTTAAAACTAAAAGATAAGGTTAATATAGTGACCTAAACCTGTCTCAAATCTATTGGATGAGTGTTTTTTGACCTATCCCCGCATTAAACTTTAAATAATCCACTTTGGAGCCTTTATAAACCGAATATGAATTTATTATGAAATAATATTTCTAACTTTTCCAAAGGTGCCCCTCACCCCTCTTATAAAAGGGAACTCACCCTTATCTCTAATTCACACCATCAAAGCCTTTTCTCTCGGCCAACCCCTACCCAAATATTCTCTAAACATCCCTCACTTAAACCCAGAGGCCTTAGTTTGATCAGAAATCCAACCTCAGGATCCCTTTTGATCAAATCAAATGAAAGAACCCAAAAAAGATGTAATGTTTTCACCACCATCTTTCAAATTCCTTTCTTCTTCAACTTCTTATTTCTTTGTTATTTACATTCTAAAATAATAAATCCAGTATATTCTATATAATGTGATGTTAGTATAAATATGGTACAACCATATTCAGTATTCTATCCATCCTTTGAATGACATGTCACCATACATACGTACGTACGGCATACCGTCTCCACGTCATGGTGTAATTGTTATTCAATACATTATTATTTGGATGGGTATAATAATGATTTGTAATTCATGTAAATAATAAATATAACATTATAATGATTCTGTATATATAATATACCATCCAATTGTATATTATTTTAACATCAAAAAAATGATATTGTCGCTCGTGCGTACGTACGGACTACCGTCTCCACGAACGCGATGAGATTAATTCCCCATCATATCCATTCAATTATAATTCTCATTTTATGATTAAAAATAATGTTTAAAGACTTGATATCATTCTGGATATGGATAAGATACAACCTATCCAAAACAAACACGGCTTATGTAACAAAACATATAAGAGAAAATGAGTTAAGTTAACACCCGAAATGACGATAATACTACGATATTATTAACAAAGAAATGTTTAAAGATCATATATGATATCATATTAATGTATATGATTATTTTATAATTTGATAACAATTATTTCACCATTATACAGTGGGTTAACCTACCCTCGACCAAGGAAAAGTACAAGGTAATGGTTTATTTCACAATCTCTTCATTATCCGAGGTTGTTTATATGTAATTATCTACTGGGACCTCTTTATCATCCACATCCATGATTCTTAAACATGTATTTCAAATAATTCGTACAATTTTACAGACTATGGGTTAAAGTAATTTATACCCTTGTTGAATTTTTATAAGATGTTTATGAAGGAATATTTCTATCGTTTTCCAAACAAGGTCATTTTTAACCTTTTCGACAGAATTAAGCTAAGAATGTCTTTTTTTAACTTATACGGTGGGTGATGCTATTTTCTGCCATTATAAAATCTTCAATGCATCCCTTAAAATCTTATAAGAATATTTTCAAATTAAATGTTTTCTTTTATAATTATTTTACTTTTAAATGATTTCAAAAAAATAGATATTTCTCTCGAATAGTTTTGATTTTATCTATGTCAACATCCTTTGATGGTTTTTAAAGCTTATTTGAAGTTGATTTATTATGATACAAAACATCCATATTGTATTTAACGTTTTATGATATGTTTGGTTGTGGATGTGTTACTTTTATACCATTTATGGTTTATAAAGAAAGTATTGATATTTTGTATGCTAGTTTTAATACGAATATTTATGTTATGTTTAAACATTTTCATGTGAGGAATGCATTGGACATAATAAGTGACGGGTGGAGCCCACTATAGCTCCTCAATGCATTGGTTGGTCTCATGAGACAAACTAGTGTCCTGACACAAGGCCTTGAAAAAATATTTTTTGTAGTCTTGGCACAAGGCCTTGACTATGTGGTTATGATAGTCTTCCACAATGCATTCCATCATTATGAAAGTGGTTATTGATATTTCATGTGATTATTCTACTTGTATAATATCCATGTGAATAAGTTATGGAACTATTTCATTTTATTTCTGCTATTTTATGCTGAAGTTAAAGTCTAAAAGGCTTTTGTTTTAGTTATAAATTGCCTTATATGTTTCTGCTTATTTATGAAAGTTTCCTCTATATTGTTATCCTTACTGGGCATTTGAACTCACCCCTTTCTATGTTTTATTTTTCCCAGGATGTGAAGAAGTATTTTATGAATGACCTACAGAGATAGTATAAGAGGATATGAGGGTGAAGACAATATGTTGTTGTAGTTTTCACTTTATGATGCAATCTAAACTTTATGAATGTATCTAGTGTTACCAAGGCTACTAAACTAATTGGTCTTTCGAGATTTGATCTTTTGTGATCATGCCAACGTTATGTAATAATGCACCAACTCTAGGCAACTAGGGACAGGGTGTTACAATATTTATCATTATAAATATAGATGATAGTCCAATACAATTAAAGAATATTTCTCTTACATTTTTCACTATTTAGTTTATTATAAATTGATATAGGATCATTCAACTCACTTGTAGATTGTAAATCGTTAATGTCACTATAAAAACATTCTTTTGTGAAATATTACAGATTAGAGAATACATTTAAAATTAACCTCATGGTTTTATTTTAGATACCACCTTATATAGAGTCATTACTTTTCCTCTTATATCAACATTAAAACTTATTAACTCCATAATGAGAAGTATGAAAAATTATTTTGCATTTATATTTAATCAATTTATCCCATAACCAACTTGTTCTCATTTATAGAATATATAGGTAAATCAAACAAGAATAAATTTAGTCAAATAATTGGCTAAATACTCAATTTCAATCCATGAAAATGAATTTTTCTTTATATTTTATTATCACTTTTTAAAAATTAATTATATCTTCTAAATGAGTAAGATACTCGTGAACTATGTATCACCCATTCTGAATATTAACGAAATCACAATACATTATTAAGATAAATTTCATAAAATAAAATTTTGATTAATTATCTTTTTAAATCATACCCATGACATGGTTTTTTACATTTCTAGAACTAAATGTCCCTTTTAAGTTTTTATAACACCTATCTTCCATTTTTTCAAACCATATTATAATCTCTTTATTTCAAATTCACTGAAGGCGATCATTGATTTATCTTAATAAAAGAATATTTTTTCCATATTTTGCTATATAAATTATAACCAATGAGGCCTATATCCTTATTTTTCATTTAACATTTTCTACTCAATATTTTCCCCTACATTGTAATATTTTTTTCATTTTAATTTTATCACATCTCCTTCTATCAATCATATATCTCTAATTTTCTTTTGAATATATATTCAAGATCATTTTTATACTAGAAATGTGCATATTTAATCAATAGATTTATAACCCTATTTGTATCAAAACCTAAAAATTTCATCCCACATATGAACCTTATTTTTTGAACTTTATTTTTATTTATACTCTTATTTGATAGAAAATTATTTTCCCCATTAGTTATTTCTCTCTGATCTGTTTTATTATATCTATTATTAATTTAGGGATAAAATTTGTCCGAGAATAATAACTTCTAAGCCTATGAAAATAGTTATCAATCTTAAAATAATCAAAAATTATCATTCATATTAGTAAATATATTCTATCCCAAAACTATATCACACTTCTTTCTTTTTTTTCTCTCAATATTTTACCTTCTACTATTCTCTACATTATAATCGAATTCCCTTATCTAAGAAAATTATTTATTAAAAAATATATTCAATGTACATTTCATAAATAACATTTAACTGCAACATAGAAAGACAAATAATAATACTAATTTGATGCGTTCTAGTAAATTTATATTATTCAAAATGTTTCATCAGAAAATTATTCATGTTAAAATCCTAATATTTATAACAAAATTTATGCATATATCTATACATTCCATAATAGTAAAAAATATTTCCATATTATTTTATCTTATCTAATTTTATGAATTAAACATTTCATTTCATCTTAGCAGTTACAATCTACTTATCCACAATCATTATTTCATTTTGTGTTAAAGTTACCTTCTTATCCTCCTATTTTTGTTCATTCTATAGTAAATAATGGATATTTTATTCACTTTTTATAAATATTTCTCATATCCATTATAGACCTTCTAATATTTTTTGTTATTTGATATAGAATACATTCCTCCAATATTTTTAATGATTATATAATTATTAACAATGTTAATTTTATTTTTTCACTTCCTAATATTCATCAAGATATTTTAATTATTTAAAGAAGAGAGGGTTATAAGAAAAAAAAATGTACACATCCCACAAACCCAATGGTTCAAGCCTCATCCCTCCTTATAAAGAATTTAATGTACCCCCTAGGTTTATTTTGTTATATGAAATGGTCAAAATGACTAGAGTCACAAAGTCATTAGAACTTGGGTGACATAAAGGCCCAACATCCCACTAAATAAATATGTGTTTTTACCATGAATGAGCATCCAATATAATGTTGTGTGTAACCAAACAAACTCTTGTAACCCAGATATGATGTCTAATTTATTACATTATTTTAGATACAGGGGATAAAATCCTAATGGACTGATTAGTTTAGTAATCTTGAAGAACTATATAAATACATGATTCCCTTTTTTACATAGTTAATATAATATAAAAGATAACAAATGAAAATTTTAGTAACCTTGAATCTCATTCAAATATTTCATCTTATTATCATGGGGAATGGAAAAAGGGTGATCACAAATTGTCTGTAAGGGTTAAGTATAGTATAAGCTATCATTGGTAAATAAAGTATAATTAATAAAAAATGGTAAATAACTAAAAACAAATTCCATTTCATCAATAGTCTGAGAAAAATATGATTCCATGGATAATATCAATGTAGCAATATTCGGATAATAATAACTAAATTCCCAATGAAGAAAATGATTAATGTAGGATTTCATAATCTTAGACATCATTATATCTCTACTTAAAAATCGTAGTGCCGAGAAATTTTTAACTATGGATTTGTGTACATAAAAAACCCATTTAATTTTGACAATTTATATGTCTTATGAGAACTATTGATGCATCGAGGAGATATCTATAACTAGTTCCCAACCATCACAACATTTTCAATGTGTTCTTAATATATTTAATGATCAAACAATTTCCTAAAAAATATTTATTATCATTAAAATTCCATATTGATTAAATAATATGAAGTATTAATAAATCCCCAATCAATAAAATAACATTAAATTTGAAATACAATATATAGAAATAGTGTACAGTTTTGTAAATAATCATATCCATGATACAAGGAATTTTTATATTTAAGATAAATTTTTCATCCTAATGAGCAGAATAAATTAAATGTCTCTTGTGGGAATTAATGACCACAAAATTAATCAAGAGATAAGATATGACCATTATATAATCATATTTTATTTTAAATTAATTTCTTTTAATTAATATGGGAAAAAAGAAGAGAAAATTTTAAAAATAATTTTCAAAAATTAATTTTCTTTAATAAAACATTGAAATCTTGAAGAATAAGCTAAAGTGCGTAAAATGGTTATCATGGTGGGAGGACATCATAACACTTTATTTTTTATAAATGCATTCATTTTGAATTTTTATAAAGAAATTTGAAAAAGAATCTTTTAGAAAACACTAGTAATATTCTTTTCAATCCATTTAATAAATCAAGAATAACTTAAACTTTTTTTAATAAATCATTTGAGTAAGTAAAATTAAATTTTTAATACAATTTTTAAAAATATAGATATAAAATAAAAATATACCCTATAAAAAAGGGAAACAATACCATATTTTCTTTTAAACATTCATTTTGAATGGGAAGCTTCAATTGAATAATTCATCATGATGAATATATATATATATATATATATATGTATGTATATATATACTCATGTTAAAATTTTCAAAGTGGAAATATATATAACACATAAAAACATTGTTTCATTATACCAAATAAGACTTAATGTAGTAGAAATTTATACAAAACCCCTTACAAAAGATCATATCATTGAAATGAGAATTAGTCAATTAAGTAATTATATGTAAAAAAATTTATGTCAATAAAAAACATCTTCAAATAAAATATAATAAAATTATAGCCCCTTTTACACATAATAATGGAATAATATGGTTAATAAATTATAATTATAACCCAATGAATAGAAATTGAGCTAAGAAACCCCATTCATCAAATTCAACTAGCCTCATAGGTGTTATAAAATACATTTTAATAAACTTAAATTTATTATACATATATAACAGAACCGTATTTATATTTATAAAATAATATATAATCCATTTATAAAATTTTATCACCCATTTTTTAGAAATAATTTATTATTATTGTTATTTCGTGTGTTCACTATTTTGTTTTTTATAAAACATTTGGTTCAATTACTCTGGTCCTTATACGTTGATTATGGTTTCATAATCTCCATAATTTTATTCAATATATAATTAAATGATATATTAAATATATATATTTATAACCATATAAAAAATATAGAAATATAAATATTATTTACACTGTTCATGGAGATAGTGGTCCATACATATACATGAATGTTGTTTTCACTTTTTGACAGATGGAATAAAAGAAAGGAAAGATAAAAATTCAATATTCCAGAATCATTATTATACCATATATATAATATATAGATTATATATATCCTTATTTCCATCCATCAAAATTGGAAATTAAAAAAGAATCACATCGCTACGTGGAGGTGGTTGTCCACATGTATGCATATGCGACATTATCATTTTTCAATGAATTGGAAAGTAATATGGAAGATATGATATTATAATTATTGAGGTATTATTATTTCTTAAACAATATATATATATATTTATATTTCTTAGTTCCATATTCATAACCATCTGTGTAAATTGGTGATGAAAAATGAATTACACCGCTACGTGGAGACAGTAAGTTGTATGTACACATGAGCAATATTTTCACTTTTGGATGGATGGAAAAGAGAAGGAATAGGGTTTTCCCATAATAATAATAACATTTTAGTGTATTTATGATGTTGGATTTATTATTTTAGGAATAATATGACACATTAAGGTTAATTATAAGAATAAATAAGCTTTTAAGATTCGGTAAAGACGATTACATATTCTTTCAGAGACTTCCTTTACATATCCCCTTAAAGGACCTAGGGTTGGTATTTTGGAAGGTTTGGTACCAATATAAATTGGATAATTATGTTGTTAAGGTAATGTTTTAGTCTTTAATAACCATAAACATACATGAGTCTCATTTTTACATTGGTAATAAAATATATATCCTAAAAAAATAAAATTTATGGCATCCTAGAAAATCATTCAAATATTTCCTCTTCCTATCCTAGAGAATGGAAATAAAACATATATAGGATCAAATTATTTTCATGGGTTACGTAAAATATAATATATAATTATTATGTAAGTTATAATCAATATGGTATGGTAAATAATATAAAAAACTTGTATTTTATTTAATAATGTGAGAACCAAAGGAATCCATGGGAAATATCAATGTGGTAATCTCATGGATAAGAATAACTGAATTCCAAATGAAGGAAATGATTAATGTATAACATCATGAACTCAAACATCATGATATATCTACCATAAATTCCTTTTGAGACAATTTAAACTATGGTTTGTCATACACTAAAAACAATTTAATTTGGCTAACTAATTAGTCTCATGAGGCATATTGATTCGTCATGGGGATATCTATAACTGTGCCCCACCCATCAATTCATTTAAAATACATTACTCATATATTTAATAATCAATTAATTTTTCAAAAGGAATTAAATATCAAAAAAAATCTACATTGATTACATAATTTCAAATAGCAATATTTCCCCTAACAATTAAATAACATTCGAAGTGAAACACCATATGTAGAAATGGTATATGGTTTATAAAATAATCATTTCTATCATACAAATAATATTGACATTTAAGATAGTTTTAGTTTCCAAATTATAATAATAAATTTAATGTATCGAGATACATTCAATGATTATAAATATAATCAAGAGATGAGAGAAAACCATTAGAAATGAAAATTTTATTATTAAATAATGTGTTTTGAAGAGTAGAAGAAAATCAAAATGAAACATTAAAAATAATTATTAATAAATATTTTTTTTAAATAAATTAAATAATATAGAATAATCTGAAGATAATTAAATGGTTATGGTGGTCGTAAATTCTGTTAATGATATATATGTTAAAAACATTAATTTTTTACTTTTTGTAATGAAATTAAAAGACAACCCTTTCAGAAAAAATTAACAAGATTACATTATAACTTTTAAAAGAGAAAAGGATGGACTATAATTTCGTTAATAAATCATTTTATTAAATTAACGGACTTCTTTAAAACAATTTTGAAAATGTGGATATGGAAGAAAGATAAAACCAATTTAAAATACAAATAATATCAAATTTTCTTGTAAACATTCCTATTAAAAGAGTATATTGGAATGAATCATTAATAATTAATAATAATATATATATATATTAATTTTAAATACCTAATATTTTAATTATATACACCACATAAAAATAAAAGGGTTTATAATACCAAATATGGCTCATTGGAGTGGAAATAGAGAAAAAATCCCTTACAAAGATCATATCATTCAAATGAGAATTAGTAAATGAAGTGATTATGTGTAGAAAGTTTAAATCCACAAAAAAAATTAAAAAAAATTTAAAAACATTATAGTACATATAACACATATCATGGTATAATAAAGTCAATAAAGAATAATTATAACCATATAAATGGAAATTAAGTTAAAAAATCTCTTACCTAAAGTCCAACTTTCCTCGTAGGTTCCCTAACATCCTTTACAATAAATTTATATTATTATAATTAATTTCCAAAATCATATTTATATCTATAGTATAATATATGGTATATTTATGACTTTTTATGACTCATTTTTAACAATATTATATTATTATCTTTATTTTGGGTCTTCATTGCTTCGTTTTTCAGGATAATTTTGATTCGGTAGCTTCTATACTTGTACATTTATTATTGTTACATAATCTCTAGAGTGTTATAAAATATATAAAAATCATATATATTCAGTATATATATATATTTATAATCATAAGTAATATTTATATATTTATATATAAAAATTAATTGCACCATTCGTGAAGATGGTATGTTATACGTACGCATGAACACAGTTTTCATTATTCAATGAAAAATGAATCACAGCGCTTCGTAGAGGTGGAAGTTCCCATGTACATGCGATAGATGTTATCATCTTACAATGAATAGGAAGGTTATATGGTAGATATGGTATTATAATTATATAATTACTATTATTTGATAAATAAAATATATATATTCATAATTTATATATTTATAACAATCCATGTAATGTGGTGATGAAAAATAAATTAAACTACTACGTGGTGATGGAAATCCATACGTACCCACGAGCATTGTTTTCACGTTGGTTGGATGGAAAGGAGACTGAATATGGTTGTAACATAATCATAATAAAATATCAATATATTTATTTTACTTGATTTATTATTTTAGGATGGTTACATCACATTAAAAGTAAATATAAAAATAAGTAGACATGAATTATTTTTTAAAGATGATTACCTCTTCATAAGTAGACTTCCTTTAGATGTCCTATTAGGGATTCTAGATTTGGTATTTTGGAAGTTAGAAAACCTGTATAACATGGATAATGTTTTTAAGAAGGGAATTGGGTTGGTTTAAGACACTATATATGGATCAAAGTGATGTAAATAAAACATTGAAGGGTTATCCATTTATAATGAGGGGAGGGGAATTCATTGAATTTCTTAAAGTATTAAATTAAAATATATTATTTTTCTTGTCCAAATGGATGAAAATTGATATAATTTTAATTCAATATGATTAATATTAAAAATCATGTTATTAAATAAAACATCGATGATTTTTTGTTATGTTTCAACACTCATCTTTTAGTTTTAACCACTGTTAAACCTTTTGGGTCTCCAGATTCCAAATATGGAATACATTTTTCAAGATTCAATTTATATAAGTTGAAGAAATTAATTTAATTTTAAAACACAAAATGCATGGAATAAACGTTTCTTTAGAAAATTCATTTTTATGTATAAAAAATTTATAAAATATATTAAAAAATAAAATTTATTTCAATGAACTTATTTAGATTAATAATACCATAATAGAATTAATTATAATTTTATATAATTTTAAAACTAAATATAACTTTATAAATTTATTATTCAAAAATATAGTTTTTAATGAAAATCTATATTTTCACTATACACTATAAAATAAACTTTTTACAAAAATACTAAAATTTCACCCTAAGTTAATTTTGATATGATGATTTCAAATATAATGTAAATTTTATAAAATAAAATTTATAATAGTGTAATAAATTTATTATTATTCCTAGGAATCAAATAAAAAATAAAACCATTTTTGATGAAAATGTATTTTTGAATTATATATTTATTTTATTTAAAGTTAATTAACTATTTAATTTTAATAAATAAATGATATAAAACATTTCTATATACTTTTATAATATGGTTAACCAAATTTAAACCTTCCAATTAAATAGCTAGGTTATAACAATCATATTTAAATAATAATATTTCATTGTTTGTTTAAGATCAATTTTGCGAGTTGTATACACTGTCAGACATAATGTTCTCTTAAAATCCTGGGGTGATACATCATGTCACTATTACAATTTCTTTTAACCCTCTATCAGTAACCATCACACTATTTTATTAGTTTGAAAGTTGTGTAACTCTTTTTTATAATCATTAAATCATGTTGGCCTCTCAATCACTATGGAAGGGCACCCCACCCTCCCATATAAGAGATTCATGTGGAAAAAGGAATAGATGATAGGTGCTAGTACAAATATCTCTCTTTTGATCCACCCACCATGTGGCAGTGCACCAACTATATCGTCCCACCATGTTGATTTTTCCACAAAGTCCATTATTATGTCAAAAATTAGAAGTTTGTGAGGATACATGGTTAGTTGATAGTCTCCAGTACACCCATACCTCTTTTGAGGCTTCCCAATCAGTAGTACCTATGCGTAACCATGTTTCACTAAACGCCTGTTGCACTAAACCATTCGTCTGGTACCACCATATCACTTGTTACCCAATGATGATGGGATAGATTCCCTATATCCCAAAATCCTTTTTGAAAATGGATGGTTGGGAGAACCACTAGCTAAGAGTACCATTTATTGGCCCAAAAATTACATTCATAAAGAATATTAATGATGATACAATATCTTATTATATTAATTGTACAATAACTATACAAATAACCTGATCCTATTAATTAAAAATATACATTTTTAATTTCTTTTTATAGATTTTTATGTTCCTTTATCTGTTCACTTTGAAATTCTCTTTTAGATTTTTAATTATAATATATGATTTTTATGAATCTTCTTAAACTTGAAATTATTATAATTATATTCATTCATTGAAAAATTATCATCAATTTCATCATAAAATTCGTTTAACATTATATTCTTCCAAGAAAAAATATTATTTTGATCTTCTATTAATTATTTCATTTTATTTAATATTAATTAAATTAAATTTATAATTAATTTTATGATTTTATAGAAGATAATGCTATGTTCACAATAGAATACGATCATGGACTTATCATAAATAAATCTTCATCTATATTATTTTTGAAATTCATAGTTTACCCCATTCATTCCATGGGAATTCTTTCCCATGTTATCCAAGAAAATTAATCAATCATTATAATACATTCTACCATTGTAGTTCGTATTTTTTAAATTCCTTCTTAAATAATTATATTTATAGTGGTTTCTAAAAAACTATTTATTTAAACATATTTTCAAAAAAATCCAATGAATAAAATTTAAATATTATTTGAAATACAAATAATTATTTATATAAAATCCTGATATTAAATTTAGGCCAATTCATGAAAACCCATTGTTATCATCAAATCAAAGATCCATCAATGGAAATAATGAATTTTTAAAATTTGTAATTTATGAAATCAAAATTCAATCTTGAAATTAAACCCATTTAAATATCCAACACCCATTAATATAAATTAATATGAAAAATACATAAAATTATAAATAACCATTATATAAAAATATAAAACTACATTCCAGGGAGTAGAATTTCATATTTACCCAAATTATAAAATATAGAACATTATTACAGTGTAATGATGAAAATATTAACATCTATTTTACATATTTATATTCATGCTACATCATTTTCATGAAATATATATCCATGAATGTTTTATAAAAAGTGGTGAAAGAGAGAAAGATTATATCAAGAAATTGAGATAATAGATTAATGAATTTAAACTATCAATCTGGTATTCATCCATTTAATCAATTATATATAATTTTTCTTTATAGATAAATACTTCCAGAATATATATAAATTTAGTCTATGATTTGTTTATTATAATTTATGATTAAAAATAATAATAATAGATGGGAGGTGTTATTTAAAAAATAAAACATCTACAAATTACTTATTTTTTCTCACAATCAAGGAGAGAAGTTCACCCCAGAGTTTGGATATATTTCCTAGAACTTTTATGTCTCTTGTTTTGGTCAGATTTATTGATTAAAGAAAAAGTTTTATAATTGGTCTAGTATCATTAAAATTAGTAATTTTTACACTAAAATCCATTATCAAATAAATAAATTATTATATATAATGTTAATAAATATCTTAAATTTTGGACTATTCTAATACTTAATCATCTCCATGTACTATGATAGTAGGAAATTGGGAAAAATCTATATTCCCTTGAGCTAGGTACTGATTATATATTTAAAAATATCATATTGGTCATACTTTAGTGCTTTCCACATTTCTATAACTCGATCAACTTCACAATCTTATCATTATATATATTAGGGAAATTTTATTGAGGATGCATTGGAAAAAATATTTATTTTAAGAATGTTAAAAATTAATATATATATATATATATAAGATGATCAAAAGTACCTACTAAAATTTTTACCCACGTGAAGTTCCTTGGTTAAAGGTGATTTATCAATAAGAAGAGGGTGGTGAATTAATGATAAATTTTTTATAGTTCAACTATTGAAATTAACTATTATGACTTGTTGAAATCCTAATCCACTCTCTTTATGTCTATATCTTTCTAGTATGAAATTGTAATGAATAAAATTAAATGGTTATAGGGGTTTTTTCAAGGTCTTCCACCAAAGTGGGTGACTATTCCTTTTTTTATTTAGATTTATTTTGATACACATAATGTCTCTAATTAAATAAAGTGATTATAAAAGAGTGAGTAGGCATCATCTGGTACTCAACACTTACTAGGGTTGGGTAGGTATCATCCATTCCTGATGACATCTTCTGTTGAAAATTTACACTGGATATCAAAAAGTACTTTAATAATCATTATTTCACTCTTCTGTGAACAATTTATTAAATGCACTTTAGAATTTATTTTTATTATAATATATGATATTCATTCATTTTTCAATGCCTTTGACGAAAAAATATATTCAGAAACAGAACTTCAACATAATATTTTCACTCATGATTGTAGAAGGGTCAAATTATGTATAATATCATTAAAATTCTAACCATCCTACTTACATATCAATAGAAATCATCTAGATAATCAAAAAGATATTCCACTTTTTTATATAAAAAATGAATAGATGTTATAAGTCTTATCGATCTCTCTTTATTTTTCATTATTTGATATAGCATATCAACAATTGAATCCAATAATAAATCCAAAAATAAACTTATACTTATTTTTTATAATTATATAAGTTTATATAATTTTATAAATATTGTCTCCAAAATATTTGGAAATTCAATTATCCTACATTTTGAATCTTTAGGAATCATTAAAACTTATCGAAAAAAAATATAAAGAAGAATCATTTTTTTAAAACTCCATGTGATAAACTAAATTATCACAAATTATTATTATATAAAAAATCCATAGAAATTTAATCTCACCATGTATCCAAGTAAGAATATCATCTCATTGTGGAAACTCAAAAAAAAACAAGATTTCTTTAGATAAATCATGTGGGATCCACCACTACTCTAACCATGACCTGAATAAGTATCGCTACTTCTCAAATAAAAATGTCATGAATTATATTCCATTTTCCATGTCATGGACTTCATAATAATCATATTTCACAATCACTATGGTGTGAAATTATTGTTCACAAAATTTTTATATCTCGTTTCACAAAGCCATTATTGGGTGTAATATCATCGTCAAAATTCTTCATGACATGGTATTTTTTCCCAAGAAATAAAAACCATATTGTTAGTCTGAATCATAATAAATTTGAATAATTGTGATATTTAATTAGTGGAAGAAGATATGTCTCACATTTTAGGTTAAATTTTATAAATATGTTTTGGAATATCTTCAAGATCCTCACATTTTTCAAGCATGTGAATCTTAGGTAAAAAATGTAATCTCTTATGAATCACTTCTATGGGATCTATGAATATAATGCATTATTAAATATATCTTACACATTTAATATGGTTTTTTTCAACTATATACCTTTCTTTGTAGTCATTAAAATATCTTATCTATTACTCAATAAATATTACATATCACTATGATGCTTCAGTCCTTTGTCAAAATTTTCACTTCTTTGGAAGATATTATATATCATACAAAATATTTTATGTATATCAATTAACTCTCAGGATTATTATAGATTATTTATCATAAAAAATACTATGTATCAAAAAATAACTTCCTTATACAAGGAAGTAAAATACATTGTCTATTTTCTATGAATTATAAAAAATATCTTATGTATAATGTGAGTTCAACACTTAGCTAATTTTCTGGTTAGGGGAAATCCCATAAAAATATAGTTCCTTTTTCAATATTCTTGATTTCTCCCAAAATTATAAAACTTATTAAAATTACATCATTTAATATTCAAAAACCCTTCGGTAATCTTTAAACACTTAAATTCATCTCAAAACTATTAATAATGATTTTGAATACCTCAAATAAAATACCCCAAACAACATTTAATGATTTCAACTCATGGTTGGAAACAAATAAAACACTATTTCAATTCCATTGAGGGTTTAACAGGAATATTTTATTATTCACTCTCCCACTTCAATCTAATTTAGGGGCTAAATATGAAAATAATTCTATTTTTTATAAGTTTACCCATGAAAAATTACATTCCATTATGTTCATATAAATTATATCCCCATAGTTATTATATTCAACCGTACATTATATGTGTGAAAACAACTATTGTGTGTGTTGAAAATGATAATAATATACTTAGTAATATATATTATAGTGTTAACCTAAGGAAACATCCAAATAGGGATGCCCAAAATCTTATAGAAACTTATAGTAAGAAAAGGGTTGTTTTGGTTTGGTAGGTTTCGAAAAAAGTGAAAGAATAAAAAAAATAAAGAGATTAAAAAAAAATATTTTTAAAGTAGAGTGGAAATAAATTTGATTATAATTTATTAGCTAATGTTTGGTTATTTAAAAATAATTCTATATAATTCTTCAAAAGGATGAATCTTCTTCTTATTGAAAGATGAATGAGAGGTTCCCCAATCCCTTGTCCTCTCACACTAGATCAAATAGATTTGGTGATGATAAATTTTAAATAAATCTATTATTAACCTACCCAAAATCCTATATGTGCATGTGATATATTAAATCACTCCTCTCTTACTTAGACAATTCAATTGGGTCTTGTGCTTCCCAAAATATCCAATAGTATCCAGTACCTTTTCACACATGCCCAAAATCTATAAGAGCTTAATAATTGATCATAGCCTATTAAAATGTGTATAAATTTAATTAAGTGTAGGTAGATAATTGATTATAAACTAGGTTAATAAATAAATTCAAATTAATTTTCATTTGAAGTTATAAATAAATATATAACACTAACATAATTAAACAGATGGGAGATATTTTATCCCTTAAAGTTTGTAACCCATGAATTAAATTTAATATTCTTTAACTTCCCCAATTACCTAAGAACCCCTCTATTTGAGAGGTAGTAGGGGATAAATAAGAATAAAAAGAAATTATAATAGAATTAAAAGAAAAAAAATAATGAAAATTGGAAACAACAACAGTATCATGATGAGTCCACATATACTTCATCCTCATTACTCTCTAGTTAAACCTCATTTTCCAAATAATTTTTCTTGTATTCAAAACACTTGATATTTTTTATTTTTAAAAATTCTTCTCTATTTACTTATTTCCCTTGATAACCCTTAATTGTTCAATTTAATCTCCCACTAAATCCAGAACCTCTATTTTAAAGATACATCTTTCCACAGGGGAAATTGTTTTGACTTATCAATATCTAAATGGATGACTATGGTCTGTATGCATGAATAATTATGTGAACCCAAAAATATTCATGTTTAAGCACAATTTAATCTCAATAATATATGGTTTATCCATCTAATGTCACATGTTCCTCCTTATGATATCCTAAATTAGAAAATTCATGACTCGTCTGAAGTGTCTCAATAGTCCTCTAAATTATATCGTGACTCATCCAAAGTTATATTTTTCTCTTTTAAAAATTGATATCAACACATATAAAGGAATTTTAATATTCATAATTAAAATAATAATTATCTAAATTGAATCATCCAAATTCACAGATCATTTTCTAATTCATCATGAAAGAGTTCAAAATGATGATTCTGAACTGCCTATTGATTCATCTAAAGTAACACTTAACTAGATTTCACTCACCTATAGATTAATTCCTAAATTATTAAAACACAAAAGAATCAGAATAAAAATTTCTTTTTTTATTCCAAAATTTATGTAAATCAATGTATTTTTTAATTTTTGGATTTTAAAAAATAATTATAAAATAAAATAATTTGACACTTTAAATCAAAAAATCCCTAGAATAAATAAATTATGAAAATTTGGGAATAAAATGAATTAAATATAAATAAAATGAGATGAATTTATTTAATATTTAAATTCTTAAAAACATAATCCTTGGAATCTGAGAAAAGTGTACTTCACAAATATTACCCATGAAAATTTCAAAACACTAGTCAATGCATGATTCCATTTTTATCACCATAATTCTCAATATCATCAAGTATCATTAATGTTTTTAAATCTGATTTTGTTATCAAGTTAATTTACATAATTTTCACTTGATCATCATTTAATTTTAATTTATATATACATTTATACCTCACCATTGATGGTGTGGTGGTAAGGGTTTCGGGGTTGAGGGGTAGGTTGCAGGATTATACCCATGTTCCTACAAGTTTATAATGACTTTATTCATTGTATATTTTTATGAAGTGGTGGATTTAATCAACATAATATAACTATATTTCTAGAATTATTTAACTCAAACATAAATTGAAAATTTAGAGAAAATTTTATCATGTTCTAATTTCATCCAACGGTCACATTAAGATCTATGAATTTCTTTATATCTACGTAATTATTCATGTATTGGTGCATAGAGTGAAGGTTTTTTTATGTTGTTATAAAAACCTCTTTTTCTATTATTTTAAACTTATATTATATGTTTTTAATTTATATAATACTTTGGTTATGTTTTGGGAACTTATTTATGGTTTTGGAGTGTTTTGGAAGGGGTTTTAAGGGTGTACAATTTGAAAATGATTAGTGGAAACTATTCACTATCTCTAAGAAACTATGGAAGGATTTGCTGGGATTTGTTAGGAAAGAACTTGGTTGGTCCATGGTTATTCCAAATATCTATGGTTCCTAGGAGAAATCATAAAATATAGGGGAATTTAGACAATATCATGCAAACAGTTGGTGCATAGTTTTAAAAACCATGCGAATTTCTAGTTTTCAGTCACTAGAATGCACATGGTTAGTGCACAGTTGGATAAACAATGTAGCATATCCTTGTTACATGCATTAAATGATAAAAAAATTAGATTTTAACCAATATTTACACCCAAAAAATATCATTTTTCTCCTATTCTCTCAGGTTCTAAAACTCCACTTGTTCCCCACAAATCCTTGATGATTCCTTTTGACCCAGAAGTTGGTTTTTGACGAATCGTGGTTCATTAAATCTCTAAAATAAATAGTAATTTCTCTATATTTCGTATTCTCTCTAGATGTACTCATCTCCTCTATAATGGGTCTATATATATCTAATTTAATATATATATATATATATATATGTATGTATGTATGTTTGTAGACCTATATATATATATTTGTGTGCCGAATGATGTGAATTTTGATGAGATATTATTGGTATCTAATGAAGGGAATATGTTTTAATGTCAGAACATGAATTATTATGTGTTATTATTCATTTTCCTTATTCATTGTGAATATAAAGGACTCTCTTCCAAGATAATTGTTTTCTAATTTAAATTATTAATGTTTTAATTACAAACTTTTATTTTATTGGAAAAATTATTTTCATTTAGTACCTAAATAAATAGTTTCAAAGTTTCTCACATAAGAAGCATGATAAATTACTCAAAATAAATTGGTTTTGAAAAGAAATTGTTTTTATTGAGAACATGGCATGTTTGGTGGGTGTGAGTTTGTGAAATTTCATTGGATCTTCCTTATTGGTTCATAATTTGAGTTGGTGCCAAAATAGAACATGGTATTCCATCAAGTTATGACTTTGTGACAAGGCGGGTCACCACTCTTGAGTATTTTTACATTAATTGGGCTTTCATGGTAGCGTGTGATGTGGAATGATGATGCCAAAGAATAAAGAAAGAATGAATAATAGATTTAGATAATTATTTGTTAATTTTTTTAATATGTTAAAATATTTTGAATGTTATCGATAATCACAAATTTTTATTTAGTAGTAAGGATATAATTTTTGGATAATACATGAATAATGGAAAGATAACCCTTAATATTTTTTCATTTTTTATAATCTGGGATTTTTTTAAGTAAAAAGGAGAGAGTTAATTCTTGTAATCATGCATGTTTTCATTAAGGTTTTCTACTGATTCTAGTAATTAGTATATGTGATAAAGTTATTAAAAATTTGTAATATGACATTATTAACCACTTTACGTTTCCTAGGGATAAATGTTTAATAAAAATTTTGAGTTTCAATATGATTAGTAATATTTTAGAGGATCCTTAAGGTTAACTACTTATGGAATTTACTAACTTGAAATTGGTATATAATTATTTGAGGTTAACATATGATTGATATTATTCGATAACCAATCCTAAAATTTTTTTTGGTTAATATTTACTGGTGAAGGAAAAAATTTTGGATTTTATGTTTTTTTATAAGTGCTTTAGGAATAAAAAAATTCATTTTGAATATAAATATCTTGGCATAAGAGATGAAGTGGAAATTGATTTAAGAATGACCAAAGGATGATATTATTCTATGATAGGGAAATAAATCAAGTAAGTTTATTTTATATAGTTATTTATATGGATAGTAAAATAATCCCTTGAATTTATGAAAAATAACTTGAAATAAAAATGGTTTCATTTTAGTTTTCTTACGGAAAAATCAATTGTCCTTTAACCCGTCAAATTTTTTTGGGTTTTTATGGCTAAAATTCTCACGAACATATTAAATATCACTATCTACAAATTATTAGGCATTATTTTTATTCCATGTATATATTTTAATTTCTTGCTAATTTTCTCCTATTTTTAAATCTAGTTTTTTATGACCATTTGATTTTCCTTCCATTATTTTTTAGAGGAGGTTTTATTATCCTTTTTTTATACATGATATCCATAAAAGAATTCCAAAATTTAAAACCCATGATTATTTATCACAAGTAAAAATTGTTTGGATGAAATTTATTGAATGAGGTTATAATGAAACAACCCCCATGATTTTAAAACAACACTATGTTCGATAGTGTGTACAAAACACAACCCCAAGATTAAATGAACCTCAAAATATTATTATTTAAATATGACCATTATAACCAAACCATTAATTCAGTTGGTACTAATAGTATTAACCTAAATATGAAATATGTATAAGTGACCTAATTAATAAAATTTCATTGATTAATTATTATGAAATGGGTAATTAATTTTCAGTAAGGTTCTTTTATGCTTGAGAAATACATTTTCATCAAAAATGATTGTTATTGGTTTTTGTGAGAAAATATAATAATTTATTTTTAGAACTTATAAAATTTATTTTATAAAAATAATAACACTTTCAAAACATCATATCAAAATTATTTTAGGAAATTGTTTTTCGATTTTTCTAAAAAGATTTATTTTCCAGTAAATAATGAAGAAATTGATATTTATTGAAAAGTGTATTCTTCATTCAACCATTTGGAAAGATACATTTAATTTTAAAATGGATTAAAAGAAAATATCAATTCAATTATATACTTAATAATCAAATTATTATTATTTTAATTTATTTTATAATTTATTTTTTACAAAAAAAAAATTTATAGGTAAAAATTCATTTTTTTGAAAAACTTATTTTCGTTGCGTTTTGTGTTTTAATATTAAATTAATTTATGCCACACATTAAAATTTAATATTAAATAATGGATCCAAAATTTTGAATAAACATTTCATAATTTATTATATTATTCACTTTAATTTGTGGTCATTATTAATATCAACCATGGTAATTTTTTTACGAGGGTAAAGGGTAAATCGGATAATTAATGTTAAAAATAAAAAGATAAGGACTAAAAAATGAAATTAATAGTTGTCAAAATTTTATTTTCAGAGTCTATTTCATTAATAATATTCCATTATTTTGTTATATGACATTTTTTCAATTGGTTTAGATTATGACAATTATAATATTTTATGAAAAGAATAATTAAAAATATTACACTCTTATTTTTAATAACAATAATATTTTTAATGTAGGGATAAATATATGATATTTTTAGTTAAAAACACAATTTTGAAATATAAATGACTTATATACATCATGGAATTTTAATTTTAATTTTTTTTAAAATAATTTTCAAATCTTCCAACACAACTCTAACTCATTAATTGTTTAAGTGACAGAAAAATAAAATAAATGATTTTAAAAATATTAGAATATAATTAGTTTGAATGACATATTATGTTATAAGAATTTTATAGATATATGTCACATATTAGTGACTTTTAATTAAATTATATTCTAAATTAAACTTTGTATTGATGTATTTGAATTTAAATTAAATAAATAGTGTCAGACATGACATTAATGATAATTTATAAAAATAATATTTTATTAAATTATTTATAAATTATAAAAATATTTAAATTATATAATTAGAATAATATATAGTACAAATTTCATCCATTTTCAATTTATGGGTCAATATTTACGTTATATTTAAAATTACAGCCCTTTAAGAGTAAAAAAAGATGTTACAGCAATCAGTATTAAAATAGGTTAACCAAGGGGTTAATAAAAAATATAAGGATTATACTGAAATAAAATCTTCTCTAACTTTTACTTTATGATTTTATTTCATACCTATAAACTTTTTCATTGAATTAATTTCCATTTAGAATAATTTGGATCTTGGATAGTCATATAATATTTAATTTTTTTGTAAATTCTGAAAGTGACAATGACCTCAATTGTTAAAGGTCCCCTCCTCCCTCACTTATTAACACCACCTTGAGCCATCTAGGTATAAAAAACCCATAAAATTAATATTATAAACTATTTATCCACATTTTATATGTGTATTTTATCCTAAAATACCAAACCAAGGATCCTTAAGAGATTATATAAAGGAGTTCATCAAAATAAGTGGTAATTGCTCTAACTCATCAATTTATTTTTAATTCTTCTTTTAACACATATAAATATATGATTTATGAAATGGTAACATAAATATCCTATATATACTTCAAATATTATTATTATTATGATACAACCATTATCCTCCATCTTTCTCATGGAATGCGAGGTGAAATTATCGCTCGTGTGTACGTACATCTTACAGTTTCCACAAAGCGATACAATTCATTTTTCATTAAAATATTTTATGAAAGGTAATTTGGATGACCATAATGATTATATGAAATTTTTAAAACGTAATTATACTTATTAAATGAAAATTTAATATCTTCTATCTTACCTTCCAAACTGTTGGGAAATGATAATGTCGTTCATGCGTAAGTGTCGACTACCACCTCAACGAAGCGATGTGTTTTGTTTTTCATGTATAACTTTCATTGATGGTAATAAGGATGGATTTTATGAATATATATGATTTTTTATATATAATAATTATTCTATAAAGTCTAATTTTATTTAAAATTCTTTTATTTCATCCATTAAAAATTAAAATCAGTGTACATGCGTACATATGACCTACCTTCTCCATGAACAGTGTACCTAATTTTATATCTCTAACATTTATGGATCACTATAAATACTTACATATTAAATATTTAAAATATTTATATAATAATTAAAATTCATGTTATTATATTACAATAATCAATGTCCAATAACTGAAACTACCAAACCAAAACATACCTGAAAAATAGAGCGGTTATTACCAAAAACAATGATTTTAATAAAAAATTATTAATAAATGGGTGATAAAATTTTATAATTAAATAATTTAGGTTATGATATATATGAATATGGTTTCTTAATAGATTTATAATTAATATATATTTACTATAATGTATTTTCAAATATTTATGAAGGAATGTGGACATGAGATAAGGGTTTCTCATGTCACTTTTACAGCTTTGAGACATAGTCCATATTCAAAAATTATTTCTTTTATGTGGTGTATATACTAACCCTTTGATATATTATATCATAAATATATTTTTCATATTGGTATTTAAAGTTTCATTTTACATAATTTATTTCATTAGGCTTATGATTCAAAGGATTCCCAAGTGTTTCGGTTTTATTTCATACTCTCATCATTATTTGAGTTTGTTTATTTTTTAGTATTAACAGGGGAATATTTTTCTTTCATTTCTATGTTTTCAAAAAAATAAATTGTTTTATCTATTTTATGATTATTTTTAAATCCATTTTTACCCATGTTTTACTTTTTTTTAAAATATTAATGGAATCTTCATGTCTTTTCCAAACAAGGTACTTTTTTACTTTTCTTACAAATGTGGGAAATGGATGTGTTTTTACCATATATGGCCTCAACATAATTTCATGTCTTCTTAAAACCAAAATTATTTTAATATTACCTTATAATTTTATATTTCTATTTTCAAATAAAATAATTTATTTATTACATGTGGATTTTTTATATTTTAAAAAGTGACTTTCAAACAAGAAAGTGTATTTTTCTCAAGAATATTTAATGTGAACATTTTTAATTATTTTCATCTATTTAAAAATAATTTATTGAATATTATGTTGATATATACTATAATTATACCATCCACATAATTTATTTTTATATTTTTTGATCATTTTGACGGGGATAAAGTACTGACATTTTGTATAGTAAGTCTTCAAAGATGGGTAAATATGGATTGTTAAGGCATGTTGATTCAGTTCTATTATTTATTCATATGATAAATACATATTACATAGTAAGTGATGGCCATGTCCCTCTAAATACCAGTGATTCATCTTAATTTCTCATGAGACAAACAATCTTGGTTTATAGCTGAAGCCTTTCCCATTTTTTGTTTTTTTCTTGGCATAAGGGCATGATGGTATTTTAAAATATCATACATGAAGCCTCGATTGTATGTTTCAAATGTACTATATTATGCATTCTATAATTATGAAATCATTTATTTATTTCCATGTGATTATTTTATTATTTAGAATATCATAGGATAAGTATCAAGCTCAGGTGATTATTATATTCCTAATTTTATCATCCATTATTTCTACTAAATTATGCTCAGGTTAAAATTTAAATGGAAAGTGTTTTAGTTATTTAACTCTCAATATTTTTTATGATTATTTATTAATTATAGTTTCCTTTTTATGAATATCCTTTCTAAGAATCTAATCTCACCCCATTCTTATGTTACATTTTCCCCAAGATGAAAATATGTGTTTTGTGATTGATAAAAGGGATATGCTAAGGGGAATAATTTTTTTCTCATGGAAAACAATTTGTTAGTTTTCTGTTCTTAAAATGTAATGTTAAATTCAAGTATGTTACAATTTTACCCAGAATATTTAACTATTCATAACATTGGGATGTAATTTCTTGTATCTAGTTCCAAGGTAAAAAATTAATCACTTGATCGATGCTACTGGGGTCTAGGTCTTTATAAGGACCCCCTTTCTTCCCCAATGGTCATACAATTCCCTAACTTATCTCACTCATACTGATGACTCCATGATAGAAAATCATCATCTCCGTAAACTACTCCTTGTATGTAACTCCTAATTATAGAAATACTCTAGTGGATCCTTCTGTCCTCAATGACACCCCCTAGTGACAAACCTTTGAAGAATAAATCCATTCTAAATAACATTATTTAGGTAAAACCAATTTTTTTATTCAAATGATAATCACATAGGGATTCAACAATTATAGAAAAATGTATTTATTTTTTATCCTTTCCTATAGGCCACTAAAATTCTATCTTTAACATTTAAATTTTATTTATTTTATCCTATGAGATGATACTCATTATAGTAATAAATTAAACTCTCTTTGAATATATCAAATATGCATAGGAAACATTTTCATTATCCATTATTACTAAACTATTATCAATAAGTTATCAATCATAGATATATGAGATAAAACATGGTTAATACACTTTTTTAATTATCTTTTAGCATGTATCCATTGATGTGGTGACTTATCCATTAATTTATTCTCTAATTCATTCCATACGAGAACCTACTCTGGTTCTGCATATGTGTGAAAATGAATGTTTCGATTATCTCCAATAATATATTGGATAAAATCTAAATAAACATACACTATTTTCTATTTACTTGTAAAAATATTAGTTCTATGTTATTTAACAATATCTTCTAGATCAAGTGATCTTAGATGCCTCAATTTATATTTAAACTTGATATTGATTTGTTAAAAAAATAGTGTAGTGCTTATTTTTTATACAAAACTTTTTAAATGTATCATGTAGATTAAGTTGATGATACATATTTTGCAACATAATTATATATGATGATTTGTTATCAATCAAATTTTAAAATTCTAGTATTTTTTATATTAATGTTTTATTAATGAATAAATTTTTTATATTTTTTAATGTAATGAGATCTTATCTAGATGGACAAGTCACATTTATGGAATAAAAACAACATTAAAAAATTCTAAAGTAATACCTTTTTAACAAATTATCTTTGAAAGAGAGAATAGAACACATCCAGCAAATCATTGAGCCATAAAAGCTTAGTATTTCTCACCCCAAGTTTTCAAGACCATAAACTAGAGAAATGGATTCCAAATATGTATGATTTATAATGTTTTTCAGGGATAAATTAACTTCAAAACATTTTATCCATCTAGAAGTTAATTTTCTAGTGATATAAATGATACCATTTCTGATTACTTATATTATAGTGGTAAAATCACATTCTAAACAAATGGTATAGCATCATATTTTATCTTTAACTTAAACTGTGTTGATCATAAAAAGAATTTCATAATTAATAGAAGTTTAATATCTAAATGGGATATAGATATATCCCATGACATTTCTAGTTTGATTTATGAAAACCACTCCAAACATAGTAGGGTCTCATATCTTTTTTTATTCTCTATTTGCATTATATTTAATCCATCCATGGAATGGAGGAACACAACATACATCATAAGTTCAATAAGGAGGATTAAAATTAAATGTAATGATAAGTTAATTAGGGACCATGAAATAGTGGATATAATTATTACAATAACCATTTTTAAGATAATTGAAATTATTTGTAAACCAAAACCTAGACAAGTGTCAATTGGAGATTGAAGGGGTCACTGTCATGAATAATTTTGTTGTAACTACGGAAAATGATATGTACCACTTATGCACAAGACACAATAAGAATATTTGAAATATTATATGAAATCATAGTCTTGAGTTAGGATTTCATATGTTCATGGATGTTATCTATACAAGGATTTTTCAATTTAACGAGATCATTAATATCATTAAAAAACACTAATGACTTCCCACAACTAAAGAAAATTTTTTTGACATCTTCTATATACTTTTTCATAGAGAGAATTTATAACACAAATAAATTACAAAAGGTTATAGGAAATAATCTATAGGTAAATTCTAGTAAACCAATCACCACAACTGGTTAAATCTATAAGGAATTTGGCCTGATCTAATCAATTGTCTAGAGTATGATCTCAAGTTTATAGGTGAAACAACCTTATGTAACATCCTAAAATAAAGTAATCCATTATATTACAGATCCTAAATTAACATTTAATCACCATAAATGAAGTTTTAGTTATAAATAAAAACCTTAATATCTATATGATGAAAATATAATGATATCTCTATTTTCTACTTCATTGGTGACTTCAAATGGAAAATATCATCATGAAAATTTAAAGTATTGAGGAGAGTTGTACCTATCCATTTTAATAAAAAAACTTGACATAGGATTTTGAATTAACCATCCAATGAGAATGATATGAAATGTTAGAGAAATTTCTTATGAGAGCATGCCAAATAGAGGATCCCATGTGGTTAAAATTTTCAAATTTAAACCTTTATAGAATTTTTTTTGAGAAATCCAAGAAACATGGATTTCCAATTGAAATGTCACCACATAAAATTTTCTAATATGAAATTATTAAAATTATGAATTTTCTTAATACCAAAACCTCTATAATCAATTGGATGATGTAATTGCTTCCAAGGGACAATAATGATCCATCATGGAAGAGTGATTCCACTACAATTTTTTTATGGATATGTTGATGCTCTTAATAATAGAGGACATGGATTTATAAACTATAAAAGAGTAAAAAAAATTGTAAATAATGACCATTTTCACAAGAAAAATTCTACTATATAGAGAAATAACTTTATCTTTACATGATTCCAATTGAATTCTGAATTACTTAAGATTTCAGATAAGTTAAATTCATGCGGTCTTCCATAAAATAATGGGACACCAAGGTAATTTAATGGTAAAACTTATTCTATTATGTTGAGCTAATTAATATTATCCACCTTCTTGGAGGCCATAATTCCATTTCCAAAGCATGAAAATTATTTTTTCTAACCGGTTTCCGGACATAAAACATTTTTATAATGTATGGGGTTATCATTAAAATCGTTATTTTTATATTGTCTCCTTGAGTGAAGAGAATTATTTCATCAAAATATAATAAATAAGAGGTAGAAATAAGACCTTTTTGTATCTCTGATATATTTAATTTCTTTATCTATCATGTTGCAAAGAATACTTCTAAATTAATATTTTAAAATAGAAAAAATAATTTTTGAGATAAGTTCCCCTTATCTAACACCTCTGTTGCATGTAAAGTAACACTCATGTGATCCTTTCATAAGAAATGAAATATGGATTTAACTTTAGAGTATTTTCACCCATTAAGTGAATGGGTCATCAAAATCAAACCCCTTTTAGACCATACAAATAAATCTCTTGTTCATAATCAAAAATATTTAATATCATTTTTTCATTCTATGTTACCCCATGTTATTTTCCTTATCAAGGATGAAAAATTTCGAATATGTGATGAGAAAATATTTTATAGTTATTACTTTAATGAAACCAATTTTATTAGAAGATGTAATACCAAAATCAATGATGGTATATTTGTTAGTAAGAATTTAGAAACCAATTTGGTGAATAGTCTTAAAAAGTCTCAAAGGATTGAAAATATGGATTTAATTTTAATTTAACACTTTAGGAATAAGATAAAGGAACTGATAATTGATAACCCATGTGATTTTATCCCCTTTTAAAAATTAATGACTTTTTTACAAATATCATATTTGGGGACTTCCATAATGTTTTGGAAGAAGAAGTTGGTAAAGCCATCAAGTCCAGGTGAACTGATAGTATATAATCCAATGAAAGATTATTTAATCCAAAATTAAATGGAATCAATTTTATCTTATTATTCTCGTCATTATTTAAAATAATTATAATGATTTCTTCCAATAATTCAAAGTTGGTGGAGGATCCGTTAAATAAATTACTATAGTAGGAGACAACATGTTCAACAATCTCTTTCCTATTGTAAAAAAAAGTACATAATCATTGATAATAGTCAAGGGTCTTTTGGATTTTATAGCTCTATAAATATAACTAAAGAACATGTAATTTCAATCACCATATTTGATCCATTTCAATTTAAAATTTTCTCACTGCATGTGATCATTAAGGTTTATAAGGATGTTGAGATCATGGTAGAATTCATTATCCTACTCAATACCTATGGAAAATATACTAAAAGTGATACTTTCATGAATAATATATAGATAGAACAAAAGATGATCACAATAATTCTCATTAGAGTTAAATAGGTCTCTACTCTAATCTTTTAATCTCCTCTTAAGTAATTTAACCTTTAAAACCAAATCCATGGAATCATCATTGTTATTGAAAGAAATCATTATGTCTCAAATCAGATTTTATACATTCAAGATGTTAAATCCAATAATTGTTAAATATAAATTGAAATAGTGGTTGTCGTCCCATTTTACCATATTTTTTCCAAAATTTGATGATGGTATGAATTTATTCTTTCAAGAGTGGTCCAATAAATAAAGGCCCAAGTATCAAGGACATCATCATTTAAAAAATCCCTATTCAATTTTATGGGCCCCATTTTGTTGAGTTTTATTCAATTTGAATTATATTCACCACCCTCCAATTCACATATATAATATTTCTATCTTCATTATAATCATGTAATTAACTATTAGTTTTAGAGTCATTCATCAATCCAATCTTCTCATCCATACTGAGAATGTAATTGATGTCACCAGGGAGTGTCCCTTTACTATAAAGTATACTAATCAAATCCAATATATCCTTGTATATTACCATCATATCTTGGTATCTATTAAAATAATAGATGAAATAATAAACATGCTTCAAATCTACACATTTATAATAGAGAGTGGTCATATGATCTATTGAGTAAATATAAGTAGGCCCTTTCGATCATGAATGGGAAAGGACCAGAAGTCTTTTAATCTCCTAAGAATATTATTTTATGTTAAAATGATAGTATCCCATGTTTTCACAAGAATTAATATTTTAGTAAAAGTTAATTTTTAGTTCAGATAATCCAAGACAGTAAGACTTTTTATTTTGAATTCATATCTAGAGAGAACTAGCTAGGGTTGGGTTGGATAGTCCCAGACAGTTCGAAATTAAGATCATCAATTATGCATGTGCTTAGGTTTGGATACACCTTTTTTCATTCCCCATAAATTCATTATTCGGGTTGATTTATTTACTATGAAATTATTTTTAATATTTCAATTCAAAATTTCATCACTTCCCTTTTCCCAATAATGTGGTATATTAAAATTCATAAATTATTTTGAGATTTTGGAACAACCAACATTATTATCCATTAATGTATTCTTATTTTTGGAATCATCCTCTAAATACCCATTGGTATTTTTGTGGGAATTAGTGTTCTAGTTATTAATCCCAAAGGGTACTAACTCAGTTAATGCATTGTCTTTACTGTTGGAAAGACCATCCTCTTTTGATGTTGGATTATCACACCTAATTATTTTTCCATTAGATGGAAATCAATTTTAAAAGGAGGTTCTCTCAACCTCTAATACACCATGGGAATTAATTTGAACCAGGGTGATAGTGTCTTTCCTGTTCTTAACATTGAGTTCTATAGAATCAATTATAATAGTCCCTCTATAATTCTTATATTTCATTTATGGAATCGAGTTAACATTGATAGGAATGTGTTTTTGGGATTGGCTACAAATGGATTTAATCTATTCGTGACTCAAAATACATATTATAGTATATGGACAGTTAATTTTATCCACAACAATCATCAACAATAGATGTATATGAAACAAACTTATTCCATTATTTTGATGGTCATTCCAGAAAAAAAATTCCTAGAAATGACATCAATGTATATGTTCAACCCCTTATATAATAATTTCTAGATTTATGGGATAATGGTGTACATTAATATGATGAATCAATAACAAAATATTTCAAAATGTAGGCTACTCTAATGTGGATGATTTGTGATTTTCTTGAATTTAGAAACATGTCTGGTTGGAACACTCAAACTATCTAGACATGTAACGTTTTTAATTTTTACTTCAAGACAAAGAGATTACCATATAGTGTAATGTGGGGTTTCTTTTTTCACTATATATTTGTGGTTAATACTTATAGATATCCATTTAAAAGTCAAAATTAGTTGTAAAAAGGTGTTGAGGTCACAACCAAAATTATTTTCAGGTTCATAAATCATGTCACAATTATCAATAGTTGAAGCAAAATTTGGGAAAGAGTAAAAGTTGAATGTATATAAGAAAAGAGTTCACAAATTATCAGATATATTTGGTTCCCCAAAATTCAATAAAAAGATATATTTTCTAAAATTTTTTATTTGGAATTTTAATTTTCAATTAATAATGTTGATGTCATACACATTAAAGAAAAATGTATGTGATAATTTCATTTTCATAATACTAAATGAGAAATGAAAATCAATATATTGTGTAAATTATTTTAAAGACTAGGAATAAGTGAATATAAATCATTATCTATGTAAAAATTAAGATGGAAATTATCCAATAATTGTTTTATATTAAAAACGTGAAAAATATTTTATCCATCAAAAACAATAAAAATATGAAATCAGTTGATGGATGTTAAAGTAAAATTTAAAGATATATTGAATTGAAAATTCATAATTTATATAGAATTAAATGTCATAACTGACATATTTTGATGTAGAAATTTATACCTTTAGCATTGCATAAATTATTACTTTATGAAATAAAATGAATTTGTAATTGAGTTTTTCACATTATTTATATAGATTTGTGATAGAAAATTAAACCCAATTAATCTGAAAAAAACCATGAAATAATAGTAATGACACATTTTCATTTGCAGATGATATTCCCCCATCATGTTTCAGCATGAATATTTCTCTAACTAATCAATTGATTGGGGAAGTAAAAGTATAATGGTCCGTACATTATCGATGGATGTATCCAATGAAGCGGAATTATTACATTACTCTTTCATGAATAATATATTAAAATGATCATAACCATTACACATAGGCTTAATTATACTATATTAAGTTATATCATTTGGTATCTATGTTATTTCAAGTTTCTTTTGAAAACCAAATCTCAAACATAAGTCTCTATCTCTAAAGGTTATATGGAGTAAGAGTGTCTAACCATTTTTAAGTTATTTAGATAACATTGATAAAGGATTCAGTGGATCTGGTCATGTTGATGACAACAAAAATTAATTTCAATCTTACAATAATTCTGTAAACATTCCAATATTATGTTTCCATGTGGGGAAAATATCATCAGTTTTGTTAACACAATGTTCATAAAATAATATAGATATCTGTTACTAAATAGTGATATTATATACCCTTTTTTTAAATAATTAAAGATAAAAAAATAGGTTACTTCAAAGTCGATCATGAAATAAGAAAGAGATAAGAACATCCATAAACAAATACATTTTTGATTGGTTTTCACATTGTGAAAGATCATAATCAATATCATATTCATAAAAAATTGATACAATTATCTTTTTTAATTGATAATATTTTATATTCATATATATAGATCATTCTTTTTGATAATCGAGTTAGAGTGCAAGATGATTTGAAATATTTTTCTATTGGGCCTTTGAATAAGTGTAGAAGATTCAATGATTTTAATATTAATGGATTTAAGTTTCACACACTTTTTAATGAAGAAGTTCTGAAAGAAATAGTGGAATCTTCCTAAAATTCATAGAATTTTTATACTAGGGGACTTTGATTGAAATTATAAAATTAAATTATCATTTAAAATTGTTAAATATATTATTAAAATGAAATATTGATGATATTTATATGGGAATAATTAATTATTCTTTACAATTTATTTTTGTTATTTTATCTCGATTGATTGCTAATGGTGAGCATGAATAAAATGATCCTTATATTTTTTTATGTCATGACCTAAAATAGTATGTTATAAGGATGAAATATTCGATGAAGGGTGGAGTATTATAGTCCATGTCAATCCAAGAGACTTCAATGATATGGGTAATTAAGTTGTATAATTCTTTAGTGACATCAAACCACATTGACAACAATAGATTAATATATCTATAATTGATGATATTGTAAGGGTTTGTATTTAAAGGGAGGGTAATAATGATGAAATCATGTTATTAGTGGATGATGAAAATAATATAGATAATTATTAATTTATTGATTGAATGTCGATTTATTTATCTTATCTTTTATTTTATTATTTAGAATACCTATATTTAATTAATATATATATATAAATTCAAAAGATTTGATTAATTTTTTATATCATGTTTAAACATGTTTTATATTATTTTTGGGTATATTAATATCGAAGAAAAATCATTTAATAATATGAGTTAATCATCCACTACTCCTTCAGTTTCAGATGACACTTCTTATGCACTCCTTCCTACATCTGGTACGTTCCCTATTTTTTGTTTCTCCCATTTCCATCATTTTTTTCCATAAAACATTCCCTGATATTTATCATACATTCTATCTAATTAAATTTCATCACCTTCTTCTCTAGGGATATCGACGGGAAGAGTCTGAGTTGCTAAGGAGCGATCATCGAATGAGCATATGGTATTAATATTACCATTATGAGGGTATTGGAGAGTCCTCGTTATTGATATGTAATTGTTAATTTGAAAATATAATGTATTAAACCTATATAATAATTTTTAAATATTTATATTAAGTATATTCAGATAATTATAAGATATAAATGAACATAAATACATCATATTCTTGGAAGATAAGAAATTTTAAAGTAGTTGTACCATTTAACATGTTTGGAGTGATTATAAATTATTCAAGAAAATCATATTTGTAGATATTGAGTTAGTTAGAATGGGAGATGACGTCCCTTCATGCCACTTATATTTCACGGAGAAAAGTTCTCATTTGTTGGAGGAATGATATTTTTTAAAACAATTTAATGTAAGTCAAAAAAAATTACTTATAGTTTTTTTATCTACGATTCCTATCAATTGTCAATTTAATTTTCTTTCATATCAAATGTGAAGATAATTTTAAATTTTTAATGGAATGATGCATTTGTGAGCCAATGGATGTTGAAAAGATTCTGGAAAAGTAGAATTAATATAATTATAAGTTGTGGTGTGAGTTTAATGAATCCTCCTTGACTAGAGGAATTCCTGGGGGTATAACAACACTGATATGATAGACTACAAAATTACAGTATCTGTTAATTGTATTTTAATATTTTAAAATTATTTTTATAGTTATTGCAATTATTTTTTATGTATCATGTAAATAAAGAAATTTATATTATAAATTTTTTCAAAGTTGGAATTATATGTAGTAGAAACTTTTAGTGAACATGAAAATTAGTATCATGTACCATCTGGAGGCATTAATCATGACATAGAAGAGTGGTGTTGATATGGGATTCATGTTTACATGTGTTGTATTTGTAAATAAAAATATATATGCTATTTTTCAGAGTCTAATTAAAATGATGTATATTTTTATGATATGTGTATATATGTATATGTTTTATTTTCATTATTTGGATTTACCTCTAAAATTATTTATGTTTTATGTTTTATATATATAAGTGGGTATTTTTATAGTGGATGTGGTATTTAATTTTAAGGGTTAATGATTTCTCTATTTTTTATAATCAATAGGGACTTTAAGCAGTGTAAAAAATTTAAAAACCATAAATATTTATTTAACTCCAATTTAATCCACCACTAAGAATAGTCAAACGATCACTAAATGTTATTAACCTACCAGTAACTATTTATCTGTGGTTATAATAACCGCAAAATATCGTTTATTTTTAAAATGTTTCATATATTATTAATAGTGGTTTCAACCACTGACATATTTATAATAGGAATCCAAAAAAATCACAATTTAATTTTATTTCATGGAGGTTATAACATCCCCTGTGATAGATTTTTTTATTTACCTTTTAATATATTTTCACTTCGGCTTTGAAACCATCACCAAATAAAGTTGTGGAGTGGTTCCAAAAAACTACCATGAATTAATTGGTGACTCACAAAAAGAAAGTGGTTTTCAAAACCGTTAGTAATTTAAGGGAGGGTATTTAAACCATTAACTCTTTCAAAAACACAACTACTAATAGACATAGTTATTTTAGTTTTATATTGGTACATGTGTGAACTCCAACATGGAGAACATGCATAAGAGGGAGAGTTGTTCCCAAGAAAAAAAAGCACCAAAAAACTGGTCAGTTGGTTCAGTATCCTTTCCACATCAATATAGTAATCATATGGTATGCTATCAGTGTGGATATTGTGATTATACCATGTGGAAATTCATGGTACCTATGTAGAAATTTCACAACTATAAAAAGTCGGGACATCTGAAATGTTATTTTATGGTGACTTCAATGATTACTGATGGAAATGAATCAAACATGTATTAGGCTTTATTTTCCCGTATAGGTCAATCAATATGAAATAGTAATAAATCCAAAACTAATCGACACTTTGTGACACTCATATCACATCGACACCTCAGAAGTCATCATAATGATAGGAGAACAATAAAAAATTGTTGGGGAAACAAAGTAAATAGATCTATAGTTCTTAGAGGATTACTACAAAGCATAAATTTATTACTTATATAGTGAGAGATATGATTCCCTTTAATTCTACAATCATGAATTATTTGTTTTATATTGGTGTGTACCACTATTTTATTTCTTATAGTGTTGTGAATCGTATAGGTTTTCATGTTGAAATAAAGCCACATGTATTGAAAATTCAAACACCTCTAAGGAAATAAGAATTTTATGACTTTAATTTTGAATAGTGTTCTATAACTATCGATAAGGATAACTTTTTTTGAGATTTACCTATTCTTGACATGGACATATTTGGATTGATTTTGGAAATGTATTGGATGACATCTTTCTAGTTACACATCAACTGTTATGTCTAGCATGTTTGTTTCACATCTTCTAATAGTGTTGAGCATATATTTAAAGGAGATTATGATGTGAATAAAAGTTGATTTGGACCATTAGTACAAGGATTTGGGAGAATCTCTTACCATTTGCAAAAAATTACTTTGGAAACTATTGATATTTTACAACCATCATGGATATATTTTTGATGTCATTCCAAACATTTTCTCTGGGTTTCCACTAGAAAGATAAGTTAAATTTATAATTTATCTCCAACTGGGGACAATTCATAGTTCACTTATATCTCATATGATAGAACCAAAAAAATTAACATAATAGAATGTTCAATTAGAATATTTAGAAAGAAAATGATTTATTTAACCTAGTACATCTATTGGGCATCTCAATTTCTTCTTATAAAGAATGAGGATGAAACTTTTTGGTTTTTTATGTATTATAACAATCTAAACTACATTATGTTAAAGAATTGATATCCTCTTCCATGAATCAATGATTTTTTTTATCAATTGAGGGTTCTATATGGTTCAATAAAAATTGATTTATGATCATGGTATCAAAAACTTTTACCTAGAAATGGTAATATATCGAAGACAACTTTTTGAAGTTGTTTTAGTCATTATTAATATGTGTTTATGCCATTTGGTCTTATTAATTTACTAGATTATTTTATGGAGTTGAAGAGTCATATATTTTAGATATATCTTTACTCCTTTTTGGTGTTTTGTGATGATATTCGGGTGTATTCATGGTTTATATCCTATCATGAACAACTCTTTCACATAGGTTTCTGAATCTTGTGAAATTATTTCCTTCATTATAATCTTTAAAAGTTTGATTTATTGATACAATAGGTAAATTTCCTTAGATAAATCATTTATAGAAAAGTATTATTAGTAGATCCTAAAATGGTAAATGATTTTATATCTTTTCAAACACTAAATAACATCTTTGATAAATGCATTTTCCATGGATTAGCTGGGTATTACCAATTCTTTGTTCATAAATTTGGATGTCTCTCCTCTCTAATGATATATTTTATAAGGAAATGAATTACATTCCAATAAAAAAATTATTTCCATAAATCTTTTCAATAACTTACATTTCTACTTAAATATGTAATTATCCTTACATTTATAGATTCATGATGTGGCAATGTGTTCTATTTTGATACATCTTGATCTGGTTTGGGATGTGTTCTCATGTAAGAAGATCATTTTGTAGCTTATGGGTCATGATAATTATGGGTAAATTAGAATAATTTCCCAACACATGATTTAGAATTGGATATTGTATTCTGTTCCTTGAAAACATCATGCCATTATCTCTTTAGAGGTAAATTCATAGAATTCGTGTATCAAAAAACCCTAAAACACATCTTATCTCAGAGATATTTGAATATAAGATAATAAAGATGGATGTAATACCTTAATATTATTGAATTTGAATTAATATACACACCAGGTAAAATAAATATCATGGATGGTACATTTAGTATAATGTCATATATTTAGTTCCCTAAAGAGTCTTTAGATCTGTGGTAGGTAACGATGGTCATAGCTAATATTCTTCAAGTTATGATCATTAATGTAACAACCCAATTTTTTTGAATGGAAATTCCCTTCTCATAAGTACGTCATAAAATCAAATTAAAACACAACATAATGAACTACTAATTGCTAAGAGAACATTAAACATAAGTTTTACAGTTCTGTGTTTGGAATTTCAAAAATCTGGCATACACAGTTGTAATCAGTAAGTTATTTGGAGTCCAATAAGAAAAACGTAATTTTTGGTGAATAGTATCCTACCCTAATGAATAGTAACATACCCTTATTAATATTGATATAACATAATGATTTGTAACCTCACATATGATAGTATAAAAATAATATTCAATTTGGAAGTACGATATACCTATATTTTAGAATAATTTAATGAATGTCTTAAAAGTGGTTTTGATAATAAATTATTATTTTAATTAAATATTAAAATGATCATATATAGAAAATTATTTTTAAAAAATGGAATTCATTTTTGGATTCTACACTTTGAAAAAAGTTTAGGGTGAATTTTATGGATTTATCTAAAATACTTGATTTTTTATGAATAGTAAAATACGATAATTTAAAATAAATGCTAAATAAGGGATTTTTTGAGACATTGATGATGTTCAGATGATGTAATCCCACTTGTTTCAGGATCCCATGATAAAATCACTATTCTTGGTCATGGAATACTTACTATTCCTTATCTTTTGAAGAAAAAATAAATTAATGATTATAATATTATGAAATCCCTCCTCTCCTCCACTATAACTCCCCCCCCCCTTCACTCCCTCTTCTCTTCACTCCTCTCAATATTTGCACCTTTCCATTATTCTATCCAAATCTCTCCCTGATATCCTTCCCCACGTCCAAAAGCTCCATGTGTCTTCAAAATACCAAAACCTCTGCCCTTAAGTGGTTCTAAAAGGAAGAAGTATCAAGAGGTAAATTCCCCTTTCCAATTCCTTCATTTCTTTTAAGTTCCCCTTCTTTTTGTTTCTTTCCTCACCTCCATTCACCATAATAGTATGATAAATCCAGTAACATACATGTACTATAATTTTTTCATGATAATGGTATATTTCATTATCTTCTCTCCTTTCCCCACCCTTTTATTTGAAAGATATGAAAGCAACATTTGAGATGTGTTAAGTTAGCACATTCAAAGACAACGGTTTAACAATTTCTATTATTCTCATTAATTATGGTCATGAAACCATTTGTATTATGGTTGAACCAGATTATTATATATGTAATATTTCCTATTTTTGGTTCTTTAATCCTTTTGTACAAATGGTATTATGTTATAAATCAAAACATGTTCTTTGTAATCAAATCCACCAATTAACAAAAATGGATATCACTAGTGTTATATATATAATTATTAGACTTAACTCTAAGTAACCTAATTAAAATTAAAACCATGTAATCTCATTTATTTCCACTAAATAATATAACTTCAATTCTGGACAACCACTTTCATCTTACATAAAATCCAAACTTGAATATAAGTGAACCGATCTTTTAAATCCAAGTAAACAAACGAGCCTGAACAATGAAATTGAACCTTATAACTAATAAAAAAGGCTTTGAAGGAACTAAAAAGGGTTATAATAAATAAATTAAATATATAATAGGTTATGGAATTATTAATTAATAAGCCAAAATTTTTTTTATTCAGGTCTTTATTAACAAGTGGAGAACACCAACGGATTTAAGGTAAGGTATTCTCTACATTTCACTCTTAATCTAGATTGTCCTCTATGATATTCCTTTTTATGGGTAAACTTAATGTTGTGGTATGTTTTTTCACCTCCACCATACATCCCTAATGCTGTATAGGTGATGATAAACACCTTATCTCTCTCATCAAGCCCTCTTGGGTACACATGACACAATGCCGATAAAACTGTAACGAATTCTACCCAAACCTTCTGTGTTCTTTCGGGTTGCCTTATCTTGCTTTAAAAATCGTGTTATCTTATCTATTTATGTGAATATTATAAGTTATGGTTATTTATACAATATTATAACATCAATACCCCTTCTATCACTTTCTTTAGGGGATATACATGTTTTTAAAAGATTCCCTCCTTAGAACATTCAGATAAGCAAACCTATTTTAGGGGAACTTCCCAAATGGTTACTCAATTTCAATAGCACTATATCCTATGTTGTAGTAAATAATTGAATTTATAAAATCAGTCTTTTATTATGAAAACCTTCTTGGTAAAATTCTGGTTTTATATATATGATTGTCCTCTTTTATATTTGAAAAGATCTATAGCATTTTCCTTAAAACCGAAAAAAATGTTTTAATGCTAATGTTTCTAAAATACATTTCTCATATGTTGTCACATTTTTTTGACACAACTTACCATGTTATATGCCTATTTTACCCTATTAACATGCATTTATTTTCTAATTCTTTCCTTACATGGACACTTTCATGAAACGCCCATTGGTTATGATTTATGCCAAGATTGTGGTACCCAATTCTTTCCATGGGTACCCTTATGTTTATGTATAGTTGATTATGTATAATTGTATATGTGTTAATAATATTTATGTGGCACAAATATTCATAAAAAATTTGGGATTCTAGCACCTAGATGGCGCTCTAATTCATTGGGTAAGGTTAAGTCTCATGAGATTCGATGTGAAGCGGGATTGGTGGTTAGCCTTGACTCATACTGATATGGGAAATGGGATTGGCGGATAGCCTTAACCCATACTAAAGATATGTTTTATGATTCTGTGACATTTATATGATTCTATGTTTATATGATCCCATGATTATATGATATTATTTCATATGTTCTAGGTTTTGTATATCAATATGACATTCCACCTAACCCATGTGCTTAAGATGTATCATTATATTCATTCCCTTACTGGGCTTTTCAGTTGATCCCTTTGTTCATGTGTTCCCTAGGGTACCCTATGCAAATGTAAGAGATCAAAGTAAGTTAGGAGCTCATTATGGAGATTAAATAAAGAAGTTTTTTAGCCCCATGTTTTATGTTTTATGTACCTAGTCTTATAAGACACTAGACTTAATGATCATTGGCTAGTAATCTGATGATTAATTATGCTTAAAATCATGAAATATTATATGTAAAAGGATCGGGTCGCTATAGTTGGTATCAGAGGATGGTCTAGTTATTTTTGGAGATTAGGAATAGAGCACCTTAGTGAGAACCTTAAGGATGATACTGAGTATATGAAAACATTCCAGAATTTTGGTGAGTATTGAGTAAGTGGTTTATCAAGAAAATATATCCCTATATAGATATGAGCAGGTAGAGGTGGCTCTGGCATAGATGTATCTAGTGGAAAAACCTAAAAACACCGCTTTGAGAAATACTTGAATGGGAAATGGTGCATGATAACGGGCCTTGCTGCACTCTTGGTTAAGACACTTTCGAGGGATATAATTTTTTAGATTCTTGTGCTTAGTACAAACCATTATTAAGGGAAAAAACGATGCCCATAACAATATAAGTTTTGAAATAGATCGAGGATAACCAGGATATAAACCTAAGTAATCACAAGTTAAGATATAATTCTTATTTATAATTCTATACTTATATGTTCAAAGTTTCCTTTTTATGATCAATAGCTAAGTATTCAAGACCTATAATTATACATTATTTTTTCTTAGTTAATGGTGGGAAATAGAAGAACACGTTCCAACAACCAATTTGATTGGCAATGTGATGATTTCCCTAATGATATGCTTGATGTGACAGAAGTGGATGCTCAAAACTTTATGGCGGCATTTGCTCAGCTAGATCGAGTTATGAATAATAACTTGAATCTGGTGGAATGTCTTCCTCCCTTAAGGAAAGAGAAAGTTTCTGTAAAAGGCCTCTCATGTTTAGTGGATCTTTTGATCCCCTCCTCACAGAACACTGGATTAACTCCATTGAATAGATATTCTCTGTCCTCTAGTGCTCGGAAAAAGAGAAAGTTGTTATGGTTGTCTATCGTTTTGATAGGGAAGCTGATCAGTGGTGGAAACTGATCAAGAATACAATGTCCCAAGAGGAAATTGATTCCATTGACTGGGAATAATTTTATAGGATTTTTTTCAACAAATATATTCCTCGAACCCTCCATCTCAAGGTGGAAAGAGATTCCATGGACTCAAGTAGAAGGAAGATGATTCTGTTGGGCCATATGAAGAAAACTTTACAAGTCTTTAAAGGTACGCCTCTAGATTTTTCATGAACACCGAAAGCAAGGTGGATCGCTTATTTGGCGAACAAAATCAAAGTATATGAAAATCTTTGGTGATTAGATACTTCAATAGTTATGAAGAGATTTTCTGTTGTGCCCTCAAGATTGAAATGGAGATTGAAGACTCTCAGCGGTCTCGTGGGCCCAGTGAAATGAAGAAGAAAATGGAGAACAAAATGGGTGGTTCATCAAACAAATCTCATCATGGAAAGAAGCCTCAATTTACCCTTTGTAAAAATTGTTAGAAGAATCATCTAGGAGACTATCTCAAGGGAACCAAGAATTTCTTCAAATGTCGAAGGATTGGTCATCTGGCCAAGAACTGCCAATGGTATATGAAAAATCCCCCTAATGTTATAGAAGAAAGGGAGGTTCATATCCACATTCTGCCTGCAGTGTAGTGTTACAACTGCATAGATCTTGGGCATTATGGGAACAATTTCTCTATGTAAAGGGTTGTCAGAGGCAATCATAGACAACCTCCAAGGAAACAAGGAAGGTCTTATCCTATAACTACTACTGGGGCGGAGCCGAAAAACAATGTGTTCATAGGTATGCTTGTTATTCATTCAAGAATATTGAATGTACTATTTGATTCTGGTTCTACGAATTCTTTCATATCTTTCATGATTAGTAGAACTACTCAAACACTTCTTCAAGATTTGGAGGAAAAGTTATTTGTGAGAATAGTGAAGGGGAAAATTATTGCGTCCATGGTTTATAACTCCTCCCTGGTTAACGTTTGAGGACTGAACCTCACAGAAAATCTCTTCATACATCCTTTAGTGGAGTAGGGCGCTATCTTGGGCATGTATTGTCTATATTGGTACACGAACAATATCAATTGTCAAGAAAAGGAGATCACTTTTCACATCCCAAAGAATCCTACTATTCTTTACAAGTGTAAGGAGGAAGAAGAGTCTTATTTAGAATCTTCTCCTCATGTTTGGATACTTCTTCCTTGTGATCAAGTATATCTAGGTCAAATTATTTGAAAAACTATAGAATCATGCTTGAAGACATGCCCATCGTGAAGGATTACACTTATGTATTCTCTGAAGAGCAGTCTGGTCTTCCTTCTAACCTAGAGGTTGAGTTCTCAATTGAACTAATCCCTAGATATCTTCCAATCTCAATGAATCCTTTCAGAATGTCCGTTGTAGAGCTAGAAGAGCTGAAGAAGTAGTTACAGGAGAATAGGGAGAAGGGTTTTATATTCCAAAGTGCTTCTCCATTGGGTGTTCCAGTCCTCTTCTTCAAGAAGAAGGATGGATCAATGCGCCTCGGCATTGATTATCATGAGGTCAGTAAAATCACGATAAAGAACAAGTATCCCCTTCCATGGATATATGACTTGTTCAATAAGCTTTGTGGTTCCAGTTATTTCTCTAAGGTGGTCCTTCAGTCGGGATATCACCAAATAAAGGCGAGGAAGGAAGATATTCCCAAGACTTCCTTTCAAATGAGGTATGGATACAATGAGTTCATAGTGACTCCCTTCGGACTCACTAATTCTCCAGAAATTTTCATGGATTTAATGAATAGAGTCTTTAGAGATTACCTCGAAAAAAGTGGTGGTATTTATTGATGATATTCTGATATACTCCAAGAGCAAAGAGTAACATGAGGAGAATTTTTAAAAAATGTTAAAGAATTTGGGATGGGAGAAGTTTTATGCAAAGTATAGTAAATGAGAGTTCTGGATGGAGGAAGTATCATTATTAGGGAATGTTATCACCAGAAAATGGATATTTGTGGACCCTTCCAAGATGTAAGCAATTGAAGAGTGGCCCATGCCAACTTCTGTCATAGAGATCCACATAATTTTGGGTCTATATGGGCATTATCAATTATCCTTGAAGAACTTTTTATGATTTTTAAACACAATGACCAAGCTGACACGGATGGGAGTAAAGTTTGTTTGGACAGAAGAATGTGAAGATTGTTTCAAGGAGTTGAAAAATAGGCTTATCACTGCTCCAGTAATCACACTCCCTTCAAGTGGAGAACTCTTTGTGGTGTATAGTGATGCTTCTATGAAAGGATTTGGTTGTGTGCTAATGAAAAATGACAAAGTGATAGCATATGCCTCAAGGTAGCTGAAAACCCATGAGAAAAACTGTCATACGCATGATCAGGAGATAGCAGGCTGTGATCTTTGCGTTGAAAATCTGGAGGCATTTTCCCTATGGGAAAAAATGTGAGATATATACTGACCACAAGAGTCTAAAATATATATTCACACAGAAAGAGCTTAATATGTGCCAGAAAAGATTTATAGAGCTCCTCAAGGATTATGACTGCCCAATCCACTACCATCCTTGTAAGGAAAATAAGGTGGCAGATAGTCTATGTAGAAAGTATCTTGCATCTTTATCAATGATGATAATTGAAAAGGATATGATCTTTTTATATTTTCAAAGGATGGAAATGGGAATCATTAAGTGAGGAACATCATAAATCCTTTCTCAAATTATTTCTCAACCATCCCTCTAGGGGAAAATAAAGGACGCTCAAAGAAAGGATGATGAAATTCCAAAAAATATGGAAGTTGTTAAAAATTGGAAATCCTATAATTTTAAAATTAATGAGGAAGGAGTTGTAAGATTTGGGACATGATTTTGTGTACCATGTGATCCAGAGATAATGAACAAGCTATTGAATGATTTACATAGCTCAACCTTCTCTATCTACCCAGGGAGCAAAAATATGTATCGAGATCTCCAAGAAAACTTTTGGTGGGACAATATGAAAAGTGAGATTGCCGAATATACATCAAAGTGCCTCATATGTTAACAAGTGAAGGTTGAGAGACAAAATTCAAAGGGGATGATGCAACCACTACCCATAACAGCTTGGAAGTGTGAGAACATTACCGTGGATGTTTTTACTGGACTACCAAAGACATCTATATCAAATAATTCTATATGGGTCATTGTGGATCGTCTTACGAAGACATCTCACTTTATCCTGGTTTGAGAGGACATATCATTTGATCAACTTGAACATATTTAAATCAAAGAAGTGGTAAGGCTGCATGGAGTACCAATATTTATTATATTCGATCGTGATCCGAGATTCACCTCGATGTTCTGGAAAAGTCTCCAGCAAGTTCTAGGCACTAAAATGAACATTAGTACGGCCTATCATCCTCAAAATAATGAAAAATCTAAGATAACTATTCAAACACTAGAAGACATGATGAGTGAATGTTCTATGGAATTAAAGGAGGATGTGACCAACATCTTCCACTAGTTGAATTCTCCTACAATAATAGTTTCCACTTGATCATTTGAATGGAACCATATGAATCCCTTTATGGGAAAAGGTGTCGAACACCAGCGTGTTGGAATGAAGTCGATGGGCGTAAGCTACTAAGACTTGAAATGGTCGAGGAAATGGTGGAGAAAGTGAAAACCATTCAGCAGCATATCAAGGTAGCCCAAAGTCGACAGAAGAGTTTTACAGATCACTGTCGATGAGACCTTGTGTTCAATATTGGAGACACGGTATTTCTATACATATCCACATGGAAGAAGGTCTGGAGGTTTGGGAAGAAAGGTATGTTAAGTCCTAGGTACATCAGCCCCTCCGAGATCCTTGATCGAGTCAGAGTTGTGGCCTATTGATTGGAACTTCCACCTACCATGTCAAAAGTACATAATGCCTTTCATGTATCCCTCTTAAGGAATTATATACTTGACCCTTCACATGTACTCTCTTCAGAGGTGGTACAGTTGGAGGATGATTTCTCTTACGAGGAGCAGCCAGTAAAGATCTTGTATCATAGAGACTATGTTCTATGCAACAAGACTACAAATCTTATCAAGGTGCTATGGAGAAAACATAAGTACAAAGAGGAAACATTGGAATGGGAGGAAGCAATGAAGTAAAAATACCCACACCTGTTTTTTGGCATATAATGTAAAATGAAATTTCAAGGGTGAAATTTTATAAGGGGGGAAGAATGTAACGACCCAATGTTTTTCAATGGAAATTACCTTAAAATAATTAAGTCATAAAATCACCTGAAAACACAACATAATGAACTATTAAGTGCTAAGTGACCTTTAAACGTAATTTTGACACCTCTCTGTTTGGAATTCCAAAAATCTGGCATATATGGTTGTAATCAGTACATTTTTTGGAGTCCGATAAGAAAACTTATTTTTTGGTGAATAATAACCTACCCTAATGAATTGTTACATACCCATATGAATAGAGATATACCCTAATGAATATTAACATCACCTATGATAGTATAAAAATAATATTCATGTTGGAAGTACAATATACCTATATTTTAGAATAAGTTAATGAATGTTTTAAAACTAGTTTTGATAATAAATTATTATTTTAATGAAATATTAAAATAATCATATTTATAAAAAAATTCAAAAAGTGACTTCATTTTTGGATTCTACATGTCAAAAAAAATTTAGGGTAAATTTTTTGGGATTTCTCTAAAATACTTGAATTTTTGATGAATAGTAAAATATGATAATTTAAAATAAATGCTAAATAAGGGATTGTTTTAGTCACTGATGATGTTCTGCTGATGTAAGCACACATGGTTCGATATCACATGATAAAATTACTATTATGTTTCATTGAATACTTTCTATTACTTGTCTTGTGAAGAAATAATAAATTAATGATTATAATATAATGAAATCCCTCCTCTCCTCCACTATAATAACCCCCCTTCACTCCCTCTTCTCTTCACTCCTCTCAAGCCTTTTTCCTTGCCATTATTCCATGAAAATCTCTCCCCAATATCCTTACCTAGGTCCAAAAGATCCTATCATCTTCAAAATACCAAAACCTCTCCCCTTAAGAGGTTCTAAAAGGAGGAAGTCCCAAGAGGTAAATTCCTCTTTCAAATTCCTTCATTTCTTTCATATACTCTTTATTATTGTTTCTTTCCTCACCTCCCTTCACCATAATAGTATGATAAATCCAGTAACATACATGTACTATAATGTTTTCATACTAATGGTATATTTCATTTTCTTCTCCCCTTTCCCCACAATTTTATTTGAAAGAAATTAAAGCTTCGTTTGAGATGTGCTAACTTAGCAAATTCAAGGACAATGGTTTGTCAATTTTTATTATTATCATTAATTATGGTCATGAAATTATTTGTTTTATGGTTTAACCATATTATTATATATGTTTTATTTCCTATTTTTGGTTCTACATTCCTTTTGTAAAAATGGTATTAAGTTATAAGGCAACATATCTTCTTTGTAATCAAATCCACTGATTAACAAAAACAGTTATCATTAAGGTTATATGTAAAATAATTCGACTTCACTCTAAGTAACCTAATTAAAATTAAAACCATGTAATCTCCTGGATGTGCACTAAATAATATAACTTCAATTCTTGACATCCACTTTCATCTTACATACAATCCAAACTTGAATATAAGTTAACTGATCTTTTAAAGCCAGGTAAACAAACGAGCCCAAACACCAAAATTGAACCTTATAACTAATCAAAAACGATTTGAATGAACTAAAAAGGGTTATAATAAATAAATTAAATATTTAAAAGGTTCTGGAATTATTAATTAATAATCCTAAATTTGTTTATTCAGGTCTTTAATAATAAGGGCAGAACACCAACGGATTTAAGGTAAGGGATTCTCTCCATTTTACTCATAATCAAGATTATCCTCTATGATATGACATTTTATGGGTAATAATAAATGGTTTTGTATATTTTGGAACCTAAAAAATACTTCCCTCATGCTTTATAAGTGATTATAAATACCTTTTCTCTCTCCTCAATCCCTCTTGGGTACACTCGACACCATGTCAATAAAACTGTAACGAATTCTACCCAAACCTTCTTTGTTCTTTCGGGTTGCTTTATCTTGCTTTCAAAATGGTGTTATCATATATATTTATGTTAATATTTGGAATCCTGGTTAGTTAGAATATATTATTATATCATTACCCCTTTTATCACTTTCTTTCGGGGATATACCTGTTTTTTAAAGATTCCCTCCTTAGATCTTTCTGATAGGAAAACCTATTTTAGGGGAACTTCCCAAATGGTTAATCAATTTCAAGAGAAATAAATCATAAGTTGTAAGAAATAATTTTATTTATAAAATCAGTATTTTATTATGAAAACCATCTTGGTAAAATTATGGTTTTATGTAAATGATTTTCCTCTTTTCTATTCGAAAATATCTATAGCATTTTCCTTAAAACCTCACCAAAATGTTGTAATGCTTATGTTTCTAAAATACATTTCTCATTTGTTGTCACTTATATTTGACACCACTTACCATGTTTTATTCCTATTTTACCCTGTGAACATCCATGTATTTTCTAATTCTTTTCTTACATGGACACTTTCATGATACGCCCATTGGTTATGATTTGTGTCATGATTGAGGTACCCAATTCTTTCCATGGGTACCCTTATGTTAATGTATGGTTGATTATGTATGATGGTATATGTGGTAAGAATATTTATCTTTCAAGAATATTCATGAAAATTTTGAGATGGGTGCACCCAGATTGCACTCCAACGCATTGGGTAAGGTTATGTCTCATGAGATGTGATGTGAAATGGGATCGGCGGTTAGCCTTGACCCGTACTGAAATAGGAAATGGGATTGGATGTTATCCTTGACCCTTACTAAAGAAATGTTTAATTATTCTGCCACATTTATATGATTCCATGTTTATGTTATCTCATTATTGTATGATATTATTTCATATGTTCCATGTTTTGGATATAAATATGTCATGCCGCCTAACTCATGTGCTTAAGATATATCCTTATGTTCATTCCATTATTGGGATTTTCAGCCCATCCCTTTTTTCATGTGTTCCCCAAGGTACCCTATGCAGATGTAAGGGCTCAGTGGAAGTTACAAGATCATTATGTAGATTAAATAAAGAAGTGTTTTTTTAGCCCCATGTTTTATTTTTTTGTACCTAGTCTTCCAAGACACTAGACTTAACAATCCTTGGTTTGTACTCTAATGATTAATTATGCTTAAAATCATGAAATTTTATACGTAAAAGGCTCGGTCTCTATACTTGGTATCAGAGGATGGTTTAGTTATTTTTGGAGATTAGGAATAGAGCACCATAGTGAGAACCTTAAAGATGAAACTAAGCATAAGAAAACATACCAGAATTTTGGTGAGTATTGAGTAAGTGGTTTATCAATAAAACACATACCTTTATAGATATGAGAAACTAGAGGCAGCTCTGGCACAGATGTATCTAGGGGTAAAACCCAAAAACACCGCTTTGAGCTATACTTGAATGGGAACTAGTGCACAACAACGGTTCGTGATGCACTCTTGGATATGACACACCTGAGGGATATGCTTTGGTAGATTCATGATCTTAGTACAAACCATTATTAAGGGACAAAAAATTCCCATAAGAATATAATTTAGGAAATATATCGAGGATAACCTGGATATAAACCAAAGTTATCACAAGTCAGGAAATACTTCTTCATTATAAGTTTATACTTTTATGTTCAACATTTCCTTTTTATGCTCAATTTCTAAGTATTCAAGACCTCTAATTATATGTTCTTTTTCTTAGTTAATGGATGGAAATAGAAGAACACATTCCAACAACCAATGTGATAGGAAATGTGATGATCTCCCTAATGATATGCCTAATTTGACGGAAGTGGGTGCTCAAAACATCATGGTAGCACTTCCTCTGCTGGCTCGAGTTATGAATAATAACTTGAATCTAGTAGAACGTCTTCCTCCTCCAAGTAATGAGCAAGTTGTCGTAGAATACTTTATGTGACAAAGGCCTTCCATGTTTAGCTGAGATTCTAATCCCATCCTCAGAGAAAAGTGGATTAACTCCGTTGAAAAGTTATTATTTGTCCTCTAGTGCTAGGAAGAAGAGAATGTTGTACTCATGGTCTATCATTTTGATGTGGAAGCAGATCAGTTATGGACACTGATCATGAATATAAAGTCCCAAGAGGAAATTGATTCCATGGATTGGTGGGAATTTAAGAGGATGTTTTTCAACAAATATTTTCCTCCAACCCTCCATCTCATGATGGAAAGAGAGTTCCTCAGACTCAAGAAGATGTAAGATGATTCCATCAGGGTGTATAAAGAAAACTTTACAAAGATTTCAAGGAATGCCTCTGGCATTGTCATGAACACCGAAAGAAAGGTGGATCAATTCTTTATCGGACTAGAGTAGAGTCTACAAAAAGAGTTTGCGATTTGAGACTTCAATAGTTATGAAGAGATAGTCTGTTGTGCCCCCAATATTGAAATGGAGATCGGAGACTCTCAGTGGTCATGTGGTCCCAGTGACAAGAAACAGAAAATGGAGAACAACATGGGTGGTTCATCAAAAAAATATCATGAGGGAAAGAAGCCTCACTTTCCCCTTTGAAAAAAATGTGGGAAGAAGCATCTTGGTGAATGTATCAAGGGAACCAAGAATTTCTTTAATTACGGAAATTTTGGTCATCTGTCCAAGAAATGCTGAAGGGATGTAAAAAATCCTGCTAACGTTGAAGAAAAAAGGAAGGTTCAGATCAACACTCAGCCTGCAGTGCAGTGTTACAAATGCAAAGAGCTTGGGAATTATGTGAACAATTTCCCTAAGTCGAGGGTCGTATGAGGAAATCATCAACAACCTCCAAGGAAACAAATAAGGTCTTATGATAACACTACTATTGAGGTAGAGCCAGAAAATGTTGTGGTGATAGGTTCTCTTGTTATTCATTAAATAATAGTGAACGTACTATTTGATTCTGCTTCTATGCATTCCTTCTTATCTTGCATGTCTAGAAGAACAATTCAAACACCACCTCAAAATTTGGAGGAAAAGTAATCTGTGAGAATATCTAATGGAGAAATTATTGCGTCCATGGTTTATAACTCCTCCTTGGTTAACGTTTGTTGACTGAACCACCCAGAAAATCTCATCATACTTCCTTTAGTAGAGTTTGAAACAATCTTGGGCATGGATTGGCTATCTTTGTATAATGCCAATATCAATTATCAGGAAAGGGAGATCACTTTTCACATCCTGAAGCACCGTCTGATTCATTACAAGTGTAAGGAGGAAGACTAGTCTCATTTAAAATCATCACCTCAAGTTTGGATTCTACTTCCTTATTGGTAATCATATCTTGCTCAAATTATTGGGAGAAACGATAAAATCATGCTTGATGACATGCCCATAGTGAGGGATTACACTTATGTATTCACTAAAGAGATGCATGGTCTTCCTCTTGACCAAGTGGTTGAGTTCTCAATTGAACTTATCCCTCGATCTCTGCCAATCTCAAGGAAAACTTACAGAATGGCCACTATAGAGATGGAAGAGCTGAAGAAGTAGTTATAGGAGAATATGGATAAGGGTTTTATACACCTAAGTGCTTCATTGTGTGGTGTTCTAGTCCTATTTTTCAAGAAGAAGGATGGATCAATGCGCCTATGCATTGATTATTTTGAGCTCAATAAAATCACAATTAAGAACATGTATCCCCTTCCACAAAATAGATGACTTGTTTGATCAGCTTCATGGGGCCAGTTATTTCTCTAAGGTGGACCTTTGGTCGGGATATCACCAAATAAATGTGAGAAGGTAATATTTTCCCAAAACTTCCTTTCGAATGAGGTATGGACACTTTGAGTTGATAGTGATACCCTTCGGACTCACTAATTCTCCATCAATTTTCATGGATTTAATGAAGGGATTCTTTAGTGATTACCTCGACAAATTTTTTGTGGTCTTTATTAATGATATTATAATATACTCCAAGAGAAAGGAGGAACATGATGAGCATATGGAAACTGTGTTAAAGAGATTTCAAAGGGAGAAGTTATATGAAAAGTACAGTAAATGTGAGTTCTGGATGGAGGAAGTATCATTCTTAGGGCATTTTATCACCAGAAAAGTGATATTTTTGGACCCTTCCAAGATGAAGGCAATTGAAGAGTGGCCCAGGCTAACTTCTGTAATGGAGATCCGCTGATTTTTGGGTCTAGTTGGGTATTATCGACGATTCGTGAAGATCTTTTCATGATTGCCAAACCCAATGACCAAGATGACATAGAAGGCAGTAAATTTAGTTTGGACAAAAGAATGTGAAAACTATTTCAAGGAGTTGAAAAAGAGGGTTTTCACTGCGCCAGTACTCACACTTCCTTCATGTGGAGAACTCTTTTTGGTGTATAGTGATTCTTCAAAGAAAGGCTTAGGCTATGTGCTAATGAAAATTTATAAAATGATATCATATGCCTCAAGGAATCTGAAAATCCATGAGCAAAACAATCCTATTCCTGATCTGGAGTTAGTGGCTATGATCTTTGCATTGAGAATCTGACGACATTATCTCTATGGGGAAAATGTGATATATATACTGACCACAAGAGTCTCAAATATATATTCACATAGAAAGACCTTAATCTGTGCTTAAGAAGATGGATGGAGCTCATCATGGATTGTGACTGCTCAATCCACTACCATCCCGGTAAGGCAAATAAGGTGGTGGATGCTCTATGTAGAAAGGATCCTGCATCTTTATCAATGATGAGAATTGAAATGATCTGATCTTCTTAGGTTTTCAAAGGATGGACATGGGAATCATTAAGGGAGGAACATCATCAATAATTTCTGAAATGATTTCTCAACCATTCCTCTTGGAGAAAATAAAGGACACTCAAAGAAAGGATGTGGAAATTCAGAAAAAGGTGGAAGCTGTTAAAAATGGGAAATCCTTCATTTTAAACATTTATGAAGAAGGAATTGTAAGATATGGGACATGATTCTGTGTACCATTTGATCCAGAGATAATGGAGGAGCTATTAAATAATTCTCATAGCTCGACCATCTCAATCCACCCTGGGAACACAAAGATGTATAGATCCCTGAGAAATCATTTGGTGGGACAATATGAAAATGGAGATTGCCGAATATACATCAAAGTGCCTCGTATGTAAGAAAGTGAAGGATGATAGACAAAGGTCTAAGGGGATGATGTAACCACTACCCATACTAGTATGGAAGTGGGAGAACCTTACCATGGACTTTGTCACTGGAAATCCAAAGACATCTAGAGCAAACAATGCTATATGGTTCGTTGTGGATCATCTTATGAAGACATCTCACTTTATCGTTGTTCGAGAGGACTTCTCATTGAATCAACTTTCACGGATTTACATCAAAGAAGTGGTATGGCTGCTTGGAGTACCACAATCTGTTATATATGATCATGATCCAAGATTCACCTCAATGTTCTGGTAAAGTCTCCAGCATGCTCTAACCGCTGAACTGAACCTTAGTACAACCTATCATCCTCAAACTGATGGCCAATCTAAGCGAACTATTCAGACATTCGGAGACTTGTTGTGAGCATGTACTATGGAATTCAAAGGAGGATGGCACCAACATCTTCCACTAGGTCAATTATCCTACAACAATAGATTCCACTCGAGCATCTTAATGGCACCATATGAATCCCTTTATGGGAAATGGTGCAGAACACTGACGTGTTGGGATGAAGTTGGTGAGCGTAAGCTACTAGGACCTCAAATGGTCAAAGAAATGGTGGAGAAGGTGAAAACCATTCAGCAGCATATCAAGGATGCCCAAAGTCGATAGAAGAGTTATGTAGATAACCGTCTATGAGACCTTGAGTTCAATGTTGGAGACATGGTATTTCTATGCATATCCCCATGGAAGAAGGTCATGTGGTTTAGGAAGAAAGGGAAGTTAAGTCAAAGGTACATTGGTCCCTCCGAGATCCTTGATCGAGTCGGAATTGTGGCCTATCGACTAGCACTTCCACCTACCATGATGAAAGTGCATGATGTATTTCATGTATCCTTCTAAATGAAGTACATACCAAACCCTTCACAAGAACTCTTTTCAGAGGTGGTACAGTTGGAGGATGACCTCTCTTACGAGGAGTAGCTAGTGAAGATCTAGTATTGTAGAGACTATGTTCTATGCAACAAGGCTACTCATCTAGTCAAGGTAATATGTAGAAACCATAAGTATGAAGAGGAAACATGGTAACTAGAGGAAGCAATGAAGAAAAAATACCGACACCTGTTATTGGGGTAGAATATGAAACAAAATTTTGAGGGTGAAATTTCATAAGGGGGGAAGAATGTAGCGACCCAATGTTTTTCAATGGAAATTCCCTTCTCATAAGTATGTCATAAAATCACATGAAAAAACAAACTAATGAACTACTAAGTGCTAAGTGACCATTAAACATAAGTTTGACACTTCTGTGTTTGGAAATTTGAAAATTCGGCATACATGGTTGTAATCAGTATGTTATTTAGATTCTGATAACAAATACATAATTTTTGGTGAATAGTAACCTACCCTAATGAATAGTGTCATACCCTTATGAATAGTGATATAACCTAATGAATTTTAACCTCACATATGATAGTATAAAAATAATATTCAAGTTTGAAGTATGATCTACCTATATTTTAGAATAAGTTAACGAATGTTTTAAAACTGGTTTTGATAATAAATTATTATTTTTATTAAATATTAAAATAATAATATTTAGAAAAATATTTTTGAAAAATGGACTTCATTTTTGGATATTACATGTCGAAAAATGGTTCAGGTGAATTTTTGGGATTTTTTTGAAATACCTAAAATTTTATGAATAGTAAAATTCGATAATTTAAAATAAATTCTAAATAAGGGATTTATTAGGTCATTGATGATGTTCTGCTGATATAAGCCCACTTGGTTCGGGATCACATGATACAATTACTATTATTGGTCATGTAATACTTATCATTCCTTGTCTTGTGAATAAATAATAATTTAATGATTATAATATTATGAAATCCCTCCTCTCCTTCACTATAACCCCCCCTTCACTCCCTCTTCTCTTCACTCCTTTCAAGCCTTGTTCCTTGCCATTATTCTGTCCAAATATCTCCCCAAGATCTTCCCAACGTCCAAAAGCTCCTAGCCTCTTAAAAATACCAAAACCTCTCCCCTTAAGAGGTTCTAAAAGGAGGAAGTCTCTAGAGGTAAATTCCTCTTTCCAATTCCTTCATTTCTTTTAAGTTCTCTTTCTTTTTGTTTCTTTCCTCGCCTCCCTTCACCATAATAGTATGATAAATACAGTAACATACATGTACTGGAATTTTTTCATGCTAATGGTAAATTTCAAAATCTTCTTTCATTTCCCCACCCTTTTATTTGAAAGAAAAGAAAGCACTGTTTGAGATGTGCTAATTTAGAACATTCAAGGACAACGGTTTATCAATTTCTATTATTATCTATAATTCTGGTCATGAAACCATTTTTTTATGGTTGACCCAGATTATTATATATGTAATATATTCTATTTTTTTTTCTTTAATCCTTTTGTACAAATGGTATTAAGTTATAAAGAAAAACATGTTCTTTGTAATCAAATCCACTGATTAACAAAAACGATTATCACTAAGGGTATATATATTATAATTTGAATTCACTCTAAGTAACCTAATAAAAATTAAAACCATGTAATCTATAAGATTTGCACAAAATTATATAACTTAAATTATGTACAACCACATTCATTTTACATATAATCCAAACATGAATATAAGTGAACCGATCTTTTAAAGCCAAGTAAACAAACGAGCCCGAACAATGAAAGAGAACCTTATAACTAATCAAAAAGTCATTGAAAGAACTAAAAATGGTTATAATAAATAAATTACATATATAATAGGTTATGGTTTTTTAATTAATATGCCTAAATAAGTTTATCCAGGTCGTTAATAACAAGTGGAGAACACCAATGTATTTAAGGTAAGTTATTCTCTCCATTTCACTCTTAATCAAGATTGTACTCTATACTATGCCTTTTTATGGGTAATCCTAAATGGTGTGGTATTTTTTTCACCTCTTTCATACTTCCCTTATTCTTTATATGGGATGAGAAATCCCTTCTCTCTCTCATCCATCCCTCTTGGGTACACCCGACACCATGTCGATAAAACTGTAACGAATTCTACCCAAACCATCTTTGTTCTTTCAGGTTTCCTTATCTTGCATTAAAAGTGGTGTTATCTTATCAGTTTATGTGAATATTACGAATTAAGGTTGTTTATACAAGATTCTTATATCAATACCCCTTTCATCACTTTCTTTAGGAGATATATATGTTTTTAAAAGATTCTCTCCTAAGAACTTTCCGATAAGAAAACCTGTTTTAGAAGAACTTCCCAAATGGTTACCCAATTTAAAGAGCACAATATCCTCTATTGTAAGCCATAAATTTATTTATAAAATAAGGTTTTTATTATGAAAACATTATTGGTTAAATTCTGGTTTTATATAAACGATTTTTCTCTTTTCTATTTGAAAAGCTCTGTCGCATTTTCCTTAAAACCACACCAAAATGTTTTAATGCTAATGTTTCTAAAATACATTTCTCATGTGTTTACACTTTTGTACGACACCACTTACCATGTTATATGACTATTTTACCCTATGAAATTCCATGTATTTTCAAATTCATTCCATACATGGACACTTTCATGATACGCCCATTGCTTATGATTTATTTCATGATTATGGTACCCAATTCTTTCCATGAGTTTCCTTATGTTTACATATGGTTGATTATATATGATTTATATGTGGTAAGAATATTTATGTGGCATGAATATTCATGAAAATTTTGGGATAGGTGCACCCAGATAGCACTCCAATACATTGGGTAATGTTAAGTCTCATGAGATGTGAATCGAAATGGGATTGGTGGTTAGTCTTCACCCGTACTTAAATGGGAAACTGGATTGGCGGTTAGCCTTGACCCATACTAAATATATTTTTTATGATTCTTCCACATTTATATGATTCCATGTTTATATGATCCCATAACTAAATGATATTATTTATTTTGTTCCATGTTTCGGATCTCAATATTTCATGCCTCCTAACTCATGTGCATAAGATGTGTCCTTATGTTCACTCCCATACTTGGCTTTTCAGCTCATCCCTTTGTTCATGTGTTCACCAAGGTACCCTATGCAGATGTAAGGGCTCAATGGAAATTAGGATCTCATTATGGAGATTAAACAAAGAAGTGTTTTTTTCATCCCCTTGTTTTATATTTTATGTACCTAGTCTTCCAAGACACTAGACTTTACGATCATTGGCTTGTACTCTGATGATTAATTATGATTAAAATTATGAAATGTTATATATAAAAGGATCGGGTATCTATACTTTTTTTGATATTATGGTTTTATATTTTGTTTCTATTATTCCCTATTTTATTTAGGAGGATAAATATTATTAGAAATTTTATATTTAATGTCTATCCATGAGGTCAAAACTCAATGTTGTGGCAGCCATTCAGGGAAGGACTCTATATGGGAGATATGAATTGTATTTTAGATATCATATTAAATATCCTTTCACTCGTCATGAACAACTTATTTATACCTTCCCCCACTCTAAATAGGTTGTTCATACTCGAATTTAGAAGATGTATAAGGTGATAGAAACATAGTTTTTGTGAAATGAAATGAAATGTAGGGTCAAAAAGTTTTTCTCAAGATGCCTCACCTATCAAAGGGTCAAGGAATATCACCAATAACCATCTGGTATGTTGCAATATTTATATATATACATTTATAAATTGGAGAAAATAACTATGTATTTTTCCACAAGTCTACCATGAACGATTCAGAAACACATTCTCAAATGGTTGATTATGTATTGTCGCACAAATTCAGCACACTTAATCCCTATTTAGGATCAAATATAGTGGAATACTTGTCAAAACTCTTCATTCGAGATGTTGTAAAGTTTTTTTGTTTTATTGATTCAATTATTACTGATTAGGACCCAAAGTCTAGATCTTGGGTTGGAAATTCATTCATTAAGAGCTCAAAATCTACTTGACCACGAGCACATTTTATCATCCATAAACATAAAGACAATCTAAAAAGATGATCCCAATATTATAATACATTAATAGATATTTTCTTATGTATTTTTGAGGCTCATGGGAATATTATATACCCTTAGTGGAGTTCTTATACAATAAAAATTTTAATGACTCCTAGATATGGATTCTTTCGAACCTTTGTATGGTTGTATTTATCACTAATCACTGTGTTGGGTGGAAGTGGGTGAGAATTAACTTATCAGACCAAGACATAAGTATTAGATGTTGATAAATATTCTTATGTGGAGAAAGAGTGTGAAAAAAGGATCAGAGACCTCATAAATCACATGTTGATCATCATCATCAACCATTATCATTTAGTGTGGGTTATAATGTTTTTGTGAGAGTCTCCACGAGGCTGGGGAATCACCATTTGGGTAAGCAAGGTAAACTATCTCCTCGAAAAAAATTCCCTTTTGGGAAACTAGAAAACATTGGTGATGTCTCTTGTTGATTTTATTTACCACCAATGTTTAACTCAGTGTACAATGTATTTTATGTATCTTAATTAAATAAGTACCAGTCTGATCCTGACCATGTTATTCAATGGGACCATATTGATCTTGATCTGGATAATTCATTCATAAACATGTTGATATGAATTATGAATAAAAAGGATAATTTCTTATGTGAAAAAAGTATCAGTTTGTTATGTGTCTAATGAAAGCATGGTCATATTTAGGAAGAGATGTGTTAATAGGAATAAATTATGTTATAGAAATGGATCAAACATTTCCAAAGAATCAAACATATCCAATATTCCAAGGATGAAGAGAACAATGATGGGAATAAAGTAACACCCCTTATATTATTCACTTTACCACGTTATTATATATTTTTAAGTTGTAAAAAACATGGATTGAGTATGAATAACTTAAGGACGGTTTTGGCGTACTTTGGAATGTTTTTTAAGATTGAATTTTTTGATCATTGTTAGAGGAAACTTTACACTATCTCCATGAAACCATATGAGCAGATGTTGGGAATCACTGTACTGGTTCATGGTTTTCCCATGGTTTAGAAAAACTATGTTACTTAAAATTAAAAACCATGAGATATGGGTGTATTTAGATAGTAACATACACACATCTTTCCAAACCATGTGGTACAACCATGTATCTCTCTGGTTTAGAGACTATATCATGCACATAGTTGGTTCACTATTTGACAAAATCTGCCTCATAACCGTGTGATGTGCAATAAATACTCATAAAATTAGAGTTTAACTTGGATTTTCACCACATAACTCCCAATTTTCTTTTATTTGGATGAGCTTTTTTACAAATCAAGGTGAATTGTATCATATAAATCGATGATAAGTCCCCATTATTTATTTCTCTCTCTTGAAATACTCATATTCTATCTCACTGAACCATAGATCTAATTTGTTAATCATAGATCTATATTTTATGATGTGTATTTAAATGATATATTTTTGGGATATAATGAAGGGAAGGATTTTCAAGGCCGAATCTTGAGGTTTCTTATGTCGTTCTTCATTCTCTTTAACCGTTGTGAGGTAGGTAGATTTTTTTCCACTCTATACATTCAAAAACATGAAGTCATAAAGTTTTAATCACTCCATTTTACTTTGTTAGAAGGATTATTTGATTTTAGAATATAAATATTTTATTTTTAAATGATTCAAAAAAGGTTTATGATAAATTACTCAAAATTAATTGGTTTTCAAAGGAAATGGTTTTTTTAGAACTCTTCATCTATGGTTAGCATGAGTTCAAGAAATTTCATTAGTGGTTCTTTATTGGTTTGAACCTAGGGTCAATTAAAATGTTGTGCATAGGATTCCATCAACAGATTACTTGGTGATAGGATAGTTCATTTCTCAATGGTATTTAGACATTCATTAGGAATTTATGGGTGTGTGAGCTATTGAATGATGGTTCCAACAAGAAAGAAAGAATAAATAATTGATCCAGATTAATTATTTTTCTTAAACTATTTTTATTATAGAAAAATATTATGACAATCTAATCCTTTGTTTTATATAAATGTGAGTTAACTTGTTCTTTTTTCAAGTGGTATTTGTTGGGAAGTCTTAGGAGATTACCTAATAAGTTTTATACTCACACCGTAATTGGGAAATTTTCTATGTTTTTGGATGTTGTGTACATTGATACAGGTAAAGTTAAGTTGTTTTACTTCTCTAGTGATGCATGGAGATATAGTGGGATTGAAACATGGAGTTGGATCTTGGATATTTTTTTGGTGCTTCTTAAGCCAATGTCACCTCAGTATCTTGAGTTCTATTTTCCATTATGGTGTCATATTTTTAGGTTTTTTTTCTTATAATCAAATAATATTTTTTTGTTTTGAGTTTTATTTTATTTCAATACATTCATTATATTTTCTTTTTTCATCTTCATCATGTAATTCAAGTTCTAGGGAAAATCAATCCATAATGATTTTGTTTGCCCATAGAAATTATTTCTAGACTTTGGAGTCCAAGGGATGTCACATAAGGTTAGTGTCTTGTATGAGTGTTCCTAGTAGAATGGTCTAGGGTTGGGATGTTACAATTGATTCTAGGCATAAGGGATGGTGGATTCTATTGAGAAAAATCTAAGGAATATTATAAGGTTCGCATCTATTTTGAAGTTAAATATTAGTTTCTTGGTCTCCTTCATGAATGGAATCCTATTTCCCTCCCCCATCAATTGATTTAGCTCTGACCCTTTGAATTTTATAGGTAATTCCACACTATTATAATTTTAATAGTTGTATCAACTCAACTTATGATTTCGATCATAAGATTTTAGTTTTTTACATTGTTTTTTAGTTGAATGTAGAATGGAACTTTGATTTTTTTGTAGGTGTGTGAACCAACTCATCCTATATTAAGAGTTATTTTCCTATACTTTATTTTTTCCAATGAATTTATTTTAACAAATGTATTAGTTTTTAAAATAAATTTCAGACCAACTAACAACAGAAGTTTTTTATGTTCATACAGCATCAGTTTGAAATAGCCAACTTCTTTTATTCACACATCATAATTTTCATACGCATTTAGTACATAATGAAAAGGGAAAAATAATTATTAACATTATATTCCAAAAATTTTACAGCAATACAATCCATGATTGATGGATTTGGAATTTAGTGTAGATTTTGATTTTTGAGAAAAAAAAAAGGGAATATTACTCCATAAAATAGTTTTAGAATTTAATGCCTAGATATGAATGATATCTCGGACATATTATTATTATTCAAAGTATTATTTTCCTAAAAAAGTAGAATCTAAGATAACCCAAACCCACTTCACTTAAAAGGCCAGTGTCCCAACCTAGTTCTCAGGGATGATGGGTCTAATGGCGGCCACTGATTCATGGATATAAGCTTAATGTGGATGGCTCTTTTATGATTGGTCAGATGTGTGCGGGCAGTCTTCTATGTGATGAACATGGTTTAGTTCTGTTTTCTTTCAGTAGATTTTATGGTTCATGGATCCTATTAGGTGCGAAAGTAAAATTTTTACCCACTGGGGCATGCGTTGCAAGAGTCTAGTTTTTCTATTTTCAGAGGTGGAGTGGGATTCTGAGATTGTTTTATGGGCATTATATGGACATGTGGAACCTCCTTGGAACATGATTTACCTTGTTCAATGATTAACTTTGGATATTATCCATGTATTCTATGTTCAACATGTTCTAAGAGATTCTGACTTCTCTATGAATGTCCTCTTTTAGGGGACTAGTCTAGAGGATCATTTAATTGTGTATAATAGTTTGTGTTTTCTTCCTTGCGAATATAGTAATTTTTCTCAAGGGGGAACCCCTGGACTTCACCATATTAGACCACCGTGATCTCTCTTTATTTTAATGGGTGTTTAATCCCATAGTGAAATAATAAAAAATCAGTTTTTTATCTATATAAAGAGGATTTTTCAACGTAGCATATTCAATCTCACCGTCTCCCTCCCACACTTGAATTTAACTTATATAATGAATCAGATTATAGAGAATGTTTGATCGATATTTTTTCCCTTTTAATATTTCTATCTAACAAGTTAATTCATATCTACTAAGGGATACAAAGTTTATATTTCAAGGTATTCTAGTAAATAGATGTTTATTGAAAAATTGTCCTCTAATCAAAATAATGATTTAATAATATAAAGAACAAGGTCTTCAATACTCATAGATCTTGACTTGATTACATAGAAAATTCTGGGTATTTAATATGACATGGTTCACCCATGAAATAAGGTATTGTAATAATATGTTGCGGTCGGTTTATAATCCTCTCAGGTAAGTGATTAAACTGATAGAAAATATGTCATGACATGATATTAAAAAAATGTTGTTTTTTATGAATTTAACTAACTTATATTTTGAGAAAAATGTTATTTTAGAATTAATATTTGGTGTGAAAATGGGTAAAATCAGTTTCAGTCCATTATAAGAGGTTCAAAAGTTTTATGGGCCTTAAAATTGAGATCACCGTGTTTTAAAATTCTCTAAAATGATAAATAAATAGGCAATTGTTTTAACAAAGACTCAAAAATTGAAAGGATTTGTTTTAAAAAATACTTAACTATAAAGGTCCCCCCACAAACTTAAATTATGATGTTTCCTTAATGGATTCTAATGGACTCAATAATTTAAATAGCTTTGAATGGAATCATTATAATCAATTAAGTGTTAAATAGGGGTTCAACCAGATAGATCTCATTAAAATATATATTTGATAAGTATAATCTCCTCCACTTGTGTTTAGGTAAATTTAAATAGAATTTATTGAACATGTGTCCATTAATGATTCCATGATATAGTTAAATAAATGGTCCCCTTGATCATAAATGATGGATCTTGTGATTCTAAACGTAAAAAATGTTAGTCCTAAAAAAAGCACAAACAACATTAGCATCATTAGTTTTTGTAGCCTCATCTTCCACCCATTTTGATACATAATCAATATCCAACAACATGTAATAATTTCCAAAGTACAAGTGAAATGTCTAATAAATACTAGTCCCCAAACATTAAAAATTTCAAAAAAAACATATGGTTATTTGGGTAATTTCTTTTATTTTAGATATTATTCTAGTAAATTAAAATTGTTTACATATTTTTAGAAATTCATGAGATTATTTAAAAAAATAAGCCTAAGTTTTCATTATTATAAATATTTTCTAGATGTACTCTGAGGTCATTGTGGCCTCCTTAAACTAGATTATGGAATAATTACATCACATATTGTATATCACTATTTGGGAAAATATTCTTCTCAATTAGTTGTTTTTTCATAGGTATGGATATTCAAAAATATAATATGTTTATTAAAATTGTAGATGAAAAACACTTGGTAGGAGTTTAGGTTATATAGGGATTGAGAAGTTACCAAATAGTTGACCATATCCGAATATTGTGGTTCTTCTCCTTCTTTGAAAAAAAACTACATTCCTATAATTAAGTCATCTTGTGGTTTTTGTTCTTGAATTTACAATTCAATAGTGTTGGGAAGTATGCTTATGTGACCCTCCACCTTATTCTCAACTCCTTTCATAACCTTGATCTCTAAGATGAACTCTTAAAGTGGCATCATATATCTCACTATCATTGGGTTTAATTCTTACTTTTCCATCAAGTACATAAAGGATGTATGATAAGAAAACATAGGGACCTTAGTTCCAAATAAATATGATCAGTATTTTTCCAATGTAAAAATGATGTCTAAAATACTCTTTTATAGTTATTGTGAATTAGTTCTCGGATGAATCCAATGTATTTAATGAATATGTAATGCGTTTATATTTTATTTTAATTATTTTAGAAAACACTACTCCAATAACATGACTATAAGCATCATAGAGTAGTTCAAAAGGTTGAACCCTGTTTGGGGTTTCATCATTGGTGGTGTGATTAGATTATTCTTTAGTTTAAAAAAATATTCCATGAAATTGTAATTAAAAATAAATTAAACATCTTTAAAAAGAAACCTCGAAAGGGAAATAATAACCTTACTAAAATCATTGATGAGCCTCTTATATAATCCATTATGTTTTAAGAAATATCTAAATTATTTCACACATGGTGGATAGGACAATTTGTTTATAACTTAAATTTTAGACTTATGTAACTAAATTAAATTTTCTAAAATATCATTACCATGTGATATTTTTATTTATACCATGAAATAATAATTTTAAAAATTCGAAATAGGGTTTTTATCAATTCAATTTTTCAAATATTCTAATAAATTTTTCAAACAATAGTGAAAATAATTTCAAAATTTTTTTTGATGTCATCCAAAATAATCATGAGCAGTCTCCAATGTGGTTTGAACCATGAACCTATGAAATGTACTTAGAAGAATACACAATTTTAATATCATCCTTTTATATGAAAGGGTTCCATATAGACAAGTACATTTTTTCTCCTAACCTTCGGGTACAATGGGAACCTAGATGTAACTTGAAAATCTATCTCCAAAACAATATCGAGATCTTCCTTCCAACCTTTCAATATCTAGTTAATAAAGGGAATGAGAAAATTAACTTTCCCTGTGACCTGATTCGACCTATTGTACTCTTTAAATATTTTCTAACTATACTTAATTTTAATAGGAATAAATTAATTTTTCACATTCCACACTATATATAATATTTTTTTTCGAATAATATTAATGGGATTTATACATTATGACTAAAATATTATTTAATTTGTTTCAAATTCTAACAAAATTTTTCAACATTTTTTACTACCATAATAATGCTTATATTTATTCTTATTTGGGTTTTCCAAATTGGTTTATCATTTTCATCAAGTAGAATTATATGTATATTTATTTTGATATTTATTACTATAATATCCCCTAAACTCAAACTAATACCTTGCATGTTTTAATTAAAAATGTTCATCAATTTCTGTTATTGATGTGAAGATAGCTACATAGTATTTATTTCTTGTTATTAAAATTCATTAACTATGTTTACATACTTAATATTAGTGTTGAGTTTTTTTTCAATATTAGGGGGTTATTATAAGGATGAAATAGAATTTATAATTCTTACCACTAAAGATAGGATTTGATAAACATAAGATGGAAAATACGCATTCCCATTTTGAAAAAAATAATCAAATCCATCAAAAAAATTTGAGGGTACATCTTATTCTAAAATAAAAATATATTTGATATATTTATAAACATTATCAATATCTATACAGTTTTAAATCATAAATATTTACTATTGTGATAAAATTTCACACAACATACCAAGATATTCAGTGGGCTTATCATCCTCAATGCCCGGTAGTGTATAAACGGAGTTATCTTATTAAGTGTATCAAATAGAGTCATATATTATTAATTGGACTATGTTATATTCAATATCTGTGGTGATATTTTCTTTATGTTCATTTATTATGGTCATTATTGTCTTAAAGAATGGAAAATAAAAAATTAGGTGTGGCTGGACTAAGATCAGATCTTCTTCTATGTTGTGCACATAAAATTCAGGTGGGAAGAATATTTTTTCACTGAAAAAGTAAATCCTCGTAGACTCCTATTGGAAAATAATTTGATACATTTTGAATTTTTACAACCAATATTATAGCCTTTAATTCCATCATCTACAAAGAAGTGAAAATAGAGTGAGTCATAACATTAATAGAAGCACCTAAATCACATAAATCATGTGAAAAATTCATAGAAAAAATAATTTAATGGAATGAAAATATGCTTGGATATTAATATTTTTTTTGTTTGTTGTAGGGTTATAATTTTCGATACACTTCTTACAAGATTATTCCTCTAATTACCTTAGATCCCTCTATTTTTTGGGTATAATTACTTAAAGAACTTAGAGTACTTTGGAATCTAATTGATAGTTTATAAATAATAAATTTTGATATAAACATTATAGAAATTTTCTAGAATTTCTCTTTCAATGTATTCCTTATATATCTTCTTGGATAAGATTATACAAGAAGGGGTCAAAGAAAAGGATCATTCTTATCCCCTTGATATTTTTATAAGTGTGTTTCTTTTTTATTTTTTTCCCCAAGATGTTTTCTCTTATACTTTATCCACTTCTATCATAGAATGGATTTTTAGAACATTTCTACATTTTTCAACCTTATTTTCTTCACTATAAGTCAATTTTGTTCAGGTTTTGGTGTGTGTAGGGGAAAATATTTCATTTCCACTAATTATATTAATCATAATAACATTCAAATTTGGATTTTCCAATACATGGGAGAGTATTTACATGATTTTTTAAAAGAATTAATATAAGGATTACAAGATGGTTTTTCAATTATATAAATTCATTCTAGAGGTCTCAAACCATATATGTTGGCTTTGTTGTACTAGTGATAACACACTGGTTGAGGGTTCCTCAGTGGGTATATTTTTCTAGAATAGTGGGGGTAGAAAAGATAGTTAGTCGTAGGTTTGTTTGTATGATTTTTTTAAAGGTGGTGGCTTTGTAATTACTTATAGAATCGTGGTTGATACAAGTTCTAGTTTTTATTGGGTGGTCTATCCTGGTTCCTTTTATTTCCAAATTTATACAAGATTGGGGAAGGCTTTATCCATCATAAATTTTGTTTTAAGATTGTTTTGTCTGGTATATTTCATCACTAAATACGTTATCCTAAACATAAAAACGTTGATCAGTATAATGATTAAGATATGAGAATAATCCACAAATCTTATTAGTTACTATTTTTCCCTGGTTTACTTCAGGATCATTTGTCTAACCAGACTAGTAATTTCCTCAAATATGGATTCTATCAATGGAGATGAGTGATAATTCCACACCTCATGTAAACGTAAGGTAATAATTCCTCTTCTACAATATGGTTGACAGTTTTGGGATATCTTTTCAATAAGTCCCTAAACCTCTACTGGTGACTTATCTAACAAATCTTCTCAGCACGATACATCTACAAGGTTCATTTCACTGTCAAGTAATCCTTAATAGAAGAATACATGGAAATAGTTTTCGTTAATTATTTGATTTGGTAAACTAGCACACATATTCTTGAATCTCTACCAATACTCATAAAGAGTCCCTCTATAAGATTTAATAATTATATAAATATCCTTCCTTTCGTTGTACTTCTAGAGGTGGTATAGAATCACTGAATAATGATTTTGTGGAGATCTTCACAATCATATAATTCTCTTTTTTATATAATGAACAACCACTCTACTTTTTCTCCTTTAAAGTAGAATTTAAATTCTCTCCACTTGACTTGTTCTACATCCACTCCATGAGGTTTCAATGTTGAGTGAACTAATGTGAATTCTGTGATGTTCTTGTAGGAATATTCACCTGAAAAACTAGGAATCTTGGTCAATTGATAAATTAAATCAGTTTTTAACACAAAATATTTATGTATAACTGGAATGAAAATTTTATTATTCAGATTTATAATTTGGCATTGAAAAAATTCCACTAAAATTTGATTGGGTTTAGCTTCTGTGGTGGAAATCTCACAGTGAACACTAAAAGATTCAATTGATCATGATAGGATTATTTCTTAAATTTTCATATGAGTTCATGTTTCTAGGTTTACATATAAAATTTCATTTAATTTATTTGTTAATAATTGAAAAATATTTATTTTAATATTGGGTCATGCAATTTAATGTTATTTTTCATGCACCACCTTCCTGAAGACAATGTTATATTTTGGAAAACTATTATCATGTGTGTTGTAAAAATATAATTACACTATAAGCTAAATATATTATAGTGGAAACCTAGGGATGTCTCTAGATAGGGATTCTAAAATCTTATTGTCACTTATAGTAAGAAAATGGGTGTCTTAGTTTATCAAGTTTTAAAAATAAGTCAAAATATAATAGAAAAAAAATATTAAAAAATAGTGATAAAATAAGAGTGGACATCAAGTTGATGAGAAGTGATTTGGTTAGGGTTGGTTATCGAATTATATTGTTATAAAATTATAAAAAATGATTTCTCTTCTTATTATTGACTGATGAATAATAGTTTAGACAATAAATACATGCTTAACCCTTGATTAAATGGATTTTGTGAGGCTCACCTTAACAAAAATAACTAATTGGTCCAACCTTCTTTTTTGTGTGTAAGTTATGTATAAATTCAATCCTATTTTACTCAAGAAATTTCAACTATGTTCTTATGCTTCCTAAGAAATCTAATAGTGTTCACCGCCCCTTTCACACATGCTAAAAATATCTAAGAATTTCATTAATAATCCTAGACTATTCCATCATGTATAGAATAACCTAATTAGATGAAGATTATGGATCATAAAATATACTGGTATATAATAAACATAAATAAATCAAACAAAATAACATTTTATGTTATAAATATTTATTGAACACTGACATAATTTAATAGAATAAAGATATTGTATTCATTCAAGAGTATGACTCAATCCTTATAATAAGAATTTCTTCCCATCATTGTTAACCTAAGGTTCTATCCCACCATACAAGAGTATGAAGTACAAAATGATGATGAATAATAAATTACAATATAATGAAAAGTAAAAAAGTAAAATAAAAAATATAGAAATAATAGAAATAGTCTGATGAGTCCTCTCTTTCAACCCCATTCCACTCTAGAATAATATTTGTTTCCTCATTATTTGGCATGAAATAAAACCTATATAGATTTATTATGGTTTATAATTCTTCTATATTTCATTATTTCATAGGATTTTTCATCACAATCAGGATTTAATCCCCAAAAAATTCATAACTTATATTTTAAAACTATATGTTTCCGTGGTTATGATTGATTTTACTTATCCTTATCCATGTATTCAACTATGGTCGGATTTCATCAATGATGATGTGGAACCCCAAAGCATCAACTTTTAATGAAAATAACTCACAAATGGCTGAGTTTCAACATCTAATTTCACTCGGTGCCTCATCCAGAAAACGAAAATTATAAATGGAATGACTCCTTTTAAGTATCACATGACTCATCCACAGTCTGAAATGACTCTTTTGAAGACAGTTTTTACTCTTCCAAAAATTGATATTTTCTTATATACAATGGATTTAATATATTGAAGTCAAATGAGACTCATATGAACTGCAGTTTTAATCATCCAAACTTCTTACGAACTCATCTGATGCCATAATCCCATTGTCAATTCTTCATTAGGGAGTCAAAAATGACTCTTCTAAACTAACTAATGACTCATTTAAGTAACTCATTGATAAATCCCACCCAGCTATTGATATAATTCTAATGAATAAAAATAAATAATAATTAAATGAAATCCATCCATTTTATTCCAGTATCTAAATAAATTTATGTATTTCATAATTGGTTATTATAAATTGCATTCATAAAATAAAATGTTCTGACTCATTAATTCCAAAATTCCCTAGAACTCATTAGATTTAGAAACAATCTTGAATAAAATAAATTTAAGATAAATAAAATGAAATGAAATTATATATTATGTCAATTTACATATTATAAACTTACAAAATCTTTGTTCATCTTTATCATTTGTTATAGAATATAACTGATCAGGAAATAGTATAAAATTAAAAAAGAAAAATAATATATATATATACATATATATACATATACTATAAATTTTAAAGATATTTAAACACATAATATAAGTCATGGGATCTGCTATGTCATGAACCCACCCCATAAAAAGTACCCACTATGAGTAAATAATGAGAGAATGGGGATGGTGACTACCCTAGTCTCACCTCTTGTGGGCCTTGGGTTGGTGACTAAAACAAAGGGTATTTCATACATATAAATGAGAGGCATTACTATCTAAGATAAATGTTTTAAAGAGATAGATAAGATAGATATACAAATCAACTCATTTTCATATAGATTAAAGTATCCCAAATATATATATTTAATATCATAAAAGACTAAAGCAATTAGAAATTACACTACAAGTACGAACAAGGAAAACTCAGCAATGACCATAAATCCCAAATAGATCTTGAAAAACCATGAGCTAGTAATATCATCCCTGGTCACTAACCTTCCCCAGTTGACCAAAACAATAGTTTTTATATATTTGGGGTAATCATAATAGTATACTCAGAAGAATCCTCCCTGGATCCTCTCATGCAAAATATAAATAAAGTATGTTAAACCCTACTGAAAACCAGTAAAACTAACTAATTACATAAATATTTGTACTAAGTTACCCCCCTCACCATGTATATCTATCACCAAGTACCACATACAAGAGATCATTTATTATAATAATAAGTCAAGGATACCCCATTACCACTTCCCTACTAGTTTATCACTCTACTACAACATCATATATTATCATCCATCTCTCTCAAAAAGCAGCTAACCTAAAGACACCTAGGCTAGGTATAATTACATTCACGTCATGAATTACATCATCTCATCATCCCATGCCAAATCTTCATATAGTATCCAAGTAGTTTTTAGGATCCACCATAGCTTGTATGATGTTTATCATACATCAGGTATTTACCTCCATCCATCACATTTCATAAACCAAATAAGGTACCTCAAGCCATAATTTTCTATACACGTCGTACCTATAATAATACTTGGGATATTAAATTTGGAGATATAGGTGTTTGAAATAACCAGATGCCAATAAAACCCTATACACACATATATGGGAAACCAACCATCATGCATAATAGAACACAATACTTCTAAGTGAAGAGATAAGGGCCAGAGAGTGTAGTCAACAAACCATCCTCACGAACAGTATGTTCCGGAAAACAACCTCTTAGATTCCAATGGATGTCAATATCCCTACTCTCCTGGTTTGGGTAGCATATAAAATCACAAAACATACTAGATGTAACATATCTCACAACCATAATATGGGAAATAACCTAGTATTAAGCTCAATTATAGAAATCATCACTCAGAATCCAGACCACCACTACTAGGGACAAGACATCCTATAAGCACACAAGAATTTAAGAAGACCTACATTATGTATATTCTTAAATTTTTATCATTTAATTTAATCAATTCATTAATTATCCATTAATTAACATTCATATAAATTACATTTCATTAATTATCAATTATAATTGATTAAACCACACTTTATTGTCCATAAGTGAAGTTTATTCCTTCCTAGCATAATCCAACACTGTCTACAGTTTATCAATAATAAAATTAGAATTCTCATTATAGTAAGAACCACCTCAAGAGTTAAACATTTATTAAACATTATAATTGTTAAATAATCCCTAGTACTCTAGGAAAACATCTTTATCTACCATCAAAAGATGCATAATCGATAACATCGAGCCACCTCATGCAGTGGGTAATGGAATGAAAATAAACAAGAAACCCAGTCATTCATCCCTTAATAAAATTTGAAAAGAAACAATACATCTTAAAAAAATGGATAAGACCATTCTCAACTTGTTCCATCATCACCAGTTCCATCCATGGTGACCTCATGCATATCACCATGTATATATCTATCACCATTGTTAAGCACTACAACAACCTTAATCAACCCTTCCCTTATCTCCTCAGCCATCCTAGGCTCACAGCACATCATATAGAATGTATCATGTCCAAATAACACAAAAATAAAAAAGGAGGACATATTCAATAGGCAAACTTGTCTCTAAAAACAAGGAATTGTACTTTCTCTTGGAAACCAGCCCTCATGGACCCCAGCACATAGCATCCAACCTTTATAAACTATAGGATCTCTCAGGCCAATGAATTTATCTTTATCAAAGAACTTATTTTTATTCCATCTTGAATAAACCAATTAATTTATCATAATTTCTTTTTATGAGTAACCTAATAAAACTACTATAGGAAGTTATTAATTTTTTTAAAAAATATTTCTATAATATTCTATGTTTAATATGCTTCAGAATATAAATTATAATTATCGTGATTTTAATCATCAATATCATCAACAAGGATTTTATATTCACATTATTTATCAAATTCCATTATCACATGTAATATAATATTCAATTATACAGTCACACTTTCAACAATTTGATTAACATAAAATTATAAGAAACACCAGATTTTTGTTAAACATACCTCCTCTTTAAATATTTAGAAAAACAATAAAAACAATAAAAATTTATTCTCTTTATCTAAATTAATCATTTTCAACAATATAAACCAAGAATAATAGTATTATATACAAATACTGTTATATATATAGCACTATCTAGAAAATTATGTGGAAACCTGGTATCATGATGGAAATCAATAACAAGTGATCACTAAATATAAACCAACTTCATTATTTATTCTAGTTTAATATTTATTAGGTTAATTAAAATTACATCGAATGGGATAATCTATTATAAATTTATGATTTCACATAAATAAATATGATAAGCAATTAATACCCAACCTCAAAAGACAAAATGGTCTTCACATAAGAACATGTCAATTTAATGGTACTCTAATAACCTCTCCCTTGAAGAAACTATAATTTCTCAAGGAAAAATTGCTATAAACACATAGTAAAAAAAACTCTGTTAGAAAAATGGAGATCATCATCCATAATTCGAAAGGAATGAATAGGAGGAAATCAGATCAAACAGAGAGAAACCACTAGAAAAATGAGAAGAAGAAACTTTTCATCAAAATGGATGAAACTTGGGAAGATGATGATTTATCCCTATTGAAATGGGGATTCTAAGACATAAAACCACTCTAGGTTGCATAGTATTAAATATAAAGGAGTGGGATAAAATTGTATTTAGGGGAATTGGGGGTATTTATAGGAAACAATATTTTCAGATTACCATAATATAGCCCCTAGGACCATGCCACTGACCACCTAGAACACGATGTAGCGGGAGGTTACTACACTACATACCATTGGTCAAACCCACACCCAAGATTCATGGCTTGATCCATAGTGAAGATTTGATTTAGATGGGGAGTAGGGACTATGTAATAGCCTAAAACCCATTTTATATCCACCCCTAATCTGGATGTTTCTTCAATAACCACTACGGTGTAGCCACCTCACTCCATGTAGTAGTGCTCGACAATGGTGAAGGGGAAACACTACAACCAACCACTATAGAACATCCCTTCCTAATAGGGTTGTAGCCCCAATTTTACTCCTATAAGCTTCCCTATGATGCACTTGAGAGACAATTCTATAGAATCCTATTTTCCGGTGAAAACCAAGGAACCATGTTATAGCGAGGACTAAAATGGTAGTGGGAACCCACCCCCTCCCCCCACCTCATTTACATACTAAAATCATTGGACCCTCCTTAAGGTATCTCCAATGCCCAAAACACACAATGGAAAGGTACACTAAGATCTAGGAACGTACATTATATATCTCTCAAAGTAATCAAAAACCAAAAAAAGAGAAAGAAAGAAGAAGGGGTCATCCAAACATCCACCCCACAAGAAACCATCCAAGAATCATGCCATCAATGGATGTCAACCACCTCACTAAGAAGAAACAATTAAAATACCATACATCCACAAAACAAATCTCCTAAATGATCTCCCAAGGGAGATAAATCACAAACTATAGTAAGTCCACAATAAATAAATACTATAAAACCAACTCACAATACAAAAATTTTCAACATCTACAAAAAAGAAATGTTACAAAGGAATATCTAAACAATAAATAGCTAAAGATACTTAGAATGAATCTTTGACTCACATTTCCAATTACTCTCCCCCAGTCCACCAAGTCACCACAAGACACAACCCATGGGAATAACACTCCCATGTAGTAGATTCTCTATGTGTTTCATGATCTACAAAGGTCATTCCTCAAAGTTCGCATCATCATCAACATCGATCTCTCCCTAATCAATGATTTGAGAGTCATTTTGAAGATAATGGAAAATATATGATACATGAAAAAAATAATTTATCTAATTTATCTTTGGGGGAAGTTTAATCCAATATGACATGGTTCCAATTCAAGATAAAACCTCTAAACGGTCAAAAAACATGGGAGAAATCATTCTACCATGACCAAACCTTTACTTCCCATGATGAGAATCCACCTTTATCAACACATGATCTCCAATGTAAGATTCCATATGTCTCCTCCAATGATAATTATAAGAATAATAATGATCTTTCACTGGTTTCATCCTTTAAAGAATTTGTTAAACCAACTCTATTATATTCTTCTCTAGTTCTAGACCATGAATTACTGACTCTATAGTCCCTTCCCAACATAATGGAGAATGGAAGGGTTGACCATAAAAATATTCAAATGGTGTCGTACCAATTATGGATTGAAAACTAATATTGTATGAAAACTCAACCAAGGGTAGTTGACTCATCCAAAAACCTCTAAAATATGTGTAATAAGAATTCAACATGTCCTCACAAGTCTGGGTAGTCTACTCTTTTTAATGTCCTTATATGGATGAAAAGTTATGTTGTGATATAACAGTGATCCAAAATCATGATAGAGACCTCTCGATAACATAGAGGAAATATAATGTTCTTGATCATAGATGATTTTCATTGGGACATTGTGGATTGTGACCACCTCCTCCAAATATTTCTTGGGAAATGCCTCCCTTGATCTTGGCTCCTTAACCACTACAAAGTGAATAATCCACTATCACCCATATAGCATAAATACCAACCTAATGTTGGGAGAAACTGGTAATTAAGTCAATAAATATGTACCCCCACATCAATTGGGGGTAATCTACTGGTTTAATTAAACCAATAGGAACATATTTCTCAACCTTCTTCTTCTGGTATACCAAATATTGAGACACAAACTTTGCAACCACATTATTCAACCTAGGCCCTAAAGAAATCCCTCTTAGAGCATGGTAAATCATTTTCATTTCAATATATATTGGCATGGGTTAGCTATAGAACCCATATATAGCCACATCAAACATCACTGAATGGATGAAAATCCTCCCCTGGAATACCACTTGGTGATATTCATCCTCAAAACAACCATTAAGGGAATTTCCAAAAATAACTTGGTCTCTCCATAACTCCTCTATAGAATCCCAATACTAGGACTCCTATATTTCTACAAAAAATATGATTGAAATTTCATCAATGAGACACAACCATGGACACAAAACACTCTCATATCATGATGTATCATTTAATGTTCTTCTATCACTCTAAAAATATTCATATTCACACCATGCATCATTACGTGACTTCTTTCTCAGTAAATCATACGTTACATTAATCTTTCCTGGTGTATATGAAATATTGTAGTTGTAATCCCATAATAATTCCATCAACTATCATTGAATAAAGTTCAACTCATCCTAGGAGAAGATGTACCTCATGCTCTTATGATCAGTAAAAACTAAAAAATGCTCATTTTTGAGGTAATGTCACCCAAAATTCAAGGGAGACACAACTATCTCTAACATGAGATTATGGGTGGAATAGATACAATCATGGAGAGATAACTAATAAGGCCCATAAGAAATAGATAATACCTAATTCACCATACCGCTTCCCAAACTAGGATGTAAAGTGTCAAATAAAACCCCAAACTAAACTCCTTCTTTTGAAATATGAAGAATTAGATCACTAAAAACTTCCCCTTTAGGTACTCAAAATCTAATAGAAACTAACCAATACACATAAATTCCTAATTATTCCCACTCAAGGATGTCATAAGAGTCACAACCTAAGAGAAAACGTGTAGGAAACTCTTATAATAACCTACAATACCAAAGAAATTGAACACCTCTGCAACAATCCTGGGGGTAGCCTAAGAAATTACTCCCTCGATCTTTGAAAGATCCAAAACTAAGCCATGTTGGGATAGGATGTTCCCCATGAAATAAACATCACAATCCCAAAACTCACACTTCAAAAACTTCCCCAATATCTATTGATGTTGATGATCTCCCTAAATTTTACACATATGCTTTGTATGATCTTCCTCTAACATAACTTACACTAGGATGGTGTCAATGAAAACCACCAGGATCATATCAAGAAACTCCTTGAACACTGAATTCATTAAAACCATGAACATGACTAGAGAGTTCTTCACACCGAATGACATAAAAAACTCTTAATTCCTATGATTCCATTAGAAATAGGTTTTAGGAAAATCCTCATCTTTCACCCACATCTAATGATATCCAAACTTCAAAAAATTCATTTATAAAAAAACTTACATATTTCATATGATTGAATTTCAGTTAAATCTATGGAAGAGGATAGCGGTTCTTCACTGTTACCAAATTCAAGTGAAGATAATTGATACAGATATTGAATCAATCATTGACGTTCTTCATGATCAAAACTGGTGCACCCAATGTGACACACTCAGACGAATAAAACCTTTCTACAATAGATCATCAAGGGGTACCTAAAACTCTCACAACTCAAAAGGCACCATCTTATATAGAGAAATTGAGATATAAGAAACACCAGGTTGAATCTCAATCCCAAACTAGATCTGCAGTTGATGGGGTGATGCCACACCCCCCTCAAGAAATACATCATGGTAATCTTCTATGGACCTAGGGAACCTTGATGGATAAACCTATGATAAAATCAGCATCAACTTGGACATAAAGGAAGATAAGGATGAAACATTCCAATGAACCATCCAAATATTTTACTCACCAATGAAAACATCTAGAACTCCATCAGCAACATAAAACACAAAATGACCCCTAAATCTATCCAAAATTGAATGCATTGAATATATATAATACACGTAAAGGATGATGTTGTAGGATTGTATCTATAAACATAGGACGTCTCCCCAAGATCATTATTTCCCCAAAACTAGCATGTGGTTTCTAGATAATTCATACAAAATAAACATGACCTATAACTGGTGTATTAAATTACAAGAAAACTAAAATCCTCTATACATAACGTCAAAAATAATGGACTAGGTTAGATGATATAAAGTAGTGTGTCTTTTCCAAATAAAAAAACCATGCACCCAGGTTGAAAATATGAAAAGGGTTCCTCAAATGACATCAATATCACAGGACTCTAGAAACTCCTATCTATGAATCTATCCATTAATTGATCTATAGCCTCTCTAACCCTAATAATAACTACCTTTATGGAGAATATATTCTCTCTAAGGATGAAGATTTTCTCATGGCTATCCTCTACCTTCCACATCACCTCTATACTGATCCCAAGAAGGAACACTATGCTACTGCTCCCTTGGCTCAAACATTCTTAATGAAAGAACCTTTAAAAGGAAACATATCAAATGATACCTACTTAGAAAGTTTAGGAACGACCTCTACTAATGACGTTGTCCTCCAAATTAAAAACAATTGTCTAATCACAGATAATATGACTGAGATCCATTTCCCTCATAAACATGAGATGATGAGGCTGGGACCAACCCTCACCTATCAATAAAATCCTCTATCCATCAAACTGGGAACCCTAGACCATAAATTTGTTTCATGATGAATCCTAATGAGTAACCTAATATGAAAATCTAGTTCTATCTAGTATCCTCTCAACAACCTCTTCTCTCATCTGCACTTTGAGTTATTTGAAAAATTGGAATAGGGTGGAAGGTCACTAGAAATATTGATGAAAATACTCCTAAAAATGCCTCACTAAAGCCTTATCATATGAAAATAGTCTATAATTATATTGAATAAGGATCCTGAAATAAATCTAGAACTCCTACACACTCAAAATACCCTGAAAAGGGGTAATAAGCTTCTAGTGACTAGCCACCTCCACTGTCTAAGTTGGAAACTCTTCCTAAAACATCTATCATAACTTCTCCCACAAGACCACTGACTCCTCGCAATCCTAGAAAAATAAGATAATCCTCTACCTCACTACTACACAAAGCATCATCATTAGTAATGAATCCTAGGGATCCTTGGGAGAATGGAATGAACTGAAAACTATCTGAACCTATTCCAACCAGTCCTATGAGAAAGTTTCCAAAATGGATCCTTAATATATCTATAAACACTGATACTAAAACATTTATAGTTTCTTAATCCAAGGTTTTTCATCATTTTCCTCTAATCTATGGTGATCATTTTGCACTTCCTACTGAACATATTCAACAAAAAACAAATTAGGACATTAATATAGATCCATGCCCGAAATAATAAAAAACATTTAGAGGCTCCTGACCGTGTAATATAGAATACGTGATATTAACTAATTGTAAATTTATTTCATTTTATTATCTTATGGTTTAAATCATTCCAAGGTCTACCAATTTCAAACACAAGAATAAATAACAATGATGCACGATCTATCCCTAGGTCTCTATACTTCATCCAGTATCACTTTTTTAAGTATACTAAATAAACATAAAATTTTTGTGCATAAGATCATAGGGGGCCCTAAATAATCATGTCTCAACTAGTCCCCCTTGTTAAATTTCTTACTAAACATAGCTGGAACTATTTTTTCACTAACACATGTAGTCTCACCAATGCCTAACAATAAACTTCATTTTATCCCTCATAGTGAACCTTTGATACCACTCTTTCAGGACCCCCTACCACAAAAGAATACCCCTACCATGTACTCAATGAGATGTGCATAGTGACCCCCATGTCCGGCCTCTAGTAGGCCCCAGGCTAGCGATATGAATCAAGGATATAACATACACAGAAATAAAAGGCATCACCCTCTATGAAAAATATGCCGAAGAGAGAGATAAGATAGATACACCAATAAAATCCTACTCATATAGATAATAGAATCCCATGTGAAAACATGTAATGTCATACAATGATAAAATAACTAGATATGAATATACAAGTATCAAACAGGTACACATTGTAATGACCATGAATCCCAAACAGCTCTAACAAGACCACGAGCTAGTGATATCTATCATGATCTACATTAATCTCTAAATGACATGAAAAATAGTTTCTATATAAGTGCGTGATCATAATAGTGCACTTCATAGTATCCTCCCCAGATCCTCTCATGAAGAATATAAAGAAATAATGTTAAACCCTAGTAGACAATAGTGTCACTAACTCTTCACCTAAAAAGGTATACTATGTTCCAAGCCTCGTTAGGGCTATCTCTCACAAAGTATCACATTAAATAGATCATGTATTATAATAATAATTCAGGGGTACATCCCTACCACTTCCCCACTGGTTCTCCACTTCTCCCAATCTCATACATCCTGATCCATCTCTCCCCAAAATAATCCATCCCAAAGAAAATTGGGATAAGTATCACCACAAGAACCTTGTACATCACATTATCCCATCATTATATTCCACATATCCATATAGTAACCAAGTAGTTTCTGGGATCCACCACAACCTATATGATATGTATTATACATTGGGTATTATACCTCAATCCATCCTAACCCATGCACCGAGTAAGGTCCCTCAACCCATGACAGCATATAAATGTCATACATATAAATATCCTTTGTATACTATATCCATAAATACATGTGCATGAAATAAAAAAATACATTACAGTCATCAATACATATTCATGATAAACCAACGACCATGTATACCACCCCATAATACTACTAAGATAAGTGATTGGGGAAAAAGGGGGTAGTCGGCCACCCATCGACACCACTAAGATATTAAGGAAATCACCCTCCTAGAGTTCAAAGGGTATCGGTTTCCCTACCAAAATTGGTGGGGTAGCTTATGAAATCCCAAAAAAAATATAGGATATAATATATCTCATAACCACACTATGGGAAATATCCTAGTCCTAAGATAAACTATATCTATCATCACATGGACACTCGACTTCCACTACATTAGAATATACATTCTATAAGTAAAGAATCATTTAAAAAGAATTACATTAAATTACTTCTTCCCATTTTATCATTTCCTTTAATGAATTAATCATTTTAACATTAATTAAAATTGAACCAAATATTAAATTTCATTAACAAACAATTAACAGTGATTAATCAACAATTTTTTATCCTTGAGTGAAGTTCATTTCATCCATACATTATCCAACATAGTCTATGGTTTCTTAAGATTAAAATTAACATTTTAATTCTTTCAAGAACCAACCCAATGGGATAAACATTTATTAAATATTATTAACATTCCAAAATTACCAGTACTCTAGAAAAACATCATGATCATCCAACAAAACATTCTTAATTAGGCACATATAGCTGCCTAAAGTAGTGGGAAAAAGAATATAGATAAAAAAGAAACCCACCCACTTGTCCCTTTAAATAGATTCAAAAGGAAAATATATAGTTTAGAAAAACCAATGGGTAAGCCCAGATTCAACCTATTCTGTCATCTTTGGTTCCATCACTGATTCCCTAATTCATATGATCATTAATCTCATGATAAAAAAGTTTCAAATGATGCCACAACCTCAGACCTCCCTACTCATATCTCATCATCCATCCTAGGATCACATCAAATAGAATACAAAGGCTCATGACCAGAGTATAGAGAAGGAACCAAAAAAAATATAATAATCAATTGGTTAACTTGTCCCTAAAAATAAGGAACTCCTTCCTCACATGAAAATGGACTCTAATGGACCTCAACACAAAGAATATACCCTTTATAAATAAAGGGAAATCCTGGACACAAGAATGTATCATTATCAAACAACTTTTTTTATTCAATATTTAATTAACTAATTCATTTATCATAGGTTCTAAATATGAGTATCCTAAGGAATCTACTATCGTGTTCTATTATAATATTTAACCATATATTCTAGAATTTTCCATCCTTAATAATATTTGAGAAAATAATTCTCATTATCATTAAGTTAATCATTAATCTTATAAATAATAATTCCATATAAAATTTTGTTATCCAGTTACATAAACACATGGAATAAAACATTCAATTAAACCTTCGTACTTATATCAATATGATTACCACCAAATTATATGAAAAACCAAATTTTTTAGACATACGTCTTATTTAATTATTTATCCGACTAAAAACATTTTAAAATTTATGTTCTTTATCAAAATTCATCAATTTAAAAATTATATACCATGTATAACAACATTCTATAAAAATAATATTATATATTTCACACTATCTAGTAAAGAAAGAGGCAACCCTTTATTATGGTGGAATGAAATAGCATGTGACCGCTAAACATAAACCAATATCAGTTTTTATCAAGTTTAATATTTATTAAGTCTATTTCACTATCATAAAAACGGATAAACCTTAGAAAATTTATATGTTCACATAAATAAGGAGGATAATCAATGAATCTCATACCTAAAATGCCTCAACATTCTTCACAAGAGAGTGGATCAACACCAAGGATCTCTGATCACCACTCTTACAAGGAAACAATAACCTACCAAGGATTTTATGCCATGAACACATAGAAAAACAACAAATAAAACTCTATTATAATGATGGAGATTATCCTATATGACATGGAAATAAGGAAGTAGTGGAAAAGTTATCAAATGGGAAAAGAACATACCTTAAACAACCACAGATTAAAATTGGAAAGATTAGGATTGATCCCTATTTAAAGGGTGATTAAAATATTATGAAAATCCCTCAAAGGAACCTAGGTTTTGAGATAAAGTGGTGGGATAAAATCGGGTCCAGGGGACTCGAGGTATTTATAGTCAAGTGGTTTTTGAGAGGACCACAACATTTCCCCTAGGAGAATTTCTTAGACTTTATAGACCATGGTTTAGTGGGAGTAGACCATGTCACAACCACTAGTCAAACTCATGTCTAGGATCCATAGATTGATCAATCATGTAGATCCTATTTATCTGATGGGAGGGACTATGACATAGCTTATAACCAACATTAAAGCCACCCCAAATTTAGAAATAACCTACAAAATGGTTTTGATGTTTCCACCTCACTCCACACTACATTGATCATCACTAGGGAAGGGACTACGTCGAAGCCAACAACCAAAGTGAATTCAGGTGTAAAAAGGTAGTAGGCCAAATTTTGGTCTTTCGAGATTTCCTATGTTGAAATGAAGATACCACTCCATTTTATACTAGATTGATATGCAGGATATGGATGCATTTTAAATTCAATACTCTACCCATTTATCCACAAAACTTCTTAAATCCTCACCCAAGTTCCCCTAACACCCAAAACACAAAAGTAGAAGGGATTCTAAGGTGTGGTCCATTATATACCATCCCATAAACTGCTACTTATGGAGAAATAGTAGTTAATGTATCATATACTATGGGTTATATAATATCAATAGATTAAATGGTATATATATTTTGTGAAGGATAAAAAAGTTATAGAGGGATGAAAACATAAAGAAATATCTATAAAAATATACTGGATATAGATACGGTGATGGGATATATGGAGGAGATTTTCCCAATATAGATAATGGTCGTCATAGGTAATAAAAAGGGATAAGATCATGGGAACTAACATATAGAATATTCATACGTGGAAAGGGAAATAGAAAAGAATCAGTCATCTTTGGGTAATGAAAATAAGGCTGTAGAATATCTGATGGATGATATCCTAGTGACTAGAGTGGTAGTGTGAGGATAAAAAATTGAATTAGTAGTATGTGTAGTATTTGAATGAGTTTTTTGTCTAATATTATACCCTAGATTACCTCTTGGTGTACTCAATGGATCCCTAGTGAAATAAGTATGTCTCTATGATAAATCCCCCTAACATAATATAGACGAAAAAAATAAAGTTTATATTTTTCAAATTATGGGACGAAATGATATAGACATATAAGGACATGAAAAAAATTTCTCCATAATTTATATCACATCAGTTATCAATGAATAGGAATGTTAATACTCAAATGGGTAATTAGTGGGGTTATCCCTTGATCTTAGATGTTCAACTCATTTCATTAAAAAAAGACTTCTATCCAATTAATATGGGTGTATAGTCACATGAATATTCAAAATAGTAATGTGTAATAATTATAAATAATAAAATTTGATGAATAAATGGGTTATTAATCTAATAATATTATTCTCTTTATAACCCAATAATATGATATATTTTATTATCGTGGTTTCATGTCTAATTAAAAATCATAACAATACGTTACTTCTTTTATTATGACACCAACATGATGTGACTTCATTTTTTCTGGACAACTATTTTTAATGAATTTAATGTCCTTGAAAAGAATTACTTTCAATCACATAATACATTGTTCGTACCAAATTACAATGCGATTATTTCACCAAATGAAATAACCAACTACAAACATTGAACCTATAATATATCAATATCAATTATTATACAATGATAATTCTTAAGTCATGTAAAAAATAATTTTGTCACCTTTTAATTTAACCAAGATTGAAATTATTTGTTGTGCAATATATATTTTCTCTTAATAGAAACTAAATGTGTGTTCTTTTTATAATTTCCCTATTTTATTTTAAAATATAAAAAACTATGATTTTATAATCTATAAAAATTTGGAGGAAAAAATCATATTTCTTATTTTACATATTTAATAAAATCATAAATCACACTATAGTTGAATATTACTAAACAATGAGTCATTTCCACACTTTATTTCTCAAAGTACCCAGTGACTATGATCTAAAAATCCCACTTGATTAGGGAAGTGATGTAAATGTTACATATAATGAGATCATGTTTCTAATATTTAGTTATCATTAGCCAAATAAAACTCATACTAACATTATCCAAGTATATGGAATAGAAATTTTAGACTTATTTCAACTAGATAAATATAGTAACTCAAAATGGTAACACCAAAAAAACATTACTGGGAAGATTCATAGTTAGATATAATCTATATGGGAAAATTACATAAGGAAAAAAATTATATGTGACAAATACTAACCAGTGAATTGTTATCAAGTTTCTTAATAAAACATCTATTTGGACATTAATAATAAATTTCTCGACAAAAGTAACATACCCCAATCATAATGAGCCTCACATTATATACAATTAAATTAATAATGGTAATGAGAATAAACTCAGGAATTCAAACAAGGTAGTATTTGGTTTTAGAATCATTAAGTTTCAAATATTATATATTCATATATTTAAAAATGTTACTTGAATGAAAATATAAAACCATTAAACTTTATAAGACATAAAGAAACTGTTTTTTCTCAATATTTCCCACAAAAAAAAATTAATATAGAATTTCCACTAATTCTGAACAATTAACTCAAGTTGAAGTCTTAGTTTTATAACACAACCCACTAAATCGTAACATGAGCATAAATACTACTTTTTTACTCTATAAGTTTATAATAATTTCAAGCAACATTTCACACACATTTTTACCATTATTCATTACAAATAAGAATTTATGTAACTAGTTTGATGACCAATGAAATAACTTAAACAATTTACATTTATTTGTATAATTATTATTAGAATTAAAAGAAAAAATTATTCACATTATATTATTATATTGACTCTTTATTTTCACATAATTCCAACAATAATGTTATTTAAAGATATCATCCCCTTCCATTTTTTGAGGTGCATCATCTGTTTCTTTAGTATTATCGAATTGACTATAGTATTTCATGTGTGGATGATCCATCGGTAGAAATTGATGATGCCCTAGGAAATTGAAAATATAGTAATAATTTAATTTCAAAGAATAAGTACTTTTTACAAATTAGGGTTTGATAATTTTCTATTTTTACTCCAAACAAACATCATTCCATAATAAGGGATGTAATTTATCATCCATAATAATATCACATTAAACAAAAAATATTTCTTTGTAAATACATCATAAGCCTCCACAACGATGGTACAAATATAATTTAACTCATATATTAATGGTTAAAAGTATATGTAAATATAATTTATAGAATCACTTGGTCTATATTTTAATATAAACATGATTTTAAATAACTTATTTACACACATTCATGATATAAAGTTATAAATTTAAATGAAAACTGGATATGTATTGGGTGCCTTATGCATCTTGTGTAATGGGATGAATCTGTCACATGATAATCCCAATTTAATATTTTGTGGGTCACCTAAAAAATAAGTGTGTAACCTATAATGTATATACCATTCTATCCCATCTTTAGGATACATTATTTCATCATTATCCTTATTTCATTCATCTTCACGCTATCTCACATCCCGTTCCATTTGTTCTCACATAATTTTTTTAAAATTTTTAGAATCCAATAAAAGTTACACATCACTATCTCAAGTACAGAGGCTTGATTTCCACATTTATTTTCCTTCCATCTTGATATACCACACTATTTTAACTTATTCAACTTTTCATTTCCCGTACAGAACATAGAACAATCATTTGGGATCACATGGATCATAATCGATGAAAATCCAAATTTATCAAATAAAGTTTATGTCATGTTATCATTTTATGGAACAAATTTATCATAAAGTACTAATTTATTTAAAAAATTAACGATATAGTCAAACCCGGTATTACTAAATCCTAATGTTTTCCCATGAAATAATCAAAATAAAAAAATCCTATTTGGAAATTTTTCCACATTCCTTGTATATTGGCTTATTTATATCATCCATTGTCTTTCATTTATGATTAATATAGTAATTATAACCAACATATGAAAATAATTTTTCTATATTCATTTCCTCTTGCACTAGTCTATATGAATTTTGGCCTTGAGAAACAAATGTAAACTGAGGAGAATTGAAATTTTATCTACTATTTATTTTATCTAAATCAATATTATTTTCCACTTGAAAATTTAATCGATTTTTATTATAAAAAAATTGAAGCTTTTTTAGTGATATGGAAACTCACTTCCTCACATATTTACTATAGACTCATAACACAATCAAACCAACAACATTGAATTAGTCTTCCATCTGAATCATTATTAAATTAAAATCCAAAAAATGTTGCAACTCTTTCTTTAAATCGTAAATTATTTAATAAATGTTATACATATAATTTCTATACATTATAATATGAATAAATATAATGCTATTAAAATTTATGATTATAAATAATATAAAAAAATTTAAAATTAATAACATCATCGTACATTCATTATTCTTTTATGAACTCATTGATTTTTCTAAAAATATAGAAGTAGTATTTAAAAAGTAATTAACTAAAAAATATAACAGGAAAAATATTAGTGTTTCCAAAAAAATATAATCTATTTCAAATAATAATACCATGTCATTATATTTAAAAAAAATATTTTTTAAAGAAATAATTCTATCTGATCCATTATTGAATGAAAAATCCACTAAATTTTGTGACCCACTTTGAAACTCATCTATAATATAGTAACAATTCCACATCCCAATTTATTCTTTTTAATATTTAAAAAACATATAGTTAGTAAAATTGATGAATGTGATAGAAAAAATGTTATGAAAATTAAAAAAGTTTTATAATTTGATAATTATTTTATGTACTAATATATATTCATGAAAATCAATTTTTACACTAATAAGAAGCATTAGAACTTGGTTGAAAGTACATTGTTTATAGTTTAGAAAAAATAATAATTAGATATATTTAATAATTAAATGTATATATATTCATGATATGAAAACCGAAGTCATTTCATAATGTTCATCCTCGTATTATTCATTTATTTTATTTTCAAAATTATTCAATACAAATATGTTTTGAATTTTCAATTTATTCAAAAACATTTACTATAATAAATTAAATAGAATAGTAATAAAAAAATATTATATTGGTTTCTTGAATTCAAATTCATTAGTATAATGATGAATGATCATGATAGGAAATTATCATGAATAATAACCATAAAAAACAATAGTTAATTATATGTAATAATTTCTGTCATTAATACTAACTATCAATATATTAATTATGGTCTCTATAAAACATATAAAAATATTAAGTAATATTATGTTCTATTTTTTATTGTGTAAAAAGATTAAAAATAGAAATTTTGAATAATATATATCATTGATTAATATTTTTTACAATAAAAAATATCCTTACCAAATAACAGAGATTAATAATGTATAATCCATATTTACTAAAAACACCAGCAATAATGAATATTTTTTCCAAATAAAAATAAAAATAATTAATGATTCCACAAAGTTAGATAAATAATTCTGATTAAAGCAAATAAAGGTGAGAAATAAGGTGGAATAATAGTTCTTAGAACAATTCAAAATATTAAATAATGGATCAAAGATATATAAAAACCATGGGTTAGCATGCCTGAATATTTTCCAAGGAACGGTCAGAGGTAGGGAATGTATATGGCTAGTCATGTCTAAAAAAATTCAAAGGATTGATAAAAGGTACAAAAAATGGCCTATCAGTTTTTAGTTAAGTCGCGAATAAACATTTGGGGGTTGATCAGGGGAATATCCATATTAGTTGATCAAAGAAGAAAAATCATCGATATGGGGATAAAATTAGGGCAATCTCAAATTTAGGGGGAGGAATAAGGGTGCGATTGATTTAAACCAAGAAAACCTATTTCCACCATCATTAAGGACCATTGAAATTTTCAAACTATATTCACAATCAAATATTCCTATGGAAATATTGGTAATAGAGAAGGATTGCGTCCATGGGGAAATATGACAGTGGAAATATAGTTCCATAAAAAAAGGTATAAATCCATTAGAAAATATACCTGAGGAAATATAGTGTCATTGACAATGCCTAAAATATGATGGTGGTAATATGGTTTCACTGAGAAGTCCTATATCCAAAACCATATGTGATTATGGTAATAAGAAGGCTATAACCATAGGTAAATAATTTTGTTGAAATATGGCATCACTGAGAAGGCTTACACCCCTGAGTAAATATTCCAATGCATATATAGTGTCATTGAGAATGCCTATAGATATGTGTATAAATTCCAGTGGTAATATAAATGCTACAAGAATGATAAAATGTGTTTCTAGAAATATAGCATCACCAAGAAGGCCTATAACCAATGGAAGATATGCACATGGAAATATGAAGTCATAGAGAAGGTCTATAACCATCGGAAAATATGATCATGGAAATATGGTGTCACAGGGAAGGTATATAGACAAGGGATCATGTGAACCTCACTTTAGAGGGAACCATTAATAAATAGATCCATGGTATGTTTTTGAACCTAGTAGTATCCCACCTGTAGTGACATAAATTTTAACCAATGATTATAGTTCTCAGGCTATAGGGGTAATTTTCAGTAGGGTAAACTCATGAATTAATATTTATTTTAATATTAACAAAACTAAATAAATATTTATATTAATCTATTCAATATACTAGTGACTATATAAATAGTTATTTATCACCTTGTGAAAAAATAAACATGAGATAAAATTAAACTCACACATTTTAAACATGAATATCGCATGATATAATTTAAGTAATAAAATTTACAAGAATGATTTTTATACAAATGACCAAGAATAAAATTTATGCTTAATATTAAATTCATTTCAATTTAATGAGATTTTAGATACACATAGTAAGTGACCCTTTTTCCCACCTTCTCAATGGAAATATGTAAACATATCTAAAGTCCAAGATCAGCATTGTGGAAATGTAAAATAACCCACAGAAAAAGAGGTTAATTTCATAACAAAAGAAACATTCCTATGAACTACACTATTTAGTATAATCTCTTTTGTATTGATATATTATCAAACCAGATATATTAATGTTTCATCACACTATATTGTTGATTTATCTTTCTTTGACTTCTCAAAATTAATTCACCTATAAAATACCATGTCCAATGATTTAACCTAATAGTTAAATTTATATCAATAGGCTAGAGATATTACTTCAACTTACGTAGAAGGAATAAATCCTTTTGTAACTTATTCAATTTATATCACATCACTTATTATGCATAGAACGTATGATATCATGCACTGGTCATATGTAATAATGGTTTTCATCTATACATCAATGTACATGATTCATACTATATATTAATAATAATACCACATTTAATGACCAATACCATGTTCAGATATAGGAATATCTGATAAAAAATAAACATGAGAAATTGTTATTGGCATGTCTGCCCTCATGAAATCCCTTCTGGGAGATTTCCATGTGTGAAATTCAAGAATAAAATCATAAGGTATTATGATACTCCAACATTTAATAGTAAAACATCTTTTATTTCCTATCATAAATATTTATCTATACGATGGGGAATATGTTTAAGAATAATATAAATGAATCTCTAGGTTCTCATTATAGAGAGGAATTTCCAAAACCCTTCGATGTGAAAAATAATCCAAAAAAAATTTCACAGTGATGCTACATAAAAAAGTAAAATCCTTATTTGATGAGATATTAATTAATATAAAGTTAATTGAAAATAAAAATTAAGTTGGTTATATGGAATAAAATACATAATGGGGGTGGAAAACTTCTATAATGATTATGATTCATTAGATCTTAATATGAAACTCGCGGTCGTGACTAAAATTGTGATGACGCATATCGATCAGTGATTTAATGTGATATAGGGATTATAATATGTAACTAACAACATTGTAATTTATATGGGTGTTTAGAAAAACAAAATTATTTAATACCAACCCAACCAAATCCAACCCACCTGAAAAAACACAATGATATAAAATTTTATTACAATAATTTGGGATAGTTTTTTTATTCTGTGATTTGGGTTGGATTGGGTGGTAGGTTTAAAATTTTTTGGTTGGGTTTACCTAATCCACCCACCCTATGTATTGAGGTATTTTATACCATCAATTTATACATTTGTTTTATAAAATTCAATTGGGTATAAAAAATTTTGGACATGAGATTTATTTTTCTGTTTAATTACTATAGATTAAGATGGGTTTGTTAAAAAATTATTACTTTTATCGTATGATATTTGAATGAATTATTACAGTAAAAAGCTAATTTATTCTAATAAATTAAAAAATATATTTTTTAACCATTATAAATTTTTATACTTTAAATTTATATTTAGATTTCTATTGCCATATTGTTGAGATTTTTTTGGGAAAATGACTATTTGATTGTTGATTGTGGGTTGAAAATTATTTGACCAGACTGGTATGGGTTGGGTAAATTTTATCTTCAAATAAAACTAACCCACCCCTTTTTACAACTTTAATCAACGTCAAGACCTTGGAGGTATTTTGAGTCAGGAAATAATGGTATAGGAATTGAAGATATTGTATGAAAATATTGAGATAGATAATGTGATATAATGTGACTTCTTATGGAATAATAATTTTATCTCCCTTTTCTTATCAAAATAAATATTCTATATATATAACATGATTTGGATATTGAGATGATTTTTAAAATGTTATATTAAAATGATATTATTGATTAATGTTGGGAGCTGTCATAGGCTCTCTGCATGAGAATTATGCTATGATGTAATGATGCACAATATAGTGTTCTCACTCATTTTTATATTATATTTATAAAAAACCAATATGGTTCAACCTAACATGTTACTCGAGATAGATCGATAAAATACCCAAAGTGCATTCCAGATCATTATGGGTTGGAAATAAGAATATGTGTTTCCACATTCCAAAAAATGGGAATGGTTTTACCATAAATGATTAAACATCACACATTATGTATACCAGAAATATGAATATAAATTAGAGTACAAAGTGGATTTAAATTATAGATCCATGATATATAAAAGGAAAATACAAAAGGAATAAAAAATTAAAACCAGGAAACAATAAAATTAGGTCTCCCAGTGACTAACCTACACCACCACCCCAATCCACTATGATGAAAAAATAAAGTAAGAGAAGTTATCATGCCACATGATTCCCTTCCCTTTATTCGTGTCGTACAAAACCAAGGATACTAATTCTTGGAGAAAAAATTATGGTGTGAAGAAATTCCAATGTTATAAAAAATCTCAAAAAATTCTAACACAAAGAAACCATTAGCCCCTACTTTAAAACAAAACCAATTTATATATAAATTTTCACATGAAACAATTTTATAAAACATAAATTGGTTTATTTTAAAAAAAATCTATATTTAAAGCCATAATAATATGAATGAAAACCATAATGATAAACACAGGAAAAGAACCATAACAATCACATCCTAAAAGATAACATGGTGAACATATAAATCATTGTGTAAAAAGTTAGCTAAGTTAATGCAACCCAGTCTGGGAGTTCCATGAACACAATCCAAAAACTATAATATAAACATTAATAACCAAGTGATCATGTAAAAAATGATAAATAAGTGAAACCACCATATAATAAGAATATTTTAAATCTCACCTATGGGAATACATAACCATAATAATGAATGGAACACTATGTTGGATTTTGAATCCTATCAATATCATGTCTCATCACAGCCAGTTGATATCAAGATACCCATTTTATTCCATATCATCATGAGTATCTATTTAAAATCCATACTAGTTTACACACTATAAGGTCTTTATATGACCAAGTTCAAGGTTCCCAAATGTAATCATGTTCCATGTTTTCAAAAAAACATACATAATTCATACTCACAATTTTACTAAATATTTTCCCAAATGAAGTATCGCCACTCCCTTTATTTTAAAATCCACATTTAAATAAAAATAATTTATTTATACAATTTTTACTAGTGAAGTATTCCCAATCTCATGTCATGAAAACACACTTTAAAATAAAATCAATTTATTGAAAAAAATTGAAAATCTATGTATCCCCACTTCAATGATTTGAAAATCTAATTTAGAAACAAATAAATAATTCAAAATTTTCATAGAATATAATAAATCAAAAAATTTAACCAAATACCCATTTAAAACCTACTTCTCATGGAAAGGTGAAATCTATCAATTATTTTCTTAAATGGAAGCAGATAAATTATCAAAAACATCTAGTATTTCATGGGTTAAAACTAATGTACATAGAAACCAAACTCAAAAAAGATCAACAATTGATTGGTATTAAACCCACCAACAAGTGAGAGAGAGAAACCTACAATAATAAGAGAAGGTCCAAACACAACATCCAAAGAATAACAATCATTTATGTCATTCCTATGGTTTCACAAAAAGGGAGAAAAGGAAACAGCCCAAAGGAACTAAAACCCCTTCAAAAAATTCTAAATTCCCAAAACTCCCCTCTAGAGGATAATAAAAAATTATAGGCATCAAGGATTGGTAACTTTAAATAAATACACCTATCATTTTGGTTCACATCATTAAAACCTAAAAATTAAATACCACCATTTAATTTCCCATTTTAATAGAACATTAAATGTAGACCATTTAAATCCATTTAAAATATTAAATATGAACTTTAAATTGGTTAAAATAATTAATTACGTGATTTTAGACCTTTTAAATGATAAAAAAATTATAGGTTCATTCTAGAAAAGAAGAAATGAATAAAATAATTTTTATTTGTTTTTCTGGAAAAAATATAATCATGTAAGAGTAACATTGTTTTTCCCTTAAGAAGACCCTAGGATTCATGTAAGGGTACTCGGTTACCCTTATACAATCCTTATAAATTGTGAGTTACCCTAAAAAAAACTCATCCCAACCCTTAAAAATCATTATAATATGTTCAATGATCTTGAAAGGGAATATTAAACCCCAGTTCTGACATACACTTCTCACTAAATGATGTTATCCTAAACGAAATGTGTTTAAGTAAGACAAAAAATATAACTCACCTAAACAAAAAATGAACAATAATTTTATCATTCATAACATCTTATGTGGCTTATACCTACAACAACCCTTTAACAAGATGACCAAACCATCCTCATCTCCCATGACCAAGACTCGGACCTATAAAATACCATTCACCAAACCTTTCCTAACATAAATAATATTCACAAGGCCACGCCAAGATACATCATAGTGAATCTCATTAAATATATAGTATCATAAACATGAATACCAAAATCTAAAAAAAATCACTTTCGATTTAAATCCTCCAAAATTGGATAATCCATCTAGTCTAAGCATATGAAGATAGTTTGACATGCTTCCCTCAACTGCGAACCCATTGTATTTAGAAATACCTTTAAAATTTGAGAATAAAATCATTGGTATCTGCTCAAAATGGTATCCATAATTACACCATATACCTTCACAACCCCTTGAAAATAACATTCAGTCTCTTATACTTTAACCATGTCCTTGTATGGAAAGATATGATCCCACTTCATGAATTAATTTTGTGATTACCCAAATTGTATCTCCTTACATATTAGAAATCTATAGTGGTCCAAAAATATAGTATGTGGATTATTTATTCAAATTATATAATGGAATTGATAAATATATACCAAACTAGAAGATTATTGGTGTTACTTTATACATTTATCATTGGCATTGAATCATGACATATGGACTTTAATTGAATAGCTTGATTTGGACACTGACATTGATGTTTAAAATCATGAGAAATACTAATAACCCCATACTAAATAAAACAACTAAACCTAATTTCATGATCTATAAACTCTTGTATTAGATTAACCATAACAAAAAACTACCATTAAATACACAAGGAAGAACCAACATTCTCACAAGATGAACACACAAGCACATTAGAGCCTCAACACAACCATATGTGCTTGAAAATCCCATGTAGAGGTGAGTATATACATACCCATTAGGACACCATAAAATCTAAAGGGGGTTATTAGGAGATACAATATGACCAAAAAGAAAGTGGTTACTGGTAAGGATTAAGAAAGTAGTTAATGTGAATGTCTCATCCCAATCAAGAGAAAGAGTAACATCATCCAAGAATAGGGGGACCAACATGGTGAGTAAATGCACTACACCTTGAGTCTTCACCACCCATGGCCTAAGATTAATTTCATCCAACCATGAGAATCTTATCATGGGAATCATGTGGTATACCCCTCGCATCTTCACCTCTCATGGGATGAGAGTAACCAAATCCAAAGGTATGGATAAGAAATTATATATATTTCCTTATCTAAAAGAATCCAAAATGAGAGATAAATGGGATATCCATCTCACATATCATCCCAAGAAAAAGAGTCACCAACAATTCCAAAATTCCATCAATGGTGCCTAACATCTCGCATGTCAACCCTGAAGCAGAGATCCACATTAAACCACACCTCTCAACTATGTCCCAAAAATGGGGAGAAAAATATCTAGGTAAAGGACCCTTGACATAGTATGATATTATGGTTCCACTATGGTAGTCAATTTAGGTCCCACTCCCTACCCTATCAAAGTGTTCTACTCTAGTGGTAGAGGAACCATTCCTTGATTGACTAGAGGGTTCCACTCTAGAATATTTTGAAGACCCATTCCTAGCCCGAATTCAGGGTTACACTTGGTAATAATGTAGACGATCCATTCTCTATGATGGTAGGAGGGTTCCACTCTAGTCATCAAGGACTCATGCCCAGCTCGAATAGAGCGTTCCACTTAGGATGTCATTGAGGAGCCACTGACTAGCTCTACTGGAGAGTACTACTCGAAAATTCATCGAGGACCCACTTCCCAACTCTACTAGAAGGTACCACTTTAAAATTCATTAAGGACCCACTACCCAGCTATACTAGATGGTGCCACTCAGAAAGTCATCGAGGACCCACTTACTGTCTCTACTTGAGTGTACCACCCAAAAAGTCTTTGGTGATCTTTCACTATCCCTATAACCATTGATAATTTCCTATCTTAGAGTCGTTCCTCGAACATTCCTCATCTAAACTTGAAAGGAACAATAGTGGGCACCATCTCTTTATACATGGATAAATACTAAGGATCGACTACTCATGGGACAAAATCAACGTTCAAATGAAAAATATACAGATCTTTGAAGTTTCCTCAAAAGGAACAAAGTAGTACATGATATGTCAAGGGACCCACAAAAAATGTGGTCCCACTCAATTACTTGGTCTTGTCTCATTTGGTAACATGGATCCAAGTCCATGGTAACACACCATGTAGGTAGACTACATGACATGTCCAATCTATCTGGGGTCGGGCCACGTCCTTCTAACTGTGTCTGTGTTCTTAACCCTATGCCTATATACTTTGGTACATTGCTATGTGCTTGGTCTTGTACTCCCAGATGGATTCATGCCCATGTGATCCATCATATGTCTCATCCAACCAGGGAAAAGGTACACAATGTGTATGAGGGATAAACTCCATTCAATCCTTATAATTTCTCGAAACCCTAGACACTGTAGACAAGGTTCTACACACCATGTGTTCATCCCCGTACATATCATGTAGTCAGGTATTCATAGAATCTCATGTTCATGATCTACACCTCAAATATAGCCTTGACACTTTAAATGCATACCTATATGCTCTAGATAACTGTGGATCTAAAATCGGCTTGCAGATTCTAGCCCCCTGACAGTCTGATCGGGCTCAGTACTGCCAGATAATGTCAAATAGAAATTGTGAGTTCCAACTACCGAAGAATGAGAAAACATTACGCGGGAAATGCAGAAGAAAAGTTTTTTAAATGAATATTTCTAAGAATTATTGTCCAATGATCAAGAATAGGGAAGATAAGGTTTTAAAACATTGAATGACCAACTAATCTTTAGTACATGAGTTCATAAAATTTGACACAATTGGTGTAGATCTAGTAAAGGGATCAATATGCTCTATTAATTTAATAAATGTTTTCATAAACCAAAAATTGACGAGTATTAACTGGATATTGGATCATTATTCATTGAATAATTCACCCACTAATGATTTAAGGATGTGATTTAATTCCCCCCACTCTGATATACTATGCTCTGGAGTTTCGTCATCGTCTGATGTGATCCACCAACAAAAGCATAGGAAGAGCATCATTGGTGATTACCAGATTATGAGTGTAACCCTGGAAAATTATCCATGATGATTTTTTTTGTAGGAAAATATTTTAGTTTAAATGAATTAATTATTTAATTTCATAAAATAATTAATCCAATAAACATACCACCAATAGGTGAGGTGTCCAAATGTCACACACCAAACTATTTTAGTTCACATATATGGTAAACACCACATTTCTGACTCAATAGTTTCTTATATTTATAATTTGAGAGTCTATTTATGTATTAACAATTTTTTTAAGAAACTGTTGGCATTAAATATAAAATATATTTAATATTTTCATAAAAATGAGTTTAATAACATCAGCCCTCATAATTACACGTAATTTTAGTCCCTAGTTCTAAAAATATATATAGAAATATTTCAGAGTATTACAAATAAAAAAACCTATGTCTCTAAATCATTACCTACTTAAAAAAATTCCCTAAAAAAAATTAAACAAACATATTCGGATAATAATCACACATCTATATCTCCCACTCTCTAGAGCTCTCTTTCACATTCTCGTGCTACCAAAACACAAAAACTAAATGGATGGTTCATCCACAAAATGTCGTATCCAGTCTATCTTCAATCACTGCGAGGTACTCTACATATGTGTCCCCATCCTATATTGCCCACTCCCTCCACTTGATGATGTGCATATGGTCATTCACATTTATCTTCAGCTATGACACATGGAAGGCATCGTGCACCCACTTAAGTTGTGGGGGCAGGACGACGTAATAAAAAACATCCCCAACACTCAGCATGATATTGGATGGCCCAATAAACCTTTTAGGATATCTTGACTCCCCGAACAAACCTCCAAAATCCTCATCATGGGTAGACTCTTATGAAAATATGGTCTCCCTCCTCCAAATCCAAGGTCCAATGATGATGATTTATATAATATTTATGTCTTCTCTAGCCTATCCTCATCTAATCATGCATGACTTGGACCTTCTCCATCGTCACATGCACGATATATGGGCCCACAAAGACATATATCACAAATCTATTTCCACCAAAAGGGTGAACTTTAAGGTCACCTTTATAGAACCTCAAAAAGGTGGCATGCCAATGGTAGAGTGGTAGTTATTATTTTACATGGACTCTACCAATGTAAAGTGATCCTCCCAACTCAATTCAAATTCTAACATCCAAGACCTCAACATATCCTCAAACACCTGGATAGTGCACATGGTTTTCACTTCTGTTTCCGGGTCAAAGGGTATACTCATATTCATTTTTGTCCTGAATTCCTCCTAAAAGCCTCTCCAAAATTGTTATTTAAACCACACATCATGATAGGAGACTGTCATTGAGGTAACCTAATGAACGTGAATGATATATTGTCTGCATAACTACCCCAAACTATCCACTGAACATTGATACCTGATAACAAGTAAGTGTGCCAAATTTTTGAGTTGCTCAACAATCACCTAGATGGTGTCATTTCCCTTCACAGTGTGTGGAATACCTATCACAAAGTCCATGGATGTGTCACCTAACTTCCACTACAGGATCTCAAGTGGATGCAACAAACCTTCTGGAAGATGGTGTTAAACCTTCTCCTACAAATAGGTGAGGCACCGATAGATGAACATAGCTTTGATTTGTCTCATGTCGGACCACCAAAACTTCTAGTGAAGGTCTCTGAACATCTCCATGACACGAGGATGTATAGACAAGTTATAAGTATGGATATATTGTATCATCTCTTCCCGCATCATGACTAGAACAACTATCCATCCCTAGAAAAATATGGCAAGATTCTCTCCATTATAAGATACATTTGGTGAGTTGCCTATGGATATCTGGTCACACAAGACCTCATAGTCAATGTATCCCATCTATGACACTCTCAAAGGATCTAGAAGAATAGGAGTCAACACCATTGACTACAAAAAAAGGTTTTGACATCATGCTCCACTAGGGTCAGATGCAAGGAATACAACTACTCGGAATCCTCCTCTACCAAGTGATCCTAGGAATTAATTTTAAGAGAATATTCTACAACATTTACCTTCCCTGATATATGGATTATCACAAATTCATTTTCCTACAGGAACTCTAACCTGTGTCGATGAATCATGTTTAAGTCTCTCTGCATGACGACGTACCAGACACTATGATGGTATGAGTAAATCACAAAGATTTCCCCTAGAACATAGATCCTCTACATCCTTAGGGATAATACTATCACTTCCATATCTAGGTATCGATTTTTATAGTTCTTTTCATGGGTTCTCAACATCCATGACCTGTATATGATAACTACCTACTACTAAATCAATATATAGTTGAGCCCAACTCCTGAGGCATCACAATACACTATATAATCCACACCCTCCTATGGTAGTTTCAACACTAGATCACTCATTAGATTTAACCTAAACTCCTTAAAGTCCCATTGGAACTGCTCATACTCGGTAAAAGGAATCCCTTTCTAAATAAAAGTAGTCAAAGGGGCTTCAATCCAAGAGAATTCTTCCCCAATCCTCTTGTAGTACCCCACCAAGATAATGAAGCTTCATACATCTAACACTCTCTCAGGTTTATCCCAAGAAATAAATACATTGATCATCACTGGTTCTATGGATAAACCATGCTCAGAAGTGACATTCCCCATAAAGTAAACCTCATGAATATAGAATTGGATCATCTAGAGTTTCCCATAAATTTGGTGCTCTCAATGTAAATATAGAACCATCATGAAGTGTTCATCGTATTCATACTTCGAGGCAAAGTAGATGAGTATTTAATCGATGAATACAACCAAAAATTGGTTCAAGTACGACAGGGATACCTAGTTCATCAAAGCTATAAACATGGTGAGGTAATTTGTCACACCAAAGGGAATCACTATAACTCATAATTTATATAGTGAAATCAAAATACCAGATTTGGAATATCAACCTCATGAACCCTCATTTGGTGGTATCCAAACAAAATATCAATCTTCGATAGCCATCTCACACCTCAAAACTATTCAAAGAGGTCATAAATTTTTGACAAGGGTAACTTTTTATTTCTGATGGAATGGTTTAGGTGATACAAATACTGGAAAATATGCAATTATCATCTGCATTTTTCATGAACAAAACTAGATCTATCTAGGGTGATAGACCAGGCCTAATTAAACCCTTCTCTAAAAGGTCCTAAAACAACATCCATAGCTCCTAGATCTCGGTATGGCCCATTCGATATGTCACAAAATATATTGTTATGGTGTTGGGATGAAAGTCAATGAAAAACTCCATCTCCCACCTCAGGGGTAGCCCTGAAAATTCCTTAGGTATGATGTCCATATGATCTTGCACAACTAAAAGAATACATATTCATGAAGACCCTATTATATTAGGGGATACACTCGCCAACTGATGGGTGATGTATAATAGGCACCTACTCGCAAAACCTACTTTTTCTTCCATGAGATATCTCTCATTGGAAACAGAAAAAATCATCCCATAAGTGCATAGGAATCTAACATGTCTACAGTGACAGTAAATCTGCGCTCGAACCATGGATGAAATCCATACCCAATATGGTGTCATTGGGTTCCATTGTGATAACCAAAAGTTCCCACATGAACCTCACTTCCCCAAGTGATAGATCACACTACCGGTAGATAAAAGATACAGAAGAAGCGTTCCATATGGGAACCTTTAGATGAGGCTGTTGGATTAGTTCCATAACTAAAATCTTCAACTCTCACACCAGGATTTCATAGATGAAGGATTTACCGGAACCTATGACTACTAATACTAAATAAATAGTAGAATAAACATATATCATACCACTAATAATCTCAGGTATTGTGGGGTCATAAGCCTATAGAAATTTAAAATTTTTGTGACCCTACACGCTAGTTAACTGAGCTTCAAGTGGGCCTCCTAGTCATGGTGGTGGAAGGATATCATAGCATCATCCACCACCCATATCTCCTCCTACTATTCTTCCGAATCAACCTCCTAGGGGACGACCCAGCTCTAACTTGTGATGTCCCCGATCACAGTGCTACCTCTACAACAGTGGTCCATCATCTATATTCATGTGTTCCTTGGAACTTTGTTTAGACAGTCTTGTGCTATGTGACTTATCCCTTCACATGCATAACAATGACCCTCTATGGGCTACCCTAGTGATCTGCATTTTCTTTTTTCCACACAACCATGTACCTAAGTATGGCCACAAAAGGGCCTCATGTTCTAAGATCCCACTGACTGACTCCTCCAAGATATTGTATATGACTCTGCACAATGACATACACTAGCAGATCCAACTATATGAAATCCCTATGATAGAAATATCTCTATCACTAATTCCCACTCAAGAACCCCATCATAGATGGGGATGCACAAGGTCACCAGGTTGGCACATATCTCTGTTTTAAATCAATACTCAAACTTCCATGCTCAGAAGTAGGAATCACAAATCATGTCAACAGTTTACCGGGTATGCCTCAAGACATGGTCCACTAACTCTATCTAATCCTCTACTACCTGAGGTTCTGGTTTTCTGTCGAAACTTAGGGGACTCTAATAATTGAACTTGCAGAGCACACTAAGCCTACGTGCACCCTCATCCTGCTCTGCTGGAATGATATATTGCTCAATAGGAGGTGTTGATACCTAGCCACATAGAGGGGAAACCTCATGAGATTGACCTTCAGAAAATGCCTCATCGCTCATCATATCATCATCATGATCTAGAACTGGTATCCTTGTCGGGTGTCATCACGAAGGAATGATGAATGTTATCATGACATACCATGAAAAGATGAGAATATATATATATATAATGGGGAGATGGCTTAATAAGTATATTCAAATACTTAGTCATATAAGATTCATGTACCATTGATCCCATCAACTAATGTCTCGGTATATTGAGTCGACAAGTGGGTTGTCAAGGTCATGGTGAATATATAGGTCTGTCACTAGTACCATCACTGGATTCCCCATGCCCTAGAGCCACACTCAAGATATTTTGACACTATTTCCCAAAACCCATCCAAATCCTTATAGGGGGACTACTCCAAACACCATCCAAAAGAGCGAACCACCTTTTATACCAATCTTTTTTGACCCGGCCAAAGCTAGGGCTCGAACTGAAACTACCCCAAGCATGTCTCTATAGGCCAGGGGCTGGGGACTAGTGTTAATGGAATAACCAACATGGGGAGGCCTTTTCCTAAGTACCTATATGAACACACACACCCATCTTGATGCAGAAGTGTATATCAAGTAAAAGTAAAAGAATTAAACCCCAAAGGAAGAACCATGCATGAAAAACATATATATGGTACAAGAGTACAGTAGTGTAAAATAAAATGTAAATGGAAAAAATACATGTCTAACAAAAAATAGGTCCCAAGATGATGAAACTAGAAATTAAAATACTTTCATAGCCCAGCTCCTGATCTCCATGTTTTGACCCCCATACATGGTCCAAAGTACCAGATATCCCTAAGTCCCTCTGAAGTCACCTCTGACCTTCCCATTTTCTATATAAGATAATAGACATGTAGGAAAATCCCATATAGGGGTGAGTATATAAATATCTAGTAGAATTACTAAAATCATAAGGTTTTACAATAAGAGATACAATAAGAACATAAAGACAGTGGATAGTAACTAGGATATAGAAAGTGGTGAAAGAGAATAGATAAACCCAAGAAAGTGATAGAGTAACCTCATTCAATAATTGGGGGGACTAAAATAATGATTATATGAACTACACATTGAGTCTCTCCACCCATATTATGATATTAAAATCATCCAACCATGTGAGTCTAAACATGGGATGAATGTGGCATACCTCACACATCTTTACCCCTCCTTGGAACAGTGTAACCAATTTCAAATGTATGAATATATAAGTATATATATGATCAGTCTAAAGAAGAGAAAATTAGGGATAAATGGAATCTCCATCTCACATATCATCCCTTGAATAAGAGTCTCCAATATTTCCAAAAGTTCATCATTAATTCCCAAAATCTCACGTATCTTCCCAAAAGAAATTTTCCACAACAAAACACACATCTTCATTACGCTGCACAACTGAGAGGATACAATATCTAGGTAGAGGACCAAATCCCTGGTATGATAGGAGGGTTCACTATGGTATTAAATAGAGGACCCATTCCATTCCTAGCAGGAGGATTCCACTATGATGGTAGAGGACACATGCCCATATTGACTGAAGGGTTCCAGTCGATAAGTCATCGAGGACCCATGCCTAGATCGATTTGAGGGTTACACTTAGAAAGTATGTAGTGGACCCACTCTTTTTTTTGATAGGAGGCTTCCACCCTGGTCATCCTGTACCCATACCCAACTTGACTAGAGTGTTCCACTCGATAAGTATCTAAGGACCCACTGTATAGCTCTATTGGAGTGTATGATTGGGAAAGTCGTTGAGGACCCACTGCCCAGCTCTACTGGAGAGAACCACTCATAATTTCATTGATGAAGCCTTACTCGAATCTATTAGAGGCTACCACTTGTAAATTCATTGAGTACCCATTACCTATATCTACTAGAGCTCACCACTTAGAATATAATCAAGGACCCACAGATCAATTCTACTAGAGGGTACCACTTGGAAAGTCTCTGGTGATCTTACGTGATCACTACCATCATTGAGAATTTCCCAACCAGGTGTATTTCCTCAAATATTCTACATTGAATCTCTAAAGCTGTATGTTAGGTTACTATCATATTTTATGTAGAATACACTTAGGCTACTAGTGGTCCAAAATATGAGTTCATATTAAGGAGGTACACATCCTTGAAGTTTCCTCAAATGTTACCAAATAGTAAATAGCGTGTGAGGGGACCCACAAGGCATGTGGTTCTACTACACCCCTTTCACATGCCCCCATCCAGAAAAAGGATACCAATACATGTAAGAGTACATGTCATGCAGGTGGAGTACACAACGTGTCTAAGCGATCTAGGATTGGGCGGCATCTTTCAAGCCGTGTCCATGTTCTTAACCTTATATCAGTGTACTTCAGTACGTGGATGTGTACTCCCACACAGAGACCTACCAAGTGATCCATCACATGACTGTTTCACTCAGGAATGAGGTTTTCAGTGTGTAGTATGTTTATATTTCATTCCATCCTTATGATTTCTCAAAACCTTAGTCACTACAACCAAGGGGCTATACACTGGGCTTTCTCCCTATACATGACATAGAGTTGGGTTTATAATAGAATATTAGATCCATGGTCTATGCCTCAAATATATCACTAAAGCTTCAAATAAAGCGACATATTATCATTAAAATAGTTGATCTAAAACCAGACTGTGGATTTCAGCCCTTCGGTAGCTAGAAACTCAAATTATAGAAGCCTCGCTCGCGTCACCATGCACCCCGAACGCCTGGGATCTTTCTTCGAATAATGATTTGACATTTAGTTTCCCAAATAATCAACCAAAACCCAAAAAAAGCACATATTTTTTCTTAATTCATCGACAATTCCCTCACTAACAAAACTGATGTGATATTGGTGGTACAATTGGGCTCGGTACCACCCGTCATTATCTAATTGGGACTGCGCGGTCCAACCCGTGAGGAAGGCAATGAAATAAAATGGGAAATGAAAAATTATTTTTGTTTTAACTATTTTTTCAAACCGTTCTTGTCCAAATATCAATAACGTGGAATCTGTGGTTAGAAAACATTGAATAACCAATTAAATTCTAGTACACGGGTTCATGCAATTGGCCAAAATTAGTGCAGATCCATCAACGGGATTGATCTTCTTGATAAATTTAATTAAAGTTGAAATAAACCATAAACTGATGAGTCATATCTATATATAGTATCATTATTCATTGAATAATGTGATTTCCAAAAATTGAAGGATGTCATTGCATTCACTGCACTCAGATATGCTCTGGTACAAAGATTCACCATCGTCCTATGTTATCTGACAGTGGAAAGAGAGGAATAGTATCGTTACGGATTCTAGGATTATGGGAAAAACACTAATAAATTCTCCCTGATGATTTATTTATTGGAAAATAGTCAAGTTTAAATAAATGAATTAATTAATATAATAAATAAATAATTCCATTTTACGTACCACCAATGAGTGAGGAGTTTGGATGCCCCACGCTAACCTTTTTTAGGTCATTACTAGGGTAAAAACCACATTCCAGACTACACTATGTTCGCATGTTTATTATTTTATCTTCTGTTTAATATTTATCCTATTTTATTTTTGAAACGGTGTGCATATAGTATAACATATCTTTAATATTTTCATAAAATATAATTATGGTCACATCGTCCCCCAAAATCACATGTTGTCTCACCACCTAAATCAGAAAATATATATATAAATATTTCAATTTATTTTAATTGAAAAACCAGGTCTCTGCACCATGACTCATTTTCTAACATCAAGAAATATCCTAATTCCATGTTTGAGGTTTCATAGTTATGTAAAGAAAACCCAACAAGTCATATCAGGAACCAACACTGGAGATGAAGTTAACCCCAATCTTAGCCTTAAAATAGATTCTTATGCTCTAGATTATCCAATATAAGGCTCCAAAGAAAAAAACCTAACATAGATCACCCCTACATTTATATTCAATCAAAAATGGTGTAATAAAAAAGAGACTACCCTGAAATAATAGGGAATCAATAAGAAAACTAAGGATTCACTTTTCAAAAAAAGGATACCCCCAAGAACTCTACTCCAAACAAACAGAAACAAACCAGATCTCCAAGGGTGTAACCAAACAATGGAAAACTAGTTCAAGATCATAAAAAGTCACCTTCCCAAAGAAACATTCAAAATATAAATATTGAAATATTATTATGAAGGAACAATACATATAAAAATTTCCACCCCGTTTCACGTAACAAAGATACATTTCCATAAAATACATGACTAAATAATGAATGGTATTACCCTAGTCTTAGGTTATGAAAATACATCTATGATCACTCGGGTTTTGGAATCTCAACTCATGGTCCCCCCAATCCATCTGAAAATAAATTATCACCAATGGATCCCTCAAAAAACCAATTATGAAATTAAATCCTATTACCCATGAACAATGTGGCATGAACAAACTTAGGATTACCACTTCTCTCAATAAAGTATCCCAAGGAAGATATTAAAGCTTACACCTCGATATGGATATCCTAAAACTACAAGAACTCTGAAACTATAGTTTAAAAAAATTAAGAGTTTGACAAAAATATCATATGATACACCCAAGATTCCAATATTCCTAAGGATCATAATAAAACCTGTAAAACTAGTCATTAAATACCCATATACCCAACTATACTTAGAAGGTCCTATGGTGTAACACCCCAAGACTTTGAGAATTATTTTCTTTTTCTTCAAATTAATTTATCATTTTAATATTTAATTTCACATGATATTGTAAATAATTATATATATATATATATTAAAACACTAATTAAATCATTCCTTTCACAAAAAATACCAACTTGGCTTCTTGCAACATGCAATACCAACTTGGTTTGCCCTCCACAAAACACCGACTTCGCATATAATACATGCAACACCATGTTTGTATGAAACATATTAATATATATTTAATTAATTAAATATTAATTAATTCTTTCTAATTGTGGGTTAAATATGTTTAATATAAATAAAACAAATCGATAATGAATGATAATATTTCTGGTATAGTCCTTTTATGTTAAAATATTGTTCTCTTGAATGAACTGCTTCTAATAATGAAAGTAATTTTATACACATTTATATACTTAATTTGATAAAATAAACATCATTTTTTAATTCATAAGATCGAAATTATCTTAGGGTGAATTTGATGGATTTTTCTGAGAAACTTCATTTTTTGATGAATAGTAAAAAATATTGTTTTTCAGTTAATAAACTACATTTTTATATCATTAATTATTGATGATAAATGATATTATGAAAATTTAATATGGTAATATTAGATAAATATTATATCTATTAATATAATTTAATACATCAGAATAAATTTCACTTTAAAATAATATCATAATAAAATTTTGAACTTTTTCCTACCTCAAAACCACGTTATTTCATTATGTCTCCAGGATTATCACTAATTTTAATTTTTCTTCTTATGTGATTTGAATTTAATAAATATGATATAAAAAAATTTATTCATTATAATATTTATATTCTGATAATATCATGTTAATTTTTTACCAAAATAATTCATAAAAGTGGTTAAAATTAACCACGGTAGTTAATTCCAAATTAAGCTTCATTATGGACTAAACCTTAAAATTAAGGGCCCAAATAACCATGAAACTTGTCAAAAATCCATTTAATGTTCATATTTATTACATAATACTTCCATTATATAGTTTATTTGGTTTATTATAACATTTTTTAGGTAATAACATATGTATACCTAATATCTTTCTTAAGATATCAACTTAGTCATTTTCTATCACTATAAAAGGACACCACTGATACCCATTACTCACACCTATAAAAACTTTTATGTTCATCCAATATCTTCCTAACTAGCCTCCAAAAAATCCTAAATTATAACTTGAATCCTACCTTTGGTAATAAATCTTCTCAAGGATGCCTTTTGGCATAAACTAAAAGGAGTAACCCGATTAAGAGCTAACGTCTTCTATCAAGCTCCATTCCTTTATTTTCTTTATCCACCCCCACCAATATCTTTATTCCATTATTTTGATACAAAAACAATATAATTCATATAATATGATGTTTTATTCAATGTTTATAACCAAAAATTACACAAACCTCCATCTAATGGATGTTGAAAATACTATTTCTGTCTAAAGTGAACTACTACCTCACAAAACGATGATTGTTCATTTCTCCTTTACAACCAATACTGTTGAAAATTATGATGGAAAATATGTTTATATATGTAAAATATTATATTTAATAATTATTCAAACATCCTATTCCTTTTACAACAAACAAATCTTTAATTTCCATTTGGTGTTAATATGATAATCTCATTTGAGGAAATGTGGACTATCGCCCCCTCAAAACAAAGTGATTCATTCACACACCACATGGAATGTATTAAAGATAGTTTTAATGAACGTATATGATGTATATATATATATAATATTAATTTTAATGTAATAATGATACATATATATACATACATATATATACATATGTCATCTACGTAATTTCTTTCAATAAGATAATAATGAAAGAAACATCGCTCATGCAAACGTACGGCCTTCCATCTCCATGAATGGTGTATTACATTACATAAGTATATATGTTATAGATTATTATAATAAAAATATACTGTATATATCTGATATTAATATCATTGTTTACATTGTTTTAATCATTATATAAGTATAAGGACAAAAGATGTGACAAATTCAGACACATGCGAAGAACAAAGTGAATTTTACCCGAAGTGAAACTATAATATAAGATCATTAACAAGAGGGTAATATAAGGTCATAATAAAACAATATATGGAATTATGTATAATAATATTCTTATATAAAATATTTATAATAAACATATATTTATTATACAGGAATCTTGTAGGAGTACAAAGAGTGTCAAGACATGAGGTAAGGGGATTTTCATCTCCCGTTTAATTTTTGTGAGATACAAGCTATGTTTTCCACTATTTAATTTTGTGTGGTATATTTTCTTCCAATTATTTAAATATATTTATTTAATATTTAAATTTATGGGTATTCACATGCCCATTTTATGAAACTTCTTTCATGGGGTTAAGTTTCAAAAGATACCAAATCGGGAAAAACATTTCTTCGTAATTTTCCTTCTCTGAGACTCAGGTTTTGTTATATACCAAAACATTTTTTTCAAGGTGTATACACATAAATTTTAAATTAAATATCATGAATATAAATATATTCATGATATTATTTTCTTTTACTAATTTTCTTTCCTTACATGGAGATCAAGATCCCAAGATACAAAGTTATAAGAGTTTATTGAGACAATCTCATTGATTTTTGATATTGTTTATGTTTATGCTTACTTTGATGAAATATTATGATTAATATCTAAATAATTTTAATGAGTTTCCTTATCCTATATTTTTTTATGATTTACTCATGTATTGGTTCTATTTTCTTCTCTTTTTTACATAATATGGTAAAGAAAGTGTTTTTAGGAATTCCCGACTTTACCTTCTCTCCGGTAAGAAATCTATGTTTTCTAAAAAGAGTCTCCAAGAATATTATACCATTCCACTATAATATCTAAAATAATTTTTACCCTTTTTCTATTAACCAATCTCTTCAACAGAATGTTTTTATCTCTCTATGAACAAGGCACTTCTCTATCTATTTTATAGTGCAGAAGGAATGTTCTTTTAACCTCGTATGACATGTTTGGATTTACCTACCATCATTTAATATAATCTCCATTTTCATTATTAAAAAAAATAACATTTAAGAAAATATTTTTAAAAGTAGTTTACAAGAAAAAAAAATTTCAAATTTTTTTTCAAAATGTCTTAATTCTTATTTTCCATATTTTCAAGAAAAATGGGTTTCAAAATTGTTTTTAAGATTTATTAATATGTATTCAAATTATTTTCAAAGAAATGGTTTTCAAAACATTTTAGATATTTTTTTATAATTTTCCGCATGTTTTAAAATAATGTCTTTTAAATGTTTTGAAGCTTATTTTAAAATTTTTTGAGTAAAAATGATTTCAAAATGATTTCATATATTATTTATAAGTTTTCATGTTGTTTTCTAAGAAACATATTTTCAAATGGTTCTATGTATTGTAAATAATTTTTCAAATAATAAAGGATATTTTCTTTAAGAAATTTTTCTAAAAGATAATTGAAAATTATTTTCCATATTAGATGAAATCTACTGATGTTACTCATTCCGTTATAGAAAATTATTTTAGGGTTTCATTCATATCATTTATATAAAGTAGTTACACTTAATGTCATTGTATTTATGAAAACCATTTCTCTTTCATGGGTTATATGTATATCAAATATTTTCTCTTTAACAGGTTATGTTTTTTATGAAATAATTATGAGACTTGTAACTCTTTCCTTATGTTATGATATGTTAAAATGATTAGGATACCCATTTCATTTCATGGGTTATGATATGTTCTGTTGAACATGTATGTATGATTTCATTATAAGACGTGTGGAACCTGTATCACCCTCCAATGCATTGGGTTAAGATTTTTATCTAATGAGATAGATAGGGTTGAAATAAGTGTTTACTCGGTTCATTAATATATGTATGGAATGATGGTTTAATCATTTAATTAATAAAGGGAAGGAATGAGGGTTACTTGGTTTGGTATTACATGGCTGGATTGAGTTTGACTCAGTTCAGTAATACTTGGCAAGAATGAGGGTTACTTGGTTTAGTAATACAGGGCTGGAATGAGGGTTACTCAGTTCAGTAATATAGGGTTGGTATAAGGGTTAATAGATTCAGTAATACAGGGATGAGATAAGGGTTACTCAGTTCAGAAATACTAGGCTGGAATGATGGTCACTCCGTTCAGAAACATATGGATGGAACAGGGTATACCCAGTTCAGTAAAGGAATTTTTCCAATAATATTGACTTGGAATTGATTCCTTGACTACTATATAAATAATTATATTCTTATGTGTTTTCCACTATTTCATGTTTTATTCTAATGTTATGCTTTCAGGGATTATTCTCTCTATTTAATTTTGATTAATAACTTATGAACTACCAATCATTATGCCTTGATCTCTGCTATAATCATTGATATGTGGGGTATGATCTTAAATTTTCATGATAAAATTACAATACCTTTATTATCATTTTTATGCTTACATGTATCCCTTTTTACCCTTAATGAACATTTGACCTCACCCCATTTTTGTTTCATTTTCCCCAGGTTGTGATGATATGTATTATATCTGATATGTCTAAGAAGGGTTCTAGTCAAGAAGAACCTAGTCGGGGATGGTGTAGCTCATATATGTACAAATATTTATGTTTCCATGTTTCCAAAGGCACTACACAAACTACGATAATTGGGAATCTATTTGTATAATATTTAAGTATTCCACAAAAGTTATGTAATGTCAATTTTTGTAAAGTGATGGTTGTTATAGTTGGTATTAGAGTAAAGGTTTTGTTAACATTTAGAAACTAGGATGAGAAAAAAAAATAGTGATATCCCTATGTATATTTCTAACTATATGTCTAGGGATGTCTCTAGTGATAAGTATATGGATGAGTCAATGTTTAGGAAAATGTCCTAGAATTTTGGTAAAGGATAGAGTGAGTGGTCTCCAAGAAAAAAATCCATGTCTGGATACAACAAGTGGATATGGCTCTAGAACTAATGTACCTATGGGTAACAACTCTGACAAGATGTTCGAGGCATGACTTGAGGTAATCTGGTACATGATAATGGGCCTTGCTACACACCTGGTTTGACACACGGGGATATGCTTTGGGAATTAAAAAACTCTTCACGAACCATCATGAAGTATTTAGATATATGATAGATATGAATAACCTTTTATGAACACCAGTTTTCATAGATTATGGACTGTTTCATGATTTAGACATCCTATAAGTAATTATTTTCATGACAATGTGGTTTTCTTCTCTAACATCTAATGCTCATACTATGTTTCAAGTTTTAGCCAATGGTGGGAACTAGATGGTACTGGATTAATGTTGAATGTGATGGAATATTTTTTTTATGAGACTTAAAGTGGGATGATCACTAGAGTGAAGAATGATGTGATCATACCTAATTAGTTTTCATAAAATATAATTTAAAATGTTTAACTTGACTAACTCTTGGACTCACCATGGAAGATAAATAAATATTTCACTGAGAGTTTGGGTAATGGAGGCCATGAAAGAAATAATATTTGGTTTCCTTTATGTCAATAATGTGGAAAGAATCACCTACGTGAATGTATTAAAGGAACAAGAAGTTGTTTTGAATGTGGAAAAGGACACAAATAGAGTGAATGTAAGGAAAAAATGAAGAGTTCAGTTAACGAAATGGAATGGAATTTTTGCATCCCTAAGTCTCCATCATATGTTACATGTTTTAAATGTGGATAAAATGGTTATTATGAAACCTAATGTCCCAAGAGGAATGTTCCTGAAGATAATCATCAAGGATGTGTAAGTAATGTTTACATTGTGGATGATGATGAGACTATGGATGAAATGTGAAATTAATGAGGTATTATTATTAATTTATTAAGGATTAATTAATCAAAGTATCTATGCAATTGTATTCAAAAGTAATGAATGATGAAATATACGTGGATTGATCTAATTATGTTTTTTATCTCATTATTTAAAACATTATATTGGACTGGTGAATTGATTTAATGACAAGGTGATATTTTTAATGGAAGGTAACCCTTAATATGTTCTTTATTATAAGATAATTTTTTATGGAGAAATATACATGGGATATGGATAAGTAAATTGGACAGTGTTGATTACCTTGGAACTAAGTCAGGACTTTTTTATATGTGGATTATGATACAACTAATATAGTTTATAAAAAATTTGTATTTAATAATCTATCCAATACACTATGGAATGAGGAAGAATTCATGTTCTCCAAAAGGATTTATGGTAATTCAGGTTGTTTCCATGTTTCAAGAGAATATATTATGAGGTTATTCTTGGAATGTGACAACCAAGAGCTAATTTTTTTATACAGGGTATTTAATGTTAAGCTAATTTCGTGACTCTCTTTCTAAATTTTTGGCCTTTCACCTATGAAGAGGGTTATAAGGTTAACCATTCATGAAAAGTTTAAGTTAAGCATTGCAGGAAGTATTTTTGCATTGAGTTTGTGTTGAAGACTTTGGATAAAAGACTAATAAGTGATTAATCTTATTTCAAGGATTTCCATCTTATATATGATATTAGATTAGTTTTAAGAAAGGACATCATGGCCATCAGGTGACAACTAATCAAGTCTGTCAAGGCCACTGGTCATAAACCCATGACTGATGGATGATAAGGGATTCCCACCTACCACTAGCCAACATAATTACCTAGTTAATGTATTTTTATTTTTAATGAATAAATATTTATGATGAATGATTTGTGTTATTTTTTATTTTTATAGATTAATTCATTTTTTTAGAGACAAATAGTTAAAAAATTATTCTTTTTAAAATTATTTTTTATGGACCATAAGATCCATTAAAAGTCTATTTTAGTGCTTTATTCATCAAATTTAATTTCTAGACATTAATTCCATGTAGTAATTGATGTATTAGTAATTTTTCAAAGAAAAAACAAATAATGAAACTTTTTTATAGAAATTTATCAAAAATTACTCAACATTACGAATGTGAGAAGAAATTTTTTTTTTGTCCTAATACCTTAACATTCGTTCAGAAAATGGCCTTTTAAACCATCAAAAATTTATAACATTGAGGCCCTTAAATTTACTTTGACCATTTACTTTTTTATTATTTATTACCTCCATCACTCCCTATAAATATTTTCTCTTTTCCTCCATGTCCAATCTTCACTCAAAACCTATGTTCTCCTTTGTGGAAACCAGATTATATGTTACTTTTTGAAACCATTTTGGTTACAAATTTTCATTCTTAAGGTAAGTTTTAGTATACATTTTTATGATGTGGGTTTCTATGAATGAAACTCTCAAGTATTATACCATTGATAACCCAAATGAATTTTGACATAAAAATCAATTTAAGGGGGGTAGAATTTAACACACTAGGATTTTTAGAATAATTTTTTCTCAGAATTAATTTAGCTTTTCAATATTATTATTTTAAAATAAAATTTTAAATAGTTATATATATATATATATATAAACACTAATTCAAACATTACTTTCAGACGCAATACCAACTTGGCTTGTACTACAAGCAATACCATCTTGTCTTGTGCTCCACGCAACACTAACTTGGCATACAATGCACGTGACACCAGGTTTCTATGAAACATATTTTTATATATATAATTTTTTAAATACTAATTAATAATTTTTAAATATTGGTTATAATTTTTTTCTATAAATAAAACATATCTATAATTGAAGATAATATTTTTCGTAGAGTCCTTTTATGTTAAAAATATTGTTCCCTCGAATGAACTGCTTCTAATAATGAAAGTAATTTTAGACAAATTTAGAAATTTAATTTGATAAATTAATCTTCATTTTTTAATTCATAATCTTAAAATTATCCTACAGTGAATTTTTGTAATTTTTCTGAGAGACATCATTTTTTATGAATAGTGAAAAATACTACTTTTTAGTTAAAAACTGTCTTTTTGTCTAATTAATTATTAATTATCAATGTTATTATAAATATGTTTTAAGGTAAAATTAGATAAATAATAAATAATTTAGAATAAATAAATTAATTATAATCAATCTCACTTTGAAATAAAATCTTAACTAACTTTTGAACTTTTTTATAATTTAAACCCACATTATTTCATCATGTGTGCAAGATTATTACTAATTTTAATTTTTTTGCTTCTGTGATATGAGTTTCAAAAATGAAACATGAAAAATTTTATTCAGTATAATATTTATATTCTAATAATACTATGTTAATTTTCAACCACAATTATTATTAAAAGTGATTAAAAATAGTCGCATGAATTATGGCCAAATTATTCATAATTTGGGACTAAACCTTAAAATTAAGGGGCCAAATGATGTAGAAACTTATCAAACACCCATTTTATGTCCTTATTTAGGAAATAAACATTCCATTATTTATTTTATTTGGTTTGGTATGATATTTTATATGTAATAACATGTGTACACCTAATTTGTTTCTAAAACATCCAAATGAGTCCTTTTCCATTGCTATAAAAAGCCACCAAATCTACCACTTACACACACCACTAAAACCATTAAAGTTCATCCAAGATCATCCCAATTAGCCTCAAAAAAATACTACCATATACCTTGAATATTTATTAGGATATAAATCTACTCAGGGAATCCTTTTGGCATAAACCAAAAATATTTTCCCAATTAAGAGGTAACGTTTTCTCTCAAGATCCATTCATTTATTTTCTTTCTCTACCCCCTAAAATATCTTTACAAAATTATTCTATGAAAAAAATAGTATTATCTATATAAAAGTATGATTTTATGAAATGTTTATGAGAAACAGATACACACACCTTCATATAAGGGATGTTGAACATATTGTTTCTGCGTACAACAATCTACTACCTCATGAAATGATGATTGTTCATTTCTCTTTTACAACCAATCGTGGTTATAATTATGATGGAAATTATGTTTATATGTGTCATATATTATATTTAATATTTATTTGATCTTGTTTATTTCATTTAAAACAAACAAATATTTACTTTCCATTTTTTGTTAATACGACAATCTTTTTTGGGGAAGTGTGGACTATCACCCCCTCAAAGTGATGTGATTCGTTCACACACAACATGGAATGTTTTAAGGATGGATTTAATGAGATTAAATGATATATATAATATATAAATGTTACTAGAATAATTATACATATTTATATATATTCCAATATATACATATTTCATTTACATACTTTCTTTGAATATGATTATATAGAGGGAAACATCGTTCCTGCATACGTATAGCTTACCATCTCCATGAACGGTGTATTCCATTCCATAATAATTTATTTTATAGATTATTATAATGAAAATATACATTATATACCAGATATTTATATCATTGTTTACATTCTTTAATCATGATATAATTATAACGACCAAATATGTAACAAATTCAGACACATGCGAAGAACAAAGTGAATTTTACACAAAGTGAAACTATAACATAGGATCAATAACAATAGGATAATATAAAGTCCTAATAAAAACATATAGGGTATTATGGATAATAATATTATTCTTTAAAATATGTATAATAAACTTATATTTATTATATATTAAGCTTGTATGAGTATGGAGAGAGTCAAGACACACGATAAAGTGATTTTCATTTCACTTTTAATTTCTATGAGATACTAACTATGTTCACCACTCATTATTTTTTTGTGCTGTATGTTACAAAAATTATTAAATTATATGTATCTTATAATTAAATTTATGGATATTAACATTCCCATTTTATGATCCTTCATTCATGGGGTTTATGTTTCAAAAGTTATGAAATCGGTAAAAATGTTTTGTCGCAATTTTTCTTCCTTGATACTCATGTTTGGTTACGCACCTAAACATTTTTAGAGCTGCACAAACATCCATTTTATGAGAAATATTATTTATCTCAATATTTTCATGATATTATATGATTCATGTAATTTCCTTTCCTTTCATGGAGAGCATGATCCTAGTATACCAAGTTATAGGATTTTATTTTGGAAATCTCATTGTTTGTCGAGATTGTTTATATTTATGCTTACTTTGATGAAATTTTATGATAAATCTCTCAATAATATTTATAAATTTCCTTATATTATTTTATTTCGTGATATACTCATTAATTGGTACCATTTTATACTCTTTTGTATATAATATAGTAAAGAATTCGTTTTTAGAAAATCCTCACAATACCTTCACTTCGGTCAGAAATATATATTTTCTAAAAATTGTTTCCAAACATATTATATCATACCCCTATAATATCTAAATGAAATTTTTACACTTTTTCATTTAACAAATATCTTCAAGGTAATACTCATTTTGCTTTCTAAACAAGACACTTTTCTATCCTTTTTACCATGAAAAATGAATGTTCTTTTGAACTCATACGACATGTATAGATTTACCCACCATCATTTCAAAGGAGCTCCATTTTATATGTTAAAAATTTAATCTTTAGGAAAATACTTTTAAAATTAATTTTAAATAAAAATGGTTTTCAAAATGGTTTTCAAAATTTCTTTAATCTTATTTACTATATTTTCAAGAAAAATTATTTTCAAAATAGTTTTCAAGATTTATTTATAAGTTTTCAATGTATTCTCAAAGAAATGGTTTTCAAAATAATTCAAAGATTCTTTTATAAGAATTAAAAAAATATTTTAAAAATAATTTCAAGATTTATTTATATGTTTTCACAATATTTTCAAATAAATATTTTTCACAATAATTTCATGCTTTTTTAAAAAAAATCATGGGATTTCAATGAAAAAAGTTTTAAAATTTTTTTGAAGCTTATTTTTATAGTTTTCATTGAAAATGGATTTCAATGTGATTTCATGTATTATTTATATGTTTTCAATTTATTTTTGAGGAAAATTATTTAAAATGGTCTTATGTATTAAAAAATATTTTTCAAACAAGAAAGAATATTTTCCTCAAAAAACATTTCTAAATGGTATTTCAAAATTATTTTCCATCTAAGATGACATCTATTGATATTACTAATGTCTTTCTAAGAAATTATCTTAGGGTTTTATTCATATATTTTCTATGAATTGGTTATGATTAATGTCATGGTCTTTTTGAAACCCATTTCACCATCATGGGTTATACATATATGAAATTCATTTCCCTTTTACAGGTTATTCTTTTGATGAAATTATTACAAAACATGTAACGCATTCCACAGGTTTTGATATGTTTACAACCATTTCATTTCTTGGGTTATGATATGTTTTGTGGAACATGTATGTATGATTTACTTATGAGATGGGTGGGACCTATATATCCCTCCAATGAATTGGGTAAATATTTATATCTGATGAGATAGACAGGGATGCAATGAGGGTTTACTCGATTTAGTAATACGGGGCTAGAACGAGGGATTACTCAGTTCAGTAAAATAGGGCTGGAACAAGGGTTACTCAGTTTAGTAATGCTGGGTTAGAATGAGGGTTATTTAGTTTAGTAATATAGTTCTAGAATGAGGGTTACTCAGTTCAGTAATAAAATAATGGAATGAGGGTTACTCAATTCAGTAATATAGGGCTGGAATGAGGGTTACTCAGTTCAGTAATACAGTGTTGGAATGAGGGTTACTCAGTTTAGTAATACAGGTCTTGAATGAGGGTCACTCAGTTCAATAACACAAGTCTAGAATGGGGTGTTACCCAATTTAGTAAAGGAATTTTTCCACTAAGATATTCTTGGTTGTGATTCCTTGATTACATTGGAAATCATTATATACTTATGGGTTTGCCAAATTTTCATGTTTTATTCCAACATTAGGATTCCATGGCTTATACTATCTATTTATTTATGATTCATTTATTATGAACTTCCAATATTTATTCCAGGATATCTATTATGATCTTTTATATGCAGGTTATGATCTTATATTTTCATGATCACATTCTCATACCCTTATGATCATTTTTATACTAGAATGTATCCCTTTTTACCCTTACAGAGTATTTAAGCTCACCCCTTTTAAGTTTCATTTCCCCTAAGTTATGATGACATGTAATATTCTTGATATGTGTAAGAAGGGTGATATTCGATAAGAACATAGTGGGAGATTATGTAGCTCACATATGTACCAGTGTTTAGATTACCATGTTTCTAAAGGCACTATACCAACAACGGTCTTCGGGCATCTGTTTTTATATTGTTTAAGTATTTTAAAAAACTTATGTAATGTATATGTTCGTAAAGTGAGGTTTTTTATATATTTTCAATCCTAAAAAATAAATCATCTTGATTTACTTCAAGACAATTGACAATTAGAACGTTGAAAGGTTAAGACACTCTCATTACCCCATTCAGAGACTGAAAAAAGACTAAAGAGATGAGGGAAAAGAACTACTACCAAGGAAATAATCACACATCTACTCAAATAATATCCAAAATAATAACTCAACTAGTATAATAGTGGATCACCATACAGTCATGTCCTTTAAAGAACAACATATAATCCAAAAAAATAGGAATAGGCTAGGCCAAACATACAATATAATAAAATAAGAATATGCTTTTAGAGAGGTTTCAAAACAATTCCTCTCAAGAAGAAGAAACCTCTTTAATAAACATTTTAAAAATATATAAACACCATTTCAAAAGAAGTTATAAAAACAATTGATTAAAAATTAAACAACCTTCATTATATTATAAAATTTTCCAAAAGTGAAATATTTTACAAATCCAAAATTACAATATGAAATGTTACATCCCTCTCAAGGACAATAACTAAACACGATTCATTTTCATTAGGAATTACATTATTAGTGTTTAAAGTTATTTAATAAGAATCCACCATATGATTTATTTGATTTTTTTTCTTAAAAGATAGAATATCATTTTAATTAATCGTTCCAGTTTCAAAAACCAAGTGTCTAGTCACTGAATTGTGTTTTAGTCTATCTACGTCGACATATTAACTTTATTATTATTTAGGTTTACATCCCTAATATAGTATAACTCCAAAGAAAAAACACATTCTAATTAGGATTATATGTATTCTAATACAAATATTAATAATGAAAAAAACTAAAAATAAATATGGAATTACTATGGTAACTCAAATGGCATCACAAAAGGGGGTGATCGAGCACCTACTATCCATATAAAAATTGACCTCTGACAAGTCCTAGCTCCAGTCTACCAAACCTAGGAAATTCCATAACACTTTAAGATAGGTATTTATCTGATTCCACTTTCTAATAAAATAATCTGATTTAACTTGACATGTTACTCGAGATGCCTTGGTGTAAGACTTGAAGAAAGTTACTAATCGCCATGGGCTAGTAACAAGCACTTGGGTATCAACATATAAAACATTGGGAATGATTTTATCTTGAAATATAATACATATCACCTCATTTATACCAAATTTAATACTAATAATAATAGTATAACATGAAAGAAAAGTACACATACATGACACATAAATGTAAAATACCAATGGAACAAAAAAGTAAACATGAGAAAGAACAAAACTAGTTCTCATAATTTCTAACCAGCACAACCACCATATACTGTTATGAAGGAAAATCAACCAAGACAAACCAATATGACATATAACACTCTTCCATTTAATTATGTACTATAAAACCATGCATACTAACACCCAAACACAAAAGTAGGGTGTGGTATGAAAATCATAGTAGGATACCACCATGCAATCTATAAAAATTATAACACTAAGAAACCATTGGATCCTATATTAAAATAGAACTGTTTTATAAAGCTATTTCAAAATGAAATAATTTTGTAAAATATCCTTTGTTTTATTTTCAAAAAAAATCATATTCAAATTCATAAGAATATGAATGTAAATAAGAATGAAACATGATACATAGTGAAACCATCATGCGTAGAACATATTTGGGATATAGCCTATGTGAGTACATAACTAGGAAAAAGAATGGAACATTAATCCAGTAAATAAATCCAAATGATATCGAGTACTATCTCATTATTTAGTTATCTGGATACCCATTTTCATCCATAGACTAAAGAGAACTTATTTAAAATACATAGTGTTATAACACACTCTGTGGTTTGTTTATATACACACCCAATATTATGAAATGTTCTTATGTTCCATGATTTCTCAAAAACAAATATAAGTCATGCTCATAATTTTACCAAATATATTCACTAGATATGTATTGCAATAAAAAATATATGAAAATACACATTAAAATTGTCACGACCCATCCCAGTGGGGCCCGCGCCGTGACTCCCCAAGCCCTCCTCCAATAGGCCAGGGGTTGGTGACTAGCATTGAGTAGGAATATTACTAACATGGGAGGAATTTCCTAAGTACCTATACACACGCACACATCTCCATGCCCACAAATGCTGAAATGTAAAATCACTAAGGAACAAAATTCATGCATACAACTAATCCCAACCAATATAGTACGAAAGATGGTAAAGTGCTGGAAGTAAACTGGGCCAGAATACAAGCCCACAAAAACAAGATTTTGAAAACCTCAAGGTCCAACCTGTAAATACAAAAGGTAATAGGACTGCTGCTCATAGCCATAGGAACACCTCGTCCTGTAGGGATCTCAGATAGCTCAGTCCTGTCCTGGTCCGCCCTAAACTCTGTCAAAAGGCTTCTTGTCTGCACAAGATACGATATGTACTGGAAAAGCCCATGCGGGGGTGAACATAACAATATTCAGTAGAGGACCCCGAAATCCAAAAAGCAGTACACAAGGTAAAGGTACAGTCAGCTATGCACAGTGTATGTCTACAGAACATATAGCACAAACAAGATATACTCAAAACCTAGACCCATAGTCTAGAGACAAGTCGCACAACCACATACACCCCCCCTTGGGGTTCAGTTCAAAGATTCCACGAAGCACTCATTCCGGGAGAACACAATCCATGAGTATTATATATCTGATGACGTCCGTCCAAGAAGTAATGTTCGTCAGGAAACGTCACGAGGGGTAGTTACACTCATTATGGGACACACACTCATGAGTGGGAAAGATCATGATACATAGATGAGGATCCCTATTAGGGTCATGGCGGATACCACGACTCATCCAGAATTCACCTGGTAGGTAGAGGATCGATTCCTGGTGGAGTTGGTCACGTTGATTCCGAACTCTACCTAGGGTCTAGAATGGATGGAGGATCTTGATCCGGGCCTCCCAGATGGATGCCTAACTCCATCATAGAATGTCTTTCTGAAGGGATCATACTCATGTAGAAGGAAATATTGCCTGAACTTTAGGGGAATGAGAAGAAGGGAACTAACCCAAATGAAAGATGTCTATGTTACGGTGAAAAAGAGGACCATGCCATTTTCCAAAAAGTACACAGCGTGTAGAAAAGTTACACGGCGTGTTGTCTGACCTTGGGTATTTCCCCTGTACAATGGCCCATGTTGTAAGGATGGTCATGTAGAAACCTGAGTACACAGTGTGTATTACGATGTAAATGTCGTACCCGAGTGACTGGGGTTGGCTTTGTGTATGCTAGCCATGTGCCCGTACACAGTCATCAACCCGTGTACTCCAACCCATGTAATCGGTACACGCGATGACACACATTACTGGCCTCGCCTGGCCGTGTGATGGAGTACACGGTCGTGTACTCCATCCCATGTTTTTGTACCCCCTGGATACACGCCGAGTCCCGTGTAGCCGCCTCTTCCATGTTGTAGACGTCGTGTTCTGAAGACATGTAGATCATCCCATGTCCGTGTACATCCAAAATACATGTCGAGCTTTGGGGAAAGTCTAACACACCATGTGACCAGGGTCACAAGCCGTGTGATTCCTCTCTGGCCCCCGAAACCCTAGCCATCGCTACCAGTATTACAGGGTGTGTTCTTAGGAAGTACACACCGTGTATTCTGGAAATTTCTAGAAACACATACCTCTACCGTCACACCTCCGTTGATGCCCCGTTCGTCGATTCGGTCATACAATTACTACAAAACTCCGGACTCTACGCCCCCCCGATGTCCTGAGGTCATTTATGTTGTTTTTTTATCCTTCGATAATCCCCTAAACCAAGCTTTGATCTTCTCACGCAAAGAACTCTCAAAGAACGGTCTCTGTCATTCTAAGTCGATTTGCCATCCGTCATTACCGTCGCACCTCTGTAGGGTCATTGCAATGTCGGGTCTCCAGTTTGGGATCATTGCATCACAAAATGGATATGAAACGATCCATTTTTCATCGCCCCATGAAGAACATAAAGAACGCATGAGAAGAAAAGGGGAAGGAAAACCCATAGAACAAATTTGAGGAACGAACGTTCGTCGTCGTTCCTCACAGCGTTGATCTGTTCCCGTTAATATGATTAAACAGAGCAGAAATCAACAACAATAATCAATGTGGAGTAATTCCCCATAATCGTCCCAAAGAAAAATCCCTCCCACGAGAATGTACAAATCCGCAGATCAATATGTTCGTGGTTGATCCGCGTTCGTCGTTTAAATTTAAAAACGGGGGAAGAGTAATAAAATAACAAACCCTACCTTTAAGAAAGTATCGATCATTGAAGAAAGGGTCATGCTACCGTCATCATCGAGATCCTTCAACTTCGTTGGAATAGAAAATCTCAACTTCGACCTGTCTTCGTTCATCACTGAGAGTTTTCTCCAACGCTCCGCAGATTCTCCAGATATTTATCTAAATTTTTTCAAACGAGCAAAATTCGATTATCCAAATAAAAAGGGAAACATATTTGACATCCCAATACGTTGTGGAATTAATGAGTCAGTGCTGCTTCTTCTGAGTCATTATAACATGTCATTAATTAAATAAACAGTTTTCCCATTGCTGCGCTGCAGCGGATGTTTCCATAAAAGAAATAAAATAAACTTGTGAATTTATTTTATTTTATTTTACTTAAAGCGTCCGAAAATTACCTTTTTCCCTCGAACCGCGCCGGTCGAGGATAGGCTCATTCTTAGGTAAATTCATCTTCCAGGACGCAACGGTTTCCTTAGATTTTTAATCTGGTCATCCGTTTGGAAACTGCCACAGCCGTGCACAATTGTTGACTCACTTAACCTAAGAAAATTAAAACCATCATTCCGGGGTCCCTAGGCCTCGGAATGATGTGTCGTTTTCATGCCTGATCTCGAAATAATTCGATATAATATTTAAAAATAATTCGCGGAAAATCCGGGACATTACAAAAATACAAAAAATACAAAAAATCACAAATTGAGTATTATCGCACCCATACCTTCAAAATAAAAATCAAAATAAAAAAATTATTAAAAAAAATCACAATAGAAGTATGACTAATCCCATGATTTTAAATCATGTTTTAGAAAAAAATCCTATAATGCGACATTTCATACAAATATAAATGAAAAAATATATTTCTAATGAAAAATTCCCTTTAAATCCTCATTTAAATACTAATTTGAAATAAATAAATTATTTTTCTTAAATAGAACCAATGAAATTACCAAGAACAACTATTATTACATGGGTTAACACCAATTTATGGATACACTTACCTTAAACATGATGAAACATATCATCTTATGGAACCCACAAAATAGCGTGGGAGAGAAACCTATAACAAAAAGATAAGGTCCATTCATAAATTCCAAAGAAAAACAGAATCCAACACCCTTTCACTGGTTTTGCAGAAAAGGAAAAAAAGAAATGGTAAAATGGAAGTGAACCCAATTCAATAGCAGCTAAATGCCTAGAAATCTTCTCAAGAATATAACCAAAAATTGTGGGCATAATGGATCGGTAACATTAAATAAATACACATAGTGTTCTGGTTCACAACATTAAAACCACAAAATTAAGGATCGCTATTTAATTTTATATTTTAATTGAAACATGAATGAAGATATTTTAAATCCTTCCAAAATATGAGTTATGAATTTTTAATAATATTAAATAATTATTTTAATTATTTTAAACCATTAAAATCATGAAAAATACATTATACAGTCATTCTAGGGAAGAAATTAAAAACATTATTTTATTTAGTTTTCTCCTAAATATATCATTGTGTAATTCTGACATGGTTTTACCATTACATAACTCCTAGGTGTCATGTAAGGGTAAAAAATTTCCCTCATGTAACCCTTAAAAGTAGAATTTTTCCTTATTCAACTCATCCCTACACTTACACACCATTAGGAATCTCAGAGTTACCGTTACATAAGATAGAGGCTACCCTATGTGGCATTTGAAAAAGAGAGGTTACACTTACCCATCCTTTGAAAATGGTATCTTAGCCTTATGCAGCTCACCCTACCCTTACCTAGTTCCCCTAGTACCCTTATACATCATTTTTAAATGATTGGTTACCCTTAAAAATCTCTCTCTACCTTTGAGAAGTTCCCCTGGTACCCTTACACAACTTTTGAAAACTCAAGGCTACCCTTATAAAACATTAGAAAATTTGATCTTACCCTTATGAATAATATATACAAAAGGCCTTACCATTATACGACCTATATAAATGTGGTATTACCATTATTAAGCACATGAAAAAATCCTATTACCCTTACATAACATAGTGAAAAATTGTCATACCCTTATGACATGTTTTAAAACCCCAATTTCCCCTTTTTAAGGCTTTTAAATTAAGTTTTAGATTCATGCAACTCCATAAATCCAAAAATAAGGGAGATTATTATTTTGAAAATATGACCATATAAAAAGACTTATAATTTAAATCTAAAAATATTTTTTAATTATTATAAAAATGAGGGAGGTATAGTATCTCAGGAGGGTTGCATGTGTGAAATTTGGTTCCTTGATAGTTGGAGTGCTATTCAATGATTGGTTATCTAACCATGATTGGGGGATAAATTTTTACCAACACTAGTTCTATGTGTTGTAAACATAATATGATAATTTCAAAGGGATGAATAAGAGATTTATTTTTTCCGAGATCTATGTTGTGATGAATATATAGGTTACTTGTGGAAATGACATGTATAATTTTTTCCTTTGAGGTCTATGTATATCGGTACAATAAGTTTTTCATTACTGTAATGAATAACATGACCTTGGGTTAGTTTCAAGTTAGTTGATTATTATATTAATATTATAAATATTATTTTAAAAACAAATATAGTTTATTATGGATGATAGTCACTTGGATATTACGAGGATGTCAGATGTTAGTAACTCAATTTTGGGTGTGAAAATGTTTCCAACATTGTATATTGTATTTATTTTTATTTCATGTGATAGGGGTACTAATCTCCACAAAACCAATACCCGGGGGAGGTTTTCTAGGTTTAGAACCAACACATGCTAAGTGAGTGGGTAGTGTGGTGGATAAAAATAGATCTATTTATTTCCCCATCCATATATATGGATAAGATGTTGAGATAGTATTAAGGATGATAGAATAAGATTCATGTCCTTTATGAGTGTGATATTTTTTTATGGCATATGATACAAAGTTGGGTGGAGATAGGGAATTAAATATTATAAATATTAGTTACTTGGTTCATGGGATTTGATTTTTGTATCACTTTAATATTTTTGTGGTGTGTGTTATACTATGCATATATTTTTATTTGGTAAGTGATGCTTATTGTGTGTTTAGAAATATATTTTATATTCATGTTAGTCCTATTAATAGTGATGTGGAATTTTTGGAATTGAATCTACTTTTTTATGGTACCATATGAGAATGTAAATATTTTTTGTAACAAATTAGATTCATGTATAGTATCCTATAAGGTTTGAATTTGAGATAGATTTTGGCTAGTGATGACCTAAATAGCCTGGGTGTTTTTGATTGGCGGGCACACAACTATATATTATGAATTGATTTTTGATTTTATGCATTCAAAATATTGACTTAGTTCTCTTCACTTATGGGATGGATTTTTTAGCCTGTGAATATACTTAACCCTACATTTACATATAGGTGTAAAGAAGCATGTTGATGGAGTTGTGGTGTCACACTAGATTAGTCACTAAGGTGAGTAATTAGAGCCTGGTATTTTGGGACTTCCATGTATACCATTTAGCAATAAAGATAGTATGAGTTTTACTATATTATTTTTTTGTTTTATGAAATTCATGCATTATAAATTAATTATGATATTAGTTAATTATAGATTCTTTATTTTTTATAGTTTAGTGATTTATATATCTTAAAAATATTAAATATTTTTTTTGTAACATCCCAAGCTTTTATGATATATTTATCTTCAAATAAATTTAATTTCTTTGATATCTTTCTTTATACGCAACATCATGTTTAAATGAACTGATATATAGTATTGAAATATTTGTATTTAATGTGAAAGTTATGGTCGAGCCACTGGATTAAAGAGCATGAATACGACTAACTAAATAATTAAAAAAAATTGTTTGAACATGTATTAAATGAATTCATTTTCTATCAATTAATTAGAAATAAAAAAAATACATTTGAAAATAAAAGGTAAATTTTTCTAAAAAAAAATTTATGTGCACAATGGGTTTCTAACTAAATAAATTAAATTAGTCACTATTGTTAGATGATTTCACTGAAATGTATATATTAAATATTCAATAAAATATTTAATATTAATCTATGGTTTTATTAGGCATGGGATAATAATAAATCATGTTTCATGTTTACAAATATATTCTTCTAGAAAATGGTTTTCAACATGTTTTTCACACATATTTTAAAATTAATTTATTTCAATAATAGAATGTTAATATTGAAAAATTGATTCCAAATTTGGAATCATGAGGATAAATGTTTAGAAATATTTCCCTCTAATTTTTTTCATTATGAATAGTATCCTTAGTGAATATTTGTCACCATAGTAAAGGTAAGAAGGGTAAAATGGGATTAAAACATTGGGATAAGGATTCAAATTTATATAAAATTTACCTTTATCCTATTTTGTGAATCTAGTTAATCCATTTCCATTAATTTATTGAAAATATGGACACCTAGTTCCATTTCTTGTTGACCTTGGCCTTTATTTTATGTTAGGAAAAGAATCATGAAGAAATGTCACACTCCTCAATTTATTATATAAAATATTCTTTTATTAGAATAAAAAGATGATGGGTTCAATATTTAATATTATTTATTAAAAAGAATAATTATTTCGATCATGGTAATTTATTTTTAATTTTTAGTGATTAAATAATTACGTTAAATGGTTACGCAACACTGATAGGGTATTTATTCAATTAATAAAAAATTAAAATAAATGATTTTAAAAATGGAAAAATTAATAGACATTGGATGAATAATTATATTTCATTTTTTAGATTAGTATAACATATCTGGGATAGTTTTAAGGTTTATATTCAAATTACATATTTTTATTGATTTCTTTAAAGTCAAATTAAATGAATTATTTCAAAAATGACATAAATGATATTTTATGAAAATTAATATTTTATTAAATTATTTAAAAATTAAAAAAAAATTAAAGCTGAACAGTATGAATTTAATTAGTCTAAAATTTAAAGCCTATTTTATTTATGATCCAATGTTTACCTTATAAGAAAAATTATAACCCTTTAATATTAAAAAATAATTACCACATTTAAGCTTAAAATCAGTCAACCAAGGGGATAAACTAAAAGATAAAGTTTAAAATTACACCTAAATCTATCTAAATTTAATTTTATGATTATATTTAAACTATAAAATATTTTTCTTCAACAATATATCATTTTGGAAGAATTTGGTATGATAATGACATAGTTATATTTCAATATTATTAGTAATTTCAAGTGTGTCATTTCCCTTCCTTATAAAAGGACACCACATCCCCCTTTTCTTTACACTATAGTGATCCATATGGATCGACCAAAATCTGAAAAATGTATCCCCAAAATCATAATAAATTTTATATATGTTATTTTCTTACCAAAATACCAATCTTATGGTCCTTAAGAATATATCTAAAGTAGTTGTTTTAGAGAATAGGTAATCACCTTAACTGGTTACTTTTCTTTTACTTATTCTTTTAACTCCTATAAATATATGGTATTTATCATAAAATAAGTATCCTAAGTATACTTAAATTTTATTATTATTATTAAAACACCATCATTCACCATATTTTCCATCAAATGGGAACTGAAAGTATCGCTCCTTTGTACGGACTACCACCTCCATGTAGAGATACAATTCATTTTCCATCACCATATTTCATGGGTAATTATTATGATGAGTTTAATGTTTATCTATGATAATTATGACATAATTATTATTATTTTATTATAATATCTTATCTACCAACCATCCATTGAAAAATTATAATGTAACATGTTGAAATTATAAAATAAGAACATTGTATTTTTTAGCGTGTATGACATGAAACTCTATGATTAGAGGAGAGAATAACTATTGCAACCCCAGGATTATCATACATGGATATTTCATTTTTTTTATAAATATTCCTTACATTACTCAAACACATGGTATAGGTCCGTAATAGTGTAGTTTCTTTGGATACTTGGAACAATATCCTCTAATCTAGTGAAAGATATTATTTGTTTCCTAGAAAGATCTTCCTATTTAGTATTGTTCATAGACATTCCCAACAAAAAATATTTTTCATAACCTAAGGAAAATAACCATAATAAATCGTGATACTAGATTCTTATTAAAAGAAAATATATGTTGTATCAATCTTGGATCATATGAAATCATAAAATAAGAATAAGGGTATGTGATCATGAACATAACTTACAAAGCTCATGATCACCCTGTCATAGATCTTAAAAAAATTCACGGAATACAAGTAAATTATTTTAGAAAATATAGATCATAAGAGTGAGAAATAGTTATGAATCTATCATAAAACACAAGAGAATGTCATAAAAGTGTGGAACTATAATAAATATAGAAAACTAATTCATATTTAAAGGTAAAAATATAGTGGATCTAGGCTTATCACCTATTTCCCATTATGGATTAGGACACCCCTCTTTCCCATTGTGGATCAGGACACACCTACTATAATATCATGAGTTTTCTTTAGATAAATATATTTTTTTAGTTTAAATTCTTGTTTATGGACTAGTGAGGGTACCCATTGAGTTCATGGGTGTATCAGGGGTTTCTTGAAATTTTTTGAAGCTCTGAGGGAATCTTTTAGAAAAATAAATAAATAGGTTTCTTGCTTTGGAGAAACCATGCAGGACAGGTCACACAGTTTCCCCAAAACATGTGTGGATTTCCAATGGGGTGCAGGGAATCACTCGAATTAGATAAATCATTCCACCATAGAAACACATCTGTATGAGGTCCCAATAATTTTTAATAGATCTAAAATGCACAGTTGATACATGGTTTTCCAAACCGTGTTCCATGATCATGAAGGGTTTCCCTATAACATTGTTAAGGGTGCATGTTTGGCAAATTCATTGGCTAACCATACAACCTAGTAATGCTTGGGGATATTATATTTTTCCCTTAAAACTATTTTAGCCTCAAACTTAACACTATTTCTCTTCCATGGGATGGAAACTCACTTTTTTAGAACCTATTGGAAGGCAAAGAATAGATTTTGATCCTCTTTCTCCTTACAATCTTGGATTCGAGAAATGATTATCTCATTGGATTCATGTTATATTATCATCTTAAGTCGTTATTTGTTTGAATTCATAACTATGAAGTTATTTAGGGTCAACCAAATATTCCTTATTTTCCAAGTTCTCCATCCTTCAATTTTCCCTCAATTTGGACTGAATCAGAGATCGATACTAGCCAAGTGATCTATTATAGACCTATGGTTGGTGGCCTATAACATTACCATGGTGTTTATTATTTTACTTTCGTAGTTTTAATTTTTCCTCATTCTAGAATTACTAGAGATACCCCAAAAATAATTGAACTATTTCATTGGATGAATTGGAACAGAATAGGGATTCCCACAGGTTCTTTTGAGTTTGTTGGATGTTGTTTCCCCAACCTAGGCAACCCATGGGGAATGAACTTGTATCTTACTATTATTTTACCACTCCTTTGGGTGTGTCAGATCTATCCTTTCTAGAGGAATACTTTTTAAATTTAAATTTAATGGTATTGAATTTTTAGGATAAGGTTTTCCTCATTTTCCATTTGATAATAGGATATTGATTAATTTACATTTTTAAAAGGATTTTAGATCAGTTATGGAAATGAGTGGGTAAACTCATGAAATGTAACTAATTTTAAAATGATGTTTTATGTGATTCGGTGAATTGAAATTGTAGTAGATACCTTTTTTAGTATATTATAGATCATGATGGCATTAGAGACCATGGATGTTTAACCTATGGGTCTTTATTGTAGTAGTGGTCCCCTTGGACTTGTTTCTTCCTTGGGTCTTTATTCTATTGGAATCCTTTGAACTTGATTCCCCTTAGATCTGGCTTTCTATGGATCTTATTGTATTTTTTTGACATGATCATTGGACCCCACACAATTTATTTCCATGTTTCCACTAAGGTGCTCCTTGGACTCATTGAAGATGTCTTGTTCTTTTGATTCCATGGATCCGAGAATTTGTTGTATGACACTTATGATCACATGATAATTCCATTATGGATTACTTTACAATAATGTGTGTCCATGATGAATGATATGCAGTTGGTTATGAGAAATGGCCATGGTGGTTTTTTGTGCTTACAAATTTCCCTTTTATGGGTATAAGATTATTGTTGTTTAACTAGAAAGTATGGATTCATTATTTCAATTTTACTATTTCCCTTATTAAGGGAGATTTATTTTTGTTTTCAAGGAGTCTTGTATGTCTAGACTACTTCACTTTACTTGTATCACATGTGCCTTGGGTACATTTTTTCATTTCTTCTATGCTTTTGATATATATATCACACTTGTTTAGCTTGTATTACATAGCCTGGATTTGTTATAAACATTTTTGGTGTTGTCCTATTGAGTGTTATCTCACAAAATATCTAGGCCTCCATTGGGTACCTAGATAGACTTCAGGAATATAGGTTGGGATCGGGGCAAGCTCAAACATTAAAATTCCTGATTTGTGCTATCCATAATAGTTGGGGAGCACATGACGAAGATGGGGCTCATTATTCTTACTAGGATAATTCATATTGGTCTTTTTTGGTTTTTTGATACATGTATTGTACTTGATGATTGTATACTTATTTTACATATTTTTAGATAGATGACATGACACATCATTTATATATGAGATTAATTTTGGCATTGTTTGTATATTAATGTCTTCGATGATTATCTTATATCTGGTTTATATTTTACTTCCACGATTGAATATTATTGTTTTTCTGAAGTGGAACACACTTATATGAGGGAATTATCTCCCCACAGACATACCCTAGGAACTCACAACTAGTATTTATCCTCTAGAATTCTTGGAGACGTCCATGAGACCATGTGACCCATCTTCTTTGGGCACTGAATAGTGGCTTTCATGTTAGGATGTTACAAAGTTTTGTCAGATCAGTTCCTTTTCTAGATGTACTATTTTGAGAAAATAGTTAGGGGTTATAAAGGTATTAGAATTTAGTAATGAGTTGCGCCTAAGAGTATCTAACCCACAAATAAGAAAGGAAAAACAACCTATAAGGGAAATTGTATTTTTCCATATTTTTTCTATTACAATAGATTTGATTCCACCATTAGATGATTCATTTATGGTTTGATGTTTATTGTGATTATGGATTTATCTATTTCTTAATGAGATTAGGGTATGTATCTCTTGAATAATTTTAGGAGGTTTACATGATTTACATTACATACATTATTCTATGCCATATAGGATGCATTTCTTGATAGCATGGCTTGGGGATATGTGCCTTATGTGATATATATGTTGTTTGAGAAATTTTTTGTGTAGGGGATTAAGAAAACATGGCCGGTACTTGGAGTGACTAGAAAATACTACAAAATGTTTTCCTGATTATTTTATAGAATACTTCATAATAAGTCAACTATGGAACGTTTAGTCGTGTACTGGAATGTGCTTTTGTGTGGATTAGGTTGGTGCCATATTTCTATTCATGAGGTTTATAGGCCCTTGTAGATCAGAATTGATAAACCATTTGGTTAAACAATTTAAAGATAATTGTGATATAAATTTTAATACAAATGGAAATTTAAATTTTGAAATAGAGAAATTCACAATGACACGACTTTTGAGTGGGAATTAAGTAGAGCCTCTAGTTATGTTTCAAATGTTATTTTTTACCCAGTCCTAGATTTAGAAGTAGGCTAAGGGGTTTAACCTGTTTATAGAATGAATTTTACATTTCCTCCAATTTTAACTATGAACATATGGTTATAGATCATTTCTCAGGCATTTGTTTGCTATTGTAGACACATGCCACAATGAAAACCTCCAGGAATATACCAAGATGGTGAAGACGAACATGATCCAGAGGTAGTGGGCTATGGGCTACTGATGGATCCTCCTATAGTGAAAACTGGGGAATAAACTGTTTTACGAGACATTGGTTTTGAGTAATAGTTCAATGAGGGTGTTTTATGATATATACTGACTTTTCAGGGAGCACCATAGTCTGCCTCATCTATGGATGAGCTGATGTGTGTGTTCCAGTAATAGAATCCTCCCACATTTTTGCAGGATGGTGGTCTATAGCGTAATGAGATGTGGATTTATGCTACCTTTTTTTATCTTTGATCATCTATAGACACCTCCTAAGATGATAGTTAATATCAGGAAATATATGATTCAAGCAGTAGTGAAGAACATGTGGGATGTTTTTAACTAGGTTGAAAGTATGTGAGATATGGTTTGGGGTGAATTCAAAACTTGGTTATATGACAAAATTTCACCTGAGACTCCGAGAGAAAAGTGGACTAGTGAGTTTATGCATTTGTAGTGGGGTGTGATGACTGTTTTGGGGTATTTGATATTATTTACAAAGCTATAGTTTTTTCACTTATATACCTTGTTGATGAGCTATCGAGGGAGAGATTCTTTGAGGAAATACTCAAACATGTCATTCAATCATAATTCAATGTTTTTATGTTGATGTCTATTGTTAATATAGTGAATAATATTTTGATTATAGAGTGAAAAATGAGGTATGAATGGGGTGTAGAGAATTGCAGTATTGCCTCTTGACCGAGTAGTTCAGCTTCTAGTGGCTAGGAGTGATCTTTTGAATCTTCTCATGAGATTAAAACCAGCTAGTTTTTTAGTAATGGTTGTGTAGTTTTCTATCACGAGTGTGGTAGATGGGGACACATGAGGAATCATCGTGATCGAAACCTATTTGAGTATCAATATTGTGGCAGGATTTTCCACATACAAAGTTTTCTATACAATTTTTCTCTAGTAGTTTATGGAAGGGAATCAACACCGAATCTAGGTTCTAGAGTGAGTTTTACAACTCCTTGTTACACTGGTAACTATATTAGTACCATTCATTTAGGGAAAGGTGGTGGTCATGGCCAAGGAATCTAGGAACCAGTTGTACCTAAACATCATGGTGGTCTTTCTCCAGGTAGTGAGGTTATTTTACATGGCCTCAGTTCATGGTAAATATATTCTATATAGCCTATACCTAAAGAGAATATCACCAGGTCGTATATGGTGATAAGTATGATATTAGTATAGTCTATACTTTTTTTCTATTCTTTATATAGTTTCATCACACAGTTTCATATCAGCATATGTTATAGAAATCCATTGGATTGTTTTTCAATTTTCTGATGGTGTTATGAAACATGAAACTATTTTGGGTATTATAAAGTAAGGTGTAAACCAATAAAGGGATTTCCCATTGATATTGGTGGGTGTTACTTCATATGAGATCTTTTTTTACTAGTTATGAAAGGGTTTCATTTATACTAAGGATCGACTAGCTAGTTTCCTATCAAGCATGGGTTGATCGCTATTGTTGGAGTGTGAATTTCACATCACCATAGTTTGGAGTTTTTATTCATATTGTTGAATGGGATTTCTAGGTGATCTAGGATGAAATAGAGAATAATTGGATGGGTACTTTGACAAAAATGATTTCTAGTTTATATCTGGATGATTAGGGATTGAGTTAGGAAGATTTCCCTCTAGGTGAATATAGTTACAGGTACATTTTCCCAGATGACCTTTCTGGTTTATATCCTGAAGGAGAGGTGGATTTATCCATAGAGACTGTTCTAATATCTATACAGGTATCCATTCCTCCTTATAGTATGTATATGAAGTATTTTTAGGTTCTCAAGTGTCAGTTGGAGGATTTAGAGGAAAATTGGTTTATTTGACCTGATACTTGTCTGTGGGGTTCTCTGGACCTTTTTGCGAAAATAGATTTATAGTACCCTTAGGTAGTTTATGGATTATTGAAAACTGGACTTGTTGACGGCTAAGAATAAATATCGCTTGTCATAGATAAATGAACTTTTTTATCATGTTTGAGGACCTTGAGTGTTCTTAAAAATTTATTTGAGATTGGGATATCATCAGATGCATGTTCGACCAACAAAAATAACTCATACATATTTTTGTAGCAGGTGTGGTCTATATGAGTATCTGGTTATTCCATTTGGTCCCATGAATTCACCTATGGTTTTCATGGCACTGAGGAACCTATTTTTCCATCCTTATATAGATTATTTTTTTTGGGTTCAAGAATGATATATTGATCTAGTATCACAATTGAAACGACAATGAAAAACATATTGAGATTATTTTGGATAAACTGAGAGAGAATCAGTTATGTGATATGATCAAAAAGTTAAAATTCTGGATGGAAAATATTCACTTCCTGGGTTATATTATACCTGATAAAATAGTATCAATTAACTCAGAGAAGGTGAAATTAGTTTTTCCCTGGTATTATCCCATAAACATCTTTTACATATAGAGATTCTTAGCAATAGATGTATATTACGTTAATTTAAAATATAACTTCTAATATTTTGTAGATCTATTGATGATATTCATTAATAATGGTGAAACATTTGTGTGTTCAGATACCAATGAGAAAACCTTTCAATAGATGAAAGGGATACTGACTTCATCATCGGTCTGGATTCTACCAGTGCCAGGTCAGAGCTACACTATGTATTATGATGCATCATGTATCAAGATAGGAACAGTTCTTATTTAGGGGGATAGAGTTGTGGAATATGGGTCTCATTAGTTGAGGCCACACAAGAAAAAATTTCCCAAAGCATGATCTTGAGTGGAAACAGTTGTTCATGGTTTGTCTTTTTGAATTAATTATTTTATAGGAGAGAGTTTTGTGGTGTACATGGACCACAATAGGATCAAGTATATATTTACATAGTGTAATATAGATTTGAGGCAACAATGGGGGTTGAGTTCCAATATTACTTTAACTTAGAGCTTCTATATATTTCTATAAAGGGAAATAATGAGGTAGATGTATTGAGTAGGAGGAATAAAAGATAGGTTGTTTAGAAGGACAATAGTGATTGTCGAATTCTGACCTAGTTCTCAAAGATGCACTTAGATGTGTGGGGAAATAAGGGGTAGAATTTTCTCTCATCCATAGTTGTGACATATATCCTTCTTAATAGTGAGATGATGAGATAGTTATCTAATTTAGAGGGTATATTCCTATAATAGAGTGTAGAAGTTGGGGACATGCCTCTTGGTTGGAATGGGTATGAGGCCATAATTTTGTGTATCTATGGTCGCATGTGGGTTCCAAAAGATGTACACAATGAGCTGATGTGGGAGTTTCAGGCCTCAATTAAGATAGTAGATCCCAGTATTACCAAGATGTTTCATGATCTTCACCACCAATAGTGGTGGTTTGGGATGAAATGTGAGATAGTTGGGTTGTTTTTGAGTTTTTTCACAAATCGGCAAGTAAATTTGAAACATCAGTGACCATTAGGGATTTTACAGTAGTTAACCATTCCCAACTGAAAGTGATAGGACATTGTGATGGATTTCATTACCAAATTATTGAGGTTTCCATATGTTATTGATGCATTTTGGGATGTTATGGAAAGTCTTGGGATGTTTCACTCATTTCCTTCTTGTCAAGGAGTCCTTTTACTATATTAGCTTGGGTGGTTGTATATCCTGAAGATACTAAACCCTCAAGGGGTTCCTAATACCATTATATCAGATAGGGATGAATAATTTACATCTAATTTCTAGAATATATTTTTTAAGGATTTGGGGAAACAAGAGCTCAAGATCACAATATACCACCCTCAGACTGATAGCCATTTATAGCTCATGATGTAGGTGCTTGAAGACATTCTAAAAACATGTATCGTGGATTTTTTTGGGTCCTTGGATAGATATATTCTCCTAATTGAGTTTTTTGGAAAGAATTTTTATCTTTTGACTATGCATATGGAACCTTATGGGGCTTTGAAAGGTAGGCCATGCTGATCACCCCTATGATGGTTAGAGGCAAGTGGGGTATCTTTACTAGGACCACATCTCATACAGGAGACTTCTGAATAGGTCCTATTGATCAGAAATTTGATGGATACTAAACAATCTCAATAGAAATGTTACGCTAACCATCATCATCAAACTCTAGAGTTCAAGGTTCTAGATTGAGTCTTTTTAAGTATCTCATCAAGGTTGGGACATTGACGTATTATGAGAAAAGGTAATATTTAACCATGATATGTTGGGTCGTTCGAGATTTTGTATAAAATTAGGTGAGTATCCTATCAGTTGTAGCTACCTTAGAGGTACCTGGACATGAACAATGTCTCCCATGTATCTAAATTGTTTCATTATCACTAACACACATCTCACACTCTGAAATTGAATGAGCTGGAATTAAAGGTAGAAGCGTTATTTGTGGAGAATCCTATAAAGGTTGTTGATAGGGGCACAAAGGTTCTCTCAGGCCAGTCAGTTCCTCTGGTACAACTGCTATGGTAGTATAGCCTTTTATAGGATGGGACTTTGGAGTAGGAGGCCGACATATGAACTCAATGAATGAAGTTATTCACAAGTGACTCTTGACCATAATTATAAGGGAAATTCTAAGAAAAATTTATTTAAGTGGGAAGTATTATAAGATCCCAGATTTTATTGTGGTACATATTTATTTAATTATTCATTTTAAATGTTTTTTTATAGGCTATTGAGGGTACCCATTGAGGATATAGGTGTATCGGGGGTGTCTAGGGATTTTTCATAGCCTGGAGCCCCACTTTTGGAAAAAAATTTATGCCACAAGTTTAGGAGAAACCACGCAGTATAGGTCACATGCTAACCACCAACCATGTGGGCCTTGATAGTTGGTTGCAAGAGGTCATATGGTTTGAAGAAAATATTTAACCATAGGTGAAAACCTATATGAGGCACCTACAATTTTATCACAACCAAAATGCTTGATAAGTGTATGGTTTTTCAAACCATGCACTTTGACCATGTGAGGTTCCCCTTTAAAAAGTGAAGGGAATACAGTTGGAGAACAGTTTTTCCATCCATGTAGGAAAACCATGAGTCCTAGTAATTCTTGGGGAAATTATAATTTTAAATTTAAAAATATTTGATACTCAAAACTAATCATATTTTTCATCCATTGGACAACAGATAACCATGGGAGAACCTCTTGGAAACCAAATCATATATTTTGATCTCATTTCTCTGTATAATCGAAGATTCAATCCCTAATCATATCATTATATTCCTAACAATAATTTCTTTGATCATCTTGTGTTGTTCTTTGTTTGACTTCATATTAATTGAGTTATTTAGGTGCAAGATAATATTCTTATTTTTCATGTTCTTTGGAAATTCTTCATTTTTCTCTCTATCTAGACCAAATCATATATTGATACTAGATGACTTCTATACAACTGATATTTAGCTGGTTGTATATAACTTTCCCTTAGGTTTTGGGGTTTTAAATTCCAAGTAGTAGTTGTACAGCATGCCGTACTTCCTGATAGTGACCCTAAAATTAATTGAATAATTTAATTCAATGAATTAGAACATTTTAGGGATGGCCACTAGTTCCATTGAGTTTATTGGAGTTTTTGCCTCATCTTTGGCCACCCATGGGGCATGTATTTGTATTTACCTATTCTTTTACCACCCCTATGTTTGCGAGGGATCTCACCTTTATAGAGGTATCCTTTTTAAATCTAAATGTGATTGAATTGAATTTTTTGGATAAGGTTTTCCTCATTTTCCATGTGATAACATGTTGTTGATTGATTGAATTCCTTAAATGGGATTTGGAGTAATTTTTAATTGATTGGGTAAACTCAAGAAATGTAATTGATTGTGAAATTATGTTTGTTGTGAAATGGTGAATTTAAATGGATGTGGATTCCTTAGTTGGTATATCTTGGATCCTGATTCTATTAGACTCAATGGATTTTTCTCCCTTGTGAATTTATTTTAGTACTATATGCCTTGGATGTGTTTCCTCCTATGTATTGGTTCCATATGAGGCATTGGGTCTTACAACCCCTTGGATTAGGATTTATTTGGCTTATAGTGGACCTGGTCTATCAACGTGATCATTTTACCTCACAAAATTCTTTACCGAGTTTCAACTGACATGCTAATAGGACTCAATGAGGTTACCTTCATCATTTATATATTGAATCTGAACCTTCATGGTCTAACAATTGTGTTTACACAACAAGGAAATTGTGGATAAATTTATTATATGGTAATTCCATGATGATTGTTATGCACTTGGTTATATGACATGACCATGATGGGTTTCTCTATAGTTATATATATCCTGGTATGGGTATAAGATGATAGTTTTTAGACTAGATAGTGTTGCTTTTTTAGTTTTTTTACCATTTCCTTCGTTAAGGGACCTTTATTTGTTGTTTTAAGGGAGCCTTGTATGGATATACATCTTCTCATTACATGTATCATATATTAATTGGTCACCTTCTTTCATTTCTTATATACCTATGATATATATTAAACATTAATTTAGATTGTATTTCACAACTTGGATTTTTTATAGAAACCATTAGTGGTGGCCTAATGAGTGTTGTATCGCATCCAGTTTGGGTTATCATTGGGTACCTAGATAGACTTCACGGATTCACATAGTGAATAGGGATAGTACCAATAGTATAATGATTGATTTGTACTATGATTAGATGAATGGGAGCACATGACCATGTTGAGGCTCATGATACTAATTGGGATAGTTCATTTTTCTCTTTTTGGTCTTTTGATACATATATTATACATGATTCTTTAATACCTATTTTCTATCATTATAGATATGTTACATGACACATCATTTTTATATGAGATTTCTTTTGGCATTTTTTATATATTCCTATCTTGGATGGTTATCTTATTTTTGGTTTATATTCTACTTCTATGATTGACTATTATTACTATTACTATATGTTTCACTCGGATATGAGGGAATAGTCTCCCCCACAGACACACCCTAAGCCCTCACTACTAGTCGACAGCCTCTATCATTTAGGGATATTTGATTGAGGCCATGTGACCCACTGGATCGGGGCACCGAATAATGGATTACAGGTCTAGATGTTTAACCTATTTCACAAATTGGATCAGGAAATTGGTATTTCTCATAATGGATCAGCACACACCTATTTCCCACAGTGTATCAAGTCTATATATTTTCTTCCATCATTAAATAATGAGATATAATGCTTTACCCAATGCATTGGAGGGATATATAGGTCTCACACATCTCATAATGAAAACCATACTTATTTATTCTATAATATCAAGAAACATTAAACATGCCACCAAATATTAACAATCATAAATAAATAGTATTCATAAAAATTTCATAAATTCATCATATCATAACCCATGAAAAAAATAACAGGTTTCATGAAAATTTCATCGAAATAAATATTAACCATCCATAGAAAGAATTGGGATGGAATCATTCTATCTTATCCCCAATAAAGCGTAAGTAAAATCAGAGGATGTCATCTTAGATGAAAAATAATTTTAGAAGGATACATGGAACATTTCTTATGGAAATAAAATTTTTTTGAAAATAACCATGAAAACTAAAAAGATAATCTTTTAAAATCATTTAAAACATTTATTCAAGAAAATATCATTTATTCTTGAAAAATACTTCTTAAAAAACAGTTTTAGTATCTTTTTATTTGAAAATATACTTGAAATTTTATAAAGGAATCTTTAAAAATCATTTAAAAAATTATATATGAATATATCATTTCAACTTAAAAAATACTGTTTAAAACATAAAACATTTAGAAAATCCTTTTATTTGGAAATAACCTATGAAAATTATAAATGAACATTTAAAAATAATTTAAATTTTTTCTTAATGACAATACCCATTCATCTTATAAATAAACTTTTTTAAAAAAATGAAAACATTTTTTGAAAACATGGTTTTAGAAGAAAAGGTGTTTTTGATCAAAAAGGTACTTTTTCCTAAAAACATTATTTTGAAATCCCAGGTACATAAAGAGAGGAAAATGAAAGGATAAAATGTATTATCATGAAATAAATATATTATGACAAAATTCATTAGTTTCTTGAGTTATAGATCCTAATATTTCCTCATCCTATGAATAATCATAAATAATCCTGATAAATAATGAGAATTTGACATAAAACTCTTACCATTTTTGTAATATTGAATCATAAACCCCATGAAGGAATATATTTACCTGAAGCATAAAATATCATGAAAATAGTTATATTCATTATATAACATGTAAAATTTGTAGTATATACAATTCATATTAGAGGATAGGTGCATAATATAGCATATGTCCCAAAAAAGGTAAATTGATAAAAAAAATCCATATCGAATTGTTAAATTTTGAACCATAAACCCCCAAAAAAAGATATAATAAAATGGATATGTTAATAAAAATAATATTAATTATATTAATCATAAAATTAATACATTGAAGATATGTATTCCATATAAAAGAAAAACGTGGTGAATATGGTATGTGTCTCACAGAAGTAAAAAATGAGACGGGAATATCTTACCTCAAGTATTTTCTTCCATTATACTAATTAAAAACTACTATATAAATAAATAATTTTATTATTAATAAATTATAGAACCATATTAATATATAATGTACCATATATTATTTATTTATTCCCTTTTATTACACGTTTATTAAAGATTCCATGTTAAAGTCATGTTTCAGGCAATAACTACATTTTTTCATGCATATTTGGAATTTTTATTTTTAGTATTATAACAAAAATAATTATTTAATAATATATATAATTTAATATATTATATATAAATATCATATATATTCATTATATATGTATTTAGGGTAAATTTAGTGTTAGAAAATGAAATACAGTGCTCATAGAGACGGTAGGTCATACGTACGCATGAATGTTGTTTCCATTTTCTTATCAAATTGAAATTAATAAAGTTAAATGAAGTATTATCATTATATAATAATTTTTATTTCATATATATATCACATATTTTAATTAAACCCATCCATATTACCTTTTATGTTAAGAGTGAATGATTTACATTGCTTCACGAGCTGACAGTCCGTCACACACACAGGAGACATTATCTTATTCCAAAAAAATGGGTGGAATGAATGTATGTGTGATATAATAATTAAAAAATCATAATTAAATAATAAATATCATATATAAATAATAAATTCTTCATTATTACATTTCCTTTAAATGTGGTAATGTAAAAATCTATGACATCTGTTCGTAATGCCATAGTCTGTCGTACACATGAATAATGATTTCGTAACACATTTGATAGAACTGGAGATGGATAATTATTAGTCCATAAACATTATAACATATTATTATATGGTATATACTCATCTTATTACATTATATGTTTGAAGACATAATTTAAGCTGGAAAAATAAGTGAGAAGATGAAATAGCTTCTTAAGATAATTACCTTCACTAAGAGAAACCTCTTTTGGATTGCCTATTAAGGACCCTAGGTATTTTCTTTTTGGAGTACAATCAAATAATATTTTTAAAAAAAATTTAAGCCATTTTAACCCTTATCTACTTATTTTATACCCATGGTAAACCCAATTTTTAACTTAATCATGGTAATTAATTTTTTCCGCATTCACTATTCATTTTTTCAATAATTAATTTGAAATTATTCAAAAATATTAATTATTCTGATTCCAAATATGGAATAAATTTTCCAAAATTCTATTCACATAAGTGAGTAATTTTAATTTAAAATTAATCCAACAAACATGATGAGAATTAGGTTTTTAAAGAGAAAATTATCAAAAGTTTGCAATGTTTTCTATATAAAAATATGTTATGAAATTGATTACAATGACCTAAATCGTATTAATTGATTTATAATTGAACTATTTTATTTTAAAAATTAATTTTAAATAAATCATAACTATTAAAAAATTAAATGAAATGGTAGTTTTCAATTAAAATTCTATATTTTTCAGAATTCATTAAAAAATGAAACTTTTCATAAAAAAAACAAAAAATATAACCTAAACTAATTTATAAATGGTTATTCAAAAAATTATTTTTTTATTAAATTAATTTTCTATATTTGGAAAAATGTAAAAATAAATCAAAACTCATAGATGTGATGAAAAAACATGTTTTCAAGAAGTGTATTTTTCATGCACAAGATGATTTTATATTTACTATATGTCTAATAATCATTAGATAAATCTAAGTTATTATTTATTAACATATAATCTATAAATTTAATTGAAAAAATTCCTTATAAGGGATTATTTTTATTAATTGAAATGGATAAACATTATTCCCTTTAAAACAGTTTTCTAAAAACCATTTTTTAAACCCAAAAATAAACATATACTAAAATATAATATATATAGTTAATTAAAAAGTAATTAAGTGTATTAAATATAACTGAAGAATAATTATTTCAATTTAAAACATGATTTTTTTTATTTAATTTAATTAATTTATTGAATATTAAATGATGGTTTTACAAAATTCATTATTTTCACAATTCACTTAAATATCATTATTTTCTTAAAAATCCAAAAAATTTACTATAAGTTAACTATGAAATGATGATTTAAAAAATGAATTTTTTTTAAATAAATTATATAAAATATATATAAATTAATTATAATATTTCTCATAAAAAATGAATAAATTATTTTTTATGAAAACATATATTTTATGAATATAACATCTTTTCTAAAAATTAACAGATAATTTACTAATTATTTTTATATAAATTTAAATTGAGATAAAAAATTATATATATATTACATAAATAAGTTTACATTATCCATATTAACCTATTTAATAGACAGCTTATAACATTCATATTTAAAATAATAATATTTCATGGATCGTAGGAGCTTAGTGTCACATTTTATGCACACTATCATTGTTGCGTGTAATGAAAACTAAACTCAGTGTTTCATATAATGAAATATATACTCAATATTTCAGGTAATATGAACTAATATCAGTTTTCTATGTAATGTAACATATCAAGAAATATTAAATTTAATTCAAAAATCCCAAAGTCTAGTGGAGTAACATTCTACACCCCCCTGCCTGAATGGCCTGAAGGCCTTCTTTTTTATTTTATTATGGATAATCCACCTTTTAAGGGTTAAAGGGGAACTCTTACATGACCTGTAGACCCATGGCCCAAGGCCCAACAAACCCAAATACATGACCCGAAGGCCCATAGGCATACCATTCCAAATAATCAATGGCCTAACATTTGAAAATTCCATCATAGAGACCCACATTATACAAATGAATAATAAAATTCTCATTAAATTAGTAAATTTGGAAATATAATGGTTATATAAAGTAACCTGTATCTAGGTTACCACATAAGAGAATATAGGTGGAAGGTGAAAATAAGGATGTAGAAATGAAAACTAACACCAAAATACTATTGGTGTGTGATAGAGAACATTGACCAAAATAAATTGGTGATACATAGAAGGTAGGAAAACAAAAATACATAAACCAAAGAGGTGTGTAAAATTTCATTGATATCATAAAAAATGATGATAATATGTCAAAATTTTATTTCATGATCCTTTCTCCTAATATTGCAGAATTTTTACAAGAATATATATTTACTTGATTTGATTCCATTTAATAAGAAATATCTCACCCTTGGGATATGCCTTGATCAATTTCCACTAAATCTCTTAATGAAAGGGAGTTTTTAATTCCTAAAGTACCAATGGATCATAAGATCCAAAAATAATGATAATTCATTTTTTTCTATCTCTAGTTGTAATAAAAAAATGGTGGTCATTGGTAATATATTATGAACGAATATTTATATGGTGGAATACTACATTAATCTGTATAATCTCATTCAAAGTTCAGAAAAAACCATTCCATAAATGATTAACCTTATGACCCATTTGAAAGATTAAAATCAAAAATAGTATAAATAAGGTCACAAAATTTACAAAATGAACATATCAATAATACCCCATGTATTATAATGTTTTTCTTCGATTTACACATACAAAAAATTTGAATATATTCATCATGTATTCTCTTAAAACATGTTAATAACCTAAATTACCAATGATCCTCAATGAAAATGTTCATTATTTCTCATTATTTTAATAAAACCACTTATTACTGAACATATTGCATAGGTCCAAAAATGTTCTATACTCTATCAATGATAACATAATAAAATTTCTCATTAAATCCTTTATCATTTCTAACATCATCAATACTATCCAATTTACATTATCCATGTCAATTATCTCTTTATCATAACTAAAAACTATTTTCTCAATATGAGGAACATATTAAGGGTTAACTTCCAATAATAAAAATATCACATTTCCGTTAAATCACTTTTTTCCACCATAAATACCATTTAACATATTCTTGAAACTCCCAAATGAAAGAAACTACAATAGAATAATACATTTATGTTTTATGATTCCAATAAACAAAATACCACTTATAGAAATATTATTATTTGAATCCCAAAACATAAATACATCAATAATAACAATTTCTTCATGCATCATTAACTGGGCTTCATCATCTTATTCCCTAACCCTTCTTTCATTCTAATTTCATTTATAGTATCGGCATCATCAGTAATATAACCAATAATCATAAATCCTTAATGATTTTCTTCATGAAATTTTTCTTTTGGACATAAATTTGATTAATTCACTTTCCTTACACATCTGAAACATTCAACCTTCAATTATACCTTATGGAGACCATTATTCTGTTATATTACATTAACTAAACATTTAATTTTTCCTTTGTAATTACCCACATTGTGTCCTACTTTTAGACACACAAAACAGTTTATCATCTCTTTGAGACATTCTCTTGAGTTATTTTCTACACATTATTAACATATAAGAAACTACCACTTCTTTCCCCCATGGTCTTCACTACCATAAATATCAGAGAACTCTATCCTTCTCTTCTATGGTGAGTTTTAGAGTTAGTTAAAGTGCACATTGTCAATCACATTTCAGGGAAAATGATTAGGCATAATCATAACATCCTTAACTCCAATTAGAATCCCATTTGGATTCTCATTAGTAAATTTCCCACTAAATCCAACATGAAACCAAATTCTTATGGTTCCCACCACTTATATAAACCAAAAATTATAGTGTTCACAACAAAAATCATAGTGGAAACCCAAATAATCATGAAAATAAATTATAGAATGTATAAATCATGAATCCTTCTTGTTAATATATAACAGATTTGGTTTATACTATGTCATTCATAATCATCATCTATTTAAACCAATCATTATTTGTTATAATGATTTTGGTAATTTTCAAATAATATCCCCCAATAGTGTCAAACCAGGTGTCCAGAAGGGCCCATTTTTGTGCACCTATTCCCAATTGAGTCTAGATCAACATGGTGTTTTCGGAGATTTTACCCTTAGGTATATATTTTCTATATACAAATCCACTTTTATTATTTGTAAAAGGATTTATTTCTAAGAATACACTGGATCTATACTTAAAAAAAATTTCTAAGAATTTTTAAATACTTTTACTCATCCTAAGACTAATACTTTGAGAAATTCATAGATATATCCTAAGAAATATCTCTAGGGATCTAACCAACATTTTATCATCCTAGTTTACAATGTCTAACTAATCCGTTCCTCTGATACCAATTATAGAGACCTCAATATTCTCATACAAGGATATCACATCTTTTTATAATATTAATCATTACATTACACAAAAAATTCCTGAGGATCATAATATTTTAGTTCCTTTGGAAACAAGGAAAAAAATATTCTAATCTAGTGAAATATCTTCAATGTTTTCCACAACGATCTTCCCATTTATTACTCTTAAAATACATACCCTATTTAAAACCATTCTTTATAACCTGTGGAAAGGGAACATAAGAAAGGGTGAGATCATATGATTTGTAATGGAAAATATATGAGATATCAATCTAGGATCATATTAAAGAAAATAAAAATAATAAGGGTATATGATCATTAACATAAATTAAAAAGATCATACTCAACATGTCATGGATAATAAAAAATAATCATGGAATAAAACATTACTATTTTAGAAAACAAGGTCCATAAGAGTGATAAATAATCATAAATCAATCGTGAACCATAATCTCATGTCATTAAAGTGTGGAACCATCATAAATATAGAAATATATTTCATATTTCAAGTTAAACACCTGAGACCATCAACAAAGTGGTTTAGGACTTGTCGCCAATTTCCAATTACGTATCACAAAAAACTTGTTTCCTATTATGGATCAGGATGCACTTATTTCCCATAGTGGATCAGGAAACACCTAACTTCCATAGTGGATGATGAAACACATATTTTTCATACTAGATCAAGTCCAACAACTTGTTTCCCATCCTTATCTCATGAGATATAAGTCTTTAACCAATACATTGGGGGATATATAGGTCCCACGAAACTCATAATGAAAACCATACATATGTGTTCCAGGAAATCATAAAACATAAAATATTTCATTAAATAATAGAACATGTAAAGTAAATATGTTTTATAAACATTTCAACAATTCACTATATCATAACCCATGAAAAATTAATTGGCTTCATAAAACTTTCATCAACATAATCATTAACTATCTAGATAAAGAATTAGGAAGGAATCATTCAATATTCTCCCTAGTAAAGCATAAGAAACATGATAATATTTCATCTTAGATGGAAAATAATTTTTAAAGAACACTTGGACCATTTCTTCAAGAAAATAATTTTTCTTCAAAAATAACTATGAAAACGTATAAAGAAATCTTTTAAAATAACTTAAAACATTTCTTGAGGAAAAAATCCTTTCCACTTGAAAAAAAATATTTAAAATATAAAAAAAATTAAAATCATTTTATTTGAAAATAACCTTGAAAATTTATAAATAATGATTTAAAAAAATTAAAATATTTTTTGGGTAAAATATCATTTCTTTAATAAAAACACATTTTAAAACATAAAACACTTTCAAAATTATATTATTTTAAAATAAACATGAAAATTTATAAAGGGATCTCTAAAATTAATTTAAAAAAAAATTGGAAAATATTATTTTTTTCATTTAAAACACTTTTTAAAACTTTTTTGGAAACATTTTTAGAAAACATGGCTTTGGAAGATTAAGAGTTTCCAAACGAAAATTTTATTTTTCATAAAAATATTCTTTTGAACTCTAGATTATATAAAGGGAGAAAATGAAGGGATAAAATTTATTATCATGATATAACATAAGAAGAATAAAATTCATGAGTTTCTTGAGATATATATCATAATATTTCATCTTTGAAAACATTATCATAAACTATATTGATAAATGAAGAGATTATAACATATTGATCTTACAACTTTGGTATATTTGAAAAAAAACCCCCAAAAAAATATAATTAAATGAAACATAAAATATCATTAAAATAAGTATATTAATGATATAATATGTACATGTGTCAGTTTATAAACCTCATAGAAGTTGATTGAATCCTAATATAACTTATGTCTCAAAGAAGGAAAATCGAGACAATAACACCTTATCAATTTGCTAACTTTTGAACCATAAACCCTCTGAAAGAGAGATACTCCAATGGATTTGTAAATAATTATTATTTTTAACGATAATCATCATAAAATAAATTCATGGTTATTACATACATCACATAAAAGAATTTTTTTTGGACTATGGAATGTGTCTCATAGAAGTAAAAATTGAGACTGATATTCATTACCTTAAGTATCGACTTCTTTTGTGCTAATTAAAAAAATCAGTATAATAGATATAACTTTATTGTAAATATATTACATAAAAATATTCTTATATATCATACCATATATTTTGTACTTATTCCCTTTGATTTCCATTTATTGAAAATTCCAAATCAATGTCACATTTTAGTAAATAACTACTCTGTTTTTCATTTATGTTTTGACTTTATATTTGTGTTAATATTAATTAAATAATTTTTTAATAATATCTATATTGTTAAAAATGATATAAATATCATATTATTCAGTATATATTTATTTATATTAATTCATAAAAGTTAGTGATAGAAAATGAAATACACCACTCTTGGAGACGGTAGGTCGTACGTGCACCTGAACATTGTTCCCAATTTCACATCGGATCGAGAGAAATAATGGTAAATGATAAACTATAATTTTATAATCAATTTAATATCATATATATAACATATTTTCATTAAAATATTCCTTATTAACATCCATTTTAAGCATGAATGAATCACATCACTTCGTGATGTGGTAGTACGTCGTACACACGAGTGGTGTCAACATATTCCCAAAAAATAGAGGGTATAAAAGTGTGTATGATATAATAATTATTGAATAATAATAAAATAATAAATATAATATAAATAAACAATAAAGATAAAATTATTTCAATACATTATAGGTGTTTATGGAAAAAATAATGACATCAGTTTGTGAGGTGGTAGTCTGTCGTACACAGAAATGATGATTTTGTAACCCATTTTACAAAAGTGGAGATGGATAATTGTAATTAAATAAACATATTAATATATAATTATATGTTATATACTATTTTTTTATTTAAAGTGTGAATACATAATTTAATGTGGAAAATGAACAAATAAGATGAAATTGCATGTTAAAATATTGACCTTCTATAGGAGAATCCTAGATTGTATCTCCTATTAAGGACCCTAGGGATGGTCTTTTGGTATGAAAAAAAGATCTAGAATGTGAATAAGTATTCTGGGGAGATAATTTGGTTGGGTCTATTAAATTAAATTTTCTTGGGAGGTGTTAAAAAGTGAATGGTGGTGGGAGCCTTTTACAAGTGGGTGAAAGGAACCCACTTGGAAACTACTTGGAAATTTATCAAAAGACTCCGAAATAATAATTACATTCACAAGAAAATAGCTTCCAAATGACCCTATATAAGATATTTTTATGTATTATGTTTGATTATGGCCATAAAATAATATATTTTACTAATTGGTAAGTCATCTTAATGCTTATTTTCTTATTTTAACTCCACTAAAAAGCCATTTTTACCTTAGTCGTGGTAAATAATTTTTACAGCATTCACTATTTATTTTTCTCAAAAAAAGTTGAACTTATTAGAGAGTATCAATTATTTTTATTCCGAATATTTAATCAATTTTTCCAAATTCCATTCAGAGAATTGTAATTTTTAATTTAAAATAAATCTCGTAGATTGGATGAGAAAGAAGGGTTTTAAGGAGAAAATGTTCAAAAGATTACAATGTTTTTATATCCAAATATAGTATGAAATTAATTATAATGACCTAAATTGGATTAATGGATGTATAATTGAACAATTTATACTCTTAAATAAATGTAAAATATAATTTATCTTTATAAATAAATTAACCAAAATTTCAGTTTTCAATTAATATTATGTATTTTTAATATTCATCAAAAGAAGAAACTTTTCATAGAAAACAAAAAATTAAACCTAACATAATTTAGACATGATTATTTCAAAATTTCAGTTTTTTATAAATTAATTTTCTAAAACTATCAAAAATTAAATATAAATCAAAACCTACATATGCGATGAAAAAGCACGTTTTCAAGAGGTGTAATTTTCAAGAATATGTAGATTTTATATTAACTACATGTATAAAAATAAGTTTATGAATATAAATTAGAATTTTTTGATATATAAAATGTATATTTAATTTGAAACATTCCTCATAATTGATTATTTTAATTAATTAAAATAGAAACACGTTATTCACTTTAAAACAATATTCAGCAAAACCCTTCTTCAAACCCTAAAATAAACATATAGTAAAATCAAATATAAAGGTGATTCAAAAGTACCTAAGGGGTTAAATATAAAGAATTATTAATTATGTTAGTGAAAAAATAATGGGGAATTTCAATTAACTAATTTATTGAAAATAAATTATTGTTTTTCAAAATTCGGTATTTTTTACTTTTCACAAAAAAACATTATTTTCCAAAAATATTAAAATTACACCATATGTTAGTTTTGATATGATTATTTAAAAAATAAATTTTATTTTATCGAATAAATTTTATAAAATATATATAAATTAATTATAATATTTTCTAAAAAATATGAATACAAATAATTTTTTAGGAGAACATATTTTTAAAGAATATAATTACTTTTCTAAAAATTAATTGATTATGCAATAATCATTTATAAATAAAATTAAATTTAGTATGACATTTATATTTATATTTTATAAATAATTTTATACTATTAATATCCACCTATTCAATTGATATTTTGTAATGGTCATATTTAAAATAGTATTATTTGATTGTTTGATGAATCTCGATGTCATGTTTCGAATAGGAAATAATTATTGCAAGTAACGAAAAATAATATTGATATTTTGTATAACACTAGCTATAATCAATGTTATATTTAACCTAAGCTAAAACTTTTGTTGTATGTAATGAAAAAATTTCAAAGTATTAAATTTAATTTCAAAACAATTCAAAAAATCTACGAGTGTTACAATAACACCCCATTACATTAGATTATATTTATTTTATAATAAATTAAATTTCTTTGATAGCTTATGATACATGTGGAACTATGTTTAAATGAAATATGATACTTTATTAAAATATTATTTAAAAAGAATGATTATAACCTAGTCATTAAATAAGAGGATATAAATAATAATCCCAAAATTATGAAAATATATATATATTTTACACACATTAATTGTTTTTATTATTTATAAATTATAATAATAATCATTAGAAAGTAAAAGAAAAACTTTCTAAAAAATGGTTTTTTTTCAAAAACATAAAATCATAATTGCATACATAATTTAATATTAACATTTTCCACTTTAAGAAAATTTATTTTACAAAAGAAACTTTATTTTTTAAATCATAATATCAATATTATTTTAGGGTGAATTTTTCAGTTTGTTTTGAAATATTTTGTTTTTCTATGAATAGTGAACATTTTTTAATTTTAACTAAAAACTACCTTTTTTAAATAATTTATCATTGAAATTTATATTTACAATTTGTTTTAAATTAAAATTAGTTAAAATTTAAATCAATTAACCCAATTTAGGTCCTTATAATAATTTTTAAATTGAAGTTTAATATAAAAACATTGTAATCATTTAAACATTTTCTCTATGAATACACGTTTTCCTATCACATATCTAGGATTAATTTTAAATTAAATTCTTCCAGTTATGTGACTTTAATTTATTAAAATTGATTCTATTTTTTTAATAATAATTTTTTTATATTTTAATAAGTTCAAATTAATTTTTAACAATAATGAATTGCGAAAAGAGTAAAACTTATTTATCACGGTTAATGTAATAATTGATTTACTCAGGGTTAAACTAAAAAGATAAGGGTTAAAATTTACCCACAAAGTTATACAACACCATTTATATGGCCCTATTTCTAGAAATTATATTATAGATTCAATAATGTCCTATTATTATCCTCTTTTAATAATAAAAATGTGGGAAAAAATGAATTTTTTCAAAAATTACAAGTGTGTTGTTCACCTCACTTATAAAAGGCCACTATCTCTCCTCCCTTATTCACACCATCAAACAATTTTTTATCTATAAATAACAGCCCAAATCACTTCCAAAATTCTATCGTCTCATTATAAAATACTAATTTTTCATAAATCAAACATAGGATGGATTTTGTCGAAAACATAAGGAGGATACCCGAAGAAGATGTAGCATTCTTCAACGAGTGTTTTTATTTTATTTCTTTATATGACTTCTTAAATTATTTTTAAACCAATATGATATAATAAAATTAGTATATTATATACACATAGATGATTTTATGTTTTTCTGGTGACCTAAAACAACCCCCTCTTCCATCAAATGGGTTATAAAATAATTATTTGTGTGTATGGTGGATTACCATCTTGCCAACCTATGTCATTCATTTCCCATAACCACTATTAATTGTTGGGTATAATAATTGATATAAAGTATATATATGATATATATATATATAACATAATTATACCTCTATTTTTATTATATAATATATACCATTTTACATTCCATTCTGTAGGCGATATAATGGTGTCGCTCGTGTGTACAGCGGACTACCACCTCATAAAGAGATACGATTAATTTTTCACTAACACATTACATGGAAGGTAATAACGATAAATTAAGATAATATATGTGATATAAATTAAATAATTATCATATAAATGACATATTTATCATTCTTAAAATATATTTTATCAATTTTTTGTTACAAAAAAATATGATATTGTCTCTCAGGGACGTGTAGACTACCACCTTCACAAAATTATGTGACTCCCTTTTCAATAACATAAAGCACAAATAATATATATATATATATATATATATAATATTTTATTTATTATATTATTATAATTATATATATATAAAATATTTTAACCTCCTTTATTTGATGATCATTGAAAAATGGAAATGTTACTCATGTGTATGTTCGGCCTACCGTCTCCATAATGGTAACGTACTTCATTTTTCATTACCATATTTCGTGATAGGAATAAAAATTATAATTCAAGTATAAATATGATAATTATTTTCTGATTATTATTCTATATATATTTAAATTATTACCTCATAGACTAATAGTCATATTCTGAATTCATTTTTAACATAAAAGTCAAATATCATCAAAACACCTGATGTAAACATAAATCGATTAAGTAATCATATATGACATGGTAAAGGGTTAAATAAAAGGAATAAAAACATGAAAAAAATTCTTATTAAATTAAATAATTAATATAACTTTATTATTTCTGATGAGAAATAACATATGTGACGAGTCAAACATAAGGTATGGGATTTTTTATCTCAATTTACATTTATTGGGTTAAAATTCTACTTCATAGATTATGTAATGATAATATTATGTATTAAATGAGATTTTATTATATAATATTTTATATCCACTTATTTTTAGGTGGCTTACATTTTATACACATAATCTATTCATTAGTTAATCCCCACTTCAATTATATGATCTTTGTAATGGACATCACCTCAATTTCTCTTTATCAAGGCATATTTTAATGTTATACAACAAATTTTTTGTACAGTGTATATAAAACCCATTTCAATTTTAATATCATGATTCCTTAATAATTCATGGTATTTCTAGTTTCATTTTGAATTATTACTTCCAAGTGGAATCGATTTAAGTATTTCCAAGTGGTAAAGAATTTCAAAAATCAATTTTTTCATTAGGTTATATTACTTCTTCATCAAATTTGATATTATAATACTATGTGTGAAATTAAATTTTACTATATTATTTTTTATTTAAAATTTATTTATGTGGATTTACAGTTGTTACGTATAATTGATCTTAAATGTTATGATTATTGTATGGGTTTATTTCACTATCTAATTATAATTGAGATTTTTTATTCTTGAATTTCAGTTGAAGAGAATTATTTGACCATTTACTAATAAACATATTTAATTTTCATATCATATGGTTATTCATGATATTTTCAAGTAATATATATGTTTTTTTACACTTTGGTACTTAAAAATATGGGGAAATTAAATTTTAAGAAAAGAAAACATCATTTATCTCTCCACTAAAAAATATATTTTCTTCTAAAACCATGTTTTCAAAAAAAATGTTTTCAAAAATGTTTTTATCATTTTAAAAATGATTTATAAAATAATTTTTTAATTTTTATAATGTTTTATAATAAAAATTTTAAAAATATATTCATGTCATTTTCAAAACAAGGCCCATTGGGATTTTACAAAAATTGTCAAAAGAATTTTTCTTTTAACATACTCATAATGTATAGAATTTCCTAACACTATGATCTAAATATTCTAAAAACTAATTTATAAGTTTTGGATGTTATTTTTAATGAAATTTAATTACAATATTTTTTGGGAAATTTTAGTTTTAGAAAATTATTTTCAAAATGAAAAGTATATTTTCCTCAAGAATTTTTTTAAACACCTTTTAGGGTATTTTTATTCATCAATGATAAAAAACCCATTATTCTTACTCCAATGGGTATAAATTATATTGATATCATACTTATAATTTATTTAGATGGTTTAAGATCATTTTGACCAAGAATATAATTTACATTAAGTTCCCTTATTAATTTTTATAATCAATAATATTCATTTAAATGTCTACTTTCTTGTAATCATTACGCATTAAATTTCCCTTAAATATCAATATCATATATCATGGATATTTTTGTTTTATAAACCATATATCATTTATACATATGGATTTCTAAAATTAAATTCATTTATTTATCTAGGGAAGAATTTTTAAATCTATATTCTTTACTCAATACGTATATTTGAGGAAAAGGAACCATTTTTATGAATTAAATCGATTCTTTGATATTTGAGGAAATCTTTACACAAGAAAGAGAATGGTGGGGCCCAGTTATAAATATCCCCTACATGCATATATTGTCTAGAGAGATTAATTAGTTGGGTAGCTTTTGTTAAATGAGTTTCTACTGATCATTTTTAAACTATCTTAAGGATAGATCTTGATGGTATATATATCTTGTGACTGAGATAAATGACATACAATAATTAAGAATTTACTTCACTAAGAATTAAATTAATATTATCCATGAAATTTTATCTATGATATTATCTATAAATTCATTTCATTATATGTTCATTGATAAAATGGAATGTGTTTTCAGTAATTTAGATTTCCATATAGATTTTTCCTTATTGACTTATGATTTTTATACTAATCATTAAATGGAATGTGGTTTCCATTATATATCTTTCTATATTGGTTATAATAGTCGGATTTTTAAAATTTCATGTATGTTCAGTTATTTTCCTTTAAATTTTTATTAGGCTCATTGATTCATGATATATTTCATTTTACATAACCCTAATAAGAATTTGTGCTCACCGTAATTTTATTTCCCTTCCCAGGAATCCATGAAGTGTACAATGAAAGATACGAAAGAATATTCTATATAAAATAATGATATTCTCAAGAAAAATAGTTTGTAATTTTTTTATTCTAATGTAATATGGTATTATTTTATATATATAGTTTACAAAGACTACAAAACTATTCAGTCATTTGGGATGTGATTCCTTGTATCTTATACTAATATATTTAGTTAGGCACCGGCTCTTGGGTACAGGGGTTGGGATCGCTATAGCTTGTATTAGAAAAATGTTAGTAGAAAACATGGGAACTAGATTTAGGAAAACACATATTTGGGAACCTAACCTTATAATATAATTTGAGTATCAGTATAGAAGAACATTTAAACATTTTTGAAAGGTAAATATTATTTAGTTTTTCTTAGAAATAAATCTCTATCTAGATAATAAAAGTATATTTGGTTCTGTAAAAATATAACTATGAGAAATAACTCTAAAAATAGAACATTAGGCATGACTTTATAATCACCTGGTCCATGACAATGAGCCTTACTACATGTTTATTTGACACTCTCAATGGATATGCTTAGGATAATTCACATTTTCTTTATAAACCATTATAAAGTATTTGAATATATAATAGAAATGACAGACCTAAGTAAAACTAATGGTGTATTATATTGAAAATATTGTGTCATAACTTAGACATCCTATAGATTATTATATAGTTTTCCCACTATGATAATTGTTTCTCAAAATATAATTTTGGGTTTTAGTCAATGGTTGGAACCTGTAAGAATCAAGTTAATACTGAACTATAGGGAAAATGCAATGACTATGAGAAACAAAAAAGGATGAATATTTGAGTAAAAGATATAATGATTATGCATAATAAATTTTAACAAAAATATGGTTAATAACATATAACTTAACCAAATCATAGAATCTCCAAAGAAGAGAAGGATGGAGTTCGCTAAGATCTCATGTGATAGAGACCATTAAAGAAAGAATACCCAATTTCCATCATGTAAGAAATGTTAAAGGAGACATGTAGGAAAGTGACTCAAAAGAATTGGAAAATTCTTTATGTTTAGAAATTAAGGGCATAAAGAGAATAATTATTGAGTAAAAATTAAGAGTATAACAAAAGGAAATAAATCATATCCTAGGGATCCATTAATTGTTTTTTTCCAAAATGTGGAGAATCTTGGAATTATCTATGTCGAAGCAATATTATAGAATTTAACCACTAGACCAAGGAAGAAACTATGTTTGAAAAAAAATATTGACGTATTTATTTATTGTGATTTAATAATTAATGTTTTGAATTATTTTACCGATGGTATTTTTGTTATAATAATCATGAAATATCTAATTATTGTGTTAAATTATTGAATAATATATGTCTTCATTAACTTAAGAGTTATGGATATAATCTTGTGTTTGTGAGTTTAATATTTACCATAAGTTAAAATTCATAAACACGCCTTTTGAGGTTTTATGTGAAGGAAGTCTACCATGATTAAGGATATTTTCAGTGAAATTTATTGTATTACAACCCTTTAGTTTAGTATATGTTTTAGTGACAAATATATTTGAGTAATAGGTACTTATAAACTTTTGGGTTGATATGATCATTAATGAAATTGTAATAATAGTCAAATAATATTATAAGACTTTTAAATAAAATTGTAAAGAAAACCTTAGTAAAAATGTCATTAAATAAATAATTTTATTTCAGGGGTGCATATAATATTTTTATTTAAATTTTATAGGACATGTATTAATATAATTTTATAAAAAGGATAAACAGAATTCTTGGTGACACCCTATTTCATTTGGTATTTCTAGGGGGCTTAAACCCATTACGGAAGTACGATAAGGTTTTAGATCCAACCACTGGCCTACGCGATGTCCTAAGTAATATATCAATTTTTTTAGTCAAACAATTTGAAAAAAAAATATTACTGATGAACTAATTATATTAATTATATGGTTTATAGAATATTTTATTATATTGGATAACTTTTTCTGACAATACATGTATTGGAAAATAGGTATATATATATATATAGAATGACTTTTCACTCTTTTATGGATCTTCTTATCCATTAAAAGTTAATTTTTGTATTTTAGGCACAGAAAATTTAATTTTTGGATATTAATTTATTGGATTAAGAAATTAATTGGAATTTTATTAATTCACAACCAATGGATTAAATTATAATTATGAAATATAAATGTATCCAATAAGAATATTAACTTATATTTTCATAAGGTAGAATAATTCCTCAACTTTAAGAGAATGAAATTGAAGCAAAAAATTTATACTATTAAATTCATATCTGATGAATCACATGGTATTTAAAATCATCAAATATTTATGTGTTTTATGTATTTTACTATCAATTTATCATTCAATTTTTTATGACCAATGACCTATATTATTCTCTATAATTATGTATGCTTTTCTTCTATGTCCACATCTTAACATTCCATCAGTGTTTTTCTACTTACTAGACTTGTAATCTGTTGTTCCATATAACTATTGTACTTCACATTATCAATTATTAAGAGTATGTTTCATTAACTCTTATTATAATGTTTTTTTCAATAATATAATTTTAAAATTTCTTACCCATGATTACCAATATCAAGTTTTAATTCAAAGGATATAATTTATTTAAGGTGAGGATACTGTAACACCCCAAAATTATAAAATTAGAATATTATATTTGATATCATTTATAACATGAAACACTAATCAAATATGAGAATATAATACCCAAATACTTTAAAATATATTCCTTTTAGAATAAATTTAATTTCTTTGATAGCTTATGATCCACATAACACCAGGTTTTAAGGAAATGTGATTCTTTATTAAAATATGATTAAAGTATGACCATTATAACCTAGTTGTTATATAAATAGTTATTAATAGTACTAAATAAATTATTAATAATATATAGTTTAAATATTTTCATTGTTTATCTATTTATTATTAACAATAATAATCATCATTTGAAAGTAAAATAAATATTTTTTGAAAAACTATATTTTTTATAAAAAATGATTTAATCACACTTTGCAAGAATAAATTAATATTAATTTTTACTGATTTTATAAATTATATTTGAAAAAATAAACCTAATTTTATAAATAATCTTATCAAAAATATCTATGGGATAATTTTTCATATTTTGTTTGGAAATATTTTAATTTTTTACAAATAGTGACAAATACTGAATTTTAATTGTAAAATGCCTTTTGGTTTAAAAAATTATTTGATTAAATTATATTTTGAATTTTTTTTATAGTAAGATTCTATTATTTTTATATAAATTAATCGAATTTGTTTATTCTAAAAAATTTAATGTTTAATTTATATTCAAAAACTTTGTAACCTTTCAAACATTTTCTCTTTGGAAACCCGATTTTTCCTCTCGTCTGTGAGATTAATTTAAAATTACATTTTCCACTTGTGTGAATTGAATTTTTTTAAAATGGAATCCATATTTTTAATGAACATAATTTATAATTTATAATAATCCCAAATTAATTTTTGACCAAAATAAATAGTGAAGACAGAAAAAAATTATTTACCTCAGTTAAGGTAAAAATGATTTTATGTAGGGTTAAACTAAACAATAAGTGTTAATAATTACCCAAACACTTGTATAACACCATTTTTAGAGATTTATATCACTATAATATATTATTATTTCGATAATTACCCACTTTAGGTCCTAGTTTCATGATCAAAACATGTGCATAATTGTATATTTTCAAAAATTACATGTGTGCTACTCACCTCACTTATGAAAGGATACTGCCTCTCCTATCTTATTCACACCTTAAATACATTTTTTAATAGACAATAACAAAACAAATCAGTTAAAAACTTCTCTAATATCATCCTAGAAGCCTTATTTTGGGTAGAAATCAATACTAGGAAGTATTTTGTTGCAAACCTAAGGAGGATACCCGAAGAAGAGGTATTGTTATTCAATGTGAATTTTTATTTTATTTATTTCTAAACCTCACAAAATTATTATTAAAACATGATGATATTATAAATATATTATATTAAATACAATTATATGTTTTTATTTTATTTTCATAACATATAACCATCCCTTGTTTCATCAAATGGGTTATGAAATCTTCATTTGTGTATATAGTGAACTACCGCCTCGTGAACCGATGTCATTCAATTTTCAATTATGACCTTTCACGGTTGGTTATGATTATGGATAAAAATTATATTTATGATATTTATAATTCAATTATACATCTGTAGATATTAAATCATATATACATTTTTAACATTCTATTCCGTAGAGGATATGATAATGTCGCTTGTGTGTGAATAATATCACAACCTCACGAAGTGATGTGATACATTTTTTAGTAACATTTTATGTGGAAGGTGATAAGGATAAATTTAATTAATATATGTAATATAAATGAAATAATTTTTATATTCATGACATATTTATCATTATGAAAATATAATATATCATTTTATTTCTTATTCTGAAATATGTTAACATCACTCGTGTACGTGTGGACAACTGCCTTCATGAAATGTTGGGACTTTCTTTTCATCACCACAACACACAGATGATATATACATATATAAGTATATTTAAATAAATAATATGTTATTTATGATATTATTATCATTATTCAGGAAAAAATAGTACTTATCTCTTTTCCCTGATGATCATGGAAAAATAGAAATGTTGCTCCTGCATATGTGCGGCCTACCGTCTCCATGATTGTAATGTAGTTAATTTTTCATGAATACATTTAATGATTGGTATTAAAATTATATTTGATGTATATATATGATAAAAACATCATGATTATTATTCTTTATATATTTAAATAATGACCTTTTAAACAAATAGTCACCTTTTAATGTCATTTTTTGCACATAAGTCAAATATTATAGAAACACCCATCATAAAGATAAATATATTGAGTAATCATATATAACATGGTAATGATTGAAATAAATGGAATAATAAAATTTAGAAATTTTCTTACTAAAGTAAATAATTAAAATAAATTTATTATTCTGGAATATAAAGAACATTCGTGACTAGTCATACTCAAGGTAGGGGATTTCTTAACTCAATTTGCATTCATTGGGTTAAACTTATACTTCATTGATTATGTCATGATAAGATTATGTGTGTAAGGACCCTTGATTATTTTATTTTTATTCTTATTAGTTTTATAATAATTTACATGATCACACATAATAAATTCATTGATTAATCCCTACTTCAATGATATGATCTCTATAAGGGACATCATATCAATTTCTATTCATTGAGGCATATTTTTATATTATGAAACTAATTTCTTTGATATGGAGTATATACTGTCACTTTTACATTTAAAATAATTATTCCCTAAACATTAATGGTATTTAATGTTTCAATTGGAATTATTACATCAATGGTGAATTGAATTAAGGGTTACCAAGTGGTAAATAATTTCATAAATCAATTTCTTTTGCTCAGGTTATATTATATATTTATAATATTTGATATTTTATATTATGTGTAAAACAACTTTTGATTATATTAGGTTGTATTTAAAATGTTTTTGGATTTATATTTGATACCCAAAAATTATTCATTTATTTATAATCACATAAATATAATAGTTATTTAAATGGTTTACTTCACAATCTCATTCTAATCATGATTTTTTATTCATAAATTTCAATTGAAGGTAGTTATTTGAAAATTTCCTAATAAAAATTTTATTTTTATTTACCTCTATTTATTCATGATATTTCAAGTAATAGTACCATTTTACACACTTTACTAATAAAAAAATTTCAAAAAATGTTTTTAAGAAACTATGACTTCATTTCTATCTTTGTTCGGAAATCTGTTTTCATCCAAAACCATGTTTTAAAAAAACCTATCAAAAGTTTTTTCACATTTTTAAAATAATTTATAAAATATATTTTTACCCATTTTTAATTTTTTAAAAATATTTATCTAGGAGTATTCATGTTTTTTTTTAAACATGGATGGTTATACATTACAAAAAATGTGAAAGGAATCATTATTTTAATAAAATCAACATGTAAAAACTTTTCTAATATCATAAAAAATAAATGTTCTAAAACAAAAATTATATGTTTTAATTGTTATTTTCAAAGTAATTTATTTTAAAAAAAATTTCTGAAGTTTTAGTGTTAAAAACAATTTTCTAAATTAAAAAAACCTCATGAATGTTTTTATGCATATTTGTATGGTATTTATATTCATTAATGAAAACCATTATTTATTTTACTCTAATGGATATATTTTTTACTCTAATGTGAAAGGAATATTTCCCTTGAAATTTTCACTATCCTAAAATCATTAGATATTAAATTTCCCCTAAATATTCATATTATATATAATGGATATATTTATTTCTTAAAACATATATCATTTATACATATGGTGTTATACATTGAAGTTATTTATTTATCTGATGAAATATTGATAAATGTTAGGCCAGAATAAAACAAAAACACAAGAGAGGGGGGTGAATTGTGTCTTTCCATCAATATTTATAGATTATGGCTTTCACTGTCCCTTTGTGATTGATGCATATATGCAATGTTTAATACTATAGGTGATTGATTGATGGAAAAATAGTAAATAAAAATATTACAATTTTTATAGTTTTTTGGGGAATAAATATCCCCTAGTCCAGTCCACCAATGATCTCTCTACGAGCTTGCTAAATTTTACTAGAAAATTTCCTCTTATGACAAGAACATAAAATCCAAAAATTGGTATAGGAAATTAACACCTTTTGAACAAGTCTAATCTGAGCCTTCTGGTTATTTTAAAGAGAACGGATTATCCATAGATTAGTGAAAGGTGATGAAACTTAATCCCCAACTATGTCTGAGCAGTCGAAACTCAAAAAAAATTAAAAGAGTTGGATTTGTTGATGGTTTGGGTTGAACATTCATAGTTATAGTGACAAAAACTGATAGTAGATGGATCTTATTCATCAATAATAATATTTAAAAAGTAATAGCTTAAAATAATCCCTTGATTCAAATGAACTTTAGGAAAAAAAATAACAACAAACAAGTAAAATTAGTCTTATATCAGTACAAGGTTAAAAAGTATATCTTTAATGTGTAGCCTCTCTAGAGGATGAAAGATTTGTTTTGTCTTATTAGCGTATATAAAGAGAATGGATTAAAAAATATACAGATTTATATTTTATATATCGTACGTATCATAAATTTCGAGAATACTCCATACATATAAATATAATTTAAGTTCTTTTTTCGTTGCATGGTTCTAAGAAAATTTCTGGATATATCATAGATATTCAAATTCAAGTTGACCAGGGGAGTCATGACTTACTTTAAGAATACAATTGATTTATCCATTGAATATGGTTCTTTAAATTGATCATAAAAATCATTTGAATTGGTCAAGAGATAGCTCTAAATCGGCCTTTAATTATTTCATGATTGTTGCATGAATCTCAAATTATATTGTAGCTTTAAAATTCTATCATTGAACACTCAAACGTAGGGTTCAACTACGTAGAATATGGTTCATTTTTCTAGCATAATGTTCCTTTTCAAATCATAGGGTTCATTTGTATAAATTAGGTTTCCTACCAATGTATGTATCATGAACCATACATTCATCTACTCATAACATAGGGATCAAAATTAACTTAGTGATGAGGATCCATATGTGCATCCATCTACTGTAAGATTGATTCCAAATTTTGGACTGATTATGAATATGATCAATCTTCTATATGTAGTTTATGAATAGTTATTTCATATTTTAATGTAGGTTAGATATTCTATATGTTTACTTTTTATCATAGGGATGTTGATCCATACATTCATCCACCAAATGTAGAGTCTAAACAATGTTTCCATAACATATTATGTAGCATTTAATTCCATCAAACATGATATATAGGACAACTGCATTCCTAAAAAATTATTAAATGAAATTTTTTTACAAAACAAACAAGGGTATTTGAGAGCATAAAAATGAATAAGATTTATAGAGTTTTTTTGAGACATTACATTCCCAATAATATCCCCCTTTTGATGATCACAAAACCCATAACATAATTTATAGAAAATGATGGAATCATAATCACGAAAAAATAATATTTTTTAAATAAAATACTTATTGTTTTTAAAATTATTTTTTCAAATTATTCTTTTTATTTTATGGTATTATTTCGAAGATAAGAAATAGAAACTCTTCAATTAATAATGTTTTTGTTTACCAATTTTATACCTCTCTTTTTGATTTAAAAAATGAATAAGAAAAAATAATTAAAAACAGATTTATTTTTTCAGAAAATTATAAATAAATGTTAGAAAATAAGACAAGTGTTCGAGAAGGTTAAAATTGGATACAAGCAGTAAAATTATAAAACTATATAAAACTCAAAAATATAGATATTAATTAAATTAAATTGAATTGTAGATCAAGTGTATTGATTATAGATTACAATCCACCAATCAGAATAAGAAATGTTTCTAAAAGGTTGGTCTTGGGTTAGGTGGGGTGGATTCTTCTTCTCCTTTCCTAGAAGAGGATACAGTAGTTTGAGGAATAGACTGAACAACATCAATAATTTTAAGTAAATCATGGTTATACTCCAAAATTTTTTGTTCAAAATATATATCCATTATCGCAAAATCTTCCTCAAATATTTTCCTATTCTCAAACTCCCAACAAAATTCACCTTAATAAATTTATTAACTCCATCTTTAGTCTGAATGAATGTTGACAAGTAATATTTCACCAAATTAATAACTTTCCCTAACAAAGATTCATTAGATGTTAGTTGAATAATCAAACCACTCTGATATCTAGAAGAACATTCGGAGGATTACTATCACACTGTAGAGTGTACAGTCTGTTATTTAAATAATAAAACATGTGATTTATCACCAAAAATATTATTATCAGGTCTAGTGACATTTGTTTAGTAGATTTTGATGCTTGTTGGTTTCCTCTGATTGACTGAAACTCTATATCCAATATCTATTTCCACTCATAAAATTCATATTTCTTTACAGATTCATCCTTGAACTTTGTGAACTCATTGGTGAAAGGTATATTAAGATCTTCAATATCACTAGAGAAAAAAAATTCTTGAATGTCTCTGAATTGAATTTTAGGTTTTTCAAACATAGATATAGGAACTATTGAACTTCTGAGATATGGAACTTTAATCTACTCAGCCTCTAAATATTGTCTCAAAGAGAATTTCTATGAATCCAAAATATTATATTTATGAATCAATGCTTCAACATAAGAGTAAAAATACTCTATAGAGATAGATCTTGAAGGTTGTCCTCCCACCACAAAATCAAACCTTGGTTCTCTATCAGAGCCAACAATTTCTTGAACTTATGTTATTTCTATTAATGTATATTATTCTACATATACTGAATCATCAACAATAACTAGATATAAACTAATAGGGGAAACTATACTAGTAGCAAGGATAACATCCCTAAGATAACATTCTCTTTGATCTTCTTGATCAAAATTCTTAACCCCTTCAGCTTCAAATCTTCCTTCATTTCATTCTACATCTATATTCATAGCCTAAGCAAAGTTTATGAAAATTATTATTCTTTTATGGAGACCAACCAATACAACTCTTGATTCAACTTCTTTATCTGCCCTAGGTCTCACAAAACTAATAGATTGTTCCACTCTTTTCTCCCCCTGAGATGTAGATATACTCCTTTCATGCTCTTGTATCACATAAAGGTAGAATACTACCACAAGAATAACTCAAGAAAAATCATAACTTATTTACAATTCCATCATTTAAAACATTAATATGATGAAATCTCTATCCTAATGTCATATAATTTATTTTTTCAAATATGAGCAGCATGAGAGAAATAATACTTCCATAAGGATTGAAGCCCATTTTTCATGTTTTTTGATATTAATGATACAAATATCAAAGACTATACTGACTTTAATTTTGCTTTATATCGTTTAAGAAAAAAAATAGAATGCACATATTTTGATAAAAAAAATTCAAACACATTCATCCTTAGAACAATTTTAGATTGAATAAACGTCATAAAGACCTTATGGTCATAATTAAGGTCTTTATTCATCATCTTCATGCCATTTTGAGTTCTAAACAGAGAAAACATTATATCTTCTAACATAAATTTCTCATATCTAATATTTTTCAAATTGAAATGAGATTCCTCCTAATGGGGAATGCCAAGATATTTAATATTTTTGATGAAAAAAGATAAAATTCATCTTACAAAATATTAGAAATAATTGAATCTTCATCATCTCAAAAACTAAATGAATCATTCTAAAAAAATAATCTACTTCAATATAAAAAATAGTTGAATTACCATATCCAAAAAGAAATTTGAGACCTTAAAATCTAATTTCAACTTTTAATAAAAAATTAGTTCGGTTTACAAAATCAAAATCTATTATATTGGAAAATAGGCACACATAGATCAACATTGTCAACTCTGCATAAAGGTTCCATTGCCAAAGGTTTGAGTATTTAAGGTTTGATGGTCAGCGTTTTAGAGAATTAGAATGAAAGACACTCTGGAATACCAAAGTTCATGAAGGTATAAAGGATAGCAGGAGATGTATAACAAATTAGTTATCATTTCGTGCATCGGTGATGTGGTGTAATCATTAAAAATTTACATTATGAAAAAAGTGATATAAAAATAAAATACAAAAAGGAAGAAAAATTTTAAAATGAAAATTTTATATATAGAAATAATGGATTAATAAATAAAAATAAATAAATTAAAATAAAGTAATAAATATTCATTTAAAATTAAACAATCCTAACGCCCCCATAATAAAATTAAAACTAACAGAGGGAAGTGGTTTAGAAAAAATATCCGCAAATTGAGATTAATTATTTAGAAATTCTAAACATATATCTTTTTTAAGAGCGTGATCTCATATAAAATGATGTCTTATATCAATATGTCTATTCCTAGAATGAGTTATATAACTTTTTGAAATATTTATTGCACTATTATTATCACATAAAATAAGAATATTATTAAAATATATCACAAAGTCAAGTCATGTGTGTTTCATCCATAGCATTATGTTTGGTCTTCTATTAGTAAGATATAATAAAATACCAATAATAGATCTCTATAACATATTGTCAACTATTTTTTCAGCTTTATCCAAATAAAGTTTATATGGGTACACATTGGATTTATATAAGTATTATTATTTTTAAGTCCAAGATTTTTAGTAACTCAACTATATATGTAATTTGATTTAAAAATTTATATAATATTTTTGATTGATTTTAAATACTAAAAAAAGATTCAATTATCTCATCATACGGATTTCAAATTCTTTTTTGAAATATATTTGAGAAATCATTATAACGATTTTTTATTGAATTGAAAATAAAAACATCAACATAAATTCTAACTCATATAATATTGTAGAAAATAGTTTTCTTTAGAATATTAGGATCTACTAATCTGACCAAAAATCGATTTTCTAACAAAAATGACCTTTATCTTTCATACCAAGATCTAGGTTCTTATTTAAGGCTATAAATAGATTTAGTAAGTTAAAAAGTAGAATTTGGTTTGTGAGGATTTTCAAAACCTGATGGTTGTTCAACATAAACATCATCTATTAAAGATCCATTCGAAAAGTAATATTTAACATCCATCAAATATTATTTAAAATTCATTCAAGATTAATAAAACTAAAATGATTCCAATGGATTCTAATATATCTATAGGCTCAAAGGATTCATTATAATCTATTCCTTTATCCAGATTATATCTTTTTTATTCTAATCTATATTTATTTCTAGTTGTTATCCCTTGATCATCTAGTTTATTTCTTAAGATCCATATAGCTCCTATTACAGTGTAATCTCATAGTGTTTCAACTAATTCTCAAACTTCATTTCATCTAAATAGTTTTAGATCTTCTTTCATGGCTAAAAACCAACTCTTATCTCCTAAATATTCTTCAATAGAATTAGGCTCTATCGAAGATATAATGTTAGAAAATTCTGCTAGTTTTCTTGCATTTCCATTATTTCTAACTCATGTATATAGGTTTCTGATAATGGTATCCAAAGGATGGTCCCCTAATGTTCTAGTCTGTCTAGTTAAGACACTTTTAGGTTATTCTATTTCATGTTCTTCTGAAGTAGATTAAATTTCATTACTTTATTTTTCAATATCAGAGTAAGGTGATTCATGTCTCATTTTTTCAAAAGAGATTCATTTTTAATTTGTTTGATCTTTATTCTTAATGAAAGGGTTAATTTCGTCAAACTTCACATCAATTGATTCATAAAAAATCCTTGAATTTTTTGTATACACTCTATAGGCTTTAGATATAGAAGAATATCCAAAAAAATGTTCCTTTATCATCTGTGGGATCGAATTTACCAAGGTTTTCCTTAGTATTAAAAATATAAACCTCGCATCCAAATACTTTAAAGTACATTACTTTAGGTTTTCTTTTATTCTAAAGTTCATATGGTGTCTTTTTAATATGGAGTCTTATTATAACTCTATTCATGATACAGAAATCTATTCATACAGCTTATGCCCTGAAATAGGTATGAATATTATATTTATTTAGCATAGTCCTTTCCATTTCTTGAATAGTTCTATTTCATCTTTCAACAATTTCATTTTTTATGGTGTTCTTGGAGTATAGTAGGTTTGTCTAATACATACATTTAAATAAAAAGAATTAAATTCTTGATTCTCATATTCTCCACCATGATTAATTATCAATGAAATTATTTAAAAATCTTCTTCATTTTCAAAAAATTTTAAAAACCAATCAAAAATAGTGAATACTTCACTTTTAAGATTTAGAAAATAATCCCAAGTAAATCTTTAATAAAAATCCACTAAAATATAAATAGATAATTTACTATCCAAACATACCACTCTGTATGGTCTAAAAAATACATATAGATAAGTTATAATGGTTTAAATGTAGTAATTTTTCTAATTGATTTGAAAGAAGATATATGTTTCTTGCTGATCTGGCATGCATCACAAAATCTATCATTATAAAATTTAAGAAATGGTAAATCAGAAACTGATTATTTCTTTGATAATTTATGTAAATCATATATATTGAAATGTATAAGTCTCTTATGATAGATCTATGAATAATATGTCTTATAAATTAAAAAATCACTTTCTGTTTACACAAGTAACTTATATCCCAAGAATTAACATTTTCAGTTCTAGGTGCTCTAAATTTAAGTAGTTTCTCATTGAAAAAATCGTAGTAATTGTTAGATAAATAAACATAAAACCCATCATTAAAAAGTTGATAAATAATTATCAAGTTTTTCTTTAACCCTTTCACACACAATACTTTGTTGATTGAGATTTTTTCTGATTCTCCAATAGTTTCAACTCCAAGAATATTCCTTTTTCATTATCTCCAAATGTGACTAGACCTCCATCCATTTGAGTCAATGTTTGAAATTGGAGGAGTCTCTACACATGTGTCTAGAATAGAAACTATCCATATACCAAATATATTTTCTATTCCTATGGTATTTTACCTACAAAAGAATTTAAAAATATCATTGTTTTGGTACCCATTTTTTATTGGGTCCAGCTGTGTCAACAAGAAGTGATCTGGGAATCCAAACATTCCTTATTTTTAGAAAACATGTATTACTAGATTCGGACATTTTTTTGAAATAAAATCCTTTCTAATACCACTAATTTGAGGATTTCATAGATAAAAGTTGTTATTTTAATTCCCTTTCATTCCTCAATAATAGTATATAGCATTTTTCGAATTGGGAACAAAATAATTTTTCAAAAATTTTAATTTTCCACCCTAGCTTCCTATTCAAAACTTTTCCCTTTTGAAAACATTATTTGAAAGAATTTAATTCATTTTTATTTCTCCTTTAGAAAAAATACTAGAAGCCCTTTTATAATATTCTACTTCATACTACAATTAGATCTTTTTAAAAATATATTTTGATGTAACTGAATTGAGTTTTTTTAATTAGATGTTGATGTTGTTTTAGCATTGCGTCACTTTCACCTAAAATAGTATTGTGAATTTTTTTTTATTACTTATGATTCATAAATAAATAATAATATTTATTTTCTATAATTGAACATTAATATACCAATTTATTATTTGATCTGTTATCAAAGTTAGAGGAAGAAGAGTAATAGGTTTGTACCTATTCTTCTTCCTTCACCATAAATCACATATTTTCTTTCAGTTTTTTGGGGACTTTTTTTAATTCAATTTCAAAGAGATTATAGTGAATTTAGATACACTCCACATAGATTTCATGGTTTTTTTTCTTTATCCTTATATTCATCTCCTCTGATATTTATTTTCTATTTTCCTTCTTTCATCTTTAAATTGGAAAAATCGGGTTTGATGTGACCCATATTTTTTAATTCATAAAATCTTATGTATCTAGGTTCTCCTTAATCCATCTTAAAGGATTTATGAATCCTCTTTTCTTTTTTTATAATTTGGAAAATTTTATGGGTAGCTAATATAATTCCATTTTAGAGTATGAGTAATATGAATTTTTGTTTTATTTGACTTATGGTTTTTATTTTCTATCATGATTCTTAAACCGTACTTAAAGGTAAATACTCTAATTTTTTACGACCATACTTTTATATTAATATTCATCCTTTATTTCTACTTTGTACATCATCAATGTTCCAATCATTTCCTTCATAGGAAAATTCTTGATAGGTAATGATTTTGAAATAGCTGTAAATATTCCATTCCATTTAGAGTGAAGTAATATAATTACATTCATCACTTGATCAGATTGACTAATGGGATCTCCCAAGGCTGTAATATTAATGACATTAATAATATATTCATTTGTGTGATTCTTTCACCATTGAAGATTCTAAAGGTGTCAAAACTTAGTTTTCTAGCATCATACGTCATATGTCTCATGTTATTTGTTCCTTCATATGTGAAAGATATTGTATACCACAATTAATAAAGAGTAAGGAATTGTGATACACGATTAAATTCCTCAGTTCCAAGTCCATAGATGATAGTATTCATTGCCTTTGAGTTGATATCATATTCATCTTCTGTTGTGGCATCCCAAGTCTCTAGTTTCTTAGTAATCGAAAAAGAAGAGACGATCTTTAAAGAATATTTGAATCCAAAATTCTTTAAATACATGATAATTTGAGATTCCCAATATCCATAGTTTTCACCAAAAAAATGTAGAGCTCAAATCACAGATATTCCTTCTTCTGTATCATCCATTATCAGTGGATTTTAATTTATATTATTCTTTTAATATTGAAATAGCATTATCATATATATATCCATTGATACAACTATTAGGTCTGAATAATAAAAATATAAATAAGAAGTTATGAATTATGTCCTTCCAGTAATATTTATATATTATATATTCTTCTATACATTTGGGATTAATGTTGATATATATAATTCTATACTATATGTAATTGAGTAGTATAAAAATTTTAAATAAAAACACATAAATTTTTATAGTGGTTTGGGGCATAAGGATCCGCAAGTACAATCCACCAATTTTCTCTCTACAAGCTTGGTTAGTTTCACTAGAAAATGTCCTCTTATCACAAGACCTTCAAATACACAACTAATTACATGCAGTTGAAAGATTTACAAGAATGAAAAACATATCCTTTTGGTTGTTTTATAGAGAATTGGTTATCCACAACTTAGTGAAAGAATATTACACTTAATCCACAACTATGTCTGAGTATTTAAAACTGAAATAAAACAAAAAAAAATTGACTTGTTGATGGTTCGGGTTGAAACACCATAGTTTCAGCAATATAAACTAATAATAAATGGATATTCTTCATCGAAAAGAACCTTCAATAAGGAATGGATTCTAAGAATTACTTATTGAAAACTATCATTAAGAAATAATTGAAACAATCATGTATATGACAACCCTGCTTTTATTACAAACTTAAACATGATTTATTACATAAAACATCACCTGATACAACAAAAAAGATCGAGAGGTTTAGTGTATTTTGGGCTTAGGACCATTACATAAAAACATAAAACATGAAATACAACATCTTTATTGAAAACCTCCTTTACATGACCACTACATTCCCTCATACTTAGCATTGCATGGGATAACCAGAGGACATGCATAAGAAAAGGGTGATCTATAAAGCCCAGTAAGGGAGTACACATGGAATAACATGAGGAGTAAAATACATGTAAGACAATAGTAATATCAATAGATCATATAAGAAACATGAACATAAAGAAATGATAAAGCATGATAATCATAACATGGAAATGGGGCAACAACATTTAACATGGAATTTGCATGAGCCAAGGCTCATTGCACATAGAGCATGAGTAAATCCTCATTGCACATAAAGCATGAGTAAACACTCCTTGAACTTGAATTATCATGAGTCAACACTCATTGCACATGATGTATCATGATACTATACTTTACCCAATGCATTGGAGCGCTATAAGGGAGCACCCTTCTTAAACATTTCATTTCATGCATAAGTGTGCCACATTGATCATAAAACATGGGTTCATAAAACATAATCATTTATTCTACAATAAAGTAATGTAGAATTCATACATTAAACATTTTAATCAATAAGTAAATGTGCATAAAGGTGAATACCCTTGATGGAGAAATGGGCATGGTATCCACTACACAATGGCATTGGATTAGAAAATCGGTGCGATTTCCGCAGCGTAACGGCATGACATAAGAATACCTAAAAAATGATTGATGAGAGAGAAAGGGGTTCCTCATCATATTTTCTTGTAATGGACAGTAATTAGTTAATATATATAGATGTCCCAACAATTTTAATGGAATTTATATTCACGAAACAAAATTATTGCTTGAAAGTAAAAGAAGAGAGAAAATTTCTTTTCGGAATTTCAGCATAGTAACGGGTGTACATGGGAGGCATTTAATGAGAGAGAAGTGGGTCTCCCATCATTAAAACAATAATAGGGCAGTATGGGGGAGGTTCTAAACCATACCCCAACATTCATAATTGAAATTAAAAGGGAAATACAACTTAATGAAAATTGACAAAAATGAGAAAGGAAGAAAAAAACCCTTACATGGAAGTTTGCTTCCAAAGGCTAGAGAGAGGCTTGTGAGAGGCTTCTTGGGAGCTTGGGAAACCTTGGAAGGATTCTAGAGATAGTAGGGCAGAGGTTGGACGAACTCCGAAGGCTTTGAGTGAGGAGGAAGTGGGATCTTGGGTGGGTTTATAAAGGAAAGGTGAGGGAATTCTATATTATTTAGGTTTGGGACCACTTATATTAAATTAATCCAAACCACAATCTATCCCATGATTTTTTCCCATGGTTTTTGAAAAAGGGAAGAATAAAACAATATTTTATAAGGCCAAAGTCAGAACTTCTTAAAATATTAGGGTTGTTTATGTGGAGGTGAGTCACGCTCCCATGGAAATTAATTTAAAAAGATAAAGTGTTGAATAAGTCTTGAGGGGTCCATTAATGCTTTGAAAAATAAGTCAAACAAACCCAAAATCACTTTATTTTAATGATAAAACATATATTGGCCGAACATAAGGATTATAGTATTTTATTACATCACCATTGGGTCATTATGATATCATAAAACACATTATATATTTAAACGGTATTTAATTTTTACCCAAAAATTTGACGGTCTCAGAAAATTATGAAAAATTCACCGTTGGATAATTTAGACGTCCAGATTCCAGAAATAACATTTATTTTATCTAAATAATTTTCTAAATATGTTAATTTTCCCTTTTAAAATAAAAACCAACATTTATCAAAAATTCACGTGTTTTGACAGAAATGGCTTTCAAACCTTAATATAAAATTTTAATTGCATTCATAAAATTATAAGATCATTTATATTTAATAAAAATTAATTTAATAATATTATTATTATTTAATTAAAATATTATTTAATTCAAAAATCCCTTAATTTAATAAAATAGATTTCTTAATTAAATAATAACTAAAAACACCATTTGTACTTTAAAAACTATTTACAATGTATCAAAAATGACTAGAAATTATATTCATTATTATATAAAAAAATAATGTACAAGAACATAGTTCTACTCATTTATTACATAACCCCTTAAAACAGCCGCATAAGACCTAAGTGTAAGGTGTGTGATGGTGACAGACTCTTTGGGTGGCTTGGATAATATCGCTCGAGTGGTAATCTCTATCAACTTCCACTTTTCCCGTAGACGGTCTCGTTCGAGCTTGACATGGTGAAGCTCAGCTTGGGTTTGGTCAAGGGCGAAGCCCAAAGATGCCACCTCTTTTCCGAGCTCCGAAAAATGGGCTTTGTATGGGTCAATTCTACTAGATGAGGCCATCGCTTCTTTTATCTGAGTAAATTGGATTTGTTAAGGTCCTATATTTATACTAATCATGTGATCACTGTTCAACAGCTATATTAATAACAGTCAAAATTATTAACAAAAAACCAAAGAAGTTGACATCTTATAAAAACATTTTTCATAAAGAGACATTTAATTGGATCAAGAGGTATTTTCCATTAATGAAACTTTGGGTCGTTACAATGTAACAGTAGTCTCACAATTGTACATGGTTAAAAAGATTTTTTTCAATGTGCAGCCTCTTCAAAAGATGACCGAGTCATTCGTTCTTCAATGTAGACATGTAGAGAATATATTCACAAATATATTGTTTTATATCGCATATATTGTATGTGTAATGTATTGATAGAATACTCTGTTTATATAAATATAATATAATTTCTTTTTTGGTTGATAAGATCTAGGAAAATCAACGGATAGAATGTAGATATTCAAATTCAAGTTGACAAGGGGAGTCATAAATTCCCTCAATAATAGGATTGATTTTATCCATTGATTGTGGTTATTTGAATCAATCATAACTAGCCTTTGAATGGTTCAAGAGATATCTTTGAATCAGCATGTAATTCTACCAAGACTGTTGCATGAATATCAAATTATATTGTGGATTTAAAACAACATCATTAAATAGTAAAATTTAGGGTTCAACTACAAATAATATGGTTCCTTTTCATATAATAGTCTTCCTTTTCATAGCGTATGGTTCCTTTGTTTATCCTAGAGTTCCAACCAATGTATGGTTCCCAAACTGTACATTCATCTTCTTGTAACATATGGATAAAAAGTAATATAGTGATAAGGATTCATAAATTCATCCTTCCAATATAATATTGATTCTAAACATGGGATTAATTATCATTACATTCAATCTCCCAAATATATGATATGAATAAGGATTCAAGATTTTAAAATTGGGCCGATATTACATACGTTTATTGTTCAATGTAGGGATTTTGATCCATACATTCACTCAATAAATGTTGGGTCTGAATAGTGTTTCTAGAACACACCCTTCGGTGTTTAATTACATCAAAAAACATTCATATGATATATAAATTCCTAAAAAATACATAAAGAAAATTTATTAGAAAACAAACAAGGGTATTTGGGAGCATCAAAATTAATAAGATTTATAGAGTATTGTTGAGACAATACATGCCGAACAATAAATTCATATTCTTTTCTCAATATAGATATTTAATGATAAGTCACATTTTTTATGAGTTAAATCAATTATTTTATGAATGATGAATGCTTTGGACATGCATGACATGGGGGGTGCCTGGTTATAGAAATTCCCACAGTCCATCGGTATTCTCATGAGATAAATAAGTTGGCAAGCCTTAGTTAAATGGGTTTCTAACCATTATTTTTAAACAGTCATGAGGATATATCTTTACATTAGAGGTATCATGTTCCAAGGAAACATGACATCTAATAATTAAGATTTTCATTCATAATGAATTCAGTTATTATTATCCATGAAGTTATATATATGATATTATCTTCAGATGCATTTCATTCTCAGTTTATTGATTAAATGGAATGTGTTTTCAGTTATTTAAATATCCATATTGATTATTCCTTATCAATTTATGATAGTTATGTTATTTATTAAATGAAATATGTTTTCATTTATTTATTTTACTAATCTATCCTTAACCCTTAGATATTACAGTTATTTTAAACTAGAATTCCAATAATTACTGTCTTGAAGATATTTTATGTTTATAGTTTTAGTTAATTAGGACTAAATCATACATGGTATACCCATAAATTATAAGTGGACACCTATATACCATATCCATTTTCCTATAAAATGAAATTATTTAAAATAAGACATGTTCTATCATTATGAAAAATCTTCACAATTTTCCCTTGATCGCATCCTTGTCTTTATTCCCCCAGAATCATGTGGAAAAAATTTTAAAATTTGGGATGAGTCTAAAATATTAGTAATGGATATAAAAGAAATTAAATTATTAGTCCAATGAAAATCCATAAAAATTTTCTTCAAAACATACCTTTTTACCCTGAAAATATAATTATATTTTCAAGAAGATCATTTTCATACCGTTTGGAACAAAAATGATTTCCATGAAAACCCATTATAAATCATATAACATCCATGTTGATTCCTTGGGAAATAATCATAATATAACCCTTAATAAACCCTTACAAATTATAATAATTATACATCCAACTTCAAACATTATTCTATGGTGAACGAAATCATTACCCAATGCATTAGAGTGTTATTTGAGCACACCCATCATATAAACTATAATGGGATGACTCACAACTATCAGTGCACACAAATTGTATATAATTTCCAAGGACTATATCATGAATAAAACCCTTGAAAACTCTTGTAAACCCATATTCCAAAAAAATAGGATATCAAAATACACTTTTCTTATAAAAATTACTATTAAATCTAAAAATCACACACATAATAATGAAACAATTTTATTTGAAAGGAATTTTGAGATATTATAAATTAAAATTTTAAATAATTAAATCATCTTGAAATTTTGAAATTATATTCATGTTTTATGTGTTAAAATAACAATTCTTTTGACATTTTTAAACATTAACTTAAAAATAAGTTTTTCAAAGGAAACTCCCTTAAAAATATCATATCAATGAAGAGAGAATTAAAATAACGAATTGATTATGTGTATCCCTTGTAAAATCACTTAAAAATTGTAAATACAATATAATATAATTAAAAATAATTTCATGCATAATCTTAGAATGACATAATCAATGAAGTAGAACGTTAACCCAAAGAATGTAAATTGGGTTATGAATTCCCTTACCATATGTTCAATTTACTTCAAACATATAAAAAATAACTCTATAATTATTTAAGAAATGTTATTAATTTATTTTATAACTATATTTATATTTATAATACATTATACGATCTTTATATAACATATTTCTAGCCGTTTATTAAAAAAAAAAATTTATTTTCATTGTATCATGTGTGTTCGTTTCTTTGTTTCATTGTCGGTTCATTATAGATTTTATTGTCAAATGGAAATAATAATATAGAAGTATAATTATATATAATTATTGAAATTAAAAAGTTAAAATGGTCCCATATATCATTTTTCTTTTTGACATTAGGATGATTCATTTTTGAAAACATTAATGATAATTGTTCATTTTATATTGGCAGTTTTTTTATCATCATGAATTAGTTTCATTTTATTTGAAATAATTTCTATATATTTGTTCTTAAACATCTAATATGCTATGATATACTTATTAAATCTTATTTAATCAAAATAATAATTTTATGACCATCATTTAAGGTGTTTATAGAAAACAAAAACTCATTATCTACAGAAACGGTTAATCACCATTATTTGGAAAGTTATTTTGTTTCATTAAAAAAAGGATGTTAAAAAATGGATGGATAAAAGATATTCATTGAGAAATATAATTTTCTAGTATATACATGATATTTTATTTATTATTCCTTTATGTATGAATTATTTAAGAGAAGATATAAAAACAAATGAAATTAAGAGAGGTGGTTTAAGGAAGTTAGCTTTTGAATATCACCTCCCTGTGAGATTCCCTTACGGAACTTAGAATTGGTATTTTTGTGAGACCATAACCTCTCTATTGTGTCAATAGATGAGGGGATGAAAATTTTGTAAATTATGTTCAACCTATAAAGATCAAGGTAGTGAAATTAAGTGAAGAAATTGGTTAACTTTTAGAATTATAGTAAGGGGTACCTTTGAAATTTCTAAAAATATTCAAATAAAATAGGTCTATTCTAGAGTAAAAGACTTCAAAATGGACTATAAATAATAGAGGATTAAATTTTAGACCATATCTTATCCCCTAGTTTCTTATTTTACATTTTTATGATTTTTAAATAATTTTATAAAATATTATATTCATGAAATATCATTATTGTCAAATTTAATACTATTCATTATTATGAATTTAAAAACATCCAAAAAGAGTCATATTTTAACAAACTATTTTATTATATCCCAAAAATGTCATATTAATAAATATAATTCATTGGTAACCTTTTATATATCAAATTATATTTATTTTAATATTTTCAATCTCATTTATTTTATTTTTACATTAATTTAAGAATTATGGAATCATAATTGTAAAAGAATTTAAGGTAATTATTTATAACCTAAAATTTAAAAATAATTTTCCATGATTAAGATAAATATTATATGTTTAAAAATACTATTTATTTTTTAACATTTATTCTATAAAATAAAATATTAATAATTTTATACTAATTAAAAACCATAGTCTGAACAGTTTGACTTTCTTTTAAATAAAATTCTATAAGGGACTTAATATCCACCAAGTAGATCAAAAAGGTCCATAAACTGAACCCAATAATTATTATGGTATAAATTAGCTCATAAAATAAGATATATCCTAATTTTTGGGTTATTTAATGGGTCTTAGAATTTTAATTATAATCTTTTAGTTCATTTATCGTGTGCATTCAAAAGTAGTGTGTCGATGTTTCATAAAAATTAAACATAATTATATCATATATAAAAAATAAAAAAAAATAATTATATTCAATATAATATTTTAGATTAATTAATTATGTATACTTACTCATATTAGTGTTTAAAAATATTATTCAATTTGTTAATTTAAATTTTCTTTCCTTACGTAAGCATTACGCAATCATTTGGATAACATTTCTTTATATGACTTTGAAATTAAAAATTATTTGTAAAAATAATAATTTCTACATAATAATTAATATAAAAAGACATTCAGAGACATTTTAACTCTCAATTACTATCTATAATGCACAAAAATTTACTTTTTCAATGTTACGCAGCCACTCCGTCGGCATAGAATTTGATTTTCATATTTAGCAAAAAATAAATTATAATTACCATGTTCTTAATTATTTATGTAAAATATTCATATAATAATATCACAATTTATTCATTCTATGAGTTTGATAATTTTTTATCACAATTATGTCTTCATGATATCACAAAAGTCACTATATTTTAAATAAACTGTATTATTTACAATCCACCAAAAAAATAACATTTTTAAAAAATTATAACAAATTAATCATATTATAATTTTTACATTATTAATTAAAAAATGATATTATTTTTCTCAAATAAAAATTATATAATTTGAAAATTAATCTTTTAAATATAACTATATAAAATTTTCTTTTAACAAAATAATTTCCTTTTTTATTTTAAGAGTTACTTTACATATTTATAAAGAATTTAACTATTTAATTCAAGAATACTGATGAATATGAAAAAAATATTCTATTAGTTGTTAGGAAATAAATTTTTTTCCCCTTATGGAAATTGGGTCTTCAAAATTTTATTCCCTTATTAAAAAAATATGGATACCTTTCCCTCATATCATTTTTAGATTCCCATGTTGCTTCTTCTACCATATGTATTCTCCAAAAAAACATAACATGGTGAGATACCTTGTTCCATAATATTTGTTCTCTAAGATGAATAATCTTAATAATATTTTATTCATAGGAAAGGTTTTCATTCAATTGAACTACCACAGGACTCAAAACTTGAGATGAATACGAAAAATATTTTCTTAACATAAAAACATGAAAAAAAAATTATATAACTAGGATAAACTCAGTGGAAAGGATGCTCGATAAGAAACTGGAACAATTCTATCCGTAATTTTATATGTTCTAATCAACCATGGACATAAATTTTCATTTTTACCAAAATTCATATCACTTTTCCATAGAGATATGTTAAGAAAAACATGTTCACTTATCTCAAAATATATTTTTTCCCTCATGTTATCCACATGCCTTATCTACCTTCTCTAAGCTACCCTCATATGTTGGTCAATCAAATTCACCATATCATTCACTTCCTCTACTAATTATTGCCTCATTAACATTCTTTGACCTAATTCTCCACCAAACTTTTTAGTTTGGCATCTTTTTCCATATAATGTCTCAAAAGGTTCCATCTTAATATTATAATGAAAATATTTATTATAATAAAACTCAATTAAATAATGATATTGATCCCAACATCCTTGGTAATATATTGAATAATTACAAATCATATCATCCAAGGTCTAACTTATTCATTTTTACTTTCTATCATACTGTGGATGAAAGACAATGTTGAAATTTAATTCATTTCCCAATGAATTCTGAAATCATTTCTAAAAATTTCAAGTGAGCCTAGGATCACTATCAAATATAATAGAGATAGGAACTCCATGTATCTGGACTATCACCTTAATATACAGAAAAAGTTTATGAAAAGACAAAGTATCTCAAATGGGAAGAAAATTTGTACATTTATTCAGTCAATGAATAATAACCCAAATTCCAATATACCCCCAAGAAGTCTTTGGTAGTCCCACAATGAGATCTGTGGATATATTTTCCCATTTCCACTCTGGTACAAGAAAAGTTTTAATTATACCATTTGATAAATTTTATTCTTCTTTAAACTAATTAAAAGTCATACATTTCATGATAAAACTAGTGATACCTCATTTAATTCCATCTCACTAGTAATATTCTCAAAGGTCTCTGTATATCATATTGGTTCTTGGACGAATGAAAAATGCAGAACTATGAGCTTTACTTGACAAAACTTTCTTCAACTGAGAATCACAAGGCACACAAATTCTATTCATAAAATTATTTCTTTATAAATATTAAATTCAAATAGAATACCCTTCTTCACCAATTATACATTTTTCCATGACTCGTGATCTTCCTTATGATCTTCGTTTATTTTGTCTGATAAAGATGATTACACTAACACATGAAATAAAATAGTGGAATTTTCTGCATCCATAACTTCTAAGAAAAAATTCACAAAAACATTAACCAAAGGTTCATGTTCCAAATGTAAAATGGTTAATTTAGAATTAATTTTCCAACTCAAAGCATCAGCCACATTATTTTCATTTTCAATATGATAATGAATCGAACAGTCATTATCATTTATCAATGTCATACATATTTTATATCTCATGTTAGATTCATTCATAGTGAATATATAGTTAAAATTAATGTGATCAGAATATATTTGATACATTATTCAATTAAAATGATGTTTCCAAATTTTTAAACAAAAAATCACTGTAGCTAATTCCAAATCTTGTCTAAGGTAATTTAACTCATGAGTTTCAAAATTATGTGAATCCTAAGAAAATACCAGATCATTTTTCATTAAGACACAACTAAGTCCCTTTAATGAAGTATCACTATAGGTGAAAAACTTTCAATTTATGTAAGGAATACCCAATACTATAGAATTTACCATTCTTCTTTTTTAGTTCCTAAAATAAAACATCACATTCTTCTATCCATATTAATTTAAACCCTTTTAATTTTAACTTAGTTAATGGGATAGAATACAGAGAAATATTTTCAACAAACTGCCAACAGTAACCCACCAACCCAAGAAAACTATGAATCTTTGTGACATTTTTTGGTCTTTTCCATTCTTCAATAACTTTAATTTTAATATGGACAATAATAATTCCATATTTAGAAATAATTTTCCTAAGGACATAAATAATTTGTAACCAAATATTACTTCTTATAAATTTTCCATACAACATATTTTGATGAAGTATTTGCAAGAAACTCCTTATATTTTTTTCATTATCCTTATAAATATTTTAATAAACCAAAATATCATCAATAAAAAGAACCAAAAACATATCCCAAAATTCTTGGAAGACTCTATTCATAAGATCCAAAAATTTATTTTAGGAATTTGTTAACCCAAAGGGCATAACTACAAACTCATGACACCAAATATAGTTTTAAGTGAAACATTTATAATATATACCTCCTTCACATTCAACTAATGATACCTCGACCTGAGATTAGTCTTTAGAAAGTATTGTGATCTCTAGAGTTAATCAAACAAATCATCGATTTGAGGAAAAAGTCACTTGTTCTTAACAGTGATGTTATTCAATTCCCAATAACAAATTAAAAGACTCATGAAACCATCTTTATTATTAACAACCAAAAAAATAGCACCACATATTGAAGTTTTAGTTCAAATAAAACATTTATCAACCAACACCTACAACTATATATTTAATTCTAGAAGTTCCACTTGAGCTATTAAATAAGAGGGTTTTGAAAAAGTCATAGCATCATGTTCTAAGTCAACAACAAACTCAACTTCAAAGTCCTAAATGACAGTAAGAAAATCATTAGGAAAAACACTCATTTATTCATTAACAACAATAACATCACTTATTTGAACAATTTCATTATTTTTAACTATATTTTTTAAGTAACATTCGCTTCCATTTTTAATCATTTTCTCTACTTCTTGGTAAGTTATTAAAGGTATGAAATCATTGAAAAAGTATTTCTAAGATCTTAAATATGTCTTATCACGAAAAACTAAAATCCCGTCCATATCCAAAAATAATATCAAACTAAATTATGGGTAGCTTAATAAGATTTGATGAAAAGTCCACTTCATCGATAATAAAAGGAAGATTTATATAAATAATGGTTTATTTACTACATATACCTAGATTTTTCACCAAAATTTCTATCATAATTTATTTTTTTGATTTTCCCATTATTCTTGTAAATTTCTCAGAAATGAAATAATGTGAAGCTCCAGAATCAAGAACTGTATTAGAATAATTTTAATACACAACTAACCTATGAATAATTCATTTGATGACCCCACATCAATCATAGTAGTATAAAATGAATTCTAAATCCCTTTCAATTTCGGATCATGTTGATTTCCATCATGTTCAACTAACTTCTGACACATGTTAGCATAATAACCCAACTCATTGAAACTAAAACATCTCACCGTTTGATGGAAAAAAGTTACCAAAATATTTAGTTATTAAGGATTCCTTTCATTATAGCCATGATCCCTATACCCAAGATAACCACACCAGTAATCCTTTTCAGACTTCATAATACATCATCCAGAGTGATTCATGCCACACTTAGCACAAGATGAGAATTTGATTTTGATAACTCCAAATTTCCTTGATCAATGCTTCAACTTCCAACTAATCCACTTTTTGATATTATCATAAAAAGGAATGTATGTGTCAGAAAACTCCATCTCAACATTTTCAGCACTGCAAATAAGTTTCTCATATATTTTAAATTCTTCTGAAGCTAAGAATCATTGTAAAATTGGTTTCAAACTAGAGTAAAAACTATTAATTTTACTATCAATGACCCCAAAAAAATCTAGTACATGCCTGGACAGTCTTATAAAATTGGATTCATATGTAGTGATAGAATCATCAAATTTATGCCTTAGTTATAGGAAATGTTTGTCACGACCCGTCCTCAGGACCCGTGTCGTGACTACCCCAAGCCCGCCTTCTATAGGCCAGGGGATGGAGACTAGCACCAAAGGCATAAATCCCGATAAAAAGGGAAAGGCATTGCCTTATAAAGTAAACAAACACCACAGAGTAAGCCAGCAGAAGTAAACACGAAGTAAAACTGGGTATAATAGTAAGTGCAGAAAGTAAATGGGCCAGAATACAAACCCAAACTCAAGGTAAAGTAAAACTGGAAAGTAAGTACAACAACTAAAAGTAAAGCAGCAATGTCGAGTCGTCCACTGAAAGTCCATCCTGAAGGGTGGGTACAGATAGCCTCCTCAGCTCCTCGGGTCTAGTGGTCCGCTCCATGTACGTCCCGCCCAGTGTTCCACCTCCAGGTACCGAACTACTCCACAAGCCTCGACCATGATCTGCGTTGTCCGTGGTCTGCATCCAACACAAAGTAGTGCGGGCATAGCCCATGTAGGGGTGAGTATACGCTACTCAGTAGGGACCACGAGACCCCCGAATGTCTCCCAGAATCCACAAAGGACAATCCACAAAGTAAAGACACAATCACAAAGTAACATCCAACACTACTTAGGTATATGCCCATACATATACCTAACTCGTCAATTCCAGTTTGGCGCCAACATTCGAGCCCAAGTTTGATCCAGTCCACACAGCATAGTACAAGCCAATCCACACAGGAAAGCACAACACAATCCACATAGGAAAGAAAGTCAATCATATCGAAGATAAAGATTGAAAGTCAAGACTTAGCTCACACAGGTATACTTCTTCGTAAGATAATAGAGATGATCATATGTAGCCACTAATTCATCTAAGCTGGGACCCACGTAGGATACTAAACCAGCTAAGTTGTCGGACCCACATAGGATACAGACCAACTATTCAGCCAGACCCACGAAGGATAGAAAGAACAGAGTCAAACACTGCCAGACCCACGTAGGATACAAGAATAGTAGTCATCGTCGTCGAACCCATGGAGGATTTCAGTACGGTCTTCATCGTTACCGAACCCACGGAGGATTTCAGTTCAGTCTTTATCGTCGTCGAACCCACGGAGGATTTCAGTACGGTCTTCATCGCTGCCGAACCCATGGAGGATTTCAGTACAGTCTTCATCGCTGCTGAACCCACAGAGGATTCCAGTGCAGTCTTCAGCACTGTCGAACCCACGGAGGATTTCAGTGCAGTTGTCCTCACTGCCGAACCCACAGAGGATTTCAGTGCAGTCATCATCGTCGTCGCAGTTGCAGCCAGCTCTAGGGTTCCCGCACACAGCATGCTCGATTCCGGGAGGGACCGCTCCACGAGCCAAGGGGTCGATACATCAACTGACACGTAGTCCGGAGTTGATGTATCTCAAAGTTCTGTCTCAACAAGAGGAACTCAACGTGACAGACGGCGCGTCAATCGGACGCTCGGTCTGAGAGTTATTGGCTTTTTCGTTCCAGGGGCCCAGTTGGTTTTTAAGTCAAAACCAACCCGAACGCACTCCAACTACATCCAAACCTCAAGAGGAATAATGCAAAAGTTTATTCTCTCTAAGAGGAATCCAACAAAGTCTACGGCACGTCAATCGGACGTCCGGAGCTCAAGTTATAAGTGTTTACGCTCCTAGGGCCCGGTTGGTTTCGTGTTCGAACCAACCCGGCCATACCCAAAGTTCTCTGAAACCTTGAGTGTAATATACTAAAACGACCGCCTCAATCAAAGGATCTCATCGCAACTAATGGTGTGTCGATCGGAGGTTTGTAGCCGAAGATATGGGAAAAAGAACGAACATGTCCGGTTTTAGGGGGTTTTGGGCCCGGACCAACCAGGCCCGAGACCCCCTGGGTCGGCCCGAACCAGTTCGACCCGAACCAGGTCCCGATTCAGTCCCTTAGGGCACGTCCCAGCCCAATGGGTGTGGCCCAGCCCCACCGGCATGGCCCGGCCTGGCCGGCGCGGCCCGGCCCGGCCCGGTGCGGCCGGTTGGCCTGGAGCGGGTGCCGTCTGGTGTGGCCAGCTCGGCGCTGGCCGAGCCGAGCATAAAGGGGGGGGGGAAGCTGCCCCCTTGATTGAAACCGCAGCCCCACATGGGGCTGCTCCTTTTCCAGTCGGGGGTTATTACCCCCGGCTTCCCTTCCAAAACGGTCGGCTCGGTCCGGCCGGCCGGTGCTGCCGTCGCGGGACCCCGCGGTCCCACTCCTCCAAGGTGCCAGCGACCGGCGGTTCTGGCTGCCCCGCCTTGCACCACCGCGGCTTTGAGCCGCGGCCCTGTCTGACCGGCGCGGTGCGACGGCGCCGCGCCCCTCCCCCATGGCCCCGCTCCGGCCGCAGCCCCTTCGTGGTTCTCCGGCGCGGCGCGACGGCGCCGCGACTTTGTTCAGCCTCAACGGCGCAGCCTGACGGCGCCATGCTTCTTCGCCCATTCTTCATTGTTTCCATGCGGTGTCGTTGCCCCGCGCTACCTTTGTTTGTGCCGCGACAAACACATCATCAAAGGGGGAGGAGGGTCGGCTGTGTTCGTGAGGTCTGGCCCCCTCCCGTTAATCTGATATCAAGAGGCTAAGAAATTGACGTTTAGACAGTCAAAGAATATTCATGAACCAAAATAAAACCGCTACCTCGATGAAGTTGTCGAATGAGGTTTGTCACAGGAAAGGGACTTCGTGGAAGACGGCGTCGCGGAAGGATCATCGTTGGCGTCACGGTACACGGCGTCACAGAGAAGAGGACCGTCGGTGTCGGGGTACACGGTGTCATTTTCTCGATCTCCGAGGAATCTGCATTATTCTCCGTCCTTCGTCGGAGGTCGGCGTTCATCGTCGGTGATGGTGTTTCCTTCGCGTTCTTCAAGGAGGAAGATGAAGATTCCCAAGAGCGCAAGAGTCCTCTCTTTCCTTTCACACAATGAATTAATGCCCAACAAAATAAGTCATGAATTATTTTATTATCACTCAGGCATGCCATTAATTTGAAATTCAAAAACAAATCTTATTCAATTAATTGACTTAATTGATGAGCGTTTAATATCCAAATTAATTTTGATGGTTGACAAGGAATTTAAAAGGGGTGCGGGTGAGTTACATATTAAATGCACGAGAGGGAGGTTAAAAAGGGATTTGTAGGGGTGGGGCTCGTGTGGGCCCCACTTCACTAATATCCTACCTAGTGGAGTTACGATATTAGTGGGACCCACTCCAACCACCAAGCATAGGTTTAATATACCTAGAATTGAAATAAAAAAAATTGTAGCACAATATTTTATTTTATTCTTTAGTTAACCCATTTAATTAATAACCTCACCCGAGCAAATGCAACTCTGGAAAAGGTGTTCTTAAGCAATTATCGGCACTTCGATTTCATCGGTGTCCTCAGATTTCGATTCCGTGCAACGGTTCAAAAGTTAGAAAAACATGCTCGCTCGTTCACTGAACGTACCCAAGCTGAACTTCGGAAATTGATTCTGGGCACACCGGGCCTCGGAATCAGGTGCCGTCAGAAACTACGTTCTTGTAAAATCCCAAAGAAAATTAAAAAAAAAATCCATTGAATTTTACCGGTCATTAAATTACTCCCACCTCAGGGATTTACGTCCCCGTAAAGATACATCATAAACTAGGGGAATAAATGTGGGTATTGTGCACGCATCTGAGCCTCCCTCTCCCAAGTGCTCTACTGGAGGTTCTCGTGCTTCCATCTGATACGCACTAAATAAATCGACCGCCCACGTAGGACCCACTCCTGTCAATCCTCAATCTACACCGGGACCTCCATGAAAGCCACCCCATCATAAATTTCTAGCTCCCCATGGTCGATGAAATGCGTCGGGTCGTGGAAGTATATCCTCAGCTGAGATACGTGGAAGACGTCGTGCACCCGGTGCAACTAAGGTGGTAGAGCCAGGCGATAAGCCACCCTACCAATCCTGCTGAGTACCTGAAAAGGTCCGATGAAGCGTGGAGACAACTTGCCGCCTCGGCCAAATCTCTGTAATCCACGTTGAGGTGACACCCGCAAGAATACGTGGTTGCAATCCTCGAACTCCAGTGGCCTCCGCCTCCTGTCAGCATAAGACTTCTGCCGGCTCTGAGTTGTCCTCATCCGCTCCTGGATGACCTGGACCTTCTCTGTCGTGGCCTGGACCATCTCCGGTCCCACAAGTGCTAACTCCCCAGGTTCTGTCCAGTACAGAGGTGATCTGCAAGTCTGACCGTACAATGCCTCGTATGGTGCCGTCCCGATGGTGGAGTGGTAGCTGTTGTTGTAGGCAAACTCCACCAAGGGTAGGTGGTCCTCCCAGCTGCGACCAAAGTCGAGGATACACGCACAGAGCATGTCCTTGAGATTTTGAATGGTCCTCTCCGTCTGACCATCCGTCTAAGGGTGAAAGGTGGTGCTCAGACATAGGTGTGTCCCGAATGCCTCATGCAACCCCTTCCAAATCCGGGAAGTAAAGCGAGAATCTCGATTGGAGATGATAGATTATGGCACACCATGAAGAAGTACGATCTCTTAAACGTAGAGGCGTCCCAAGCTCTCCACTGAGCCCTGCTCTCTGATGGGTAAGAAGTGAGCCGACATGGTGAGTCAGTCGAAAATCACCCAAATGGAGTCGTGACCTCTGGAAGTACGTGGAAGTCCAGTCACGAAATCCATAGATATCCCGTCCCATTTCCACTCCGGGACCTCCAAAGGCTGCACCAAGCCTGCTGGTACCTGGTGCTCTTCCTTCACCTGCTGACTGGTGAGGCATCAAGAAATGAACTCTGCTATAGCCTTCTTCATACCCGGCCACCAGTGTTGTCGCCTGAGATCCTGGTACATCTTCACCACTCCTGGATATACCGCTAAATGGGAAGTGTGAAACTCTCTCAGCACCTCCGCCAATAAAACAACGGGTACCATGGTACGTCCTCTGAAAAGCATGGCATTCTCTCCTCCTACAGAGAATCCATCAGGTGCCTGTCCTGAGGATATCTATGCACGCCGCGTCTCACAGTCAGCATCCCCACACTGTGCCTCTCTAACCCGCTGCAGTAGTGGAGGAGTGACTATGAGTGACTGATGAAATGATGTTCCATCTCTATCCACAAAGGATATTTTCAAAGAGGCTAGCTGCTCTGTCGCATCCCCGAGTAGCCAAATGCTCGTCCTCCTGCTGAGAGCATCGGCTACTACGTTCCCCTTTCCAAGAGTATAGAATATCTCCAATTCATAGTCCTGGAGGAACACGATCCATCGTTGCTGTCTCAGATTCAGGTCCTTCTGTGAGAAGATGTACCTAAGACTCGGGTGGTCAGAGTAGACTGTAAAGCGCTCGCCCATCAGATAGTGTCACCACATCTCCAGAGCGAAGACCACTACTGCTAACTCCAGGTCATGGTTAGTGTAGTTCTGCTCATGCTACCTCAACTGACGTGATCCATAGGCGATCATTGCCCGCTCCTTCATCCGGACACATCCGAGTCCAGTCCCTAATGCATTGCAGTAGACTACGTACCCTACTCCCTCCTCTGGTAGCCTCAAGATAGGTGTGTTGGTCAATCTTTATCTCAGCTCCTGGAAGCTCTGCTGATATCTGTCTAACCACACGAATGGTTTCCCCTTCTTCGTCAAAGCTGAGAGTGGTGCCGCAACTCTGGAGAAGTCGGGAACAAACCTTCGGTAGTACCGAGCTAGCCCTAAGAAACTCCGCACCTCCATCATGCTCCTGGGTGCCTCCCAAGCTAACACTGCCTCGATCTTTGCAGGATCCACCGCAACTCCCGCCTCAGAGATGACGTGTCCCAAGAAGTGGACCTCACGTAACCAGAACTAACACTTCGAGAGCTTAACATAAAGTTGGTGCTCTCGGAGTGTGTCTAGTACAACCCGCAAGTGGTAGGCATGTTCCTCCTCAGTGGTCGAGTATATCAAAATTTCTTCGATGAAGACCACGATAAATCGATCAAGGTATGGCTGAAAGATCCTGTTCATGATACCCATGAACACTGCTGGAGCGTTGGTTATTCCGAAAGGCATAACCAAGAACTCATAGTGGCCATACCGACATCTGAAGTTTTTCTTCTGCACGTCCTCGTCTCGAACACCGAGCTGATGATAGCTTGATCTAAGGTCTACCTTTGAGAACCACCGTGCTCCCTTGAGCTGATCGAAGAGGTCGTCAATCCTCAGTAGTGGATACTTGTTCCTCACGGTCACCTGGTTCAGGTGATGATACTCGACACACAGTCACAAGCTCCCGTACGCCTTCTTGGAGAACAATATCGGGGAAGCCCAGGGTGAAACACTGGGTCGGATGAATCATTTGCCCTGTAAGTCCTCCAGTTGTACCGGTAGCTCTCGAAGCTTAGCGGGAGACATCTGACATGCTGGAGTGGATATCGCGGTTGTCCCGGGGTACAGGTCAATAGAAAATTCTACCTATCTGCGAGGAGGTAGTCCTGGAACGTTGTCAGAAAAAACGTCCGCATACTGATCCACCACTACAGGAAAACTCAGACTCCGCACTTCAACTGATCCTAGGATGAGGCTAGCCAACTGATTAGTTATGGGTTGTCCTCTCCTCTATGTGAGTCCATCCTGCGCTGCAAAGGCTCCCTTCTCACCGGTGAAGGAGAACCTGCTCCCGTCGGTGCGTATACACCGCACCTTGCACCTAATACAGTCGATCTGAGCATTGACTGTAGATAACCAATACATGCCCAAGATGACGTCGTAACGCCTCGACGCCACTACAAGAAGATCCCAGCTGAATCTCTCACCTCCTAGAGTAAGCACACACTGCCGGAACCAGTTCTTAATCGTCGAGTCTTCTCCCGTAGGAGTCTCTAGCCGTAAGGATCGAGCCAACGGCTCCGTCGGAATCTCCAAGCTCCAAATAAGGGCAGCGGCCATAAAATAATGACTCACTCCTTTGTCTATAAGAACTGCAGCAAGGGTGGAGTAGAAACATATAGTACCTCGAATCATCTCTGACGCGCCGTGGTTGTAGGCCTCTGCTACCTAAAGCTGAGCCTGTCTCTGCCTGCCAGCTCCCTGTGGTCGGGGTGGACCTCCTGGTGGTGGTGGTGGTGGTAAAGCCTCAAAGCGTCTCCCACCACCTGTTGCTCGGCCATCTCCCTTGCCTCATCCGCCTTCTCTCGGCGGACCGCCACGGTCGACCCTCTGCCTCTACCTGGGTGGCCCCTCAACCATCTGCTGCTCCTCTGCACGATGGTTCGGGCAGTCACGAGCCATGTGGCCCTTCCCGCCGCATGTGTAGCACTGCTTGCTCCTCGGAAGGCTGGCTCTACGCCGGGTGCCCCGCACCTCTGACCCAGTGTCTTGAGGTCATCCGCCTGATGGTTTGGTCTTCCTGGACCCTTGTGACATCTGTCGACTGCCAGCTGTAGATGACTGTGCTACGTGCCGCCCGGCGGTCGGTCTTGCTGCTGGTGTAGGCTCAGCAAGAAATCTCTCTATGAGAAGAGCTCACTCTAGTACTCTTGCCTGTGTCGGAATGCTGAGGGAGATCATCGATGCCCTGATCTTGTGTCTCAGTCCCTACTCAAAAGTCTGGGCCTGGAATAATGGGTCTCGTACCTTGTCTGTCGAATACCGCGAGAGATTGGTAAATCTCGCCGAGTACTGGGCGACCGTCATGCTGCACTACCGTAGCTGTAGAAGCTCCTAGATGTGCACCGCACGGAGGGTGACTAGGACGATCTCCGAGCGGAAGAGGCTCTCACAGTCCGTCCAGAGGAGAGATGCCTCGCCGTGCACCTGGAGCATCAAGCTCCACCATCTTCCAGTTGCCGCGTGCAGGAGGCTCGCTGCAAGGATCACCATGAGGTCAGCTGGTGTCCCCACTAACCTGAAAACTTGCACAACTGCCTCTAGACAATCCTCGAATACCTAAGGGTCCATCTCCCCACGAAACCTGGGCAGTCTTTGATGTTGAAACTCATGCAGTGCACTAAGGCGATGTGCACTCTCAGCGGCTGGGGCTGGTGGCATCGGTGGCTCGGCAGGTAGTGGTACCGTTGATGCCTCCGCTGAAAAGGGGCCCTGCACCGAGGCCTCATCGCTCGGTGGGTTGTCGTCTCGTAAAATGCTCGGAACCCTAGGTGGCTGCCATCGTGGGTCCATCCTGAAAAGAAACAGGTGGGCCACGGTCAAACAGTATACCTGGTGAGCTGACACATAGTGATCATGAAGAAAACTTTTGAAACACACATGCAATCAATGTTTTCGTGCATTGAATCGGAAATCAGAAGTCAGGGTCCTAGTGTATGGATACGTCGGCCGCCGCACTAACACTGGACTCCCTAGACTGATAACCACACTCAATACCCTTAACACAATTGCTTCACATAGAAGAAATATCAGAGTCCTGAGTTCTGTGGTAGAACCAAACTCCTCTGATACCAATTTGTCACGACCCATCCTTGGGACCCGTGCCGTGACTACCCCAAGCCCGCCTTTCATAGGCCAGGGGCTGATGAATAGCACCAAAGGCGTAAATCCCGATAAAAAAGGAAAGGCATTGCCTTATAAATTAAACAAACACCACAGAGTAAGCTAGAAGAAGTAAACACAAAGTAAAACTGGGTACAATAGTAAGTGCGGAAAGGAAACGGGCCAGAATACAAACTCAAACTCAAATTAACGTACAACTGGAAAGTTAGTACAGAAACTGAAAGTAAAGCAATAATATCGAGCTGTCCGCTGAAAGTCCCACCTGATGGTTGGGTACAGATAGCCTCCTCAACTCCTCGGGTACAACCATCCGCTCCGTGTACGTCCCGCCCAGTGGTCCACCTCCAGGTATCGACTACTCCACAAGCCTCAACCACAATCAGCGCTGTCTAACCTCTGCATCCAACAAAACGTAGTGAATGCATATCCCATGCAGGGGTGAGTATATTCTACTCAGTATGGACCCCAAGACCCCCGAAGGTCTCCCAGAATCCACAAAGGATAATCCAAAAAGGAAATATACAATCATGAAGTAACATCCAACACTACTTAGGTATATTCCCATACATATACCTAAGTCATCAATTCCAGTTCGGCTCCAACATCTGAGCCCAAGTTTGATCACGTCCACACAGGATAGTACAACCCAATCCACATAGGAAAACAAAACACAATCCACATAGGAAAGAAAGTAAATCATATCGAAGATAATTATTGAAAGTCAAGACTTAGCTCACACAGGTATACTTATTCGTAAGATAATAGAGATGATCAGATGTAGCCACTGATTCATCTAAGTCGGGACCCACGTAGGATACTAAACCAGCTAAGTTGTCAGACCCACATAGGATACAGACCAGCTACTCTGACAGACCCACGTAGGATAGCAATAATGGAGTCAAACACTACCAGACCCACGTAGGATTTCAGTACGTTCATCATCCCTGCCGAACCCACGGAGGATTTCAGTGGAGTCTTCATCATCGTCGAACCCACGGAGGATTTCAGTACGGTTTTCATCGCTGTCGAACCCATGGAGGATTTCAGTGCAGTCTTCATCGCTGCCGAACCCACGGAGGATTCCAGTGCAGTCTTCTTCACTACCGAACCCACTGATGATTTCAGTGCAGTTGTCATCACTGCCGAACCCACGGAGGATTTCAGTGCAGTCATCATTGTCGTCGCAGTCGCAGCCAGCTCAAGGGTTCCCGCACACAGAATGCTCGGTTCTAGGAGGGTCCGCTCCGTGATACAAGGGGTCGATACATCTACTGACACATAGTCTGGATTTGATGTATCTCAAAGTTCCATCTCGACAAGAGAACTCAATGTGACAGACGGCGCGTCAATCGGACGCCCGGTCTGAGAGTTACTGGCTTTTTCGTTCTAGGGGCCCGGTTGGGTTTTAAGTCAAAACCAACCCGACTGCACTCCAATTGCGTCCAAACATTGAGGTTAGTAAGCCAAAAGTTCTTTCTCACTAATAGTAATCCAACAAAGTCTACGGCACATCAATCAGACGTTCGGAGCTCAAGTTATAAGCGTTTCTGCTCCGAGGGCCCGGTTGGTTTCATGTTCGAACCAACCTAGCCATACCAAATGTTCTCTGAAACCTTAAGTGTAATATACCTAAAAGACCATCTCAATCAAAGGATTTCATTGCAACTGACGGTGCATCGATCGGAAGTCTGTAGCCCATGATATGAGAAAAAGAACTAACATGTCCGGTTTTAGGGGGTTTAGGGCCTGGACCGACCCGGCCCGAGACCCCCTGGGTCGGCCTGAACCTGGTCGACCCAAACCATGTCTGGGTTCGGACCATTAGGGTGTGGCCCGGCCTGGTGGGCGTGGGTTGGCCCAGCCGGCGCGGCCCGGCCCCACGGGCGCGGCCCGGCCCGGTGCTGCCGGTCCGGCCTGGGCGGCCGGTTGGCCTGGCACGGGCGCGGCCCGGTGTGACCAGCTCGGCGCTGGTCCAGCCGAGCGGAAAGGGGGGCGGCTGCCCCCCTTTATTGAAACTGAGGCCCCACGTGGGGCCGATCCTTTACCATCTGAGGGTTACAACCCCCAGCTTCCCTTCCGAAATGGTCGGCCCGGTCCGACCGGCCGGTGCTGCCGCTGCGGGACCCTGTGGTCCCGCCCCTCCGAGGTGCCGGCGGCCGGCGGTTCCGGCCGCCCCGCCTTGCACCTCCATGGCTTTGAGCCATGGCCTCTTCATGGTTCTCCATCACGGCGCGACGGTGTCGCGGCTTTGTTCGGCCACAATGGCGTCGCGCGACGGTGCTGCGCTTCTTCGCTGGTTCTTCTTTATTTTGATGCAGTGTCGTTGCACCACACTACCTTTGTTCGTGTCGTGACAAACACATCATCAAAGGGGGAGGAGGGTCGACCGTGTTCGTGCGGTCCGGCCCCCTCCCATTAATCTGATATCAATCGGCTAAGAAATTGACATTTGGACGGTCAAAGAATATTCATGAACCAAAATCAAACCCCTACCTCGATGAAGTTGTCGAACGAGGTTTGTCACGAGAAAGGGACGTCGCCGAAGACGGCGTTGCGAAAGGAGGATCATTGGCGTCACGGTACACGGCGTAGCGGTACACGGCATCACGGAGAAGAGGATCGTCTGCGTCGCGGTACACGGCATCGCGTCGTCAATCTCATAGGAATCAGCGTTATTCGTCTTCCTTCGTCGGAGGTCGGCGTTCTTCGTCGGTGACGGTGTGTTCTTCGCGTTCTTCAAGGAGGAATATGAAGATTCCCAAGATCGCAAGAGTCCTCTCTTTCCATTCGCACAACGAATTAACCCCCAATAAAATAATTCATGTCTTATTTTATTATCACTCATGCATGCCATTAATATGAAATTCAAAAACAAATCTCATTCAATTAATTAACTTAATTGATGAGTGTTTAATATCCAAATTAATTTTGAGGGTTGACATGGAATTTAAAAGGGGTGCGGGTGAGTTACATATTAAATGCATGAGAGGGAGGTTAAAAAGGGATTTGAAGGGGTGGGGATCGTGTGGGCCCCACTTCACTAATATCCTACCTAGTGGAGTTAGGATATTAGTGGGTCGCACTCCAACCACCAAGCATAGGTTTAATCTACATAGAATAGAAGTAAAAAAATTGTAGCACAATATTTTATTTATTCTTTAGTTAACCCATTTAATTAATAACCTCACCCGAGCAAACACAACTCTAGAAAAGTTGTTCTTATGAAATTACCGGCACTATGGTTTCATCGGTGTCCTCAGATTTCGATTCTGGGCACCGGTTCATAAGTTTGGAAAACCCGCTCGCTCGTTCACTGAACGTACCCGATCTAAACTTTGGAAATTGATTCTGGGCACACCGGGCCTCGGAATTCGGTGCCATCAGAAACTGAGTTCTTGTAAAATCCCAAAGAAAATTAAGAAAAAATTTCCCTTGAATTTTACGGGTCTTTACAATGTTTCTCCATTCTCAGTCGAACAGTCTCAGGAAAATATTTTTCAAGAAAAAAACCCTTATAATCATCCCATTACACAACATCAAGGACATATTTCTCACGGGTATTCTTAACTAGAGACCATCATCGATTGGCTTAACCTTAAAAATTATAAACATCTCAGGTTACCATTTAGAATTCCAAACATCCAATTTATTAAAATATCTTTTCTAGATAATTGATCCATTCTTCGGCCACAACTAGATATGAGGTTTCACTAAAATCTAGAAGATTTTTCCCCCTAAAATGATCCACTTCAGACATATTCCTTTGTGGTTGATTTAGGTGCACCATATCATGGATACCACCCCCATTTATAGCTTGTGTCAAATGATCCCCCACAACAACAAAATATTTTATTCGGATTCTAACTATCTTAGGATTCTAATTTGGAAGGATTTTTTCCTCTTGATTTCTTCCAAGAATGGATACCATGTTTCCTATGTAGAAAACCATTTTTAATAGATATATCTTAGATGAAGTATCTTACGAATCTTTATATTAAATAAATTAATAATAAAGTAATAACCATTTATGTGTATTCAATTAATATTATATTAACCCCTAAAGATATATAAATTGTGCTCGTACACCCACTATAAGGACCTAACCATAACCATTAAATATTCTAGTGAATTTAAACTAAAATTCACATTATTAAATTCTTGAGAATATTTTAGTTTTATATTTTTAGAGAATTAGGACTAACCCATACATGGTAAACCCATAAATTATAGGTTGACATATATGCATAGTTTCCATTTTTTCCATAAAACTGAAGTCTTTAAAATAAAACATGGCCTATATTAATGAAAAATCATCACAATTTTTCCATTTATCTTATAATTGTCTCTATTTTTAATGATTCAGAATTTCCATGTAATTTTGTTTAAATATATGGGAATTTTAGGAGTCTGCAAAAATTGACGGTGTGTGATTCCAAGGCCCGGAGTGCCTGGAATGAATTTATGGACTTTATTTCAGGTACATTCAGTAAACATGCGAGAGGGTTTTTCTAACTTTTGACCCGGTGATCAGAATTAAAATCTGAGGGCACCTTTGAACTCACAGTTCCAGTATTCACTTAAGAATACTTTTACCTCGACAGTAGTTGGTCGAGGGTAAAAGTTAGTTTTTGGGTTTTTCGTGTAAGAATAAAATAATAATTAAAGTGTATGATATTTTTATTTTTATTTTCAACACTCATGTGGGTGTTGGGAGGTGGGGTCCACCAGAACTAAACATCCATGTGGATGTTGAGGTGTGGGGACCACCATACCTTAACCTCTCACAGGAGGTTATGGTGGTGGGGACCACCTGAAGCATAACCTCCCATGAGAGGTTATGGTGGTAGGGACCATCTGGGACTAAACCCACCTTTAATTGAGAGAAACTCTCACCCCCCCCTCATTAATGAGGAGGAGCCTCTTGACTTCCTCCGCATTAATTGTGCCAATGAACATTCCTTTAATTGTGCAAACCCTCATGCTTTAATTATGCCACCCACCATAATTAATGAAACTTTTTGGATTATGTCAACAAAATAACAGATTTCATAATAAAATATTTTGGCACACTTTTCATTTTGGTGGAGTATTGGGAGAAAATATCTCCAACTAAGAACTACTTCTCTGAATGAAGAATGCATTTTTCCAATGAAAAACACCAATGAAGAAGGCTGACCCTGACTTCGACCTTCTTCCTCGAGACTTCCTCCGACGTAGGACGTCTTAGACTATGACGAACTGACGACCATCTTTTCCCAACGATTCCACTACTTCCTCATGACTCCATAAATGTATCAACCCAAGGTAGAGGGTCTATTCTCAGGATAATACTTTCCTTGTTTTCTTTTCTGGTTTGGGAAAGAATTGTTGCAGAGGTTATAAAATTTGAATTTCATCGTTCTTCTTTCTTGTTTAGACAAATTCTACCACCCTAAACATGGAGGGTGTGGGCCAAACAAGCATGGCCCAACCCCTCCACTATTCTTTATTGGAGTACTCTTAGAAATGGAGGAAGGCCACGAAGATGAAGAAGGCGACGAAGGCAATGGTGCTGCCACCCGCGGCCACCGTGACCCGTGCCACTCCCGCGACGCTCTGCCTTCATGGCCAAACCGGCCCATGCCCCCCACGTCGCCCTGGTCGAACTGGCCCACACCCCACATGGCACCCTGACTAAACCGTTCCATGACCTTCATGGTTCCCCGGCCAAACCGGCCCCGTGCCCTCACAGCACCCCCGCGGGTGAGCCACCCCATGACCCCCATGGGTTCCGTAGCACATCGCGGCCCTTGAGGCCTACTGAAACTACCACTAGATCGGGCCGCATCACAGGTCGGGCCTGACCGAGTGGTTCGGGGCAGGTCAACCTGAACCGGGTCGACCCATGCCAGGTCAGGCTGGGTCGGACCGGACCCAGGCCCACTACGATCCTTTAGGCTCTTTTGTCTATAACTTTGGCATTGGACATCCGTTTGATGAACCGTCAGCGGCACTGAAAATCTTGGAGCGAGATGGTCCCTTTGAGTATACTCCACTAGATTTTTGGATTCATATGGTAAATTTTCAGGTTGTATTGAGCACAAATCCAATCGGGCCTTCAAGACTAAAAGGATAATAACACACAGACTGAGCGTCTGTTTGACGCACTGTCTGTTGCATTGAGACCCCTATGATGTGGAGAACCATTAAGATACTTATTCATGGGACATAGTGAAAGTTGGAGTATTTAATAGTATCTCGTAGAGCGGATCCTCTCGGAGATGAGTGAGTATAGTGCGGAGACCTAGTAGTTGGATGAGACCTGATGACTGCTGGCCGTTTCGAATTAGAGTGACTCGACCAGTCTAGTGGGGAGTGCCTTGGTGTCGTAGAAGACCCATAGTGGGGAGAGCCTTAGTGTCATGGAAGAACCACGGTACTCAACAGGAGGAGTACCTCAGCAGGCTATGAGGGGGAGCGTGTCTGGTGATCTGGCAGACCCACGGTGGAGAGCGCTCTTGGTGATGCAACAAATCCATGGTACTTGACAGGAGGAGTACCTCAGTAGTCCAAGGATAGTGGCAAGCGTCCTCGGTGTTGCGGCAGGCCCACTATACTCGATGGAGGAGGAGTTCTCCCGCAGCCAAGGTTTCGACAATGTGACTGCGGATGTTACTTGATACTACCCCCTAGAATAAAATCCTAGTTTGAGTTGAGTAATTTTTTCTATGCTTTCCTCATGATTGAGATAGATCACTTGATAACTTAGGTATATGTATGGGCATACACCTATGTACGTTTATCTGTTGATTTCATTCTTTATGTTTTATCCTTGGTGGATTTTGTGAGACCTTGAGGGTCACTGGGTCCCTACTGAGAATCTTTATACTCACCCCTACACGGGCTATTCCCGCACCTTTTTGTGTTGGATACAGATGACAGACAGCACTGACTGAGGTTGAGAGTAACAGGATTGGACGGTACCAAGAGGTGGACCAAACGACGAGTCAGTACACGAAGGAGATGGTCAATATTGGAGTGCTGAGGAGGCGATCTATACCCACCCTTCAGGTAAGAACCCCGAAGGATGATCCAGTAGTTGTATTCCCTTATATTTCAGTTGTATTCTATCACTGTTGTAATTGTACTTTTCAGTTGGGATTGTATTCTAGCCCATTTTACTTTCACCACTCTTTTGTTATACAGTTTTCTTGGTGTTTCGTCCAGCTGTGTTCTTGCTTATGTGTATATTTATAGGTTATAAAGGTAATGACTTCCCATTTTTAGGGAATTACACCTTTGGTTCTAGTTTCCAGCCCATGCCCTATGGAAGGCGTGTTTGGGGTAGTCACGGCACGGGCCCCGGTTGATGGGTCGTGACAAATTGGTATCGAAGGATTTGGTTGTATTTCAGAACTTACGACTCTGGTCTTTTCTGTTAAGCAATAGTATTAAGAGTAGTGAGTGTGGTTTTTAGTTCAGGGAGTCCAGTGTTGGTGTGGTGGCCTTTGTATCCATAATCCAGGACCCTAAATACTGATTTCTGACTCAGTGTACGAAAACACTTATTGCTTGTGTGTTTTCAAAAAATTTATTTATGTCAGCTCACCAGGTATAACTTTTTAACCATAGCGCAACTATTTCTTTTCTGGATGCCTCCACGCAGACAACCGGCTAGAGTTCCGAGAGTTGTATGCACTAATAGCTCATTGAGCGATGAGGCCTTGGTGCAGGGCCCTCTTCCAGTAGAGGCACCAGCGGAGGCACCAGTGGTACCATTACCTATTGGGACACCAATGCCACTAGACGGAGTAGTAGACGGTGCACGCTGCTTGAGCATGTTTCACAATAACAAGTGCCAGAGGCCACCCATGTTCTGGGGAGAGACGAACCCACAGGCGGCTGAATATTGGATGGAGTCGCGGTGAGAGTTTTTCGACTGGTAGGGACACCAACCGATTTCATGGTGATCCTTTCTGCCAGCCTTGTACAGGCAGCAACAGGAAAACGGTGGATCTTGATGCTCCAGGTCCATGCTGAGATAATGATTCTATAGGAAGACTCTGAGAGCTTATTTCAGGTAGAGTTTGTCCCAATAACTCTTCGCATTGTGCGAATATAGGAGCTACTTCATCTATAGAAGGGCTGGATGACTATAGCTCAGTACTCAGCAAGGTTCACTGACCTCTCTCGCTACCCCACATATATTGTGCGGGATCCATTATTCAGGGACCAGACCTTCGAGCAGGGAATCAGGAGGGAGAATAGGGATTCAGTGGTCTCACTTAGAATCCCGACACAGGTGGGGGTGTTAGAGAGATCCCTCTTGGTGGAGAGTTTCCTTGTTGAGAAAACACCAGCAGTGAGACCCACTACCAGTCATCACGTAGCAGAGTCTTCTACAGCTGGCAGCAGACAGACATCATAGAGGTCCAAGAGGACCAGACCAACAGGTGGATGACTGCATGCCTCAGGATCGGTTGTGCGGGGCATCTGAAGTAGAGATAGACATGCCAGGAGCGGGTAGTGTTTCACATACAGTGGGCAAGGTCCCATGGCTCGTGACATATTTACCCGCTTGTTCGGAAGATTAGCAGACGGTTGAAGGACCGCCTAGGCAGAGACATAGATTCGATCGAGGTGGTCCACAGGTAGCATTCGAAAGAGGTACAGGAGTTGGTCGTGCAGCTGGCAGTGGACGACGATTTGAGATATTACCTCCACCACCACCAGGAGGTCCACCCCGACCGTAGGGAGTAGGTGGACAAGGGAGAGCTCAGCTCCAGGCAGTTGAGTCCTACAACCACAGCGCTCCAGAGATGATACAAGGTACGATATATGTATACGCCACCTTAGATATATTACGTATATACAATGGTTCTAGTCATTATTTTATTTCCACTTCCCTCATTCGGAGCTCAGAGATTCCGACAGAGCTGTTGGCTCGATCATTACGGCTAAAGACTCCTATGGGAGCAGATTAGACGATTTCGCACTGGTTCTGGAAGTGAGACCTTACTCTAGGAGGTGAGAGCTTCGGATGGGATATCCTAGTATCTGCGTCGAGGCCTTACAATTTCATCTTGGTTATAGAGTAATTATATACAGTCCATGCTCAGATTGACTGTATTAGGCGCAAGGTGTGGTGTGTCTGCATGGATGTGACCGGGTTTACCTTCACCGGAAGAAGGGAGCCTTTTTAGTGCATGATGGATTACCCAGAGGAGGGTACAATCGATTACTCATCAATTGGATAGCCTTACCCTCGGCATAGTTGAATTGGAGAGTCTGAGCTATCCTGTAGTGGTGGACCAGTACACGAATGTTTTTTCTGATGATGTCCCAGGTCTACCTCCTTGCAGAGATGTGGAATTTTACATTGAATTGTACCTCGGGATGACACTGATATCTACACCAGCATATCAGATGGCTCCCACAGAGCTTCATGAGCTGCGGGTATAGCTAGAGGACTTTCATGGGAAGGGATCCATCTGGCCCAGTGTTTTTCCCTGGGCAGCCCTGATTCTTTTCATTAAGAAGGCGGATGGGAGCTTGAGGCTTTGTGTTGACTATCGGTGCTAGAACCAGGTGACTGTGAAGAACAAGTACCCACTACTGAGGATTGACAACCTCTTTGATCAGCTGAAGGGATCGTGGTGGTTCTTGAAGATAGACCTCAGATCAGTTTATCACTGGCTCAAAGTATGACATTAGGATGTCTAGAAAACGGCCTTTAGATGTTAGTATGGCCATTACGAGTTCTTGTTTATGTCATTAAATGTAACAAATGATCCAACAGTATTCATGGGACTCATGAGTAGGATCATTCATCCATACCTTGATCACTTTTCTGTAGTATTAATCAACAAAATTCAGATTTACTCGAAATCTGAGGAAGAGCATGCCTACCATTTTTGGGTAGTACTGGACAAACTCCGAGAGGACCAGCTTTATGGTAAGCTCTCGAAGTTCTAGTTCTGGATCTGATAGGTTCACTTTCAAGGAAATGTCATCTCGGGGGCTAGAGTTGTAGTGGATCCATCAATGATTGAGGTGGTAATTTCTTGGGAGCCGCCCAGGATTGTGACAGAAGTATGGAGTTCTTGGGTTTGGCTGGATACTACTAGAGATTTGTGCCATATTTATCTAGTGTTCAAGAACCACTATCAGCATTGATGAAGAAGGGGAAACCCTTTGTGTGGTTAGAGAGATGACATCAGAGCTTTCAGGAGCTAATTCATAGGCTGACTAGTGCCCCCATCTTGAGGCTTCAAGAGGAAGGCGTGGGTACATAGTCTATTGCGATGCATAAGGGACCAGACTTGGGTTCGTCCTGATCCAGGAGCGAGCAGTGATCGCATATGGTTCTCGATAACTGAGATAGCACGAGCAGAACTACACTACCCATGACCAGAAGTTAGAAGTAGTGGTCTTCCCCTGGAATATGTGGTGACATTATCTGATGGTCGAGCATTTTACTGTGTACTCTGATCACAAGAGTATCATGTATATCTTCTCCTAGAAAGACCAAAACCTGGGACAATGATGTTGGCTTGAGTTCCTCTAGGAATATGACTTAGAGCTAGTCTATACTCTTGGTAAGGGGAACATTGTTGTAGATGCACTCAGTAGAAGATCTGGTATACATCTACTAGGTGAGGCGACGGAGCAGCTGACCACTTTGCAGATATACTTTGTGGATAGAGATGACGCAGCATTTCTACAGTCTCTTATAGTCACTCACCCACATCTTCAGTGAGTTAGGGAGGTACAGTGTGGGGACGCTGGCTGTGATACATGACATGCTCAGATATCCATAGGACAAGAACCCGATGGATTTTCTGAAGGTGGGGAGCATTTCATCCTCTTCAGAGGACGTACCAAGGTACCAGTGTCACTTCAGTAGGAAGTGTTGAGGGATTTCCACACATCCCCTCTAGCGGTAAATCCAGGAAGGGAGATGATGTACCAGGACCTCTGACAACAGCATTGGTGGTCGGAAATTAATAAAGCAGTTGCAGTGTTTGTCTCTTGATGCCTCACTTGTCAGCAAGTGAAGGCAGAGCATCAGCTACCAGCAGGCTTGGTTCATCTTTTAGAGGTCCCAGAGTGGAAGTGGGATAGGATATCCATGGAATTAATGATGGTCCATCCACGTACATTGAGGGGACATGACTCTATTTGAGTGATCATTGACCGACTCACCAAGTTGGACAAATTACTACTAATCCGAGAGAAGGGTTCAGTAGAGTTCTTGGGACGCCTCTATGGGAAGAATATTGTGAAGCTACATGGAGTACCCACAACAATTGTCTCTCATCATGATACATGTTTTATTTCCCAGCTATGGAAGGTGTTGCGGGAGGCTTTCAGGATGCAACTTCATTTGGGAACCAACTTCCATCCTCAGAAGGATGCTCAGAGTAAGCGGACCATTCATGCCCTCGAGGACATGATGTGTTCTTGTGTCCTTGGCTTCGGTCGTGGATGGGAGGATCACTTTCCTTTGGTGGAGTTTGCGTACAACAATATAAATCACTCCACCATTGGGATGGAACCTTTTGAGGCGTTATACGGGTGACCTTGCAGATCACCCTTGTGCTGGACTGACCCAGGAGAGTCAGCACTAGTGGGACTAGAGATGGTACAGGTTACCACAGAGAAGCTGCAGGTCATCCAGGAGCATATGAAGATTGGAAAAAATAAGAAGAATTCATATTCCAACAGGATATGGAGACCTCTAGAGTTTGAGGATAGCAACCATGTTTTCTACGGGTCTCACCTCTATAAGTTTTGAGGAGATTTAGCCAAGGCGAAAAGTTATCTCTGAGGTTAATCAGTCCTTTTTAGGTCCTCATTTGAGTTGGCGAGGTTTCATATTTCTTAGCTATTCCACCTCAGTTGCACCAGGTGCATGACGTCTTCCACATATCCCAACTGAGGAGATATGTTCATGAACCTTCTCACATCATCGACCATGGTGAGCTAGACGTCAACGATGGGGCGAATTTTATGAAGGTTACAGTAGAGATTGAGGATCAATAGGAGCGGGTACTTCATGGATGGTCGATACCTATAGTGTGCATTTCCTGGCAGCATGAGAACCTCCAGGACAACACATCGGAGTGCGAGGCTCAGATGCATGCTCAGTACCCACAATTGTTCCCTTAGGTTGATTTGTGGCTTACGGGGACGTAAATCCTGAGGTGGTGAAAATGTAAAGACCCAGAATTTCCATGTAAATTTTTTTCTAAATATATTGTAATTTTATGAGTCCGGGGAAATTAACGGCGCGTGATTTCGAGGCCCATAGTGCCAGGAATTAATTTTTGAACATTATTTTGTGTACGTTTAGTAAACATGAAAGTGGGTTTTTCTAAATTTTTAACCAGTGCTCGAAATTAAAATCTGAGGGCACTGTTGAACTCATAGTGCGGGTATTCACATTAGAAGAATTTCACCTCGACGACAGTTGGTCAAGGTTGAAAGTTAGTTTATGGGTTTTTCGTGTAAGAATATAAAAAAATAAAAGTGTATAACATTTTTACTTTTATTTGAAACACCCATGTGGGTGTTGGGAGGTGGGGTCCACTAGAACTAAACCTCCATGTGGATGTTGAGGTGTGGGGACCACTAGACCTTAACCTCTCATGAGAGGTTATGGTTGTGGAGACCACCCGAACCATAACCTCCCATGAGAGGTTATGGTGGTACGGACCACCCAGGAATAAACCGCCCTTTAATTCAGAGAAACTCTCAACCCCCCCCCCCCCATTAATGTGGAGGAGCCTCTTGACTTCCTCCACATTAATTGTGCCAATGCACATACCTTTAATTGTGCCAACCATCATACTTTAATTATGCCACACACTATAATTAATGAAAATTTTTGAATTCTGCCAACAAAATAATAGATTGCATAATCTATTATTTTGGCACACATTTCATTTTGGAGGAGCCTTGGGAGAAAAGCTCTAGAACAAAGAACTACCTCTCCGAATGAATAATGTATTCTTATAATGAAGAATGCCAATGAAGAACACTGACCCTGACTTCGACCTTCTTTATCGAGACTTCCTCCAACGTAGTACGTCTTTGACTACGATGAACTGAAGTTCGTCTTTTCCCAACGATTTGTCTTCTTCCCCGCGACTCCTTCGAAGTATCAACCAGAGGTAGGGGGTTTATTTGTGTGATAATACCTTCCTTTATTTCTTTTGCGGTTTGGGAAAGAATTGTTGTGGAGGTTGTAAATTTTGAAATTCATCATTCTTCTTTGTTATTGAGCCAAATGCTACCACCCAAATTGCAGAGGGTGCGGGACAAACCAACATGGCCCGACCCCTCCGTCGTTCTTCATTGGTGTACTCTTCGAAATGGAGGAAGGCGACGAAGATGACGAAGGTGAAGAAGGAAACGGCACCGCCACCCACGGTCACCACAACCCGTGCCGACCGCGCGGCGCTCTGCCTTCCTGGAAAAACTAGCATGCGCCCTCACAACATCTCGGCTGAACCGGATTGTGCCAATCGCGACGCCCTGGCTGAACCAGCCCATTCCCCTCGCAGCACCATAGTTAAACCGGCACGTGCCCCTCGTGGCGCCCCGGCCGAACCAGCTCATGCCCCTTGCGGCGCCCCGGCCGAACTGACCCCCGCCCCTCACAGTTCCCCTGCTGAATGGGCCCGCACTCCTCGGGGTGCCCCTGCCGAACCGGCCCCATGCCCTCGCGACAGCCCCACGGCCGATCCGCCCCGTGACCCTCGCGGGCTCTGTAGCCCCTCACGGCCCTCGCGATCTGCCGGACCCCCTAGCGGACGGGGCCACATCACGGGCCAGGCCTGACCCAGAAGGTCGTTCCAGGTTGACCTGAACTGGGTTGACCCATGCCAGGTCGTGCCGGCTCAGTCTGACCAGGTCGGACCAGACCGAGCCCACTATGACCCTTTACGCTCTTTTGGCCATAACATTGGTACCGGATGTCTGTTTGATGAATTTTCAGTGACGCTAGAAATCTTGTACCGAGACAGTCCCTTTGAGTATAATCTACTGGAGTTCTGGATTGAGAGGGGAAATGGTCAGGTTGGATCAATCACGAATCCATCTGGGCCCCCGGGACTAAACAGCTAATAACACACAGACCAGACATCTGTTTGATGTGTTTTTTGTTGTGTTGAGACCCCTATGACATGGAGGACCTTTGAGATACTTAATTATGGGACTTCGTTCCAGTTATAGTATCGACCAGTAAATCGTAGAGTAGATCCTCCCAAGGATGATCGAGCGAAGTGTGGAGATCTAGTAGCTGGCTGAGACCTGATGACTGCTGACTATTTCGACTCGAAGTGACTCAACTATTCCAGTTGAGAGTGCCTTAGTGTCACGGCAGACCCACAATGGGGAGAACATTGGTGTTGCAACAGACCCAATGTACTCGATAGGATGAGTACCTCCGCAGGCTATGAGGGGAAGTGTGCTTGGTGACGTGGAAGACCCACAGTGGGGAGCACACTTGGTGACATGGCAGATACACGGTACTCAATAGGAGGAGTACCTCAGCAGTCCAATTTTAGTGGTAAGCGCGCTTGGTGTCGCAACATTCCCATTGTACTCGATAGAGCTGGAGTTCTCCAGCATCCAAGTTTTTGACAACGTGACTAGGGATGTTATTTTATACTACCCCTAGAATAAAATCCTACTTTGAGCTGAGTTAGTTTTTCTGTGTTTTCCTCATGATTGAGATGGATCACTTCATAACTTAGGTATATGTATGGGATTATACCTAAGTAGGGTTATCTGTTGATTTCATTATTCTTTGTTTATCCTTGGTGTATTTTGTGAGAAATTGAGGGTCTTGAGGTCCCTATTGAGTATCGTTATACTCACTCCTACACAGGCTATGCTCGCACCTTACTTTGTTAGAAGCAAACGACGGACAGCGCTGACTAAGGATGAGAGTAGCAGGACCGAACGATACCTGGAGGTGGACCATAAGGTGAGTCGGTACATGGAAGAGACAGTCATATGTGGAGTGATGAGAAGGTGATCTGTACCTAACCTTCATGTAGGAACCCCAGAGAATTTCCCAGTATCTGTCCTCCCTTATCTTTCAGTTTTATTGTATCACTACTATGCTTGTACTTTCCAGTTGGGCTTTTATTCTTGCCCCTTTTACTTTCATCACTCTTTTCTTATATAGTTTACTTGGTGTTTTTTCTAGATATGTGCTTTCTTGTGTGTGTTTTTATAGGTTATAAAGGCAATGTCTTCCCAGTTTTAGGGAATTACACATTTGGTTCTAGTCGCCAGCCCCAGGCCTGTGGAAGGCGGGCTTGGGGTAGTCACAACACGGGCACTGAGGGACGGGTCGTGGCACTATTAGCCATTAAATCATAGGGAATACATTTTAAAACAATAGATGAGAATAAAATATTTGTAAGGTATATAAAATAAAGGAAACAATTTGTCCAATGAAAACTCATAAAAACATTTTTTAAAAATATACATTTTTACCCTGAAAATGGTATTATATATTAAAGAAGATCATTATATTACCTTCTAGAAATAAAATTATTTCTATGAGAACTCATTATAATGAATATATAATTCATTTTAGTTCATTGGCATATATTCATCATAGAACCCTTACAAATATGAATAACCATACATTTGAATTCTAATATAATTCTCTAGAGAAAAAAATAATTCACTAGTAGAAAAATTATTTTTGACATCCTCAATTTGATATCTATTTCTTATAAACCGATGTAAAAAATGTTTTAGCAGACTTTTTGGCATTGGTTTTTCAAAAAACTGACACCAAAAACCGAGTAAAAACTTTTCTGTGTCTATTTTTAAAAAAACTGATGTGAAAAAGTAAAAAAAAATTGCGCCGATTTTTATGAAAAGAGATTCCCAAAATTTAAAAAATTACAATGTTTTATAGAATTCACAATGCTTCGACTTAACTAGTTGTGGAGAAAAAACAGAGTTATTTAAAAACTGAGGCAATTTTTTTTACATTTTGACGTGAGTTTTTAAGAAAAGCGACGCAGAAAATATTGTTTTTTGACTTTTTAGCATCAGATTATTTAAAAACTGACACCAAAAATGATATCGATTAGAATTTTTGGCTACGTTTCTCTAAAAAAACTGATGCTAAAAGGCCAATGTAAATCCTCTTTTACATCAGTTTCAAAAAAATTAACGCCAAAGAGTATTCACCAATATGATAGATCAGAATTTAAATTTTTTTTCAGAATGCGTGTTCAACATTTTTGAATCCCACTTATATTTTTATACAATATAATCAAAAATATTTTTGTTTACCATATATAAATAGATTTTCTTCTTCATTAATCACTTTCAACCTCTTCGATTCAATCATGTTTTCAATGTGGCTTCAATCATTAATTTGAACACAGTACCTATTCTATTAATTTATTTTATTTATTATTATTATCCTTAATTTCTAAACAAATCGATTAGATTTCTTATAATGATGATTAATTATTATTATCAAGTTAGAAATATAAAACATTCATATGAGATTTACCAAACATGTGTAAATTTAATTATCGATCACTATATTTATTATTGCATGAGATATACCCTAAATATAAGACATATAATGATAAACAACATATCATTTTGATGGAAGCTCATAAAACCATTGAAATATGTTTGAAGTATTATGTATATTTTGTTTCATTTGGTGTATATGATTTAAATTCATGTTTATCATGATTTATTTTAAATGAGTTGTATTAAACATAACTTTTTCAGGTTTAACTTATGATGGCCATAACCTATGATCCGTAAGTCCATTTTAGCTCCACTTCAAGTAAAATAGAATCTTTGGAAATGACCTAAAGAATAAAAGAAAAACCGTTACACTTTGGAATGGGTTTTTAGAATAATTGATGCCAAAAATATATTTTTTCATTTATGTGTTTTATTTTTTTTCAGGAATCGACGCTAAAACAATTTTTTTTAACTTTTTTGCATTTGTTTTTTAGGAAACCGGCACCAAAAATAATATGGATGAGTTTTTTTGGCATCAGTATTTTACGAAACCAACAATAAAAAACAAATCTAATTCATTTTTTGGCATTGTCGTACAAAACCTGACATAAAATTAATATTGTTTATTTCACCTACTTCAATGTTGGTTTAAAACCAACAACAAAAATAAAGAAACCGACATTAAAGACTATTTTTCTAATAGTGATTACTCAATTCATTGGAGTGCTAAGTGGGTGCACCCATCAAATAAGCTATAATGGGATCACTTATTGTTATTTGGATGCACCCATCATATATAATTTCTAAGGACCATATCCTGAATAAAAATCCTGAGAAATTCTATAAAACCTTGTGAAAAACACTTTTAGATATCAAAATACATTTTTCATGTAAAAATAGGTATTAAAATATAAAAAACATGCACATAATAATAAAACCGTTTTATTTGAAAATAATTGTGAAAAAAAATAAAGTAAACATTAAATCATTAATAAATCATGAGATTAGGAGATTATATTTATGTTGTATATGTTAAAAAACATTTCTTTTTTACCTTTGTAAAAATAAACTTAAAAATAAGTTTTTCAATGGAAAGTCTCTTAGAAATATCATATCATTGAAGTGAGCATTGATAAAATGAATTTATTATGTATATACACTATATATCAACATAATGTGTTCAAATAAAATACAAGATAATCAAAATATATTTCACACATTATCCTAGCACGACACAATCAATAAAGTAGAATGGCAATCTAAGTAATGGAAATTGGGTTACAAATACCCTTACCTCAGGTTTAAATTCCTTAAAAGGTGTTCAAACATATTGTATAGTGATTTATATATTATTATTAATTTATTAAATAAATATTTAAATATTTATAATAATTTATATTTTATTTTTATATAATCTTTCCACCTACATATTTAGAGTATTTTTTTATTTTCATTGTTTCACAAGTTTCTGTTTCATAGTTTCATGGTAGGTTCATTATAGATTTTCTTTTCAAATAAAAATAAGAATACATAATTGGAATTATATGGTATTTATTCGCATAAAAAAGTAAAAATGGTTTGATATATCATTTTTATTTCTGATATAGGCATGATTCATTTGATAAAAATTTAATGATAATTGTTTAGTTTTTTGGAAGTTTTTTTTCTTACCATCAGTAATATGTTTAATTTTATTTAATATCATGTATATATATATTAGTTCCATAATATGGAAAATGATATAATATACTTATCAAAATATTATTTAACAATAATAATAGTTTCATTACCATTTTTCAAGGCGGTAATAGAAAACGAAAACTCATAATCCATAGAAACTGTTAATCCCCGTAATTTGGATAATGTTGTGGTATCATTAAAAAATAGTATATGAGAAAATGGATGGATATAAGATATTTCATCATAAATACAAAATTACATTACATAAATTATACTGGATTTATTATTCCTTTATTTATGAATGGGGTGTTGAGAATGTAGAAAATAAAATAAATTAATAGAGGTGGATTAAAAAAGTTATCTCCTGATTATCACTGCTCTGTAGGATTCCCTTAAGGAACTTGGAATTTGTCTTTTAGTGAGACCAGTACCCTTTTAATGTGGATAATAATGAGGAGAATATAATTTTTAGAGTGTAGTCAATATAGAAGGCTCATTATGGTGAAAATAAGTGAAGGAAGGGTTCCATTTTATAATTGAAGTGAGGAGGACATTAGGAATTTCACAAAAAAATAAAATATAATAAGGATATTAAATAGGAAAACACTTCAAAATGACATATAAAGAATATGGAATAAAATTTCAGGCCATATACTATCCACTTTGGTAATATTTTATATTTTTAATATTTTTAAATAATTTAATAAAATATTATATTTATGAAATATAATTATGGTAAAATTTAATACTATTTATTAATGTGATATTAAAAACATCAAAATAATAATAAAATTCAAAAAAATATTTTATTATATCATATACATGTCTTAATTATCAATATAATTCTTGTTTCAATTTTAATATCTAAAATTATATTTATTTTAAAATTTATAATCTCATTTATTTTATTTTTCAATTACTTTAATAATTATGACAACATCATTATGAAAGAATTTAAGATAATTATTTCATCCCTAAAAATTTAAATAAAATTAATATGGAAAATATTAATATTTTAAATATCCAAATGAAATTTATTGTCAAGAATCTCCTCTGAAAAACCATATACAAAAAAAATTAGTAATTAAAAACCATAGTGTGAAGAGTTGGACTTTCTTTTAAATAAAATACTATAAGGTACTTAAATTCAAACTAAGTGGATCCAAAAGTAACTAAATTATATGCACAGATGATCATGGTTTAATAATTCTCATAAAATAATATTTATTCAAATTTTTGGGTCATTTAATGGTTCTTATAATTTTAATTAAAATCATTTTATAGATTTTTTTGCTTGCACAAGAACTACGTCAGTATTTCCTAAGCATTAAAGGTAATTATTTCACATACAAAAACTAAAAAAAAATTAATTAGGTTAAATATAATCTTTTATATTCATTTATTGTGTATATTTAGTGATATCCATGTCAATAGAACTTATTTAATTTGTTATTTTGACTTTTCTTACCTTACGCAGGTATTGAAAAATCATTCGAATAATATTCATGTTATATAACTCTAAAATTAAAAAATATCATTATAAATTATCATTTATACATATTAATTAATAAAAAAAGTTACGCAAATGCTTTTTATAACTCAATTATTCTCTATAAGGCACCAAATTTGACTTTCACCACACTACGTTGTCACTAAATCGACAATCAAAATGATTCTTATATTTATCAGGAAATAAATTATAATTTACTTCTTTTAAATTATTTTTTAGAATATTTATATTATAATATCATAATTTATACATTCAAATAGTTTCATGAATTTTAAATCATAATTATGACTTGACGATATTATAAAATTTATTGTATTTCAGAAAAAAATGAATTTTTTACTATTCACTAAAATTTAACTTCTTCCAAAAATTATAAAAAATTTATCCTAAGATAAATTTGACACAAAAAATCTAAAAAATTGAATTATTTTTTCGAAATTAAAATTCTATAATTTGAATAATAATATTTTAAATATAACCATCTAATATTTTAGTTTAATAAAACTATTTCCCTTTTTATTTTAAGAATTTCATAACATATTTATAATGAATTTAACTATTTAATTCAAAAATACTGATAAATATGAAAAATATTATTCTATCATTACCTGTGTTTTTACATTTACCTTTCCATATTGAATATGCTAGTCAAATTATTTAAATGGCATGTTTGTTCAGTTATTTACTGGGCCAGGTTGATTATGATCATTGATTCATGGTAGCTTCTATTGTACTAAACCCGTTCTAAAAATTTTAAGTAAAACTTATTTTATTTCCTTTTTCAGTGATCCATGAATAATAATATGAAATATATGAAAGAATATTCTAGTGTTAAGATTGATATTCTTGAAAAAAAATGTTGTAATTTGTGTATTCAAATGTAATATGGCAGTCGTGTATATTCCGAGTTTACCAATACTACTAAAATAGTATTTCCTTAAAGATTAAATTATATATTATATATGATAATGTATTAAATTATACATTGGCTCTGGGATACCAAGGTCAGGGTCGCTACAGATAATGTCACTCGTGTATACTTGTGAACTACCCCCACTACTAAATGATGAGATTCATTTTTGATTTATGATTTATATGGTTGCGAATGAGGATATATTTAATAAATATATAAGATATATAAGATATAATAATTCTTCTAAAATGTTTAATTACTATTTTCATTTCTCTCTTTCCATCCATTCCAAAGTGAAAACAACGTTCATGCGTACACACAACCTACTGTCTCCATAAACTGTGAGATTTATTTTTCTATCTCTAATTTTTATGGATGACTCTATATATATAATGAATATATATAATATATATAATTATTATTAATCAATATATGATCTAACCATGATCAAAGTACAAAGAACAAAACCTCTGAACCAAAACATACACGAAAAACCAAGTAGTTATCACCCAGAACAGTGATCTTAATAATTAATATTTAAGAAATGGGTGATAAGAGGTTTTAATTAAATAATATATGGTACTATATATATGAGTAAGGTTCTATAAAATATCTATAATAAATATATATTTATTATATATTAGTTTTAGACACTTATGAAAGAATTCGGGCCTAAGATAAGGGGTTTATTAACTCAATTTTCATTCATTGGATTATACTTCTACTTCATTGACTATGTTAGGCCATGAATATATGAGAAATTAAATTTTATTTTATTATTTTTTTCTCTTGTTTTATTTTTATTTACATTTTTTAGACATAATCAATCAATTTTTTAATTATCACTTCAATGATATGATCTTTGAAGGGATCCTCATGTCACTTTTGTTTCTGTGATACATGTGTTATTCACCAATTGTTTCATTTGTGATGTGTAAATACTGCATATTTTATATTTTTTATAATGAATATATTTCTATTAAGGGTATTTAATCATTCATTCAATGTTGTTTCATTTATTTGTGATATGACTCAAAAGTTTCCAAAGTAGTAAGGGTTTACTTCACAATCTCACCATTATTCAGGATTGTTTCAGTTTAAATATTTATTTAGGAGATTATATAATATTTATATACTAAACATAATCTATTTTATTATCCTTTTTGTTATCTCTAGATATTAAAATTTTTTCCTTCATTTTCCTCTCTTAATGACTAAGGATTCCAAAATAATGTTTTTATATAAAACAAACCTTGTTTTCATTTCAGTTGGAAATATTTTTCTTCCATATCTACATTTTCTTTAAAAAATTCTAGAATATTTTTATTATAGTCCAATTATATATTAAATTAATTTTTATCCATATTTTACTTTTATAAAAAGGTTTAAAATAATATTCTTTTCATTTTCCAAAAGAGGTACTTTTGGACTTTTTCCCCAAAATGTGAAAGGAATATTTTTTAACATAATCAGTATAAACAACATTTTCCACCATCCCGCACAATTTTTTGAAACTTCCTTCAAAATATTCAATTATTCTTTTAAAGTTGAATTTTTGCCCAATATTTTAGAAAAAATTTATCTTTTAAGAGTAATTTTCAATGTGAAATTGAATTTTTCTTCAAGAATGTTTTTAATGATATTTTCATGGTATTTCTATTCAAAAAAGAAAATAACCCTATATTTTAACAATTATAAAATGGTTATATATTTTAATGATACCATATTTATTCTTTCTCTATATGGTTTATGTAATTATTGACTATGAAAAGTATTGACATTCCATATACTAGTTCTTTATATATTGGCAGTTTTTTATTATTAATACATGTTGATTAAGTTGTACTATTTTTCATATGATGAATGCATTGGAATTATTAAGTGATGGGTGAATCCTAGTTATAGATAGTCCCAGGACTCATTAGTGGGTCTCATGAGAAAAGACTCATTGGGTATTTGGATAGGGCCTTAACCATTTATATAGAAGAATTTCCCTAAGGACTTGACAGTATGTTTTAGATGTCTGAAATTATGAATTACACTATTATTAAATCAAATATTGATGTCCATGTGATTATTTTAATAGTTCTGATATCCATGGATAAGCTTCAATCTTATGTTTTCATTTATATGGAATTATTTTATCATCATTTAGTCCCTGAATACTATTCTTCCTGGTCAAGTTATTGATTAAATGGAATGTGTTTTCTTTTATTTACCTTAGATTATTATTAATAACTTATTTAAACAATATATCTCCCATTATATGTATCCCTTAATGAGGATTTTAGCTCACCTATTATTGTTAGTCCTTTCATCAGGATTCTGGTAAGTTTAATGTGATTGATATACAAGGATATTCTAGAGATAATAATGATTTCCTCAAAAAAATACTCTGTTATATTTTATGTTTTCAAATGTATGTGATATTTCAAGTATGAAATTTTTTTTTGAGGAATACTAAACTATGTTTTCCATTGAGATGAAATTTCTTGTATTTAGTGTTGGCCTAATAATTTATCCATCGACTCTAGGATACTAAATTTTTTGTCTTTATAGTTGGTATCAAAATAAGTTTATTAGAAACCTTGGGAACTTGATATAGGAAAAAATACTTTAGGGAACGTAACTTTGTGAATGATGTTGAGGATAATTTTAAGTAAATGATAACATCCTAAATTTTTGTTAAGGTATATATTATATGGTTTTCCTAGAAATATATCTATGTCTAGATACTAAAAGTGAATGTGTTTTTGGAACAGGTGAATCTATGGGTAATAACACTGAAGATAGTTTTTCTACTATATCTAAGCGATCATTCTGGTTCATGGTGAGTGTTCCCTTACTAATCACATATAATGACACTCTCGTGGGATATTCTTGGGTTAATTCAAATTTTCTTCACAAAACATTTTGAAATATTTGAAAAAATATATGATTTTATAATTTTTTTCCAAAGAAACCAAACTTATACAATTACAATAGCCAAACTGGAAGTTCCTAGTGACATGGTGAAAGGTATACTTATCACCCACTACAATATTGATTTGTTTTATTTAATTTTGTTTTTACCCACTCATTCAAATATGGAGAATTTTCTAATGGTATAACATCACGAACTCAATTATTACATGGTGAGTTGGTGTCAAAATCTTATAATTTTAGAATGACCACATATCAAGTCTATATCTCCTCTCTGAAAGAGTTTTTTGGTAATGTTCTTCTTATGAATCCTAAAATTCATGTATAAGTTGAATTTAATGTAATTTTGGGTATGGATTAGATCTCTCAATACAGATCTCATATCAATTGTCAAGTAAGGGATTTTTCATTTGATATTATAAACCATCCCTCAACAGGCTATCAGTGTGAGGATAAACTTGAACACCCAATGAAAATTACTTCCAAAATATGGGGTTTTCAACCTATTCATGTGGTATTTCATCTTAAATGGTTTGGGAGAAACTCAACCTTGAAAATGTTTTCTTTGGAATATGATGACGTATTTCTTATGTACTTTCCAATTATTCCCCAAAAATGTGAAATTGAGTTTTCAATATAACATAAACTTGTTTCCACTAATATTCCAAGGATTCTATATATAATGACTCTAATTGAGTTATAGTAATTAAAAAAGTAACTCTAGAAGAATCCTGATGAGGTTTTAGTTTTACCTAGTGTATATCCATTGGGTGCACCTATTCTTTTTGTTAAGAATAAGGATTAGTCATTGAGTCTTTACATCAATTATCAAGAACTTAACAAGATCACTATTAAGGAAAAGTATCATCTACCCCGTATTGATGATATGTATGTTCAATTATGAGGAGCTCCATATTTTTCCAATATTAATCTTCAATATATATATCATCAATTAAGGATCGAGAAGGATTATATACCCAATATACCCTTTCATATGAGGTATGGTAATTATGAATTTATATTATTCCATTTGGATTTACTAGTTGTCATGTTATCTTTATGGGTTTAGTGAATATAGTCCTTATAGATTTCCTTGATCATTTTGTGGTAGTATTTATAGATGGTATTAATATATATTTAAATAGTACAAAAAGAACATGAATAATATTTTATAATTTCATTGAACACCCAAAGGAAGGATAATTTTTATTGATAAATTTATCAATTGTGAATCTTTTCTTCAGAAAGTTTCATTCTTATATAATATAAACTTAAGTGAGGGTATATCAGTAGATCTTTAAAAGATGGAAGTTATTGATAAATGGCCTAGACTGAATATGGTAATTGAAATTTTTATTTTTATTGGGTTGGATGAATACTACTAACACTTTATGGGAAATTTCTCATGACCAACTAATCCACTCACCAAGTTTAATTAGAAGGGGGTTAAGTTCCAATAGATAAATGAATGTGAATATAATTTTGAAGAACAGAAGGGAAATTTTTACATCACTTATTCTTACACTAATTCAAGTGGAGATGGTTTTGTGATCTATAGTTATGTGCAAAAGAAGGGACTAGGATGTTCCCCCATACATAATAATATGGTGATAGAATATGACTCTCAAAAATTTAAATTTTTGAAAAAAATTCCCTGACTCGGGATTTGGAGTTAGAAGTGGTATTTTTTTAATTGAAGGTATGGATGAATTAAATTTATGGTAAAAATATTTTATATATACTAATCATAAGATGTTTAAGTATATATTTAAATAGAAATATTTGAATGCGCACCAAATAATATTCTTAGTGTTAATCAATGATTATGATTTCTCAAAAGACTACCACCTTTGGAAGGAAAACAAGGTGGATGGTTATCAAAGTCAAAAATAATATAACAGTTTATCTATAATAAGGATTTAAATAGATCTATTATTTATATTTTTTCAGAATATGGATCTTGAAATCATGAGTAAGGGGGAAGATCTTATCTTTCTTATAAGAATGTTTTCCCATCCATCCATGAGAGGATTAATAAGGATCATAAGGAATATTTTTAATTATAGAAGAAGAAAAGGAATTTTCATGATCTCAAGCATGATATTTCTAGAATGAAAAGGTTGATTAATTGATTTTGTGTCTCATAAATGTCATACTTGAAGAAGCAATTGTTTAATGAATCTCGTTTTTCATCATTCTCTTTTAATCCTCGAAGTTTGAAGATATATAGAGATCTGAAAGAGTATTTCGGGTAGGATTATATGAAAAGGGATATTGCATATTATAAAAATTGATGACTGATATGTCAGTAAGTTAATACTATGAGACTAAAGTCTAAGGATATTTTACAACCACCATCCATACGAGAATGGAAAGGAAAAAACATCACTGTGGATTTTTTTCATCTGAATCCTCAAAACATCAAAATTCCATGATGACATTTGGGTTGTATTTGATATCCATACGAATTCATCACATTTCATCACTATTATATAAGGTTTCCCTCTTTATCAAATTTCTATAATATAAATTTATAAAGTGGTAAGGTTTCCAAGAGTACCAAATTTTATTATATCTAATAAGGATTTTAGGATTGCTTCAAAGTTCTTTCAAAGACTTCAACAGGATTTGGATACAAAGTTCGGTTTCAGAACTTCTTATCATACTCAAAAAGTTGGACAGTTAGATAGGACTATTAAAACTCTATAAGATATTTTGAGATCTTATTATATGCATTTCAATGGTATTTCGGACCAACACCTTCTTTTGGTGGGATTTTCTTAAAATAATAACTTTCACATGAGTATTCATATTGATAATTTTAAATCCCTATATAGAAAGATGTGTAAAACTTCAATGTAATGGAATGAAGTTTCAAAAATAAATCTACTGGTACTTGATCTATCCTATGAAATAAAAGATATGGTTCGATCCATTCAATAACACACAAGGGAAGCTCAGATTCAACAAAACAGTTATTCTAACAATCATCGATTGGATCTGGAGTTTGAAATTTGTGAGAAGGTATTTCTGTGAATTTCTTCATGGAATAAGGTAATGAGATTTAGAAAGAAAGGAAATAGGAAACCTAGGTATATTTATTTATTTGAGAATATTTATTGAGTTGGATAATTATCTTATCATTTTGAACATCAACTGAACCACTCTCAAGTTCATGATATGTTTCATGTATCTCTCATGAGGAAGTACATACCTAATACTTCACAAGTACTGAACTAAAAGTTCTTACCACGGAAGAAATATCTCTCATATTAGGAACAATAGGAGAGATTATAGCTCATAGATATAAATTTCAAAGAAACAATACCACTCACGGGTATATGATTTTTGGAGAAATCAGAAATTCGAAGAAGCTACTTGGGAACCCAAATATGTGATGAAATAGAGATATACTCATTTTTTTATCAGAGTGATGGAATTTAGAGGGATAAATTAATTATAATTGGGGTAGAATGTGATACCCAAATATTTCATAATATATTTCTCTTAAAATTATTTTAATTTATTTCATATATTGTTTTACAAGAAACATCAAGTTTAAATGAATCTTGATATATTCCTAAAATATTATTATTTAATTTAAATATTTTTTCCTATGAATTGTATTTTGTGGTATGAATTGTAATAAAAATTTATGAAAAATTTATTTTTTAACATGTATAAAACGAATTCATTGTTTATCAATTAATTGAAAACAAAAAAAAACATTATAAAATAGATATACTTTTTTGAAAAACTATTTTTTTCATTCAATGTTTTTTATCATAATAAACTAAATTAATCACTATTTTTAAATTATATTAATGAAATAAATATATGAAATATTAAATCAAACTTTAATAGTCATCTAATGTTTTTTTTTGGTATTAGAAAATAATTAATCCATTTTCATGCTTAAAAATGTATTTTTTTAAATGATTTTTTCCAAGTTTTGCGGTCTTATTTTATAATTAATTTCTACCACATGAAGAAATTGAATCTTGAAAAATGCAGTAAATATTTATAATCAAGATGATCAATTTTGTTAAATATGTCCATTTTATTTTCTATCATTATAAATAGTAACCTTGGTGAATATTTGTCACCTCGGTAATGATAGAAAGGATAAAACAATGTTAAAACATTGGGATAAGGCTTTAAAATTTCTAAAACACTTGAATGTGGCTACTTTTTCCTTTTTTCCTTTTATATTGACCTTTATATTACATATAAAAAATAATAAAAACAAAATGCCACACTCATGACTTTAATTTCTTTAAAAAAATCATAAGGATAAAATAAGGATAGGTTCTGATAAAAAAGTTAATTTAAAATATGAATTAATTGTTTTATCATAGAAATTTGTTTTAAATTTTTTCGGAATGAATAATTGGATTAAACGTTTACACAACACCCACACAATACTTATTCAATTAATATAAAAATAAATTAAAATATGTAAACATTATAAAATGTAATGATAATTGGATAAATTAACATTATAAATAAATTTTACATATGAATATAACATATTAAGTCTGTGTGAATGGTTTATATTCGAATTCCATCTTTGTATTAATGCCTTTAAATTCAAATTAAAATAATTGTATCAAAAATGAAATTAATGGTATTTTATGAGAAAAATATTATATTAAATAATTTAAAAATAAAAAAAAATATGAAAATAGAATATTTAGGATGATATTTGGTCCAAAATATCATAAATTGGTCATTTATGAGGCAATTTTCAACATATAATTAAAATTATAACACTTTAATATTAAAAATTCATTACCAAAATTAATATTAAAATTGGTTAACAAAGGGTTTAAACCAAAAGATAAAATTTATAATGACACAAAAACCTATAAAATTTCATTTTAAAGATTATATTTATACCTTAAACTATTTTTATTTAATCCTATGGTCATTTTGGTTCTTTTTTTGAGATTGAATTAGTGATATTTTAATCTTTTTTGTAATTTGAAGTGTGACATTTACCTTCCTTATATAAGGTTACTGCTTTTATCATTTCATTACACCACTTTGTGCAATCGAGATCAACCAAAACTACCAAAATCCCTCAAAACATCCTTATCTACGTTATAGAGGTTTTTTTATTACCAAAATTCCATCCCAAGGGTCCTTAAGAGGAGATCTAAAGGAGTAATTTCAAAGAAGAGGTAATTTCTTTAACCAATCACTTTCTTTCTACTTCTTTTACTAGATCAGAATATATGGTATTTATAATAAATTAATAAATTAATTTTTAGGAATATTCACAAATTTCATTGTCATTATTAAACCATCATTATCCACCGACTTTTCCATCAAATGGGAAGAAAATTTATCACTCATGGGTACGGACTACCACATCCACGTATTGATACAATTCAATTTCCATAACGATTTTTCATGTATAGTTAATATGATGGGTTTAATGTTTATATATTATGTTTATAAAAATATTATACATATAAAATTATAATATCATATCCACCTTCTTTCTTCCCATCCTTTGAAAAATGATAACATCGCTCGTGCATATGTGTCGACTTTTACATCCATGAAGCGATGAGGTTTTTTTCATTTCCCCTTTACATGGATGGTAATAATGATATATTTAATAAAAATATATGATATTTATGATAAAATTATTATTATTGTAATTTTAATTACTATTTAACTTTCTTTTGATCCACCCATCAAAAAGTGAAAAAAAAGTTCCTGTATACGCACAGTCTACCATCTCTAGAAGTGGTTAAATTCATTTTTATATATCTACATTTAATGGATGTCTATAAATATATATATATATATATATAACGAATATGTATGATATTTGTATCATTATTAACATTATAGATAATATTCATCCATGATAAAAGTACAAGAACCCAAACTACTAAACCAAAATAAACAATAAAAACAAAGCAATTATCACCCAAAACTGTAATTTTAATAAATAATTGTTAATGAACAGGTGACAAATGGTTATAATTTAAACATATATGGTATGATATATATTTTTTTTATTAGATTTATAGTAAATCTATATTTATCATATAATAGGTTTGAACACATATGATGGAAGCTAGACATTAGGTAAGTGGTTTATTAACTCAATTTCTAAACATTGGGTAATACTTCAACTTCATTGAAAATGTTATGTCTTGATTATGTGTTAAAATATAAATTATTACATTATTTTATATTTAAATTTGTTTAGGATTTAAATATTTTACACATAATAACTTCAATGATTATAACTTACTTTAATGGCATGATCTTTTTAAGGGTTTCTCGTCTCACTTTTATTTCTTGGAGACATATGCCATATTCACCACCTATTTCATTTGGGTAGTGTAAATAATACCATTTTGATATTTTATATCACTAATATATTTAAATTCATGGTATTTAATTTTTATTTTATGATAATTATTTTATTATGGTTATTATTTGATATTTTCAAAATTATGAGGGTTTATTTCACAATCTCATTATTATTCCGGATTTTTTTGTTTAAGTATCTATTGGGTGAATTACATAATTTTATATAATAATACTATTCTATTTTATTATCTTATAATTATTTATATAAATTTATTGTTTTTAATTCATTTTCCCCTCTTAATTACTTTAGATATATAAATAACGTTTTTATGGAAAATCATCATTGTTTGTCTTTCGGTTCGATATATTTTTACTCCACATCTAAATTTTCTTTACAAAGTTTTCAATAAGGGTTTACTATCATAAAATTATTTATTCAATTCATTTCTCCCCATGTTTTAATTTTATAAAAGGTGTTAAAAATAATATTTTTTCATTTTCTAAATGAGGTACTTTTTCACTTTTTACTAAAAAATGTAAAAAGAATATTTATTTTAAGATTCTCAGAATAAATGGAATTTCCTAAAATTTAGAACACAAAATTATATGAAGTTTCCCATACAATATTCAATAATTATTTTTAAAGAAATATTCTTTCCTAATATTCTATAAATTTTTATCTTTTAAAAGTGATTTTCAAATTGAAAATGATATTTTTCCAAATAATATTTTTAATGATTTTCTATAGTATTTCTATTCATCAATGAAAACCCCATTTTTGCTTATGTATCGAGGTATATGATAAAATGATAACAAACTTATTCTCTCCCTTGATGGTTTATGCCTAGTTTGACTAGGAAAAGTATTTACATCTTGTATACTAGTACTTTCTACGTGGAAAGTTTTTTATTATTAAGGCATGCTGAATAAGTTGTAATTTATATACATAGGATTAATGCATTAGAATTATTAAGTGAAGGGTGGGTCCTGGTTATAGATATATCCTCGATGAATTAGTAGGTCTCATGAGAAAAAACAGTTCAGGTATTTAGTTGAACCCTTACCCATTTTTTGCAGATGTCTTTGCATGAGGCCTCGATGGTATGTTCTAGATATTTGGGATTAAAAATTCCCTAATAATGAAATATGTTAATAATTTACATGTAATTATTTTAATATTTATGATATCAATGGAATAGTTTCAATTGCATTTGATTATTTACAATTAATTATTTTATCACCATTTATTCCTAACATATTAATCTTTGTGCTCAAGTTATTGATTAAATGGAATGCATTTTCAGTTATTTACCTTTGATAAATGAATTATGTATTATTTACTCAATATAGAATTCACTATATATGAACCTTACTAAGCATTTGATCTCACCCTTTATTTATTTTCCTTTCCCAAGATGCATGGAAGTGTATTATGATATATAGGTAATGATATGCTAGAGGGAATAATGATATCCTAATATAAAATATTTTCTTATATTTCATATTTTTAGATGTATATGAAATTTAAGTATGAATCTATTTTACTAATATTACTAAACTATATGGTCCTTTAAAATATGAATTCTTATACCTAGTACTAATATAATAAAGTAATCACCTACTCTAGGCTACTGGAGTTGTTGTCTTTTTAGTTTCCTAGAGGGTAATGTCTCCTATTAGTGTGATTTATATCATTTGTGTTAGATATAAATATATGACCTATTATAGATGGTTTATTAGGGTGACACCTAGTTTCATCACTGACCATAAAGAGGTTCTAATGAAACATGGACCCACTATATTTATTTTAATAATTATCTCCCATTATTATTACTTAAATAAATTTTCATAAAATTTAACATCCTTCAAAAAAAGGAAAATTTTGTTCCATTTAAATAATTTACCTAAAATCAATGGTCATACATTAAAAAAGTTTAAATTAAAGATTATGAATTATAAAATTAATAATATTTAGAGATACCATGATAGAAAAAAAATAGTATGATATAACAAATAAAAAACACAAGGTTTAAGATGATATAATAAAGAAAAAATTAAAATTATATTTAATTCTTAAAATTATAGATATTTAAGTATAATTAAATTATCATCATGGTCATTAATTTCCTTTTTTAAAATTAATTAAATGGTTCTTTATAATATCGGATATTTTGGTTTCAAACTTAGTAATGAAGGAATTGATGTATTGTTTTTTATATTTTAGATTAATGGTTTCAATTCATTTGTAATTTGTTTTAAGAAATAATTCCAATCCTAGAAATAAAAATAGGGTGGAGACTGAATCAACCCCATGAATATCCCTCCATAAAGTATAGATGTGATGGAAAACATTTCTATGTCAGGCAAAGCATGAGACAAACTTATATCTAAACTAAAATTATAGAGATGGATCAATATTAAAATTTATTATTTTGAAACACTATAAAATAATAAAAATATGTTTTTCTCATTTCATTTAAGAGTTATATACCAGATAAATATACGTATATTTTTGAAACTTTATAGGAAAAAATAATTTCATATTATTCTTTCATTTCAAATTTAAATTTAAAAAATATAATTATTACTATTCATTCTAATTTTACATTATACCATTTCAAGATATTACAATGGTTTGGTTATCCATGAAATTTGGGATACCCAAACCTTAACCTGTATATTTTTACAAAACCCTTACCCTAACCCATTTATATTTTAAATTTTCTACCCTAACTCTGCCCTGTTATATTATTAATTATCCATTTAAAAACCCTATCCATTTTGGTCACTAAATTATAAATTGAAATATTTAAATTTTTTTGATAAATATAAACTAAACATATCAAAAATGAAGTAAATATATTTTGTAATTTTATCTTTTTTTAATAAAATATATTTAATGAATTAATAAAAATTAATTTGAATGATTAAAATTTCAAATTTATTTATAAATATTATATGAAAGGAACTCAGAAAAATAAATTTAATTTTCCACATTATTATTGATTAATTACTAATAATTTATATAATTGGGTTCCAATTTTATGTCATCCTAAGAGTACTACACTAACCCTAGTCATTTATTAATCTAGTTTTTGATTTGTTTCCCTAACCCAATGAATATATCTTTAAGAATTGACTTAACACTATTTAATCAGGTCGGCTAGTGTCTAGTACCCAATTAACTAATACTCACTTTCATCCTTAATCATTATATCCAATATATAGGATTTGAATGTCATAATTACACTATTATATATAAGGATTTTATCATTTATAGAAATGGTTTTTCATTAATGATAAAAAATCACAGATGTTTTGATCACCTTTGAACTCCAAGAACATTTATCAATACAAAAAATTGACTAATAAAGGGGGGTTTCATCAGCATGAATTCTAGCACTGATAAAGGCATCTTCAATCAACACATTTTATAGGTCGATAAAAAGGGTCTTTATGAGTGCTACACATAATTATGAAAAAGGAAAATACCAACTACTTCATAATATTGTTATATATAAACAACACTTTGATATAGATAATAAAAACATAAAAACAACTTAAATTATAGTACTAATATTTAATTAAACATAAAAAATAATTAAAATATACATTTCACCACTATTCCAACACAAGTTTTCATTTATAAAATTTCAATAAAATACAATTACATTTATTTAAAATACACTTTAAAAAAACAATTATAACTCTTACAAAAATAAAACTCTCATGGTTGTCCTTCTTCAATGATCATCCCAAACTCATACAAAAGAAGTGTGTGCCTATAATAAAAACAATTCTTATTTTAGAAATAGTACAAAAAATATATAATTGTAATTTTATAAAATTATTGAAATATTTAAATTGGAATGAAAAGTGGTTACTTCATAAATATCAAAATAACCAGAAATTATTCTGAAGTATCATGGAAATCAAACTGCATTTTCTCAATTTTTACTATATGACATGCATTGTGAGAAAAAAAAATTAATTTTATACTAAAATGTATAATTTTAGTTGTACTATCCACATTATTCCTCATAATTATATTTAGTTAATTCTTACACAAAAAAGAAATCATATGTTTTCCTTCTAAAGGATCTCAAAAAATGTGACTTTGTTTTCTTAGTCTTGAAAACATGACTCATGTTTTGACTTAAAATGTTACTTTTATACTGTAAACGCACAGTTTTAATATTACTGAGAACATTGTGTTTCATATTGATTTATAGTTGAATACTAAATTTTAAAACTAAATTAATGAACACTCTCCAAATGTATCAAGAAAATATAAACTCATTTTCTTAGTTTTGATTATATGACATGTATTTTGAGCTAAAATTTCACTATTAAATGAAAACATAAATTTTTTGTTTTTTCAAACACACCATATGTAAAATTAATCTAAAATCAATTCATAAATATCTAAAATAAACCATCGACCATTTTTCTAAATAATCAAGACAATCAAAAATAGTTTTCTTAGTTTTGACTATGTGATGTGTGTTGAGAGCTAAAATGTTACTTTTATTCTGAAAACATGAAATATACCTCATACGAGCCACACCATGCTTCATATTCATTTTTGGATACTTTATATATGTGTTTGATTAATTAAATATAGTTTCCTCAATAATTAATATAATCTAAGTGTGTTTATATGATTTTGAGTATGTGACATGTGTTTTGAACTTAAATGTCACTTTTAAATCAAAACACGAACTTTCAATTATACCAAACACACAATTTAATAGATTAATGGGTAGTTAATGACTAAAAATAAAAATAAAATAAAATATTATTTTCTTTATGAGTTAGGATAATATAAGCATGTTTCCCTAATTTTGAAAATGTGATGTTCATTTGGAGAAAAAATGTTACATTTATTATAAAAAATGTACTTTCAGAAATACCGGTTACACGATGTGTTTGATTTATATGAGGTAAATTCTTACACATCAAAATTTAATAATGTATATTTTTTAAAATTATAAATTCATTAAGATCATTTTTTATTAGTTTCAATTATCTGATACATGTTTTGAACTTTAATGTTACATTTAAATAAAAACACCCACTTTTGGTCATATTTTTCATACCTTATACTGAATTTACATGAGGTTAATTCACATAAATCATAAATTATTAATGTATCATTATAAAAAAATAACAACAGAATATGAGCATGTCTTCTTAGTTTGGACTATTTGATGCACGTTTTGAGGTAAAATGTTAGTTTTATACTTAAAAATAACACTTCCAATCATACGTACCACACCATGTGTCATATTTATTTAAGGTTGATTATTACACATAAAAAATAGTCAAGTATCTTTTTCATAATGTATTGAGTAAATATAAGAATTTTTCTTAATTTTGAGTATGTGATGCACATTTTTGAACTTAAATGTCACTTTTAAACGAAAACATGAACTTTATGTCATACCAATCATGCCTTGTATGGCATTATTGTATGGTTAATTATTACATGTCACAAACCAATTATATATTTTTTTCTTAAATTATCAAGAGAATAAGTTCTTGTTTTCTCATTTTTGAGTATTTTAGGAATGTTTTTAACTAAAATGTTACTTCTAAATTAAAACATGCACTTTTAGTCTATTGAGACATAATGTAACATCCAAGATCCGAGTGCCTCCCAAAAGTGCCCCGAACCCAGATGGTCACATGACCTCAATATCATTTCCCCAAATTCCATAGGCTTCCATCTAGTAGTGAGGTCCAATGTGTGATATTGGGGAAACTATTCCCTCATTGGAAGATTATACATAGAGGAATTAAAAATAAAACAATAGAGGAAGCAGTAGTACCATACAACAGATGTAAAGAGTGGAAAACTGATAGTAATAAAACAACAGAACCTTAGATATATAAATTATGCATGTCACATGAGTCTATGAAAGAAGCCAAAACATGTCCCAAAGTAGTAAATACAATACATTCCAATAAAAATGAAAAGAAAGTATACTCCAACAACATCGCAAGCTTGAGCTTGGTCCCATGCTCTCCAGCTCCAACAGCATTCAATTACATAATGAATAAATGTGTTTTCCCTTATTTATACCTAGAATCATATAACCTATTTTCTTCCAAAAGCATGACCCAAATAGGGTGTGAGATGAATCCCAGTAGGCAACCACCAAAATATTTTTCCTAACTATCAGTGAATATATATAGCAGGTAATTCGGAAGAATGAAGCTATAAAATAGGAAGTACTCAAAAGTAAATAATCCTATAGTTTTCAATTGCATTCATTTAACATTTATTATTCATCTATTTAATCATGTAACCATGGTATATATCATAATATCTATATCCCCTATGTAATGTAACAAAACATATGTCTCAGAATACCATCTAAACAATCATGTCAACTTGAATCCATGCTTGTGATTTGGCTTGGAAGACTCGTCACAATCATTCAATTATTCACAAATGACCCTCTGGGAAGGATCTCACAGTATAACCCCTTTGGTCCAAGATAGCATCAATTTAATAAATATTAACCCTCTAGAAAATCTCTCATGGTCTAACAACCTTGGTCACCGATAGCATCAATTAAATAAATAACAAAACTATGGGAAATCTCTCTTGGTTTAACCCCTTTGGTGATAGTTCTACACAAAGACTCTCATGGTCCTGTGTAAATAATCTGGAAGTCCCGTCAGCCTTCCTGGTACCACGCACTAATGGTCCATTTGAAAAAATAAATAGCACACATATCATATCAAATCAAATAATTCGGAAGTCCCCTAAGTCTTCCTAGTCCAAGGATCTCACAGTCAATTAGAAAAATAGTGAATATCATATCAAAGAATCTCATGTAATATATAACTACTACATGGATGAACATTTTTAATGCATATAACTGTCATTTTATATAATCAATCAAAATCCATAAAAATCAAACAAGGAACAGAAAACAAGGTATGTCTCATATGAAACCTGGACGAAACATCCAAAAAAACCAATCAAGGGGAAACACGCCCATGGGGTGTCCCTAAGATAGGTTATCTAACCTTACTCATAAGAAACAACCGTTTGTTAATCAATCAAACCATAGAAGGTAATAACAAGGTTAAATACCAAATTAAGAAATACCCAAAATGTGGTTATGCGGAAATTTAAGTACCTATAATCCAAATACAAACAACTAACGACACAAACAAACAACCTTGATGTCATATGATCAATATACTTGAAAGTAGGCCCCTGAATCAGCCTAGATAAATGTAGATCTACAAAAAGGATAAAATCCCCCAATCATGAATAACACACAAGAGAAGATGAATTAGGAAGAGAGGTTCAAGGAATTTTAAGAACTCACTGGTGGGATACCAACTCACCTAATGGGGTTTAAATCGGTTCACGGATAGAGAATCGGGAGATTAAACTTCATCCATTTTTTCTTAGTTCTCCTGTAAAAAACACGGGAAGAATAAGGATTTTCCAGACATGAGACATGACCCCGCTCTAATATATAAAATAAAAATAAAACAACATTGTGTGTTCATTAAAACTACACATCATGTAGTATCCTCAACTGGACCCCAAATTAAGTAGTCTACCAGGTCACCACACTTCCATGTACTCGGTCATTTCATGGCCAAAATGTGGTTGTAAACGACAAGCTTGGTACACGACATGTATGAAAAAGTAAACAGTGTGTACTTAGAAAGTTATATTTTCTTTTTTTTCTCAAAACAACCCAAAAACAATATCCATACCTAAAAAATGATCTGGTTTATTACAAACATCCCCACTTAAAGTAATTCATACCTAAATTTCCCTTCCAAAGGGTGACGAAAACTAATCTATGAACTACTCTAGCCATTGCGATCACACATCGGCCTCCCTCTCCTAAGTCTCATCCGACACTTGGTCGTGTTGTTATAGCACCAGTACTAGAGGAAGAGACTGGCTATAGATAACCTTCATATTGTGATCCCAAATTCGAATAAGGTGACCCACAAAGGACACTTCCACTTCTAACTCGACCTCCTTGGGTTGAAAAAGATGAGACGTGTCTGAAAAGTAATGTTGTAGTTGAGAGAAATGAAAGATGTCATGCATATCCCGGTACCTATCAGGTAATTGAAAGTGATAGTAAATTGGCCCGACTCTCTCCAAAACCTCAAATGGCATGAAATATCTCAGTGAAAGCTTCCCCTGTCACCTAATCCTCTTGTGTCCCAACCTCGGTGTGACACGTCCTAAATCCTAATCTCTGACCTTGAACTACAGAGGTTGTCTCCATTGATCTGAATAAGATTTCTGGTGAGACTATACAGTAGGCATCTACTTCAGAATCAACTCCACCTACCCAGTGGTCGCCTGGACAAGATGAGGAACCAGCATAGCTGCCTCTCCTTCCTCTATCCAACATAGGGGTGATCGGAATGGCCTACCTTAAAAATGCTCATAAGGTTCCATTTGAATCATTTCCTAAAAACTATTATTGTAGTCAAACTCTATTAGGGGTATGTGTCTCTCCCGAGAGCACAAAAAATCAAGGATACATGCTTGAAACATGTCCTCCACACCCTCAATAATGTTCTCGGAGAGGCTATATGTCTGGGGATGGTATGTTGTACTCAGAAGTACCTATGTACCCAAATCCCCTTATAGTCCCTGCCAGACACAAGAAGTAAACTAGGAATCCCTCTCTGAAACGATGGAGTGTGGAACCCCATGTAAACGTACAATCTCTCAAATTTACAGCCTTCCAATATCGTCAACATTTAAGGTCACCTTGATCGACAAGAAATATTCAAAATTTCTGAGCCTGTGGATAATAACCCACATAGCATCATTGCCTGACGGAAAACTTTGTAAACCCATCACAAAATCCATTGCGACATCATTCCACTACCACTAAGGAATGGTTAACTACTATAGCAGCCCTTTCATTCACTGATACATCACATTCACCTACAGACAGGTGGAACATCTCATAACAAAACTAGCCACATCCCTTTTTATGCGTAGACACCAATATTGATGAAGTAGATCTTGATGCATCTAGGTGACACTAGGACGAACTACCCAAACAGAGGCATGAAAAAATCATAACAACTCCTCTTGTATGTCTTCTAACACCCATATGAACCCATGAAAACTAAAAACATTATCCTCACCTATTATTCACCCAGGAGTAGGTTCCTCTCCTGACACACACTCCCGTATGATTAGGCTTTCGGAATCTAATAGATTCCTCATTCTCAATCGATCCAATTGAGTAGAGGTAATGCATATAGAAGAAAGAAATGTCTCCCCATATCTATCATGCACATCCAAATTCATCTCAAAGAACATAGCCATATGCTTCCACTCACTGTTGGCCTCCCGAAATGCCTACAACTGAGTTCTCCTTCTCAACGCATCAGCCACTACGTTGCCTTTCCCATGAATTTAGGAAATCTTAAAGAAAAAATGTTGAAGGTACTCAACCCACCTTCGTTGTATCAAATTAAGATCACTCTGAGTAAAGATATACTTGAAGCTTTTGTGTTCATTGTATACAACAAAATGCTATCCCAGTAAGTAATGTCCTTAACAGTGTAAAGCATGAACAACTGCAGCCAACTCAAGATTGTGTGTTTGGTAATTCATCCCATGTATCCTCAACTATCGAGACCCATATGCAACGAATCCTTCCTCCTACATAACCACTACACCTAGACCAATAATTGATGCATCACAATAAATAGTGTAACTCTATCCTGGATCTGGAAAGATCAAGATTGGTGCAGAAGTCAAACTCCCTTTTAGCTCCTGAAAATCTGAATCGTCGGACACCATCCACAAGTACATCCCACACATCTTATTCAGGCCTGTCAGTGGTGCTACTAATCATGAAAAGTCCTGAATAAAGCATCTGTTGTAACCAGCCAACCCCAAAAAACTTTGTACCTCAAAGACGTTCTTCGGATTCTCCCAAGAAACTACTACACTCACCTTCTCCAAGTCTACTAATACACATGTCTCTAAGATCACATGACCGAAGAATTGAATCTAATCCATCCAAAAGTGGCATTTTGTGAGCTTATTATATAAAGGATTCTCTCTCAATGTACTCAAAATTATCTCAATATGGGTGGCATAGTCGTGTCATGTGTGAGAGTACACAAAGATATATTCCATGAAGACTACCACAAAAGAATCCAAGTAAGGATGGAATAGTCAGATCATCAGTTCCATGAAAACTGTCGGCATGTTTGTGAGACTGAATGGAATAATCAAATACAAGTACCGACCATACCCACTCTGAAAGGATATAAGAGGTATATCTGATGGTCTAACATGCAACTGATGATAACTGGATCTCAATTAAATCTTTAAACACACCTGATCTCCTCAAAGATGGTCAAATAGATCATCAATCCTCACCAAGGTATATTGGTTCTTGACCATCAACTGGTTCATCTTTAATTAATTTAAAAAAAGTCTCAGGGATTCATCTACCTTGTTCACAAAAAGGACAAGAGAACCCCAAGGAGAAGTATTGGGTCGTATGAAACCCTTTTCCTTCAAATTCTCTAACATATTCTTGAGGTCTTGTAACTCACGTGTAGCCATACTATAAGGAATAATGTACACTGTTGTCACTCCTGGAACAACCTCAATATAGAGATGCACCTCTCACTCTAGTAGTAAACCTGAAAAGTCATCTGGAAAGACGTCTTTGAATCAAATCACCAATGGAGGAAATTCCATCTATCAAGTCCCTTGGTAATCTAGATATAAACTACCATAATGGTCTATGATTCCTCCTAACCCATGATGCTTGAGTCCCGCTCTACTCACCTGGACATCTCATTCTCCCATGTGTATAAAAGATTTTACCTCTGGTGACTTGAAACTCACCCTGAAATGATAGTAGTCAAAAAAGGATTTAAGGGACACCAACCAGTCTATTAGGAGAATGAAATTGAATATTTTCATTTCTAAGACATATAGGTCCCATAAAAAGTGACACCCACCAACCACAAGAGGGCACTCCTTTCACTGATATACACTAGCCATCCTAATCCCCAGTGGAGTTTCTAGCATAATAAAATCATCATAATTAAAGATATAGAGCCCAAGGCTCTCCAAAATGGAAAAGATATAAAACAATGGGAATCCCCTATATCAAAAAGTGGAGAAGATAAAACTGAGGAGACTAGAATCGTACCTCTAATTATAGAGGTTTCAGGATCTTTCTCCTGCTGGGTCTTCTCCATCGCAAAAGTTGAACCTGTAATGTGGTCCTACGACCCTGTCGGGCTACCCTGAGCTAATCCCCCCAAAAGTCGCTGAAAACAAATCATCTGGCTACCACAATCAAGACCACCTCCTCGGCCTGAATGACCTGATGAACTCCAGTTCCCAGACTGATGAGAAACTGGTGGCCCTACTCAAAATGTATGAACTCCTGGGATCGGTCTGCACTCAATGTATCGGGGTATATTTAATCATAGAAGGTCTTATGAAACTCTTCCCAAACCATATCCTGATGTCTTCCCCCCTGTGAGATAACATCCCACTATCTCTTGGTGGAATCACATAGTAAGTAATTCATGAGTTTAACCCTCCTCTCAGGAGGTGTTTCCAGACGCTCGAAAATAGAAAGCATGACCACCAACCATGGATTTGTAGCTTATGGTCCTCCATACTCTAAAAAAGTGGTAGGATATTGCTATCGGAACACCTGCATCAACTCTTCCACAGATTGGGTAGGATGTGGTTCTCCCTAAAAGGTATGCATAATCCTCCAAAAGCATTCATGGAATTGTGTATCATCACTTGTGTCTAGAATGACAACTCTTGCCAATATGGGCATGACGGGAGGATCTATTGGTAGTCCATGATCTACCATTTCTGATGTCTATTCATCGCCTTATACCTGGTGTACAACTAGAGAATGTATTGGTGGAATGACTCTACAAGGTCAAGCATAAACCTCATAAAAAGACTAAAAGAACTGCAACTCAGAAGGGAAAGAATGAAATTGGTGAAGGAAAGCATTCTTTTTTTTCAAAAGAGGGTTTCATGACATGTAGAACCACTACATGTTGTGTTCCATTAACCCTTAACGTGGGCATGTACCCCATCCATCCTGGTCTTGTAACACCCCATACACATGACGTGTTCCTCCTAATACACTACATGTACTTTAATATTCCCTCCTTACCAGGTACTTCTACATGGAAATAACTACACGGTTCTACTGGTGTAACGCTACAAGGTGTGAACACTCGAGACACGACATGTAAAACAAAAGTTCTATACAACCATTTTGTTAGTCGCATGGCCAGATACGTGGTTGATTATAGCACGACATGTACTCCAAATACATGACGTGTTCTACCAAAAGTTCACCAACCCCATGTCTCTACTCACACAGTCAGTCACTTAATCAGCAAAAACACAGCGTGTACATTGGGTACAGAGCATGTACTTAAGAAAAGTCATTTCTTAAAGAATAGAATAACACATGGCATTTTTCATAACATCACACATCGTTTTTTGGGGGGTTTTAGGACAGTAAGCCTCAGAAACATTTCTAGAGCCCCCAAATCATAAAATTCATCTAATGTCATGCCAATTTCTAGTTTTTGGGAGCCCATACTCCCTATGAATCAAAGTTTTTCATCCTTATTCATTTCATATCTTAACAAAATTCAACAAATTTTAAACATGATCCACCAAATTCCAATCCAAGAGGGCCCATAACACCTCATGGAACAATCTTGGGCATCCATCCAAATGAAACTTTACATATACCAATACCCTATAAAAATAGAATGGTATTTATATCAGAGATTTTATCACAACAGCATACATATATATCACAACATCTATCACAACAACATGAAATCAGTACTACACCACACATGGCATGATACGAATGCATGAAAAGTGAAACCTAGCAAGCTCTTATATGATTCATGAAATGGAATTCCTTCAACTTATCAGGTTTCAAAAAAATGAAACCACTATGATATCAAAACCAATAGCACAAAAAAAGTGTGTCACCCAACGGTAGAATCAAATCAACTATAATGATTGAAAAACTATAAAATTGTAATATATGGGGTAACTTGGCCTTTCATTGTACATGGGGTTGCTACTCCCAGGCACAACTATTTACCAAACACCATTTCCTTTCTATCCCTTTATAATGTCTCAAAATAGTAAGACAAACCATAAAAGAACCTGCCCCTTTGATACCACTTTGTAACATCTCAGATCTGGGTGTCATCCAAAGGTGCCCCAAACTCAGTTGGTCACATGACATTAAGCACATTTACCCAAATTTCAGAGACATGTGACTAGAAACTAGGTCCAAGGTGTGTTATTAGGGAAATTATTCCCTCATTAGAAGAGTATATGCAACGGAATTAAAAATAAAACAATAACAGAATCAGTAATACCATACAATAGAAGTAAACAGCAGAAGATTGAAAGTAATAAAACAACAGGAGAATAGATATATAAATGATGCATGTCACATGTGTCTAGAAAAGTATCAAAAATAGGTCCCAAATATGGAAATATAATACAATCCAATAAAAAGTAAAATAATGTATACTCCAACAGCATCACAAGCATGATCTTGGTATCATGTTCTCTAGATCCAATAGCAATCAAATACCTGATGAAGAAGGGAGCTTACCCTTCTCTATACCTTCAATCATATAATCTTTTTGGGTCCAAAAGTTTGACCCAAAGAGTGTGTGAGATGAATCCCAGTAGGAAACCACCAAAAGATCTATGTCTATCTATTGGTGAATATATATAGTAGGTAATTTGAAATAATGAAGCAATAAACTAGTATGTACTCAAAAGTAAACAGCCCAATAGTTTTCAATTACATTATTTAACATTTATTATTCATCAATTGAATCATGTAACCCTGGGATCTAGCCTAAGCTCTATAGCCCATGTGTAAAGTAACAAAACTGATGCCTCGTAATACCATCTAAACAATCAAGTAAAACTGAATACAGGTTTGTTCTTTGGATTGGGAGACATGGAACAATCATTCAATTATCCACAAATGACCCTCTGGGAAAGCTCTCAGGGTTTAAACATTTTCTTCTAACATAGCATCAATTCTATAAATAATGAACATCTATGATAGCTCCAATGTTCTAACCCCTTTGGTCCCACAAAGCATCAATTCAATAAATAAAGAACCTCTGAGAAGCTCTCACAGTCTAACCCATTTGGTCAAAGTTCTACACTAAGGCTCTCGCAATCCTATGTAAATAATATGGAAGTCTTGCCAATATTCATCATCCAAGTCTCTCGTGGTCAATTGGAAAAATAAATAGTGTGTATATCATATCAAAGTAGATAGTCTGGAATTCCCCTCAGTCTTCCTGATCCAAGGCTCTCACGGTCTATTGTAAAAATAATTCATATCATATCAAAGCATCTCATGTAATCTATAACTACTACATGGATAAACATTCACAATGCCTATCACAGGAATTTCATATAATCAATCAAACATCATACTAATCCAACAATTCATGGAAAACAAGGTATGCCTCATATAAAAACCTGGACCAAATAGACATAAATAATCAATCAAGGGTAAAAGCACCCATGGGGTGTCTCTTAGACAATGAATCAAACCTTACGCATAAGAAACAACCCTTTATTAATTAATTTAACAATAGTAGGTAATAACATGGTTAAATTCCAAATCAATAAAAACCTAAAACGTGGGTATGCAGAACTTTTAGCATATATAATCCAAAGACAAACAACTGAAGGCACAAACCACCTACCTCGATGTCGTACGATCGATATACTTTAACGTCGGCCCTTAAATCGGCCTAGATTGTTTTAGATCTACAAAAAAGGTGAAAAACTACCAACATTGAATAATGCACAAGAGAGGATGAATCAGGATAAGAGGATCTAGGTGTTTTGAGTACTCATCTGTGGGATTCCAATGCACCCAACAGTGTCTCAATCGGAGCTCAAAAGGAGAATCGGGAAGTTAATCTTCATATGTCAATCTGGAGCACTCATGTTTGTTACACGGGAAGAAGAAGGATTTTCCAGACATGAGACTCTACCCCACTCCAATATATCAACTAAAAATAAAACCACATGGGGTTTTTATTAAAAATACATGTCTTGTAGTATCCTTAACCGGCCCTCAACTTAAGAAGTCTTCCTGGTCACCACAAAACCTTGTGCTTCGACGTTACATAGTCAAAACATTGTTATATGTAGAAATCAAGGTGCATGACATTTAACCAGAAGTACAAGGAATGTACATAGAAGTACACGGCATATACTTAAAAAAATTCTTTTGTTCCTTTTTCCTCAAAACAACCCAAAAACAAGCTCCATAGCTAAAAAGAATACCTCGGTTATTACACACACCATGTGTCAGATTGTAGTTAGGTGAATTATTATACATTGATAATGATTCCGTCATATTTTTCATAAAGTATCAAGACAATTCAAGCATGAATTATTTATTTTGATTTTGTGTCTGTGTGTGTGTTTTCAACTAAAATGACATTTTTAAACAAAAAGCATTCACTTTATATTAACCTAGCTACAATATACACTGAATTAATGTGAATTTAGTTACTAAAAATACTAAAAAATCATGGATCATTTTATTAAACTATTAAAAAAAATTTGAGCACGTTTTCTTGTTATGGATTATGTGATGAATATTTAGATCTAAAATGCTACTTTTATGCCAAAAACATACATTTTAAATCATAAAATCCACACAGTGTGTCATATTGATGTTTTATTGATCATTGTATTTCGAAAATAAATCACCAATACTTGTCAAAAATTATTAATACATTATGATAAAATTTTCATGGTTTTATGTATGTAACGTCCATTGTGGGGTAAAATGTTACCTTTATACTGAAAACATGGACTTTGAGTCATACATTCCACACCTTGTTTTTTTGACATAGGGTTTATTCATGCATATCAAAAAATTTCCATAGATAATTTCCTAAATTATCAATACAATCCAATCATGTTTCATTCAGTTTAGAGTATGTGACATGTGTTTTGAACTTAAATTACACTTTTAAATGAAAACACACACATTAAATCATAATGGTCACACCATGTGTCCAATTGAAATGTGGTTAATTTATAAATGACACAAAAAAATCAAGTATATTTTTTATAAATTACCATGAAAATATTATCATATTTTATAACTTTTTAGTATATAACATTCATTGTAAAATAATATGCCACTTTTTAATGAAAACACGCAATTTTAGTAATACCATCCACAACATGTTTCATATTGATACTATGCATAAAAAATAAATCAAAGATCTTTTCATAAATTATTAAGATTTAATAATCATTTATTTTCTTAGTTTTGAGTATGTGATAATAATTTTGGATTAAAATGTCACTTTAAAACTAAAAACATGCATTTTATGTCAATTAGGCCACACTATGTGTAAAATTGACATGTGGTTAACTTATACAATTTTGAAATAAATGATGGATCATTTTTATAAATTATCGTGACAATAAAAGTGTATTTTCTTGATTTACATGTGTTGGGTTGATGTAAGGTTTATTCCTATATATCAAAAATGGATGATGTATTTTTTTCTTAAATTATCAAAAAATATAAGCATGTTTAATTATTTTAAACTATGTGATGTGTGTTTTGACAAAAAAATGTCACTTTTAAACTAAAAAAATGCACTTTCAATCACTCCTGAAACACGTTTCTTCATATTTAAGTGAAGTCAATTCATGCACATCACAAATGAATTATTTATCTTTGTCCTAAATTATGAATATAATTCGAACTTTTCTACTTGGTTTTGACTATGTTATGATCATTGTGAAATTAAATGCTACTTTTATATTGAAATAATTCACATTTAATCATATCATCCACACCATATCACATATTTATGTCTGGTTAATTCCTATATGTCAAAAAAGAAATCATATATCATTGTTCTAAATTATAAATGAAATCTAAGTTTATTTTCTTTGTTTTGACATGCACTTGGATGCATACATGTAACATTATATATCATATTGACATGCTAATTATTCCTACATGTTGTAAATAAATAAATGATCACTATCCTAATGTATCATTACAATCCATGCACATTTTATTAGTTTCAATTATTTGAGGTGTGTTTTGAACTATAAAATCATTTTCTAAAATGAAACTCCATGTGTTTTGTCTTATTCCAACATAAATAGAAATATTTAGATTGTAAAGTATATCTCTAAAACTCTAAATTACTATAATAATAAAATTAACTAAATAACCAACAAATAAATCAACTCTTAATGATCCATGAGAAACAAAACTATATATAAACATTATTTGAAATCTCCTCTCAGTGAGGCTTATAAACATTCTGACACTCTTTAATTTTCCCACTCATTCATAAACAAATCAACTTCTTCTTTGGAATATGTGGACTATCAATATTGCTTAAAATAATAAAACAAATATATAAATAGATAATAAATGTTTTAATTAAAATTCAAATTACCTTTAGAAATACCTATTTGGGGATGATAGTTAATGAATAGAATATGATATCTTAAATGAATATAAAAATTTAATAACCATAATCATTGTCAATAATTTGTTTCATACATTATAGAAACATTGAGAAAAATAATTAATTTCTCATGATATATGTTTTGATAGTGAAATATTTTTATACATAGCCTTATACTTATCCAATAGTAAATATTGATCTTAATATACACAATTTTTTCCTCATACCATGCTATTGATGATAATAAAACTCCATTTTATCATGATAAAATCCTTGTTAAAACATATTATATTAAATTTATTTGTAAAATGATGAATGTAGTATACTAGAAATTTATAAGCGACGTCATGTATGGTTTATTTTTTAGATGTACATGATTTGGATCCAAAAAAAATTCTTTTGAGTATCATAATTGGTCATAATGAGAATAAAATGAGTTTTAAAAAACGAAAAATAATAATTAATAGAAAAAATGAAAAAATATTTTATATGATTAGATTGTAAATTTTTAACCCTTCATTATAGATATTAATATGTAACTATCATATATTATGTTCTTTTCAAATGTTTCATCTAGTTGGAATTTGATTACTATACTTTGATCATCCTCCAATAATAATTTTTGTGTAGAAGTGACATGGAGACTAAAAATCCAATTTTTATTTGTATGGTTTTCCCTTTACATTGTAGTGATACATATTCCTATAGAAAATGGGAATAGTATGAAACTTTAATTAATGTAGTATATTAATTATTATATAAATAAGTAATCAAAATGTTCCATATGTGTACATTCACAAGTGAGGTACCCAATCATCCATTCATGCTTGAGAATTTCATTTACATTCTCAAGACTAATAATGTCACTTATGGCCTCTTCATATAATTGTCATTTAAATTTAGTGTAGGCCATATTTTTATTTTCTAACATTGTATCATCATGAACGTGGAATGTTAATAAATATAGTATTGTAATTGGAGGTATAAATGTACTCTCAATAAGTCTGTTTGATCTATTAGTATATCCCTTAGAGTTCATTAATTTAAACTTTTGTTTCCCCTTCTATTTCACCTTCTTTAATAACCTAACTCAGTTAAAACATTTTTCATAAACTATAAAAGGACTTTTATATAAAATAAATTGTAAATGGCATGCCTCATTATCATTATATATCTTTATTATATTAAATATCCATGCTATGAAAGTTTAAAAATAAAGTTTGACCATGTGAATATCAAGATCCTCAAGGGGAATGGGAGGCTCGGTTCTCATCCCATGAGCTATATAAATCCATAATCTCACATGATCTTATGTATATTTTTTATTGTGTCACATATACCTTGGATATTGTATACATAACTCTTTCAAAAATATGATGGGTGGGTGATGATAGAGAGAAATCACAATAAATTTCACCTGATATAATTTTATCATAAGAAAGGTATAAATAGAAGTTTGATTAAAAGTTAGAGGAAACTATTATGAAAAATTTGATTACCTCTGTTGTAAAATCCATTGTGGGAAATAGATAGCATCAAATCCGGGGGTTTTTGCTTCTTTTTTGTGGTTGTGGTTATATTTTTTCTTCTAATTGACCAATTTGAAGAAACAAGTCTATCATTCGATACTACCAACAAACTTTTTCTATTAAAATGATATATTTGTGCTTGTAATCCATTTATTTTCTTATTTTCATCCCCTTTTATATTTTATTTTAAATGAATACTCAGAGTGACACTCCAAAAGATATACCTCTAACATGGCTATAATAATTTGTCCACTTAAAATAAATTGAATGTTTTCATTCATCATGTACCATCAATGATGATTATTTCATTTAAACTAGAAACAAATATAGGAAAAAATATTATTATTATGTAAAATTGTTTTAATGTATAAAAATCTATTATATCATACATACACATGATTCACATAATATTTTCATGTTTTGATATACTATTTGTCCCTTTCTATTTAAATGATCCTCTTTTCATAGCACATGATGTGTGATGGTAGTGGATTGAGATTTTAATCCATCATTCTTCATATAAACAAAGGAATATAATTAAGTAGTTGTTTCATGTGATATAAAAGTTTTACTAAAAATTTAAAATAAAACCATTTTTTAAAATTGAAACTATTATCCAATAAAATAATCCCAAGTTTCTTAGTTTATCATGTATGTGTATATAGCTGGTATTTGGGGTTTACTTTCCCCTTATAATCCCTAAGATCATTTTTTATAATATGTGTATGAAGTTCTATATGATCGTTTCAATGAATATCAATTTTAATTTCATCTATAAATCATCTTATATATAAGTACTCTATAAATGTAATGAAGGGTAAATTAATGTTTCATTATGTTATTTTTCTCTAAAATAAAGAAAATATATCATAATGTTACAATAATTTCATCCCAAATTAGTTTCTTTAATTTAGAAATAACATTATTCCATGTATATACATCAATTGTCATATGAATTTGACTACTCCCCTATATAACTAATGAAAATGAAATTTTTAGGTTATAAAAGTTATCCATGTTTATTCCATCAAACCAAATGAATTATATCATTTCTTCTTTCATTAATAATTGTTACTAATACAATCATACTACATCGCACCAATTTTTTCAACCATATATTTTTCACCATTTGACATTTCTTCAATTACATCATCATTGATATGTTGTTCTTTGAAATTTATAGCATTAGTAGTTAGAGACTCAATTGTCCATAAATTTTGTTAAATATTTAATTTATATAATGTAATGATATAATAGAACACATAATATTATGAGGGAAAACATTATATATTAAAAAACAAACCAAATACATTTTAAATGTTCATTGAAATCAATTTATTTTCCATAAAGGTTAATGGTATTTTCACTCTATTGAGTATCCAAATACTATCCTTGTGGTCCCCTATAACATAAAAACAAAGTATACATTTGGAACATTGTAAAATAAATTTACTACATATTATTCCCTTATAAATGGTTCATCCATGTGATGTTCCTTATTGAAATTTACCTTTTTAAATCCAAACTCTTCGATTTTAATTGTACTCTTATAATTAACCCATTTACAAAGAAAAATTGGTACTTTGAAAGTTGTATAATCCAATTCCCATAATTTTTTATGATACAAATTTATGATATAATATCAAAAATCAGATTTATACCCTTATTATTCGATATATGAATTACATCTACAAGAAGAGTGACTCCCATATTTTTTATCGTACTACATTCATCAAATTTGTTTGAATAGAATGTATAACTATTAATTACATCATAATTTTAATATAATACACGTGAAATTGGTCCCCTTTCTACCCATTAATGTCATTCTAAAATTTAATTCATGTTTCTAGATAAATCCCAAAAATATAGTCTTAAAACAATCTTATAAACTATTTATTATGTATATTTTATACAAATATGTTAGCATGTGAGGGATTAAAATTCCATAGAATTACTTTTTGAGTTTCAAAATATAGAAAAACCTATATGATATTATATAACATTTAATAGTTAGTCTAGCCTCTCTATATAATGATAATTGTGCCAATATCTCTTCCAGAAATTACTTTACTCATAATTCCCCACCAATGATGATATTTTTTGAGATCGATGATATCCACATCTGATAAGTAATCTATATATAATTCAATGTCTTACTCAATAATATGTCACTTTAAAGTAGAATATTATATTTAAATTTTATTTTTGATGCACCCTTTTAAAATATTTATATGCCATTCAATGAGGTACATCCATCTACAATATATAGGTTCACATAGTCAGAACTCTTTGGTTAAGTGAACCTTCAAGTGAACTATTATAAAAAATAATGATGGAGGAAAGAACATCTTTGATTCACTTAACATGACATCAGTTTACTTTCCTAGAGGGGTAAAAAAAATTAGGTCTATAACTTTACTTTATATAGATTTTAAAAGGAATAAATCTTTGTTAATGTGTGTTGGAAATTTTAAGATAGAATACAATGTAAAAAAAATAGGAATTAAATATTACATAAAAAATGAAATTCATGTTATTTTAGTATCTTAATCTTCAAATTAGTATTTGATATGATATTCTTTATATTTGATGAAAATAACTCAGTAACCTTTACACCATTGAAGAAGTTTCAAAAATGAAATATATCTTTCTTAGAAAGTGTGTAATTCATTAAAGGAAGAAAAATTCATCTTCACTCTTCACTAGAACCAAATTTTATGTCTTCCTAATGTCAATCAGGTCCAATATAGCCCTAATTCCATATTTTTTCTTGGTACAGTTTTAACATTCCAATGACACTATCACATAAATTTTTTATACACACATGAAATCTATAAAATAATTGACATACAAACAATTCCAATATAATAATCCCAAAAATGTTCCATTTTTAAAGCTATTTTCATAATGTTTTTCCCAAAATATTTCCTAGAAACTATGACAATATCCATTACTTTCTCCAAATTTTCATCTCTTATTAATATAGAAGGTGTCGTTCAATCTTATTAATTCCCATCAAATGATGTTATCCAGGATTTGTATTTGTATCATTGGGGTAAAAATTTATTATGTCCCAGAAACACTATCTTCGATGTAATATAGGAGGGTTGATCTATGAAGGAAAACAAAAATATGGAATGTAGGTGGGTAAATTACAATACCCTGTGAAAAAAATTCATACAAATAAAAACACAATTGGAAAAAAATTAAAAAAAATATATGGAGGTTAAATTAAAAATAATTATAAATGACTAAAAAAATGTCAATAAAACCATGGTAATTATTAAGAATTTTACTAAGTTTAGAAACATGTGTAAATTGATTAAATTTGCACACACACAATTTAATCAAGATTTCATGAGACAAGTAAATATATTAACCACTTTTATAAATGCAGCTAATTTGTAAAATAGTTAAATCCATTTTTTCATTAGTGCCAAAAAAAATTGGAAAATTATTAAGGTTATGTAACTATAAAAAAAACTTATACAAATATAAATTTATGGAAAAATAATATATCTGTTGGAAAAAATGAGAAATTAAAACATATATTAAGTTGTACCAATATTGATTTTATGTGCCAAAAACGTTTGTTACTGACAGATATATCTATCAGAATTGATCAATTAACACCAAAAAATCAATTACCAAAAGATAAATCTATTGATCTATCATAATAAGACCAGTATTTATTTACTAACACTTGAATCTACTATTAATAATAAATATTAAAAATAAATATTTCTCCATAATAAAATATATCACAATAAACCATTCAATAATAATAACCAATTAAGAGAAACTAAATTTTTATATGGAATATTCTTTTTTTTACCATGGTCAATAATTAATTTTAGAGGTTTTGTTAAATAAAATCTAATTAATTGATTTTAATTTTTAAATTTCCCTAATTATATATAGTGATTATATTTTCAAATTCTTTTAATATAATTTAAATTTAAATTATATAGAGAAAAATGTAAATCATTATAATTTTCGAATTCAATAGATATAATAAACAAAAAACATGACGACTAAGAAAAAAATAAACATAACTTAAATATAAGTAATTAATATTATATTTATATTGTTTTTTGTATTTTTAATAAAGATTATATCTAATAATAATACTAAACTAGGATGATCCCCACCCGATATCATTTTTTCCTCCTCAATCTCCCTCCCTCCCTACTCCTTCCTCCCTGCCTCCCCACCTCACCACCACCCCTCCTCTCTACCTCAGTCTCCCAGTTACTTGATCATCCTATCCACCACATAACACTCTCCATATACCCACCTCTCCCTACCTCTCCCTACCTTCACACCTGAAAATCCTCCATCAACCTGCATCTTCCCTCCCCAATTTTGATGATGGAAATACTAGCATCCCACTCTGTGGGACTCTTCTCTATCACACTTTTTAGTGATCTGACCCCTAAAATCCCAAATATGGTGCATTATACCATTAAAATTGAATTATTACAAGGAATAAAATCCTAAAGAACCATTTATCTTAGTAGTCTTGTAAAACCAAACATATACTCAAGTCTTGTGTTTAAAATGAATAGACTAATTACAGCATAATTGTTTTTCTATCTTGGATAATAACTCCATTCCATCTAGAATATTCATGAATAAAATTCTCCGTACACTTTATGGAATCAAAGGGAAAGGAAACATAATAAGTGTGATCTCAAATGCTCAATAAGGGTAAATAAAATTGAATCAATAATGAATCAAAGAGAATAATCAATATGGAAATGTAAAAACTGAACAAATATTCCATAAAATCAATAAAATGTATGGACAAACAATATAGTAAAGAAAACAACACATTACACATGCCACAAAAATAACTAGATAACGAATATTTAGTTTGGAAAGGTAAAAAGATAAAAACACTTTCTATTTAATCAATACACTGAAAATGAAATGCATCCATAGATATGTTGAAGAAAAATATCATAGATAAATAGTCAGTGAACCTGAATAAGGTAAATGATTAATTATTGGATGACAGGTTTCCAAGGTACATGGTACCATTACCATTTAGACCATTCACAAGAAAGTTTATCATATCAATTAAAAATTCATCTAATTCTAGCCAACTAATCATCCTATGAGGCTATCGATGCATTGAAGGTCTATCTATAACCAGGCCTCTCTCATGTCGTACTTGTCTAAAGTGATCCTCATATATCAAATAATCGAATTAATAATATTCCTTACCAAATATATTTATGGATTAAAATATATGGATTTATCAATATTTCCTCAGTGGAGGAAAACTAAAAACAATGGTAGTTGATGTTGATGAAAGGATATTCCATTGAAATATCATTAAAATTTCAGGGGTAAAATATTTTTTAATCATTTCAATGTTTCAAATACCACTTTGAAACATTTTAATCCTAATTTACCATTATTTTAATGAAACTTAAAATGTCATGAGAATAATGAGAATCATGATATAACTGGTCAATGTAAACACTATATGTAAAAATAAAATACGGTTTCAGAAATAAACATATACATGACCAATAACCTGGATGATTAATTTAAATTCAATGCCAAATGATCATAGTAAATTAAATATTTCAAAGGTTACTAACAAAGTAATCAATAATGTTAATTTTAAAACTATCCTTGGCTAAATAAATCATAAATGATCTATATGAAGAATAAGAATAGTATCAATACAACATATCCCATGTGGAGAAAAAATAAATAGTTTTTGAAATTAATGAAAAAAATACTATAAAAAGATCATTTAAAACATTATTGAGGAAAATATCATTTTTATTCTGAAAAAATAAATTAAAATAATTTTATTTTAATATAACTTTTAAAATAAAAACTTTCTTAAAAATTAACCTTTTAAACCAGAAAATAAAGCTTCAAATAAATGAGAGTGTTTTAATCCATACATGTTATACAAGGTAAAAAATAACATTCCTTTTTCATGTTAAAAATGTTTAAAAAGTTCATTTTTTAGAAAGCAACAACAATATTTCTTTAAAAAATGAAAAAGAACAAAAGTGAAAAAAAAAATATTTAATAATTCATTTTTATATGGGTAATAAAATTTTTGAAATATTTTTTAGAAAACAAGGTTTTTAGAAGAAAAAAGGTTCTCCGACCAAAGAGATAAATTAATTCTAGTTTTCTTAAAAACATTTTCGAAAAAATATTGAGTATCAAAGAGTAAAAAAATGGTCTTATTACGTGGAAAAGATAATGAAAAACCATAGGAGAATAAATATAAATTAATTATTAAAAAACAATAAAATAATTTCTTATTATGTAAATTCAAGTGAAAATAATCCCAAACATAAGCAAACCCTTGAAAAGACCATAATTCTGATGTAAGAATAAATCAATAAATATATTATGTGTGTAAAATTTAAATCCACATAAAAAAATTAAATACAAAAAAATTAAATAAAAAAATTCTTACCCACATAATCTTATATAATTAACTACCACAACAGTTAATTAATATAACCCAAAAAAATAAATGGGGTTTTGAACTTATTTTTCACTTGGTAATGCTTAATTAAAATCACATTAGACGAAATAATTCAACTTAAAACTCAAAATATCATGAATAATTAGTTAATAATGACATTATAGGTCAAAGTGGTAGTATGTACACTATATATATGAAATTAAGTGCACAATAATAAAATATGTCTCAATGAATGGAAATTGAGACGAAGTTTGTTATTACTTAGCAACCTTTAAATTTGAAGACCCAAAAGAAACAATAACCAAATTAAACATTTAAATACCATGAAGATAAAATAATTAATGATATATTATTTCAAAATGTTTAGTTGGTACACCACAAAAAATTTATTAATTGGTTTTAATAGTGTATGCATCCTAGAAAGAAATGTAAGACAAGAATCTCTTACCTTATACATCATTTTTTATGTTTGGTACTTTACCTCATGCATAGTGGTTTAAAATATGTAACTATATTATACCCTAACCATAATCATATTAATAATATCATATATTAACTTCTTATAAAATTTTATTACCCATTTTGTAATAATCCTTCAATATTTTCAATATTTTTGGTTTGGATTGCCTTGTTTTTCAAGCAATTTTTGACTGGTTACTTGTTATTCCTATCATAGTTTCATCATCTACCGAATTTAAACCAATATTTAAACATAAAATAAATTTATTATATATTTATTTATAATAAATCATAAAATTTTGACATTTGAAATGAAATGCACCATTCATGGAGACGGTAGGTCGTACAAATGCATCAATGCTACTTTGATTTCTTTACCATATTTAAAAGAATTATAAGTAAATGATATATATATATATATATGTATATTTATAATATAATCACATTATCATGTGTATGTCATATATTTCACATAGTTTTAATAAAACAATCCTTTATATGTTCCATGTATAGTATGAATGAATTATGTTGTTTTGAGGAGGCGGTAGTGCACACTTCCACAAATGATGTTTTCGTATTTACACAAAATGGAAATCATATGGGTATGTTTTATATAAAAATTAAATAAACATAAATAAATGTTAAATATCATATATATCATATATAAATATAATTTCCATCATAATTCTCAACCAAGATAGGTGGTAAAGGAAAAATGAACCACATCATTTTGTGAGATTGTAGTTCTCTGCACACATAAATGGTAAGTTCTTTACCCATTATATGGATGTGTGTCTATTTTTGGGTCAAAACCTAGAATAAAAACATATAATTATATTTTTTATATTTTTTATTATATAATCATGTAATAAGAATATTTTATGGGGTTTAGAATGAAAATAATGCAATAGATCTTGAGGAAGGATGTTATCTATTCTTTGGGTAACACCAATTTGTTTGCACCAAATAGATTCTTGGTTGGCTTTATGATCTATTTGATGATTCTAGGATGAAGTTACAGATGTTGTGAGAATATTTTATCAATGTATGGTTGATACAATTATCTTTAGAGGTTTGAATAAGTGGAAGGGGTGAGTGCCTTTTTTATTATTGAGGTGGAGTGGCATTATTATAAATTTTTTAAAAGAGAATTCCATCCATGTTTTTCATATGAATCATTTATATAAAAATTAAAATATTGAATAAAATTAATTATAAGGTCTAAATATTAACAAAAATTGGATTATGGACAAGTTTCTAGATCATTTTGTCTCTTAAGTTTAAGGTTTAGTCCGTTGTTAAAAAAATGTTTCTCCTAATCGCTGTAATTAATTTTAATCACTTTAACTAATAGTTTTTTGTAAGAAACTAATTTTAATATATTAAAAAATATAAATTATTTTTATTTAAAATAATTAATCAATTTTTCCAAATTTGAATCACATAAGAGTCGGGAATTAATTTAAATTTAATCTCACAGGCGGGACGACAAAGCGATTTTTTAAAGTAAAATGTTCAGAAGTTTTCTATGTTTGTATATTCAATTTCAAAGTGAAATTGATGGAAATTACCTAAATTGGATTAATTTATGTAAAATTAATCTAATTCAACTTTGAAAAATAAAAAAAATATTTTAATCTTATAAATAAAAGGCGGTAAAAGTGTCTTTAGAAAATTATTTATTTATATACGAAATATTGTGTTTTATCTTAACTTATGACTATAAGAAATATTAGATGAATGTAAAAAATATTTTATTTAATAATATATATATAAATAAATATTTCATTAATATCACCTACATATTGTAATTAATTTAATTTATTAGGATAAAATAGCTTTCTGGCCATACAAACAGTTTTCTATTAAATCATTCCTTTTATATTCAATCGATTCTTATATTCATTTCTAATTAATTTGTAAACAATGAATTTATTTAATATTTTTTAAAACATTAGATATTAATAAGTGAGTTAATATTATTCAAAACTAAAAATTTAAAGTCTATGTTATATCTTATTATAAATAATAATATTTTTAACAATAAATTATTTCTTCATAATACTCTGTCTTGTGTGTAACGCAAGCTATTGAATAAGGTATCTATGGTGGGTAACAAAAGCTAAATTTGAATTTCATGCATTTCATGATATATATTGAATTTATTTAAAATTGTAATTATATTTTAATGTCTCATGATATTATGTTCCCTAATGCGCTTCGTGTTGCGTTTCATATATGTTATTGAATAAAATATTGTAACTTTATAATTTCAGGGTGTAACATTCTCCCCACCTTAATTAAATTGAATGTGTGAAATTTAAACTAGACCTTGGTAATATATTTTTTGATATTACTTATGTTTAAATTCCACCTTAGGAGAATGGATTTTAAGACATAGTCTAGAAAAGAGAGAATGGGAAGTAAAAAAGTCAAATTGAATAACATATAGCTAGGTTTATAAGTAGGATAACATTAGTGTAAAGTAGATATACATACATAAAGTAAAAGAATAAATATTTTTTGGGGTTGTTGAGGTCATAAATCACAAACAAGTGAATGACCAACAGAAATTTGAGGTCCTCAATGCCCTAAAATACATGTTTAACCAATCATGAGGCCTATAGAAGAGTTACACGCCTAACTATTTGTCTCTAACTATTATCCAAAGACAAAATGGATTGTACATTAATATATAAACCTAGAAAGTGATACTACTAGTTCATAATTATTATTTATTCATTAAATTTTTCAACTATAAACAATAACATAGTAATAAGGACATTGTGTAGGTTAGTGGTCGGCGTTAAACCCTTATTGTCATTTGGTCATTGGTTCAAGTCCCTCAACCTTTCTGGATTTTAATGGTAGTCACATGGTATGTAGTTTTTACTTTTTAAAAACCATATTAATAAATATTATAGAAATCCTTAAAATTTATACATTAAATACAATTTTAACTATGGCTTTCAATACAACTTCAAAATATAAATACATCATCCATTTATTTCCACATAGTCCCTTCCTAGGTCTAGGGTTTATACTTTTGAAGAGGTCATAGATTATGGTAATTACTAGGTTCACTATATTTAAGGGAAAATCATAATTAGGTAAATAGAATGAGAATTATTTCCTTCCATTATACACTTCATTCATATGTGGTGATTCTTTTCCTTATCTCATTCTTTCCCGCACATAAAGAATTTCTCCATTCTGTTGATACACTTATCTAGGTGCCTCCTTCCACATTTTCTCATGATGGAAATCGAACCTTCTTCTCTCCATGGTCTCCACCACTTGAGCACTAAGAAAACTCTATCCATCTATTCGAAGGTGAGTTTAGAAGTTGGTTAAGTTATATTTGGTTAATCATATTTTAGGAGAAATGATTAGGCATAAACATGATATCTTTCACTCCTATAAACACCTCATTTGGTTGCTCATTATCACCACCTTGACATTCATGTTCAATATTAACATGACTCTTTAGGTTCCAGCAATTAACTAAAACCGAAAAATCATATTATGAGCAACAATATTCATAGTAATAGAAGAGTAATGATGTATAGGATATCTAAATCATGGCCCCTTATTTTCAATCTAAAACACCTTAGGTTTAACCTTGAATATTTATTTTCATCACATATTCAAATCCTTCATAATTTTTTGTGAATAAAATGTAAATTATACAAAGCATATCCCCCGAGAGTGTCAAAATAGTTGTGGAGTAAGGCTTGTTCCCATGCACCAGGTTATGCGCAATTCAAGCCCGATGCACCTTCTCAGAGTTATTACCACTAGGTACATCGATTCCAGAACCATATCTACTGATAATATATATATAGGGATTTATTTTTAAGAAGACCCACATAATATCTACCTTAACACAATTCTAGGATGTTCTTCTATACTTTTCTTCAAAGTATACCTTAGGGATATGATCTATATTATATGTTTTCCTAAATCTAGTTCCCAAGGTTTCTACGAGACATCCTATGATACCAACTATAGTGATTCGACCCTAGAAATCCTAATTCCATTTCATTATACCATTACATTAGCATGATTACAAATAATAAAATCCCAAATAACAAAAGAGTTTAGTAGTCTTGGTAAACCAGATACATACAAGAGTCTTATATTACAAATTAATTCACTTATTAAAACATAATATGTTTCTTTCGTGGATAATAACTCTATTACATCAGGTGTATTCTCTTATAAATTCTCATTACACTTCTTAGAATCCTGGTATAAGGAAATATAATAAGGGTGAGCTCAAATTCTTATTACCGATAAATATAGTGGAATCAATAATGAATCAATGAGAATAATCAATATAAAAAGGTAAAAACTTAATGCACAAGCCATAAAATAAATACACTGATTGGATAAAAAAATGGTAACAAAAATAACTTATTAGGCATGCCATTCACATAACTAAATAAGGCATAATAAATACTACAAAGTAATAAGTTGAAATCCATTTCTATTTAATTAATAAATGGAAAATTAACTGCATCGATAGAAATGTCGAAGAAAAATCTCATAAATAAATAGTAATTCAATCTGAATGGGGGAAATTCAAAATTATTAGACACCATATTTCCTAGGTACATGGTATCTTTACCATCAACAAATTTCATTATATGGTTTTGTAAGTAGGGTAAAAAACTATCTAATTCTGGCCAAATGACTTCTCCGATGAGACTACGGATGCATCGAGGGGCTATCTATAACTGAGCCCCACCCATGACGTACTTATCCAAAAAATTACTCATATATAAAATAATTGATATAATAGTGTGCATTATCAAATATCAGTATGGATTTGATAATATTTACTTAGTGGAGGATAACTAACAAAATGGATTTTTGATGTTGATGAATGGAGATACCATTGAAATATCATTAAATAATTCTTGAGAAAAATATTCTTTAAACATTCCAAAGTGTCTCACATCACTTTGAAACATTGGAATCATAATTCCCATTGAACTAAAATAAACGTAAAATGACATGACAAAAAGTAGATTCATGATATAAAATATCAAATTCAACAATGTATGTAAAAATGATATATAGTTTTCTAAATAGACAAATCCATGATAAATCACCTAGATAATTTCAACTTTAAATGATCAAATAAAATTAAATATTTCAAAGGGGACCAAAAAAGTAATAAAAAAAGTGAATTTTAATATTATTCTTTTCCGAATAAATTATAAACAATCTAAAGGAATAATAAGGATGGAATCAATACAACAAATCCCATGTGGGTTAACACTAAAGGTTTGTTTTCATTGGTGAATTAAAATACTAAAAAAATCTCTTTTAAAAATATTCCTGAGGAAAATATCATTTTTAATTTAAAAAAATTAAAAATCTATTTATTTAAAAATTACTTTTGAAAACATATTTTAAAAATAGTATCCTTTTAAACATTCAATGTAAGCTTCAAATAAATAATGGTGGGTAAATCTTTACATGTCTCACAATGTAAAAAAAACATTCCTTTTGTACGGTAAAATGTTTAGAAGATTTCATTGTTTGCAAAGTGAAAAGAAGATTCATTTGAAAAAAAATATAAAAGAAAAAATGGTAAAAATGTATTTCATAAATCCTTTTTTAAGGGTAAAAAAAAATTAAAACCTTTTTATAAAATTGAGGTTTTAGAATAAAATAGGTCCTCCAACCAAAGATATAAATGAATTCAGGTTTTCTAAAAAATTTTGATTAAGAAGGAGTGAAAATGGTTTTATTTATTCAAAAAGGTCATGAATAACCAGATTAGAATAAAATTAAAGTATTTTTTAAACTATTATCTAGTAATTTCCTCTCATGAAAATTCAAGTGAAAAAAAATCCCAAACAAAATTAGATTGTGAAGTAAACCCTTGAAAAGATAATAATGTTGATGTGAGAATCAATCAATAAATAAATTATATGGGTAAAATTTAAATCCACATAAAACAATTTTAAATATTATAATATATATATAATATATATTACACACATAATCTTATAAAATTAATGACAATGAGGATGTAATATCACCCAATGAAAATAAATTGTGTTATGAAATTATTTTCCACCACGTAACGTTTATTTAAAATCAAATTAAATGAAATAATTGGATTTAAAAATAAAAATATCATTAATAATGAATGAATCATGATATTATATATCAAATTGGAAGTATGAATACAACATATAAGAAATTAGCTTCACAATAATAAAATATGTCTCAAATATTGGAAATTAAGACGAAGTCCCTTATTACTTGGTAACAATTGAATTAGAATACCCAAAAGTAATAAAAATAAAATAAAAAATTTAAATACCATTAAAATAAAATAATTAATTATATATTATATCAAAATAGGTACTAGGTAAATTGTACAAAATGAAGTGAGTGGTGTAAATGGTGTATGCCTCACAGAATGAAAAGTGAGACAAGAATCCCTTACCATATCCTTCCTTTTTGTTGTGGGGTCTTTAACCTCATACACAGTGGTTTAAAATATTTTATTAACTTATAAAATAACCATAATAATATTAATAATATCATATATTAAACTCTTATAATATATTATTACTGTTTTGTTAAAAACCTTTCATCATTTTCACTGTTTCTGGTGTTAATTGCATAGTTTTTCATGTATATTTTGACTTGTTACTTTTTTTTCATATCATGGTTTACTCATATTCATAGTCTAAACCATTAATTAAACATAATATATATTTAGTATAAATTTATTTGGAATAAATCAAAAAAATTGGAGATATAAAATGAAATACATTATTCATGGAGATGGTAGCACATACGTACGCCTAAACGCAACAATAATTTCTTTCTCGTATTTAAAATAATGAAAAGAATATGAATAACTATATATATATATATTATAATTAAATTATCATATTTATTTCTTATATATTTTTTAGTTTTAATAAGACTATCCTTTATATGTTATGTGTATAGAGTGAGTGAATCGCATTTCTTTGAGGAGGCGGTAGTCCACGCTTCCACAAATGATATTATCGTATTTACAAAAAAATAGAATTCATAAGGGAATGTGTTGTATTGAAATTAAATAAGCAAAAAAGGCATTATAAATATCATATAAATCATAAAAAATTATATTTTCCATCATAATTCCTGACCAAGAGAGTTGGTAAAGGAAAAATGAATGACGTCGTTTTATGACGAGGTAGTTCTCCATACACTTAAACGATAAGTTTGATACCCATTGAATGGAATTGTGAGTAAGTGAGGCTCCAACTCTTATAATTAAAAACTATTAGTATATTTATGATACTTTTGTATTATATAATCATGTAATAAGAATATTTTAGGGGTGGATAATGAAAATAAAGCAAACGATCTTGAGGAAGGATGTCACCCCTTCTTTGGGTAACTCCTTTTTATTTCCACCAAATGGATTATTGGTCAGATTTATGAACAATTATAGGCTTCTATAATTAGGGTATGGATTCTTGGAGCTTATTGGAGCATATGTTTTCGATAAAAAGGCATTATAGTTGTTAATAAGTGGGAGTGGTGAATACCTTTTTATAGTAGAGGAGGAAGGGAATTCTTGTAAATTTTTGAAAAGGAAATTCCACCCCAGTTTTTTCTATGAAAAGTGGATAAAATAACAAAAAAAACTTACATAAAATGGATTAGGGTATAAATATAAACATCTGAAGGATTTTGGTCATTTTTCTAGGTCATTTTGGCCCTTAAGGTTTAGTCCCTTATTAAGCTAATTGTTTGCATAATTTCTATAATTAATTTTAATCACTTTCACTAATATGTTTTTTCAAAAACTACATTGAAATTATTAGAAATTATAAATTATTAGAATTATAAATATAAAATAAATTTTTATAAATTAATATAATAAAATTGAATGAAATTAAGTTAAATTTAATCCTGTAGACGAGACAAAGAAACAAGTTTTTAAGGTAAAATGTTCAAAAGTTTGTTATGTTTTTATGTTAAATTTCAAACTGAAATTAATTATTATGACCAAAATTGTATTAATTGATGTATATTTCACACAAATAAACTTTAAATCCAACAAAAAATGTAATTTATCCTTATAAATAAATTATATGAAAAAAAATTGAATTAGAATTTAGTATTTTTCACGATTCATCAAAAAATGAATCTTCACAGAAAAATTCCAAAAATTTAACCAAACTTCACCCTAAAATATTTTTTATATTTTTATTAAAAAATTTAATTTTATTTTTACATATAAAATTTATAAAATTTATAATAATTGGATTTAAAATAATTTTATCATTAAAATACAGTAAAAGTGCCTTTAGAAAAATATTGATTTTTATGAAAAATACCAGTTTTTCTCTTATCTTATGACTATGGAATATATTAGATAAATGTAAAAAAAAAATTATTTAAAATATATATGTACATATATATATATATATATTTCATTACTATCACTCACTAATTTTAATTAATTTTATTTATTAGGATAAAATATTTTTGTGGGCATAAAAATATTTTTCTATTAAAATATTCCATTTATAATCAATTTGATATTATATTCATTTATATTTAATTTGTAAACAATTAATTCATTTTATATTTGTTTAAATCATATATTTTCATAATCCATTTAAAATCATTCATAACTTCTAATTTAATAGCTTGGTTATATCTTATTTTAAATAATAATATTTTAAATAATATTTTGTTTCTTAGTAAAACTTGATCTTGTGTGTAGCACAAGCTATTGAAGAAAGTATTATTTTCAGCAAATGAAAGATAACATACCATATCATATATTTCACGTTATAGACTAAATTTATTAAAAATAGTAATTTTATTATAAATTCTCTAGGTATTATATTCCCTTATTCACTTGGTGTTGTATTTCATACACACTATTGAATATAATGTTCTTACTTCAAAATTTTGGGAAATTACACACTCTGATTCATCACCCTACTTCTTACTATACTAATTAAATCCCCCCCCCCCAACACCACCTTCTTCTTCTAATTTTATCTTCCTTACAAATATTTTCTACTACTATCATCTTTTGGTGGCCTAAATTCCTAAATATAAAGGTGTTTTGACTCCAAATACCATATAAAAAGTGGTTTATAAGGTTTTATTTATTTCATACCCATTTTAGTTTGATGTGAAAAAACATTATATTTCTTGGTTGTCGTAAGTTTCTAATGACAACACATTTCCTTGACCTTTGATTATTCTTTTGCAGTATCTCCATAGTTTTTTTCTAACTTCTACAGTATTGAGGAAAAGGTCTCATTGTTCCCTTATATAGTATATTAAATATTCAATGATTCCATTAGATATATAAATATGTAATTTATGTTTTTCTTATATAGGTAAGTTCCCTTAAAAATATATTTTCACTTCCACTGTAATTGACTTCCATAATAATGTACTTTTAGTTTAAAGTTCTTTTAGTTAATATACATGTATGATAAACTTTTACTTGTATTTTCAAGTTATCCAACTTGAACAGACTTTTTTATGTTAATAAATATTCATTTTATTTTAATATAGCTGAAAAATAAAATACCTTTCACTTTTATTCACTTTCAACCACATTTTTACTTTTAGTTTAATGTAAATTATTCTTAATATATTGTATTATTAATTTTTTAATTGGTATTTTGACATTGTAAACCTTTAATTAATAATAAAATCTCTTCTATTCATGTATATAAACTTTTTTTTAGTTACTATCTTCTCAGTCCTTAAAATTATTATTTTATTAACATTATTCAATCATGTATTTATTTCTATACATTTTTTAGAAATTTGGAAGAGCATTTGTGGTGTTTTGTTTTAGAATGGTTTTTTATTTGTTGACAACTAATATTTTTATTGAAGAATGTTTTTGATATATAGGAATATGAAGTTGTTGGTTTTGGGAAGATTTATTTTTCCTAATTTTTTATAAAAAAAAGTAGTTTCTAAAGACATAAGCTGCTGAGTTTGAAAAAAATTTGTAAGATTGAAAGATGTTGTTGAATGAAGAAGTCATTTTGTTGTTAAAGAGTTTTCAAAGAGGATGTTGTTGAAGAGAGAAAATTCATAAGTTAGGAAGTTTCTCAAACATTCTAAACAAATTCATACGATGCTTTTTTGATCAAGAAGTTATAAAAGATCATAAAAACTTTCATGATAAAACCTTATAAACAAATGGTGGAGAGGCATAAAGAAATTGGAATCACTTTTCTATAGATGATTCTGCATAAATCAAAACCAGAATTATGCCCAAATCAAAACCATAATTTTTCACAAATCGGAAACTAAATTTTAAAAAAATTAGAACCGTAATTCTTAGAAAATATTAACATGAATTTTGAAAAAAAAAACATGGATTCTGAGAAAATTGGAACCTGAATTCTGAGCAAATTAGTACCCAATTCTGAGATTATTGGAACCTAATTTCTGAGAAACTCAAAAACTGGATTCTGAAAAAAAAAACTAAACCACATTTCTGATTATATTTCTAAGTAAAACTAAACCACTTTTTGGATCATGTTTCTTATAAAAACTAAACCACGGTTTTTAAAATGTTTCCAGAAAAATCCAAACCAAGATTTAGAATTATTACACTATGTGAAGAGTTAAAAACCTCAAACCAGAATTTCAATTTTTTGTAAATCTTAGAGAAAGTTAATGAGATATGACAAAGTAAAATTTGAAGTTTTAATGTGAGATATTTTTAGAGTTTTTGAGATTTCAGGAATCGGGAATGTTTTTCAAGTTTCCCAATTTTGATTTTTGAGTTTCCTGTAAATATTCTCTCAGATCATTCATTTAGTTTTATCCTTGACATATATGCAAAATGAGGAGCTCCAAGGAATTCAAAGTGAATGTTTCTTACTATATTGATGATGGTTTCTTTGAGTGTTTGTTCATGGAGAAACCGGAATCATCCTTACCATACAGAGAAGATCAAACATAGACAAATCAAACTAAGCATTTGTGGAGTGGATTCAAAAACAATATTCTCTGGTTTTCATCAATTTTTCTATATGAAAATAGTATAAACTCATGGGATTCAATAAAATCTTTTGTATAAGGAGATAGAATGAGTCTAATGGGATTTGGAACACGTTGTCTTCACTTATTCATTATAGTGGATTTCCATAGACCCGCAGGAGTGGCTATGGAAAAGATGTAGGTTCTCATATTGATTTCTAACCTTGTAAAACATTTGTTCCTTACATTCTACAATATTCTTTCAAGCATAAGTATTTTCTAATGTCTTATAAGTAATTTAATCTTAACAGGTTGTAGGGTTTATGTTTCTTAATGTTTGTAAACTTATAAAAAGTTAAAAACTAATTCACCCCCCCCCCCCCATATTAGTTGTTATTATATCCTTGGAACTTCAATTCGTATTAGAGGAGGTTGTTTTGTTGAATCTTTATCATGAATAATTTCAATTTTTTCAATATTAAAGAAATTCATAGATTATATGGAAAGAATTATTATGGATGAAAAAATAGGGTGATACCTTATCTCAAATTTCTTAGCCTTGAAGTTGTTGATGCAACTACTATTGGTTTTCCACCTGTTTGGAAATATTCTCTTATGACGTTTTCTAAAAAAAGAAACATATAAGTTGATGGAAATTAAAAAAATTAAATCCTTATATCCTTATAGATGAATTTTTATAACAAGTTAATGGATCTAAAAACTTTAAAAAGTGTGTTGGAAAAGTTGGAAAGTGTTTTAAAAGGGAATACTAAAGTTCATAAAGAAAAGATACAAATCTGGCGAAGTACGTATGAAGACATCAGAATGAGGGATAAAGAAAAAATTGATGAATACTTCACTATAGTAAATCAAATTCTTTACAACGTAAGGGGATTTGGAGATGTCTTGGAAGATACTATAGTTGTTAAAAACTTATGAGACACTCTTTGGATAGGTTTGATTCTGAAATTCATCCTTTAGAAGATAAGAATGTTTTATCTCTAGATTAATTTCATAACTTTCTTGTTTATTATTAAATGTGGAAAGACCCAATTTTTAAAAAGAATATGAAATATGAAATGGATTTTGAAGCTTTGATAAAGACGAAAATTCAAGATATTGAAGAAGAAGATCCTTGTAATTCTAAAGATAAAGAGGTTTATGATTTTAATGAAAAAAACTTGTCTCTCGTATCCAAGAACTATCGAAGAATAAGAGAAAGTATGAAGGAGAACTTCATATAAAATGCTTTTAGTGTGGTCAAATTGGGAAATTTTCTATGAATTTCCCTAATTAGAAAGTTGTATAATATCAAGATGAATCCTATTAAATAACTCAGTGGAAGAAGTGGAAAAAAATTATAAAGAAGAGAAGCCTTTAAATAAATTCAAGAAGAACACTTCTAGAAAGAAAAAAAGTATGATGAGTAAGAAGGTTAAATCAGACTCAAATAACAATGAGTCTTATGAATATTAATGTTCATAAAAAATCAGAACCTTCATTTCAAAGGTTGAGAAAACAAAATACTCCTTAGATAGTGAAGAAGGTGGGGAATAATCTTATAGAGAGTATCAGCTGAGAAACAAAATTCTTGCATGTCTTGAGAAAAACAAATCTCTAAAAAATGAAATTAGAGTAATGAAGAAAGATCGTGAAGGATTTTATTGTGGAAGAAGAGATTTCATCAAGAAGGATGGCAAATACATTCAGGAGATTTTAAGTTACAAGAAAATAATTTCTGTATAGGGAAAGATTATTTAAGATCATAGAAAGAAGCTAGAAGCTAAGGAAGAAGAGGTCATCAAGTTTCAATAAAAAATTTCTGACTTTGAAAATACCCTGAGGAAGATGAATGAAAACTTCAACAAAGAAATATAAGTAATAACTGAGACTTCTAAAATTTATAATAAGGTTCATTACTAGAATCATGTGAAATATTATCTTGGCAAAAATAATGTTTCATCTAATTCATCTATCATTTTAGGTTCTAGAAAAGGTATCGGTAAAGCTTGTGTAGAGAAAGGATGTGAGAAGACTATAAAATCTAAAAAAGGAGAAAACTCACTCAAAATAAAAGATGATCCAAAACTTGATTATTTTAGAGATGAAATAATTTATCAACCTCAAAAAATTTTCCATAGAGAAAGATCATTCATGAATAAAAATTTGATATTTGAAGGTTTTTCTTAGTGTAGCGGAATCTATGGGCACTGATCTTATATTGTGGCACATAAGACATAGGCACCGTGGTCAGAAAGGTATGAACAAAAATTCCAAATTTTATTCCATTCTTAACCTTCAAAAGCTAAAAACTAGAGATGGAGATGTTTTTATTAAATTTGAGAAATGAAATATGACTAAAAAAGTCATAAAAGAGTTGAGTTTCAATTTAATAGGCCACTTGAGATTATTCATTCTGATCTTTTTGGGCTGACGAGACCTCAGTCAATAAAAGGGGATTTTTAGTTTATCACTTTTAATGATAATTTAACATAGATGAAAAACATCATTTTTGTGAAGCATAATTCAGAGGCTACTAATATGTTCAAAGTCTTTAGAAATGATATTAAGAAAGAATTAGGAGTTTCCATAAATAATTTGAGAATAGATAAGGATAAATAATTCACAAACAATTATTTTAAAACATATATGTGAAATTATGGTATCCAACATCAGTATAGTGCACCCTATACTCCAACAAAAAATGAAGAAGCAGAAAGGAATAATTTAATCTTGGTGGATATGGTAATAAGTATGTTAGTAGAATACAAGATATCAAAATTATTTTGGATATACGTTGTTATTACTATTGTATGTGTTCAAAATAGTTGCCTATTGAGACCAAAAACCAATATTACTCCTTATGAAATGTGGTATAACAAAATACATTCATTAAAATAAATCAATTTTTTCGAATTCCATGTTTTATCAAAATCAAAAATCTAGATATGATAAAGTTTGATTAGAAAGTTATGGAAAGAAATTTCATGCATTATTCATGAAATGGAAAAATTTACAAATTATGGAACAAACTTTTACAAAAGTGAGTGGACTCATATGATATATAGGTAACTGAATACCTAGGTTCCTTTAAAAAAAATCTGAAATATAGAGGCGGATAAATTTGAGAATCCCCATAAAAGTGAATGTAACTCAGATGAGTCACACTATGAAGAAAGTGATGCTGGGAAATAAATTATGAGATTTCCTACCTTATAAAATCATATTTCATCTGAAAACATTATTGGGAATAAGAAGGATCCAATTTAGATAAGAATGAAGTTGAGATTATAAAATCATACATCACTTATTGTAAAATGTTAAACCAGAATCAGTTTAAGAGGCTATTCAACATAAAGAATGGGTGGATTATATTAATGAAGAGTTGGATCAAATTGAAAAGAATGAAACATGAGAAATTGTGCCAAGGCAAGTAAATAAAAATGTTAACATAACCAAGTAGGTTTATATAAATATATTGAATGAGAATGTAAAATTTTCAAGATACAATGAAAGACTTGTTTTAAAGGATATGCATAGGCGGCTGATGTGGATTTTGATGAAAACTTTTCCCCTCTTGCAAGGCTAGAAAGTATTAGAATGTTTATTGTAGTGACTGCTCGTCATAATTATATTGTTTATTAGATGGAAGTAAAGTCATATTTCTTTAATTGTGATATTTATAAAGAAGTTTACATTGAACAATCTTGTTTTTTTTACTTTATGGGGATGAAAACAATTTTTGTAAATTGAAGAAATCTTTGTATGGAAAAAAAGGCTCCACGTAATTGGTATTCGAAACTCGATAATTGTTTGAGAATTATAAACTTTTATAAAGGAAAAGTTGATAACAAATTGTATGTGAAAGATGTTGAATCCAGAATATTAATTTTAATTCTTAATGTGGATGGTATATTTTCTCTTGGGGATGGAGAAAATGTTTGTGAATAGTTTGATGAGAACATCAAAATATTATTGTTTGGAGAGTTAACTTTCTTCCTTGTATTAGAAGTTCAAAAAAAGAAAAAATACATCTTATTATCTCAATAAAAGTAAGATGGGTAAATGTTAATGAAGTTTGTGATGGCTGAATCCAAAGAAGTTTCTACTCCTATTTCAGTGAGCACAAAGTTTAGTAAAGATGAATCTGGAATAAGTGTGAATCATAAAGACATTCGGAAGTTGATAGGAATAATTATATACCTTACATCTTTAAGGCCTGATATTTTTTATGTTGTGAAATTATGTGTCAGGTATCAAAGTAATTCGAAATAATCACATATGTTGGATGTAAAGAGGATTTTGATATATGTCAAAGGAACAACTTCACAAGGGTTTTTATACAATAGAAGTAGTGAGATGATGTTTCTTTGTTTTACTGATGCTGATTAGGAAAGAGATTTTAATGATATAAACTCAACCTCCACAGAAATATTTTTATTGGGTTAATGTTGTGTGAGTAGGAATATTAAGAAACAAAGTTCAGTAAATTTGAACACATCTAAATTAGAATATATTGCAGCCACTCAGGCCGGTACTCAATTGTTGTGGATGAAAGTTTAGTTGCAATATTTGAGATTAAAGGTTTCTAAACCATTGAAGATAATTTTTGATAATTAGAGTCAAATTGATCTTCCTAAGAATCTTATCCAACATTCAAGATCAAAACAAATTGATATAAAGTTTCACTTTATAAATATAATGTTTTAAGTGGAGATGTTTTGTGGGAATAAATTTCAATAAAGTATCATATTTCTGATAAATTACAAAAGAAGTTTTGAAGGAAAGGTTTGTCGAATTGAGGATACAACTTCAGGTTTAGACTTCTCCCATGTCTTTCTAAATATCAAAAATAAACCCTCATCTTGCATTGTATAATGTTGAAAGAGGGGGTGAGAAAGTATCCACTTTTACTATGTTAGAAGTTTTACTTATCTTTATTTTTTAATCTAAAATTCTGGTTATCATATAGTAGTGGAGAGAAAAAGAAAAGTGAGAAAGGAAAGGATAATATTGAGAGAAAAAAATGTGAGGGGGTTATATTGAAGAACATTTGTGCTGTTTTGTTTTAACAAAAAATTTAATTTGTTGACAACTAACTTTTTTTTTTGAAGAATGATTTTGATATACAGGAACATGAAGTTTTTGGTTGTTGGAATCTTGTCTTTTTCCTATTCAGCTAAAAAGAATAATGTTTCTCAAGACAAAAGTTATGGAGTTTGAAAAATGTTGCTAGGTTTGAAAGATGTTTCAAATGAAGAAGTAATTTTGTTGTTGAATTTTTTTAAAAGATGATGTTATTGGAGAGAGTACAGTCATAATTTATAAAGCTTCTCAAACATCATAAACAAAATTAGACGATTATTTTCTTGTCAATAATTTGTAAAATATCATGAAAACTTTAATGATAAAACCTTTTGAAGAAATGGTGTATCTGTCCAAATAAATCAGAATCACTTTTCTAAGCATGATTCTGCACAAATCTGAACCTGAATTCGGCACAAATAGGAACCAAAATTCTATACAAATCCGAACATGAATTCTTCACATATTGGAACCTGAATTCCACACAAATCTTTAACTGAATTAAAAGAAAATAGGATCTTTAAATCTTATAAAATCAAAACCTAAAATTTATGTAAATAAAAACCTAAATTCTTAAAAAATTGGAACCTGAATTCTGAGAAAATCAGAACCTGAATTCAGAGGAAATCGGAACCTAATTTCTGAGAGAATCAGAACATGAATTCTGATAAAAACTGAACCAAGTTTCTGAGAATGTTTGTGAGGAAACTCGAACCACTTTTTTAGCATTTTTAAAGAAAAACTGAACCACATTTCTGTGCATGCTTCCATAAATATCAGAACTAATGTTCAGCATTGTCATATTGAGTGAACAGATCAAGAATTCAAACCTAGATTTTAATTTTTCATAAATATCAGAGAAAATTTAATGAGGTTTAATGAAGTCAAATTTGAAGTTTTAATTAAATAGATTTTTGTGGGTTTTGAGATTTGAGTAAACTAGATAGTTTTTCAAGTTTCCAGCTTTTTATTTTCATGTTTCCTATAAATATTTTCTCAGATCATTTTATCATTTGAAACTTTAATATACACACAAAAAGAGAAGCACTAGAATATTAAAAATGAAAAGATCCCACAATATTGAAAAAGGTTTCTTTGTGTGCTTAAGAAGGTAAAAATTAGAATCAACCTTATCATACTGAGAAACAATTGATGAATACATCACTAGAGTAAATGAAATTGTTTTCCACAATAGATGATTGAGAGATATCTTGTAAGATTCAACAATTGTAAAAAACTTATGAGAAAAATTCTAGATTGGTTCAATTATAAAATTCCTTCTTTAGAAAACAATGATGATTTATTTTTTGATGAATTTCATAACTTTCTCGTTGCTTATGAAATGAGAAAATACCAAATGTTTAAAAAAAATATTAAATATTAAATGGCTTTTGATGATATGAGAAAGATGAAAATCCAAGATATTGAAGTAGAAGATCCTTTTGAGTCTGAAGATAAAGAGGATGATGAGATGAATGAAAAAATAATGTCTCCCATATCCAAGAACTATCAAAGAGGAAGAGGAAAGTATGGAGAAAACATCCTCTCAAATGTTTTCAGTGTGTTGGGGTCAATAAATTTGTGAATAATTAACCCAAGAAGAAATATGGATAATGTCGAGAATATTCCGATGAAAAACCTCAATGGAAGGAGTGGAACAAAAATGATAGAGAAGAGAAGCCTTCCAAATAATTCAAGAAGCATACTTCCAAAAATAAAAGAAGTATGATGAGTAATAAGGTTGAATCATAATCAACTGAAAATGATTCTTCTGAAGAATAAGTTTCATAAAAATTTAGAACCGGCACTGTAAAAGTTGATAAAACAAAATACTCATCAGATATTAAAGAAGGTGTTAAGAATCTAATAGAGAGTATTAGCTCAAAACTTAACTTCTTGAATTTATTTATCAAAGAAAATCTCTCAAGAAATAAATTAGAGTAATGAAGAATGATCATTAAGAACATTCTGGTTCTAGAAAATATGTCATCAAGAAGGAGGATGAATAAATTCAGGAGACATTAAGTTATAATATTAGAATTAATGAATAGGGAAAGATGATTGATGATTTTGGAAAGAATCTAAAAGCTAAGGAAGAAGAGTCTAATAAGAGGCAATCAAAACTTATTGTGTCTGAAAATACCCAAGGGAAGATGAATGAAAACTTCAAAAAACTATCATAAGTAAAAGTTGATACTTCGGAAATTCTTGAGAATGGTCATTACGAGAATCATGTGAAATATTATCTTTTCAAAAATAATGTTTCGTGTAATTCATCTAACATTTTAGTTTCTCAAAAAGGTATTGGTAAATCTTGAGGGGATAAAGGATCTGAGAAACCTAACAAATCTACGAAACATGAAAACACACTCAAAAGAAAAGATAGTCCAAATCTTTAGTATGTTAAAGTTGAAAGAATTTATAATCCTCAACAAATTTTCTATAGAAAAATCTATTTCTTGAATAGAAAATTGATATTTTAAGGCTATTGTTAGTGCTACAGAATCTATGGGCACATAGCTTATAATTGTGGCACCGAAGACTTGGTCACCTTGGCCAAGAAAGGTATAAAAAAATTTCCGAATTTGATGCCCTTCGTAACCTATGAGAGCTAAAAAGTAGAGATGAATATTATTTCATTACTTTTCATAAAGGATATATGACTAAAAAAAATCATAAAAGAGTAGGGATTCAATCTAGAGACCACTTGAGAATATTCATTCTGATTTATGTGGGAGGATGAGACATTTATCAATAAAAGTGGATTTTTACTTTATCACTTTTATTGATGATTTCACTCATATGAAAAAACATCATATTCATGAAGCATAAGTATGAGGCTATATTTTTATGCTCAAATTTTTCAGAAAATATATCTAGAAAGAACTGTGAGTTTTCATAAAGAAGATGAGAATATATAATGGTACACAATTCACAAACAATTATTTTGAAACTTATCTTTGAAATCATGGTATCAAACATCATTATAATGCTCCCTATACTCCACAAAAAAATAGAGTAGCATAAAGGAAGAATATAAGCTTGGTGGAAATGGGAATAAGTATGTTAACAGAATACAAAATTTTAAAATTATTTTGGAGATAAGTTGTTAGTACTGTTGTACATGTTAAAAATAAATGCTTGTAGAGACCAGAAACCAACATGACTTCTTATGAATTACGGTATAACAAAATACCTTCATTGAAATACTTTAATGTTTTTGGAATTCTATGTTTTCTCAAAATCAATAATCTTGATGTGGGAGAGTTTGTTGAGAAAGATGAGGAAGACAAATTCATGGGTTACTCATGAAATGGTTGAAGTAACAAATTTTATAACAAACATTTACAAAAGTTAGTGGAATCATATGATATAAAGGTAATTGAAAACCTAATATCCTTCAAAAAAATATTTTGAGAATACAGAGGAGGATAAAATGGAGAATCCCTACAAAAGTGAATGTAACTCAGATGAGTCACATGGTGAATAAAGTGATTCTAGGAAATACCCATGATATTTCCAACCTTAAAAACCCATTTTGAATCTGAAAACAATATTGGGAATTAGAAGGCTTCTGTTCAGACAAGAATAAATTTGAGATTAGAAAATCAGACTTCACTTTTCTCAAATGTTGAACCAAAATCAGTTTTAGAAGTTATTCAATATAAATAATGGGTGGATGCTATAAATAAAGGGTTGGATCAAATTGAAAATAATTAATAATGGGAAATTGTTCCATGGCCAGTAAATTAAAATGTTATTAGAAACAAGTGGGTTTATATAAATAAATTTAATGATCATGTAGAAGTTTCAAGAAACAAATAAAGAATTGTTTGTAAAGGAAATGAACAGGTGGAAGGTGTAGATTTTGATGAAAAATTTTCCCTTGTTGCAAGGCTACAAACTATTCAAATGTTTATTGAAGTTATTGTCTTTCATAATTACAATTTTTATCAGATTGATGTAAAGTCAGCTTTCTTTAATAGTGATATTGAGGAATAAGTTTACATTTAACAACCATGTAGGTTTTTAATTGATGAGGATTAAAACAAAGTTTGTAAATTGAGGAAATGTTTATATGGGCTAAAACAAGATCCATGTGCTTAGTATTCAAATCTTGACAATTCTTTGAGAATGATGAACTTTTATAAACGGTAAGTTGATAGAAAATTGTGTGTGAAAGATGTTGACTCTGGAACATTAATTATAATTTTTTATATGGGAGATATAATTTTTTGAGGATGAAGAATATGTTTATGAAGAGTTTGATGAAGATATGAATAAGAACATTGAAATGTTAATTTTTTATAGAAATAACTTTCATCCTTAGCATATAAGTTCAAAAAAAGGAAAAATGTATCTTATTATCTCATGAAAAGTATGTGAGGAAATTGTTAATTAAGTTTGGTTTGGATGAATCCAAAAAAAAATTGACTCTTATTTCACTGAGCACAAAGTTGAGTAAAGAAGAATCTGGAATAACTATAAATCAGAAATACTTTCATAAGTTGATAGAAAGTCTTATTTACCTTGTAGCTTCAAGGCCTGATATTGTTTATGTTGTGACTTTGTGTGTCATGTATCAATGTAATTAGAAAGAATCACATATGTTGGATGAAAATAGGATTTTGATATATCTCAATGGAATAACTTCACATGGGTAGTTATACAAAATAAATAGTGAGATGAAGTTTCTTGGTAATACTGTTGTTCATTGGAATGGAGATTGTAATGATAGAAAGTCAACCTCTGAAGGAACATTTTTTCTGGGTGAATTTTGTGTGAGATGGCACAGTAACAAATAAAGTTTAGTAACATTGAGAACAATTGAATCTGAATATATTGTAACCACTCAAGCTTTTAGTCAAATGTTGTGGATGAAAGTTCAGCTGGAAGATTTCAAAGTAAATTTTCTAAACCATTTAAGATACTTTGTGATAATCAAAATGAAATAAATATTTCCAAAAATCCAATACAACATTCAAGATCAAAACATATTGATATAAATTTTCACTTTATAAAATAGAAAGTTTCTACTGGATATTTTTTCTAGAATACATTTCAATAAAGTAGCATATTTATAATAAGTTTATAAAACGATTGTTGAAGGAAGGTTTTTTTGAATTAAGGCTGTAACTTTATGTTCGGCATCATCCCATGTCTTCCTAAATCTCATAAATAAACCCCCATAATTCTTTGTATTATGTTAACAAAGGGGGTGATAAAGTATCCACTTTTTCTGCATAATAAGTTTCACTTATCTTCTTTTTTTAAAATCTAAATTTCTGGTTATCATATAATGGGAGAGAGAAAAAGAAAATCAAAAAATGAAAGGATAATATTGAGAGAGAGAAAAATTAGGGGGGTTATCTTTACATGGCCATGAATTTTTCTTACAAATGAGGGATGTAATTCCTTCAAAAACATTACTTTATCTAGTAGTGTGGTTTTAGGACAATCTCTCTTTAGAAAGTCTATGTTTTGATAAAATTTAAAAACATGAGTTGTTTACAAAACTTGAGATGTGGAAAAATTATGAGATTTGGAGAAGTTTTTTACCTAGGTTTTCAATAAATCCAAAGGTGGGATTGGAGAACCTTTGTGGTGTTTTGTTTTAAAAAAATTCATTTTTTGATAGCAAATCTTTTTTATTGAATAATGTTTTTGATATATAAGAAGATGAAGTTTTTGGTTGTTGGAATCTTTTATATTTCATAATGAGTTAAAAATAATGAAGTTTCTTAAGAAAAAAGTTGCAGAGTTTGAAAGATGTTGCAGAATGAAGAATTTCGTTTTTTGTTGAAGACTTTTGAAAGAGGATGTCCTTGAAGAGAGAAAAGTTAGAAGTTATAAAGTTTCTAAAACTCCCTAAATAAAATCTAATGATGCTTTTCTGATCAAGAAGTTCTAAAATATCATGAAAATTTTAATTTAAAATCCACTGATGAATTGTTGGATAGGTCTAAAGAATTCAAAATCATTTTTCTAAGCCTGACTCTACACAAATTGAAAAGTAAAATCTGCACAAATTAAAACCTGAATTCTCTAGAAATCGAAAACTGAATTCTGCACAAATCAAAACCATAATTCTACAAAAATAAGAACCTAAATTCTATAAAAAAACAACACCTAAATTCTACACAAATAGGAACCTGGATTCTTAGAAAATTGGAACCTGAATTCTTAGAAAATTAGAACCTCAATTCTGATAAAATCAAAACCTAAATTATGATAAAATCTGAACATGTATTCTGAGAAAATCAGAACCTGAATTCAAAGAAAATCATAACCTAAATTTTGAGAAAATCATAACTTGATTTCTGAGAAAATTAGAACCTGAATTCTGATAAAAACTAAACCACATTTTTTAGAATATTTATGAGGAAAACTAAACAACATTTTTATCATGTTTCTGAGAAAATACTGAACCACATTTCTAAGCATGTTTCCAGAATAATCATAACCAATATTTATCATACTGAGTGAAGACTTTAGGAATTCAAACCTAAATTTCAATTTTTCATTAATCTCAGAGAAATTTAAGGAGGTTTTACAAAGTCAAATTTGATGTTTTAATGAAAGATATTTTCATAGTTTTTGAGATTTTAGGAAGCGGGAATGTTTTCATGTTTCCCTCTTTTGACTTTGGAGTTTCCTATAAATATTTTCTCAGATCATTTTTTCATTTGAAACTTTCTCATACGCACAAAAAGTGGAGGCCTTGAGAATTAAATGTTAAAAGCTCCAACAATATTTAAGACGGTTTATTTGAGTGTTTGAGATGGTAAAAATTGAAATCATTCTTACTGTACTGAGAAGATCGAACATGGCCAAATCAGACTGAGGATTTGTACTGAGTGTTTAGACATAGAATTTTTGGAGAAAATTCAAGAAAGTTTTTATTCTATTTTTGGATCAATTGTTTTATACAAGAAAATTTTAAACTGACGGGATTCAGTATAATATTTCCTATCGGGAGATAGAAGGTGTCCAAAAGGAGTTGGTAGAAGTTGTATTCACTTCATCATTATAGTGGACTTCTATAGACCCATGGGAGTGGCTGTAGAAATGATATAGGTTCTCAAATTGACGTCGAACATTTTAAATCACTTTTTCCACTCTTTCTTTACTATTATTTTAGGCATAATTATTTTATAAATGTTGATAAGAAAAATTAATCTTAACAGGCTGTAGGAGTTAGGTTTTTGAAACTTTTTGAAAATTATAAAAAGTGAAAAACTAATTCAACCCCGCCCAAAACCCACCTTCTTAGTTGTTATTTAATCCTTGGAACTTAAATTAGTGTCAAAGGGAGATTCCCTTGTTGAATCATTATCATGGATAATATTAATTTTTTCAATAGTATAGTAATTCTTACATTCGATGGAAAGAATTTTTATTGATGGAAGAAATAGTATGAAACCTTATCTCATATATCTTGTCCTTGAACTTGTTAATGTTTCTACTATTGGTTTTCCATCCGTTTAGAAAGCTTATACTGTGAAGTTTTCTAATAAAATAAACATTGAAGTTTATGGAAAGACAATAAATTCAATCCTTTTATCCTTATAGAAGAATGCTTATCAGAGGGTAATGGGTCTCAAAACTTTAGAAAGTATGTGGGAAAAATAGAAAGTGTTTTCGAAGGGAATACTAAAGTCAAGGAAGAAAAAATAAAAATCTAGCATAGTAAGTATGAATACATCATAATGAGGGATGAAGAAAAAATTGATTAATACTTCACTAGAGTAAATGAAATTTTTTTCAACATCAGTGGAATTAGAGAGTTCTTAGGATATTCTACAATTTTGTAAAACCTTTTGAGAAACTTTATAGATATATTAGATTATAAAATTAATTCTTTAGATTATTATAATAATTTGTCTTTTGAGGAATTACATAACTTTCTTGTAGCCTGTGAAATTAGTAAATACCAAATGTTTAAAAAGAAGATGAACATGAAATGGATTTTGAAGAAATGAGAAAGGTGAAAAATCAAGATATTGAAGAAGCAGAGCCTTGTGAGCCTGGAGATATAGATAATTATGAGCTAGATTAAAAAAATCATGGATCTCATATCAAAGAACTATCGAATATTAATAGGAAATTATGGAGGAAGACTTCCTCTCAAATGTTTCGAGTCTGGTGGAATTAGACACTTTTATATGAATTTCCCCAAGTAGAAAGTTAGAGAATATCGAGATGATTCTGATGAAATTCCTTGATGGAAGAGGTGTAACAAAACTGATAATGGAAATAATTCTTCCAAAACATTATATAATAATACTTATGGAAATAAATTAGTAAGATTATTAAGAAGGTTGAATCAGACTCAACTGATAATGATTCTTCTGAAGATGGAAGTTCATAAAAATTCAGAACCTCCATTAAAAAAGTTTAGAAAACAAAAGACTCCTACGAGAGTGAAGAATGTGGTGAAGAATCTTATAAATAGTGTCATATCAGAACAAAAATTATTTCATATCTTGAGAAAAACAAATCTCTCAAGACAAAGTTTAGAGTTATAAATAAAGACAGTGAATAAGTTTCTGGTGGAAGAAAATATTTCATTAATTAGGAGGATGAATACATTCAAGAGATTTCAAGTTACTAAATTAGAATTTCTGAACATTGAAAGATGATTGATGATCTTATAAATAATATGGAAGCTAAGGAAGAAGAGTTTGTAAAGTGGCAATCAAAACTTCTTGAGTATGAAAATACTCTGAGAAAGATGAATAAAAACTTCAACAAAGAAACAGAAGTAAAATCTGATACTTTTAAAATTGCAGACAAGTCTCATTTCAAGAATCAATTAAAATATTCTCTTGCCAAAAATAATGTTTTATCTAATTCATATAATATTTTTGGTTTAGGAAAATGTATTGGTGAATCTTGGGTGGAGAATGTATGTGAGAAACCTATCAAATCTAAAAAATATTAAAACTCACTCAAAAGGAAAGATGGTTCAAATCCTGAGTATGTTAGAGTAGAAAGAAGTTATCAACCTCAACAAAGATTCTATTGAGAAGGATCTTTCTTGAATATAAATTCGATATTTAAAGGCTGCTACTAGTTCTTTCTATTCTATGGGAATAAATCTTATAATTGTCTCACCACATCCTTGGGCACCTTGGTTAGAAAAGTATGAACAAACATTCCAATATTGATTTCCTTCGTAACCTTCCAGAGCTAAACCGTAGAGATGGAGAAGTGTGTATAACTTTACAGAAAGGAAAGATGACTAAAAATATTCATAAAATAGTTGAGATTCAATCTATTACACCACTTTACATTATTTGTTATTATTTGTGTGGGTTGATGAGACATTAGTCAAAAAAAGGGAATTTTTACATTATCACTTTTATTGATAATTTCACTTAGATGAAAAACATCAATTTCTTGAAGCATAAGTCAAAGGCAATTGATATGTTCAAATTCTTTAGAAAATATATTGAGAACAAATTGAGAGTTTTAATAAAGAAGATGAGAATAGATAATGGTACCTAATTCACAAACAATGCTTTTGAAAATTATCTGTGAAAGTATGGTATCAAACATTAGCATAGTCCTCCCTATACTCCACAAAAAATGGAGTAGCATAAAGGAAGAATAGAAGCTCGGTGGAAATGGAAAGAAGTATGTTAGGAGAATTAAAACTTTCAAAATTGTTTTTGATATAAGCTATTAGTATTCTTATACGTGTTCAAAATGGGTCCTTGTTCATACCAGAAACCAACTTGACTCCTTATCAAATTTGGTATAACAAAATACATTCATTAAAATACTTCAAAGTTTTTGGAAGTCCAAGTTTTCTCAAAATCAAAAATCAAGATATGGTAAAGTTTGATGAGAAATCTGGGGAAGGAACTTTCATGGGTTATTCATCAAATGTAAAAAGTTACAAATGATAGAAAAAATGTTTACAAAAGTTAGTCAACTCATATGATATATAGGTAATTGAAAAGATAAGTTCCTTCACAATAGTTTTTTAGAATACAGAGGAGGATAAATTATAGAATCCTTACAAAATTTAATGTAACTCACATGAGTCACATGGTTTAGAAATTGGTGCTAGGAAAGAAACTGTGAGATTTCCTACTTTAAAAATCATGTTGAATCAAAAAATATTATTGGGAATAAGAAGTAATCAGTTCAGAAAAGAAGGAAGTTGAGATTAGAAAATCAGAATTCACTTATCTCAAATGTTGAACTAGAATCCGTTTTAGAGGCTATTCAACATAAAAAATGGGTGGATGATATGAAATAAGAGTTGGATCAGATTTAAAATAATGAAAGAGATGAAATTGTTCCAAGGAAATTAAATAAAAATGTTTTCACAACCATGTGGGTTTGTAGAAATAAATTGAATAATCATTTAAAAGTTCTAAGAAACAAATAAAGACTTGTTTTTAATGGATATGAAATGGTGGAATGTATGGATTTTGATGAAAATGTTTACCCATGTTCCAAGGCTATAAACTACTCAAATGTTTCTTGCAGTGACTCCTCATAATAATTACAAAGTTTATCAGATAGATGTAAATTCATCTATCATAAATGGTGACATTGAGGAAGAATTTTACACTGAATAAATTTGTGGTTTTTTACTTGAAGAGGATGAAAGAAATATTTTTAAATAGAAGAAAGCATTATATAGGATGAAATAAGCTCCACGTGATTGGTATTTGAAGCTCAACAATTTTTTAAGAATAATGAAATTTTATAAGGGATGGGATGATAGTAATTTTTATGTGAAATATTTTGACTCCAGAACATTAATTTTAATTGTTTATGTGGATGATATAATTATTATTGGGGGTGAAGAAAAGGTTTGTGAAGTGTTTTCTATGGATATGAAGAAGAACTTTGAAATGTCAATGTATGGAGAATTTACTTTCTTAATTGGCTTAAAAGTAAGAAAAAGGGAAAATATATCTTCTTATCTCAAGAAAAGTATACCTAGGAATTGATAAAGAATTTTGTGATGGCTGAATACATAAAACTTTCAACTCCTATTTCAATGAGCACAAATTTGAGCGAAGATGAATCTTGAATAAGTGTGAATTAGAATGAATTTTGGACGTTGATAGGAATTCTTATTTACCTTATAGATTCAAGGACTAATATTGTTTATTCTATGAATTTATGTGCCAGGTATCAAATTAATTTGAAAGAATCGCATATATTGGATGCAGATAGGATTTTGAAATATGTCAGAGGAACAACTTCACAAGGTTTTTTATATAAAAGAAGTAATGTGATAAAGTGTCTTTGTTATACTAATTTTGGTTGGGATAGAGATTGTAATGATAGAAAAACAACTTCTATAGGAACATTTTTTATGGGTGAATGTTGTGTGAGTTTGAATAGTAAGAAACAAAGTTTAGTAACTTTGAGAACAGCTAAATTCGAATATGTTGCAGCCACTTAGGCTTTTACTTAAATTTTGTGGATGAAATTTCAATTGGAAGATTAGAAAGTAAAATATTTTAAACCATTTAAAATAATTTGTTATAATTGGAATTCAATAGATATTTTTAAGAATCTTTTCCAACATTCAAGATCAAAACACATTAATATAATGTTTTACTTTATAAAATAGAAAGTTGTTTCTTGAGATGTTTTGTTGGAATACATTCCAATAATGTATCATATTTTTGATAAGTTTACAAAAGAAATGTTGAAGGAATAGTTTCTTTAATTAAGGTTGCAACTTCTTCTTTAGCCTCCTCCCATGTCTTTTTAAATCTCATAAAGAAACCCCCACTCTGCTTTAGATTATGTTGAAAAAGGGGGTGAGAAAGTATCAAATTTTAATGTGTAATAATTTTTTCCTATCTTCATTTTTTTCTTGAATATGAAATTATGGTTAACATATAATGGGGGAGAGAAAAAATAAAAGTCAAAAAGGAAAGGATAAGATTGAGAGAAAAAAATTATGGGGAGTTATCTTTACATGGAAACAAAATTTTCTTACCACTTAGAGATAGAATTCCTTCAAAAAAAATTACATTATCCAGTAGTGTGTTGTCAGGAAAATCTATCTAGAGAAAGGATATATTTTTATAAAAGTCAAAAATTTGAGATGTTTACAAAATTTGAGTTGTGTAAAAATTATTAGAGTTGGAAAATTTGTTAACAAGGGTTGTTAAAAAATCCAAATGGGGATATTGAAGGACCTTGGTGGTGTTTTGTTATAAAAAAATTTTGTATTTGTTGAAAACTAACCTTTTTTGTTGGGGAATGTTTTTGATATATAGGAAAATTATGTTGTGGGTTTTTGTAATATTGTCTTTTTCATAATTAGTTAAAAAGAATGATATTGTTTAAGATAAAAGTTGCAGAGTTTGAAAGAAGATTCTAAGTTTGAAAGATGTTGTTGAATGAATAATTCCTTTTATTACTGAAGGCTTTTGAAAGAGGATATTATTGAAGAGATAAAAGTCAGAAATTATAATGTTTCTCAAACATTTTGAACAATATTAGATGATGATTTTCAAATCTAGAAGTTCTAAAAGATCAAGAAAACTTTAACGAAAAAATATTTTGAGTTAATGGTGGAGAGTTCTAAAGAAATCGGAATCACTTTTCAAGGCATGATTCTGCAAAAATCGAAACCTGAATATGAATTTGGAAAAAATAGGAACCAGAATTATACCCAAATAGAAGCCTAAATTATACACAAATTATAACCTTAATTGTACACAAATCAGAACCTGAATTCTGAGAAAATCATATTATAAATTTTTGAAAAATCTGAACCTCAAATATAAGCAAATCGAAACCTAAATTCTGAGAAAATTATAACCTGAATTTAGAGCAAATCATAACCTTAATTCTACCAAATTGGAACCTGAATTTTGAGAATCTTGGAACCTGATTTCTGAGAAAATTGGAACATGAATTCTGATAAAAACTAAACCACATTTCCGATAATTATTCTGAGGAAAAATGAACCACTTTTTTTACTGTTTTCTAATAAAAATTAACCACATTTCTAATTATGTTTCCAAAAAGTATAGAACCAAGATTCAACATTATCATACTAAGTGAATAGTTCAATAATTCAAACCTAATTATTAATTTTTCGTAAATCATGGAAAATTTTAATGAGGTTTGAAAAATTCAAATTTGTCCTTTTAATGCGAGATATTTTCAGAGTTTTTCATATTTGACGAAGCGGGAATGTTTTTCCAGTTTCCCGATTTTGATTTTTGAGTTAGATATAAATATTTTCTCATATCATTTGTTCATTTGAAACTTTTACATAAAAACAAAAGGTGGAGAATTGGAGAATTCAATGTGAAAATTTCCCAACAAATTGAAGAAGGTTTCTTTTATTTTTTAAGAAGGTAAAAAGCATAATAATCCTTGTCATACTAAGAAAATCAGACTTACCCAAATTGTACTAATGATTCAGGATGAGTATTTGTGGAGAAAATTCAACAAAGTTTTTATTCTCTTATTTGGATCAATTTTTCTATAATAAAACATTATAAATAGACCGGAGTCAGTATAAACTTTCCTATCAGAAGATATAAGGTGTTTAACAGGAGTTGGCACAAGTTGTATTCACTTCATCATTATATTGGATATCCAAAGACCCATGGGAGTGGCTATGGTAAGTACATAGGTTCTCACATTGAGGCTGAACCTTGTAAATTGTGTGTGCCTTTCATTATTTACTATTCTTGTATGCATAATTATTTTCTAAATGTCGATAAGTAAATTAATATTAACAGGTTTTAGGGTTAAAGTTTCATAAAGTTTTTGAAACTTATAAAAAGTAAACAACTAATTCACCCCCCCCCCCCCCCCTCAATTGTTATTTGATCCTTGGAACTTCAAATAGAATCAGTGGGAGGATACCTTGTTGAATTCTTATCATAGTTAATATAAATTCTTTCAATAGTATAGGAATTCCTACATTCGATGGAAATAATTATTATGGATGGAAAAATAGGATGATTATTTATCTCTTATCTCTTATCCTTGAAGTTATTGATGGTCCTACTATTGGTTTTCCACCTATTGAGAAAGATTCTCCTAAGATGTTTACTTATAAAAGAAACATAGAAGTTGATGGAAATTCATGAAATGAAATCTGTGTGCCCTTGTTGAATAATTTTTATCAGAAGTTAATGGGTCTCCAAACATCAAAAAGTATGTGGGATAGGCTAGAAATTGTTTTCAAAGGGAATACTAGAGTCAAGCAAGAAAAGATACAAATCTAGTGTAGTAAGTATGAAGACATCAGAATGAGGGATGTAGAAAAAATTGATGAATACTTCACTAGAGTAAATGAAATTGTTTGTAACATTAGAGGATTCAGAGATATATTGTAAGATTCTACAATTCTGAAAAAAAAATTAAGATAAACATTTTGGATAGGTTCAATTATAAAAATCCTGCTTTAGAAGATAATGATGATTTATCTCTTGATGAATTATATAACTTTATTTTTTCTTATAAAATGATGAAAGACCCACTATTTAAATAGAAGATGAAAGATGAAATGGATTTTAAAGTTATGGGAAAATGAAATATGATATATTGAAAAAGATTATCCTTCTGAGTCTGAAGATAAATAGGATGTTGAGCTGAATGAGAAAAGCATGTCTCTCATATCCAAGAACTATCGAAGAGGAGGAGGAAATTATGAAGGAAAACATCCTCTAAAATGTTGTGATTGTGTTGGAATCAGTCATTTTGAAATTAATTCCCCCAAGAAGAAAATTAGATAATATCGAGATGATTATGATAAAATAACTTGATGGATAAAGTGCAACAAAAATGATAAAGAAGATAAGTTTTTCTAAAAAAATCAAGAAGAAGTATTCTAGAAAGAAAATAAACATTCTAATAAGGTTAAATCGAACTCAACTGAAAATGATTCTTCTAAATGTGAATGTTCATAAAAATTAAGAACCTTCATTGAAAAAGTTGAGAAAACAAAAGACTCCTCAGAGAGTGAAGAAGATGGTGAATAATCTTATAGAGAGTATCATCTCAGAACCGAATATCTTTCATGTCTTGAGAAAATCAAATCTCTCAAGAAAGAAATTAGATTAATGAAGAAAGATCGTGAAGAAGTTTATAGTGGAAGAAAATATATCATCAGTCGAGAGGATGAATACATTCATGAGATTTTATGTTACAAGATTAGAATTACTAAAAATGGAAAGATGACTAAAGATTATAGAAAGAATATAGAAGCTAAGAAAGAAGAGGTCATCAAGTTGCAATCAAAACTTCTTGAGTCTGAAAATACCCTGAGGAAGATGAATGAACACTTCAACAAAGAAACAGAAGTAAAATATGAGACTTCTAAAATTACTAAGAAGGATCATTATGAGAACTAGATGAAATCTTCTATTATCAAAAATAATTTTTTCTAATTTATAAAAACTTTAGGTTCTGGAAAAGGTATTGGAAAATCTTGTGTGGAGAAAGTTTTTAGGAAACCTATCAAATCAACAAAAGGTGAAAACTCACTCAAAATAAAAGTTTGTCTAAATCCTGATTATGTTATAGTTGAAAGAATTTATCAACCTCAACAATGTTTCTATATTGAAATATGCTTCTTGAATAGAAAATTGAGATTTGGAGTCTGTTACTGGGGATATGTAACCTATGGGCATAAAGCTTATAATTGTGGAACCTAAGACTTGGGAACTATGGTCAAAAAAGTATGAACAAATCTTCAAACATTGATGTCTTTTGATACCTATCATAGCTAAAAAGTAGAGATGGAGATGTTTTCATTACTTTCCAGAAAGAAAATATGACTAGAAAAATCATAAAAGGGTTGAGATTCAATCTAGAAGACCTTTTGAGCTAATTAATTCTGATATGTGTGGGCCGATGAGACATCCGTCAAAAAAATGGGATTTTAATTTTATCACTTTTATTGATGATATCACTCAAATGAAAAAAATCATGTTTGTGAAGTATAAGTTAGAGGCTATTGATATGTGAAAATTCTTCCGAAAATGTGTAGTAAAATAATTGGGAGTTTCCATGAAGAAGTTGAGAATAGATAATGGTGCAAAATTCACAAATAATGATTTTAAAACTTATCGATGAAGTCAAGGTATCAAACATTAGTATAGTTCTCCCAATAATATATAACAAAAATGAGTGGTATAAAGGAATAATAGAAGCTTGGTGGGAATGGGAAGAAGTATGTTAGCAGAATACAAACATTCTAAACTCTTTTGGAAATAAGCTGTTAGTACAATTGTAATTGTTAAAAATATATTATTGTTGAGACCATAAACCCACATGACTCCTTATGAAATTTTGTATAACAAAATACCTTCATTGAAATACTTCAATGTTTTTTGAAGTCTATGTTTCCTCAAAATAAATAATCCAGATGTGGGAAAGTTTTATAAGAAATCTAAGTAAGGCAATTTCATGGGTTATTCATTAAATGGGAAAAGCTATAAATACTAGAAAAATGTTTACAAATGTTAGTGTATTTATATGATATATATGTAATTTAAAACCTATGTTCCTTCATAATAATTTTTTAGAATACAAAGGAGGATAAATGGAATAATCCCCACAAAAGTGAATGTAACTCCAATGATTCACTTGGTTAAGAAAGTGATGTTGGGAATGAAATCGTGATATTTCCTACCTTACAAAAGCATGTTGAATCTAAAAACATTAGTAGGAATCAGAAGGCTCTTGTTTAGAAAATAAGTTGAGATTTGAAAATTAGAAATCACTTACATCAAAAGTTAAACCAGAATCAATTTTAGAGGATATTCAACATAAATAATGGTTGGATGATATGAATGAATATTTGGATCAGATTGAAAATAATGAAACATGGGAAATTTTTCCAAGGATATTAAATAAAAATTTTATCAGAACCAAGTGGATATATAGAAATAAATTGAATGAGAAAGTAGAAGTTTCAAGAAACAAATAAATACTTGTTTATAAGGAATATGCATAGGTGTAAGTTTTGTATTTTGATGAAACATTTTCCATTTTTTAAAGGCAAGAAACTATTTAAATATTTCTTGTAGTGACTGATCATCATAATTACAATGATTTTCATATTAATGTAAAGTTAACATTCATAAATGGTCAGATTGAGGAAGAAGTTTACATTGAACAACCTTGTGGTTTTTTACTTGAGGATGAAAACAAAGTTTGTAAATTGAAGAAAGATTTTTATGGGCTGAAACAAGCTCAAATTTCTTTGTATTCGAAGCTTAACAATTGTTAGGTAATGATAAACTTTTATAAAGTAAAAGCTGGTATCAAATAGTAAGTGAACGATGTTGACTACGAAATATTAATTGTAAATGTTTATGAGGATGATATAATTTTTACTATGGATTAAGAAAATGTTTTTGAAGAGTTTTATGAGGAAATAAAGAAGAAATTTTAAATGCAAATGTTTCAAGAATTAACTCTATTACCTGGCTTACATGTTCAAACAAAGGAAAAAATATATCTTCTTATCTCAAGAAAAGTATGCTAGGGAATTGTTGAAGTTGTTTGGGATGGATGAATGTGAAGAAGTTTCAAGTCCAATTTTAGTGATAAAAAATATGACTAATGGTGAATCTAGAATAAGTTTGAATCAGAAAGACTTTAAAAAGAGGATAGGTATTCTTCTTTACCTTACAGATTCAAGGCCTGATATTGTTTATGTTATGAATTTATGTTCCAGGTATCAAAGTAATTCAAAATAATCACATATATTGGATGAAAAGATAATTTTGAGATATGTAAAAGGAACAAATTCACATGGGTTGTTATACAAAAGAAACAGTGAGATGAAGTTTCATAGTTATACCAATGCTGATTGGGATGGATATTTTAATGATAGAAATTAAACCACTAGAGGAACATTTTTTCTGGGTGAATTTTGTGTGAGTTGGTATAGTAAGAAACAAGGTTTGATAACTTTAAGAAGAGATGAATTTGAATATATTGCAGCCACTCAGTCTTGTACTCAAAGGTTGTGGATGAATGTTCTTTTGGAAGATTTTAAAGTTAACGTTTCTAAACCATTGAATATGAAATGTGATAATTAGACTGCAATTGATCCTTCTAAGAATCTTTTCCAACATTCAATATCAAAACACATTGATATAATGTTTAAAATTATTAAATAGAAAGTTTCTAATGGAGATGGTTTGCTGGAATACATTTCAATAAAGTATCAGATTGATGATAAGTTTACAAAAGTAATGTCGAAGGAAAGGTTTATTGAATTGAGGTTGAAAATTCATGTTCAGACTCCTCCCATGTCTTACTAAATCTCATAAAGAAACCCCCACCATGCATTGGATTATGTTGAAAACAGGGGTGAGAAAGTATCAGATTTTACTGTATAATAAGTTTTACTTATCTTCTTTTTCTTAATATAAATTTCTGTTTATCATAGAATGGGGGAGAGAAAAAGAAAATTGAGATAGGAAAGTATAATATTGAGAGAAAAAAAGTGAGGGGGAGTTGTCTTGACAAGGCTGAAAAATTTTCTTTCCACCGAGCGATGGAATTCCTTCAAAATCATTACTTTATCCAATAGTGTGGTGTGAGGAAAATCTCTCTTGGGAAAGGAAATATTTTGATAAAAGTCAAATATTTTAGTTTTTTACAAAAATTGAGTTGTGGAATATTTATGAGAGTTGGAAAATTTGTTAACAATGGTTTTTGACAAATCCAAATGGGGATATTGAAGAACCTTTGTGGTGTTTTGTTTCAAAAAAATTGGTATTTGTTGATAGTTAACCTTTTTGATGAGGAATGGTTTTATATATAAGAATATGAAGTTGTTGGTTGATGGAGTCTTGTCATTCTCATAATCTGTTAAAAAGAATGAAGTTTCTCAAGACAAAATTTTCGGAGTCTGAAAGAAGTTTCTAAGTTTGAAAGAAGTTGCTAAATGAAGAAGTCCTTTTATAACTCAAGACTTTTTAAATAGAATGTTATTAAAGAGGGAAAAGTCAGAAGTTATAAAGTTTCTCAAACATTTTGAACAAAATCAGATGATGCTTTTCTGATTAAGAAGTTATAAAATATCATGAAAACTTTCATGATAAAATATTTTGAATAAATGGTCTAGAGGTCTGAATATTTCAGAATAACATTACTAAGCATGATTCTGCACAAATCATAACCTGAATTCTGCCCAAATAAAAACATGAATTCTGCATAAATGGGAACCTAAATTCTCCCATAATCAGAACCTGAATTCTACACAAATCAGAACCTGAATTCTGAATAAATTGCAACCCAAATTCTAACAAAATCAGAACCTCAATTTTGAGTAAATCGGAACCTGGATTCTATGAAAATCATAACATAAACTCTAAGAAAATTGGAACCTGATTTTTAAGAATACGGGAACTTTAATTCTGATAAAAACTGATCCACATTTCTTAGAATGTTTTTTAGGAAAACTAAACCACTTTTTTTATCATGTCTCTGAGAAACATTGAACCACATTTCTATGAATTTTTATAGAAAAATCAGAACCAATATTAAGCATTATCATACTGAGTGAAGAGTTCAGGAAGTCAAACATGAATTTCAATTTTTTGTAAATCTTAGATAAATTTAAGGTGGTTTGACAAAGTTAAATTTTTTATTTAATGTTAGAGATTTTTGTAGTTTTTGAGAATTGGGGAAGTGGGAAAGTTTTTCAAGTTTCTTGCTTTGGATTTTCAAGTTGCCTATAAATATTTTTTCAATTATTTTTTCATTTGAATCTCTAACATACATATAAAAATAAGAGAACTAGATAATTCAAAGGGAAAATTTCCCACCACATTGAAGAAGACTTCTTTGAGTGTTTGAGATGGTAAAAATCAGAATCCTCTTTACCTTACTGAGATGATTAGACTTATAAAAATAGGATTGACGATTCTGACTAAGCATTTGTGGAGAAAATTAAACAATGTTCTTGTTCTCTATTTTGGATAAATTTTTCTATAAGAAAACATTTTAAAATGGCAGGAGTCAGTATATCTTTCCTATCAGAAGATAGAAGGTGTCTAATGGGAGTTGGCACAAGTTGTATTAACTTCTTCATTATATTGGATTTCCATAGACCCATGGGAGTGGTTATGGAAATGACGTAGGTTCGCACATTAAAGCGGAAGCTTGTAAATCATGTGTGCCTTTCATTATTTATTATTCATGAATGAATAATTATTTTCTAAACATTGGTAAGGAAATTAATATTAATATATTTTAGGGGTTAAGTTTCTTAAATTTTTTGAAACTTATAAAAAATTGAAAAATTGATTTAACCCCCCCCCCCCTGTCTCAGTTGTTATTTGATCCTTGGAACTTCAAATTTAATTTTCATTATCATCATTTTTTTAGTTGAAATTACCCACATGTGAATTCCTTTTTTAGTTACGAGCCTTATGAGTTCAATGAAGAGTCTACTCAGTGTGTCTTATACTAGATCAGGTAGAAAAACATGAAGAGATATATTATATTATCTCATTTTATCATTAGAATTTTTAAATAAAAAAATATCATTTTTACTCAACTTTTTCACTATTTTCATTTTCATAAATTTTTCAGTGGATAAATTTCCTTTAAATTTTTATTATCTATATTGTGATGCTTCTATAAACTATCTATAGACTAGATTACATTCATTATTATCATCTTTCTAAAATTCTATTATTACCCCCATACTTTTAAAATCATATATTTGAGGAATTTCTTCATACACCTTTTTTATTTTTGTTTCTTTCTAGATAGATTCTTGAATTTATATATCATTGAATCCACTTAATATATTACTTAGGATCCTATTTTATATGGTCTTATGTTCTATAATATTATATTTTTATCACTCTTAAATATTTTCATGTAAACTTATTACTTCATCAACCCTCAGAAGGTCAATATTTCTTCCTTGGTCCTATCGGATACCACTTCCCATAAAGGTAACCCTTAATAAAAGTAATGGAACTTACCTATATGAAATATTATTTTTCATTAATAATATAATATGTATAAATTCTATTCTTATGTTTACTTTATTCATATAAAGGAACTGAATTACATGCATATTATAGTTTCTTTCTTTTAATTGATGTTCTTTAAAATGTTATATATGAATATTGTTGCATAATATGATTATTGTTTACTCCTTATGAATCTATTTCCTCATAAGACAACTCTTTTGGAGCACTTATTTTCTATAATCCACAGCACCATCTATGCAGCTATCATTTACATAATCCTACAACATAGCACTCCACTAGCTGTATATTTTTATTGTTATTTATTTTTCCATTATACAAGTTCCCTTTCATATTATTTCTAGAAAAGTATCCCTCAACTCTTTGATTTATTTTAGCTAATAAACTATTCATTTATATTTTTTAATAATAATTCTTTACAATATATATACTTATTTAAATATTTTTTACTATTAGAATTTCAAGATTTACTACTTGTAAAATTAGTATAAGAGAACATATACACACTAAAAAAATTTAAACTCATTCTTCTATTCCAATTAGGATCTATATATCCATATTAATTATTTTATTGTATTTATAAACAAGTGGGGGAAATAAATACAATTATATTGGTGAACCTTGTTTGTTAAAGGGTGTTAAACTCATACAATATAAAAATTTTATGTATTCCTCGACAATGTGTACAGTTGGGTCATCACTAAAAAATATTGTGAATGGTATCAAGATACATGATATTATGGTGCAAGTCAGTAAGTTTACTTTGGGGTTCTGGTATAATATATTCTATTTCAATTTTTTATTATTTCTTAAGATTAAGTATTGTCTAAGTACATTCAAATGGTAGAGTATCTATGCTTGAATATTTCTTTGGGTGAATTTTAGATACATTATACAAAATATGGAGGAATATATATTGATTATTTTCTAATATCTATGTGAAAATTATGCTTAGTCCATAAAATTATAACCACTATATAGAAGCCATATTTAACTCAACATTTAACCAGTCTATGTTGGAATCCAATATTTATTACCATATCCCCATATTGTGAACCTATGTAAAACATTGATCATTTTTTGAAATAAAATTATTTAAAATAAATAGATCATGGGAAAATAATGTTTTAGAAATATTTGTATTCTTAATTTACATGGACACCATTGTAATATTATTGAATGTTCCTCAAGATCTGGGTTGATTATTTCATTTTTATGAAATTGTTATTTTTCAACAACACTAACTTTCTTAACAACATTTTTTTCATCCCAGATGTACAAAATTCAAAGACTCAGTCAAAATGCCCAACCAATTTCATGTTCACAGAGCCCTACTGCATCCTTATTCTAGGATAACGGCACTTTATCTTCCTTATGTTGGGAATCGTCCACATGGAAGTCAACTATTATTAAATATTTAATTAATTTGTACTATTAATTTCAATTTTTTATTTTTGGATTTATGTAATAAATTTTATCTCCAAAAAGTTGATGATATGTACTCAAAGGTAAAAAAATAAAAAAAATCATGAATTATAAGGATAGCATCCTTATGCTAAATTGGTAATGTTATAAAATCTGGTTTGGTTCAATCTTGGCTCAACTAAGAAAACAATTGATGGTCACAAAATTAGAGTCTAGATGTTTTTAACATTTATTTTTTATAATTCAATATGTCCCAAAATTTTATTAATAGTAGCATTTGAAGTATGTGATTTCTTTTTGGTTCTTATATTTAAAAATTTATATTTTATTTTAAATGTGTAGATATTTTAGATTCTAGATAATGTAAAACAAATAATGTTGAAACCCATATTGTATGTATTTCCTTTTGGTTCTAGTTTCATTTTTTATTTTTTATATTTCTAATCTATTTACAACTTTAATTTTTTATATGAACTTTGGGGTCTTAATTTTATGAGTTTTTCTCCGCTTAATTCAGAAAAAAAATTCAAAAACGTATTCGAGAATCTCATATTCCACTTTTTAGATATTTCTATTTATTTTTAATAATTTTTAATCTCATTCTCTAATAATTATCAATTTTTTGCAATCTTATTAGTATTGGAATATATATTACACACATTTTTCCCAAATTTTTTAATAAAATACCATATTAACTTCTCTTTGGTTCATTATAATGATTATGACTAGAACACTTATAATTGATCCTATTGTAAATGATCCATTCACTCTCTAGATACATGTAATGGAAGGCCATTACAACATTGGATTCTTATGCACTAGGTTTTTAGTCAATCATAGTTTTTTCTGGTAATTCACATGATAATAATCAGGATTTTTAAAATATCTATTTTTATTTAAAAGCATAAAATTATAATGTTTACTTTTATCATTAATGAAAAAAATAATTGTTATCATGTCATTAATTTGATTTATGCTTTGATACCCATAATCAATGAAGATAGTATTGGAAATGTATTAGTGATGTGACTTGGAAGAGGGTTGGGTGGTGGTATTTATAGAATTGGCACATAGTCCAATAATTCCAAAATTTTCAATTTGTTTTTATTGTAATTTTTTCCTACATATACATCAAAATTATCAAAAATATATTTGATTCATTTTCTATATCTTCTTTTATAATTCCATTTCAAATTATTTAATTTATGATATCCATAATTCTCAAATAAAATTCTTCAGATTATTCAATTATACACATTATTTAAAGTGTAATTATTCAAATTATACAAAAACAATATCTTCATAATTAGTATATGTATTATTTAAATTGTTACTATAATTCATCCATATTTTCATTTCATTCTCTAATTTCATGTTATATTTTACAATATGTCCATACTTTATTCATTTTTTGAACAATCTTAATTTATTCATTTTTTATTTTACTATATGTATTCCATTTTAATGATATATTCCTTTTTATGATTTCATTATAAATAATTCTCTCTAAATTATTTAATTTTTACTTTTTATTTTATTAAACATAAATTAGAATAGTATATTCGTTTTCACAGGTGAAGTACAAGTTTTAATTTCATGGAAAAGTTTATGATAATTTTTACATTTATTCCCACTATAAACCCATGCCATCCTCCACCCATTTTGACACCTCCCAAATTCAATATGCCCTAGTACAGTAATTTTAAAATTCCACTTCTATGACCTCACTATACACCTCACTCGACCTTTCATTATCCCACAACAACCACCCCATTATTACCCACACACCAACACTTCTACTCCCCCTTGAATCTATAGCGCCATGCCTCCATCCCCTCAAACACGTCTTCATTATAATACTAGATCTCATTGTCTTTGAACCCCCAACCCCACCATTTCCATACCCCCCCCCCCCTTAATCTCTCTATCGTCACTTCTCCCTAGGCCCCAACATCACTATATCTTCAAGATCCCACCTAAGGCATCATACCTTCATTTCCTCACCTGTAACATTACTTCTTAACAGACACCTGAGGGTATTTCCTTACTCAACATATTTTTTGTCTTATTTCCATAATTTCTACTATAGACAAAAAAATGTAGATTTATTTAAAGTTTTATAGTAGTTATAGTTTATTAATTTAGATTGGTATAATTTCGATGTTAAATTAAAATTTATTAATTTATCTAAACCAATATTTGTGATATTGGTTGTGATTTTTCTAGCTAATATGGGTCTCCTGTAGTTAAATAAAGCATTTCCCATGTAGGATATCATATCTAGATCATTATCAATAGGATTTTATGTTCTATAGGTGAATCTCGTAACTATGATTTTTATTTAGGGTTTGTCGATGCAAGTTGTTATTATAGGTTGTTCATACAAGGTGAATTAGTGATGTTAATTTCTAAGGGAGTTGGTTCCACCACTTAGTTATATTAAAGAAGGAGTTACATTATAGATTTATTTATGTTTTAGGAAAATGGTTTGATCCAAACATCCAAAAATGGAATTAGACAACATTCCTACAATGTGTTTGAGGTAGGTTCAAGTTAAGAATCCTTACCTAGAGTAGGGTATGATTCCCACATCTAGTTTTAGGAATGATTTGAATTTTATGCTCTAATATATGTTTTAGATGGACGCACTAGTTTATTCATTGAAAAATGGGGTTTGAAGTGGTATATTCTGTAGATTGTGTTCTTATTATTCAAGAAGAAGGTATATCCTAGTTTTATTTAGGCTGGAGACACCTTTAATTTGGTATAATGTGCACAATGTGCTTATGAAATGACCCAAATTTGCTGATCTTCTATAGGTCATAGATGGAGGTAACATATTCCTTATTGAAAAAGGTTTTGTGATGTTCTATCTTTCTTATATTGCATAATTCTTATTCAAATTATTTTATGGACTATCCAATTTGCTTAATTGTAGGTATTTTATAAAAATCATGGAGCGATTTGAGGAGATCAAGTTCATTTTTGTTTCTTCCAAGAGAAAAGTGGAACATTGAAAACTATTAATCCCTAGATAGTACCATATTTTTTCCCTCCCTTTCATTATAATCTAACCCCTCCATTGAATTCATGCCAAGCCATTTCTAAACATTCCCTAGGCCCCATTACCAAAATTGCAACATTACAGTACCATACTACCAGTTCAACATTCCAACTTCTTAGATGCATGTAAATCTATATAATATGGAAAAGGAATGTAATTTTTGAGTTTTTAGTCTCTTAAATTGGGTTCAATCTATCGCTTCCACCTATACTCAAGGTTCATTTATTGTGTTTTCTTCAATTCATTGAAATTAATTTTTTCAAATTCAGTCCTCTATAATTTATTAAAATAAATAATGTCAATCTTCTATTTTTCAGTAATTTATTGTCAATATATAGATAAAATGAGATATATGAATTATAAATAATTTTTCTGAAATAAACATGACAATCATATCCATGCATCATAAATTCATTCGTGGTCTCTCTATATCCATATGAATTTTGCAAATAAAGTTATTCCACCAATTCACTATGTATAAAATTTATCTTCACATCCAATTGTTTAATATTTATATCTAATATAGAATTATAACATTACATCATTCATATAATGAAACCATTTTCACATTACTATTTTTTCTCCTGTTCGAAACTTGACCAAATCACATGTATTGTTATTTTGTAGTGATTCCATAACCTAATTAGTAATAATAAATCATTTCTCAATCATTATTCCATTGATAGTTTCATTATAAGAATAAGTTCCACCTCCTACTACCAAAGAAAAAACAATAATATCTCCATTGATTATTTCCTCGAGTAGAGTCCTCTAAATGGACACTTCATAAGGTACAAATGGTAAGTAAAAGTTCACAAGAACTTCTTTTTCTATTGTTTATTTCAATCTTCCTCATTTTCATATTTGACATCATGGCCTGTTTTATATATATATATTGATCTTACTATTTCATTTTTTAAATTTCTTAACATTTAAGTGGTTTTATTTTCATGTTTTTTCATGTAAATATGATTTTCTAACTCATGTAGTATGCATCTAATGAATATGAATATGCATGAGATATGAATTATTTCATTTTATGAATACACATGTAGTATGAAATATGAATCCAATTTTAAATGATCATTTAATAATATATATATAATAATTTAATCAATATGTATGTTCATAATAATTTATTGAATATGCATGCAATATGGAATATAAATATCCTTCTCAATAAATTAATCACATACTAAATTTTCAACATATAGTATAGTGAATATGTAATTTAGATCATAGGATATCCATAACATTAACATGAAATATGTATTTTATTCTATATGTAAGATACATGTACATTATAAACAATATGGATTAAAGAATATACATACATTTTACTATGGAATCATTTTTTATCTATTACTATATTACTATATTTTTCTATTGAAAATAAGAAGAAACATGATGATTGATAAAGATTGTAAACTTTATTATTATAGAGTTTTTTTATCTGGAAAATCTATCCTCATTGGATGTTATATTTTTATGTAAATTCAAAATTATTTTTTGAACTATTTCACTTATATTTATTCTTTTTATTACAAATTATTTTCAATAATTTTTCTATAAAATTATCATGTTAACATATTTATTGTATTGTGTTTTTTCCTTCATTTGTTTCAAAATGTTTTAAGGTTTTAATTATTTTATACATGTAATTATGGGTTTCAAAATGTGTATTTTATTTAAAGATTCATATTGTTCTCTAAGGACACATATAAGGCTTAGAGGATTGATTCAGTGCAAGGATTTTTTAAAGAAACCTAAATATTCCTTAAAATATCCATGAATAGTGTATAAAAGGGATATATGATACCCATAATCAAATGAAGATATGAGAAAAAAACATGTATAAATTTCATAAAATATATTTATGAATAATCAAAATTAATTTTGACTAACTCAATAAAAATTATTAATATTTATAGTTTCATCTTATTAGATTTAAATAATATAAATATAAATATTATCGTATCATAGATATGAACATTCTTGAGGGTGAAATAAATTTGTTTTTCATCACTAGTTATTAATGTGGAAGAAGCTGGGTTGGGTTATGGAATCCTAGGAAAAGACTGGAGTTGAGAAAATTACTACTCGTGAAAGGTTTCTTAATATTGTGGGGAGATCATGAGAATTAAAGATTAGGCCTATACAGTCTGGTTTGTGGTGAAACATTGCCAGATTTGGAAGTATAGGAATAAGTAAATAAATAACATGTTGGATGTCTTGCCCATAGGAAGATTCTTGTTGAACCTTATTATGTGGATGAATCAATATTGACATATATTTTTCAACTAGTAGGTAAAATAAATATCTGACCTAAAAAAGGGTATATTCACCTATATCTCTCCTAATTAATCATTTACCCTACTATAGATAACTACCAGAATAATAAAACTTTCACTTGTTAATATGATAAGATCTATTATAATGTATTGTTCAATTTTAGGGTGGAATGGAATATTTATAAGCCTATAATGTTTTTTCATGTCTTTAATTATTTGAAGGAGGTGGCTTTGGATATTAGTTTGAGACCTTATGGTGTAGTCACGTCATTGTTCACATTCCTTTTAAAATAACTAACCAGTTTTTTAGGATATAATAGTATCCATTCCTACTAAACATGTTTATTCCCTGATCTTCGATTAATTTGATTGATTGTTTTTGTAGTTTCAAATTATTATAGATATTATGGTCTATTAAAAAAGTATATTTAATTAAATTTTGGGCCACCCACTTCATCCTTGCTATTCCATTTTTATATTTTCCTAATGTTCTATTCAAAAGCTCTTTTCCCAACTGAAAATTCATTTATTTTTTTATAAATAAAATTATAAATGCTCTCAGATATGTTGTTTGGATAAAGCACATGGAAAAAAATTAATCTCCTCTATTATAATAAAATTAAAAAGGTATCAATTATATTCCTCTATCATCAAGATATAAATATCATCTTTCATTTAATGAGTTCCTATATTGGATTTGTGGAATAAAATTTGAATTAACAATAGTCATGTATTCTCTTGATAATATAACACTCTGTCATATTATTTTGGATCTTTCTAGGATTGAGTTATTGTTAAAAAATGATTGTAATATTTCTCTATAAGCATGATTATTCTAAGTTATTATTTTATGAGACTATATTTACTTAGACCAAAACAAATAATTATTTATTATAGAAAAATTAAAATGTATATGCATGTTTTATATAATAAGTGATTAATAAGTGAGACTTCTAAACATGTTCAGATTTATTATTAATTTTTTTTCATTTGATGTTGCTATTTTATTCTTAAAAATGTTTAATCATTGGGGTCTTATTTTCTCTAATGTGATATTGAGGATAAACTACTTCCATCCACAGGTGCAATAAAGAAGTTCTTCTTATATAAGTGGGGAAGATCATTTATTCTTCTTTATCTGAAATTATGGATGACACACTTTATTATTCCAATGTGTCCAACTATAGGTGATCATTACCATTTTTGCCACATTATGATAGAGTGGGTGAAATGTATTCATGAAATTTGTCTCTAGTGTGAACCATGATATTGATACAAGATTTTTGAGAGAAACATATTGAAGATGAAGTTGGTTAGAGTTTTATGTAATTTTTTTTTGAGTTCGAACATGTTTTGTAAAAAGTTTCTTGGAGCTTCATGTATTTTAATGGAATTTGAAAAAAAATTAAAATAAACACTCATTTTATTGGAGTTTCATATAAGATAATTTTATAATTAATATATAATAAATATAACTGATATATTTTATATAACTAGATTAATAAATTTAATATAAAATTTTAGTGACAAATATTATAAGACCTATTAATAATATTTCTTTCAAAATATAATTTACAAAACTATATTAATTATTGGTATTTCTTATAAAAAATGAAAAAATAAATTTTATAAATAATAAATATATAAATTTTTCATATGAATTTATTTTTAAATAAATTAACCTAAAAATATATTATTTGTTGGTTTTCTTATAATAACAATAGAATAATTTTATTTGTCATAATAACATTTAGTGACAAAGTTTTTACATATAATTTAATGACAGGCCATTTTTTTGGAAAAATTATTTACAAATAGAAAATGAACTTTTACCAAAAGATATACCCCTATTGGAAAAAGTTAATTAACTATTGTCCTCATTTTACCAATACTATCTCTATCAACATTTTTAGTTGTACTCATATCAAAAAATATATAAAATGAATTGTTATCTCAATCCCTAGCAACATTCTACTCTTCTGTGTGTTTAGGAAAATATTTATAACTTTGATCTATTATATGATAGAACAAGTTTTCTTCTGACTACTCTAGACAATTTCTCATTAAATAAAAACAATATAAACACGGCTAAATGAATTGGGAGAGACAATTTGTTTTCTTGTCTATAAACATGAAAACTCTTTAACCTCATCATCGCACTTTTTTCCATGGGATTAAAATCCCCCAATTTTCAACTAATATTCATCCTATTAGGTTGAATAATATTCATATTTAACAATAAATAAATAAATATTCACATTTGTTTAGTGCATGGATAATTTTTAATGATTATTAATGTTAAAAGTCATTATTGTTTGAGAATTTTGTTGTGTAGTGGTCAATATTTTAAAATTTTCATGTCACTGCTCTCATTCACTTTATTATGTTTAAAAGAAAATTCACAATAAAAAGGAATAAAATTCAACCATAGTAATCCCAAATACCTCAGATAAGGATAATGTTAATTATTAACCATATGTAAATAATTAATATTTTATCATTATTATTATTTATATTAGTATTTAATTTTTATGTTATTGTTTTTTTAGTAATTTAATTATAGAAATTATAATATACGAATATACATATAACACATTGTATCAATTATTTATAAACATTAATATATTTGAATTACATTTTTTATAATGCATGCATTACGTTTCTTGATTTTATTTCTAATTCTTATTTTTTTGTATTATTTAATGTGATAATCAAGTTAAGAACTTGTGGTATACTGGAGGAGGATAAAATTTTGGGTATTTTTGAAGAATAATATGTTCTTGATAAAATATTCATGCTGGATATTAAGTGAGGATTTTAAAAGTGAATATAGGAATATAAATAAAAAACAAATGGTGGGAACTAGTACAATATTCCAAAAAGCAATGTATAAAATAAATTATAGATGATTAAAGAATATTTTGTGGTCGATTCATCTAAAAAATCAAGAAGAATGAGATAAAAATTATATACATAAAAATATGTATGGGAAGAGCGGATACATATGAACATTGGATTAACAATATAAAAAATCATGAAAAAATCCAAAAAAGACAAGTTCATAAATCCTTAATTAAGTTACAAATACCATACCTTTAGTTTGGAGAATATATTAATCCAAAGTGTTTGAGTTTGTCTATAATGTTTTTTCAATTCCATGAGACTTGAAACAAAGTGAGGAGAAGCAACACAATCTATTAGGGTTTTTAAAGGAGGGATTGAGTTTTATAGGTGCTAAATAAAAAGAATTGATAAAATTGACCTTAATTGATACTAAAAGGATAAGCAATGATAAAAGATAACATTATCTGTGTAGAACATAACATTGATAAATGTGAATATATAATTTATAAAAATGAATAAATATAAATTATATAAATTGTAAACATATTTAAAATATTAAAAATGAATAAATAAATATTTATAAATAAATATTAAAAATGAATAAATTGTGAAAATATTAAATGGATAAACATTAAAAATGAATAAATAATTTTAATTAAATAGATTACAAAAATATTAAAATTTTACTTTAAATAAAAATAATTTACTTTAAATTACAAATAAAAAATTAATAAATAATATTTCTATAAATATTTATATGAAAAATTATTAAACAAAAGGAATATTAATTAAGAAATTACAAAAATATTAAAATATTAAGTGTTAATAAGTAAAAATGTTTAAATAAACCGTAAAAATTAATAAATTCCATTTTTATAACAGGTTGAGGTCTATCCCTCTATTATTTAAAAAATAATGGAAAAGCTCATTTAAATTAGGAAAAGAGGGACCTCAATATATGGCTCGTAGGCCTAGAGACACAATGTCTTGAGAAAACATGACCCAAAGTTTCATACAAATTCCAATGGAAAAAATGATCGAGAGGCCTAGAAACCGCCACTCATAAAGAGATGAATAAATATTAAAAATTATATTTAAATACAAAATATTATAAATTACTAATTCAAAATAAATAAATTATAATTTAACAAATATATAAAATTAATAAATATTATAAAATTAATAATTATTAACTATATAAATTTAAAACATATTGAAATATTAATATTAAAACATAATCATATAAAAATAAATATTAAAAATGACAAAATTACAAAAATATTAAAATTTAATAAAGAAAATTAATATTACAAATTATAAATATATTAAAAATTAATAAATATTAAATTTTTTGATTTAAATAAAAAATATTTATAATAAATTACTAATTCATAATAAATAATAATTGTATAAATATTTAAATTTAAAAAATTGAATATTAATTATAAAAATTTCAAACATATTACAAATATTAAAAAATAATAAATAAAAGGAGAATATAAATTGCATATTTTTGTGTATGATATAGTTCTCACTGCATAATCCAAGAATATTGTCAATTTAATGTTAGATCACTGGAGAGAGAATTTATAATTGGAAGGTTTCCATATTATCATGGATAAAATGGAATATATGAAGTGTCATTTTAGGATAACATTTTTTAGTGATGTTAGGGAGACCATGTTATTTCAAATTTTTATCATTTTCCATCTTTAGGATCATTTTTATAATGTGATGAATATATTGATGCATATATATCTCATAGGATTAAAATTGGATATATGAAATGTATAAATTCTTCTAGGGTGATTTATGATCCCAAAATGCCTTTTAAATTAGAGTGTAAATTTTTTAAGGCTATTATTAGACCAATTATTCTTTATGGAAGTGATTGTTAGGCTTCGATGAAATATATTTGATAAAAAATAAATATAGTAGAAATTAAAATGTTAATATGGACATGTTGATATAATAAGATGGATAAGATTATAAATCAATGTGTTTAAGAGTTATTAGAGTGGATCTGATTGATGTGAAGATGATTGAGACTAGATTAATATGGTTTGGACAAGTTATAATAAGTCATAAGAATCCACCTATTAATAAGGAAACCTTAATGAAAAAGTCACCTATCAAAGAAGTATAGGTTGGCCTAAAAATATCCAAACCAAATCAATTAAGATTATATTACTTAATAGTTTTTTAATGAAAATATGGTCTTCAAAAGAGTTAATTGGAATAATTTGATCCATATAGTCATTGAGAGTGTGTGCTTCATTATTTAAAAAAGCAAATTAAGATCATCAAAAGGAGTTAAAATCTCATGGTCTTACTTCTGATGACTAGTTTTGGAAATGGAGTAGCAACACCTGGAATTATTTCACCAAAATTTCAGGATGATGACAATTGAAAGGTGTAGTGAAATAGAAAATTGAATGTTTAGATCATCCATAGGTACACTAGACTTCATATCTAGTGATTTCATCATAAGTGGAATAAAGTATTGAAAATTCTAGTTAAGGTGGTGGAAGTCATTCACCACTCATTGGCTCATATATAGAGATAGGATGAGGTGGAATGTGACCCGATGGGATTGGATAGTGGTGGAAACCAGAATCAGTGTCTAGGATACATTATTTAAGGAGTGTGTGATCACTTTGTGTTGGATCATCCTGATTGAGTATAAATCAGTAATTATATTTTCCTTCATTGAGTAATATGAAATCATTATTCCCCCATGTATTAGGTTGAAATATTGAACCATGTTGTCCTTTTTATTCATGATCCTTTTGTTTATTTTGATCATTTAATCTTATAGCCTTTCTTTTATTCACTTAGTGGTTTTAGATTATAGTGTGGTGGCTTGGATGTGGTTTCCTTCCAAGTTCTGGAATTCATGGTGTGGGGTTCATTCTAGAGATTTTTCTTCCTTGTATAAAGTTATAGAGTAGTATCTTCTGGTGGGTTTATAAGAAAGTGACCATGGACCAAACAAGTTGTATTATAGCTCATTTTTGTAATGATTTTTGAGGATCAAGATCTGGTAAAGATTTTTTGGATCTTGGCTCAGTAGCATCATTCTATCCATTTCTTTGTGGGATAATATCATTTTGTTTTTATTGAAATATCTTGTTACATTTTCTAGAAGTATATTTAGTTCACAAGTTCTAGAAGGATGATGTTAAATGAGGTTAAGGACTTGGTGGAGAAGTTTGGTGGAATATATATTGCAATTTGGAAGATACGGATGGAGTATTACCTTTTATAGAAAGACTCTGATCTTCCATTGATTGGATCTTTGTTGAAAACAAAGAAATCAAGAAAATGGGATAGGCAATAAAGAAAATCACTCATGTTTATATAGACATCACTTTCTCATAATGTGGTATAAATCAACTCATAATTAAACAAATCATCGAAACTGATGAATAACTTACCTGATATATATAATAAGATGATAATAAATAAAAACAATTCTCACTATATAGGTTATTCAGCATATGAATTTCAAAATTAAAGTATTTAACTGGTTATATTAATAACTTCAATATCATTTGATGTTAGTTGGATTCAGGGAAGGAAATCCTTAGAGACTTAGTTTGGGTAATGTTGTTAAATTATTTTCTATCATATTCATAGGATACGATGGTGACTATTGTGATTAATTCTAGTAGAAATGAAGATTTAAAGTTCACACATATTTATTACCTAATCATTAAATAGTGGATTTATCAAAAATATATCTAAGTGTATTTTTGAAACACATTCAATAAAGAGATAAGATGGTCTATCATTGGATGGAAAAGTTGTCTGAAAAGGAAAGGAAGGAAGGGTCGATGTAAGAGTATCTTGGTGGTTGGTTCTCCCTAATGATCACATTGTGGGAGGAAATTATACCTTATGAAATATTATAGTGAATTTAGGATGAAATATGGAAGATACTCCTCAAGATGTAATTATTTTAATCCCACAATGGAATATAGGGGTGGCTTATTTCTAAGTACCTATAGTACATTGGGGTCTTGGGTGATATACTTCAAAGCGTTATTCCATGTGATATCTAAGAGAGAAACCATGAATAACAATACCATTGGAAGGTACTATAAATTTTATCGTACAAATTTAAAATCTCATGATACAATAGCGAAAGGTTATGTGTAAATTTAGAAAATGAATATAATAATTATAGATTTTAAGGATGTGCAGAATATTTCAGGCCTTCGGAAGAATCTAATTTCTATCAAGAAACTTAATGATGTGGTTTTCTGTATAATATTCATAGATATTGTATATAAGATTTCATATAGATCTATGGTCATTGAAATAGGAGTGAGGGATGAGACTCCCTACCTTATGGGTTCAACATAATGAGCATTTTATTTGAGATAATTAACTTCTATGAAGTTATGGTTTGAAATTCTAGGTTATCTCGGTGAGAAGGGGATCAAAATCCATATATACAAAGGATTACTAAAGGTCAGGATCATGAAGTGTGGAATTTTTGAATATTGTGTTTTTGTAAAATAGTTAAAGGAGTATTTCCATATATATAGAAAAAACCAACGCATTTAAAGTTTTAATTAGTTCACAGGGATATTTGGGGACTAACACTGGTGTTCTTTAACAGAGGTTCACACTTCTATTTGACATTCATCGATAATTGAACAAGAAAAGTGTGGTATATTTTCAAAGGCATAAGTATGAGGTGTTTGAGACTATCGTCTTATACAGGGATATGGTGGAGAAGGATACCAAATGAAAGTTGAAGTGCTAATGGGCAGACAATGGTGCAGAGTATAGGAGTCGGGAGTTTCCAAGGTTATACTAGAGGAAGGATATTCAATTTGAGAAGGTAGTTTCATGGGATTTAGAGCTAAATGGAGTTGATGACTATAACAAATCAAACCCATAGTAACATCTAAACTAATATACTAAATAATTCAATGCTAAACTGAAGAGAAATCTTGTTCCCCATGGGCTAGTATCAAACACCCAGGCATCAAGACACAACCTTTCGAAATGATTTCACCTAAAAACAATCAAAATAATTAACAAAAACACCATCTAATAAATAATACAATATAATCATGTTAGATAAAAAGAGATGATACAAAATTTAAAGCTAAATAAAACTACCAAAACCCATCTCCTAGTGGTCCAAGAACACCCACCATGATCTAATACACTTCCCTTAGACAACCAAACATGATCCCACAAAGGAAGATGATGAGAACCTGAACACCTAATTTAAGAATGTGGAGGAAGAAAACCCAAAATAATAAAAATAAGGTGTGAGAAATAGATCCTAGTAGGATTTCACTAGACATTTTATATATTCGCTTCATAAGGTAATCCAAATAATCTAAAAAGGATTATAATAAAGATAGTTAAAGTATTTAAATTTCATAATAGGAAAATTAATCTATAGTAATTATTTTACAATGAAGTTGGGTTTAAAATCAAAGCTTAAAAATTTAAAAATCATTTATCAAACCAAAATAAGAAAACATGTCATTTAATAATTTGAAAACCTTTTCATGAAAATATTTGCAATCGTTTCACAAGCTAAACTCAGATATTCAAGAAATGGTAAGACCATACACTAAATATTAGAAAGTTTTTATAAAATTAAATAAAATAGAGTCAGGGTGAAACATACCAATAAGAAAAGTAAACAAGATTGGTAATCAATCAAAAAATGAAACTCCAATATAGAGTGGTGATAATGAATGTTGTCATGTACTAAGTATCAAGTATAAAAAAGTCATGGGTATAACCTATATAAGTTATCAAGTCCAGCAAAGTCAAGTTAATCAATCAACCAATCTGTCTAACTGCCCATATTATATCATGTTTCATTGTTTATCAAGAAAACCAAGTCCATGTACACCCCATTTCTTGGTTTCACATCCATAACTGAATTCATCCATATTCTCTACAGATCCACTAGATAGTGTTTGAGTCTACTAGTGAAGAAAAAACTTGGTCATCTCATCTAATTAACAAGGTTCACATGATTAGTTGAGAAGGTGGGTGAGATAATCATGTTATGAGGACCAAAAAGGAAATCCACATCAATATCAATATGGGCTCATGTCCTCAACATTTCAATCATTCTCGGTTCACATCTCACCCTCACCCCCAAACTCCCTTATAGTGAATAATTCCTTTTTCAACCACCATCAATGGGAAATACAAGAATCAAAAAAGTAATGTTAATGGATTATCATAAGATAGAAATATCAAAAATTTCTAATCAGGACTTAAATAACCATCAATTTTAAAATAAGCCTGTATTTTTTAATCAACATTCAAAGGGGTACTCATACCCACTTCCCTTTACAAATCAAAACTAAGATACCAAATGAGCCTTTAAACTAATAATTTATTTCAAAGTATACCAAAGGAATTAAAAAAGGATTTTTCTAAATTTAAAAGGATTGAGGACATTTCAAAACATGCATCAACACCATTTTCCCCATAAAAAATCATTCATTTAAAATCACCCAAGAATTTTTATTTTACAAAAAAATAGAATAATCATTCAAAAATTATTCTCAGTCATTTAAAAAATTAATGAATTCAAAACCATGTGAAAAAATTTCATGAATCAACAATTTTTAATTCATTCTAAGAATTTCACTTTATAAATCCAAACCAAGCCTAAGACCTCAATTTAACTAGAATAACCATTAAAATCTATTTGAAAAGAATCCAAACTAACATATTATTAACTAAACAATAAACAGTGAGAGGAATTAAATATATGATAATTCTATCCAAGAAATATTTTATTCATATAGAAAAGGTTGAAAAGAGATTCCACAAATAATTTCAAGGTAAATATTTATAAAACATGTGTTCAAAAATAAGAAACACATATTTATGAATTATTAAAAAAATAGTAAATTACAAGGTGAATAAACTTCTTAGAAACACCAACCTATTTTATAAAATTGATAACTTCCAAAGGAGTGATTTGCAATAGCAATTGGAGAATCTTCACACCACATGATCAAAGAAGAACAAACTTAAACATCATTATGATGATCTCCTAGAAACTGGATTCACAAGACTCCCCAAGAGGACATCACATATCATGACAAAAGTGGTTTGGATATTTTAAAATATATATATATAATAGGAATTTTGGTTTGCATGTTTAAAATCCCAAATTAAATTTACCAATTAATTTGATGTGTTATTTGAATCTTGAATATGGATGATTTAAAATAATTTAAGATAGTAGTTACAACCATTAAAGAGGTGAATGAATTTAGTTCTCATTATTTCTAACTTCTAAAAATAATTAGAGGTTTTTTAGGTCAATATGGAGGAAGCAGAATGAAAAAAATGACCTTTTAAAAATATTTTACTTAAAAAGTACACTATGTAAAGGTAACATGGTTTTACCCTAACACGTCTCTTAAGCATCTAGTAAGGATAGAGTTACCATTAAACATACAATAAAAATAGTTATTACCCTTATAAATATCCTTTTACCCTCATGCAGTCACTAAAAACCCTATCTTACCATTATTCACGTCTTTGAAACCAGGGGTTATCCTTATAAATTAGTGGTTTACCCTTACAAAACTTTTTTAAAAAAAATTTACCTTTATACATTGAAATATTACCCTTATGAAGCACATTTAAAAAATTACCTACCCTTATGTAGCTCTCTAATTATCCTTATGAAAATAAAGGAAACTTAGGGATACCCTTATGTAGGGTAGATTTATCTTTATATAGCACAAGGTACCCTTTCTGAATTCTGATTTTAGATTTACAAGGGCCTTGACACCCTTATAAAGTACATATAAAAGGGACTTTACCTTATACATAGGCTCAGTACCCTTACACAGTGTCAGTTACCCATATGAAAAGGGTTTAACCCTTACACAACCTATGGAAAAAAGTTTTTTACCCTTACGTAAGGTTATTAAAGATAATTTTACCTTTATTCCATTCCATAAAACATAATTAAGGGTTAATTTTAATAAAAAAAATATTTAAAACAAAAAAAAATTATAAAATAAACCAAATAGAGGAATTTTGTTTTTATAAAATTTTGGATTCTATAATTATCCCCATCATAAGGATTTATTCCCCTAGAAAGCTTCTAGTCTGAAATAAAGAAAAGGAAAATAATAAAATAATACCCCATATCAATCCATGAGGTGGATGGTCTATGAAATAGAATAATATTTAACCAAAAAAATTATTAACAATAATTACTCCAAGGTCAACACAAGTGTCCAAATATAACCTAATAACATTGGGAGGAACTGGAAAACAACTAGGGAGAACTATATACCTATATTAGGTCTCCCCATAATTTATAAATTCACAAAGATAGTGGAACATGACGAAGAAAATCTTCCACAACACATCCCTACAAAATCAAAGAAAAGGATTTATTCATACATCACCATGAAACATACATAATCCAAAACTAAAACCTCAAAGAATTGTATATGAAAAATATTGAAAAGATTCCCAAAAGAGATAATTATTTAAATATCCATCAATGATCCAAACATCCACAAGAAAGGCACAAGACTGAAAATTATTTCTACAATGTCCAAGTACTTGATGATAACCTATGATTTTTTTTCAACACATATCCCCAACCCTCGATGAGCTCAACGAATCATCCCCTAGACCTATGGTGCTTGGTCCATCAAGTATCCAAATTGTCCTAGTTACCCAAGTAAATTACGAAGGCCAATCCAAGTCCAACTATAAAGATCTCAAAATAATAATTCCAGTGAAACACAGGGAACAACAGGATCTCAGAAAAAAAATATCAAGCAATACATCAAAATTGAGATCTAACCATAAAGGAAAAAAATAAGATAATATGAAGGAATAAAAATTAACCCAATCTGTATCCCACACAAACCATAAGATGAAACCCATATAATTCATCAACATGAATGATTTAAAAATAAAAAACCTTGAACACTTAGATGTTCTCAACACTAGATTCCATAACATCCCCAAGAGAATAGTAAACCTCAAAGGACTAAAATATCTCAAGATGAAGGCTAAGCATTCAATAGTGAATATATAAAATGCACAACAATAGGGATATCAAGAAAACAAAACCATTAACAAAATAACAAAAAAATATCCATAACATATCATCCCAAAAGAACCCAAAAAAAATCCACAAGAGGTCCCCAAAATACAATAGTCAACAAAATTCATGAACTACAATAAGGAAAACTTAACTAGTTTCCACTTAGGTATTTAGAACAACATATTGGATCAACATCAACAACAAATTGCATCTCCTGCACTATGTGAAAAGATTATCTATAAGGCATATGTATGGATCCCTATTTTCCTAAAGAATATACTACCTTTCAATCAAGAGATGATGATATATGACCAAAATTTCCCTTTCTATATCCGAACTTACAAAACCCCTTAAGGTGACCCATGTGGACACACCATTTAAAAAATATCATATATTTTAAACATGTATTCATATTATAACCCAGTGATCCATAGTGGAAGCATATGAGATGTCTATTATTTCCTAGAGAAGACTGTCTCTACTCAACCAACTCCCGTGATCCACCGAATGGAAAATATTTTCCAAATCTAACTATGAATAGATTATTTTAAATTTTCTATTTCTCTTGAAGATCTATCTAAGATGACAAGGACCTTCTAAGAACCATCAGATAAGAGGTCAAACATTCAATTGAGATGTAAATTCAAAGATATGGGCAAAGACCTTTTCTGAAATAGATATAATAAGGGGGTAATTAATAACAAGATTAGGTAAGAAATTTTCCAAACTTTATAATTGATGGGCATACTCAAAAACTGATTTCTCATCTTGACTGGAATATTAGAGGTAAAAAATGTTCCCTTTGTTTACTTATTTGGTATATTAACACTAAATTAATACTGAATTGAAGAGTTACCAAGACATTATTTCATATAGGAAGGTGGGAATCATGACTTTCCACCACTCTTGTTTGGGTCTCACAAATAAGGCATTCGTGCACTTGACCTTCAGAGAATCCAGAGTCTTAATAGAATCGAATATCTTTTCAAATTATTAAGGACACTTTATTTATTTATAGGAACCACTATCATCTCTATAATAAGGTGAACGGTGATCTAAGAAGTACTGGATGTGGTCCAAAGGATGGAGAGGATCCAGATCCACCATATGATTTAGAGTCTGGGTAGAGTCATCAACTAGGAATTCCACTTCTAAAAAATGTGAAGTGCTACATCAAATTCAGAACTGATGAATAAGATTTCTACCATTCTTGAATGAATTTTGGGCATAAATTTCTTAAAATCATAAAATACAAGCTCAAAAACTCAAGAATAATATAAAATCCATAAAATAAAAAACATTAATACAAGCCATAAACAAATTTTAACAATGAATCATCAGTTTCAAAGGTTATTATATTTCCAAGTCTATAAAACATTAATCTTTTCTTCAAAATGTGGAATCTTGGTATAAATAGATTTCAATTTTGAAAATATATTACTAGCACATGGAACATATTTTTTTGGTTTAAAAACATTAATCCCTTTTTCAGGTTCCAAAACCATTTCCATTTTAATCCCAAACAAACAAAAATTTATTTTTAAAACATTCCTTAATCACACCACACTACAGTCTATGAAAATCATTTTTCCAAACCTTGTGTTTCCATAAAAACGAACCTTCTAGTGATAGAAATTTTTTCCAAAGAACTCAAATATAATTTGTTTTAAGTCACATATTTTGGATTCATAAAATATTTAAAATCATAATGAATGGGATTAAAGTTAAAACAAGAAAACAAGAAACAGACGACACCCAAAATGTCCATTCAAAACTTGAACCCTCCAATCTAACCTCACATGAGTGAATTGATTATGGAAACAATGGATAGGAAACCAAGTTTGGGTTATAGTATAACTTTGTAGGGATTGACCACATGGTCTGGTGAACTATGCACCAAAATCACAATAATTTATGGATTGACTTACATATCAATCACACTAATTCCTCAAATTTTACCAAATAGTGAATGAACAATTTATCTCGTGTTATCTTTTCATTCCAACTAAAAAACTCAAAATAGATTCCAAAAATTAAAGATAGTATCATCAAGAATAAAAATCTAATTTATCATCAGGAAATAAATAACGCAAAATAAATAATCATATCCCCACTTTCCCTTGTAATGCAAGTATTTTTGTGAATAGGTGGTGATCAAGAATCCTCTCATGAACTACCTATTGATTCCCATAAGATTCCTTTTAAACTTTACACCATAACTCACCTCAAATAATTTAATATATTTCAAGGGAAAATACTTAATTTAAAGGAAATATATCATATAATACCATTTTTAAGGAACCAATCCATCGTACCATATAAACTAATATCTGAATTGATTCTCCACTAACATGAAGAGCATTCCTGATCCTCACGAACTAGGGACAAGCATCTTGGAATCAATATACAACAATGGGAACAATTTTTAACAAAAAGTAAAATAAAATTACTTTGAAACAACATCATAGCATAATTAAATAATTATATTTATATCATAATTAAAACTATATAATAATATCAAATACATGGATGTGATATAAATCTAAACGAGGAAAAAAGATACCAAATCCCATCATCTGGTGACCCATGGTCACCAATCATGAACCAAGACACCTACCCCCAGCAATTCAATCATGAGACCATAATGAAATACTATGATAATATGAGCACCTTATTTATGAACTTTAAATTCATAAACACCAAATTTTATAATCATGGTGTGACCTATAGATCATAGTAGGATTTCACCAAAGTGTATATGCAGTCACTTAGTATGGTAATAAAAATATGGTAAAAGAATATAACAATATAGAGAGTCAAAGGATTTACATTTAAAAATAGGAAAATTAATCTATAAGAATCAGTTAATAGTGGATCTGGGTTAAAAATATATGTTTAAACATTTCAAACCCCATTTATCAAACCAAAGTTGGAAAACATTTTCTTTCATCATTTTAAAATATTTTCTTGAAAAACATTGAAAACCATTTCACAAGATAAAGTAAAGTATTCAAAAAAATGTAAGAACATGCCCTAGATATCAACAAGATATATAAGATTCAATATAATATATAAAAGGTGCAACATACTAATAATAAGGTCAAATAAGAATTATAATCAATCAAGGAAGGAAAGTCCAGTATCAAGTGGTGCCAATGAACACTATGATATATCGAGTATCAAGTATAAGGACGGCATGGGTATGAACTAAATAAGAAATAAAGTCTAATATCGTTTTAATAACCAATATAACTATATAATAAATTATTTTCATATTTATTAATTTTAATTCAATAGTTATATTCATCATAAAAATATTAAGTAATTTTTAAAATCAAAAGGTGAATAGTTTTAACTAAACTCATATCTTATATGGTTTTTTTGAAGATTAATTTATAAATTTAATAATTTGAATTTTGAAATATGAAAATTGTTTTTAAAATTAGAGTATCAAAATTTACTTATGGAGAATTTTTTTTATTCTTTTGAAAATATTGAATTTTTATTGAATAGTAAAAAATATTGGTTTTTATAAAAAAAAGTCATTTATTTCAAATAATTTAAGTATTTTAAAGTACAAATTTGTTTTGAATATGATTTAATGAAACATTAGTATGATTTATTTATATTTAATCTACTTAAATATTTTTAATCACCTTTGTTTTGGTTTTTATTATAAGTTTGTTTTTTGGTTTAAAAACAGCATTTTTCTAAAAACTATTTAAAAATACATTATGTTCCAAAAATTGAATTAATTAAGATAGTATCTAATGATAAATGTTTTAAATGATAATTTTAGATTATATATCAACAAAAATTTACTTATATTTATACAATTCTTATTATTAGTCATATATTTAATATAAAATCAACCTTTTAGTTAAAAATACACTTTACGAAAACCCTCCTTCTCATCATGTCAGTGGGTTTTCTTTTAAATTTTAATATTCCACTTATTTGAATTGAAATTGATAAAATTGATTAAATATTTTTAATATTCGTAATTTATATTTTCTATTAATTTTAATATAATTTTTTACCATAATTAATTTTGAAAATAATAAAAATTAGTTACCATGGTTAAAGTAAAAATGGATTTATTAGGGTTTAAACTAAAAAGATAAGGGTCAAAATAACCTAAAAACTTTTATAAAATATATTTTATGGACATATTTAAAAATTAAAAAGAATAATTATCTATAATAATCAATTTTATATACTTTTTACATGTGAAAAATGTTGGTACACATTATTTTTAATAATTATAAGTGTACCACTTACATCACTTATAAAAGGCCACCCACTTTCCTCTACACTTAACACCATCAAATTTTTTTGTTTTGGAAAATAAATACCAAAATTCCACCATATGATTATATAATCCTTTATTCATTCATAAAAAAACTAATATGCCTTTTGGTACAAACCAAAAGATGTTATCTGAAGAAGAGGTAATGTTCTTCAATGAGCGTTTTAATTTTATTTCTTCCACCATCCCCATTAATTCTTGTTAACACATTATTATACAATAAAATAAGTATATTAAATATAAATATATGTTATTATATTAATTTAATAACCAAAATCCACCTCCTCTTCCATAAAATGTGTTACAAAATCATCATTCATCTGTAAGGCGGACTACCGCCTCACGAATTGATGTCTTTCATTTTTCAATTACCACCTATCACTATTGAGAATGATCATGGATATAAATTATATATATGATATTTATAATATAATTATACATGTCTATTAAATATATCATATGTACTTTTTTTTACTTTACATTCCTTAGGGGATACGATAACGTCGCTAATGTGTACGGTGAACTGCTACCTCACGAAGCGATGTGTTTCATTTTTCACTAATGCTTCACATGGAAGGTAATAAGGGTAAAAATAATGAATATATGTGATATAAATGACATAATTATTTTAATAATTAAATATTTATCATTATTACAGGATATTATATCATTTTATTTCTTACCTTTTTAGTCATTGAAAAATGATAACCTCATTCATGAAAGTGTGGACTACTGCCTTTATGAAGAGATGTGACTCTCTTTTCATCAATACACAACATGAATTATATATATAAGTATATTTAAATAAAACATATGGTATATATAATATTATGATCATTTACGGTAAGATAAATTTTTACTTATCTCTTTTCTATAATGTTCTTTGAAAAATAGAAACATTACCGATGTGTACGTATGGTCTGCCATATGCATGATTATAATGTACTTCATTTATAAAAACCATATTTCATTATTGGTATTAAAATTATAATTTGTGTATAAATATGATAATTATTTAATGATTTTTATTATAAATAATTTTAAATAATGACCTCTTTAACCATAGTTAGCCTGCAAAAGTATTTTTTAAAAATAAGGAAAATATCTCCAAAACATGTGAAGTAAACCTAATTGATTATTTAATCATATATCACATGGTAATAATTGAAAAAAAATGGAATAATAAACATTAAAAATTTTACTAAACAATTAAATAATTGACATAAGTTTATTATTGAGAAAGATAAAAAACGTACATTACGAGTCTGACTTAATGTAAGAGACTTCATCAAAAATTTCTTTTGTTGAGGAATATTTTGATGTTATGAACATATATTCTTTTACAAGCTGTATATACATCCCTATTGACATGTTTTATCATTAATTTATCTATTATAATTATATTCAATGTTTTTTTCTTTCATGGTGCTTATGATTCAAATATTTCCACGGTGATAAGTTACTTCTCTTAAAAAAAACATTTAATGTTTTCCTTCTAACTCTCACATTTCTATGTCCATTTTTTAAACTAATTCAACAAAAGTTTTTATTTGTAAATAAAATATTTAAAAAGTACATTTTATGTCTATTTTTACTTCGTTTACAAAGTTTTTCTATGTTTTCAAGTGTTTTATTTGTAATGATTTGAAAAATAACAAAAGGAATGTTCTATTTTTAACGTCCATGGTAGAAAAAATTCACAACGTTGTGACCCTTATTTTATTTCTAGATACATTTAAAATATTTCATGTTTTATTCAAAGAAAAATCCTAAATCTATTTTTCAGGTATTTTGTTATTGAAAATGGGGTTTTAAATAAATTTTGTATTTTGATATATGAAAGTTATTTGTATATGAGTTTAAAATACTTTTTAAAATGTTTTCTAATAAAAATTGAAAGAATGAAATGTTTTATTCATACTATGGTTCTTGGAAATTATATATGATGGGTGTTCCTATATAGTTTTGAGTGAGCCCACTCTTTATTATATGATAAGTGCACCCAAATAACACTCCATTACATTTTGTAATGATTATGTTATCTAGAGAACTTTATTGGAACATGATTGTATGTTTATTCCAATTTGCAAGGGTTTTTGTAAGGGTCCCTTTAAAGTTATAATATGTTTTGTCCCAAGGTACTTACATGAATTTTATGTTCTTACCAATTATTTTTCATGGAAATCATTTATTTTAAAGGGTAATAAAATTGATCTTTTTAAAGGAATGATAATTCCCTATCTAGGTAAAAAGTTGTGTTTTAAAGAAAAGGTTTTTCAGGGGGTTTCATGTTTCTCATTGGACTAACGGTTTTATTCTTTTTATATCCCTTTCTAAGATTTTTTTTCTCATCCCAAAATTTAAAAAAATATATATGATTTAAGGGTGGGTACAGTAAATTAAGACTTCATGCTAAAAGTAATAAAGAGTTTACAGAAAAAGAAATTAGGTTTCATTTTAAAATTTTAATATGGTAATAAAATGGAGACTAAATGAAAGTGTCCAATTTATATTAAATGGTTTTGTTGTGTATTATTTATGAACTAATTATCTAAAACAATAATCCTAAAGAGATCTTCAAATGTAATAGAATTAATTCTTTACTTAAAACTCGAGATTATTTTATTTTTAAATTGGCATTCTTATAATATTATTTCTAATAAATTAATCAATCTTGTCTAACTTCCAAGAATATATCAAGTTTCATGGGTTCTCAAGAAAACTAGGATCATGTACACCCATTGTTATGTCTGTATATCTATAATTTAATTTCATCATATTCACTATGGATCCACTAGACAATGTTTGGTCAACTGGTGAAGCACAAACCTAGGTTATCTCATCCAACTACGCTTGTTACTGTGACTAGTTAAATAAAGTGAGTGATATAATAAAATCATAAGGAATACTAAGGAAATACCCATTAGTATCAACATAGGCCCATTCCCTCAACATTTCAATCGTTATTATTTCAATTCTCACCATTTCCCCCAAATTCCATTAGTGTGAATAATCGCTTTTTCAACACCCATCAATGGGAATTACAAAAATAAAATAAGTCATGTTAATGTATTATAAAAATATAGTATCGTCATAAAGTGTTAACTAGGCCTTCAATAATCGTCAATTTAAAAACAAGACTTTATTTCCAAATCATCATTCAAAGGGCTAATCATACCCAATTCCTTTTAAATATCAACATTAAGATTCCATAGAGGCCTTTAAACCAAGAAATTAATTCAAAACTTCCCTAAAGAATTAAAAAATAATGTTTCATAATATAGGATTCTCCAAGTCAATTCAAAACTTAGTTCAACACCTTTTCTATATAAAAAATCATTCACTAAAAATCACCCTTGAATGGCCATTTTATAAATAAGGAGAAAAAATATTCAAAATATGTCCTTAGTCACTTAAAAAATTAAATCATTTAAAACCACATTAAAAAAATTATGAATCAACCATTTACATTTAAATATAAAAATTTAACTTTATAAATAAAAATGATGCATATTCCCTCACTTTCACCAAAACAACCTTTAAAATTTCATTAAAAAGAAATAAATCTAACATGGAATTCACCAAAATTTAAATTAGGAGAGGAATTAAGAATATTATAATTCTTTCCAAGTGATGTTTTATTCATAGAGAAGAGGATCAGAGGAGATTCCATGAGGTATTTAAATGTAAATATTGACAAAAAAAAGGTGTTATAAAATAAGAAACACATATTTATTAATTCTCGAGAAACAATAAATTACCATGTGAAGAAAATACATAGAAACACCTACTTCTACTATAATGTCTTCCATTTGGTGTTTTAGTAAATCAACATTCAATTAAGATTGGTTTTGTGTCCAACACAAGCTATTGAACACCTAAAATTTATTTTAAAACAAAATATATTCTAAAATATCATGGTGTAATATTCTCCCCTCCTTAATAAAATTGCATCCTCACACTTTTATATTTTTTCTAACAAACAAGTGTTTAAAAAAAATTTGAAACAATTTCATGGGGAATAATTGGAATTTGAAAACCATTATTTTTAAAAAGATTATTAATAATCGAACCATAAAATAGATGAGGATATAATAAATGTTGAGTGGAAAATAAATATGCATGAATGGAAAGAAATCCCTTTTAATCCAAATCAATTAAATTTCCTTTTGAAAAGAAAACTAATTTCTATTATAACACTAGTAAACTTAAAAATACTTAAATATATCTTGAACCATGAATTTACCATTATGAGACTCATAATTGTGGATGAGTTTCAAAAATAATTCCTTAATATATCAGTGTTATTTTCTATATAAGGCTCGATATATTTATCTTCCTCTTACTTGGGCATAAAAATTTATTTCACCACCAAGATAAAGAATATGATAAAATATAATTACTTGATTTATTTCTATTCCATAAGCATAACATCATCATTTGATTTTGTTTTGAGTATTTTTTATTCTCTTCCTCACCTTATATTCTAAATGACAAATAAAAATGAAGAATTTTTTTTTACTTGATGCACTAAAATTAACTTTTAACAGACCATAAGATCCATAAAGATGAAAATCAATTTCTAATATTTCTATTTATTTTCCAAAATAAAAATGGTATCAAATTTTAAGATAGTATTCAATATGAATAAACATTCATGTGAAGAAATGATACATTAATCTTAAAATTCTCTACAATAACACCCAATGTTCAACTTAAATCATTACATAATTAACTAAACCTAAAATTCTTTAGAATATGTTAAGACTATTTTATGACCAAAATATTAGAATTATTTAATTATATATTCTTCTAAAATCAACTTAATATTTCTATATAAAAAACATCAATCACTCATAAAGGCACATACCAAGATTGTATATGCCCTATTCATATATTCTCCAAATTATACTAAACCTTTCCATAAATAACCTGAATCTTTATAAATCCATAATAAAATCACATATTCCCACTAAAGTTAACTTAATATTTATTCATTAATTAATATCAACCACTTTGATAAAATCACATATGATCCAAAAAAAATTTATTTACATTAATCACATAATGTTCAAAATGCAGTGAACTTTAAAAATAGATTTAACAACCTAGTCACCAAATCACCTTACAATATCGTGGTTAACTATTCTATAAAACATATATTACCAAAATATAATAACCCTTTTCGAAATTAAAAAGAATTAATTCAATATCAAAGAACATATTAACCCTAAATGTTATCTTTACCTTACATATTTTATCCCCAATATAACAATATTCTTATGAATGAAAATTTATAGTAAATCACATGATAAACCTAGAGGTTACATATACCTCAATAATATACTAAAACACAATAATTTTAACCAAAAATATCATTAATCACCTTTTAATAAAATTATATAAGACCTAAAAATAGTATCTATATTTTTGAAATTATTATAATTTTAAAGCTTATCATCAAAATTCCACTACATCATAACAATCGAAACCTGAAATTTAGACACTTTAAAAATTCAACCACCATCATAAATATTTATCCATGTTTTTTATCTTATTTATTAATATTTCCTTCCTATAATCAAAAATATGAATCATGTATTAAGATTAATGAAAATCAATCTAATATTCTTTCTTATATTAAATGTTAGAAAACGTGATAAAACTCCATAACTTTTATATGTAATTCATAAGTTATTTATCTTCAACATATGAATTTTTTAAACATTTATTCGTATGTTATTGTTGATCCCCTTCATGGGATTTCATCATTGGGTATCAGCTTTCATAATGCTTGCACTCCCCATATTTTAAACATTCAAGTATTACCTTAGGAAGAAAATTATTCCGCTCCATTATGTTAACAAAAATAATTATTATTCTTTAGCAGATTATTTATCTATTATCTCATTTAACAAATATAAAACTTCTTCTTATTCCTTTGATACATTTCTCAAGGTTCTTCTACCAACATTCTTGATACATGTAAAGTTGATTATTTTTACGTTCATTATATCAATCACCTAAAATTCCATAAAACTCTATTATTATCTTATTTGGTGTGTTAGAAAAATCGCCCATGTCTAGGATGTTTATCATAACTCATGATACAGTTTTAGGAATAACCAAAAAAATCACTCTAGATCCTATTCCATTTTATTTCTAATTTGAACAACCATTTCAGTGTCCTTTAAATCCATTGTTAACTTATCTCCTACCAGTTCTATCCATTTAATAAAACCAAAAAAGGTTAGTGTGTTAGATTTGGGGTCTAAGAACCAATTTTTTATACTTAAAGTTAAATTTATATTTAAATAAATTATATTAATTAAATCATCTTATTATATATCATTCATAGTTCTGCATGACTTTAATTTAATAATTTCACATATTATTTGTTGCATTGAAAAGCTCATATAAATTCTCCAATTTGATGTGAACCTTTAAATTCCAGGACAATTTTCATAAAACTATTTATATAATAGGATAACACTATATTATGGGTAATATAGTATGTTGACTATTAGATTGGATTAATCATAAGATAATGAGACTACTTCTCATGAAGTTTCCACTTGGTAATATCCAAGATGGGCGACTATAAGAACAGACCCACCATTAGGAATTTTCCATCTTTAAGTTTTACTAGATATTCTTGTCTATTAGTTTTTGTAATTTTCCTTATAAATTAAAATTATTATTAATGAATTTCATGACTCATTCACATATATTTATAGACCAAAACTGTGCCCCAATATGTTCAGGGGAAGTATGTTATGTTGAGTGTGTCATGAATGACATGTTATTAATGAATATGTAAAGGGAGTATTTTTACATTCTATATTAATAGAAGTTAATATCTCATATCATTGATTGAAATGGAACCATTGCATTAAATTATATGTTTAGGCTGTAATGATGAGTTTATTTCGAATATCCAAAGAAAGATGTATCAAGAATATTTTTTTATGACACTAGTGTGAATCCTACTTGATGAGATATTATGGAAAAGTGATTATATTACACTGTGAGCACTCATATGTGGTCATTAACGTTGTGACATTAACTTCATTCACTTTGGTTCCATGACACACTTCTAGATAGTAATCTTATACTTTTATCAATCCTAATAAATTCCAAGGATAAATAATCCTAGTGGGTCACACAGTAAGTGTTTCTGTTGATCACAATTAAATTATACTTTAATTTAATTTTTGGAATAAATATTATTCCCAAGATAAAGAAATAATTTTATTTAGGATTTATAGATATCATATTCTAAATAAATATATATTCACAAGGTAATTATTAATTACATGGATATATATTATTTATTTATTTATTAAATAATATTTAGGTATATGATAAATACCAAGGAGGACTGGTTGAACAAGATCATCTCTGGTGGTAAATATTAACTCTTAAGTTGGTAAGATAATATTTATCATTTCTCTAGTTAGTGTATGCCATTAGAAAATATTATTATTATTATTATTATTTCGAGGAAGTGCTATTATATGATTTAATATATTATTTAATTATTATGGTAAAATTATACAATATTTTAACCCTAACCCTATCTCTATAAATAGATTATTATGTCTATTATATAGATCTTGATTGATATTGATAATCATTGTAAAAATGAAATCTAGAGATCTCTATTAAGTCTATAAAATGCTCTAGAGAATCTCTTTCTTCCACCATCATCTCAAGAACAAGATTTGAAGGATTGTTCTTCAAGCCTAAAGTAATATTCACGTTGATCAATACGAACATTGTAAGATCTGATGTAAACTTAATTGATTAAATAATCATATATAACCAAGTAATAAGTGAAGTAAAATTAGTAATAAACTTGAAAAATGCTCTTAAGAAAGTAAATAATTAACATCAATTTATTATTTAGGAATATAAAAAATGTACATGATGATTTGGACTTAAGATAATGAAATTTGTCTCAATATCCTTTCATTGAGGCATATTTTGATGTTATGAATCAATATTTTTTAATAGGTTTATATACATCCCTTTTGATAAGTTTTATTAGGAATTTATATATTTTCATGGTATTTATAATATTCATTATTTTATTCTTTCATGGGGATTATGATTCAAATATTTCCAAGGTAAAAGGGACTTTTCTTTAAAAGAATCCTCTTTTAATGGTTTCCCTTCAACTCTACCTCTTCCATGTCTATGTTTTTAAAATTATTTTATAAAAAAATTATATGGACATAAAATATTTATAAAGTCTATTTTATGTTTAATTTTACTTTACTTTCAAATTTTTTCAAAAGGAATTTTTTTATGTGTTTCATATGGAATTTTTTGACAAACCAGAAAAGAAATGCTATGTTTATAACATACATAGAAATAATGAATTTTTCTACTATTGTGGCCCTTATTTGATTTTTTTCTTCCTTTGAAAGATTTCCTATTTTCATTAATTAAGATCTATATTCCCATTTTATGTGTATTTTGGAATTAAAAAAGGTTTTTAAAATTAAAATGATATGTGTATATATAAAAGTGATTTATATAAAATTTTAAAAGTGTTTTTCAAACGTTTTCTTATGAAAAGGTGAAAGCATAAAAAAATTATTCATATTGTGGTTCTTGGAAATTATATGTGATGGGCTCCCAAATATAGAACCTAGTGATAATATTATCGATTATATGATGGATGCACCTAGATAGCACTCCAATTCATTGGGTAATGATTATTTTCTCCATTGAATTATTTTGGAAGTTGGTCATTTGGTTATTCCAATTTGTGAGGGATTTTTGACAGTTCTATAGGGGTTCTATGATATGGTGTCTTAAGGTACCAACATGACTTTTTTGTGCTTGATAATGAAGTTTTTAAAGGAAGGATAATTCCCATTCTGGGTAAAAATTTATGTTTTTAGGAAAAGGTTTTTCATGGGTTTTCATGTTTTTCACTATATTAATAGTTTTCTTCTTTTTCTGTCCCTTACCAAGATGTTTGTGCTCATACAATGTATTTAAAAAAATCACATGATTTAATTATGGTTAAGGAAAAATAAGTGGTAATGTTGAAATATTTGAATAGTTTTTAGGAAAATAAGTTATATTTTTTTTATGTTTTAAATGGTGGAAAAAATGGATACTAAATTGAAGTGTTCACTTTTTATTATATTGTTCTATTAGGTATGAGTTTTTAACTAATTCTATAAAACCCTAAACCTAAAAATATCCTTAAATGTAATAGTGTTAATTCTTAAATTAAAACTAAATATTATGTAATGTCTAAGGATGGGTCCATATAGTTGGTATCATAGGAAGTTTTAGATAACTTTAAAGGTTATGATAATGTAAATAGAAATCCCTTGAAATATTCTACCATATAAATGAGTTGAAATGATATATCATTTTAATATTAATATTTTGATTCATCTAAACTATGATTGTTAATAATGTTTTTCCACATAGAAAACAAGGAATATATAGTGGGAAGTAATTGAGAGGAAAATATTCTTCCAAATCACCATCCCATGATGGTTAGAATTACAATAGGGTAGTCTTTTGTAGTGATGGATCAGTTGACCCAAGCTATAAATGTTGTTTTTGCTCATGCTAGATATGAACTTTATATTGCATGAAGGAATAGGTCTATTGTGGTGTATTTTATGAGCCAACATCACCTATAATTTAGTGGATCCTCTGGCCCTGTGGTTGCTGAATAGTAGATCAATGTTTCAGTTAAGATATTTAAATACATGGGACATTTAAAACGTAAAAAAAGGTAAATTTTTACATTTATCATTTTGATGTTTAATTTTATCTATAGTGGTATTTTTTATGTATACTAGAGAGAAACATGATATTTATTCCATGTAATAAGAAACATTTATGTATATTTTCCTTTATAAATATTTCCATAAGGTTGTTTGACTCTAGATAGAAAAAATTCATTGAATTAAGGTAGAAAAATGAATATTCTATGTCCACCTATGAAGAAAATTCTACAAGGCTAGTTAGGTTGATACCCCATTTTTTTAGTAAAATGATACTAAAATTAATAGATTTTACTCAGGATTGAAACCAAATTTACAAGGATATGTGGCCACATTATAATTTAAATCTATGAGGAAGCATTTTGTTATTCTGAAAATGTTTAGATAAAGTTTTTCAACTCTTATGTGCTTCATGATGATGAAACTAAGAAGTTTCTTGAATGTCAAGCAATGGGGGAAAATACAACAATGAAATATAGATTTAAGAAAATTAATTTCTTATCTTCTGGTAAGTGTTGAAAAAATAACCTTGTACAATATATTATAAAATAATAGAAGTGTTGTCGATGTGGAATTTTTGGCCATATGGCCCATGATTTCAAGGAAAAGAATCATAAATAATAAAATAATGGGGTAATTAGTAGTCATTAAACTGTGAGGGTTTATAGTTTCAATGAGTTAGGTCATTATGATAAAATGTTCATGAAGTTAGTTACCCTATCTAGAAATCATCAAAATATGAGGAAAATGGGTATGCATAAATATATTGATACTCTTATGGTCAATGTTGGGATATCAAATAAAGTAGTAAAAGGTGTGATACTTTTGTATTGGAATTATGGAAATTTATTGTTGACTCTTGATATTCACATTTTTTATTTTGAAAAAAATTTGTAAGTAAATGGGGAAAGTCGCCTCACGAAAGTAGGATAGAACTTTTTGTAAAAACTTTGAGTGGAAGTATTAAATAAATCAAGATTTATATGAATTTTTCAATTATTATCGATGGGATGGTCTTTCTTGAAATTCCTATTGAACCATCCATAGTAGATTTTCATATCATTTTCGGTATAGATGGACTTTCAATTTTTCATTTTAGTATATATTACAAATCCAAGAATGTTTTATTCAATGATTTAATTCCTTTTATAACATAACAAAAATATGATAAATTGATTAGAGATTCTATTGAAAGTTACCTAGAACTTATTGTTGAAACAAAATGTTCAAATCAGTGATTTCCTAGTACTGAATGAATACATGGATGTTTTTTCATATACTTTTCATGGTTTTAAGCTTGAGTAAGAGGCTAAGTTTACTATTGACTTAGTTCCTAATGCTAAGATTATTTATAAAACCTCTTATTGAATGGTTCAAGTGGATATTTTAGAATTGAAAAAGAAATTACAGGTTTTTCTAGATAAACGTTTCATTCGAAGTTGCACTACACCATGGGGTGCTCCTATTTTTTATTAAAAATAAAGACGTTTCAATAAGTCTTTTAATTAAATATGGAGAATTGAGTAACATCACTATTAAGAATATGTATAATTTTACATATATAAATGATTTTTTTTATCATATCTAGGGAAAAATATTTTTTTCAAGGTTGACCTAAGGCCCAGGTACCATCAGAAAAAGTTGAAGGAGGATTAAATTATTAATATTGTATTTTAAACTGGATATGAGAAATATGAGTTTTTAGTTATTCTTTTTCGGTTGTCCAGTGCACCTATTATACTTATGAACCATATGAATAGGGTTTCTCATGAGTACTTTCACAAGTTTTTGGTTGTGTTAATTCATGACATTTTAGTATATTCAAAAATTTAGTAGGAATATAAAAGACACCTAAGGATTGTTTTGAAGAATTTAAAAGAAAAACACTATATGGGAAGAAATAGTAAGTGATAATTTTTGTTTCAATGAATTTCATTCCATCGACGTATTGTTCCCAACCATGGTATAACTATTAACACTTCTAAAAAAAGTTGTTTAATAGTGGTCAAGACCCAAAAATATCATATAGATTCATAGTTTTCTTGGATTAATGGGTTACTGCTGACGGTTTTCCGAAAACCTTTCTAAGTTGTTGTCACACCCTAACCCGAATTTTATTTATTTTTTGTGTTTAATATTTTTTTCAAGTTTCGTTTTATTTCATTATGATTGCTTTTTATTTTTGGAGGTTCCAGGTTACTCTTGGACCTATGTGAATCTAGTGAGCATGATTAGTATGCACGGTTAGTGTGCCCAGTTTTGGGAGAAACCATGTGACTAGTTAAGGAAGAGGAAGTTTTTAGTTCTTTTTCTTATTTTTCAATTTATCTAAATGGTATGAGCATGGTTTGCCCAAAAATTTTCTAGGAAAAGGAGAAATTGTATTGTATATGGGTGTTGTATGAGGCAGGGAACACGATTTGTGCATGGTTAGTAAAAACCATGTGGAAAGTGTGTGAGTAGTCTCTGTCATTTCATATAACATATTTTCATGGTTCCTTCATGGTTTCCCAAACCTCATGCCCAGCCCATGTCGATTCCACTTCTATTTAGTAGGGTGCTCATAGTTTTCTCATAGTTTGAAAAACCATGCTTCCAAACCATGCAACTTACCCAGATTTTTAAAAAATTGAATTTATAATTCTACACCTCTTATGTTTTAACTCTATTTTGGGTTCCTCCTACCTTGCCTAGTTTTTTCACACTAGGGGGCTTCCAAAACCCTCCCTCTTTATATCTCCCTAAATTTTTTGAAGATCCCACAAGGTTTCTAGGAAATTTCCTCTTGTTTTTTTGGTTTTTTCCTCATCTTCACTTGTCCCTCTCTTGGTTTCTTAGTTTTTCTTGGTGGGGTTATATCTCTAACAAACCTAAGGGGTAGATCTTGAATATTTAAAATTAGTTTCTAAATGTATTCATCGTTATTGTGAGGAATTAGTTTACTTTTTTTGGTTATTTCATGTCGTTGAATTAATGAAAATGGTGTTTTTATAGGTTTTCCATAGTTATACATATTATATGCATGTAAGGTGTTTGATAAAATTCAAATTGGTATTTTGAAATGTATTTGGGTATTTTGAGAGTGTGATTGACCTTGTTTTTCCTTGGTTGTGTTTTGGTAATATGGTTTTCTTTTGAATCGAATTTTTTGTGTGGGGTTTGGGGACTTTTATGGTATGGGACTAATGTGTGAACCCTTATAAATGTTCATGAGGTTTCTTATAATTATTATATTGAATCCTTGGGTGTTATTTCATAGTTTTCTCTATGTATGTATATTATTTCGGTGTGAGAATATATATATGTTCAAAGCGTGCACATATGGATAGGTATTCACACACATAAATGTAATTCCATATGAATTTCCACTTTAATCCTCATTTTTTCCGAACATTTTTCTTATATCTTCATTTCACCCTTTCAATCTAACTCTTAAATGGTTTTTCTAAAAACTTCCCACATTCTCCAAATGGTTTCTTGGTTTTTACGTTACTTAAAATGTGGATTCAAAATGATTTTTAAATATCATGGCCCATTCAAAACCTTGAGATGTAATTTAGTAACAAAATGTCTTGAAATAACCATTTGTAATCTTACAATCATAAATGGTTTTTTTATCTTGGTTTTGGAAATGGTTTTGAGAAGGATGGTATTCACACTAGAAATGTCTTACTAATTGTAAATGTAAATTCATGGTTAGTACTTTGTGATGTTTTGGAAATTTATATTTAAAACTCATCTATTTTGGTGGCTCATTTGGCACTTTATATGGTTTGATGTGTGATTATCCCCCCTATGGTAATCTTTTTAATGAGATGTCATTTTTATAGTTGGGGTAATAGATTGGATAAAGGATGCACAATGGCGTCTATAAGTTGTGTAAATTCCAAATGTGTGGTGAACTCCGCTTTTTCATTTATACTATTATTGAGGTATTCTTATAAGTAATATAAAGGGTCTAGTGGTGGTTATTTATAGTCCCAATTAGATATATTGGAACCCTCTAGAACGAGGATATACCAGGTGTTCTTTTCTACTAGTGAGGCTAGTTTAGAGCATCCAGGTTGGATATTGACTATGGTGTTTCACCATATACCAGAATGTGTGTACAGACTTAGTACATACAGATATTTCTTATATGGTTGTTTAGTAAATTCCCATGATTATATATTTTTGTCATCATGTTTTATTTTCCATCACTTTAGTTACTTGTTTATTTAGTTTTCTTTTTCTTACTTATACTGCTCCCCTCTGTTCATGGATTTTTTTTGTTACACCCTGTTGATATATTTAGTTAGACTCTCATTTACCCAATGAATGACTCCGGCTATATTTATTAATTTTTTTAGTTTTTAAACTGGGTTTAAAATGAGAGTTCATTTTAATATGGGAAATCTTTTTTTGTTCTCAAAATGGAATTTCTGGGAAACTATGTTTAGTGTTTTAATGATAAATACCATATTTTTATTACATGTATTTCAAACTGGTTTTTTTATTATTTCATGAAAGGAAATGAATATATTATGTGGCGCTTAACTACTCAACTATTTTATTCTCACACCCAATTTGTGTTACTTTATATCATTAGACCCAAGCCATTTTTGCAGGTTTAATTTAGTTCAAATTTTCTTCTAGAGTGGGCTAGTTTTTTGGATGGTGCTGACCAAGGGGTCACATGGATATCATATCAGTTTCAATTTGGTTTGGTTTTAGTTTTTTTGTTATATTTATTTTACTTGTATCTATATATGTTTATGTATTTATTGATGTTAATTTATTATTTGAATATGTTGTATACTCTGTTTTTATTGTTTTATATTAGTTTATTTTAGGGTAAATCATTCCCATTGGATTATCTTTGATGGCGGACACCAATTTCCATCTTGGGAGGATTGGGAATGCCTCTCGTGCCATGTTTCTAGTGTGATGGGGAAACTGGTTCCAGGTTAACCAAGATTGGTTCATGAAAAAATGGTATCAGACCTACCCTTTATTATTTGGGGTGTCAGGTTGTTTTCAAATAGTACTGTTGGGTATAGGGATGTAGGTATTGGAAGAAAGTTAGGAACACATTATTTTCCTGGGATTCGAGTTACTAAGGGTAGTTTGGGACTTTTTCACCTTTTGTTTTTGGATTTTTTGGTATATTTTGTTCGTTATTTTATGGTTTTTTTATGGTTTGGTGAAGGAAAATACAATAGAATCGATGTTGCATGGTGATCTTTCATGGAGTAGCGACCCATGTGGAGCCTGAGTGCATGGTTCAAGATATTTCCAATGGTTGGTGATTCTTCTAGGCATGGTTTTTTATTCATGGAAACTAGTTCCCTACTTTAGTAGTTTTTGTGTGAGTTATGTTCTGGTTTGGTATCGGATGGTGTGGGTAGATTTTGAAATAAAAAATGTTTTTTTAGAAAAACAGGTTTCAAAAAGAAAATGATTTTAGGTCATGGTTTTATTTTTTAAAGTGGTCTTGGGTGTTTAAGAATAGATTTGGAAGTGGGTTTTGGTAATTTAAAATTGTCCTTGGAAGAAGATAATTTTAGAATTGAAATGGAGATGGTTGATTTTGAAAGTGTATTTTGGTTTTGTTTTGAGATATTTTTATTTATAAGCTTGGTGTCTTTTCTTGGGATGTTATTCTAGTTTATTTTTGGTTAAATGTTGATTCCTAATTTTGTATTTTTATTATCTAGATTATTCCACCCAAAAAGATTCCAAAGGTTTCAATGCGTATCTTCTAGTTTTTGACCCTACATAAACTTCTAGTCGGTTGGCAGGGCTAATCAGTTCTTGGTTGTTGCTATTTTTCTGGGGTGATTATAGTCAATTAGAGGTTTCAGTGTGTCTTGAGAAATTCAAATGTGTTTTTAGGACTTTGTGAACTCATGAAGTTGTGAGGTTATAAGATTTTTGGGTTTTTTTAGGGTTCAGGTCAGGATTAGTGGAAGGTTATCATCCCATCATTGTTTCAATTTAGGCTTCCTAGGAAGTGATTAAGACCACTTTTATCTGATGGTTCATAAAAAAGGAGGTGAAGGTGAGGAAAGAGGTATAGGTCTTGGGAATTCAGCAAGTCCAATGGATGGTGAATGCCTTTGTTGGACACTTTAAGGATCTGGTCTCTTTTTCTCAAGAGATAGCATCAAATTATCAATTAAAAGATCCTCTATTCATATGGGGTCTTTGTTTAGAGATTAAGGATCTAGTTCTCTCATCTGGGGATTTTTTTTAGAAATCTAGTGGATGAGATGTTTCTAGATGAGTTGGTTCTCGGAACATAGACTATGGAATTTGGTGCTTGTGAAGGTTCCACATCTTATGGGAAGTGTGGTCCATAGAAACCAGCTCCAAAGAAGTATTCTTTGATAGTTCTTATGTCGCATTCATCAAATAATTTTCTTGAGTTTTTATAATTTTGTCATTTTGGGTATTCGAATATCTAATGTAGTAATACTAAAAATTATTTTTGAAGATGTGGTATTATGGTTCAGATAGATAAGTTCTGTAGGCAACATTCCTGAAAGAGGATGTCTCAAGAGATCCTGTCATCTCTTGACTGTAGGGAAATATATGCATCAATACACCAAGTCTCCATCCATTGGCCTTGAAGTGAAACTCTTCATGTAGTAAGGAATTGCTCCATGAGGTGGAGTTTTCTAGACTATCTTTTGTCCCCATTTTTAGTGTGGGGATGGTTTAAGTTCTCCTAGTTTTTTTTTCCTCTATTTTGGAAATCCTTTTTGTTTCAAGGATTTCAGTGGCCTAGTATTCCTATAAAATTTCTATATGGTGTATTATGGATGTGGATATTTTTATGATTATCCTTCTCTGGGAATGGTTTTTTTTGGGTTGTACTTATTTTAGAGGTGCTTATGTCTTATGGGAATGATGAATTTAGGATTAGTTTGGTGTTTGGTTTTAGTTTCATCCATTGGGAGTTCATATGGCAGTGCCATTGTGCAAGTCAGTTTCTATGGGGTGGAGGCACCTCTCCTTTTTTCCATTCATTTTTCTAGTTATAGTTTTCTCTATAGTTGGTTGGGTATGACTTGTGGTTTTAAATTCCGAACTGAGGATCATGGTTTCATTTATCCTCATTAAGTTTCAAGCACTGGCTTTTTTCATCATTTCTCTTGGTGACTTTATGGGGGTAGAATGTTTTTTGGTGGGAATAATTGTCACACCCTGAACCCAATTTTATTTTATTTTTTTATTTTTTTTTGGTGTTTTATATTTTGGATGACGTCTCAGTTGAGTTCCCAATGATATTATTAGATTTTTTGAGTTTTTGGTTTTCTTTTGGCTGATTTCATGATTGGTGTGCATAGTTTAGGGAGATATTTTGTAGATGGTTAAGGAAAAAGATATATTCAGTTTTTATTCTTATTTTAGGGTTTTTCTAGTATTGTTTGAGTTGGTGTTTCTTGTATTTACTAATCATGGTTTGGCCCAAACAATGAAATAGAAAGGCGAAACTGTGTACAATATTGGTGGTGTCTAAGGCCTGGTGTACTAATTGTGCATGGTTATCAGAAACCATGTGGAAATACTGCAAGGATGCTCTTTCATTTGACAAAATTGATTTTAATAGTTGACTTGTGGTTTCCTAAACCATGCATCAAGCTCATGAGGGTACCCCTTATCTCTAGTGGTGTGTTCATCGTGGGTCCACAGTTTGGAAAACTATGTGGCCAAACCATGTGACTTAACTAGATACCTAAAAAGTAAAAATTCACATTCTAATCCTCTTATGTTTTAATTCTATTATGGGTTCCTCCTAAATTTATCGATTTTTGAGGCACTAATGGGGTTCCAAACCCCCCCCCCCCCCATCTTTGGTTGTCCTTCCATTTTTCAATCTCTCTAAAGGTTTATAGTTAATTTCCTCTTTATTTTTGGGAGTTTTCCTACTTTCCACTTATTCATCTCTTGGTTTCATCATTTTTCTTGGTGGGTTTATCTCTTGGAATAACACTAGAGGTGTATAAGTGATTTTGGATTGTGTTTCATTTTATTTTAGGGTGTGAAATTCGTTCCTTGGGCTTAGTTATTCCTTCTCTGGGAGTATCATTGCATTCACACACCATTGAGGTGGGTGTTTCCATCCATTTTCTTTCCAAAACAAGTCATTTAATGCTTAAAAATTTCAAATTAATTTATAAATGTTTTAATCATGCTTGTGTCTCATTAGTTTGATTTTTTGTGGTGTTTTCATGTTGTAAAATTAAAGAAAATTGGTTTTTAAATGGTTTTCCTTAGTTATACATATGTATATTCATGCAAGATGTTTGATAAAATTCCATTTGGTCTTCTGAAATAGAATTGGTTATTTTTGAGTGTGTGATTGACCTTGATGGGATTGGTTGGGTTTTGGTTATTTGGATACTTTTGAATCGAGTTTTTTGTAGACTTTGGTGGCTTGTATAGTTTGGGACTTATGTGATGACCCATGTGAATGGTCGTGAGGTTTCATGTTATTCTTTTATTGAAGCCTTGGGTGTTCTTTCATAGTTTTATATATGTATATATATGCTTTGGGTTTGGTAATATCCAAATGTTTATATGGATAACAAATGGATAGTCACACACACACATAAATGAAATTTCATAGGAACGTCCATATTAAACCTCGGTTTTTCAAAACACTTTTCTTCTATATTCCTCTCCCCCTTCTAATCCAACTCTAAAATGGTATTTTTTAAAACTTCCCATTTTCTCTAAATGGTTTCATAGTTTCAAAGTGACTTAAAATCCGGTTTCAAAATGATTTTTACAATTAATGTATTATCCAATACCTTTATATGTAATTTGGTAACAAAAATAGCATGAAAGGCCCATCTGGAATCTTCCAATAATAAAAAGTGTTTTTATCTTGGTTTTGTAAATTCTTTTGATATCGATGGTATTCATATTGGAAATTGTTTACTAATTGTAAATGTAAAGGCTTTGTTGATACATTCTGATGTTTTAGAAATTGGTATATAAATATTTTATGTTGTGTAGGCCTGGTTGAAACTTTATAAGGTTTGATGTGTAATTGGAACCTCTGTGGTTGTCCTTTCAATGACAGGGCCTTCACATGGTTGGTGTTGGGGATTGGGAAAGACATGAATAGTGGAATCTGTGGTTGGGCTAATGTTGATCATGTGATGGCCTCCTTGTTATCCTTTATACTATTATCATGGGATTGCTAGATTTCATCTATAGGGTCAAGTTATGGTTACTTTCTAGTCTTGATTAGATGGATTGAAACCAATTGGATAGAGGATATGTGAGGTGAAATTTTTCCCTCATGAGGATAGTTTAGAGAAGTAAAGTTGGTTATTTGCAATGGAGTTTTACCATAAATTGAAAGGTGGGTCTTAAATAAGTATATACAAGGATATATTTTTGAGGTTTTTTTGAAATGACCATGATTATATATTTGTATTCTCCTGCTTTATTTTTCATCTCTTTGGTTACTAGTTTTTTTAGTTTTATTTTTCTTCTTAAACTAATCCCTTTTATTCTCGGCTTTATTGGTTACACCCCGCTATTTCACTTAGTTAAACTCTATTATCCACTATATATCACCAGGGTTATATTTCTTACTAATTTTTGGGATCTAAACTAGGTTTAAAATAAGAACTTGTTTTAATATGGGAAATAATATTTTTTTTCAAAATGAATTTTTTGGGAAAATTTTATTAGTTTTTTAAAGATAAAAACCCTATTTTTATTACATGTATTTAAAAAAATATATTTTCAGAATATTTTGAGAAAGAATATGTTTGTATTCTATTATGAACACCTACTAGTCTATTTTTTGCTCACATCCTACTAATGTCAATCAGCGTTAGTAGACCCGAGTTGTTTTATAGGTTTAGTTCTGTTTAGTTTTTCCTATAAATCAGGTAGGATTTTTGGATGGTGGTGACCAAGGGGTTACATGGAAATAATTTCAATTATTTTTTTGTTAATTTTTAGTTTTTTTTAGTTCAATTGCAGTTTTATCTTGATATATTTGTGTATTTATTGATGTTCGGTTATTATTTTAATATGTTGCATACTCTATTTTTCTTCATTTATATCATTCTATTTTGGGATAAATCATTTCCATTGGATTATCTTTGATTCCTGGCACTATATTCTAGCCCAAGAGGACTGAGAACTCCACTCAGGTTGTGTTGTGTGTTGTCTTAGGTGACCGATTCAGGGTTGACCTGGGTAGGATCAGGAAAAATGGTATCAGAGCATCCCTTAGTTATTTGGGGTGTTAGGTAGTTGTGATATAGGATTGTTGGGAATTGGGTTGTAGGTGAAGGAAGAGTATATTAAACTCTTTATCATCTTGAACCTTGAGTGATTATGGGTATTTCTGGGCCTGGGTCCCATTGTTTTGGGTTTTTAGTTTTATTTCATTGGTTCTTTTCTAGTTTCTGTATGGTTTAGAGAATGATAAATAAATTGAAATAATATTACACGGTGAGGTTTCATGGAGTAGTGGCACATGTGTATCCTGAGTTCATGGTTCAAAATACTTCCATTGGTTGGTGTTTCTTTGGGTAATGGTTTGTTAAACTTTATGTCTATGTTATGAATGGACATTAGTTCCCTGTTTCAAGATTTTTGTGTGGTTTATTTTCGGGTTTAGTTTTGGTTGGCGTGGGTGGAATTTTAAATGAAGAATAGTTTTTAGAAAATGGTTTTCAATGGGTAATTGATTTTAGGACATGGTTTTATTATTAAAAGTGGGTTTGGGTGTTTGAAATTAGAATGGGAAGCGAGTTCCATACATTTAAAAGTGGCCTTAGAAGAAGGTAATTTGGTCATTAGAATTGAAATAGTGGATCTTGAAAGAGAATTTTGGTTTTGTTTTTCAATATTTAGTTTTATTATCTTGGAGTTTGGGATTAATATGTTCGTTATGTAGTGTTCTTTTTTTTTAATGTAGATTCAGTTCTATTTCTTTGAGTTATATAGATTATGTTTTTCAGAAATATCCCAAAGGTTTCCAGTGAGTCGCTTCTAGTTATTGGCCCTACCAAGACTCCTAGTGGGGTGAAAAAGTCAAGATCTTCTTAGTTTTTCAGGTTTTCCATGGTAATTGGGGTCCATTAGAGGATGTAGAGTGTCTTGAGAAAGTAAAAGGTGTTTTCAAGTCTTTGGGAACCCCCAAATCCATGAGGGTAAGAGTAGTTTTGGGTTCGTTTTAGGGTCTAGGTCTGGATCAGTGGAAGAAAATTTTCCCATCATCATTTCAAGTTATGGTATCTAGGGAAGTATTTAAGGACACTTTTATCTGATGGTTCATACCTATGGAGGTGAAGGTGAGAGAAGTGGAAGAGCTCTAGGGCATTCATCTAGGTCAACAGATAGTGAAGTCCTATATTTACAACTTTCTGGTGTAGATTTATTTTTATCTAGAGATTTCATAAAAGGGTTAGTTGGAATATCATATATTAATATGGGGTATTCATTTAGAGATTAAAGAATTAGTTCCCTCATCTGAGGATTTTCTATTCGGAAAGCTAGAGGAGGAGGCTTTTCTAGCTGATTTGGCTCTCAAAGCAAGGTCTGTAGTGGTGGGTGGTCATAAGGATTCTCCATCTAGTGAGAATTATGGGCCAGAGTAACCCATTCCTAATAAGTCTCCTTTTATTGTTCTTTATTCTCATTCATCAGACCATTCACTCATGTGATTCTACTGTTTTTAGTATGAGAATTGAAAGTTTACTTACTGTAATCCTTTAAAGTATTGTTGAATATGTGGTCATCTTGTCCATTTGAAGAAGTTATGTAATATGTTTTATAAGAGTAAGAAGTGTTAGGTGGAGGCTTTCAGCTCCTGACTATAGGGAATCATATTCTTTAAGACACTATGGATCCAACCATAGGCCCTAGAGTGAAGCTCTTCACATAGTCTGTAATTTCTCAATGTGGTGGGATTTTTTCCAAACTTTTTTCCCTAGTTTGAGAGTGGGGATGGTTAATGTTCTCCATGTTTTTATTTACATTGTTTTTGAAATCCTTTTTTAAGGATTTTGTTGGTCTTTTATTACTTCAAAATTTCTATAGTGGTGTCTTATAGATGTGGATATTTGTATGATTATCCTTTTTTTGGAATGGTTTTGGTTTTTAGTTGTACTTATTTTTTATAATCTTGTGTCTTATGGGAATGATGAATTATGGATTGGTTAAATGTGTAGTTTTAATTTCTTCCATTGATAGATCTGGTTGTAATATCATTGTGCAGGTCATTTTTTGTAGTGGGGAGGCACCTCTCCATTTGTCCCTATGTTTTTTTGGTTTTTTTTCGCTATAGTTGGACGGGTGTGACTTGGGATGATAAAATGTCACACTTAGGATCATGGTTTCATTTATCCTCATTCAGTTTCATGTCCTCACATTGTTTTTATTTGTCTTGGTGAACTTTTGGGGAAAGAAATATTGTGGTGGGGAGAATTTTCACACCCCAACACCGATTTTATTTTATTTCATTTATTTTTATGTATTTAAAAGTTTTTTATCTTTGGTTGATATTTGGGTTGAGTTTATAATGATGTTTTTTTGAGTTTTGGAAGTTTTGGGTTTGTTTTGGACCTATGCATAGTAAGTGTTCACAGTTTGGAGAGAAACAGTGTAGTTGGTTAAGGCAGAGGGTGCTTTCAGTTCATTTTATTATTTTACAGGTTTTCTTTCCTAGCCTGAGCGTGGTTTGGTACAAACCTTGTTAGGAAAATGAGAAACTATGCGGTCTATTGGTGGTGTATGAGGAATGGTGCAACACTTCCAATCAGTTAATAAAAACCATATGGTAAGCATATGAGGAGGCTCTGTCATTTGATAGAACCAATTTTCATGGTTGGTGTGGTATTTCCAAACCTTCATGTCCAACCCATGCAGGTTCCCATTCTCATTATTAGGGTGTGCATGTTTGGCCCATAGTGTGAAAAACCATGCCGCCAAACAATGAGACTCAACCAGATTCTTCAAAATTTTAAATGCAAATTTTACCCCTCCTACGTTTTAACCACATTTCAGGTTACTTCTCCCTTGATTGGTTTTGGCACACCAAGGGGATCCCAGACCCCTCTCTATTTTTCTCAACTTCTATTTTTTATGCTCTCTCAAGGTTTCTATGTATGTTCCTCTTGATTTTTGGGTGTTTTTCTCCTCTCCTCTTCTCTCTCTCTTGGTTTCTTGGTTTTTATTGGTAGGGTTCTCTCTTGAAAACCCCTAGGGTTGGAGAGGTAATTTGGTATTGTATTTAATTTTATGTTATTATTTCTGTTTTGTTACTTGGGCTTGGTTCTTCCTTTACAAAGAATTTCGTTGTGTTCGCACACCATTGAGGTAGGTGTTTCCATCCATTCCCTTTCAGGAAAATTCTATTCAATGATTGAACAATTAAAATTATTTTATAAATGTTTATTCATGCTTTTTATTCATTAATTTTTTTATTGTGGTGTTTTAATGTTTTAAAATTGATCAAAATGGGTTTTTTAAAGGTTTTTGTATGTTTTACATATGTATATGCATGCAAGGTATGTGATAAAATTCCAATTGGTCTTTTGAAATGGATTTGGGTATTTTTTGAGTGTGATTGACCATGTTAGGCCTTTGATGGGTTTTCCTTAATTATTTTTCTTGTGAATCAAGTTTTGTTTGTGGTTTTTTGTGACTTTTATATTTTTGGTCTTATGTGTAGTCCCTTTTGAATAGTCATGAGGTTTCTTGTAATTCTTTGATTGAATCCTTGGGTGTTGTTTCATCATTTTCTATATTTATATATTTGATTTTAGTGTGGGTATATTCATATGTGAATGGGGTTCACATATAGAATGGAAAACAACCACATAAATGTAATTCTATAGGAATATCCACTTTAAACTCCAGTTCTTCTAAACAGTTTTCTTCCATCCTCCTCTTCCACTTCCACTACAACTCAGAAATCATTTTTCTAAAAACATCCCATGTTTACTAAATGGTTTCTTGGTTTCTAAATGTCTTAAAATGTGTTCTCAAGATGATTATTCCAAACTATATCCTATTTAGAATCTTGATATGTAATTTCATAACTATATTGAATGAAAGTCCCATTTGTAATCTTCCAAGAATAAATGGTGTTTTTATATTGGTTATAGAAATATTTTTGAGATGGATGGTATTCATGTTTGAAATGGTTTACTAATTGTAAATTTAAATTCATGGTAGGTACATTCTGATGTTTTGTAAATTCATATTCAAAACGTATATTATGTGTAGGCTCCTTTGGCACTATGTAAGGTTCAATGTGTGATGGGATCCCCTATCGTATTCCTTCCAATGAGAGGGCCATCACATAGATAGTGTTGGGTATTGGGAAATTCATGCACAGTTGCATCTATGAGTTGAGTTAATTCCAAGCATGTGATGAACTCCTCATTCTCCTTTATACTATTATCATTTGATTCCTAGGTTTCATATAGAGGTTTAAGTGACAATTACTAACTAGTCTCGATTGAACAGATTGGAAACCCATGTATAGAGGATAATCCAGGTGGTATTTCCCACTAGTGATTCTATATTTGAGGATCCATGTTATTTGTTGACTATGGAGTTTCACTATATGACTATAGGTTGGTACGAACTGAGTACTTCCAAGGATTTCTTCTAGGGATGTTTAGGAAATTCCCATGATTATATATTTGTATGTTCTTGCTTTATTTTCCATCATTTTATTTACTTGTCTATTTAGGTTTATTTTTCTTTCTTGGACTACTCCCCTTAATCCTTGGAATTTTTTGATATACCCTTCGATTCAACTTAGTTATACTATCATTTCTCGTATGCGTCACTTGGGTTATATTTCATACTTTTCATGTTCAAAATGATAATTTGTTTTAAGATGGGTAATCATCTTTTGTTTTTAAAATGGAACTTCCAGGAAACTATGTCTTGTTTCTTTAAGATAATAATCCCATTTTTATTACATATATTTCTAACCAGTGTTCTTAGACTATTTTAGGAAAGTATATGTCTGGACACAATGGTGTAAAAAAATTGAGTTGTTATATAATCACATCCTACTTGTGATAGTCGGCATCGGTACACCTAATTTGTTTTAAAATTTTTGTTTTTTTTTTTGTATTCCAATAGTGAGGGATGGGTTTTTGGAGGGTGGTGACCGAGGGTATGCATGGAGGTCATTTCAGTTCCGGTTTGGTTTAGTTTTAGTTTGGTTTTAGTTTGTTGTTTTGTTCAGGTGTATTTGTATCTAAATATGTTTATGTATTTATTAATGTTCATTTATTACGGTAATATGATATGTACTCTATGTTTCTTATTTTATATTAGTTTATTTTGGTCTCAATCATTTTTATTGGATTATCTTTGATTTTGGAACTACTTTTAATTCTAGGAGGATCATGAATGCCTATGAGACCGTATTGCGGACCAACTTGGGTGACTGGTTCAGGTTTGACCCTAGTTGGTTTATAAATTTTGTCTATACCACTGACTAAGTTAACTCAAAAAGGAGTTAAACTCATATGGAAAAAAAGAATGTGATTAGTTTTTTCAATAACTAAAAATAAGAATATTGAATGATCTAGTTTTTTCTATGCCATCCAGAAATAGAGAATTTGTCATCTATAGTGATTCTTCTTTGAAATGACTTGGTTTTAATGCATAATTATTTGGAAATTACTTATACTTACTATCAATTTAATTGATAAATTACCCTACACATGATATATAATAGGCTATTGATGTTTTTGTTAAGTCAAAAGTCCTCTTTTGGCTTTTACATCATGTTTTGGAAATCACAAATATATTCTCTGTCATGTTTTGGAAATCTCAAATGTATTCTATCATATGTTTGTAAATAACAAATTGTCTTTTATCATGTTTATCGTATCGTACGATGTTGATCGTACCGACCAAAATGTTTCGTACTGACTCTGTCAAACGTATCGTACTGACTCTGTCAATCGTATCGTACTGACTCTGTCAATCATACTGACTCTGTCAATCGTATCGTACTGACTTTGCTATTCAGATGATCATTATTTGTTTTGGTACTTTGTCAAAAACTCTCTGCATATGAATCGTACTCATGTTTTACATTTCTATATATCTCTTATCCTAACAAAACGATGTCGTTGAGTTAGTTATATACTAATCAAAACGATGTCGTGCTTTCTGTTTCAATATGACCGTTGGAGGCAATATGACCGTTGGAACCCGAGGCCTATAAATTGGAGGTCATTTGAAGCTGAGAGAACACTGATGAACGAAGAGACTCTGTGAACAACGAAGATTCTAGAGAGAGACACTGTGACTTCTCTCATCAGCCTTGTGCGAGCCGATCATCGTATCGAGGGCTTTCAAGTAATTGAAAGACAGAGGTGCCGATTACCTGCAAAATCGAGGGCTGCCGGGGATAGGCAGACAGACGAGCCGATCATCGTATCGAGGACTGCCGGGGATAGGCAGACAGACGAGCCGATCATCGTATCGAGGGCTGCCGGGGATAGGCAGACAGACGTGCCGATAATCGTATCGAGGGCTCACCAAGGTGTTGGTGAGACAGACCTTTTATCCTAGGTGAAAGGATAACCCTTCTCTTTGGGTTAAAAGAATTGTATTACTTTTACATTTCCGTTGTTGTATTAGAAAGGGATTTGTATTGTTTTCTTTCTTTCTTACATATTCAATTGTAATTGTTTCAATTACAATCATTCCATTACATATTGTATTGATTGGTTCTATATGCTTTAAGGTAGAATCATTCATATCTGTATTACTCTGATTATTGTGTTCATCTTGAATACAATTGTTTTACATAACATTAGTATTACAATACATCATACCTTTTACATTCAATACAATTGTGGGTGTTTGTATTTGTACTAGTTTAAGTTCTTTTAAACTAATCTCTTTGTTACTAAAACTCAAGATTTTTAAACCTACAATTCACCCCCCCTCTTGTATTATTCCATCTAATAGACTTTTATATCGACTATTCGATCCAACAATTGGTATCAGAGGAGGTTTTCCACTGATTTGTATTACTAGCTTTATTTCTTATTACTTTCTTAAATACTTACTACACTAACGTGTGGAGTGGAAAAGTTGTTTTTGTTATATTAGATGGCAGGAATGAATATCGGATCAATAGATAATCTGAATCCTTCTAGACCACCAATCTTTGATGGGAATGATTATGAGTATTGGAGAGATCGTATGAAGACTTTCGTCATCAATACTGGTGTAGACAATTTTATTATGCTTACTGGGGGTTATAAAATTCCTGACAAAGAAGTTAGTACTTTCACCAACCAAGAGAAGCAAGAATATCAACTGAATTACAAGGTACGCAATACTTTATTATGCTCTATGACCAGGAATATATATAGTCAGATATCTTCATGTGAAGCAGCCAACTGTATTTGGAAGAAATTAGAAGTCACTCATTTTGGTACATCCAAGGTTATAGAAACAAGGAGAGCAATGCTTCGAGCAGAGTATCATGGATTTGTTTTTCCTTATGGAGAGCCAGTATGTAAAGTGCAACAAAGGTTTATGACAATTTTCAACAGCATACAATCTATGGGAGAAAAAGGTCTTGATGATGAAGCTCTTGTTGATAAGATTATAGATATTATGCCAAATGAATGGGAGTCAAAAAGAACAGCTATTGATGAAAATAGAAAAGTTTCCCAGATTACTCTTGATGAACTCTTTGGAACTCTTCTACAGCACGAGACAAGAATGAAAAGAGATGCTGATTTCAATAAGAAGAAGAATGGGAATGGAAGTGTAGCTTTTGCATCTAAAGCTAAAACACCTGAAAGGGTTACAAGGTCTAAATCCAAGAAAGTTGTTGTTTCTGATTCAAGTGATTGTAATCTTTCAGACAATGAGTTAGCTAATCTTGCTCGGAGGATGAACAAGATTGTGGGAAAGAAAGATTTTCAATATAGATTCAGAAAGAAAGACAGGAAAGATAGGAAAGATTCAGAGGTAACTTGTTATGAATGCAAGAAAGCAGGACATATAAGGCCTGATTGTCCTTTACTGAAGAGGAAAGATAGAAAAGAGAAACACTCTGACAGAAATAGGAAAAAGTTTTATAAGACGAAGAAAGGCTTGAAAGCAAATGATACATGGAGTGCAAGTGGTAGTGATTCCTCAGATGATTCTTCAGAATATGAGACGTCAGGACAAAGGAATATTGGACTTCTAGCCAGATTACCAATTGAAGATTATTGTCTCATGGCTAAGGTACATAATGCTGAAGCTGTTACAAATGTCTCTTTAAATGCAAATTATGTTGATAATAAATATTATGAGTCTTCAAATGATGAACCCTCATCATCAGAAGATGATACTTTACCTTCTTTTGAAGAAGTCTCTAGATTTGCTAAGTTACTTGAAAATGAAAATTCTAAACTCAAAAAGAGATTTGAAAAAGAAAATTCTAGAATTTCTATTTTGACTAAAGAAGTATCAGATCTTTCTAAAGATCTTGATGGGAAAACTTCTGATTTTGAAAGTATTTTGAAAACCCTTGAGAAAGTCAAATCTGAAAAAGATAAACTTTCTAAGGATCTTGAAACTGCTATTTCAAAGAAAAACTTTTTATAGTCTAACTCTAGTTCTAATTCAAATGTTTTAGAAAACAAGAATTTGGTTTTAAAACTAAAGTCAGAGATTTTATCCTTGAAAAAGTGTTTGTCAAACTTTACTCATGGAAAAGAAAACTTTGATAGGATGTACTCTCAAATAAGACCTTTGAGAAATCGTTCTGGTCTTGGTTATACTTATTCCAAACCTGTTTTTAGTAATAACTATTTTGTTCCTCAAAAAACCATTTTCTGTTCCAAGTGTCAATGTGGTGGACATTGGAGAAGAGATTGTTCTCTTAACAAAACTCAATCCTTAGGATTTCATAAAGCTCATTTTGCAAAACAAATGTGGATTCCTAAAATTCTTTTATCTAATCCTTCTGGATCCAAACAAGTTTGGATTCCGAAAATCTAATTGTTTCTTTTTCAGGAAAACGAGAAGTGTATCAATAAGAACATTTAGTACATGGATAGTGGTTGTTCTCGACATATGACTGGAAACAAAGATTTCTTTGAAAAGGTTATCAAAACAAAAGGTGGAAAAGTTACCTTCGGAGATAATGCTCAAGGAAAGATTGTTGGTATAGGTAATATCGTTTTTCTTGGAAAAGTTCTTATTTCAAATGTTTTGTTTGTTAAAGGTCTTAGGCACAATCTCATCAGCATAAGTCAATTATGTGATGAAGGTTACCTTGTGAATTTTAGAAATGATAAGTGTCTAGTTCACAATTCCAAGGATGAATTCATTCTATCTGCCCATAGGCAAGAGAATGTTTACACTATTAACTTAGAAGACCTTAGGAACCAAAACTTACCTTGTTTAAGTGTAATGGAAGACCAATCGTGGCTATGGCATAGGAGATTAGGACACTGTAATTTGAGAAACCTAAGAAAACTCTCAAAGAAAGGTCTTGTAAAAGGGCTACCGGATCTTAGATATGATTCTTCAAAAGTCTGTGATCCTTGTCAATTTGGCAAGCAACATAAAACTAGCTTTAAACCAATTAATGAAGTTTCAACTTCTAATGCATTACAGCTTGTGCATATGGATCTGTTTGGTCCTTCACAATCTGGAAGCATTGGAGGCAAATACTATGTATTTGTTTTAGTTGATGACTTTACTAGATTTACATGGGTCTACTTTCTCACAAAGAAATCTGAAGCCTTTTTCTATTTCAAAATTTTTAGAGCCCAAGTTAAAAATGAGAAAAACCTACCATTGATAACTATTCATAGTGATCATGGTGGTGAATTTCAAAACTCAGATTTTGAAACTTTTTGTAGTAAGAAAGGTATTACTCACAATTTCTCAGCTCCAAGAACTCCTCAGCAAAATGGGGTTGTTGAAAGAAGAAATCGTATTCTTCAGGAAATGACTCGAACCATGTTGAGTGAATACTCAATTGCTAAGCACTTTTGGGCTGAAGCTGTAAGTACTGCCTGTTATACTATAAATCGTGTTTTAACTAGACCATTTCTTAATAAAACTCCTTACGAGTTATGGACTGGCCGAAAACCTAAAGTTTCTTACTTCAAAGTTTTTGGATGCAAAGTATTCATTCTGAATACAAAAGATAATTTACACAAATTTGGACCAAAATCTGATGAAGGAATCTTTCTAGGCTATTCCACAACCTCTAAGGCTTATAGAGTTTTCAATAAAAACACTTGTACTGTTGAAGAAACAGTACATGTAAAATTTGATGAAACTAACCCTTTTGTTTTCAACCAATCCAATCCTATATCCTCGGATGTGTTTTCCAAAAATGTTTATCAACCTATATTAGAAGAACATTCTGATAAGGAAAATGTTCAAGAAAGTGTTCCTGAAACATTTACCACAGAAGATTTTCTACCATATGTTGATGAACAGGTTTTACAAAACCCAAATCAATTGTTTCTTAGGAATCATCCCAGTGATAATATCATTGGTGATATAAATCAACCTGTAAGGACCAGAAATTCCTTAAGAAACGAAATAGAACATCTTGCTTTTCTTTCCCAATTCGAACCTAAAAGTCCAAGTGAGGCCTTAGGTGATGATGATTGGATCAAAGCAATGCAGGATGAACTAAATGAATTCGAAAGGAATCAAGTCTGGACTTTAGTTGAAAGACCTAAAGAAACAACTGTAATTGGTGTAAAATGGGTTTTCAGAAACAAGTGTGATGAAAATGGAATCATTGTAAGAAATAAAGCAAGACTTGTTGCTAAAGGCTATAATCAACAAGAGGGAATAGACTATGAAGAAACATATGCTCATGTAGCTAGACTTGAATCTATTCGTATTCTATTAGCCATCGCAGCATATTTCAATTTCAAACTATTTCAAATGGATGTCAAATGTGCTTTTTTAAATGGTTTTGTTCAAGAAGAAGTTTTTGTCGAACAACCTCCTGGTTTTCAAGACCCAAAACATCCTGATCATGTCTTTAAACTTACCAAGGCTCTATATGGTCTTAAACAAGCCCCTAGAGAATGGTATGATAGACTTACAGGATTTCTTTTACAAAACAATTATAGAAAAGGTACAGCTGATCCAACTCTTTTTATCAAAATGGAAAACAAAAATGTTTTGGTTGTCCAAATCTATGTTGATGACATCATATTTGGATCAACTCAGAAATCTTTAACCGATTCTTTTGCAAATTTAATAAAATCTGAGTTTGAAATGAGTATGATGGGTGAGTTAACATTCTTTCTAGGTTTTCAAATATCTCAAAAACCAGAAGGAACTTATATATCTCAACAAAAGTATATTAAAGACTTACTCAAAAAGTATGGATTTGACAAAACTAAAAGTATTAGCACCCCAATTGGTACCTCAAATACTCTTGATCTTGATGAAACTGGGAAACCAGTAGATCAAACAATTTTTAGAGGTATGATAGGAAGTTTGCTATACTTGACAGCTAGTCGACCCGACTTGATGTTTTCTGTATGCTTATGTGCAAGATATCAATCTAATCCAAAAGAGTCTCACTTAAAAGCCGTAAAGAGAATCTTTCGGTATTTAAAAGACACTATGGATTTAGGACTTTTCTACTCTTCTGGAAATGATTTTGTTTTAAAAAGTTTTTCAGATGCTGACTTTGGTGGTTGTAGAATGGATAGAAAAAGTACATCTGGAACATGTCATTTCTTAGGAGATTCTTTGGTTTCTTGGTCTTGCAAGAAACAACACTCAGTAGCACTCTCCACTGCTGAAGCTGAATATGTAGCAGCTAGAAGTTGCTGTGCTCAAGTATTGTGGATGCAGCACACACTCACTGACTATGGTTTGAGTTTCTCCAAAACTCAAATTCTGTGTGATAATACAAGTGCCATAGCTCTTAGTAAAAACCCAGCACATCACTCTCGTGCAAAACACATAGATGTTAGGCATCACTTTCTTAGGGATCACACACAAAAAGGAGATATTGTTTTACAATTCATCGGAATGCAAGAACAACTTGCTGATATTTTTACAAAACCTTTACCTTTCGATAGATTTGAATTTATAAAACAGAAGCTAGGAATGATTACATTAAAATAATCATTCATATCTACTTCCTGTTTTACATCTCTCCTAATAGTAAGAAACTCCTTGTAGAAAGGGGGAGGACATTTCTTTATGTCTTTATGTTTCTGATCTTTAAATATTTACTCCATATATGTTTCTTTCTGTTTATCGTATTGACAGTTATTGTTTCATTTTAAGTTTTCCTGTTTATCGTATTGACCATTTCAGTTTTTCTGTTTATCTTATTGAAATTCATTCCCATCGTACCATTCAATAATTTTTGAATTGACCGATGATGGTATTGAAATTCTTTCCCATCGTACCATTCAATAATTTTTGAATCGACCGATGATGGTATTGAAATTCTTTTCCATCGTACCATTCAATAATTTTTGAATTGACCGATGATGGTATTGAAATTCTTTCCCATCGTACCATTCAATAATTTTTGAATCGACCGATGATGGTATTGAAATTCTTTTCCATCGTACCATTCAATAATTTTTGAATCGACCGATGATAGTATTGAAATTCTTTTCCATCGTATCATTCGATTTTTTTTGTATCGACCAATGATGGTATTGAGATTGTTTTCCATCGGCATCATGATTTTTTTTCCTTCTTACGAGTGTGTTTACTTTCGATTCATACCAAAACCAGCAATCACCTTATGTTCTCCGACAGGTTTTTTTTCATTTTTTTTTTATTTTTTTTGTTTTAATCCTAACCATTGAACTGCTATTATCTAATCCTGACCGTAGAAGTTCAACGGTCATCTCTTTTTTGCCTATAAATACCCCCCTCCCCTCCCCAAACCCACATTGATTGTCCAGGAATTGAGGCGAAGCTCTGCTCCCCCAGCTATAAACAATCGTACGATCTTCTCAATCGGCATCATCTTTATGTCTCAATCCTCTGCCAACACTCCCGCTGAAATGTCTTCAAAGACCTTTACAGAGAAAGACTTTCACAGAGAAAGGTTAGTATCCTGAGAATTTTTCGATACGTACGATTCTACAATCAAGAGGATTATTTTGTTTCAAGGATGGGAACATCTCTGTGTGGAAAATCCTGATACTCAAGATCCAGTTCTTTTTGATGAAGTTTGTCAATTTTACAAAACCGTGTCTTTCGACAAAGATATGACTATAAACTTCGCTGTGTACGATAGAAAATTATCCATGTCCGTGAAACAAGCGGCACACTTTCTGAATGTTTCTATAGAAGGGGATTCATTCTGTCCATCTCACAAACTACCAGAGGAAGTTGGTACGTTTAATAGAGAGAGTGCTGAAAAATCTTTGTTTGTTGTTAATGAGGGAAAGAGGAAAGTTTATCATCTTTCACCGGACAATCGGTTTGTTACCTTATGGATGAAAGGTTTTCTTGTTCCAAGGAAAGGGGATAGAGAAACTCTTAAAGTTTCTGATGTCTTTATGCTCGATTATCTTGTGAATATGAGGAAAGTCAATCTCATGGGATATATTTTTGAAACTATCAAGAATGTCAAGAAAGGAGGGATTAAATCCCAGATAATAATGTATCCAGCCATCCTTACGAGATTCATTCTTGAGAGTATGAAGTTTTGTAACATTCCTTTGAAAGGAGAACCTATGGATTTGTGGCCGTATTTCATTAATAAGAGTACGATGAAAAAGCTGAATGTTTGTTTTGATTCAAATTCAAAACTTTTTGTCAGAGATGTAGAAGCAGAATTGCCTGAAAATCAATCGGCACCTATGCCAGCCAAAGACAATCAGTTCGTCGGTGTTACTCGAAAGTCTGATCCGCAGACTAGTTCAAAGCCAAAGAAGAAGCCGAGGTACAGTAAGGAAGTTGTAGCCAAATGGAGAAAGGACAAGGAACAGAGAAAAGAGGGTGATCCGAAGTTTGGACTTGACCCTGCTGAAGCCTTTGCAGAAAGGATAAGGGTAGAAGAAACCCTTCAAGCTGAAAAGAAAAAGAAGACTCTTTTGAAAAGAAAGGCTCAGGACTTTGATATTTCTAAAGTCTTGAAAGCAGTTGAAGATGCTAGTGCTCAACTAACTGTGGAAGTGCATCAAGAACCCATCGTACAGAGTTTGCCTGAGAAAGAAAAAGGAAAACAAGTGATAGAAGAAGTAGAAGAAGAAGATTTTCTGTTAGAATTTCTTCAAAGTTCAAAGAAAAGTAGAGAGGAATCGCTTCAAAAGCTGAGCGAAGGTGTTCAACAAACTCCTCATGCCGATCAGGAAAGATCTCAGGACAGAATGTCATCTCGAGAAAAGAATGATGCTCAATCCTCTCATTCTGATAAAGTAGTTGTCATTAGTGACAAAGTGGAAGATGAAAGAAAGCAGAAAGAAAAAGCAAAAGGGAAACAGCCAGTTGTTGATTCAAGAAGATCGTATGAACTAGCATCGTACGATGAAGATACTGATTCAGAGCATACAATCTCTCTCAAGAAGAGTGATTACATTGTTCAAGTTTTGAGAAGGATGGAGAAAACCATTCCTTATTTTCCGAGGCTGGAAGGGAAGATTGATTTCATTACTGAAAATCAGAGAAAGAAGTTTGGATCTGTGAAAGAGTTGAGGAAGAAAGTTTTGTCTGTAGAAGCCGATTTAAAAGTTCTTTCAGAAAGATCAGTTGCTCATAAGAAGGCATGTAATAAGATGACTAAGTGGTCGTACAAAACAGAGAGCTCAATCAATGATCATGAGATTGCTATTGAAGATATAAGGAGGTTATCAAATGAGCTAGCAGTTGCTTTCAACAAGCTTGATAAAGAAACGGTTGAAAGGCTGAACCTTTTATCTTCTCAAAGAGCCGATGTTCCTTCAGTGAAAGATTTGCAAGAGAGGATGAATGTTTTCCAATCAGAATTCTCGAAGGTTTCATCTTTCAAAGATGAAATGGTTTTACTGAAGAATCAAAATTCCGAGTTGTCCAAGGATAACAAGACTCTGCAAAACAGAATTGATACTCTTGAAGAAGTAATCAGAGTCCAGGAGGAAACCATCAGAAATCAAGATCAGATTTTTGCGGATCAACAAGAGCTTCTCAAAACTCAGGGTGAATCAATTTCTGAAGACAAGAAGGAGATCAAGAAGATGAAAGCTGTGCTTCATGAGCTTATAAAGAAAGAGAAGGAATGAGAAAACAAATGATTGTTGTATTTGTTTCTTTTGGAACTTGTTTGTTTTGTAATAACTCTTATAAACCTTTCTCTTTTATCCATTGTCTTGTATTACTTCACTAACTCTTCCAGACAATTCGAGTTTCCTCCTTTATTTTTGTAAATCACAAAGGGGGAGAATATTTACAAAGAAAAGATTGTTTTACAAAGGGGGAGAATTCATTACAATACTCTTAAGGAAAATCTATGAATACAATCCTTAGGAAAGTCAATACCTAAGGGGGAGTTAGTTGTATTCAATTTCTTATTCAGAAGAGTTTTTCAATAACTCAGGGGGAGATAAGTATTTCTTGTTTCATTTACTTTGTGTGTTTGTGCTTTCCAAAAAGGGGGAGATTGTTAAGTCAAAAGTCCTCTTTTGGCTTTTACATCATGTTTTGGAAATCACAAATATATTCTCTGTCATGTTTTGGAAATCTCAAATGTATTCTATCATATGTTTGTAAATAACAAATTGTCTTTTATCATGTTTATCGTATCGTACGATGTTGATCGTACCGACCAAAATGTTTCGTACTGACTCTGTCAAACGTATCGTACTGACTCTGTCAATCGTATCGTACTGACTCTGTCAATCGTACTGACTCTGTCAATCGTATCGTACTGACTTTGCTATTCAGATGATCATTATTTGTTTTGGTACTTTGTCAAAAACTCTCTGCATATGAATCGTACTCATGTTTTACATTTCTATATATCTCTTATCCTAACAAAACGATGTCATTGAGTTAGTTATATACTAATCAAAACGATGTCGTGCTTTCTGTTTCAATATGACCGTTGGAGGCAATATGACCGTTGGAACCCGAGGCCTATAAATAGGAGGTCATTTGAAGCTGAGAGAACACTGATGAACGAAGAGACTCTGTGAACAACGAAGATTCTAGAGAGAGACACTGTGACTTCTCTCATCAGCCTTGTGCGAGCCGATCATCGTATCGAGGGCTTTCAAGTAATTGAAAGAAAGAGGTGTCGATTACCTGCAAAATCGAGGGCTGCCGGGGATAGGCAGACAGACGAGCCGATCATCGTATCGAGGGCTGCCGGGGATAGGCAGACAGACGAGCCGATCATCGTATCGAGGGCTGCCGGGGATAGGCAGACAGACGTGCCGATAATCGTATCGAGGGCTCACCAAGGTGTTGGTGAGACAGACCTTTTATCCTAGGTGAAAGGATAACCCTTCTCTTTGGGTTAAAAGAATTGTATTACTTTTACATTTCCGCTGTTGTATTAGAAAGGGATTTGTATTGTTTTCTTTCTTTCTTACATATTCAATTGTAATTGTTTCAATTACAATCATTCCATTACATATTGTATTGATTGGTTCTATACGCTTTAAGGTAGAATCATTCATATCTGTATTACTCTGATTATTGTGTTCATCTTGAATACAATTGTTTTACATAACATTAGTATTACAATACATCATACCTTTTACATTCAATACAATTGTGGGTGTTTGTATTTGTACTAGTTTAAGTTCTTTTAAACTAATCTCTTTGTTACTAAAACTCAAGATTTTTAAACCTACAATTCACCCCCCCTCTTGTATTATTCCATCTAATAGACTTTTATATCGACTATTCGATCCAACAGTTTTTTCTTTAAACATTTAGAGGCATCATCTGTATGGACAATATTATAAAATATATATTGATAAAAAAATTAGTATATATTCACTCAGAAATAATTAAACATGAGATAGATAATATGGATTTAAATAATCAAGGATTATGACAGTAAGACTCATTACCATCATTTAAAAGAAACCAAAATGAATTATTAATTAAGTTAAAAAACCATTCTACATTAAATTTTTTTATATTTTAAATATAACCCTTTGGTTAATTATTTGATAAATTTTATCCTAGAATTTGTGGATGAGGGTATATCCTCTATTTTTTTAGGTTTCAATGTAGTTTACTTTTTCAGCAATAATTAAGAAAGATCATATTATGGATTAATATTTTTAGAAAAATTTAGAATCTATTAAGAAGGATAAGTTTTAAAATGTTAATATTGATGAATATAGTGTTTATGATTTAGAAAATTAGTATGTGTTTCTTGTGATTCTTAGTTGAAGAAAGAGTTGTTGAGTGAAGATTTTAGTTTTCTGTTTTCCATTTATCCGAGAAGCACTAAGATCCATAGAGACCTTCAGGATTATTACTTGCGGGATGGAATGAAAAGAGATATTGATGAATTCTCTATGAAGTGGTTGGCTTTTTAGTTGGTTAAATTAGAATGACAATTACATAAAATAATGTTTCAACATTTTCTAGTTCTAGAGTAGAGATGGGAAAATATGTCAATGGATTTTATGGTAGGATTTCCAAAAACAACTCGAGTTAATATTATGATATGGGTTATTTTTGATAGATTAACTAAATAAGCACATTTACCTCAAATTCAAGATATAATATCTTTATATCATCTTTCTCGATTGTATCTAAAGGGGGTAGTCAGGTTACATAGATTGTCTCTCTCTATTATATCAAACCCTGATCCCAGGTTCACTTCTAAAACATCCAATATGTTTTGAATATAATTTAAAGTAACTTAAGTATTATTTAGTTATATTTAATCCATTTAATTACTTTTTTAATCAACTTTATACTGGTTTTTAGAAAAAGTTTTTTTATTTATAAATGGGATTTTTCTAAAAAATATTTTAAAATGCATAATGTATTTAGAATTTAATTAGTTGCAAAAAATACATAATTATAAATGTTTTAAATGAAATGTGTAAATTATATATAAATAAATATTAATTTATATTCATTTAATAGTTTTAATTAGTCATACAGTTAATATAAAATCAACTTTTTCTTGAAAAATAAACTTCTTGAAAACCCACCTTTTCCTCTTCTTTGTCAGTTTTGTTTTAAATTAAATTTTGAAAATTATGTGAATTGAATTTTGTAAAATGGATTAAATTTTTTTAATAATCATAATTTATATTACATAATACATTCAACTTAATTTTTTACCCAAATGAATAGTTAAATAGTAAAAAATAATTTCAATTGTTAATGTAAAAATGGATTTATAGGGGGTTATACTAAAATGATAAGGGCTAAAATAACCTAAAAATTGTCTAAAATATATTTTATGAACATATTTAGAACTTAAAAATTATAATTTTCTATAATAATTCATTTTTGATCTTTTTTCAAAAGAGAAACATGGGTGAACCTTTTTATTTTCAAAAATTGCAAGTGTACCACTCACCACACTTATAAAAGGCCACCCCCTCTCCTCTCTTATCCACGCATTAAAATCCCTTTGGTTCCACAATGACCTGACCAAATCACTCCCCTAATTCCCTTATCTCATACTATAATCCTCATTTTGGTCATTAATCCATCCTAATAATCCTTTTGGTGAAAACTAAAATCAGTTACCCGAAGAAGAGGTAAAGTTCTTTAACGAGTGTTTTTATTTTATTTCTTCGACATCCCCCTTAAATTATTCGTAAAAAAATATATATAATAACATAATTATATTATATATACTTATATGTTATTAGGTAAATTTAATAACCTAATTCCTTCTCCTCTTCCATCAAATGGGTTACAAAATCATCATTCATGTGTACGGCGGACTACCGTCTAGCGAACCTATGGCATTCATTTTTTTGTTACCACCTCTCAAGATTGGGTATGATGATGTTTATAAAGTATATATTTTATATCTATAACATAATTATACCTATTGAGTCATTATATCAAATATACCTTTTTAATTTCCTTTTTGTAGGGGATATGAAAACATAGCTTGTGTGTACGGTGGACTACCGCCTCGCGAAGCGATGTGATTCGTTTTTTACAAAATCTTTACATGGAAGGTAATGAGGGTAAATATAATAAATATTTTTGGTATATATAACCTCATTATGATATTAATTAAATATTTATAATTCTTAAAAGATAAAATTTTAGTTTCCTTCTTACCATTTTGACTCACGGAAAAATAATATCGTCGTTTGTTAACATGTGGACTACCGCCTTCAAGAAGTGATGCCACTCTATTTTATTCACCACACCACATTGATGATATTTATATATATATAATTATATTTTAAGAATTAAAATTGAATATAAAATATTATTATCATTTTGTAAAGATAAAATATTACTTACCTCTTTTCCATGATGATTGTTGAAAAATGGAAATGTCACTCATGTGTACATATGGCCAACCGTCTACATGATTGTAAAGTACTTAATTAATCAAAACCAACTTTCATGATTTATATTACAAGTATAATTTATGTATAAGTATGATAATTATTTTGTGATTTTTATTATATATATGTTCAAATACTGACCTCTTTCACCATAGTCAGCCCACCAAAGTCATTTTTAACACATAAGAAAAATATTGCTGAAACATCTGAAATAAAACTAATTCATTAAGTAATCATATATAACAATGTAATAATTGAAATAAAAGGAATAATAAACATTAAAAAATTTATTAAAAAACTAAATAACTGAAAAAAGTTTATTATTGAGGAAGATAAAAAACATATATGATGATTCAGACTCAAGTTAAGGGACTTCATCTCAATTTTCTTTCGTTGAGGTATATTTTGATGTTATGTAGCTATATTATTTTAAGAGGTGTATATAAGGACCATTTGAAATTTTTTATCATGAATGTTTCTATTATTATGGTATTTAATGTTCTTTTTTAATGTTATTCTTCCCTGAGGCTTATGATTCAATTATTTCCAAGGTGATAAGTTTCTTTTCTTCTAAAAAATCCTCTTTTAATGTTTTCCTTCTAACTCTTACTTATCCATGTCCATGATTTTAACATGATTTAATTAAAGTTTTTATAAAGAAATAAAAGGTTAAAAAAGTTTATTTTATGTCTCTTTTTACTTTATTTTTAAAATATTTTATATTTTTTTACATGTTTTATAGGGAACATTTTTTCAAACGACAAAAGGAATGTTCTATTTTTAATGTACACGGTGACAATAAATTTTTCCACTATTGTGAAAATTATTTTATTTATATATCCCTTTAAAATATTTCATTTTTTCATCAATGAAAAACCCTCATTCCATTTTTTTGGTTTTTTGGTATTGAAATTTTTTTTAAATGAAAATTGTATTTTGATATCTGAAAGTGATTTGTATATGAGTTTAATAGAGTTTTTCGAACATTTTATGATGAAAAAGTGAAATCATAAAAAAAAATCATGTTTTGGTTCTTTAATATTATATATGATGGTTTTTACTAGATATAATTGGGTGATCCCACTATATATTATACAATAAGTGCACCCAGATAATGCTCTATTACATTGATAATGACTATATTCTCGGGAGAATTGTATTGGAAGATGATTTTATGTTTATTCCAATTTGAAAGGGTTTTGTAAGGGTTATTTAAGGTTTATAAGAGATTATGTACCAAGGTAAATAAATGAATTATAATGATCTCTATTGAGTATTCATGGAAAACTTTTATTTTAAAAAGTTAATAAAAATGATACTTTTTAAGGAATGATAATTCCCTTTCTAGTTAAAAAGTTGTGTTTTTAAGGGAACTTTTTCCATGGGTATTAATGCTACTCGTTGGACTAAAATTTCTCTTATATTTATATACCTTAATGATATTTTTTTCTCATCCTAAATTTTTAGTAAAACATAGGATTTAAATATGGGTAAGGTAAATGAAGAGTTCAAGATAAAAGTTGTGAAGAGTTTTCATGAAAATAAATTATGTTTTGTTATAAAAAATCATATGGAAAGAAAAATGGAGACAAAATGAAGGTGTCCACATTTTATTATATAGTTTTTTTGTGTATGATTTATAAAATAATTCTCTAGAACTCTAAACCTGAAAAGATCCTCAAATGTAATAGAATGAATTATTTACTTAAAACTCAAGATTATATAATTTTTAATGTTGGGTCCTTATAATAGTCTAGATAATAATTAATCAATAAAGTATAAATTCCAAGAATATCTAATGTTTCATGGGTTATCAATAAAACTAGTACTACACACACCTGCTTTAATGTTCACACATCTATAATTGAATTTCTTCATATTCATTATGGATCAAGTAGATAAAGTTTGAGTCTACTAGTGAAGCAAAAATCTAGCTTATCTCATCTAACTACCCATGTTACTATAACTAGTTAAATAAGGTGAGTGAGATAATCAAATCATAATGATTAATAGGTAAATACATATTAGTATCAACAAAGGAACATTCCATTAACATTTTAACCATTATTAGTTCACTTCTCACCCTTACCCATGAACTCCCTTAGAGTGAATAATCCTTTTTTTAACACCCATCAATGGAAACTAAAATAGTCAAATAACTCATGTTAATGGATTTTTATAATAGAGTATCATCACAAAGTTCTAATTGGACCTTCATGCATAATCAATTCCAAAATAGGCCTTTATTTCCAAATCAGCATTCAAAGGGGCACTCACACCTACTTCCTTTTATAGATCAACACTAAGACTCCAAACTCGCAATTAAACTAATCTTTTAATTCAAAACATACCTAAATAATGGAAAATAAAGTTTTGAAATTTTGGAGGCCTGAGGTCATTTCAAAAAATGGGTTAGCACCATTTTCAACATCAATAAATCATGCATTAAAAATCACCCAAGAATTCTCATTTTATAAATAAGGATAATAATCATTAAAAATTAGTTCTTGGTCATTTAAAAAATATTAAATCATTCAAAACCATGTATAAATTTTTTAACAAATCAACCATTTTCATTTAAATCCAAAAATATCACTTTATAAATCCAAATGATACCTAAGCCCTACCTTTCACCAAAATAACCTTTAAGTGGTCTTTGAAATGAAATTAAACTAACATGGCATTCACCAAACTTTAAATAGTGAGTGGAATTAAGAATATGATAATTCTTTCCATGACATGTTTGATTCATAGAGAAGAAGATTATGGGATCTTCTATGAGTATTTTCTAGGTAAATATTGATAAAAATGTGTTAGAAAACAAGAAACACAAATTTATTAATTCTCAATAAACAATAGATTACAATATGAAGAAACTACCTAAAAACACATACCTCTTTATTAATGTATTCTGTTTTGTGGTTTGGTAAAGCGTCATTCATTTATTTTTGGTATTGTTTCCAACAAAATCTATTGAACAGATCAATTTTATTTTGAAATAAAATATATTCTAAATTATTAAGGGGTAATATTCTCCCCTCCTTAAATGAATTGCATCCTCATAATTTTATATTATATCTAATAAAAAAGTGTTTAAAAAATATTAATAATAAATTTCATGGGGTAGAAATTGACATTAAAAACCATTAATTTTAAAAGGATCCCTAATAATTGAACCTTAAAGTAGAGTAAAGGATGATAAATTTAGAGTGGAAGATAAATATACATAAGTGTAAATAAAATCCTTTTCTTCCAAATTGATTAAATTTCTTTTAGAATAGAACTCTAATTTCTATTATCAAACTAGTAAAATTATCATTTCAAAAATATTTATTAAACCATGCATTTACCATTATGAGACTCATACTTGTGAATGAGTTTCAAAAATCATACCTTAATAGATAAGTGATATTTTCTATATAAGACTCGATATATTTATCTTACTCTTACTTGGGTCTAATAAATTCATTTACCATAAAGATGAAGATTATGAGAAAATATAGTTACTTTATTTCTTTCCATTCTATAAGAATAACTTCATCCTTTTATTATCTTCTAAGTAGTTTTCATCTCAAATTCCCCTCATATTAAAAATGATGAATAACCATGAATAATTTTTTATACTTGGTGGATTAAAATTAACATTTGACAGACCACAAGAACCTTAAAGATGAAAATCCATTCCCACTGTTTCTACTTATTAACCAAAATCACAATTGTTATCAAAATTTAATATAATATCCAATATGAATAAACCTTTTTGTAAAGAAATGATACAATAATATTCAAATTCTTAATAATATCACCCAATGTTTAACATAAATCATTACACAAATAACTAACCTTAAAACTCTTTATAATATGTCAATCCAAATTTAAGACCAAATTGTTAGAATTATTTGATTATATATTCTTTTAAAATCAACATAATATTTATCTATAAACAACAGCAATCACTCATAAAGTCACCTACCAGAATCGAATATTCCATGTTCATATATTTTCAAAATTATAAAAAAAAATCCATAAATAAAAAGAATCAATATAAAGCCATAATAAAATCATATATGTTTACTAAATTTAACTTGGTATTTATTAATTAATTAATATCAACCACTTTGATATGAAATCTCAAACTATCCAAAAATAATTTTTTTACCTTAACCATATAATGTTCCCGATTTTTGGAACTTATTTAAACATAGATTTGACCACATAAACACCAAATCACATTTCAATATCATCATTATATATTTTATAAAACATATATTCCCAAAATATAATAACTATTTTCCAAATTAGAAAAAATTACTTCAAAATTTAAGAACATTTTAACCCTAAATGTTATCTTTACCTTGCATATTTTATTCCCAATATAATAACATTATTTCTAAAAAACATACATAGTAAATCACATGATAAACCAAGAGGTTACATTACCTCAATCATATATTAAAACCCAAAAATGGTCTCCAAAAATATTATTAATCACCATTGAATAAAACAACATAAGGCCTCTATATGGTATCTATATTTTTGAAATTATGATCATTTTGAATCTTATCAATAAAATACCACTACATCATAACTCTTGAAACCATAAATTCGAAAACATTAATCCTTAAACTTACTTCATAAATCCTTAACCATCATTTTCCATATTATTCCTTAATAGTTCCTTCCTATAAGTAGAAATATTAATAATGCCTTATGATTAATCAATCTCAAAATAATCATGTTTCCAAATTTCAATGTTAGAAAAGGTGATAAAATAATTAATACCTTTTATATATTATTAATAATTTATTCATCTTCAACATATGACTTTTCTAAACCTTTATTCATATGGTATTTTGGATCCCCTTCATGAGATTTCATCCTTGGGCATAGGTTTTCATAATTCTCATACACACCCACATTTAAAACATTCAAGTATTACCTTAGGAAAAACTTTATTCCCCTCCATTATGTTAACTGAACTCTTTATTTTTTTTGGTAGTTTGTTTCTCTATTTTCTCCTTTACCAAATATAAAACATATTCTAATTCCTTTAATACATTTCCCTAGGTTCTTCTACCTGTATTCTTGACACATATAAAGTTTAATCCTTTTACCTTCAAGATATTTATCACCTAAACTTCAATGAAACACCATTTTTAAATTATTTGGTGTGTTAGGAAACTCACTCATGCCTGGGTTTTTTATCATAACATGAGATAGATGGTTAGGTATAACCACATTTTTTTCACTACAGCTCCTATACAGTTTGATTTCTCATTAATAAAACCAATTTAAGGTCCTTAAACTCTATTGTTAACTTTTTTCTGGTTGGATCTATCCATTTAATAAAACATGTTCTATCTTCATGAAAAATCATCACATTTTCCCCTTGATCTTATCATTATATCTATTGTCCATTAAATCCTATGGAAAACATTTGAAAAAATTGGATGATAATAAAATATTATTAAGGGATATAAAATGATGGAAAATTTTATGAAAAATGAAAACCTGTAAAAACATTTTCTTGAAAACATTCATTTTCACCTAGAAAAAGGTATTATATATTCAAAAATTTCATTATATAACCTTTTTGAAATCAAATTATTTACTTGAAAAATCATTATCAAGAATAGGAAATTCATTTTGGTTCATTATGACATCATTATCTTAGAATCCTTACAAAAAACCTTACAAATTGGAATAATAATATGTCTGACTTCCAATATAATTCTCTAGAGAAAAAAATAATTTCTCAATGAATTAGAGTTATTTCTGGGAGCACCCATCATATATGATATAATGGTATCACCCAAAACTATTTTGTTAGACACATCATATATAATTTCTAAGTACCATATCAGGAAAAAAACATTGAAAACTACTATAAACCCATGTGCAAAACACTTTCAGATATCAAAATACCATTTTCTTGTAAAAATCACTTTTAAAATATAAAAATTTCCATCCAAATAATGAAACCATTTTATTTGAAAAGAGTTGTGAAAACATATAATGTAAAAATTAAAGCATTAAAGAATCATGAAATTAGGAAATTATATTCTTTTCGTATATGAAAGAAACATTTATTTTAACCTTTGTAAAAATAAACTTAAAAATAATTGTTTTCAAAGGAAATTCCCTTAAAAATATCATATCATTGAAGTGAGAATTAATAAAATGAATTTATTACATATATACACTATAAATTCACAATAAAAAGTGGAAATAAAATATAAGATAATCAAAATTCATTTAACACATTATCTTAGCATGACATAATCAATGAAGTATAAGGTTAACCTAAAAAATGGAAATTGGGTTATAAATTCCATTACCTCAGGTTTGAATTCCTTAAAAGGTGTTCAAGACTATTGTATAGTGATTTAAATAATGTTATTTATTTATTCAAGAAATATATTCATATTTATAATACATTATATTTTATTTTTATAACATCTTTTCATCGGTTTATAAATAATATTTCGTTATTTTTATTGTTTCGAGTGCGTTCATTTCATGGTTTCATGGTCGGCTCATTATGAATTTTCATTTCAAATCGAAATAATACTCAATAATTAGAATTATATGGTATTTATTCAATTGAAGAAAAAAAATGGTCTCATATATTAATTTTATTTCTAACATGAGGATGATTCATTTGATAAAAATTTAATGATAATTTTTTAGTCAATTTTACCGAGTTTTTTTCTCACCATCAAGAATTAGTTTCATTTTATTTAATATCATGTATGTATATTAGTTATAGAATATGTAATATGTTATAACATACTTATAAAAATAAAATTAAACCATAAAAATAGTTTTATTTCCATCATTGAAGGTGGAAATAGAAAATGAAAAATAATTATCCATAGAAAATGTTTATCGCAATAATTTGGGTATTGGATTTGTTTCATTAAAAAAGAGGATATGAGAAAATGGATGGATATAAGATATTAAATTATAAATATAACATTAAAATATATAAATTATATTGTATTTATTATTTCTTTATGGTTTAATGGGGAGAGGAAAATGTAGAAAAATAAAATAAATTAAGAGAGGTGGCTTAAGGAAGTTAACTCTTGAATATCACCTTCTCGTAGGATTCCTTTAAGGAACCTATAATTGGTATTTTGGTGAGACCAGAACTCTAAAATGTGAATAGGGTTGAGGAGAAGATAATTTTTCAGATTATGGTCAATATATAATGCTCAAGATGGTGAAAATAGGTAAAGTAGGGGGTTCCCTTTTATAATTGAGGTGAGGGGAACTTTAGGAATTTCCTAAAATATTAAAATATAATAAGGATATTATAGAGGAAAATGATTAAAAATGACATATAAAGAATATGGGATGACATTTTAGACCATATATTATCCAATTTTGTATTATATTATATTTTTATGATTTTTCAATAATTTAATAATATATTATATTCATTAGATATTATTATTGTAAAATTTAATATTATTCATTACTATGGCCTTAAAAACATAAAAATTTAAAATTAAAAAAAACATATTATGTAATATAATTTACATAGTTATCTATAGACTTATTTTATGACTTTCAATATCTATAATTATATTTGTTTTAATATTTTCCATCTCATTTATTTGACTATTCCATTAATTTAATAATTATGACATCATCATTGTGAAAGCATTTAAGGTTATTATTTATTCTCTAAAAATTGAAAATAAATTACTATGATAAATATAAATATTTTATATTCAAAAATACTTTTTATACTCAATAATCACTTCTTAAAAACCATATACTAAAAATGTTATACTAATTTAAAACCATAGTGTGAAATGTTGGACTTTATTTAAGTAAAATACTATAATGGACATAATGTCAAACAAAGTGGATCCAAAAGGTACTAAATTATATGAAATGATGATTATGGTAGAATATTTCTCAGAAAATAGGATTTATCCTAATTTTTGGGTCATTTAATGGTTCTTATAATTTTAATTAAAATCATTTTATTGATTTTTCTTCTACTTGCACAACCACTGCATCAATGTTTCCTATGCATTAAAGGTAAATATATTATATATAAATACAAAAAAATAATTAGGTTTGATATAATCTTTTATATTCATTTATTTTGTATATTTATTCATATCCATGTCAAGAAAACTTATTTAATTAATTAATTTGAATTTTCTTGACTTTTGAAAGCATTGCACAATAATTTGGATAATATTCTTGTTATATAACTTTGAAATTCAAAAACATCTTTAAAATCATCATTTATATATAATAATTAATAAAAAAATTCATGAAAAGACTTTTTAGCACTAAATTATTATCTATAAGGAACCAAATTTGACTTTTCCTATGTTTCGCAAGCACTACGTCAACAACGATAATGATCTTCATATTTTTTATGAAACAAATTATAGTTTACATGTTATGAATTGTTTTTTTAAAATATTTATATTATAATATCATACTTTATTCATTCCATACTTTTATTAAATTTTATATCATAATTATGTCTAGATGATATCTTAAAAGATATTTTACTTTATAAAAAACTATATTTATTACTTTTCACCAAAATTTAACATTTTGAAAAAATTATAAAAAATAAATCCTAAGATAAATTTGACATGAAAAATTAAAAAATTAAATTATTTTTTAAAATTTAAAATTATATAATTTGAATGTTAATCTTTTAAATACAATCATATAAGAAATTAGTTTAACAAAACTATTTCCTTTTTTATTTTAAGAATTAATTAACATATTTATAATTAATTTGAATATTTAATTCAATAATACTAATAAATATTAAAAAATAACTCTATCAGTACCTAGTTTTTTTACATTTACCTTTCTAAATTTATTATGCTAGTCAAATTATTTAAATGTCATGTGTGTTCTGTTAATTATTGTTCCTTGTTGATTATGCTCATTGATTCGTGATAACTTCTATTGTATGTAACCCTTACTAAGAATTTGGAATCAAACTTATTTTTTTCATTTTATAGGAATCCATGAATCATACTATGAAATATATTCATGAATTTACTAGAGGGAATAATGATATTCTTGAAAAAAAATTAATTTGTGTATTCAAATGTAATATGGGATTCATGTATATACCAAGTTTACCAAGACAAAAAATATATTATTTCCTTAAAGATGAAATTTCCTATATATTATGATAATGTATTAAATTATCCAATGGATTTGTTCTACTGGGGTCAGTTCGGTATAGATAATGGCCCTCGTGTATTTGTGTGGACTATCACCACTACTAAACTATGTGATTCATTTTTTATTTCTGATTTACATGGGTGATAATAAGGATAGATTTAATAAATATATATGATATATAATAAATATTAATGATTCTAAAATGTTTAATTGCTATTTAAATGTATTTCTTTCCGTCATTTAAAAAGTTAAAAAAACATTGATGCGTACATACTACCTACCGTCTTCATGAACAGTGAGATTCCTTTTTCTATCTCTAATTTTTATGGATGATCCTAAATATGTATATAATGAATATATATAATATTTATATAAATATTAAAATTATATATATGATCTAACCATGATAAAATTACAAGGAGCAAGACTACCAAACCAAAACATACGTGAAAAACTGAGTAGTTATCACCTGGAACAATGATTTTAATAATTAATATTTAATAAATTGGTGATAAATGGTTATTAGTAAATAATATATGGTATGATATATATGAGTATGGTTCTATAATATATTTATAATAAATATATATTTTCTATATATGAGTATCAAACACATATGAATGAATTCGGGCCGAGGAGAAGGGGTTTCTTAACTCAATTTTCATTCATTGGGTTATACATCTACTTCATTGACTATGTTATGACAAGAATATGTGTGAAAAGAAATTTGATTGTATTATGTTTTATTTTCACTTTTTTCTTGTGTATTTTTATTTGTTACACATTATCAATTCGTTTTTTTAATTATCACTTCAATGATACGATCTTTGAAAGGGTTTCTTGTCTCGCATTTATTCCAGTGAGACCTGTATTATTCACCACTAGTTTTATTTTTGCGATTTCAATACTTATAATTTGATATTATTTATATTGAATATATTTATATTTAAGGTATTTAATTTTTCATTCTAATTTATTTTATTTATTTGGGTTATGACTCAAAATTTTCCAAAGTGTTAAGGGGTTATTTCACAATCACATCATTATTCGGGATTGTTTCTATTTAAATATTAATTGGGGAGATAATATAATATTTATATACTAAACCTAATATATTTTATTATCCTATGGTTATCTATAAAGATTAAAAAAATTCTTTCATTTTTCTCTCTTAATTACTCAGGATACCAAATATAATGTTTTTAAATAAAATCGATCATGTTTTTCTTTTAGATGGAAATATTCTTCATCCATGTCCACATTTTATTTAAAATGATTTCAATAATATTTTTATTATTCTACAATGATATATTTAATTAATTAATATCCTTGTTTTACTTTTATAAAAATGTTTAAAAATAATCTTCTTTTCATTTACCAAAAAAGTTACTTTTTGAATTTTTACCCAAAATGAGAAAGGAATCTTTTTTAACATAATCAATATGAAGAGAATTTCCTACCATCCCACCCAATTATTTGAATATTCCATTAAAAGTTTAAATGATTATTTTGAAGTAAAATATTTTTCCTAATATTTTGTAAAATGATATCTTTTAAGATTTATTTTCAAATTGAAAATGAAATTTTCTTCAAGAATGTTTTTAATGACATTTTAATGGTATTTCTATTAATAAAAAAAATTTAATTTAACTATTATCCACTATGTATATATTTTAATGATCCATAATTATTCATTACCTATAAGGTTTATAAACAATTTTAATATGGAATTTATTGACATTCCATGTACTAATTATTCATATAAAGTCAGTTTTTTTATTAATTCATGTTCATTAAGTTGTAATATTTATTCATATGATAAATGCATTGTAAATATTTAGTGATGGGAGAATCCTAGTTATATATATCCCAATGATGAATTAGTGGGTCTCATGAGACAAAACAGATTGAGTACTTGGATAAGGCCATAAACATTTATATATAAGACTTTCCATAAGGCCTGAACAGTATGTTTTAGATATTTAAAATTATTAATTTCATAATTATTAAATCAATTATGGATTTCCATGTAATTATTTGAATAGTTATGATATCCATGGAAAATTTTGAATCTCGTGTGGTTATTTATATATAATTATTTTATATTTATTTATTCCAGGCATACTATTCTTTATGCTCAAGTTATTGATTAAATAGAAGTTTTATTTTGTTATTTAACTTATCATATTATTTATGCCTTATTTAAACAAGATATCTTCCATTTTATGTATCCCCCACTGAGAATTTGAGCTCACCCTTTATTTCTTTCCTTTCCTTGGGATGTTGGGAAGTGTACTTTGGTTGATATGCATGGATATTCTAGAGATAATAATTATTTCCTCCCAAAAATACATTGTTATATTTTATATTTTAAAATGAATGTGATATTACAAGTATGAAACTTTATTACCGTGGACACTAAACTATTTTTCAATTGAGATGTGATTTCTTGTATTTAGTGCCAACATAATAAAGTAAGCACAAACTCTAGGCTACTAGAGTTGGTGTATTTGTTGTTGGTATAAAAGGGATTTTAGTAGAAACCCTAGGAACTAGATTTAGGAAAACATGGATGATGGAACATAACCCTATAACCGACTTTGAGGATTAGTCTATGTACAGGATAACATCCTAAATTTTTGGTAAGGTGTATTTTTTTTGGTTTTCATAGAAATCTATCTATGTCTAGATAAAAAAAGTGAATGTGGGTTTAGCATAGATGTATCTAGGGGTAATAACACTAAAGACAATTTTTTGAGTATATCTCTGCTATCATTCTGGTGCATAGTGAGTGTTACCTTTTTATGCAAATAGTATCACACTATTTTAAGAAATTCCTAGGTTAATTCAAATTCTATTCACACACCATTATTAAATATTTTTAAAAAAATATGATTTTGGGAATTCTTCCAAAGAAACCAAACTTATACAATTACTACAGACAAAGTGGAAAATCCTTGACACATGGTGAAAGGTACACTTATCACCCACTCAAAGATTGAAATATTTTAATTTCATTTTTGTTTTACACACTCTTTGATATCGGGATAATTTTCAATTGGTATCACACCACCACCTCAAATATTAGATGATGATTTGGTGGTGAAAACTACTAATTATAGAATGACTACATCTCAAGTTTATAGCTCATCTTCGAAAGAAGTTTTTGGGAATATTCTTCCTATGAATCCTATAATTCTTCTACCAGTTAAATTTGAGGTAATTTTGGGTATCTATTGGCTTAATCGATACATATCCCATATCAATTGTCGAGGAAGGTAAGTAACATTTGATATTTTGAACCAACCTTAAATTGGTTATCAGTGAGAGGATGAACCTAAACACACAATAAAAATTACTTCCATCATATGGGTTTTTTAACCTATTCATGAATTATATTTATCTCAATTGGTTTGGGAGAAACTCAAAATTAAAAATGTTCTTATTTTTTGGTAGATATAGATGTATTTCCGGAGTGATTTCCTAGTCTACCCCAGAAAATTTAAATTGATTTTTCAATAAAACACATAGTTTTTGCTACTCCTATTCCAAATAATCTATATAGAATGACCCTAATTGAGTTATAGGAATTAAAATAACAACTTAGTAAGAATATAGATAGGGAATTAATTATATCTAGTGCTTCTCTATTGGCCACACATACTCTTTTTGTTAAGAATAAGTTTGGTTCAATGGGTCTTTTCATTTGTAATTTAGAACTTAAAAATATCACTATTAAGAAAAAGTATCTTCTACCCCATATCGATGATATGTTTGTTCAATTATGAGGAGATTTATATTTTTCCAGTATTGATCTTCAATTTGGATATTATCAACTAAGGATCAATTAGGAGAATATACCCAAGATAGCCTTCCATACGAGGTATGGTAATTATGAATTTATAGTGATTCCATTTGGACATACTTATTATCATGCTATCTTTATGGGTTTACTCAATTTAGTCTTTATAGATTACCTTGATCCATTTTTGGTAGTATTTATAGATGGTATTCATATATATTCAAAGTGTAAGGAAAGAAAGTGAATAATATTTGATAATTTTACTCAAGACCTTGATGAAGGATAATTTTAAGTGCTAAATTTATCAAGTGTGAATTATTTTTCTTCAGAAAGTTTCATTATTGGGTCATATTATCACAACTGAGGGTATATCAATGGATCCGTCAAGGATGGAAGTTATTGAGAAATATCCTATACCGACCATGGTAATTTAAATATATAGTTTTCTTGGGTTGGATGTATACTACTGACACTTTGTGGGAGATGTGTCATGACTAACTAATCCACTCATCAAGTTTACTCAGAAGGGGATCATATTCCTATAGACAAATGAATGTGAAGATAGTTTGAAAGAATATAAGATAAATTTGGTCAGAATTTATGCTTACACTACTCCAAGTGGAGATGGTTTTGTGATTTATATTGATTCACTAAAGAAGGGACTAGGATGTGCCCCCATACATAATGATATGGTGATAGAATTTTCCTCTCACAAATTTAAAATTCATGAAAAAAATTACCTGACTCGTGATTTAGATTTGGTAGTGATATTTTATTCATTGAAGGTATGGATGAATTATATTTATATTTAAAAGTGAGATTTATATAATAATCATAAAGTGTTTAAGTATATATTTACATTTAAATATTTTAATATGAATCAAATAATATTTTTTTTATTTTATCAATGATTATTATTGCTCAATAAATTACATCCTTGGGATGGAAAAAAAGGTGTCTGGTTCTCTGAGTCAAAAATACTATGACAGTTTATCAACAATTAGGATATAAAGAGATCCAGTATTTAGGTATTTCTAGAGTATAGATCTTGAAACCCTGAGGAAGGGGTAAGATCTTATCTTTCTCATATGAATGTTCAACCATCCATCCATCAGATTATTATGAATGAACATAAGGAATATTTGGAATTGCAGAAGAAGGAAATGAATGCTCCTAATCTCAACCATGATCTTCTTAGAATGATAAGGTTAAGGAACTGAGAATTTTTACCACAAATATCGAATTTTAAGAAGGTATTTTTGGATGAATCTCATTGTTCATCATTCTCTATTCATCCTTAAAGTATGAAGAAATATAGAGATATGAAATAGTATTTATATTGGGATAATATGAAAAGGGATATTGCAGAGTATATATATTAATTCCTACTATGATAGTAAGTTAATAATGGGAGACAAAAGTATAAGGATATTTTACAACCATCACTTATACCATAATAGAAATTAGAAACATTTCAATGGATTTTATCATCAAACTCCCCAAAAAATCAAGAGGACTTTATGCAATTTGGGTTATAGTTGATAACCCTACAAAGTCATCACACTTAATTACTATCATATAATGTTTCTATCTTGATAAAATTTATATAATATAAATTAATAAATTTGTAAGGTTTATTGGAGTACAACATTTTATTATATATAATAAGTATCTTAGGTTTACTTCAAATTTATTTTAATGTATTCAATGATATTTGTATACAAAGTTGAGTTTCAACACTTCTTATCATACTCAGAAAGATAGAGAGTCTGAAAGTAAAATTAAAACTATAGAAGAAATATTGAGATCTTATTCTATGGATTTCAATGGTGGTTGGTATCAACACCTTACTTTGATGGGATTTTCTTATAATAATTACTTTCACTTGAGTATTTAGATTTCTACTTTTGAATCCCTAAATTGAAATAAGTGTAAAAATCTAATTTTATAGAATAAAGTAATATAAATAATTCTATTAGGACCTGATATAACTAATTAAATGGAATATAAGGTTATATCAATTCAATATCACATAAGGGAAGCTCATATTTGGCCAAAATGATATGCTAACAGCCACCAATTAGATCTAGAGTTTTAAAGTAGTGAGAATGTATTTCAATAAATTTCTCCATATAATAAGGTAATTATATTCAGAAAGAATGAAAATATAAACCCTATGTATATTTATCTCTTTGATATTATTGATTGAGTTAGAGAATTATCTTATCATTTTGAACTTGCACTGAACTTCTCTCAAGTTCAAGATGTGTTTCATGTAGATCTCTTAATGAAGTACATAATTAATACTTCACAAGTACAGAACTCAAATTTCATACCACTAAAGAAAGATCTATCATATTTGTAACAATAAGAGAGATTCTATAATGTTGATAAAAATTTTATGCAAAAAAGACCACTCATTTGGCAAAATATTTTCCAACAAATCAGAAATTCAAAGAAGCTACTTGGGAACCCGAGGACGTAATGAAATAGATATATACTCATTTTTTGAATCAGAGTGATGTAATTTAGAGGGATAAATTAATTATAATGGGGGTATAATGTGACACCCAAATTTTTCATAACATATATTTCTTCAAATTAATTTTATTTATTTGATAGCATCTTTTACAAGAAACATTGAGTTTAAACAAATATCAATATATTCATGAAATATTATTATTTAATGTGAAAATTATTTCTTGGACATTGGATTTTTCTATATGAATATGACTAAATAATTTATGAAATTTTTTTTGTTTTAAAATGTATAAAATAAATTCATTGGTTATCCATTAATTATAAATTAAAATTAAAACATTATAAAATAAGAGATGCTTTGTTGAAAAAATTATTTTATTCATACGATGGATTTTATCATAATAAATTAAATTATTCACTGTTGGTAAATTATTTTAATGAAATTTATATATTAAAAATTAAATAATATGTTTTAATATTAATATAAATTTTTTTCTAGGTATTTTATTATAATGAATCTAGTTTCATGCTTAAAAATATATATTTCTAAAAAAATGGTTTTTGTCGTGTTTCACACACTTATTTTAAAATTAATTTCTACCAATTAAATAAATTGAACCTTGAAAAATGGATTCAATATTTAGAATCAATAGGATCAAATTTTTTAAATATGTCCCTTTTATTTTTTACATTATGAATAGTCACCTTGTTGAATATTTTTAACCTTGGTAAGGATATAAAGTGTAAAACATGGTTAAAACATTGGTATAACTCTATCAAATTTCTCAAACACTTGAATTTATCCTATTGTATAAATGGGTTTCATAAATTTACATCAAATTCTAAAAAATATAGCCACTTTTTTCCATTTTTCTTTGATATTTACCTTTATGTTACTTTAAGAAAATAATAAAAACAAATTGTCACACTCTTGACTTTAATATATCTAAATGTTTTTCATAATGATAAAACAAGGATAGGTTATATTAATAAATTTAATTTAAAATATGGATTGACTTTTTATCATGGAAATTTATTTTAAATTTTTAGTGATTGAATAATTGTCTTAAATGTTTATGTGACACCTCCATAATATTTATTCAATTAATAAAAAAATAAAATAAATTATGTAAAAAATTAAATGTAATAAAAAGTGGATGAATTATTATGTTAAATGAATTGTATAGATGAATATATAATATTAGTTATCTGTGAATGTATTAGATTCAAATTTCATTAATGGTATTTTATGAAACAATAGTTCTATTAAATTATTTAAAAATCATAAAAATCTAGAAATAAGAAATTTATGGTGATAGTTGGTCTAAAATATCATTCCTTGGTCATTTATGATATAATTTTCACCATATAATTAAAATTATAACCCTTTAATATTAAAATTGGTTAACTGGGGGGGTTAAAACAAAATATAAGCTTTAAAATGACACAAAAAACAATCTAAATTTAATTTTGTGATTATATTTAGACCTTAAAATATTTTTATTTAAACATATGCCCATTTTTGAGAATTTTTTTTGAGAATGACTTAGTTATATTTTAATATTTTTGGTAATTCCACGTGTGTCCTTTACATTCCTTATAAAAGGTTACCCATTTTCTCTTTTATTTTGACCAATTTGAGCAATATAGATCAACCAAAACTACCAAAATCCCTCACAAACTTCACTATCCAATGTATATAAGTTTTTCAATTACCATAATTCCTTACCAAGGGTCCTTAAGAGGAGATCCAAAGGAGTTATTTCAATGAAGAGGTAATTGCCTTAACCAATTACTTTCTTTTTACTTCTTTTACCTGATATAAATCTTTGGTATTTATAGTAAAGTAATAAATTAATTATTATAAATATTCTTAAATTTTATTAATATTATAAAACCACCATTATACACCCTCTTTTCCATAAAATTGGAAAACCAATGTATCACATGTGTTTATGGACTACCACCTCCATGTAGCGATACAATTCATCTTCCATAACCATTTTTCATGGATAGTTAATATGATGGGTTTAATGTTTATATATGATATTTATGAAATTATTATAATTATAAAATTATAATATCATATCCACCTTATAATATTCTCATCCTTTGATAAATGATAATGTCACTCATGCATATGTGTGGACTGACACAACCATGATGTGATGTCGTATTTTTCATTTACAATTTACATGGATAGTAATAAAGATATATTTAATAAATATATATGATATTAATAATTTAATAATTATTATTTAAATTTTAATTACTATTTACCTTTTTTTCATTCCATCCATTGAAATGTGAAAACAATGTTCACGTATACGTACAGTCTACCATCTCTTTGAATGGTATAATTCATTTTTCGATCTCTAGATTTTTTGATTGATTTTTGATATATATATATATAACAAATATATACTATATTTGTATCATTATTAACATTATAGATATTATGAAACCATGATAAAATTATAAGGACCAAAACTAATGAACCAGAACAAACATGAAAAAACAAAGCATTTATCACTAAGAACAGTAATTTTAATAAAGAATTATTAATGAACTGGTGATAAATAGTTATAATTTAAACATATATGGTACAATATATATTATTATGGTTTTTTATTAGATTTATAATAAATATATATTTATCATATATGAGTTTCGAACATATATTAAGGAAGTTAGACATGAGGTAAGGGGTTTATTAACTCAGTTTCTAAACATTGGGTAATTATTCTACTTCATTGACTAAGTTGTTCCAATATTATGTATGAAAATACATATGATTGTATTTTTTTCAATTTAAACTTGTTTTTGGTGGATTTAAATTTTTTACACATAATAAATTCATTTATTATAACTTGCTTCAATGACATGATCTTTTTAAGCATTTCTCATCTCACTTTTATTTATGTGATGCATAGGCCATATTCACCACATATTTCATTTGTGTAGTGTAAATAATGCCACTTTGATATTTTATATCATTAATATATTTGTATTCATGGTTTTTAATTCTTTATTTGATGATATTTATTATATTAGGGTTATTATTTGATATTTCCAAAATTGTAATGGATTATTTCATAATCTCATTATTATTCCAAATTGTTTAGGTTTAAGTCTCAATTGGGTGATTTATATGATATTTCTATAATAAATCTTGTCTATTTTAAAATAATATGTTTATTTATAAAAATTTCACGTTTTTCATTCATTTTCCTCTCTTATTACTCAATATAAATATATAATGGTTTTAAGGAAAATTAATATTGTTTTTTTTCAATCGGGACTCCTTTTCTTTCATATCAAGATTTTCTTTGAAACGTTTTCAAGAATGGTTTACTATCATCTAATTATTTAATAAATTCATTTCTACCCATGTTTTAATTTTATAAAAAGGGTTAAAAATAATCTTCTTTTCTTTTACCAAATGAGGTACTTTATGAATTTTTACAGAAAATGTGAAATGAATCATTGTTTTAACACACTCTTCATGAAGGGAATTTCCTAACATTAGGAACACACAATAATTTGAAGTGTCTTTTAAAATTTTCTAGGAATCTTTTCAAAGAAATGTTTTTTCTTAATATTCTAGAAATTTTTAGATTTTAAAAGTTATTTTTATTTTGAAAATAGTATTTTCATAAATAATTATCTTAAAGATTTTTTATGGTATTTCTATTAATCAATGAAAACAACCATTTTTTAATTATCCTACCAAGGATATATTATAATGATACCAAATTTTTTCTCTTTCTTAATGGTTTATGACTAGCTCAACTGGGAAAAGTATTAACATTCCATATATTAGTTCTTCCTATGGGGATAGTTTTTATTGTTAAGGTATGTTGAATAATTTGTAATGTCTATCCGTAGGATGAATTAATTGGACTTATTAAGTGAAGGGTGGGACTGTTTATAGATATATCCTTTATGTATCAATAGGTCTTAGTAGAAAAAGTAGGTTGGGTATTTGGATGATCCCTTACCCATTTATGCAGATGTCTTGGAATTAGGCCTTGACTATGTGTTTTAGATGTTTGGGATTAAGAATTCCCTCATTATGAAATATTTTATTTATGTCCATGTGATTATTTGAATAGTTATGATATCTATGGAATAGTTTCTAGTGAATTTGAATATTTATATGTGATTATTTTATTATCCATTATTCATAACATATTATTTTTTTTCTCGATTTATTGATTAAATTGAATGTATTTTCAGTTATTTACCTTGACATATTAATTATGACTTATTTACTCAAGATATATTCCACTGTATGTAACCCTTACTAATAATTTTTTCTCACCATTCATTTATTTTCCTTTCCCCAAGATTCATGGAAGTGTACTATTGTTGATATGTAATGATAATCTAGAGATAATAATGATGTCCTCAAAGAAAATAAATTCTTATATTTTATCTTTTCAAATGTATATGATATTTAAATTATGTATATATTTTTCCAATACTACTAAACTATATGGTCCTTTGGAATATGAATTTGTGTATCTAGTACCAATATAATAAAGTAACCAAAAACTATGGGCTACTAGAGATGGTAAATTTATAGTTTCTTATTGATTAATGTCTCATATTGTTCATATTTATATCATCAATGTTAGATGACAATCTATAACCTATTGTAGATGGGTTTTAGGGGCCACACGTAGTTTCATCACTGACCCTAGTGAGTTCCAATGAAACTTGGAAATAATAGATTTATTTTAATAATTATGAATCATTATTATTACTTAAATAAATTTTCATAAAATTTAATTTCATTAAAAAAAATAAAATTAAGTCCCATTTGAAGAATTTAATTTAAATCAATGGTTGTACATTATAAAAGTTACAATTAAAGATTATGAATTATAAAATTAACAATATTTGTAGATATGATGATAGAGAAAAATAGTATAATATAAAAAATAAAAAACTCATCGTTTAAGATGATATGATAAATAAAAAATTAAAATTATATTTAATTTTTAAAATACTAGATATTTAAGTATACTCAAATTATCATCATGGTCATTAATTACCTTTTTTTAAAATTTATTAAATGGTTTTTTTATAATATTGGGTATTTTGGATTGAAACTTAGTGATAGAGGAATTAATGTATAGTTTTTTCTCTTTGAGATGCATGGTTTCAATTAATTTGTAAAAAAATAGCAATAATTTCCATCCAAGAAATAAAAATTAGTGGAGACTAAATTAACCCCATGAATATTCCTCCATAAAGTATAGATCTGATAGAAAAATTTTCCACATCGTGTGAATTGTGGGACAAAAAGTTTTCCAAAATAAAATTATATAAATTGATCAATATTAGAATTTATTATCTTGGAATACCATAATATAATAAAAATATATTTTTATCATGGAATTTAAGTGTTATATACATGTTAAATATAAGTATATGTTTGCAACTTTAAAGGAAAAAAGCATTTCATATTATGTTTTAATTTTAAATTTATATTTAAAAAATATAATAATTATTTTTCATCCAAATTTTACCTTATAGAATTTCAATATATGAAAATGGGTTTGAAATTCATGAAATTTGGGATTCCCAAACTTTAACCCAATTATTTTTACAAAACCCTAACCCTAAACTGTTTGTATTTTAAATTATATACCCAAACTCTACCATGTTATATTATTAACTATCCATTTATAACCCCTAACCCTTTTGATTACCAAATTAGAAATTGATATATTTTAATTTTATTGACTAATATATAATAAACATATCAAAAATTAAGTAAATATATTTAGTAATTTTAACTTTATTTAATAAAATATATTTAATTAATTAATAATAATTAATCTGAATGAATTAAAATTTAAAATTTATTTATAAATATAATATGAAATGAACTCAAAAAATAAATTTCATTTTCAAAATTACTATTGATTAATTAATTATAATTTGTGTGACTGGGTTTAGATTTATGGTATCCTAAGAGTAGTGCTCTAACCCTTGTCATTTATTAATAGGGTTTTCGATTTGTTACCTTAACCCAATGAATATCTGTTTAAGTATTTACTTAACTCTATTTAATATAGCAGCTAGTATTTGGTTCCCAGATAACTAATACTCACTAATATCCTTAAGCATTACATATAATATATAGTATTTGAATTTTATATTTACACAACTACAGATTAGGAATTTATCAATGTTAGAAATGGTTATTTTATTAATGCTAAAAAAGAACTGGTTTTTTGAGCACCTTTAAAATCCAAGAACTTTTATCAATAAAAAAATAATGATTGATAAAGGGGGAATTTATCATCATTAATTTTAGCACTAATAAAGGCCTCCTTAATCAGAACATTTTGTACCACTGATAAAAAGGGTCTTTATCAGTACAGCACCTCATGTTGAAATAGGGAAATACTAACTATTGTAGAGTGTTATAATATATAAACAACACTCTGAAGTAGCTAATAAAAATGTAAAAAAATTAAATTATAGTACTAATGTTTAATTAAACACAAAAATTAATTTAAATTTATAATTCGCAACTATTTCAATACAAATTTTACTTTAAAAAATATAATAAAATACAATTACTTTGATTTAAAATTCACTTAAAAATAAAAAAATAAAACTACTAAAAAAATAAAACTTTCATAGTATTCCTTCTCCAACGATCATCCCAACCTCATACAAAAGAATTGTGTTCCTATAATAAAAAATCTTATTTTAGCAATAGTACATAAAAAGAAAATATAATTGGAATGTTGTAAAATTCCTGATAAATTTAAATTGTAATGATAAGTGGATACCTCCTAAAATTAAAAAAAATCAGTAATTTTTCTGAAGTATCATGGAATTTTGAGTGCATTTTCTTATTTCTTTTACTATGTGACATGCGTTGTGAGCTAAAAAGATAGTTTTATACTGAAAATGTAAAATTTTTTTTATACTAGCCGCATCGTGCCTTAGATTGATATTTAGTTAATTATTATGCAATAAAAATGAATCATAGATTTTCGTTCTAAAGTATCAAAAAATATTAATTACTTTTATTAGTTTTGACTATGTGACTCATATTTTGACCTAAAATGATACTTTTATACTGGAAACATACAATTAAAATGTTACCGAGCACACTATATTTTATATTGATATATAGTTGAATGATATATGTCAAAAATGAATCAAGGAACATTCTCCTAAAGTATCAAGAAAATATAAGCTCATTTTCTAAGTTTTCAGTATATGACATGTGTTTTGAGAAAAAATATCACTATTAAATGAAAACATGAATTTTTAGTTATGTAAACCACACCATATATAAAATTAATATACAAGTCATTCATAAATATGAAAAATAAATCATCAATCATTTTTCAAAAGTATCAAGACAATCCAAATGTGTTTTCTTAGTTTTGACTATGTGATGTGTGTTGTGAGCTAAAATGTTACTTTTATACTGAAAACACACACTCTAACTCATACCATCCACACCATGTTTCATATTCATTTTTGGTTCGTGTATATATTTCTTAAATGAATCAGATATAGTTTCCTAGAGAATAAATATAATCCAAGTGAGTTTACATTATTTTGAGTATGTGACATGTGTTTTGAACTTAAATGTCACTTTTAAATTGAAACAAGCACTTTTAGTTATACCGAATACAAAATATAACAGATTAATGGTTAGTTAATTCCTAAAAATAAAAAATTGAGAAAAGATTATTTTATTTAAGTGCTAATATAATATGATCATATTTCCTTTATTTTGAAAATTTGATGTTCATTTTGAGATAAAATGTTACATTTATTCAAAATATCATACTTTCAGTCATATCAGTTTCTCCATATGTTTCATTGACTTGCAGTAAATTCCAACACATCAAAAATGAATCATGGAAAATTTTTATAAAGTATCAGGACGATTAGATAATTTTTTCTTATTTTTTAGTATGTTATACATGTTATGAACTTAAATGTCACATTTAAATAAAAAGATCCAAATTCAATCACATTGGTCATACCATGGGTTGAATTGACATGAGGTTAATTCATATACAAAATAAATGATTAATTTATTTTTATAATAAAATAAAAAAGACAACATGAGCATGATTTATTGGTTTTGACTATGTGATGCATGTTTTGAGGTAAAATGTTCCTTTTATAGTTAAAAAATAACACTTCCAATTATACAAACCACACCATGTGTCATATTGATTTGAGGATGATTCTTTCACATAAAAAATGAATCAAAGATCATTTTCATAAATTATCAAGGAAATATAATCTTTTTTTCTTAGTTTTCAGTATGTGATGCATTATTTGAACATAAATGTCAATTTTAAATGAAAACATGGACTTTTAGCGATACCATCCATGCCATGTATCGAATTATTGTATGCTTAATTACTACATGTCCCAAATCAATTATATATTTTTTTCTTAAATTATCAAAATAATATGATCATGTTTTCTTGGTTTTGAGTATGTGATTCTTGTTTTGAACTAAAATGTCACTTCTAAATGAAAACATGCACTATCAGTCAATTTAGACACAACATGTTTCAGATTAAAGTGAAGTGAATTCTAATACATCACTAATGAATATTTTATTATTTTCCTAAATTATCAAGATGATTCAAGAATGTATTCATGGTTTTGAGTGTGTGAAAAGTGTTTCGAACTAAAATTAAATTTTTAAACAAAAAACATGCTTTTTATATTAATCCATCCACAATGTGTGTCGAATTAAAGTGTACTTAATTCCTACACATCCTAAAAAAATGATAGATCGTTTTCTGAAATTATTACAAAAATTTGATCATGTATTCTTAGTATTGAATATTTGATTCATGTTTTGATATAAAATGTAACTTTTATGATAAAAACACCCATTTTCATTCATAATAGCCACACCGTGTACCATATTGATGTTTAATTGATCATTTCTTGTCAAAAATAAATAAACAATAATTTTCATAAATTATTAAGACAATATGATTACTTTTTCCTAGTTTTGAGTATGTAACATACATTTTGAGATAAAAGTTACCTTTATACTGAAAACATAGACCTTGAGTCATAAAGGCCACACCATTCTAGATTGAAATGGGGTGGATTCATGCAGATCAAATATTTATAATAGATTATTTCATAAAGTATCAATAAATCCAAGCATGTTTTATTCAGTTTAGAGTATGTGAGGTGTGTTTTAAACATAAATTTCACTTTTAAATTAAAACATGAACTTTCAATCATAATGGTCACACCATGTGTCTAGTTAAAATGTGGTTAATTTATAAATGTTAGAAACAAATAATGGATATTTTTTATAAAGTACTAAGACAATGTGAGCATGTTTTCCCACTTTTTAGTATACAACATGCATTGTAAAATAAGATGTCACATTTTAATGAAAATAGACAATTTTGGTCATACCGGCCACACCATGTGTTATATTGATCCAAAGTTAATTACTACACATAAAAAATAAATAAAATATAATTTTATAAATTATTAAGAAGATATAACCATTTTTTCCTTGTTTTTTAGTATGTGACAATAGTTTTGGACTAAAATGTTACTTTAAAATTGAAAACATGTATTTTTAGTCAATTAGACCACATTATGTATCAAATTTACATGTGGTTAATTTATACACATTAAAAATAAATCATGGACCATTTTCCCAAATTATCAAGAAAACAAAAGTGTATTTTCTCGATTTTGAGTATGTGATGTGTATTTTGAACTAAAATTTCACATTTAAATAAAGATACAAACTTTAAATTATACCAGACACACCATGTGTTGTCTTTATTTGAGGTTGATTCCTATATATCAAAAATGGATCTTGTATTTTTTTCATAAATTAAAATGACAATATATGAATTTTTAATAATATTTAACTATGTGATGTGTGTTTTGACCTAAAATGTCACTTTTAAACTAAAAATATGCACTTCTAATCAATCCTGAAACACTATGTTTCATATTTAAGTGAAATTAATTCTTACACATCAAAAATGAATAATTTATCTTTATCCTAAATTATGAATACAGTTCAAGCTAGCTTACTTTATTTTGACTATGTGATTCACATTGTGAAATAAAATGCTACTTTTATACTAAAAACATGAACTTTGAATCATATCGGCCACACCATTTGACAAATTGATATGTGGTTAATTCCTATATGTCAAAAAGGAATAGTAAATCATTGTTCAAAAGTATCAAGATAATCTGGATGTGTTTTCTACATTTTTACATGCACTTTAATTCATAGTTTGCATATTATATATCAGATTGTCATCCAATTGATTCCTACATGTAATAAATAAATAAAGGACAATTTTACTAATGTATCAAGACAATCCATGCACATTTTCTCAATTTTAATTATTTGATGTGTGTTTTCATCTATACAATTATTTTCTAAAATAAAACTCCATATGTTTTGTCTTATTCCAACAAAGACAAAATCATTAGATTTTAAAGTCTCTCTCCAAAAATCTAACTTATTATAATAAGAAAATTGACTAAAGAACCAAAAAATAAATAAACACTTCATGATCCATGTGAAAGAAATATATATATATATATATATATATATATATTATATGAAATCACCTCTCCTTGATTTTTATAAACATTATGACACGATGTAATCTTCCGACTCATTCCTAAACAAATCTACTTCTTCTATTGAATATGTGGACTATCAATAGTCCTTATAATACTAAAACAAATATATAAATAGTTTATAAATTTTTAATTTAAATTTCAATTACCTTTAGAAATACCTCTTTTGGGATGCAAGCTTATGTATGGAATATGATATCTTATATAAATTTAAAAATGTAATAACCATAATCGTTGTCAAGAATTTGTTTAGATATTGTAGAAACATTAATAAAAATATTTAAATTGTATTGATATAGGTTTTCAAAGTGAAATATTATTATAAATACCCTTAAACTTATCCAATTGAAGTAAATATTGAGATTCATATACACAATTTCCATCCCCATACCAGGATTTTAATGATAATAAAAAACCACTTTATCTTGATTAAATCCTTATTAAAACATATTATATGAATTTTATTTGTAAAATGTTGAATTTAGTATATTAAAAATTCATAAGGGACAAATGAATTGTTGATTTTTGGATGTACATGAATTGGATATAAAAAATATATCTTTAGAGTATCTAAATTGGTCGTAATTAGAATATAATGAGTTTTAAAAAACAAAAAAGAATAAGTAATGGAAAAAATGAAAACATATTTTATATTACAAGATTTTAAAGTTTTTCCCCTTGAAAATAGATATTAATAAGTACCTATCATATATTATTTTCTTTCAAATTTTGCATCTAATTGGAATGATATTACTATAATTTCATCATACTCCAATAATAATTTTTGTGTGGAAGTGACATGAATACTAATAAATCCAATTTTTATTTGTAAGGTTTTTCCATTACATTGTAGTGATATATATTCTTATAGAAAATGTGAATAGTATTAAACTATAATTAACATAGTAGATTAATTGTTATATAAATATATTAATAAAATGTTCTACACGTGTACATTCACAACTAATGCTCCCATCCATCCATTCATACTTGAGAATTCCATTTACATTCTCAAAACCAATCATGTTAGTGATGGACACTACCTACAATTTTTATTTAAATTCAATATAGGCCATATTTTTATTTGGAACATTTTATCAGCAAGAACATGGAATGTTAATAAATTTGGTAATGAAATTAGAGGGAAAAAATGTACTCTCTTAAATTCCTTTTGATCTATTAGGATATCCCTTAGAATTATGGTTCCCATTCTATTTCACCATATTTAATAAAATAACACAATTTAGACCTTGTTTTATAAAATATAAAATGACTTTCATATAAAATAAATTTTAAATGAAATGCATCATTATCATCGTGAATATTTATAAGATTAAATAGCCATGATATAAAAGTTACAAATTACATTTTGACCATGTGAACATCAAGATTGTTAAGGGAAATGGTTAGCTTGGTGCTTAGATCATTAGGTATATAAATCCATACTCTCACATGATCTTAAGTATGTTTTTTATTGTATAATATATGTCTTGGATATTGTACACAAACCACTTTCAAAAAAATGATGAGTGGGTGACGATAGATATAAATCACAATCAATTTCACCTTATTGAATTTTAACACAAGAAAGGTATAAATAGTAGTTTGATTAAAATTTAGTAGAAAATATTGTGAAAAAATTGATTACCTCAGGTATAAAATCCATTGCAGGGAATGGATAGCATACAATCTAGTGGTTTTGGCTATTTTTGTTGTGGTTGTGGTCATATTATTTCTTTTAATTGACCAATTTGAAGAAATAAGTCTATCATGCCAGACTACCAACTAAATTTTTCTATTAAATATATATATTTATTTCTATAATCCTTTCATTTACTCATTTTCAACCCCTTTTATCTTTTATTTTCAATGTATACTCAGTGTGACACTCTAAAACCTATACCTATAATGTATCCATTCAAATCTGGACACTTCAAAGTAATTGAAAGTTTTCATTCATCAAGTACAGTCTATGATTATTATTTCATTTAAACTTGAATGAAATATAGGAAAATAAAAATTAATTATTTTATAATATTTCTTTAAATTATAAAAAACTATATTATATCATACATACACTTGATTCACATAATTTTTTTCTATTTTGAACAACTATTTGTCCCTTTTTATTTACATGATACTCCATCCATATCACATGATGTGGTATGGTAGTGGACTGAGATTTTAATCCATCAATATGAATATAAATAAAGGAATATAATTATGTTTTTATTTCATTTCATTTAAAAGTTTTACTATATATTTAAAAGACATACCTTTTTTTAAATTGAAACCGCAAGAAAAAAAATAATGTCAAGTTTCTTAGTTTACCATGTATGCGTATTTGGATGGTAGTTGGGGATTTCTTCCCCTGAGAATCCCTAAGATCATTTTTTAATATAAGTGTATGATGTTATATATGATCCTTTCTAATGACCATCAATATTAATTTCATCTAGGAATCATCTAATATAAATGTACTCTATAATTGTAATGAAGGGTAAATTAATGTTTCATTATTTGATTTTTCTATTAAATAGAGAAATTATATTATAATGTTACCCAAATTACATCCAAAATTAGTTTCTTTAATGTAATAATAACATTATTCCATGTATATAAATCAATTAGTTTGTGAATTTGAGTACTCCCCGATATGACTAATGAAAATGGACTTTTTGGACCAACAAGTTAGCCATGTGTATTCAGTCCAACTAAAAATTTCAAATCATTACATATTTCCTTAATATTTTTTATTAAGACTATCACACTACATCGAAACTATCTTTTTTCAACCATATATTTTTCACCTTTTGAAATTTCCCTAATTACAGCATCGTTGATGTGTTCTTCTTTGACATTTCTAGCATCAGTGGTTAGAGACTCAATTATCTACAAAACATATTAAATTTTTAATTTATAATATGTAAAGATATTATTTAACACATAACATTATGATGAAAACATTATATATTCAAAAATAACCAAATACATTTTAATTTTTCATTGAACAAATTTTCTATTCTATAAAGGTTAAAGGAATTCAGTCACACTATTGAGTATCCAAATACCATCCTTGTAATCTCCTCTAACATAAAAAACACAGTATACATTGGGACCACTATGAAATTATTTCAATGTCCAAACTGAAAGGGTAACCCTTAATGGAATTTTAATTTTACCCTGTAGTTTTTTTTGGTCGATAAAAGAATAATTGATAAATTTTCCTTTATAGGATTTGATGTATAAAATAAATTTACTACCTATGATGACCTTATTAATGGTTCATTCATGAAATGTTCCTTATTGAAATTTAATTTCACAAAACCCAATTCATTAATTTTAATTTTACTCTTATAATCAACCCATTTAGAATGAAAAATTGGTACTATGAAAGTTGTATAATCCAGCACCCATATTTGTTTATGATAAAAAAGTATGATATAATAACATAAAATGGATTTCTACCCTTAGTAATGGATATATTCATTACATTTACCACGATAGTAAATCCAATATTTTTTATCTTACTAAATTCATTATATTCTGCTAAATAGAATGTATAACTATTAATTACATAGGAATTTTAAGATAATACATGAAAAATTGGTCATCTTTATTGTCATAAAAATCATTCTGGAATTGAATTCATATTTCAATATTTATTCTTAAAATATAGTCTTCAAGACATCCTATAAACTATTGATTATGTGTATTTTATATAAATTTTTTAGAACTTGATGGATTTATATGCCTAAGAATTAATTTAAGAGTTTCAACATATAGAAAAACCTCTATACTATTATGTAAAATTTAATAGTTTGTATAGCCTCACTCTATAATGATAATTGTGACAATATCCCTTCCAAAAATTCATTTACTCATAAGGCCCCCATTGTGATGATATTTTGGGATACTGATGATATCCACATCCAATAAGTAATCAGTATAGAATTCAATGGTTTACTAAACAATACATCTCTTTACAATAGAATCATATATATAACATTTATTTTTGATGTACCAATTTAAAATATTTATATACCATTCAATGGGGTACATATATCTACAATATATGGGGTCATATAGTCATAACTCTTTGATTAAGTGAAACTTCAAGTGAACTATTATTTCAAATAATTATGGGGGAACGAATTTCTCTAATTTAGTTAATATGATATCAGTTTCCTTTCCAAGAGTTGGTAATTTTTTTAGGTCTATAACTTTACTTCATATATTCTTCAAAAGGAATAAAATCCCAGTCAATGTGTGTTGGGAATTTTTATATAGAATAAAATGTAAATAAATAGGCATTAAATCTTCCTTAAAAACATGAAATTCATGTTATTTTAGTCACATTATCTTCAAATTAGTATTTGATATGACATTCATGATATTTGATGAAAAACCTTCGAGAACCTTTACACTATTAAGTAAGTTTCAAAAATGAAATCTCTCTTTCCCAAAAAGCTTGTAAATCATTAGAGGAATAAAATTACATATTCCACTCTTTACTAGAACCAAATATTCTTTTATCCTCATGTCAATCAGGTCCAACATAGCCTAATTATATATTTTCTTTCCTGGTTCACCTAGTAATAGTTCAATGACACTATCAGACACATTTTTTTCAACATGCATGGAATCAATAAAATTTTTGACATAATGAAATTCCAATATAATAATCCAAAAATAATGTTTGTTGAAATCTATGTTCATAATTCTTTTTCAAATTTTTTCTCCTAAAACGGTGAAAATATCCTTTAATTTCTCAAATTTTTCATCACTTATTAATATAGAATTTTTTCTTCCTTATTATTAATTCCCATAGAATGATGTGATCCAATATTTTTATTTTTATCATCGGGGTAAAATAATTTGATGTCCCAAAAATATTTTCTTCGATGAAATAGATATTGGTGGATCAATGAAGGAAAAGAAAAATTTGGAGGGTAGGTGGGGAAATTAAAATATTGTGTGCATAGGATTCATAAAAATATAAAGAAAACATTCAGAAAAAAATAAAAAAAAAATATGGGGATTAAATTAAAAATAATAATAAATGACTACCAATATTTTCTAGAAAACTTGGGTAATTATTAATAATTTTACTAAGTTTATAAACATGGGTAAATCAATTAAATGTACTGACACAACATTTAATTAAGTTTTTAAGAAACACAAATAAATTTTTTATCCACATCTATAAATGTAGCTAAGGTAAAAAAATAGTTAAATCAATTTTTTATGTAGTGCCAATTAGATTTGGACAATAATTAAGGTTTTCTCACTTTAATAAAAAATTCTTATACACATAGAAATTTATTGAAGATAATATTTTTTTTGTAAAAAAATGAGTAATTCCATCATAAATTAATTTATATTGGAACTTATTTTAAGTACTAAAAAAAATTTTACCAAAATATACATCTATTAAAATTGATAATTTAACACCAACAAATATTTTACCAATAATTAAATTTATTTCTTTATCATACTAATACCAACATTTTTTTCTAACACTTGAATCTATTATTAAAAATAACTATTACCAAAAAATATTTGGAACTAATAAAATCTGTTAAAATATATCATTAAATAAAAATAACCAATTAAGAGAAACCAAATTTTTATATAGAGTATTCATCTTTTGACCAAAGTCTATGTTTAATTTCAGACATTTTATTGAAAATATCTAATTAATTGATTTTTATTTTTAATTTTCTCTAATTATCTATAGTGATTATATTTTATAATTCTTTTAATTTAGTAAAAATTTAAAAACTATTGATAAAAAATGTAAATCGTTAGAATATTTGAATTTAATGAACATAATAAATAAAAAACATGATAATCAATAAAAAATAATAAAAAAAATAATGTTAGTAATTAACATTTTATTTATATAGTTTCTATATATTTTATAAATATTATATCTACTAATAATACCAAACTAGGATAATCCCCATCTAATAACTTTTGTGTCCTCCTCAATCACCCTCCCTCCCTAATGTTTCCTCCCCACCCCCCACCCCACCTCACCCCCCCCCCCTCCCTCCACCTTTATCTCCCACTTACTTGATCATACTATCCACCACAATCAATCTCCATATCCCCGCCTCTCCCTAACTCTCCATACCTTCACACCTAAAAATCCTCCATCAACCTCCAGCCACCCTCCCCAGTATTGATGATGGAAATCCTAGCCTCCTTCTCTATGGGACTCTTCTATATCACACTATGTTGTGATATGACCCCAAAAATCCCTGATTCGGTGCATGCAACCATTACATTAGCATGATTACAAGGAATAAAATCTATAAGGACCAAAGAGCTTAGTAGTCCTGGAAAACTAGATACATACATGATTCTTGTATTGAAAATGAATACACTAATTACAACATAATTTTTTTCTTTCTGGGATAATAATAATATTCCATATTGAATATTTTTTAATAACTTTCTCAATACACTTTAGGGAATCCAAGGGAAAGGAAACATAATAAGGGTGATCTAAAATGCTCATTAAGGGTAAATACAAATGAAGCAACAATGAATCAATGAAAATAATCAATGTATAAAGGTAAAAATTGAACACACAAGTCATTAAATCAATAAAATAAATGGATAAACAATATGGTAAATGAAATAACTCATTACACATGCCACTAAAATAACTAGATAAGTCATACTCAACATTGAAAGGTAATAAGATAAAAAAAACTTTACATTTAATCAATAAACTTAAAATGAAATACATCCATAGATATGTCGATGTAAAATCTCATGGATAATTAGTAATTAGACATGGATGAGGTAAATGAATAGTTATTGGATTCCATGTTTCCTAGTTACATGGTACATTTACCATCAAGACCTTTCATAAGACAGTTTATCATATTATGTAAAAACTCATCTAAGGCTAGCCAACTAACTCATCATATGAGACTCCAATGCATCGAGGAGGTATCTATAACTAGTCCCCACTCATGTATTACCTCTCCAATTCATTCCTTATATATCGAATAATTTATCTAACAATTTTCTTTATAAAATATCTATATAGAGTATAACATATGAAATTATCAATATCTACTTAGTGAAGGATAACTAAAAACAAGTGTTATTGACATTGATAAAGGGAGATACCATTAAAAACTCATTAAAAAATCTTGTGTAAGATATTCATTAAACATTATAAAGTGTCACATGACACTTCGAAACATTTGAATCGTAATTCCACATGAATTAAATGAAACATAGAATATAATGAGTATAAGAAGATTCATGATATATCTTGTCAAAGTAAACATCATATGTAAAAATTATATATAGTTTTGGAAATAAACAAATCCACAATAAATGACATGGAAAATTATGGTAAATTTAATCTTAAATGATCATATGAAATTGAATATTTCAAAGGGGAAAAACAAATGAATCAAGGAAGTGAATTTCAATACTATTATTGGCTAAATAAATCACAAACCTTCCAGAGGAAGAATAAGAATGGTATCAATAAAACATATCCCATGTGGAGTAAAAATAAAGAGTTGTTGTCATTGAAGAATATAAATACTATAAAAATATCATTTAAAAAATATTAAGGAAAATATCCAATCTATTTTGAAAAAAAAAATTAGAAAATAATTTTCTTTAAAACTAATTTTCATTGAAAATCACTTTTGAAAAAAAAATTCTTAAAATTATCATTTTAAATAAGAAAAGGAAGCTTCAAAGAAATTATAGTGGATAAATCTATACATGTCGCACAAGGTAAAATGGTCAATCCTTTTGTATGGTAAAAAGCTTTAAAAATTTGTTGTTCTAAAAGTAACAAGAAGCTTCCTATGAAAAAAAATGTAAAAGAAAAAATGTGTAAAAATTACTTTAATAAATCATTTTTATAAACGTAATAACATTTTTTAAAAACTTTTTAGAAAACTATGTTTTTAGAAGATAACAGGTTCTCCAACCAAAGAAAGAAATGAATTTGGGTTTTCTTATAAAATTTATAAAAACTTTTGAGTACCAAAGAGTGAAAAAAAATTGTACTATAACTTTGAAAAGGTAAGGAATAACCATAGTATAATAAAAATAAATAATTTATTAAACACTTACCCAATAATTTTTTATGATTAAAATTTCAGTAAAAATAATCTCGAACAAAATGAGATTGTGAAGTAAACCCATGAAAGGACCATAATATTGAAGTGAGAATAAATAAATCAATATATTATGTGTGTAAAATGAAAATCCAAATAAAAAATTGTATAATAATATATAGTAAAATTTTATTACACACATAATCATATAAAATTAACATTAATGATGAAATAATATAACCCAAATAATATAAATTGGGTTATGAAATTATTTTCCAATTGGTAACACTTAATTGAAATCCCCTGAGATGAAATAACTCAATTTAAAACTCAAAATATCATGAATAATGATTGAATCATTATTTTCATATGTAAAAGTGTCATTATGTACACCATATATAAGAAAGTAGGTGTATAATACAAAAATATGTCTCAAAGAATGGAAATTGAGACAAATTCCCTTATTATGTAGTAAATTTTGAATTGGAAGACCCAAAAGTAATAATCAACAAATGAAAAACTTAAATACCATGAAGTTAAAATAATTCATGATATATTATTTCAAAATGTGAATTCGGTACACCACACAAAAATAAGGAAGTGGTGTTAATGGCGTATGCCACATAGAAAGAAAAGTAAGACAAGAATCCATTACCTTATCCTTCCTTTTTGTTGTGTGGTCTTTAACCTAATGTATAGTGATTTAAAATATTTTAAGAACTTATAACCCAAACATAATAATATTAGTAATATCATATATTAACTTCTTATAATATCTTATTACCAATTTGTTAACAATATTTTATTATTTTCACTATTTTGGTTGTTAATAGCTTGGTTTTTCAAGTAATTTTTGACTTGTTACTTGCTATTCCTATAATGGTTTCATCATATAAATAATTTAAACCGTGATTTAAACCTAATATATATTCATTATATATGTATTTATAAAAAATCATAAAATTTGGAGAAATTAAATGAAATGTAAAGTTCATGGAGATGCTAGGTCATATGTACGCATCAACGCTACTTTCATTTCTTTACCATATTTAAAAGAATTAAAAGTAAATGATATATATATATTTATTTATATATTTATATTATAATTACATTATCATTTTTAGGTAATATATGTCACATATTTATAATAAAACTATCTTTTATATGTTCCATGTATAGTGTGAATGAATTACATAACTTTGATAAGGCGGTAGTCCACATTTCCACAAATGATGTTATCATATTTACAAAAAAATAAAAAACATAAGGGTATGGGTTATATAAAACTTAAATAAGCATAAATACATTATAAATATCATATATATCATATATAAACATCATTTACATCATAATTCTCAACCATGAGAGGTGGTAAAGTAAAAACAAATGACATCGTTTTGTGAGACGGCAGTTCACCGCACACATAAATGGTAAGTTCGTTACCCATTAGATTAAAGTGTTTGTAAGTTTAGGTATAAACCTTTGAATAATTACATATAAGTATATTTAGAGAATAAAATTTTATATAATCATGTAATAATAATATTTTGGGTGTTTATAATGAAAATAAAGCAAAATAGATTGAGGAAGGATGTTGCAACTTCTTTGGGTAACACATTTTAGTTTGCCCCAAAGGGATTTTTATTTGGATTTATGCTCAATTTTATGATTCTAGGATAGTTTTATGGATTTTTTGATATTATTTGAGCAATTTTTCGATGATCCAAAGGGATTTATTGGTGTGAATAAGTGGGACAGGTGAGTGCATTTTTATACTGGAGGAGGAGAGACATTCTTGTGAATTTTTGAAAAAGGAATTCAACCCGTATTTGTCTTATGAAAAGTAGATAAAATAATTAAAAAATTATAAAAAAATGGATTATAGTTTCTAAATATTAACATACAATGGATTTTGTACAAGTTTCTAGATCATTTTGTTCCATAAGTTTAAGGTTTTCTCCCTTGTTAAGCAAATATTTCCCCTAATCGTTGTAATTAATTTTAATCACTTTCAATAATATTTATTGTTAAAAAATAATTTGAACATATTAGAAATTTTAAATTATTATTATTCTAAATAAAGAATACATTTTTCAAAATTCCAATCACATAAGGGGAATAAATTATTTTAAATTTAATCCCACGGACGGGATGACAAAATAGGTATTTAAAGTTAAATGTTCAAAACTTTTCTATGTTTTTATATAATATTTCAAAGTGAGATTTATTAAAATGACAAAAATTGGATTAATTTATGTAACATTTATCTCATTAAACTTTAAAATAAATCAAAAATATAATTTAACCTTATAAATAAATTAGATGAAAAATCAATTTTGAATTAAAACTCAGTATTATACACTATTCATCAAAAAATGAAACATCGTAGAAAAATACCAAAAATTATCCCTATCCTAATTTTTTTATTTCAAAAATGAATTTTATTTTGATAAAAATTTATTAAATTAACAAAAAATAAATCTAAAATAGTTTTTCTATTGAAAGTTGGTAAAAGGGCCTTTAGGAAAATATTGATTTATATACGAAATATTTAGTTTGCTCTTATCTTATGATTATCGAATATATTGGATGAATGTCAAAAATATTTCATTTAATATAATATATATATATATTATTAATATCACTCACTAATTTTAATTAACTTAATTTATTAGGATAAGATAACTTTGTGGCCATAAAAACAGTTTTTAATTAAAAAATTATTTTTATATTCAATTGTTTCTTATATTCATTTCTAATTAATGTGTAACCAATGAATTCATTTTATGTTTGTGTAAACATTTTATTTTTTAAAATTAATTAATATTATTCAAACCTTCTAATTTTACAGCAAGGTTATATCTTATTTTAAATAATAATATTTTTAACAATATATTATTGCTTGGTAAAACTTGGTCTTGTGTGTAACAAAAGATATCAGAGAAAATATTTGTTGTGGGTAACACAAGATAACTCATATTTTCATGAATTTCATGATATAGATTTAATTTATTTAAAATAGTAATTATATTTTAAAGTCTTAGGATATATTTTTCCCAAATGTGCTTGGTGTTGCGTTCCATACATGTTATCAAATACAATGTTATTATTTTATAATTTTGGGGAGTTACACTCTCTCCAACTTAATTAAATTGTATCCTTGAAATTTAAACTTGATCTTGGTAATATATTGTTTGATATTTCTAATTTTTAAATACCACATCGTGAGAAGGGTTTTTAAAACATCCCCTAGAAAATAGAGAATGGGAAGTACAAAGGTCACATATAATAGCATATATATAGGTCTATAAGTAGAAGAACACTAATGGAAAGTAGAGATACATGCATGTAGGAAAAGCATAAAAATTTATAGGCAATAATTGAGGTCATCAATCACAAACAATTTAATGATCAACTAAAAGTTGAGGTCCTCAAATACATAAATATTTGATGATTCCAAAGACCATCAGTTCAACAAAGGTATTAGGAGAACACTTTTTTATCATTTTCATAATTTTGAGTAATGATTTTACTACCTATAAATATAAGTAAATATATTTATATAATATATTTCACACAAAATATTTCCATAATTTGTTTATTCTTTGATCAATTTCTAATTCATCAATTACTTTATGAAATTCATATAAAAAAATTAAAATTGATGCATGAAGAATTAAAATACATGTGTAATGGATCATGAGGGCCATAAAAGAGTGGCATGTCTAAATATTTGATTCTAAATATTCTCCAAATCCAAAAATGGTTAACAAAATAATCTATAAACCTAAAAAGTGATACTACTAGTTCATCATTAATATGTATTAACTAAATTGTTCAAATAGAAATAATAACATAATAACAAGGGCATTGTGTAGATTAGTGGTTGGCACTAAACCCTAAAAATCCTTCGGTCATGGGTTTAAGTCCCATATCCATGTTGGATTTGATTGGTTGTCACCTGTTAGACAGGTTTTCCTTTTAAAAACCATATTAATAAATATTATGAACATCCTTGAAATGTATTCATTAAATAACATTCTAACTATATTTTTCAATACAACCTCAATACATAGATACTTCATCCATTTATTTCCACATAGGTCCTTTAGTGGTCTATGTTTTATTCTTTTGAAGAGGAAATACACTCAGGTAATTCCTAGGTTCCCTATATTTAAGTTAAAAACATAAATGGATCCTAAGGATGAGATTTATTTCCTTCTATCGTAATCTTAATATTTATATAGTGATTCTTTTCTTTATCTCCTTATTTATCACACATAAAGCATTTATCCATTCTATTGATACACTTTCTTAGGTGCCTCCTTCCACATTTTTTTCATGATGGAAATAAAACCTTCTTCTCTTAATGGTCTCCACCACTTGAGCTCTTAGAAAACTCTATCCTTCTATAATTTGGTGAGTTAAACAGTTTGATAAGTTATATGTTGGTGATCATATTTCATGAAAACATGATTAAGAATAAACATCATATCTTTCACTCTTATCAACACCTCATTTGGTTTCTCATTGTAAACCCCTTGTCCTTCATGTTCAATGTTAACATGACTCCTTTGAGTTCCTTCCATTGAGTATAACTTGAAATCATATTGTGAGTAACAATAGTCATAGTAAGAAAAGAGTATGATCATTTATAGGATATCTAAATCAATACCCCTAATTTTCAATCTAAAACACCTTACATTTAACCTATAATATTCATTTTCATCACATATTCAGATCCTACACAATTTTTTGTACATAAAATTTGAATTATTCTAATCATATCCCTCGAGAGTTTCAAACCAAGTGTGTAGTAAGTCTTGTTTTCATGTACCAGGTTATTCTAGATTTATGCCTAACACACCTTATTAATGTTATTAACTGTAAGTACATCTATTCGAGAACCATGCCCACTCATAGTATCCAGATAGAGATGTATTTCTAGTAATACCCACATAATCTCTACCTTACCAAAATTATAGGATTTCCTTCTATACATATCCTAAAAGTATACCTTAGTGATACATTCTCTAATATATTTTTTCCTAAATCTAGTTCCCAAGGTAGTTGTTGTACATCCTCTAATACCAATTGTAACGACCCTGCCCTAGAAATCCTGAAGCTAATGTATGCTATCATTACATTATCATGATTACAAGTAATAAAATCCCAATGAACCAAAGAGTTTAGTAGTCTTTGTAAACCAGATACATACAAGAGTATTGTATTACAAATTAATACACTAATTACAACATAATATTTTTCTTTCTTGGAAAGTAACTCTATTACACCAAATTTATTCTTTCATAACTTTCTCAATACACTTTTGGGAATCCTGGGAAAAAGAAACATAATAAGGGTGAGCTCATATTCCCATTAATGGTAAATAAAGTAGAATCAATAATGAATCAATGATAATAATCAATATAGAAAGGTATAAACTCGACACATAAGCCATAACATCAATATGCTGATTGGATAAACAACATCAATATGAGAATAACTAATCAGGCATTCCATCACATAACTATATATGGAATAATAAATATAAAAATTTGAGAAGATAAAAACACTTTCCATTTAATCAATAAACTGAAAATTAAATGTATCCACAGACATTTCGAAGAAAACTCTAATGAGTAAAAAGTAACTGAATCTGAATGAGGGAAATGCTTAATTATTGGATACCATGTTTCCTATGTATATAGTACATTTACCATCAAGACCCTTTATAAGAAGGTATAGAATATCGAGTAAAAATTTATCTAAGTCTAACCAACTGACAAATCCCATGAGACTACTGATGCATCGAGGGGCTATCTATTACTGGGCCTAACCCATGTCATACTTGGCCAAAGAATTTCTCCTATATCTAATAATTGATTTAATAATGTGAATCATCAAATATATGTATAGAGAATAAGATTTGGATTTATCCATATTTCCTAAGTATAGGATAACTAACAACAAGGCTTATTGACATTGATGAAGGGAGATACCATTGAAATATCATTAAAACATTCTTGAGGAAAATATTCTCTCAACATTCCAAAGTGTCCCATACCAATTTGAAAAATTTGAATCATTATTCCATATAAATTAAATGAAATAAAAAATATCATTAGAATAAGGAAATTCATTATATAAAATTTCACATTAAATATAGTATGTGAAAATGATATATGGTTTTGGAAATAAACATATCCATGATAAATGACATGGATAATTATAAAAAATTCAATGTCAAAGGGTCATAGGTAATTGAATATTTCAAAGGGGACTAACAAAGTAATAAAGGAAGTTAATGTCAATATTATCCTCTTACAAATCAATCATAAACCATCTAAAGGAAGAATAAGGATGGTATTAAGACAACATATCCCAATTTTAGTAAAACTAATGGGTTTTCATCAATAATAAATATAAATACTATAAAAATATCATCTAAAAACATTCTTGAGGAAAGTATACTTTTTTGTTTTGGAAAATAATTGAAAATCCTTTTATTTTAAAATCAATTTGAAATAAAATTAAAAAATTAACCTCTTAAACATGCAATGTAAACTTTAATGAAATGGTGGTGGGTAAATCCATAGTTGTCATACAATGTAAAAAAACATTCCTTTCTTATGGTAAAACGATTAGAAAATTTCCTTGTTTAGAAAGTGAAAATAAGATTCATTTGAAAACATTTTTAAAATAAAAATTCATAAAATTTATTTAATAAATAATTTTGGGATGGGTAAAAACATTTTTAATAACTTTTTAAAACATAGGTTTTTTAGAAGAAAATAGGTTCTCTGAGCAAAGATAGAAATGAATTTCGGTTTTCTTAAAAGAATCTAAAACATTTTGAGTACAAAAGAGTGAAAATGGAATTATTACTTGAAAAATTTCATGAATAACCAGATTATAAGAAAATTAAAGGAAGTATTAAACAATGATCCAATAATTTCCTCTGATTTAAATTCAAGTGAAAAAAAATCCCAAACTAAATGTGATTGTGAGATAAAACCTTGAAAAGATGATAATGTTGATGTGGGAATCAATCAATAAATAGATTATGTGTGTAAAATGTAAATACACATAAAAAAAGTAGAAATATTACAATATATTGTAAAAATTTATAAAAAACATAATCTCAGAAAATTAATGACAATACAGAAGTAATATAACCCAAATAAAATAAATTATGTAATTAAAATATTTTCCACTTGGTAATGCTTAATTAAAATCCAAATAAATGAAATAATTAAATTTCAAACTCAAAATATCTTGAATAAATAATGAATCATTATATTATATGTCAAATTGGCAGTATGTTCACTATATATTATAAATTGGGTGGACAACAATAAAATATTTCTCAAATAATGGAAATTAAGACAAAGTCCCTTATTACTTGGTAACTTTGGATATGGAGGAACCAAAATTAATAATAATAAAATTAAATATTTAAATAACATGAAGATAAAATAATTAATTATATATTATATCAAAAAATTTAGGGTGTTAATGGTGTATGCCTCACGGAAAAGAAAAGTGAGACAAAAATCTCTTACCATATCCTTCTTTATTGCGGTGTGATATTTAACCTACTTCATAGTGGTTTAAAATATGTTACTAACTTATAAAATGACCTTAATAATATTCAAAATATCATATGTTAGTTTCTTATAATATCTTATCACCTGTTTGTTAACAATCTTTGATTATTTCCACTATTTTTGGGGTTAATTGCTTAGTTTTTCAAGTATGTTTTGAATTGTTACTTATTGTTAATCTCATGGTTTAATAATATAAAGAATCTAAACCATGAATTAAACATAATATATATTCATTATATATTTATTTATAGTAAATAAAAAAATTTGGAGATAGTAAATTAAATACATCATTCATGGAGACGGTAGGATGTACGTACACATGAACTCTACTTTCATTTCTTTGTTGTATTTAAAAGAATAAAAATTAAATGATATATATATATATATATATATGTATGTATGTATTTATTTATTTATGTAATTATATCTATGTTATAATTCAATTATCACATTTATTTCATATATATTTTATAGGATTAACAAAACTATCCTTTATACGTTTTATATATAGTGTGAACAAATCACATTGCTTTGAGGAGGCGGTAGCCCATGCTTCCAAAAATTATGTTATCGTATCTACACAATATATAAAGAATAAGGGTATGTGTTATATTAAAATAAAATAATAATAAAGTAATAATAAATATCATATAAATTATATACAAACATTTTCCCATCATAATTCCTAACCACGAGAGGTGGTAAAGGAAAAATGAACGACATCGTTTTGTGAGGTGATAGTTCGCCAAACACATAAATGATAATTTTGTTACCCATTATATGGAAGTGTGTGTAAGTGTGGGTAGAACACTTATAATTAAAAAATATAAGTATTTTTATGATAATTGTTTTATTATATAATCATGTAATAAGAAGAGTTTATGGGGTGGAGAATGAAAATAAAGCAAAAGATCTTCAGGAAGGATGTTACCTCTTATTTGGGTAACTCTTTTTGGATTGCACCAAATATATTATTGGTAAGATTTATTCCCAATGATATGATTCTAGGACTAGGGTATTTTTTGGTGATATTATTTGATCATATTGTTTTTAGAGACATAAGGCTCTATATGTGTGAATAAGTGGGAGTGGTTAGTGCCTTCTTATAGTGAAGAAGGAATGGAATTATTATAAATTTTTTAGAAGGAAATTCCACCCACATTTTTCCTATGAAAAGTGCCTCCAATATTGAAAAAAAATTTATAAAAGGGAGTATAGTGTATAAATATAAACATAAACTGGATTTTTGACAAGTTTTTAGGTCATTATTTCACTTATGCTTAAGGTTTAGTCCCTTATAAAGATAATTGTTCTTATAGTCGTTGTAATTAATTTTAATCACATTCACTAATTTTTTGTCAAAAACTAAGTCAACATTATTAGAAATTATAAATTATTAAGATTATAAATATTGAAAACATTTTTAAAAATTATAATAATATAACTGAAAGAAATTAATTTAAATCTAATCCCGTAGACGGGACGATAAAGCTGGGTTTTAAAGTAAAATTTTCAAATGTTTAATATGTTTTTATATTTAATTTCAAAGTGAAATTGATAAAAATTATCTAAATTGAATTATTTGATTTATAATTTATATAAATAATATTAAAATCAATAAAAAATATAATTTAAACATATAAATAAATTAGATAAAAATTCATTTTTGAATTAAAATTTAGTATTTTTCATTATTCATCAAAAAATGAAACTTCACAAACAAAATACCAAAAATTCCCCATAACTTCAGTATAACCTAATTTTTATGTTTTTATTATAAAAATTAATTTTATTTTGACATATTAAATTTATAAAAGTTTAAACACTTCGAATTAAAATAGGTTCTTCATTGAAATATGGAAAAAGTTCCTTCAGAAAAATATTGTTTTTATGCAAAATGTTGGGTTATCACTTATCTTATGACAGTATAATCTATTGTAAAAATGTAAAATATATTTTATTTAATATATATATATATATCAGTAATATCACTCGCTAATTTTAATTAATGTAATTAATTATGATAAAACAGCATTGTGGGCATAAAAAATTTTTCTATTAAAACATTCCCTTTATATTCAATTGGTTCTTATATTCATCTATAATTAATTTGTAACCAATTAATTCATTTTATATTTGTGTAAACCATAGATCTTCATAATTTATTTAATACTATTCATAATTGCTAATTTAACATCTTGGTTATATCTTAGTATAAATAATGGTATTTTTCATAATATATTGTTTCTTAGTAAAACTAGGTCTTGTGTCTAACGCAGGTTATTGAAGAAAATATTTTCTCTGGGTAACAAAAGTTAACAAAAAAATTTATAAATTCCAAGATATATATTTAATTTATTAAAAATAGTAATTTTATTTTAAAGTCTCTGGATATTATATTTCCTTATGCACTTGGTGTTCCATGTCATACACGCAATAGAATAAAATGTTCTTCCTTTAGAATTTTGGGGTGTTGCATACTCTCCTCCATCACCCTAACTTTTAATATACTAATTACATCCCCACTAACATCACCTTCTTCTTTTGATTTCATCCTCCTTCCAATGATTTCCTGCTAAAACCATCTTTTGGTGGTCTAAATTCATAAATTTAAATGTTATTTGACTCAAAATACCATATAATAAGTGGTTTATAAGGTTTGATTTATTTCATACACATTTTAGTTTGATGTGAAAAAACATTATCTTTCTTGAGTGTCATATGTTCCTAACCAGTGCACCCATCCTCGACCTTTGTTTATTCTTTTGCATCATCTCCACAGTTTATATCTAACTTTTATAGTCTAGAGGTAACGGTCTCTTTGTTCCCTTATTCAGCATATTCAATATTTAATGATTCCATTAAATACAAAAATATGTAATTTATATTATAACTATAGAGGAAATTTCCCTTAAAATTAAATTTTCAATTTCAATGTAATTGAATTTCATAATAATATACTTTTATTTTAAAGTGATTTTAGTTAATATACTTGTATAATACACTTTTACTTCTAGTTTTAAGTCATCCAAATTGCTCTGTATTTTTATGTTAATCAAAATTCATCTTATTTAAAAATAGATAAAAATAATATACCTTTCACTTTTATTCACTTTCAACACATTTTTAATTTTAGTTTAATATAAATTCTCATTAATGTAGATTATTATTAATTTTTTAATTAGTATTTTGACATTGTATAACTTTTATTGACAACAAAATCTCCACTATTCAGGTCTATAACATTTTATTTAGATACTATATTCACAGTATTTATAATAATTATTTTATTAATATTATACCATCATATATTTCTTTCTGTACATTTTTGAGGAATTTCATTTCATTATCACCAATTTTATAATTTCAATTACCCACATGTGAATTATTTCTTTAGTTATGGACCTTATGATGTCAATGAGGAGTTAATTCGGTGTGGCCTATACCAGATTAGGGAGAAAAACTTCAATAGATATATTATATTCTCTCCTTTCATCATTGGAATTTTTAAATAAAAAATATCATTTTTACTTCACATTTTCACTATTTTTATTTTTAAAAATTGTTCACTGTATGAATTTCCTTTACATTTTTACTACCTATATTTTGATGATTTTAAGAATTGTTTAAAGACTAGATTACCTTCATTAGTTTCATTTTGTTAGAATGAAATTATTACTCACATCCATTTAAAATCATATATTAGAGGTATTTATTCTTCCTCCTTTTTTGTTTTTGGTTATTTATACACTACTACAAATACCCCTTTTATCAGCGCTAAAAATGGCATTTAACAGTGCTAGAAAAGTGTTATTAAAGATGGTGTAGATAAAGGGGGTCCCCATTATCAGTGCTCCAAAAAGGGCTGATAAAGACCCCTTTTATGTGCGCTAAAAAACGCTGATAAAAGGGGTCTTTTATCAGTGCTAAAACGAAGTGCTCATAAAAGGTTCCCTTATCAGCGCTTTATTTTTAGTGCTGATAAAAGACCACTTTTATCAGCACCTTTTTAAAATCACTGATAAAAGTTAAAAAAATTAAAAAAATTAAAAAAAATCCTGGCAATCTCGGGGGAGGCCTTTTACAGCGCTTGAGCCCCCCCCCCCTTTATCAGCACCTTCCCACACCTCCAACGCCCCCATGCACCCCACTCCACCCTTTATTAGTGTTATCCCCCACCCATTATCAATTATAGCTCCCATATTCCCCCATGCGCGCACTCCCCTGCCTCTACCAGGTTTTGAACTCGAGACCTCCCACCTGCGTGCCTAAGCCCTTACCACTCCACTATTTTGATTTTTTTCCATTTAATGATATCTTTATTTATATATATATATATAGTTATATTTATTCATATAGTAAAATATATTTATATTAATACATATATATAGTTATATTAATATATATATATAGTGATATTAATAAATATATTTATAGTTATATTAATATATATATATAGTTAGATTAATATATAGGTATATAAATATTCATATATTTGTATTTAAAATAAAATGGATATTAGTTATTATTCAAATACAGCTGACATATTTTATTTGTAAATATATTTTATTATTTATATTTATAATTAAATTTTTATGTGTGAATATATAAAAAATATGTATATATTGTCATATATTTGATTATAAATAGTAGTGAATTATAAAAAGCGATAAAATTTCAAAGACTAAATATCAATATGAATGAAATACCTTTGAATAAATTCAGTCCCGACTAAAAAATCCAATAATACCCCCTTAAACGAGGCCGAAAATCCACAAAATGTTAAAAAAATCGGGGTATCCCGACTAAAAACTCAGTTTTGGAGCCCTTATGGGCCTTTTTTCTCCTTGTAAAAACCTTTACTGGAGTCCCCTTGGGTCATTGGTGTGTAGAGATAATTGCAGAATTCAATTTGATATATGGTAGAGCTCAAATGGACACCAGGATCAAAAGTTATGGTCATTTGAAGTTTGTGTTGCGTTTTCAACATATTTTGGTTCTTTTTTTTATTTTTATTTTTTATTTTTTTAGTCTTCAAATTGTAATTAAATGAAAATTACTCCATAATAATTAGAAAATTATTAAATAAAAATATTTTTTTAATTTTTTTATAATCAATTTTCACTAAATACCTTATATATTAAGTGTAACTGTATATTTATACTTATCTAAAATATATTTAAAATTATATTTAAAAAATATATATTATATTTATATCAATATAACTATATCTATATATTTAAATATTAATAAATTTTTTTAATGCATATTTTTTTGGAATTAGACCCTTTATCAGTGCTACTAAAAAAGCACTGATAAAGGGGTACCCTTTAACAGCGTTAAAAAAACATTGTTAAAGGGGGTACCTTTATCAGCACTAAAAAAAGCACTAATAAAGGGGTACTTTTATCAGTGCTTTTTTAGCGCTGATAAAGGTACCCTCCCCCCCCCCCTTATCAGTGCTTTTTCGTTAGCACTGATAAAGGGTGGCGCTGGCCTTGGCCCGTTTTGTGGTAGTGATAGTTAGATTCTTAAATTTTTATATAATTCCATCCACTTAATTTATTACTTAGGATCTTATGTTATATGGTCTTTTGTTCAGTAATATTATATTTTTATCGCTCTTCCATATTTTCATGTAAACTTATGAATTCATCGGCCCTCGCAAGGTCAATATTTCTTCATTGGCCTTGTGCGTTGCCACATCCCGTAGAGGTAACCCTAAATGAAAGTAATTGAACTTCCCTATATAAAATATTATTTTTCATTAATAATATATTGTGCACAAATCATATTCCTATATTTACATTATTTATATAAAGGTAATGAATTACATTAAAATTATAGTATCTTTATGTCATTGAATGTTATTAAAAAAGTTATATATGAATACTTTTGCATACTATGATTATTTTGGACTCCTTATGAATCTATTTCTTTGGATGACAACTCTTTTGGTGCACTTCTTTTCTATATGCCACAACACCAGCTCAAGAGTTGTCCTTTACATATTCCTACAACATATCACTCCACTATATGTAGATTTTAATTTTTATTTATTTTTTCTGTTATACTATATCACATTCATATTATTTACCTAAATTTTTTTCTCAACTATTTGATTTATTTTATCAAATAAACAATTCATTTAGTTTTTTAAATAGTAATTCTTAGCAACATATATACTTATTTAAATATTTTTTACTATTGGGATTTCAAGATTTACTACTTGTAAAATTCGTATAAGAGAACCTATACACACTAAAAATCGGTTAAAATCATTATTTAGTTCCAAAAAGGATCCATATATCCATATTAATTATTGTAATTTTTTTATAAAAAAGTGGTGAAAATAATTTCATTTATATAAGAGAACCTTAATTTTTCAAGGGTGTTAAGCTCATAGTTTCTGAAAGATTTATGTATGCCTTGATAATGTATATTATAGGTTCATCACTAAAAAATATAGTGAATAGTATGTAGATACATGATATTGTGGGGGAAATGTGTAAGTTTAATTTGGGGTGCCTATAAAATATATTCTATTTATGTTTTTTATTCTTTCATAAGATTATTCATTGTCTAAGTAAATTTAAATGGTATAGTCACTATTCCTGAATTGTGATTTGGAGGAATTTCAAATGAATCATAAAAAATAGGGAGGTAGATACATTCATTATTTGTTTATATATATATATAATTTAACCTTAGTGAATAAAATTATAATCACTATCTGGAAGATATATTTTACTCAACATTCCACTAGGCCAACATGGAATCCAATATTCATTAATATATCCCCATATTGTGAACCTGTTGAAAAAATTGATCATTTTTTATATAAAAATATTAAAAACAAATAAACCATGGTAAAATAAGGTTTTAGAAATATTTTTTTATCATAAATTTACATGGTAACCATTATAAGATTGTTTAATGTTTCTCAAGATCCGGTTTGGGTAATTCAATTTTATGATATTATTATTTTTCAACAACACAATCATTCTTAACAACATTTTTTCAATCCTAGTTGAACAAAATTTGCAACCTTAGTCTGAATCACCTATGAATTTCATGTTTACATAGCCTTGTTTCATCCTTATTCTAGGATAGTGGCACATTATCTTTCTTTTGGTAAGAATCTTCCCCATAGATGCAAATATTATCAAATATTTAATCCATTTATTCTTTTAAATTCAGTTTTTTTTAGTTTTGGTTTTATGTAATAAATTTTATCCCCAACAAGTTGATGATCTATAATATAAGGTGAAGGAAATAATAAAAAAATTCATAAAATAGAAGGATAATATCCTTAAAATAATTTGGTATTTCTAAAATGTGTGGTTTGGTTAAATCTTGGATCAACTAAGAAAAAACTTGATGGTCCCACAATCTGGGTCTAGACGTTTTTTACATTTCTATTTCCATAATTCAATGTGACCCAAAATTTTATGAATTTCAGAATTTGAAGTATAAAATTTCATTAGTGTTCTTATATTCATAAATTTATATTTTATTTTACATGTGTATCTATTGCAGATTTTGGATAATGTGGAACAAATAAACTTTAAACCCTCATTGTTTGTAAGTCCTTTTGGTTTTCGTTTTATTTTTTAGTTTTTTCTATTTATAATCTATTTACAATTTTAATTTTTTGTATAAACTTTGGGTTCTAAATTTTATGAGTTTTTGTGCACTTACATTAGAAACATATTTTCCAAAACATCTTTGGAAATTTCATGTGCCAGTTTTTAGATATTTCTAGTTTTTTTAAACATTTTTTATCTCCTTCTCTAATAATTATCCATTTTTTGTAATATCATTATTATTAGAATATTTATTATAAACATTTTTCTGGATTTTTTAATGAAATACCCTATTGAATTTTCTTTGATTCATTATATTGGTTATAAATAGAACTCTTATAATTGATCCTTTTGTAAATGATTCATTCACTCTCTTGATACATGTAATAGAAATCCACTAAAACAATGGATTCCTATGGAATAGGTATTTTATTCTATCACAGATGTTTCTGGTAATTCACATGGTAATGATAATATTTCTTAAAAAATATATTTGTATTTGGAATCTTAAAAATTTCATGTTTACTTTTTTCATTAAAGAACAAAAAATCATTGTCATCATATCATTAATTTGATTGATGCTTTGAGACCTAGAATCAATGAAAATAGTGTTGGAAAGGGAATAGTGATGTGACTTGGAAGAGGGTAAGGTGGTGGTATTTATAGAATAGGTTAATAGTCCAATCATTTCAAAATTTTCAATTTTTATTTATTATAATTTATTACTACATATATATAAAAAAATTTAAAATTATATTAGATTCATTTACTATTTCCTTTTTTATATTTACATTTCACATTATTTAATTTATGAAATCTAAAATTTTTAAATGACATTATTCAAATTATTCAATTATACACATTATTTAAAATTTAATTATTCAAATTATACAAAAAAAATAACATCATAATTAGTATATGTATTAATTAACTTTCTACTATAATTCATCCATATTTTCATTTTATTCTCTAATTTCATGTTATATTTTATAATACTTACATACTTTATGCTTTTTTTTTAATCTTAGCTTCTGAATTTTTTATTTTACCATATGTATTCCCTTTAAATTTTTCATTCCTTTTCATGATATCATTATAAATAATGTTCTCAAAATTATTTAATTTTTTATTTTTTATTTGATTAAACACAAAGATGAATAGTTTGTACGTTTTCATGGGTTAAGTACTAGGTTATATTATAACGAAAATTATATTATAATTTTTACATTTATTCTCACTCAAAACACATGCCATCCTCCACCCGTTTTGATACCCCCAAATTCCTCTATTCCCTAGCAGTGTAATTTTAAAATGTCACTCTCTTGACCTAACCATGCTACTCCATCAACCTTATGTCAGCCGACAACAACTTCCCCAGTATTACCCCTACCCCAACCCTACTACTCCCCTTGAATCTATAGTACCATGTCAAAATCCCCCCCCCCCCACCCCACCATCATTGTTCTACCAAATCTCATTGTCTTTATACCCCCAACCCCACCATTTCCACACCTCCTCCCCCCCCCCCCTCAATCTCTCCATTGTCACTTCTCCCCCAGCCCCAACATCGATGCATCTCCTAGATCCCACCTAAGTCATCACACCTTTTTTTCATCACCTCTAACGTTGATCCTTAGCGGCCACGAAAGGGGATTTCTATGATCCACATATATTTTGTCATATTTCCTTATTTTTTAATATTGAAAAAAAATACATTTATTTCAAGTTCTATTATAGATTTATTTAGGTTGCAGGAAAAGGGTTTGATACATGCATCCAAAATTGGAATTAGGCAATATGCCTACAATGTGTTTGATGTATTTTTAAGCCAAGAATCATTACCTAGACTAGGGTATGATTCCCACATTGAGTTTTAGGAATGACATGAATTTTATACTATATTATATGTTGTATATAGAGGTACTAGATGATTCATTGAAAAATGGGGTTTGATGTGATATCTTCTATAGATTATGTGCCTATTATTCAAGAATAATATTTACTCAAGTTTGATTTAGGCTACAGACACCTATAATTGGGTCTGATGTGCACAATTTTCTTGAGTAATAACCCAAATTTGTTGCTATACTATAGGTCATAGTTTGAGGTACTAGATTATTTATCGAAAATGGGGTTTTAAAAGTCTAGATTTTTTATATTGTGTGATTATTATTCACTTTATTTTATGGACTATCCAATTTTCTTATATTTAGGTACTTTATGAAAATCATGGAGTGGTTTGAGGATATTAAGTTCATTTTTGTGTCTTCTAAGATCTAATTTGAACTTTAAAAACTATGAATCCCAAGACGGTAACATCTTTATCCCTTCCCTTCCCTTATAATCTTGCCCCACCAATGAAATCAAGTCCATACCATTTCTAAACTTTTCCTAGGCCCAAATACCAAAATTCCAACATTCCAATACCATATTCCAAGTTCAACATTTTAACATCTTAGATACAAGGAAATCCATAGAAGAGAGAAAAGGAATTGAATTTTTGAGTTTTTTAATCTATTAAATAGGGATGAATCTACCACTACCACCTATACTAAGGGTTTATTTATTGTGTTTTCTTCATTGATTTCAAATAAATTTTATCAAATTCAGTCCTCAATAATTTATTAAATTAAATAATTTCAAAAAATAAGTAATTGATTATCAATATATAGATAAAATTATATATAATAATTATAAATAATTTTTCTGGAATAAACACGATAATCAAATCCATGAATCATAAATTATTTACTGGTTTCTCTATATCTTTGTGACTGTTTTATATTAATTTGTTCCACCAATTCACTATATAGAAAATTTACCTTCACATCCATTTATTTTATCTTTATATCCAATATAGAAATCTGACATTACATCCTTCATATAAAGAACCCATTTTCACATTTTTTATTTTTCTCCTATTTAAAACTTGACCAAATATCATATATTTTTCTTTTATAGTGATTCAATCTCTACAGTAGTAATAATAAATCATTTATAAATCTTCAATTCATTTATAGTTTAATTATAAGAATAAGGGTCAACTCTTAATACCAAACAAAAAACAATCATATATCAAGGGATGATGTTCCCAAGTCAAGTCCTCTCAATGAACACTTCATGAGGTACAAATGGAAAGTAAAAGTTCATAAGAAATTCTTTCTCTATTGTTTCTTTCAATCTGCTTCATTTTCATATTTGGAATCATAACATGTAGTATATATATAGATTGATATTACTATATCATTTTGTTTAATTTATTAACATTTTAGAGGTTTTATTTTCATATTTGTTCATGTAAATATGTATTTTTAACTCATATAGTATGAATATAATGAATATCAATATGCAAGAGATATGAATTATTTTATATTCTGAATACACATGCAGTATGAAATATGCATGCAATATAGAATATGAATATACTTTTCAATGAAGTAATCACATACTAAATTTCCAATATATAGTATATTTGACATGTAATGTAGATCATAGGATATCCAAATTCTTATCATGAAATGTGCATTTTATTCTAAATGTAATATTCATATACAAACTACACAATATGGAGTAAGTAATATGAATAATTTTTACTATAGAATATTTTTATATATATAACTCTATTACTTATAATTTTTCTATATAAAATTGGAAGAAATATGATGATTGATAAAGATTACTAACTTTATTATTATAGAGTTCACTTTACCATGGAAATATATCCTCTTGTGTTGGTACATTTCGGTATAAATTCCTAATTATTTTTTAGACTATTTCACATATATTTATTCTTATTATTGATAATTATTTTCAATACTTTCTCCATTAAAATTATCATGCTAACTTCTATTTTGTGTTGTGTTTTATACCTCATTTGTTCCGAAATTATATTAAGTGTTCATTCTAGAATACATGTAATTCTGTGTTTCTAAATGTGTATTGTATTTAATGATTCATATGGTTATTCAAGGCCACATATAAGGCATAGAGGATTGATGCCAAGCATTTATTTTGAAAAGAAAACTAATGAGTAATGGAAACTATCCATGTTGAGTGGATTGAAGAGATCAATGATATCCATAATCAAATTAATAAATGAGAAATAACAAGTATAAATTTCTTAGAATATAAGTATGAATCATAAAAATTAATTTTGACTACAGCAATACAAATTAGTAATATTTATAGTTTCATCTTTTTTGGCTTCAAGAATATAAATATAAATATTATTGTATCCTAGATATGAACACTCTTTAGAGTGCATTAAATTTATATTCCATTACTATGTATTGATATAGAATAATCGAGGTTGGGTTATAGGATCATAGGAAAAGACTGGAGTCAAGAGAAGTTCTACTAGTGATAGGTTTCTTACTGTTTTTGGGAGATCGTGAGCATTAAAGACCAGGAAAATATAGTATGGGCTATGATGCAACATTACCATCATTGGAAGTAGAGGTATGAGGACATAAAGAAGAGTCTATATGTCCTGCTCATAGGAAGATGCTTATTGAACCTATTCTTGGATATTTTATTAGATGGATGAATCAATGTGGACATATATTTTTCAACTAATAGGTAAAAGGAAAATTTGACCTAAAAAATGGTACATTCACCTATCTTTATCCTACTTAATCATTTACCCAGCCATAGATAACCACCATAAAACTAAAATTTTCACTAGGTAATCTGATAAAAGTAGTTATAATGTACAGGTCAATTTTAGGGTGAAGGGGATCATTTACAGTCCTATTTATATTATTATTTGGTATAAATATAATTAAGAGTGTTAAATATCAAATATGTCTGCTTATCTATATTTTATCAAGGTTTTTTAGTGTTCTAATTATATTGCACATAAGTTCTAGATTCTACTTAGATTGAAAAAATGGACAATGTGTGAAATCTAGAATCTGGAATCCGTTTTAGTGTTCTCATTCCATTATATCTGGAATTTAGAATCTATTTTAATACTCTCATCATCATCGTTGATAGATAATGTGAATAAGATAATTATGTATGAGACTGTGCATTAATATTCAAATTTTAATTGATAGGATCATCTTGGTTTGTTTACTAATGAGTTTCATGACCACTCATTATCAACCTTATTGTCTTTTCCTTGATTCTCATGATTTTTTTAGGCATTGTAGTGGCTATTTTTATAGGTACTAATCCTTTTATTTGGGGGTAATCCGAACACATGATTGATGAGGGTGATGGATTGTAACCTATAAAATCTAATAGGTAAATTTCTTCCTCCTCAACCCTAGGAATTTTGGTTTTTTGCATATATTTAATTATTCGATGGAGGCTGCTTTGGATATGGGTTTGATACCTTCTTGTGTAGTCACATAAATTTTCATGTTACTTTTAAAATAATTAACTAGTTTTTTAAGAAATAATATTGTCTAATACTAGTAAACATATTTATCTTATAATATTTGAACAATTTGATTGATGGTTTTTTTGGTTTCAAATTATTGTAGATATTTTGGTCGATTCAAAGTAGTATATCTAATTAAATTTTGGTTCACCCTCTTCATCATAGCTATTACATTTCAGTGTTTTCCTAATGTTCTATTAAATAGTTCCTTTCCCCACATAACATTAATTTATTTTTTTATAAATAAAATTATAAACTCTCTCAAATATGTTTTTGGATAAAGCACATGGAAAAATATTAATCTCCTATATCATAGAAAAATTACAAAGATATATATGGTATTCCTTTATCATAAAATAAGAAATAATATCTTTCATTACATGATTTCCTCTATTAAATTTATGGAATGAACTATGAATTAACAGTATTCTTGTATTCTCTTTATAATATGAAACTCCATCATATGATTTTGGATCTTTCTATCTTTGAGATCATTGTTAAAAAAATCATTGTGATCTTTCTCCATAAGCATAATTATTTTAAATTATTATTTTATGATACTATATTTACTTAGACCAATACCTATAATTATTTCTTATAAAACAATTAAAAATTATATGGATGTTTTATATAATATTTAAAAATTAAATTAGATTCCTAAACATGTTTGACTTGATTATTCAATTTTTTCATTTGATGTTTCTATTTTATTCTTAAAAATGTTATATCTTTGGGGACATCTTGTTTCTGATGTGATATTGAGGATGAACTACTTCTATCCATAAGTTTAATAAAGGGGACCTAATTAAATAAGCCGGGGTGATCATCTATTTCTCGTTGTCTAAAATTAGTGATGACCCACTTCATTATTCCAATGTGGATAACTATAGGTGTTCATTACCATTGTGTCCACATTATGACCGAGTAGGTGAAATGCATTCATAAAATTTTTCACCCGTGTGAACTGTGACAGTGAAACATAATGTGTGACAGAAGAATATAGAAGATGAATTTGGATGGAGTTTCATGTAATTTTTTTTGAGTTCGAACATGTTTTGTAACATATTTCTTGGAGCTTCATGTATTTTATTGGAATTTGAAAATGTTTTTTCAAAAAAAGACTCATTTTATTGGATTTTAATATAATATAATTTTCTTATTAATATTTAATAAATATGAATAATATATTTTATATAAATAAATTAATTAATATGATATAAAATTTTAGTAACAAATATTATAATACCCATGCATAATATTTTTTTTAAAATATAATTTACAAACATATATTAGATGTTGGTATTTCTTATAAAAATGTAACGATATATGTTTTGATATTATCAATAGATAAATATTTAATATAAATCTATTGTTAAAAAATCTAACCAAAAAATATATTATCATTTTGTATTATTAAAATTACAATATAAAAATTTTATTTGTCATAATAATATTTAGTAACAGATCATTTATACACAATTTAGTGATAAGATAATTTTTTTTGGTAAAATAATTTACCACTAGAAAATGAAATTTCACAAAAAGATATACCCCTATTGGAAAATTTTCATTAACTGATTTTATCATTTCCTCAATATGATATCCATCACCATTTATAGATGTTCTCATATCAAACAATCCATAAACCCCATTGTTACCTCAATCACTAGCTACATTCAGTTTTTTCCCATGTTTAGTTTAATATTTATAACTTTGATCTTTTCCATGACAGATCATTTTTTCTTCCAACTACTCTAGATAATTTCTCAGTGAATCAAAATAATATAAACACGGTCAAATGAGTTGAGAATGACCATTTCTTTTCTCTTCTGTAAACATGATAAACTCTTTAACCTCATCATCACACTTTTTTGTCATTTGATTGAAATATATACATTTTGAACTCATATTCACCATATTTGGTTGAACAATAATCATATTTAACAATAAATAAATAAATATTCCTAATTTTTTAGTGCATGGATAATTGTTTTATGATTATTAATGTAAAAAATCATCATTTTTTGATAATTTTTTAGTGTAGTGATCGTTATTTTAAATTTTTCATGCCATTTCTCTCATTCACTTTATTATGTTGAAAATAAAATTCACCATAAAAAGGAATCAAATTTAACCACAAAAATTCCAAAGACCTTCGAGAAAGATAATGTTAATTATAAACCATATATAAATAATTATTATTTTAGTATTATTATTATTTATATTAACATTTAATTTTTATGTTATTATTATTTTAGTAATTTAATTTTAGTAATTATAATATATTAATATACATATCACACATTTTATTTAATATTTACAAATATTAATCGATTTGAATTACATTTTTTATATTCAAAGCATTACATTTCTTGATTTTTATTTATAATTATTATTATTTTATATTATTTTATGTGATAACAAAGTTAAGTACTAGTGGAACGTTGGAGAAGGATTAAAGTTTGGATATTTCTAAAGACTAATAGGTTCTTGATAAAATAATCATGCTCAAAATTGGCTAAAGATTTGAAAAGTAAATATTGGAATAGAAATCCAAAATAAAAAAATTGGTGGGTATCAGTATAATATTATAAAATGTAATGTATAAAATAAATTATAGAAGATTGAAGAATAATTTGGGTTCGATCCATCTAAAAAAATCAAGAATTAAGATATAAAAAATTGTACACAAAAGAACACTTATGGGGAGAGAAGTTATAGAAGTACATGGAAAGAATAACAAAGAAACACATGAAAGACAAGTTGAGAAATCCTTAACAAATTTACAAATAACATTCATTTAGTGTTTATAATAGATTCATACAAAGAGTTTGAGTTTTCCTATAATGAAGTTTCAATACCATGAGACCTTAAACACCATTGAGGGGAAACACGATCTTTTAGGGTTCTTTAAAAGAGGAATTGAGTTTTATCGGTGTCAACCAAAAAGTTTTGATAAAAGTTACCTTCATTGATATTAAAAGGATAAGCACTAATAAAGGATAAATTTATCAGTGTGAAACTTAACAATGATAAAATTAAATAAATAAGTTATAAAAATGAATAAATATAAATTATATAAAATGAAAACATATTTAAAATATTAAAAATAAATAAATAAAAATGTATAAATAAATATTAAAATGAATAAATTAAAAAATACTTAATGGATAAATATTAAAAATTAATAAACAATGTAAATTATATTTATTAAAAAAATATTAAAAAATTCTTTTTAATAAAAATTATTTACAATAAATTACAAATTAAAAATGAATAAATAATATTTTTATAAAGAATTACATGAAAAAAAATTAAAATAAAGAAATTAATTATAAAAATTAAAAAAAAAATATTAAATATTAATAAATAAAAATGTCTAAATAATCATTAAAAATGAATAAATTTTGTTTTTTAAATAGGCTGAGTTATTAAAAAAGAAATGAAAACCCCCATTTAACTTAAGAAAATAGGGAACTCAATATATGTCCCACAGGCCTAGAGACACAAAGTCTAGAGAAAACATAGCCCAAAGGTCCATACATGTTCCAAAGAACCCAATGACCCAGAGGCCCAAAAGATGCCACTCCTAAAGAGATGAATAAATTTTAAAAATTATATTTAAATACAAAATCTTAAAAATTACTATTGAAAAATAAATAAATAATAAATGAATAAATATCTAAATATAATAAATATTGTAAAATGAATAATTATTAACTATATTAATTAAAAACATATTAAAATTTTAATATTAATAAATAAAAAATATATAAATAAATATTAAAAATGAATAAATTACAAAACAAAATATTAAAATTTTATAAATAAAATTAAAAATATAAATTATAAAAATATTAAAAATGAATTAATATTAAAAAATATTTATAATAAATTAATAATTAAAATAACTAATAATTGTATAAAAAATAAATAAAAAATATTAAAATAAAAAAGTGTGAATATTAATTATACTGATTTAAAACATATTGAAATTTTAAAAATTAATAAATAAAAGGAGAATATAAATTGAATGTTTTTTGGGTATGATATAGTTCTCATTTTTTAATCTAAAAATAATGTCAATTTAAAGTTAGATAATTTGATAGAGATTTTAGAATCTAATGGTTTCCATCTTATCATAGATAAAACATAATATAAGAAGTTTCATTTTGTAATAGGATTTTTTAGTGGTGTTAGCGAGACCATTTTATTTCAAATGTTGATCACTTTCTATCTTTAGGCTCATTTCTATAATGAGATGAAGATATTAATGCATATATATCTCAAAGAATTAAAATAGGATATATGAAATGTAGAAAGTCTTCTGGGGTGATTTATGATCAAAAAGGCCTTTTAAATTAGAGGGTAAATTTTATAGGACTATTATTAGACCAATTTTTTTATATAGTAGTGAGTTATATCCTTTGATGGAACATCTTGGACAAAAAAAATAAGTATAGTAGAAATTAAAATGTCATTATATACATGGTCTTCAATAGAGTTAATTCAAGAATATATTTGTTTAAATGGTTTTAATGAAAATATGGTCTTCAATAGAGTTAATTAGAAGCATTTGATCCATATAGTCATTACGAGTGTGTCCTTCATTCTCTAAAAAGGAAATTAAGATCATTAGAAGGAGTGAAAATCATGTGGCCTTACTTCTGATGGATAGTGGGTGGGAATGGAGTAGCAACACCTGGAATTATCTCTCTATAAGTTTATAAATATTACAATCGAAATGTGCAGTGGAATAGAATATTGAATATTTAGATCATCCATAGGTACACTGGACTTCATATTTTGTTATATCAATAGAATGGGAAAAATTACTGGAAAATCCAATTTAGGTGGTGGAAGTCATTTACCACACATAGGCTCGTGTGTAAAGAGATGATGAGGTGGACAGTGACCTGATGAGATTGGATGGTGGTGGAGACTAGAATAACAGGCTAGGATACATGATTTAAGGAGGGTGTGATCACTTTGTGTAGGATCTTCATGATCAAGTATGAATCAATAATCATCTTTACTTCCTTTGAGTAATAGAAAATCATTATTCCCCTGTAGATTAGGTTGAAATCTTGAACCACATAATCCTTTCTATTCTTATACCTCTGGCTTACTTTGACCATTTCATCTGATAGTCTTTATTGTATTCTCATTGTGGTTTTAAATTATGGTATGGTGGCTTGGGTGTGGTTTACATCCACGTTCATGAAGTCATGGTGTGGGGTTCATTCTAGATATTTTTCTTCTATATATAAAGTAATAGCGGAGTATATTCTGGTGGGTTTATAGGAAAGTCACCATGGACCCAACAAGTTGTATTGTAGCTCATTGTTTGAGTGATTTTGGAGGATCAAGAATTGGTAAAGGTGTTTTTCATCTTGGTTTAGTAGAATCATTCTACCTATTTCCTTGTGTGATAATATCATTTTGTTGTTATTTACAACTCTTCTTACATTTTATGGAAGTAGTGGTAGTTCACATGTTCTAGATGGAGGAAGTTAAATTAGAGTAAGAACATTGTGGAGAAGTTTAATGGAATATATTATGGGTCTTGGAAGATTCAGATGGAGTAGTACCTTTTATATAATAACTTTGACCTTCTATTTATTGTATCCAAGTTGAAAATGATGAATGAAATAGAATGTTAGAGGCAATAAAATAAATCACTCAAGTTGATACAGATGTCACTTGCTCATAATGTGGTATAAATCATTTGGGAAGTAAACAAATCATCAAAACTCATGAATAACTTAGCTTATATGTATTATAAGCTAAAAATAAATAATGATGTGTCCTTACTATATGAGTTATTCAGAATATGAATTTCAAAAGTAAAATATTTCACTTGTTATATTAATGAATTCAATATCATTTGAAGACGGTTGGATTCAGTGAAGGAAACCTTTATATACTTAGTTTGCGTAATTTTTTTACTTTATTTTCTATTGGATTCATAGGATAAGATGGTGACTGTTGTGATTAATTCTAGTAGAAAGGAAGATTTAAGGTTCATGTATGTTTATGGACTGATATTGAAAGAGGGTATTGATCAAAAATTGATCTAAGTGTATTTTGGAAACACATATAATTTGGAGGGAATATAACTTATCACTAGATAGAAAAGTCATCTGAGAAGGAAAGGAAAGAGGGGTTGAAGTAAGAGTATCTGGGTGGTTTGTTCTCCCTTATTCTCACATTATGGGAGGAAATTCTACCTTAATAAATATTATTGTGAATTTTGGAAGAAATATGTAAGATACTCCTCAATAAATAATTCTGAGAATCCCATAATGGAATATAGAGTGGCTTTCTCCTAATCACTTCTAGTACATTAGGGTCTAGGGTGATATACTTCAAATCATTATTCCATGTTATATCTTATATATAAACCATGAATAAAAATATCATTGGAATATATGATAAAGTTAATATTATAAATTAAAACTATCTTGATATAGTGGATAAAGGTGATATTTCAATTTAGACAAGGAATAGAAAAATTAACGAGTTTAAGGATGTGCAGAATATTTCAGGCCTTCGGCAGAATATAGCTTCTATCAAGAAACTAGATAATGGGGGTTTCTATATAATATTTCTAAAAAATTTACAAAATATTTCATATATACCTATGGTCAATGGAAGAGGAGTAAAGGATGAGATTCTATGCCTTATGGGTTCACCATAATGAGCATTTGATTTGAGAGAATTAACTTCTATGAAGCTATGGTATGAAATTCTTGGCCATCTTGGTGAGGATGGGATGAAAATCCTTATATTTAAAGGACTACTAAATATCATAAGCATGAATTATGGAATGTGTGAATATTTTGCTTTCAGAAAATAGTGTAAGGTGTCTTTCAAGAAAGAAACAAAAACACCAAATCATTTAAAGTTAGAGTTAGTTTACATAGATATTTGGGGACTAACAAAGGTGTTATCTAATATTGGTTCAATATTCTATTTTTCATTCATCTTTGATTCAAAATAAAAAGTGAGGAATATTTTCTAAGGCATAAGTCAGTGGTGTTTGATACTTTCATATGATAGAGGTATATATTGGTGAAGAAAACCAAATGAAATTTTAAGTGATAACAGGTAGAAAATGGTGGAGAGTACAGGAATAGGGTGTTTCAAAAATTATTCCATAGGAAAGAGAATCTATTTTATAATGTAGTTCTAAGTAATACGGAGCTCAATAGATTTGAAGAGTGTTACAAAACCAATGTATAGTACCATCTAAACTGATATACAAGCTAATTCACCAAGAAATTGAAGAGTATTCTTGATCCCCACATGTTAGCAATAAACACCCAGGCATCAAGACACAACCTTTCCGAATTATTTCACCCAGAAAACAATAAAAATATTCAAAAAAACATCATATCATAAATTATTCAATATAATCATGTTAGATACATAGAGATGATGCAAAATTGAAAGCTAAAAAACTACCCAAACCCTTCTCCTAGTGGTCCATGACTAAACACCATGATCTAAGAAATATTCCCTTATACAACCAAACATGATCCTACAAAGGAAGACGAAAATAACATGAACACCTAATATAATAACATGAAGGAAGAAAAAACAAAATAGAACATATAGGTTGTGACAAACAGAGCCTGATAGGATTTCACTAAAGAGTTTATATAGTCTCTTTATAAGGTAATCCAAATAAACTAAAAGACAATTATAATGAAGATATTACAAGAATTTACATTTCATTATAGAAAAATAAATATATAGTAATTATTTTACATTGTATATAGGTTTAAAATATAAGTTTAAATATTTAAAAACTATTTATCAAACGAAAATCGGAAAACAAGTTTTTTCCTCATTTGAAAACCTTTTCTTGAAAATCATTGAAACCATTTCCCAAGATAAATTTATATATTCAAGAAAAAGTAATAACATGCACTAAATATTAACAAATTGTATAAAATTCGATATAATAGATGAAAGGTGCAATATACTAAAAAGAAAATTGAATAATAATGATAATCAAACAAGAAATGAAACTCTAGTATCGAGTGGTGATAATGGATGTTGTCAGGTATTGAGTATCAAGTATAATAAAGTCATGGGCATGACCTATATAAGATATAGAGTCTAGAAGAGTCAAGATAATCAATCGATCAATCAATTATGTCTGACTACTAGTCTTATATCATGTTTCACAGGTTTCAAGAAAATCAATTCTATGCATACTTGCTTTCTCGGATACACATCCATAATAGAATTTCTTCATATTCTCTATAGATCCACTAGATAGTGTGTGGGTATCCTAGTGAAGAAAAAATCTTTGTCATCTCATCCACCTACCCAGTTTCTCATGAAAATTCAAAGAAGGTGAGTGACATAATCAAGTTATAATGAATTCCAAGCAAATCCACATCAATATCAATATGGTCTCACGTCCTCAACATTTCAATAATTATTGTTTCACATCTCACCATCACCCCCAAACTCCCCTAGAGTGAATAATCCCTTTTTCAACACCAATCAATGGTAAGTACCAGAATCAAATAAGTAATGTGAAGGGATTATCATAAGATAAGATCATCAAAATTTTAAAATAAAGACTTAAAGCATCATAAATTTTAAAACAAGCCTTTATTTTTAAATCAACATTCGAAGGGTATTTATACCCGCTTCCTTTTACAGATCAACACTAAGATTCTAAATGCTCCTTTAAACTAATAATTTCCTTCAAAATATCCCACAAAGGAATTAAAAATGAATTTTTACAATTTAAAAGGATTGAGAACATTTCAAAACATGGGTAAAACCCTTTTCCCCATGAAAAAATCATTCATTTAAAATCACCCAAGAATGACCATTTATAAAAAAGGAAAATTATCAATAAAAAATGGGTCATTTAAAAAACTAAAGAATTCAAAACCATGTGGAAAAATTTTCATGAATCAACCATTTTTAATTAAATCTATAAATTTCATGTTATAAATCCAAACCAAGCCTAAGACCTCACTTTCACTACAATAACCATTATAATGTATTTGAAAAGAATCCAAACTAACATAGAATTAACTAAACTATAAATAGTGAGAGTAATTAAGAATATGATAATTCTATCCAAGCGATATAAGATTCATAGAGAAAAGGAACAAAAGAGATTCCATAAGTAATTTCAAGTTAAACGTTCACAAAACATGTGTTCAAAAATAAGATACACATATTTATGAATTCTTAAAAAATACTAAATTACAAGGTGAAGAAACTTCTTAGAAACAACTACTTATTTTATAAAATTGAAAAACACACAGGGAGGTATCCACAATAGAAACTGGAGAATCTTCACACCCCATGATCAAAGAAGAATAGAACTAAATACCATTCTGATGATCACCTAGAAACTGGTGCCCAAGACTCCCCAAGAGGAAATCACATATCAAAATATCATAGGTTTGGGTATTTTAATATATATATATATAAGAGGTATTTTGGTTTGTATTTTTAAAATACCAAATTAAAAATACCAATAGTTTTTTAGTTTTATTTGAATCTTGAATATGGATAATTTAAAATATTTTAAGATAAGAGTTTCAACCTTTAAACAGTTGAAAGAATTAAATTCTCATGATTTTTAACTTCTAAAATCATTTAGAGGTGTTTCAGGTCAAGATGGAAGAATAATAATGGGAAAATGAGTTTTAAAAAATATATTACTTAAAAAGAGCATTGTGTAATGGTAACATGTTTTACCCTTAAGAGGCTCTTAAGCATCAGGTAAAGTTAGAGTTACCTTTAAAAATGATTTAAAAAAAGGGACTACCCTTATACATCTCCCTTTACTGTTACATGGTCATTAAAAACACTGGCGTACCCTTAAAAAAGTATTTGAAACTTGGTACTATCCTTATACATTGGAGGTTTACCCTTATGCAACTTTTTAAAAGAACGGGTTACCTTTATACAGTAAAGTATTAACCATATGAATCACATATAAAAAATTCACTATGCTTATGTAGCTCTCTAATTACCATTATAAAAATAAATGAAACTCATGATTACCCTTACATAGGGTGGAGTTATTATTATGTACCACAATTTACCCTTACTTAATGTTATTTTTACCTTTATAAGGGCCTATGAACCCTTATAAAGCACATATAAAAGGTAATTACCCTAATGTATAGGTTTACGACCCTTACACAATGTAGGTTAGCCTTATAAAACCCATAGGAAAAGGGTTTTACACTTACACTGCCTATGGAAAAAGGGTTTTACCCTTATATAAGGTTCTTAAAACTGGTAAAACCTTTATAAAATTCTATAAAACATATGTAAGGGTGATTTTAAATAAAAAAATATTTCCAACAAAAAATAATTATAAAATAAAAAAAATAAAAGAATTTTATTTTTATAAAAATTAGGATTCAACAATTCTCCCCATTATAAGGATTTCTTCCCCTGGAAAGCTTCCAGTAAAAAAGAAATAAAATGAAATAACTCAAAAAAAACCCACTCTAAACACATGAGGTGTACAATCCACAAAATAGAATAATATTCTCCCTAAAATTTGTTTTCAATCATAAATCGAAGATCAACATATGTCTACAAATAAAAACCCAATAACATTGATAGGAACTGGAAAACAACTAGGAAGAACTAGAGACCTTGAATAGGTATCCCCACTATTTATAGAATCACTAAGATGGTGGAACATGAGGAATAAAATCTTCCAAAACACATCACTATAACTCAAAGAAGAGTATTCAGTCATACATCACCATGAAACATGCAAAATTTGAAACTAAAACCTTAATGAATGGTATATATAAAACACATCAAATTTTACCAAAATAGATAATTCTCTAAATATTCATCAATGATCCAACCATCCACAAGCAAGGCATGGGAATATAAATGATTTCAACCATGTCCATGTTCTTGATGATAACCTAAGAATTTTTTTCAACACATAGCCTCAACCCTCGACTAGCTCAATAAATAATACCTTAGAACCTATGGTGACTGGTCCATCGGGTATCCACATTGTCCTAGTTAAACATGTAAATTAAAAATTACTATCCAAGTCCAACTAAAAATAGTTAAAAATAAATAATTCCAGTGAAAAATAGGGCAGAATAGGCTCTCAAAAACAAATAATATCACAAAACACATCATGATTGAACTCTAAAAATTAAGGGAGAAAATAAGAGAATATCAATGAATAACAAATAACCCAAATAGTATCCCATACAAACCATAGTAAGGAACCCATTAAAGGAATAAACCTGAATTATTTCAAAATATAAAACTGCTAAACATTTAGAAATTATCATTGTAAGATTACATACCATCCCCAAGAGCATAGTAAACCACAACGGAAAAAACATTCAAGATTAAGGATAACCATTCAAGAGTGAACATAAGGCATAATAATAGGGATCTCAAGAAAAAAACAATTAACATAATAACAAATAAATCCCATAATATAACATCCAAAAAGGACTAAAATCAAGCCATAAGAGGTCTCTAAAAAAATAAGGTCCCCAAAAATAGATGAACTTCAATAAGGAAAACCCAACTAGTTTCCACTTAGTCATATAGAACAACATATTGGATCAACATCACCCACAAATGGAAGCTCCTCCACTGCGTGAAAAGATTCTCTATGAGGCCTATGGATAGATCCCTATTTTGTAAAATAATCTACTTCATTAAATTCAGTACATGATGATATGTGACCAAAACTTACCCTTTCTATATCACAACTTACAAAACCTCTTAAGGTGACCCAATTGGCCACACAGTTTACCAAATCTCATATATTTAAAACATGAATTCATATAATAAAAAGGTGATCCATAGTGGAATCATGTGAGTTACTTATTCTTTCCTAGAGAATATTGGCTCTACTCAACCGACTACCATGATCTAATAAATGGGAAATATTCTCCAAATATAACAATGAATGGGGTACTCTTAGTTTTCTTTTCTCTTATAGATCTTTCTTAAATGACAAGGACCTTTTAAGCACCATCAGATAAGAGGTCGAACATTCCATTGAGATGTAAATTCCAAGATATAGGAAAAGAACTTTCTAAAATAGATATCCTTAATAGAGTCATAAACAAAAATCTCACGTAAGAAACATGATAAGATTTATAATTTATTAGCATACTCTACAACTGATTTCTCATCTTGGCTAGAATCTGAGAGATCAAAAACATTCCCTTTCATCACTTCCTTGGGATACTGCCACTAAATAAAGACTGACTTGAAGAGTGACCAAGGCTTTATTTCATATAGGAAGGAGGGAATCACAACTTCCCACCACTCTCAATAGTGTCCTATAAATAAGGAGTTTGTAGACTTGACCTTCATAGAATACAGAGTCTTGAGATAATTAAAGACCTCTTCAAATTATTAAGGGTGCTTTTGTTCTTTATAGAAACCGTTTCACCTCTATAAGATGGTGGATGATGAACTAAGAAGAACGTGATGTTGACCAAAGGTAAGAGAGGCTTCATATCCACCACTCGATTTACAGCCTGGGTAGAGTCATCAACAAGGGATTTCACTTCTAAAAAAATTGAAGGGCTACTTTGATGACTAGACTGATGAAAAGAAATTATAAATTTCTTGAATGAATTTTGGGTAGTAATTTCTAGACATCACAAAACACAATATCACGAACTCAAACATAAAAAAACACAAAAAAATAAAATAGTTTCAAATAATCCATAAACCAATTTTACAAAAAAATCATTATTTTCTAAGTTTATTAGATTTACATATCTATAAAACATTAAAATTTTCTTCAAAGGAGGAATATTAGTATAAATCAGTCACAGGTTTTAAAATATTTTACTAGTACATGGAACAACTTTTGTGGTTTCAAAACATTAATACTTTCTTAATGTTCCAAACCTATTTCCATTTTAAACCCAAACAAACCAAAATTTATTTTTAACACATTCCTTTATCACATTACCCTAGAGTCTATGAAAAATAGTTTTCCAAACCATGTTTTCCATAAAAACCCACCTTCTAGTGATTGAAAACACTTTCGAAAGAACTCAAATATAATTTTTTTTAAGAAAAAAAGTTTGTTTTCAAAATATATTTAAAATCACAATGAAATGTATTAAAGTTAAAAAAAAATCTTGAAATAGATGACACCTAAAGTGTCCATTAAAAACAAGAACCCTCCAAACTAACATCACATGAGTGAAGTTATTTTGGAAACAATGGATAAGGAACCAAGTTTGGGTTATAGTAAAACTATTCATGGATTGGTCACATGGTCAGGAAAACCATGAACTAAACTCAAAATAATTTGTGGATTGACTTCCATATCAATCACACTAATTCCTAAAAGTTTACCAAACAGAGAAGGCACAATGTATCATTGGTCATCCTTTCATTCCAATTCCAAAATTCATAATAGATTAAAAAAATCAAAGATAGCCACATAAAGAATATAAATAAAATTTATCATCAAGAAATAAATAACTCAAAATAAATAATCAAGTCCCCACGTTGTTGGGTAACTCAAGTCTCATCATGAATAGGTAGTGATCAAGCACCCTCTCACGAATAACCTCTTGAGTCCTGAAACATTCCTTATCTACTTTACACCATAACTCACCCCAAATAATGTAAGGGATTACAAGGGTAAATACTTACTTTAAATTAAATATCTCCTATAATACCATTTTTAATGAACCAACCCAGTGTTCCATCTAAACTGATATCTGAGCTGATTCTCCACTAACATTAAGAGCATTCTTGAACCCCACGGTCAAGCAACAAGCATCTAGGATTCAATACATAACCCTGGGAACAATGTTTCCCAAAAAATAAAATAAAATTACTCAACGACAAAATAATATCATAATTAATTCAATATAATCATATTAGATACATGGATGTGAAACAAAAATGAAAGTGAAAAAAGATACCAAATCGGATCTCATGGCTGACCATGGTCACCAACCATGAACCAAGACACCTGCCCTAATCGATTCAAGAATTATCCAAAAATTAAGTACAATGATAATATTACCACATTATTTAAGAACATGAAGGTTGTAAACACCAAAGCATACAATCAGTATTTTATCTATATATCCTAGTAGGATTCCACCAAAGTGTCTATGGAGTCACTTAGTACGGTAATCCAAATTTTCTAAAAGAAGAGAACAATAAATATATTATAAGGATTTAAATTTAAGAATAGGAAAATAAATTTATAGGAATAAGTTTATGATGTATATGGTTTTAAAATATAATTTTAACCATTTTAAAATCATTTATCAACCCAAAGTAGGAAAACATTCCATTTCATCATTTGAAAACATTTTCTTGAAAAACTTTGAAAACCATTTCACAACCTAAAGTAAGATATTAAAGAAAATGTAAGAAAGTTCACCAAATATCAACAAGATATATAGTATTAAATATAATAGATTCAAGGTGCAACATACTAATAATAAGATCAAATAATAATGATAATCAATCAAGTAAGAAAATTCCATTATCAAGTGGAGACAATGAACATTATCTTGTATTGAGTATCAAGTATAAGGATGTCATGGGTATGAACTAAATACTATATCAAGTCAAAAATATTTTTAAAAACCCCTTTAATGATAGAATAAATTATTTTCATATATTATTAATACTAATTATATAGTTTTATTTTTTTTAGAAATATTAAGTAATTGTTTAAATAAAAAAGGGAATATTTTTAACTAAACTCATTGCATATATGGTTTTATTTAAAAGTTTAATTTATAAATTTAGTCATTTAATTTGGAAATTATTGATATTATTTTTTCAATTATAATATCAAAGTTTACTTATGGTAAAATTTTGGGATTTTTTTGGAAAATATTGATTTTCGAGTGAATAGTGGAAAAATACCGGTTTTTATAAAAAAAGTCATTTATTTTCAATTATTTAAGTATTTTAAAATTACCAATATTTTTTTAATATGATTTAATTTAACATAATTATTATTTATTTATATTTATTCCACTTAATTACTTTTTACAGAAATTTATTTTGGTTTTTACTATAAGTTTGTTTTTGGGTTTAAAAACAGTATTTTTCTAAAAACTGTTTAAAAATAAATAATATTTATAAACAATTAATATATAATAAAATAGGTATATTACATATATTTATATGTTATTATGTTAATTTAATAAACAAATTCATTCTACTTTTCCTTAAAATGGGTTGTGAAATCATCATTCATGTGTAGAGCGGACTACCACCTTGTGAATTGATGTCATTTGTTTTTCAATTACCACCTCTCACGGTTGCTTATGATGATGGATATAAACTATATATATAATATTTATAATATAAGTATAACTATGAAGTATATATATCATAAATAATTTTTTTACTTTCTATTCATTATGGGATACGATAACATCCCTCATGTGTACGGTAGACTATCACCTCACGAAGTGATGTGATCCATTTTTAACTAATGCTTTATATGGATGGTAATAAGAATAAAAATAAGGAATAAATGAGATTTGAAATAAATAATTATTGTATAAATGAAATTTCTATCATTATTAAAATATAATACATCATTTTCTTTCTTACCTTTTCACTCATTGAAAAATGATAATGTCATCCATGGACGTGTGGACTGTAGCCTTCACGAAACGAGGTGACTCTCTTTTCATCACCACACCAAATGGATGATATATATATAAGTATAGTTAAATAAATAACATATTATATATGATATTATAATCATTTATGGTAAGATAATATATTACTTACCTCCTTTTCATAATGATCATTCAAAAAAGGAAATGACACTCATGTGTACGTATAGCCTACCATCCCCATGATTATAAAGTACTTTATTTATCAGAACCATCATTCATGATTGTTAATAAAAGTATAATTTGTGTATAAATATGATAATTATTTCATGATCATTATTATATATATTTTTAAATAACGACCTCTTTGTCCATAGTTAGACTTCCAAAGCCATGTTCGATACATAAGAAAAATATAACTAAAACATGTGACGTAAACCGAATTAATTGAGTTATCATATATATAACATGGTAATAATTGAAACAAAAGGAATAATAAATTTAAATAGGTTATTAAAAAACTAAATAATTTACATAATTTTATTATTGAGGAAAATAAAGAATATACATTACAAGTCTGACTCAAGGTAAGGGACTTTATCACAATTTCCTTTCATTGTGGTAGATTTTGAGGTTATATACATATATTCTTTTATGAGGTGTATATAAATCCCCTTTTACATGTTTTATCATGAATTTATATATTCTAATTGTATTTAATGTTTTTTTTTTAATTTTTTTACTTCATGGAACTTGTGATTCAAATATTTCCAAGGTGATAAGTTATTTCTCTTTTAAAAAATACTCTTTTAATGTTTTCCATCCAACTCTTAATTTTCTATGTCCATTTTTTAAAATGATTTAATGAAAGTTTTTATATTTAAATAAAATATTTAAAAATTACATTTTAAGTCTCTTTGTACAATATTTCCAATGTTTTTCTATATTTTTAGGTGTATTATATGTAACATTTTTGACAAAAAACAAAAGGTGTGTTCTATTTTTAACATCTACGGTGACAAAGAATTTTTACACTCCCATAGACATTATTTTTTTCTACATACCTTTAATATATTTAATTATTTATTCAATAAGAAACTCACATTCCATTTTTTAGTTATTTTTATATTGAAATGGGTTTTTAAAATGAAAGTGGTATTTTGATATCCGAAAGTGATTTTTATATGAGTTTAAAAGAATTTAAAAAAAATCAGATAAAAAAGTGAAAGAAAAAAATATTTTACTAATGTTATGGTCCTTGGAAATTATATATGATTGGTGTTCCTAGATAGCATCGAGTTAGACCATTACAGAATATATGATAAATTCACCTAGATAATGCTCCATTACATTGTGTACTGATAATGTTATCTGGAGAATTGTATGGAACATGACTGTATATTTATTCTAATTTTTAAGGGTTTTGTAAGGGTTCTTTATGGGTTCTAAGAGAGGTTGTACCAAGGTACCTACATGATTTTTATATACTTAATAGTGAGTTTTCATGGAAATAATTTATTTTAAAAAGGTAATTAAATGATCTTCTAAAATGAATGATAATTGCCTTTCTCGATAAAAATTTGTGTCTTTAAGAAAAGGTTTTTCATGGGTTTTCATGTTTATCACTATACTAACCATTTTCTTCTTTTAATATCTATTATTAAGATTTTTTTATCATCCAACATTTTTTTAAAAATCATAGGTTTTAATTATGGTTATTTTAAATTATGATTTCAAGATGAAAGTCATGAAGAGTTTTCAGAAAAATAAATTATATTTTTTTTAAAAAAAATTATATGGAAAAAAAATGGAGACTAAACGAAAGTTTCCACTTTGTATTATATGGTTTTTTATGTATGATTCATGAACAAATTATCTAAAACTCTAAACCTAAAAATATCCTAAAATGTAATAGATTTAATTCTTTAATTAAAAACTCAAGATTATTTAATTTTTATAGTGGGGTCCTTATAATAGTCTAACTAATAAATTAATCAATCATGTATAAATTTCTAGCATATATCAAGTTTCCGAGTTCTCAAGAAAACCAGTACCAAGTACACCCAATTTCATGTCTTCATATCAACAATATAATTTCTTCATATTCACTATGGATCCCCTAGAAAGTGTTTGATTCCTCTTGTGAGCATAAATATAGGTTATATCATCCAACTACCTTGGTGACTTTGACTATCCAAATAAGGTGACTGATATAATTAAATTATAAGTAATACTAAGTAAATATCCATTATTATCAACATAGCATCATTCCCTCAACATTTCAATAATTCTTAGTTCACTTCTCACCATTTCCCCCAAACTCCCTTAGAATGAAAAATCCATTTTTCAACACCAATCAATGGGAATTACAAAAATAAAATAAGTCATGTTAAGGGATTATCATCATAGAGGATCATCACAAAGTGTTAATCAGACCTTCAAGCATCATCAATTTCAAAACAAGACTTTATTTCCAAATAAGTATTCAAAGGGGTACGCATACCAACTTCCCTTTACAGATCAACACTAAGATTCCAAATAGGCCTTTAAACCAAGCACTTCATTCAAAATGTACCTAAATAAATAAAAAATAAAATTTCAAAATTTAGAAAGCTTGATTCCATTTCAAAACATAGGTCGACAACATTTTCCACATGAACAAATCATTCATTAAAAATCACCCAAGAATTATCATTTTATAAATAAGAAGAAAAAACATTCAAAATTATTCCTTATTCATTTAAAAAATTAAATCATTCAAAATCATGTCTAAAATTTTCCATGAATCATCCATTTTCATTTAAATCCAGAAATTTAACTTTAGAAATAAAATTATGCCTAAGCCCTCAATTTCATCAAAAAAACCTTTAAAAATATTTGAAAAAGAATAAAAATAACATGGTATTCACCAAAATTTAAATGGGGACAGGAATTAAGAATATTATAATTCTTTCCAAATCATGTTTGATTTGTAGAGAAGAGGATCACAAGAGATTCCATGAGTCATTTCAAAATAAATATTGATAAAAAAATGTGTTATAAAATAATAAATGGATATTTATTAATTCTTGAGAAACAGAAAATAACATTATGAATAAACTATATAGAAACACCTACCTCTTTTATAATGTCTTCTATTTTGTTTTTTAGTAGAGAATCATTTTTTTGTGTTTTGTCCAACACAACCTATTGAACACATCAAATTTGTTTTAAAAATATATATTCTAAAATATTAGGGTTTAATATTCTCTCCTACTTAAATAAATTTCATCCTATCAATTTTATATTGTGTCTAATAAACAAGTGTTTAAAAAAATTCATAATAAATTTGATGGGGTGGAACTGGCCATTGAAAACCATTAATATTAAAAGTATAACTAATAATTGAACCTTAAAATAGAGGAAAAGAGAATAAATTTAGAGTGGAAGATAAATATACATGATTGGAAATAAATTACACTTATTCCAACTTTATTAAATTTCTTTTTTAAAGAACACTAATGTCTATTCTATGATTAATAAATTTATCAATTCCTAAATATTTCTTAAACCATTCATTTACCTCTATGAGACTCATACTTGTGAATGAGTTTCAAAAATCATACCTTAATAGATAGGTGATATTTTCTATATAAGACTTGATATATTTATCTTCATCTTACTTGGGTCTAATAAATTATTTTACCATCAGGATAATGAATATGATAAAATATAATTAAAATATTTCTTTTCCATTATGTAATCATAACTTCATCCTTTTATTGTGTTTCGAGTAGTTTTTCATCTCTACTTCACCTCATATTGTTATTGATAAATAACCATGAATAATTTTTTATACCTACTTCACTAAAATTAAATTTTGAAAAACCATAATATCCATATGGATGAAAACTCATTCCTACTATTTCTATTTATTTTCCAAAATCAAAACAGTTATCAAAAGTTAATATAATATCAAATATTAATAAACCTTCATGTGAATAGATGATACATCAATATTTAAATTCAAAAAAATAACTCCTAAATTTCAGTATAAATCATTACAATAATAAGTAATCCTAAAAAATTCTGGAGGAATATGAAAGACACCTAAGGATTGTTTTGAAAAACTTAAAAGAAAGGAAACTGTATGGGAAAATTATTAAGTGTGAATTTTTGTTTCCAAAAAATTCTTTCCTTGGAGATATTGTTTCCAAAAATGATATAACTATTGACCTTGATAAAATAAAATTTTTTGAATAATGGTTAAGACCCACAAATATCACATTGGTTCATAGTTTTCTTGGAATAGTGGGTCACTACTGATGGTTTTCTAAATAATTTTATCATTTTTTGTCATACTCTGACCCTAGTTTTATTTTATTTTCATTATTTATATTTATTTTTTTGTTTTTGATATTTTTTTGAGGTTCTGTTTGATTTTCATATGATAGTTTTTTATTTTTGGAGCTTTTGGGTTAATTTTAGACCTATGTTTAGTTAGTGTGAATGATTAGTATGCATGGTTAAGGTGTACGGTTTGTGGAGAAACTATGTGACTAGGTACGGTAGAGGATATTTTTAGTTAATTTTCTTATTGCATAATTTATCTTAATTTTTTTAAGCATGTTTTGGCCCAAATCATGTCAATAAAATAAGAAAATGTGTAGTCTTTTGGTGGTGTATGAGGCATGGCACACGACTTGTGCACAGTTTTTAGAAACCATGTGGAAAGCATGATTGGAGCTTCTTTCATTTCATATAAATAATTTGTAGGGTTTCTATATAGATTCCCAAACTGTGTGCCTAGCCCATGTGAATTCCTCTTCTCTCTAGTAAGGTTATCATAGGTGGCTCACATTTTGAAAAACCATGCAGCCAAACCACATGACTTACCCAGATTCTTAAAAATTTTAATTTCTAATTATACACCTCTTATTTTTTAACCTTATTTTGGGTTCCTCCTACTTTTCTTAGTTTTTTCAAACAAGGGGGCTTCCAAAACCCTCCCTCTATGGATATACTTCCATTTTTTGAATCTCTCTTAAGGTTTCAAGGAATTTTCTCCTTGATTTTTAGTTTTTTTCCTCATCTCCTCTTCTTCCTCTCTTGGTTTAATTTTTTTCATGGTGGGGTTCTCCCTTGGTTTAACCCTAGGGGTGGATCTTGAACATTTATAATTAATTTATCAATGTGTTAGTCATTCTTCTGATTAATTAGTTTGATTTTTTTGGTTTTTTCATGTTGGTTAATTGATGAAAATGGGTTTTTATAGGTTTTCCTTATTTATACGTATGTATATTCATGAAAGGTGTTTGATAAAATTCCAATTGTTCTTTTGAAATGTATTTGGGTATTTTGAGAGTATTATTAACCTTGTTTTTCCTTGGTTGTGTTTTGGTAATTTTATTTTCTTTTGAATAAATTTTTCCTGTGGGTTTTGGTGACTTTTATGGTTTGGGACCTATGTGTGAACCCTTGTGAATGGTCATGAGTTTTCTTTTAATTATTTTATTGAATACATGGGTGTTATTTCATGGATTTCTATATTTATATATATTATTTGGGTGTAGGAATATCTATATGTTCATGGGGTGAACATATGGATAGGTATACACACAAATAAATGTAATTCCAAATGAATTTACATTTTAAACGCCATTTCTTCAGAACATTTTCTTCCATATTATTTCCCCCCTTTCACTCCAACTCTCAAATGGTTTTTCTAAAAAAAATCCCATGTTCTCTAAATGGTTTCTTGGCTTCTAAGTTACTTAAAATGTGGTTTCAAATTTAATTTTTCAAATTATGGCTCATTTAGAACCTTGATATGTAATTTTGAAACTAAATGGAATGAAAGGTCCATTTTTAATCTTCTAAGCATAAATGGTTCTTTTTTCTCAGTTTTTCAAATAGTTTTGAGATGGATTTTATTCAAATTAGAAATGGTTTACTAATTGTAAATGTAAGGGAATGTTTGGTACTTTGTAATGTTTTAGAAATTGATATTTAAAACTCATCTCATTTGTAGGATCACTTGGTACTTTATAAGGTTTAATGTGTGATGATCCACCCTATGGGCATATTTTTAATTAGAGTCCCTTCTATTATATGGTGTTAGGGATTAGATAAGGAATAAAAAATGGAGTCTGTGAGTTGTGTTAATGCCAAATGTGTGATGAACCTATCTTTCTCCTTTATACTATTATTGTGGTATTCTTGTATGATATCTTGGGGTTCGAGTGATGGTTAGTTTATAGTAGTGAATATATGGATTGGAACCCTTCAGATAGAGGATATACCAAGTTGGATTTTCCACTGGTGAGGCTAGTTTAGAGCACCCAGGTTAGATAATGACTATGGAGTTTTATAATACACCAGAAGGTGTGTCCAAATTGAGTACATATAAATATTTCTTCTAGGGATGTTTAGGAAATTACCTTGATTATATATATGTATGATCCTGTTTTATTTTAAATCATTTCAGATAATTTTTTATTTATTTTTCTTTTTCTTACTTAGACTACTCCCATATAATCTTGTATTTATTGGTTACACCCTATTTTTAAATTAGTTCGACTCTCCTTTACCCTATTCATCACTTGAGTTATATTTATTAATTTTTGTTGGGTATTAAACTAGGTTTAAAATGAGAATTTGTTTTAATATGGTAAATCATGTTTTATTTTCAAAATAGAATTTCTAGGAAACTATCTTTAATGTTTAAAAGATAAAAACACTATTTTTATAACATGAATTTCAAACAAGTTTTTATACTATTTCATGAAAGGACATGTATATATTATGCGGTGTTTAAAGACTCAACTAATTTATGATCACATCCTTCTTGTGTCACTAAGTGTCAATAGACTCAAGATATTTTTTAAGTTCCATTCTGTTCAAGTTTACCTCTAGAGTGGGATATTTTTGTGGATAGTGGTGACCAAGGGGTCACATGGATATTATATCTGTTTTGTTTTGTTTAGGTTTTAGTTTTTTTTATTTCGTTGTTACATTCTTTTTCAGTTTTATCTATATTTGTTTATGTATTTATTGATGTTCATTTATTATTAGAATATATTGAATACTCTATTTTTCTTCTTTTATATCAACTTATTTTGGGATAAATCATACCCATTGGATTAGCATTGATGCCCGAAACTGGTTTCTATCTTGGGAGGATTGAGAACGCCTCTTGGGAATTATTGCTAGTGTGATCGGGAGACCAATTCTGGGTTAACCCAGACTGGTTCGTCATAAAATGGTATCAGACTAGCCCTTTATTATTTGGGGTGTCAGGAAGTGATGAGATAGGACTGTTGGTTTTAGGGAGGTAGGTATGGTAAGAATGCCATGAACCCTTTATTTTCTTGTGACTCGAGTCACCAAGGGTAGTTCGGGGCTTGGGTCCCTTTTGTTTTGGATTTTTTGGTATATGTTGTGGGTTCTTTTATAGTTCTTGTATTGTTTGTAGAATGAAAATGAAAGATAACCAATGTTACATAGTAATCTTTCTTGGATTAGCGACCCATTTGGAGCCTGAAAACATGTTTCAAGATACTTCCAATGGTTGGTGATTCCTCAGGGCATGGTCTTCTCCATGTGGATGATTATTAATAGAAACTAGTACCCTACTTAAGTAATTTTTGTGTGAGTTATGTTTTGGTTTGGTTTTAGTTGGTGTGGGTGGATTATGAAATAAAAAATGGTTTTTTGGAAAATTGGTTTTCAAAAGGAAAATTATTTCAACACATGGTTTTATTTTTAAAATTGGTCTTGGGTGTTTAAAGATGGATTTGGAAGTGGGTTTTGGTAATTGAAAAGTGTCCATGGAAGAAGACAATTTTAGAATTAGAGTTGAAATGGTAGATTTTGAAAGAGGAATTTGGTTTTGTTTTGAGATATTTTGATTTATGAGCTTAGTGTTTCTCTTGATATGTTCTTCTAGTTTATTTTTGGTTGGATGTTGATCCAGTTTTGTGTATTTGTATTATTTAGATTATACCTCCCAAACTAATCCCAAAGGTTTCCAATGGGTCTCTTATAGTTTCTGACCCTACATATACTCCAAGTTGGTTGGAGGAGTCAAGAACTTCTTGGTTGTTACTAGTTTTCTAGGGTGATCGTTGTCTATTATAGGTTTTAGAGTGGCTTGAGAAATTTGAATGTGTTTTTAGGTTTTTAGGAACTAATGAAGCTATGAGGGTTCGATCTTTTTTAGGTTTTTTAAAGCATCCAGGTCTAGATAAGTTCAAGGATATCATCCCATTATCGTTTCAAGTTGGGAGTCCTAGGAAATCATTAATACCCCTTTTATCTGATGGTTCATAAATAAGGAGGTGAAGGTGAGGAAAGTGGCAGTGCTCTTGGGCTTTCCACAAGGTTAACGGATAATGAGGGCCTATGTTGTCCACATTAAGGAGATGGTCTCTTTTTCTCAAGAGATAGCCTCAAATTATAGGATAAAATATTCCCTCTCCATATGGGATCTTTATTTAGAGATTGATAATTGAGTTCTCTCATCTAGGGAAGTTCTGTTCAGGAAGCTAGTGGATGATATGTTTATGGCTGACTTGGTTCCTAGAACACAGACTATGGAAGTTGGTGCTCGTGAAGGTTCCCCATCTTGTGAGAAGTTTGGTACATAGAAACCAGTTCCTAAGAAGTCACCCTTGATGGTTATTATGTCTCATTAATTATATCATTAGCTCATTTACTTCTAGTGTGGTCAATTTCGGTATTCAAATATATCTTATGGTAATCCTCCAAAGTATTTTCTACGATGTTGTTGTCTAGTTCATATAGATAAGTTCTTAGGAAGTATTACCAGAAGAGGAAGTATTAGGAAGAGTCTCTTAGATCTTGACTGGGGGGTAGTAAATGCTTCAAGACACCAGGGCTCCATCCATACGCCTTGAAGTGAAACTCGATATGCAAATAGGAATTTCTCAGTGTGGTGGGGTTTTTTGGACCAGATTTTTTCCCCATTTTCAAAGTGGGGATTGTTTAATTTATGCTTGCTGTTGTTTCCTTTCTTTTGAAAATCCTTTTGTTTCAAGTATTTCAGTGGCCTTAGGTTCATGGAAAATTTCTATAGTGGCATATTATAGATGTGGATATTTTTATGATTATCCTTATCCTGTAATGGTTTTGGTTTTGGTTTATACTTATTTTGGAGGAGCTTATGTCTCATTGGAATGATGAGTTTTGGATTGGTTTGAGTTTCATCCATTCGGAGTTCTGAAGGCTGTGCCATTATGCTCGCTGGTTTCTATGGTGGGGAGGACCCTATCCTTTTTCCCCTTGGTTTTTCTAGTTGTGGTTTTCTCTAGAGTTGTTTGGATATGACTTATGGTCATTAAATTTCACACTAAATATCATGGTTTTGTTTCTTCCCATTTAGTTTAAAGCTATGGATTTTTTCATCATTTATCTTGGTGAATTTTTGGGGGTAGAATTTTTCTTGGTGGGGAGAATCATGACACCCTGACCCCTATTTTATTTTATTTTATTTATTATTATTTATTTGGTGGTGTTTTATCATTTGGATGAGGTTAGGGTTGAATTAATGATGATATTATTTGATTTTTGGAGGTTTCATGTTTCTTTTAGCTTAGTTCATGATTAGTGTGCAGAATTTAGGGAGAAAATATTTGCCTAGTTAAGGAGGAGGGTGTATTCAGTTCTTATTCTTCTTGTAGGGTTTGTCTGGTATTGACTAAGAAGGGTTTGTCTTGTATTTTTTGAGCAAGTTTTGGCCCAAAACATGCAAGGAAATGGAGAAAATGTGTTCTATATTGGTAGTTTCTAAGGCATGGTATGAGACTTATGCACGGTTAGGAGAAACCATGTGGAAATAGTGTGAGGAGGCTCTTTAATTTGAAAAAAATGATTTTCACAGTTTACAAACAGTTTCTCAAACCATGTGGCTAGCCCATGTCGGTTCCCTATATCTCTAGTGGTGTGTTCACAGTTGGTCCACGGTTTGAAAAAACTATGTGGACAAACAATGAGACTTAACTAGATTCCTAAAAAGTTGAAATTCCAATTCTAACCCTCTTCTATTTTAACTCTATTTTGTGTTCCTGTTAAATTTCTCTATTTTGATGCACTAAGGGGCTCCCAAACCCCTCCCTCTTTGGCTCTCCTTCCATTTTCAAATCTCTCTCAAGGTTTATATGTATGTTCCTCTCTATTTTTGGGTGTTTTCCTCCAATATGCTTCTCCATCTCTTGGTTTCTTTATTTTTATTATTTTTTTTCTCTCTTGGAAGAACACTAGGGGTGGAGAGGTTATGTTTGATTGTGTTTTGTTTGATGTAAGGGTGTGAAATTTTTTCCATGGGCTTGGTTCTTCCTTCTCCTAGAGTATCATAGTGTTCACACACCATTGAGATAGGTGGTTCCATCTATTTCCTTTCCTAAACATGCCACTTGATGCTTGAACGTTTCTAATTAATTTAAAAAAGTGTTAATCATTCTTGTGTTGCATTAGTTTGATTTGTTGTGGTGTTTTCATGTTTGAAAATTAATAAAAATTGTTTTTTCAAAGGTTTTACTTAGTTATACATGTGTATATTCATGCAAAGTGTTTGATAAAATTTCAATTAGTCTTTTGAAATGGATTTTTTTATTCTGAGAGTTTGATGGATTTTTTTTTCTTTGGTAGGGTTTTGTTAATTTAGGTTTCTTTTGATTCGAATTATGTTGCCGGATTTTGGTGACATTTATGGTTTGGGACTCATGTGTGGACCCTTTTGAATGGTCATGAGGTTTCTAGTAGTTATTTTATTTAAGACTTGGGTGTTCTTTCATGGTTTTATATATTTATATATATTATTTGGGTGTGGTAATATCCATATATTCATCTGTTGAACATATGGATAGGCACACACACAAAAATGCAATTCTCTAGGAATTTCCACTTTAAACCCCAATTTTACAAACACTTTTCTTCCATATTCCTTTCCCCATTCCACTCAAACTCTAAAGTGGTATTTCTAAAAACTTATCATGTTCCCTAAATGGTTTCTTGATTTTGAAGTGACCTAAAATGTGGTTTTAAAATGAGTTTTCCAAATTATGGCTTGTTTAACACCTTAAGATGTAATTTGGCAACCAAATGGTATGAAAAGGCCCATTTGGAATCTTCCAAGAATAAATGGGGTTTTTATATGTTTTTTGGAAATTCTTTTGATACGTATGGTATTAATATTGCATATGGTTTACTAATTCTAAATGTAAAGGCCTCATTAGTACTTTGTGATGTTTTGTAAATTGGTATATAAATATCTTATGACATCTAGTCCCGGTTGAAACTTTGTAAGCTTTGATGTGTGGTGGGTACCTCTGTGGTCTTCCTTTCAATGAGAGGGCCTTCTCATAGTTGGTGTTAGGGATTGGGAAAGGCATGAATGGTGGCATCTGTGAGTTGGTTTAATGTCTATCATGTGATGAAATCCTTATTATCCTTTATAATATTATCATGATATCTCTAGATTTTATCTAGAGGGTCGAGTGACAGTTACTTTCTAGTCCTTATTAGAGGAATTGAAACCCACTGATAGAGGATATGTGATGTGAGATTTTCCCCCAATGAGGAAAGTTTAGAGCAGTCCAGTTGGTTATTGACTACGGAGTCCCACCATACAATGAAAGGTGGGTATGAACTGAGTACATAAAGGATTTTTTTTATGATTTTTATGTAATGACCATGACTATATGTTTTTATGCTCCTACTTTATTTTACATCACTTTGGTTAATTTTTTATTCGGTTTTCTTTTTTTCTTAAACTAAACCCCTTTATTCTTGTTTTTGTTGGTTATACTATGCTATTTCACTTAGTTAAACTCTACTATCCCCTATGCATCACTTGGGATATATTTTTTAATTATTGTTGGGTTCTGAACTGGGTTTAAAATTAGAATTTGATGTAAACGGGTAAATTATGATTTTTTTAAATGGAATTTTCAGAAAACAGTGATTACAGTTTTAAAGATAAAAACCCCATTTTAATTACATGAATTTAAAAATAGAATATTTTGACTATTTTGTGAAATTATAAGTGTGGATTCTATATTTATTACCTACTGGTCTATATTATAATCACATCATACTTGTTCCACTCAGCGTTAGTATACCAGGGTTGTTTTATGGGTTTAGTTCTCTTCACATTTTTCTATAAAGCGAGTAGGTTTTTTGGATGGTTGTGACCAAGGGGTCACATAGATATTGTGTTGGTTGTGGTTCTGTTAAATTTTAGTTTTGTTTTAGTTTATTGTTTATTTCTACTACAGTTTTATCTGTATATGTTAATATATTTATTTATGTTCATTTATTATTGGAATATGTTGTGTACTCTATTTTTCTTCTTTAATATAATTATATTTTAGGATAAATCCTTCCCATTTGATTATAGTTGATTCTTAATACTAGTTTATAGCCTGAGAGGATCAGGAACACCACTCGTGCCTTATTGTATGTCAGCTCAGGTGAACGATTCAGGGTTGACCTTGGTTGGATCTTGACAAAATGGTATTAGAGAAGCCCTTTGTTATTTGAGGTATCAGATAGTTGGGAGATAGGACCATCAGGAGTCAGGAGGTAGGTATAGGAAGAGTATATTGAACTCTTGGGAATCTTGAGCCTAAAGTTATTAGGGGTAGTTTGGAACATGGGTACCATTTTTTTTGGGGTTTTTTGTTTTATGTCTTTGGTTCCTATGTGGTTTTTGTATTGTTTGGGGAATGAAAATGGAATTGAACTGATGTTACATGGTGATCTTCCATGGAGTAGGGGCACATGTGGGTCCTAAGTGCATGGTTAAACATACAACCATTGGTTGGTGATTATTTGGGGCATGGTTTGTTAAACTTTGTGGCTAAGTTATGAATGGCCACTATTTCTCTATTTCATGATTTTTGGTGTGAGATATTTTCATGTTTGGTTTTGGTTTTCATGGGAGAAATTTAAAATGAAAAATGGTTTTTATAAGAAAAAAATCTCAATAGATAATTGCTTTTAGGACATGGTTTTGTTAATAAAAGTGGGTTGGGTGTTTAAAATTGAAATGGGAAGAGGGTTCCAGTAATTTAAAAGTGGACTTGGATGATGGTAATTTTGGAATTAGAATGGAAATGGAGGATTTTGAAAGAGAATTTTGTTTTTGTTTTTCAATATTTTGTTTTATTGTCTTGGTTTTTTGGATTAATATGTTCTTCCAAATGATTTTTTTTTATTTTGATTCAGTTTTGTGTCTTTTTGTTATATAGATTATGTCACCCAAAAAGATCCCAAAGGATTCCAGTGAGTCTATTCTAGTTATTGACCCTACCCAGACTCATAGTGGGGTGTCAAAGTCAATATATTATTATTTTTAGCTAGTTTTACATGTTTATTGGGGTCCCTTAAAGGATATGGAGTGTCTTGAGATATTCAAAGGTGTTTTAAGGTATTTTGGAACCCCCAAATCAATGAGCATATGATCAGTTCTGGGTTCATTTAAGGGTCTATGTCTGGATTGGTGGAAGATAATCATCCCATTATTATTTCAATTTCTGGTGTCCTAGGAAGTCTTTAAGAACACTTTTATCCAATGTTTCATACCTGGGGAAGAGAAGGTGAGGAAAGTGGTAGAGCTCTTGAGAATTCAACAAGGTCAACAGATAGTGAAGGCCTATATTTACCACTTTAAGGTGAAGATTTATTTTTATCCAGAGATAGAATAAAATGATCACTTTAAATCTAATATCTTAATGTGGGTTCCTTATTTAATGATTAAGGTTTTAGTACTCTCATCTGAGGATGTTCCATTCGGGAAGTAATAGGACGAGGCATTTCTAGATGAGTTGGTTCAGAAAGTGTAGTTTGTGGTTATGGGAGCTCATAAGGGTTCTTCATCTAGTGAGAATTATGGGAAATAGGAACCCACTCCTAAAATGTATCCCTTGATGGTTCCATATTCTCATTCATCAGACCATTATCTCATGTGCTTCTAATGTGGTCAGTTTGGGAATCAAAGTTTCTTGTGGTAATCTTCAGAATTATTGTCAACGATGTGGTCATCTGGGTTATCTAAAGAAGTTATGCAAGTAGTGTTGAAAGAATAGAAAGTCATAGGCTGAGGTTGTCAGCTCCTAACTACGGGAAAGAATATTCATTAGGACATTATGGCTCCAAGCATAGTCCCTAGATTGATGTTCTTCATTTAGTAAGTAATTTCTCAGTATGGTGGGGTTATTGGAACAACTTATATTTCTAGTTTCATAGTGGGGATGGTTTAATCTCTCCTTGTTTTCATTTAATTTGTTTTGGAAATCCTTTTTGTTTTATGGATTTTGTTGGCCTTGTATTCCTGGAAAATTTTATAGTGGTGTCTTATGGATGTGGATCTTTGTATGATTATCATTTTCATGGAATGGTTTTGTTTTTTGGTTTTAATTATTTTTTATAATCTTGTGTCTTATGGGAATGATGAAATATATGTTGGTTTAATGTTTGGTTTTAATTTCTTCTATTGGATGTTCTGGTTATAGTGTCCTTTTTCTAGTAATTTTTTGAAGTGGGGAGTCCCCTCTCCATTTATCCCTTGGTTTTTCTATTTGTGGTTTTCTCTATAGTAGGTAAGGTGTGACTTGTGGTGTCAAAATGTTACACAAAGGATCATGGTTTCATTATCCCTTATTGAGTTTCAAGCTCTGTCTTTGTTCATTTTTTTTATGACTTTCTGGAGAAAGAAAGTTTTGTGGTGGGGATAATTTTCAAACCCCAACACCAGTTTTATTTTATTTTATTTATTTTTCTTTATTGATTGTTTTTTGAACCTTTGGGTGAGATTTGGGTTGAGTTTTTAATGATATTGTTTTTTATTTTTGGAGGTTTTAGGTTCCTTTTTTCCCTATGCACAGTAAGTGTGCACATTTTGGGGAGAAACAGTACAGTTAGTTAAGGTAGAGGGTGATTTCAGTTCATTTTATTCTTACAAGGTTTTTCTTGATTGTTTTGGTCATGTTTTGGTCCAAACCTTGTGAGTAAAAGGAGAAACTATGTATTCTATTGTTTTTGTATGAGGCATGGAGAAAAACTTCCATACAATTAATAAAAACCATTTGCGAAGCATGCGAGGAGGCTCTGTCATTTCAAAAAACTAATTTGCATGGTTGGTGTATGATTTCTGAAATTGTGTGTCTAACCAGTGTGGGTTCCCCTTCTAATTAGTAGTGTGTGCACGTTTGGAATACGGATTGGAAAACCGTTATTCCAAACTATGCAACACATACAGATTCTTAAAAATATGAATTCCAATTTTAACCCTCTTATGTTTTAACCTTATTTTAGGTTCCTCCTCCATTGATTGGTTTTGGAACACCAAAGGACTCCCAAACTCCTCTTTCTTTGCCTTAAATTATATTTTTTATGCTCTCTCAAGGATTCTATGTATGTTCCTCTTGATTTTTGGGTGTTTTCTCCTCTCCTCCTCTCCCTCTCTCAGTTTATAGGGTTTTCTCAGTGGGTTTCTCTCTTGGATAAACAATTAGGGTGGAGAGGTAATATTGTCTTGGACTTCATTTTGAAGTTATCATGTGTAGCTTGTTCCTTCGTCTTGGTTCTTCCTTATCTAAGAGTTTAGTTGCATTCTCACACCATTAAGTTAAGTGTTTCCATCCATTTCCTTTCCAGAAAATTCCATTTGATGATTGAACATTTCTAATTAATTTCTAAATATGTTAATCATGCTTTTGATTCATTAGTTTTATTTATTTTGGTGTTTTCATGTTGTAAAATTTATGAAAATGGGTTTTTCAAAGGTTTTAAAAAGTTCTACAAATGTATATTCAGGCAAGGAATTAAATAAAATTACAATTTGTATTTTGAAATGGATTTGGGTATTTTTGAGTTTTTGATTGACCATGTTAGGACCTTATTGGGTTTTGGTAATTTAGTTATCTTATTAATCATGTTTTTTTGTGGGTTTTGGTGACTTTTATGGTTTGGGACTTATGTGTGGACCCTTTTGAATAGTCATAAGGTTTCTTGTAATTATTTAATTGAAACCTTGGGTGTTGTTTCATAGTTTTCTATATGTATATATATGATTTGGTTGTGGGTATATCCATATGTGAATGGGGTGCACATATAGATAGGAACACACCAACATAAATGGAATTCCACATAAGTGTCCACTTTAAACCTTGATTTTTTAAAACTCTTTTCTTTCATCCTCCTTTTCCCCTTCCACTCCAACTCTCAAATGGTTTTTCTAAATTCTTACCATGTTCACTAAATGGTTTTTTGGTTTCTAAGTGACGCAAAATGGGGTTTCAAAATGATTTTTCCAAATTATGGCCCGTTAAGCACGTTGAGATGTAATTTCTAAACTAAATTGAATGAAAGGCCCTCTTGGAATCTTCCAATCATAAATGGTGTTTTTATATTGGTTTTGGAAATGGTTTTTGAGATGGATGATATTCACATTGTAAATGGTTTACTAATTGTAAATGTAAAGTCCTGGTTAGTACTTTGTGATGTTTTGGGAATTCGTATTTGAAACTTATATGATGTGTAGGCTTGATTGGAACTTTTTAAGGTTCAATGTGTGATGAGAACCCCTATGGTTGTCCTTTCGATGACAGAAACTTCACATAGTTGGTATTGAGGATTGGGAATGTCATGGATGGTTGCATCTATGTGTTGAGTTAATTCCAAGCATGTGATGACCTCCCCATTATCCTTTATACTATTATCATTGGATTCCTAGACGTTGTCTAAAGGGTCGAGTGACAACTCCTTTGTTGTCCCAATTAGACAGATTGGAACCCCTGGATATAGGATAGTCCAGGTGGGGTTTTCACTAGTGATGCTAGATTAGAGGATCCATGTTGGTTATTGAAAACAGAGTTTCACTATATGATGACAGGTGGGTACAACCCTAGTTTTATTTATTTGTCACACCCTAATACTAGTTTTCATTTTTTTTAATATTTTGGATGAGGTTCTATTTGATTTCCCAATGAGAGTTTCTTATTTTTTTTGAGGTTTTAGGTTACTTTTCGACCTGTACGCAGTTAGCGTCCACGATTACTATGCATGGTTAGTGTGCATAGTTTGGGGAGAAACTGTGTGACTAGTTAAAGAAGAGGATTTTCTCAGTTATTTTATTCTTTCACAATTTGTCTTAAATTTTCTAAGAATATTTTGGCCCAAATTGTGAGAGGTAAATGAGAAAATGTACAGTCTTTTGGTGGTGTATGAGGCAAGGAACACAGCTTGTGCATAGTTAGTAGAAACCATTCGGCAATCATGTGAGGAGGATCTATCATTTCATATAACATATTTTTAGGGTTCATGCATGGTTTCCCAAACCACGTGCCCAACCCAAGTGAATTTCACTTCTCTCCTATAGGGTTCTCATACTTGGCTCACAGTTTGAAAAACCATGTGGCCAAACCTCATGACTTACTCAGATTCTTAAAAGGTTGAAATTCCAATTCTACACCTCTTATGTTTTAACTCTATTTTAGTTTATTCGTACCTTTCTCGGTTTTTTAACACTAGGGGGCTCCCAAAACCCTCCCTCTTTGGATCTCCTTCTATTTTTTGAAGCTCTCTCAGAGTTTCTAGGAAATATCCTCTTGATTTTTGGTTGGTTTACTCATATACTCTTCTCCCACTCTTGGTTTCTTAGTTTTCCATGGTGGGTTTATCTCTTGGCTGAACCCTAGGGGAGGATCTTAAACATTTAAAATTAATTTATAAATGTCTTAATCATCCTTGTGAGGCATTAGTTTTATTTATTTTTTGTTTTTTTCATGTTGTTAAATTGATGAAAATGGATTTTTATAGGTATTCCATATTTATACATATGTACATGCATGTAAGGTGTTTAATAAAATGAAAATTGGTCTTTTAAAATGGATTTTGTTATTTTGAGAGTGTGATTGACCTTGTTTTTTCTAGGTTGTGTTTTTCTAATTTTTTTCTTATGAATCAAGTTTTTTGTTTGGGTTTTTCTGACTTTTATGATATGGGACTTATGTGTGAACTCTAGTGAATGGCCATGAGGTTTCTTTTAATTATTTGATTGAATCCTTGGGTTTTATTTCATGGTTTTCCATGTGTATATATATTCTTTGGGTGTGGTAATATCCATATGTTCATGGGGTTCACATATGGATAGGTATACACACACATAAATGTAATTCTATAGTAATTTCCACATTAAGCCTTGTTTTTTCAGAACATTTATCTTCCATCTTCATTTCCCCCTTTCACTCAAACTCTCAAATGGTTTTTATAAAACTTATTGTTTTCTCTAAATGGTTTTTTGGATTCTAAGTTACTTAAAATGTGGTTTTAAAATTATTTTTTAAAATTATGGTATGTTAAGAACCTTCATATTTAATTTGGTAACTAAATGGAATGAAAGCCCAATTTTTAATCTTCTAAGAATAAATGGTGTTCTTATATTGGTTTTTGAAATGGTTTTCAGATGGTTGGAATTCACGTTGGAAATGGTTTAATAACTGTAAATGTAAAGGCAAGGTTGGTACATTGTGATTCTTGGGAAATTGATATTTAAAACTCATCTAATTCATAGGCGCAGTTGTCACTTTGTAAGGTTGGATGTGTGATGATCCCCCCTATGGTCATCTTTTTAATGAGAGTTACTTCACATAGTCTATGTTAGGGATTGGATACGACATAAAAAATGGAATCTATAAGTTTTGTTAATGCCAAACATGTGATGGAATCCTCTTTCTCCATTATTCAATTATTGTGGGATTCTTGGATGTCATATAGAGGGTCGAGTGAAGGTTACTTTATAGTCCGGATTAGATGGATTGGAACCCTCTAGATAGAGGATATAATAGGTGGTATTTTCCACTAGTGAGGCTAGTTTAGAGCAGTCATGTTGGATAATGACTATGGAGTTTCACTATATACCAGTAGGTGGGTCCAAACTGAGTACATACAGATATTTATTCTAGGGTTGTTTAGGAAATTCCCAGGATTATATGTTTTTATGCTCCTATTTTATTTTTCACTACTTCAGTTAATGTTTATTTATTTTTATTTTTCTTACTTAGACTACTCCCCTTTAGTCTTGGATGTGTTGGTTACACCTTGTTGTTCCATTTATTTAGACTCTTATTTACCCTATGAATCACTTGGGTTATATTTATTAATTTTTGGGGGTTTTAAACTGGGTTTAAAATGAGAATTTGTTTTAATATGGGAATTCGTGGTTTTCTTTCAAAATGGAATTTTAGGGAAACTATGTTTAGTGTTTTAAAGATAAAAACCCTATTTTTATTACATGTATTTCAAACCAATTTGTTTTATATTTCAAGAAAGTACATGAATAGATTATGTGGTGCCTAACTACTTAGCTATTTTACGTTTACACCCTACTTATGTCACTCATAGTTAGTAGACCCAATCTATTTTATAGGTTCAATTTAGTTCAAGTTTGCTTCTAGAGTGGACTAGTTTTGTGGATAGTAGAGATCAGGGGTCACAAGAATATCATGTCACTTTCTATTTGGTTTGGTTTAATTTTTACTTTAGTTTTTTGTCACATTTTTTTGGATTAGTATCTAGATATGTTTGTGTATTTATGGAATTTCATTTATTATTGTAATATGTTTCATACTCTAGTTTTATTATTTTATATTATTTTATTTTGGGATAAATAATTCCCATTGGATTATCTTTGATTACTAACACCAGTTTTCATCTTGGGAAGATTGGGAACGACTCTAAAGCCTTATTGATAGTGGGATTGAAAAACCAAATATGATTTAACCCAAATTGGTTCATGAAAAAATGGTAACAGACCGGCCCTTTATTATTTAGGTGTCAGGTAGTTTTTAGATAGGATTGTTGGGTCATGGGAGGTAGGTATGGGAAGAAAGTCATGAACACTTTATTTTCTTGATTCTTGAGTTACCAAGGGTATATTGGGACTTAGTTCCCTTTTTTGGGATTTTTGGTATATTTTTTTGGTTCTTCTATGGTTTGTGTATTGTTTTCGGAATGAAAATGGAATAGAACCATTTTTGCATAGTGATCTTCCATGGAGTAGTGACCCATGTGGAGCCTGAGTGTGTAGTTCAAGATACTTCTAATGGTTGGTTCTTCCTTAGGGTATGGTCATTTATACCATGTGGATGAGTTATTCATGGAAACTAGTTACCTACATTATGATTTTTGTTGTGAGTTATGTTTTGGTTTTGTTTCAAATGGTGTGGGTGTATTTTGAAAAAAAATAGTTTTTTGGGAAAATGGTTTTCAAAAGGAAAATGATTTCAAGACATGGTTTTATTTTTAAAAGTGGTCTTGTTTGTTTATATTTGTATTTGGAAGTGGGTTCCAGTAATTGAAAAGTGGCCTTGGAAGAAGCTACTTTTAGAATTGGAATGGAAATGGTGGATTTTGAAAGATTATTTTTGTTTTGTTTTGAGATATTTTGATTTAGGAGCTTGGTGTTTTTTCATGGGATGTTCTTCCAGTTGGTTGTCATTTGGATGTTGATTCAGATTTGTGTATTTTTATTATTTAAATTATACCACCCAGAAAGATCCTAATGTTTTCCAGTGGGTCTATTCAAGTTTTTGACCCTACACAGACTCCTATTCGGTTGGTGGACTCAAGAACTTCTTGGTTTTTTCTAGTTTTTTGGGGTGATCGGGATCTATAAGAGGTTTTAGAGTGTCTTTAAAAATTTGAATGTGTTTTCAGGTCTTTGGGAACTCATGAAGTTGTGTGGGTGTGAGATTTTATGGGTTTGTTTGTGGTTCTAGGTCTAGATTAGTGTAAGGATATCATATCATCATCCTTTCAAGTTGGGAATCCTAGGAAGTCATTACAACCACTTTTATCTGATGGTTCATAATAGAGGAGGAGAAAGTGATGAAAGAGGCATTGGTATTGAGCATTCAACAAGGTCAACGGATGGTGAAGGCCTAGTTGGACACTTTAAGTAGTTGGTATCCTTTTCTCTAAATATAACATCAAATTATCAGCTCAAAGATCCTGTCTTTGTATAGGGTATTCATTTAGAGATTAAGGATACAGTTCTCTCATCTAGGGAAGTTATGCTTAAGAATCTAGTGGATGATATGTTTCTAGACGAGTTGGTTCCACAAACACAGACTGTGGAAGTGGGTTCTTGTGAATATTACCCATCTTGTGATAAGTGTGGTCCATATGAAATAGTTCCAAAGAGTTATCCTTTAATGGTTCTTGTGTATAATTCATCATATCATTCGCTCATGTGCTTCTAGTGTGGTCATTTTGGGTATTTGAAGCTCTGATGTGGTAATCCTCCAAAGTCTTGTCGAGGATGTGTTATTCTAGTTCATATAGAGAAGTTCTACAGGAAGTGTTCCTGAAAGAGTAAATCTCAGGTTGTGCCTGTCATCTCTTGGCTGCAGGGTAGTAATGCTTCAATACACCAGGGCTTCATCCATAGGCCTCAAAGTGAAACTCTTCATGTAGTCAGGAATTGATCCATGTGGAAGGGTTTGCCGGCCTACCTTTGTCCCCATTGTTAGAGTGGGTATGGTTTAAGTTCTCCTAGTTATATTGTTTCCTTTGTTTTGGAAATCCTTTTTTTCTAAGAATTTTAGTAACCTTATATTCCTAGAAAATTTATATAGTGGTGTATTATCAGTGTGTATATTTGTATGATTATCCTTGTTTTGAAATGGTTTTAGTTTTGGGTTATACTTATTTTTGAGGTGCTTATATCTTATAGGAATGATGAATTTTGGATTTTTTTGGTGTTTGGTTTGAGTTTCATCCATTGGGAGTTCCTATGGCGGTTCCATTGTGCTAGTAAGTTTTTATGGGGGGGAGTCCCCTCTCGTTCTTTCCCTTGGTTTTTCTAGTTTTTTTTCTATAGAGTTGGTTGGGTATGACTTGTGGTGTTTAAATTTTACACTGAGGATCATGGTTTCTTTTATCCTCATTTAGTTTCAACCTCTGTCTTTGTTCATCATTTGTCTTGGTAACTTTCTACGGGAATAATGTTTTTGGGGGGGGAGGAAATTGTCACACTCAGAACTCAATTTTATTTTATTTTATTTTATTTTTATTTATTTGGTGGTTTTCTATATTTTTTATGAGGTTTAGGTTGAGTTCCCAATGATATTATTAGAGTTTTCAACTTTTCTCTTTGCTTTTGTCTGAGTGCATGATTAGTGTGCATAGTTTAGGGAGAAATTGTGGGGTAGGTTAGGAAACATGCTATATTCAGTTTGTATTCTTCTCGAAGGGATTGTCTAGTATTGTCTGATCATGGTTTATCTTGTTTTTTATGATCACGGTTTGGCCTAAACCTTATATGTAGAATTAGAAACCATATACTCTATTGGTGGTGTCTGAGGTATAGTGCACGACTTGTGCATGGTTATCAAAAACCTTGTGGAAAGAGTGCAAGAAGGATCTATCATTTGACAAAACTGATTTTCACAATAGATGCATGGTTTCCCAAACCATACAACCAGATAATATAGGTTCCCCTTATCTCCAGTGGTGTGTTCACAGTGGGTCTATGGTTTGGAAGACTATGCGGCCAGACCATGTGACTTAACTAGATTCCTAAAAAGTGGAAATTAAAATTCTAACCCTCTTATGTTTTGACTCTATTTTATATTCCTCCTAAATTTATTGATTTTTATGCACCATTGATCTTCTAAACCCATCCTTATTTGTCTCTCCTTCCATTTTTTATTCTCTCTCAAGATTTATAGTTAATTTTCTCTTGATTTTCGGGTGTTTTCCTCGTATCCACCTCTCCATCTCCTGGTTTCGTCATTTTTCTTGGTGGGGATCTCTCTTGGAAGAACACTACGGGAGTATCGGTTATGTTTTATTTTGTTTCCTTTGATGTTAGGGTGTGAAATTTATTCCTTGGTCTTCGTTCTTCCTTCTTCGAGAGTATCGTTACGTTTTTACACCATTGATGTAGGTGTTTCCATCTATTTTCTTTCTAAAACATGGAATTTGATGTTTAAACAATTATAATTAATTTATAAATTTATTAATAATGTTGATGTTTCATTACTTTTATTTTTTGTGGTGTTTTTATGTTCGAAAATTAATGAAAATTGGTTTTTTCAATGGTTTTCCATAGTTATACATACGTATATACATACAAGGTGTTCGATAAAATTCCAATTCGACTTTGAAATAGATTTGGGTATTTTCATAGAGTGATTGAACTTTTTTGGCCTTGTTTGGAATTTTTTAAATTGGTTTTATTGTGAATTAAGTTTTTTTTGTGGATTTTTGGTAACTTTTATGGTTTGGGACTTATGTGAAGACCCTTGTGAACGTTCATGAGACTTCTTGTAATTCTTTGATTGAAGCCTTGGGTGTTCTTTCATGGTTTTCTATATATATATATATGATTTGGGTTTTGTAATATCCATATATTCATGTGGTGAAAATATGGATAGGTACACACATAGAAATAAAATTCCATAGGAATGTCCACATTAAACCCCATTTTTTCAAAACATTTTTCTTCCATCTTCCTTTCCCCCTTCCACTCAAATCTAAAACAGTATTTCTAAAAACTTCCAATCTCATTTAAATGGTTTCTTGGTTTCTAAGTGACTTAAAATGTGGTTTCGAAATGATTTTTCCAAATAATGGATCGTTCAACACCTTATGATGTAATTTGGTAACAAAAATGGCATGAAAGGCCCATTTAGAATCTTTTAAGAATAAATGGTGTTTTTATCAAGGTTTTGGAAATTCTTTTGATATAGATGGTATTTATATTAAAAAATCATTTACTAATTTTAAATTTAAATTCTCGGTTTGAACTTTTTGATGTTTTGGAAATTGGTATATAAATATTTTATAACATATAGGCCTGGTTGAAACTTTTTAATATTTTATGTGAGATGGGAACCTCTATGGTTGTCTTTTTTATGAGAGGGCCTTTGCATAGCTGGTGTTGGGGATTGGGAAAGCTGTGAATGGTGGCATCTGTGAGTTGGTTTAATGTTTATCATGTGATGACCTCCCCATTATCCTTAATACTATTATCATGGGATTTCTAGACATCATCTATAGGGTCAAGTGACAGTTACTTTCTAGTCTAGATTAGATGGATTGAAACCCACAGGATAGAGCATAGGTGAGGTGAGATTTTCCCCTGGTGAGGATAGTTTAGATCGGTCAAGTTGGTAATTTTCTATGGAGTTTCACTATACATTGAAAAGTGGTTCTAAAATACATACGTACAATGATATATTTTAGGTCTGTTTATTAAATGAAAATGATTATATATTTGTATGATCCTACTTTATTTTCCATCACTTCGGTTACTGGTTTATTTAGTTTTAATTTTCCTCTTAAACTAATACCCTTAATTCCTAGATTTATTTGTTACACCCTCCTATTTCACTTAGATAAACTCCATTATCCCATATAAATCACTTAGGTTATATTTTTTACTTATTTTCGGGTTCTAAAATGGGTTTAAAATGAGAGTTTTTTAATACAGAAAATCATGTCTTGTTTTCAAAATGGAATTTTCGGGAAACTATGATTTTTGTTTTAAAGATAAAAATTCTATTTTATAACTTCTATTTAAATACAAAAAAAATAGACAATTTTGGGAAAGTATATTTTTGGATTTTATGGTTCTCACCTATAGGTCTATTTTATGCTCACATCCTACTTTTTTCACTCAGTGTCAGTAGAATCAAGATGTTTTACGGGTTTAGTTTTGTTTATGTTTTCCTATAAAATGGGTAGGTTTTTGGATGGTGGTGACTAAGGGGTCACATGGAGATCATTTTGGTTGTGGTTTGGTTATGTTTTAGATTTGTTTTAGTTTTTTTTAGTTCTAATAAAATTTTATCTGTATATGTTTATGTATTTATTGATGTTCATTTATTATCTGAATATATTTTGTAATTTATTTTTCTTCTTTTATATCGTTATATTTTGGGATAAATCATTTCCATTAGATTATATTTTATTCTTGGCACTAGTTTCCAGTCCGAGAGGATTGAGAACTCCACTCGGGCCTTACTGCGTGCTGGATCAGTTGACCGATTCAGGTTTGACCTGGGTTGGATCATAAAAAAATGGTATCAGATCATCCCTTTATTATTTAAAGTGTTAGGTAGTTATAAGATAGGACTTTAGGGAGTTGGGAGGTAGGTATATAAAGATTATATCAAACTTCTTCACATATTGGGCCTTGAATTATTAGGGTTATTTTGGGACTTGGGTCCCATTTTTTGGGGGGGTTTTGGTTTTATGTCATTAGTGTTTATCTAATTTGTGTATGGTTTGGGGAATGAGAAAGTAATTGAACTGATATTACATGGTGAGCTTTCATGGAGTATTTCTACTAGTGGATCCCAAGTAAATGGTTTAAGATACTTCCATTGGTTGGTACTTCTTTTTTGCATGTTCTACTAAACCTTGTGGATAAGTTATGAATGGCCACTAGTTCCATATTTCATGATTTTTTGTTTGAGTTATTTTCTAGTTTAGTTTTGCTTGGCATGGGTAGACTTCGAAATGAAAATTGGTTTTTGTAAAAAAAATTCAAAAGTTAATTGATTTTATGATACGGTTTTATTGTTAAAAGTGGGTTTGGGTGTTTAACATTGGAATGGGAAGCGGGTTCCAGTAATTTAAAAGTGGCCTTGGATGAAGGTAATTTTGGAATTGGAATGGAAATTTTTTATTTTGAAAGAGAATTTTTGTTTTTTTTCAATAATTTATTTTATGATCTTTGTGTTTTGTATTAATATGTTCTTTAGGTTGAGTTTTATTTGAATTTTGATTTAGTTTTGTGTCTTTTTTTATATATATTATATCGCCCAGAAAGATCCCAAAGGTTTCCAATGACTCTCTTCCAGTTATTGGCCCTACCCAGACTCCTAGTGGGGTTGCAAAGTCAATCTATTCTTAGTTTTTTTAAGGTTTTCCATGGTTATTGGGATCTTTTAGAGGATGTGGAGTGTCTTGAGAAAGTAAAAAAGTGTTTTAATGCATTTGGAAACCCTTTAATCCATGAGGTTATGATCTGTTCTAGGCTTTTTTAAGGGTTCAGGTCTAGATCAGTAGAAGATGATCGTCCCATCATCATTTCATGTTGTGAAATACTAGGAAGTCATTAAGGAAAATTTTATCTAATGGTTAGTACCTGAGGAGGTGAAGGTGAGGAAAGTGGTAGAGCTCTTGTGTGTTCAACAAGGTCAAAAGATAGTGAAGGCCTATATTTTTCACTTTAAGGTGCATATTTATTTTTATCTGTAGATAGAATAAAAGGATCAGCTAAAATATCATCTCTTAATATGGGGTCTTAATTTATAGATTAAGGACATATTTCTCTCATCCAAGTATGTTCTATTCAAGAAGCTAGTGGATGATGCATTTCTAGCAAAGTTGGTTCTCGAAGCGTGGTCTATGGTTGTGGGTGCCCATAAGGTTTCTCCATATGGTGAGAATTTTGGTCCAAAGTAACTCGTTCCTAATAAGTCTTCTTTGATGGTTCCGAATTCTCATTCATCATAACAATCACTCATGTACTTAAAGTTTGGTTAGTATAAGTATTCAATGTTTTCTTATAGAAATACTTTGAAGGATTGTCGATGATGTGTTCATCTGGGTCATTTGAAGAAGTTATCCAAGCAGTGTCTCAAGAAGAGAAAGTCTTAGGAGGAGGTTGTCATCTTCTAACTATGGGTAATCATATTCTTCAAGACACAAGGGCTCTGACCATACCTAGAGTGAGTCTCTTCACAAATTCATGAAATTATTGTTGTGGTGGGGTTGTTCTCCAACTTATGTCCCTAGTGTCATAGTGGGGATGGTTTAAGTTCTCCTTGTTTTTATTTAATTTTTTTGAAAATTCTTTTTTTTATGTATTTTGGTGGCCTTCTATTCCTATTAAATTTCAATAGTGGTTTCCTAGGTATGTGTAACTTTATATGATTTTCCATTTTTTAATGTTTTTGGTTTTTCATTGTACTTATTTCAAATAATCTTGTGTCGTATGGGAATGATAATTTATGAATTGGTTAAATTTATGGTTTTAATTTCTTCCATTGGTAGTTTTGGTTGTAGTTTCGATGTTCTAGTCATTTTTTGTAGTGGGGAGGCCCCTCTCCATTTGTCCCTTGGTTTTTCTAGTTTTGGTTTTCTCTAGAGTAGGTTGGTTGTGAATTTTGGTGTGGAAATGACACACAATAGATCATGTTTTTATTTGGCCTCATTCAGTTCCAATCCATGGCGTTGTTCCTCATTCGGCTTGGTAACTTTCTGGGGGAAGAAAGTTTGTGGTTGGGAGAATTTTCCCACCCCCAAAATGAGTTTTATTTTATTTCATTTATTTTTATTTATTTAGTGGTTTTTGATTTTTTGGGTGAGATTTGGGTTGATTTTATAATGATATTTTCTGAGTTTCAGAGGTATTGGGTTGATTTGGCCCTATGCAAAGTAAGTGTGCATGTTTTAGGGAGAAATAGTGCGGCTGGTTAAGTCAGAGGTTGTTTTCAGTTCATTTTCATCTTGCACAGTTTTTATTTCCAAGTCTGAGCATGGTTTTGTCTAAACCATGTAATGCAAAGGAGAAAATATGCAATCTATTGGGGGTGTGTGAGTAATGGCACACAGCTTCCACACGGTTAATAAAAACCATGTGGTAAGCGTGTGAGTAGTCTCTAACATTTTATAGAACTAATTCTCACACTTGGTGCATGATTTCTGAAACTATGTTTCCAAACCATGCAGGTGCCCCTTCTCATTAGTAGTGTGTGAACGTTTAGCACATGGTTTAGAAAACTGTGTTGTTAAACTATGCAACTCACACATATTCTTAAAAATTTGAAATTCAAATTTTACCACTCTTAGGTGTTAACCCTATTTTAGGTTCTGTCACCCTTGATTAGTTTTGGCAAACTATGGGGATACCAAACCCCTCCCTCTTTATCCTAAATTCTATTTTAAATTCTCTCTCAAGGTTTCTATGTATGTTCCTCTTAATTTTTTGGTGTTTTTATCCTCTCCTCTTATCTCTCTCTTGGTTTCTCGGTTTTTCTTCGTGGGGTTGTCTCATGTAAAAACCCTAGGGTTGGATAGTTAATGTTGGATTTTGTTTTATTTGATGTTATTATATCTGGTTTTTTCTTTAGGATTGGTTTTTCCTTCTCCAAGATTTTCGTTGCATTCACACATAATTGAGGATGGTGTTTCCATCCATTTGCTTTCTAGAAAATTTTATTCAATGCTTGAACATCCAAAATTAATTCCTAAATGTGTTAATCATGTTTTTGATTCATTAGTTTTTTTTTGGTGTTTTAATTTTTTAAAATTGATGAAAATGGGGTTTTAAATGCTTTTTCTAAGCTCTACATATATATATGCATGCAAGGTATGTGTTAAAATTCCAATTGGATTTTTGAAATGGATTTGGTTATTTTGAGAGTTTGATTGACCATATTAGGCCTTTCTTGGGTTTTGGTACTTTATTTTTCTTTTGAATCAAGTTTTTTGTGTGGCCTTTGGTGACTTTTATGGTTTGGGACTTATGTGTGGACCATTTTGAATAGTCATAGGGTTTCTTGGAATTCTTTGATTGAAGCCTTGGGTGTTGTTTCATAGTTTTCTATATGTAAATATATGATTTTGGTGTGGGTATATTCATATATGAATGGGTTGCACATATATATAGGAACACATCCACATAAATGGAATTCCATTGGAATATCCACTTTAAAATCCATTTCTTCAAAACACTTTTCTTCTATCCTCCATTTCCACTTCCATTAAGTCTCTAAAATCATTTTTATAAAAACTTCCCAGGTTCACTAAATGGTTTCTTGGTTTCTAAGTGACTTAAAATGTGGTTTTAAGAACAGTTTTCTAAATTATGGTTAGTTCAACACCTTGAGATGTAACTTCATAAAGAAATTGAATAAATGGATCAGTTGGAATCTTCCAAGCATAAATGATGTTTTATATTGGTTTTGGAAATAGTTTTGAGATGTATAGTATTCAAATTGGAAATGGTTTACCAATTGTAAATGCAAGGCATGGTTGGTACTTTGTGATGTTATGGAAATTTGTATTTAAAAGTTAAATGATATCCAAGCTTGGTTGGAACTTTCTAGGGTTCAATTTGTGAGGGAAACCCCTATTGTTTTCCTTTTGATGAGAGGTCCTTCACATATTTGGTGTTTGGGATTGGTAAAGGAATGCGTGATTGCAACTATGAGGTTAGTTAAAGCTAAAATATGTGATTACCTCCTCATTATGCTTTATACTATTTTCATTGGATTCCTTGGAGTCATATAGAGGGTTGAGTGACAATTACCTTCTAGTCCTAATTAGACATATTGGAACCCCCTGGATAGAGGATAGGCTAAGTGGTATTTTCCACTAGTGAGGCTAGATTAGAGGAGGCATGTTGGTTATTGACTATAGAGTTTCACTATACGATGGAAGGTGGGTACAAACTGAGTACAACCAAGGATTTCTTCTAGGGATGTTCAGGAAATTCCCATGATTATATATTTGTATGTTCTTGCTTTATTTTCTAGCATTTCATTTACTTGTTTGTTTAGTTTTGTTATTTTTTTCTTGTACTACTCCCCTTTATCCCTAGACATGTTGGTTATACCCTACTATTTCACTTAGTTAGACTATCCACATCACTTGGGTTATATTTCATACTTTTCATTGGGTTCTAAACTGGGTTTAAAATGATAATTTGTTTTAATATGGGTAATAATTTTTTATTTTCAAACTGAAATTTCCAGGAAACTTTGTTTAGTGTTTTCAATATAAAAACCCCATTTTTGTTACATGTATTTCAAACCAATGATTTTAGAATATTTCAGGAAAGTATATGTATGGATTCTATAGTGTTTACGAATTGAGAAATTTTATGCTCACACCCTACTTGTGACACTTGAAATTGGTTGACCTTATTTTTTTTATATATTCAGTATTGTTCAGGTATGTCTATAGAGAAAGGTTTTTTTCTAGATGGTGGTGTCCAAGGGTTCACATGGATATCATTTCAGTTCTATTTTGGTTTAGTATTAGTTTGGTTTTAGTTTGTTGTTTCGTTCAGCTGCATTTGTATCTAAATATGATTATGTATTTATTGATGTTTAGTTATTATTGTAATATCCTATGTACTTTATAATTATTATTTTATAATAGTTTTTTTGGGATAAATCATTCCTATTAGATTATCTTTGATGTTGGCACTACTTTTCATCTAGGGAGGATCAAGAATGCCTTTGATTCCTTATTGCGGGCCAACTTGGGAGGCTGGTTAAGGGTTGACCAGGGTTGGTTCATGATAGTTTTTTATCGCACTAACTAATTTTACTCTAAAAGGAGTTAAAATCAATGGAAAAAAGAATTTGATCTTTTTTTCAAGAACTAAAAATAATATCATTGAATGATCTAGCTTTGGCCATGCCTTTTAGAAATGGAGAATTTGTCATCTAAAATGATTCTTCTTTGAAATGACTTAGTTGTAATGTATAATGATTGGGGAATTTCTTATACTTCCTATCCTTTTAAATATTAAATTACCCTACAAAATATATATAATTATCTATTTTGGTTTTTTCATTTTAAAATTTAGATACATCATCTATATAGACTAAAGTGTGAAATATATTTTGATCAAAAAAGTTTGTAAAATATATTCACAATGAAAGAATTTAACATGATATAGTTAAGATGGATGGAACTGATCAAATATTATGATAGAACAACTCATTACCATCCTGTAAAATCAAACAAAGTGGTTGATTCTTTGAGTCAAAAAAATAATTCTACATTAAAGTTGCTATATTTTAAATATGACCCTTTGGTTAATGATTTGATAAATTTTATCCTAGAAGTTGTGGATGCAGGGACATCCTTTATTTTTTAGGTTTCAATGTAGTTGACTTTGTCGTAATATAATTAACCAAGATCAAAATGTGGATCAATATTTGCAGGAAAATGTATAATCTATTAATAATATTATGTTTTAAAATTTTAATATTGTTGAAGAAGGTGTTTATGATTTGAAAAATTATTATGTGTTCCTTGTGATTCTTAGTTTAAGAAATAGTTGTTGAGTGAAACTTTCATTTATCACTTTTCCATTTATCTGAGCATCACTAATATGCACATAGACCATCAGGAGTATTACTTCTGGGATAGAATGAAAAGAGATATTGTTTAATTAACCATGAAGTGATTGACTTGTCAGTTGGTTAAAGTGGAATGATAATTACTGAAAGGAATGTTTCAACCTTTTCTAATGATGGAGTAGAAATGGGAAAATATATCAGTGGATTTTGTGGTAGGATTTCCAAAAACTTCTCAAGTTAATATTTTGATTTGGGTTATTTTTTATCAATTAACTAAATCTGCACATTTCCCTCCCATTCAAGATATAATATATTTATATTATCTTTATCTATTTTATATAAAGGAGGTAGTTAGGTTACATAGAGTACCTCTATCTATGATATAAAAACATGATCTTGGGTTCACATATAATTTTTAGAAAGTAATTTAGTAGTCGTTGGGTACTGAATTAAATTTCAATACAGGTTTTCATCTTTAATCTGATAGAAATTCTGAGGGAATAATTCAGACCATGGAAGATATGCTTTATTCTTATTTAATGTATTACTAGGTAATTTCGTATCAACATCTTTCTTAAGTAGATTTTTCTTCAAAAATATTTTTCATTCCAAATATAGATGGAACCATTTGAGGCATTATGTGGAAAGCGGTTTCAGAAACTAGATTTTTGGAATTAAGTATGACAAAGGAAGTTGATTGGACTAGTGTTTGTAGAGTAAATGAATGAGAATGAGAAGTTGATTCAACATTATATGATGATGTCCTAAACCATGCATAAAATTTATTTAGATAACCATAGAAAAGATCATTATTTGGAAATAGGTCATCATGTCTTTCTCATAGTATCTCCATATAAAAGTGTTATGAATTTTGGTAAAAATGGAAAACTAAGTTTGTGGTTTATTAAACCATTTTAAATCCTGGATAAGGTTGAATATGTTTCCTACCCAGTGGCTTTTCCTCTATGTTTATCTTAGGTAAAAAATGTATTTAATGTTTTCGTGTTAAGAAAATATATTCAGGATTTATATCATGTTTTGAGCCCTGAAGTAGTTCAGTTGGAAGTTGATATGTTTTATGAGGAAAATATAGTTCATATTCTTGACCATAGAGAGAAAATTTTTTGTAATAAGGTGATTAAATAGGTTAACGTTTTATGGAAAAATATTATGGTTGGATAGGAAACACAGTAATCTAAAAATGTTATAAGGGAAATATATCCTCACTTGTATAATAAGTAAATAAAATTATGAGGATACAATTTATAAAAGGGGGAATAATATAACAAATCAAGTAATGATAGAATAAATTATTTTCATATTTATTAACATTAATTATATAGTAATATTTTTTATAAATATATTGAGTAATTTTTTAAATAAAAAAGGAAATATTTTTAACTAAACTCTTTTCTTATAAGGTTTTATTTAAAAGTTTAATATATAAATTTTATAATTTTAATATCATTTTTAAAATTATAATTTCAAAATTTACATATGGTGAACGTTTTTTATTTTTTAAAAAATATTTATTTTCCAGTGAATAGTGAAAAAATACTGATTTTTGTAAAAAAGTCATTTCTTTTCAATAATTTTACTATTCTAAAAGTACCAAAATGTTTTGAATATAATTTGAAGTAACATAAGTGTTATTTATTTATATTCAATCCATTTAATTACAATTTTAATCAAATTTATATTGGTATTTAGCATAATTTTTTTTATTTAAAAATGATATTTTTCTAAGAATTATTATAAAATTCATAATGATTATACAATTTAATTAATTTAGAAAATATATAATTATAAATGTTTTAAAATGAAATGTGTAGATTATATATAAATAAATATTAATTTATATTCATTAAATGATTATTATTAGTCATATAATTAATATAAAATCAATTTTTTCTTGAAAATACACTTCTTGAAAACCAACCTTTTCCTCTCATTTGACAATTTTTTTAAATAAAATTTTGAAAATTTTATGAATTAAATTTGGTAAAATGGATTCAATTATTTTAATCAAAATAATTTATATTATTTAATAAGTTCAACAAAAAATTTTACCAAAATTAATAGTGAAAATAGTAAAAAATAATTTTCATGGTTTACTTAAAAATGGATTTATACCTAAACTAAAAATATAACGGTTAAAATGACCTAAAATTTTGTTAAAAATATATTTTATGACCATATTTCGACCATAAAATATATAATTATCTATAATAATCCATTTTGGAACCTTCTTCATGTAAAAAATGTGGGCACAACATTTTATTTTAAGAAATTGAAAGTGTGCCTCTCACCTCACTTATAAAATCCCACCCCCTCCCCTCTCTTATTCACACATTAAAATCCCTTTGGTTCAACTATGAACTACCCAAACCACTACCCTAATTCCCTTATTTGATACTATAATCCTTATTTTTCTCATAAATTCAACCTAAGAATCCTTTTGGTAAAAAATAAAATAAGTTACACGAAGAAGAGGTAAAGTTCTTCAACGAGTGTTTTTATTTTATGTATTCCACCACCCAATTAAATTATTATTAAAACAAGATTATGTAATAAAATCAGAATATTATATATACTTATATTTTTTTATGTAAATTTAATAACCTAAATCATTCTACTCTTCCATAAAATGGGTGACAAATCAGCATTCATGTGTAAGGCGGACTACCATCTCGCGAACTGATGTCACTCATTTTTCAATTAACACCTCTCATTATTGGGTATGATGATGGATATAAATTATATATTTTATATTTATAACATAATTATACCTATTTATTAATTATATCATATATATACCTTTTTAATTTCTATTCTATAGGGGATATGATAACATAGCTCCTGTGTACGGTGGACCATCACCTCGCGAAGCAATGTAATTATTTTTTTTTACTAACTATTTACATGGAATGTAATAAGGGTAAATATAGTGAATTGGTGTGATATATATAACATAATTATAATATTAATTACATATTTATCATTCCTAAAATATAATACTTTAGATTATTTCTTACCTTTTCCCTCACTGAAAATGATAAGGTCGTTCGTTAACCTATTGACTACCGCCTTCAAGACGCGATGTGACTCTATTTTCATCACGACACCACATGGAAGATATATATAAGTATATTTAAAGAATTAATATGGTATATATGATATTAGTATCATTTTTTAAATGTAAAATATTATTCACCTCCTTTCTATGATGATCGTTTAAAAAATTGAAAAGTCACTCATGCGTAGGTATGGTCTACCGTCTACTTGATTGTAAAGTAATTCATTACTACAAACCATATTTCATGATTGGTATTAAAAGTATAATTTATGTGTAAATATGATGACTATTTAGTGATTATTTTTATATATTTGGTTAAATAATGACCTCTTTGACCATAGTCATCCTACCAAAGTCATTTTTGAAGCATAATAAAAATATCGCTGAAACATCTGACATAAACCTAACTGATTAAGTAATCATAAATAGCATGGTAATAATTAAAATAAAAGGAATAATTAACTTTAAAAAGGTTATTAAACAACTAAATAATTGAAATAAGTTTATTATTGAGGAATATAAAGAACGTACATGATGAGTAGGACTCAAGGTAAGAGACTTCATCTCAATTTCCTTTCATTGAGGCATATTTTTATGTTATACAACTATATTATTTTATGAGGTGTATATACACACCCAACGAAAAATTTTATCATTAATTTATCTATTATAATGGTATTTAATGTTTTTTTATTGTTATTAATTTATGAGGTTTATGATTAAAATATTTCCATGGTGATAAGTTTCTTTTCTTTAAAAAATCATCTTTTAATGTTTTCCTTCCAAATCTTACATTTCCATGTCCATGTTTTAAAAATGATTTAATGAAAGTTTTTATATGGAAATAAAAGATTTATTAATTAAATTTTAAGTCTCTTTTTACTTTATTTTTAAATGGTTTTCTATCTTTTTATATGTTTTATATTGAACATTTTGAAAAATGACAAAATGAATGTTTTATTTTTAATGTACATGGTGACAATGATTTTTTTCACCACCATGGCCATTATTTTATTTGTGGATCCCTTTAAAATATTTCATGCTTTATTAAATGAAAAAATCTCATTCCATTTTTTAGTTATTTTGGTATTGAAAAGTTTTTTAAATGAAAATTTTATTTAATATCTGAAAGTGATTTTTATACAATTTTAAAAGACTTTTTCAAATGTTTTTTGTTGAAAAAGTGAAAGCGTAAAATATTTTATTCATGTTTTAGTTCTTGGAAATTATATATGATGGTTGTTCTTATATAGTATCAAAAAATCCCATTATATATTATACAATAAGTGCACCCAGATAATTCTCCATTACATTGTGTAATGATTATGTTATCAGGAGAATTGTATTGGAAGATGACCATATGTTTATTCCAATTTAAAAGGGTCTTCTAGGGGTTATTTAAGGGTTACAAGAGACGTTGTACCAAAGTAAAAACATGAATTTTTTATGCTATCTAATTAGTTTACATGTAAATAATATTTTTTTTAAAGGTCATAAAAATGATCTTTTTAAAGGAATGATAATTCCCATTCTATGTACAAATTTGTGTTTTTAAGAAATGTTTTTTCATGTGTTTTTATGTTTCTCGCAAGACTAATAGTTTTCTTATTTTTATATACCTTACAGATATTTTTTTGAAAATCCCACTTTAAAAAAAACATATAATTTTAGTATGGTAAGGTAAATAATGATTTCAACCTAAAATCCATGAATGGTTTTCATAAAAAGAAATTTTGTTTTGTTTTAAAAAAATTATATGGTAGTAAAAATAGAGACTAAATGAAAGTTTCCATTTTTGTATTATATGGTTTTGTTATATATGATTTATGAACTAATTCTCTAAAACTCTAAACCTCAAAATATCCTCATATGTAATAGAATTAATTCTTTACTTAAAACTCCATATTATTTAATTTCGAAGGTGGGTTGCTTATAATAGTCTAGATAATTAATTAATAAATAATGTATAACTTCCTAAAATATATCAAGTTTAATGGGTTCTCAAGAAAACCAAGACCACTCACACCTACTTTCATGTTTTCATGTCTATAATTGAGGTCTTTCATATTCATTATGGATCCAATAGACCAAGTTTGAGTTCGCTAGTTAAGTAAATATCTAGGTTATCTCATAAAACTAATCATGTTACTAAAAATAGTGAAATAAGGTGATTGAGATTATAAAATCATCAGGACTACTAAGTTAATACCAATTAGTATCAATATAGACTCATGAACCCAAAATTTCAATAATTCTTAGTTCAGTACTCACCATTTCCCCTGAACAACCTTAGGGTGAATAATCCATCTTTAAAAACCCATAAATGGGAATTAAAAAATCCAATATGTAATGTTAAGTGATTTTCATAATATAGGATCATTAAAAAGTGCTAATGAGACATTAAAGCATCATCAATTTCAAAACCGGCCTTTATTTCAAAATCAAAATTTGAAGGGGTAGTCATACCTGCTTCCTTTTTATAGATCAATAATAAGATTCCAAACATGCCTTTAAACCAATAATTTCATTAAAAATAGCCCAAAATAATTAAAAGGAAAGTTTAAAAAAATTAGGCTTGAAGTCATTTCAATACATGGGTCAGCACCATTTTCCACATGAAAAAAAACATTCATTAAAAAACACCCAAGAATTCCCATTTTATAAATAAGGAGAAAAATCATTCTAAATGGGTACTTAGTCATTTTAAAAATTAAATCCTTAAAAACCTTGTAAAAATTTTTACATGAATCAAGCATTTTCATTTAAATCCAAAAATTTCACTTTTGAAATCAAAATGATGTTAAGCCCTCACTTTTACCAAAACAACCTTCAAAATATCTTTGAAAAGAAATCAAACTAACAAAGAATTCAAAACAATTATTGGGTATAGGAATTAATAATATGAAAATTCTTTCCAAGACATGTTTGATTCATAGAGAAGAGGATCATAGGTGCTTCCATGAGGAATTTCAAGGTAAATATTGATAAAAAACTGATATAAAATAAGAAACAAAAATTAATTAATTCTCAAGAAATATTAAATTAAATTGTGAAGAAACTACATAGAAACACCTACCTCTTTACTAATTTCTTCCATTGTGTGTTTTGGAAAAGCTTAATTCATTTATGTTTGGTGTTGTTTCCAACACAAGTTATTGAATGAATCAAATTTCTTTTTAAAATAAAACATATTCTAAAATATCAGGGTGTAATATTGTCCCCTCCTTAATGAAATTTCATCCTCATAATTTTATATTGTTTCTAATAAAAAAATTTAAAAAAATTGGAATCAATTTCATGGGGTGTAAATGGGATTTTAAAACCATTAATTTTAAAAGGATCCGTAATAATGGAACTTTAAAAAAGAGTAAAAGAGAATAAATGTAGAGTGGAAGATAAATATATATAAGTGGAAATAAATTACTTTTATTCCAAATAGAATAAATTTACTTTATAAAAGAACATTAATGTATATTCTCATACTAGTAAACTTATCATTTCCTAAATAATTATTAACCCATGAATTTAACATTATGAGACTCATACTTGTGAATGATTTTAAAAAACCATACCTTAACAGCTCATCAATATTTTCTATATAAGACTCGATATATTTATCTACTTCTTACTTGAGTCTAATAAAATATCTTTCAATCAAGATAAAGAATATGAGAGAGTATACATACTTTATTTCTTTTCATTCCACAAGCATAAATTCATCTGTTGATTTTTTTCGAGTAGTTTTTTATCTCTACTTCACCTCATATTAAAAGTTATAAATAATCCTAGACAATTTTTTTTATACCTAATGAAATAAAATTAACTTTTTAAAGACAATAAGATTCATAAGGATGAAAATACATTCCTATTATTTCTATTTATTAACCAAAATCAAAATTATTATCAAAAGTTAATATAATATCCAATATTAATAATTCAACATGTGAATAAATGATATAATAAACTTCATATGCTCAAAAATAACACCCAAAGTTCATCTTAAACCATTACTCAAAATAACTAATCCTAAAAACTATCTAGAATATAATGAGTCAAATTTAAGACCAAATTATTATAATTATTTGATCACATATTATTCTAAAATCAACATAATATTTATCTCTAAACAACATCAATCAATCATAAAGTCACCTACCAAAATTTTATATGCCCTGTTCATATATTCTCTAAATTATACTAATATTTCCTATAAATAACCCAAATCACCATAAATCCTTAATAAAATCATATATTCTTACTAAAGTTAACTCAATATTTATTCATTAATTAATATCAACAATTTTGATATAAAATATCATAATAGCCAAAAATAATTTGTTTACCTTACTCATATAATGTTCCCAATGTATTGAACTTAATTAAAAATATATTTAACCACCTAATCACTAAATCACCTTTCAATATCATGGTTATCTATTTTATAAAACATATATTCAAAAAATATAATAACACTTTTCTAGATTAACAATAATTACTTCAAAATTAAAGAAAATTTTAGCCCTAAATGTTATATTTACCTTATTTATTTTATCCCCAATATAATAACATTCATTCCAAAAAAACATTCATATTAAATCACATGATAAACCTAGAGGTTAAATATACTTCAATCATATATTAAAACCCAATAAAGGTTTCCTAAAATATCATTAATCACCATTGAATACAATCACATAAGTCCTCAAAATGGTATCTATATTTTTTAAATTATGATCATTTTGAAGATTATCAATAAAATACCACTACATCATAACTCTCAAAACCCTAAATGTGGACACTTTAATCATTCAACTTCCTTCATAAATATTTAACCAATAATTTACATTTTATTCCTTAATTGTTTCTTCCTATAATCAGAAATATGAATCATGTATTAATATTAATCAATCTTAATCTAATCATGCTTCCCACTTTAAATGTTAGAAAAGGTGATAAAATAATACATACCTTTTATATGTTATTCATAATTTATTCTTCTTAAATATATTTATTTTCTAAACCTTTATTTTTATGGTGTTTTTGATCCCATTCATGATATTTCATCCTTGGGTATCAGTTTTTATAATGCTCATACTCACGGCATTTAAAACATTCAAGTATTACCTTAGGAAGAACTTTATTCCACTCTATTGTGTTAACTGAACTCTTTATTTTTACTTGGTAGTTTATTTCTCTATTATCTCATTTACCAAATATAAAAAATATTCTTATTCCTTAGGTTCTTCTTCCTACATTCTTTACACATATAAAGTTGAATCTTTTTACCTTTATGATATTTATCACCTAAAATTACATGAAACTCCACTTTCATCTTATTTGGTGTGTTTGGAAACACACTCATGTCTAGTTATTTTTATCATAACTTGAGATAGATGGTTAGATAAAACCATAATTTTTTCACTACAACTCATATCCCATTTTATTTTTTGTTCATAAAACCACCATAATTTCCTTAAAATACATTTTTAACTTGGTTCCTGCTGGTTCTATCCATTTAATAAAACCAAAAAGGATTAGTGTGTTAGATTTGGTGTTCCAGGTCCAATTATTTATACTTTATAATAAATTCATATTCAAATAAATTATATTAAAAAAACATATTATTATATATCATTCATAGTTCTATGTTACCTTAATTTGATAATTTCGTATAATATATGTCACATTGAAAAGGTCATATAAATTCCCTGCTTTGATGTAAACCTTGAAATTCCATGAATATATTCTTAAAACTATTTCTATAATCATATAACATTCTATTATGGGAAATGTAGTATTATTAATATTGGGTGTTAGTACTCGTAAGATAATGAGACTCCATCTTATAAGGTTTTCACTTGGTAATATCCAAGATGGGATACTATGAGAATAGACCCACCAGTAGGAATTTTCCATGTTTATATGTCGTTGTATATTCCTATCTATAAGATTGTGTAATAGTCCTTATAATTTAAGATTATTATTAGTTTATTTCAAGACTCATGTAATTATATTTATTAACCAAAATTGTGAAGCTATATGTTCAAGGGATGTAAGGTATGTTGAGTTCATCACAAATGACATGTTATTAATGAATAAGTTGAGGAAGGATTTTTTCCATCCATATTATCGGAAGTTAATATCTCATCCATTTGATTGAAATGGAACCATTACATTAAATTCCATGGTTAGGGTATAGAAAAAAAGTATATTTTTGATAGTCAAAGAAAGAAGTATTAGGCATATTTTTTGATGAAATAGGTGTGAAACCTATTTTATGAGATATTATAACAAAGTTATTATATTACACATTGATCACTTGCTTCTGGTTTTCAATTTTGTAAAATTAAATTCTTTCATGTGGGTGTCTTGACCCATTTCAAGACAGTAATCTTGGACTTTAAGCATGTCTAAATATCACTAATGAGAAAGAAGCCTAGAGGTCACATAGTAAGTGTTTCTGTTGATCTCAATTAAATTATACTTGAATTTAATTTTTGTAATAAATATCATTCTCAAGACCGAGGAATAATTTTATTTATGATTTATTGATTTCATAAATTAAATAAATATTTATTCGTGAGGTAATTATTAATTACCTGGATTTATAATATTTATTTATTTATTTACTGAATAAATATTCATTCAAGTATTTGATAAATAACAAGAAATACTAGCGGATCAAGAGCATGACTGGTGATAAATATTAATTTTTAAGCTAGTAAAATAATATTTATCATTGTTCCAGTTAGCACACACCATGAGAAAATAATATTGTTATTATTATCACATGGTAGGGGTATTATAACATTTAATACATTATTTAAGGATCATTGTGAAATTAAATAAAATTTTAACTATAACCTTATCTCTATAAATAAATGATTATGTATATTGTGTAGATTTTTATCGATATAAAGAATCATTGTGCACAATGAAATTTATAACTCTCTCTCAAGACTATATAATTATATAGAGATTATATTTCCGACACCATCATCCTAAGAAAAAGATTTCAAGGATGATTCTTCAAGCCTAAAGTAATATTCACATCATTCAAGATGAACACCGTAAGATCTGATGTAAACTAAATTGATTAAATAAAGATATATAACATAGTAATATGTAAATTAAAAGGAATAATAAAATTTGAAAAGGGTTCTTAATAAAGTAAATAATTGACATGAGTTTATTATTTATAAATATAATGAATTTACATGATGATTCAGACTTAAGGTAATGGACTTCATCTCAATATCTTTTTATTGGGGTATATTTTGATGTTATGCAACAATATTCTTTTAAGAGGTGTATATACATCCCCTTTGAAATGTTTTATCATGATTTTCAATATTCTCAAGGTATTTAAGGTATTTTATAATGTTATTCTTTCATGGGGATTATGATTAAAATATTTCAAAGTAATAAGGGACTTTTCATTAAAAAAATCCACTTTTAATGCTTTCCTTTCAACTCTTCCTTTTCCATGTCCATGTTTTTTAATTAATTTTATATAATTTTTTATATATACATAAAATATTTATATATTGGTTTTTATATGTCATTTTACTTAAATTTAAAATGTTTTCAAAAGGAATATTTTTTGTGTTTTATATAGAATGTTTTTACAAATGACAAAAAGGAATGTTCTATTTTTAACATACAAGGAAATAACAAATTTTTCTACTTCCATGACCATTATTTTATTTTTGTATTCCTTTGGAAGCTATCATGTTTTCTTCAATTAAAACCATAATCCCATTTTATGTGTATTTTGGAATTAAAATGGGTTTTTAAATGAAAATGGTATTTTTATATCTAAAAATTATTTTCATATGAGTTTAAAAGAGTTTTTCAAATGTTTACTGATAAAAAGGTGAAAGCATAAAATTTTTTATTCATGCTGTGGTTCTTGAAAATTATATAGGATGGGTGCCCCCAGATAGTACCAAGTGAGCCCGTTATAACTTATTTGATTGTTTCACCCATAGATCACTCCAATGCATTGGGTAATGATTATGTTCTCTAGAGAATTATATTTGAAGTTTGATGTATGGTTATTCTAATTTGTAAGGGATTTATAAGGGATACTTAAGGGTTCTATGATATGATATCACAAGGTACATGGCTGATTTTTCTATGTTTTATAAAAATATTTCATTTAAATAATTTTTTTTCAAAATTTAATATAAATTATCTTTTTAAAGGAATTATATTTCCCATTTTGGTTTAATATTTATGTTTTTAAGAAAAGGTTTTCCATGGGACTTCATGTTTTTCATTGTAATAATGGTTTTCTTCTTTTTATATCCCATGTCGAGATTTTTGTTATCATCCCATGTTTTAAAAAAAAAATTAACATGATTTAGTGCTAGATAAGGGAATGGAAAAAGTCAAGTTGAAAGTCATGAATATTTTTCATGAAAATAAATTAGGATTTTTTTAAAAAGTTTTATATGGTGGTAAAAATGGATACTAAATGGACGTGTCCACTTTGTATTATATGGTTTTGTTATTTATGAGTTCTGAACTAATTCTATAAAATTATAAACCTCAAATGATCCTCGAATATAATAGAATGTATTCATGACCTAAAACTAAATATTATGTAATGTTTAAGGCTAGGTACATATAGTTGGTATCAGAGGAATGTTTAGATAACTTTAAAGGTCAGTATAATGTAATTAGTTTAACCTTGAAATATTTTTCCTTATAGATAAGTTGAAATGATATATCATTTTTAGAAAACCATTTTTCATCATCTAAACATTTTTTTAGAATGGTTTTCCATAGTGAAAACAGGGAAGTGATTAGGTCCACTAAGATAGATACCCAGTGAAGGGGTGAAACAAGGTATGACAGATTAAAACAATTGTCCCTTTGATCATGTTTTTTTGTTAAAAAAACTCTCTTCTCTCTCCTTCCCCTTGTAGAGTATGAACAAATATAAAAGCATGTACAAGACAAAGCAATTTTACTTGGTTCACCCTCACTGAGCTTACTTCTTCTTCAGAACATCCAAGCACAGTTTAAAGACTTGTAGGTCCTTTCATTATCTCTAATGAGTGCATCATTCATTGTATGTATATGCTCTATTGAAGTCAAAATTTCATTGACTGATGAATACCCCTTTTCCACTTATCACTAGGAAACAACCTTTGGAAATACCTTCGTAAAGCTCCCTACTTCGTAAAGCTCCCAATTTTGAAAATCTCAAACAAGTATTCGCAAAGTCCCGGATTCTTTGTAAATCACACACATTTTCATAGAATAGGCCATTACAGAGATCAATCCATCCCAAAGTGACTTCCTTCATGAATCTCATTGAGCCAATGTAGAACACACCTCTTTCGCAGAGCTAGATTAGTCATCACAAAGCTCCTACCTTTTGTGAATCACACTACCTCTGTGAACCTCCTTTGCAGTTCAAGAGATACAAATTTTTCTTGAAAAAATATCTACTATTCTCAAGGGGTTTGAGGCCTATTTATAGGCGATCCCACTGACTTGAGAACCTTCCATGAAAATTCAGTGCCATGTCAACTCAAATCACAAAGCTCAGAAATTCCCATCAAAATTATCTCTATATTACAAAGCACCATGGAAATTTTTGGATCACAGATCTCATCATAATCATAGAGCATTCCATCAATTCTTTTTCACCACCACCAGAATGCTTTCTCACAATTCTCTTCATCTCTACTGTTCAAAAATCTTGTTGTAATCTCATAGCTCAAATTCAAAGTTCTACATGTCTTTGAGAAATAAAATTCATTAATCCTATCATTTCAAAACTCATGTTTTTTTCATATTTTGATGATATATTCAAGAAAATTAACTTTTCTCAATGCTCTTCAAAATCCAAATTTTGAACTCCAAAAATTTGTCAAAAATTAGAAAATGGTTCCACCTTGTATTTGTTCTTTTGTACCACCTTCAAATATTTCATTCCTTTGTCATGGTTCTTTTTCAACATGGATTTTCAAAAAAATCTCTGTAACTTGGAAATTCACCCTGAAAACCTACTTTTTAAACAAACACAACCAACCCAAAAATGTTGTAATGTTACTTTGAGGGATTTTTTCCCAAAAGAAGATATAGTGGGAAAGAAATGAGAGGACAATATCTATCCAAATAAGTATCCAGAGATGGTTGGAATTGGAATATAAAAGTTTTTTATATTAATGTCTAAGTTGACACAAGATATAAATTTTAGTGGTATCTATGCTAGATAGAAAATTGATATACCAAGAAGGAACATGTCTATTATAGAGAATTTCATGAGGCAACATCCCCCATGATTTAGTTGATCATATATCCTTGTGGTTACTAAATGATGGAACAATGCTTTGGAAAATATATATAAAGTCATGGAATGTTTGAAATGTCAAAAGGTAACTCTTTCCATTTATCATTTTGATGGTTAAGTTGATCAATATGGGTATTTGGTTAATAATACCAGAGAGAAATATGATCTTGATTCCATAGAATAGCAAACATTTAAGGATATTTTCCTTGATAAATATTTCCCTATAGTAATTTGACTCTGGATGGAAAAAATATTGGTATTAAGGTAAAAAGATTAATATTATATGTCCACCTATGAATAAAATTTTACAAAATTGGTCAGGTACATACCAAATTTTTTAGGACATTGATAGTAAACTTAATATATTTTAATTAGGATTAAAACCAAGTCTATGAGAATATTTGGTTGCATGATAACTTAAAATAAATGATAACATTGTTTTTTTTGTTTAAAAAGTTGAGATGGATTTTTTGGACACCTATGCACCTCATGATAATGAAAGTAAGAAGCATCTATAATGTCAGGAAATAGAGAACCATACTATAAAGAAATATAGAGGCAATAAAATTAATTTATCATCTTGTGGTAATTGTGGAAAAAATAACATTGGATAATGTCTTATGAAATCAGAGAAGTGTTAATGATGTAGAAATTTTGGCCATATGGCCCATGATTTAAAGGAAAAGAATACTAAAGAATCAAATAATGGGGTAACTGGTATCTAACCAATGGTGAGGTATTTTAGTTGTAATGAGTTAGGTCATTATGATAATGTGTGCCCGAAGCTAGTAGCTCGGGCTGGAAATCACCAAGATCTGAGGAAAATGGGTATGGAAAAATATTTGTGTACTACTTTAGTTGATGTTGGGCCATAAAATTAAGTGGATAAAGGTTTTATACATGTGTATTTCAATTGTGAAAATACCTTTTTTGACTCTGGATCTTCACATTCATTCATTTCTAAAAAAAATTGTCAGAAAATGGGAATATCACCTCATGAAAGTAAGATAGAACTTTTAGTGAAAACTCCACGAGTAAGTATTAAAGAAACCAAGATTTGTAAGAATATTTCTATTATTATCAGTGGAATGGTCTTTCTTGAAAATCTTATTAAACTAGATATAGTAGAGTTTGATATCATTTTGGGTATATATTGACCTGTAGATTATCATGATAAGATAGATTGTAGAGCCAAGACAATTTTATTCAATGATTTCATGCCATTTATAACATACCAATAAGCTAAAAAATTGATTAGAGATGGCAGTTAAAGTTACCTAGATTGTATTATTGAAAAAAAAATAAACTATTCAAATTAGTGATATTTTAGTAGTGAATGAAAAAATGAAGGTTATTTCATATAATTTTCTTGGTTTATTCCTAGTCGATAGGTTGAGTTTACAATTGACTTAGTGCATAATGCTAAGACCATTTATAAACCCCTTATTCAATGTCCCAATTGGAACTTTAATAATTGAAAAATAAATTGCAGTTTTTGTTAGATAAAGGTTTCGTTCAACCTATCACTTCACCATGGGGTGCTCCTATTTTGTTTTTTAAAGAGAAAGATGGTTCAATGAGACTTTTAATTGATTATAGAGAATTGAATAACATCACTGTAAAGAATAAGTATCATCTTCCTCATATATATTATTTTTTTGATCAGCTCCAAAGAGAATAGTATTTTTTGAAGGTTGACATGTGGTCTAGGTACCATCAGCTGAAGGTAAAGAAGGATGATGTTCTGAATTCTGAATTTCAAACTAGATATGGGCACTATGAGTTTTTCGTTATGAATTTTGATTTATCTAATGAACCTTCTATATTTATAGACCTTATGAATAGGGTTTTCCATGAGTACTTGGAAAGTTTTTTGGTTGTGTTAATCGATGGAATTTTGGTATGTTCAAAAAGTAAAGAGAAACATGAAATACAACTAAGGATTATTTTGAAAAACTTAAAAGAAAAGAAACTATATGGGAAAATTAGTAAGTGTGAATATTTGTTTTAACAAATTTATTTAATTGGATATATTATTTCTAAAAATTCTATAACTATTAACCCTTATAAAACAAATTTTATTGAATAATGTCCAAGAACCACAAATATCATAGAGATCCATAGTTTTCTTGGATTAGTGGTTTAATACTAATTTTTCATTGAAAATTTTTCCCAGATCTTGTCACACCCCAACCCTAGTTTTCTTTAATTTTATTTATTTTTATTTATTTTTTGGTGTTTGGTTTTTTGGTTGAGGTTTGGCTTGAGTTCTCAATGATATTTTTTTATTTTTGGAGGTTTTGGGTTGCTTTTAGACATGTGCTCGGTTAGTATACACTTTTTGGGGAGAAACTATACGACTGGTTAAGGTAGAGGGTGTTTTTAGTTCGTTTTCTTCATTAATGGTCTATCTTACATGGTTTGAGCATGGGTTTTCTGAAACTGTGTAAGTAAAAGAAGAAAACATGTGGTTTTTTGGTCGTGTATGAGGAATGGCTCATGCTTTGTGCACTATTAGTTGAAACCATGTGGCAAGCATGTGAGGAGGATCTATCATTTCATATAACTAATTTTCATGGTCGGTTCACAGTTTCCCAAACCATGTGTCCAGCCCATGTGGGTTCCACTTCTCTCTAGATTGGTGTGGATAGTTGGCTCATGGTTTGTAAAACCATGCAACTTACCTAGATTCTTAAAAAGTTGAAATTCAAATTCTACACCTCATATGTTTAAACCCTATTTTGGGTTCCTCCAACCTTGCACGGTTTTTTCACACCAGGGGGCTCCCAAAACACTCCATCTTTGGATATCCTTCCATTTTTTGAAGCTCTCTCAAGGTTTTTAGGTAAGTTACTCTTGATTTTTGGGTGTTTTCTTCATGTCCCCTTCTCCCTCTCTTGATTTTCTGATTTTTCTCTGTGTGGTTCTATCTTAGAAGAACCCTCGGGGTGGATCCTAAACATTTCTATTTAATTTATAAATATTTTAATCATGCTTTTGATGCATTAGTTTAATTTTTTTGTGGTGTTTTTGTGTTGGAAAATTTATGCAAATGGGTTTTTAAAGGTTTTCCTTTATTATACATATGTATATGAATGCAAGGTGTTTGATATAATGAAAATTTGTCTTTTAAAATTTATTTGTTTATTTTGATAGCGTGATTGACCTTATCTATACTTGGTTGGGTTTTGGTAAAAAAATCTTCTGAATCATGTTTTTTGTGTGGGTTTGGTGACATTTATAGTATGGGACTTATGTGTGGGCCCTTGTGAATGGTCATGAAGTTTCTTGTAATTATTTTATTGAATACTTGGGTGTTATTTCATGGTTTTAAATATGTATATATATGATTTTTATGTGGGAATATCCATATGTGCATAGGGCATGCATATGGATAGGCAAACACATGAATAAATATAATTCCATAGGAATTTCCACTTTGAACCCCAGTTTTTCAAAATATTTTTCTTCCAACTTTATTTCCCCCTTCCACTCCAACTCCAAAATGGTTTTTATAAAAACTTCCCATGTTATATAAATGGTTTATTGGTTTTTAATTTACTTAAAATGTGGTTTCAAAATCAGTTTTCTAAATTATAACTCATTCAGGACCTTGAGATGTAATTTGGTAACTAAATGGAATGAAAGGACTGTTTGGAATCTTCCAAGCATAAATGGTGTTTTTATCTTCGTTTTGGAAATGGTTTTGAGATAGATGGTATTTATATTGGAAATGGTTTACTAATTGTAAATGTAAAGTAATGGTTGGTACTTTGTGATGTTTTGGAAATTGATGTGTATAACTCATTTGATTTATAGGCTTGGTTGGAACTTTATAAGGTTTGATGTGTGATGATCCCCCTTATAGTCATCTTTTTTATGAGAGTGCCTTCACAAATTTGGTTCTAGGGATTAGATAAGGAATTCACAATGGAATATATGAGTTGAGTTAATGCCAAACATGTGATGACCTCCTCATTCTCTTTTATACAATTATCATGGGATTCCTAGACATCATTTATAGGGTAGAGTGATTGTTACTTTATAGTCCAAATTAGATGGATCGGAATCCCCTAGATAGAGGATAGACCGGGTGGGATTTTGAACTGGTGATTCTAATTTAGAGCATCTAGGTTGGATATTGAGTATGGTGTTTCACCATACACTATGAGGTGGGTACAAATTGAGTACATATAGAGATTCCTTATAGGTATATTTAGGAAATTTCCATGATAATATAATAGTATTTTCTCGATTTATCTTCCATCACTTGGGTAACTTGTTTATTTAGTTTTCTTTTTCTTTATTAGAATACTCCCCTTTAGTACTGGATTAATTGGTTACACCCTATTGCTTAACTTAGTTAGATTCTCCTTTACCTTATGCATCACTTGGGTAATATTTATTACTTCTTATTGGGTTTTAAACTGGGTTTAAAATGATAAAAAAAATTAAGATGGGAAATCATGTTTTGTTTTCAAACTGGAATTTATGGGAAACTTTCTTCAGTGTTTTAAGAATAAAAACCCTATTTTTATTACATATATTTCAAACTAGTGTTATCTGACTATTTCATTAAAGTGAATGTATAGATTATGTAGTGGTTAACTACTCAGTTATTTTATGATCATACCCTACTTGTGTCACTCAGTGTTGGTAGACCTTAAATATTTTGTAGGTTCAATTATATTCAGGTTTTCTTATAGAGTGGGATGGTTTTGTGGATTATGGTGACCAAGGGAGTAAAATTATATCATTTCATTTTCTATTTGGTTTGGTTTTAATTTTGTTTGAGTTTTTTTTAAGTTCTATTATAGTTGTATCTAGATATTTTTATGTATTTATTAATGTTAAATTATTATTGGAATATGTTGTATTCTCTGTTTTTATTTTTTATATCAATTTCTGTGGGGATAAATCATTCCCATTGGATTATATTTGATTTCCGGCACTAGTTTCCATCATGGGAGGATTGGGAAGGCCTCTTGGGCCTTGTATCTAGTGGGATTAGGATACTGGTTCTAGGTTAACCCAGGTTGGTTCATGAAAAAATGGTATCATACTAGGCCTTTTTTATTTGGGGTGTTAGGTACTTATGAGATATGACTATCGGGTCTAGGGAGGTAGGTACGAGAAAAATTCATGGACTCTTTCTTGTCTTGAGACTCTAGTTACATGGGGTAGTTTTGGATTTGGGAGCCTTTTGTTTTAGTTTTTTGGGTTTATGTTATTGGTTATTTTCTGGTTTGTGTACGGTTTGGGGAATGACAATAAAAGAGAACTGGTTTTACACAGTGATCCTTCATGGAATAGCGACCCATGTGGAGCCCAATTGCATGATTCAAGATACTTCAAATGGTTGGTTCTTTCTTAGGGCATGATATACTAAACCATGTGGTTGAGTTATTAATGGACACTAGTTACCTAATTCATGAGTTTTGGTGTGAGTTATGTTTTGGTTTGGTTTCAATTGGTGTGGGTGTATTTAGAAATAAAAAATGATTTTTGGAAAAATATTTTTTAAAAGGAAAATGATTTCAGGACATGTTTTTATTTTTTAAATTAGTCTTGGGTGCTTAAAACTGGATTTGGAAGTGGGTTCTGATAAATAAAAATTTGCCTTATGAAAAACTAATTTTAGAATTGGAATGGAAATAGTGTATTTTTAAAGAGTATTTTTCTTTTGTTTTTGAGATATTTTGATTTATGAGCTTGGAATATTTTCTTGGTATGTTCTTATAGTTGTGTTTTGGTTGTATTTTGATTTGGTTTTTTGTATTTGGATTATTTAGATTATGCCACCTAGAAAGATCCAAAAGGTTTCCAGTGGGTCTCTTCCAGTTTTTGACCCTACATCAACTCCTAGTCTAGTGGTAGAGTCAAGATCTTCTTAATTTTTTCCAATTTCTTGTGGTGATCAAGGTTAGTTATAGGTTGTGGAGTGGCCTAAGAAATTATAATGTGTCTTAAGGTCTTTGGTAACTCATGAAGCTATGAGGGTGTGAGATTTTCTAGTTTATTTAAGGGTTTTGGTCTAAATAAATAGATAGTGATCATTCCATCGTCATTTAAAGTTTCACATCCAAGAAATCCATTAAGGCCACTTTTATCTGAAGGTTTATAACTAAGGAGGTGAAGGTGAAGAAAGTGTAAAAGGTATTGTGTCAAAAACCTAGCTGAGAAGCCATCCGACCCATCACCCAACGCGGTCCACAGCATGGCCCGAAGGGCGTTCCCAATCCCCAAGGGCTAGAAACTAGTGCGAGGCATTAAATATAATTTGATTATGAATGATTTCATCATAATAACTGGGATAGAATAAATAAACTAAGAAAACTAACCATGTATCAATAAAAAACAACTGTTCATAAATAAACACAAAACTAATCTAGGTACAGAGTATAACTGAACAACTAAGAAATAATCACTAAACCAAACCACCACTCGCATGAACTCCATGTGACCTCATGGTCACCGCCATCCACAAACTGGTCGGAAACAATTCCAACCTACTCCCATTATGATCACTCCAACTAGATAACCTAAATCTGTAAAACAACTCGGGTCTACTAACACTGAATGGCACAATTAGGGTGTGAGCTTAATATGTCTTTAAGAAACCACCACAGAATCCTTACATTTTCTTTCCCGAAACAATCCATAAACACTAGTTTGAAATACATATAAGAATACATATTTTCAACATTTTAAAATACAACCACGGTTTTCCATTTCCCAAAAAAACTTTCCAAATTTTCATTTTAAAAATAGGTTCACCATTTTAGAAACCTAAATACCAAAACTATAAATACAACAAGGTGATACTATGAAAAGTTAAAAGTAAATAGATAAACAGTACAAGCAACCAAGTACAATATAAAGTAAACAAACAAATACATAGAGTAACCATGGGAATTTCCTAAACATCCTTAGAGGGATCCCTAGGTGTACTTGGTTCGGAACCACCTATCAATGTATGGTGAAACTCCAAGGTGTATAACCAACTAGGTTCCCTAAACTAGGAAACCCAATGGCACTACCCACCTAGCCTCTAAGTCCATCCAAGGGGTTCCAACCTGTCTAAATGGGCTCGATAAGAAATTTTCACTCAACCCTCTAAAGACGCCTAGGAAACCCAAGGTAATAATGTATTGTGTAAGTAGGAGGACCTTGCACATGTGACTCACCTTACATATCATCACCACACTTTACTACCCCAAATTCTTACACCACTTATACGATAACCCATATCGGTAAATAACTCTATAGGGGTTCCCTTCATATAACCAGTCATTCATAGGTGATAACCGGGCCATCACATCATACAAGCTTTCAAATAAATTCACAAAACATTCCCAGATTCCAACTAGGCAATTGCAATTCCAAAACCTCTATTATTTACAAAACAATAAAAATTTCCAATCGGGCCTTAAAGGCAATAAATTCCAAACACATTTGTAAAACCATTTCTAAACTAACTAAAATATGAGACATTAAGAAATGTTCAAAATAAGCCTTTACCCTTCATGTTTAATCCCATTTCTCATTCCATTTAAAACCTAGATGAAAAAATATAACATGTTTAAAAGGGAAAAACGGGCCTTCCCCCCATTTTAAAACCAACCATGTTATAAAATTCCAAATGAACAAAGTTCAAAGAACACATTCAAATACAATTTAAATACTCATAATATAAAAACATATCATTTAGTGATCAAGGGATCATTTAATAAATCAAGGTTCACATAAAACACTATTTTAAAGTGCTTTCTTTATTTTAATTCCCATCCATATGTGCACCTTGTTCACCCATGGATGTTCCAACATACAATGGCACACTCTAAATTTCCCTAAAAACCCCCCAAAACCCTTTTTAGAATCCCCACTTTCTTTTTAAACTAAACCTGAAAATTTAACATAATTGGAAGAGCATAAACATACCTTTTTAAAACCCTGAGAATCATTACAAAACATTCCATTGCAACAATCACACCATAAACATTACCAAATCACACATAAAATGCCAAGTTCATAATCCAACAATGATACTGTAACATAAATAAGTCTAAACACTTCTCAAACACAAAATTTCATTTTAAAAAAACACTTGGAACTTCAAAAAACACCTTTAGTTCACATATATAGAGGCATATTTCAAGAATCCCTTTGAAATCCATTTTTAACAAATTTTACCAAAACCAAAAGACCCCAATAAACAAAACAAATGCATCACAAGAATGAGAATCATATTTATGATTTTATTTAATGCACCCACGCATCAATAGAATGAATCAAAAAGGAAAATCATGGAGACACCTACCTCAAAGGAGTGTGGATGTGATGAAACCTTCAAAGAAGAGAGATTTAAGCATCATGAAAAATATACACACCCTATTTATAAAGAAAAAAACCTAATACATTAACCCTAGCCTCTTGGATTCATCTAAACAAGATCCCACCAATAGAGAAAGAAGAAATCAATATTAAAAGGAATAGGGAAGATAAAAATTGAAAAAAAAACCCTAAAAACTTACCTCAGAACTTTGAAGATGTAACCATGGAGGAGGAGGATCCTATGGAAGAGGGGTTTAGGAAGCCTCTTGTGTGACAAAAATAAACTATGGGGAGTAATCTTGAATTTGTGACAAAAAGAGGGGATAGAGAAATAGGAATTTTAATATTTTAAAAATCTGGGCCACATGCATGCTTTACCAAACTGTAGAGAAACCATTCGTCCCTCACTGCCCAAGAAGAGCACTCTGCGTGGTTAGTCCATATAATCTCTAAAATGGGTGCCAACTATTCATTATCCATTGAACAAAAATCAACCAAATCCCACACAGTTACCTAAGAAAGGCACGCTATTTTCACTAACTGTGTGCAAGCTAAAAACTCACCTCAAACTTCCTAAATTAAAAATTTTAAACTGGGGATCAACTCAAACCTCAACCAAAAATATCTAAATCCAAGAAAAGAATAAAATAAAGAAATATCTAAGGTCAGGGTGTGACAATTCTACCCACCACATACACTTTCTACCCCCATAAAGTCACCCAGCCAAAAGTTAACCAAAACTTGAATCTATACCCAATCAAAACTGAAAGAATTCACAAAACTTAGGGTGACCATTTTATTCACTTAGTCACACCCAAACATCACTAGAGGAAACCACATCCTAATAATGACGGGGGAACATGAAGGGTGTAATGACCCAAATTTTTATCTACAGAAATTCCCCTCTTATAATTATGTCACATGGTATAAAAAATAAGAGAACATGATACAATATTTATAAATTATTAGTGAATGAAATAATAAGTTTCTCTAGAAGTTAAGGAACATATATAAAATTAATAGTAACTTGACCTTTAGAATAGTGACATGAACCTTATAAATAGTAAATCTAATAATAGAATAGTAACCTCACCAATGAAAGTGTGAATAAAATTTATACATCTTATAAGTGAAAATATGATATAATTATATCATATTATAAGTAAATAAATATTTTTAAAATTATTAATTAAGTGTTGGTATTTTTGTAAGACATAAATATTTAATTACAATTTTATGACTAATTTAATAATTCAAAATAAAATTTATTTTCATAAATGTATTCATAAATTAATATTTTTATGTCTTATTATTATAAGATAATTTTATTATACCTTAGTTAATTTTTCAAAAGTGATACAAAATCAGTTATAATTTAAAAATCTGTATTTTTCAAGTAAATTATAATTTTAATTAAAAATTGAATTTATCATATTTAAAAAATTATTTTCATAAAATTGAGTTCATTTATTGATTCTACACATTTAAAATGGTTATATTTAATTTTATATTTTTATAAAATACATGAATTTTTTTAAATAGATAAATGCGATAATTTATGAAATAAGCGAATTATAAGAATTATTGAGTCATGGATGATGTTCTACTAAGGTAAGAACCATTGGTTCGAAATAACATGCACTAATTATTATTTATGGTCATAAGAACTAACAATATTTCCTGTCTTCAGCAAAATAATAAAATAATGATTAAAATAATGGAAAAACCCCTCTCTCCTCCACTATAAATACCACCCCCACCCCCTCTTCTCCTTACACACACTTCCCAAGACTTGGGCCTTGTCAAAATATTTTACAATACTCTTAAAAAACCTCTAACCCACGTCCAGGAGCTTTTGGTATTAACAAAAGACCAAAACCAATCCCCTAAGGAGGTTCTCAAGAAGAAGGAATCAAGAGGTAAAACCCACTTCTACTTTCTTTCAATTTCTATTAAAGATCCTTTATTTACTTTTTATCCCCTCACCTCCCCTCATCTAAATGGATTGAAAACTCCAATATCATACATATATTTTAATTTTATCATGTTGATGGAGTAATTCTTCATCAAGTGCTTTTTCTTTCTCTTCTACTTTAAGAATGAAAACACCGTCTGTGAGGTGCTGATTTACCACCTTCGTGGATGATGTTCTTCTATATTAAAATTCCATCTTCCAGTCTAGTCATGAAACTATTTTTATGGTTTAAATATATTATAATATATGTATTATATCTTATTTAATGTTCTAGAATAATTTTTTACACATGATATTAATTTATAAAACAAAATGAGTTCATTGTGATCAAAAAAATGCTAAATTAATCGAAACGATCATCATTAATGATTTATCTAAGGAATCATCCTCACACCTAGAAACAGAATGGTATTTTGATATTATATAAGTTAATTAATAACATATAATTTTAGTTATTGAAAAATATCCCCATTTTATATGATTTTCCATAAACATATACAAGTAATCTGATCATGAAAACCAAGGAAATCAATCCTCTCAAATGATGAAATTGAATCTCTTAACCCATCAAAAAGGACATAAAGGAACTTAATAAAGTTATAATAAATCAAATACATTTATAAATGGTTATTTTATATTTAATTAATTAATATAATATTATTATTCATGAAATTAAGATCAAGTGCAGAATCATTTTGGACATAAGTTTGGGATTCTGCCTAAACCTCCATTATTCCTTCAGGTTATTTTGTGTATCCTTTTAAACAAAGAAAATTCTCCATAATTTTTATGTAAATATTATAAATATTGTTGATATGTTCCAAAATCATGTATCAAGATCTATTCATCCTTATTTTTTGGGATATATATATGTTTTTAAATGGTTCCTTATTCAATTATTCCTGATAAGAATGTCTGATTTAAGGGAACTTTATGAATTATTACTGATTTTAAAGTATACTAAATAGTATGTTTTAATCCAAAATTATGTTTTTAAAATCACTATTTTTTATTATTAAAACCTTCTTGGTTCACTTCTTATTTTATATAAAATATTATTCCCTTTTGTGCTTTAAATTCTCTTAGTATTTTCCTTAAAACCTCTATAAAATGTTTTATTTTTAAATTTTCTCAAACACTGTTTTAACTTTAGTTTAACATCACTTATCATGATATATGTCTATAATCCTTTATAAATGTCCTTTATGATTTAATTCCTTTTTTTTATGGTCACTTTTATGATATTTCCATTTATTATGATTTTCACATGATTATGATACTCAATTCTTCCCATGGGTAACCCTTATGTTTATGTCTGATTACTTGTGTATGATTATTTATGTGGAAATAATATTCATCAACATGTTATGATAGGTGTTCCTAGATAGTACTCTAATTCATTTGGTAATTTTTAGTCTCATGATATGTTATGTGCAATGGTGTTGGTGGTTAGCCTTTACTAATGCACCATATACAACAATATTTGTAGTTAGCCTTGACTTTTTCTCCTCTATGTGAAACGATCCTTAACTCATGATCCTCTATATGAAATTAGATGTGAATCATGATAAATTCATGTTTTATGTTGGTCCACATTACTATGAATCTATGATTATAAGGTCCCATGTTCTATATGTTATGATTCCTTATACTCCATGCCTTTTTATATCATTATGTTATGCCTTCTAACCCATGTTCTCATATTTATTCATATGTTTATTCCCTTACTGGGATTTTTATATCATCCCATTGATCATCTTTCCATATTTTATCCTATTATTATGTAAGGTATCAAAGGATTTTAAGATCTCATAATAGATTCTAAATAAAGAAATGTTTTTTCTAATCCCATGTTTTCAGCTTTATGTACCGAGTATTCCAAAGACACTAGAATTTACAATCATTGGATTGTAATTTGAGGTGTTATTAGACTTAAAATCATGTAACATTATGTGATAAAGGCTAGGGTCTCTATAGTTGGTATTAGAGGAAAATTTTAGTTATTTTTAGATATTAGGAATAGAAAACTTTAGTAATAACCTTATGGATAAGACTATGTATAAGAAAACAACCCTAAATATTGGTAAGTATATAGTAGGTGGTTTATCAAGTAAATACATCCCTGTCTAGATAATACAAGTGTATGTGATTACGGAATAGATGTACCTTGGAATAACAACTCTAACAAGGTGTTACGGGCTTGACTTTGGGTAACCTGGTACATAACAACGGGCCTTACTGTGCACCCATTTTGACACTCCCAGGGGATATACTTTGGTAAATTCATAATATCATTATAAACCATTATTAAGGGAACAAAAAAATTCCATAATAATATATGTTAGGAAACAGATCACGAATAACCTAGATTGAAACCTATGGAATCAAAATTTAGGATATAATTTTATTTTACAAGTTTATCCTTTTATGTTTAAAGTTTCCTTTCTATATTCTTATTATATAAGTATTCAATCCCCGTAATTGAACTTTATTTTTTTATTTAATGTCAAGAAATAGAAGAACGTGTTCTAACAATCAATGTGATGGGCAAAGTGATTATTTCCCTTATGATATTCTAGATATGATAGGAACGTTTTCTTAAAAGGTTATGATATTACTCACTCAAATGGATCATGTTATGAATAATAACATGAATCTTGTGGAATTACATCCTCTTAAGAGAGAAAAGGTTGTTTTCAAATCCTTCATACAGCAAATACCTCCCATGTTTAGTGGATCTTCTGATCCCCTCCTCATGGAACAGTGTATTAACTCTATTTAAAAGATTCTCTTTTTACTCTAGTTCTCAAAAGATGAGAAAGTTGTGTTGGTTGTCTATTGTTTTAATGGGGAATATTCAGTGGTGGAAATTTTATCAAAAATATAAAGTGCAAGGAGGAAATTGATTCCATGGATCGGGAGGAAATCAAGAAAAAAAATTTCAACAAATATTTTACCTAAAACCTCCATATAAAAATTTAAATATATTTCCTCATAATCAAGTAGAAGGAAGATGAGTCTATTAGGGTGTATGAAGAAAACTTTACAAGGTTTTCAAGATACACCTATGTCTTTTCCATGAACATCAAAGAAAGGTGGATCACTTATTTAGTGGACTGAAGTTGAGTCTATGAAAATATTTGGTGATTTGATACTTTGATAGTTATTATGATATTTTATTTTTTACCCCCACGGTTGGAATAGAGATAATAGACACTCAATGGTATCATGGGACCAGTGAAAAAAAAAGTGAAAAATGAATTCTAGAATGAGTGGATCTGCAAATAAATCCCATAATGGAAAGAAGACCAAATATCCCACATATAAAAATTGTGGGAAGAAGTATCATGGGAAATGTCTAAATGGAATCAGGAAATGCTTCAAATGTGAAAGAATGGGGCATCTGGAAAAGTATTTTTGAAGGGATATAGATAATCCCACCAACACGAAAGAAGAAATTAAGATTCATATCAATGCTCAGCCAGTAGTTCAATGTTTCAACTATAAGGAACAAGGGTATTTTTCAATCCAATTCCCTAAGCCCATGGATTTTGGAGGAAATCAACAAAGACCTCCAAGGAAACAAGGAAGGTCTTATGGTATCACTACTTCTAATGTGGAACTAGAAAATTATGTGGTGATAGGTACGCTGATTATTTATTCAAGAATAGTGAATGTACTTTTTGAATTTGGTTCTATAAATTATTGTATATCTTGAATGATTAGTATAATTATTCAATCACCCCCTAAAAATTTTGATGTTGAGATATCTGTGAGAAAAAAATTGGCAATTATTTCATCCAAATTATATAACTCTTCCCTGGTTAAAGTTTGAGGACTGAACCTCCCATTTAATCTTTTCATACTTCCTTTCTTGTAGTTTGATTCTATTTTCGGCATGGATTGGAATATATTATACAAATCCACCATCGACTGTCTGGAAAGTTAGATCACTCTTCACATCCTGAAGCATCCTTTATTTCTATACAAGAGTAAAGAATAGGATGAATTTCCTTTAGAATCATTTTCTAAAGTGTGGAAATTAATTCCTTATGAAAAATCATATCTAGCTCAAAGGATTGAGAAAATTGATAGAATCATGCTCGAAGACATGACCATTCTAAGGGCCCACACTGATTTCTTCCCTAAAGAATTTTCTAGTATTCTTCCTAAATGAGAGGTAGATTTATCAAATGAACTTATTCTTGGATCTCTTCTTATATTAAAGACATCTTATAGAATGGCCACCATAGAGCTGGAAGAGCTGAAGAAGCAGTTACAGGAGAATCTGGACAATGTTTTTATATGCTTGAGTGCTTTACTATAGGGTGTGTCGGTCCTCTTTGTCAAAAATAATGATGGATAAATACACCTCTACATCGATTATTGTGAACTTAATAAAATCATGATAAAGAAAAGGTATCCTCTGCCTCAGATAGATGACTTGTTCAATCAGCTACATGAGTCCAGTTATTTCTCCAAGGTGGACCTTGAGTTGGGTTATCACCAATTAAAGGTGAGTAAGTAAATATTCCCCAGACTATCTTTAAAATAAGTTATAGACACTATGAATTAATAATGATTCCTTTAAAACTCACTAATACTCAAGAAATTTTGATGGATTTAATTAATATAGTCTTTATAGATTACCTCAATAACTTTTTGGTAGTCTTTATTAATGATATTCTGGTATACTCTTAGAGCAAGGAGGAACATGTGGAGCATTTGGATATTATGCTAAAGACTTTGTGTAGAGATAAAATTTATACAAATAATAATAAACATGAGTTTTAGATGAATGAATTATCATTCATGAGTCATGTTGTTATCAGAAAAGGTATATTTGGGGACCCTTCCAAGAAAAAGGAAATTGAGGAGTGTCCTGGAAAAATATATGTAATTGATATCCATAGTTTCCTTGGTCTAAATGGGTATTACCGACAATTTTTTAAGAACTTATCATGATTTCAAAACCCAATAAACAAGCTTAAATAGAAGGGATTTATGTTTTTATAGACTCAATAATGTGAGAAAAGCTTCAAGGAGCTCAAAATAGGTTTATCACCACACCAGTACTCACACTCTCAAAAACTGGAGAACTCTTTGTGGTGTATAGTGATGCTTCAAAGAAAGGATTCAGGTGTGTGCTGATGAAAAATGATAAAGTGATAGTCTATGCCTTAATACAATTTAAAATTCATGAGAAAAACAATCCCGCACATGATCTGGAGTTAGCAGTTGTGATCTTTACATTGAAAATCTAGCATCATTATCTCTATGGTCAAAAGTGTGAGATATACACTGATCAAAATATTCTCAAATATATATATTCACACCGAAGGAGATTAATATATACTAGGTAAGATTATTAGATCTCATTAGAGATTATGACTGCAAAATCCACTACCATCCTAGTAAGGAAAATAAGGTAGTGAATGCTCTAATTAGAAAGGATCCTGCATATTTATCAGTGATGAGAATTGAGAAGGATACAATATTCTTAGACCATCAAAGGATATACATGGAAATCATTTTGGAAGGAACATAGAAAATACTTTCTTAAATGATTGATCAACCATCCCTCATGGATAAAATAAATGATTCTCAAAGAAATGATATGGAAATTCAGAAAAGGGTGGATGCAATAAAAAATGGGAAATACTCAGAGTTCCAAATGCATGAGGAAGTATTCGAAAGATTTGTTCATGATTATGTTTATCATTTGATCCAAAAATAAAGATGGACCTTCTGAATAACGTACATAGATCAACCTTCTATATTCACCCAGTGAGTACAAATATGTATCAAGATCTCTGAGATAACTATTGGTGGGATAATATGAAGAAGGATATTACTGAATATACATAAAGGTGTATGGTATGGAAGCAAGTGAATGATAAAAGGAAAAGGTATAAAGGGTTTATGAAAACATTTCCCATACCATCATGGAAATGGTAAAACATCACCATGGACTTTGTCACTATACTTCCAAAGATATCTAGAGGAAACAATGCTATATAGGTTATTGTGGATCGTCTTATAAACACAAATCACTTTATCGCAATTTGAGAGGAATTATCTTTGGATCAACTTGCATGGATATACATCAAAGAAGTGGTAAGACTAAATGTATTACTACTATCAATTATATCTAATTAAGAACTGAGATTCAACTCAAAGTTCTGGAAAAGTCTCCAACATGATCTAAGTACTGAGCTGAACTTCAGTACAGCCTATCATCCTCAAACTGATGTCCAATCTGAGTGAAATGTTCAGACACTAGAAGACATATTTATAGCATGTTTTGTGGACTTCAAAAGAGGATGGTACTAAAATCTTCCTCTGGTGGAGTTCTCTTACAACAATATTTTTCACCCGAGCAATCGAATAGCTCCATATGAAGCCCTTTATGGGAAAAGGTGTTGAACACTAGCATACTAGGATGAATTCAGTGAGCGTAAGCTACTAGGACTTGAAATAGTCGATGAAATGGTGTGTAAGGTGAAATATATTCATAAGAACATCAAGGAAGCCCAAATTCAACAAAATATCTATGAATACAGTTGTCGATGGGACATGGAAGTTACAGTTGGAGATATGATATTCCTCCACATATCTCTATGGAAGAGGATCATAATATTTGGGAAGAAAGGGAAGCTAAGTCCTAGGTACATCAACCCCTTCAAGATACTTGATCATATGGGAGTTATGGAATATCGACTATCACTTCCAACAACCATGTATGAAGTACATGATGTATTTCATATATCCCTCTTAAGGAAGTACATATCAGATCATTTACATGTACTGACTTTAGAGGTGGTGCAGTTGGAGAATGATCTTTCTTATGAGGAGTATCCAGTGAAGATCTTGGATTATAGAGATAAAGTTATGTGCAACAAGACTAATAACCTGGTAAAATTATTGTGGAAGAACAATAAGTATTAAGACGAAATATGGGAACCATGGGAAGTAATGACGGAAATGTACCCACACCTGTTTTCAACTTAGAATGTAAAATGAAATTTTGAGGGTGAAATTTCATAACGGGGGAAGAATGTAACGACCTGAAGTTTTATCTATAGAAATTAACTTCTTATAATTATGTCATATGGTATAAACACATAATAGAACATGATAAAAGCTTTATAAATGATTAATGAATGAAATAAGAAGCATTTCTAGAAGTTAAGGAACATATATGATAAGAATAGTAACTTGACCTTTAGAACAGTAACATAACCCTAATTAATAGTAAACCAGATAATTGAAAAGTAACCTCACCAATGAAATTATTAATAAAATTTATTCATTTTATAAGTGACAATATGATATAATTATATCATAGTATAAGTAAATAAATATTTTAAAAATTATTAATTAAATGTTGGTATTTTTGTAAGTCCTAAATATTTAATTACAATTTTATGTCTAATTTAATAATTTAAAAGTAAATTTATTTTCATAAAATTTATTCATAAATTAATATTTTTTTCTTATGATTATAAGAAAATTTTATGAGATCATAGTTAATTTTTCAATGTGATAAAAAATCAGTTATAATTTTTAAATTTGTATTCTTTGAGTAAATTATGATTTTAATTAAAAATAAAAATTCTCATATTTATAAAATTATTTTCATAAAATTGAGTTCATTTTTTAATTCTACATGTTGAAAAATTGGTTAGGGTTAATTTTTTAAATTTTTCTACAATACTTGAATTTTTGGTATATAGTTAAATACGATAATTTACGAAATAAGTTAATACATTAATTATAGAGTCATGGATGATTTTCGGCATAGTTAAGCACCCTTAGTTTGAACTCACATGCACTAATTACTATTTTTTGTCACAAAAACCAACACTATTTCTTATCTTGAGAAAAATAATAAAATAATGATTAAAATAATGGAGGTTATCAAGAAGAATGAATCAAGAGGTAAAACCCTCTTCTACTTTCTTTCAATTTCATTTCAAGTTATTTTATTTTCTTTTTCTCTCCTCACCTCCCCTCATCCAAATTTAAGGAAAACACTAGTTCATTGATATAATAGAATTTTATTAGGTTTATGTAATAATTATTCATCAATCTCTTCTTCTCTCTCTTTTACTTTAAGAATGAAAATATCATTTGTGAGGTGCCGATTTACCACCTTTGAGGAGGACGCGCTTCCATATTTCAATTCTATCTTCAAGTCTGGTCATGAAACCATTTTTATTATTGAATAAAATTATAATATATGTAATATATCTTATCTAATGTTCTAGAATAATTTTTAAAACATGATATTAATTTATAAAACAAAATGATTTCATTGTGATCAAAAAATGATAAATTAATTGAAATGATTATCATTAATTATTTCTCTAATGAATCATCCTAAATACTTGAAAAAATTATATTTTAATATTATATAATTTCATTAATAACATATAAGTTCAATTTTGGACAACTATCCTCATTCTACATGATTTTTCATACATGTATACAAGTAAACTGATCATGAAAACCAAGGAAATCAACACTCCCAAACGATGAAATTGAATCTCTTAACCCATAAAAAAGTCCATAAATAAAATTAATAAAATTAAAATAAATAAAATAAATGTATAAATGGTTCTTGAATTTTTAATTAATGAATCTAATTTTATTATTCAGGACATTAATATAAAGTGAAAAATAGTTTCAGACATAAGGTAAGTGGTCAACCCAAACCTCTATTATTCCTTTAGGTCGTTCTTTCTCTCTTTTTACCCAAATTAAATTCTATTTTGTTTTTATGTGAATATTTTAAATGTATAATATATATTAAGAAATAATGTATCAGTATCCATTAATCCTTATTTTCGAGGATATACATGTTTTCAAAATATTCCCTATTCAATTCTTCCTGATAAGAAGACCCGATTTAAGGGAACATTCCAAATTATTACCCCTTTTCAAGTGTGCTCAATAATATTTTTTTAAGACAAAATTATATATCTAAAATAAATCATTTTTATTATGAAAATATTATTGGTTCACTTTTGGTTTTATATAAAATATTATGCCCTTTTCACCTTTAAATTCCCTTAGTATTTTCCTTAAAATCGTACTAAAATTTTTTATTTATAAAGTTTCTTAAACACTATTTTAGATTTACTTTGACATCACTTATCATGTTATATGACTATATTACTTTATGAATTTCCATGTATGATTTAATTATTTTATTTCATGGACACTTTTATGATACGCCCATTTATTATGCCTTTGATGATTATGATACCCAATTATTTCCATGGGTAACCCTTAAGTTTATGTTTGATTAATTATGTATGATTTTTTATGTGAAATTCATATTCACAGACATGTTATTATGGTTCCACCTAGATAGTGGTTCAATACATTGGGTAATTTTTAGTCTCATGAGACATTAGGTGCAACGGTCTTGGTGGTTTTCCGTGACTTGTGCTCCATGCGCAACGGTTTTGGTGGTTAGCCTTGAATTGTATTACTCTATGTGCAATGAGCCTTGACTCATGATCTTATATGTGCAAGAAGATGTGAATCATGATAAATTCATGTTTTATGTTTCTAAAACATTACTATGAATCAATGATTATAATATCCCATGTTCTATATGTTATAATTCCTTATGTTTTGTGCCTTCTTATATCACTATGTTATGCCTTCTAACCCATGTTCTAAGATTTACTCTTATAGTTATTTCCTTTCTAGGATTTTTAACTAATCCATTTGTTCATGTTTTCCCTATTTTATCCTATAATAATTTAAGGGATAAAGGATGTCAGGATCTCATAATGGATGCTAAATAAAGAATAAAAAATTAGTCCCATGTTCTCAGTTTTATATACCTAGTCTTCCAATGACACTAAACTTCAGATTCCATGGATTATAATTTGTTATTTAATTATGATTAAAATCATGTAAGATTATATGATAAATTCTAGGGTATATATAAATGGATTATTCCCACCACAATTACTAAAATATCATGGAAACTTTAAAACCCAAACAACACCACAAAGACTTAAATGTGAAACCCACTGTAAGGAAAAATGGAAATAAGAAATCCCAATCCAACTAACTTAAGACCATTTTTTCATGAGAAATGCAACACCACCCAGAAAAATAAAGTTCTCCATTCATTCCATACCCCCCAACACATGGGGAAACCCCTAAAAGGAACATGATCTAAACAGAAAACTGAAACCAAAACCCATCAATTCTGCAAAATGCATGCATCCTCAAAAAAACACAACTAAAACTGAGACCAGTCCACACAAGGGATAGAACACTAAATAAAAACATTTGATTCAAAATGGGGGAGAAATTTACAATAGGAAACTAGGAATATCTCTACTCCAATACCAGAGACCAAAAATTAGGCCAAGGCTTTTCACTCCCCGGGCGATTTCCTGACTATGCGTGAGATTTACTCCTAGGATTGTCGTTGGAACCCCGGTGAATAAAACATATCATGCATCATAGTCAAGAAATGAAATCATCTAATAAAGGATTATTCTATGGGAAAATATTCCTACAAAACTTCTCTATATTACCCAAATGGCCACAATTATGGAAACTCTTCAAAGGATTATGATAGGATGGCTTCCAATGCCTGAACCAACGACACTGGAAAAAAAAAGTGAGTTGTCCGATGAATGAGTATTAAGAGAAAACAAGAGTGAATTATTGATAATAGTTTCCTCCATCACACACTTCTTACCATATGGAGAACCTTCATGATCAACAAGAGACACCAGGTTACCAATTGTCAATGCTCCAGAAACCAACTGAGCTAAAAACACTTCATCCACCAACTTCTCAAAACAAAAATCCATAAAGGAGAGGACATTATCCTTGATCTCTGGATGAAGACACCTAGTGAAAAGAGAAGATTTCAACATATCCTACAACACCACCACTTGGGAAGAGGAAACCAGCTCCATGAAGTGATCAACATAGGCCTTCACTATCCACTAGCCACGTTGAATACACATGAGATCTTCCATTTTATTCACCTTTACCTCCTTAGGTATAAAACATTTGATGAATATGGAATTAAAACATACCAAGTCATCTCAACTTGCATCAATTGTAAGGGCCCCGATCTAGGTGGATCAACCCTTTTCGTGTTTCTAAGATCGAAGTGCTCAAAGGCATCTTAGAAGAAGTTTTAAGTAGTTCGATAAAGAAAAATCTTCAAATAGGGTATTACACGTCATGTAACTGCATTACACGATGTGAAATCTTGTTTTGTGGGTTATTTCACAATGTGAAAGAGGATTTCACGGTGTGAAATACTTCGGGGTCTAAAAAAATAAGGTGTTGAGGAAACACATTTTTCAATGGAACTTGACCTCAAGGAATTACATGACGTGAAAGGGAATTACAGGTCATAAAATTCCCTGAAACTGTATGTTTTAAGGGTTTTCTATCCACTCGGTTATTTTCAAACCTTCGGATATAATGGATCTCCCTCAACCCCAAGCAACCTAACAACCCTCTCTTCTGCATTTTTGGGATTCCTTCATCAAGGAATGATCCCTCTCTCCCTTCTTCGATCCATATCATTCTGTATTCAATATAAGGTTTGATCAACCTTCATTATTAAGTTTTATTTGATCTATTTCCTTTCATCACACTTTCTTATGTGATGTCTCATGATCTCCATGTTTCTAATGGGGTTTTCTTGGTGGTTGGTGGGTACGGTTGTCTCGCATCATCCTCGGGTGGATGCAGTTGTTTTGGAAGAAGTGATTGTGATCTATTTCTTTGATCTATTCTCATGTTAATAATGTAAATGACCTCTTGAATTAGGGGATTCGGTGGTTCTCTATTTACTTATGTGTAATCATATATCTATCAAGATTTATCCCTTTAGATCACAATGAAATTTACTTAATAATTTTATGAAACAGATTAATGAAATTGTTATCAATCGTGTAGCGGTGTTGTTGTTTTATACTATGATAATGGTTTTCCTCTTTATTTTATAGATAGTGTGATATCTATGAATCGCTTTATTTATCATGTTGTTATTGATGGAAATCATTAAAGAATGTAAAGCCAAAATTAATTGATAATTAACTGACTAAAATAAAAGGTGGCATGTTTAAAGAATCTAGTTATTGTTGTTGTAATTTTATAATAATCAAATTGATGCATGTGTGCATATATAATGGAATTGGTTGATAAACCATAATCTTGTTGTTGATTTTTGATAAAATTATTAAAGGCATGATAAATTAATTTTTGAATTTATTTGGTGAAAACTTGTGATAGCTTGTTGCTTAGGTTTCCTATAGTTGGAACCTATGAAAAATGAATCGGTTAACTCAAGATAGAATAAGAATTGGTTGTGTGGTGTAGTTAATTCCTTGTAGGTCCTGAGTTTCTTACTTTCTTATAAATTCCAAGTGTATATGCTTTGTATCTGTGAGATCTCATTGTGTGTGAAGGCAAAATTCATTTCTTTGGGTTTGAGATCCTATTACTATGTTTTTTCATGTTTCTTGTGATGTGCTCTGGATACGAGAGTTGTGTTTGTGGGGGAAGTTATGCCCAGATGTGATGTAAGATTGGGATGGTTGATCTTGGTGGTATGTTGTGGTATGTGGTGGTAGGTATTCCCAGGGGTTGTGGCAGTAGTTTATGCCTATAGTGGTGAGATCCATCAATTCATGCATGTGGGTGTTGGGGAGGACATCAGGGTGATGGAACATGTTGAAGTTGGGCTTACCCGTTGATGTGAAATTTGTTGTTGTTGAATATATTGTTTTTTTATCTACTTTACTTTCCCCATTACTTGGGACAAATGGTCTTTATCACCCTCCTTCCAAAAGAGATGAAGATATTTGGGTTATTCCACGTGCTTTTTGTGTTTATATTCTTCAAGATAGATGGGTCTACAATCCTACTATATGTGGAAAAGACTTGCTGGGTAGATCATCTACTCACTGTATTGATCACCTTGAATTTTGTATCTTAGAATACTTTTCTAGAATGCTTAGGGATATAAAAAATTGGAATGTTGTTAAATAAATGAATAAATGATGTTTAAACTGTGGGGTTGAAGCTTGTTGGGATACAATGTTGAGGTTATGTTTCTAAGGAGTCGTGGACTTGGTTTGGTTATTCCTGGAGGGCATGAAACTTGGTTGTGATGTTAATGGAATCTGATTTGTAAAATCATAATTTTTAATTAATGGTTAAAGAATTAATTAATGTAAAGTTAAATTTATAAAAATGGATAAAGTAATTTAATATATCTCTTTAAATGGTTATATGCTTATATGATATCTAGTCTTAGAAGTGGTAGTTGGGAGTTCGACATATGTTTTTTATAGATGATTCTAAGACTAGGTTGTTCCCATAGTGTGGTTGTGAGCTATATTACATCCTATACTTTTTGTCTTTCAATATGCTACTCCACCCTATCGGTTAGGGAAACTGACACCCCATAGAGGATGGATGGTTGACTACCCCCTTTGGATCCACTCTCTTCTCTTCATAGTTACTTGTGCTAGAATTCATGGTAGTTATTTTTTTCCCATATATGTGTGTAGATGGATGTAATTGATTATGTTTATTCACACACATATATTCTGGATATAGTTTTCTATGGACTATTATAGGTCTAACGTGTATAGGTTTTGATGGCTTGAGGATCCTTACTCAGTGTATGGGATGTGATGGATTGAGGTATAATACTCAATGTATGACACACATTATACGAGTTGTGGTGTCTCCCAGAAACTAACTAGTCACTTTGGTTACATGGATGGTGTGGTGTGATGCACGAGGTTCATATTGATTCACAAGGTGTGTGTTGTTGTGCTTCACCCAAGTGTCTGTAGCCAATCCTTTTTGGATAGTTATGCTTAGGACGTGCGATGTTGGGGAAAATCAGAAAACTAATGGGAAGTGGTAGTGTGGTACCCTTGATATTATTTATTATATTATATACTCTTGTATGCTATAATTGGTGAGAGTATCCATAGTGAGGTTGGGAACATAGTATACCTATTTAGGTGACATGTTAGTTTCACTCGTTGTTCACTATTATTTAGCATGCTTTCTTAACTTTTTCATGAGATGATTTGGGGAGGATCCTACTTATTATTCTATCATACTCACCCTACATTATATAAACTATTTTTCAAGTAACTTGGAGAAATTTGGAGATCAAGAAGACTACTACTAGCTTGGGGTTTTTGCAAGATCTGTTCAGGCTTCGTGGTCACTATTGTATTACTTTCATTTGGTACTTGTAGTTTTCCCCTTTCAGTTTTAGTAGTTTTGAATGAAATCAAATATGTGTACTTGGGATTTATTTTATATTGTATTCTAAGAAGAAGATTGGTTGGTTTCTATCTTATCTCTCTCTTTCTCATGTGTTCTCTTAGAGGATAATCCCTCCAATTAGTGTGTTTATTATACCCTTTGTGCTAGTCGCCAAACCAGGGCCTACTAGAGGTGGGACTCAGGGCCATTATCTCTTTTATCACATTGTAGGACCAAAAGGGGTACACTTTGTGTGGATGGGGTAATGACAGATTGGTATCAGATATTTGGTTGAGGGATATGATGGATTTTGGAGTTAGGAACAGGTGATATTTCATGGGTTGGTAGGGAAACAGTGTCAATAAAGTATAGAAATTTTTGTAAACACTGGAGACTAGATGATACATAGGTATTTAGGGTCCCCTGTGATATGATTCACAAACCTTAAAGTTTACAGTGGCTAGTAAATGAGGTGATACTTGTTTGAGGGTAGAGACCTAAGAAAGCATCATGCATCATTCTTATTTGTCCTTATGTTATAATGGATAGAACTTAGGATAAGTTAAGATAAAATGAATAAAAGAAAACAATTAATGAATGTCAAAGTCATCCATGTTCTAGGTTTAGGATCTCTAACTAGTTTTCCTTTACAGGTATGGATTCAGGTCGATGTCCTCATCAGGTTCACATGGAAGATTACCAGAAGGTTGCATCAGCAGATCCCTACATTGTAGAGGTTGACGATGATGACACTTGGAGGAGGACACTTGGATATTTTCAGTTCTAGTGTCTGTAGAAGTATGAGGGGTCTGTTTCAGATATATTCATGGAAGACTAGTTGGAGGAGGTTTATATTGCCTTCATTTCAATCTATGATCAGAAGGACCACTGGGTGTCATTAGTTGTGGTGATGCTGCGTGAGGCTGTGAGGCGGTGGTGGTTCTTGTTCTTTGGGGATCATGAGGAGTTGTCATTCTCTTGGGATAACTTCTGACACCATTTCAGAGCTGAGTTTCTTTCTTCAACTGTGAAGGCGGCTAGTGACTAGGAGCTTCTTACCCTTCGGAAGGGAAGCTCTAGCATGCAAGAGTTTGAGATCCATTTCAAAAACATTTTTCAATATGCTCCAGAACTATTTCTAGATGAGGAGGCTAGGGTGAGTCATCTATAAGAGGCTTTGTGTATAAAGATCCAACACCAGGTTACCTTGTTTATGCTGAAGACATATCTCAAGGTGTTGGTGAGATCATAGTTCATTGAGAGGATATTACCCAGAATTGGATCTTCATGAGAGGGGAGTCAGTAGGATTACTCATGAAGTAGAGTTATGGTCTGGGGTTCCCTGTTTTTAGGGAATAAGAGTTTCTGATTAGTCAGGGGTAGGTCCCCTCCCTCAATTTCTTGTTTCTATAGGGGTAGTGGCTCTTGGTCTTATTCTAAGGGATTGGGAACATGTTTTTATTTTGGAATCTAAGGTCATAAATAGTGATAGTGCCCAACCTTTCTGAGCAGTCAGTATGAATCAAGTGTTCTACATCAGGTTCCTCTGTTGAGGCGGTTCGAGCCGAGGTAGCAGCAATAGGTTGCACCAGCTTTAGATCAACAGAGAGCTAATGAGGTAGGTATAGGATAGCCCTGGGATTCTCCCCATCCTTAGATAGTAGATCATTTCCATGGAGGTGTTCATTCTTAGGGTCATAGAGTCCATGGATCTGGTCATGGTAAGCTGCATGCATCAGTGTTGTCAGTTCCAGGCGAGCCAAACATCATTTGAGGTACCATTTTCTTGTTTTCTACTTTTATGCATGCCTTGTTTGATTTAGGAGTGACAAACTCCTTCAAATCACCTAACCTTCTCCATACTTTAGGACTCGAGTTAGATAGGATTCAAGTTCCCTTGGCATTGACTATGCCAGTTGGAGGTTGAGATGACTTGTTTGAAGTATGTAGAGACTGTGAGCTAGTTCTGAGGTAGCACCACTCTTGGTGAGATTTTCTATGTTTATGAATACAACCATATGATTTCATCATTAGCATGGATTGGTTGTATTTGGTGTATGTTATCATGGATTTATTTAGGATGTAATTGGTGTTCTTGGATGCTGATAGAGATCTAGTGGTGTTTGTTGGTGAGAAAAAACCCTTGATGGGTCATAGGAATGTTTCATCCTTATCATCATTGATGGTTGAGTTGATGCTTAGTTTTTCAGAAGTTCAGCAGTTTAATTTTCCTAGGGTTGTTGAAGAGTACCCTAAAATCTTTCTAGAAGAGGTTTTATCACTACCCCCTTGATGAGAGATTGAGTTTGGGATTGATCTACAACTAGGCATATCTCCTGTCTCAATGTCTCTATATATGAAGACACCATATGAGTTACAAGAGAAAAATATACACCTCAATGGTCTATCGTAGTGTGGTTTCATTAGTCCAAGATTTTTACCAGGGGGTGCACCAGTTTTTTTTTGCGAAGAAGGCTAATGGTGTTTTGCGGTTGTGTGTCAATTATCATTCATTAAACAAAGTGACAGTAAAGAACCGATTTACTCTTCCATAGATTGATGATTTGATCAATAAAATGAAGGGTTAAAGTTGGTTCTCAAAGATAGATTTGAGGTCAGGATATAATCAAATGCATGTGAAGGATGAGGACATACTGAATACTATTTTCCATTGTCGTCATGGGAATTACGAGTTCATTGTGATGTTGTTCAGTGTGATTAATTCCCCTGTTTGGTTCATGGGGTTAATGAATGTTGTATTCCAGGAGTTCATAGATAAGTTCATGGTGGTTTTAATTGATGAAATCCTTGTGTACTCTGCATCTAAGGAGGATCATGCAGAGCATATTCATGCTGTTTTGGGAGTTCTTAATCGACAACAGCTATTTGGGAAGTTATCAGGGTATGATTTTTGGGCTCGATAAGTCCATTTCATGGTGCATGTAGTGTCTAAATAGGGTGTAGTTTTGGATCCATCGAAGGTAAATGATATTGTGTACTAGTAATCCCCCATGATAGTCATAGAGGTTTGATTGGTCTTTCAGACTATTAACAGAGGTTCACAGCCGATTTCTCTCAAGTTGTGACTTCTCTAATAGCATTGAATAGAAAGGATTAGGCAATCGTGTGTACTGGTCAGTGTCAAGCATCATTCAAGTATCTAATGGAGAAGTTGGTAAGTGCCCTAGTTCTTTGTCTTTCATCAGAAGGAGTTCATTTTGAAGTTTTCTATGATGATTCATGACTGGGGTTAGGCTATGTTCTGATGCAGCATAGATCAGTTGTTTCTTAGGGGTCTCAGTAGTTTCATCCCCATGAGTACAACTATTTCACCCATGATCTTGAGTTGGCGACAGTGGTGTTCTCCCTAAATTTGTTGATACATTACCTCATCGATGAGGGATTTGTGGCCTTCACCGGTCATAAAATCAGGAGGTATGTTTTCTCCCAGCGTGATTTGAACTTGAACCAGTGACGGTGGATGGAGTTCTTATAGTATTACGACTTCGATATTTTTTATACACTTGGGACGGGAAATTTTGAGATTGAATCATTGATAAAGAAATCATGTAGTGATATAGTGTTCAAATCAAGTGATTCCAAGATATTTATGGAAGAACATTCATTATTACATCTAGATATGGGAAAAATTGGGATAAGAGGTAGTATTTTTTAGATGATGGTGCATTCATATTTGTTGTATCATGTGGAAGAGTCCCAGTTGGGGGATCTTGAGGTGAAAGTTTGGAGAGACTGAGTTGTTTGTGGCGAGGCCCCTGATGGTTGGTATGAGGATGAACAACACAGGGTTTTATTTCAAGGTAGGATTTTCATTACATTGGAATCGTGTGAGATGGTTCTCAGAGAGTTCCATAGTTCACCTTTATTAGTGCATCCTGATGTGACAAAGATATATCAAGCTTTGAGTATTTAGTATTGGTGTTCTATGTTGAAGTATGCAGTTACAAAGTTTTTGTCTCGATGTTCGATCTGCCAGAAAGTGAAGGTCGACCTCCATGTTCCTGATGATTTTCTCCAGCTATTAGATATTCCTCAGTGGAAGTGGGAGGACATCTCAATGGACTTTGTTTCCTGTTTTCCATGAGATCAAGGTGGCTATGACACTATACGGCTGGTAGTGAACCATTTGATGAAATCATCCCACTTTATAGTGATCAAAGAGTCAGGCTTAGTGGAGGTTTTGTCGAGGAAATATCTGGAGGTGGTGGTGAGACTCCACGGGGTCTTGAGAATGATCATTTCCAATCAAGATGCTCATTTTACCTCTAGGGTGTAGAGAGGTCTCTAGAATTATTTTGGGTCTCAGCTATTCCTTAACACTACTTTTCATCTGCATATGGATGGTCAAAAAGTGCGGATCATTCATACTCTTTAATACATGTTTCTCTCTTGTGTCATGGATTTTGGAGGTTCCTAGATGATTCACTTACCCTTGGTAGAGTTAAATTATGACAATAGTTTTCACTCCACCATCAGTGTGGTTCCTTTTGAAGTATTGTATGTCCAACCTTTCCATTCCCCATTGTGGTGGACTGGGGTTGGAGAGTCAGAAATTCTAAGGCTGGAACTAGTATAGAATATGATAGAGATTATTCAGGTTATTTATGAGAGGATAAAGTTAGTGAAGGATCATCAAAAATCATATTCCAATCAAAGGAGGAGATCTCTAGAGATTGGAATTGGGGATCACGAGTTTCTGAAGGTGACTCCCCATCGTAGGCAGCGAAGGTTTCGTCATGGGGGTAATATTTCTCCCCAATTTGTTGGGCCTTTATAGGTGCTGGATCATTTTGGAGTTGAAGCATACTGGATAGAGCTTCCCCTATAGATGGGCTAGATACACAATTTTTTTCATGTGTTTCAGCTCTTTTGTTATCTTCATGATGACTCTAACACCATCGATTGGGGCGAGATTGATGTTTATGATGATGCGGCCTTCGAGGACCATCTTGTTGAGATCCAATACCACCAAGAGAAGGTGTTTCATAGGTGTGGTATCCCCTTGGTTCGTGTCTTGTGGCGGCATGGTGGTATGGAGGAGATTACCTTGGAACGTGAGTCTCAAATACATTCTCAGTACCCCAAGAAGTTTGATGTTTATCTTTTCTCTTCAAACATTGTTCGTTTGGTGGTTGTAGACCCTTTCTATTTATGAAATGCATTTCTCTTGTTACATGTTGTGGATTTATCTCCTTTGAGAGGTATCTCCCCCATGATAGTATTTAGGATCTTGTTTTTTTTTGTTTCATGGTTTTACTCTTGTTCTTCTTGGGATGTGGTGAGATCCTATGATGGAGGAATCTTTGAGAGGTATCTCATATGGTGGTTGTTCATATGACCCCTTTTTGTTTCCTCTCTAGGTTGGTTTTGGATTATCAAGGATGATAATTTTTTGAGAGGTATATGATTTAAGGACCTGGATCAACCTGGATCAACCCTTTGTATGTTTTGAAGATAGAACTTCTCGAAGGCATCTCATAAGAAGTTTGGAGAAGCTAAATTAATTAAAAGCTGGAAAGAAGGGATTACACATAATGTAACTGCATTACATGATGTGACATCCTGTTTCATGGGTTGTTTCATGGTTTGAAATAGGGTTTCACGGTGTGAAATACTTTTGGGTCTAAAAAATAAAAATAAAGCGTTTAGCTAATGTGTTTTTCAGTGGAAATCATCATCAAGGAATTACACAACCTAAAAGGGAATTACACATTGTGTAATTCCCTCACATTGTATGTTTTAATTGTTTTCTAGCCACTCAGGTTTTGTCAAACCTACAACTGCAAATTCTCTCCCTCAACCCCAAGAGACCCAATGACCCTCCCTTCATCATTTTGTGGATTACTTCATCAAGGAATGATCCCTCTACCCTTTATTTAATCGATAGTGATCTTTCTTTGATATAAATCCCTCTACCCTTTATTTAATCGATAGTGATCTTTCTTTGATATAATCTATGATATACCTCTTTTATTGAGGTTTCTTTGATCAGTTTCCTTCTATTTCTCCTTTCATTGTGATGGTGTGTGATCTACATGTTTCTAATGGGATTTTCTTGGTGGTTGGTTGGTGTAGTTGTGTCGCAGAATCCTCAGGGTGGATGAAGTTGTTATAGGAGTGATGATCATGATCTGTTTCTTTGATATGTTATCATGGGAAAAATTTCAATGAAATTTTCAAGTAGGGGATTCGATTCATCTTTATTTACTTATGTTCAATTATAGAGCTATCATGATTTATACCTTTAGATCGTAATGAAATCAACCTAATAATTATATGAACTGGATTGGAGAAATTGGTATTGATCATGTAGTGATGTTGTTGTTTTATACTGTGATAAAGGTTTGCCTCTTGATTTGTTAGATAGTGTGATATCTATGAATTTCTGGATTTAACATGTTTTTCTTGATATAAATCGGTAAAGAAAATAAATCTAGAATTAATTGATAATTAATTAGATAAAAGATAAAAGAGGCATGTTTAAAGAATTTTGTTGTTGTTGTTTTAATTTGATGATAATAAAGTTGTTGCAAGTGAGCATGTATAAGGGAATTGGTTGATGAACTTGAAGCATGTTGATGCTTGTTGATAAAAGTATTAAAGACATGATAAATTAATTTTTGAATTAATTTAGGGATTTCTTGTGATATCTTGTTTCTTAGGTTTCTCATAGTTGGAACCTATGAATAATGAATCAATTAATTCAAAATGGAATAAGAACCGATTGTGTGATAAATTTAATGCCTTGTAGGGCATGAGTTTCCAATTTGTAAAGGTCAAGTGTCTATGCTTTTTAGTCATGAGATCTCATTGTGTGTGAACACTGAATGCCTTTCTTTGCGGCTAATATCCCATTGTTATGTTTCTCTTGCTGCATGTGATGTACTCCGGATACGAGACTTCTTTTTATAGGGGAAGGAAGGCCCAGATGTGACGTGAGCCTAGGATGGTTGAGCCTGGTGGGATATTGTGGTATGTGGGGGCAGGGAGGCCCAGTGTTTGTGGCATAAGTTGAAGCCTAGAGTGGAGATATGCATCATTTTATGCATGTGGGTCTTGGAGAGGACATCGAGGATGATGGAACATATTGAAGTTGGGCTTAACCGTTGATGTGATAGTGGTTGATATTGAATCTATTGTTTGTTTATCTGCTTTACTTTCCCAACTTCTTGAGACATGTGGTCTTGCTTACCCTCATTCCAATAGAGGTAAAGATGCACAGGGTATTCCATGTAATTTCTATTTTTATCTTCTTGAGGATAGGTGGGTCTAACCTCCTATTATAGGTGGAAAAAACCTCAATGGAAAGCTCATCTACTCACTGTGTTGAGCCCTGTGTGTTTGGTAGCTTATAATTATTTTCTAGAATTCTTGGGAATATAGAAAATGGTAATTTTTTTAAATAAATTAATAAATGATGTTTAACCCATGGGGTTGGATATTTCTGGGATGAAATGCTGGGGTTATGTTTCTGAGGAGTCATGGACTCAGTTTGGTTATGAATGGAGGGCATGGAAATTGGTTGTGATATTAATGGGATGTGATGTGGAAAAGGGTAATGGTTAATTAATGGTTAAAGAATTAATTAACATAAAGTAAAATGGATAAAAATGGATAAAGTAACTTAAAGTAGTTATTTAAATAGTTGTGTGCTTATAGGATATCTAGTCTTAATAGTCATAGTTGGGAGTCTGAGAGACGTTAGATATAGATGATTCTAAGACTAGGTTGTTCCCATAGTGTAGTTGTGAGCTATATTACATTCTGTAAATTTTTTGTTTTGATACTCTACTCCACCCTATCGGTAAGGGAAACTAGAACCCTGGGGATTCTGATCCCCAGGGGGTGTTTTCCCCAACATCCTGATGAGAGGATGGATGTTTGACTTTCCCCTTTGGCCCCAATCTCTTCTCTTGGTTGTTACTTGTGATAATATGCTTGGAAGCCAGTTTTCCCCATATATTTTTGTATAGGTCTATAATGGATTGTGGTTATTCACACACAAATATTCTGGATATAGTTTCCTATGGACTATTATAGGTGTAACATGTATAGGTTGTGATGGCTTGAGGATCCTTACTTAGTTTATGAGCTATGATGGATTGAGGTATAATACCTAACGTATGATACACGTTATACGAGATACGGTGGATCCCAGAAACTACTTGGTTAATTTGGTAACATGTACATGGGGGTGTGATGCACGAGGTTCATGTTGATGCATAAGGTGCGTGTTGTGGTGCTTCGCCCAGGTGTCTGCGGGAAAGCCTTTTTGGAGAGAGATGCTCAGGATGTGTGATGTTGGGTCAAAGTGGAAAACTAGTGGGGAAGTGGTAGTAGGGTACCCTTGATATTATTTATCATATTATATACACTTTTATGCTATACTTGGTGAGAGTATCTATGGTGAGGTTGGGAACATATTATACCTATTTAGGTGACGAGTTAGTTTCACTTGTTCACTATGATGAAGCATGATTTCTTTATTTTCCCATGAGAGGATCCAAGGAGGATCCTACTGAGTATCCTGTTATACTCACCCCACATTATATAAAACATTTTCTATGTCTCTTGGAGAAGTTTGGAGATCAGGCTGGTTTCTACTAGCTTGGGGATTTTGTAGGAGTTGTTTGGGCTTCGTGGTTGCTGCCATTTTACTTTCTTTTGGTACTTGCAGTTTTCTGCTTTCAGTTGTAGTAGTTTTGCATGACATTACATATGTATACTTGGGACTTAGTTTATATTGTATTCTGAGAAGAATATTGGTTGGTTTCTATCTTATCTCTCTATTTTTCAAGTGTTCTATTTGAGAGAAATCCCTCCCATCGGTGTATTTACTATACCATTGGTTCTAGTCGCCAACCCGGGGCCTACTGGAGGTAGGAATTAGGGGTCATTATTTATATTCACAAATTTCCAGCCCAGGAGGTGTACACTTTGTGGGGAGGGGGTGGTGACATCGATGGTGGGTAAAAACTCTCATTCATCCAAATACGGACCCTCAAAAACACCCAGGACAGCATGAACTCTAACATCTTTTGGTGTTCCTAACAATCTGAAGACGAGTTTGACTTCCTAAAGACACTCCACTACCTCAAAATAACCTCAATCACCATGAAGGATATGCAACACTCGATAAGAAACAGACAGGGAGTGGGTCTCATTAGAAAATTTGGGGACCTTCCTAGGTGGCATATTCTAAATAACACAAACATGGAACCAAAACCAATATCAAGCCAAAGAACAATTGAAAATAATGCCTTGAGCCAAAGAAGTGGGCTCGCAAGACAAAAATATATAAACACAACCAATATTCCTCTTTTCAAAAATCAAATTTTCACTTTAATTTTCAAACCTGCCCTATTTAAAAGCCACTTTACAAACACAAAATCTACTCTCCACAAAACAAAACCCACATTCTAATACAAAAACCAGTTTCTGAAATCATTTTACTCTCTCAAAATCACTTTGTAAAAACAAGTCCAAGACTTTGATTTCAAATAAACACCCTTGGAATTATATGAACCATCACATATGTGTTCATCCATTTCCATCCATACATGCCAACATGCACTTTCCACACATAACTACACATATTTGAACATCCATATGGAACGCAAAGGGTCACACCCATTCCACTTCATTATCAATTCCAATTATATACCAAAATTTTAAAATAAAACAATTTATATTTTAAAACCCATTTTACCAACCCAAACCATTTGAAGGAAATCATTTTCATTTCAAAATACATCTTAATTTTAAAAGCTTAATCACATCAACCAAGACTAAAACAAATCACAACTCACACAAACCCACCGAAATGAGGAACTATAATATGTGCCTAACTTAGAGACATGGTAGTGAACCATGACCTGAATAAGCATCAACATCTAGGAGGGGTTTGAACTATGTACTTGGAATCCACATGGGTCACTACTCGACGTGAGGTAATGACATGACACCGGATCACCTCCATTGTCATTCCTCAATCCAAAACAAACCAAAAGAATACAAAGACTCAATTCTCGAACCACCCCTGGAAACTCAAGTCTCATCAAGAGTGATGGTGATCAGGAACCAACCCATAACATACCTCATGATCCCCAACAATATTAGTCTCCAATCTACCTAACACTTTAAATAATAAAGGGCCTTCTTTGATAAAAAAATTTCACAAACCTAGTGAGGATTCCATCCGACCCGACACCTGACCCGATCAATGGCATATCCCAAAGGGTGTTCCCAATCCCCATAGGCTGGAAACTAGTATCGGGCATCAAATATAATCCGAGTGGGAATGATTTCATCCCAATAACCATGATAGAATAAATAAACTAAAAAATTAATCATGCAGCAATAAACAACAATTTTTCATAAACAAATATACAATTGATCTAGGTATAAAGAACAACCGAATAACTAAGAACTAAACACAAAACCAAACCGCCACTATAATGAACTCCATGTGACCGCATAGTCACCACTGTCCACAAATCGATCGTCCACAAGGCTAACCTTCTCCCAAGTTGAGCACTTAAAGTGGAGAACCTAAACCTGCAATATAACTCGGGTTTATTGACACTGAATGGAACAAGTAGGGTGTGAGCTTAACATCTCAGTAGGCAACCAACATAGAATACATACATTTCTTTTCTCAAAAAAATCCATAAACACTAGTTTTCTAATACATATAAGAAAATAGTTTTTCAAAATTTTAAAATACAACCATGATTTTCCCTTTTCCAAACAACACATGCCATATTTTCATTTTCAAAATAGGTTCACCATTTTAGAAACCCAAATCCCAAAACTAAAAATTCTACAAGGTGATGCTAAGAAAAGATTAAAGTAAATAGATAAACAGTACAATAAACCAAGTGAAACTGAAAGTAAAAAAGGAAATACAAAGAGTAACCATGGTGATTTCTTAAACATCCCTAGAGTGATCCCTAGACATACTTAGTTCATAACCACCTACCAGAGTATGGTGAAACTCCAGGTATATAACCAACTAGCTGCCCTAAACTAGATAATCTAGTGGAACTACCCTCCTGAAATTCAAATACACCCATGGGGTGTCAACCTGTCTAATTAGGGTTGATAAGAAACCATCACTCAACCCTATAATGATGCATGGGAAACCCATGGTAATGGTGTATTGTGTAAGTAGGAGGTCCTCGCACGCGTCACTCACCTTACCTGACATCATCACACTTGCCTACCCAAAACAATGACACCAACTATATGATAACCCATATAGGTAAATACCTATATAGGGGGTGAATGTCATATAACTAGTCATCTATAGGTTTCAATAGGTTCATCACATCATATAAGTTTTCAAAAAAAAACTCAAAACATTCCATGATTCCAACTGGGAAATTGTATTGCAAAAAAATCATTCATTTAAAAAGAAAAATAAAGTTCCAATCAGACCTTATAGGATATTAATTCCAAAAACATTTACAAAACCATTTATAAACTAAGTATAATATGAAACATTAATAAATGTTCCAAGTAGGCCTTAACCCTTAATGTTCAATCTTGTTTCTCATTTCATTTAAAACCAATATTAAAACACATAACATGTTTAAAGGTGCCAAATAGGCCTTCCCACCATTTTAAAACCAACCATGTTCCGAAATTCCAAATGGACCAAGTTTGAAGAACATGTTTGAAACCAATTTCAAGCCTCATAATGTACCAACATATCATTTAGTGATCAAGGGACCATTTAATAAATCAAGGTTCATAGAAAACACTATTTTAACATGTTTTATTCATTTGAATTTCCATCCATGTGTTCACCTTATGCACCCATGGATGTTCCAACATCCAATGTAACACTCTAAATTTTCATAAAAACCCCCAAAACTATTTTTTGAATCAACATTTTCTTTTTAAACCAAACCTGATAGTTTCACATAATTGGAAGAGCATAAAAATCTCTTTTTAAAACCATGATAATCCTTACAAAATGTTCCACTACAACCATAATGCCTTAAAAATTACCAAATCACACATAAAATTCTAGGTTCACAGTCCAAAAATGCTACCATAACATAAATAAGGCTAAACACTTCTCAAACACAAAATTTAATTTTAAAAGAACACTTAGAACTTCAAAAAAATACCTTGAGTACACATATATATAATCATATTTAAAAAAACCATTTGAAAACAATTTTTAACAAATTATAACAACACGAAAACACCCTTGTAAAATAAAAAAGGATTTAAAAGCATGAAAATCATATTTATAAATTTATTGAATGCACCCAAACATCAATAGAATGCATCATAAAGTATAAGTATGGAGACACCTGCCTTAAAAGAGTTTGAATGTGACGAAACCTTCGAACGAGATATATCTAAGCCCCACAGACCATATTCAAACAAGATCCCACAAAAGTATAACTATGAAATTTAGAGGGAAATGAAGAGGGGAGAGAAAAATGGACAAATCCCCTAAAAACATACCTTAGAACTTTGAATATGAAACCAGGAAGGAAGTTGTCAAATGTAAGAGGGGTTTAAGAACCCTCTTGTGAACCAAAAATGACACAAGGGAAGGAATCTAGAATTTGGGATAAAAATAGGGGAGATAAAAAGAGGGGAGATAAAAATAAGGATTAAAATATTTTAGAAATATCGTCTTCATGCACGGTTTTCCCGCATGGTTTACCAAACCAGGTGGAAACCGTACTTCCCCCATTACCCAAGGGGAGAACTCTACATGTTTAGTCCTTATGGTTGCCAAAAATTGTTCCAAACATGAATTATCCACTACCTAAAATCAACCATTTCCCATACAGTTACCAGGGCAAGGTGCATGGTTTTCACTGACCGTGCGCAAACCATGGCAAGCCCAAAAACTCACCCAAAACTTCCAAAATTAAAAAAATTAAACTAGGGATCATCTAGAACCTCAAACAAAAAAATTAAATCCAAAAAAAAGTATCCAAGTTTAGGGTTTCATATCTTGGGTGTTCAGTAAGGTCAACAGATGGTGAAGGCCTATGTTGACCATTTTAAGGAGATGGTTTCTTTTTTTCCAAATATATCATACAAAGATCAGCTAAAAGACCCTCTCTTCATATTGGGTCTTAATTTAGATATTAAGGATTGAGTTCTCTCATCTATGGAAGGTATTTTTGGGAAGCTAGTTGATGATACATTTCTGGCCGAGTTACATCATGTAATATAGTTTGTGGTAGTGGGAACTTGTGAAGGTTACCCATCTTGTGAGAAGTGTGGGAAATAGAAACCTATCTGAGAAGTATAATTTGATTGTTGTTATGTATCATTCATCATAACGTTCCCTTATGTGCTTCTAGTGTGGTCATTTTTGGCATTTTAAGCTCTCTTGTGGTAATCCTCTAATGTCTTGTTGATGATGTGGTAGTCTGGTTCATATGGAGAAGTTCTGCAAGTAGTTTTCCCCGAAGAGGAAGTCCCAGTTAGAGCATGTTAGCTCTTGACTGTGGGGTAGTATATGCTTCAAGACATGAGGGATCTAACCATAGGCCTTGAAGTGAAACTATTCATGTATTAAGGAATTTATCAGTGTGGTGGGGGTTGCTGGACCAACTTTTTTCCCCAGTTTTAGAGTGGGGATGGTTTAAGTTCTCATTGTTCTTGTTTACTTTTTTTTGGAAATCCTTTTTGTTTCAAGGATTTTGGTGGCCTTTTATTCCTGGAAAAATTTTGTAATCGTGTATTATGGATGTGGATATTTTTATGATTAGCCTTCTCTTGTAATGGTTTTGGTTTTTGGTTTTTCTTCTTTCAGAGGTGATTATGTCTTATGGGAATGATGAATTGTGGATTGGTTTTGTGTTTTTCTTGACTTTCATCCATTGGGAGTTATGGTGGTGGTGAAATTGTGTTGGTCTATTCTTGTGGTGGAGAGGCCCCTCTCCTTTTTTCCCTTGGTTTTTTTTTTTTGGTTTTTTCTAGATTTGGTTGGGTGTGAACTGTGGTGCTTAAATTTCACAATGATGGTCGTGGTTTTGTTTTTCCTCATTTAGTTTCAAGATATATATTTGTTCATTGTTCAGATTGGTGACTTTCTAGGGGTATAATGTTTTGTGGTGGGGAGAATTATCACACCCCATCCTAATTTTATTTTATTTTATTTATTTTTATTTATTTAGTAGTGTTTTATCTTTTTAATGAGGTTTGAGATGAGTTCCTGATGATATTTTTTGAGTTTTTTATGTTTTGCGTTGCTTTTGGCCCAGTGAACGATTAGTGTTCACAGTTTAGGGAGAAACTATGCAGATGGTTAAGGTAGAGGGTGTTTTCAATTTTTTTTCTTCATTTAGGGTTTGTCTTGTATTTTCTTAGCACGGTTTGGCTCAAACCATGCAAGGAAAAGGAGAAAATGTGTACTCTATTGGTGGTGTATGAAGTATGGAACACGACTTGCACACATTTAGTTGAAATCATCTGAAAAGAGTTTGAGGAGGCTCTCTCATTTGAAAAAAAAAATCAAACTTGACACATGCTTTCCAAAACCATGAAGCTAACTCATACAGGTGACCCTTCTCTCTAGCGGTGTTGTCATGGTTGCTCCATGGTTTGGAAAACAGTGTGGCCAAACCATGAGACTTAACCAGATTCTTAAAAAGTTGAAATTCCAATTCTAACCCTCTATTGTTTTAATTATATTTCGGGTTCCTTATAAATTTCGTAGTTTTAATACACTAAGGGGATCCTAAACCCCACCATATTTGGATCTCCATACATTTTTTAAGCTCTCTCAAAGTTTCTAAGTAAGTTCATATTTATTTTTAGGTGTTTTCCTTATCTTCTATTCTCCCTCTCTTGGTCTCTTAATTTTTCTTGGTGGGGTTATCTCTTAAAAGGACCCTAGGGATGGAGAGGTGATTTTGGGTTTTTTTTTCCTTTGATGTTAGGGTGTGGAGTATTTTCCTTGGGCTTGGTTCTTCTTTCTTCAAGAGTTTCATTGTGTTCGCACACCATTGAGGTAGGTGTTTCCATCCATTTCCTTTCAGAAATATGCCAATTTATGCTTCAATATTTCTAATTAATTTATAAATGTGTTAATCATTCTTTTGTTTATATTAGTTTTATTTTTTGTGGTGTTTTCATTTTATAAAATTGATGAAAATATGTCTTTCAAAGGTTTTTTTTAGTTATACATATGTATATGCATGTAAGGTGTTTGATAAAATTCCAATTGGTCTTTTGAAATAGATTTGGGTATTTTGAGAGTGTGATTGACCTTGTTTGGCCTTTTTTTGGGTTTTGTTAATTTGGTTTTATTTTTAATCGAGTTTTCTTGTGGGTTTTGGTGACTTTTATGGTTTGGGAATTATGTTTGGACCCTTATGAATGGTTATGAGGCTTATTGCAATTATTTTATTGAAGAATTGGGTGTTATTACATGGTTTTCTATATTTATATATATTCTTTGGGTGTAGGAATATTCATATGTTTAATAAATGAACATATGTATAGGTACACACACATAAATACAATTCCATAGGAATTTCCACTTTAAAGCCCAGTTTTTCATAACACTTTTCTTCCATCTTAATTTTCCCCTTCCACTCCAACTCTAAAATGGTTTTTTTAAAAACTTCCCATGTTATCTAAATGTTTTCTTGGTTTCTAAATTACTTAAAATGTGGTTTCAAAATAATTTTTCAAAATTATGGCATTTCAACACCTTAATATTTAATTTGGTAACCAAATGGCATGAAACGCCCATTTTGAATATTCCAATAATAAATTGTGTTTTTATCTTGGTTTTGGAAATGGTTTTTATATGGATTGTATTAATATTGGAAATGCTTAAATAATTGTAAGTTTAAAGTCCTGGTTGGTAATTTTTGTTGTTTTGGAAATTAGTATTTAAATCTCTTATAATGTGTAGGTCTGGTTTGAACATTATAGGGATTGATGTGTGATGGGAACCTCTATGGTCATCCTTTCGATGAGAGGGCCTTCGCATAGTTGGTGTCGAGGGTTGGGCATGGCATGAATGGTGGTATATGTTAGTTGGGTTAATTTTGAGCATGTGATGACACCCTCATTATCTTTTATACTATAATCATGGGATTTATAGGTGTTATCTATAGGTTCAAGTGATAGCTAATTTTTACTCCTGATTAGGCGGATTGAAAAGACTTGGATATAAGATAGACTAGGTGATATTTCCCCTATTGAGGATAGTTTAGAGTAGTCAAGTTAGTTATTGACTATGGAGTTGAACCATACATCAAAAGGTGGGTCCAAAATGAGTACGTACAAGGATTTCTTTTAGGGATGTTTATGAAATTCCCATGATTATATATTTGTATACTCCTAATTTGTAACGACCCAAAATTTCATTAATGGAAAATCCATCTTGATCCAGTTAAATGTTTCTTTATGAAAAATGTTTTTATAAGATATCAAGTTTTTTAGCTTTACTTTAAGATTTGTGACTGTTACTTTTATAGCCGTTGAACAGTGATCATCTGGGTAGTTTAAATATAAGGCTTTAACGAACCAAATTTCTACTCAGACAAAGGAAGCGATGGCCTCATCTAGTAGAATTGCCCCTTATGAAGCCCATTTGTAGGAGCTCAGAAAAGAGGTGGCATCTTTGGGCTTTGCCCTTGACCAAGCCCAAGCTGATCTCCATCAAGTCAAGCTCGAACGTGATCGTCTACGGGAAAAGTGGAAGTTGATTGAAATTACAACTCGAGCGATGTTATCCGAGCCGCCCCAAGAGTCTGTCACCATCGCACACCTTACCCTTAGGTCTTATGCGGCTATTTTAAGGGGTTATGTAACAAATAAGTAGTACCATGTTCATGTACATTATTTTTTGTATATAATAATGAATATAATTTTTTTGATACATTGTAATTAGTTTTTAAAGTACAAATGGTGTTTTTAGTTATTATTTAATTAAGAATTATATTTTATTAAATTAAAGTATTTTTTAATTAAATAATATTTTAATAAAATATTATTATTAATATTAAATTAATTTTTATTAAATATAAATGATCTTTTAATTTTATGAATGCAATTAAAATTTTTATTAAGGTTTGAAAGCCATTTCTGTCAAAACCCGTGAATTTTTTTATAAATATCGATTTTTATTTTAAAAGTGAAAATTCACATATTTAGAAAATTATTTAGATAAAATAAATATTATTTTTGGAATCAGGACGTCTAAATTATCCAACGGTGAATTTTTCATAATTTTCTGAGACAGTCAAATATTTGGGTAAAAATTAAATACCATTTAAATATATAATGTGTTTTATGACATCATAATGACCCAATGGTGATGTAATAAAATACCATAATCCTTATGTTCGGACAATATGTGTTTTATCATTAAAATAATGAGGTTTTGGGTTTGTTTGACTCACTTTTCAAAGCATTAATGGAGCCCTCAAGACTTATTCAACACTTTGCCTTTTTAAATTAATTTTCATGGGAGTGTGACTCACCTCCACATAAGCAACCCTAATTTTTTAATAAGTTCGGACCTTGGACTTGTAAAATATTGTTTTTCTCTTTCCTTTTCCAGAAACCATGGGCAAATACCATGGGATGGTTTGTGGTTTGGATTATTTTAATATAAGGGGTCCCAAACCTAAATAATAAAGAATTCTCTCACCTTTCCTATATAAATCCACCCAAGCTCCCACTTCCTCCTCACTCAAAGCCCTTGAAGTTCGTCCAACCTCTGACCTAATCTCTCTAGAATCCTCTCAAGGTTCCCCAAGCTCCCAAGAATCCTCTCACAAGCCTCTCTCTAGCCTTTGGAAGCACACTTCCAAGTAAGGGGTTTTCTTCCTTTCTCATTTTTGTCAATTTTATTTAAGTTGTGTTGCCCTTTTTATTTCAATTATGAATGTTGGGGTATGGTTTAGCACCTCCCCCATACTGCCCTATTATTGTTTTAATGATGGGAGAACCCTTTCTCTCTCATTAAATACCTCCCATGTACACCCGTTACTATGCCGAAATTCCGAAAGGAACTTTTCTCTCTTCTTTTACATTCAAGCAATACTTTTGTATCATGAATCTAAATTCCATTTCTATTGTTGGTACATGTATATATATGACCTCCTTATTGTCCATTACATGTAAATATGATGAGGAACCCTTTCTCTCTCATTAAATACCTCTCATGTACACCCGTTACTATGCCGAAATTCCGAAAGGAACTTCTCTCTCTTCTTTTACATTCAAGCAATACTTTTGTATCATGAATCTAAATTCCATTTCTATTGTTGGGAAATGTATATATATGACCTCCTTACTGTCCATTACATGTAAATATTATTAGGAACCCCTTTCTCTCTCATCAACCTTTTTTATGAATTCTTATGTCACGCCGTTACGCTGCCGAAATCACACCGATTTTCTAAGCCAATGTCTTTGTGTAGTGAATACCATGCCCATTTCTCCATCAAGGGTATTCAACTTTATGCACATTTACATATTGATTGTAAAGTTTCATGTATTAATTCCATATTCCTTTATCGTGGAAGAAATGATTATGTTTTATGAATCCATGTTTTATGATCCATGTGGCACACTTATGCATGAAAAGAAATGTTTAAGAAGGGTGCGCCCTTATAGCGCTCCAATGCATTGGGTAAAGTATAGTATCATGATACGTCATGTGAAATTAGTGTTGACTCATGCTAATTCAAGTGCAAAGAGGGTTTACTCGTGCTTCAAGTGCAATGAGGGTTTACTCATGCTCCATGTGCAATGAGCCTTGGCTCATGCTAATTCAATGTTAAGTGTTGTTGCCACATTTCCATGTTATGATTATCATGCTTTATCATGCCTTTATGTTCATGTTTCTCTTATGCTCTATTTATATGCCTATTGCCTACCATGTATTTCACTCCTCATGTTATTCATTGTTTACTCCCTTACTGGGCTTTATAGCTCACCCTTTTCTTATGCATGTCCTCAGGTTATCCCATGCAATGCTAAGTACGAAGGAATGTAGTGGTCATGTAAAGGAAGTTTTCAATAAAGATGTTGTATTTCAAGTTTAAAGTTTTTATGTAATGATCCTAAGAACCAAATACACTAAACCTCTCGATCTTCTTTGTAGGATCAAGTGAAGTTTTATGTAATAAAGCATGTTTAAGTTGTAATAAAAATAAGGGTTGTCATAGTTGGTATCAGAGGATATGTTGAGAGCGTGCTCAATGGACTTTAAAGGAGGATGGGATCAACATCTTCCTCTAGTTGAGTTCTCTTATAATAATTGTTTCCACTCGAGCATCCAAATGGCACCATATGAAGCCCTGTATGGGAAAAGGTGTAGAACATCGGCATGTTGGGACGAGGTCGGTGAACGTAAGCTGCTTGGACCAGAAAAGGTCGAAGAAATGGTGGAGAAGGTGAAAACCATTCAGCAGCATATCAAGGCAGCCCAAAGTCGACAGAAGAGTTATGCAGATAATCGTCGACGAGACCTTGAGTTTAAAGTCGGAGACATGGTGTTTTTACGCATATCTCCGTGGAAGAAGTTCATGAGGTTTGGAAAGAAAGGGAAGTTAAGTCCAGGGTACATCGGCCCCTTCGAGATTCTTGATCGTGTTGGGGATGTGGCCTATCGACTAGCACTTCCACCTACTATGGCCAAGGTGCATGATGTCTTCCATGTATCCCTCTTAAGGAAGTACATACCAGACCCTTCACATGTACTCTCTTCCGAGGTGGTACAATTAGAAGACGATCTTTCTTATGAGGAGCAACCAGTGAAGATCTTAGATCATAGAGAAAAAGTTCTACGAAATAAGACAATGCCCCTCGTCAAGGTGTTGTGGAGAAACCACAAGTTTGAAGAAGCAACTTGGGAGTCGGAGGATATGATGAAGCTAAGTTACCCACATTTGTTTTAGTGTGGGAAAAGGAAAATTTCGAGGGCGAAATTTCTTAAGGGGGGAATGTTGTAACGACCCAAAATTTCATTAATGGAAAATCCCTCTTGATCCAGTTAAATGTTTCTTTATGAAAAATGTTTTTATAAGATATCAACTTTTTTAGCTTTACTTTAAGATTTGTGACCGTTACTTTTATAGCCGTTGAATAGTGATCATCTGGGTAGTTTAAATATAAGGCTTTAACAAACCAATTTTCTACTCAGACAAAGGAAGCGATGGCCTCATCCAGTAGAATTGCCCCTTATGAAGCCCATTTGTCAGAGCTCGGAAAATAGGTGGCGTCTTTGGGCTTTGCCCTTGACCAAGCCCAAGCTGAGCTCCATCAAGTCAAGCTCGAACGTGATCGTCTACGGGAAAAGTGGAAGTTGATTGAAATTACAACTCGAGCGATGTTATCCGAGCCGCCCCAAGAGTCTGTCACCATCGCACACCTTACCCTTAGGTCTTATGTGGCTATTTTAAGGGGTTATGTAACAAATAAGTAGTACCATGTTCATGTACATTATTTTTTGTATATAATAATGAATATAATTTTTTTGATACATTGTAATTAGTTTTTAAAGTACAAATGGTGTTTTTAGTTATTATTTAATTAAGAATTATATTTTATTAAATTAAAGGATTTTTGAATTAAATAATATTTTAATAAAATATTATTGTTAATATTAAATTAATTTTTATTAAATATAAATGATCTTATAATTTGATGAATGCAATTAAAATTTTTATTAAGGTTTGAAAGCCATTTCTGTCAAAACCCGTGAATTTTTTTATAAATGTCGGTTTTTATTTTAAAAGTGAAAATTCACATATTTAGAAAATTATTTAGATAAAATAAATATTATTTTTGGAATCAGGACGTCGAAATTATCCAACGGTGAATTTTTCATAATTTTCTGAGACAGTCAAATTTTTGGGTAAAAATTAAATACCATTTAAATATATAATGTGTTTTATGACATCATAATGACCCAATGGTGATGTAATAAAATACCATAATCCTTATGTTCGGCCAATATATGTTTTATCATTAAAATAATGAGTTTTTGGGTTTGTTTGACTCACTTTTCAAAGCATTAATGGAGCCCTCAAGACTTATTCAACACTTTGCCTTTTTAAATTAATTTCCATGGGAGTGTGACTCACCTCCACATAATCAACCCTAATTTTTTAATAAGTTCGGACATTGGAATTGTAAAATATTTTTTTCCTCTTTCCTTTTCCATAAACCATGGGCAAATACCATGGGATGGTTTGTGGTTTGGATTATTTTAATATAAGGGGTCCCAAACCTAAATAATAAAGAATTCTCTCACCTTTCCTATATATACCCACCCAAGCTCCCACTTCCTCCTCACTCAAAGCCCTTGAAGTTCGTCCAAACTCTGACCTAATCTCTCTATAATCCTCTCAAGGTTCCCCAAGCTCCCAAGAAGCCTCTCACAAGCCTCTCTCTATCCTTTAGAAGCACACTTCCAAGTAAGGGGTTTTCTTCCTTTCTCATTTTTGTCAATTTTCTTTAAGTTGTGTTGCCCTTTTTATTTCAATTATGAATGTTGGGGTATGGTTTTTCACCTCCCCCATACTGCCCTCTTATTGTTTGAATGATGTGAGAACCCTTTCTCTCTCATTAAATACCTCCCATGTACACCCGTTACTATGTCGAAATTCCGAAAGGAACTTCTCTCTCTTCTTTTACATTCAAGCAATACTTTTGTATCATGAATCTAAATTCAATTTCTATTGTTGGGACATGTATATATATGACCTCCTTACTGTCCATTACATGTAAATATGATGAGGAACCCTTTCTCTCTCATTAAATACCTCCCATGTACACCCGTTACTATGCCGAAATTCCGAAAGGAACTTCTCTCTCTTCTTTTACATTCAAGCAATACTTTTGTATCATGAATCTAAATTCCATTTCTATTGTTGGGACATGTATATATATGACCTCCTTACTGTCCATTACATTTAAATATGATGAGGAACCCCTTTCTCTCTCATCAAACTTTTTTATGAATTCTTATGTCACGTCGTTACGCTGCCGAAATCGCACCGATTTTCTAAGCCAATGTCTTTGTGTAGTGAATACCATGCCCATTTCTCCATCAAGGGTATTCAACTTTATGCACATTTACATATTGATTGTAAAGTTTCATGTATTAATTCCATATTCCTTTATCGTGGAAGAAATGATTATGTTTTATGAATCCATGTTTTATGATCCATGTGGCACACTTATGCATGAAAAGAAATGTTTAAGAAGGGTGCGCCCTTATAGCGCTCCAATGCATTGGGTAAAGTATAGTATCATGATACGTCATGTGAAATTAGTGTTGACTCATGCTAATTCAAGTGCAAAGAGGGTTTACTCGTGCTTCAAGTGCAATGAGGGTTTACTCATGCTCCATGTGCAATGAGCCTTGGCTCATGCTAATTCAATGTTAAGTGTTGTTGCCACATTTCCATCTTATGATTATCATGCTTTATCATGCCTTTATGTTCATGTTTCTCTTATGCTCTATTGATATGCCTATTGCCTAACATGTATTTCACTCCTCATGTTATTCATTGTTTACTCCCTTACTGGGCTTTATAGCTCACCCTTTTCTTATGCATGTCCTCAGGTTATCCCATGCAATGCTAAGTACGAAGGAATGTAGTGGTCATGTAAAGGAAGTTTTCAATAAAGATTTTGTATTTCAAGTTTAAAGTTTTTATGTAATGATCCTAAGCCCCAAAGACACTAAACCTCTCGATCTTCTTTGTTGGATCAAGTGAAGTTTTATGTAATAAAGCATGTTTAAGTTGTAATAAAAAGCAGGGTTGTCATATAATTTATTTTCCATCAATTCGGTTACTTATTTATTTAGTTTTATTTTTCTTCTTAAACTGATCCCCTTTACTCCACACTTTATTGGTTACACCCTTCTATTTCACTTAGTTAGAATCTCTTATCCCCTCTGTGTCACTTAGGTTATATTTATTACTTATCATAGGGTTATAAACTGTATTTAAAATGGGAATTTTTTTAAGATGGGAAATATTGTTTTGTTTTCAAAATGGAATTTTCAAGAAAATATGATTAGTGTTTTAAAGAGAAAACCCCTATTTTATTACATGTATTTCAAAAAAATAGACTATTTTGGGAAAGGATATGTATGGATTCCATGGTTCTTACCTACTGGTCTATTTTATGCTCACATCCTGCTTGTTTCACACAAAATTAGTATACCCGAGTTGTTTTACAGGTTTAGTTCTTTTCAGATTTACCTATAAAGCAGGTGGGTTTTTTGGATTGTGGTGACCAAGGGGTCACATGGAGATCATGTCAGTTTTGGTTCAGTTTAGTTTTATTTTTGTTTTAGTTTTTTTTTAGTTCTATTGTATTTTTATCTAGATATGTTTATATATTTATTGATGATTATTCATTGTCATAATATGTTGTGTACGCTATTTTTCTTCTTTTATATCATTTTATTTGGGATAAATAATTCCCATTGTATTATGTTTGATTCCTGACACTAGTTTCTAGCCTAAGAGGATCGAGAACTCCACTCAGACCTTATTGGGGGCCAGCTCGGGCGACCAGTTTGGGTTTGACCTGGATTGGATCATGAAAAAATGATATCGTAGCAACCCTTTGTTATTTGGGGTGACAGGTAATTGGGAGATAGGACTATCAGGAGTTGGGAGGTAGGTACAGGAAGAGTATCTTGAACTCTTTCTCATCTTGAGCCATGGGTTATTAGGGGTATTCTGGTACTTGGTTCCCTTTTGTTTTGGGTTTTTGGGTTTATGTAGTTGGTGCTTATCTAGTTTGTGTACTTTTTGGGGAATGAAAATGGAATTGAACCGGTGTTACATGGTGATATTTCATGGAGTATCATCCCATGTGGATCCCGATTTCATGGTTTAAGATACTTTCAATGGTTGGTGCTTCCTCATGGCATGTTCTACTAAAACTTATGTCTAGGTTATTAGTGGTCACTAGTTTCCTATTTCATGATTTTTTATGTGATTTATGATATAGTTTGGTTTTATTTGGTGTGAGTGGACTTTGAAATGAAAAATGGTTTTTGGAAAAAGTTTTTTCAAAAGTAAAATTATTTTAGTACATGGTTTTATTGTTCAAAGTGGTTTTGGTTGTTCAAAATTTGAATGGTAAGTGGGTTCCAGTAATTTAAAAGTGTCCTTGTAAGAAGGTAAATTTTAAATTGGAGTGGAAATGGTGGATTTTGAAAGAGAATTTTGGTTTTTTTTCAGTATTTTTTTATTATCTTGGTGTTTTAGATTAATATGTTCTTTTAGTTTAGTTTTTTTTAATGTTGATTTGTTTTTGTGTCTTTGTGTTATATAGATTATTCCACATAGAAATATCACAAAGGTTTCTAGTGAGTCTCTTCCATCTATTAACCCTACTGATACTCCTAGTGGGGTGGTAAAGTCAAGCACATGTCAGTTTTTTCTAGTTTTACATGGTGATTGGGTATATTAGAGGATGTGGAGTGGCTTGAGAAAGTCAAAGGTGTTTTATGGTCTTTTGGAACCCCTAAATCCATGAGGGTATGAGCTATTTTGGGTTCATTTTAGGTTCCAATCCTAGATTGGTGGAAGGTGATCATCCCATAATTGTTTCAAATTGTGGTGTCCTAGGAAGTCATTAAGACCAACTTTATCTGATGGTCCATACCTAAGGAAGTGAAGGTGATTAAAGTTGTAGAGCTCTTGGTCATTCATAAAGTCCAACAAATAGTGAAGGCCTATATTTACCACTTTAATGTGTAGATTTATTTTTATATATAGATAGTATTGAAGGATTAGCTAAAATATCCACTCTTAATATGGGGTCTTTATTTGGAGATTAAGGACTCAGTTATATAATATGATAAAGTTTTATTTTGGAAGCTAGTGGATGAGGTGTTTCTGGATAAGTTGGTTCTCGAAGCATGGTTTGTGGTAGTGGGAGCTCATGAAGGTTCTCGGAGCATGGTCTGTGGTGGTGGGAGCTCATGAAGGTTCTCCATCTCGTGAGAAGTGTGGACTATAGGAACCCATTTCTAATAAGTCTCATTTTATGGTTATAGATTCTTGTTCAATGGACCATTCTCTCATGTGCTTCCAGTGTGGTTAGTTTTTGAATTCAAAGTCATTTTGTGGTAATCCTCTGAAGTATTGTTGATGATGTGGCCATCTGAGTCATCTGCAAAAGTTGTGCAAGTAGTGTTGCAAGAAGAGAAAGTCTTAGGTAGAGGATGTCATCTTCTGGCTATGGGGCATCATATTCTTCAAGACATTAGGGATCTATCCATAATACTTGGAGTGAAGATCTTTATGTAGTCATAAATTGGTCAGTGTGGTGAGGGTTTTTGCTCCAGTTTTTTTCCCCAGTTTCAGAGTGTATATGATTTATGTTCTCCTTGTTTTTATTTACTTTGATTTGGAATTACTTTTTATTTCAAGTATTTTGGTGGAATTGTATTCCTAGAAAACTTCAATAATGGTGTCTTATAGATATGGATCTTAGTATGATTAACCTTTTCTGGGAATGGTTTTGGTTTTCAATTGTACTTATTTTGTTGATTCTTGTGTCTTATGGGAATGATTAATTATGTATTGGTTCGGTGTTTTGTTTGAATTTCTTCCATTAAGAGTTCTAGTTACAGTGTTATTTTGTTGGTTAGTTTCTATGGTTGGGATGTGCCTCTGTATTTCCCCTTGGTTTTCTAGTTGTAGTTTTCTAAATATTAGTTTGGGTGTGGCTTGTGGTGTTGAAAGGTCACACCAAGGATCATGGTTTTTTTTCACTTTCAGTTTCAAGCTCTAGATTTTTTCTTCATTTGTCTTCGTGACTTTTAGGGGGAATAATGTTTTGTGGTGGGGAGACTTTTCACACCCCAACACATATTTTCTTTTATTTTTATTATTTTTATTTATTTATTGGTGTTTGATCTTTTAGTTGAGATTGGGATTGATTTTTTTATGACATTTTTTTTATTTTTTAAGGTTTTACGTTTCTTTTGGCCCTATGCATAGTAACTGCACACAGTTTGGGGAGAAATAGGGAGGATGGTTAAGGTAGGGGAGTTTTGAGTTCATTTTATTCTTTCATGGTTTTATTACATGGTGTGATCATGGTTTGGTGCAAAAATTATGAGTAAAAGTAGAAACTATGTGGTCTATTGGTGGTGTGTGAGGCATAGAACACAGCTTCCACATAGTAAGCAAAAACCCTTTGGAAATCATGCGAGGAGGATTTTTCATTTAATATAACTAATTTTTACAGTTAGTGCATGATTTCCAAAACTGTTTGGTTGACCCATGTGGGTGACCCTTCTCATTATTAGGGTGTTCACATTTGGTACACGGTTTGGAAAACCATGCGGTGAAACTATTTGACTTACCCAGATTCTTAAAATTTTGAAATTCTAATTTTACCACTCTTATGTTTTAACCCTATTTCAGGTTCCTCATACCTTTATTGTTTTTGGAACACTAGGGGACTTCCAAACCCCTCCCTCTTTGTCTCTCCTTCTATTTTTGATTCTCTCTCAAGGTTCTTGTGTATTTTCCTCTTGTTTTTTGGGTGTTTTTCTCCTCTCCTCTTCTCTTTATCTTGGTTTATTCATTTTTATTGGTGGGTTTCTCTCTTGAAAAAATGATAGGGGTGGGAAGGTGATGTTGGATTGTGTTTCTTTTGATGTTATCAAGTTCAGTTTGTTACCTGGGATTGGTTCTTCCTTCTCTAATAGCTTCATTGCATTAGCACATCGTTGAGGTAGGTGTTTTCATCCATTTCCATTCTAAAAAATTCCATTTGATTCTTGAACATTTATAATTAATTTCTAAATGTGTTAATAATGCTTTTAATTCATTATTTTTATTTTTTGTGGTGTTTCCATGTCGTAAAATTGATGAAAATTAGTTTTTCAAAGGTTATACTATGTTATACATATGTATATTCATGCAAGGTATTTGATATAATTCCAATTAGTCTTTCAAAATGGATTTGAGTATTTTGAGAGTCTAATTGACCATGTTTGTCCTTGTTTGGGTTTTGGTAATTTAGTTTCTTATGAATCATGTTTTGTGGGTGGTTTTTGGTGACTTATATTTTGGGACTTATGTGGGGACCCTTTTAAATGGTCATGATGTTTCTTTTAATTCTTTGATTGAATCCTTGGGTGTTGTTTCATGGTTTTATATATGTATATATTTGATTTGGGTGTGGTTATATACATATTTTAATGGGGTGCACATAAATATAGGCACACACACACATAAATGGAATTCCATAGGAATGTCCACATTAAGCCCTGGTTTTTTTCAAAACACTTTTCTTCCATCCACATTTTCCCCTTCCACTCAAACTCTCAAATGGTTTTTCTAAAAACTTATCATATTCACTAAATGGTTTCTTGGTTTCTAGGTGACTTAAAATGTGTTTAAAAAATTATTTTCCCAAATTATGGCATGTTTGTCACCATGAGATGTAATTTGCTAACTAATTTTAATAAAAGGCCTATTTGGAATCTTCCGAGAATAAATGGTGTTTTTATATTGGTTTTGGAAATGGTTTTGAGATGGGTGTGTTCACATTGGAAATGGTTTACTAATTTTAAATTTAATGTCATAGTTGGTACTTTGTGATGTTTTGGAAATTTGTATTTAAAACTCATATAACATGTAGGATCGGTTGGAAATTTGTAAAGTTCAATGTTTGATGGTAACCCCAATGGTTGTTCTTATAATTTTTGGTCATTTTCATAGTTGGTGTTGGGGATTGGGAAAGGAATGCATGGTTTCATATATAAGTTGATTTAATTCCAAGAATTTGATGACTTCCACATTCTCCTTTATACAATTATCAGGGGATTCCTAGATATCATCTTGAGGGTTGAGTGATAATTAATTTCTATTCCCAGTTAGACAGATTGGAACCCCCAGATAGAGGATGTTCCAGGTGTGATTTTCCATTGGTGAGGCTAGATTAGGGCATCCATATTGGTAATTGACTATGGAGTTTCACTATACACCAAAAGGTGGGTCTGAACTGAGTACATCCAAGGATTTCTTCTAGTGATATTTAGGAAATGTCCCTGATTACATATTTTTTAGAGTTGGTGTCCTAGAACCAACTATTTGTACATTGATTACATGGATATTTAATGTAATTAAATATTAAAAATCTTATTACATATTGTTAATTTTTCTTCTTGAATATGATGTAATAATGTCTTAGATTATTTGTTGCATTGATAAGGTCATGGCAGTTCCCCACTATGATGAGAACCAAAAAATGCTATAACAACATTTTTAAATATAGTTATATGGTTGGATGACATGATATGATGGGACACAGAGCATACATACCATCAGTTGTGAGTACTCATAAGCAGATGAGACTTCCTCTCATGAAGTTCACACTTGGTAATCTTTAAGATAGAAGATTATAAGAACAGACTCGCCAGTAATAATTCTGCATGTTTTGGTGTCATTAGATATACCTTTTTACGAGAATGTGTAATGAACCATAGACATTAATATTAATATTAATATGTGTCACAACTCATTCACTTTTATTTTATGACAAAAACCATCATGAAAACAGTTTTCGGGAAGTAGGGTGTGTTGGGTGTGTCATGAGTGGCATGTTATTAATGGATAAGTCGAGGAAGGATTTGTCCCTTCCATTTATGGAAGTTTATATCTCAACCCTTTGATTGAAATAGAACCATCGTGCAAAATTACATGTCCATGGTATGATGATGAGTTTATTTCAGGTAGTCAAAGAATGACATATCAAGAATAAAGGTTGATGACACTATCATGAAAACAGCTTGATGAGATATTGAGACAAAGGGATTATATTACATAGTGAGCATTCGTATGTAGATGTCTTTGTTGCAACTTTAAGTTATTTCTCTTGGGTACCTTGACCCATTTCTAGACTGTACTCTTGGACTTTAGGCAAGCCCTCCTAATACCAATGAGAAAGAATCCTAGAGGGTCACACACTAAGTGTTTCTGGTGGTCTCGGTTAAGTTATATTTGAATTTAATAAAAAAATATTATTCTCAAGACGGTGGAATAGTTTTATTCAAGTTAAAATGATTTCATAAATTAAATAAATATTTATTTACTGGATTGTGGGTAAAATATATTTATTTATTTTATTGAACATTTAATAAATATTTATTTACTAGATTGTAAATAAAATATTTATTTAAGAGAATAAATCATTTATTTATTTATTCAGGTGTTCAATAAATGGAAGTGGATTTTGAGCGGACCAAGGATGGTCTGGTAGTAAAATAATTATTTTCAAGACAGTAAATAATTATTGACTAGTTGGTACATATTAAAATAATAATAACGCAGTTATTATTTTGGGACGCAGAATTTTATTTATAATTCCGTTTTGCACAAGTTGGCACACCATAAATAATGACGCAGTATTATTATTAAAATAATGGGTTTTATCTAAGGTTAGGGATGTATTTAATTATTTTTACACAATTAAATATTGTAACTAAATCCCCATGTCAATAAATAGATACATACGTTGATTGAACCATGTACCAAACTGCAGGCCCAGTGAATTGAGAATTGTTGAGATAAACAATTTCTCTCTCAAATCATCTTCCCGCCCCTCTCAAGAATGAGAGACATTCTTCAAGGCCTAAGAACAATCAATCAAGAAATACTGACACAAGACACTCACTTCACCGCACTAGCACCTGGAGAACGAGTGGTGTCGATCAGAGGCCATCGGAGCACATGTTGATCACCACTAGAGGGATTCTAGTTTAGATCCTCGCAAGCACAACGAGATAATCTGGAAGGATCATTTTGGATGATCGACATCATCAATGAAGAAAATATCAAAGATCCAAGTATTATTTTCTTTATGAAATTAATTAAATTAATTATAAACATGATCTGCAAGATCCTCTCTAAAGGTTTCAGGCCTCTTCCTTCTTTATCTAAATCTTGGATTCTATTCCATGGAGACTCGTGTTCATCGTCGTATTGACCTCGGAATAATCATTGATCATTGTAAAAATTAAAGTTGGGTGTCATCCCAACCACGCTTCCACTGTGCCCAAAACCCAGAAGTGGTATTATAGTGGTTACATCATAGTTTATAATTATTTAAATAATTCATTGATGATTTATATTTTAATAATTTAGTTTTTCAATTCAAGTTTAATCATTCTTATAATTTGGATTTTGATATCTATTCTCCCTCTTTTCGTTTCTCACATATTTCAAAGAAACAAATTATTTTTTAATTAAAATTAAAAAAATAACTCATTAGGAGGGGCCGACGATTCTACAAAGGTGACATGAAAGTACATGCCATGTGTTCATACTTACACGCAGTGTTCTCTGCCATACACGACATGTAATCCAGACTACACATCATGTAGTCGTGTTCATAGCATCAGGAGTAATTCAGAAATTACTCAAGTTGTGTGGATTTATTGCATGCGATGCAGTTAATTCTATACTACATATTGACTGGGAAATATAGGCACACGCTTACTGAAGTACACACCATATGGCACACTGGACACGGTGTGTGGTCTCTTCGGGTCAGGGGCCAAATCGTGTATTCCATACATGGCTAAGCCGACTAGTAACCATGTAATGCAGAGATAACATGATGTGTATCCCACTGTACACATCATGTAATCTAATATTTATAAAGTATTCCTCACACGCTGAGTCCCTAGGTGAGTACTTCGGGAAAGATGATGAAGGTAGTACACACCGTGTAGTCAGAACTACACACCGTGTACTTTACCAAATTTCAAAAAGTTAAAAATTTAATGTTTGTGTAATGTTCAGAACTTATTATCATGTATAAATTGTACTAAAGGTTGTTACTCTATGAATTAATGCATCATGTGTTCCATATATGAGAAGATTAAAACATTATAAAAATAAAATACTTTTTGGGTAGATTCAAACAGGTATTCAGCAGCTTACCTCTAAGGTATATTTATGTATAATGATGAGAATCTCAAGTAAATTCAAAAAAGGATTAAGATAAAAGGATTGATTAATTAAAGATAATAATTAATCAATTAAAGCGCAATTTATCTTAACAAGAACAATTAAAGAATTGAAAACTGGTTTTATTAAATATGTAACCCATTGCATGTATTTAGGTGATCATGAGCTAGACCAAGACCTTTTTTATGTGATTGGTTTTATTTTATTTTATTTATTAAATTAATTTTTGTCTTGTGAGCCATATCTCCTCATTAATATGTAGGGCATGTATGCCCATGGTTTCTTTTATGTAAACCCCTTTTTTACCTCTCACCTACGTGTGAGTTTAAAATCATATTTAATGGATGGAACTCCAAAGCTAGTGGAGGTGGTTCAAGATGGATCCAAGATGAAACTAATCCCAGGAGATACAAAGGTGGATAGGTGGAAAGTTGTAAACCCAAACCCAAATGGTTCGAGGTGTTTCTCCCCAAGGTTAGGGTTAGTTTATCAACCTATAGATAAACTAACCATTAGAAAAGGTCATGATCATGTCCTTTTCTTTATTTTATTTTGGTCAATTTCATGGTTTATCATTATAGATGTGTTGTCATGATCACATAATTAATGAATTAAACAAGCATGTAAGATGGAACTAAAATAAGTCGGGATTATGTGTAAATATTATCAATACATGGTTAATAACTTAAGTAAGTTCCACTTAATATTAAAAAGCATGTGATAATGATAATAATAAATTCACGTAAAAGAGATAAAAATCCCTCAAATAAAATATTAAGTCAGACCAAGCCTTCAGTTACTTGATTAAGGGAAAAAATCAATAGAAATATGTTCTTGACCAACCCTTATTGGGACACTTACTTTTATACATGAATCCCTTATGAAAGGTTTTGGGTTGACTTAACCATATTACATCAATAGGAGTATCCCTTTCTAGACATGGTGTAATATTGGAGGCAAGAGTTGAGTAAATCCAAAGTTTGGATTTTAGGATTGGTGAGTTCACTCAACAGATCATGGAGCTAGAAGCATGTAGTTGGCAAAGACTTGTCTACCTAAATACATTCAAATAACCTGACCAGCCCTTGTTGGGGTTATTCTAAGAAGAATATGGATCCTTTCCACTAGAATTTCATGGAAATTGGACATTTCGAGTTTAATGGTGAGGGCCATTAAGACTTTATGAAATAGTGGGAGACTTAATAAAATTAATATATTATTTCTCATAAAATGTAAAAGTACTAATTATCTTCTCTTTTAATTGTACAATAGAATGAAAAACTATTCAACCACACTATCCCTGCGATCAATTATTGATAAAGGCAACATCATCACCAGCAGTAACATACAGGAATGGTTTAGATGCCTTCAGGTTATTCTACGCTCTGAACGGAAGTCTTCTATGCTAGAGTCATCATTACCTGATCCTCCTTCCCAAGGGAGAGTAATAAAGAGTTCTTCATCTATGAGAAACATATGAATGATTTGGTCGACATTCAATGTTTTATTCTATCAACAAGGTCTAGTGAGATCATGAAAACATGGATTCTTATAGCATGCTTGAGCACCTTTGTGGTCTTTACTAGGAGATAGAAAGACAAGAACAGTTTGAGATCTCCAAGGAACTCTTTTAGAGTAAACTTGAAGAGGGTGCCCCATCTAGGCCTTACGTAGTAAAGATCATTGGATACATTGAGCGCTTGGAGGTTCTAGGGTTTAAACTCACCAAATAACTAGGTACCAATCTCATTCTTGCATCATTACCTCATATCTTCTCCATCATTGTTGTAAATTTCAAGATGAACAACATTGAGAAGTCTCTATCTGATCTTATTATCCTCATTCTCCAAGTGGAAAAATATATGAAGCATGAAAATCCTTCTGTCCTTATGGTGAATAAGAGTAAAGGGAAGGAGAAGAGATTTAATCCCAAATCTTCTTCACTATCTTCCAAGAAAATGAAGATCAAAGGGGAGGCAAGGGAACATGAAGCTGTTTGTTTCACATGTGGCAAGAAGGGCCACTGGAAGAAGAACTGCACCCATCCTAAGAAGCAAGGGGAAGTTTTAGGGGAATTTTTTATCGAATGTAATCTACCAGTTTCTACAAATTGGTTATTAGATACAGATTTTGTTGCTCACATATGTATCCAAATATATGAACAAAGTAGATTCAATAAGATTGACCAAGGTGAGGTAGATCTACGAGCAGCCAATGGAGCCAGACTTACCGTTATAGCTATCGGGGACTACCACCTCACGTTTCCAACTCTGATGATCTTGGTATTAAAGGGTTGTTATTATGTACCATCTTTTACTAAAAACATTATTTCTATATCTAGATTAGAAACAGATGGATTTTTTTTTAATTTTGGAAATGAATGTTTCTTATTTTACAAAGACAGAATTTGTTTTGTTAGGGAACATTTATACAACGGTATTTACATGTTGGATTACACAAACCAAGTAATGGTAATCGATAACAATGATACTTCACATGACTCATACCACACCCAACTTTGGAATCACTGGGTAGGTCATGTAAACAAGAAACGATTGACAAAGTTACATTAAGAAGGATGTTCATATTATTTAGAACTAAAACCACTTGGTGTATGTCATGCATGTTTACAAGGCAAAATGACCAAAACCCCATTTAGTTTGAAATCTGAAAGGGATAAAGATCTTCTTTCATTGGTTCATACCAATGTGTGTGGACCATTTTCAGTTGAATCAAGGGGAGGGTACTCATACTTCATAACTTTTATTGATTATTTTAGTAGATATGGATATATCTACTTAATGACGTATAAGTCGAATTCTTTTGATAAGTTAAAATAATACAGGAATGAAGTTGATAACCAGCTTGGTAAGAATATTAAGAAACTATGCTCAGACCAAGGTAGATAATATCTTAATCAATACTTCATTTATTACTTACAAGAGTTTGGGATCCTTTACTAACTCACTCCTCCTTACATGCCCCAGTGGAATAGTGTGAGCTAAAGGAGGAACCGCACCTTTTTGTACATAGTGACATAAATGATGAGTCATGTGAGTCTTCCATTATCCTTTTGGGGATATTAGTTACAAAAAATGGTGCACATACTAAACCAAGTACCAATTGAATCGATAAATGGTATTCCATATGAGTTATGAAGTGGAAGGAAATCCACGTTATCGAATTTACATGTGTGGGGAAGCGATGCATTTTTTAATAACTCTTTAGGTAACAAACTTGCACCCTGAGTCACAAATTGTACCCTTATAGGATACCCTAAGGAAACAAGATGATATTTCTTAGAAAACCCCTTATAAAAAAAGGTTATTGTGGAAAGATACTCCATATTTCTAGAGAGGGAGAACATATCTAAAAGAGATAATGGGATAGAGATAGACTTAGATGAATTCAAGGCTCAAGGTACACAATAGTTGGTACAGGAATAGATTCCACAAATCCTCATGGAAGAAAGAATTGTTCCAAATACACAAAAACTTCATAGGAGTACATGAGAGGTTATAGAACCAGAACAGTGTGGTTTTCTAGTTACTCAGGATGGTGACTCATTATTAGTTGATAATAACGATCCTCTAACCTAAAAGGAAGCAGTAAGTGACATGAATATTTCCAAGTGGAAAGAATCCATGAATTCTGAAATGGATTCCAGATACAAAAACCAAGTCTGGATTTTGGTAAATCCTCCAGTTGATGTAAAGCTAGTTGGATTCAAATGGGTACTCAAGAAGAAACTAGACATGGAAGGAAAATTCAGTACCTATAAGGCACTACTAGTTGCAAAAGGGTTCATGTAGCATCAATTCATTTACTACGAAGAAGTATTTTCACCAGTTGAAATGCTGAAATCCATCATAATTCTATTATCCAATTCCACTTACCATGACTATGAGATTTGAAAAATGGATTTCAAAACATCCTTCCTTAATTGTAACCTTCACGAAGATTTCTACCTGACACAGCCTGAAGGGCTTATGACTCCAAAGGATTCCAATAAGATATACAAGTTTCAAAAATACATTTTTGGATTAAAGAAAGAATCTAGATCATGGAACAATCATTTTTATGAATCCATAATGAAATTTGGTTTTATCAAGAATGAATGTGAGCCTTGTGTCTACAAATAGTTTAGTGAGAGTGTAGTCGTTTTCCTAATAGTATATGTTGATGACATATTACTTATTGGAAACAAGATACCAGTCTTACAGTCTATTAATAAATGGTTGAATTAATGCTTCTCCATGAAGTACTTGGGAAAGGCAGCATATATTCTTGGGATCAAGATCCATCATGATAGATCCAAGAGATTACTAGGCCTAATTCAAAGTACATAAATTGATAAGATACTGAAGAGATTCAGTATGGAATAATCCAAGAGGGGTTTTTTTCCAGCGTCAAATGGAATTCATCTTTCCAAGAAAATGTGTCCTTAGATAGATGAAGAAATAAAGATAATGGAAAGGACTTCATACACATCAGCGATTGGGTCAGTCATGCATGCCATGCTATGTACTAGGCTAAATGTTTCTTATACATTGAGTGTGGTAGGAAGATATCAAGATGACCCAGGTGACCTCCATTAGATGGAAATCAAGACTATCCTAAAGTATCTGAGGTGTACTAAGGATATGTTCCTAATTTATGGAGGAAATGAGGTACTATTCCTCAGAGGATATGCAGATGCTAGTTTCTAGACTGATCAAGATGACATGAAGTTGCAAATGGGATACATCTTTACATTGAAGGGAGGTGTAGTGAGCTGGAATAGCTCAAATCAAAGTGTGGTCGCAATTTCTACAGTAGAGTCTGAGTATATCGCAGCTTCTGAGGTAGCTAAAGAAGCAGTTTGGATGTGAAGCTTCATCCAGGAGATGGATGTGGTACCTAGTAGTAAATATCACATCACACTCTATTGTGATAATACTATATCAGTGGATCTTGAAAAATATCCAAGGTCTCGTCAGCGGATAAATAAAAAACTTTGGAAGTATCATCTCTTGATGGATTTTTCTCAGAGGGGTGAAGTTTTAGTGAGAAGTATTTCCATAGAATACAACATGGTGGACCCATTGATTAAAGCCTTGACTCAGTAGAAACATGATCATCATGTGAGATTTAGTAGACTGAAAGTTGTAGGTATTTGGATCTAGTCTAAGTGGGAGTTTATTAGATTTTGTGTCCTAGAACCAACTATTTTTACTTTTATTACGTGGATATTTAATGTATTTAAATATTAAACATATTATAATATATTTTTCATTGTTCTACATGACTATGGTGTAATAATTTCCTAGAGTATTTTTTGCATTGATAAGGTCCTGGAAGTTCCCCGCTATGATGAGAACCTTGAAATCATATAAAAATATTCTTAAATATAGTTTTTTGGTTGAATGACATACTATGATGGGACACATATCATACAAACCATCAGGTGCAAGTAATCGTAAGCAGATGAGACTTCCTCTCATTAAGTTCGCACTTGGTAATCCCAAAGATAGCATATTATGAGAACAGACATGCTATTAGGAATTCCCCATGTTTTTGTGTCATCGTATATTCCTATATATGAGCATGTTTAATGATCCTTAGACTTTAATATTATCATTAATATGTGTCATGAATCGCGCACTTTGATTTACTAACAAAAAACGCCACGCAGACAGTTTGTGAGAAGTAGGGTATGTTGGGTGTGTCACGAGTGGCATGTTATTAATAGAAAAGTCGAGGAAGGATTTGTTCTTTCCATTTATGGAAGTCAATATCTTGGCCCTTTGATTAAAATAGAACCGTCGCATGAAATTCCATGTTCATGGTGTAACGACGAGTTTATTTCAATTAGTCAGAGAATGACATATCAAGCATAAATGTTGATGACACTATAATGAAACCAGCTTGATGTGATTTTGAGACACAGGTATTATATTACATAGTGATCATTAGTATGTGGATATCATTATTGAAAATTTAAGTTCTTTCTCTTGGGTTCCTTGACCTGTTGCTAGACAGTACTCTTAGACTTTAAAAAATATCACCTAATACCAATGAGAAAGAATCCTAAAGGGTCACATACTAAGTGTTTCTAGTGGTCTCATTTAAATTCTATTTGAATTTATTTAATAAAAATTATTCTCAAGAAAGTGGAATAATTTTATTCAAGTTAAAATAATTTCATAAATTAAATAAATATTTATTCACTGGATTGTGGGTAAAATATATTTATTTATTTTATTGAACATTTATTAAATATTTATTTACTAGTTTGTAAATAAAATATTTGTTTAAGAGAATAAATTATTTATTTATTTATTCGGGTTTTCAATAAATGGAAGTGAATTTTGAGTGGATAAAGGATGGTCTGGTAGTAAAATAATTATTTTCAGGATGGTAAATAATTATTTAATTAGTTGGAATACATTAAATTAATAATAATGCTGTTTTTTTTTTGATGCAGGGTTTTATTTATAATTTCATTTTGCGAAAGTTGGCGCACTATAAATAATGATGTGGTATTATTATTTAAAGCATGGGTTTTTTATAGGGTTATGAATGTATTTAATTTCTTTTACACAATTAAATATTGTAAACAAAGCCTCGTGTCGATAAATAGACACATGCATCTATTGCTCCATGTACTAAACAGCACGCCCGGTGAATTGAGAATTGTTGATCTAAATAATTTCTCTCTTGAATCCTCTTCCTACTACTCTCAATAATGAGAGATGTTATTCAAGGACTTAGAACAAGTGATCAGGAACAACCGACACAAGACACTCACTTAGCCACGCTAGCACCCACAGAATGATTGGTGTCGATTGGAGGCCATCGAATCCCGTATGGATCACCGCTAGAGGGATTCTAGTTTGGATCATCACAAGCACAACCAGATAAAATTTAAGGGTCATTCCAAACGATCAACATCATAAACAAAGAAAATAATGGAGATCCAGGTGTTCTTTTCTTTATGAAATTAATTAAATTAATTATAAACATGATGTTCAAGATCCTCTCTAAAGTTTTTTGGCCTCTTCCTTATGTATCTAAATATTTGATTCTATTATGTGGAGACTGACTTTCACCATCGTATTGATCCTGGAATAATCATTGAACATGGTAAAAATTAAAGTTGGGTGTCATCCCAAACACGCTTCCACTTCGTCTGGAACCTACAATATTTGTATTCACTTGCTTTATTTTCTATCATTTTAGTTACTTGTTTATTTAGTTTTCTTATTCTCTCTTGGACTACTCCCCTTTATCACTAGATCTGTTTGTTATAGTCTTTTGTTGCACTAAGTTAGACTATTTTTTCCTCTATGAATCACTTTGGTTAGATTTATTACTTATCATCAAGTTCTAAACTGTGTTTAAAATGAGAATTTTTTTAACATGGGAAATCATGTTTTGTTTTCAAAATAGAATTTATAGGAAACTATGTTTAGTGTTTTAAAGATAAAACCCCTATTTTTATTACATGTATTTCAAACCAGTTTATTTAGACTATTTCAGGAATGTACATGTATGGATTATGTGGTGCTTACCAACTAATCTATTTTATGCTCACACCCTACTTATGCCACTAGACATCAGTAGACCTGAGATATTATTTAATTTTAGTTTTGTTCAGGCTTTCCTAAAGAGTGGCATAGTTTTATAGATGGTGGTGACCAAGGGGTTCCACAAAGATCATTTTGGTTCCATTTTGGTTTAGTTTTATTTTGGTTTAAGTTTCTTGTTTCATTCAAATATATTTTTATCAGAATATGTTTTTGAATTTATTGATGTTCATTTATTATTAGAATACGCTATGTACTATGTGTTAATTCTTTTATATCAGTTTATTTTTGGATAAATCATTCATATTTGATTATATTTAATTTCATAACTAGTTTCCATATTAGGAGGATCAAGAATTCCTCTAAGGCCATATTGTGGGATAGCTTGAACTAGTATATATTCACTCTAAAATAATTAAACATTAGATAGATAATATGGATGGAACAGATCAAGGAATATGATAGCACGACTCATTACCATCCTGTAAAAGCAAACAAAGTGGTTGATTCTTTGGGTAAAAAAATAATTCTATATTAACCATGTTGTATTTGTAATATGACCCATTGGTAAATGATTTGTTAAATTTTTCACTAGAAGTTGTGGATTAGGGGATATCCACTAGTTTTTTTCAGGTTTCAATATATTTGACTTTGTGAGAAATAATTAAGAAAGGTCAAAAGTTAGATCAATATTTTTAGGAAATGGTATAATATATTAAGAAGGTTAGGTTGTAAAATTTTAATATTAATGAAGAAGGTGCTTATAATTTGTAAAATGATTATGTGTGCCTTATAATTCACATTTGAAGAAAGATTTGTGGATTGAAGCTCATAGTTCACTGTTATCTATTCATCAGGGTAGCAGTAAGATGTACAGAGACCTTTCAGAGTATTACTTGCAGGATGGAATGAAAATATATATTGTTGAATTCACCGTGAAGTGGTTGTATTGTCAGTTGGTTAAAGTAGAATGACAGTTACTAGAAGGAATATTTCAACCTTTTCTGGTGCCATAGTAGAAATGGGAAAATATATCAATTGATTTTTTGTTAGGATTTCAAAATAATTCTCAATGTAATATTGTGATTTTGGTTATTATTGATATATTAACTAAATATAAACATTTCCCTACCATTAAAGATATAATGTATTTAGAATAACTTTCACGATTGTATATGAAGCAGGTATTCAGTATATATAGAGTGCCTCTCTCTATTATATCAAACCATGATCTCAAGTTCACATATAATTTTTATAAAGTACTTCAGAATTCATTGGGTACTAAATTAAATTTCAATATAGTTTTTCATCCTCAATCTGATGGAAGGTATGAGAGAACAATTCCGACCATGGAATATATGTTTCATGCTAATTCAATGGATTACCAGGGAAATTGGTATCAACAACTTTCTTTGGTTGTGTTTTATTATAACAATAGTTTTCATTCTTGTATATAGATGGCACCATTTGAGGCATTATGTGGAAAGAGGTATCAGAATCTAGATTTTTTGAATGAAGTATGAGAAGAATTTTATGGGACTATAGTCGGTAGAGAAATTTATTAGAAGGATAATTTGATTCAATAACATATGAGTATGTCCCAGAGAAAGAAAAAAAATTATACGGATAACTATAGGAAAGAAAATTCTTTTGAAGTAGGTGATCATGTATTTATCAAAGTATCTCTATGGAAAAGTGTTATGCATTTTGGTAAAAATGGAAAACTAAGTCTGTGGTTCACTGGACCATATGAAATCTTGGATAAAGTTGGATTGTTTACCTACTTAGGGACTTTTCCTCCGATTTTATCATAACTACAAAAAATATTTCATGTTTTTATGTAAACAAAATATTTTCTGGATTTATATCATGTTTTTGAGCCCTAAAGTAGTTTAGTTGGAAGAGATTATTTCTTATGAGGAACATCAAATTCATATTCTTGACCATAGAGATAAAAAAATTTGTAATAAAGTGATTAAATACATTAAGGTTTTCTGGAAAATTCATATGGTTGAAGAGGAAACATGGGAATATAAAATTGTTATAGGGTAATGATATCCTCAATTTTTTAATAAGTGAATAAAATTATGAGGATGCTGTTTATAAAAGGGGGAATAATGTAAAAACTCAGGTAATGATAGAATAAATTATTTTCATATTTATTAATATGAATTAGAAAGTAATATTCATTAAAAATATATTGATTAATTTTTTAAATCTAAAAGGAAATAGTTTTAACTAAACTCTTTTCTTATAAGTTTTTATTTAAAATGTTAATATATAAATTTTATAATTAGAATTTGAAAATATAAATATAATTTTTTAAATTATAATATCAACATTTACTTATAGTTAACTTGTGTAATTTTTCAAAAAAATATTGATTTTTTAGTGAATAGTGAAAAAATACTAATTTTTGTAAAGAAAAGTCATTTCTTTTCAATAATTTTACTATTATATGTTGGGAACACTTTGTGTATTAAGATTGTATTTATTTTCAATAGTTGTCAATACTAGTCAAAATAAAGAAGGATATGAATAAGTACTCTATAGTTAATAGAGAATGAAATTCAAATGATTGTTGAACTCATCCTATGTTCAAAGAACATGTGTCAAAGGTGACACATTGTTTACAACAATGAAGAATAGATAAGTATAATCCATTTTAGGATGATTGTAGCATAATGGTGAAGTATCATATATTTGAGGATGATTGAAGAATAATGAGGATTTGAAGAAGACCATGCAATGTTCCACAATTTCATGAGAACCATGCAAGAGCTTACTTGAAGAAAAGAATCATATGATTTTCACAAAGTAGATAATAATGGTTAAAGAAGAAGAGATAGTGTGTAAGGTATTTTCATTGTAATATAGTCATTTATTACACATTTCCTGGAAATCAGACGATTTTTTCACTGTTCTTAGGTAATATATTGTATACAACATTGAAGGTGTTTGAAGAAGCCACAAGCCTTTACTTTTGGATGAAGAGAGATGATTGGAGTTATTTAGAATTCACACTCCAAAAAAGGAATTAAATATTTGAAGTGAGGATGAAGAAGTACTTTGTAATTCATATTTCAAATATTATAAGAAATAAATTGGCGTGCAAGTATAAGTGGCGCACAAGTGTGGCACACAAGTATAAGAGGCATGCAAGTGTATGTTGTGTGAAAGTCGTATTTCAACATCATCAAATCAAAATATAACAAAGGAAATAAAGTGGCATGAAATTGATGGAGCGGCATGCATTTGATGGGGCAGTATGCAAGTGATGGAGTGGCCCACAAGTGTATGTTGTGTGCAAGTCATATTTCAAGATCATCACATCAAAATATGACAAAGGAAAGAAAGTCGCTGGAAAATATAAGTGGTAAAAAAGTGTGGAATGAAAGTATAATCAGCGTGCAAGTGTATGTTGTGCACAAGTCATATTTCAACATCAATAAATCAAAATATGAAAAAGGAAAGAAATTGGTGTGCAAGTGAAGGAGCGGCGTGCAAGTAATGGGGCGACGCGCAAGTGATGGAGCGGTACGCAAGTAGGAATGGCGCACAAGTGTTTATGACGTGAAAGTCACCAAAATTCCTATAAATAGATGGATACCATCCTCATTTCTATAAGATCAACTCTTAAGAGAAAATTTGAGCTTTGATCATGCAAGTAGTAGAAAGTGGCGTGCAAGATAAAGTGTCACGCAAGTTGGGAGTTATTCATAAAGCATGCAAGTAAGGAGGCACAGAAGTGGAGTGGTGCGCAAGAAGGTTGGCGCGCAAGAAGAAATGGCATGAAAGTTTTAAGAGGTGTGCAAACAGTGATTTTTGTGTAAGAAGTGTGTTGTGTATAATCCAAAAGTGGTGTGCAGGTATTGGGATGTGCACAATAGTGGCACGCAAGTAGTTAGTGGTGCGCAAGAAGGAAGGCACGCAAGCAGGGTGACGCGCAAGCAGGGAGGCACGCAAGTAGGGAGGCGTGAAATAAGGGAGTGGCATGAAATTTGTGAGTTTTTTGATAAGTTATTACAATATTCTAGGTAGGAAAGTGAATAATAAAGGGAGATCAAGAAACTACTTCACTATTCGACATTATTTTGTTTCAAAGAAGAAATAGAGAGTGGCCAATCCATATTCTGTTATTCAAGAAATAAAAATTGTGATGATGCTAAGATGATCTGGTCCTCATTATTTTGATAATAATAAAGGGAGTTTGTGATTCTAGCAAGAAGAAGAAGAAAATTTAGTGCAGCTGGTTTTTCATTGAAGAAGAAGAGAGAAGAAGAGTTTGGTCACTTGCATGCTGCTAAGTTAGTAACAAGGAGAAGAAGAAAAGGAATAACAAATAAGCAGTGTAACATCCAACAGGGATCAAAATATTAAAGACTCTATTGGTGTTACAAAACCTTTTTAAGAATAAAGAATACTATCTCCATATGTAGTATAAAGAACCTGCAAGGAAGGTGAAAGTTGGACTAGGTCATCACCAGTTCAGGAAGAGGATTGTTTCCCTTCCCCCTCCAAAGTGTAGGGACTCACACTGGTAATGATTGTTTCATCCCCCCCCCCCCCTCAAAAGTGTAGGGACACATTCATTATAGAGGATTATTTTCCTAGACAACCCACTGTAATGGTTACTACCTTATAGTGAAGAATTTGTGCACTGGTTATTTCCATAAATGGCAAGGACGTAACTGCTCTTATTGAGGGATGAACCTTGTAAAAATATTGTGTGCATATTTTTACTGCTTTCATATTATTTCATGTGATAGGGAAAAGAGAATAAGATAATAAAGATCCTAATAGGTTAATAGGTATATGGATAAAAAGAAGAAATTGGTTTAAAAACTCCCCAAAACTGATTCCCCCCCCTCTCAGTGTTAGGTATATCCCAAATTGGTCCTCTCAATTGGTATTAGAGGGAAGGTTCACCTCTATTGGATTCTCTATAGTGAATTTATTCTCCTTTTAAGACTTGAATTTATTTTATGTGTTATCAATGAAGTTCAATTTTAGTGAAGATTCAGTTGTCACTAAGCAAAATCTCATATCTACCAAGACCATGATGAACATGAAAAATAAGGATAAGATAAAGTTGAAGAAGAAGTCCCTCTTATCTAAAGAAGAGGAAGTATATAGTTCTACATACCTTGCTGACAATAAAGACATATCAAACTTGTAAAGTAATAAGAAGGTGTCTCAGTTTCCCACCAAGAAGATGAATAATCTTCCAACCTCAAGTGATCAAGAGGTATGTGTTACTACATTTGAAAATTATTCTCCTGATGAAAATAATAGAATTATTGGTGATGATAAATCTATAACATCTCAATAATTATTTGTTGATAGATTAAAAATGATTTTTATAGTATTCTTGAAGAAAATTCATCCCTTTTGTGGATTATTTCAATGCATGCAAGAATATATCACCCAGTTAGAAGAAAAAACTAATGTTTTGGAGAAGGGACTATAATCAAAGATTGTTGAATGTATAAATATATCTAGATAGGTTGGAGGATTTGAAGAAAAAAAAGAGGGAATTTGAAATAAGTTCCTCAAAATGGCTCAAAGAAGTTGAGGAGAAAGAGGGAGTCAATAAGACTCTGGAAGATAAGATCCATGCACTTGAATATGAGATGAAGAAAATCATCGAAGTCAAGGTTTTATGGTTGGAATAAATTTCCAAGAAGATCAAAGAACTTGACTCCTTGATACAAAACAAAGTTTTAATGCATGAAGTTGAAGTTTAAATAATGAATAAGGCTTGTGAAGAGAATATTATTATGATTGAAGATTAGAAAATCACTCTCAATATGAAATGTCTAGAAATGGAAGCTCAATATTCCAATCATGAGAAGACACGTATTGAGGCTTCACATAAGGAGACATTTTCTACCGGTACTAAATTCTCAATGTAGGATTATAAGGTTTAAATACCTACAACATGTGATAATAAGATCATGAATTCATTCAATGATCTATCACAAGCATCTGAGAAGAAAAAGGTATCATCTATACCATCTTGTACTAATGTTTCTAAATACGTTTCTACAAAAAGTGCAGGGTGGAAGAAAAACTCTAAACAAGTATGGATGAAAAAATGTGATGAGAAACCTATCACTGTGACTAGGCTTGATAGGAAGAAGAATGTGGAAGGTGGTTCCCCATAGATAGAACAACACATCAAGAAGAATTCCCTGCAATCTAATACAGAAGATATCAAAAAGTCGTGATTTTTTTGTCAATGTTGGTGCTGCAATAGATTTTGGAATTGTGAATTAGATTGTTGGTACAATACCTTAAATGAAAAATCACACAGGAATCCCATATCAAGGGGGAGAAATCCATAGAAAAATAAGCAACGTCCACAGATCCAAAAGAATATGTTCACTGCATGCAAATTTAGAATGCTTGAAAACATTTATAATGTATGCAATGTAAGTGGTCACAAGGTTGGTACATTATCATCTCAACATGTATCAAAATATGGTAAGAAAGGGAGATCACAAAATATAGATAATAATGAAGAAGCAACCTTGGGAATAAATTAGAAGAATATTTCAAAAGAAGATTCTCCGAACAAGACTCCAATAAAGAAATATAAGAAAACCATGGATTCCAAATCCAAGACAGTGAAGGGTAGTGCATCCAAAATAACTTCTAAGAAGGATGAAACTCATAAGAAGACATGTGTAAGATCCAATCGTGTTGCCTCGGTTCCTAATGAATTATTTTTTATCTGGACAAAAGATTTATAAAGGATGAGAAAAATGGAATATGCACATGCTAAGACTTGTGTAAAAAGTAAAAATAAGATTCCACGTGAAGAAAAGAAAGTTATGTGTGTGAGGTGCATGAAGGCTGGTCATACTGTTAGAAATTGAATTGCACTTATTCCAACCTAAGAAGAATTCCTAAATAATATGAAAGTTTCATCAGGAAATTATAGTTCTTTGAAATATCTTGAAGAAACAATATTCATAGACAAAGAAAATGAAGAAGTGATAAGATCCATACAGTCACAATCAGAATTGAAGATCAAATGTGCAACTGTGAAGACTGAAAAAAATAGATCATCATGGTTGAGAAAACCATCTCAACCATGTTTTTCACATTGATGAAGCAAGGAGGATCCAAATTATTCCCTAAAATCTTTTGTGTATTGTATTTGGGTTTCTAAAACAGGTAATTAAAGGTGAATCAAGATATCAGGAGGAGAACTTGAGAAGTTGTGAGTGTTTTCAATACATGATAGAAAAGTTGAAGTTGAAATCCTTGGAATATTCTTAAATTGGTATTAAAATCACAATATGAAGAAGGATCACTATTTATGAAGATGATTATGAGTGTTTCTCTTGAGGGGGAGACAAATGAAGAAGATGTTATAGTTATTATTTCAATTAGTATCAACTTCAATTGGTATCAAATTCAATTACTATGGAAATTTATTAAAGATCATGTCATTGAAAAAGGTATGTAATTTTTTAATATATTAACCATGGTTACTCAAAATAAATATCATTTTACAAAGAGGGAGTAACTAAGTTAATCAGTGACATAAGAAAAGTGAATGTTCCCCAAGGCCACTTATCTTCCAATTGCACTTGAATTTTTTTGATATTTTTTTAAAGTGAGTGCAGGAGTTTCAGGTTGATTATTTCATATCAAATTTATTATCCTAAGCATGGAATGAAAGTGGAAATACCTTGAAGACAAAGTACATGAGTTCTCATTTCATAAGGTATCATGATCAGTGGATAATGGATAGCTTTGTTTTCTAAATCAAATCCTTTTGTTTTCTACACCGAACATTTCTCAAGTAGACTTAGAGTGAAATGGTTTATTGAACATTTCTTAAGAAAGTATTAATACCCTTTTTCTATGGAATTTGTATTTATTGTCAATAAGGGAGAGAGAAAGTGAAATAAAAGTTTGAAAAATGATGTGGGAGAGAAAGAAATAAAGGGGAGAGAGAAGATTCTCATTTTGACATTGACACAATCATTTGATGATAACTTTAAGGTATTGACAAAAAAAATAAAAAGCGAAAGATTATTGGGACCACTTTGTGTATGAAGATTTTATTTTTTGTCAATAGTTCCCAATGCTGGTCAAAATAAAGAAAGAGATAAATAAGGACACTATAGTTAATTGAGAATGCAATTTAGACGATTGATGAACTAATCTTATGTTCAAAGAACTTGTGTCAAAGGTGACACAAAATTTACAATAATGAAGAATGGATAATTATAATCCATTTTAGAGTGATTGGAGAAGAATGGTGAAGTATCATATATCTGAGGATGATTGAATAAGAATGAGGGTTTAAAGAAGACCATGAAATGTTCCATAATTGCATGAGAACCATGTAAGAGCTTAATTTAATAAAAGAATCATGTGATTATCATGAAGTAGATAATGATGATTGAAGAAGAAGATAGAGTGGGGAAGGGCTTGGCATTCTAATATAGTCATGCATTACACATTTCCTTGAAATCATATGATTGTTGCACTGTTCTTAGCTGATGCATTGTATACAACCTTGAAGGGGTTTGAAGAAGCCTCAAGCCTCCACTTTTGGATGAAGAAATATGATTGGAGATCTTTGGAATTCACACTCCAAAAAAGTAATTGAGGTTTTGAAGTTAGGATGAAGAAGTAATTTGGAATTCATATTTCATAGAGTATAAGAAATGAATTGGCACACAAGTATAAGGGGCGCGCAAGTGTGGCATGCAAGTATAAGCGGTGTGCAAGTGTATTTTACGCACAATTAATATTTCAACATAATAAAATCAAAATATGAAAAAGGAAAGAAAGTGGTGCGTAATTCATATTTCAACATCATCAAATCAAAATATGACAAAGGAAAGAGAGTGGTGCTCAAGTGATGAAGTGGTGCGCAAGTGATGGGGTGGTGCACAAGTGATGGAGTGGCACGCAAGTTTATGTTCCACAAAATTCATATTTCAAGATCATCACATCAAAATATGAAAAAGTAAATAAATTGGAACGCAAGTATAAGTGGCGCGCAAGTGTGGCGTGAAAGTATAATCATCATGCAAGTGTATGTTGCACGAAAGTCATATTTCAACATCATCAAATCAAAATATGAAAAAGGAAATAAATAGGCGTGCAAGTGATGGAGTGGAGCACAAGTTATAGCATCCCGCCATTTTATAACATAAACTTTCATTACATTACACACAACTGAGTATCTTTAAGGTTTAGTGTCTTGGAAACCAGGAACATAATACATGAAAACAACATAAAGCATTCTTCTTAAACACTTGAAAGGCTTATCCTTAAGTTCATCCTAGGTTCATTACTTCATCTCATAACCTGGGTACATACATAAAAAGAAAGGGTGAGCAGAAGGCCTAGTAAGGGAAACAAGAGGAACATTTTACATGTGAACTTGATATACTTCAATAAGGACATGAAAAGAACTTTAAGGCATGAGAAAGAAAATCATGAGGCATTTCATAATAAAAACAAAATTTTCCATAACTTGAAGATGTGGCTACATCATTTAACATAGACAATCATGAAAATATCACCAAGGTCCATCCCCAAGGTGTCATTTGAAAATTACCAAGGTTATTCACCAAGGTATCATGAAAATTGTAATCTCTAGTGGTTACATCATTACCCAATGCATTGGAGCGCTATCAGGGCGCACCCTTAAATTTGCCTTTATTATCATGTGAGCCACATATATCATCATCAAACATTTCATAAATAACCCACATAGCATAAAATAAATGGGTTTCATTTCAGAATCATAACGTTTTAAAAACTGCTTTAAAGACATGATCTTTACGTCACTTTAAACCCACGGAAAGGGAAAGCGGGTATCATGTATGTAAATCCCATAATTTAAAATGGAACATTTTGATATATATGTGAATACCCTTATATAAATAAGAGCTTTGAGTATTCACTTTATAACATAAAATAATTTTTGAGAAAAGAGAGAGGCATTTTGAGGGGAAAATTCTGCAGCATAACGGCTAAGTTTCGGGGTTTTAGAAAACATTGAAATGAGAGGGGACATGGGTCACCCACTCATAAATGATCCATAAAATAGTAGGGTGAAAGAATAAGAAGGAAATATGGATATGGTAATGAAATTTTAGGGACATACCATTTGAAATGAAAAACATGGAAGGAAAAAAAGATTAGATTTCTCTTATGAAAATTCGGCAGCCTTACGGCGTCACTTAACTTCAAAAGAAAATGATTTGAAAAGATCAAACAGGGTCCCTCATCATATGATCATAAGAGATCAGTATGATAGATATATAGATCATACCCCAACATAATAAAAAGGAACTTGAAAGACTTGACATGAAAATCGAACTTGAAAAATGAGAAGGGTGAAAGAATCCCTTAAAAATTCGGCAGCCTAACGGCGTCACTTAAACTTTCATAAAACGAAATGATGAGAGTAAGAGGGGATCTCTAATCATATAAACATGAAAGGGAAGTATGAGGAATATAAAAGAACATCCTCTCACATAAAAACATGGAGCAGAAAAGGAATGACATAAAAGAGATTACATGAAAAGAAAGAGAGGGGTCGGATCCCTTACCTTAAAACGTGACTCTTGAAACTAAAAGGATTGGACCTTGAGGGCTTGGGGGCACCTTGGGAGGACTCCTTGGAAGGTAAGAAGACCAGAACTTCGTTGGGGGGGAGTTGGGAGTGAAAACTAAAGGAGGAAAGGGTGGGTATTTATAGGGAAAGTGAGGGGACAAAGCATTAATGGCCAAGGGACACCTCACTAGTGGTTTTGGCAAAACCATGGGCTTGCCCATGGTATTGGCCACTTGGGACACCTCACACCTTATCTTACTATTCATAATTCGACCATATTGAATATATACTTAATACATCATTTAATGATGTCATTAAACACCCGTAACTTAAAAACTATACTTTCACTATTCACCGAAAATTCAACTTTCTCAGAATAATCCCAAAATTTCACCTCAAACAAATATCAATGCTATGATTTCAAAAATGAACTCCATTTTATAAAAATAATTTTCTAAATATTTTTAATTTTATTTTTAAATAAATACACTATTCATCGAAAATTCATTTTTTCAGAAAAATCCCCAAAAATTACCATAACATAATATCGATGCTCTGAGTTCAAAAATAAAGTCATTTTTATAAAAATAATTTTCTAATTATTTTTATTTAAATTTTTAATTAAAAAAACACTATTCATCCGAAAAAAACTAATACTTGAATAATAATTTATGAAACTATTATTTACCCATTTTATTGAATCACATTACTTAATCGAGGTGCCTAGATTATTTTAAAACTTTCTTTAAGTGAGATTACTAATCCATTTGGTCACATTACTAATCCTAAGCATAAAATCACTATTCACTATTTACTATTCATCCAAAATTAAGTTGATCTTATTAGACTCCAAATTCCTTAATGAACACTTTTGTAGAAGACCATTTTTTGAAAATCATTACACATCATTAGTTATTTAGGGTTTACATAAATATTTCAAAATATCCCTTTTTCAAAATTCATCAATAAAATACATTCTAAAATTATCCGGACATTTTAAATTTCACAAACATCACTAAAGGAAGAAATCTCAATTTATTCACCCGAAAGGACTACACAAGGAAGCTAGGGTCTCGTCACATATCCCCTTATAACACCGGCATAAGACCTGAGTGTAAGGTGTGCTATGGTGAGAGAATCTGAGGGAGGCTCAGATAACATTTCCCTAGTAGTAATCTCTACTAACTTGAACTTCTCCCACGGGCGTTTCCGTTCAAGCTTGACACGCTGGAGTTCGGCTTGGGCTTGGTCCAAAGCGAAGCCCACAGATGCTACCTCCTTCCCAAGCTCTGATAAGTGGGCTTCATAAGGGTTGAGTCTACTGGATGAAGCCATCGACTCCTCTTTCTGCATTAACCATTAACATCTTATTAAATCAATAAGAGTAAGTTAATATACTACTCAAAAAGATTGGGTCGTTACATTCTTCCCCCCTTAAGAAATTTCGTCCCCGAAATTTATACTTGAGGCCTAGTCGAAAAGGTGAGGGTACTTTTGCTTCATCGTTTCCTCAGGCTCCCAAGTCGCTTCTTCATATTTATGATTCCTCCACAACACTTTCACAAGGTGGGTAGTCTTGTTTCGTAGGACCTTGTCTCTACGGTCCAAGATCTCCACTGGCTGATCCTCATAAGTGAGGTTATGTTCAAGTTGTACCACCTCTGGGTTCAGTACATGCGAAGGGTCGGGTATGTACTTCCTCAAGAGAGATACATGGAAGACATCATGAACTTGAGCTTGGTTCGGTGGAAGTGCTAGACGATAGGCCACTACTCCTATGCGATCAAGGATTTCATAAGGGCCAATGTACCTAGGGCTGAGCTTCCCTTTCTTCCCAAACCGCATGACTCTCTTCCATGGAGAAATTCGAAGGAAGACTTTGTCACCAACACCAAACTCCAAGTCCCTACGACGATTGTCAGCATAGCTCTTCTGCCGACTCTGAGCAGCCTTTATGTGTTGTTGGATGGCATGAACTTGTTCTGTCATTTCTTGCACAAGATCAGGCCCAAGAAGCTTCCTCTCACCAGTTTCATCCCAACAAGTAGGAGTTCTACACCGCTTTCCATACAGAGCTTCATAGGGTGTCATCTGAATACTCGCATGGAAGTTGTTGTTATAGGAGAACTCCACTAATGGGAGGTGTTGATCCCATCCACCCTTAAATTCCATTGAGCATAATCTCAACATGTCTTCGAGTGTCTGAATAGTCCTTTCAGATTGGCCATCAGTTTGAGGATGATAGGTCGTACTAAAATTCAATTCAGTATTCAGAGCATGCTGAAGACTTCTCCAGAATTTTGATGTGAATCTTGGGTCACGATCAGATACGATGGATAGTGGTACCCCATGCAGCCTTACCACTTCCTTCACGTATATCTTGGCAAGCTGATCCAGAGAGAAATCTTCCCGAATAGGGATAAAATGGGTTGTCTTGGTGAGACGGTCCACAATAACCCATATCGCATTGTTTCCTTTGGATGTTTTCGGGAGACCAGTTACAAAGTCCATAGTGATATTATCCCACTTCCATACTGGTATGGGTAGCGGTTGTAATACCCCCTTAGGAAGTTGTCGTTATGCCTTTACTTGCTGACACACCAGGCACCTTGTAGTGTAATCGGCAATCTCCCTCTTTATGTTATCCCACCAATAATGATCACGAAGGTCTCTATACATCTTAGTGCTTCCCGGATGTATAGAGAAAGTAGAGCTATGAGCTTCATCCATCAGTTCTTTCTTTATCTCCGGAATATATGGAACACATAGTCTTGTACGAAATTTCAATACACCTTCTTGATCAATATTGAAATCAGGGAACTTCCCATCCTTTACAGCCTCGAACTTCTCCTGCAGCAAAGGATCTTCTTTTTGAGCCTTCTTGATCTTCTCTAGTAATGAAGGTTGAGAAATCATTTGGGATAGGGTTGATGATGTCCCTTTCCTTATAATTCCCATGTCCAGTTTTACTAGATCTTTAATCAAGGGATCTCCCAGGATCCTCATTGTTGCCAGAACAACAGGATCTTTCCTGCTTAACGCATCCGCGACTTTGTTTGCTCTTCTAGGGTGATAATGAATTGAACAATCATAGTCTTTAATAAGCTCCAACCATCTCCTTTGTATCATGTTCAATTCTTTCTGAGTGAAAATATACTTTAGACTTTGGTGGTTAGTGTATATATCACATTTCTCCCCATAAAGATAGTGCCTCCATATCTTTAAGGAAAAAACAACTGCCGCCATCTCTAGATCATGCGTAGGATAATTCTGCTCATGAATCTTCAACTGTCGAGATGCATAAGCAATTACTTTGTCATTTTTCATGAGGACGCACCCAAGCCCTTTCAGAGATGCATCGCTAAAAATAACGAATCCTTCTCCGATAGAGGGTAGTGTTAACACAGGTGCAGTAACCAATCTCTTCTTCAGCTCTTGGAAACTTTCCTCGCATTCCTTTGTCCAGATGAACTTAACCCCTTTTCGAGTCAACTTGGTTAGTGGATTAGAAAGCCATGAAAAGTTTTTCACAAACCTCCTATAATATCCCGCTAAACCAAGGAAACTACGAATCTCAGTTACTGTTGTGGGTTGAGGCCACTCCTCCACAACCATTGTCTTTGCAGGGTCAACCGAGATTCCTTCATTGGTTACGATGTGCCCCAAGAAAGCCACTTGTTGTAACCAAAACTCACACTTGCTGAACTTCCCAAAGAGACACTCCTTCCATAGAGTTTTCAAAATAACCCTCAGATGATCTTCATGCTCCTCGTGACTTTTTGAATATATCAAAATATCATCAATAAAAACTACCACAAAGTTATCAAGGTAGTCCTTAAAGACTCTATTCATCAAATCCATGAAAATAGCAGGAGCATTAGTCAAGCCGAAGGGCATAACAGTAAACTCATAATGCCCATATCTTCATCGGAAGGCAGTCTTTGTAATATCTTCCTTCTTCACCCTCAGTTGATGATAACCAGATCGAAGGTCAATCTTAGAGAAGAATTGAGCCCCACGAAGTTGGTCAAATAAATCATCAATTCTTGGAAGAGGGTATCTGTTCTTCACTGTGATCCCGTTCAGTTCTCTATAATCAATGCATAGCCGCATTGATCCATCCTTCTTCTTAACAAAGAGAACTGGTGATCCCCAAGGAGACACACTCGGTCGGATAAACCCCTTCTCCAACAAGTCTTGGAGTTGTTTCTTTATCTCCTATAGCTCCACATTTGCCATTCTATATGGAGTCTTTGATATCGGTTGGGACCCAGGTACGAGTTCAATGGAGAACTCTACCTCTATCTCTGGGGGAGGTCCAGGTAACTCCTCAGGAAATACATCCATGTATTCCTGAACAATCGGAACATCTTCTATTTGTATGCTCTCTTTTCTTTCTTCATCATCACCGATTAACTCCATAAAGAAAGCTATAGGAGGTGCTTCTAGATAGGGATCAGTTCGGGATATCTCTCCTTGGAAGATAACTGTAGGTCGTTCTTTCAAGACTACTGATATTTCCTTACTTCTGCATTTGATCTTAGCATTATACTTTGAGAGCCAGTCCATCCCTAGTATAATGTCGAATTCCATCATGGGAATGACTACTAGATTTGCGATAAGATTGTGCTCACCAAAGTAAACACTAGAGTCTCTAAATAATGTTGATGCAAGGATAATCCCACTTGGAGTCTTGACTGACAACTCTACCTCTAGCAGTTCGGGGATTGATTCTATTTTCCTTGCAAACTTGGAGGAAATAAAGGAATGCGTAGAACCAGAATCAAATAAAGTACTTGCTAGCTTTGAGAGGACAACAAGAGTACCTGCTACCACATCGTTCGGGACTTCAACTTTAGCTGTTGTGATAGAGAAATCACGACCTTGCTCCCTTGGCCTCTGCTGAGGTTGATGGTGATTCCCCTCCACCGCCCTCGGATTTGGACATTGATTAGCAAAGTGCCCAAGCTGTCCACACTTGAAGCATGTGACTTCGGGTAGGGCCAGAACCATCTTTCCTCTGTCGTTAGTGTTGGTAAGTTGAGGCTTCACATCACCACGACAATTCCGAGAAATATGGCCTTCTTTTCCACACCTATAGCACTTACCACTTCCGATCAAGCAGTTCCCCGAATGCTTCTTCCCACATTTATTGCATGTGGGATGTTTCATATGCTTTCCACCTCTTTCCTGATCAAAACTTCTTCCCAGGCTCGGTTCTAGAGTTCTCTTCTTCTCATTAGATTTGTGAGACCATTGTGTCTCCCCAAACTCTAGTTCAACTTTCATGGCACTTCGAACTATTTCTTCATAGCTATCGTAGTCCCTGTTGGCTAGATTCTTCCGCAGATGAGGTCGTAGTCCACCAAAGAATCTATCAACCTTCCCATTAGGGTCCATGACGAAGCTTGAGGTATAACGGGAAAGCCTTGTGAAGTTCATCTCATAGCTTCCGACAGTTTCGTTCTCCTTCTGCTTCAGCTCGAGAAACTCTTTCTCCATTTTCGTTCTCATGGAACGAGGGAAATACTTGTTAAAGAAAATCCCCCGAAATTCTTCCCACTCCATAGCTTCCATCTCTCCTCGTGGCTTCGTGTTTTTGATCAGTGACCACCACTGATCGGCTTCTCCCTCTAGGCGGTAAACAGCAAGGGTGACTTTTTCTTGTTTCGAACAATGAAGTACAGAAAAGATCTTTTCAACGGAGCTTATCCATTGTTCTGCAACCAATGGGTCAGTAGATCCACTGAATGTTGGCGGTCATTGACGCATGAAGGACTCAACAGAAAGTTGTTCCCTTCGTGGTGAGGTCGGCCTCTCAGCTTGATTCAAGTTATTACTCATAACTTGAGTCAGTTGGTTCATCATTCGCATGAATGTTTCCATTCCGGCTTCCATCGGAGGGCCGTCAGCACATGGTGCATTGCGGTCACCATCGGCAAGGTTTCTCCTATTTCCCGCCATCTTCTAAAATAATAAAACCTTAGTGAGAAACTTATTTCATTTATGAATCTTTTAACTAAGACTTCATGCTTAAACAATTATACTTCTCTATAATTCCTTCATAATGATTCATAAAAAGCTTGTGATTAACCAAACATATCCCCCGGGAGTGTCGTAACCAAGAGTGCAGCAAGGCCCGTTATCGTGCACCAGTTCCCGTTCGAGTCTAGCTCAAAGCGGTGTTTTTGGGTTTTACCCCTATGTACATCTGTGCCAGAGCCGCCTCTACCTGCTCGTATCCAGACAGGGATGTATTTGTTTGATAGACCACTTACTCAATACTTACCAAAATACCAGGAAGTTTTCCTATATTTAAACTTTTCTATAGGGTTATTCCTAAAGTTTTTATATCCTAATTTCCACAAATAACTAAACCATCCTTTGATACCAACTATAGAATCCCACCATTTTATAACATAAACTTTCATTACATTACACACAACTGAGGATCTTTAAGGTTTAGTGTCTTGGAAACCAGGAACATAATACATGAAAACAACATAAAGCATTCTTCTTAAACACTTGAAAGGCTTATCCTTAAGTTCATCCTAGGTTCATTACTGCATCTCATAACCTGGGGACATACATCAAAAGAAAGGGTGAGCAGAAGGCCCAGTAAGGGAAACAAGAGGAACATTTTACATGTGAACTTGATATACTTCAATAAGGACATGAAAAGAACTTTAAGGCATGAGAAAGAAAATCATGAGGCATTTCATAATAAAAACAACATTTTCCATAACTTGAAGATGTGGCTACATCATTTAACATAGACAATCATGAACATATCACCAAGGTCCATCCCCAAGGTTTCATTTGAAAATTACCAAGGTTATTCACCAAGGTATCATGAAAATTGTAATCTCTAGTGGTTACATCATTACCCAATGCATTGGAGCGCTATCAGGGAGCACCCTTAAATTTGCCTTTATTATCATGTGAGCCACATATATCATCATCAAACATTTCATAAATAACCCACATAGCATAAAATAAATGGGTTTCATTTCATAATCATAACGTTTTAAAAACTGCTTTAAAGACATGATCTTTACGTCACTTTAAACCCACGGAAAGGGAAAGCGGGTCTCATGTATGTAAATCCCAGAATTTAAAATGGAACATTTTGATATATATGTGAATACCCTTATATAAATAAGAGCTTTGAGTATTCACTTTATAACATAAAATAATTTTTGAGAAAAGAGAGAGGCATTTTGAGGGGAAAATTCTGCAGCATAACGGCTAAGTTTCGGGGTTTTAAAAAACATTGAAATGAGAGGGGACATGGGTAACCCACTCATAAATGATCCATAAAACAGTAGGGTGAAAGAATAAGAAGGACATATGGATATGGTAATGAAATTTTAGGGACATACCATTTGAAATGAAAAACATGGAAGGAAAAAAAGATTAGATTTCTCTTATGAAAATTCGGCAGCCTTACGGCGTCACTTAACTTCAAAAGAAAATGATTTGACAAGATCAAATAGGGTCCCTAATCATATGATCATAAGAGATCAGTATGATAGATATAGAGATCATACCCCAATATAATAAAAAGGAACTTGAAAGACTTGACATGAAAATCGAACTTGAAAAATGAGAAGGGTGAAAGAATCCCTTAAAAATTCGGCAGCCTAACGGTGTCACTTAAACTTTCATAAAACGAAATGATGAGAGTAAGAGGGGATATATCATCATATAAACATGAAAGGGCAGTAAGAGGAATATAAAAGAACATCCTCTCACATAAAAACATGGAGCAGAAAAGGAATGACATAAAAGAGATTACATGAAAAGAAAGAGAGGGGTCGGATCCCTTACCTTAAAACGTGACTCTTGAAACTCAAAGGATTGGACCTTGAGGGCTTGGGGGCACCTTGGGAGGACTCTTTGGAAGGTAATAAGACCAGAACTTCGTTGGGGGAGATTTGGGAGTGAAAACTAAAGGAGGAAAGGGTGGGTATTTATAGGGAAAGTGAGGGGACAAAGCATTAATGGCCAAGGGACACCTCACTAGTGGTTTTGGCAAAACCATGGGCTTGCCCATGGTATTGGCCACTTGGGACACCTCACACCTTATATTACTATTCATAATTCTACCATATTGAATATATACTTAATATATCATTTAATGATGTCATTAAACACCCGTAACTTAAAAACTATACTTTCACTATTCACCGAAAATTCAACTTTCTCAGAATAATCCCAAAATTTCAACTTAACCAAATATCAATGCTATGATTTCAAAAATGAACTCCATTTTATAAAAATAATTTTCTAAATATTTTTAATTTTATTTTTAAATAAATACACTATTCATCGAAAATTCATTTTTTCAGAAAAATCCCCAAAAATTACCATAACATAATATCGATGCTCTGAGTTCAAAAATAAAGTCATTTTTATAAAAATAATTTTCTAATTATTTTTAATTAAATTTTTAATTAAAAAAACACTATTCATCCGAAAAAACTAATACTTGAATAATAATTTATGAAACTGTTATTTACCCATTTTATTGAATCACATTACTTAATCGAGGTGCCTAGATTATTTTAAAACTTTCTTTAAGTGAGATTACTAATCCATTTGGTCACATTACTAATCCTAAGCATAAAATCACTATTCACTATTTACTATTCATCAAAAATTAAGTTGATCTTATTAGACTCCAAATTCCTTAATGAACACTTTTGTAGAAGACCATTTTTTGAAAATCATTACACATCATTAGTTATTTAGGGTTTACATAAATATTTCAAAATATCCCTTTTTCAAAATTCATCAATAAAATACATTCTAAAATTATCCGGACATTTGAAATTTCACAAACATCACTAAAGGAAGAAATCTCAATTTATTCACCCGAAAGGACTACACAAGGAAGCTAGGGTCTCGTCACATAGCCCCTTATAACACCGGCATAAGACCTGAGTGTAAGGTGTGCTATGGTGAGAGAATCTGAGGGAGGCTCAGATAAAATTTCCCTAGTAGTAATCTCTACTAACTTGAACTTCTCCCACAGGCGTTTCCGTTCAAGCTTGACACGCTGGAGTTCGGCTTGGGCTTGGTCCAAAGCGAAGCCCACAGATGCTACCTCCTTCCCAAGCTCTGATAAGTGGGCTTCATAAGGGTTGAGTCTACTAGATGAAGCCATCGACTCCTCTTTCTGCATTAACCATTAACATCTTATTAAATCAATAAGAGTAAGTTAATATACTACTCAAAAAGATTGGTTCGTTACACAAGTGATGGGGTGGAATGCAAGTGATGGGGTGGCCCGAAAGTGATGGAGCGGAGCACAAGTACGAATGGTGTGCAAGTGTTTGTGGCGCGCAAGTCACAAAAATTCCTATAAATAGATGTCTACCCTCTTCGTTTCTATAAACTCAACACTTAATATAAAATTTGATCTTTGATCATGAAATTAGTAGAAAGTGGCATGCAAGCTAAAGTGTCGCGCAATTAGGGAGTTATTCATAAAGAATGAAAGTATGGAGGCACACAATCAAAGTGGCATGCAATAAGGGTGGCGTGCAATCAGAAGTGGTACGAAATTTGTAAGAGGTGTGCAAGCAGGGATTTGTGTGCAAGAAGATTGTTTTGTATAATCCAAAAGTGGCATGTAAGTTGTGGGTTGTGCACAATAGTGCTGTGCAAGTAGTTAGTGGCGCGCAAGTATGAAGGCGCGAAAGTAGGGTGATGTGTAAGCAGGGAGGCGCGCAAGCAGAGTGGCATGCAAGCAGGGAGGTGAAAAAGCAGGGAGTGGCGCATAAGTTGTGAGTTGTTCCAAAAGTTCTTACAATCTTATAGGTAGAAAAGTGAAGAATAAAGGGAGATCAAGACACTAATTCACTATTCCACATTATTGTGTGTCAAAGAAGAAATAGATATTTGTTGATCCATATTCAGTTATTTAGGAAATAAAAATTGTGATGATGCTAAGCTGATATGTTCCTTGTTGTTTTTATAATCACAAAGGGAATTTTTGGTTCTATCAAGAAGAAGAAGAAAATTCAGTTCACCTAGTTTTTCACCAAAGAAGAAGATAGAAGAAGAGGTTGGTCACTTGCATGATTCTAAGAAAGTAATAAGGAGAAGAAGAAAAGGAAGAAAAAAGTAGCAGTGTAACATCCAATAGGGCTCAAAATATTTAAGACTATATTGGTGTTACAAAAACTTTTGAAGAAGGAATAAGACTATCTCCATAGGTAGTATAAAGAACCATCAAGTAAGTTATAAGTTGGACTAGTTCATCACCAGTTAAGGAAGAGGATTGTTTCCCTTACCCCTCCAAAGTATAGGGACCCAGACTTTCTATAGGATTTTTTTCCTATCCAACCCACTGTAATAGTTACTATATTATAGTGGAGAATATGTGCACTGTTCATTACCATACACGGCAAGGATGTAGCTTCTCTTATTGAGTGGTGAACCTTGTAAAAATATCATCTGCATATTTTTACTGCTTTCGTATTATTTCATGTGAAAGGGAAAAGAGAATAATAGAATCGAGATCCTAACAGGTCAAGAGGTATATGGATAAAAAGTAAAAATTGGTTTAAAAAGTCCCCAACACTAATTCACCCCCTCTAACTGTTAGGTATATCCCAAACTGGTCCTCTCATTATAAAAGTCCCAATATGTTTTAAAAATAATTTAAAGTAAGATAAGTGTTATTTAGTTATATTTAATCTATTTAATTACTTTTTTAATAAACTTTATATTGATTTTTAGAATAAGTTTGTTTTTGGATTTAAAAATAGGATTTTTCTAAAAATTATTTTAAAGTGCATAATGTTTACACAATTTAATTAATTAATAAAACACATAATTATTAATGATTTAAATGAAAAATGAATATTATATATAAATAAATATTAATTTATATTCATTAATTTATTATTATCAGTCATAGAGTTAATATAAAATTGAATTTTTCTTGAAAAAATCACTTCTTGAAAACTCTCATTTCCGTCGTGTGTGTGGGTTTTATTTTAAATTAAATTTTTCCAATTATATGAATTGAATTTGGTAAAATTGATTCCATATTTTAAATCATCATAGTTTATATTATTTAATAATTTTATCTTATTTTTTACCAAAATTAATAGTGAAAATAATAAAAAATAATTATTGTTGTTAAGATAAAAATGTATTTAGAGAGGGTTAAACTAAAAAGATAAGGGTAAAAAAGAACTAAAAATTGTTCAAAATATATTTTATGACCATATTTTTACCTTAAAATGTATAATTGTCTATAATAAATATTTTTTGAAACTTTTTCATGTGAAAATCAAGGGTACATCTTTTTATTTTCAAAAAATCTAAGTGTGCCACTCACCTCACTTATAAAAGGTCACCCCCTCTACTCTCTTATTCACACCTTAAAATACATTTGGTTCAACCAATACCCGACTGAATAACTCCCCAAATTACCTTTTCTCATACTAGAATCCTTATTTTGGTCATAAATCCATCCTAATAATCATTTTGGTGAAATCCAAAAGAAGTTACCCCAATAAGAGGTAGAGTTCTTCAATAAGCATTTTTATTTTATTTCTTCCACCGCCCCCTTAAATTATTATTAAAATAAGATTATATAATAAAATTAGTATATTATTTATAATTATATGTTAGTATATAAATTTAATAAACAAAATACTTCTCCTATTCCATCAAATGGGTCACAAAATCATCATTCATCTGTACAGCAGACTATCATCTCGCGAACCGATGTCATTCATTTTTATGTTACCACCTATCACAGTTGGGTGTGATGATGGATAAAAATTATATATTTGATATTTATAAAATATTTATACCTATTTATTAATTATATCATATATACATTTTTTACTTTCCATTCTATAGGGGATACGATAATGTAGATCGTGTGTACGGCGTATTACCACCTCATGAAACGATGTGATTTTATTATCACTAAATTATTACATGGAAGGTAATAAGGGTTAATATAATGAATATGTGTGATATATATAACCTAATAATTTTATTAATTACATATTTATCATTCTTAAAAGATAATATTTCATTTTAATTCTTACCTTTTCACTCATTGGAAAATGATAGCGTCGTTCACAAACATGTGGACTACCGCCTTCAAGAAGTGGTTTGGCTCTATTTTCATCACCAAACCACATGTATAACATATATATAAGTATGTTTAAAGAAATAACATGGTATATATAATATTATTATCATTTTTTAAAATTAAAATATTACTTACCTTCTTTCCTTAATGATCATTAAAAAATAGAAACATCACTCATTAGTATGTATGGCATATCATCTCCATGATTATAAAGTACTTCATTACTCAACCCCATATTTAATGATTGGTATTAAAAGTAAAATTAATGTATAAATATGATAATTATTTAATTATTATTATTATGTATATGTTTAAATAATGACCTCTTTAACCATAGTCATACTTCCAAATTCATTTCTGTCACATAAGAAAAATATCATTGAAACATATGATGTAAACCTAATTGATTAAGTAATCATATATAACAAGGTAATAATTAAATAAAAGGAATAATAAACTTAAAAAGGTTCTTAAAAACTCAATAATTTAGATAAGTTTATAATTTATTAATATAAACAATGTACATGATAATTCAAACTCAAGGTAAAGGACTTCATCTCAATTTCCTTTCGTTGAGGCATATTTTGATGTTATGCACCTATATTCTTTTATGTGGTGTATATACAGCCCCTTTGACATGTTTTATCATTAATTTATCTATTCACATGGAATTTAAGGTTTTTTAATGTCATTATTTCATATATCTTATGATTCAAATATTTCCAAGGTGATAAGTTACTTTTCTTTAAAAAATCATCTTTTAATGTTTTCCTTACAACTTTCACTTTTCTAGGTCAATGTTTTTAAAATGATTTAATGAATTTTTTTATATGGAAATAAAATATTTATAAAGTACATTTTATTTATATTTTTACATTATTTTCAAAGGTTTTCTATCTTTTTATGTGTTTTATATGGAACATTTCTACAAATGACAAAAGGAATGTTCTATTTTTAATGTACACGGTGAAAATGAATTTTTCCACTTCCATGAACATTATTTTATTTCTGGATACCTTTAAAAGATTTCATGTTTTCTTTAATGAAAAAATATCATTCCATTTTTTAGGTATATTGATATTGAAAATGGTTTTTTAAATGAAAGTTTTATTCTTATATCCAAAAATGATTTGTATACGAATTTAAAAGATTTTTTCAAACATTTTATGGTGAAAAAAGTGAAAGCATAAAATGTTTTATTCATGTTGTGTTTCTTGTAAATTATATACTATGGGTGTGTCTATATATAATCGAGTGATCCTGTTATAGCTTATATGATAAGTGTTCCCATACAATGCTCCATTACATTCTAAAATGAATATGTTCTCTGTAGAATTTTATTAGAATGTGATCATATGTTATTCCAATTAATAAGGGTTTTTTAAGGGTCCTAAGATATTATGTCCCAAGGTACCTATATGAATTTTATATGATTTATAATGATTTTTCATGGAAATAACTTATTTTACAAAGGTAATAAAAATGATCTCTTTAAAGGAATGATATTCCCATTTTAGGTAAAAAACTATGTTTTAAAAAAAAGTATTTTTAGGGGTTTTTATGTTTCTCACTAGAATAACAGTTTTATTCTTTTTATATCCCTTACTGAGCTTTTTGTGCTCATACCACATTAAAAAAGGATTTAAGGATGGGTAAGGTAAATGAATATTTCAAGATGAAAGTCTTGAACAGTTTTCATGAAAAGAAATCATGTTTCTTTTTAAAAAGACTATATGGTAGAAAAAATGGAGACTAAACTAAAGTTTCCACTTTGTATTGTATGGTTTTTTTATGTATGATTTGTGAACAAATTCTATAAAACTCTATACCTGAAAATATCCTCAAATGAAATAGAATGAATTATTTATTTAAAACTCGTGGTTATTAAATTTTTAAGGTGGGGTCCTTATAATAGTCTAGATAATCAACTAATAAATCATGTCTAACTTCTAGAAATATATCAAGTTTCATTGGTTCTCAAGAAAACCAGAACTATGCACACCCACTTTCATGTCTACACGTCTATAATTTAATTTCTTTATATTAACTATGGATCTACTAGATAAAGTTTGATTCTACTTTTGAATCATAAATCTAGGTTATCTCGTCCAACTACCCATGTTATTATAACTAGTCAAATAAGGTGAGTGAGATAGTAAAATCATGAGGACTACTAAGGAAATCCCCATTAGTATCAACATATGTTCATGCCCTTAATATTTCAGTCATTCTTAGTTCAATTATCAACCTTACCCATGAACTCCCTTAGAGTGAATACTCCCTTTTTCAACACCCATTAGTGGGAATTAAAATAATAAAAAAATCATGTTAAGGGATTATCATAATAGATTATCATCATAAAGTTCTTATTATGACTTCAAGCATTATAAATTTCAAAACAAACCTTTATTTCCAAATCATCATTCAAAGGGGAACTCATACCTCATTCCTTTTATATATCAACACTAAGATGCTAAACATGCCTTAAAACAAATAATTTCATTCAAAACATCCCTAAATAATTGAAAATAAAGTTTCACAATTTTGGAGGCCTAAGGTTATTTCAAAACATTGGTCAGCACCATTTTCCACATGAAAAAATCATTCATTAAAAATAACCCCAGAATTCCCATTTTATAAATAATGAGAATAATCATTCGAAATGGGTTCTTGGTCATTTCAAAAATTAAGGCATTCAAACTCATGTGGAAAACTTATCATGAATCAACCATTTTCATTTAAATCCAGAAATTTCACTTTTGAAATCAAAATGATGCCTAATCCCACAAATTCACCAAAAAAACATTTAAAAGATCTTTTAAAATAAATCAAACTAATATGGAATTTACCAAAATTTAAATGGGGATAGGAATTAAGAATATGATTATTAATTCCAAGTCATGTTTGATTCATAAAAAATAGGACTATAGGAGATTCCAGGAGGCATATCAAGGTAAATATTTATAAAATAAGTGTTAGAAAATAAGAAACCAATATTTGTGAATTCTCAAGAAATAGTAAATTACAATGTGAAGAAACAAAATATAAATGCCAACCTCTTTTATAATTTCTTACATTTTTTGTTTTAGTAAAGCATAATTTATTTATGTTTAGTGTTGTGTCCAACACAATATATTGAATGCATAAAATTTATTTTAAAATAAAATATATTCTAAAATACTAGTGTGTAATATTATCCTATCCTTAAATAAATTGCATCCTCAAAATTTTATATTATGTCTAATAAACAAGTGTTTAAAACAATTTTAGAATAAATTTCATGGGGTGGAAATGTACTTTGAAAACCATTAATTTTAAAAGGATCCCTAATAATTGAACCTTAAAATAGAGGAAAATATAACAAATATAGAGTTTAAGATAAATATACATAAGTGTAAAGAAATTACTTTTATTACAAATCGATTAAATATTCTTTTTAAAAGAACACTAATGTCTATTCTAATACTAAGAAACTTATAATTTCATAAATATTTCTTAAACCATGCATTTACCATTATGAGACTCATACTTGTGAATGAGTTTTAGAAATCATACCTTAATAGATTAGTGATATTTTCTACATAAGAATCGATATATTTATCTTCCTCTTACTTGAGTCTAATAAATTATTTTACCATCAAGATAAATAATATGATAAAATATACTTACTTAATTTATTTCCACTCCATAAGCATAACATCATCATTTTATTTTGTTATGTGTATTTTTTTATCACTGTTTCACCTCATATTCTAAATGATAAATAACCATGAAGAATTTTTTATACCTAGTGCAATAAAATTAACTTTTAAGAGACCAAAACATCCATAAAGGTGAAAATCCATTCCTACTATTTCTATTTATTAACCAAAATCAAAATGGTTATCAAAAGTTTAGATAATATCCAAGATTAATAAACTTTCATGTGAATAAATGATACATTAATCTTCAAATGCTCAACAATAACACCGAAGTTTCAATTTAAATCATTACACAAATAAACAACCCTAAAACACTTTAGAATATGTTAATCCAAATTTAAGACCAAAATATTAGAATTATTTGATTGAAAGTTCTTCTAAAATAAAATTAATATTTATCTCTAAAAATATCAATCACTCATAAAGTCACATGCTAAAATTGTATATGCCTTGTTCATATATTCTCCATATTGTACTAATATTTTCCACAAATAAACTAAATCACCATAAAGGCATAATAAAATCATATATTCTTACTAAAGTTGAATCAATATTTATTCATTAATTAATATGAATCACTTTGATATAAAATATTATACTAGGAAAAAAATTACCTTAATATTATATTGTTCCCAATGTAGTGAACTTCATTAAAATAGATTTAACCACCTAATAATCAAATCACCTTTAAATATAATAGTAATCTATTATATAAAACATCCAAAAATATAATAATCCTATTCCAAATTAACAACAATTACTTCAATATTAAATAACATTTTAACCCTAAATGTTATCTTTACCTTACATATTTTATCCCCAAAATAATAACATTCTTCTGAAAAAACATTCATAGTAAATAACATGATAAACCAAGAGGTTACATATACCTCAATAATATTTTAAAACCCAATAAAGTTCTCCAAAAATATCATTAATCACCATTTAATACAATCACATAAGACCTCAAAATGGTATTTATATTTTTTAAATTATGATCATTTGGAATCTTATCAATAAAATACCACTATATAAAAACTCTTGAAATCCTATGTAGTGACTCGTATTTTGTCCCTATCAGACTTTGGATTATTTCTACGAATAATTCCAGAGCTATGCGCCAAGACGGCGTGTGATTCCGAGGCCTGGTGTGCCTGTAATTAATTTTATAAAAATATTAAGTATTTCTATACTATGCATGTGGTGGGGGTGTGATATCTCCTAAACGGTAGCTCAGAATGGTATTATGAGGGCATGGTTGCATCCGAAACGTGTCGTTTACCCTAGGCGAGGTATAAACTTCACGGGCATAGGCTTGCTGTGGAAAACGCCACCAGGGGCATTTTTGTGAATAAGTGGAAAAGTTGGTTTACGAGCGTCGTCTCAAATAACTTCTAAACAGAGTCTCGGATCACAAATCTGAGTCTTCCGTTGCGTTCATATTGTTGCATTTACCCTAGGGGGGACCTTAACTTTGTCTGTGTCGGGCGCGGAGTCGGGGGCGTTGCTTTAACTGGAGGTTTTTAAATAAAAAAAAGAAATTATTTTCACTTCTCCTCCCTCTCCCACCCACGCGCAGCACCAGACGAACGCCCCTCCTCCCATAATCCGTTTCTTCACCAAATCGAGCCAGAATCGTCTGTTTTCTGTGCCGATCGTCAGCGGATCAGGCTTCAGGGCGTCGTCGGCGTCGATCTGCACCTGAAGCTTCGGCGTTTCACCCGCAAGGTAGGCGGTTTGAGTTTTAATCCCTAGATCCCATTTTTGCTGTGAATTTATTCATTTTTATGTCTTCTCAGGGAAGATTGTGACCCTAGGATCGCACTGGTATGTTTGGATCGTAAAACGGACCACCGGGTGCCCCCGGCGGTCCGTAGAAGCTCTGCCGGTGCGTCGGTGCCGGCGCTGGCAGAACCGCGACGGCCGGCAGTGGCACACGGCGGCGTGCGGCGGTCTGCGCCGGCGTCGGCGGAACCGTGGTGGCCAGCGGTGGCGCACCGCGGTGCACAGCGGCGCGCGGCGGTCCGCACCGGCGGACCGCGCCGGCGCCGGCGGAACCGAAACGGCGGCGCGCGGCGGTCCCCGACGGCGTGCGGCGGAGCCAGCGTCGACGGAACAGCGGCATCCAGCAGCAACCCGCGGCGGTCCACGGGGGCACGCAGTGGAGGGCTTCCAGCCAGGGTGGGCCGGCGGCGGTGGGTCGGTCCAAGCCGGCCGGTTCAGGCCGGTCCGGCCACTTTTTCTCACACGGGGGTTTTTAAACACTCGTTTCTTGCAATCCGGGAGTCGGATTGGCATCCCGTTTGTGGCGACGTGACCCTGGAAATGAGGAAAACCCTTCGGTGTAGGTTCAAGGGTTTAAAGGTTCGGGATCGTGGCCCAGGAGTTAGAAACGTCGTATAAAATAATAATATTTTATTATTTTACGACTTCGGCCCGTTTTAACTTCTACCTGGAGCATCCGAATGATGTGTCATCAGTGGCATTGAGACCCTGATTGTACGGAAGACTTTTTGAGATGGTTTACGGGTGTTGGGACTGAGAATGGGGTGCGGGCCCCACGAGGACGGCTTTTTGGCATTTTCGGAGAAACGCAACTCTCTCGCCGGGTGTCCGTTTGAGACATTCAAGTAGTTTATTCCATGTGTTTTTCCAAGGGGATCTCTGTGGTATGATCCGCTTGATGATTTTCGGGATCATTGTGTGGACCCTGCACGGGCTAGCTACGGTGAATAGTATCTTTTCACCGGTAGTCTGTTTCGGGCGAGTAAGCAGCCTATCCTACGTTTTTTTCACGTGGATCACGATGGTGGCCTCGGTATTGTCCTTGGAGGTGCGCAGTGTGGCGTTGTTGTTGGTCACTCGGGTTAGCGACGTTTGAACAAGCAGTTGTTGAGGGTAATCCCTTGGTTCGTTCCAACGAGGGTTTGGTCGGTATCACAACCCTAGTCTCGGCTTGTGGTCCTCTCGATGGGATGTTTATTCTGTTAGAGTTATGGCATTCCTTCGGTGGGCCAGAGCGGGATCCTCTATCAACATTTCTCTAGATCGGGTTCTTGGTATCGTTGTGACCGCATATCCACGGGCGGCGATCCCCTATCTAGTAGGTTAACCCCGTAGGGTTTGTGGCATCATCGGGATTATGATCCCATATGCAGTGGGCCGTGATCAGTAGGGTTGTGGCATCGACGGGTATACAATCCCCTCCTCAACATCAGGTTTATATTAGGGTTGTGGTATCATTGGTTATGTGATACCCTACTCAGCGTGAGGTTTCTGTAGGGTTGTGGCATCATCAATTCGATCCCCTACATCATGAGTTATACCAGATAGGGTTCTAGTATTGTCGTGACCACCTTTATATGGGTGAAAATCCTCTGTTTGAGTGACGTGCTTCTGTCGAGTTTCAGACCGGGTTTTGGTATCACCCAGTGGATCCTGGGAGTGATCCCCTATCTATGAGATCTACGAATGCTAGATCGGGTTGTGGTATCCCACAGCGGACCCTGGGAGTGATCCCCTATCTGTGAGATCATCGTCTACCGGAGTGGGTTTTGGTATCCCCTAGTGGACCCTAGGAGCGATCCCCTATCCGAGGAGTTTGGTGATTATGTTGTTTCAGTGAGGTTTCCTCAGTGATGTTATCCAACGAGTGTGATCTCTTGGGTGAGTGTCTGAGAGGTTTGTGAGAAACCTGATGGAGTGTATCTCTTGGATGAGTGTCATCTGTAAGAACCCAGTTCTTATTTTTGAGGTACGGGTTTCTTTTTTTCTCTATTCCTTAAGTGTTTTTGAGAAAATAAGGAAAAATGGGAAAAATCCTAAATTTCGGGACTACACGCCATGTAGTATTCCACACGCCGTGTACTTTGGCCATGTGGGATGAGTACACAGGGTGTGTAGCCATGTCGGTGACGAAGGGTGTAAAAACTGACTACACGCCATGTAGTGGGTATGTACATGTCGTGTAGTCAGTCAGTAGGCAAATAGTAAGGCGGTGAAAGTAGCCGTCAGCTGAGCGGCAGTACACGTCGTGTACGCAGGTGTCACACATCGTGTACCCATGTCGACAGATGAACAGTGCCATGCTGGTGAGATGCCGCCGAAGGAACAGTTAAAAAATTAAAAGTACACGCCGTGTAGTTTGTTTTTTTCACTTAAAATGGGAAGTATCCATCCTTGTTCACAGGGAAGGCTTAGAATCGGGGGAATGAGTTAGGAGAGGAGGCCGGACCTTCGAGGATCTCCATACTGGGCATCGGGAATCCATTTTCGCCGCTGACGATCTCGTTGGAACCGCACGGGTAATCCCTCCACTCTCCTTAAGCCATTCTTGCCAATTCTTCCTCTAAGGGAAGTTATTTATGTTTGAAAGGGTTTTTCTTTCACCTCAAATCTATGTCGTTCTTGGACGATTTGAGGATTTTCGTTCGTGTATACCGTTCAAGGGCGTTTAAGGTATATGGCTTGGTGTTTAATTTCCAACTGTTGTGCATTTGTGTGAATTGTTGAGCCACAAACCCATGTTGGGGTGTTATGTGGCTGAGGCCTTAGCTGTTTAAATACCTTGAATTGTATAGGTAATTAAATGTGATAATAAACTATTGTTTGGGATCGATGCTTGGATCCAGGACCACCCGGGGGTGCGTTCCTCTGTTTAGTCGTTTAGCCAGGATACCCGAGGGTATCCCTTTATAATAACGATTATAGAATGGCCTTGAGAGGAATTGTATGTGTATTTATTGTTTACATGTTGGTCATGGCCTGGTTACTTATTTATCCCGAGGGCAGTGTTTTACTTAGCCTGAGGTAAATGCATCTTTTATCCTGAGAGAAACTTCTTCCGTGCCTATGGGCAATAGACTCTATTCCTGAGGGTGACACTTTGTATGCCTAAGGGAAATATCTGTTATGCTTATGGGAAATTACCTACAGGTTGCGTTTCTGATTACCTGATGGTTAGGGTTTGCGTGTTTGAGGACACTGACTATTTACATAGAAATTCAATGTGGTGGTTTCCTTATAATGAATGATTAAATGAATAATAAAATGGAAATACAACTGGTAAAGTTAGTTACTTTTGAGTAATGCTTAGTTTATTTCATTTTACTACTACACACTGTTGTTGCATATTTTCAAACAGTTGGGCACGAGCCTTTGGTGGGTGCCTACTAGGATTTATTTCTCACACCCTGTTTGGGTCATGTCTTGGGCCCAAACAGATTACATTTCTGCAGGTGTGGATAAGGGAAAGGTTCCTTATATAGGTACTTGATTTCTGCTGAGGAGTAGGGGTGCATGGGATCGGGCTTAGGATCGCGATGCTACCGGTTGTTTTGTTTTTGTTTTTCTGTACTCTGTGTTGTGTTGTACTGTATTTTTGTGTAACATGTTCTGGCTGTTTTCATAGAACTTGAGACATGTTGCATAATCATCTATATAACTGTTGGTTATCTTTTACTACAGTTGTTTATTTTAAATGTGTATGGTTTATTGCTTCCACTGTTGTTGTGTATGTTATTTATTTTATTCCACTGCGCTACACTTTTACAAATGAGGGCATAGTTTCCCCACTATCAGACCTGGGTCCTCGCTGCTAGTCAGTAGCATCTGGAATTTGGGGAAATACACTTGAGGTCACGTAGCAAAACGGGTTCGAGGCACCCATTGAGTGGCACTCGGAACCCGGACGTTGCAAAGTGGTATCAAAGGAATTATTTTCTTTGACTTACTATTTGGATTCTTAGTCAAGGATAGGATGGATATGGTAGTTGGTAATAAGTTGTGCCCGGGAGTAGCTGACCCGTGTACATGGAAAAGCCAGTCTACCTCGTGTATTGAAATTCTTCTGATTTTGAAAGTTTTACAGTTGATTTGATTTCACCGTTGGGCGACACACTTGTGATTGTGTTGTTTATCTTTTATCCATGGGTTCTATTTAGTTGCAACACGATGAGATGAGGGTATGCCATCTCATGCATCATTTAGGCACATGATAGAAATCACATTTCATGCATAGTTTCCATGCAATATAGGTGCATTATAAATTGCTTGTTGTTGTGATAGTTGTTGTGCTATAAAATCATGTTTTTATGATAGCTGCTTTGATAAATACCTGCTATGTGATAGGGTATTTGTGTGAGCTTGTTGATATAATGGATTCCAAACTTTGGTTTTTGGGGAGTATGGGCCCTCATTGACCGGATTTTGGTGGATTATTGGCCATTTACAATATTTATAAATCAAATAAGATGTCAAACTCTGATTAGTGGGGGGTATATATAAGGTCCCAACCTTAAACATTACTTAATATTGAGTTACTTCAAGAATACACGTTGAGTATCTTTTCAGGTTTAGAGTTTTAGAGAATTAGATCATAAAACACGAATTGCATTCCACATTTAAACAAAGTGGTTACATAAAAGATAGTACTCATTTTTCCCATCAACGGAAACATATTTAAAATAAAACATGGATTCTTTATTGACACTTTCTTTACACTATCATCACATCATATACCTTTCCCTTGACCTGTGAAAAACATTTCAAAAACATGGGATGAGCATAAAAAGCTCAGTAAGGGATATAAAAGTACGAAATGAAAACATTAGTCCATGTATAAAATCATACTTTACTCATAAAACACAATCACTTTAACATACCTCATCAAATCATGAATAAATCATAGAAATCATAAGAGATAAAGGTAACTTGAGGCATTCATAACATTCTTACGTAGGGAGTAACCCTCATGGTTACGTTTGGAATACCCATCACAGTATATTCCCTAAATCTCTTCGGAGAAACCTTAACATTTAACTCCTTCACGTTACCCAAGGCATTGGAGATCTATATCGGGCTCACCCGCCCTTAGTTTATCACGGAACCACCCATCTTTATAACAATGCCCAAGAACCATAACATAATCGTATCACATAAAACATGCATAAAAGAAACATAACATTTCCACTTTTCAATCACAAGATATCAATACAAAAGATTGATATAAAAACATTATGAAAACCATTTTCAATACCAAAATAAAATAAAAGTAAAACATGGTATTTATTTTTCATTCAAAAAAAGTTATGGCTTGTAGAGGAAGCCGAAACTCAAATAATGGTCACGGCGGCGGATAAGTCGTTGTCTCCGCATACGTACGACAAAAAAACATTCCCTTTTGTCATTTAGTAAACGCTTCCTACAAAAAATATTCCTTTTAAGTAAATGTAAAAGTCAAAGGGGTTTATACACTGTATAAAATAAAGTTGTGTATAAAACATAATATGCCTCAATGAAAGGAGATTGAGACGAAGTCCCTTACCTCGGGTCTGACTTGACTCGATCGTTCTTTAATGTCCTGAATAATAAACTTGAGTTAATTTCTACTTTCTTAAGAACCTTTTTCAAGTTCATTATTCCTTTTATATCACTTATTACCATGTTATGAACACTATGTAATTATTTAAGTTAATAATGGTCGTTTTGTCGATCATTGGTACTTGAGTCAAAAATAAACTCTTTATAATTACAAGTTGTTCATGTGGTAAAATATACATTATATCCAGAATTATATTCATGATTTAGATATCATATATGTCATACATTTCCGTTATATTCATGCATTTATAATATTACATAACATTTAGAGGTAAGAAATGAAATGCACTGTTCATGGAGACGGTAAGTCGTACGTACGCATGAACGCTACTTTCATTTCTATTTCGTATTTAATGGAATGAAATCATAATGACATAAAGATATATTATAATTCCAGTATAATATCATATATAATATCATTAAATTTATCCTTTATACATCCCACATATGGCATTAACGAATCAAATCACTTTGAGGGGGGCGGTAGTCCGCACTTCCTAAAATGAAGATATCGCGTTTACCCATAATAGAAACCATAAAGGTATGACATAAATGAAAAATACAGAAGCTTAAGGAAAAAATAAACAAATTATATATCATATATAAATATAGTGATATTTTAATGTCCACCTTTGAAGGTGTTAGAAGAATATTGAACAATCATCGTTTCGTGAGGCAGAAATTCGCCATCCACGGAAATAGTATGCTCATTAACCATTAGATATAGGTGTGTGTAAGTTTAGCTCTAATCCTTCTTATAACAACATACTAGTATATGGAATATACTGGTTTTGTTACAAAATAAATTAATAAAAAGAGTTAATGGGGTTGGAGAAGCAAAATAAAACAAAAGAGCATTAGAGAAGACTTTACCTTTGAATCGGGTAACTCCCTTTGGTTTGAACCAAAAGGGTTTCTTGAAGATCTTCCTGCATAAGGTAAGGATTTTAGGATGAGGATAGGGATGTGGAGAGACAAAATGAGCAGATCTTGGATGAGACAAAGGCTTGAGAGGTGTGTGTAAGGAGGTAGAGGTGGGGGCCTTTTATAAGAGGAGAGGAGGGGCACTCTTGGAAAGGTATAAAATGTTACTTTATTTTCAAATGCGTTTCGGATTTTAAAGGTCCCACATTGATGTATTTCAAGGATAAGGTGATAAGGGTTCTAAATATACTCATTCAATAGGTCTTTGAAAAGTGTAAGTTATAGATTTTACATTATCTTTTCATTTTATTTAAATCGTTCATTAATGAGGTAATCGCTGCATCATCATGATGTCATAAATAATTTAATTTATTTAATGTTTAAAAATTATAAAAAAAATACTTTGATGTAGGAAATATTTTTATCTTTATAATTACTATTTATAGTACAATAGATCATTTAATTAAACAAAATTAAAAATGTTTCACTCAGGTGATACATTATTTGTTATATTTAACTTTCTTTAAAAATAAAAAGATAAAAAGTCATTATCACACAAAAGTGATTCCATAGGGTCCCCAAGTTCGGCACAAGGAATACCATGGTCGGCCATGACCCAACCAGTAGCATTAGGACACATTTTGTGGTCATTTGTTATTATTATGACATTATTTTATTATCCTTAACTACCTGATTACTAATTAATCAAGATAATTAAAGATAATTATCGTCGTTACTATTCATAATGTCCAAAAACAAAAGAGTATTGATTACATAATTTGGACCTTCTGATTCCAAATATGTAATCCATTTTACCAAATTCCAAACAAAGAAATTTCAATAATTAATTTAAAATTAATTCCCGTTGTCAAAACAAATAGCGGGTTTTTTAGAAATAATATCAATGAAAAGTTTGGCACTTGTTTATGCCCAATTACAAAGTGAAATTAATCCCAATGACCACCATTGGATTAAATGGTAAAAATATATTCTATTTACACTTTAAAACCAATTAAAAAGATAAGCTAACCATGTAATTAAATTAGATGAATATGCAGTTTTGATGTAAAATGCAGTATTTTTCACTATTCATTAAAAAATGAACATTGTCAGAAAATTACCAAAAAATTATTGCAATGTAAATTTCAATGTACCAATCATAAAGAATAAGTTTATTTTGACAAATAGAGCTTATAAAATTTTCAAAATTTTGATTTAAAAATGGTTTTCCATCAAAAGGCAGTAAAACAATCTTTTAAAAATATTAGTGTATTTCATGCTTAAGATTGGATTTATTCTCATTTTAAGCCTCTAAAACACTATATAATTCATGAATAGACATAGATAATAATATCTATTATTCATTACTTACTTGGGATGTTACATCCTTCCCCCCTTTAGAAAATTACGTCCCCGCAATTTATTTACTTATCGAATAAGTGGGGGTATTTATCCCTCATTGCATTTTCAGATTCCCATGTTGCCTCTTCACTCATGTGGTTTTTTCACAAAACCTTTACTTGATGAATCACCTTATTCCGCAACACTTTCTCCCTATGGTCAAGAATCTAGACCGGTTGTTCCTCATAAGATAGATTCTCCTCCAGCTGAACTACCTATGGACTCAAAACATGAGATGGATCTGGCATGTACTTCCATACATTGAAACATGAAAAACATTGTGTACCTGAGATAAACTCGGAGGTAAATCCACTCGGTATGAAACTGATCCAACTCTATCTAGAATTTCATATGGTTCAATGAACCTTGGACTCATCTTTCCTTTCTAACCAAATCGCATCACACTTTTCCATGGTGAAACTTTGAGAAAAACATGATCACCTACCTCAAAAGAGAGATTCTTCCTCCTGTTGTCCGCATAACTCTTCTGCCTGCTCTGAGTTGTTCTCATGTGTTTCTGTATCAGCTGAACTTTTTCTGCCAACTCTTCTACCAATTCCAGTCCCATCAACTTCCTTTCACCGACTTCATCCCAGAAAGCTAGAGTTTGACACCGCTTCCATATAATGCCTCAAATGGTGCCATCTGTATACTCGAATGAAAACTGTTATTATAAGAAAACTCAACCAAAGAAAGATGTTGGTCCCAACTTCCCTGATAATCCATAGAACAAGCACGTAGAATATCCTCCAAAGTCTGAATTATTCATTCTGACTGCCCATCTAATTGAGGATGAAAAGTTGTACTAAAATTTAATTCAGTACCCAATGACTTCTGAAGGCCTTTCCAAAAGTTAGAAGTAAACCTGGGATCATGATCAGATAAAATGGAGAGAGGAACTCCATGTAACCTGACTATCTCTTTAAGATAAAAACGGGAAAGTTGATCTAGGGAAAAATTATCTCGTATAGCAAGGAAATGAGCATATTTAGTCAAGCGATCAACAATAACCCAGATTTCATTATTACCTCGAGGTGTCTTCGGCAATCCCACAACGAAGTCCATGGATATATTCTCTCATTTCCACTCTGGCACTAGTAAAGGCTTAAGCATCCCTTTCGGTAACTGCCGCTCTGCTTTAACCTGTTGACAAGCCAAACACTTCACAATAAAATCAGCAATGTCTCTTTTCATTCCGTCCCACCAGTAATACTCCCGAATATCTCTATACAACTTAGTAATGCCTGGATGAACTGAAAACGGAGAACTATGAGCTTCACATAACAACTCTCTCTTCAACTGTGAATCACACAACACACACAATCTCTTCCCAAATCTCAAAAAACAATCATTATCAATGTTGAATTCAGGAAACTTACCCTTCTGAACTAGCTCTACCTTTTTTTCCAACTCGTTGTCTTGCTTCTGTTCTTACATAATTCTGTCTGATAGAGAAGATTTCACTGATACCTGAAACAAAACAGAAGGACATCCTGCACCAACAACTTCTATTCCAAAGTTCATCAAATCCTTAACCAAAGGATCACATTCCAAATGAAACATTGTTAATGAAGTATTACTTTTTCGACTCAAAGCACCAGCCACTTTATTTGATTTTCCCGGATGGTAATGAATTGTACAATAATAATCTTTGATTAATTATAGCCATCTTATTTGTCTCATGTTAAATTATTTCTGAGTGAATATATAATTTAAACTTTTGTGATTGGTATATATTTCACACTTTACTCCATACAAATGATGCCTCCAAATTTTTAAAGCGAAAACAACAGCAGCTAATTCCAAATCCTGTGTAGGGTAATTTACCTCATGAGTATTCAACTGTCGTGAAGCATAAGAAATTACCTGATTATTTTGCATTAGGATGCAACCAAGTCCTTTCAATGAAGCATCACTGTAGATAACAAACTCACCATTCCTGGAAGGTAGTGCCAAAACTGGAGCATTCACCAATCTTCTTTTCAGTTCCTAAAAACAATCATCACATTCTTTTTTCCAGATAAACTTAACACCCTTACGAGTTATCTTAGTCATTGGACTAGATAACCGTGAAAAATTTCTAACAAACCTTCGGTAATAGTCTTCCAAACCAAGGAAGCTACGAATCTCAGTTACATTTATGGGTCTTGGACATTCTTAAACAACCTTTTTTTGCAGGATCAACAGTTATCCCATCTTTAGAAACAATGTGACCAAGGAAAGAAATTTGTTGCAACCAAAAATCACACTTGCTGAATTTCCCATACAATTTATTTTCTTTTAAGTTTTGAAAAATAACCCTTAAATTTCTTTAATGATCCTCTTTACTTTTAAAAAAAACCAAAATATCATCGATGAAAACAACTACAAACTTATCCAAGAACTCATGGAAAATTCTATTCATAAGATCCATGAATACAGCAGGTGCATTGGTTAGCCCAAAAGGCATAACTACAAATCCATAATGGCCATATCTTGTACGAAACACGGTCTTTGGAATATCTTTTTCCTTTACCTTCAACTGATGGTACCCCGATCTCAGGTCAATCTTTGAAAAAAACTGAGCTCCCTGGAGCTGATCAAACAAATCATTGATATGAGGAAAAGGATATTTGTTCTTAACAGTGATGTTATTCAAGGCTCTATAATCAATGCAAAGTCTCATTGAACCATCTTTCTTTTTAACAAATAAAACAGGAGCACCCCATGGTGATGTACTAGGTCGAATGAAACATTTCTCTAATAAATCTTGCAATTTATCCTTCAACTCTAAAAGTTCAATTTGAGCCATTCGATAAGGGGTTTTTGAAATTGGATTAGCATCAGGAACTAAGTCAACAGTAAACTCAACTTCCCGATCTGGTATTATTCCAGGAAACGCATCAATAAAAACATCAGGATACTCATTTACCACTGGCACATCATTAATTTGAATATTTCCCTTGTTTTCAATGATATGTGCAAGGGAACATTCATTTCCATCTTTTACAAGTTTCTCAGCCTCTTGATATGTTATCAACAGTAAGGGTTCATTCTTGTACACAAACATAAAGTCTTTCTGAAAAGAAACTTCTTTAGCTCTACAGTCAATCTTAGCATGGTAAATAGAGAGCTAATCCATACCCAGTATAACATCAAACTCTACTAGAGGTAAAACAATAAGGTTTGCAAGTAGGTTCTTTCCACAGATAAGGATAGGAAGATTCTTATAAATTCTTTTTGCCTCGACATTTCCCCCAGGTTTTTTTACCACAATTTCAGGAGTCATTTATTGAGATGGTATTCCCATTTTACTAGAAATGTTTTCAGAGATGAAAGAATGTGTAGACCCTGAATCAAACAACACACTAGCATAATCTGAAAAAACAAACAAAGTACGTGATACAACTTCATTTGATAGCCTGACATCTGTTAAAGTAGTTGAAAAGGATTTCACCACCCCTTTCTGATTGTAGTCTAGCTACTTCCCATCACTCGAGATCTTTGTAGGACACTCATTTGCATATTGACCCATCTCATTGCAATTAAAACATTTCATAAACTATAAATCAAATTTGGTATTACCATCACCCTAATCTTTTTCAGTGCAATCACGAGACTTATGTCCCATCTTACTGCATCGGTAGCACTTTCTAGAATTCAGAAGACATTCCCCAGCATACCTTTTACCACATTTATCACAAACTGGAAACTTAGTTTTCTTACCGTCAGACCTTTTTGAAGAATTCCTTCCTTTCTCCTGCCACATCGGTCTCTTCTTCTGCCGATTTTTATAGAACATTTGATCATCGGAAAACTCCATTTCCACCTTCTCAGCACATTGAACAAGATTTTCATAACTCTTGAACTCGCAAGAAGCTAAATCCCTTTGATATTTTTTCTTTAATCCTGAGTAAAAACAATTGATTTTACTATCAAGGTCTCAGATAAAATTTGGAGCATACCTTGCCAATCGAGTGAACCTTTCTTCATAGGCAGCCACTGAGTCTTCCTCTTGCCTCAATTCCAGGAATTGTTTTTCCATCCTTAGGAAAATACTTCTCAATAAACATACCTTTAAATTCATCCCAGTCGAGAGCATAAATCTCATCAGCGTCCCTGATATTTTTAACCATTGACCACCACTGATCTGCTTCACCCTCCAAACGGTAAATAACAAGACTAACCTTTTGATTGTCTGAACACCCCATGACATCGAAAATCTTCTCCAGTGCTTTAATCCACCCTTCAGCTAGCACAGGGTCAGATGATCCTCTGAATGATGGGGGATGTTGCCTCATGAAATGTTCCACCACTGACATGTTCCTCTGCAGTTGATCTGGCTGATCTCGTGCATGGATACCACCACCATTTATCTCTTGAGTAAACTGCACCATTACTGCAACAAACTATTCAGTTCCAATTCTGACCATCTCAGGATTCTGATTCAGAAGGTCATTTCCTTCTGTATGCCTTCCTAGAACTACTTCCATGTTTCCTATGAGGAAAACCATTCTGAACAAACATGTCTTAGATGAAGCAACATGGTAATCTTCAAATGCTATATCATTTAAATTTGACCATAAAAAAATATTTTTGGATAATAATTTAATAGAATTATAACTCCTAAAGTTATCTAAACCGAAATCTGATACCAACTATAAGGCCCCAGCCTTAAACATTACTTAATCTTGAGTTACTTCAAGAATACATGTTGATGATCTTTTTAGGTTTATAGTTTTAGAGAATTAGATCATAAAACATGCATTACATTCCACATTTAAACAAAGTGGTTACATAAAAGATAGTAATCATTTTTCCCATCAATGGAAACATATTTAATATAAAACATGGATTCTTTCTTGACACTTCCTTGACACTATCATCGCATCATGTACCTTTCCCTCGACCTGTGAAAAACATTTCAAAAACATGGGATGAGCATAAAAAGCTCAGTAAGGGATATAAAAATACGAAATGAAAACATTAGTCCATGTATGAAATCATACTTTACTCATAAAACACAATCACTTTAACATATCTCATCAAATCATGAATAAATCGTAGAAATCATAAGACATAAAGGTAACTTGAGGCATTCATAACATTCTTACGTAGGGAGTAACCCTCATGGTTACGTTTGGAATACCCATCACAGTATATTCCCTAAATCTCTTGGGAGAAACCTTAAGGTTAACTCATTCGCGTTACCCAATGCATTGGAGAGCTATATCGGGCTCACCCGCCCTTAGTTTATCACGGAACCACCCGTCTTCATAACAATTCCCAAAAACCATAACATAATCGTATCACATAAAACATGCATAAAGGAAACATAACATTTCCAATTTTCAATAACAAGATATCAATACAACACATTGATATAAAAACATTATGAAAACCATTTTCAATACCAAAATAAAAGAAAATTAAAACATGGTATTTATTTTTCATTCAAAAAAAGTTATGGCTTGTAGAGGAAGTCGGAACTCAAATAATGGTCACGGTGGCGGAGAAGTCGTTGTCGCCGCATACGTACGACAAAAAAAACATTCCCTCTTTTAATTTAGTAAACGCTTCGTATAAAAAATATTCCTTTTGAGTAAATGTAAAAGTCAAAGGGGTTTATACACTGTATAAAATAAAGTTGTGTATAAAACATAATATGCCTCAATGAAAATAGATTGAGATGAAGTCCCTTACCTCGGGTCCGACTTGACTCGATCATTCTTTAATTTCCTGAATAATAAACTTGAGTTAATTTCTACTTGCTTAAGAACCTTTTTCAAGTTCATTATTCCTTTTATATCACTTATTACCATGTTATGAACACTATGTAATTATTTAAGTTAATAATGGTCGTTTTGTCGATCATTGGTACTTGAATCAAAAATAAACTCTTTATAATTACAAGTTGTTCATGTGGTAAAATATCCATTATATCCAGAATTATATTCATGATTTAGATATCATATATGTCATATATATCCAATATATTCATGCATTTATAATATTACATAACATTGAGAGGTAAGAAATGAAATGCACCGTTCATGGAGACGGTAAGTCGTACGTACGCATGAACGCTACTTTCATTTCTATTTCGTATTTAATGGAATAAAATCATAATGACATAAAGATATATTATAATTCCAGTATAATATCATATATAATATCATTAACTCTATCCATTATATTTCCCACATATGGCATTAACGAATCAAATCACTTTGATGGGGCAGTAGTTCGCACTTCCTAAAATGAAGATATCGCGTTTACCCAAAATGGAAACCAGAAAGGTATGACATAAATGAAAAATACAGAAGATTAAGAAAAAAATAAACATATTATATATCATATATAAATATAGTGACATCTTAATGGCCACCTTTTAAGGTGTAAGAATAATATTGAACAATCATCGTTTCGTGAGGCAGAAATTCGTCATCCACGGAAACAGTATGCTCATTGACCATTAGATGTAGGTGTGTGTAAGTTTAGCTTGAATCATTATTATAAAAACATCCTAGTATATGGAATATACTGTTGTTGGAACAAAAGAAATTAATAAAAAGAGTTTAGGGGGTTGGAGAAGCAAAATAAAACAAAAGAGCATTAGAGAAGACTTTACCTTTGAATCGGGTAACTCCATTTGGTTTGAACCAAAAGGGTTTCTTGAAGAGATTTATGCCTAAGGTAAGGCCTATAGGATGAGGAGAGGGATTTGGAGAGACAAAATTAGCAGATCTTGGCTGAGCCAAAGGCTTAAGAGGTGTGGGTAAGGAGGTAGAGGTGGAGGCCTTTTATAAGAGGAGAGGAGGGGCACTCTTGGAAAGGTATAAAATGTTACTTTATTTTCAAATGAGTTTCGGATTTTAAAGGTCCCACATTGATTTATTTCGAGTATAAGGTGATAAGGGTTCGAAATATACTCATACAATATGTCTTTGACAAGTGTAAGTCTTAGATTTTACATTATCTTTTCATTTTATTTAAATCGTTCGTTAGTGAGGTAATCGTTGCATCATCATGATGTCATAAATAGTTTAATTTATTTAATGTTTAAAAATTATAAAAAAAATACTATGATGTAGGAAATCTTTTTAGATTTCCAATTACTATTTATATTCCAAGATATAAGTTATGTATACAAATTTAAAAATGTTTTACTCAGGTGATACATTCTTTGTTATATTTAACTTTCTTTAAAAAAAAAGATAAAAAGTCATTATCACACAAAAGTGATTCCATGGGATCCCCAAGCTTGGAACAAGGCATACCATGGTCGGCCATGACACAACTAGTAGCATTAGGAGACATGTTGTGGTCATTTGTTATTATTATGATAATATTTTATTATCCTTAACAACCTGATTACTAATTAATCAAGATAATTAAAGATAATTACAGTCGTTGCTATTCATAATGTCCAAAAACAAAAGAGTCTTGATTACATAATTTGGACCTTCTGATTCCAAATATTTAATCCATTTTACCAAATTACAAACACATAAATTTCAATAATTAATTTAAAAATAATTCCCGTTGTCAAAACAAATAGCGGGTTTTTTAGAAATAATATCAATGAAAAGTTTGGCACTTGTTTATGCCCAATCCCAAAGTGAAATTAATCCCAATGACCACCATTGGATTACATGGTAAAAATATATTATATTTACACTTTAAAACCAATTAAAAATATAATATAATTATATAATTAAATTAGATGAAAATGCAGTTTTGATGTAAAATGCAGTATTTTTCACTATTCATTAAAAAATGAACATTGTCAGAAAATTACCAAAAAATTATCCAATGTAAATTTCATTGTCCCAATCATAAATAATAAGTTTATTTTGACAAATATATCTTATAAAATTGTCAAAAGTTTGATTTAAAAATGGTTTTCCATCAAAAGGCAGTAAAACAATCTTTTAAAAATATTAGTGTATTCCATGCTTAAGATTGGATTTATTCTCATTTTAAGCCTCTAAAACACTATATAATTCATGAATAGACATAGATAAGAATATCTATTATTCATTACTTACTTTGGATGTTACATTATAGACCTTCACGGGTCGGAATTTGGCACTTAGGAGTTGTTTCGGCAGTTTTTTCTGGGTTTCGGAGTAGTATCTGAGGCTTACTATCCGGAAAACCCAGGATACGTGTCGTGTAGTTCCTAAAAAACACGTCGTTTGTTCTTCTGTTTGGGAAGAAAAGAAAACTTTTTAAGTACATGTTGTGTAGCCTAAGTACACGCCGTGTAGTCTCTTCCCGTGTCATAGACTGTGTGGGTAGGGACACGGGGGAGGGAAATTCTTGGGGCGAACACACCATGTACTGGATGTACACGCCATGTAGTGTTGACCCGGAGTCCACCCGTGTAAGTAACAACACGGATGGAGGAGACCTTAAGACATACACGCCGTGTCCACTATGGAATACACCGTGTGGTCTGACCTGGGGACCCGACTATGTAACTAACAACACGGGTTGGTGTAATCCTTTTGTGTACACGCCGTGTGTATATAGAACATGTCGTGTAGTTTGATCCATGTATCCGGCCATGTAACTAACAACACGGGTTGGCTAAGCTCTTCTAGTACACACCTTGTACCTGTGGGACATGCCGTGTAGTCTTGTCCGAGGACATACCGTGTGGACATAGCCGTGTGGCTGGGAAACAGGGTGGTGTACACGCCATGTGCGGGTGTAACACGCCTTGTAGTATCAAGCCGATTAGTCGGTCGTGTCACAAAAAACACGGGTAGTTGGGAAATTACACCATACACATCGTGTATCTTATATACATGTTGTGTAGTTTTGTTCAATGGGAGTCGTGTGGCTTAGCCATGTAGAAGGACCCGGGAAGGGAAGATAAGTTAAGTACACATCATGTAGTCTGTATACACGTCGTGTAGTCAGTATACACGTTGTGTAGTCTTGTTTTTAAAATCTTTAATGCCTTCTTCATCCTGTTCCCTTTTTGGTCCCTTTGTTTTCAGTCTTGATAATCTGGATCTAAGGTGTGCGTTTGACCTTGTAGAGTCATGCCGCAGAGACGACCACGCGTTGTTCTCCAGGAGAGCGGAAACAATTATACTCCAGAGATAGTGGGTCATGGGCTACCATTGGATCCTCCAGTAGATCTAGATGCAGTGTCAGCCGTTATCTCGGACACAAGCACGGAGGCGCAGTTCCGTGAAGGCCTTATGCGGTTCATGCAGACCTTTCAGGGAGCACCGCCGGCTGCCACATCTATGGTTGAGCTAACTCGTATCTTCCAGCAGTAGCATCCGCCTAAGTTTTCAGGGGATGGCAGACCACAGGCTGTGGAGTCATGGCTGGGGTCTATGCAGACTATCTTCGAGCATCTTGAGTCGCCTCTAGGGAGGAGGGTCAAGCTCGTGACTTATATGCTGTGTGATTTCTCCAAGAGGTGGTGGGATGTTACCACCCAGTCAGAGCATCACAGATACATGGTGTGGGAAGATTTCCAGGCAGTCTTATATGACTTCTTCTTTCCAGAGACGCTGAGGGCAGAGATAGCTTGAGAGTTCATGAACCTGCAGCAGGGCGCTATGTTAGTGATAGATTATTCTGCTCGTTTCACTGAGCTTCAGTTTTTTTCACCCATTCTGGTGGGTGATGAGACATTGAGGGCCAGACACTTTTATGATGGTCTTCAATATGACATCTTAGCATTGGTGAATGTTTTCAGGTTGCCTTCAGTACATGCTATTGTGAACCAGGCACTGATTACAGAGGGGAACCTTTGGGAAGCTAGTGGTGCGGGCCAAGGCAGTTCAGCACCAGTTTTTGGTACTATTTCCACTGGCAAGAGGAAGAGACAGATGGACTTATCTCAGGGTGGAAGTACCATCTAGAATTATGTTTCAGGTGGCCAGTTCATGTGCTACCAGTGTGGTAAAGAGGGGCACAAGAGACCTTAGTGTCCACGATACCCAGTGGAGTGCCGAGCTTGCGGCAAGATGGGTCATCTGCAACGCTTTTGCAGGGTGTTTCCACCAATGGCTAGTGAGAGGGGTTCTGTACAGACTTCGTGTGTGGGAGCCGGACCAGGAGCTTCTTACTAGTCAGGGAACTGGAATACGTCAGGGTGTGCAAGCAGGGACGGTGGTCGTAGTCGTGGTATCCAGACACCAGGATCTCAGAGGCAACAGGGCGTGACATCTTAGTGTATCCAGGCTGTGTCGTAGGGCCGTGGCACTGGGCAGGCATATGCAGTGCAACAGACCTAGCAGGAGCAGGATCCCGGACCTTCTACTGTCAGAGGTACTATTCTAGTAGCTTCTGTCTTATCTTCAGTACTTTTTGATACAGGTGCTACACATAGTTTCATATATGTTCCCGTCATGGAGAGCCTTTGGCTCTGTTTTTATTTTCCTTCTGTTGTTATGATGCTATAAACTCCATTGGGGATGATAATTTAATGTGTGCGTCAGTTCAAGGAGTTCCCCCTTGAGGTTGGTGGGTGTCACTTTCTTTGGGACCTCTATGTCTTAGAGATGACGAGCTATGATGTCATTCTCGGGATGGACTGGTTGGTTCCCTTTCGAGCCTTTGTAGATTTATATCGTCGCAGGGTGAGTTTCACGTCACCAGAGGGTAGAGAGTTTCTATACAAGGGCGAATGGGATGTTCAGGCGAGTCGAGCTAGACCATAGCATCATGGGTGAGGTGGAGTCACAGACCAGATTGTGAGTTTATATCTGGATGATCAGGGGACTTGTCAACAGGATTTCCCTCCAGTGGTTGATCATTTTAGGGATGTCTTCCCAGATGAATTTTCAGGTCTACCTCTGGAACGAGAGGTGGATTTCTCTATTGAGCTTGTGCTAGGAGCAGCGCCGGTGTCCATTCCTCCTTATAGAATGGCCACGCCTGAGTTGTAGGAGCTCAAGAGGCAGTTAGAGGAGTTACAGGCAAAGTGTTTCATCCGACCCAGTACTTCTCTTTGGGGTTCTCCGGTCCTTTTTGCGAAGAAGGCGGATGGTACCCTCAGACTCTGTGTGGATTATCAGAAGCAAAACCAGTTGACGGTTAAGAACCGATATCCCTTGCCGAGGATCGATGATCTTTTTTATCAACTTCATTGAGCACGAGTGTTCTTGAAGATTGAATTGAGATTCATATATCATCAGTTGCATGTGAGACCATCAGATATACCACTTACAGCTTTTCGAAGCAGATATGGTCTGTATGAGTACTTGGTTATGCCGTTCGGACTCACGAACACACCAGCGGTTTTTATGGATCTGATGAATCGTGTGTTCCATCCTTATCTGGATTCTTTTGTGGTAGTATTTGTGGACGATATCTTAGTGTACTCTCACACTCAACATGACCATTCCACCCATATTGAGATTGCATTGATTACACTGAGAGAGCATCGGATATATGTTAAGCTCTCAAAGTTACACTTTTGGATAGACCATATTCACTTCCTGGGTTATATCATCTCAGAGGAAGGAGTTGCAGTAGACCCAGAGAAGGTGAGAGCAGTAGTTTCCTGGGAGAAGCCCAAGAATGTGTTTGAGATATGAAGTTTCTTGGAGTTGGCTGGTTACTACAGACGCTTTATACAGGACTTCTCCCACTTAGCAGCACCTTTGACGGGTTTGACTAAGAAGGGTGTGAAGTTCGTTTGGTCGAAAGCTTGCGAGACAACCTTTCAAGACCTGAAAGGAAGGTTGAAATCAGCACCAATCCTAATAATCCCAGAGCAGGGGAAGATCTATACAGTTTACTGTGATGCATCAGGGATTGGTATGGGAGTTTTTGCATACGGGTCTCGGCATTTGAGGCCAAATGAGAGGAATTACCCGACGCATGACCTCGAGTTGGCTGCAGTTGTTCATGCATTGCGCTGTTGGAGACATTATCTCTTGGGAGATCATTTTGTGGTTTTCACCGACCACAAAAGTCTCAATTATATTTTCAATCATCGTGACTTTAATTTGAGACAGCGAAGGTGGGTCGAATACCTTCAATCCTTCGACTTTGAGCTTGCCTATACACCTGGTAAAGGTAATGCAGTAGCTGATGCACTAAGCAGGAGGACTCAGATACAGGCAGTGCAGGAGGCCAGTAGTGAATGGCAGATCATGGCTTTGTTCTCTGAGATGAATTTGTAGGTTCACGACAGTCATGGGTAGACCTATCTTTCATCTTTATCTTTGACTTAAACCCTCCTGGATAGAGTGAGGATGAGACAGCTATCTGATTCAGAGGGCCGTGTTCTACGGAAGTCGGTGGCAAGTGGGGACCCTCCTCCTGGGTGGACGATAGGCGATGATGAGGTACTGTGTTTCCATGGATGAGTATGGTTTCTAGGGGATATACGCGAGGAGATGATGTAGGAGTTTCATGCTTCGGCTTGGGCAGTTCATCCCGTAGTTACCAAGATGTACCTTGACTTAAGACGTCAGTACTGGTAGCTGGGTATGAAGAGAGAAGTAGTTGGTTTTGTTATGAGATGTTCCACCTGTCAGCAGGTGAAGGCGGAGCATCAGAGGCCAGCTGGACTATTACAGGAGTTACCCATCCCGGAGTGGAAATGGGATGATGTCGTGATGGATTTCGTGACTGGGTTGTCGAGGTCACCTTGAGGCAATGATGCCATGTGGGTTGTTGTGGACAGACTCACGAAGGTAGCTCACTTTTTTCCAATCAAGGAGACCTTCAGTGTTGACGAGCTCGGAAGGTTGTTTATCTGAGAGGTCTTACGTCTTCATGGGGTCCCTCATTCTATCGTTTCAGATAGGGACGCCCGTTTTATGTCTTGTTTCTGGCAGATTTTTTAGAGGGCACTGGGTACACAGGTGCTTATAAGCATATCTTACCACCCTCAGACCGATGGCCAGTCAGAGCATATGATACAGGTGATAGATTAAATGTTTCATGAATGTGTCCTAGACTTTGGGAGATCTTGGTAGAATCATATACCCTTAGTCGAGTTTTCCTATAATAATAGTTTTCAGGAAACTATTGTGATGGCACCATATGAGGCTTTATACGGTAGGCCATACCGATCACCTTTGTGCTGGTTAAAGACAGGTGAGACAGCTTTACTAGGACCACATCTCATGCAGGAGACTTCTGAGTAGGTCCAGTTGATTCAAAAGTAGATGGATACCACACAGTCTCGTCAGAAATCTTATGTTGATTGTCATAGAAGACCCTTGGAGTTCGTGGTCGGGGATCAGGTTTTCTTACGTCTTTCACTAAGGCTGTGACATAGACGGATTAGGAGATAGGGTAAACTTTCACCGAGGTATGTGGGGCCATTTTATATTCTTGAGAGAGTTAGGTTGGTTGCCTATCAGTTTCAGTTACCACAGAGGTACCGATCCATGCACGACGTCTTCCATGTATCTCAGTTGTGCCGCTATCATTCAGACCCATATCATGTCTTTCGGCCTCAGGAGGTTGAGCTTGAGGTAGATGCGTCCTTTGAGGAGCATCTGATTCATATCATTGATAGGATCACCAAGGTTCTCTTAGGTCGGTCAGTTCCTCTCGTACGGGTGCTATGGCATCATGGCCGAGTGAAGGATGAAACCTGGGAGCGGGAGACAGACGTACGTGCTCAGTGGACAGAGTTTTTCTGAGCTTTATCTTTTCCACACTTGGAAGGGAAATTTGGGGACGAATTTCTTTAAGGGGGGAAGTTTGTAAGAACCCAGTTCTTATTTTTTAGGTACGGGTTTCTTCTTTTCTCTTTTCCTTAAGTGTTTTTGAGAAAATAAAGAAAATTGGGAAAAATCCTAAATTTTGGGACTACATGCCATGTATTATTCCACACACCATGTACTTTAGCCATGTGGGATGAGTACACAGGGTGTGTATCCATGTCGGCGATGAAGGGTTTAAAACCGACTACACGCTGTGTAGTGGGTATGTACATGTTGTGTAGTCAGTCAGTAGGAAAATATTAAGGTGGTGGAAGCAGCCACCAACTGAGCGGTAGTACAAGCTGTGAACTCAGGTGTCACACATTGTGTACTCATGTCAATAGATGAACAGTGCCACACTGGCGAGATGCCACCGAAGGAACAGTTAAAAAATAAAAAGTACACGTCGTGTACTTGATAAGTACACACCATGTAGTTTGTTTGTTTTTTTGCTTAAAATGGGTATTATCCAAACCTGTTCATAGGGAATGCTTATAATCAGAGGAAGGAGTCTTGAGAGGAGGCTGGACCTTCGAGGATCTCCAGATCGGGCATCGGGAATCCATTTTCGCCGCTGACGATCTTGTTGGAACTGCACGGGTAAGACCTCCACTCTCCTTAAGTCGTTCTTTCCAATTCTTCCTCTAAGGGAATTTATTTATGTTTTAAAGGGGTTTTCTTTCGCCTCAGATCTACGTCATTATTGGACGATTCTAGGATCGTCGTTTGCGTATACCATTCAGGGGTGTTTAAGGTAGGTGGCTTGGTGTTTAATTTTCAACTAATGTGCATTTGTGTGAATTGTTGAGCCACGAACCCATGTTGGGGTGTCTTGTGGATGAGTCCTTAGCTGTTGAAATACCTGTAATTGTATAGGTAATTACATGTGATAATAAACTGATGTTTGGTATCGATGCTTGGATCCAAGACCACCCGGGGGTGCATTCCTCTGTTTAGCCATTTGGCCAGGATACCCGAGGGTATGCCTTTATAATAATGATTATATAATTTCCTTGAGAGGAATTGTATGTGTATTGCTTTTTTACATGTTGGGAATGGCCCAGTTACTTATTTAGCCCGAGGGCAGTGTTTTACTTATCCTGAGGGAAATGCCTCTTTTAGCCTGAGGGAAACTTCTTCCATGCCTGTGGGCAATAGAATTTGTGCCTGATGGCGACACTTTGTACACCTAAGGGAAATATCTGTTATGCTTGTGGGAAATTACCTGTGGGTTGCGTTTCTGATTACCAGATGGCAAGGGTTTTCACGTCTGAGGACACTGACTGTTTACATAGAAATTCACTTTGGTGGTTTCCTTATAATAAACTATTAAATGAATAATAAAATGGCAATATAACTGGTAAAGTTAGTTACTTTTGAGTATTTCTTAGTTTATTTCATTTTACTACTGCACACTGTTGTTTCATATTTTCACATAGTTGGGCACGGGCCTTTGGTGGGTGCCTACTGGGATTTATTTCTCACACCCTGTTTGGTTCATGTCTTCGGCCCAAACAGATTACATTTCTGCAGGTGTGGATAAGGGAAAGGGTCCTTATACAGGTACTTGATTGCTACTGAGGAGTAGGGGTTCATGGGACTGGGATTATGCTCGTGATTCTACCGGATGTTTTGTTTTGGTTTTGTTGTACTCTGTGTTGTACTGTACTGTATTGTTGTGTAACATGTTCTGGCTGTTTTCTTAGAAATTGAGACATGTTGCATCATCATCTATATAACTGTTGGTTATCTTTTACTATAGTTGTTTATTTTAAATGTGTATGTTTTATTACTTCCGTTGTTGTTGTTTATGTTATTTATTTTATTCCACTGCGCTACACTTTGACAAATGGCGGCATAGTTTCCCCACTATCAGGCCTGGGCCCTCGCTGATAGTCGGTAGCCTCTGGCATTTGGGGAAATTCACTTGAGGTCACGTGGCGAACTGCGTTCAGGGCACCTGTTGAGTGGCACCCAGAACCGGGATGTTACACATTTGGGATGATAGCGATCGTGTGGTATACTCTCCTGGTTGTGGACAGTTGCTGGTGATGAGGTCGGTACCTCTTGTGGCTTGGTGCATGACCTGGGTATATCTGGATTGTTCAAGGTGTATGTATGGGAATACACCTGGGCTAAGATGACTAGTTGTGTTTAGCCGAGGATGGTTAGGAGATGAAGTTCCTCTCTCACCTGGGTTCCCTCTGGCTGGGATGAGCAGACTATTGCCTTTCAGTTTCTCTCTTTTGTTTTGGGTTTTTGCGGTGCCTACGGAGTATGTTTATACTCTCCCCTACACGGGATTTGCTTGCACAAGTTTGTGTCTTGTGCAGACCACAGGCCTTTCGACGGAGTCCCAGGAGGACCCGGAGCAGGCGGAGCTGAGTGAGCGAGACTGACCGGGGTGGTTACTGGTGCGGTTTTGAGGGAGCTTTCTGGTGGGTGTTTGTGGCAGTGTTCCCCTTCTTCAGAGCAGGTTGGACGCGCTTTGTAGTTTTCTTTTGGTGGGACCTGTTTTTTCCTTTTATATTTTTTTTGTTGCACTCTGGTTTGGGATAGATTGTGTGCATGCATTTTCTTTTCAGTTTTATATATCTTTGCACTGTTTCATGGAGATTTATGTGGGTGCGTGTGTATAGGTACCTCAGGCTAATGCCTCCCATGTGTGTGACAGCCTACTTGGCGCTAGACGCCAGCCCCTGGCCTATTGGAGGCGGTCTTGGGGGGTCGTGGCTCGAGCCCCGTTGGGTCGGGTCGTGACACCCTAAATGTAGACACTTTAATCATTCAACTTCCTTCATAAATATTTAACCAATTTTTCAATATTACTCCTCAATAGTTCCTTCCTATAATCAAAAATATTAATCAAGTATTAAGATTAATCAATCTCAATCTATTCATGTTTCCTACTTTAAATGTTATAAAAAGGTGATAAAATAATCCATACCTTTTATATGTTACTCATAATTTATTCATCTTCAACATATGACTTCACTAAACCTTTGTTCATATGGCCTTGTTGATCCCCTTACTGAGATTTCATCCTTGGGCATCAATTTTCATAATTCTCATACTCAATATATTTAAAACATTCAATTATTACCTTAGAAAGAACTTTATTTGCCTCAATTTTTTTAACTGAACTATTTATTTTTCCTTTGTGATTTATTTCTTTGTTATCTCATTTACCAAATATAAAACATCTTCTTATTCCTTTGAGACACTTACCAAGTTTATTCTTCCCGCGTTCTTGACACATAGAAATTTGAATCTTTTTACCTTCATGGTATTTATCACCTAAACTTCCTTAAAACTCCATTTTTATCTTATTTGGTGTGTTAGGAAACTCACTCAGGTCTGGGTTGCTTATCATAACTCAAGATAGATTTTTAAGAGTAACCACAAGTTTTTTCACTCCAAATCCTATCCTATTTGACTTCTTCTTCTCATGAAGCTTTCACTTGGTAATATCCAAGATGGGAGACTATGACAACAGACCTTCCGATAGGAATTTTCCATGTTTATGTGTCATTGGATATTCTTGTCTTTGAGTTTTTGTAGTGGTACTTATAATTTAAGATTATTATTAATGCATTTCATGACTCAGGAATATAGATTTATTAACCAAAACTTTGACATTGTCTATTCAAGGTATGTATGGTATATTGATTGCATTATGAATTACATGTTATTAATGAATAAGTCGAGGGATGATTTTTCCCTTATATATTAATGGAATTTAATATCTTATCTCTTTCATTGAAATGGAACCATTGAATTAAATTCCATAGCTAGGGTGTAGTGATGAGTTTATTTCAGATAGTCAAGGAAAGAATTATCAAGCATATTTTTTATGACACAAGTGTGAAACCTACTTGATGAGATATTATGAAAAGAGATTATATTACATAGTGATTACTCACATGTAGTTGTCATCATTTTGACATTAACTTCTTTTTATTGGGTGTCTTAACCCATTTCTATAGAGTAATATTTTAATTTATGCAAGAATCTCTAAATATAATGAGAAATAATCTCAGAGGGTCACATAGTAAGTGTTTCTATTGATCTCAATTAAATTTTACTTTAATTTAATTTTTGGAATAAATATTATTTTCAAGACTGAGGAATAATTTTATCCAGTATTTATTGATTGAATAAATTAAATAAATATTTATTTTCAAGGTAATTATTAATTAAATAGATATATAATATTTATTTATTTATCTAATGAATAAATATTTGTCCAGATATTTGATAAATACCAAGGAAGACTAGTGGACCAAGATCGTGTCCAGTGATAAATATTAATTTTCAAGCTGGTAAAATAATATTTATCATTGCGTCACTTAGCACACACCATGAGAAAATAATATTATTATTATTACATGGTAGGGGTTTTATAAGGATTAATATATTATTTAAGGATAATTTTAAAATTAAATAATATTTTAACCCTAACCATGTCTCTATAAATAGATTATTATGTCTATTGTGTAGAGTTTGATCAATATAGAGAATTGTTGTGCGCAATGAAATCTAGAGAACTCTCACAAGACTATAGAATTATATAGAGATTCTATTTCCACCACCATCATCTCAAGAAAAATATTACAATGATGGTTCTTCAAACCTGAATTAATCATCACATTGATCAAGGAAAACACTATAATATTATTGAACCACTACATTGTCCCCTAGAAATCCATCAGTATTGTTCAAAGATCATAAGAACACATGTGGATCCAAACTAGAGATATTATACACTTTGATCCGACAATAGAAATAGTGATTAACCAAAAATGGTTTTATATGATTGAAATCTTCATTAAATAAAGATATTAATAATGATGTATTTTTTTACAATCTATTTAAATTAATTATAAATTTAACATAAAAATATATTCTATTTGTTCTAGGTACCTTTTTCAATATTCTTTATAAAAATTTCATTGTTCATGATGTTTACATATTGTACAATATGATAATGATCCATAGAATCTGACAATTGCTAAGTCAGGATCTATATTGATAATAACTTCCACAGCATGTGGAACCATCAAAGGGTATCAGAGCAGTCATGTTGAAATTTATAATTATTTATCTGATTATTGATCATTATGAATTTAAAAGTTAATTTTCATTTCAAATTTTGTTCGTTCTTTATCTGATCATCAATATATCTTATTCCATTAGTTTAATTATCACATACATAACAAAGTTTAGTTAATAATTAACAAATAAAACATATGAAAAACTAGAGGTTCCAAGAATTATAGCTGGATAATACAAGGTTTCACAATGTGTACTTTTTTTCACACATCATGTATCCTTTTTCATTACACCAGGACACTCATGTGGACTTTGGTTCATTGTTTAATGAATACACACTGCATGTATTAAATTAACCATAGGTTGAACATCTAGGGTGACACACAACTTTTCCATACTACACTTTGTGTAGATTTCTAACATGTCATGCAGTCCATGTGTTTTAAGGTAGCATAAATAGGGTCATGATGTGTCTTATTAATAAATTATTTGTATTTATTACATGATTCGTACATAGTGGAAGTCATGTAACTTTAAGTACACACCGTGTATACTTTATACACATTTTGTACTACATAAACATATGAAATAAGCAAAAAACAGTCCCTAGGTTTGTATAATGGATATCCAACGAAGCAAAGTACATATTGTGTGGCTAGATTTCACACTCTGTGTACATTACCTATTTATGTGAAAATATTAAATTTAATTAATTATTCCATTAAGCCTCATCGACACTCAAAGTGGTAATATTTTTATGTTACAATCTCATTAATTATTAGAATTTTTTATGACTAAACTATGATAATGAAATGTTATAATATACTACTCAAGAAAACTCATGACTTCTCTTATACTATGGTCATTATTTAAAATATATGTTTTCATTTCATTTTTATCATATTAAGTACTCAAGATACCAAAAATATTTTTTTCATGAAAATAGAAATTATTTCTATATTCTGCCAAAAATCTTTTTATTCCATATCCATGTTTCATAAAAAAATATTAAATAATTCTTTTACTATTATCATATCATTTTTTAAATTCATTTTTTCCCATGTTTTAATTTTTATAAAATGGGTTGAAATAAATTTTTTTTAATAACAAGGTACTTTATGACTTTTCCAAAAAAATATGAAAGGAATGTTTTTCTAATATATACACCATGAAAATATTTTCCTACCATCATGAATAATATTTTCACTGAAAATTAATTTACAAGTTTAAAAGGTTATTTTCAAAGAAAATGTTTTCCTTTTTAAGTGTGGAGTTTTTTTTAAGAATTAATTTCAAAATGGAGTGGATATTTTCCTCAAAAAAATTTAATGGTCTTTTGATGGTATTTCTATTTATCAAAGAAAAAAACATTTCTTTAACTTATTACGTATTGAGGATATGATCCAAGGATACCATCCTTATTATTTATCAATATTATTTATGTTTATGATTAAAATATGTGTATGTAATCCATTTATTTTCCATGTGTTTTGTTATGGTAAAATTATTAACTGTTTATGAAAGTCATTTACTTTCATGGGTTTTGATATGATGAATTTTTTGTGATCTTGTGGAACACATGTGTGTAATTTTCATAATATAATGGATGAGACCTATATATACCTCCAATTAAATGGGTAAATATTGATATCTCAAGAGTTAAACATGGCTAAAATGGGGATTGAACCCAGTTCTATAAAGGACTTTTTCCACTATGATAGTCTTGGGAGTAAACCTTGACTACTATGATGGTTTTGGGATTGAACCCATTCCACTATAAATAATCCTTGAATACTAAGGAAATTATTTTCTAGGTTTTTCCACAAATCAATGTCTCATTCCTATGTTAAACTTTTAGGGTTCATGTTCTTTGATTCTCTTATGATTAATTTCTTATAAACTACCAAGATTTATTCCATGACTTAAGATTTTGAACTTTGATATGAAAAGTATGGTTTTAAAATGTTGAGATAATGTTCTTATACCATTATTCTCGTGTTATGCTTATGTGATCATTGATATTTCTATTTTTTACCCACACTAAGCATTTGATCTCACCCTTTATTATGTTTCACATATCTATGTTATCAAAAATGTTACTGAATATGATATGTCTAATAATGATGATAGTTATAAAGAACTTATTGGGTGACAATGTAGATCTTCTATGAACCATTTATTTATGTGACCAAGTTTACAAATACATTATACCTATGTGATTATGGGTTGGATCATTATTTTATGTAATGAATATTCAACTATTAAAATGTGATATCTATGTGTGAAAATTATAGGTAGTTATAGTTTGTATCATAGAAAGATTTAGTTAAACTATGGAAACTAAGATGAGAAAACTTTAGGTTTAACCCTAGGGATAAGATTGAGTATATGATAAAATCATAAACATTTGGTACTGATCATAAATAACCTAGTTTAAACATAAGGTTCCATATAATAAGGTTTCAAGATTTATACATCCTATAAATGATTGTTCGGGATTATGTGGTTTCCCACCATGATTATTTTTGCTCATATTGTGATGTTTGGTTTTATTCAATAGATATAACCAAATAGAATCATGTTACTATTGAATGTTATGGTCAATAGAATAATTTTATTTTAGAGAAACCAATTTAAATAAGAGATTTAATGTGAAACCTTGTGATTATTCCTAATAACCTATCTCATTATATGATAAAAAATATCAACTTTGGTGAGTATCCTAAAACACATAATAAGAGAAAGATTGAGTTTCATAATTACCATGGAGGAAAGAAAATTAAGCTTCTAAAATGTCAAGAATGTGGAAAGAATCACTAAAATTAATGTATTCGGGGAATGAGAAGATGTTTTGAGTGTGTAAACGGACACAAATGAAGTAATTACTGAGAAAAAAATGAAAATTTTGGTTAAAAAATGGATGAGAATAATGGTCTCCCTAACATATCCTCAATGGTTAAATGTTTTAAATGTAGAAATTATGGGTATTATGAAAATTTATGTCCTATTGAGAAATATTGAGATGAGAATCAACTAGGTTGTATGAATAATAGTGTTACTGGTGATTATGGAGTGACTACAAATGACGTATGAATGGTATGGGTTGTTTAAATAGTATTTTTTAAAGTAAGTAGCATGATTAAATTGATTTTTATTAATCTAAATACATGATTCATATTTCATATTTTAGGAAATAAGTATTTGGGAATAAAATGATGGAGCCTAGCTATTAGTTTAAGAAGGAAGTGGGATGATTAAAGTATTTATGTATTTGTATTCGTGAATTATGTTGTATAAGTTTTATACTAATGATATTATGGTAACAAAATACATTAAAAAAATAATTATTCCCCCACATTAGTTTTTATTTAAGGATTTCAAAAAATATTTTTAATGGTACTAATAACCAAGAAAATGGTTTCATGGTAAAGTGATATTTTTAGATAACACGTGATTAAATAATAGATAAACCTTAATATGTGTCTGAGGTTGTGTCAATAATTTTTCTTTTGGATAAAGATATGATTTACATTGAAATTATTGGTAACCATTAAATTGGTTTGTGATGTGGTAAAAAGTGATTTAGTCCATCATTAATGAATTTTATTGCATTTCTAGATTTATGGAAAATATTCACAAGTTATGAACTTATTTAAGGAATATATATTGTGATTATTTTGGAAGAATATATGTTTTCATGTGAGGTTGAATTAAATGTTATGGATACCATCATGGGTTTTTAACTATAATGTTTATCATAAGTTCAAAGTCATAAACACCCCCTTTTAATGTCTTAAGTTATTAACTTTGGAAATGATTTGAAACATTTACTCAGCATAAGAAAGAATACTCTATTAAGGTTTAAATAACTCTTTGGTTTTTTATATGATTTTATGTTAAGTTAATTATGATCTACTTCATTTTGGTATATAAATAATCTTTATGATTTAAAATAGATTCATAGACAATGTGATGTTTTCATAGATATTTTTGGTAATGTTAAGGATTACCTTTTAGGTTGGTATCTAAATTTTATTCATTAAATTTTGGTCGAGTTTACTACATTAACAGATTATATAGTGATTTTTCATGGTTATTAATGATATTTGTGAGATGTTTCATTGGTTTTAGGTATTTGTAACCCTTAGGTTTAATAAGTGATTTAACATGAAAGATTATTTGGGAAGAATGTAATTAAATTTTTGAAGATGTAAGTGGAAGGGTATGACATTGCCTTTAATGTTAAAATATACTTTAATATTGAGGTTATTGAGGTAATTTGGTATTTATATTTATTTATTGAAATGATCTAATTGGATCCATTGTTGTTATTATAGGGAATTTTGAGTTAAATTTATTATTTCAAGATTTATTCATTCTGAGAATTATCTTATACTAACCATTTTTTGTTTTTTTGATACCTAAATATAGGAATAATATATTGATATACTTTTTCATTCTGTTATAAGTTTATTTTAGTGTTTCTTTCATAAAAAAAATCATCTTGAATACTCATCGTTTGGAGAAATAAATAAGATTGTGGGGGAAATTAATTAAAGGATGAGATTCTACTTGTCAAGTAATTAAATTTCCTTATGTTATTAGTCCATATGGTGAATGAATTTCTCAACTCTAATAGAATTATATTAAGACAAAAATTTCATCATATAACCTATAATTTCGATGAATTTACGGTCTTTTAACTCTCCACTAATACATAGTTTTCTAGTTGTTAACTTTTTCCTAACAGTTTTCTCTATCAATCTATATTAGTCCTTGGGCATTAGTTCTCTCTTACATTTCTATATTTTTTATTCCCATAGATTTTTTCCTATTTGAAAACCCAGTTTAATAGGGACCTTTTTACTTCTCTTTCTCTCTTTTTTAGGGTAAGTTTTATTAACCCTTTTTATGATGTGGGTTTTCAACCAAGTATTTTTCAAATATCAAAATTTTGATTACCAAGCACAATTTAAAATTTCAATGATGAAATTTATTAAATTGTGGGAGAATGTAACACCCCAATATTTTAGAAAATATTTCTCTTTAAATAATTTTGTTTCATTGATAACTTGTGTTACACGCAACGCCGATTTTAAATGAACCACGATACACTATTAAAATATTATCATTTAATGTGATAGTTATAAACTAGTCGTTAAATTATAAGGTAGGGGTATTATTAAAAACTTTATGAAATATATATAATTTTTTTAATTAATATATATTTATTGATAAATTATTAGTGAATAATCACTCATACTTTAGTAAAGGTATTTTATGATTCAGAAATATGTCTTCTTCAAAATTGATTTTATTTTTTTTTATAAAACATTATCATTAATTTCTATAAATTTTAGAAATTTTATTTAATAAAAATAATATCAATTTTTAATTCATCATATCAAAATTAAATTAGGGTGAATTTTTTGTATTTTTTCTAAAATGTTTTTTTCAGTGAAAAATATATAATTTTATTGAAAAAAATTATTTCTCTTTCAAAAAATTAAAATTTACCAAATTTTTTTTAAAATGTTTTAAAATTAAAATTCTTTCTAATATATTATTAATAATCTAATTATTTTCATTATAATTAATTTTATGGTTTAAATTTTTATAAAAATATTTTTATACTTAAAAATACATTTTTCTAAAATCTGGTTTCCATTGAGTTTTATGCATTTATAATAAAATTAATTTTTATCACTTATAGGAATTTAATTTGATGAAATGGAATTTATTATTGGGTTCATAAATTCAAATTTATATTATGATGATTTTTTTAAAATTTTTATGAAGAAGTTAAATTTTTGTGAATAGTAAAAAATATAGTTTTTTTGAAGCATAGTATCTTTTATGGTATTGCTAAGACATAAAAATAAAATAAATATTTATCAAAAATATGGAATGAATAAATTATGATAAAATAAAAAAAATCAATTAATTTAAAATATATATTAATTATAATTTATTCCACAATAAATTAGAAAATCATTTTCAGTACCGACGCGAGCTTGCGCAGCACTAATAAAGTCAAATATGGTACCCTAAAGATAATATTTGTGATGGAATAAGTCCATTGTAGAATTTTTTTTCTATTAAATATTAAGTATTATAGATTATATTTATGGTTATAAATTAATCTCGAAGTTATATAATAACTGGACTATTCAAATGCTTGTGCATTGCTTAAGCTGGGTCAGAAAAATCAAAATAACATATTTAATAAGTTTTTGTGACATAGATATGAGTTAAAATACATATTAAATGAATATAAATGGTTATTTTGAGAATAATAAAATTATTTTCATGGTGTTAATTTATTTATAATTTTTTGTTCTTCAATAAATACCTTAAATTCTTGTACAATGCTCACACCACATTTATATAATTTATAGAAAAATAAAATAAATGGTATTAAAAATACTAAAAATAATATAATTTGAAATAATTAATATATACAATGAATTTAATATATTAATATGAAATTTTAGGTAAGTTTTAAATTATTATATTCTAAATACCTCTTTTTATTTATGTATTTAAATTAAAATTAAATAAATTGTGTCAAAATTGAAATTAATGATATTTTATCAAAATAATATTTAATTAATTTTTTTTAAATTATAAAAAAAATTAAGTGGAAAATTAGGATAATATATGGACTAAAATTTCATAACATTACTATTTATTAGTCAATTTTTCCCTTATATGTAAAATTATAACCCTGTAAGAGTGAAAAGGACGTTACCACGATTAATGTTAGAATAGGTTAATTAAGTGGATAAACCTAAATATAAGGTTTAAAACAGAACTTAGACTTGTAAAAATTATATTGGTTGATTTTATTTCAAACATATACTATACTATGTTTATATATCTTACCATTTGGATTAAGTTTAGCTAGATAATGACTTTATTGTAATGTAATCTTTTATGAAATTCCAAAAGTGTCCCTCACCTTAATTATAAATGGGAACCTCCTCCGTCACCTTTCTAAAAAACTTTGAGACTTATATATCAGGATATATCTACCATAATACCTTTCTATATTTATTCATCAGATAATATACATTTTTTTTCTTTCCAAAATACCATTCTTTCAAGGGTTAAGTTGTAAACTAAAAGCAGATTCTCAATGAAGAGTTAATCATCTTACCTGACCTCTTTCAATTTATTTCATCTTTTACCTCTTCTAAAAATATGGTGTTATCATAAAATAATAAATTTAGTATCCTAAATATACTTAAATATTATTATGATTATGAAATCACCATTATCGACCCTCTTTCCCATAAAATAGAAAGTGAAAGTATCGCTCGTGTGTATATATGGCTTGTTGTCTCTACGTAGCGATACAAATCATTTTCCACCATAATATTTCATGTATTGTTATTATGATGGGTTTAATGTTTATATATTATACTTATGAAATAATTATATACCTATAATTATAATATCACATCTACCTTTCTACCTTCCAAACCTTTGGAAAAAGATAATGTCAATTGTGCATATGTAGGGACTACCACCTCCACTAAGAAAAGTGATTCATTTTTCATTTTTATTTTAAGTTCATATTAATAAGGAAATATTTAATGAATATATATGATATATATAATATAATAATTATTCTTTAAGGTTGATTTAATATTTACCTTTTTTCCTTCCGTTAAAAAATGGAAACAGGTTTCATGCATGGGTATGGCCTACCGTATCCATGAATAGTGTAATTCATTTTTCTATGTATATATTTTATGAAATAATATAAACATGTATATATGAATATATATGATATTTCTATAATTATTAACATTATGTATATGATGTAACCATGGTCAAACTATAAGGACCAAAACTGCTAAACCGAAACATGCATGAGAAAAATGAAGTAGATATCACCCAGAATAGATATTTTAAACAAAAAAGTGTTAAAAATGGGTGATAAAAGGTTATAAGTAAATAATATGTGGTATGATATATATGAGTATTATTCTTTTAAATATTTATAATACATATATATTTATTATACAGTAGGTTCCAATGCGTACAAACGAAGTCAGACTTAAGGATAGGGAATTTCATCTCAAAAAGTCTTCTTTGGGAGATATGTTATGTTACGCACTAATATTATTTTATAAGGTGTATATAAAGAAATTTTAATATTATTATATTGAATTTATTTATTTTTAGGATATTTAAATTTTCATTTAAATTTATTCTTCATGGTTCTTATGAGTCAAGAGTTACCAAAGCACTAACGGATTTTTGTCTCACTTTTATTTCCATGGGACACATGTCATATTAACAACTTATTTAAATTGTGTAGTGTATATACTATCCATTAATGTATTTTGTGAATAATATTATAAAATTTATGGGGATTTATATATCCATATAATTTTATTTCTTTCATGGGTCTCACAATTCAAAAGCTAACAAAGTGGTAAGGGTTATATGTTATAATCTCATTGTTTATCGAGATTATTTATGATTAAGTTTCAATGATAAGATATTATGATATACCACTCAATAAAACTCATGAATTATATTATACTATATTTATTATTTAAAATACATATTTTCCATTCATTTTTCTCATCTTAAGTACTCAAGAGATCAAAGATATTTTTTAAGTAAAATCAACTTATTTATATCTTCAGTAAAAAAAATATTTTCTTTGATATCAATATATTATAAAATTTTTTAAATAATTTTTTTAATATTATCATATGATTTTTTAAATTCATGTTTGAATTTTTTACAAATTTTTTGAAATGTATCTTTTTATCGTTTTCCAAATAAGATACCTTGTGAATTTTCCAAAAAAATATGGAATAAATATTTTTTCAATATATATGGCATGAATAGATCTTTATAATTTCATGACTAATATTTTATTTAAATATTCCTTTACAATTTTACAAGGTTCTTTTCAAAGAATTTTTTTTCCTTTATAAGTGCACATTTTTTTCAAAGAAGTGATTTCAAAATGGAGAGGATATTTTCCTCAAGAATGTTTAATGATCTTTTAATGGTATTTATATTCATAAAAGATAAAAACCCTTGATTTCACTTATGATTTACTATATATATTATCCAAGGATACCATCATTATTATTTCTATAGATGGTATATTTTTATGATTAAAATATGTGTATGAAATCTATTTCTTTTCCATGGGTTATGTTATGATGAAATGTTTATGAAACATATTTTTTTCATGGGACCTTATATAAAAAATATTTTATGATATTTTGTAATACATATGTATTATTTTCATTATGTGATAGGTGGTACGATATCTCACTCCAATGCATTGGGTAAATATTGATATCTCATGAGATAAACTGGACTATAATGGGGATTGAACCCATTTTAGTAAAGGACTTTGTCCACTATGATATCCTTGGGAGTGAACCTTGACTAATATGATGGTTTTGGGAGTGAACTCATTCGACTATGATAGCCTTGGTAATGATCCTTCACTTCTAAGGAAATGATTTTCTATGCTTATGTGTATGCCACAAATCAATGTCTTATGCCTATCCTAAATATTCATGGTTCATGTTATTTGATTTCCTTATGATTCATGTCTTATGAACTACAAAGATTTATGCTAGGACTTAATATTATAATCTTTGTTATATAGGGTATTGTTTTAAAATTTTATGATCATATTATTATACCCTTATTCTCATGTTATTCTTATTTGATCATTGATATTTCCCTTGTTTACCCTTACTGAGCATATAATCTCACCCTTTCTTGTGTTTTCTTTCCCCAGGTTATGAATAAAGGTATTAAGTATGATATGTCTAATAATGGTTCTAGTTATGAATCACATAATGTGAGAAGATATATATATTTTATGAACAAATTATTTATGTATCCAATTTTCCAAAGGCACTTGACCTATAAGATTCTGTCTTGGATTGTTATGTTATGGAAAAAATATTCATCTATTAAGATGTGATATATATGTGTGAAAATATTGGGTTGTTATATTAGGATAAGTAGCATATATTCTTAGTATGAATACCCATCATGATAGATCTAAAATACTTCTTGGTCTAAGTCAAATTATATATATTGATATGATGCTAAAGAGATTTAGTATGGAACAATCTAAGAGGGGACTCTTTTCAATTCTACATGGTATTCATTATTCCAAGAAAATGTGTCCTCAAATATATGAGGAAATAAAAAGGATGGAAAAGATTCTATATACACCACCAATTGGTTTAGTCATGTATGTTATTCTATGTACTATGATAGATTTCACTTATGCCTTAAGCATGGTGGGAGGATATCAAGCTAACCCAGAGTGAACTCCATTGGATGGAAGTCAAGATTATCCTTAAGTATATTAGGTGAACTAAGGATATATTCATAGTGTATAGAGGAGATAAGGATCTATTCATCATAGGATATGAAAATTCTAGTTTCCAAAATGATCAATAGGATCAAAAATCATAGTCGGTATATATATTCACACTCAATAGAGGTTATGTGAGCTAAAAGAGCTCAAAGAATACCATAGTCATATATTCTACTACAAAGTCTATGTATATTGTGGATTCAATGGTAGCTAAAGAATTGGTTTAGATACACAATTTCATCCAAGTGCTTGAATTTATTCTTAAAATTGAATACCTTATCACACAATATTGTGATAACACTGCATCAGTGGAACTTGTAAAGGTTTCAAGGTCACATTATAGGAAAAAAGAACATACTTTAGAAGTATCATCTCTAGAGTTATTTTTCTTAGAGAGGTAAATTTGTAGTCTGAAAAGTCTCCATGGAGTAAAACATTGCAAACCCCATGAAAAAAGCCTTTACTTAGAAGAAACATGACCATCATGTGAAGTATAGCAGACTCAAATTCATTGGAAGTTGGTTCTAGTCCAAGTGGGAGTATGTTAAATTTAGTGTTCTAGAACAAATTGTTTGTACTTTGGATTACATGTATATGTAAAGAAATGAATATTAATTAAAATAACATTATTACATATCATTCATAGTTCTATGTGAATTTAAGTTAATAATGTCCTAGAGTATCTATCATATTGAAAAGGTCATATCAGTTCCCTACTATGATAATAACCTTAAATTTCTAGGATGATATTCTTAAAATTAGTTCTATGGTCAGATAACAATATATGATAGAGTGCATAGTACATTGACTGTTAGGTGTGAGTACTCATAATAAGATGAGACTTCTTTTCAATAAGTTCACACTTAGTAATCTCTAAGGAATGAGACAATTGGAGTAGACCCATTAATAGGAATTATGTATGTTTATGTTTCATCATATATTCCTATTTATGAGTGTGTCTAATGGTCTTTATATTTTATGATTATTATTAATGCATACCATCAATCATGAACTTAGATATACTGACTAAAACTGTGACACCATATGTTCACATGAAGTAGATTATGTTGGGTGCATCACAAATGACATGTTATTAATGAATAAGTCAATGAAGGATTTGTCCTTTCCTTATTAATGGAAGTTGATACCTTGACCCATTGATTGAAATAGAATGTTCACATTAAATTTCATAGCCATGGTGTGAATATGAGTTTATTTCTGATAGTAAAAGAAATACATATCAATCATATAAGTTGATGACATAGTTTTGAAACCTTATTGATGAGATATTGTGGCAAACGGATTATATTAAACAATTAGCACATGTGTGTGGTTATCGACATTGTGACATTAACTTCTTTTTTTCAGTGTCTTGACTTGTTTCTAGACAGTAATCATGGAATTTAGAAAAGTTCGCCTAATTATAACAAGAAACAATCCTATGGGGTTACACACTAAGTGTTTTTGTTGTTCTCAATTAAAATCTATTTGAATTTAATTTTTGGAATAAACATTATTTTTAAGACTGAAGAATAATTTTATTCAATATTTTTTTATCGCATAAATTAAATATATATTTATTCTCAATGTAATTATTAATTACATGGATATATAATATTTATTTATTGAATTAATGAATAAATAATTGTTTGGGTATTTGATAAAAACCAAGGATTAGTGGAATGAGATCATGTTCGATGAAAAATATTAATTTTCAAGCTAGTAAAATAATATTTATCATTATACCAGTAAATGAATTCCATAATAAAATAAGAATATTATTATTATTATTACATGGAATGGGGTTATATAAGGTTTAATATATTATTTAAGGTCCATTTTGTAATTAAATAATATTTTAACCCTAACCCTATCTCTACAAATATATGATTATATTTATTGAGTAGAATTTGATCGATATAGAGAATTGTTGTGAACAATTAAATCTAAATCTCTCTATTAAGATCAAAGAATTATCTATAGATTCTCATACCTCCTCAATAATCTCAAGAATGAGATAATAAGGACAGTTATTCAAGATTGATGGAATCATCACAATAATCAAGATTAACACCAAAAGACAATAAATCCACAACACTAGCACCCAATAATCCATTAGCATTATTCGGAGATAATAGGAACATGTGTAGATCACCACTATAGGGATTCTATACTTTGATCCTACAAGTGAAATTATGGTTGACTGAAAATGATTTTGGATTGTCAACATCTTTATCGAAGAAATATCTTAGGAACAAGTTATTCTTTCCTCCAATATATTTAAATTAATTATAAATTTAATGAAAAAATATCTTTTATTGGTTTCAGTGACCTTTTATAATATTATTTGGAAAAAAATATTGTTCATGATGTTTATTTATTTTATAATATGTGAATTATCCATCAAATCCAACAATTCTTGAGTTAGTAGATTCCATGATTAGTGCTTATATTATACATGGAACCGTAATAGTTTGTGAATATCAAATAAAATCATAATAAACCATCTTATAAGGATAATAAATACTAATATATATTTATCCATGTAACACCCAACCGTAGATAAACTGAAGTCAATTCATTATTATAGTTCATTAGCATTATTACAAGGAAACATATCCCAAAGGACCATATAGTTTAGCAGTCTTTAAAATCCAGATTACATACATTATACACATATTACATTGGGAAAACAAAAAAACATGATACAAAATAATTGAAATAAAATGCATCCTTGAGAGATTAATAAAAGTTCTCTTCTTCATAACCTGGGGAGAGAAACATAATAAGGTTGAGCTCAAATGATTGGTAAGGGTATGTATAATGGAAGTAATAATCAATCTATATGAAAAGGTAAATATCTGAGAACACTTTCCATTTACAAAACTAAATAAGGAATAAATAATATGGCAAGTAAAGAACTAAAACATATGCCATAAATCAATAAACTGATAATTAACTACTTCCATAGATATTTCGATGCAAAATATCATGGATAAATAATATCTAAAATTAAATTATGGAAATACTTTATTTAAAGATGTTATGTCTCGGTCACATGAAAACCTATTACCATCAATACCTATCACAATATGGTTTAAAATTAAGAATAGAAACCCATTTAGACAACTTATTCATCTCATGAGAACATATCGATGCATCTAGAGGCTATATAAAGTCCAAGCTCCACCTATCATTTCCAGTCCAAAGTATTTCTCATATTGAATAACCAAAATAAATAATATGCCTTGTAAAATAACCATATTGAATGAGTAATATGGATCTATCAATAATTACCCTAAAGTAAATAAAATTATAACATTAAAATAATTATATTCACTATATTACAAGTCAAAAGGTATAATATACACCATATAAAAGGAACTAGGTGCATGACATTACAATATTCCTTAATGAAATGAAATTGTGACAAAATCCCTTACCTTAAGTCGGATACTCTCTGTATTTGTATGAAAATCATGTATAATGGTATTATTATCTTATATTATAATCATAATAATATTTATGATATCATATATGATTCTTTTATTACTTTATATTACCCATTTATTAAAAATTCCAAGTTAATGCAACATTGCGGGTAATAATCACTTCGTTTTATCGTACGTGTTTTGACTTTTTATTCTTCATCGTATTACTTAGATCATGATTTACATACTTTAAAAATGTATAATATGATTTATATATCATATATATTCATAATATAAATATATATAAATAATATATAGGAATACACCGTTTATGGAGACGGTAAGTCGTACGTACACATGAACGCTGTTTCCGTTTTCTTATCGTATGAATGGAAGTAAGTGAATGAAATATATGACATAAATATATATATATAAATATATATTATTCCAGTAGCATTATTATTTCATATATTTCATAAGTATTCAAAATATATATCTTTATAATCATTCTAGGATGGTGAATGTGGAAGATGAGTCTCATCGCGTTGTGGAGACGGTAAGTCGTACGTACGCACGAGCGACAATTCATTTCCTTAAGGGTTTAATGGTATGGATTTGGATTGAATGTGAATTTTAAAGAATTAATATCATGTTACATTTACAATTTAAGTCATTTTTATTAATCATTATACCCATCTAAATAAAGTATAAATGAAAAACAGTTTACACCGCGGCATGGAGACAGTAAGTCGTACATACGCACACATGGTGATATTTTTTTTCATAGGATGGGTAAAAGAGGAATATGTTTGTACCATAATCATAACAAAATATCATCATATATAATATTATGGAGTTATTATTTTATTATGGTAACAACTTAGTAAGAGGAAGTAGAAGAAGAAATGAACTTTGAAATAAGGGATAAAATGATTACCTTTTCTTCAGGTGTCTCCTTTTGATTTGCACAAAAGGACTCCTTAAGTCCGTTTTATGCCCAAAGGGTGGAATCTAGGATGAATTTATGGAATTTGGAAGAATATTTGGGCAGGTTTTGGCCGATCCAAAGGGTTTTGGATGTGTGAATAAGTGGGTAGAGGTGGTGCCCTTTTATAAGAGGGAGGAGGGGCACTTTAGAAAAGTCTAGAAATATTAATTTATTATAAATTAAATTTCGATTAAAAATGGTCCATAAATCATTTAATTATAATATAATATGATTTTGGTTCTAATAAACATCATAAAATAATTTTTAAACAAGTTTTTAATAATTTTTTATCCATATCTTTTCGGTTTAACCCTTATTTTACCCTTTTTAATCTTACCGTGATAATATGTTATTTACACATTATGGGTTAATGTAATTACCATATCATGCCAAATGACCCATAAAAAGTAATTTATTACATATTTGAACTTTTATTAACCATTTTAATGAATATTATATTTTTAGTAATTTAATTTCATTTAATAAACTATTTTGTGTTTTAAGTTATGAATTATGTTAATTTTGGACACTATTCATACTTGACTTTTTTACAAATTCATAACAACCTGATTCCTTAGAAAAAAAAGTCATTAACTTAAATATAATATATAAATATCATCCATAAAATTCTTGGATGACATAAAAATAACAAAATTACATTTATTTTAACATTTATAATGCCATTTATTTGAATCCTTTATTAATGAAACAATCACTGCATCATCATTATGTCATAATTAAATTTATTTATTTAATGTATAAAAATTATAAATAAAATATCATGATATAGGAAATATTTTTAGATTTATAATTACTATTTATAGTCTAAGAGATCAATTATATAACCCCATATAAAAAAAAATTAGTAAAAGATACATGTTTATGTTCTATACTTTAAATTAGTTCTTATAAAATGTCATTTTCACACCCAAGTGGATCCATGGGGTCCCAAAATCCACCCAAGGATGATCATTGTCAGAAATATTTAATACAATAGTATTATTACACGTTTTAGGGTAGCTTTATATTATTATAATATTATTTTTTACCCTTATTTACTAGATTTACCCTTTAACCATGGTAAATAAAAATAATTACTGAAGTTGCTATTCATAATGTCCAAAAATAAAAGGTACCTATTTATACAATTTGGACCTTATGATTCCAAATATTTAATCCATTTTTTCAAATTAAAAACACATAATTTGAAATAATTAATTTAAAATTAATTCTCTTTGTCAAAATCAGAAAGCGAATTTTTAAGAAGTAATATCTATCAAAAGATTGACATGTGTTAAGTACAATTCAAATGTGAAATTACCTCAAATGACCATAATTGTATTAAATGATAAAATATTAATCTAATTAAACTTTAAAACCAATTTAAAATGTAATATAACAATATTAATAGATTAGATGAAAATTTAGTTTTGAATTAAAAGGCAGTATTTTTCACTATTGATCAAAAATTAAAACTTTTTAGAAAATCACAAAAATTTTACCATAAGCTAATTTTGATATTCCAAATTCAAAAATGAAGTATATTTTGAAAAATAATGTTTATAAACTTAAAAATTTTGTTTATTAATATTCATAATTTCTTTTTTAAATGACTACTTTGATAGGTCATGGTGTGACTGAACTTGAGGTTGCATACAACGTAAGCCCTTAAATTATTTAAAAAGAAGTGTACCGTGGAATTTTTGGGTGTTACATTATTCCCCCATTCAAATAATTTCACCCTTGAAATTTCTAGAATATCGTTACATAAAAAGATTCAGGTGGTTCTTCGTCATATTTTCTTTTGGTTTCCATGTCGCCACTTCCATTTTATGGTTTCTCCAAAGAACTTTTACCATATGAGTTATCCAATTTCTCAGCACTTATTCTCTAATATCAAGATTCTTGATAGGCTCTTCACAATAATATAGATTGGGTTTCAGTTCTATTTCTTCATAGATGAGTGCATGAGTTAGGTCTGGCATGTATTTCCTTAATAGTGATATGTGGAACACATCAAGAACATTCGAGAGACTTAGAGTCATTTCCAAATGGTAGGCTACAGATAATATTTGTTCTAGAATTTCAAAAGTTCTGATGTACCTGGTAGTTAATTTACCCTTCTTACCTAATTGTATAACACCCTTCCATGGAGATACCTTCAAGTAAAAATTATCTCCTACTTGAAATTCCAAATCCTTCCTTCAGTTATTGGCATAGTTATTTTGCCTACTTTGAGATGTTTTGATATGGGTTTGGATAATCTTTACCTTCTACATTGTTTGTTCAACAAGTTCTGTACCTGCAAGTTTTCTTTCACCAACATCATCCCAAAAAGTTTGTGTATGAAATCTCTTTCCATATAACTCTTCATATGGTGCCATCTGGATACTTGAATGGAAGCTATTATTATAAGAAAATTATACTAAATGTAAATACTGATCCCACATACCTTGAAAGTCAATTGAGCAGGATCTCAACAGGTCTTCTAAAGTTTGAATAGTCCAATCTGATTGTCTATCAGTTTGAGGGTGGTATACAGTGCTCAAATAAAGTTATGTATCTAGGGCCTTCTGAAGACTTTTCTAGAATCTTGATGTAAAATGGGGATTAAAATCAGAACCAATCAATAGGGGTGCACCATGAAGTCTTATAACTTCATTAACATATGTCCTTTCTAAATGTTCAACTGGTAAATCTTCTCTTATAGAAATAAAATTTGATGACTTGGTAAGACGATCAATAATAATCTATATCTCATCATTCCTTGTCGGAGTATTTGGTATCCCCGTGACAAATTCCATTGTAATATAATCTCATTTCCACAGAGGTATAGGAAGAGGTTTCATGACTCCTCTAGGATGTTGCCTTCTAGCCTTCACCTGCTAACAAACCAAACATTTTGACACATAATCAGCAATCTCCCTCTTCATGTTGTCCCACCAAAAAAATTTCTTCAAGTCTCTATAAATCTTAGTGCCACCGAGGTGTATAGAGAAATTGGAGCTATGAGCATCATACAATAATTTCCTTTTAGCTCATGTATAGCGAGAACACAAATCCTCTTCCAAAATTTCAAAATTCCATCTTCAAATATGAAATCAATAAATCTCCCATCATTCATGGCTTTAATGTTATTTTGAAACTCCTTTTCATCAGTCTGAGAACTCTTTATCCTTTCCAGTAAAGATGGTTTAGAAACCATTTGAAAAACTAGTGATGTTTTACCCTCAATGATAAATCCCATATCCATCTTTACTAGATCCATGAACATGGGATCCCTTTAAACTCTCATCCTGTTTATAACTCCATGGTCCATTCTATTTAAGGCATCTTCCACCTTATATTCCTTCACTAGGTGGTATTGTATTGTGTAATCATAATACTTGCATAGCTAAAGTCATCTCCTTTGTCTCAGGTTGAGTTATTTCTATGAGAAAATATATTTTAAACTCTTGTGATCATTATATATCTCCCATTTTTCACAGTAGAGATAGTGTCTTCTTATCTTCAGAGCAAAGATTATTGTAGATAACTCAATATTATGGGTTGTATAGTTTTGTTCATGGGTTTTTAATTACCTTGATGCATATGCGATAACCCTGTCATTCTGCATAAGGACACAACCAAGTCATTTCCTTGATGCTTACTATAAATAACAAACCCATAATTACCAGATGGTAATGTCAACATAGGAGAATTGACTAATCTTTTCTTCAATTCATCAAAACATTCTTCACACTAGTTTGTCCAAACGAAGTTAACCCCTTTACATGTGATCTTGGTTAATGGGTTATCCAATCGGGTGAAATTCTAGATGAAACGCCGATAGTAACATGCTAAACCAATAAAACTACGTACCTCGGTTATACTTGTCAGTGCTGGAAATTATTGAATTTCCTTTTTATTTGAAGGATCAATAGAGATTCCATCCTTGGAGACTATATAGATAAGGAAAGAAATTTCCTGAACCCAGAATTCACACTTTCTAAATTTACCATATAATTATTCTCTCCTGAGAGTCTCAAGAATGATTCTCAAGTGATGCTCATGGCCTTCAACACTTTTATAATATATCAGAATATCATCAATGAATACCACAAAAAATTCATCAAGATATTCCTTGAATACTCTATTCATGAGATCCATAAAAACTGAGGGTGCATTAGTCAATCTAAAAGGCATTACTGTAAATTCGTAATGACCATACCTCATCTGAAAAGATATCTTCTTAATTTCTTCCTTTGTTACTCGTAATTGATGATATACAGAACAAATATCAATCATCTGAGAGAATTGAGCTCTTTGAAGTAGTTCAAATAAATCATCTAAATGAGGTATAGGATACTTGTTCTTTATTATAATCAGATTGATTTCCCTATAATCAATACACAGACTCATAGATCCATCTTTCTTCTTGACAAAGAGAACAGGGGATCCCTATGTAGAAACACTAGGGAGAATAAATCCCGTTTGACCCAACTATTGAAGTTTTTTTTAAGCTCTATTAATTACACAGTGTCCATTCTATAGAGAGTTTTTGATATTGGCCTTACATCATGTATTAAATCAATAAAAAAATCAACTTCACGCTTTGGGGTGTCCAGGTAAATCTTCAGGAAAAACATCAATGTATTCCATTACAATAGGTATATCCTCAATTTGAAGATTACCTCCTTTATCCTTAAATGTTGTTTTCTCTTCCTCCTCAGAAATCTCATTCAGTAAAGATGTTGGGGGTGGATTTTGATAAGAATCATGTGATGAATTTTCTACTCTAAAGATAAAAGATTCTACATCTTCCACACAAATCAAAACTTCATTCTTCATAAAATAGATTTTCACATCATATTTTGAAATCCAATCCATACCAAGGATTATATCAAAATAAACCATAGTTATGATAACAAAATTAGAAATTAGAGAATGTTTATATGCCAAAATAGGAATTTATTGACACATCTTTGTTGCAGTAAGGTTCCCATTAGGAGTTCTAACTGATAATTACCTTTTCATAATGAATTATAAATATCTAATTTTTAATGAAAACTGAGAAGATATAAAGGAATGAAATGATCTAGAATCAAATAATGTTATCGATAAATTTGAGGAAATAATTAAATTACTTTCTACCATATCATTAGGAACCTCACCTCAGCAGTTGTGATCACAAAAGCTTGGTCATCTCCCCTTGGCCTCTTTTATGGTAGATTCCCTTGACGTTTGGGGCATTCATTTTAATAGTGTCCCATATCATTACAATTGTAGCATTGTACATCATTTATTTTATTCTTCCCTTTGCACTCATGAGCTTAGTGTTTATTATCTCTACACTTATAACAAACTCCCAATCCCTTCAAACATTTACCAGGGTGATTTTTCCCACAGTTTTCACAAAATGAAAATCATTCAAACTTCTTATTCTTCTTTGATGCATTTACTTTTTCATGGTTATCAGATGGCCTCTTTCTATCTTGTTTTACTTTGAAAATATTGATCCTAGAAAATTCCTTCTCTATCTTTATGGCACAAAAATCTATTTCATCATATGATGAAAAATTCTGTGAAACTAGTTCCCTTCAAAGATTTATCTTAAGACCTTCAAAGAAGTGATCGATCTAGCACTCTGTGTTGCATATATAATCTATAGAAAACCTGTAAAACCTTGTAAATGTAGCTTCATAATCTATAACACTCTCTTCTTCCTTTTTCTTTAATCTAAGGAACTTTCTCTTCATCTCGATTTATTGATCACAAGGAAAGTATTTTTCAAAGAATATATCCTTAAAAGATCTCCATTCCATAAGTTCTATTTCTTATTCATCCCTAGTATTTTGGATCAATGTCCACCATTGATCAGAATCACCTTTGAGACTATAGACCTTAAAAGTAACCTTTTCTATTTCATTGCATACCAAGGCCATAAAAATCTTTTCTAGAGACTTAATCCACTACTCAACTATAATTGGATTAGTAGTCCCACTAAATGGTGGGGGGATTTTGTCGCATAAAGCGATCCAACATAGGAGATTCCCTCTGCGGAATGGTTTGTTCCATTCAGGCAAGGTTATTTGTCAAAACCGGATTAATTTTCCCTAGTATCACCATGATTTGCTTCGTTCCAACACCAGATGTATTGGTTTCCTCTGCAGGGAAACCCCTAAAATTTCCTCAAGTAGTGATACCATTCATCCTTAGAGGTTATATCTCTATATAATGACACATATCAGATCAGATCATAAAATTATGAGTTTCAAATATGGTAAAACACTCAACATAAATTAAAAATTTATGCATCATAAATCATAAACTTTTGTTACTTTGGGTGAATTATCATAAGTGCATTCCCAAAGTCTAACTTAGGGTATGTTCCCTAATCTATGTTCTATGAATCTAGTTTCCAAGGTTATTTCTAAACTTCCTATGATACCAACTGTAATGCCCCAACCCTAGATAACCTAAAGCTGGTGCATTATTACATTTCATTGGCATTATTACAAGTAAATAAATCCTGAAGGACCTTATAGTTTAGCAGTCTTGAAAATACATATTACATACATTATACCCATAGTACATTGGGAAAAAACATGCTACACAATAACTAAAATAAACTGAATCCTTGAGAGATTAATCAAAGTTCTCTTCTTCATAACCTGGGGAGAGAAACATAATAAGGTTGAGCTCAAATTCTCAGTAAGGGTATGTACAACAGAAGCAAAAATAAATCTATATGGAAAGGAAAATATCTGAGAACACTTTCCATTTACAAAACTAGATAATACACAAATAATATGGAAATTAAATAAGTGAAATATATTCCATAAATCAATAAACTCATAATTAACTACTTCTATATATATGTCGATGAAAAATCTCATGAATAAAAAATAACTAAAATTAAATGATATAAATAATTTATTTAAGGATTTTATGTCTCAGTCACATAAAAACATGTTACCATCAAGACCTTTCACGAGACATTTTAAAATTAAAGGCAGAAACCCATTTGGAAAACTTATTCATCTCATGATAACCTATCGATGCATCGAGGAGCTATATAAATTCGGGGCTCCACCTATCAGTTCCATTCCAAAGTATTTATCATATTGAATAACCAAAATAAATAATATCCCTTATCGAATAACCATATTGAATGAGTAATATGTATCTATCAGTAATTAGCCTGAAGGAAATAATATAATATTCTGAAAATAATGAGATTCATTATATGACAAGTCAAAAGGTAGAATATACACCGTAAAAAAGGAACTATGTGCATAACATTACAATATTCCTCAATGAAATGAAATTGAGACGAAATCCCTTACCTTAAGTCTGATACTCTCTATATTTGTCTGAAACTTCTATATGATGGTGTTATTAACTTATATTAGAATCATAATAATATTTATGATATCATATATGATTCTTTTATGACTTTATATTAACCATTTATTAATAATTCCAAGTTAATGAAACATTTCGGGTAATAATCGCTTCGCTTTATCATACGTGTTTTGACTTGTTATTCATCATCATATTACTTAGATAATTATTTAAATAATTAAAAAATGTATAATATGATTTATAAAACATATATATTCATAATATATATATATATAATAGATAGGAATACACTGTTAATTGAGATGGTAAGTCGTGCGTACGCATGAATGTTGTTTCTATTTTCATATCGTATGAATGGAAGTAAGTGAATGAAATATATGTACATATATATATATGTTATTGAAGTAGCATTATTATGTCATATATTTCATAATTATTCATAATATATATCTTTATAATCATTCTTGGATGGTGAATGCGGAAGATGAGTCTCATCGCGTCGTGGAGACGGTAAGTCGTACGTACGCACAAGCGACGATATCATTTCCTTGATGGTTTAATGGTATGGATTTGGATTGAATATGAATTTAAAATAAGTAATATAATGTTATATTTACTATTTAAGTCATTTTTATTCATCATTGTACTCATCGAAATAAAGTATAAATGAAAAACAGTTTACACTGCAGTGTGGAGACAGTAAGTCGTACGTACGCACGCATGGTGATATTATTTTTCATAGGATGGGTAAAAGAGGAATATGGTTGTCCCATAATCATAAAAAATATCATAATATATTAGATTCTAGATTTATTATTTTATTATGGTAACAACTTAGTAATAGGAAGTAGAAGAAAAAATGAACTTTGAAAGAAGGGATAAAATGATTACCTTTTCCTCTGGTGTCTCCTTTTCATTTGCACAAAAGGACTCATTAAGTTGGTTTTATTACCAAAGGGAGGACTCTATGATGAATTGAGGGAATTTGGGAGAATATTTTGGCGGGTTGTGGCCAATCCAAATCGCATTGAATGTGTGAATAATTGGGTATAGGTGGTTCCCTTTTATAAGAGGGAGGAGGGGCACTTTAGGAAAGTTTAGAAATATTAATTTATTATAAATTAAATTTCAATTAAAAATGGTCCAAAAAATTAATTGGAATAGAAGATGATTTTGGATCGAATAACCATTATCCTATAATTTTTAGACAAGTTTTTAATATTTTTTTATCCTTATCGTTTTGGTTTAACCCTTATTTTACCCTTTTAAATCTTACCGTGATATTATGTTATTTACATATTGTGGGTTAATGTAATTATCATATCATGTCAAACAACCCATAAAAAGTAATTTATGATATATTTTAACTTTTCTTAACCATTTGGATGAATTTTATATTTTTAGGAACTTAATATCATTTAACAAACTATTTTATGTTTTAAGTTATGAATTATGTCAATTTTGGACTCTATTCATACGTTACTTTTTTAAAAATTCATAACAACATAATTACATCAAAAAAAGTCATAAACTTAAATATAATATGTAAATATAATCCATAAAATTCGTGGATGAAATCAAAATAACCAAATTAAATTTATTTTAACATTTATAATATCATTTATTTGAATCCTTTATTAATGAAGCAATCAATGCATCGTCATAGTGTCATAATTAAATTTATTTATTTAATGTCTAAAAATTATAAATAAAATATCATGTTGTAGAAAATATTTGTATCTTTATAATTACTATTTATAGTCTATTATATAAATTATATAACCTCTTATAAAAAAAATTTAGTAAATGATACATGTTTATGTTATATTTTTTCTATACTTTAAATTAATTCTTATAAAATGTCATTTTCAAACCCAAGTGGCTCCATGGGGTCCCCAAATCTTCCTAAGGATGCCCATGGTCGTAAATATTTAATCCAATAGTATTATGACATATTTATGGTATTTTTATATTATTATAATATTATTTTTTACGCTTATTTACTAGATTTATCCTTTAACCATAGTAAATAAAAATAATTACTGAAGTTACTATTCATAATGTCCAAAAATTAAAGGTACATATTTACACAATTTGGACCTTATGATTAAAAATATGGAATCAATTTTTTCAAATTCAAAACACATAAGTTGCAGTAATTAATTTAATATTAATTCTCGTTGTCAAAACCAGAAAGCGGGTTTTTAAGAAGTAATTTCTATCAAAAGATTGACATGTGTTTATGTACAATTAAAATGTGAAATTAACTCCAATGAAAATTATTGGAATAAATGATAAAATATTAATCCAATTACACTTTAAAACCAATTTAAAAGACAATATAACAATATTAATAAATTAGATGAAAAGTCAATTTTGAATTAAAATGCAGTATTTTTTACTATTCATCAAAAATTGAATCTTTTTAGAAAATCACCAAACTTTCACCCTAAGATAATTTTGATATTCTAAATTCAAAAAAAAATCTATTTTGAAAAATAAAGGTTATAAACTTCAAAAAAAAATTAGTTCTATTCATAACTGCTTTTTTAAACAACTACTTTGACAGGTCATGGTGTGCTTGAACTCGGGGTTCCGTACAATATAATCCATTGAATTATTTAAAAATAAGTGTATCGTGGAAGCTTGGTGTGTTAAAATCCATGTCATATTTCATCCAAATCTTTCAATTCAACCAAAAATAACCATAATTATCTATAACATATTAACCTTTAAGGTTATATAAGATTTGTAACTTATGATTCCAATCCAACAGATTAACCTAAGAAGGATTTAAAATATTTTAAATTATGTTCATCAAATAACATCCTAACCTATAAATTTATCTAAACCCTTACTATCATACCAAATATCACAACCTCATCTTAACTAACCCATAATTATGAGTTTAATATAAATTATTTCACTCTCCTACATTCACATGACTTTTTAGGTTTGGAGTTTTAGAGAATTAGGAAAACCATTATATAACAAAGTGGAAATTTCCAAATAGTGTACATTTTTTCACAAAATAAGATTCTTAAATTTACACCTTGTTTCATTAAAGAAACTTTTCATTCTTTTAATAAAGTCACCATATTGGAAATATTGACCTTGATATAGTTCTTACACATCCTTATATCCTATGAAAAGTATTTAAAATCATGTGATAAAGAATCTTAGAATGGGATAAAAAATAAAGGAAACTCGTTAGTCTATTGAAAATCATGGAAAACCATAAAATGTTTTTACCTTTTTTACAATAATCTTTGAGTGTATAAAATTAATCATAATCACATATGAAAATAAAAAAATTCAAAAATAAAACCTCTAAAACCCATAGAAATCATAGAAAATCTAAAAAGGTATCTTGGTAAAACATGACAATATATGAAAATTATTTTTATTGAAAAAAAACATTTCACGTCTAAATGGTAATATACATTATCCTTGAAGTGAAAATATTTCCATTTAAAACACATCGCAATCATAGAAAAAAATATACATGAACCTTGGGGAATTATATTTATCACTTATTTTCATATATAATGTCTAAGAATCATTAAATAAATAAAACATATAGTATAATTCATTTTTCCATTATAACACTCATTTGAACCCATAATCAAAATCAATTTCAATCATCTCATAAAATATGGATAAATATCCAATTTCTTTTAAAAAACTAAAAATTCATAGAAAAATGGGAAGAGGATATTCATTGAAAACCCATAAATTTTTTTTGAGTAATCTTGGTAAAGAATTACGAATATGGGGGTGGAAAAAAATTCATGCAAGAAACATTAAAAACCATTCTTTTAACACCATTATAAAAAAGTCAAATTGAACCATATAGAAACTATCTGGAAGATTCCTTTTTAAAATTTTTTAAAGAAAGTGAAATATGAATTTAGACCATTATTTAAGTTTAAATAATAAAATTTTTGAAACAATTTTTTTAATATAGACACATAATACAAATAGTAATAAATTAAAACTTCAAAACATTTAATAATGATGTTTTAAAGAAAAAACCCCTACCTTGAGTCTCATATTTCTTCGTACGTTATCTAACTAAAAAATAGTAAAATTATATTGATTATTTACTTTATTAATAAAATTTTCAATGTTAATTACCTTATTATTATTCTTTTTATTACATTCATTACCACATTCTATTTAGTTACTAAATTAGTTAATTTTACGTCAGATGTTTTGAGCTCGTTCTGTCCAAAACAGCTTCAATGCATCGAACGTGTTCAAACGGGTTATGGTTCCATAATCTATACAATCTTAAACAAATTATAATTATAAATATTTATATTAAATATTATTTTAAAAACATTCATATAATGTGGTTTTGAAAATTGGAATGCATCATTTAAGGGAGGCGGTAGTATGCTCATACACATGAGCGACATTTTCACTTTTGTAATTGATGAAAAAGAAATAATTTAGAAAGTTTATTACCGTTAAAGAATAATAATCATGTTATAAATATCATATTTTTTAACTAAATCCATACTTATGATGATACATGTGATTTGGTAATTAAAAAAAAATTACATTGCTTCATGGAGGCGTAGTCTACATGAACACATAAGTGATGTTTCCATTTTCCGATGGATGAGAGGGTAAGAAGGTAGATGATATTTTATTTATAGAATAATAATTATGTAATAAATAACATATATAGTAATTAAATCTATATTTATAACCATTTATTTCATGTGGAGATGAAAAACAAAACACATCACTTCGTGGAGGTGGTTGTTTGTACGTATCCATGAGCGACGTTTTCATTTCCCATAGGATGGAAAGATGGTTGGAAAACATTATTAAATCAACATAATTTCATTTAATTAAATTAAATATACTAATTTAATTATATTATTATTTTTATAAAATATTTTATGCAGTTAAAAGAAGAAATAAACTTCAAAAAATTGGTTAAGACTTATACCTCCTCAATGGATATCTTCCTTTGGATTACACCTTAAGCCTCGTAATATTAGTCTTTTGGTGAGACCCAAACCTCTAGGATGTGGTTAGGAGAGTTGGGAGTGTATTTGGGTAGTTATTTTTCAATATATAGTGCTCAAATTGTATTGATAGGTGAGGATATGAGGTTACCTTTTATAAGTGAGAGGAGGGACACCATTGTAAATATTAAAAAAATTAAAATATAATAATCATCTTTCTCATAGAAAGTGGATACAATTTAGTATAATTTAGAATATTGGATAATTTAAGGTCTATATTGTCACCACCCGACCCTACACGGGCTCAAGCCGCAACTACCCCAAGCCCGCCTACATAGGCCAGGGGCTGGCGACAAGCAACGAAGGCTAAACAACTCAGGGAGGCCTTTGCCTGAGTACCTATTCACACGCACACAGCCCACTCAATGCAAAAGTGAAGAGTAAAAGGAAAATTAAAGTACCAAATGATATAAACTAACCACAAAGGTGCATCGACCTCTAAACAATACAAATTGAGTGCTGAAGGTAAACTAAAAAGAAAAGGGCAAAACACGCGCCCAACCAGAAAAGGGCTACCACCCGGCAATAAGTAAACAAAAGTAAAACAGTTGGGAGAGTCCCACACCTGGAACCTGACTACAACCACCGCACACGGTCCAAGCTCCACAACTCCTAAGCTCCTCTGTAGTCATGAGAAACATGTCTTTCATCTGCAATGGCGCACCAAGTGCGGGAAAATCCCAAGTAGTGGTGAGTATAAAAATACTCAGTAGGATACCCCGAAGGATTGAGGGAGAAACAAAGGAGGTACCGAAGAGTGAGCAGTAGATCAAATAGGGAATAGTAAAGGAGTACAACAGAGAGTGCAGTAAAGAGTACAGCTCAACCCAACAAGAGGAAGGAAGTAGACTCGTCCTAACACAAGGAGCTAGGAACAGTGAGAAGATAAACTTCCCGTCGAGCCTTCACTACCAATAGCAGGATATTAGACTCATCCAACCATGAGAATCTAGACACAGAAAGCACGTGGCATACCCCGCGCGTCTTCACCTCTCCTGGAAGGAGAGTAACCAAAACCCAAGAAGTGGGTACTGGAACAAGGTATATACATATCCATATGCTCAACAAGAAACATGTACAAGATCGTAAGAGGATCTCCAACTCATAGCTCATCCCAAGAAAAAAGAGTAGCCAAGAGTCCTAAGAGTAAACACCATTGATGCCCAGCACCCTACACGTCTACCCCGAACTTCAAGCCAAGGGGCTCAAATCACCGCACACTAACACTATCCACTTTGGGTGGCACTGACTCACCCGCACGGTTTTAGGTCGCATCACAAGGATGCTTCTTGGTGGGGAAAGAGCCACTCGTACTTGAGAGTTCTGGGGAAAGTCAAACCACACCTCTTCACTATCACACAGTCAAGAGGTCTTCTCAAAGTCAAAGCAGTTACATCACTAACCTGTACAACCAATGGTCCTACTCCAGTAGTCATGGAGAAAAGCCATAGACTAGCCTAGTATAAAGGACTGAGTCTGAGAGAAGTCATCGGGTAACCCACTGCCCATCCCCGATGCAGGGTAAACCCTAAGAGGTCGTCGGGTAACCCACTACCCAGTCTCTGCTGGAGGGTAAACCCTAAGAGGTCATCGGATAACCCATTGCCCAGTCTTTGTTGGAGGGGAAACCCTAAGAGGTCGTTGGGTAACCCACTGCCCAGTCACTGCTGGAGGGTAAACCCTAAGAGGTCATCACGTAACCCACTGTCCAGTCTCTACTGGAGGGTAAACCCTAAGAGGTCAATGAGCAACCCACTACCCAGCCCCGCTGGAGGGTAAACCTTGAACTGCTCTAGCCATCCCTACTGGATGGTACAATACTGGCCAACAGAACACGGAGTGGGTATCGCGCAACCACCCAACTCCAGAACAATTCACCTATTAGAGGTTCATCACCCGTGTAGTGTGGGTCACGTTGATACCTAGAGCTCTACCTAGGGAAACATGTCACGGTAGATCGCGGAAGGAGGATATGATCTCAAAAATCAGCTAGGGAGACTGTGCCCAGGATTACTGGCACTCCGTACCCTACTGGAAACAACCTCCTGGGTATAGGATCGGTGCCCGCGTAATGTATTGCTCACACCGAATCCACAAAAACTATACTAGGGAACACGAAGGGACGTTATACTGAAAGCCCACATGGCTAAAGGAAAAAGGGGAACCAAAAAAACTCTGCCGATCACACCATCAAGAACAGAACTAGGAGAAACCACTCCACCCTGCTGGTCTAAACCATTGTTAACAGAAGGACCCAATGCGTCACGAGAGGTCAAAGGTACGTAAAGTAGAACACGGTATGCACATGGGGCCCTCACGACATGTGGCCCTAACTCATCTGCAACCCAAGTACACAAAAATTATTGGGTAAAAACCACAACATTTACCTCCATGAATCCTCGTATACTCCTAGAGTATACCACATCTCTAGCCCAAAAGTTATCGTGCACACGACACCTAATGTCAGCGCAAAGGGAAAAACGTAATTTTGCCAACCTGCTTCATACACGGCCCTAGAAAATCCAAACACATCTCTTTAAACATCAAATTCACTCACACAGGTGTGAACTCGATTACACTCCAAAGGTTTGCTTCCAAACACAGCAAGAAGAACCGCCACCAGAGCACCTTTCATGCTTCCACATTTAATGAGATATCAAATGAGACTTCGCACATCCAAAGGGATCATACCGTTGTAACCCTCGTGGAAAAACACACAAGATCGACTATTTACTCACCTCCAATAGACATATGATGTAAAATTCATCCAACACTGCTTTACGCCTGAACGGCATCCCGTGGTCCCGAGCCTCGGTCCCGAAAACAGTCGGGCGCATCGCACCATTGAGATGCCCCCGGGAAAACACGTCAAATTGACTGCTTACTTGAGGGGAATGAATATCCGGAGGTAAATATGCATTACGCCATACCGCACACGAGTCGTGCTTCATGGGACCCACATCCCGATCCCGAAGCGTAGTGAACAGATCACACAGTTGAAATTCTCTCGGAAAACTACACAAGATTGACTATTCACTTGTCGGAAATGGACACCCGGTGAAGAAGATGGAATTTACCATCAACGCCCAAAACGACCCTTGTGGGTCCCGCACCAACATGTGGAATTAAAGCGGGCGGATTGCTCCATTGAAATGCCCTCGGAAAAACACCCAGAAATGACTGCTCGCACACCCCAAACGGACGTCCGATGAAAAAGTTGCTAAATGCTGCTCGCAGTTTAAAAGATGGGTCATGTGACCCATGCCTCAACTCTAGTTTCAACACTTGAGACAATCCTGGAAAACTCCGCCTCAGCTCCAGGGTCCCAACACCGCTGACGGCGCTCAAAACGGACTCTGGATGTGTCTGCACCGCCCAAAACAAGAACCCCCGGAATAACGCCAAACCACTTAACGGGCGTGTAGCGCCACCAAGGCCCCCGTCTCGGGAATTAAAACCCAAAAAACCATCTCAAAAAGTTCATCTCAAGACGAGGATTACACTTCTGAATACAGCACACGAAATGGACTTCCGTATTGAAGATTACAGGTGTCTGAAATTGAGGAGACGAATCCCCTTGGGCTGGACCGGCCTGGGCCGGCCGGTCCGCCCGACCGTGGACCCCGGGTCCATGCGGTGCCGACCGGCCCTCATGGCCGGTCGCGGTCACACTCGGAGACCCACCACATGCGGGTCTCTATTCCTGCATAGGGCCGCACGCCGCCACCCCGCCGTCGCCGCGCCCCCAGCGAGCTCGCCCGCCGCGCTCGGCCTCGCCGTCCACAGCTACGCCCCCGCAGCCGACCGCCCGGCCGCCTCCCGCTCGCGTCATGCTGCCATCCTAGAAACACGCAGTAGACCGCCTCACTAAATCCGCTGTCAACCTCCGCTCTGATCCATCGTCTGCTACCGCACCGCTTGAGCCGATCCTCCACCGGATTGGCCAGAACCACTGGAAAACACCTGAAAACCCCCCCAGAACTTCATTGGACCGCTGCGGTCGCCTCGGGACTCGGATTTTGAATCTGAAAAATGCGTCGGAAAGCTCAGAACATATAATACGCATTCATGGGATTTTATTGAAAATTAAACAGATATTTTATGATGTAAATCAAGATCAAATTGAATGCAGTAATTGAAATATAACGCACGATCCTACCTCGGGGTCTTAGCCCGTCGCTTCACAAGCAATCCGCCGGATTTGCAACACCTTGGAAAGGAGGAGGAAATGGGGAGCTGGATGGAGAGATCCTCGGTTTCTTGAGGGTTCCTCTGCTAGAGAGAAAATAAATGGGAGAATTTGAGGGATGGGTTTAGGTTTAAATAAAGAAAACCCTATTAAAATTTTAATTAATTTAAACCCCCAAATTAACCCACATCCGAAACTCTCGACGGGGTCGAGGTTAAGCCTAACCTAGGATAAAAACCACCTCCCAAGCACAACGGAGGTCTTGGAAATTTTTTCTAAGGCCCCGTTCAAAAGTTATAAAAATTAACGTCTGAGGTCGCTAAATTACAAAAATGCCCCTGGTGGTATTTTTCACAGGAGGCCCGCGCCCACGAAAATTACACCCCTATTAGGGTAAACGGCATGATCCAGACTCAAAGGTGCCCTCGGTTTTATGATCTGAGTTGCCGTTGAGGATTTATTCTATTTATTTGGCATGCCCAGTGTGAACGCACTGAAAATTTAATTCCGGCCACACCTGGGCTCGGAATTCCACGTAGTCTGAAGGCGCTGCTCTGGAATAACATCAAGAATATTCCAAAGTATTATAGAAAAAATTGGGTTCTTACATCATTCCCTACTTCAATATTTCCTTCCCTGAAAATAAAAATTAGGGAACAACACAGGGTACTAAGCCCAAACCTTGCTCTCTCGTACCCAGAAGAACTCTTGCACAGTTCTGCATCACCGCACAGGGACCAAAGGGTTTGGTCCATTCGTGCGGGGTCTACCCTCACCGTTGGTGTGCATAGATGCACACACACTTCTTCTCAGGTGAGTCATGTGGGAGACATTATGCACCCAAACCAACCTTTCAGTTTAGGACAAGGCGGTGGGGACCTCGCCATCCCTTCGCACGGTCTCAAACGGCCCAAAGGACCTCAGGGGTAGCTCACCTCCCCGGTCACACCTCTATGTCTCACGATGTGACTGGAATCACCATTTGGACCTGGGACAAAGCTCAGTTATTCCCTCCTTCAGAATATCCATATGGTGAAACACCCAAGGATATCTGGTCACGCAAGATTTCGCATTCGATGTCTCACAACCAAGACTCTCTTACACGCTCGGAAAGTGATGGAGTCGACACCATTGACTAATGGAAAAGGTTCTATGCCTCCCACTCTACCAACACAGGGTTACACCCGATGCCCTGTGTCACCCTGGTAACAACTCAAGCAAGGAGCAGGTAGAAAAAGAATTTCACACACAGAGTCTAACAATTCTAATGCAAAAGGTAGAAGAGCCATAAATCATACCTCTTGTCACTTCATGCTCTGCAGGATCATAAACATCCAAAGATCGAGGTTGTCCCCGGTCCCAACTATTATCTCCTGGACCCTAATGTGGACTACCAAGTGGTGATGGGAAGACCTCATAAAGTAATCCCCCACTACCATCTCCCCTCGCTCCTCCGCTAGCACCACCTCTCTGGGTGCTACTCTGATCATGGCGCTGCCTCTGTCGTGGTGTTGCGCCTGCTGCCTGCCCGAAGTTCTCAGCATACCGGGTCGGGAAGTCCCGAGCCAAGTGACCTCACTCATCGCAAGCATAACACCAACTCTCTCTGGGCTGCACTGGTTCCCTCCAGTGCCACTGTGGTGTATGAACACACCCCTGAGTCTGGTTATCGGAAAGGCACTTGTGTCAAGGTTCTGTCATCCGACGCCCGCTAGCTACGGCAAACATCTCGGCTCTGTCGAGCCTACTGCCATCACCAACTGTAGAACGCGACAGGAATCTCTCTATCACCAACGCCTACTCTAGCACCCTGGCATAAGTGTAAATGCCCAAGGGTACTATGACAGTATGAATCTCTCTGCGGAGACCCTGCTCGAACTTCCATGCTCAGAAGTTGTCGTTGTGGACTCAGTCCAGGTAAAAACGTGCACGGTCCGTGAACCTAGTCATGTACTCAGTCACCATCATCCCTCCCTACTGAAACTGCAGGAGCTCCTGGATCCGAATGGATCATAAGGAGGGGTAAAAATCCTCACGAAACAGCTGCTGAAATCGATCCCACTAAATTGATGACTCATCGAGTAACTGAGTCACTAGACTCCACCAGCGCTCAGCTACTCCGTCGAAAAGGATGGAGGACAAAGCCACCATAAGATCTGCCGGTGTCTGCACAAGCCTGAAGAGGCAAACCACTGTCTCTAGACAAACCTCTACTGCCTGAGGATCTGGCTCACCACTGAACCTCAGCGGTCTCTACCGCTGGAACTCACGGAGCGCGCTCAAGCTTAGTCTGCTCTTCTGATGTTGTCTGCTACTCAACAGGTGGTGGTGATGCTACCGGCCCACCCAGAAAAAGGGACTCACATGATGGGTCCCGGACTGAGGCCCCATAGCTCACAAGGTCGTCGTCATGAACCAAAGCTAGTATCTCGGCTGGCTGTCTTCACGGAGACATCCTGAATGTTATCAAAAAGTATTGTGATCAGATGAGCATATATGTATATATAACAGTCACAATAATGGGGAGCTGACTCAAGAAGGATAGTCAAGGACTGGATCCTATGTGATGCACAAACCAATTTCCCGACAACAAGTGTCTCAGCATGCCGAGTCGACAAGCAGGTTATCAGGGTCCTGGTGAATGGATACATCAGCTGCCGCACCATCACTGGACTCTCTGGCTTGAGAGCCACTCTCGAGACACATTGACATTTTTTCCCTAGATTCCAACCAATTCCTTTTTAGGGACGTCCGAACAACGTCCCAAAGAATAAACCACCTTTGATACCACTTTGTTACGACCCGACCCGACCCGGGCTCAAGCCTCAACTACCCCAAGCCCACCTCCATAGGCTAGGGGCTGGAAATAAGCGCCGAAGGCTAAACAACTCAGGGAGGCCATTTCTTGAGTACCTATATACACGCACACAGCCCACTCAATGCAGAAGTGCAGAGTAAAAGGAAAATTAAAGTACCAACTAATATAAACTAACCACAAAGGTGCATCGACCTCTAAACAGTAAAAAGTGAGTGTTGAAGGTAAACTGAAAAGAAAAGGGCAAAACACGTGCCCAACCAGAAAAGTGCCACAACCCGGCAACAGGTAAACAAAAGTAAAACAGCTGGGAGAGTCCCACACCTAGAACCCGACTACGACCACCGCACACGGTCCAAGCTCCCGAACTCCTAAGCTCATCTATAGTCATGAGCAACCTTTCCGTCGTCTGCAAAGTCACACCAAGTGTGGGCAAAGCCCAAGCAGGGGTGAGTATAAAAATACTTACTCGGATACCCTGAAGAATCGAGGGAGAAAAAAAGGAGGTACTGAAGAGTGAGTAGTAGATCAAAGAGGGAATAGTAAAGGAGTACAATAGAGAGTGCAGTGAAGATTATAGCTCAACCCAACAAGAGGAAGTAAGTAGACTCATCCTAACACAAGGAGCTAGGAATAATGAGAATATGAACTTATCGTCAAGCCTTCGCTACCTATAGCAGGAGAGTAGACTCGTCCAACCATGAGAAGATAGAAACAGAAACCACGTGGCATACCCCGCGCGTCTTCACCTCTCCTGGAAGGAGAGTAACCAAAACCCAAGAAGTGGGTACTGGAACAAGGTATATACATATTCATATGCTCAACAAGAAACCCGAACAAGATCGTAAGTAGATCTCCATCTCATATCTCATCCCAAGGAAAAAGAGTAGCCAACATTCCCAAAAGTAAACACCATCGATGCCCAGCACCCTACACATCTGCCTTGAACTACAAGTCAAGGGGCTCAAATCACCGCACCCTGACACTATTCGCTTTGGGTGGCACTGACTCGACCACACGGTTTTAGGCCGAGTCACAAGGACGTGTCTTGGTGGAGAAATCTCCCCTCATAATTGATAGTTCTGAGGAAAGTCAAACCACACCTCTTCACTATCACACAGTTAAGAGGTCTTCTCAAATTCAAAGTCGTCATATCACTGACTCGTACAACCGAGGGTCCCGCTCCGGTAGTCATGGAGAAAATCCATAGACCAGCCTAGTAGAAAGGACTAAGTCTGAGAGAAGTTTTCAGGTAACTCACTGCCTAGCCCCGCTGGAGGGTAAACCCTAAGAGGTCGTCGGGTAACCCACTGACCAGTCTCTGCTAGAGGGTAAACCCTAAGAGGTCGTCAGGTAACCCACTGCCTAGTCTCTACTGGAGGGTAAACCCTAAGAGGTCATAGGGTAACCCACTGCTCAGTCTCTACTGGAGGGTAAAACCTAAGAGGTCGTCGGGTAACCTACTGCCCAGTCTCTGTTGGAGGGTAAACCCTAAGAGGTTGTCGGGTAACCCACTACCCAATCTCTACTGGAGGGTAAACCCTAAGAGGTCATCGGGTAACCCACTGCCCAGTCTCTACTGGAGGGTAAACCCTAAGAATTCAATGAGAAACCCACTGCCCAGCCCCGCTGGAGGGTAAACCTAGAACTACTCTGGCCATCCCTACTAGATGGTACAACACTGGCCAACAGAACAATGAGTGGGTATCGCACAACCACCCAACTCCAGAACAATTCACCGAGTAGAGGTTCAGCTCCCGTGTAGTGTGGGTCACACCGATACCTGGAGCTATACCTAGGGAAACACATCGCGGTAGATCACATAAGGAGGATATGATCTCGATACTCAGGTAGGTAAACTATGCCCAGGCTCATTAGGACTCCGTACCCTACTGGAAACAACCTCCTGGGTAGAGGATCGGTGCCCGCGTAATGTGTTGGTCACACCGAATCCACAAAAACTCTACCAGGGAACACGAAGGGATGTGATACTGAAAGCCCACATGGCTGAAGGAAAAAGGGGAACCCAAACAACTCCACCAATCACACCATCGAGAATAGGACAAGGGGAAACCACTCCACCCTGCTGGTCTAAACCATTGTTAACAGAAGGACCCTCTACGTCACGATAGGTCAAAGGTACGTAAAGTTGAACACGGTACGCACATGGGCCCTCACGACGTGTGGACCTAACTCATATCTAACCCAAGTACACAAAAATTATTGGGTACAAACCACAACATGTACCTCCAAGCATCCTTGTATACTCCTAAAGTATACCACATCTCTAGACCAAAGACTATCGTGCACACGACACCCAACGTCAGCACGAAGGGAGAAAACATAATTTCACCAACCTGCTTCCTCCACATCCCTAGCATGGACAACCACATATCTTTAAACATCAACTTCACTCACACAGGAGTGAATGCGATCACACGCCAAGGGTTCTCTTCCAAACATAGCAAGAAGAACCACCACCTGAGCACCTTTCATGCTTCCACATTTAATGAGATCTTGAATGAGACTTTGCACATCCAAATGGATCGTACTGTTGAAACCCTCACGGAAAAACACGCGAGATTGACTATTTACTCGCTTCTAACAAACATTCGACGTAAAAGTCATTCAACACTACTTTATGCCCGAACGGCATCCCGTGGTCCCGAGCCTCGGTCCCGAAAACAGTCGAGCGCATCGCACCACTGCGATGCCCTTGGGAAAACACGTAAAATTGACTACTTACTTTAGTGGAATGAATATCCGAAGGGAAAGATGCATTTCACCGTACCTCACATGATCGGTGCTTCATGGGACCCGCATCCTGATCCCGAAGCGCAATGAACGAATCACACCGTTGCAATTCTCTCGGAAAACTCCACAATATTGACTATTCACTTGTCCGAAACGGAGACCCGGTGAAGAAGATGATATTTACCATAAACACCCAAAACAACCCTCATTGGGCCTGCACCACTGTGCGGAATTAAATCGGGCAGATTGTTCCATTGCAATGCCCTCAGAAAAACACCCAGAAATGACTGCTCGCACGTCCCGAACGGACGTCCGATGAAAAAGTTGCTAAATGTTGCTCGCAGCTTAAAAGATGGGTCATGGAACCCACGCCTCAACTCCAGTTTCAACGCCTGAGACCACCCTGGAAAACTCTGCCTCAGTGCCAGGTTCCCAATGCCGCTGACGGCGCACAAAACGGACTCCAGATGTGTCTGCGCTGCCCAAAACAAGAACTCCCGAAATAATGCCAAACCACTTAACGGGAGTGATGCACCACTGAGACCCCCTTATCGGGAATTAAAACCCCCTAAACCATCTCAAAAAGTTAGTCTTGATCTAAGGATTACACTTCCACAGACGGCACATGAAACGGATACCCGTAGTGAAGATTACGGGTGTCTGAAGTCGAGGGGACGAATCCCCTTTGGCTGGACCGTCCCGCGGCTCAGCCGTGCGGCCCGGCCGTGGATCCCGGGTCAACGCGGTGCCGACCAGCCCTTGTGTCCAGTAGCATTCATTTGCAGAGACCCGCCTCATGCGGGTCTCTGTTCCCGCATGGGGTCACGCATCGCGACCCCGCCGTCATCGCGCCCCCGACGAGCTCGCCCGCCGCGCTTGGCCTCACCGTCCGCAGCCACGCCCCCGCAGCCGATCACCCGGCCGCCTACCGCTCGCACCGAGCCGCCGTCCCGGATGCCCGAATCCAACCACCTCACTGAATACACCGCCGACCGCTGCTCCAATCCGTCATCCGCTGCCGCGCCGCCTGAGCCAAGCCATCGCCGGACCGGCCAGAACCGCCGGAAAAACACCCGAAAACCCCCGGAACTTCATCGGACCGCTGCGGACACCTCGGGACTCAGATTTCGAATCTGAAAAATGAGTCGTAAAGATTAGAACATATAATACACATTAATGGGATTTGAGAGAAAATTAAATAGAGATTTAATTCTGTAAATCAAGCTCAAATTGAATGCGGTAATTGAAATATAACGCACGATCCTACCTCGGGGGCTTAGCCCGTCGCTTTGCAAGCGATCCGCTGGAGCCGCAACACCTTGGAGAGGAGGAGGAAATGGGGAGATCTATGGAGAGCTCCTCGGTTTCTTGAGGGTTCCTCCACCAGAGAGAAAATAAATGGGAGAAGGTGAGGGATGGGTTTAGGTTTAAATAAAGAAAAAACTATTAAAATTTTAATTAATTTAAACCCTCAAATTAACCCGCATCTGAAACTCTCGATGAGGTCGAGGTTAAGCCCCCCCTAGGGTAAAAACCACCTCCCGAGAAAAATGGAGATATCATAATTTTAATCTGAGGCCCAGTTCAAAAGATATAAAACTTAACGTCTGAGGCCGTTAAATTACAAAAATGCCCCTGGTGGCATTTTTCACAGGAGGTCCGCGCCCGCGAAAATTACACCCCTCCAAGGGTAAACGGCATGCTCTGGACTCAACGGTGCCCTCGGTTTTCTGATCCAAGTTACCGTTTAGGATTTATTCCATTTATTTGGCGTGCCCAATGTGAACGCACTTAAAATTTAATTCCGGCCACACCAGGGCTCAGAATCGCACATCGTCTGAAGGCGCTGCTCTGGAATAACATCAAGAATATTCCAAATTCTTTTATAGAAAAAACTGGTTTCTTACATATATACACATAAAAAATCATATTTAGAAACATTTTAAATATATTTTAAGCTTTATCTCTTAGTTTAACCCCCTCATTAACCCTTTTAACCTTTACTCTCGTGGAAAACATTTAGCATGGTAACTATTCATTATGAATAAAAATGAAATTAAACTCATTAAAAATTTATATAATGATGATCCAAAATATGGGATCTATTTTATAGGACTAAATTTATATATATGGTAAAAATTACTTTTCATATAAGTTTTCAAAATGCTATAAAAACCATTTTTGAAAAAATGCCATTTTTAAGCATAAAAGTGATTTTATACCAAAGTCGTGTATAATGTTGATTATCATGGAATTAATTTGTTTATTTTTCATTAAATATGACTCATGTTACTTTCAAAATAAACAAAAACCAAAATAAACCTTTTTAATACATGATTAAAAGATAAGAATCAAAAATAGTTTTTATTTGAATAAAAACATTACTTAAATTATCAAAATTTCAAACATAAATTTTTAAGTACAATACTATATTTTTAAACGAATTATATTAATTTTAAATATATATTAGGTCTAGAAAAATGTTTCATAAGGTTTTATTTCATTTTTATATCATGATAATGTTATAAAAGTGATAGTATTTGTAAAATTGATATTTTTCATTATTCACCTAAAAATCATCTATTTTAGAAAAATACAAAAACCTCACCCTAAGTTAAATTTAAAATTATGAATTAAAAAAAGGAACTTCATTTCTTAAAATTAAAATTATAAAATTTTGGAATTTATATTTTAAATGAGAACATAAAATATATTGCAAAACTAATTTTATAGATTAATAACCCTTTTAAACTTTCAGTGTTCTTAATATTATTTTATATAAATTTATAATTAATTGAGTGTTAGTATATTATTTAAAAAAAATAAATTAAATATTATTATAATCATTTTAAAAAATTATTAATTTAATTTATTAAGATAAAAATACATTACACGCAATAAAAATAATTTTCTCAAAATGTCTCTTTTGACCTTAAAATGAATTTTTATTCATTTATAACCAGTTTTTAAAAAAAATTATGAATGATTATTAATTTTTTTATCCTACATGAATAAAAAATAATTTTACATAAGTTTAATAATCCAAATAATAGATATTACCTTTTTAATAAAACATATATAATAAAATAAAGTTTTTAAATAAAAAAATTTCATTTAACAAATAATGATTTGACTGGTATTACTTAACCATTACATAAATAAAACATATATAATAAATTAATGTTTTTAAATAAAACATTTTCATTCAAAGAAGAATTTTTAGACTAGCATTGCTTAACCATTACACAGGTATCCTTAATTGAGTTTATTGATTATTACATCAATTTTATCAATAAATTTTATTGATATCATTCCTAAAAAGCATTAAATTTGATGAAAATTATTAATTAAAAAAAATACTTCAAAACTACCTCTTTAGAATCAACTGTATTTTCTTAAGTGAATTTGAACCCTTTTAATATTAAAATTAATTTATATATCAATCTCGTTTAACTATCTAGTAATTTATTTCATTTTGTGTAGTTGTAAAGCATCATTTACTTAAGTTCGGTGTTGCGTACATCACAAGCTATTAGATACATCAAATTTATTTTAAAATAGAAAATATTATAAAGACTTAGGGTGTTAAATTTATTCACTAATAAACTAAATACTCTCAAGTATCCTCACTAGTTCCACTACCCCATGGTCTTGTACCATGCTTAAAGGAATCTAGTTCATCTCATAGGGACTAGATAGTAACCATCTCTCAATATCACACTATAATGCCTAGGATTCCCATGATACTAGTAGTTTATGCACCTTAATGCATCGTTGAATTCAACTAGTTGTTGAAATAATTATAAATTTATTGTCCCAAGCTAGACTTAATACTAGGGTGTAGTAAATTCACAGTGTAGGGTCAAACCCACAGGGATCACTAGTAGGTAAGAAACCATTTGAACAAAAACCTTTGAAAGGATTCCTCGTGTTCACTCTTCAATATTGGGTTTATCTAAATCAAGGTACTTTGTATTTAATTAAAATAACTAAGAAGGGATCTAGGTCAGTTTCAAGGATCTATGCAGAATATAATACCAAATATGTCTTGGAATTGTCCTATGACTTAGGCTGTGAAGCGATGCATGGGTCACCAATTGGTTTTGGTCAAACCCATTGGATCAACCTATGCTAAAACTATCTATTGGTCCAATTATAGACAATAACCTTAGTTCATTATGATTATCTTCTGTGCAAAAAGCATCACAGGCTAATGGTCATAGCCTACTCAACTCTAACTAGGTCAGGTTCATTCAATTGTACCTCCCATGGTCAAGGTTGTGAAAGAGAATATGATGAACATATATTTTTAACCTAATTACTAGTTATAGAGTTATCAAACTTTAACTTATGGAATCATTAGGTTCATAAAAATCCATACTGTATCCCCCTTACCCAAAGAGGATTAGGCACACATGGCGGTGTTGATAAAAAGAAAATAAATACTAAACATGATACACATAATCATGAAACGAATGATAGATAGGTAGTACAGGATTAAAAAAATTAAGAATCAAGATTAAACAATCAAAATAAATTTAAATTCAATAAAATACTTACTCACAATGTAGAAACAATGAAGAAACGGAAACCTTTGATGAATAATAGAGATCAGTTATTGAAAGTGAACATTGAAACAAAAGTAAAAGTGCAACAGATTTATAATGGATATAGAATGATTAACTCAAAAGGATTTTCAAAAACAATGAAATGAATGAATAAAAACTAATTTGGAAGGAAAATATAAGAAATTAGAGAATTAATAATGAAAGAAAACATAATTTTATTGGGGTTCTGAACGCAGTAGTACAGAAAAAATATAAATAGGCTAAGAAGTACATGATGTGAAAAGAATTTATGTCATATACTGGCTTAAGTGGAATTTTTCATGAAATTTTCACATTGTGTAATCATGTTGCACATTTTGAATTTGATATAAACAATTTCCTTTGGAAAATTAGTCTATATCTTTGACTGATTTGGCTCTCGAACTTTTCACATCATGTAAACTCTGCAAGTCATATATTTGATACTCTTTTAGCGATATTATAATTTTGAAATCTATATGATATGTAATGTATGTACACATCATGTATGATATTAACATCATATAAAGTATTTACGGGTTAGTATGTGGATCTGTAGGCATGCAGTGAATGAGGACTACACGTTGTGTATATTTGACATATAGTGTAAAACCTGTTTTTAATGCTTTTTTTTATTTCTTCCTTTAAGTACAAAATTCTTAATTCCTATGAAAACAAACCAAAACAAAGTTAATTATCAAATAAAACAAGAAAAATCATTAATTAAATGTATCTAATATATATATATATATATATTCAACTTATCAAATTACCCCACACTTGAACAGCTATTTTTCATCAAGAAAAAATCATCTCAATAGGGACTCCGAAAGAAATAATTTTCAAAACATGAAACATTAATTTCAACTGGGAAAATAAAGATATGTGTAAGGAGAAAAATTCAGTCATCTAGAATCAATCCTTCATATAAAATTATTAATGCCTCATAGTTCATTTCAATATCCATATTCTTTATTCCTTTAATTATAATTTCATAAATGTTCAATAACAACTATTACCATTTTTAAATTTAACTCACAATAAGTTTTATCTAATCACTCAAGGTAAAATGTAATTGGATTTATGATCATACCCTAAATACATATTCCTAACCATAAAAATAGAATTTTTTTTAACATCTCCACTTCATAAGGACAAATAAAAAATCAATCAAGAGGGCTTTAGTAAAAGGGTTCAAATGAATTTGAGGCTGAGGGCGGGTGGGAAAGTAATAAAAATAAATCTCAATAGGAGGGTAAGCTCTAAATTATAATGCATGAAGGTCATGAATAGTGAAATTAATTGAATCCTCCAAGAAAAAATGTGTTTGTGCTCCGGAGCTCAAAGTGGTTCCATGAGTATATCAAGTAAGTATCAAGAATGTACTATGTTCCTTTCTTTTTATTTTTCTTTATTTTTTGAAAACAATGCTTAGGATAGTCCCACATCCATACACAAACCACATATGATCCATAGTAATATTCATCAGTTTAGTAATGGAGATTTTTGAACTTCCTAATACAAAACCCTTTTTTTCTTTTTTCTTTTATATATATATTTTTTCTTCAAAAAAACAAGGTAAGAGAAGAAAATTACAAAAGCAATCATAGAACACATCATATCATACTAGTGAAATATTCCCCATAAATTTCCTCAAAATAAACATCTTGTGTCCATCAGTGGTGAAAATTCCCCCACACTTATTTAAATGATAATCATGAATTGTACCAAGAGCAGGGTGGGAATGGATAATCAGATTGAAATGGATCCATCCTAACAAGGTTATTCATGTATAATGTGGTCTAAAGAAGGAAATATTTATATATGGGTCTCAAAAAAATGTGGATCACAAAGATTTCCTTAATCATTTTAAAAGTTTATTTATTCAATCATAGACTCAATAAGATCACAATGAAAGTTCTTATAGGTTTACATGCCCAAATTTTCTTTTGAGAAATATGCTCAAAAAAATAATATAAAATCATGTATCCAAAATTCTCTCTGGAATAGGATTATATAAAAATAACTGGAAATCACTCAAGGTATAAAATCCAGTAAAGTCAATCAAAAGAAAATTCAAGAATCTATAATTTAAATTAAAATAATAAATTCAGTAATCATGATAAAAATTATAAAAAATACTAAAAATGGGTTTTAAAAATATATAAACTAAATTTGTGTTTTAAGTTAAAGGTTTTCATGATATTTCAAGTTTAAAACATGATTTTATTAAAAATGTCTCCTAGATAAGTGAAAATAGGTAATAATCGAAGTGTATTGACAATAAATCTCAATAAAGACTCCCCCACAATTAAAAATTATATTGTGTTCATACTTCTCTAATAATCATTTTGGTAGATATATAAAATATATCATCAAAATAATCAAACAGAAATTATGAATTGAAAATAGGGAATTGAGATCTCCCTAAAGTAAAAAATTATTCCATGGGTTATTTGTTCTATTTTTAGTGGAGTTTTTGTGTCCAAAAAAAATTATTAGAAGGAAAAAACATGCACTAGATAAAACATATGTTCATTGGGATTAAACAAGATAGAAGTAGTAAATGTTGAAACCAAGGCTATTCTTTGTTGTAAATGGAGTATGGTTTGTGCTTTTTGTCAATATACATTAGCTTGATGAAGGGGTTTTCAATTCAAGTGATCTTATAGTATAGGATGAAGTAGGTGTTTAAGGTGACACAGTTTCCTAGTGTTTTCCAAATTTTTGGACCTCAAAATCTGGAGTTTATCTTTTTGGAAAAACAAGGTTTTATGCAAAGGAGTCTGCAAAGCATGGTTCTTGGACCATGAAACACAGTTCGCAGACCACTAAGGGAGGTATGAAGAATGGAATTTCTATATAGAATCAGATTATACAGACCTCAAATGAAAAACAGTTCATGGGGTGGATATGGTTTATTGGAAGTTTTTCAATACGCAGAAGGAAAATGGTTCGTGGGATGGAACATCTTCTTCAAAAACGAGATAGATATTTGTGAAACTATGAAGTTAGAAAGGTGGTACATCGACTACGTAGGGAAATAGTTCACGGGATGACTTCAGTTCATATGATATGTGTGGTACTCGGTAAAGGTGGTACCATATCGAAGATTTGGTAAATCATTGTTTTGTAGATTATATGGATCTATTTGCCTATATAAGGATCACTAATCCTTCATTAGGGCATCGCACTGAGATTAAAAAACCAAGAGGAATTCGGTGAAGTCTAGAGTGGTTCGTGGGAAGAAAACCATGTGAAGAAGAATTTGATTAGAAATCTTAGAGGAATTTGGTGAAGTTTAGAATGGTTCGTAGAAGACGGTTCGCGAAAGATAGTTTGCAGAAGAAAATTTGTAGAAGATAGTTCACAGAAGAGGAGTTGGTCTATAGAGAATAAGCAGCACATAGACATTGTTGTGGAGGTAGTATGTGGACATTATTTATGGAGGCAGTATGCAGAGGTGGTATGTGGTCCAGTGCATTTAGCAGGGTAAGCAAGCTAGTTTACAGAGGAACAGTTCGCAAACTAATAGTGCATGGAAAATTGAATTACATCTTCAGGTGAAAATAGGAATTCAACAGAGCATATATCTATAGTTTAGGATGCATGATTTAATTCCAACCCATTGAAACGATCTTCAAGTCAATAAACTGAGTTCAAATTTTTCCCAATGTAGTGAGCAAGGTAGAGTCAACAGAAGTGATCTGAGGGATGCAGTGTGCTATGTCTAAAACCTTATAAAGGATATGATCCTAGAATAGAGTGATTGTGCTAAAATTTTATATCCAAAAATAATGAAGATTATTGGAATTTGGTATTACCAATAACCTATCTGCATATGCTCCTTGGACTAGCCCTTAGTGGTGAACCAAGTAAAATTCATGTGTGTTCCTTCTGCGTGTGAATGTTTAAATTACTACACATTACCAACAGACAGATTTAACAAGTTCCTACCAATATGGAAAAAATATATATCACTTTAAAATAAAAATTTTACACCCTAATTCACCCCCCCTCTCAGGGTATTCTGGGGTCCTTCAAGTGGTATCAGAGCATAAAGGTTATTGATGTTAAATATTCCCTTCTTTTCTACCTTGGAGAATATAGTCAATGTTAGGGGAGTCCCTATATTTGATGGAAGAAACATTCAAATCTGGAATAATAGGATGAGATCACATATAATATCTCTTGTAATGGAAGTCTTATTTTCCACTGCATAAGGAATATAGGTCACTGATCTAATTGGGTTGTCTATGACTGATACAGACAGGAGAATGCTTGATGCATATTCCAAAGCATAGAATTATTTCACTGCAACTCTTTTTGATTAGATATATCTAAATGTGATGAGTTTTATGTCGGTAAAGTTTATGTGGGAAAAACTATAGAATATTTATGAAGGCGATAATAAAGTGAAGGAGTCAGGACTATAATTTTTTCACAATATTTTTTATGATATTATGATACATCCTAAAGAAAATATAGATACCTTTTTCAATAAAATTACTGAAGTTGTTAGAGAAATAAAAGTACTTGGTGAAGAAATCAAATACATTGATATTACAAAGAAAATCTTGAGAATACTTCGACCACTTTACAATGAAATAGTGTCAACCCTTAAGGAAATGGATCTTTCCAAACTTTCTTTGGATAATCTTCTGAGAATCCTAGTGGCATATGAGATTTGAGTCAAACCAGAAGATCCAATGACTCAAGTAATCATGGAAATGGAATTCAAAGAAATAGAAAAACTTGAAATTTCAGGAGATAGTATTGATGAAGATAATGAATAAAAATAACTTTTTTCTCTAACTTCCAATAAATTCAACAAGGGAAAAAGGAAAATTTGAAGTAAATTTACCTATGGATTTTTTTTTGTGGTAGAGTTGGGAACATTTCCTCTCAGTGCACAAGAAAGTTTGATAATGAAGAAAGTGAAGCTGGAGACAAGTAAAAGCCATGAAAAATGTTTTCCAATTCAAGTATAGTAATAAATTACAAAGAAAGAGTTTTATCTATGAAGAATATGATGATGATAGTGAATTATTTGAGGAAGAATAACTGGAATTTAAATCTAGAACCCATGCGTCAATGATGGATACTGTTGAAAAGTTAGAACCATCGGGAGATAAATCTAGAGATAATCAGTTGACCACTGATTTCAATATCAAGTTGGAACTTAAGGAAGATTTTGGTAATATTGAGAATCAATGCAAGAGATGAAAAAGTGTAGATAAATTGTGGAAGATTCATCGGAATATTTTGATATATTGGAAGCTGAAATTGTTCGACTTGAGAAATTAGTAAAGAAGCATTCAACAACTTTTGAAATATCAGAAGATATAGTTGAACTAAAGCTCAAAATTTAAGAACAAGAAATGTTCATTAATAAACATACATCTATATTGGAGGATAAGTCCAATATTGTTGAGGGACTTGAAGAAGAAGTTGTTACTCATAGGATTAAACTTGAAAGGGAATCAATTCCAAAAGAAACAAAGAAAAAAATTTAGTTTGGAAAATTCTTAGATATTAAGCTTCTAGATAGAGTTAATTGTGGTTCTGATGAAGTTGAAAAGGTTCTTAATGATAAAATACCCTCATACATGGGAAACATAGGAATTGGTTGTGATGTTGAATCATCAAATGCTAGAAGTAAAATGGGCCAAAATAATGCTAAGTTAAAAGTTGGACATATCACAAAGACAACTGAAGTCCAAACAAAGAAAGTCTCAAATTAAATTTAGAGGAAAAAAACTATCCTTGAGTTTCTTTAGATGATATATAGTCAAACTATCCTCCTAAGTAAGTTTACATGATAAGTAATATAAGTGAAAAAAAATTCCACTTATGAGATGTCAATTTTGTGGCTATCTGGGTCATACCATGTCATACTATGAAGAGTCAAGGAGCTATTTAAATAGGGAAGAGATAGGAATTAAACAAAGGATAAAGAATTAATATCCTAATTCTATAAAAGAAAATGTTTCTATGGATATTATTTTCATTGTTATAAATTTTTCCATAAAGCAGTTGATTGTAGGCAGAGGAATGGTAGGGAAAATTTGTACACAACTCAGAGACAAATCAATACTTTCCAAACAAATATTGTTGTTCTTACAAAAAATTTATCTCCTTTGGAATATGAGTGTGAGTATGATGAACCTTTTCACATGGAAAAGAGATTTGAAAATCCATCTTTATCCTTCACTCAAACTAATATTTCATGGAAGGAAAAGAAGAAAATTGAAAAATCCAACCTTGCAGAAGTAGCTCTAAAAGCTAAGAAGAATAGAATAACTTGCATTATTAATAGTGGATGCTCATACCATATGATGTATAATGCAAAACTATTAACTAATTTAAAGAAAAAGGTCGATGGAATAGTGATATTCAATGATGATGGTACTTTAAATACCAAAGGTAGTAGACGTATTAAACTGGGCAATGGAGAGATGAAGAATACTGAAGTTCTTTATGTGTATGGGTTTCATCACAATCACCTAAGTGTGAGTCAAATCTATGAATCAGGTATTATAGTGACATTCAATCAATAGGGGTGCACTATAAATGTAATAATAATGAATTATCACATGAAAGGTTGCAGAACAGATGGAAACCTATATCAATTTGATAGTAAAGAAAAAAATTCTACATTACTATTAAATAAGAAAACAACTTGCGTTGCCAGAAGTTGGGCCACATAAATTAAAAAAAAATGAAAAATATATATATATATACTAAAGATAGTCATGGATATCCCTAATCTAAAGTTTGAACTAGAAAAGACTTATGATGATTGAATTCAAGGGAAGTTGGTCTCCAGTTCATATCAGATAAAGAAGAAAAGGGCTTCAAATCTTATTGATCTTATTCATACAGACGTATGTATTTTGATAAATGTTTCTATAACTCATGGAGAAAGGTAATTCATCCTTTTCATTGATGATTATAGTATAATATATTGTGTGATGGTTATAAACAGGAAATGAAAAGTGCTTAATTTCATGAAAGCTTGTCTCAAAATTGCTTCGAATGATACTAGATGGAAAATGAAAGGTTATTTGTCTGAAAATGGAGGATAATACACAACCATTTAGTTTAATAATTACTTATATAATCATGTAATACAACATGAGGTGGATACTGTGAGAACCCCATAGAAAAATGGATTTTTTGAGCGTAGGAATTCACATGTGAATAATATGGATAGAAATATGCTCATTGAGAGGCTTATCCCTTGACATTATAGAAAAGAGGTTGTTCAATATGTGGTGTATATTCAAAATCGAATAGGGATTTATATTGGTGAAACAAATACACCATATAATTTGTGGCATGGTAGGAATCCCTCTTTGAATTATTTAGGTGTTTTTAGAAGTAAATGTTCTATCAAAAACAAATAAGTAAATCAAGGAAAATATATTGATGATTTGAATAAAGGAATATTCCTTATATATTTAATGAATATAAAATCCTACAAATTTTGTAGTAAACATCTTGGAAAAATTTTGGAAAATAGTGATGTGGAGATCATTGAAGATAAAACCACAAATGCCTCAAAGAATTCATATGATTATGTCATAGAGGATGATGAATAATGTGTACATGGAACAAATCCAAATACAAAAGTAGAGGAAGGAATGACAAACACTCAAAAATCACATCATGATGTTGACTCAGAAGAATTATTAGAAGAGGAATCCATAGATGAATAAAATTCTCCTGAACCTCACAGGAGAAATCGAAGAGCATAAATTTATCAATATAACTTTATTAGGGATTGGAAATCTCCCATATAGATAAGTAGAATGAGTAATCATGTACAATATGTATTCTTATAAGTTGTAGAACCATCCTTATTTGAAGAAGCTACAAAGGATGAGCATAGAAATGTGATCATAAATAAGTCATGATTTCTGTTTAAAGGAAATTCACAGATTGAAGGTGTTGGTGTTGAAGAAACATTTGCTTCAGTGGCCAGACTGGAGTCAATCAGACTGTTTTTTTTTTCATGGAAATTTAAAGAGGATACAAAGTTTATCAAATGGATGTCAATACATCTTTCTTAAATGGTTTTCTTGAAAAGTAAGTCTATATTGAACAACTAGTGGGATTTCTTCTTGGTAATGATGAAATGAGGTTTGCATATTAAATAAGGCTCTCTATGATCTGAAACAGGTATTGAATTCATGTTACTCTCAGTTTGATTATTATCTAAAGAAGATGGAATTTAAAAGACGATTGGATCACAATATCTATGTGAAGAGTTATCATAAAGACCAGTTCATGGTTCTGGTGTATGTAGATGATATTATATTTGTAGGAATCACACAGGGATCAGTTGATGAATTTTCCAATCATAAGAAATTAGAATTTGAAATGTCTATGATTGGTGAAATCACATAATTCCTAGTCTTCAAGTGATTCATAGGAAATACTACACTTTCATTTATTAAGAAAAGTATTCAAGAGAGTTTTCTAATAAATTCAATATGCATTAATCCAAACCAATGTAAAATCTGATTTTGGTTGGAACTAAACTTGTAAGTCATGAGGATGGGACTTCTTTAGATCCCACCATGTATAGGAGAATAATCAGAAGCCTAGTGTACTTACCTACATCACAGGAAAATATTGTCTTTGCAACATTATTAGTGGCCTACTCTCAGATAAATCTGAAGGAAGAACATATGGAAGCAGGTAAATGAATCATGAGGTACATTCAAGGTACTCACAATTATGGATTATAATTTGTTGTAGGAAAAGATAATAAACTATCATCATTTTCTGAAGCTAACTAGACTGGAGATGTGGTGGATAGAAAATCCACAAGTTGTGGATCATTCTTCATTCGAAATAAATGTGTGGGATGGTTGAGTAAGAAATAAGAAATCACTTCTATCCGTACTTCTAAAGATGAGTATATCTATACTACAAAGGCTTTCACTCAACTAATTTGGACGAAGCAACAACTAACTAATATTGTTGATGAGGTGAAACAACCAATGGTGATTTACTATGATAAAAAGAGTGCAATTGATCATTCAAAGAATCTTGTTTATAATTCTCATATAAAACACATTGAAATTAGGTATCACTTCATCAAGTAAAAGGTAGAACAAGGAATGACTAAAATGGATCATGTTGAAACTAATGATCAAGTGGATAACATACTGAACAAGCCATTGTTAGCACATGTGTTTGAGAAACATCAGTTTAACCTTAGTGTTCAACCACCTCCCAGTGCATGAGTAGGTTTTGTTTGTTCCCTTATCCACTATTGTGCTAACTATTTTAATCTATTTGCTGAAGTATTATAGGTTTATGGGGGAGATGCGATCTAGGGGGGTGTGATTTGAGCTCTGTAAGTCAAAATTTGATTCCTTTGGTTTATTTCAAATGGGGTAGAATGTATAAATTCAATGTTTTTTGGTTCAAAAGAGGAGGGTAAAATATGAAATGTTTTTCCAGTGGTAGGATGATGAAGAATATAGGAATTAAAAAATGTTACAATAAGGGAGAATGATGAGTTACAAAGGGGGAAAAGTTTGGATACGATGGGAATGAAGAAAAAAATTTGTTGTTTTGTATTAAGAGAACCCAATTCAGGCTTCCCCCCTTGTTTTATACACTGAGAATTGATCACATATACTTAGAGAGTTACTGAGTTGTTTCTTGTTTATCAGGTTTTGGTTGGTGCTTCATTGAATTTATCTACATATTGTCAAAAAACCCAAAGGGGGATATTGTTGGAACCAAGTATTTTATTTTCTATAAATGGAGTATGTTTTGTGTTAGTTTTCAATCCACATTGGGTTGATAAAGGGGTTTTCAATCAAGTAATCTTACAGTAGATTCTGATACAAGTGTTTAAGGTGGTGCAATTTTGTAGTGTTTGCCTAAATTTTGGGCCTCAAAATCGGGAGTTTATCTTTTTGGAAAAGGAAGTTTTTATACAAAGGAGTCTGCAAAGAATGGTCATGGACCACAAAACATAGTTCGAAGACCTCTATGGGAGGTATGCGGAATGCTATTTATGCATATAATCATAGTACGTGGACCACAAATGAAAAATAGTTCATGGGGCGGATATGGTTCACGGAAAGGTTCGCAGTATGTGGAAGGAAAATGGTTCATCAAATGGATCATTGTTTTTAAAAACAAGGCGGTGATTTTTTAAGTCACGAAGGTAGAAAGGTGGTACGTGGAACACATGGGGAAAATGGTTCACATGATGGATGCAGTTCATAGGAGATGCGTAGTACACAGTAAAGGTGGTGTTGTATTGAAGATTTTGGTAAATCTCAATTTATTGGATTATGTGGATTTATTTTCCTATATAAGGAGCACTAATACCTTCATTAGGGTGACACACTAAGATTAAAAATCCAATAGGAATTCGGTGAATTCTAGAGTGGTTCATGGGAAGACAACCCCATGAAGGAGACTTTGACTAGAAATCTGGGAGGAATTTGGTGAACTCCAGAATAGTTCATGGAAGAAATTTTGTGGAAGATGGTTCATGGAAGGCAGTTCATGGAAGATAGTTCGTAGAGAAGGAGTTGGTCCATAGAGAAGAAGTAGTATGTGGAGGTGGTTTTCAGAGGTATTATGCAGACATGGTTTATATAGGCAGTATGCGAAGGTGGTATGCAATCTAGTGTAGTTTGTGGGGTTAGCAGGACAGTTCGCGAACTAACAGTGCATAGAAAATTGAATTACATCTTTAGGTGAAAATAGGACTTCAACAAAGCATCTATCTATAGTTTAGGATGAATTATTTAATTTCAACCCATTGAAGTGACCTTCGCGTCAGTAAAATGATTTGAGAATCTTCCCAACTTAGTGAGCAAGGGGGAGTCAATGGAAGTGATCTGAGGGACTCAGTGTGTTATCCCTAAAACCTTGTAAAGGCAGTGAGTCTGGAAAAGAGTGGACATGCTAAAAAATTTTAATCCAAAACTAGTGAAGATTAGTGGACATTGGAATGACCAACTACCTGTCGGTGTATACTCTTTGGACTAGCCCTTAGTGGTCAACCAAGTAAAATTGTTGTGTGGTCCTTCTGCGTGTGAATGTTTAAGTTAATTCACATTAAAAATAAAATGGGTAGGGGAACATAGTGGGAACCTATAATAAAAATCATCTCAAGTAAATGTAAGAAGGTGATTATAGTGAATTTTGAAATTCCATACTAACATAAAATTCCAGAAAAAGGAAAATAATGATCCTAAGCACAAAAGTGAAATAATATATATATATATATATATGTTTCTAAATAGATAACAAAAATTTCATTATCCAGAGGGATGAACAAAAAAAATAATCAATGACATCTATCTACTCAAAAGTCTTCCACCTCCTATAAGAATAGGTGGTTGTGTCATCAAGATCACAGGGATGTTTGGCAGGATTAACCACCTCAAGAGAATATCAAGAATGAATATCGTGGGGAAGGAATTTCATCAGTACCCATCATGGTGGGGATCCCTATTGAGTTAATATATCAAGTGAGAGATACTAAAGTTGGTTCTTGATGTCATCCAAATACTGAGAAATCCATTGTAATATGGAATATAGTGGAAGGACAGGTGCGTCAATAACCATAGAGGCAACAGAAGATCTAGACATGGATAAAGTAATGTGGGAATGAAATGAAAAACAATCCAGTAGTAGTGAAGTCAGAAAACTATGTCCCATAAATATATATAAGCAATGATTCAACATGAAAAATGGAATAAAATGGTATGAAAATATGAACACCCATATAGAATACAAAGTGGGAGGGGACTGAGAGATAACTAGGTATTAGAATCAAAGTCATCGAGGTCCACATTAGTAGTCCCCTCGTGAAAAGTGGGTGCATATAGCCGGACCTCCCTATCAATGTCAAAAATGGAGTATGAGGCTAGAGGATTAACCATTTTGTTTGGTGTTGTGGTTCTGGTATCTGTATCGGTCAAGTATAGAGAAGGAGAGGTGTCGGTCCATACTGAGGTCATGTAACTAGAAACTAGATCAATAAAGGGCACCTCATATAGAGATGGAATGGTGAGGGCCTTACCCCGAAGGGCCTACTACATTAAATACTCCTTCTGGGTAGTAGTATCTATCAACTCAGGGGGAAGGTCAGCTGGGGTAGGATATAGATACCCTTCTTTTTCATTGCATAACTATTACAACATTTTTAAGATAAACAACATAATAGAAATACAATCTTGGATCCAAAGTTTTATTATCTTGGGTAAATTATGATAAAACATCACTTTTACATAATAAAAAAGAATCATTGTCTAATTACTTATTCTCTATCCTCTTAGTGTCCCTCACACTCACCTTAGTATAAGTAATCACCTAAGGATATACATCAGATAAGGGGGTGATATAAATCCCATTAAGAGTGTGAATAAGGGATGTGAATCAATATAACATGGTTGAGCATAATCATCCCCATCATATCATAAGAATAGGATCATCGTCAACATCATGAGTGAAACATGTGATAAAGTTATGGAATGTTTCAAGGTATAAAAATGAAACATCATGTCATATTGTTCAAATACCACACATAGTTGTGGACAAAGATAGCATCATGTTCACACATAACATGTCTGTGTAATCATAACATCATCATTGTGAATAAATCTAGCATAATGTTCACACATAATACACATTATCTCATGAGATACATCACATTACCCAAATTCATTGGTGGGATATATAATTATAGTCCAACCTGTCACATCATAATATTTACATAATCATGAATGACACATAGAACGTATCACAATCATAGTCATGAAATAACCCATGTAAAGGAATGGTTTTCATAAGGATTTCATAAATAATACATTCATGAATAATATTTTGGGTTCCCAAAATAAAAATAGAGATCATACTTTGGAATAATAGACCATTTTTCTTTGGATAAGAAACAACACATGAGGAGTCGAAGATTTGTTTTGGAAAGAAATTTATTTTTGGTAAATCATTTTATTTTGATTAAAAATAAAGGTCAAAACATGTACAAGCCCAAAAAAAATTAACAATAATAAAATTATATTTAAGTAACATTAAATAAATATCCATACTGAAATTTATGTGAAATAGGGAAGACTCAAACAAAGGAAGTTGGGTTCGAGAATCCCCTTGTCTTAATTCCCGCTTTATTTCATCTCTTTTTCACCTCCGAAATAATAAAATTAGATTTATTAAAACCATGATAAATAAGTGAGTAATTTTAATTTTTACCACTATTTATAAATTATTTTAATTTTATTATATTTCTTAATTTCCTTGTTTATAGGTTTGTCATTTTGATATCATGTTTTACTTAAAAATTTCTCATTTTTCACTGATTTCTTTATTTTGTTCAATGTAATTGGTACATTATTAGAATTAATTCCAAAAGATTATAATACATATAATTAAATTTTTATATATTATATATAATTCATAATATTCATCCATGATGATGGTTATAATTGTTGACATAGAAATTTCTCTATAGTTGGTTACCCGACCTTCGACGGGACATTATCAAGAGAGCAGGAAAGGGAAGTTTGAAATTTATATATATTGTAAATATGATACTTCTGGTAGGTTAACATCATTAATATAATTTTAAATTTATTCATAATTAATATTATAATTTTTGGTTGTGAAATGGGTGGTGAAAAAATAAATATAATAAGAGGAAGAATAAAAGGAGAAGAGTTGGTAGAAACTTACTTAATCCCCGATGAAGCTTCTCTCGTATGTCACTAAAACTCCCTTGATGTTTGGAGTTGGATTACTCCAGAACTTCCTTAAGGATCTTAAGGGGTTTAATAGAAAGGATTTTGGAAAATTTTAGGATTTTTAAAGTGGGGGTGAGTGGTTTTTCAAGGGTAGGGAGTGGGGTTATTTATACTTGAGGAGAGGGGTATTTTTAGAATAAAATATTAAATAAAATAATATATTTAAGGTGAAACTTGTAATAATGAATTTTTGACAATATAAATCATATATAAATATAATATAATAGTTTTTAATACTTTAATCCTACTTATAATTCGAATTAATTATTTTATTAAAAAGGAAAATGGAAAGAAAAAAATTGTTATTTTAAAGAATTTCGTTTGACTTTAGGTTTTGGAAAATGATTTTTAGGTTTTGGAATTTAAAATTATTTTATTTTATTTAATTATTTGAGAAATTAAATATATCATGGTTGAACATCAAGATTTAGAAAGGATTAGGTCATTATTACATCCAAAATTATGTAATTTAAGATACACCAATTATGTTGAAAACTGTATTTCTACTATTCACCCAAAAAATTGATGTATTTCAAAAAAAAATCCAAAAACGTATTTGGAAAATTTCAATGTGTTGATTTAAAAAATGATATTCATTTTATAAAAATAAATTTATAACATAGGTAATTTTAATTTTTAATATAAAATTTATGATTTATACAAAATAATTTAAAATGCAGTTTATTAAAAAATGTTCTTTTATTTTCTTTTAGTTTTTTTATCTTGATATTTATTTTTTTCAATTATAATATTTATATTTCCTTAAATTAATCATGATAAAAATTATTTATATCAAAATTTATTATTTTAATGTAAAATCACTATTTAAATAGTCAATTTATTATTCTCAACGGTCGGGTTCCTATCCCCAACAGTCAGGTTACTATTCTAATGATCACATTACTATTCCAATGGTCACATTACCTCCTATAAATACCTATACTTTACTTAATTCATTTTTAAACTCAATACCTCTCAAGGTTCTATAATTCTATTTTCTATAATGTTGATTGTTTTACTAATATTTTTTTTCTTTTTCATAGTGTTGGTAGTGGGTCGATGATTCTAGTAGATTGAGGAGATCCATGTTTTCCCATTTTATCTTTTTTATTTTATATTTATTCCACACATTTATTTCAAGAGAAAAATATCATTTGTAAAATCTATGTTGTTACATTATTCCTCCTTTAGAAAATATTTCCCTAAAATTTCAACTCATATTATCAGTTGTGAATAGTTGAGGGTACTTATATTTCATTATTTCCTCTGGTTCCCATGCCACCTCTTCATACTTACGGTTCCTCCATAACACTTTTAATGGGTGATTTGTCATATTACATATAACTTTTTCTCTATGATCTAATATTTTTACTAGATTCTTATCATATGAGATTTCATTCCCTAGTTATACCACCTTTAGATTCATTACTTGTGAGGGATCAGGTATGTACTTCCTCAGTAGTGATATATGGAACACATCATGAACTTGATCCATACTTGGTGGAAGTGCAAGCTGATAGGCCACTGCTCCCATGTGATCAAAGATCTCAAAGGGGCCAATGTAACTTGGGCTGAGCTTTCCCTTCAATTCAACCACATGACTCTCTTCTATGGTAATATTCTAAGGAAAAAAAATATACCATATAGAACTCCAAGACCCTTCAGTGGTTGTCAGCATATCTCTTTTACCGAATTTGAGTAGATTTTATATGTTATTAGATGGATTGAAACTCCTTTGTCTTCTCTTTCACGAGATCAGGTCCAAGTAGATTTCTTTCCCCAACTTCATCCCAACAAGTAGGAGTTCCACATCACTTCCCATATAGATCTTTATATGGATCCATTTGAATACTCTAGTGGAATATATTGTTATATGAGAACTCAATTAATTGGAGATGTTTATCCCATATACCTTTGAATTCCATTGAGTAGGATCTTAGCATGTCCTCGAGTTTTTGAATAGTCCTTTTAGATTTTCCATTAGTTTAGGAATGATAGGTTCTGTTGAAATTCATTTCAGTACTCAAATTATTTTTATGAATTCTCTAGAATTTAGATGTGAACCTTGTATCATTATTAGATATGATCAAAATTTTAACCTCATGTATCCTCACCACTTCCTTCATATATATCTTGGAAATTTGATCGAAAGTGTAACCTCATGTGGCCTCACCACTTCCTTCACATATATCTTGGAAATATTTTTAAATTATAAATCATCCCAAATAGAGATAAATTGGGTGGTCTTAGTGAGTTGATCCACCACAATCCATATCATATTATTTTCTTTGTATATATTTAGAAGATAAATAAAAATTTCAATAGTAACATTATCCCATTTCCATGTGGATATAGGCAATGTTAGCATCATCCCTTTGAACTTTTTTCACTCTAATTTAACTTACTGACATACCAAATACCATGTTATATAATATGCAATATCCTTCTTCATGTTGTCCCACTAGAATTTCTCTTGAAGATCATGGTGCATCATAGTACTTCGAGTATGGATAGAGAAAGGTGAGAAACATGCATTATCCAATATATTATTCTTTATCTCGGGTGATGAAGGAACACTAATCCTCATTCCAAAATGAATCACACCATCATCATCGATGTGGAACTCATGTATTTTCCCTTCTTTTACTAATTTCACCTTCTTTGGTAGCTTCATATTATCCCTCTTGTCCTCCTTGATCTTCTCTTATATAGATGGTTGGGAAATCATTTGGGAAAGGTAGGATGTATTCTCTACATTTATGATTTCAAGATCTATACTTTATATATCCAAGAAGATAGGTTCTTTCTCAATCTAAATCATGTATAGAGTAGTAGGTTATTTTATTCTAAGAGCATAAACTACTTTTTTCTCCTTTCTCAAATGGTAGTGAATATATCAATCATGGTCCTTGATTAGATCTAACAATAAACTTTGATGCATGTTGAGCTCCTTCTGTGTGAATATATACTTTATACTCTTGTGATTAGTATATATATCACACATTTCACCATAGAGATAGAGTCTCCAAATATTTAGAGTGATGATCATAGTTTCTAACTCTAGATCATGCATCAGTAAGTTCTTCTCATGGATCTTCAATTGGCGTGTGTCATAGGCTATCACTTTATCATTTTTCATGAGTGTGAAACCTAATAATTTCTTTAAATCATAATTGTATATCACAAAACCTTATATACTTATTGTTAGTGTGAGTACAGGCATAGTGATTAGCCTCTTCTTCAGATCCTTAATGATTTCCTCACATTCCTCCATACAGACATACTTTACCCCTTTATATGTTAACTTAGTTATCATGATATAAAATCATAATAAATTCATCACAAAACATTGATAGTAACTAGATAAGCTAAGAAACTATGAATTTCTATGACACTTGTAGGTATGGGCCATTCCTCAATTGCCTTTATTTTTTAAGGGTCCACAAAAATTCCCTCACGTGTGATCATGTTCCCCAAGAATACGACTTTCTACATCCAAAAGTCACACTTTCTGAACTTAGTGTATTTTTCATCCTTACTTAATTTCAATAGAACATCCTTAGATTCTCTTCATGTTCCTCCATTATATTGGAGTAAATGAGAATATCATTGATAAAACTACCACACATTTTTTGAGGTATTATCTAAAGACTATATTCAACAAATTCATTGGGATTGAAGGGGAATTAGTAATTCTAAAGGTTATCACTATGAAATCATAGTTTCTATACCCAATATAGAAAGTAGTCTTCTAAATATATACCTTATTCACCTTCAGCTGATGATATCCAGAATGAATATCCACCATTGAGAAGTATTGATTTCATCATAGTTGATCAAATAGGTCATCAATACTTGGAAAAGGATACTTGTTCTTTATGATGATCATTTTGATCTCCCATTAATCGATACACAGTCTCATTGGTCCATCCTTTTTATTTAAAAAGAGAACTGGAACACCCTAAGGTAGTCCACTAGGGAGTATGAATGATTTGTCCAAATTTTATTTCAGCTACTTCTTTAACTCTTCTAGTTTGATTGAGGTTATCCTATCGGATAATTTTTTGATAAGAGTGGCTCTAGGCATGAGAACTATTGATAACTTTACCTGATGATCTAGGGTAAGTCTAGGTAACTCTTTAGGAAATACATAAGTTTATTCCCTAACAAAAGTCATTTCCTCCAGGTTTATACCATCCTTTGAGGCAACTATTTGGGAAAGTTATTCTTATTTATAGGGTATCAACACCCACATCATTGATGTATTTTCCAAAGGAGATTCATGATATTCCTTGAATTTGTAGAGGATCATTGGATGGTTCATAATATGAAAATATATTTTCATTTCCCAATAGTTGATGTGTTCTCTATATAATGAGATCCAATCCATGCCCAGCATATCATCAAATCCCACCAAGGTAAGTATTACAAGATTCATTGGAAGAATCTTCCCACAGGTGATTATAGGAGAATATTCCAGCACTTGGGTTTCAATGATTGAACCACTAGGTGTTTTTACATATATATCTACTTTAAGGTATCGGGGATTCGATTCAACATTTTTAGAAAAATTTGAAGGATATAAAGGAATGAATAGAACCATAATCAAATAAAACTCTTTACATTCTTGTATAAATAGGATGTATAACTTTTTATGAATTCATTTTCATGATCCACCTCAGTAGTGGTGATGGAATAAGCTTTCCCCTTCTCCTTATGCTTTGGTGGTTACTAATACAGATTACCCTCAAGGACCCATGGTTTAGTGCACTATCTCGCATAGTACCCTTGATCCCTAAAGTTGAATCATTGAACCAAGGGTGGTTCTTTCCTTCTCTCCATCACATTGGATAGCTTCTTCATGTATCTTTGAAATTCATGAGATCAGGGGCATTCTATCCCACACTTGTATCATTTCCCTTTCCCTTTGAGAAAATTCTCATGATGTTTCTTCCCACATTTTTTACATTTGGGTAATTGGATCCTCTTTCCTCCTTTTTCATTTGACCCGCTATCTTGAAACTCCATTCTTCTATTTTTATCCATATATCCAAAGGTAAAATCTCTAAAATCCATATCTACCTTGAGATCACATCAAACTACTTCTTCATAACACTTGAAATCTTAGATAACTAGATCCTTTTGAATGTGTGGTTTTAAACAACTTAAGAATATATCTATTTTTCTATCATTTTTTATAACAAAACCCTAGGTGTATCTTGAAAGCCTTGTGAATTTTTCCTCAAAATCCATGATATATTTACCTTCCTTTTTATATATATCTATGAATTCTCTCTCCATATTTGTTCGAAGTATTTAGGGTAAATACTTATTAAGAAATGTTTTATTAAAGTCTCCCCACTCTATCTCTTCAATTTCATCCTTATGACTTTTGTTTTTTATTAACACCCATCATTGATTGGACTCTCTATATAAATAATAAATGTTAAGATTCACCTTCACCTTCTCATAATAGTGGATTACAAAAAAGATCATCTCCATTGAGTTAATCCACTATTGCACTACTAGTGGATCGGAATATCCACTAAATTTTGGTGGTCGTTTCCACAAAAAAGAATCAATGTCTAGTTTATCCTTCTTGGGTAAAGGAGGATGTTCCATATGGTTAAGGTTATTATTCATAGATTGAGACAACTGGGTAAAAATTTCCATGATGTTTTGAACTCCACCTCTCATGGAATTGGGGATGTCATTCAGGAAATCATTGCATTGTCCCTGACATAGGTTGTTGGCCTAGTTTCTCCTTGTTAAAACCATTATCTAAAATATAAAAGGTTTGAACAAAACATAATTCAACAAATCATGAATAAATAATTTATTGTTTTTCGCAATTAACTCTAAAGGTATTTATTATTTATCCTTTTTCTGAAACAATGTTTCTTGTATGTTTACATATACTTATTCTTATACCACTAGTAGAAAAATACCCTATACCAATGGTTTGTAACCATTGGTATAGGCCTCCAAACCGTTGGTATAGCCTATACCAACAGTTTGGAGAACCGTTGGATGGTTTGGCATAGGGATAGGTCTATACCAACGGTTTTCCCAATGGTTTTTCAAACCATTGTTATAGGTCATGTGAAAAACCTATACCAACGGTTTCATAAAACCTTTGGTATAGGTAATTCAAAAAAATAAACCTTGCTTGGTTCTGATCTCAGCCCCACCTATTTATAATCCAATGACCTAACCACTAACCTAAAATGACTTTTGTGAACATTTTTTCATAAATATATATATATATGTATCTTCATATGTATTTTGACTTTAGATTTATTTAATGTTATTTAATGAAAGAATCCATAAAAGAATGTTTGTACCTATACCAATGGTTCTCAAAACCATTGGTATAGTCCTATACCAATGATTTTGAGAACCCTTGGTATAGGTGCTTTGTTTTTTTGAGAAATACCAACGGTTTTGGTCAAACCATTGGTATAGGTCCAAATTAGTGACCTATACCAATGGTTTTTGCCAAACCGTTGTTATAGGTCCATATAAGTGACCTATACCAACGGTTTTGGCCAAAGGATTGGTATAGGGCCAAATTAGTGACCTTTACCAACGATTTGGCCAAAACCGTTAGTGTAGGGATTATTTCTAATAGTGTACTATGGGTATTCACTAGTTTTTTATAATCCTAATTCCAAAATTAACTAAACCATAGCTCTAATACAAACTATAGAGACCCTTCTTTTTCATTATATAATTATTATATCATTTTAATATAAAAAACATAATAGTGATACAATCTAGGATCCAAAGGTTTAGTATCTTGGGCGAATTAGGATCAAACATCACTTTTAAATAATAAAACTAAAGTATGATTTAATTCCTTCTTCCTTATCCTCTTAGTATACCTCATATTATCCTTAGTACAAGTAATCACTAGAGGATATACATCAAATAAATGGGTGATCTAAAATCCTAGTAAGAGGATGAATAAGGGACATGAATCAATATAACATGGGTGAGTATAATAATCCTCATCATATCATAACCATAGGATATTCATCCACATCATGATAGAAATATTTGATAAATTCATGGAATTTGGTAATGTATAAAAATGAAACATCATGTCATATTGGTCAAATATTACACATAGTTGTGAACAAAGCTAGAATTATGTTCACACGTAACATATATACATAATCATAACATCATCATTGTGAATAAAGATAGCATCATGTTCAAACATAATACACATTATATCATGAGATACATCACATTACCCAATTCATTGTAAAGCTATATAATTATGGTCCCACCTGTAACATCATAATATTTACATAATCATGCATGCCACACAGAATGTATCACAATCATAGTCATGAAATAAATCATCGAATGGAATGGGTTTCATAAGGATTTCATACCGAATACATTCCTGAATAAACATTGGGGTTCCAAAAATAAAAAGGTATTTCATACTTTGGAATAATAGATCATTTTTTTTGGATAAGAAACAACACATGAGGATTCGAAGATTTATTTTAGAAAGAAATGTCTTTTTTGGAAAATCGTTGTATTTGGCTTAAAAATCAAGGTGGAAACATGTATATCCCCAGAATAAAAGGGAAGAATGATGAAATTATATTTAAGGAACATTAAAGGAATATCCATACAAAAATCGATGCCAAATAGGGAAGACCCAAAGAAAGGTATTTGGGTTCGAGAATCCCCTTACCGTAATTCTCGCTTTATTTCATTGCTTTTGTGCCTCCAAAATAATAAACATAGATTTATTAAAACATTGATCAAGAAGTTAATTATTTTAATTTTTACCAATATTTATAAATTATAGTAATTTTATTATATTTATTAATTTCTTTGGTTATAGGGTAGTCATTTTGATATTATGTTTTAATTAAAAATTTCCCATTTTGCATCGATTTCAATATTTTGTTCAATGTAATTTATGAAATAGTATAATTAATTCAAATTGATTATAATAAATATAATTACATTTTTATATATTATATATAATTCATAATATCCATACAGGATGATGGTTATAATTTTCGATAAGGAAATGTATTCGTAGGTGGTTAATTGGCCTTTGATGGGTCATTGTTGGGAGAGTGGGAAAGGGAAGTTTGAAATTTATATATATAGTAAATATCATACATTCAGTAGGTTAAAATCATTAATATAATGTTAAATTAATTCATAATTAATCTTATAAGTTTTGGTTGTGAAAGTGGTGGTGAAAAAAGAAAGAGAAGAAGAAGAAGAAAAATAATTGATCGAAACTTACTTAATCCTCAGCGTAGCTTCTCTTGTACGCCGCTAAAAAAACCTTGATGTTTGGAGTTATATTACTCCAGAACATCCCTAAGGATCTTAAGGGTCTTGATGGGAATGATTTTGGTAGATTTTAGGCTTTGTAAAGTGGGGTATGAGTGGTTTTCCAAGGGGTGGGAGTGAGGTTATTTATACTTAAGGAGAGGGGTGTTTTTAGAATAAAATATTAAATAAAATAATATATCAATGGTAAAACTTATAATAGTGAATTTTTTACAATGAAAATCATATATAAATATAATATAATTATTTTTAAGACTTTAAACCTCTTTATAATTTGAATTAATTATTTTATTAAAAATTAAAGTGGAAAGAAAGAAAATTTTTTATTTTAAGGAATCACTTTTGAAATTGGTTTTGGAAAATGATTTTTAGGTATTGAATTTAAGTTTATTTTATTTTAATGAATCATTTAGGAAATAAAATATAACATGGAAGAACCTTATGTTCTATAAAGTATTATTCCATTATTTCATCCTGAATGATGTAATTTAAGATACACTACTTATGTAAAAAACTGTATTTTTACTATTCACTAGATAATTGAAGTATTTCAGAAAATTACCAAAAAACAAACCCTGGAAAATTTCAACATTTTTATTTAAAAAATTATACTCATTTTAACAAAATAAATTTCTAACAAAGGTAATTTTAAATTTTAATAAAAAATTTATGATTTATACAAAATACTTTAAAATATAGTTTATTAAAAATGTGCATCTATTTTAATTCAGTTTTTTAATCATGATATTTATGTTTTAGAATTATAATATTTATATTTAATTAAATTAATCATGAAAAATATTATTTTCATCACGATTTATTATTTTTAGGTAAAATTACTTTTCCAATGGTTAGGTTACTATTCTCAACGGTTAGGTTACTATTCTCAATGGCCAGGTTACTATTCTAATGGTCAAATTACTATTACAACATTCAGATTGCCTCCTATAAATACCTCTACTTTAATTCATTAATTATTCAACTCAATTCCTCTTAAGGTTCTATATTTCCATTTTTTATAATGTTGATTGGTTTACTAATATTTTTTTCTTTTGTATAGTGTTGGTAGTGGGGGTGGTGATTCAAGTAGATTCGGGTGATCCATATTTTCCCATTTTATATTTTTTTTCAATTATAATGTTTTGAATTTTAAATGGTTTCATTTCTTATTAATTTAGTAGTATTTATTAATCAAATAAATTTTTTCCATTTTCTTTATGTTAATACTATATAGTATATTATAACACAATTTTATTTCAAGAGAAAAATATCATTTATAAAATCTGGGTTGTTGCATAGGAGGTGGGGTGTGGATGGATGATGAAGTGGGGCCTACAAATGGTAGTGGTTAGGTGTAAGAAGATGTTGATGGTGGAGTAGGGATGGTGAAATATGATGGTGCAATGAAGGTAATTCCTAGATGAAGGAATATCGAGAGCCGGTTCTCTAGAAGAAACTATATAATAGACCATAAGTTGGATGTAGGAGGAGAGGTAGGAGTAGATGATACATGTCCAGTGGTGGTGGTGGTAAAAATAGGGGTAGGTAAAGTGGTGAATGTGGTTATGGTAATAACATCGGAAGAGGCTGTAATGGAGATGGTAGCAGTGGTGGAGGTGGTGGTAGTGGTGGTCACAAAGTCATAAGTAGGGGAGGCTAGGTAAACTGCATGCAGTGCTGGTGCCTCATCATTATCCTCAATATAATCTAATACCCACCGGTATATGTTTTCTCTCTTCGTGAGAAGCCCCATCTTGTGGATTGAAATCAGGTTGATGCTCTCCATCAATCTAAGGGAGGTGTGAGGCCTAGTAGTGTCAAAGACATAAATATTCCTATCCAGATGCATAATAAAAGAGACTCCCATCAAAATACCTTGTGTCCATCTCACCTAGGTCTAGAAGAACTCATAGAACTTCCTATCCATGATGATGGTTGGGACGCCCATGGTTGATTCAAGGATGAGAAACTCAATCCGGAAAATGATCCTTTGAGAATATCCTCTGGCTAACCAGGCATGAGCCAATGCTTGGTGGAGAATCTAAAATCCAGCATTGCAGAGATGGGTTCTCTTCATCGTGTGGGGATCATAGGGGCTTCTCGAATCTCTGGTGATCCACACCCAGATCTGTGCAGCATCGACCTTGTAAGGCTTGAGTTGAAATGTTTATAAAATTAGGGAGGCAATGAATTTAGTGGTGTAAATGTTGAGGCTGACAAAAAAAATCACCAAGGGTGATCTCCCAAGTCCTACGACTGAGTTGAAACTAGATGGAGTCGATGGTCAACTCAAAGGTGGCCAGGAACTCAAGGAAGATGTCTCAGAAAGTCTCCTCTCACACCTGGGTAATCAAGGAGAGGTGCAATCAGGCGATGAGGTCAAGGACCTTATGATGAATGTGGACACTCTCAAGCACAGTAAGGTATGGAATTTTATTTGTTCTCATCAGCTTCTCCTGGAGATGGACTAATCTTACCTAGTGCTCAAAAACCATGAAAGGGAGGTAGGGGTGAAGGTGTGGGTGGACAGCACCCTACAACCCACCAAAAGAAGACTGTGACCCCTTGGAAGCTAAATTAGAGGCAGATATAGAAGTTTAGGTCAAGGAGGATAGACCTGTGGGAAGTGGAGAAGGTTCATAATTCTACTACTTGGGTGGCAGAGGCATCTCGTCCTACTCGGGTGCATGTTTTGAAGGAGAGGTGTGGACCCTTTTGGTTCATTCCATGCTGGAAGGAGAAGATGGAGGTGCGGGTGATGATCAAATGAGAGAAGAAGGGTATAAACCTATCAAAGTCAAGGAAGAAGTATAAGGGTATGTATATGGGAGTAGGAGAGGGGGAATACAAGCAAGGAGGTCTCATGCGTGTGAGGAGAAGAATGGGGGTGTGATCCATGAACCAATATTTAACAGGATTTAAAAGTTTGTGAAACTTATAGGTTGTTTATTAGATACACAGAGTGTAATACTCGATTTTTTTCTGACCTTAAATAATTACACATCATGTAAGGGTTACACAGTGTGTATTTGGCCTTTTGTGCCCATTTTTGAGCCAGGTCCTCTTAACAATCTACCAACAGCATTAAAGTGTCCTAAATAATAAACTAACTTATTATAACCTATTAAAACTACCGTAGGTTTCCTCCTAGTTATCACTTTATTTATTATCTAGATCTAGACAAGATTCAATGAAAAAGACTTCAACTATGAGAAGACATACTTTTTAGAATTATTCTTGAAAACAGAGGGCATGAAATTTGGGATGTCCTTCCTTATCAGAGGAGAAGTCAAATTTGTGTTCTTATAATCATTGGATCCCTTTTCAATAGGAGGTAGTTTCTTATTTTCATCCTTACTATTCACATGAACATCTTTCATATCATTAATAGAGTTGTCTTAAAAATTCAATGACCCATCACTTTTATTAGCATCCCTCACCAAATCGAAGACAACTATTCTTCACCAACTCTAAATACCAATATCCATTGTTTAACATCAATTAGTTCCTTCTCAGTGGTGGGAAATGGTATTCCTAAAATAAGGGGAATATCTCCTTCCTCTTGCATGTCCATGATAAGGAAATTTCCAAGGAAAATGAATTTTTTGAATTTTACTAAGATTTCCTCGATCATTCCCTGAGGGTACTTGACTGAGCAGTCAGTAATTTAGAGTGCCACTATTATTGGTTTTAATTATCTGATCCCCAATTTTTGTAAACACTCATAGTAATGATATTGATACTTACACCAAGATCACATAAGGCTCTTTCAAAAATTACATGTCCCAATAGTGAAAGGAATTTTAGAAACTTTTGAGGTCTCTCATTTTTTGAGGCATCTTCCACTGGACAACTGTAGAGAACTCTTAATTTAGGGAGATGACTCCAAAGTCTTCCATTTTCTTTTTACTAGACAACAAGTCTTTAAAAATATTTCATATATGTGCACTTGAGAAATTTCTTTAGAAAATAGAGTGTTGATAAGTATTTGTTTGAACATTTAAAGGAATTTTTTATATTTCTCCTCTTTTTTGGATTATTTCAACCTTTTGGGAAATGGGAGAGGTGGATTGTATGTTATTGGTACTACATAAACTTCTTCTATTTTAGGTTGTTATTTTGTTGGATATTTCTTAGTTAGTTCTGCTACTAAAGTTTTCCCTTGACTAGCTTTATCATATTTTTCAAACTTATTTTTCTCACCTAAGAATAGCTACTGAAAGTTTAAAATATTTCTACTTCTAACAACTTTAGCTTTTTCATCCTCCCTCAGATGAGATTACGAATTACTGAGTAAAGTACCTGGTAGACGGTCAGATAAATTCTTATAGATCTGACCTATTTAATGCTCAAGGTTTCATATGGAAGCCTTGTGGTTTTTCATTTCTATATCTTGAGTTGTCATACTTTGGTATGATTTTTGCATGAAGGTAGTGAGCAGGTTTTCAAGATTGTATTGGAGAGGTTGGGATTTTTGTGGTGGTCTTAGTGGAGCCTATTGATATTATTGTTTTTCAGTTGGTGGAAACTATTTATTTCAAGGAAAAGGTTTTTGGAATTGTTGGTGTGGTAGAAGAGTTGGACCTTGTGGTGGGTACCCAGGTGTTCCCTATTTTCTTAGTGGTACCGATCCACTCCTTTATTGAAAATAACCTTGGTTTTGTGTTTTTGGATGCTGAGATAGCCTCTGATCATATTTTTTCTATTGATATTGATGGGGATTCTATTACTAGTTATTTTATTGATTGTAAATAATGTAATTACAATCTTAGAATTGGGGTTTCTCAAAGTATGTCCTAAAATCTTGGTATGGGTGTGGGCCTCTGCACATCTCACAATATTGTATTTCCATCACTATAGTATGAGGGGTGGTGGTGTAGTGGGTAACTAAAAAGACTACAGCTTCTTTATTAGGGCTTCTACTTGTGCTACGAGGTCGATACTCGCTTCCACATAGTATATTTCACATTGAGGTGGTCCTTGATTTCTATACCACATATTGTAATTGTGTGAAACTTCATCAAGAATGGCTCTTCACACTTCGGTCATCTTAAGCATGAGTATGCCTTATGCAGCGGTGTCTTCCATAGTATGGGCGGTAGGCTAGAGTTGCTAGTAGAATGTTTTCAATTGTATCCACACATCTAGTTTGTGGTGTGGTAATTTTATAGTAAAATTATTAAATATATATCATGCCTTTCATACTGATTATCTATCCTCCTGGGAGAAGTTCTGAATGTTATTTATTAACTTCTATGTTTGGATGGGTGGATAATATTTTTCTGGGAATTTCTTTACTAGATTGTCCCAAGTCGTGATCGGCTCGGGAGATTGTATTTTTATCCAATCCTTGGCTTAGTTGCATAAGTATAAATTGAAAACTCTTAGTCAAATATATTCTAATGATATTACCTAGTTGAAAAAGGTATCTCAAACCTCTAAGAAATTTGAAATTTTCACATGGTGGTCTTCACTTTGAAGCCCACTAAATTTCCCCAGGTTCCAGATCATATAGATGAGTCTAGGATTTATTTTAAAAGTGTGAACTTGAATAGGAGGGTGAAAAATGCTGAGTACAACACTAGTAATTGAAATCAAGCCTTATTCCATTATGGTGCACTCCTACGGTGTCGGTTTCTCACCCTGATCATCAGTTGGCACATATTAGGGGTTTTAAAGGTGTTGTAGAGAATGATTATTATGCTCAACCATTGTGAAGCGTTAGCATGTAGCAATTATTCTATTCATCTCATATCAAAAAGTAGTATTATTTATGTGTCCAAGATCCTTGAGTAAGTAAAGGGTCCCTGACATATGCACTATCCGAGAAAAAAAAGGGAGGTAACAGGTGCGCCTGACAGAGAAAAATGTAAAAGGAAAAGGGAAAGAAAAAATAATAAAAGTGTAGGCTGAGGGAATCTTAGGTTTGATCTGAAGGCTACTGTGCCTAGGAAATATTGATCCCTAGTAATAGTTTTGAAATTTGATATGCCAATGCGCATTATTTAATTCATGCAAGCATTGACTATATTATAAATTTATAGCCCCAAAATACACTTACTACTAGGGTGTAGTAAAGTGGTAGTGTAGGGTCAAACCTACAAGGATCACTGGTATGTAAAAAACCATTAGAACTAAACCATTTTAAAGGATTCCTCATGTTCACTCTTCAATATTGAGTTTCTCTAAATCCATATATTTTGGATTTAATATAGATAACAAAGAAGGGATCGAGGTCAATTTCAGGACTCTTAGAAGAAGACGATCCTAAATCTATCTTGGAATAGTCCTACAGCTTAGGTTGTGAAGTAGTGAAAGGGTCACCAATTGATTTTCATCAAAATAATAGGATATACCTATGTTTCAATTATCCCTTGGTCCGTGTATATCTAATATACTAGGTGCATTACACTTAGCTTCTATGCATAAATTATTATAGGCTAATGGTCATAGCCTACTCAACTCCAACTAGGCTGGGTTCATTCAATTACACCTCCCATAGTCAAGTTTGTGAAAGATAATGTGATGAAAAGTTATTTTTAATCTAATTAATATCCATATAATTACCAAGTTTTAACTTATGGATTCATTAGGTTTAGAAACACCCCTACTCTTGACGTTTAACCCTGAGTATATTAGTTGCACATGGAAATGTTGATAAAAAGTAAATAAATACTAAAAATGTTGTGCATAATCATTAAACGAGTGAGAAATAAGAAATATAGGATTAAAAACAAGAAATCATCGATATTAAACAACCAAAATAAATTTAAATCCAATCAAATACTTACTCACAATGCAGAAACAATGAAGAAACAAAATCCATTGATGAAGAACAACAATTAGTTATTGAAAGTTAGTGCGAAAATGAATGAGGAAGTGCAACAGATGTATAATGGATGCATAACTATTAACAAATCAAAATTATTTAAAAAAAATGGAAGGAATGAATTAAATATAAGTTGGAAGGAAAAAAAAAAGAAAACATAGAAAGAATAATGGAAGAAAATGTAGGTCTACAAGGGATTTGAGCACAACAGCACTATAAAAATATAAATAGGCCAAAAGGTACATGACATGTAAAGCATTCATGTTGTGTAGTAGATTAAGTGGATATTGTCCCATCATCTGCACTTTGTGTAATCATGTTTCATGTCATGTATTTGAGATCCAAAATTTCCTTTGGGAAAATAGTATACGTCTTTGACTGAGTTATCTCTCAAATATTTCACATCGGGAAAACTTTGTACGTTGTGTATTTGATTCTCTTTTAGTGGGATTTTGATTTTGAAATTTTCATTATGTGTAATTTATGTACACATTGTGTATGATCTTTATGTCATGTAAAGTCTTCACGGGTTGGTCTGTGGCTCTGTAGGCATGAATTTAATGAGGACTATATGTCGTGTATGTTGTAAAAGATGTGTAAAGCCCATTTTTGGAACTTTTTAGTATTTTTTCCTTGAAGTCTAAAATTCCTAATTCCTACAAAAACAAACCAAAACCTATTACATTATCGAATAAAAGATGAACAATCCATAATTAAATGTATCCAATATGTATATATAAATTCATATTAACAGCAATAGAGGGTGGTGAAGGGTGTGTGTCATAGTACACACACACCAATAAAGAATCACTTTGAAAACCATACCAACCACATACCGCAACCCCCCCCCCCCACCCACATCCTTCTTACCAAATATCCATTCTAAATCACATAACCAACCATAAAAAACATCGTCATTAAACAAATTATTTCAAATATAATTCCATGGGGCTGAGGCTAAGGGAGTGGCTCATTTCAATTGGAAAGGCCATTTATAAAAATTTCCAACTGATTCTCTTAGTTTAACTACAATAATGTGTTTTTTTAAATCTCCTCGAAAAGAAATTTCCAAAACAATAGTAATTAAAGTCTTTTTCCCAAGTTCCAAATGGGCCTTCTATTTCTAAATTAGTAGTTATATATAGATATGTATGTATGTATGTATGTATGTATGTATGTATGTATGTATACATATAGACATATAATCTGTATATATATATACATTTTTTGGGAACATATTTCTAAATCAAGTGTAAATTGAAAACACTTTTTAAACCAAGGAGAGGATCCACCTTTAAAACCAACAAAACTTATAGAAACCATAAAAAAATAAGTCACAACATCATTAAATAATTAAACAACCACCATAAAAATATTAAATTGATAAAGAATATAGGATTAATTAAAAATTCACATAAAAATATATTTCAAATAAACTCGTAAGAGAAACCCCATATAACCCTAGATAATCCTCTTATAATTGAAGAAATACTTTTTTAAATAATCACCCCTTTTGAAAACAACTCTTAAGAATTTAATAAAATAAATAATGTATATAGTTTTAAAAGTATATCATTTCTGAAACCTATACATAACATGGATTTTTAATAAAAATATAAAATAATGGAAAAACCTACTTATAAGAAGCATGGAAGAAATTAATCCTTCAAAAATGAAGAGGGAAGGGGCCAAGATAAGGTCTGCACACCCTAGAAACCAAATCCATGAGACATTATATTCACAACCCACCTATTTTTTGGCCAAGAACAACCCAAAACAAGAGAGTGAGAGGAAAATGAATGAAATGGGAGGGAGAAGAAGATGATGGATCAAATCTTAGTAAATAATAATGAAATTGAAGGAGAATCCTCAAAATCATAAGGGAGAAAAGGATGTATTCCACCCCCGGTCTGCCTCAGCTAGTGTCACATGATAGATAGGTGAGGGAGGGTTTTAGGGATTAAAATGAGGAGGGGTAGAATAATAATTTATAATTTTTAAGTGTATGAAAAAAATGTATAATTAGAACACATGTTTTACCAAACTATTCACCTTTTACTAGAGAGAACCTAGAGACCTACATGGTTTATCCCCACAGTTTAGCAGACCGTGTTCCAACCATGTGAATACCTCTACCAACAACTATTGACCATCTTGTATGGACTCTTCATGGATAGAATTAATCATGTTCTAAACATAGGACAGGAAAAAATTCTTCAAATTACAAAATTTCAAACTAAAAATACTTGTAAATGAAGGAAAAAATTAAAGATCGATAAATAAATAAAATAATAAGAAAAGTGAATTTTTGGGTGTGATAATTCTATCCACCATAAAACTTTATATCCTAAAAAATTCACCAATGTCCCAGAGGATGACATGGAGATAAAAATATAGAATACATCCCAACATCTTTCTAGATTTGAAATGACACCCAAAGGAAGAAAAAACACAACCTAACCCACAACCTAGGCCTCAAGGATAAAATAAGACAACCAAGGGTAAACAACTCAAAAATAGAAAATTCAAAAACTGCTACTTTTAAGAGGACTTCCCACCATATGAAGCTTCCACTTATCATGGTGGATAAAATAATAACAACAGTCCTAAAGAAAACACAACAAGGTAATACCTACCCCTTTGAGTAAGGGAACCCAAAACAAAACACTAACCCCAAAGCCCCATACATAATTCCATTGAAAAAAATACAAATCTATCCAAAATATCTCAAGGTATAAACAACCCAAAACAAGAAACAGATCTAAAAACCAGTAAAGATCAAAGGAAAATGGAGATAAAAGGGAGGTACATAGAAAGAGATCAGTTGGAAAACCACCAAGATTCAATATAATATGAAGACTCATTATTTTTTTCGAACTGAAGTAATAAAAAATCTGAAGATGGCCCAAGTGACCAAAAATATAGAAGTTCCTTGGTAATTTTGTGCAAGAGGTCCTAGACTACCTAAATTGACCACATTGATGACTCATAAGGATATACTTATTCACCAATAGAATGGTCATAGAACTAGGATATTCTCCCAAGACACTATAATTTCTTAACTTGTATTCACTTTGATTATGCTTATCAAAAATCATTTAAATTTCACTAATTTTGAAAGGAATAGGGTTTCCACCCCTAATGGGTTGTCCCCTAGAGATCAAATCCACTATCATGGATTTTTTTACCACACCTTCAAGTAAGGAAAAATTAAATAAAGGAATCCTAGAATTGTGATCTGAATAAATACCCTTTATAAAAATGGTAACCTCCATTGGGTCCTTAAAAATCAACTCAAGAGACAAAGGGATCGACTGGTTGAAGTAGGTGATATACTATTTCACTAACCAGCCACCCTATAGGAGGTTCATAAGCTCTATCTCTCCACTTTCACCTTCTCTAAAAATTTACATTGAATGAACATGGCCTTAATGAACTCCCAATACATGATACTTCGTATCTAAAGTAGGATGATGCTCCTCCACCATTCAAGACTTGGTCCTTAAAAAATGTATGAGATTTCATTTACTCATGAGGATTATTGAATTTTTAATGAATTGAATATTCCTTAAATTTTCTCTAGACACTCCTTATCCTCAAGAGGTCCTTAGTCAGCATAAAAGATAAAAAAAACTAAGGGTTCATCTATACCACGATACCTAGAGCCTCAGTAGGGTTAAAGATAGTAATAACTACACTCATCCTATAAGAGGCACTAGTATGAGGAACACTCCATGATGTGAATTTCCTTCAATACTTCAGGACTTTATTGAGAGGAATAATATAAATAGCAAAACAAAATCAAACAAGAAACTCAATAAAAAAATATAAACTCTAATTTATCTAATTAAACTAGATCTTGAAATCAAATCTCAAACAGCCTTTGAAAATCTCACCCTTATTTCAATAGTTAAAATTTCACCTTTGGAATACCTTTCAAAACCATGTAACTTTACCCAAAAACATGTTATAAATCAAATATTCTTTTCCAATTTCATTTTACAACTCAAAAAACCCCTCTTATTTTAAAATCATCCTTTGAAATCATCTTTATTAATTTATAAAACAAATATTTCCCCTTTTTAAAATAAATTTTTCATTACAAAGTATCAATAAAATCCAATCAAATAGAGTCAAATCATCATAAAACTCTTTATAATCCAACCCAAATAATAATAACACAAGACAAAATCTGTAAAAACCTCTAGTTCTTGTCCCATTTTCAGCTTAAATATTGAAAACCCAAAAAAACTCTTAAAACAGTCATAAGAATCATAAAACTATCAATTGAAATCAAAATCCATCAATAAGAATAAAAAATTAAATATTGGTATCAGGAATAAAATATCAACATCCCATGTTAGCTTGGGTTTCATCACAATAGGTGGTGATCAAGAACCTACTCATGAGCTACCTCTTGAGTTATGACGATCCTAACTCTCATCTACTAGACCTCCCAAATAGAATGGGAACATCGAAAACATAGACCCTCTTAAGAACCTAATCTCTAATGCTATTTTTTCATAAACTATTCTGGGACACCCCCTAAACTAGGCACTCGAGCTAGCCTATAAAATTACCTGAGACGAATTTTTGATCACCTCAAGTTGGCGATAAACACCAAGGAATCAAAATAACTCATTGGGAATTATTTCACCCAGATAAATAATATTACACAGTAATGGAATACTACTGATAATATAGCATAGTACATCCATATATTGTACATCCATGCATGAACAAAAAAAATAGTTTTAAACATAAACAAACCAAATGATTCATATAAAGTAAAAAACATCATCTCAAAATAAATATAAACCAATATAGATCCATAAGTACATTAGGAGGGATGAATTTTCTTGTAAAACAATAATACAAAATGAAAACCAGAAATACACATCACAATTTCCATGTGATTCTCAGTCACGATCCATCCACAAGGAAAAAACAACCACTATATGAGCAATATGAAACCAGAACCTGAACCAACAAGAAAGTCTCTTGATCTATAGAAACTGGGTGGTGTAAGTGGGGTGTGAGTATAAATTTCTCGGTAGTATTTCACCAAGAATTATTTTCATTCCTTTTTCAAATCATTCTATAAAAACTATTTTGAAATACCATATTTTAAATATAGTTTTTCTTTATTTCAAGTAAAATAACTTATAAATATGTTCCAAAACCTCTTTTAAAACACAAAACCACTTATAAAACATTATAAACCTTCTTAAAATATTTAATTTAAAACATAATTTTGAAATCTTCCTTTTAAAATAATTTTTTTAAAACTACTTAAGAAGGAACCCAAATAATATTCAGGAAGCATTAAACTAAATAATTAATCTAGAATGTAAAGTGTAGAATCAAACCAAATACTATGATAGTAATAAAATTGAGGAAACAATATCGAAAGTCTTAATAATGTAATTATAGTAAAATTATAGCATAAATGTGAAATAGAACTAAAACTACAATATAATATATGGGAAAAACATAAGTGCATATAATTATGGGAAACTATTAAACATTTAGTGAGTCCATATTAGATTTACTCAGGTGGAACCATCTATTGATTTATCAATTCATCTGTAGTCTATAACCAATCGGATACTTTCAACAAGCCCCACAAATGGCACTCCCTCATGTTCTTGTCCTATTCTTAGGTAGATATAGCCTATCTAATCATGACTAGATAGTGATCATTTATCTATCTCTCACTAGGATGCCTAGGATTCCCATGATACTAACAGTAGAGGATGGGTAAGGGTATGTGTCAAAGAAGATACACACTAATAAATAATCACTTGGAAAAACATGCCACCCATATACCTCAACCCACCCTCTTATATCCTTCTTACCCAATCCCTATTTCAAATCACATAATTGACCATAAAAATCATTTTCATTCAATAAATTCTTTCAAACATTATTACATGGGGGATAGGATATGGGTGTGGCTCATTTAAAATGGAAAGTTCATTTCTAAAAAGTGTCAATTGGGACTCTTGGTTCAAAACTAATATGGTGTTTTTTTAAATTCTCCATGAAAATACATTTCCAAAATAATATAATTTTAAGTCTACTTTCTAAGTTCCAAATGAACCTTATGTTTTCAAACTAGTAGTTATATGTGTGTGTGTGGGTGTGTGTGGGTGTTCCTAGAATAAGTGGAAATAAAAATAACCATTAAAAAATTAAGAGGGAATGGACGAAGGAGAAGTCCACACACCCTAGGAACCAAATCCATAAGATATTATAGCCAAAACCCACCTAGGTCTTGGAAACGACCAACCCACATTAAGATAGAAAGAGAAAAATAAGAAGAAAGGTGAGGGAGGATAAGAATACAAGTCAAGCCTTATGAAATCACCAATAAACCAAAGGAGAATCCTTAAAATCATAAGGGATAAGAAAGAGGAGGCCATCATTAGTGTTCCTTAGTTGAAGTTTCATGATAGGGAGGAGAGGGAGGAGTTTAGAGATTAAAATGATGAGGGATCAAATAGGAATTTCCAATTTTTCAATTTATGGTCAAGACTTGGTTAGTTAACATGGTTTTTCCAATTGTGCACCCACCATATGCCCTTTAATAGAGAGAACCCAAAGAACTACATGGTTTTACCACATGGTTTATCATATTGTTCATCAACCATGTGAATGGACCTACTAAAAACTATAGTCCCTCTTGCATGGCCTCTTCATGGTTAGTGATAAGTGTACACTAACCATGAACTGGGTAAAAACTCTTAAAATTCCAAAATTTTAAAATAAAGAGACTCATAAATGAAGGAAAAAAATTAAATACCAAGAAATAAATAAAATAATGATAAAATTTATGGTTTATGTGTGACAATTCTCCCCACCACAACACTTTATATCCCTATAAATTCACTAAAATCCTAGAGTATGACATCGAGATAAAAAAATAAAAGATAACCTGATATCTTTCTATATTAGAAATGATTCCCAATAGAAGAAAAAATATAGTATAACCCATAACCTAGGAATCATGTCTTAATTAGGATAACCAGGGGTAAAACCCCCAAAAAATTATAATTAAAAAATTGATAATTTTAATAGGTATCCCTAGCATATAAATATTTGACTTTTCATGGTGGATCAAAAAGGACTGATGATCCTAAAGAAAACACTATAAGGAACCACCTACCCCAACGACCATGGGAATCAAAAATGAAACATTAACCCTAACTTATCATCTATAATTCCATCGAAACAAATGAAAATCTATCCAAAATAACATAGGGGATAAACAACCCAAAACAATACACAAAACAAAATATCAGTAAAGATCAAAGGATAATGGAAATGAAAGGGAGGTACCAGGAAAGACATATGTTAAACAACTAACAAGATACAATATAATATAAAGACCCATTATTTCCCCAAAATGGTTTTCTAAATTCAACATAATATTTTTAAATACTTTATTTTAATACTTAATCGCATGTTTTTCCTAAAAAAAGTTTTCATAAAATTATAATTCATTATTATATCATGATGATTTCTTAAAAATGATGGTATTTGTAAAAACTTTATTTTTCAACATTCACCCAAAAATCAACTTATTTATAAAAATAAAAAAAATAAACAAAATCTAATTTCAACCTTCTAAAATTAAAAATTATATCCATTTTATCAAATTCAAATTATAAAATTTATAAATTTTTCTATTAAATATAACCATGAACTATTTCTATTATAATGATAAAATAATAGGATGTGCATTGGGAAATAGTTTGTAGATTTAGTTTTTACCTTCTATAATAGAATCTTGGGTATAAAATAAACAACCCAAAACTATTGGGTTTGTATAAAATATTAAATTTCACTGGATATATTTTTCATGATGGAGATCATTAGATAGTGATCATCAAATAGATATCTTCTTATTGTACAGTTTTAGAGCAGTCGGCCCAGTGATGTGTCACTGAACAAACTTCCTTCAATAAAATACCACCGTATGGGATCTTTAGAAAAATATGATTAGATAAAGAAATATTGTGGTGAGGCTTTAATGTCAATATAAAAATTTGATTAGATAAATTCATTGGACAGAGTTCTCATAGATGGTGTTTTATGAGGGTGGAAACTCAATTCATGGGTTTTGTGTTTAGTTTCCAGTTATTAGTAGTTTCATCGAGTGTTTCAATAGTGTATCAGAGGTTTCCCGGGTATATGTAAGGCTTCCCATGAATCTAGGAGGTCGGTGGAACCTTTTCACTATATGAATAGAACTATAAATATAGGTGGTGGCCTATCTCTGATGATTATGTTTCTAGTTTGATTCATATTCTTAATAGAAGATATTTTTTGACTTAATTTTTGGATATTTTTTAAAATAGAGGAAGTGAGTGATGAGTTTTGTATTTGATTTCATATTCTATAATGAAAATGTTGGAATTGTTCTCCTAATGATGTAGAATATTTATTCGAACCACATAAATCTTGTTTGTTTGGATGCTTTTTTATTTTTGGGTGAATTGTGTTTATAAAGTTTTTTGGTGATTATGTGGGATCTTATCCTAGTTCTAGTTCACAAACTTAAATGTGGTGATTATCAAAAAAACTATCGTCAGTAGCATTGTGGGGATTTTCACTATGCATTCTGAGGTGATCAAAAGAACATCAGTATGGTGTATATTTTTCTTTCCATTTCTATCTAGTTCAGTGGATAGAGTGCTTCTTTCTCATCATAAACAAGTGGAATCAAAGGGTTTGTTCCACTTCACATGAAACATTAAAGTTTTCTCCTAGACTTATCTTGTAAGTTGTTTAATTTCATTTGGATTTACTATTATTAGAAGAATGGATTTAGGGGAAGGGAAGGTTTATATTTATAAGTTTGATGGAAAGAGATTTGACTTTTAAATAATAAAACTAGAAGATCTTTCTATACAAAAAGATCTAGATGATCCTTTGTCTACTAAATTTTCTAAAACAAAGGATAATATGGAATGGGAATGATTGGATTGGAAGACTTTAGACTTGATCAGTATGTCCCTTGCTCAGAATATTCCGTTCAATATTAGAGAGAAGAAAACTATTGTAGAGGTTATGAATGCTTTGTCTTATATGTATGAGAATCCAACGACTCTTAAAAAATTATTATAAAATGATTATTTAGCTTGAGTTTATCGGATGGAAGACCTGAAGAAGATCACATGAATGGATTCAATATGATCTTAGGGTATCTTGAATCAATGAAGGTAACTTTCAAAGATGATATTTAGGATTTTCTTCTTCTTTTCTTACTTCTGAAGAGCTGTTATGCCATGGTTATAGTAGTGAGAAACTCCAGTGGGAAGGTAGATCTTTTGTTTTATGATATTCAAAACTTGAACTTGAATGAAAAGTTGAGGTGTAAAGAAGTTAAAACTCCATCTGGAAGTGCTCTCAATGCTACTAGATGGGGATAATCACCTCAATAGAAGAACCTTTAGAAGAAGAAGTATTAGGATCAGAGTAAAATTGACTCATCCAAGTCCTACATATTGACTTTGTGGGAAAACTAACATATCAAGAAATATTAATAGAATTGAATATATACTTACACTTCCAAATAAAATAACTCAATAAGTATAATGTATGGAGGCTCCAGTTTGATATCGAGTATGATCATTCTATAATATTCATGGGTTATTGACTCAGGTGTATCTTTCCATTCAACTAGTGAGCATGGGTTCGGGGTTGATTATGTATCTGGAATATTGAGTAGAGTACATATTATAGATAATGAAACTCTAGATAGATTTTGGAAAGGTGGTTTTAACATTTGAATGAAAAATGAAAGTGTCTTTAGACTGAAAGATGTAATACATATTCCAGGTATCTGTAAGAACCTCATATTAGTGAGACAACTTGATGATGTAGGTTTCATAATGATTTTTCTTAATGGTGTATGTAAAGTCAAAAAAGGATCCATGGTGAAATTTCATGGATTAATTAATAGAAACTTATACTTGACCAAGCACAAGGATAAAGTTTCAATAATCAGAAGCACTTCATCAGACAGTCTGGAAATGTGGCATTCTAGGTTTGGTCACCTTAGTGAAAAGAATCTGAAATATCTAGTGGTGAAGGGAATATTTAATCTTGATCACATGGACCTTGGAAAATGTGAGAGTTATATTCTATGGAAATAATAAATAGTTTCCTTAAACTTGGATGGAAGGAATCTAAAGTTATAACTTGTTCATTCTAATGTGTAGGGACCATCCTCTATTCACTTGAATGGAGGATCATTGTACTTTGTGACCTTCATTGATGATTCTACTCAAAAAAATTGGGTTTACTTCCTAAATAATAAATTTTATGTGTTTTAGTCATTTATTCAGTGGAAAATTTTGGCCAAAAAAGAGTGTTAATGAAAGTTGAAGTGTCTTCAGATAGAAAATGTTGGGGTGTACACCATATATAGATTTTGTAACTTTTTTTGAAGAAAGGGAATCATGCATGAAAATTATACTCCTAGAAATCCACAACAAAATTTAGTGGTTTAAATAATGGATTGGAATCTACAAGAGAAATCTTGGAGTATAAGGCTTCACTCTGGAATACCTAAGGTAATTTGGGAAGAGTTAATAAATACATCAGTGTATTTGGTGTACATATCTCCAGATTTAGCTATGGGAAAAGAAAATCCTAAGGAACTTTAGTCTAATAAGATATTGTAGTGGAACCATCTCAAATTTTTTGGAAGTATCACATATGTTTATATCGATGCTAAAGAGAGAAATAAGTTGGAGGCTAAATATAAGGTGTCTTTTCTTGTCATTTATAGTGATGAGAACTTTGTATATCACTTATGGGGTGATAAAAATAAATAAATAATTCAAATATGATATGTTTTATTCAATAAATAACTTCTATGGAAAGACTAGAACTTGAATGAGAAGGAAGTTGTGGATAAATCAACTATCGAAGTCCAAGTCAATTAGATAGAGGTTACCAGACATACTTTTAGGCCAAAAAATTTAATAGAAACTTTAGAGGTTAACACCTTGATAGTTAGGCTACTGTATGGAGGATTATCAAATAGAATAGAGATATTATTATTGGGAAGATCTTTACCGGATGGAGAAATACCGGATAGATTACCATTGGATAGAGTGATTCCAACAAATGAAACTGATATTATGCTGAGAAGATCCACTCATATCAAAAAACCATTTCATAGTTTTAGAGATAATATGAATTTATTAAATTTAATGGATGAAGAGAACCATAATGTGTGAAATAAGAATCTACTCTCAAAGACTCAAAATAGTGTGAGTAAACCAAGGAAGAGGAAGTTAATTCCTTAAGTCTCAATAATACGTGGGAGTTTGATGATCTATTATAGGGGAAAAGAGATCTAGAAAAAAAATATGATTTTCATTTGAAAAAGGAAACTGATAGAAGTAAGAGATACAAAATAATACTGGTGGTTAATGGTTTTAAATAAAAGGAAGGGATTTATTTTTATGAAATTTTCTCACCAGTGGTGAAGGAAACAACCATTCAGACAGTGCTCAACATTGTTGCATCTGATGATGTACACTTGGAATGGATTTATTTAAATAATTCATTTCTTGATGGGTATTTAGAGGAAGAAATTTACATGGTTCATCCAAAGGGTTATAAATTTCATTATAAATAATATTAGGTTTTCAAGTTAAAATGAGGTTTTTATGGCTTGAAGCAAGCTCCAAGACAGTGAAATAAAAAGTTTGAAACTTTCATTATTGAGAAAATTTTCATTAGATTTGATTTTGATCATTATTTTTATAGGAAGTGATGGATTGATGAAACATATATCATACTATTGTTGTATTTAGATTAAATATTGATTGTTGGTCCATAGTTATATCAGGTTGAAGAACTGAAGAGAAATATATCAAGTAGGTTTATGATGAATAATCTTTGACAAGATAAGAAGAACTTGGGGATGAGAATTGATAGGTATAATAAATCCCAACTCTTTGGTTTTATTCTATAAGGAATATATAAGGAAGGTCATCAAAAGATTCAAAATGACCAATTGTAAACCTATATCAACTCCCCTCATCATACACTTTAATCTTTATAAAGCACAAGTTCCACCATCGAATAGAGAAGTTTGTGACATGGGGAATGTTCCTTTTTCCTCAATTGTTGGGTTTTTTATGTATTCAATGGTTTGTAATTGATAATACATTTATTTTATAGTTGTATTTGTTAGCTATTTCATGTTGAATCCTTTAATTAAACATTAAGAAGCTGTGAAACAGATCTTATGATACTTGAAGGTATCGGAGGATATAGCTCTATGTTTCAGAGAATATGATTAGTTGAAAGGATTTTTATATACATATTTTACTAAATACATGGACCCATGGAAAGGTACTAAATTATTTTTATTTTATTTTTGTGGAATGGAATTTAGTTGGATGTCTCAGTTGAAACAATTTGTTACTTTATATACTATAGAATAAGATTATGTTTCTACTACTAAAATTGGGAATGATTTGATATAGTTTAGGAGATTATTGAATTAAATTGAAAAGGAATCATAAAGAGTAATGTTATTTTTTGATAGTCATAATGTCATCTATCATGCTCATAGTCCACTATTTCATGAAATAATGAAAAACATTGACATGAAATATCACTTTATATGAATTATATTTGAAGATAAAGTGTTAGAGATATATAATATTTATAGGAAGAAAAAACCTACTGATATGTTTACAAATGTGATAGTTTAAGAAAGTATGAGGCAACATTATTCCTTATTTAGGCTTGACTAATCGGATGGAGTATAGAACATTGTATGCATCAGATAGAGGATGAGCTCAGGTGAATGGTTGGAGGAGTTTGAAATCCTAAAGTAGTTTCCAAGGGGAAGATTGTTGGTTTTGTGCAAAAACTTTAGTTTCACCAAACATAGTTTTCTGGATGGATATAATTGGAAGATATCACTGGATGGATGTATTCCTACTATAAAATTTTTAAGTGGTTGGGGAAGTGTTGTTTCACCAGACAAACTTCCATCAGACAGAGACCACCATATGGTTTCTTTAGATAGAGATGATCAAATAGAGAAATCTCGTGGTGTGGATTTAGTGTCATTATATATAGTTGATCAGACTAAGACATTAGGTGGATTTCTCATAGATAGTGTTCAATGAGGGTGGAAACTCAATGCATGGTTTGTGTGCTTGGTGACTAGATATTGGAGGTTTCATCAGGTGGTTCAATAGTGTATCATAGGTTTAATGAGTCAGTGAGAGGTAAAACATGAATCATGAAGGTTGGTGTAACTTGTTAATTGGATGAATACCTCTATAAATAGATATAGTGGCCCAAATCGGATTAGTTTTATTCTTGTACGATTCTTATACTAAATATAAGAGAGTTTCAAACTTTATTTTCTAAGACTTTGTAAAATAGAGGTAGTGAGTGACAAGTTTTGTATTACCTTTCTTCTCTTATAATGAAAATTTGTGCAGTGTTCGCCCATGGATGTAGGGAATTTGTCAAAACTCTATAAATATTGTTTTACCAAAAAAAATTTATGGGTTAAGTGTGTTTGTAATGTTTTTTTGGAAATTAGGTGGGATCCCATCCTAGTTCCACTACAAAAACATAGTGGTGGAAATTATTAGACAAACCTTTATCTGGTAGTATTGTGGAGTTTATTTTGTGTAGGCTGAGGTGATCAGATGAACATCAGTTTAGTGTACATTGTGATTTCTAGGTTCATCTAGTTAAATGGAAGGAATTATTTCTTCTCATCCCCAATAAAAATAATAAAAATATCTAAAAATCATAAAATCTAAAAGGACAATAGAAATGAAATGGAGTTTCCTGTAAAGAGATTAGATAGAAAACCATTGAGATCTAAGATAAGATGAAGACTCATTCTTTCATCAATGACCGAGCATATAAACCTTTTGAAGATGGATCAAGAAAACAAAAATATGGAAGGTCCTTGATAATTTTGAGAAAGAGGGATTAGAATTCCCAAATCAACCACATTGATGGCGCGCAGGGATCTGCTTCTTCATTGATGGAATGGTTATATAATGGTTGAATTCTCTCAAGTCACTCTAATTTCCTAACTTAGATTCAACTTTCATCCACTTATCATAATATGTTTGAATTTCACTACTTATGAAAGGAATAGGGTCACTACCCCTATAGGGTTGTCTCTGAGATATCAACTCCACCATCATGTCTTTACTTACCACATCTTCAAGCAAGGTCAAATTAAACTGAGTAATATTGGAATTAAGGTATTAATTAACACCCTTAAAAAAAGAGAAACCTCCAGTGGTTCCTCGATCAACTCAAAAGAGAAAGGGATTAATTATTTGAAGTAGGTGACATACTCTTTCATTGACCAATCACCTAGCTAGAGGTTCATAGGCTCTGTCTCCCTCTCCACTTTCACATTCTCATAAAAGTGTCACTAAATGAATGTGGCCTTAAAGAACTCCCAAGATATTCTACTTCATAGATGAAGTGGGATGATCGTCCTCTACTATTCAAGAATCGGTCCTTCAAAAAAGTTTGAGATAGTCTTTACTCGTGAGGCTTTTAAAGTTTTCAAAAAGTTTAAGAATACTTAAATTTTCTCCTTCCACTCATTTGAATCTTGATATCCTTGGTCAACATGGAAGATATAAAACTAAACAAGGGGCAGGATTCACCACTCTAATAGGAGTCTGGGTAGGTTTGATAAGAGGAAGAACTACACTCAAGCTCTAAGAGACGCTAGGCTGAGGAACACACCATGATATGAATTTCCTACAATACTTTGAGACTTTCCTAGGAGGTATAATCTAAATAACAAAAAACCAAACAAGAAACTTAATCAAAAAATATTAACTCAAAATTATTCTAATTAAAATATCTATTTCATTCAAATCTCAAACACCCTTCGAAAAACACCACCCCTATTTCAAAATTTAAAAGTTCACATTTTGAATTCCTTTAAATACAATGGAACTTTACCCAAAAATATGTTTTAAATAAAATTATCTTTTCTTGTTTCATTTTGTAACTAAAAACTACCCACTTATTTTAAAATTATACTTTGAAAGTTTCATTATTAATTTCTAAACCCAATCTTTCCCATTTTTAAAATAAATTTTCCCATGAAAAGTATCAATAAAATCCAATCAAATGGAATAAAATCATCCTAAAACTCTACTTGATCCATCCTAAATAACAATAAAACAAGACCAAATGAAACCCTAAAGAAAAAGTTATCAATTAAAAAAATAAAAGGGATTAGTGGATGTCTATGGTTGGTCCACACGGTTTGATGGACCTGCACCAACCATGCAATATACCACTGGGATCTTCAAAAAATCATATGGATTAGAACATCAAGGTTTTTTAGGACTTGTGGGGAAACCATGAACCTATAAATATTTTCCCATTTTCTCTTCACATCTTGAAAAAACTAAAAATAACTTATGAAACGCCCTCAAGAATAAAAAAACCATTAATTCAAATAAAAAATCATCAATAATAAAAACAATTAATGCTCAAAATCAAGACTCAAATCCCAACATCCCATGGTAACTTAGGTTTCACAATGTGAGGTGATGATCAAGAACATTCTCATGACCTACCTCCTATTATTTGATGATCCTAACTCCGGTATACCAGACTTCCCAAATAGAAAGGGCTCTTCAAGAACCTATTTCCTCTTAAGAACCTAGGATCTGATACCATTTTTCATGAAATAATCCAATCTATCCCTAAACCGGGAACTTGAGCTGGCCAATGACATGACTCGGGGTGTGTTACCGATCACCTCAAGGTAGATAAAGAAGGAATCATAATATCTCATTGGGAACAATTTCACCTAGATGAAAAATATTACATATAATTGGAATCCAACTGATAATCTGGAATGGTACATTCATAAGTTGGAATTCAATGCGTGAACAAACTAAATAGATATAAATAGAAAAAAAATAAATGAGTAATCTAAAATAAACAAACCTAATCTCAAAATAAATAAATAACTTAACCAAATCCACAAGTACATTAGGAAGGCCTAATTGAATGGTACAGCTATAATATAAAATGAAAAACAAAAATACCCAAAAAAATCTCCATGTGATTCCCAGTCGCCATCCATCCTCAAGACCAACATGACCACTCTATGAGTGACCTGAAACTAGAACCTAAAATTGTAAGAAATACACTTGGTATACTAACATCAAGTGTTGCAAGTTGGTTGTGAGCAAAAATATCCTAGAATTATTTCACCAAAGAGGTCATTCTTTCCTTTTTCAAAACATTCTAGAAAAACTAAATTGAAATATAATATTTTAAAAATAGGTTTTCTTCATTTCAAGGTAAAAAAATCATAAACATTCTTTTAAACCACTTTTAAAGCTCAAAATGACTTCCAAAACATTAGAAACCATCTTAAAATATTCTTTTAAACTTTACTTTTGAAATCACCTTTTTAAAATCATTTATTTAAAACTAATTAAGAAAGAACCCAAATAATAATCAAGAAGTATTTGACTGAATAACTAAAATAGAATATAAAGTATAGAATCAAAAAAAATACTATGATAGTAATAAAATCAAAGAAACAATACCTAAATTCATTATTATGAAATTATATCATAACTATAGCATAAACTTGAAATATAATTTAAACCATAATGTAATAGATGGGAAAAACCAAAGAGTATATATAATCATGGGATACTCCAAAAAACAGTGATATGATCTTAAATGAACTCAGGTAGAACCATCTATCAGTATATTGATGCAAACCTAGATAATATCCAATTAATTTCTCTCAACTAGCCTCACTAGTGCCACTGCCCCATGGTCATATCCCATGCCCAAGGGGATCTAGTTTGTCTCATCAGTACTAGGTAGTAATTGTCTCTCAATATATCACTATAATGCCTAGGAATCTCTTGAGAATATAAGTAGAGGGTGGGTAAGGGTGTGTGTCATATAAGATGCAAACCAATAACTAATCACTTGGAAAACCATGCCAACCACATACCTCAACCCACCCTCTTACATCCTTCTTACCCAAGACCCATTCTAAATCACATAACTAACCGTAAAAGTCATTTTAATTCAAAAAATTATTTAAAACATAATACCATGGGTCTTAGGCTAAGGGTTTGTCTCATTTCAATTAGAAAGTTCATTTATAAAAAGTTCCAATTAGGCCTCTTGGTTAAGGTTTTTTAAAATATCCTTGAAAATCCATTTCCAAAACAATAGCATTTGAAGTATCCTTTCTAAGTTCCAAATGGGACCTTTTTAAAATTATTAGTTACAAACACACACACACACATAGATATATATATATATATATATATATTAACCTTGTCTATGAACTTATTATGAAATCAAGTGAAAATTGAAAACACTTTTGAAACCAAGGAGAGTAACCCTCTTTAAAACCAACAAAACTTATAAAAATCATAAAATAATAAGGCACAACATCATTAAATAATTTCATAGATTCCATAAACATGTAAAATCAATAAAAAACATATGAGTAATTCAAAAAAACACATAAAAATACATTTCAAATGAATTCCCAATAAAATCCCCATATTACCCAAGAAAATTCCCTTATAATTGAAGACATCCCTTTTTAAATATTGATCCCCTTTTGAAAACACCTCTTAATAATTTAATCAAATAAATAGCATAATTTCTAGATAAGATCATTTAAGAAATACAAGAATAATGTATCTTGTTATTAAAAATATAAAATCATGGAAACCCTTGCTTGAAATAAGCATTGACAAAACAAATCCTTCAAAAATGAAGAGGGGAGGGCCCAAGACAAAGTCTATGAAACCTAAGAATTAAATCCACAAGTGATTAGAGAAAAAACCCACCTAGGGTTTGTCCAAGGCCAACCCACAACAATATAGGAAGAGGAAAATGAGAATAAAAAATAGAGATAAGAATAAAATACTTTAAACCTTAATAAATCATCAAAAAATCAAAGGTGGTCCCTCAAAAATCACAAGGGAGAAGGAGGAGGCCACCCCTAGTGCACCTAGTTTGGTGTTGTGAAATAAGGATGAGATTGAGGGATTTATGTATTAAAAATATGGATGGTTTAATAGGAATTTTTAGTTTTTAAATGTATTAGAAACTTTCATGGTTAGGACACATAGTTTGTCAAACTCTACACCAACTATGCACCCTTTACTAGAGAGAACCTAGAGATCTTCATGGTTTTTTCATGTGATTTAGAAAACCATGTTCCAATAATGAAATTTTATTTTCTTAAAAATGTATACCCTCATACATGGTGTCCACAAAATTATCACTAATAATGCACTAATTGTGCATCATGTTTTGAGTGGGTTCCCTAGAAGAAACTCCTTTGTGTACTTTAATTACCATTACATGTATATAGTTTGATATGTACATGTGTTTATTCTTACTATAATAGTTTTGATACTTTTTTATATAATTTTTACAAGTTAATGTCCTTATAATACTTGTTGTATCAAAAGGTTATAGTAGTTCTCGGCTATAATGAGAACCTCATAATACTTTGATTGTAATATTATATATATATATATATATATATATATATCCTATGGTATAGATACATCATACTGATAATACACAAATGATGTTTGACTATCAAGTTTTGGGGTCTCATAAGCATTGATACTTCTTCTCATGAATTTCTCCCCTGGTGATCTTGAGTATATGAGATCATGAGAAATAACCCGCCAATAGGAACACCACATGTTTCAGGTGTCATTGGCTATTCCTATCTACAAACATCTGTATTTGTCTACAAACTTGAGATGGTTATCAATGTGTAACATTTGATCACATACTTTTATTTAAGGAAAAAACCATCACATTGAATTCATGGAGAGGTAGATTTTGTTAGGTGTGTCATTGGTAGTATAACATTGGTTGAATCATCAAGATAGAATTTGTCGCTTCGAAGTTGATGAAGATATATCTCATGGGCCCAGGTTGACTAGGATAGTATTTCCTTTATTAAATCCATGGACAGGGTATAGTATGGTAATTCCATCTAGTAAGGTCACAAAATATATAAATCAATAAAAGGATGATGACACAAGTATGCATCCTGCTTTATGAGATATCATGATACAAAAAGATTATATTACATAGAACATGTTTATAGGAGGTATTTGTAGATATGAAATTCCCAATATCTTTAGGTTATATGATGGATTTATAGATTTTTATCTTGATCTAGGGTTTTGAATCACTTTTATTGAGATAAGGATCTAGAGGGTCACACACTAAGTGTATCCACAAGTTCCACCTATTCTAATGAATAAGAGTTTAGGATGAAGTGGGCCCCACATGAGGGGTATGTGAACATAAAAATGTGATAGATCACAATTAAAATAATTAAATTATATTATTTAAGTTTATAATAATGATGATTGTGTTTTTTTCTCAAGTTATTCACCTATTTTTTTATTAAGTCATAAGTGTGTGCAAAGGTCTAAAATGAAGGTTATTCCTTTCCAAGGACCAAAGTGAAATTTTGGAAATTATAACATAGTTATAAAATCTCAATTTAGTATCTTTAATATTAAAACTGACTATTTTTATGAATTTTGTGAGATAATATCTCCACTTCTCTCCTAACAAGTTATTATAGAGAGATTCTGAAGGAAGAACAAGGTCGGATTGATCTCGCTTTCTCAATCGAGTCTGGATTCTTCATGAAATAGAAGAGACATCATAAATCTATTTGATTTCATGTGATATAACTTTGGAAATATATATCAATGATCTAGGAGTTTTTGTTCACATTTTTAAAATCTATAGGAAACCTAGCTTGGAACCTTTGAGCCACGACACATTGACGGTGAGTGAATAAAATTGGCAACTTCAAATGAAAAAGGTACCATTTACGCTTTCATTTAATTTTATTTTTTATGATTAAATTGAATTAAATTCAATAATTTGAGAAACATGGTCAATTTGGTTTGTGTATTTTGTGTTTTTAACATGAATCTAAACCCAAAAAAATTAAATTGTGTGCTTTTTACGCTTCCGCTGTGCCCCGGGTTCCTTCAATTAGTATCAGAGAGGGAATGTAATTATTTAAGTTGAAAACTTTGAAATTTAAATTAAATTTTATATTATTGAGAAATATTGTTTTGATACAATCCCAATGTAACTGACTGTACATTGATCTAACTTCGTATCATTAAAATATGATCGATCAAAGATCGATGGTTTTTGCATAAAATTGTGAGAAAAAATAAAATTTATTTTTTGCATCACTTTAATAGATATCAGTGTGATCGATTTCTAGCTCGAATGAGATGTGATTATATTGTGTGTTAATGAGATATACCAAAATTAATTTGGGGTACTCCTTTGGAAATACAACTTACTTTGTAAGCTTGATTTAATTTCCAAAAAAAGACAAAGTTTCCCTTAGAAGCTTATTCAAAGCTTACCTTGGAAGCTTGTTTAATTAAAAGGAAAAAATCATCCCTTGGAAGCTTGTTCAAAGATTTCCTTAGAATCTTGTTTAATTAAAATGAAAAATCTTCCCTTGGTATCTTGTTTAAAAAAAGGGACAAAATTTATTTGGGAAGCTTGTTATCCTTATATATATATATATATCCTTTAAACAGATGCCCAACTTGACTTGGATCGGACTGATATATTCCAGATCTGACCATCCCAACCCATCACTAGCCCTAAATTAATTTTTAGGGATCTTCTTTAGGTCATAATAAACTCAAAAAATTATGAAAAAATTTAGAAATTTAATTTAATTTTATGAGATTTAATAAAATTATTTTAGGTGTTGTGGGATGTATCGGTAATTAATTAAAATTGTTTTAATGAAATTTAAAGTATTAAAAATACCCTCGAGTTGAATTTTAGAAAATTTAATTTCTCATATAAAATATAATTGCATGTTGATTGATTATGATTTGAGACCGATCTGTATATGTTTTGTTTATTATTTGTTTAATTTAATCATTACATTTATGTTTTTTTAAATGCAATAATTATTTTATTTTGACGATCTGTGTATTTTCCCTCCATATTTAATTTTTATAAGGGCATGTTCTTCCACATTTAAGTGATAAAATGTAATTTCACACCCTGATTTCCCCTCACCTTCATGTGAGTATATATTGTAAACATCGAATGTGGTTGTTGCGATGTGGTTTGAGTTCAGATCCAGTGTAAACCAAAAAAGTGAACTGTGCAAGTGTTTCTAGTGCTGAAATTCAAGTCAGGTATTGACTTAAATAATTCCCCTAGGGTCTTGTTTAATCCATTAAACACTTGATTTATTAACTAATAGTTAATATCTCATGATCATGTCATTATTTATTTATTTATCTTATCATATTTATAGTTTATTATTTTTTGAATGTGTATTTATTACATGTGATAACATAATATAATAATAAAAAAGCATACAAAGATAAAATTAACATGTGTGGTGAATTTTTTCTATTTAAAATCATGTTTAAGTTGCAAGTTAGATCACATAAAACAATAATGTTAAATAGAAAAAGATTTCATTCGCTGAGAATAACTTACCAAATCCATCAAAGAAAATATTAAGTCATTAAATACATTCCATCACTTGAATTTGGATATAAATGATTGGTCTATGTGCTCGTCATCCCTAGTTGAGGGTGACTCTTACTACCTAGAAGTTATTATGAGAGTTGTGGTTTGACTTAACTAATGTTGGCAGTAAAGGATAGACATCTTTTTTCAACTTCAGAGGCAAATCATTGAGCAATGAAAAATAATTCTTTAAAGGAGATGAGACTCTAATAAACATATCAAGGATCCACAAGTTAATGTGGTTGACCAATAAAAATCCTAATTTAAACTCTTAGATTAGTGTTTATTCCATATCTTAGTCTATGATGTGAGGTTTAAGGAACTTTTCCACTAGAATACTCAAGCGAATGGGTATTCTAAATCTAGTATTTGAGGGCTACAAAGATTTGATAAAATAATGGGAGAAATTTAAAATTAATAATTTGAAAATATCCATTGGTAATATAGATAAATTACTAATATGCTAAGTTTATTTTTTTTTATAAAAATGTAAATCATCAATACCACTAGATCAATTTCACTGTAATAAATATTGGATAAAGAGAATATTATAACCAGTCATAACATTCAAGAGTGGTTCAGGTGCTTGCGCATAGTACTACATCAAGAGAGGAAGATTTATGTGTTGGAATCCCCACTTCTTTTTTATCCTCCTTAGGGAAAAAGTAAGGAATAAAAAGATAAATACAAGAAGAATATAGATGACGCACTAGATGTTAAATGTTTTATGTTGTCATTTATGTTATAAGAGCTTCAAAATTGCATGAGGACAAAGATTCTTTCCAAATGTTATCTTATCTCCAAGATTTATACCATGAGAGGGATTAGGAAGACAGATATGAGATATCTAATGCTCTATATAGATATAGTATAGAAGAAGTAAATCAATTATGACCTTATATATTCAGAATTATTAGGTACATTGAGAGACTTGGGTCCCTTGGGTTCAAATTGAACCAAGATCTAGAAACTGATCCAATTATTGCCTCTTTATCATATAGCTTCTTGACTTTCATTGTTAATTATAATTTTAATAACATGAATTAGTCACTCCCAGATTTGTTGTATTTTATTCTCTATGTATATATGGATATGAAGAATTCCAACTCTTTGGTATTTATAGTGAACTAGAGGATGAAATATAAGGCTAAAGTGTCAAGGGATAAGTCTAAGTCAAAGACATCAATGCACCACTCTTTTAAGAATCCAAAAATACATAGAGAGAGAAACAATAAAGTGGTAGTCTATTTTTCATGTCGTAAGAAAGGACACTAGAAGAAGAATTTCAGAGCTGAGAAGAAGAATAAAGTTGACGCTTCTACTTCAGGCATATTTTTCATTGAATGGAATATGTCTATTTCTACAAGTTAGGTATTGGATATTGCATGTGGCTTATACATTTTTATTCATATATAGGAACCAGGTAGATTCAAGATAATTGTAAAAGTTAAATTAGATATCTAAGCAGAAAATGGTGTGAGACTAGTATCATTAGTAGTGGGAGATTATCATCTTACATTTCCCATTGGGATAGCTATTGGACTAAATAATTGTTTTTATATACCATCTGTTACCAGAACCATAATCTCAGTGTCAAGTTTGTACACTATGGAATTTTATTTCAGTTTTTGAAATAGGAATTTTCTTATGTATAAGTATTACATATGTTATGGTATGGAACAACTTAATAATGGGTTATATATACTTTAACTAGAAAATTCGGTATTAGAAATCGATGACAAATCCAATGAGAAGGACTCATTTCCTACCCGCTTGTCGCACTTCAAGCTATGTCATGTAAATGAGAAGCATCTCAGAAAACTACATCAAGAAGGGTATTTAGACTCCATGTATTTAAAACCCTTGTATGTATGACACGCTTATTTACAAGGTAAAATGACTAAATCAACTTTCGGTGAGAAAGAAGAAAGATCCAAAGAACCATTTGAATTGGTTTATACTGATGTATTTGGTCCATTTATAGTAGAGGCAAGGGGTGGTTTTTCTTAATCCATTACTTTTACCAATGAATATATTAGATATGGATATATCTAATTAATAAGGTATAATTAATATTCCTTGAGCATGTTTTATGAATATCAGAGTGAAGTAGAGAAACATCTTGGTAAGAAGATTAAAAAACTCTACTCAAACCATGGTATAGAATATCTTAACCAATCTTTCATTGATCATTTAAAGGTGTGTGGGATAGTTTTCCAAATCAATCCTCCTTATAATCCTCGATGGAATGGTTTTAGTAAAATGGGAAATCAGACCCTTTTTGACATGGTCAGATCAATGATGAGTTATGCAATTCTACCATTATCCTTTTAGGGATATGCACTATAGAATGTGGTATATACACTAAATAAAGTACCGACTAATGCAGTAGATGGGATTCTATAAAAAATTTCATATGTAAATAAATTTAGTCTATCACACATATGTGTATATGGATGTGAGGCTTTTTTCAAGACTATACCTAGTGAAAAATTAGCATCTCATATCATGACGTTCATCTTTATAGGTTATAATAAGGAGGTTTAAGGATATTAACTATATAACCCTTCAAATATAAATGTGGTTGTAATAATAAATGCTACATTTATAGAAAGGAAACACATTTACAATGGAAATATTGGGGGAAATATTTACTTTGATGAAGTTGATGATCCATATGCACAAGAGTGGGTACAGGAATAATCTTCATAGGGGACAGTGAGAGAGAAAGATATTCCTAAGGCACAAGTACTGCATAGGTCAACTAGAAAGGTTAGGGAACTAGAGAGATATAGTTTTTTATCATCAAGCTAGGTGACACATTACTCCTAGAGATTGATGAACCTTTGACCTATAGGGAAGTAGTAGTTTTCTAGGATTCTAATAAATGGAAAGAATCTATACATTCTGAAATGGATACCATGTACCAAAATTAAGTTTAAATTTTGATAAAACCACCAGCTAATATAAAACATATTGGGTGTAAATGGGTATTCAAGAAAAATTGGGACATTTATGGTCAAGTAAGAACTAATAAGGCATGTCTAGTAGCAAAGGGTTTTAGGCAACATTGAAGAATCGACTATGAAGAAACCGTCTCACAAGTTGCAATACTGAAATACATCAGAATATTACTTACAATAGTAGCATTTCATGATTATGTCTTTGGAAATTGGATGTCAAAACTAATTTTATAAATGTAATTTCAGTTAAATATGTCTATATGATAAAACTCTAAGGGTTCATTATGTCAAATAGTGCCAATAAAGTATAAAAACTATAAATATCCATTTATGGATTGAATTGGGTATAACAATCATATAATGTTTGTTTTGATGAGTCCATAAGATAGTTTGGTTTCATTAAGAATGAAATTGATCCATGTGTATATAAGAATATTAGTGTAAGTTCCATCATTTTCTTAATATTATATATTGATGGCATGTTGTTAATGGGAAATGAAGTGCATGTCTTACAATTAGTGAAGACTTGGATAAATTAATGTTTATTTGTGAAAGGATTAGGTGAAGAAGACTATATTCTATGGATCATGATCTATCGAGATAGATCTCATAGGATAATTGGGATAACTCAAAGTATATATATTGACAATGTGCTCAAAAGTTACAATATAGAACAATACAAGAGAGGATTTTTTTTTTCGGTGTCAAATGGCATTAATATCTCCAAGAAGATGTGTGCCCAAACATAGGAGGTGATTGAAAGAATGGGTAGAATCTTTTATGCTTCATCAGTGGGATCTATCATGTATGTCATGCTATGTATAAGGTTTGATGCTTAATTTTATTTAAGTATAGTGAGAAAATATCAAGTCAATATAGGAGAGCTGCATTGAGAAGTTTTAAAAACTATATTAAAGTACTTGAGATGTACAAAGGATGTGTTCCTAGTGTAGGAGGAGATTAGAAGCTAGTTATGAGAGGATTCACTGATTCTAGATTCCAGAAAAAACATGATGATCTAAAATAATAGTCAGACTATGTTTTTTTCCTAAATGGTGTTGTAGTGAGTTAGAGGAGCTCGAAGCAGTTTATGGTTGCTGATTCTACAGTAGAATATGAGTATATAGAAGCTTATGATGTGGCCAAGTAATCAGTTTGGATACAAAACTTTGTTTTTTATCTTGGATTTGTACATATTAGTGCATGTCATGTTATAGTATATTGTGATAATATCATGGTAATGGTTCATTATAAGGAGTCCAGGTCACACTAGAAGGAAAAGCATATACTTCGAAAGTTTCATCTTTTAATGGATTTTACTCAAAGAGGTAAATTTGTAGATATAAATGTATCCACTTATTATAATGTGTCAGACTCTATGGATAAATCTATATCTCAATAGAATAATGTATTCAAGTAAGAAATAGCGGGTTGATAATTGTTAGTAGTTGGATCTAGTACAAGTGGAAGTGTTGGGAGTGGGTTCCCTAGACCCAACTACTTTTTGTACTTTAATTACCATTAAATATATACAATTTGATATATACATGTATTTATTCTTGCCATAATTGTGTTGATACTTTAGTATCCACTGTTTACATGGAAATTTCCTTAGAATTCATGTTGTATCAAAAGGTCATAGCAGTTCCAAACTATAATGAGAACCTTGAGATACTATGAAAGTAATCCTAAATATATATGTCATATAGTCTAGGTACATCATACTGATGGGTCACAGATAATGTATGACTATAAAGTGTTGGGGGATCATAATCATTGATACTTCTTCTCATTAAGTTCACACTTGGTGATCTCGGGTAGAGGGTATCATAAGGATTGACCTGTAAATAGGAACACCACATGTTTTAGGTGTCATTGGTTGTTCCTATCTAAAAACATGTGTATTGTTCTTAGGACTTGAGACCATTATCAATGTGTACCATTTGATCTCATACTTTGATGAAATAAAAAAACTATGACATTGAATTCATGTCAAGGTAGCTTGTGTTGGGTGTGTCATTAGTGGTATGGCATTGGTTGAATGATCAAGATATAATTTCTCATTTATGAGTTGAGGAAGATACATATTGTGGGAATAGGTTTACTAGGATGGAATTAAATTTATTAAATCCATGGTCATGGTACAAGAAGATAATTCCATACAGTAAGGTCATGAAATATATAAAGAAACAGAAGGATGATGACATAAGTGTGCATCATGATTTATAATATATCACAAGACAAAGAGATTATATTACATATAATGTGTTTATAGGTGGTAGTCATAGCTATGATATTTCATATCTTCTTAAGGTACATTATTGGTTGCTAGACTCTACTCTTGGTTTGTGTTTTGGACTCACTTCTATCGATATAAGGACTTGGAGGGTCACTCACTAGTGTATCCACAAGTTCTACCTATACTAATGAATAGAAGTTTAGAACAAAGTGGGACCCATGTGTGGGGGTCGGTGAATGTTTGAATCTTATCAATTAAAAGTAAAAATAATTATATTATATTATTAATGTTTAGAATAATGATGATTTTTTTTATCAAGGTATTCATAGGTTGTTTGATCATAAAATTGAATATGAGAAAATATAATTTTTTGAATGAGAATAGGATGTTCAAGGTTCATTAAATTATTTGGGGAGCTTATGGGCTGAGATAATGGTTTTTATTTTATCACATAACATGTTAAAGTATTACACATAATTGATAAAATATTTATGACATTTATGACAAGTTTATTAAGTTATAAGTGTGTGAAAATGTCTAAAATGAAGATAATTACTTTCTAGGTGCCAAACTGAAATTTTGGAAAGAATAACCTAGTTATAAAAGATTATTTTAGCCTCTTGGATAGTAAGATCCACCATTTGGATAAATTTAGTGAGATAATATCTCCTCTATTATCCTCTAAAGTTCTTGGTGAGAGATTCTGAAGGAAAAATAAGGTCGTAATGATCCCTCTTTCTCGATAGATTTCATGTTCTTCATGTGTTCGAAGGGGCATTATAATGTTATTATATTTCCCATGATAGCACTCAAGAAATTTGGATCGACAATCCAAGATTTTTGGTGCATGTGTGGACTATCTAGAGGATTCCTAGCTTGGAACCTTTTATCTACGACATTTCGATGGTGAGTGAATCAAATAAGTGACTTCAAATGAACAAGATGTATTTTACGCTTTCATTTGATTTTTTTTTCATGATTAAATTGAATTACCTGTGATCATTTAAGAAATTTAGGGAAGTGGTTTTTTTGATTCAGTTTTTTTAACATGAATCTAAACCAAAAATTTTTAAATTGCACATTTTTCACGCTTTTGTTATGCCCCAGGTTTCTTCGCATCACACTACCATCTAAGAAGGGAATATCCTTTGCAGAGGTTTTATAAAAGAGGGTTGAAATTCAAAGTGGAACCTTAGATATAGTCACACATTAGTAGTGAATATATAAGAATGAGGATGGAAGGTTTATTATTTCTATTGATTGGGATGCTCTGAAGGAGAGGCTTAATTTTTGTAAATTTTTGCTAATTAGGCATATAATTTTATCCAAAGGACAGAAATCCTTCAATATAGATGAGTTAAATCTAAAGATTTCCTAGATCAGAGGCCTAGATAACTAGAAAATCATTCTGATTAGAAAGGGATGATTTCACCTTATTTTTCATTCTAAACTACATCATTCTACTATGTGGAAATTTTGTTTTTATAATCTTTATCCAGATGTCTTTAGGATTTCATTATAGGAACTCAAATTCAATACTCACAATAAAAATCATTCAAATTCTCATATCTGGATACACATTCATGGATTAATATGGGTTTTTTAGCACTAGAAAATTTTGAATGACATTACATACTACATTAGGGCTCCTCTTAAACTTGATGAAAAACTATTGAAGGTAATTTTGGTTAATATTAAAGAGTTTTTGTTGATTTTTATAGTGAACCTATCCTTTTACACATATTACTACATGATTTTAAGCATAATTATCCATCAAATACAAACCAAGGATCATAAAGTCTAGTGTCTTTGGAAGACTAGGTACATAAAACTGAAAACATGGAAATAGAATAAAACATCTCTTTATTAATCTTCCATAATGAGATCCTAACATCCTTTTAGATCCTATATCTTCATAGTATAAAATGGGGAACACATAAACAAAGGGGATGAGCTGCCCAGTAAGGGAATAAATAAGGTAATGAATTATAACACATGAGTTAGAAGGTAAAACATGATAAAATAAAAAGGCATAGAACATGAATAATAATATGGATCATAGAACATAGAACATGGAAGCATATGATCATGGTAACATAAGAATGTGGAAGAAACACATAACATGACATAAACATGAGTCAAGTCTAACTGCCAAACCTATATCACATGGTGGACATTGTCGCATAATGGATTGGGTTTACTCCCTAATCCCATACATGACGTCTCATGAGACTAAACATTACCCAATTCATTAGAATTCTATCTAGGTGAACTCATCACAACATTTCCATACATATATGTTCCACATAAAGAATCAAACATAAGGAATACACATATGGGTTACCCATGGAAATAAATGGGTATTATAATCATGTCAGAAGTCATAACCAAAGAGAATATCATAACAGTTTTCATGAAAGAATGGAATTAAATAATAATAAAACATTAATAATGTAAAATAGGCATAAGTAATGATAAATTATGTCCAAATTAAGTGAAAAATATAAAAAATATTGTTTAAAAAACTTTATAAATGATCCACTTTAGTGTGGTTTAAGGGAAAATATTAAAAAGTCTTTAAAGAGGAAAAATGCATAATTGTTTTTATAAAACCATAAATTAAATAAGATAATTTTTCATGATTAAATTATTTATTTTATAAAAAATAATGTTGGGTTAAAATAGATTGTGGAGTGTACTTGAAAAAGGGTAAGAAATTGGGGAGTTCACTTTAATCGGGCTTGCATATCGGGAGGAATTGAGAAAGGAACCTTATAAAGCATGTATTTCCCCATAAAAGAAAGATGAATTGATATGTATATATAAGTTTGGAACATATAAACATAATTTATAATATTTTAATAAGAATAATTAATAAATACATTGGTGTAAAGAGAGAGAAATTGTAACTATAAGGAAAAATGGAGGTTTGGAGAGATCCCTTACCTTATGTTCAAATGTGTTCTTCACTTGCACTTAATATCCTAGATAATAAAATTCGATTAATTAATAATTTAATTCAGAGACACTTAAAAATATATTTTATTTATTTTAATTTTTTTAATTTCATTTATGTCCATTTTGATGAGTTATAATGTTTAATTTCATGGTTCTAGTAGCATTTGTTTCATGGTTTTATAGTCAGTTCCCTTCAGTTTAAATACAAGAGTTCTTGTAAAATGGAACCAAAACTCCAGAAGTGGAATTAAATGGTATTAATATAATTAAATAATTTTAAATTGTCCCCACATATCATTTTTTTCATATATGAGAATGATTCATTATATAAAATGTTAATGAAAAATGATTGGTTTATTTTGGCGGTTTTTACGATCATCAAGAACTAGTATCATTTAATTTAATATTATGCTTATATATTATTTATAAAATATTAAACTAGTTATAATTTACATATTATAATCTTATTTAACTGTAATAATAGTTTTATGACCAGCCTTGAAGATAGTAATGATAAAAAAACTCATCGTCCACAAAGGTGGTGAATCGACACATCACGGACGATGTTTTCATTTTTAGAATAAAAGGAGAAGAGATTATATTTGATGATATATATTCCATTAAAAAAATAAAATTATAGTATATTTATGATAATGGATTTATATTTTCACTTTTTTAGTGAATTAAATGATGAGGTAGAAGAAAGAAATAATTTAAAAGAGAAAGGTGGATATTTTACCTCTTGAATATTGTCTCCTTGATAACCTCCTTGAGGCAATTGGGTTTGGTAATTTGTTGAGAATAGAATCTCCGAGATGTGGGGAAGAGTCTTAGTAATTTAATTGATTATAATTTATAAAGGATTCAAGTCTTTGGAGTTGTGAGGATAAAGGGTGGTGAGGGGTGGTATTTATAGTGGGAGGAGAGGGGTGTTTTTGATTATTTTATTCATTTGTTTATCATTTTTTATCAAGACTATTGATAGTATTGATTTATATGACTAAATAAATAAAATTGTATAGTTTTTAATATTATAATCGATTTTATGACCCATTGAAAAGTTAATTAAGGTCTCATAAAATAATATTATAATTATAATAAAACACAATATTAATTTATTAATCTATTTTATGAAAATAAATTTTATTTTAAATCATTATATTAATTATAAAATTATAAGTAAACATTTATGTTTCACAAAAATACCAACACTTAATTTATCATTTTTAAAACATTTATTTACTTATACCATGATATAAATATATAAAATTTTCATTTATAGGATACATAAATTTTATTTAAACTTTTTTAGGTAATTTTACTATTCTAATAGCTAGATTACTATTCTTAATGGTCGCATTACTATTCCAACGGTCGTGTTACTATTTCATTGGTATAGATTACTTAATTTCTATAAATACCTCATATTTAATTATTAATTTATGAGAATAATATTTTTATTGGGTTATTTATGTGATTTATGTGCTTTATAATATATGATATAATTATAAGAAGGTAATTTTCATTGATAAAATTCTAGGTTGTTACATTCTTCCCCCTTATAAAATGTCACCCTCAAAATTTTGTTTTACATATTAAGGTGAAAACGAGAAAGAGTAATTCTCCTTCATTGCTTCCTATGGATCCCATGTTGACTCTTAATACTTATGGTTCCACCATATTACTTTGACCTGGTGAGTAGTATTGTTGTGTAAAACTTTATCTCTACAATTCAAGATCTTCACAGGCTGCTCCTCGTAAGAGAGATCATTTTCTAGCTATATTACATCTGAATTTAGTACATGTGAGGGATATGGTATGTACTTCCTAGGGAGGGATGCGTGGATTACATCATGTACTTGAGACATGGTTGGTGGAAGTGTTAGTCGATAGGTCGCGGCTCCGACATGATCAAGAATCTCAAAGGGGCCGATGTACCTGGGACTTAATTTCCCTTTCTTCTCAAAACTCATGACCCTATTCCATGGAGATATGTGGAGGAATAACTTTTCACCAACCTCAAAATATAAGTCTTATCGATGATTATATGCATAGATCTTTTTTTGACCTTGGGATTCCTTGATCTGCTACTGAATTTTTTTCACCTTTTCTACCATTTCTTCAACCATTTCAGGTCCCAACAGCTTATGTTCACCGACTTCATCTAATCATGTCATTGTTATACATCTTTTCCCATAAAGGGCTTCATATGGGGCCATTGGATGCTTGAGTTAAAATTATTGTTGTAAAAGAACGCAAACAGTGGAAGATATTGATCTCATCCTCCTTTAAAATCCATATGACATGCTATCAACATGTCTTTCAGATTCTGAATAGTCCTCTCAGATTGTCCATCCTTTTGGGGATGATAAGACATACTAAATTTTAGCTCAATATTTAGAGCATGTGGGATACTTTTCTATAACATGGAGGTAAATATTAGATCATGATCAGAAATGATCAATGATGGTACTCAATTCATCCTCAACACTTCTTTTATGTATATTCTTACATGTTGGTCAAGTGAGAAATCCTCTCAAATTACAATAAAGTGGGTTTTCTTCATAAGAAAATCCAAAAAAACAATATAGCATTATTTCCTCTATATTTGTTAGGAAGTTTGATGATAAATTTTATGGTGATGTTTTCCCATTTACATGTTTTTATGGGTAATGGTTGCATCATCCCCTTAAAATTTTGACTTTTAGCCTTCATTTTCTATCATACCTAGCACTTTGATGTATATTTAGTGATATCCTTCTTCATATTGTCCCTATAATAGTGCTCTTGGAGATATTGATACATCTTTGTGCTCCATGGGTGGATAGAGAAAGTTAATCTATGTGCATAATTCAAAATCTTTTTCTTTATTTGAGGATTCAATGGTGCACATAGTAATGACCCAAATCTTATGGATCCTTCCTCATCATTTTTTGAACTCTAAGAATTTCCCCTTTCTTATAGCTTCCACCTTTTTCTAAATTCCACATCATTTCTTTAAGAATCCTTTATTTTCTCCATAAGGGATGGTTGAGCAATCATTTTAAAAAGGATTGATGATTTTCCTTCCTTAATGATTCCCATGTCTGTCTTTTTCATGACTAAGAAGACTGGATCCTTCTCAATTATCATCATTAATAAAGTTGTAGGATTATTTCTACTTAGAGCATCCGCCACTTTATTTTCTTTACCAGGATGGTAGTGGTTTTAGTAGTCGTAATCCTTGATGAGATCTATCCATCTTCATTGGCACATATTAAGATCCTTTTGTGTGAATATATATATAAGGCACTTTTGATCAGTATATATCTCACACTTCTCGCTATAGAGATAATGTCATTAGATTTTAAACATGAAGATAACATCCTCTAACTCTAAATCATGTGTGGGATAGTTTGTATCATGAACTTTCAACTTCCTTGAGGTGTAGGCTATCACTTTATCATTTTTCATTAGTACACAACCTAATAACTTCTTGGAAGCATCATTGTATACCACAAATATTTTCCCACTTGTTGGTAGTGTAAGTACTAGTGTAATGATATACCTCTTTTTCAACTCTTAAAAACAATCTTCACATTCACTGGTCTAGAAAAAATTTACTCCATTTTGATTCATCTTGGTTAGTGGGTTTTAAAATCATGATAAGTTCTTCACAAATCGTTGGTAATACCCAACTAGACCAAAGAAACTATGGATATCCATTACAGATGTTGTCATGATCCACTCTTCAATTACCTTTGTCTTAGAAGGGTCCAAATATATTCCTTTTCTGGTGATAACATGCCCCAAGAATGATAATTCCTCAATCTATAACTCACATTTATTGTACTTTACATAATTTTTCTCCCTTCACAAAGTCTTTAGCGCCTTATTCTAATACTCCTCATGCTCCTCCTTACTTATGGAGTATATTAGAATTTCATATATAAGTACTACTACAAATTTGTTGAGGTATTCTCTAAATAATTTATTAATTAAGTTTGTGAATATTGTTAGAGAATTAGTGATTCTAAAAGGAATCACTATGAACTCATAGTATCCATACCTCGTTCAATAAGCAGTGTTAGGAATATCTTCCTTCCTCGCCTTTAATTGGTGATATCCAGATCGAAGGTCCACCTTAGAGAAATACTTGTACCCATTTAGTTCATCGAATAAGCCATCTATACATGGAAGGGGGTACTTGTTCTTTATCGTGATTTTTTTATCTCATGATAATCAAGGAACAGGTGCATTGATCTATCCTTCTTCTCGATGAAGAGGACCAGCGCACCCCACAGTGAAGCACTTAGTCATATAAAACCCTTATCCAGATTCTCTTTTAACTACTTCTTTAGTTCCTCTAACTCAATGGTGGTCATTATATAAGGTGTATTTGATATAGGCATAGATCCAGGTATAAGATCAATTATAAACTCAACCTCTCAGTCAGGAGGAAGATCGGGAAATTCTTTGGGGAACACATCAGTGTATTCCCTCAAAATGGGCATGTCTTCGAGCATGATACTCTCATTTATCTTAATCATTTGTGTTATATATGCTTACTCATAAGGAAATAATATTTGTAATTGAGATGATAATTCTAAAGGAGATCCATCATCCTCCTTACACTTGTATAGAATTAGAGGATACCTTGGGATATGAAGAGTTATCTACCTTTCTTGATAGCTGATGTTGGCATTATATAAAGATAGTCAATTTATGCCTAATATAGCATAAAAATTCACCAAAGAAAGTAATATAATATTTTATGGGAGGTTTAGTCCATAAACATTGATCAGGGAGGAATTATATACTTTGGATGCAATAATTTTCCCATTCATTATTCTTACAGATATCTCAACCTTCATATTTTGAGGTGGTGTTTGAATATATCTACTTAACTTTTAAGATATGAAAGAATGTATAGAACTATAATCAAAAATTACATTCTCTATTATTTAATGAATAACTAGTTTACCTATCACCACATCATTTTCAGGCTCCACCTTAATAGTAGTGATAGTATATACCCTTCCTTGATGTCTTGGAGGTTGTTTTTATTTATTTCTTCTAGCAACCCTTATCTTAGGGCATTGGATCGCATAATGACCATGTTCCTTGAAGTTGAAATTCCTCAATACAAGCTGAGTGTTGGTCTGAATCTTCCTTTATTCTTCCACATTAGTGGGTTACTTTAAATACCTTTAGCAAAAATTAGCTTGATGACCCTCTCTTCCGTATTTGAAGCATATCCTGGCCCCCCTTAGGCAGTTTCTAGGATGCTTCTTCCCACACTTTTGAAATGTGGGATGTTGGGTTTTATTTCCATAATGGGATTTATTTGTTGATCCTTACATATTAAATTCCATTTTCCTCTTTTTATCTCTAGGCCCACGAGACCACTAAGAGTCTCTAATCTTCATTTCAATCTTAAGGTCACAATGAACAATCTCCTCATAGCTGTCAAAGTCTCGAATCACCAAGGATTTTTGTAGACTCTGCTTTATTCCACAAAAGAAATGATTTAATTTGCTTTTGGTGTTTATGAAAAAGTCAGAGTCATATCATGCAAGTCTTGTGAATTTTTCTTCATACTCCCTGATAGACTTTTCTACCTTTTTCTTCAGCCTGAGGAACTCCCTCTCTATATTAAGAAAAACAGTTCGGGGAAAATATTTATTAAAAAATATTTTCTTGGATCCTTCCCAATCCATGGAATCAATTTCCTCCTTAGAATTTGTGTTTTTGATCATTTTCCACCACTGATCATCTTCCCCATCAAAATGATAAACTTCTAGCATGAATTTCTCTTCTTATGAGCATTGAAGGGAAAATAATATATTATCAATGGAGTTAATCCATTATTCTACAATAAGGGGATCAAAAGATCCAATAAATATAGTAGGCCTTTGTTGCATAAAGGATTCAACCAAAACTTTATCTTTATTAGGAGAAGGGTGTGTTCTACATGATTCAAGTTATTATTCATAACTTGAACTGGTTGATCCAGTACTGTCATGAATTTTTGGTCTCCCATTCCCATCATATTTGGCATCTCATTAGGGAAATCGTCACATTGATTTTTGGATCAGGTTCTCCTATTTCCATACATTAAATAAGAAAAAGAAAGTACAATTATGGGTCTTGAATACTTAGCTAATAATCTTGTAAAAAGGAAAATTTTCACATTGAAGGATAAACTTGTAAATGAAAATTATATCCTAACTTTTGATTCCCTGATTTTAAATCTAGGTTATCCGTGGTGATAGAATTATCTCTATGGTTCTTGGTAAGGTTTTCTAATCCTAATATCACAAAATAATTGTACCATGCTATGATACCAACTATAGATACCCTATCCTTTTACAAAAATTATTACATGATTTTAAGCATAATTATCCATCAAATTCAAACCAAGGATTGTAAATTCTAGTGTCTTTGGGATACTAGGTATATAAAACTGAAAACATGGAACTAGAATAAAACATATATTTATTAATCTTCCATAATGATCTCATAACATCCTTTGAGATCCTATATCATCATAGGATAACCTGGGGAATACATGTATAAAAGGGATGAGCTAAAAATCTTAGTAAGGGAATAAATATGGGAATGAATCATAACACATGAGTTAGAAGGCATAACATTATCACATAAAAGTAATGGAACATGAATAATAATATGGAATCATAGAACATAAAACATGGGATCATATGATCATGGAAACATAGGAGTGTGGAAGCAACACATAACATGACATAAACATGAGTCAAGGCTAACTTCCATGACTATATCAAATGGTGGACAAAGTCCCATAATAGATTATGTTTACTCCCTAATCCCATACATGACATCTCATGAGACTAAAAATTTCCCAATTAAATGAATTACTATCTAGGTGCACCCATCATAACATGTTCATGAATATTCATTCCACATAAATAATCAAACATAAGGAATACACATAAGGGTTATCCATGGAAATAAATGGGAATCATAATCATGTCATAAGGCATAACCGAAGGTAATATTATAAAGTTGTCGATGAAAGAATGGATTTAAATCATAATCCATCATTAATAAGGGAAAATAGGTATATGTTATGATAATTTATGTCCAACTGAAGTGAAAAATGTAAAAATAGTGTTTAGGAAACTTTAGAAATGAGCCACTTTAGTGCGGTTTAAGGGAATATATTAAAGAGTCTTTAAAGAGGACAAAGACATAATGGTTTATATAAAAACATAAGTGAAATAATATATTTTTTCATGATGAAATGAGTGATTTTATAAAAAAATATATGTTGGATTAAAATAGATCTTATAGTGTACTTGACAAGGGGTAAGAAATGGGGATGTTCCTTTTAATTGAGCTTGTTTATCAGGAGGAATTGAGAAAATGAACTTTATAAAACATGTATTTACCCATCAAAGAAGGATGAATTGATCAGGATACATAATTTTGGAACATATACATATAATTTAGAATATTTACATAAGAATAATTAATAAATACATTGGTATAAAGAGAGAGAAAGTGTAACCAGAAAGAAAATTGGAGGTTCGGAGAGATCCCTTACCTTATATCTGAATGTGTTCTATACTTGAACTTAATATAATGGATAATCAAATTATATTAATTAATAATTTAATTAGGAACCTACTAAACATATATTTTATTAATTATAATTCTTTTAAGTTCATTTATGGAAATTTCTATGAGTTGTAATGTTTAATTTCATGGTTCTGAGAGTGTTCATTTTATGGTTTTATGGTCGGTTCCCTTGATTTTAATTATGGGAGTTCTTTTAAAATGGAAGTAAAACTCTATAAGTGGAATTACATGGTATTAATATAATTCCAAAATTTTAAATGGTCCCCATATATCATTTTTTCATATATGAAAATGATTCATTGGATAAAATATTCATGAAAAAATGATTAGTTTATTTTGGCAGTTTTTACGACCATCACGAACTAGTATCATTTTATTTAATATTATTATTATATATTGGTTACTAAAAATGAAAAAAATTGTAATTTACATACTATAATCTGATTTAACCGTAATAATGGTTTTATGACCAGCCTTTAAGGCGGTAATTAAAAATAAAAACTCGTCATCCATGATTGTGGTGAATCGACACATCACGGATGATGTTTTCATTTTTAGAATAAAAGGAGAAGAAAAGAGATTTGATGATGGATATTCCATTAACACAATAAAAATACATTATATTTATTATACTGGATTTATCATGTCACTTTGGGTAGTGGAAAAAATTATGAGGTAAAATAAATAAAGAATTTAAAAGAGAAAGGTGGAGGATTTTACCTCTTGAATATTGTCTCCTTGAGAACATCCTTAAGGCACTTGGTTTTGGTCTTTTATTGATACCATAAGATCATGTACATGGGGAAAAGTCTTGATAAGTTAATTGAGTATAATTTAGATAAGATTCAATGCTTTGGAGTTGTGAGGATAAGTGGTGGTGAGGGGTGGTATTTGTAGTGGGAGGAGCGGGGTGTTTTGATTATTTTATTCATTTGTTTATTATTTTGGCCCAAGACTATCAATAGTGTTGATTCCTATGACTAAATATAGTAAATGTTTTAGGATATTTCAAACCAATGGGTTCTTAACTCATCCATACATCAACCATGACTCAATAATTCATGTATTTGTTAAATACCATAAATTACTCTATTTCACTATTCACCAAAAATTCAACTATTTTAGAAAAATCCAAAAAATTCACCCTAAACATTTTTAAATGTGTATATTTCAAAAAAAATAGAATCCATTTTATGAAAATAATTTTCTAAATATGAGAAATTTAATTTTTAAATAATATCATCATTTATTCGAAAAATACTGATTTTAATATTATAATCGATTTTATGAGCCTTTGAAAAATTAATTAAGGTATCATAAAATTATCTTATAATTATAATACAATATAATATTAATTTATGAATCTATTTTATGAAAATAAATTTTCTTTTAAATCATTATATTATTTATAAAATTATAATTAAACATTTTCATTTCATAAAAATACCAACACTTAATTTATCATTTTTAAAACATTTATTTACTTATACTATGATATAAATATATTATATTTTCATTTATAGGATACCTACATTTTATTTAAACCTTTTTAGGTGAGGTTACTATTCTAACAGCTAGATTATTATTCCTAACGGTCACATTACTATTCCAGCAATCAGGTTACTATTCCATTGGTATAGGTTCCTAAATTTCTATAAATACCTATTATTTCATTTTTATTTATGTGAATACTGTTTTTATTGGATTATCTATGTGATGTACTACTTGAAATAATTATAAGAAGGGAATTTTCATTGATAAAATTATAGGTTATTATAATATGGACCTTTTAAATCCACACCCTAACAATGATACTTTTCTAATTGATGGATTGAAGATAGAGGTTGAATTTTAATATAAATTTATTCCATTTTTTGTGATTTTTATAGAATATATATCCATTCTATTTTAGGATGCAGGTAAGTCCTCAAGCTTCAGGTGAAGAAATCTGGTCCCACTAAGCATAAGGAAGCTGGGATTTCATGTAAATAAAAGATTGGGACAATAGTTTCTTTTAAATATAAGGAATATGATTTTGGACTTATTGATATTTCTAAAGATAACATCGAATGGAAATATAATTACATGCTTAGGGATTTTGGGTATTTTCATACCTCTCTAGGGCATGTCCCTAGGAAGGATGGAGAAGAAGGGGATGCATGACTTCTACTAAATGACTCTTCTGAAAGGATTTCAGGGATGTTGGCAAGGTATGAAATCATTTATGGGAAGAATTGGAGTTCTTTGTTTGAGTAGGAGGCTAGGAAACACTTTTCTCTAAGCATTTATGAACCCTCTATGGGAAAGTCTAATGAAACAGCAGCTCATGGTGTTTGGGAGGCTGGACAAATCGTGCCTCTTGAGGCCTTAGACCAGAATAATCTCCTAAGAATAGCCAGATTATAATATAAATTCCTTTGAATGGGTCATTTTTGTTCAAGGAGACTATTGAAATCAAGGATCTAGAGGTTTGGGGTTTTATTAGCAATTATAGAAGCATCAAGGATCTCTTAGCTACTGAGGTTGAAGAGAATTTGAACATCGATTATGCTGGAGTTTTTTTCATTCATGAGGAATCTGAAAAGGAGATTGTTGCGTAGATTGAGATCAACATGCAGATAAGGCATGAGAAAAAACATAACTACTTCATGTGATTGAAAAGGGAAGAAAAAGAAAGTTTTTGATTCTTATTTTAAAGCTAAATCTACCAAGGGCTCTGCCGCAAGCAGGGGGTCCTTGGATGGATCTCAAAAATATTTTATGGTTGAGAACTCCATTTCTTGTGATTTTTTTACAAACAAAAGTGAAGGTGTGAAAATCTCCAATATTGAGAGGGGTTCTAACGCACTATTTATTGAACTTGCTGGCATTGTCCAACAAAATGAGAACACTACCAAGGAAAAGGTATCGGTTGATCAAACCTTTCCCCAATCAGCTGCTCTTATTTCACACATATAAAAGAGAAGTTTAGTGGATTTGAACATGGTTTGGATTCTTTCCCTGCTCAAATATCACCATATCCTTCACATTTTTCTGACTTTATGAAATCTATATGCGAAAACTTTGGTAAGGCCATGATTGAGGAGTGCAAAAAGACATGGGAGATTAACTCGGAAAGTAAAATTCCCCTGGAAGATATTGGGGGTGAAAGGTAGCCACAAGGTCTCGGTAAAGATATAAGGGAATGGTTTGATTTATAAATTGACGTTGTCTTTGCAAATTTGGAAGATATCTCTCTCAGTATTTGTGTTTATTTTAATGTTATGGGTTTTCTTTCCATCAACATTGAAGAAAAAATTGTATCAATCTTGAGCTTGATATTTGGGACCTTTCATGGAACAATGAACCATGGATCTTGAGTGCTAAATATGGAATGTTCACACCATCATCCTTAGATGAGGAACAAGAGCCTTGAAAAAGGGTAAATACATGGAGGTGTGACCAAAATCTGTGTGGTATAGGTAGTCGTTGAGGTCATGGTGGATGACGATCTCTTTGATTTTTGTTATTTTGGTGCTTGTTTTGTAATGATTTTTGTGGGAAGTCTTCAACTTCTCTAACCCATTCCCCTCGTACCAATTTTATCTTTATTTTTAATAAAGGGGCTTGATTCTAACTTGTTTCGATATATTGATTTATATATTTAATATTTCTAATATTTATTATATCTAAAAAAGTACCTCTGATACTGAGAGGTCCCATCTAGGGTTTTCCTGGTTTTCTTTAGTGCTTTTGTGCATCGATGGAGTGGGTCGTCACTACCTTCCTTTCCGTGAGAATTTAGGACCTACATCGGATCTTCTCTCTGGTGTGGTCTGTTTTCTTCGCCCTTTGGTGTTTTTCTACAGGCTCTCTCATGCTCTTTGATGTTTCGCGATGGTCGAAGGGCCTTAGATTTCTTTAGTGGTTCTTGAGGTTTTTGAGTTTGATGGCTCTTCGTCAGACCTACGAAGGCATGGATCTTCATTTTTTGACGCTTTCTGTTCTCGGTTCTCTGCTTTTTTTGGTCTCGATGATTTCAGATCAGCAAGTTGTGACAACCTTGTCTTGCGACCATTGTTGATTGTCCATTGTTTTGTGACTACCGATTATTCAAGATTTCCAACCTCCACTGGTGTTTTTGTGTTTTCTTGGAAACCTCTGGCCTCAGTGGTGGACCTTCGTGTCCCTCGATTCCATCGTAACTTTGACGAATCTATGACGTCCTTGTCCTACGTCGTGTGGAGGGGTCGTTCAAAGTTCTACAATCTTCGGTTTCAATTTCTCTTCAGATTGATGATTGGTGTCAGTCTTGATTTGCGATCCTCAGTGTTGGATCTATGAATTATGTGAGGTAGTGAAGGAGATTTGTGTTCTACAACACCTTGCATCAGAGATCTGCGAGCCTCGACAACTTCAATTCTGCGAGCGACGGTTTCATTGTCTCTAGCTTTTCTCCACAGGCAGCCATGGTTTTTGAAAGTGTGAGGCGTGCCTCATGGCTATCTCAACAGTTTTGTCTCAATTACTCCCTCATATACATCTATGGAGAATGATCTTCTTAATCATTGGAAGAAGTTTTCAATCACAGATTGGGAAAATTCGACTCTATAAGTACACACCACAGAATAAATCATTCTCCAGAACCACCTGTTTTATCTCTTGGTAGGCAGGATTTATTCTTATAGATTTGTTAATATGAATGCTCTGAAAAACATGATGTAGTCCTTATGAAGATTGAAATAAGAGGTTGCGATCAGAAAAATCAAATCTAGGATGATAGTCTTTGAATTCTCCAGGGAGACTGATAAGATCAGAGTTTTGAGTGGACGATTGTGGTCTTTTGATAACCACCCGATTGTACTCAATGACTTCGAAAATGGATCTAACATAGGTGATATATCCTTCTACCATTCCCCTTTTTGGGTACGAGTGAACGTCATTCCCTTTACTAGTATAAATGAGCAATTCATGCATGGGATTGGCAATAATATTGGGGATTTCATGGAGTGGGATGATTCAGATCTGATCTAGTGGGGTTCCTATGTGTGGATCAGGGTTGTGGTGGATATCTCTCAACCTCTTATGCGAGGTCTGTTTTTGAAAATTTCAGATGACGAGATCTGGGTGTCCCTGGAATTTGAAAAACTCCCCTCTTTATTTTTTTTATATGGCACCATTGGTCACCGAGTTAAAGACTGTGGAACAAAGAAACCTGATGCGGGGGGATGATTGTTATTTCAATACGGACCATGGTTGTGGGCTAAACCCTTAGAGAGAAGCTTCACCTTGGAGGATAAAAAACATAATTCTAGAGCTATGCTCAACAGGTAGGTGATCCAAGTCCCTTTGGGTGCCAAGGTGGTGGTTATCCCATTGGGTCTTCCATGTTTCCCTTCTGCCTTAGTTAGATCATCCCCTTCTTGTTTGGTGGCATCGTGTCCCTCAGTTCTTGGCCCCCTGCGCAGGGATTAAATGCGTTTATCGCTACTACATTCCAAATTTCAGAGTCTTCTCCTGTTTATTGGCTCATCCACCCTTCCTGGGTTAGTCTAGAGGCAGCGTAGGTCCCCCCTTCTGACATCATGCTACTACCTGAGGGGGTGGGGGATTCCTCTTCATCTAGGCTGAAGGAGGTGAGGGTGGTAGTTACCCCCTCCCTCTGCTACATCTTACCCCTGACCTAGAAGTTCATCCTCCTTGTGCATCTCTATCTGCTCACCATGGCCCACCAGCTAAGTCCCTTTTGATATCCACCCAGAATAATCCCAGTGGTTCTATTCTTTCCCATTCAGAGATGGTTGTCTCATCCCTGTGGAAAGGAACAGGTTTCGAGGATGCTTTTAAGGCCCCTCACGAGCCGACCCAGATTTGTTCCGTCCCTCTGGACCCTGGACTCTCTCATCCTACTGACCTTTCTCTATCCTTTTCTGGGGAAGGCATTTCTCTTCATGGCGGATTTGTGACGGGTGCAAAAATGCATCGAAAATGGAAGAGGATTTACAAATGGGTCTAGAATTTTATTTCCATGATCCGGTCTCTAGAATCTCCAAGCGAAGCACCGAGGCATCACAGATTGAGGATCATCTCTCAAAAAATGGAAAGTGACAGCAGATGGTTCTATTTTTGAAGTTCCAGGGGCAGAGGCTAACATATACCAACCCCACCTTCCATAATGAAAACCTTATGCTGGAACGGTCGTGGGATTTGAAACCCACGGTCAGTTCATATGCTCCGCCAATGGAGCTCTAAGTTGAGCCTCGACATGGTCTTTTTGTCCGAGACTATGTTGGAAAGAAAGGATATGAGAAGAATTGCATCGAAGATGGGATTTCAGAAGTGTTTCTCAGTCGGACGGTCAGTTCATGCTAAAGGACTATGTTTCATGTGGAAAGACAATTTCAATGATTCGGTGGTTAAATTTTCCAACCACCACATTGTCGTCTCAATTTTCCAGCCTCGGGAACCTGTGGGTCACTTTATGGGTTTCTATGGTTGGCCGAGAGAAAGTGAAAAATGGAGGTCCTGGGAGTTGGTCACTTCTATCAGAAATATGTTGCAGGGTCCCATTTTGTTTGGTGGGGACTTCAATGAGATCCTATATCACCATGAAAAGCTTGGCGGCACATGCCAGAGTGACTCTTCTATGCACCTCTTTCGGGACTATTTGCTTCAGGATTGTCTCTCAGATCTTGGTTACTCGGGGATCCCATTTACTTGGTTTCGTAGACACAGTCATGATTCCATAATTTTGGAAAGGTTGGATAGATTTGTGGCCTCTTGTGACTAGATGTAATCATTCCCAAGGTATGAGTTCTCACATTTACCCCTATCTCTTCTGACCATTGTCCCATCTTGCTCAATCCACAGGTTGTGCCCAAGAGCAGTCAGCCAAAGCGAAGCTTTTGTTTTGAATGCATGGAACTCCACAAGGATGGTTGTGAGGATGTTGTCAGAGTCGCTTGGTCCCCCTCTCATGATCATTTTTGGGACAAAACTAAGGAGGTGGCTGCTTAGCTACAGCGATGGAGTCGACAACACTTCAGGGACTTTGATCAGAGAATTTGTGGGCTCAAGAATGCTCTTTCCAGATGTTACGTAAGTTCTTCTTCAGGTTTTTCTCTACAGGAGGTTGTTTCTATGGAAAAGAATATAGATGAGGCCTTGAGAGATAAAGAAAGTTATTGGTTCTCTAGGTCAAGGGAGGCCTTTATCAAACAGGGTGATCAAAATACTAAATTCTTCCATCAAAAGGCCACTACCATAAGAAGGAAGAACCTTATTTCTAGGTTGGAGGATGAGAACAGTAACATTACTACTAATAAGTTGGCAATTAGGGAGCTGATTGATGCTTTTTTTCAAAATCTTTTTTGTTCTGAGGGGGGAACCTCCCAAGGAGATCTTCTAAGTTGTGTTGAGCCTCAGGTGTCAGAGACCATGACCATGACTCTCGAGGCTGATATCTCTAGAGAAGAATTTGTGGCGGCCCTGAAGAGCATCCATTCATCTATGGTGCCTAGTCTTGATCGGTTCCATGCCCTTTTCTTCAAAAGGTTCTGGAATATTGTGGGACCCGATATTATTTCTATGATACAGGGGTTATGGGTTGGTTCTATTAGTATGGACAAGATCAATGAAACTCTTATCGTGCTGATCCCAAAAATCCCTGGCCCGGTTAGAATTTCTGATTTCAGGCCTATCATCTTGTGCAATGTGATTTATAAGATTTTCTCTAAAGTTATTTCCCGCCACATGGGTAGAATCCTTCCCCCGATTATCTCAGAGAACCAAAGTGCTTTTGTTCCTAAGAGGCTCATTACTGATAATGTCATCGTGGCCCATGAAATCTTCCATTCAATGAAAACTCATTCATCCTCAAAGAGGGGGATCTTGGCTATGAAATTGTATTTGTCAGAGGCATATGATAGGGTGGAATGGGCCTTTCTGGAGTGGGTTTTGTGTAAACTGGGTTTTGGCCCAAAATATGTGAGAGCGATCATGAGTTGTGTTAAAACTATTTCTTATTGCGTCAAAGCCAACGGCTCCCTCATTAAGTCTTTTAAACCATCCAGAGGCCTTCGACAAGGTGACCCTCTCTCCCATTTTTTATTCCTCCTGATTGTGGATGTTTTCTCTCACCTTTTATCTAAAGCAGCTCAGGCTGGGGTTATCCATGGGGGTGCAGCCTTGGGAGCTCGAGGTAGGGGGATCGAATCTCCCTACCTGCGGTTTCCCCGTTAAATTTTTTACAGCAGGCAGGGCTTCGCGCGGGCCAGCGGGCTAGGCTTCGCGCGGGCCAGCGGGCCGGGCTTTTTCGGGCAGGCCTGGCCCGACCCGTGGGCCTTCTTGGAAAGGCCCAGGCCTGACCCGCAGAACCTATGGCCCGAGCCCGGCCTGGCCCGATGCGGGATTTGTCGGGTCGGGCCGCTCGGGCTTTCGGGCCGGGCCAGTCGGGCTTTCGGGCCGCCGGGCCAAAATTACACCCTTACACGGGGTCAAGGTTTGTTGGCAAAGTATCACCATTACGCATCTTTTCTTCGTTGATGATTGTCTTCTTTTCTAAAGAGAAACTTCTCATGAGTGCCAAGCGATCCTCAATATCATTGACACTTTCAGCAATGCCTCGGGACAACGGGTTAATTTCTCCAAGTCCGAGATGTCTTTTAGTCGTGGTGTGCAAGATGGGACGAGAGATTCAATTGCTGGCTTATGTGGGATTGAGGTCATTGAGAAGCATAACAAGTATCTGGGGCTCCCGACGGTCTTCAGACGATCCAAAAGAGAGGTCTTCTCCTTTATCGTTGACAAAGTCCACGAGAAAGTCTAGGGATGGTCTTGGAAAAATCTCTCCAGGGCATGCAAGGAGGTTCTTATCAAAGCGGTGGCCCAAGCTGTTCCATCGTACATGATGTCCCTTTTCAAGCTCTCAGGCTTCTTAATCCGTCAACTTCATTCAGCCTTCACCAACTTTTGGTGGGGTCGTGCAAATGGGAAAAATCATTTACATTGGCTCTCTTGGGAGAAGTTGTGTGCCCCTAAGGCTTGCAGTGGTTTGGGATTTCGTGATTTGAATGTTTTTAATGATGCCCTATTGGCCAAGCAAGGTTGGCGATTGTTACAGGACCCTGATAGCTTATGTGCAAGAGTCATCAAAGTTAAATACTTTCCTAGTGAGGATTTTTTGACCTCCAGCTTGGGTCCTTGTCTGAGTTTCTTTTGGAGAAGTGTGTGGGGATCAAAGTTCGTTTTGAACCGTAGAATTTTTTGGAGAATTTCTAGTGGTGATTCGATCAATGTTTGGCACGATCCATGGTTGTCTGGGCTGGAGGGCATGGTCCCCGCTTTTTCTCCTGCGTCCGGCCATGAGTTGGCGGTTGTTAGGGATCTCCTAGTTGATGATCTTTCCGACTGGAACTTCCAGAGGCTCGAGCACTAGTTCTCTGAATTCGATCGTAAGGTTATCCTGGCAATTTTTGTGGTCCACGATGCGAGCCCAGACAAGTTGTGCTGGTCTCTTGAGTCTTCTGGTTGCTATTCTGTTCGCTCGGGGTATAGGGTGTGTGTTTTAGGCGGCAAAGGTACGTGGACCCCTCTTTGGTAACATCTTTGGAATCTTTATACTTCGCCAAAGGTCAAACTCTTATGTTGGCAATTGCTCAGGGGTATCCTACCCACACATGCTCGTCTCGCCGAGAGGCACCTCTCTGATAAGGGCATGTGCCCGCTCTGTGGGGTTATGGAAGAGACGGATTTCCATGCCATTTTTTCCTACTCCTAGGTCATCGGGCTTTGCTTCGTGTGTGCGACACAAGATCTCATCCGCTAGAGGAATTTTGGGGATGTGAAACTCATTGTAGAAGATTGGTTCAAATCTTTGTCTGCTCAAAATATCAGAGAATTGTGTATCTGAGCCTGAATTATTTGGTTTTGCTGAAACGCCTTCATTTTTTAGAACATTATTAAAGATGACAAGGTTTGGCTTTCCATGATCCATTGTTGGGGTTCTCTGTGGCTTGATGCTGAGGGGGCTCACCCACCTTTGCTTGTCCTTTCCCCTCTGGTCAAATGGCTTCCCCCTCCCCTGGGCGTTCTCAAACTCAATACAAACACGGTTATTCATGGAGATGGTTCTGTTGGTCTAGGGGCAGTTCTTCGGGACCATGCAGGTTTTATTGTCGTGGCTTGTCATTCGTCAGACTTTGCTTGTTGGTCTCCTCCTGTGGCTGAGGCTATGGCTTTTTGGAAGGAAGAATGAAGGTGACCACCGAGCCTATGAGACTATTATCGATATCATGAAATCTTTGGCGCCTCTTTTCTCTTACTGTTGCTTTTCCTTTGTTGGGAGGAAGGGCAATCGGGAGGCTCACTTTTTGGCTACCTTCGGGAATCATTAGGGTTCTTGTTGTTGGCTTTCGTCTTTTCCTCCGGATTTATGTGCTTTGGCATTAGTTGATATCTAATATATGTGGTTTGTCTTCAATGTATATATATATTGTTATATAAATCATATTTAAGAATATATAAATATATGCATATCTGAAATATATACATGCATGATAACCTTTATAAATGTATGTGATATAAATGTATGTATGTATGTATGTATGTATGTATGTATGTATGTATGTATGTATGTATGTATGTATGTATGTATGTATGTATGTATGTATGTATGTATGTATGTATGTATGTATGTATGTATGTATGTATGTATGTATGTATGTATGTATGTATGTATGTATGTATGTATGTATGTATGTATGTATGTATGTATGTATGTTATAAACACACGTATATAAATATAAATATAAATGTATATGAGAAATTACCTAATAGGAAAATAAATATATAATTTTAAATATGAACTATATTTAATGTATTTAGATATTTATTTATATAGTTCATATTACTATATTTTAATATATATATATATATATATATATATTGTATTTATATCAATATCTATACTTATTTTTATATAAATAATATTTAAAATTAGAAAAATTAAATTATCCAGTACATTTTATCTGTGTTTTTTTAGCGCATAAAGAGTGTCTTCGAATTAAGACGAATTTGTAGTAGTGTTATATTATTATTTATCATTACAAACCGTCGTAGAAGGGGAACTATATTATTATTTATTATTGATTTTAAATCTTATATCACGACTTATAATCTAATTATTCATTAATTTAATATTTTATTATATTAATTATTTAGATCAACCAGCGTGGGGGCACCCATGATCCATGATATGATGACAATCATCAACCTTGTTTGTCAATGATCTTCATTCATAAAATATGCATAGTCATGTATTAATTCATAAAATATTAATCTCATAAATGTTCAAAATAAAAATCTTATGTTTTGTATTATGAACCGATGAACAATGGAAAAATATTTTAAAGTTGTATTTTAATATATATATATATATATATATATATATATATATATATATATATATATATATATACATTTGAAGTTTTATAATAATAGCAGATTAGATTTTGTCGCATTGAATTTTCAATTAGTCGAGAGAAACTCTTATATAAAAAATTGATTTGATATGTTTTAAATAATAAATAAAAGTAAGGAATGATCTCATCTTATAAGGTTTTGCGCATTGCATTTAATTTTTATTTTATTTTTCTATCGATGGGATGTTATGTCGGGTTACAATCATGATTGGTCCCGCATGCATTTTTTCCAGAAAAATAAATAACTTTAATAATTAAGTGCATTATTCGCCACTTCGGTTCGTCCGCCCCTGGGTGTCCCTGCACCATCCAATTTTTTTTTTTTTTTTTTTTTTTATATATCTTTGACAACAACACCGTGCTCTGTTTGGAAGGGTGCATAGTTTTTCGGAATTCATAATTAAATGAGATTAACGGTTTGTAATATATTTTAAAATTTAACAATGTATTGATATATTTTTTTAATGATAAAATTAGATTAACGGTTTACAATAAATTCAACGAAATAAACTAATTCCAGCTGATTTACTTAATTGAAGTTAAAAATATTGTTTTAATTTTTAATAATAAAAATTACACCGAATTATTTAAAGTACCCCTCCACCTACCCACCTACGACGTGTTTTTTTAAGCAACAATTTTCTCTTCTAACCTTATTTTTCGGAATGAGTTTTTTTTTTTTGTGAAAAAATGTAATATTATAATTCAATATGACTTGAATTTATTAGACGGCCCCCGATAAAAATAATTTTTTTTACCATATGCATATATAAATAAATTTTCACAATGAAAAAAATGCTTGATTAAAAGAAGTTGCAGATAAATCCAGTTTTAAGTTGCCGTATACCGTTTAGTCCAATGTTTTGAGTTTATTAATAAATCCATATTCATGATTTTCCCAACGAATATGATTAGTTTTATTTTTATTGTTTGATTAGAATATCTTTTGACTTTTTTCCTTTTTGTTCTTCTCGCGCTTTTTCTAGTAATTGCTTTGTTTTTTTTTTTTTTTGAAAATTGCATCGTCATTTCATTTTCAAATAATTTTTGAACCTTTTTTATTCGTTGATATATTTGTGAAGTGATTATATAAGAGTTGGCTCATTAGGTTTTTTTGCGCCAAATGAGGAAAAACACTATCTGTTTTTGTATTAGTTCTATGTTTTTTTGTTCTAATTTTATACTTTAGATTCAATAATTTCTTTTTGTTTTCATTCCGTTCATTTCAAATCAATTAATTTTATCAGATTTTTACTCTCTGAGACCAGTCAGAGCGTCGTTTCAGCAACGATTGCGGAACTCAATTTCAGATTTCATAATTAGAGATCAATACTATAAGAAAAAACATTTAGAAGGTAGGTTGAGGTATTGCTAGAACAAAGTGATCACATTTCAGTTAAAAATATGATCACAAAACCTGTGATATTCAGCGTATTCTTTATTAGCGCTAAACAGAATTATTGAAAACGTTATCTTTATCAACGCTCAAAAAGTGACGATAAAAAGTATATTTCATATTAAAAGTGTATCATTAAAAATCACATCTCAATATATAAATATAATAGGTTTTGTTAAATATGATTTATATATGACTAAATATACGTTTACACTTGATATATAATATATTTAGTGAAAATGAATTATAAAATAATTAAAAAAAGTTATATATGATTAAAAACCACAGTTAATATAATTTTTTTTTATATTCATACATATATATATAGTTTTCTTAAATATGATATATATATATATATATATATATATAATAAATATGTATTTACAATGTAATTAGGGAAAATTGCTTTATAAGTTAATTAAAAATTAATATCTATTAAATTTTTTGACTAATTAATAGTAATATACATTTAATAACTTTTTTTTATATCAATGTCATTTGTTTTTTCAATTTGACACATATATATATCAGATATTAAATATTTAATTATTAATTAAAAATATTGAAAAAAATATGTATTTACACTTAATATGTCATATAATAATTTCATCCTATATATATGAAATTAATTCAATTTTATAGAGACAAACATACACTAATAATAAATTGTTAATATTATCATTTTAGATTTATATTTATTGATATTTAATATTTAATATATCGTGTTTTTAATTATTAAATTTTATTCATTTTTTATATTTTCATTTAATATATATATACACTATTTATTACTTATATATATACATTAATTCATTCATTTTTTTATTATTTATTTCATTCATAAATTTTAATATTTTTTTGATTGATTCATTTTTAATTTTTATTTGTTTAATATTTTTCTAAATTTATTAATTTTTAATATTTATTTATACATATTTATTGATTAACATTTAATTTTTTTAAAACAGTTGTGTTGACCTCAAATGTTTTGATAATCCCAATTATGCTTTCATATACTTTGGTAATTTTAATCTGATGTTTTTCTATATATTAATTCTTTCAATCTGTGATCAAGATGATAATAATATTAAAATAATCCCTGAGATGTTAATCCATGTCTATCTATGTTTATATGAGTTCTGAAGTTCTTCTAACCCATTCGGATATGCTTTGCATAAAACAGACAAGTGTTAAGTCACTGATCTGCGTATAGCTACTGATAAAGAGCTATCGGTACTCAGTCTACCGATAGACAGAGTCACCAATACACAAAGGTCACCGATACGCAGAACTACCGATATGAACAGAGCTACCGGTAAGCATATACCAAGTCTACCGATAGAATCAGTCTACCGAGCTACCGATTGACAAATAGACAAGAGCTACCGATAGACAGAAGTCTACCGCTAGAGCCAGTTCACAGATAGTTACCGATAGAGTAAGTCTACCGATAGGAGTTACTGATACCTAGAGCTACCGATACCAACAAGCTACCAATGCATGATCAAAGAGCTACCAATGGAAGGACCTGCTACACAAAGTCCACCGTACACATTTACCAACCCGAGCTACTAATTGACCAACCAGTCAAACTCTATACTCTCAATACTATTTCTTTATTAAGCTAACAGTTACATTTGATGTTTTTAATGCAGTTAATGTTATTTAATGATCTCTGTTGCCATGTCAGGGAACCGTACCTAGTACCCATGCAAAAGGTAATCATTTCCATTTGTCGGAGCTGAAAGCTATAAAAATGGAAGATAAAGACCTAACTGGATATAACGAAAGAGATGAGAAGAAGAGAACACTGGGTGTGCATACGACAAGCATTAAGGAACTAAGAAGGCACACGGGTGAAAAAAGACAAGAGCTGAACATCATTCAAACGTGGAGCATTTTTCACTAGTCTACATCCATACTCCAAGAATCCTGGACATACACAAAGAAATTTGTTCTAGAGAAGAACACAAGCTGCATCTTGAGTGAAGAACTACAACAAACACTTCATGCACTCAGGCTGCTAAGTTGAACATGAAATCAAGGAAGAAAACAACACTCTGTTTTCTGAACAGAAACCAGAGAAGGACTCAGAAGTTTTTCTGACCAACCAAACGAGTCCAGAGCTGCACTGCCAATCACTAAAACATTTCTAAACTCTTTCTCACTTTCTTTAGTGATTCTATCTTTACATTTCGAACAGTGTGTGTACCCTGTTTATTTTACACACACACTGTCTCCTGAGCAAAATTGGAGGATTCTTAAATCCTCACTCAAACTTCATAACCCTTTGTTTCCCACTGTAGATAATGGTAGAGGTCGAGTAAGACCTGGACAACCTGTGTGCTGTTGTTTGTGTTTCCCACGTAGAACTGTGGTAGAAGTCTTTGGACCTGGACAGTAGTGTACTGCTGTTTACCCCCAATCCAGGGTGTGGATCAATTTATATAAATTGTTGAGAGAACTAAGTCTCGGCTTGAGATTGAACCTCTTGGTTATCTCTGCTGTGCTTTTTAGTTTAAGTCATAAGCATACTATATATATTTATTTCATAATCCGCTGCTATTACTTTGAAATACAAAACTATTTTAAAGCTACTTTGATAGTTAAATTAACAGGTGTTTATACTTATTGTAAACCAGTAATTTAGTTTCAAAAGATAATTTAATCTTCAGATTAAATCAACTGAGACCTAATCAATCTTTGAGAAACTGATTGAACATTTACACTCTGTATAGATTCACTACAGTTTAACTTTGTTTTTAAATTGGAGGATTTTAAGAGAAATATTTTTAATAGAAATTTTAATTGGAACTCAATTCACCCCCCTCTTGAGTATCCACTCCGACCAACAAGTTGCAATTTTCATAATTAATATATATATTCATTTTCATTTTAAGTATCCATTTTTATTTTTTTAAAATTTATATAATTAATAACTCTTATTCCATTCTTTCTATATCTTTTTTATCTATTCATTTTTAATTAAATTTTACTCATTTTTAACATTCATTCATTTAATATTATTTATTCATTAATAATGTTCAGTGATTTTTACATTTTTATAATTTATTCATTTAATATTTTTGTAATTTATTCATTTTTTATATTTTTTATACATAATTATTCATTAATATATTTAATATTTTTAATATAGAAATATATTAATATCGATATATATATACATATTTATATATCAATATATAATGTCTCCTTAAATATGATTTATATACAAAATATGTATTTACATTTAATAAGTCATATATACAGTGAAAATGGTTTACAATTAAAAATTAATATTAATTAAAAATATTGATTAATTAGTATCGAGTAATATACATTACATATTATATAATGTCATTTTTTCAATCTAACATATATCAACCTTGTGTTATATAATTGGATTTAGTTGTTGAAAGGTAATATGAATTTTATATAAGTTAAGTAAAGGTAAGCTGGAGTTTCTACATGTTATATAAGGGAAAATAGAAACTTGTTCTGGTCAAGTAAGGGTAAACAATGTTAAGTAGGGGTAAATTAAAGTTAAGTAAGGGTGAACAAAAGTTACATAAGATTAAAATAAAGTTAAAGGTGAACTAAAGTTAAGTAATAGTAAAACAAAGTTAAATAAGGGTAAATTAAAGTTAAGTAAGGGTAATCTAAAGTCATGGAAAGGTAAAACAAAGTTAAGGGTAAACTAAAGTTAAGTAAGGGGTAAACTAAAGTTATGGAAAGGTGAAACAAAATTAAGGATAAACTAAAGTTAAGTAAAGCTAAAAATAAAGTTAAGTAATGGGTAAATTAAAGTTAAGAAAGTGTAAACAAAGTTAAGTAAAGGTAAACAAAAGTTAAGTAAGTGTAAACTAAAGTTAAGTAAGAGTAAAACAAAGTTAAGAGTAAACTAAAATTAAATAATAGTAAAATAAAGTTAAGGGTAAACTATAGTTAAGTAAGGATAAACTAAAGTTATTTAAGGGTAAAACAAAGTTATGTAAGGTTAAACTAAAGTTAAGTAAGGGTAAAACAACGTTAAGTAAGAGTATCACTAAAATTAAGTAAGCGTAAAACAAAGTTAATTAAGGGAAAACCAAAGTTAAGTAAGGGTAAACTAAAGTTAAGTAAGGGTAAAACAAAGTTAAGTAAGTGTAAACTAAAATTAAGTATAGGTAACACAAAGTTAAGTAAGGGTAAACTAAAGTAAACTAAAGGTAAACAAAGTTAATCAAGGGTAAAAATAAAGTTAAGTAAGAGTAAAATAAAGTTAAGTTAAGGGTAAACTTATACATGTTAATTAAAGGTAAACTAAAATTAAGTAAGGGTAAACTAAATTTAAGTAAGGGTAAAAAAAGTTAAGTAAGAGTACTAAAGTTTAATAATGGTAAACTAAAGTTATGTAAGGACAAAACAATGTTAAGTAATGGTAAACTAAAGTTAATTAAGGGTAAATTAAAGTTAAGTAAGAGTAAAACAAAGTTAATTAAGGGTAAACTAAATATAAGTTAGGGTAAAACAAAGTTAAGTAAGGGTAAACTAAAGTTAAGTAAGGGTAAACCAACATTTTGTAAGGGTAAAAAAGTAATATAAGGGAAAAGTAATGTCAAGTAAGGGTAAAATAAAGTTATGTAAGGGTAAAATTAAAGTTAAGTAAGAGTAAAAAAAAACCAAGCGTAAACTAAAGTTAAGTAAGAGTAAAACAAAGTCAAGTAAGGGTAAAGCAAAGTTAAGTATGGGTAAACAAAATTTATATAAGGGTAAAACAAAGTTAAGTAAGGGTAAAACTTGTAACACCCCAAGATTTCATAGTAAGTTATTTTCTTTAAATTCAATAGCTTGCGCTACACGCAACACCGAGTTCGAGCACACCACGACTTACCAAACTAGCCGTTCAAAAGCGGTTATGAATAGCATTAACTGGATTTTGAATTTTATATACTCCATATAATTTTAACTTATGTATTATGTGTTTCTTAGACATATTATAAGAACAAATTAAATTTTTCAGATAAAAAATGTATTTTTCAAAAAAAAATTCAATTTTACCACCTTTTAATGGCGAACCCTTTTTAAATCCAATATTTGACCCTTTTATATATTCATTTTGACAAAATAAAATTTTTCTTTAGAATCGACACATCAAAATTTACTTTGGATGAAATTTTGGTATTTTTTTCATAATATTCATTTGTTTATAAATAGTGAGAAATAATGTATTTTAATTCAAAACTTCATTTTAATCTAATATACTTATATGGTTAGATTATATTTTAAATTGTTTTTGAAGTGTAGTTAGATTATATTTTTACCCTTTAATCCAATGTTGGTCATTGGAATTAATTTCACTTTGAAATTATACATAAACAAGTGTCAATCTTTTGATAGTTATTGTTTCTTAAAAACACGCTATTTGTTTTGACAACGAGAATTAATTTTAAATTAATTAATCCAACATCTATGTTTTGAATTTGGTAAAATATACATAATTTTTGAATTCGTAATATCAAATATAGCTTAGGCTGAATTTTTGGTATTTTTCTGAAAAACTTCAATTTTTGATGAATAGTGAAACCACTAAGTAGTGGTTAAAAATCCGACTTTTTCATTTAAATGAAATTTTACCGCTTCTGTGATTTGAATTTCGAAAATCCGAGATATATGGTTATCGTTAGTAAGTAAAATGTGGTTCAATAAGATGAAAATAATTTTGGTGAATAATAATTTTTGACTTTTATTTACCGCGGTTAAAGGTAAATAAGGTAATTCAAGGTAAAAAGAATATTATAATAATACAAAATTACCTTAACAATTGTCCTAACCTTATTGGATGAGTCATGGATGACCATGTACATCCTTGGGTCTATTTTGGGACCCTATAGAGCCATTTAAGAATGATAATGACACTTTATTTTAATTAACTTAAAGTAAAGACAAAAATGACACTAACAAATATCTTTTAGTATATCAATTATTACATGGGGTTATATAAGTCATATTTTCGACTATAAACAACCATTGGAAATCTAAAAATATTTCTCACATTATGGTAATTTTTTTATAATTTTTAGAGATCAAATAAATTAAATTATTTATGACACAATAATGATGTAGTATTTACCTCATTAATAAATGATTTAAATAAATATGATTATTAATATTAAAATAATATCCAAAACCTATCCAATTCTTATTGGATGATTTTATTTCAACCATGAGTCATCTTATCTTCGACTTTAATTAGTTTTGGACCTTTAGAAACTAAATATCATTATATAGTAAAATAATATTTTCACACTTTTCTAAAGAGCCCCTCCCCCCCTTATAAAAGGACACCACTTCTAACCCATTTCACACACCTCTCAAGCCCCTTGGCTCATCCAACCCTACCAAAATAATATCACAAGATCCCCCTCTTCCTCCTAGAAGCCTTACCTTAGGCATAAGACATTTCAAGAAGTCCTTTTGGTTCAAACCAAAGGAAGTTACCCAAATTAAAGGTAATGCTTTCTCTTACATTGTAACAGCCCGAGATTTTATGAAAAATATTCTTTTTTATTTCACTAATGTCTTGTGTTGTACGCTACACCAAAAGGAGCTTGCACAACACGCATTCTTGACTTGCCTTGCATTACACGCAATCGCAACCTTCCTCGATAGCGTGTGTGGTACGTAATACTGAGTTTTACGAAACAATGATATGCTATTAAAATATTATTAAAACTAGCCGTTATGAATAGTAATAACCACTTTTTAAATTTTAGAAATTTTAGCTCTCAAAATGGACTTCATTTTTGGATTCGGAGTATCGAATTTAGCCTAAGGTGAAATTTTGGTACTTTTCGGATAACTTTCATATTCTGATGAATAGTGAAAATTACTAAATTATAATTAAAAACAACTTTTTTAATCGAAATAATTAATAGTGATAAATCATTAATTTGAGTGGTTTTAAAGTACATTTAGAATATATTTTTACAATTTAATACAATGTTGGTCATTGGATGTAATTTCACATTTAAACTAGACATAAACAAGTGTCAATCTTTTGATAGATATTGTCTCTTAAAAACTCGCTATTTGTTTTAACAGCGGGATTTAATTAAAAAATTAATTAATGCAACTTTTATGTTATGAATTTGGTAAAATAGACTTCATTTTTGAATTCGGAATATGAAATATAGCTTGGGATGAAATTTTGGCATTGTTCTGAAAAACATCAATTTTTGATGAATAGTGAAACTACTAAGTGGTAGTTAAAAAAACTGAATTTTTCATAAAACTTAATTTTACCGCTTCTGTGAATGGAATTTCAAAAATCCGAGAGACACGGTTGATGTCAGTAAGTAAAATGTGGTTCAATGAGATGAAAATAATTTTTGGTGAATAGTAACTTTTTACTTTTATTTACCACGGTTAAAAGTAAATAGGGTAATTAAGGGTAAAAATGATATTATTATTACCCTAACACATGTCCTAATTCTATTGGACAAGTGTAATTCGACCAAAAACAAGCTTAGGAATAAAATATGACCATTTAGGCCCACTTGGATTAGATTAGGACATTTATTATTATTTAATTCAAAGAAGAGTTAAAAGAGTCAAAATCAAAGTTTATTTACTAAAACATTTTTAATATAGAGTTTTACATAAGATAAATTCGATTGTAAATATTCATTAGAAAGCTAAAACGATTTACTACATGATGGTATTTTATTTGTAATTTTAGACATCAAATAAGTTAATTTATTTATGACACAAAGATGATGCAGTAATTATCTTATTAATGAAATATTGACATAATTGATGTTATAAACACCAAACTAAATATAATTTGAGACTTTTTATGAATTCCACTAATTTTCTAGGTTACTATGATATATTAATGTTGATTTAATCAACTTGGTTCGAACATATAATTCTGTTATGACTTTCAAAAAAATCATATATCAAATAGTGTCAAAATTGACACAAAATAGTTTTTAAATCAAATATTATATTATTAATTGTTATTTTATTCCTAAAAATCTAAGGTTCGTCCAAATGACTTATATAAGGATATATATATTAATAATAAACAATTTGGGGTTCGTTTGGCATGTTATAGTAAGTGTATTAACCATATAGTGAAAGAAAACAAAAAGACACGGTAAAAGTTAAATTAATTAACTTAGAGTTAAATCTAATTGATAAGGTTAAAATAATACCCTAAACTTGTCTAAATCCTATTGGTTGATAGGATTTAGACCCATCCCCACTTTAGCTTCGAAATAAGACCCTTTGGAACCATTATAAACCGATTTTGACTTTAATATAAAATAATATTTTAAGATATTCCTAAGGTGCCCCTCTCCTCCCTTATAAAAGGACACCTCCTCCCCCTCCTCCTCACACCAATTTGAGCACTCAATCTCGGCCAACCCCTGCCAAAATCTCTTCTCCACTTCCCTAGAAACATCCTAGAGGTTCTGGTCTTCCTCAAAGACCAATTTTAGTGCCCTAAGAGGAGGTCTCAAAGAGGCACTTCAAAGAAGAGGTAATTACCGTTACCAATTCTTTCATCTTTATTTCTTCTTCCACTTCTTCTTCTTAGGTTGTTTCATTATGAAGTAATAACATCAGTATCACTCATATGCTGATATGTTATTATAAGTATGAAACAACCCTATTTCACCATCTATCCATCCTATGGAAAAAGAAATCACCGCGCGTGCGTACGTACGGAATACCGTCTCCACGCCGTGGTGTAATCTATTTTCCACCATCACCTTACAAGGATGGGTATAATGGTGTAATGAGTAACTATATATGATTATTATGAAGTAATATTGATACTGAAATAATATATATATACTCCAATACAATTCCACGATCATAGGAACGATATCATCACTCGTGCGTACGTACGGAATACCGTCTCCACGATGTGATGCGACTCGTTCTACATGATCTTCATTTCATAATGATTATATAAATGAATTGAATGAATGAATATGGTATATACTACACTAATACCATTCTGGAAATGAATTATCTATAACCTAAAGATAAGAATAAGAATTTATTCGACAAAACACGCATAAGAACAAAAAGTTATAAAGACCCGAGTAACAAGTAACAATGAAATATTACTAACAAGAAGCTAATAATATGACCATATATGATATCATATCAATATGTATGATTCTGGAATAAGTCAATAACATTATTTAAACCATTATATAGGAGCTTCGGACACGAACAAAGCAAATCGGACCTAAGGTAAGGGAAATATCACAATCTCATTTTTATCCGAGATTGCTTATACGTTGGTATTTACTGGGGTTACGTTTATCATCCATGACCATGTTTTCTAAAAATGTTTTTATAAAATGTTTACCATTCTTCCATGAATTTTTAAATTCATTTTTACCCTTTATTGACTTTTTACCACATTGTATGAATGGAATCTTTCCTTTGGTTACCATATAAGGTACTTTTTGACTTTTCCGACAAAAGTACGAAGAATGTTTTTTTTAACTTATACGGCATGAATGGATTTTTAAAACATTATTTCCAATAAGATTCCTTTACAAGTTTTCAAGTTTATTTTTAATCAACTTCTTTTATTTTAAAGTCATATGACATGTTATGAAAGGAAAAATGTTTTTGAAGAAGGAAGGATATTTTCCTCAAGAATGGAGTTCAAGTATTTTATCAAAATTATTTTCCATCTAAGATAATAAAAGGGTTCTGTTTTTATCCCTATTATTACATGGATTTGATTATGTTGTGATGGAAACATCTTTATGAATTCATTTATCTTATATGAATTGTTTTATGATGTCATGTTGTTTAAGAATCCCATTTTTATTACATGGGTTATGCGATGATGTATGGTTTATGATTATGTGGCACACATAAGAAAGGATTCATTATAAGATGGGTGGGACCTATATCTCCCTCCAATGCATTGGGTAAAGATTTTATATCTCATGAGATAGACATGGCTAGAACGGAAGGTTATTTCGGTTCAGTGATACAGGACTGAAACGAGGAGTGAACTCGGTTCAGAAAGGGACTTTGTCCACTAAGATAGTCTTGGAAATGAGTCGTGACTAACAAGAAATGATTTTATATGATTATGTGTGCATGCCACAAAGTTTCAAGTTTCATGTTATGATTATGGGGATCTCATTTTCACTTCTATGATTTATCCCATGTTATGATATTATGAGCTCTTTTGCAGGTTAAGATTTCCAAAAGCTATGTTCTTATGTATATGATGTGATTGATAATTCTTTTGTTTACCCTTACTGAGCATTTGAGCTCACCCTTTTATGTTTTCTTTTCCCCAGGATATAAAGAAAGGTTTTTAGGTAAAAAAAAAGGGAAGATCTTTATGGGAGATATTGAAGATCTTTCCCCACGATTAGAAGATTACGTTCCGAGTTTCCAAAGACACTAAACTATTACGATCCTTGTGTGTGTATTTTTGTTATGTAATAAGTATTCCGCAAAAGTAATGTAATGTCCATGTACGTCAGGCTTTGGGTCTCTACAGTTGGTATCAGAGGAAAGGTTTAGTCAACCTTTGGAAACTAGGATGCGAAAACGTTAGTGTGATCCCTAGAGATATTTCTAAGGTATGTCTAGGGATGTCCCTAGGGATAAGTATACGTATAGGTTATAGTAATAGAATTACGCTAACGATCATAGAATTAAACCTAAGATGTTGGATATTGAAGGTACTCCCCCTTTATTATGTTGTTTTCCCTAGCATGATTTTTGCCTCTCACACTATTCTTTTTGGGTTTTAGACGATGGCTGGAACCCGAAGGAACCGTGTTGATCAATGCAATGGAAAATGCAATGATTGCCCTCCTGAACAAACAAATGTTATGGGAGATAGAGTGCAAAATCTTATTGCTATACTTACACAAGCTATGAATCATTCTGGACTTCCAAATGAGCAGAGAAGGGAACAATATTCTATTGAGTCCTTCATGAGGCAACGTCCACCTTCTTTCAGTGGGTCTTTTGATCCACTTGTGGCTGAACAATGGATCAGTACTACTGAAAAGATATTTTCAGTTCTTCAATGTTCTGAACATGATAAAGTCATCTTAGCAGTATATCGTTTGGAAGGTGAAGCTGATCAATGGTGGAATCTTATCAAGAATACGAGTCCAAGAGATGAAATTGAGTCCATGGAATGGGACGAGTTCAAGAACTTGTTTTTCAGTAAGTACTTCCCTCGTATTCTTCGAACAAAGATGGAGAAAGAGTTTCTTGAACTGAAGCAAAGGGACGATGAATCTGTTGGTACCTATGAAGCAAATTTTACAAGACTTGCAAGGTATGCTTCTGGTATTATCATCCAACCTGAAAGTAAAGTTGATCGATTTTTCAGTGGCTTAAAACCAAGTCTTCGAAGGGCATTAGCTATAAGAGACTTCAGTAGCTATGAAGAAATTGTGCGTTGTGCTATCAAGGTAGAAATGGAAGTTGTTGTTACATATCCATCTCATGGTTTTGACAAGAAACGAAAGATGGAGTTCAAGGAGAAATCTCAGAATAATGGTGAAAAGAAGATGAATGTTTCCTTATGCACAAAGTGTGGAAAGAAGCATGGTGGAGATTGTCTTAAAGGGACTAGAAAATGTTTTAAGTGTGGAAAAGAAGGTCATCGAGCAGCTGAGTGTCGAAGTAATGGAAAAAGGGTTTCTAATGATGTGAATAAAGCAAACACTGCAGAGAACGCACCACCAACACTTCAATGCTTCAAGTGCAAGGAAATGGGGCATTATGCTAATAATTTCCCTAATCCAAGGGTTAGTGATGATCAACATGAGCAACCACTGAAGGCAAAGGACAAAGGTAAATCGCATGCGATCACTATTGGCAATATTGAATATGACAACGATGTGGTGGAATGATTAAGTGTTTATGTAATGGGATTCCAAAATAATGTTGTATCATTGAGTATTGCAATATTTATTGATGTGGTATTCAAAGTGATTGAGATATTTTTTGGAAATAAGATGATATGCGCATAATGAAGACGAGAAAATGAAATGTTTAATAGTATTCATGAGCTCATGATTGATATAAGGACTAAGTGATATCATGGTTTGAGTATATAGAATTTTGAGGATTTTGGTATGTGGAAAGTGTTAACTTTTAACTGCACTCATGTTTTCACTAAGGTATTCAAGAGAATACACGATTAAGGACTTTGAATGTTTGGAATGTGACCAACAAGACATATCTTATGATATGTGGGGATCAACGACAGTATTAAATCTCTGGTAATCGTTGTCACTATATTATGAGAGTGGACTGCAGTATTATGTATAAGCCTAAAGATTAGACTGGATTGTGTTGGACATAAGTTAGTATTGTTTAAGGATAGAAGATTTTCGATATTATTGATGGGATGTTATAGTAACGTAGTTTTAGAAAAAGGACAACCTGCAGGATGGGCGACAACCCATCGCTTCGGACAAGGCTGTAGGAATCGAACCCACAACCGAAGTGCGACTGGCCTTTATCGCCTACCACTGACCTACAGGAAGTCCCTGTTTAGTAGAAAACTAGTTTTATTATATTAAGCAGTATGATATGTGAAGTATAAGTTCATTTTAGGAACCATATATGATTAAACTCACTATAGATCGACTTATGTATATAATTTTTGCTAACCTTTTGTTTGAGACAGATGGAATGACCCGTCATTCTATCACATGATCTGCTAACACTTCACGAATAACAAATTCAACTTCATTTATTTAAGAGATGAAGTGGAAATTGTTCAAGGCACGGACAACAGTGAGATTGTACCAAAATAAAGTAAGTATTTATTCTAATTCAAATTCTTTAACTTTAGGGAAATGATCTTGAAAACCAAAAATGTTGTCCTAGTTCTCTTATACCTGATGAATCAGATGGTACCTTAGATCGTCACAAATTTATGGATTTGTGATTACTGGCTTTTCCATAGCCATGTTCTCTACCACTCTCCATCAGAACATGATGGTTAGATTTCTCTTCCATATCCATATTTTCACCTATGTGGAAACCCAGTGATTAGTTTATTTGGGTAATCGTTACATTTCATACTTTAGTTTTTAAAGCCAAGTTTTGGTATTCCTTTTTACGATGTGGGTTTCTATTAAAGAAACTTTCGAATAGTAAACCATTTATAACCCCGACGAATTTCGAGGGCGAAATTCATTTTAAGGGGGGTAGAATGTAACAACCCGAGATTTTATGAAAAATATTCTTTTTTATTTCACTAATGTCTTGTGTTGTACGCTACACCAAAAGGAGCTTGCACAACACGCATCCTTGACTTACTTTGCATTACACGCAATCGCAACCTTCCTCGATAGCGTGTGTGGTACGTAATACTGAGTTTTACGAAACAATGATATGCTATTAAAATATTATTAAAACTAGCCGTTATGAATAGTAATAACCACTTTTTAAATTTTAGAAATTTTAGCTCTCAAAATGGACTTCATTTTTGGATTCGGAGTATCGAATTTAGCCTAAGGTGAAATTTTGGTACTTTTCGGATAACTTTCATATTCTGATGAATAGTGAAAATTACTAAATTATAATTAAAAACAACTTTTTTAATCGAAATAATTAATAGTGATAAATCATTAATTTGAGTGTTTTTAAAGTATATTTAGAATATATTTTTACAATTTAATACAATGTTGGTCATTGGATGTAATTTCACATTTAAACTAGACATAAACAAGTGTCAATCTTTTGATAGATATTGTTTCTTAAAAACACGCTATTTGTTTTAACAGCGGGATTTAATTACAAAATTAATTAATGCAACTTTTATGTTATGAATTTGGTAAAATAGACTTCATTTTTGAATTCGGAATATGAAATATAGCTTGGGATGAAATTTTGGCATTGTTCTGAAAAACATCAATTTTGATGAATAGTGAAACTACTAAGTGGCAGTTAAAAAAACTGAATTTTTCATAAAACTTAATTTTACCGCTTCTGTGAATGGAATTTCAAAAATCCGAGAGACACGGTTGATGTCAGTAAGTAAAATGTGGTTCAATGAGATGAAAATAATTTTTGGTGAATAGTAACTTTTTACTTTTATTTACCACGGTTAAAAGTAAATAGGGTAATTAAGGGTAAAAATGATATTATTATTACCCTAACACATGTCCTAATTCTATTGGACAAGTGTAATTCGACCAAAAACAAGCTTAGGAATAAAATATGACCATTTAGGCCCACTTGGATTAGATTAGGACATTTATTATTATTTAATTCAAAGAAGAGTTAAAAGAGTCAAAATCAAAGTTTATTTACTAAAACATTTTTAATATAGAGTTTTACATAAGATAAATTCGATTGTAAATATTCATTAGAAAGCTAAAACGATTTACTACATGATGGTATTTTATTTGTAATTTTAGACATCAAATAAGTTAATTTATTTATGACACAAAGATGATGCAGTAATTATCTTATTAATGAAATATTGACATAATTGATGTTATAAACACCAAACTAAATATAATTTGAGACTTTTTATGAATTCCACTAATTTTCTAGGTTACTATGATATATTAATGTTGATTTAATCAACTTGGTTCGAACATATAATTCTGTTATGACTTTCAAAAAAATCATATATCAAATAGTGTCAAAATTGACACAAAATAGTTTTTAAATCAAATATTATATTATTAATTGTTATTTTATTCCTAAAAATCTAAGGTTCGTCCAAATGACTTATATAAGGATATATATATTAATAATAAACAATTTGGGGTTCGTTTGGCATGTTATAGTAAGTGTATTAACCATATAGTGAAAGAAAACAAAAAGACACGGTAAAAGTTAAATTAATTAACTTAGAGTTAAATCTAATTGATAAGGTTAAAATAATACCCTAAACTTGTCTAAATCCTATTGGTTGATAGGATTTAGACCCATCCCCACTTTAGCTTCGAAATAAGACCCTTTGGAACCATTATAAACCGATTTTGACTTTAATATAAAATAATATTTTAAGATATTCCTAAGGTGCCCCTCTCCTCCCTTATAAAAGGACACCTCCTCCCCCTCCTCCTCACACCAATTTGAGCACTCAATCTCGGCCAACCCCTGCCAAAATCTCTTCTCCACTTCCCTAGAAACATCCTAGAGGTTCTGGTCTTCCTCAAAGACCAATTTTAGTGCCCTAAGAGGAGGTCTCAAAGAGGCACTTCAAAGAAGAGGTAATTACCGTTACCAATTCTTTCATCTTTATTTCTTCTTCCACTTCTTCTTCTTAGGTTGTTTCATTATGAAGTAATAACATCAGTATCACTCATATGCTGATATGTTATTATAAGTATGAAACAACCCTATTTCACCATCTATCCATCCTATGGAAAAAGAAATCACCGCGCGTGCGTACGTACGGAATACCGTCTCCACGCCGTGGTGTAATCTATTTTCCACCATCACCTTACAAGGATGGGTATAATGGTGTAATGAGTAACTATATATGATTATTATGAAGTAATATTGATACTGAAATAATATATATATACTCCAATACAATTCCACGATCATAGGAACGATATCATCACTCGTGCGTACGTACGGAATACCGTCTCCACGATGTGATGCGACTCGTTCTACATGATCTTCATTTCATAATGATTATATAAATGAATTGAATGAATGAATATGGTATATACTACACTAATACCATTCTGGAAATGAATTATCTATAACCTAAAGATAAGAATAAGAATTTATTCGACAAAACACGCATAAGAACAAAAAGTTATAAAGACCCGAGTAACAAGTAACAATGAAATATTACTAACAAGAAGCTAATAATATGACCATATATGATATCATATCAATATGTATGATTCTGGAATAAGTCAATAACATTATTTAAACCATTATATAGGAGCTTCGGACACGAACAAAGCAAATCGGACCTAAGGTAAGGGAAATATCACAATCTCATTTTTATCCGAGATTGCTTATACGTTGGTATTTACTGGGGTTACGTTTATCATCCATGACCATGTTTTCTAAAAATGTTTTTATAAAATGTTTACCATTCTTCCATGAATTTTTAAATTCATTTTTACCCTTTATTGACTTTTTACCACATTGTATGAATGGAATCTTTCCTTTGGTTACCATATAAGGTACTTTTTGACTTTTCCGACAAAAGTACGAAGAATGTTTTTTTTAACTTATACGGCATGAATGGATTTTTAAAACATTATTTCCAATAAGATTCCTTTACAAGTTTTCAAGTTTATTTTTAATCAACTTCTTTTATTTTAAAGTCATATGACATGTTATGAAAGGAAAAATGTTTTTGAAGAAGGAAGGATATTTTCCTCAAGAATGGAGTTCAAGTATTTTATCAAAATTATTTTCCATCTAAGATAATAAAAGGGTTCTGTTTTTATCCCTATTATTACATGGATTTGATTATGTTGTGATGGAAACATCTTTATGAATTCATTTATCTTATATGAATTGTTTTATGATGTCATGTTGTTTAAGAATCCCATTTTTATTACATGGGTTATGCGATGATGTATGGTTTATGATTATGTGGCACACATAAGAAAGGATTCATTATAAGATGGGTGGGACCTATATCTCCCTCCAATGCATTGGGTAAAGATTTTATATCTCATGAGATAGACATGGCTAGAATGGAAGGTTATTTCGGTTCAGTGATACAGGACTGAAACGAGGAGTGAACTCGGTTCAGAAAGGGACTTTGTCCACTAAGATAGTCTTGGAAATGAGTCGTGACTAACAAGAAATGATTTTATATGATTATGTGTGCATGCCACAAAGTTTCAAGTTTCATGTTATGATTATGGGGATCTCATTTTCACTTCTATGATTTATCCCATGTTATGATATTATGAGCTCTTTTGCAGGTTAAGATTTCCAAAAGCTATGTTCTTATGTATATGATGTGATTGATAATTCTTTTGTTTACCCTTACTGAGCATTTGAGCTCACCCTTTTATGTTTTCTTTTCCCCAGGATATAAAGAAAGGTTTTTAGGTAAAAAAAAGGGAAGATCTTTATGGGAGATATTGAAGATCTTTCCCCACGATTAGAAGATTACGTTCCGAGTTTCCAAAGACACTAAACTATTACGATCCTTGTGTGTGTATTTTTGTTATGTAATAAGTATTCCGCAAAAGTAATGTAATGTCCATGTACGTCAGGCTTTGGGTCTCTACAGTTGGTATCAGAGGAAAGGTTTAGTCAACCTTTGGAAACTAGGATGCGAAAACGTTAGTGTGATCCCTAGAGATATTTCTAAGGTATGTCTAGGGATGTCCCTAGGGATAAGTATACGTATAGGTTATAGTAATAGAATTACGCTAACGATCATAGAATTAAACCTAAGATGTTGGATATTGAAGGTACTCCCCCTTTATTATGTTGTTTTCCCTAGCATGATTTTTGCCTCTCACACTATTCTTTTTGGGTTTTAGACGATGGCTGGAACCCGAAGGAACCGTGTTGATCAATGCAATGGAAAATGCAATGATTGCCCTCCTGAACAAACAAATGTTATGGGAGATAGAGTGCAAAATCTTATTGCTATACTTACACAAGCTATGAATCATTCTGGACTTCCAAATGAGCAGAGAAGGGAACAATATTCTATTGAGTCCTTCATGAGGCAACGTCCACCTTCTTTCAGTGGGTCTTTTGATCCACTTGTGGCTGAACAATGGATCAGTACTACTGAAAAGATATTTTCAGTTCTTCAATGTTCTGAACATGATAAAGTCATCTTAGCAGTATATCGTTTGGAAGGTGAAGCTGATCAATGGTGGAATCTTATCAAGAATACGAGTCCAAGAGATGAAATTGAGTCCATGGAATGGGACGAGTTCAAGAACTTGTTTTTCAGTAAGTACTTCCCTCGTATTCTTCGAACAAAGATGGAGAAAGAGTTTCTTGAACTGAAGCAAAGGGACGATGAATCTGTTGGTACCTATGAAGCAAATTTTACAAGACTTGCAAGGTATGCTTCTGGTATTATCATCCAACCTGAAAGTAAAGTTGATCGATTTTTCAGTGGCTTAAAACCAAGTCTTCGAAGGGCATTAGCTATAAGAGACTTCAGTAGCTATGAAGAAATTGTGCGTTGTGCTATCAAGGTAGAAATGGAAGTTGTTGTTACATATCCATCTCATGGTTTTGACAAGAAACGAAAGATGGAGTTCAAGGAGAAATCTCAGAATAATGGTGAAAAGAAGATGAATGTTTCCTTATGCACAAAGTGTGGAAAGAAGCATGGTGGAGATTGTCTTAAAGGGACTAGAAAATGTTTTAAGTGTGGAAAAGAAGGTCATCGAGCAGCTGAGTGTCGAAGTAATGGAAAAAGGGTTTCTAATGATGTGAATAAAGCAAACACTGCAGAGAACGCACCACCAACACTTCAATGCTTCAAGTGCAAGGAAATGGGGCATTATGCTAATAATTTCCCTAATCCAAGGGTTAGTGATGATCAACATGAGCAACCACTGAAGGCAAAGGACAAAGGTAAATCGCATGCGATCACTATTGGCAATATTGAATATGACAACGATGTGGTGGAATGATTAAGTGTTTATGTAATGGGATTCCAAAATAATGTTGTATCATTGAGTATTGCAATATTTATTGATGTGGTATTCAAAGTGATTGAGATATTTTTTGGAAATAAGATGATATGCGCATAATGAAGACGAGAAAATGAAATGTTTAATAGTATTCATGAGCTCATGATTGATATAAGGACTAAGTGATATCATGGTTTGAGTATATAGAATTTTGAGGATTTTGGTATGTGGAAAGTGTTAACTTTTAACTGCACTCATGTTTTCACTAAGGTATTCAAGAGAATACACGATTAAGGACTTTGAATGTTTGGAATGTGACCAACAAGACATATCTTATGATATGTGGGGATCAACGACAGTATTAAATCTCTGGTAATCGTTGTCACTATATTATGAGAGTGGACTGCAGTATTATGTATAAGCCTAAAGATTAGACTGGATTGTGTTGGACATAAGTTAGTATTGTTTAAGGATAGAAGATTTTCGATATTATTGATGGGATGTTATAGTAACGTAGTTTTAGAAAAAGGACAACCTGCAGGACGGGCGACAACCCATCGCTTCGGACAAGGCTGTAGGAATCGAACCCACAACCGAAGTGCGACTGGCCTTTATCGCCTACCACTGACCTACAGGAAGTCCCTGTTTAGTAGAAAACTAGTTTTATTATATTAAGCAGTATGATATGTGAAGTATAAGTTCATTTTAGGAACCATATATGATTAAACTCACTATAGATCGACTTATGTATATAATTTTTGCTAACCTTTTGTTTGAGACAGATGGAATGACCCGTCATTCTATCACATGATCTGCTAACACTTCACGAATAACAAATTCAACTTCATTTATTTAAGAGATGAAGTGGAAATTGTTCAAGGCACGGACAACAGTGAGATTGTACCAAAATAAAGTAAGTATTTATTCTAATTCAAATTCTTTAACTTTAGGGAAATGATCTTGAAAACCAAAAATGTTGTCCTAGTTCTCTTATACCTGATGAATCAGATGGTACCTTAGATCGTCACAAATTTATGGATTTGTGATTACTGGCTTTTCCATAGCCATGTTCTCTACCACTCTCCATCAGAACATGATGGTTAGATTTCTCTTCCATATCCATATTTTCACCTATGTGGAAACCCAGTGATTAGTTTATTTGGGTAATCGTTACATTTCATACTTTAGTTTTTAAAGCCAAGTTTTGGTATTCCTTTTTACGATGTGGGTTTCTATTAAAGAAACTTTCGAATAGTAAACCATTTATAACCCCGACGAATTTCGAGGGCGAAATTCATTTTAAGGGGGGTAGAATGTAACAACCCGAGATTTTATGAAAAATATTCTTTTTTATTTCACTAATGTCTTGTGTTGTACGCTACACCAAAAGGAGCTTGCACAACACGCATCCTTGACTTACTTTGCATTACACGCAATCGCAACCTTCCTCGATAGCGTGTGTGGTACGTAATACTGAGTTTTACGAAACAATGATATGCTATTAAAATATTATTAAAACTAGCCGTTATGAATAGTAATAACCACTTTTTAAATTTTAGAAATTTTAGCTCTCAAAATGGACTTCATTTTTGGATTCGGAGTATCGAATTTAGCCTAAGGTGAAATTTTGGTACTTTTCGGATAACTTTCATATTCTGATGAATAGTGAAAATTACTAAATTATAATTAAAAACAACTTTTTTAATCGAAATAATTAATAGTGATAAATCATTAATTTGAGTGTTTTTAAAGTATATTTAGAATATATTTTTACAATTTAATACAATGTTGGTCATTGGATGTAATTTCACATTTAAACTAGACATAAACAAGTGTCAATCTTTTGATAGATATTGTTTCTTAAAAACACGCTATTTGTTTTAACAGCGGGATTTAATTACAAAATTAATTAATGCAACTTTTATGTTATGAATTTGGTAAAATAGACTTCATTTTTGAATTCGGAATATGAAATATAGCTTGGGATGAAATTTTGGCATTGTTCTGAAAAACATCAATTTTGATGAATAGTGAAACTACTAAGTGGCAGTTAAAAAAACTGAATTTTTCATAAAACTTAATTTTACCGCTTCTGTGAATGGAATTTCAAAAATCCGAGAGACACGGTTGATGTCAGTAAGTAAAATGTGGTTCAATGAGATGAAAATAATTTTTGGTGAATAGTAACTTTTTACTTTTATTTACCACGGTTAAAAGTAAATAGGGTAATTAAGGGTAAAAATGATATTATTATTACCCTAACACATGTCCTAATTCTATTGGACAAGTGTAATTCGACCAAAAACAAGCTTAGGAATAAAATATGACCATTTAGGCCCACTTGGATTAGATTAGGACATTTATTATTATTTAATTCAAAGAAGAGTTAAAAGAGTCAAAATCAAAGTTTATTTACTAAAACATTTTTAATATAGAGTTTTACATAAGATAAATTCGATTGTAAATATTCATTAGAAAGCTAAAACGATTTACTACATGATGGTATTTTATTTGTAATTTTAGACATCAAATAAGTTAATTTATTTATGACACAAAGATGATGCAGTAATTATCTTATTAATGAAATATTGACATAATTGATGTTATAAACACCAAACTAAATATAATTTGAGACTTTTTATGAATTCCACTAATTTTCTAGGTTACTATGATATATTAATGTTGATTTAATCAACTTGGTTCGAACATATAATTCTGTTATGACTTTCAAAAAAATCATATATCAAATAGTGTCAAAATTGACACAAAATAGTTTTTAAATCAAATATTATATTATTAATTGTTATTTTATTCCTAAAAATCTAAGGTTCGTCCAAATGACTTATATAAGGATATATATATTAATAATAAACAATTTGGGGTTCGTTTGGCATGTTATAGTAAGTGTATTAACCATATAGTGAAAGAAAACAAAAAGACACGGTAAAAGTTAAATTAATTAACTTAGAGTTAAATCTAATTGATAAGGTTAAAATAATACCCTAAACTTGTCTAAATCCTATTGGTTGATATGATTTAGACCCATCCCCACTTTAGCTTCGAAATAAGACCCTTTGGAACCATTATAAACCGATTTTGACTTTAATATAAAATAATATTTTAAGATATTCCTAAGGTGCCCCTCTCCTCCCTTATAAAAGGACACCTCCTCCCCCTCCTCCTCACACCAATTTGAGCACTCAATCTCGGCCAACCCCTGCCAAAATCTCTTCTCCACTTCCCTAGAAACATCCTAGAGGTTCTGGTCTTCCTCAAAGACCAATTTTAGTGCCCTAAGAGGAGGTCTCAAAGAGGCACTTCAAAGAAGAGGTAATTACCGTTACCAATTCTTTCATCTTTATTTCTTCTTCCACTTCTTCTTCTTAGGTTGTTTCATTATGAAGTAATAACATTAGTATCACTCATATGCTGATATGTTATTATAAGTATGAAACAACCCTATTTCACCATCTATCCATCCTATGGAAAAAGAAATCACCGCGCGTGCGTACGTACGGAATACCGTCTCCACGCCGTGGTGTAATCTATTTTCCACCATCACCTTACAAGGATGGGTATAATGGTGTAATGAGTAACTATATATGATTATTATGAAGTAATATTGATACTGAAATAATATATATATACTCCAATACAATTCCACGATCATAGGAACGATATCATCACTCGTGCGTACGTACGGAATACCGTCTCCACGATGTGATGCGACTCGTTCTACATGATCTTCATTTCATAATGATTATATAAATGAATTGAATGAATGAATATGGTATATACTACACTAATACCATTCTGGAAATGAATTATCTATAACCTAAAGATAAGAATAAGAATTTATTCGACAAAACACGCATAAGAACAAAAAGTTATAAAGACCCGAGTAACAAGTAACAATGAAATATTACTAACAAGAAGCTAATAATATGACCATATATGATATCATATCAATATGTATGATTCTGGAATAAGTCAATAACATTATTTAAACCATTATATAGGAGCTTCGGACACGAACAAAGCAAATCGGACCTAAGGTAAGGGAAATATCACAATCTCATTTTTATCCGAGATTGCTTATACGTTGGTATTTACTGGGGTTACGTTTATCATCCATGACCATGTTTTCTAAAAATGTTTTTATAAAATGTTTACCATTCTTCCATGAATTTTTAAATTCATTTTTACCCTTTATTGACTTTTTACCACATTGTATGAATGGAATCTTTCCTTTGGTTACCATATAAGGTACTTTTTGACTTTTCCGACAAAAGTACGAAGAATGTTTTTTTTAACTTATACGGCATGAATGGATTTTTAAAACATTATTTCCAATAAGATTCCTTTACAAGTTTTCAAGTTTATTTTTAATCAACTTCTTTTATTTTAAAGTCATATGACATGTTATGAAAGGAAAAATGTTTTTGAAGAAGGAAGGATATTTTCCTCAAGAATGGAGTTCAAGTATTTTATCAAAATTATTTTCCATCTAAGATAATAAAAGGGTTCTGTTTTTATCCCTATTATTACATGGATTTGATTATGTTGTGATGGAAACATCTTTATGAATTCATTTATCTTATATGAATTGTTTTATGATGTCATGTTGTTTAAGAATCCCATTTTTATTACATGGGTTATGCGATGATGTATGGTTTATGATTATGTGGCACACATAAGAAAGGATTCATTATAAGATGGGTGGGACCTATATCTCCCTCCAATGCATTGGGTAAAGATTTTATATCTCATGAGATAGACATGGCTAGAATGGAAGGTTATTTCGGTTCAGTGATACAGGACTGAAACGAGGAGTGAACTCGGTTCAGAAAGGGACTTTGTCCACTAAGATAGTCTTGGAAATGAGTCGTGACTAACAAGAAATGATTTTATATGATTATGTGTGCATGCCACAAAGTTTCAAGTTTCATGTTATGATTATGGGGATCTCATTTTCACTTCTATGATTTATCCCATGTTATGATATTATGAGCTCTTTTGCAGGTTAAGATTTCCAAAAGCTATGTTCTTATGTATATGATGTGATTGATAATTCTTTTGTTTACCCTTACTGAGCATTTGAGCTCACCCTTTTATGTTTTCTTTTCCCCAGGATATAAAGAAAGGTTTTTAGGTAAAAAAAAGGGAAGATCTTTATGGGAGATATTGAAGATCTTTCCCCACGATTAGAAGATTACGTTCCGAGTTTCCAAAGACACTAAACTATTACGATCCTTGTGTGTGTATTTTTGTTATGTAATAAGTATTCCGCAAAAGTAATGTAATGTCCATGTACGTCAGGCTTTGGGTCTCTACAGTTGGTATCAGAGGAAAGGTTTAGTCAACCTTTGGAAACTAGGATGCGAAAACGTTAGTGTGATCCCTAGAGATATTTCTAAGGTATGTCTAGGGATGTCCCTAGGGATAAGTATACGTATAGGTTATAGTAATAGAATTACGCTAACGATCATAGAATTAAACCTAAGATGTTGGATATTGAAGGTACTCCCCCTTTATTATGTTGTTTTCCCTAGCATGATTTTTGCCTCTCACACTATTCTTTTTGGGTTTTAGACGATGGCTGGAACCCGAAGGAACCGTGTTGATCAATGCAATGGAAAATGCAATGATTGCCCTCCTGAACAAACAAATGTTATGGGAGATAGAGTGCAAAATCTTATTGCTATACTTACACAAGCTATGAATCATTCTGGACTTCCAAATGAGCAGAGAAGGGAACAATATTCTATTGAGTCCTTCATGAGGCAACGTCCACCTTCTTTCAGTGGGTCTTTTGATCCACTTGTGGCTGAACAATGGATCAGTACTACTGAAAAGATATTTTCAGTTCTTCAATGTTCTGAACATGATAAAGTCATCTTAGCAGTATATCGTTTGGAAGGTGAAGCTGATCAATGGTGGAATCTTATCAAGAATACGAGTCCAAGAGATGAAATTGAGTCCATGGAATGGGACGAGTTCAAGAACTTGTTTTTCAGTAAGTACTTCCCTCGTATTCTTCGAACAAAGATGGAGAAAGAGTTTCTTGAACTGAAGCAAAGGGACGATGAATCTGTTGGTACCTATGAAGCAAATTTTACAAGACTTGCAAGGTATGCTTCTGGTATTATCATCCAACCTGAAAGTAAAGTTGATCGATTTTTCAGTGGCTTAAAACCAAGTCTTCGAAGGGCATTAGCTATAAGAGACTTCAGTAGCTATGAAGAAATTGTGCGTTGTGCTATCAAGGTAGAAATGGAAGTTGTTGTTACATATCCATCTCATGGTTTTGACAAGAAACGAAAGATGGAGTTCAAGGAGAAATCTCAGAATAATGGTGAAAAGAAGATGAATGTTTCCTTATGCACAAAGTGTGGAAAGAAGCATGGTGGAGATTGTCTTAAAGGGACTAGAAAATGTTTTAAGTGTGGAAAAGAAGGTCATCGAGCAGCTGAGTGTCGAAGTAATGGAAAAAGGGTTTCTAATGATGTGAATAAAGCAAACACTGCAGAGAACGCACCACCAACACTTCAATGCTTCAAGTGCAAGGAAATGGGGCATTATGCTAATAATTTCCCTAATCCAAGGGTTAGTGATGATCAACATGAGCAACCACTGAAGGCAAAGGACAAAGGTAAATCGCATGCGATCACTATTGGCAATATTGAATATGACAACGATGTGGTGGAATGATTAAGTGTTTATGTAATGGGATTCCAAAATAATGTTGTATCATTGAGTATTGCAATATTTATTGATGTGGTATTCAAAGTGATTGAGATATTTTTTGGAAATAAGATGATATGCGCATAATGAAGACGAGAAAATGAAATGTTTAATAGTATTCATGAGCTCATGATTGATATAAGGACTAAGTGATATCATGGTTTGAGTATATAGAATTTTGAGGATTTTGGTATGTGGAAAGTGTTAACTTTTAACTGCACTCATGTTTTCACTAAGGTATTCAAGAGAATACACGATTAAGGACTTTGAATGTTTGGAATGTGACCAACAAGACATATCTTATGATATGTGGGGATCAACGACAGTATTAAATCTCTGGTAATCGTTGTCACTATATTATGAGAGTGGACTGCAGTATTATGTATAAGCCTAAAGATTAGACTGGATTGTGTTGGACATAAGTTAGTATTGTTTAAGGATAGAAGATTTTCGATATTATTGATGGGATGTTATAGTAACGTAGTTTTAGAAAAAGGACAACCTGCAGGACGGGCGACAACCCATCGCTTCGGACAAGGCTGTAGGAATCGAACCCACAACCGAAGTGCGACTGGCCTTTATCGCCTACCACTGACCTACAGGAAGTCCCTGTTTAGTAGAAAACTAGTTTTATTATATTAAGCAGTATGATATGTGAAGTATAAGTTCATTTTAGGAACCATATATGATTAAACTCACTATAGATCGACTTATGTATATAATTTTTGCTAACCTTTTGTTTGAGACAGATGGAATGACCCGTCATTCTATCACATGATCTGCTAACACTTCACGAATAACAAATTCAACTTCATTTATTTAAGAGATGAAGTGGAAATTGTTCAAGGCACGGACAACAGTGAGATTGTACCAAAATAAAGTAAGTATTTATTCTAATTCAAATTCTTTAACTTTAGGGAAATGATCTTGAAAACCAAAAATGTTGTCCTAGTTCTCTTATACCTGATGAATCAGATGGTACCTTAGATCGTCACAAATTTATGGATTTGTGATTACTGGCTTTTCCATAGCCATGTTCTCTACCACTCTCCATCAGAACATGATGGTTAGATTTCTCTTCCATATCCATATTTTCACCTATGTGGAAACCCAGTGATTAGTTTATTTGGGTAATCGTTACATTTCATACTTTAGTTTTTAAAGCCAAGTTTTGGTATTCCTTTTTACGATGTGGGTTTCTATTAAAGAAACTTTCGAATAGTAAACCATTTATAACCCCGACGAATTTCGAGGGCGAAATTCATTTTAAGGGGGGTAGAATGTAACAACCCGAGATTTTATGAAAAATATTCTTTTTTATTTCACTAATGTCTTGTGTTGTACGCTACACCAAAAGGAGCTTGCACAACACGCATCCTTGACTTACTTTGCATTACACGCAATCGCAACCTTCCTCGATAGCGTGTGTGGTACGTAATACTGAGTTTTACGAAACAATGATATGCTATTAAAATATTATTAAAACTAGCCGTTATGAATAGTAATAACCACTTTTTAAATTTTAGAAATTTTAGCTCTCAAAATGGACTTCATTTTTGGATTCGGAGTATCGAATTTAGCCTAAGGTGAAATTTTGGTACTTTTCGGATAACTTTCATATTCTGATGAATAGTGAAAATTACTAAATTATAATTAAAAACAACTTTTTTAATCGAAATAATTAATAGTGATAAATCATTAATTTGAGTGTTTTTAAAGTATATTTAGAATATATTTTTACAATTTAATACAATGTTGGTCATTGGATGTAATTTCACATTTAAACTAGACATAAACAAGTGTCAATCTTTTGATAGATATTGTTTCTTAAAAACACGCTATTTGTTTTAACAGCGGGATTTAATTACAAAATTAATTAATGCAACTTTTATGTTATGAATTTGGTAAAATAGACTTCATTTTTGAATTCGGAATATGAAATATAGCTTGGGATGAAATTTTGGCATTGTTCTGAAAAACATCAATTTTGATGAATAGTGAAACTACTAAGTGGCAGTTAAAAAAACTGAATTTTTCATAAAACTTAATTTTACCGCTTCTGTGAATGGAATTTCAAAAATCCGAGAGACACGGTTGATGTCAGTAAGTAAAATGTGGTTCAATGAGATGAAAATAATTTTTGGTGAATAGTAACTTTTTACTTTTATTTACCACGGTTAAAAGTAAATAGGGTAATTAAGGGTAAAAATGATATTATTATTACCCTAACACATGTCCTAATTCTATTGGACAAGTGTAATTCGACCAAAAACAAGCTTAGGAATAAAATATGACCATTTAGGCCCACTTGGATTAGATTAGGACATTTATTATTATTTAATTCAAAGAAGAGTTAAAAGAGTCAAAATCAAAGTTTATTTACTAAAACATTTTTAATATAGAGTTTTACATAAGATAAATTCGATTGTAAATATTCATTAGAAAGCTAAAACGATTTACTACATGATGGTATTTTATTTGTAATTTTAGACATCAAATAAGTTAATTTATTTATGACACAAAGATGATGCAGTAATTATCTTATTAATGAAATATTGACATAATTGATGTTATAAACACCAAACTAAATATAATTTGAGACTTTTTATGAATTCCACTAATTTTCTAGGTTACTATGATATATTAATGTTGATTTAATCAACTTGGTTCGAACATATAATTCTGTTATGACTTTCAAAAAAATCATATATCAAATAGTGTCAAAATTGACACAAAATAGTTTTTAAATCAAATATTATATTATTAATTGTTATTTTATTCCTAAAAATCTAAGGTTCGTCCAAATGACTTATATAAGGATATATATATTAATAATAAACAATTTGGGGTTCGTTTGGCATGTTATAGTAAGTGTATTAACCATATAGTGAAAGAAAACAAAAAGACACGGTAAAAGTTAAATTAATTAACTTAGAGTTAAATCTAATTGATAAGGTTAAAATAATACCCTAAACTTGTCTAAATCCTATTGGTTGATATGATTTAGACCCATCCCCACTTTAGCTTCGAAATAAGACCCTTTGGAACCATTATAAACCGATTTTGACTTTAATATAAAATAATATTTTAAGATATTCCTAAGGTGCCCCTCTCCTCCCTTATAAAAGGACACCTCCTCCCCCTCCTCCTCACACCAATTTGAGCACTCAATCTCGGCCAACCCCTGCCAAAATCTCTTCTCCACTTCCCTAGAAACATCCTAGAGGTTCTGGTCTTCCTCAAAGACCAATTTTAGTGCCCTAAGAGGAGGTCTCAAAGAGGCACTTCAAAGAAGAGGTAATTACCGTTACCAATTCTTTCATCTTTATTTCTTCTTCCACTTCTTCTTCTTAGGTTGTTTCATTATGAAGTAATAACATTAGTATCACTCATATGCTGATATGTTATTATAAGTATGAAACAACCCTATTTCACCATCTATCCATCCTATGGAAAAAGAAATCACCGCGCGTGCGTACGTACGGAATACCGTCTCCACGCCGTGGTGTAATCTATTTTCCACCATCACCTTACAAGGATGGGTATAATGGTGTAATGAGTAACTATATATGATTATTATGAAGTAATATTGATACTGAAATAATATATATATACTCCAATACAATTCCACGATCATAGGAACGATATCATCACTCGTGCGTACGTACGGAATACCGTCTCCACGATGTGATGCGACTCGTTCTACATGATCTTCATTTCATAATGATTATATAAATGAATTGAATGAATGAATATGGTATATACTACACTAATACCATTCTGGAAATGAATTATCTATAACCTAAAGATAAGAATAAGAATTTATTCGACAAAACACGCATAAGAACAAAAAGTTATAAAGACCCGAGTAACAAGTAACAATGAAATATTACTAACAAGAAGCTAATAATATGACCATATATGATATCATATCAATATGTATGATTCTGGAATAAGTCAATAACATTATTTAAACCATTATATAGGAGCTTCGGACACGAACAAAGCAAATCGGACCTAAGGTAAGGGAAATATCACAATCTCATTTTTATCCGAGATTGCTTATACGTTGGTATTTACTGGGGTTACGTTTATCATCCATGACCATGTTTTCTAAAAATGTTTTTATAAAATGTTTACCATTCTTCCATGAATTTTTAAATTCATTTTTACCCTTTATTGACTTTTTACCACATTGTATGAATGGAATCTTTCCTTTGGTTACCATATAAGGTACTTTTTGACTTTTCCGACAAAAGTACGAAGAATGTTTTTTTTAACTTATACGGCATGAATGGATTTTTAAAACATTATTTCCAATAAGATTCCTTTACAAGTTTTCAAGTTTATTTTTAATCAACTTCTTTTATTTTAAAGTCATATGACATGTTATGAAAGGAAAAATGTTTTTGAAGAAGGAAGGATATTTTCCTCAAGAATGGAGTTCAAGTATTTTATCAAAATTATTTTCCATCTAAGATAATAAAAGGGTTCTGTTTTTATCCCTATTATTACATGGATTTGATTATGTTGTGATGGAAACATCTTTATGAATTCATTTATCTTATATGAATTGTTTTATGATGTCATGTTGTTTAAGAATCCCATTTTTATTACATGGGTTATGCGATGATGTATGGTTTATGATTATGTGGCACACATAAGAAAGGATTCATTATAAGATGGGTGGGACCTATATCTCCCTCCAATGCATTGGGTAAAGATTTTATATCTCATGAGATAGACATGGCTGGAACGGAAGGTTATTTCGGTTCAGTGATACAGGACTGAAACGAGGAGTGAACTCGGTTCAGAAAGGGACTTTGTCCACTAAGATAGTCTTGGCAATGAGTCGTGACTAACAAGAAATGATTTTCTATGATTATGTGTGCATGCCACAAAGTTTCAAGTTTCATGTTATGATTATGGGGATCTCATTTTCACTTCTATGATTTATCCCATGTTATGATATTATGAGCTCTTTTGCAGGTTAAGATTTCCAAAAGCTATGTTCTTATGTATATGATGTGATTGATAATTCTTTTGTTTACCCTTACTGAGCATTTGAGCTCACCCTTTTATGTTTTCTTTTCCCCAGGATATAAAGAAAGGTTTTTAGGTAAAAAAAAAGGGAAGATCTTTATGGGAGATATTGAAGATCTTTCCCCACGATTAGAAGATTACGTTCCGAGTTTCCAAAGACACTAAACTATTACGATCCTTGTGTGTGTATTTTTGTTATGTACTAAGTATTCCGCAAAAGTAATGTAATGTCCATGTACGTCAGGCTTTGGGTCTCTACATAAATTCTTTTTTTTTATTTTGTTTTATTTTACTTCTCCAACCCCCCTAAACAATTTTATTACTTTCTTTTATAAAAACAACAATATCATCAATATACTAGGATGTTTTTATGTTAATTATTTGAACTACACTTACACACACCTCCATCTAATGGGTGAAGAACATACTGTTTCTGTGGATGACAAACTAACGCCTCACGAAACGATGATTGTTCGATTATATCCTACCACTTATCATAGTGGAAATTAATATGAAACTGTATTTATATATGATATATATATTATGTTTATGTTTTCTTTATAATTCTTTACTTTCCATTTATATCATTATTTTATGGTTTCCATTATGGGTAAAACGAGATAATTTCATTTGAGGAAGTACGGACTACCGCCCCCTCAAAATGATACGACTCATTAATGCCTTATGTGGAACGTATAAAGTATGTAATTAATGATATTATATATGATATTATACTAGAATTATAATATACCTATGTATCATTATGTTTTAATTCCATTAAAATACAAAATAGAAATGAAAGTAGCATTCATGCGTACGTACGACTTACCGTCTCCATGAACGGTACATTTCATTTATTATCTCCAAATGTTATGTACTGTTATAAATAGATATATATAATGGATATATAATATATATATGATATCTAAATCATGTATATCATTCTGGAGATAATGTAATTTTTACCACATGGAAAAATTGTAATTATAACAAGTTCATTTTTGACTCAAGTTCCGAACATCGATAAAATATCTAATATGAACTCAAATAATTAAATAATTGTTATAGCAAGGTAATAAGTTATATAAAAGGAATAATAAACTTGAAATATTTTATTAATAAATTTTAAATTAACTTAAGTTTATTATTCAATAAGAACAAGGAACATACAAGACAAGTCGGACTTGAGGTAAGGGGTTTCTTATCTCACTTTTAATTCTATGAGATTTTCATTATTCACCACTTATTTATTAGATGTGGTGTATTGTGTACTTACATTTGATATATATTATCATTATTCTCTTTATATTCATGGTATCATATGATTAATTTAGTGGTTATTAACTTTTGGTCATACGACTCGATTGATTACAACAAAGTAAGGGTTTTTCATCTCACTTTTTATTCCCGTGGGATTCATGCTATATTGACCACTATTTTCTTTTGTGTGGATTATGTAATGTACATGATTATATTCTTGGTGTAATATAATTTAATTTATGGGTATTTAAATCTTCATTGTATGATCCTTCTTTCATGGGTTGTATGTTTCATAAGTTACCAAATCGGTAAGGGAATTTCAAATTTCAATTTCCACTCAGTGGGCTTTACGCATACTTCATTGATTATTTTACTCCAAGATTATGTGTGGAATCACTATTTATTATTTATGTAGTAATTTACACTCCCCTTTGTGTGTATATACTTTTTATACACATAATCAATCCATTTATAATTTCTCAAGCCATTGATAAACTTGATCTTAACTCAATTTCCATTCATTGAGTTAAACATCCAAGTCATTGGTGTTGTTTTTACAAGAATATGTGTGAATGTCCTTTGATTTAATTACACTGAATATCCAATTATATTGAGTGTATTTATATTTGTCACACAGAATTATGTCATTGATTTATCTTTTACCTAAAGATACTGTCTTTATAAGGGATTTCATCTCAATTTACATTCCATTGAGACTTCTTTGTTGTTATACACCAATTCACTTTTATATGGTGTATATAATGTACTTTGACATAATATATCAGGAATACATTTATTCTAATGATATTATAAAGTTTTTATTACCTAATTTTTTGTATTCAAGTGTATCTCTTTTGGTTAGAAACTCTAACTAAAATATCATTTTAAATGTTTTAACGATTTATTATTCTAAATCTTTCTCATTAATGTCCATGTTTTAAAAATGGGTTTAAGGATTTATTTATATGGAAATTAATGTTTTAAAATTAAAATTTATTTTAAAATTTTCAAAGTGGTATGAGACACTTTGATTAAAAAATCTATTTTTAAACGGTTTCTTGACAAATAATGTGACTTTTACATGTTTTCAAGAAAAAGGGGGATATTTCTCTCAAATAGTTTTGATGATTATTTTCATCCATGTCAATATACTTCATTATTATCAATTGAGGTTAATATGTTACAATACAATCTTCCATATTGTATTGAATGAGTTATGTTTGACTATGGATGTTTTATTTTTATACCATTCATGGTTTGTGGATAAAGTATTGACATTTCGTATGCTAGTTTTAATACGAATGTTTATGTTATGTTTCAAAATTTTCATATTAGGAATGCATTGGAGTTAGTAAGTGACAGGTGGAGCCTTCTATAGCTCCCCGATGCATCGGTAGGTCTCATGAGACAAACTGGTGTCTTGGAATAAGGCCTTGACAAAATATTATTTATAGTCTTGGAACAAAGCCTTGACTATGTGGTTATGATGTCTAACATTATTCATTCCATCATTATGAGATTAGATATTGATATTTAATGTGGTTATTCGACTAGGAGAATACCCATGACTATGTTTTATTATGACATTATTTACTCAGCTCATATTCCTTCTATAAAGTGTTCATGTTTATTATTTGTAAAGTCATGTGTTTTCAATTATTCAACATGCATAATGTTTATGTTATCTTCTGTTGTATTGCTTACTCTTACTGAGCATTTGAGCTCACCCCTTTCTCATGTTTCATTTTCCTAGGATATGAAGAAGTAAGTTATGAGTTACTTGCAAGAATAATCTTGGAAGCTTGGATGTTTCTAATGGAATAAATTAGTGTTGTTTTTCTTTTCAAGTTGTGGTTTTGAACTTATGTATGTATCTTGTTTCCAAGACTACTAAACTGATCGGTCCTTCAGGACTTAATTCCTTGTAATCATGCCAATGTATTAAAATAATGCACCGGCTCCTGGATTCTGGGGTCGAGGCGTTACAAAACTAAAGTTAAGCAAGGGTAAAATAAAGTTAAGTAAGGGTAAACTAAAGTTAAGTAAGGGTAAAACAAAACTAACGGTAAACTAAAGTTAAGTAAGGGTACAATAAAGTTAAGTAAGCGTAAAGTAACATTAAGTAAGGGTAAACTAAATTTTAGTAAGGGTTAAAAAATTTAAGTAAGGGTTAAAAAATTTAAGTAAGGGTTAAAAAATTTAAGTAAGGGTAAAACTAAAGTTAAGTAAGAGTAAAATAAAGTTAAGTACGGGGAAACTAAAGTTAAGTAAGAGTAAACTAAAGTTCAATAAGTGTAACATAAATTTAAGGGAAAGCTAATGTTAAGTAAGGGTAAAAAAAGTTATGTAAGGGTAAAAATAAAGTTAAGTAAGGATAAAAAAAGTTAAGTAAGGGTAAAATAAGGTCATGTAAAGGTAAATTAAATTCAAGTAAGAGAAAACTAAAGTTATATAAGGGAAAAAAAGTTAAGTATGGGTAAACTAAAGTTAAGTAAGAGTAAAATAGAGTTAAGTAAGAGTAACCTAAAGTTAAGTAAGGACAAACTAAAGTTAAGTAAGGGAAAACTAAAGTTAAGTAAGGACAAACTAAAGTTAAGTAAGGGAAAACTAAAGTTAAGTAAGGGTAAAACAAAGTTAAGTAAGGGTAAAATAAAGTCAAGTAAGCATAAAACAATGTTAAGTAAGGGTAAACCAAATTTATGAAACGATAAACTAAATTTAAGTAAGGGTAAACTAAATTTATGTAATTAATGCAATTTTATATATAAACACACACACACACACAATATTTATGTAATTTATTCAATTTTTAGTATTCATTTTATAATTTTATTTACTAACATTATATATTTAATATATTATCTTTTTAACCGGTAAATTTTATTCATTTTTCATATTTTTATTTGATATTTAATATTTTTTACTTTTAAATATATTTTTTCTAATTTATTCAATTTTAATATTATTTTTTCATCACTACTATTAATTAATTTTTAATATTTTTTGTAATTTATTTGATTTTATTTTTTAATAAAAGGGGGTCGACCCCCAACTTGTTTTAAAAAATAACACTTATTCATTTTTTTAATATTTTTCAATCTATTTATTTTTCAATTATTAAATTTCACACTTTTTTAACATTCATTGATTTAATATTATTTATTTGATTATAGTGTTAATTATTTTTTACTTTTTTTTAATTTATTCATTTTTAATATTTATTTATACAAATTTATTCATTAAAATTTAATATTTTTAATATGGTTGTAATGTATATATTTAATATGTATTAATCTTCATTTTAATATATATTCATTTTTTATTTTTTTAATAATTTATACAATTAATTAAACTTATGCATTTTTTAATATTTTTGAAGTCAATTCATCTTTAATTATTCAATTTCACTCATTTTTAACATTCATGCATTTAAGATTATATATTCATTAAATGTCACGACCCATCCCTTGGGGCCTGTGCCATGACTACCCCAAGCCCGCCTTCCATAGGCCAGGGGCTGATGACTAGCACCGGAAAGACGAAACCCAAAAAAGGAAGACATTGCCTTTAAACCTACACACACACATACAGGGTACACTGCACACAAGTAAAACACAACGGAAAAGGAAAAATACAGTCACTACTAAAAACCACCACTGAGAGTAAAAGTAAGCACTGAAAGTAAAGGGGCTAATATACAAAACCAACTGAAACAGTATTAAAACAAAAAAGAGAAACATGCTCCAGAGATCATCCACCAAGAATCCTACCTGAAGGGTAGGTATAACTCGTCACTGCGGCTCACTATGTCAATCGGTCACCTCCGTGTACTATCTAGCCCTAGCTCTCTAAAGTCTGAGTCAAACTGTCTCTCGTCTGGACAAGACACAACATGGTGCGGGTGAAGCCCGTGCAGGGGTGAGTATAACAATACTCAGTAGGGACCCCAAGACCCCCAAAAGTCTCTCAGAATTCTATAAGGAAAATCCAAAAAGCGGCATCTCAAACACATGACACAAAGTAAAAGACATCTCACACCAGGTATACAACTTAAGAATAGGAATAAAGATGATTAATCATAAAGCTAGACCATATTATTCTGTTGAGAGGCTTTTGCTGCTGGACTGCTCAGGGTCGCTAGGTTCTGAACCACAGAGGATCGTTAGGTGCTGACCCATAGAGGATCGCTACGTGCAGACCCACAGAGGAACACTACATGCTGACCCAAAGAGGATCCCTAGGTGCTAACCCACATAGGATCGCTACGTGCTGACCCACAGATGATCGCTACGTGCTGACCCACAAAGGATCGCTAGGTGCTGACCCACGTAGAATCGCTACGTGCTGACCCACATAGGATCGCTAGTTGCTGACCCACAGAGGATCAATATGTGTTGACCCACAGAGGATCGCTATTCCTTCATCACGTCACAACTAGCTACTGGATTCCCTCACTTATCACGCTTGATTTTTGGAAGATCCAATCCTCAAGCCATCAGTCATATTTCAACTAACACTAAGTCCCACTTAGAAGTAACCCAAAGGACCGTCTTGTCGTAAGGGTTCCAACATGACAAACGACGCGTCAATCGGACGCCCGGTTTGTAAGATACAAGAAAAAGGGTAAATAGGGCCCGATTGAATTCGAGTCCGATCCAACCCGTCCATACCCCAAATTCTACCAAAACTCAAGTGAAGTATATCAAAAAGACCGCCTCATCACAAGGGTCCTTACGCCACAGATGGCGCGTCAATTAGACACCCGATTCACGAGTTACGTCAGTTTTAGTGAAATGGGGCCAGTCGGGTCCGGGTCTGGTAGGGGTCCGTCCCGGCTAGCCCGACTAGCGTGGGTTCAACCCAACTAGTGGGGTCCGGCCTGACTGGTGGGTCCATCCCACCTGAAAAACCTAACCCACATGGTGCGGGTCAGTTACGCTGGACCTGACGCAGGGCATCCGGTTCCTGCGGATAGCGGCGCCAGCAGGGCGCAAACCCGTCCCCCGAAACGGTCGGCACAATCCAACTATTGTGTGCCAGCTAAGCGACCCGAGCAGGCCGCTCTTATACATGCGGTGCGTCGGCGTCGTGTCCTCCACTTACTATGACGCCTACGGGTACCGCCTTCTCCACGCGGCCGGTCGCCGGCGCCGCCGCGCCGGTGGTACCACACTAGCGTCTTTTTCTACAGGCCACAAGAGATGCTCTAGTGGTCCGTTTTCCTTCCCGTCTCTGCCTACAAGCCTCTCGGGTCACCACCTTCACTACGAAGCCCAAAAAATTGCCTTTCTGCCACATTGATCGGTCGCCCATGAAGAACACACAAAAATCCAAGAGTGGCGGAGGGTCCGGGCCTTGTTCTAATTGGCCTGTGCCCTCTGCGTTAGCGTTTTATCAAGGGAGTGATAACGATTATCATATAGAATAAGAAAAATCCCCAAATCAAGACCCCGCAACAACCATACACAAGAAAAAAGGAGTCTCGGATCAATCCATTTGTCGGTTGATCTGCGTTCGTTGTATTTTTCAAGAACAGGATAAGAGGAATCATTAAACACTTAGAGCAATTAAAACCCCTACATGGATTCAGTGGAATCCACTACGAACGAAGGAAGGAATTCCATGTTCGTTGTTGTTCGATGTTCGTCGCCGCTCATCAATCTTTGGATCAGTTCCTCCAACGGTCGTTGTTCATTCTCCATTCTTCGTTGAATGGTGATGTCACCGGCGTTACGTCAGAGGTTTCTCTTGTGGTCGTTTATTCATTCGCCAACAGTTTGAATAACAAAAAGAAACAATATTGACATTGTGTTCATTAATATGGTTTATTAATGAACCTTAATTAATGAATTAGTAATTGAATGAGTGTTGTTCTTTCAAAACAAAAGAAATGAGTCATTAAATGACCCTCATTTAATGCTCTTCGTTACACTGCGGTTTCGCCAACCGTCGCTTAACGATTAAAGAAAAGAATAAAATAATTCAAAGAGTTATTTTATTATTTTTCTTAAAAGTCCAAAATTTAACTTTTATGTCTGAACCTTTCTGGTTGAAGTTAAGCTTCGACTAAGTTAATCCCGACACTGTGAATTCAATGGTGCCCTCATATTTTCAATATGAGCACCGATTCAAAAGATAGAAAAATCCACTCGCATGTTTATTGAACGTACCTTAAAAAAAGTTCAAAACTCTATTCTGGGTTCTTCGGGCCTCAGAATCACATGCCGTCGAATTTCACAGTCTCATAAAAATCCCATATAATAAAAATAAAAATTATATAAAAATTCTAGGTCTTTACATTCTACCCACATTAGGGATTTACATCCCTGAAATCCACAAAAAAAGCTAAGAAAACAAATGGGGGTACTGAGCATGAATATGAGCCTCCCACTCCCATGTGCTCTCCTAGAGGTTCTCATTCTACCACTAAACTCTCACCAGAGGGATCGATTGTCCATAAAGGACCCACTCCTATTGATCCTCTATCTCCACCGGGAACTCCGTAAAAGTCGCCCCATTATCAATGTCCAGCTTGCCCCAGTCGATGACGTGTGATGAATCATACACGTATCTCCTCATCTGCGACACATAGAAAACGTCGTGCACTCGATGCATCTGTGAGGGAAGATCTAGGTGGTATGCCACCTCGCCAACTCTATTGAGAATCTTAAAAGGTCCGATGAACCTTGGAGATAGCTTCCTGACCCAGCCAAATCTCCGCAATCCCCGTCGGGGTGAGACCCGTATGGAGACATGGTCTCCCTCCTTGAATTCCAAGGGTCTCCGTCTCCTGTCTGCATAAGACTTATGCCTAATCTGTGCAGTCTTCATCCACTCCTGGATGATCTACACCTTCTTAGTGGTAGCCCATACTAACTCTGAACCCATAAGTGCTGACTCCCATGGGTCTGTCCACCATAGAGGTGATCTATATGGTCTCCAATATAAGGCCTCAAATGGTGTCATGCCAATGGTGGAGTGATAGATGTTGTTGTAGGCGAACTCAGTAGGTGGTCCTCCTAACTGTGGCCAAAATCAAGGACGCAATCATGAAGCATGTCCTCAAGTGTCTGTATGGTCTGCTCCATTTGACCATCTGTCTGAGGGTGAAAGGTGGCACTCAAGCGTAGCTAAGTCCCGAACGCCTCCTGCAATCCCTTCCACAACTGTGATGTAAAACAAGCACCATGATCTGAAACGATCGTCAATGGTACCATGTGAAGTTGTACTATCTTCTAGATGTAGAGGCATCTCAAGCCCTCTACTGATCCCTGCTCTTGGATGGGTAGAAAATGGGCCAATTTAGTGAGTCGATCAATGATCACCCAAATAGAGTCATGACCCCTGGATGTGCGTGGTAACCTTGTCACACCCCACTCCATATTTTATTTTATTTTATAATTTTCTTTAACTTTTAAAAATTTTGTTGGGCTTCGAGTTGAGTCCCGGACTAAAAGCTTTTGAGTCATGTTAAAAAGTGCGCATTTTTCAGCTGACGTCACTGAGCGCCCAGGCAGAGTGCGTTTTGGATACCTCACGCGCCGTCGCTTAGACATCTACACAATTAGCCCGCCTTCAGAAAATTAATATGGGTAAAGTTGTGATTTATTGTGTCATTTATAGTTTTTGTCGTTTTTAATAATTTTATAACTTTTTTAAAATAAAATGATGAATTATTAGTATTATTATTATTATTATTATTTCAGGCCGGTTTATTATTATTATTATTTCAGGCTGGTGCACATGCACCGCACGACTAGCGGAAGCCGTGTGGTCAGCCTGAGTACCGTGCAGTTGCAGAGTTTGAGTCGGTCAAATAAAAATAAATTAAACGAGTTAAAAAAAAGGAAATTTTATTAAAATTATTATTATTATCATTAAGAAGGGTACTTATTATTATTATTATTATTGTCATTACTAAAGATGTTTTATTATTATTGGGTGTATTATTAATATTTTTGTTTATTAATGTTATTATCATTTTATTTTTTATTTAGTTTTATTATTTAATTTTATTTAGTTATTTTTTCCATATTTTTATTTTCATTTCATTCTTTTTTTTCACTCTCCCTCTCCCCTTTTTTTCTCTCCCCATCGCGAATAGCACCCCCTGTAACCCTATTTTTTTCTTTCCGTCGCCACCCCCTGATCTCCCTCAGCCTGCACCCCTCTCTCTCCCAGCACTACACCGACCTACTCCGGCTCTCCCCTCGGCCTGCCTCGCGCTGCGCACGCCCAGCCGTGCCTCCTACACGGCGCCTCCCCCTGTCACCCTTTCCCCGCAATGCCGGAGCGCCCCCCTGGAGCCCTCCTTCTCCCTTGGCACAAGCAGGAGCCCGCCTGACCAGCCCCGCACCCCCCCGATTTCCAGCCGGCCTCTGCTGTTCTCGGGTCGCCTTGCAGCCGCAACCGTTTCCTCTTCCCTTTGCTCCCCCACACAGTGCCTCACCCCCCTCAGCCTCCCTCCTCCTGCAAAGACCAGCAGCTACTGCCTCCTCCCTTTGTCCCGGTGCCACCATCCTTCGGTCCCCACTCACACCGGCAGCACGCTCTCTCCTCTGGGCCGACACTGCAACCTTATCTCCACCTTCGTCCGACCAGCGGCAGTGGACCACTCCCCTTCCCTTCGTCCGGTGCGCACCCCCTGCTGCCGGCGCCACCTCCCTCCTTCTACCCTTCTCCAGCCAACGACTTCCTCCGGCTCTGACTCCTACTAGCCGCTCACCATCCAGCAGCCCCGACGCAGTTCCCCTTACCTGCTCCGCAGGCCCGACCAACGTGCCCCCTCTCCCCTACCGACCCTTTTTTTTGTCCGGCGAACCCTACACCGTCAGGCTGTGCACACCCTTCAGCCGCCGCACACCCGCTGTCCGCATGTCGTCCGGCCACCGCACCACCTTTCGGACGCACCCGAGGTCCGGTGATCCCCCTGCCGGCCTCTCTTTTGGTGGAAAATCCCCCTTTCGGTAATTATTTTCTCTCCCTCCCCTTTTTATGTTATTCTGTTGCTATGGTTTCAATGTTTAGGGGAGAATCCTAAGTTTCATTTTAATAATACTGTTTAGGGTTGATTTTAACATCCTTGTGGTGCGAACGTTGTGTGTTTGAAGTTTCGCACTGGAAATCAGAAAGTTTCATTGTTCTCGAGGTTGGATCTCATTGCTCACGCCTCTTTAAATTAAGTTTACTTTGATCATTTTATTTTCACACCTCTTAAGTTGCTGGTTATTCATTTTTGTTGTTAAATTAATTATATCATGTGGAAATCGTTGGTTTTACTTTGTTTGGATAAATTGTTTCACCCGTTTAATCGATTTGACAAGTTTTATGGTAGATGAGCCTGGCGTGGGTTGTGTTTTGGAAATATGTCGAGGTGGTTCTTTTGTTTTTATTCGGTTGAGTTGTTTTAAGTTAGTGTTTATGTACTTTGGTTATTGTGCGTCTGTTGCAGCGCATTGGCGGGGTAATTCCACAAAATTGCGGTCGTCAGCCTATGCGTGCCTGTGCGCCCGCTTGAGGCGTGTCGCGTCATCGTGTTTCGACTACGAGTCGAGGTAGGTCCCCCACTGCACTCACCTTTAAATTTAGAATTTGTTAATTGATTGATGTTTTATTAATTTTAATGAATGAGAAATAATCTAGGATAATTAATTTTTAAATGATTATTTGGTGTGAAAAGAGCTGTTTATTTTATACCGAACACTTGAAACATTTTCTTGATGAGCGGACACCCAGTATTGAAAGAATGCCCGTTTGGCCTTTAAACATAATTCACTGAATTTCAAATGTACTTCAAGTTTTAAAGATAAATGATTTCTTCTGAATAAGTGTTTTGGGTTTTCTCGAGAAATGAGGTTTTTCTTTAAAATTGGTGAAGGCCCGTTTGACACTTTAATAAAATAAATTATTTTGGAAAAACCCTTCAGGGGTAATCTTTGGTGTGCGTTGATTGTGTGAGCTGTATGTGATGTTTGTGCATCGTGACTGATTGATTTACATTGTGGACACACCCCTTTTTGTTGCTTGTGTTGACATGGGAATCTGGCATAGTGAGTGAATTTTCTGAGAACGATTACCACACTAGTTTAGATTACGCACTGGCTAGTGGCCCCATAGTAGGGGAATACTGAGTTATTGCTACTATGGGGATTGGGCCCCTCGGTTAGGCCATGTGGGACTATGCCGAGCGTTAGGGCGTTATGACGTCATCGAGTTAGAGAATTCTTTCAGGATGAGTCACATGTATGGTATGTTCTGGATTGTTCACGATATCCTAGGTTCGACCCATGTTTCTTTTAGATTTTTTTTGTATGTGGTGGACAGTTGAGAGGTCGAGTTTAGTTGCTGGCCCCTGTGTGCCACTTTTCCCATTGCCCTTGGTGTGTGTTGTGTGTTATGTGTAGTTTTCCTTTTTGGCTAATAACTAGAGGTTGGTTTTCTATATTGTTCACACAAAAAATGTTTTAAGATGCAATGCACCTGTTTCTTTCAAACATTAAACTTGTTTTTGAATTAAAAAGGGCAAGGGACTGTTACTTGTTTTAGAAATGAAAGTGTGTGTGGAAACCAATATTTTATATAATTTAGTTCAAACCTGGAATTGATAAATTCTTTATTTAATGGTATGTGCATCAGGAATAGAATTAGTCAGTCCTACCTACTGAGTTTTAATACTCACTCCTATAGTGTTTTCCTGTTGATCGGGAACGCCTCTCGGGCCACGTCGCGGACCGGCTCGAGTGACCGATTCAGGGTCGACCTGGGTTGGTTTGTGACAAAATGGTATCAGAGGAGGTTGTCTCCTGAGTGGACCTTGTTTTTTAGAGCGCACATTGTTATTTGGGGTTGTCATGGTAGAAAGAGTAGAATTGTCGGGACTCAAGGCGTACGGACGAGAAGGGCGTCATGAACCCTTGCTCGTTCTGAACCTCGGGTCACCATGAGATGTCTGGGTTGTTGGTGTCTTTTTGGTTCCTTTGACTTGTTTTATATTGGGAAATGAAATGGGAGTCGGGCAAGTGACCTCCGTGAGATCGCATGGTCTGGCAAGCCATGTGGATCTGGGGAATTTTCCCTATAATGCTCTCAGTGACGATGGTGTGACTGGCGTATGGACGCCAACCATATGTTCGAGTCGCTCATCATCACTAGTTTTCCCCTAGTGAATCGTTTGAGTTTTCCTTCATTCTGAAAATTGTTTTTTAAAGTTTGATTTTGGAAATTGTGAAAAGTTGAAATTGAAATGGAAATGACCATGTTTTGACTATGTTCTTTTCTCCTTTGTTCCTTAGTGTTCACCCCCACGACAGTTTGATGGATGCCCAATGTGCAGCTTCGGGTGGTGTTCCCCTAGAGAATACTCTAGTTGATCAGCCCATCGACTATGTTCTGGAGTTCCGGAAGTTGAACCCTCCTCTCTTTTATGGACAAGAAGATCCACTTGATGCGGAGGAGTGGTTGCAGAAGATTGAGTGGAAATTCAGTTTCATCGGGTTGCCTGGGTCATTAAAGGTTAAGTTGGATACCTTTATGCTTGAAGGCCCAACTTGGAAATGGTGGAAGTCTGTGTCTCGGAATAAGCCTCAGGAAGATATAACATGGGAGTTTTTCAAGTCATCGTTCATCCAAAAACACTTCTCTGAGTTGACGAAGATGAGGAAGAGGATGAAGTTGTGTTGTCTTCAGCAGGGCGTTGAATCGGTACTGGAATTCTATCGATGTTTCATTGACCTAGTTTTGTATGATCAGTGGTTTGTTGCAAATGATCCCGGGAAGGCTCGACAATTTGAGTCTGGACTCCGACCTGAGCTGCGATCGAAAGTGGAAGAGCTCAATCTAACCACCTTCTCAGATGTTGTGGGGAAAGCCTTTTTGGCTGAAGCTGGGTTAGCAGGAGGACTTGTGGTGGCGAACCCTCCAGCTTTGGGAAGCAGTGCAGAGGATAGTGATACGAAGAATGAGAAGCGACTTGATGCTGGTGGTGCTGGTAGAGGAATCAAGAGGCCTTCAGACCTTCAATCATATTCTTCACAGCGCAATGCCGTGATCTGTCACCAGTGTGGTAGGCAGGGTCACAAGAGGCCGACATGTCTGAGTGCTCCAAGACCCTGTCACAACTGCAGACATCTAGGTCACTTGCAGCGATTCTGCCGTGGTGTTTCCAAGAAGCGCGCTGAAGCTAGACTTGGCTCATCAAAGGTCACCTCAGCCCGTCAGCAGGAGTAGGGCAATTCTTGGGGATCGGTTTGAGGTTTTCTCTTTGTGGTGTTTCTTTAGTGTAGTAATCGTCTCTTCTAGCATTTTGCGGAGTTCCTTTTCTTTCAGTTGTAAGAATGGATGTGGTTGAACCTATTTGGATCTTTTATTTTATTGGAAGTGTGTTTGGTGAAATTATGGTTTGCGTGTTGTGTTTGGGAATTTCTGAAGCCTGACTACAAGGAAGGAGATGATTCAATCATCGGTGCTCCATCCATAGGTCTCGGAGTGAAGCTAGCGCGTAGTCAGGAGGACCCCAGCGGTGAAGAAGGGCCTTGGGTTAATCTTTATCCTTAGTGTGGCATGGTATGTGTGTTTCTGAGGGTGAGGCGTTGTTGATGGGGAGACGATAATAGTTTTGATTCTCTATCAGTCAGACCCTTCCCTTCTTCCCCCCTCATGGTGGGGGTTTCTGGTCAGTGTGGAAAGTTATTCAGTTCGTTTAATATCATCAGTTCTTATGGTGGGGAGACCCACAATGGGTCTCACAGAGTTACACCAAAATTAATTTAGGGTTAGCCCGATCCTTATGGTGGGGAGTCCGTTCGGGCCTCCCTGTGTCAGTATCAGAGTTTCTTTTCATGTATCGTTGGGGGGGGGGGTAGGTGGTCTCATGCGGAACCACCTAATCTTGAGTTCATCCTCTCATGTAAACATTGAGATTGGAGTACACCCAACAATTTCGTTGGATGAATATTATGGGGATAAGTCTCAGAGGTGATTTAAGTTCGTTCATTCCTTTGTTGAAATAGATGGTTTGGGTTCTACTTGGTGACGATTAAGGTGATCTTGTTTTAACGACGAGTTGTGTGTCATGGGTTTTCAGTGTCTGTTTAGATCGATCAACTGGAGGTGCTCAAACTTTTGGGGGTGAGTGACACTTAAGGAGTTTCATCTTTGGGTCTTGATCTTGTTTTGGCTTTCTAAGGGCAGAAAGCGTTATGGTGGGAAGAGTTGTCACACCCCACTCCATATTTTATTTTATTTTATAATTTTCTTTAACTTTTAATTTTTTTTGGGCTTCGGGTTGAGTCCCGGACTAAAAGATTTTGAGTCATGTTAAAAAGTGCGCGTTTTTCAGCTGACATCGCTGAGCGCCTGGGCAGAGTGCATTTTGGATACCTCACGCGGTGCTGCTTAGACATCTGCACGATTCGCCCACCTTTGGAAAATTAATATGGGTAAAGTTGTTATTTATTGTGTCATTTGAAGTTTTTGTCGTTTTTAATAATTTTATAACTTTTTTAAAATGAAATGATGAATTATTATTATTATTATTATTATTATTATTATTATTTCAGGATGGTTTATTATTATTATTATTTCAGGCCGGTGCACGTGTACCGCACGACTAGCGGAAGCCGTGCGGTCAGCCTGAGTACTGTGCAGTTGCGGAGTTTGAGTCAGTCAAATAATAATAAATTAAACGAGTTAAAAAAAGGAAAATTTATTAAAATTATTATTATTATCATTAAGAAGGGTACTTATTATTATTATTATTATTGTTATTACTAAAGATGTTTTATTATTATTGGGTGTATTATTAATATTTTTGGTTATTAATGTTATTATCATTTTATTTTTTATTTAGTTTTATTATGTCATTTTATTTAGTTATTTTTTTTCCATCTTTTTATTTTCATTTCATTCTTTTTTTTTTCACTCTCCCTATCCCCTTTTTTTCTCTCCCCGTCGCGAACATCACCCCCTGTAACCCTATTTTTTTCTTTCCGCCCCCACCCCCTGATCTCCCTCAACCTGCGCCCCTCTCTCCCCCAGCACTGCACCGGCCTACTCCGGCTCCCCCCTCGGCCTGCCTCGCACTGCGCACGCCCAGCCGTGCCTCCTACACGGCGCCTACCCCCCTATCACCCTTTCCCCACAGCGCCAGAGCGCCCCCCTGGAGCCCTCCTTCTCCCTCGGCACAAGTAGGAGCCCGCTTGACCAGCCCCGCACCCCCCTGATTTCCAGCCGGCCTCCGCTGTTCTCGGGTCGCCTTACAGCCGCAGCCATCTCCTCTTCCCTTTGCTCCGCCACACAACGCCTCACCCCCCTCAGCCTCCCTCCTCCTACGCAAGACCAGCAGCCGCTGCCTCCTCCCTTTGTCTCAGTTCCACCATCCTTCGGTCCCCTCTCACACCAGCAGCGCACTCTCTCCTCCGGGCCGGTGCTGCAATCTCCTCTCCATATTCGTCCGACCAGTGGCAGTGGACCACTCCCCTTCCCTTCATTCGGTGCATACCCCTTGCTGCCGGCGCCACCTCCCTCCTTATGCCCTTCTCTGTCCAGTGACTTCCTCCAGCTCTGACTCCTGCTGGCCGCTCACAGTCCAGCAGCCCCGACGCAGTTCCCCTTCCCTGATCCGCGCACCCGACCAGCGCGCCCCCTATCCCCTACCGACCCTTTTTTTGTCCGGCGAACCCTACACCCTCAGGCTGCTCCACACCCTTTAGCCGCCGCGCAACCACTGTCCGCACGTCGTCCAGCCACCGCACCACCTTTCAGACGCACCCCAGGTCCGGTGATCCCCCTACCGACCTCTCTTTTGGTGGAAAATCCCCCTTTCGGTAATTATTTTCTCTCTCTCCCCCTTTTATGTTATTCTGTTTCTATGGTTTCAATGTTTAGGGGCGAATCCTAAGTTTTGTTTTAATAATACTTTTTAGGGTTGATTTTAACATCCTTGGGTGCGAACGTTGTGTGTTTGAAGTTTCGCACTGTAAATCCCAAAGTTTCATTGATCTCGAGGTTGGATCTCATTGCTCACACCTATTTAAATTAATTTTACTTTGATCATTTGATGTTCACACCTCTTAAGTTGTTGGTTATGCGTTTTTGTTGTTAAATTAATTATATCATGTGGAAATCGTTGGTTTTACTTTGTTTGGATAAATTGTTTCACCCATTTAATCGATTTGAAAAGTTTTATGGTAGATGAGCCTGGCGTGGGTTGTGTTTTGGAAATATGTCAAGGTGGTTCTTTTTTGTTTATTTGGTTGAGTTGTTTTAAGTTAGTTTTTATTTACTTTGGTTGTTGTGCGTCTGTTGCAGCGCATTGGTGGGGGTAATTCCGCAAAATTGCGGTCGTCAGCCTGTGCGTTCCTGTGCGCCCGCTCGTGGCGTGTCGCGTCATCATGTTTCGACTGCGAGTCGAGGTAGGTCCCCCACTGCACTCACCTTTAAATTTAGAATTTGTTAATTTCTTGATGTTTTATTAATTTTAATGAATGAGAAATAATCTAGGATAATTAATTTTTAAATGATTATTTGGTGTGAAAAGAGCCGTTTATTTTATAACAAACACTTGAAACATTTTCTTAACGAGTGGACACTCAGTATTGAAAGAATGCTCATTTTTCCTTTAAACATAATTCACAGAATTTCAAATGTACTTCTAGTTTTAAAGATAAATGATTTCTTCTCAACAAGTGTTTTGCGTTTTCTTGAGAAATGAGGTTTTGCTTTAAAATTGGTGAAGGCCCGTTTGGCACTTTAATAAAATAAATTATTTTGGAAAAACCATTCAGGGGTGATCTTTGGTGTGCGTTGATTGTGTGAGTTGTATGTGATGTTTGTGCATCGTGACTGATTGATTTACATTGTGGACGCACCCCTTTTTATTGCTTGTGTTGACATGGGAATCTGGCATAGTGAGTGAATTTTCTAAGAACGATTGCCGCACTAGTTTAGATTATGCACTGTCTAGTGGCCCCATAGTAGGGGAATACTGAGTTATTGCTGCTATGGGGATTGGGACCCTCGTTTAGGCCATGTGGGGCTATGCCAGGCGTTAGGGCATTATGACTTCATCGAGTTAGAGCATGCTTTCAGGATGAGTCACATGTATGGTATGTTCTGGATTGTTCACGATCTCCTAGGTTTGAACCATGTTTCTTTTAATGTTTTTTTTTGTATGTAGTGGACAGTTGAGAGGTCGAGTTCAGTTGCTGGCCCCTGTGTGCCACTTTTCCCATTTCCCTTGGTGTGTGTTGTGTGTTATATGTAGTTTTCCTTTTTGGCTAATAACTAGAGGTTGGTTTTCTATATTATTTGCAAAAAAAGTTTTAAGATTCAATTCACCTGTTTCTTTCAAACATTAAACTTGTTTTTTAATTAAAAAGGGCAAGGTACTGTTACTTGTTTTAGAAATGAAAGTATGTGTGGAAACCAATATTTTATATAATTCAGTTCAAACCTGGAATTGATAAATTCTTTATTTAATGGTATGTGCATTGGAAATATAATTAGTCGGGCCTACCTACTGAGTTTTAATACTCACGCCTATAGTGTTTTCCTGTTTTTAGTTTCTGTTGTAGGTTTGACTCGGGCTTGCTCGCCATGGGTGAGAGTTGGTTGTGGTTTGTTGAGAAACTCTAGATATCGTGAGGGGTTTTAGTCTTGGTCAGGTTAGTTTGTTGTTGTTGGTCGTTCTTTCTTTTCGTATTGTTTATTTACTTTGTTTTGTTATATTTTTCTCTCCGCTACTTTATTTATTTTCATTGGGCGAAATCGTTCCCTCCTGCTTTCTTTTGATTCCCTGGTGCTTGTCGCCAGCCCGGGAGGATCGGGAACGCCTCTCGGGCCATGTCGCGGACCGGCTCAGGTGACCGGTTCAGGTTCGACCCGGGTTGGTTTGTGACAAACCTATTCAAAAAGTCCATGGAGATACCATCCCACTTCTATTCTGATACCTCTAGTGGTTGTGCTAAGCCTGCTAGAACCTGATGCTCGGTCTTCACTTACTGACAAGTGAGGCATCATGAAATGAACTATTCCACTTCTTTCTTCATCCCTGGCCACCAGTACTGATGTCGGAGGTCCTGGTACATCTTCTCCATTCCAGGATGTACCTCCAAAGGGTATGTATGGAACTCCCTCAACACCTCTTCCCGAAACGTCACTGATACCATGGTGCATCCTCTAAAGAGGATGACATGCTCCCCACCTATCAAAAATACACTAGGAGCCTGTTATGAGGATATCTGAGCACATAAAGCCTCACAGTCAATGTCCCCAAGTTGTGCCTCCCAAAATTGCTGAAGGAGTGTGTGTGTGTGTGTGTAGGGGGGGGGGGGGGGGGTGACAGTCATAGACTGGTGGTAAGATGCTCGATCACTATCCACGAAATATATCTGCAACGCGGATAGCTTCTCTGTCGTCTCACTCAACAGATGTAGACCCGACCTCATGCTGAGTGTGTCTACTACTACGTTTCCCTTCCCAGGAGTGTAGACTATCTCAAAGACATAGTGCCGAAGGAACTCCAGTCATCGCTGTTGTCTCAGGTTCATGTCCTTCTGTGAGAAGATATACCTGAGACTCTTATGATCGTAGTAGACCGTAAACCTTTCACCCATCAAGTAATGTCTCCACATCTTCAATGCAAAGACCACTACTACTAACTCTAGGTCATGGGTTTCATTGTTCTTCTCATGTTTCCTCAGCTTTCATGAGTCATAGGTGATCACCGCTCGCTCCTGCATTAGGACACATCCCAGTCCAGTCCCTGATGCATCGCATTAGACTACATACCCAACACCCTCTTCTAGTATCCTCATGACGGGGGCACTCGCCAGTCTCTACCTCAGCTCTTGGAAACTCTGCTCGCATCTCTCCATCCATACAAAGGGTTGTCCCTTCTTTGTCAAAGCTTACAAGGGCGCTGCTACTCTGGAAAAGTTAGGTACAAATCTCTGGTAGTACCCAGGAAACCCCAGGAAACTCTTCACCTCAGTCACACTCCTGAGTGGCTCCCAAGAAAGCACTTAATCTATCTTTACTGGGTCCACTAAAACTCCACCCTTCGAGATAACGTGTCCCAGAAAGTGGACTTCCCATATCCAGAACTGTCACTTTGAGAGCTTTCCATAAAGATGGTGCTCTTAGATCGTATCCAGAACTATCTGCAAATGTGTGGCGTGCTCCTCCTCCGATGCTGAGTACACCAAGATGTCATCAATGAAGACCACCACGAAGCGATTAAGGTAAGGCTAGAAGATCCTATTCATGAGTCCCATGAACACTATTGGGGCATTGTTCATGACAAAAGGCATCACCAAGAACTCATAATGGCCATACCGGAATCTGAAGGTGGTTTTCGGTACGTCCTCATCCCGTACCCTAAGCTGATGATAGCCTAATCCGAGGTCTATTTTCGAAAACCACCATGCTCCCTTCAGCTAGTCGAAGAGATAATCAATCCTTGGTAGGGGATACTTGTTCTTCACGATCACCTGGTTCAGGCGTTGATAGTCCATGGAAAGCCTCAAACTCCCATCTGCCTTCTTAGCGAACAAAACCGGGGTTGCCCATAGAGAAACATTGGGCCTCACAAACCCCTTCCTATACAAGTTCGCCAACTATACCCTTAACTCACGAAGCTCCAAGAGATCCATATGATATGCTGGTGTAGATATCGGTTTCATCCCATGGTACATGTCGATATATAAGCCTACCTCTCTGCGAGGAGGTAGTCCCAGAACATCCTCAAGAAAGACATCAACATAATGGTCCATCAATACAGAGTAGATCAGAATCCTCTTTTCATCTACACCAAGGGTAAGGCTAGCCAACTGATGAGTGATCAAATGCACCCTCCTTTTAGAAAGCCCATCATGTACTGTAAAGGTTCCCTTCTCTTCGGTAAAGGAAAACCTGGTCCCATCCTTGCGGACACACCACACTTTGTGCCTAAAACAGTTGATTTGAGCATGGACTATGGATAACCAGTCCATACCCAAGATGATGTCGTAAGGTCTCGACGATGCTACTAGGAGATCCTAGTCAAATCTATCTCCTCCTAGAGTAAGCTCACATTGTAGAAAATTGTGTGTAATCATCGAATCTTCTCCCATAGAAGTCTATAATCGTAAGGATCGAGCCAACAACTCCACCAGAATCTCCGAGATCCAAATGAGAGACGTGACAATGAAAGAGTGACCAAAACCTTTGTTTATAAGAACTGCATCTTGGGTGGATTAGACACAAATCATACATCGAATCATCTCCAGAGCGTCGTTTTCATAGGCCTCTGCTGCCTAAAGATGAGCTCGTACTAGTCCACCAGCTCCCTGAGATCGGGGTGGACCACTTGGGGGTGGTGGCGGTACTGCCTCAAACCATCACTCACCACCTACTGCATGAATTGATCCTCTTCCACATTTTACGCCCTGTAGAACTCATCACTCGAACCTTTGTTGATTCCTTGGCGGTCCCTCAACCATCTGCTGATCATCAGTATGACGGGTTGGGTAGTCGTGAGCCATGTGACCCTACCCGCTGCACGAGTATCACAATATGCTCCTCTGCTAACCTCCTTTGCCTCATGAGCTATGCACCTATGACCCTACATCCTGGGGTCGTACTCCAGAAGGTCTGTCCTGCTTGGGGCTCTAAGTCACCTGCCTACTGCCTGCTACAGATGAATCAACTGCTTGTTGTCCGGTGGTGGCTCTCACCGTCGGTTCCTACTCGACAAGGAAAATCTACACTATTAGTGCTCGCTCTAGCATTCCAGCCTGTGTCGGAATGTTGAGTGAAATAATCGATGCTATGATCTCCTGTCAAAGACCCTGCTCAAAGGTCCGAGCCCTGAAGAAAGGGTCCTGTACCATGTCAGTGGAGTAGCGGGATAGGTCCGTAAATCTTTCCGAGTATTGGGCCACCGTCAGGATGACTTGCTGTAAGTGTAGTAGCTCTTGAATATGCATAGAGAATAGTGTCTCTGGTATGAACTCCTCCCTGAAGAGTCTCTCTAAGTCTAACCAGGAAAGAGTTGTCTCCTATTGTGCGTGGAGCGTTAGGATCCACCATCTCCTAATTGTTCCCTGAAAGAGACTAGCATCTAGGATCACCATGTGGTCTACCAGTGTCTTGACCAAACGGAAAACTCGTGCCACAAACACCAAACAGTCCTTAGCTACCTGCAGATCTGTCTCACCTCGAAACCTTAGAGGTCTCTGTCTATAGAACTCGTGCAACGCACTCAGTCGGCGTGCACTGTCCACTGGTGGGGCTGGTGGAAAATGTCGCTCTATGGGTGGTGCTACTGCTGGTACACCACCCGAAGGTGCTATCTCCATAAGAGGGCCCTACACCGATGCCTCATTGCTTGGTGGACCGTCATCATGATCTCTCACTAGAATCCTGGATGGCTTTCTATGTGGTGGAATCCTGTAAAGAAATAGATACTCCACGATCAATAAGTTATACCTGGAGAGATGACTAAAAATTGATCAAAATAAAAACATTTTCAAGACACATACAACTAGAGTTTTTGTGTACTGAGTCAGAAAACAGAGTTCATGGTCCTGGTGTATAGATATGTCAGCCACTGCACCAACACTGGACTCCTCAGACTGAAAGCTGAACTCAAGTCACTTAACACTATTGATCCAATGGAAATTAAAAACTCTTAGTTATTCTGGTAGAACCAAAAAACCTCTGATACCACTTTGTCACGACTCATCCCCTAAGTCCCGTGCCGTGACTACCCCAATACCACCTTCCATAGGCCAAGGGTTGGTGACTAGCAATAGAAAGGAGAAACCCAAAAAAGGAAGGCACTGCCTTTAAACCTGTACACACACAGACAGGGAACACCGCGTATAAGTAAAACACAACGAAAAAGGAAAATTACAGTCACTACTAAAAACCACCAATGAGAGTAAAAGTAAGTACTGAAATTAAAGGGGCCCATATACAAGCCCAACTAAAAAATTAGTATAAAAAAAGGAAAAACAAGCTCTAGAGACCATCCACCAAGGATCCTACCTGAAGGGTAGGTACAACTCGTCACTACGGCTCATCACGTAAATCGGTCACCTTCATGTACTGTCTAGCCCTAGCTCTCTAAAGTCTCAGTCAAGCTTCCTATCGTTTGCACAAGACACAATAAGGTGCAGGCGAATCCCATGTAGGGGTGAGTATAAAAATACTTATTAGGGACCCCGAGACCCCTGAAGGTCTCTCGGAATTCCACAAGAGAAAACCACAAAGCGTGATCTCAAACACAGGACACAAAGTAAAAGAAAGATCACACCAGGTATAAAACTTAAGAACAAAAATAAATATGATTAGTCATAAAGCTAAATCATCTTATTCTGTCAAGAGGATTTCGCTGCTGGACTGCTCAGGGTTTCTAGGTGCTAACCCATAGAGGATCGCTACGTGATGACCCAGAGAGGATCGCTAGGTGATAACCCATGGAGGATCGCTATGTGATGACCCACCGAGGTTTGCTACATGCTGACCCAAAGAGGATCACTAAGTCCTGACCCACAAAGGATTGCTAAGTGCTGACCCACATAGGATCTCTATTCCTTCATCAAGTCACAACCAACCACTAGATTCCCTCACTTATTACACTTTATTTCCAGAGGATCCTCCCCTCAAGACACTGGTATTATTTTAACTGACATGAAGTCTCACTAATAAGTAACCCAAAGGACTGTATTGTCATAAGGGTTCCAACGCAACAGACAGCACGTCAATCGGACACCCGATCTGTAAGATATAGGCAAAAAGGTAAATAGGGCCTGTTTGGATTCGAATCCGATCCAACCCGTACGTACTCCAATTTCCACCAAAACTCAAGTGAAGTATCTCAAAAGGACCTTCTTGTTGCAAGGGTCCTCACTCCATAGACGATGCGTCAATCAGATGCCTGGTCCGTGAGTTATGTCAGTTTTAGTGAAACGGGGCTTGTCGGGTCTGTGTATGGTTCTCGCGGCTGGTGGCGCCAGCGGGGCACTGCCCTGTCTCCCAAAACGGTCGGCACGAGCCGACCATTGTGCACTAGCCAAGTGACCCGAGTGGTCCTCTCTTCTCCAGATGGCATGACGACACCTCATCCTCCACCCGCTGCGGCCGTCCGGCCGCGACACCTTGTCGTCATGACACCTTGTCGCCATGGCACCTACGGGCACCGCCTTCTCCATGCGGCCGACACGGGCTGGATGCCATCGCCAGTCGCCGGTGCCAGCGAATCCTTTCACGGGTCACCAAAGATGCTCCAGCTGTCTGTTTTCTTTCCTGTCTATGCCTACAAGCCTCTCGGGTCACCAACTTCACTGTAAAGCCCACAAAATTGCCTTGCCGCCACATTGTTTGGCTGCCCACGAAAAACACACAAAAATCCAAGAGTGGTGGAGGGTCCGAGCCTTGTTCGGTTTGTCCTGCTCCCTTTGCGTTAGCGTTTTATCAAGGGGTGATAACAATCATCATATAAAATAAGAAAAATCCCCAAATCAAGACCCCACAACAACCACCCAAAAGAACGAATGATTCACGGATCAACCCATTTTTCGGTTGATCTGTGTTCGTTTTATTTTTCAAGAATGGGATAAGAGGAATCATTAAACACTTAGATCAATTAAAACTACTACCTAGATTCAGTGGAATCCGTTGTGGATGAAGGAAGGAATTCCGCGTTCGTTGTCGTTCGACGTTCATCATTGCTCGTCCATATCCGGATTGATTCCTCCAACGGTCATCATTCGTTCTCTGTTATTCATTGAAGGTTTATGTCACCGGCATTATGTAAGAGGTTTCTTCCATGTTTGTTTATTCGTTCTCCAACGATTAGAATAATAAAAATAAGCAATCTTGACGTTGTGTTCATTAATATGGTTTATTAATGAACTTTAATTAATGAACCATTAATTGAAAAAGTGTTGAGGTTTCACAATAAAAGAAATGATTCATTAAATGAACCTCATTTAATGCTCATCGTTACACTGTGGTTTCACCAAATGTCGCTCAACAGTTGAAAAAAAGAATAAAATAACTCAAAGAGTTATTTTATTATTTTTCTGAAAAGTCCAAAATTTAACTTTTCCTTTCGATCCTTGCCAGCTGAAGTTAAGCTTTTCCTAAGAGAATCCTGGCATTGTGAATTCCAAAAAACCCTAATATTTTAAATCTGAGCACTGATTCAAAAGATAGAAAAACCCACTCGCACGTTTACTGAATGTACCTTAAAAAAAGTTCAAAACTCCGTTTCGGGATCTTCGGTCCTCAGATTCACTTGTCGTTGAATTTCACAATCCCATAAAAATCCCATTTAATTAAAAAAATTATATGAAAATTCCAGGTCTTTACATTAATAATGTTAATTATTTTTTACTTTTTTATAGTTTATTCATTTTTAAAATATACTCATTTAATATTTTGTTATTTTATTTTAATTTTTTTTTCAATGCTTAAAAAGGTGATGATAAATATAGGTTTTATCAGAGCTAAAATAATAGGCGTTGACTAAAAATTTTCTTTATCAGTGTTTTTAGCGCTAGTAAAGGTAGGTTTTATGAGTTCTTATTATTTTAGCACTGATAAAACCAATCTTTATCAGTGTTTTTTGGAAAACACTGATAAAACTATTACTGATCTTATAAATTCAACCCTAACAGAACTCAACTCATTCATGTTGTTCAATCTCTCATGGAACTCACCCTCTACCTCTTCCCCCCTCAACCTTCTGGAAAAATCAACCCTCTCATAACCTAAGGTATGTGATTATTTATACTCCTCTTTAGCTGATCTTTCACTATTTTACCATTTTTAGTTCTTTCCCTGTGTACCATATTGCCCCCATTCCCCCATCGTAGTGGATTAACCTGGCCTAAATGATCGATACCATGAGGTTTATGATTATCTAGGTTTTATATAGATAATTAATTCATGGTTATTTATGTTTCCATGATCTCTAAAGGGTTTGGATACTAATTTTTGGGTGTTTTTAAATTGTTCAAGTCAGGTAGTGGATGTTTTTGGTTTTTATTCACAAATTTCTACCTAAAGGGTTTGGATACTCATGTTTGTGATCATGTTATTTTCTAATTGAAAATTGTTTATAAAAGGGATTTATTTGAATAACATGATCATGGTAACTATCATCCCATTAGGGTTCCCCTTATTGGAATCTAGCTTTATCCTTGATCTCTCTGCTTTAAATCTTTCATCAATCATCAATTGTATGCTTTAATGCTACCGACACTATCCTACTTTATTTCAGACACTCAAAATTCTTTTTATATAAGGTGATTATAAATGTGACACCATATCATAATAAGGAGTCTAAAATTTCAATAACTCCTATCCTTTTTTTCATTACAAATTCTGTTTTTATTACTTCTTTGAGTGTCCAAAGTGAGTATGACTTTTTTCTTAAGAAAATAATCAAATTTCTTAGAATTTTCCATAACTTTATTTTTTGATTATGAATACCTTATGTTTATTTTTTTTGTAATAAATTAATATTTTTGAACCTATTTGGATGGATATGAATAAAAATGCATAGATACTAATCATATGAAAAAATCGCATGAGGATGGAGTTAAAGAGTTCCTTAAGTTTGCAATAAAGTATGCATAAGACCCTTCTCAAATACTTTGTCTGTGTTTACATTATTGTTATTCAAGAAAAATTTATCCAGAAGAGTTAGAAGAACATTGATTTGTTACGAAATATATCAAATCTATAAATTTTGGACTAAAAAGAGGGAAAAATTGAATGTACATACTGCATGGGATGATACTACGATTTATGGATCATTTGATATGAATACTAGTTTAAATGATGATAAAGATCATATGGAAGAGATGAAAATGAAAATTGAATATCACCTTAGGGAATGTCCAAAGTTGTTTGGGAAGTTAAATAGTTGTGAAAAGAGACCATTGCATATCAGTTTCACTAAATATATAACATTTTTAGTTCTACTGAATTTATATAATTTGAAAGCGAGAAACAGATGGAGACACACAAGCTTTATAGAACTAGTTGGTCTCATGAATGATATGATACTAGAATAAAATGAGCTTCCTTATCGAATATATGACACTAAAATAAAATTACGTTCTATGGGCATGATCTCTAAAAAAATACACGCATGTATAAATGATTTCATATTGTCTCACAAGGACCATGAATCACTCAAAAAATTACCTATGTGTGGTGTAGATTTATATAAGAAATATAAGTCAAGTAATTAAAAAGTTTTATGGTTATTTCCTATCATTCCAAAGTTTAGATGAATATATGGATTTCAAAAAACTGGAATACTATAAAAACTCAAGCCTTTTATAGATATTATTACATTCTTTTTAACATAAACATCCAGTAAATACAAACCAAAGGATTTAGAGTCTTAGTGTCTTGGGAAGACTAGGTATATAAAACATCACCATGAAACTAAAACAAAATATATTTATTTATTTCTATTTAATGACATCCTAAATCCCTTCGACCTCCTAAAACTGAAAAGGATAACCTGGGAAACACATAAAAGAAAGGGGTGATCTAAAAATCATAGTAAGGAAATAAACATGGCAATGAATCATATCATATGAGCCAGAAGGCATAACATGACAACATAAAAGACAAGGATCATGAATAATCATATGGAGTAATAACATAAAGAACATGAAATATTAATATCGTAGAAACATAGTAATGTGAAAGAAACATATAATATTACATAAACATAAATCAAGTCTAACCAACAAGACAACATCACATGGTGGATAGAGTTATATTGTGGATTAAGTTCACTCTCTAATCCCATGCATAACATCTCTTGAGAAAAAAAAAATTACCCAATGCATTGAATCGCTATCTGGGCATGCCCATCATAATATGAACATGAATATTTTTTCCACAAATGGAATCAATCATAAGGCATAAAAATATTAATTACCCATGGAAAGAAATGATTTGCATAATCTTTCTTTATATCATAAGAATTATCTATGGAAAGAAATGGGTTTCATTTAAGAAATGGACTTTAGTCATGTATTTACCTGATAAAGGAAGGGAGAATAGTCTAGTTATATATTTAAGATACATATATATAGAATTTATAATAATTTCATAACATTAAATAGAGATTGAAAGTGATTTAGAGAGAGAAATGTCATAAACCAAAGAAAAATGGTAGTTTGGAGAGATCTCTCACCTTATGTTATATAATCACTCCACACATAGACTTAACATCCTGGATAATCAAATTAGATTCATTAATTACTTAATTATAAAAATTTTCCATATATATTTTATTTATTATAATTTTATTATGTTCAGTTATAATCATTTCAATGAGATATAAAGTTCATTTTTACTTTTATGAGGGTGTTCGTTTCTTGGTTCCATGGTCGTATCGCTTGTGGATAATTATTGATGTTCTTGTAAAATGGGAATAAAAATATAGAAAATAAATTAGATGGTATTAATTTAAATCCATAAATTATAATTTTCCTAAATACCCATATGTGTTTTGATATAGGGAAAATTATTTTAGTAAAAAATGTTAACATTAAATGGTTAGTTCATTTAGGTGGTTTTATCGACCATCACAAACCAGTTTTGTTCTATTTAATATTATGGATATATATATTCATTATAGAATGTGAAATAAGTTATAATATACTTATTATCATATTATTTAACCATGATAATATTTTTTATGACTATCCTTGGAGGCAGTGTAGAAAAACGAAGTATGTTTTTCATGACAGTGACATACCAACTATATTGTAAACAACACTTTTGTCTAAGAAATGAAAGAAGGTAAGGTAGAAGATGAATATTGAACCTTAAAAATGAAATATAATTATATTTATGATATTTATGTTACTATGTTCATGTGTATGGGGATCATATAGGGGTAGTATAAGAAGAATAATTTTTAAAGAGATTAGTTGAGAACCTTACCTCTTCCTTTGGTTGTCTCATTTTAGGCTACCCCTTAAGGCTACTTGAAATGATCTTTGAATAATAAAAGAAACACTAGGACATGGGGGAGAGAACTAAAAATATATTTGGGTATAAATTTGGTAATATTAAAGGATTATAAGGTTTGAGTATAAGAGGTTGTGAGGGGTGGTATTTATAAGGGGATGAGAAGAGTGTTTTTTTGAATATTATATTCATTAGTTTATTATTTTGGGCCAAGACTACCAATATTATTGATTATAGTGACTATATATATAAAATGATACATTTTATTTTGAACTAATTGGTTCTTAAATCATCAATGAATAAAAAATTAATGTATTTAGCTTATAATGTTAAATACTATATTTTATAGTATTTCACTATTCACAAAAATTCAACTATTTTAGAAAAATACCAGAAATTCACCCTAACAATTTTTTGACATGTATATTATAAAAATTAAATCCATTTTATGAAAATAATTTTTTAAATTTTATAAATCTAATTTTTAAATAAAATCCACATTTATTTGAAAAATACCAATTTTAATATTATGATCAATTTTCCAACCCTTTGAAAAATTACTTATGGCCTCATAAAATTATCTTATCATTATAATAAAACTTAATATTAATTTATAAATAAAATTTATGAAAATAAAATTTCTTTTAAATCATTATATTTATTATAAAAGTGTAATTAAAACTTTTATGTTTTACAAAAATATAAACACTTAATTTATCATTTAAAAAAATTATTTAATTTTAATAGGATACCTAAATATTATTTTATACTTACATTGGTGAGGATACTATTCAAATGGTCAGGTTACTATTCCTAATGGTCATATTACCATTCCAACAGTCAGGTTACTAATACAATGGTTAGATTACTATTCTAATGGTTAGATTTCTAATGGTCATATGGGTTCCCTACTTTCTATAAATAACTCATGTTTCATTTATTCTCCATTTAATTTTATTTTATATCAATGGTTATATGTATTTTCATTCCCAAAATTCATATTTCATTACTAACATTCTACTTTATTTCTACACCATTATTCGTGAGTGTGGTTATTATGGTGGATTGAGTGGATCCAAATTTTCATATTTTAGTTTTCTTATTTTATACCTTTATCCTATTGTAATATTTTCAATTATTATGGATATTTTTATTTTCTAAATTTAATGTTTAAACTAATATAATAAAATTCATTTGTTTTTATGATGTGGTGCATGCACATTATATAATATTATATTACTAAATATGAAATAATTATATAACCAGAAGAGAAATAACATTAATATAATTATGGGTCATTACATTCTTCCCCATTAAGAAATTTCACCCTCAAAATTTTATTTTACACACTATGGTGAAAATAGGTGAGGGTACTCCTGCTTCATCACTTCTTCTGGTTCCTATGTCGCCACCTCATATTTATGGTTTCACTATAGTACTTTGAGTAGGTGAGTTTTCATGTTGTGTAGAACTTTATCTCTATAGTCCAAAATCTTCAATGACTTATCCTCATAAGATAGATCATTTTATAGATGAACCACCTATGAATTTAGTACATGTGAGGGATATAGTATGTACCTCCTCAAGGGGGATACATGGAATATATCATGTACTTGAGAAAGGGTTGGTGGGAGTGCTAGTTGATAGGCCACAACTCCAATGCGACCAAGAATCTCAAAGGGGCCAATGTACCTTGAACTTAGCTTTCCCTTTTCCCCAAATGTCATTACTCTCTTCCATTGAGATATACAGAGGAATACTTCATCTCCAACCACAAACCCTAGGTCTCATCGATTATTATCATCATAAATCCTTTTTTTTTAATTTTTTTAGCCCTGATGTACTGTTGAATGTTCTTGACTTTTTCATCTATTTCTTCAACTATTTCAGGACCCAACAACTTAAAATTTCCAATTTCATCCCAACATGTAGGTTTTCTACATCTATTCCCTTAATGGGATTCATATGGATCCATTCAAATAGTTTAGTGGAAACTATTATTGTATGAGAACTCAACTAAAGGGATATTATAGTGACCCAAGTCTTTTACACATATCATTACATGATTTTAAGAATAATTAAACAACAAATTACAAGCCAAGGATCACAAATTCTAGTGTCTTAAAAGACTAGGTACATAAAACTGAAAACATGGAAATAAATAAAACATTTATTTATTTACCATTCATTATAATCTCCTAAATTCCTTTGATCCCTTATATATTCATAGGATAACCTGGGGATAACATGAACAATGGGATTATCTAAATGCCTAGTAGGAGAATAAACATTAAAATAAAGCTGAGCACATGGGTTTGAAGACATAACATAATGATATAAAAAGGCATGGAACATGATTTAAAATAATTAATAATAACATGGGATCATATCATCATGGATTAATATTAATGGGTAATCAACATAAAACATGAATTTAGCATTATCCAAAGCTTGTTGCACATAGAGGAGCACAAGTCAAGGCTCGTTGCACATAAAGGAGCACAAGTCAAGACTAACCACAAAGACTGTTGCACATAACATCTCATGATACTAAAATTTACCCAATTAATTAGAGTGATATATGGGTTCACCCATCATAACACATTCATGAATATTATTTCCACATAAATAATCATACATATGTAATCAAACACAAACTTAAGGGCTACCCATGATAAGAATTCGGTATCATAATCATGTCAAAAGAATAAAAAATTGGTGCATCATAAAAGTGTCCATGAAATAAAGGAATTAAATCATACATGAACATTTATAAAGTAATATAGTCATATATCATGATAATATATGTCAAACTAAAGTGAAAATAATGTTTAATACTCTTTATAAATAAAGCATTTTTGTACGGTTTAAGGGAAAACTTTCGAGATTATTTAAAATGGAAAAGGCATAATTGTTTGTACAAAAATAGAATTGAACCAAGGTAGTTTTTCATGATAAAATTATTGATTTTATAAAAATAATGGTGGTTTAAAATAGATTATGGATCACACTTAAAAATGGGTAAGAATTCAGGAAGTTCCCTGAAACTGGGCTTGTTTGTCAGGAAGAACTGAGTAGGGAACCTTTTAAAAACATGTATATCCCCAAAAATAAGGATGAAAGGAACTTGATAAATGATTTTAGAACATATCCAAAACATTTATATGATGTACATAAAAATAAAATAGAATTTAATTTGGGTAAAAATATAGAAAGAATAACTCGAAGGAATAATGGAGGTTCAAGTAGAATCCCTTACCATATGTCCAAAACGATTCTGCACTTGATATTCATGTCCTAAATAATCAAATTAGATTCATTAATTAATAAGTAAAGAACTATTTATAAATGTTTTTGATTTATTATATCTTTATTAAGTTCATTTATGGTCTTTTAGATGGGTTAAGAGATTCAATTTAATCGTTTGAGAGTGTTGATTTTCTTGGTTTTCACAATCGGTTTACTTGTATATGTGTATGGAAAGTCATGTAGAATGAGGATAGTTGTCCAGAACTGAACATATATGTTATTAATGAACTTATATAATATTAAAATAATATTTTTTTTCATAAGTGAGGATGATTCATTAGATAAATAATTACTAATAATCATTTTGATTAATTTAGTTCTTTTTGATCACAACGAACTCATTTGTTTTATAAATTAATATCATGTGTACAAAATGATTACAGAAAATTAAATAAGATATAATAAATATATTATAATTTGGTTCAACCATAAAAATGGTTACATGACCAACCTTGAAGACATAATTGAAATATGAAATCATGTCGTCCACGAAGGTGGTTAATCGACACCTCACATACGATGTTTTCATTCTTAAAGTAAAAGGGAGAGAATAAGAGATTGATGAAGAATTATTCCATAAACATGATAAAATTATAGTATATGTAAGATACTGGATTTTTCATTCCTTTTTAATTATGGGGGGTGATGAGAGAAAAATAAAATAAAGGAACTTGAAAAGAAATTGAAGGAAAACGGAAGATGGATTTACCTCTTGATTCCTTATTATTGAGAACCTCCTTAGGGGATTGGTTTTGGAATTTTGTTAAGAAAAAAATATCCTGGATGTTGGGGAGATATTTGGGAAGATTATTGGGCATAATTTTTACAATTATCAAGTCTTGAGAGGTGTGAGGAGAAGAGGTGGTGAGGGGTGGTATTTATAGTGGAGGAGAGGGGTGTTCTTTCATTATTTTACTCAATATTTCATTATTTTTCTTAAGAAAAGAAATAGTATTGATTATTGAGAATAAATATAGTAATTATATCACGTTACTTTTAACCAATTGTGATTACATCATCCATGACTCAATGAATAGTGTGTTTAACTTATAATGTATATATACTGTAAATTATCGTATTTTACTATTCACAAAAAATTGAAGTATTTCAGAAAAATCCCATAAATTCACCACAATCACTTTCAATGTGTAGAATTAAAAAATGAACTCAATTTTATGAAAATAATTTTCTAAAAATTAGAAATTTAATTTTTATTTAAAATCACAATTTACTCAAAAAATACATATTTTAAAATTATAACTGATTTTATATCACTTTGAAAAATTAACTAAAGCCTAATAAAATTATCTTATAATCATAAGACATAAAAAAAATAATTTATGAATAAATTTTATAAAAAGAAATTTTCTTTTAAAATATTAAATTATTAAATTATTCATAAAATTGTAATTAAATATTTATGACTTACAAAAATACCAGCAATTAATTAATAATTTTTAAAATATTTATTTACTTGTACTGTGATATAATTATATCATATTATCACTTATAAAATGGATAAATTTTATTCATATTTTCATTGGTCATGTTACCATTCAATTGGATTATTTACTATTCATAAGGGTCACATTACTATTCCAAAGGTCAAGTTACTATTCCATCGGTATAGGTTCCTTAAATTCTAGAAATGATTCTTATTTCATTCATTCATCATTTATAAAGCTTGTATCATGTTATCTTATGTGTTTATACCATATGGAATAATTATAAGAAGTTAATTTTTATAGATAAAATTTTGGGTCGTTACATTCTTCCCCCCTTATGAAATTTCACCCTCAAATTTTTTTACATTATAAGTTAAAAATAGGTGCAGGTACTTCTCTTTCATTGCTTCCTCTAGTTCCCATGTTTCCTCTTCATACTTATGGTTCCTCCAAAGTACTTTGACAAGGTTAGTAGTCTTGTTGTGTAGAAATTTATCTCTAAGATCCAAGATCTTCATTGGTTGCTCCTTGTAAGAAAGATCATTCTCCAATTGTACCACCTCTAAATTCAGTACATGTGAAGGATTCAGTATGTACTTCCTTAATAGGGATATGTGGAATACATCGTGTACTTGATACATGGTTGGTTGAAGTGCTAGTCAATAGGCCATAGCTCCAACATGATCAAGGATCTCAAAGGATCCGATGTACTAGGGAATTAGCTTCCCTTTCTTCCCGAATCTCATGATCCTCTTCCATAGAGATATACGGAGGAATACCATGTCTCCAACCTTAAACTCTAGGCCCCATCAACGATTGTCTACATAGCACTTTTTTTTTAACTTTGGGCTACCTTGATGTACTGCTGAATGGTTTTCAACTTCTCCACCATTTCTTCAGTCATTTCATGTCCTATTTTCTTATGTTCAATGACTTCATCCCAATATGTTTGTGTTTTGTACCTTTTTCCATAAAGGGATTCATATGGATCCATTTGGATGCTCGAGTGGAAACCATTATTGTAGGAGAATTCAACCAGTGGTATATGTTAGTCCCATCATCCTTTAAAGTCTATAGAAAATTATCTCAACATGTATTCCAGTGTCTAAATAGTCTGCTTAGATTGGACATTAGTTTGAGGATGATAGGCCATACTAAAGTTTAGCTCAGTGCTTAGAGCATGTTGGAGACTTTTCCAGAACATGGAGGTGAATCTCATATCTTAGTTGAATACAATAGATATTGGTACTCCATGTAGCCTTATGACGAAGACAAAATTTTCACATATTTTATACTAAAATTCAATGTTTTAAATCCCAATATAGTGTTATTTTATGGAAAATTGTCACATTGTTAGTTTTTAGATGAATTTTGAGCATAATTGCTAAATGGCCTAATTTTGGGATTTAATTATTTTATTTGTATTCTGTAATTCATCCATAACATTTTCTAAACTAAATGAAATTGTGAAATTCATTTTTTTAGGATTCCATACATCATGGGGCCCATTTAATACTTCTGTATTCAATGCTCAATCATTCATTTGGAGGATCAAATATAGCTCACAAATAGAGAATCGAAAACTGTGTACAAATCTGTACACTTTTACTATTGAGATTATATCTCCATATGGGCCAGTCCAATGAAGCTTAAATTCGGTATGAAGATAGAAAAGAAGATTGGGATCAAATTTTATAGAGGATTACACATGGTATTTAGCTTTATTAAAGGTCATAATGGTGTAGAAAGTTGTAAAAGTGGAATATGGAAATCCAACTGAACGTATTAAATATTTCAGACTAAAATAATAATAAATTTCTACACACATCTCCATTGAATCTGAAATTTTGGTGGTTGACGCAGGAAAAAAAATGAAACAACATTTATGAAGGAAAATTTCCAATATTCGGCCATTATTTATGATAAAGTGTGGATCAATCAGGTGGATAGATTGTGATCCAATTTTTCTCACCCATTTTCTCTATGAATTGTCATCTCTTCTACCTCTCACAACATAGCCATTTTAAGGGGGAATGGTGGAGTTTGTTATATGTAATAGTTTTTTATATTTTAGTTATATTTTATCTTAGTTATTATTCTTCTTCTGTGCATTTCTATTCTATTTCATTTTCTATTTTGTGTTCCCCCACAATGATCCTTCGAATCTCTATGAAAATGGATAACTAACTCTTGTTGTTATTCGAGGGGGAGTGGTGGTCCTTGAGTTCATTGTGATTAAATGTTTCTCTTTATTTTATTCTGTAAATTTCAATAGTAATGAAATGGTTTTGGTGTAGGGTTCACCCCACTTTCATTGTTATTTATTTCTTCTTCCTGTTTTAAAATTTTCCTCTCCATCTTCATAATATTGTATCCAGGGTGGAGTAGCATTGTGGTGATGATGTGAGTGAGTATTATCTTGCATACAGAGGGTTGGTGAGGGATAATAACAATTCATGGGAAGGTGTTTAGTGATAGGGTTGATCCCAACATTGAGTAGAGTATTGAGAATAAATATTTTTAAAGAATAATGATTTTATCACCACGATCTCCCAAGAACGACAACAATTCTTCACTAAATTATTTGTGTCTTCTTTATTTCCTTTGTGTTTTTAATTTAATTATTAATATATATTATATTTTATGTATTTTTAGAATCAAACCCCCATTTATATTAGTATATAAGCAGTTTTATATTAGTTAGGTTATAAATAGCGACGATAGAAATTCAGTGTGTTGTGAGCAGCCTCTTCGAGATCGACCCTAGGTTATGACACTATGGTACACTCTTAGGTAATAATAATTTATTGGTGATGGGTCTACTAAAAACCCCTATCATCAATTTGGTGTCGTTTCTAGGGAGTCCAAGCACTTACTCACACCATTTTTAAAAAAAAAACCAAAAAAATCATAAAATTCAGAAACCAAAAAAATTGAACTTCATTGCATGAATGGACCAAAGGACTTAATTTTTATTTTATTATGTATATCCACCTTTTAAGGGATTAAGGGGAACTCATAGATGACCTGTAATCCCAAGGAACAAGTCCTAAATGACCCGCAATACATGACATGAAGGCCCAAAGGCATACCATGCCCAATACATGGCCCGTAGGCCCAGCCCACTTGAACTGCCTCTCCCCAACTTCTGCGTCATTGATCACCTAGCTCCCCACCTTTTATTGCTGATCAGATAGTATTTCCCCGTACAAAGATGCACGGTTCCTATTCCCGATGGCGGTTTCCATACCCTCTCATTCTTCCAATCCGATTAGCTCTGCTTCTGGTGGCTTATACTCTTGTTGCATATCTTTATTTTCTTGGTTCAATGATTGAATTTAAAGGTAAATTTTCATATGAATTTCATGATAAAAATATTTTTGATATTATCAAACAAGTATCACTGAAGAGTTAGTTAGATGAGAATGAAAAAATGATAGAAGAGTTGAGGAATCAAATGACATTTATTTCATCTTCCTTGAAGGAATTGGCAGATCCAAAGGAGGCTCAAGAAAAAGAGGAATCAAAGATTATTTTTCCAAAATTTTCAATTGAAGATCCATGTGAGGATGAAATTATAAAGGAACTAGCCTCAAAACTATCCACACCATTTCCAAAGGAGGTTGAAGAATAAGACTTTCTAGATGATGCACATGTGGGAGATCAAGCACCATTCTACCTCTCTCTTGCTTTGGAAGATAATACAGAAGATATAACTATTGAGATGGAGTTTAAAATGGCCTTTCTCGAAGAGAAAAATTTACAATATGAATTAATTGAAAAAGAAATATTTCTTTATTAATTTTTCATATTTTAATCTTATTCAAGCTGAAATATTTGCAGATTTGTCCCTTACTAAATTTTTTGACAGAGCAAAAATGGAGAGGACCTTCAATGTTAAGGAAGGAAACACCCATGTGGTGGTGGTAAAAGAAGAAGAATAGATAGAAAATCATGTGGTTATACTACCTCCTCTTCAACAAATTTCATACAATATGGAGGAGGACATCATGAAAGTCATTAGGGAGCACCCCTATCTTCTTTTCCATCCCACACTGGACCTTAATTTATCTCTTTATTTGTTCTTAGGGGTAGGGAATTTTCTTATCTTCTTTAGGTTTCTATATTTTTGGTATTTACTCATAGACACTAAGAAAAGTCACATGTGGTGGTTCATCTCAATGAAACCAAACCCACCATCTGATTGAGGTTAAACTGCTACAAATACCTGATTAGGGGCAGTAAAATTCTATCACCCACATGGGGGTCTAAACCATATTCTATCATATTTTCCCTACCTCTTTCTTTTTATTTATTTTTCTTATGAATTTATTTATTTCTTTCTTTATATGAGGAAGTAGTAGCAGCTAGGAGATTATCTCAAAGATACCACTAGAAAATAATGTCAGGTTGTATCTTTCCTTTCCTTTTTTTTCCTTCCCTTATATTTATTTTTATTATGCTAAAGTGAGGGTTAGTTAAATATAAGTATGGGGGGAGCATCAAACTTCTTAGTTGTTCATGTGTTCTTTTCCTTTTTTTTTCATATGTTTAGTATTATTGAGTTTAAATGTAAATTCTGATCATTTTCACACATCAATTTATTTTAAGAAAATTGAAATGATTTTTGAAAAAATGGATTTTAAATGATTGTTGATGTAAAAAATTTCTCCTTGGATTGTATTTTCAAGAATTTTTATTAGTTTGACCAATTTTTGAAATCCATGACCATGAAACACTGGCTCAAATAATTTTTCCATTCCTATGAGGTATTATGAACCACTTTGAAATATTTTTCCTAATACCCACACATTCTTAAGGAAAACTTGGATTTTGTGTGAGAACTAGAATTTGTGATTTTTCTATTTTAAAGCTTTGGATTTTATGGAATGTTTTTGATATGATTGAGGCATATATTTTTATAGACACATTTTTATCTTGAAACCCACCATTACCTATATCCTTCATTAGCCCTTAGATTCCATGAATTTTCTTATAGGTTTAATCCACATTAAAAGCTGATTTTTCCTTACCTACCCACACTCTTGGTAATTTTGCATGGATATTTCAAGTTTGAGTGTGGGGGAAGGGCCTTTCATGTGTGTTTTTTGGGATTTGTTCACTTTTTGGTGGTGTAAGGTTTGTGTCAATATTATGGGCAATGGATAATGATAGAATTGGTCTTGAGTCAATATTTCATTATGATTTATTTCATTTATTCAGTTCTCCTTCAAGAAAAACAAATTGAAAAAAAATGATGAAAAAAATGGAGGTGAGCTTGAATATTTCATTGTATCTTATTTTATGACTCATGTTACTCTTTAAAATAAAGGGCACGATTTTCATCCATTCATTGTATTCAATTTTCAGCTCATTCTCTAAGAAAAAGAAAGAAAGAAAATAAAGCTGTGCCTTTCAGGAGCTTTAAAAAAATGAGAAAAAAGGGGGAGAATTTGGATGATATAATTAATTGTGATCACTGATTGGATCATGTAACATGTCATAAAATGGTATTTGGAGTTGTTTTTGACACTTTCAAGGGGGTCTGAGTGAGGTTCATCTTGTGTTTTTACTTGAATATTCATGCATTGTACTTAAGAGTCAAAACCACCTCTTTTCGGCCTTAAATTTGCAATAATTTTCTCACCAACCCTAAGCCACAAAATTCACCTAAAAAAGACCTCATGATTGAAAATATTTTCATGTTTCACACTGTGTATAAATGATAATTGTCACAAGCATATAGTGATACATGCGATTTCCAAGTATGAGCATAACTCTAGAATTAATTTCTCTCGAGTGAAGAGTGACATAAAATTAAATATGAGGTAGGTTGTGATTAGGACATGGATGGATTTATGAGGTTGAAAAAATTTAAATGTGAGGAATTAATATGATATTGAATTGTTTTTCACATAGGATACATGATGAAATTCTACTTTGGAAATGATCATTGATGTTTTCTCATGGTTGATTGTTGTGTATTATGATTTAAATATATGATGATTTCCCTAGAGTAAAATGGTAAAGTGTAGGGGAGTGATGAAGAAATTTTTTTTCACATATTTTATACTGTAATTCAATGTTTTAAATCCAAACATAGTGTTATTTTATGTGAAATTGTCACATTGTTAGTTTTTAGATGAATTTTGAGTATAATTGCTAAATGGCCTAATTTTGGGATTTAATTATTTTATTTGTATTCTGTAATTCGGACATAACTTTTTATAAACTAAATTAAATTGTGAAATTAATATTTTTCAGGTTTCTATACATTATGGTTCCCATTTCATCCTTTTGGAGTTAATTCTCAATCATTCATTTGGAGGCTCAAATATAGCTCACAAATAGGGTCTCGAAAACTGTGTACAAATCTGTACACTTTTACTATTGAGATTATATCTCCATGTGTGATGGTCAAATGAAGCTTAAATTCTACATGGATATATAAAATAAGATTTTAATCAATGTTTATAGAGGATTCCACGTGGTATTCATCTTTATTAAAGGTCATAATGATGTGGAAAGTTGAAAAAATGGAATATGGAAAGTCAACTGACCAGATTAAATGTTTCAGAATAAAACAGTAATAACTTTCTACACATGTCTCCATTGAATCTAAAATTTTGAGAGTTGATGTGGGAAAAAAATGGAACAACATTTTCTAATGAAACTTTCCATGATTAGGCCATTTATTTAGGATAAAGCACAGATCAATTAGGTGGACAGATTGTGAGCCAATTTTTCTCATCCATTTTCTCTATAAATTTTCATCTCTTCTACCTCTTACAACATAGCCATTTTCAAGGGGGAATGGTGAAGTTTGGTATCTGTAATAGTTTTTTATATTTTATTTATATTTTATGTTATTTATTCTTCTTCTTCTGTGCATTTCTATTCTCTTTCATTTTCTATTTTGTGTTCCCCCACAATGATCCTTATAATCTCCATGCAAATGGAGAACTAACTTTCATTGTTGTTTGAGGGGGAGTGGTGGTACTTGAGTTCATTGTGCTTAAATTTTTATATTTATTTTATTCTGTAAATTTAAATAGTACTGAAATGGTTTTGGTGTAGGGTTCACCCCACTTTCATTTTTATTTATTTATTCTTCCCGTTTTAAAATTTTCCTCTCCATCATCATAATATTGTATCCAGGGTGGAGTAGCATTGTGGTGATGATGTGAGTGAGTATTATATTGCATGAGGAGGGTCAGTGAAGGATAATAACAATTCATGGGAAGGTTTTGAGTGATAGGGTTTATCCCAACATTGATTAGAGTATTGAGAATAAATATTTTTAAAGAACAATGATTTTTTCACCACAATCTCCCAAGAACGACAACGATTCTTCACTAACTTCTTTATGTATTATTCATTTCCTTTTTGTTTTTAATTTAATTATTAATATATATTATATTTTATGTATTTTAAGAATCAAACCCACATTTATATTAGTATATAAGTAGTTTTATATTAGTTAGGTTATAAATAGTGACAATAGAAATTCGGTGTGTTGTGAGCGGCCTCTTCGAGATCGGCCCTAGGTTGTGCCACTATGGTACACTCTTAGGTAATAAGAATTTATTGGTGAGGGATCTAAGAAAAACCCCTCTCATCACCTTACTAATTATTTGATGTATATCCTTACAATTTGATCCAGTGAGAAGTCCTCTCGAATTGAAATAAATGAGCTGTCTTTGTAAGATGATCCATAATAACCCATATAACATTGTTTCCTCTAGATGTATTTAGAAGTACAATGAAAAAGTTCATGGTGATGTTTTCCCATTTCCATGTTGATATGGGTAATGGTTGCATCACCCCTTTATACTTTTTTCCTTTCATCATTCACTTGCTGACATACCAGAAACTTTTATGTATATTCAGCGATCTCCTTTTTCATATTGTCCCACCAAAAGTTATCCCAGAGATCTTGATACATCTTTGTACTCCCTAGGTGAATATATAAGGTTGAGCTATGTGAATCATTCAAAATATATTTCTTTAACTCTGTATTGGATGGTATATATAGTTGTGACCCAAATCTTACGACTCCACCCTCACTGATCTTGAACTTGGAGGATTTCCTATTTCAGATAGCTTCCACCCTTTTCTGAATTTCAACAACATTTCTTTAAGAATCCTTTATTTTCTCTTAAAGAGATGGTTGAGTAATCATTTGAGAAAGGATTGATGATTTTACTTTCTAAATAATTTCCATGTCCATCCTTTTCAAATCTAAGAATATTGGATCTTTCTCAATTCTCATCATTGATAAAGATGAAGGATCCAATTTACTTAGAGCATATGCCACCTTATTTACCTTACCAAGATGGTAGTGAATTGGGAAGTTATAATCCTTGATGAGATCTAACTATCTTCGCTAGTGTATATTAATATACTTCTATTTGAATATATATTTTATACTCTTATGATCAGTATATATCTCACATTTCTCCCCATAGAGGTAATGCCACCATATTTTCAATGCAAAGATCACAACCTCCAAATCCAGGTCATGCGTATGATAGTTTTTTTCATGAATTTTCAACTGCATTATGGTGTAGGCTATCACTTTATCATTTTTCAATAGTAAACATCCTAATCCTATCTTTGAAGAATCATTGTACACCATAAATAGTTCTCCACTTTTTGGGAGTGTGAGTACTGGCGCAGTGATAAACATCTTTTTGAGATCCTTAAAGCTTTCCTCACATTCTTGAGTCCATACAAACTTTACTCCCTTCCATGTAAACTTTTTTATTTAGTTTGATAACCATGATAAATTCTTCACAAATCATCGATAATAACCAGATAGACCAAGGAAACTTTCACGACCCATCCCCTGGGGCCCGTATCGTGACTACGCCAAGCCCGCCTTCCATAGGCCAGTGGTTGGAGACTAGCACCAAAGGTGTAATTCCCTAAAACTAGGAAGGAATTGCCTTTATAAATCATAAACACACATAAACAGAGTACAAGTGGAAGAAAACACTAAGTAAAATCTATATAACAAGTGTACTGAAAGTAAAGGGGGGCCATAATACAAGCCCAACTGTAAAGTACAAATAAAACTGAAAGAAAGTACAACTAAAAAGGGACAAACAACTGAAAGGTGAAAGTAGCTCCTGGAACGTCCTCTGGGGTTCCTACCTGAAGGGTAGGTACAGATGGCCTCCTCAGCACTCCATGTCTGTCAGACTCCACCATGTACCGATACGTCGTATGGTCCTCCTCCGGGTACCATCCAGTCCTGGCGCTCTCAGCCTCTGTTAGCGCTGTCCATCGTCTGCATCCAACACAACGAGGTGCGGGCATAGCCAGTGCAGGGGTGCGTATAACGATACTCCTTAGGGACCTCGAGACCCTCAAGGTATCACAAAATCCAACAATGATAAACTACAAAGTATGATTTCAACGGATAACCATTACTTAGGTATATGCCCATACATATACCTAAGTTATCAAGTAACACATCTCAATCATGAGGAAAACACAAAGGTCATTGACTCAGATCAAACCAGGATTTTCATTATCGAAACCATGACTACTGGAGAACTCCTCATCTATCGATTACAGTGGCCCTGTCGCGACTCTGAGGCGCTACTCACTAACCTTAGACTACTGAGGTACTCCTCCTGTCGAGTACCGCAAGTCTGCTGCCAAACTAGGCACTCTGTCCGCTGTGGGTCTGCCGCCAAACCGTGTGATCTCCCTAATAACCGTCAGAGGTAATCCTCCTGTCGAGTACCATAGGTCTGCTTCCAAACTAGGTGCTCCGTCCGCCATGGGTCTATCGCCAAACCAGGCACTCCGTCCACTAGGCTAGTCGAATCACTCAGAGTCAAATCAGTCAAGCAGTCGTCAGGTCTACAGCTACTAGGTCTCCGCACTCCGTCTGCTCGTTTCTGGGAGGATATGCTCCATGAGCTACTGGTAGATACTCCAAGTGTCACGAAGTCTCAGGTGGAATTATCTCAAAGGACGACCACGTCATCGGGGTCTCAATGCAATAGACGGCATGTCAATCGGACGCCTGGTCTGTGAGTTTTTAGCATTTTAGTCTCGGGGGCCCGGTTGGATTCATGTACGAACCAACCGGACTGTGAATCAAATATACCCCAAACTCTAGTGGGGTATACTCAAAGGGAAGACTATGCTCCAAGAATACCGGCGCCGCTGACGGTTCGTCAAACGGACATCCGATTCCAAAGATATGGCCCAAGAAGGTAATGGGTCAGTAATGGGCCCGGGTCTGGTCCGACCCGGTCAGACCGACTCCGCCCAATCCAGTCTGGGCTGACCCGGTCTGGGTCTACCCGGTCAGACTCGCTGGGTCTGACCCGGCCCATAGGTCTTCCTACTAAGTTTTGAACTGGTCCGCTGGGCCAGGCCCAGCAGACCGTGAGGGCGGTTCGACCCGATAGTCGCCACGTAGGCAGCTTGGTAACTCAGCCCGGGAGACCGGGCCGGTTCGGCCAGCGACACTGCGGGGGCGCCATGGGTTGGCTCATCATGCCGGTGGTCAGGAGGCCAGTGGGCAGGCCGCGCAGGGTGCGGGCGGGTTGGCTGGACTCCAGGCAGGCCGCGGGTGCACCGGGCAGGCCGCGACAGGAGCCGGGCAGTGCGCTGACAGAGGGCGCTGGGTTCCAGAAGCACGCCAGTAGGGGCGTGGGGCACCGGGAGCGCGGGGTGCCGAGAGAGAGGGGCGTTGGGAGCATGCCGGCAGGGGGATGGGGCGTCGGGAGCGCGCCGGAAGGGGCGCGGGGCGCCGGGAGCGCACCGGCAGGGGGGCGCGGGGCGTCGAGTGTGCGCCGGCAGGGGGCGCGGGGTGTTGGGTGCACACAGGGAGGGTCACGAGGTGCCTTGTGCATGCCGGTTGGGGCGTGGGGCACCGGGAGCACGCCGGTAGGGGTGCGGGGAGCTGGGAGTGTGTCGACAGGGGTGCAGGGCGCCGAGAGTGCGCCGGACGGGGCGTGGGGAACCAGATGCGCGCCGACAGGGGCGTGGGTAGCGCATCGGGGCGCCGTGAGGGCAGTGCAGTTCACGGAGGCCTTGGGTAGCACGTACTTTTTTTGACGCCTTCATCTTCGTTGCTTCTTCGCCATGCAATAGGTCATCACAAGAAAGTAGAACGACAGATGATGTCGGGCCATGTTAGGTTGGCCCGCATCCTCCGCATTTAGAGGAGAAATCAAAAGGCTCAACGAGATAAGTAGTTGATTAAAACATGCCCGAAACAAACCCTTTCTAACCGATGAAGGGAATAAGAAAAGTATAACAACTTCATAAAATAAAAACCCCTACCTTTGATTCGCTGGTAGACGTTCGTTGACTTCGTGGAAAGATGGTCGTCGTTTTGAGGTAGACAATCACGTCCCACGTCAAAGAAGCCTGAGGAAGTAGGTCGAAGGAGAAGGGCATCACCGACGTTCTTCGTGTTCTTCACATTCTTCGTTGGAAGTATTCTCCCAAGATCCTCTCAAAATCTCTCACCAAAGAGAATTATTCCAATGGAATAATAGGAGTTGCTTATTGTTTTAATGTTGGCATGAAATTCAAATTAGTGAATTAAAACCCAGATCCACCAATTTAATTCCTGTGCGGTGGCACATTAATTGGTGAGGAAGTCAAGAGGATCTCCCTCATTAATGAGGGAGAGTTGGGAGGTTTTATCCTCCTCCATTAATAGGGGTTGGGTGGTCCCCACCCCTACTATTTAATAGAGAGGTTATGCTCGGGTGGTCCCCGCCATAATTATCCTACCAAGGGAGGTTATGCGCGGGTGGCCCCCACCACCATAACCTCTCATGGGAGGTTATGGTGTGGTGGACCCCACCTCCAACCACCACTTGGTGTGTTTAACCTACACTAAATAAAATAATGTTTACACTTTATTTTATTCAATTAAAAAAAAAGAACCTCCCAAAAACCATCTTCCACTCACCTCAGAACGCAACTACAGTGAAAGTCTCACTAAGAAATCACCGGTTCTGCGAGTTCAATGGTGCCCTCAGAATTCGATTCCGGACACCGGTTCAAAAGTTATAAAATCTCTCACGTACATTTACTGAACGTACCCGAACAAAACTTCAGAAATTGATTCTGGGCACACTGGGCCTCAGAATCAGGCGCCTTCAGAAACTACGAACTCGTAAAATTCCCATGTATTAAAAAAAAATTTCACAGGAATTCTGGGTCTTTACATTCTCCCCACCTCATGGATTTACGTCCCCATAAGCTATAACTCACACTAAGGTAACAAAAGGGGGTACTGAGCATAAATCTGAGCCTCCCGCTCCCATGTGCTCTCCTGGAGGTTCCCGTGCTGCCAGCGAACATGCAACAAAGGAATCGACCGTCCACACAGGACCTTCTCCTGTCGATCCTCAATCTCTCTTGGAACCTCCATGAAAGTCTCCCCATCATCAATGTCCAGCTCCCCGTGGTCGATGATGTGGGACGGGTCATGCACGTATCTCCTCAGCTGAGATACGTGGAAGGCTTCGTGCACCCGATGCAGCTGAGGTGGAAGAGCTAAGCGGTAATCCACCTCACCTACTCTGCTAAGGACCTAGAAAGGTCCAAAGAATCTTAGAGATAGCTTGCCGCCTCGGCCAAATCTCCGTAGAACTCGTCGAGGTGAGACCCGTAGAAAGACGTGGTCACCATCCTCGAACTCCAGAGGTCTCCATCTCCTGTCTGTATATGAATTTTGTCTACTCTGTGCAGTCTTCATCCGCTCCTGGATGATCTGCACCTTCTTTGTGGTAGCCCGTATCATCTCTGGTCCCACTATTGTTGACTCCCCTGGGTCTGTCCAGCATAGTGGAGATCTAAAAGGTTGGCCATACAAGGAATCAAAAGGTTCCATCCCTATGGTGGAGTGATAGCTGTTGTTGTAGGCAAACTCCACCAAGGGCAGGTGGTCCTCCCAGCTACGACCGAAGTCGAGGACACATGCACAGAGCATGTCCTCGAGGGTATGGATGGTCCTCTTGGTTTGACCATCAGTCTGAGGATGGAAGGCGGTGCTCAAGCAAAGATTTGTCCCAAAAGCTTCCTGCAACCCCTTCCATAGCTGAGAAGTGAAGCGTGCATCACGGTCGGAGACAATATAAGAAGGTACTCCATGAAAACCCACAATCTCTTGCACGTAGAGGCATCCCAAGCTCTCAAATGAGCCCTGTTCTCTGATCGGTTGGAAGTGGGATGACTTGGCGAGTCGGTCGACGATCACCCAAATCGAGTCATGACCCCTAGATGTACATGGAAGACCCATCACTAAGTCCATGGATATCCCATACCACTTCCACTTCGGGACCTCTAAGGACCGAACAAAGCCTACTGGTACCTGGTGCTCTGCCTTTACGTGCTGACAAGTGAGGCACCGTGAGACAAACTCTGCTACCACCTTCTTCATACCTGGCCACCAATGCTGTCGTCGAAGGTCCTGGTACATCTTCGCCACTCCTAGATGTATCTCTAGAGGGGAAGTGTGGTACTCCCTCAACACCTCATCCTAAAGTGCAACTGGCACCATGGTACGTCCTCTGAAGAGGATGACTTGTTCCCCACCTTCAGAATATCCATCAGGATCCTACCCTGTGGATATCTAAGCACGTTGCGTCTCGCAGTCAGAATCCCCAAGATGCACCTCCCTGACTCTCTAAAGAAGTGGGGGAGTGACTATAAGAGACTGTAGATAGGTTGCTCCATCCCTATCCACAAAGGATATCTGTAACGTGGCCAGCTGCTCTATCGCCTCACCTAGCAGCTGAATTCCTGATCTCCTACTGAGCGCATCTTCTACTACATTCCCCTTCCTAGGAGTATAGACTATCTCGAAGTCATAGTCCTGGAGGAATTCAAGCCATCACCGCTGTCTCAGGTTCAGGTCCTTCTGAGAGAAGATATACCTAAGACTCTTGTGATCAGAGTACACGGTAAAACGTTCTCCCATAAGATAGTTCCGCCACATATTAAAGGCAAAGACCACTGCTGCTAACTCCAGGTCATGGGTAGCATAGTTCTTCTCATGATGTATCAACTGACAAGAACCATATGCAATAACAGCTCACTCCTACATCAGGACACACCTGAGTCCGTTCCCTAATGCATCGTAGTAGACTACGTACCCTACGCCTTCCTCTGGAAGCCTCAAGATGGGGACACTAGTCAGCCTATGCCTCAGCTCTTGAAAGCTCTGCTGGAATCTATCCGACCACATGAAGCGTTTCCCCTTCTTCGTCAAGGCTGAAAGCGACGCTGCAAATCTGGAGAAGTATGGAATGAATCTCCGGTAGTAGCCAGCCAATCCCAGGAAACTCCGTACCTCCGTCACACTCCTGGGTGGCTCCCACGCAAGTACCGCCTTGATCTTTGCTGGATCCACTACAACTCCAGCCTCTGAGATGACGTGTCCCAAGAAGTGAACCTCTCGAATCCAAAACTGGCACTTCGAGAGCTTTCCATAAAGCTGGTGCTCTCAGAGTGTGTCCAGTACTACCTGCAAAAGGTAGGCATGCTCCTCCTCAGTAGTCGAGTAGATCAGTATGTCGTCGATGAAGACTATGACAAAGTGATCGAGGTATGGCTGGAAGATCCTGTTCATGAGACTCATGAACACTACTAAAGCATTGGTTATTCCGAAGGGCATAACCAATAACTCGTAGTGACCATAACGAAACCTGAAGGCCATCTTCTGTACAACCTCGCCTTGAACTCTGAGCTGGTGATAGCCTGATCTGAGGTCTATCTTTGAGAACCATCGTGCTCCCTTGATCTGATCAAAGAGGTCGTCAATACTCGGGAGTGGGTACTTGTTCTTTATAGTCACCTGATTCAGGTGATGGTAGTCGACACAGAGCCTCAAGCTCCCATTCACCTTCTTGGCAAACAGAATCGGGGCTGCCTAGGGAGAAACGCTGGGCCGGATGAATCCCTTCCCCTGCAGGTCCTCTAGCTGTACCCTCAGCTCGCAAATCTCAGCGGGAGCCATCCGATATGCTGGAGTAGATATCAGTGCCGTCCAGAGGTATAGGTCAATGTAGAAGTCCACCTCTCTATGAGGAGGTAGTCCTAGAACATCGTTAGGGAAAACATCCGTGTATTGGTCCACCACTACAGGATAAGTCAGACTCTCCACATCTACTGCCCCGAGGGTAATTCAAGACAACTGGTAAGTGATCGGCTGTACCCTCCTCCGAGTAAGTCCATCCTGTGCTGCAAAGGTTCCCTTCTCGTAGGTGAAGGTGAACATGGTCCCATCCGTGCGGACACACCGCACTTTGTGCCTAATACAGTCAATCTGAGCATGGACTGTAGATAACCAGTCCATACCCAAGATGATGTCGTAAGTCATCGACGCCACTATGAGGAGATCCTAGCCAAATCTTTTTCCTCCTAGAGTAAGCTCACACTACCGGAAACAATGCGTAATCGTCGAGTCTATTCCCGTAGGAGTCTCTATCCATAAGGATCGAGTCAATGGCTCCGTTGGAATCTCTGAGCTCCGAACGAGGGTAGTGGATATGAAAGAGTGACTGACACCTGTGTCTATAAGAACTGCAGATCGTACCTCGAATCATCTTCGAAGCATCGTGGTCATAGGCCTCAGTTGCCTAAATCTGTGCTCTACCCTGTCCACCCGCTCCCTGTGGTCGGGGTGGACCTCCTGGTGGTGGTGGTGGAAACACCTCGTAATGTCGTCCACTGCCAGCTACACGGCTATCTCCTCTGCCATGTCCACCCCCGCCCTGTGGACCGCCTCGATTGAACCTCTGCCTCTGCCTGGGAGGTCCCTCAACTGTCTTCTGATTGACTGAATGATGGTTCGGACAGTCACGGTCCATGTGACCATGCCTGCCGTAGGAGTAACACAATCCGATCCTGGTATTACTGGCTCTGTCTCCACCCTGGGTTCCCCACATAACTGATCCCGAGTCATGCGGTCATCCACCTGTAGGTCTGGTCCTCTTGGACCTCTGCATCATCTGTCTACTGCCAGCTGTAGAAGACTCCGCTGCATGTCGTCTAGTGGTGGGTATCACTACTGGAGACTACTCAACAAGAAAACTCTCCACTAGGAGGGCTCGCTCCAACACCCCTGTCTGCGTTAGGATGCTGTGAGAGATAACTGAAGCTCTGATCTCTCGCCTGGGTCCCTGCTCAAAGGTCCGAGCCCTGAAGAACAGGTCCCGTACCATATCAGTGGAGTAGCGCGAGAGGTCGGTGAACCTCGCTGAGTACTATTCCACCATCATTCTACCCTGCTGTAGATGTAGTAGATCTTATATCTGCACCGCTCGAAGGGTGTCTAGAACAAACTCAACCCAGAACAGGCTCTCGATGTCGCCCCATAGAAGTGACGCCTCATCATGCATCTGGAGCATCAGGCTCCACCATCTGCCTGCTGCTGTCTAAAGGAGGCTGGCAGCAAGGATCACCATGTAGTCTGCTGGTGTCCCTACTAGCCTGAAGACTCTCACCACAACCTCTAGCCAATCCTCAGCCGCCTGTGGGTCTGTCACTCCCTGGAACCTGGGTGGCCTTTGGCGTTGGAACTCATGCAACGTGCTCAAGTGGCATGCATCGTCTGCTTCTGGGGCTAGTGGCATCAGTGGCCCAACGGGAAGTAGTACCACTGGTTCCTCAACTGGAAGAGGTCCATGTACTGAGGCCTCATCACTCAGTGGGCTGTCAGTACATACAACTCTCGGGGCTCTAGCTGGTCATCCGTGGGGAGGCATCCTGAAAGAAAACAGATGCGACACGGTCAAAAGACTATACCTGGCGAGCTGAAGTGGTTTGAGATGACTTAAATAAAACTTTTTAAAACACACACACAATTAGTGTTTTCATGAACTTAGTCAGAAATCAGATTTTAGGGTCCTCGTGTATGGATACGTCGGCCACCTGCACCAACACTGGACTCCCTGAACTAGAAACCACACTTAATACCCTTAACACTATTACTTCATAGAAAAGAAATATCAGAGTCCTAAGTTCTGCGGTAGAACTGAAGTCCTCTGATACCAATTTGTCACGACCCATCCCCCGAGGCCCGTATCATGACTACCCCAAGCCCGCCTTCCATAGGCCAGGGGATGGTGACTAGCACCAAAGGCGTAATTCCCTAAAACTGGGAAGGCATTGCCTTAATAAATCGTAGACACACAACCATAGTACAAGCGGAAGCAAACACTAAGTAAAAGCTGTATAACAAGTGTACTGAAAGTAAAGGGGGTCCAGAATACAAGCCCAACTATAATGTACAAATACAACTGAAAGAAAGTACAACTAAAAAGGGACAAACAACTGAAAGGTGAAAGTAGCTCCGGGATCATCCTCTGGGGTTCCTACCTGAAGGGTAGGTACAGATGGCCTCCTCAGCACTCCACATCCGTCAGACTCCACCGTGTACCGATACGTCATAAGGTCCTCGTCCAGGTACTGTCCAGTCCTGGCGCTCTCAGCCTCCTTCAGCGCTATTCGTCGTCTACATCCAACACAATGAGGTGCGGGCATAGCCCGTGTAGGGGTGTGTATAACGATACTTAGTAGGGACCCCGAGACCCTCAAGGTCTCACAAAATACAACAAGGATAAACCACAAAGTACAATTTCAATGGATAACCATTAATTAGGTATATGCCTATACATATACCTAAGTTATCAAGTAACCCATCTCAATCATGAGGAAAACACAAAGGTCATTGACTTAGCTCAAACTAGGATTTTCATTATCGAAACCACGGCTGCTGGAGAACTCCTCCTCTATCGAGTACAGTGGACCTGTCGCAACTCTGAGGCACTACTCACTAACCTTAGACTACTGAGGTACTCCTCCTGTCGAGTACCGCAGGTCTGCTGCCAAACCGGGTGCTCCGTCCGTTGTGGGTCTGCCGCCAAACCAGGTGCTCTCCCTAATAGCCGTCAGAGGTACTCCTCCTGTCGAGTACCGTGGGTCTGCTGCCAAACCAAGCACTCTGTCCACCGTGGGTCTTCCGCCAAACCGGGTGCTCCATCCATTGGGATAGTTGAATCACTCTGAGTCGAATCGGTCAAGTAGTCGTCAGGTTTACAACTACTAGGTTTCCGCACTCCGTCTGCCCGTCTCCGGGAGGATCTGTTCCATGAGCTACTGGTCGATATTCCAAGTGTCACGAAGTCTTAGGTGGAAGTATCTCAAAGGACCGCCATGTCATCGGGGTCTCAACGCAATAGACAACACGTCAATCGGACACCCCGTCTTTGAGTTTTTAGCATTTTAGTCCCGGGGGCCGAGTTGGATTCGTGTACGAACCAACCAGACCGTGACTCAACTATACCCCGAACTCCAGTGGGGTATACTCAAAGGGACGACTATGCTCCAACAATACCGGCGCCGCTAACAATTCATCAAACGGGCGTCCGGTGCCAAAGATATGGACCAAGAAGGTAATGGGTCAGTAATGGGCCCGGGTCTGGTCCGACCCGGTCGGACTGACTCGGCCTAACCCAGTCTGGGCCGACCTGGTCTGGGTCGACCCGGTCAGACTCGCTGGGTATGACCCAGCCCATTGGGCGGGTCAGCCTGCTAAGTTTTGACCCGGTCCGCTGGGCCCGACCCAAAGGACCGCGAGGGCGGTTCGGCCCGATAGTCGCCACGTAGGCGGCTCGGTAACTCATCCTGGGTGACTGGGCTGGTTCAGCCAGTGACACCGTAGGGGCGCCGCGGGTCGGCTCAGTAGACAATCGTTTCCTTCCCCACATACAATCTTCAATGAATCAAATGAACGAGGTAGGGGTTGTTATTGCATTCTTGTAATTTCTCGATTAAATTCCTTGTTCTTGGAAATCATGGCGAACATGGATCAACTAAAACGAGTTGATCCACGATTCATATGAAATTGTTGAATTTGATGTTCTTGATTCAAGGTTTTTGTTGAGCCACTTACTACTGCTCTAACACGGAGGGTGCAGGCCAAACAAATATGGCCCGACCCCTCCGCCGTTCTTCTTTTGTGTGTCCTTCGCAATGCTAAAGGCGACCGATGCTGGATTTTGGTAGTGGTGGAACCCGAGAACGGCAGCCGACACCACCACCAACCGCGAGGAAGGTGACAGTGCAACGGCACCGCCCCGCAGCCTCCGCTTTCTGCGGCCCCACGGGGCCACCGCCGCCCCGAGGCCTTACCAATCCACCCCGCGGTCTCGCCGCACCGCCCCGCGGCCTCACCACTCCACCCCATGGCCTACCGCACTGCCCAGCGGCCTCACCACCCCACGACCTTCCACATCGCCCGTGGCCCTCCGCACCACCCAGCATCCCTCCAGGGCCCCCTCACGGCCTCCGCGCCCCTCGCAGCCTTCGCCCCCCCCGCGGAACCCATAGCCTCACGCAACTACGTGACTCCCACGACCACCCACGACCTCCGTGGCCGCTCCGCTGCCCCACGGGCCACTGCCCAGGCTGAACCGCCAGGCCGGGACGCCAGCGGTCCGGACCACCCAGCGCGGGCCGGGATGCCCAGCGCAGTCCGGACCGGACCCAGCGGGCCTGGCTGCCTAGTGGGCTGGGCCGGACCTAGTGGGTCAATCTAGATTGACCCAAACCGGGTCGGACCTGGTCGGGTCGGGCTGGGTCGGTCCGACCGGGTCAGACCAGACCCGGACCCACTACGACCCTTTTACGCTATTTTTTCCATAAATTTGGCACCAGACGTTCATTTGATGAACCGTCAGCGGCACCAGAAACCTTGGAGTGAGACAATCCCTTTTTTATACCCCAATTAAGATTTGGATAATGTTGGGATACAATTGGGTTGGATCGAGCATGAATCCAACCGGGCCCTTAGGACTAAAAGACAAATAACTTACAGACCGGGCGTCCGATTGACACACCGTCTATTGCGTTTAGACCCCCATTACGTGGCGGTCCTTTGGGATACTTTTTCATGGGACTTAATTTCAATTGGAGTATCGACCAGTGGCTTGGGGAGCGGACCCTCCCAGAGACGAGCAAGCTTAGCGCGGGAACCCAGTAGCTGGCTGTGACTTGAGGAAGAGATCCTTTGTGGGTCTGTGATTGAGAGTCCCACATATAACTAATCTAGGATTCCATGCAGGACTACTCGAGCGATCCTTTGTGGGTTAGCACCTAGAGATCCTGTGTGGGTCCGCACCTAGCGATCCTGTGTGGGTCAGCACTGAGCGATCCTGTGTGGGTCAGCACTGAGCGATCCTATGTGGGTCAGCACCGAGCAATCCCGTGTGGGTCAGCACCAAGAGATCCTATGTGGGTCTCATGATAAATAGCGATCCTTCATGATTCTTCCTCTTAACAGAGTAAGATGATTCAGTAGTTACATCTAATCATCTCTACTACTGTACCTAAGTTATAACTGGTGTGAGCTGAGTATGTACCTATGTGGAACTTTCCTTCATGGTAATACCTTGGTGGTATTCTTATGTGTGGCGTACCTATGTGGTACTTTCCTTCATGGTATTACTTCCTTTGTGGAACAGTTGAGCTTGGGGCTTTGGATTTGGACTCTGTGTTTTCCTCATGGTTGAGATGCAGGGTTTACTTGATAACTTAGGTATATGTATGGGAATATACCTAAGTAGGGTTATCAGTTGTTTCCTTTCTTGGAAGTTTATCCTTTGTGGATTTTGTGAAACCTTACAGGTATCGGGGTCCCTACTGAGTATCGTTATACTCACCCCTGCACGGGCTATACCCGCACTTCTTTGTGTTAGGTGCAGACGACAGACAATGCTGACTGAGGACGAGGGTACCAGGACTAGAGGAAGCTCGGAGGTGGACCTAGATGAGGCGTACCACAGAGACGACCGTTAGAGAGCTGTACCTACCCTTCAGGTAGGATCCTTGGAGGGAGATCACAGGAGATGTTATAGTATACTTGTACTTTCAGTTGTCTTGTACTTTCTAGTTTTCCTTGTACTTTTTAGTTGGGCTTGTATTCTGGCCCTTTTTACTTACTGTACTCACTCTTTTTACTATTCAATTTACTTGATTTTGTATCTTGCTATGTGCTTGGTTGTGTGTGTTACAAGTTATAAATAAAATGCCTTCCCAGTCTTAGGGAATACGCCTTCAGTGCTAGTTGTGAGCACTTGGCCTATGGAAAGCGGGCTTGGGGTAGTCACGACACGTGCTCCAAGGGACGAGTTGTGACAAATTGGTATCAGAGGATTCAGTTTAATTGAATAACTAGGACTCTGATCTTTTCTGTGTGATGTAATAGTGTTAAGTGTTTTGAGTTTGGTTTTCAGTTTAGGGAATCCAGTGTCGGTCTGGTGTCCGATGTATCCATACACTAGGACCCTGACTTCTGATTTTTGACTCAGTGCACAAAAACACTAATTGCGTGTGTGTTTTCAATAGTTTTCTTTATGATCTCTTGATTCATCTCACTAGGTATAACTTATTGACCATGGAACACCTTTTTCTTTTCAGGATTCCTCTACGAAGACAGCCAGCTAGGGTTCTGAGAGTTGTACGCACTGATAGCCCACCGAGCGAAGAGGTCTCAGTGCAGGGCCCTTTTCTAGTAGAGGCACTAGCGGAGGCACCAGCGGTACCATTACCCATTGGGAAATCAATTCCACCAGCCCTAATAGCAGAGGGTGCATGCTGCTTAAACACGTTGCACGAGTTCCAAAGCCATAGGCCACCCAGGTTTAGGGGAGAGATGAACCCACAGGTGGCTGGGGATTGGCTGGAGGCCGTGGAGAGAGTCTTTCAACTGGTAGGTACACTAGCCGATATCATGGTGATTGTTTCCACCATTCTTCTATAGACAATAGCAGAAAGATGGTGGAGCTTGATGCTCCAGGCTCACAACGAGGTGATGCTTCTTTGGGTAGACTTTAAGAGCCTGTTTTGGGAAGAGTTTGTCCCAGCGACTCTTCACGCATTGTGCATTCAAGAGATTCTTCATCTACAATAGGGAATCATGACTATAGCTCAGTACTCAGTGAGGTTCACTGACCTCTCATGCTACTCCACTGATATGGGGCGAGACCCGTCTTCAGGGACTGAACCTTCGAGCAGGGAGTCAGACGAGAGATCAGGGCTTCGATGATCTCACTTAGCATCCCGACGCAGGTGGGGGTCTTAGACAGAGCCCTCCTAGTGGAGAGTTTCTTTGCTGAGAATTCACCAGTGGCGAGACCCACTACTAGTCATCATGTATCATAGTCTTCTACAGCTGGAAGTAGACAGATGACACAGAAGTCCAAAAGGACCAAACCTATAGGTGGATAACCGTAGGATTCGGGGTCGGTTGTGTGGGGAACCCGAGGCAGAGCTAGTCATTCCAGGAGCGGGTAGTGTTACGCATGTGGTGGGTAGGGTCACATGTCTCGTGACTGTCTGACCCGCTGTACGGATGATCAACAGATGGTTGAAGGGCCGCCCAGGCATAGATAGAGGTTCGACCAAGGAGGTCCACAGGGAGTAGGAGGATAGGGGCGAGTTTAGCTCCAGGAAGCTAAGGCTTTTGATCACAGCACTCCGGAGATGATATGAGGTACGATCTGTGTATACTCCACCTTTGTTGCAGTACTTATAGACACAGGTTCTAGTGTTTCTTTTATTTCCACTGCCCTCATTTGGAGCTCGGAGATTCCGAAGGATCCGTTGGCTCGATCCTTACGGCTAGAGACTCCTACATGAGAGGATTCGATGATTACACACTGGTGATGGTAGTGTGAGCTTACTCTAGGAGGAGAGAGATTTGGATTGGATCTCCTAGTAGTAGCGTCAAGGCCTTACAATTTCATCTTGGCTATGGACTGGTTATCTACAGTCCATGCTCAGATTGACTGTATTTGGCACAAAGTGCAGTGTGTCTGCACGAATGGGACCAAGTTTACATTCACCGGTGAGAAGGGAGCCTTTGTAGTACATGATGGACTTACTCGAAGGAGAGTGTAGCCGATCAATCATCAGTTGGCTAGCCTTTCCTTCAGAGTGATTGATGTGGAGAGTCCGAGCTATCCTGTAGTGGTGGACCAGTACACGGATGTTTTCCCTGATGATGTTCTGGGTCTTCCTCCTCACATAGAGGTGGAATTTTACATTGACATATACCCCAGAATGACACCGATATCTACACCAGTGTATTAGATGGCTCCCGCGGAGCTTCATGAGCTTTGGGTACAGTTGGAGGACTTAGAGGGGAAATGGTTCATTCGGCCCAGTGTTTCTCCTTGGGAAGCCCTGATTTTGTTCACCAAGAAGGTGGATGGGATCTTGAGACTTGGTGTTGACTATCGGTGCTTGAACCAGGTGACCGTGAAGAACATGTACCCACTTCCAAGGATTGATGACCTCTTTGATCAGCTGAAGGGAGTACAGTGGTTTTTGAAGATAGACCTCAGATTAGGCTATCCCCAACTCAGAGTATGAGACGAGGATGTGAAGAAGATGACTTTCAGATGTCGGTACAACCATTACGAGTTCTTGGTTATGCCATTTGGTGTAACCAAGGCTCCAGAAATGTTTATGGGACTCATGAACATTATCCTTCAACCATACCTTGATCGCTTTTTGGTGGTCTTCATCGACGAAATTCTGATCTACTCATCTACTGAGGAGGATCATGCCTATCATTTGCAGGTAGTACTGAGCACACTCCGAGAGAACCAGCTTTATGGTAAGCTATCGAAGTTACAGTTTTGGATCCTAGAGGTTCAATTTCTGGGATATGTCATATCAGAGGCTGGAGTTATAGTGGATCCATCAAAGATTGAGGCAGTACTTGCTTGGGAGCCACCCAGGAGTGTGACAGAGGTATGGAGTTTTCTGGGTTTGGATGGATACTACCAAATATTTGTGCCAGATTTCTCCAGAGTTGCAGCACCACTATAACCGTTGATGAAGAAGGCGCAACCCTTCGTATGTTCGAAGAGATGCCAGTAGAGTTTTCAAGAGATGAGGTAGAGGATGACTAGTGCACCCATCTTGAGGCTACCAGAGGAGGGAGTAGGGTACGTAGTCTACTACAACACACCAGGGACCGGGATCTGATGTGTCCTGATGCAGGAGTGATCAATGATCGCTTATGGTTTTCGACAGCTGAGACAACATGAGCAGAACTACGCTACCCAAGACCTGGATTTAGTAGTAGTGGTATTCGCCTTGAAGATGTGGTGACATTACTTGATGGGAAAACGTTTTATAGTGTAATATGATCACTAGAGTCTCAGTTATATCTTCTCTTAGAAGGAACTGAACCTGAGACAACGACATTGTCTTGAGTTCCTCCAGGACACTGACATTGAGATAGTCTATAATCTTGGGAAGGGGAACGTTTTAGGAGATGCACTCAGCAGGAGATCTGGTATACAACTGCTAGGTGAAGCGATGGAGCAGCTGACTGTTTTACAGATATCCTTTATAGATCAGGATGGAGAACCGTTTCTTTAGTCTCTTACAGTCACTCCCCCACTCCTTCATCAAGTGATGGAGGCGCAGTATTGGGACGCTGACTGCGAGGCTCGACGTGCTCAGATATCCACAAGGAAGGCACCTGATGGATTTTATGAAGGTGGGGAGCACATCATCCTCTTCAGAGGACGTACCATGGTACCAGTGTCACTTCAGGAGGAAGTGTTGAGGGAGTTCCACACATCCTCTCTAGCGGTACATCTAGTAGAGGAAAATATGTACCAAGATCTCCGACGATAGCACTGGTGGCTGGGAATGAAGAAATCAGTAGCAGAGTTTGTCTCTCAGTGCCTCACTTTCCAGCAAGTGAAGGCAGAGCATCAAGTACCAGTAGGCTTGGTTCAGCCTTTAGAAGTCCCAGAGTAGAAGTGGGATGGGATATACATGGACTTCATGACAGGAATTCCACGTACATCCAGGGGTCATGACTTGATTTGGGTGATCATCGACTAACTCACCAAGTCGGCCCACTTCCTACCAATCAGAGAGTAGGGTTCAGTAGAGAGATTGAGAAGCCTCTATATGCAGGATATTGTGCGGCTACATGGAGTACCCTCGACGATTGTCTCTAATCGTGATACACATTTTACTTCTCGGCTATGGAAGGGTTTTCAGGAGGCTTTCGGGACATAACTTCATTTGAGCACCGCCTTCCATCCTCAGACGGATGGGCAGACTGAGCAGACCATTCATACCCTCGAGGACATGCTGTGTGCTTGCATCCTTAACTTCGGTTGCAGCTGGGAGGATCAATTTCATTTGGTGTAGTTTACATATAACAACATCTATCACTCCACCATTGTGATGGAACCTTTTGAGGAATTATATGGGCGACCTTGCAGATCACCTTTGTACTAGACTGACCCAGGGGAGTCAGCACTAGTGGGACTAGAGATGGTATGAGCTACCACAGAGAAAGTGCAGATTATCTAGGAGAATATGAAGACTACATAGAGTAGGAAGAAGTCTTATGCCGACAGGAGACGGAGACCTCTATAATTCGAGGATGGTGACCACATCTTTCTACGGGTCTCACCCCGATGAGGTTTGAGGAGATTTGGACGAGGTGGAAAGTTATCTCTGAGGTTCATCAGACCTTTTCAGGTCCTCAATAGATTTGGCGAGGTGTCTTACTTCTTAGATCTTCCACCTTAGTTGCACAGGGTGCATGATGTCTTCCTCATATCCCAGTTGAGGAGATACGTGCATGACCCTTCTCACATCATCGACCACTGAGAGCTGGACGTTGACAATGGGGTGACTTTTATAGAGGTTCTGGTAGAGATTGAGGACCGATAGGACTGGGTCCTTCATGGGCGGTTAATATCTCTAGTTTGCATTCGTTGGTAGTATGGGAACCTCTAGAAGAGCACATGGGAGTGGGAGGCTCAGATTCATGCTCAGTACACCCACTTATTTTCCGAGTTATGAGTTGTGGCTTACGGGGACGTAAAACCCTAAGGTGGGGAGAATGTAAAGACCTGAAAATTTATGTATTTTTTTAATTTAATGATAATTTTACGAGTATGTAAAAATTAACGGCGCGTGATTCTGAGGCCCGATGTTCCCTGAGTGAATTTCTGAACTTTTATTCGGGTACGTTCAGTAAATGTGTGAGTGGTTTTTGTAAATTTTGAACCGGTTCTCAGAATTGAAATCTGAGTGCACCGTTGAACTCACAGCGCCGATATTCACTTAAGGAGACCTTCACCTCAACTGTAGTAGGTTGAGGGTGGAAGTTAGTTTTTCACTTATTTGTGAAAGAATAAAAATAAAATAAAATGGTGTAACATTTTATTTTTATTTTATCTTGAAACTCCCATGTGGATGTTGAGAGGTGGGGACCACCTAAACTAAAACCTCTCAACATAGGTTATAGTGGTGGGGACCACCTGAGCCTAACCGCCCATGTGGGTTATGGTGGTGGGGACCACCTGAGACTTAAACCCCCTTGAACTCCCCTCTTAATGGGGGGAAACCTCTTGAGTTGCCCCACTTTATTGGTGCCACCACCTTTAATTAATTTTATCAATTCAATCAATTAGTTAAACCAATTTTAAAATTATTCCAACAACTTAATAGATAACATAATCTATTATTTGGGCTACCTCTTCATTTTGGTGCAATTGGGAGGAAGGAGCCTTGGGAGAAAGCTCTCCAATGAAGAACACTGACTTCGACTCTGACTTCTTCCTCGAGACATTCGTTGACGAGGAACGTCTTCATCATCAACGAACCGACGATCGAGGAAATGCCGACGTCACCGACGTCCATCTATTCCCAACAACATCGTTTCCTTCCCCACATAAAATCTTCAACAAATCAAATGAATGATGTAGGGGTTGTTATTGAATTCTTTAAATTTCTTGATTAAATTCCTCGTTCTTGGAAAGTATGGTGAATGTGGATCAAACAAAACAAGTTGATCCATGATTCGTATGAAATTGTTGAATTTGACATTCTTAATTCAAGGATTTTGTTAATCCGCTTGCTACTGCTCTAACACGGAGGGTGCGGGCCAAAAAAACATGGCCTGACCCATCCATAGTTCTTCTTTTATGTGTTCTTAACGATGGTGATGGTGACAGGTGCCAGCGTTTGGCACCGGTGGAACACGAAGATGCGGCCGACACCACCGCCAGCCGTAACGAAGGTGACGGCGCAATAGCGCCGCCCCGCAGCCACCGCTGCCTCACGGCCTCTGCCGTCTATAGTCCCCTGCAACCCCTGCCACCCCGTGGCCTCGTCGCGCTTCCCCGCGTCCTCACCGTGCCACCCAGCGGCCTCGCCGCCCCGCGACCTTTGGAGCTGCCTGCGGCCCTCCGCGCCATCCAGTGGCCCTATGCGGCCCCCTCCTGGCCTTTTCACCCCTCACAGCCTCTGCAGCCTTCCCACGGCACCACGACCTCATGCCGCCTCGCGGCTCTCGCGACCACCCGTGGCCTCCGCGGTCGTCCCGTGGGCCGCTGCCCAGGCCGTGCCGCCAGCGGGCCGGACCACCCAGCGCGGGCCGGGCCACCCAGTGCAAGACGGGCTGGAGCCAGCGTGGGCCGAGCCAGACCCAGTGGGTTGGGCTGGGTCGGTCCGACCGGGTCGGACCGGACCCGGACCCACTACGACCATTTTACGCTATTTTGGCCATAACTTTGGCATTGAACGTCCGTTTGATGAACCGTCAGTGGTGTCAGAAACCTTGGAGTGATATGGTCCATTTGGTATACCCCAATTGAGATTTGGATAATTTTGGGATACATTTGGGTTGGATCGATCACGAATCCAATAGGGTCATCGGGACTAAAAGTCTAATAACTTACAGAACGGGCGTCTGATTGACGCACCGTCTGTTGAGTTGAGACCCCAATGACATGATGGTCCTTTGGGATACTTCTTCATGGTACTTCATAGTAGTTGGGGTATCAAATATTGGCTTGATGAGCGGACCCTCCTAGAGACGATCAAGCTTAGCGCGGGAACCCAGTAGCTGGCTGTGACTTAAGGAAGAGATCCTTCGTGGGTCTGTGATTGAGGGTCACACATGAAAACACTCAATGATTACACGTGGGACTACCTGAGAAAACCTGTGTGGGTAATCACCTAGAGATCTTGTATGGCTCAGCACCTAGCGATCCTGTGTGGGTCAACACTGAGCGATCCTGTGTGGGTTAGCACCGAGCGATCCTGTGTGGGTCATCACCGAGCGATCCTATGTGGGTTAGCACCTAGAGATCCTATATGGGTCTGATGATGAATAGAGATCCTTCGTGGGTCTGCCTCTTAACAGAGTAACATGATTCAGTAGTTATATCTAATCATCTCTACTACTGTACCTAAGTTATACCTGGTGTGAGATGAGTCTCTTCCTATGTGGTAATTTCCTTCGTGGTAATACCTTGGTGGTATTCTTCTGTGTGGCGTACCTGTGTGGTACTTGCCTTAATGGTATTACTTTATTTGTGGAACAGTTGATCTTGGGGATTTGGAGTTGGACTCAGTGTTTTCCTCATGATTGAGACGAGTTTACTTGATAACTTAGGTATATGTATGGGCATATACCTAAGTAGGGTTATTAGTTGTTTCCTTTCTTGGTGGTTTATCCTTTGTGGATTTTGTGAGACCTTGAGGGTCTCGGAGTCCCAACTGAGTATCATTATACTCACCTGTGCATGGGCTATTCCCGCACTTCGTTGTGTTTGGTTTATATGACAGACCGTACTGACTGAGGATGTGGGTACCAGGACTGGAGGTAGCTCGAAGGTGGACCTAGATGAGGCGTACCATAGAGATGACCGTTCAGGAGCTGTACCTACCCTTCAGGTAGGATCCTTGGTGGGAGATCACAAGAGCTGTTCCGGTCTACTTGTACTTTCAACTATCTTGTACTTTCCAGTTTTCCTTGTACTTTCCAGTTGGGCTTGTATTCTGGCCCTTTTTACTTACCGTACTCACTCTATTTACTATTCAGTTTACTTGAGTTTGTATCTTGCTGTGTTCTTGGTTGTGTGTGTTACAGGTTATAAAGGCAATGCCTTCCCACTTTTAGGGAATACGCCTTCGGTGCTAGTCGCCATCCCCTGGCCTATGGAAGGTGGGCTTGGGGTAGTCACGACACGGGCCCCGGGGGACGGGTCATGACAATGAAATATTTGAGAGGTTTCTCAACAAGAAGTATCGTGGAGGGTTATTCTCTATGGATTATTGAAGATCTAGTAATATGTTCGAAGCTACTGATGCTCATGAGAGATTAGTCTTCGAGGCTAAAACTGAGATAATGATGAGATGGAAATGGGTCAATGATCCTTTTACCCACAAATATGAAGACATATTACCAACTACTAGGGAAGGTACTTCCATGCTTCTAGCCTCATAATTTTCATTTTGTGTCTTACTGTATTTTGATGAGTTTGTAAAAATGGTATGGGCCCTGTTAAAATCACCTCCACCTTCTTGATGGTGAAAAAATATGGATTCCTTTACTCTCACATTTGATTCAACCAAATTCACGATAATGAAAGATATTATAAATAATATAGACATGACTTTCCCATATCCTAATCAAATTATCAAAGTAAAAATGTGGAATTAATTGTGATGGAATTTCCACCATCATTTGAAGTTTAAAATATTGAGATTCTGGTTGATCTCTATAAGGCAATTTAGTTTAAAACACATGTGACATTGTTAAAATCGAGAAAATTAGCTTGAATTATTTTCAAAATTTAGGTAAAAAAGACATAATTTATTTGTGACACGTAGGAGTCAACCAAACATCAATCCAACATAGGATGTTATAGATATGACTCAAATTGTGTGTTTTTAATATAAAAGCATCATTTTAGTTTAAAACATACATCACATTATCAAAATAAACTGAATGAAATCATATTCTCTTGATAATTTATGAAAATGATATAAAATTTATTTTTGGCATGTAGGAATTGACCACACCTCAATCCGACACACGATGTGTCCGATATGACTCAAAGTGCATGTTTTTAATATAAAATTGTCATTTTAGTTTACAACATATGTCACATAGCCAAAACTGATCAAATGAGATTATTTTATATTCAAAATTTATGAAAATTCTAAATAATTCATTTTTAACATATAATAATTAACTACACATCAATCTGACACATGATGTGGTTTTTATGACTCAGAGTATGTGTTTTCAATATAAAAGTGTCATTTTAGTTTAAAATGTGTGTCACATATCCAAAACTGAGAAAATGATCTCATATTGTTCCCAAACTTTAGGAAAATGATATATAGTTCATTTGTGATATTTAAAAATTGAGCGCACATCAATATGATACACGATGTTTTTGGTATGACTCAAAGTGCGTGTTTTCAATATAAAAGTCCCATTTTAGTTCAAAACACATGTCACATAGATAAAAATGAGAAAAAATCTTGAATCATTTCCAAAATCTTGAAAAACAGTCCATAATTAATTTTTTACATATAGGAATTTACCTCATGTAAACCTAACATACGATGTGGTCAGTATGACTCTAAGTACACATTTTCAATATAAAAGTCCCATTTTAGTTTAAAATGCGCATCACATAGACAAAACTAAGAAAACAAGATCTGATTATTTTAAAAAATTATAAAAAAGATCCATATTTCATTTTTGATGCGTAATAATTGACCACACATCAATATGACAACCGATTTGATCAGTATGACTCAAAGTGAATGTTTTCAATATAAAAGTGTCATTTTAGTTTAAAACACTCGTCACATGGCCAAAAATGAGAAGAACAGGTCATATTCTTTTAGAACTTTAGGAAAATGATCCATAATTCAATTTTCATGTATAGGAATAAACCACACATCAATCTGACACATGATGTGGCTTGTATGACTTAAATTTCACATTTTCTATATAAATGAGTCATTTAATTTTAAAACACATGTCACAGTGTCAAAACTAAGAAAACAATCTCATATTGTTTTAAAACTTTAATAAAAAGATCCATAATTAATTTTTGGTGTGTTGGAATCGATCACACATCAATCTGATATATGATGTGATTGGTATGAATCAAAGTGCATGTTTTCAATATAAAAGTTTCATTTTAGTTTAAAATGCATGCCACATATCAAAAATCAAGAAAACAAGCTTGGATTTTTGTAAAAACTTTAGGAAAATGATCCATAATTAATTTGTGATGTGTCAAAATTGACTGCATGTGAATCCAACACATGATGTGGTTAGTATGAATCAAAGTGTATGTTTTTAATATAAAAGTATCATTTTTGATTAAAATACACACCCTATAGAAAAAACTAAGAAAAAAAAATCTTAGATTACTTCTAAAATTTATGAAAGAAATCCATAATTAAGTTTTGATGTGTATGAATTGACCGAACATCAATTCGATACATGATGTGGATACTATGAATTGAAGTGCATGTTTTCAATATAAGTGTCATTTTAGTTTAAAATGTGTGTCACATAGCCAAATCCATGAAAATGAGATCATATTATTTTCAAACTTTAGGAAAATGATCCATAATTCATTTTTGACATGTAAGAATCGACCTCACATAAATTCAACACATGATGTGGTTGGTATAGCTCAAAGTGCGTGTTTTCAATATAAAATGGTCATTTTAGTTTAAAATGTGAATCACATAGCCAAAAATTGAGAAAATAACCTCATGTTATTTTCAAACATTAGGAAAATGATCCATAATTCATTTGTGACATGTAGGAATTTACCGTGCATCAATTCGACACACAATGTGCTCATTATGACTTAATGTGTGTGTTTTCATTATAAATAATGTCATTTTAGTTTAATAATATAATTATAAATGACTATTTAAGTAATTAATATCATTAATAGCTGATAATATCATTAATATATTTAGTAATTAACAATATAATTTATATAGATGATTAATTAATGATGTAATTAATAATTAATAATACAATTATTAATTAATAGTATAATTAATAAATAATATAAAATTAACAATATAATCACTAACAATATAATTAATAATATAACTGATAATATCATTAATATATTAATTAATTAACATTATAATTTATCTTATGTGAATTATATAACATTAAAATTATAATTTTTTATGTACTCTTACTAAAATAAACATTAGTTTTATTGAATAGAAAATATTTTTTATAGAGGTCAATCATTGGAAAGAGGATACTATAAGAGTTTTGATTTTGGATATTGGATTGTAATTTATTTGATGAATTGTAAATATCACATCAATGTAAATATTTTGTTTGTAAATTTCATATTGAAATGATAGTATATTGTAATATTTGTATTCCAATCTAGTTTTCTATAATATTTGTATTACAATTTGATTATGTATCTAATCTAGTTCTGTTATAGGGATGCTATAAGGATGTAGGTTTCATAGCAGCTTCCATGAGATTGATCAGCATTGACTAAATCACTGATAAAAGGGTTCTTTATCAGCACTAAATGAAAGAACTGCTAAATCCCAACTTTATCAATGCTAAAAAAGCGCTAATAAATACCCACTTACGAACACTAAAATAAAGTGTTGATAAAGAGGAAATTTATCATTGGTTTTTTAGTGCAGATAAAGGCTGCAAGATTTTTAGGGGACTCAACATGAATTTTTTTTTAGCAATGCCAAAGCATATTTATAGTACTGATAAAGGCACTTTCTGTTGTAGTTAAAGTATCTTAAAAGATCACTATCCATATTATCTTATGAAAACAAACCCGAAGTGGTCAAGTTATGGTGGACAAACCAGTAGACTTATGAGAACCATGAAGCACTCAAGGAAGAAATTAGGTGAACTAAATCCCATCAATGGAAAGCCATATTACTAGTTAAAAATCTATAAATAATTCTAGGAGATTTAGGAGTCGATATAATTTACTTAAATTTTAGTTCCTGATGCAGTAGAAGTTCCTATTGGGACTATGGCCAACTAGACTTTAATTTAATGAATAATCCTCAATTTACATGATGAAAACATCATGATTAGAATTTTTTTCGAAGAATATTGATAAATGGTTTCACGAGAACTGAAAGAGTGGATCTTTTCATGTTAATTTATAATTAATTTAAAATACAAAAATAAAGATTACATCGATCTTGAGGTCTTTCTTTAATGATGGTATTGATCATACGAACTCGATTAGTGTATTATCGTGGAATTTTGGGGACCCAAAGAAGATCCCCTCTAGTAGTGATCCATATGTTCTCCTTTTAACTTTGAGAAATGATGACAAATAGTTGATTCTAGGATGATCAATTGATCACCACTACTACAGATTGCATGATATTTAGTGCTGAATTTTATTAGTGATAAACAAAAATCCCTGATAAAGTGGAGACTTTTTTTAGTGTTAGATAAAAGCGCATAAAAAGTTAACTTTTATCTATGCTAAAAAATAACTGATAAAAGGACACCCTTTTCCAGTGCTTTTTTAGTGCAGATAATGTTGTCAGTTTATCATTTTTTAGCACTAATAAAATATTCACCTTAAAAACATGAAGAATAATTGTTAAAGGGAATAATGAATAATTTAATATATATATATATATATAATATTTACAATAAAATAAATATATATATATATGTAAATATAATATATAAATATGATTTATATAACTTTTAGTAAAAATATATTATTATTTTTTCATAATTATATATATATATATATAAAATTATCAAATATATATTAATCAAAAAAATATTTAATAAAATATTTATATATATTAATTAAAAAATTTATATATAATTAATATAAATATGATATATTAATATTTTATTTAAACAATTATATAAATATATAAATGAATGTATTTATTTAAATATGTGATTCATATTTGAATTTATATGTTTATATTCATATCAAATAATTTAAAGTATATGTACATGTATCTGTATGTATATTTATGCATGTGAATGTATGTGGATGCATGTGTTTGTCTGTATATGTGTTGTTTGTGCATGCATTATAACACCCCAAGATTTTACAGTATGTATCCTCTTAAATAAATTCAATTCATTCGATAGCTTACATTGAAAAAAAAATTATTTCATATAGTATTAAATCATATAAAATCACATAGAGAACAGAAAACAAAATTGTAAATGAAGAATAAATGAAATAAGAGGATTTTTCTAGAAATTAAGAAACACATACCAACGAAATAGTAACTTGAACTTTGGAAAAGTAATGTGATCCTTAAGAATAGTAATTCGACCAAAAATAATATTAATCTCCCCTATGAAAGTATAAATAAAATTTATATATCTTATAAATGAAAATATGATAAAATTATATCACAGTATAAGTAAATAAATATTTTGAAAATGATAAATTAAGTGTTGATATTTTTATAATACATAAATTTTTATTTACAATTTTATAATTAAAATAATTATTTAAAAGAAAATTTATTTTCATAAAATAGATTGATAAATTAATATTTTGTTTTCTTATTATTTTAATAAAATTTTATGAGGCCTTAATTAATTTCTGAATGTGCTATAAAATTAGTTATGATTTTAAAATTGGTATTTTTTTTGAGTAAATGATGATTTTAATTTAAAATTTAATTTATAATATATAAAATTATTTTCATAAAATGGATTTCATTTTTGAATTCTACATGTTGAAAAATGGTTAGGGTGAATTTTTGGTATTTTTCTAAAATAGTTGAATTTTTGGTGAATATTGAAATACGATATTATAATACCTCGAACCCAATTACCTAGATTCAGTGCATTATTTTAATACATTGACACGATTATAAGGAATCAAATCCTAAAGGACCAATCATTTTAGTAGTCTTGGAAAATATATTACATATGTGAACATTACATTACAATTCAAAGCATAAAATGCAATATAGATAATCCTTTGAGAACACCATTATTCTCTTAGCATAACCCTACATATGAATCATAATACACTTACTGGAATCTTTGAAAAATAAAACATTTGAAAGTGGTGAGATCAGATGCTCATTAAGGTTAAACAATACATAAGAAGCTTTCATAAATAAGTATAAACATTTAAGGAAAGGTATAAAATTAAAACACAAGCCTTTTAAACATTACCTTCAGTATAATATGGAAAGAATAAATCTAATAATTCCATTTAAACATTCAAATGGATATTCTAATAGTCAAATAATCACATTTAATATCAATAACTAATCTCATAATTATGGAATTCATAATGTTAGACATATGAAACATACCATCGAGGCATCAACCAAGACATCTGAAAATAAATGGTTAAGGCCTCAGAAAAATCCATATATGAAAATAAATGGGAAAGGCCCCGACCAAGTCTATTTATAGTTTGTCTCATGAGACCTACTAATACATTAAGGGGCTATAGCAGGCCCCACTAGTCACTTATTAAGTCTGATACATTCCTCATATGAAAAGGGTGAAACATAACATAAACATTCGTATTAAAACTAGCATAAAAAATGTTAATACTTTAACCATAAAGCATGAATGGTATTAAAACATCACATCCATATTCAAATATATCATAAACCATTTAATAAAATATGTAAGATTGTATCATAATAAATCAATCTCAATTAAGCATAAAATCCAACAAGGATGTTGAAATAGATGAAAATAATCTAATAAAATTATTAAAACTCTTTGAGAGATATCCTTTTTTTCTTTGGAATCTTTTAAAATACACACAATTTTAAAAGGGAAAATTTATTTTTAAAATAACCTTGTAATATTATAGGGTAAGCTTCAAAATTTTAAGGTGTCATGATGGTGGAAATATCCACTTGCACTGTATAAGTTAAAAAAATATTCTTTCCTTAATTTTTTGAAAATGTCATAAAGCACCTCATTTGGAAAATGATGAAAAGATTCCTTTAAAACCATTTATAAAGATCCAAACATGGGTAAAAATGAATTTAAATAATTTTCGATAATATTTTAAAAAACATTTTAGGAAACATAGACATTGATAAAAAAGATGACCCAGTAGATACTTAAGTATAAAAAATCTCGGATAAAAATGAGATTGCGAAATTAACCCTTACGTAAAAACCTTAAAATATTTCTTTTTTAAAACATTTGAATAAACTTAAAAATAGATATAAAATGTTCTTTATAATCCTTTATATAAATATAAATAAATATGTATGATAATATAAAAAATATTTAAATAGAGAAAGGATTAATTCTTTAATTATTCAAAGAGTCTCATACCACTTTGAAGATTTAAATAATATGCCCAATATCTTCAAGTGAATCATTATATACCATGAATATTAATTTATTCATGATATTAAACATAATAGTGGTATTACATACACCACACATAATAAATAGGCGGTGAACATGACTTATATCTCTGAAAATTAAAATTGAGGCGAAATTCCCTTACCTTAGGTCCGATACTCTCCGTATGTGTCCAAAACACTTGTATAATAGTTTAAAACATATTATTAAATTCTATAAGAATAATAATAACATTTAAGATATATTATATGATTCATTTATGACTTTATATTACCCATTTATTACTAATTTTCAAGTTAAAGCAACATTTCAAGTAATAATCGCTTTCTTTATCGCATGTGTTTTGACTTTTTATTCTTGGTTGTATTACTTAGATCATGATTTACTTATTTACAGAGTTCATGAAATGATTTATATATCATATATATTAATAATATAAATATATATAATATAAAGATATATGAAATGTAATACACCGTTCATAGAGACGGTAGGTCGTACATACGCATGAATGCTGTTTCTGTTTTCTTATCATATTGAATGGAGGTAATTGAATGTCATATATGTACACACGCACACACACACACACACACGCACACACACACACACACACACACACATATATATTATTTAGGTAGAATTATTATGTCATATATTTCATACTTATTCATAATATATATTTTTATAATCATTCTTGGAAGGTGAACGTGGAAGACGAATATTATCAAGTCGTGGAGATGGTAAGCCGTACGTACGCATGAGTGACGGTCTTATTTTCTTCATGGTTAAATGGTACAGAATTAGATGGAATATTAACTTTAAATAAAAAATATAATTTTATATTTATTATTTAAATCCTTTTTATTTATCTTTATACCCATATAAATAAAGTGTACGTGAAAAATAGTTTACACCACAACATGGAGACGGTAAGCCGTACGTATGCAAAAATGGTGATATTATTCTTCATAGGATAGGTAAAAGGAGAAATATGGTTTTTCAATAATAATTAAAACATCTCCAAAGATAGTATATTATATATTTATTACTTTATTATGGAAACAAAATAGTAAGAGGAAGTATAAGAAGAAAACAAATTGAATTGAATTGGTAAAATAATTACCTCTTCTTCGAGTGTCTTCTTTTGATTTTCACAAAAGGACTCCTTAGGTTGGATTTCTGAAAAAAGTGTGGCCTCTAGTATAAAGTAATGAAATGTTTTAGGATAATTGGGTAGGTTTTGGCCGATCCAAATGGATTTTGAGGTTTGAATTAAAGAGAAGGATAAGTGTCCTTTTATAAGAGAGGTGAGGGGTACTTTTGGAAGATCTTAAAATATTAATTTATTATAAATTGATTTTAGATTTCAAATAGCTTGAAAAGTGATTTATTTTGTGTATAAGATGATTATGTGTCTATGTACTCTCAAAAAATTAATTTTAGACATTTTTAGGTTATAAAATAAAGTTTATATTTTGGATTTAACCCTTAGTTAAACATTTTAACTCTAACCGTGTCTTCTTGTATTTTTAAACTATAGGGTTAATATAGTTACTATAAAATTCCAAAATAACCCAAATTGGTTAATTAATTAAATATTTTACATTATAAAAGTTATTTTACCTAACATTATATTTTTATGAATTTTATATAATTTAATAAAATAGTATTTATTTTAAAATATCATTTATGTCAATTTTAATACTATTCAAAATTTTCATTTTAAAAAATATGAAACCAACATGATAACTTAGATCCAATAATTCCAATATTTAAATAAAATTTATAAGTTGTCTATAATTTTTATGTCATTAATTAAGTGTAATTATATTTATTTTAATATTTTTAATATCAATTATTTGATATCTCAATTAATTAAACAATTACTACATCATCATTGTGTCACCATTTAATATAATTATTTAATTTATAAAAGTTATTAATAAAATATCATGATGTAGATAAATTTATTATATTTCTAAAAATATTTATAGTTGACCATATCTCTTATATAACCTCATATTAAAAATATAATAATTATTAAAATTTGAATATGACATTTTTAACTCTTCTTTAAATAAAATATAATAAATGTTCTAACCTAACACTAATGACTTAAAAAAAGATCATATATTCTACCTAAGGTTTATTTTGGTCTAAAAATACTTATTAAATGAAATTAGGAAAAGTGTTAGGGTGATTTTATATTATTATAATATTATTTTTACCTTTAATTATGCTATTTATCTTTAGCCGTGGTAACTAAAATTCATAATTTACTATTAACCAAAAATTATTTTGATTCTATTAGACCAAAATTTTCATACTAATTACAACAATGTATGTCGGATTTTATAAATTCAATTCACAGAGGTGGTAAAATTATGTTTAATGCTAATATGCAAATGTGGCAAGAAGGCGAGTAAAAAGACGTTAAAAAAGTTCAATGAATTTTTATGTATAATTATATTATAAAAATGATTATAATGACCTAAATTGGGTTAATATGTGTATTATTTATCAATTATGACTTTGAAATCAATTTAAATAAAAATAATTATCTAAATGAAAAGTCATTTTTTTACAATAATGTAGTGTTTCTCAATATTCATCTAAAATTGAGGGTTTTCAGAAAAATACCAAAAATTCACCCTAAGATAATTTTGATATTCCAAATTCAAAAATGAAGTCTATTTTACCAAATTAAATTTCTATGAGTGTATAAAATTAATTTTATTATTGTTCACAAAAGGGCATAAAAAGTAGTTCTTTTATGAAAATAGTATTTCTAAACATATAACTATATTACCGAAACTTATAAATTTCATTATAAAAATGTTTTATTTATGTTAAAACATTATAAGCAAAATTTAAAAATTATTTATTACTATTTATATTATTATATTTAATGGATAATTTATAAATATATCATTTAAATAATTTTAACACTAAAGTGCTGTTTCGCAGAAACCTAATCTTGTGTGTTACGCAAGCCAAGTCAGTGTTGTGTACAACAAAAGATATTGAAGATAATGTACTGTGAAATATTGGGGTATTACAGGTTATTTACGGTATAAGCTAAATACATGAATTATTGAGTCATAGATGATGTATGACTAATGTAAGCACATAATCTAAAACTACATTATTTTAATATATTTACTGATAAGGTTCGAACTATTCATAGTCTTGAGCCAAAATAATAATAAAATTAATAAAATAATCAAAAAACACCCCTCCACTCCACTATAAATACCACCTCTCTCCACCTCTTATCCTTATATCTGAAAAATATTTTAATCTTGTCCAATTTCTACCCAATCCTCTTCACAAGTCTCTCTTCCATGTCCAGGATCCATTGGTCTCAATAAAATACCAAAACCCCAGTTCCTTAAGAAGGCTCTCAAGGAGAATAATTCAAGTGGTAAAACCCTTAATCCTTCTCTTTCAATTTCTTTCAATTTCATTTCTTTTATTATCCTTACCTCACCTCCTCTATATAAACATGCATGAAAAATCTAGTATCTTATATATACTATAATTTTATTATGTTAATGTAAAATACATCATTGAACCCCTTCTCATCTCCCTTTTATTATAAAAATGAAAATATCGTCTGTGATGTGTCGATTTACCGCCATCGTGGACGATGCGTTTTAATTTTCCATTACTATCTTCAAGGATGGTTATAAAACCATTATAATGGTTGAAAAATAATGTGAAATTTTTATTACAAATTATTTAGTGATTTGGAACTAGTATATATACATAATATTAATTAATAAAACAAAACTAGTGCACCATGATAGGAAAACACCAAAATAATATAAACGGTTATCATTAATGTTTTATCTAATGATTCATACTCATATCTGAAAAAATTATATATAAGACCATTTAATATTTTTTAATTTCATTAATAACATATAATTTCAATTCTGGATAACTATTCACATTTTACATAATCTTTCAAACATTTATACAAGTGAACCAATCATGAAAACCAAGGAAACAAACACTCCCGAATGAAAAACTTGAATCTTATAAATATTAAAATATCCCATAAATGAACTTAATAAAATTATAATAAATAAAATAAATGTTTAATAGGTTATAAATTAAATTATTTTAATTATCCAGGACATTAAGTACAAGTTTAGAACACTTTTAGACATAAGGTAAGGGATTCTTCCTGAATCTTCATTTTTCGTTCAGGTTACACATTCTCTCTCTTTAACGCAACGTAATTATTCTTTATTTTTATATAATATTTATAAATTCTTTTTACATGTTCTAAAATCATTTATCTTTATTAGTTCATATTTATTTTATGGGCAAGTACATGTTTTATAAGGTTCTCTTTTCAATTTCTCCTGATAAGCAAGCCCGATTAAAGGGAACTTCCAAATTTTTCTTACCCACTTTCAAGTACCATACATAATCAATTTTAATCCAAAATTATTCTTCTAAAATCAATATTTTTATCATGAAAATTTACCTTGGTTAATTTTTGGTTTTATATAAAAGATTATACCTTTTCCTCTTTAAATTCTCCTTAATATTTTCCTTAAACCGCAATAAAATGGTTCATTTTTAATGTTTCCTAAATACTATTTTTACGTGTTTTCAATTTAATGAGACATCATTTATCATGATCTATTCCAATTTTTCCATTATGAATGTATAATTAATATTTGAATCCATTCTTCCATGGAAACCATTAGGATATTCCCTTTGACTAGTTATTCCTTATGTGGGGTGTATGTATACTTTCCTTTTATTTATGATCATCATTCATTGAAGTTTTCATTAAATATCCATATTTATTATGTCATGGATATTATCATTTCATTATTCATGCACCATTTTTATATATGGTGTTTTCTTTTAATTATGTTTTAATTGGGAAAATATTTTTGAATTCGTATCCCCTACTCAATAAGGAAATTTTAAGTCATATTGTTCATGAATTGAATCTATGAATGAAGAATGCTTTGAAATTGTAGTTATGGGTGGGGACTGGTTATTGATAGACCCTTGATGAATCGACATGTATCATGATACATAACAGTTAACGAAAAACCCTTCATGTTTGTTTTCAAGATAAATTAGATGGGTTTTTACCCATAGACTTAAACTATATTTATGGTATAATTGTTTATGCGCCAGATACATGATGTCCAATGATTAATTATTCTCTTCATTAAGTATTATGTAATTAATTTACTTGATATTTTCACTATGATAAAATCTATGGATGAATTTTCATTCTTAGTTTATTGATGTCATGTGTTTTTCAGTTATTTACCTTTCCATGATGCAATTACCTTATCGACTTTTCTTTAATTAATATTGATTCAGGAAATATTTACTGAGAATTTAAGATCAACATTTTATTTGTTATCTTTACCCAAGTTGTGAAGATGAAATATTTGAATAAGTGATAAGAAGAAGTTTATTTTGGTTTTTTATGGTCTATGGTTAATTACCAAAGTAATAATGGAACCATGTATGTTTCTAGTTTCTTCAAGACCACAAAAATGATCAATACTTGGTGATGTGATATCTTGTATCTATTCCATTGTAATAAAATGACCACCGAGTCTAAGCTACTGGGGTCAAGGTTGTTATAGTTGGTATTGGAGAAATTTTAGTATAAACCTTGGGAACTAGATGATAAATAAACATGAGAATTATAATAACTACTTATAGTGAATTTTGGATCAATACTCATGATGATTATGATATAACTTAGTGTGTAAAATTATTTAGTGACAGAACCTAATAGAAGAAAATGAATCAATACCCACCGAAAATGTAGGTATTTCCCTTTTGAGTATGTCAACACTATTAGTGTTGGGTTTGATCTGATCATGACCATATTAGGAAAACTTACACAAGTTATGATGAATAACCATACTAAACCTATGTTTTATTTTTTCATGTGGTATAATCCCCCATTATTTAGTGGGACTAATAATCCAGTGGTAGCTAAGTAGTGAATCAAGTCCCTTGAAAAGTTATTTCTGGCATTAGGATGAAATTAAAAAGAAAATATAATACTAGAATTATATTTTCTCAAGGGAGATACTAAAAAATGGTGGTCGTTGACCCAAAATACTAAAGACGAAGATGAAATATAAGACGCAGAATAGATAAATTTTAAAGAAACATTCTTCAACTAATAATTCCCTCATGATCATTGAACTGAAAAGAAGAGAAAATTCCTTCGATTAAATAAAAGGCAAGAAGAGAGCATTCTAGTGTAGGAGGATACCTTTACAAGACTATCCAGGTATGCTTTAGATTACATACCTGATTCAGAAGACAATATTGATAATTTATTTGAAGGTCTTAAACCATGTCTCCCAAGGGCATTAGATTCTCAAAAAATTTCATCATATTATGAAATAGTATTAAGTTCCATCAAAATGGAGAATATATTTTCTAGATATTATATGATTTATAGAAATAAAGAGAAAAAGAGGTCTTCTTATAACCATGGAAAGGGTGAAGTGTCAAAGAATAAGAGGGAAATGAATCAATTTACATTATGAAAAAATTGTGAAAATAATTATCCTAGGAAATGCAAAAAAGCCATGAGAGTTTTTTATAACTACAGAGAAAAGGGTTATTGAGAAAATTAATGTAAGGGGAAGAAACAAAATCAATGATGTTTAATACTTAAACTATTATGAAATTGGGCATTATTCAAATCAATGTTCCAAGTGTCAAGGTAATTTAACATAGAAGAGGCCAAGGGGAGATGACCAAGATTATGAAATCACCACAGCTGAATTAGAAGTACCCAATGATGTAGTGGTGGGTACAATAATCCTATATTACAATTTATCTAATGATTTATTAGATTATGGTTCATCATAATCTTTTATATCTACCCAATTTTATGAGAAAATTATATATTTCCCTTTTGATTTAATAAGGGAGTTGTTAGTAAAAACTCCTTAGGGAAGTATCATTACAACAAAAATGTGTTGGGAAGTTCCCATTATGGCATATAAATGTGTTTTATTTTCTGACCTTATCATCATACCTATGGTTTACTTTTATATAATTATTGGTATGTGCTGACTTTCAAATTATGATGTGAGAATTTATTGTAATTAGAAGAAAGTTATGATTTGTGAGGAAGATGTAGTATCCCCTATCTTTAGATAAGAAACTTTATCATATGATTATTATATAGATATAACCCCGGTATCTCTACTGAATGAAATTATTATGGAGGAAGAGAAAAAACATCTAGGGATGAGGAAAGTCATATTCAAATTGAGTATGTACCAATTCTATAGGAATACATTGACGTATTTCCTGAGGAATTTCTTAGACACCCCCAGATTGTGAAGTTGAATTTACCATTGATCTAATCCTTGATGAAAGACCAATATCAAATACTCCTTATATAATGAATAGTGTGGAATTATTGGAGTTAAAGAAACAACTATAGGACTTGAGTAGTAAGGAATTTATATTCCCTAGTGTTTCTCCATGGGGAGATCTTATTCATTTTTTTAAAAAGAAAGATAGATCCTTGAGGCTATGCATTGACTATATAGAAATAAATTCTATTAAAATAAAGAACAAGTATCCTCTACCTCTAATTGATGATTTATTTGATCAACTTCATGGATCTCAATATTTTTAGTAGATTGAACATCGTTATCTATATCGTTAATTGTGAGTTAAGAAGGAATAAATTCCAAATACAACTTTTTGGACGAGGTATAAACATTACGAGTTCATAGTAATTCCATTTATATTGACTAATTCACCCTCTATTTTCATGGATATAATGAAACAATTATTGAAGGAATATATTGATTTTTTTTGTAATATTAATTGATGATATTTTGGGGTATTCTAAAAGCTATTAAGACCATAAGAATCACTTGAAAATTATTCTTAAGACTTTCATAAAGAAAGAGTTATATGGTAAATTTATAAAGTGTGAATTTTGGCTTTAGAAGATTTATTTTCTTAGAAATATTGTCTATAAGGATGAAATCCCAGTTGATCCTGTGAAGATAAAGGCAATCCATAAATGGTCTATGCTAACAAACATAACTGAGGTATGTAATTTTATTAGTTTATATGGTTACTATTGGTGTTTTGTTCATACTTTTTCCTGATTGAATAACCTGTTAACCAAGAACACATGTAAAGGGGTTAAGTTATTATGGATAAAAGAATGCTAAGAATTTTTTGAATAATTGAAGAGAAGATTAGTCAATGATCCAATTTAGTATTCACTATTAAGAAATGATGGGTTTGTGATATATAGTGATGCATCAAAGAAAGTACTGGGAAATTTCCTTGTGAAAAATGATAAAGTTATTACAAATACATCAAGGAAGTTGAAGACTTATGAAAAAATTATCCGTCTCATGATCTTGATTTAGCATCCATAATATTTTCTCTGAAGATATGGAGGCACTATCTCTACGGTGAAATATGTGAGATATATATGGATCACAAGAATTTGGAATATATCTTTACACAGAAAGTACTCAACATGAGGAATATACGATGGATTAAGTCACTCAAATTTTATGATTTCTCAATACACTACCACCCAGGAAAGGAAAATAAGGTAAAAAATGCATTAAGTAGGAAAGATCATGGAATTATAACCTAAATGTGGATTGAGAAAGATCCTTTATTCATGGATCTAGTAAATATGGATATGGGAATTTTTAAGGAAGTGGAAACATCAATTATTTTTCAAATTATTTACAAAATATCTTTACTGAAGAAGATAAAAAGATCTCAATATGATGATGAGGATTTTAAAAAGAAAATTAAAGCTGTTAAGAATGGAAGTTTGGTAGAATTCATGTATGAGGATAAAATTATGATATTTGGAAAGATGTTTTGTGTTTTATCAATACCTAAGCTAAAAAGGTAACTATTAGATGATTCTCATAGTTCAATCTCCTCTATACACCCTGGTTGTACCAAAATGTATAGATATTAAAAGGAACACTTTCGATGGGAAAATATATTGAGGGAAATTTCTGACTATGTTTTAAGATTCCTAGTTTGTCAACAAATGAAGGTGGAGAGACAACATCCTAGAGGAGTCATGAAACCTATAACTATTACTATATTAAAGTGAGATGAAATTACTATGGACTTCATCACTAAATTACCAAATAATCCAATAAGGAATTATGAAATATGGGTAATTATTGATTGACTTACCAAATCTGAACATTTCCTCGCTATAAGGGAGGATTTCCCACTAGAGCTCCTAGCAAGAATCTATATTAATGAAGCTGTATGACTTTATGGTGCACCTTTATTGATTGTGTATGATGGAGATACCCATTTCACATGAAAATTCTGAAGGAGTCTTCAGAAGGATTTGGATACTGATATTTATATGAGTACTGATTATCACCATCAAACCAAAATATAGTTTGAAAGGACTATTCAAACATTCGAATACATGTATAGATCATGCTCACATGACTTTCAAGGTTTGTGAGATTATTATTTACCTTTGGTGTAATTTTAATAAAATAATAGTTTCCATTCTAGTATTCAAATGATTCTATATGAAGCATTATATGGAATGAGATTTCAAACTCTAACTTGTTGGTGAGAGGAAAATTATAGGCTCAAAACTTATCGAAGAGACAACGGTAAAGGTAAATACTATTCAGGATCATATTAAAGTTTCTCAAAGTAGGAAAAAGAGTTTTTCTTAAAACTGATTAAAGGATTTGTAATTTAAAGTGGGAGATCATGTCTTTCTAAAAGTATCTCCTTGGAAGGGTGTCTTAAGGATCAGTAAGAAAGGGAAACTAGGCCCTAGGAATATGAAACCATTTGAAATTATAGAAAGAATTGGAGCTATATATTACCAATTAACAATGCCGCTAAGTCTCTCCAAAGTTCATTGTGTGTTCCACATATCATTATTAAAGAAGTACATTCCAGATCTAACACATGTACTCACCTATGAAGAAATATAATTGAAACCTAATTTGTCTTACTATAAAGAGCCTATCAAAACTCTTAACACGAGATATAAAGTATTGAGAAATTAGATGACTTGACTAGTAAAGGTTATTTGGAGAAACCATAAAATGGAAGAAGCAACATGGGAACGTGGGGATTTTATGAAGAAGAACCACACTCATCTTTTTAGAGGGAAATATTCATGAAAAATTTCTAGGATGGAATTTCTGACGGAGGGAAGAATATAACACCCCAATATTTTACGATATATATACTCTTAAATAAATTCTATTCATTAGATAGCTTAAATTTCATGAAAAATTATTTCATATAGTATAAATCATATAAAATCACATAGATAACACAAAAAAAAACTTTTAAATGAATAATGAATGAAATACGAGTTTTTTTCTAGAAATCAAGGAACATATACCAATGAAATAACAACTTGACCTTTGGAATAGTAATGTGACCCTTAGGAATAGTAATTCATCCAATAGAATAATAACATCACTCATGAAAGTATAAATAAAATATTGTAATCATATAAATGGAAATATGATATAATTATATCATAGTATAAGTAAATAAATATTTTGAAAATGATAAATTAAGTGTTGGTATTTTTATAAAGCCTCAATGTTTATTTACAATTTTATAATTAATATAATTATTTAAAAGAAAATTTAATTTTCATAAAATATATTTATAAATTAATAATTTATTTTCTAATTATTATAAAATAATTTTATGATACCTTAATTAATTTTTCAGAGTGTTATAATCAGTTATAATTTTAAAATTGGTATTTATTGAGTACATTATGATTTTAATTAAAAATTAAAATTTTTATATTAATAAAATTGTTTTCATAAAATGGATTTCATTTATTAATTCTAAACACTGAAAAATGGTTATAATTAATTTTTGGGATTTTTCTAAAATCGTTGATTTTTTGGTGAATAGTGAAATACGGTAATTTATAGTATAAGCTAAATACATGAATTTTGAGTCATAAATGATGTATGGATGATGTAATCCCATAATAAAAAAATATCCTTAATTATTTTGAAATATTTTATTATAAGTTTCAAACTATTCATAGTCTTGATCCAAAATAATAAACAAATGAATAAAATAATAAAAAATACCCCTCTCCTCCAATATAAATACAACCCCTCACCTCCTCTTGTTCTCACACCTCCAATTTTTTTAAGCTTGTCCAATTTCTACCCAATAATATTCCCAAGTATCTCCCCCATTCCCAAGATCCATTGTTCATAATAAAATAATAAAACCCAAGTTCCTTAAGTAGGTTCTCTAGGGGAAGAATTCAAGAGGTAAAACCCTTAATCCTTCTCTTTCAATTTAATTTATTTTATTATTTTTGCCTCACCAACTCTATAAAATCATGAATAATAACTTCAGTATATTATATATACTATAATTTTATTATTTTATTTCAAAACTACTCATCAAACCCCTTCTTCTCTCCCTTTTATTCTAAAAATGAAAATATCATCCGTGATGTGTCGATTTACCGCCATCATGGAAGATGCATTTTTCATTTTCCATTAATGTCTTAAATGTTGGTCATAAAAGCATTATAATAGTTTAAATATAATTTTAAATGTATGTTACAACTTATTTAGTGCTCTGTACCTAATATATATACATAATATTAATTAATAAAACAAAACTAGTGCACAATGATCGAAAAATGCCAAAATAATATAAATGGTTATCATTAACCTTTTATCTAATGAATCATACTCATATATAAAAAAATGATATATAAGACCATTTAATATTATTTAAGTTCATTAATAACATATAATTTCAATTTTGGATAACTATTCCCATTTTACATGATCTTTAATACTTGTATACAAGTGAACCAATCATGAAAACTAAGAAAACAAACACTCCCAAAAAACTAAATTGAATCTTATAACTCATAAAAAAGGCCATAAATGAACTTAATAAAATTATACTAAATCAAATATATGTTTAATAGGTTCTTAATTAAATTATCAATGAATTAATTTTCATTATCTAGGAAATTAAGCGCAAGTGGAGAACACTTTCAGACATAAGGTAAGGGATTTTCCCTGAATCTCCATTTTTCATTCGGGTTATGATTTCTCTCTATTTAACCCAATTTAATTCTTTTTTATTTTTATATAATTATTCTAAAGTATTTATATATTTTCAAAACTTAGGTATCCATATCATTTCATCTTTCTTTGATGGGGAAATATATGTTTTAGAAGGTTCTCTTTTCAATTCCTCTCGATAAGAAATCCCAATTAAAGGGAACTTTCCATTTTTCTTACCCATTTTCATGTACCATACATAATAAGTTTTAATCCCCCATTATTCTTCTGAAATCAATCATTTTATCATTAAAATCTATCTAGGTTCATTTTTGGTTTTATATAAAAATTATTCATTTTATTCTTTAAATTCTCCTTAATATTTTCCTTAAACCGCACTAAAATGTTTCATTTCTAATGTTTCTTAAACACTCTTTTTACATGTTTTCACTTTAGTTGGACATAATTTATCATGATACATGCCTATTTTCCCTTATGAATGTATAGTTATTATTTGAATCCATTATTCTATAGAAGCCTTTATGATATTCCCTTTGACCACTTATTCCTTGTGTGTGATGTTTGTAAACTTAAATTTTATGTGTTACCATCATTCATTGAATATTTCATTAAATACCCATATATATTGTGTCATGGGTATTATCATTTTTTTATTAGTACACTATTTTTATATATGGTGTTTTCTTTGAATGATGTTTTAATTGGGAAAATATTGTTGAATTCATATCCTCTACTCAATACAAATGTTTCAAGTCATATTGTTCATGAATTGAATATATGTATAAAGAATGATTTTGACTTGCAGTGATGGGTGGGGCCCAGTTATAGATTGCCTCTCGATGCATCAACAGGTCTCATGAGACAAAACAGTTGTAGACAAACCCTTCATGTTTGTTTTTAAGAAGAATCATATGAGTTTTTACCCACATACTTAAACCATCTTGATGGTATAATGGTTCATGTTCCAAATACATGACATACAATGATTAAAAATTCTCTTCATTCACTATTCATTTATTACTTTCCATGATATTTTCATTATGATAAAATCTATGGATGCATTTTCTTTCTCAATTTATTGATGGAATTTGTTTTTTGTGTAATTTACCTTACATAATGTTTATGCCTTATTGACTTTTCTTCACTTAATATTGATTCATTAAACCATTATCGATCATTTTAGATCACCCATTTATTTTATTTCTTTCCCAAGGTAGTGAAGATGAAATATTTTAATAAGTGACAATAAGTAGTTTATTTTCTTTTGTTATATTCTATGTTTGAATACCAATGTAATAAGGGAACCATGTATATATCTAGTTTCTTCAAGACTATTAAACTGATCAATCCTTGGTGATGTGATCTCTTGTATCTATGCCATTGTAATAAAATGACCACTAACTCTGGGCTATTGGTGTCAGGGTTTTTACGTGCAAGTGTTATGTTGTGTGTGTGTTTGTTTTATGTATGTGTATGTTTATTTGTGTATATGTGTGTATATATGTGTTCATATGTATATGTGCATATGTATGTATGTATGTGTGTGTATGTGAATGTACATGCATGTGTATATATGTGTATGTGTATGTAAGTTTATGCATGTGTATGTTATTTTATGTATTTGTATGTATGTATATGTCATGTGTATATGTGTATGTATGTGTATGTATGTTTATGTCGCATGTGAATGTTTACATAGTATGGGTATGTATGAATATGTATGTGTATATATGCACACATGTATTTAATTGTATGTATGTGTATGCATATACATGTGTGTATGTGTACGTGTACAAGTATGTGTATGCATGTATGCATATGTATGTGTATGTTTATGTGTATGTGTATGTGTATGTTTATGTGTATGTATGTGTATGTGTATGTATATATATATATGTATACGTGTATATGCATGTATATGTACATATGTATGTATTTGTGTTTGTATGGGTGTATGTGTATGTTTATGTGTATGTTCATGTGTATTTTCATGTATATGTGTATGTGAATGTGTATGTGCATGTTAATGTGTATGTGTATGTGTATGTGTATGTGTATGTGCATGTATATATGTGTATGTGTATGTGTATGTATGTGTACATGTATGTATATGCCTATGTATGTGTGTATATGTATGTGTATGTATATTTATGTAGTATGTGTATGTATGCATATGTTTGTGTATGTGTATAAATGTGTGTATGTGTATGTATATTCATATGCATGTGTATGTGTACGTGTATGTGTATATGTGTATGTGTATGTGTATGTATATATGTGTATGTGTATGTTCTTGCATGTGGACATATGCATGTGTGTATATGTATGTGTATGTGAATGTGTATGTGTATGTGTATGTTTATGTTTATGTGTATGTGTATGTGTATGTGTATGTGTATTTGTATGTGTATGTATATGTATATATGTGTATATGTATGTGTACGTATGTGTACAGGTATGTCCATGCTTATGTATGAGTGTATATGCATGTGTATGTATATGTATGTTTATTTAGTATGTGTATGTATGTGCATGCACATGTAAGTAATTGTATGTATGTGCATGCATATGCATGTGCATTTGTATGTGTATGTGTATGTGTATGTGTTTGTGTATATGTGTATGTGTCTGGGTGTATGTATATGTATGTGTAGGTGTATGTGTATGTGTATGCATATATGTGTATATGTATGTGTATGTATCTATACATGCATGTCTATGTGTATGTATATGCGTACGTGTATGTCAATTTATTGATTTAATATTATTTATTCATTTTTAATATTTATCCACTTTTAGTATTTTCTATAATTTATTAATTTTTCATATTTATTAATTTTTAATATATATTCATTTAAATTTTTTTGTAATATTTTCAATATTGATAGTTATTTATACATTTTTAAATATTTATAAATTTAATTAAATAATAACATTTTTAATTATTATTAAAAATTATAAAGATTGATAATTAATTATATTTTTATATACAATCAATACAATGCATACATCAATAATTAGAAATAATAATATTATTTATTTATTCATTTTTTCATTTTTTATGTGTTTACAATTCCTGTAATTAATGTTATGAATTATTTTTTTTAATTTTTTTGTAATTTATTTAATTTTATTTTTTCATTTTTAATATTATTTCAATTTTTTTTCATTTTGGATATTTATTAATTTTTAATATTTTTAGAATTTGTTCATTTTTTAAAATTTATACATATTTATTTATTAAGTTCTAATATTTTTAATATGTTTTCAATTTATATGATTAATATTTAATCATTTTTATTTATTACGTTTTAATTTTTTTAATATGTTTAAAATTTAAATAATTGATTCCTATAAATGCATTTTAATTTTAATATTTCTGTATAGTCAATATAATTCTTTTTTAGTAATTTTGTTTTTTATATAATTAATATTACATATTTATTCCTTTTTATTCATTTATTATATGTCTGTAATTCATGTAATTAATTTTATGAATTCACTTTTTTAATTTTTTTGTAATTTACTCAATTTTATTCATTCATTTTTTATATTCTTTCATTTAATATCAGTTATTAATTTTAAATATTTATTCATTTTTAATATTTTTGGAATTTATTCATTTTTCAATATTTATTTATACATAGTTATTTACCAAGTTTTATTATTCTCAATATATTTTTTAATTTATATGATTAATATTTATTCAATTTAATTTATTAAGTTGTAATATTCTAAAATGTTTAAAATTTATATAATTAATTTATTGAAATGATTTTTTAATATTTTCTTTATTTTTATAAAAGTTTACAATTCATGTAATTAATCTTACGAATTCATTTTTCAAAATAGTTTTGTTATCTATTAAATTTTATATTTTTATTTTTAATATTCTTTCATTTAATATTTTTATTCATTTAAATGTTAATTATTTTATATATTTTTTTGGGGAATTTATTCATTCTCTAATATTTGCTTACTATTTTTTAATATTTTCAATATGTTTGAAATTTATATGAATAATATTTATTCATTTTTGATTATTAAGTTTTAACATTTTTAATATGTTTGAAATTTATATAATTAATTTAATTTAAATTAATTTTTTATTAATTTTTTCATTTAAATTATTAATATTATTCATTTTTAATAATTTTGTTATTTATATAATTAATATTATCTATTTATTAATTTTTTATGTGTTTGTAAGTTATGTAATTAATGTTATGAATTCATTTTCTTTTAATATTTTTGTAATTTATTTAAATTTATTTATTCATTTTTAATATCCATTCATTCAATATTATTTTTTAATTTTTAATATTTAATAATTTTTAATATTTTCTGGATTTATTCATTTTTAATATTTATATAATAAGTTTTGATATTTTCAATATGTTTATAATTTATACAATTAATTCTTTTAAATGAATTTTTAATATTTTTTCTAATTTAAATAGTTAATATATTTTATTTTAATAATTTTATTATTTGTATAAATAATATTTTTTATATTCATTTATATTCATTTTTTACATTTTTTCAATGCTAAAACATAAACGCCGACAAATACAACTTTTTTTAGCATTTTTTAGTGCCGATAAAAGTTATGATTTATCAGTGCTAAGAAAGCGCTGGAAAAAGCATTATTTATCAGCACTGAATCATAAGTGGTGAAAAATACTACTTTTGTTAGCGCTTTCTTAATGCTGATAAATCAGAACTCTTATTAGCGCTGATAAAAGTTGTATTTATCAGCACTTATATTTTTAGCGTGGGTAAAATATACTTTTATCAGCACTTTTCGCTACGCGCTGATGAAACCCTCTGCTCTCTTAAAAAAAAGCCCTAACATCATGTCTTCCTCGCACCACACCCAAAATCTCACAAAATCAGAGGTCTACTACAACCGAAGTCGATCGTTTTGGACAAATCAAACCTCAAAACTAAAGATATGATATTCCAAACTTGTTTTTAAGGAATCTCATTTGATATTTTTCCATAGGGATGTGCCCGAGAGAGCATATTATTTGTGGTAATGGGAAATGGGGTGCCTCATAGCATGTATGTTCAAGAAGTGTGGGTGGGTTCCATATTAGGAATCATGCTTTGGATGGTGCACTTTAGATATACGTTGATATTCATGTACATCTTATATTCACTAGTCAACTTCTTTCTCAGATAAGGAGAAACAACCTTTTAGTTCTTGTTACCAACTCCCCTCTATTCCTTTTGTTACTATAGTATCTGGACATATGATAATGGATATTTTGAATATATAACCTCCTGATGAAATATTTCCTTTTAAAATATTTTTTTTAGTTGAGATGTGGTTTCGTCAAATCTTCCTCCTCTATCGATCTTTTTAGTTTCCACACACACACATGCTCATAGTGTTTTCTGATCTTAAAAAAAGTATCATAGTAATGCCGCCTTCCTCTGAGATCCATTTTCATTGGTTTTAGCATGAATACTATTTCTTTTCCCCAAATCCATATTTTTGTAATTCTTATTACAAAATGATTCTCCATATGATAATATTTAGTATTTGAATTCTACTTTAAAATATGAATATATCCCTCATGAATCTCAATCCTCGAAGCCTCTCCTTAAGTTAAGCATCTAAGTTCTCTAGGTGAGAAATGTTTTCCTTGTGTGCAATATTTACCTATTCTTTAGACAAATATTTTATAATAGACACTAGGGATCCATGGAGTTTTCCATTTCCATTCCTAAATTCATCTCATGAATTTTTTTTTCAATTATATCATGTTGTTCCTTTACTTTCTTATTCGCTATTATAATGATAAACTTTGAATCTATCTCTTCCTCTGTCAACATTATCTTATATTCTTCCAAATATTCAACATATGTAGAATTTATTCAACCTTTAGATTTTAATACTTACACTTCACTTCTCAATACTTAAATCATCTCTTTTTTTTGTGACATAGACAAACTCTATATTTATGAGATGATTTGATTTCCTATTTTCTACCATCACCCTCCTAACATTCTAGTGAATATAATATATACATCAATAAGTAATTTTTTTTGATATATGTTTTTATAGTAAAATATTATTATATATACCCTAATACATATCTGGTTGTGGAAATCAATAGTTGTCTTATGAACATTGACAGTGATAGGGAGTGAATTATCTCCCTTGATAAATCCATTTCAAAAAAAATAATGAATTATGATATGTGACATTTTATAATTTTGAAAATAAGTTTGATAATAATTTAAATTCATATAATTCTTTGTCTTTATATGTTCCAACAAGTTATTGATGTAATGAAAATTTATATCAAATACGATGACTGTATGTGTTTATATATAAAGAATATCCTTTTAGGGTTATAAGCTCATACTTTTTGTGTATTTTTTTTAAATATTAATATTAACAAATCATACAAGATGGATATGAATAAAAAATGGATTAATTCCAATCACATGAAAAAAGAGTATGAGGATGGGGTGAAATATTTCATCAAGTTTGAAAAAAATGTGCATATGACCCTTCTCAAATCCTTTTTTCATGTTTATGTTGTTATTATTCAATACTAATTAGTCTAGAGGAGTTATAAGAACACTTGGTCTCTCACAGAACAGATCAAAGTTATAAATGTTGGACTAAACATGGGAAAAAACTAAATGTTGCATGTGACTGAGATAACATTACATTTTATGTGTCATCTCATATGATTACAACCATGAAAAATGATGAAGACCGTATCGAGGTTATGATTATAGGTGCGAAATATGATAAAGATCATATCAAGGAAATGAAAATGACCATTAAAGATGAACTTCATGATTTGTCATGACCTATCCCAACTGGTCCCAAATCGTGACTACCCCAAACCAAGCCTTAATAGGCTAGGGGCTACATACGAACACTAATTAAGCATACTACACACATGGAAGGAATTATCCTAATGTACCTACACACACACACACACACACACACACTTCTTTAAGGCCATACAATGTTGAAATGTAAAAACCAACTGAAACCAATGCATGCATACATCTATGATCCTACAATTAGTGTATGATAGTAAGTATTGAAAGTGATAAAGAGGGAAAAATACAAGCCCAACCAAAAATTGCAGAGAGTACAAACTACTCAAAGGGAGAGGACTATGATCAAATGCAACCACCTAGAAAACACATCAGTCTCTCAAGATCAAGCTATGCTCCACCTGCTCCCATTCCTTATAAGACACCATCAAATGGGACTTCATCTATATAAGACATTATTGGTGAATTCAGAGACTATACGGGGGTGATTATAACAATACCAATAAGAACACCCTGAAAACACTAAACACGAAGCATCAAGACTAGTCATCTCATAATAATGATATAACAATAATTGCATAACAGAAACCTAGATATACTCAGGAAGGACACTGTACCTCCAGGCAATCGCAACTAAACTGCCAGCCACAAGATTATTCTTGAATAAATTATCATTCCAAGATAATCCACTACACGATCCATTCTATCATCAAAGTCACTCATCTAAGAGGTCATGATCATTGGGAACTACCCAATAAAGCTCACTCGTCTCAGAGGACCCCGATACTCAGATAGGGGATCACACCCAGGACTAATGGGGGACACCATGAACCCAATCTGGATCAACCCACTATATAAGGTATTTTACTCCAATGATACCACAAACCCTACTGATATGAACTTCTAGAAGGAGGATCGATGCCCTGCTCAAGGAGGTCATGTCGATTCCAAAAAACCCACCTAGGTTATAAAATGATAGAGGATCATACTCTGGTCTTATATAGGGACACAAAAAACTCTATCTGAGACTCATCCTCCAGAGAGGATCACAATACATATATGTGGATGTAATCAAACTTCGTACCGTCGAGGGGAGGGACCAAGGAAACACACTCAACCAATACTGCTCCAGACTGAAGAAATGACAGGATCCAAACACCCTCAAAGGGTGTACATGGTGTGTATAGGGGTACACAACATATATAGTCAACCCTTGGTCTGTTTGTGTGGTTATGCCTTACATGGAATGTATATATTCATTTACACAGTGAGTATGAATAGTACATGGTGTGTAGAGATCAATCAACACTCTACCTGTGCCGTCTGGCCATGCCTGTGTACACCAGACCGTGTCTTTGTATTATGGTCATGTATGTGTACTCTGGACGTGCTCGTGTACTCTGGAAATTTCTATGCCTATGTAACCACTGAGTTACACATAGATCCCCTGAGCACATTTCACACAGTGTGTGACATGGTCACATAGTGTGTGATATTTAACTCTCCGTGGAAACCCTAGAATCACAGCTAGGGGATCCCATCAGGCATGTGATCCTGGATGACATAGTGTGTAACCTGAAAATTTAAAAATCCATTGGGATCTCTTCAGAGTCTTCATGTGTTTCATGATAACTTCCATCCTTGATGGAGATTATAAATTCTTGGTTGGCCAACACTACCATCACTAGAGATTAATATTCCAAGCTTCAAATCTACTTGGAAAATATCCCCTTACACCATCTGTAGATTCACCATCGAAACTAGGATGAATGGGAATCACCAATCCATTCTGATACACTTCTGATCATTATTCATCACCATTTAACATCGATTGTACCCTCGATCACGAACCACACCCACAATATTGATCTCTTACGCCAAAGAATGGCCACAAAATGATCAAATACTAGGTAATCATTGAACCATAGGCTAAAGAAAATTTCTTTGATGAACATGAAAATAAATGGGGGAGAAATCCATAAGCCACAAGATGTAAATAGTGAACCTCAACCTTTTTTTGTTCAGCCTCAATACATTTTCAATGTTTTAGAAACCCAAAGTGGGAATAAAAACGAACAAAATAAATCTATCACAAAATAAATATAACATCGATGCGTGAATCAATTATTGTTCATTTAATTGAACTATGTTCAACTAGGATAAATTAATGGGGTGTAAATACAAAAATCAAACAACCTACCTTGAGTTTGGATCAATCACTAATGTAGAACAGTTATGCATTTCTACCATTGGAGAGATCCAAAAACTCTGATGGTGGAATGATCCTCGATCTGGTCTTGATCTAATGTCACCATCCAAGATCTCCTAAAATGATTGCTCCAATAGTTCATCTCAATCCTAGGTTATGTGGATAAACATTGTCTTGAGGCGTAACTGTGTTTAGATAGGAGATCTAGTCACTACGTCAATGAAGAATTAAATAAATAAATAAAATAAATTATTTTTTAATACCATGCCTATGATAACTTTTCACAAACACTAAATGACAACAAAGGTTATGTTGTGACTAAGGTAAAAATCACATTCTGAACTCAATGGTTCCCTTATATTTCTTATCTGGGCCCCCATTCAGAAGTTATTTCACTTTTTTAGGAAAACTACATGGGTGTGGTTTTTAATATATTTCAAAAATTAATTTTAGGAACATCAGTCCTCTGAATCTAATGTCACCTTAGCACCTAGCTCTAAAAATAATCCATACAATATCCAAAAGTAATACATGTAAATAGGATTCATTAATTTCTCCCTATATTTGGGATTTTCATCATGAATATAGAAAAACCTCTAAAAAAGATGAGGGTACTGAGCACGTGTCTGAGTCTCCCACTCCCAAGTTCTCTCCTAAAGATTCTCGTGCTTCCACAGGATACACACTAGAGTAATTGATATCCCATAATGGATCATATCCTAACAATCAACGATCTCTACATAGTACTCAACAATGGTATCCTCATCCTCAATGTCCAGCTCACTCCAGTCGATAACATGTGATGGGTCAAACACATACCTCCTCAGCTATGACACATAGAAGATGTCATGTACTCAGTCCAAATATGGTGGTAGAGAGAAGCGATACACCACCTCTCCAACTCTATAAAGTATCTCGAAAGGGCTAATGATTCTTAGAGATAACTTTCCACCCTATCCAAATCTACATAATCTATGTTGAGGTGAGACCCTTAGGAACACATGGTCACTCTCCCCAAACTAAAAATGCATCTTTCATCAGTCTTCATAAGACTTATTATAGATATGTGGAGTCCTCATCCACTATTGGACAACTTGAACCTTCTCTATCATAGATTGCACCAACTCTAGGCCATGAGTGCTGAGTCACCTGGATCAGTCCAAAAAAGTGGCGACCTACAGGGTTTCCCATATAATGCCTCTAATGGTGCCATACCAATAGTGGAATTTTATTTTTTGTTGTACAAAAACTCCACCAAGGGAATATGATCCTCCCAACTATAGATAAAGTCCAACATGTAAGCCTGTATGATTTCCTCTAAGACCTGAATAGTCTACTCAGTTTGGTCATCAGTATGGGGGTAAAATTCCATTCTCTAATGCAACTACATCCCAAATTCCTATAACAATACTCTCCATAATCATGATTTGAAATGATCATCGAGGGAATTCCATCGAGCCACACTATATCTTGAACGTACAAGCATCCCAAGCTCTCTATTGAACTATAGTCTCAAATAGTTAACAAGTAGGATGACTTGGTGAGTCGGTCTATGATCACCCATATGGAATCATGTCCCCTAGATATAAGTGGTAACCCTATTATAAAGTCTATGTATATCCCACTCCACTTAGACTATGTCACCTCAAGGGGTTGGGATAAACCCACTAGGACCTGGTGCTCAGCCTCCACTTTCTAACAAGTGAGGCATGGAGAGAAAAATTATTTAACATAACTCTTAATGCCTGGCTACCAAAAATGATGTTAGAGGTCTTGCTACATCTTTTAAACCCCTAGATGTGGCACAAAATGGGATGTTTGAAACTCCCATATCACCTCTTCTTGAAACATCAATGGTACCGTTTTTCTTCTTATGAAAATAATAACATTCTCCCCACCTTTAGAATATCCACTAGGAGCACATCCAATGGATACCTGAGTATACAAGGTCTCATAGTTGGTATATCCCCACTGAACATCCCTGACATGATGTAAAATTGGTGGGTAAAAACCATCGAATGTAGATATGAATCACCATCCTTATCCACTTTGGACAACTATAATGTGGATAACTACTCTGATGTCTCATCCAATAACTGAGAACAATATATCTTGTTGAGAGTTTATTACACCATGTTCTCCTTCCCAGGAGTATAGACAATCTCAAAGTCATAGTCCTGGAGGAACTCTAATCATCACTTTTGTCTCATGTTAAGATCCTTCTAATAAAAGATATAATTGAGACTCTTTTTGTTAGAGTAGATGATAAACCGTGCACCCATCAAGTAGTGTCACTACATATTTAGTTTAAAGACTACCACTACTAAATCAAGATCATGGGTCACGTTGTTCTAGTCATGTGGTGTCAATTGACGTGAAACATAGGAAATCATTTCCTAACTCTAAATAAAAACACAACCAATCCCAAACCCTTATGCATTGAAGAACACTACATATTCGACACCATTCATGAGAAATAACAAGATTGGAGAACTCATCAACCTCTACCTCAACCCCTGAAAGAATCGATGGAAACTATACATCCACATGAAAGGATTCCCCTTTTAGGTCAATGATTTCAAGGGTATTTCCACTTGATATAAATTGGTTACAAACCTCCGATAGTACCCTGCCAACCTAAGAAAACCCGACGCCTTGATAACACTCTTGGTTGGATCCCAAACTAGCACCACCTAAACCTTCATCAGGACCATGACCACTCCTACTTCTGAGATGACATGTCCCTGGAATTGGACCTCTCAAATAAAAATTCAACACTTTTAGAGAATATCATAAAGCTAGTTCTCTCAGAGTGTGTCTAGGACCATCCTTAAGTGCCTCGTGTGCTCCTTCTCGGATGCCGTGTACATTAGGATGTCATCGATGAATACCACCACAAACTGATATAAGAAAGGAAGAAAGATCTGGTTCATGAGTTCCATGAACACTTTTGGGGAATTTTTCATGGTGAATGGCATAACCAAGTACTCATAGTGACTGTAAAGACATATTAATTCCATATTTGGTATATCCTCATCTCATACTGGCAGCTGGTGATAGCTTTATTTGAGGTAAATATTTGAGAACCATCGCAACCATCTCAACTAATTAAAGAGGTTGTCGATCCTCAGTTGTGGATAATTATTATTCACAGTCACTTGGTTTAAGAATTATTAATCCCCACATAACCTCAATATACCATATGATTTCTTGGAGAAAAACATTGGGGATGATAGGGAGAAACACTAGGTCTCAAAAATACCTTCTCTTGAAAGTCCTCTAACTGCACCCTTATCTCACAAAGCTCTGCGAGAGACATCTAATATGCTGATGAAGGTATCAGGTTCATCCTAGGGTGTAAGTAAATACAGAATTCTAGCTCTCAGTGGGGAAGTAATCCTAACATGTCCTTAGGAAATACATCCTCATACTCCACCACCACCATAGGGAACTGGTATCCCATAAAATCTAGTTCTCTAAGAGTCATTCTATCCAACTGGTGAGTAATCAACTACACTCTCAAATTATTGAGCTTATCAGCTTCCACCAAGGTTTCCTTTTCACCCATAAAGGAAAACATTATCCCATCACTATAGAAACACCACATCCTCCCCCCAAAATAGTAAATATGGGCATGAACTATGGATATCATATCTATACCTAAGATGAAATCATAAGGCCTCATTGCTGCTATAAAGAGATACCATACAGAACTATCAGTTACCAACATCAGGTAGCACTTTCAGTAGAAGTGTTCAATCACTAAGTCACCTCCCATCCAATTCTCCAAGTGAAAAGTTTGAGCTATAGGCTCAACTATAATATCTAAGTCTAGAACCAGAGAGGTGGATAGAGGGGAATGAATCACATTTGTGTCTATCAATACTTTAGCTAATATAGAAAAGAAACAGATCATATCTCATAGCATCAATAGAGCCTCGGGGTCAAAGTTTTCTATAGCCTACAACTATCCTCATCCATGACCACTAACTCCCTGAGCATTACATGGACCACATGGGAGTGATGGTGGTAATAATTAAAACCTTAGGCCACTTCCTACTGATCTACTATCCTCTCTTCCACATCCTCCACCCTACGTACTACCCATCTTCTACCTCTATCTCTACCTCAGCGGTCCCTCAAAAATCTCTCACTCAACTATATAATGAGTTAGGAAGTATCATCCTAGATTTACTTGACCATTGTAGGAGAAACACATCCTCTCCCTCAGCTGATTCGAGCCATCCTAAGAGACATTCACCACTTATCCTTTATCATGGGATCATCTCCCGAAGCATCCGACATTCTCGGATCCCTGTGACTACTATTAGTTACCTATTACCGAGGTCTCAACTTTTGGGTACCCAGTACCAATATCCACTATCAGTTCTTGCTTTTCTCAGAATCTCTCCACCACTAAGGCCCAATCAAGTACCTCAGTATATATGGGAATGCATTGAGATATCACTGAATCCCTGATATCCTAGAATAAGCCTTGATCAAAGGTCTGTGTTATGAATAACAGATCCCGAACCATATCCATGGAGTATCATTAGATATTACTAAACCTTTATGAGTATTTCTCCATTGTAATAATACCTTTGTACAGATGAAGAAGCTCCTGGATTCACACTAATAAAAATGTGTCCATAAAAAACTCCTCCCTGAAGAAATGATTGAATATTGACTAGGAGAGAGATATCTCATCATGTGATTGAGTCACTAAACTTAACCATTTCATAGTATATCCCTGACGAAGTCTGGCTACGAGGACCACCAACTGATCTGTAGACATCCTCGTAAGGTGAAAAACACGAGTGACTACCTATATCCAGTCCTCAACCACCTGAGGGTTTGTCTTGCCTTAAAAACCGGGAGGTCACGACCTCTGAAACTCATGCAACACACTCAACCTACATATATCCTCTATTGGCACTTCTAGAACTAGCTTCTACTCAATGAGTGGTGGTATACCTGGAAAACCACTAGGAGGTGGTATATCCACTATAGGTCCCTGCATTGATGCCTTTTTTACTCAAAGGATCATCCTCATGATCACATGGTGGAATCCTGGATGGCTCTCTTCATGGAAGCATATGGGAATAAACAATATATACCATAGTCAAAGTGTCTATTTGGGTAGATGACTCAACAAGTATATGAAAATCACAACCCATTCCTATATGATTCATGTACCAATGTTTTTGCTGAAACCAATGTATAATATCTGGAATTTTTAAAGATAATAAAAACCATCTTGTTGATAATTTGTAAGTTTTTTTTGTGAAAATGTCATTTTTCAATAAAAATCACTTAATTAACATTTTAAAGGATTTTTATAAGTCTAAAAGTCTACTTATCACCTTTAAATATTCTATGGAATATTTTTGGAGTTAGGAGTTAAGTTAGTGAGAGATTATGAGGCCCATAGAGCCTCAGTGTAGATAGACCCAAACCCCTAGGTCTAAGATGAATTACATTCAACCTCATGCATGCCTCCCTGTATACAACAAGCTTCTAACTAATAGCTAGGTTTTGAGTTCATCAATGGGGAGACTATACCATAAATATCATGTCAGAGGATCCATAATCAATAATAATCAATATAATAAATAATCAGAGTAAACATCCTGGAAGGTAAATATGTCATACATGTTATAAAAATAAAGTATATCCCAAAGTAGAAATCACAACTAGTTTAAATAAAGTAGATAAAAAAATGATAAACTTTAGGTCCCAATAATGTCTGTCCTATCCCATCACTAGCTCCACACTCCTTATCTCAACAGTCCACCATATGGCCCTTTCCCTCCATCAGTCCCCTGATGAAATCTACAAGAACATCAAAATGCCCATGTAGGGTTTGAGTACAAGACTATGTAGGAAACCACCAATTCTTCCTTAACCTGATGTGCTAAAATATGCAAGTGTATTCCATAATAATAATAATAAATGTGTAACCATCATAGTAACACACAATAAAAAAAATGACCGGTCATGCACTAACCAAGCTGAAACCCCCCCGACCATACCTACTTGTCTCCAAGCCAAAATGTATTGTATGTTGATAAGTACCCAAAACCAAGCATAATGTTATTGGTGAGTCACTTGGAATCCACAAGGCATCGAGTGAAAAAACCTAACCGTAATCCACAAGGAATTAGGTAATACTCATAATCCACTTAGAATCGAGTATCTCTAACCTACCCAGAATCTACAAGGCATCAGGTAACACTTGGAATACACATGGAATCAAGTGTCAGCCATCTACTTAGAATCCACATGGAATCAATTCGATTCCAAGTTACAAGGTTATCATAATGCACCATCATCTTCACCACACATCATGCACAGACCCCACAAGGAGTAATCATACCACGAGTACCACCTTTCAAGTAAACACATACCAATCCTCCAAAGGAAAACATGAAAAGTCATAGCATGATAACTACCATAGAACACATGATGAGAAATATAGCATTGGAATATACATAAAAAATTGAATCAAACATTATCATGGAATCAAGCTGTGACATCAATCTCATGGAATCAAATCATACCATATCATGGGATACACATAAACACCCACATACGATTGCAAGTTAATCATGGTATCAAATAATCCAACACATAAATTAGGTATGGAAACATGTGTAAAAAAGATCCCAAAAATATAAGGAACTTCATAATTTAAAAGCTATCGATCTAAAAAGGTGGGGATAGACCAGTCAAGAACACCTCTTCGCAGCCTTATTATCAAAATGAAGACACTCAAGGTTCACCAAGGGTCCCTAAAACCAAAACATACTATTTTATTTAATATAGAAAGAAAATATAACATGCGATGATACTTTATGTCTTCTAGATAATTTCTAAATTATCGTTTAGTTCAACACATATCCTCACTATATTCTCCTCAATAATAATTATCTCTTGATAACTAGTTTAAATAAAGTAGATAAACAAAGAAATGATAAAATATAGGTCCCTCTAGTGTCTATCCTATCCCACCACTAGCTCTACACTCCTCATCTTAGTAATCCACCACAAGTCACTTTCCCGTTTTTGGATCCCTCACGAAATCTACAAGTGCACCAAAATTCCCGAGTAGGGTGTGAGTACAAGTTTGAGTAAGAAACCAACAATATATCCATAACCTGATGTTGTGAAGTATATAAGTGTATCAAAAAATAATAATAAATTCATAATAATCATAATAACACATAATCTAAAATTGAATGGTCGTACGCTAACCAAGTCACCACAAACCCCCAACCATACCTGCTTTGGATCCATACTAGAAATATACTGTATATCGATAAGTATCCAAAACTAGCCACAAGGTTATTGGTGATTCATTCTGAATCCATAAGGCATAACGTGAAAACAACCTACCCGAAATCCACAAGGCATCTGGTAATAATTGGAATCCACAAGGCATTGAGTATCTGTAATGTACCCGGAATCCATAAGGCATTGTGTCACGACCCCTCCTCGGGGCCCGTGCCGTGACTACCCCAAGCCCCTCTTCCATAGGCCAGGGGCTGGCGACTAGCACCAAAGGCATAAATCCCAATAAAAAGGTAAGGCATTACCTTTATGAAACGCAAACAAACACACAACCAGAGTACAAGCGGAAGCAAACACTAAGTAAAGAAATAAGACAACTGTGCTGAAAGTACAAAGGGGGCAAGAAATACAAGCCCAATAGTAAAGTACAAGGAAAAGAAAAAATAGCAGGAAGGTGTAAAGATGGTCCTGGATCATCCTCCGGAGTTCCTACCTGAAGGGTAGGTACAGATGGCCACCTCAGCACTCTGCGTCCATCTGTCACCTTCGGGTACCGTCTCATCATGAAGTCCACCTCCGGGTACCATCTCGTTGTAATGTCCACCTCCAGGTATCGTCTCGTCGTGAAGTCCACCTCCGAGTACCGTCCAATTCTACAAGCCTCAACCACGATCAGTGTTGTCCATCGTCTGTATCCAACACAACAAGGTGTAGGCATAACCCATGTAGGGCTGAGTATAATGATACTTAGTAGGGACCCCGAGACCCTCAAGGTCTCACTAAATCCAACAAGGATAAACCAAAAATAAGGATCTCAACAGATAACCTTTACTTAGGTATATTCCCATACATATACCTAAGTTATCAAGTAACCCATCTCCATCATGAGGAAAACACAAAGGTCATTGACTCAGCTCAAACCATGATTTTTATTCACGATGATGAAAAACACGGCTGCTGGAGAACTCCTACTCTATCGAGTGCAGTAGTCCTATCACGAATCTGAGGTGTCACTCACTAACCTTAGACTGCTGAGATACTCCTCCTGTCGAGTACCATGGGTCTTCCACCTCACAAAGTAGTGCTCCACCTCCATGGGTCTACCACCTCACACAGTAGTGCTCCCCCTCATAGCCTACTGGGGTACTCCTCCTGTCGAGTACCACAGGTCTGCCACCTCACAAAGTAGTGCTCCTCCACCATGGGTCTGCCACCTCACAATGTAGTGCTCCACACTGGGATATGCAAGTCACTCTGAATCAAATCGGACAAGCAGTCATCAGGTCTCAGCCAGTTATAAGGTCACCGTACTCCGTATTTTCTCCTCCGGGAGGATCTGCTCCACGAGCCACTGGTTAATACACCAAGTATAAAAAATTCCCGTGAAGAAGTATCACAAAGGACCGCCTCGTCACAGGGGTCTTAACGCAACAGACGGCGCATCAATCAGACGCCCGGTTCGTGAGTTATTAGCCTCTTTGTTCCGGGGGCCCGGTTGGTTTCATATACAAACCAACCCGACCATATCTAAACTATACCCCAAACTCCCTTGGGGTATACTCAAAGGGACGAATATGCTCCAAGAGTACCGGAGCCGCTGACGGTTCGTCAAACGGATGTCCGGTGCCAAAGATATGGCTAAAGAAGGTAATGGGCCAGTAATAAGCCCAGGTCCGGTCCGACCCGGGCAGACCAACTTAGCCTAACCCAAACTGGGCCGACCTGGTCAGGTCGACCCGGTCAGACTCGCTGGGTCTGACCCGACCCATTGGGCGAGTCAGCCCGCTAAGTTTTGACCCAGTCCACTAGGCCCGACCCAGCGGACTGTGAGGGCGGTTCGGCCTGATAGTCGCCATGTAGGCGGCTAGGTAACTCGGCCCGGTAGATCGGGCTGGTTTGACCAGCGACACCGCGGGGGCATCGCAGGCCGGTTCAGCAGGCCGGTGACTGGGAGGCTAGCGGGCAGACCGCACGGGGCGCGGGCAGGCCGGCTGTGCTCCGGTTTTGCCGCGGGTGCACCGGGCATGGCGCGGGGGGCGGCAGGCAGGGTGTCGAACGCCGGGCAGCGTGCGGGGGCACGCCGGGTAGCACGACAGGGCATTGCGGGGACGCCGGGGTGCGCCGAGCAGGCCGCCGACAGGGGCGCCGGGGGCGCTGGTCAAGCCACCGGCAAGGGCGCGGGGCGTCGGGCTGGCTGGGCAGCACGCCGGGGGGGGGGGCATCGGGGTGCACCGGCAGGGCGTCGGGGTGCGCCGGCAGGGCGTCACGGGTGCGCCGGCAGGGCGCCGCGGGGGCGCCGGCAGTGCACCGGCAAGGGCGCGGGGTGCCGGGGTGTGCCTGCAGGGTGTCGCGGGTGCGCCAGCAGCACACCGACAGGGGCATGGGGCACCGGGTGCACGCCAGGGAGCCGCGGGGGTGGCGCAGTTCACGGAGGCCGCAGGTAGCGTGACCTTTGTTCGCCGCCTTCGTCGTCGTCGCCTCATTGCCATGCCGTCATGGAGTCATCACAAAAAGAACAACGGAGGGGTCGAGCCATGTTGGTTTGGCCCGGACCCTCCGCGTTTAGGGTGGTAGCAATAGGTTCTTGCAAGTATGAAGCATAACAACCACCGTTCTTCATTTTGAGAGAAAGGAAGAACAAGAGAAAGGTTTATACATTAAATAAAATAAAACCCCTACCTCTTGCTCGCCACTCGTTGGCGGAGTCGCAGAAGGAAGATGATGAAGACTGTCGTTCTTCGCATCCGCCACACGTCCCCAATTCCGAGCTGCATCGGTTCATTGACGATGTTGCGGAGGATAGGTTTCTGGGGAAGGAAGGTTGAAGATGAATTGCGTGGAAGATCGTCATTGGCGTTCTTCACGTTCTTCGTTGGAGAGGATATGATTTCCCCAAGTGTTGGGCATTGCAATACTTTACCAGCGCTTCGTCTCTTGGTGAATCCATCCCAAAACTTTCTCCCAAGATCCCTATATATAGGAGAGGGGGAGAGGTATGTAACCATCGTGGAATTTATGACGGTTCATTTATTTGTAACCTTCCTAAATTCAAACGATACGATTACTTAATTTAAAAAGGGGGTCTGGCGAAATAAATTGTGTTGGCGCAATTTTAGAGGTGAATTGGCACAACTTAAGTGTGGAGGATGCCAAGAAGTTTCCCCAAAATATCCTGCATCAAAACATATGACACGAATTAATTTTATGTTGACACATAAAATTAATTGACAGTAATTAATTTCACGTCGACACATAAAATTAACTCACAACAATTATTTTTTATGTTGAACCATAAAATTAACTTACAACAATTAATTTTATGTCAACTCATAAAATTAATTGAGAGCAATTAATTTTACGTCGACACATAAAATTAATTGACAACAATTAATTTTACGTCGACCCATAAAATTAATTGAGTGCAATTAATTTTACATCGATATATAAAATTAATTGATGGGGGGTTTGAGAGATTTCCTCTCCCTCCCCATTAAATGGGAGGTTAGGGTGTGCCGGTTCCATCACCAACTCCCAAGGGGAGCTTCTAACCAAGTTATCCGCACTGCATGTGTTTAGCAAAATAAAATAAATTATTCACTTATTTTATTTTATTAACCCATGTAAAAACCCGAAAACTAACTTTCATACCCGATCATCCGCTGTTGAGGTGAAAGTATTCTTAAGAGAATATCGACACTATGAGTTCAACGGTTCCCTCAGAATTCGATTCTGAGCACTGGTTCAAAAGTTATAAAACACCGCTCGTACATTTACTGAACGTACCTGAAAAAAAGTTCGGAAAATTATTATCAGTCACCCTCGACCCACTGCGGTCAAGGTTAGACTCTTCCTAGGAGGAACACGTCCCAACGAACTCAACGGTACTCTCGGTTTTTCAATTCGAGTTACCGTTTAGAAGTTATGAATTTTACAATAAAATAATTGTCACTTAATTATTTTATTTACGGCAAAAAACTAACTTTCTCAGGTGGCCCGCGCCGGCCAAAGTTAGTATCTTCTTAAATAAAGAATACCCTCATGAGTTCAGTGGTGGTCTCAGATTTTTAATCCGAGTTACCATTTGTGAGTTCTAAGAATTTGAAAAATAAAACAACTTTATTTAATTATTTTATTTAAGGTTATGCCATTTTTGGGTTTTCTCACAGGAGGCCTGCGTCGACTAAACTTAAGTCACGCCTAGGGTAAACCTGCCATCCCGAGCACAATGGTGCCCTCGGATTTCTGATCCAAGTAACCGTTTAAGAGTTATTCCACTTTTTTAGGAAAACTGCTTACACGCGTTAATTTAAGCTTAACAAAACTTCAGAAAATTATTCCAGGCACACCGTACCTCGGAATCAGGTGCCGTCAGAAACTGCGTACTCGTAAAATTCCAAAGAATTTACAAAAAATTTTTTTATTGAAATTTACGGGTCTTTACACATTAGGTAACACTTGGAATCCACAAGGCATCAAGTTTCATCCATCTACTCAGAATCCATAATGCATTAAGTAGATGATAGGTTATAAGGTTATCAGGTTGTGTCGCCATCATCACCACACATCATGCGCACACTCCACAAGGAGTAACAGTACCATGATGACCACATGTCAAGTATGCACATACCGATCCTCCAAAGGAAAACATGAGAAGTTATAGCATGATAACAACCATAGCACACTTAATGAGAAATATAAAATCATCATATACATCAACATGTGAATCAAATAACATCATGGAATCAAGCTATCACATAAATCTCATGGAATCAAATCATACCGTATCATGGTCTACACACCCACCCAAATGTGACCACATGTCTAGAACAATATCAAATAATACAAAACATAAATAAAGTGTGGAAACATGTGTAAACAAGATCCCAAAAAGAAATGGAACTTCTTACCTTAAAAGCCGTTGATGTAAAAAGGTGGGGATAAAACAGTCAATAACACCTTTTTGCAACCTTATTATCAAAACTTCTACACTCAAGGTTAACAAAGGTTATCTAAATCCAAAACAAACTATTTTATTTCAAATAGATTTAAAATATCACATGCAATAATTTTTAAAATTTCTAGGAGAGAGAAAGTAACATTGCATTTGATATTTTATTTTCATTTTAATTAAAATAGTTTGTTTTGGTTTTTGGGACCCTTAGTGAACCTCAAGTGTTAATGTTTTGATAAAAAGACCATGAAGAGGTGTTCTAGATTGGTTTATCCTCGCATTTTTACATCAATGACTTTTAAGGTAGAAATTTACTTATCTTTTTTGGATCTTGTTCACACATGTTTCCATACATGATTTATGATCTATCTTATTTGATACCATGATTTATTTTTGATTGCATGTGGGTGTGTGTATCCCATGATATGGTATTATTTAATTTCATGATATTGTTGTGATAACTTGATTCACATGATGATGTATATGATGATTCTTTATTTCTCATGATGTGTGTTATGGATGTTATCATGGTATGACTTTCCATGTTTTCATTTGGAGGATTTGTATGTGTATAGTTAATAGGTGGCTGTTGCGGTATTATTACTCATTATGAGGTGTTCATATGATGTGAGACAACGATGAAGACACAACATAATAACATTATAACCTAGAATCTACTCAATTCCTTGTGGATTCTGAGTAGATGGATAACACTTAATGCCTTATGGATCTCGAGAGCTACCTGATGCCTTGTGGATTCCAGTTAGGTTATAGATACTTGATTCCTTGTGGATTCTTAGTATTACCCGATGCCTTGTGAATTCTAGGTAGTTTTTTTCACTCGATGCCTTATGGATTATGAGTGACTTGCTAACAACCTTAGAGATGATTTTGGATAATTATCGACATATAATACCTTTCTATCATAGATCCAAACCAAGTATGACTGAGGGTTTGTGGAGACTTAGTTAGCACATAAACACTCGGTTTTGGATTTTGTGTTAATATGCATGTTATGAATTTATTATTATCATGTAATACAATTTTATAATTGATAACATTGGTTTAAGGATGAATTGGTAGTGTTCTATAAATTCTTGTACTCACACCCTACTCAGGAATTTCGATGCTGTTGTATATTTCACGATGGATTTGGTGGAGGGTAAGGGCCCAGTGGTAGACAGCTAAGCTGAGGAGTGTGGAGCTGGTGGTGGGATAGGACAGAAATCAATGAGACATATAGTTTATATATTTTTTTGTTTATCTTCTTTATTTACATTAGTTATACATTACACCTTAGGAGATAGTTTATATGTATGAAATGTATTCCATATTTACCTTTCTGCATGTTTACTCAGATTACTTATTATATTGGTTATTGTTGATTATTGATCCTATGAGACGACACTGAGGGTATAATCTCCCCACAGACACTCAGATCCTCAATGCTAGTTAAAAACCTCTTGTATACAGGAGGAATTCATAATGTTACATAGCATCTGTCTTGGACCTGGTGGTTTGGGTCAGGATGTTACAAAATGGGAACAGATGGCAGTTTCAATCCTCTGACCTATGGTTATGAGCCCACACGCTTCCACTGAACCACTATGATTATTTATTATATGTTTTATTTTTGATCATTGATCCTATGATATGATACTGAGGGTATAGTCTCCCCATCGATGAGCTAAGACACTTGCTGCTAGTCGACAAACTCTTGTGTATGGAGAGGCATGCATGAGGTTATATGGAATTCTGGATCAGACCGAGTGGTTCGGGTCATGTGGAATTACCACATTTTTACATGAAAAACTTTTGAGGTAAGAGGTTCCTTAAATTTATAGTCCTTGTATTTATAATGTTATCATGATGTGATGTTATGTTGGACTAACCCGTGATTATTCTAATATGATTGTGGGTGTGAGCTGTGGACGTACTTTTTTATGTTTGATTATTCCGACTTTTATCCTGGTGTGGATTTTCATTCCTTTCTATGACATATATTGTTTGCGTGTTGAATAGCCTGTGGAATTGTGTTGTAGGTACCAAGATACTCAGGTGGAGCCTTGATGTTGGGTGTATGAGGTTACCCAACATGAATCGGTCTTAAATCCTTTAAAGGTGGGCATGGATACCCCTATCGAGTTGAAAACTTAATGATTAATTGGAAGGTTCTGAGATACTCTGGTGGATGCTTGATGTTGGGTGTATAAGGTTATCCAATCCGACGCGGTACTAACATCCTTAAAGGTGGGTGTGTCTACCCATGTTGTGGGGATAACATAATGGATAGTTTTCAGACACTGAGATATATAGGTGGGGCCATGAGGGTGGGAGTTACATTTTCCAGTGATGAGTTACTAGTCCTGAAACAACCCTAACATCCTTAAAGTGGGAAGTGGATACCTCTGTAGAGGGGAAAATATAATGTCTTGCTGGGAGATACCAGTCATGGATTCCTATATACTTGGGCCGTGGGTGATTAAAAGTATAAGGAGATTAAGGATAGAACTGATGTAATTTTTGGTGTTACTATAACAACCATCTAAAGGGTGGGGTGATATATGAGACCCTGATGAAGGTATGTGTGTTCTAGAAATTTTTACCGACAATGATCCAAAGTAGGTAGGGTTGGGGTTTGTAGCATCTAGGTCAATGCATGATGACTCAACAAATGTCTGTTTATTGATAATTTACTTATGTCATGATATAAAATGTTATATATACTGTGAACTTATGGTAAGGAAGCATTGGTGGTTTCCTACTGAGTTTTGTACTCACACCATACCTAGGCATTTCAGTGTGCTTATAGATTTCATGAATAGAGATCCAGTGAAGGGAAAAGGCCCTATGGTGGATAGTTGATTAGTGGATCATGGAGCTAGGGTAGACCATGACAAACATTAGAGTACCCCATAGATGATTGTTTATTTACTTTTATTGTATTTACCTTCTTCTTATACTCTGGATAGAGTTACCACTTTGGGATCTATTCTTATATGTATGTCATTTATTCAGTTTCTGCATTTAATCTAATTTATTATTTTTTATTGATTCTTATCAATCCTATTTCATGATAATAAGTGTATAGTCTCCCCATGGATGGACTTAGACCCTCGTTACTAGTCAGGAACCTCTTGTGTATGAGTAGGAAAGCATGAGGTCATGTGGCACTCCGACTCAGACCTGTTGGTTCGGGTTGGGATGTTACAAAATTTATAAAAGGATAAATTGTATTAAATTAACAAAAGGCAATTATAAATGAAAATTTATAATAAATTATCAAAATATAATTATAATGGATAATTTTGGATAAAATTATCAATAATAATTATAAAAAGAAAAATTATGAGAAATTATCAAGAGATAATCATTTTTATTGAGGATAATATAGTGAGTACATTCATTGAACTAAATAATATTTTGGAAATTATCTAGGAGATAGAAAGTTTCATCGCATGTGATATTTTATTTATTTTTGAAATAAATAGTGGGTTTTGTCTTTAGGGACCCTTGGTGAACCTCGAGTATCAACATTTTGATAATAAGGCTATGAAGAGGTATTCTTTTTTGGTTTATCCTCATCTTTGACATCAATGAATTTTGAGTTAGGATGTTCCTTGTCTTTTGGGGCTCTTATTTACACATGTTTCTATACTTGATTTATGTGTTGGCTTATTTGATACCGTGCTTTAATTGTGATCACATGTGGGTGTGTGTAGCCCATGATATGGTATGAATTGATTCCATGAGATTTATTTGATAGCTTGATTCCATGATGATGTTTGATTCACATTTAAATATATATTATGATGAAATATTTCTCATGATGTGTGCTATGGTTGTTATCATGCTATGAATTTTCATGTTTTCCTTTACAGTATTTCTATGTGTATACTTGATATGTGGCCATTGTGGCTTGATTAATCTCTGTGGGGTGCACACATGATGTGCGGTGAAGACAACGCCATAAAATGATAACCTTGTAACCTAGAATCTACTTGAGGCCTTTTGGATTCCCAGTAGACGGTAGACACTTGATTGATTTTGAATTCTTAGTGTTACCTAATGCCTTGTGGATTCTAGGAAGGTTACAAATACTTTATGCCATGCATATTATGAGTATTACCCGATGCCTTGTGGATTCTAGGTAGGTTGTTTTCACCCGATGCCTTGTGGATTATGAGTGACTCACTAACAACCTTGTGTCTAGTTTTGGATAATTATTGACATATAATACATTTCTAGCATGGATTAAAAGCAGGTACAACTGGGTGTTTGTGACATCTTGGTTAGAACATGACCAATCAGTTTTGGTTTGCGTGTTACTATTATTGTTATTAATTTATTATTATTATAACATACACTTGTATACTTGATCACATAAGGTTAAGAATGAATTTTTTGTTTCCTATTGAGTCTTGTACTCACACTCTACTCAGGAATTTTGATGGACTTATAGATTTCATGAGGGATATAGTAAAGGGAAAGGGCCCTGTGGAGGACTGTTGAGTTGAGGAGTGTGAAGCTGGTGATGGACATGGATAGACATCGACAAGACCTAAAATTTATCATTTGTTTGTTTATCTCCTTTATTTACACAAGTTATGATTTACTCTTTGGGATCTACTTTATTTTTATGAAATTTATTCAATCATTACCTTTACACATGTTTAAATTGATTGTTTATTGTTTGTTATTGATCCTATGACATGATATTTATAGTATAGTCTCTCCACTAATGAACTCAGAACCTTGCTGCAAGTCGACAGTCTTTTGGTTATGGGGAGACATGCATGAGGTCATGTAGCATCTGACTTGGACCTGGTGGTTTGGGTCGGGATGTTACTATAACAACTCTGATATTTATTAAACACTTAAACATGATTTATTATATAAAATATCCACTTGATACAAGATAAAATATTGAGAGGTATAATGTATTTGGGGATTAGGAACATTACATGACAACCTAGAACATAAAACACAACATCTTTATTGAAAACTTCTTTTACATGACCACAACATTCCCTCATACATAACATTGCATGGGATAAACTGAGGATATTCATAAGTAAATGGTAAGATATAAATCCCAATAAGGGAGTAAAAAGGATTAAAATGAAGAATTCAATAAATGTTAGGCAATAGGCATATTAATGGAGCATAAGAGAAACATAAACATAAAGTCATTATCATAACATGGAAATGTGAAAACGACATTTAACATGATTTTAGCATGATCCAAGGATCATTGAACATGGAGAATTATTAAAACCTCATTTAAATTAAATTATCATTATTAAACCATCATTTCAATTGACATATAATTATACTAATATTTTCCCAATGCATTGGAGCTCTATCAGGGTACACCTTTTTTAATCATTTCATTTCATGCATAAGTGTGCCACATGGATCATATAACATGGATTCATTAAACATAATCATTTATTCCAAAATAAATGAATGTGGAATTAATACACGAAACTCTATAATAAATAAGTAAATGTTCATAAAGGTGAATACCCTTGATAGAGAAATGGGCATGGTATTCACTACATAATGACATTGGCTTGGAAAATTGCGGTGCAATTTCGGCAGCATAACGACGTGACATAAGAATTCATAAAAATGGTTGATGAGAGATAAAGGGGTGTCTCATAATGTTTACATGAAATGAAAATTAAGGGGGTCATATAGATACATTTCCCAACATATTTAGTGGAATTTATATGCATAATACAAAAGAATTGCTTAGATGTAAATGAAGAGAGAGAAATCCATTATGGAATTTCGGCATGGAAAGAGGTGTACATGGAAGGAATTAATGAGAGATAAATGGGTATATAATTATTAAAACATTAGGAGGTAATTATGGGGGAGGTTTTAAAGAATAACCCAATATTTTTAATTGAAAGTAAAAGGGTATAACAACATAATGAAATTGAGACAAAAATGAGAAAAGAAGAAATCCCTTACTTGGAAGTGTGATACCAAAGGCTTGGGAGAGGATTGAGAGAGGATTCTTGGTAGCTTGGGGTGCCTTGGGAGGATTATAGAGAGAGAAGGGAAGATTTTTTTCGAGCTTCAAAGGCTTTTATTGAAGAGTAAGTGGGAGGTTGGGTGGGTTTATATAGGAAAAGAGAGGAAATTATTTATTGTTTAGGTTTTGGCCACCACACATTAAACTAATCAAAACCACAAACCAACCCATGGTTTTTCCCATGTTTATTTCCAAAGGGGAGTGGAAAACATTATTTTATAAGTAAAATTGATGAAATTCTTAAAATATTAGGTTTTCTTATGTGGAGGTGAGTCACACTCTCCAGGAAATCAATTTAAAAAGTTAAAATGTTTTATAAGTCTTAGAGGGTCCACTAAATATTTTTAAAATAAATAAAAAAACATAAAATCGCATTATTTTATTGTTAAAACATATATTGGCCGAACATACCATTTATAGTATTTTATTACATCACTATTGTGTCATTATGATGTCATAAAACACATTATATAACTAAACAGTATTTAATTTTTACCCAAAAATTCGACTGTCTCATAAAATTATGAAAAATTAACTATTGGATACTTTTGATGTCCTGATTCCAAAAATAATATTAATTTTATCTAAATAATTTTCTAAATATATGAATTTTTACTTTTAAAATAAATACTGATATTTATCGAAAATTCATGGGTTTTGAGGAAAATAGCTTTCAAACCTTAATAAAAATCACAATTTTATTCATAAAAATTATATGATCATTTATATTTATTAAAAAGTAATTTAGTAAAAAAATTTCATTAAAATATTATTTAATTCAAAAAAATACATCAATTCATTAAAATATATATCTTAATTGAATATTAACTAAAAATAATATTTTTTTTGCTTTAAAAACTATTTACCAAGTAAAAATAATAAAAAGAATATATATTCTCTATAAAAATAATGCACATAATCATAATGATAGGGTGTTTTTACATAAACTATTATAACACCCACATAAGACCAAAGGGTAAGGTGTGCGATGGTGACAGACTCTTGGGGTGGATCAGATAACATCGCTCGGGTGGTAATCTCTATTATCTTCCAATTCTCCCATAAGCAGTTCTATTCGAGTTTAATGTGTTGAAGATCATCTTGGGCTTGGTCAAGTGCGAAGCCCAATGATGCCACCTCCTTTCCGAGCTTTGAAAAATGGGATTTGTATGGATAAATTGTACTGGATGAGGCCATCACTTCCTTTGTCTGAGTAAATTGGATTCTTTAAAGCCCTATATTTATACTAATCATGTGATCACTGTTTAACGACTATATTAGCAACGATAACAATTCTTAATGGTTTTTTGAATTCCAAAGTCCTAAAACCAAATAATTTCATATGTTATATGACCATAATAAGACATTTAATTAGATCAAGATGAATTTTCATTAATAAAAGTTTGGGCCGTTCAAATCTCCCCCCCTTAAGAAATTTCTCCCTCGAAATTTCCTTTTCCCACACTAAAACAGATGCGGGTAACTATACTTCATTACTTCCTATGATTCCCACATTGCTTATTCAAACTTTTGGTTTCACTACAACAACTTGATGAGGGGAATTGTTTTATTTAGTAGAACTTTATCCATATTATCTAAGATCTTCACCATCTTCTCTTCATAGGAGAGGTCATTCTACAATGCTACCATCTCTGGATTGAATACATGCGATGGGTCAGGTATGTACTTCCTCAAGAGTGATACATGGAATACATCATGTATTTGAGATAGGTTCAGTGGGACCGCTAGTCGATAGGCCACTGCTTCAATGTGATCAAGAATCTCAAAAGGGATGATGTACCCTGGACTAAGCTTTCCCTTCTTACCAAATCTCATAAATCTATTCCACTGTGATATGTAGAGGAATACCATATCTCCGACATCAAACTCTAGGTCTTGTCGATGATTATCTATATAGATCTTTTTTCGAATTTGAGTAGCTTTAATGTGATGCTATATGGTCTTAACCTTCTCTACTATTTCTTAGACCATTTCCAGACATAGGAGTTTTCTCTCCCCAACTTCATCCCAACATGTCGGTGTTCTACACCTCTTCCTATACAGGGCTTCATAAGAAGCCATTTAGATGATTTAGTGGAAAATATTATTGTAAGAGAACTCAACCAGAGGAAGATGTTGATACCATCCTCCTTTGAAGTCTATTTCACACACTCTAAACACATCCTCAAGTGTTTGGATAGTCTGGTCAGATTTTCCATTAGTTTGAGGATGATAAGCCATACTGAATTTCAGCTCAGTATCCAGAGAATGTTGATGAATCTTCCAAAACATAGAGGTAAATCTTGGATACTGATCAGATACAATTGATAGTGGTACTCCATGTAGCTTTAACACATCTCTGATGTATATACGTGCCATTTGATCCAGTGAGAAATCCTAACGAATTGAAATGAATTGTGCAGTATTTGTAAGATGATCCACAAAAACCCATATAGCATTTTTTTCTTTGGATGTCTTCGAAATTCTGGTGACAAAGACCATGGTGATGTTCTCCCATTTCCATTTTGGTATGGGTAATGGTTGAATCATCCCCATAGACTTCTTCCTCTTAGCCTCCACTTGCTGACATACCAGGCACTTTGATGTATACTCAGAGATCTCCTTCTTCATGTTATCCCACCAATAGTGATCTTAGAGATCTCAATACATCTTTGTGTTTCCTGTGTGAATACAGAAATTTGAACTATGTGCATCATCCAAAAGTTTCTTCATTAACTCCAGATTCGATGGAACACATAGTCTTGACCCAAATCTCACAATTCCTTCTTCATTGACATTGAACTATGAGGATTTCCCTTTTATGATAGTTTCCACCTTTTTCTGAATTCCAACATCATCCTTTTGAGAATCCTTTAACCTTTACAAAAGACACGATTGAGAAATAATTTGTGAAAGGATTGATGATGTTCCCTTATTTATGATTCCCATTTTCATCTTTATCAAATCTAAGAATATTGGATCCTTTTCAATTATCATCAATGATATAATTGCTGGGTCCTTTCTACTTAGAGCATCCTCTATCTTGTTCGCCTTCCCCTAGTGGCAATGGATTGAGTAGTCATAGTCTTTGATCAAATATAACCATATTCATTGGTGAATATTCAAATATACCTATGTGAATATATACTTCAGGGGTTTTTGGTCTATATATATTTCACACTTCTCCCCAAAAGGTAATTTCTCCAAATTTTTAAAGTGAAGATCACTGCAGCCAACTCTAAATCATGTGTTGGATAGTTCTTCTCATGAAATTTCAATTTCCTTGAAGAATAGGCAATGAATTTTTCATTTTTCATCAACACACAACCCAAGACCTTCTTCGAAGCATCAATAAATACCACAAAAAGTTCTCTACTTGTGGGAAATGTGAGCACAAGCATAGTGATAAGCCTCCTTTTCAACTCCTTGAAGATCTATTTGCATTCATCACTCCAATAAAACTTTACTTTCTTCTGAGTTATATTGGAAAGAGGGTTGGGAAATCATGAGAAATTTCTCACAAATCATAGATAATATCCAACTAACCCCAGAAAGCTTCAGATATCCGTTACGGACGTTGACCTCGGCCATCCCTCAATTGTAGCTATCTTGGAGGGATCCACAGATATCCCATTTCTTATGATGATATGACCTAAGAATGAGACCTCCTCCAACCAAAACTCACACTTGCTGTACTTTGCATAGATATTCTCCTTTTTCAAGGTCTCCAGTATAGTTCTTAGATGCTTCGCATGATCATCTTTGGTTTTGTATTATATTAGAATATCATCTATAAAGACTACCAATTTTTTTTTTGAGGTAATCTATAAATAATCTATTCATCAAGTACATGAAGTTTAATGGAGAATTAGTGAGTCCAAAATGAATTACTATGAATTCATAGTGCCCGTATCTTGTACAAAAAATAGTCTTGGAGATATCCTCTTTCTTCACGCTAACTTGGTAATATCATGACTGCAAATCCAACATAGAAAAGTATTGTGCTCCACGCAACTTATTGAATAATTCATGAATTTGGGGAAGAGGATACTTGTTCATTATCGTGATTTTTTTGAGCTCATGATAATCAATGCAAAGGCGCATTGACCCATCCTTCTTCTTGACGAAGAGGACTGGTGCGCCCCATGGTGAATCACTTGGGCATATAAACCCTTTATCTAGATTCTCCTATAGTTGTTTCTTCAGCTCATAAATCTATACAAAAACCATTCTATATAGATATTTGGATATTGTTAGGGACCCAAGTATAAGATCCATTAAGAATTGAACATCTCTTCTAGGAGGAAGACCAACCAATTTCTCGAGAAACACTTCAGAAAATTACCTCACAATAGGCATGTCTTCAAGGATGGTTTCTTCCTTAGACTCAATCATCTGATACAGATACGCATTCTCATAGGGCAGTAATATCCACATTTGAGATAATGGTGCTAAATAAGATTCATCTTCCTCCTTGAACTTGTATAGAATCAGGAGTCGATTCAATATATGGAGAGTGATTTACTTCTCACGACAATTTATGTTGTCTCTATATAAGTAAATCCAATACATTCCAAGAATTTCATAAAATTCCACTAGAGGGAGTATGATGAGGTTCACTGGGAAGTTCAATCCAAAAATTATGATAGGGGAAGAGTTATATTCATGGGATGATCTTATTTCCCCATTTTCCGTACTCACTGACATATTTACTTCTATGATTTGTGGTGGTGTTGGGATTATTCTACTAAAATTTCTGGATACAAAAGAATACATAGAACCTGAATCTAAAAGTATGTTCACTATTATTTAATGAATAAATATAGTACATGTAACCCCTTCATTGTCGGCATTCACTTCGATGGTAGTGATGGAAAAATATCTCCCTTTCTACCTTGGAGGTTGTTGGTTGCCTTCGAAAACCCTTGTCTTAGGGCACTAATTTGCAAGGTACCCTGGTTCTTTGAATTTGAAGAAATGAACAACATGTTGAGGGTCGAATGGAGAATTTCAACCCTCTGTGTCATTCATGGGTTTTTTCTTGTCGGTAGTTAATGGAGAGGTTCCCTTCTCTTCCACACCTAAAGAATTTCCTTGTCCCCTTCAGGCAATTGCTAGGGTGCTTCTTTCCACACCTTTGGAAAGTGGGGTGCTTGATTTTATTATCACCATTGGATTTATCTATCGGACCACCAGAATTAAAGTCCACCTTATGATTTTTATCCCCTGGATACCCCTGGGATTCTTCGATCTCTATTTTGACCTTGAGGGCATATCAAAAAATTTCCTCATAGCTATCAAAGTCACAGATCTCCAAGGCTTTCTGTAGGCTTTGTTTTAGCCCACCAAAGAAGTGGTCAACCTTTCATTTGTGGGTAACGACAAATCTGGAGGCGTATCATGAAAGACTTGTGAAGTTTTAATCATATTCTCTAATGGATTCATTGTCTTTTTTCTTGAGGTAAAGGATGTCCCTTTACATCTTAATTCAGAGGGTGTGAGGAAAATATTTGTCAAAAAACATTTTCTAGAAATAATTCCATTCCAATGCCCATATATCCTCCTTTGGATTCGTATTTTTGATCAATATCCACCATTAATCGGCTTCAACCTCCATATGATATGCAACCACTAGAACCTTCTCTTTTTCAGAACATTTAAGGATGGATAAGATCTTTTCAATGGATTTGATCCATTGTTTGGAAATTGAGGGATCAGATGATCCATTAAAAGTAGGAGGCCTTTTTCTCATGAAGCTCTCGATTGTGACTTGTTCTTTATTTGGGGGGGGGGGGGTGGGGGTTAAAGTTCCTCTTAACCCATGTTTCTTTTCAAATCTTGAGTTAACTGAGAGATTATCGTGACAAGGTTCGCAATTCCATTTCCCATCGAATTGGGAATCTCATTAGAACAGTCGTCACATTGATCTTCACATCAGTTGTTAGCCTAAGTCCTCCTATTACTGTCCATTGTCTTGAATAAAAGGAATGTTAGGGGTAACACATAAAGGGTAATCCAAAGACAAAAATGGGTAACTTATAAATTACTTTTATTTCCTTAACTTATGAATTTATAGGCTTCAATCTATGTTGTCCATGATATAATTCACAACATATATTCTTAGGGGATTAGTTTTAATTAACTTAATAATGATTCATACAAAGCTTATGAATTTACCAAAACATATCCCTTGGGAGTGTCATAATCAAGAGTGCATCAAGGCCCATTGTCGTGCACCTGTTCCTGTTCGAGTCTTGCTCAAAGCGGTGTTTTTGGGTTTTACCCCTAGATATATATATGCCAGAGCTAACTCTACCTGCTCGTATTCAAATAGGGATGTATTTTCTTGATAAAAAACTTACTCAATACTAAAGAAACTTTAGGGATGTTTTTATTATACTTATTCTTATCCATAAGGCTTTCACTAGGGTTTTATAATCCTAATCCCAAAAATAACTAAACGTATCCTCTAATTCCAACAATAAAAACCCTGATATTTATTACACACTTAAATATGATTTATTACATAAAATATTCACCTGATACAAGATATAAGATCGAGAGGTCTAGTGTCTTTGGGGCATAGGAACATTACATAACAACTTAGATCATAAAACACAACATCTTTATTGAAAACTTCTTTTACATGACCACAAAATTCCTTCATACTTATCATTTCATGGGATAACCTGAGAACATGAACAAGAAAAATGTGAGCTATAAATCACATTAAGGGAGTAAAAAGACATAATCTGAAGAATGGAATACATTTTTGGAAATAGGCATATCAATGGATCATAATAGAAACATTAACATAAAGGCATGATCATAACATGAAAATGTGGCAACAACATTTAACATGATTTTAGCATGATACAAGTATAATTGGACATGGAGCATGAGTAAAACCTAATTTAACTTGAATTATTATGAGTAAATACTCATTTCACTTGACTTATCATGATACTAATCTTTACCCAATGCATTGGAGGGCTATCAGGGCACACCCTTCTTATTCATTTCATTTCATGCATATGTGTGCCACATGGATCATATAACATGGATTCATTAAACATCATCATTTATTTCAAAATAAATGAATGTGGAATTAATAAATGAAACTCTATAATCAATAATTAAATGTTCATAAAGGTGAATACCCTCGATAGATAAATGGGTATGGTATTCACTACACAATGACTTTGTCTTGGAAAATCGCGGTGAAATTTCGGAAGCATAACGACGTGACATAAGAATTCATAAAAATGGTTGATGAGAGATAAAGGGGTGTATCATCATATTTACATGAAATATAAATTAATGGGTTCATATAGATACATTTCCCAATATATTTAACAGAATTTAGATGCATAATAAAAAATAATTGTTTAGATGTAAATGAGGAGAGAGAAATCCCTTACGGAATTTCAGCATGGTAACAGGTGTACATGGATGGAATTAATGAGAGATAAAGGGGTCTATAATCATTAAAACATAAGTGGGAAAGTATGGGGGAGGTGAGAAAACATACCCCAACATTTTTAATTGAAAGTAAAAGGTTATAACAACATAATGAAATTGAGACAACAATGAGAAAGGAAGAAATCCCTTACTTGGAAGTGTGATCCCAAAGGCTTGGGAGAAGCTTGAGAGAGGATTCTTGGGAGCCTAGGGTGCCTTGGGAGGATTCTAGAGATATGATGGAAGAGTTTTCTCTATCTCCAAAGGATTTTAGTTAAGAGGAAGTGAGATCTTGGATGGGTTTATATAGGAAAATAGATGAAATTATTTATTATTTAGGTTTTGACCACCACACATTAAAATAATCAAAACCACAAACCAAACCATGGTTTTTGACAAAGTGGAGTAGAAAACATTATTTTATAAGGCCAATGGACTAAAATTTTAAAATATTAGGCTTTATTATGTGGAGGTGAGTCACACTCTCAAGGAAATCAATTTAAAAAGTTAAAATGTTTTATAAGTCTTGGTGGGTCCACTAAATCTTTGTAAAATAAATCAAAAAAACCTAAAAATACATTATTTTAATGGTGAAACATATATTGGTCGAAAATTACATTTATAGTATTTTATTACATCACTATTTTGTCATTATGATGTCATAAAACACATTATATAACTAAATGATATTTAATTTTTACCCAAAAAATCGTCTGTCTAAGAAAATTACGAAAAATTAACCATTGGATAATTTTGACGTCCTGATTCCAAAAATAATATTAATTTTATCTAAATAATTTTATAAATATGTGAATTTTTACTTTTAAAATAAAAACCGACATTTATCGAAAATTCATGGGTTTTGATAAAAACGAATTTCAAACCTTAATAAAAATCACAATTGTATTCTTAAAAATTATACAACCATTTATATTTAATAAAAAGTAATATAGTAATAATATTTCATTAAAATATTATTTAATTAAAAAAAATACATTAATTCATCAAAATATATATGTTAATTTAATACTGACTAAAAATACTATTTTTTCTTTAAAAACTATTTACTAAGTAACAATAATAAAAAGAATGTATATTCTCTATAAAAATAATGTACATAATCATAGTGCTAGGGCCTTGTTACATTACCCTTATAACACCTACATAAGACCGAAGGGTATGGTTTGCAATGGTGACAGACTCTTGGGGTGGCTTGGATAACATCGCTCAGGTGGTAATATCTATCAACTTCCACTTCTCCTATAGGAGGTTTCGTTCGAGCTTAACGTGTTGAAGCTTGGTTTGGGATTGGTCCAGAGCAAAGCCCGATGATGTCACCTCCTTTTCCAAGCTCTAAAAAATGGGATTCATATGGAGCAATTCCACTGGATGAGGCCATCACTTCCTTTTTCTGAGTAAATTGGATTTGTTAAAGACCTATATTTATATTAATCATGTGATCACTCTTTAACAACTATATTAGCAACAATAACAATTCTTAACGGTATTTTAAAATCTAAAGTCATAAAACCAAAGAAGTTCATATGTTATATAACCATAATAAGACATTTAATTAGATCAAGATGAATTTTAATTAATAAAATTTTGGGTCGTTACAGTCACAAAACACCTACATGTATCAAGTAAAAATGTAGGTGATTAGAGTCCTAGTGTATGGGTACATTGGCCACCTCACCAATACTAGAGTCCCTGACCTGAAATACAAAATTGAAACACTTAAAATTGTTTCCCTAAAACCCAAACCAATCTCACAGACTCCTTTATTATGGTAGAATTGAATTTTATGATACCACTATTTCATAACCCATCCTAATAGGGACCAAACTGTGACTACCCTAATCCCACATCCAATAGGATAAAGGCTAGAGACCAGCATTGAGTAGGAGTATCACACACACAGAAGGAATTAACCTAATGTTATAGTACATAAAAACACATCTAAAAGCCCATAAAATTCTGAAATGTAAAAAAAAATCTAAAACCAATACATTCATACATCTATGTTCTCACAACCAAAGTACAATAGTAAGTACTGAAAGTGATAAATAGGGACAAATACAAGTCCAACCAAAAACTGCAGAGATCCAACCTGATACAATGGTGAAGTCTATGATCAAATTCAACCACCAAAAAAAAAACATTGGTCTGTAAAGATCAAGTTATGATCCACCAAATCCATATCCTCCCTGGACACTATAAAATGGGATGTTATCTATATAAGACATGACATGATTGGGAAGATCCCTTACATGGGTGATTATAAAAATACCAAGTGGTAAACCCTAAAAAAACTAAACACAAAGCATCAAGAATAGTTAGCTCATAACAATGATATAGAAATCAACACATAACAAAAACCTAGATATACTGAGGAAGGACACCGTCCCTCTAGGAAGTCACAACCAAATCACCAACCACATGATTCTGTTCAAAGCAATGCTCGTTTATGGAGAATTCACTCCATGAGCCATGACATCACGAGAGACACTCATCCAAGAGGTAACGATCATTGGTACCCACATCAAAAAGCTCACTAGTCTTATAAGACCCCAATACTCTGATAAGGGATCACACCCAAGACTACTGGGGGAAACCACAAATCCAATCTGTATCAACCCACTATATAGGGTATTATACTCGAATGATACTGCAAACTCTATTGATATGAAATTCTAGATAGAGGACCACACCCATATAAAAATGTCATAATGATTAAAAAAACCCCACCTGGGGTATAAAATGATAGAGGATCACACTCTAGTATCACCGAGGGACACCACAAACTCTATTTGAGACTCATCCTCTAGATGAGATCACAATATAGATATGTGGACTTAATCCCACACTTAACCTCAAGGGTATGGACCAAGGGAACAAAAAAAATTGATACTAGTCTAGATTGAAGAAATAATGTGATCTAAACACACTCAAAGGGGGCACACTATCATGATATGCCTCTAATTGGGGATCAAGCTGCAACTACCCCAAGTCCACCTCTATAGAATTGGGGTAGTAAACCAGTTCCAAAGGTACAACTAACATGGGGAGGAATTTTCCTCGAAACTTGTATGCACACACACAACCATATCAATGAATAAGTTTATAGGAATAATAGAAAATAGATTTAGCAACTAGAAAGTAAACCAATCATGAAAAACCACTAGGGTGTACAGGAGTATGATAGTGAAAACTGAAAAGTAAAGGGAAAAAATACATGCCCAACCATAAATATGTCCCAAACTAAAAAAATGGAAAGTAAACTATTAAGAGATCCCATCACTTGATCTTCATTATATAACCACCATACGTGGTTCAAAACACTAAGTATCCCTAAGCTCCTCTATAGTCACCACTTACCTATCCTTCATCTGTACAATACATACCACTCCCAAAAAAATCCCTTATAGGGGCATGCATATACATAATGAGTATGATTCTCCAAAAGATAAGAGGGGGAGAATTAATAGACAAAATAGGAATATAAAGATAAAAGACAGTAAATAGGATGAATCTCAACCCAAATCAAGGGAAATAAACCTCATCTAAACATAAGGGGCTCAACATGGTGCATAGGTGGTCTACTCATTTAGTCTCTTCCACCCTTAGTAGGAGAATAACCTCATCCAAACATGATAAGCTAAACAAGGATAGCACGTGGCATACTCTGTGAATCTTCACAACCCATAAAAAGAGAGTAACTGAATCCAAAGGCATGGATATATATATATATATATACTTAGCAAAAAGAATCCCAAACAAGAGAGTAAGAGGGTCTCTATCTTATAGACCAGCCCGGGAAATGAGTCGCTAATAGTTCCATAATTCCATCAACAATGGCCAACATCTCATACACCTACCCATCAAAAAACATCCAAGTCAAGCCACACCTCATCATTATTCCATACTATTGAGGGGTAAAAATATCTAGGTATAGGACCCATTCCCTGATATAATAGGAGGGTTCCACTCTCTTATGCTCAATAGAGGACTCATGCCCTGACTTTATAGGAGAGTTCCACTATGTGGATAGATAGGGGACCCATACCCTATTCCAATAGGAGGGTTTTACTCTAATAGTTGATAGAGGAACCATTACATACTTTTTAGAGGGGTTCCACTTTGATGCCAAAGGACACATTTCCTAAATCCATAGAGAGGGGGTTCCACTTTGAGACCCGATAGAGGACCCATTCCCACCCCAGCTGGAGGGTTACACAATATAAAATAGAGGACCCATTCCCTATCCTAGCAGGAGGGTTCCACTCTAATGGTAGGTAGAAAGAGGACCCATGACCTTTTCTAATAAGAGGGATCCACTCTTTGATACTTGAAAACCCATGCCCTGAATCCATAGGAGGGTTCCACTATGATGGTCTACAGAGGACCCGTGCCCATCCCAACTAGAGGGTTCAACTCTAAAATCCTTTAGTGATCCTGTGTGATCACTGCCATTGTCGAGCATCCCCTAAACAAGAACCATACCCGAAATATCTTTCATCATATCTCAAAATACACAACTGAAGAATCCATCACATTCTACATAGAGAAACACTCAAGATAGGATACTCATGAGTCAAAGTCCGAGTCTAAACAAAGAAGATATGAGATATTGAAGTTTCCTCAAGAGAAACCATGGGGTGCATAGTGTGTGAGGGGACCCGCATGGAATGTGGTCCCACTCCATCACCTAGATATTTCCCTATAGGTACACAGATTTACAACTATTTAGGGATACACAAAATTTTGGGGATCTACATGGAATGACCATGCCACTGGGGGTCCTACCTGTGTTCTTGGTTATGTCCGTGTATCCATCCCGTGTACATGTACTCAATCCATATCTATTTACTTGGCACATGGCATGTACCTATCCATTCCAGTGTACTCTAGTACATGGTGTGGATCTAGAAATGTCTTCCAACATAGGGTCCTACCTACGTGCTCTTCCATATGACTCGTCCACTCAAGGAAGTGATACACATCATGTAGGAGGGATACATGATGTTCCAACCCTATAATTTTACAAAACCCTATATCCAAAAGCATAGGAAATACAAGTTGTGTGTTCATCATGATACACAAAGTGTAGTGCTATTTTTCATAGATTCTTAGATCCAAACTCCATGCTCTAGATTTGGACTTTACAAATTAATTTCTAACTCATCTCCTCCCGAAAATAAGTGATCTTACTCCGACCAAATATTTCAGCCCTTCGGTGGATGGAAATTGATTATTGATTCATCATGTACGTAACCTGCACACCTGATGTGCCATGTGTTCTTCATTCATTTGGTATTTTATTTCTAATCATTAAAACAATCACCCACAACCCACAATCCATCTGAAAAAATACCTGATTTTTCTATACCTCTCTCGAAGGTGGATTTTTCATGATTCTTGGGGTTTGACCAGGCTTGATACCGTTCGACAATGTCAAACTGGGAGTTTAGTGTCTAATTGGAGAAGAATGTGAAGAAATTGTGGGATAAAGGAACGATCAATAAAGGTTTATCAATTTATGGCATAGAGTTCTTGTCCAACGAACACAATTGGTATATTTGAGTTAGAAAACAAGAATAACCAATTAAAATCTAGTTTATGGGCGCATATAAATGCCATAATTGGAACAAATCAAAGGAAAGAATTTGATCTTTCTCAATGAATTTAATCAACAAGGTTATAAACCATAAATTGATGAGTCTTACATTGATATAGGATCATTAATTATTATATAAAATTCTATCAAATGATTTATGGAAGTATTTATGTTTGCAATGTCCTGATATTCCCTTATCGAGAGATTAGTCATCACCATATTTGATTCACCAACAGAAAGAGGAAGAACACTCTGGAATCCTCCCAAAGTTTATGTGACTAACCTTGGAGGATTATCCATAATTATGTATTGTAGGAAAAACAATTTAGATCAAATTAATTAATTAATTAATTAATTCAATGAACATACCACCAATGACCATTTTATTCTAATGCCCCTGTGTCGACTTATTTTAGGTTGCACCTAGGGTAAAAATAATGTTCCGGACTCAATCATGGCCTCATATTTCTGATATGAGTTCTTGTATAAGATTCATCCCATTTTATTTAAGAAAAAAATACACACACAATATAAAATCTATTTCAAATTTTTATAAAATTTATTCTAGGCACACCGTGCCTTGAAATCACACGCCATCTTAGTGCCTAGATCTAAAAATATATATAGAAGTATTTAAAAGTCTTACAAAGGTAAAAAATAGGTCTCTACATCATTACCTACATGATATTTTTCATTTAAAAGAAAAAATAAACAAACAACTTGGGGTACTGAGTCCACATATGGCTCTCCCTCCCCTAGGAGTTCTCCTACACATTCCCATAAGGTTCCCTCCAGTTGACCCTCGATCACCATCAGGTTGTCTAGAAAAGTGGCTCCATCCTCAATGTCCAGCTCACCCTTGTCAATGACATGTGTGAGGTCATGCATGTATCTCCCTAGTTGCAACACATGGAAGACATTGTGAACTCTCTCTAGATGTGGGTGTAGGTTGAGGAAGTAAGCAACCTTTCTAACCCTCTTCATGATCTCTAATAGTCCGATGAACCTGAGGGATAACTTTCCCCCGACTGAACCTATGAAATCGTCATCATGGGGATACTCTTAGGAAAACATGGTCTCCCTACTCTAACTCCAAGGGATAATGATGTCGATATTCATAATATTTTGCCTCCTCTAGGACATCCTCATATCCTCATGGATGAATTAGACCTTTTCCATCATTTCCTACACCAACTTTAGTCCCACAAGAGATGTCTCTCCAATATCTATCCCGCATAAGGGTGACTAGCAATGTCGCCCGCGCATGGACTCAAAAGGCACCATACCAATGTTAGAGTGGTATATTCTGTTTTATGAAAACTCAACCAAGGGTTAGTGACCATCCTAGCTCTAACTAGAGTCTAACACACAATCCCTTAGCATATCCTCTAACACCTATATAGTGCACTCAGTTTACCTATCAGTCTGGTGGTGAAAGGATACAATCATCCTCATATGGGTTCTGAATGACTCTTGTAGGCCTCACTAAAACTATGATGTAAAATACACATCATGATTAGAGACAATATTCAAGGTCACCCCGTGGTGGTGAAAAATATCTGGTATGTACATATGCCTCCAACTCTCCCTCAAACTCCACTCCCTAATAAAAAGAAAGTGTGATGACTTTATGATTCAGTCAACTATCACCCAGGTGGTGTCGTGGTCCTTTTCTAAGTGGACTCCCTTTCATAAAATCTATATATATTCCATCCCACTTCCACTATGGGATCTCAAGGGGATATAAAAAACTTTACGGAACTTGGTACCCAGCCTTCACCTACGGATATGTGATGCATTGATAGAAAAACTTAGAAAAACTTAGTCACATACCAGACCACCAAAACTACCTATAAAGGTCAATGTACATCCTCCCCACATTGGGATGTAAAACCAAAGGAGAAGTTTGGAACTCTTACATCACCTCCTCTAACATCATGATTGGAACCATCACCCATACCAAAAAAAAGATAATGTGATTCCCTTCTTAAAAATATCCATCTAGTGAATCCACCATGGATATCTGCTCAAGAGAGACCCCATAGTCGATGTCTCCCTACTATGAATCTATCACCTGCTCGAGAAGTGAAGGAGTGAAAACTATTGAATGTAGAAAATCTGTACCCACCTAATCCACTGGGTTCATCTATAAGGAAGATAACCGCTAACAAGACTCCTACACCAAGTGAGCCTAGGACTTCCTACTATGGTAATATTATACCACATTTCCCTCCTCTAGAGTATAGACCATTTCAAAGTAATATTCCTTGAATAAATCCAACCAGCTCCATTTTCATAGGTTCAAGTCTCCATATGTGAAAATGTACTTGAGAATCTGATTATCTGAGTTAACCACAAAGCGATATCCCAAAAGATAGTTTATCTACATCCTCAGGGAGAAGACTAATACTGCTAGCTCTAGGTCACGAGTCATGTAGTGTTTCTCATGGGGTCTCAACTACCACGACCCATATACGATATCTTCCTACCACTACATCAACACACATATGATCCTATATCCTAAGGCATTTCAATACACTATATACTCCACACCCTCCTATGGTAGTCTCAACAATGGAGAACTCGTTAGCCTTAGCTCCTCGAAGGCCCTATAGAACTACTTAGTCTAGGTAAACGATTGGCCTTTCCGTGTTAGGGTAGTCAAATGGGATTAAATCCTAGATAAGTATTCCTAAAACTTCCTATAGTACCCGACCAAGACAAGAAATCTCTTCACCTATGACATGCACTTAGGTGAATCTCAAGAAAGAACTGTATCGATCTTCAATGAGTCCAAGGATAAATTGTGATCAGAAATGACATGACCTATAAAGTGAACTTGATGAATCCATAATTTCCACTTTGAGAGCTTCCCATAAAGTTGGATCTCTCAAAGAAAATATAATACCATCCTCAAGTTCTCTGTAGGATCCTCCTATGATGCAGAGTAGATAAGTTTGCCATCAATGAAGAAAACCTCAAACTTGTCCATGTATGGCTGGAAAACCTGGTTCATAAAATCTATAAACATGGTGGGGGAATTCATCACACCAAAGGGAATCACCAGGAACTCATAGTGTTCATAGAGACATCAGAATACCAGCTTCAGAATATCATCCTCATGAACCATCAATCAATAGTATATAGACCATAGATGGATCTTTTAGAACCATATTTCACCTAAAAATTGGTCAAAGAGGTCATCAATCCTTGGTAATGGGTAATTTATCTTTATCATGACTTGATTCAGGTGATGATAATTCACAAAATCCACAAGATACTGTCTTTCTTTTTCATGAACAACAATAGAGCTTCCCATGGGGACACACTGGGTCTAATGAAACCCTTCACTCAAAGGTCCTCCAACTATAACCGCATCTACTAGAGCTTAGTAGGGGCCATCTGATATGCTGCAGAAGATATCAGAGCTATACTAGGATGAAAGTTGATACAAAACTCCTTCTCCCACCTCAGAGGTAGCCCCAGAACATCCTTGGGGAAGATGTACATATAATACTCTAAGAGTGAAGGAATATAGATTTCTGATGAGCCAACTGTACCAAGGGATGTACTATCCAACCGATGGGTGATGGGCTATAGCCTCCTACTCATAGAACCCACTCACCCTTCCATGAGATCTCTCTCACATGTAAAGAAGAATCTCATACCATTAGTGAAAAGGTATCTGAATCATCTGTGGTGATATTTAATCTTGGAACAAACCATAGAAAAAAAATCCATACCCATGATAACATCATAAAGTTCTATTATAACAACCAAGAGGTCTCATGTGAACCTCTCTCCACCAAGTGATATATTGCACTATCGACAGATAAAATATACAAAAGAAGTATTCCTTGTAGGAACCTAAAGACGAAGTAGCTAGGATAACACCTCAACTAGGAGCACCATATCTCACACCAGGATTATAGAGATAAAGGAATAATTGAAACCTATCTCTATTAATATTGAACCAAGAGTATAAAACACAAATATCACACCTCTAATAATCTATTGTGCTGTGAGGTCATAAGCCTCGATAGCCTACATCTGTCTGAAACCACGACTACCACCTCCCTGAGCCTAACGTGTGTCGCCTGGTGGTGGTGGTGGAAGGATCTAACAGTATCATCCATCACCCAAAATTAATACTACTCCTATTTCATCTCCACCTCCATGGGGGCCTCCCAGCCCTCTCCTAGGAGATCCCAGATCATAGCATTGCCTCTACTATGGTGGTTTGTCAGCTACCTGCCTGTGCTCCTCAGTGTGTCTGGTGGGGTAGTCACATACTATGAAACCTCGCCCATTATAAGAAAAGTACCACCCCTCTCTAGGATTCCATTTCCCTCTAATCTATACTTATACCATAATAACACACACTTGGTTCTGATCATGATTATATGTCCTGTGTTGAGATCCTACCGACCATCACCTGTTAGCCAATGCAGATGACTCAGCTATGTGAATACCACTACCAGCTCCATCTGGTTGGTGTCCCTCTAATAGAAATTTCTACTTCACTAGTGCCCACTCCAACAACCCAACATAGGTGTGAATGAAAAATGAAACCACACTAACACAAATATCTTGGTGGAGTTCCTACTCATACTTCCATGTTTTGAAGTATCCATCTTAGATCACGAAAAGGGATCACCATGTATGGTTTGTGAACCTCGCAACATATGCATCCTCTATCACCATCCTTATGTAGCTCCAGAAGCTCCTAAATATGAACTGAGCACAAAAAAGAGGGGTAGTACTCCTAACAAAATAACTACTATAATTCAAGCCAAGACAGTGTCAACTCATCATGAATAATGGTAACAAGACTCCACTAGTTCCCAGATTCTCTATAGAAAAGGCTTGCTACCAGCACGACCACCTGATCCATTGGTGTCTAGATGATATCAAAAATATAGAACACCGACTATATCCAATCCTCCACTACCTTGGTATCTAGATTTCCTTTGAACCTTAGTGGCCTATGGCACTGGAACGCCTAGAGTTCATTGAGCTTGCACACATCCTTAGCCTACTCGGATGGTATGATCTGCTGCTCGATAAGTGGTGGTATTGCTACCTGTACACATAGAGGAATGATATCACGGGATGTACATTGAACTAAGGAATTTCCACTCATTAGTTCATAGTCATGATCTAGAAATGGTATCCAAGATGGATTTAATCATTGTGGCATCCTAAAAGTTATCAAGACACACCACAGTCAGATGAGAATATATATATATATAAATGGGGAGATGAATTAAGAAGGACAATAAAAGACTCAATCCTGTATGATGCATATACCATTGATACCTATAACTAATTTATCAATATTCTGAGTTGAAAATAAGGTAGTAAAGGACCTAGTGAATGGTTATGTTAGCCACACATACCATCACTAGATTCTCTGGTATGAAAGCTTCAATTGAAACACTTTGACACTATTTCCATAATCCTAACCAAATCCTTTTAAGGGGAATACTCTAAACAATGTCCCAAGGATCAAACCACCACTGATACCAATCTATAATGACTCGACCATAACTAGGGATTGATCCATAACTACCCTAAGCCTACCTCTATAGGCTGGGGCTAGTGACCAGCACTAAAGGCGTAACTAACATAGGGAGGCCTTTTTCTAGAAAACAATATGCACAAACACATCCATATCACTATATAAGCATATGGTATTAATTGTAAAAAGTTTCAAGAACTATAAAGTAAACCAAGAATGAAATACCTCTAGGGTGTACATGAGTACAACAATGCAAAGTGAAAAGTAATAAGGAAAAAATACTTTCCCAACTAAAAATATGTCCCAACCTAAAAAAACTAAAAAGTAATCTGTTAAGAGATCCCAACTCCTAATCTCTAATCTAGGAATACCGTACACAATCCAAAACACCAATTATCCATAAGATCCTCTATAGTCACCATTGACCTATTCGTTGTTTGCATAAGACATGAAACATGCAGAAAAATACCATGCAGGAGCGAGTATATTCATACCTAATAGGACACCCCAAAAGCTAAGAGGGGGAGCTATAAGTGGCACAATTGGAATAGAAATATAGTAGATAGTAAAAAAGATGTAGATAAACCCAAATTTAGATAAAGAAACCTTATCCAAACACAAGGGGATCAACACTGTGTGTAGGTGGACAATACATTGAGTCTTTTCCACCCATAGAAAGAGAGTAACCTCATCTAACCATTAGAATATAGTCATAGAAAGCATGTGGCATACCCCATGCGTCTTCATAAACCATGGTAGGAGAGTTACTGAATCCAAAGGCATATATATATATATTATCAATAAAAAGAATCCAAAATGAGAGAGTAATGAGATATCCATCTCACAACCCAGCCCATGAAATATTAAATAATATTTATAGAATTACATTATTGATTCCCAACATCTCATGCGTCTGCTTAGTAGGAAATATCAAAGTCAAGCTGGACCTTGTCACTGTTCCACATAATAGAGGGGAAAAAATCACTAGGTAGAGGACCCATGACCTGGTATAACATGACGGTTCCACTCTCTAATTGATAATAGAGGACTTGTTCTCTATCTCCATAGGTTGGTTCCACTATGTGGATAGATAGAGGACCCATAACCTGTTCTAACAAGAGGGTTCCACTATAATAGTCGATAGAGGACCCATGTCATGCCTAGAAGGATGGTTACACTCTAATTATAGAGGACCCATTATATGAACACACAGGTGGTTTCCACTCTAAGAGCCAATAGACGACTCATGCATAGTTCAACTGGAGGGTTCCACTTTGAAACATAGAGGTCCCATGCCCTGTCCCTACCGGAGGGTTCCAATAAGATAGTAGGTAGATATAGGACCCATGCCCTATTCCAATAGGAGGGTTACACTCTTGGATACTATATGAACCATAACTTGAATCTATAAGAAGGTTTTACTCTAATGGTCTATAGAGTACCCATGTCTAGCTCAGTTAGAGGGTTCCACTCGGAAAACCTCTTGTGATCCTGCGTGATCACTACCATCTTCAAGAATCACCTAAATAATTTCCATTCCCAAAAAATCTCACATAATATCTCAAACTCTACAATGGATTCCACCATCATATTTGACATGAAAAAACATTCAGGATAGGCTAATCATGATCCAAATTTTGAGTCCAAATGAAGGAGGTACGATAGATTGAAGTTTCCTCAAGAGGAACCATGGGTTACATGGTGTGTTAGGGGACCCACATGATGTGTGGTCCTGATCCATCCACTGGCCATGTCCCTAGAGGTACATAACTTTCCAACTATTTATGGGATCTACATGGTGTGCCCATGAAACTCGGGTTCCCTCTCGTATTCTTGTTCGTGTCCATGTATCCATTCCATGTCTATATACTCAACCTATGTCAATGTACTTGGAACATGGAATATACCTGGACATGCTTGTTTACTCTAGTATATACTATGTCTCTATTCATGTCTTTCCACATTGTGTCCTACCTATATTCTCTGCCACATAACTTGTCTACCTAGGGAAGGGGTACACAGTGTATAGGAGGGCTACACGCTGTGCCATCCTTATAATTTTCCAAAACCCTAATCACCAAAACATAGGGGCTACAAATCATGTGTTCATCATGATACACAGTGCGTAGTCGTGTCTTTCATAGATTCTTAGATCTGAATTCCATGCTTCAAATTCAGCCTTTTCTCTTCGATTTAGGTCTTTTATTCTATATAAGACAAGGGATCTTTCTATGGGTGGTGATTTTGACCTACCATTGGTTATAAACCGGTTCTTGATTCACCTCATACATAACCTACACACCTTGTGTGTATTGGGTTCTTCCTACATTCGATATTTGATTTCTGATCATAAAAAAATCACACACAACCTGCAATCCATATGAAATTTTCCATTTTTTTGAACCATCTCTCTCACATGTAATTATTGTGATTCCCGAGGTCCAATTGGGCTCAGTACCTCCCAAAAATATTGAACTAAGACCACCGAGTCCAATTTGTGAAGAATGCAACAAAATTGTGGGAGAAAGGCATAGTCAACAATGGTTTACTAATAATTTTCCAGGTGTTTTTGGTCATAGAATACAATTGGGAGATTCAGTTTAGAAAATAAGAATAACCAATTAAATTCTGATTCATGGGGCATGAAAAGACCACAATTGGGTTAGATAAAAGGTAACAAGATGATATTACTCAATCAATTAAATTAAAAAGGTCATAAACCATGAATTGACGAGTCTTACTTGGAGATTCGATCATTTTTCATTAAATAATGTGATATCTAATGATTGATAATAGTTGTTGTGTTTGTTGTGTCCTGATCTTCACCAATCCATAGGTTTGTTGTTTCTGGATGTGATTCACCAACAGAAGGCGGAAAAACAATCTAGAATCCTCCCAGGGTTTCTAGGGCCAAACCCAGAGGATTATCCATAGTGATGAATTTGTAGGAAAAATAGTTTAGGTAAAATAAATTAATGAATAAATGAATGAATTAATCCACTAAATGTACCACAAATAGCCATTTTATTTGAACACCCACACTGACTTATTTTAGGTTGCATCTTGGATAAAAATTTCATTCTGAACTCAATCATGGTCTTATATTTCTGATCCTAGCTCTTGTATAAAGTTTATCCCATTTTATTAAAGAAACTATGCTTGGGAAATATAAAATATTTTTAATATTTTTATAAAATTAATTTTAGGAACATTGGGCCATGTAATCACATGTAATCTCCACTAATAGCTCTGAAAATATATATAGAAATATTTTGAAGTCTTACAAGGGAAAAACTAGGTCTTTACATACACAGTGTGTAGAGGGAGGTACAAAATTTGTCCAACCTACCCATGGTCTTCTTTTGTGGCGTTTTATCACATGGAATGGAAATATATATACATACATAGTGTTTAGTAATAGTACATAGTTTTTAGAGACTTCTCATCACTCTTCCCAGGCCATTTGGCCATGCTAGTGTACACTAGATTGTGTCCTTGTACTATGACCATGTTCATGTACTCTGGCCATGTCCATTCCCATGTAACTTTGGGTTACGCACTGATCCATTGAGAATGTGTCACATAGAATGTGACAAGGTCTAAAGGAATGTGATATTTAAATCTATATGTAAGCCCTAACACCATAACTAGAGGGTTCCACATGATGTGTGATCTCGAATGACATGCCGTGTAACTTGAAAATTTATAGATCCATTAAGATCTCTTCTAAATTATCCTACACATCACCATCACCACCATCCTAACCATACATTATAGATCTAGGGTCGGCCAACACCCCCATCACTATATATTTGGATTTAGGGCTTATAATCTACTTAGGAAAGGCCCACACACACCATTTGTATCCACACTATCGAAACCGAGATGAACGAGAATAACTAATCTATTTTGATCTACCTTAAATCATCCCCTATTTTTATCAAACCTCGATCTAACCCTTGATTTTAAACCACACCCTTGGTATTGATTTTTTGTGCTGAATAACAACCATCAAATGATCACATACCCACTAATCATCAAACCACATGCCAAAGAAAATGCCCGCTATGAATGTGTGAAGAAATGGGAGGATAGATCCATAATCCCTAAGATATGTGGAACAAACCTTAACCTTTTTCCATTTATCATCGATCCATTTTCTTAGATTTAGTAAATTGAATTGGGAATAACAAAGAACAAAATAAATCCATCACAAAATAAATCTACCATCTATGTGTGAATCAATTCTTATTTTCGGAATTGATACGCATTTGACCAGGATAAATGAAGGAGATGGAAATGTATGTTCCTGGCATAGTGGAAGCATGCGATGGGTCATGTAAAACTTTTATTTTAGTCATGTATGATGATCAATACAGTATTTACAAAATGATAAATGTTGTGATCAATATAATTGAATCAAATAAAAATAGATAAGGGATAGAATTCCAGAACCTTTCACAGGATCATCACATATTGTTTATAATTATATTAAACAATTAAATAATTACCTTGGGGGAATTATTTAGTTGTTGATAGATCTGAAAATTGATTAACATTGCAACATTATTTCATTATAGTAATCAAGAGTAGATTACCTCTAGGGATGATCCACACGTGTTCCACAAATCTTTGAATGTTGCTGTAGGAATATTTTGGTTCTTTCATGAAAGATTTTATAACTTTATTTGATCACATTTGATCACCATGATAATCACTTCCAAATCATTCTCCTTGATCTATATAGACTCGAGAGTGAGAGGTGGAGGAAGATCACTCTCCATTCTTATTAGTGTTCTTGTAGAAGGGAGAACTCAAGGGATTTTAGAGGATACATTGGATTCCTTGTGAAAAAAAACAAATTAATTAAATGTCTCCAAAAATAATATAATTGGGTTTGAATAACTCTAGGTTTTAGAAATAAATAATTTCACAAGTTCCCTTTATTATTTATTTAATCCCTTATAGAACCCCATATCGAAAATAATAATATTAAGATTATTTCTTCGACATGTTATTAAGTTGTGAATTAAATTAAATATCATTTAATCAAATAATATTCAATATATATTATTCATCACCGAACCTTTAAACTTGGTCTTCTATTCCTCCAAAATACTTATGAGGCCTTGAGTATTTTATATTTATTTATTAAATAAATACCATTGTATTATTCTCCAATAAATAAATAAATATTATATTCAATAAATAAAAAATACATAAATATTTATGAAATATTCCACTCACATAATATTATCTCAAATAACTAGTGTTGGAATATATGTGATCAATCAAACATTGATAATTATTAAACCTCATGTGGGAATAATATTTATTCAAATTTTTTAATAATTAATAAAAATATATTATTTAACCTAGATTCTGGATACACTTAGTGTGTGACCCTCTTGACCTCTTTCTCAGTGGTATTAGTCGAAGCAGCCTAAAGTCCAAGGTTATCATATAGAAACATTCCAATGAACCCATAGAGAAATAATTTAATTATATAATGACATAATATCTCATGTGGATGCTTACTGTGTAATATAATCCCTTTATCAGGATATCTCTAATCAAGAAGGTTTCATACTGGTCCATCAACCTATGTTCTTGATGGATCTTTCTTCGAATTTTTGGTAATCGAACTTACCTATAGAACACCATGGCCATGGGTTTATTTTGGTTATATCATTTCCATCAAAGGGATTGAGATATAAAATTATTTGTAAGAATACACTTCTAGAAATATAGTCTATACCAACGGTTCTAAACCATTGGTATAGGATGAAAAACAATTGGTATATCTTATACCAATGTTTTTTCAAACCATTGGCTAGTTAGGTGTTGGGATAGGCCTATTCCAATGGTTATACTTCAACCATTGGTATAGATCTCTATAAATGTTAGTATCCCAACAGTTTCAAAACAACTGTTGGTATATAGTATATTTTATCAATTTTACAATGGTTTTAAAACTATTGGCATAGATTTTTACCAATAGTTCTAGTAAACTATTGGTAAATCCATACATTTAGACACTATACCAATGGGTTGAAACCGTTGGTAGAGAGTTTTTCAAGAATCATGCATAGTATCCAGCCAAAATCCCCACAATTGTATATACCTACATACAAAACTTAAAACAACACAAAAAAACACTTGCAATAGCATATAAAAACAACAAACTCTTTCAACCATGGAATATCCCAGAATATAGTATTCCCCATTTCAATATTTATATGGAAACCACTCTTCCAAAAAACCCATTTCAATTTCTTTGGTGAAAACATCTCAAAATTTTGAATTTACTAAAAATACCCACAAATATTTTATCATCGATTAGTAAATGGTGTGTCATCTATTACACCATGACATAGTTAAAACATCTTTTTTAGAAAATGACATGAAAAATGATTATTTATTGGGTAGAAAAGCTCTTTTATTTCCCATACGAGCATTATAAATCCTTGTTGTGTTGCTATTATTGATTTATGAGTTTAGTATTTACACCACTAATGATTTTTTATAATATGTTATTAATGGTAGGTATATATTTGTATAGACATATTTAAATGAAGTGTTGTAATGAGATTGAGTAGAATGCTTACTCAAAGAGATATTGAAGAAACCATCCTTGAATTTATGGATGAAGGGAGCCATCATCATCACTCCAATAGTGAGAGACCAATCACCTTTTGAAAGTGGGAATGATATTGGATCAAAATGGTGTCCTATAATGTAAAGAATCAAAAGACAATGAATCAGGTTAAGATGACTAAGAAGTGGTATAATGAAAATGAATAAGCTCAAGTTCTTTAACCAAGAGTTTGAGTGTATGCTTTGGTGGATCTTGTGACTCAACAAAGGCTACCTGAGTAGTGATAAAGACCATTGGGAATCCATTGAGAGTCTAATAGACATCAATGTGATGGAATTGTTTTCCATAGTGTTGTAAAATTATGTGTCTATCTCCACTTCCAAAGGAAAGTCCATGAGTAGTGGAATAGTTCACACCACTATGTCTTTGAAAAGATGTCATGGAACTATGAGAGGGTGATAAAGAGATATCATGGAAGGGGATACTAGGAGGGGCCATAGACATCAGTGGTTTTGGTAGGTAGGGTGGTGCGTTGGGGGGGTTGTCATGGAAATGGATGGGTAGGGTTGTGAAATAGCTTCGATACCATGTAAAAATAAAATTCATAGAATAAAACTATAGATAAATAAATAAAGATACAAGTAAGAACACTAACATAATAAATCCTTTGAATGTTGAATCATATATTATATATCCAAATACCCTAATTAATTTATAAAAAAAGATGACAATACATTGGTAAAAGGTGCTCCTATTAAAACTATATTGTATTTATTCTACCCGATACAATCATAATGTGACCTACTTAATCACATATATATTCAGTCACAAAAAATTAGAAAACATAAAATTTCAGTAATATCAGTAAAAAAATGTTACAGATCAATTTGTCCCTCATCACCATCACCATCACTATCATCACCATCATCATCAGCCTCATCCTCGTCCTCGTCCTCCTCCCTTATCCAATCCTCATCCCCATCCAAATTCTCAACCTCATCCTCAGCCTCATCTTATCCCTCATCCTTGCCCTCATCCTCTCCCTCATCCTCTTACTCAACCTGTACCTCCCCCTCAACCTCAACCTTGTCCTCGTTTTTGGCATCATCCTTATCCTCGGTCTCTTCCTCTCCATCATCATTACCAGGAATGAAATCATATAAAAAACCACTATAACTACCACTTGCTACACTATATATTGAACACATTGATGAAATATATTCATCACAAGCTATGCTGACCTCTGGTGGAAGTTCTAGACATAAAATTTTCATCAGTTTCATAAATTCATTGTTTTCCCTTGAAGACCATTCTTCCACCTATGTGGCCCTTTTTTCAGCCTGTTATGCCCATGCCTTAACCTTTTCAAACTCGGTAGAACTACAAATGGTGCCTAAAGAGTCTCAATACCTCATCGATACTATACTCTTCCCAGGTTTGAAGCATACTCTGCCAGGGTTCTTATCTCCTAACACCTGATGTAAGTGATCATTTGGCCCTAAATTTTTAGGTTCCTAGGAATTGAGAGCCTCTAAACCAGCATGTTACAAATATAAATAGATTATTAAGTTACAAAATAGATATTAAAATGTTAAATCAATAAAGTAAAACTTAAAATCTATTACTGTGTCCTTTCGTTAACCACACTTCCATCTTTTTTCCTTCTACTCGAGCAAAATAGTTTTTATCGAGGCACATGTCCTTCAATATTAAATACCCACCTCTATGAGGACATTGAATGTAATAAACCATAATTAAAAATATGTTAACAAATATTAATTTAAGAAATAAAATTTTATGAAAACTTTATAAATCGAATAAATTATGGAGGAAACAATAGAAAGTGAAAGTCCTAAAGAAAAATTATAAACAACTGTCATACCCGCTACCTCTCATGATCTGACATCATAGTACGCCCCAATGTCTGGAGATATTTTTTAGAATTGATGTTTTTTCTAAATGATTCATAAATAAAATTTAATAATACAAAATATAATATTAACGAAAAATATAAATATTTTCATTTAAATACCTCAAATGTGATTAATATCTTAAACTTGATTATCGTATAATGAGTAATCATTTGTAGATACTATTCTATCAGAAAGTCATACATGAAAGGTACAACCTATAACTCTATAACAACTATAGCATTCCATAAAATATAAAACTTGTGCTTATAGGATCTCCAAAGCTCACCTAACTCCTTTAGATGTGCTGGCCGTGCACCTTCACTATCGGGAAAATTAAACCGAATTTGACACCAAAATATCAATTCATATAAATGAAAAATAACATTACATAAAATATTAAAAATTATTTTACCCATATATGTTCACAAGAATTATCCTTTACTTCTTTTTTCAACTTTCTCTATGATATCAGGCTGATGGGAATGATGTCAGAGTATTTGGAAATCACCGCCAAAAAACTCTGACATTGCTGCCATGTTTTTTCAATCATTTTCTTGTCTTTGTTGTAGTCCACCATCAACTACGTTTTGCGGTTCCACACTAAATGTATGTGTGTATTACCACACCCTACTGCATCTTAGTAGATGTATCTATTATGATATAAAAAAATATTATATAAATACATGTTTTAATGAAAATAAATTATGGTAATTTTTTTTAAGGTTCTCAAATATACCTGTGCTAGTCTTCTCAATGGGTGCCTCTGAATCTGCTTCCAATGAAGAAAAATCACCCTGTACTTGTGGAGTGGGTCCCGGTGTATTCTCTATAGGAACAGACTGTGTTGAAGTAGGATTTGAAGAAGGAATGTAGAAGCTTAACGAAAAATAAGTAGATGGTCATGAAGATGGAATGAATGGATGACCAACTGCATAATATGGATGAGGAGTGGGAATCATCATGGGATACAGTAAATATGTGTGAGGTGGATCAGATGTGAAGGGTAGTGAAAACATGGGAGGCCTAAATATCCAATGTGTTCCTAATGACACAACAGGAGAAAAACGTGTGGTAGATGGTACATTAGTGGGCATGGAAAGGTCTTAATGGGTATTACGACTGAGGCCCTATTCTCGTACCACCCCTCTTGTACCACCGACCTGATTATAGGCACCACTACTAGGCTTCTCATCAAATAAATAACACCTAAGTGGTGAATCTTTCATCAAAGTTTAAAACTAAAATTAATAACATGACATATGTTATTGATAAATATATATATATATATATATATATATTTATTGAAAAAAAATACTCCCAATATACATTAATGGAGTAATGCCCATATCAACCATTTTATGATTGTTTTATATCATTAATTTCTTTTTTTCTCCCCATATGGTTTCATTTCCTTAATTTGAAAACAAATATAGAATTAATTAGGAAAGGATAACTACTGTGTAACCAAAAAAACAAAAAATTTGAGACATGGATTATTTGTATTAGGTCATTTGGTTCATATTCTTGATTAGGTAATTTATCTATTTTTGGGTTAGTTCATTATTTTCATTGGTTTTTATTTTCATTTCAATTGGTTTAATATGTCCAATTCAATTAATCTAGTTTTTTTTACAATTTAACTATTTAATTTTTTTTTGGTTTGGTTGGTATGAATACAATTTAATTCAATATTATAAAATGTAACTCAAAGAAAACTTCAACCAGTAAGTATTGAAAATGTTCATAAAGGTATGCTTGGATACAAAATATTTTTAATCAGTAGTAAATCTATTTCTATATCACAAACCTCAACAAATCAAGCTGATATAGACCAATAGAACTGAGAACAAAAACAAAAGCTTCTATATATTTCCCACCATAACTTCAGGTTCACAATAAACTCTTACAATTAAATTATTAGAGTCATCATATGTAATAAAAGGATCGGGGCTAATGGGAGTAGGTATTGTGTAAATTCCATCATCACCATCATAAAAAATATGTCTTTGGATTACTTCAATAATGATTCCAAATTCAGGTTGAAGATGATCTTTGACATAAAAAACCTATTTATCCATTGATGACAATACATTTGATTCATAGGTAGAAATATTGTGAGTCATGTCAATAACTAGAAATCCAAAATCATTAATAAAGGTTCCCCACATCATCATTGAATTAAACCACTAATATTTCATCATAGTGACTCGACTATGAGAGTAATAATCCAATATTATTATTTTTTCAATGACTCCATTATAAGATACATTTTCACAATGAGGTCTATTATATGATGAACTGGCATAAAAGTCTTTTATGGAAGTTAACATAAGACCTCCATGTTGTGTCCTCATCTTTTTTTCTTATTTAGTGATAATAAATCTACACCCATTGATCACAAATGATTTACATTCACGAACCACAGTATTAGGACCAAAAGACAAATCTCTTATTTCCTCAAAGACAGTGTCAATAGGCAATCTCGATACCTAAAATATAAAATAATATTAAACTTAATTAAATATTGATTTTATTTATTTATTATATCAATATTTCTACCTTCAATTTCAAACAACAAGAAAAATATTTGCTCTTAAAATTATCTCTCCTTATCAAAGATAAATAATGATGCTTTCTATTTATCATTTATTTATGTTCCATGTAGATAAAAATAGAAATATTTTAATAGATATGTATAGTTACAAGAGTTGAGATAAGATATACATGTTAAATTTACTTACTTGATGTATTCATCGAACAAATCATAGTTGAACAACACTATGCAATGTTCCATCTCCTACTCTTCAAGGGTTAATGTTGTCAATGTATATGATCTGATAATTCATCCTATTTGAGAAATTTATGGAAAACTGGGTTCAATTTTCTCATACTATTCTTATTAATTTATCATTGGTCTTTTCATTATCGTAGTTTGATCAGACAAATATATTGAGCATAAATCCATACATTCCTGAGCCAAGTAACTGTTCATAATAGAATCTTCGGGATGATTCATGTTCTGGACATGATATTTCAGTGTGTACATATTTATTTCAGTTGGATACATCCAATGAAAATATATAGGTCCTCCGAGAAGTATTTTGGTTGGAAGATGGACAGTCAGATGTAGCATGCTTGTGAAAAATAATGGAGTAAATATTTTCACTAACTCACAGAAAATTAATGGTGTCTCCACCACTTTTTTTCGAAATAAATAATTGGAAAACTTATTAGAAGAAATATCTCTAAACAAATGGAACAACCAACATAACTAACACCCTTACATTATTGAACAAAATATGAAGGATTACTATTGTAATAAACTCATATAGAAGGACTTTATAATCACGAGTCTTTAAATATTTCAAATTCAACTCTCTTCTATTGACCTGTTTTGATATGTTGCTTGAATAGTCATCTGGAACTTTAATAGTCTCTAGTACTTCCATAAATTGATTTTTTTATGTAGGAATCATCATATAAGAAACACATGGAACTTTCTATTTTTTTCACCAATACACACATGATTCAATTCTGGTCTGATCCCCTATTCCACCAAGTCACACCGAGATCATAAATCATATTTTGTATTTACTTTTTCATTTAGAATAATCAAAATAAAAATTTCACTTATATTATTTTCAATGTGAATTATGTGTAAATAATGACGTAACAAATTGGTTGACCAATAAGGAAACTCAAGAGAAGATAATCCTCTTCTTCCAATTGTAAAATTGGAAGTGTCAAATGAAACATACGCTGAGGTGGATCATTTGTCTCCATGGTATAATCATATATTTGATGATTATTTCTATATGGATGGTGCACTGGAAAGAATCATCGATGTCCCATAAAAATAAAACAACAACGATATTTCAGTCTTCTAGATCAATTATTATTCATAAAAACATGATATGACAATTTTCCCTTCGTATTCCATATATACATCATTGCATAAATAGGAAAATCATTGATCGTCCACATAAGCGCAACACGCATTTGAAGTATGTCTTTCGAACATGCTTCATATGTGCACATACCAACATCCCAAAGAATTTTCAACTATTTTATTAATGGTTTCATGTATACGTCTATATCATTACCAGTATCAGAAGGTCCAGATATAATTATATTAATGAAAGTGAAATATTTTTTCATACACAACCATGGGATAAGGTTAAAAATGTGTCCGAAAACCATCCATGTGCTGTGAGAAGTAAGAATCTACGCAAATGGATTAAAACCATCACATGAAAGTTCCAGTCTTACATTACACACGTCAACTGAAAAATCAAGATATTGTGCATCCAATCTTTGCCATGAAAATCCATCTATAGGGTGAACCAACTCTTCATTATTCTTCTTTCTCTCGGTATCATTCCATTTAATTTTTATTGATATTTCATGAGACATGAAAATAATATAGAGTCTCAGGATAAATGGAAATTCCCAAATCACTTTATGTGGAACACAGGAAGGTATTCCATCAGCTCTTAGCTTCCATCAGGATGTTCCACATTTTATAAAATCATTTCTTTTAGTAGTTTTATCCCAGAATAAGCTGTAATCTTTCGGGCAAGCATGGATTTCATTTTCTGAAAATCCATGTTCTTTAACTAACTTCCATGAAATATAGTGGTTTGAGGGAATATCTACATCATATAGAAGTAATTCCTTCAATAAGGTAAGAATTTAATTGATGGAAATACTAGAAATACCATACATGGTTTTCCCATGAAACAATCAGATTAAAAATTCCAGCCTTTTCATTTCACAACATTACTGATATACTGGAGTCATTACAACATCATTCATTTTTTTCACTCTATCAACATCATCATTTTCATTGGAAACAACATGTGTGCCTATATCGATGTCTTATTGGGTCAACATATTTTCTTTATCATGTTGACGAATAAATGAAAACCGATCATATATCAAATTCTCCAATCTAAACCTCTAATTTGGATCATCTGTATTTTGAGATTCCATTTTGTCCCCATTGTGATACCACACATAGTAGTTTGTTTGAAAACCATATTTTGTTATATGGTAGATAACTTCTTCATAGCTCAACCATGGTCTTCCAACACAATTATAATATGGGAAGTGTATGCGACCACTATCTCAAGAATTGTAAAATAAGAAATCTAAAACTCTCCAAATTGTTTTGAAAATTGCTTGATATCCAATCAGTTTCATACATCAAACTTCTATCCATTATGTAATTTTTTTTAATAAGTCCTTTCATAAAACAAATATTATACCAATGCATATTTCAATAAATTATTATTACACGATGAAGGTTCATACCCATTATAAAAAGATCACTTAGGGGAGTTATTTATATCAGGGGCATGGTCATGGAGATTAAGAAGTCTAAGTGTATGTAGTGGATCTAGTTCTGATATTTTTTGGAGAGTAAAATCATCCATTAGAGGTATAGACTTGACCAAAACTTCTCTTTCTAATACTTATTTTGAAAATGGTTTAACTTATCTGTAAATATATTCTATTTTTTTGGGAATTAATTTATCATTCCAGTTAGTTTACAATTTATTTCTCTCAATACACTCATTGGGAATAATTTACACCTTCTTCATTGTTTTCTTGAGTGTTTTATTATAGTTATCAGCTATGGAAATTCATGGTGTGTCATATTCCAAATAATTAATAGCTTTGATGTGATCATTATTGTGGGGTAGATGAAAATAATTCACACTAATGTTGTTTTATATCAAATGAGAGTATCATTCATTTCATGTAAAGGATATAATTTTATGATGAAATGTGAGTGGGAGGTTAATGTGTGTATAGTGGAACTAGATTTGAGATATATTGAAGATATTATGTCACTTCTGGCAGGATTGGATCTTATGGCACAACCAGAATTATACTCTTTTATTTCTCCAAATGGTTTTCGAATATCATAGTGACATTTTAGAAAACTCTTCAAGACTCCCTCTATAGAGAGAAATTAACTTTTAGATGAAACTAATTCTTGTAGTGTAACCCATATCAATTTAATCATATCTTTTGGCACTAGTTTAGTTGAGGTAAATCAAGTTTCTTCTTAAGGGCATGGATTTTGATTAATTTATTCAACTGCACATATCACCATATTAGTTAGTGGTTTTGTTTATGCTAAATAATGTTGAACTATGTGACCATAAATAATTGGTACCTAGTTTTGGTGATTTTTGACATATTTGACCAATTGTGAGGATCATAATTGTTCTCTATAAATGAATTATAGTGAGGGTATCATCATCTTAAAGTTATAGTGTGATATTTCAAAGACAACATTTAAGGTTAGAATCATAATGCACGTTTATATTGTCGTTGCTATTGGGATAAAAAATTATATAGCTGTATTTATGTATAACCAACAAAATCATGTAAATAAACCTTAAATTTTGAATATACCAAGGATAAAATAACTCATGATCATATTGACATCTTCAATATCAATCAAAATTATTCTATAAGGATAAATCACAACAAAACCACAACAAAACCACAACAAAACCACAACCTAAAATGATATATGGCTTGTGTTCATAAGGGGATAATAATACATAGTGGGTAAAAATAATAATATTTTAGTGAAATTGAATGAAAAAATCTAAAATAAATGGAGGCAGAAGACATAACTTAGTTACAATGTACCAATTTGGAGTGAAAGAACAAAAATTACTTGAATCAAAAATAGATCACTGGCTGAGAAGTAGGGTTTGAATCTTGGAGAGATCTTGTTTAGGAAAAAATGTTAGAGTTTGAGGAAGTGAACTCGGGAAGTAGTTTTGGCACTAAGGAAGTAGGGTTCGCAGGAGTGAGAGATCTTGTTTTGGGAAAATACTGGTTCTAGAAGGAGGAAGTGAGATTGAGTGTTTTTGGGAATTTTCTATCCCAACAGTTTTTAAAAACTATTGGGTTTGAGGGTATATCACAATTGTTTGAAAAAACCATTGGGATACATATATGCTGATCAAGCCTTTACCAATAGTTTTATAAAACTGTTGGAAATTTCTATGCCTATGCCAATGATTTTTCAAACTATTGGGAAAATTCACTATATATTAGACCATACCAATAGCTTCAAGGAAACTTTGGTATAGGTTCCTTATCCCAACATTTTTTTTGAACATTTGGGATAGAGGCATTGGTATAGGTGATATCTAAACCAATGATAGAAGGTAAAAATCCTTTCTCTCATTTTTCATTAATGCAATATTACTTGTGACACACCCAACATATCCTACCTCTGTGTGAACATATGTAATCATAGTTTTCATCAATACATAAAAGTACACGTCTTATAATATTTTTTAATAATAATATCAATGACTAAGGATCAATACACACATCTGTTGATAGGAATATTCAATGACACATATGAATGTGGATTTCCTACTAGAGGGTTGATTAGCTGCAGGAAGTGGCTAATATTAATTGTTAATATCTTAATATTTATGTGTTCCAAAGTCTATAAACATCATTTTTAGTGCATTATAGAAATTGAACTTCATTTCTAATCTTAAGTGAAATTCATGTTTAAAATGAAAATTTGGTCCCAATCAATCATCTATTTATGGAGAACGTTTTATTCATTTTTTGAATTTAATATTTTGGGATATAATTTATAACTTTGTTTGGAATATTTTATCTTTTAGGATTGATGGATGAATCCAAGGAGAATATGGAGATTTTTCAGCATGAATGAAGAAATTTTCTGGAGAAAGCATAATGGGCCTAAGACCCAAAAAAAAGTGGGACCCACCAACCAATCCCAATGAAGCTAAAATTTTTACTGAAGAAATATAAAAATATTGGGATAATTTTTTTAAACTATGTCTAGAGTTAATTCTAAAGTTTTCATTATGTTAAAGGGATCTGAAGTTGAGATTTAAATGGTGGGCCTGATATGAATGCACATAAATTTGTCCCACCATTTCGATCATAACTTCCAAACAGATGCACTAAATGACCCGAAATATTTAATGATAATAGAGGATAGATGAAAGAGAAAATTTCTCTTCTACGACCCCTCCGTATTCGGCCTCCTTCAGTTACAAATTTAAAGATCAAAACGGGGGATGAATCTGGACGAAATTTATGGACAACTTTGAAACGTCAAAATTCCCTTGATTTTCTCACTCTCTTTTGACTCTCCCAATTAATGGGGATAGAATTTATTATTGGGGGGTGTATCTAAGGCTACAAATATGACTATATAAGGAGATGGTGGAAAAGGGAATTATCATCTAATATTTTCCTTTCAATCGATGTTTTTATTTCTTTCAATTGTAATTTCCTGCATTCATTTTGTAATCACATCATCAATTTTTCCCATGTAAGTTTTTCTTTCACGTTTAGCATCTTAATAAAATTTGTTCTTCTTCTTCACTTTTTATTTTCCTTTTCTTCACACATTTATACCGTTGAATCAAGGTGTGAATTTATTCACACCAACACTTGTGAATTTCTCACACAACGGTGGAGTGTTCCTTTTTATTAATGTTTTTCTTCTTCAATCCCACTTCTTTAAGTCGAATTATCACTTCCATTGATATAATAACATCAATGGAGGGATAAAAATTTATGGTTTGGTCCTAGAGAGTTGCATGAGATGGATTGGATGTTATTTCATGTACTTTAATTTTTAAATCTATTTTTTATTTTAAGATTTCTATTCGTTGAGTTATGTTCTTCTTCATCTTTGCCAAGTTTAAGGATGACACATTCTGAGTGCTAGTACGATCCAATTCCTTAGAGTGATCATGAAATTGGTTCTCTAAGTGAATTGGTTATTAGCCTTGTAATTGTGTAAGAATTAAATTGGTGAATGAGGTTGTGGAATTATCTCGTTTTGTGGATTCATCTTGAATTAGTGATCTCAAACCTTATATGAAAAAATGCATCCAATCCACCCCAAGAAACAACCTAGGATCAACCCATATTAATTAATTTTTTTAGATCAAGTAAATTTGTCTTTTTTAATTTTTATTTAAATTAAATAATTATATATCCAATAAATTCAAACCCAATTTGGCCACTTCACAGCCCATCCTCCAGCAAATCATAATGTCTCAAGGTTACTTCTTCGGTCCTTGTGGATTCGACCCCTACATGTACTACATCGACCACTTTTACCAGTATGGTAAATTTGGGCGCAACCAAATTTTGGCACCGTTTCCAAGGACCCAAGTAAGTACCTTAGACACTCATCTTTTTTTCTCACCCCAAATTCTCTATTCTCACCCTAATTTCTCTTCTCTATTCCCCTTTCTGTTTCCATGTGTCCAATGAATCCCAAAACCAATTTTCAATAAACTCTAATGGATTATCTTCCACAATACCCATTGATAGACCAAGGCTATAATCAACTGGAAAATAAATATTTGGAATAAACTCACATAGGGAATTTCATTTACCAAACCTTGATTGAATACACCACACCAGATGAGATGTAAAATCAATAGGATGACGATTCTTTAAAGGATCAATTTCTATCCCTCTCTTTGATGATTGAAGAAATCAAACTTAATGAAGTTCATTATGTCCAAAAATATATCAATCAGAATCCTGAAAAAATTCTTAAACATTTTTGTGAAAAATGGTTAAAATGAATTCAGAAGTTTCATAACTGAGATTAGAAATACAAAGCATGGAGCCTTATGAGGAAACCATTCCCACTCAGGATGTCCTTTCCTCATCACTGATAGAAGAATATTTTATCCCAAAAACCACTCACGAATTTAAAAAAAGAACTAACCTTTAGATATGTGATAACTGAAGAAGATCAACAAAATGTTGAAGGGTATTTAAATCAGGAGGAAATTTATTTTTTGGACTCAAAAGAGGAAAATTTGACATCATGGATTGAGTTTCTTGAATATAACTCCATTGATAAATTTTCAGAAGTACCAATAATTGAACTATTAGGAGAGATAAAAAACAATGAGTCTATACAAATTCCTGATATTCAACTAGAAAATTTTGGGGATGAATCATATTTTCAAAAGGAATAAATTCTGTCAAAATGTTTTGTAGAAGAAACAAATTTGGATTCAAATTTCCATTCTTCTTTGGGAAAATTCAATCAAACTGAACTCAATATTATAATCCTTCCTTCCCCACTCAAGAATCCCTCCATTAATGATAACCAAGACCATTCAATTATCATCCATTTTCATCAAGAATCTCACAAAGTAGGAATGAACCTTGAAATCTTAGGAAATACTCCAGATGAAACTCAATCAATCATTACTGAAATTCCTTAGACTTTCACACTCATTGTTAAGAATGAGATCTCACATGGAAAAAACTTCTAAAGAAATAATTTATCTAAATCTTGTTGAGGTGGATAAAAATGGGGTTCTAAAAATGTTGAAAGTTGGAATTGGATAATTTTTGGGGTTCAAGTTGAGCTAACGACGTTAAACAAAAGCGCTGCATGGGAGACAACCCATGGTTTTCATGTTTCTAATCATTGTGTATCATCTTTATTTTTTTATTTTTTTATTTTTCATATAATAAATTACCGTAGACTATTGACCTTTTCTTCTTTTATGAGTAAGGATGGGTATAAAAGGGGAGCGCCATATTCATCCATGTCACGTGGTATGATCTATGAGTAATACCTTACCCAGAAATTTAAAAAGAAGAAAATGTATCATCAGTTTATTTTATTTTTATGTTTTTTGTGGGTAAAAAAATAAAATATTTGTATATAATAAAAATTTAAAAGTACATGTCATAGGTTGTGGGGAAAATCCCATCACAACCATCCCGGCCGTTGAGACTCAAACCCAGGATTGAAGGGAGACTGTGGAACATACTTTCATCATCAACCACCAGGTGACTTAATTCCATGATTATCATTTTCAATTTCCTATTTTAACACCTCTACTATACCCCCTTTTAAGTTTTCTTTAAACACGGGGGACAATTTTATTCTATGTTGGGGGGAGATTAAATAAAAAATGATTTTTTTGTGAATAAGAACATGTGTTGAATGAAAAATTCCATTAAACTTGGAAAAGATAAAACACATTTCAAACTATGAAATTGTATATCGAATAATTTTTCATGTCTTGATTCTGATTTTAATGCAATTTCAAGTTCATGAGAATAGTTTTTGGAAAGTACGATTGTCCGATGTGATTTTTCAAAGTTTTCATTTTCATCCTCTTAATCAAAATGACACAATTCACATCTACTAGATCTTGGGTGTAAATTTGAGTTCTTGGGTCCCTTTCATCATATCATAGGGTTTGGTTTCACTTTTAGTTTAATTTGAGTATTAAAAAAAACACATAAAAAAATTGTGACCACATAGAGAAATGTTTTGTCCAAATGTGTGGCATCCGACACTTGGGGATAATGAATCCATAGTTGTATTACCCAAAGTTAGGATTTATATCTCTATTTTAGAGCATGGAATTGACAATATGTGTGGAGTCTGACACTTGGGGATTGTGACTCCATAGTTGTCTTGCCCAGAGTTAGTCTTTTCATATCTATTGTTGTTTAAAAAATAAAAAACAAACAATTTTTTTTAAAAAAATGGATACTCATCTTAAGGTTTAATGTGATTCCAACCTAGCACTTCCATTTTTCCCCTTGAACAATAAAATGGGCCCTATATCTTTTATGATGCACAACACATCGTAATGCTTAATTGTAATTGGATGAAATGTGATGATGAATTTTAACAAAGGAATGGGCTTGGGCTTGGGATATGCTTATGGAACTAGCTTGTTTTAAATTATTTTGATGGGTTTCATAATTTTTTTGGTATGAGGTCTTTGGGTGAGCAATGTGTATTAAAATGTTTTTGGAAAAGGGAATTCAAATTTCATATTTGTAATATATTTTTCTCGGGAATAGAAAAATTCATGTTAGGGGGTGTGATTAGCCGCTGGAATTGGATAATATTCATTTTTAATATCTTAATATTTATGTGTTCCAAAGTCCATAAACATCATTTTTAGTTCATTATAGAAATTGAACTTCATTTCTCATCTTAATTGCAATTCACGTTTAAAATGAAAATTTGGGCCCAGTCAATCATCTATTTGTGGAGAACGTTTTATTCATTTTTTGAATTTAATATTTTTGGATATCATTGACCACTTTGTTTGGAATATTTTATCTTTTAGTATTTATGGATGAATCCAAGGAGAAGATGAATATTTTTCAGCATGAATGAAGAAATATTCTGGAGAAATCATAATGAGCCTAAGACCCATCAAACAAAAGTGGGGCCCACAAACCAAGCCCAATGAATCTCAAATTTTTACCAAAGTAATATAAAAATATGGGGATAATTTTATTGAATTGTGTCCGGAGCTAATTCTGATTTTTTCATGATGATAAAGGGATCTGAAGTTGAGATTTAAATGGTGGGCCTGATATGAATGCACATATAGTTATCCCACCATTTCGATCATAACATCCAAAAAGATTCACCAAATGAACTGAAATATTTACAACCAATAGAGGATAGATGGATGAGAAAATTTATCTTCTAGGACCCCTACGGATTTGGCCTCCTTCAGTTACAAATTGACACATCAAAACGGGGGACGAATCTGGAAGAAATTTATGGACAACTTTGAAACGTCGAAATTCCCTTGATTTTCTCACGCTCTTTTGACTCTCCCAATTAATGGGAATAGAATTTATTGTTGGGGGTGTATCTAAGGCTCCAAATATTCCTATATACGGAGCTGGTGGTGAAGGGAATTATCATCTAATATTTTCCTTTCAATCAAAGCTTTTATTTCTTTCAATTGTAATTTCCTGCTTTCATTTTGTAATCGCATCATCAATTTTTCCCATGTAAGTTTTTCTTTCACGTTTAGTATCTTAATAAAAGTTGTTCTTCTTCTTCACTTTTTATTTTCATTTTATTCACATGTTGATACCATTGAATCATGGTGTGAATTTATTCACCCCAACACTTGTTAATTTCTCACACAAAGGTGGATTTTTCATTTTTATTAATGTTTTTCTTCTTCAATCCCACTTTTTTAAGTTGACTTCTCACTTCCATTGATAGAATAACATCAATGGAGGGATAAAAATTTATGTTTTAGTCCTAGAGAGTTTCATGATATGGATTGGATGATATTTTATGTAATTTAATTTTTAAATCTGTTTGTTATTTTAAGATTTCTATTCGATAAGTTATGTTCTTCTTCGTCTTTTCCAAGTTTAATGACGACACATTTCGAGTGCTAGCATGATCCAATTCCTTGGAGTGATCATGAAATTGGTCCTATGAGTGTATTAGTGATTATCCTTGTAATTGTGTAAGAACTAAATTGGTTAATGAGGTTGTGGAATTATCTCGTTTTGTGGATTCACCTTGAATTAGTGATCTCAAACCTTCTAAGAAACAAATGCATCCAATCCACCCCAAGAAACTACCTAGGATCAACCCATATTAATTAATTGTTTTAGATCAAGTAAATTTGTATTTTTTAATTGTTATTTAAATTAAATAATTAGTTATACAATCAATTCGAACCCAAGTTGGCCACTTCACAACCCATCCTCTAACAAATCATAGTGTCTCAAGGTTACTTCTTCGGTCCCTATGGATTCGACCCCTACATGTACTACATCAATTGCTTTTACCAGTAGGGTAAATCTGGGCATAACCAAGGTTCTTTCTCTCATAATATCCTAAACTAAACATTAACAAGGGTGTACACCATGAGAAGTTGACTCAAATTCCTACGAGTCTCACCCCTAATAGCCTATATCATTTTTTCCCTAAAATGACATCATATAGATATAGAACATATATTTAAGAATAGTTTCACAGAACTTATGGTTTCTCCTCATAATGGGGAACTTATATGAAATTTTAGTGAGATAGATAATATTAGGAAATTTTAATATACTATATTACATAAAAGAAAAATCATGATGTGATGAGAAGTTTATTAATATTAAAAACTTTTAATACAGGTTATCATAAAGTACATAGAAGTTGGTTAAATGCTACCAACTCCAACAGACTCCCACTCAAACTATATACAATCGTTAACAACCTTCAATACACTAGCTCTCACATGATACTCATGCTTTTGATGAGATAGGATTTTAGTCAAGGGGTCCACCATGTTCTCTTTTATGGGAATTGTGATTACTGTAACTTCACCCATTAGATACAAATATCTCAAGAGGTGATAATTCTAGAGTATATGATTTGTTCGTTGGTGTGGCCTTGTATTTTTTCAAGAGAGACCACTATAGTATTATCACAATACAATGTGATAGGGTCTTTACTACTAAGTACCACATAAATTTCCTAAAACAAATTTCATATACAAACAGATTCCTTGGATTCATTGAAAGACACTATATAATTAGACTCCATTGTAGAATCAACCAAAACTAGCTGCTTTGAACACTTCATGCTCATAGCTCCTCTATTGATACATAAAACATACCCTTACGGTGACATAAAATCATTGTTATATATTTGAAAAATAGCACCAGTATAACCCCTAATAACCAAATCCTCTTCTCCTCCATACACCAGGAACATATCCTTTATTCTTCTTAGATACTTGTGGATATCCTTAACATAAGACCAATGTTGTGCTACTGGATCTACTTGATATCTTCCTAACATGATCAATAAATAGGGAATATCAAGTCTAGTACATAACATGGCATACCTGATTGATCCTATCACTGAATCATATGGGATATTAATCATTCTCTCTTTCTCCTACCATGTCTAAGGACACATTTTCTTAGAAAGATGTAAACCATGTGACACTAGAACCAATCCCCTCTTGGATTATTCCCTACTAAATCTCTTTAGTTTATGGTTAATATATGTACTTTGACTTAGTCTAAACAGCCTCTTGGATCTATCAAGAATGAACTCGATCCCTAGAATATTGGTTACTACACCCAAGTCATTCATAGAGAAACACATGTTTAACTAGTACTTAAGAGGCTATAATATTGGTATTTCATTTCCAATAATTAATATGTCATCAACTTATACTACTAGGATACAAATAACATTCCCACTATACCTCTTGTAAACACATGGATAATATTCATTCTTAATAAAAAAATTATTTTATTTCTTCATATAATCAAATGTTTCAGGACCTTGATTATTTATTTAATCCATAAATGGATCTAAGAAACTTGAAAATATTTTTGGAATCACTTGGAGTCACAAACCCTTATGGTTGTATCATGTAGAAATATTCTTGAAGGTTCCTATAAAGAAAATCTATTTTGACATCCATATACAAAATCTCATAGTCATGGTAAGCTTTTATAGAAACTAAAATTATTATGGACATAAACATGACAACTAGTGAAAATGTTTCATCGTAGATAAATATTTAATTATTTTTAAACCATTTATACACGAGAATTTATTTATAGGTATTTAATTTACCTTCCTTGTCTTGTTTTCTCTTTAATTCCCATTTTCACCCTACGAGCCTTACCTCCACTAGTACATCGAACAGAACCCAAACATGGTTGTGATACATGGAATCTATTTCAGAATTCATGGATTCTTTCCATCTTGTGGATTATGAACTCTCTACTACCTCATTGTAGGATAAAGGTTCATCATTGTCAACCAATAATGAGTCTACATCTTTAGTGACTGAAAAACCATATCTCTCTAGTTATATCACCTCTATTATTCTCATATATAGTACTTGTGTTTCAGGAACTACTTATTCCATGGGTACTTGCGAAATCTATTACTCTACCAAATATCTTGTATCTTGAGTATCAAATTCATCGAAGTCAATCTTTCTCCCACTATCCTTTTTGAGGATGTTATCCCTCTCAATAAAGATTGATTGTCTAGTATAATTCAATTTTTTGTTAGAAGGGTTTTATAGGTTATATCCCTTTGCTTCCTCAAGATACCCTATAAAGATACACTTTGTGCTCCGAAGTGCCATCTTATTACCTAATAAGGCCTTAAAAAAATCCTCACAACCCCATTCAATTATATATGATAAAACTGATTTGTTTCCACTCCATAAATCGATGGGAATTACATATTCCACTTTATTTGGTACTCAATTTAGTGTGTATACTAAATTTTTTAATTCATATCCTCAAAAGGATAATGAAAGATCTGTACGACTCATCATTGACCTTTCCATGTCTAAAAAGGTATGGTTCCTCATTTCAATAACACCATTCCATTGTGGCGTATAAGTTATATTGAGTTGAGATAGAATCCCAAAATCCTATAAAAAAATAAAAAACTCTTAGTTAAGATATTCACCACCTCGATTCGATTGAAGCTTATTTATCTTCTCTCCAAATTGATTCTATACTCAATTATTGAATTATTTGAATTTATCAATGGACTTGAAATTATACCTCATCAAGTAAACATATCCGTATATACTCAATTCATCAGTATTTTTTTTGAATTAAGAATACCTACCTCTAGTTTGTACTAGAAATGGTCCACATACATCATTGTGAATCAATCCTATAATCTCTATAGTCCATTCACCTTGCCCATAGAATGGTGGTTTGGTCATTTTTTCTTTTTAAACAAGCATGGAATATTTCAAGTGGTTTTAGTTGAGAAGAGTTTAAATAACCATATTGATAGAGCTTTATCAAATTCTTCTTGTTTACATGACCAAGATAGTGATTCCGTATCTAGGTGTTATATGATTCATGTGAACATGATTCATTATCTATTTTCAATACTTTTTTTTCATAATTTAATACATATATTCCATCATTTAAATGTTATATACCATAACATATGTTGTCTTTCTAAAAGAAAAAAATTTTATTTCCAAAATTAAAAATAAACCCATATTCATCTTGGAATGATACATAAATTATATTCTTAGTAATATTTTGTATATATTAACAATCATTTAAAACCAAAATAATTCTGATTAGAAATGAAAGGTGGTAGTCACCAATGACTAGAGCAACCAACCTCACACCATTAACAACTTTCAAATCCTCATATCCTCTAGAAATATTTTGTAATTTACTTGGTTACAGTATTTGGATACATATGTGAGAACCACAAGATATATATAATAGCCAATGTGTAGATATTGAAAGATTACACTTGATAACGAATTCACCTTTAGCTTTCCCTTTATTCTTTTTATAGTTCTTCTTCCATTGTCTTTTTCTTACCACATAAAAAACATACTGCCTCCTTTTCCTTTCCTTGCATTTTGATCTTCCTATTTTTAGAAGGATGGTCCTCAGGAGCTTTAGACTTGTTATGAGTCTTGGGACCCTTCAACTTGTACTTCATTTTCTTATTCGTAATAAGGACTATGTGTTTATCACCCATGTCCTTATCCACTGGGTGAATCAAAGTAAGAAGTTCTTAAAGACTCTTCTCATTATTTCTCGTATTATAATTAATAATAAAAATGTAAAAGGTCTTGGGTAGTGATGAAATTATGAGATCTTTGTGCAACTCATCTGGGAATTTAATCCCTAATATGTCTAATAATTCATTGTATCTATTAATCTTGAATACATGAGACGCAACTGGCATAGACTCTCCAAGATTATTTGTAAAAAAATAATCTAATATATTGTATCTCTCCTATATTTCCTTATCTTGTTAGAGATCTTGAAGGTAATACATCATGCTATATGAATCCATGTCCTCATGTTTCTTTAAAATGCCTTTGATCATGGATGATATACAAATAATTGAAAATCTGTGGAATCATTCAAATGTTTCTCATAGAGTGTTAACTCTCCATCACCATTTTAATTTCACGATGCATCACGTATAGGTTCTTCTAGCACATATAATTTCCTTTCATGGTGTAGGATAACACATAATTTCCTTTTCCACTCTTTGAAATTTGTGTTGGTGAGAAGGTTATACTTCTAAAGTATGGATCATGGTGATATGTTTGAAGTTGTTTTGAATTTTTGTATATACAAATAAGATGATAATAATTTTAGTACTTTATTTGATAAAACTTTGAAAAATAAATAAATATTATATTTATTAATCTCCCTCTATTTTATCAAAACCCAACAACCCTCAATATTTGCTTTAAAATATCCTAATACTTTGACATTCTAGTGGAAGGATCCATATTCCCCTTCTCATTACCCAAATTTTGTTAGTCAAGAAACATGAATTGTTTTAGGTAGACATTCCACGTTGCAATTACATTAACTCATATTTCTTTGATATGTTAAGTGGACCCCCAATCTTGATATCCTTAAATTATATTTTCTCAAATCTTCCTTCTTAGTTACACCAAGTCCTGCTTTGGTAGTAAACACTTGATGTGAACTATGTCAAGTTAACCCAAAAATTCATGTTATAATTATCCAATAATTAAAATCACCCTAACTTTGGATGGTCAAACAATTTGAACTATAAGACTTGAAAAAAATGAAATAATAAATTAGTATGATCATGATATTATATTAATGGATAGTTTTTCTAGTATATGATAAACTAACCATCTAACTAGGGGGAAAACAGTTTGAACCAATTAAGGTTTGTGTTATAGATTTACACCTGTCTACCTATGTATATCTATTGGATTAGTTTGACTTCATCTCCAAAATTACACCGCCTCCACTAGCTTGGGATTTTCATCCAATACATAAGCCTTTACTACAAGTAGGTTATGGAAACAAGAGGTTTACATAAAAGAAACCATGGGAACCAAATCCCTTACATAAAGATATGAGAGATAACACACAAGTCAATAGTTAATTTTAATAATAAATTAAATGAAACCAATAACATACACAAGTCTAGTCTATTCTCATGGTAATCCAAATACATGCCATGAATTACACATTTAATAAAATTATCATTCAATTATAATCATTTTTATTTGATATAAATGGAACCCAAATCAATTAATTATCTTCTCTAATTAATTAATTATTTTTTCTTAATTTTCATTTGAATTTCCTTGATATTGTAGTTCCCAAGTAGGATCGAGACCACTGAGAGGGGGGGGGGATCAGTGGTTCCTTTTTCTTTTGTAAGAAAGTTTCTTAAGTTCTTAACAAAAACATTCTTAATCTCTAAAACTTGTTAGAGTTACGATCAACTAAAATATAACTCACAACCTCACCTTTTGAATGAAAAAAATATAAAGAGAAGGAAGCACATTATATTTAGAAGGTTAGGTACAAATACCTACTCCTTGCCATGTTGGATAGTCCCACCAACATGGATTCTTTCACTATATTCTTTCTAGAATACAAAGGCACAAGAAAAGAACAACTATACAATCCTAGTAGAAACTTTCCTTCTTTAGTTGGTTATACCCCCCAACTATCCTTTCAAGTATCCACTTCCCAAAAAAATACTTTTCATCAACTCATAATAATCCATAGTCACAAGCTTCAATTTCCTTCTGCATTACTGATCCACTTTAAAAAGTATTCAATTCCTCCATAATTAAGCTGAGTCAAAATCCACCTGAATACCTTTTTCAAGAACTTAAAAAATTCACTTAAGGAATATGTTGGTCTTGAATAGTATTCTAGAACCTCAATCTAAAAAAACTTTCTCAAGTTCAACCTGAAATAAAAAGTTTTTTTGGATACTCAATACCTCTCCCACAAATTCTAAAGCTTGAGTTCTTGAATAGTCAAGAGTCACATTTACAAATAAACTCAGCTCTCCTTTTATGGGGATATCAAAAATGGTTTAGGCGGGCTTCTTAAAACCTTTCCCGCTTAATGAAATTTCCCAAATCTTAAATTCTTTATAAATATTAGATACATATTTGTCTGATTCAATTCCTTTTAGAATCTTCAAATCTACTTGATTTTCGGATCTTCCTTTGACTTCATCAATGTTTCAAACTTTCTTGAAAAATGTTCTCTTGAGTTGGAACTTTTTCTTGAGTTAGAAATTTTCCTTGCATAAGAAATTTTTTCTGTAAGAAACTTTTCCTTATATAATATCTTTTTCTATAAGAAAATTATCCTTTCATAAGATATTTTTCTTATGTAAGAAACTTTTCCTTATGTAAGAACTTTTTCAGTATGAAAATTTTCATGGAATAAGATCTTTTTCTATAAGAAACTTTTACTTTCATAAGAACTATTTCTATTAGAAACTTTTCCTCATGTAAGAAATTTTTCTGAAAGAAAATTTTCTCTGTATAAGATCATTTTCGGTAAGAAATTGTTCCTTGCATAAGAAATTTTTTTATAAGAAACTTTTCCTTTCATAAGATCTTTTTCTGAAAGAAACTTTTCCTAGCATACGAAATTTTTCTGTAAGAAACTTTTCCTTATGTAAGAACTTTTTCTGTATGAAAATTTTTGTTGCATAAGATATTTTTCTATAAGAAAATTATCCTTACATAAGAAATTTTTCTTGAGTAAGATATTTTTCTTGAATAATATATTTTTCTTGAGTAAGATATTTTTCTTTAGGAAGATCATTTTCTTTTGTAAGAAATTTTTCTTGAGTAAGATATTTTTCTTTCTGAGCCTCGTATACTAATTTTATTTCCTCATCTTTTCCTTCATAAATATTTTATGATAAGTTTCACAACATACTAATAATTTATGATAAATACAAAACACCAAAGCACCATCAGATTTAATGATAGATTTGATTATCTCATAATTCTGGATCCTATTTTCTTAGAATGTTGGATCCGATTTGTGAAGAGTGTTGGTTTTTATTTTCTAAGAATACTAGATTTGATTTGTGTAGAATGTTGGTTCCAATTTTCTTATAATATTGGATCTGATTTGTGTAGAATGTTGGTTTCAATTTACTCAAAATATTGAATCCGATTTTTGCAGAATTCTGGATCTAATTTTCAAATATAGGACCTAATTTTCAAAATTCCTCACATCCTTATCAACATACTTTCTTCAAAAAACAAATTGATCTATTGAAAAAAATACAACCAAAACATAAATGGGGTCCAATAATCTCCCCCTTTGTGTTTTTTTTCAATACATACTTCAATACCTACACTTAACCTCTTCAAAAAAATAAGTCGTATAGTTTTGTTTTCTCACATTTTCTTCTACATGTATTCTTTTTTTCTCCCCCTATTTCTTATCTCTCCCTGGTTTATTTTACTCTCCCCCTAAATATATTCTCTCCCCCTTATTGACAATCAAATTCAAAGGGGTCATCATGACATTTTTTCTTCTTTATTGAAAAATTTCTGAATTCAAAAGGTTGGAAATTTTATATCAAAAAATAGAAACTATTATTCAGAATAACAAAAGCATTACATGAGTTTCTTAACAAAGATCTACTAAATAAACATCTCTAAGTCTACATGGGTGAACCTAGTGTGGAGAACAAGAGTGTATAATCAATGTTATAAAGGTTTTCAATTACACAACTTTATTGTAATACCCTTTTCACATTTCCTTCAGCATTCACATTTATAGGGAAATCTTGAAATGAATTTATTTAAGATAAAAATAACTGGCACCCATCTCAATAAACATATCATAATGTTCAGGTGTATAAACATAACTTTCAAAACAAATTTTTTTAACATCATTACTTTCTTTTGAAAGAATAGTAAGAGACTGAGCAACATTTTTTTACTTAAACTCCTTCAATTCCATGCAAGTTATTATAAATAGAAATATATTGGTAATAAGGAGGAACCTCATAGATTCTCAAAAGAAAAGTTCGGATTGATAGTCTTATCTCAGTGTAGATGTTTTCTTCTTCTTCTTGGGTTTTTCTTTGGATGTTTTTTCTTCCTTCTGATAATAATTCCTAGATTTTGTAACAAGTATCTTTTCATCTATAAACTCTTCTGATAAGGATATCAACTTGTTTTCTTCCTTAGTAACCTTTTTGTTACAATGATTTTGTAATAAATATTTCATCCCTTTTTCTTGTTTTGGTAGGATAGTCAAAAAACTTTTAGTAACATTCCCTTATTTCTCACATATATTACATCTTTTCAGAATTATCATCCCATAGTATATTGATAAATTTTTATCAACTTTTATCACATCATTATAGAACTTTTTATTCCCCTTTACTTCAGATAATTTTTGTTCTTTTTATAACTTTCTTGCTATATCAACTTGTTATGGATAAATAACTAATAAAAATTTCTTTTTGGATTCAACATGTTGGTTTTTCTCCACTTTATTAATATACTTAGTTTTTTTAACATACTTATCTTTATTAATATTATGAGTTTTCCTTTTCTATTCCACATAATTTTTTGGACATTTTATCTTCATTAATCATCATATCTCCTCCTTTATTCATGCCTATTCTTAGGTAGAGACATGTTATAAAAACATGAATAGATCTATGCTCGAAACTTCCATAACAACAATAGTGACATCTGAATCTTGATCTTTCAGATTGAGATTAAAAATAATTAGAACCTGGTTGTTGTTGTATCTTCACAAATAGTTGACCACTTTCCTTAGGAGAATACTTTCCTGAAGAATTCCTATATTTCTTGATGACATATGTTTTCTTACAAACTAGATTTTGTAATCCTTTATTTTCCCCTTATTTATAAATTTCACCTTTAACTTAAATTTACTTGGTGATGTTTTATCTCATCTTTCTTATCTCACTTTGTGTAGTAATAAACATTGATTTTGTTTCGAAAAACTCTTCTTATTTATCATCCTAATCACTTTTCTAAACATCAATGTTTTTTTTGAAATTCTACTATATTATACTTGTTCTATTTACTTTTTTCAACAATTTTAGATTCTATCTTATTGATATTATCATTAATAACTGAATTTTATTCATAAACTTTCAGTTTTATTTCAAGTTTATAGTTATCTAATGTTATTCTTTCAAAAAATTTCTTTATCTTCTTTCTTTCTTTCTTGAGTTGATTATTCTGCTCAATTTATTTCTCCAAATCCTTTATGATAATTCATTCCATTTATGTCATCTCTTTATTATCTTCATCACTACTAGAAGATTCACTTACATTTATAACTTGAGAAATAAAGTTGATTTGATGATCAGATTCATCATCAGATGGGGAATCACTCTTATTTCTTTCACTCAGATAAATTTTCTTCTTTTTGTCGTAAGGAAATATTTCCTTATGTTTCTTCCACTTTTGTTTATAATGTTTCTCATCATCATATTCATACTCATATTCTCTAAGTTTCTTCATAGGAAAATTTTGTGCAACATTTATTTTCCCTTCACAATTACAACATTTGAGAGTTTTACTTTTCCACTTTACCGTATTGTATTTCTTTTAAAGGAGGGTAACAATTGTGCTTAAATCTTCAGCTTATTCATCAGTTTCCGAATCACATGATTCCTCTTTAGATTATTCATCTTTATTTTTCCATTTTAACAAAGATTTTAAGTCCATTTGTTGATCAAAATTTTCTTTCTTTCTAACATCATTCTCTCTTCTTATTTCATAAGTTATGAGAATACTGTGTAGATCATCTATAAATAGAGTTTCATGATCTCTATCTTCTAAAGATGAAACCTTGGAATCAAACTTATCATGATGAATTCTTAAGATATTTTAAACAATATTTTATTCTCCCAATTTCTCACTAAGACATATTATGGTGATAACAATATTATTTACCCTTTTAAAGAATTCACTAGCATATTCTTACTTATCCATTTTCAGATCTTCATAATTCAGCCTCCAGAGTTGTAACTTTTCCTTCTTCACCTTTATATTGCCTTTATAAATGTTTTTCAACTTATCCCAAATACCTTTGGAAGTTCCAATTCCCTTTACTCTAATAAACTAAATTTCAGTAAGTGATGAGAATAAAGTATTTTAAGCTCTTCCACCATTCTCAAGATTTTTCTTATCAGTGATAGTAAGAGGATTATTCTCCCTACGAGAAGAAAATACTTATGTTGTAACTTCCAAAACAACATACCCAAGAGAAATAAGATATAGAAGCATTATATCTTTCCAGATATGATTGTTCTTTCCATTGAAAACAGAAATCCCCTTATAGTTTATGAAATTGAAATTCTCCATTTATGAGATGGATATTTCAGAGGGTACCTATTCTCTATTACAAATTTTAGTTCCTAAGTAGGATTGAGACCACTGAAGGGGGTGGGGGGTGAATCCATAGTCCTTTTTATTTTATAAGAAAGTTTCTTAACTTCTTAACAAAAACTTTCCTAACCTTTAAAACTTGTTAGATTTATGATCCACTCAAATAAAATTCACAACCTCACCATTTATATGAAAGAAATAAAAAATAGAAGGAAACACATGATATTTACAAGGTTTGGTACAAATACACACTCCTTTCCATATTAGATAGTCCCACTAACATGAATTCTCTCACTATATTCTTTCCAAAATAAAAAGGCATAAGAAAAGAACAGTTCTAAAATCCCAATAGAAACTTTACTTCTTAATTTGATTATACCCCCCAACTATCCTTTCTAGTATTCACTTCCCAAAACAAGCCTTTTCAGCAACTGTTAAGAATCCACAGACACAATCTTCACTTTCCTTCTACTTTTTTGATCCACTTTAGAAAGTATTCAATTTATCCACACGTAATATGAATCAAACTACACTTGTGTACATTATTTAGGAACTTCAACAATTAAATTAAAGAATATGTTGGTCTTGAACAGTCTTCTAGAACCTCTGTCCAAAAAACATCCTCATCTTCAATTTGAAATACAAATTTTAATTGGATACTCAATACCTATCCCAAAAATTCCAGGTCTCGAGTGATTGAACAATCAAGAGTCACATTTATAAAGGAACTCAACTCTCCTTTTATAGGGACCTCAAAAATGGTTTAGAAGGGCTTCTTAAAACATTTCTCACTTAATGAAATTTCCCAAATTTTAAATTCTACTTAAATCTTGGATATATCTTTGACTAATTGAATTCATTTTTTAATATTCAAATATCTGTGATTTTCGGATCTTCATTTGAACTCTTCAATGCTTCAAAATTTCTTAACAAACTTTCTCTTGAGTGGGAACTTTTTCTTGAGTTAGAACTTTTACTTTCATAAGAACTTTTTCTGTAAGAAAATTTTCCTTTCATGAGATCTTTTTCTATAAGAAACTTTTCCTTTCATAAGATATTTTTCTTGAGTAAGAAATATTTCTTTGTGTAAGAAATTTTTTTGTAATAAAATTTTCCTATCATAAGATCTTTTTTTATAAGAAACTTTTCCTTATATAAGAACTTTTTTTTGTTAGAAAGTTTTTATTTTTTATGGAAATTTTCTATAAGAAAATTTTCCATGCATAAGATATTTTTCTGTAAGAAAATTTTCCTTGCATAAGATATTTTTCTATAAGAAACTTTTCCTTTCATAAGATCTTTTTCTGTAAGAAGATTTTCCTTCCATAAGAAATTTTTCTGTAAGAAACTTTTCCTTGTGTAAGAATTTTTTTTGTAATAAAGTTTTCCTTGCATAAGATCTTTTTCTATAAGAAAACTTTCCTTGTATAAGAAATTTTTCTTGGGTAAGATATTTTTCTTGAGTAAGAACTTTTTCTTGAGTAAGATATTTTTCTTTTGTAAAATATTTTTCTTGAGTAAGATCTTTTTCTTTATAAATCTCATCAACATATATTATTTCCTCACATTTTGCTTCATAAATATTGTATCATAAGTTTCAAAATATAATTATTGTTAATGAGAAATGAAAAACACTAAAGCATTGTCAAATTTAATGATTGATCTGATTATCTCATAATTATGGATCCAATTTTCTAAGAATGTTGGATCCGATTTTTTTAAAATGATGGTTCTGATTTTCTTAGAATACTGGTTCTGATTTGTGTGGAATTATTGTTTTTATTTTCTCAAAATACTGGATCCAATTTGTGAATAATGCTGGATTCAATTTTCTCATAATACTGCATCCGATTTGTGGAGAATGTTGGTTCTTATTTTCTTAGAATACTAGTTCTGATTGGTGCCGAATGTTGGAATCTATTTTCAAATGTTGGATATGATTTTCAACCTTCCTAACATCCTTATCAGGATACTTTATTCCATCAAAATATTGATCTATCGACAAAAAATAAAACCAAAACATAACTGTGGTCCAACAGAGATTATCATCTATAATAATTTTTTTTTAAAATTAACAATGTACATAAATGTACCTTGGAGGCAACACGGTGAGTACCCATCCAAACTACCAAACATGTATTATACTCATACAATATTTACTCTTGCGATATATGGAATGAAGGATTTATCACATACTTTCATGACATGTACTATCAACTTAATTATTACATGGATTACACGATTTTTCTATCATGTGTTTTCCTTCAATGCAGTAGAGTAATAATTGTAATAGTACTCATACATAATATAAATATCCAAAAATTACACATAAAATGGTTAAATTTTTATATATATTAGAACCCATCAAATGGAGTGTCCTATCAACTTAATGACCACACACAAGCATATTTTGATGATGTTTACATAGTATAATAAGTCTATTTTAATCCTATGTAATTTGGTATAAGTACATGGTGTGTACAAGCCATCTATATAGAATGTATGTTTCTCAGCATCTATCTGAGACACATTCCTAGGGACTTGGTGTGTATATGTGCCTTAGAAAAATTGGTGTACATGGTGTGCACAAGGGCTATACAACATTTGGTCTCATTGCTACATGGTCACCAGTTAGGTAGGTTGTGTAAGTAGATACATGTCCCATCTATGACTAAAAGAATACATTCTATGTTTGTGGGATACACGATGTGTACTTCAGTTATCCATTCACGAGGTCGGCCTAGTTAACCCACATTTTGTAATTAAATAAACTACATGTATTCAATGCACATGGTTTTAATTAATTCTTGGTTTAAGGGACATTAATGTACACCGTGTAATTCTGGGTAGACGGTGTGTACTCTTGAGTTATTCAGCTAGAATCCTTGACACCTCTGGATGAGATCTTTGATTTTATTTCATTCATAAAATTAATTGATTTTATCAGATATATGAGAAACAAAAGAGGAAGAATAATTTATCATAATTTGGTTTAAACAATGATTAAACTTGAATTTAAAACTAAATTATAATTGCATAAATCAATCAAAAATCCTTAAATAATTATAAATAATTATGTAACCCCTCTGATACCACATTCAGGTTCTGAGCATAGTGGAATCATTCCATGGGGAATTCCCAACTTTACTATTTTTTCATGTTTGATGATCAATATTATATTTACATGATGATAAAAATCATGTTCAATGTAATTGAATCAAAGAAAAACAAACAAGGAAAATAATTTCATAAGCAAGCACATGATCATCACATATTATTTATAATTAATTTTATTAATTAAATAATTACCATGTGGGAATTATTTCTTTGTTGATGTATCTAAAAATGGATATATGTTTTACCACCATTTAGTTGTAGGAATAAAGAGCATATTCCTTCTGGTGGTGATCCACATGTGATCCAAAAATCTATGAATGTCTCCATAGGAGTCTTTGGGTCCTAGGACGGAAGATCCTATCACTTTCATCATTCTCATTTGATCTCCCTGAAAATTGCTTCCAAACTATTATCCTTGATATATCTAGACTATGGAGTGAGAGGTGGAGGTATATCACTCTCCATTGTTAGGATCATTCTTGGAGAAGGTAGATCTCAAGATCTTCGAGAGGATTCTCTAGATTCATTGTGCACAACAAACAAATGAATTGGATCTCTTGGGAAATAATATAAATGGGTTTAAATACCAGTAGGGTTGATATATAAATATTTCCACAAGTTCCCTTTAATATTTATTTAATCCCTTGTGGAACCCAATGCCTAAATATTAATAATAATAATAATTCCTTGACATGTTCTTAACTTTAAAATTAAATTAAATATTATTTCATCAAATAATATTCAATATATATAATTTTTTCATCGGACCTATAAACTTAGTCCACCATTCCTCCAAAATAATTATTGGGCCTTGAATAATTTCTATTTATTTATTAAATAAATATCACTACGTTATTCACCAATAAATAAATAAATATTATATTCACTAAGTAGTAAATAAATAAATATTTATTAAATATTCCGCTCACATAATATTTTCTCAAATAACGAGTGATAGAATATATGCGATCATGAAAACATGAATAATTGTTAAACTATATGTGGTAATAATATTTATTCAACTTGTTAAAAAATAAATAATAAAATATCATTTAATTGAGATTCTAGATACACTTAGTGTGTGACCCTCTAGGTCTATTTCTTAGTGGAATTAGGTAAAGAAGCCTAAAGTCCTAGGTTAGCATATAGTAACACTCCAAGACACCCATAGAGAAAGAATTTAATTACGCAATGACATAATGCCTCATACAAACACTCACTATATAGTATAATCCCTTTATCATGATATCTCTAATCAAGAAGGTTGCACACTGGTGTCATCAACCAATGTGCTCAATGTCTCTTTCTTGGAATTTTTGGAAATCAAGATTGCCTATAGAACACTATGGCCATGTATTTTTGAGGCTATATCATTTCCATAAATGGGACTGATATATCAAATTTAATTAAAGAGAATAAGGGAAATTTTTTCTCTCTCATTATTCACTAATTCAATATTACTCATGACACACCCAACCAATCCTACCTCACCGTGAACATATGTTGTTATGGTTTTCATTAATACATCAAAGTAAGTGACTTATAATATTCTTTAATAATAATATTAAACTATATGAATCAATACAAATGAAAAAAATTAAAATATTCAATGACACATGAATTTTGATTTCCCACTGGCAGGTCTCATTCTGATAATATACTATACTGGATATTACTAAGGGCATACACCATGAGAAGGTGTCTCAATTTCCTATGAGTATCCACCCATGATAGCTTATATCATTTATGTCTATAAAATGATATCATCTTTCTATAGAATATATATTTAAGAATAGTGTCATAGTAATTCTATGTTCCCATCATCATAGGGAACTGCTATGACCTTTTAGTGTACCAACTACGATTAGGAAATTATCACATACTATGTTATATAGAAGAAAAATCATGATATGATAAAGAGTTTATTAATATTCAAAAGTATGAATACATATTATCATAAAGTACGCATAAGTTGGTTCTAGGGAACCCATTACCACAAGAAATACAAAAATCAAACATCCTACATAGAGTTTGGATCGATCAATGATAAATAATGGTTTTTCCTTATCATCGTTGGTGATATCCACGAAATATGATGGAGTAATGATCCTTGATCCGGTCTTGATCCAATGTCATTTTCCAAAATCTCATAAAATGACCTCTCCAGTAGTAACTCTCAATCATAGGTTATGTAGATAACCTAAGGCTGAGGCATAACCATTTTTAAATAGGAGATCCGGTTGCTGCATCAATGAGACATAATATAAAATAAATAAATAAATTTATTTTATTAATTCTATGCGTCCAGAATTTTTTTTAAAAAAAACCTAACACTAATAAAGGTTATGCCAAATATATTGTAAAACCCATGTTCTGAAATCAATGCTGTTATCAATTTTTTGATCTAGCCCCCATTCTAGAGTTATTCCACCTTTTCAGGAAAACTACATGCATGTTATTTTTAAGATATTTGATATATTTCAAAAATTAATTCTCTGTACATCGAGATTCAGATCTCACACCGTCTTACCACATAAGTTAGAAAATAATACATATTATATCAAAAAGTAATACATGGAAAATTAGATTCATTACCTTATTTTCCAAAACTATTTCATAAGTTAAATATTTGTGCAAAGACACCATTTTTTTCTAGTTATACTAAATAAACAACATTTTCATCCATATTGAAGCTATACAATATAAAAAATAGTGATGGATAGAGTGAAACCAGATTTATTGAACAAATTTCTCTCTTGAATGGTATGATAATAAAAGATAATGATATTTATTGGTGAACTTATTAAACTAAATGAATGTCACGTTAAATGGGTTTGATATTTTAAAGAATACATGCCTATCCAAATGACAATATACTATTTCATAAGAACCACAAATCACTTAAAAATGACTATATCTTGGTGTGTATTGATACAAGAAATATGTATCAAGTTATTTTAATGTTTTATGGAACTTCAGAATCATTTAAAGTTTTTGGAACCTATATAGAAGTTAGAATACTTCAAGGCAATTTATATTGCATACAAATACAAGAAATTAAGATGGGGAACTTCATCACCTAATAGACCATCCTTAGTGGAAGAAAATTTATCATGAGTATCCAAATTTTCAAATGAGAAATGAAACCATCATATTGTACTATCTATATTTGGATTTAATCCTTTTATTTTAGAAATAATCACACACAATACAAGGGTGGTTATATTGGTAAATTATAACTTTCTACTGTGGTTAGGCAGGAAGAAAAAATACATTAGGTTGTCTCAATTTAAACTAGGACCCAAAAAATTGGGTAATGATATTGATATTTATTTGTCTCAATTGATAAAAAATAATTATTGTAACATCCCCCCTCCCCATTGGATTTTTTTGAAGAGAAATTGCTACTTGGACTTAGGAGACATCCCCTAGAGGCCAAAGGCTAGCAATAAATGCCAAGGGATTCAATGAAATCAGGGGATGATTTTTCCTTTTGAAATAAAAAAACCACAACCAAACATACCATAAACAAAATCACTATGTGATTCATGATAAAAATTTAATACAACTCAATGTATAACAAATCAAACCGACTATATCAGAGCACCAAGTGGAAACCAAGATCAACATTAACTACAAAGTGAAAGATAAAACTAGACAAATCCCAAGATACACCAAATACACAACTCCATATCTCCCAACCTACTACATTATCCAAATACACCATCCAAACCAAAGTATCATTAAGAAACACTAAATAAATGAGATACCTTCGCTTTCCCTATATCCTAATTGACAATATCTACAAAAGCACTAATGTGCCAAAGTAGGGGTGAGTAATAAAACTTAGTTGGCTTTCCCCAAATGAATTTCATAATAATGACACTAGAATATAAAAAGTTAGCACATTTATATAAATGATTATATATAAAACAATATACATTTTTTATCACAACACCCTAACCATTTCCAAGCCAAGTAATTTTTCAAACAAAAACTATTTTCCATGGAAAGAAACCAAATAAGTTTTTCAAACCCATTTCTCAATTCCATTTAGCATAACACATTCCAATCCAAACATCCACACATCTACACATGCATAACTAGGTGATAATTACATATTCATGAGAGGTCTCTCATCAATCTACCAAATTTTCATAAGGTAACCAATATCTGATGTTCCATTATACCTTTGGGACTGAGCACCAAGTTATATTTCAACTAGGCCCTATATGCAATATGAACACACACCACCAAGTATGCCCAAAAACCATGCCAATACAATTATGTCAAAAATATTTCAATAAAATAATATTTTTATTGAAAACCCTTCCAATTTTTTTCCATGAATCATACTAAGAAATATTTTAAAATCATTTATCAAAGCACTTTACAGAACAATTTCAGAATTCAACAAACCATCACCAAATAAGGTTTCCACCAAGATTTGAAAAAAAATTCATAATCTATTTTAATCAAAAATATAAATTTGAAATAAATCCTCCAATTCCAAATAAGATGAGTTTAGAGTGAATCCACTTTCCTTGGAAATTATGGTGAAAATAAAGAACCACACTAATTATTCAACAAAATTGTGTAGAATCTTCAAAAACCAAAATTATATATCATTAACTAACATCAACATAGCAATATATCACCATGATTAGAATAAAACATTATAGATATATCCCTATAAGAATAGATATAGGATTTATAGAGAGGGAAGTAATGTAGATCTATGATAAACTACAAAAAATAAAGACGTTCCAAGGGAATTATGCTTCAACGCACAAAAAATTTCCTTTAGATATCTTCCGATTCAATGGAAAGAGACCCCACATACTTTGTGGGGAATAAAAATAATATTAGGCCTGAAAATACTGAGAAATATTGGTTTATAGGTGAAAATGAGTGAGATATATTTTTTAGGATCTCACTTTTAAACTATGCATGGTTAGTGGCACGATTAAGAAAAATGTGAACTAACCATGATCTATACTCTACCTCAAGAAGAACCTCACATTGTTGGACCACAAGATTAGAAAAATAGTTCACTAATCATGAAAAATACCTCTGTCCCACTTTTCACAGTTTCTTTTAGGTGGGCGCACGATCTGGCCAAACTATGCACCTACCCAGAAGCCCCCGTTTCACTATGCATGGTTTCTTATTGGAGTTTCATAGTTTCCACTAACCATGATCAAACCGTTCACCTTTATAAAATCTCCAAAAAATATTCCAAAAGTATTCTAAACCCTCCCAAACATCACCCAAACACTTTTCATACTTAAAAATAATAAATAAAGAGTTACTTTCTTGAAACTAGGTGTGCTACATTCTCCCCACCATTGTCCTTCACATCCTAAAAAATTAGAAAAACAACATTTACCTGAAAATTTTTAGGACATTTCTCAACAATTTCTTTCTCCCTTTCCCAAGTCTCTTCCTCAATCCAACAATATTTCCACAAAACCCTCTCTAGATCAATGATTTTACCATGCAATACATTTTCTTACCTATCCACATTACGTACTAGTATATGAACCGACAAAACATCCGAATCTAGGTCAATCCAATCCCATCAAATAATATGTTCAGGATTAGGCTGATACTTTTTCAACTGAGATACATGAAACACATTATGCACTACAATGAACCATGGTGGAAAATATGACTGATATTCTACCTCAACAACCCATTCTAGTATATCAAATGGGCTTATGTATTGAGGAGATAACTTTCCCTTATTCCCAAAAAGATGATTTCCAAGACTTGGAGAGATTTTTAAGAATACATGATCACTATACTCAAAGGAGAACAACCATCGACAATGATAAAAATATGATTTCTGATGAATCTTAGCTATCTCTAACCATTTCCTAATCAACTGAATCTTCCCTATTGTTTCTTATAAAATGATTGACTCAACCAGTGAAGTCTCACTTGTTTCCACCCAACAAAGTGGAGAACGATAGGGAAACTGACACAATACTTCAAAAGGATCCATATATATCGAGGCTTGTTAACTGTTTCTATATGAGAACACTAATAATGGCACATACTCTTCCCATGAGCCACCAAAATCCATTAAACAATCCCAAATCATTTCTTCTAAAGTTTGTATCATCCTTTTGGATTTTCCATACATCAGAGGATGATACACTATACTTATAGTCAATTGATTCCCAAGAGATTACTATATGAATTTTTATAAATGAGATGTAAACATTAGGTCTCTATCTGATACTATTGAAATTGGCATGCCATGCCTATTTACCACTTCTCAGATATAGATTTTTGACAAGTCCACCGTATGTGATTCACAAATAGGGATGAAATGAGATGAATTTTTAAGTCGATCCACTACCACCAATATGGAATCGTGTTTCCAAACCGTTCTTGGGATAGTTGTTACAAAATCCATGGCCATCTATTCCCATTTCAAAACAATAATAGGTAAAGACTATAACATAATTGTTGGTCACTGATTCTCTACCTTAATCTACTAACAAATTAATCATCTAAAAAATAATCTCAACCACTTTACTTTTCATACTGACCCTCCAAAATTGTTCGTTCAACACCCTATACATCTTTTGTATTCCATGATGAACATCCTATATTGAATGGTGGTAAGAATAAAGTATTTTTTCCTGACACAACATAGGTATGACCATCTTGTTTTGAAATTTAAAAAATGAACTCCCATCTAGTTTTAATCCTTAAATAGTCTCCCCACCATTGAGTTTTTTCCTCATAGAAACACATTCAAAATCAAATGTATGTGCCTTTTTAACCATATCCACCAAATTAAGAATGAAAAAAACTGTAAAGAAAACTGCAACTTCACTGTAGTCCTCGCATTCCAAGTGCATGTCATCTAAGACCGACATAAATTTCCACTAATCTAAAGCCTATTTTTCCAACTAACTATATGAATTTATTCTTAATGAATCTTCCACCATATTTATTTTACCCAGTGTATACATCAATTCAAAGTGAAACATTTTGAGATAATCCATCCATATTCTTTATCTCAGGTTCAAATCCATTTGTGAGAAAATATGTTTCAAAATCTTATGATCCATAAACAATATAATTCTCTCAAAAAAGAGGTATTGATTCAATGTATTCGAATCATGGAAAATAAAATCTAACTCTAAATCTTTTGTTGGGTAGTTTTTCTAATGTAACTATAACTTTATTGAGCCATATGTAACAATATGATATCCCTATCTGAGAACAGATCCCAAACCTGATCTTGAAGCATCACAATACCCCATGTACCCTTTTCCTAGTTCCAGTAATATCAATATTTTTGATGATTTAAGGAGAACTTTAAGTTTTTGAAAAGATTTATGACACTCCCCATTCCATTGGAATGGAAAATTTTTCCTCATCAGAGTGGTCATAGGTTAAGCTAGTCATGGGAAATCACATATAATAAATCAGTAATAACCAGTGAGACTAAAGAAACTATGCATCTTGAAGTCATTATTTGGTAGTTTACAAGAGATAAAAGATTCTATCTTTTCCGAATCCATAGAAACACCTATTTTAGATATTACATAGCCTAGGAAATGTACCTATTATATCCAAAAATTACACTTTGATAATTTAACATACAAATGATTGTCTCTCAATGTTACCAATACTATCACCAAGTGTTTATCATGCTCTACCTTTATCCTTGAATACACCAATATGTCATCCAAAAACACCACCAAATAATAATCTAGGTACCTTTGAAATATCTGATTCATCAATTCCATAAAGGAATAACCACATACTCATAATGGCCATATCTACTCCTAGATGTTTTCTTTGTAATATCCTCTTTCTAAACCATCAATTGGTGATATAACAATCAAAAGTCAATTTTAGAGAACCACTGAGCTCCCCTCAATTGATCAAAAATATCATCAATGGATGGAAGTGGATACTTATTCTTTATAATAACTTGTTTAAGATTATGATAATCTACACACAACCAGAGAGTTTCGTACCTCTTTTTCAAAAAAAAAATATCGGTGCTTCCCATGGAGACATGCTAGGCCGAATGAACCCTTTGCTTTCCATCTCTTAAAATTATACTTTCGGTTACCATAATTCTATTGGTTTCATCTGATAAAATTGAAGGGAAATAGGTATGGTACCTAAAAGGAGATCAATCATAAACTCCACTTCTCTTGTGCGTGGAAACCCTGAGGAAATATTGAGAAAGATATCATGAAATTATTTAAGCATTGATAGAAAACTACTATTCTCAATCTCTTATATAGATTATAAAGTCCACACTACCAACTGGTATGAGGTCATTCCAACTATTGGTACCAACAAGACTATTACACTCGCCTTTTCATTCCTTTCCTCTCTAAAGAGATACTCGATGCCATCATTAGTCGAAAAAATGACCTGTTAGGTATAAAATTTGATGTTGGATTTTAACATTTTTATCCAATCCATACCCATGATTATATTATATACAGTCATTTCAATAACAAATAAATCCCATACCTACTCAACTCCATCAATTTTTATAGAACATGATCTACACATAAATGCTCAATATTCCCTTTGACTAAGAGGAGTTTAAAGTTTCAACATAGAAGACATCATCTAAACATTTAAACTCAGCAAATCAATTTCATAAGAAGCAATAAAGTAGTGTGATGAACCCATATAAAACAAATAATTCATAAGGGTATAATTGAAAAGAATCATACATCACACCATCAATGGTCCAGATTGATATTCCATAATAATTTGATCAGATCCATATAATTTCATACTCGCTGTACTTTGTTCCTTATTTCCCTATTGAGTTTTCCCTTTTTGAAGAGTAATGTAATTCATGGAATCACCATGTCTAGCTCAGTTATACCTATGAGAGGTATTTTTCTACCTTTTTCCCATAAAAGAATGCGATGTCTGTGAAACATGATAAGTGTCCTGAACACCCAACCTTGGAGAACTAAAAAAATATTGTTGAAGATTCCCCATCTGGTTCCAATTGTGTAATTCTCATAGTGGTACCATATATTGTCACTACATGTGGTAAGAAAACCTCATTAGAATCTTCCAGATTTACTATTAGGTCTTAGAGGAAGATTTATCGATCCATCCATTTGATTCTAAGTCATCCCACTACTTTGGAAATAGGTGTCCCTCTTAAGCATATTACTAGAATTTGATTTCCCACCATTACCCATAGGAATCAACATTCTCCCTCCACCTATATCTCATGAGATTTCCATTTCATACACTATCACTCTATTGACCATCTCTATATAATCCATTATTCAAATCATAGAAATCTTCGAGAGAATCTCCTACTTAAACCCTAATTCAAAAATTCGGGCCTTCAAGGATGCACTAGCATCAAATTCAGGTGAAAAGAAAACTAAATTCATAAATCTAGCTGGATACTCTATCACAGATATATTTTACTACTTCAGGATGAAAAATTCTTCCATTATTGCAATCCTGAACATGTGAGGATAGAATTTTTTGTCGAAAAATTATTCAAAATATATGATGCTAGTCCTGGGTCTAATTTATCCTGAACTACTAAATACCACCATTAGAGTTCATGATCCCGTTGTATATATATTTCCAACATTACCTTAAGTTATTCTAGTTTCCTAGAAAATTAAAGATTCTATTCATCACATTCAACCAAACCTCTTCATTATTTAGTTTTTAATAACCTCGAAATATGGTTGGGTTTTTCTTATGGAACTAAATAGAATGATCCACTTGAATTGGTTCATCCCTTACATTACCTATATCCATATCCTAAAAGGATTGGACTATACTCTGAACTATCTGTTGGTTCATCTGTGGATTAGGTTCAACCACATTCTGAAAATCTTATTCTGGTTGGTTACTATGACTCCTATCAGGTACCATTTCTATAACCAAAACAAGACACCATAGTCTTACTCTCTAGAAACTATAGTATAGAAACTTTCAAATTTTACCACATCATATATCATAACATTTATTTCCAACATTAAATATTTTCTATTTTCAACCCATTTTTGAAATGTCCACCATGCTTTTGAAAATCAATCCATTTTCAAAATACTACTATAATTTCATTTTCAAAATATGAGATTTGAAAACATTGTTTTTCAATACATTTCCAAAATCAATATATTTTCACCAATTTATAAATCATTACTCAAAATGAAATATGAATTCCTTGTGGGAATTCATTTCTATCAATTTATGTCATGGTCTTGTCATTTGCTAAACCCGTGGCAATGAAATTACAACTCATAAAAGTGTATTGAAAATACTTATGTATCCAAATACCTAGTAAATTTAAGTTCATCATAAATTGGTTAGATACATCTATTTATGATCTACATTTCATGTACAGACAATCCTACTCCTTTCTACGATCCAAACTCAAGGAATAACTCATAATTAATTTCAACTCCAAGACCGACTACAAATACCACTTGTCCCAAGATAAAATAAGGATCAATCAAGATTGATACCATTTTAAAATCAAGGACTGAAAAAGATGATTCCACTTGTAACACACTGAACCTCCTCATTATCTTGAGTCAAGGAGGAATTGCTACTTGGCCTTAGGAGACCTTCCCAAGATGCCAAACACTGTCAATAAATTCCAAGGGATTCAATACAATTGGGGGTCAATTTCCCCTTTGGAAGTAAAAAAACCAAAACCAATCATTCCATAACTAAAACCACTATACGATTCATGATAAAAATGTAATAAAACTCAATGTATAACAAATTAGACCAACTATATCAGAGTACCAAGTGGAAAAAAGATCAACATTAACTAAAAAGAGGAAGAGAAAACTAGAAAAATCTCAATATAATCCAAATACACTACTCCATATCTCCCAACATGATACATGATCTAACTCCACCATCCAACCCAAAGTATCCCAAAGCACCAATAAGTAAATACAATACCTTCCCTTTCACTATATCCCAAAAGACCATATATACAAAAGCACCAAATTACCATAATAGGGGTGATTAATGAAACTCAATAGGCTTTCCCAAAATTACTTCCTTACCCATTACACTAAGATAGAACAAGTAAGAACATTTATATAATCTTTTTATATAAAACAATATAAAATAGTTTATCACAAAACCCAAACCATTTATGAGCCAAGTAGTTTTCCAAAACAAAACCATTTTCCATGGAATTAAACCAAACAAGTCTTTCAAACCCACCCATACCACTCCACAAATCCACACACCCACACATGCATACCCAGATGATCGTTCCATACTCATAATAAATCTCTCATTGATCTACCAATTTGTCACAAGGTAACCAATATCCCATGTTCCATTAAACCTTTGGCACTGAGCACCAATTCATATTTTATCCAGGACTTGTATGCATTATAATCACACAACAACAGGCATACCCAATACCATGCCAAAGAAATTATGCCAAAAACATTTCAATAAAAAAATATTTTTATTGAAAATTTTCCACAAAACATTTTTCCATGAATCAAACCAGAAAACTATTTTGAAATAAATATTTTAAAATCATCTGTCAAATAACTTTTCACAACAATATCAAAATTCTAAAAACCATCACTAATGATGGTTTACACCAATATTTTCACAACAATTTCACAATTAATTTTAAGAAAAACAATCAATTTGAAATAAATCCTTCATGTTCTAATAAGAGGAGACAAAAGTGATGCCACCTACCTCAAAAATTACGGTGAAAATGAAGAATGACACTAATTATTCAACAAAACAAAGTTGAATCTTAAAAAACCCACCTTAGATATCATTCCCTAACATCAATACCATCATATATCATCATTATTAGCATCATCCATCATATATCTATCCCCAACATACTAGATCTTATATTTTTTAGAGGGAATGAATGTAGATATAAAAAAACAACCAAAAACAAAGACTTAACAAGGGAATTGGGCTTCAACATTCCAAAAAATTTCTTTGGGTATCTTTCAGTTCAATGGGGAGAGACTCCACATCCTTTGGGAGTAAGAAAAACAAACTTAGGTTTTAAAATAGTGAAAAAAGAGGCTAAGATGTAAAAACAAGTGAGATCCACTTTTTTAGGATCTCACTTTTAAACAATTCATGGTTAGTCACATGGTTAGGAAAACTGTGCACCAAGAACTTCCTCATGAAGAACCTTTCAATGTTGGCCCATATAGTTAGACAAACCATGCACTAACATTATAAAATCCTTCCATCACAATTTTCATTGTTTCTAATTATAACAACCCTGCTCTTTATTTCACATTAATACTTGATATGTTAAGTAAAAATACAATTAATACAACCCAAATGATCAAGAAGACTAGTGTATTTGGGAATTAGGTACATTACATAACAACATAAAAAAGGAATAATACATCTTTATTGAAAACTTCTTTAACATGCTTAAAATACTGCTTCAAAATTAAAACTATATAGGATAACCTCAGGACATACATAACAAAGTGGAGAGATATAAAGCACAGTATATGAATGAATGCAGAATAAGTGATACATGTTAGAAAATATTTATATCAATGAGGAATAAAAGGAACCTAAATAATTAGGCATGATATTTCATGATAATCATAACATGAGAAATGTGGAAGCAATTTAAAACACTACACCATAAACATAGGCCAAGGATAAACATGATAAGAAATCATGGTGAAAAATGTCCCATAAAGGAATCAGGTTCACTAACTATCCTAGTGTGATTTATCATGATACTAAACATCACTCAATTTATTGGAGCGCTATCTGGGCACACCCATCATATGCATTTCATTCTCATGCTTAAGTGTTCCATATAGATCATACAACATGGATTCATTCATCATCATAATCTATTCCTCGATCAATTAATTTATAATAAATACATGTAAGTCCCCAATAAATAAGTATATGTGCATAAATTTGAATACCTTTTATAGAAAAATGGGTGTATTATTCACTACACAATTGTTTTGGCATGGAAAATCATGGTGAAATTTTGGCAGCATAACAACGTTACTTAAAAATTAATAAAAGGGATTGATGAAAGAGAAAGGTGTATCTCATCATTTTGAAATAAATTTTAAAGTAATGGGGATTTGGAATAATACATCCCATCATCATTAAACTAAGTTAAAATATATAATGTAAAGAAGATACTTGAATAAAGAGGAGAAAGGAAGAGATCCCTTATGAAATTTCATCATGGTAACAGGTATAAATAAAGTATCATGGGAGGATTAATGATAGTGAAATGGGGGATCTAATAATTAATAAATTAAATTTAAAGTAATGGTAATATATAAGAACATATCCCAACAAAATCAAATGAAATTTAATTGACATAACTTAAAAGGAGTTTTAGAATGGAAGTCAGAAGAGAGAAACCCCTTACAGAATTTCAGCATTGTAACAGCTTAGGTGATGGTCCAAATTAGAGATAATAAATTATACCTTATTAAAATTACATCCATTTTATAGTTAGGTATTTTTATAAATAAATTACAACATAAAAATTTCAATTAAGAAGGAAAATGCCAAAGAAGGTAATTGATTTGAAAGAATTAGAGGAAGGTGAGGATGCCTTACTTGAGTGTTTGACTTCAAAAGCTTGGGAGGGGATTCTTGAGAGATTGGGGGTGACTTGGGAGGGATCTATTGAGTGGAATGTAAATTAAGTTCATGATATAATGAGTTTTAGTAAAGATAGATGGGAGATTGGGGGGTCTATATTGGAAAAGAGGGGGATTTATTTATTATTTTGGTTTTAGACTCTATATAATAAAATATCTAAAACCACAAACCAATCCATGGGTTTTCCCATGGTTTATAAAAAAAAGGTAGTGGTTATAATTATTTTATAAGGACAAGGGAATAAATTATTAAAATAATTCCCTTGCTTTTGTGGAGGTGATTCACACTCTTGAAGAAAGGATTTTAAAACCTTAAATTATATTATAATTTTTGGAGGATTTATAAGGGTTTAAAAAATAAATACAATAAACTAAAAATTACATTATAATAAAGGTAAAACTTATATTTTGTTGTGGATTCTATTTATAGTAACTATCACATCACTTTTGAGTTATTATAATGTGACAAAACATAAAGTATATTTATACGATATTTAATTTTTACCCAAAAATTCTATTATCTCAGAAAATTATGAAAAAAATTCAAAATTGGATAATTTCAATGTTTTTATTAAAAAAATAATATTCACTTAATTTAATTAATTTTCTAAATAATTTATTTTTCACTTTTAAAATAATAACCGACATTTATTAAAAATGATCAGTTTTTTTGACAATAATAGTTTTCAAACCCTTATTAAAATTGCATTTAAATTCATAAAAATTATATGACAATTTATATTTAATAAAAATTATATAATAATAATATTTTATTAAATTATAATTTATTTAAAAAACCCTTTAAGTCATCAAAATATATTCGTCAATTGAATTTGAGTATTATCCAAAAATTCTATTTCCGTTTTATTGAATCAAAATAAAAAACATTTATAAAGTAACAATAATAGGGTGAAAATATATCCATTATTATATAAAAAATATTTTATATACTCATATTACTATTGTATTGATACATATTTCTTTAATACATCAGAAAACACCTTAAGATTGAGGTGCATGATGGTAGGACTTTCATGGGGTGGTTCGGTGAACATGGTTTGGGCCGTGATATCAATGATCTTGAATTTATCCCATAAATAGTTTTGATCATGCTTATGTTTTTGGATCTTCGATTATACATGGTCAAGAGAAAATCCCAGAAATCCTATCTCCCTTATAATCTTTGATTAATGGGATTTATTGGGTATGATCCTGTAGGTTATGGCCATCATTTCCTTTGTCCATGTCAATTGGAATTTTTAAAAATCTATATTTATACTAATCATATGAACACTGTTCAATGAATATACTATCAGTGATAATGATTCAAAATAGTAAATTAAATCTGATAGGATATAATAAAACCAATTAAGTTCATGTGTTTTCTATAACCATATTACAAAATAAGACATTTAAATGTATTGCAAGGGGAATTTTATTCATAATAGTTCTGGTCATTTCAATATCCCCCATTAAGAAATTTCACCCTTGAAATTTTCTTTTCCCATACTAAGAAAGATTGGTTAACTCTACTTCATCACCGCCTCTGGTTCCCATATTACTTCTTCAAAAGTTTGGTTTCTCCACAGCACGTTAACATGGTGTATTGTATTATTTCTTAGAACTTCATCCCTATGATATAATAACTTCACTAGTTTCTCCTTATAGGAAAGGACATTATCCAATGTTACCACATCTGGATTGAGTACATGTGAGGGTTATGGTATGTACTTCCTCAAGAGGGATACATGGAATACATCATGTACTTGAGATTGGTTCATTGGGAGTTTTAGTCAATAGAAAACTCCTATGATGAAATCAAGGATATAAAAGGGGCCAATGTATCTTGGACTATGATTTACCTTCTTCCCAATTCTAAAAACTTTATTCCACAGATATATGTAGAAGAATACCATGTCTGCAACATCAAACTCTAGGTCTCATTGATTATTGTCAGCATAGATCTTATGTCAACTTTGAGTAGCCTTGATGTGCTACTGAATGGTCTTAACCTTTTCCACTATTTCCTTAACCATTTTTGGACCTAGACATTTTCATTCCCCAACATCATCCCAACATATAGGTTTTATACACCTCATCCATAAAGGGATTCATAGGGATCCATTTGTATTCTTGATTGGAAATTTTTGTTGTATGAGAACTAGACCAGAGGAAGATGTTCGTCCCAACCTCCTTTGATGCCCATAGAATATACTTGCAACATGTCTTCTAATGTATGAATAGTTTAATCATATTGGCCATCAGTTTGAGGATGATAGGCTGCATTGAAGTTTAACTCAATGTTTAGATAATATTAGAGACTTTTATAGAACTTGGAGGTGAATATCTAATCTCGATTGGATACAATTGATAGTTTTACTCCAGGAATCCTTACCACTTCTTTGATTTATATCTATGCAAGTTTGTCCAATGAAAAGTCCCCTTGAATTGTGATAAAGTGAGTTGTATTTATAAGATGATCCATAAATGTATAGACCCAAAGCTTAACGTACATGGAAATTACATTACTTTTGCGGAATACTTAGTACATAAAAAACACACACACAAGGACCGTAATAGTTTAGTGTCTTTGGAAACTCAGAATATAATCTTCTAATCGTGGTGAAAGATCTTCAAAATATCTCATAAAGATCTTCCTTTTTTTTTACCTAAAACCTTTATTTATATCCTGGGGAAAATAAAACATAAAAGGGTGAGCTCAAATGCTCAGTAAGGGTAAACAAAAGAAATATCAATCACATCATATTCATAAGAACATAACATTTTGGAAATCTTAACCTGAAAAAGAGATCATAATATCATAACATGGGATAAATCATAGTAGTGCAATGTAATCCCAATAATCATAACTTAAAACATGAAACTTTGTGTCATACACACATAATTATAGAGAATCATTTCTTATTAGTCAAGACTCATTGCCAAGACTATCTTAGTGGACAAAGTCCATTTCTGAACTGAGTTCACTCCTCGTTTCAGTCCTATTTCGCTGAACAGGTTTAACCTGCTGTTCTAGCCATGTCTATATCATGAGATATAAAATCTTTACCCAATGCATTGGAGGGAGATATAGGTCCCACCCATCTCATAATGATACCATTTTTATGTCTGCCACAAAATCATAAATCATACATCATTGCATAACCCATGTAATAAAAATGGGATTCTTAAACATCATGACATCATAAAAAAATTCATATAAGATAAAGGAATTCATAAAAATAATTCCATCACAACATAATAAAATCAATGTAATAATAGGGATAGAAACAGAACCCTATATTATCTTAGATGGAAAATAATTTTGATAAAACACTTGAACTCTATTCTTGAGGAAAATATCATTTCTACTTCAAAAACATTTTCCTTTCTTAACATGTCATACAATTTTAAACTAAAAGAAGTTGATTTAAAATAAACTTGAAAACTTGTAAAGGAAGCTTCTTGGAAATAATTTTTTAAAAATACTTTCATGCCGTATAAGTTAAAAAAAACATTCTTCTCGTACTTTTGTTGGAAAAGTCAAAAAGTACCTCGTACGAAAAACGAAAAAAGATTCCTTTCATATCTTTTACTAAAAACTCACCGAAGGGTAAAATTGGATTTAAAAAATTGTAGGTGGATGGAAATAATATTACATATTGAGGAAACATGGATGTGGATGATAAAATACACCCCAGTAAATTCGAAAGTATAAACAATCTCAGATAAAAATGAGATTGTGATATTTCCCTTACCTTAGGTCCAATTTGCTTCGTAAGTGTCCAAAACTCCTATATAATGATTTAAATAGTGTCATTGACTTATTCCAGAATCATATGCATTGTTGTGATATTATATATGGTTCACTTATGACTTTATTTTACCCGTTCTTTTGTAAATTCCATGTTAAAGAGCGTTTTAGGTAAAATCGTTTCATTTGTCATCCGTGTTTTGACTTGTAATTATCCATATGATTAATTAGATCATGATTACTTAATTCCAGAATATAAAACATGATTTATATATAATATATATTCAGAATATACATATATATAATAGATCAGTAAATGGAAAGAAATACACCATTCATGGAGACGGTAGGCCGTACGTACGCATGAACGCTGTTTTCGTTTCCTTATTGAGTTGAATGGAATTAAGTAGAAGACATAAATATATATAAAAATAAATCCAGTATCATTATTATGTCATATATTACATGGTTACTTATTATATATACTTTATAATCATTAATGAATGGTTAACGTGGAGAATGAATCTCATCACGTCGTGGAGACGGTAGTCCGTACGTACGCACGAGCGATGATATAGTTCTCATGATCGTGGAATTGTATTGGAGTGTATGTATAATATTTCAGAATCAATATAACTTTACAATAATCATATATAGTTATTATGTACACCATTATACCCATCCAAGTAAGGTGGTGGTGGAAAATAGATTACACTACGGCGTGGAGACAGTATTCCGTACGTACGCACGCGCGGTGATTTCGTTTTCCGTAGGATGGATAGATGGTGAAATAGGGTTGTTTCATACTTATAATAACATATCAGTATATGAGTGATAATGATGTTATTACTTCATAATGAAACAACCTAAGAAGAAGAAGTGGAATAAGAAATAAAGTTGAAAGAATCGGTAACGGACATTACCTCTTCTTTGAAGTGCCTCTTTGACTCCTCCTCTTAGGGCACTAAAATTGGTCTTTGAAGAATACAATAACCTCTAGGATGTTTCTAGGGAAGTGGAGAAGAGAATTTGTCAGGGGTTGGCCGATCTTGAAGTCTCAAAGTGGTGTGAGGAAGAGAGGGAGGAGGTGCCCTTTTTTAAGGGAGGAGAGGGGCACCTTTGAAATAACTAAAAATATTATTTTATTATAAAGTCATATTCGGTTTTTAATAGATCCAAATTGAGTTATTTAGAAGCTAAGGTGGGGATGGGTCGAAATCATCTCATCCAATAGAATTTGGACAATTTTAGTTTACTATTTTAACCTTATCATTTAGTTTTAACTTTAAGTTAGATAATTTTACTTTTACCGTGTCTTTTTGTGTTCTTACACTATAAGGTTAATAAAATTACTATAACAAGCCAAAAGAACCCCAAGTTGTTTATTATAAATATATATAACCTTATATAAGTCATTTGGCCGAACCTTAGATTTTTAGAAAAACAATAACAATTAATAATATAATATTTGTTTTCAAAACTATTTTATGTCAATTTTGACACTATTTAGTAATTGATTTTGTGAAACTCATAACAGAATTATTAGTTCGAAAAAAGTTACTTAAATAAATAATAACATGTAATATTAACCTATAAAATTAGTGTAATTCCTAAAAAGTCTCAAATTAAATTTATTTGGGTATTTATAACATCAATTATGTTAATATTTCATTAATAAGATAATTACTGCATCATCGTCGTGTCATAAATAAATTAAATTATTAAATGTCTCAAAATTATAAATAAAATACCATTATGTAGGAAATAGTTTTATCTTTATAATGAATATTTATATTCGAATTTATCTTATCTATAACCCTATATTAAAAATGATATACTTATTAAACTTTGATTTTAACTATTTTAACCCTTCTTTAAATAAATTAATAATAAATTTCCTAATCTAATCCAAGTGGGCCTAAATGGTCATATTTTATTCCTAAGGTTGTTTTTGGTTGAATAACACTTATCCAATAGAATTAGGATATGTGTTAGGGTAATAATAATATCATTTTTACCCTTAATTACCCTATTTACTTTTAACCGTGGTAAAAAAAGTAAAAAGTTACTATTCACCAAAAATTATTTTCATCTCATTGAACCACATTTTACTTTCTGACATCAACTGTGTCTCTAGGATTTTTGAAATTCCACTCACAGAAGCGGTAAAATTGAGTTTTATGAAAAATTCATTTTTTTTAACTACCACTTAGTGGTTTCACTATTCATCAAAAAATGAAAGTTTCCAGAAAAATACCAAAAATTAGGCCTAAGCTATATTTGATATTATGAACTCAAAAATGATGTCTATTTTACCAAATTCAAAACATATCATTTTCATTAATTAATTTAAAAATTAATTCCCGTCGTCAAAACAAATAGCATGTTCTTAAGAGATAATAACTATCAAAAGATTGACACTTGTTTATGTCTGGTTTAAATGTGAAATTACATCCAATGACCAAAATTGTATTAAATTGTAAAAATATATTCTAAATATACTTTAAAACCACTCAAGTTAATAATTTATCACTATTAATTATTTCGATTAAAAAGGTTGTTTTTAATTAAAATTTAGTAATTTTCACTATTCATTAGAAAATGAAAGTTATCTGGAAAGTACCAAAATTTCACCCTAAGATAATTTCGATATTCCGAATAAAATTTACAAAATTTCAAAAAGTGGTTATTACGGCTAGTTTTAATAATATTTTAATAGCATATTGTTGTTTAGTGAAACTCGTTATTGCGTACTACACACGCTATCGAGGAAGGTCGCGATTGCGTGTAATGCAAGGTAAGTCAAGGATGCGTGTTGTGCAAGCTCCTTTTGGTGTAGCGTACAACACAAGACATTAATGAAATTAAAACGAATATTTTTCATAAAATCTCGGGGTGTTACATTTTACCCCCCTTAAAATGAATTTCACCCTCGAAATTCGTCGGGGTTATAAATGGTTTACTACTCAAAAGTTTCTTTAATAGAAACCTACATCGTAAAAAGGAATACCAAAAACAATATTTAAAAAAAAAGTATGAAACGTAATATTTACCCAAATAAACTAATCACTGGGTTTCCACATAGGTGAAAATATGGATATGGAAGAGAAATCTAACCATCATGTTCTGATGGAGAGTGGTAGAGAACATGGCTATAGAATAGCCAGCAATCACAAAGCCATAAATTTGTGACGATCTAATGTACCATCTGATTCATTAGATATAAGAGCACTAGGAAAACATTTTTGGTTTTCAAGATCATTTCCCTAAAGTTGATGAAATTGGAATTAGAATAAATACTTTCGTGATTTTGGTATAGTCTCACCATTAGTCGTTCTTTGGACAATTTCCACTTCATATCTTAAATAAATGAAGTTGAATTTGTCATTCATGATGTGTTAGAAGATCATGTGATAGAATGAGGTGTCATTCCATCTGTCTCAAACAAAAGGTTAGAAAAGTTATCAAAAAATACGTAAGTCCATCTATAGTGAGATTAATCATATATGGTTCCTAAAATGGACTTATACTTCTTATATTATACTTCTTAATATAATAAATCTAGTTTATACTAAACAAGGACTTCCTGTAGGCTAGTGGTAGGCGATAAAGGCCAGTCACACTTCGGTTGTGGGTTCGATTCCCACAGCCTTGTCCGACGCGATGGGTTGTCGCCCGTCCTGCAGGTTGTCCTTTTTCTAAAGCTATATTACTATAACATCCCATCAATAATATAGAAAAAAGTTCTATCCTAACTTATGTCCAACATAATCCATTCCAATCTTTAGGCTTATCTAAAATACTTCGGTCCAAGCTCATAGTATAAAGAAAATGATTACTTGAAATGTAACATAACAATCACGTGAATGCCATCATTTATCCCCCATATATCATAAGATATATCTTGTTGGTCAAATTACAAACATGTGAATACCTTAATCATGTATTCTCTTGAAGAATGAATACCAATTGAACCTTATTGAAAACATGAATGCTATTAAAAGTTAACTCTTTCCACATACCAAAATCCTCAAAATTCTATATATTCAAACCATGATATCACTTAGTCCTTATATCAATCATGAGCTCATGAATACAATCAAACATCTCATTATCTTCTTATCCCTTCATTATGCGCATATCATCTGTTTATCCAAAAATATCTCAATCACTTTTCATGGTTACCGGTACCATAAAATTATTGAAAACCACAATAGACCAATACATAAATATTCCAATATTCCACGATACTATATACAACATTATTTTGGAATCCCATGACATAAACACTTAATCATTCCACCACATCGTTGTAATATTCAACATCGCCAATAGTGATCGCATGTGACATCCATTTGTCCTTTGCCTTAAGTGGTTGCTCATGTTGATCATCACTAACCCTTGGATTAGGGAATTTATTAGCATAATGCCCCATTTCCTTTCACTTGAAGCATTGAAGTGTTGGTGGTACGTTCTCTGCATTATTTTCTTTATTCACATCATTTGAAACCCTTTTTCCATTACTTCGACACTCATCTGCTCGATGAACTTATTTTCCACACTTAAAAAACATTTTCTAGTCCCTTTAAGACAATCTCCACCATGCTTCTTTCCACACTATGAGCATAAGGAAACATTCATCTTCTTTTCACCGTTATTCTGAGATTTCTCCTTGAACTCCATCTTTCGTTTCTTGTCAAAACGATGAGATGGATAAGTAACACCAACTTCCATTTCTACCTTGATAGCACAACACACAATTTCTTCATAGCTATTGAAGTCTCTTATAGCTAATGCCCTTCGAAGACTTGGTTTTAAGCCACTGAAGAATCGATCAACTTTACTTTCAGGTTGGATGATAAATCCAGATGCATACCTTGCAATCCTTGTAAAATTCTCTTCGTATATACCAACAGATTCATCATCCTTTTTATTTAGTTCAAGAAACTCCTTCTCCATCTTTGTACGAAGAAAACGAGGGAAGTACTTATTGAAAAATAAGTTCTTGAACTCGTCCCATTCTATGGACTCAATTCCATCTCTTGGCCTCGTATTCTTGATAAGATTCCACCATTGATCAGCTTCACCTTCCAAACGATATACTACTAAGATGACTTTATCATGTTCAGAACATTGAAGAACTGAAAATATCTTTTCAGTGGTAATGATCCATTGTTCAGCAAAAAGTGGATCAGAAGACCCACTGAAAAAGGTGAACGTTGCCTCATGAAGGACTCAATAGAATATTGTTCCCTTCTCTGCTCATTTGGTAGTCCAGAATGATTCATAGCTTGTGTAAGTATAGCAATAAGATTTTGCACTCCATCTCCCATAACATTTGTTTGTTCATGAGGACAATCATTTCATTGTCCATTGCATTGATCAACACGGTTCCTTCGGGTTCCAGCCATCGTCTAAAACCCAAAAAGAATAGTGTGAGAGGAAAAAATCATGCTAGGGAAAACAACATAATAAAGGGGGGGGGGTACCTTTAATATCTAACATCTTAGGTTTAATTCTAAGATCTTTAGTGCAATTCCAGGACTATAACCTATACTTATACTTAACCTTAGGGACATCCCTAGACATACCTTAGAAATATCTCTAGGGATCTCACTAAAGTTCTCGCATCCTAGTTTCCAAAGGTTGACTAAACCTTTCCTCTGATACCAACTATAGATAGCCGAAGCTTAAGGTACATGGAAATTACATTACTTTTGCGGAATACTTAGTACATAACAAAAACACACACATAAGGACCGTAATAGTTTAATGTCTTTGGAAACTCGGAATATAATCTTCTAATCATGGTGAAAGATCTTCAACATCTCCCATAAAGATCTTCCTTTTTTTTACCTAAAACCTTTCTTTATATCCTGGGGAAAAGAAAACATAAAAGGGTGAGCTCAAATTCTCAGTAAGGGTAAACAAAAGTAATATCAATCACATCATATTCATAAGAACATAACATTTTGGAAATCTTAACCTGTAAAAGAGATCATAATATCATAACATGGGATAAATCATAGAAGTAGAATTTAATCCCAATAATCATAACTTAAAACATGAAACTTTGTGGCATACACACATAATCATAGAGAATCATTTCTTATTAGTCAAGACTCATTTCCAAGACTATCTTAGTGGACAAAGTCCATTTCTGAACCGAGTTCACTCCTCGTTTCAGTCCTGTTTCACTGAACCGATTCAACCTTCCGTTCCAGCCATGTCTATATCATGAGATATAAAATCTTCACCCAATGCATTGGAGGGAGACATAGGTCCCAACTATCTCATAATGATACAATTCTTATGCGTGCCACAAAATCATAAATCATACATCATTGCATAACCCATGTAATAAAAATGAGATTCTTAAACATCATGACATCATAAAACAATTCATATAAGATAGAGGAATTCATAAAAATAATTCCATCAAAACATAATCAAATCAATGTAATATTAGGGATAGAAACAAAACCCTATATTATCTTAGATGGAAAATAATTTTGATAAAACACTTGAACTCCATTCTTGAGGAAAATATCCTTTCTATTTAAAAAACATTTTCTTTTCTTAACATGTCATACAATTTTAAACTAAAAGAAGTTGATTTAAAATAAACTTTAAAACTTGTAAAGGAATCTTCTTGGAAATAATGTTTTAAAAATCCATTCATTCCGTATACGTTAAAAAAACATTCTTCTCGTACTTTTGTCGGAAAAGTCAAAAAGTACCTCGTACGAAAAACGACAAAAGATTCCTTTCATATCTTTTACTAAAAACTCAACGAAGGGTAAAATTGGATTTAAAAAATTGTAGGTTGATGGAAATAATATTACATATTGAGGAAAAATGGATGTGGATGATAAAATACACCCTAGTAAATTCGAAAGTACAAGCAATCTCGGATAAAAATGAGATTGTGATATTTCCCTTACCTTAGGTCCGATTTGCTTCGTAAGTGTCCGAACCTCCTGTATAATGATTTAAATAGTGTCATTGAATTATTCCAGAATCATAATCATTGTTATGAGATCATATATGTTTCACTTATGACTTTATTTTACCCGTTCTTTTGTAAATTCCATGTTAAAGAGCGTTTTGGGTAAAATCGTTTCATTTGTCGTCCGTGTTTTGACTTGTAATTATTCATATGATTACTTAGATCATTATTACTTAATTACAGAATATAAAACATGATTTATATATAATATATATTCAGAATATACATATATATAATAGATCAGTAAATGGAAAGAAATACACCGTTCATGGAGACGGTAGGCCGTACGTACGCATGAACGCTGTTTTCATTTCCTTATTGAGTTGAATGGAATTATGTAGATGACATAAATATATATAAAAATAAATCTAGTATCATTATTATGTCATATATTTAATGGTTACTTATTATATATACTTTATAATCATTCATTAATGGTTAACGTGGAGAATGAATCTCATCGCTTCGTGGAGACGGTAGTCCGTACGTACGCACGAGCGATGATATAGTTCTCATGATCGTGGAATTGTATTGGAGTGTATGTATACTATTTCAGAATCAATATCACTTTACAATAATCATGTATAGTTATTATGTACACCATTATACCCATCCAAGTAAGGTGGTGGTGGAAAATAGATTACACCACGGCGTGGAGACGGTATTCCGTACGTACGCACACGCGGTGATTTCGTTTTCCATAGGATGGATAGATGGTGAAATAGGGTTGTTTCATACTTATAATAACATATCCTTATATGAGTGATAATTATGTTATTACTTCATAATGAAACAACCTAAGAATAAGAAGTGGAAGAAGAAATAAAGTTGAAAGAATCGGTAACGGACATTACATCTTCTTTGAAGAGCCTCTTTGAGTTAGATAATTTTACTTTTACCGTGTCTTTTTGTGTTCTTACACTATAAGGTTAATAAACTTACTATAACAATCCAAAAGAACCCAAAGTTGTTTATTATTAATATATATAACCTTATATAAGTCATTTGGCAGAACCTTAGATTTTTAGGAATAAAATAACAATTAATAATATAATATTTGTTTTAAAAACTATTTTATGTCAATTTTGACACTGTTTAGTAATTGATTTTTGTGAAACTCATAACAGAATGATTAGTTCTAAAAAAGTTACTTAAATCAATAATAACATGTCATATTAACCTAGAAAATTAGTGGAATTAATAAAAAGTCTAAAATTAAATTTATTTGGGTATTTATAACATCAATTATGTCTATATTTCATTAATAAGATAATTACTGCATCATCGTCGTGTCATAAATAAATTAAATTTTTAAATGTCTAAAAATTAGAAATAAAATACCATTATATAGTAAATCGTTTTATCTTTATAATTCATATTTATATTAGAATTTATCTTATGTATAACCCTATATTAAAAATGATATACTTATTAAACTTTGATTTTCACTATTTTAACCCTTCTTTAAATAAATTAATAATAAATGTCCTAATCTAATCCTAGTGGGCCTAAATGGTCATATTTTATTCCTAAGGATGTTTTTGGTCGAATTACACTTATTAAATAGAATTAGGACATGTGTTAGGGTAATAATAATATCATTTTTACCCTTAATTACCTTATTTGCTTTTAACCGTGGTAAAAAAAAGTAAAAAGTTACTATTCACCAAAAATTATTTTCATCTCATTGAACAAAATTTTACTTACTGACATCATCTGTGTCTCTAGGATTTTTAAAATTCCACTCACAGAAGTGGTAAAATTGATTTTTATGAAAAATTCATTTTTTTTAACTACCACTTATTGGTTTCACTATTCATCAAAAAATGAAAGTTTCCAGAAAAAAACCAAAAATTAGGCCTAAGCTATATTTGATATTATGAACTCAAAAATGATGTCTATTTTACCAAATTCAAAACATATCAGTTTCATTAATTAATTTAAAAATTAATTCCCGTCTTCAAAACAAATAGCGTGTTCTTAAGAGATAATAACTATCAAAAGATTGACACTTGTTTATGTTTGGTTTAAATGTGAAATTACATCCAATGACCAAAATTGTATTAAATTGTAAAAATATATTCTAAATATACTTTTAAAGCACTCAAGTTAATAATTTATCACTATTAATTATTTCGATTAAAAAGGTTTTTTTAATTAAAATTTAGTAATTTTCACTATTCATCAGAAAATGACAGTTATCCGAAAAGTACCAAAATTTCACCCTAAGATAATTTCGATATTCCGAATAAAATTTACAAAATTTCAAAAAGTGGTTATTACGTCTAGTTTTAATAATATTTTAATAGCATATTGTTTAGTGAAACTCGTTATTGCGTACTACACACGCTATCGAGGAAGGTCGCGATTCCGTGTAATGCAAGGCGAGTCAAAGATGCGTGTTGTGCAAGCTCCTTTTGGTGTAGCGTACAACACAAGACATTAATGAATTTAAAAAGAATATTTTTCATAAAATCTCGGGGTGTTACAATAAAAACCCATATAGAATTATTTCCCTAGGATGTCTTTGAATGTCCCGTGACAATGTCTATGGCGATGTTCACCCATTTCCATGTTGGTATGGGTAATGGTTACATCATCCCCCTAGAATTATTCCTTTAGGCCCTCACTTTCTGGAATACCTAGCAATTTGAAGTATATTACATGATATCCTTCTTCATATTGTCTCACCAATAGTGATTATATAGATCTAGATACATCATTGTGATTCCTGGGTGAATGGAGAAAGTTTAACTATGTGCATCATCCAACAATTCCTTCCTTAAATCAGGATTTCATGGAACACATAGTCTTAACCCAAATATGATAATCCCTTCTTCATCAATATTTAACTCTAAGGACTTCCCATTTCTCATGGATTCCACCTTCTTCTGAATTTCCATATCATTTATTTGATAATTATTTAACATTTACAAAAGATATGGTTAAGAAATCATTTTTGAAAGGATTGATGATGTTCCTTCCTTTATGATTCCCATGTCTATCCTTGGCAGGTTTAAGAAGATTGGATCCTTCTCAATTCTCATAACTGATAAAGATGCAAGATACTATCAACTTAGAGCATCCACCACTTTATTGTCTTCAATGGGATGGTAGTGGATTGATTATTCATAGTCCTAACCAGCTCTAACCATATTTGTTGGTCTATATTCATCTATTTCTATGTGAATATATACTTGAGACTTTTGTGATCTATATATATCTCACACTTCTCCCTATAGAGATTATGCCACCAGATTTTCATTGAAAAGATCACAACATCCAAATCTAGATCATTTGTGGGATAGTTTTTATCATGAAAAATATTCTTTTTAATTTCATTAATGTCTTGTGTTGTACGCTACAACAAAAGGAGCTTGCACAACACGCATCGTTGACTTGCCTTACATTACATGCAATCACGACCTTCCTCAATAGCGTGTTTAGTACGCAATACCAAGTTTCACTAAACGAGATATTATTATAATATTATTATGAACTAGCCGTTATGAATAGTAATAACCAATTTTTTAAATTTTGTAAATTTTATTTTTCAAAATGGACTTCATTTTTGGATTCGGAATATCGAAATTAGATTAGGTTGAAATTTTGTTGGGTCCATAGATATAACATTTCTTATGATGATATTACCTAAGAAAGTGACTTCCTTCTACGAGAACTCAGATTTTATATACATGGCATAAAACTTCTCCTTTACTTGGGTCTTCAGCATAGAGCTCATATGATCATCCTTAATTTTGATGTATATTTGAATATAATATATAAATACCATAATAAATTTTCGATTTAATGTATAAAGACTAAATTCATCAAGTTTTTTAAGATTTATAGAGCATTAGTGAGTCATAATGGAATCACTTTGAACTCATAGTTCTTGTAGATTTTACGAAAAGTGGTCTTGGGGATATCTTCCTTCTTCACCCTTGTTTGATAATATCCCGACTGAAGACCCACCTTGGAGAAGTATTGTTCTCCACATAATTGATCAGAAAAGTTATCAATCTAAGGTATAGGATACTTGTTCTTTGTCATGATTTTGTTGAGATCACGATAATCAATGAAAAGGCGTATTGACCCCTCATTCTTCTTGGTAAAGAGGACCGGTGCACACCATGGTGAAGTACTTGGGCATATGAACCCTTTATCTAGATTATCCTATAGTTGTTTATTTAGCTCCTCAATTTCCCCAGTAGCCATTATATATAGAGTATTGGATAATGGAAATACCCCTAGTATAATCTAAGTTGAAATTCAACCTCTCGATTATAGGGAAGACCATAAAATTGCTCGGGGAACACATCTCTGTACTACATAACAATAAGAATGTATTTGAGGATGATTATTTCCTTATACTCAATAATTTGAGTTATATATACTTTATCACCAGGAAATAATATCCATGCTTGATATGTTGTTTATAGTGAAGATTCATATTCCTACTTTCACTTTAACAGAATTAGGGGTCAATTCACAATGCGAAGAGTGATTTCCTTCTTGTAACAATTTATGTTGGCTCTATATAGGGAAAGCTAATCCATGCCCATAATTACATCAAATTCAAAAAAGGAGAGTGTGATAAGGTTCTATAGAAAGTTCATCCCACAAAATTTAACAGGGGAAGAGTTATATACTTGGGATGAAATAATTTCCCCATTTTTTGTTTTCACCGATAGCTTTACTTCCATGCTTTGTTGTGGTGCTTGGATAGTTCTAATAAACTTTCATGATATGAAGGAATGCGTATAACTATGGAAGATAACCCTACCTTTCAATTTTTGATTATGGTTATACTTTATCCGATATAGAATTAGGGTTGAGTATTTTAAACTATTAAATACCTAAAGGGGAATCTAATAACATTGAAGGGATAACTTATAAATTTATTCTATATCTTAACTTATGTATTTATAGGATTCAATATATGTTATCCATGATCTATTTAGTAACATATATTATTATGGTAATTTTATTCCCCTTAATAAAGGTTTATAATGAGCTTATGAATTTACCAAAGTATACCCCCAGGAGTGTCAAAAATAGCTGTTAGTAAGGCCCGTTGTCGTGTACTAGGTTACCCTAAGTCAGGCCCGAAATACCTTATCAGAATTTTTACTCTTAGGTACATATTTTCTAGAAGTATATCAACTTGTAGTATATAGAAAAGGATGTATTTTTTTTGATAAAACAATTACACTATAAAAACTAAAATTTATGGATGTTCTTTTATACTTTGTTTTATCCCTGAGTATTTCACTATAGTTTTCTAATCCTAATCCCGAAATAACTAAAATTTTCCTCTAACATGAACTATAACAACCCTACTATTTTTTCACAATAATACTTGATTTATTACACATGAATACATATAATACAACCCAGATTATCGACATGTCTAGTGTATTTTGGAATTTGGTACATTACATAAAAACATAAAATAAGGAATACAACATCATTATTGAAAACTTCTTTGACATGTCCAAAATATTCCTTCAAACTTAAAACTACATGGGATAACCTATGGAAATACATAATGAAGGGGTGATCTATAAATCCCAATAAGGGAATAAATATGGAATAAGTGATAAATTTTAGACAATAGGAATATCATTGAGGAATAAAATCAACATGAATAATAAGGCATGATATAACATGATAATCATAACATGAGAAATGTGGAAACAACTTAAAATAATGAATCATAAACATAGGTTAAGGAAAAACCACCGAAACATCATGGAAGAAAAATTAACATAAAGGAACCATTCTCACTCCCTATCCCAATATGATGTATCATGATACTAAAAATTACCGAATGCATTGGAGTGATATCTGGGCACACCCATCATATTCATTTCAGTCTCAAGATTAAGTGTACCACATAGATAATACAACATGGATTCACTCATCATCATAATTTATTCCAAGATCAAGGAATATAGAATAAATACATGTAATTCCCTAATAATTAATTATATGTTCATAAAAGTTAATACCCTTTATAGAAAAATTGGTATGGTATTCACTACACAATAATTTTGGCATGGAAAATCGTGGTGAAATTTCTGCAGTATAATGTCATTAATTAAAAATTAATAAAAGGGATTGATGAGAGAGAAAGGGGTATATAATAATTTTAAAATAAATTGGTTAGTAAATGGGATATGGAATGACTTATACCATCATAAGTAAATGAATACAAAAGACAGAATGTAATGAAGATACTTGAATAAAGAGGAGAAAGGAAAAGGTCCCATATAAAATTTCAATATGGTAACAGGTGTGCATAAATGATCATGGGAGGATTAATGAGAGTTAAATGGAGGATATAATAATATATAAATTTAATGTAAGGTAAGGGGAATATTTAATAACATATCCCAACAAAATCAAATGGAATTTAATAGATATAACATAAAAGGAGTTCTTGAATGGAAACAAGAAGAGAGAAATCCCTGATGGAATTTTGGCATTATAACAGCTTAGGTGATGGTAAAAATGAGAGAGAATAAATTCTAACTCATTAAAATAAAATCCATTGTATATTAGGAGATATTTATGAATAAATTACATCATAAAAATTGTAATTAAAAAGGAAAATCCCAAAGAAAGTTCTTGAATTGTAAGAAGGGGATAGTGAGGATCCCTTACCTAAGTGTGCGACTTCAAAAGCTTCATAGGGGTTTATTGAGAGGTTGTGTGTTCCTTAAGATAATTATAGAGAGTGTAGGATAAAGTATTGTCTCTATCAAAGGAGTTTTAGTGATGTTAAATGGGATCTTGGGTGGGTTTATATAGGAAAATAGGGGGATTTATTTATTATTTAGGTTTTGGACTCTACATAAATAAATATAAAAAAAACCATACCTAGGTTTTTGACCATGGTTTCTTAAAAAATGGAATGGTTCCCATTATTTTATAAGTACAAGGGCCAAAATTATTAAAATAATTCCATTTATTATGTGGATGTGATACACACTCTTAAAAAAGTATTTTAAAACTTTAAAATATATTGCAAGTTTTGGAGGATTCATAATGGATTTACAAAATAAATAAAATAAACTTAAAATTACATTATATTAAATGTAAAACATATATTTTTCCATTTATTTCATTTATTGTAATTATTAAACCACCTTTGGGTCATTATTATGACATAATATAGAAAGTATATTTATACGGTATTTAACTTTTACCCAACAATTCGATTATCTTAGAAGATTATAAACAATTAATCTTTGGATAATTTTGATATTATGATTAAAAAAATATTATTCATTTTTGTCTAATTTTTTTATTAATATGGGGATTTTATCTTTTAATATAATAACTGACATTTATTGAAAATGACAGCTTTTTGACAACAATAGTTTTCCAACCCTTATAAAAATCACATTTGACTTCATAAAAATTATACAATAATTTAAATTTAATAAGAATTATTTAATAATAATATTTTTTTAAAATACTATTTATTTCAAAAATCCATTAATTAATCAAAATAGATACATTAATTGAATTTTAATGTTAACATAAAATACTATTTGTGTTTTATTGAATGAAAATAAAAATCATTTATATAGTAACAATAATAGGATGGAAATATAATAATTATTCTATTAAAAATATGGTACATACTCATATTTCTAGGGTCTTGATACATCTCTAGTTAATACACCAGAAAATTCCCTCAGAGTAAGGTGCACAATGGTGGGACTTTCATGGTGTGGTTTGACAAACATGGTTTGTGTCATGATCTTGATGAGCATGAACTTCTACTGTAGTGACCCAAAAATTGGCGTACATGGACATTACATTACTTTTTCGGAATACTTAATACATAACAAACACAGACACACAAGGACCGTAATAGTTTAGTGTCTTTGGAAACTCAGAATTTAATCTTCTAATCGTGGTGAAAGATCTTCAACTTCTCCCATAAAGATCTTCTCCTTTTGTTTTCTTACCTAAAACCTTTCGTTATATCTTGGGGAAAAGAAAACATAAAAAGGGTGAGCTCAAATGCTCAGTAAGGGTAAGCATAGAGAACATAAAACAATCCATAAACATTTGAATGCAAAATCTTGAACATAAAATATAAATATCAAAATCTTGAGAAAAGACATAAATCTTGGAAGTACGTAAGGAATATATCATAAAGGAACATCAATATTGATAAAATAGAATGGGAATAAATCATGTAATTGTGGCAACCATTCAGCACTTGTTATGATTTCCATAGTGGCCAAGGAATTACTGCCAAGACCATCTTTGTGGACAAATTCCCTTTCTAAATCGAGTTCACTCCTCATTCCAGTCCTATATCACTGAACCAGATTAACTTACCATTCCAGCCATGTATATCTCATGAGATGTAAATCTTTACCCAATTCATTGGAGGGAGATATAGGTCCCACCAATCTCATAATGAATTCATTATTTTGTGTGCCACAAAATAAACATACATCATTCATAATAACCCAACGAATAAAATGGGTTTCATAAACATCATTCCCTCATAACATAATCCATATAAAACAAATGAATATCATTTCATCATAATAGAAGTGAAATCATGTAAATAATAGAGACATTATACTTGAAACATACACATAAGAAATAATTTCATCTTAAATGGAAAATGGTTTTGATAAAACACTTGAAAAGATTTCTTTAGGAAAATATCCTTTCTTCTTCAAAATCATTTTCTTTTCACAAAATGCCATGCAATTTTAAAAGGAAAGGATTTTTTTGAAAATATTCATGAAATCTTGTAGAGTAAGCTTCTTTAAAATAAGGAGTTATGAAACCGTAAAAATCCATTCATGCCATATAAGTTTAAAAAAAACATTCTCCTCGTACTTTTGTCAGAAAAGTCAAAAAGTACCTCGTATGGTAAACAAAAGAAATATTCCTTCCATGCGATGTTGTAAAATTAGAAAAGGGTAAAAATTACTTTAAAAATACATGGAATAAAATTAAACATTTTATGAAAACATATGGACATGGATAATAAACATAACCCCAGTAAATACTTACGAGTAAACAATCTCAGATAAGAATGAGATTGGAATAATTATCCCTTACCTTAGGTTTGATATGCTTCGTACGTATCCAAACCTCCTGTATAATGATTTAAATAATTTCATTGACTTATTACAGAATCATATTCATTGTTATGATGTCATAAATGGTTCACTTATGACTTTATATTACCCGTTCTTTTGTAAATTCCATGTTAAAGCAGCGTTTTGGGTAAAATCGTTTTATTTATCGTACGTGTTTGGACTTGTTGTTCTTGATATTATTACTTATATAATGATTTAATTAATTCAAGAATTTAAAACATTATTTATATATAATATATATTCAGTATATACATATATATATATATATGATATATCGATAAATGGAATGAAATACACCATTCATGGAGACGGTAGGTCGTACGTACGCATGCATGTTGTTTTCGTTTCCTTATTGAATTGAATGGAATTATGTAGATGACATACACATAAACCCAGTATCATTATTATTTCATATATTTCATGATTACTTATTATATATACTTTATAATCATTCATGAATGGTTAACTTGGAGAATGAATCTAATCGAGTCGTGGAGATGGTAGTCCGTACGTACGCACGAGCGATGATACCATTCCCATGATCATGGAATTGTATTGAAGTGTATGTATAATATTTAAAAATCAATATCACATTACAATAATCATATATAGTTATTTATTTACATCATTATACCCATCCATGTAAGGTGGTGGTCGAAAATAGATTACATTACGGCGTGGAGACGGTATTCCGTATGTACGCACGCGTGGTGATTTCGTTTTCCATAGGATGGATAGAAGGTGAAATAGGGTTGTTTCATATTTATAATAACATATCAGTATATAATTAATAATGATGTTATTACTTTATAATGAGACAACTAAATAAGAAGAAGTTGTAGAAGAAAGAAACTTGAGAGAATCGGAAGAAGAGATTACCTCTTCTTCGACGCACCTCCTTTAAGCTTCCTCTTATGGAAGTAGAGCTGGTCTTTTGAGAAGACCAGAACCTCCAGAATGTTTCTAGGGAAGTGGAGAAGATAAATGGGCAGGGGTTTTCTGATCTTCAAGGCCAAAAATGGTGTGAAGAGAAGAGGGAAGGGGTGCCCTTTTTATAAGGGAGGAGAGGGGCACCTTTGGAAAAACCTAAAATATTATTTTATAATAAAGTCATATTCGGTTTATAATAGCTCCAAATTGATTTATTTAGATTCTAAAGTGGGTATGGGTATAAATCCTCTCAACCAATATATTTTAGACAAGTTTAGGTTACAATATTAACCTTATCATTTATATTTAACTCTAAGTTAAATAATGTAACTTTTACCGTGTCTTCTTGTTTTCTTACACTATATGGTTAATAAACTTACAATAACAAGACAAACGAACCCAAAGTGGTTCATTATTTATATATATATCCTTATCTAAGTATTTTTTCCTAATCCTATATTTTTAGGAATAAAATAACAATTAATAATATAATATTTGTTTTAAAAAATATTTTATGTCAATTTTGACACTATTTCGTAATTTATTTTTATGAAAATAATAACAGCATGATTAGTTCTAAAAAAGTTAATTAAATAAATACTAACATGTAATATTAACCTATAAAATTAGTGGAATTCATAAAAAGTCTAAAATTAAATTTATTTGGGTATTTATAATATCAATTATTTTAATATTTCATTATTTAGGTAATTAATGCATCACCATTATGTCATAAATAAATTAAATTATTTAATGTCTAAAAATTATAAATAAAATAAAATTAGGTAAGAAATATTTTTAGATTTCTAATGAATATTTATAGTCGAATTTATCTTATGTATAACCCTATATTAAAAATGAATTAGTTATTACACTTTGATTTTAACTATTTTAACCCTTCTTTAAATAAATTAATAATAAATGTCCTAATCTAATCCAAGTGAACCTAGATAGTCATATTGTATTCCTAAGGTTGTTTTTGGTCTAATTACACTTGTCCAACAGAATTAGGACATGTGTTAGGGTAATAATAATATCATTTTTACCCTCAATTACCCTATTTACTTTTAACCGTGGTAAATAAAAGTAAAAAGTTACTATTCACCAAAAATTGTTTTCATCTAATTGAACCACATTTTAGTCCTTGATATTAACCATGTCTCGCAGATTTTCGAAATTCCTCTCACAGAAGTGGTAAAATTAAGTTTTATGTGAATTTCCAAATTCTCCTAGGAGGTGGGTAAAAGACGGTGAAAAGTTCAATAAAATTTTTATATATCTAAAATTATTATAAAATGACTCCAATGAATTAAATTGAACTTATATAGGTATTATGTATCAATTTTGACCTAAAATAAATTTAAATAAAATAAATAATTATTTAAATAAAAAGTTGGTTTTTAAATAGTAACCCAGTGTTTTCACTATTCATCAAAAATTGAAAGTTTTCAGAAAAATACCAAAAATCCATCCTAGGATAATTTCGATATTCCGAATACAAAAATGAAGTCCATTTTGAAAAATAAAATTTCAAAAAGTGGGTATTAGTATTCATAACGGCTAGTTCATAATAATATTATAATAATATCACTTTTAGTGAAACTTGGTATTGCGTACTACACACGCTATCGTGGAAGGTCGCGATTGCGTGTAATGCAAGCCAAGTCATGTATGCATGTAGTTAAAGCTCCTTTTGGTGTAGCGTACAACACAAGACATCAATAAAATTAAAAATAATATTTTTCATAAAATCTTAGGGTGTTACATCTACCATAAACAATTTTTCTCATGCTTAAGTTGTTGGATCTCATATGGAGATTGGTCAAGGAAAAAGCCAAAAAATTATATCTCTATCATAATCTCTAACAAATGGGCTTCATAGGGTATGATCTTACTGGTTGAGGCCATCACATATTTTTTCTGTGTCAATAAGATTTTTTAAAACCATATATTTATACTAATAATGTGATCATTGTTTAAAGGATATATTACCAACCGTAATGATTCTTAATGGTCAATTAAATCTAGTAGGATATAATAAAACCATTGAAGTGTTTGTGTTTTCAATAACCATAATAAAAAATAATACATTTAAATATACTAAAAGGGGAATTTTATTTATAATAGTTCAGGTCATTACAATATCCCCCCCTTGAGAATTGTTTCCCTCAAAATTTTATTTTCGCATAATAAAAAATGAAGGTGACTTTGCTTCATCACCTCTTCTAGTTCCCACATTACTTATTAAAAATTTTGGTTTCTCCATAACACTTTTCCAAGGTCCATTGTCTTATTTAATAGAACTTTTTATCTATGATCTAAGATATTCACCAATTTATCCTCATAGTAAAGGTAATTATCCAATAGTGACACCTCAGGATTGAGTACAATTGAGGGGTATGGTATGTACTTCATCAAGAGGGATACATGGAATACATCATGTACTAGAGATAGGTTCAGTGGGAGTGCTAGTAAATTTTCCACCACTCCACTACAATAAATGATATCAAATAGTAAATGTCTAATGGATTAAGCTTTCCATTCTTCTAAAATATCATCACTTTATTCCATAGAGATATTGGGAGGAATACCAGGTCTCCAACATCAAAATCTAGGGCTCATCAGTGATTTTTAGTATAACTCTTCTATCAACTCTGAGCAACCTTGATATGATGATGAATATTCAAAACCATTTCCATTATTTACTCATCCATTTTTGGAATATAGCAGTTTTCATTCCCCAACTTCATCCCAACATGCAGGTGTTCTACACCTATTATCATAAAGGGCTTCATATGGATCCATTTTGATGCTTGAGTGGAAACTTTTGTTGTTTAAGAACTTGACCAGAGGATGATGTTGGTCTCAACCTCCTTTGAATTCCATAGAACATGCTCCCAACATGTCTTTTAGTTTCTGAATAGTCTTCTTAGATTGGCCATCAGTTTGAGGATTATAGGCTATACTTATGATCTGATCAGTGTTTAGATCATATTGGAGTTTTTTCCAGAACTTGGAAGTGAATCTTAGATCTCAATCGAATACAATCTGTAGTGGTACTCCATGAAGACTTACCAATTCTCTAGTGTATATCTATGCTAGTTGATCTGGTGAGAAGTCCTCTCAAATTGTGATAAAGTGAGTTGTATTTTCAAGACAATCACCAAAAACCCATATAATTTTTTTCCCTTGATGTCTTCAAAATTCCAATTACAAAGTCCATGGTTATTTTCTCCCATTAGTATGGGTAATGGTTGCATCATCCAATTATAATTATTCCTTTGAGCTTTCATATACTAGTATACCAGGAAATTTGATGTATATTCAGCGATCTACTTCTTTATATTGTCCCACCAATAGTTTTCAGGGAGATCTTGATACATCTTTGTAATTACTGGTTGAATGGAGAAAGTTTTACTATTTGAATCATCCAACGGTTCCTTCCCTAACTATGGATTTTATGGAACACATAGTATTGAACCAAAACTCACAATTCCTTATTCATCAATTTTAAGCTCTGAGGACTTCTCCTTTCTCATGGTTTCCACATTCTTTTGAATTTCCAAATCATTTCTTTTATCACCCTTTAACCTTTTCAAAATATATGTTTGATCAGTAATTTGTGAAAGGATCGATGATATTCCTTCCTTTATGATTACCATGTCCATCATTTATAGGTATAAGAATATTATACCCTTATCAGTTATCATCATTGATAAAGATGAAATATAATTTTCTATTTAGGGAATTCACCAATTTATTTTCTTTAATAGGATGGTAGTGGATTTAGCAGTCATAGTCCTTGATCAGCTCTAACCATCTTCTTTGGCGCATATTTAGCTATTTCTGTGTGAATATATACTTGATAATTTTGTGATCTGTATATATCTCACACTTCTCCAGATTGAGATAATGCCACTTGATTTTCAATGAAAATACCATAGCAACTAACTCCAGATCATGTGTAGGATAATTTTACTCATGAAACTTCTATTTCCTTGAATCATAGGCTCTGAATTTTTTATTTTTCATTAACACACCACCCAATCCCTTCTTCAAAGAATCACTGAATACTATGAAGATTTCTCTACTTGTGGGTAGTTTGAGGAAGGGTGTAGTGATGAGCCTCATTTTTAACTCCATGAATCACTCTCAACATTCATCATTATAATAAAACTTGACCCCCTTATGAGTTCGATTGTTAAGAGGTTTTGAAAATCATGATAAATTTCTCATAAATTGGTGATAATACCTGTCTACCCATAGGAGACTATGGATATATGTCAAAGATTTTGGCCTGAGATATCATTTAATTTCTTCTATCTTGGATGGGTCCACAAATATACTATTTATTGTGATGATATTCCCCAAGAAAGTGTCATTCTTAAACCGGAACTCATATTTTTTGTACTTGGTGTAAATCTTCTCCTTTCACAGGGTCTTTTTCACATTGGTCATATACTCCTCATTTTCCTTCTTATGTTTGGATTATATTTGAATATAATCTATAAATACTACCGAAAAATTGTCTATGTAATCTCTATATACCCTATTTATCATGTCTATGAAGATTTCTGGATCATTAGTGAGTCCGAATGGCATCACTATAAACTCATAGTTCCCATACCTTGTATGAAATATGGTCTTGGGGATATCATCCTTATTCAAACTTACATGATAATATCTCAATCTATGAGCCACCATGGAGAAGTATTGTGATCCATGTAGTCCATCGAAAAAGTCACCAATCTAATTAATAGGATACTTGTTCTTTATTGTGATCTTGTTGAGATCACAATAATCAATTTAAAGGCACATTAAGCCATCCTTATTCTTGAATAAGAAGACTGGTGCATCACATGTTAAAGAACTTGGGCATATGAACCCTTTATCTAGATTCTCCTCTAGTTTTTTCTTTAGCTCTACAAGTTCCACAAAACCCATTCTATATGGATTCTTGAATAATGGAAACACCCCAAGTATAATCTCGATTTATTATTCAACCTCTTGATTGGCAGGAAGTCTAGGTAATTCCTTAGGAAAAACGTTATTGTATTCCCTCACAATATTCATGTATTCAAGGATGGTTGTTTCATTAAAATAAATCATTTTATCTGGATATTCTTACTCATAGGGTAGTAATATCCATTCTTGAGATGTTGGTGATAATTAAGACTCATATTCCTCCCTGCACTTGCACAAAATCAGGGGTCAATTTTCAATAACGAGAGTGGTTTTCTTCTCATGGAAATTTATATTGGCTCTATATAAGGAAATACAACCCATTCCCAAAATTGCATCAAATTAAACTAAAGGGAGTATGACAAGGTTCGCTAAAAATTACAACCCAAAAACTTTTGAAGTGCCCAGATCAGTGTGAATCACTGAGAGGGGGAGGGGGTGAATCAGTGATCCCTTAAAACTTTTTACTAATTGATTCCTTATCAATTAAACCTCTATGGCTGGTTAAAGCCTCGATCCACTCTTCTTGTATCTCTCACCTTTCCACGAATGATGCAGTAAATGTAAAGGCACTGGACACAAGGATTTACAAGGTTCAGCACCAAGGGCCTACGTCCTTGCCATGTTGGTTATACGCACCAATATGGTTTCTCCATTATAACTTGTTAGAATTACAATGGTCGATACTGCATCCCACTGTATCTCTCCTGAGTCCCACAAGAGGGTCTTTATACTGCGTCCCACAGTGTTACCAGAGTCCCACTGGCCTGCTTCAGAATCCCACTGAAGACTTCTTCCTCCCTGAGTCTCACAGGGGGCTTCTCCTGGCTCCTCGAGTCACACGAGTAGCTCTTCTTCACTTTAAGTTCTTCAAGTATCCTCAGCAGCCTGGGATAAAGGCTGCTCGCCTTGCTCTTCTTCTGATCACTTGTGGTGAACATGTCTTCTCGTCTTGCTCAGGATTTATCTCCTTCTTCTAAGGATGACCTGGCTTCTCTCGAACTACTGAATACTCAGACAACTGATGTCTTTAACTTCAGTCTGGTCCAGTCTCACTTCAAAACAACTTCATGCACTGAATGCATGGAAACTCTAATTCTTCAAGATCTTCTGGTCTTGGACTTCTCAATTGCACACAACCAGATTTGTCTTTGTTCACGTGTGCATGTGCATGCATGTATGCATGCACTCCCCTTCTTCTTCTCTTGGTGCAATAAACCCACAAAGGGTGTAATCACTTCAAGCACACACCTTCTTCTTGTCCTTCACACATTTTGTTCCTTTTGATTACACACTTAAATGTGTTTTATACTTTGTGTGAGTCTTCTACTTCTTCTAAGTGTGTTCACACCACTTAGTGCACACACATTGGTTCGGCCAACTTGTTTCTTGTTTGCACACACACACTCAAGGTGTGTTCTTCAATTTGCATACACAAGGTTCTCCACTTTTCACACAACTAGGTGTGGTCTTTGGCCTTATTCACTTGCACACACTTGGATACGGCCTATTCCACTTGCACACACTTCCTATCGGCCTTTTTCACTTCACACACAATGTGTGGTCTTCTTAGCACTTGGCACACACTTAAATGGCCATAGGGTGTTCTTGTTCTTCAAAATGTGCACCCACATAAGGCAACAACCTTCACTTGTTATTTTGCACAACCACCAAAGGCTACGGCCTTCACTCCACTAAGCACACACAAGGAAAACTCAAAGGAGTCGCGCAAGGGGTGCGCCCCTGTTCTTCTCTTCACAGCCGTGCATGTGCCACTGGCCGTGGGTCGCGCAAGCCATAGATGCAAAGCACCGCGGGCGCGCAAGTGCAAACCGTGCAGGGGGCAGCAGTGCACAGAGGGAGCGTGCAAGGTCCCCCTTCTTCTTCTTTCGCGCAAGTGTGCGTGAAAGGAACTCACGAAGCCAACAGGAGGCTTCGGGCTTCACTGCCGCGCAGGGTGCTGCGCGGGGCTTCGACTTCGCGAGGCACATAGTGCTTCTCACGGTACTTCTCTCTTCAGAGGATCAGCAAGCACTCCAAGGCCTTGGGCTCTCCTTTTATAGGCAGAGGAATGCCTCAAAACATCCGCGTGTTAAATCTTGAATCACCGAAGATTTCGGATCTTCAAAATCTTTCCAATCTTTATTTTTATCCTCGGTTCACGCGGGCTCCCCTTCTATATTTTTTTCTCCTCCACGTGCATGAGACTTAGAACGCATGCACGACTTTTTCTCTTCTATTCCATGAAAAACACGAACCCATGAAGCCTCGGCAACTTCGTTTGCCTCGGCCGAACTCCAAAATCCTCATTTGTTGCATGTAGAGTCATTTTAATGCATGATCGTGTTTGGTAGGTCAAGACGAGCTCAATGGAGCCTTCAGCTTCGGAAATGGTGGCCGGGAACTCAAAAACCATGCTCGGATGGCGCCTGGTTCGTCGGCAGCTCGCGGGAGACTTCGGACGAGCTCGGGGTTGAAGGCGGTCTCGCAGCCGTTGGATCGGTAATTCAATTGATCTCGGACGGCCTGGATCAGATCATCTCGCCGCGGATCAGATGTGCGGCTCGGATCTGGCGCGCGATCAATCGTGCGGCCAGGATGCGCTCCCGGGAATTTTTCCACGTCCCACATCGAAACGGGGCGCGGTTTTGCCGCGGTTTATCACCCTCGCGCTGCCATCAGCTCAGCAATTGAACTTCTCCCCTCTCGGTGCCGCCTCGCGCCGAGTTCTCCCTGCGGGCGCACTCTGCGCCCACTCTGCTCCCTGCGGGCGCGCCACTGGCGCCCACTATGCACACCCTTCGGGCGCGCTCTGCGCCCACGCTGCGCAGGACCTGATCCCCTGCGTGGCCCCAGCTTACACACGGTCGCGGCCTCTCGGGCTGGCCCCATGGGATCCCCTTGGGCGTGGTGACCTAGTCCCACATGTGCCTTGGGTTGAACCCTTAAGGCTGGCCCTTGGTGGCTAATTTTTTGCTTCAATACACTAAGTATACAAAGTACTTAAGTGTAAAATGCCAAATGCCACTTCTTCCTTCTTCATTTTTCTTCTTCATTAGAATTCCTCCATCCTCCTCACATATACTCAATACATAGAATGTGGAATTCCCGAAGGATCTTCTTCATCAACCGATCTCCTGAATCGAATAATTATTCAACATTCTTCATTGATCCAATCAGAGATCAAATTGGATCTTCTTCTGATTCACATGCTCTAAGAGATAGTGCATTGACTTCTTCAGCTCACTTCATCCACTTAGAGATTGTGGATGGATACTTTCAACTCCTCATGCATTGTCACTACAATGCATGGTCTTCTAATCATGTTGTGACTTTGTATCCACTTGATACGAGTTCTTGGAACTTAAAGATCAGCTCATCAATCGTCAGATTTACATATAGAATGTTTCAACCACAACATCCTATGTCACTTAGTGAATCTCCTAAGTGACATGCATCTTAGTACCATGGCCATTCTCCATTCATCACCAACACCATCACATCCTTTGTCATTCGCATATTGAAACTCCTTGACATCCATCCATTCATTCCTTGACAACAACATACCTCATTGACAACAAATGTAACACAGTGCACTTCAATCTCCCCCTTTGTATTTGTTGGCAATACACTAGAGCACATATGAATGGGTCAATATGTGTGCCAATATTTCTCCCCCTTATTGGCAACCAAATGCAAAGGTGTGGTGTGGTTCTCTTCAAAAATATCTTCCTCCCTTTGAATAGCATCTTCTTGAAAATCACTAAGAGAGGGATGATGCCACATGTTCTTTTTTAGCAAAGAACCTTTAGTAAATAAACTCTAAGTCTACTTGGGCTAACCCGGTGTAGAAAACAAAAGTGATGTAACCAAGATACTCAATGCTGGCCACAATTCTCTACACATGTGAGATCATGCTTAGGGGTTGAATTTTTTCAGATATTCAATGAATTGCTGAATCCTGCACATACTTCACAAAACACATTAGAATGTTCAGGTGCAAAGATAAAGCTCCCCCATTCATCCATTTTCTTAAGATGATATTAATCTCAGAACATCATCTTCTTCAGATTTTCTACCCCTCAAGGGGTGCACTCCGTTCTGTCCAAACCATCCTCCAGATGAGAATGATCATCATCTTCAATTCCCTGCAATGTTAGCACATGTATATACCAAGAGTATAAGGGAATAAGATGGAACCTCCTTGGTTCATCAATGTGAACAACAAGGTTGAGAAGATTCTCTCAACCGAGATGTCCCATTTTCACCATTCTTCACACTTGCACATTTGATCTTCAATGATGTTGGTGCTAGTGTGGATCTCAACACATCTTCATGTGAAATATTTTGTTTCCTTTTTTCCTTAGCAATTTCCAGTGCTTCATCTTCAGCTCTTTGCAGTTCTCTGGCAAGTTGCAACTGATTAGGCCATATGACTAACAAGTCATTTGGAAGTGAGGCCTCAGTTTTGGAAATTCCACATGGTTCTTTTGATGCTGTTAAGCTACCTTTCTTAGGCAACTTATTTTCAACCAATCCCTTCTGCTTCTTCTGGATTGATTGTCTTTTTGAGTCCATTCTGCTTCTATTCAGTTCTATGGCTTGTTCACAAAGATCCATGGTATGACCTTTCTTTCCACAGTAGAAGCATATTTTCTTGGTGGTCCTTCTGGATGCATCACCCTTCTTGGATTTAGACTCCAAGGACTTCTTTTCCTTTTTTAAAACCTTCTTGGGAGCATCTTCAACTTTCTTCTTGCTTCCCAAGGATTCTTTCTGAGCCAGGTTCTGTGATCTTTTCTTCTTTTGAGCTCTGGATACAGTTGGAGATTGACATGTATCTATTTGACCACTTTTGCACACATCCCAGATGTTATCAAGCAATCCAAATCTGTTAGCAGTAAACAGATGTCTCTGGACCGGTGGAAGTTGCTTATTTCCTTCTGGCTTGCTCCCCCTAGGCATGGGCTTCCTCTGTGCTTTGGCATTCAGTGGATTGTACCAACAATCCTTTGCACAATGCCCATACTTGTTACAACACCAACATTGACCCACAAATCTTGACCTCTTCAGTCCTTCTGATTGTTGGGTACTTTTCTTGACTTTCTATGCTACTTCAGGAGAGCTTTCTTTCTTCACTGTCTTCATCCATACTTGTTTGGAATTATTTTTCCATCCTGCACTTTTTGTGGAAACACAATTAGAAGCATTAGTACAAGATGGGATGGATGGTACCTTCTTTTTAGAAGATGTTGCCCTTTCATTAGAGGATGTCTTTCTCTTAGAATCATCCTTCTCAAAGCTCACTTGAGTAGCAACATTTCTACTTTCAGCTGACTGGGAGGATTCAGCTTTGGGTGATTGTAGATTTTTCAATATCACCTCTAGTTCTAAGCATTTCATGTTAAGGGAGTTCTTATCATCCTCAACAGTTCTTAGCTTTCCTTCCCAATTCTCCACCAGTTGTTTCATCTGGTATTCATGCACCTTCTTCAATTCTTTCAATGAATTGTCCAGCTCCTTCACCAATTTGACTTTTTCTTCGAGTTGAGCATCTCTGACAACCATTGATACTTTATGCCTCTTTTCCAGTGCATGGAAAACATCTTTGACCACAGTCTTAAAGAATTCTTTCTCAGAAAGGCTTCTTTGAAATTCTTCAGTAGTGTCTTCATATCTTTCATTGCAAAGAGATACTGTTTTATCTTTAGCCTTCACCAGCTTTCTGAGAGTGTTGGTTATGCCAACCCTTTTTTCCAATTGGACTTCCAGAGAATTGGCTTCATCTTCTAGCTGTAATTTTTCTTCTTGAAGATCAAGGAGGCCTGTAGCTATACACATTGCCACTTCCTTGGGGACTGTCTTCTGAAGATATTTGATTTCATTTATAAGATCATTGTTCCTTCCATCTTCATCACAGCTAGAGCAGGCTTCATTAGAAGAATGATAAAAGGAATTGTCATCTGATGTGACTTTCACATTTCTTTCCATAGAAGGAGTTTCTCTGATTGCAACAACCTTCTTCCTCATCTTCTTTGCCTGTTTCTTCTTTCTATTTTTCTGAGTCTTGGCAGATATCTCCATTTGAGGCTGGTCACTCATTTCCTCAAATCTGCACTCCATAAAGACTTCCTTGGATCTTTTAGAGGTAAACTTCCCTCTGATACCAATTGAAGTGCCAGATCAGTGTGAATCACTGAGAGGGGGAGGGGGTGAATCAGTGATCCCTTAAAACTTTTTACTAATTGATTCCTTATCAATTAAACCTCTATGGCTGGTTAAAACCTCGATCCACTCTTCTTGTATCTCTCACCTTTCCACGAATGATGCAGTAAATGTAAAGGCACTGGACACAAGGATTTACAAGGTTCGGCACCAAAGGCCTACGTCCTTGCCATGTTGGTTATACGCCCCAACATGGTTTCTCCATTATAACTTGTTAGAATTACAATGGTCGATACAGCATCCCACTGTATCTCTCCTGAGTCCCACAGGAGGGTCTTTATACTGCGTCCCACAGTGTTACCAGAGTCCCACTGGCCTGCTTCAGAATCCCACTGAAGACTTCTTCCTCCCTGAGTCTCACAGGGGGCTTCTCCTGGCTCCTCGAGTCACACAAGTAGCTCTTCTTCACTTTAAGTTCTTCAAGTATCCTCAGCAGCCTGGGATAAAGGCTGCTGGCCTTGCTCTTCTTCTGATCACTTGTGGTGAACAGGTCTTCTCGTCTTGCTCAGGATTTATCACCTTCTTCTAAGGATGACCTGGCTTCTCTCCAACTACTGAATACTCAGACAACTGATGTCTTTAACTTCAGTCTGGTCCAGTCTCACTTCAAAACAACTTCATGCACTGAATGCATGGAAACTCTGATTCTTCAAGATCTTCTGGTCTTGGACTTCTCAATTGCACACAACCAGATTTGTCTTTGTTCACGTGTGCATGTGCATGCATGTATGCATGCACTCCCCTTCTTCTTCTCTTGGTGCAATAAACCCACAAAGGGTGTAATCACTTCAAGCACACACCTTCTTCTTGTCCTTCACACATTTTGTTCCTTTTGATTACACACTTAAATGTGTGTTATACTTTGTGTGAGTCTTCTACGTCTTCTAAGTGTGTTCACACCACTTAGTGCACACACATTGGTTCGGCCAAATTGTTTCTTGTTTGCACACACACACTCAAGGTGTTTTCTTCAATTTGCATACACAAGGTTCTCCACTTTTCACACAACTAGGTGTGGTCTTTGGCCTTATTCACTTGCACACACTTGGCTACGGCCTATTCCACTTGCACACACTTCCTCTCGGCCTTTTTCACTTCACACACAATGTGTGGTCTTCTTAGCACTTGGCACACACTTAAATGGCCATAGGGTGTTCTTGTTCTTCAAAATGTGCACCCACATAAGGCAACGACCTTCACTTGTTATTTTGCACAACCACCAAAGGCTACGACCTTCACTCCACTAAGCACACACAAGGCAAACTCAAAGGAGTCGCGCAAGGGGTGCGCCCCTGTTCTTCTCTTCACAGCCGTGCATGTGCCACTGGCCGTGGGTCGCGCAAGCCACAGATGCAAAGCACCGCGGGCGCGCAAGTGCAAACCACGCAGGGGGCAGCGGTGCACAGAGGGAGCGCGCAAGGTCCCCCTTCTTCTTCTTTCGTGCAAGTGTGCGCGAAAGGAACTCACGAAGCCAACATGAGGCTTCGGGCTTCACTGCCGCGCAGGGTGCTGCGCGGGGCTTCGACTTCGCGAGGCACAGAGTGCTTCTCACGGGACTTCTCTCTTCAGAGGATCAGCAAGCACTCCAAGGCCTCGGGCTCTCCTTTTATAGGCAGAGGAATGCCTCAAAACATCCGCGTGTTAAATCTTGAATCACCGAAGATTTCGGATCTTCAAAATCTTTCCAATCTTTATTTTTATCCTCGGTTCACGCGGGCTCCCCTTCTATATTTTTTTTCTCCTCCACGTGCATGTGACTTAGAACGCATGAAAGGCTTCTTCTCTTCTATTCCATGCAAAACACGAACCCATGAAGCCTCGGCAACTTCGTTTGCCTCGGCCGAACTCCAAAATCCTCATTTGTTGCATGCAGAGTCATTTTAATGCATGATCGTGTTCGGTAGGTCAAGACGAGCTCAATGGAGCCTTCGGCTTCGGAAATGGTGGCCGGGAACTCAAAAACCATGCTCGGATGGCGCCTGGTTCGTCGGCAGCTCGCGGGAGACTTCAGATGAGCTCGGGGTTGAAGGCAGTCTCGCAGCCGTGGGATCGGCGATTCAATTGATCTTGGACGGCCTGGATCAGATCATCTCGCCACGGATCAGATGTGCGGCTCGGATCTGGCGCATGATCAATCGTGCGGCCAGGATGCGCTCCCAGGAATTTTTCCGCATCCCACATCGAAACGGGGCGCGGTTTTGCCGCGGTTTATCACCCTCGCGCTGCCATCAGCTCAGCAATTGAACTTCTCCCCTCTCGGTGCCGCCCCGCGCCGAGTTCTCCCTGCGGGCGCGCTCTGCGCCCACTCTGCTCCCTGCGGGCACGCCACTGGCGCCCACTATGCACACCCTTCGGGCGCGCTCTGCGCCCACGCTGCGCAGGACCTGATCCCCTGCGTGGCCCCGACTTACACACGGTCGCGGCCTCTCGGGCTGGCCCCATGGGATCCCCTTGGGCGTGGTGACCTAGTCCCACATGTGCCTTGGGTTAAACCCTTAAGGCTGGCCCTTGGTGGCTAATTTTTTGCTTGAATACACTAAGTATACAAAGTACTTAAGTGTAAAATGCCAAATGCCACTTCTTCCTTCTTCATTTTTCTTCTTCATTAGAATTCCTCCATCCTCCTCACATATACTCAATACATAGAATGTGGAATTCCCGAAGGATCTTCTTCATCAACCGAGCTCCTGAATCAAATAATTCTTCAACATTCTTCATTGATCCAATCAGAGATCAAATTGGATCTTCTTCTGATTCACATGCACTAAGAGATAGTGCATGGACTTCTTCAGCTCACTTCATCCACTTAGAGATTGTGGATGGATACTTTCAACTCCTAATGCATTGTCACTACAATGCATGGTCTTCTAATCATGTTGTGACTTTGTATCCACTTGATACGAGTTCTTGGAACTTAAAGATCAGCTCATCAATCGTCAGATTTACATAGAGAATGTTTCAACCACAACATCCTATGTCACTTAGTGAATCTCCTAAGTGACATGTATCTTAGTACCATGGCCATTCTCCATTCATCACCAACACCATCACATCCTTTGTCATTCGCATATTGAAACTCCTTGACATCCATCCATTCATTCCTTGACAACAACATACCTCATTGAAAACAAATGCAACACATTGCACTTCAACTTTAATAGGGGATGTATTATATAATTGGGATTTAATAATTTCCCCATTTTCCATTTCCATAGACAAGTCTACTTCTATGATTTTTGGTGGTGTTTGGATTGTTCTAATAAGATTTCATGATAAGATGTAATGTGTAAAACTATGGAATATTACCCTACCTTTAACTTTTTGATTATAGTTTTAAATTATATGATATAGAATTAGGGATGAGTATTTTAAACTATTTAACACAAAAGGGGAATCCAATGACACTAAAAGGATTACTTATAAATTACTTTTACTTATTAACTTATGAATTTTTGGGGTTCAATATATGTTATCCATGATCTATTTCCTAACATATATTATTATGATAATTTTTATTCCCTCAATAATGGTTTGTAATGAGATTACAAATTTTACATGGCATATCCCCTAAGAGTGTCAAAGTAGGTGCACAACAATTCCCATTGTCTTGTACCAGGTTACCCCAATTTAGGCCCGGAACACCTTGTCAGAGTTGTTCCTCCTAGGTACATTTATACCATAACCATTTCCACTTATATTATCCAAACATGGATTCATTTTCTTGATAAACCACTTATATATACTTAAAAAAATTTAGGTATGTTCCCTTATACTTAGTATTATCCCTATGGATTTCTATAGAGTTTTCTAATCCTAATCCAAAAAATAACTAAACTCTTCCTCTACTACCAACCACAAAAATCCTGATGTTTATTTCACATTAATACATAATTTATTAAATAAGAATACTATTAATACAACTCATATTATTGATAATTATAGTGTCCTTTATAATTAGTTACATTACATAACAATATAAAATAGGGAATAAACCATTTTTATTTAAAACTTCTTTAACATGCTCAAAATAATTTTCTGAACATAAAACTACATGAGATAACCTGGGGACATAAATTATAAAGGTGTGAGCTATAAAGGATAGTAAGGGAATAAAAATTTCATAAGTTATACTTGTTAGACAATATTCATATTAATGAGGAATAAAAGGAGCATAAATAGTAAGGCATAATATAACATGATAATCATACCATAGGAAATGTGGCAAACACTTAAAACACTGAATCATAAACATAGGTCAATGATAAACCCAACAAGACATCATGTTGGAAAAATTACCATAAAGGAATAAGGTTTAGTCCCAGCCCAACCTGATATATCATGATACTAAACATTACCCAATGTCTTGGAGCGCTATATGGGGACATCCATCATATTCATTTCATTATCATGATTATGTGTTCCACATATATCATAAAAAAGGATTCCTTCATCATCCTAATTTCTTCCATGACCAAGAAATGTGGAATAAAATCATTCAAGGCCATAATAAATAAGTATTTTTTCATAAACATGAATACATTTGATAGAAAAATGATAATGGTATTCACTAAGCAATTATTTTGGCATGGAAAATCACAGTGAAATTTTGGAAGCATAACGACATTTCTTAAAAATTCATAAAATGGACTGATGAGAGTGATATGGGTGTATAAGTATTTGGAAACAAAATGGAAAGTAAAGGGGATATTTAATAACATATCCCATCATAGTTAAATGAATATAAAGGCATAAGGTAAAGATGATACTTGAATAAATATAATAAAGGAAAATATCACTTATGAAATTTCAGCATGGTAACAGGTGTATATAAGTGATCATGGGAGGATTAATGGGAGTGAAAAGGGGGATCAAATAATTTATACATTAAATTTAGAGTAAGGTTAATATGGAATAACATATCCCAACAAAAGAAAATTTAATTGAATTGACATAACATTAAAGGAGTTCTTGAATGAAAATGAGAAGAGGGAAATACCTTAGGGAATTTCAGAATAGTAACAACTTAAGTGAATTTAAAAATGAAAGATAATAAATTATAACTAATTAAAATAACATCTATTAAATAGTATAGAATTTTTATAAATTAATTACATCATAATAATTTTAATTAATAAGTCAAATTCCAAAGAAGGTGCTTGAATTGAAAGAAAGAGAGGAAGGCGAGGATCCCTTACTTGAGTGTGTGACTTCAAAATATTGGGAGGGTCTTCCTAAGATATTTTGGGTTCATTTTTAGGAATATATAGAGTTTAGGGTATAGTATATTCATGATAAAATAAGTGTTTGTGAAGAGATATGAGATCTTGGGTGGGTTTATATTGGAAAATAGGGGGATTTCTTTATTATTTAGGTTTTGTACTCTATATAATAAATATCCAAAATCAAGAACCATACCATAGTTTTTGACCTTGATTTCTACCAAAAGGGAGTGTTTCTCATTATCTTATAAGTTCCATGGCTGAAATTATAAAAATAATTACCTTTCTTTTGTGGAGGTGAGTCACACTCATAAAGAAAGAATTTTAAAACCTTAAATATATATTATCAGTTTTGGATGATTCATAATGGCTTTACAAAATTAATTAAATAAACTTGAAATTACATTATCTTAAAGTGAAAAAATATATTTGGTAGTGGATACCATTTATAGTAATTATTACATTAATTTTGGGTCATTATGATGTCATAGATCACAAAGTATATCTATACGATACTTAATTTTTACTCAAACAATCTACTAGCTCAAAAAATTATGTGGAATTCACTATTGTATTATTTTGACATTATTATTCAAAAAAAATTCATTTTATATAAATAAATTTCTAAATATTTGAATTCTTATTTTTAAAATAATAACCTTCATTTATTAAAAATGATGGTTTTTTGACAATAACAGTTTTTGAACCTTTATAAAAATTACATTTGACTTCATAAAAATTATATGATAATATATATTCAATAAAAATTATTTAATAATAATATTTTATTAAAATATTATTTATTTAAAAAATCCATTAATTCATTAAAATATATTCCTTAATTGAATTTGAATATTAACTTAAAATACTATTTTTATTATATAGAATCAAAATAAAAATCATTTATAAAGTAAAAATAATAGGTTGAAAATATATTATTTATATAAATAATAATTTAAATACTAATATTTCTAGGTTCATGGTAAATATCCATTTAATACACCAGTAAATTCCCTATGAGTAAGGTGCGTGATGGTGGGACTTTCATGTGGCAGTTCGGTAAACATGATTTGGGATATGATCTCGATGAGATTTAACTTCTCCCGTAAATGGGTTTTCTCATGCTTAATTTTTTGGATCTCAACTTGGGCTCAGTCAAGAGAAAATCCTAGAAATTATATCTCCCTCGGAATCTATGATAAATGGGATTTATATGATACTACCGATTGAGGCCATAACTTCCTTTGTCTGTGACAATTGTATTTGTTAAAACCCTATATTTATAATAAACATGTGATCACAGTTAGAAAACTATATTTTCAATCGTAATGATTCTTAATAGTCAATTAAATCTGGTAGGATATAATAAAACCAACAAAGAAAATGTGTTTTATATAACCATATTATATAATAAGACATTTAAATAAATTAGAAGGGGGATTTTATTTATAATAGTTCAGGTCGTTACACTCATGGGTGGCCACACAGTATGGCCAAACCATGCAGCTAACTATGTACCTACCTAGAAGTCCTTTTTCACTGTGCATGGTTTCCTATAGGAGTTTCATGGCATCCATTAACTATTATCAAATTATTCACCTTTGGAAAATACGTAGAAACAATCCAAATGTATTCCAGACCCTCCCAAACGTTACCCAAACTCATTATGTACTTAAAAAGAATAAGGAAGGGGATACTTACTTGAAACTGAGGGTTCTCTAATGTTATTTGATGACATTATAATATGTGAATTTTGATGAAGGTACAACACTATCTCAACGAACAAGTGTTCATCCATTTGATAAATTAAAGAATATGAACACCAATTTTGGTAAACCTTTTTTGAGAAACGTTATGAAATCCAATTGAAATAATAGATAAGCTCTTTTAAAATTTATGTACTAGAATTGTTTTTTCATCAAAAATTTTCTTGATGTCATTCTCATGGAAAAAATTCATTTGATAGTTTAATTAGAACTTTAATAAATGAACCTAATAAAATAAAGGATGGAATTAATTATAGGTTGGAAATGATTGACTTGGGGATATGGGAAGATTTGGAACCAGTGAAGGGTGAAAGTCAAATTATTCTTCCACCAGCTGGTCATACTCTTTCCTAGCAAGGGTGATTCCAGTTTTTCAACTTCGTTAATGGTGGAAAGGTTCCAAAGGGGAATTCATAAAATGTCAATAATATCATGTCAATGACCGATTTAAAGTCAAAGTAACTTATATCACATGATTTTGATGTTTTTATGAAATATCTAATAACAATATATTTACATTTCATTTTCCTTAAGAATGTAGGGAATAAATTAACCAAGTTTTTTTTCAAAGCTACATGTATGTAAAGTTATAGACCCAAATAAATAAATAAAATATGGAAAATGAAATTTCTATTATATTATGTGAATTAGAGATGATCTTCCCACCGTAACTATTTGATATGAAATTTCACATGATGGTTCACTTAGTTAGAGAGATCTGACTCTGTGGTCCTGTTCATTGTTGATGGATGTACCCCTTTGAATGGTATATAAAGATTTTAAAATTGTATGTAAAAAATAAAAGTCATCCATAATGTTATTTTACAAAGTGATATATTATTGAGGAATCCTTTTAATTCTATACCTAATAACTCTCTGATGTGGAAATAGTTGTTTTACTAAAATCTCATCACACCTGGAGACTTATGGGTAAAGGAATTTTTGGAATAGTTGTTGTTGTAATTAATATTATAGAATTGAAGCAGGCTTACCATAACATTTTATATAACATTTTTGAGGTTGAAAAATATTTTGAAACCCAAAAATTAATTATTAGGAATTTGAATCCATCAAGGGATGAAATATGGATATCAAATACACATAATGGATTGTTTATAGGATGGTTTCGACACTATATTTTTAAGGAGTCAACTAAAAATCTAAATTCTATTTTAGAATAACTTTGATGGATCACCATAAGACCAAATGTGCATGTATTATTTTATAATGGTTTCGTAATTAATGGTTATACATGTTGTACAATGGAACATGATGAATGTTGTACCATAAGAAATAGTTGAGTTACACTTGTGTTATAAGTGATTCTTGTATCTGGTACCAAGGATAGAAATAATATTTATATGAATATGTCATACTTTGGAATCATTGTAAAAATATGAGAGTTGGATTATATAACATTCAAATTAATGATTTTTCAATGCAAGTGGGTTAATTATATGAGTGTAGTTAAAATTGAAGAATTGAGATTCATGAAAGTGGATTTCAGTAAGGAAGTGTATAAGGAAGAACCCTTCATAATGGAATAAAAAATAAAAATAAAATTTTATATCCCAGATCCTGTAAATAGAAAGTGTTTAATCATTCTATAATCAAACAAAAACCAGTATTGGTTCAAATGTCAATTAAACTGAGGATGACCATTTCATTGGGAAATTGTAATCATTTCACGGTGGTCCCAATGTAGATAGGGTATTTTATATCAGAGGAGACCATAATGAGGGGATTTGGATACTCTATAGATGGGTCAAATCCATTCAACCTTTAATGAAAAAAAGAGAGTTCAATAATCATGTTATATATTTTTTTTGTAATATAAATTGTGTTACCTCATATTATTATCTATTCACAAATGATTTTATATAATATAATTTAAATTTTCAACCACTTCTATAGATAATGGATTCTGCACGTGATAATGATCCAAATCCTGAGGAATAAGAGGTTTCTCAACATGATGATGCACCCAATGTAGAGGAAGAACAAATTTTTCCACTTGCCTATAATACCAATATTGGGGAACAAAATATATATAATGTTTAAGATAAGAAACTAGTAGAAGATAGAAAACATATCTACTAGAAAAAATAGGAGAGTTGTAGAATGACATTGTTAATAAAAATTATTAAGGTGAGAAGTAGGGGAATCAAATTTGAGGTTGGATGGAATATACATAACCAAACTATTAACCCCAAAGTCAATTTTAATTATTTACATTAGGATTTACACTCAAATTAACATTAAAATTTATATAAATTCATGGAGAAATGTTGTTACCATGGTTAAGATACTAATTTGGGAAGATCGTAGGGTAACATTATGATATACTTTCTTTATTTTATTAAAAAATAAATTAATGAAACATTGATTTAATCATAATTTTCCCTTACATAGTTCATTTATAATAGATGGCCATCAAATGAAATTTGTATTAATGGTCAATAAAAAGGATCATGAAGGCTTTTAGATAATTCTTATGAAGCATAATCTAAGTGATAATAAAGAGAAATTAAACCTGCACCCCTAAAGATGTAGGCACACATGATAAAACAAGAAATGTGGAATACATTTATTGGTCATTATGAGGAGGTGTATTTTTAGGTACATTATGATTAATAATAAATTACTTGATAGTACATGTATTAATCACTTTGATTAATAATTGTTAATTTATGGAATAGTAATCGAGTGATAAAAATAAGTAACATGCATCTAAACTAACATAACCCTACCGTAAAGCAAGGATATGGTATGCTTCACCTAAAAAAATAATATGTATTTTAAATCTATTATAATAATTTTATATGGAATTAAAAAAAACTATTATATTCCTTATATATATATTGATGAATAAAAATAAAAATCCACTTCCATAACACATCATGTGGTATGGAAGGAGGTTCGTGTAAATAATGTTGAAATACTAATAGATAAAAACACTCAAAACTATATAAATCATGCGTAAGTATCTAAAAATAATTTTTTTTACTTTAGATTGATATTAAATAACAATGATTACTTATTTTAATATATTTTTGACCAGTTTAGGTACAATTATAATCGTCATCATCTATACTCCATGAATGACTACTTTCAATGGGCTTGAATAAGCTAGAAAATATGTCCTTGCCAGAGGTACGAGTTTTGGAGTGTCACCTCAAACATATTTTGAGAAAAGAAATGAAAAAGGGGATAAAGATAATAAAATAGAAGGGATAAAAAATGAAATAATAATAAAGAAGAAAAACATAATTGGTAATCTGAGTTGTTAGATAATGTTTTGGGAAGGAATCAAAGAGAATAAACAACAAGAAAACAACCCGTACATGAAGATCTCCCCCCTGAGCTTTGAGGTGAGCCACTCCACTCAAAGGTCTACCTTAATTGAGGTAATCAAATTTTCATAACTATTTTTATGAAATGTGAATCAGGTAGACACAAATACCTTTCTTATACTAATATTCTATAGGGTGAAAATTATTCTAATTTATATGCACCCACCCATTGACTTGTTGTGAGGGGAACAATTTATAATATCTAAGGATATATATTACACACAAAAAAATCCAAAAAATCATGTGCAAGTGGGGATTCATGTAGATCATGATCTCATCACCGAGATACCTATTCTACTTGACGATTTGGATGTTCACATGGTTGAACTTTCTATTGGATATTTAGTAACATGTCCATTTGTTCTAGTAAAAAAATATGTTGTCAATGTGGTATTACTTTATAATTTATTTTTTTATGAAAAAACATTATAAATTAATTAAAAAAGGTCATAAATGAGGAATAATATTACATAAAAATAAAATTAATGGGAAATGAGAGATCAAATTTAAAAAATCTAAAAGATCAACTAATTGGTCGAAAAGACCTTCAGAAAGTACCTTTACCCTACTAGATAAACTTCTATATTTACTAATATTAAAAGTTCATGAAGATAAAATGTTCATATATGGTGATATAGCCATCATTTTTTTAATTAAAAAACATACCAAGAGGCCATTACAAACTTTCTTGGTCTTAAGAATGCAGACAAAATCTTCATTAATGGATTTCTCAGCGTCTTAGTTGTAAATGTATTTACGAGGTGTGTTTTCAATATATATTTCTTCCAATAGCTAATCTACTATGTTAATTATAATTAAATACTATTAATATTTTTTATAGGTGTATATATCAGTACTCCTTTAAGGAAAAAACCTATGAAAAAAACAATGACTCATTAGTCCTCACATCACTTTTACATAAAAAGGTAATCTAAAGAAGAGGAATATTTAGTAATAGGTAAAAAATTGTTAAAATGATTTAAAACAATCTTAGAGGTGACAAATTATTCGTAATACCCATGATGTATGGGTAAAACTCTATAATTCAGTAATATAAAATATATTTTCATTCCTTTCCTTACTTATTTCTTTTTATTTTTTAGGGAGAATTATTTTCTCATAGTAATCTATTTTGGTACTCTGAAAATTTATTTTTTAGATTCAATGCATGGATACCAAACAAATTGAACACACATGATGGAATTTATCAATTTGTAATATATTTCAAGAATAATTTTATAAATAAAATTCAAGTTATATATTTTATATTATGTTTAATGATTTTTTATGATAGATAGATTTTTAAACATCGTCAAAACCATTACATGAAGATAATCTATGATCATAAGAAAATATCTAATTCAAAAAGTGGATAATTATTGTGGTATATATATTAATATTTCACTATAAAAACATATATAAAAACAAATTAATTATTTTTATAAATGTTTCTATAGTATCAGATACAAATTGATGGAAAATATTATGGTTATCATGGTTGGAAATTTATGAAAGATATCACATTCCATTAACAAACTATCATCCTTGAAGAGGTATTTTTTATGATAATTATAATTTAATTTAAAATATTTATTAATATTTTTTTATTTATATCTTTCCAACACTACCAAAACTATCAACATCAACATATTCAAAATAAGAAATAGATTTATTTTTAAAAAGGTAGAATACACGGTGTTAGAATGTACATTGACATCATGGAGGCGTGACTTCCTAAAACTTACTTAGTTAATTTTTTCATCATATTATCTACTATTTATTTAATTTTCTTATCATTTTTGTCTAATACTTATTAAATTAATTTTCATAGAGATCACGAAGAAATTATTTTTTCTAGAATTATTTTTTATTCGACCATTTTATGCTCTATTAAGAGCACAAAGTAATAAGATAAAAACATTTATATAAAAATTCTTCAATAAGGATGATGCACCCAGGTACTATTTTATATCTTTATAAAGCTATTTTTTCGTTATTTTATCTATTTATGTTCAATAGTGTGCGTTTTTAGTTTAAAAATAACTCAAAGTTCGTGTTTTTATTTTAAATTGAAATTTTAATTTGAAAGACACACGATGTTGTAAAAAACAAGAAAAAACGATTATTTTGATTCTTTAGAAAAATTATATACAAGTACTTTGTGATCTATAAGGATTTTTCATACCTCAATCCCATACACGATTTTACTGGTATGACACAAAATGAGTGTTTTTAATTTAAAAATAACATTTTAGTTTGAAACATGTGTCACTCACTAAAAAAAATAAAATGTACTAATGTTATATTGAAACTTTTTTAAAATGATACATAAGTCATTTTTGATCTGTAAGAATCAATCACATGTCAATATGACGCCAGATATGACCAGTATGACTCAAAGTTCATGTTTTTAGTTTAAAATGACATTTTAGATAAAAAGAAACATGAAATTCTGAAAACTATTTAAATACATTCAAATTGTTTTGATAATGTAGAAAAAAACCCATAATTCATTTGTGATGTGAACAAATCAACAACACTTCAATATGGAACATTATGTGATTTGTATGACTCAAAGTGTGTGTTTTTCTTTAAAAATGAGATTTCAGTGAAAAAGTTGAGTGGAATATCCAAAACTAAGAAACATATTTTATATTATTTTTATACTTTATTAAAATTGTTCATAATTCATTTGTGATGTGTATGAATCATTCGCACCTCAATTAGAGATACTTTTTGTTACCAATTTGAGTGAAAATGTGTGGTTTCAGTGTAAAAATTACATTTTAGTTAAAAACATATAACACTATTTAAAATCTAATAAAACACACTTATAATGTATTTATACTCTAGGTAAGTGATCGATAAGTCATTTATGATGAATAGGAGCTAGCTGCATGCTAATCAAACACATGGTGTGGTCAGTTTGATTCAAAGTGCATATTATGAGTTTAAAAATGACATTTTAGATAATTTTTTTTGTTTTACTTACTAAAAACCTATAAAAATGATTTCATTGTTTTGATACTTTATAAAAATGACTGTAAAGTCATTTTTGATGTGAAATAATCAACTATATGTCAATCCAACATATGGTGTGGCTCATATGACTCAAAGTGCGTATTTTTATTCCAAATCCACATTTTAGTTAAATGCACACATCATATACTGAAAACTAATAAAAAAAATTTATATTGTTTTTTATACTTTAGGAAAACAATATATTAGTAATTTTTGATATGTAGGAATCAATTGTAACTCAATCTGATACATGGTATAACTGATATGACTTGAAATGTGTGATTTCAGTTTGAAAAATACATTTTCGTTAAAAATGTGTGACACTCGGTGAAAACCACTAAAAAACACTCATATTGTTTTTATACTTCAGTAAACTGATCCATAAGTCATTTGTGAGGTGTAAGAATCAACCACATGTCAATCTGATGCACAATTTTACTGATAGGATACAAAGTGTGCGTTTTTATCAAAAATTGACATTTTAGTTTAAAACACATGTCACATACTCAAAAAAAATAAAATATATTTATATTGTTTTTTATACTTTAGGAAAATGATCCATAAGTCATTTGTAAGGTGTAGGAATCAACCACATGTCAATCTAATGCATGATTTGGCCGATATGACATAATGTGTTTGTTCATATCAAAAATTGACATTCTAGTTCAAAACACATGTCACATACTCAAAACGAATAAAATATATTTATATTGTTTTGATACTTTAGGAAATCAATCCATAATTCATTTTTGATGTGTAGGAATCATCCGTACCTCAATCTGATACACGATATTCCTTGATAAAACTCGAAGTGTGTGTTTTCATTCTAAAAATATAATTTTAGTTAAAAAGACATGTGACATACCCAAAATTGAGTAAATACATTTATATTGTTTCGGTATTTTAAGAAAATAATCCTAATTTTATTTTTGATGTGTAGGAATTAGCTGTATCTCAATCTGATAAATGGTGTGATTAGTAGGGCTCAAAATGTGTGATTTCAGCTTAAAAATAATTTTTTTTGTTAAAAACATGTTCCACTCAATAAAAACCAAGAAAAAATTCTTATATTATATTTATACTTTAGAAAAAATACCCATAAATCATTTTTGATGTGTCTGTGTTATCCTCACATCAATTCAATGCACAATGTGGCAGATATGACTCAAAGTAAATGTTTTCAATTTAAAAATGACATTTTAGTTAATGACAAGTATCACTCATTGAAATCCTATAAAACATGCTCATATTTTCATGATACTTCATTAAATTGATCGTTACATCATTTTTTATTGGTAAGAATCAACTACACATCAATCTGAAACACGATGTGATTGGTATGGTTCAAAGTGTTCATTTTTATTTAAAATTTAAAATTTATTTCAAAACACACATCACATACTCAAAACAAAGAAAACACATCCATATTGTTTTTATACTTAAGGAAAATGATCCATATGTCATTTTTGACATTTAAGAATCATCCGTACCTTAATTCAATACATGATGGACTAATTTGACTCAAAATTCTGATTTCAGTTTAAAAATGAAATTTTAGTTAAAAAAACGTGTCACTCACTGAAAAACAATAAAACATGATTTTATTTTCTTAATACTTTTGTAAAATTATCCATAAGTCATTAGTGAAGTGGAGTAATCAACCACACATCTACTTAATGCACAATATGACCAACATGACTGAAAGTGCGTGTTTTTATTTGAAATCGACATTTTTGTTCAAAACACATGTTACATAATCAAAAAAAATAAAACACATTATGATTGTTTTGGTACTTTATAAAAATTATCCATAAGATATTTGTGACATGTATGAATCAACCTAACTCCATCCTATACATGGTGTGTTCGGTATGACTCAAAATTTTTGTTTTGAGTTTAAAAATGACATTTTAGAAAAAAGACATGTGACGTACTCAAAACTAATAATAAAAATTAAAATTATTTTAATAGTTTATGATAATGATCTATAAGTCAATTGTGACATGAAAAAATCATTCATACCTCAATCATATACCCAGTGTGACTGATATGACTCGAAATGTTTATTTTTAGTCTAAAAATGACATTTTAGTTAAAAACATGCACCAATCCCTAAAAAAATGAAAAAATGCTCATATTGTCTTGATGCTTGAAGATAGTGATCTATAAGTCATTTTTGATTTATAGGAATTAGCCTCCTGTCAATCTAAAAAATATTGTGACTGGTATAACTCAAAGAGCATGTTTTCATTTAAAAAAATGACATTCTAGTTAAAAACATGTGTGAAACACTAAAAAAATTAAAAAATAAACTTGGATTGTCTTGATACTTTAGAAAAACAATCCTTAAGTCATTTTTGATGTGTAATCAACTATATGTCAATCTGAAACATGATGTGAATGATATGACTCAAAGTGAATTTTTTATTTAAAATCAACATTTTAGTTCAAAATACATTTCACATTCTTATAAGTGATAAAATGATTTCATATTGTCCGAATACTTTAGGAAAATTATCCATAAGTCATTTGTGATGTATTGTATTCAACCAAATATTAATATGACACACGATATGCCTGGTATGACATGAAGTATATATATTTTAGTTTAAAATTGACACTTTAGTTCAAAACATACATCACATACTTAAGGTCAAGAAAATTCACTCTTATTAACTTGATACTTTTGAAAAATGGTCCCTAAATCATTTATGATGTGTATAAATTAACTACACTTTAATATGAAACATGGTGTTCCCAGTATGACTTAAAGTGTATGTATTCAGTTTTAAAGTGAAATTTGATTAATATATTGTTTCATAATTATGTTTAATTTATTTCTCTGTATTATTAATAATATAGGATTTTTTTTATACAGGTTCACTCTTTTGTTTGTTCTGGGGTGGTTTGCTCAACAAATTGTGGCATGATTAGACTATTTTAGGAGGGTCTAGGGTCCACAGACAATGTAACATTAATGTTTTTGAATATCCTGATGTCTGTGGTAAATTGGACATACCAATGTAATTGTAAAAACAAATGTTTGAAATGTTTATAATATATATTTTTCTTATATTTGTGTTGTAAATTTATTTGAAATTAAAATTTTTATTTTTTTCTACAGTGTGCTATAATTTAGCATCACATCAGCTATAACATGAATTTTATTAGTTCTAGGAATAACACTAATAAAAGGCCACTTTATCAATTCTAAATATGTGTTGATAAAGTTTCACTTTTACTAGCACTAAAAAATCACCGATAAACAACCCCCTTTATGAATTCTAAACTGGCATCGATAAAGGACCCCCATTTTTGGTGTTTTTTAGTGTTGATGAAGGGCTATTTTATCAGTTGTATTTTGAGCACTGATAAAAGTCGCTATCTTTTTAAGTCACTTATAACATCATTGCTTCTCTAGTGCCAGTGGGGGAAATTTATAGCACTAATGAAGGTTGTATCTATAGTAGTGAAAATTACACTATTCACCATGATCGCTTGACATTCCTTTAGGCTTGAAAGAATCTCCCTTATTCTTCTCAGTCTTGAGAGGAAGAGAGGAGGTGGAATAGGTATATAGGAAAGCTTTATTCAATGATTAATCTCTTCCAAAATGATATAGAAGTTTATTTAAATCCAAAAGAATTCTAATTCCATGTAATATATTAATAATATTATTTTATTTAATGGAGTGCGCTAATCTGCATAATGATGAATATTATTTTATAATTTAATAAATAAATATTTATCACAGGGTAAAATCTATTCTGCTCATCCTTCTCGACATTTATTGAATTCTTGAATAAGTAGACATTTTTCAATCAATAAATAAAGAAAAATTTATTCACATTATGATGAATAAATATTTATTTGATATTCATACAATCTAATATACTATTTATTTGTGGAATAAATAATTATTTATTATTATGGGAATAATAATAGATAATTAAAAATCATATATTCACACAATTAAATAATTACCCCATGAATAAATATTTATTTAATAGCTGTGATCGATTAAAAAATCCGGAATAAATATTACTTTTTTGGTCTGAAAAATAATATTTATTCCAAATATTATATATAAATAATATTTAACTGAGATCAACATAAACACATTTTGTGTGATCCTCTAAGACTCTTCTTCAATGGAATTAGGATGGCTTACCTAAAGTTAAAGATTACTGCTGAGAAAAGGGTCAAGAAACCCAAAGAAAAAGAAGATATACTATGACGACAACAACCACATATGGGCATTCACTGTGTAATATATTTTCTCTGTCATAACATCTCAATAAGAATGTTGCACACCTCTGTCATCAACCTATATTTTTGATATTTCATTCTTTGACTACCTAAAATGAACTCATCTATAAACTGTGACCATGAAATTTAGTTCTATGGTTCAATTCCAAAAAAAGGTTCGAGATATAATCTTCTATAAGGATGGTAGAGATTTATCCTTCCGTAACCCATTCATTAATAACATATCATTCATGATGCACCCTACTTCCCATGAACATATTACATCATAGTTTTTTCCATACATAAAAGTACATAGGCCATGGAATGTATTTATAATAATATTAAAGTATAAGTATTATCACACATTCCCATAAACAAGAATATCTAGTGACACCTAAACATGTGGATTTCCTACAGGGTGGTCTATTATCATAATCTCCCCTCTCAGAGATTACCAAGTTCAAAATTCATGAAATGAAGTTGAATATGCTTAGGAGTACTTACACATGATATTAAACATACTATTTTCATCATCATATAATATTATCCAATTATAGAACAATAGTAAAGAACATCATCATTGCATTTCAAGCTTCTCATCATAGTGGGGAACTGCTATGACCTTTTCAATGAGACAAATAATCTAGGAAATTTTTACAATATATTTATTAAAAATAATGAACAATATGTAATAATATATGTTATTAATATTAAATTCTTCGAATATATATTATATTTAATGTAAACACAGTTGGTTCTAGAACACAAACTCTAACAAAATCCCACCTGGACAAGGTCCAACTACTATCAACTTTTAGTTTTCTATATCTCACATGATGATAGTGTTTCTTTTGCATTATGGATTTATTTGATGGGTATTACATGTAATATTACATGTTATATCCATTCACTATGATGTCACCTCTCTGATAAAAACCAATAAATGATGATATTTATAGACCATGTGCTTAATCCACTAATGTGACCTTGACTATTTTGAAGAGTCACCGCTGTAGTGTTATCATAGTATAATATGATAGGATATTTACTTCTCGACCATGTTAATATCCTGGGTGAAGTTTCATATCGAAAATACTTCTTTATTTAACTCATAAGACACAATGTACTCAAACTTTACAATGGAATCGACAACCATAGATTTCTTATAGAACTTCCATCTCACAACACCTCTATTAAGAGTGATGATATATCCTGTCTATGATTTCAGATTGACTTGATATATTTGGAAACTAGAATATAAATATCCCCTAATGACTAGATACTCATATCCTCCATAGACTAGGAACATTTCTTAGTATGTCCCAATACTTAGGAATATTCTCAACTAGCATCCAATGACGATCACCTGGGACAGATTGATATTTTCCTACCATGCTTAAGGTGTAGGAAAGATCTATCCTAATGCATAAAATAACATACATTACTGAACCAATCATATATGTAAATGGAATCCCTTATCTCATATTTATCTCTTCTGTATCTGAGGAGAAATTTTATTGGATAGATGAATTCAATGTAACACTAGAAATAATACACTCTTGGATAGTTCCCTACAAAATCTCTTTTGTATCTTGTCAATATACATAGTTTGATTTAGTCCAAGTATCCTCTTAGATCTATGTTTATGGATCTTGATCCCAAGAATATATAATTATTGTCTTAACCCTTCATGGAGAAGAAAGTGTCTAACTAAGCCTTAAAAGATTATAAGACAAGTATTTTATTTCCAATAATTAGTATGTCATTGACATAAACTATTATGAAAATGATTTCACTCCCACTAAAATGGTTATATAAAAAAGGTTAAAATTTTTTCTTTATGAAACCAAATTGCCTTATGGATTAAAAAAATGTTCCATTACCTAAATAGTTAGTTTAGTCCATAAATGTATATCTATTACTTTTATACTTTGTTGGAATCCTTTGGTTCCACAGACACTTCTGGTTATTTTATATAAACATCTTTATGAAGGTTTTAATTAAGTTAATATTTTTTTGAATCCATTTTCCAAATATCATAGTCATAGTAATCTACAATAGAAAGTAGATTATTGATGGATTTCAACATTGTAATTGGTGATAAGGTTTCTCTATAGTATATTCCTTGATGCTAGTTGAACCCTTTTGAAACCAGTCAGGCCTTATAGATATTGAATTATCCATCTATGTGTAGTTAATTCTTAAATACCCATTTTAAATCAATGATATTTAAATCTACTAAAGGATTTACCAAAATTCAAATGGAATTTTGGTACTTGGAATCCATTTCAGGATTCATAGATTCTTTACACTTGGAATCTTTTTTTGTCACCTATTAGTTCATTGTAGGTTATATGCTCATTATTGTCTACTAATAATGAGCCACCATCCTTAGAGATTAGAAAAAGATATTTTTATGGTTCTATAAATTTTCTTATAGTCATATACATCACATGTGTCTCTAAAACATCCTCTTGCATAGGGATTTATAGAATCTGATCCTATGCCAAATATTATGTATCCCAATCCATCACTTCATGAAAGTCTCTCTCACTCCTACTGTGATCCCTCCCAAGGAATATTACATGAATTTACACAATTATGTTTTTATCTAAGTGGTCATATAGGTAATATCCACTTGTTTCCTTGGGGTATCTTATAAATGAAAACTTCTTACCTCAATGTGCAAGCTTATTTTCTAAAGAGACCTTAACAAATGCTTCACAACCCCGCACATGTAAATTCAATAACAAAAAATTCATTCCACACCAAAGTTCATATAGAATATTATTTGTTTATTTAGTTTACACTTAGTCTAGTATATGTGTTGTTGTCTATAATTCATATCCCTGAAAGGATAATGGAAGATTTTCATGAATCACCATTGGTATCACCATCTTTGATAGGGTTTGGTTCCTCCTTTTACTTACACCATTATATTGTGGTTTATAAGGTGGATTGAGTTGAGATAAAATTAAAAAATCCTATAAATAATCAATGAAGTATTTATTAAGATATTATTTTCCACATTCTGAGCAGAGTTTTATTAATATTTTTACCAATATGGTTCACAACTTAATTATTATATTTATTGAATTTTTAAAAGGAAACTTACTTATACCTCATTAAGTAGACATGTCTATATATGTTAAATTCATAAGTATAAGTTATAAGTAATGAGTAACCACCCCTATATTTAACTATAAATTGTTTCACACACATTGGTATGAACCAACTCAAAAATATCTCTATCACTTTCCCCTATTCTACTAAAATGGTTTGTATTAATTTTTAATTGAAATCATGTGTGACATGCACCAAGTGGTTTTAGTTCAAATGAATCCAAACATCCATATTTTTGCAATATGGTCAAACACTTTTCGTTTTCACATCCTATATGATAATGCCATAGTTGGGTTTGGCATGCGTTGTGTGAAATATTTCAATATAAATTGTCATTACTTGTTTTATGTAAGACAACATATAAAGATCGTAATTTAAATATTGATTACCATAACAAATGATTTATTTATAAAAGAAAAAAAACTTATTTTCAAAATTGAAAATAAATCCTTCTGCATCTAGTCTGGAAATAGAAATAATGTTTTTGGATACTAAGGGAACATTCTAACTATATTTTAAAACCAATATCATTACAATTAGTAATGTGAGGTGGTAGTATCTAATATCCACATTGACAAGTTTTTATTTATTGACTACTCATAAATCAAACTCACCATAAAAATATTCCATAATCTAGTTTTTCCTATATTTAAATACATATGCGAGCACCAGATGTTATATCTAATATCCAATCCATAGAAACAAATTTGTTTGACTCGATAAAAAATAGACCTGAGGTTTCCATTTCCTTCTTTTACTAGATTCATTTTTTTATTCTAGTGTCCCTTCTTACCACATGTGAGCCAAATAATTTTTTTTCCTTTCTCACCTATTTATCCTCCTCTTCATGGATGGGTATTGAAAAGAAGATTTAGAATTGGAGTTATTCTTAGAGATTATCACCAAATATTTCCTATTATTCACTATAATGAAAAAGATTTTTTTCTTCAATTACTTGGAATCTTTGAAATTTATAGTGATAATATCTAGCGTAGAATTATAAATGTTTATAATTGTTAAATTAATAAAAAAATTAGAGAATGTCTAAGGGAGTGGTGAAATAATGAGATCAATATATAATTTAATTATTATCTTAAATCCTAGAAGCTCTAAGAACTCAATGTAATTGATAAGTTTGACAACGTGAGTCCCAAATGGAAGAATTTATCCATGTTTTATTTTTAAGAGATACATTTAGTTCTTATACAATTCATTCCTTACTCTCTCCTGATAAAGATCATAATGTTGCTGGAGCATGCTAAAGGAATCCATGTTTTCTTATGACATCATGAGTTTTATTGACAAATATGGCAACATAAAACACTACACATATAGAGAACCATTAAAGTGTTTTTATTAAATAGTAACCTCCTCATTAGATTCATCCTTAGTATATAGAACATAGATTGAGGATTCTAGCATTTTAGACTACTATTCTTTGCGTAGCATAACTGAAAAAAATTTGAATTATTCCTATAAGTTACTACCAGTTAAGAGATGGGTTTTCTCCAGAGTTGATCATAGGGATAACATGGTTGATTAAATAGTTATTATTCTATAACAATATAAAACAATTTTATGAGAAATTTACTTGATTAAAAATTTCATGTGACATAATAATTTTTAATTTTGTCAAGTCTAACACTATTTTATTGAGTATTAACAACCATCACCATTAAACTCATAATTACCCATAATGTGAAAAATATAATGTCTAAGATCCATATTTCCCTTTTCATAACCCAAGACAGGGCTTAGTCAATTACTCTAAGGTATTTATGTGTACATAGTTTCCAACCTTGGGCTTGCATTTCCTTGGTATATTGAGTGGAATCCTCAATCTAGATATTATGAATCATATTTCCTCAACACTTTAATCCAAGATACATAAAGTCTATAAAGGGATACTCCTATTTTTTCAACTTGGTTAATTCATCCCAAAACTAAAATTAGAACCCCCTAATACAATAAGTGTTCTGAAAACGTCCATTCAAAAAATTAGTTCTATGGTTTCATTATAAATATACTAATGGAAGGTGTATAAACTTAATATTATCTATATGTATTTTTTTATTATGAAAAAAATTCTTATTTTATCCATTCACATGACCTATTAATGTTAATTGGATTTTACTTAAGTGATTAACTATTTTCTAATAAAATATTAATACATAATATTTTTTATTTTAATTCCATATTTTTATATTAAACCATTTATTTATGTGAACACATTCTTGTATCTATAAAATAAATCATGTATCAGATTGATATAAAATAAATAAATAAATAGTGTATTGATCATGAGCTATAAACAAAATTTTTTTTATTGAGAAGATAATAAAAAACCATTTACCCCATGGGAAAAAACTCCTTGATATGGTATGGGATTGAGTTAAATTATTACACCTCTTTCCTAGGTATCTCATTGGTTTAGTTTCACCTCATCTTTGTCTTGAACCAACTCCATGAACCTGAGAGCTTTATCCTTACAATTATTTTACTTCACATGAAATTGAAGGGAATCAGAAGGGGGGATTACATAAAATAAATCATGGGCACACCATCCTATACATAATATGGAGAGTGAGATGACTCATATTGCATCAATATAATTTAATGAAAATTGAAAAACCCAATGAAATAATATAATTAAAATAAACCACAAACATATATAGGTCTTTTTAAGTTTACGATCAACCAATTGTACAAAAAATACACATTTAAAATAAGTAGCTAACAATCATTTTGATTTTTTCTTTTATTAAGACAATACATGGGTGAATTAATATAATTAATTATCTGATTGATCAATTAATTCAATTTATCTTAATATCAATACAATATATCTCTAAGAAACCCATTTACTGATATTTTAAATAAATTTAATTAAATAACTTTATTTAAAAATTAATAAAATAAGTACACAATTTGTACTTGGAAGTAATTCAGTGAGTACTTATTCGAACTATTAGACAAATATTGAGATCATATATAGTCTAATAATTTACCATAAAATAGAGAAATTTTAACATACCATGTAATAATTTTAATTCTCCTGAAGTAATTGATGTATTATGACTATAAATGGTATGTAGTTTAGAGTTCGCTATAAAAACTAATTAATAATTTAATACCATATAAAACTTATCATATGAAGTGTAGGAGTTAATAAATGACATGTGAAAAACATAATGATTAGATTTATGGATTATTATTTTTTAATTTAATAGGTTGGGTGCACTATGTGTAGATCTTCCTACACACAATGTATCTGACATGTTGTATGTCTCTGATACATGTCTAAAGACTGGGGATGTATTTCTTTTTGGAAATTTATGAGGTACAAAATGTGTACAGGTGGTACACACCATGTTACCTTCTTATTACATATTTGTTAGTCCTTATGAATTATTTAATTAATAAAAGACACATATTTGACCACACATTTTCCACTATGAAAATACATGGACTACTTGGCATGTAACCTAGTTATATAGAGTGTAGTCTAGCATGTTGCGAGAAAAACTATTCTGGTTAACATGTAGTATCTATTTAATACATCCATATATCATTATTGTACAATGTTCCAGGAAAAATATGTTCATTCCACATGAAATATACTGGGATACACGACATATACATTTAGGCGACACTCTATATACTTCTATAATATCTATCAAGAGTCTCTATTACTTCTGGATGAGTTCTTTTGATGTTCTCTGTTAAATATTAATAGGATCTAGATTATATGAGAAATAAATGAATACAAGAATAATAAATATTGATAATAGGATTATAATAATGAATTTATTGAAATGAAAACTAACTTTTAAATATTCATACTGATCAAAAATCAATGAATAGGTATAAATTTAATGTGACCCATTTAATAGAACCTGTTAGTTCTAGACATAGGGGAAGCACCTAAGGGGCCTAATACTAACCCATCTTTTATCAGATTTAATGGAAATGACTCAATGTACATAACATTAACTTCTTAACCAATGAAAGTTTCACAAAGTATACTGAAAAATGATTTCATCAGAACCTAGAGAGAGGATATTTTCTCACTAATTTATAATTAATTTAAAGAAAAAGAGGAAATATTACCTTGGTATTTAGATCTTCCTTTATTGATGGTTCCAATCATTCGAACCCAATTAATGTATCATCATTACAACATTAGGTCCCAAAGTATATCCCCACTAATAGTGATCCACATGTTCTCTTTTGATATCCTAGCAAAACCAATGAAACACTAGGTGATAGTGTGACTGATTGACCATATTTCATTTTTTGACTTGATCTCTTCACGTTCCTATGGGGTTAAAAGAATCTCTCTTGTTCTTCTCAGTCTTAAGAGGAATGTAGGACGAAGAAGTTTAGAGAAATGTTTTTGTACAATGATTAACATCTTCAAAAATGACATAACAATCTATTTGTAGACATATAGTTAGAGTTTAATACTTAATTAATTATAAAATGGCCATTAATAATAATATAAACCTAAGAGGATCCTTATTCTATGTAATATAATAATAAAATTATTTTATTTTAGGGTATGCACTTACCCACTCAATGATAAATATTATTTTAGAATACACTTAAAAAATATTTATCACTAGAAAAAATATGGCCTAATCATCCACCTCAACCGTTATTGAATTATTTAATAAATAAATATCATTCACTTAATAAATCCATAAATATTTTATTCATAGTCTGGAGAATAAATATGTATTTAATGAATAAATAACTATTTACTACCATGAAAAAGCTGTATATAAATAAATATTATATTTTCAAGTAATTTAAAAGTTACCATTCAAATAAATGTTTATATAATATTTACAATCAATTAAAAACTTCCTAATAAATATTACTTCTTGGTTTAGAGAATAATATTTATTCCAACTATTAAATACAAATAATATTTTACTGTGATTAGTAGAAACACTTTGTGCGAGATCCAATAGGCCCCTTACTCATTGATACTAGGTAGTATTTCCTAAATTCCAAGAATTCCATCTAACAATAGGTCAAAGAACCCATTGGAGAAGATGATATATCATAATGAAAACAACCACATCAAAATTCTCACTGTGTAATATAATTCCTTTTTCAGGATATCTCATCAAGAAGGTTGCACACCCATGTTATCAACCTATATCTAAAATATCCTTCTTTGAATATATGAAATTAACTCATCTATACACCATGGACATATAATTTAGTTCAAAATTCCTATTCCAATCAAAGGGCTGAGATATCATCTTCCATAAGGATAGAAGTGACAAATCCTTACTTAAAATATTAATTAATAATATATCACTCATGAACCACCCAACATACCCTATTCTTGTGAACATATGACATCATGGTTTTGGTTATCAAATAAAAGTACAAGATTTAGGAAATTAATTAATAATAATATTAAAGTTTTAGGATCATCACAGATGCTCACAAATAAGAATATCTAATAAAACATAGACAAGTGGATTTCCTATAAGTGGGTTTGTTCTAATAATCTCTTATCTTTTAGATTACTAGTTTTGAAATTCATGAGATGAAGTCTCATATACTTATGAGTACTTTCACTTGATATTAAACATACTATATGTCATATAATTTAATTTTATTGGACTATATAATAATATTTAAGAATATCATTATAGTATTTCAAGGTTGACATAATATCATAGAACTACTATGACCATTTCAATGTGACAAATACTCTTTAACATTATTACATTATAGTCATGTAGAAAAATAATCAATATGTAATAATATATTTTATTAATATTGAATTTTTTGAATATACATGAAATCTAAAGAACAAACAGTGGGTTCTAGAACACCAACTCTGACACAAAAAAGTAAATTATGGCTAGAAGAGGATTAGGAGTTGAACTAAATATTGAATATATTTGGTAGAAGGATGAAGTTAAAGCTTCAAATGAAGTCTTCAATCATCCAAGATCCATTATCATAGAAAAAAAATCCATAGATACTCTGGGATACACAAATAGAAATTATATCGGGATGTTATACAGTAGAATATTACACATGGCGTTTAGTAAAACTATCTCAAGAGTATCAAGAAGATGTTTTGAGTATTACTCAATGTATATAATATTAACAAAAATATATTGATGATATTATTACTCAAGAAATATCAAAACTAGGATCTATAGAACGTATCTCCCAAGATCTGAATGAAAATATCAAGAAAGTAGAATACTTACAAGCATGAATTGAATAAAATAAAATGAAATAAGAAAATACATATCCCACTAAAATAATTCATTTAAAATTTTGGGAATACAAGCCTCTTTAGTAGGTGATCTCCTAGAAACCAATAGCTTGGGAATTCTAGAAAGGACCATTCGCATATTTATTTCAGATGGTCAATTGGGAAGTAAATACCACATATCCTAGTTATATTATAGAAGAATATAGACCAAAGAAGATACATACAGAGGGGGTAAAACAATATGGTATGATCCTTGAGAAAGATTGAAAAAGGATCTCATAGCTGGTATAGATGAATGGGCTATGGACCTCTGATACTATATGTTACCAGTTGGTTTACAGTCCTGGACCATAAATAGTGTAATAAATTTCATAAGAACTTCCTTATGTGGTATTGTAGGAAAATTTTGGGATATTTTGAAAAAAAATCAGAATTAATATTGATAATATAGGAATATATTTCTTTCACAATCGTGGTTATACCAATATTATCCAATTTCCTCAATCAAGAGTTTGTTGGAAATTCACTGGTCGATTATGATGCATAATTAGTAAACAAAGATAAAAAAACTATAACCAAAATCCAAATTTCTTACAAGTTATGTTTTTAAGAATGTCTTTGTATTTTTTAGTATTTACATTATATTATTGTACTACGAGATTAAGTATATACTTTAAATGTATTTATCCAAAACCTTTTAGGTAGTTGGCATGAAGTAGTTCAACAAACATTAAAGACTCAACTTTCCCAAAGTATTGATTTATAATATAATTTTTGAGTTAGATTAGAAAAAATAAGGAATTTTTTAAGAACCTATAATATGTATAGGCATGTCTTGAATTATGTAAGAAATATTCCATATCTGAGTTCATTATGTTTCCCAAAGGATTAGGGTGTCATATGAAGATATGAGTGTGGTCCAACCAGGAAAGATCTATAAAATCTATAACACTAGAAACCCAAAGCCTGTGTTTAATTTATTACATTTTTATGTTATATAAGGGATAAAACTGTACAATATTAATTATTTTACCAGTCTTGGTAAACTATAAACGTACATGATTACTATATTACATTATAAATATAAAAAAATAGCTTAAGAAACTTTCTTGTATCCTTGAAATCATTCAAAATATCCTTCTTCACATCTTGAGGAAAGGAAAAAAGAAAAATAGTGATATCATATTCTCATTATAATGGAAGATATCATGAGTACATAATTCATAATCAATATGGTAGAGTGTATAATCAAATAACACACCATTCAATCAATAACTTTAATTCATTGTACATCCATAGGTAACATCATCATGGAAATCGCATAGATTATGGAAATTGAGTTCTTAATAAAGGAAATGAATATATCTATACATTCAATATCTTACCATCAATTCCCTAGAAAAAATATCATAAATTAAACCAACAAGGCCTCCTCCAAGACATTCTTAATAAATTGGTAGGTGTAAATCGAATACCTATCTAATATGGAATGCCTGTTGTTTTGTCTCATGATAATTGTCAATGCATCAAGGGGATATTAATAGCTGGGCCCTACCCATCACTTTCATGTCCTATGAATTCCTTATATATTTAAAAAAAATACAATTCCTTCTCAAAATGACTTATAAATCAAATTTATCCGCATTGAATTAAGAATATAGAATATTTCCCCAAATAAGGAAATAACTTTCTTAATAAAATTTCTTCAACTGATACCATATATAAAAATGGTATATGGTTGATACAATATAAAAGTGGTGGAAATGATGTCTTATAAATCCATGATACAAAAAACATGGACATAATGGAAAAATAATGTCCAATTAAATGACAGAGAGTGATAGGTAATGTGATCATGAGAATGTTAATGACCTTAAAAAAATAAATCTGTAAAGGATAAAAGAAAAAAATTAATTAATAAAAAATAATGGTTTTATAGTAAAACCAAGACTTAAAAAAAATAAAATAAGATATAAGCAAAAAAATTAAAAATGACTTCCTTGTAACTTTTAGTAATAATGAAGTTATAAATCACTTTAAAAATCCTTTTCATTCCTTTAAAAAAATAATACCATTTTCTTGTGATAATATTTTAAATAAAAAATATTATAATATTGAGGGAAATATTTTATTTGAAAATAATCATGGAAAATTGTAATGAAATATTTAAATTAAATAATGGTTATGATGATGGGAAATTCCATTTGTGTGATAAATGTTAAAAAAATATTCCTTTCAAACTTTTGGTAAAAATTCACAAAGTACATAATTTAAAAAGATATAAGAATGATTTTAAATATTTTTAAATAAAGTAAAACATGGTTGAAAATGGATTCAAATATCCATTGTAGTTTAAATAATAATACCCTAAAAAAATTTTAAATAATCTTGACAAGAATTAAAAAAAATATAGAAGGAAAACATTCACACATTATATTTCTTAATGAAATCCCTTGACTTGTAGCTCACTTGTTTATTCCTATTCTAATAGGAAAATAAATGTAATATAAAATTATAAAACCAAAAAATAACTATAGTATAAGAAAATATATAGTTTTTAATATATTATATTTATATAATTTTCCTAAAGAAAATTTGTACATAAAAAATCTCAAAATAAAATGAGACTGTAATAGAAACCCATTACCATGGGTCTTCGCTTAGTTTTATATGTTTGATCCTATAGTATTATAAATTTTAATATATTAAATACATTATTATGAAAATTTTCATCTATATTCCATTTTCAAGTTCCTTTTATTTTCATTTTAAATCCATTCATTGAATAGTTCCTTCTTACATCGACCATTTAAGTTTGTTCAATTAATTTCTCTAAAATTACTTGGGTATATTATTCCTGGGTAAAGGTGTTATAAAATGGTTCCATCAACTAAATAATTTTAATAATTTCATGAATATAATTTTTTATTTATTATATACATTTTCATATTCATCCATGCATGTTAGTAATAGAAAAATTAATCACATCACTTTGTGGAGGTGGTAGTCCACACACACACAAGGGATGTTATTATTATCAAAAACATGGAAGGGTAAGAATGTATATAATATATTATATTTCAAGGATCATAATTATTTCATAAATATCATATATATTTATTAATTCCATATTTATAACCATCTAAGTAAATAAGCAATGAAAAATTGATGACACAACTACTTGGTGATGGTAGACCGTACATACGCACGAACAATGTTTTTGTTTCCCATTAGATGGAAATGATATATAAAATGGATGTATAATTAAGATAAAAACATATCATTATGGTGAAAAAATTTATTTAATTATGTTAATATTGTTATTGAATATTTAGAGGGGGTTTAAGAAGAAAGAAACTTGAAAAATATTGACAAGAACATATACCTTTGTAACATCCCAAACCAAGTGCCGCATATAAATTCCCCAATATGGTTCATTATGTGACCTTAGGAGCACCTCCTTATATGATAGAGGGTGTCGACTAGCAGTTAGGGTCTAATATGTAGCTTGGGGATAATATACCCTCTTTATCAAAGTAGTAAAACTGGGTAAATAAATACACAATAGACAAATGATAATAAAAAATACCCAAGATTATACCATAACTAATATAAGACCAAGAATCATAGGATGAATCCAAAATAAGAGGTAAATAACAAACAACAGTGAATAGTTCATGTCATATAAGTTTCAAGTGTCTAAAGAAAACCCATAACAAAGAACAATCTTATCTCCAAATCAGGTCCCGACATCATGTCCAGTTCACTCATCCATGCTCCATACCAAATCCCAACTCAGCCATCTAACATTGGTCTATTTACCTTATGCAGTCCTGCAAACATGAAGTCTATTTGGGTGCTAATCAAGAAGACAAATTAGGGTGTGAGTAAAAATTAGTAGGCCACCAACAATGAAGTCTAAAGTAATACCCAATCTATAAAAGTGTATGTAGTTGTATAAAGAATAAACTACAAATGATAAAGTAAAAATGTTTTCACATTTAGTATTTTTTAATCAACCATATAGGCCCCGGGGATCACAGTGACACCTGAACTAATCATAGCTTATTCTACCTATGCTATATTATGAACCATATACCATAGAGAATCACAATCTACTCTTTCATGGATTTACTTATTCATTCAATTCCAATTTAATATTCATGCATCGGGTTCTAGAGTAGTATTCTATCCCCTCATGGGTATTTGGATCATCAGTCCCTAACCCATACCTCATTATTCATATTAAAAAATAAATATATATTAGGGGACTGGTTCATCAGTTTAGAACCCCATGAGTATTTGGAGCATCAGTCCCTATCCCACAAATCATTGTTCACATGCATGCATCAAGGGACTAGAGAATCAATGACGCACCATATGGGTATTTGGAGCATCAGTCCTTGACCCACACCTTATTATTTAGTAGATCACAATATCACATGTATAATATACATACCAAGGTTTAACATCATAAACATTCTTATCAATCATTCAAATATTGGCACACCATTTCACTTATCAATCACAATAATGGTTCTTTACTTTAATCATATGGAATAACATGAAATAATCACCATTAAGGAATTTATCACACAAAAAATGACACAATTCATTTACCCTTCATGTTTAATCTAACAAACCCTTTAATCCCCATTATAAATCATACAACAAGGATTTTATTCAACTCTAATTATCCATTAACCCCACTTTCACATTCCATTAATTATAATTTCAAATATATTGGAACACCCCATGTGTTTCCAAAAAAATTGGTTTCATTATCTCCAATGAGTCCACATGATCCATGAAGGGTATCCTAATTTCATTGAATTAAATTCACCTATTGAAATTAACTATAATTTCACAATGTTTCAATGTAATGGTATAATTACATTCACATGATAATAATCAAGACTTTGTTAATTAACAATTAAACCACCTACCTCAAGATCATTGATAAATTATTTCCAAACCATAACCCTCAATTTGATGCAGAACAGTCATATTCAAAATGGCGATGAAGATTTAGGATCAAATAATATTACCAATATACAATGAAACAAGATCTATAAAAACCTAGATATAAACCAATTTAAAATTGAGGAAATAATAATTCATCTCAATGGAGAAGAAAGATATGAGATGGAAGAATTTAAATGAGGAGGATAATCTCTTAACAAAGAGACAATATTCTTCATAAAAATCATGGATTCACAAAAGAAGGGGATTGAGGAGCATTATAATCCTCTTGAGAGCATACAAAATAAATTAAAATCATTTTATATTGATGTGGGGTGAATGGGAATAAAAAAAGTTAGTTTGAGAAATTTTAATAAACTTTTCAGGGGTTTAAAATTCTGTGGGCACGGTTTCTTGGGTGGGCACACACAGTTTTCCAAATGATGCACCCTAAATATGTTCCCATAAAATATATAGTATATGGTTTCTCATTAGTAGGAACACTATTTAAAAAACTATCCACCAGCAATGCAAATATCCTTTGTCCAAGGGTGTATGGTTTTCTAGGGGTAGGCACACAGTTTTGGAAAACCATACACCAACCACACACTTCCCAAAAACCATTCGAAAGATTCAAAAACACACAAGAACTCACCTGAGACAATATATAACTAAAATATGATCAAAAAGGATAAAAATTTACCTTGAAACTAGTAAAAGAAAAATCTTGAAAGGTAAGGATCTTACACCTCTCCTTTTGGTGACCTCCTTTGGTTTACACCATAGGCCTTTTTAAAGTGGTATTGTGGTGAGAAAATGACTTATAAGTCATGAGGAGGGATTTTGGTAAGGAATTTTGGTAGTTATTTTATGATCTAAGATGCTCAATTAGTGTGTAGAATAGAGGAAGGGGGGGGGGGGGGGGGGTGTCCCTTTTATAAGTGAGGTGGGTGGCGTACTTGTAAATACTTGAAATTATTTTATATATTATATGTCTTAGTCAATTCAATTAGATCCCAATTTTCATATTTTTTAATATAATGATGTTATTGTATAAACAATACTCTTTAATAAGGCTTAAGTAAGTGTTTTATGTTATCTTGAAGCCTTATCCCTTTATTTTAACCCCTTAAACTCCTTTTACCTCTATCTGAAGTGATACATATTTATCATGGTTTTGAAAAAAAAATTAAGTAGAACTTATTATATAATATTAATTGGGTTTATTAAAAATTTTGAATCCATTTTACAAGATTCAATTTTTACAATTTCAAACATTAAATTTAATATTTGTTCCTAAAACACCACAAAAATCATTTTTTTTAAAATGTTATTTTAAGAAAAAAAATATTTTTTAGAAAAATAAAGTATAATGTTGATTCAAATGGAATTAATTAGATTTTTTAAAATCAAATGATAATTATTTTTATTTAAAAAAATAGAAATTAAAATTAACCCTATAAATTCTTTATCAATATGGAACATCTAAATTTTTTATATGAACAAAAACATTAATTAGATTTCCAAAATGTTAAGAATCTATTTCTATGTTTACAATTATATTATTATTTAAATGTATATTTATTCTATAAAAAAATTTCATAAATTTGTAATATATTATTATATCTTTATAATATTATAAATATGATAGTTTTTGAAAAATTGATATTTTTATCTATCTACTCAAAGAATAACTATATATGAAAAATGTAAAAAATTCCCCTTAAGCCAATTTTGACATTTTAAAGAAAAAATGAAATATATTTTCTCAAAATTAATTTATAAAATTTAGGAATTTGTGTTTTAATCATATTATTGAATAAATCCATGTGTACAATTCTATTGTTTCTCTAAAAATAAAAGATTACTTATTATAATTGAATATAGAGTGTTACAACATTGTATCCTTCAAAACTTTCATCCAAAAAAATTTCTACAATCTGACCTTATGAACAAACGTGGGTAGTTTTTCATCATAACTTCTTCAGGTTCCCAAATTTCCTCTTTTATTTTATGATTCATCCAAAGTACCTTTTCCAATCATGTTTTCTAATTCCACATCTCTTTTTCTCTAGTGTCAACAGTTTGGGTAGACTCTTCATTGTAAGATAAACTTGGTTAAAATTCTATTAAATCAAAGGTGAGCACATGCATTGGGACTGGTATGTACTTTCCCAACCAAGAGATTTGAAATAGATCAAGAACTTTATAGATTTATGGTGGCATTTCCAAACTGTAAGCCATAGATTCAATTATTTATAGAATTTATAAAGGCCAAATATAACCAAGACTTAGTTTCTTTTTATTATCAAATCTTATAACAACCTTCTATAGAGATAAATTTAATAAAATATTATCTCCCACTTGAAATTCTAAATCCAACCTTTGGTTATTAGTATATCTATTTTTTATACTTTGAGTTATCTTAATATGACTCTAAATAGTTCTCACTTTCACTATTGTCTACTCAACTAGTTTTGGAAAAAAATTCCCTCTTTCCCCAACTTCATGCCAATATGTTGTCGGATGAAATCTTTTCCCACACACTACTTCATATGGTTCCATTTGGAATATTGAATGGAAGGAATTGTTATATGATAATTCCACCAAAGGTAAATAATTATCCCACATACCTTGAAAGAAAGTGAGAACGAACTCAACATGTATTATAATGTCTTAATAGTCCTTTTGGACTATACATCCATCTGAGGATGATAATAAGTTCTAAAATATAAATCAGTGTTAAGATCCTTATAAATAATATTCTAGCATTTCAATGTAGATAATGGGTCATTATCAGAAACAATTTAAAGAGGTGCACTATAAAGTCTCATAACTTCATTAATATAGAGCCGTGCATGGTTCTCAATAGGTAGATCTTCCCTTATAGTGAGGAAATGTTTGGATTTAGTAATGTGATCTATAATAACCCATATGGAATCATTATTTATACAAGTTTTAGGAAGTATAATGAAAAAAACAAAGTAATACCATCCAATTTCCACATAATAATAGGTAAAGGATTCAAAAATCCTTTAGGATATTTTATCTGAGATTTTACCAATTGATAAAATTAAAATCTTGGTACATATTCTGAAATTTTCCATTTCATGTTATCCCCCCAAAAATATTCCATCAAATCCCGATATATTTTGGTGATACCATGATTTATAGAGAAAATTTACCAATGAGTTTTATCTAATAATTCTCTTTTTAAATTAATCTTGGATGGAATAAATAGCCTCTTTTTCCAAATTTCATTATACCATATTCATAGATAAATTCTACCAAATTTATATTATTCATGTATTTGATTTTATTTTGAATATTCTCATCATCAATATGAGAAATTTTTATTTTCAATAATAAGGATGGATTGGAAATAATTTTTAATACAAGTGATGTTTGTTCTTCATTAATGATTAATATATCCAAATTTACTAAATCCATTAATAAAATATCTTTTTCAATTTTCATTTTAGTCTAAACACCATGATCTTTCCAAACTAAATGCATATGCCACCATACTTTACTTTTCAGGGTGGTAATGTATTGAGAAATAAGAATCCTTGAGTAGTTTTAACAATATCATTTAACTCATTTTGATCTCTTTCTATGAGAATATGTATTTCAACCCTGAATTATCTGTATATATTTTAAAATTTTGAACATAAAGTTAATGCCTCCATATCTTCAATGAAAATATTAGAACTGCAAACTCCATATCATGGGTTGGATAATTCTATTCACGAATATTTAACTGCCTTGATGAAGAGTAAAAAACTCTATAGTTATATATAAGGACACATCCATGTTTCTTCTTTGAAGAATCAGAATATATCACAAATATATCCCTTCCTGATGGTAAATTCAATATCAATGCATTGACTAATCACCAATTTTATTCTTCAAAAATTTCTTGATATTCTATTGAATATATAAACATAACCCATTTAAGTGTAAATTTCATTAACAAGTTAGATAATAAAGAAAGGTTTTAAACAAATCATCATTAATCACATGATAAACTAAGGAAACTACGTACCTCAATTATATTTTTTGGATTTAGACATTCCATCATTGGTATTTTCTTAAAAGGATCCACTCATATTCCATCCTTAGATGAAACACGGACATGAAAAGAAACTTCATGAAACCAAAATTTACCTTTACATAATTTTCAATATACCTCATTTTCTTTATGAGTCCCAATAATGATTAAAAAAGGACTCTTATGCTCCTCATCACTTCTTTAGTATATCAAGATGTTATCAATAAATACCAAAAATAAATTTTTGAGATAATCCTTGAATACTCTATTCATTAATACATAAAAATAGAGGGTTCATTAGTCAACCCAAATTGAATTAATATAAATTCATAATGTCCATACCTCATAACAAATATCTCCTTTATAATATCTTTGTTCTTTACTCATAGCTGATGATATATAGAACAATGATCAGTCTTTTAAAAATATTGATATCCTTTAAGTTGATCTATAAATTCATCAATGTGTGGTATAAAATACTCATTATTAATATTAATATATTTATTTCCCTATAATCGATGCAAAAACTCATAAAAAAATATTTCTTATTAACATAAAACAACAGGGTCTCCGCATAGTGAAACACTTGGGGTATATAAATCCCATATCACATAGCTCCTATAGTTTTTTATTTAGTTCCACTAATTCTAGTATGGTAATACTATTATGTTTCTTAGATATAGGTTTTTCGTCTAGGATGAGATCAATAAACACCCAACCTCACGCTCAGGTGTATATCTATGTTGTTATTTAGAGAACCCATCAATGTATTCTAATACAATATGTAAATCCACTATTCTAAGGATACCTTTCCCATTCATAGGCAGAGTCTGATCTTTTTTTCTGATAATTTCATTAAGGAGAGAAACTAGTGGTGGATACCTACATGATTTAGATTATGTAGTCTGACCTATGAAGATTAGTGACTCCACATCTCCATTATGAATCTTAATATCCTTCTCTTGGAAATAATTTTTTACATTTTAACTTTAAATCCAATCCATTACAAGGATTATATGAAATTCAAACATACTTATAATAATATAGTTTGGAAATTGGGTATATATATGTGTCATAATGGGAATAGACTGATATATCATTGTTTTAATAATATTTTCACTAGGAGTCTTGATTGACAACACCCTTATTAAGGTACTAGGGGACTATATAATTTTATTGGAAAAAATTGAGTATATAAAAGAGTTTAATGATCTAGAATAAAGTAAATCACTAGATAAATTTTAGTTTATGATCAAATTACCTTAAACCACATCAATAATAACTTCAACCTCAAATGTAGTAATTTCATAATCTTGGAATTCTCACAATGTCCTCTTATATGGGAGGTTACCTTGACACTTGGGAAATTGGTTTGAATAATAATCCATATCTTTACAGTTGAAGCATTTGATAATAGTGGTTTATTTCTTTTCCTTGAATCCAGGATCCCTTTGGCCCATTTCTCCTCACTTGATATAGGCTCCCATTCCCATTAATGAAGTATCTAGGTGTTTATTTACACAATTATCACATATTGGAAAGCCCACCCCTCTCTTTTATTTAAGAAATTTATTTTTTCTTAGTGCTAAAATTACCTATTATTATTTTATTTTATCTTGTAGATATAACAACTAGAAAACTATCCCTTATTCTTGATGAAACTTTATGCTATATCATCATATGATTAAAATGTTTTAAAAACTAGTTACCTTAAGAAACTCAGTATAAGACCTTAAAATAAATAGTTAATACTACTTTATAGATTATATATGGTGTCCATAATATTACTAGATAATATTTTAAATTCATCCTCACAATCTTTAATAATTTTTCCTTCCTTGTACTTTAAAGTTAGAAGATTCCTTTCCATTTTCTATCATTCCACTTAGGTAAATTTTTTATTGAATAACATCACTTTAAAAGTTCTACATTCCACACTTTCTATTTTATCAACCTCTTTAGTATTCTAGATTAATTACCACAATTGATCAATATATCCAATCAAACAATACATATATAGAATAACCTTCTCCATTTAATTAATTCACAATTCCTATAAAACCTTTTTGAGGTACTTAATCCATTGTTCATTTTCCAAAGTATTAGTGTTTACATTAAAGTATGGAGGCTTCTGCCATATTAATCGATCCAGCTTAGATGAATCATGTTGTAGAACAACATGTTGTTATATATGAGAAATATAGAGATCCATGCTAAATATACCTAAATATGACATTGATTCCATGGTTAAATGATAAATATCACAAATAGTCACACAAACTAAGGAATAAAAGTTTTAGTGTCTTGGATACTAGCTACATAAAAATCTTCTTTTACAACACTAGTTAAAATTTCTTCACAACCATGATCCTATAGAACCTTTTATAGATCTCTCATATTATATAACCATCATCATAACTTGGGTAATAGAAACATTATAAAGGGATGGTCTTGATGATTAGTAGGGGAAATATATCATTTATTCATAACCATTATATCATAAACATTATTGAAAATATGAGTAAGTGAGAATTATCCTATAAAATACCAAGTGATCATAAGTGATAATCATAAATCTTGATTTATTATTATGGATGATGGAATTAAAATAAATAAATAAAGGGTATTAGAACAATGATTTGGAGTATATAATTAAAATCAAAAAAAATATTAAATCATTACATAAGAAATAAAAATATCATTAGAACTTTACATGTCATAAACATTTGGACCAGCTTGGAAATAAATAGTATCTTAGGAAAAATAAGTGGCACAAATAGGAAATTTGGAATATACTGAAATGAGAGGAATAATTGATATTTGTAACAACAATAAGCATAAATAAACATAACATACTAGAGTAGGATTCACCACCCAATTCCCATAACATCATGGGGAAAGAGTCACTACCTAATTCCCATAGTGGATAAAAAATGACAACCTAATTCCCATAATGGAGAAAGAATTACTACCCAATTCCCATATCATAGGATGTATTACTACCTAATTCCAATTGTGGACCCATCATCTCTACCTCATTCCCATAGTGAAATTGGCATCACTACTTGATTCCCATTGCAGAGTGAGAATTATTTACTCAATTCCCATGGTTATATCATGAGGTATAAAACCTTAACCAATTAATGGGTGATGATATTGGACCAAAACCATCATCATCCACACATATTAGTGCTAGTTAATATAAAACCTTCCATCTTATCATAAATAGCCCCTAAAAAGAAAATGAGTCTCATAACTTTTACAAATGGTATCTCATAAACAAACATGGTTATTTGATACCAAAAACATAATATTTTAAAAGGAGTATTTATGAAGAGAACATATAGTGTTATTTATGAACTATTAATTCATTGGAGAAGAATTATATGAAAATTGAAGATAAATATCGGAAAGGTTTTTTCTTAATTTTTTTGAGAAATAATATTAAAAAGACATGATTTTAAAGTCATTTTCCAAAAACTATACTTTTGAAGATGAAGAGAAAAATTACTAAAATATTACTTCAAAATATTACAAATAATGATACCATGATAAGGTATAAATCATATGTAAAATTTTCAATTTTTAGGGAATAATATAAGATCCTGGAATGAAAAACCCATTTAAATATTTTAAAGTGACTTTATTGAAAACCCAAATCATTAAAAGGTTAATGAAACCTTTGTTTTCAAATTAATAAATGAGAAAATAAGGATTATTTGAGAAAAAACAATTTGTGTTTCCCCTAGGGAAAGGAGAACATTGCTGTGAAGTTAAAACATGGATATATAGAAAAAGTCCATTAATAGTGATGAGAATTATTCTTAATAAAATTACATTTTTTACGAAATAATAAATTAATAAAGTAAGAATTATTCATTTTGAAACTTGATTAGCTAGGAAATAATATGGAAATACAAGATAAAATTATCATAAGGAATAATAAGTAAATCTTGAAATAATATAATAGAAGTGGAGTGATTATGAATAAAAAACAATATTAATGTTAATAAAACCCCTTTCAACTTGAGGTGAATTTAAATAAAAACATATTGAAATTAGGAGGTTTAAATTGGATTTCAATTATCACGAATAAAATTTATTTCATGATATATTATCTCAAATAGGAAATATATATACCATATAAATAGAATTTGGTGTATAATACATAACATGTTTTAAAGAGTGAAATTTTGAGATAAAAACTTTTACCTTGATAAGTAGATTTATAAATATTTTAAGGATTAATTACAACCATAGTAAATACTTGGGATAAATTTATAGAGGGACGGGGAAGGTCAATTCATATTAATGACTTTGTGGTGGATATGGGTGAGAGAATGGGTGAGAGTGGGCTCCTTTTATAGGTGAAAAGTGGGGATTCTTCATTGAAACTAATGTTTGGTGAGTTAGATTTAGAAATCATAGGCGAGACATGTGGGTATGAATTTCACAACTAAAAATTATTTATAAAATTTGTTAGTTATCGTTTAATTGTTATAAATGTTAGATACTTATTTTTTCCATTTTACCCTTATTAATCTTGATTAAAAAATAATCATGATATTTTTTTATCCCTAAAACTATAAGATGAACCTTATTACAAAATTTTTAAATGATGAATAGGAAATTGGGATCCATTTAAACTAATTAAAATTATAAATTTTAGGTAATTAACTTTTAAATTAAAACATATAATGTGTAGAATAATCGTTTTTTAGAAAAATGTTGTTTTAATTGTTAAGTGTTCTTAATACTATTTATCATTAATTATAAATTAAATGAGTGTTAATTTATTTTTATGTATATATAAACTTCATATTATATAATTTATTTAAAATATATCCATTTGATTTAAAAAAAATAATATTTAGAAAAGTATCTTTATTTAAAAGTAACTTTTTTACTACGATAACTAATTTTTCCCATAAGGTAAACTAATCATTATGCGTGAACATAAATTGGCCCTTACTAGATTATTTGAACCCACTATTTTTAAATTTAAAATAAATTTCTTAGGATTCAATTTCTGAAGGTTTTAAAATTAATTTTTATATAAAAACATACAAAGTATGATATTTTTTGAAAAATATATTACTTGAGTTATTAAATATCAAATATTTGTTTTTAAACTATAATAAATATTTTAAAATGTATAAATTAAATTATAAAATACATTTTTTTCCATAATAATGTTTCATAAATATAAAATTCATACTTTTTTACTAATAATGGCATAAAAGTTGAAGTATTAGTAAAAACGGTATATTTCAGTATTCACCTTAAAATCAAATTTTTTTGAAAAATATAAAAAAAACTTTCTTATGTAAAAATTGAAATTATAAATAAAAAATAAAATTAATTTTTAAAAATTTATATTCTAAAATTTATAAATTATATTTTTTAATTATGAATATAAAATACAGCAAAAGGATGTTTTTATTGGAAAATGACTTGGTATATTAACTATTTTTTACCTATAAATTACTAATTAGTATTGTGTTAACTTATTATTATTAAAATAAATAAATCTTAATATTATTCAATAAAAATATTAGTTCCTTGAAATAACACACAAATTTATAGAAAAAAATATTTTTTAAACAAAAAGTTAACTACAAAAAAATGACCTTTTGAAAAGTATAAAAACCAATGATATATCTATACATATAAATATTTTAGAACATGTTGATATAATCCTAATTTGTACTTAAATAATCCCTTATGAAATGAACATAATACCTAAGTATCAAATAAGATCTGGTTGCAATTTTGGATGGTAGTTCAGCTTGCATGGATCTTGTGGCAATCTCAAGGATCTTGAGATTCTTACTAATATAGTTTTTATCAAACTATAATTTATCTAGTTCAACATGTTATTGGTCCAAGAAAATCCATAGTGATGATACCCCCTTACAACCATAGAGAAATGGGTTTTCTATTGAATACCGCTGCTTCTGGATGCCATTTCTTCTTATTTTATTGATTTTTCAATAGGGTTACTTTAATTTATATTGGTAAATTTAATAGCTAAGTTTTAATGGTCATTTTTAATATTCAAAATATATCATGGATTTTCATTTTAGTTTTTTATAGTGTGTGAAACATGATATTTAATATATTATTTATTTAAGTAGAATTTATATTTTTATATTAGGTAGTTACATTCCAACCTTAAATAAATTGCATCCTTGAAATTTTAACTATTAATTACAAAAGAATTTAGATAAGAGTATCTATAATATAACTTGAGATTTATTTTTCTAAATAGGTTTAAATCAAATATATTCACTTATAATAACCATAATTACAATATTATTCTTCTCCTTAATCATTTGTGTTAAATATCCCTCATGAATTGGTATTATGAGTCTTATAGTGAAATTAGTTCTCCAACATTGATCATTGTCTTCTTTACATTACGATACCATTATATGTTAATATGAAATTTTATTTCCCTATACCAATAAATAAAATTTCCCTCTATATATAGAGAAAGAATCCATCTGAAAAATCAAGTTAAATTAATCCAAAATAAGGATAATAAGAGTTACATGTAACATACTCCTACAAACCGAGAAAAATATTTATATGCCCTATTTAAAATAACGATACAACCAACTGTATTTATTTTAACATCTAATATTTTATGAAAACATACATGACATAAGAAACCTTTAAATCTATCGTGGAGAATAAGTGTTCATAGAACCACTTAATTATCACTATCCACTTCAATTATAGTCATGGAATTTCCATGATCCCCTGGACTAGAAGGTTACTGGTGTCAATTTCCATATTAATCCCTTTTATTAGTGCACTAGTTTTTGCATTGCTCAAATTCGTTACATTTAAAACATTAAAATAATAGTTTATCTTTAGGAAGAACTTTATTTTCACCAATGGTGTTGACATAACTCCTAGTTTTCACTAAACAACTTGTTTCTTGATGTCCTCCTTTACCATAGTTAAAAAAACTTACAGTTCTTTTGAGATAATTCTTTGGGTGTCTATTCCCACATATTTGATATATAGGAAATTGAACATTATTTTCTTCATCATCTTCATCACATGATCTTTCATGGGAATCCTTCTTTCGGTTCTTTTGTGTGTTTGCGACTTTGACTTTGTTCACATTGTTAATTATATTTCATGATTAATGGTTTGGAATAATCGAAAGGTTTCTTACCCTATATCCCATTTTGATGTGTTGTTAATTATAGAAATCACTACATTATCCCTCACACCCATGGTTACTTCTTTTTCCAAACATTACTAATACCAAAAGGGTTGATATGAGTGGTGAAACAATAAAAATATGGTGGAATTATCAAAATAAATTGTATAAAATGGATTCAACCTTAAAAATGTTTACCCTTCTAATCACACTAGGATATAAATCATTTAGTTATACCTATATCAATATTATTTTTACCTAGGTTACTTTATATTGGTTTATATTATACTTCTCAAACTAATCCCAAAGAGTAACTAGGAAATATATTAGTAATCTCAAAGGATTTTGTTATATTGTTTGATAATTGAAAGATTTATTACAAGTCTTGTGATTTTATATCAATGAGGAAAGTTGGATTTTTTGACAATAATATTGTTAAAAATGCATGATTAAAGATAAAAAGTGGTGAAGTCGTGGTTTGGAGATTGGTTGATCCCATTAGTTATGTACAATGTGATTTTTTGATAACATGAATAATTATTATTCATTTTGAACTGTTGATAAGGAGGAGATTGATTAAGTGGAATAATTATAGAGGAAATCCAATAGTGAAGAAACATGAGTGGTATTACATAAGAGTGAAACATGATCAATCCATGAAGTCAACAACCATGGATGTGGGTGTGTTGAGAAGTAATTTCCCAAAACGGGAAAGACCTCACACTATACAGAGGCCATGGTGAGGATGGAGAAGTATAGGTGCGGCCATGCCCATGGTTGAGGGTGTATTATGGAGTCATTTCCCAAAATGGGAAACTATAAAATGGACCACTCCTATTGTGTTCCCTATGGTGGAATTCTTATGTTCCTATGAAAAGAGGCCAAAGAAGAATGACCACACTCATAGATGGAAAATCCATGGTTGACATCAGGAGTTTCAATACTATATAGCTAGAATGAGTGTGGTGAATACCATGGAGTTTTTAATTTTGAAAGGAAAACGACCAATGTGTTTTCACCAGGACATGGTGGAGAATTCATAGTGATGATGTTGTTATATATTAGTTATTTTTTGTTATAAAGCTCCAAAATAGGTAGTACCATGCCATTACAGTTTTCATGGTGTAATTTGGTCTCTGTCTCTAAAATGGGGAAGATGTATATAGTGTGTCATTATCCATGTTGATGTGTCCAAATGTTAGGATTCTACAGTGAGTGGAAACATGACCAACATGTCGTGGTGGTTGACCTGTTGAAGGGTGTGATGGTTAACTTCCCAATGGCCACAACATGATGATAAAACCCAATCCACAGTGACAAGATTATCAGGATACAACATAGTAATTACAGAGGTTTTGATCCTGGAGATGTATGAGATTCTTATTTAATGATCAAATAATCATGGGACCTATTTTTAATCTATGATTCAAGAAGTTTTGATGGTTGTTTTTCAACGATTAATTTGGTGGTTTTATTTTGAATAAATTCTTACTAAAATAGTGTTATAATGGTTTTCCCTAAATCCATTATGTGTGTTTACTATATTTCATAGATCACAAGGGAGGCTAATGGGTGGTTTCAATCTCCCATCATGGAACTAAAAACTATACATTTATTATCCCATTAACCATATTATTTTAAGGGTGATCTATATTTACATGAAGCAATTAATTGAAAGAGAATATGATATAACATTTCATATCTAAATATCATAGGAGAAATATGGAGTTTCAATTGAGGGAATGGAATCTTGAAGATTTATAAACTAATATATATTATTCTAAGAATAGATTTATTATCATGCCTACAACAAATAGAAGGTTATTCTAAACATATTCTAGAAGGTGAAGAAGATGATGTTTCTAAGGTGGAATTCAAAATAAGTAAAGGAGAATCCTAGTGGGACTACAACAAAGTATCTATCATTGATTGAAGATATAATATATGATTTTGTGAAGGGTCCTATATGTATATAAATTGTGTAAAGATCCCCTTTCCAGAGTATTGAGAAAGTGTGTAAGAATTTTAAAATGATCCAACAATGGTAGTTTCCAAAATAAGGGTAATGATGCTTGGGTGTTAGTGCACCAACCAAAAACATTATAGGTTAGTGAGCCTATTCAATGAGTGACCTAGCCCAAATCCCACCATTGATTAGTGGGGATAGTGGATTTTAGTGCGTAAACAAATGCCAATGCATGCTCTTTGGATGTAGCTCAGTGAGGGTGAACCAAGTAAATACTCTTTGTCATATTTACTTTCTGTATACACACCAAAAGTGGACCAATAAACTTAATTGAATATCTGTATATAAGGTTAGGTCATCTAAAGATGTAATTTAATCTTGTTAATCAAAAGACCAAAACATGTGAACCTTAAGGTTAAGAGGTCAAGATCTCAATTGGGTTGTGATCTATTTAATGTAATGTGTTTAAATCATTTATGATAGGATTACTCTAATTCAACCCATGCCTCAAGTTATATTCCACATTAAGATCCTATTAAGTGGATAACAAGTGGAATTAGAGTGGAAGTTACTTTTATTGATTTTTTATTTGATTTGATCAAATTATTTGATAAAGTTGGAGACTTAGCATACTTTTATAGTCTTGGTTGCCATGGAAAAGGCCAAGACATCAAAGAATAATTAGAAAAATTATATAATTAAATATTATGGAACCGTTTATAAAAAGTGAGAGATATTTTGGAATGATACTTGTAGCCCAAAAATATATTGTATGAGTGTGATAGATACTAAGATTATTTGAGCATTTAATGATGTTGTGGAAATGGATGAATTACCTTATATACCAAGTGATATTAGGACTATGAATTATGAGAAGATCCCAAGGAAGAAAAGAAGGGAATATTCCCACTTATCTGGAGATGTAGACAAGAAATTAAACGAATAAATTTTGAGACTTAAGAGGAAAAAATTATCTAGACATTAAGATCAAAGTGTAGGAAATTGAGGTAGAAAATATTAGAGAATTTAAAAAAGTCTTGAGAAATTGAAACTGACCCGATGGACAAGAATGATTCTCAAGAAGAAGAGTTGATGCTGACATAAACAAAGGTAGAAAAAATCAAAGTATATTCAAAATAAAATATTCAAAACTAAAAAGAGTTTTAGAACTTAAAGGAAAGTAATAATGAGATACTTGGTCATATTTTTGTGGTGTTTGGGGGAGAATAGAGGACTATAATAAGAGAAGGTATTCTTAAAAGAGTCTATTTATCAAAATAAATATAAAATGGAGTTGGAGAATATACTAGATAATATAAACCAAGATGTGGAAGAGGATATTTTTAGTGTGATTCTTATCAGGGAAGAATTTAATTCTCAACTTTAATCAAGAAGAATAATGATATGATAGTTGGAAGAAGAATTAGACTCATACAAGAACCAATTAGATTCCAAGGGCAAGACTACAATCAACAATTATTTAAATTTATTTTTTGATGACCCTTTAATAGGTGATTATAGAATAAATAAGGATTATACTATCTTAAAGGAGATATATGAAAATATAATTAGGTCACAAAGACCATACACTTGGGGTAAAGTTGGTTTTGGAACTGAAAGAACACCCCAAAGGCATGATAATAAGATAACTGTGAATATTCCTAAGAAAAGGGAAAGTTGTGAAGGTTCTAGAAATGGACTCAAAAATGAACCGACAATAGGTAAAAATAATGAGATAAATAGTCAAGGATGGAATATTAACATGTTTTACTTTTTTGGGATGCATATACATACTTTTGGTTATTGTGACGAGGCAAGGGATTATATCAAATATTATGAAGCTAGTATAAAACATTAAAGATTGAGTCACCATGGATAATATAAGAGGTATGTGTGTTATCCTGATAATTATTTCCAGTCTAACCATGTCCTAAGTTGAAGTTTTATAGGATATTCAATAGGGATTAAAAATTAATATCATCACATGTACTTCATAAGAAATATTCCTTTGAGAAATAAATTTAAAATACTGTTTGAAGAAGACTCAGTTTATTAATACATTCTAAATAAAATATCCAATACTATCCCAAAACATCAGAAATCCTGTATGCATAAGAAAAGTTATTGTAAGTAAGTGAATAGATCACTTGATAGTGATACTAAGAAAGAACATGATAAAGGGACATCCCAAATAATAATAAGCATTTTAAAATCTAAGAATTCTTCAAGGGATAGTTAAGGATGAAATAAGGTTTTAAGAAAGAAAACTTCTCATATTATGATATGGGAATCCATTATTGGTGAAGCTTCCCAAAAAATAATAGATTATGAGTTGGGTTTTGTGATAGAGAAAAAACCCAATGAATATGTGTGGTGGTTAGAATCCATATAATCAAATTCATATCTAATTATAGACTCTAAAATAAAATCTAATGTAAAAGTGGTGTTCTATAGTGAATCACCATAATCATCAACTTGAGAAAGATTTAAGTACCCCTCTCCTTATAAGATTTATTTATTCTAACTATTAGTGAAGAGATTCATAATTACTTTGGAGATATGATCCATGGGGTGATTGTGGTAAAAAACACATTTGATGAGAGATGAAAATAATATTTAATTTCGCTACAAACTCTAGTGGTTTTAGGAAAATTGTAGAATATCAAATGGGAAACAAAAATAGCCACAAAAATTAAATTTATATATATTTTTTAAATAAAAAGTGGTTTAGAATTTTTTATCATCTTATGGTTTTTAGGGCATCTAAAATCTACTGAGATGAATGAGTTTTTACCACAAGTTGTTTCTCTAAATGAAGCTTCAAAAATTATTTTCAAGAGATAAAGACTTAGGGGAATATATAATGAACATTAAAGGATAATAATCCTTATCATAAGTTTTTAGGCTAATGAAATATTGAAATTAATGGAGTTCAAGTGGTATCATTTGTTCATATTGAACCCATATTTCCACAAGTGGTATTAAACTTTTAATAAGTGGCATAAATTAATTAGTCATATGGTATAATCCTTACACAAATTTATATAATGTTTTCTATTAATGGTTTGTTATGAACTATGTTAGAGATCATGGGTTGTTTTGAGAAATTAAAGATCCAAAGATTTTATGATTAGTTTCATTAGTATTCATTATTGTCATGGAAAACATTTTTTTTTCTATAAAACTGTTGTTTCCCACATTTTGATCCAAATCGGTGGGAATAGAGGATTTATTTACATATTAAGTTCTAAGTGTTAAATTCACTCTATTAATCTCTTAATAAAATGTAGCTGGATGGTGACTGGATTATGGGAGAAGACATGAGAAGAAGAATTCCTCTTGATCCTTATATGTGAAGTTGAAGCCTATGAAGAAGCCCTAATGGAAGATGAATATTAAAGGGGAGTTAAGATTTTATTAGAGTTTTTCCCATAAATTAAGGGGTTGAAATATTTTAAAATGAAAGAGGGAGATCTATGAAGATGATAATACCCCCTCTAATAAGGGGAGGAAGGAAGAAAGGTGTATCCCTACATTTTGAAGGGGAAAATTGGAAGCCCTTTGTATTTCATTACATATAAGGGGGGTGAGATTATTAGGGGGATAATTTTCTTTAATTGGGTGTATTTTGTATTATTAGTATAATCCAAAGTGGGATATTTTTATCAATCCTAAAGGATTGTGTTTGATTTATTTAAAATACAATGTTTGATGATAAGATGTGTGTTATAATATCAATGAGAAAAGTTTATTTTTTTACAATTGAATAGTTAAAAACACAATATTAAAGATCAAAAAATTATTTAAGTAATTATTAGGATTGTTTGATCCCATTTGTGATGTCCTAGGTGAGTTTTTAACAACAAAATTAATTTATATTCAGGTTGAATTATTGGAAAATAGGTGATTGGTCATGTGGAAATAGTGCAGAGGCAAAACATAAGTGAAGAACCATGAGTGATATTTCACAAGAGTGCAACATAGATAAGATAAGAAGTTCATACCCATTGTTAAGGATGTGTTGATAAGTGATTTCCCAAAATAGGTAAGACTAAACCCTCTATAGAGACCACATTATAGATGGATATATCTAGGTACAGCCACACCTATGGTTGAATGTGTGTTGAGGAGTTATTTCCAAAAATGGAAAATTGGAGAAGGGACCACACCTATAGTGGTCCCCATGGTGGAATTATTGTATAGTTGTATGAAATGGAAAAAGAATAATGAACATTCCCATAGTCAGAAAAACTATGGTTGAAATCAAGATTTGCAATCCAATAAAGCTAGGATGACCATGGTGCATGTATTGATGTTTAGAATTTTAATGGGAAAATAGATAATGTGTTTTTAGAAAGAAATTGTGGAGAATTATTGTTGATTCATTTATTTTATATCAAAGATTTATAGATCAAAAGGGATAGAATGGGCTTTACCACAACATTGCACTTTCCATGGAGGATGTTTAGTTTTTATATATAAAACGAGGAAGAAGACAATGATGTTTGATAAGTTTTAGTGATGTGAACAAATTTCAGGATTCTACAGTGAGTGGAAACATGATCAATGGGCCATAGTTGTCAATGGGTAAAGGTTATGGTGGAAAAGTTACAAAGGAAATGTTGTTGTGATCAAAACAAACCCATGGTGTTGGGCATATTGGGCGATGGAGTGAAAAATCAAAAGGTTCCAATTTTGATGATTCTTAAGATGCTATTTAAGTGATTCAATTATCATGGTACACATTTTTAGTCCATGATTCAAGTGATTTTTATGGTTGGTTTGAATAAATTCGTTTTGTGTATTTATTTGGAATAGATTTATACTGCAAAAGAGTTATAATAAATTTCCCCAAAGTAGTTATGTGTGTTTAATGGATTTGACAGATCATGGAGGATGTTAATGGGTGGTTTCAAGGCCTCATTAAGGCACTGAAAACCAGCCATTTTTATTCCATGTTCCCTATTATCACAAGGGTGATCAATATTTGTTAGAGGTAATTAATTTATAGAGACTCTATGCTCAGATTACATATCTGAATCTTCTAGGAGAAAGAAAGGAGTTCCAGGTGATGGGATAAAATATTTATGAGTTGGAAACCATAGAAGATTTATCCAAGAGGAGATTGATTATTATACCTACAACAAAGTGAAAGTTATTCCAGACATATTCTGCAAAGTGAAAAGGAAGTTGCATCCAAGGTGGAATTGAAAATAATTTAAGGAGAAACCTAATAGGACTATAATAGAGTATATATCTTTGTTTGAACATTGATCTTTGATTATTTAAAGGGAACTACATACCCATAAACTATATGGAAATCCTACCCTATATTAGTGATCAAAGGTAGAGGAATATGTAAGTGAGACAAAATAACAATGGTCTATAGTGAGGACAGTGATACTTGGGGGATATTGAGTCAACCAAATACATTATAAGGAAGTGATTCTAGATAAGGAGTTACCTAGACTGAACCCCACCATTTTTTAGTGAGGATAGTGTATTTTGGTGTATGACCCAAAACCAATGCATTCTCATTGGATGTAACCTAGTGAGGGTGAACGAAGTAAATACTATGTGTCCTTTTTTACTATCCATATGCATACCAGAAGGGGGTTAAGAAATCTAAGTGAATATATGGAAATAATGCAAGGTCAAGAAAATAGGTAATTGAATCAAGTCAATCCAAAGAGAAAGACATGTGTCCCTTAAGGTTAAGAGGTTAAGATCCTAATAGGGTAATGAGGTATTTATGGTAAAGTGTCTTAATTTTTTATGATTTTCATACTTTGATTCACCCATTAATGTATATATCACATTAATATCCTATTGAATGGATAAAAAATAAATCATTCATAGTGGTTTGTAAATAGAATGTGATCAACCAAAGCATACCACCCAAGAGTGTCTATCCTGGTGTAAAATATTTGGACCACTCATCATGAATCATAGTGATGATTAATTCAATGCTTAATAAACCCTTCTGGGGTGATTACCCCTAATTTCATTTGTCCCACAGACTTATCCACTTTTGAATATCTAGACAAAGATGTTATTTCAAGGAAGACCCACACAATATCTACTTTATCAAAACATCCTAATGTTATAATATACTCATAATGTTTCTTATGGTTCTCACTAATTTTCTATAAACTAATACCCAAAATAACTAAACCCTCCTCTTATAGAAACTATAGTGACCCATTCTAATTATACATAAATATGACTTTGATTCCATGGTTAAATTAATACATATAAAAAATAGTCTCACAACCCGTGGAATGAAATTTTTAGTATTGGGGAGTACAGATAGGAATATATTATTTTATAACACTGGTATACATTTCCCCACAACCATGATCCTCTGGACCCTATTATAGATATCTCATATGATATAATAATCTTTATAACCTGGGGAAGGGAAACATAAGAAAGAGGTGATCTTGAATGCTTAATAAAAAAACCTTATCAACTAGTAATATTTCACTACTAGAAAAACAGCTATTTGCGACGGGCTATTTGCGACGGGATCCCGTCGCAAATAGCCCGTTGCTGAAAACGCCGTCGCAACTACACTTATTTGCGACGGGCCCGTCGCTAAAGCCTTTTTTTGCGACGGACATTCTCCCCGTCGCAAATAGTATTCCGTATTTTTGTAAAAAACTTTTAAAATAGTTTTTGCGACGGGTCCCGTCGCAAAAACTATTTTTTTTAAAAAAATAAAAAAAATTAATAATACTAGTATTTGCGACGGGAATAGTATCCCGTCGCAAATAGTATAAATAGTATTTGCGACGGGACCCATCGCAAATACTATTTTTAAAAAAAAATAAAAAACTATTAATAATACTAGTATTTGCGACGGGCATAGTATCCCGTCGCAAATACTATAAAAAAAATAAAAAAAATAAATTATTAATAAATTATTTTAATTAATATAATAATAGAATTATAATTTACAAATGAAAATAATAAATTATTTTAATTACTATAATAATAGTAGAATTATAATTCAAAAATAAAAAATAATAGAATATTAATAAATGATTTAATTAATATAATAATATTACAATTATAATTCATAAATAAAAAAAATATTAATAAGTTATTTTAATTAATATAAAAATAATAGAATTATTTTACATTCAAATATTAAAATAATTCAAGTATTACAAAAAAAATAATTAAATTATAATATTATAAAATTTTAATATATATATAAAATTTTAATATATATATAAAATTTTAATATATGTATAAAATTAAATATTATAAAATATAAATAATATTATTATTCATATTAATATTGTTATTTAAAAATATAATATTATTAATATTTTATAATGAGACAGAAACTACGAATAGAAAAAAAATATTTTGATTTCACAAATTTTATAACAGAAATACAAACTCTAATCTGAAGGAGGGGGGGAGGGGGGGGGAGGTGGGGGATCTGCAGATGGTGGTGGAGGAAACTCCATCCCTAAAGCATGAGTGAGTCGGCGCATGTACTCCATCTGCTCCTGATGCTGCTGCTGCCACCGACTCGCCTGCTCCTCGTACAGCTGCTGCTGGCGTCGACGCTCCTCCTCATGCTGCTGATGCATCTGCTCCTGCTCCTATCAGAGACTCTCTATTTGTGCAGTCTGAGATCGCAACTGATCCTCATACTGTGTAGAAGAAGATGCGCGAGCTCCTCTCGAGCTGGACGCCGACATCGCAGCACTGCCATAATAATCTCCGGGAGTCAGTCGAGAGCCGATACCAACTACCCGGCCCTTCTCGAAGGCATACTGGGTGGCCTGCATCCATGCCGCCTCATCAAACTGACGGGAAGTGGTCTGATCTGATGACTCGGCCTGACTCTCAGGCCGGGCCTGTGCCGCTGCGGCCTCATATGACTCATATAGTTGCAATTTAAAATTAAAATTGTGAATATATTATATGCAGTTACTTTTTAAACTTGAAAACAAATAATACCGACCACGATGTGATGCTGACGATCACCTCTGAGCTCCCCAGTAGCAGGATCACTATACATCCTCCGATATACGTCGTACTCTGTAATATCGGGGTGCTCGACAACCTATAAGAATAAAAAATAAACTGTTAATATTTATAGTTATATAAAATATTTATAAATAATGTACGTACCAGATGCTGTCTATGAGTACTGAAAGAACAACTCCCAGCTTGATGAGTCACCTCCTGTCTCCCCCGATTCTGCCTCCCCACCAATGATCTCCTCTGAAAGGCACCACTCAACCAGTGCGCACATAATCCATCCCATACATGGGATGAAATATACTCTGGTCGGTGTGCTCTACATGACTCCTCAAAATCTGACACTCCTGCTTTCTTCATTGCAGCTTTTCTTAAATTATGCAAAAACTGAAGAAGACGATCATGCATGGCCACCTCCCATGCCTCATGGATGGCGTCACGCATGGTATCCTCGATCGGATACCATAAACCCTACAAATAAATCAAAATATCAAGTTAGAAATGAAATAATTTTCAAAATAAAAATTATTTATTTACGTACGTACCAACCAATGGCCGAACATGGCCTGCCGCACATCAATGGGAATCTACTCCCATGTGGTCCACGGCTGAGAGAAATTGTTGCGCAAAATAGCGGTTCCCTGTCCGACTGCTATATGCAGAAAACTGAAAAAAATAATAAACATTTATTATGTGAATAGATTAATGAAATCTTAGTCAAATCCACAGGTTATCACACAGGTTATCACACCTCCGGGTGCGCGGATCAAACCCAAGACGTGGACGTCGCTCGGGGACGGGGTCAGGAATCATCAATCGTGTAAGACCGCGCCCCCTCTGCGTACTCCCTGGAGCGCCTGCAAGCTGAGGGTCATCTGCCAGCAACTCATCCGCATCGAAAGGCAGGTCAGCATCCGCCAACGCACGAAATGTGGCCTCGTCCATCTGAAACAGAAAATGTTAATGTTAGAAAATAATTGATAATTACTATTATATATACATATATACATATTATGATTGTATATAAATACCATGGAATTCTATAAGTGTTCATCTTCATCATCATCTTCATATATGTCAATGTCATCTTCATATTCCTCCTCAACATCATCGATATCCATTCGAGTTGCAGTTGCTTCATCTCTTACCATTTCAAATTCATGTGTGACATCATTAACATCATCGTCATCACCGACTCTTAAATGTGGGGTGTCGTCATCGATACTCATGTCTCTTTGTAAAAAAGATTGATTTTGAGTACTCTCTTTAAAAACTTCAATTCTTTGCACATCAGTGAAAGCACATTCACTTTGACTAAACTGATTGTCTCGAATTTTGATTTTTATTACACTCCACCAATCAGTCAAGTCTCTTGATGTTGCACAGTACTTTGCATAATAAACTTGATATGCCTGTTGAGCCAATAAGAATGGTTCATTTACTGCGAGAACACTTTTACATTTAATATCGATGATTCCATGAGTCGGATGAACACGCACTCCTCTCTCTGTATCCAACCACCGACATTTGAACATGGTTATGTAATGTTGTCCAAGATAACAGAGTTCAATGATTTCATCAAGTATGCCATAAAAGTCAACTTCATTTTCTCGATGATGAGATCCTCTCAAGCTAACTCCACTGTTCATTGTTTTTTTCGATTCCCCATATGCATGTGTGTGGAATCGAAATCCATTCACCACATATGCATTATAAGTTTTAACAGGTTTGGAAGGTGGGTTACTCAATACACACAGCCGTTTGTCAATTTTATCAGCATGTCGAGACACCTGAAAATTTGTGAAATAATTATCAATATAGTAAACTATACATTGAATGAGTTGCTAAAAGATAAAGAATTTATGTTACCAGTTTTTGAAACCACTGAGAGAAATTTTTCAGTCGACGTTCTTCGAGAGCAGCTGCTGTAATTTGTGGAATTTGTTTCTTGATATGATTATCATACAACCTATAAAAACCAATGTTATTTACTGTAACATAAATGATAGAATAAGTGATATAAACACTTACAGTACAACTGATGTCATCTCTTCACAGTTGAGCAGAACATACGTATGAGCTCTATGATGTTCATCATCTGAAAGCCAGCGTTCAGAAACTCCACCAAAACCAAGCATTGACTGGTTGAAAATAGATAATTGATTGTCGATTTCATCAATATTCCTCTCATTCCGTCCCATTCGGTTGTGTTTTAAAGGATACTCAGATTCAAAATAATGGGAGCAGAAAAAAGATATTTCCTCTTGCAAATAAGCTTCTGCAATAGATCCTTCAACAGATGCTTTGTTGCGTACTTTTCTTTTCAATTTTTGCATGCATCTTTCAAATGGGTACATCCATCGAAACTGTACCGGACCTCCACATTTGGCTTCATATGGAAAATGTAACATCAAATGTTCCATTGAGTCGAAGAAAGACGGCAGAAATATTTTTTCCAGTTTACATATAATTACAACAACATCTTTTTCAAGTTTTCCTAGAGCATCATAATCTGCCGTAGCCGCACAAATTTCCCGAAAAAAATGAGACATGTCTGTTATGGAATCCCAAATCACAAAATTCAACAGACCTCTTAATCCAATGGGTAGAAGTCTCTCAATTATAACATGACAATAATGACTTTTTAATCCAGTAATATGACCATTCTTTACACATCTACCCAAATTGGAAGCACGACCATCTGGAAGTCTCAAATTTGCAATCCACTGACAAAATAATAAACGGTTTTCTTTAGACAGTGTATAAGCTGCTTTTGGTTTCAGTAACCTTTCTGTTCTGACATTCTCAAATAGTTCCAATTCTGGACGCCTGCAAATTTGGGCAAGATCTAAACGTGCATTTACATTGTCTTTGCTCTTTCCTGGCGTATCCAAAACTGTATGAAACAAATTATCAAAACAGTTCTTCTCAATATGCATGACATCTAACATGTGTCAGACCAACAAATCAGACCAATATGGAAAATCCCAAAATATGCTACGTTTAATCCAATTGTGTTCTTTCCCAAAACCATAAATTTTCTGTTGGTTTATTGTGGGACCAAAAGTGATGGGAGGTAATGAAAATACAACCGATTTTAACTCCAAACCTGATAGTATTTTTGGAGGTCCATCCCTTTCAGCTGTTCCTTTTCTGAAATGAGATCTGTTTCTGCGAAAAGGATGATCAGCTGGAAGAAATCTGCGATGACAGTCAAAATAACAAGGTTTCTTTCCATGAATGAGCATAAATGCTTTGTTCTCTCCCATACAGTAAGGAGATGATTTCTGACCATGTGTACTCCAGCCAGATAACATCCCATAAGCCGGGAAGTCACTTATTGTCCACATCAATGCTGCTCTCAGTATGAAATTCTGTTTCGTTGCAACATCATATGTACTGACACCAGTACTCCACAATAAATTTAATTCATCAATCAATGGCTTCAAATAAACATCAATATTTTTCTTCGGATGTCCTGGAATTAGTAAAGTGAAAAAGATATATGGCTCCTTCATCAACATCCATGGAGGTAAATTGTACGGAGTTAAAAAAACAGGCCAACATGAATATTGACTACCATAAGATCCAAACGGACAGAAACCATCAGTGGAAAGGCCCAGTCGAACATTTCTAGATTCTAAAGCAAAGGATGGATGCACTCTATCAAAATGTTTCCATGAATCACCATCGGATGGATGATTCAAGCTTTTATCGGTTGAACTATTCTCTTTATGCCATGACATCATTGTCGCTGTATTCTTAGACATGAATAAACGCTGAAGTCTGGATGTAAGCGGAAAATATCTCAACTGTTTTACAGGAATCAAACCAGACTTCCCGTGTTGTTCTTCTTTATATCTCAGTTGCCCACATGTGGGACAACTATCCAACGACTCATTTTCCCCAGAATATAAAATGCAGTCATTTGAACATGCATGAATCATCTGACAAGTAAGTCCCAAATTTCGAACCAACCTCTTACTTTCATAGTAATTTGCAGGTAAAACATTTCCTTCAGGTAACAATGTTTTCAGCAAATAAAATATCTGGTCAAAACAGGTGTTTGACATTCCGTTATCTGATTTGATAGCCATAAATTTTGCAACTGCTTCTAATTTGCTCATCTTGCAGCCAGGATATAATGCATCCTCAGCAGACTTCAACAACTCATAAAATTCATACGGTCCCAACTCAGGATTTGAAGCTATATGAGCCGGAGTTTCTGTATGTTGAACAGATGAACCTGCAACATCATGTACTAAATCTTGAAACTGGGATGGATCCGGAATCAAGTTGGTATCACCTGCTCTGGAACTGCGTTCACCGTGTTGATACCAAAAAACATAATCTGCTTGAAAACCAAAACGCAAGAGATGTTCCCCCACTTTGTCAAACGTGTCAAACGTTCTCAATGCACATTTTCTACAAGGGCATTTTATCTTTCCTTCTGAAACAAATTCTGGATTTGATGCCGCAAATGATAAAAAAATCTCCACACCCTCTATATATACTAGATTTAAACCAGAACCATTTGGATTTCTACGTTGATTTATCCATATGCGGTCATCTAATAATGACTGTTGACGACCTCATTGTTCCATATTTTTTTATAAAATATAAAAGCATTGCTGGTTCTGAATAATTTGTTAGAAAAAACACAAGCAAGGATTGAATATATTGAGAATAAAGCAAAACCTGTTACAAATATTGATAATTTTAATATTATATTGATTTTTTATTTTTTTTAATAATACTAATATAATTTTTTTCATAAATATTAATTATATAATAATAACATCATTACATTATTAATATATTTTATTATTAATATTAAAATAATATAATTTTCTATATTATATACAATTCTCCTTTCATCTGTATGTTTCACATTCTATCTCCACATGTAATATTGACATTCACTTTCACCTCTCCATTGGAGAGTAGGTTGATAATTTTGAAAAAGAATGCCAATATTACATGTGGAGACAGAAAAAACACAGAAGAAAAGAGAATTGTATATAATATAGAAAATTATATTATTTTAATATTAATAATAAAATATAAAAATAATGTAATAAGGTAATTATTCCTAATTATTGGTAATTATTTCAAATTATTGGTAATTATTCCAAATTATTGGTAATTATTCCAAATTATTAGTAATTATTGATAATTATTAGTAATTATTGATAATTATTAGTAATTATTGATAATTATTAGTAATTATTACTAATTATTGGTAATTATTACTAATTATTCGTAATTATTACTAATTATTCGTAATTATTACTAATTATTCGTAATTATTACTAATTATTCGTAATTATTACTAATTATTCATAATTATTACTAATTATTGGTAATTATTGGAAATTATTGGTAATTATTGGCAATTATTGGTAATTATTGGCAATTATTGTTAATTATTACTAAATATTGGTAATTATTGGCAATTATTGTTAATTATTGGCAATTATTGTTAATTATTACCAAATATTGGTAATTATTGTTAATTATTACTAATTATTGTTAATTATTGATAATTATTACTAATTATTGATAATTATTACTAATTATTGTTAATTATTCCTAATTATTACTAATTATTGGTAATTAATACTAATTATTGGTAATTAATACTAATTATAGGTAATTATTACTAATTATTGGTAATTATTACTAATTATTGAGAATTTTTCCTAATTTTTCTTATTTTTTCTTAATTTTTTCTAATTTTTCCTAATTTTTTCTAATTTTTCCTAATTTTAGGTATTTATTACTAATTATTACTAATTATTGCAAATTATTGGTAATTATTTGTAATTATTGGTAATTATTGTTAATTATTGTTAATTATTGCTAATTATTGGAAATTATTGGAAATTATTGGTAATTATTGGTAATTATTGTTAATTATTGTTAATTATTGCTAATTATTGGAAATTATTGGAAATTTTTGGTAATTATTGGTAATTATTGGCAATTATTGGTAATTATTGGTAATTATTGGTAATTATTGAAATTATTGGTAATTATTGGTAATTATAAATAATTATAAATAATTATAAATAATTATAAATAATTATTACTAATTATAAATAATTATTACTAATTATTCCTAATTATTCCTAATTATTACTAATTATTACAAATTATTACGAATTATTAATAATTATTCCTAATTATTACTAATTATTACTAATTATTCCTAATTATTCCAAATTATTCCAAATTATTCCTAATTATTGGTAATTATTGGTAATTATTGGCAATTATTACTAATTATTACAAATTATTCTTAATTATTGATAACTATTGATAATTGTTCCTAATTATTACTAATTATTCTTAATTATTGATAATTATTGATAATTGTTCCTAATTATTCCTAATTATTCCTAATTATTGATAATTAATGATAATTAATGATAATTATTCCTAATTATTCCTAATTATTGATAATTGTTCCTAATTATTACTAATTATTGATAATTATTGATAATTATTCCTAATTATTCTTAATTATTCCTAATTATTCCTAATTATTCCTAATTATTCCTAATTATTCCTAATTATTCCTAATTATTCCTAATTATTGGCAATTATTGGTAATTATTACTAATTATTACTAATTATTGGTAATTATTGGTAATTATTGGTAATTATTACTAATTATTACTAATTATTACTAATTATTGTTAATTATTGGTAATTATTCCAAATTATACATAATTATTACTACTTATTGGTAATTATTACTACTTATTGGTAATTATTACTAATTATTACTACTTATTGGTAATTATTACTAATTATTACTACTTATTGGTAATTATTACTAATTATTACTACTTATTGGTAATTATTACTAATTATTACTAATTATTGATAATTATTACTAATTATTACTAATTATTGGTAATTATTACTAATTATTACTAAATATTCTTAATTATTGATAATTATTGATAATTGTTCCTAATTATTAGTAATTAAATGAGTAATTACCAATAATTAGGAATAATTACCAATAATTACAAATAATAACATTATTAGTATATTTTATTATTAATATTAAAATAATATAATTTTCTGATTTATATACAATTCTCCTTTCATCTGTGCGTTTTCTATCTCCACATACAAATAATACATGTGAAGACAGTAAACACACAGATGAAAAAAGAATTGTATATATATAAAAAATTATATTATTTTAATATTAATAATAAAATATACTAATAATGTAATAATGTTGTTATTCCTAATTATTGGTATTTATTACTAATTATTAATATTTATTCTTAATTATTAAAAATTATTACTAATTATTCCTAATTACCATTAACTATGAACAATACTAATAATTTAAATTTATTAAGTAAGAAAACAATATAAACATAATTAAATTACAACTAATTAAGAATAATTGAAACTAATAAAAAATTAAAAATAAATATTAAATTAAAATGAACATAAATACCTTGAAAACTGATCTGCTCTGATCGTTCTTCAAAACTTTAATATCAGCTCCGAAGAAAAAAATTAAACTGAAGAAAAACTCAACTTTAGAAACACAAGTTTGAGAGCAGGAGAAGATAGAGAATGAGAATGATTTGAAAAAAACGGATGGGGGTATTTATAGGTTAGATTAGTTGCGACGGGAATCCCGTCGCAAATAGTGTTATTTGCGACGGTACCCGTCGCAAATACTTTAGCCAACATTTATTACGGTCAACGGTTAAATAGTTATTTGCGACGGGTCCCGTCGCAAATAACCACCTGCCGACATACTATTTGCGACGGAGGAATATTCCCGTCGCAAATACCTTTTACCGCCGCCGGTTATTTGCGACGGGAATATTCCCCCATCGCAAATAGTTTTCCCGCGATTTGGCGCGCATCGCGGGAAAACTATTTGCGACGGGGAAAGCAATCCCGTCGCAAAAGCCTAATTATTTGCGACGGGTAAATACCCCCGTCGCAAATAAGTTTTTAACGGGACTATTTGCGACGGGATTTATTCCCGTCGCAAATAACCCGTCGCAAATACCCATTTTTCCCGTAGTGTTTATTAGATAATAAACATTATGAAAAAAATGAGTAAGCGATAAATATTAGATAAAAAGAAAAAGGGATAGTAATTGAAAATCATAAAACACGATTTATTATTATGGATTATAGAAGAGAATCATAAGACCTAAGAAAGGCCATAAAAAACAAGGATTTGGATCGTATAATGAATATGATTCAAAACATGAAATCATAACATAAGAAAAATGAATATCATTAGAACATGGAATATTATAAACATTTGGACTACCATGGAAATAAATAATACATTAGGAAAATGTAGTGGCATGAACAAGGAAATGTGGCACGGACTAAAATGTGAGGCATCATATATTTTTGGTACAAACATAAGAATAGATAATTATAACATAGTAGAGTTGTATTCAACACCTATTTCCCATAACATAGTGGAGAGGAAATCACTACCTGATACCCATATTGGATCATAAATCACTACCTGAATCCCATAGTAGAGGAGGAATCAATACCAGATTCCCATAGTGGAGCGATCATTCCTTACACGATTTCCTATGATATCTCATGAAATATAAAACCATAAACAGTGAATTTATTAAGTATATAGGACCCCACCAATCATCATCTATACATATGAGTTCTATTTAAAATCTGACCATTCATCTTATCATAAATAAACAATGGGAAGAAAATAGGTCTCATAAATTTTTCGAATGGTATCACCTGAATAAACAAGATCATTTGATACCAAGAACTTAGTCTCCCAAAATTAGTATTTATGAATAGAACATATAAGGTGATTTATGAACCATTACACCATTTAAGAATAATCCAATGAAAATAAAAGATAAATCTAAAAATGTATTTTTATTAAAAGTCATTTTCTCAATATCATATTAAATATACGTGATTTGCAATTCACTTTTCAAAAACCATTTTTTTGAAGATGAAGAAAAAACACCCTTAAAAATTTCTTCAAAAAAATTCTAATAAATATACCTTTATATGAAATAAAATATATTTAAAAATGTGAAGTATAAGTAAATAATATAAAAAGATCGTATGGAAAATCCTTTTAAATATTTTAGAATACCATTATTTAAATATCACATCATTAAAAGGTTAATGAAACATTTGTTTTCAAATAAATAAATGGGAATATTAGGACCAATGGAGATAAAAAATTTGAGTTTATACTAGGAGACATAGAACATTGATGAGAATTAAAAACATAGATATGGAGAAGAAATCCATTAATAGAGATGAACATTATTCTTAACAAAATTACATATTTTATGAAATAATTGATTAATAAAAGAAGTAAAATTAGTTGTGAAATATGATTTCCCTAATAAAAATGTAAATACAAAATTACATCATAATAAGGTATAATAATTCAATTATGAATGATTATAATCGAAGTTGAGTGATTAAAACTCAGTAAAAACATTTCATTCAGAAAAATCCCTTACAACTTGAGGAGTATTTAAATAAAAACCTATTGAAATTGAGAGATTTAATTTAGACATAAATTACCTTGAATAAAATTTATTTCATGATATAATATCTTAAATAGGTAGTATATACACTCATAAATGAAATTAGGTGCATAATATATAATATACCTCTAATGTATAGAATAATCAATTTTGTAAAAAATGTCATTTTAACTGTTAAGTGATCATAATATAATTTATAATTAATTATCAAATAAATAATTGTTTTGTTTTTTAAGTATTTATAAAATTAATATTAGAGTCTTATTTCTAAAAATATTCATTGAATTTAAAAATAAAAAATACATAGAAAATTATATTTCTTTGAAAAATAACCATTTTACCACTGTAACTAATTTTTTAACTATGGAAAATTAATCTTTATGCCTAAAAAATAAAGCAGTAATTATTTTATAATTTAGAGACACTAATTATAAATTTTAAATACATTTTTAATTCAATTTATAAATGTTTTAAAAATTAATTTTGATATAATAAATGTACAATATATTAAAACAATTTTTGATAAAAATATTACTTGAGTTCTAAACTATAAAATATAGGTTTTAAACAATAATAAATATATAAAAATTTATAATTAAAAATATAAAATAATTTTTTTAATAAAAATGTTTCATAAATTTATAATTCATTCTTCTATACTAATAATTACATAAAATTTGTTGTATTAGTAAAAACATTACATCACCCCATTCGCCTAAAAATTTATTTTTTTAGAAAAAATATCAAAAATTTATCTTAAGTTAATATTTTTATGATAAATCCAAAAATGAATTTAATTATTTAAAATTCACATCCTAAAATTTATAAATTTTATTTTTAATTAAGATCATAAAATATAGATAAACACCATTTTATGGGGAAATGAGTTTTGGCATATTAACCATTATTTTTCCTATAAATTATTAATTAATATAGTGCTAAATTATTATTCATAAGATAAATATATCTTATTATTATTAAATAATAATAAATTTAGTTCCTTGAAACTACACTATAATTTTCAAAAAATACATTTCCTAAACATAAAGCAAGTTGATAAAAAATGACCTTTCAAAAAGTATAAAAATTCATGATATATTTATAAATATAATAATTTTATTACATGATTATATAATAATAAATTGTACTTACATAAAATCTTATGACCTCTATATAATTGCTAAGAATCTGATAAGCTATGGTTTCAATTCTATTTGGTGGTTCAGAAAGCACGAATCTTTAGAAAATCTATAGGAGCTTAAACTTATCCTGTATATAGTTTTTCTAAATTCGAAATTTCTCATGATTGGAATAGGTTTGGCCTATAGAAAACCCTTGTGAATATTTCTCCCTTCAATGTTCCAAAAAATGGGATTAGTAAGGAAGACTTCCACTTCCAAATTCTATTTCTTCTGAATTTTTTGATTTTTGAATAGGGCTACTTAAATTTATAGAATTTAATTTAATTGATATGTTTTTTGGATCATTTTTAATATTCAAAATATATAAAGGTTTTTTATTTTAGATTATAATAGTGTGTGAAACATAAAATTTAGTATATTATTTATTTAAAGATAATATACATTGAAATTTCAGGTTATTACATCCAAGGTTATTCATCATAACTTCTGTCAACTGACCTAATATGGTAAGGATCTGCATAGATCTAATAATAGCTACATTGGATTGATCAACAGGGAAATCGCTACATTTACTAAAACTGATTATTATATTCTTTCTTTTAGGTTCTACCTCTAAATAATTTCACACATTGAGTTGACTCATAATAATCATGGATATTGAGCCATAAAATAAAAAACCCAGTGAAGGTAAAAGTTATCTAATAACCTAAGGGATTAAAATAATTCTCATATTAGATATGTTTATTTAAAATATAGTTCCCAAGGTTCCTAATAAACTTCCTCATATACCAATTGTAATATACCCAAATCCAGTACTCTAGATTTAATGTTTAATTTATTACATTTCACTATTAGAAATTCATCCTATACCAACGCCTCTATCCCAACGAATTAGAGAAACCATTGGGATAGGATTCATATACCAAAGGTTTGTTGAAAACCATTGGTATAGGAAGTTTTAAGTTGTCCTTTTCCTAATGGTTTAAAGAACCATTAGGATAGGCATAGTTTTTTCCAATGGTTTTTTTTTGAAAACCATTGGGATAGTGGAGAGTGTACCCCCTTATGAAAACAGTTAATTGAAACCATTGGGATATCTTTGATAATATTTCCAAAAAGTTTTTAAAAACTTTTGGCATAAAATTTTATAATTGCATGCACCTGATTCCGATCTTGATCCGCCCACATTGTGCCTTAAATGAGAGATCCATTGTTCCAGCATGCAATCTCTTCCTCCCAGCAACTCATTTTTTGCTCTTTCACATAAAATCTATAAGTTATAACTCAGTTTTATGTTCTACCTCCATTTATTCAATTTTCTTCATTCAGATTTCTTTGAAGACGAGGTTATTTTTTGTTTTTTGTTTTGATTATCCCTAAATGACAGCTCCCCTATTCTTTGCGAACCCTTTTCCCCAAACTTAGATCCATCCTTGATTAAAGTAAGTTTTTGTTCTTCCACCTCAAATAGATGATAACATGTTGTATCCTATTTCCCCTAACATAACACATGATTCATCTAGTTGAATATCTATTCAAATGATGATTCCTCCAGTTCAAAAATTTGTATCTATAGAATGTTATTCCATTTCATAGAGTTCGTCTTCACATCATTCCACTGCATAGAGTTCCTTTAAGGTTTTATATTGAGACCCTTTTGATTAGAAGCATGGTTCATGTCTTATAGTGATGTTTTAATGATGTTCTATTATATTGATCCAGCATGGTAGTGAGTTCTTAGATGGTAGGGAGACCTACTATCGGTCTCCATTTCATAATTTATTTTTAAAGGGAATG